>JAOTQM010000343.1:1107500-6347685 GCA_026939265.1 Oreonectes daqikongensis | reverse complement strand
AAAAAAGGTGGATTTGGAAATAAGAATACGGTGAAATGCTTGAATGAAGATTGTATAGGCGTGCAATATAGGGGATGATTTGTTGTCTGTGGTCAGGGGAGGAGCACTGTTTCCTGCTGAGACTGCCTAGTGTGAAACATTAACACTTCCAGAACATTCTCCAGGGCATATGCATTATGCCTTTAGGAACTAATATATTATACATACACAAACCTGTATGTTCACCTATACATACAACACCCCGAGAGCTGTGTGCATGGAAAAGAGAGAGAGAGGACAGGGCTGATGGCTAGAAAAAGAGTGATATTTGTCAATGTCACATGTCTACATCATGTCGTACATACATAGCCCCTTCAAACGCCACAACACATGTACTTCACTTTTCCTACAGACTCCTCTTGACAGGAAGGTTTTTTTATATATTATATGGCTCACAATCAGCTCTGCAATATCAGGTACTGGCAGCAGCAGTCATAGGTTATAGTTTTATAGCTTTTTTCCATTTGAATGCGGTTAGAGAGATTAGAAAAGTGAGCAGAGAGTTCATTTAAGGCAGACACAGTGAGCTTATAGCTGTATACTGTCTTTGACTGAAATACTGAGTCATTTATCAATCATTTCCTCTCTCTCTCTTTCTCTCTCTCTCTCTCTCTCTCTCTCTCTCTCTCTCTCTCTCTCTCTCTCTCTCTCTCTCTCTCTCTCTCTCTCTCTCTCTCTCTCTCTCTCTCTCTCTCTCTCTCTCTCTCTCCATTCATTCCCTTCCATGAAAAGCTTTTTTATTATACCCAGTGAGTCCAGAAAATGATGTTTGATTAGATGTATATTCTCATGGTCAGTTTTCTACCAAATCCAAACGGCAAAAAAAGAGCATCTAGAACTCTGTTTGTATGTGTGAATGTATGCATTTGTGTGTGTTTTGAGCCTGGAAACCAGAAAAGCAGGTTATTTTCCTTTGGCAGAGGAGATGAATCATATTCCTGCTGTCATCACAGCAGTCAAATATCAAAGTCCGCTTAACATCAATCATTTCCTGGAGTGGGCCGGAGAGCTGCCACATCTCAGCCAATCGGAAGGTTGGTTTCATGCAGCTATGGATTAACCTCCGCCCACCATCACTCTGTGACTGCGGTAAATATGTTTGTGTGTGTGTTTTGAGCAAATCTACATCTTGGTGTGTTTTTTTGTGTGCCTCCTTTTCTTTTCCCTGTGCTGTATACGCACGTGTTTGTAAGGTCCCTAACAAACACACACACAAACACACACATTTAGATTCTCTCTCACATTGATTAATATTCTGTTTGGCGCATGCATTGCCCCAGTGCGACTAGACGGCTGTGGAGGAATGAAGTCTACAGTAAGAAATGAGAACATGTAACCGTGTGACTGTTTATGTCTGTCTGTGTTAACTTTCGGTCTGTATTTGTTGATCGGTCTGGTTAGTGGCTAATAATATAACCATTTAAACTTAATTTCATTTATATTAATATTTAATGGTATAGTAATTGTATTAAATAAACATTTTGTTGAATTGTATATTCATTATATTAAATAAACAATTTGTTAAATGGGTCGTGTAACTGTCGCATTTAAGTAACGGTTCTTCTACTGGTAACCCAAACTTATACTGGCTAGACATATTTTTAACTTGCTAGCTAATGTTATTTACTTGTTATTTCTTTTGCTTGTTGTCAAAAATAATCTGCAGAGACAATTTTTTTGCGGATGTGTACCGGAAGTTAAGTTTGGGTCACAAAAGGGTGCATGCGCAGTAACATTTGTGTATATTGCGGCTTTGAAACCGTCTACATTTGAACTGTTTTCTCAATAGTTGTCGCATCCCACTTTTATTGGATAAATGTAAAAACCGAGACAGACACTCATATTTTAACAAAAATCTATACTTGTTTATCCATTAACATTAAGAGGGTTCACCATTTTTAGTATGTTCTTCATCTTAATCCTAATAATTTACCACCTTGCCTGTCACCTACTCACTTGTTTCCACTGTTTCTGCTCCCTTATGGCCTCTATGTTTTTTAGTAGTCGATAATGAGAATTGCTCCATTGGCTGAATGGATTAGTCCTCTTTCCCTCAGGGTACAGGGTTGTTTGTTTGAAGGCACTGTGGTGTCAAATGAAACTGCTATGCCACATGCACGTACACATTCTTTTAGCGTATGTCTCACATATACTGTATTTCCTTTGAATAGATTCCATTTCTTTCTGAAAGATTTGGCAGCTGATTATAGCATTAGCTCACTGCACAGTATTTGAAAAAAATCGGCGCATGAGGCTTGTTGTAGTGTTTGGGTCAAAGCAATCAATACATACACACCCATGCTCAGACACAAACACACACACATCATTTCCCAATCAATAGCATTAAAAGAAGTATCTCGTCTCTGTGCCTCATTCCAGAGAGGCTTGGCTTTCTCCTCCTCATGCTTTATTAAAGAGCTCTGATTATGCAGCCCTGTATTCTTTCCTCCCTTTTTTGTTTGCGAGATTGTTTTCCGTCTCTCTCGTTCGCTTCTTCTTTTTGCATGCAAAACATCCTTCTGATTCTCTGTTTAGGATTTGGCAATGATGCGTAATGATCAAAGATTGAACGGGAACATCAGTGAGTGGCTGCTTAATCACGCACGCACGCACGCACCTTTGAAGCTACATTAGTCAGGACCTCTTATAGATGCAATTATATTTAAGCTCGAATAATGATATTTACTATACACTACCCTTAATGCTAACCTTCACAAAACCTATAGACATCAAAAGACTGTATATGCCTTTTTAAAAAGAAAAGACCATTCCAAATATCCTAGATTTTAATAAGTATAGCTACAAAAACACACACACACAGTTCGACGAGTCAAATAACATACAGTATGTTCAGTTACTTTAATGTATATACTGTAGAAATTGTTAAAAGAGCAGGACACAAACTAAATCTATTTTCCCCACCTTTCTCCACTCCGCATTATTATGCCACATTTGAGGAGAAAATTGCGCTGTCGGAAATCGACAGCAACACAATACATTGTTTGGGTCCGGCACGCAACCTTGGATTTAATAGATTTTGCCTATTTTAGGCCTTATTTTGGAAGAAATGACTCGGTTAATGCAAATTCACCACTTTCCTTTATAATTCAGTACTAGACCGACTCAGGGTGACGTTTGAGTTTCATTATCCGCCTGAATCATAACAAACATTTCAGCGCTAGTTTCCACTCATTTAAGTCAAAGTGTAGCCCAGTGACACAAACCATAGCAGCCTGGTTATTTTACGTTCGCTTTGATTTGTTTGTCGTCATGTAAATCTTACGCGCGGTGCGCTCTGGGCTAGCGTTAGCCGCGATTACATCTAATGTTTTTCTGCCTGCCATACACTGATAAACAGAGTGTCAGGTGGAGTAAGTGCAGAAAAAGCCAATCCAAATACGTAGGACCGCACACACACATGCACAGAAACCCTGAGAGCGTTCCGGTACAGAGACGGAGTTCGACAATTACAGCATTTGAAAATTTACATAATGTGTTCGCATATGTGCCCTCTGCCAACATGTTTGCCTCCATTATGGCTTTTGTTTATTATGCAGTGATTGTGTGTACAAGCTTATGTTTTGAATGAGCGTTTGTTTGTGTCAGTATTGTTGATGCACTTGAGTGATGTGTTTGCATTGATGTATTAGTATGGGAAAAATGCATATTATGAAACAATAGTTCAAGTTCTGGATGCTGATAGGCCAATATCTTGGACATATCTTACTATACAATACATACAATAGATTATTATTTTTGTTGCAAAGCAATGTCCTGTTTTGTCAGATACTATGTGTTGCTTAATAATGTTTTAATAAAAGCGGTACTAACCATATTAAATATAATAAGCATCCAGCAATATGTAATGCATAGGAGGCATATATTAATATATATATAATGGCTATCACTATATTCACAATAATTGTAGCAGTTTTAGCATGTTTGAATGCACAGGCTGAGCCTTGGTGTTGTTTCTGTATCAATGCGCAAAACAGAGCTAATGAAGCGAGTATTGACATGAGAAGAGACCAACAGCAAGAAAGATTGCTGGTTACAGTCACATAAACCAAAGCGACAGCCGCCAAAAGTGAGAGAGAGAGAGAGAGAGAGAGAGAGAGAGAGAGAGAGAGAGAGAGAGAGAGAGAGAGAGAGAGAGAGAATGGGAAAAGCGGGAGACGTATTTGTTTGCAAAAGGAGGGGGAACACAGTCTCTGCAGGGCTTTCAGGCGACATCCTTAGTTGACCCATCTTTGGGTGCTGCTTGCAATGAAGGTTGGAAATGCAGGTCTTTGATGGACATTCAAATGTGATGTTTAATGTAGCTTATATCCACATTCGGTTTTGCAGCTGGAAAACAATGTGATCACATTTATGAGTTTCTAGCAAAACCAGCCATCTTATGCTGCAGTGGATGAGATAAGGAAAATGCTTGCTCATTTTTTTCGTATTCTAATTTTAATTCTGCTCAAAGGAAGTGATGAGAGGCCAACGAAAGGTCCTCATATCCAATTAAACTTAGCTAATCCAACCGATCTAACCGAGCACAGGCAGAGAGACACACACACACACACACACACACACTTCTATGAATACACACACAGGCTATTCACGATCAGGTGCTTGTCATTAGCAAGACATGAAGCATAGATTTTTGTGTATTCAGGTTAGAAAACACAAAAAGACAAATATTATATGTGTTTATATATATATATATATTTGTATATAGTATTATAGACATAATGAAACATAAAAAACTAAGGACATTTTAAGTATTTCTGGTACAAAAATATTAGGTTTGTGTGTTGCTTAGTGTGTGGTTGTAAAAATGAAACAAAAACAATAAAAGTGTATGACGTAACAATTTAAGTACAAAAAAATGCGCCTGTGAGGTTAACAGGGGGATTTGTCCAGGAAGAGAGGAAAGCACTCTTCGAGATGAACATTTTCTTCATATGTCGTTCTTTTAGTTATGAAAAATCGTACAGCTGGTCTATTATTTATTCATGTGGGCTCTGAGGATTTTCTCTCTCCTCATTTCTCCTTCCCATTCTTCAGCATGTGCTTTAAGCAGAATCGCTGAACTCAAATTAGCAGTAGCTTGTTAATTCCCTTTGAAACAAGAGGAGCTTGTGTGTGTGTGCGTGCGTGCGTGCGTGCGTGTGTGTGGCGCAGGGCCCAAAAATGGGGTTAAAGGTAAAGTTAATATAAATGTAAAATACATGTAAAAAAGAAACATGAGTGCCATTCGAGTATCTAATTGCCGTAGCTCATAACTTGACCTGCAGATGACACGTCCAGCAGTAAGCGCGCGCACTGCGGATTAGCCAGGGACTCACTTCCTGAGGATCAAGGGCTATTTCCTTTTCACACTGCCTTACAACTATTTTGATGGTTTAAAGTGCAATAATCAGATCTAATCTGGTAAAGAAAGCTGGCATGGGCAAGACTGCTGGTGTCTGGTTTGCATTTGCTGTAGTGGTTAAACCAGGGAAGAAACCCTGTAACTTGGGAACATGTTTGACTGGGCGCAGCCAGTTGAGGTTATTCAAATTATGTGTGGTAAGTGTTGGGAGTAACAAAATAAAAGTAGCAACACTAGTAAAAAATGACCAAACCAAGTCGCTGCAAGTCTCAGGTGGCGGATTAAAGCTGATTAAATCATAAATTATATAATACTGTTATGTAATGTATATTTATTTATTTTAAAGGTGCTGTGTGTAATATTAAGGAGAGTCTATAGACAGAAATGCAATATAATAAACATAACTATGTCTTCAGAGGTGTATAAAGACCTTACATGATGAAGCGTTATGTTTTTATTACCTTAGAATGAGTTATTTCTATCTCCATACATCGCAGGTGGAATTCGTCATGTTGTTTTAACAGAAGCCCTAAACGGACAAACTGCTCTACAGAGAGCATTTCGTAAATATGTTATCTAATTCGGCAATGCGAAAACATGATGACATGTTTGTCCCGTGTCAGCCGTCATAGTATTTAGAAAAGGAGGGGTACGAGGTGAAGTGAGTCGTTGGTTGCAATTTGCAGTCTCACCGCTAGATGTTTCTAAAATCTCCACATTGCATCTTTAATATATTACATCAATAAATGTCTTCTTAATATTCATATTTTAAACGTTTCACACTATAAACATTGGCTTTCGGTAAACTATTCCTTTAATTGTAATTGTACATTGCTTTCCCAACACTGCTTACATTCATTTGTGCAAACTTCAGTTGTTTTATTTTTCTGACATTGAAAATCTCTTTGTAGACACATCAGCATTGCTGTTTTGACTACAGTGTTACCACAATGTTCCTTCAGCACTTTTGCATAGCTTCATATAACTGACAAGTATCTTCCTTCATATGGACGTAAAGCAGACATCATGATGTATACGGCGCAATCCAGATAAACATCTGTCGGTTGTTTCTGCCAGTGTTACTGTTTAATTTATCCAGTGATGTACAACAGGTACAGTACCTCAGCAGATATTTACATAACCCAACATGCTGATACTTGATCCGGTAATATTTTAAACAGTCGTCAGTTTAATTCGATAAACAATAACAGCAGTGTTTCAAGAGGCCTGTTACGTGTTGCTAAACCAAACCTGCGATCCTGGATGTTATGCGGCATTCCAAAGTAGAACACTGGCACCGGTTTAGTTATTTTTCATGTAAGATGTCATGGGGCCTTGGACGTTGTGCAGTATCAAAATATTGATAGAACCCTGAAACTGTTCAGACTTACTTGTAATGTTCTGACGTTTGTGTGTGTGTGTGTGTGTGTGTGTGTGTGTGTGTTAAGCCAAATAAATCATTATCTGCTGTATACTTTTAAACTCTTTATTATTATTGGCCTATTTTTTATTGAAGCATTTGAGGATTTCTCTCTACTCCTGGCTCATATTTCTCTCCTAATTTCTTTCATGTGTAAGCAACTGCCAAGTTGAATTCCTTGTAAGCGCAATCTTACGTTGCCAGTAATATCAGGTTTTGAATCTGATTCTAATCAGACTCACACAGACCATCATGTTCCAAGTTAAAATATTAAAATGTTATTTTTCATTTTAACTGTATTTGACAAAGACTTGCAAAACCGCCTTGTGAATTTCGTCAGTGTGCTTTGCTTGGAGAACATGTATACGAATCAAGAGCTTCTTTTCTTGGATGTTCAAGCCAGTCACGACTTCGTAACATTAAGATAGCTGTTAACACATATACTATGGCTCATTATAGTAATTGAAGAAGTGCCGTCTATGCTATGTGACTTTGAGGGTGTGTGTCTTTGTTAAAGAAAAAGAGAGCTAAGTGTGTGCGTGTGACCGAACGTCCGTGGATTTGAATTCTGTGAATTCGAAGGAACCTGCTCTTCAGGTTGAAGCGTGTTGAAACACACAGGCACAAGGCTAGCCACATATTTTTAAACCGCAATTAGACAATAATATTGTTTTGTCATAACACTTTCATATGCAGTCAATAATATTGTTTGGTTATGAACTTAATTTGAGTCTTTAAAGATATTGCCAAATTTTATAAGCATACTATGATTTAAAATTTAAAACTACAGTGGTTTTACAACTATAATTTATTAATGGATTTCAATTAAAAATGTACATACATTTTTAAAAGACTAAAAACTAAAACCGATACGTTCTTATTATTTGGCCATTGTTATGATAAATAAAACATTTTCTAGTTAATGACAAGCTCTAAAATATAGTTTTTGTGAGTGGGAAGGGGGCCTTTGAATATTGTTGAATAAAGTGGGGGGCCTTGGAGTCAAAGGTTGAGAACCTACAGGCTTAGACTACGCAGAATGTCCAAACTGCTCTGTTCTTATACGTTGAAAGGTGAATCCACTTTAAAGGAGCAATGTGGACATTTCAGTGGCATCTAGTGGTGAGGTTGTGCATTGCAACCAATGGCTCACTCCACTGCTCACCCCTCTCTTTTGAAACACTATGGTGGCTGAAACAGAACAAAGATGTTGTTCGCTTTTAGCAGAAGGAGATAACAAATTTATGCTCATTCTAAGATAAAAATAACGGTTAATTATGTAAGGTCTTTATACACCTCTGAAGACATAGTTATGTACTATATATATTGTATATATTATACATAGTATATGTATTGTATATATTATTTTGCATAGATCCTGCATAGCACCTTTAAATTATGATTTAATCCACTTACATTTTATACGGACACATTTTTTGGTATATTATTCTATTTTTGACTAAAGTTGAGCTTCACCTATGGAGTTCAGGATAACATCTGATATCCACAAGAGACCAGTTTCTCTCATAATGTCTTCCTCAATCAATAAGCATAAAACATAATCGCCTAGCCACCGGCCTGTACTTAACTCCAGCTGCACAAATCTTAACATCTGTGTTTGTTCACACTGTGACTCGTGTCCTTTCTAACGTTGAATTTATTGTCATTACCAGCTGTAACCATTTTTCTTTTCATCCTCTGTCTATCTCGGTCCATATCTCTCTTGGCCAGCAAGGTCCTTTTTCATTTGATCAAGCTAGTTGTCCTCATTCAATTGGCCATTAACCTGTCAGGCCGGTCGCATTTTTCTCTGGACCACAGAGTATGCAGCTATGAAGGGTTTTGATGGTTTGACTGAGGTTAGATCCGACCATTGGATGAATGCTAGCCAGCATGATTTTGTTTGTTTGTTTCACCAGACATTGTAAAGAGGTGCTCGGCATCAAAACTGATAATGGTGCAAAAGTTTGGTTCATTTGAAAATGCTCCCTCTGTGTCATTTATCTTTTTCCCATCTTCCCAGCAATCGCGTGTGTGTCTTATTTGTCTAGCTGGCCCCAGGGATGTTTTTTGCGTTGCTAATAATACGCTTGACTCCGCACGGCCCTCAGGCAAGGAGCTATTGAGTCAACCCAACAGAGTGACAACATGGAAGCCACACGTTTACCTCTCAAACAAATACATTTACCCGCTATGATATCTTGTTACCTGTTTCATGTTGTTTAAGGTACTGATCCCAGATCAGCGCAGAATGACAGCTTCCTCTAGAAGCGACGACTCCGAAGCCACTCAAAAGTTCATTCCGAAGTTTTCAATTATAGTAAAATGCAAGAGTTCTAAGGTGAATTCTAAACTTAGTGACTTAGATCTCGGATGGAAAGAGAAAGCGAGTAGAGAGAGGGATAGAGTGTGAGATGTGTAGTGTACTCGATAAAGTCCCACGGGCACTTGGGGGTTTTTCATTTTTACATGGGGATTAGGATCTGTATCTTCATCATTGCCGTGGCGATGATAGTGTCTGATAGCACCTCCCTTTGAAGCAGGCTGATGTGCGGAGCTACTATCCTTCTATCTTTAGAGAAAGTAAATCTCGCATAGCTCACAGACGGATGTTTGAAAGCGGAGAAGACATGCGAGGAGTGGATATGAGAGTTTTTGGGTCTTTGTGGCCAGTGGAATTGTTGATAGAAGCTTGAAACTCTGAAGCTTTGCGCATCTCAACTATACATGATGCTAACTTTAGACTAAATCCTTAAGAACTGCAGTTTCGAATTCTGTCACATACATTTACATTTTCAGACAAAATTACACCAGCTCATTTGTTTGTTTGTTTTTCTAAAAAAAGCCTATATGCATGCTCTCTCCGTGATTTTTTATCGCTCTACTTCCACTTCCTCTTCAGGTTTTCCATTTTACGCTCCGTGTCCGCTGGTGAGAGAAGTTCTGCTCCGAGCGATTCTGTAAGACACTGACACTCCGACTTTCAAGAAACCTTCTCCTCGCTGTAGGAAAAAAATCACACCGTTTCCACCGCGCACCCCTCACATTTACCGATGCACAACACAGCAAACTCGGATATGAAAGTAGCATTAAAAATGACACTTCACTTTTAATTAATTGGTAGAAGTGCGTGATGTCTGGTGATTGTAAAGAGAGACCATCTCTCCATAGAGCTCACAGAGAAAATTGACCTTGTCCGTACAAAGGAGGTGCTTCATCACTCGCTCTCCAATTATATTACGTTTTTTAATGTTTTTTTCCATTCTCCACAGGGCCGAGATGGAACTTGTGGCCCAAACCCAGATTTGTTTCAGTATTCATGCAAAGTGAGCATCAATGGCACTCTTTCATCTTTTTGTTAATTTATTATTAGAATTATTTCTTTTCCAATAAAATCTCATCATACGGGTTTGATCTTGTTTTACATATAATGGAATAATAGCCTTCATTTCCAAAGCGCCAGGGTTTTACCCAATGGAGCTGTTTTACTGCGATGTGCATTCAAGTTTTTGTTGTTTCCTTTTGATGTGACAATCGGAATTAGCAACAGGGACAGAAATGGAGGTGTTTGTTATGAATATGTGCATATTTTCGCAAAAAAGGTGACAGTGTGGACACAGGTGCGAGCGTGCACGCTAAATAGCACATCCGAGGGCTGTTTGTGTTTGAGCGTGAGCATGAATTCGTTTGTATTATGTTGTTGCATCAGTAGTCTGATCACTTCTTCACTACCCCTGTATGTAATGGCCATCACAGTGTGAATACCAGGCTAATCTCGCACGGCCCCGGGCCCTCTCTTTCTCTCCCCGCTTGTGTTTGTTCAAACATTAGAGGATAATTACTTCTCTGGAATAATTGTTTTCTTAATCGCAGCTATCATAATTGTCTTCTGGACCTGGGCTGAGACTCACAAATGGCTTGTTCTATCTGAACAGGGGAGGGAGTCTGTTGATGAAGGACACGGCAATGACAGCGCGCCCATGTGTGTGCGCATGTGTGTACGTATGTTTGAGGGTGACACGACGGGGATGTTTTGAGTAATGTGTCCACGGCCCCCGGAAATGGAGTTTTGCTTTACTGTCACATTGACATTGATTTATGTGTGATAAACGCCTTCTTTTGATGCAGCCCGTAGAAAGGTGTTCAGCTCCACAGGAAATGAAGTACATAAAGGGTTGAGAAAAGAAATAAAACAGGTTCGAATAAAGTGAAACATATGGTGTGTGTGTGTGTGTGTGCATGTGTGTGTGTCTCAGCTACAACAGTTACATGATAAATATACAAATAAATACTCTGCAAAAGATAGACAAATAGGTATGATATGCACAGGTAATTTCTTCGTAATAAAATGTTGAATTCCTTGTTTTTATGTTAACCTAAAACATAATTTTCATTTTTATTTCTATACGCAAAGCTTACAACAGTTACTGTACGCTGTGTTCATCCACCGAAAGCTTGTTGGCTAAATGACAACTTTCTATCATTTTCTTCCTTACATTACCACTTGACTTAGATGAAGGTTAAATACTTTCTTTGAATCAGGAAAAAAGCACAATTCCCAAAACGATGAAACCATCTTACTGTAATAGATAACTTGACATCTCGACAGCTTCTCCGTTTGCTGACGTATTTAATAGACTAGTGCTTATGATCTAGATAACACAGCACGCCAGCCAACATCTCTCACCGCTTTGTTAAAGCAGTCATGTGTCAGTCATAATCCCGCTGAAGTGTGAACACATACTCTGTTTTGTCATTTCTCTCCTCAGTCCGTGTGGAATTTTTATTTGGCTGCCAGATATTTGCCACGGTACGATTTCACAGAAAGGAAACCGCATGGTCTGAGTTAGGATACCCAGGCCGCCCTCAGGTTGTTTACACTCGTGCTTTCGCTGACTCTTCGGCCTCTGTCACCCCTGACTGCCGTAGCTCCTGCGATTAAGGCTGTCACTCCATGACATTAGTGGGTCAGTTGTCAGATTGACTGTTCGCGCTCGGAAGTGAGTTCTGCGCATCGCGTGTTCTGCGATGCCATTGGTCGATGATTGACAGGTGAAGGGACACGCAAGACGGTTGAAGATAGTGTCCTTTGAGGTGAAGGAGAGAGCTTGAAATGGTTTGTCATGTGATCATGTAAGTCAATTCCAGACTGTAAGTTAGAGTCGTGTGTTTGTGTTTATTTGCTGGTGTGTGCATGAAATGGAGTTCAACTTTCCTCCATTATCATGCTAGGAAAGGCACCTGAAAGCTTTTTTGTTAGTTTGATTGTTACCTGAGAACATAATTCATTTCTGCTAGCAAAGATAATGGATTTGCAATGATGAGGTTAGATATTCTGCACCAGAACAGGAAACTGCATATCCCTTTCACTCTTGACAGGGAAATATTGGGGACGAAATGAAAAAAGCAAAGCCATTTTGAGGCTAAACAAAAAGCGCACTTACAAATGCATCTACAATCCATTATTTTTTGTGGGGGAAAAAAGTGTTCTGGTGTAAAATATCTGTCATGTTTATTCATCATTAAACTCTTAGCTCACTAAAAAAACACTATTTGAGGTCTTGAGTTTCAAGCTGTACCCTGGAGGTATTGTTCCTTCTTACGGAGTGAGGGTCAGAGGTCAGCTTAGCTTTTGAAGCTGTCAGATCATCCATTCAGAATACGGCTGCTTAATCCTCCGCTTAAAGAGCAATTAAAAGTTTAGCCAGGATTTGACAAAAAGAGCATAGAGAAATGTTTTCAGATTCCCATCTGTCTGCGTCTTCCTCTCAGGAATGTTAATGTGAGTTCTAAAATGTTAAAATGAAAACAGACGTATATGGGTGGAGCGGAGAAAAGATTGATTTAACTGGCAGGGCTGTGGTCCAAAAACACTTTAGGAAGCTTAGGCATTCATTAAGCTAACTCAGACATGATCTTTATTTATTTGCTAGGGCAATAAGATGGTTAATATGACCTCTTGAGAACAGCATCACGGCACTTTTTCCGGTTTTAGGAGCCCACAGTGATCAATTGTGGTTGACACAAAAGCAGCAAAGGGGGAATAATGTTTTCCACTGAAAAGATCCTGAGACAGCATTGTACTTACGTTTTAGACTGAGAAAAATGGGAGACTGTTTTTTTTTCTTTTTACAAGACTACAACAATTGTTATACTTATTTTTGTATAGAAAATAGTTGTTGAGAACTTCTGATGGTTAGCAGCCTTCCTGTTACAGGTATAAATGCTGCTTTTTGTTATGAATGCTGATTTAACAAGGGCAGCTAATTTCAGTACAGTGACTAACATCCTTAGTGTTTTGTTTGGCAAAGGCCTGAACATCTGGAACTTTTGGCATGAGGAAAGGCAAAGTTGGTCTGAGAGGAAATGGACTGGAACGTCAAGAAGCAAAGCGTCGCCGTACCGTCGCAGAGAATGCGAGGTGAAGTGGATGACAAGGAAAAATGGATAGATGAATGAATGAATGATCAGGCCAGGTGAGATATGTACGCCTCAGTGCCTTTGAAAAGAATTATATTCAAAGCCTGCCAGTCGACATCCGCCAAGATGTACTGTGAAGGTTTTATCTGAAGAACAACATGTTTTTTTTTCAGGGTTTGGGAGCTTTATATTTCTTTTTTTAAAGAATGTTCTTGAAGTGCTGATCAGTCCAGCTTGAGGCGTGTTCATGAAGGGGGCAGCGGATAGGTTAAAAGTGATTAGAGAGCCGCTTGTAGAAAGCTGTGGAGATGTGGACTGCAATCAAAGGACGAGCTGAAAGTGGATAAACTATTCAATGTTTGCTGTGCCTCAGTTTGGATGTGTTCAGGGTTCTCTTTGAAACATGCTGGGGATGTAAAATAAGATTTTTAGTCCAGTGTATTTTCACGTTTCATCTCCATTTTCCATTTGCAAAGTTTCAAGGAAAACAATTTTACTTTAAAACGAAGCCAACAAGCAAGATATTGTACAGGTTGTTTACACCAGCATAATATTTATTAATACTTAATGTCATAGTTGCATCAGGTTTACGCATTTCTAAACTTTTTATTTGATTTCTTTATTAAATTACAATGTTGTTTTCTGTTAATTGCATGAAAAGATTTCACTATGATTCACAGTCCAAGTTCAAAATCTTTTATAATTTAATTTCTGATATGGAGGAATACAAACGTTTTGGCTCACAGGCTTCTTTAGTGTATGAAGTGACCTGATGTCTCCATTGTGACGTCAATCAATAAACATATTTATCTTAAACATTGACAGGACACCGAGCACCTTAACATAATATCTTGTCAATCATATCGACAACTAACAATGTACAGCCGCAGAAAAAATTAAGAGAACATTTCAAAGACCATTTACATGTTTTTTTATTTACTATCTACAGGTATGTGTTTAGGCAAAATGATCATTTTTATTTAATTATGTGAACTACTAACAATATTTATCCCAAATTTCAAATAAAAATATTGTTTCTATTTGCATTTATTTGACCATATAGTAAAAAAAATCACAGATAAGATCTCTATAACATATCAGCTTTTTCCTAGACATCAATGAGATTATAATCAATGAGCAAATGGAAAATTTTGCTTAGGTCTCATGCATCTCAAATATTTCCCATGAGAACAAGACCCAGAAATCTCACAAATGATGATGAAATGAAACTCATTAGAGTTTAAAGAAGAGATTACAAGATTACACAAACTGAGCAAAGATTTGGCAAGTCTGCCGTATTATTCATAGTCAAAGTTAATATTATTGAAGATTTCAATGTGAACTCAAATGCTTCTCATCAAATGTACCCAAATCCAGATTTTTATTGACCTATTCATCAGTTTTACAGTTCCATACTATTCTAACAATTCTCTCATTTGTTTCGTTTTTATTTGTTCTAAGCAATTTTATCGGAAACATCTGAAACTGTTGATTCTCAAATAGAACTGCGAACTCCGTCATATCTCCTAAACTATGAAAGTGAAACCTCTGAGCAAAAACTTTTTTCTCTGTTTCCTTGCTTTTTGGATTCTTTCGTCAATTTGCCCATTTATACGGATGTCCAGAGTGATTTGTGAACTTGGTTAGTGCTGAGGTCATCTAGTAAGACCAGTGTTTGGACTTCTTGGGTTGGGTTGACTGAGATATAACAGTCTTGGGTAAGATATCTAAAATGCTCTGCACAGGGGGAGGTGGTCCTGCGGCTAAAAATGCCCTGGAAGTTTTCAACGCCTGCAGTGGAGTGTGTTAATAAATGGCTTGCCAGAGAGGCCTCGGCCCTGGCTAAACTCCAGAGGGTCTCAGGAGATCTAGAGCCCATCTGGAGGTCCTCACAGGCAGGAAGGCTGAAAAGAAATGAAGCTTGACCAGCTCCAGTCATCCCTTAAGACAAAGCAGACACCTGAGACTCCCCAAGCTCCAGGATAAACAAAACTCCCTGACCTTCTCACCAGGGACTCTGTTAGTCTTTCAAACACACATATGCATTCCTTTCTTAACATGTTGTACTCCCTTTCAAACATGGTTTAGTGCAAAAGATGTTTTGAGACTTTTTTTATTGTTTCAAGATTTTGAAACATCCCGTCATTCCTGAAAAGTGTCCAGGTAGGGGCTGTAGGGGATCGTGCATGGATACAGAAAATATTCAAACATGGAAATAGACATGCTAATTATTTTTGCTACTTTATTTATTCAGCTAAATATAAACTAATTGGTATATTTGTCACTATTTTAATTAATTTCTTAGTGAGACTATAGCATCTCCACATATTCATCCAATAATAATACGAATTTTTGAAGACTTTTGTTTTGACTATTCTAAATAAAGGACTGGTCTTGCAATGAAAAAATCATTTTTGCATTCTGCTATTTTTAACCCAAATTTTATTCAAATCAGATTAGAAATTTGGCTCAGATCAGCATCCATTGAAGAATTTTCCCAAGAATTTTGACAAGTTATGTTGTTTTGTTTCAAGGAGTATCGATAAACTAAAATACTGACAGCCTCAGAATCTGAGCTTGGCTGGTTGGTTGTTCAATTCAACGATGTATGAAAATATGAGTTAAAGGAATAATTCACCCAAAAATGACAATTCTGTCATCAAAGAATACCCATTGACTTAGTACCCTTTGACCTGCATTGGTTTTGTATCTATGCAATAGTAGTGAATGGGTCTTCAAAATATCTCTTTTGTGTTCATGCAGAAGTCATAAAGGTTTAAAATGACAAGAGGGCGAGTAAATGATGACAGAATTTTTATTTTTGGTTGAACATTCCCTTAAAACTACCTGAAGCTCTTTCCAGTGCTGATTTACAAGTGATTTTGACTTACAGTTGGTAGCTTCACCTTTGGGCTATTTTGTACAGTGCTAGCCTGAGCAGATAGCAGTTTGTTGTTCACCCTGAGGGTGCTTATGGAAATTTCAATAGGGGTTAATTACAGGTTGTACCACCAGGTCACCGTCTCCAAACACTGCCACACCCAGTGCTGGAAATGGGAAATTTACTGGGTGGACTTAGTTGGGTGTCCTATGCAAAAGTTTAGCAAACAAACTGTTAATAATATATTACTTGACATTATTATTATATATATTTATAATATAGAACAGCATAAGAGAGATTTATCGTCATTGTTAGTTTTTTCTACACTTTTGCTGTCACACCATAGGGCTCATTTACAGTTTATTTGTCAACGACCCATATGCAGAAAATGTCACTTTATGTATGAAATGTGCATAGCGTTTGAAGTGGAACTCTGCCCCCCCTTGAAATTTAGACATCCCCCCACACAAACCCCATTTCCAGCCCTGGCCACACCACCAAGCCCATAAACATTGCTGTGAACCATCACATCTCATCTTTTGTTAGTTCTTTCCGTCTTTTTTCCCCTCACTTCATCTTCTCCTTTCCTCTCCTTTCTGCTCGATTGCAAAAAGACACAGAAGGCTTTAGAGTTTGTGTTCTTTCTCATTGCCTAACCACTGCTCTTCATGGGTCATGGATATAGGTCACTCCTTTGCCCACAAAGAACCACTTACACCACACACACACACACACACACACACACACACCTTCTACTCGCATACTACACAAAAACGTTTAAAAGCGTAAGAAAATGAGCATGTTTACAGATTATTTTTCAAAATAATGCAAATATATTTATATATATTATTCTTCTGGGTGTTTGAAATAGTATTCCCACCACCACTGCTAAGAAAACTAAAATTACAAGTACTCTTGTCGAATTTGCATTTCAGTAGCGCAGCAACGTCCTAAACTGCAGTTTCCATTGCTGCACATTTAATATTTAGTTTGTATTGCTTCAGATATTCCTCTCAATTTATCACAGCTTTGCAAGACAAGCAATAGCCGTCAGCACTGAAAGGAAAAGAGAGAAATATCAGAGCGTGTGCCGTTATTGATGAAAGTTCAGTCGGGTTCAGTTTCGGCACACAGAGTAGGACATAACATCAGATGTGCTCACCTATATCTGATGGGAAGTTTGTTTACTCTGCCGTACCCCATTACTGTAGCACGTTCCCAGTGTTCATGTTTAGATATGTCTCTGGATTGTATATCACCGTCTGCAACCATGGCCACAACCAAGCCTTTATTTAGAAGAGGGGGTGAAGATAAAGGGCACGTTTCTATTGGAAATGAAAGCCATGTGTCACAAGCGCCCCTCTCATCAGGGGGTCTTCTTTCAGCCTGAATGCATCCAAGCAGGCCTATAGAAAATGTATTAAAAAGGGAAGAAGAAATGAATGTTCTGACATGTGTGGTGAATTTGTGAAATAATCCCTTCATAACACAGGAAACTGTCTGTCTGTCCGTACATCCACATCTTTGCAAACCTAATCACTTTCCCTTCTCGGCGCATCTTTCTTGCGTGACATTCATTGACTCGTTTATATAATTTAAAATTGTATTTCTACCAAGTATAATGCCACACGCCACCGATTTATCTAAAGTTCAGCTCATTTGTGGGTAATTTAAACCTCAGCTCTTCAGCATGGGACTTTGAGATTGCTGTCACACTTAGCTGAAGTCATTTCATTCTAGAGAGAGAGAGAGAGAGAGAGAGAGAGAGAGAGAGAGAGAGAGAGAGAGAGAGAGAGAGAGAGAGAGAGAGAGAGAATGGGTTTTTGATACATAAACATAATTTTGATCCGTTATTTCATCACAATAGCAAGACCCCCTCTGGGCTTCCATTTAATAATGTAACAAATGTTTGACTATTCGAAGTGAAATTTTAGCACATGAATATTTATTTCAATTCATTTGTTAAATGTTGATTGTAATTACATGGAAACATGATTTATTGCCAAGATTTCGATATACAAAGATATGAGGAATGAGTGAACGAGGGAAATAAATGACTAAATGAATGCAGCATAGGAAATTAATTGAATTAAAATTGGAAACCTGGATCGAGAATGTTTTCAGTGAAGGAGTGATGGCAAAATGATGGAATAAGAATGATTTTGACATCAGTGGATGTCGGTGTAGAGGCCTTGTTTGTAGAGTATATGGCGGAGAAGTTAGAGAGAGATATAAGATGGATGCAATATGGAGATGTGCACATATGTACAGTGGTGTCCACTAGTAAATTCTTCTATTTTGAAATATTTTACTAAATAACAGCATAAAAGAAAAAATGATTTGTTATGCCCAGCCTTTGTTTTGATGCACACATCATGCACTTGCTTTCAACACACCATTCATGTGATCCAAGCACATTTGACCTTTTGTCACAAAATTTCCATGGATGCCTCCTACTGTGTACGCATGTTCATTATCAATGCAAAGAGGCGGAACTCCAAAGAATAGCTCTTTTTGTCCCCACATGGGTGTGTGTGTGTCCTTACAACAGTCTCAAACCGCCGTGCGCTCCTTTAAGTTGAAAGGCAATTCCTGCTAACCTGACAGAATACAAATGCCAAGATTATGGCGACGTGTCAAATTAAAGGAACAATTTGGAGTAATGATGAGTGTTAGGCCACTCAGTCAGTAAGGCAGTGAGTTGGAAAGAAAAGAGAAGTGAATGATGCTGCTCCGTCTTGTTTAATATTCCTGAAAGAAAATGTGCAGTGACAGGAAGTGGGGCAGTGGGGAGACGGCCAGAGGCGAACACTTAGAAAGGCCGCTGCTTTGTTAGTGTCTATTTATTGCATCGGCCAACCTCCCGCTGCAGAGTTCAGAATAACAAAAAGCTACTGGGTTTTTAGCTGATGTTTATATTTATTTATTACGCGGCTCTCTGGAGTTCTTGATTCCGGTTGGTCAATTGCGGCGTTCAGCGGTCAAATATTTTTGCATGACTGCTAAATTCTACTGCGCTGTGTTAGTTTCATGGCTCTAGTATCATTCTGTGAGAGTTTTAGATTGTCAATATTTCAAGTCCATTTATTTGGTGGGTAGCTGTATATTAGGTGGAATAATGTACAATCGGATGGTCATTACGCAAATTAAACCCTGTCAGGATGACACATTATGGTCCTGATCACCCTTATGACCTTTTCACCCTTGGCTGCACATTAAAGAATCTTTACAATAGACTTCTTGTGAACTTTACATTACACCTATTGTGAATTATGGTCATTATTGATTTTGCAAAACACAGACTCAACACCAACATACAAAACTGTCCTAATGATCAGTGCAGGATGATTTGAATAAGTAATAGGCTGCTGAATGAACGACACCGAGAATGATGGGAGGGTGTGGAGATCAATTCTTCTCTTATTGTCTTCTGTTCTTTTCCCTTCTGCTTTCACTTACCCAGACTGGAAGAGTCAATGGTTTAATTACAAGGCTCCAATGCTAGTTAAATTATCAAAATGTAATTTCCACCTTTCAGTCCTCTTTCTCTCTCTCTTCCATTTTCTCTTGCTCGCTCAGCCACTCATTTCGCTCAGAACCCATATGTATCAGTTAGCGCAGTGTACACTGGGGCGAGATCATGCATTTCATTAGGATTTGAAG
Source organism: Oreonectes daqikongensis (assembly GCA_026939265.1). Classification (NCBI taxonomy): domain Eukaryota; kingdom Metazoa; phylum Chordata; class Actinopteri; order Cypriniformes; family Nemacheilidae; genus Oreonectes; species Oreonectes daqikongensis. The sequence goes on along the minus strand of JAOTQM010000343.1, from coordinate 6,327,900 downwards.
GGCAGAATGGTTTTGAACTTGTTTAACCCTGGTTTCCTCTACTGTGGCAGTATTTAAGTCAGTACAACCTATTCATTTAGCATTGAAAGCATCCTAAGGGGTGTAGAGTAGAAGAGAATTGTAGGGATATATCACAGAAAAAATGCAGTTTGCTTAAAATATATTTAGTGACTCAGTGCATTTAGTGTTGTGTGCATTTGATCAGTACTGAGATCAAGGAATAAATCATTTAGTCACCCCCTTGTCATTTTAAACCTGTATGACTTCCTTCCTTCCACAGAACACAAAAGAAAATATTCTGAAGAATGTTAACCAAACAACAGCGGTACCCATTGACTTGCAATGGTTTTGTGTCCATACAATAGAAGTGAATGGATGCCATCGTTGTTCAGTTACCAACATTCTTTAAAATACTTCTTTTGTGTTCTGCAGAAGAAAGAATTTTCATTTTTGGATTAACTATCACTTTAACCCTTTACCAGCATAAGATGTTGCTTGTCTTTCAGGCAAGTTGGTCTCCCAGTCTGACCAGTTAAAGTGCCGGGCTAAAGTCAAAGACTTTCCGACAAGCTTTTTTTTAAGCAGGATGGTTTCATGAATATTTGTCTCAGTCTTAATAAACAAAACTGCACTCGGTAGACTTGATGTCCTTCCTAGTTTAATTTGTCTTTCTACTCCCATCTTTTGCCAGATGTCAGCAGAAACAAAAAGAATGTATCACCCTTCTCAGCATGCTGTCACTCATCCCCTCATATCTTGCTCTTTTCTGAGATTTCAAGAGGAGGAGGAAATGAAAACTAGAGCGCAAAAGCCAAACTCACGCTAGATCCTGCGTACCGGTTTATCACAAGCGTGTGCCTCCTTTCACCTATTCGCTCTTTAGTTACAGTACTTTGTAATGCACGTGTATGTGTGCTCTTGTTTATAAGCCTGTAGCTATGTGTTCCATTCTATCTCCCTTCGGGATCATACATGCTCTTCTTGTCCTGTTTTTGCTATAAAGTAAACCACACAAGGAGACTTTGACGTCCTTCAGACCTCCGCTGCTAAATTTAAACCGCAATGCCAAGTGTGGCATCTGTACTTACTCCTGTGGGCTTTGAACTTACTATCCTACCATTTCATTTTTTTCATGTGAGAATACATTAAACAAGTGCTGTGCAGCTCATTAGTATTGTTGTGTCTATTTTTGCAGAACACTGCTTTCAGGCTACATATATTTACTACATAGAGGGAGCAATTAATCTAGTTACTGTTTATATCCCTTTGTAACATAGAGGGGAGTGAGGTATCTAACTGGAGCTACAGAGTATTAGTTTAACTGAGAGTTATCCCACCCATTGCCAAAACAAAAATTAATCTACCCATCAACCCCCTCTTCGACCACTTCCGTCCAGTGACCCCCAGCAATCTCTTCTCTTGTAGCCGTTCCGCCGAGTGACCTTCTCGGTGGTGAGCCAGCCCCAGGACCCGCACCAGGGCTCGCTGCAGAGCTGCTACGACAGCGGTCTGGAGGAGTCGGAGACGCCCAGCAGCAAGAGTTCGTCAGGCCCCAGACTAGGTGCCCTTCCTCTACCTGAAGACGCCTATGAGAGGACTACGCCCGATGGCAGTGTCGGTGAGGCAGAGCATATGGAAAATGGTAGGGGCAAACACAAAAAAAGATGAGTCAGAGATAAGCTAAATAAGAAAGAGACACAGTGATCAATCAAAAGGATAGGAAAATTCTCACAAAACGCCACACACTCACACACAGGTACGCTTACACTGTTATACAGATGCTGGAGTATGTGCAGGTAGACTTCTAAATAGGAATAGGGAATTGTCTTTTTTTCTAGAAGGGTTTCATTTACACTCTAAAAATGCTTGGTTGGGTAAAATATAGACAAACTTAATTGTTGGTACAAATGAACCCAACAAAACATGTATTTGACCCAACCATGGGTTGAAACAACTTAGCATTTTTTACAGTGTACGTTGTTCTTGTTTATTTTGAATGTGATCGTCTCTCAGAGCTTAAAGTTTGTTATTGTGGCATAGAGTTACACTAGTTAGCATGTCAACCCATGCAGGCTGCTTGACTAGATTTACTTGAAGCGTCAGATGAGGGCAAGGCTACATCATTTTATGAACATTGTTTATCCTCGTACAAACAGACGCATTGAATAAAATATTTTTTTTTTACTTTTTACAGTACCATAATGCACTACAAACATTTAATTCAACACGAGTATGCAAATATTATTTTGGCCACCCCTCATCCTCTATCTGATAAGCTACCATCCCTATCTTGGTCTAATGTAGGGGTTTAACAGGTGAAAAAGCTGGAACCGTAAGAGCTTGTATCTCATTTCACTGTAGCTGGATCACGTATCCCATGTAGAACCTCTCTGTGGTCAACAGTTACCTCCATTGTTAATCTCTGTCAATGGAGCTAGTGTTCTCATGCAGGTATTCAGTAGCAGTTGTCGAGCATTGAGGGCTGTCTTGTCTACATTCGATACTTTATCAGCAACAGGTGCTTATTGTGTGAGGTCAGTGTGCCAGTTTGCGTGGAATGTCTGTTCTCCTTGCCCATCAAAGCGCGTTTTAGAAAGGTTATCAGGTCCTTTGACATTTATGTATTTTATTACTGTTTTGAGAGTGGTCATATGAAGCTTAAACCCTATTGTTTTTTAAATGTTTGTTGGAGGTCAAAGGAGGCTCTTGGTGGCCCCTAGAATTTGGGGCGATATTGGAGTAGACTTGCCAGTAAAGAGCTGAAAATGGGATTTTTAACTTTGCCATTTAGAGAACATTGGCCTAAATGTAGATTAAATGGGCTTGGTGGAAGGGAAATTGTTTTAGCCCACTCACTGAGTAGGATTCGATGCTTTTTCTCAGGGCGATTTAAAACACTTACATTTAGACAATGGTGGGTAAAATTAACCCCGATTAAAGCCTGGGTTTAATTCAGCCTGAGCTAAATGTAATTGGTCACAAGGAGATCGATGCAAGACTGATTAGATCAAAACTCTGTGTTATAATCGGCCATGAGTCACATCTCTGAAAGGAGAAAAAACTGTGACTTTGGTTTCCCTTGAATGAAATCATTCAGATTCATTTAGCATTCTAGTTATTTCTAGGTTAGGAAAGCTAATGGTGTATCTGTTTACTGCATTTATTCTGTAAATAACAGAAGAATGATAATAACTCAAATGATCCAATTCCAGCAAGTCTCATGGACATTAATAGACGTAGGCACACATATTCTGAGATGTTTTATTAGTAATCTCAATGACCGTTTCTTTTTTCCATTTTTGTCTCGCCACCTCACTCTTCTTCTCTTCTTGCTGTACTATCTGATCTTTCTTGTAAGATCTTTCAAGGTCAAACACAAACAAACAGAAATAATTACATTCTGATGAATAAATGAGATGCCTCACCCTGCTGTCTTTAGGAGTGTCTGGATGAGGGAGGAAGAGATGTTGGAAAAACAGAACAGTCAGGAGACTATGTTCGGCTCAGAATCATTCATCAGTACAATAGCTTATGCATTCGATGCAGTTAGAAGTAGAAGCTCAAAATTTTCAAAGCTGATGTGCTCTGCTGAGCTCATACATTATCAAACATCGCACACAGACACTCAAATACACAGTCGGTCACAGTAACTGCTTGCAAGCCGGCAAAGTCGCAGTCAATGTCTCTTTCATGACAGAAATGTCCTGAGCGTGTGTGTGTGTGTGTGTTTGGGGTCTATAATTGGCTTAGGCATGCTGTGGGTTAGTTCCGCTTTGACAGAGTCTTTTGGGTCGGTGTTAGGTTCGTTTAATGCTCCCTCAGGGGACTAAGACAACATCCTTGCACACTTTTTAGTGATCACACTTCTTGAGGAGATATTATTTGGTTGTCAGTGTCTAAAGAGTCACAGCTTGATTTTATAACATAAAAAGATTTGGATAGAAAGGGTAATATGTAGACATGACGTGTTATGTTAGCTATTAAAAATGTTTGATTTTAGTGTGCTATAGTTAAAGCTTGAGTTTGATACATTGTGCAACATTACTAGTAACAAGGTCATCTCGCTCCGTCTGTGGTCGAACGAGACAGCAGAGAATGTTGGACATATTTTCCATGTTGAAAGGAACACATTCTCGATGTCCTTCTCATGGAAAGCACTTCATTAAATCTGTTAAAAGGCGGTCGTTGCCCCTCGCAGCGCTGCTTCCCTAATGCCGTATTAGAGCTCTGATAACCTGGAGTCAATTAAAATATGGACGGGAGATCATGCACGCGCACACACGCACACCCCTGCAGTTAACAGATGGGCAAAATGCCATCAGTTGAAAGAAAGAATCAGTGAAGGTCTGTAATTGTGGTCATTACGCTGTGAGGGATGTGTGTGATTGGGATCCTGGTGAGGGTTTTGTTTGCTGTGTGTTTGTTTGTTTTGGGATTAAGGTCAGGGCAAGAGTCGGGTGTCCCCTAATGAAGAGGTCCTGCTGTGAAGATGGGCCATTCTCTCTCTATTTCTATTTGCCAACTCTCTCTCTCTCTCTCTCTCTCTCTCTCTCTCTCATGCATAAACAAATGCAGTAAAAAGGTTGAGGAAAAGTTCTCTCTGTGCAGACTGTGTAAACATAACGCGTATCGACAGTAAGTAATGATGAGATATTTCCTTGCTTAATATTCACATGTATATATTTGTGAAAGAGAGTGAGAGAGATGGATTATTGACTTCAGGGGTAACTCGTTCTTCGTCTCGCTCATTGACAATCGATGATCTTCCAGTCAATGCATTTGCTCTTCTACCTATTACTGATCTATTTCTCCTTCTCTCTCTCTCTCTCTCTCTCTCTCTCTCTCTTTCTCTCTCTCTTTCTACACCTGGGATGAATCATGAATACATCTCATGTCTACTTTTTAATGTTTTTAGGAAGCTTTATTAAAAATGACTTTCTACATTTCTGCAATAGTGACACAAAGAAGCACCAACTTCAAATTAACATGCAAACGCACAATCAAGCAATCTCTTAAAGGGACAGTTTACCCAAAAATGAAAATTCAATCACCATTACTCTTTCTCAAGTATAAATGTTGTTGTTTTGCTGAACACTAAGAAAGATATTTGGAAGAATGTTTGCAACTAAACAGTTCTGGGGCGCTATTGACGTCCACAGTAAGGAAAACAACTACTATGGCAGTCAATGGTGCCCCAGAACTGTTAGCTTTCCCAAATTCTTCAAAATATCTTCTTTTGTGTTCAATAGAATAAAGAAGTTTATACAGGTTAAATGACGTTTTTTTATTTTTGGGTGAACTTTTCCTTTTAAGTATACAATGGTTGAAATGCTTGAACACCACAGATAAGACCTTCCTGTGGAGTAACAAAATGACTGACCACTGTTTGAACCCTGCAGCGATCTGTCTGTGGAGTCTGCTTGTTAGGCGTTAAGTGTTTCTGTAATCTTATCATGACTACGACCAGATACCGGGTGTATAATGTGTCTCACTGCAAGAATAGCGATCAAGACAGCCCTTCTTCTTATAACCTCATATAATCAACAGCCGATCATAGATCTGTAGATGCGAATTCAATTTCAGCTAACCTAGAGATCATGCAATAAAAATAGTAGTTTAGATTTGAGAAGGGTAGATTAAAGATGGAAAAGAATTGTGTTGCAGGCTTCAGTTTCAGTGTTCCACATTGATAGATGCATATTTTTTAGGATTGATGTAATATTTGATATTCAGCGCTGTGGAGTGTGAATGGTGCTGAATTTTGATGTATCGTTAAAGATTAAGTTGGAGAATTAGACGGAGTTAAAGAGGAAGAGGTGATGTTAGCGCTTACAGCATCAAAACATCAAAATCACAGGGTTCAATTTTCAGGCAAAACACACAGAAAGCATATAGCGTAAATGCACCGTAAGTGTTGGATAAAAGCGTCTGCCAAATGCATAAGTGTGCAGTAAAGCAGGCCGTTGAATGCTTTTTTATAGGTTTAACTCCTTCGTCTAAGTGAGACGCCACAAGCATTTAAAGCATTTTTACAATTTCATTTCATTCAGATGCTAAACTGAACATGCTTGTATTTACTAGAAATCACATTTGTTAGCTCTACCAATGCTGATTTGCTTGTACCTCTCAAGTTTGTCTTAGCAACTTGGCCATTAGTAAACACACAAATAAATAAATAAAGAGAGTAAACTCACTTCATTAGAGAAGCCCGATACAGAGGGCCAGATGGCAATGCCAGACGCTTTTAATTAAAGCTATTCATATTTCAGGAGCGCGGTACAGCCTCAATCCAATAACCCTCGCATTTTTTGGACTTCACCAGAACTAAAGTGGCCTGATAATTGTGGGGAGAAAGATCACCAAGGCAATGACAAGTAAAAACATCACATCCACCATTCGCGCTTATTCTTCTTATTCCTTTTTTTAAAAAGGTTATACACAAAATAAGTAGATCAAGGGCATACTCGGTGGTTTTTGTTCAATTCTGTGGCGGGCTCAGTTTGGGAACAGGTTGCTATAGTGGGTGTGTTCTACAAATTTCCTGTTGTCAAGCCTGAGCTCAAGGTCATTTGTTATAGTCACATAGTGCTAAAGAGTTAATAGAGCTCTTCTTTATCAGAAAATTGGAATCAGGTGTAGGATTATAGGCAGGTTGCTGCACTTGTAAGGTTGAACGATGGTGCGCACGCGTGCTTGCATTGTCAGATGTGTTTGGCGGTTGATCACTGATCTTTTTCATTCTCACAATAACAACTTACATTCTTGCATGCATTCTGTGTTCACAGATCATTAACAAGGATTATTAATACCCAACATGTTAACATTATTCAAACATTCTCTTGGAAGATTCCTTTCACAATAGATATCTGTTTGCTTAAGGGGATTTATAAAAACAGGTCTTTCAGGTTTGTTCGTGGTTTGATTTGTATGCCCGTGACGTATTTTACGTCACCCAGTGGTTTGTTTTTCCAGTGTGAACCTGTATGAACCGCTATGGGATATTTTTATGCACATGGGATGAATGAAAAATAGACTTTCTTGTTAGCATTGTTGAACTTTACGATTTGGGTGAAAGGGCAAAAATTGTTTGAGCATTGCACCCTACTACACCTCTTTAGTGTCTACTATTATACACAAGCGCTATTCTACTGCATTTCCTGCCAAGTGTTTGTGCGTCACCTGGCTTTTGTGATCAGGTGGAGCCTGAACAAAAACGCTGAACATTGTAAACGCTTTGCAATTATGCAGACATTCCCTATGTCTGAAACTGAATTACTCTCTGAGGTAAAAGAAACAAATTGTTGCTGCTTTGTTCCAGCAGCAATCCAAACGTCTACAATGTTGCAACTCCGGAATGTGTCTCTCATTATCTCAAATAATCCTTTTTTTAATTTTTAAGTTCAAAGGGTGAGAGGGAGTTTAAAAACACAGTAAAGAGCTTGTTTAACCAAGTTATGAGAGAAAAAGTGTTCAGTGAGTCAAACTTGTTTGTGCTAATTCACTTTATGAGCGTTCATTTGGATGAGTTGATTAAAAGGGGGAATAGTATTCAAACTGAGGCCTTTGCCCTCTGGAGAACCAAACCAAACTTAATGTTTTTAATTATGTGTTCTTTCAATGGATTGAGAATTATACGCTAACCTATTAGTCTTCAACATGTCTGCGTTTGCCTTGTGAATAGCGTTTAATGAGCATTCGCAAGCATGTTACGCTTTCGTGTTTTTGGCATGTACACTAAAAGGACACTCCACCCAAAAATGAAAATTCTATCATCATTTACTTTGTTCCAGATCTTTATAAGTTTCTTTGCTCTGATAAACACAAAGGAATATATTTGTAAGAATGGCAGTAACCGAACAGATCTCATCCCCCATTTACTGCCATAGTAGAGAACATATATACTATGTGAGCCAACGGGGTAAATGATGACAGAATTTTCATTTTTGGGTGGAGTGTCCCTTTAATATACATTGATTGACAGAGCTAACCTTTGGCTTTTCCAGCAGTTTGTTACTTACCTTGTCACAGCCAGTCATTTTTGGAATTCCCAAATTCCTCTGACTGGAAGTATATCAAGGGAATAATGAGTCAGACTGCTGCTGAGTGTGTTGAACGACTCCCAGTATAAACCCGAGCCACATATTCAGTATTCCAAGCCCTGTCAGCGGGTTGAAGGAATAGCACAATAGCTTCACAACACAGCAGCTTTAGTGCTTTGAAATGATCTTGGCTGCATACGAAATGCGCAGGATTCCATTGCTCATTATAAAATGATGACATTCTTTCATGCCTGAAAGTACTTTGAACCTATAGAAAGCTGCATAGGGACGTTATAGAATGCATGTTTAAAAAACAAGTCTTAATGGTTCATATAGACTATCAAACTTATTGTAGAATAATCAGAGTCAGACTAGCGTCAGTCATTAAAGTAACATTTAACTTCATTAGAAGTAACATTTAACTTCATTAGAAGTAACATTTAACTTCATTTTTTTATATTGGGATCCAAACGCATCTTGTGTATTGCAAGTTTCTAGGTTGCTATAACATTACGATAACTGTTGAAAGCTGTTTCTTTGAGGGAACATGCTTTTATTAGTCCAAGGTGGCATTAGCAGAGATGGCCGCAGGACCTTTCAAATAATTGAGACCTTCAGCATCACTCTGTGGCAAGACTTTGAAGTACCTGCAATCAGGTATCGCATCAGCTTAATTAGAGAGTTGGAAATTAAGCGTGATGTAACAAGAAAGAAGAGAGAGAGAGAGAGCGAGGGGGTGAGATTGGCCGTTGTTGCCTGCCAGCCTTATCACATGACCACTGTTTGCACCAATCAGACAACCGAACACATTTGGCATCTATGTTTCGCAAAATATGATGGATTGCCTTTTATGATGACAAAGAGATTAACAGTCGCGGTGAAGGTGCTTTCACTATCTGCTCATATTGGTCCTCATATTTCTTCTCTCCCTGCAAAATGTGATCCATTCCGAAAGGTTTTCCAGCAGCCCCTTTGGCATTGTCCTAGTATAAATCTGCCCCTGTTTTGAGATGTACGAGGAGACTTCAACGCTGCAGGAATGAAAGCTCAAGGCACACGAGGAGGAAGATGCATCCCTTTTCACCGGCAGCAAAACCACTAAGGCCTGTGGCTTCTTTCCCTTCCTTCATTGTTTCTTTTCTTCCTCTGCTTTTCGTCCTATTAAATAAGAAACAGGCTTTTGAAGAGAGAATCTGTGTAGGTGAGGCGGAATGTTTTGAGTGTGAAGCAAAGTGTCATTTTGGGGTTTTGTGGTTTTGCACGTGTCAATTGGTGGCATTTAGGCGAGGTTCACCTCAAAGCTCTTACTGTGTCTCGGTGCTGTGACCTTTAACAATTATTACTGCGGCTTTGAGAATACAAAAGTGACTGTGTTGGAAACTATAACCCAGGGTTAGAAATTGACCTGTTTCACTTAATGTGACAAAAATGGCCCATTTAAAATGTGTGGGCCAAAAATAGCAATGTAATGCATTCTTATTTTTTCATGTTGTGCTTTATAGATAGTTAACTTTTGGTCTGTGTTTGTTGATTGGTCTGGCTAGTGTACTATTACTATTTATATTTTATTTATAAAATTTGAATTTTATTGTATATTATTCTTATTAAAAGGGTCGTGTAATTTTGTCGCATTTAAGTTTAGCCAAGTAACGATTCTTCTACTGGTAACTCAAAATGACTAGACATACAATACTTTTAACTTGCTAGCTAATGTCATTTACTTATTTAGTTTGCTTGTTATCAGAAATAATCTGCAGGGAAGTTGTACTGGAGGTTAAGTTTGGGCCACAAAAGTTTGTAATGTTAGTTTATGCTTTGTAACCGTCTATATTTTAAAGGGCTATATTTAATTATTTCATTCTATGCCCATATTATTAACAGTAGTTTTGGATTTAGTTTAGGTTTGCAACCTCTGCAATTTAGTCTTCTGTCGCTGTCAGACATCTGTATTTACTTTGTGTTGTATAAAGAAAACACTGCAAACTTCAAAACAGCAATCATGAACAATAGAGAGCTGTATAATTGAACAATTTAAGAATATAACACTTGCCAAATACTTAAATAGTTTTATAGGTAACATTCACAATTGTTATTTCTTTTCAGTTAATTGATTCGATTGAAGCATTTCACTTATGTTTTCATATGGTTAGATAAATGTCATGCCAATGTTATGGTTAAGAGAACAGCGTGGAAATCAATTACCCCACATGCAAATGAGCCAAATTCATATATTACCCCTTTAGTAAAAAAGATTATTTCTTTTATTTGCTTTGAAATCCTCAATTTATTTCTAAAAATAAACATGGGAAAAGATTCAAAGGAACATTTCTGTCATAACTGTTTAAGTCATGCATTACCACAGTATTTCTGTTTTTATTAGGAGCTGAATGTTCTCTAAGCGAATGCCTTGATGTCTAGAAATTGCATGTCAATTGAAAGGAAGTGCAAGGTCAGGGAAAGAAAGAAATTGTGGCAGCAGCAAGACAAATAAAATAAACACCTGACAGTTCTACGAATTATTTTTGGCACTGCTTTTCATTGGGTGCTTGTTGTGAGGTGAATATGCATTGGCACATAATTATTGAAATGTCATGTAAAATATGCCTGGGGCCTGACAAATTTCATTCAAGTCTCACCGACAACTGTGTGTTTCCCACTGCGTTCCGAAGGTTTAGTCTTTTTCTGTCTACAAATAACAGCAGAGAGGACGTGTAGCCACCAAACTCAGAACCTCACGGAGAGCCACGGTGAGCTTAACCTCGCTGTGTCAAAACAGTAGATACAACTTTTATCTTACCCGTGTATGTTACTCCCACATACCACAACACACAATAGGGCCGATTGGCAAACAAAAGAACAAAAATGTTCAGCGGTACAAAGAGTCAAGACTTTGAAAGCGGATGAGTGAGCCCTTAAGGAAAGGAAGATTGTTTTTCATTATGTAAGGAGAAGCCGACATAAAACACTTTAAGATGCAGACAATTACCTTAAGATCACATGACTCTAACTGAAAATACAAACAAAATGGATTTCCAACCCTTTCCGGAAAACGGGATTAACTACTTTAACAAAAACAAGAGAGACACCTGGTTTAATGGGCCAGGCATGCAAACAAAAGGCGTGTGTGTGTGCGTGCGTGCGTGCGTGCGTGTGCGTTTTAGGGATTTGTGTGATTGCTCAGAGGAAATAATGACTAGCCATAGGCAATACAAGACACGGCTGTGGGGGGAGTTTAACAGCGCCTATGGCTCTCTGACTTCAGCTGTGGTCTTCTAGTTGTTAGTGTTTTATATTCGCAATATCAGTCTAGCATTTATTCTCAGAGGAGATCTGTAGCTCAATTGCTAAAGCAATGCATTGGAAACACAAAGCTGTGGGTTCGATTCCTAGTGAACTTGAATAGAAGTTAATAGATGTATTACATAAATATTCCTTTTTGCATCCTGTTGTTTTGCACATTTCTGTCACTTCCAGTCTTCCTTTTAAACTTAAATATAAATGATTGATTTTCTTCTCATTCTTTCCTCCTTCTGCTCAATGTTTGATCCTTCATGCATAGGCTTCCTTGAGCTCAATCTCTGCTGATGTAAAGGGGGGCCGGGGGCCGAGGGGGTATGGGGGGGTTGGATTGACATAATGATAAAAACCACCCACACCGATTTAGTGCCACAGTGCTTGGATGATCTGACAAAACCAGAGAGAGGTTTTAATCCGTAGGATGGGCTCCTCAAATCCACTCACAATACCCACAAACAATACACCCACCCTTGAGGATGCACACACACAAACACAAGCAGAAACCAAGCGACAAATTGGAATTGAATTCTGCATAGGGCCAAGGCTCCGCACAAGTAGGCCATGGCAAGAAATATTTGTGTCCGATTTATCTGTGGAAAACTAGAATGAAATGATTCCCCCCCACACACAAAACCTGGCTTTCTGTTCACATCCTCGGCCTAATCTTTTGGTTTTTGGTGGTTGGAGAGAAAGGATGGATAACAGAATTAAGCATTACAGTTAGGCATCAAACATCCTCCTCTGCTGTTTTGTTCAAGCTTTGTTCTCTCCCTCTCTATATCATCTTTTTTTTATGTTATAATGATGGTGGTGGCTTTATACAGTATGCCTCGGTTAGTGTTATACAGGAAAGCTTGGCTTTTTTTAGAATCTTTGCATAAGGGTGAGGATGTTTTGCTAACAGGTGCAATGCCTGCAGGCTCATTTGTCTCTGAGTGCACGGGGTGATTTATTTGATACCGCAGGTTCCCTTCGGAGGAAACCGCTAGCTCTGCTGTTACTGAACAATATGGCTGACAATGCCTGTGTGTATATTATAAAATATTGGACTAGCTTGCTTTGCAAGGCTTACTATTAGTGTAATGCATTAGAAAGAAGTGTGTTGCAGTAATCAAATTTTTTTTCTTTGAATGCAGTAATGTAAAGACTGTAGTCACTAATCACATTATAATTACAGCATAAATTAGCATAGAAACTGTATAGGCGTATGTACAATTGCAGCAATTGTGTGTGGTATGTATACAGGACTGGCATATACAGTTAGAGATTATACAGTAGAATGTGTTTTGCTTTTCTGTGTTTAGCAGGAAGCACTTCTTATATCTTATTTCAGATTTTTATAATAATAATATATTAACTTAATAATAGTTGGGTTTTCCTTAACATAGAGTAGTATTTGGCCCAGAGCCTGATTTTTTTTAATTAAAATGCTTTCTTAGATTATAAGATTATAAACCAGAGCAGAATAGAGACAGACACAAGTCAAATGTAAGGTTGGCAAAACCGCTTGATCGATCCAAGATCAATAAAGAGGGGTTTTAAAGGGTTTTAGTGTCGCAAACAACATACTAAATTTTGCCTCAGACGTTAGGACCAGTACTTCAGTGTCATAATGTTTTTCAGATGTTCATGGTCACCACCATTAACTGGCCAATTGCCTTTTCTCGTCTAGATTTGGGTAAATATTTTTCTCTCATTATAAGCAGACGTCAGGCTGGACGCTTTCAGCTTGAGATGTTAATCATTGCTAAAACAACAGAGAGACTTTCACATGCCTGTCAAAGTGACATGCCTTCACGCTGCAGGTGAACTTCTGCTGAGTTTAGACGATGTCATTCTGTCGAAGTCCCACATACTATATGGATCTAATTCACTCAGTGAATGAAGTAATAGATGGTTCGCTGAGCTTTGCTCTGGGGGGTGAGGCGGAGAAGAAATGGGCCACGCTTTAGAGTAGTTGAAGAAAGAAATAGTAATATGAATGATGAGAGAATCTATTACCCCCATGGTGTGCAAGGTAAGGCATGCCAGTGAAGCATTCATCAATTTAACTCCTAGAGTATGAACACAGACTCGCCCACCTTACCTTGCTGTTCCAGCGACTTCCAAATAACCTCTAATGCTGCCGTTCTTTCGAATGAATAAGAATGAAAAATGGTGCCGTTTTAATACCCGCCTCTTATATACAGTATATTAATAAAATTGGTCAACAGATAATCTGCCATGACCAGATGGTTTTGGGGTTGGAAATTACATTTTCCTGATGGTCTATACTTGTCTTTTTCCTTCGTTTTCCTCAGTGTTTCCTATTAATTTCATTTTGTTTTATGTGCGTTAAGCTTGGATTACTTTTGCTTATCCAACACTAGCTCTTAAAGCTGCCGTCTTGTTTCGATGTAATTTTTGGCCCTGTATATAATCTGCACATATGAATTAATCCCACCCCTTTGCTTGGCAAAGAAAGAGCTGAATTGGGAACATAAAGCCTCACAAATATAAAACTGACAGCCACTAAGTGTCTTTGTGAAACGTTAATAACAGACTTACTTTATGTTGGATTTACAGTGATGCATGTGTACAAATGTCTCTTTTTTAGTTGGCAACAGGTCCTAGACTTTGAGGTGATTAGAAGAGAAATAGGTTTAGTGTAACTCACCGTTTTACTCCGGTTAGTCTATGGCCTGTTTACAGGGTGGAATTTTTGATTATTTTTCTCTAAACCCACAGCCACGGGCGCTAAGCTACCTCCACATTTCTCATGAAATAACTGTGTGTGATGGCGAACTGTCAGAAGCAAAGAGACTCTACAAGATGGCTGCAGGTCGAGAGGACGGCGCTTGTTAACTTGACACTACATTTGTTTAGCTTCTGCCACATGCTGTGATATACAGATACTAAAATAATAAAAATGTAGGAACAATTCCTGTCTTTACTGGTAAAAAATTGGTATTGCTAGAACAGTAGTGCAAACAATTTAAGATCGGCTTCCAATCTATCTGTAGTCTTTTCGTTTCTGTAAATTTTTCTAAATGGGTCCGACTGTTACTGTTGTTGAATCATCCGTATGTGGTAAATGACTGGAAGTCCCACTGGATTCCTGCATCTGAATTTCTGTCGATTTTCTCTCTCTTCCACATTTACATATCCACAAAAACTGACAATAACCATCGCGCAAAGTGACACAACATCCCCAGATGCATCATTTCCGTGTTTTTCTTCTCGTCTCCATTCGCGGTAGGTTAATTATTGCATCCTTTCTCCACTCTCCCCCGGTAGCTCAGGTGTTGTCTTCCGTCTTGTAATCATCTGTTTATGCTGCTTTCCTTAATATCGTTCCTCCGGTAATCAGTTGGCCTACCAGTCCCGCAGAAGCGCTATTCCTCCTGCCTGCCATTATTTAATTGCAAATCGTCAGGAGTCGGTAGGTTGGGGATATGGATGTGTCAAAAGCTTCGGAAACGGGTGTTTTCTCGACATCCAATTAACGAATGCTCATTTATCACGGCGAGGCATCGCGAGGGGCCCGCCGCCACGCATGTTAATAATAGTATCATAAGCAAGTTCAAAACTCACATGCTGTCTGTGCCGGGGTCTCAGCAGGTCACTATGAAGCGTTCATTAGAGGGAGAGGGTGGACACGAAGAAAGCGAGAGAGAGATGAGAATAGATACTGTGTCTGATTTTAAAACCAGAGAGGAATGTGGATGTCCTGTGCAGTTGCAGTGGAATGCCAAAGTATGCCTCTGGTTTCCGAGGTAATGTACAGGTTCCATATTTTCTGTTGTTTCTCCTAAAAAGCGATAGAGAGAAAATGGAGACACCTGTTATCAGGTGTGTTTGATGTCTATTCTTCTATGCAGAAACAAGTTTGACTTAAATGAAACAACCTCCTGAGCTTAGAAAAAATAACACTGTTACCGGTTCTGCTGTGTTTCACAAGTGACCAACCTTTAGCAGTTTAGTTCACAGTCTGATAATGTCCTTTTGACCATTGCCATTTTCCTACAACAAGGCACTTAACCCCTGTCTGCTCCAGTACAGCAACCCCTGCTCTTCACTCTTTGTCTCTGTCAGATTTCATTAGGAATACACAACGCGAAGGGTTCCTGGAAAACTGAGTGCAATTAACCACACAAAGGATTTGAAGGAATAGCACACTCAAAAAATGAAAGGACCATTTACTCACTCCCATGTCATTCCAGGCATGTTATTATCTGACTAACTCAAAAGGAGATTTGCACTTTTTTCTGGCTGTAGAATTCCATGACCACTCTACTTGAAATAAAAAAGATCTTGGAAAATCAAATATACAATACGTGTACGTAAAAATGTATGGCATTTTGGGCTGCACTGTTCCTTTAAATTCCGTAATCCATAGTCTTAACTCTGTGTATATATGTGTCTGTCTAAACACAGCAGCCATGTTTTGATGAGCACATGGGCACAAGAATCAGAATGATAAGGGTGTCCTGTGTGTGTGTATCAGGGGAAATATATGGTGCTGTTTGTTGCTGTTAGCATCCTTGGCTTCAGGCTCGAAAATATTTTACCCATCCTTTTTTCCCTTTCTCCCGTCTTCCTCGCTTTTCTCTTCCCCTCCATCTATCTCTCTCTTTCCGTCTCTCCTCAAGGTCCCAGGCAGTCACAAATAATTCATTTTCAGCTAGAAAACAAGAAACAGTGAAAACAAAGATGTGAGGACATTTCAGATAACCAATCTTGGATATGCAATACCGTAAAAGCAGTCGGATCGACTTAAGCCAAGACAAATGCCTTTGACCGTCACGCACTAGTAATCTAATGACCCGCTGGTCCACATTTACCTGATTGACATGCATCGCTGTATTTCTGTTCGTAATTCACAATTTGATATCCAGATATCTATTTTGAACATCTTTCAAAAGCATTCCTTTCCTAACCATTTTGGAATTGACTTTTTGTACATCTGCACACATACGTATACACACATACACAAACATTTCCTCCAGGGGTGAAGGTGTGTTATTGGATCACAGGCCGTTCCTGTAAATGGAGATCTGTGTGTTTACATCAGTAAGTGGATTACGGCCAACCAGTTTTCCTCACATCAGTACGTTAACTTATGCAGCATAAGAGGGTTTTTACACACATGAGCGCTCGCACAAAGGGAAGAGTAAAGTGGAGAAAGCATATAAATATATACAGTGAGCAGACACAACGCTCCCTGTAATAGCGTTAGTGTCGATCCGAACGTATGATCCTCCTCAAATCACTGGCCATGGTTCATAGATGGTTCTATATGACTTGACATGTCAAACAACATGATTATGTGTTGTGTATTGAGACCCTTGTTATCCTAATATAATATATTGCACATCACATTAAAATGAATGATATTGTGCTAATGAAACACAGTAACTAATTGATCAAATTAGAAAAGAGCTGAAAGGGGTAAGAGAGAGAGACTTAATACGAGGGTTTAAAATGGCTTCGGCAGATGCGACACGGGGTGCGAGCTCTGGGTTTTTATTGGGGTGATTACGCAAGCTGCCGGTCCGTTTTGTTGGCTAGCCATCGGTGTTGTAGTCAGAGAGCGGGGAAATAATCCTTCCCGACAGCCAGTCCTGTCGTGATATGAGAATATTTCTAGAGGATTCTCTCGTAATTACGGCCACTGTGTGAGGCAGACGCTCTGCGTGAGACTGGATCTGTGACACATTTCTAAACATCACTAAGCACGACAAGATGTTGTTTACGTCTGTTTGAGCATTTGTATGAGCGTGTGTGTCTGGCTCAAAAAAAGTTCATGTTTGGACTCTAATGTGTATGCAGTGTAAATGCAGTGTTTACATAAATATATACATTACAAAAACATGTATCATGTTTGTTTCTGAATTGTAATTGTAAAAGCAATTTACTATATACACACATATATCTGTACTGTACTTGACTGTACTATACTATATATAGCATGACATGAGTAAGTGTCACCCTGAGCTCTCCTTTAGTCACGTGTGGACTGTGGATATATATACATCCCATATTATAAACCATACTTAAATCACATATTAGAGCTCTACGAACTAAACATTCAAGTTAAAGATGGTCAACTATGTGATACCCTTAATAAGTCTTACCTTAATCATTTAATGAGCATTGTAAATATATATTGGGATTTGCATAATGTAATGATGTAGGGCAATGATAGGCATATATTCAATCATATGGTGAAAACCCAATAATATATTGATTTTAAATCTTTATATTAGCAAAAATCAATATATTAACTGTGTTCATAATTTGAAACGATTGACACCCTTATTATAAATGATAGTTAAAATCTTTTTGAAACCCTTACACAAGCATTTGCCGTCTATACTTAGGTCTCTTAATGCATCAGCGCATTGTGTTACGCTGCTTTTAATTTTGAAGGGTATCTGTGTCCTTTAAGGTAGACATAATGACTAATAGCAGTATGCCAAGCCTGTTTGATTGACAGCCCATGGTAATTGAGCTTGATAGTGCGCCCCCTACTGACCCCCAATGAGTGACACGTCCTGAACCCGGGGTTGAGTTCCCAAAGTCAAGGGCCTGCATTACCATACCTCTCTGTCAGAGAGGAAGATAGAGGGAGAGGAGAGCAGTGAACGGCTCTCCTTCTCAAAGGTGTTTAATTATCTCCACTCAGGACCATGCCCCACCTGCTCTCTCATGCCAGCTGACACAACAAACAACTGCCAACAGATGACAGACAGATTAACCAGAGCACACCTGTAGAAAAGCCAGGCAAGATTCTTCCTTTCTTTTTCTTTTCACTCGGCTGTTATAGCTAGACAGGAGAAAACTATGTTAAGGATCTCCAGCAAGCTGCAATTATTAGCAGTGTGACATGAGTCAATGCCACCCTGACCTCCCCGGTCCCCGGCCAGGGTTTGCGTCAAATAACCCTTTAGTCACGCGTGGCTGCGGCAGATAGCATAAAGAGTCATCGGGCGCGCCAGCCATGACGCCTAATCAAAACGCTCTTTGTGTCGGCTTTAATCTGGCTCTCGCTAGACTAGCCGAGCTGTCCGCTCTTCCTTCCTCGCCTCCCCGTCTCCCAAATGAATCAACACTGTTTGGGGAAAACACGAAATAGAGCTGCCGACGAGAATTATACAACGCGCGGGCTACGATGACAGCTGGAAGGTCGACCTTGTTTCCTTAAGCTCAATGTCAGAGGGAGAGGCCACTGCTTCCATCACTACACCATCCTGTTGACAGGGTGGAGAAATATTGATTTTTAACATACAAATGTCTGTTAAAGCAGTGTTGCTGGATAATAATTTAATATTGCCGAGATATGCGTCAATATTTTACGGCAGAAGGCGGCAATAGTATAATGGTCTGACTTACCAGCTTTCATCTTTCAATACTATTTTTCTTACTAATGCTAAACGTGCATTTTATCTATGGTGTTATTGCAAATTTGTCATGTGGATTTTAGTTTATTTACATTACACATAAAAATGTATAAGCACATTTGCTTAATAGCATCATTAATAGAACATTCAAATTAATGTCCTACAGAATTTTTTTTACAGTAAGCATTGCTAATATACAGTACTTTTTGGATGTTTGACTTTTTCAAAATTTGTATACTATTTTTTGATATAACACAATTATGTTTATAGTAATGATTACAAAAAATCAAGGATTGTTTTACATTTTAATATTACACTTTTTTATATTTGATATTCTGTTTTTTTTACTTTTTCCTCTAAATTTATGTACAGCACTTTGTACAACCAAGGTTGATTTTAAATGTGCTTTATAAAGAAACTACAACAAAAAACTATTTGATATTTTGATTTGTTATCTAAACTGGTACAGCCAATCTACTTGTATTTTGTAATAATACCATATATCCTATATTTCATACACCATTTAAATATTTTTGCCTCTTCCTCACTCTACCTGTATTTACTGTAAAGCTGCTTTGATACAATGCAATATTGCAGCATGAAAAGCACTACATTTTAATTGAATTGTAGAATGTCTGTTCTGACATAAATATCAAGATAAACTCAAGACGTTGTTTACTAAATGCCATTTGACCTCAATGGAAAAAAGTTGTTCCTTTCTAGTTTTTCAAGCTGTCTGGATTAGCGAGGTCAAGCTTGTCTGTCTAGAGCGCAGTTGGCCTGTCTGATGGCTTACTTTAGCAGATGGATCCACAGGAAGTTCTGCTGAGCCAGGCACTAATGTCCACCTAAAGCTTCTAGGCAGCTTTCAGCACTTACTCAATGTCTGAAGCACTCTGCTGAAGCAGCTCAAGAATGGACCTCTCTTTCCGTCTTTCTCTCCGTCTCATCTCTCAATCTGTTTTATTGGTTCTTTCTTTTCGAAATACTCTTTTTCACAGTCTTTCTCAGTTTTTCGTGTCTCTCTCTCTCTCTCTCTCACACACACACACACACACCACACACACACACACACACACGCACACACACACACACACTGTCCCTGCAGGAGGGCTGGGATATGCTGACAGTATTGTCTTATGTGAGATGACACTGGCTCTATAACTCCCAGCGCACTACTGTAAACAGACGACGAGAGAGAGATTTTCACATTTTATCCCCGATTATTTGGATTTATCTGCATGTATGGAGGGCTGTGTGACATTTGTTCTGTAGCTTGCTGCACACAGTTGGGCTTCGGTCCTGTTGTGTCTTATTTGTCACGGGTGGATTGAGCCCTGCCCTGTTTTGGAATTTGAATGCCTGTGTACGCAGGTGTGATGACGGATATTGTGTAAGACAGAGGTAGGGGGGATATGTTTGCCTTAGGGTGGGCCAGTGGCTTTTGTAGACCATTTGGCAAGTATGTGTGCTTTACTGGTATGATAAAGAGCTGTCTGTACACATCACTGCAGGATTCGTGATGAGAGAGAGAGAGAGAAGCACACAGATATAGCAGAAAGAACACTCGCAGACTATAGTGAGTTTGCCTGGTTTCTCCCCTCCTTCAATTTTTTTGTCTCTCATGAGGAATTCTTAATTTTATGAAGAATGAGTCTGTTTAATCCCCTTTCTCCGTTGATATTCCGGCCCTGTCTCTGTCTCCGGCAAGTCAATAGATTTCAATGTCAATTTAGGCTCTGAGCTGCAGCTCATTTTAAACCAATCAGCCTTCCCATATATGAGCAGAGTACAGCAAGCCGATATTAATATCTCAAGTCAGTTCAGCATCAAACTGTTCAAGTCAGGTAATGGGAGCTAGTGTTAGCACTCGCAGCAGGACCCTTTTAGGACGGAAGCAGGAAAGTTAATCAGGGTTTTCTGTTTTTTATGCATTTAGCTAAGCCATTTCGATCTTCATATCTGCAAGGGATTGTTTCCATTTTAGGGTTTTGTAGACATGTAATCAATGATAGAAAAACATGTGCTGTTTTCTGAAGGTGAAACTGCAAACTGTTAAAGTTTTCAGCTCTGTGGTGCCCCCTGTTGTTTTGTTTAGGAATCGCATGTTTTTTCCTTTTTTACCTCATTTGATTATATTTTTCTTCATTATTTGCTCAATTCCAACTACCTTCCCACATTGTATCACCTCTCTCTCTTCTCTCCCCCACACACAGATACTTAAACACACACTAACACCACTTTCTAACTTGCGATTTACTTGCCAGCACAGGACGCAGTGGTAGGCATTAGTTATCCAGGTAGGTGGGCTCTCGCCCGGTCCCCAGATAGGGACCACATGCTGAGCCAATGCCCTGCTGTCAGCAGCCCCCCCAGGGCTCCCACAGGCTGTCTGCGGCAGGCGAAATAGTTGTGGCCTGTTTAAATCAATGAGGCCTTTCCTGTTGAAAAGGTTAGAAGCGAGCGTTGGCATGCAGAGAAAGCAACACGTGGCGCTTGTCAGGTGTGTTCGTATGAGTGGCCTTAAATGCCCTGTTTTATAATGGACATTCTCGGCGTCACTCTGGTCTATTAAAGGAGAGGACGTGTTTGAACTCGTACAGATGTTGTGTGCAGGTACTTTTAGCACAGAAAGGAGACGTTTAAGCTCTACTAAATGTGTCTTATTATGTCCTTGTGCTTTTATGTCTATCTCCGGGGGGCTACTGCGGGGTACTAAGGATGCGTTAAACCTTGTGTCCCACTTCTCATCGTGGAGAGAGAGTCCACTTTCTTTATTTAGCCGATCTCCATGGAGACCAGACGGACAGAAGCAAAGTCAGACCGGACACAGTTCTTCTCTCTTATTGCTCTTCACGCCGCTTCCTGTCACATTAATTCACACATTGATTTCAGCGCATTATGGATCAAATTTAGTGCAGGATGTGAACTTTTGAATTGCATTGCGGTATTAATGAAACAGATAGATATGACTGTGGTGTTGGTCTGATGGATGCTCTGTGTTTAAAGTCATTGTAAAATGCTAAAAAAAAATACACAAGTATATGTCGGTACATTTAAAATAATGAACTATATTAATTGGTGGAAGAACTGTTTATTCTAATAATTGGATATATTAACGTTGGTCCTTTGGTCAGTTTTTATCATAATAATGTTGCTTCTGTTTTACTTATTGTCTAGAGGCATGTTGCTTCAATATAAATCATTTTTAGTTTACGATCTAAGAAAGTTTGAAACATCTTCCTAAAATACAATGTATTCACATCATGATTTTTTGGTACAGTACACTGCACTGGTTTTGAAATAATTTGAATGATTGAAACCAACCTTTCCTATCCACCGTAGTTTCTTTGTTCATCATATAATTAATTTACCTTCATAATCATATTTTGCCCGCCCGTCATATTTCGAGGCTCATTTAATCTGCCTATAAAACTAAAGGAAAAGACAAGAATCTTATCTTTGAACACTTTTAATTATTTCATCTTAGGTGGTATTCATTTTCTTCCCCTGTTATTAAACGTGAGTCTGAAAGAAGAGAATGAAAGCCCCCATAAATCACAGGGATATTCACAAAATTTAATTTAATAGTTTCTGATGAACTGACATGTCTTTCCATACCTGTTTCTAAGTCTGCATCTACCTTGGTTGCCATGGCAACACCTTATATCCACGGTTACCATGCTTACAATGTGCGATGCAGACGTATTGTATGTGCTGTCTGATTTAATTTTAGACGTAAACAAGTAAGTTGTTTCGACGTACCTGAGGTTCTTCGGTGCCGCGTTTCTCGCATGAAAATGAGTGGCAGAATGTTCTTTCAAGCAGACGTTTTACACTGTTAAAATAAAAACCCATCTCTGCTAATCCCCAGGTGTCCCTTTACCAAAGAGGAAAGCTCTGCGAAATGTGTATAACCAAGGCGAGAATTAGCTATAATATTTGTTATAATGAAGTGTTGAGTTTTAGTTTCTATGTTCATTATTCTTGCCTTTTGATATAGATTTTGGAATTATGATGAGAACATTAAATTGACTCGGTCGTCCAAGACTTTCTCTCATCTTTAAAAGGAATTCTCATGTTCGTTTTTTCATCTTTTGCTCTCTACGTCTTGTTGCATTCTTCGTATTTGGCCTGTACCTTTCCAAAACATGGATGGTGTTAATTACAAAAGGACCTGTTTGCACTCTTCTGCTAGGATCGTACCCGCCGAGATGAGTCCTCAGGACTCCTTTAGGGGATTAATGTGTGCCGCAGTGGCTGTTTGCATGCGTTTATGTGAGTCTATGTGTCAGCAACTGCGCCTACTTTCCATGAGATGTTTTCCTGCGGGCAGCTCTTTCATGTTTACTGCACCTAACTGAAGCATTACGTCTGAAACCTGCCAAGTAGTTTTTTTTTTTAAGAAAGTTCACCTCAGTTTTCATAAAGATCTTCCCTAGCTTCCACTGTATAGATATGATAAAAACCTGTATGACTTTCTTTCTTCAAAAGAAGATATTTTGAAGAATGTTCAAACAACCAAGCAACATTGGACCCCATTGACTTACATTGTATGGACACAAAACATAATCTTGATCTACTTTAGTATTTCTCTGAGCTGATCCCTCAGGTGGCAGGATACCCTAACAGCTCTTTCCAAACAAATGCTCCTCCCTCCCTATGGGAGCTCCTTCTGGGATGGAGAGACTGAGACGGGAGGTGGGGAGGAAGGGATTTGACTGTGGAAAGAGTGATCTCATTAGCCTTTGGTGTATTGTGTTACAGGTAAATACGCACATTGCAAAGACTCCTAACACCTCTAGTGATGGTGACTAATGAGGAGACTTTCTATGTGTGTGTTTGCAACTACACCTTCAAGAATATGTCACAGGTGTTGTGCACGTGGGACATGTAGGAAACCAATGAGTTCAGGTGTAAAGGTTTCCTAAATTAACCACTTTGTTACAATCTACTTCAACACGAGTTTTCTTTTCGTGTAATTGTAAAGGTTAGGATTGCAAGTGGCTAAGACAGTTAGACGATTCAAAGCTCAAAAACGATCGCCGTAAAATAGAGAGAAAAGAAGTGTTTGTGCCGGGTGACCCGATCTTAACACCGAGCATCTGGAACACCTCGTGTTCAAAGAAGCCATTGAAATATAAGCCAGGTGAGAGGTTTTTTAAAGCGATTGAAAACTCCATAAGGTTAAGGGATTGTGAGCGGAGAAATGAATGCTATTGACTGATGTCTGTAAATCAAGTCTTTGATGGTCTGTAGCAAAGCTCAGGTCACAGGTGTTGTTTGAGTGGAATAACCGTGTGGATAGACTGCTTTGAAAGCAAGACAGCATCTACAGCTGGATGATACAATTAAGATACGGTGGGCATTCTTAATGACACCTGTCTCGGATTGATTTTTCTCTTTGGACAATATGGCTACAGTTGTCATTAGCAACGATGTTCACACTCATCTGTTTCCTGGGTTAAAGGGCAGCTGGGCTACATTTTATTGTCATTACAAAAATGTCACTCACAGGCTTTGTGACCTGAAGGATGAGGACAGCCATATATAAGGTCTATTCTTGAAAGTGAAGTTTGTAAATTATGGGATGTTAAATGATGTTATCCTATACCAGCAAAGACAACTACAGTTTAAAAAATAATTTCTTATAATGTCTATGGCTGTATCCACTAACAAAACATTATTTTGTATACATTATATTAAAATAGATTAGATTAGAACAGATTTATTATTTTACATAATATATCACTATGTATTCTTTTTTTCTTTTGCCAAATGACAAGAAATGACATGCTTAATCTACTTTTTTATATATTATATTATTTAATATATTATCATTCTATAATATACATTACTATATTTATTTTTTATTTTTGCTAACTGACAAGACATTGCAACACTTAATCTGTTGAAATGTTGACAAGACTCCATAATAAAGACTATAAATTTCTATTCTATCATATTAAATTCATTCCATCATAGTAAACTGTTTAGACATTTACATTTACATTTATTCATTTGGCAGACGCTTTTATCCAAAGCGACTTACAATTGAGGAAAACAGCAAGCGATTCGTCTAAGTAAGCAATATTCACGAGAGGTGCTAGTAATACAAGGTTTCAAATACAACGTCAAGATGGTATAAGCAAGTATATAGAGAACATTAGAAAAGGAAAAATAGAGGTAGAATAAAAAAAAGAGGTGGGTCTTCAGCTGTTTTTTGAATTGTGAAATTGATCCAGCAGTCCTGATGGAAACAGGAAGATCATTCCACCAGCCGGGAACGGAGAAAGAAAATGTCTTTGAGATGGATCTCATGCCTCTCTGTGAAGGAACAATGAAACAATGAAAGTTTAGAAACTTTTTAGCACCCAAAACATGGTTGATGAAAATGTTTGAGAGTCATTGTTGCATCTAATCTGCTTTTCCACCGGCCACCGTATTTTTATCTGGAACAGGGATGGATTTGACAAAGAGACAGAATGGGACACAGATGAATGGCAACAGGGCCTTTTATTTTATGGCTTTTCTGTTCCGACTTGACAAGGCTGCTTTGGTCAAAATAGCATTCCCGTTAGGAAGAGGCTTGTCTGGTTGAGCTCTGCTCTCTTTTCCACTGGATCTGCCTCCAACCATCCCTGGGATCATCGATCAATACCTTCGGATTACAGGGGGGATTATGGACTACAATGGTCTCCGATTTTGGTAATCTTCCTATTTTTCTTTTTTTTCAAGGGAAAAACAGATAAATACATGGCAATTTGAGAGCAAAATATCGTCATTCTGCTGTCTGTACCCCGCACACAACAATAGAACACAATGCTCTCCGGAATTAATATTTAATGGTTTTGACTGGTCGTCTGCAGTAAGAGTATCATGCTGTTTTGTCTTTTTTAGCCCCACTTCCTCTCGCTTTTATGTTTAGAGATAGGAGGGGAACGGATGAAGCGAAATTTGAGGAGGGAGAAGGAGAGACAGAGTCACAGTTTATCTGTGAAAGAGGGGAAATGCAATCTTATATTCCGCTGTTTTATATCAACATTTCATTTCCTGCTGTTCTGACATTGCGAGAGACAAAGAAGGCAGAGATGTTTGGATCAAGCTTCTGTCTGTCGACTCCGATGTCACAAGGGTTTAATGGTTGACCTCCAGAGACAGTTCAAGATGAGGGAATTGAGACAGAGTGCCAGAAGGACCCCTCGCATACAGTCATTGACGTCGTTCACCTCTCCCCTGATCTTTAATTAAGAGAAGATGCCGTAGTTTTGATGTTACTGTGTGTTTGTGCGTGTGTGCTTTCATGTCATTAGGGGAACGATTAGCCAGGAGGCAGAATGTGTTCTCTGTTGTTCAGTTCCCCGAGGGTTGCAAAGGAATCTGGGAAAAATACTACAATAAGGACCACCTCGGGCACTCAGGGATTTAAGAGACTTATTAGACCAACCTTCGTTTTGATGATAACAATGATTAGAATCATGTTTATCACCCTCATCATCATTATGCTTACGGCAGTCAATAAGCTTTTAAATAAGCTAAATAATCAATCACAGGTCATGTGGACATTTAAAAATGCTGATAGGCCACTTTGTAATTTTTGCAGCTCAGTTACGAAAATGTTACACATGAATACACTTTAAATCCTAGTTTGTGATTTTTTTTATTTCCTATAACTGGATTTTGCGCAAAATGTGGGGCACAGCTACAGTAAATAGAACCCTTTAGGTGGTAGGTAGTGAAAAGTCTTTTTACTACAATGAAATAAATGCCAGTTGAATAGATTGTGTCAAAATTATTTATATATGTACATTTATTCATACATTTTTACATATAACACAATGCTCTACCAGCTGAGCTTTTGTCCACAGCAACTTAAGGCTGAAATACACTACAAGACTTTTGCTCAGATTTTCAGTCTGGAGTTGTTGTAGAAAGTCAGCGCCAGTCTGCCGATTTCATGACGTATTGTTTTCTATGCAAACGTTCAAAAAGTCTGCAAGTGTATAATGTCTATTTAAAACAAAAATCTGTTCAGATTTTAAGTCTTGTAGTGTATTTCAGCCTTTAGAAATGAGAGAGCATTTAACATTTTAATGTCATGATATTCTTGTACAACAATTATTACATGCCATTAAGAAAATCAGGCCCAAAATCCACATTTAAATGGAGGAAACATATTTGTATGTGACAGATTTGTGTTTAAAGTTAGTTTTTATTTTAGATAATAAATACCTGTAGGTAAAATATATGTGATGTTACCAAAACAAAAAAAATATATTTGCCTGTATTATGTATAATAAGGGATTGACTTGCACTGGTTTTGTGTCTGTACAATAGAAGTCAATGGGTACCACCATTGTTCGGTTACCAACATTCTTCAAAATATCTTATTTCATGTTCTGCAGAAGAAGGAAAGCCACAGACAACTGACAAGAGACAGAATCATAATTTATGGGTGAACTATCCCTTTAACGATAGAAAAAACGTACTATATTCATTAAAAGCACTATAAATTCATCGTAGTTTGTATCTGTGCAGAAGGGATTTTACTATTTCTGGTGCATCTCAGAGTTGCAGGGCACGATTTTGCAACCTTTTGATTGACAGCGCTGGACGGATAGGTGTGTTCCCTTGTTAATGGTGTCCGTTTTGTTCCACAGCGCAGTGTGTGAGGAGCATGCACCATTCGAGACAGCCAGCAGAACAGAGAGAGAGAAAAGGGGCGAAAAACAGGACTGCTACACGTACATGCTCACAGAGCCAAAAGAGGGGAGAGGAAAGAAGGATAGAGAGAGAAATAAAGACAGAAAGAGAGAGAGAGAGAGAGAGAGAGAGAGAGAGAGAGAGATACCTCGGGAATAGAAAACTGAATCAGAAAGGTAACCATGTGCAGCGGTTCCGTGCGCCGCAGCCGAATCTGCCTCGACACAGATTCAACAGAGCAGAGCGGGGACAGGGGGAAAAAAGATGAGAGTGAAAGCAAAATGAGTCGTGGAGAAAGTCAGTGAATGAAGAAAGATTTGGTGTAACAAAGAAACGAAAGAAGAAACAGAGTGGTAGACTGTTAAACTGGGCAAAAAGTGACCAGTAAAACTTCACTAAGCAGGTAGACGCGCTCACACCTTCTGCTGGTGCGCACACACACATTCTGCGGTAAATGAAATGGCTCAGATTTGCAGTGGGAAGTGTGAGCACCACAGAACGTCACAGCACATAACTGCAGTGCAGACTGTGGAGGAGGTCAGCAGTGCTCCAACTACAGTACAGTATGTGGACTTCAAAGACGATTTGCCTTTTCCCATCACAGGAGTGCAACGTTTCTTAAAGGACGTTCTTAACATTACCCACAGACCAGATGGCATTTTAGAAAACACTCCCACCATGAAACTTCTTTATATTTTCCTACCACAAAATGCAAGGTAGTGTTTCATCTCAACCAAATGAAGACCTTAAATATGAGACACAAGGGCTTGTTACATTCTTTCATCTTTTCGCTCACCGGCGAGGAGACGCGTGTGTGAGTTACGTCTGTGAAACCGGCTGCTTCTGAGAACCTTTTGTGCATTAATTAGGCTCGGTTTTGTTTTGGCATCGGGCGTCACAAACGTTTGAGTCGTGGAGGCTGTATAGATTGTGGCGATCGGGGATGGATAAAAAAGTTCTGCCGTCTCTCGGGTTTAATTGGCAAGATTAATTAGGTCTGTATGAAAGTAATTATTCATGGGGTATTGACATTTGTTTGTGCTTTAGTACAGTAATTGGGCAAGTCGGAGACAAATTGCCCTTTCGAGACCTCCAAAGTCTGACCAAAGTGCAACTTTTGGATTTACCGGTGTGAATTGATTGCGAAGTTGATGCGATGCTAGGTTTGCTCTCGAGGATGAAATGATGTGCGCAGACGTGTGCGCAAATGTGCATTAAAGCATGCGTTAAAATAAAAGCATACAGAAGCAGCTAACCTAAATGTTTTTGTGACCCCGTGGCCACCCGTAAACTCAAAGCGCTCTGTGCTCAACCGGCGCTAGCAACAAAAGAGGTTCATTTCCCTCTGGGTCTGTACGCGATTTAACGCGCTACGTGTCAGGCGCTATTCTTCCGTGTCACTTCTCTCCTAATGCTAATTCACCCGATTGCGCTCAGAATTACTTAGTCAAACTTATTGCTCGAGACAGACCTGTTCATTCCAATTCATTGCATTCTATGGGGAGAGAGGTGAAAGTGCACAGAGGGAGAGAGAAGGAGAGAGATAACTCACCCTAGTCAATCTCCCGGCTCTTTGTCAGCACGCACGTCAGTTAGAGTTGATGCAGTATTCATGGGGCAGAAAGGAAAAATTGTGGTGGTGGTGGTGGGCGGGTGGTTGGGGTTAGACACTGAATTACATCGAGTAAAAAGAAAAATGAGTGTGTTAGTATTCAGAAAAGGACAAAGCTTAAAACCCATCCCATTCCTTTGCTTAGTTGCAGCAGGGGAGCTACAAGCTACTGTTGCGTGATAAGGTGTTATGTAAAGGGGAGGGTGATGCGCTGGGTGTCTGCCACAAAATGGAGTCAATCAGGGGTAGTAATGTTGGCTTTCTGCACAGCAAGACAGAATTGTGAGATGAGAGATAGTGAGAGAAACAAAGCGGTAAAGTTGGACTCCGTGGGGAGTGAGATCACTTGACAGAAGAGGGAATGAGGAGAGAGGTACGGTTCTGGATGGTCATAATTGCGGTAAATTGGACCGAGGATTCATTCAGTGTAGAATAAAAATGTACATGCGAGAAAGTTTCACATCCGTTCGCAGTCCGTCATGAATTTGCTGATGCTCAGACCCCATTACCTCAGGCCGACTGGAGCAGAGACAGCATTCTAATTCAGAGGGCATAACAGGCCCTCATAAATAAATAAAGAGACAAAACTGTCTCCGTTATTGCGCTTGAGAGATTTTACATCTCAGACATGCTTTTGTCCATCCAGAGCCTAGCGCTAGTTAAAGCTTGTTAAAAATACATACGATGAGGTTTGAAAAAGTTATGTCTGTAATAATTTTTCTGCCCTGTGAAATAATTGAATTTATAAGCAGAAGAAACTCAGGCGTTTTGGAGGATGCCCGCTGTGGGGTCCTTCTGTCAGTGTGAAATATTGCTGATTGGAGCACACATGCGGTGGGATGGAGGAGAAATGAATCAATCTTAGTGGGGGTCCTAAAGTCATCTGACTCTGTTCTTCTGAGAAAAGGGCTGACACACAGTACTGGTGTTAAAGGACTTTAGATTTATACAGGAGCTGTTTACTGGAAAAGCATTTTATTAAGCAGTGCATTTGTCTTTTTTCAGTAAAATTATGTAGTGATTCTTAACATGCATTTAAAAGACAATATTTTCAGGGAATATATCTAGCTACCTTTTGCCTTGTTTTGTCAATGAACCTTGCTAAATATTGTTTAAATTACAATATGCAAATATATATTAAATTAGTCAAATTAACATTGCTTTAAAATATATATATTTGATCTATATTTAAAAAAGTCTTATTTTACAATTTTTTAAAGACTATTGGTATCGTTTTATAAAAAAACAAATATATTGCACTTTATTAGAACTCTGTGTAGTACAATGTAAAGGTAGAACTACATTTTTTTAAGCCTGTAGAGCCCATCCTGCAGTTATGTGTAGTCTACATCTGTTCGTGATGTGACAAGTGTTATAGTAAATGAAATTCCATCAAAAGCAGACAAGAAATGACAAACTTCCACCCACCACCCGCCCTCAGAGATGATCAGCTTCCATATTTTCATTGATTTTGTCACAAGTCACACCTGTGATCAGCCCCCAAATGGCCATGATTGGCTCGCACCTGCTGCATCCTCTTTGAACCCCGCTTCGCGCGTTTTAGCCAATAATGTGGGCCGATCGATAATGCGCCATGATGAATGCTAAGGTGATGCGATCACACGCTCTCCGTGCGTTATAAAGATCAATAAAAACAATAACCATCCTCCATTCATGATCTCGCCATGCTTAGTCCCCCATCTGCGCCTGCTCACGGAGCTTTTCCATCAAAGTGCTATTACGGCTGGATGGTGGAAGAGAAACCGGGGGGGAAAAAAGGCAGAGGGAGTGAAAGGGTGAGTGAGAGAGAAATGCAATTTCACCCCCGACTACGGCAAGCCATAGACGGAAACAGTTTACAGATGAAAGTAATTTCATTTCATTTGCTCTCCATAAAAAGAGGGGCAACGCTGATATATTCTCGCAGACAGATGCACAGCAGCGCAGCTGAGACAGAAATAGCTTCTCCTATTGGCGAATGAGAGTCGGTGGCCTTCCTCGGCCTAACAATAAAGGCGGGATGCTCTCCGACACGGCACGATTCAGAAAGGGATGGTATTTAGGAGAGAGAGAGCAAATTTATAAAGAATTCACCTGCAGTAGCAGACAAATATTGACTTTTTGAGGGAATTGTGTTGGTTGTATCTTTCAGGAATCCGGAGGCGCTGTAAAAGGACTCCTTGTAGACAACACGGGCCAGTGGTATTAAAGTATGCTGGTCTGCAGGATTACACTTCTGTCACCTTTACACCGGCTGACGGTCGCCCGTTTGAATGTTTGGTGCTGGTCTGCACCAGACTAACGTTAAAGCTGTTTCCTCTTCGATTTTAATAAGCGAATTGCTGAAAAATGTTTGTCACCATACAGGAAGAGTACAAAATGAGAAAATTACCCAGCCACCCCATCTCTCTCTCTCTTTCTTTCTGCGGTGACAAAACTCGCTCGTTCGCTCACACACTACGAACAGTCAGGTCATTTCCTGAGAAAAGAAGCTGCTGGGGTATTTGTAGCCATCATTGATCGAAGCTGGATGTAATACCCATGATGCATTGCAGTTTAAATTAGGAGGGAGTGTGGGAGCATTTCACAGCGTTAGAGAAAGTAAGAGACTGCGAGGAGTTTTCAAGGACAACACAGCATGTTTTCCATACAATCAGCAAGACATGGATGAAAGAAAGCTTTTCTTTTTCTTTTTTGTGTGATAAAGAAACAAGAAATTGAATTAGCAATTCAGATAAGCAGTATGCTATGAGATTTGCATTTATAAAAATCCTATACTGACTCCCAGAAACCAAAAAGAACAGTTTCACAAGAATGCTGCCATACAATGTTATGGTCAAAACAAAATTCTAACTCTAAAGAATTTTCAAAATGCAATTTTGAAAAATGTTTTTTAAGAGGGGGGGGATCTGCAATTAAACCTGACTGAGAATACTTTTATTTTTTATAGAAGTGACCCACAGCCACATAAGTTTAGTCGGCAAATCCAAATTTGGCAACCATAGTAGCCAAATGTTAAACATGTATATCAATTCTAGTACTATAAGTAATTTAATATTTATAAACATTTACATATTAATAGAGCATTCCCAAACTCTCCTGTGGCATTTTTGCGGCCTTATCCTGAATAAAGCGATCGTATAGCAATAATCTTATTGTATCACAGAAACCGCAAAGGATCCATTTGTTGCTGACATTAAATAAACCCCTGCTATTTTGAGTGCTGATGACTACTATGTCAGACAGATTTATGGACTTGGCCCTTGTGATACAATTAAGGTATATTCGGCCAGATTCATCCAGATCAGTTATATTCAACGCAATCTCACGGCGAAATCGTATTTTACGTGGAATTCGTCGTACATTTTAGTACGGTTTGCTCTCACGTCAGTGACGTTAGGGTTAGGGGTGGGCCTTCAGTAATGCGTATGAATTCATACGAATTAGCCACCTTGTAAAATACTTACGACTTCCCATGAGATCAGGTTGTTATATTCTGTCAAAGTTGAGATGACGGTGGTAAGCATGCGACAGGGTTTAATGTGTGTATATTAGTCAGGTTGGTGTTTGATTTGAATGAAGAATTAAATTCATGTAACAAACAGGATTCAGACTATATAATTCAGGAAAGTGAAAAATGAAAGGATTTATTGCTGCGTTTTAATAATGCATTTTATTGTACTGTATAAAGAATTTCCAGAAACAGATGATATTAGTCATCCATGTTTATATTTAGATCATTTTTATTAGATTTTTTTTGTCATGATGTAAGAACACTTAATTTCCTTCTTATTAACACTTAGTGTGTTGTATATGTTGTAAAATTAAAATGTTATTATTTCGTCACTAAACCAATTTAAGTACCAATATAATTGAACTCTATATATTCTAATAGATGTGTACATTCTGTATATTCTAATAGAGTTACTTGCTCTTGGTTTTAAATGTTGACTTTAACAAAAGACAGATTCCTTTAAATAGTAAAGGTTAGAAAAGGCTCGTCTCTCAGAGCACCGCATGTGTGTCTGTGTGTGGGAGAGTGCTTTATGATGGACGGCTTTAGTTTAGTCCTTGAGGGTGAGGCGACAAGGATTTATCTATGTTGTGTCTGATAGGCGGCATGTGAAGCGGGAGCTAATGTGGCATATTTATGGAGCAACTCTGTTCCATTATCATCTGTAGGGGAGGCCACAGGGCAAAATCTGCTGTTCCCTTAGTAAACATCAACTCTGGGGAAAGATAGAGAATATGCCCCAAAACTGCTGCATATTTGCTCATCTAGTCATGTTTTTAAACAAATATTAGTCAAGCGTTTTTAAAAAGTTGAGAGGATTGTTGCTTATAATCTTCAGTTCTTAGGTTTGAAGTGACAGGGACCCTAAGTCTACACATGGAAAACTTCAGCAAACCTTTCCTCAACCAGCGAGTAACATTGACAGAACATTTTCCGAGTGCTCTCTCTTGAATAAGTACCTATGCGTACCTGTCACATCTGTGGCGCAAAGCCGTCAATAAATCTGGCCGCTAATGCGCGCAGGAAATCTCAAGCTTGTCCAATATTAATGATAGCTTGCTTAGCTTTGCTGTACTGTACACCTCTTTCAGACACTCTAAGTGGAAAAAGCTTTCTCAGCTAATGGTGCAGTAATACAAAATAAAGTCCTTTCAGTCTCCTACTTTTACCGTACTTTGCTGTAAGAAAGTCCGCTATAACCAGTGGTGACCGAAAACGAAATTAAAGCAAATAATAGTAGCCCTCCTGAGTATGGGGCACGGAAAAGCTCGTCGGCGTTTGCTAACCGCTAAGTAAAACCGCCTACAGTAACTTTGGAATAAAGTACATTTAGAGGCCAGGAACAAGCGTAGTTCTACGAATTTCAGAGAGTCAGAGCAGAATAATAATGTGCTGCTGGATGAAGTGAAAGTGTAAATGCCGATATCTCAGAACATACCAATACATACTATAGGCGGCGGTTTTCTGGGTCACGTTTGCCATCTTAATCTCCTCACGTCCCGTATCTGGCTTTCATCAAGTCAGCATTTCCAATTGAGAACGTTTTCCTTTTCTCCACGAGCAGAGAAATTGTTATAATGATCACATACTTGCACACCAGCCCTATTAATATTTTATTTGCCTAGAAAGATCACACAGTGGAAAATAAGGCATTCTTACTTACAGTTTATGTTTGTGTGAAGGTGTCACTAATACACACCGATCACGAATAATCTCGCGCAGGCTTAAATCTGGTTTTCCATTTTCCTATTTCTTGTTTTTATGCATGTGCAGGGTCAGCCATCACATTGACTCGCACCGGCCCATGTCATTTGACTCTGAAAAGACAGCCAAGTGATTCATCATCGGCCGGCGATGGAGTCACTTTTCATCATTCCTTTAATAATACTAATGCACTCGCACCCCCTCCGACAGAGCGTGCGACAATACAAGCCCTTTATGCCGTACAATGGATTAGCCGAGCCCTTGAGGGAGGAGAGCAAATTAAGTGAGCGTCTTATCCTCCATTTCTTATGTAGCAAATATATATAATGAACATACTTAAGTGATGGAGAGAATTAAATGCTAATGTTGAAGGGAAATGTAGCCTAATGTTAAGATATGTTCCAGGCTGGAGCTTTTTTCACATCGTCCTCATTTGTATTCTGGAAACCCTTTTCTGATTGCTATTACCTTCTCATTGCTACAGCAATGCAGGTGTGAAGTTGAAATCCCTCCTAGTTAATGGATTTTATTGCATTAGGTGGGATACGTTGCACCCATCGCACCCCGGTGGTCCATTAGAAAAGCCTTCATCTACGGCATTATGTTGGTATCCAAATCCACTAAACCATTAAGTGGGAGGAATTTGCAGTTTTGCGAGTGCGGGGAAGAAAATGAACGGAACAAAAGCTGACGTTGTGAATATGTAAAGGAAGTGAGAGTCTTTCGTTCCCCACAGTTTGCGGGGTCGGCGGTGGCGCGGGGTCACGTTTAGACGCTAGCGTGGACATAACTTTCAGTCAAGTGTGAGAGAGTTTAGCGAGAATGTTTTAGAGGGTGACCGACATAGGCCTGTCCTAAATATACACTCTCCATGGCCCAGGGTGAATTATACACTGGCAGCCTGGGCTGTGTTGTAAATGTCAGTGAATGCAACAGACCAGGAGACAGCTTGAGCAGCCATGTATAAAACGCCATACACTCCACACAGCCCTGCTGCAGTAGCACTATGGTGGTCTATTTATGTATTTATCATCTTTTATAATGATATTTTTCTTATATAATAAAATAGGTGCTGTGATCGGTCAGCCGTCCTAAATTGTACAGTACAGAGTACACTGTGGAAAGAGCTAGTTCCTGGAGCTTAACAGGCAGCATGTGGCTTGCTCGCAGCGTCAAGCTTGTGGGTTCAATCCCAGAGAACACACATCCTGATAAAATGTCATGTCGAATGGCCTGTAAATAGCTTTGGAAAAAGCATCTGCATAATGCATGAATGTAAATGTATGATTCAGAACACCTGTTCATCATATTTTTGTTGCATAGCAACATTGTGTTATGTCAGGGACTATATCTTGTAGTGAAAGAGTTGCACTTAATGAATTTGCCTAATAGAATAATGGTTTAATGAAAATTTGTGCCCTTAATATTTTTTTATTCCGTTTTTAAAGCAACAAGGCACTCAAAAGTTGTGCGGCACATTGCGCATAACAAAGCCCTTACGCCAAGACTGTATTTTTTCTACAGCACATGCTCACAGACCTTATTCGTTAAATATAGCACATCCATCAAACAGTGTTTTTCACGATTCCTTTTTTTACTTTTTACTAATATGGTTCCAAATACCAAGTTACAGCAACTACTTTGTGACAGAAACCGGTTGCTATGGTAAAAGGTTTTTGTGATAACCCAATAATTTAGTTTCAAGACATTATGATGTTGAGCTTTGCACATCAAGCAATTTCGGAATTTTGATACGACTCTGATTTTAGATGGTTCCGTGGAAGTTTAAGCACGTGTCAGGGCATCAATCTCTCTCTCTGTGCGTATACTTTTTTCCCCCGTGGTCCGTGTTGATCGTGCAATATTACAGCGAAGAGTAAGTCTTATTAAATTGCCTCACACATTACCAGCCTCTCTACGCGGCTCACTCGCTGCACGCCGAATATGGAGGGAAATGTACCGCTTATTAGATTTTCAGGTGGTGCGTCAGCAATGTTAAAATCTATTGCTTTTTATAATGACAGCCTGCCGTTAGTATCAGAGCGTTTCATGGGCACTATTTCATTTTTATTTTGTGTCCTGTCCAACTTTAAAGTCCAGGACTATTATTGATGAAGAGCCAAATCATTTGGCTCATAATAAAAAACAAAAGCAACATCTCATTCTGATTAATGTGCCGTACGGTTACCGTGATGCTATTAGGCCAAATATTTCTTCCAGCTTTGGTTCCTGTGACTGCTCACAGCTACCAAATGTTTCACAATAACCGGTTACAATTCCATCTGTGTGATGATTAATTCACATTGGCTTACGTAACAAGCTGCAGATGTAGATGTTCGACTGAGGTTAGCTTATTTGTAGACGTGTTGCACTTTCTCATGCGCGCGTTCCTGCTAAAGTCTCTTTTCAGTGGCTTAGCCTTTCGAACGCCTCGCTCGGTGGAATTCATCAAGTGCTTGCCGATGTTGTTTATTATGCTGGCATGACAAGTGATGCAGGGCGCAGGCCGGGAACGGGACAGATTTCCATATGACCTTGCCTAATACAATTGCATGCACGAGAACTCGCGGATAGTTTTATTGCCGAGAAATGATCGACTTTGTTGACTTTTTCTCATTGGCGCAGATTTAAAAGAGTATGACGGCTAAAAGTCAGACATCTTAAATCTGCTTGTGCATACGTGTGTGTGTAAGAAACCCAGAAGAAACTCTTGGCTCTTTGCCTCCTTAAACCTTCACGCGCTCTCTCGCCGGTGCCTACTGTAACATGTCTGTCAGTAGCACACTGTGATGTGCGGCTTTATCAGAGACAGCACGCTGGAAGATGAGCTTTTTCTCATCAGTTTTCTCATCGTTACGGTGTGTGAAGCCGGCGCCGTCGAGACAACCTGATGGCATGAAAGTTTGATGCAGAAAATATCCTGTAGGTGTTGAATTTTTAATGACATGATAGCAGACGGAATTATCAGCTCCCGTTCACTATCCTCTCGCAGTGTTACCAGTAGCGGCCCCTCCAGCCCCTCATCTAAGCACGGAAGATGTTGTCACCTCGCAGCTACTGTAATTCTCACTCTTTCTCACTCTCTGTATTTTTCTCATCCATTCTTAAGGTCGTGCTATATAGTGAAGAAATTGTAAGAAAACATACATCTCACATGTTTGTCCACAGAGTCAATCTCACTCATTTTTCCTGCCGGTTCAGCCTTCTTGGCATTCACAAACGAATCCGAGTATCGGTTCTCAGTCAACCCGTAGCTGATTGATATTTAGAGATGTTTGTGGGACCCAAACTGTTTGAACTGTAGCGTTCATAACAGACTCATCAGCCCCCTGGATCAATAAGGATAAATATTTCCCACAACCCAACTGCTTGAGAATCAGTGTTGCACTGCTTGGTGGGAATGGGCAAAAATCAATCGCTTAAAAAAGGAAGAGAGAGAGAGAGAGAGAGAGAGAGAGAGAGGGGGGGGGGTTTAGAGAGAGGCCAGGTAGGAAGAATAGATAGAGAAACCTTCAAGCAATAACCTTTCTTTTTTTAGCAAACATGCAGACGTATGTTTCGAGAACTGCAGCTTCAGATGGATAGAGATTATAGAGTTTAAAAGACTATACCTTCACACCAATAAAATCAGCTTTACTGTTTCTATCTCTCTCTTCTCTATCTCTCCGTTTATTTTTGGCTATGTGTGTGTGATTTAATTGAATCACATTGCCAGGAGGAATTAGAGTCAAATGTGAGAAAGCGATGTGGCAAGGTGCTTTGATCGCTACAGACACACGAGTATAAAACCCCTGTGTGAGTGCATTTAATAAAGCATGCTCATTTTTCTGATGAGCTTGGGTGTGAAAAGACTGGAAAACTGTTTAATAATACACGCAGAGGTTTTAAACTGTTAGCTTAGTTGACGCTTAAAAAGCTGTCCCACCCTTGTGAAGAGGGCTTCCAGATATAAAATGACTATGAGCGTCACACCAAAAACGTGTGACGGGTTTTTTTTGTCTGGTGTTTGTTGCTCATGTAATGCTCTAGGCAAGGTTAGACATAACAAAAAAATCTTTCAACAATTAAATAAACTGAATTTACACACGAGTTTTGCCACACTGTTACAGACGCTTCATCGGACAAACGCCCCTGGCACGAAGTAATATAACTATTTTTATTGTGTTTAATTTATATTAATATAAATTAATATAAATATTTCATTGTATAATTACAATTAGTTGGATTTTATTGTATATTCCTTTTATTAAAAAAACAATTTGTTGAATGGGTCATGTAACTTGTCACATTTTGAGTTTTGTAACCCAAAATAATTCTGGCTAGACATATATTAAACTTGCTAGCCAATGTCATTTGTCATCAGAAATAATCTGCAGGAATTATATTGTTTGCGGATGTGTACCGGAAGTTAAGTGTGGGCCACAAAAGCGTGCATGCGCAGTTACGTTTGTTGTTGCTTTAAAATCATTTTTATATAGCCTACAATAACAATTAAAATGTGTCTGTATTTAAAAGATATTTACAAAAATTAAATGAACATTTTAAATTAAATTCTAACTAATGCAAATGCACAGGTGATTGGGGTTGAGACTTCATATGAGATATATAGTAGTGTCCAAAGGAGATGTCCAACTTTGGACAATTGACAAATATTTCATAAAGACAGCCTTATAAACTTCAGTCAATGTATGCTTTATTTAACGTTGCCTTTTTTTGCTTTTTATATATTAGAATAAAACACATTCCCTGATAAGCTGTGGTTTGCCAAATATTTTTGTCCAATAAATACCATAGAAGTTTAGTGTTTTGTTCATTTTATACCATGTACCTCAAAATTTGATGGTTAAATCTGATGCAGCATTAAAAGCTAACTATAGCACAAATATGCCCCCGGACATCACTTTTTGCCACAACTGTATATGTTCAACCCTGATAATGAAGCTTACACGTGGCAGATGGCTTGTCTGCGTGTGTACACACTACACAGTGTCATTCTCTCACTCACAGGTTCTCAGGTACAGCTATTGATCTTTCAGTTCCAGCTCAGGAGAGTCCAGCAGTGACAATGCACTGTGACACAGCCATAATTCAGCTCAAGCTGCCTGTGTTACAGGCAAGAGACAAACTAGGACACATCGTCATGCTTAAAGTCATTTCTGATATCAAGACGTGCCTCAAAGCATCCTATGAACTGTAGCAGAACAATATCGCTCGCATCTGATGGTCAGAAACATTAAGAAGCTCCAAATAAATGAGCCTTTAGAAGGCTTCTGCTTTT
This sequence comes from Oreonectes daqikongensis, assembly GCA_026939265.1. NCBI lineage: Eukaryota > Metazoa > Chordata > Actinopteri > Cypriniformes > Nemacheilidae > Oreonectes > Oreonectes daqikongensis. Next base: position 6,288,371 of record JAOTQM010000343.1, on the reverse strand, counting down.
TAACACAGAACTTGTATGTGGTATTGCGGTTGAAATTGTGAAATACTGTAGGTTTTGAGGATTTGGTCTTTCTAGTCCATGCATTTATGGGATTTAAATAATACTTTGCGTCGAGGTTATTATATTAATTGCACATTTGAAATAGAGCTCACATGGAGCTTTTTTTGAGATGACAAAATGGCTGCTTGCAGGATAAAGGCACTAAAAACAGCGCTTTCTTTGTACTGGCTGAATTTAACATCATGGGACCACGTAAATGAATTTAATTCTTTAATCTGAGCGAAACCACTCGTACTGCATTAAGCCATTTTGTTATTACTTTGAAGCTAAGTTGGTAAACGACCTTAATGTGCCACCTCTTCGGCTCCATCGAATTAAAGAGTGTCTTTATTTTGCACAAAGGGCCCTTCAAACAGAAACGACGCTGAGAAGTTTCAAGTTTTCGGGTGCTAAAACGGGAACATAAAATGAGGCGATGTTTTAGCAATTATGTGTTCTCACGCTTGTTGCCGAGCAGGCGAAAAGAATACGTTGTTCCTCATATCATCAGGGCCCATAAGCATGTCCCCATTTTGTCTTTTCAGATAATCGCATAGTATAAACGAAAAATATTCAGTGCAAGGTGCTCACAGTCTTCATCCTTAATGAAACTCTTTCCAGAGTGGAGTCTGACAAGGCCTAGAACTTTCTCCGAAAGTTCACTCCACTTTTGATGAGGTGCTAGACCGAGAGCTAAGAGGACGTCTCAGCAGGACCTCACGGCTTAACCCCGCGGAAATATGAACCCCACTCATTTAGCAAATTCGAGCTCAATTTGAGCAGGCCTGAAGGGCCGAAAGCCTCTAGTGTTTAGGATCTGGAGCAGCCAGCTAGACCCTCTCTACTACCGGTTTACTTAATTAGCCTCTTACGCCCCTTGGCATGCTGGGAATTAAATGTGGTGACTCAATCTGGTGCTTTTCCATGGGAAATACATGCAGGGTCCATGGCTCAGGCGAAGCGGTGCAGTGTGTGGCCACTTAGGTCATCTAACGGCGAGCATATGAGTCTGTTTCCGCAGGGACGGTGAGGTGTGTGGTGTTGTTTAGATGTGCAATACAAACTGCACATTTTACGTAGGTCTCCTGCATGATTCGAAGTGATGATACAGCCCGGCTTCTCATTGGAATTGGTTTGCAGTGGAAAACAATTTTGTGACCATGTACGTATCGATTACATGTAAGAGCGTGAAGGAAAAAGACACTTTGTTTTAAATCAGTGGAGGTATTTCATTCAAAGTGCAAGCTAAGACTGTGTCCGTGTCCAATTGCGGTTGTTTTGGTAAACAGAGTTTGGAATTGTGCACGATTTAACAATCGTAGTAGTCATTCTGTTTTTCATTTTAATATTTCTCTCTCTCTCTCTCTCTCTCTCTCTCTCTCTCTCTCTCTCTCTCTCTCTCTCTCTCTCTCTCTCTCTCTCTCTCTCTCTCTCTCTCTCTCTCTCTCTCTCTCTCTCTCTCTCTCTCTCTCTCTCTCTCTCTGTACTGTATGTATATATAATATGTATACAGAGAAAGGGGGACAGAGTTAGTCCTTCTATTTTTTTCCCTCAGTAGTAGTGAAGCAAAGCGCAAACCAATAGGTTTGTGGCATTTAATTGAAATTGTATTTTGACAAATACGCATTTAATGGTGTAAAATAGGCTATTGTGTGTGTGCGTCTGGGAGTGTGCGATAAGGCATCCAGTTCTGAGCCAATGAGATGCAGTCTAAAGACCAAGAGTGAGGGAAAAAAACAAACTGTCGCAAACACACACACACACACACACACGCACGCATGTGAGATTTTAATCCCCGTCTGCTTTTTACATTCTATATATCTGTCTCTCTTTCAACACACAGTGAATAGTAGCTCAAGCCCTACCATTTTCTAATATATATATATATATATGTTACAATGTTTACTGTCTGTCCACCTCCTGAATGCTTCTCACCCTATCACTCATACCTTTGTCATGGAAATTGTGTAATGTGTGTGTCAGCGTTTGCAGTGCATTTGACCACTGAAATGTTTTTGACTTTGAGAATGTTGCTGTCACTCCTTTCAGCTACACAATGCATAAATGTAGTGTTTGGGTACTGTGAAAATCTGTTTTTCCAATTTAGAGACATGTGACTTCTGATTGTGTATGCATGTGAGCAGACATTCTTATGACAGATAGATGATAAGTGGTGAAAATGAGGGTCAGCGCCACATTTCTGAAACTCACGATGTTGAGAGAGAGGACAGAGATGCAGAGAGAGTGAGTTGCATTAGGTAATTGGCAGCGAGATAGTCGGCTGAATGAAATTATGCTAGTTAATCTCTCCTCAATTAATCATAGCTGGAGAGCCCAAACGCTAGACTAATTATTTCCCCAAGTGCTTTTCAGTATCGTAAAGAGCCACCTATACCTGTCCTGTGGCCGGTCGGTGGATTTAATGTGAGTGTGGGTTTTTCCTCAGTGTGGTTGTGCATTATGATGTATAGAGTGGATCGAAAAACCCATAGGAAGGTTTTATCGCTCAGAGGTTGCTCTTTTATAGCTCAAGAGACTTAATGGAGTTTTGAGTTATGATTTAAGCGTCAGCTTTGTCTCGGATGTATAAAAGAGATGTTTTCGAAATAAAAGTAGGAACAGACATATAGTAGGAGTACAGGGCTATAACCTTAATGTTAAGAGTATAGCCAGATAATTTGTTCTTGGACTCATTTTATAAGGAATGTCAATATAATATATTGTATATAGTTGTATATATATCATTTATTGTATAATATTTTAAACCAGATTTAAAAATGTTTATTTGTGGTTTGTGACATCTTGACAAATCTGAATGAGTCATTGTTGAGATCAATGAAACATTTACATATATGCAGATTTTTATTGAACAGATTTATCTATTGTAGAATTTATTATGCTGTAAAGATTCTTTGCTGAATTAAGTTGTTAAGTACAATCAACTTGACTTTATTTGGCATTTCAACTCACTATTTTAAGTTGTGGCCATTCATGAGTTGATAAAACTTCAAATTGAGTAGATATAAAAAAAAAAAAAAGATTTTTTTTATGGATGCACAATATATTATCGCCCATATTGGTATAATCTGATAAATGGTCATTTTTAATGTTTTAAAGTTATCAGTTTGAAAGGTAAAGAATCTTTAAATAACTTGATGTTACCTTGTTTTCTGTTGTCAGTGTTTAAAAAAAGTAGTTGTCTGCTTTTTACCTTTTGTTTCAGGCTCAGAAATGTTTTAATTAATATTGAGATACTCTATATCAGCCAATATATAAGTTATCCGCTTCCATTGTTAATGAATTATCAATTATCATTATCTCCCAAAATTCAAATATCGGTGCATCCCTAATTTTCTACAGTGTACATTTAAAACATTGATTTATATATTGAAGTTTTTCTTTTCTTATGAGTGCTGCATCATAATTATTAGGTGATCTGGATGATGTCGGCCGAGAAGAGAAAGAAAAAGAAAAAATCTCCGCATCTCATTGTGTCATGTCGGACATGGTTCTTCGGCTGTTGTGTTACTGTACACTCTGTTGTCCCAGCTTACTGATGCAGTTGCTCTGAAAGCATATGCAGCCCAACACTAAGGTTACTGAAGCAAACCAGGTCAACATGGCCTTAGCCCTCCTGAAGCTCTACCGGCTCATTCTCAGCCATCACATTATCTCGACCGGAGCACTCGTGAGCAAACTGCAGCGGTACCTCCACTAATGCTATTAGAGGGCATTATGTTGTCACTTTGCTGGGAATTTCTCGGAAAAAGCGTTAAAAAGTTACTTTGTGTAACTAAATTATTCTTTTTTTCCCTTCTGCAAATAAGCTAGGTCACAATATGGTGGCTCTGTTAGCTCGGTGGGTGGTGTGTACTAAGGTGGGAATTCGTTGTGTTTGTATATGTAGCTTGAGTGTGTGTGTGGAAAAGTGATGTTGGGTGATAAATGTGAGGGCTCGACTCCGAGTGTTCATGCTGTGCAAAGAAATAGAGAAACATTAGATCAGGGGTGCTAATAAGTCAGCAAGGACAGTCCAGCATTATTGAATCCAATGGAGAGAGGTCTAACTGCACAGAAAAGGAGTTTTTCTTCTCTCTTTTTCTGTGATAACTGGTGACAGAAGGATCAGATGGGTTTCTGAACCTGACTTAAAACGATTGACCAAATTTAACATTTACATGAATGATTCTTGCTTATATCTGAATACCCAAACTCACCCTCTTGTCATTTCAAACCTATACAACAGATGGTATATATGATGGTAACCAAACAACACCTTTTTATTGTACAAAACCAATGCAAGTCAATGGGTTCTAGTTGGTAGCTCCGCCCACCATGAATTTTATTGGTCTACAAACCCTCTCCACATATAGAAGCTGTATATTAAATATTCAATAAAAACATAATAGCTTATAGATAATAGATAATAGATAATATCACAATGTGGAGAGTGAAATGACCCGATAGCAGAAGCTTGCCATGTCTCCCGCTTAGGACAGTGTGTGCGTGCGGTAGATGCCGGCTGCATGTTGGATAATCTGCTGGATTGCGTTCACCGCTTTTCCAGACCGTCCTCTCAGCTGTGCTTTGTTTTCCAGACACACACAGAGTGGCTGGACAGTGGGGTCAGCAGTGCTCTCTGGCAGTTATGTTTTGGCAGGGCTTCCCATCCGGAAAACAGACCAAAAGACCGGCCTGTAGTTCAGCCGGCCTCTGAGGAGCGAGGCTTAACTTGCAGGCGATGATAACACTGACACACGCAGACGCAGAGCGCTAAAAATATAGACGGACTAATGCTTTCACGCACAAGTACATTCACACGCCAGAAAAGCAAGGCATTAAGCTTTAAACAGCAGGACAAGATACACACACACCCAAACACATAGATGACAAAATCCTCATATCCCTGTCAATTAGCCGAGCCTCTGGCCCACTTACAGCTTTCCAGAAGCCTGCCACCAGCTTCACAACAGCAAAGCTCCAACTGCGCCAGGGAATTCACTTTTGTCCACACGTAATTAACTCACAGAATAGCTCTGAGAGCCATATCTTCCGCAACCCCCCCCCCCCTTCGATCTCTCATTTTCAAACCCTCCGTCGGAGAAGAGTGGATGTTTCTTTTGAGTTATTCAAAAGAACTGGCCGTGGAAAATGGCAGGCATTATACTCTGAGCCCCCGTCGGCAGAAAAGCCCTCTATGCGGAATGACAGTTAGCGTGCCACAGAGCTGTTTCCGGCTTCTGTGCAGCCCGGCTTCACTCGGCCCGCCTTGGGCCAGGGTCCCGAGAACGGTCCCTTTTGTTTGGCCCCTCCAAAGCGCTGCTTTTGAGGCTCAAAACTGAGTTTTAAAAGTGGCTTGGGGTCAAATTTAAAGGCAGGGGGTTTTAGGGAGACTTTGAAAGGAAGACTTTTCAGGCCCATACAAAACTGTTGTGAATGTTGTTTTTTTTAAGCCTCGTATGACTTTGTAGAAGATTTCAGTTTGACGTATTCACTCCTGGAAGATGTTCATTTAAATGAAACAAGTTGGACGCGAAGTCATTCCGCCAGCGATTGAATTCATCTGGATGCGCGTCTGACCTGTGACTGCCCCATATAAACGCTCTGAATTATTGCGGCTTCAGAGCGTGTCTCTAAGTGACATCTTAAACGCTCTCCATCTTACCTTTGTAATGAGCTGGAGGAGAGACAGAGATTGTGCAAATCGCAATTACATGCCGTTACATTACATTAGCCGTAGCCCAAAATCAGACAATGTTCTGTTCCATCTGCAATGAGATTATCCGTTCTTAGAAGTGAATCAAAAATAGGCACAAAAACTACGAAATGACAGAATCCACAGTTTATAGATTGTTTCAGCTGGGAGAGAATGAACTTAAAGACCCAACTCTGAATAGAAAATTCTTGTTCTTCATATCCGCCACTTAGAAGTTTCACTTGAGCGTGTCAAAAAATCTAATCGATTCACAGACAATATGATGTAATACAAAAATCCCATGCATCTTGCCTTTGAAGGCAATTTTTACACGGCAAAAGCGATTTTACATCGCAGGTCATGAATGACCATTCTTGTGAATTTTCACTGTGTAATAATGCTGGTTTGTCCCAGAGTTTAGTGCTGGAATACTCAAACAGAGGAATAGCCCGGAGCAACAGGCTGCATGGGAGCGCCTAATGAACTACAGCTCTCTCACGCACGCCGTTTCTTTTGTTGTTTCTCACTGGAGGAAACAGTTGCTGAAGACAGCAGGGTAAGCGATAGATGAAAGGCCCAGCTTATGGCCTTGAGGGGCCTGAACAGTGCGGGGGCCAGACAGTGGAATCTGTAGAGACATTGTACAGCAGCGGTCAAAAAACTGATTGACATGACATGTTCATCAACTAAACACTAGCTGATAAATCAGTGTTCGACACTTTCGATAGCAAAACCATCTGTTTTCATAACAGCAAAAAACTTTCTTTTTTCAAACAAAAAGGATTTTAATTCTTTCACCTGAATTGAGAAAATTGGAAATAAAAATTGGAAATAAGAATTGATTTATATGTATACTAATAATATTTATAATATAATAAGAGATATTTATCTATATTAATTAACTTTTTTTTTAAGCGATAGTTCGCCCGAAAATGAAAATTCTGGCATCATTTGATCATTTCATACCTTTATAAATGACTTTGTTCTGATTCACACAGAGAACGTTGTTTGGAAGAATGTTAGTAATTTTAAGTTCATTGACTACCGTAGTAGGAAAAATTAAATGGTAGTCAAAGGTGCCCCAGAACTGCTTGTTTTCCTAAATTCTTCAACATAACACAGAACTAAACATTGCTAACATTCTTCCAAATATATTTCTTTGTGTTCAGCAGAACAAATACATGTATACAGGTTTGAAACAACCTGAGAGTGAGTAAAAGATGACAGAATTTTCATTTTTTGGGTGGACTATCGCTTCAAGTATGTCGCTTGAATGTAGTTTAACTGCTTTGAATAATGAATACTGTAGCTTGGCTAACTACAGCTTCAAAGTAGCTTTTCAAAGTTGAACACTGAAGTGACTACATTGCATATGAGAGCAGAATACAAGGCTGTAGGAAACAAAAGACAGATGTGCAAAATCTTTTGTATTTGTGAGACAATTCTAAAAAGAGACGAGAGAATGGGATGCTCAGGAAGACCTTAATCAAATGGCCATTTTCTCGACAGCGAGTCGAGACAGACAATAGTAAGATCTATTTCCATATATAGATGTAAAACTCAATGTTCTGAAAGCAGGTAAAAATACAACGCCTCTGATCTTCAAGTTTCCCTGACAGTTGTGCATGTGTATAACCTGTTACAGTGCCTAATTCCTCTGCGAACACATTAACTGGCATAAAAGATTTATCCAGCCATTTTGTAATCCCGTCTGAAGCATTAACATTGCTCTGGCATATCGACTTCCTGCAGATCTGAGCCTGCACACTCATCTTTGTTATTAGTGCTATTGAGGTACTGTTGCTTGACTGAGTGCTCATCGGTGCATGACCGAGCATTGTGCGGCAAACCTACTTCCACACCTCTCCCTAGACGCCGGGCGGCAATCCAGGCTTGCCGGCTTGTAAAGGCGCACAGGAAGCAGCATTGAACTGTCCATGCGGTCAGCATCCCAATGCCTCAGTCATATCCAACTCTTACTTGCCCACAATGCAACCCCACTGCACATATGCCACTGTAGCAAATAGGAGCTCTGCGGATGTCATAGTCTGTTCAGAATGACATGTTTGGAGTTTGGTCAAGGCCAGTGAATGGTAGGAATGGGAATGTTAAAGACCCACTGAATCGTCTTGGAACGTGCATTTAACAGCATGATAGCCACAGTTGTGTGGAAGTCTAATGGGAGAGATTAGGTGATGTGTTATTTCAAGCTTGTGATTTATGTTGGTGTGTGACACTGCCGTTTGTCTTCTTTACTCATCAAGGCTGCGATGTCCGATCTCTTCCATCTTAACATGCAACATACTTTGTAGATAATGCTGAGACGTTGCTCTGTTATAGCTCACAGGTTCACGGGTATGTTTTATTTAGGTTCAACAAAAGAAGATATTTTGAAGAATGTTGGTAATGGAACAACGACGGTATCCGATCACTTCTATCGTATGGACACAAAACCAATGCAAGTCAATGGGTATCGCCGTTGTTCGGTTACCGACATTGTTGGCTAGAATGTAATGCTAAACAATATTTTATGTTTTTGTAGTATTTTTGTAGTGTGTAGTAAATGCTTCTAGCTCCCCAGAAACAGGATAGATGTGTGCGTGTTATTTTTGTTGCTACCATCTCAGGCCTTGTCTGTCTAGATCTTAAATCATGCCATGTTGATTCTCAGATAACTGCAACACATCATCCTTTTTTGTATGATACATTTTTTTTCTTCAAATTTATTAATATTACACTGTGAAGAAACCGAACAGTGATTCTACCCTATTCTTTCTTTGCAGGAGAAAAAGAACATTAAAAGTAAGCTATGGTTAAAACCCATTTTGCTCTAACCAAAGGCAGCATGCTTTCTGTTAGATTTGCGCTCACCCTTATTTGCTTGTGCCATACCTCACATTCGGTCATTAACCGACCATTTCTAACACTGCAGCTTTTGTTCTCCGGCATCCTAGAATCTTAAGAATCTTAACATCTAGCTTGCCCTTGAGCGGACAGTCGCGTTTGTGTGCATTTCAGATTAATGTACTCCTTTATTTTTAGCTGTGTTTCTGCATCTGATGGTATGTTCGACATTTAAAAGCATAAACAGAGAATATTTGTTTAAGAATATTTGGAATATAATAGATATGAGAGGTTAAGGATATTGTGGTTTTGTGACACTGAATCTCAGATAGCAGTCTCAGTAAGATGCGTGACAGTTACAACCTTTAGAAAATGCTTCGATCATTTTATTTATTGATGTTTTTTGCTTGCATGTGTTAAAGCGACAGGTCACCCAAAAATGAAAATTCTGTCATCATTTACTCACCTTTGAATTGTTTCAAATCTGTATACATTTCTTTGTTCTGCTGAACACAGACAAAGATATTTGGACAAATGCTTATAACCAAACAGTTCCTGGACTCCATTGACTACCATAGTAGGAACAATTACTTTTTTCTGTTGAACGCAACATGAAATATGAAGAATGTAAGACAGCAAAAAGTTTTGGGTTACTTTTGACTACCATTGTATTTTTCCTACTATGGTAGTCAATGAGGTCCAAGAACTGTTTGGTTACAAGTATTCATCCAAATATCTTTCTCTGTGTTCAACCAAACATTTATACAAGTTAGGAACAACTGGAAAGTGAGTAATTCATGACATAATTTTCATTTTTGGGTGAACTATCCCTTTAAATATTTAAGGAGTATATGCGTGCAATCTTACAGACATTTCTAGCGTATGTTGTTAAGTAAACTCCAGGTGCTTTCTTAAGCCAAGAAGGGGATAAAACACACTTTTCCATTCCTGAAACATTAATGGTAGTCATCACAGCTTTTGTAGAGTCAGCTTGTTAGTTGAAACACACACATCTGCACAGTCGTGCACAATGCTCAAACAAAAATACATCAGCCGAACACGCAGCCATTAGAGATGGATTCAGGCCATTAGTTAAGGAGTCAGAAGTCACAGGACAGTAGAATTGCCCCACGTTTTCAAAGCATGGTGTTGTTTTTAAAGCTCCCATTATTTATTTCGTTTATGTTTTAGCTTTAAGTGTTGTTTGTGTATGTTTCCATTTTGTGTACTGTGGTATGTGTTAAACATGAAGTTTCATTGCTTAGAAAAACAAGTGCGCTTGCAACACAAGCTCATTATAAATATAAGGGATCCTTCCAATTTCATGAAACCCATACCACAATGAATTTACATGTCAATGTTTTTTATGTTCTCCAGCTATTTAAAGCCAAGCAACATTATTAATATTCTCCCCGTTCTCTGTCTTTCTCTCTATGTGAGCAGACTCTCGGCCCCTGCCTGACGTAGCTATGACGGGTAAATGCACCCGGGAGTGTGACGAATATGGCCACTCGGATGCCTGCTGGATGCCCGTGCGCACCTCGCCCGAACGCAGACCCAAGGCCACCCCTCCCAAACTCTCCACCTTCATGACCTCCCCCGGGGGCAGCGTCGCCGACCAGCCCGGGAGCCAGGAGACGCTGGCCGTCGCCAACGGCGACCCCTCGCACCTGCTGGGCGACCGTAACCGCAATCTCCTTAACAAGAAGATGGCCTCCTCTTCCTCATCCTACGACACGTTCAGTTCGGCTGGCTTTTCCGCCAGCGCAGAAACATCTCGCCCGACGGAGGAGATTCCGCTGGCGCCCACAGGTGAATACAAGCCGACGCAATGCGGAACTCTCACCAGGCGAGAGGTTTACCTGTAAACAACACACAGCGGCTAACAAGGGACAACAACAGTGACTCAGCATGGTCAGAGATGCTGTTAGCAAACCAAACCCTGATGCAAAGCAACATGGATATTCCTCTAACCGCTTGCACTTAATGAGAGCGAGTGCAACGCTCCTTAAAAGTTAAATAGATCTTTGAGTAAAAAACGCGGAATTACATGTTGTAAATGTGTGCGAGGATGAGCTGAAGAAGGGGGAAGTGGCGGAGGTGGAGAGACAGGAACTTTGCTACTTTGCTGCTAGCGTTTCGGGCCCCGTAGACTTCCCCAAAGTGCTGCCTGGATTCTGTAGACCTCTTTATAAACATGCATGCTATATCTTGCCCCTTGAGAGTGTGTGCCCATTGAAACAGATCTGGACTATACATTTTTTTACCGTTGCTGTGGACTGAAACCGATAAGGTTCTGTCTTTTAATCTTTTTTTGGAGTGTTTCTATGTGGATGTATTATGTCGATATGCAATCAGTCCAAGTACTGAACTATCCACTCTGGACAAACCGATCACATTAACCAAGAACAAAAAAAAAGACGAGCCAATGAAGGATCATCCCATGATGATGAGTGTTGGCTTTAATAGAAGAGCGTTTGTGGTCGGGCATCACGATCATTGACTTTAGCCTTTTACGAGGGTTTGTAGATACTTAAAGTCCAAATGGCGCAAGTGAACGGCGATCGCGCTGTAAACTGCAAACTTACAGCGCAGGAAGCAAGTTTACATGTATGCCTATTTTGACATACTGTACACAAAAAGGAACACAAACACACACAAATTCAGTAATGCACGCTTTATTCATGTCGGTGAGGTATTGTACATATATATACTGTAAACGTATTCCGGACACATGCGTTTTCATCTGGCTCATCCATCCTTTCTCAGTATACCTCTGGAAATAGAGAAAGGTTCTTTACATCCTTGAGATTGTGAGTTATTTGCCCGAATGCCATAGATATGTGTAATTGTGGTTGTTCTGTTCACCTTTCTCTCTAAGTGTGTGAAACTATGCTAAGTTCTTTTTTTTTTGGTGTCGAAATGGCCTCGGAGGCCCTGGCGCACACTTACAAACACACTCGAAATAGACCCACATGTTGTAAATACACATGATCCCATAAAGCCACAGGAACATTATTTGGATATACTGCTGCGGTGAATTAGTCTTATAATACTGCCCTGCTGAAAAGCTTGGGCTGGCCCTGTGTAACATTCTCGCAGTATGAATGTTAAATAGAGCAATAAACTCATTCTACAGAGTCACTCGCACATTTCAAAAGAGTCAACATGTGTCATTCGTAGAAGTCGGAGTGAACCAACAACTTGTACAATCACAGAGAAACTTCAGTGACTACAGGAGCGATCGCAATGTAACGCATGCCGCCGCTGTATAACCAAAGTATTGGGAACAACGTGACGTATGATGTCTCAAACAACTTGGAAAGGTTGAGCGCTCCTGCAAAGCTCCTGGTTGGGTTACGCGTCGCACGTTTCACTGCCGTGTGGAGAAACGGGAAGGAAATTTGTCGAGTATGAAACCACATGCACACACACACATGCATCATGGGCCTATCCCTTAACAATGTTTGAAGAACACATTTGCAAGGAGTATACTTACTGTAGGAGGCATCACGCTTTTAAAACCGGTGGTAAATTATTCAGATGCAATCGATATTTTTTTCTATGTTCAGTTTGAATGGACTGCCTTTCTTGCAGGTTCCGAGTCTGTAGTCTGTATGTACTACTCGTGTTTAAAAGAAGTGCTATGATGCTTACAAACTGTATACATAGATATGTACTTTTTATTGCACGTTTAAAGGGAATCTACACTTACTATGAAGAAAAAAGTTGAAAAAAAAGTGTGTCAACTGTCATACCCTGTGAACATGGAAGTCCATTGCTTGCATTTGTTACAGACATTGTACTATGACTGTGTATATTGATTTGATGAGGATGAAAAAGAAACTGACTAATTGGTTTTAGTGTCATTTCATTTGTTACTTATTTATCTGATTTATTTATATATTTTGTTACAGCAGCTGTACCTTATCTGTCGGTTCTGTAGTGTGTCTATCATTTTCCTAAGAACGCCGTCTTAACTTTCTTTATATAGAAAGTGATTCGTCAAACTCAATTCCACGATTCAAGAGGATTCTCACTTACCTTAGATCTCTGTTTTATGTCTGTGTTCAAATATACGCCTGCTCACGACGAAGCCCTCTTCAGAACCCATCCGTCATAGCTTTCCCTTTTGTCCCCGTGCCACTTTGTATATGTAGTGCTTCTGTAAAAAAAAGACAAAAAAATCCAAACAAAACTATAGAGTGAATGCAAAATATGCAACTGTGCCTTTTTATACCTTTATTGGTATGACTCGTTGGTTTTAACCAGTATGAAACCAATTGTATTGAGATGCTTTCTAAAAGTGAAGAAAAGTACTTTATGCTGAAACTACGGTCCTGGCGATTTTACTATGATAGACTTTCAGATTACAAAAGCTTTTATCTTGTGGCTTCTTTAAGTAAGCTCAGTCAAACTTTGTCAAGTATATCGACGAGTAACAACTGTACATGTCATAGGTGATACCCTGGTATATCCATCCATTTCAAAGTAAGCATGGTCACACATCCAAACTGCGATTTATACAGCGAGGATGACTTTAGTGTTGAAGGAGAATATCGGTAAGGATGGCAACATAGGAAAACACAATATTAAGTCAGTTAGGGATGAAGCATAAACGCTTTGAGACATGCAGTTTTCCTAGTGTAAGGAGCTTGAAGAAGGCACCAAAGGCTTGCCAACGGGACACACCTCACGAGATGTGCCGTTAATATCAGCTCAGCACATACAGTATGTGACAGCATCAGGGCACAATTGGAAATGGTCTGCATCTTAAATTCCCAAGCAGAAGAGACGTTTGAGCCACATTCTGAGGTGTGTGTTCCTCGAGCATTCAACTTAGAAGATATAAGACATAAGTTATAGCGCTTAGGTCATAGGACACATCACAGATAATGAAAAAAGAAATCGTGATTTTAATCATACTCTATTTGTCCTTTGACTTGGATGTTGATGTAGAATTGAGGATTGAGTTGAATCATTGTTTTATTAGGAGTCACTATGCACGCAGCTTAGCTGAACATGGCAAATGTACTGAGCGCAAGCCCACCTATATTTATGATCTATTTTACATATTTTTTGCTTTTGTACAGGTATTTCTGTAAATAAATTGCTTGTCATTTTTGTCTCTGCAGAAATTAAAATATACCATGATACAACAGTGAATGGGTTGCGTATTTCTTCCGTGAGGTCACTCTAATGATATTGCATGATCATTTGTTCAAGTTGTTATATCTGTCAGATTGCGTGTATGCAAGCAATGATTAAAAAGAAATGTGTGTTTGTTTGTATGCTAACAAGTAATACGTTTACGCGAATGATTGGACCAAGTCTGAATACGCAGGCAACGCAGCTTACATTTACGGTTTACAGCAAAATGCTGCAAATGAATAATCTGCCCTAATAATATGCCAGTAAATGAAGTCTTTTACATTTATTGAAGCTGGGTTGTGAGATTAAACACAGACGTCACCATCTGTTGGCAGCATCCAATAGAGTTCGGAAGTGATTAGAGAGCAGATAGCATCACCGTTTTCCCAATGCTGGTAAAATGTTCAGTTCTCTCAAAACGCACTCATTGAGCGTCAATCAATCGGACATAATCACAGCACAGTTCAACCGAATTAAACCCGGTACATTAAAATACTGCAGTTTTTCATCTAAACCAAACAGAGCTATATATATTTATATAGAATTGCATCATACACATTAAGAGATTAAGAGTTTTTTTATTTACTATTTTCTTGTGGCTACAGCATGGCGCTGGCAACGCCAAGGTCATGGGTTCGATCCCAGGGATTGCACATACTCAGTATAATGCAATGTAAATCGCTTTGGATAAAAGCATCTGCCAAATGTGTAAATGTAAATGTAAATAGGTATATGTCTGGGTAAAAAATCTTTTTTGTTTTATTCTGTGAACTCCTGAGGTTCGATTTTGTTGACACTTGACTGAAATGACCACAATACAACTAGAAATGCTGCTTACATAAAACTTGGAATGGTCTCTTAATTTTTCTGAGGCTGTATATACAGTATATATAAATCTATACAGTGCATGTATAGCTGTTAAATGTATGAGTGTGAGTGTTTTATTTGGTCTCTTGTCTAGTCTACAGTGCTCATTATACTGTATGCAACAATATCTATGCGTTTTGTTTCTTAATTTTTTTATTTCGTGAGAGCCGTGACAAATGTTAAACATTCATCTGAAGAATTTCATCTAATTGTGTATTTTTCTCCATCAAATGTCAAGATGAAACAAAACTAATTGTAATTTTATTCAATGCTTATGGGAAGCTTTCCAAACGAATTGTTCATTCTGTGAATGACACATGGTTCGCATATTAACGTGAAATGCCTTAAATAATACAAAACCAGGATATTATTTGACAAGAAAACAGTTGAATAAAACACGCCTATTAGTAGAACTGCAGTCTGGATGTATTGTAAATAACATGATTTATTTTTGTATCTGTGCTTTATAGTCACATAAGGACACAACTCTTGAGATGTGTTTAAAAAGTACATTATTTACCCTCTGCCCTAGAGAGTTTGCTGACTTTTACTTTCGGAGAAGGGTGCCTAAACTCTCCAGAGTCCTCCGCTGTTCCCTGTTCAGCCTCATGAAGTCTCATAGCTAGCGTGATGGATGAAGCACTCACAGCGGACTGACCCTGGATCAGTAGCTCTCAGCTGCGGCAGAAATCCAACATGACCCTAAAGGTATGAGAGCAGGGCTATTACACCCAAAAAACTCCTTAACTTCTTTTGGGCTCAATAATATAAACTTGTTCCTAACCTTTTGACCGGGTTTGACCATGATTTATATAATACTGCAAATACAGACTGCCTGGGTGTAGAAACACTGAATAAAAGAAACATCACACCAATAGGCCTTTATATATATCATTGAGCATATATCTATCTTTACAAACCCTTACCTAGTAACTGCATTCATGAAACGTTAGCTGTGTTCTGCATTCATCTGACCTGCCTCGTCTAGACAGCCGCCTTTTCAAAGAAGCATCCTAGTGAACCCTTATAAAAGACTTTCTATGACATATAAATAGAATAGATTTATTAATCAATAAAACATCATCTATGTTGGAATTATATACGTTCACTAAGCTTGTTGCAGTGCATTGTGGGATTGCCTTCTCTTCTTACCTTTAAATTTGGCTCAAACTCTGATTAACCATTCATTTTAAATGAGAGCATTAAGAGCAAATGAGACTGCAGGGTAAAGACTTTGATGCAGTGTGTAAAAACGATTGTCCCCCATAACATGTCAATAGCGTCCGATATATCTTCATGGAGATCAGATTTTAGGGTGTGGTAAGAGGGCCAAATGAAAAGAAATGGAGATCCAGATAGAGCGAGAGCGAGTCAATACTCAGCCAGGGTAATTAATAACATCATTGATCAGCTCTCACCGCTGTTCTGCTCAAGATGGTGTTTTGAAATGAATTTCTCTGTCATATTTAACTCTGCCTTTGTCAAGCACTGATTGAGAATTATATAAACCGCTGAGGCAATGCCAAAACATATGGGTACAGCCCATGCCCGCTCAATGCAGCGCAATGTTTACCTGATTTATGAGTTTCTAATATTCTTCTCTATATACCAGGGAAATTCAATCAAAGGCTGTTAGCACTTTGTAAAATGGATTTTTTTGGTATTTGTGTGTCCTAATTTTTTCTTCCTTTCAGTATGAAGTGAAGAAATTAAATCACCATTTCAAGTGCTGCGGACGATCCAACAGCCCTGATGAGAAAATCCTGCAGATGCAATAACTTTTGATGTCATTGAAACTGTATATTCTATTACCATTTATTTGTAGAAATACAGCAGCAATATTATTGCAGCATGTAATGTTGCATTTGGAGAAGAACGTTCAAAAGTAGGTACAGTATACTTGACATGCAGTACACTCAAAAGACTCCATAACATCAAAATACACTCTTAACAGAGCCGTTACCCAAATGCATGACTCCTGCAATTCCTCCAGAATGCTTTTTAGAGAGTTCGAGTTTTGGAGTTGTACTTTACAAAATCTATAGACGCAACAACATAAACAAACGTTATGTGGCATAACTTAAATTCTGGTGGACCTCTGCAAAGAATCAAAAAGAGCAGTTTTAATTCAATTTAATACAATTCATATACAATAAAATATTTATGTAAATTAAATGTTAAATAAATGGTTATATTGGACCGGAAGTTAGCTTTGTACCAGTCTATATTATTATATTACTACATTAGATAAATCATAGATAGAGTTATCAGATTACTAGCAGTGCTCTGTATTTGTATATAGATCAATAAATGTGGATTTATGGTATAGCCAGTTTAACCAGCATGTCAAGGTTTAGCTGCATAGCATGGACCAGTTAACCCCTGCTGGTAGATACTGTAGCCATATGCTTTTTTTAAATAAAACCTTTTTTGTAAACACCATTTAAATTGAAAACATTTCATTATACTATAGTACATGTTTTGCCAGTGACAATTTATGGAGAGCTCTTAAAAGCGTGAAATTGACTTGTTTTCCCTGTCTGTTGCCCTAGAAAAGTCATCAGTGAAGGGCTTGGAATGTACTGTGTGTTTTTGTGGTGCCATCAAATTTAGTGGTATTTATTATTTTGTACTTAGATTAGCAGACATGGCAAGAATGCTGAAACTGACCACATATAGCTTAGCTGATGTTAGCTGATGTCATATAAAAGGAGTATAAAATGAATATTCTATACACTACCAAAATGATAAAAGCACAAGTGGCCTACACTTACACTGTCTTATACCCATCCCAACTGAGGGTGTTGTCATTCAATTCTAATGAAACAGAACAACGGGTGGGCAACCATCTCCCAGTCCCGAAGAGGCTGTTACTTTGACGTGATGGTATATAGTATCTACGTATCCAGATCACCATTTGCAGCGAGGCATCTGAAATGTGCTATTTTATAACAAGGTCTTATGTCAGTAGTCATTGGGGTTCTCGGGCATTTACTCACAGTTTGTACAACGGGGGATCAAATGAGATTGGCTACATTAAGCATTTAGTCAAGGTTTGGAGAACGTTTTCAATGTCGCAGTCTATATAAGTGAAATACACAGCCTGACCTTGCTGGCAATTTGATGTGAAGATGGAATTCCAAATGTCTGGTGTTTTCTCACTCTCGCCCTCTTTCGCTCTCCGCGTGTCTGTGTGGGGGGAAATATGATGAATTCAGTCCACAGTTTGATCCCAAGCTACAGCTGAGCTTAAGAGACTTGAGAGCCGTGGCTGAATCTCAAGAAGGGAACGTGCTTGGACTCCACCATACAGCCAGGTAACACAAAATGCACACATTCCTGTTAAACAATGCAAAAAGTATGCATGAAGTATTGTGTGTCAATGAGCAGGATGTCTGAATATGTTACGTTTCATAATGCATCTGACAAAACTGTGAGATGTGCAGAAAGCTTTGCTATACAGCAGCCATTTACTTGTTGTTACAACTCTGTACAACAAACATCACCCGTTCTTTATCTTAATCTAGCTGCACAACGCATTTATTTCCCTAACAAGCATCTCCTATACACACTTCATGGAGAAAGCTGTTCTTCATTCAGTAGCTTTGAATATTGGTGTCCCCACCCCGCACAAGGAGCAACAATAAATACCGACTCGGGTTAAATGAGCATATAAAATAACACCCCATCCGAATGTTTCAAAACATCCCTCCTGCATCTGAAGGCATCTCTATAAAGCGTGCAAATGTATGGCCATGTAAAGCGGTTATGAATAATGCAGCGTGTGTGTGTGTGTGATGGGCTACAGAGATGAATGGTCTTAAGGGAACAGGGCTTAGACTGACTGCCTCTTACCACTTTATCCCCTTAATTACACCATGGGATCCGATATAGGGATCAATTAATTCAAGTGGCTCTGGATTTGGCTGATTGGGGATTTCAGAGAGCCATAAAGCTGATAATATGAGCGCTCTCGATTCCCAGAAGCGATGTGGAAGCGAACAGATGCGAGCGGCACACAAACACACATACACACTGAGAAACAAACAACATACTGAGCAGTGAACTGTGTGGGCTGTGGATTGACATGATAACTCTTGATCTTAAGTAGACTTTCGAAATTGCCATCAGCAATATTATGCCAAACGTTAAAAAACACGCAGTGTTTCTAGACAGGTTTTAGAAATAGGAAATACAAACATATTTATAAGCGAGAGCTAAAGTCGAAATGCTGTTTTGTATCCTCTTCTATGCATTTCATTCAGTCAGTCATATGTATTAGTTTGTGTTATTGTCTATTGAAGATAAGGAAATTAAACAGAATTTAGCAACACATGGAACTTCACTGTACTATATATATTTAATGTCTTTCGATGTTCCCGATCTACCCTTTAGTTGTGTTTGTGTCCCTTTGGTTTAGTTTTGGTCTCGGGGGATGTTTGCCTTCTGCTCTCCAGACACACACTCTCCCTCTGCTAACACATCGAATGGGAAAAGTTCATTGGGCTGTCATTGGTAAATCAGCCATGTGACATACTTTACATACTGTATATCCAAGCAATAATTGGACTTATGTAACATGCACATACTGTACATGAAAACATGTTTACACATAATGCAAGAGAGTCATGGGATAATAAGTGCACCTGGGAGTTTATATAACCCATAATTATATATACAATGTTTACGATTCTATTTTTAGTCCACTTTAAAAATTACTGTTATTAATGGTTTTCCATGTACAGTAATGCTAAACAATCAACAACATACCCAAACCCCTTGTGTGAGCATCATGTAGTGAATCAGAATGATTATTTCTTTAACATCAATCTGAATTCATAATTTTTCCTTAATATAGTCTATGTCTCCGATAAAGCTTGGGAAGAAATCAAGGTCTCAAACTGCGCTTAGATTTGCCAGCGTATCAAGTCTGCAATAAAAAGGCAGCGATTTCAATATCAACTCCAACAGTTCTCATCAAATTCTTAGAAAACCAAATTATCTGTCTCTTAAATTATGAAAGAGCAACATTTTTCTCTGGCATACCACACTACAGAAACCCACTTTAATAATAACAAAACTTATTTAACACTGACTGCCTCAAGCGTCAAGATTTATTCCTTACCCGTTTTGGTGTTGGTCTCAATAGTTACATTCTGGCCCTGAATTTACTGAGAGATTACTATGAGATTTCTGTCAATCAGGGCTGGCAACATGTCAGTTGCAGAAAACCATCCAAACTTTAAATGTACTAGTAATTTTGTTGAGCCAAGCCATATAAGCCTGGGAGATTCTGTTTGGCTGTGATATACCACGCACGCACGCACACACTCACCTCACAACATTTACTCTGACAAACACACACTCATATACACAAGTGTCTAAATAAACATGGATGTTGACAGCTCCCTCCCTGCTTTGCCTTGTGTTAGCATTACTGCACACCCCAAATAGGGACACACACACACACACACTCACGCGCACAAAGGAATAAAATAAACAAAAGGAATGTGAGGTGATACAAGGTCTTGCAATGCCTCATAAATACAACACCCTACTTTAGGATTGAAACAGATAAACAAAATGGAAGGTAGTAGAAAACATTGCAACACAACATGCTACTATAAACAGCAAAGGTTGTGTACAACATTTTCATTTCAATTATAACTTTTACGTCATGTTTAGGCCAGTGTTTGTATTTTTGTACATTTTTTAAATTGTACTAAGAAAAAAATGTGCTATTCTCTAACAATACAACAATAATATAAATTGTATACACAACCCTATAAAGACAATGCTTTTGTTTTTAAGAGTAAAAAAATCATTTGGATTTAAAGAACAAAAGTTCACTTTATAATTATTGCATTCATTTAACACTTTTCATTCTTTTTCTTAACTGACTCAAAACATTAATAGTGATTTACATAATTACAGAATTATCCATTAACAGAAGCCCTTCAGCTAGAAGTTACAGTCATGATTCTCCTGATGAAAAAAACATATGATTATTTAGTTTGTGCTAGATGCTTTCTAATTAAAGTGACTTATAGTAATTACTGGGTCAGTCCCTATGGAACTAGGGTTAAATGAAAAAAAGTCTCATTTTCAGGGGTTGAATGTTTGCTTCGGGAGCTTCATCAGTGACTCAGCATGATGTGATGTTATAACATACAGGACTAGGCTTACACCTGCGTGAGACTGAACTATCCTTAACCAGATCCTTAGCAAATCTTATGCTTACTGCTTAAGAAATCATTCAAGATTAAAACGTTATCCAGTTGTGTGAAACTGACATCAGAGGCAGGAAGACGGAGCGCGTGAGAGAAATAGATATAGAGACAAAGAGAGAAGTGTATATTGCTCACCGTCAGCACTTCTATCCAACTTAAAGGTTTATTTGTCATCTGCATTGGCATTTTGATGAGTCTAAAAGGTCAGCAGTCTATCATCTGCTGTTAAATGCCCTCCTTCATATCGACACCACTGACCATCCAAAGCCTCTGGGCTCCAACAGAATCTTATGAAACTGAAGCACGAGGTCCATTCTGTTCAATAATTCACTTCCTATGTATTGAGTTGTGACATACTAGACATTATGAACACAGCAAGTCATTGAAGACATGAAATATAATACTGTGTATTAAATTTACTGAGACGATTTTAACTCTGTGATGACCCATAAACAGTGTTCGCCACATCTAGCTTTGCTGTCAGGTCAGTTTCCGCTCTGTGCTTCTCGACAGGAAATCTGTTATCAGTTTGTCTTTGTCAATAATTTGTTGATCATTTCTTGTTTAAGATTGTGTAGCCATCCTCATGGGCCTTGACTCGATATACTTTGCGTCAATTGCGTGTTTTGTAATTTTTGCCAATCCAGCACAAACAAACAAAACCATAACATTAAAGCCATACTGTTCTCCGAATAAAGAACGTGTTCATTGTTGAATGAACTACAACTGACATTTATGCACATTACTTTATTATTTTTCTTCACTGCCCGTCACATCATTAAATCATTAAACAAGACAATAATCACTATATAAAAATATGTAGCCTATAACAATTTGTTGACATTGATGACAATTTGCGCATCTTCGTATTTGCGTTGGTACATAATGTGCGAAAAGTTACGCAATACATTAACAAAATACATGACGTTGAAAAACAGATGTTTGAGTTTTTGCAGCATGCGGTGTTATGCAGACCGACCGGCAAACGACATGACTTCAAATATCGCGAGAGCGTTTCCAAAAGCGCTGCTTCGTAATCGCTCTCGCGGTACTTTGATGTCATTCGCCAGTTTCGATCTGCGCGACACCCATCAAACTCAGCAACTGCTTGGGCCTTTTTACGTCACACTTCAGATAAGTAGTCGCAGCTACTGATTGGGACGACGTGGATGCAAATAAATACATCATTTTGAAGAATGCGTTCGACCTGCACCAGATTTTATCCCAACTTCCAACAGCATTTCAAGTCATGATTATAATAATGACGACAATTTCAAGCAATGGATTTCGCCGAACTAGGTAAGAAAGTGGCTGTGGTTTATTATTCATGCTGGGTGCCATATGTCTATGGAAAACAAATCACGATGTTTGCTCTCGAGACGCGTAGTAATTGTCAATATGACACGAGTGTTTCTACTGGTGATCGTCTGTGCAAATAACAGCAATTAATCAGAGTGTTTTGTATGGGTTTTTCATACGAAATGTGAAATTTGTAAATCGAGATGTTGTATGGTTACAGATGGCTGGAATAAAAATGTGCTTTAAAAGAAAAGGAAGGAAGTAAAAAGAGTGACTACATCGTGTTAACTTGTTTACCTTTACTTTCGCTGTCCTGTCAATGTCATTTCATCCTACAGTGTAGGCGCACTTGTCAGATTGTCGTACCAGGCATGCGCAGTGTTGCCACATTAATATTAATAATCATCCTACCTGTTTATTCATTTATTAATTTCTAAGTGCTAAAATTAATTGTTATTAAGAAATTAGATGTTGGTTTGAGTGGTAACAGTTTTTGAATGTCCTAAACCTTCAATAGACTCTTGCACACACAAACACACCACATCACCCTGATGCATTATTCATCTCACCTTTATTTGTGCAGAGAAGTTTGAACAAGACAAAAATATCATACAAATGACAATAAGTGTATTCATTGGCATTCCTAATCCTGTCTATTTATAGCGACACCATCCCATTCTGCTGCTTTTCTCCTTTGACATTTATGTTTTCAATTAGTTATTCAATATACAAGATTCCTTCCCTCTCTTGTCTTTTGCTCTCACTCACTTGAATACAACCTTGCAACTGTGATCTCTCAAAAGCCTTTAACACATTATCAGAAATATTCCATACTACACCAGCACTTTGGGACCCCATGGGGAAACTTTGCTTTTAAACCAGGTCTTTCTGCATAAGCTAGAAAAATGTCTCTTAACATACAGCATTAAATGTTTTCATTATTTATTTAAAATGGCATTCACACCAATTTAGAGTAAATCAAACTACTACTGAATATCTGATTAGGTCCCTATTAGCTAAGAAAAACAAAAGGACTTATTGGTGTTCCTGGTACCTAGGCTGGTTCTATACATCATTGTACAAGGGATGTCAATTTGTTTTATTTGGTTAAGAAGTAACAGTAAACAAATCTTCATTCTCATCTTTCACTGTGTATCAAAGGGGGCTGGAGGTTTTACCCCAGAAGTGAGATAATCATTTCAGAGCCCCACTGAGTGTAGACAACCCCTGTGGTTTGTAATAGCTATAGCTAATGTAGGGGTTAAAGGTGCGTGTGAGTGTGTACTGTATATAGAGACAACGCCATAGCACTTATTTTCTATAGGGCTTAGCCAACGTAAAAATATGCGAATATCAAAATGTATTTTAAGTCTACAGATAAACATAGTTTTAGGATTTTGGAACAATTTAAACATATTTGAGATTTTGCCAAATGTTTAGGCATTTAATCAAAAAAAGGACATTTTGACATTGACCATGACTTCTTATTGATATCGAATATTAGACATCGAAGCTGCTGTTAATGGTTAGGAATCCTAAATTGGTATGCTAAAATCACCAATGGTAAGAGTGAGAGAATACTTGTATTTTCATATACTAACTCTTTTACCCACAAGACTTTGAGCATCCAGTCACGTTTTCCCCCACACACAAGAATGGCCAATCGGTTGCCATTAAGATTCAGCTCATCGAGGCCAAAGTGGTGTTTCAATGGGCTGAAAGCAAATAAGCACAGCAAGTGATGAATGGTTTGTACACATGTCCATGTCCTTTTCATACAACCTGAGCATTAATTACATCAATTTGTTTTGCAGACTCATCAATACGAGTCTGCTTTTAAGAGAAACGGAAGAGGAATAAGAGTGGAAAGCCGCTCTATTCTTGACAGGGGATGTCGGATTGCAGCATTGCCTCATTTTAATGACATGAACTGTGGGAGATGTCAGCGACTGATAAAGAGGCCACATTTCACGTCAACCAAAACTAATAATGCAGCACAAATTCAGCTCCACCCGTTGCAATCCTCTTGTATATTATGGATGCTACAGCTGGCCACCAGTAATGTTAAACTGCACAACATGCAGTGCATTTGTGGAATATTTTGAATGCTAAATCAATATATTTTAACACATACAAATGTTATATTGGATATTGCAGCTGTGTTTAGAATAGCATATTAACATCTACTCCGACTTTTTGTGCAGTATGTACACTTTCTGTTTGCATTAATGCCTTTTTTTTTTAACTGAATAGGATTGCAGTAGACATAACATGACATTTATTGTTGCATAATTCTTACTCTTTTACTTGGTTGTTTTGAAGTATGGACAGTACCAAACATTAGCTTATAAATTAACCAAAGTTTGGTTATTGTTACCTAACAAGGATTTGAAACAACCCAGCATTTTGGGGTGAGACAACCAAGCATAGGGTCATTTGTTGGTTTTGAAAAAAAAAAATAGAAACTATATAGTGTACAGTATATAGCACAGTAAAGTCGTTGCATTCTAAATACAACCAATGACATTCGTTTTGGGCCCTATACCACATTGGCTGGACTATGTTTTGCCCCCTGTGTCACATGACCATGGGTTTTGCAAGTTAGGTGTGTGTCTGTATCTTTGTGATGTTCACCGGTAAATGATATCACAGCGTGATTTGGGAATATATAAATAATTAGGACTGATGTCATGCCTCTTCGGTCTCTGTTTTCTTAGGCGTGTTACAGTGAGCAAGATCACAGCAGAATACCTCAGAGAAAGAAGTCTTGCACCCTTGACTTTGGCTACAACTCCATCCATCTGCCATCTGTTCTGTCCTTCACCTCTCCACACTGATTCATGCAAAATGCTTCTCCTCCCCTTCTCTCTTTCCCGCCCCGGGCAAAATTAGTTTGGCGGTCACTGAATTTAATCACAAAGTGTCCCATGAACTATCTTGTTGTCATTGTCTAATGTAAATAGCCCGCTTGGCAGTTTGGCATGAAGACCTAAGGTCCCTTATGAGTTTGAGAACATATGTATACTTTGGACTAACTTTTCTCAGTAACCTCATAAATATATATGCTGTATAGTAGGATGTGTTTGCAGGCGAAGGAAACATTTACTTCTTGTTTTCTTTGGTTTTGCTGGAGTCCCTTTCAATCATTAGATTTAGTTGATCTCTCTGCCTCACCAAGTCTAATACTTTTATCTCCTCCAGTCTGTTTTTCTCTATCAGTTTTCTCATTCCTAAATTGTATATTTAGACTTGCTTTCATGCTCTGCAGTGGTGTATAATATTGCAGTCCAAGTCATCTCAATTTCTTTCTCTAACACACTGTGGTCCGTAGACCTACTTTATTAAAGTTGAAAGAAAATTGCGTGAGCGTGCGAAAAGTGATTTAGCTGTGATAATCTCACATAGACTGAAATGTGTAATGTCATGAGGGGTTTGTACTGTACCTTCTCTGCTCTCTCCCAGGTCACATAATTCGGATTATGTCCTCCCTCACCCTATCCTATTGCTAGGGATACAGCTAATACGAACTCTGGACATGTATTTATGAAGTCATTATTTACATTAGTTTTTCTGTCACTTAGATTCATGTTTGTCGGAAAAATGGGGGCAAATAGAGAAACGAGTTCACCTTTCACAGTATGGCACTTAAATAAAATACAGAAACAGATAAAAAGAGGTTGCATCAACACGTATAACCAAAGCTCTGCGTGATAACAAATGCCTCACAATGAAATGCTCTTCATTAGATTGATCTTGAGTCTCATGATATGCGCAGAGGCATCATCCTCTAAATGATCTGCTAATTCTTCAGTAAAGAAGCCAAATATAAATTGCTTGAATAACACGTTACCCGAACTAAAGGCGCAAAATCTTTATATCTGTGCTGCCAGCTGTGTTTTTAATTCTTATGTTAAACGATAGAGCGGGAACAAGAGAGAGAGAGGCGGAGAGAAACATATCATTTCTCTCTCGGTGATGTGTTTGAATGGGAAATGCAAGCGTACTAATTCATGCATGACGGCGCTGTTGATGCTGCAAAACAGGGAGAAATAAGAGGGGGAGCGAGAAAAAGAGAGCGAGGGGAAAAAGCGAGAATCCTAAGCCGTTCTCGCAGACGTTTGAATGCACCATGGTATTATTCATTAAGACAACTGAAACACAGGAGAAGTCTGCGAGTGTATCTTCACTCAGAGCTTGCCATATGTCTAGTGTCAATATGACTTCACGGTCGCCCGAGTGGAAAATAGCTAGAAGGCCGCCAAATGCACTTTGAAAAGACTGGCGTGTTTAGATAAATAATCTTCAACAGGAATGTGCAACTAGAAGGAAAGGAAGGAAGGGTGCGGTCTGCAAACGTACAATTCGTAGTTTTAATTAAAGAACAACAATATACTTGGTCGGATAGAAAGCCTTGTTTAATGCATAAAGCGCAATGCTGTAGTGTTGGATAAATTAACATATTCTGCTTTGTGGAGCTATACAGCGTGGTTTGTTTGAAATGAAGAAAAACTCATTTGCGAATAGTTTCCAGGTTTTACTAAGGCGAAGCTGTTCAATTAGTGCCGATGACTAAAAAAACAATAAGCAAAGCTGTGTATTTCAGATTCCGACTTAATTAATGGGAAAACTGGGAGTCAGATCTCATTAGCATGCTGAAACTGGGCTTTCTGGGATGTGTTATAGATGTAAATGGAGATCATTACAAATCAAGCAAATTTTCGATGTGAATGTAATTAGCATTTCACTCAACGCAATGTTAATTGTTGATGTCACGTCAAAGAGTTTTGACAGTTCATATTGATTCGTCATAGATTCAGCCTGGTTTTGCCAAGTAAAGATCATTATTTTGTTTGTTAGAGTCTCAAATAATGAAATCGAAACTCTGACTACCTTCTGTTTACCATACGCTGGGGTCATAATCTTGGAGCATTTATATCGATGGAAGCGCAAGGTGAGGTTTGCATTTCCTCCGAAGCTTCTTCGCTATCAGACAATTGGCTTTTTAATGAATCCTAAGGGATGCTGTTGTTGATCAGGCTCGCGTCGTTGCGTGGACTCCCTGTGTGAGTGTGTGTTTGTGTGTGAGAGAGAGTGACTGTTTCATTAACACAGCGACTTTAATAGTTCCCTGTGGAGCCCAATAGAGGTATGTTTACCAAATGTGTCTTCGGGCCTTGTTTGATGCATTTGGAAGGAAATTGAAAGGTGTGAGCGGATTAACATTTCCAGAACACATTTTCATATGTTAATGTGACCATATTTTCATAGGTAATGTCTTTGGTGACACTATTAAGAGACAAAATGGGTAGTCAAACTTTTAACAATTGCTTGGTATTATTGCTTGGTATGTTTGAGTCAATAGAGATGTTGGTGAATTGAATGTTAGTGAATTTTCCCACCTGCTGCTATTATAAGACATGTAAAACTAAAGAAGATAAAAGATTTCTGAAAGCTGTTTTATAGGCTGTATACAGCCGGGAATGTTGTTTCAAACCAGCATTTAAGTTTTTCTGAATTTACTTTTTATAGGTAGGTGTTTAGGTAAAATTATTATTCTTGTTTCATTCTGTGAACTACTACCCTATTTTTCCCAAATTTGAAATAAAAATATTGTTTGTATTTGCATTTATTTGCAGAAAATGAGACCTGGAGAAACGAGTCAAAATAACAGAAAAGATGCTCTGTATTTTTCAGACCTCAAATACTGCAAATGAAACAAGTTCATATTCACTTTTAAGCAATACAAAAGTAATATTTGTATGTATTTAGGAAAAGTTAAAAAATTGTGATTCTCAATTTTTATCACAGTTTTTATGTGTCTTGTCATGCTGTTTGCATGGTTTGATTTTGTTGAAATTCAACAGACACTGGACTGGACTGGACTGGACTGACCACAATAAATCTAGAAATGCTCATTTGAAATGAAAAAGTTGGATTGGCCTCTTAATTTTTTCCGCGGCTGTATATAAAAAAATTATAAATATATTGTATATTATAATTAATGTATTAAAATATTGCAAATGTGCATATAACAATGGTTTGCAATAAAATTGTCAGATTGTTTTATGTACAGTAAAACACAGCTGTTTATCTTTAGAAGTTGATGCTTTGCTATCTTGGAAAGAATATAAAGCATATGTAGGTTATATAATCTATAATTAATTTGACAAATTAAAAGCATAATCATACTTTATATTGCATTATTTGGCAAATAAGTGAATGTAAAGCATATCACGGTTTCCTCAATATTATATCTTTTAGCATTCTCTTCTGATTGGCACTGAGCTCTCACTTTCAGATTATTTTTAGCTAATCACAAAAGATTTAGTCTTAATGAAATTTGAATTGAACCAATTTACTTTATTAGAACTCATTGCTAGTTGCTCAAATCATTCATTCAAGTCAAAGCCCAAAAATGTCCTTATCTGTCAGGTGATAGTGTATTTCACACGTTTATGAGTTATCCACAAAAAATGGTCAATGGCGTGTGTCGTGAAATATTTGGAATATATCGTACCGATTGTCTTACCAGCTGGTCAGTTATGCTTTAGCCACTATCTATTTCCTCTTTCAGTTATCAGTTATCTAACTTAACCTTGAGGCTTGGACACTATCCCATCCTTTGGACTCCATTGATTTCCATTGAGCTGTTGTGAAATAGAATGGTGCTCAATTTAACATGTTGTGGATCGCTGGTTGAGCAATATCCCTGTTTTGTTGTTGAGTTACATATTTAAAGGGATAGTTCACCCAAAAATGAAAATTCTGTCATGATTTATTCACCCTCTTGTTATTTCAAAGCTGTATGACTTTCTGTCTTCAGCAGAACACAGAAGAAGATATTTTGAAGAAAGTTGGTAGCCGAACATCAGTGGAAGCCATTCACTTCTATTGTATGGACACAAAACCAATGCAAGTGAATGGCTGCCAATGCTGTTCAGCTACTAACTTTTTTCAAAAGACAGAACTTTTGGGTGAACTATCCCTTTAACACCCCTTTGCCACCCTCCCGTTGAAACCATTGACCTGACATTTTAATCATTTTAGTCAATACTTGTTTTTAAAATATAGTTTGTGAAAAATAGAGTACTCTGAGACTGCCTTTGAATGACACCATCAATTTTTTAAAAGGACGGATGTATAACTGACACTCACTGATATCCACGTTCTTTTCTGAGCACTTTATTTTGTAGTCCTCTTATACAGAATAGAATAGATATCGACATCTCAGGAACACTAAACTCATTATTATTTGTTTTGCAATACCAGCTGCTGAAAACTAATGAAAGCTTAATTCAATTATTTGTGTCATTTACAAAGCACAAGTGAACCTAAACACAATGGAAATACTGAAATATGGTCAAATAAAAAAACAAGAAAAAAGTCCATATTAAAATAAGCCTACAGGAATAGTCAAGCCAAGGTGAGCATGATGTTGCTGTTTACTACGCTAGAATAACTGGGTAGAATAGTCAGATATGACCACCCACCAATCTCCTCAACAACTAACTAGAGAATAATGACAAAGATGAGCAGATAGAAACATGGACAATCAAAATTTGTGACCCACTTACCTGACTGAGTAGATGTAAGAGAATTGGTTTGGTATGAGAGGCAGCTAAGGGTGAATCTATAAAAGTCCTCTAATAATGGCACTGTATATTATGGCATGCAGTAATTGGAGAGGTCATTGAAATGTTACATCAAGGAGTTTAGTTCAAAGAAACCCTGTTTTTTGATGTTGAGTCTATTAAAAATATATTTACTATCAATTTTTAAGTACAAGTAGCCTTTACGTTATGCATTTTAAATCCTTTTAATTCTGTATTGTGTTCCTTTGTGTAACATATAACACATGACGAGGGTATCAGTGAATACTGATCCTTGACCAGAATGGGTAAACCAAAGTAAATGACTCAAAAAAGTATGAAGTAAATAATCTCTTTTGATGAATGAATGAACTATAGTTGTAGAAAAGCCTTCAAATTGCTGTGTTTCACGAATTACCCATTAATACATTAACATACCACTATTCTATTCAGTTTTTGCCTGCAGGAAGGTAAATAAGGATAAAGCTTTTGTTGTAGAGGAGAGGAGTTACAAAAGAACCTCTAATAAGGGATCAATATGAAGTGAACCAGAAAAGCAACTTGGGCACTGCAACACTTGTTATTTCTTCTGTTTTCTGATCTTTTCTGATATATTTGTCTTGAGGCCAAACACAAATACAGCAGATAAAGTCACTTCTAATTTGTTATAGAAGTATTTTTACTCCCACTTTCATTTTTGGAATTCTGTATTTTTTCAGGTACATTTTTTGTTTGGATTAGATTTTCCCATAAAATCTAGATTTTTTTCATGTATTTGCATGTTTCTTGTTTGCTCGCTTAATTTGTTAGTTTGTTGTTATTATGACGAATCACCCAATAAAATGATATACAATGGCATGCTCTGTATGAGGCTGTTAAATATGAATGCTGTATCTCCAAGAAACATCCTGTGCACACACAGCCAGCCGTAATCACAAATAATAACTCAAACAGAGCTGTCTATTTCGGTTGCATGTCACAATGCAGAAATAATCTGATCATTTTTGGCCTGTATTAAGGAGATTACCCAGCAGTATTAAAGCCATTAGAGTCTATGTGGTGTGACGAGCTCTAAGAGGCTAATTTGGCTAATTGGGTTGTCAGTGACACAGCCTCTCCATCTGATGGCATGTCCTGCTGGTTAGTGGACACCGCAGGGAAAGGCTCACGGCGAGGGGTGATCACCGAACACCTGACTGTCTCGCAAAAAGCTAAATGAACTGCCATTAGGCTGAATCTAAATATTCAGGAGGTGTGGGGTGGAGAATGAGCAAAAGGCCAGTGAATAGAAAACAATAAAAGGGATCATCAAGCGGTGGATTTCTGGAACCTAATTAAATTCAGTACTAATGCACATGCTGTGTGAAGATTTTTCATTATGTATTTATTTGTATTATTGAGGACTGTCACTGGACTTATACTGGACAGATAATTGTGGCTCTAAAATTTGATGAGCTGTTGTAAAATGATTGTAAAGTTCGGACCTCAAAAGCATGCATGTGCAGTAATGTTTGTTCATGTTGTTGCTTTGACACCGTCTATAGTTTAAAGCTGTCACAGAGCTAGTTAAAAATGTTACTATTATTGTACAATTGGTTGTATTTTGAACAAAAAAACAACTTTTATTTGTTTAAACAGATGTTTCTAAAAATAAGGAAACTACAAGCTAAAAAATCTTCATTGAGCTGTGTAAATGATGGTTTTAATGAGTCCAGAAGCAGACAGAAGCCACTATTAGAGCAAACTGTGATAGACTAGGGGTCACCATACCCAACTGCTACATGTGACCTGCTGTTCTAACACCCAGTCAGGAAGTTTGGCATGGCCAGTCAAAATGATTGTTTACACCGTTTCTCCTGCCATTAGGCGCATATTTACCGGTCCCTTTAGATGTTTTTTTTTTGTTGACTAAAAGCAAAAAAAATAGAGGGAGCAGAGAAATGAACATGTCACCTTTTATTTTGCTTTTATACCTTTTATTTTACTCTACCAATAAATGCCAATTAGAATCTGAACACAAAATCTTTTCCGAACTAAGGATATATCATTTCTTCTTATTATTAAGGGTATATGTTGTTCTACATTGAGGAGGGCAATGTGAAAACCGCAGTACAGATATGGTTTACTATAATGTTGTAGCAATGATACCAGTTTTAGATTCAGTTTGACATCTGTCTGAGAGATACGAAATTGTATGAGGCTATACATATTTTACAATAACTTATTTAGGAGCAAAAGGTCAGGAAGGAAACAATCTGTTCCTACAACAAGCATTTTGGCCTTTAAACACCCAAAAAAATTAATCTCTGCATCAATAAGAAAGAAATTCATATTATATTTTAGGCACATTTATTTCATGTTCGGTTTTAAAAAAATGTGAAAAGTTAAAGCAGAGAAGAAAAAAGAACGTAATTACAAAAGTCAGCCAAGCCTAACGAAACAGGGCTTTAAGCCAGTCCTAGCATTGCTCCTGAGCGATTCCATTTGTCACTTTCATTATTCATACTCGGCTGTAAACAGGGCTGAATGAGTTTTTGCCATTCTGAAACGGCAGGTAATTTGGCCCAAGCTAGAAGAGCTGCACTAAATGAGGAGGCAAATGAGAGGTGGATATGTGTTCACATGGTTAATTGAGAGAGAGGGAGAGAGCACAAAGAATGCTGGGTAATAGGAGTAAATTAGTGTTCCAGGGTGGACCACTGTACAGCTGGGTACAACTGGAACACAGCATAATGGAGAGAAAATGTGAATGTGGGAATCACCTTAAATTGAATCTCCCTTCATTAACTCAGAAAAAGAAAATACTAGAACTACATTTGAAAATGTTCGATTTAAGACACCAAATTGGGTGAAATGCAGAAATTGTGGGCTGTACTGTGTGTTGGCTGCTCTTGGGACACCTGGCACGCTGACTTTGAATTGTAATTACATTAATCAGTCACATCAGAGTCAAGCAAGCAAATGCGTCATAAAGAGCCTGTAATGCGAATCATAATGATCACAAATGTGTTCATTTAGAGACATTGCACCAGGGAGTAGTACCGAAATAATACAATGGGTGATCGGTCAGGTCACACATCCCCACACAGGGAGGGAGAGAGATGATGATGAAGGTTAAAGCTATAAAGGAGAAGCGGATCGCGCTGAGGCTTTGGGGCTCTGAAAGTTCTCGAATCACCCCTGCGCTATCACTCTCCACACAGCAATCCATCAGTGCAGACCAAATTCTTAATGAAAAGGAAAATGAAGAGAGGAGAGAAAGAGATCAAAACAATAGAACCTGGCTTTACACCTCCCTTCAGGCTCTGGAGGAAGACAGATTCATTATTCTCTCGTAATACTTGCCTATATGAAGCTATTAACCTGAACCCATTCTGTTTTGTCGTGTGTATAAATGTGCGTTTTCAACCCAGATGCCTTGCAAAGGCTGATGTTCCGATGATTTAAAAATGACAATTAGGTCTTGATTACGGGTCTAGAACCACCGCTGGGTGACATGTTCGGGGGGGTCCATCATCTGCCCGTCAGTCAGAGTCAAAGCGTCATTATTTAGTGGTGCTGCTGTCACTGGGCGGCTTCTGTCACCCACGTCCAGATTGAGCCTAATTGCTTCCTGTCTGCCGGGCCTGCCGCAAAGGGCTTTTCCCCAAAAAAAGTTAAAGTTGATGTGTGACAAGATTTGTTGTTGTGGACGTTAACCAGCACCTTGGAAATGACTGTAATCTGAGTTGCCACGGCGATGACCTGATTAAGCCCTGAACAATACCACAGCCATGACTTTTCTCCCCGCGCAGCACTTCCTTTGGCCGGAGGACGGCTGATGATATATAATATCTCTTGGCAGCGGAGTTAATTATAACATAGCTTCATGCATCGCTCCAGAGGCTTGCTGTCGGAGAGGCCTTTCTACCGGAGGACCACTATAATCCTAGCTGTCAGATTTCGACCGTCATTTTAGTGTGCAGGCGTATTGTTAGGGTGGTGTGTGTCTTCTATCTTTCATTGGTCTATTATTCACAGTGGTTTATGTGCGCTGTGAAGATGCCGCATAAGAACGTGCAATGTTGCAAAGTTTAATTAGCTGCTGGTGAGTGACAATAAAACTGACATGTTTAGTGTCTGTATTGTTTTTGTTTTTGTGAATGTTGTTGACAACTAGTGTCAAGTGTAATTCTGAAACAGCAAACTGATTCAGCAATTATAATGTAAAGTGTATTAAATACAAACGTTTGACAGGAACTTAATGTCATTACTAAAACAAACCATCAGGTCTATGAAATCATAAAATCATTTCTGAGTCTTAAAGGGAATGAGAAAATGAAAATTATGTCACAGAGGTACCCATTGACTTGCATTGGTGTTGTGTCCATACAATAGAAGTGAATGGGTACCGCCATTGTTTGGTTACCAATATTCTGCTTTTCTGTTCTGCAGAATAAAGTCATACATGTAAATGATGACAGAATTTTCATTTTTGGGTGAACTATCCCTTTAAATGTCTCTGTTATATAATGTTTCTGTTATATAACTATGATTGGTTATTGTTGAACTAGGGTTGTACGGCGTACCGATGCTAAAGCTTCAAAATACCAGTAATGTCGCTATATTATTTAAACGGTAATATCGTAGTACCCTAAGTAAATGTTGCATATTAGATTAGATTCAACTTTATTGTCATTACACATGTACAAGGCAACGAATAATGTGCATTAACGTACATTTCAACACTTACATCTGTTTTTTGCGCTGTTTCTCTCCTAAACGAATCCATCAAAATCTCGGATGAGAGAATGATTCAGTGAATCAAGACATTTTGAACTATTTGCTTCCACCTACTTCCACCTACTGGCCGTTTCAGTTTCACATTTAAAGTAAGCCTAACGTTTCCCTTTATAAACATTGCTGTATAAATACATTTTGGGGTGAAAAATGTTCAAGTGAACTTGGTATTTATTACAGTAAACTTTACTAAAATTTCTATACACTAGCAGATATTAAAGTACACTACAGTATTTTCTACAATTTATCCAATTACTATAGTAAATAGGCTACTACAAAATATTGCAGTGTACAGTATAAAATAGTTTACTAGAGTAAATACAAAATGTTGCATTTAGATCTGTGTATTAAGAAAATGTAGATTATTTTGTAGAATTCAATTATGATCATGGCACAGCATCGTGACACTACTTGGTATCGTGGTACTCCAACTGGTATAGTATCGTAAGATATGTTTATGGTACCGTGACAAACCTGTTTTGAACCACTATGTTTCATGGAGCCAAAAAGGTGAATGTGGATTACCAATATGCTTAAATTTTAATAGTATTGATATAGTAAAAATAATTGGTCATTATGTCTTTGAGTAAAACCCGCTTCTAAAAGCTTTGCAGTCCCTCATGTCAATCAAGTCCATAGGCACTAGAGGAAAAGAATGAAATAAAATCTGTTCTTCATATGTCTTTCATTTATCTGACAAACTCCATCAGTCCTGTGAAGTCGAACTGTCTAGACTAATGGCAGCCTCACTCCTCCGAATTTAATTTAATACAGACATCTGTTCACTCAAAATCCATTTCTTATGTATGTGTGTGTGATGTACCTGTTTATCAGACTAGAGTGGAATTGTCAGTGTGAATGACGGTGGAAATGACACTGAAATGGTTGCATTGAAATGATGATGGTGCAGAGAAGTGGTGGCTGGGGTTGATAATCTAACCAAAGTGAAACAACATAATCTAAAACATAATCTAATGATTTACTCATAGGCCACAATCAACTGCAATGCTTAGCCGACATTCAGATCAAAAGATTATGAGGTCCTGGTCAACAAAAAATGTAGCCCCAAACCAAATGTGTAACTTTTTGTTCAATGATTTGTTCTTTAGAAGGATGTCACAGTTCATATAGGGGGTCACTTGGAGTCTGAGGATTAGCAGCCTATACCCCAGATGTCAGTTTTCTGACTTGCTTATCATTTCTCACCTGCATTGAATTATTTTTTTATGAGTGCATACATATACAAGTATATGTTGTTCTGTGTGTGAGAATGTGTGCGTGGATACAGTGTTTTTCTCCATTCAGATAACCTTCATATGTTTCCCAGGATTCCTGGCTAGACCGTCTCTGATTCCTGATTAAAAGGAATTCCTCTTCCTCTGCAACAGCGGGGCAGATGTCTCGTGTGGAGTTTTGAGAGTCTTGGCGGATGACCCACTCAGATGGTACGTCTGGGCATTTAGCGCTCCACACAGAGAGAGCCAGTGGGAGAACAAAGAAAGATGGAGAGGAAAACGAGGTGTGTGGTTAGATTGAAGGATGGTGGGAACAGGAGGATATGGAATGAATGCATGTGTAGTTTGCATTTCAACAAGTACAGTTTGAAAGAGAGAGTGTGATTTTCATGGACTTGTGTAGTCAGCATGCATTTAAGTGTCAATTTGTTGAATCAGAACAATGATTGTGTGTGCGTACGCCTTGAAGGAGCAGATTGTTTGGCCGCTAAAGAGGCATGCAGGCCCGCAGAGTCCACCCCAGGTCAACCATAGCCAGAAGCAGATGAGCAGGTAGTCAGTTGTAGCTGCCAGTAACCAGTAACCGGCATTCAACAATGTGGCCCGCCAAGCAGTGAGATGTGACAGCACAGGCCACGTGCTGAGTGCCAAGCTGTCCAGTAGATCCGCACATGGGCCTGACCGGTTTCAGCGGGGTGGCACCACCTCAACAGTGCGAAACCGGATAGATAGAGAACGTCCTTCAACGGGATGCTTGGTTGTCCTGCGCAGGCTTTCATACATCTGTTACGAATGCAAATCCGCAGTGTCCCTTAAATTATGCCAAACTATTGTTCACTTATTCACGGCTTCCCTTCTTCTCTGTCATTACACCATATGCTCTCTTTCGCTCATTTACGTTGATATTGACCTCTTCAAATATTTCCTGATTGGTTTTGTTGGAGAGTTTATTTTAAGTTATTGGAATTGCGGCGTTGCTGTACAAACTAAAAATTTTAGTTGCTCAATATTACTTTTATTGTTTATGATATCACTGTACTTAAGCAATATCACACCTGCAGTCATGCTTATGGCCAAATAAATATAATATTATAGTCAACAGAATGATTCTGTGTTTGATATTGCTTTTATACAATGATTCTATGCAGGAAAGAAAGTAATTTATGTTTTGGGCAGAATTTGATTTATTTTGTGTATATATTTCTAGTGCTATAATGAATATACATGTAGTGTAAAAAAGCCAAAGTATCACATATTACCTGTCTCGAATCAAAACAGAGGTTGTAACCAACCCCAGTATCAATTTTGAAGTGTTTCCAAACAATACCAAAACTTTCCAAAACTAGTTATTCTCACCAGGCAAACTCTCACAAATCAGCTTACTGCTTCGCTTGCAAACGCTCACTTATTTTCGAAGTGAATGCCGAATACAGACTAGCAAAGCAATACAAACATTGAAACTCCCCAGTACTGGTATACTAAGAAACAGCCCTCTTAAAATCCTGCTTGCCCAGTTAAATTAGAGGACTGGAACTAAGTGTTGTGTAATTAAGTTTATTTGAAGAACATTCAAAGGACAAAAAATATGAGTTGACGTAGTTTTGAATGGAATCTTCAGAACGCCTCCGGACTTCCATCAGAACTACACCAGCTGAGCGGAGGCTCTGCGTGGCTGCGTCTCTCTGGCTCGTGCTCATTCTCTGACAGATGTCTGAGCTTGGGAAGAATGACAGGACTTGAGATAGGAGATGTCTGGATGCCACTATGAAACTGCACATATGGCCACCGTGCGGAGAAACACGGGCAGGGGGCTGCAGAGAGAGAGAGAGAGAGAGAGAGAGAGAGAGAGAGAGAGAATGGAAATAGAGGTTTCTCCCGCTTCAATGATTCCACCATCTGATTGTGATGTAGACCACATTTGACAGAAATGGAAAGCACTGACATTATGGAATTTTTCTACTACTGTCTCGGAATGAACAACGGAGTTCTGTAAAATACATACACCTCACGATATACCGATAATAGTTCATGTGGAATCTTTGCATCTAAATCATAAATTTTTAACATTTGTTTTGACAAAAGCAAAATGCCTCCAGACTTGTTTATATCCCCAGTGATTAATTGAAGAACATGTTTTATTATGGGCTTTGATGAGCTAATACTTTGATTCACAACTCAACATTCTCAATAATGCATGTGCGCTTTGTATCTGATCTACTGTATCTAGACTTTAATTGCTCTCGAGTGCAGTTTCTCAGCACTGTAACTACATTAAATACACTAAGAACACAAGAGTATATCTTTGCATCTTCTATGCAGTTAGAAATTATCATTAACTAATTTAGCTAATTGACTAAAGGGACAGTTCACCCCCACCAAAAAAATTTTTTTTCACCCTCAAGTTATTCCAGATATGTATAAATGTCTTTGTTCTGTTGAACACGGAGAAAGATATTTGGGAGAATGCTTGTAACCAAACAGTTCTTGGCCACCATTGACTACCATAGTAGGGAGCTTCCCTGTTTGTATTGGGGTGAACCGTTCCTTTAACATCACATCAAACAATAGTCTAAACAAAAGTAAAAACTAACAAACAATAAAAATCTAGATATAAAGTCTCTGTTATTTACTATAACGTTATTTCAGTATACAGTATTGGTTATCTTTTATATCACAATACAACTGTAAACCTTTCATAATACTGTTAAAGGGATAGTTCACCAAAACATTTTAATTCTGACCATTTACTCACCCTCTTGTCATTTCAGACCTGTATGACTTTCAATGGCGGTACCTATTAACTTGTATTGTATGGACACAAAACCAATGCAAGTCAAAGTTAAGGCACTGCTATTGTTGGGTTACCAAAATGTCTTCCTCTATGTTCTGCAGTAGAAAGAAAGCCATACAGGTGTGAAATGAGGGTGAGTAAATAATGACAGAATTTTCATTTTTGGTGAACTATCACTTTAAGTGGACCTAAGAAAGACATTACATAATATTCAGTTGGCCAAAGTGTCTTTCCTGATTGGTTGAGGACCCTGTTCATTTAAATTTTTAGCTAACTGTAAGTGTTCCTCACAAATATATTTTATAATATGCACTTTCTAATTTGGTATGAAGTTGATGCTAAGAGCATAAATGTAAACGTTACCATTTACTTCACTGATCGGATGTACGCTCGTATAATTAGAAAGATTGATCGAGGTGCAATTACGTTATTATGGACTGTGAGCTTGTAATTAGAGAAATGTGCTTAAGTGTTGAGATGTAGGTGGTGTTGTACAATTTCTGCCTCTGAGGGACTGTTTCTGATTCTTTTGACCTTTCAGAGGACACAGAGAGAGAAAGAGAGGAAACCTTCACCCTTTTAGCCTGTTACCTTGGCTACTGTCCAAATAGCCAATCACCACTCAGTGTTTTGTTTC
Organism: Oreonectes daqikongensis; assembly: GCA_026939265.1. NCBI lineage: Eukaryota > Metazoa > Chordata > Actinopteri > Cypriniformes > Nemacheilidae > Oreonectes > Oreonectes daqikongensis. The sequence continues at coordinate 6,249,215 of JAOTQM010000343.1, read as the reverse complement.
CCACCCCTCCTTCCAGTACCATTTTAGCCATCCAAGCACTTCCTGTGAGTGTCTGACATGCAGAAATAGTAGATTGACAAGTGAGGAGATGTTTTGGAGGAGAGCCAGCGTTTTATACATATGGAACAACATGATGTAAAAAACGTCCACGTTATCCGGTAGCTGGCTGTGATTACATGAACACAAATATGTGACCCTGGATCACAAAACCACAATACACTTGTGTTTGGTACAATACATTGTATGGTTCAAAATTATTGATTTTTCTTTTATGCCAAAAATCATTAGGAAGTAAAGATTATGTTCCATGAAGATATTTTGTAAATTTCCCAACAAAAATGGCTGGAAACACACCTACAAACTTGCCGCTCTTTAGGAATTACTCACTCAAGTTTGGTATCTATGTAAAGCTTAGAATTTCAGCTTTGGGGTTCAACAAACCATGTATCAATAGAAAACATATATATTTAGCTTTCAGATGATGTAAAAATCCAATTTTCGTTGTTCAGGGCGTTAAAACAGGGCGTCATGTGGTCCACACACACACGTTGGTATTGGTGGGGACATTTGGTTGTACCTGTACACTTTTTCTACAATAAATGCAAAAAATGCCTCAGGATTTGTTATAAAGCATCTCTCTTAACTTTGTCCATACAGTGGGGATATGTAACAATTGTCTGATAAGAACAATGAACCGAAATTGCTTTTTCTAAAACAATGTTGATGCATTCAAAAGAGTTTGATTCTCATTAAAGCATTGATGCCGGTATTCTGTATCATGGGTAGAGATCTAAACCATGGTTTGTTGCACTTGTCAAAGTTAGGCTTTATGACATTAATTACTTGGCGTAAACCAGCGAAACCTTAGCAGAATATACCCTCTTGAGTTTGCATGAAAACAACATCTGAAAAACAAAACACAAAGTCAGGAGATAATGCATAAAAGACAATGCATAATTTCAGGCTACTTTAGGTCTATTGGGATGCATATGACATTATAGTGCATCAGGCAAAACAAATGATTCTTCTCACATCAGCGGTTCTGTTTAGCAATACGCCATATGACAGTGACTCTAGTATTCTTCTAGTAGCCTAAACAATCATACCACACTTTTGAAAACACAAAAGCAAAATTTAAATGCATTGAGTTGTTGGTTTGTTTAAACTGAGTTTGCAATTTAAGCAATTTAAGAATAATTCAATAGTATTTAATAATGTAGCAGAAATGTTTGCATTATGAAGTATTTGGTCAGATTTACTTTTAATTATGGGTAGACCAGTATCCAAAGGTCCAATTGCACGCATTTTTGTTTTGTCTAGCAGTGGTTTTGTACTGTGATTTATTTTGGTTTTATACACATATTACTTAAAATCCAGATTTAAAAACCTTTTAATATTAAATTAAGACCCTCTTAAATTCTTTCATCTGAACTCAAATGTAAATGTCATATAACTGTTAAAAGATAAAACACAATACATACATATGAATGAAATATTGCTAGAACACTAAGCATAATATATGTACTGCCTGCCCTCTCATTTTCTTAAGTGGGCTACAAGTGGTGCTCTGGTAAAGTACATGTGAGAGTGGGAGAAACAAGAAGCAAGCAAGTGCTCAAGTAGGATGGGATGATGGGATATTCCAGGGTATCTGAGAGAAAAAAAATGATGGAGAGAGAATGAGTGGGATTGAGAAAGAAAATAGTGGTAAACCTGAGAGAAATAAAAAAAACTGTGTAAGAAAGAGGTTTCCAGGTTGGGAAGGGGAAAGAGTCGCGTTAACAAGAGAAAAGAGAGACTATAAACAAAAGAAAAGTAATTAGTGGCTCTCTAATCATGGAGGGCAGACAGTGAACCATGTCCCATCAACAGGTAACAAATGGGCATGGCATTCATAAGATGGATAGAGAGGAAGTCCCCTCCAGGCAAGAGGTGATTTATCATGCGTAAAGGAGATGGAGGAGAAATTATGTTTTGTTGCTTGGAAAAGTTAGGTCAAGTCAATTAACAAGTGTTGGAACAAACACAGACCACAAGTTAACTTCAGGCCTGCCGCGTGTGTCAGATTAAACCTTCTCTATAGAAGTCTAGATAGCCTCTGGCAATAGAAATTATGTTATACACTTTATTGTATATAATATGCATAAAGTGTCATTCAGATAACTTACCTCATGGTTGTAATGTATCAGTGTGATGGATATAAGTTGTTTCCTTTAAGTGCAGTCGTACCTAAGGAGAATGTTGTTTGTTTGTTTGTTGTTGTTTTTTGCAGTAATGCAGTAGTTCTGCTATTTGGATCATAAACCCCCTTTCTTTCTGAATAAATCCTGCAATTCCCCCCATCTTAAACAAGGAAAAAGAAATGATAAGAATAAACACAAGTGAATCGAATCTGACTGACAAATATACAGCCGCCGCCACCACACAGCCCCCAACTGCTCTATTCATGTTCTTTCACATTCTCAAGTCATTCGATAAGTCCATTTTCTGCCGCTAACTTTTCCGTCTGCCACAGCTGATTTCACAAATGATGGGCCAGCAGGGGTAAATGGGAAAAGATGAGGTTTTCTTGGAGTTCCGGGCACCCCGTCCCTCGCGCTTTCCTCATAAATAACAGTGTCTGATTAAAATACTGTGAAAGGGAGCAGAGTCGCTCAAAGTTCAGAAATGTTTACCTCCAGTCACTGTGTGTGCTAGTTTTAACAGGTCAGCATGGAAAGCCACTTGGGACTAAACACACAAATATACAGTGTCCTGTTTGTGCATATTTATAAACACACACAAACCAACCCAGTGCAACAGAGATTCAAGTTATTTTTTCAATTTCTGAGATGAACTCAGTATTCTAATATAATGTATTCACACGCATGCAAACAAACACACACTTACATTCAGATCATCACTTTAAATTATTTGTTTATTCATGTCCAACAGTGTCTTTATCCTCAAACAGCGAGCATTCTAAAAAATTTGGTGATGATGTTTGGTAACGGATCATTTGATTTACTGGGAATAGCGGGTTCACACAATAGGCTTTGCTATGTTTATGTGTACATAATATATATGTTTATACAGTATATGGGTAGTTGACAAATATATCGTACATGTGTCATATGGTGTGACATAGCAAAAATTTTATATATTATATAATATATTATTTTATATTATTATTATTAAAATTTTAATAGCATAAGAGAGATTTATCTTCATTGTCAGTTTGTTTGCTGTTAACTTTGCTGTCACACCATAGGACACATTTACGGCTATTACAGTACACTAGCGGTCAAAAGTTTTGGGACACTTGTGTGAAATTTTTTGATTTGATGTGTTTGCTTATATATCTGAAATTAATTTAGTAGACAAAAATATAATTTTCCAAACACACGTTTTTTCATAACAAACATACATCCTAACATTTTATTTACTCACATTTTAATAACTAATATTTTATTTTAAAGCATCTCAGGGTGAGACCTCAAGCAGCTGCTTGATAAATTACATAAAAACATTTTCTGGCCGAAAGGTGACGACACACTGAAGGCGATAAAATATAAAATATGTTGTAATGTTTTTTTCTTTTTTTTTTAATGACAACATAATTCCTGTAGTTCCCTTAGTTTTATTTAATAATTTTGATGAGTTTATTGTTATTCTAAAATGTAGAAAAAATATGAAATATGAATATGTGAGTAAGTGTAACCAAACTTTTGACCGCTAGTGTATATACCTTAACTGAAAATGGCAAAGTTAAGCTAAAAAGCTTGTTAGTTTTCATTCTAGCTGATGACATTGACATGTAGAACATAAACCAACTTACATCCAGTTCCATGTTGCACTGAACATAAAAAACTTCAATAATATTAAACCGATAACCCCCAGTTGACTGATTCATCCGTTCAGCCTCTATTAAAAGGGTTTCAAATCCCACTCTTTAATTTCCTCTCATCATGCAAACAAAATAGCAGTTTGAGCCTCATTACACTCCATCGTGACTCAATGATCCAAAATCAACACATGCGCGCACGCACACACGAACATGAATCTGAATTAGAGCCAGAAGCAATTTTGACATGTGAATGGACAACCCCGTCAAATCGACACATAGCAGTTAAGCAGATTCAGATATCCTCCGAGGACCCTGCGATCAATTAGCAGTGAAAATAAATGCATCCAGTGTCTGGAATGGCTATGGGGAGAATCACAGTTGGAGAAAAGGACATTATCCCCAAGTAAATTCAATACGTTTCATCACGTCCTCATTTAATGGGCTGGAATCGTTCGGAGAGGAGCTAATGTAATGGAAAGGAAGCATGTGAGGGGAGAGTGAAAGAGGAGGGGGGTGTATAAGATGGTACTTTCCGGTAATCCTTGCACTCATGGCTCCAAAGGTATGGTCTGTGCTCTATATGGGGAAATGTGAGAAGGTGTTATTACTTTGCTAGTGCTGACAAATGCTGTAAGTCAACTAAATGGTCAATTAAAGCAATGCTGTATATGCACACTCAGTTGATTTAAGCTGATTAAGGGACCACGTGCACTTTTTATTATCGGGGCGACTCCATATGTCTTCTTCTATGATCTTTCTCTTTTTTCATACGGTTGTGCATTCGGTAGCCTTTACAAACATGTGTAAATATGTCAGAAATTGGTTCATCTTTAGTATGTTCTTTAGAATGTAGTCTGAGATGTTTGCTTAAATATCTGAAATTAGTTTAGTAGACAAAAATGTCATTTTCCAAACATACATGTATTTTCATGACAAAACTCATTTTCTTTAATAAATTTTAATGAATATTTAAGAAAAAGAACAACCAATAAGAATAGATAAACTCCTTAAATATTGTTATTGAATACTGAGACCTCAATATGCTGCTTGATAAAATTACATGAAAACATTTCTGCAAATTTTAGTTGTAAGGTGACTACGCTGAAGACGATAAAATATAACACGTTTTAATTTCTTTTTCTTTTTTTATTACAACATAATTCCCTTTTTTATTCCTAATTCCGAGTTTATTATTTTTCTAAAATGTAAGTGAGTAAGTGTTCCAAAACCTTTGACCGCTGGTGTAATAGCAATGTGGGAAACAACACACTGTAACAAAATGTTAACAGGGTCAGGTGAATTGTGTTTAGAGTCCCTGCAATTTATAGAAGCCCGGCGCGTGTTTAGCTAGCAGCCTTGTGGATGGTCAGTAAATCTGTGCTCTGCTCATTCAGAAATAAATAAAGGAGAAGGGAAAAATGCTCTCATGCACACCGTTTAATTAAGGGCTTCTGGGAATTATAATCAACGCTATGAGAGACAGCCTGGTGATGAAGCATAAATCCATAGAGCCGGCAGCCGACGGGCCCCAATCTAAAGCATGGCGATATTGCTCGTCTAGCAAACAACCGCAGTGTGTGATACGCGTTTGTGTGACCGTGTGTGTATATGCGTGGAGGAGAATGGAGAAGGGCATACTGTATGCTAGATATTATGAAATAATATAAAGTGGTGTACATGACAGCGTGACATTTCTTTTTCATTTCATGCCGAACCTTAATACCAGCGTTATTGGTGGAATCTTCCTTGCAACTGATATTGTTTGACTGCATCCAGTTTCAAGTGATATCAACCACAATAGCGCTTTATGAAAGCGTACACTGTTTAAGCCTGCAGTTTGATGCAATCTGTCGTGACACAAATGTCACAGCATGTACAGTACATGAGGTAATGTTACATCACACTTCGCGAGTTGATGATTTCCGCCGACTTTCCTATTAAGCTAAGCACGGATGTTATTACTGTTACTGTATATTTAGTTATATGTAGATGTTTGTTTGAGTGCGTGTCTGTCCTAACAGCGAAGTTAAGCAGTTCTGTCAAAGCTCGAGAGTTAGTCATTCTAGTTTTGCTGATGTGGCTGCTAGCGGCTATAAAAACAAGCTTTGCTCAACGCAGACTTGAGTAAGCACTACATTACTTTGGCAGTAAAGCCTTCAGAATGTGGAACAAGAGCCCAATTAGCAAATTGTAGTGGGTAAGTGTTCACATACAGCCTTACATGTTCTCTAATAAACTGACTATTTAGTAATATTAAGTAATATTAAGTGGAAGCAAGCTAAAACATCAGCAAGAGGCAGAAATAAACTGAAGATCGAAGCCATTGGATTGCATTACTCAGCTCTGTCTGCTGTTATGGCTGCCAGATCATCACAATAAAGGAGAATACCTTGATTAACTAGTCTAGACAAAGATTATTTGATAACAAAGTTCTTTTATGTTTCAATGTTTTTTGAACAAGAAATGATCTACAAAATGTCATTTTATGTAAGGAAATTAAAAGTAGCATTTTGTTAGTTCTCAAATCTTATTGGACGAGAGGCGTTCCAAGAGCGTGTTTACATGGCAGGTCTTGATGCCCAATTCCGATTTTGTGACTATATGCAATTTGTTTGATGACTCGCTTACATTATCTTTTGAAAAAAAAACACTTATCCGATATCTTCATTTGCATTATGGATATATAAGGATATACGTAAACCCTAAGGTTCACTGAAAGGAAGTGAAACCACATGGTCGGATTTTTTTCTAGGGTTTTACCGTAGCTGACATCCAACTTGTTGCATTACTGCCACCTTCTGTGGTTTTTGTTATTAAAGTTATTGGTTTCACAGCTGGCATGACATGGCAGACACAGGTGATCACACATGCTTAGTCTCTCTCACGCTCTCGTTCTTTCTCTATATGTCTCTTGTAAGTACGACTCCTCAAGCAGATAAGTAATCACATCATAATATAAAGTAACTAAAAACAACATTACCTGTATTATTATGTGCGGTCGCCAAAAGTTATATGTATTTTTGTATAGTATTTGCCCTTAAAATGAAATGAAATGGGAGTTTCTTCTGAATTGTGGTGAGTGTTTCAAACTCTGGAGTGAGACAGATTTTGAGGAGGGCTTCATTTTATTTTTTGAGAATTGATTGGATTGTAGGAATTTGGAAGCCTGGCCAATGGACAGTCGATATAGTCCCTATTTAGGTTAAGCTGTACATCATGAAGAGAATGCCGTTTGGAGGGATATAGGGGAAGTTCCTATATGCTCATATCCTATATGTTCCAAAAATGTCAGTTCTGATTTCATGGAGACTCTAATTATTTCTTAGGTTAGATTAAACCATCAAAATATGAGTTATAAAATGTAGAAATGTTATTTTATAATCTATTATTTTAAAATAATTATTTGACACATACCTGTATGCAAACAATAGTGTATCAGCGAATATGGGTTTAATTCTACTATACAAAAATGCATAGATAAATGCTTCCTGGAATAAAGCATACATTTTTTTCAGATCTTTATTTTATGTTGAACAAACTATGTGTCATTTTTTGCCAAGCCTCATTAAATGCTCCTCAGTTCTTTTGGCCACTAGTTTCTACAATATACAGCTGCGGAAATGAAATCGTTTTAAAACATCATTTCAGTTTTTCTGAATTTACTATTTATAGTTATGTGTTTAGGTAAAATTATCATTCTTGTTTCATTCTGTGAACTACTGACACTATTTTTAACAAATTTCAAATACAATTAATTTTTCTATTTGCATTTATTTGCAGAAGATGAGACTTGGAGAAACAGGTCAAAATAACAGAAAGCATGCTCTGTATTTTTATAAACCTCAAATACTGCAAATAAAACAAGTTCATATTCACTTTTAAGCAATACAACAGTAATATATGTACATATTTAGGGAAAGTAAAAAAGTTGGAGTGGGTTCTTCATTTTTTCCGAGGCTGTATGTCTTCATCTTTAATGTTTAGGTTTGGTTATCCAGTGAAGTTATTGTGAGCTGGACCTATCTGTTTGTCTAATCTATGCAATATTTTAGAACACTAATTGAAAACAATCTTTTTTTATTGCAGTATTTTTGATAATGCTATTATACAGCAGGCCTATAATCTTCATAAAGATGTTCTGATATGTAGGCTAGGTAATTTCTCTCAACACTTTAACACTCAGGTAAAATGGTTAAAAACTAAGATCAATATAATTTAATCTCTAGTTTTTACTACAAAAGAAATGTTTAATTTTAAATGAGAAATTTCTTCATACATTTATATAAAATATGTGTCAAAGGGATTCCAAGCCTTTAAACATTCAAAACTGTTTATCCTTGATAACTTGAAACAGCATCAATGGTTTTTGTAAAATCATAGAATTTGTCAATTTGTCTAGTAGCATAATTGGAGAAAGTCTAGTTCGAATGGATGAATGTGTTAGACATTACTTCTATCTTTTTTCGTGTTGGACGTATCTCTTAAAACCACAGATTTAGCAAGCGCACATTTATTCTCTCTTATTCATCACTTTTGGCAGGCTTTCAAAATGGTAATTCCCATGAATTGTATTCTGCAACAGAAATGACATCTATACTGCAGTGCCATGGTCAACTGAATCTACAATGCAGTAGTTTGCTTGAGCTAAAACTCCTGCATAGAAACATGGCTGATTCACACCAATTATGTTTCAAAGCCACACTGATTTCCTGCTCTCTCTTTGTTGGATGCTGCCTGTGTTTTTCAGGCTAGTGAAGCAGACTGGATCTTTCCTGTTGAGCCTCTGTTGGACACAAAATCCAGGAATACAGCGGAGTGCCTTAAATTTCCAGCCAAGCATTTCAAAATACAGAAATCAAAAACTAGTCTGCCCCTCATGCTGGTTTTAAAGAGAGCTTGGCTAGAAAAGAGTGATTTAGGCCAGAGGAGTCCAACAAGCCCTCTGCTTTTAACAGCACAGTCTAGAATTGAGCCTTTTACAAATGACTATGGTTTACAGCTAGTTTAAAATGACAGCTATTCTCAGCTGGGGTATTACACCTCGGATAGACAGAAATTCGAATTCATATGCAATATGTACCTACATTACATTATGCTTTTTTTAAATATTTGTATATTTTGTATATGTTCGCGCTTTTAAGACATAGTCAAACACCTTATTTTTTTAAAGGACAGGACTTGATCAGCATTTTGATTAGACAATATTGCAAATCAGGCTATTGGACTCTTCAAAAGATATTCTTCTGCTGGGTGCCAAGCACCCTCACTCTCATTCTTTGTGTGCTTCAAAATTGTCAGATCAGTGCAATTGTTGACCTCATTGACACAATGCATTTCTACTGCACATCGAGTCCACATAAGAAACAACCTTCATGACTTCCCTTTATGCATAACACATCCTCCACGTGTACTTTTATGCTGTATAGGGGCTTTAACTCCTCTATCACCTGTGCACCCGTCTCATCTGAGTCCAATTTAAAGTTGTGAGAGCCCAGTGGCTCTTTATATGCACAGGAGGGGGGGAATTATTTGTCAAAGTGAATGTCATCTAATTTAGCCTCGCCTAAGCCAGCGTGCTGATAGCATCGCGTCGACTGGATTGAGCTAGGGTTTACCGTCCAAATATATTGTTCAGCGGGTAGCCTTTTTAAGATCTCAATCTAACAAGAACCGTGCCCCTCACCAAACCCCCACCTTTACATTTTATTACACGCAGGCCCGTTTGACTAATGCACTTCAGCCCTGGCTGGCGGCCACATGCCAATTTATAACACGATGGTTCAACCTCCTCCATGCATACCAAGCAATGTCGATTAGTTGTATTGGCATATGAGTGCGGCCCCTCCCTTTCTCCCGTTTCTCACCAATGAAGAAAAACAAATAAAGCTTTAAGCTGCCACACTAAAGGTGCAGGGTATGACTCATGCAGATAACATGGCACCATGTGAGACATTGTGAGAAGATCACAACATTAAGGGTTTTCAGAAGAGACGTAATTATCCTGTTTTTCCAGCCCAACTTTTCACTTTTGTTTATAAAAAGAAGTTGAGAGTGAAAGAGCACCAAATAAAAGGCAGGAAGAAAGAAAAGCTAGCATGAAAAACATTTTCTCCAGTTGTGGAAATGTCACCAGTAAGCGTTACTGCATTTTTATGGTAATGTGATTTAATGAAAGCCCATCACCTATTTTTACATTGTCTATTTCTGCTGGCGTGAAAATGTCAGCAATTTTTCCCCCGCCACAACGCGCCATAGCTTGGCTCCCGATCAGCTCCTGCACTAGAACAGATGCATTTAAATATCAGTCTATTAGTTAAATGGATCGTCCTCACATGCAGCTGTCAGTTCTCTGAGGCATCTGGGCCAGGCTCTTAACAGTGTGCCAAACTTCCCTCTCTAACACTCTCTATATATCTCTTCCACAATGTGGAAAAACATTTTGTTCCTGAATGCTAGAACTATACCATAACGTATTTGAATGTATTGTTACCTCCGAGCATAAGAGGAAGACTTGCTGTTTGTGTGTGCATGTGTGCTGCACCATAAAGAAAAACAATTTACTGTATATATAATGTTTACCTCACAGTGCAACACATACACAAGAATATATATGTCTAATCAACTGTCTTTGGTTTTTAAGTAAATATGCATACAAACTTAACAAGCAAAATTGCATGAGATATTAAAGTGTGATAGTTCTGTCATTATTTACCCACTTTCTTGTCATTTTAAACTTGTATGACTTTCTTTCTTCTGCAGAATACAAAAGAAGATATTTGGCACCCTTTCACTTGTATTGTAAAGAGATAAATCCAATGTAAGTCAATGGGTTTTCATTCAACATTTTTCAGAATATCTTTTGTGTTTTGCAGAAGAAAGAAAGTCATACAGGTGTAAAAAAACGACAAAAAAGTTAGTAAGAGGTAACAGAGTTTTCTTTTTTGGTAAACTATCTCTTTAAGTCTTGTTTTGAGAAATAAATTACCTAATGGACATTTTATTTTTAAGTATATTTATTAAGCAATCTAACAAAATGTTGAATAATTTTGGATATTTAACACAATTTAGCACCTCCAGTACATAAAAAAATGTACTTCCATGTTCATTTGAAGCCTTGCATCAGTAGTGATCCAATAGACTGATTATCCGTAAATGTACTGAAGTACTGTAGAAAATCCTGTCTACTCTTTCTCTCTTCAAGAGCTTGCACAACAGCTCTTGACGCACAAAAACCCGCCAACGGTCAAACAGGGTTCTCCAGCCAGCTCATCTCTGCCAGAGCTGATAGCGGCGGTAATCGTGGAGAGCACGACCCCTATGGTTAACAAGTGCAATCCTTGGAAGAAGGATTGGTGTAATTAACGCCGCTGTTTGCTGTGTAGTATAGGCGAAAGTGGCATGGTGGCCACAATGTACTCGAACCAGAGACAGAGTCAGGAGGGCTGGTTATATGAAGACAAGTAGAAAAGGTCAAAAGTATAAATATAGCCGACAGTGTGCCAGAGGTGGATGATGGGGTTCTGGTGGTGTTGGGGAGGGAGGTCAGTTGTCAGTCAATGAGGCTGTTACGAGGCTTCGTTAAGTGTGAGGGATATTCAATATTTCGGATTTTTGTTGCAGTGGCACTAAGAGCTTTCTGCCAAAGCTGTCACCTCTCCTTCACCATTGCCTTGTCACTCAAAGTTGTAGAGTTGATATAATTGGTCGTGTCTTGTCAAGAATGGGAGATGTGCCTGAATGAATGCCAGACTACAAATAAAAGACTGCAGTGATACAGTGATGTTACCAGTAAAGGAAGCTGGTTGAGATCAATGCCCTGTCTGTTGCTATTCTTTAACACAAGTGTTTGTCGACGACAGCGCAAAATGTTGAATCTCTCAGTAAAACAGGATATTCCTTTTGGGAAAAATGTGGGCGGGACTTTGAATGTGCATTAAAGAGCTAAATGGGGTGTATTTGGATTCTGTGTTGACATTTTAAGTAAAACTGTGGGTATTCCTTGATGGTGGAATGGAATTTCTGATTGAATTTTCATTATTTAGGACCAGCAGGCAAAACCTGCAATATGCATCAACAGAGATGCTGAAATGTATTATAATTTTAATATTATTTTTATTTTTCATTTGGTCATAAAACATATGAGCATTAAATCTTTAATATGTTTAAAACCGAACACCACATATAGATGCTGAATAGAGTCTCCGTGTTTACTTCTTATTCACTATTATCTCCCTAGATAGCGCCTTTCTCTCTTTCCCCCCGTTCATGTTAGTGATTTCATTTTCATGACAGTGTCAGGCCAGTTAATAAGGAAGGGGTGGTTGCATCATAAAGTCTAATCATATATCAGCTTGTTACGCATGAATATAAATAATCAAATTGAATTAAGGTTTAACAGTCCGTGTGCTCCTTGATTTCAGTACCATGACCTGTCAGAGATGTTTTCCGCTTCCATGATGATATCACATCCATGAACACATTTATACTCCAAGCATGGAAAACTGAACATATTTCATAATAATGAGGAATAACGATTGAATAAATATCCCTGACATTCTGCTTCCTGACAGAAATAAAAATATACTGAATAAATAACAGTTCTAAGCATTGGGGACTGACAAACCTTATAACCAGATGCTTTGTATACAAGCATAACTGTCTGGGAAGTGAAACTACAGTCTGGCAAAATATTTGTAAAACATTTTTTTACAAAACAAATTATTGTAAAAGAAAATTGTTTTCCATTCCTCCACAGATCCCCAAAATGTTTCTGATCGGTGGAGTTATGCACTGCGTGTTTGCAGCTTCAGTATACATTGCTAAAGTTCGTCCTCTGTTAATGGGAATATGTAGCAGAGAAGGAAATAGTCGAGTGGTTCTCTGTGTTTGTGTGTACAAGCTTGAATGAGTTCCTATTTGTGTTAATAAATGTTTGCTGGACACATCAGACACTAAGTTTCATTTCATAGAATATCCCATATTGGTTATATGCCTAAGGTTTGACCCATTTAACCCCCCTGTTTTGCCTATAAGAGGGGTATTTAATTCAATTTAATCTTTTAATTACCCTCCCGGCAAAAGTCTGGAAACCTTTAACTTTCATAATAAGAGGCAAAATATAAGAGGCAATATTTTGTATGGCTGTAAGATAAACAATGGAAAAGTATTAAAACAAAACAAAATGTGTTGTGCTCACTAGTATTATTTTTTGTTGGACTAAACGTAAAATAAAATAAACATATTCAATTATTTAACTTATATATATCTTGTACCTTTTTAATTGTAGAAGACTCAAACACGTCCATCAACAGCTTTTCATTCTGGAAAAATGGCAGGACTGACTTACTGGTATTTCGACCACGGGTGCTGTTCCCTGAATAGAAAATTACTGTTAAATTCCCGGTAAGAGCCGTAAGTGTGAAATGATCTATTACTGTATATAATTCACCCATTCAACAGATTTGTTCAAAAACACAAGTTGTTCTCAGCCTAAACACCGGTCTAGTGTCCTTTGCTTTCCTAGAGTCTCCAACAAGTCCTTTCTGCACACTTTACACAATGGTCTGTTTGTCTCATGTGAAGCGTAAACCCAGTCTTATTATTTTTCACACTCCTGCCTGTACTGACCTGTCTTTTGGCTTTTTTCTTACATTCTTACAGTTAGCTTGTCTGTCTACCTGCAAAGCTAGTTTTTCTTCACAAAATGTTTGGTCCAACATTGCATGTAGTAGCACATAATATTCTTTCAAGTCATTATATAACCTTATTTAAAGTGATCAAACTGAAGTTAAGACAAATTCTCAGGACAAATGCCATGCTGTAACTGTAACTCAGTTAGGACTGCCCTGATTTTATTGGGACATCTGGTCACACTGTTGTCGTATTGGTGTGTGCATTTCGCAATGTGTGTATAGGTATAAAATAAGGATGAATGAGGGATTCTGTGTGTGTACAGTATGTGCAGGCCTCAAGGGGCTAAAGAGGGGCAGCTGACAGGTCTCTTGAGAGAGATTTCTCGTTCCCTTTCATTGCGTCTCCCTCTACCAAAAGAGCTGCACACAAACCCTCTCCATCCATTTGCCCCCATTAGGACCAAACCGTATGTGTAAGTGTGTGAGACAGAGAGGTGTATGTGTGTGTTTTATATAAGCCCTAAACTTAGCACATTGCCCATGTGCACAAGATGAATGTACATTTTCTGCTTAGTTGCATTGTGTTTCGATAGAAATCCTTCATTTGTGTCTGTGTATGCAAGCATATGTGTTAGTGTGGGTTTCGTATGTCTTTTAGCGTGATGTGGTTTCATTATCCGTTGAAACCACTGTCGCTCCCAAGTCTCACTGGCAGGTCAGTTCTCACTTCACCTGCCTGTGGTCTCTCTCTCTCTCTCTCTCTCTCTCTCTCTCTCTCTCTCTCTCTCTCTCTCTCTCTCTCTCACACGCACAAACACAGAGTGAGTCACTAATCACATGCTAATGGACTTTCTACCTGTGTGTCACTTGTCTCAAACTATTAGGCAGCGGTCTGTGGCAGGGCTTTAGTTTTTTGTGGAGAGAGAGAGTTTTCTTCACACATGCTGTCTGTTCAACACAGATTCTCTGAGGTCACACAGATTAACGTGACAGACAGTGAGATACAGAAAGGCCAAATGCCACTGTAACAATTTTGTGCCTGTAATGTGTGATTTTTACACACAAGCCAGACAGTCAAAAATGTTTGATAGTTCACCACGGTGTACTATTCTGAAAGTTTCATTTTACAGCAATACCATGATACACAAAGGTGCTGTGTGTAATATCTAGGAGGATCTATTTACAGAAATGCAATATAATATACATTATATACATTTACAAGGTGTATAAAGACCTTACATAATGAAGCGTTATGTTTTTATTACCTTAGAATAAGCTATTTCTATCTACATACACCGCGGGTGGAACATACACCTTACATGGAATTCGTCATGTTGTTTCTACAGTAGCCCTAAACGGACAAACTGCTCTACAGAACATGTTTCCTAAATATGTTATCTCCTCCAGCAAAGAAGCAGAAACGCGATGACACCTTTGTCCTGTGTCAGCTACCGTAGTGCTTCGAAAACCTCACGGCTGGATGTTGCTAAACCCTCCCACGATAACACTTTACAATAAGGTGCTATTAGTTAACATTAGTAAATGCATTAGCTAACATTAGATAACAATAAACACTTTAGTTTTTCAGCATTTATTAATCCTTGTTAATGTTAGTTCATTTCAATACAGTTATTAATTGTTAGTTCAATTTTAGTTAATGCATTAACTAATTGTTAATAAATAGCACCTTATTGTAAAGTGCTACCCTCTCCACATTGCTCCTTTAACTATAAACATTCTTCGGTAACACTTTCTTGTACGGTGCTCTTGTTACACATGTTACTGTACATGTACTTACTATAGTATTTATTATAAATTAGGCAACACACCCTCATTCTAACCCTATAGTAAGTACATGTAGTTAAATATTATTACTTAGTACTTAAATGTGTAAGTACACTGTAACACGGACACCTTAAAATAAAGTGTAACCCATTCTTCTTTTACACAGCAGAAGGTATTTTTGGACTTTTTCTTACATTCCTTGCACTGATTATAATAGTAAATGTTTGAAAAGCTATTGAATGGGTTTAATGCTCAAATGTTTAAATGAAGTTGACATTTAAAGTTCTGCATATTTTGACTAATACAGAAGATTCTGATATCCTTATAAGATAAAATTAGTAGAAACCATTCATTTTATTTTTGTAATATCTGTATATGGGTAGGTGACAACCATACATGTGTTCTATGATGTAACATAGCAAAAATGTAGAAAACAAACTGTTAATTATATGTTATTTTATAATATCAATATTTATATTGATATTATAAAATAGCATAAGTTCATTGTTAGTTTTTTTCTACATTTTTGTTGTGACATCATAGGACACATGTATATTTGCCATTATTTCTAAAAAAATTAAATTTATTGAATTACAGCAACTTTGTTTATCCAGTTTTTTAAGTACATTTTACATAGCATTAGCAGCGCAAGGGTAATGGGTTTTATTCCCAGGGTAGGCATACTGATAAGTACTTTAAATGCACAGTAAGTTGATTTTGATAAAGGTGTGTGCCAAATGCATAAATGTATATGTAATGTACATTTGGTTCATTTAGTCTTTGTGTTTATTTTTTATGTAAATAATGTTCTCAACGAGCTGTTAACATGATCATATAAATCAGGGTTTGAAAGGGCATTCTGATTTTGCAGACCACCGATAAATTGAACAGAAAACAAAACAGCTCATAAATATTTAGCTCAACCTCCTAAAATTCTAACAAGTGAAGGAGGAAATTGCTGTGAATCCTTATTAAAGAGATGGATCCCCTTCAAATTCTAGTAAAAATAAATAAATAAAAACATTAAAAGGGCACCAAAATCCCAAGAGTCCACATTTAGAACATCCTTTTCCTTCATTTGGTCCATTTAGCCAGATAAAAAAGAAGGGCAGAAAAAAAGACATTCTTTCCCTGACTTACATTGAGGGAAGCAGCACAGCAGATACAATTATTCAGCTCAGTCTAATAACTCAGACCCTTTCCATTCCATCACCATGCCTTAATGCTCTCTCCATTTTCACTCTAGAATGACTACTAAGAGGTAAAATGGTCTGCCTCCGCATTCTCTCCTTTCATTTTTCCTTCTTTTCTATAGCTCTGTCCATTCTCTGTGTAAGTAATCATGTTCCACACCAGCCTCTGAGATAGATGCATTTGTAGGAAATGGGAAACGGACATTAGGGGAAGCAGACTACTATAAAAGTACAGATCGATATTTCTATTAATCAACATATGCTGGTTAACCTACAGTATTTGTATATGTGCACAAAGACAAAGCTCAATAGATGTGTGTGTGTTGGGTTATGCAATAAGCATGATTTTTTTTAAACATTCATGATCTAATTTATTTATTAGCATATATTTATTATTTTATAATACATTTTTATTTCATTATTTTATCATTTATTAGTAGTATAATTTACTCATGCCATTTCAACCCTATCATCTTATATTTTTTACAAAAACTTTTCGAAATGTTATTGCGAGAATAGGATTATGATAAGATTATTACAGTTAAACAATGTTTTTTTAATAAAGATTGTAAGAACGGAATTCTGTTGCTTTGACCTGCTGTCTATGTTGTCTGTAAGGTTGGATCGTCTCACCTACAGTGAATGTATCTTTTCATTTCCCTGAATGACAAAGCTGTTTTGCCCAGGCAACAGACCTTGTTAGTGGGATACAAGGGAGCAGATGGGGACCAGGCTTTTTACAGGCCTTGACTAAATTGACTGTGATTCCAGGCGCTTTGCTTTTCGAGAGAAATGAATCTGAACTGTTTGTTTGCTGGTTCTTTCGCACTTTGTATCCAAGGCCTTCCTGGGAGAGAGGGTCCCTATCACAGGCATGTTGATGAATTTGTTCTCTACACTCAAGGTCAATTGAAGTGCCGTCAAAGTTCCATTAACTTTGGAACCCTGATAAAAGCATTCAAAGTTGGTGTTTTGTTCAACTGTAAACATGTTATAGTGACATGTTGCACATCTACCGCAAACCACATTTAAAGGACTCCTATTGTCCGAGTCCGTTTCTTAAAACATACTTTGTGTACAGTATAATGTTGCTGTCTGTGTGTAAAGAAATGTCTACAAAGTTACAAAACTTAAAGTTCACTGCAAAGGGAGATATTCTCTTTAATAGAAATAGCTTTTTAAGGCCTACAGCAAACGGCTGAAATGAACTACAGCTTTTTCCGGTAATCCATACGTAACAATGCCCGAGATTTTAAATAACTTCCGCCCCAGTGAATAAAGGGGGTGAGGCCATGTTGAGCTGCTTTACAGAAGAGAAGAGATGTTGCACTAGTGTTGTTTCCATGACGAACGCTTGACTGAGCTACACGCTTACTTTTATCAGTCTCTGTTTACTGCTGTTAGCTTTGGCTGCATTTATATTTTGGCATTAGCATGCAATCTCTGTGATCCGAACATGCAGATCGGATCTTCAGCCAATCAGGACACAGTGCGTTTACACTTGGAAACATCAACTGACTTCTCTATTTGGATAACCGATCGGATCTGTTTCCCACGGAAAATTGAACCGCTTGAGCGGTACAATCCCATATATGGAATTCATATTTCCGTGCCCCAGAGAGTACGATCCCATATTGTGTGAGATTTCAGACTGTACAGTGACATAACATGCTGCCGGGTTTCGTGGCACAATAGGAGACTGTCATTATAAAAATAGCTGCTCAAACTGTGATTTTAGGCAAATTATGTGTTTATTTCATGTACCAAACTTTAGAGGTGAAAAGAAGGATTGACATTTACACATGCACACACGTTCACACACTAACAGGTCTCCTATTAAGTTTGAAAAAAGGCTTCTGATCGATTTGTGTGTTGAACTGATGAGGCTATAGCAATTGTTAATTTTTTTTGCTGTTACTGTTTATAGCTTTAGAATACCAGAGCACATACCAGAGGACAACGTGCACTAGGCGCTTAACCAATCACAACACACTGGTCAAGCTAACAAATCTGAGTCCATTACGTATTTCTGTGGCAGGGGCTGCATTGAACAAGGAACAAAACTGAGCGTTTCTAGGAGGCAAGGCACATCAGTGAACAATAAAGGTACAATATTTGCCAAATATTGATAAATGTTCTGTTACACCCAAAAAACACATACACGATGACGAAAACAGGCATAATATGACACCTTTTCAGTCTTTTCATATACTGTAAAGTATACACTTGAGAGCAATTGCAATGTTATGACTTAATCTATTCTGGAGAGATTTACTGAGAGAAAGTAAATGAGAATTACAGAAATAAAATACTGTATAGGTCTCTCAGATTAGCAGGCATCAGTTTGGGATTTAGGGTTCCACAACCTTCAAATTAATCCACTCAAGAAACAAGCGCACCAGATGGTCGCGAATGAATCCAGCTACACGGACAAAAATCCAACTAATGATCACACTAATCCTGCAGGAATAATACAAAATATA
The DNA here is from genome assembly GCA_026939265.1 of Oreonectes daqikongensis. Classification (NCBI taxonomy): domain Eukaryota; kingdom Metazoa; phylum Chordata; class Actinopteri; order Cypriniformes; family Nemacheilidae; genus Oreonectes; species Oreonectes daqikongensis. The sequence goes on along the minus strand of JAOTQM010000343.1, from coordinate 6,230,296 downwards.
TGAGCGGAGGGAAGACGAGGGAAAATGGAAAATGAAAACAATCAATTTCCAGTTAATTTGGCTACTCGGCTAAATTCAACTCCATTGTGTTTGGTCTCTGGAGTGCAACAGCCTTAGAAGTTCTCTGTATGGAGCTCCATTTGTTTAAATTTGCCAACTCTGGTTAAAAGTGTAAAGGTGAACTCTGGTATCCCATGTGCAACCACAGGATATATTAGCAATTCTTATGTTTTTGGCTTTTGTATGCTTAAGCAACTGGAGTTAACAAGTAGCTGAACAATCAAAACACTGCTGTGAGATAAACGGTAAAGGAATTTATTCCTGGTGTAGTCAATTTGCTTTCTCCCTTCTCCAGACACGCATGAATCCCCGAGCATCCTTTTATTGCCTTTGGCAATGCCGCATCCCTGGAATATTAATCCACGGTTTGCTACTGACAGAAATCTGACTCATTTTTATTTTTATTTTTACCCACATAAAGGAAAAGTACGAGATGACACCACAATGATCAGATGCTCGATAAAAAAAAACACGAGGCTAGGCGAAACCTGCACTTATGAGCTAAAGTTTAGCTCATCATCTAAAGTTTATCTTTTTGAAAGCTTTCAGTGTTCTTCAGTAGGGTACAATCAGAAAAACCGAACTTACAAAGACGGTAATTTCCCAATTTTGCTCCTTGGCTTGGCGAAGAGTGTAGAAAGCGTTGAGACACAGTGACAGCAGGGAAGTGAACTCAGCCAGCAATGACAGCCAAAAGATTTCTGACAAAACACTGCTAGAGTTCAATGGAAAGAAAGCCTCCAAAATAGCCCCCTTTCATTATTAGAACTTTCAGTAAAATCTTGACATCAGAAAGTGAGAGGTGTAGCTGGTGAAAAGAAAAGACTTAGAACTGGCACAGGGTTCAAAAAGAATGAGGAAGTGCAAACTAAGACATGTAATTGAAGTATATCGGCGGTGTGCAGTGAGCTTAAGGTGTTAATGGACACACCAAAGATTTCAATTGTTTATTAATCCATTTGAATTACAAGGACAGTTCTCACAATGGCATTCTTGTCCCCATAATGTACGTTACATCAGTATATATGGTACAGATAAAGCACAAGAAAAAGATGAAATAACTCAGGCTACGATCTCTCATCAGATTTCAGAAGGTGATTTCTTCCTCCCAGGAGTGCCACGCAGGTGAAGTGGCCAATCATTTGACATCTGTGTTGAATGCACCTGCAGAAAGCCTTCAATTTCAAGGAGACACTGGACCTGCAAGACTACGATAAGAAAGCATTTTGTTCACTTGAAAATCATTTTGGTTTTCAATACTATGTATTAAAAGTAAGTTTTCGTATTAGAGATATAAACACTCAACTGAGTATGTAAAACTGTGAATGCCAAGAAATCTCTGAGTGATACAGTACATAATCTCTTGACATCAGAGGCTGGTTTTATAGAACAAGAAAGTCCAACAGTTGGACAATGTAACAAGCTATCTAAAATGCAGAACATTACAGGACCTTATGAACCCATCTTACAAACTACACAAAAATGTTGTCACTGTGTGATTCTAACCACAAACTAGTTTATTTTGTCACTGTTTGCTTTGGGGAAAATAACAATTACTCACATGAATATGAAATATGCATATATTTACAACACATAGGGGACATGCAAAATCTGATTCAGCCTGATGAAATTTACATGTCAAAGCTCAAGGTTAGAATTAATTTAAAAATGTGAGCCGTTCCCTGTAGGATACACTGCGATCATTTGCTTGTGAGGATCATACAAACATGTAATGTAGTTAATGAAGAAAAATAGAGAACTGTGGGGGGAAAAGACTAGAGAAAATTGTAGTATTTTAATCACATTATTCTTTAAACAACAAATAGTGTATATGGTTTTTGTTCTAGAGACAGTGTTTTTTTTCCCTTGGGGGACAAAAACGTATATTTCATGTACCACAACAAACCACACTAGAGGCCTCATTTATCAAATGTTGTGTAGAAACCGTCCTAAATTTGATTTTACGATCATTTCTTTAAATGTGATTCTTAAAACGAACGTATGCACAGAAAACTTGTGTACGCCTCTCTTTCAGATGTTTCAAATTGCACGCAGTTTCAAATCTCCACATTTTATCGATGTCTAATAAATATCATTGACATATAAAAAAGAGCACCTGCGAATGTTTTTTGGCCAAATAAAAAAAAAAAAAGTTGCCTTGAGTTCTTGCGTACACACAAGCTACGACCAAATTTTGCGCACGCTTTATAAATGAGGCCCTAGATGTGGCCTTTGTTGATCCTAAAATACAATCAGTTGTTTCAACTTCATAAAGCACCTTCCGTCTCCAGAGATACCTTTCAAAACACAATCATAGGTGTTTGAATCCACAATATGCAAAAGGCCTCTAAATCACGATAAACCCAGCCAAGAATGTGTCTACCTAGAGAAAATGTGGGCACTGCACAGCTCTCGCACCGCATTTCTCATAAAGAACAGATGTGCTTTTCTGGCTCTGCTCCTCCTAAATGCATCTGCTATCACCGTGGTCTACACTTACTTAACGAGGACTTTGGCACACTGTGTCCATCAGCAAAGAACATAGCTGGTGCACAAGGTACATTATTAGAGACTAATCTTGGTCCTTGTCAGAGCTACAGACTAGTGGTTGGCGTACGTGCTATGACACATCGAGCATCCCCATCATTTCCTGTTCTCTCTCAATTATCCTTTAAATAACAGTGCCAAAAGGCCAAAAGTAAAATAAAAAAGATGGGCCATGGAAAAATGTCAAAAAAAAGAAATGGATGTTTTTTTACCATTTCTTCTGATTAAGACGAATATGGAGCTTTAGCAAAATTGGAGCGAAAGTAATAATTGAGAGTGTACTTCGAAATATTGAATATCTTAATGAATCATTTTCCTGGGATTATGGAATGTTAAATCATTCATTAGTGCACTTTATTCCAAATTAGAAATAATAATAATCAAATTAATAATATTTCATAATAGAAAAGGACCTTTCGGATGGTGTCACTGTGATTGTGTGGGTCTTTTCCAAGCTCCTGTATGCTGGTCTTACAAACATTTGTCTTATTTGCAGAGGGTTATTTACTTTTTTAGCCTACAATATTAGCGGCAACTAAGTAAGTTTTGTTTAGGTAATCGTGTAGGTAAGCAATGGGGCCAGTAAGTTGATGTCTAGAACTGTAAAAAATTTTGTTTCGTTTTTTTAGTTACAGTAATCATTAACCTGTTTATCCTATTGGTCTTATTGTGCGTGTCAAAGACAATTATCAAAATGTAGTAATTTACCTCTTAAACTAGCTTACTTTTCTTTTAAAATGCCTCCTCTACAATGACTCGATTCTAACAGATACATTTTTCAATCCAATCAGTTCCCGGTATAGAAAATCAAGCCATGTCTATTTTTTCGTCCTTTCGTAAAATGTGTTGCGAATGGGTTAACTATTAACTTTAATGAAACTCAATCTTTGAAAAAGACTTCAGCTTTTTCCAGATTCAGCTGTTTCGATGAGGACTGGCAAACAATTTTCCTGGTTCAAAGCATTCTCGCCCGCTTCTGAGAATGTTTCTCGGCAGCCTCTCACAACGGAAGCAGCCGTGTAGGAGGAAAACTTCAATGGCTGCGAGCGCGTCGAAAACGGTGCACGTTATTTTCCTCCTAAACTGCGGCAGATGAAACGCGGCGAGTGGCTGACAGAAAGGCCTAATTTAGCGAATAACACGAAAACCTTGACTGTGTGCGCTCAACTGCTCCAACCCCCCCTACATAATCGATCAACCACGTATGGTGCCTTCTGAAAAATGTAAGAGAAATAAGAAAGTAAGGAAGTAAAAGTGTGAACGTTACAGGTTGGAAATTAAAAAGTGTAGATTGACAAGAAACATGGCTGAAGTTAAGTCTGTAAAGTACAATAGACCAAGAATCAATCAATTCTCTGATGTATTAAAACTGACCCTCAACCTTCTTACACGTGTAATTTATAAAATAGACATAAATCCATATTTTCGGCAACTACATGATTCTCTAAATATATACTTTATTTTCTACACCCCTAACTCAGCCTTCACAAACCTGTTTACATGTGTGTAAACCATACAGATATCCTACATGTGCTTGTTGGTAATGGGTTATATGTTAACCACATTAAAGAACATAGAATGATACAAATGTTGTCAAAATTATATTAACCCAAACAAAGTGAGATACCCTGCAGACAGAATATGGCTTTGCATATACTGTACTAAACTTACATTATGTTTATTTTTCTATACTGTAAGGCCATTAAGTCTGCAGCATTGAAACATTTGGTGAGATACATGTACATGGTTGTGTGTGCATAGCAAAAACGATGGAATTTTGTATTAATATGATAATTAGGTCTCGCATGCATAGATTTATGACACCCTGACTCCTCTCAAAGGGCTTCATTTGATAAGTAGATGAATGACAGCTTTGTTCAGGTATCATCAGGCATTCTTTGTCACAGGCTGACCTTAGACTTTGGCCTTAATCCAGTTTAGCCCATGTGTGTGTATGAGCTTGTGTTCCTATGATGGATGTGTGGAGCAGAACAGCTGTTTAGGCCATTGCCGGGCTCAGGGTCAACAGTTTTGGTTGACAGCCCTGGACACAGAGATGGATAGAGACAGCATTTCTCTGGCAAGGAACACTCTGAGATGAGTTACAGTTTCTTTGTGTGTGCGTGTGTACAAGTTTGGTTGTATTCATGAGAGCCAAATTATTTATCATCTTGAAATATAATAACGATAATTGATAATATAGTACAATAACAACACCATCATTGACTACCATAGTAGGAAAAATTGCAATGGTAGTCAAATGTGCCCCAGAACTCTTTGCTTTCCTACATTCTCAAAAATCTTCTTTTGTGTTCAGCAGAACAAAGACATTTACGAAGAAATTTTCTCTACTATGGTAGTCAATGGTGGCCAAGAACTGTTTGATTACAAGCATTCTTCCAAATATATTTCTCTGTGTTCAACCAAACAAAGGAATGTATACAGATATGGAACAACTTGAGTGATCTGTTCCTTAAATGCTCTTAATGGCTTTCTTACTTCAATTTCAACTTCAACTACAATTTCATGTTTATATATTTTGGTGAACTGCTTTTTCATAATTTCATGAGCACAAGGAGAAATGAGAACAAGCTGGGTGTTGAAATAAATAAACTGCTGATCCAAAATAGCGTTGATTTTAACGGGGCATTTCATGTTACGCTATGTGCTCGTGAGTGGAACATTAAGTTAGAAAATGAAGTACGTGTATCTTAACACCGCATTCCCTTCCTCTGCAATTGTGACCTAATTTGAAAAAATGGTGAAGTCGTCAGATTGACTTACATTTCTGAAATGCCATTCTTGGCCTAAAGGAAGTAAAAATACTGGTCCCATTGGCAGAGCACCCCACCCTTTCCTTTAAAATGACAAAATTACACATGATAGATCAATAAAGTTTTTTTTTGCACAGAAGTGAGGGATCTGCAGTTGCCCCTAAAATCAAGGCATATGCCACTGACAGCGTGTGCAACTATCCCAGCTTTAATGTGGCAGCTGGCAATATTCAAATATCAGAAAGAATGAAATGTCAAGGGGGAGGAACTTAGCCAAAAGCAAAGGGATTCTACAGGGGACAGGACACATAGACCCGCAGGCTCTAAGAGATTGTAGTATGTGTGTGTGTCAAAATGTGTGCCTCTAGAGACTTCAGTTATAGGCATTATGTTTGTGCTCATATCTGTACACGATGAAATTCTCCTGTTTATCCTATAGGGACCTGCAGAAGAAAAACGTTTTATGTAGTGTTATGAGTGTTGAATCTATTTTACCTTGTGTCAGTGTTGAGATGCGATAAGGAGTGTGTTTGGAACTGGATAAAGCAGAAAAACAGCGGTGTGATGTGCCGAGGCTTGTGTGCATTTATTATATTTTGTTTTCATGAGAAATTGAGTTTGCATGTGTGTAAGGGTTGTGCAGCTATAGTGTAAATCTTGTATGACTTTTGTAATAAATCATCAGGAGTAATGGAAAGAGTACTGTCCATAGAGTATGTGAGTTTTCAAATACAGTACACAAATAAATTCTCCTTCTGTTGCATTAAAGAGCATTACCATAATAATATAAAATCCCAGTCTGTAAATATCTGGCCTTTATAAATTACCATAAACAAGAACACTTAACCTCACCATGATATGAGCGCATGGCAAGTCCATGTCAAGAGGGCTTAACGCATAAATATTGAACAGCATAAATCAGCAAATGCTTTCTCAACGCAACAAGGCCGTTTTCTGCTCACTTTATAGAGCAGAATAACTCTCTACCTCACAATGTAAGCGAAGTAAAAATCGAAACACTGTCTGGAATATGTTTTTGATCCTTCAAAGGGTTTGGTGCTTTAGTGGATTACATCACTTTAAACAGTGCTTTGTTATTTTTTGACCCATGTTGGGTAAATTTTGGACAGAACCCACTGCTGGGTTAAAAATTACTGTAATTTTGAACCCAACAGTGTGTTCTGTGCAATATTTACCCAGCATGGGTCAAAAACAACCCAGCACTTTCTAGAGTGAAGGATCCATAGATAATGGCATCAGTAATAGATAACTGCTGATATCAGCAGATATTGATATTCACGCAGAAGCATTTCATCGATGTCCTGGAGAGAGATTACACTGTATTTGTCCACATTTAAGGCCCATTCATACCAAGAATAATACATTAATTGATTTTCATTGTCAATGTTTTATCATTCATCAGCTGGTAAAAAAATTACTCTTAAAGTGATCAGATGTTGTTTCTTTGTATCATCATGTTGTAGTTGTGGTATTGGCCTTTTTATCCTAAAGTAAGAAATATAGTTTTTTTAACTTTATACATGGTTTCTGCACCAACATACAGTTAACAAACATTAAAAGTTCCTGCAGATTATTTCTGATAACAAAAGAAACAAGTAAATGACATTAGCTAGCAAGTTAAAAGTATGTCTAGTCAGTATTATTTTGGGTTACCAGTGGAAGAACCGTTACTTGGCTAAACTTAAAAGGCGACGAAATTACCCATTCAACAAATTGTTAATTTAATAAAATCAATATACAATAAAATAAAGAAATTATTGCAATTATTATACAATATATGGCTTTTAAGCTGTTCACATAAAAAATGTCAGTGTGTTTCATGGAAGAGATGGTTTTTTTGGGGGAAAGTGGTGTTTATCATTTAGAAATTTGTTAAAAAATTTCAAAAGAACCCCACCGTCAGACAGCAACCTCCAACATGGAAACAGTTAATATTACACAATTACTTATAAGTTGAAAAAATGCTTGATGCCAAAGATCCTTGATTATATGATAATCAAACGTGTTCAACAAATGTTTAAGGAGACAGGTGTGTACAACACAGCATGCAGTCTTCTCTTTTGATAATTGTACACCTACAAAACACATGCTAGCAATGCTTTTTTGTTTCTTTTAAGTGTTCCACAACACAACACTTCATAGTCAGAAGTCAGCGATATCAATTAGTAAGCTCCACATATCACGTTGATGAAACAGAGCATTATAATGTGCTTTGCTGTCCTCATTGCATTAGCACGGTAGCAAATTTCACACAAATATGAACTTGGCGTAAACATAGCTCCCCGTGCCAAAGAACCATCCAAAGCAAAGCAGCTAATGACAAATAGTTACTACAAGTGCACTCCATTCACAGGATATTAAGTGTTGGAGCAGCGCTAGCGAACGCTAATGCTAAGGGGACCCGATTACTCATTCATTGCTTCATCAGAACCGTGTCTGTTAGCAATGATAAATAATGTAGCGGCTTGGCATAGCTCACCGAGCCAGGCCAGCACTCAACTGATTCATGTGCGCTTTTGAAAGTCTTTTCATGCCAGCGGTTCCTCACCTATTCACTCGCATTGGCACTTTTTTCATGCTACAGCAAATACATAAAAACCGGTAATTAATGGTTGTGAGAGCTGGAGGCCACATAGAGAAGGAGGGGTAAATATAGATGATGTAGGAGTGATCTTAATCCATGTTAATTTCTTTCAGAGATTTGATTTAATTAAAAGTCAGGAACTGAGCCAAGAAAATAAGCATTTATGAGGAAAATGCATCGTCAGTCGCTCTTTACCCCAGAGTGATGTGCTAAAAGTGTAACTGTGCACGTGGAAATACTGAAAAGCAGCTTGTTGTGTGCTTATTCTCATAGTACAGTGTAAGCCTATTGTATAGCATCTGTGCCATGCCAATTATATGTTGTTGTAGCCTAAACAATATCAAATCGCTCATGAGTAATAAAAAGCTGCTTTGCAATATACAGCAGTTGAACAGAAGGGAAAAGTGGTCGGGACGGATCGTGCTCTATGGTTCGGAACACATGTGACCCGCGGATAAACTGTAAGTTTATTCATCATAGAGTAAAAGACAGCTCGCACACGCTCTGTCTCTCCAGTATCTGGACAATATTGAAACGCATATTTAAAATGCTGCGTAAGCAGCAATGTTGTGTTGAGTCAAAGCGCAAATGACGCGATCCATGCACAAACGCCCCCCACTTCAGCAATTTTGACGCACCGTTATTGATTGCAAAAACTAGTTATTATTGCTATTATTATAGTAATACATAATAATAAAACTATGATGAGCTTTACATTAGCTTATCCGAAAGATGATCCGATCCGTGACCCAAAATCCATATAATGATTTTGTGCACCACTAATAATTCAAAGTTTACATTTTACAATGTTTTTATGTTTCAAAGTCATGACTTTGTTGTTGCAAGTGCCTTGCTCTACTAGCTAAATGCTGGTAAAATAATTTGATATATGTTGTAAGGTTCACGGGTCAGTAGAATAGGTTGCTATGGTATTTGAAAGAAATACAAGTGCATTTGTCATTTCAGAGCACATTTGAAAAATGTGAGGGTTTGTTGCTGCGAGCGTGTGCGTGTAGCTTTAAGAGAGTTTGATAAGTTTGCTTTGCACTTGGAGACATGCTGACAAAACCCTTTTTAACAGCAGTGTAAGTGACACTATTGAGATGAGAGAACTGAAAAGGAGAAAGGCACTGATAGAATAAGAGTGAGAAAGAGAGAGAGGAAAATAAACGTGAACATGTTTCAGGAAAGTTTCCCTTCTGTTTCATCTTTCGATTTTGCTGATATCAGCATGGATTAGAATATGTTTGTTCCCCGCATGCCACCGTGTTCTCTCTCTCTCTTTCTCTCTCTGTACTCTGTGCAGTTCTCAGTGCTATGTTGAATAGAGAGCAGCTGTGGAGGCTGCCAAGGTCGCCGGGACATCTGAGTAATGACATTCCCCTGAAATGTTACCTCAATGCTAAAACTCACACTCAGCAGGAACAGATCAGGCCACAGGAAGACAACGGCCTACAAACCTGTCTGTGTGTGTCTGTATTCGTTTGTGCGTGTATTTGCATATCTGATTATACAAAATGTAAATGTGAAAGTGAATGCACCACATTACGCAAGAAGACGACACACTCAGTTGCTCATGAAAGTCAAGGAAATTCTTTTTTGTCATCTGCACAAAAACATAAAACGCTTACAATTGCTTGAAAGGTGCCGTTTTCTTTCCATTGACACATTTCCTATTGTATAGAACATGATTAAAGGTATATTCCTGTTTTTGATTTTGTTTTAGTGTTGTTTTAATCTGTCTTAGATTTAGATTTGCTACTTGCTATTGTTTGAAGTGATTGTTATTAACGGTTAGGACAAAAATGTGCTTTGTCATTGTCCTTATATACAGTATATGTATGTATGTATGTGCCCTTTTGTCAACCTTTAGGCGTACACAAGCACTTAGTCTAAGAGCTAACTGACTCAGACTAAAAGTCACAAAACTCCAGTTTTCATGGGGCCTTTAGGCCTAAACGAAATGTGAGGAAAAATAAAAGAGAGAGGAGATCCCCTTTCAGTCAAAGATCAAAGCAGCAGCTATAATACCATGATAACTTTCCCTGGGTTAACAATGTGCTTCTTGCTAAAGCTGCTGTCTGCGTAATGGTTCTCTAGAGGTTTGAAGACGGCTCCTCTGTGCCTCTAAGCTGTGTGTGGTGCCCCTTCTCCATCCACCCTCAGCAACCGTCTTCACTAATAATGATGCTTTCGCTCTTCATACTGGTCAAGTGTGTACACTCAGCTCCCTCGGATGCAACACACACGCTCAGAGAAGTGTTTTGTATTTCCTCAGACTGTTTGTATGAACAAAATCCTGTTATGTATCTGGTCAATGTTTTCTTTGTAAATGTAGCCATAAAATGTTTCACATTTTGGAAATATCCGATGTTTATTTTTCCATATTACTTTTTCCAGGATTTCCAAATGTACTTTTTAACTGTGAATGCAAAGATTATTTTTGACAAATTATTGTAAAATATTTGTCATATATCTTATATTATTAATGTATATAATTAATGTATACTATATATATATATATATATATACACACACACACACACACACACACACACACACACACACCACACTTGTGGTGCAAGACACAACCCACTTTCTCTCTCCTGCTGAAGATCAGCGCTGACGTTTTCTTTGGCAAAAGGTCCTCACACTGGAGAATCCTTTTTCCTTTTAACGCCATAAGTTTTCACTTGCTTAATGTCAGCTCTCCTTCTGTGCATTCAGCAGCGAGACTGTGGGAAAAGGTTAAGCAAGAGCAAGAGTTAGTGGAAAGGCGTAAGGGTGGGGGAAGCAAGGCTAAAGAACGATTATATATATATTTATTTATATGAGCATTTGTTGGAGTCGATGTCTTTGTGGAAAAGGTTAAGAGGGCATGGGCCTGCAGGTTGGTCTGTTGTCTCCTCTCTTGTATGGGATCTGTTGCCCAGAGAGGCCAGCTGATGATGACACTGTCAGTTAGTCACTTCAAATGTGAATCGATGAATTTGATATTTAAGAATACGATGAATACAGGGATGTGATATCCTTTAGGCTTCAGTAATCTTGTAATAATTATATCTTAATGAATCTCTCAGATATTTATCTATATTAATTGAGATCCTGAAGAAAGCATCTGCAAAATGAACTACTGTATATGTAAATACTCTTTTAAAATACTTAAAACATATTTTTAGCCACATATTACACATTTATACAATTTATTAGTGCATGTTCTGTAGTGGAGCTTCATTCCTGTGAATCACAATTTTCAAACAGATTGTTTAATTGGACAGAAATCATATTTTGTCTGAGCCATGCAAAACTTTTATCTTTTTGTTTTTATCCTGTGTAGTAATAATTTGGCTTCAGGTTTGGAATTATTGTGCTGTCTAAAAAGGATCTTTCTCTGAAGCTGAGCAGATGGTTAACCAGACAAAAAAAATGTCTTCGATGGTATCCGCAATTTAACAAGACATCCAGTCCCGGTTAATTAAAAAGCAGTTTCGTAGCACAGTTCTTCCTTATTATACTGTAGTCACTGTATTTTTGAGCTGTGGGATTTTAGTCTATTTTACACTGACATCACTTGAATTTTGGTTAAATCTGACCACAAAACTCTTTGCCCACATCCTTGGCAGCTGGTTGACTAATAGTTATTTGTGCAAACTTTTTGAGTAATGGCATCTCTGTAGCATCTCTCGCAGGTCTCCTGGTTTGCTCAGAGAGTTAATGATGACCTTTGCTAGGCAACATCTAGGAGGTTTCCTGAGAATCGAATCAACAATTCCTACTGGGACATCCAAACACTGGGATATTGTTTTGTACCCTTTTCCAAGTCATTTGTTTTACTTTATCTCTATGAAGTTCCTTGATCTTTATTCTTCATTTTCATTGCTGAACTTCAGATTCACAACCTAAATAATGATCCTGTAGCTGTGGGGTTTTTGTAGCTAGTGCAGTGATTCAGTTTTTTTATTTGTGTGTGTGTGTGTGTGTGTGTGTGTGTGTGTGTGTGTGTGTGTGTGTGTGTGTGTGTGTGTGTGTGTGTGTGTGTGTGTGTGTGTGTGTGTGTGTGTGTGTGTGTGTGTGTGTGTGTGTGTGTGTGTGTGTGTGCCTGTGTAAAACAAATAGTACTTTTACCATTTGAATTTTTGGTTAATTAATAAGTTTTGCATATAGTAATATTTTCTTCATGAAAATAGTGACATATTAAGAGTTTATTTGCAAAAATAGATGCAAAGATCATGCTTTTTATTGTGCATTCCAAGTAATACCAACTTCAGTTGGGTTGTTTTGGTTAAGTAATAACTAAATAACACAATAACACACAATAATACCATGATAACATAATACAAAACAACAGTATTTTTAACAAAAAATAAAAATAAACTCTTCATATGGATCAATAATTGTTGTAATTGTTTTCAATTTTGTAATTGAGATTTTCACATCATCTGAAAGCTGAATAAATAAGCTAATTTGTTATAATAGGACAATATTTGGCTGAGGTAAAACTATTTTGAACTCTGGAAAGTTGTTAATCAGAGGTGCTGTAGCAGGCCGTAGCTACGAAGAAACAGGTTTGTTTTAACACACTCTATTGGCTTACCGCTGTAATGACGTTGTGGAGATAGATGAACCTGAAAGCAGAAATTCAAAGCTTTTTTTATAAAGATTTATTTGGGGCATTTTTGCTTTTATTAGTATAGGATAGTTAAGACAGGAAGCGAAGTTAGAGAGAGAAGGGAGGTGGGATCGGGAAAGGACCACGAAACGGGAATCAAACCCGGGTAAAATCGATAATTTTGACCTATTCAAAATGTTTTTGCCTATTTTTTATTTTTGTTCTTGTTACTACTTAAGACTGGTTTTGTGATCTAGGGTCATATATAGAACCGACTGTACTAATATAATGTTACCAGCAATTACTTTTTTGATCATAAGCATTAAAATTATATTTTATGAGACACTGCTTAAACCACAAAACTTCAGCAGAGAAGAATATATATCTTAGTCATATATGGTAGAACTGGATAAGAATTGGTCAAGCCTCAGAATACCTATAGGATTCACTGTACATACACAAAGAGAGGGAGAGAAAATGGCAGAATGATCTTTGATCTTTGAGATTTGTAAATCTATAATTGGCTGTCACCTAATTGCCCTCTAAAGGCGTGGTGGTAATTCCTGCCTCAGTGTCTACTGATAACGGGGTATGGAAAGAGGACGGGTGGTCCACACTACAGGGCTAAATCTCCTGCATATGTCTCCTTTTATCGCTTGAACCTCTAGAGAGCAATTTACACAGCTATGTAGACCACAACAAAACAGGAGTTCTAGATGTGAAATCCCACCAAAGCTGTGCCCTGGGAAGGGGAAAGGACCAGCTAGCCTAGCGGTACAGTTGATGGTTGTCAACTGAGTGAGTAATTCATGACAAAATATTTATTTTTGGGTGACTTTATGCTCAAATTCTTAACTAGACTATTATGTGGAGTTAACGTCATTGAGGAAAGGACATTTGTTTGAGGCTGAATAAGAGATGTGTACTATAGAGCTTGACACAATCTTTGCTGCAAGGAGCTAATGTGTAAGGTTACTGGGTTACTGCTTCAAAGGGAAACCAAATACAAGATTAATTGAACATCGTCAAGGTGGAGTAGATACAGATGTTCCAATTGACCTTGTTCACACTCAACAGGGGAGACAATAACGCACTAAGAAAAGGTAAATGTCTGAACGTCTTAGTGAAAAACACTACATTTAACATGCTTTTATTTTTACTCGTAGCTGCTGTCATTGAGCTAGTCGCCTTAATGTTAGTCATCAGACTGGGGCCAAAGTCAATTTGTTTTGTAAATGCAAGCCATGCCTAAGTTTCATCACATATATATATATATATATATATATATATATATATATAGGTTCAGCTCATAAAACATTTGAAATCTAAATATAATTTGCATTTACAATACTAGTGCTTCCTTTTTAATGTAAAACATCTATTTTACACACACAAAGTATTGTAAACATTTAAATGCATAATCTAGAATGAATTTTGCATTATATGCATGCATAGCAGAAGATTATCCTGTTTGTTGTGCCTGGTTTTTGGTCCCAGCCCATCCCTGTACAAAGGCACAAATGACATCATCTAACACCTAAACGACAAATAAGGACGCGCAAGTACGAAACTCTTATCATAGCAAAAACAAGAGGCTAATGCTTTCAACAAGATGTCAGTCAAAGAATTAGGTCCAAACACAGGTTGTTTATTTAGAAGAACAGGTTAAAGGGGACGGCAGAGGGGGCTCTAGATAAATCTGGCTCCATCTGGCTTGACGCATTGTCCTTGTAGCTCAGAAAGATTTGAACCAGACTTTTAAAGAGAACAAGGTGACAGGTGCCAGAGTCAGGCGGAGCTACACCAAAAACAGGTGACGATATGTATTGGAAGATGTTACAGATGGTCCCTTCCGGACACCTGCTAGAGTTCCCTCGACAAGAGCTGGAGAATTGAATGGAAGGAAAGAGAGTAAGACATTGGAAGGGGAGAGAAAGCAGCATGTCAGCTCTTTGGGGATACCTGTCGCCTGTGGGGACCTGAACCCGCGCTGGGCTGAACAGGCTGTGTCCTCTCAGCATTTTAGCATCCCGCTGTTACATGGTGCAATATGCCAGATCTCCGGCCCTCACCACTCATTCCCTGGCACATCCCCTGGACCTCCCAAATGCTCTATTCTTAATGCCCTTCAGACATATAATCTATGCATACTGTATTTCTATTGTTAGAGCAAAATGCCTCAATTTAGCCGCTCTGTTGGCATATAGATTGATGTTGCTGACATGGCAAATCGGATTAGTAGACATTAAAAAGAACTATTTATCGAGGCACACTGAATACTCTGCAGATACTTTTTCCTCCTGAATTTAACAACTTTATATACTATTTTAGTTTTATTGTGTTTTTTTGTTGTATTTCTGAGAATGCTAGAAATGTCTGTCATTCCAATAGGAGGATGTACTCTGAACATAATGACAGACTGTGCTATATATGTAATATAATATATACATCTAGACCCACATTCTTACACAACACAAGTGTTATATCTGTAAATAACTATATGTGAGGTGTTCCATCCATTCAGGAATACAACAGTGTTATCGTGATGTGTAAGTGGATTGAAGCAGCAGCAGTTTCCCTGCCATTATAAATCAGAAAACAATCGGAATAACTGGAGCCAGGAGGTGTGTAAATGAATAGAGCTCTCGGTGAGGGTTTAAATATAACAAGACTGTGCTGCAGGAGAGAGAGAGAGAGAGAGAGAGAGAGAGAGCTGCTACTCTCACAGCGAGATTGGACACACAAGTGGGGTCCGTTTTTTTTGCACACTTGTTAACTTGCCGAAGCATACTAACTTGTTTGGTCACTGTTCTTTGAACTTTTGCCATATGCAAGATGTGTGTTGAGTTCTGCACATCCTGTCTTTATAATGCACACACTGATCACACAATTAATGAAGCTAACACAAGACAAATAGTAAATATCTTTAAATCTGCAGGCACACTCTAAAAAGATACCATTTGAGGTATCTTTTTAAGTCAGTTTGATGTAATTTGACATAAACCCATCCCACCCCAAGATATGTAAAGTAACCTGGAATGTAATATTTCAAACAAAAATTACGATATAGTTTCATTGGGCGTACAAGCCTGGCCTGCAGTTAACTTCCGGTCAGTGTTTAGTAATAATATATATAGTAATATGAATTAACATTAATATTTTATTGTATAATAATTGCATTAAATAATCAATTTGTTGAATTTTACATTTGCATTTACGCATTTGGCAGACGCTTTTATCCAGAGCGACTTACATGGCATTATACTATACATTTGTTTCTGAGTATATGCATTCCCTGGGATCGAACCCAAAACCTTGGCATTCCTAGCACCATGCTCTAACCACTGAGCTACAGGAAAGCATTTTTATTGTATAATAATTGTATTAAATGAACAATTTGTTGAATGGGTCGTGTCATTTTGTCACATTTACGTTTAGCCAAGTAACGTTTTTTCTACTGGTAACCCAAAATAATACTGACTAGACTTATGTAATTGATTTGTTATTTCTTTTACTTGTTATCAGAAATAATCTGCAGGGACAGCAAAAGTTTTGGACTTTAGCCTTAAATACATTTTAAGTTATATTTTATTACATTATTTTATGAAACAGTCAATTAACCACTTTTTGCTATTATTGCTGTTGCATAGACCAAGAGTTTAGTGAGATCTATGTGTAGTAAATAGAAGTAGTAAATATAGACATGATGCACTGTTAGATCAATCTTTTATTCAAAAGCACAAACCCTACAGAGGAGTAGCCATCTGTTATGTGAGAGGTCCTGATCGCATGACCTTACTTCAGAGATGCTTTCAAATAATATCTCAGTTTAGTTTGTTCACTCAATCACACATGCGCTTAAATTGTTTTGGAGGTTTGGAGGTTATGTTTCAGTGCAGGGCAGATGCTGAGGCAGTGGCTGGGATACTGTGGAGAGGAGTGGTGTCAAGTAGGTGAAGAGTTCTAATTACAACACCAGGGAGGACCGTGGCCTGACTTGACCTCTGGGTTAGGTTTGATTCCATCTGTCATAAACTCTGCCATCACATCTGGACTCAGAGCAGTTTTGACCTGAAACAGAATGAAAATGAATTTGATTGATGGCTGAAGAGTTGAAAAGTGTTTAGTGCATTTGAAGAGTTTATTGCACAAATGTTCTGCAATAAGGTACAAGAGGATGTGCTGTTTTAAAATGGGCAATGCTGTAGTGAGCTATGATTCAAATCAAATCACTTTTATTTTCACATCACCACGTGTGCTGAGTGAAAGTGTTGTTGGGTGCATACTCCATACAACGTAGAGGCTACACTAAAAAACAGTTGTATTAAAAATAACTCATTTTGTTTCTCTCTGGGACAAGACATTTTGTTTAACTTTTACCACAACTTGTGTTGTCCGCTTTATTTCACACAAAATGTGTTAAAAATAACATGCATTAAATAGCATAACACAAACAGTGTGTTAAAATTAACAGATCCTTTTTAAGAGTGTAGATGCTGGGAATTTATTAAGACTACACCTGCATAATTTATTGAAACAATTATGAAATGTGTATGGGGCAGTTGTGGCCTAATGGTTAGAGAGTTGGACTTGTAACCAGAAGGTTGTTGGTTCGATTCCCAGTACTGTGCCCTTGAGCAAGGCAGCTTACCCCCTCAGTGATTTATGACATGATTTTCTTTAAAACTACTTTTTTGAAAAGCAATGCAGAAAATGAATCCATCTCTAGATATGACATTATATAACATAACATTATACAACAGTCTCCTAAAAACGTTTTTGATCTTTTTTAGCTTTCACATTAAAGTTTACATTAAGTGGTTATTTGTTTTGTTGTCTGTATTTAGACTGAAATCAGATGACAACTGTGAGAAATATTATTTATGTAATATTAATATGAAGCAATGGCCACAATGAATTACAGTTAATATAATTGCTCACTTAATTGGACTCACTCAGTTTCTTATAGTGAAGAGCATCAGAATTTAGCATTAGTGTGGTCGACATTTTTATTCTGTAGCATAGCCAACCAGCATTGTTCTCCTAAATTAATTTTCCTTATTAACATTAATTCATTAAACAAATTCATTTATTGCTAACATTCCTTAGAAAATAGAGTCCCTGACATGTAAACAGTGTTTTTAACTATTGCTGCGCAGTGTGTTTCATGTGATAGCTGTTAATATATTGTGCATTTTAACACCAACCAGCCCCATTGATCCAGCACAATTCGTTTTCGTTTCATAATTGTCCTAATAATATACAGAGTATTGGAATAGCCTAAATAAGAGTCCACAGGAAGGTATGCACTTGTGTGCTTTTGTACTGTATGTATATGCCAGAATGACCATGGTGATGGGAACATTAAGGCCAATACATGCTTGTTTAATATAAGGCCTCCAACAAAAAGCACAGAAAAACGTGTTATTGCGACCTCCATTTACCCCACTGCATTAAAAAAGTTGAGGAAAAAGGGCCGACTAGAAGATATTAAGATGTAATCGGTGTTTACAGTCGTTCGATCTGATGACCAGTCTCCACCTGCAAAAGGTTAAAAGCAGCTCCTACTGTATATGAAATACATCATTTAGACTGTAATATTTAAGTGACTTTCTTTCTCATTTTGCTCTCTGTGCATTTGCAATGCATGTTGAGATCTAAAAGGGCATCCGATAGTTCTTGTAAACGCTAAGGAGACTGCTGCCAGCCCCTGGATGTAATTTAACTCGCAGTGCAACCTTCAAAGCCATCCTGACATCCGGCAGATGAAGGGCTTTGACAGCAGGGATCATCATTTCATTAGCTTACAGCATGACCGGCTACAGTATAAATATTGAGATTCAAAGGCCATTCACTTATTCTTGCAAGCACGACAGAGAAAGCGAGGGAGGGAGAAAACAGAGAGAGTGTTTTGGCGGAAGCGGTTGTTGTGGTTCGAGGGATTGTAATTTCAAATCCGCATACGGAGGAAAGTTTGTCAGGTCAGTCAGGCTGAGTGATGACATTTGGTTTAGACCAATGCATTCCTTCCTAATGGTTATGGATTGACGTCAGCATTCACGAATGAACTGCTCTGCTTCTCATTCACATCTGGTTTTGAAGACCATCTTATGCATGCTGGAGAGTGCTTGGTCGAGCTAATACTATTTATCTAAAGCAGTTAGCATATCAAATACCTGCTGTCAGTGGTCATTTGCATAGCTTCTTGTCTTGAGTTTCTTACGAAGGCACATGTGAGGGAGGGATAGAAGAAATGTGCAGTGCATGCAGGATGGAGGCCAACAGTGCAACGAGAGCATAAGCCGTATTTGATGTTAATTTTGAAGCATTTTGTGCAGTCAGGGCAACCTTTTAGCTTCATGTTCAAAGCACTAAGTATCTCAGATGAAGTCAGAGAAAACACTGTTGGAATTGATTTAATGATTCTGGTCATTCGAGCCATCAGATTGCAAATAGGCAATAGTTGTTAAAGGGATAGTTCAACCAAAAATGAAAATTCTGTCATCATTTACTCACTCTTGTCATTTCAGACCTGTATGACTTTCTTTCTTCTGCATATTTTAAAGAATGTTGGTAATCAGAACAATGGTGGTACTCCTTAACTTGGTTTTGTGTTCATACAATAGAGGTTAATGGGTTCTTAAAATCCTTAAAATATCTTCTTTTGTGTTCTGCAGAAGAAAGAAATTCATAAGTTTGAAATGTTCTATTTTATTCTATTCTATTCTATATACAAACATATTTTGCACACCTGGTATAATCAACTTCAGATGAGAAAAAGAGAATAATTTCAAACCAAAAGGTGCCAATTTTACAAACATCAAACTTTTCTTTTGAGTGGGAGTCACCTAAGTTGGTTAGAGGACTATTCAGGCTCAGTACAATCAGTGTGCCAAATTTCACACTTCTTCCAAAGGATTTTAGCCAAAAAAGGCAAAACATTATTACTAACACACACTTTAGGTGCCTGCCCTCAGCATGTGCGCTATGCAATGTTTTATAGCCACTGTGTCTTTTTGAGTGCGTGCGTTTTTTATAATGCAGACTGATTGTCTGCAAATGAAACCGAACCTTCGCAAAGCCTCTGCATTCTCATTTCTTTCGGGTTTTTTTTGTTTCTTCTCATCTCTCTCACTTGGGATGGCCATTTTCGCCATAATCCTGTCACTCGGCTCCCACTGTTTGAGGCTGAGGTTTTAATTTACGCTTGGCATGCTGCTCTATGGGCCCTGAAGGCTCCTGTCCAGTCTACCACAATGAGCTTGTGCCATGATAAAAAGCAGGTGGCACCATTACTGTTGTGATTCGCAGGTGATGCAAGGCTGCAGAAGTCAACCTGAAGTCGGTCCGCTGGGCTCACAGCTGTATGCAATGAGATAGCATCCCCGGTCTCCCCCGGTGACCATCGACTAATCCCTGTTTGGAGCATTCCCCCAGCATAAAACATCTTTGCAGCTTAATTTCAAATAGACACATTCTTCTGCCAGCTGTTTATTACTATTAAATCACATTTCAGCAAACCACCTTGATGATTTCTGAGCATTTTGGTCATTTGGATTACTTTATTTCATTCTGGCAGAAGTTCCAATCAGCTCTAGTGACAGACTAAGCTCTGGATGTCAGCGATACATTCTCTTTGTAATCAGCTCATGGCTTTAATAGCCTGAACGTGCTGCAGAAACAGAAACAGTGATGAGGCCCCTGATTAAGAGAGCTGTGCTTCACAGAGCCGTAAAGGACCAGAACGGTAACAGGGCCCCCATTTCCTCTCCATATGGCGGTGGGCAAGACTACATCATTTACACTAATAAATACAAGAAAAAGAAGACCCAAGAATATCTGCGAGGAAGAGATGAGATGGAATTGTGGAAAAATATTATTAATAATACGTTTATATAAGTACTAACCTATTGAAATGACGCACCTAATTTATTTGCACTTCATGAATCATATAAACTACAGACATATGACCATGGGCTCTTCCTAGCCAAATTATTTATAAAGCTCAAATTAATTTGAAAGTGATCATATATGTTTGCTGTAATTTTCTTTATACAGATGATTTCATTAGACTCACATGCCTGACCCGAAGTTAACTTCCAGTTATTTTGCATTCATATTAATTAATATTTTATTGTGTAATAATTGTATTAAATAAACAATTTGTTGAATTGTATTGCATATTAATTTGATTAAATATTTTTTTTTTATTGCAAGCTAATATCATTTATTTTATTTATTTTTTGTTATCAAAAATAATATGCAGGCCCGGATTCTTTGCGAATGTGTTAAGTTTGGACCACAAAACGTGCATGTGCAGTAACATTTGTTTATGTTGATAAAACATGATACTGGAAGTCTTGCTCATGTCTGAGCATGTCATGAGTTTTATTCAATCTGTGGATGAAAACTTTAAACATTTTCTCATCTTAAGATGAAATTCCCCAAAAATGACATCTAGTATATTGCCTTATGTCTAATATGCTCCAAACTGCTCCATTAATATTTATTTTGTTGTCTTTATTCTGAAACAATATCTCTGTCATCCCTTTCTATAGATTTCACACTACATTTAACCTTAAATCAATTGTCTTTTTATTTTAAAACGAAACATTTTTATGACGCTCGGGACATGAAAGTACTGTAACTGCTTGCTTAGCATCAAGCTTAAATATACAATTTACCAGCATAGCACAATTGATATTGTTCAAAGCTCACAACCCCAAATCGAATAAATGATTACCTTTACTGTGCTACTTTATGGCTAAGACTGTGTGCCAGGCTGATTTTTGGCCTTTATAAAGTACTCATCTAAAAACAACAATAATGGCAACTTGCAGCACTCCCCCATGATGCTTTGGGCTTTGGGGCCATTCCAGCAGGAAAGAGAACTGCTGACTTCGGTACTGCCCTTAATTTGCTGAGTGTTTGCTCACAACACAAAAGAATTCAACACACAGATGTACACACACAAACATGGCAGATGGCGTCGGACACTGTGTTGAGTTTCACAGGGACGTGCAAAGTCATTTGCCTTAGCAAAGGTCAATTCTTCCCTTATGACCAATTATCAAGGATTTTGCCTCTGCTGGGAAAAAAAGAGCAACACCAACTACAGCAAGCCCACCTGTCGGGGAACTGGGTCTTATTCTAATATACTTGTGCTGGGTTGAGAAAGAAAAAAATAACTAAAACGAGATGTGCAAACATGCGCGCACACACATAATCTTGGATCTAGCCTCCGTGTCATTCACAACGCAGCACAATTCTATTTAGGAGTTGTCATTCAAATCTGGTGAAGGTGACAATTATGGATTCCATCAGTGTGGTGCTGCTCTGTGTCTGGACCTGTGATAGGCAGAGCTTTCTAGGTTTGATGCCTGTGTTTCCTTCTGCCCCTAAATGTGACAATTGCATCTCCTTTTATGTTCCTCTTGTCCAGGCCTGTGTTAGTAATTCTGAGCCAATTTCAACTGCTGTACTTCTACGCATGACAGCTTGGCAGAACGGTCTGACAATGTGTTTGTTGAGCTGAAAAACATGTTTCGAGATAACATGCATTCGCGTGCCATCTTTCATATCCGTGATGGAATGATGAGGTATACACAGGAGAAAATCATATTGATGCTAACCCTAGTGGATATTACCCATGAGTGTTTTTCAGTTTCAAATATATTCAGATCAAATATTGGGTTTTGTTGTTCGAGCAATATTTATGCAGTATAAACAGAGCATTTTAGCTTTTTTAAATCAAATGATTAAGATATTTTAATGTGAACATTTCAAATTGCAAGCCATACTGTATTTATTATAATACTGTTTTTGTTAATTGTAAATGTTAAAAAAATGCATGCATACTATGTCTACTTCATCTTAAATGAGGAACTTAGACAAACACTATACCCATGTATCAGTCTATGAGCTGATGGCATGAAATGATCAAATGCATGCATCAATTGTAAAAGCATCAGCTGCATACCTAATTCGCATAAAGCTTTTCCAAAAAGCTTCTTGTATCCGTTAGTAAGTGGATCAAGAAATAAGAACATATGAAATTGTCTATTGCATCCATTTGGTGCCACCAAAATCACTCACACATTGCATCGTAACTATGATTTCTAAGCAACTGTTTAATACAGCCTTCCCAGGAGGACTTGAATGCACAAAGTAGCTGGACTTCACCAGATGTCTTTGCCTAATCACTCCACCTGGTTCCCTAGAAACTATTCTGCACTTCCATTTACTATTTACAATTATGAAATCACTGCCAAAACTCAAAGACTAACCACTGCACTAATCTCCACTTTCATCTCACACTCATTTCTAAAATAAACAGCGGTTTAGGGTTATTTCATTGTCTCATTCGACAAACAACTGCTCAAGTAAATTCGTTCAAGAGTCACGGTGCCTCATGTAGAATTATCACCTGTTTTTCTGTAATATTAACGTAATCGATCATTTCGTTGTGTTTCTGTTGACATATTTTACTAAGAGATTCCTGAGAGTACTCAACCATCAATCATTGGAATCATGGGAAATTAGCCATTTCAATAGCTTAACATAACATTGTTACAAAAGATATGCAGTCTATTGGTTTTATTGTGCGAATAATGGCTCAGAGGTGATATGCATAATTTTTGTTTTTCCTTATCCCAGCTGAATATATAAAAGAAAATTGTAAGCCATTCACAACTTGGTTCCTGAGAAAAGTGTAAACACTGCTCATGTCGCTTCCCTGGAGCTGGAAGAGCATACTGCTAGCAATGCCAAAGTCATGGGTTTGATTCCCACGAAATGCATTGTACTCAAAATGTATATATTTGGCATAAATTAAAAATGTATCAAAGCATTGCTCTGTTTTATTTGAGCTTTATGACAAAGCAATACTGGCTACCAATGATATGAATTTGGGGAGGGGTCTACTGATCCATTTATCGACACAAGTGTCACAGAAATTATATATGCTAAACTTGTATGTTCAGTTTATTAAGTGTGAGCGATAATTTGCATTTCCCACTGGTGTCTCTTTGAGATCGAATCTATGTCACGTAGCATAATGAAAATGTTGCCTATATGCAGGGGCGCCGCTAGGCATTCTGGGCCCCCTGTCTAATTTCTAGTTTGGGCCCTTTGCCCACGATCGGGCGTCCGCAAAATCGGGCGAATATATTTTTGTCCTAAAAATATAATTGTCCAATGTTCAATTAAAAGTATAGTCAAAACATGTGACAGAACATAAAGTGTTTACTTCTACAACATTAAAATGTTTGGGTTTTAAACAAAATGTCAATGGCCAAATATTTACAGTTTATTAGCCTATCATTGAAAATTGAGCAATGGTCCTACGCTATTTTTAAAGGTTTGGTTAGCATAAAATTTACTTTTCTAGTTATAATTTTACTAGTCACTGTTTTATAGAAGCACAATTTAGTCTACATATAAACCTAAAACACAGGATCAGTAGCCTAATGAAACACTGATAACAATAGTTGTATTGCTAGGAATATTTTTGCCATTCACTCTGATAAGCAATTTATACGATTGCTTTCTGTCACTTCTTGTGCAAGACTTTAAGTTCTTCTTACGCCACAATTTCAAAAACAAAGATCACAATTTTTGATTGTTTAAAGGGTCAGCCCTCGGGGGGCCCCACTGACCGCCTGCACACTCGTGTTCCGGATACGCAGATGGCACACCTCGGCTGGGGCCCTCAAAAGTTCATGGGCCCTTAGAATCGTCCTAAATTAAAGTTTCTCACATGTGAGCCATGCATCTTTTGCTTTGCACTTTTTCACTAGAACAGACTTACACTTATAGTTAGCATCCTCAAATGGATGTCCCAAGGGAAGAACAAAGGGGCCACATGAGTTGTTTTCAGCTCTCTGCTATTGATGAGCAGATAAATGTCACATTGATATGTGCACTATAGGAAAGAAGCATTGGCTTAGAACAGACTGCCAATAGTAACCTTTGTGTTCCTCCTCTATGGCTCTTACGGGCTGCCTAAAGTGAGAAATAATTGAGCTTGGACTATTGGGCTGAACAGTCTCTCTCTCTCTTTCTCGCTCTCTCTCTCTCTCTGTGTGTGTACACCTATACACCCCGGAAGTCAGCCAAATCATACATATTTTTCTTTTGGGGTCATTTTGGGTAGGCTTATTTATAAAAATGCTGTGTAAATGACATTAATAATGTTATATTTTTAAAGGTATTCTGGTAGGATTGGGCTACAGGTTATTGTAGAGTAATTATAAGCTTTATATAAAAGCAACAGTCCCCATGGAGTGCCTCAGAGATGATATATTTTTGTAGGCTAACCCGGAAGTTAGCGCCGCGTTGGTTTCCTTTTTCCCATAGACTTTTGAACGATCGCAAAAAAGCTCTGTGATTAACAAATGTTTATGATGTTTACATGTTTTGTATATCAAGATAATCTCTACAGATTAACACAATAATTAGCTATTTTTGAAGCCTAAATACAATCGGCAGAATTGGAAAGATAACACGAGGCTATAAACAGACTACACTATCTCGATATCAACGTCACCAGCACAGAGTCTCCGACAACTTTCTCAAACTTTATTAAAAACGTGTTCCCTGGTAAGTAACTCTGTGAACGAATCCCCATCAATGATCTTACATGTAGATATTTGTGGCCATGTTGCATTATTTGTGAGATTTATATGCGCGATGGCATCTATGGCAACTTGTTAGCAACTGCCGAAAATCACAAGCGGATTGTAACTGATGTGTTTTAAGTCATAGATTAAAACATCAAAATATTTAGAGGTTTTGTTAGCCACATACCTTATTTCAGGAGATTTACCGAAAACCCATTTAAAAAACCATAGACTTTGGGCCGATGGAACCGGAAGTCTTAAAATACTAACTTGATTCCGGGGTTTGCATACAAAAATATGCCATCTCTGAGGCACTCAATTCAGATGCGTAAGTAAACATTTGTGTATGCGCGAGTCCGTGAGCATATGCATGTGCCAATAAGCAGCCTATGCGTGTGTGTCTAACAAAACAACACTCTAAAGCCATTGGATCACAGTCCAGCATATGTTAGTTAATTGAGAGGAAGGCAATTAGATTGTTTGTATAATCTCTTTAAGACTTCTGGTTAATCTGAGATGTCTGGTCGCTTGCTGAGCAGTGAAGGTTTTTTGGGGGGGCTCATGTCTTTACAAAATGGATTTACACATGATCCAATGACAAAACGCTCATCCAAACTGTCTTATGTTCCTTCTTTGGGAGATTAATCTCCAAATGTGTCTTAATGGACCAGACTTTTACTGCGTTTTTGAAGTGGGGATTTATGACAGGAAAGACATATGGATCAAGAAAGTGAAAGAAACAATGCAACTGTATAAGGAAACATTTTGTAGAAGATTATTTGTCAGCAGATACAGTAAAGCGAGACACAGAAATCATACATATGGGAAAAGAAGTTTGTTGTTCATTGCGGTGAGAGAAGCACAGTGAATACATACAGAAAGAAAGAAAAGAGAGGAGAATGAAGGAATAGAATCTCATCCCCAGCCTTTTTCAGCCCAGCGTTTGGAGATTTGTGGGAGTTTAGATCTTTGACCCTTCACGCATACTTTGAGCCCAAGGGCTCATATGACTGATGCACTGTCCTGACCAGAACCAGATGAAGGCTTTCAGCGGGGAAAAAAAGAACAGAGCTATCTTCTGAAAAGAGGAGAAGGGGGAAAAATCTGTGGAATTGCCTCTCCTTTGTACATGTCACTCTACCTTCTGTACAACACTCACACGGAGCGAGAGAGAAAGAGAGAGAGAGCATGGGGGATTATGATGGACCATAAATCTTTGTTTCATTCTCAGTACGATTTTCAGAGAGAACTGTGTGTTTCCTGTTGGAATCAGGTCTCATGTGGGGAGGATTTCTCAAATTTTAGTTTTAAGAGCAAAACATATTTTACATTTGTAAAAATTATACCGATAGAGCAGTGCAAAAACATGCTCGGATTAGTAAAGAAACAAAGAATGAATACAATTGGCAAAGAAGGATAAAATATGATACTAAGGAATTAAAAAGAAATGGGTAATTAATTAAAAAATTATTAGTAAATAATAAGGAAAAGTAATAACAGCAGTGTGATGCCGTCTGCTTTCTCTTTATCTTTGTTTATGTTTATTTTGCAGTCTGTTTCTTATTATTTCTCATTCTGTCCCAGGGTGCTAAAGTATTAGAAAAGAAATCGCAGAGGGGCAGAAATTGTAATGTGGGCCTAACAGAGGGACAAACACACACGGCATAACACCGTACAATATTGTGACAATGCAACCGCAGCAGTAGAGACAGAGGTGAGACAGACTCTTCTCTCAAAGAAATGCATTGGACCGAAGCAAGCAACTTACACAAAGCAATTCCACTAAACCTGGGCAGAGCAGACACAAATAAAATAACCTTAACAAATGTGGCCTGGTGAGTGTCTACACGGCTAATTCACTTATGGGGAACGTCATGAAAAACAGATTCGACTTAATTAAGCCTGTTTCCTGCAGCGGAGAGTGCAATATTCCATTACAGTGTGACCTGATTAAAGTTAATATGGCAGCTGATCTGTATTTCACTACACAAACACACCACACAAACACGGGGCCTTTAGGGTAAACTCAGACTGAAAGTGTGTTTAAACTTTCGGGTTTTTTTGACCTTGTTGTTTTATAATTAACTTTTTGTGCTTGGTTTCATGGAAACTAGATTAGTTGCCGATTTAAATGAATGGATATAATGTCCTTCTGCACATTTCTAAAAATGATGTCACACTCATTTACTGTTTCTTAACACCCAAGACAGGCCTGAATGCAGAATATATATAGAACATGCTGTAAGAAACCATTTATAAACAGAAATTATCAAATCTGTATCTTCTCTTATACTTAAAGTGATAGTTCACCCAAATGGAAATTCTGTCATCATTTACCCACTTGTCAGTTCAAACCTGTATGCTTTTTTCTTCTGGAGAACACAAAAGAAGATATTTGATAATATAAGATATTGTTGATCAAACAGTGGTGGTACCCAGTCACGTCTATTGTATAGATAAAAATGGAACACAAGCCAATGGGTACCGTGGTTGTTCGGGAACCAATATTCTTCAAAATATCAGAACAAAGAAAGTCATGGTTTGAAATAACAAGAGGAAATGATGACAGAATTTTCATTTTTGAGTGAATTATCCCTTTAAATAAATGTTGAACAAGGCAGTAGTATGACGGTTTATATTTTCACACTTTGTTTCTCTAAATGAAGCCATATTTCTTACACATTTATCACTGGACATGCACAGATTTCACTGTCAATGCAATATTCATCAAGTCCAAGCCAAAGTGTTAATTTATGCATCTCTTATTTGACAAGAAAATATGCTTGCCGGTCTATGAGCGTGAGAAATAAACACATCACACAGAAGTGCAGACAGTTACTGCTACCCCAAAATGTAAGTTTTGTAGGTATGAGCTTCCATTTTTACGGCAAGAATTTAAAGGTGGAATACCTCAGCCATGTCATTCATAAAGTTATGTGCAAAATCCAATCACAATGTATCTCTATTACAAATGATTATCTGTGTCTATGCTGGGGGCACACACTTGTTATTCATAAATGATGTGTGGGCGGACTAATAATAGCTAATCATAACGTCCCATGTCACATAAAATCTGGGCAATTTATATACATGAATCCTCAAGAGTCTTCTATAAATAAAGGGCCGTCTCTCTTCCTCTCGCTCCCTCTCCTCCATCCCTCCCTCTCTTTATCTCTGTCTTACTCCGGCTGACATGCAGGACGCAAGAAACAGTTATCATCAATGAGTCATAACCCCTTTCTGAACCCTGCCTAATTATCAGTAGCAAAACTGATAGTCGCCACCTTTGTAATTATTTTCTGCATTTATTCTGATTAGAGATGGCTTGGCATGTGGGCATCTGAGTTTAAGATAAGCCTCGCAGAGATGCATCTGCTATAACACATACAGGAAAAAATTAATGTTCCCATCTGTGCGATACAAAAGCAATTAAAGTGCCTGTATTAGAAAGGAATAATGATTTCTGTCTCTGTTTGTCTGCCCACATACAAGCGTTGATATATATTGTCAATATTCTGAATCATTTTTGTCAATAAAATCACATTACTACGCGTTTCCAACCATCGGCCAACTTTATTTTTAAATCATAATTTCACATGCAGTCTCTTGACTTTCATTTAGAGATATAAATGTGATCACATACAAAATAAACCTCATACACAACCCAATATTCATTTTTCATTTGGAGTCAGTTAGAGACAAACTTATGTGTGTGAGTGGGTCATATTTCCCTTCATTTGGTCACAACAAGAACAGTAAAACCTCAGCTACAATTTAGGGAACAGACAGATAAAACTAATATTTCTAAATATGTTTTATGTGGTTGCCATGTGAACGTAGGACGATGATACTGATGCCAATTAGAGAAAATCAGCAATAAGCTTTAGTCTTGATCTTGGCTTTTGTTCCCTGCACTCATCTCTCTCTCTCTCTCTCTCTCTCTCTCTCTCTCTCTCGTTTTGATCTCCACATCTTTAAACCTCTATTTGTTTTTTTCACCCGCTTACTCAAATGCTCCTTTCATGGACTCTTTCCCTCTCTCTCTTCTTAGATTGCCTATCTCCACCAGTCTCTGGGCAGTAGTTCTGTCTATCCATGTGTTTGAAATAGGCTAAATGGATGAGTTTGGGCACATTCTGCTTCACCAGTGGATCTGAGCGGATGGATGAGTTTTGGCATGAACAGAAGAGACCCGACACAGATACGCATGACATGTTTACGTGTAATAAGTATAAATATAAATATTATTTTTTATTCTACAGTAGGCTATGGTAAATAGCAGATTTGAACAATACAGTTTGTTGTGTTTTTCATTTTCTTTTATATTCGCTCAAATTATGTCGTAAAGGAACAAATCTAACAAATTGTATTTAGGATTATATGGGCAAAGGAATTCTGTCACTTGTCATCTTTGGTCATTTAAAAAAGTGTGAAGTAGTCTCGTTTTGAAAAACGTTCCCAATCTCTGTCCAGGCTCCAGTAGTTGGGAGCAGGTTATGCAAGTCATGTGGCAATGATTTGGTAAACTACACTAAAGCATTTGATGTTCCATGCTTTAAACTTTTCATATTTTTGTATTATAAAATCTGCATGCATATAATAATGACATTATAAAGTTGAGGTGAGAAGTAGATTAAATAAGTGGACAGTCATTGCAGCATGAGAACAGAGAACATTACTGTATAAAGGCGGATGATGGAATTACAGCCTGTCAGGACTTTGAAACCGCAGCTAGTTTTCCCAGAAACCTTCATGTAATCCTATTATCTGTGCTAAAGTCAAGCATTAGCACACTGTATTTTAAAAGTATTTAAATAAATATTTTGAAGCAAATCCCAAAATATCCTCTGCCTGTAGCTAAAATCACAAATTCAGGTAAAACATAACCACTAAAAATACAGGGCCTGAAATTATTTCCTTAAAATCATGAAGATTTACTGTGTATTAAAGATAAAAATATGTATTAAAAGAAGATTTGTATTATAATTTAGATTAACATACTTATGTTGTATACTATATGTATATTAAAATTTGCACACTAAATCCATCGAGAGGACAAGGCAGCGCTAATGCTGACCAAAATACATTCTGAAAGAAAGAAAGATTTTGTTTGTTAATCTGTGTGAAATTATTTTTCAATTGTGCTTACATATGAAGGAAGATTTGCAGGAATCCTCCACATTATGAGCACAGAATGAGTAAAATTGTGCTCAATACCTGCTATGCAGACCCTGATGTGTCCATCTAGTCCAGATCCTCATTATTTAGACATTTGGGTTTCATTTTTAAATACTTTGAGACTCCAAAGTCTCCAAAGTATCTTTTCAAAATAATATTAGCTCTTTTGTCGTCTTTTGCAGCCGATTGTGGGATGGTTTGCTTTGCTTTCATTTGTCAACACTCTCATTTGATTCAGAACTTCTACTGAACTGAAATTAGATAAAGCTGATCTTCTTCATGACAAATAGATCTCAGTGATACAGGTATGTTGAAATGATTTTGTGCATCTTGACTGGCTCGCCATACAGCTGCATATCTCCAGTGCTAAACATATATAGAGATTAATGAGACTGGGAACAATTTAATTCACCAGTAATATGGACATGGAAATCCTGCTGAGAAAATTGGAGTCAGCACAGATTCTCTCATATGAGATTATTTTATTATCTGATGCAACGCAGAGGCTCAGCTGTATATAAGCAAAACTGTTTGAATTGACTTTAAGAAATGGAACAACTACTGTACCCTTCTACTTAGTGTTATTACACAGAGACAGATGTAAACAAGTACTAATTGTTGGTATAGGCCTATAAGAAACATGACAACATAGTAGTTCTCAAATCTGGTGCTGGAAACTCACAACAGCACTGCATATTTTGTGCTTAATACGTTAAAATATAAATAAAAAATGTGTTTTATTCTTACACATTCAATTCATTTTCCAAGTGACTTTTATGTTTTTAGATTAATACTATAACTAGAATTCAGTCTATGATAAGAGACTATGCCGAATCTAAACTGTGGTATATTATGTTTAAATGTGTTTGCGTAAATACAATATTTCTAAAAGGTAGGCACTACAATTTGAGTTTCATTCATTTATTTTTTAGGGCTCAATGCATTTCCAACTTAAAGAAAGCACTTTATGTATGTGTGTATGTTCTTTATGCCCATGCATGTATATCACTGCGTGTATGCTTGTGCCATTTAATTACATGCTGAGCCTGGCTTTAGAGCCATGACTGATGGAAAACCATTATATTCCTGTTCATTAGGCCCAACCACGCTCCGCTCTCCTCCCAAAATCTATCACCATTTTCTCTCTCTCCGTCTCCTTCCCTTTCCCCGCACACACATGCACTCACAACCTCTTTTTCTCCTTCTCTCCCTCTCTCTCCTTCTCGCACACACTCCTACAAGCCCCGCAGTGCTGATCGGGACTTTTAGTGCTAATCTGTAATGTGCCCCATATATTTAAAATTTCTGCTGAAGCAAGTGTCTTGGCCAATTAATGTAAGGGTGAGAAAAAATGTTTATATGCAAATGGGGGGAGGGGTACAGCAAAGTAGAGGAGGGTTCTTAAAGGGATGGTTCATCTAAAAATTTTAATTTGCTGTTCATATACTCACCCCCAGACCATCCGTGACGTAGGTGACATTTTGACTTGAGTAGAACAATAAAGAAGATTTTTTGAGGTAAATCCGCTGCCCTTTGTGCTTCATATAATGAGAGTATATGGGCTCCACCTGTCAAAAAGTTTCTAAAGCACATAATTCCAAAAGAGCGGCTCCTGGCGACATGTTGACGTCTTGTGAAGTGGTATGCCATCCGCAACCATACTACAAGAAAAGATCGCGATCGAGACGTGTGCAGAGACTGTACAGTATGGCTAATATTATTAAAAATGACGTTCAGTTTTATGAAAATATCACAATACGTCAACATGTCTCCAGAAGCTGCTTTTTTGGAATTATGTGCTTAGGAACTCTTTGACAGGTATATATATATACAAGCATATACTCCCATTATATGAAGCACAGCGGATTTAACAAAAATCTTCTTTATTGTTCTACTCAAGTCAAAATGTCACCCTACATCACGGATGGTCTGGGGGTGAGTAAATAAACAGCAAATAAAAATTTTGGGGTGAACCATCTTTTTAAGTAGCTCGAGAACATTTGTAGCAATAGCCAAAAATACATTGCATGGGTCAAAATGATCATTTTTTCTTTTATGATCATGTTCCATGATGATATTTTGTACATTTCCTACTGTAAATATTTTTATTTTTAAATTTATTTTTGTGAGTAAATGCAGTAAAATCGCTAACAAAAATGACCGGAAACATGCCCATAAACTTCACTCGCTGCTGCCGCACTTTGGGAATTACCCACTCAAGTTTGGTATCTATGTATAAAGCTTCGAATTTCTGCTTTTTAGGTTCATCTATTCTCTACAACATCATTACAGCGTTAGGCCAGAGAGTGTTAAAACAAACCTGTTTCTTCTGATGTCTTACCTCTGTGATTTTCTCAATATTTGGATTTTTTGCACGCTCAAGATCAAGTAGATGTGTGCCTGAGCTGGTTCAATATTCAATTTCCATGTTACATTTTAGGGTAGGATGTGCATAAATGTGAACAATTGTAAGTTGATGGATCGACATGGTCATGTGAACAAAAGCTCTGCTCAGAACTGAATAAATGAGTTTGAGTGAGAGAGGCATTTTTACACTTTAGACATAAATGAATAAGAGAAGAAAAGATGATGCCAAAGATGGCCATATGTCTGTGAATTAGTGAGGCAGGACATTAGCTCATATAGATATAATTACACAGGTCACTGAGTGAATGAATTTGCAAGTGCAGAGGTTTTTGAGCGAAAGAATAAATGAGGGAGCGAACGAGCGAGCTAGCAAATAAGTCATGAAACGAGTAAATGAAATAAAGATGATCTTCCGACAGTAAAGTTTTAAACCGAGGGACTTTCAAGCTACCTTGCACTCCCACAGTGTGAGTCAGAATGTTCCTGGACATGACGTTACTCTAGTGTCCTTGTACATACCCTGGTCTATCTGTTAATCTCCAGAGCGAAAACACAGTTTTGACACCATCAGAACTTTTACCAGATGCTGTGGCCGTGCTGTAGGCATTCTCATCCGCCCAGAAATGCTACGGCAGATGGCCACATTCCCAGCCAGAGAGGACGAGCATCTGCAGACATACAGTATGTAGAGAGAACCAGGCACTAGGATTAGTGTGCCTTGGATATGTATGGAGAAGTGTGATAAAATGCTGATCGTAAATGTAATTATTTGTGACCTTGGTGAATGACCTCATAATTAGCATGTGTTATGAAAAATCCAATTATTACTTATGATGATCAATATTTGGCAACAAGCTGGTGTGTTCTTAAAGTTTTTGTTGCAGAGGGTGATATTACCTTGAGGATCTATTTATGCTTGGTCTTACCTATTCCTTTTGTTGGTAATGTAGTTAGATTCATATTAAATAGTATTTTCAGCTCAAATAAATCCACATATTTTGTTACACAAAATACGTTTGTGAGCTACCTGGGTTTTTTTTTCAGTTTGGAGGCAGGACTTTATTAAAGGGATAGTTCACCCAAAAATGTAAATCTGTCATCATATCTTTACGCATTTTCTTCATTTCAAACCTGTATGACTTTCTTTCTTCTCCAGAACACAAAAGAAGATATTTTGAAGAATGTTGGTAACTGAACACCATATTACCCATTCACTTCTATTGTATGGACACAAAACCAACCAACATTAATTAAATGATGTTCCTTTTTGTTCTGTAGAAGAAAGTCATACAGGTTTGAAATGACAAGAGGGTGAATAAATTGTGACAGAATTTTCATATTTGTGCGAACTATCCCTTACAAAGTGTGAATGGAATGAGACATGAACCCGTGCTACCCAAATGAGCACATTTCCGCTGTGTCGCAGCTCCAACAAAACCAATTTGCATTGCTATTGCATAGGGACAGCCATCAACAACTAATAGCCATAGAAAGCTCACAATGAAATCATAAACCTCCAGCAAGTGCTGGATTTACGTTCTCAGAGCAGCTCAAGAGAGGGTGAAAATGATGAGTTTTAAAGTTCACCATGTCTTAAATCCTTTAATTCACTTCACATTACATTTTAGCTGAGAATAATGTCACGGTTATAATATTGTGGTAGGCATAGCTATGAAAATATCAGTAAAAGGAGATATTTCTGCACACACAGAACGCACACATGTGTGTTTATGTGTTTGTATAAACAGAGCAGCATGGAAAAACACAACTCATTTTTACCCCATGAAATCCTAATAAATCAATCTGTCAAGTGAGATTATTATTTTTTTACCACTGTAATTCATCATTTTATAAAAAACGCTGTGTTTAAACCGCAGTCACACCAGTTCTAACTTCTACACATGTATAAACTTTCATTTGAAAATGAACTTGCATTCGGCCCCTTAGGCACTGTGTTTAGAATGAGGAAAATATCTCTAGTTCAATATTCAGTAAAAAAAAAAAAAACTTACTGTGTGATATTTTGTTTAATCTGCAATGGATAACAAACACAGGTTTAAGAGCAGGGTATACTTTTGTGAACGATTTTATATACAATAGTGAACAACTGACAGTTTATTAAATTGCCTTTTGCATATGCTGGTCTACTTAAAGTGATAGTTCACCCAAAACTGAAAATTCTGTCATCATTTACCCACCCACTTGTCTTGTACATTTCTGTATACATTTCTTTGTTCTGATGAACACAAAGGAAGATGATGGAGGAATGTTAGTAACCAAACAGATCTCACCCCCCATTTACTGCCATAGTAGGGAAAATAAATACTACGAGAGTCAATCTGTTTGGTTCCTTTGTGTTTTGCAGAACAAAGAAATGTATACAGGTTTGAAATGACAAGAGAGAGAGTAAATGATGACAGACTTTTCATTTTTGGGTGAACGATCCCTTTAAGTGTAAGAAAGCTCAAGAATACCTTACAATGCTACAAAATGCATGAACGTGAAATTCTTTCATCTTTATTTCATCATTATTTATTGCATTCGTTCTTCTTTTAGCATCATCTTGACTTTGCGCTCTATAACAGTCATTCCCTAATCAATACAAAGAAAACATCTTAACAAGCAAAGTATCCAGAACAGCTTCCAGCTCCTAGTGTCCGTAGGAACTAACAACTGACCTGATGTCAGAGCACGCCTCTCTTCTGTTAGGTGCCATGGCAACCCAAAGGCTTTGAGGCTGATAATAGCTGACAGTGTTTTTTGAGTGTTGCCGGCGATCACGAGGGCCCCTTCATGCAGAGGGCCAAAAGGAAAGCCAGGATAACCAACCCTAAAGCTCTTCATCAAACATTGATGCAGCAGGGCTACTTCAGACTCTACCGTGGGGGGTGAGATTAGATAAGCCGGTACTTTGAATTAAGGAGAAAGCCGGAGATAATTGCAAAATGGACCCATTTATTCAGCTATTAGGTTAGAATGGCAAGTGTCTGAATGCATTTATAGAAAAGATTTAGATTTTAGATACACAAATATTTACAGTAATATGCCATGCTTATTATTCTAAATTGAGTGCAAATAAGCGGAGTGGCTCCGGGCAGCCAGCACGTCGGCGGCTGTTTCTTTATGCATGAGCAGAAATCAAGCCAAACGCTGAAGCAACACGGTCTCGTTTACGGCGCTAAGCAGGGGGCAGCGGACGACCGCAACGAGAACATGATGTAAGTTTGTACGTCTGATCCCTTCATTCTCATGCGGCCCATGCCAACACAGGTGCTGCCGTCAGCGTGCCAAGACATTGGATAATTGGCAATTGAAAATCAGGCAAGATAAAGAAGGGAAATTGCGGGACACAAAAGAAAAAGAGGACGGAGAAATATGCGTAAACCCAGAAAAATCACTGATAATTTGCCTTTTATCAACTTCAATAAGAATTTAATTTCTTTGGCAGTGCCGGCTCATAAGAGAATGACGGTGGAAATGGTGTTGCGGATCTGTGGAGAATAATTGGCTTTTAGCTGTGGAGGCTGGGGGGGGGGGAGGTTGGTGGGGGGCAATAGAGAGCTTGGCTCCTGTACAGCTGTGGCGCAGAGCCTGCAATGTGCTTGTGCTGATGACAGGGAGAAATAATTATGAACGGAAGAGCCAAGAATCAAACTGTAAATACTGAATATTGTGTATGTGTGTAAAGTGTTTGCTTGTCAGTGCGTTTGTTTCTTTTTTCAAAAAAACGTTTCTGAATTTTTAAATCACTTTTTTGTATTTATAGTATACAAAGTCCTATATGTTTTGCTTCATTTAAGTATCATGATATAGTATAGAATTTATTATCAATATAGACGCCTGGCCTCAAGTTAATTAATATAACCTTTTATTTGATTTATATTTATCATTATTTTAATATATATTCATATTTAATGGTATAACACTTGTATTAAATAAAACATTTGTTGAATTTTATTGTATATTAAAAAAATTGAAATGCTAAAGAGATCTCCTCTCACCATATGTTTAAATGAACATGGACTCTAAAATGTAAATGTCTGAAGGGTTAAGCTCGGTGGCACAGTTTGCAACTGGCAAAGCTGCAAACCTTGTTTATATTCATCAGGTTCTCAGTTTTTCGAAGTGACAGACAGCAATGCAGAGAAAATATGAGCTGAAGCAGCAAGAAGTTGCAGCAAGACGTAATGTGTCAAACCTTCAGACTACCCTGTGTGTATGTGGCAAGCGCTTTAACACAGCATTATAGCCTAAAGATGCTGACTTCAAAATAATTTGCCTAAATTACATATTAAAAGCATATTTAATGCTACATTGTACAAATATTACCATTATCAAATTGTTTAATCATTGTCTTGCACAAATGTTTTTTTCAATGTACAGAAGAGAAAGTAATGAACAAACACGTACACATAAATCATTTCTCGTAGTCGCTATTTAATAGATTGTAAAATGTCAAAATGTGTTAAAAACCAAATCTACATCCTTGCATCAGGTGAAGCCATTGCTCTAGGATCTTCACAAAAGATGTTGGTTTCTCTGGTTGCTTGCATGCAGGGAGGTCCAGTTAAATATTTACAATTGCTGAATGTGAGTGTACTAACCAAGCTTGCTCTCTGTCCCCAGAACTCCTGGCATATGCTACTGTTGGCACTCAACCACAACCACCCAGCACTTCCTTTGTGAGAGTTTTCCTCAACCCCTTTGACCCACAACCTCAAGTGTTTCACAAGCCACACTGAAAAATGCCCTCTCTTCTGGCTGAATTCCCACACAGTGCTCCCGCTGTCACAAACATCCCGCTGCCAATGCCAGCTACAGACTGTCAGTGATAAACATGGGCTCTTTTCTTCTTGGAAGCCTCTTACTCATTGGCTCAGAGGTGTGAAGGCTATCACATGAAAGTACGTTTTTTTTTCTGAACATGTCTAATGTATTTCGTGTAATATTGATGTTTTGAACAAGAAATTTCAGTTGCATGTGCTTTGTTCAGTAATTATGTTTTTCTTTCATCGTTCTTGATTATTTGCGTGTTTCATGAATCATCTGAGGTTGAATTTTACTTGCAGCATAAACAATGTCACGGGGTAAACAAGGTCATAAACAAGGCCTATCCATGTGAACACGCCATTGTCTCTGGATGTAAAGACAATTAAAGAAAATGTTCTCTTTACGTGAGAAAATTACATTCGGATAGATTGTGTTCAGCAGGAAACAGAAAAATGTGCCTTATATAAATAGTGGCACCCATTTATCCATTCAGTAAGCACAAAGTAGCATATTAATCATTTCTTAGATTCATCCTCCTTTTGCTGAATTAAAACAAACCCATTAACAAGGATTAACTGCTATGAATGGAAATATTTGGGAGCATTCCCAAAACGCTCTATTTCCCCCTCCTTCTGTTGAGTGGAATCGCTAAAGAACCGGCTGCCGAGTTTCTAAAGAGAAAGCAAGTAGACTGACTCTGAATCGCATTTTACTTCAAATGTGCTCCATTCTCATTTCTGCGTTTTAGTTATAATAATCTCAGAGGCCTGTCTTTTGATTGTCGTTTCTCGCCGTCCTGCTTCTTTATTCCTAGTTCCATCAGTTTTCCTCATTTAGTATTTTGTTTAGCGCAATAGCGAAACATCATATTATTTACTAATTATTAGCTGTCAGGATTTAGTAGCTCCACCCACAGCCATCACACTCCAGAAGCCATCCCTCCAGCCCAAGCTCAGCTTTCTCTTTCTACATGTTACAAAAGACTAATTACAGCCTAGAGGACGATCTTTCCCAGAACGTGACCTCGTTGCTTTAACCTTCAGGGGAGTGGATGAGAAAAAAAAGTGCTAGAAAAATAGTTATGAGATGTGTTAGTCTAATTGGCATGACTCAAAACCTGTGCTTTGGAAGCGTCTGCCCTCAAAAATAGACGATGATGCATTGATTTGAAGTTTTCCTCTGGATTCAAAAC
Organism: Oreonectes daqikongensis; assembly: GCA_026939265.1. Lineage (NCBI taxonomy): Eukaryota > Metazoa > Chordata > Actinopteri > Cypriniformes > Nemacheilidae > Oreonectes > Oreonectes daqikongensis. The sequence continues at coordinate 6,191,574 of JAOTQM010000343.1, read as the reverse complement.
ATTGCCTCATGACATCATAACAGACACTAATCACAATAGTCCAAATTTATGGGACAGTTCACCCCCAAATTCTGTCATTATTTACTCACCCTCTTGTCACTTGCAAACTTGTATGACTTGCTTTCTACTGCAGACCACAAACGAAGATTTTGAAGAACGTTGGTAACCGAACAACGGTGGTACCCATTCACTATTTTATGGACTCAAAACCTAAGCAAGTCAATGGGTACTGTTCGCCGCTGTTCGGTTACCAACATTCTTTAAAATATCTTCTTTTGTGTTCTGCAGAAGAAAGAAAGAAAGCCTGTGTTAAGTGTCTGAGCGGAAAGCAAAGCTGTGTGATTCAGGCATGTTGCAGGAGCACACACGCTTTGTAAAGTACAGGTGAATATAAAAGCAAGCAACCAGCCAGCGGAGCACCACATGAGCGAACACAATCACAGACAGAGAGAGAGAGAGAGAAAGAGAGAGAGGTAAAGACATCTCTCGTTCTCCCCTGCCCTTCTTTCCCATGAGCACTTTGGCGCAAAAAATGGCAAATAATCACGCTCCTGTGAGCACCATCTGCCACCACATCCACTTAAAGATTCGCTCTCCTTCACTCGCTCTCACTCGCTTGTTCCATTTGTCTTATTTCCTCTCTATCTCGTCCTTTTTGTTACAGTTTTTAAACCGTTTGCTTTTTCCAACAACTATATTTTGACTCTGCTTTCCTGTATTTAATAATGTATTTCTATGGTTTGAGTGCATGTGTTTAAGATTCCCTATCCACTAGAATAGCACCGTTCATTTTTCCTTAAAACTAAATAAAAAAGAATAAAAACAAGCACAATAGACTTTGCTTCCATTTGCAACGTGAAAAGCAACGATTTTCATGGACTAGGAGCGGCACCCAGGGAATTTTCTGTAACTCCCTAGATAGATAGCAAACAACAAACAATCCGCCACATCTGAGCCAGTCCTCCATATTCACCGAACCTTATGCCTTTGAATAATTACAAGTTTGTGCGAAAGTATGCGGCTTTAGCGTTCTACTTCATTTTGGCTAGAGATACTGTGGCTGAACTTGTTAATCTAGTTGCTGCATAGTGCATCTCTCAACCAGGCTTGGCATCACACCTCGCTGGCTCAAATCCGTTGGCTTAGTTGTTATAGACCGGTTTTCAGTTGCAGTATCAGAGTCCAAACACTGGGAGCATATGACAAATAAGCCTGTACACAAGTCAGTGATCAGCGAAATGACTGATTCCCAAAATGACAAAGTTTCAATGAATTACAAAGTACACGTTTCATTTTACAGTCAAATACATTAGGCGTGGAAGTGAAATTGGTATGTTGTGAGGCTTTGGAAATGCTGTATTTTTGTAGATGCTAAAGGAAATTAAACAGATGTTGAGTTACTCACAGTTCAAAGAGAGAAAGCTGAGACCGATGACCAGTGATGCATAAATTATGCTGGCCAAAAACACAAACACACATGTCAAGAACTTGCATACCGTGCCATTTTGCGCTTCGTGAAGCCTATTGGCTATATTTCAAGCTATTGCATTAGAACTGTAACCTTAGTATTCAGCAGGCGGTACCATGATGTAACACAAGCTTCTAAAAGTTTTATAAGCTCACAAATACTTCTTTTGGATTTGGAAAAGCTGGGACATAAATTCATTTACAGTAATTAGCCAAACAACAAAAGTAGTTTCAGGAGCCATTGGTTTGGACTCTGCTGAACGGGTTGAATGATTTGTTTTGGGCTTTTTGGGAGAGGACAGATCGAACACTGATTTAAATCGAGCTCTTCAATTTAGACACAACAAACCAGTTTCTAGCGGTCCTTAGAAACAGCTATATCAGATGAAGCAGATGTACAAACATATAACACAACTGAAATAAAAAAATGTTTACAAATACCATATGTGAGAATTGACAAAAAATATATTTGCTGTGTGGCAGTCGTGGCCCAGTGGTTAGAGAGTTGGACTCATGACCAGAAGGTTGCTGGTTTGATTCTCAGGGCTGGCGGGTATTGGCTGAGGTGCCCTTGAGCAAGACACCTAACCCCCACTTGCTTATTATACAAAATGTACAAATGTATAGTACAATGTAATGTAAGTCGCTTTGGATAAAAGCTTCTGCCAAATGCATAAATGTAAATGCTATATAGCTTAAATAACAACTGTACGTTGCCTACAAATTTAATATAATTCTTGGTTTCCATCTTTTGTATATGCATGCATAACTGTAGCAAATATGACAGCATCTGTAAAATGATTTTATTATAAAAAATGTCTGTTAAAAGAATGAAAACAGTGGATCAGGTAACCAAATTCTCAGCCATTTCAAATAGCTTGCAAAATGTGAAAAAGCAAGAGAATGTCTTTAGACCATGCAACAAACAGTGTTATGTGGAATATAATGTACTTTTCTCACATCCACACCAGACATGTGGGTGTATCATGGTCTCAGTTCTGATCATTAATAGAGCTGGCTGAGATGATAATACAAGGGGTTTCCATAGAGACCCTTGTGCCAAGAGACCATGGTGATGAAGAGACCCTCCATTGTGAGGAGCCATCAGGATGGGCAGCAGAGCAGATCAGGACTGCTTTTGCCGAGTTGCTGACTTTGTGTTTTTGTCATTGTGTGCACAAGGCTGCCACAGCCGCTTAACATCTTCCACTTTGTCTAGAGAACTTTAACTGATGGTAAAGGAGGTCTGCATGCCCACCGGCACCACTCCAGCTATCTCAGATACACGCTTACTTTCTGATATACAAAACAAACCTGTAATCTTTTAAACACAGATGGAAAAACTGAAGACAAAATAGAGACTACTCAAAAATTATTATTATTAAAGTAAAATTATCATTTTACGGAATTTTTCTGTTATTGTTTTATACAGATTTTTCGTGTATTTTTAAAACACAGTCAAAAGACATAAAATTATAGAAAAAAAACATTTACAGGAGAATTGTCGCTTCAGCTGACAGATTTTTTTTACAAAGTACATATATTTTAGAAACAGTTCCGAAATTAATATATGATGGAATAAGCCAGATTTTCTTTACATTCTTTCAGTCTTTTACATTGCTGTTGTGTGACTTTATATCAATCCTGAGGTTTGTTTTTTGTTGAAATTTAACAGGACACTGGACAGGAATAGCCACAATTCATGTAGAAATTCAGAGTAAAAGCAAAACTGAAATGGTCTCTTCTTTTTTCCTTGGCTGTTCTTCCTTTCAATTTTATTTCCCTTCTTTTTTGACTCTCTTGTCTTTTTTTTCTTCTGTTTTTTTTGTTTGTGTTACTTCCTAAACCAATTTTACAGCCGTCTCAATTCCCAATGATCCTCTGCCACAAATAGACAAATCTTCATTAGGTCTCACCTGCTTGTCTTCACGCTGTGCTATGATTACAGCTGAAGTCCTGAGGAGGAAACTGCCCTGTGCTCAGATTGATTAGTAGGCCTGGCAGCAGTCTGCTCATCATTGCTTTAGCTGCAGTCTCAGCACTCTGTTCAATCTCCTGGGGTTCGACTGCTAACGGACAGTCATGTGCTTTAGTGGAGGTAAAGGGAGAGGTCATCCCACACACACTGACACACTGATGTATACACACAAATGCTTTAACCCTTTCATGTCTAGAGGTCACTAGTGGACAGCTATTCATGCATATACAGGGGACACTTGTGCATCATTCTGTACACTGTGGTCTAGTGACAAGCCATTGTACTCTATGTGGATTTGTTTTTCTCACCTCCTCACCCAGAATGGCAAACAGGTTACTAGACTGGGGCCATCGGGGGATACTTGTTCCTAAGGGAGAGGCCTCCAAAGATACCAAAGCTGGACAGGTCTATATGATTAATATACAGTATCTCTTCAGTAAACATAAAAATGCAAATCTGTGTGTAAAAAAAGTTCAAATCTTGTTTTTTATGCAGAGCAATAAAAACAGGAAAAATTCATGCATGAACATATAAATATTTTATTAGCCAATTTTAACAGAACGCAAACCTTCCGGGAGGAAAAGCCGTTTACTTTTAAGGTAAAGAAACAACGTTCAAATGTCACGAACAGGCAGTTTGGTTTAATCATTTGTAAATATGTATGACATATTTATGTAATATTAAACTGTACCTGTCAAAATGATTTGCAGCATTCGGGTTACCGTTTGTTATCTGGGAATAATGAACCTGCAAATGTCGCGACTGGCCAATCAAAATCAAGCATTCCAACGAGCCGTGTAATAATATAGTATAAGTGAAGCATTGCTTTTCGGCAGTTTAATAATATTTCTATTACCATAGTTATACTAAAGTTTCATGATTAAACTATGGTTATTGTGGTAACACTATAGTAAACTTGTGGTGACTACAAAATGAAATTGAAAAAACTATGGTAACCATATGGGATTGTTTGCTGGCATTACACTCATTCTTGTTTTTTTTACCCATGCTCGGTGAATATTGGCCAGAACTGCTGTGTTAAAAATACCCAATGCGAGTGGCAAATTTTTTACCCAGCGGTGTGTTCTTCTGTTTAATATTTACCCAGCGTTTGTCAATAACAACCCAGCACTTTTTAGGGTGTAAAGTTGGGACAATACAAAATCATTAGACAGCTTCCTATTTTTGCTTTCTCCCTATTGCATATGTATCCTTTCACATTTTTGTTCCATTTAATCTCCCAGCAAACACATGACCCCATTCTGATTTCTTCTAATGTGTAAATATTTGCACTCCTGCTCCCGATTCAGATCTCTGTGACCTTGTCAGGGCTATTTTGAGCTACAGACCTTACAAAACACCTTTCAGACCTTACAAAACATCTTTCAAAATCCACCGTAGGTAATATGTATTACAAAGGATTTTTCATGGGAGAGAAAGAGAAGAAAATGAAAGTATAAAACCTCTAATGAAAATGAATATGAATGATGTTGTCAAGCAAACAGCAGGCTGTAGTAATACTACTTGTTAGACGGCCAGGAAGGCTGTACTTCTAATGGGAAACTTGGATTAAAGCCCAGACAAATAGAACAGGTCAAAAAGTAACTCCTCTCTAGCGAGACCAAGGAGAAAGATGTTTGCCTTAGTTGATAGTAGGTCAGAAATAAACCTCAAAAGAAATGAAGGAATTAAGATACGAACATGCAAACATGCTAAGGTATAGTTCCAATGTCTAAAATTACTAAAGGCCAATTATTAACTTTAATTATCTTAGATTTGTTTATTTAAAATAAACTTTTGTGTCATTAAAAGTTTTTATTTTGTCACATTTTTATTATAGGTCAGGCAAAGCTCGACTATATTCACAAAAAATACACAATTGTTTTTGACCTTACTGCCATTGTTTTTGACCTTAAATATAACCCAAGTGGGTTTTAGTGCAGTAAACACAGTACTATAGTATTCTTCGTCCCTGCGTCCGTTTTCAAGCTGCCCTTTAGTTGTGGCATCTGTTAGGGGACAGGAAATGTTAGGAACAAAACATCTGTGCTTAAGGCACGTCTCGGGAAAAGGTAACTGCTGTGCTGCTTGCACTTTCTTGTTTTGCTGCTTTATTAAATCGCTCCGTATTTGAAACCCTTAAAACAAGCTCTGTGGGTTGACAACAGCCTTTTGGCAGCCTGCCGAGTTGCTATAGATGTTCAACTCATTGGTCAGAGACAACATCTAAGTAGGAAACTGCATGGCACTGCAAATATTCCTAATATCTCGAAGTTGGCATGTCTGGCTTGAAAGCCAAAGGGGAGAACTTGGTACTGTCAGTGACATGTGGGATACACAGTGGAAGTACGAGGCAACTGCGAACCTGAAAGACTGTATTGAGCTGACTGAAATCATTAGAGAGTCGAAGGCCGTTGTATGGTTTTGCGATCATTATAATTAGACTAGATTATAATAAGGGGCTTTACGATTTTCCAGTAATCCGGTAATCTTTTGTACCTCTATTTAAGCAGCCGCTAAAGAGCCTCGAGCCCTTTATAGGACCACTGCTTGACGAAACCTCCAGGGAACTCAAGGATGTCATGCCGCTCTAGGTTTATCTGCCCAGGGCTGGCTAAAACTCATCAGTGATTCATCAGTGAAGAGATTAGTTCTTTAAACTCTTATTTCAGGAGGTAAAGAATTCATTTTGGCCTGTCGCTAAAGGTGTTAATTGCACCTGCCTTTGTAGGTAAGTGGGCCAGTTAAGTAAGTTGCCAGTAAGGCCCGCACTTCAATATATGCCAAAATAAGACAAGATACCAGAGAGGTTTGAGGGAAACTTTGCTCACTTCTCCGGGCCCTAAACATCCCTTTTGTGTCCACCTTTTGATGCTCTAAAGTGAGGTCCAGATGTTACTGATTATACCACCCTGCTTGCAGACCGCATTTCATTGCACTTGCCCAGGGCGATATTGATACATGCTCGGCGGGCTTGCACCCACATGTGAATATATAGCAGTTGTCTTTTGGAGATAAGTTATCATGAAGTCTGAAAACTGAATGAAGTTTGTTAACATACACGGTAGGACTAGACTTTTGCCCCCAAAGGCCTTTTGCCTTGAGGCACAGGCAGAAACAGCTGGATAGGACCTCAGGCACTGAGACTAAGTTGCATGTTTATGGGCTTATCTGCTTAATTCAGAATAATTCTCTGGGCAGATGTTTCTTCTCAGGGTTGGGCCAGCGCTGCAAACCTCATCCATCTCAATTAGTCTAGTCTGAACACGTGATGCATGCCGTAATGAGGTAGGCTAGAGTAATCAAACCCTACTAAACTGTGTAAATGTGAAATAGCACAGTAATGAATAAGACCTCAGCAATCACACCAAATGACATTAGATTATATGCATATTTTACCGCTGTGGTGCCAATCTTCTGGTGCCACTCATAATAGCATTAATTAATAAATCAGATACATCAAATTAAGCTACCGCTTAATTCTTAAGCATAATAATAATATAGACACACCGCTTTACATTCATAAGCCGCCTCTGAATTGATATGCTTTCATAGTACAGTTTTTACTGTATTTGATAAAGAACTTGATTACCACTGACCACTTTAAACATTACAACTTAAAAACTTAAAGGGACAGTTTAGCCTATTATTTACCCTCATATTATTCCAAACTTGTATGACTCTTTTTCTACTGCAGAACACAGAAGAGAGAGTCATGTAGAGATTTTGAACGACATTAAGGGGAATTAATGATGCCCACATTTTTAAGTTCAGTTGCTTCCTTAAATTTGTAAGTATTACCAAATTTGCGATACAAGTCAACTTACTTAAAAAATCTTAAAGCCTATAAACTGTTGTCATGTAGGGGTGTAGCATTATTCTTACATATACATATACACATACAATTTGCTGTGACTATGTAAACTGGTATGTAAACTTTTTTGCATTTAAAATAAAATCTCAGTACATGAAGTAAGTATTGTATGTGTACTTCAAATACAGTACTGTATTGAAAATACTGAGTATTTTCAAAATTCATCCATATGGATTCCTATACAGACATGTAACAAAAAGTACTGTATAACACTTAAATTGATGCTTTAAAGCAACGCCTTTAAGAAATAAATCCAAGTTTGTCATTGCAAATAATCACCTATGAGTGAAGGGGAGCAGGGTAATCATTTTTATGTTAAGGAACGGTGAGCTAGACATTCATCACATGCTGTCAAGCCACAGCATGGGTAATAAACCCTTCTGTAAAGTAGCATACACACTCCTTTACACATTCTACACACTATCTCTAACAACAGGCAAACACACAGGTGGACGTGGCCTCTTCCTTTTGCTGCATCTCTATATCCTAATACATATGGCTGAATGAAAAGTGTGATCTTCATGCACAGGGCTGTCACTTGCTCTCTTAAAATTTGGAAAATGTTAATGAATTATGTTTGAAAGAGAGGTATGTTATGCTATGATTACACCTATAAAGATGAAAGAAACATTTTGCTTAATGTGAACAGCAAACTATTGTTTTGTTGCTGATATACATCAGTAAGGTTTCTGTGTGTTAATGTATAAAAGAAAGCGAGTCATACTGCTAGAGGATAAAGGATATGTATGATAGTATATGAGGTAAATCTTTGAAAAGGGAGAGGCTGATGTGTATGGCTATGACTCACCTGTATGCGTGCGTGCGTGCGTGTGTGTGTGTGTGTATATGGTTCATCACAGCCTGAAACCATACATTCTATCTTCAAACAAAGTCAGAGATGCAGAAGGGGAGCATGGGTGTCAGAGCATAAGAAAGAAAGAGAGAGATGAGGGAGATTGTGTGAGAGACAGGCTATAAGGTCTGATAGGATTATGTAGTGTGTGTGCAGATGAGATGACTGAAGCAAGGACTGAGAGATTTAACAGATCTAGTGTCTTATGCAGACACACGGTGCAGTTTGGCTTCCAGAAAGACCTCAAAATTGTCCCTCCATCACTGTTTTCATGAATTATATAGCATGTTCAAAACAGCTACTGTATTCTAGCAGATATATTCTAATCTTAGGATTCTCACCAAAAACAATAATGATTTGTACAGGTGTGCATACCTATTTTCTCACTAAAACTTTGTATGCAGACTCGACTTATTTTGTATCTTTGGCAATTGGCTTTGCTATTTCTTAGGTAGGTCTATTTCCTTAAAGGTTGTGTGATTGAACCTCATCTAGAATAGTGTGAAAGTTGCACCTCTATTGACCTCTGATCTCTGCATAGTGAACGTAGGCTGTACTTGGCCCCGTAATTGTTGCTTGCAGCTATATTATTAGTGACTCACTATCTTTAATATCTGTCTTTCTCTCCCTCCCATGCACAAAAAAACATGCGCACACTGTTTCTTTCTATCCTTTTGTGACTCACAAACTACAAGAGAGTTTCACATTATTCAAACATTATATATCCTACACTTCTACAGTGTGTACTGTCACACACATTTAAAATGTTAGGTTTCTTTTACAAATTAAGTAAGGAGAAGAGTTGAAGGACAGGGAGGGGGTAGGTTGGGATCTTACTGTGATAAGTAATGAGAAATGAAAGTCGCTGTCCTTTCAAAATGATATGCCATCTTGAGGAGGACAAAAAAATTCCCCCTTGGATGGAAGATAAATGCAGATGTCAGACAGAGATTGATTATTTGTCAATCAAGCGTCTAATTCACCCACATGGAACAAGATAATCAATGGTAACTGAAAAATTAAGTTCATGAAAGATCCGCCTCTTTCTCATGATTTGAGATCTTCGGGATGATGGAGAGAAGACTGAGACCATCTCTCATGTTTGACCTCTTCTCCAGTTTACAAGTCTGTGTCTCAAAGGAACATCTGTCTGCTTTGGTATAATAAAAAATGAATGAATGTGTGATAGTTTTTAATAAGGTTTTCAAGTCAGCGTATATATCATTCCCATCATGAATTATGCTGCTTCATTGGGTTGTTTTTCATATATCCTGTGTAAAACAATATATGTCAAAAAACAATAAGAAAGCATAATTCAAAAACTGATATGTCTTAGGAAAAGAGGTCAAGGTTTGGCCGGTGAGCAACCCAAAAAGCATAATTTTGTGTCTGCGAATTGTGAAAAATTAACATATAAATATTTAATTATAATTATAAAAAAACTGTGCACATTTTTATATAGAACTAATTATCTTAAGATATAAAATATTCCTGGCTAGCAGTTTTAAAATGTAATTTGAAATCGAATCAATGTTTTTTTGTCATGCATGAGTCCAACCGTGTGCCAACATCATGATGAGGGCAGCTGGAATGTAACTCCAATATAGAAAATAGCAGAACATGGCAGTAGTGCAAATCCTGAGAAGTCATGATGAGATATGAGTCTGTCAGGCTTCATTGCTTCCCCTCTCTCTCTCTCTCTCTCTCTCTCTCTCTCTCTCTCTCTCTCTCTCTCTCTCTCTCTCTCTCTCTCTCTCTCTCTCTCTCTCTCTCTCTCTCTCTCTCTCTCTCTCTCTCTCTCTCTCTCTCTCTGACATGACAGTGAGGTACGGCCCTTCCGTTGAGCTCTTCGTCACCCACATCACCCACGCTCCCTCCGACTCAACCTGAACGCAGTGGGGCGATGCTGTCTCCGCTTCTGGGCCCACACGAGTATTTGATCAGTCAGGTCGTAACGTGACCAAACACACGCTCGTCCTGTCAGTGTAAATAATATGATCACCAGGTATACAAGCGACTCATACCAAACAAACAACCCCCCCAACACAAACGTGTTAACATACAGATACAATTCCATGTTGCATATGCACTCCGTGACCGTCAGCAACCGTGACATGTTTACATGTAATGTGAACAGAATGCCATCAGTGATTATTCGTTACCGCAACAGTACGAAACATCAGCATGCATTTACATGGGTTATGCTGTATGATTAGGTCTCATGAGCAGGCGGTCTGCAACCAGACATCAGGTTATATATTGGTGCCATATGCAACAAGCTGTCAGTAACCATCCTGTGCGCTACTACCCACTCTCCTGCAAAACATCAGAGAGGGAATAAGTTAAACAAGCAATGTAAAACATCTTTGTATGTGTTACCAACTGACATTTCTTTAATGTAAAGGCTTGGCATTTTGGAGCATGGCTTGACATCTTATGGCATATAAAAGTCATGACATCATAAAAAATATATTTGAATCAACTGGTGAAAGAGACCCTATATGATTGTCCAATTTATATGTCTATTTCTAACACTGTAAAAAAACCATAATTTTACAGTATGTGCTTTTATAGATTTTCCACATGAATAAAAAATCTTTATGGAATTGTACTATTTTTTTTTTACAAATTTTTCATGTCATTTTCAAAATAGGTGAAAAACGTCAAATTTACAAGAAAACACGTAATTTTACAGGGATAAAATTTTAGCTGCCGCCCCAGCTGCCGGAAAATGTCAGTTTTACAAGAAAAACTGAGAAAACGTGTAATTTTACAGGACAAAAACTGTTATTTTACTTTTTTTTTTGACAGAAAATGTCTGTTTTTTTTCCACAGGATTTTGTGTTTACAGTGTAGAAGGAATTTGAAGAGAAATACAGTTAAAAACATTGTCCATGAAGTCTGCGGAGCTTTGAAAGAGCAACCTCCGAGCAATAATTTTTCCTTTAGACAAGCGAGGTGTTGAGTGGGGTGATAACAGCGCTGTTAAGCGTGTTAAATTTGCTTTTCTGTTATCTGTATATTTAGAGTTTATTCTCTGTCACATTGTGTGTGTGTGTGTGTGTGTGTGTGTGTCCAGTCTTTTCTCAGTTGGCTGGATATGTAGCGTGAGCACCCTGGGGTTTTCCTGCTGTTCAGATCACTCCTCTCTCACATTTGGCTCAGACAGTGATCTTACACCAAGGCTGGACCCTCATCCACACTATCTCCTTGCTGCCTAAAGCAAGGACGGTTATTGGCACGTAAAAAAACACGCACATACATTGCACTGCAGCCAACAGCCTGGCATGAGTGTCTTAAAGTGTCAGTGTCTTTTTCTCTTTCTCACATGCATACAGTACTGCAACCTAAAGTGAAGAGAGAAAGAGAGAGACAGACAATGAGACAATGAAAGTCTGGTACACTGATGGCATGTGTGTTTGTGTTTGGGGTGACAGAGAAACTTTGCTGTTGGCTGTATGCAGAACACATTTTTTTTTAATGCAAATACAAAAACTTTTTTCTACCATAAAAAGCTTTCCTGAAACGATGACTGTGTTTCCTGGATATTGATAAACAGCATGACCCAAGAAACATATGAAACCAGTACACACCCTGCAGTCTCTTGACAAATGAGAGCAAATCTTTAAAGCACACCAAACAGGTCAAGGGGTCAGTGCCTCAGACAACACACCCACAGTCAGCTCATAGACAACTTACTGACCGTCTGAGGCATACCTCAAATATCACTCTAAAGTCATGGCAAAGTTCATGATCAAAATGAGTGAAATGTGGAACCATATTTTAAATCTGGAGATGCAAGACAACCCTTTAACTGGCATTACAGTAGGAAGACTATGCATGTAATATAACATATAAGAATATGCATCAGAAAATGCCTTTTCTGCATTCGTATTAATATTCACTTAATATTTACTCAAGCAAAATGCAAGAATGAAGCAGAAATAGTATGACAAACACATTTGACAAGTTCTGTAAAAGGCTGCTTGTGATTTTTTGACAGTTATAATTAGATTTGTTAAAAAAAGTGAGAGATGTGATTTTTCCCCTTCCTGTGAGCGTTGACAGGAGATGGCAATCTTGGTTTCTCAACTTCAAATCTCTATTTTACGAAAATCAAAGGAGTAAAAGGTAACAAATATGTATGTGTGCACCACTGTGCAAAAATACAACACTTTTATAGGGAACACAATCAACATCTACGATTAGTTTAGTCATTAGGCCTGCTGCACATTTTGATGCAAGATAGCAAAGAGATTCAGTTTCGCATGAAATAATTGAAAATATGTCAGGGTATGAGTATCTGATTTATTAATCTCCTGTTGCAATTGTTTGCTGAATATAGCTCCAGGCAGAATACACCGATGTCAGAATTAGTTTATTGCGTTCTGTGTTTTTGTAGAAGTGGGCTCTTGGGTCAAATCCAAAAAGGTAATAGCAGAAACTCAACAGTATTGTTCTGTGAGGATATGGGGAACTTGTGTGGTCAATTGTTAAGATTTAGGCTTTTGTCCCTCAAGGGATACATTTAAATATCCATTCAACACATTTAAAATATAACAGATGAATTGCTTGGATATTTTTACCCCAGCATGGAAAATTAATTACACACTTATTAAAGTGGGAAACATTTTAACATGAGTGTGCGTGTTATTTTAATTTCTATCAACAACAGAATAACTAACAAACACAACATGTACTATTAGTGTTAAGCACATTATAACATTAGAATCATACAGTTTTATAGTTGACAAATAAACCGTATCCATGGTGGGATAGCAAAAATGTAGAAAACAAACACAGCACATTAAACACCAATAAAAAGAGGAACCTGCAATCCTGCAATTGCCTCATGCTTTTGACATTACAAGACAGCGCTATGCAACAGCATCAAATGTCACATTCCAAGACAAGAACAAGCTCATCCTTAATTAGTCAAATCATTTGCCTTTGGCACATTCAAACAAATCAGTTTCAATGCAGCGATGACCCTGCTGAATTCTAAGAGATATTAAACAAATGCCAGTTCAAAGCCTTTATACTTCCTGAAGGAATAAGATAATAACATTCAATATTTAATACACATCTCACTCTGTAATGAAGTCATGCATGACAAGCATTTTTTTGTGAATATCATTAAATTACTTTCTGTCTGAATACATCATGAAGTGAAGAAATAAAATGAAAAAATACTTTTTTTACTATTGTATTATTTAGATGAACTGTTTGTGTACGTGACAAAAGTAATCATATCATTCATGAAATTATGGGATTTTATGAGGTTGAAGGTGTCTGGTTGCAGTTTGTTAATATGGCATCCCAGTGAGGTCACTCTTGGGTTGAGTAGTAATTACATTTCGGACACACATGGTGCTTTCCTGTTCTCCATATGTGGTCAGACACATATAGAATAATGGGCCTTCATTATACCTTGTCTTGCTAAGATTACGAAAAATAAAAGGGTGCTTCTTACAACCCTGTCAATTGAGAACAACTTTGGTCTGCCAATTATACGTACATCCTTAGACTTGTTGAAAAGTAATGACTCGGAATGTTCTGGAATAACTTTGATGAGCATGTGCTTAGGACTACACATGATTTGTTCAGCTCATAAAGTATAGAGACATGCTCTACAAAGTAAAGTTTTCTGGATCTAGGATGTTATTTTGAAATGGACCAAAAGGGAATGCATGCAAATGCGACTATAAAAGTATTCAGTGCAGCAAGAAATTGTTTGTGCAAGGCTTGTTGTAAAGGCTCTTTTCAGCACCACGGACAGCGTCTGCTGTGTTGGTTTATGGACCGATGTAAATGGAAACCAGCACTGAATGCGAATGCCACAGTAGGGAGATGAAACAAGAGTATAAAATAACAAAATACACCAAATGCACAAGATTTGAGAAAATTGGGTACATTGTTAACCTAAATGTCTCCAAGGTGGAACAGGTCTACAATTTCGAAACAGGAGCAGTAAATAAAACCTCTGCGCGTACGCACACTCACCCAAGACACTTTTGCAAAAATGTAGCTCAAAGGATGACTTCAATTATGGTACAAATGGCACCTTGAAGCTCCTCCATCAAAACATCCAGCCATACATCACTCATTTAACTCACATGGCTCACAATATAACACTACACCCCCATCTAAACCATTCAAAGCACTGAGCTATGTTCTTTTATGAAGGCAATTTCTCTTCGGATACAGTTGTATTTCAACACTATGTTGCCATCGATGCATATGTCACAACGCCAGGCCTTCACTCGCTTCGTTCATTTATAACCAAACTCCATTCCCAAAGCATAACAACCTCCGCTACGCGTCCAATACTGGATGAATAGGACTATGAAGACACAGTTTATGGTGCACGTCAGTAAGCGTTACTCTCTGGAAATGTCAGGCATAGGTCACATTCCACCATGAAAAATCACAATGGTTAGGAAATAGACCCTTGCAGACAAGAAAAAAATGCCTTTTCAACCAAAAAGATGCACCAGACTGATTTGTTGGCCTTTTGAATGAGTTGCCTGCCCCTTTGCACAACTCCATCATGGAACTGTTTGCCTGTCATGGCCCACTGCTGAGCTGCTCGGCTATGTGACCTTGACGGAAGTTTCTGTGAGCTTGAGCACATACAATACTCCTTTGTCTCAATAGCAGTACAATAGCATATGACAGATTACCGTTGTAGATTTTACACACAAAAAGCTCATTTACATGCAGCAACAATAATAATGATTGCAGGCATGTCCTGCTCTCATGTATTAATAAATCAGCATGTCTTATTTGTTTGTGCATGTGCATTTGTGAGAGATATATTGAGGATGTATTCCATTAAAATACATTGTGATAAATGCACTGTTTCTGTTAATACTTGCTCCGGGCACAATAACAACTTAATTTACATATTTATTTATTCTATACAATATTCAGACATGTCAGCACAATTTGCTATAACCTTGTTTTAAGATTTGCCCCTAATAGATCTGCAGACACACTTACTTTAATATAAATTCACTGCACTGTTAGTGGTTTCATTTGAAAGATTTCTGCAAGTCGCTGAAGTAATTATGTTCATTAAAGCTCTTAACAGAAAATGGATAAACGTTACATATAATGTATAATATAACCACATATTTGTATTGGAAATATATATGAGCAGCAGGGTGACACTATATTTAAAGCTATTCAAGCTAGAATAAATTTAACCTGCTACATTTCTCCATTTCTGTCCCTCTCTTTACACATGCACACACATGTGCAAGCCTCTGCTAGGAAACAGGGGAACTCAAGAACAATATTAAACCAGTCTGTGGACCATGCAATTTCAATTACCAAAGAGAATCAAAAAGCTGAAAAGAATTCAAATTGATTCCTCTGTTTAAAAAAAAAAACAGCAGTCCCATGGGTTCCTCAGACAGAATTATATCTGTTGTTTTCGTATACAGTACATGCAGGAACACATTTGTTTGCGCACGAATCCATGACATCAAAGGTATTGTTTACTGGGCACGGAAAGTATCATCACGCCGTCACACACGCCCACTGTGTGACAACAGATACGACACATCACAAAGTCACATGGACTACATTTAAAGCCACTGAAGTTCAGAGGAAGAAGCAAGAAGTACATGAACCCACACTCATGCACACTCACAGTCCGTACAGTGTTGATGGCTAGATAATAGATTTACGCACAGCTAAGGAGATTAATGTACGTGCTTTTAAAAAGTGCTCGCCGATCATTCTTACGACGTAAACAGCTTTAGAGGAAACCAAAGCGATAAATAGGAAATACATTTATTAATCTAAGCAGCTTAGTTCAGGTTGAACTCGTCCAGCAAATTAAGTTTGCTGGATTTCGCAGGAAATAAACACAGCGGGCTGGTGGAGATGAGGAAGTGTCAGCAAAATATTGTATCGTGATTTATTTTCTGCCTTCATGTGCAGATGATTTCCTTGCTTCCTCATTATCACAAGTACAAACTATTTTTAAGCTCACTCTTAGGGCATAAAATGAGCATGCTGGTCTTTGTGTATTATTTATTCTCGGCTCAGATCTATAGCTGATGAGAGGCACGGAGAAAGACAAAAATGGGTGTCGTACCAAAATAGTCTGACTGATGGCTCAGAGCAAGTTTTACAGTTTGTTGAAGATGAGCAAAGATTCACACCCTATCCATGGGTGAGGTGATACCGCAGCGCTGCTGAGACTAGCTTGAGTCAGTCTAGTGTGTGTGTGTGTGTGCGTGCGTGTGTGTGTAGATGGGGGAAAGAAAGTTGAAGCGTGTGTCGAGGTCAAGCCTTCGGGCTGCTCTCACCTGGTGAGACACCCTGCAATGGCTCCTCATTCTTTCCCAAACACACCACTTATACATCTACTGTCTTATTTCACAGATATTTCTCCATCTGAAAGAGACTTAAACCTTTCATTTCAGAATTGTATAAAGAAATCTTTCATTCTAAGACTTCCTATAATATCTTGAAAGTGAAGTGAAACCCAACATTATCCAGTGATCCAGTACATAAACTATATACTTAAAATATGTGATTATAATGTATAATCTCACAACCAATGTTACAGCAATCTTTCCACCAATGGCTACATTTTAACAAAGGAAATCTGTGATACCTGGAGAGAGCTACTGTGTCCGTCAGCATTTCTATTTCTCTAAATGAAAGCTGAATGAAAATTATAGCAGGACCTCTGGAAAGTAAATTATGGGGTGAACTGCTCCATCTCTATCTCGCTAGCAACTAGTCTGCAGATGCATGAGCTGTAATGTCAAAATGCATATAGCATGACTATTTAAAAAAAACACCTTTGCAAATTCCAAGTTTGCCATTTACCATTTTTCCAGGACATACCATTAATGTGTTGATAAAGTCCTGTGTTCACCAGGCTTTACTGTATATGTCGAGCTCCTCGCTCACGATAAATGCGCTGATGATAGAACCACGGCAGCTGAAAAGACAGAGGCAGGTATGATTTATGTCGCTGATGTTGCCAGATCATCCTTGAAGTGTAATGCATTATGGGAACGGCTTGGCTGATAATGAGTGCTGTACGAATGAAAGTTTAAATCGATTAGCGCTTGGCCCTCACTCACATCCATCACAACTCTGCTGATGCATGCATTCGCAATCAGGTCCTGTTTTTCGATAGAGGATTTGTAAATTAATCTCTCTAATAAAACCTAGACGACTGTTTAAACAGCAATCAGTTGTGACATGCATGATTAACAAAAAAATCAAGTATGAACACAAACAAACTTTTACGAGAGGTCTGCAAAACAACAGAAGTGAGTGCACCATTGCAAAGAAGTCAACTGTTATTGTTTTTTTTAAAACAGATTAAAGTGCAGAACTTTGCAGACCTCAACTTCATAGTTTCACTTCAAGATTTTTCATCTCAATTTTTGTTGCATATTTGTTGATTTCAACACAAAATATTTTTGAATCGCCCTTAGTTTTGTGTTTGTTTGCAATGAAAGTGGCATTACTCTGGAGGTTTTTTCAAGTAGAAAAGTGAAGCTTGCACACTAAATTGTTCTTTCTAAAGTAAGAATAAGTGAATTAACTACTACATTACTGACAACATTTCTGTGTGCAGGGCTTCCCTCTATGTAAACACTGCTTCAAAGACAGTTATGTCACATCCTTTTCTGATACGCTTGGTTGACATGACAATGAAGTTGAAAGATTGGGTAAAGCTTTACACCGACAAGGTCAGTAAGCAATTTTCTCAAACTAGTCTCATGCTAAAGTCTTGCAGCTATACTTTAACAGCAGCGTGTATATTAATTGCTTGGCCCTGTGTCTTTGCATTGTAAGTGTCTTTCAATAACCTTTTTGCTATTATCAAAAACATCCAATTATTTTATGTTATGATCAACAGAACCGAGTCTAGAACATTTCTTTAATCGCAACAATATTCGAATTAAACTTCCCCTTTGCAATCTAATGGTTCTAAAATTGTGGATGGTCATCTCCTACCCGTTTCCTAATTTGCTTAAATAGCACATAAACGCCTCTTTTCTTAGCATATAGCTCTGGAATCCATTACAAATCCCAGAGATAGACAAGACATTCGCACCGAAATTAACTGGAATCAGGAACTGTCCCCTTGACGTAATGTGACTCATTATCAAAATCCAATTAGCCTCAAACAGTGAGTGACAATAGAGAGAAAGAATGTAAAGAGCTTTATTATGTGTGTATTAGGCCCTCTGTGACACGCCAGCGGAAATGAAACTGCTTTTTCTTTCATTTTTTTGTCATTACTTTGTTAATTAGGGTGCACGCGCTCTCTTTAGAGATGTTAATGGGTTCATCTCCCTATTTCTAAACATTTCAGGTCCAGAATTATCTTTTAATATTTTTTAGTGATCATGAGTCTGTCTTGAAGCTGAGGGAAAAAAGAAAAAAGGACGATTGTATTAGATAAATGAAAAAAAACTAAATGAACGCACGTGAGGGACGTGGAGTAAAAATATAATTGAAAACCTTTGTGAGTTCACTTTTTTAATCAGCTATTTCTAAATGTTTAAATTACATATTTATCCTTGATATTCTTAAAATCTCAGTAAACAGCTAACTGTTTATCATTGTTATTTATCAAATAATTGTAGCAGTGAAAAACCTTATGCTTATGGACACGCAGCACTATAATGTTTTATTCCAGATCTTTTTAAATGGGTTAACAAGAAAATAATAGCGTGTGCTAAATTAACAATAAGAACTTGTACAGATAATGTTTCTGTCCTGATAATACACCCTTCCTCTCTTCCAGCTCTTGAAGTCTGATCAATGTCCATATCTCATGTGAAACGCTCTCTAAAAACTCTGCCAGCGCATCTGGGTTAATTGGGCGCTGTTCCCTGGGTCCACGAAACGTGTGATTTATGTAGCATTAGCAAAAACATGAACTTTACTTGATCCTTTTTTCAAACAACGGCATGAGAGTATGCTTTCAAATAGCACATTCAAACTGCCTCACAATGTAACTTACAACATGATCTATAATTCAAGGGCAAAATAAAAAGTAGGACTAGCAAAGTGGGGAAGTGAAAAAAAACTTCTATTGAAAAGATGAAAGAGCCTGCATGTAAAATACAACACGCCAAGCGTGTTTAAGTTGTATGTTCAAATCTGAAACATTCACAGAAAGAGTTGTTTTTATCTTTCCCATCAATCCTCATAATCAGACTTCCTTCCATAACTTCATTCTTTGGACAATTAAATTATATCTCAATTGAACCATATAGGGCACCGTCATTGTTCGTAATTGGTCTTTCCCCAGAGGAGCCGAAATGCCAACGGTGTCATGTTGGCCCAAAAGCATTCCTGCGTTACAGAGCGCTGGAAGGTTAGGCTACAGTGCTATACAGCTAATTAAAGCTAGTCTCTTCCTCTAACCGCTGAATTATAGATGACAAGCCATCAGCAGATCTGGTTTATAATTACCAGCTTGCCAACAGGACTTGTTTCACCGCTCGTGTTTTGAGTGTCATTGTTGGAATTATTTTGGTCTTTGATGCACCAAAATTTGCATCCATTTCTCTTTCTCATTTGAAAATCATTTATGGAGCTGTAGACATACATGCGCCTGTAGTCACTGCATTCCCCAGCTGGCAAATCATTCTGCATTTGTAATTTCCTCTATTTGGATCTCTCTCTCTCTCTCTCTCTCTCTCTCTCTCTCTCTCTCTCTCTCTCTCTCTCTCTCTCTCTCATTTGGACAGCAAAATTGCTCTGGACGAGTGAGGAGAGACAGCAATCTGTCAAGGCCATAGGTTAGACTGTGCCATCTGCCATAGAGTGAGATTACGAGAGTTTGGTCGGCTGGCATTGTTTTGACTGTCTCAGCTCAATCCCAGATCTTCGACTACGCTTCTGACATGATGGAGGTGATGGTGGGGGTGAAAGAGAGAAGATGAGAGAGAGAGAGAAAAAGAGGAAGGGAGGGAGGAGATACTATCAAACTGAATGGTGAAGAGAAGGCACAAATCAATATGCTATGTTGTGACCACCCACACGCTGGTTATGAGGACCCGATGTCCTCCACCAGTGAGAGGAAATCTGTGTTTGTGGATATGTACATGGGCAAGTGCTGGAGGGTTGTAACAGAGCATTTTTATGCGATATACCTCATTCATTTACATTGACAATCTACATTTTTCTATCAAATATATTTCTGTTTCTATGTTGCGTCGATTGTTTTGTATGTTGTGCTTAATAATTTGGGATATAATCTATAATCACCAGAATAATATGTAGTAGTATTTGTGCATTTTTCCCAATGACTAATATTAATATTTTAATATTTACCCCTTGCAAATGTAAGGATATGTCTAGAATTTACAGTCAGCCATTAATGCCAACCTTGTTCCTCCGTACCTAATATGAGATGTTTTGATTCAGCAGCCACCTAATGAGAATTGTATGTCCAAAATATCAGCTCAATCATTAGAGAAACAAAGACTCACCAAATAGATCTCCTGCCTTAGAGGGTAAACAATATTTGGTTGTATAAACAACAAACTTTGCCTCCCCAAAATATCATTTTCTATAACACAAGGGCATAAGGAGAGCATGGAAGTATTTACACCCTAGAAATATTAGCTTACGGCTGGATTCCAGTATCGGTGTAAAGCATTCGTATGCTCCCCAAATCGTATAGTACTTTGTTTGCATACGTGTGTGTGTCTCAGACTGTATTGCCTCGGGCAATGTCGGAACTGCAGGTTGAGGTATCACTCTGTAGTCCCTAATAAGGAGCCTAATCTTATTCCACATGCTGTTATCAACAAACTGATGCAATTTTACACAGGCATGATGAGTACTTGCAGAACGCTACTGTAAAGTGCCTGCGTGAGGGAATCAAACTCACAGCTTAAGATTAAAAATATCCAACCATATACATCAGCTGAGCGTCAATGCGCTGAAGAGGGTTTCGCCTACATGCGAATTTTGTCTGATCTTATCAACGTCTGTGGGTTAACTTCTAGCACACCTACCTATCTACCATTAAGATGAAGTTTAACAATTTGGATAGCGGGGAAGACAATGGTGAGAGCGGCGTATGTTAAAAGAAAAACAAAAGAAAAAAAGGGAGCATCCCAGTGAAAGAAAAACAAGTTCTGGATTGAATGCAAACACCTGGCAGGCATATTCATACAGTACAGGATAGAAAGAGAATGCTGACAAACAAGAGAGAGAGAGAGAGAGAGAGAGAGAGAGAGAGAGAGAGAGAGAGAGAGAGAGAGAGAGATTGTTCTCCTGTAAACAAAACTAATGAGCTATTGTGATGTATACACTATCATAGGCCTTTCATTCCTGAGACTTTAATACCGCTCTCTCTCTCAGCCGAGCAGATGTGTAATATGCTTCACCTGCTAAATGAGGCCAGAATTAGCCTCCAAAACAACCTGGGCAAATGGGGAACAGTTGTGTCCCTTAGCAGAACATCCCCTTGCCATCCAGCATCCAATACCTTTCCCCATATTAGCACACAAAGGATAGAAGACTACTTTTGTTATTAGTGAAATCTGTAAAGATAACAACTGTACATTTCCTGAAAACTCAAAGTGCACATATAGGAATATAGAACATACAGACAGAAAATATGGCAATGTCAGGGTCATAGGTTTGGATGCCAAGAAACATGCAGAGTTGTGTCTACCTTTAGCGCAACTTTAGTCATTCTTATAGAAATGCAATAAATCTAATGAAAAATGCCTGATGCTAATTGGTCAACAGCCATGCTTTATGCACAATGGCATTTAATGATTATACTTACATTTAAAAAACTGGCTAAAACATTAGCAGGGGTCGAACCTAACAACGCCCTTGAGCTGTGACTATATTCACAACATAGCACAGCCTAGCTTAAATACACACACACACACACACACACAATACATGGGACCAGTGAAATATAAAGCATTAAATCTGTGGATAACATCTTGAATGCCAGGCTCTGTGGAGACATTCACATATGGGCCCATGGGCCTCTAAATGGCAATACGGAGGAAGAACATCAGGGCAAACAATAGTCTGGTGAACAAACAGAGAAAGAAAGAGAGAGAGAGATGAGCAATGGGAGTCTCTCTCTCCCACTGACATCTGGACCGAGGTAATAACATGCTACAAAACGTCAGCACCAGCAAACCAGCCATTAACATCTGTCTTTTGACATGTTAATGGTAGTCATCGGAGACACTTTTCAGTGGCCAGTCTCAATGAGGTGTGTGTGCGTGTGTGTGTGTGTGTGTGTGTGTGTGTGTGTGTGGCACAGATGCCTGTAGAATGAAATAGGTCTCACAAGTATTTTTATTTTTATTGCAGTGATCCGAAAATCCACATTCAAATCTGGAATTTAAAATCAAGCTTAGATTTGGAAATAAAGTTTGAGGATTTTGGTCAATTTAAAGCAAACAAATTTTCAATATGAAATATAGTAATTGAGATTGTGGTCACTAATCCAAAAAGTAAAATTGACGCAAAAGGCTAGCAAAACATTTTTACCTTCTCAAGTGCTGATCTACTTAATTTACTCGGAAAAAAGCTGATCATACAATACGAAACCATGTAAATTATGTTGAATAATTTGTACAGATCACCCACTCATTTTGTTTTTTGTTATTATTACTTAATCAAAACAACCCAACTGCAATTCGATTGATATTAATTAAAATGCACAATAACAAACATGATTTTTGCAAATAAACTCCTCATACATTTCAGTAAATAAGACAGACAACTGGCTTGTTTGATTAGTCAAATAATCTGATCTTTACAATTAGCATTGTCTTAGTGCAACACAAGCGATTAAGACCATTAAACATGCTGAAATGACTAAGTTAAATTCAGAACCTTTTTACAAAGATGTCTTGCGTGTGCGCCAGTTTACTATTTGCTGTACTTCGCTTTGAAAATGGTTCATTTGTATTTTGAACAGTTCTTTGTGAAGGGCAGCTTCAAAAAAGTTTTCTCCTTTCAAATCTATCAAAGAAAAGTACAAAGTGCTCACAGATGTATAATCCCTTAATGTAAAACAAAGTTCTTTCATTTAAATGCCTTCATTAAAGATGCATTTGAGGCACTGTTCTTGTGAATTAATAGAACCACAGTTCCAGATGTTGTTTGGTACGTTTAAACACTTGAATTTGGAAACACTGCTCATTGGTGATGGGCTGAATGCTAACTGATGATAACATTGCAAGCGCAAACTGATTACTGTGAACACTACAGTGAAAGTTTAACTTGCCACAGAACTTTCATACAGTACTAGTATAAAGATAGCATAAAGTTTCTTTGCCATAATGAAGCAAACTCATCGGTTGTGATAGACCAGTATATGGAGCTCATGGTATGAAGCAAAACAAAGAATCTTCTTAACTCTCCAGACACATTCAAGACACTGCTAGGTTAAACACAATGCTATAAATAAGCAAGCATGCAGCGGTTTGTGCAGGTCATTGAAGAGAAACACACAAAGATGATCTGCTTTGAAATGAATTCCATATTCAAATTTCTCATATTGGGGATATTTCATTCTCCTCAAGCACCAAAAAAACCCTTCTTCATAGAGATTACAATCAATGGAGTGTCATGTTCAATTTACGGGGCGATTCGTTCCTATTTCCCATTCTCCATTTCCATTCATTTCATTCATTTTTGTCACCCAGATGCAAGTTATTCACCTCAAGAAAATGATGGAGGTGGGACCTTAAGTATTTAAAATGGAATTCTCTGTAGAAACTGGATCTAATGAGGAACAAGCCACAGAATCACACTGTTACTGTGTCATCTGGGTCATGTGACCTGAGGGTTAATAACTTCAGGGTTGAGGCGGATGGAACAGCGATGAACAATCTGAGAGATTCGGTGTCTGTACATTATATATTGTGAGATCTTAACTTCACTTTTCATTTCTGTATAGATTTAAGTCTTTGTTTTGATATTATTCTCAAGTCTAATTTAGTCTTCCTTGATGAGGTGGAGTAAATCTGTATTTCACAGACCTAATTTGTGATTTTAATCCCGTCGAAATCGAACATGCCTATTTTTCCTCATACAGCCTCTGTAAAAATGATAGAGCAAATAACCTCCCTAACTCGATGATCCTCTGAGAAATGTAATCTTGCCAGGACAGAAATAGCTGTGATTGTAGTTTTCAGAGCACTTCTTATTTATTTTGACCAACATCATATACCGTCACTAAAGCGTTGTTTTCTTTGTTCAATGTGTTTCATGAAGCACTTTCCAAAATATCAACATTGAGAAAACAGACCTCCTTCAGTTTTAGTAATTACTAGAAACAAATCACCTGCAAAAACAGTAATTTAAATGTTGTTTGAAAACTAATCCTGTCTGAATAATGCTTATTTTGTTCTAAAATGATAACTTGCCATCCTTGAGTGGAAAGGATAGTGACAGGATGTGGTTATCAAAAATGTCAGTCTGCAGTCAGTTTTGAGTGACAGGTTTAAATCCTGTCCCATGTACAGCAACACTAGTGTCTCCGCCAGCTCCACAGATCCACACAACAAAATCATGAGACAAAGCTTGCTATCACTGCAAACATATGATCTATATTTGAATCTCTCACTCCTCCACCAAAGCATAGAAAGTGCTTTTGTAGGTGCATCACACCCACAATGAAAATATCTCACGGATGCTAATGAGACACATCCAGAAGGCACCATTTGCCTGAGAGGGGGTTTTCATAACCATCCAAAACATTAAAACCAATTTGAAAGGCATGTTAAATGACTTGGATTTTACTGAATAAACATGTTCCCTTTCAAGAGCTTCGGTCCAGACAAGCTTAACCCCAGGAGGTCTTTTCTGGATTACGAATTGAACAGGTGAATATGGTGTAATAATGAGGACATGGTAGAAAAGCATTTAAAATATAGCAAAGAGGTAAATCAGAATGATACTGCACCTTTGTTGTAGAAGAATAGGATTTGAATGTGACCAATTGTTACGTTAGTGACCGTTTATGCAGAGATGGAGAGAGAAAACAGAGAGAAAAAGAAATTGCTTTCGCAATCTATTCTGTCATTTGTTGGTATTGTTTGGTGACCCTGTCACTGGCTTAACAACATTCCCATAAAGTAGAAAACATAACAGCAAGATGGAGTTGCATTACAAATAATCCTCATATCCAGCATTCAACCTCTTTGTCATTTTGATAGAGCATTTTAGGGTTACTTGTTTTTACTGTTAACTCCAAATGCAATGTCCTAGAAAAATGTGAATTGTTAGTATGAATTCAAATAAAATGAATGTATTCATCATCACACATATTTAGTCAAACACTACTACATTATAATTAAAGATGCACATTTTCTCGTCATTATTTATTACAATAAGTCACAACAACAGCAAAAAGAGTTGTATGTATTTCTGCGCTGCCAAAACACCATTCCCACATGTTTTCACTCTATGGCAGTTTTCTCCTGGAGAATAAAGTTCCTGCCGTACTCCTGACGCCAGCTGTCATTCCCAATTCCGCCTCAATGGTAAAATCGAGCCGTTTCTCCGGACCTGAATCTGTCATGGGCTCAGACACCTCGCCTCCGCAAGCAGAGCATCTTTAGGTGACAGTAATGAGAACATGGCTCGGCTTCATTTTATGTGTGTGTGTCTGTGTGTGTTTTTGTTTGTGTTTTCTCCTACTTTTTTCCTTCCTGGTTTTTGCATTACTTCCTTCTTTCTCCACCTCAGTGTTTTTGGCGCCTCTTGACAGAATGCTAAACATTTCCTCGGGTGTCATTTCATTTGTTGGTTGACCGTTACTGGATACCTAATTTGCATTCCTTGACTTGACATTTACTTGATGACATAACATCCTGTGTTAGCGTCACCTGGACAGGAACTATAGAGTGGTGAGAATTCAACTCACAGTGACTATAACCAAGTGTCATTCAGCATCTTAGCAAGGAACACGCCAAGGGCCAGGTTTCCAAATGTAAGAAATTGTCAAATTGGTCAATTTGCTAATATGTACTCAGTCAAAAATGCTGCTTTCTCAAGGACTGAAATTGAACATGTAACATATTTAGGAGTACTGTAAGAAACAAAAGGCTATGCTGACTGAAGGGAATTGTTAGTCATAAAGGTGGTTTTACATTTAAAAATCATTAAATGTCATTCTTCCACTGTAGACAGTTTCAAAGCAACAACATGAACAAATATTACTGCGCATGCAAGCTTCTGTGGCCCAAACGTAACTTCCGGTACACATCCTCAAAAAGTCCCTGTAGATTATTTCTGACAACAAGCAAAAGAAATAATAAGTAAATGACATTAGCTAGCAAGTTAAAAAGTATGTCTATAGGCAGTATTATTTTGGGATACCAGTAGAAGAACCATTACTTGGCTAAATTTAAATTTGACAAGGATACACAACCCTTTTAACAAATTGTTTATTTAATAAAATGAATATACAATAAAATTCAACAAATTGTTATTTTAATAGCCAGAACGATCAACAAACGCAGACCGGAAGTTAATATCTGGCCAGGTGCGTGCGTCCGGTGAAACTATCTATAAGACATACTGTAGTCCTTAACAAGTAAACAACAGAACAGCAATTTATGAAACACAAATATAAATGCAGATTTACAAATAGTATCTCAGAGAAGAGGTGACAGCTGGGGGTTACTGTAAATACACCACAGCTATTGACCAAAACAACATCTAGGAGCTCTTTGAGCAAGGCATTCAATATCATCAAAGGAGTCTTATTGCTGTTTGCACACTTTTAATTCAGCATTCATTCGATAAGTAGTGTATTTAGGTCTAGCATTGACAACTTTGAAGGTTAGATAGCAGATCACTTGGTTGAGGACACCTTTTCAGACCATGTACTTTCCATTGTAGAACAATGAGAGAAGACGACTACACTGTAAAACAATTGCTGTGGTTTAATTTGCAGCAAGTAGCCAGTAACTTAAATAAATGTAATTTACAATTTTGTTTTAAACATAAACAAGTTCTTATATTTTCTTTCATAAAAAAGACTAAATAGCTTTTTGTATCTAGATTTAGGAAGTTTTGAATATGTTTAGCAAGAATGTCATTTTTTGCAGTGTAACTGTACTAATGCCAGTACTGAGTCTCTTCTTGCTCATTTTGAATTTCAAAAGTCAAAGTGTTTTAATTTGGATTAAAGTAAAGCTTAACTCAATATAGGTGGTTTGAAAACAGTGCTAATAGGAAAGTAGTATTAAGTAGTCATTAAATCAGTTACAGTTACTGGCAAACTGCAGCAAAACTAAAGCAATTTTTTTACAGTCTTGTCATGTTTCATACTACATTACCAAAAAAATTAATTACAAAAATAAAAATAAGTATTCAGTATAAGTATTTTGTGTTTTAATTTATAAAATATTAAACATCCTTAAAAGTAGACATTTGTTGACATCCTACATTTTAGGAAGCAAATGACATATGCAAATATCTGTTAACATCTCAAAAAGCATCGCGCTCTCTCTCTCTCTCTCTCTCTCTCTCTCTCTCTCTCTCTCTCTCTCTCTCTCTCTCTCTCTCTCTCTCTCTCTCCTGAAACTACATATTCAAGCAATCAGTCTTTGAAACAAGCAAGTACAGGGCTACTGAAGCGTACCTATTGCAACAAAATGATACCTTTGCTCAATTTGCTGTTTGTTTGCTAGAGTTTTATCCAGTGAGCATTTTGTTTAATTGGAAATGGAATCTTAATGAAACATTGATAGAAAAAAGGCAGCGGACCCAAACTCAAGAGCACCATGGGGTGATTGTGTCTTACTCAGTATAGGCCACCTATTGTCAAAAAACAAATAGTTTTTCTTAAAAGTTCAATATACCACAAGGTGAACATTTGATTTACTCCTCCCACACCAAAATTGCTTACATGGGTTTGGAGGATTCTGTGGTACATTCTATGCAGAGATTGTGGACAATAGACTATGCTAAGAGGTTTTGCAAGTGACAATAAAAAGTGTGTTCAGCAAAATAAAAAGTGAACGAAAGGTTGGCAACGGTCCCCTTTATGCTTTGGATACAATACTAAAAATACTATCTCAATGTAACCTTTGTAACATTTCA
This sequence comes from Oreonectes daqikongensis, assembly GCA_026939265.1. Taxonomy (NCBI): domain Eukaryota; kingdom Metazoa; phylum Chordata; class Actinopteri; order Cypriniformes; family Nemacheilidae; genus Oreonectes; species Oreonectes daqikongensis. The sequence continues at coordinate 6,163,299 of JAOTQM010000343.1, read as the reverse complement.
GCTCAGTTTTTAAATGTTGTCTTTGACCCAATTAAAACCCAGCAGACAGATAGAATTAAAGCTTTTTTTTTCAGCTTATTCCTTTATATATTATTTATTCTTGTTTATAAACAGTTCCCATAAAATTAGAAATTTCATTTGGTTTTATTTTACAACCTGTTATATACAATAGCATCGTTATTGTCAAATATCTGTATGCCACATATTCCTAACACAGCCTTAGCGTCATTTGAGAAAAAGCCAGAAGTTTCATAAAAGAATGGCAAGGTAATTAACAAACAAGAATTTCACCTGCAGTCTGTCTGTTGAACAGTAAGTTTGACTTTCAGGGTGGTGTAGGTGCGCCAGAGCTGTAATGAAAGTGAGAAGTAGCATGACCTTTACTTGTAATGATGTCATGTGGGCTTGTGCTGACATCATATTGCCAGCATGGCTGTTCAATCAATTTTCAACACTCCTTCCCTAGCGAGACTATTTGCCTGATTCTGATTAAATTACCCTTGAATCGGCAGGCAACCCCAGAGACTTGTTTTCTGCACCCTCTCTCTCTCTCTCGCTCTCTTTCCTTCTCCTGCTTGCTTGCTCCCCCCCAACCTTTTTCATTTTGAGGTTTAACTTGACTCAATTCCAGATCGAGATTGTACCCTTGACCTCCCAGGCTGCCTCCATTAATAGCGTCTGCTGAAGCGTTTAATAGGTTTTAGAAGCTCTAAGTAGTCAGTGGGCAGACCTCTTTTGAGTAAATGGTTGTTATTTTTGTCGGCCATTTTGTGTGCTACCTTGAGTTATTAAGCCCTTATCATCTTGACTTGTAAACTGATCCCTGAAAAGAGTGTCACTCGCTGACCCAGAGCAGCTAAACAACATCATTCAATCAGGATGTTGAAAACACTGCAAGACTCTTTTTCATGGTGAAACACTGCTAATATGTTAAAGGAACAGTTCACCAAACAACCCCATGCTGTTCCAAACCTTTCTTCTTTCCACATAAAATAAAAGAACATGCTCATTCACTTTAACTCAATGCACAATAGAGCAGAACATTCATTTTTGGGTAATCTAACCCTTTGACATGCTCCAGCAAATAAAGGAAGGGCTTAAAACATGTTTTGTCTATGAGCAACATGAACTTAATTCAAAATGAATCCAAATTTAAAGCTTTGCTTTTGGCTTATAAGACCTGTAGCTTCAAGGGTATGACTGTTATGTTCAGAGACTATTTTACTTAAGGCAAATTTGGGCTTATTTCATTTCATTCGACATTTTCTTTCTTAAGCAAGCTGGTTTTTATGCATATCATTATAATGTAACAGATTGTTAGTTAATTGCAGTTGAATCTGGAGGCATTACTGCTTCTGCAATATTTTCTGACAGGGAAAAGTTGGGGCAAACTAGAGACGCATCCCCGAGCAATGCAGTTTGTAGGCGATAATACCCAAAATACTTCAATTACACTAACATGAGTTAAGGCTGGTTTTATATAGGTGGATATGTGCAAATGTCATGTGACATGCCTTCACACTTAGAAAACTCTTGCACATCTGTCCTCGGGGGAAAATGGTTTAAAAAAATATATACTTTAGGATCTTCGCCTTGAAAATTAATGGCTGGACTGTTTAGCACCTTTAGCACAAATTTCAGTCATCCAGAGAGGATAGCATGTATGACATCACATGACCAAAAAAGCTTTTCACCTGTAGTGCCCTCCAGCGAGACTTCTGTCTTCTCTTAGGAGAATAAGTGTGAATGACTCTGTGTTAAAATAAGATTTATGTATGTGAAAGCTGCAAGCTGTGCAAGGTGTTCACATATTTTAAATAAAACCATATCCTGCCTTCCTGACCTTTAACGGTCTACTAAGGTAGAATTTGACCATAATCTCATTTTATTTTGAGTGTGTGAATTTTAATGTCTGATGTTAAGGCATGGATGCTCCCAAAGGCAGCTTTAGGGAAATCATCCATAGGCAGCAAGATTCTGCAAGAAGCAGATTTGGGTGCAGTCGCTGCCGCAGCATATTACACTCCTCACAGAGAGACGCAATTTTTTTAACAAGCCATGATACACAAACATAGCGTTAGCAAAACACCTTAGGTTGTAAGTCTCTGTCTCTTTCTCGTACAAAGCGAGGAGGAACAGCAGACGCCACCATCATTTGGTGGTGTTTATTTATTTATTTTTGTCGAACATCTCAGCAAAAAAATGTGTTCCTATATGAGGACGTTAGCATCGTGTGCCAGAAATAATATTAAACTTTATACTGTATGCAAAAAATGCTGTGGGCCTCAGAACACACTGTGAAAATCAGAATAATTTTGTTCTCTTTGTTTTGGGTTGAAAAAAGAAAAGAGAACAGAGGAGAGACAAATTCAGGTTAGCTTACATCATATCCAAGCGTTATTCAGATAACATATACATCAGTATTTACAGTATTAGTAATCAGTATACAGAACTTTAACTTGTACTGTGACCTCAACTGTATCCTCTAGGTCGACACAAAGATTATATCTCATTATAAGTGCAATACCACAGAGATGGAAGTGTGAACAACAATCTGCTTCTGTTGTCTTTCAACCTCCAACCCTCTTTTGCCCCCCTTGCATTTCTGTTTTGTTTAGAGAGTGCAGATTAATAGTGGTCCAGAGGGCAAAAGGTAATGAAAACTGGAGTAGTTTCCCTCCTGAGACAAAGGAGCTTGTGCAGAATTAATTATGTCTTTCATAAAATAAAAAGGAAGAGAGAAGAGGGAAGAAGAAGTAATACACATAAAATGGGTTTCGGAGCTCAAGGAAGGGCACAAAGCTTTAGGTAACAATGACATTAAGCATGGTACAGCTAACAACTAACAATTGTTTGAATCATTTATTGAGTTTGAATCATTAAGAGTCTGTGATATTACTAGTTTTCCTGTGATGTCACCCACGTAGGGGAACGTCACACTGGCAGGCAAAATCAGGAAGAATTAGCGCTGAAAAGGCATGGACGCAGCTGTTTTTGCGACTGACCTTATTGCAAATGCATGTGTAGGAGTTTCCTCTTCAGACGCAAACTTCATGGTAGGAGAGTATTTAAATGACTCATGCAACTCGATTTACAAAGGTTTGCGCTTGTCATTACTGGTATTTGCGGCTTTATTTAATGCCTAAAAAGAGCATGTCTTAAACCCTGCACTCATTTGCGTTGCTCTTGGTAGATTCAAATCGGTCTTTATGGAATGTGATATTGCACCTGTGTTTTTTAATGTGCACCTTGTTAGTAAATCACCCGCAGAGCTTTTTGCGAGCTCACGCTATTTTGCCCCGTTTAGTAAATCTGGCCCTAAGAGTATTAAACTTGTGTTCCGGCTGCATTGTTATTATTAAAACTATATAATATAATATAGTATAATATAATACAATACAATATAATATTATTTTTTATATATTGACAGTTTCAAAGCAACAACATTAACAACTGTTACTGTGCATGCAAGCTTTTGTGGCCCAAACTTAACTTCCCTGCAGATTATTTCTGATAACAAGCAAAATAAATAACAAGTAAATGACATTAGCTAGCAAAATATGTGTAGCCAGAATTATTTTGGGTTACCAGTAAAAGAAGAGTTACAAATAAAAGTTGCTCTGTAATCACTTAATGATGATTTTTGATAAATCAGAGAGCGTTTACATGATGCGCTGTAAACTTTAAAACATTTTCAGCACCAGAGCAAAGCATTTCTTAGCAATCAGAAAAATATGCCCCAAAATCTCATATAACGGTTTTACATAAGCTGCCACAATTAGCTCTAGTGTTTTCAGCCACGTATGTTTGCAGTAAGTGAACCGCACAGTAATTGGAGGCTTTTTAAACATTGAGTCAGATGTCATTATCTTGTTCCTACTTCTGGAGTTTTCTCTGTGTGAACCTCTATTACAGCAATCTGGCCTCACAGCGATCATAGTGATTTGTCTTCGACTCTCCATCAGCAATTTTGATTAAGGTTCATCTCAAACAAGAGCAGGTCAGATGAATCCAGATGCACGGATGCATTTATTTTATGTGAACATTCACAAAAGCAACATTATCTTGGTTCTATTCCAAAAAGTTATTTTCAGAGCCACAATCAATCGAGGTGTTTTGCTTTTTGAGAAATCGTTGCATCTCAACAGTCAGTGGCTGAATACGAACGAGAGTGTCTAAACAGATCGATAGCCGCCTTCCCTAATCACAAGCGTCCATGATTGAGATTTTTAGCCCCGGACCGCGTTGTGTGCTTTCCTTGTTCTTGCGTATATAAATTTGCTCAAGATTGCCTCATGCATGCCAATGGCTCCATTTGATTCTAAACAAACAGCCAGCCAAACTGAGACCGTTCTCCCTCTAGGACTCAGAGTCAACCCCTCTTCTGTCAAACAACACAATTGATTCCAAAGCTGACCTGAGCAGAATGCAGGATCAATCCCTCAGAAGTTCTCTCACCAAACCCTGTATTGACTCCAGTAATAACTGAGAGAATGGATATTGGATGAGAACATTGGTAAACGTCTAAAAGGAATGTCACTTGACTTTGCAGAGTCTTTCTCTCCATTCATTGTACTGTCATATTTTTTTTACTCGTACCATCATGATAATCATTATGTCTTTTGCTTCTGAGAACAAGTATTCTTTTTTGGGTCTGAATTTCGGCTCAGGTGCTAACAATGGTAGCAATGGTAATGGGTTAGATTCTCAGGGGACACACGTGCTGATAAATGTATTCTTAGCATAGTAATGTGCTTTAATTCAAATCATGTGAGAATTTTTCACATCTCATATAGACAGTTTTAAATGTCTTTTTATCCATTTACATTAATTACACCATTAGGCCAAAGTGCTTTACTGCATTCAAGGCCCTACACATTTGATCAATTCATGTGTTCCCTGGGAATAAAACCCATCATGGTTGAACAATGCAGGCTTTTCAATGACAAACAATATAAATATTATTTATATAAGTATTTAATTACAATTCTACACAGAAGCGCTCTACCTTACAAAAAGTGGCCCAATTGAATATTTTATCGTTTTCACATCTTTGAAGACTTTTTCACTCAGGGCTGAAAAAGACTGTCCTGTCATTTGCCATCATTTCATTGTCTGCCAGAGAAGGAGGCTAACAAGGGATGATCGCTCGAAGCAAACAGAAGCGTAAACCCCCTTTCCGCTGCCTCACAACCTTCACCTCCTGTGAGACTCATCCAGACACTTGCTGGAAATGAATGCAACATTTCCTAAACATGAGAAGAGTGAATCCGCAGAGAAAGGCATTCTTCTATTGTGACGGACGGCTGGAGAGGGTTTTGTGCAAGGACTGGGCAGCTATTAGGGGGTTAACAAAAACATCTCAAAAACAAGAAAAAAAAGAAACATGACAACCAAATCTTTAAAAAGAAACTTTCAGAATGACATTCACTGAATATCAAAAGAAACCACACATTTTATTCACAATGTGCTTTATCCTCATTCATAAATGCACAAATTCTGTTAATCCAATCTGCCATTCCCTTACTCTGACATTGAGGAGGAGGACATCTGAAAGCCTCCGAGACCCAGAACTCTCCATCCAGAGCAGAAGAGCGCTTCTGTTAAGCAGTCTCTCCATACCAGAGGATAATTCCTCTATAAGAGGTAGCAAATAACAGCCGTTGGATCCCATTCTCCCAAAGCTAGAACTTGGCACCATCCACTCTCCGTCACATCAATACAGGTTCCAAAACAGTCACAACAGAACAATGATCGTGAAGCCCACAGTTCTAGTCTGTCCCGGTTTTCTGAGCCTGACGTGCAATCCCGTGTTTGGCAGAAGAGAATGGTCCATGCAGCTACAGGCTTAGGAGATAAAAGATTAATTGGAACAAATCATTGGGGGAGAAAGAGAGAGGGAGAAAGCATAGACTGAGGAGAGAAAGAGATTGGGATTAGGATTTAGGAGAGTGTAACCAAGCACATCCTGAGCTCTGACCCATTCTTGAGCCAAGTCAAATTTGAAATGAAGTTCAAAGTCTTGGCACTGCTACTGTTGTTGTTGTTTTTTTTTAGATTTTATTGCTTTCTAAATGGTTTGAGGAGATACAAGCGAAGCCCAAAGTTACATATTTGCATAACAAAATAATGAACCTCTCTAATGATTTCTAAAGCTTAAAGGCTGTTTTATTGTGTTATCTCCGGATATACAGTATATCACAGTATAATGTGTAATAAAAGCTGTGTGGAGTCCTTGAGTGGCATTGTGGCCAGGATGTAAAACCTGCCTTAGGCTATCTGGGACCATGAACAATCAATAAAAGGAGCTTTCCAATATGTGGGGCTGTATGCCAGTAACTTTGGTTTCTATGAGTAATACCTTCCACATAATATCTTAACAAATCCACTAGAGGATTGTGTAATGCAGACCGATCCAATGCAGCGAAGGAAAAACACATTAAAAGAACTAATTGCAATACATTGTATTTCTGAAATCATTGATTAGTTGATGAATGCGAGTCATTTTTGAGAAGTTTAGTAGTGAATAACGCACGGTTCTCCATGCCAGCGCCAAAGCCTTTATTTTTTCTTCCCTTCTTATGAAATTTAATTCTTTCTCCTCAATAGAAACTTTTTTTTCTTAAATCTTCAAAAAGAGCTTCCGAGATTCTGAAATAATTGTTGGATAGAACTAAGAAATGTATGGCCTGCAGGTTTAGGCAGGTCTTTGTTTGAAGCTAGGGAATGGGCCAGATCTGAGGAGACTGTGGATTAAAGGGTTTTGAGGGTTATCTACGGACTTCAGGTCAGTGGGCATCATCTTAATGAACACAATCTCTTCAGTCATTGCTGCAGAGCCATGAAGGTGGCAGTCAGGACTAATTACCAAATTCCCCCGCCGCTTGGGTCAAAGCTCCTCTTCCTTCATGATTAAATTTAAGGAGTGAGTGAGATGTGAAAGGGTAAACTTTGAAGTCTTGTTTTGAAGAAGAAAAAGAAAGACATTAGTGACTTATTTTCAACAGCATTTTCCATATTTAGCCATTTGTTACGTTCAGTTCTACAGACAAAAAACATCAACATTTCCATCTATACCACGGCACAACATATAAGCAATAAACACAGAACGCAGTGAATCTAGGAAGGCCAACAATCTTTGCTTCAGATTTGCCTGCAACATGCAGGTGCCCCATCGCTATGGGAACCATTAACACAATCAAAGTGATGTGCGCCACAGTTGGCTCACTCACCCTGAAGCATGGCCAACTGTGTCTCCCGAGATGCATGACTATAGCTCCAGGAAAATGTTAAATGTTGCAGCCTGAGAAGATATAAAAATATCAAACAAACGATATAATATATGCCTTGTTTTATTTTTATACATTTTTAACACCCAAAGTCCAAGTAAAAACCAGGATAAAAATCTTATGGATGCTTGGTACCAAAGATAATAGATATTACACAGTATTATTTTAGATAAAAGATTCACCATTGCTATTACTGTGAATAGGAGGTGGACATTCAATGTGGGCACTCTAGCAAGGAAAAATAGTTGATTGTCAATCAATAAAGACTTGTTGAACATAAACCTGCAGATACTGTCATCCATGCATTTGACGTACAGGTTTTATCATGCATTGGAACAGCGACTCTCCTCAGCATCACCCCATGAAGACAAACATGTCTTCCTCTAATGTCCTCACTTTCTGTGAACACTATAATGAACACTTGTACCGGGCAACTACACTGTCAATTCAGTGTGTCTGTCTTCATTCTCCACCACACTTTTTCTTGTGGTCCTTCATAAAAAAACATATACATATACCAAATGAAATAGGCCATATTAAAGTTGTCTACCAAACAGTATTTTTCACCCCTGATTTGACACTTTCACTCCAACCGGTTTTGTGTAAATTGGGTTCGTTCATTATAACTCCAGCTCCGTTACTATCATTGCGAGACTTGTTCCAGAAAAGCGCTGATGAAATCTGTCAATTCCGTTCCCTCCTTATCTGACACTTGAAGCAAGTGAGAGCTTTTCACTACAGATGTGAAACATCTATTCCTCGACACAACACAAATGGCTCTGTTGTGACAGCATTGCTAGCACTCCCAGGGTGACTGCTAGCAGACGTTGACGGAGACACTTTATCAGTAGGTAAAGATAAAGCTTATTTCAGGAGAGCAGAAAACAGGACATACTGTATATATCAACATATTTTTCTCAGCTGTACTGTAGTAAATGAGATAATGAGTGATTTTTAATGAGCGCTGCAAAGTAGTTTTTTAAGCATTCCCCTGTTCACGTATCATCAGGATGTGATAAATGTGGCGGCTGGGTCTGACAGCAGGTTCACTTTACAATTTCAAGCCAATCGTCACCACTACCTGATACACATTTAGAATAAACTTTCTTGAGAACTAAAGGCTGCTGTGATAATGAACAATATAAATGGTGTATTTAAAAAATCTATACTTTTGATTTGCCAAACATTTTTATTACTAAATAAAGAACTTAAAGTACATACAAGCCTTACTGTAACAAAATGCCCAAGCAAGTGCCATCTCCAAACAATGCCGTATTATTAAAATGTATTATAACTTTATTGGTGTCAACGGTTGTATGAAGTCATACAGTCATAAGGGTCCATTTTTTTTAATTGAGATTTATACATCATCTGAAAGCTGAATAGATAAGCTTTCCATTGATGTATAGTTTGTTAGGATTAGACAACACTTGGGATACAACTATTTGAAAATCTGGAATCTGAGAATGCAAAAATATTGAAATATGAAGAAAATCACCTTTAACGTTATCCATCACACAGCGTTAAAGGCCGCTGCTAAGAAATACCGCTGTATTGATGTTAGATGAGCTTTACATAGATACCAAGCTTAAGTGGGTAATTCTCAAAGAGCGGGCAGCAGAGAGGCTTTATTCCGACCAAAAAAGTTTTGATTTATTTACGGTAGGATATGCACAAAATATCTTCATGGAACATGATCTTTACTTAATATCCTAATGATTTTTGGCATAAAAGAAAAACAATATTCATCTTGGGTTCCTTACAAATCGTCTGTTTCCATGCCTCAAATCTGTGAAGCAAAATTGCTGCAAGATATGCTACATGCTGTAAGCCTCTCTGAATGAACAAAAACATGTGCCTTTTGTACAATCATATCGATCTAAGAAAGACAGATGGATCTGCTGACGTGCGAGGAACGGCTATGCCAAATACATGTTTGCGTCGTTTAAATTAGTAGTTCTAAAGCCAGCTTAGACAATAATCCTCTAATGTATGATCATTGCACTTCACTGTGTTCCACTCTCACAACTCATGAGCCAATTATTCACATAGGGTCTGTGGAAAAGACCATCAAACATTTGTAGTGATTTTTAGCCCCCCCCCATGTATCTGAACCACAATCGTTTGACATTCCAAGTGCGGATTCGCGATAACCCAAAAACATTCATATACATTCTCTTTCTAATGCACACACACACTCATTTTCACTCGCTCACTCACTTTTTACACATCCTTTTGATGTTTTGAAACCAAGAAGCGGTTGGTAATTAAAGCTTTGAGGGGATAATGTCGGACTGAACTTGTGTCTGTGTGAGACACAAAGCCGACTAATTAAAATTTGAAATGGATTCTACTCTTGCTCTTTCAGAGATCGTCTTCCCGGGGAAAGAGGCGACATGGATGACAGCAGTAATATTCACGACTGCATATTAAAGAACTGAAGAGTCCAACTACACAACAAGATATGACCTTTTTCCGTTGTCAAAACTGCAGCTTACAAGTTCTGCTGGCACATTCGGCATGACAGCGACTTCAAACAGGTGATTTAGACCTGCGGTACCGCCTACAGAACTGCCTCAAAAACAAAGAGACATTCCCTGAGGAAATGAATGTTAGATATGGGAATACATGTATGCTTTTTGTTGGAAAAAGAGTAATAGAGTTTGTGCATTGTGATGCACACAGAGTTTAGGATTGACATCCATTTTTAGCGCTCCCAAGCAAATTGAAGTCAAGACGCTTTTGTGTTCTTGCAATAGCCATGAATGTTGCCAGTTGCAAGTTGTGATTGTCAGTCCCATTTACAACTAACCCATGTGTAAACATAAGTACTTAAAAGTACTTATTAAAAGTACTTATTATAAAAATGCAGTTTAAATATACAAATTATTATAAAAAGGTTTTACATGGAAAAGCTCAAACTACATAGAAATTTTCCCCCACAATGGATAAAATCATCCAAAGCATATTAAAGCTTTAACATTTACCATAGTAATTAACTGTAATCACTTTGATTTGTCTACACATTGGTCTATATTATTCTTCACGATAGCAGCATGTTTACCAGACAGCTCAGGCTTCAACTGAGTGTTCACACTGATGCATTTATTTACAAATCAGACTCATTGAATCAATACTGGAAGTCGGGTATGGGCTTTTTAGAGGCCCATTTGTGGTAAACATTTCATTTCCCAGAGTTCATAGAAGCAGGATAAATACCACAGGCGTCTGCTTTATGGGGGCTCATCGCCATCCGCCGCGGCAAACCCTCAGCAGCCCAGCTCTTTTAATGGCCCATTCAGCTGTATTTATGGGATGACAGCAGGTGTCATTGAGAGACAAAACAGTGCAAACCAAGGGTGCGCTGCAATCAACACCGAATTAGAGGGAGTTAGAAATGAAAACAGAAAAGTCTTCGCTGTTTTATAAAGGACAGGGATCATCAAACTGGGGAAGGAATATTGGGTGATGGGGGTTTGTTTATGTTATTGCATTTTCTGTGCGTCGTTCCAGTTTTGGGTGGAATCGTGGTGCTATAACAACGCTTGCCAGCATATATTTATCCAATGGTGCTGAGTGTAAATAGCAAGCAAAACAGGGTGACCTATGCAAAAGATTTATTATGAAAGCTTAATACTCTGAGACTTGGCACAGCGTCCCTAAATGTAACTTAATTTAATATCGTTTAAGTTGTATACAATGAATGTTTTCCCTTATATTAAGCTACTCAGGTTTTTAGCATTTTAAGATACACAGCCAAATAAAAAAACATTCCAAATGTTCATTTAAGCAGCATTTCTAGATGTATTGTGGCCATTTCAGTCCAGTGTATGTTGAATTTCAACAAAATCAAACCTCAGTCAGGAGTGATATAAAGTCTCACAGTGTGAAAAAAATCGAGGTTATCACATAAAATACCTATTTCTGATTCTGATTTTTTTTTTATTACTTTTCCTAAATACATGTACAAATATTACTGTTCTATTGCTAAAAAGTGAATATGTGTGTTTTCTTTGCTGTATTTGAGGTCTTGAAAAATACTGAGCATCTCTTGTGTTATTTCGACCTGTTCCTCCAGTTTTCATCTTCTGCAAATAAATGCATATAGAAACAAAATATTGATTTAAAATTTGGGAGTAGTAGTTCACAGAATGAAACAAATATAATAATTTTACCTAAACATATACCTAATAATAATACATTTTGAAAAACTGAAAATGGTTGTTGAAATGGTCTCTTAATTTTGTCCACGGCTGTAGTAGTTCAAATTTAATACTAGAAAAAATGTATAACAGCCAAACCTGGACAAACCATTAAAGACCATGCAATCCATTAGAACACTTGAAAAGTAAATAAAATGACAATTAAATTGAGCTGTAAGTAATTTATAGTCTTAAAACATGTTTATGTCCCATTTTCTCTAATGTTGCATTTATATTATCATATCTAATCTCATGCCATATACCCTTCAGCAGTCTACAGCATTACAACAAGGTGATGGGTAATTACTACAACCATCACTAAACCCATCATTTCTCTCTGACTTACTTTTCTCACCTTTATCCTCCACTCTAGTCTATCCTTCCATACCAGACATATGTTTAAATGGTTTGTGTCGTTTCCCCATTCCAACATGTCAAGGAAGTGACAGAAAATAACTCTAGAATCTGGACAGAACTGATAGCATTGAGGCCTGTTAGCGAATGGAAGTTTGCCAGTTTCTCTGAACCCCAATCAGCAAGAAATAAACACTCTGCTGAGAAATTTCCAGATAAAAGTGCAACAAATATGTCTGCCACTGATGAGGGAAGCCTTTGATAGCCACCTTGCCCATGTGGCAAATATATAATTTTGAGCAGAAACAGTTTACTGTCTGAAGTGCTAATTGATTTTCAAAGTCAAAGAGGACTTGTGTTGCTCAAAATTAAGAGTCCAGTGAAAAAATATCATCAAATGTTTTGGTCAAACAAGAATTTGTGAACCAATTACCACCCTATAATATTCACTGACATATTTTATGTCATTAAAAATAAAAAATGTAAAAACTGAGTTCAACACTCATTTAAGTGCATTTGAATACAAAACAAAACAAAGCACTATTGTTAAAGGACTGAGACCACTAGTAAAAATGTTCTATCACTCAAAAAAAGGTGCTTCAAAAAGTTATTCGATGCCATCTTTGGTTCCATAAAGAACCTTTAACCTCTGAAGAATCTTTCTGTCTCACAAAAGGTTCTTTGTGGTAAAAAAAAGGTTCTTCAGTTCTGATTATAAAAAGTAAGAAAGAGATGGTTCTTTAAAGAACCTTTGACTGAATGGTTCTTTGTGGAACCAAAAATGGTTCTTATTTTTAAGAGTGTAGTAGATGGTTCCATAAAGAACCTTTAACATCCGTAGAACCTTTCTTCCTCACAAAAGGTTTTTCAGATTATAAAATGGTAAGAAAGAGATGTTTCTTTAAAGAAGAACAGCCCTCTATTCTACGACAGCCCTCTTTATTCATTCCATAACTTTTTTCCTGAGCTTATCTTACCTCAGCTAAAAAGCGCCTTATGGTATTGCTGCGAAGCACCTTTATTTTTAAGAGTGTATTTAAATATTTCTAATGTACTAGTTTTAACAAATTCAATAATCAAAACAATTTCTAAGTATTAGTGTTGCATAAGTATGCACTCCAACTGGAACAAAAGGGCAAAACCTGATGATTCATTTTTTTACAGGCATGTTCCAAGGAGCATCCTGTATCTTTGGTGGAGGCTAGTAAAATCTACTTTTTGTTAATAATGACTGATTTGACTGATAATTACTGATTTCTAGTGAACTAGAATGATAAAAATATGCTTCTATAAGTTTCTGATTTTCCCAAAACCTATACTTTCAATGTAATCTCAAACGTTTTGACCCCGCTGTATTTTCTAGTATTTCCTTCAGTAGACATCTTAATCTGCTGCTGTGTGAGAACACAGTCATCAACAGGGAGGTGTGCGGGGGGGGGGGGGGGATGAGCCACAGCTCAGCAAAGGGAACAGAGAGGGGATATGGGACATATAGCACCATCCCTTTGTATGTAGTCTGTTGGGGTCATATGGCAGGTGAGGACTGGTAAAGGACATATTTAAAACAGATAGAGATACTTACTCTGAGAGAATAAAAAGTTCACATTGAAACAGTCCAATATCATATCAGATTAATGTCTCTGTTTAAAAAATTGACAATTATCATAGAAGAAGCTATGCAAATCCCAGACAAGAATCATGCATGCAGCATTAATTTAAAGGTAGCAGCACCTAATGGAAAAAATGACAAGCGTTGGTTGAGCCAATGTTGTTGTGAATAAGACAAATACAGCACTTGCCAAAAAATCTCACACATACAAATAGTTAACTTATGTCAATCTCTATTAAAACATAAATGTCTCTATTAAAATACCCGTATTTTCTGATATGTAAGTCTGGTTTCTTGACAATAGTTGTTGTATTAGCGCTCAAGGGTTGAAGATGTTTAATTGGGTCTACAGCTTCTCTGTAGGAGGTGAGTAATGCGCCTGACTGTTTGCCATCGCAGTATTGTTGAACAAAATGAAGCCCAGGCTAATTTGTTTGACATTTATGTGTCAAACCTCCATGTCTGACTCTACGAGAATGTTTGTGTTGCAAAAACGATAGAGACCCCTTGTGACATTAGGAAGAAAGTTTAATGAACTTTAATATTAGATTTGATCTAGTCATGCATCATCAGTTTAATTATACTGAGTCAAAGCAATTCTCATTTCTCGAACTTTTGTTATTGATAGCGTTGGCTTATTGTCTCAAACTGAGGAAATAAAAATGTAGCAACATTGAAATGCAGTCAAATTTAAATTGAGTGCATTCCGAGAGAGAGAGAGAGAGAGAGAGAGAGAGAGAGAGAGACACAATGTCCCCCACGTTTCATCCCCCATGTCCCTTTTCTCCTTCCTGTTTCCTCTCTCTCTTTTTATCCCTTTCAATCTTCTCTTCTCTCAAAACCTTCCATTTTGTTCTCTGTTTGTGTTAATGTTTCATTACAACACATGTGCAGCTCAACAAGCTAGTCAATGTTACAACAAACTCTCTTAAAACTGAACAAAAATTCATGATCGTTGTGATTTTTGATCAATTCCACTATGCCACTCTGACAAGCCTCTTTCTTGCTCTTTACATTACCTTAACTTAAATTTCAAGGTACTTTATTTGCATGATTGCATGTTTTTACAATAATGCCAAAGCATTGAACATATAACGAAAGACATACATTTACGTACAAACATTTTAGTGAAATTAAGGTGCTAAGTAAAAAATAAAATATAGATTGAAATATCAAATAAAATAACATGTAAATAAAGAAATGTCTCTTCTATATTTCTCTTTTTTTCTTTTACTCAATCAGTCAGACTCTCTCTCTTCTTATGTCTCTGAACTACGATCGTTTTAGCTGTTCTCTTCACCATGTACATCAAAGAGAACGTCAAAAAGGGACAGACAGTGTAAAAATGATTTGTGGAGAAAGAACCCTGCAAAACTATTCGTTGCTAATCACTGTCCTCCCCACCGGCCACACTAATGCATTGGCTCTCCCTGGAGAGAAAAACACACCCACAGTGCCCCCTGTTGGACACCACCACTGTGTCGCCTAATAAGAACTTTGCATTAAAGAACACCAGGGAATGTTTGGTTCTGTGGATGAGGTGTGCGTGCGTGCGTGCGTGCGTGCGTGTGTGCGCATGGATGGATGGTGTGTACATGTACATGTTTGACATTACATTTCCTTTGGAATAGGTTTGGGCTTATGCTGCATTTTCTGATTTGTCAAGAAGAAAAACACAAATTCATGCATACAAAATTATTTTAAATTGCTTTCTATTTTAAAATGACCAATCACCACTGTATCCCTTACTTACATGTTAAATAACATGCATGCCTTAGGGTATGTTTTACATTACATGCACATTATGCATAAATCTAAACTCCAGGAAATTCTGCAAAATGACCTTGAACAAAACCAAACTTTTCTGTCAGCCAGAACCAACACGAACTGCTACAGCTCATTAATATCATCCGGAAATTGCCTCATTAAAGCCATACAAAGTACTACACCGCTGAACCAAACGTCACTTAATGCACTGCTTTTAGATCAGTTGTGAATGCTTTAACCACATTTGTTTGAGTAACGTAAGCTGACTAAACTGGTCTGAGAAAGGACAACGTGTACCTGAAGCCCCAATTATCCACCTTTCCTGACAAATCCGCGTGCTTCCTCGGATAGCCCGTTGCATGTGTGATTGAGCCCTAATCAAGGAAACAAAATTTTCCCTAAAGGATATGCCTTTAAAAGTCAATTGGCAAACATGGGGGATAATGATCAAGGCAGCATTAAAATGGATCAACACACACTCACAGATTCCCCTGGTAGCCGAACCTTAGATGAATACACTTGTAATGAGACCAAGGTGCCAAATTAAGATACAGAGATGAATCAATGGTTCTTTGTACTGTATGCACTGTAGGCTATGCACAAGTACATGCTGCATACGGTTAGATAGTGTACACTACATGACTTACGAAATCCCCCAATGACTGCACTGCTATCATTACATGACATCTGTTGTGATGTTGACACAGAGGTGTACACACTGCAAGTTTAGACAAGGTTAACAATTACAGAGTTTTCACCTGGACAAATCCCCAGCAGAGAACGTGATATCCTGAAAATTTGTCGTCTTGTAAACGCACACACGCAAACAACACACGGAAATCCGTGATTCTTTTTCAACTGGCTGCCAAAATGGAGCTAGATCAGACTGCCATCTGTTCTGTTTGCACCTCCCCTCCAAAAGCGCTTTCCTCTCCATTTTTTGCGCCCAAACAATCGGCAGTCTGTACTTTTATAAGCCATAATTGTTTTGCATTTTAATCCGGCCTCCCATTTCACTTTTTAGCTTTTTTGTCATTGTTGCTTTACTTTGCACATGAAACAAAACAAAAATAATAATTCAGAAGTCTTACAAATGTTTTTAAACTTTTGTCTTTTGTTCCTCACTCGCTGAAAGTGGCCAATAATTCATAAACGATGAATAAGTAGAATTATAGGAATAATGTTGTGTGCATGTATATCTGATGTAATATGAACTGATGGATCGCACACTCGTTACATGGCCAAACACTACTTTCTATTTAGAAACAGAACCATTTATAACAACATCAGCATGAGGCAATTATGAAGAATGAACACAGTATACACAAACAAATCTCTTGCATACAGCGTAGAGAGCAAAACACTGTGCGTCTTAACTGTAGTCATTGCATATTATTATTAGAACAAACATGAACCTAATTTTGGTTTTGGAGAATGGCCAGTTATCTACTGTATTCAAACAGAACGCTGCTTAACTTGTGTTCCAAATGTCCTTGTTTGAACTCACAATGGCTACCTGAGGGGTCCTGGCATCGGCAGGAGCAAAGAGAGAGATTAGCAAGATTTGCTTCGATTTTGGCACAAAGTGCAACACGGCATGTAACAAGCTAGTCATGTAATGTTAGCAGTGGTCTCTCTCTGTTTCTTGCCAAAACCGAGCAGTGACTTTTGCTGGAACCTAGTGCCAAATGGTTTGATTTCTATACTGTATGATTTAGGGCAAGTCACTCACCCCTTTCTTATACATATCGTACTGTAAGCTAAAAGACACTTTATAGCTTAAAAAACCTTGAATTTGTCCAAAATATAAAATCAACAACAATTGGAAACTCTCTGTATACTATTACTGGAAAAGTTATAGAGTTAGCAACATTGTAATATATTTTTTAGCTAAAGTTGCTTTCCATTTCTAACACCAGCAGGAAGTCATTTCTTAGATTAAAAGTGCCACTCGACTGAGGTCTTATATATTTCATTCTAGTTGTTTGGTTCTTTGAATTATATTATTAAAGAGAGCTGTGGGAGGCGTCAACACTCTTGAAGGGCATTTCTATTTATACTTGAACCACACTGCACAACAAACATAAATATGACATACAGTGGCAATTTACTTACTCTATATGATCAAAAATAACTAGAACATAAAATTAGGCTAAATAAATAACCAACCACACTTAAAGTCAAATGTTTCTGTAAAGCAAAAATTATTTATGCTTTGTAAAAGATTGAATAAATGAACTACCAAAGTAGCCCTTATGAACAAGAGCTTTATTCTATGTAAACCAATTATACAGAAGACAGTGAGGAGTTATCTTTGAGGCAATTGTTGTGCATTATATTTAAAACAAGTTAAGCAATCTCTCTGCTTGATTATTCCACTCATATTTCAACAATCCTAGAGAGTGCCAGAAAATTAAGCCCATGCAAATGTGCTTGATCATTATTTACCATTAGATAATCTGCCAGCAGAAGTGTTGAACCTAATACATTGTGAAAAAATAGTTTAATATATGTAAAAATGTTACAATATTAATGTTTAAAGATAACTTATGAGAATAAAAATATACATTAGGGTCAGGGTATATATTATGTATATTATAATACATATGATGTATTTATTATTGTTTTTTAATGACAAATGTTAATCATGCACAAGTACATCGACATATAACTTACCTTTAGCTCCTTTGTCTTTGCATACAGGACACCTTAAGAGGGACAGACCCAGCTTTCACCTACTGCCAAAACTAGTTAAAAAAGGCATAAAATATGGATGTTAAAAAATGCAAAACTTGCAACATTTCAGTGCTTTTGGAATTACTGTAATAGGGCTATATATTGCTTGTGACTGTAGTGGATGCACTGCATCATCAAAACGCCCCTAATAAAATGTGCACAAATATAACCTAATTTTATCATGAATAAGTAAAATGGTGCTTCATTACATTTGCTCTCTTCTGATCTGCAAAAAATAGTTGTGGTCAGCAGAGGTAGAATACTCTGTGAGTGCCTGAAGCTATACATGTCTAAAACAGCTTAGTTAAAGTCTGGATTAGAACGAATGCAAAAACAGAAATATTCCTCTCCTCCTTTCTGCACACTTCCATATCTCTTTCCTACTCTCGATCCTCGTTCTCAGCATCCTTGTAAATATTTCCAGCGATTAGGCAATAAACTGTGCAAAAGTAAAACAGGCCGTTCAACTAAATATCTTTTGTGTCGCGGCAGACAGGGTGCGTACGCATGACAGACAGAAAGTATCTGAGGAAAAACATGCTCATGTATTTTAAAGGAAAGCGATTAGGTGTGAGGGTTGGATCCACAGAGGCAGATGAGTGGCGAGAAGCAGATAAGAATGAATGTAAATATACACTAAAAGTGACAGATTAACCTTGGGCAAGGGCATGTGGGGCACGCGCACACACCTTATCGGCACGCATGGCAAATTATCGCAGAGCTGGAACGCCGTTTGGGCTGAAGCCTGTTTCTTCACAGAAACTGGTATAAATACACACACTAATAAAAAGGTTTTATGAACATGAAAGACCCACTAAACTGACAAAACCCAGTCAACAGGATGCAAGTAATGCACCTTATTTGCATAAATAGGTTGGGACTCTGGCATTAGGCAAATCATCCGACAGTGAAGCGGTAGCACGCTTCAGGCTGCTCATACACAATGTGAACACAAAGCTAGATTTGGACAATGTCTGAGGACCTTTGTCTGCCTGCTGAACCAAAAAACAAGCTAAACAGTCTATCTCTGGGTGTCTACGTTCCTTGTTTTCTGATGGAAACGATGCAGAGCAGCATCCATTCGCTTGTAAAAATAGAAGCTCGGATGAGGACGGAGAATGCAGATCTTCACAACAGATGGAGAGCCGAAGCTATGGAAACTGGCAAAGCGTTGCTCCGCTTTCGCAGTTAGTCAGGGGTGAATTGAACGCTGTAAAGCATATTTGTCAGTGATCTTGTTTATACCCGGTATCTTCCTCTGATGAATGCTATTGCTCATGAACAAGGCAGGCTGATCTTTGAAAATAATTTCCTGATTAATTGGTCACTTCATTAATTCAACCTAAATCTAATTTGTTCATGTGAGGACATTTACCTGAGGCCCTTTACGAATAACATACCAAATGTCTCTGGATTCTGCCGCACTAACAACAGAACGAGCGCTAATTAAGTACGTTCATCCAGTTTGACCCTTGGGGATTAACTGAACTGTAACAATCAAGAATGGCATTTCAGTAGCCTCAACCGGGTACAAAATTAATTTGGTAATGAATTAAACCATGCATCAACAAAATCCAATCTGGTCACGATAATAATTATGTTCTCTGCTTTTTTTATTCTACATTAAAACTCTCAGAATGAACAATTTATCCACAGCAACATCTCAATGATTCCGATGGCATTATAACAAATAAATAATAATAAACACCAGATTTTCTTGGCAAGTTGCTCATCGAGGCACTCGTGAATGCAAATACTTTGGATAAATGGATTTCTAATCAAACTCCTATTTTGTTTTCAACTAATTCTTTAAGCCAACTCAAGTGCATGCTCAACCTGTTTGCTAGCTAGCTGTTGTAATGAGTCACGGCAGCAGTTTATAAATAGCCAGTAAACTAGCCCTCCATTTCAGAAGATAAAAACTAAAAGTATATACGAAAAGAGAGGAAATATTACCAATGTTTGAATGCTTGGTTATGTTTAAATATAGCTTCCAAGCCCACCATAAAACTATACTGTAGCTTGAAAGATGTAAATGTTTTGCTGCAACCATGAGTACAGACAAAGACGGAAGTCATGCCACTTGGCGGCCATGTTTGCAATGCCTCTGGACAGGTATTTACGTCATAGCAAGTCAACAGTCATATCTCCGTGAATGATGGAAGGCAGATATTTCTAAAATTGCTGGCAAATATCACAACCCTTTATCGGGCAAATAACCATATTTGGTAACTTAATCGACCAATCACAACAGCGTTTCCATCAATCATTGGATATCAGTCTACGTCACAAATAGTGACACCATGGCATCTGACCAATCAGGAGTTGACGGGGGCGGTTCTAACTTCAGTGTAATTCCGGAATTTGTGAAACACAGATCTGCGCTCCTACCTACTCCTACAAATATGTAAATAGCATCGAAGCGAACATTGAAAAGTTAATGAAACTCACACATTATATAGTTAAATAGTTGTGTTTAATGTTGAAAGAGTTGCTGTTTACGTAGGATTTTTGAAATTAGTGAACATCGTTGCATGAAAATGGTGTGATCATATTTGATCATTTGCCCGTTTCAGGTAAATGACTAAGTGTCCATATTTAGACATACGCCCGATGCATCTAGTAAACCATACTTCGTTTTTTTTATACAAATAATGCATTATAACGTAGACAATAGTGTTTAATAGTGCATTTTATGTTTGTATAATGTTATACAGTGATATAACAGTTTTTATTTTATCTAAATGGCATATATTTGTGTTATTTTTACTGTGAGCTTTATTACTGCTAAAATTTGTGACACCACCTGTACTTAGTGCTATTTTTCATTTATTATTATATAATACAATTTATATGTCAGTATTCTTTGTTTTTAGTAGATCTGCACTTCACTCTTACTGTTTTGAGTGTGTGTTTGTGTTCCTAAATTATCATAAATAAAATAAAAATATTTCTGGATAAAATAAAAAAATTACCTACATTAAAGTAATATGTTCCTAAATATATATTCTATGAAGTTTATATATGTTTTATGCATTTATTAATATTTAATATATATGTATCTTATATTTTAAATATATATACTTTTTGGGAAAAAGTGACCGTAGACCGGCAAGGAACCATATATGGTAACTTCATTGATCTTCATTTGCAACATACATTTTTTTTTCACAAAAGTCACAAAAGTTTAAAAGTCCTGTAATAACCTATAATAACACTCCAGGGTTGAAATTTTGAGTTTCCAAGTATTTCAATGAGTGCCCTATAAAGGGTTAAATAGCATATTTCCAATTTAAGATTAAATCTGATATGGACTCTACCCTTAAACATTTTTGGGTGAAAATCTTTTGGTTTTTGGTCCCCTTTAACTTCCGGTCTTGTGTTTATTTATCGGTTTATATAGTATAACAAATGATATTATTATTAAGATTTTAATTTAAATTAATTGTAATAAAATAATCTATTCTACATTGTTGTTATTGATTCTTTTTGCGGAGGTCTACCGGAAGTTCAGTTTGTGCCACATAATGTTTGTTTATGTATTGCCTTTAAAAACTGCCTGTATAAGCTGAAGCAGAGGGCTGCTCTCTCACAAACTTCAAGAGATTCTCAAGTTGTGATTGTGAAATCAATGTAGGCTGACCCACACGCCCTATTTCTGACTCTTGCTTTTATTCTCTTCTTCACTCTGTGTGCTCTTTATGACTCGCACAGCTTGAATTTATCCCTTCCACACCACAGCCGTGGCTGTAAACCCCTTCCACATGTCACTCAATCACAGGGCTATTACCTCCAATAAATCTGCTCTAGACTGACAGCCAACATAAGCAATGGAGAGCTGCCCTTTATTCAGTAATCTGATCCTGCTAGGCAGCCCAAAGAAGCTCATGCCAACTTTACACTCACCGAGTCCAAACTTTACACCAGAGATTTAAGAACTGAAGCACTTTTTGACACTTGCTTTAAAGGCGATGTCATATGTCAAGGTCTGTAATCCTCGAAAACAACACGGCAGCAAAGGGGTGAAAGTAAAATATTGTTTATTAAAAACAAAAGTTATTAATAAGTAAAGAGTATGACATGATACTGACCTATCAGTAAACAACACTTAAGTGATTTTGTTTCAGGGTTTGTCCTTAATATTACAGAATATATGCAAAATTATGCATAATTTGAAAACATAACCATTAAAATGTTATATCACACTTTAATAACAATACTTCTGCTATCATAATGTTATGACTATTCTCGAAACATTTGGAGTAAATCTAAAATAATGCCATTTATTTAACATGGCACTAAAACGCCATTACGTATTAAAGCCTAGATCAATATATACATTTTTAGAATTTTCAAAAAGAAAGATCTGAAAATTACAAATTGGGGTAAATTTCACACAGGACTGGAAGACAGAGAGAGAGAGAGAGAGAGAGAGAGAGAGATCTAAGTGCTGTAAGAAAAGTGCTGCTTTGACATAATTATACCATATTAACACTGCTTGAATAAATCTGGTTAAAACAGTTCATTTAAATTAATTAATACAACAGAAATACACAACATAATGAATAAGTTATGACAATTATAAAACACTAGCACCCTCTTTCTAGACTAGTGTACACCCTTAGAGGCAATTAAGTGAAGTGAGTGTGGAAGACGTCCACTCTGATTTGCTTCAAACTGTGTAAACGGCACTACGGCATCAACCTGTCCTGAGAAGCAGACTGTATAATTCTGTCTTTGCTGTTCTTCTGAACCGGCTCCTTAGTTTTATATTGCGCTTTATATTTACAAAGTCGGCCAATTTAAAACCTCAGCTTTATCAATGCTGATTGAAAACTATGGGAGCCTTCTATTCCCTGCACAAATCACTCACTTTAAAACTGTAATTAACACAAACATCAGAATAGCTTTCTTCCATCTCATTAAAACAGAATAAGGACACAGGAGTTGAATGGCAATTTCTCTTTACACGCAAACACGCTCTTCTGTATAAGCTAATGTTCATACCTGAAGTAATTACTCATCACTTTGGGCAGAAGAAAAATGACGTGCTACATAAAATATGGAAAACTAAGACTGTGTGACGTGCATGTGTAAAATATGAGATGTTAAATCTGGTTTAATGCCAAACGAGACCAGAGATTTCCCTGTGGTTAAGGTAATGACTTTGAAATGATGAAAGTCAGTGTCCTGCCGGTTTTTCCAGGAAAATCCCAATTCGGGCTCGTGCTTTTAGCAGCTTCGGGCATGTAGACTAGAGAGCAAGTTTCACTGTCCGTTAGTCTTGCCCCCAGAGGACCCATTAATGAGCGCTACCTATGCTGTCTGAGACCCCCTACTTTCTTATTTTTGTGCTAATGAAGGTGGCCTTTTAACTTTTAAAAGGAGTTACTGGGTGTGAATAAATCGTGGACAAAAACAACACAACAGATATTGTGTCCAATAATTGTACTGGGTACAGTTAGCTACCCTGCAGGTGTAAAAACTCACTGTAAAAACATTTGCTATAAAAAAGATGGTTTGCAAAGGTTAAACAAGAAATATAAGCGAGAAAAGTAAGGTGCGTATTGAAATTCAACACCACTTCACCGCAAACTCAGGAGAGGCCGTCAGAAGATTAATGAGCTATTGGGCTAGAGTTCTGCCGTTTTTCATGCGCAAGGCCCACATTAGTGAAATAATTAATTTTACAACACCAGGGTGCTGTGTCCCTGTGAGGCATGGCATGTGGCTATGATAAGCATTCACTAATTAACTACCAAAAAGAAAATAGAGGTGCAAGCCACCTTTTGACATTCAAACATTTCAGAGCAAAACAAGCTTTCGGTAGGAACGCTTCTAGGCAGCGTGAGATGCTACTAGTTCTACTTCTGCATTCACTTTTAGAGCACAGGGGGTTCGATGGGTTTTGATTATGGAAGAGGGCAACTCTGCCAAATGCCCGCAGTGAGGATAATGGACCCCTCACCTGGTGTCAATCTATTTGCCATGGTAAGAACGGATGAACATGAGCTACCGCATCCCCTGCGCTGCCATTTCAGCCCACAGTCAATACGCCTGAACGCGCCCGCCGAACCTCCTTCCTGCGGAAACCTCATCTGTGCGTTTCTGTGCAACAGAAATTAGCAAGCATTAGAGTCGAGTGGGGGATATGATAATAACCAGATGCATAAAACATGTGCTTAGAAAGAACGCGTGTCTGTGTGACTGACTCGCAGGTAGAAACACTGTCATCGAGCACACGTGAATTTAGATTTTTCTGAACTCCATGACGGTTTTAAGCTTGATGCATTATTAATGGGGCCGGCTCAGGAGCAATTTCAAACACTGCATATTTGAAAAGATGGATGAAATATAAGAAAGATTTTGGGTGTACTTGAGACAAGACTTTTTCTTATTATTTTGAAGGTTGGGTGTGTGCGTGCGCTTACGTGCTGCTTATGTCTGCCTATACGCGTGGGTGTTTTCTCTTGTGTGCATAAGTAAGCGTAGCTACTAAAACTTTATCGAGATTGTGACAACCGGTCCATCTCAGAGAAATCTTTAAGAGCCGGCTATGATAAACAAACTGAAAAAACTCCATCTGGACATCACCATTCCACCATAGGAAATCCATCTTGTGACAGGCTGAAAGATGACGCTTTCATCTGACAAGGAAAAAGACTCCACAATAGAAAATAGCATGAGCTTCACTGTTGAGAAATTGCAAGCTATGGGTCTCTATACAGTAGCAAAGATTGGGCAGTTACTGTAGTTAGCTCGTGTGCCTCAACCCTATGCTCCTCACCTAAGGCAAAGCATGTCATGTTAACCCCGATTCTCTCATCAGGTATATTCTCAACCAAGAACAGCTCAGAAGTGCCAGTCGAGGAACTACAGAACAGTGAGTTCTTATAGGCATCAGGTCAGAAGAGCCTTGTTCTTCTTTGACAGAAAAGAAGTGAAATAAAAGAGAAAAGGAAATGCAATAAAGTACTTTGACAACATGAATCTGACTTGGACTAGGAACCCACTTGCCAAAGTGCTGACAGCTCCAGACAGAACAAGTAGAGCTGATAACATTAAAATAACATGGTTATTGTCATTGCAGCATCCAGTGAACTGATCCTTAAAGACAATATTCAAGTTGTTCTCCAGAAAGCATCAGCTGAGACCTTGACATCACAGAGTACCCATCCACCATGAAAGACCTGGCCACAAAGCTTATATTTTGAGAACTGTTTTAAAAGCTTATTCTGTAGTACAGTTCAAGTCAACAATATGACTGCTCAAGCAGTGCTTGAAGTGCTAGTGCTTCTCTATTTTAATATTTAGCTAACCTTCACTTTTCAAAGCATCACTGTATTGGTGATGAATAGTGATGAAATGCAGCTAAAGGGAGGGATGCTTATCCTACGTTTCAGACAACTGGGACAACGGCACTCAAAGTCAGACATGGGACCTCTGAACTCTCCCTGAATACCCGGCCTCAGGGAGACGTGTCATTTTAAGTAACGCCCTAGATGCTTCCAGTGAGTTTAGAAGACAGAACATTCAGCCAATCAAATTGCAGAAGACAGTTTGCAGACGGGCGCTAATGACTGTAACTGTGTAGTGAGAAGGCAAACATAACAAAGCAAATGGTTTTACAATAAAAATGATAAATGGTAAGATTTCAGAAATGCAACTACGTATCATTTGCGAATTCTGCAGCTAAATTAAAACTTTTTAATTTTTGGTTTTTCACATAATGTAATGTGTGTTCGACTGGACATGCCTAAAACATAACATATATGTTTATAGCATATAAGGCATAAGATATTACTTTTTTTTGCCCACGTCAAGCACTGTGCTCAAGTGCTATAAGAGTTTACTGCTCTACCTTTTCAGTATAGTCACAAGCTACCATATAAGAAAAGGAAGCAGAAGTGACTGAAACAAATTTAGAGACAGTGCATGGCTTCCGAAGAAATGCTCTGCACAGCAGAAGCCCCTTTAGATCGCTTTTATTGACTTGACCAATGTTTTTGATCTCATCAGCAAAGATATATGCTGCAGATACTCTAGATAAGGTTGCTTCTTCAAGGCTATGCAATATGATCTGGTCCTTTCACAACAACACAGAGCACAATCCAATTTTCTGTATCCTGGCTCTGACTCTCTTTGTAATATGTATTTGGTCATTTAGCTAATGTTGTTATTCAAAGTAACCTACTGCACGATGTACTTATTACACCCAGGGCACACTGTTCAACCCTTTAAGGGTTTGGACCCAACAACCTTTTGATTAGTGACCAAGATTTCCAGTTTAGCATGGATTAGCTGAAACATTGACTAGCTGAGATCAATGTGTATTTGAATGTAGATCTGTTTACTGTAGTTATAGTGTGTAAGGTTTATATCTGTGCAATTAGCAGCACATGCCCAACTTGAACATCACTAAAATACTTTTATCACACATGTCTAGTTTAAAAGATACGAGATACAATATGAGCATAATTATCAGGACAGCTACTGTATGCCATTTTTAATGTTATGACTACTTACTATATAGCCACAATTGAATCAGATGTCTATTTCTTCTCATATATTTTAGCAATGACATCTTGGACATAGTTGTTACACATTAAATAAAACATAACCAAGCTAAGAATGAGAAGTCTCTGAATGGCAGCATTTTCTTTTGGGTGGATAGTGCAAGCAAGACATTGCAGACCAAAGGTATTCTGGAGAAAGGTGAGATTCGCCTGCCAGGTTGAAGACAAAAGGATCTAACTGAAGGAAACTGTGTGCCATCACCCACCAGGACCTGCAAATATGTGAACACTGTGATAAAAACTGTCACTCTGACGTCGACCTTAACAGTCGGAGAGTGCACAGCCCAGGCTGAAATCCAGTCAAACATGATAACATGTACACTCGAAAAAATGCTGGCTTGTTTGCAGCTTGTGGTTGGGTAAAATTTGGACAGAAGAAACTGTTGGGTTTTAAACTGTATGTACATATGTTGGGTTGTTTTAACTCAAAAAACTGGGTTGTTTCAACCCATGATTGGGTCCATTTATAACCCAACGGTCCACATTTTACCCAACCATGGGTTAAAAGCATTTTTAGATTGTAGTAGTTTTGGGAAACAGAAATTATGTCATTTTTGCCCAGAATGGAAAATATAATGTCTATTTTTAAAAAGTCTCAAATGATGGAGTATGTGGCCGTGTTGACAGCGCTCCAGACAAGTCCCGGCTCATGGTCTTCTCTTCTCCCTAAATATATCCTGTCTTTCTCTACTGTTCCCTTAAAATAAAGCAGAGAAAGCCCAAAAATAGAACTAAAAAACTCTCAAACACTTATCCATCCTTCTTTATCTTTAACCAAACAGGTTGCCCAGCCCCATGCCATTGCTGGTCACACCCAGTTGGGATGCCCAAGTTACCGTAAGTGGTGCTACTAATAGTGCAGAATATATATGCTTCAAAATAAAGCAATAAAAAATATTTTTTTTAAAGCTAGATGTTTTTAAACTAAAAAAAGGACAGAACCTATTACACCTATTACAGAATATGGAGATGACACAGAGAACAGAATAAGATACAGAATAAGCATATAACGGTAAGAAAAAGTCATATTTGAATCAAGGGAAAGCTACAGTAAAAAAATCATTGAACGTGGCCATGGTAAATGAGCTAGATTCATGATGCACTAGACATGATATGTAAAGATAGCATAATATCAAGGTTAGGGTATTAGTAAAGCTATCAAGCTAGCATGCTTTCAAGGTACATTATGATTTTATCCATTTCTGCTTCCACGGTCAAAAGCCATTTACAGATGCCATTGATACATTTTCTTTGTGTGACACAGAGGCTCAGAGTCATGGGCTGGGTCGAACAAGGACTATTTTTCTTCTGGTTGCTTGATAAATACCAAACTAGAGCAACACACACACACACACACACACACACACACACAAACACACACAGTCTCTCCAGTGCCAAGACCTTGAGTCCCTGCTTAGGCGACAGATGGATATTGTCTGTGGGCAGATTAATGTGTGCTCGGGGCCCACTCCTCTAATCCCTGGATGAGGGATAAAGAGATAGACACTTATTCATCCATTCATCCTTTCATTCATATACCACAGGTGTTCCACAAGTTCCAATCACATTCTCAGTATGCAGATAGCCGGAGGATCGCACATTACGCCCACCCAGGTGAGAGGCACAAGCGTGTGGTTCTTAAAAAGAGGAAAGTTACAGTGTTTAACTGCCTCGTGTAAAATTCGAAAATCTTTCAATGAAGTGGTTATAAAATGGAACCTAAAGACAGTGAGGTGTTGTGTGTAATATTAAGGAGGATCTATTGACAGTTAGAACTGTTAGAACTGTATCTATCTGTATTTTTGATATATTTTTTGATATATGTTTATTCTATGTTATCTGTAAGCACCTGGGGGTCTGAGAGTAACGCAATTTCAATCCTCCATTTGTATGTACTGTACTTGTGGCAGACTTGACAATAAAGCTGACTTTGACTTTGACTTGACAGAAATGCATTATAATAAACATAATTATGTCTTCAGAGGTATATAAAGACCTTACATAATAAAGCATTATGTTTTTATGACCTTAGTTTTGTAGTTTTAGTCACAAAAACACCCCAAAGTTAGAGGACATTAGTGTTGTTTATTGTGCAAAATACCAAAAAGCTACAAAAAAGCAAATAGGTTTGTTTATTGCATTGATTGCATGTTTGTTTTTATTTACAGAATAAGGAAATAACCCTCAATAACCTTCAGGTTATGCAGTTCATTGTTCATTTAAATCAAATTTAATAAATGTGCATTGCTAGAATAAGCGGAGTATCCCCCACCGCCCTCCAGTCCCCCTTTATGCTGTGAAGGTAGAATTTTTTTCTCTAAGCCGTTTCATAGCTTACATGCCCCACTGCACTGGTATTTACTCATTTCTTTCTTTGTCTGGAGAATTTCTCTATTAGAACCCACATATATATAAAAAAGAGAAAAAATCAATATGCAGCAGCCCTCCTGGGTCAGAGACCCAAGCGTTAAGCTTCACTTTATCACGCAACCACGCACACCGGTCACTTAACGCAGCCTGCTGGTTGTCACAGAGCAGTGAGCGAGCATCTACGGTGGGCCAAACTGTTAAGCCTCAACCCCCCACCGGCTCCGAAAGAGCTTTCAGAACAATGTGTATTATCTTGCCTGTCCCAATAAAGCTGAGGAAAAACCCACATACACTACAGACCAATGTCATGTGTCATCTGAGCATGCTACACCCACACTGTTAACTGATAGCGGCCTACAATGACACCTCAGCATCTCTACAGGGACAAGAGTGGCATTCAATTACAAAGACAACATAATACTTCTGTAGACAGTCTTTCTTTCGATCCCTCAATCTTACTCCCTGCCTCTTTTTATTTTTCCACTACAGTATGTATCTCTCGCTTTATCCTCCCTTGTTTTTTCCTCTTCCTGTTTAAAGCATCACTCCCCTGTTGAGAGTAGAAGAGGGCAAAATGAAAAATTTTGTTTTCTGTGCTCTGACACCTCATCTGTTTGTCAAGCTTTAATTTCCCATGATGCCATGTCATCGGTGGGGCTGCTGGCATGCTGCCTTTATTCTTACAAAGTCACCAGTCAACTCTTCATTTTTATATCTCCTCTACATTATTTTTCTCTTTTTCAATCAAAGCCAAGCTACTTTTCCCCTTTGCATACACTTATGCAGGAAGTTTATGGGGGTAAATAAAGAGGATGATTCTGTAGACACTTGCTTTATCTAAGATATTTCTGTTTGACCTTCGGCTAAAACGGGGACTTTATTTGTTTCTTGGTAGTCTGTCAAAATGCACAAAGGTGGGAAGCCATTTCTTTTAACCAAAATAGATAACAGAAAGAGTCAGGAAACAGAGGGGAGAATTAAAGAGAGGAGCGATTCCTCTGAAGGTATCACGCTATAGAGTAAAATCTGTTTTCAGGTGCAGCTGGTGTTCATTACATGTAAAACCTGCAAATGTATGGCAATTACTTCAGACAACTGTTTGATATAATTTTTTTGAGCACTTGTCTGTCATAATTATTAACTTGTTGAAGTGTCCTGAAGGTTCCTTTAAGCACTACAGTTCTTTATTTTAGTACCTGACTAACCAGTGGTTATATAACCCCTGCCTGGAATATGCACCAAAACTCCCTCTCGCATATCCGGTTATCTGTATGGTAAATACTCATGGCAAGTAAAAGTGTCGAAGAATGTCATGTACCGAGTTCTCACAAACACATATTTATTCTGTTACCTGCTCTATGCCTCTTATAACACGCAAAGGGACAAACTACATGAGGATTACTCACAAAATTATTCACAGAATCTCGCAACAGGGGCGCTCTAGAGTCTATATTTTAAAATATAGTAAATCGTTAAATTCCTACTTCAAATAATGAATTCATACTGACATGAGCAGTTAAATTGAAAATGTCAACAAAATGCATGAAAACAATATCACGTACAATGTGAATGGTACAAAAATTACAGAATGAAGCCCCACCCCTGAACCTAACATTACTGAGGCAAAAGCAGATGGTACTAAAACATCATAAAAATGTTTAAATGTTTAAAATGTCTAGTCAGGCACTTAAAAATATCAAATATACCAGATGGAATCTACATGTGATACAGTACATACAAATTTAAAGGAGCAATTTGGAGATTTTAGTGGTGAGGTTGCGAATTGCAACCAATGGCTCAGTCCACCACTCACCTCTCCCTTTCAAAGCACTGTGTTGGCTGACACAGGACAAAGATATCATCACGTTTTTGCTTCTAAACAGATTGATACCGTACTCTTTCTTGAAGATTTTCAATAAATAACATTTAGAGTTGAACCACAGTAACCACAAGCCCTAGCGTCCCAAATAATCCAAAATCGTCAGTGCCTGAAGGAAGTTAAGGTAGGAAACTGGAACAGGATGTCAAATTCAAATCATATTGCCATGATTTCAGCAAATTGCTAGGAACCAGTCAGATATGAACTGACAAAATCTGCTAGCTGGCCAACTAGTCACATAATTACGCTTCATTTTACTTGTGTCTGGGGGCCATGTTTCATAAAGCAGTTGTAGGTGTAATGTTTATTTAGTGTATAATAAATGCTCAAGCTTTATGGTATAATAAACTAGTCTGAACAATCCTAATTTTGTAGCCATGCAAGTTAACAGGCAATACCAATCTGAGTTTCACCAGCTAGTCTATGATAATCTCTGTAATTTCAAATATTCAACTCAAATCTGAATTACAGTTTCTAATTTTGAATAGTACATTAATAATTCGAGCGAGATCCAGATCAGTATATTAGCATTCATAGGATGTGTTCATGAATTTTGCATTAATATTTTTTCTACCCCAACAGTAATATTAAAAGTTTCTGAGATTATACTAACTCAAAATTACATAGTATTGGAAAAAATGAAATAATTGCTAGATATGGTAAAATGACAATCATGTCAAAAAAGGATTTGCGTATGGCACTAGCCTGAACATAAATGTACACTATAAGATTAACGTGACATGACCTAGACTTAAGTCTTAAACACATTTGGCATGATATAATTTCCCTGTCTGTCTGTCTGTCTGTCTTCACACAGCAGCAATAATAATGAATTTTTCTATCCATCTACTCATAAAATCGTTACACATTGCTCAATGGCCCTTTTGTTGGACTCTTATTCTTTCACTTACTCTGTCACTCTCTTGCACCATTTTCTTTAAATCTGTCATGGAGGGGCCAGTCCTGACACAGAGGCCCATTAGGGTGATCCACTGCACTCCATTACTCACCTGCCTATAGGGGCTAATGGAGGTACTTTACCCCCAGGCTTCAGACTCGGCCCTATACATAAACCAAGAAGCCACCACAAAAAGTCATAAGAAAATGCTGTGTGGACAAAAGACTGTTACAAATTTGGATTCTGTACCAAGCATAAAGCGCAAGTATAGACAACATAATGAAGTTAAAGTCGATTATGAATATGAATTTGTCATTCTGTGATTCCTTCATAGTCATGCTATCCAGTGCAGAAAGTTGCACAAAAAAATGCCTACTGAAGGTATGACTACAATCTTTTATTAAAGGTGCAATGTGTAAGATTAAGGAGATCTATTGACAGAAATGCAATATAATAAACATAACTATGTCTTCAGAGGTGTATAAAGACCTTACATGATGAAGCGTTATATTAACTAATGAGCTATTTTTATCTATATACACCACCGGTCCCTTTACATGGAATATGTTGCTTCTACAGTAGCCCTAAACGGACAAACTGCCCTACAGAGCGCGTTTCGTAAATACATTATTTCCTTCGGCAAAGAAGTAAAAACACGACAACATCTTTGTCCCGTGTCGGCCACCGTATGCTTTGAAAGGGAGGGGCAAGCGGTAAACTGAGACGTTGGTTGCAATTTCACAAACTGGATCTTTAAGTAATATTACATTACTGTAAAGATATATCGTATAGTTATTTTGCTAATAAATTAACCTAAAACAGTTTAAATTATTATATAATATTTAAGTGGTAATGCAAATGACAGCACATTGATGTATTATTTTACAGATAAATAGTACTTGAATTTTTTCTCCAGTTATACATAAATTACATTGTTGTGTAAGTAATATAAGAATCTCTACCAGTTAAGACAGGTTTACATCATTCTGTCACTTCCAACATCTACACACGCATGAGAGTAAAAAAACTTAATAAATGTTTGAGACATTGATGTGAACCCAACCCTTTAAATGTGCTGATATAGTAATTACTTTAAAGATTCGAATTTAAAGGGCAAATAAGAGAGGAAACAAAAAGGAGAGAGACAAAAATCTTCCATCAGAAAGTTTCAGGTCTGATTCAGTAATGATTTGCTCAGAGGGCGCACATGATTCTAATGAGCAAAATGTAAATGATGCTTCTAAATTAGCAGGAAAATATCAGAAAGGGCTTACAGGAAAGCCACAGTGGCAGGCAAAATCTCATTCCACTATCTCTCCTTTATTCTGCTTCTCTCTCTCCCTGAAGCTGAATTGATGCTGCTATCTCAGGGAATTATTTTATCAAAGCCACTTTCATCCCTCTCTCCTCCCAACAAAACTGCTGAGTATCGCATTATATTCTCAGTGCTTCAGACACATTGTTTTGAAAGTGTGGGGGTAACAGTGACCCTGAGGGGCAAAACACAACAACATTAGCTGAGCAAATAACACAACAACATTAATGCATGACAACACAACACTGAAACAAAACCAAAAGCACGCAGAAAGATTGCTTAAAATTCTACTTAAACAACAATGAAATACCACACTCCGAGATGATCATTACCGGATTCAATGGAACTTTAACATTTGGGATATGACGGCAAACTACAGAAGCATTTGAAGTTGCTCGTAATGAAACTGATCTTGAACACTAGTGGTGGAGCAATAGAGAATTGTGTGTTCGAATAATAAAATGAAAAGAGAGAAACTTGTTACGACAGTCAAGGTTTGGCTGCTTAGCATGACCCACTTAGACCCTACTGTCAATAGATACAATTGTATAGATACAATACAATACAATAGATTTAATTGTTAGACTTTTGTTTTAAACTTTTGATAATATCAATTTTGAACTTTAAAGCCCAAACATTTTAATTCTTTCATATGTAATTTCTTTCTTGTGACTTTCTTCTGCAGAACACAAAAGATGATATTTTGAAGAATGTTGGTGACCAAAAACATTGACCTCCACTGAGTTCTATTGTATAGACACAAAACCACTAAGACATTTCACAGAATATCTTCTACAGTTTATCATCCTTAGGTTTTGAACATGAGGGTGAATAAATGACAGCATTTTAAATCCTGAAGACTATAAATTCTGCTAAATAAAACAATCGTTATATGTATTCAATTTTTATATACATACAAATGTATATTTATCTATAGTAATAAAGGTTTTATTTTAATATACTATCAAAGCTCACACCTTACACAGATGTAGATTAAGAAAAACACATAATGGGGGAATGCAAAAGTTTGAAGGAAAAGGGGTCGACTGAGGTGGGGGGTAAAAAAGAGGGAGGGTATAAAAATTTAACCCAATTTTTTCTGTGCAAATATAAGAAGGCTTGTTATCTTGCCACAGAAAAAAATGCCCCTTTCAGCATTCCTCTATTACATTGAGCAGATATTGCTTACAAGCTATAAATTACTTTTTAATACTCACAAGATTACAGACACTAATACAAATGTAAAACCAACGACCCCAACTTTTCTCTCTGTCTCTCTTTCTGCCGTTTGCATTTATCCAGTGAAACTTTAGACTTCATACACATGGGTGGTAGATTAGAATATGCTATAGACCATTAAGTGTTTGATCATTTGCATAAATGCGTACATTCAAGAAAATGAAATAAACATTACCGGCACAGTAAATATTGAGACTTATTTGCAGGCTGCACAAAAATGTTGATATGTGCGTGTGGTAAAAATAAACAGACACATGGTCAAAGATAGAGACAGGATGTGAAGGGGAATGAGCGAAAAGAAAATAGACACTGATATGCCCTTCCTAAGTTTGCTAAGGCAGCTTGTATGAAATGCTGAGGATGCAATGTGCTGACCCACATACATAGTACCTGTTCCCTACAGACAACACCGGCTGCTTCTCCCCTCCCTCCCGCCCAGTTTCTCTCTCTCCCTTACCTCAAATTCCCCATTGTTAACACTCTGTTCCTCAGTACTTGCATTTTGTATTGTCTTGTCACTTCGTTCTTTGCAGTCTCACCCTTTTTCTTTGCAGTCTTGAATGGTTCTGTGCATTTTTCACCATGAGCAATAGTGAGCAAAAACGCAGATGCTACAACTCTCTGTTGTTTGCCTCTTGTAATCCAGCTAATGGTGTTTGTTGCTCTCATCGTCTTTAATTGTACTGTGCCACCCCTCTTTAAAGTGTGTTTGATGGTTTGATGGTTTAGGTTGGTAAAATGATTTCCTGTTCCAGCATATTTTGCAGAGAAGACTACAGCAGACTTCATAATCTAAGCCTACTTGAGATGAATTGAACCTTAACTAACATTAATTTTAGGAGCTTTTGCTGTAATGACAACATGCATCTGAAATGGCATATACTCTTCAAGTTCATGCAAAATATGAAAAGTATTTTTCCAATACGAATTTAGAATGTTCCACAGAGCGTCATGTCAACAATCTTTTAATTTTGTTGTTGCTTTTTATCTATCTCTTTGCAATGCTACAACATGATATTTTGCTGACAAGGCTCACAACAGCTGTTCAACACTGATGGGTCTGCTGACAGCATGAAATTGAAATCTGTTTCGCGCATGAACATTTTTCCAAAAGATCCAACGCAGCCTGTGATTGGTAGTGATGTAGCTACCTTCATCATTTTACTAAAATGACATGTCAGATCTTTGAACTGTGTTAAATGCCCTAATAAAACCAGTCTGTGTTCAACATTGATATCACAGCCTGCCATGTTTCCACCAAACCAATCTGATGACCAGCATTTCACAATAACAACTGAAAAGAACATCAGAGAGCCATCATACCCGACAAAGCTTTTATGTATAAAACCCCTCCCCAGATACTTCAGACCAAACATTACTGCTATTTAACAACACATCAATGCTGTCGGAAGGGGAGCCGGTCTGGCTTTTGACATGACGGTTGTACAATACTTAAAAAGATGCAAACGCTTTATGGCATGTGTTAGCCTGCACAGTACCAGTGTGTGTAAGATAAGGGTTGTGCATACATAAGCACACACAAATGAGCACACATGGATGATACAATACATTACACATGCAAGAACACACACACACATATGACTACTGACAGAATCAGAGACAGATGAGGGTTGCTGTCATGGGTTTGGTTCCAGGGGAACACTGATACTCTTAATGTGAAGCTTGATTTTAGATACATGTAACTGGCCAGATGCCCAGATGACCAAGCATTAGGGAATATCAGAAGGATCCACAACAGAGGGAAAAAATAACCCATATTGTTTTAGTGGTATTCAATCAAGGGGCTGGGGGTCTTAAGGTTCAAAACAGGACTCAAGTTTTAATTATTTTATGACAAAGATTTTATTAATATAATAATTGCTTCGGAGTTTCCCATAGGCTGCTTTCTGCTCTTGCACTGAAGAAATCTTGCCCTGCATGTACTGTACAGCAATCCTCTGCAAAATAGCCAAATCTACCATTCATGCACTTAACAACAGTTGTTTTTAAAATCCATTTCTTGAGACTTCTGTGGTGATGTAAATACATGTGAGTACTGTTTCAAAGCAGCGACGTAAACAAACATTATTGCGCATGAATGGCCCAAACTTCTGGTACACAACCACAAAGAAGAGTCCATGTGGATTTTTCTGATAACAAGCAAAAGAAATAACAAGTGAATTACATTAGTTAGCAAGTTAAAAGTATGTCAGTATTATTTTGGGTTACCAGCCGTTCCTTGGCTAATCTTAAATGCGAAAGTTACACGACCCATTCAATGATTTGTTTATTTAATGCATTTAACATACAATAACATTCAACAAATTGCTTATTGAATACAATTATTATACAATAACATTTTAATATAAATTAATATTGATGTAAATAACTAAAGTATAAATAGGTATATTATTGGCCACTAGCCAGACCGATCAAGATGTGTGTATGATAAAACCATCTATAACAAGTTGGAACAAAATTTCAAACAATGGAAGGCGGCTTATTGGAAATATGGTTGAGACCTAAATCTTGACTTTGCTGCCCAGTTAGATCCAGTGGCACAGTAGGGGCCATTCACACGCAACACTTTCACATTTAAAAACAGCCAGATGTGGCACAACAAAATAGATTTAAGTGCAGACATCTTGAGGCACTTTTAAAAAGTTCAATCTTGTCTGACGCAGATTAAGTGTTTCCATAAGTTTAAAGAAAGAGTTAAAGGAACCATTTAAACAGAATTAGTTATAAAATACTGATAATATGCTGGGGGGAAATCTTTCAAACACAAGTACGCCTGTAACGGTTTTAAACAATCAGAACTCATTTCGCTGACCTAGTGCTTCTCAAACTTGTCAGTTCACAGTGCTTTATTTGGGCCTGTATTATTTTGTGCAGATATTTCTTCACCGTGTAATTATGTAGATACACTTATTTCTTGCATGACAGATCACTTACTATAATCACGTCTTTCTGAGAGAAAAGAAAAAGAAAGAACGCAGTGAATTGGAATCTTCTCATTATCGCTCACTTAAGTATGTGTGGAAGAGAGTGTGTTCCATCATTGCTCGGAGTGAATTTCTTTGATTATTGCCAGCTCTTAATGAGAGATCACGGGTAAAAGGTCTGGAAACATCACCCATCTTCAGTATCAGTGTTTGTGTTTGTGTTTGTGAGCGAGAGAGAAAGAGAGAGAGAGATGGCTCTGGAATCTCATCACTCTAATGACTGGTCATGTCTTGGAGCAAAAAGAATAAGTGTCATAATAATGTAAGCTGACACACAAAATTCTGTGTTTATAACTTGTTGTCCACATTAAAATCCCATTCAGCTTACTTAAGTCAGTACTGTGCTAAAACATATTCATTCGTGTCAATGTACATTCTATGTTCTAGATTCATTCTACATTCTATGTCAATGTACATTCTATCATCTACATCATTTGAGGTTCCTCAGATTTATCAAACAAAAATGTTATCGTAACTAAAAGAAATGTAACATCAACAATACATTAATAGGGTATTTCAAGCTCTTCTTTCCTAAGGTTTCTATAGGCTCCATATCAACCTGTGAAAAATTTGAGAAGCCTGAAATTCTTTAATTTTTACAGTAATTTCTCAAGACTTCTCACTTAAAAAGTCAAAATCAGAACTTTCGGAAATCTTCTGTTTATTTGGGATGAATAATCGATAAATGTTAGTCTGCTAAGCACAGGGTCTTTGTTTTGACACTGATATATGAACACCTTAAAAATAAATAGATAAAAATAATTACAACTGTAGAAAAGGACAGAGAAAAAGGAGAACAGTGGATGGTTGGTAGATTGTGAGAAGAAACAAACAGAACAAAAATAAACGGAAGGGAATGAAAGTCACTATCAGACCAGACACTATTATAAACTATGGGGTGAAGTTAATGGCTCCAGTCTTTCAATCTGACTTTCGATTGGTCTTTCTGATGAGACAAAAAGTAACAGAAAACAAATCAACAAAAGACGCATGGAGTTGTAACTTTCCCAGATTGGATATTATTTAGGAGGAAAAATAAAGAAATCGAAGCTTTATATTAGGAGATGCATGGACTAAATATATATATATAGAAGAGACTGAATGTTAGGTGAATGTTAACACCATCTGATTACAAATGAGCCCCATGAAGAGTCTGTGTAAAATCTAAAAGATTTACGGACAAAACCAATTTGAGGTTAAAATGATAAACTTACAACTACTTTATAATTTGATATTCAGTCATGGTAATGGATGTTAAACTGATTTCATTTAAATCAGCAAGGTCCAACATGGATTGTGTTTCCTTTTTTCTCTAACTTGGCAGATAAAATAAATAAAAAAAAATAAGAATACATAAAAGTAAAAAAGTGCCAGAAATGTTTTTTTAACTCTGAAAATGTGCTTGAACACCTGTCCAATGTAGTCATTTAGAATTCACAAGCCAAAGAAATCATATAAACTTTTCATAAAACACAAGGTCAACCACTGCATCTGACTGTCTGAGGAAATGAATGGCAGTAAAACTTTACCTCAATGTTCAGACAACATTGTTGCTTCCAAGTGCCCCTCTCTTCTTTAATCCAAATCTGCTAGGCTTTTCTTCCACTTGACTGCTCTCACCTGTCTGCATGCTTTTAAAAACACAAAACCCCCACACATTCCCCTCATGTATCTTTATGCTTGCCACAAAAAGGTCTGCATTAATATTCAATTGCATTCTGTGCAGGTTCATGAATTAATAATTAGCCACCCAGCACCGGATACGTCAGATGTGTTTGGAACCTCCGTGTGAAATGAGAAGCAACCAGTCGGAAGACCATTAATTCTTTGCTTTCTGAGTGTGTGGTGGGGGAATGCTTGGAAGGGTAGGAGCTCAAAAAGTGTCCTAAACACAGTGAGGACAATAAATGACTGTGCACTTTTTGCATGTTATGTGACAAAATGTGTAAATATATTAAAGTGTTATTTTCATGCTGGCATTGAAATGCAACTCAGAATTTTATACATGTAACACAGGTCCCTGCTCTGTCTACGTATCACAAGCCTCTGGCCTAAACATTATTAGACACAGAACAACAAAAAATACAAATTATGAGAAATATCTACAGCAAACTGGTACTTGCACGGCAGCGCCTACTAAAACTGTCCTAATTTATTAATGAATACAAGGTCAAAGGTCAAAACAGACACAGTCAGCCTTAGACGGCCTGCATCTGGCAGACCCCTGGTGATCTTCTCTTTCTCCCTTTTTTTAGTCTCTCTGCATATTTTTGGAGACCTTCTGGTACTTAATCAAACCTTTATTATCACTCGTCTTCCATTCTAATTGGCTGACATGTACAGGGGCTGAACCCCTCTATCACGCAGCCGCCCTTGCTTGCTCTTTCATTCTACCTCTTTTGTTCCCTCTCCTTGTCCACACCTTGAGCTAATCACACCGAGCCAGTGAGGAGAAGAGAGACGATTGTAAAGCGTGCCGAGACCTGTTCTGCAGTTCTCATTAGACATAGTTCATTAGCTTGGATAGCCCTCTGTCCTGTATGTCTGTATGCACGTACTGTACACACATAGAAGTTTTCATATTTAATATGGTCAGGAAATGTTGTATTTGCAAAGCTCATTTTCAGCTTTTTTATAAGAGAAAAAGTATTTAACAGCAATTTAGCTTTGCATTATTATTTTTATACTAAAAACCATATACCCAACAAGTTATTATACAATGGCTTACATATTCAATGCAATGTGATATTTTTCCCCACCTATGAAAGCATTCCAAAGTGTTGTCAAGAAATGTACAGACTGACAGCTTGTCTAGAACACACACACAAACTGTACACAAATACTGACAAATACATTGACGTATATTTTCGAACATATCTGCAATTTCCAACCAAATTAGAAATTATTATCATTTAACCTTAGGAATTATTATTATCATTTTAATTTCACGAGGATGTGGAGGTCCTGAAGTTTAATTTGTTTACATAAGTGTAGAGAAATATAATATTTCAATTTGTGTAGTGAATACGATGTAGGGGACTGACGTTGCATTGTTTTCACACCTCTAAATCTGGTCCAACCAAAAACACAACAAATCATTTTATGTTTTGCTTTAAAAAAAATAATTGAACTACACTGATAAATATTTTTTCATGCACATGCATTCTGTATTGTAAATATATTATATATATATATATATAAATCATATTTAGATTAACCAAACAGAATTATATGTAGGCTATACATATGTATTAGTGTTCACAATGCACAACTTATCCAAATACATGATTGCACTTTTATATAGTGCATAACTGTACAAGAAATTATAAGGATACACTGTAAATAGAAACCATAACTCTACTTTTTCTCAACATAAATCAAGAAATCTATTCCAGTCTATCAACAGTGACTGCCAGCTTGAGAATTGGTTGTATTTAAGTTACAAATAATGAAAGAACCAAAAAGTCCCACTGAATATTGACCAGCTGACACAGATGTGATATATGGATGTATTTTGGTGAAGACCAAAAAGTAATAAAAAAATAATAATAGCCAAGCTATCTTGACCCATCATGAATCAAAATCCATGCCAACCCAATCTCGTTGTTCCAGCTATGAAATGGTGAGAAATAAAATCAATGGTGAATGTCATACTGTGGTACTGTCATTCTACAATCAGAGGAACGCCCGACAGACAGAATGCTGGACCACCAGAGAGAAAGTTATGGTCATAATTACAAAGCGAAACACTTTGAGGGAGTCCGATTCTGTGTAGCTCGTCTCTGAGGAGAAAATGTGTTTGGACAGTTCCATATTATCAACAGGGAGCAGAAATGTACAACATGTCTTTGTCAAAACCAATAAGGAGAAGAGGAAACATTGTGACAAACAATTTTGCCTGCCAAGTTTATAAACCGACTGAACAGAAAGACACAGGCCATTAACTTTGTCACACAACTGAGAGTGTGTTTCGATAAAAGTAAACTTTCAATATCTGCAGTCACAAAGGAAAATTCAATAGTAAAACTACAGAAAAATATGTGTTTTCCATCCATGTTTCCTCTTTCAAAGGGTTAGTTTACCCAAAAACAG
This sequence comes from Oreonectes daqikongensis, assembly GCA_026939265.1. Lineage (NCBI taxonomy): Eukaryota > Metazoa > Chordata > Actinopteri > Cypriniformes > Nemacheilidae > Oreonectes > Oreonectes daqikongensis. The sequence continues at coordinate 6,121,968 of JAOTQM010000343.1, read as the reverse complement.
AACTACTCATTATTTTCAAATCCTTGTGTCGTTCAAACCCCCCCATTGACCTGTGTCTCTTGTCTCTGCATTGTTGACAGTTTAGAAAGTTTACTTTTAAATAATGTGTAACAACTGGAACAGCCGTGATATCCACAACAGAATAGAATAGTTTGCGTACGGAACGAATCCTGCGCTCATTGAATGCTGTCGTGCAGTCTGAGCTATTTGGGACAGCGGCATGAAAACATGGGCTGAAACAAATCTCATCACTACAAGACAAACAGTGACACACACTGTAAAAGGACACACATACAGAGCAAGGTGACTGTATCATTGAAATGCCGTGACAATACAATTCTCATATTGTGCTGTGTCCAGCATACAGATAGCCAGACTTCCTTTAATTGATACCCATTGTGGAATTCTGATCTTAAAAGCAATGTCAAATGCTAAGAGAGAGATAGAGAGAGGGGGGGAGAGATAATGTTAAAAAAGAAATACAGTTTTTTTAATTGAATAATTAAGAGAGAGAGACAGAGAGAGGTTCAAACTTTTTACACAACTTTAGATAACAACTTAAGATAAACATATGAAATATGTAAGGGATAATGTGATTGACAGTGTGATCAGGTCTTGTATCACACTGAAGGGGTTCATTCTGTGATAACAGCCAGCTACTTACTTCATAAGTAAGTTACTGAACATAAAATATTGATCTGAAATATTTTATTAGCACATTTTTAACAAATGCATTTGTTTGTAATCATTTGTTAATATAATGTCATATATGTTATTTAAGGACAAATGTATATTACATTTTTGTGTAATATTAAACTGTGCCAGTCAAAATGATGTGCAGCATGTAGATTACCATGTGGTATTAGTTTTGAGAGGTTGTTATATGGTAATATCATACCTTGGAATGTAGTGAATCAAGTATTCCAGAGTGCTGTGTAAGCTGGAAAAAGGTTCCTTTGGAATTACTCAATTTAATCATGTACATCGGTTCCACGCGATTGAGTACAATTTTTTTTACATAACAAATTAACATTTTTTTCTTAATTTGCAAGAAAAGTTATGTTAAAAAACATAGTTAAATCATGTGGAACCGATGTACATGATTAAATTGAGTAATTCTAACAAACCTTTTCAGTGTAATAAACATATATTAAACTTAAATAAATAAATAAAGTAAAGAAATAGAAATAGAAATAGAAATAGAAAGTAATAACCAGAAATGGAAAAAATGTAATAACTAAACATGCATCAGAGAAAGAGAGAGACACAAAGAGAGAGAGAGAGAGAGAGAGAGAGAGAGAGAGAGAGAGAGAGAGAGGAAAGGAGAATGCACGCAAATATTCCCAGCATTAAAGAGTCTGCCCCCAAGGACACTGCATTAGCATTCTAAGATCCGAGCCCGATTACTGGCACACCACTCTTTGCTAAGCTCTGTATAAAAGAAAGTTTGAAAGAGAGAGAGAGAGAGAGAGAGAGAGAGAGAGAGAGAAGGTCCTGGGAGTGCTACACAGTTCTGTCAATAGTTGCTATTGACCCATCCCACTTTTCCTTATTAAAGCTCCAGCTCCTTGGCCTACTATTGGCACGAGGCACTTTAATATGCTATCGTGCTAGTTTATTCTGTCATATTGCTGATAGAGGGTATTTCCGCATTGATTACACTGCTGGGATTAGCCTCAGCGCTAATGCATGAGAGCCAAGTCTTCCACACGCTTTATTTTCCCCTCGGTGCTCTCTTTATTTCTCACTCTTGTCAGTAACATTTTAGTAAGTACTGGATGTAATGCATAATATTTTGGTTAATAATCAACTCCTTATTTACAGAACACTGGTCCTATATAATTAATAGATTAAAAAACAGAGTATACAGTATTTAGATAAAAAGTCATTTGTAAGCTAATGCTCATTTCAACATTGACATTACATTTACATTTAGCAAAGCTTCATCCAAAGCGATTAAGAAAATGAGGAACAATGGAAACAATCGCAACAGTAAAAGACCAAATGTACAAGTGTATCAAAAACACAGTTTATAAAACACAGAATACTAGTATAATTTTGAAATAATAATTTTTTTGAAAATTTCTTTGGTTTGGTTGTTGCCTCAAAAATGTATTCTTACAAATAAGGCTAAGGCTTTATTTCTAACTAAATTCATATTCAAATAATGAATGGCAAGCCTTTATTTAGAACACTTGAGAAAGAGATTAAAATGTGTATTAACACAAAGTCTAAATCTAAAAATAGTAAAGCAATCAAAAATGAAAAGAAAACGGTTTGTAATAGAATTAAAATGTATACCCTCTCTTTGTTCCTTCATGTTCAGTTTAAACGCATGTGAATATTTATAATCTTGTATTTTGAAATATGTTTTGTATTAAAAAAAAGAAATACTTTACTCTTGATTGTAATATAACTCATTAAATGCACTACCCACATGCATATTCAAAACTGAATCCATGAATTTATGTGTTTAACTTCATTTCAAAATCTGATCAGGAAGAGTCAGTCAATTGATCAATTTATCTTAAGCTTGTCTGCTTCACCTTTCAGAAGATTTTGATCCTTCTGAGGCAGCCTGAAATGAAATTAATTATATCTTTTGTGAAAATAGATTACAGCCATAAGCCCTGAGAACCCATCAGTGTCACCTTTAGATAAGCTTTCAAAGAGTTTGATTCTAAAAACCTGATGAAATAAGCTTTAAGAGGAATTCACCACACACACGGCACACAACATTACTTGATAGGGGTTAGTTCATGTTTACACACAGATGCCCTAATGCATTCACAGGGCCTGTTAAAACTGCATATCTGTCAATCATTATAAATCCATTCATGTGCAATGTGTTATTCATGAATCAAATAAGTTCTTTTAAATTGCACTGCGAGATAAAAAAAAAAGTATATACATTCTGCCCCTATGAAATGTGAGGTTTTGTAAGCGTCGTTCAAAAACAGTCACCATGTTTGTTGACCCAAATTAGTTTACTGCTAAAACACTGAAATTGCATTTCACAGCGGAGATTTCTTCAAGCAGAGCTGATAATGACACTGTGTACTTGCACCCGAGTTAAACTATTAAAATTTATTAATTCATTTATTTCATGTTGAACATTTCGACTGACTAATGAACGCTGAAGTTAAAATGTATTTTCTAACATTGAAGATGTTTTTGAGTCAAGCACACACTTGCACTTGTATATTGTTAACACAAGCTTGCTGAAGCAATTTACTTTCAAGACCTCAAGATGATAATTATGTTGTCCCTCGAGATTGTCCTATGTCTGCTGTCAGTCGCTATCCATCATGCCAAAGATCATGACACACACAAACCACATAAACTCCCTCAGTACTGCCAGGGGAGTGGAACTGATTGATAAGGGCTAGTTTGATAACCGGGTGGGGGGAAGTAAGTCTGAGTGGGAGTCCAGGGATAAATTGGTTGAGTGGCATTTCAGAAGTACAGTATAGGCTGATGTTTCCCTGGAAGTGCACTGCATGAGTTGAAAAGGAGCAAAAATGGCTGATTTTGTGGCAACATGGTATCAAGTTATCTACAAATAGCAACTGTGTGATTTATTTGGATCTCTCTTGTCTAGACTACACAGCTTGCTCTGTGGCCATGGACAAATGCATGACCCCTGACCCGATCTGACCCCACTTCAATAATCTTGCCTGTTCGATAACCGAACAACTAACCAACAAATAAAAAAACAAAACAGTATTGTACTGTACTTGTTTGAATTGTTATAGAATTGTTTGAATTTTATAGAAAGTGCTCACATTCCATCCTCTATGATCAATTTACAAAGTTAATCTTTACAAATTATGTTGATTATTATTTATCTGAAGCAGACAAAGACACAGACGAGGCTTTGCGGCCCTAGATACCACCAAAGATAACTTAATATCACCAACCACAACCCCTTAGCCAGAAATAACCGAAGACAGAATCAAATGAAAACCTGAAAAACCTTAAATTGTTGCCAAAGGCAACTGCACCTGATGATTTCAGGTTTCATCAAAACATCATAAATTATCTGTAAACGAGAAGACGGAGCACAAAAACGCTCTATAAGTTGAAATATTTTTATTAAGTACAGCTGAGACCAAGTGCTCCCCATCGCACAAGCAACGGCGTTAATAAAAGAGAAACTTTTCCCGCATGGGTTTTTTATTGCAAGTGGGAGAAACATTTTGCAACATTTACCATTTAGTTTTACCGAGCAAACCCAATCTCGAGTGTTAAGCGTTTGGGATACGTCCATTTTATGCCCATGCAGACTGTTTCAATCTGATATTAATGCTAGACTCAAGCTGTCTAACTGTATCTTGCCATTTGGAAGGCTGCTGCTGCCCCAGGTGTTAATTTAGCCCTCTAAATGACAATGTGTCTCTGCCAGCAGTCAAAATGAATGGGACAATGGCCATTATTCCAAATAATCAGCATTTGGCTATCATAAAGACACTCTTAAAAGTGGGCTGAGCAAGACATTTTTTACCAACGTGGTCTGCTGGTACGAAAATAGATCTTATAAAGTACACGTGGTCCGAGCGTCAGGATATGGGACTCATCATAATTATGGTTAAACCGGTGCTTACGTGGCACAAGGGATACATTATGTGTTTATTAGAGACTGTGAGACATCCCGAGCTCGTACATCTATGGACAACAGGGACGCTGTTTAAATTCACATGCATTTTAACTTAGTAAAAAAAATGGAAATCTTAGTTTTTTTCCATAAGGGATTTCAAGACATTTTTCTTCCGTAATAGAGAAACTTAGCACACTAATATTGATTTTACAAAGTCAGCTTACCAATTAAATCAATCACTTAACCATATAGAATATCAGAACTCTTAGGCCTAAAACCATGTGTTAACTACATGACAATCGAATAAAAAGCAAGCATGTATATACAGTAGCATATTGAAGCTGCATAGATCACATAAATCTATGGTTTTGGATTCTTATGGGTCTTCTCTGTTCAGTCAATCAAACAGACTGCTATGACAGCTATAAACATTTTCATTTTCTTTCACTAACAGAGAAAGCAACAGGACTTCAACGTTACAGAAAAAATCAATGATATAACTACTGGTCCAGTGATTATTTCAAAATTGCTCATACCGGTGAAAATTGTAAGAAGCCAGCACATTTGTTCATTTATATGATGTCTTTGAGTCAGGGTTGAGGTACAGTATTCTAGCCATGCCTTAGGCGGGTTTTCCCATTAGACTTGCCTTTTAAAAGCGTTAGCCGGTGACAACACATTTATTAAACGTTTCAAAGACACTGTCAGAGCAGCACACTTCAACATTCTGACAAATAAATTGTTGCACCGAAATGACTCAGAGGTCTTGTTTATCTTTACATTTTAAACAACAGCATCTTCAATCTTTACCTTTTAGACTCCCTCTGATTCTTAACTATTCCTGTTCTGTATGGTAGAGCTTGAATCAGGGATTTTTGTTCTTATATAAACTTTATAAATTAATAATTTAAACTGAAAATACCTTGGTGGGATATGGCTATTAAAGGATGTAAACCTTTGCAATTACCGTAGAAAAAAAGTAATTCTGGACATTAAATAAGTCATTAAACAATCATTAAACAATTGGCAGTAAACAAACATTGCAATCAAATCTAAATATCAAGAACTACATCGCAAAAAAAAAAATATTTCTTACTGAGAACATATATCCATCTGTTAATTTCTGTCTATAGTAAGAGACATCTGTAAATCATGGTCATAGTACATATCCATCTGTAAATTACTTCTGTAATATTTATTTATGTAACTTATGCAACCACTGTATATCCTGCACTTGCTGCTATTGCACTTCTGGTTAGACCTAAACTGCATTTCGTTTCCTTGTACTTGTACATGTGTAATGACAATAAAGTTGAATCTAATCTAATATATTTACTTCACAGTGAAAGTGACCCAAGATATTTTGTCTTGCTTAATTAAGGAAAACATACGAATTAAGTAAGTTTATGTTTAAAACAAGCAAAGAAATCTACCAATGGGTTAAGAAAAATATCCTTGAATTTACTTTTACCTCTTTCTTACCAAAATAAATGTAAGATAATTTTTCTTACCATACTGGCAGATTGCTTGTTTTAAACATTAACTTCCTAAATTCTTAGATTTCTTTTATTAAACAAGACAAATTATCTTTTGGAAAGGTCACTTTCCTGTGTAAAAAAACCTCTCGATTTAAGATTTTTTTTTTTTATATTTTTACTAGAAAACTGGATAAATTACTTGTTAAAAAATGCTTTTTTGCAGTATATTTTTAATCTCCCTTACAGAACAGACACACAATTTTCACATGTGATCACATGTGTTTTACATGTGCAAAAACACATGTGAAATGTGTGTTTTTGGAACACTTTTGTGTGAATCCCATGTGAATTCCCATGTGAAACTTATGGGATCACATGTAAAAACCCATGGGATAACATGTGCATCACCACATGTCGCACATGTTATCCCATGGGTTTTAACATGTGATCCCATGAGTTTCACATGGGAATTCACATGAGATTTGCACCAAAGTGTTCCATAAACACACATTTAATGTGTGATCACATGTGTTTTTTGCACATGTGTCTTTTCTGTAAGGTCTTGGATGTCCTGCATGAGATCTCTAAGGGGTTGGAGGTAATCACCTCCAATCTCACTGTATGGAATGTGAGCTGGAATGTGAAGTCATTTCCCAAAGGATTCACATCATTTTTACAATCTGCATTGTGAATGTGTTATTGAACATACTGTGTAAGCAATGAAAATATGTTTATTGTTCGCACGTTATTATACCGGACTGTGTTTGTCTATTGCTACGATCAAATTTTATGACCAATTTACTCAGAATGTATCCAATAACAATTAAATAATAATTAGGGGAAGAGCAAAATTGATGTTTTATTGCAGTCATTTAAAATATGACCAATGTGTAAGTAGAAGAATGAGAGAGCATTATATCACAGACCTGCCTGTAGCTGCACTTCATCACTCTGGTCGTCAGCCGATTTTTGTAGCGCCTCTCAAGGGACAAACTGTTTACTCTAGCAAGACAAAACCAGCTCACCCGTCTGAGTCACTCCCTCTTCAGCAGCCGCTGTTCACTTCCCGTCTCTTTGTTTTAAAGGTCTGGCACTGTGAGAATTAATACCGTTCAAGCATAACTGCAAACAAGCACTGCAGTTCTCTGCGAGACGGCCCTCTCCCTTCTACCGATGAGGAGTATCACACTGTGAGGGCATCAAATCTCAAAAACAAACAAAAGAACATCACATTACTGCAGTAGCACACACAGCCGTAGTTGAACACCAGGAGATGAGAAGATGACCAGAGAACATTACAGCGAATGCAGAGGACGTTGAGGAACCTGTTGAGCTAGATTACAAACCCTTCAGTTCAAGCATTAAAACAGCTTTTTGGAGGCTCAGTGGTTTGGTATTGTATACATCTGTCCATCTAAAAATCACAAAAAAATCTGCTCTCTTTCCAGACATCACATTTTGATGTTGCGAATAACAAAATTATCTAAGCCTTTTCTGGTCTTTCCATTAAATAAAGCCAAACAAAACCACCACAAAAGAACAAAAAGATGTATGATGTACAACTAGTTTAGCAATAGCCATAAATCTGTGTAAAAAATAACTGAAAATAAATTACAGACATTATAAGACATTCCTTCTACAAAAAGCCAAGTGTTGTGAAAATAGAATATTGTTTAATGAATATTATATCTGTGAAACTGAGTACATTTGTTTAACAGGAATTCTGCTGTACATGTTTTGAATGTGTCTGTTGTTTTTCTTTTCCAATAACATCAGAGATATGTGTAAACATCACGTTCTTGTGTAAAAAGGGATACTACAAATTTGAGGCTGGCAAAGAAGCACAATTTGTGGTAGGCCTTATTAACAACTTGCTATAGAAAGGAGTCAAACCAGGTCTGACATCTGACATAAAATATTCATGTTAATACTCGAAATGAATAATAGAAGAAATGACATCACACACATCAGCTAAGTGTGTACAGTGGCCCCAAAAGTATTTAGATACTTAAACCACGGTTAAAAATGTATGAATTGATGATAAAGAATCCATCAGTTGCATCTGCAAACAAATGATGCAAGACCTTTTCTCAGAACTAACTTCATTTCCCTTCGTTTTTAATGAACTAATCCCATGTTTGAAGTGAATAATTTTAATATGAAGTTTTTATGTACCAATATAAGGAAATAAAAATTATTCAAATACTTTTTGTCTTAACATAACATTTATTAAAGTACTGCCATTTTTTAATAATTGACCCCTTCACATTCAATCACATTTATACATTTTTAAGGTTGACTTAAGTGTTTGAGAGGGAAATAAAAATAGTTTAACATTGCAGAGAATATTAAACTGACACACCCAGTTACCGGTAATGAGATCTCAACTAAGAGTCTCAACTAAACAATCATTTAATTTTCCAATTAGCACTTCCTTGATTAAGATATGTATGTGTGTGTGTGCGTGTGTGCGTGCATGCATAACTTGATTACTGTAATTTAATAAAAAATAGCATGGCTTTATGAAGACTCAATAAAAGAAGGCACGCTATGAGAATATTACGGGTGACTTTTAAAGTGCTCGGTGCAATTAAAATGAAGACAATGACATAATATTTTAATTAGCCAAGATGTTTATTGAGCCAAGTAATCAAAATTGAGTTATGTTAAACATTAGACCATTAGCATATCCGTGCAAAAATCCCTTAAGATTTTACACAGCGCCGAAACGTCTTTTCTTCAGTCTTCATTGACATATGAATGTAGACACATTTTGCTAATATAATATAAAGATAACTGAGGCCAAAATCAAAACATGCATAAGAACATGCAAATTTTGTCAACATGGGAGCATATTGTATAATTGTTCTTGCGTCTTATTGCTATTGTTCTGGAGATATATTTAATACAATATATTCTGTAATATATTCTGTAGCTATATTCAACACAATTCTAGATCAATTTGTATAATCTTAAGCATCTAGTATATATTTGAGTTATACCGGGTCAAACAGATTTCCTGGTCTCAGTTTTCATAAGAAAATAAAGATGTATGTTGTTCTGAATGCAAGGGGAATTCAAAATGCCTTTCCTATTGCCCCAAACAATACCAGTAAACTGTCTTGTAATGTTTCTCCATTATTTAATATATATTTAAATTGGTTGGGAAAAAATAAATGTGCAAGTAAGTGATGCTGGATGGGGTAATTCAGTAATTGTGTGAGTGTGTCTGGGTGGAGGACAGTAAATTTATGTGACATAGAAGTACTTAATTTCCCCGAGGAAATTAATTTGCTTAGCTGTAAGTAGTGAGGGAGAAGATGAATGCTGACTACTGTCTCTGACGTAAACACTGAAGGTACACAAATACATCAGGCCCGGTGAGATACGGTACGACGTGCCAGAGCTATCCATAGTCTTCTGAAACAAAACCAAACGAAGCTAAAACAAACAAATAGTTTTCAACTTGCAATGACAAAAATCACACAAAGGCATTTTGCCAACAACAATCCATAACACTCAACAATATAGTGATTTATAGAAGCCAATTTCTGGAATCTCTTGAAATTTTAAGCTTCGGCTATTAAATGCACACAGCCTCCCAGGACTCCTTATATTCCATTGACCAAGAGTCTTATCCTTTGAACTGTTGTTGAATAGGGGCATCATGAGGGGTCACGGCCAGCATAATATCTCCCGAAGGGAGATCTGACAATTTGCATTTCACTGTTGAAAAACCCGACATCCCAGGTCGATAACGTCCACCGTGGATCTCAATAAAAATGTTTTGTTCCTGCAAACACTCGTTCTCGAGGGATTAAAGCTTCCACCCCTGCCCCAGAAGCTCAAAAGCCTGTTGAAAGGCTCTGGCATTTGGCACCACTATCCTTCTGTAGCAATATAAAAGGCCAAGATGCAAACGTCTCCATTTCGTATTGCTTTCACATGAAGAGAACAAAGCTTTCGTGCTATAAGGAGGGCTTACACATGTCTCCTCAAAAGCTCTCTCAAGATGCCAAGCTTTACAAGGTTCCAATAAGAACCCTTCCAAGAGTCCAGAACATTCCCGCTCCTCTGTTTGATGTCTAATAATCGGGCAGCTTTTAGAGCTTTTATTCCTCTTTGAGCAATAGACAAAAGCTTCAGGTAATAGCGAACTCTAATGAATCATTCGAAGGTTTAATAGGGATGAGAGGTTGAAGATGTGTTTCCGGCCCTGCATATGCACACAATCTGAAAACACTATGAACTGTTCTCTGCAAACTCTTTCAGCAATGCTGTCATTTGGGTTTGGGATCACTTCCACTTTCATGACCTTTGTCCTTTCTCTTGCTATTATTTGTCTTTAGATTTGAAACTCAAGGACTCATGATTGGTTTGGTATATCCTGAATAAGAGACCCATATCCCCGACTGATCCGACCCACTGTGAGTTGAGGCAGACAGTGGGGAGGTGCAAAATAAGGTAAACATGGACTTATTTTCTCTTCACTGCACTCATGACAACCACAGCACGTAGCTACTCAACTCTGAGAACCCAATGAGACCACCAACCTGCAAGGTTACAACATTTACATCACGTACTTCAGATAGAACAAATAAAGAGAGATTTTTGTCTCAGAAAATATTCAGAATGTGCCATTTTGGCCAGTGAGCTTGGAAATTCACAACAGAAAGATCAACAGATTTCTTTCAAATGTAAACCACGAATCTACCAATTTCCTTTTGTGTTTGTTTATTAAATATTTTGCTAACCTATTTATGTGATTAAATCCCAATAAGGGTGCAGGGCTCTTAGTTTTAATCCATTCTCTTTGGGGGGTTTTTTGCATATAAAAATATAAAAACATTTTATAATGATCCTATACACTGAGAAAAATGTCAAGGAAAATAATCTTCACTGTGTTGAATGCATGCATAAAATGTTGATTAAATCTGTTGAAAACAGCTACGCATTCCAATCTGACTAACATGTAAAAGGTTGTGCCATTGAGATATGACACAAAACAGTTTTTTCAAGGGATAAGAGCTAGTACACATTTAACTAAATAACAGCTTATCTACACAGCCAAGCATGCAGCAAAATTAATTAATTCGACTATCAAGGTGAAAATATCTCATTAATGATGTTTTAATTTTTCCATCAGGTGGTACTGCGCATCTGCACACTGTACTTCTTTTATTCTTCCAGTTTCCTTTTCTCCCAGCATGTCTCTTCTGATGGCATGTAAAACTGTTGGTGAAAAGATCAAAGTTTCGGCAATTAATGAAGACTGAGTCACTCCTGGTCCCCCTGGGAACAGACATCTCACAGATGAAAGAGAATGGTATGGATCTAAACTTCGGCAAAAAGACGTAATTGCGCATTTATATGTGTTCATAACTGACCCCCATTGCTAGCCTGTCGCTAGTCATCAATCAACCTGACTCTTCAGCGCAGCTGAGCAACACATCTTCACTTGCTACTGAATAATATCTAAATTCTCCATTTCCCATCGGGAATTGGGCAGGTGCACCTGCCTTTACCGGTGAGGAGGAACAACAGTGCTGTTGCCAAAAAAAGGATGAATGCAAGCTGGTGTTGAAGCCATTGTTCTTGAAGTGCTTAGGGATAGTTCACCCAAAAATGAAACTCATTTACTCACCCTCTTGTTGTTTTAAACTTTCTTCTGCAGAACACAAAATAAGATATTTTAAAGAATATTGGTAACCGAACAACGGCGGTATCCATTCACTTCAATTGTATACACAAAATCAATGGATACGTTGTTTGGTTCTTCAAAATATTTTATGTGTTCTGCAGAAGAAAGAAAGTATATATATATATATATATATATATATATATATATATCATATTTGGGTGAACTATCCCTTTTATAGAAAGACACAGTGACATACCTGCACTTTGCTTCGTTTCTTCAACTTTACATTTAGTGAAAGAGAAGAGTATAACAGTGGTTAAACACACTCACAAGGTTTGGAATGGCGTGAAAGTGTTAGCAAACTTTTCTTTAAACTCAAAAATACAGCTTAAAAATGTTTTCTAAGTAGAACTACATGGGTTAAAACCCTTGAAAATTTGAACTAAACTTCAAATAAAAGAATTCATGAGATGAGGCTTTGTAGTGTAGATTTAGATCATTATGTTGTGTGACAACATATGGATTTGAAAAATTGATATGTAGATCCATGTATGTGAACTTGAAGAGTATTGCACAATGCATTAAATATAAACATGAATCCTCCTAAATCTATATTTTAAGGTCAATGTGTTTGTGTGAGAACGAGAAAACAGAGAGAGAGAGAGTGAGATGGCACTAAAACAGCATTTTCAAAATACCCCATGAAGCAAGAGTGCTGAACCGAACCTCCATGTTATATTACTTATAAAAATTGCTTCCTTTGATTCTAGAATTAGACCCCCCATTTAATACACAGAAGAAATGATTTCTTTCTGCCTCACATGGACATCACATGCCAGCATTTGTGATTCGTTTTGATTGGCTGCATTTCTATGGGACTTAAATACAGCAGGCAAAGAAATAAGTCTCATGTTGTGAGATCATTACATGCCTTACTGATTTTGAATAGAGCGAATCTCTAAAAGGAAGCATCACACCATGAGGACGCTTTGGAATGGATGATTACAGTGAATCAGTTGTTCAAACCAGTCATCTATTAATGCATTTTATTCTTTACAGATACTAGAGCTGCTTCGCATTATACCAAACAAACCCCAGAGCATATAACATCGGACCCAAAATGCTTAAAGGGATAGTTCACCCCAAAATGTAAATGCAGTCATCATTTACTCACCCTCTTGTCATTTCAAACCTGTATGACTTTCTTTCTTCTGCAGAACACAAAAGAAGATATTCTGAAGGATGTTGGTAAACAAACAACAGGTACCCATTGACTTGTTTTGCCATACAACAAAAGTAAACTTGTACCTCCATCGTTCAGTGACAGAATTTTCATTTTTGGGTGACATCTAGATAATCCTGACCTTACATTGTCCTCTACTTAGTCATTCCCAACAAAAATATTATACAGGCTACAGTTTATATTATGTGTTTATAAAGTTGCTCATATGCTGACTCATTGCATTATATAATTTGTGAGTCATCTACTGCATTACTAGACTGAACATAGCGAAGTAGTTTATAACACCGTGTTCCCATCTGGCCTTTGGAGCACCTATAAACACCTGCTTTAGATGGCTTTTTATATTTTTCTACACCTGCCTCCACAGCTCTGAAGTGGCACCAGGGGGCAGGAGGATAAAGACATCAGACGTGAGGCTAAGAGAATAAATGACCTCACCTGTGTATGGCTGTCTGTTTTAAGTTCACGTCCTCGCGGGCACAAACACACATTCACTTACACCTGCGCTTTAGAGGAAGTTGGGATTGCCCTGTGGCCAAAAGCCACCTGATCTTTCCTGACAGGGCACAGTTAGTTTTTGCAGTATAATGGCTTTGCCTAAAGGCTATTTTAGTTTACAATTATTAAATTCTACAGTTTCATGTCCAAATCAATTCCCAATTTAGTCTTGCTGTAGTTTTAAAAGTTAGATTTTGAACCCTGATCCCTCATCTCTTTCTTTATGAAGTCGATGATTGTGCTATAGCTTATTGAACGGCAAAAGTATTTCACATTGAGTTGGTGCGACAGGTCTGTGCAGCTGGCATCTTTTAGACAGCCAATGTTAATTCAAACAAGAAATGTCAGTTTTAAACATTCCATTGACTTCCATTCAATTCTAAATGTGTGTTTAAATGCCACTAGATATTCAATTTCAAATATCTACCACCGTAGTATCTTGTTAAAAGTTTTTCTGACATTGGATAGTGTAGTTACATCTTCGTGCCATTATTTTTCTTTTTCAAAAACATAAATAAATAAAGATACTATCTGTATACATTCCTAAAACTGAAATCTTTTTCTATACTATTAAAGGGATAGTTCACCCAGAAATGAAAAGGCTGTCATCCTTTACCTCTTGTCCTCTTGTCATTTCAAACCTGTATGACTTTTTTTCTTCTGCAGAACACAAAAGAAGATATTTTGAAGAATGTTGGTAACCAAACAACATTATATAGAAGTCAACGCGTACCGCCATTGTTCATTTCTCAACACTCTTCAAAATATCTTCTTTTGTGAAAGTCATACAAGTTTGAAATGACAAGATTGAGTAAATGAAGACAGAATGTTCCTTTTTGAGTGAACTGGCCCTTTAAAAAAAACATGCAAGATTTTACATTTAAAGTTTTTGACAAGTTTACCTACTGTACTGTACATCGAAACTAAGCAGCCCAAAATTGTTTTATGATTGCTGTTGAGTCTCACCGTTGCTAACTACTGTCTCCCCTGTATTAACAATAGATTGCTTGTACTGCTTAATAAACATTACTTGTATTGAATACCTTGATTCATTACATGGTGATTATTTTACTACTGCAACAACAACATTAATTCATTAGGAATTAATCATTAGTCAACACACACATGCACGCACACACGCACACAGGTCTTCAATTCTGGACACACAAACACAGATACCTTGAATTCGGCTTCTTAAACAGATAAACAAAATGGAAATACATATACAAGATAATTTACTATACATTACTTTTATGCATTTGGCAGATTCTTACATCTAAAGCAACTTACAGTGCATTCAATGTCATCATTTGACTTGATGGTCATAACTTGTATGAGAAACCAGTGAAAATGTTACATAATTTATGCAGCTGGTGTGGTATGTTCAGTTTGATCTATACTTTAGTAAAATTATTACAGTCAATTAATATGCATGATTATGGCTTTAAAATGTCAACTGGATTTCTAACTCAAATGAGCCTAATCTTAACAGATTAAAACATATCACAGATTTTGAAACACTCATGACAAAACGTCACTATTCTGACACTGACTTTTTACTTGCTACTGTATGCCGTCTATCCGTCAATTCTCTGCACAAGCATGTCGCTCAGCTCCATAGAGAATGAATCGGAAACACCTCCAGCCTGTCCTGCTTCAGTGACAGTGGACACATATAGTAAGGTGGAGATGAAAGAAATAAGATGCCACACCTGCGTTGCCAGTACATTAAATAACCTGACAGCAAGACAAAAGTGAACAGAAGAGGTCCGTGACAGTAGTCGGTGTTCATAAAAGGGCAAGATACTGTAATACAGGACACTCTAGCATCATATAGCTCAACCAGCATGAAATCCATCAAGTCAATGGATTTACAAGAGATGATGAAGTGTCATTACCTCTCTGTACTTATTACCAACTTCTCATCAGCGGCAGCTTGTGCAAAATTTAATTAATGAGAGAGGAAGAATATAGGGAATACACTTACTCGGAAATGTGTTATTTGCCATCAAGGGTTTTGCTATTATAGTGTGACAGTAGGGCATACTGTCATTTACCACAGGTACCAGACATACCGTATTAATATTTATATTTACCATGTTAACTAGATCACAAAATAAAATCATGTGACATCAGGTAGCAAAGTGCAGCTAAAAAATAACAACAAAATAAAACCCAGGAAAAAAATGTCAGATTTGCAGGCCTGTCACTGCTTATACAAAGTCTATTTTATCTACATGAATCCAACCATCCAACAGGCTGAAATAGGGAAAAACACTATGTGGTGTGCATATCAATTTTGGCAGAAAATGGTCACGTTAGCCTCCATGTAGACATTTTTATATGAAGAGCTTTGTTCATTTGTTAGTAGCTATGTGTTCCTTTTGAGACTCAAGAACCCCTCATCTAACAAGAACAGGGATAAATTACAAACTGGACTTCAAACAGTATAGGCTATTTTCCATACATAATACAAAACCATTCTAACAACGTAAGGACAACAATCCGCACCTTTAAAGTGTTCTAATGACATGACCAAGCTGGCTGTATACAGAGGTAAACATTACACGTGCTTGATCTGCTTTATTTATTTATTTTTCCCAGACAATTTTCATTTGGCCCGAGCGTGGCTTTTCACTTCAATGCTTCAGAACTCTACAGCCCCCGGGAGGGTTGGCCAAAAATCAATACACAACTCTCACAGACAACTGAAACAACTAAAGCTTAATTTGTTTTTGCATGGTGGCAGGAAAGGGTCAGTGAGGAATGAGCGTCCTTAATTGTTCACTGCTAAACTACATCGATGAGGATTTTTCTATCTGCAAAGTTTTTGTTTTATTCTCCAAGTTTTAGTTGAACATGCCAGGGAAATCCAAGTGAGCAATCGGAAAGGCTGCGAAAGTTTTGCTTTTCTGGATGAAATTGCTGCTGAAGGGACCAGGAAGGGGCCTATTAGTGTAGAGAGGATGGTAGTGAGGCTTTTCAAGGAGCCCTGGGAAAATAAGTATAAATATCTATGTCTGCACAAATAGAAATAAAAAAAGAAAAGAAAAAAGTGTAATGTTGGGCTTTGTCAGGGTTGGGTACGCAGACCACCAAGTTTATAAACCAAAATATGTGGGGGGTACTTTTCAAAAACAAAAGGATACAGAATGTTAAATACATATTTTGAAATAAATATTAATCACTTGCACTATAGGGAGGAAAAGAACACATCCACAAGCCATAATCACACCTCTGCATGGCATTAGAAATGCAAACTGAATGCAGCTCATTTGGCTGAAGAGGTGAGAGCACTTGACAAGTCTAAACTAAAATCAGCCACTAAATGCCATGTCAGGATCTGAGGAGTGTTTTGCACAGGCATTTACTAACATGCAAGGTATAAAACGGTTTGGATTGGCATTAATCAGCCAATTAGTTTCTGAGGCTGAATGCTAATGAAAATAATTTCGCGTTACTGGATATAGACCAGGCGATGCATGTCAATAGCTTCCTCTTGAAGCCTGAAGATACAGTGCGGTTAACAACAAACAAAAATGTCAACAACAATAAATCTATAGCAAGTCGCATCCAGTAGTCATTAAAATGTACAGTATAAACAAACACATTTATTCTTTCGGGGAAACATGTCCGGAAAGTTGAATTGTAACATTAGAAATACACAAAGTTTAAATAACTCTTTTCCCAAACGTTCTAACTTTTGCTTGTTCAGTTCTCTGAGCTCTCATTTTCTCTACAACATTCCGCCTATTCCGATATTAGCCTCCCGTTCCTAGTCCACCAGACTTCAGCTTTGCCTGGACTACAGGCAGAATCTGCTAGTGCTGATAGTATTGACAGGTTTCCCTACATGTGGTCAAGAGCACACAAACTATATGAAGCACTGGTGCCTGAGAGACAGAAAGAACATGGTGAATGAAACTCTTTCCTGCTAGGCTTGAATGCCCCATACCTTTCCATAGGGTAAAGGGATTATTGCTTTTCGCTTTTTTTTATAATAAAAGATTTAGATAAATTTAGATTTTTAATAAAAAAGACCATTCCAAATTTTAATTTAATCAGCATTCCTAGATGTATTGTGAACATTCCAGTCCAGTGTCTGTTAAAGTTCAACAAAATCAAACCTCAATAGTAACAAAGTCATCCAATAGTAATGTGAAAGACTGAATCCCAAAAAATGAAAATTCTGTCATGAATTCCTCACTCTCTAGTTGTTCCAAACCTGTATGAATTACTTTGTTTGGTTGAACACAGAGAAAGATATTTTGATGAATGCTTGTAACCAAACAGTTCTCAAACCCCATTGACTACCATAGGAAAAATTACAATGGTACAGTAGTTAAAAGTACCCCAGAATGTTTTGCTGTCTTGCGTTCAACTGAACAAAAAAAAAATTCCTACTAAGATAGTCAAGAACTGGTTGGTTATAAGCATTCTTCCAAATATCTTTCTCTGTGTTCATCAGAACTTGAATAAAAAAAGGTGAGTAAATGATGACAGAATCCCTTTAAGACACACTCTGGGGGACATCCTTACAGGAAAGACACATGCTAAAGTAAACTTTACCTTGCTCTACAAAAAAACATTTCCTACATACTTGATAAGTTAAATAAATGCTGTTTGCTGTTTGTGTTTAACATCATTTTTCAGTAAATTGCCATATGGCAATTCTGTACCACAACTAATTAACCATAATGTTTTACCTTAGAATTTGAAATAATAAAAAAGTGTTACAATAATTGTAATAATTTATATATTTATATTTACGCAATTGGCAGATGCATTTATCCAAAGCAACTTACATTGCATTATACATTTGTTTTTGAGTATGTGCAATATCTGGGATCGAACCCATGACCTTGGCATGCTCTGAGCTACACTGTTACGCATACATACAACTGTGTTTAAACTATGTAACGCACACTAGTCCTGTGGAAAGTAGTAACAATACAGTATTAGCTCAAAATTATAAACAAGCTAAATACAGTTTGAAAGGTTCAATTATAATGATTTACTAAAATTTTTAATTATCATTGTCTTTACAGTGTTGAGATACAAAATTCCAAGGTTCCTGCAAATAATCAATCCATATGATTCCAAGGGACTTTCGTTCGCTCTCTTCTCATTGACCTTCACACTCCTTTGAGTGATAAGGCAATATGTGGTCATCCTATAGGGATTCTCCTGCTGTCATATACTCTGTGTACTCAGGCCCTGCTTCTCTGTCCAAGTGCGTTGTAGTACTATCTCTATCCTTCTTTTATCTTATTCACTCACTTCTCTTTTCGCAGTTCCATTTTCCCCTTGTCCTCTCTCCATCTCCTATTTTTTCATCTGTTCTTCAACTAAATCACTCTTCTATGTGTTTCCCTCTCTTCTAATCCCTCTCCTTCTCTCTCTGACTGTCTGTCTGGCATCAATGCTCTCCTGCAGATTGCTGTGCTTGCAGGCCAAAAGTATAGCTTGCATCTGTGTCATAAGAGGCAGAAAATTGGAGTGTTTAGGGGTAGAGAGGAAGGTGCTGTTCTGAGTTATTTAGCCTGAACTGCTTCCAGGGGAAGGGAGTCAAGCCTCAGGCCATTGGGCACAGACTTTTACACTCTAGCTAAAATGGCACACACAGGCTGAACATTGGTGTGTAGCAGCATGCTGTGCATTATGAGGAAGCTTTCATTTATAACCTCCACCCACCAAGACCCACCCACCCACACAGACAGACAGTTTAGCATTCCAAACCCCCTCATCCAATAGGCATGCATGCGCACGCACACACAAAATGTAATCCACTCATTAAACTGGGTGCAATCTACATATGAAATGTAATTTCCCAAAATTAATTTGGCCACCCATCTGTGATTTGGCTTTTAGATGCAATTTGTAGAGCAAGATATATGTGGCAGTCAGACGAAACCGGTTTAGATCTAAATACTTGTGTGAGATAGTAGGCAGGAAAAAGAATCGTAGATTTTTATGATACCTTCATCAGCTAAGCTATTCACAGTACATGCAAATTGCTAACACAGTTTTATGTTCACTCACTATCCAAAATTGCCGGCTGTGAAAGATCTGCCCTCTTCTGCCTGGAAGCCATGAATGAGATGGTGGAAAGAAACAAGCGTGGTCACTGACCTCAAGTACATGCTGGCTGTATAGCTCACAGCCACTTGTGTATGATCAGATTAGGGACGGTGAATGTGGGTAAAGCTCGGACCCGCAGCCTTTTTTGCACAAGGTATGGGATTCATTTTGTAATAAACAAAAAATTGAATTTAGAGTAATGCACTTGAAATTAAAATCGATGGGCCAAGGCATTCTGCAGATTATAATGCAGAATTGTAAACTCTTCGGTGCAGAAGAAAAATCATATTTGTAACGTTATGTTGTTTAAAATGTCCTTTTACAGTTTATCTGAATTGCTAAAACACTAAACCACATTCTCAAAACTAAATGCCCAGTGGTCTAAACCCATTTGTCGAATTGTTCACTCTTTTGGCAAAACCGTAAACAAGTTTAGGCACTCTGTCTTTTTTTTGCAAAATTCTAAACACATTTCTTCCTCACTAATGCACATTTCACACTTTCATTGCAAAACAGTAAACACAGGTGGTAAAATAGAACACAACTACAACACAGTTATCAGTGATAACACACAACAACTCAAAATTGTTGACACTTGATGTGAGTTACCAATTGAATACAGTATAAACCAGTTCACAGTGCACAGGTGGTACAGGCGTGTTGAACTGTATACCAACAATGAATGGAAGCAATCAGAGAGGCAGAGTAGAAAGAGTATACATGAGACATGATGGACGAGGTGGAGGAGTATGAGGAACAGTGCAATATGAGGCAGTAGAGTACATGGAAATGGGATGAGAAATAATATGAACAAGACTTTACTGGTCTGTACATTGATGGTGTGGAATGTTGTCGGGAGGGTTTTCTCTCAGGAGACCTGCATGAAGATGTGATGCTGAGACAAAATTAATTTCTCATTGATTTTGATTTTGCAGTTGCAAAGTTTGTTTATGATATACAATATTTATATTTCTTTAAGTAGGCCTACATGGTCTGGAGGCTGTGTTTTCCATTTTTTTGATGTAGTGTTTAATTGATGCTCTGTTGTGAGACGAGACGAGACGAGACGAGACGAGACGAGAAGAGAAGAGAAGAGAAGAGAAGAGAAGAGAAGAGAAGAGAAGAGAAGAGAAGAGAAGAGAAGAGAAGAGAAGAGAAGAGAAGAGAAGAGAAGAGAAGAGAAGAGAAGAGGATTATGACCGATGATACATCTCTTAAGGGAAAACACCTGAGCATAACTACCCAGCTGAGTGAATGATAAAGAGAGAGTAAGAGAAAAAAGACAAAGAAAGACAATGCAAGACTACTACAGTATATGTAAGACACACATGCTGTATACTCCAACCTCTGCACCATGACACCTTACAAATACTTACCCAAACAAAACTATCTAGAAACAACAGCTAATTCCCTCTCTTACACAAAATATACTTACACAGCCATTGTTGATGAATTAACACCTCAAATAAGCACTAGATAAAGGAAAATTATGAAGCACTAATGCGAATGAACCAATTCAATGAAGAGCAAGCAATATTTTAATAGATCAATGCTCTGTACATGTGTATTGTAAGTTAAAGGCTCTGAACATCAATTCAAAAAGGCCTTTTCTCAGTTTCCTCTAATTCATGTCAGATGCTAATCACTAAATACATGAAATTTAGATTGTTAGATTGGGTGAATTGCTTTTAATCCTTTCATTTATTACAATACATTCTGTGACTCTTTTGTCATTGTTAAATCAAGCCACTATCCTCCTTTCCTGTGAATGGGAGCCATCCTTCTCACTTCATTGATGCATAATGAATTGTTATACAGGGAAAAATGCATTTATTTCACTAACCTGACAATGCATTATAGCTTATCTCTCTAAAGAGGTTTCCTATGTGAACACTCAGAGGTCAAATGAGAGGGGAGCGAAACTGCAGCATGGGCATTTGTCTTACCCTCTTTAACATGCGAAATTAACCGCTTTTATTCTTTTTTCAAACCTCTCCAAAATCAAAGCTGGTCCCACATGGGTGATTACCCACCATAAAATTCAATTCTGCGTATTGCAATTTCATGCATTTAAAGCACACACTTGATATGTCCTTGACCTTATCAACACATGTTTAGCCTGATGGGTGTCACAAAGTGACCCCACATGATCAATAACTGCAAATGTGCAATCCGAGCCCTGCGCTGCGGCTTGCATTGACAATGGTGTGTTAAATTGTGTAACCATAACCTAAAAGTTTATTGCTGAATCTTAACTATGAAACGAGCCTTTGTACAATCAATAGATGTACTATGACGAATTATCAATAACTCTGCAATTGGACTGTCTTCCATCTAGAAAAATGCAGACATGCGAGCGGTGTCGGTACAGATACCCAGAATGCATTGCTAAACGATGAAACCATCATTCTGCTTGCTGGCTGTCTTTATTTTTCTTTTTAATCATAGATGATTCACTTCTGCACCACGTGCCCCCTAGTCGGAGGCTGATGTTATTATTATTATTATTATCATCTTCAATTTAATAAACTCACATTTTTTACATTCTGGAGTGAATTAATTCTCAAGGGCCAATATAGTTCCTTCTATTCCATCTGTTCATCTATTTTCAAACTTTCCGCAGCCTTCTCTATGAAATGACTTGCATACTGGCTTTACTGAAGTCCTACATCCTTGCCACAGTTTCCAAAAAAGCGTGGTCACCTGAGAACACGAGAGATAAAATTGCTACTTTACTTCGCCACACTCACACCTTCATTTAACAAATACACATTTTTTTAACATTAAAAGAGGTTTATTTTCAAGCTCCCTTTTAGTCTAAATGCATCACAGTGGCACCCATACTGTCATTACATGGCTCAGCAATTACTGGCCCAACACCACTTCAAATTTCCTGCCGGCAAGGGGGGATTATTTAATTGTCTGCCAACCCACGCTGACAAATTAAACCTGCATTTAGTGAGAAATCTTTACTTTCAGTTTTTGTGTGGGTCATAGTTTAAAAAAGTATACATAAATGATTATATTACCATGCTAAGAACAACCTTTAATATTATCTAACAACCTGTTCTGCTGTCCGTTTATAATTGGACATCATAATTGTTTTGGTTCCTGAATGATTGCAATGAGGAAAAACGTCTCATCTTAGCATTCAGTACAAATGAATACTCAAAGAATATTACATGTCCTCTTTGTCTAATGATGTCTCATCTTAATGATGCTTTCAATTTGCCTTTTGTTCACAAGTATTCAAAGGTACAGGTATAAAACTAAAGTGATGGTTATGAATGCAATGTCACACGTGTTTACTGACTGACAAGTATAATCAGTCAATTTTGACGTAGGAGAAATATGGGTGTTTTGTGGTCTGCACTTAATGGGTCAACTTAATTTTGGATGTGCTCCAAAGCCTTTCTGGACCTGTTTGAAGATGTGGATTAAAGGGATAATTCACCCCCAAAAAATGACAACTCTGTCATCATTTACTCGCCCTCTTGTCATTTTAAATCTGTGTAGATTTCTTTGTTCTGCTAAACACAGATATATTTGCAAGAATGTCAGTAACCAAACAGATCTCATCCCCCTTAACTCCAATAGTATTTTTCCAACTATGGCAGTAAATGGGGGATGTGACCTGCTTGGTTACTGACATTCTTCCAAATATCTTCCTTTGTGTTCAGCAGAACATAGAAATGTATACAGGTTTGAAATGACAAGAGAGTATCATTTAGCACTCTGTTTTTTAAAACTTTGAAAAATCCTGTTTTTTTATTGTTGATTCCAAGTGATATGAATTAAAATGCAGTTGGGTAGTTTTAATTAAGTAATAATAACTCAAAAGAATGAACACAATAAAAACATGATTTTTGAACATTTTTCAAGCGGAGCAAATAAAAACGTATTCTTTCATTCTACTCCTTTGTTTGTTTCTCCATGGTTGAAGCTGATATATTTTTTTACAACCAACCATATCTTTTGAGACACAGTACAGTAGCAGGAATCAAAAAATGTATAAAGTTTCAAACATGGTAACTGACTGATGTTTTATTAAAAGGAGTTAAATCAAATCTTGGTCTGCACGACTCCATGAACTACATGCGCAGCAATGCTGTAAATGTACCTGCACAGACACACACATACTCAGCGCGTCTCAAATCTCCCTATGAACCGTGTGACAACTCTTTGCAGTAAAACTCCACTGGCAGAATTTGACAGCTCATTATGGTGAAGGATTTACTCTCTTTTCAGAGTAAATAGCACTTAAAATCTAGCTCTGTCCCATCCCGCAATCCCAATATAGTCGTGCATTTGGCAGGGTGGAATCTTATTTTCAAAAACGTCTCTGGTTCATTGAGACTAACTGGTGTGGCCAGGACTGATAAGAGTTGGATGGCCATAAATGTGACCATGACACTGGAAAGAAAACGACCTTTAATAGTTTCAGTTTCAGAACAATAACATTATTATTATAGCAAATTTCAATGATTAGCCCACAGTTGACCAGCGTGAACCAAGTCTAATATGAGAAAAAGCGACCAAGAGAGAGTGTCTCTCCTTCTAGCACACATGCTTTGGTAAAGAGAGATTTCAGCAGCGTGACAAGCAATCTGCCATGCACAAAACGACTCACACCAACCAGCAAATGAGAAAAATATGAATGAAACCACATGATGAAATGTACACAGCAAAGAAAATAACTTTATTGAGTCAGTTTTAAGGCAGCAGGTTTTGTTGTTACAAGTTCTTACAGACATACAAATCAACAAACACTGACAGTGTGAAGGTTTCAGGACACGTCAGTGTATGCTATATCTGAGCATATAATAGCAAATACAATATTTAGAAATTGTTTATTTTAGAGGAAAACATTCCTTGCAAAGAGAAATGAAAAATATTCACATCACAGAATGCAACTCCTGCAAACTTTCCAGACCTAACAATCTCTTCTTTGACTTCTGCTGGCCCACAGGCTGAGTTTGAGATGTGCTTTTTAAAAAGCAGAAGAACAAGGTGGACAAATGATAGATAATGGCAGAGACTTACACGCTGCTGGCAAAGCTTAGCAGAAAATGCCACTACCTCCATCTGTTTATGACTGTAGGGCACTCCAAGATGGCAGTCCTCTCCAACTGCCTCCCACGCCTGGGGCTTGAAACACAGCCTACAGGATGCGAGTCCCCCTTCACCTATGCCAACAGCGGGTAAAATCAAGCATTTTAGGAATTCTGGTTACATATTCTGAATGAAATGTTACACAGTGAAATAGTTATTTTCCTACATTTAACCTTTTGTTCAGGTTTTCTTCTTTTGGTTCACTGGAAGGTTGCAAACCAAGTAAATAGATGCATACTGCCACCTGCTGTGTTGGAGTATGAAGATAATTTTTCCTATGTTTAAGGCAGAGTTATTATTGGTTTTGTAGTTTTATTGTAGTTTTAGTAATATTTAAAATTAGCTTTTTTTTAGATTTGTAAGTGCCTTGAACTTATTTCAGTTTACAGAGTCAACATTTAAATTTTTGGTTTAGTTTTTGTCAATATTCTATTTGATTTCAGTAAACATAAATATTTTAATAGTTTCAATAACTTATTTATTGCATATTTAAATTAAAACTGTCATGTGTGAAACCTGGAATATGTTACATTTAGCATGACCCATGTTGGCCAGTTTGACAGGCATTCTATAGTGTGTCTGCCATTTTTTGTAACATGCTTCCAGAATCAAATTCTTTTTTTTCCCTGCTTAATTTCTGCTTCATACTGCATTTGCATTTAAGAGATATTAAATCTGAACTTGGGGTCACATTCATTTGGGCTCTGAGCTACATTACAGTAACTTGGTATTAGCTGCCAACCATTGTGATGAAAAATCAATTAAAGTGACAAATTCTGAACCAAATCCTCTTCAACTGCTTAGAGAAAATCCCATATTAATTGTGCTTTAATAGTAGTAACAATGACTGTGGTAACCAAGCAAAACCATGGTTACCATGGTAATTCTTTTTACAAGGACCTTTTTGTATATCTGCCTTGGAAGAAATTCACAAGGCATAAAACAAACATAAGCTTCTAACATGCCCATCTTCTGCACTGCTGAGTTTTAACCCAGCAAAACTGGATCTTTTCTATTCTCTCTCTTGCAATACTGTTATTGTTGAACACTGTTTTCTCTTTATCTACCTTAAATGTATCTCTACACTTGCAGAGATGTCTTAATCGTAACAGTCAGCAGTTACAGAAAAGATCAAACTTAATTTAATGTAAATATGAATTCAGGAAAAACTGTAAGGCCTCTTTTTTGTGAGTGGGTTTTGAACTACTGCGGTCAAATGAGAGACAGATATTTCTGCTTTTAGGTCTTTTAGAACAAATGTCTAAAATGTAAAAAGTCCTCCACCCATAGGGTTGATTTTGTTTTCTTTTTTTCAGATGCTGTCTGTTTGGAGCATACCCCATCACACCCTGTTCTTTGGACTGACACTACAGCAGTCATTTGGTTCCACAGTGTGAAGACACAGCAGAAGGCCAAACAGGAGGCCTTACACACACATTGCACTTTTTTCTCGTTTTTGATTAAGAAGCTACTGGAGAGGCAGGTGGCTCTTGTGTGTCAGTTCTTTCAGCAGCAAAAATGTTGAGACAGGAACAAATGATTCTTCTTTCAGAATTTTAGCAATCATCCATTTAAAAGCCAAACACTAATTTCCCTCTGCACCATCATGCCTCTCATTCATGCAAGCACACATGCTAGGACCTTGATAACACACACACCCAAACATTTACACTCTTCAGAGGCCCTTAAACTGGCAGACTCAGACAGGAGCATTTCCTCCTGATACGCAGAGGGTGTGCGGAAGCCGGATGGTGGAAGAGGATTTTCTAAAATGGTTTCTAAGCCCTAATTCAGCTGCGTCTTACATGGACATAATACACGGTGGAAGTGTGGCTGTGGTGTACAGAAACAGAGTGAAGGTCTGATGTCTACATATTAATTGCTCTGTTCTGTTCTGAAATGTATTGAGCTGCCTACTGAGGAAGCATTTTAAAGCTCCAGACGCAAAGGCTGTCCCAAAATGGTAGGCATCTTAATTATGCTGCCTTCTAAGATGACTCGCTGTGGCCCAATTCTAAGGCACTGTGATGAATTAAAGAGAAAATCTAGGATGGAATACAAGGCTAGGGAAATGTTGATTATAAATAAGTGTGTATATTTTTTAATCAAACATGTCGATTCAAATGTTTGATATAATAGATACATTATTTACCCGTATTGAAACAACACCTTTATGCTATCCCTTACTAAAAAAGTTTATTCAAGTCTGCTATTAGTTTACTTTAGCTTACAATAGTTTACAATAAAAAAATAAGAAAGTATACTTTACTGTTCATGTTCTTCTCAGAAATATTCCTAAAATTACACTTAAGCATACTTGACTTATACAGACGTATGCTTAGAAAGGTCTAAGTATATTTGGCTTACTTGTACTCAATCTTTTGATGGAGATATTATTTTTCTTGAGTACTGTAGAAATACATTTTTTAATAGTTTTACATACTGTACTAAAACATACATGTTCAAGTCAGCTTTGGGGTGAAACAGTTTAGAGTAAATAAAACATGCTCTGATCTTCTTTGTACACAGTGATCATACAATTGTACAAATTTACTTATAATCTACTACCATTATGTTATGTATCAACTTTTATACTAAAAGTACTTTTATACTAAAAGTAGGCCAATTTAGCCCAAGTTATATTGAAAACTTTACTAGTACATTGATATTAGTATACTTACTACATAAAGTATATATATACATATAAATATACTTGAGCTTTACTTATATATTATATTAGGGATGATATTTATATATTATATGTGTGATATAACGGATGATCTTTTGAAAACGTGATGACCTCTTTGTTCTGTGTCAGCCACCGCAGTGCTTCGAAATGGAGGGGGGAGTGATGCAAGTACAGTCAATTTCTACTTAAATGAGGAAACAAATGTAATCTTCAAAAAGTGTTTTTATATATCGCATCACTGGCTTAATAAACATGAGCATTCATGAGAGGAAGGATGCTTCTTCATACACCAGCCATCTTATATTGTAAGACAACAGGCAGCATCAGAGCTGATGTGAATTCTAATCAATTCATGATAAGATAAACAGCATGTCAGTTCCAGACTAGTGGACTACAGTTTATTTTTGTCAAATGTGTTCATGTGTGTGCACCCCCCCCCAAAACCCACCGCCCCCCGCCCCCCCCCATCTCCCCCACGCACTGCCCCAGCTGTCAGTTTTTTGTATGCTTGTCTTGTCAGGCAAGCGTCTGTACTAAGCTGAAAGACTTGTGTCCAGACCCACGGTGACATGTCCAACTTATAAGACCAACACCTTTCTCACCCGGCCTACGGCTAGTGACATCCATCCCTTTATCCTCTCCCACTCTCTCTCTTTCTCTTTCCATCCCTCGTACGCTCCTGTCACGTCCACACTAAAGCCTGAAATGTATCATTCTTCTGCAACACTTCTTTACTTTTGGCTGATCTCTCTCTCTCTCTGTCCTCATTGCTCTCTCTTTCATTCTTTTGGCTTAAGCCACTTAATGTGTGTATTCTCAAGCTGTTCACCTTGAGCTCTTTCTATTTTTTTCTTTTGCCATCACTCACTTTCAAAAAATCCCTTTTACGTGTTCCTTCTCTTTGAGGTTCATAAGAACACTTGGGTATCTAGTGTTTAGGCTGCGGAGGTGCTCTCAACTACAAAGTGAGTGAGAAGGGGGAAGAAAGGAAAGACAAGAAATTGCTTTTTTTCTTCAAACAGACATGCAATGTCAGATTAAATGTAGTTAAGGTAATATATATATATATATATATATATATATATATATATATATATATATAATGAATTTATTTATAATATCATTTTTTATAATAATAGACACTCTGATAATATAATATATGTCAATATATAACAAATAAAGCTTGGTAACACAAATATAGAACATAATGTGATTATGAAAGGCATCTCCACAAGCTGTAAGTGTTGCAGGGGCTGCGGGGGCCTAACACTGCCTCTCTTCATCAGCAGACAGGCTTTACAAAGAGCTTTAATGGACTCGCAGAGAGCTGCTAAGTAAAACGTCTTTATGAGCACAAGTACAAATGTTATGTTGATGGGAAACGCTCTCCCTTTTTTCTGTAAGGGAAAAAGCAAATTAGAAATGTGCTGTGCTTGCATTTATGCATTGCATTGCCATTGCTTTGAGTGCTTTGTAAATTGTGTTCTAGCAATGATCTAGGTTAGATCTTTCTTTGCACTGACCTGAAAATGCAGTCTGTCATGTCCTGAAAAATAGGAGACACTTCAGACAGGGTGATGTTGTATTTTTCCACACTGCATTATTTACTATAATGCACCAATACATCCACGTTACCTCCATTGTCACAAACACATACATCAGACTTTTTTCGAATACATTTTTTGATTTCACAACGTATTCTTCCTGCCCGTTTGGAAATGCGGCGGTACCAGATTATCTGTCAAAGGCAATTAACATTGTTGAATCCTGTTGCTCGCGGTACGAATGTTTGACAATTGAAGCACAAGGCGAGAGAATGATCAAGTCATTGTAGTGCACTTCAACCACTCACAGTAATTTTACATTTACATTTAGTCATTTAGCAGACGCTATTATCCAAAGCGACTTACAAATGAGATAAACAATGAAAGCATTTGGAACAACATACGATAACAAAATGCATAAGTGTAGTAAAACTGGTCTTATAAACCTAGCACAATATACAAAGCTAAGGAAGAAAAAAGTCACTGTTAATCGATCAGGTGTTTTCAGGCAATTTTTAAAGATGGCTACAAAATTGGCTGATCTTGTAGCAGCAGGCAGATCATTCCACCAATGTGGAACGGATCCAGAGAAGATCCGCAAAGAGTGATTTTTTCCCTTTTTGGGATTGTACCACAAGACGATGTTCATTTGCAGAGTGCAGGGATCGGGCAGGAACATAAGTCTGTATTACCGAGTGAAGATATGGTGCCGAACCAGTGGTGGTCTTGTAGGCAAAGAGCAGATCTTTGAATTTGATGAGGGCCTATACAGGGAGCCAATGTAACCTAATGAAGAGAGGAGTGACATGCGTTCTCTTCGGTTCATTGAAGACCACTCTCTCCGCTGCATTCTGGATCTGTAGAGGTTTGATTGTGAAAGCAGGAAGGAATTATACCAACACAGGCACATATCAGAAATGTGGATTTATTCTGGTGAAGATGAGTATTAAAGATGAATGCATAAAGATTGTTTCTTTTTTTCCAAATCTCTTCCTTCAGATAAGTCTATATCTATTGCTCTATACGAATACCCAAACCGGCTAATGTAGTCACTTGATCAAAATAAATGCAAAATACTGCATTTCGTTGCCTTGTGCTTGTACATGTGTAATGACAATAAAGTTGAATCTAATCTAATAAATGACCAAGACAATTGTAATAATCATCAAGGTTTAGGAGATAGTGAGAAGCCTAGAAAGTTTCTCCAAAAAGGTGCAAGAGAAGGGAAAGAAACAGAGGGAAAGAGTTGGAGCTATGACAGTCACACATGATTCACAAAGATGCTCAAAAAGCAGCTTACTGTTGTGTGAAATTTGACATTAAGAATCCTTTATGTTTGTCTGTTCTGAAAACCCAAGGGCAAGGAATATGCAATGTGTAATTTTGCTCTTTTAGAAGTGCAAGGCAGAGCGAAAATCTGAAACTCGTGACACCATTTGAAGCTTATCTAAATACGCATTAATCCAATTGCAGAATATGAATTAGTTTGCTATGACGGCATGTGGCTAGTTTGGGGGCGTGAGCAAGGCTAATGAGTGGAACCAATTGAAAATATGATGTGGTGGATTTTGTATTAGCGGAATTTTGACAGGGGAAAAATCATGTTTTCTAGTGAGGTGATTTGTTTTTTATTTACAAAAGCAACTTGAATTTATGATGTATTCAATCATTGTCAATAGCAATACACTGTATGCACTGAAACATGCTTGAAATATGAGAAGCGAATTCACAACAGTGAACAGAACCACTTTTCGGGCCAAAAGCCTGCTTCTTTTTCACTAAACCCCTGAAGTGCAACTTAACAGGTGTTACTGTAGGTGTTGCGCTTACCAGACGTTTGCCAGACTGTGATGGTCAACACAACACTACATTCTCCACAATCTACTGCACTGCAGCACTCAAAATCTTACATGCAACTTTTTTGTGTCTGCCTGATTCGAAAGAGATACAACGCAGATAGCGCTCGCAAAGAAATGACACATTGCCTACAATTCACTCTAGTTTACCCAGGTGACATTTAATGATCTGACAAAAAGAACAAAAGATTAGTACTTTGTTAGCATGTGAAAAACTCAGCAGAGTCTGCAACATTTATAATACTTACAAGTGCATTATTAAAAGACATGACAGACAGTATTTCATGTTCACTGATTTTTCTTCAGGGAATCTAAAGAGGAAACATTTCTTTCTCAGGGTGGCCCTGGGGGGAACAACACAACAGCAGTAGTAAAGAAGACGAATGTTGACTTCACATTTAAAAATGCAGCATTTCAAAACGAATCAAATGCTTTTCTAACATTTAGTAAATGCAACAGGACCCACATTTTAAACACATTCTCAATGTCAATGACACAGACTTATTGACATTTTGTCAGTCCAAAACCTTTTGGGACTGGACTTGGCTACTTACACAACCACTATGGATGTAATACATTTTTTACATTACAAATTATTGTATTATTTCTTTCCTGGCTTCTTTTTAACTACTTTTTTTGTAGTTCATGGCCCACAAACAGTTTGGAGAACATACTGTCGACCAATAATTACAAATTGGATACATTTTACTCCCTTAGTGGAAAAACAGTTTCTCTTGGAATAAAAAAGATTTTGTAAATGTTGTCAACTTTTGTTTGCTTCTGTAACAATATTTTTGGCTCAATCAAATTCCACGCAGTTTTTCCACAGTAACACTGGGCTGTTTGCATACTTTGCTGGAAAACACGAAATTGGATGGAATATATATATTTCTCAGATGTATTATATTTTTGGGACTAAAGGTTCAAATGGATGTTATAGTGAACACTTGACAGTTCAGCAGCATGAGTCAGTCTGGATTTGTGATTAATGTGATCGTCTGTATAAATGTACAGTACATGTTGTGAATTGCTCTTCACTCACAAATTATAATGTAATGCATAGTAAACAGTTAAAAGTTTGTTAATAAAACACATAAGGCATGGTTAGCTTATAAGGTTGATTTCTATTGTCTGTATAGACCACTTCAGTTGACGTTCAGTTGAATTGGCCAATGTAGCAGAAGTGACACTTGTTTGCATTTGTCAGTCCCGGGAATCCCCATAAGGACTTCAACAGCCTCAGACTTGCCCTCGCTGTCATGAATGAACCTCTGCCCATGTCAGCCATGATTTAAAGAAAGCTTATCTTTACTCACAAAGCACAGATTTTTTAGTAAAACTGGTGATCCAATTTTTTTGCTATTTTATTATTAAAGATGTATTTTGTTGAAAGCCATCCGGTATCTATGTGCCTATCCTTAATACTAAATACTAAGTGTTATATTATGCAATTGCTTTTTTGTGCTATAGGGTGTGACCTTAAAATAAAAAAATAACGTATAAGTGGTTATCCAGTAAACACAACCTTTTCCAATACTGTAAAAATAATTTAAATTAAATATTAAAATAAATATGAATTTCAAATTTTTGTTATATGTGACCCTGCGTGACAAAACCAGTCTAAAGTAGCACAGGGAACATTTGTGGTAATAGCCAAAAGTACATTGTATGGGTCAAAATTATTTTCTTTATGCAAAAAATCAAGTAAAGATTTTTTGTACATTTCCTACCATAAATATATAAAAAGGAATTTGTACAGTAAAATGCTATGCTAAGAACTTCATTTGGGCAACTTTAAAGGCTATTTTCTCAATATTTTATTTTTTGCACCCTCAGATTCCAGACATCAATGGAAAGCTTATTTATTCAGCCTTCAAATTATGTAAAAAATCTCAATTTCAAAAAATTGAGTATTGTTGTGCAGGGTCACCTTATTCTCATTATTCTCAGTTGTGTAGTCTGATCGAGGCGGCCATGTTATTCCATGTCAGTTTATGGAGTGTTGTTTTGGTACCACTGAACTTGACTTTTCTTGGGCTTTTAGCTATTTTTTCTGCTTAGTTGCAGTTCTTAAAAAGTAATTCTGCCTCCAACCTAATCTTCAGCGTTGGTAATGAATAAATAAATCTCCTGGGCCGCAATAACTTGATGATTATGCTGGAAAGTGTTCTCTTAATAGATCTATGTTATTACTTGAATTTCGTGAAAACTACCTTAGTAGTAGAAGTTGTTTATTAAGGGTGAACGCCTGTTAGTGATGAATACGTGCGAAAAATGCTGTCGTGTCCCACGAGAGGCGAGTAAATGGCGTATGTTTTGCTCGATGCAATACTCCCTCGTGATTTAACAATGTCAAGGGCGCCTTTGGGAGGAGGGAAACATTTCCACATTACATTTCTTTGCAAATAGCAGGTGCCATAAACACAGAAGATTAAAGATTGCACTCATAGCTAAAGTGTGCATGCTTACTGCTTATTGTCTGCTGTTTAGATATTGCCGGAGGGCAGAGACATGACTTCTGTGGAAAACCTGGAGTTCACAGAGGCTTTTAAAAATCCACTGCATCTGTGTATTTGTTTATGTGGAAAGAAGGTGAAAAGCATGTGTCTGTCTAAGGTTCTTCAGTCTTTGAAAGCAGACTCTCTGAAGATTCACACTCCGTTTCTTAAAAGCACAATGTGTCATTTTTCAAAACAAACTTTAGCGTCTTTTTGTGTCATAAGGCTATAAACAAAGGGATCGAGATCAAACAAATCTATCAATCCGATGTGTTGCCTTTCTTCGTTAAGCCAGAAATGATGCGTCACGCTTATTCGAAGGCTTTAAAAATATAGCAGTTATGACATTCCTGTCACTTATGAGTCATTGGCGACATCATTGAACTGCCATTCAGTTTACTAACATGCAACTCTGCTAAACTAAAAGACCACACTTCACTGAAGGTTAGTAACAAAATCTGTGAGATTCAAGCAACATTCTTTAACTTCAGTTTGACTAAAAGAAGCTTTCTTATTATTTTTTACTCTCACAGTAAAAAATGTGCATTTTGAAAAGGGATCAGATCTAAGTCGAAACTGTCACTTCAGATTCATCAGATTCCAGGCAGTCTCAAAGAACTTAATATCTTCTCGATTTTCACCTGAAGTTAAAGCGCTCTGGGGTGTAACTGTGGCTGTGATGCTGATTATGCTTTCTGCCGGGAAGCCCCCAGTGGACCGCAGGACACAGACGTGTGACATATTGACTGCTAAACTCTACCTGTTGGGAAGTAGTTTGTTCTGATTGGGCTTACATACACACACTCTCTCTCACACAAGCATATGCGAGTCGCAGTCTTCAAACCCGGCACAGATGGAAGAGCAGCTGTAATCAGTGACTTGGAAAAGGTGCCTTGTTGACGGAGTTTGATGTTTGATTCCCTCGGTTTCGCCTGGCAGAGAGAGAATCCATCACACAACTTTTTTTGCTTTCCACAGAAAAAGTGCACTTGCTTGCAGGCAGCAACATGTAGGTATTCTGCAGGAAACAAAAAACATTGAGAGCTTTTAGGGACAGTGATGTGCTTGGTCAAACAAAGATACTGTATCAAACAAGCACTAGGCTAATTGAATTCATTTGCACAGACATGCTTGTTAGCAAAACAAATTCCGCCCTTGCTAGGGCAGAATATCCATCATTCATAGCCAAAGCACCAGATGTTGGGAAGCAACACCTTGACTTGCATATCAAAAAAACTGGCAGATAATTTAGAGTTTGCGCAGGAGTTCTGTCTCTAAGCCATACACGAGGCAATGGGTACAAAAATCACTTGTATTGAAAATTGTACTTACTGCAAAGTCATCCAAATACTAACTTTTTCCATTATTTATGCTGCATTACTTTACGCTGACTAAAAATGCAAAAAATACAGAGGACAATATTTTCGTATTTTAGACACTAAATCTCTGTTTATTTAAAATTCATATTTTTTGGTATTAATTTCATGTGTATTGGCTTTCAACACCTTAAATAGAGCAGTGGTGGATCATGAAAGCGGACTTAAACCATCTGAGAAATTTTCACACATGGAAGTCAGTTATTCACATGAATAATTATACAAAGTTAATATTCAGACTAGAGGAAGACAGAGTAGGATGTGATTTTCAAATATCCTCTTTGACAAGTGTGTTTTTATTAGTGATGTAGTTAATCTTACCTTTCCCACAGCATTTAACACACTATACAATGTGCACTTTTATCCGGTTATTCTGCACCAGCATTTACATATAGTGAAATTGTTTCAGAGGGAAAGAATCTAATATGAGCGTTTTCTACAGCATGTCATGTTTGGCATTGGAAACCAGCTGATCTTGCACATCTCACTTGTATGTATGATAAGAAAGCTATAACTGCAATTTCTTTTATGCATTCTGAAGTATAAAATAAGTCATGCAATGACCGATTTCTAGTGATGATTGATGCTATCTGGCAACTGCAAGCTTGTGTTTGCACATATGCACACATATGTGTCTGCTTGTGTTTTTAGATTTGATTTTGTATGTATGTATGTACGTATGTGTGAATGAATGTATGCATGCGATAAGGCCACATGTCTGCCCCCTCTTCCTCCTACACATCGGTATTTCCTATTCAGCCAAAGATTTGAAAAACTATGATTATTTATTATTTACCTTTAAAATAATAACACAATGCATCCGAAATAAACTCCATATAATGTTTTTCCTGTACTATCTTTGCTGTTTACCCAGGAACATTTTAGTAGTCTGTGTCTGTATACAGTAGCTGTTTTAGTGACACGCTACATTTGAGCAATGAACGACGTAAAAGAAGCCAGATGTAGCAGCTTAACAGCTCTTGAGGCAAAATGACTCACACGGTCACATGCCCAGTTCTAAGTATCATATCATCAAAGTAGACCACACTGACCTTTAACAACAGTCAGTATGAGACTAGTGCTTTTGGACCCCATTAACATGACCTCACCGGCCCCCAAGCTGTGACATGTAACATCACACCATTCAGACTGCAAACAGTTGAGTTTTTACTCTTGCACATCCAGGCCAGACATCAGCTTAAATGAGTCTTACAATTAGAGAGTCTTACAATAATTACTCAATTCACTCCACTACATTCTTCATCTGGTTCAGATGTTTCACTGTCCACCACACATTTTGTTCTGTTGGCCACACCATCCTATTATCACAAAAGCTAATTGTACGTTCTAAAATCCTTCTAAATCGGCTTTGAGCTGTGTTTACTTGAATTACAGCAAAATCAATGAAACTCTTAATGAACCTTTAAACTCTATTAATTAAGTGGCTCTTACGATAGTTTAGGGGCTGTAGCTAAAGTTGGCATAAGTTGTTTCTCACTGATGTTACAGGTACGTGACTGGCAGCTCAGATAGCCGACTTTCAAAGACCTTCAGGAATGAAGTTGAGTCGTTCATGAATTATAACTAGCAGCAAGTAAAAAGAGCTCTGTTTAAGACTGACAACTAGTTTAGAGCCAGCTTTGTCTGAGAGATAAAAAGTTTCATGTAAATGTCAATTACAAATATTTTAAGCACTCCTTTAACTAAATATATTTGCTAATGTTTGTTTAATGATAGTTATTTGTAATGGATACAATGACATTAAGTACTGTAACTACTTTAATAACATTTACTTGAATTACAGTAAAGCATAACATTTATTGAACTCAAGTGTTTTGTTGTGAAAATGTCCAAGTGGAAGTCAAAACAGAGCTCACAGCCCCAGCTGCGGTCTGTCATTGTGTCAAGGAGTTTAGATTACATTATTTCATCAAAGCTCCCAAGGTTTAAGAGCCCTTCAGATGCCCCGTTTAAAAAGAGCGACAAGATCTGTTATTAGTGCACAACCTAATCCTTACAGCTCAAAGAGAGAGAGCGAGAAGAAAAATCACACATCTTTAAGAAATATCTTAACGCTTATTATCTGGAAGTGTCATTGGGACTTCAAGTCAGGATGAGATGGAGTTCAAATAAATCCTTGTGAGGTCTTGAGCTGATGAGCCTCTCTGATATACATTTACCCATTTCTCTCTCTGTCTCTCTCTCTCTCTCTCTCTCTCTCTCACACACACACACACACACATCACTCCTTCCTCTTTTCCTTCTATTTCTGAAGGATTTACTGCCATGTAGTTTGTTTGGTTAGGCACGTTGGCAGTAAATAAACAGTCTGTGAGGTATTCATATTTAGGACATGAGTGAAAAATAATGTATTCCTGTTTATGCAGTGAGAAAAAAAAAAGGAAAACAAGCACCTTCAACCAGCATGGAACATGAAAAAGAACAAAAATAAATGTGGTAATATAAAGGGCAGCTTCATGTCAATGTAAGCAATGAAATCTAATAATATGTATTGATTCAGTAATATTTTAAAAATATACATTAATACTTGAGGTTCTTTTTACTAAAGAAATGTTGCAAATCAGGCAACACATACATGGATCAAAAGTCAGCTCTAATTTGCACACTGTAATTGTCCATTTTGCATGGCCAGTGCGGAGTGCTACATTGTGAAAGATGCAGTACCACAATCTGGCAGAAATTATTGGGACGATACAGCATCATCCCATCACTGTGATGACACCCAGACTGCATGTTGTGTATGGATATGAACAACCTAAATTACAGAGAAAGTAATTTGGAAGTAATTTATTCTTGCAAATTCAGTCCAGTCAGCTGTATATTGAAACACCCTCAATATTGAAAAAACAACTAAAACACTTTCCTATTATTGCCTCTTTACGATGAATCACTTTATTGTTTTCCTTATTCTTAAAGGTCACTTTGGATAAAGCATCTGCCACATGCCTTAAAGTGATAGTTCACCCAAAAATGATCAATCTTGTCATTTCAAACCTGTATGATTTCCTTTCTTCTGCAGAACACAAAAAGAGGATATTTTGAGGAATATTGGTAACTGAACAATGGTGGTATACCCATTCCCTTCTACTGTACAGTGCGTGTATAATTATTAGGTAAATTGATTTTCTGATCATATGTTTTTCCAGGTACATTTGACCAATTCCTAACCACATCAATCTTAATAATTACTATTAATTGTGTATATAATAACTTTTAAGTAACATAGTTAAAAAGGCTTCAAGTGAAAATGCCTGATTCTTTACCTTAGCAAAGTCTCTGGGAGCCTGAGAACCTTCTGCTTCTGGAGGTAGGTCGCAGTTCTGGAAAATGGTGGCACTCGAGACTAAATGGTTCCTCGTGGTTTCACACCTTATTCCTTATCTTAATTCTTCATTCTTTTGCAGTTAAACTGCATGTTTTCTTCTTTGTCTGTTTTTGTTTGACTGCTAACCCAATTAACATTTTTCTACCCCATTTGCCACCCCTCAATGTTGCAGTTTTTAGCATTGCAATAGTATTGTATTTTTATATTGGGCATTTCATATTTTTTGACTTTTCGTTGTATATTAAATGTCTTTTTGATTATACCTGTAAAAGTAATAGAACCTAAATATAAAGCATTTTTCACTTATGACCTTTGTTAACCAATATATATCACGTTATTATATATGTAATAGTAATTATTAACATTGATGTGGTAAGGAATTGGTAAAATGTGCTTGGAAAAAAAATATCATAAAATCATCATACCTAATAATTATGCACGCACTCTATAGACAAAACCAATGCAAGTCAATGGGAACCGCTGTTGTTCGGTTCTTTAAAATATCTGCTTTTGGGTTCTGCAGAAAGGAGAAAGTCATACAGGCTTGAAATGACAAGAGGGTGAGTAAAAGATGACAAATCTCATTTTTGGGTGAACTCTCCCTTTATTGTAAATGTAGAAAGTGGGTGTATTTGGGCTACAGTGACTTTAACTGCAATACACACACTATAGTACTACACATGGATAAGTACGGTTTTCCTGTGAGATACCCCATACAAGTGTTTCATCTAATTGTATGTGAAAAAAACATATGAATAAAACATTCAGGCCAAGTGATCTCATGATGCTGGTTCTGTTTCACCTCTTTGAATTTCACTCCTCAGTTACTATTGACAAGTATAATTGTGACAACACAAACTCTCCCATGACACCTCAGTTTACCCAGCTCATTCACTCACTCAACGCCATGATTTGCTCTTCCCGCTTAGATTAAAAAGTAATATGGGACCCAAATGAACTGATTATTCCGGCATTCAGCCACATGAACTCGGAGAGGAAAAGCTTCATGGGTAGTTAAAAGTCCATCAACACAGCTCATCTTTTTAAAGACATGAGAAAAGAAATACACACCAGAATACGGAGGATCTCAGAAGGTGCACATCTAATGCAAATCAAATCAAATGGCATTAATGTTATGCTAACTTTTGCTTTCTCAATATCCCCGGGTTTACTCTGACTCATAATTGTCTTTCATGTGGTCTCTCCAGAGCAGCAACTGTGGTGGCCGAAAATCACAGTCTGACATGTGTACCTCTTTGAATTCAGTTTTGTTCCATTAATAACATAAGTGCTTCAGGGAGAACCGAGCACACAGAGGCCAATTGTTAAAAACAAATTTTGGTTGAATGGTATGTTGTCGCATGCTAATTACCCCTCTTTACCACCAATCACCACGGCAGAATTTTGTTTGTATTGTAATTATCTGGTGACACGGAAAGGAGCTGATTTTTTGCAAGATCTCTTATTGAGGTTTTATTCTGAATTTATAATGGCCCACCAGTCACACTGGTGTCACGGCAAACAAAAACTTGGGGCAGGAAAATATGAGGGCATGGAAAAGGAAGCTGCGTAAACAAAATTATGCATTTGTGATGTGTTTACCGTCCCAATGCATTTAGAATAGAGTCCCTGTCCTCATTATGGGTGGAGGTGGGGTCAGGGAGTCGAAGACACATCGCGGATGCAAAGACGATCAGATTTGTTTATGGTGATGGAGGAGGTGGTTCGGATTCTGCATAGGGAGAAGGGATATGACCTGTGAGGTAAGAACCAGTGCTGACCCGGACAGTTTTATAAAACAATTTCAAGAACCCTCAATAGGGACATTTTGTCGATTGCAATCTAGAAACAATCATGTCATAATTGAAGCAATAACATTTGAGTGTGTATGTGTGCGTGTGGTTATTCCATACGCTGCATTCCAGCATCTTGTCTAAATCTTATTCAGCCTTTCCCGTTTCACAATTAGCAAATCATACTCATCTTCCGCTAGGCAGTTACCATGGCACCGGTAAGCATCAGGTAAATAAAAAAAAGAGTTTTATTACATTTATGGTAACAAACGGAGTTCAAATTTTTTCTATTTTAATAAAGAGACAGTATGCTACAGTATTCGTCGGCTGGGGAAAATATTTCTGTCCGACCAATGGCAGATTGGGGAGATCATGAAGTCTTCATCCTGCAATTCCATTTGGGGACACTGGTGGTGCAGGTGCAGAAACTACGCACTTCAATTTAAAGGTAACACGCCGCTTTGAAAGTGACTAATTGAAATGTAAAATAAAACGAGAGCAGAATTATTACCATGTGGGGGGATTTCAGCTCAAAGGCAGTAATATATGTTCTTCCTTCCTCTACAGCAGGAAATGCCCTCAGACACATTCCTCCACCTGCACCGCTTTTATTAAGCATCTGGACTCCTGCTGTTGCTTTGCAGAATGTTAAACAGCCTACTAAATAAATTGTCAGTCTTGCAAAGGTTAAAGGAAGTAGCTTTTAAATGTTTCATCATGCATTTTGATTGTGGACACGGCCGTAGCTGCTGTGTCCCGTACATGTTAAGTCTTGGATGTGCCAAGCTCGATTTGTGCAGCCACTTTGAGCAGCTCTGAGAACAAGTCTCCCTGCTGCTTGAAAGAGATGTCCCTTGGGTTATAACTGTGTGTGTGCGTGCGTGTGCGTGCGTGTGTGTGCGTGTGTGTTTACTTGGACACTAAAAACTTTCAAAGGTGTGTGTAAAGAATTACTGTGCTCTAAAATGGCAAAATATTTTCAGCCTCAATGCTGATAGTGATAGACTAACCCAACATAAAGTGTTAAACAGTGCAGATGGGCTTGTCAACAATTCAGTTTGAGGATTGTTTCAAGGTCATGTTTATTGCATATCATATTGTAAAAGTTAATAAAGTGAGATCTTTGATATAGTTAAAGTCAATATTGCACAGACATTGTTAATTTCTATACAGATGTCATGTTATTTGAGCAATTGTTTTTTTATTGTGGCAGCCCAGATTGTATTATTGTAAAAAACAATTGATGGATTGTTTTTAACCCATGGTTGGGTCAAATATGGACAGAAATAACCATTGGGTTAGATTAACCTAGAAAAGGTTCATATTTACCCCAACCACGGGATAAAAACAACCCAGCATTTTTTAGAGCTGTTGTTGTTAACAACATCTATGACTTCCCTATCTTTTCTTTTTTTGATCTTCATTTATTTCAACACAAGTTTTGTACAATGAATGCAGAGCTATTAAGCAAAAAGAACCAATATACCGTAAATGTGTCCTATGACAGAACAAATTTAGAAAAAATCCCAATGAAGATAAATCTCTCTTATGCTATTTTATATTATAAATATTATAAAATAATATATTATTAACAACAGTTATGTCACACCACAGTGTTGACAAACAGATATACAAACAAAAATGAAATGTCCAATTCTTGGTTGAATCATTCTTTAGGTTTGTTCTGAATAAATCAAACAATGATGAAGTTCTCAAATGAAACTCTTAATAAACTCATTAATCTGGTGGCATTAGGATAAAGCTCACTGGAAAGAAGGATCACTGTAAATAACTACATTTATTGTAATAAACACAGCAAAAAAGGGACCATAACAATCTGTCAAATTCCTTCTTTTAGGTTGATGAAAGTCATTAGATTGGGAATGCATTGAGGGCAAGTAAATGATGAAATTTTTTCTGTCCCTTTGTGTTTCCCTTCAATTTCAAACTCTTCATTCTCAAAGCATACTTCTGCCTCTCTCTCTCTCTCTCTCTCTCTCTCTCTCTCTCTCTCTCTCTCTCTCTCTCACACACACACACACACACACAAAGACACAAATACATACACATCCATATGCTCACATCTTACATAGCCCAGACAGATTAATGCAGCATTGCAGGCAATTATGATGCAAATATATGACTGAAGCGTTCTAATACAAGCACACAGGTTGACAGGAATACAGGTGCGAGACAGACAGCATCACTGCCATCCCATGGGTGATGTGCTTCACTGAGGCACGTCACAGCCGTGCACTGCAGCCGCACAGAAAAAAACTCCTTAACAAAATTATAATTAATGAGCTCCAACAGTTTTAATTTGAAATGCTCTTGGTAGTAGCTTGACCTCTCCCACACACTTCTGTTTTTCACAGGTACACTGGGCTAGTTCAAATGAAGCTGTATATTCCTTGTTTTTATCAATTTAAACATTTTCCTCTCCCACAGATACGCAAAGCCTTAAATTTAATCAAGACTTCCCACGTTATATCAACACACTTGTAATGTTCACTTGAGAATTTGATAGTGAGGTCAGAAGACATGTGCTTTCATAAGCAGAATTTTTGATAAACTTGTAAAAATCTAACACTTAACATTCATTGCTAATTTAGAGGCAAGACCTATAAACATCAATATTGCGAGTCAAATGCATGCACAAGTATAAATAGCTTATTTCTGATTCAGTCAAAACAGGACATTATCATGACTGGTCATCTGTGTCAATTCATCGCTGGCGAATTTCTGCATGATTTAATGCTAATTAAAGATGGAGGAGATTTGGGAGGTCTATGAGAGCACCATCTTAACCGAAGAGAGCGAGTGTGTAAAAAGAGTAAGATGAGATTCAGTCGGTTCAAACAGTAAACGCATTAGAAGATGTTTTTCAGTGATCTTAATCAAAATTTCCCCCAAACAGTTTGCGGCTGCGTTCCTAACATTTCACCTTGACGTGCTGCTCCTTATGCTGGTAGAGCGGAGGTTTCGCGCACCCCCACGGTTCTGTCAGCATTTTTTAGACTCTCGCAGCTTAAATGTAAAGAGACATAATGAGGTTGAATTATGTATCCGAAGTAAAGTTACAGGGTAAGCATATGCCACATAACTGTCTCTCAGCTGTCAAACCAGTACAAATACGTCCCGTGACTCACTGTGCGAGTTCAACGTATGGCCATTCCTTAAAACTATTCTCTTTTTGAAGTAAGATTTTATCTTTTGAATTTACTGGTGGATGTATTTGGCAATGCCTTGTCTGTGGATGACACATACATCCAGTAATACTACATCTCCAGTTACAGTCACTATTAGGCTGTGCCTCACGGTCAATCATTTTCAAGCTAGTTTCACCAGCCAGATTATTCAGAGGTGCAGGGGTGGAAAGAAATGATAGACGGCAAAAGAAAGTGTCAGCATGTGCCGGTGCCTGAGAGATGGGTTTAAGAATCCCCAAAAGTTGACTGTACAAACTCATTAGTGCTCTAAATCGTTCACCTAGCCCTGTGAAACTGCTAAATACAGCAGTTTCTAACACCCCCTGTTCTCTTACTGCCTCCTGCCTACAGCTGCTTCCCTACTTTTTCCTTTCCTTTCCTTTTCTATCTGTTTTACTCTTAATCATCCATCAGCTTGAATGAGGCAGAAACTGAGAGATGATAAATGACAGTGTGTGAATAGGTTTAGTGATGATCTTTGCCATAGAGTCCAGTGGTATAGAAGATAAGGTATAGAACTGCCGATGGGTTGCAAAAAGCAAGGAAGATGTAAAATGATAAGAGAGATAAAAATTGTTAGTAATTCTGACTTGCACTCTTCAACAGTGATTCGCAACCAGAGGCACACAATTCTTCAGCAGTTTCCAGTGGATAGAGAATTAGATTTGTGAACTTAATAAAACAAGGAATTATGGATATCACATTAAAACTACTTACAAAATTGTTCATATATCCAAATAAAGTGAAATGTGTATGTTTTTTACTGTAAATGTACTGTAGCAAAATACAGTAAGGACGGTTTTAAAGCAACAACATGAACAAACGTTACTGCGCATGCACGTGGCCCAAACCTAACTTCCGGTACACATCTGCAAAGAATAGAATCCCTGCAGAATATTACTGATAACAAGCAAAAGAAATAACAAGTAAATTACATTAGCTAGCAAGTTAAAATATGTCTAGTAGCCAGTATTATTTTGGGATACCAGTAGAAGAACCGTTACTTGGCTTGACTTAAATGCAACCCACGTGCTTACATGACCCATTCAACAAATTGTTTATTTAATTAAATGAATATACAATAAAATTCAACAATTTGTTTATTTAATTAAATTATGATACAATCAAATATTAATATAAATTAACTTAAATAAATTAAATCTAATATAAATAGTTATTTCATTAGCCACTAGCCAGACCGATCAGCAAACTTGGGCCAGGCATGTGCGTTGAATGAAACTGTCTATACTGTACAGGACACAGATAGCAAAGATAATTGAGTTAATGTTAAATCAATGTTAAACAATTAAACAATAATTTAATATAAACCAATTACCTTTGCTATCTGGACAGTGTCTGTATTAAATGTTTGCTTAAAGTGACATAAATAATATTAATGGTAATATGAATTCATATGATCACATATATATTACAATCAGAGCTTTGTTACAGTAGATATAGACAGCGGATGTTTTA
Organism: Oreonectes daqikongensis; assembly: GCA_026939265.1. Classification (NCBI taxonomy): domain Eukaryota; kingdom Metazoa; phylum Chordata; class Actinopteri; order Cypriniformes; family Nemacheilidae; genus Oreonectes; species Oreonectes daqikongensis. The sequence continues at coordinate 6,077,531 of JAOTQM010000343.1, read as the reverse complement.
TAAGAAGAGCACAATTCTCCAATCCACAATTAGCAGCCAAGGTCTCGCTTAATCCTAAACAAATATACTTTTAATACTTATCCTCCTCAGCTTTAACTCTCATTAGTGATCTGCCCTAACTCTACATGAGTTTCAGCATAATAAATACTGCAAACTTAATATGGAAGTAACCTTGCTAGTTAAAGGGTAAGAACTATAAGAAGGGTCAAACATTTAGTGAGATTTGTTGATGACAAGATGAAGCATTAGAGATTTACAGTTCAGCTCGGAGGCATTTATTGCCTTCAGTCAACTTAATTGGTTTCCACTCTGGAATGAAATAAATTATCATCAAAAGTTGTCCTGCCTAGATATGAATCACTCAAGATAATGAGATGTCAGTAATAGGATGGTAAATAAGATCATTTCATATTGGCCTAAAATAAACAAATAAATAGAGGAAGCATGGAAATCATTTCATATGGTCATTGGCATGTTTGTTTGTTAAAACAATTAGGTTCAGATGGACACATACTAAACATACTTACAAGCAGAGTTGGGTAGTAATTGACTATACATGATCTTAAATTCATAATCAGATTACAAAAATAGAGCACTTTTAAATGTACTACATTCTGTACACATTAAACAAGCATTTTTAAGTATATAATTACAAATTAACTAAATTATGTTCAGAAGGTCTTTAAACAATAAGGAAAGAAGAAAGGTGGCTGGAGATCAAATCCCATTTGGCTGGTGATACTTCCACTAAACTTGTAATCATTGACCACAACTTCCCTCAACATAATCAACCAAGTATCCTATTTTTACACATTTAAATTATCTTAGGGTGAGGTGAACTTTCAAGACTCAAGCCATTGAAGCCTAAAAATATTCCTGCATCTCAAAAGCAAAGCACACATCAACCAGGGACCCTTCTTAATTCTCCACTGAGGAACCTGCTTGTCTAATGAACTTTGGAGGCCATTAACAACATCAAAGACAGAATGTGGAAATTAATTAGATTCCTCTCGTTCTCTTAGAACATCCTCTCTTTGAGAAACCTATTAGCATGTGGCATCAAGACGTACCTGGGACATTTCAGCAGGCACTAGTTAATGAGCTACATTATGCTGCTATTTGCAGCTCTCAATTAGCATTGCATCCCATCTACTATTATTACATTCAATACTGCATGCAAAAATCCATCCTGGATGTAGGGATATACAGCAAAATATTAATCATTTTGATCGGCAAGAACACACAAAGACATGGTTACCAAATACAATTTGACTCCTTACAACATTGGGGTGTCTTCCTATTGGCTGTGATCAACCAAGTAGCCAATCTCTGTTCAGAATAAGGTTTGTCCCATCAAAAGGATTGAGAGCTCCTTGTAAAGTTTTCATGTCAGGGGAAATGCTGACATTATGTGCTTTCTACGATCATTTGGCGTACTTCATTAAACACCGCTATCTGACCTACTCTTGTGAAGTGACTTCAAAGGCGCCGGCAAGCGCACATTCTCTCTAATGAACTGTTACCTCGTGCACAAGGGCTGTAATAACACCTGACTTTAAATGTTAGATGAATTACATTAATTAGGGACATTTTAATAGCAAATACATCCAAATAAATCATCCTTATGGGTGACCAATCTCACAATGATTATTATTTTACCAATACCATTACATTTACCTATAGTAAAAATACAACACTAGCCCCTCTTCTTTTTTGGTTTTGTATTTCATCTCTAAAGAATTTGCATCACTAATTGACATGGTCCGATTATCCTGATAATATTTGCCAATATTTGTACATAAAATGCAGGCCCTATGTGTACTCTCTAATAGACACTAAGCATACATATTCAAGTATAAAATAGATAAATATCGAGGAATATTTTTGTACAAAAATATTTGTACAAAGAAATCGTAATGCAAATGAAAGACAAATAGAACCTAGCCAATGAAGTCACAAGTCTAAAGAGTCAAATGTGGCAATATAGTTTGGCTTGTGAGTCTTTCACTTTACCGCTGGATAGAGCCAATCTGAAGTTGCCCTGAACTGACCTCGGACTGGGTTGATTTTATTAGTGATAACTTATACCATTGCTTTGTTTTCACACTTCTTTTATTCTCTGCTTTTCCTTTTCACCTACATTCCAACACACCTCTATTCTTCTGCCTCTAATTTCAACAACCTGAAATTTTATCACATATTTCTCAGTTGACTATCTGAGCTTTTACTTATCGTCCAATGAAACGTTTGCTTAGTTTAAAAGAAATGCAAAAAAAATAGATTTTTGGTGTTCTTTACACCATTTTGAAGTCAATTCATTTGATAGTACTGACTAGAGTACTGCCATAATAACAACAACAATACAAAAATAATTGCAATGCAAATAAATTGTAAACAGGTGGACATCCACGCCATAAAAAGTGCTTAGAAAAGCAACACCTGTATATTTTAGTTGTTGATGTCTAAATTATTTGGTTGGAAATGGTCATTTGGTTTTTCCTGTTTTTCCACATTCATGTTTCCTTTTGTCAGAAGGCCCTGTGCACTCAAAAGAGGACAGAGCTGCTGGGAGACAGCTCTAAGGCAACCGTCATCTTAGATACATATCAAAGACAAAAGGAAAGTTCCGGATTAGGGCCATGGGCCAAAATCAATAGCATGATAGTCAACATCAACAGCAAGAAATAGCCCCTCATATAAAAGTACCATTTGCATTCTTGGTTCCTCCCAAGCATACACATTCACCAGCAAATAAATACAAATCTGTGGTAGAAAATAGACAGGTCTCTGTTTGTGGATAACACCAGCTTTTATTAATGATGCACTGTATTTCACACCTAGAACTCCTAGTTTAACAAGTAGAAATAAGCACAATAACAGCTTGTTTGAACTAATGGATGGGTGTTGTTTAAATATGTTTTAAAGACCTTTTCAGCGAGATGAGCAACACATCAGGCTCATTGTCTTAACACGTGAATCGTGAAACTGGTATAACTCCTGGTTATGTAAAAAGAAGAAACATTACCATCCAGACCACTTTCATACTGTGCAGCGTTGCTTTCATTGTTATTCAAAGCTCAGACTAGGCTGCAGGCAATATTTTACAGCGAAATTAAACACTAAGCACTCTTTTGTTTCAGCCCGATCTCCTAATTACAAATACAAGTACATACGGTGAGAGAAGCTATCAATTTCAGGTAATAGAGGCGGCAAGATTTTTCGTATGCATGTTCAGTACAGCTCATGTCAAAGAAATGTGGAAAAATCATCCAAGACATAGTTCTAAAGTGAACCCTGTTTCATATAAAGTTATGAAGCTTTCTTGGAGAAAGCCCAGCAGCCATGGATTAAGCCAGTCCTTCTCTGCTCTTGACAAATGCCATCTCCTCACGTCTCCCCAAAGCCTCCCCAGGAGACCAGGGTTAAACACAACTCCATTACTTGCTCCTAGGCAGGAGCAACGGATGGGGAGCACATCAATCAAGCCGTCTTCGACTGTTTAAAAATGTACTCGCCTCTCTCTCTCGCTCCAGCCTCCCTGCTCAAGGAGGTCGGCTATTGTTCAAACATCAATCGCTCAGACCTGTCAGCTCGAGTGCTCTACCTCATCTCAGCTGCCGTGGAGAGAGGAAGGGAAGGGAGCACCTGAAGAAGAGGTATTTGATGGGATGGTGTGAGATGAGAGGATGAAGGGGTTCTTGACTTGGAAGTGCCGCAGATGGGAGTCTTTTTTAAGATCTTAGAGCCTTGGAAGAGAGAGATTGATTGAAAGGGTAAAGATTTTATTTTTTATAAAATCCTATTCGATGTGCAGATCAGTGATATAAAGACTAAACACTTCATCACGGCCATGAATCATGATTCGCTATTGCACTGACATGTATTTTCTCCTCGAGATAATTTGATTGGACAAAATCAGTGTACAGAATCAGTGTCAATATTTTGGTATATCTGGACATTTTTTAATTATTATCTTTTAAAACGATGCTTATGAGTAAATGTTCCAATATTTTGGGGTTTAAAATGTTTTCCTAACCCTTAAACACCAAACTATAGATAAAAACTGTTCTTTACATTTTTTTCTTTATATGTTCTTATAGAAGGCCTTTAATGCAAAAATGAATGGGTCTTTACAATTTGGGTATTAGGAAACAAAATTACTTTTAGGCACAAAATTAGCATATTAACTTTTTTCAAAAAGTCTAGACACCCATTCATCAACATCAATATTTATTTCATTTCGCTTTACTTCATTATTCTTGGAGTAGAAAAATTAAGTTATCCTCCCATCACTAAAACTAAAAAGTTGTGCCATTTTACTTTTAAAACTTTTCCTTTTCCTAAAATGTTAAACGTGTGGAATACATTGGATTGTGTTACACATTACCGAGATTTACAATACCATGGAATACTTTCATCTCACTCTAAAAGGGGAATGAAGTCTTCTTTATTTCCAGTCTCCTGTGTCTAGTGGTTTCAGGCAAGAGGAGACACTGTGTACCTGCCATAAGGGCAAATCGTCAGGTGCATGCTGGGCCACTTAAGAGTACCGCTGATTCCCTCAGCATGAGGCAAGAGAGATCTACTCAGGGTCAGGTCAAAGAGCAGAGTGGAACGCTGGGATGAATTTATTAGAGAGAGAGAGATAGACAGCAGAGGAAGTGGGGGGGAGAAAGGGGAGAGAAAGAGAGAAGGGAGGCCAGAAGAATGGAACACAGAAGAAAAGGCATTGCTGTGGCAACCATCTAAAAGTCATGATTGTACTTGTCAAACAGGTCAGTACGTCCTGTTGAGCCAAAGTACTTTACCATCATTGTTTCTCACTCGCTGTCTAATTATACTGTAAAAGTAAGACACACATATCATTCTGAAAAAGACGTGAATCTCTCAGCCCAGGGAGGTGGACGTTTTTAGCCCACATAAAGTGAACTTTGACTGCTGACTTGAAAATACTTCACGTGGCCTAAAGTATGAGAACAACCCCTTTACAAATTTAACTGGGACCCTTTATTCCAGTAAGAGAGTTTAATGCTATGGAACACTCTACGGAACATTCTAGAGAAGTGTTCAGGGAGCACATTTTTCAATTTAAGCATGCCAAGACCCTCGTGCACAAGGAGAAGTTCATAAAGAAATGATTTACTACTCTAGTGTAAAAGAACACACCTGTTCGAAGCCCAGATCCTAACCCCACCTTTGGGATGAATTGGAACGCCAGCTGTGAACAAGACCCCATCACCCAACATCAGTGCCTGACCTTATTGGTGGTTGTGAGGCTGAATGGGAACAAATCCCTGCAGATATGTTCCAACATGATGGAAAGCCTTACCTAAAGAGTGGAAGCTGTAAGGGAGGACCATAAAGCTACTGTTCTTCTGAAACCTTGTATCTCCACATATATTTTATCATAAATCATTATGATTAGTCACCCTTTATGGTTTGTCACTGTGTTAAAAATAACCAACAAAAAGTATTACATTTCCTGAAAAACTGAATTTGGAGATCCGAGGTTTCGGAAGGACATCGACATGTTTTCCAAAAGTTAGGTGGGAAATGTATAATTGATGTTTTGCTAATAATTATATTTTTATAACATGAAAGGAATGATTGCTCACAGTTATTTCAGAAAAAAAGAGGACAAAAGCACACACATCTTCCTTAAAAGGGTGCTCGACCAAAAGACGAATACAAAATATGCAAAAAAAAGTCGGCACACCACAGCTCCAAAAAATTAAATTAGTACAAAATGTATTTACTAAAAGACTAAAGCATAGTGTGTAACGTTTCGAGCTCAGACACTCTTCATCAGATGTGGTGTGCCAACTTTTTTTTTACATATTTCACAGTTATTTAAGCCAATTAACAATGGTAACTAAAGTACTTGAAAATTTATATACTTGACTTATTGCAAAGGTTCCATCACACTCCTTTGGTGTAAAATAAATTAAGAAAACAAATAATAATATATTATTGACTGCATGTTACAATAAACCTTTAACTTAATTTTCCTTCCAATCCACTTTCCCTTATCTTCCCACTGTACAAAACAGACCTCTTAATGCCATAAGCCAATGAGAGATTGAAAGTTCATAAACGCATTTAAAAATAAAGAAAAGGCCTTCCATCTTCGCAGTTCGCCGAGTAATCGCAGCAGCCGGTACACTTTTGTTTTGTTAATAGGGTTCAATTAGGCCCATGGAGTGGTCTGTGCTGAGATAAGATGTCTCCAGAGCCTGGTGGGGGGGCTACGGCGGCACTTGTAATGAATGGATGGAGCCTCTGTTGATGTGCAGTGATCATTAAGTAGCTGATAATTACATTGGGTATCTCAGTGGCGTGTGTGTGTGTTTGTATGTTAAATCCTGCTGGGTGAGGCAGTGGTACACTGATGAGTTTTGGAAGGGGAGTAATCTGTGTCTCTGCATCCCCCTGATCTTTTTTTCCAAACTCTGTACCCTAATTTCAGAGCGCTCTCTCATTTGCTCATTTTCACAATTACTCGCACACTCCTTTGTAGCAGGGCTTGTGCGACTTTCTTGTTTTTACTGTTTGACTATAGTTGTGAGGTCATGTAAATCATTAGAATACACTGTTCAAAATTCCCTCTTGAAAAAATAAAGCATGCATTAATCCATTGGCGTACGTGCACCTGTCATTGTCCAAAATTAAAGGAGCAATGTAAATTAAATCTATGTAAAGGGACCCGTGGTATAGATAGAAATAGCTCATTCTATAAAAACATCACTTTTCATAATATGTCTTTAAACACACCTGAAGATATAGGTATATTTCAGCCAATAGATCCTGCTAAATATTACAGCACCATTAAATAAAATAAAAACATGCCCATTTAATTTAGTTTTTACATTATTTTTCATATATATGCAACTCCAAATGTTTACGACTTTTACAGTTTGCTTTATGTCTACTGTGACACAAATGCAAATTTTCTGCCTGCTGTTTCAAGACTTTCAGTTGACTGGATTTTGTTGGATTTTGCCTGTTTTTTGCTGGATTAACAACAAAAGCTACTGAACTGTTCTCCTCATCAAAAGGATGCCACTTGAGGAATTGAAGCAACCGTGTTAGCAACAGTGTGCATGTTCGTACTATTTCCTGAACTGCAGCGCTATGGTACACACAGCTAATTGAATAGTGCTGGCTAAAGAGGTAAAGACACTCCTGCAGTGTGCCGAAGGGTTTCATCCAGCTACAATTAGACTGGGAAATGATGCATGAAATGGTGGTGGGGGACGGGACATAGAGTACGATGGGGAAAGAGAGAGAGAATCACAGCTAACTAACTAAGAAAAATGATGTTTTCAAAGGCAGGAGAAAGAAAAGAACGAACAAAAGTGTGATGAAGTGAAGACTCAAGCTAAAGTCAGAAAGTGAGGAATCACCAAAGTTAAGAATCAAGGAAAGATAAAAGCACACGTGTCTTTGCCACACTGTTACAGAGTTTAGAAATGTCAAAAAACTGCAACGTAAGGTTTTAGTTAACACCTCAAAGACAGAAAAGTTTCACAGGGGACTTTAAACCTGAAGTGCATGTGAACTTGTCATCATTAGAAATTGTCCTTCATTATACTGTATTAGCCATCAACAGAAGTCAAGCTCATTTTAAGTTTGTTCCTCATCATATTTCGTCCTCTACTGTACAGTGAACTGTGGGGACTTCCGAGAACAGAAGCTTTTAAAGTACTGTCATCATGGCCCAACCCTGCCACATCAGAAATGTGTTTAGTCTTGTAGAGACAAAGGGTTGTCATTCGTCCTCTGCATGTGAACCAATCTCCTGCTGTTCGCTGATGTTGTCGTACAAGTCATACATGAGGAGATCTATTGTGCCAGCAAAAATCACACTTTGAAATATATCGGTAGGAATAAATGCTTGCCAAGGGGCTTTAGTAGACTGTACTGCAACATTTAGAGCAAATGAATTAATTCAATTCGCAAAAGGGCAAAAAAAAACACTGTCGATGAGACACTCACAAAAAAATCTAAAGTTAATCAAAAATGTAAAGTTGTAATTCCATTAATCACAAAAAAAGTATCAAGAGACATGTTGTTTTTAATAAAACTTTAGCTAGTAGTTCAACAAATTCACAATAATTTTGAACTTACTTGAGACTTGATCACAGAGGCACTTCACAATGCTCAGCACTGGTGCTGTCGGCTGAAATTTGCACATTTTCTTAGTAATTATTTTCACTATTACCTCAGTGCTATGAGAGAGGAAGTGGCTTAGCTGGCTGAGATTTTATTGAAACTGGACAAACTGTTCAAAAAAAATTCAACATTTGCAGATTTTGAATACCTCAAAGTAAACCACAATACATGTAGAAATGCTGATTAAAGGCAAAACCGGAGTGAGCTCTTAATTTAATAAAAATTATATTCTAAATATTATTCTAATGACCTAGACATAATATCTGTACTCTTGTATTTAACTTCCATTTTCAGCAAATTCACTACATCAGTTTGTTTGTGTGTAAAATACCACAAAAGACTGCAATTTTTAAAGTTGAAAAATAATAAAGCTCGAAATGACTCGCCATGCAGCTACAAACCAGTGGCCCTCACCAGCTGCATTAGTGAGTAATTGAATGCCTTTGGGATGAGTAAAAAATTTGTCATGGAAAAAAAAGTGAGACTGTTTCGCCGTTTGAAGAATTCAGAGCTTTAAATTGGTACAGCAGGATGAATTGAGTGACTGTGTGCTTCATTCAACAGTGCAACAGAGCCGGCCAGAGCGAGAAGGTGAGAAATGATGGGGCAACCTTGAGATGCTTTGTGCATGAAGGTTTACAATGACCGAACAGGGGAAAATGGTCCCATTTGTAGCAGTGTAAAAAGGTTTATCTAGACGGTTTGTAACTAAGGATTAGTCTGTTGGATATAAAAGCTTCTTTGAAAGGATTGGTTTACTTAAAACTGGAAAATTCTGTCATTATTTGCTCAACTATGTCATTCTAAATCATATAACAAATTTTTCTACACACAATACAAAGGGAGACATTTGGAAGTATTGTACAGCTCGCTTTTTAATACATTAGCAATTCAATTTTATTTATAAAAAATGGATGGGGGCTGGATTTCTCAAACTTCAAAACGTACGTACTACCATTAAAGTAAAGCAAACAGTGAGTTGAATATAAGAAACCATTTAGGCTGATTTTTAAGAATCTGAATTCATTTTTATCATATGCCTTTAATAGGCTTAGAATATAGTGCACCACCATAGGGATACTTTTTGTCCAATGGACTTATTTCAAGCTTGAAAGCCACACATTGTATACAGTAACTACAAGTAATACAGTTTTGGAATGACACAAGAGTGAAGAAATAAAACAATTATACTTTTAAGAAGGCCGAATGCCTGCTATAGGAACAAAAGCTGAGGACGAAAACTTCAGTTGACTTTCTCTGGCGACAGTAGAGTCCAAAGTTGTTAAAAACACACTAGGTGCCAAAGCAGCCAACAGAGTCTGAGCAGGCTGACAATGAGAGGAGTGGAAAAGGGGACTTGAAAAAACAGAAGTGCTGCCTTTCACTCCTTACCTTGAGCTTAACTGGTAGCTTGAGCAGACGCACAATTAGATGAGGTGATGGTGACTCTGGCACATGAGGAACATTAACCTGAAAGGCGCATTGAAAACTGGGAGCTTGACAGGGAGGGTTAGCGATATAAGTCCATTGGCAGTCTACTAGGATAGAGAAGGAAAGGAAGGACCTGAATTGGGATTCAGCCGAGGGAGCACCTGCTGAGAGCAACGGTGCATGACTTAGTTTGAAGAAAAGAAGCAGCAAAATGTTCTTGAGAGCAGAGGAGAGGCACCTGGAGCAATGCACAGAAATGTCAGCGAATCGCTATCGCGCTTGCATCCCCGACCCTGAACAGGAGTGTCAGCTACGTACCTGCGTGGGCTCTTTATACTGAGTTTTGAGAGTTTTGAGTACTTCATCCTTAGAGGTTTGATTCCGAGCTTTACTATAGAAGACAGTTCCATACATGTGCGTGGGGACATTACTGTTTATATACCCATAGCATTATGACTGGCAGGAATATGTGGGCAGGTTTGAATGACGTTCCGAAACTTTTTGTTTATATCTCCATGCAAAATTTCATTTACATTTTTACCCATTACACAAGAGTGCCCCTAAGTTGTATGTTTTTTTACTTGAAATAATTTAGCTTAAAAAACATATCTAAACAACAGAGAGTGTGTGCGCTTAAGTACACCGCGCAGCTAAAGCCAAAACCTCAAAATGTCAGTGAAACCTCCAGTGGCATGACCAAGTTGTTTACCTTTGAGGCGAAAACTATTAAAGGCATGACAACCAAGTAAAACCAATCATACTCGCACACAGGTTTGAAATTCTTATGACTACACCAAACAGTTTAAAACAGCTTTCAGCGCTAGCTTACACCAGGGCAAGTGACAACACTACTTAGCCTCGGCAGAAATGGTAGCTTTAAGTTGATAAAATAGCTTGCAGAGGATTTGGGACCGAGGGCTAGTGGAGGTTGTGAAATGATTCGCTGAGCTGCCCTGTCAACGTCTGTCCAAGTGGCTGTGCAGGGAAAATGGCCTTTAAATGATCTCTAATAGAAGCCTGGTTCTGCCTGCTAATGTCCGCTCTATTTGAGAGGGACTGCCGTGTGGAGAATCAGTACTGAATAGCCCTATAAGTGCAAAATGTGACATGATTGAAAAGGATTTGGACTCTAAATCAACTCAAGGCATTTTTACGGTGATTCCAGACCGCTGCGAGCCACAGCAAATAGGCTTTAGAGCACAGAGGGGAACGCTCGGGGCGAGATAGTTTTGTCATCTGAATACGCACAAGGTATGCATTCGCACACATGGACGTGTATTAATTTGCACATGTTCCACTGCGGCAAAGAAATGGAAATATGGACGTGATTATTTATTTACATCACATTAGCATGAAAAATGCCCGACACGGGAATGTACGCGTCGCTTCGAAAACAATTTTTTGTTCAACAAGTCAATTACATTTGTGCTTTGCAAATACAAAGCACAACCCTCCCTCCCCACCGGTGCCCATCTCATTTGCCTCCTTTATGACATCACATTAAACCCAAATCAGCAACTTCCATCGACTGCTTTTCAATCACTCCCGGTGTGTGGGATGCTACCACTCCCTTCCATCTTTTTCTCCATCTTTTTGTCCATAACCCACGTCCACCCCTCTCCTCCTCTTAATCTAATCCTCTGCAGTTTAATATACTGCCCTCAGCGCTCTTCCACAATGCCTTTAAAAGTAGGTTTTATGAGACTGCAATTTCATTTCGGCAGAGGAACCGGCAGAGTAAATCCTATTCGCCTGTCGTCACACGGCGATACATTAACATGACAAAAGTGGTGGCTGCTGTGGAGTCGTGTAGTGTGGCAATGAGTGCAGAGAAAGAATAAGAGCGAGAGAAAGAGGAAAGGGAAGCAGTACTAAAGAGATTAATTTGAAACTGTGAGTTTTCCAGACTTTCATCTGAACATAATGTGAGATTTTCACCCCCCTTAATAATTACTTAAGATAGACAGATGATGGATGATGTGTGTGTGAGAGAGAGAAAGAGGAAGAGAGAGAGAGACAGAGAACCTTTTGAAGCATGAGAAAAATGTTAGACACTATGAAAAAGTTTAACTATATGCAATGTGTAATATTAAGGAGACAGAAATGCAATATAATAAACATAACATGTCTTCAGAGGTGTATAAAGACCTTATATAATAAAGCTTTATGCTTTTATTACCTTAGATTGAGCTATTTCTATCTACATACACCGCAGGTCCCCTTACATGGAATTTGCCATGTTGTTTCTACAGTATCCCTAAATGGACAAACTGCTTGTAAATACGTTATTTCCTTTGGAAAAGAAGCAAAAACGTGATGGCATGAAAGAGCGATGGAGTCGTTGCTTGCAATTCACAACCTCACCACTAGATGCTGCTAAATTGCTCCTTTAATTTCAATTAGTTTTAGCACAAAAACTAGCCACTAGTGTTTGATGCTTATTGTTTAGAAATATTTTTCTTAATCTATAATGGTTTCCTTAATCTTAAAACCAAACAGCTCTTGAACTCCATTGATTTTTGTGCTGTTGAACACATAATAATGTAGGAAAGCAAACAGTTCTGAGGCTCTTTTGACTACCATTGTAATTTTCCCTATTATGGCAAGTAATGGTGGCCAAGAACTGTTTGGTTACAAGCATTCTTCCAAAAATCTTTCAATGTGTTCATCAGAACAAAGAAATGTATACAGATTAGGAACAACTTGAGGGTGAGTAAATGATGACAGAACTGTTATTTTTGGGTGAACTGTCCCTTTAACTAAAATGTACATATATGTGTACATGTTGCATGTATGGCTATAAATAAACAAAACAAAAAATGCATTTCTACACTCACCAGGCCCGGTACTAGGCTGGCTCGACTGCTTATGCAACAGTTTACCCAAGTGACATCCCAAGACCACTGTCACCAAACCAGATGGCCTCTCCCTCAGAGGGCCTGCTCTACTGAATGTCACACAAACCACACACAACGCTCAGGATGACTGGATGAGTAAGCCGAGTGTGTGTTTGGAGGGAGGCCATATGGTAATGTGACAGTGTGTTGGTGCGTGTCACTAAGGTGCTGTCATTAATGGACTGTGATAGATATTTCACATCCTCGGGGTGTAGCGATGATCACCCATCCATTAGCTGCTAAACACACAGCCTCTTTGATCTTTACTCTCTCTTTCTTTTCTGTCCTGCACACACACATAAACAATGATGGAATGAGAAAACCGCACCTGAGCGATACTCTTGATGTGACCAGTGAGGCCATTCATCTTCCACTCTGACTCGAAAACTGCTGTGTAGGCAAGATATGACATGTGGATGAGCAAAGGAGGTCTGCAATACCTGGGGAAAGCTGTTAGCATCTCAATAGCACTTTCTTGACTGGGCGCCTGGAAGTGTGTGATTTGAAATCTGCCATCTTTGCTCATGGGTGCTCCACTCCGGACAGACTTCACTTATTCACCTGTGCTGAAATGCCCTTCACTTGTGACTCTCTTAAACTGTGATGGAAAAAAAAGACATGAGGTGAAAATGTATGTTGATTTCATCTTTTGGTTACTAGTACATCTTCAATGTATTAAAATATTAATAATTTTTAGGGGAATTCGTTTTGTTTTACTAATTTACAGTACAAGTCACAATCTGTTTCCTGGCCTGAATAAGCTGCAAAGTGGACTAGACAGATGCAAATCCAGTCCTATACAAAGAGGAAGTGTATTACATATTAAAAACTACAGTAAGAGATTAATTTATCATGAGTTTTGAATCTTTTAAGTGAATTCAATTAATATTACTTTTATAGTGCTTATCACAATATACATTGTTGTAAAGCAGCTTTGCGAAAACAATTTAAAAACAAAAACTTGATATATTGTAGAGAAATAGGAAAATGATTAAAAACTACTATATTATAAACTAAATCTGTTATATAGACGGTTTCATCGGACATACGTGCCTGGCCCGAATTTAACTTCGCTCTGTGTTTGTTATATTATTACTAGTGGCTAATAATATAACCATTTATATTTGATTTAATTTGTATTAATATTTTATTGTATAATAATTGTATTAAATAAACAATTTGTTGAATTTTATTGTATATGAATTTTATTAAATAAACAGTTTGTTGAATGCGTTGTGTAACTTTGTCGCATTTAAGTTTAGCCAAGTAGCAGTATCCCATTATAACAGTATATCTACTGGTATCCCAAAATAATACTGGCTATTTATTTGTTAACGTTTGTTTATGTTGTTGCTTTGAAACCGTCTATACCTGAATATATTTCGAAATAATGTTCAGTAAAATGAAGGAAATTGTCTTACGCCTTAACAAGAGCCATTTTATCTAATACAAATTATAGCAAAATGTATGTGTGTGCGTAAGACAAAAGGTGCAAAACAAGATAAATCCACTTGGAGAGCAAGAATGACAGAGTGAGATACTGAGAGCATTCAAAGACAAATGGAAGTTCCTACAAATCTATAAAAGCATCTATAGAAAATCTATAAAAGCCATAACTAGAGCAGGGGAGAAACAGATTTAAGCAGTCAGAGATGGTTCATTCAAATAAACATTGAGACTGAAAATGAGCGAGAATGAAAAGAGAGCAAAGTTGGAAACAGCCGCGACTGCGGCAATGTAAGCGTACAATCACAAGTTCAAAAGCTGCTGTTCTCGGCAGGTTTGCGCTAGTAACCTTCCTATGTGTGACACTATTTACATAAAGGACCGGGGCTTCCGGGAATATTAATTATTGATGGTAGCCATAATGAATGATTTATTTAAGGAAAAAAAGCCAATCGAAAGCAACTGTCTCCCGACACAACCTAGCTTGTATTATATATTAATAACTCAAGGACAGACTGTCATTGTTCAGCTCTACCTAACGCTTCAGGGATACAGCAGAGAAGAGACAGCTTTTGTGCTCACTATCACACTTTAATGTCACTTTCTGAGACTATGAAATAGTGTTAAAATCTGTCTATGCGTGAGGAAAGACAAACGTGTCCTTTTTATTAAGATTATATTTTTTCCTGACTCTTTTTAGTACCCTGCATCTTTGCCTGGCTTTATAAAACTATCTAGGGTTGAGCCTGCTTAATATTTTTATAAAAGTATTTTCTATTCGTAAGACTGTCGCACCATAATTGTTGATGCTCCCCACATGAGCTCGGAGCAGTTGTGCAAACTACTTTCTCTTATGTATTAATGACAGTATCCCTCGAGGACTTCTTGCTTACTCCTGTAATTTAGTTTAGGAACATAAGACATAACTGTATCCATTATTACCAGCAATAAAAAAAGCTCTGGCCTTTTACTTTGAGTACTTTGAAACATTCGTAATAATGTATAAGGCTTATCAGACTTTAAAGTATACGCAGTGCTGCTACTTATAACTTGTAGAGTTTTGAGTCAAGGTGCCCTTGACCGTTTTGAGTCAAGGTGCCCTTGACCATTTTAGTCAACGTCTTGAGTTGCTTTAGAATGTTTTGAACGGTCTGTCTGGATGTGCAAAATGGCCTTTTAGAAATAAAATGTTTTCATTTGAAACATGCTCTGCCTTTGACTCAGCTCTAGTTCTTAAAACTCGACTCATTTCATCCAATTCAGTTCCGAACGATAAAGGCCGACATGAAATGAGTAGTTCCATCAAGGTAATGACGTTAGAAGGAAGAGGATCCAGCCAAGTATCTACTGCATGCTAATACACACCAACAAATAAGTTATAGGGAAAATAGTGAGCAATCAGATCAGCTCCGGATATTAGAATTGGAAAATGTTACTAATAGAGGTTGCAAATAAATGAAAGTGATATACACCTAATCCAATAGCAAAGAAGTGAAAAGGCCTACAATTATTCACTTAATTACAGGTATTTGTATAAAATACCTTTTGAAAACCAGAGCAGAGGCAAGTATCTAAAGCTGTAGTGTATGTGCATTCTTTACACTCAAACAGAACAAAGAGAGAGCAGGTTACATGACACTAGGTCTTTGAAACAAAGCTATTAACTCACAATGACACTTTTTGACCAAATTGACAAGTGGCTAATTGGGAATGATCTAAATCAAGCTATTATAATGACTGGTTAAAGGTTTATGTCAAGTGAAACAAAATGAATAATACCTGTTTTGATGAAGTCTCTTTTATGGTTAAAGTAATGTTTTTAAACAGATCTACAGCAACCTGTGAAACCATATAAAAAATAGAGCAGGTGTCATTTCTCCTGCCAGCAGCTTCAGTATTCCTCTGTTCATTCTGGCTTTTACAAGAGAATTTCACAGCTTACTGAGTCTCTGCCCTGACAGCGTTAACAACGGTACAATATCTGAAACCCACCATGCAGCATAAATCAGTGCAGTGTAAAACGTATCATCTGTCTTGCACAGTATGTAAGTAACATACTAGACTATATGTTTAGGTTATAAGACGTAACAAGCTTAACACAATTTTTTCTCTGAATGCAAACATACACAACTTCTAACACACTTCACCATTGCTGGCAATAACAAAATCACACAATGGAACCTCTCGACTATGCTCTGACCTACAGAAATGTCTCTGCAATAACACACAAGTCCTTTGATAGCGTGGTATAACAGATGCATTGTGTATGCTAAAACCTGGGACCACTGTGATATGAACCCAGCACAGCTCAAACAGCCAAACCTCCTCTCCGTATATTCCAGCCAATCCTTGTCTGGGCTCCCATGTGCCAGACCAGGCAACAGAGGGCTTGCCTTGCCTGGATGTTCTGTTTAGTCTCCTTTTTCTTTTCTCTAACCCTTGCCAGACCTCTCCTCACCCTCCCCAGACAGAAGGATTGGCAGGGCGGCGTGCTGTGTCATTCCCTTATGCCCGTGCTGGTTAGGCCTTTGCCAGCCTGATCGTCTGTGATGTTTGTTTGTTTATTTGTGCACTTGTTTGTGTAGTTGCAGGCTGCACTGAATGTTCATCTGCATGGCTAATAATATAACTATTTATAATTTATATTTCTTTTGCTTGTTATTGGAAATAATCTGCAGGGACTCTATTCTTCATGGATGTGTACCGGAAGTTAAGTTTAGACCACTAAACATAATTCATAAGGCCAAGCCTGTAGAGATTAAGGCAGAATTTTAGTATGGATAAAAATGAATTCATTAGGCTATATAGTTGTGCCAAAAAATTATTCATACACTAGGTAAATATGACCAAAAGAAGGCTGTGAAAATTACACTGTTAGGGGCCCCGGTATACATGTTTAGTGGCCTAAACTTCTTTCACCGTTCCCTGCTGGTGGAACGATCTTCCTGTTTCCATCAGGATGGCTGGATCAACTTCTCAATTCAAAAAACAGCTGAAGACCCACCTCTTTTGGGAGCACTTAACTGTCTCATAATATGAATATAAAAATAAAATGAAAAACTTTCTACCTCTCTTTTCCTTTTCTAATGTTCTCTATATACTTGCTTATACTATCTTGACATTGTATCTGAAAGTTTGTGTTACTAGCACTTCTCGTGAATATTGCTTACTTAGACGAATCGCTTGCTGTTTTCCTCAATTGTAAGTCGCTTTGGATAAAAGCGTCTGCCGAATGAACAAATGTAAATGTAAATGTAAGCCTCATAATCTATTATTTAAAAAAACTTAGAAAAATCTAACCTTTCATTAGAGAATAAGAATTGAGGGAATCTCATTATGAAATAAATGTTTTTCTCTAATACACATTGCTCATAATTAATCAAACCCTTTTATTTCATTCTTCTTGCAACTTTCTTTTTGCCAGGATAACAGCTCATAGTCAGTCGTGGCCCAGTGGTTAGAGAGTTGGACTCATGATCAGAAGGTTGCTGGTTCGATTCTCAGTGCTGGCGGGTAACGGCTGAGGTGCCCTTGAGCAAGACACCTAACCCCCACTTGCTTACTATACAAAATGTACAACTGTATAGTACAATGTAATGTAAGTCGCTTTGGATAAAAGCGTCTGCCAAATGCATAAATGTAATGTAAATGTAAATGTCTTCACTCTTCACCTATAATGCCTATTGAGTTTGAAGATCATCTGACAAGAGATCAAAGGCAATTCCTCCAGACCCTTCAGATTTCCAGCTCCATGTCAGTGCTTCTACTCTTCAGTTCTCACCATTCATTTTCTATGGGGTTTAGGTCAGGGAACTGGGATGGCCATGGCAAAAGCTTGGTCTTGTGTTCAGTGAGCCATTTTGTTTTGATTTTGAAGTTTGTTTTAATGGAAGATCCAAACTTGACCCATTATGTGACTCCTTGCGGAGGCAGCCAGGTTTTGATTTTTTTAATCTGTTGATTATTGCTATAATTCATGATGCCGTCTATCTAAACAAGATATCTGGGATCTCCAGAAGAGAATTAGGCCCAAAACAATAGGCTTAGCCTAATGAATACTATGTGTACTGATAAAAGACAGATATTGTTGTTAAAGTTGTTCAGAGGTGGGGTTAGAGAAAAGACATTATTTGTGAACCTTGTGCTAAAAAACAAGGTGAAAGAACACAGGAAATGAAAAAGCATGAACGCACAGGAAAAATAGGAACAGAATGGCAATGGCAGATTCCCGGTCTTTTGGGACTAAAGTTTACAAGACAGCAATTAGATATGATGAAGCGAAGCTTCTGCAAAGTGAGTCAGATCGCCTCTGCCAGCAGTGCAGAAGATCTTTGTGCACTCTGCACTGCTCCGTGAGACCAGCTCATTAAGCAAAACATAGATGGGTCTTAGCTTATCACTGCTGAACACATGCAAACCACAAAACTATTTTTCTCAGGCACATTTTTACTTTCTTCGGCTCTTTTTATTCTGTTACACCAGCAGAATGCCATCTCTATTCAGATTGGTCGCTGACCTTGTTTGATTGCTCTCTCTCTCTCTCTCTCTCTCTCTCTCTCTCTCTCTCTCTCTCTCTCTCTCTCTCTCTCTCTCTCTCTCTCTCTCTCTCTCTCTCTCTCTCTCTCTCTCTCTCTTTTCTTATAAGCAAAATGCTGGACTTGTTAAAAGGTGAGTTCAAAGAGCTCAGCAAAGCCCCAGAACAATTTCAAAGTAAATAATGTGATAATCGGGTCTAATTAGACTCTAGACAAGGGCCAGAGTTTTGAGTGTCAAAAATACCTACCACAGCATTACTTTGTCACGAACGTAGGATGTACAGTCTTACAAGCTTTAAAGTAGGTTAAGCAGCCTTTACCTGACAGATTGTATTCTTGTTCTGAGAGATTAGTCTTTTTAAGATCTAAATGAACCATATCAGAAGTAGACACATGCACATGTACATTCTTATAAAAAGCCCATACTTTTTGCCAGAATAAAATATAACAAAAGGATGCATGATATAGAGTAACATCTTGATTAAGACATTATGTAAAATATGGTGAATTAAAATGGAAAGATTATGGTGTAATGGACCAAAAATGTGCCTTTACAAAAACCCAAATGTTCTTGTCAAATCTCAGAATTTATAATAGTCTCCTATCCACAATCCATGTGCGTCAATCTAACGTGCCCCTGGAAAAGTGTGAGAGAAATTAAGTTGTTGAATTGAAGCAGCAGCTATAGGGAAACCAGTGCAGGAGTGGAGTAGCATCCATAATGAACTCTGGGTTCATGAGAAAAAATATAATTTTCTTCAGCAGCTCTACATTACCCCAGTCAAAATGTATAAATATAACTCTGGGATCTCTCCGTTTTGCTTTAGATCCAATGTGATTGAGGGCACTTTTTTACACGGCACATGGCGATGCCCTAAAGCACCCTAAAGCAGTGCGTACGTGATGCACTCTACGCTATCCACAGAGCCGTGTTCCCCCTGGACACACAGCTACATCTGCTTTGCAATTTCACCAATTTCAATCTAAAAAGCCGTTACTCTTTAAAATCTATGGAGATATTCCTGACTATTGCTTTAAAGTACATAGCAGATATGGAAATTGAAAACTTTGTTGTCACTAGAAATGTGAACCTCAGTCAGTGCCAGTGGCTTACCCAGAGGGCGGCATTTCTGGTAAAAAACCAGATTGATATTTTCCGGGGGATTTGGCAGTTTTATATAATGTATATTGGAAATCTGTTTGGAAATGAAAAAACCAAAGCACAACATATGGACTGCATTACTTCCAGTGATGATCAGTGTATCTTGCGATCAAGATATGATAAATATATGATATATGATGTTATTTTGGTTTCTGGGTGAAAGTGAGAAAGTCAGGGGTTAGGTGTAACTGAAATTGGATAAAGTCTGTATCAGAAGAAATCGATTAGGGTGAAAAATGGCCTAGAATTATTCATGACTTATTTATTCTTTCAGTTATGGCTACAGAATATCACAAAATGATATCATTAAATACACTATTACAAAGTCTTGTATATGCTTAGTTGGCTGGGGCAAATGTACTATTGTTAAAAGTAACAAAATAATACTTTTATATTTAATATTATGACGTAATATATACTGTTAATATAAAAGATAGACTAAGGGATGGAGCTTAAAGTATATATATAAAAATTCTGTATTTAATTTATCATGTTGAAGGCTCTCTTGAACATACACACTCATTGGTTCCTCCACTAGATCTCCTGTTGCTGTGGTGCTGTTTTTGTTGAGGCAATTTGCTCTCACACTGCCCTTCACAGCTCACTTGGCAAGTGCCCATTTGCAGTGAAAAGAGAACATGAAACATGCTGTCTGGAATGACACCTGTATGACTACATTATGCACAAACAGTCCCTACACATTAATGTATGCGCACACATGCACAAACTAGCCTAAAGTCACTCTTGCCATGCAAATCATATTCACAATAGACGTCATGTAAGTATATGGACAATATCCAGCTTCAGCACCAAAGCAAAGTCACTTAGGCAAGCAGAATTCCAAAGACTCCTCTGGGAGAATTAGCATTTGCCCCATGGAGAGGAGAAAAGAATGGAGGAAAAGAGGGAGAGAAAAGAAAGGAATAAAAATGTCAGAGAAAAGCCTTTTGGATTTCTCCTGACAGTAGCTTCAGTATCACTCCAAGGTTCTTTTCAAAGTTCAACACCATTGAAGGTTATGGATGCCATAAAATCAATTGCACTGGACAGATAAAAGGCAGAGAAATGCATCGCAGCTGTGATCAAAGCGCATTGTTTTGCCTTTTTTCCACCATACACACCAGAAGGTGTGTGGGTCATATATACATACGGATTTATGGTCTGTCCAGGCCTAATGCAATGAACAAGGCCACTTGCACCTTAGAACAGACTCTAAATCATGACACATATTAAAGTTTTAAAATGGTCATATTTTTTGTATGCATTTGAAAACTCAAGCTAGAAACATAATAGGTGTTTGCAAAAGTTATTTTTGATCTCCCTCTGAAACACTATCATTTTCAAATAATTGTATAGCAGTAGTCAAATAAAAGATGAGAAGTGAAATTAAAGGCAAATATGCACCTGTGGCCGTTACACATACCACCCTCAGACTTACTCTACAGTTCTCATTTCTAATATTCAAAGGATGAGTGGGCGATCAGACTTTTTGACTTGCACAGTGTGCTATTGACTCAATACATGAAGGCTTCTTCCTAAAAATATCAAATACTGCTGAAGTTATTATACCACTGACTTTTGAAACAAATGAAGCTGATAATATTAATCAAAGATTGGTTGTTGCACTTTGTGTTCACTTAACCTAACTTTATACCATAATATAGCTTTTATTGTCATACTTTGAGGTTTAAATCAAGGTGTATTGGATTAAATTAGTTTAAATAAGCATAAAACTTATCTTAATCTAAATAGAATATTGTTATAATGATAATAGATTCTATGCAATGGCAGCTTGACATTTCATGTTGACGCAAGGCAATGATCTAAATAACTCCACTGAAAAAAGCTATTTAAAAACTGATCTGCAAACACCTATTTTTACAGTGCATCAAAGTGACGGGCCGATCAGAGGTGACCGGCCTGACCTTTCAGATGTGTGTCATTGCTGGAAAAATGCCATCAACAGGGAGTAAGCAAGCAGAAATAATGACACCAGTGGACTCCACAACAATTACACTCTGTACTGCAAAGTTAAAAATAGCCTCACAGGAGTTGATAAGGCCACATTACTAATTCCTAAAACGCATCATTTAGTGAAAAATGCCTGGAGTTAAACTAAATGTCTTTAAAACAGCATTGCAATAATAAATTATTACAAATGATCCTAATAACAGCCATTCAAAATGTTTAAAAGGAAAAGTTCTGTGTATTGAAAAACTCTTTCTTTTCCAAATTGAAACATGCCTTTTGAAGCTTCAGCTAGTGGAATGTATATGGAGCATTGGCAATCCCCTGAAATTCACCCACATAGATCAATAACCTAGATCCATACGCCTATCAAACTCGACTTGACTGACATCTCCAGTTGATTTGATAGAGTTCATTTGGGATGGTTTTCGAAACCACATACATTGAGCAGAAATACAGACCACCGCAACAGCATAAACCAATCACGCGAAAGCTGCCACAAAGCATCCTCTCTTGAATGAGTCATTTGGCAAACTTTCCATAGATTCAAAAACGTTCTATTCCTGATTTAGCAAAAAGCCTGAACAAAGGCAATGACGTCTGCTAAGAGAGAAAAGGTGTCAAAGGATGATAAAAGGTAGGTAGAAGGTTAAATTAAGAGTTTAAAATAGAAGGGGTGAAAAACAGCTTTTCAGAGCAATTGAGGAGCTATTAAACAGTGACAGAGAACAGGACAGAAAGTGTAGTATTGGGATTTCTTCATAATTATGGCACTCACAGTGAAGGTCAAGTGACCCTGCGGTGCCATAATCACACTACAGCAGCACAGAACAACCTGGGTGTGTTCAAGCATTGACACTTGCTAAAAAATAAATAGACGGTTCATCATTTATACTGTTATTATGATTCGTTGCTTAACATTCTGTTCACAATTTACATTATAATTACATAAATATTAAATGACACTACAGATGTCAGAGAAAAGCATGTATAGATGGTTTTAAAGCAACAACATGAACAAACGTTATTCTGCATGCTCACTTTTATGGCCCAGACTTAACATCCAGTACACATCCGCAAGAATAGAGTCTCTGCAGATTATTTCTGATAACAAGCAAAAGAAATAACAGATAAGTGACATTAGCTAGCAAGTTAAAAGTATGTCTAGCCATTACCAGTATGGGTTACCAGTAGAAGAACCGTTACTTGGCTAAACTTAAATAGTAAAATTCAACAAATTGTTTATTTAATACAATTATTATACAATAAAATCAGAATATAAATTAATATTACCACAAATCAAATAAGTTATAAAAGTATAAATAGTTATATTATGGCCGATCAACAAACACAGACCACAGGTTAACTTAGAGCCAGTCGCTTAAACCGTCTAGATACATTGCTGTAGTAGTATTTATATAAAAATACACTATAATACAAATGTTTACGTTTATTTAAATATAAAAAATGTAGGATACTATTTTCGATACATCTTTTCAATTCGCACATATGATTCACTCTGTGCTGTCTCTGCACCAGAGCACTGCTCTATAGAAGTAAAAGACATTTTAATGCATTGGGAACTGAGACCGTACCTCTGGTAGGACAATGGCTTGTCAGCTCTTCAGTGTGAGAAGATGCTCATGGTCACCAGCATGGCCGAAAGAATGCATCCCAGCGCCTGTCAACAATAATTTCAAACACGTCTGAGATCCAGCAGAGCCATTATCTCTGTAGGGAGTTGAGTCACAGGGCTATTAATGTACAATGTAAATTGTCCACTGGAACACTGACCTTAAAGGGAAAGTTCTCTTAAAAATATAAATTACTCACCCTCACATCATTCTGAATCCGTATGATTTTCTTTCTTCTGCAGAACACAAAAGATTACATTTTGAAGAACGTTGGTAACCGAACAAGTTCAGACACAACACCAAATGACATTGTTTTCATTTTGGGGTAAACTGTTTCTTTAAGAGGTACTTAAAACCAGTTTTGTAGTAATCACTCTCCCCTAATTAAAAATATATAAAATCTTTATAGCACATAATCATTGAGGGCTCCTGAGCCTATTCAACGGCAGACTGTAAGTGTGTGTGTGTGTGTGTGTGTGTGTGTGTGTGTGTGTGTGTGTGTGTGTGTGTGTGTGTGTGTGTGTGTGTGTGTGTGTGTGTGTGTGTGTGTGTGTGTGTGTGTGTGTGCGAGTGCGAGTGCACTCTACATTACTCTGACTCACATTCTCTCACTCCTGTCAGACATTTACTCATCCACAGCCCTCTCACCAGGGGTGGGACAAGATGTCCAATCTCTCCTCGACCTCCAACCCCCTCCTGCATGTTTTGGTCAGGCCCTTTAGTGCTGCCCTGGTCCTCCTGAGAGAGTTCTGCTGCCGATGCAAACTTTACCAGACTGTACATCTCGCCACCTTCCTGCAAAAAAATAACACAATTAGCATGTTGTGGACCCACCGCTCAGTCAGCAGAAACCAAATCTCACCCTCAATACCAATTAACATGCAACACGTCAACAAGAGCCCAGTAACTAATTCTGAGAGGATAAAGATGGGAAAGGTTCATGTTTCCTGCATCTACAAACATTGTCATTAAATACAATACGTGTCAATTGTGAATCGTTCGGTTGAGGAAAGCACCAACAATAACGCGTGCAATTAATACTATTCGATTAACTTGCTTTATTAAGGTAATTACTGATATGCATAATAGTCTGATATGCCTATGTTAATTATGCTTGTGAGGGAATAATTTAACATTGTAATAATTAGGCACATTTTAATTGGTGAGATTATTGTATACATAATGAGGTGTGCCATTTCTATCAACTTAAAAAATAGCAATATTTGACAATTGGTGACAACGTTTTTAGGAAAAAGGTATAGATTACTGTCGCTTGAATAAATACAAGACTGAATAATTAAAATCAAATAAGATGTGGATATAACAAAGAAAATCTAATTGTCAGAAATAGTCAAATTTTTCCAAAATGAGTGTCACTTCATTCAAATCTTTGCCTTTTTTTCTCCCACACCTTTCAGCAACCTTCACACTACAATGCAGTTCAATTATGTCAAGAGTAAACTTTTCTAGAAAACTGTCAAAGTTTCCTATGAAGGCCATTTTCACTTCCTTCTCAACACAGTTTCAATCTGCCGAACAGGCATAGAGGAAAATGTTATACAGCGCAGTGGTGAAGCTGTAAGTAGAGGGATAACAATAGCCTACTACTTCAAATTCTCATTCTACGCCAATGGCTTCTTTTAAAGAGTTTCTTGTTGTTACAGAAAACAGCATTAAACTCTGGACATCTGCGCAGAGCAGTTTAAGGAACTTTAAGGTGTTCAGTCGGGACCTCGTGTTTGACGAACAACTCATCGTTCCAAATCACAGGTGGAAACGCGAGCATTTGATGGACGTACAAAGTTTGGCTGACTTTGATGTATTGTTGTCGCTTTGCTAGAGTGGAACTGCAGTCTCGTGGGAAGTTGTGCTGAAGCTAAGCGAGAGGAAATGCATGTCGAACATGCTCGGCTTTGGACAGTTGACAGCTGGCAGAAATAACAAAACAACCACTTCAATAGGACAAGAGAAGATTCCAACACACCTTCCTTAGATCTGCCATGTTTGCCTTGTTATTTCTTTGTAGAGTCTGTGTGCTCAGAGCGGTTGAGAATGGGGAAAAATGCGAAGGATCCAACAACCCCTGAAGAACAGACTGCGAGTTAGAAGCTTCAGGTGGCCTTGGAGAAGATCAGAGTGAAGAAAAGAAAAATGAAACAGAGGGAACAAAAAAATTTTTCAATCTTATTTTAAATACTTGGGAGTTAAAGAGATGAAAACGCTGCTGAAATATTCATATGCATCTAGAAAAAGTGGTAATGTATAATACTGTCCAATGAAGAGTAAACGCAAGAATAGTACCTGGAGAGTATTTAGTGTTAACATTCTCCTTCATCTCAATGAAAGCTGCTCAGTTGACACAAGAAGCCCACATGAACACTTATTGGCTCAAAGCAAACAATACAAAAATAGTGACAAACTATAAACCAATCAGCACAAAAGAAAAAAGGGTAATTTTCATTCTCTTAAAAAAATAAATAAATTGGACACGTGTAAATCATATAGCCTACTATAACATAATGAATTATAATAGTGTCAGACTACATGAGTGTTGGATCATTTATAGCAAATTTAATAAAAGCAATTCTCCTAAAGGTCTAAATTGGGCATTTATTGCAGTCCTGTTCATTACAAAATCTATTAGCACGAGAATGATTCAGATTCATACAATGTAAGAACTTCTACAACCACTTTGTCTTATATTTGGTATTACTAAAGCATTATTTTAAATCTCTTTTCACTAAAATGAGCATTGGATTTTTCTGTTAATGGCAAATAGAATGTAAGACCTTAAATTAAATAGCTTGATGACTCAGACTTTCCTGTCATGTGGTTTTCTACTCTCAGAAATGAAGAATT
This sequence comes from Oreonectes daqikongensis, assembly GCA_026939265.1. Classification (NCBI taxonomy): domain Eukaryota; kingdom Metazoa; phylum Chordata; class Actinopteri; order Cypriniformes; family Nemacheilidae; genus Oreonectes; species Oreonectes daqikongensis. Next base: position 6,051,427 of record JAOTQM010000343.1, on the reverse strand, counting down.
AAAGGCTGTCTCTGGACAGGTAATCCAGGGTCAACGTGAACGGTCAAACTGAAATCCCGGTCAGATTGCAAAGTAGTCTGAGAGATATGGTGTGGTGGACTAGAGAAAGAGCGAGACCGTGACTGTTCATGTTTTAATATTCTATTTCGTTTATTTTTATTTTATTCACCATCCAGTTTAGTTAATGGAGGCACTAAATGCAGTCTTTTGTGCACAACCTTTCTTTTCAAATTGCTTGCATGGTGCAGAAAACAGGAGGCAAACTCAACTTCAAAAAATATCTTTAAAAGTAATTTTTATGTTTATTTTCTGTTCATAATGGCAACAATAATGAATCAAATGACACCATAAGGATAAAAACAGCATTTTAACCAGGCAGTATATTTGGTGAACTTTTAGTATACTTTTTCCATCAATATGTTTCCTTTAGTATACTTATAGGAGAAATGTGGAGATTTTAGTGGCATCTAGCGGTGAGGTTGAGGTGAAAAATTGCAACCAATGGATTACTCCACCGCTCCCCCTCCTTTTCGAAGCCCTACGGTGACTGACACAGGACTAAGATGTTGTCACATTTTCCTTTCTTTGCAGAATGAGATATTTACGAAATGTACTCAGTTTGTCCGTTTAGGGATATGGTAGAAACAACATGGCGAATTCCATCTAAGGGTACCCGCGGTGTGTGTAGATAGAAATAGCTCAATCTAAGATAATAAAAACATAACGTTTCATTATGGTCTTTATACACCTCTGAACACATAGTTATGTATATTACATTGCCTTCTGTCTATAGATCATCCTAAATATTACACACAGCACCTTTACATTTTTAAATAATGCTCAAAACCTGAACAGATGAGTCACTTTCACTCCGCATCCCTGAGTCCGACTACCACTGTCTCTCTTTTGTTTTCAGACACAGTGCCTCTGTTTTAACTTTTCTTGACTTCCTCCAGCTGTGAGAACAATACGATATTACAGGTCCATCGGGTTTCAACCCTACCAAAGGAAGAAATCAGGTACGTGTGGCCTTCTCTGAGGGGAAGCCCTCCCGCTGCTCCGCAACGACCTGCGAGGTGGTGGCAGCATTACAAAGTCACAGCGAACACCTTTCTGTTTCTGCCTGTACCGAGTCATGACATTCTGACGAGCATGCCGGGGGGGAACAAACAAGAGTGTGTTGCCAATTCATTCATCAAATGCGGTTTACCCCTGTGGACTTCAGCGTGTATAAGTGGGTCTGCCTTTCTACGCCCTTCAGCCACACCAAACTACTTGCTGCCTTTTTTGTGAATTTCATGCAAAGGCATGTGTCGTAAAGGAGGCAGGACTTGGCGCATGTGCGTGTCCTTCACCTAAGGCAGAGCTGGATGATAACACTATCTCGCTTTTTGTGTGTGTTGAAAAGCTTGTCACACCTCCTGCATGGAATGACATCAGAAAATGTTTGCTAACTGTAGGAGCTTTGTCCTCGACTCACTTCAACATCTGTCTGCTGACACAAACAACAAAGAAAGTCACACGTGTCACTTTAGATCAAATCATAACGCCTTTGCTCAATAGCAAGCACTGTATATGTTGACCTTGAATATCTGTGTGTCATACGATTAGTCAGTACATGTATTTAATACATTGTATTACATTAATCATTATATGTAAACTGTAACAGGAATTAAGCGAGTGAGATATAGCAATAATATTCGGCTGATCATGTGATCGCTAAGGTCATGAGGCAGCTCAGCTCCATGTAAAATAAAGTATTTACTGCAGTATTTTTTCTAAAAGCACTATTCATTTTTTATTTGTAAAACTTTTAATGAGAAAATAATGACCAAGTGCACCTTCAAGGAACAAATATGATCACTTAACACCTCGGGTGATGAAACCCTCATTACCTTTATTCTTCGTTATTATAAATAATCATTCTAAAAACACCCCATAATTTTGCAGATCACAAAATTGTGTTTGATAAATGCTTCTACTTCACAAACATTAGTTAATTGCAGATCCATAAAGCCTGAAGCAATGCAACTGTTTTAGCAAAGCCAAATTAAACCGATATAAAAACAACTTAGAGGAGAGCAGTCAAGTGGACAGTATTTAAATGGTGAAATGAATAGCCTGCTATCTTCAAAATATGTTGGAATGAGACCGTTATTGATCCCCAAGCCATTCTTATGGAAATATTAACCTCATCGTATGGCTTGGCCCACTGTTTACAACTGTAATGTGTCACCCATAAAGTGTTTGCTGAAGATGAAATAATACATTTATATACATGTATGTGTGTGTGAATGCTGTACGTACAGACGGTGAAGTAATAAAGCCATGGCAACTTCTGGGGTTTGAACTGCATGAAATTTTAAAACTACACAGCTAGTCACTTTTAAAGTTTGAGAGAGTTTGCACAATGGAAAAGTTCCAGCAAATCTGTTCTGTAAAATTGCATGACTGAGCCAGTGTACTCGCAAAATGCTAAAGCAGCACCAGTATCACATTAACAGTGCTACATCAGTGATTTCTTAGTGAAGAATTCTACTAGATTCAAACCAACTAAATCTGACGGTCAACCCACTGAGGATAAGAACAAGTTTCTTTAGTATTAGAACCACTAGATGCTCATCCCCACTTCTCATCCTCTTAAAATGTACTATTCATACTGATACTGTAAGTACACAGTCCTGTCCGCATGGCTGTTTACACCTGTTACAAGATATTTATATAATATCATATATGGATTTTCTCAATAATGTAAACTACCAAACAGAAGGGTACATAGATATATGCAGATATACTGTCTGTATATATTAAGTGTAAGAATGGAGAAGAATTCTTGAAAATAAAAACCTCCACCACCTCTCTTCAGAGAGAAAAAAGAAACAGGGCGGTAGTTTTGCGAGTAAAACATTGTTATCGAGCGAGGCGACTCAAATCACCCATTACAACCACGATGTACAACTCTGAGCGTGTGCAAGAACGTGGAGTTTTGAAGTGGATGGGCAACAGCTGCACAAGATCACTCCAGGTTTCACACCTGTCAAGTAAAACCAAGAAGATGGGCACATGAGCACCAAAACTAGACAGCTGAAGACAAAAAAAACCTTGGTCAATGCTTTTTTCCTGCAAGACACAACTTCAAGGTAGAAATTCAGAGTAAACAACATGAATCTATGGACGTAGGTGCCTTGCGTCAGTGGTGCTTGTGGTGTTATTGTGTGGGGAATATTGAGGGTGTTAATAGGGCATAAGCAATACTGTGCATCCCTTTATGACCAGTATGTTTTCTGTTGGGATCTGTCTTCAAATGAAGCAATAAGCCACTTAAGGCATAATGATGCCGTTGTTTTAGCACAGTCAAGACAATACAAATCAAAAGATGCTTAACAGGAGTAAAATGATATTCATAAAATGTCTCTATGTCAAAAAGCCAATGTTAAATTATTAATAATCATCACAATTACCAGTTCAAAATTCTTCAGGTCCTCTAACCTAGAATAAAAACTAGAAAAATCTAGTTAACTGGTACATTAACAAGTTGCTAACTGTTAGTGCTATAGATATAGGCTAAGTAGGTATAGTGTAAAATAAAAAACTTTCACAGAAAATGTCCACATCACATGTGGACAACATGAATTTCTCATGTGCAAAAAACACTTTTGTGAAACATGTGGTGACATGTAAAACACATCACCACATGTTACACGTGTGATCCCATGGGTTTCTACATGAGAATTTACAACCACACTTTCATACAGTACATGACCACATGTGCGAATTTCATCCATGGCTTTTTTTTTACCAGAAACCTTTAGACTTCTGTGTTTCATTCTACCCGATACCTTTTAAAGATAAACTACAAGATTATTCTAAACAAATATCATTATCCTCCCATGCAATTTCATTTTTATTTTCTCCAAACTCGTGCTAATGTTAGAATCAATGTGTTGGGCCACTCAACATGAAATCAACCTAGGATTTCAACTTTGACAGAACAAATTATATTAAGAAAATTATGCAATTACAATCATTGATATTAGATTTATAATGGAATTTTACAAAGAACTGCGACTTACATTTAAGTAAACATAATTACTATTGGCTGTTTTGGTCTCCTAGGGAACAGAGGAATGCACATGATCACTGTTACTGTTCTCTTACTGCTTTCTCTCTATATAACAGTCATAATCTCATTGTCTCACTATTGAACCTCTCAGCATGTCACTCTTCCACTGCTTGTAGACCTGTACTGTGTGTGTGTGGGTGCGGTGCTACTGGTGTTTATCGTAGCCTGAGCTCTCTATTCAGTTTCCTGTCATGTCCCCCGTCCACTGTGCATAATGAGCTGGCTGTTATCCAATCACGTCTTTTATGTCATACACAGAATACAAAGATCCTCTCCGAATTTAAATAATTGGAAAAAGGTACTCTAATTAATTCATAATTTAGGTAATGTATTGGCCATGGGACATTTTATTTCTCTACCAGATGTATATCTCACTAATTTAATAAGCTGTTTATTTTCTGAGCTATAAAATGCTGCAGTTGTTGCATCGATGTGTTTACAGAAGTATAAGAGTGTGTTGTCATCACCCTCTGGTGGCCATTTTAGGGATTGAGGTAGACTTTAATCCGAGACAAATGTGTCAAATGTCAAACCTTTGGTCTGTCAGAAGCTTTTCTTACATAAATGCATAAATAGTATTATTATATGGAAACCTAAACAAACACCACATCTGAGCTGTTAACACTTTTTCATCTATTCCTAATAATGCTATTGATTTTAAGGTTTTTAAGAGTCTACAAACATTATTTTATTGTAGCTGAATAAAATGTTTGGTTAAATGGACAGTCCACCCAAAAATGAAAATTCTTTATAAAATAAATACTAGGCAGTAAATGGGAGATAAGATCTGCTTGGTAACTGACATTCTTCCAAATATTTTCATTTGTTTACAGCAGAACAAAGAAATGTATACAGATTTGAAATAGATGATGACACATTTTTGGGTGGACTGTCCCTTTAATTATTTAATTTTGCTTTTCCATCAAAATGTAAATAAAACTGCAGGCATGTGATTTTTGAGAAACAAGCCCTGGCTACTCTGCACAGCCTCAAACTTTTTGTTTCTCTCCCCCTGACTATTTTTTGTTTCCTTATGGCTCCCCTCTGTCTCTCCATCTACTCCACCCGTCCATCATCCCATCCCTATTCCGTTGCACACACAATCTGAAAATCATCTGCAGGGTGTGTGAGAGTTATGGTGTCCTCTCCCCAAGCGCTGTTATGCCCCGACACGGATGGCCACTTCCTCCCATCATGCATTGTTTTGTGTTGAGCCCGTGGGCAGAACGTCCTGCTTCAGTATGAATGGGTCCAATCTCTCAATACTCACTGCTTTAGTCTCTCTCTCTCTTTCTCCAACTTCTCTCTCTGTCCCACTGATTGATGCCACACGATTCGGGCGAATTGCCTGCACACATCTTACCCAACCAGCCTGGCAAGATTGTGCATTTGTTCGAGTGGGCAAAGGTTTGAAGGAGAGAGAGCGGAGGAGGTGTGTGGTAACTTTGTGAAGGTACAGCCAGCATGACAATGCAATCTGGCCAGAGAGGTAGATGGACAGACAGACAAAATGAGAGAAAAAGATGAGAAAGATCTATTGCTTTCTTCCTAATGTACTTGGCAACAAAGGATGCAGAGACCTCCGCCAATAAGGGCTGATTGAATTGCAAGAAGGTGGTGAAGCAATAGTTTCACACCTGTGTCTGCTTGTGTGGGTATATGTCAGTCTGATAGAGAAGGGACATCGAGAAAAAAACATAGTGTGCGTGTGTGCGTGCGTACAATGTGTGTATAAAGGATTCAAGTAGCCTGGCCATTGCTGGAAATTGTGTGTGTGTCTGTGTGTGTGTGTGTGTGTGTGTGTGTGTGTGTGTGTGTGTGTGTGTGTGTGTGTGTGTGTGTGTGTGTGTGTGTGTGTGCACGTAGGATTTGGGCTCTCCTCTGTACAGAACAAGCGAGCCGTCCTGCTGGTGCTGAGGAAGCATTCCCATAATCCCACTGCTCAACTTCAAAAAGCTTTGTAAAAGACTACACAGCACCGTGCACCACAGTAAAACCCTCCTCGTCTTTATTCTCTCTCCTTTCTCTCTCTCTCTCTCTCTTCTTTTCTTCTTCAGTCATCTCTGCTTCTTCTGCCATCTCCTGCATTCCAATCTCTATTTTCAATGCACTTCTCATCAATATTATATCACCGCCCTCTCTCTCTTGCTCACTTTGACCATCCATTTCTCCCTCTCTTCTTCTTCTGGCCCATCACTCTTTCAACTTTGAGCAGGTACTATAGGATTATTTCCTTTAGGTACCACTAACTGTTATCTGACAGACTGAGGTAGAGCGCAGTGATGGGGACGCCAGAGGACAAGAACCATGGTCAAGGACAAAAAGAGGTGGCACAAACGGGATTCGAACCTGCACCTTCGTGACTTTTCTACATGGATCACCCATTATGTTATCTTCCAGTAATCTACTTTTCTGAAGAAATAAGCGAGTCACTAAATGGGAGAGGAGACTGAGCTCTTAAGTGTATATTTAAGGCTTCTTGAAGAAAAGACGAGGGGAACGTTTGACCTCATGCTCTTTCTCCATTTCACAAAGTACAGAACTAAGCTGTACATGTAGCCGTGAAGAGCAGCAGACAAGAGATGCCAAAACATTAAAAAGCAAGAGGCCTATAACAAAGACAGACCTTTCAATGATCGGTGTTGGCCTGTCCCTTTTAATTAGCCCCCGTTTTATTTCTTCCCCTCTCTTTCAGCAGGAGGCTGTGGAATATCGAGTGAGGCCCATCCCTTGATTCAAATATTGATAAGGTTCTTACCAAGCCTCAATGCCCTTCCTACATGACTGGTTTTAAAAACAAAAAAAGAAAAGGTGTTTATTTGTGGGCATGCAATCATTACTGCTGAATATTGTGTTAAAGTTAGCTTCTGACTCTTCTACCACGCATTTTTATTTCTCCCAAATTCTCGGTAAATTTCCTTAATCTAAAATCTCACCGGTTTCCCTCATACTGCCTCCAACACACTGTTATGTTTGCATCAATTTTTGCAAATTCTGTGTCCAAACAGAACTGTGAAAATAATGGCTCTGTGAGTGGCCGGAACTGCACAAAATACACTTCACCTTTAAGAAAACAGAATGACAATGTCCAGGTACAGCACTGAATATTAAAACACAATCACAGGCATCTTACGACAGTCAACACAGCTGTCAGAAACCTCAAGATATGAACACGCCGAATGCAGTTCTGGATCCTCGCTGTAAAAACACTGTTTTGTGCTAAACTTGGATTAGACTGCATATTTTTTAGCTCTATCATAAAAATCTTTAGCATTTCAAGAATCTATGGAATGTCTTATGTTCTCTACCTTGATTTACTTCCATCTAAACTGAAGGTCTGAGAATAGCAGCCCATTAGACAAGCTCTTCAGATGCTTTTTGAGAGCCGTATTTTCCTCCAATGCACTCACGATCTCAACTCGCTCGCTATGTTCCATTTCTTCATACGCTTCCACACAGAGTTGTTTATAAAATGCTTTGGTTTCTGGACGTACTCAACAACACAAGTTGGTGCCTCACTGTTCTCTCCGTTCTGATAGCAAGCGAACTAGTTAATAGGTTAAGGTTTGTACATGTGGTTTAGGGAGAGAGCAAGGATACATTTGGCTTCACATTTTGGCCAGATGTCAATTATGTGTATTAAACTTAGAAGTCAGAGACAGTTATAGTAGAGTTACATTCATAAGACCCATGCTGTATCATTGAAACAGTGGTATATGATTAAGACTAAATGAAAAATTATATTTTATTCATACATACTAATGTTATTGAAAATACAACACATCCTCCAATATCAGAGATATCATTAGATAGTGAAGGACAGGCTTTACTAGTGGCAACAGAGCAAGTTGATTTTAATAAAGTACCGTACATGTTCCTTAAAAATGTAATTGTGTTTGCACATGATTTGGCAGCTATGAGTTTTCTTTCCCGATTCACTTATTGACAAGAAAAATATTCCTGCTCTCCCCTACAGTATGTGCCCGATATGGTGCTTTGGACTACAAACATCCTCATACAACAGAGCAAAACACTTGAAAATAGTTTAGACACAGCCCTAAAGCTTAAAAACACATGAAATATTTACTCATTTAATCGGCTGTCAACATTGTCATTCTTTTAAAGCATGACATTTGCTTGCAGTTTCCACTCATGCTTTCTCACACACATTTTCTTTGAAATGAATTATTGATTTTAGTTTTGAGTTGGTCTTCCTCTTTTTGTTTTCATTCTGAATATGAATATATATCACTTTTTCACTCTAAAAGCTCCCTCTCAAAGAGGGCAAATCTACGAGCGTGCGCGCGATCGTCTCTCGAGCCTCAAAATGCATCATCAGCATCTAGCCATTGATTTTGTTTCATCTTATTGAGTTTCTCTTTTCCTCCTTATTGTCTCTCTACTCTCTCAGTCATCGCTCAGTCCCAGTCCATCCCGTCCTGCGAGACAAATCCATTATAAATGCAAGTGACTGATCAACTTGACTTTATTGTTTTTAGAAACAGTGCCGTTTTTCTGAGACAAAATACATAAGAAATCAAAGCCTGATTACAAGTGCTTTTTCATCAATAAAATGTATAAGAGAGAGAGAGAACAGAGAAAAATAAGGTCATTTTGGTCATGCTTTGTCATAAAGTGACATTACTATGTGCATTTCATTGAATAATTAAATCACAACAATGTCATCATCATTATAAGATAATGTAGGTCTCTCTAGAGAGAGACAAAAAAACACTACTGTGCAGTCTGTCTATAAAGACATCTTGACACATTGCTCAGTGCTGCTGAATTATCTGTGTTTCACAGGAAAACCCTAATATCTTCACACACAAATCAATTCATTCCTCTGTGAAAAGAGAGCAACGGCCACCCTAAATTATTCCCCTGCTGGCTATAGTACTAACCCCTTCAAAGGGAGAACTGAATTCATCTGCACAGACGATCACCTGCTTGAGATTAACCCAATTCTGAGTGCGTTTCCTACCAGCATCTCCCTGCTCAGCTTCCTTAACATTTCCACAAACTCATCATGTCATTCTATAAGGTTTCACAATGGCTTGTGTAACTCATTTAAACTAATGTACTTATCCAGATGATGCAAAGCTATTTAAGTGATTTCTCAGTCATTATAGTGACATTAAAGATACATGACTTAGAAATGCAGTGTAGGCAGGAAAACGTTGCATTGATTCAATATACTGTTGTTAATGTTTGTTTGCATTTTGCTTACGTTTTTATGGCTGAAACTCAAAAGCAACATACTTCCAAAAAAAATGTTGTCATCATTTATTCACCCACAAGAGTGAAACTGAAGTCCTCACTGAATGGTCTTGAACTCAGCGTTGCTGTAAAACGGTCGCGTTAAATTAGAAATGACGCCTTTGGGCGCGCCGCTGTTCCCTTCTGTCACGTGACCAACGAAATAGCACTAAAAATACGCCCAATGGAAACACTCCCATATATCGCAAAATTATTTTCAAGCTCGGATTAGGTGTTTTTTGCAGGCAATACAATAAAGGCATTTTTTTCAAAACTGAAATGGAAACCCTGGCTAGAGATTGGTATGTTGCACTGCTCACTTTACCGATCGGTTATCGATTTAATGCATTTGTGGGCGAAGTTATAAACCAAGTTTTTGGGGTACTTATAGGAATATCATTTGCTTTGTGTTTTACAGTAAATATTATTAAAATTGTATGTTTTATATCTTTTTTCCGTGTGGTTACAACCCTGCCTGTTAACTAAAACTGTTGTTTTTCATAAGCTCAAATAGGTGCTCATAGTAGGCTAATCTTTACGCTTTTTCATTTTCTTTCATTGAGGATTGCATTCCTTGCATACCAACCACTGTAGTGAAACTTCCCATTATGTCACTCATACCCTTTTATCTACCTGTAAGAGCTATGAGGTAATCATACCGTATCCATAACTTTTCCATAAACTATTTCTTTTTGTTATTTTATTTTTTTCAGCATTTATGTATGTTGCTGCTTTATTCAATATCATTTTGAAACCTCTACTGTAGATGCCTCTATAGCCTATGGAATTTCAAGTGTACTCAGTTCAACAACCAAAAGGCTATTTTTGATCTGCTCTCCGTTGTCTCACAGCACTGCACTATAAGGAGAAATCGTATGCCCAAATGCTCCAATTTCAGCACCATGGACAGTTTCCATGCGAGCGTGCACACTATCATTCAATTACTCTGTCTCTGTGCTGCTGGAGGCGTTCTTTAAAATGGCTTAACACAGCTTATTTCTTCCCTTTCTTTTAGCTGTTGTGAGCACAATCAGCAAGGTAAAGCCATGTCAGGCCAACAGTACACTCACTATAGGAATTCTATATTTTTATTTACAGAAATGTTTTGGAAACTGTCAATAATAAATCTGTCAATAAAACAGAATTGCTTCTTATGTTGCTATGTCAATATGCTGAATCATTTACTGATTCTTCAACACCAGCTAAATGCTAACACATTGATATTTAATAATTGCAAATGGCTTTTAAAAAGTTTGTTTGAGATGAATCTGACATATCAAGGCAGTGAACTGTGCAGCACTCGATATTTTACATTTGGTGCACTATAAACCTTTGTGCGGTGCATTGAGAAACACAGCAACACTGGACCTTTTCCCTCACCTTATTTATTTTGAAACAAAAGATTTGTTCACGCTCAAACAGCTTCCTAAATGTAACTTTATTAGCTTCAAATCCTCTTTGAAATCGCAATTAGCCTTTGGGTAGTCTGGGTAGAACAATGCTTTATATTTGATGTGCTGGGAGGCTAACAAACTTAATGGACTTTAAAATTGGCAGAGCACACAGAATCACCCATTAATGGGATACCTCGCTTTTCATGCCCACTTTTTTTTTACATAAAGGTCAACTTGAAATGTCAACAAAACATTGTAAATAATATACTTTTTTTAATATTGTTCACAAACACACACACACACACACACACACACACACACACACAGACACACACAAACACACAAAGCCACATGTTGTTACTGGGAAAATGGAAAACACAGGTGGGAGCAGTGTAACTCTGAAAACAAACGCATCAGGAAGGAATCAAATCTCAAGGCAAAGCATAATCTCACAGTTTCCATTCAAAAACTTCTCTCTTTAGTTTAGTTTACAGTGGCTCTTTTTCAATACAATATATAGAGATGTATATGTGTGTGTGGATGGTATTGCTGCATCACAGGCCGAATATAAAATACAATTTCACCCTGCATTCAAACAGAAACCATTTCTCCCTCAAGAACACACACCCACACATACACATCACAGTTAGGCTATAAGAAAAGTTTACCCGCACAGGCTGAAGAACTGAACAAAATGCTGACAGAAAGTGATGGCAGCTGCAGAGAGAAAACTCATGCCAAGCCCAAAACCAAGCACAATAAATGGAGTCAAGGAATTCTCTGGAAGAAACAAAGAACAGAGGGAAGCTGGAGGAGTGAAGGATAGAAGAGCCCCTCGGGCAAACACACAGTTTCCGCCACTTTTAATTTGCTTGTCTAATTGTGCAAAAACTGTCCTCATCTTCCAAAATCCCTCTTGAAACGGAGGCCTTCCAATAACACCAGGCCAACCGCCTAGCGTCCGCTGGCAAATGCGCTCTGACTGTTATAGGGACCAAATTGATCGCAGCAAGGAAGCCACTAAAAAGCCTCCATTAAGGGTAGGAGAGTGTTTATAAAGAGACTCGTTCAATAATCACTGTGTGCTTGGCTCAGAGTCCGGGTCTGCGTCTCCCCCTCTTTGTTTGCAGGAAAATGCATTAAAAGGGTCCAGATGTTTCACATGCAAATATTCTTTTATTCTATGTGAACAAAACTTTTCGAATTAAGCCTACTATATTTTCCACCGCCGCTGTGTTTTAAAGCCAAACTGATGTTATTGAAAATGTGTCAACAGTAAAAAAGGCTAAGAGAGAGAGTCATGGAGAGGGTGGGAGAGTAGTTTACAGGGAGATGTTTAAGTGGCAGCTGTGAACACATGTCAAAAGAAATTTGGGTCAGTCTCTCTTTAGCTTGCAGAGATATCATTTCAGTTTCTATCGCTTTCACACTCTCAAACACACACGGTAGCATCCCCAAGACATGTTCTTCTGAGATAAAATAAATAAACTTGACCTGCGTATGAACATTCAATTTGTGCTTCAATGGATAAAATGTGCAGAATGCAATACTATGCAGACATATTGTAATACTAACGTTTTTAAAAATCACCCTTTAACATGGAAGTGACTTGCACTTAACCAATAGATCCAATAAGAAGTCTGCGAACTCTTTCCGAAAATCAGTGTAGGGCCCAGGGGGTCCTCCAGGTCACAAAGCTAAACAAAATTAGACCCAAACAGTTTCAACAAATGTAATTTTCCTAAATCACAACTAAGCTCTCCCTGTTATTCATAAACATTTACAAAGTTACTGAGTGCAGCTATGACACGTCAGAGGAGAACTGGACCTCCCGACTGAGACTGTTCTCTGCCAAGGTTTTTTTCTCATTTATTCATCATTGGAGTTTGGGTTCCTCGCCACAGGACTGTGTTGGCCAAATGCATAAATGTAAATGTAAATGTTGGCTTGCTCACCGGGAGACTGCTTATATTAGTTAAGCTTAAGGTTAAGTAAATTCTGTTAACATCGCTTTATTAGAATGATCTTGCTTGTTGTACAATACATAAATATATATAAAAAAATAATCAAACTTAGATATTTATTTGGCATTTACAACTAGTACACAAATTATCATAAAAAAATGATTAGTGGTTAAACTTTTATGGCAGTGAATTTTGAACAAGCAAAGGATATTCTTCAGAAAATATAAAAATCGAATTTTTCATAGAATGCTCTTCAGTTCAAAGCTCAGTCCTGGTTCAGTCCATCCTGGAACAAGCTCAAAATGTCTGACATAAACCTACACATGATAAAACTCTATATTTAAGCTTTTTTAAGTGAAACAGCCTGTGGCAAGTTGAGAGTTAAGATGGCACACCATCATGAAAATAAGAGAATTGATATACATATATTTTTTGGAAATGGATGCAGGGGTACATATGATATATCTAAAACATCTTTAACAATATGACTACTATTTGTCATAATTAAATTTGACATGTAGGTCTTTGAGAGAGACCGTACGTAAAAGGACAAAAGTACACTCAGCCCTCGGTGTATATCACTTTCTCTGTCCCAGCTGTGTGAACATATCCATGCAGATGGCATCGCACAAATTCTCAATCTGTTTTAATGTGCATTGCTTAGTTAATAAAGTGATGTTTGAGTGAGCACAGATCTGTCAATGGGCACCAGATTTTTGCATGTCATCATCAATAATTTATATACCTGCTTTTTATTCATCTGTATTCTTTCCCTTTATGGATAGTTATCTATTTCATCCCTGCAAATGTTACCACATATCTCTCAATTAACACTCTAAAAGCAGTCTGTCTGTGGGATTCTGTGGAGTGATGCTTTAGAGTAAATACAAATCAATACTTCTGTACTAACTCAATTTCCTGCTAGCGTGAGGCTACATACGCTGTTCCACTGAATTAAAGAGAGTCGGACGGGATTTGCAATTGCGGCTAACGTCACATAATTGTGGTGAATATGGAGACCACGTCTGTTTATTCGAGCACATAGCAAAAGATGCTAGGCAGCGAATGGAGACGATAGACTGTGACAAGCATTGTATTGAGACTATTAGCTTTTAGAAGCTTCAGTTGATTGAATCAGTTTTGTGTCTCACAAAAACAAGCATGTGATTCACTTTTGACAAACAAGGGGAAAATAGAGAATTCATCGTGCATAACAGTTTTAACAGTATACTCTTAAAAATAAAGGTGCTTAAAAGGTTCTTCACAGCGATCCATCTCTTTCTTACATTTATAGAATCTGAAGCACCGTTTATCCACCGCAAAGAACCTTTTGGAAAGGTTCTCTGGATGTTAAAGGTTCTTTATGGAACCATTGGTTTTTCTATGGCATCGTGAAGCACGTTTATTTTTAAGAGTCACTTTCTGCTATTCTGTTTCGTGTTCTTCATCTGTAACCTTCCAACATTTCTCTCTTCCTCTCAGCCCTTCATACTCTATTGTACCTTGAAAATGTTTTTTGTGTTTAAATTAGACAGCAATTTGTGAGCTCAGAGTTCCTCCGCACACAAGTATGTGCTAATCTCAGTAATGAATCCTCATTTACTTAGTTTCTCGGCAGAGCCCGTCACCTGTGCTTTCTACATTCTCTCTCTAACTTAATCTATCATTGTAATCATATTCGCTTTCCCACCAAGAATAACTTGTTTTCTGCATCATGCGCAGGTCTTAGTGTCTTAATCCACCCCCTAGTTCACTCATATACCGATTTGACTTGTTAAGAGAACTAGGAGCTGATATAATGAGTAACAATCCCAAGTGCATGGGACTGAGTAAGCGCGCTTCTACACGCACAGACATGTGCCACCCTCATTCACCAAACAATCAGAAACAACACAGCAAACAAACAGGACAAAGCCCACTTGATCGCTCTTCGTTTTTCAGCCACACAAAAGCTACAGACTTAAAGCTGATGTGACAAATTATGGAGGCAGACTCACAATAGGTTTCATTCTCAGACACTTCCAGGTATGAGAAATGGTCCCACCACATCTCTTACACTATAGTGGATATCTGTTTGGTTCAGCTTTTTCCCGTTTCATTTATTTAAAGTATTTACTGTCGGAGGATGTGAGAGCTATGGCGGGGTCTGGATTGACATGGGTAGCCATGTGTAAACACAATCCTTCATTAAGATAGAAAGCAGGAGCCAGGTCTGATAAATGCAGTAGATAAAATGTTGTGGGTATTTGTCATGGCTGCGGCGAGGGAGGTTTCATCATTGCAGCACTTTGTCTGCTTTATAAGTCCTGCTCCACTTTTATGGGGTTAGTTTTTACTCGCCAGTTTCTACCACCAATGCCCTTTGGATTTGTTTTGGATTTACCCCACCACACACACACACATATATATATTAGGGCTGTCAAAAGATTAATCGCATCCAGAATAAAAGTTTGTGTTTACATAATAGATGTCTGTTTACTGTGCATATTAATTTTGTATTTATGAACACAAACACATACATGGAGGCCTATATATATTTAGGAAATATTTAGATGAATGTATTTATATTTACCAATAATTGAAATTATATTTAAATGTTTACTGATTTTTATATATTTTTTTATGTATGGGTTTGTTTTTATAAATACAAAATTAATATGCACAGTACACAGACATATATTATGTAAACACAAACTTTTATTCTGGATGCGATTAATTGTTTGACAGCCCTAAGATATATATATATATTAGGGCTATCAAATACATATATATATATATATATATATATATATATATATATATATTAATGCAATATCCCTCGAGTAGGAGTGTGATGTTGCTCTATATTAGCACGGCTGTAATTAGGTCTGAGGCACAAAGCTGCAGGCCGAGTGCCGGAGACAATCACAGCCGCTGATATAGAGCAACATCACACGACTGGAAAATGTAAGTTGTTACATTTAATGTAATGTGGAAATATGTAAGTCTTTAATTCATCTTTAATTTGGTTTATTTTGTGTTTTGTCCTTATTTGGTCAACTAATTGCACTCATAATACAAATGTATGGATGGAAAGACAGTGTGTAACCACTGTAACTCTTAAAGCAACACTTTGAAAGGATGCTGCATACTTTACGATATTACGATGTGTGTACAATTAAAACATTATCAATAATCTTGGTTTTTAATATCACTGTTCTTGACAATCAGTATATTGTGATACCTCTAACATATATATTTAAATTAAAAATTTTTTTTTTTCGTTTTTCTGTATAAAGTATGTGCACTATCTTCAGAGCCCCAGGGGTCCACTGGATCAAAACCCTGGATATACAGTAGACAGCATGTTGAACCTTATTATGTTGGCCCTTTTTGGGTTGGTTTCCTTTGTTCATTTATTATTTAAACTTAATTCTAGTGGACATCTGTCTGTGCCGTGTTCAAGTAAGAGATGGAAAATCACAAATCAGGCCGAAGTCAAAGGAGTTTTAAGATAGGCTCATATAGTGAGACTTTACCAATAATTATCTAGTCTTCCAGGATCTAATCAACAGCCACAATGAGAATTTATCCACCCTCCCTCTCCTCAAGATTGCAAACAAATGCAGAAAATAAGCAGGGACACCACTCCTGTCCTAGTTTGTCCATGACCTGAATCGCCTGCCTGTGTAAACACTAGTAGATAATGCTAATTAAGACTGGGGAGAAAGTCTTATTAGTGCCAAAACTGCGGCGGAGAAAGTTTTGAAATAGCAGAACTGTGACTACATAACAGGGAAGGTTACTAAAAGTCAGCCAAGACTCAGCAAGATATTTGAGAAATACTTCTTCCTTTATTTTTTTCTCATAAAATAATGATACCAATTTAATAGTTGACTCCCCAAAGAGTGTGACTGAAGGGCAGTCAAGTTCCCAACTAAGATCAACTTTTGGGAAGAGGGTTTAATTTAAACAAGGTTTAAGGGTTTGGTCACTGTGCCCTGAGATCAACTTTATCTCAAAAATAGCAATGTTTTTGAGTGGTTTTCCATCATGACAGAAACAAATCTGCGGTCGCTTAGCCTTTAGAGGAGCTCGGCGGAGTGCGAGCGAGACCGAGTGAGCGGGTAAAGAGATGATAAATGCTCTGACAAATTAGGTTAAAGTATTAGTCTGGCTTGCGATGGGTGTACCACTGGCAGCATAAATTTGACAGAATGAATGCAGCCAGGGTTTGTTATCTAAATGCAAGCACAGGGTATCAGTGATGCAGTCAGTTACAAATTGATGTCAGAGGCTACCATAATAAAATCATTTACTGTTGCCGTAGTTACCCAGCTCTCAGTCATGCATGCCACAATGACGCTAATGACTGAACGATCAAAGCAAAGTTAAAGAGTGAGATGTGGTATATACATACGCGAATGCTTTCATTTAGTGTTTACATATAAAATGGAGCCTAAAGTCTGTGGCGACCAGTTGAAAAGCTTTTATAGTTTTTTAGAAAACTGTTTCACTTAGCAACAATATAAACAAGAGGCTGGCTTGAAAAATTGACATGAATTTTAGAATTTTGGTATATCGCCCTTTAATGATATCATGCATTCGAGCTGGCGTGGATTTTAGTACAACCCGATGATCTGTGTTTTCCCGGCATGATTTTGGGAATGTTCCAAAGAGCATATTGCACGCTTCGCTGGAAGCAAGTAAATCTGGCCTTGTCAATGCAGTCAATGTCAAAAATTCACTCCTTAATTTACTTTTTAGTTTATTATCTGTATGTCATTCACTTTTTCCTGGTATAAATACAATTTTAATCACAGATTTTCAATGCAGTCAGACTTTGGAACCCCATGCACATATTTAAACATCGATTCTGTTTTATAATACTTCCCTGATTATCCCTCTTCCCTTTGATTGTCTCTTTCTCTCCAATCTTTCCTCACTTACACTCCGTGTTAAAGTAATCCTGGTTTTATGAACATGTTCACTTGTGTGGGTGCTGATATGATCTCCCATCAGTCCTACATTGTCTTTCGGCTGCTAATTAGCCACTATTGTACTTCTGTGGCCAATCAGAAATCGTGCTGTCCGATGAGAGTTGTTTTATTTACATCAGATAAGAGGCGTAATGGGACAGAGAAGGGATGGATTGTGGCAAAGCACATTACGATACCGAATCTGCTTGCTTGTGCCAAGTGAACAACTGGTGCAGTATCATTAGGGTTATTAATTTTGATAAGATAAGCCTTGTAATGATTCATAACCCCCTAAATCTCATCTCATCCATGAATAATTTAGAGAGAATACTAGTTTATTATCTGTTAGCAGGACACATATGTTCACTGGTTTTCATTATGCTCAGATTCTCCTGATTAGATGCACCGTATAACGTAACAATGGGTATTTAACCTCCGACCCCCGCGGAAGGCGCTGGAGAACACAGGCGGTGAATGTACTGAAGTGTGAATAATACAGGAAATTGCCGCAACAGTCTGTAATCTAAGTGCACAAACAAACAGGATGTGATGAATGCAATTTAGCATCATTTTCAGATAAGATTGCGGTCTTTTATAGCGTTAGCTTTCCATATCGCTAAACATGTTGTCTGCAGAGTTCTCTTGGTTTTCCGATCGTCGTGCTAATTTCAGCCCCTCGCCTCTTAGCTGGCAAGTGGCAATATGACTGTGTTTCCGATTGGAGTGGACAATATCCAGTTGAGGATAAAGATCAGCACGTGTCTGTGTTTATGCTATGGGCACAGTTGTCTCTGTTCGGAAGTGAAAGTCGAACACGCAGAGGTTGTTTCACTATATTTGAGAGAACATCAGATCAGGCCATAAATGAAAATACTTTTAACATTTACTTACCATCTTTTTGTGTGGAACACAAAAGAAGATATTCTGGAAAAACGTCATGGCATCCACTGACTTCCATTATATAGAAACGAAACCATTAAGACATTTCTCAAAATATCTTCTTTTGTATTCCACATAAGAAAAAGACATATACAGGTTTCGTACGACATAAGGGTGATAAAAAGATTTTTATTTTGGGGTAAACTACCCTTTTTAGGCATTTCTAACCCTAACCCATTGTCCTAACAAGCACGGCAAAATCTTTACACACACACACTTTTTAGAACAATCTAATAAAAACAAAATAAAAATAAGCAATAAATAACATTACAATTTGGCACTCTTGCTACACTAACAACAGTGTTATTTATTCCATAAAGCCCTTAAATCCATAATTGTAATAGTCTGACATTAATTGTCCCACAAGAGACGCTTGGTGCCTGTGGTGTGCTTAAGTACACTGTCCCACCTTTCCTATTTGTTGCGTAAATTAAAACTTTAACTTGCTTTATTGACTGTTCTAATCTCTCCGGACTGCTCAATGTTTGCTGACTAATAGCATGGAGGGAAGGTTATGCATTAGTGATGAAATCTGAAAGCTTGGCGGTTGAGGGTCTTCGACAGCGCTTACTTTCCGTCTTAAATAACAGTGAATAGGCTTTGTACTGATAAAACAAAAGCCCCAGAGAAATAACAGCCAAGGGTGACACACTGCATCTTTTATGAGCAAATGTTTGTGTCATATTAGCTTAATCTCCTTTTTAAATGGGTTCCGGGGAGGTTATTTCAGAACCTTTGCCTGCCGTGACTCTACTGTGGCATGGCCAGTCCGGGAAAGTTGGATGAAAAGTTTGTTATGGAGTATAAAGATGAACATTAGCTACTGAAAATACAGGAGCAATAATGTGCTAAAAAACAGTTAGTTTAGACTTTTTTAGAATAATAATAATAATATATTATTAATACAAATATTATATTGTTAAGCCTATAAATAGTACAATCTAATCATTTTATTTATAATGATGCTATTTAGGTTAACTTAAACTTATCTCAGCTCATTGCTAACACAACATGTCTAATTTTCATTTAGTTTACATTTTTTAATAATATTTAGACGTACATTTTATTTGATTTCAATTGCAAATGTGTTAATCGTTTTAGTTGCCGATAATAACCCTGAAAAGAAAAATATTTAAAAAAAAGCAAAGTAAACTTTGTTAAAAACACAGTATGCAACAGCAGATGCGATCCCTGCTAATTCATTCAAAAAACCTGAATTTCACCACTACACAGAGACCTTCCTTTGTGTGTCAAAGTCACGCATAATGTTTTCAATTATTCGAGGCCCTTCACTCCCCACACTCCTGCCATATGGTGACCTTCAAATGAGAGAAAAGCAACAGCCCGAGCAGAGCTGTAATGCAAAGGTGGAAGCGCGGTAAAGACAGGCAAGAACAAACACACGTGCGTTGAGTGACAGGAGCACAGAAGCGACGTGTTTCAATCAAAACCATAACATGTGGCAATGCTCAAGGTGTCAACATCTGACAGGTGTCATTTATAAAAACTCACTAAATGAATTCAGGCATAAAAACTTTAATGAGGAAGATGACACAGGTGTGTCACTTACACCCCTGGCTGATTACAGGCAGTAAATCACATCAAACAGAGACAATAAAACACATGAACAAATACAATCTGATGAAGAGTAACAACTAGACGTTAACATTAAAACAGCAGCAGCATATTTTTTATGAGACAAAACATAAAACATTGACAATTCTCCAGAAACACTAAGGCGTGAAAAGCAGTGTTTTATACAGAAAACTGTTATATTTATTACAGCACAAACACATACAGCAACAGCAATACTAAATATAAAAAGTTTAACAACTGACATTTAGCTTTTTAGTAATACTGTACAATACAGTCCATAGCATGTTTAAAGTCCACGACAGGCACAAGTGCACGATTACGATTTAAAAAATAACACGAGATGCAGGCGACTCTTAAGTGATTCATAATCTACATAAAATGTCAACTATAAATATTTAATATTGAACTGGGCGACAATATCCAGTGTGTACGCTCTCGTACTTGTATGCATTATTTAAGAACGTTGGAGGTTTGGAATATTGGGTTATTTTTGTATCCAACTATAAAAGGACACAAGATTCTCTTGGTAGTCAGACAGAAAATGGCTTGCTAGATGATCGAGATTAACACGAACAGAATGATTCATTCTGCTCATCGCAAAACAACCGCTTTCATAAAATGGAAAAGGTGTGATCAATTCTAAACAGAACAATGTTTTCTGGTAGTGTTTTCTTAAATCACGTGAAATTACCATGTAAACCTGTACAGCAATACCAAAAGTTCCCTAATACTGAATTCTTTTTACAGTAAATAAATTAAGTGAATATGGCCTTAAAACCAGTCGAACAAACACATTCTTTACATTTGACGATTGACCCTACAAATCTAATTTATCCCAATATAATCAAATACTCTTTGAACATTTACATATTCATCTCTATGCCCTAAAAAACTAACCATTGAGTAACATGTCTAGGTTTGGCTATTTAAAAGAGCAAAATGTATTAATAAAACATTTTCACAATACAAAGTTGTCCTGCTGATCCTCTGAGAGCCATGGCCAAGACTCGGTCTTAGTTATTTCCTTTTGGACAGCGTCCTGTTTTATTGAGGACGGTACTTAGTTCATGAATGATGTTCTGAGGCAACTGCGCTCCTCTGCTGGACGGCACAGCTTTCCTCTGAGATAGTAGGGTAAGAGCGCCGGGGTCCTGTTGAGGCGACGCTCCTTGCTTAGATTTCAGTTTGTCATCAATCACCATTTCCATCCTGGACTCCAACTGAGCATCCTCACTGCCAGCCAATTTATGTGTCGAGTCTGCTTGGTTGCTCTCATTGGTGGTCATTTGCTTTTGTGGATTTGGACTTTCTATACTTGTACTAAGGACTGACTTCCCTTTAACCTAAGGTACGGTAGAAAGTGCATGAATATCTGAGTTAAAGGTTGTTTTGTTACATATGCAGTCAATCACGGTAACGCCTAATTCCAGCAGCTGTTTTGAGGACAAGCTAACATGGATTTGGTTTCATTGTCAACTAAGATAAAGATAAATGCTGATAATGGCCAAATCCGCAGTCCTTTAAAAGTGTTAATTAGAGAAATTCATGTGGCAATACTAAATAAAAGAGTGTAAATCGTGTTGAATTCTGACCTCTCTGTTGTGTTTGGTCTGAGCAGTGCTGTACGTGGATGTTCTTCCTCTGCTCAGGCTGTAAGGTAATGATGCGCTCTGCTTCAGGTCTTTAGGCCACAAGTCACCTCCATGCTGCAAACACAGACGGTCTTCAATTATAAAGGAACTACTGTGAACCATATCCCATGATTCTTTCATGACTTTTCCACTCCATACTCGGTAAAGATTTATACAAATAATTTGGAATATTTCACTTACAAAGAGCAAATACTAGCCAATGAAATATTCACGAGCTGAGCACAACTAGAAACACTAGACTTGTGTTTCCCCCAAAAAATAGCAGTGCTTGCAAGGTAAGATTAGGTTTTAGCTTTGGCTCTGTGTAAATGAAATGCTCCATCAGAGACGCCTTAAACATCTTAATTCCTGTTGGCTCTGCAAAAGAATCAATGTGTCTTTGCTGAAAGAAAGAAAAGACTGATCACACTTTAGTCGGAGGAGATCAATACAGTGCTCTCTTGTAATTGTGTGTGACCTGGTCTGTGAAAGTTGCATAATCTAATTATGATATTAGGATAATCAAAATAGTCATGGCCATAAAAATATGCAAATGACAGGTGTTTTTTGTATGATATTTTGTGTTCTCCTGTATCTCTGGTGTGTTACAAGTTGTTTATGCATATTAGACACGTAAAATGTAAAGTCTCAAACCAAAAGATATGTTCTATTTAAAAGTGGAGATTTCTCTCATCCAAACCTAAAACGGCTCATGTAAACACGCCCCCACAAATCTACGTCACTGAATGGGAAGCTTTGCATAACACCTCCCAAATGTATACGCAGAGAAAGAAGCTGTAACTATTCTTGCTGTAGTGCTGTTGTATGCTTTAGAAGCTGATGTTCCAAATATGATAAGGGGCGTAACATTTCCACCACATGCATGAGGTATTTGGCCAATCACAGCACACTGGCTAGCTGACTAATCAGAGCACACCGCGCTTTTCTGAATGATGAGCTTTGTAGCAGAAAAGAGCAACCGTAATGTACGGTATGTGAAAAATAATGTTTTTTGAACCGTAAACACACTGTTTTACACCAAATACACATAATGTTCATTTTAGCCATGTCATATAACCCTTTTAATAAATTGTCACCGTCCTTCTCAAACCTCGGATGTCCAAACTCACTGTTTTTCAGGATATGGAGAAAACACTGTACTTTTTAAATGATTAAATACTGTATTGTCAAAGTTGACAAGAACTTTTTAAAACTTTATATTGGTCAGATATTTGCAAAACCAAGTGACAAAAATAAAAGGGTGACTAATAATAATGATTTATTATGGAGATATGAGGTTTCAGAAGGACAGCAGCTAAATATTGAATGAATACACTTTTTGCACAAAAAAAACAAAATAAGTTGATTTCCTAAATATTGATCTCAATGTTTGACATGACACTACTCAATATATCAAGGTTATATTTTTACAGTATGTTCTTTACACTATGTGGGATGGTTTTATGTGTAAAACTGTAAATCACAAAAAAATGACCTTAGCTTTTCACAGACATGGTCACACAATTACTCTAACAAGATTACTTAAACAATACGTTTTTACTTATTTCAAACGACTTTTCAAGGCTTGGAAATCACATAACCCTGCAAACCGCAGCTTTAAACACAGGAAACCGATGCCTTATTTTTAAGTTTTAGGTCTCAGGCAACCATAAAACTCCTATAGATTTTCTAACTAACACTAACTTTCTGACCTTAATGATGTAGGAACAAATGTGCTGGAACATTCTGGACCTATTCCTGAGCGGCGCACTCACTAAGACAGCTCATACTTTCCACTGTGACTTTGTGGCCTTTGAGTTGTTCCGCACGTTTCCATCCTCATTTTAGCAGCATCTGCCTGTCCCTTTACCTACCCAGCACTCCTCTCCAGTTTCTATGGAAACCATGCCAAGCAGAATGTTGGGTGAAATGGAAGCGGTAAGAGGTTAGAAGAGTCTCAGTATCAATTAATCTACCTGCGTGGACTTCCGAACCACTTTCAGAGCATGTAATAATGAGACGCGACAATATGTGTGTGAATTATGGGATGTGCCCTCCTCTCCCCATCTTTTACTCCGCTGCTCGCAAAACCATGAAACCACTTTCCACCCCGTTCGTCCCAAAAGAGAGAAAAAATTATAAACTGAAGCTCTTTGTTTTTCAGCCTCATATCAGTTCAAAGGCACAAAAGCATGAATAAACCACCACAATGAAAATAGGGAACCTGTAAGAAGTAGATAAGGATGAGGCATTAGGACGAAAGAGAGGGGCAGGGGAAATCTGAGAGGGTAAGGGGATTGGAGGAGAGATCTAAACAATGGCTAAATCATCTACTTCTTCTCTGCCATCTCTTGCCTGTGGTTTCAGTTATTAATACAGAATAAGCTGAGTCAGGCCTCGAAAGAGGATGGTGCTGGAACCAGTGTTATTGTAGCAGTTCGCCTGACCTTATTTCAGCTGAAAGACCTCGTGGATAATGTGATTTATACATGTGAATGTGCATGACCTTGAAAACATTTTTAAGTCTGGTTTTTATACAAACTTTTTATGGGAAAACAAATTCAGCATTACAACAACGTACAGAGATGATATCATATAGAAATATCATGACACGGTACTGAATGAATACCAGACTTATGCAGCGTACCCCAGAATAAAAAAGAACTATGGTAAAACCAAGGTACTTTTTAACTTTGCCTTGCATTTATTTGTTGGTTTAACTCTAAAACAAGCAGGAAGAAGCATCAAAGGACAAAACTGTAAAACATTTCAAAAGTTCACCCAAAAATTCTGTCATCATTTATTCACCCTCTTCTCATTTCAAACCTGTATGACTTTCTTTCATCTGCAAACCACAAAAAAATATCTTTTTTGAAGAATGTTGGTAACCGGACAACGGTGGTACCCGTTCACTTCTATTGTATGGACACAAAACCAATGCAAGTCAATGGTTACCACCAGTGTTTGGTTACCAACATTCTTTTGTGTTCTGCAGAAGTAAGAAAGTGATACAGGTTTGGAGGATGAGTAAATGATGACAGAAAACTATCCCTTTAAATGCCCCCTTGTTGTAACAATGTTAACTCTGCTTATTATTAACACTCAGCTTAAAAAAGCTCACCTTCACTCTGATAATGGAGATGACCCAGTCCTGCTGTGAATCATTCCCCTTACAGCAGAAATACCTTTTTTAGGAAAGACACAAACGCATATATTCATAAAACCAAAGCACTCAAGTGTCCTATTTGAAATTCAGTCATGCGGCTTCAAGTACTACGCTAAACATAACCTTAGCAAGTTTCAGCCTGATATATTAAAAAGAGGGCATATTAATCTCCATTTCTAATTTTCAGCTCTAGCTAGGTGTTTTTCTTCAAAGACAGTGCTGAAATGTGTGATTGACTATGCAATTAGGAAAAGAGTTAATTGCACTTACCACTGCTGCTTTTCAGTATAAACAGTAAATCCCCAACTGTTGAGAATTTGACAGAAAAAAAAAAGATTTCCATTAGTTGTACAGCACTTCATTCAGGTTCCCCATATCAATTTAAGACTTTTCTGAGAGCGCCACAGTTTGACCCCTAAGGACCGCTAAAGTGCTAAGACACCATTAAATTCAGCTTAACTTTCACAGCGAGCTGACAAGCATAATGGAAAGGAAGACCTTTAGCTCAGGTAGGAATTTATATGAATGTTACACATCCTCTTAAACTTCATAAAAAGTCCCTGAATAATGTATAACGGTTTCAAAACAACAACATAAACAAATGTTACATGCACGCTTTTGTGGCCCAAACTTAACTTCCGGTACACATCCGCAAAGAATAGAGTCCCTGCAGATTATTTCCCATAACAAGCAAAAGAAATAACAGTAAATTACATTAGCCAATATTATTGGTTTGCCAGTAAAAGAACCGTTACTTGGCTAAACTTAAATGCGACAAAATGACATGACCCATTTAACAAATTGTTTATTTAATACAATAATATACAATACATTTCAAAAATGATTAATTTAATATCATTATTCTACAATAAAATACTAATGTATATAAATTAAATTCTATACAATGAGGGTGAAAGGTGACTGAGACCGTACACTCCACCTTTGTGTGTTTAACACAAGTTAACATGAGTGTAAGTAAATGAGGACAACATTTTTGGGTTGACTCTCTGTTTCATTAAATTTCATATACATGGTCCAAAATCTTTTCTGAAATCATCTACCGCATTTAGTGATAATGGCTAAAAAAAAGTTTTCCCCATGCAGATGGACGAGTAATGGTTTTCAATGATTGTAAACAAAGTCAAAATATTTGGCATATTGAAGCCTTAGTGTGCTTTCTTGCGATGCCTAAAAGATGAGATGTTTTCCACCAAAAATTCATTGGAAGGAAAATGACCCAAGAAAGCTACGAATACAATTAAAAGAAAAATGATGAATAAATCATCATATGCAAAAAATGCTTACCATAATTTACTAAAATGCAACATTATTGAAATGAAACAAATCCACGGTTACCAATTTTCCCAGTAGGGGAGAGGAAAACATCATACACTGTATTCGCAAAAATTACATTTAATGAACTTTGTAATTGTGAGATATAAATCTGCTTTTAGATTGACTGTGATAGTCTTGTTTCCGAGGGAAGGGCATTTGGCACTCAGCCAAGCAAGCTCGGCATATTTGGCACAGGAGAGAGAGATTGAACTAGAAGCTCATTTTAACATGGAGCAAGAGATAATGCCAGAATAATTATGAATCGATCTTAATTACACGTTTAGGATTATTAATATGTCTTTCAACATAGCTACACTAATTTTGAATAATATGTTTCATAGCGCTGCTTGTGGGTTCTACGTGCTTACAATTAAAAATAAATAAAATGAGGGTTTGGAAAAATCATTGTAATAAAGCACCAGTTTGTGGATGAAGAGATTTCACAATAAACAATAAAAAAAGATTTTTCTTTTACTTTTTAGAGTGGTGGCAAAGCAAAAAGTACATGCATTTACCTGCTTGTTGGTTTCAACTTCCTTCGTAGTCCTAAGTAACATTTCACCGATTTCAGATGAGTCTCTCTTTCAGGTTTGGTACTCTGAGGAAACAATCGCATGTGTTTTACAATCAACACACAATAATGTGACTTCAATTTATGAAGTTTACTTTAACTCTGCAAGCATTGTACAGTACACACAACCTAGTGCATATCAATCCCATTTTACTGTAAGCAATGATGCTATTAAACACATTTCCAAACCGTCACCAGGTACTAAAACCTTCACATATGCAGAGAAGAAGAGGAAAAGAAAGTATCACTGATTGTTTTATTTCCCCAACTCATTCGGTTGAATCTAAGGGGGGGGGACAGCAATTTCCTGTTTACAGCTGTTAGGAGCCCAAGGGCATTGTGTAAACTAGCATGTGCCGACAACGCTTTGTTGTTGCCTGGAAGGGATGCGCTTCATACGTAACGCGCTGCAAAACACAAGCAGCACAGGCGCACGTGAAACCATCTGATCGAGGATCCGAACTTACAAAAAAGCAAGACGCAGAAAACAAAGGCATCCAAATATCAATTAAATTTCTGCTTCACAGCCAATTCCCACCTTCTTCACTTGATAATTAGTTGAATATTCGGCAGCATCCAGAAATTACACTAATTAAAGAAAGAACAGCCTTCATTTAGTGTTTTTGTCTCCCCTCCTCTCTCACACGCACACCCCCACATGTATCCTCACACTTCGCTCTAATATCAATTATTAACACATCCTGCACTCTTTAGGAGACTGTGTCTTAGCTCATGAAGTTTGTGCCCTAGAGGAAGCGCAGACCAGCGTACACACAGAGCGAATAAAGCCAGTATGAAGAGAGATTACAGAGAAAGAAATGAACAGACTAGAGTTGTTGAAATCGCCACGCTCATTTCAGGGGGTATGAGAAGCCCCCGCGTTACTTTAATTAAAAATGAAAATAGCCATTATGGATTTGTGCGTTTCCTTTTTTTCTCTCCATACTTATTATGGCGATTGGCCCCGAGCAGGTAATTTTACATCCGCTGTGTTTTTTAATTACTATTTCATCTGTAAACGCATGCAAAGAAAACAAACATCGCTAGCATAAAACTTCATGCAGGAAAATCTCAATTGGAAAACTGACGGCGACTGCTGCAGGGCCGCTGGCGAACAGTGACATTGAGCGGAGGCTCTTCCTGATGGAACAGTGAGGATAAAGATATATTTCAATATTACCAGGGGCTGATATACTTTCACACTCTGAAAATGATTTTGCTGTGTAAAAAATTACAATTACAGACAATTAAGATAGCAAGAGAGAGAAAGTGAGTGAGTGAGTGAGTGAGTGTGAGAGAGAGAGAGAGAGAGAGAGAGAGAGAGAGAGAGAGAGAGAGAGAGAGAGAGAGCAAGAGAGAGAAAGTGAGTGAGTGAGTGAGTGAGTGAGTGTGAGAGAGAGAGAGAGAGAGAGAGAGAGAGAGAGAGAGAGAGAGAGAGAGAGAGAGACGTACTTTTATATCTTTGTATAACAGCAGTTTTTTGTCCTGAAGTACCAGGTATCGGTCCTGAAATTTATTTCCTGACAGTAATTTTGAGGAGCCGTCTTTGAACTTGAGTTGCTCGCCTTTAATGAAATCTTTCAGCTTATCTGTCACAACAGACATACATAGAGAAAAGAACACGACACAAGTAAAATATATTGAGTCATACCATTAACTATTTATGAGAGAAAACATACGTCTATACATACAGCAGAGGAACATACAGTATACCCCCCTCTGCTCCAAATTGTAGCAGGGTATCATACATTTTTAAAACATCTAAAGTTGCAAATAAAAAATGCATTGAAAATGTCACTGAAAGCTAAACTTGAATATGTTTTTCATCTTAACACATTTTAGAGTCTGCACGAAGCTATATGCATGCCAGCACATGAATAAACCTGTGTATTAGGCCATTGCTTAATATATATTAATATATTTAGTGAAGCATGCAGAGAAGCTATTACTCAGGTACAAAAATACCATTTTGGCTGCAGTTACTGATGGCTTCAATAATCGAAAAAGAGTCTAAGTGGGCTCTCTTTAAAAACTTGGCTTTTCTTTTCTGCACATTTCCATTAATCATGAAGATTGAAAAATGCACGAGGACCAGGAAGTTAAGAAGAGCCAGAAAATGTCAAATCTTTGTGTTTTGAGTCAAAGATGTAGCAGAATAGTGTACCTTTGTAACAAATTCACCTCGATTTGCGTAATATCTCTTGAATGTGACCTATTTGTCAGATATGGTGACCCATACCCGAAATGTGACCTCTGCATTTAACCCAACCAGTGAATAGTGAACACACACTTCAAGTCGTGAACACACATACACCGGGAGCAGTGGACAGCTATCTCACTGCAGTGCACGGGGAGCAAACGGGGTAAGGAGCCTTTTTCAAGAGCACGTCAGTTGTTACCTGCCGGTACTGAGAATCGAACCGGCAACCTTCTGGTTACGAATCCGACTCTCTAACCATTAGGCCGCAACTGCCCTACTCTTTAGTGGCTTAAGAGATATAACTTCTAAAAAGGTTTTAGAATGGTGGCAAAGTGCTTTCACGTCTCAAAATTCATTCCCTTTAAAGGACCATGTCAGTGAAATTTAGCAGCATCCAGCGGTGAGTTTGTGAATTGCAACCAACGGCTCACTCCACCGCTCGCCTCACCTTTCCGAAGCACTACGGTGGCTGACACAGAACAAAAACGTTTCTTTGCCGAAGGAGATAACATATTTATGAACACGCTCTGTAGAGTCGTTTGTCCATTTAGGGATACTGTAGAAGCAATATGGTGAATTTCATGTAAGGGGACCCGCGGTGTATGTAGATAGAAATAGCTCATTCTAAGGTAATAAAAACATAACGCTTCATTATGTAAGGTCTTTATATACCTATGAAGACACAGTTATGTATATAATATTGCATTTCAGTCAATAGATCCTCCTTAATCTTTCACACTGGTCCTATAACGCATCACCACTTATGTAAAAAAAATCATTGCAGTGTTTCTTTTATTACGCATAATCCATTTATAGGTCTTCATTTGTTTGCGAGCAGTTTAGATACATAGTTAAGATTGCAACAGGCTGACCACTGCCAGTACCTGAGTTGGAATCTGTCATTTTGCATCCAGAATATTTCTTAATGAGCAGGAAGGCCGAGCTGGGATCCTCCAGAGAGCTCCACTCCAACACCTGCTCCAGAATCTTCTCTTTGTAGTGTAAAGGCCGCTCTGAGAACAGACATGACAGAAAAATATGTAAGGATAAAAAAATGCAAACGAAAATCTAGACTTGTTTTGAACTAAAAAGACATGGAACATCTAGTTTGAATCTCTAGTATATGTATAAGAATACTTCAGACTATGCATTAAAGCTATTTAAAACACAAAGTTTGTCTTTGTTAATTTATTAACATCAATGTATAAAATGCATTTTGATGAAGCCCCTGATTTGTAAGAATCCTTCTAATGAGAACATTTTGAGTCATTTTCTTGCTTCTGTCGCCTCAAAGTATTGGGGTTTGGTTTGGTTTGGTTTATGTCACAGTAACACAAACACACAGATTAAAAATGAAAAACATAATTCACACAAACCATTTGACCAATTATTTGTGTGTGTGTGTGTGTGTGTGTGTGTGTGTGTGTGTGTGTGTGTGTGTGTGTGTGTGTTTGTACAAAAAGTTTCTGTACTGTATATGTTTGTATGACAAAGAGAATGTCCAGAAATATATATTCCTACATAATTTCACTTAAAAACTACATACTGTCTGAAAAACGTATCAACACCAAACAAAAAAAATGTTGTGCTTTAGGTTTGTCCTCCACACAAGCATAATTACGTAGTGCAAATTTGTAATTATCGCCAGCCAATCTGACTATGATTAGACAACATGCTCAAGTGCAAAATAGATCTATTATCAAGTTGTAATTTGTAAAAAAAAAAAAAAAACACAATGCTCGCTATTGGCAAAAATCACTCTTACACCACCTGTCTCCCCCTCCCACCGATCCCATCACAATCTGTTAATAGTTTCTCATATCCACCATGAAATAATGATAGTACTAATCATGTGCATTCATTCACTTATCTATTGAAGCATTTTAATGTGTTTGTAAGCCTTAGAGGAACATCATTAAATGCTCCAATAATTTGCCATGCACTTAAAAGCACACACACCAGAGACTTTTCATGTAGAATCAAGTTAGTTCATTAAGTTTTATTTGTAATTATTTTTGATAAATTAAGATTTAACGGTAGCGTGATTCCTACCCAGCTCTCCATTCTCTATGACCTCAAAGGTGCTCCAGAGGTCTTGAGCTTTGAGCATCAAACCCTTCATCTCCAGAGTGCTGACAGCAAGCTCATCAGACCGCATGCTGGGAGAAACCTGGTACAAAGAATTAAAGTAAAATTGAACATTTTGCCTCAGTATGAATCTGTTAACCTTCAAGATATCTACACTTTGGTATAACCATGGGTTGTGCTTTATAAATAAATAATGAAATGATTAATTATAGAGATATGCACCGATATATCGGCCAATAATAAATTTTAGTTTAGTGATTTGTGTATAGAAAATGTAAAGAAACATCACCAGTTTGATGTTCAATATTAATAGTCATGATATAAATGAATAACAATCAGAAGGTTAAGAAATATTAAATTAATCTTCAGAATCGGTATCGGCAGATATCACTCTGAATAATCGGCTATCGTATCGGTGGAGAAATTTAGTATTGGTGCATCTCTAATTAATTTAGTTTAATGTGATTTATTTGGCATATGCCTTTCATACAATAAAAAATGCTGACATATATAGGCTACATGAAAAGCTATTCCTCTGTGCATAAAGATATAAAGCCAAATTATTCTGGAAGAAAAAAAATACATCAAAAACCTGTCAAGAGCAAAGCCATACGATTCTCGTATGACAACACACATCCTCAAGTCTATTAACTGAGGTTTATCTTGACTACTGATAAAACACAATTACTCTCACAATTAAATCAAACATTGCTTTGATTAACTGCAGTTTGATTTAGTCTGGGGCAGAAATCCCCTCCAGGTTCACACACAGCCAGACACACACACACCGCAGAGAGATGAAGAAAACAAACCTTGATTAAACAGCACTTTTCCGGCTCCTTTTTTTCCAAGTAGACCTCAAATATCAGGTCACCGGCAGGAGAAAACTGCAAACACAGATACAAATTGAGATACGCAAGCAACTGGTAAAGACGTAAACATTATTAAAGTCAAGGTCAGAAAGAATGAAAGAAAGAAAGAAAGAAAGAAGTAACTAAGCACTCGACTGTACAGCAGTCTTTGTGGATTTAACACAAAAGCAATCAGCAGCCCATTCAGATCAGGCCGGTGAATGTGTGTGTTTGACTAAATGACACACAGCTGGAGTCCCACACATCATTTAGCGGAATTACACTACAAGAGCTGGAAAAACCTCTTAGCAAATGTAAACCACAGTTTAAGGCTCCCCTCCTAAAAATGTAAAACTGCTATAGCAAAATGTATTTAAATAAAAAAGACACATACAGTACGCTACCATACATACAGTGCTTTTAGTAAAGCACTTAAAAAATGTTCAGAGTTTGCTGTTCTGTACAGAGACACAGGATATATTTAGGATAATAAAGCTTAAAGAGGTAGTTCACCCAAATCATCATTTACTCATCCTCATTTCATTCCAAGCTTGTATGACTTTCTTTTTTCTGCAGAACAGAAAAGAAGATATTTTAAAGGTTTTTGTTTACCAACATTCTTCAAAATATCTTCTTTTGTGTTTTGCAGAAGCAAGAAAGTCATACAGGTTTAAATGTAAGACGTTTTCCATTAAATGAATGAGGTGGACAAAAGAGTGAAGAAAAAGAAGCCAACAAGTCTATGGAAACTCCTTTAGTACTAAAAATCTCATCAGAGGATTAACCTCAGGACATATGTTGAAATAATGCCATGCACAGAACTGTAGACAAAGAGTTTAGTTAACGATCCATTAAAATATAAGATAGATTTGTTTAACATGCTTTGAGAACAGCATACTTTGCGTACTATAATTTGTTATTTAATCGTTTTTGACTTCGTAATTATTCTAAACCGTTATTTTGCAGAAAATAGAAATAATGAAGTAGGAGTGTCTAGATGTGTGACTGGTACTGCATGTGTCAGTGTGTAATTAAGCCCGGGGCAGGTTTTTTCACGGGTCACTTCCAAAACTGTCCTTGCTCCAACTTAAACACATACGCTTAAAGTTTAAAACTTGGACACAGGCTTTCCACACAAAGGAAGATTAATTTGTTTTTCAGCTTATCTGAACAAATTGTTCCTTTTGGTGCTAGTGAGGTATAAAGCGTCTGACACTAAGGTTAGGCGGCAGAAAGATTGCTGTTTGCTCTAATTTGCTCAAAACAATAGCAAGACGGGTCAAAGTGATTTGGTGACCCGTGAAAATGCAGGACTTGGTGAAATCTTACCAGGTTATATGCAAGCACAAGCAAGTTATGAAGTAAACACATACATTCATGAGCGGCTACAGCGCGTGTTATTATAGCGTCTCCCATTCGCTGTCTTTGCAAACACACACACCTATTTAACGGAAAGGTTAAAAGGGGACGACTTACCGTGGTGTCCTTCCATCTGGTGATAAAGCTGTTTTCTTTCTCCATTTGCCTAACCTGCTCTTCATTGACCTGTTTTAATGGACCGCACAGATAAACAGAGATTAAAGGTCCGTGTGCATGGTAAACAAACCTGCTCATATCCCCATCAGCAAAGTCAAGGCATCTAAACTCTTCAAAAAGCAACATAGAAAAAAACCTGTTCAAATTGACATTTGGTGGGTGACTTTGGCAAATGTGGTGGGGGGCTGGGAGAAAGGTGAGCTCATCTTTGTGAAAAAATGAAGAAAAAAGTCACAAAAAGAATGCAAATCTTAAAAAAAACTTAGAGACATGATGTTGTCATCTAGAGAGCCGGAAGCTTGAAACATTTGTGAAAAGAACAAAAAAAGGAACGTGTGCAAACTTTGCTGTGTTTCTATTGAAAAAAGTCACTTTAGTTTATATGCAAGGCTTGAGAAAATTGAGATGTTTACTTGTGTGACAATATAACTGAGTAATTGGTTCTGTAAAAAAACAATGCGAATAGCACATTTTTAATTTACACCTGCACGCTTGAATATTATTTCAGAGGACGAATTCCATCTTGAGCTCTGGCTATTTGTCACGCTAAACCTCATGTTTCGCACACACTCCCTGTTTCATTCTCACAAATGTGTGTATGTGTGAAGCTTGGGGCCCTATGAATGCATGAGAGAGCCGATGGGGAATAACACAGCCCAGCACTGTAAATCCCATTACAGAAGCTCACGTCCAAGTGCAACACGAATACTGTCCCTCTCTTCACACACTTTCAGCAGAGCTGCACATTTTGTGGTGTTGGATGGATATTCTTTTCACATTTCCTAGTTCTGAATTCATTGTCTAATGGCTAATCTTTATTGTATATTGTCTAATGTTAATCTTTAAAACCTACAGTTTCCTACGGCTCTAAGAAAATGAGCAGCCTAACATTCTGAAGGCCTCCAGTTTAGATCAGTTATGCAGGTTTAAAAAATATCAATATCATATTGTATTATCATATTGTGACTTTGAAGTATTGGTTATATAATCATAACCATGATAGGCAAATTGTTAACACTTTACAATTAAAATGTATTTGAAGAGTTCAGATGCAAAACCCTCTAAAAGCCACCTCCGTCAAAAATGTGATTATGATGTTAAGTGAATGCTCTCCACACATAATATACGTTACTCAAATAATTTTGCTTCAAAAGCCACTAAATACCACACTCAGCCCAGTCTGAGATATCTGGTATTGCTGGAAGTAAATGGAGGAGCCTGATAAAAATTGCTTGTTTAAACAAAAAGGCATCTGACAGATTTAGAGGGTTGAACTCTTCATTTGTTAACATTGGTTAATGCATAATGAACTAATGATGAACAATGTATTTACAGCATGTATTATATAAATTTTTATCATTTACTCACCCTCAAGTCTGTATAAATCTCTTTGTTCCGATGAACACAAAGAAAGATATTTGGAAGAATGCTTATAACCAAACAGTTCTTGGCCACCACTGACAACCATAGTAGGAAACATTACAATGAAAGTTAAAAGTGCCCCAGAACTGTTTGGTTTCCAAGATTTTTCAAAATATCTTCTTTTGTGTTCAACAGAACAAAAACATTTATAAGGCTATTTTTCCTACTATGGTAGTCAATTGTGGCCAAGAACTGTTTGGTTATAAACATTCTTCCAAATATCTTTCTCTGTGTTCAGTGTTGACCAAAACGGGAAAATAAATACATTTTGGAACAAAATGCTGTGCTTGTGTAACAATAATAGTCTCCAGTCGCTAGTACTACTTAAAAACAGCGTCAACCGTCAGCACCCATGTTGCTTGTCCACAGCCACAGGATACCAACAGGTTGCTATGGTTACCACTATGGCAAACCTGACTGGTTCTGACGTGACTCTTTTCTTTCCACAGAAGCACAGAACGATCATTTAGGGAATTAACTCCAGTATTTATATGCAGCGGTCAATCCCAAATCCTGGCAGTGTGTGCGTGACCACTGTAAAAATTCTGTTTGCCTCTGATATGCTGAATGTAATGATTTAAACAGGGAATTTGGGCCCTGTGGATTCAAGTAACAGAGACACATTTAACTCACAGAGAAAAGCTGGATGTAATTGTTGATGAGGTCCTCTACCACGCGAGTCTCCTGAAGCGTGCGTCCCTCTGTTTGAAACAGACACGGCGAGAAAACACACGCCAGCTTCAGCGTGCTCATCTTGTTCATGTGGGAGCACCTCTGAATCCTGTTTAAATACATACACAAATGTCATAAACAGTGGGGTCCAAATAAAAATGAAAATCTGATGGTTGCTTTTCATTTACAACTTGGAAGTAAACTCTCATTTTGATCACTAATGCAAAAAGAGAATCTGCAATATTGACCTTGTTATCTCCTTTGTACATAAATTCACATTGCTCTGTTTTCATTGAAGCACATAAGACGTTCTTTGGAACATTCTCAAATCATGCTGGGTTAACATGGATCATCAGGTTTGCACAAACTTTTGGAGTCCATGCCAGATCGAGAGCACGTTGTCATTTAATCAAAAGCGTGACATAACAAATACAAATAAACTGTAAAAGATAAGATTTTTAAATGAAACTTTTCACTCAAATTGTTATGCTAATAATATAATGAATAAATAATGCTCGATTACTAGAAAAATGCTAAATTACACACAAAGCATTGCCACTAGAGGGTCAGACTATTAAACTCCAATGTATTATTAATAAATGTTTAATACCCTGTCAGCAGGGCTATCTTTATACAAATACAAATTAGTAAAGACATTAGGAATTAAATCTAAAATATGTTAAAGATATAATTATTTAAAAATATTAGACACAACCTCAGTGTATGATCGCAAATATGTATTTATGTATATATGAATTTCTCCGGATCCTTCAAATGTTGGTGCTCCCTCTTCTTCAGTTCATCCCACTCATTTTCTATAGTGTTCAGATCAGGGAACTGGGATGGGTATGGCAGGATCTTGATTTTGTGTTCAGTGACCCATATTTTGTGTAATTGGACGTTTGTTTTAAACCAATGTGCTGATGGAAGATCTAACCACTACACATAATAATATTTTTCAGGTTTAGATTTTTTATCTGTTGGTGTTTGATATAATCCATGATGCTATGTATCTAAACAAGATGTCCAGAACCTCTGGTATAAAAGTAGGCCCACAACATTGAAGATCTGGTGATATATTTAACTGTGGACATGGGGCACAAACCCATCTTGTGTTATTGCTGTCAAAAAACACTTTTTTTATTTCATATGGCCATAGACCCCAGTCCTGTTTAAAGTTCCAGTATGACAGATTAATATGATGGAGTTTGTTTTTGCATGAGAGCAGAAGATTTGTTTCTTGAACAGTGTCCCAAACAACTTGGTGATGGAAGTGAAGATTTCCTATATAAATATTTTATATTTCCTGACACTAAAATTCAACAAATTTCTGCAATTCTGCATCTGTGATCTTTGAAAAGTCTCAAAATATTCTCATTGCTGTGCATTAAGACAATATAGACACATATTCTCTTTCAGGCAGATTTGCAACATCTCCAGTCCATTAACACTTCTTAGTTATTGCCCTGATGTTGGAAACAGGAATTTTTATTGTTTTAACCATTTCCTTTTAAATCCACTTTCTATTTTATGTAGTTCAACAATCTTTTGCTGCACATCAGAACTATATTCTTTGGTTTTACCCATTGTGATGAATGATTAAGGGCTTTGTGTTATTAATATTTATTCTCCTGTGCAACAAGAAGTCATGACAGGACAACATCATGTGTCTAGTCACATTGGTGTGCTCAGAAAATGTAAATAGCAATGTGAATATACTTGGGAGATATTTTACTCTAGAATTTCTAGGGAAGCCAATAATTCCCCACACTTCAAATAGTTTAACTTTAATGAAATGTTGGAATTTTGTAGATATTTTTAATAAAAAATCAAAACGTGAAACAATTCAGATTTATTTCTACAGCTTTCTTTGCTCATATTTACCAAGGGTGCCAATAATTGTGGAGGGTGCAGTATTATGTGTTAAATCTGTCCTATGAACACAAAATTAATGTTGCTTTTCCAGAAAGCAACTGAAGCAAGGGTGTTCAAAAGTGTGTACATTTAAATTATAAACAAGCACAGAAAAACAACAACAAAGAACAAAAATCAGCAAAAACAAAACAAGCGGGTGCAAATAATGAACAGACCTGGATACAACACAACCATTATTGTACATCATGGGGGAAATGTTAGGCTATACTCCAAATCTGCCAAAAGGGCCAATTAAGCCTTCTTCAAACAATTAGAGTCATTACGGAATTATTTCAAACAGTCTGACATACCCGGTGAGGGTTTGGAGTACCCATGTTTACTGTGAGCCGTTTAACCAGACTTCAAATAACACAAACTGCAAAATGGCTACAAGCTGGTTTAGGACAATATTACTGCAGAGTGTGTTATGAATGCAACAAACTACCTGTACAAATGTTGGAGTAGAGCACCAAGTGTTGACCTATTGACCTTGGGTAAACTTTGAATGTAGGACTTATATTTTTGCACTCTGACCTTCTCGTCCTCTTCATCTGAAATCACAAACATTTGACAAATATAAAAAATGAACCACAATTTGAAAAAGTTGTTTTACATGAAGATAAATATAAACCCTAAAAAAAACCTCTAGAATAGACTTATTTAACAATTTGCCGTTGGCAGCACAAACCAAGAGCAGATATCCAAAAAGGGTAGAGCTCCTTAGCCAACAACGCATCTTCACTGTGAGACAGGAAGCTCTTGAGTGTGTCTGTTACATCTTCTAGCCGGTGGTCCTGCGCCCGTAGCTTAACAAGCCGGGCGTCCTTAGTAAACACCTCCAGGAGCTGGGCCACACGCCCCGGGTCACCACTCTTCTGGTAGATTCCCTCACAACACAATCCTGCAAGGAGAGGGAAGGGTAAAAACTACAATAATCCCCCCACAGTCTTAATACCCCTAAGACTTTTAAAAGTGAAACAAACATTTGTTAAATAAAACTCAATATTCTGCATAATGAGGATTTAGGTTCCTTTCAAGTTTGAGAGGTTATTCTTTAAAAACACGCTGTCTTTAAAATTCATTTTATTCAAATTCACTTAATGCACATGAAATAATCTTCAAGCTTTTATGTCAAATTAAAGATAAATGATTAGGCTTCAAAAGCATGAAGTATAAACGGATTACCACATTGGGTGACGAAAGCTACGCAGCTATCCACGATGATAGGAACATCATTTTTATTCATTTGCTGGTTACTGAGAGCAGTACCGTCCGTTCCAGCTGCTAACTGGATGGCAGAGTGCCACAGTGCAAAGTCTTGCTTGGTTATGCCATGAATGTAAAGAGTTCTGTGTAAAAAAGTATTATTATAAGAAGGAATAGTTTTTAGCTTTACCACAGACATGCTGATGTCAGTAGTAAGGCCTCTTTTGTTGCATTATATTTGACTCTTAAAGTGTACCGTACCTTCCACTCTCAACCATGAGTAAGACCTGGATTTTCTCGTCACCTTCCATATGAGTGGACACAGCTGTAAAATAAACAGAAAAACCCTTGGCTGAAGAACCTTACTGTATGACTATTATCTCAACATGAAAATGAATGGACTCTTAGACACACTAGAATGAAAGATATTAAGAATGAGGGGAAACAGAAAGAGATGAACTGAAACAAATGATGAGAGCTGCAGTGTTTTGTAAACTTTCCAGCTGGAGTAAGTGGAGCAGAAAGCAGAATGTTTCTGGTCATTAGTTTCTACAGCATCACACGAGAATGTTGCCTCACTATACCCATCACACACATACACACTAAAAAACACAACTGAGAGTCACAGACTCTCTTATACTCTTATATTTTTTTCTGCTTGTTCTTGTTGGCAGGTGTTTCAAATTCTTGAACAATTGTGACCCTGGACTACAAAACCAGTGACATGTAGCACAGGTTTGTATTTGTATTTGTAGAAATAGGCAACAATACATGGTACGGGTCAAAATTATCAATTTTTCTTTCATGCCAAAAATCATTAGGATATTAAGTAAAGATCATGTTCCATGAAGATATTTTGTAAATTTCCTAGCGTAAATTTATCAAAACTTTATTTTGGTGAGAGGATGTAGCAAAATCACGAACAAAAATGACCGGAAACACACCTTCACTCGCTGCTGTCACTCTTTGGGAATGAAGCACTAAAGTTTGGTATCTATGTAAAGCTTAGAGTTTAGCTTTCAGGATCATCTTCTCTCCACAACATCATTACAGTGGTAAGCCAAAAGAGACTTATTACTACAGTGCCTCTGATGGACAACTTTAAAGATGATTTTCTCAATATCTCAATTTTTTGCACCCTCAGATTCCAGATTTTCAAATAGTTATCTGGACTAAATATTGTCCTACCCTAACAAACCATACATCAATGGAAAGCGTATATATAGTAAGCTGATGTAGAAATCTCAATTACAAAAAATTGACCCTTGTGGTTTTGTGGTCCAGGGTCACAAATGTGATTGGTCAATAAATCATATTCTGTTTTATGCATGTTGTGTGTATGCATGTGTTGATAAACTTAATCACGTGTTAATACATTCTGAAATTAATTCATTTGAGAGTAATAAAAACAAAGACCACAACAAAACAAAACTTGGAACAAAACTGCTCAATTATTCCAGAAACTTCATACTCCACTAAAAATAAAATGAAACATCAGAATTTAAGTGCTACAAACAAGCGCTTTAATTGCTGCACTTTAGTTATTTTCAAGGCTGGCAAATTTTGTTTAGCAATGTTATTGAAAGTGAGCTTGAAAAAAGAAAGATGCCTTATTGGGTACACAAGCTTTATTAAAAGCCATTACTGAAAACAGGCAAACATTCACAGTTTGATCAAACAAACTCTAATCTCTTCCTCCTTTTAACCTGTTTCACGAAGGAATTAAAAAACTGAAGTTAACAGCACTATGGTGCTGAATGGATTTAGGCTTGTGATGCCAAAAACACCTCGGTCAAAAATTCTGTGTAGAGGTAAACAGTTTAACTGTAGAGGAATTGTTCCTATGCACAAAAGAGAATCTATTTAAGGATTTCAAATTAAGAATGGAGAGCAAGTAACCTTAACATTTAAGGAGGGTTTAGACTGCTGCCATTTGGGAATGAAGAGAACTCAGTTTAGGATTTTAGTGAAGTAATTGTGTCTGAAAGTTCCCAATAGACAAAAATGAGGTACCTTTTCACCTACATGCACAAAAACTGACTTCTTTATTGTCATGATTTTCATAATGTGACATCATCAGGTGTCAGGACCACGGACAGCACCGCCTTCCACAAACGCAACAGCGCTTGCAAAATTTCCATCCAGGGTAAAGCATTTGCTTGTTGCGTGTATCTCTTTTAAAAGCCTCCTTGAACGCAAAATATAATGCATGACTGTCAGTTGTCATTTCTATACAATGCTTTCCCACTGCTAAACGGATGAATTTGACATTGCTTCACTGTTTATAAAAACGGCGAATAAAAGCGGGTGAGCAAGGCCAAGCTGTGAACCGCTGGTCTGCCTATGTCTGTGTCCTAATCTAATTTCACAGAGTTCTAGCCCTTTGAGGCCCATATGTTCTGTCGCTATAGAGATCTTAAACCACTGGAGACGCTTCGTTAGCACGCCACGCTACATTTCAAGGCTCTGCAAACTGTTGAGGCATCACCCTCCTAATCCTGCCCTCAGTACGTTGGCTTTCTGGATTTGATCCTTTTTTGGCCTTGAACGGATTAGGAAAAAGAAGAGATTCATTGATTTTTCCCGCCTCATTCTAGCGCAATTGATTGAAAATGTTGCAAATCTGGTCAATGGGTGCCAAGCTCGTGTCAACTACGTCCCGCCCAAACACGATTGCCATCGGCGACTGCCGTCTCCCTTGGAGACAGGCGAGACGTGCCACCAGACAAGCCTTTTAGAGACGTGGGAACGGAATCAAACATGAGCGCACTGGGAATGCCAATGAGGGAAACACCAGTGGAGGATCATGGGTAATATTTCTGACGAGATATAAAGTAAATGACCATGAGATTCAAGGTGTCTCTAACTATTTCCGAGACACTTTATAGCAGACTTCACCGATGTAATCCATGGTAAGAGTTAGATGAGTTAGAGTTAGAGAAGAGTAAGGTGTAACTGTAAAGGCCCATATAATGCAATAGTTCAACCCTACCTAAAAAAAATGTTTTATTATTTATTCATCCTTATTTTGTTTCAAACTTGTGTGATTGTATTTATCATCCTGTTTAACAAAAAGGAGAATTCTGAAAACTGTAGTGTGGTCACAATTACAATAAACGGACACTTTCTTTTGTCAAAAAAGACACAAAAATGACAAACATTATTCTGTAAGTGTGCAATAGCTTTCTGAGAGGTTATTATAGTTTACTTAAACTATTAAAACATTTCTGTTAATTTAAAATCAAATCAAATATTGGCCTTAGTTCTATTCAAAAAACTTCAATTACAAATGTTACCTGAACTGAAATTTTAAGTTGAAAGTTTAATTTGAGGCACTTAAATTATTACTAAAATATATAAAACCTAAACTAAAACTGAAATTAAAAAATTTAATCTAAATAGCAATAAAAAATAAACAAATAAATGATAAATGCAAATAAAAATAGTTAAAAATTAAAGGAACGGTTAACCGAAAAATCAACATTCTGTCATCATTTACTTACTATCTTGTCATTTTAAAACACAAAAGAAGATATTTTGAAAAATGTTGGTAACCAAAAACCTATAATATAAAAAATATAAAAATAAAAGCTAATTCAAAATATTAATAAAATAACAAAAATACTGAAAACAGACTGAAATTCACTGATAATATTTCATTTCCAAATGTTTGGGTGGGTG
This sequence comes from Oreonectes daqikongensis, assembly GCA_026939265.1. Lineage (NCBI taxonomy): Eukaryota > Metazoa > Chordata > Actinopteri > Cypriniformes > Nemacheilidae > Oreonectes > Oreonectes daqikongensis. The sequence continues at coordinate 6,008,921 of JAOTQM010000343.1, read as the reverse complement.
GGTTGGTTAAACTGGATCAGTCTGATTTTTCAACAATTGTTTAGATCGATTTTGTGAACTACAGCAAATCAACCAGTTCACAGAAAACATTATGCTTGTACCCAAATGGGACATCACTACTTCTCTTATGAACTCAGAAAATATGGACCACAGGGTTGAAACATACCAAACATGCATTCACAGGATGATACTGATATGTTTCACTGTACATGTATGTTTGTTTGAGTGTGTGTGTTTGTTCTCACTAAGCTCCTGAAGGCGTTTGAGTTGAAGCACTCCGTCCTCTTCATCTTCATCTCCGGAGCACAAATAGAGCTCCGAGCCCACCAGAGCGAACCATCCCATTCGCCAATGATAAAGGTCGTGACCCTCTTTATAGTACAACCGGCCAATAAGCTCGCTGTCCTGCCTCAGCAGAGCATCTACCCTTGAGGGGACAAAACACTGGAATAAAGGAGACCGAGAAAGTATTAGATGAAGCAGAAGAGCGAGCGAGAGAACATTTAAAAGTCAGCGTCTTGTGCAGATCACACAAATAACTTTCTAGTGTTTTCAGGCAAACAGACACAACAGCTAACCCTGGAGTTGCACTACATTAAACTGGCATATACAGCTAGAAGTACAAACACAAACAGCCTTTGAACATTCCCTAGCTGAGCTCTCAGCGCTACGCAAACACATCTGCTGAGACACTGGCACCTCCACACTTCACTTAAATGGAAATGCGTGTGTGTGTGTGCGTGTGTGTGTGTGTGTGTGTGTGTGTGTGTGTGTGTGTGTGTGTGTGTGCGTACGAGCGAAAGATGAGAGCTGAGCGCGATGGATCTTTTTGAAGGAGTAATAGCATAAACCCACTCAGAGAAGAAAAACTGACACGCACAGACACAACAGGGACAGACGAGATCGAATGACCTTCAGGAATTGACGTACATGGGTACAAACACTTTGACGGAGGCATACATATTTAAGCACAGAAAGCGTGCACATGCGGTGAACGCCTCCCAATGTTAAAGTTGCGATAAATCTCGACTTTTATAGTGCGGTATTGTGCATGTATAACCTTGGCAATGGCATGCGTCCAATCTCTATGGGCATCCGAGGACTCGGCTCCGAAAACCAACACTCTCTGAGACTGCAGGTACAACTCAAAGGTGAACACTGGCCTGGGGGAGGTGTGGAAACAGCACAATTAACACACAAGCACTCAAAAGCACACAAACGTACACACGTGCCCACATGCTTACAGCTGTGAAACACACAGGATGGCAATTAATCTCTGTTAGTCTTTTGCTCATACAATAAACAGCTGAACACTGGAGATTAATCCAGGGGAAAGGTCACACTCTTAATGGCTTTAACAGCGCTGACTTGTGGCCCACATTTTCGGACGGGGGAAGTATTCATTACAGCAGCGAGAGCAAACGAATTGGAGAAAAACGGAAAACGTGAACATTTCCCAGAGGGTCAGGCTAATCAGATTAGGGGTTAGCGTGTCTGTTTTTTGTGTGTGTCTTTACAGTTTGTGTATAGAACTGAAATGCTTTTCATTACCTCTAAACCACAAAAGGTGGTCACAAAAAGTCTGTTAATAAAAGATTATGTGAGGGTAAAGTTACAGTACATTTGGTCACTTAATGCGTTTGTTCTGATTGGATAGCCATCTGAGCATTAACATGACAGAATGTAAATGCTCAACAACATCTGGTGTTAATGTGTTGTTTATGTAAACTATTCTTTAAACGTACCTATTTCGGAAAGCACTTTGGTCACCTGCTGTTGTTTTTTAAATGTGCTATGGAAATACAATTCTATTGTATTGCAAAACATCTCAGAAGGTGACCTGAGAGACACCCATGATGTGTAAGTTGTTCTAGCCATGCACTTATTGTAAATGCTACCACCCCAAATAAAACTGTAAGCATATGAAATATTATGAAATTTAGCTCCATTACAGAAAAAATAAATACACTCTTAAAGGGATAGTTTACCCAAAACTGAACATGCTATCATGATATACTCACCGCCATGTCATTGCAAACCTGTGTGACTTGCTTTAAAGAATGTTGGTAACCAACTTTGGTCCAATTGACTTCTATTGTATGGCCACATTTCTCAAAATATCTTCTTTTGCTTTTTTCAGAAGAAAGAGTCATATACAGGTTTTGATTGACATAAGGGTGCATACATTATTACAGAATTTTTAGGCGAATTATCCCTGTTAAATGTGACCAAGTATAATGTGCAAACCATCAATTAAGCCCAGAAATTGTTACCAGACCCCAAAAAAAGTTAAATGAAAGTGTAAAAAGTGTACCCTGTTTCAGTGATGTTCTCAGTGCGGTTGATGGCCAGGCTCACTACCTCACTGATGTCAACCCGGCCTATGGGTGTGGCAATCTTCTCGTTGTCATAGTAACTGAGAAACCCTCCTTCCAACGTACACCAACGTCGAACTATATCTGAAACACATAAACATATAGACACATGAGATATAATAACAGTTCTATCATCATTTACTCACCTTTGAGTTGTTGCAAATTTGTATACATTTCTTTGTTCTGATGAACACAGAGAAAAATATTTGGAAGAATGCTTGTAACCATACAGCTCTTAGACCCTATTGACTACCATAGTAGGAAAAATAACTTTATAGTTTTTTTGTTCTGTTGAACACAAATTTTGATATTTTGAGGTATGTAGAACAGCAAACAGTTCTGGGGCACATTTGACTACCATTGAAATTTTTCCTACTATGGTAGTCAATGGGGTCCAAGAACTGTTTAGTTACAAGCATTCATCCAAATATCTTTCTCTGTTTTCAACAAAAACAAAGAAATGTATACAGATTTGGAACAACTATAGAGTGAGTAATTGACAGAATTTTTATTTTTGGGCGAACTATCCCTTTAAGGTTAGGAAAGCTTAAAAAACACTTCCATACACTTACAATGGAATAAAATGTATACTAAAACCAAAATGTATTCAGACTTGGAACATATTTTCTCTTTTTTTATTTGACATGTTCAACACCCTTAAAAAAAAAACACTAAAATCTCATGGATGTCTTCAAATATACTAAATAATATATACCACCAACAATTTCCCATTTTAACTCAATACCCCACAGTCTTATCACATAAAAGTGAAGTTTATACAAGTCCATGAAGTTATGAAGTCCACAGGGATATAAGCAATATACAGAAAATCCTCTAGCTACTTTCTAAATTCAAGATATCCCTCCCAGTTTGAGAAGGTTGTTCATCATCAATATTTAATCTACGGTTACATTTTATTTAAGTTAGTTTAAGAACACCGTGGCGTACTTCAGGCAAAACTAGCATTCATCAGTGAAAACCTAACACAAAAAAACCAACAAAACAAACTTTCAAAGGTGTACAATTGTGGACAAAGTAATTTCTTCACCCCCATCAACTAAAAGTCAGCCATTCAACCGATTGATTCCACCTAAAATGCACACACTGTACCAGTGATGAATTTTAAAAAAAGACTCCTAAGTGACACAGATGGTGCAGAAATCACACATCCCCTTTAAAAACCTTGTTGTCTTTCACAGCGGCGCCATTACAATAATTGGTGACTTTGAACCTCATATATCTCATTTTATTCGAGTCAAAAACGCATTTCACCATCTTTGCCCCAGTCCATCATAAAGGCAACAAAAACAGCACGAGTAAACGTTGTTCGCTCTCATCTTCATTTGTCTTGCGAAAAACGCTGATGGTCCCTTTCTCAACACTGCTGAGAACGTTTGTGGGATGTTTTTGGAGCAATGCTTTTACACAGAGCTGTGGATCTTAAGTGTAACCTTGTGTTCCATTGACACAAGGTTTTGTTCCAATCTGGCAATGCCTCACCTGATTCAGCTACAATGCTGGCATTTCATTAATCCAGTTATCCGTGTTAGTTGTGCTGGGAGAACAAACGGTTCTGTCAGCAATGTCAGGACAGGAGATGCTAAATAAAGGCTGAGGAGGGGCCGCCCGTGTGACATGAGATGCGATATCCAATGTTTGACTTTCTGACTGACTTTTAAAGTGACGGTACAAAACAAAGTGTTGATCAGTAAGACACTTCAGTTGACAGAGATGATATTTAGCAACCAATTAATCACAAAGTATCACAAACACACATTCACACGTTGTTTGCGTAGACCTGCGCATGGATCCACAGACAGCTGGCATTTACTATCAATGACCATGTAGTGCGATTGTCTGCTTAGTTTTGTAGTGCAACACAATAAATTGCTGGTATTTATTTCCTTCAAACCTCTTTACCTTATCTGTCTGAACCTTTTGAGCTCAAATGCCACCACACAAAAAAATAACTAATGGTTCTCAGGAAGCTATATGAAGATGTAGACAGATGTTAAAGGGATAGTTCACCCAAAAATGAAAATTCTGTCACCATTTACTCACCCTCTTGTCTTTTCAAATGACGTTCTTTCTTCTGCAGAACACAAAAGAAGATATTTTGAAGAATCTTGGTAACCAAACAACAGTGGTACCCATTTACTTGTATTGTATGGACACAAAATAAATGCAAGCCAATGGCTACTGCTGTTGTTCGGTTACTGACACTCTTCAAAATATCTTGACAAGAGAGTGGGTAAATGATGAGAGAATTTTCATTTTTGAGTGAACTATGCCTTTAAGGGAGAGATCCATTTAATTGGTCAATTCATTTTTATTTGTATTCTAATTTGTATTGCAGAGATCCGAAGACCTTTGTTCTGTTCCAACACCTAGTAAGCTGACTAGGATATCCTGCTTTGCCAAATTCTAAAGCATTATGAACATATATCCATCATAGAGACTGTATCCCAGAATGCACTGCAATAAGCTTGGTATAAAACCCACCCAAGATAGAGCAGGCAAGAAGAATTAAAACAATTCAAATGAACTTGCATTTATATTACATTTAATACTGATAAATATCAATAAAATAATTGTTTAGTAATATAATTTAGTATATAAAATGATGCATTTGTTTTTATAAAAAATAATAGGATTGATATATTTTATATTTATTATGTTTTACATTATCAAAAGGACTAATTGTGTACATTGTTTGTAACATTACAAAAATATATATATTTTGGACCACAAAACTTAACTTGAAAAACAAATATTATTAGTAAAAAAAACAAAATGTCAATGAACTATATACTGTACAACTGTTCAGAAACATCAGGAAAAAATAAAGGTAAAATCTTTGTTAGCACTTGTATGTGGCATGCAAGTCAAATGACTCATACGTCTACAGCCCGGCACAGTAGATTTCAGAGGCTTAGTCATCAATGGACGTGGCTCAAAATAATCTTGTTTCATCACTTACACAGACGGAACCTCATGGGGACTTCTATCATTCGCAGATGGACATTGTTTTCTATGAAAGGATCACAACATTGATCCAGATGAAAGAAATGAATGAACCTCAATCGAGAAGTTGCCCCGGCTCTGAGACACACAGCATTCAACAGTGACAGGCAATGGGAGGTTGTTTTAGATACATTATCCACTTTAGAGCACGGAGTGTTTCACAAACACACACGCACAGTGGAATAGCGCTGCATGATTTATAAAGGGGCAGATGTGGTTGTTTTCTCCTCTTCCCCTAAAAGCATGATTGCTCTGCGGGGTGTCAACGGAAACTCAATGAAGCTACACGCAAATGTTTTCACTTCCACAATCTATAATATCATGTCCAATGACATTCAATGTAATAACTTACTAACATAACCAAAAAACATTTTGTATTGCTGTTTGCAACCCTTTGTGCAGTGAATTGTGGGATGCTTGTCAATGCCAAAGATGTCAATGCCAAATGAATGGGAGATCTGCAGCTTTCCCTTGAATCTGTGTTGAAGAGTCGAGCAGAATTCAGAGAGATTAAGTACTTCGGGAGAGTCAAGTGGCAAAATAATTCTGACCTCTGCAATACAGATGAACAGATTTACAAAAGATCAAGTCAATAAATAAAGTGTACAGTGACTTGAAGTGCATTTAAGGTACAAGTTTCTTTAGGCTGTGTAGTCCCTGGGAATCGAACCTGTGACCTTGGCATTTGTCTGTTAGATGAACGACAGACTTCAACAGAAACTTGAACATGCAACCATGTACACACAACAACAACATATTGTATTATAATTGCCATATTTAAAAAAGCTAAATAATGTTTACATTACAAATGTTTCCATTTTTATTCAATGGTAGAAAAATCAGGTCAAGTGCAAACAAAAATGTTGCCATAACCGAGAAGTGAAGTCAGTGGAACTGGCCAGTGTTGGATGTAACCGACAGTGCTTTTATTAAAATCCCCAGGATGAAACCATTAATTATTGACACTAGGTTTTATATAGAACATTTTAGACCATTAGCATGAAAGGCTTTAAGGCAACCTGAATGGAAGAGCTTTGAAAAAAATGTCCTTTATTGAAAAAGCACATGCAGCATTTCCTGTTGAGCAAACAAGTTTAAATGCATTGTTTAAGTAGTGCCTTTAAATTTTTCAGGGGCAACTCTATTCTTACGACACCATTACTGTAAGCGCACACTTTTATCTTTTTTATAATAAATGAAATAACACTGTATTTATCGGCTGTGCCATTACAATTCTTTACAGAGGCATGGAAGCCATTTTATTAAATGCCGTCTTAAGAGGGGAAAATGACTAAATCTGTAAATAATAAAAGGGCAGTTGGGGGTAGCAAAGCAATGCACTAAAGCTGTAAATCAGCACACAAGTAAAAAAATTAAAAAATATTTAATGGATAATACAACCAATAGACCATTTGGCATTTCTATACATGTATCCAAAAAACGATACTGTGGTTTGTTGTCGTGCCACAAAACAAAGTTTGTTCTCGTATTTCTAAAAGTTTTTACATTCTCGACCACTTTCCTAAAGTTTCTTGATACAAAGAATAATGAGGCATTCATTTAATACAATACCAGAAGTTCTTTAAACTTTCAAACGGCTCTCACATTTACTTTAAGATACTTCGAGCCACACTGAAACGTCTAATTCTAAAACACAGCTTGCTTATTATTTTCAGCCCTCATAAGCGCACATGCTGGTATCAGGGAAAAACAGGCAGAAGACCAAAGCGGGCTACTGCAGCTTGAGACAGATGTCCCTTGGGATACAAGATAGAGATGAGCAGAAAAAATGAGACTCTACAGTAGAACATGTGCTCCAGATGCTTATGTTACTCCACTAAGAGTCCGGCTTAATGTGGGGCCCTATCCCGGCCCCCTCCCCAGAGAGAACTCGTGTCTAACCACCAGCGGCCCACTCCAGATGTTTAGATTAGAACAGCAGGAGCACAGTGGGTGCCAGACAGATGATAGGGAAAAACAAGGATTAAAATTTTTAAACATCCTTGAAAGAGTCACATCTTTGTGGGGCTTTAATGTGAAGCAGGGACTATGAGAAAGATGGTGTACTATTTGTGTGTGTGGAGGTTTACATTGCACAAACACAGGGCAACAATTTCCATCCATGGTTGAGGATAAACAGAAAGTACAGATGAATATTCATGAGCAATTATTTGGATAAATGGATAAATAAGGAGGTGGGTGGTTGGATGGACAGAGTTTGGAATGTAATGATAGATGGACTCACCAGGTCTTCCTTTCCGGTCCAGAGTGGACTTGCCCGAATTAACAGAACAATAGAGAAATCCATCCATAAAAGAGGGAACATCAGCCAAAAAACTGCTGTCACAAACTGCATCCAGCTTAGGAAAATCTATACAGAGAGAAAGAAAAAACAGAGAAAGATTATAAGAAAAAAGAGGCTGATTAGAAATAATCCTATAATGTAGTGGAAACCGAAAATCTGTTATGCAAACCCAGCTCGCTATTCTATTGCTTTTAACTGAAATTCAAAGTTTCCAAAGACTATTTACTGTACAACAGACGCTTCTTCATAACCACAGCTTTAAAATTCAACTCTAAACAGCAATATTTTTTTTACATTTTTGATATTGTATTTTGACAACATCTCACTCCCCAAGGTTATTTGTTCATAATACCTGCAAAATTTTCCAAACAAGAAAGCTCAAGGTTAGGAGACACCACTTCATCTTCGTTTCCAATTTCACTCTCTCGCTTTTAACTCATTTTTTCACCTTCTACCTTATCACATTCTGATTCAATTAGCCACTATGCTCAGGTTCAATTTTCTTCAGGAAGGCCTGCAGTACCGGCGAGATTTTATCATGCGCTTGCAGTCCCCGACATGGAAAAAGTTTAAATAACTTTAATTGAAAAGCCTTTTAATTGAGGGATCTTCCCATCCATCCATCTCTCCCCTCCAGCCACTGATACCTCTCTGTTCAAACCAGAAGGATTAAAAGTGATAATGAGATAGGAGGGAGAAAAGTCTAAACTGGCAATTCCTGCGCACATGCTTCCAACATGCAAAGGAGAACCTGTGAAATATATGAAGGTATTTTTCCAGTGGACTCAGAATAACAATTGAATTGTGAACCAGCATAGGATAAGCGGGTTTATTACATTTTGCAAATATGGTCAGTATAATATACTATAGATGGTTTCATTTAATGTATATTAATTTTTATAGTATAATAATTGTATTAAATAAAAAAATGTTCAATTTTGTTGTATATTAGGTTTACTAAATAAACAATTTGTTGAATAGGTCATGTAGCTTGGTCACATTTAAGTTTAGCCAAGTAACGGTTCTTCTACTGGTAACCCAAAATAATACTGACTAGACATACTTTTAACTTACTAACAAATTTACTGAGAAATAATCTGCAGGGACTCTTTACACATCTTTACGGATGTGTACCGGAAGTTAAGTTTAAAGTTTAAGTTTAAGTTAAGTTAAGGCAACAAAAGCGTGCATGCGCAGTAACGTTTGTTGCTTTGAAACAGTGTATGTGTGTGTGTATACAGTACGTAGGTCTTTATGCGTAACATCGTAATTGAGTATCCGACTGAGAATCACATATCCAAGCCATTAGGTTAATGAGGTTGCATCCACACAGATTTTGAGGTTACACAAATGTTGTCCCGCTGTTAGCAAGCTTAACAAAACATTGGCACAACACTATCAAAACATTTGGGGTTGTACTGATTGGAGGATTGCTTAATTGGGATAGTTGGCACGCTTCTTATGAAGACCCCAAATGAGCACTGTGATGAGTTCAATGCGATTCAGTCTAGACACACAAAAACACGAAGTACCGCTAATTATAGACACTTTCAGCAAAAATGATGTCTTAAGGTACAGATGTGTGTGTTTGTTAGTGTCCTGCATTAGCCTGTGAGAAATGCCAATTTTATTCAAAGCACCAATTAGGGCACCTCAGCGCTGACAGTGTCACCCAATCAGCAGAGAGCGTGCTTAAATGCAAAGCAGGTCACCAAAACATTTCCCTTAAGGTAGCATGTCATTTATCATCGATGTCTTTTCAAAATCTGCATCCGGCGTTTTGAACACAGCAGTTCTTCCAGACACTATTAAAACTGTTTTAAAGCTCTCTTGCTTAAGTGTGAGACAAGCAAGGACTATGAAACTTGTCCAATGACACAGCCCTTAGGAAACTTTTATGTGAAACTAAAAAAGCACTTAGTAAGAAGATATTTTGAAGAATGTAGGCAAACGAACAACGGCAGTACCTATTTACTTTTATTGTACACAAAACCAGTGCGAGTCCATGTGTACCGCTACTGTTGGGTTCCCAACATTCTTAAAAATATCTTCTTTTGTGTTCTGCAGAAGACAGAAAGTCATACAGGTTTGAAATGACAAGAGTAAATGATGACAGAATTTTCACTTTAATGAGCACACATACCTGAGAGCTTATTGTGGTGGAGGAACTCCATCTGTAGTCTCTGGCCTGCTTTCTGAGCCAGGAGGTATGGAGTGGAGTACTCAGGGTCACCTGTCGCACACATCACGTCTGCCCCGCTAAAAACCAGGGTCATGGTCTGTAGGATGTCAGGAAGAAGCACCGCAGCACAAAGGGCCTTTAGACACAAAGAGGAGATGAACAGAACATAAGTTAAAGTTAAAAGTATATCTAGGCACTGTAGCCGGTATTATTTAAAACAATTATTACACAATACAATATAATAAATATTAATATAAATAAATAAAATATAAATAGTTGCATTATTAGCCACTAGCCAGACCGATCAACAAACTCAGACCGGAAGTTAACTTCAGGCCGGAATCTTAAAAACTGTCTAAATGCTTAAATGAGGAAATCTCGAAATCTTCCTTACTTACAGACAACACATTAAGGTTTGCTATTTCCCGCATTCAATTGTACATAAGTGGTCCCTTCTCCCTGTTTCATCTCTGGCACACACACACACACACACACACACACACACACACACACACACAAACACTGTAATCTTGCAAAAACTCACCTAATTTGACAGCACGTGATGAATTAACTAACAACAGTGTCAACATTGTGCCTTTCTTTTAGTGGCCACGAAAAACAAACATTTACTGCATGCAGAACTAGGAATCTTGGTAAAGAATAACATTGACAGGAAATAGGGCATCCACAGAAAGAATGCAGTCTATCCAATTAAAAAGAGATGGAGGGAGGAGGAGTCAATAAATACAATAGTGTGCGTCTCTCCGAAAGACAAGAGAGACTAAGAGAGAGTGCGGGCGAGAGTAATGCAGTCGAACACGGTTTTTTTCTGAATCAGACCGATCCAGCCGAGCTATCGATCCTGCTCAAACAAGCCAGATCCGCTGGAGAACAAGGACACGGAGACAGTAAACCACACACAAACACACATATATGTACTCTGATGCCAATACCTGTAGCTACCAAATACATCACATTGACACACACACCCAAGTATCATTTCCACACGACGGTAAAGCTCTATCCATTATCCAGAGATGCCCATTTAAGAAGGTTAAAAATTGAAACACAATACACTACTTCCCTTTCATGGATGACCTCAAAAAATGTTCTTCTAACGACAAAAATCCCTGGGGTTGTGTGTGTATGTGTGCGAGTGTGTACATGTATTGTCTAGGTCAAATCTGCTGAAGAGACTTTCTGGAGGTCACGGAGTTATAAGTCTAATTGGTTGTTTGGACTATAAATCTACAAAAAGTGAGAATTCCAAATATAGAAATGCTGTGTGTGTACTCTATGTACACAAGTTCACAGTTGCGCACACACACACACAAAAATGAGAACAATCTGTTCAGGCCACAACAACAGGTTTTTTTTCTGCTTGCATGGTTGGGTCAGTGGTGTAGATTTCTACTTGCCCTGCTAACATTTTCACTGAACGCACAAGATTTAAACAAAACTGCATCTGTGTTTTTATTAAATATTATTTGATTTGATTTAGTATTATATATTTGATTTGATTTTGTATTATATATTTTATCGGATTTTATATTATATTTTTTACTTCATATAATAATTTAATTTAAACGAAAACAAGCTACAAAGGATTTGATCAACAGCAATTTGATGTAATAAGCCAATGTGTTTTGTTTTACAGAAAATGGTTGAAAATGTTACAGCTCTATACAGTACATTCTTGTTTAAAAACATGCAATAATTTGTTAACAATTATTGTATAATAACTAACAATTATTATATGTATGTAAAAAAAACTATGTACAAATACACAAAGCTGAATGCAAGGGTTAAAAACACGTACTGTTCACGTGGCTCATAAGGGCAAGTAACAGTTCCATCAGTTGACCCCAAATTTTGTCACACTGGCCTCAGGGTATCTTACTGTTGAGCTCTGCTGCAGGATTATCATCTCGCCATTACCAAACTACTGCCAAATGACTACTGATCCAAACTTCAGGCTAAAAACTATCAGTCAAGAACCAAAACCAAAACATATCACATTTGAACAAAAACTTGAGGAACGTGGTGGATTTTTCTGGAACATTCTGTTTGTTTCTGTCCCAAATGCACCCCTCCATTTATAATCTAATCTCACCTCTGGATGTACCTAGACGGCTTCCTTTATCTGACTTCATCTCCACGTACAGTTAGTGCTAGCAATTGTACAACTGTTTTCAGAGATGTGCCAAAAACTCCCGTGTTGCTCTTGTCTCACACACACTTAAAGTGGCCGTAACTCATAGAGTTTCTGCATATCTCATATTAATCTTGAGTATTTACAGAATAGTATCGCACCCTTCAAATATCTGTAGTCTTCAGTTTGATCACATTTATAAAAGACAGACACAGTTGTACGTTTACTTCAGAGAACAGGAGGTGTGCGAGCTGAAGCATGCGAGAACACAATACATCATCGCATTATCTCTGCATAACTGTTGAGACACTATAAGTTTGTGTTGTTAACATTATGCACATACGCGCTGATTGCCAACAAAACATATGACTGACCTACCGCGTGCGGTTCATGTCCGGCCGGCATCTTTTAGAGCTGAAACCGCTCCAACTATCAGTTTCAAATAATCTCCAAATCCAGCGTTATATCCACCGTTTATATTCCTCACCGAAATGCAGTGAACAAACAAACACAGCTGAACTTTGTGAACTCCGTGCTCTTGCTCCAGCTGGTTGACGTGTGCGCATGCTCCTTCTCCCGCTCTCCCTGGATGCGTGGGTTTGCTCTTTCTTCTCGCTCTGGAGGGTTGACACGTGGCCGAGCTTTTCCGAGAAAATTGCCCAATAAGGGACTAAGAACAGTTGTTATGTATAGGTTTTTCAAGTGTGAAAAAACTTTACGAAACTGTACGAAGCTGGGGGAGTGTATCGAGCACAGAAATACTACGTCATACGTCCAACTGACCATGTTAAGCATGAGAAGACAACATGTTTAACATTGTAAATAAGTCAGAATGCATGAAACACTGTTGCCTCCCCCTTTTAATCCACAGCCCCCCAATTTCCGTCAGTCTCCGGAAAGCAGGCTTGATATGTGTTAGGGCTGACGTGGAGAGAATCTTTGTAATTTAGGAGTAAAACAGACACATTCAATGCTTGAACAATGTCAATATTCGACATTAATAAAAATATTTTGATCACATTCAAATTTAACTAAAGGTGCAGTATTTTGTGTTATGCAAAAAAGCTAAAAACAAAATCTTTACTGTGGTTTTAGTGCAACCTTGGCAACCTGCTCCAAAAAGCGTTAGGAGACAGTTACCATGGTAACTCAGATTTACACCTGGGCTACCAGGTGAGCCGAAGCAGCAATAGATGTACACACGCACACACACAACACCCCCAACACTTCCTCTAGGCTTAATGGGCCTTTTAATGAGGCAGAGAAAAAATAACACAGAGTCAAAGGCCAACATTAGTGCACGCACACGCAAACACTGACACGCGCACACCTTGTTGAGTTCCTCCTGGGTGTTTAGACCTTCCAGAACTTTCTTGTACTTCCTCTCCTTGTACTTCCTGCGAATAAAGGATGCCCGCTGCTCTGGCGATGGCTGCTTGCAAAGCTTTTCCTCTTGGGGAAGATTTGCTGCCCAGATTCGGTTTGAATTTTTATTCCCAACCTCTAAAAAAAGCTAGAAAGAGAGACAGAGCGACGAAACGTGAGCAAAATACATTTTGGTTCAAATCAATGCATTAAACAAATGACTGTCACCTCAATGAGCTCATTGCTCCATATGCTGCTGTCTAACTTCATGCTGCGGACCTTGGAGATACAAGGACCCAAAAATCGATGCGGACCTGGAATTAAACAAGATTTTAATCTAATACGTGTTTATAGTAAATATTTTAATACACTCATCTCATTTCATTTGTAAACCAGACATCACATTGTCTTTCATAAACACTCCAAATACAGATGTAACAATTTCATTACGAACCTCACACACTCATCCTCTGTTTTTTTCATGTGAACTAGTTCTTTCATTAAACAGAAATTACAGTATGCCTTCAGGTCATGTAACTATGTGCACACATACTATAATGTTTCCGTTTAAAGAACGTGCAGATCTCATGTCCCCTCCAAACTAAATATGGCATGAATATGGTTTAAAAGCAATGACTCATTTGACATATATACAGACTCGCACTCATTATGAATTTCATCGTATCTTTTCCAGGCAATCTTTTCTCCAGCCTGCCACGGCAATAATTGCAAATGAAAGGCGCGGAAAAGCCATTAATTGCTAATGAATCATAAGTAATTAATTGTGTTTGTTGGTCTGCGCATTTATTTCGCTGAACTCCGGGCACCGTTGCCGCCGTTGTTTATGCGAGACACAGATGAATTAAACATGGCAGAGAGAAACACATATTTGAATATGAAGTGTGTGATATTCCAGCATAATTAGCAGCATTTTAGGGTACCAGTTTGCCATCAAAGATCATCAGAGCTGCCTGAAGCCAGTGGGACTTCTCCATGTCTTTGTGTATGTGTGTATCGAGGAGACTCGATGGGAGTTTTGTACCATCCATGAAAATCCCCTTTGCCTCTATAAAACCTAATGTAAGTATCAAAAGAAAATTAAAACCACCAAAAAGCTTTCTCTCAAGTTCAACTTTTGGAGAAATATCTCTTCTTTCTTCTTTTATTTCAAAGTAATAAACGGATGAAAAAGTGAAAACTGTGCATACTGGGAGTTTCTATGGTAACAACAGGCGCACTTGATGAATGTCTCCCATCGCAACCGTCGATTTAAAGAGCTTATTGCAATTACACGTGTAAAGAAAGAGACAAACCCAAATATCTGTCACAGAGCCACCGATCCTGACTGATATCAGACAGCGTGTGAAAGAGAGAGAAACCGTGTAGATAAGTATTATAAATGTGAAGACGGATCGTGAGAAAGAGAAATTATTTCACCCGTCTCTCTTTCGCACAATCTCTGTCTCGCACCGAAGACAATTTGCTCTCATTTAATCGTTAGCCATTTTGTATATTTTCCCTTTTCTCTTATAATTGTCGAAGGCAGAAGCTCGGCTAATTAAAGTGTCTGTGCCACACATTCGATGAACGCTGCCTCAGACTTTTAAGAAATATGTCTCCCCGCTCGATGGCTTATTCAGCACTAGATTGCACAAGTTCAGCTGGTATTTCCTCTTGTATCACAACCTAATGTAATATTAAATGGCCACATAACTAAAATAATGAGTTCATTTATTGTGTCGGAGGGTGGCTGGAATAAGAAATGCCAATTAAAGCTGAGAAAAGAGATGGAGAAACAGCGGAGAGGAAAGATTAAGCAAGATCAGAATTAAATATACTCAATGGATAAAGCAAAAGCAGTTATGGACATATGGATACATATGTGTGTGGATCTTACTATACTGGGTAAAACAGAGGAAGAAGAGAGAAAGAGAAAAACCAAAGACAGCTGTGGAAAAATATTTGACTTAAGTTTAGATCTATAGTAACATGAGGCCCAAAAACCAGAGCCAAGACATTTCATTTTATTTAACAAGAAAAGTACAACCAAGGCTTACATTAATGTCATTTCCCACGTTATAGAAATGTTTACGTTTTGCTTCCTATTGTGTCTTGCTTACCTGCACAATTCTTGCAGATGACCACACAGAGATTAATAGACGCCCATTCCGGCTCAGATGCCTGACAGTCTGCACACTTCCTGTTAGACTTGTTGAACCAAACCTTCTCCAGCACCTCATAATTGGACAAGGACTCTACGATAGATTCCTGAACTGCCTCCATCCATTCCTCCCTCTCACACTCTGACTCTGCTGTAAAACTGACACAAATTACAAACATTTTTAAGCAAATATATAATAAAATAGTAAGAAAATATATCATGAAAGCTGCAATCTTTCACTTTTTTCTGGTAAAAAAAGAAAAATGAGTAATAGATAACATTGTTAAGATATTAATCATGGTGAGAGAGATGACAATTGAATGTTACAGATTGTAGCTAAATATGTATATGTACAGTATATTGATATACAGTACATTAAAACAGAAGCAAACCCTATGCTACTACACATAAACTAACTTTAACCTGGACTGAATTTTCATTCAGTCTCATTGAGCTTGATTTAGGTAGCAAACCCCCCAAGAAAAACAGTCAATGATTTTTATACTGCTCATTATTGCATTATGATTGGCAGTGATGAGACAAATACGATCTAAACATAAAACCTGTAAAAGCTCTGAATCTGCTTTCTATTTTTATTACGACCCCCCCCCCCGCACCCTTTATTTTAAATGAGCGCAGAGAGCCCAGTACCTCACCTCTGAGGAATAAATTCGAATTATTTTGCCAACAACTAATACTAAATAGTCCACCAGCCTCAGATCGCTCAACATTTAGAATGCAACTACAAACAGATCAATATTCTGTCCTGTCCACAATAACAAAGCTAGGAGATAAAGAGGAAAAAATCTTTACCAGTGCACCCCAGTCAAAGAAAGAGAGCGATGGCTTTTCATTGTTTGCTGTTGTTGTTATTGTTGCTGGTTTTTTTTGCCGGGGAACTGCATCAACCATAAAAGGATCATTAAAATACAAACACAAAAACATCTAATCGATTAGGCCTCTGCAAATGGCCGCTTTGTTGGAAACATCAGCTTGTGTGGGGTCACAGGTGAGCGACGCTGGTACTGTACAGCCGTTATAACAGAGCTGATATTTATAACGGGGGAAAAACGAGAAAAGAAGAAATAACAGATCAATAATGAGTGCGCTTCAGATGGATAGTATCAGAGAAGCTAGACAGCCGTAATGAGAGAGTGGCTGTACCAAAATAACAGTACATAACCAAGTACAAAAACATTAAAGAAAATAAGAGCGCAAAAAGAAAATGCGAAAAGTTTCCTTAATAGTTATAAATGTAGTGCTGTCCAGAAGCAAGCACTTAATTTAATTATACACAGGCAAAAAAAAAGTTTAAATCTTTTTCTTGTTTGGAACTTTAAATCACTTTTAGTTAGTGGGTGCGCCACTAGATCAATTGTGCTAAGAGGTTAAACTCTAAAGTAGGAATGTTCCAATAAATGAAAAGAGAAAATGTTGCACCTTTCATGAAGAAATATTCCGAACTAGATAGCGAAAAATAACTGCAGGAGATATGTTAATAATGAGAAACTTTTCTGTTTACCTGCTGGGGGTTCTGCAAAACCCAGCAGAGCACAAAGGTGGTATGTTCCTGATAAAGCAGTGAGAAAAAGAATTCTATGAATCGGGATGTACGTTTCTCATTTGGGATTTGCTACTTGAGAGTCTAATCCATGAGCCTGCTATTGTTAACACAGTGCTCTTCAAACTCAAATTATTTCTTCATGATTGGTCCTAAATTTGATCTGATGTTCATCTAGTGTTAACCATAAATAATTTTACAAAATAAGTGCATTTTTATTACAGGGTTAGCAACCAAGTTCTCTTTCTTGTAGCCGCTGATCTGCAGCATTTACAATAATGTGAAGTGACAGCATCTAAAAGTCATTCATTTTGATAGTCAAAATGCTCAAAAATGAGTTTTTGATAGCGATTTGAGGCAACCTGAATGACACAAGTCATCATCAGCAATGAAACAAAGTTACACAGAGTTCAACTTTTTACAAATCAATGCATCAGACAGCAAACGCACAGACAGCACAGCACACGTAATCCAACATCTGATAGAAGTCGGATACAAAAGTCAAGCAGGAACGCCTACAGAACTAACAACTAACAGAACAGTGATCTGGCAGAGCTCAAACTTAAAGGGATAGTTCACCCAAAAATGAAAATGCTGTCATCATTTACTCACCTTCTTGTAATTTTAAACCTGTATACATTTCTTTGTTCTGCAAAACACAAAGGAAGATATTTGTAAGAATGTGAGTAACCAAACACATCTCACCTCCCATTGACCCTACTATGGCAGTGAATGGGGCTTGAGATCTGTTTGGTCACTGACATTCTTCCAAATATCTTCCTTTGTGTTCATCAGAACAAAGAAATGTATACAGGTTTGAAATGACAAGACGGTAGAGTAAATGATGATAGAATTTTCATTTTTGGATGAACTATCACTTTAAGACAGCTATTTAGACTTTAGCATTTTGAAGATATTATATTTCCGTTCCCTTCACCTGTTTTGGCAACGTCTTGCTTGATTTGTCTGCTTCAGCATTTCAATGGAACTGATTTGGGAATCTGCATTCTATGAGGGATTCTTTTGACAGCAACACTCTACTTGATGTCTGTTTCAGATGACTGTTATGTTGACTCTGGCATGTCTACTCAAGACTTAGACAATCTGCTGTAAAAAAAATTCTAACGCTCAGAAAGTAACTTGGAATTCATTGGTCCCCAAACAACTACGAGTTCCAGACCCTGAAGCAGCAAAGTAGCCCCATAACAGTATATCCCCTCCAGCACGATTTAACATTAGAACAGTATTTTGAAGGAGATATGCAGTATTTTCCTTTCAAAACACACATTTTAAAGTTGCAGTGAGTTGTCTGGTAACTTTCGTGAACGCCCCCCTCTTGTTGAGCTTTCCTCAGAGTAGTCTCATGAATGCAGCTGTTATCAGATGCGAGAGATCTTTGAAAATTTGTAGCCATCGCTTTCAAGTTATATATGTTGTTTGGGGACTTTTCGGCATATTCTTGCACTGAGATTTGCAGCACACCCACTCCTGGGAAAGTGACAATTTTGCTGAATTTCTTCCAGGAGAAAACTGTCTCACTTTGGACTATAAGCTTCTTCTTTTTTTAACTCTTCCCAGTCTTATGAGCTTAAAACTCAAATCCTTTTGTATATGGCCATATCCAATATAGACTCTTATTACGCTTGTTTCATAAATCATCAGTTGTATCGTTTCCTTCCATTATGTTACAATATTGCTCTGTTAAAAATCATAGTGCGCTACCTGGAATTATTACGTTTTAAGGTAGAATAACCTCACAAGTGTCATAGGAAGCAACTTTAATGATGTTCATTTACCCATGACCAGGGTCTACAATTCACACTCGCCAAGCTCCAAATGGGAGTAAAATTGGCTTTGAAGACAAAGTAAAACTGCGTTACTCACCAGCCGCTGGAAACTAGAACAGCAAGAATACATTACGTTTGCTGATGTAGGCAACACAAGCGATTCAAATACAAAACAAACTGTTTACCAAAGACAACACTGCTCACAGATTTACATTACATATACATTTATGCATTTGGCAGATGATAAAAAAACAGTGCATTTAGAGTATACATGTCTTTTATTGGTATGTGTGTTCCCTGGGATCAAACCCACAACCTTTGCATTGCTAGCTTGCCTGAATACTAACAGTTACCTTGTTGGCAACTTAATAGTCATCTTCGTTAAACTTCCTGTACCGACGTCTCACCATGTGCAGGTAAAATTAAAACAACAATCATATTTTTGAATATATATATTATTTTAAACTAAATAAAAATGCAAACTACAATTTCATGGACACTAAATTTTCCCACTTTATTCACCATTAGCAAGGGTGGCAAAAAACCTGCGCATGCCACAAAAAAAGATCTCCTCACAACCAAATACTAAGCATCTCTGAACTCTGTAACCTGTTGAAATCTCAGGAGGCATTTGGATAAATAAATGAATGTTAACACTAAGAACACTTAATCTACCTTGAGTGAAATTATGATTTTTAAGTTATTTAAGACAGAAGCACAAAATTATATTAAATAAGTCAAGGTAAAATTTTCTGATTTTCTGGGCTCATGTGCTTATATATATTACATTTTGTCAGCTCACCAGAAGGATTTAAAAGGTGTAGTGATCTCAAAGCCTTTCCTCTCAACCTGTTTCACACTTGCAGCAGTCAGATCCACCACAGAAATGGCCACTCCAGCATTAAAGTCCTGTAAAAAAAAAAAAGAATATTAACATAAGAATATGGCAGAGTTTTAAAGTCTGTTTTTTTTATTGAATATCAAGACCTATAATAAAGAAATCTACATCATTATCCTGGATCAGTTCTTGCCATGTGAACAGACCAAAAATTTCATTCAGGAATTATAGATGTCTGAAGCATTATGGAGTAACTCACTTAAATTAGAAAAATGCTAACTTGTAAAAATCAACTATAAAAAAAAGTCTTTGTGAGAAGGGTCAAAGAAAGCACCACACGCTGAACTCACTGGAGGGTAAATACCTGCTGATCCATTGATCAGTGTGCGAATGAATGACAGAGTTTATTTCACACAAGAACAAGCAAGAAATACACAGCAAACTTTTTTCCAAACTTTACCAATTACTTCAAGGGCGACGCCAATATGAGAACCTCTCAGAGGAACGCGGGATGTTTCTGGGAGGACAAGAGAAAAGAAGCCAAAAACAGCCACAGGGCACCTATATTGTTCTTCCCGAGACCCATAGTCCCATAATAATGGGTTAAGAGTACATTTTTCAAAGAGTTTAAACAAATGTAACAAATTTCTCAACTCAAAAAAAAGGAGTTTGGAAATAGACAGAAACTTAATATGCAATGTGCAATACTAACACAATAATTTATGCATAAAAGTAGTATTATGTAAAATTGTATGTTAGTATACAGCCGTGGCAAAAAATTAAGAGACCATTCCAGATGTTCATTTAATGAACATTTCTAGATGTATTGCAGCCATTCCAGTCCATCAAACCTCAGGAGTGACAAAAACTTATCCGACAGCAATGTGAATCACTGACAGCATGACAAGAAGCATTAAAACTGTGATAAAAATCCAGGTTATCACATGAAAAAACAAATTACTGTTGTATTGCTTAAAAGTGAATGTGAACTTTTTTTTAGTATTTGAGGTCTGAAGAAATACAGAGCACCTTTTCTGTTATTTTGACCTGTTTCTCCAAATTTCATTTTTTACATTTACATTTACATTTATGCATTTGGCAGACGCTTTTATCCAAAGCGACTTACATTACATTGTACTATACATTTGTACATTTTGTATAGTAAGCAAGTGGGGGTTAGGTGCCTTGCTTAAGGGCACCTCAGCCGTTACCCGCCAGCCCTGAGAATCGAACCAGCAACCTTCTGATCATGAGTCCAACTCTCTAACCACTGGGCCACGACTGCCCAAATAAATGCCCAAATTTTTTGCAAATAAATGCAAATAGAAACAATATTTTTTTTAAATTTGGGAAAAATATTGTTAGTAGTTCACAAAATGAAACAAAAATTGTCAGTTTAGCTAAACACATACCTATAAATAGTAAATTTTAAAATCAGAAAAAACTGATTTTGAAATAGTCTCTTAATTTTACAGCTCAGTAGGTTTTGGACAGAGCCTCTCAAACAAAAACACACACATCGAGACACTTTAAAATCTCATTGTGCTGAATTTCCAACTCCATTTGGATATCAGAAGCACTTGTACTGTAAAAATCAGATTACACTACCCTTGTGCTTTTTTGAGTCCTGGGTTATGGAAGAAGTAGTTAAGTACGGAAATCAAAAATCGATGTAGTGCTAAACTGTGACGTGGTCACGTGACTGGGACCTGCCTGTTGGGTTGACTTTCATTACCTTAGAGAAACATTCCGCCCTGACCTCAGAGGAGAGAAGGGCACCACATTTCATCCTCACCACAAGGGGAAGGAGGGAAAAAACAGCGTTCCGGGCAGCTCGTTCATCTTGTTAAATTAAATACTCCACTCCAGTGAACATGAACCGAGTTACACATCACCACACCTTTCTCCTCTCTCGCTCCCTTCCTGCCTCCTTCTCTCCATCTTACTGCTCCTTTGTGTTTTCTTCATCCCTCAACAGCCGCCGCTGTCTTCACCTCCCTCTACTATCACTCCATTATTATCTTTCTGCCTGGTTCACCCAGTCTCTTTTCTTCACTTCTTCCTATATCTTTCCCTAATTCTTATATTATCCCCCATTCCTGTACTGTTGCTTCATACTTCCATTGTTTCTCCTTTCTTTTCCCCCTTATTCCTCCTTTTCCCTCTCCCTTTCATCATTCCATCTAATTTCTTATTCTCCTAAATTCCATTCCCTCTTTTTTCCCTCTCTCCTGTCGGAGCATTTGCCACAGAGAGGATTTAACGTAAAAACAATACAATCAATTTCCATTTTCACTCCTCTCTTTCTCGCATGCTAAATCGGCTGACGAAAAACAATTTCCTTGCAGAATGAAGACAAAGATGTTTGCTTGTGCTAATAAGGAAAATAATGAAAGACAAACAGAGATGATAAAGTGTGTGTGTGAGCGTGTGTGTCGACTCTTCACAATGAATAACGTTCTCAGCTTAATCTCATTTAAAACTGAGACCAATTGGGTATAGATCAAATCCGTATGCATGTGAGGTGTCACAGTTTGGGTTTGCATTGTAATAGCTACATTCTCAGCACATTGCCTGCTTCACATGATAGGAAGCGCGCAGGAACGTTACACACTTCTAAACATGGAATGTGAAAGTTTCAGTTCTTTTACTCCCATGAGAAATTGGATTATTCCAAATTGCTTCAGTCTGTCTAATTAGATCCACACAAATAAGCCTTTATTTAAATAATAAACTATTGTTTACAGACACCATGACCCAGTACATGCTCCATCACGTTGAACCGCAATGCTCATGTCGTCCTGTTTGACCCCCTTTCTTCAAACACTTTCACAATAAAAAAAAAAAACGGAAAGTCAGATAGAGAGATGCTCAATGAAAACAACCTGATCTGTTTTGGAGATTCTGAAGCTGGTTCTCATGAGGCTCAGGTAGACTCTTCCTTTGAGGCCACGCAGCTCGACGTAGCCGCTCTTGTTTGTGTTACCATTGCGAGGCTGATGGGAAATGGAGGACTGGGAGCTCGCTGCAGACTGAAGAACCTCTAGCCAATCCTGCCGTTCTCCTTAGAGGAAAGAAGGAGGAAGGTAAGAAAAAGTGTGCATTCCTGTGAAGGTACACTGCATCCTATTTGATGTATGTTAGCAAATGTGCAGGTATGCGTATGCGTGTATGGAGAGACGTGGCACTGTGGGAATACAAGGGAAGGAAGAAGTGTTTAATATTATTGTTATACTTTATAAACTTCCAAATCTGCAAACAAAGCAGGTATGCAAAAGCCCCTGTGTCTCATTGAATTGTGCCAGCCTGCCTGCGTGTGTGTGTGTGTGTGTGTGTGTGTGTGTGTGTGTGTGTGTGTGTGTGTGTGTGTGTGTGTGTGTGGGGAATGAAGCCGGAGAGGTTTCTCGTGTGCTGTGTTTAAATAGGACAACTGGGGCTTGCACAAATTCACTTGCACACACACAGGCTAGCCAAAAACATTAACAGCTGGATACTCTTATCCTCAGCAGGTCTACAGCACCTGCCACATCCACTGAGGTAAGGTAAGAGAAACAGAAAGCGAGAGAGGTCTAATTGTATTAAAGGTGAGTGTTTCAGCATACAGTGTCTATTGGACGAGGTTCAAATTGTTTAGTGTATCAGTTAAAGAGTTTTCAAGGTGTGTTGGAGTATCAGATACATAATTGCATTTGATTCCTTAACTGAGTTCAGTTCTTTTAGCTACAGTACATCTATTTCAATCTGACAGTGTCCAGTTCAACAGATTCAATTGATTCATTCTTGTGTGTGTGTGCTATAGTAGTGCAGAGATGACGTATTTTGTAAGCCACCCGAAAGTTAGTGCCGCAGTGGTTCCCTTGACTAAAAACCAATGCATTTTTCCCATAGACGTTTGAAAGATCGCAAAAAATAAACTCTATGATTAGGTTTATGATTTGTGATTAACAAATGTTTATGATTGTCTAACAAGATAATCTTTACAAACTACCATAATGTTTGCTATTTTTGAAGCCTAAATACAATCGCCCAACGTAAAGGCTATGAACAGACTACAGTATGGTCACTCAATATTAACATCACTACATCTTTTTAAAACTTTATTAAAAATATGTTCCCTGGCAAGTAAATATTCTCTAAATGAATCTCCATTCGCATTTGAGGAAATGTGTGTCTATGTTGCATTATTTATGAGAGGGTTTAATGTCCCTGCCAAAGGATGTAGTTGGTTTTAGCAATAGTTTTTTGTATTCATGCATTTGGCAGATGCTTTTATCTAAAGCGACTTAAATTGCATTACACTATACATTTTGTTTCTAAGTGTGTACACTCCCCGGGATCGAACCCATGACCTTGGCATTACTAGCGCCATGTTCTTACCACTGAGCCCCATGACCACTTAAAGCTCGATAAAGTATTTTTTTTAATCACGAGCGGGTTATAACTGGTGTCTTTCATGTCATAGAATAAAATGTGAAAATATTTAGAAGTTTTGATAACCACAAAACTTCTTTTAGGCCTTGAACCAAAATCCCATTTATTTTGAGGCGATGGAACCGAAAGTACTAAAATGCAAACTCGCTACTGGGTTTTGCATACAAAAATACGTCATCTCTGCACCACTCTAGAGCTGTATAGACCAAATGTTTAAATATGTCATCACAAATAAAGTTGCAAACAGATTTGTTAGGATCTGACATGAGTGATCACACTGGATCCTTATAAATCATTACAACCAAGCTCTACCTTTATAGAGACTTCACCCAAAAATGAAACTTCTTTCATCATTCCTTGAGTCATTCCAAACCTGTATGAATGTCATTCTTTTGTAAAACACAAAGATGTTATTTTGAGGAACATTGGTAACCAAACAACTACAGTCCCAGCTGACTTCCATTGTAAAGACACAGAACCACTGACACATGTCTCAAAATATTTTCTTTTGTGTTCCACAGAAGAAAAAGTCATAAACAAATTATAAAAATGTATACTACTCAATCTCTCAGAAAAGAGACCTCCACGTTTGAGAAATGAGCACGCAGCCACACACACACACGTGCATCTAAATGTTTCGCAGCTTGCTCAATGTCCAACGCTAATTCTCATTCTTGCCTTTTTTTGCTCATCCCACCTCATCACCCACTTCTGGATCTTTCATTCACTCATTCTCCACCTCTCCAGTGTTTGCCTTAAGATTGATGACTCTTTCAGACTGCTGTAAAGCTGTTTAAAGATGCATGAGCAGATCTGAACAGCGCTCCCCCTCTCAGTTCTTCTAATGGTGGAAAGTCCAGTTAAATGCATCCCTAAACTTACTTCCATCAGAGTAATTCCCTTGTCATGGGTCAGAGGTCATCGCTCAAGAGCCGGGGCGGAAGGAGCTACTGGAAGGCCATTATTAGCTGATATTCTGGGACAATGTGGCATGCGAATCTGCTATTAGCCTCAGATTTACCGCAGTAATTACAGCGAGGAAACGCAGGCCATGTCAATACCGTGGTAATTGATTGGCTCATGACAAACCTCTCGCCCTTTCGCTTTTACTGCAAGGTGTCTGTGAGAGCTGAATCATCTGGGAGGTTCTAATAGCCCTATAATAGTTAAGTTTGATCATGTACAAACAATACGAGATACTATATTTGATATATGGTTTTGGCTTAAAAATATAAGCAAACATCATTTTTGATGAAATCATTGTACTGGATGATTAGATAAAAGTTAGAAACCAAACCCTTACAATTTCTGCAAAAAATGCTATTACAACCTAAACCGTTGTGCCATTAAAGGAATACGTTCGAAAATTCGGTCATTATCTAGACATTTCAAATGTGTATGACTTTGTTTCTTCTGCATAACATTATTATTTTGAAGAACGTTGGTATCAGAAAAACATTGGTCCCATTGACTTGCATTGGTTTTGTGTCCATATATAGAAGTAACATTCTTCAAAATATCTTCTTTTGTGTTCTGCAGAAGAAAGTCATACAGGTCTAAAATGACAAGACAACAGGCTAAGTAAATGAAAGAATTTTCATTTTTGGGTGAACAATCCCTTTAATACACTTTATAAAACAATTACAACTAAACTAAACAGTCACTAAACTTCCAAAATGCTAACATAAATTGAATTCAAATCTAACAGTGCTTGCATAATTTTACTTTTGTCTGAATTACATCTAAAGCAACACCACTATTCAATCCATTAAACCCATAAACTGGAAAAGAACCAAAGCCTTTACGACTTCATGGAACCAGGGAACCTTTTAGCTTTTGTTATGAATATTAGGAAACAAAAGCCTAATAAAATGCACAGGCAATGATGCCAAAGCAATATACACCAACAGGGTGTCTAATGTACATATTAAATCTGAAGCTATCACCTTGATTCTATCAGCACTGTGTCAAAATATTGTGAGTCTGAGTCTCTCTCTGACTCTCTCTCTCTGACTCTCTCTCTCTGACTCTCTCTCTCTGACTCTCTCTCTCTGACTCTCTCTCTCTGACTCTCTCTCTCTGACTCTCTCTCTCTGACTCTCTCTCTCTGACTCTCTCTCTCTGACTCTCTCTCTCTGACTCTCTCTCTCTGACTCTCTCTCTCTGCTTTGGAAAATTTACGTTTAGAGGAATTCACATAATTTATTTTTTAATATATCATAACAGATATGGTAAAGAGATCTAATAAAAGATCAAGCGTGTAAGAGGTGGTGAATTGCTTTAAGAGAGATTAATGGAAAGGGATCGAAAAGAAAAAAGTATAGAGGCTCACCTTCTTTCTCTGCCCGAAACACAAAGGTTCTTACGGAGGTGATCACCTCAAACTTATTCTCACCCAGAGCACGAACTTGTTTAATTGCTGAAATGGGGATCAGGCCCTTTGAGTACATCTCCTGCAGAGAATGAGAGAGAGACAGTAAAAGGATTCATTGTACACAGTGAATATCAACAGACTGTGAGATTCATTATTGACAAAAGTTTAGACGCTGTACTTATGCCTCTTATAAACCTTTTGATCTGAAGGATAATGTTTCTTTTCAAATCCAAAATGTTTTTGTAGTTGCTGTGACAGAAAAGAAGCCAGTAGTGTCTAGCATGCATATTAGGAACTACTTTAAAGAGACAGGTCATCTAAAAATAAAACTTCTGTCATCATTTACTCACCCTCGAAAAATTTCAATGGTAGTCAAAAGTGCCCCTGAACTGTTTGTTTTCCTACATTCTTCAAAATATCTTCTTTTGTGTTCAACAAAACAAATTATGTTTCATTTAGCATTATTTTAGTCACTACATAGTTCTCATAATTTCATACTTTTCACAACTACAAGTCTAAAATGTGTTAAAACTGGCAGCATCCAAAACACGAATTCAACAAACACTTTCCTCCAAAAGCTACTCTACGTACATTCAATGTTTACATGTTATCAGTTCATGTATTCCGAGATCTGAACCCAAGACCTTGTCAATAATGCCATGCTCTACCAGCTGAGCAACAAGAACCACTGGAGCTGAAATGATGTATGAGAGCGTTGTTTATATTGCAACATCACTCTCACACACGCCTTGCAACAGAGACCTCAATCCATCCCTAATATGTCAGCTCGCTATAAAAAAAGAAAGAAGGGATCGAGCCAAACACACATTCATACACTCAAGCAGGCCTGATTCCGAATACCAGTCCCCAGCTAACAGGCTTGGCACTCCAGTATTTATAGTCTGATGTGTTGTGGAGAGAGATGAGGGAAAGAGGGCTAGTTGTTTAGAAAAAGAAGTGTTTGGTCTCACAGTGTGCTTCAAACCAACATAAGCCTCCAAAGCAGCAGCGGAGCTCTGCGAGACCTGCTTTAGTCTACAGCACTCATACGTGCCACTCCAGCCGCTCAAAAACAACAGAGAGTGATGGACAGAAAAGGGCAGGCACCGTGGAGAACTAAGAGGAAGAGAGAAAGCGTAAAAAAGAGAGATGCGAAGGTGCAGATTGCTGTTTAAAGAAAGCTAGAGAGAGAAAGAGAGAGAGAGAGAGAGAGAGAGAGAGAGAGAGAGAGAGAGAGAGAGAGAGAGAGAGAGAGAGAGAGAGAGAGAGAGAGAGATTCATCCATTCAGTTGGATGTTAATTATTCTGATGACCTTGCACTATTTCTAGAAACATCCATCCAGAAATAGAAGATTTAGTAAGGGACCCCCTCCTTAGTTCGCTTCAATAATAAAGATAAAGCCTAATACAGAAAGCAAAAGAGGAGATGACAGAAAAGGTGAGAAAGAAAGACAGTACGTCGGGATTACTTCATGGAGAAAGAACTGAGAGATGACTAAAGAACTGAAAGATCCTGAAAGAAAAGCAGAGAGTGAGAGTAACATCATGAGCGAGGGGAAGAGAAAGAGCGAGAAAGTGGGGTCAGAGGTAGCGCCATCTTCTCAAATTAAAGCAGCATGTTAACAACGACGGCTCTGGCTAACCCTAATTATAGTAGGGGGCAGCCGTCACCCCTCTCAGGGATTCGGCTCCTCTCTGGCTCTCCAATTTTGCATCCCGCCGCAGCCGCAACACGGCCGTGAACTCAGCAGAGTTTTAATGAGACTTCCTCCGTCTAAATCTGGACAGCGGCGGAAGAGGAGAGAGAGAGAGGGGGATGAAAGTGAAGAGGTGTGCGTGTTTATAGGATGCTAAGTGGCAATAATGAGGCGCTCTCTAAGCTGGCGTTAATTATTCATTGTAATTACGATTTTCAGGGTTGGAACGTTGAAGGGGGCTTAAAAGTAGATGTGCAAACAGGGGCATCCATTAAGAGTTAGAGATGGTTTAAGTACTTCGGTGTATGCTTATGCAAACACATGCATGGACAAGAAGATACGTTATAGGAATGAGGTTCTCCTGTATCCTTAGCAGCTTAAAGTGAATTAGTGGCTGTGCGCTCCTAGCGGACCGTCCTTTATATGCATTTTGACGCTCATAAAGACATACATTAAAATGTGCTGTATAGCTGAAGGGTTTGACTGATAAAGAACACATTCAGAGATCTGGAGAGTGCCACGGTGCTATATGTGTCATTACCGGTGCTGGATATGTGGAGCCATGGGGACACCAACTGGCCGAAAAAAGCTATCGCACAATCCTGATGTGAAGAGCTCAACGTGAGCGTGTAGGCTGACTTAAATGCGCAGCGTGGAGTAAACATCGATAGCAAATTAAAGTTGCATTTTAGCACTAGAGGAGACCACAGAGCTCAATGTGGTATTCTGAAAGATCCACCGCCGTTTAAGTTGTGGGTCCTGGGAATCTCACATTCACCCTAAACTGGATGATTACGTGCCATCAAAACCAGAGTGGGTGGTGAGAAAACTTTACACTGGCGCTCCCAGGGGACTCTGGAGCTTTTCAGGATTTTCTGGTTAAAGAGGCTTTAGTTGTGCTTCAGATTTGAGGAAAGCAATTCTAACCCGGACATCTCTACACACCCTGCCGACTGACAGGTGATGTTCTAAACCCCTCAAACACACACACACACACACACACACACATTAAAACTCTGTGAAAGTGTTACTTGGATCCACTGATGTTGCAAGTGTGGTCGCAAGGTTGATGAAACATCAGGTAAGTTTCAAGAGAGACCATGCCACTTGATCCCGAGGGTCCCGCAGAGAACCAGTGGGAATGTGGCGCTTGATTCTCTCTCACGCTTCAGAAGCTGCTCTGTGATTGATAACATCATTATGTGATGTCAAGAAGTGAACCGTGATTAAGATCCATCCAGTTCAATCAGATAAGAAAATAGAAAGCGAGATAGAAATAGATAGAAAGTGTCCGCTGAGGACAGAGGGTTCCTTTAAAACTTTCATTAGTTTTCTTTATTGGTGAGGCTGACTATGGGATACATAGACTTTGGGATATCTAGGGACCAGATGTCATTAAAACCTGAGGTGGGTTTATTTGATTTAGAACACCTGTCTGGCAACTCTTACATACATCATAGTAACAATAGGGCAACCTCATATAACACTATAGCATCATAACAATGAGGTTGGCACAAAACAAATGTAAAAAATCTAGTAAAGTGAAGATAATCAGATTGCAGAGGATTCTCTTCATGTCTTTTTTCATTGAGGAACTGAAAGGAATAGTTTACACAAAAATAAAAGTCTGTCATCATTTATTCACCCTTGTAGTACATCATCCAAACCTGTATATGATGCTCTTTTCTGTGAAACACAAAAGATGATCTTAAAAAAATGACACAATGGAAAACCACGTGGTCCTACCAATGCATTTCAAAATATCTTCCTTGTGTCCGACTGAGAAAAGTAATACAAGATTGGAATGACATGAGGGAAGTAAATTATAAAAAAAAAAATATTTGGGGGTGAACTATCAAGATTATTATACCAAGATAAGACTAAAAATGTTTATACATATTAAACGATTAATAAAAAGAGTAAATAAACAAATGCTTTGAATAAAATATTCTGTACCAAAAAATTGGCCAAAACAGGCCAATAAAAGCAATAGATTTGTTTGTAACTGCAAAATGCAAAGTTTACCCCAAAATAAACATTTTGTCATAATTTACTCGCCGAAGAGTTGTTCCAAATCTACATGATTTGGAACAATGGAACAAAGGTAGTCAATGGTGGCCAAGAACTGTTCGGTTACAAGCATTCTTTCAAAATATCTTTCTCTGTGTTTAACAGAACAAAGAATCGTATGCAGATTTGGAACAACTTGAGGGTGAGTAAATAATTACAGAATTTTCCTTTTTGGGTGAACTGTTCCTTTAATATACTCTGGCAGCCCACACTTCCATCATGAAGCTCATATCTTTACTGTAGTGAATTATCTGATGCTGTCTATCTTTCAAGCCTCATCTTTAAAAACAACCACTGTGTATGTAGTCTTACATAAACACACTCCATGCACTCCATAAACCTCAGCTGTTATATGATACACAAGTAAAATACATTAAGTCTTCCACTTAGATCAGTCTCTTTTCTTCCTACTGGCTAAAAACTATTGTATGTAAAAAGAGATAAGACAGAAGTAAGAGCAGAATTGAAAAAGGAATGTGAGTAATGCTGGTACAGTTAAAGTTGGCACAGGAAGTGCTCTGCTGATGTTTGGCTTTTGATTGAGTTCAAAGGACTATACAAAATAACAAGTGTGATTCACACATGCACCCAATGCCCATTCTTCTATCTCTGTAGGGTGTCTTCTATATACCCTCACTCTCAAAAACTGATGATATCAACTCATTCCTGCATCAAGCTCTGTTTCTGTCAAGCTGTGATAATACCATAACTGCAAAAAGAGTTTGAGTGAATGTCGACAGCTGTGGGAGAATATTTGTATTCCACCAGAAGTGAAAATGAAGAGAGGGATTTGCAGCTGTTTGGTGACATTTTTTATACCAAGTTTTATACTATACTTTATTGTATAACCATATATATGCTGTGCATTAAGACTCCGCTCTCAAACAGAAACACAACACAACAAAGCCTTGGTCTGTGTGTGTGTGTGTGTGTGTGTGTGTGTGTGTGTGTGTGCGTGCGTGTGTGTGTGTGTGAAATTAACAAGCGTGGGTGCATCACCTTATCGCTGTTGTAGTAAGTGAGATTTCCTCCTTCAAGCTTCACCCATCGTCTCTGAAACACACAGTTCCTACAAATACAAAATGACAAAAGCATCATAATGACAAAATACTAAATTCATGTATTGAGTTTTCCTCCAAATGATTTTCCATTCACTGAAAATAAATAAATGATTCATGTTACAAAATTAAAATGACTATTGCTGAAGGTTTGAGGGTTCTCTTCATGGCCAGTACTACTGTTAATGCTGCCCATCAACCGCCACTATGGTTTCTGACAACTGACAACTAACAAACCAAAGAGGAAATTAAAAAAAAATAGAACAGGAAGGTTGATTTCAACACTGGTTCTAACGGGTTGATTTTCAAGTATGAAAACCAATCCAAAAATACTCTCAAGGTGTAAAATAGCATGCTGATGTCAGATCTGTAGGTGTGTGCGCTCTTCAACTGAACATCTTATGCTTGCTTTTAAAGACCTTGTATTGTTCATTCAGTGAAAATTTTGATGGGAGAATTCCATAAAACAAACGTTTACTTTTTACAAACTGGTAAAGATTTTACACTTGAAAGCAAGTTGTAAAACAACAAAAAAGAAAACCGGAAAACGTTGAAATGAGATGTTGAAGTGATGATGTATAGATTAAGAGCAATTAGTGATTCATTTGAGAAAGATAATAAGAATTAGGCCGCAACTACAGTCAAATGTGATTAAATGTTGATTCACTTTGAAACATGATGTAAAGTTAATCCTTAGCTATGCATAAGCCAGCATAATGTGATTCTTTCACATCTGAAAAACCAAGTAAAAAATCAAGCTGAAGCCAGGAATTTGAAAGTCTAAGTTTTGTTCTTTTTAAAAACGTAAGAGCACATGTGACCCTGGACCACAAAACTTTGGAAAGTTTGGTATCGATGTAAAGTTTAGAATCTCACTTTCGGGTTCATCTATTCTCCACAACGTCATTACAGCGGTAAGCCAAAAGAGAGCATTAAAACAAACCTGTTTCTCCTTAGGAACGCCCTGCTACAGCACCTCTGATGGAAAACTTTAAAGGTGATTTTCTCAATGTTTTGATTTTTTGCACCCTCAAATTCCAGATTTTCAAAGTTATACCTCACCCAAATCTTGTCCTATTCTAACAAACCATACATCAATGGAAAGCTTATATATTCAACTGATGTATAATTTCCAAAAATTGACTGGTTTTGTGGTCTAGGGTCACATAAATAATGAAAGAATTTTCATTACTTAACACTGAAACTTTGTTCAATGAGAGTGCATGGCCTGCATCATCTTTACCCTTGAGGAGAGAGTTTGTCCAGCCAGCCTGCTTTGACAGCAGTCTTAGGAGCTCCATAAAAGCAGGCGTAGGGTGAAATGGAAACTTCTTTTTGAAGAGATGGTGCAACTAGGCCTGGCAAGTCATCCATTAGCACACTGTATATATCATTTCCATCTGTTTGCTGCACAACTGGTTGACCAGAGCTGATGAGAGGATTAGGAGGTTGTTTAGAAGAGCTTTCATTGGCTGATTCCTGGCTGACAGTAAATGGTTGAACAGTGGAATAATCATCATCATGGATGTAATGTTGCTTGGAAAGCTCTTGCTTGTTATTGTTCAGTTTGTCTTTAGGTCTTTTCTCCTTCCTGAAAAGATAAAGATAGGAGGAAAGGATTTGTTTTACATTTCAGTTTGGTTTAGACATTAACAAAAAAAATCAAGCCTAAACATGTGTCTGTTACTTTATCATGTGGCCTTTAGTTTTTTTTAAATGACGACTAGATTACAGTTTGATGGACACTGGTCATTGACGATCATAAAAAATACTGGAAAAAAGTTAAACAGTTAAACTGTAAATCTCTAAATCACTGTACAAACCACATGCTAGTGCTAAACGACTATTACAGATGCTACAAACATGTCAGGAAGAAAGGCTAAATGAGATGGTTCAAACATTGGTTACCTCAACTCCAGGTTCTCTTTTATTCCTTGATTAGACATTACATCTTTGTCCATGTCCTCAAAATAAAACACAAACAATCATTAGCAATTGTACAATACACTGGACATGTTTATATAATACTGGCCAATATAGGAGCACTAAAGTGTGAGAACCCTATTTCAAAAATGTGCATGTTTGAAGTGCTAGCAACAGCGCTAAAATAAGAAGTTGTTTTAACTCAAACATACAATGTTTGATGGTCCTGAAAACTATTTTTAGTCCTGGAGTCACTTACAGGCAACAGAAAGTGACATGTTGTGCACTGTGGTGAATCTTGATGTTTTGTCATAAAACAGGAAGCACTTGTTCAGGGCTGGGGCTCCCTTAGTAAAATGATCTACAGTTTACTAAAAAAGATGTAGTGACAGCATCTACAAAACAACATTTACCCTGCGTCCGAAATCACTATTTCCATACTATATAGTAGGCGAGAACAAGTATACGTCCAAAACCTCAGTATGCAGAGAACAGTAGGTGAGAAATACCCGGATGTCTTCTGCTTCTGCCGAGATTGAGAAGTGTGCATTGGATGGACACTACTTTATCTCATGATGCCACGGGATCGGAGCGACAGTCTAATTTCTAAAGTAGCCTAATCTATTGTGCCGTATAACTAAGTGTAAGTGCCGATAAAAGATTTTCTTGTGACTAAATTATGTTTTTATCAACACCAATGTATAGGTTATTGTTAATACGTCATAGGTCAAAGAGCATACGGGTCACCTGCTTAGATTTCAGAAATAAGTTTACAGTTTATTTTAAGTTTCATCAAGATTAGCTGCTTTTGATTAGGTAATAATAACAAAAAAATACATCTAACTAACACAATAAAAACATGATAACATAATAAAAATGTTGAACATTTTTATCTGTCAATGCAAATAAACTCTTCAAATATTATAGTTAATGTGTTAATTTCGGTGAGGCCATAGTAAGTTTGTGGTTCCTGTGGCTTTACTACAAGTTACGGGGCAGTTGTGGCCTAATGGTTAGAGAGTCGGACTTGTAACCAGAAGGTTGCCGGTTCGATTCTCAGTACCGGCAGGTAACAACTGATGTACCCTTGAGCAAGGCACCTTACCCCCGTTTGCTCCCCGGGCGCTGCAGTGATAGCTGCCCACTGCTCCCGGTGTGTGTGTGTTCACGACTTGACTGGGTTAAATGCAGAGGTCACATTTCGGGTATGGGTCACCATATCTGACAAATAGGTCACTTTCACAAATAAAACCCCAGAACTTTGGTTACTTTAGTTAAACCAGTTAACTTTCGAAAGGCATAATTTGAACACCATTGAGGACTCAACCTAGGTTGATTGTAGCTTTAATTTCCTACTTGTTCTTACATACCATTCATTCAAAGTGAAACGCTTGCTGAAACTATAAATAAACAGGAAGCTGTAGATACGTCAATACATCAACCCGGGCAGGTTTTAATAACTGGTTAGTGCAAATGCTCACCGGTTTGTCTTCTGCTGAATTGTACAAAAAGAGCTCTCCATAGGGGGCAATGGGAGACAAGGTCCTTTGAAGAGAAGCTGTAATTAACACAACAGAAATGAATCATTATGACAAACAGGTTGTGGAGTCGTGGTTAAAGTCTGAGAAGAGGGTAAGGAGACATGAGTAAGACAAAGAGAGACAAAGGCAAAAAAAGAGCAAGCAATAAAAGTACAAGCATAAAATGAGATCCCACACATTGTCCTTTAGCGCAACCAGCTTGGAAAATGTACCAAAGAGGGAGCAGCTTGGGTGACTGGTTGTCAAGGTGACAAATGACCACCATATCTCTGCGGAGACACTAAGGGGCAGCATGAATCCCATACCGTTCCCTCCGGACAGACACACACATAGATATATAGCTAATAGACAAGGCCCCCCGCTAGATAAGAGCGTACTGTAGGCTGTTTGATCTAGACAGCAGTATGTTATCTATGATAGAACTGTACTATATTGTATCACATTAACCCAGTATCAGTGGTGTCATTTTATATCAGCATCATCATTTATCATTATCAAGACTTGACCTTCGAAGTACAGATGATACACTTTCTCTTTCTTTTTTTATCTTTTGGCCCTGTTCGGTGCTTTGCAACCTCTCTTATACGAGAACGTGTTACCAGATGATTGTGTCAATTGCTCACTTAGCATTTGTCCGCCAACTATGCTGCCTTCCCTAATGTAAAGGTGCTAAAATAATATCTAACATTGGTTAGACATCGGCAGACACACAGGAAATAATCTTTTTCTTTCCTTCACAAACTAATTCTCAGGTTCCCTGCACACTTTTTTGTGTGGAACTGAAAACTTTCTCTAAAACTTCATCTACCTTTCCATTACATTTTATTCTCTAGGGAGTAAAAACAGAATTAGGTTGTAGATATGGTAGATACGGGCATTTATTAAACCACTTTCGCACCTAAGCTGGGCTCCTGACTTCAGTATAACTCCCAATTCCCGACAACACACACCGTGTTTCACTCAAACAATTTCCCAACTATTCCTCAAGGATTCCTCTAGGATGCAATTACACACGTAGGAACGCGCTCGAAACAGGGACACAATGGAACATTTCAAAGCCAAAAGCTGTTTCAAAGACACACACAACTTTTTACAGT
Organism: Oreonectes daqikongensis; assembly: GCA_026939265.1. Classification (NCBI taxonomy): domain Eukaryota; kingdom Metazoa; phylum Chordata; class Actinopteri; order Cypriniformes; family Nemacheilidae; genus Oreonectes; species Oreonectes daqikongensis. The sequence continues at coordinate 5,972,980 of JAOTQM010000343.1, read as the reverse complement.
ATCAAGTTTGGGAAACTAGGCCTCTTCACATGCATGCATTATGAGATAAGAGAACATTTCATACTGAGATTTCAGTATTGACTTTCACCCATTGTACATTTGAGATCTCATTACCTACACTAGTTAAATATCACATGACACATCATAGACCACTTCGCAAGATGTAAACCCGGGTCCAGAAACACTTCCAGTTTCTTTAATTTTTTTTAATTCCTACATATTTATTTAGACCCATTAGACCCCTTTTTACACATGCACATTCCTTGAAACACCTGCAGCTGCGCACGCAGGCGAGCAGAAGTGACGACATGCGACTGAGGTGGGCTATGAAAACATGATGACGAAACTAAAATAAGTTTCTAAATAATATTGATTATCAAGACTTAATAAACAAACTACTGTATAACCCCAGCCAGTCAGGTCTCAGACATTAAAGGAAAAAGTCTCAGGAAAACTTGTGAATACCTTTGTTTTTGTTCAATTAAATATGTTCTTTATTTTAGTTAAAGTCATAAAATGATTGGTTTCTTGAAATTGTTAATTTCTGAAAAGATGTGTTTATTCATTAGTATCACTGTGTAATGAAGAATACAAATATGCAAGAAAGAAATCTCTCTGCTTTTATTATTTCCATGCAGTGTATGCATTTATGCCTTAAACCGTGTTAAGTATGTTCGTGTTAAGTATGTTTAAGATACTTAAATGTTTTTATCAAAAAAGTAGGAAAAGTAATGGGGGCCTGTGCCCCAGTACAGCTTTAGATCTAGCAACGTCCCTGATTTGGGTGGTGTTATAGAAAGCTTCCCACACACTGACTGACGTAGATTTGTGGGTGCGTGTTTACATGAGCCGTTTTAGGCCGGTTTGGATAGGCCACAGGTTTTAAACAGAACATATCTTTTGGTTTGAGACTTTAAATTCTGCAATTTTACATGTCAAATGTATGCATGAACAACTTAACACACCAAAGATACAGAAAAACATGAAATTAAAGTTATTAAATTTACCTTTCTGAATGTTTGTGGGGCAACCAGCACCCTCTGGTTCTGTAAGATGGTCAGTATTGTTGTTTACCGTCACACTCCTGCGCACACAAATTCACAATTTTGTGAATTTGTTTTCAAATCACATGACTTTCTGAATCAATAAATCCAAATATTTGATTCTTTACTCTTCAAGTTGCAATTATAAAGGCTTCACACAAACATTTTATGGTCCAAATCCATATCACTTCAATGATTATTTCAGGCACTGCCCATTGATGCATACTGTACATAATTCTTTAGGGAAAAGTACTGATGAAGTTAATGTGTTTCTGTTGCTTAACTGATAGAGCATGGAGGTAGCAAAGCCAAGGTCACGGGTTCAACTCCCAGGGAACACTCTTAATGATAAACTGTATAGCTTAAATTAACTACTGGGCTTTCTGGTTCTCTGTAAATGAAATGCAGCATAGCAGCGCTCACATTACCAACTTCAAGTTCAATTAGGCAATAAGGTATGAGAGGATGTAAATATGATCACGGCAGCAGGGTATAAAAGTATAAAAGTGAATGTAACATTGAGTATTCAATCGCAAGGGAATCTGAATTCTGTCATGTACCAAATACTGGGTCAAATATTGTCTGTTGTACTTGTTTGGTGGTATATACTCACAATTTAACAACTGAACATACAGTACATAGATATTTGCATATTAACTTACCAGTCATAAGGGGGTATGAAAGTATGTTCAGGTATGTCTGGTACAGGTCTATGTCGTAGCCTATAGGAACGCGTGGACCTCCTGTCTGAGCGTGCCCTAACATCCAAAGGCAATTCCTCATATATTTCATTTTCAACCATTTCTCCCTGAAACTCTACATTGGCCTCATCAGGTTCTTCCCCAAAGTAGTAGGGCTCTTCTGAGAAGTTCTCCAATGATTCGTTGCTGCCGTGGGTGGAGCTAGAGTTGGAAGTCCGCTCAGACACACTAAAAGTCACTGAAGTCCTATCTGAAAGATTTTCCCTTTCCATCTGGAGGTTATCCCTGGTAGTGCTCTGAGGATGCTGACAAGACGTTTCTCTCTGGCGGTCCTTGGGAAAAACCTGTCTAGGCCTTGGGATTGGCTTTCGCCTCACTGGTACTTTGACAGAACCTCCATCTGCCTCAATCATAAGGCTCTCCAGGCTGCTTAAGATCCTCCTTCGATGTCCAGTAGGGATATTATTGATCTCAAGAAGCTTCTCCTCAGTTAGGCCCCTGAGGTCCTTAAGACAACGGTAGCCAGCCCGGGAGAAGCTGGAGGCATACTGAAACAGGTGCAGACTGGATAACCACTGAGCTATCTCCCGGTCGGGCTCCATGGAAGACAAGAAAGAGGGATCTTCAGTGGTCATGAAGTCTGTGGTATAGAGGAGAGTCTAGCATTGGATGACAATGATACTTTGAGGCAGGGAGAGTTGAAAAGATGTGGGAATACACCCTGGGGAGAACAAATCATCAGGAATTATAATCTTCACAATAATACTGTATATATACATACATTACAGTTCAAAGGTTTGGTAACATGGGACTGAAATGTTTTTCATTATCTTAAAGCATAAGATGTATGCTTAAATGTTTGCATTTACTTTTAGTACAAAATATAATTTGGAAATATGCAAATGTCTTTTATTACAAAAATGTTTTTAAAATGCACACAATAATAAAGAGGCAATAAGAGAACAGAATATATGGGAACTCCTGAATATTGTTTAAAAAGCAACTCAGGACGAGACCTCAATAAGATAGTTGATGATAAAATGCAAAGGGTACATTTTTACAAATTTCAAGGCAAACAGAATTACTTTAAATATGGTCAAATATAGTAGTTGATTTCTTTTTGAGTATACATGTATGCCATAGTTACATTTGTTATTCCATGAATTTACTATTATTCTACAATGGATAAAAACATGATAATAAAAAATGAGAAATGTTTGTATGGTAGAGTACAGTATGTATGTGTGGATATCCTGCTGAAAAATACTAACAAACAACACTACTTCTACTGCTGCATTGTCCTAAGATAAAAAAAAAAACAATGTTCTTAAACTCTATAAAAGTTATGTGAGCTCAGATATAACAATAGTATAAATGTATTAGGGTTGACAGGAGCAGTGGCGTGACAAACGACTAGATGTTCTCTTCATATTGTACATATCAAATTAACTCGGCCTCAAAAATCGCTTTTCACCCCAGCATATTTCAAGTCGTCCCTTTGGTTTTACAATGCAGCTGACATTCTCTGTCATAATTGAATTGTGTGTGAACATAACGTGTTTAGCTGTTTTTAGGTTTAAAAGTTGTTTATCCTGAAAATGAATAGAAAAACTTTTCACATTTTATCACATAATCTTCATGGTTTATAAATGGTTTATGGTGACAAAAACCACCAATGTTTATTAATAACAATAGAGCTCAAGTACAAACATCTTGATGAAACACAATATTTTGCCACACACTATATATTGGGAACGGAAAATGACACAAGAAGAATCCAAACCCTCATCTTCCGCATCAGTATCAGTACCACCATCAGTATCTCACACTGCATTTACACGTCGAAGCAGAAAGAAATATTGGCTGACCATGCATTTACTGTACATGCAACAATGGTATTAATAATAAAAAATTATTGACATTAGAAATGGTAATTAGATGGCATAACATTAACATTTCGTGGCTTGATCTTAAAGGGTGACTTGATGTGTCTTTAGTGCGATATTTTGATGAATTGTCGAAAACTCGAAACCACATAAAGCAAAACTCTTCATCACAATTTTATGTCAAATGGAATGCAAAAATAAAAAACTTTGAAGATCATTATCTGAAAACTGCTCAGAACGCAGATAGAACCATATAATTCCAGGGTAACTATGTCAAAAAAAATTAAGAAAAAGCTGTGAAACATGAAAGAATTCACTTATTACTAAACATTAATCACCATTTAAAACCCATCAAAAATATAGAATATAAAGTTGAAATAGTTTCACACTCAGCATCAGTTCTGTGAATATTCTCCCCACAAAACGTAAAGAGCTTTTTCAGTACATCTTAGTGAGCTCTGCTTCTCTTTTTCTACAGATGACTTCTTCTTTTAACTTAAAGCAATCACATTAAACCTTTTAAACACAACCCTTTATATATTTTAAAATAAGAAAAAAAATTACTTTTTCTTTAAACATTTTCTTTAAGGCTGTTTAACTGACAGAGTGTACAATGTAAATGTCAATGTAAAGAAGGTCAGAGATGCAAAAGCAAGATGGACAGTGAGAGAGTTTTAGAGAAGCATGAAGTCTTCACCACAACTGTGTGGGATGATTTAGTCCACTGTGTACCTTTCCATTCCTGTCGAAACGCCGCTATATAGTTAAAGGTTATTTTTGCTGTGTTAGTGGACCGTGACGCTATTCTTGGGATTCCAGCAATCACAATAAACACACTGAATCTGATGCTGCAGGGTGGGGGGGATAACAGAATACACTATAACACCTGATAAGAATACAAAAAAGAAGTTACATTTCACTACAGTTATAGATAACAATGTTCTACCGAGTCATATTACAGAAGCTCGTGAGAATGGCACTCACAAGCAGTACTGCATTACATTCAAGCAACACTGATATGAAAAACTAACCCACACACAATAATTTCTCTATCATTTTTGTACAAAATGCATGTAAACAAACTCAACACACAGCAAAACTGACACAGCGTGTGCCTGGTTACCTGGCCAGTGACCTGACTTCTGAACAAGAGAGCTTTTTGAGATTGTCTAAGATGCTAGAGGTATAAAAAAGGCATCAACAAAATCTAATTACATTACAGCAATATAGGAATGAACTGGATTAACTTTAAACAACATAATCTCTCGGTTCCATTTCTTAAAAGGAATCCTAGGTGAGCAGTGAGCAAAGTTACTTTACAAGCAGTAACCATACAGTAAAATACTGATTTGTTGAAAATAGTTAAGGCTTTATTTAAGCAAATAACATTTAAAAATCGATTAAATCATAACAGCGTTTGGCACAAACCAACACTTTCACAACCCCTCAAACCTGCCCTGACATGCATTTATGTTTTACCAGTTCAGACATGGGCACATCCAGTGCATGGCCAATAAAAGGTCCATATACTCTATATATGTCTCCAACCTATTTGTAAGCGAGGGCTACCAGAAGAGATAAAATCATCTAGAGGGCTACTTGTTGAAAAAAATACTTATAAACTTTAAACATGTGATGCATTATTTTTTGGCTCACAGGACCAAATTATGTTTTCTTTCACATATTTTTGCACTTGAATATATTAAATCTTAAAACAAGTGCTAATAATAACATTTTATAATGATGTAGCACTTGGCTGATCGATATAGTCACAGATTATATCAAACGTTATTGTTGAGCCCTGTGCTTGGCGGGCACCTTACAGAGTTCATGTGGGCTACCAGGTGCCCGCGGGCACCAAGTTGGAGACCACTGATCTAGAGCCTAAAGTTAATTTTTAGTCTTCCCCAAGACTTTCAATAGGGTTAGGGATAGAACTCTGTTGGCTGAAAATTGTAAAACTACACGCTATTGTAGGGTTAAAGAATAGCTGGGTTAAAGAAAAGAATATCCTTTTTTGGTCAGGCAGCACAACATATTTTTAATAGCACAGTCCCAACACAACAATTCTGTGATTCTACACAAAAAAACAAATCCTAGAAACATAAATGCATTTAGATAGATCTAGAAAAATGTAATTCTCTCACTGTTATTGCAAGGCAATCTTGTACTCTTGATAACAAGCATAAGCATGCTGTAGGCCCATGCATGACAACACCCACAGTAAACCAAAGTGATTATAGTATGAAAAGAATGAATACAAAGAATGAGGACATCTCTTCCTAGCTGTCCCTATTGCACTATGAGTCATGTATGTCTGGCATTTCTCGCTCATACAATCTATGACTAAAGACCAAAGTCCAACTATTTCAAAGACACAACCCTACCTAACAATTTCAATGTCTTACTTAGGCATACTGTATCGTATATAAAAAATGTATACTACAAATGTAGTAACCATGCTTTTTGGCAGACTGAATACCATGCATTGATGTTGTTTTACTGCAAATATTATGGTTAGACTGTGGTTACTTGAGTAAGACAATGATAAATTTGTGGTTAATTTGGTTTTACCTCAAATATGAAAGCTGAACTTTGTTAAACATGGTTTACTTTTTGCAAGAGTTAAGGATCACAATACAATCGTTATTAAAATATGTTAGGTTTGGTTAAACGGTCATATCTGTTGTCTCTTTAAGACTGCACATTGTTCATTTGTCCCTGTGATGCACACGCAGAACATGAATGTATTGGTCCGAGTGAGTAAGTGAACTAAAGAGAGATCAACAGGTAAAAGAGATGATGGGGTGAGTATTTGCACAAAAAGTGTTTGAACAATAAACTTCTGACTATAACTCGGTTATCAAGAACTACAAGTTTCGCCATATAGTTTAATTTATGTCATTGAAAACCCGAATCGACCTCATGCAAACTACACCCAGTGAGTGGCTGCGTGTTACAATCTTTCTCTGCAGAAATTGAAAACAACTAAGCAAGTGTTTGAAGCGAAAAGAAAGTGTTTTCTTGAAACATACCTCGAGCAATGACCAGCACCACCCTCCCGGTTAGAACTGGCTTTAGCAGCCCTGTCGCTGTAGCTTTGGTACTGCGTTTTTGTGTAGTTAGTCAGAAAAGTTCGGTTTTCAAACCGCAGCTTCCACCAAACGCGGTCGTTCCGCCTTTCGAGTGTCGGCGCGCAGCGCTCCCCGCCTACCGCACTGACTCACACTCACCCGGCCAACCCCGCACCTGAACCGCCCTGTACCTGCGGACATCACGACAATTGTGATAATGTAGATTTAAGGAAAACCCAAGTTTACATGACAGTTGATTGCTTTGGAAAATTTTATCATTTGGCAGGATTTATATTTATTCTCTCTCTCTCTGTCTCGCTCGATCTTTCTTGCGTGTTGTAACTTGCTTTGCCCTCAGGTAACAGATTCATGGAATGTGTCAAGCCATACCAAAGACAGTACGTACGTTATAACAACACAATTGGGTAATTTGCATGATTGTTTTGCCCTATTTAAAACTATTTAAGTTGAAAGTTTACAGAATCTCCCATATAGAAACACTGATTTAGACTAATGTAGCTGCCACATATCTAAAACCTTAAAAACCCTGTAGAGAATATATATGAGATAATACTCATTACTTCTAATAATAGCACCACACTAGTAATATTGTTGAAGCAGTCGTCAGAGCCCCGAACACTATTTTAGCGCAATTCTGTCATTTGACCACATGATGGCACTAAATCCCAAAATGTTATACCTAATGGTATCTTTGTTAAGGTATTTTAGTACTGTTGCTTTTCTCAGTAACAAAAAGGATCATCATTCATACAAACGTATAAATCTCAGGAATACGATCATTCATTCGTTCATCTTTTGTTTAATACAGGAGTTTCATTGGTAATTAATACAGTCGTTTGACCACGTGGTGGTGCTAAATCCCAATATAGTGATTTTAGATTCAGTGGTTTGCTGAAGTCAATTATCAAATAATTTTACACAAAGAAAAGTTTTGTTGAAGGGAATAATGACGTGTACACCTTTGTCTACATGGTTAATGTGTGTTGATATGTATTTTTGACATGCACAATATTAGATAAAGATTTTTGTTAGCTCATTGTTAGATGTCATGCAAAACAATGCTGGCGTCACGTATACAAGTAAACATGTTATCATCTTTATATTTTAACACGTAAACATTTAAGATGCATTTAACAATACATGGCGTTTGTGAATGCAAATGTATCTAAAATGTTAAAGTTGGAACTGAATTTCTGAGCAGGGACATATAGTATATTTGCCACCCGTTACATAAGTTAACCATGTTTTTTTGTGGTAAAAGTGTAGTAGCCATGTTTTTGATTTATTAATTATTATTGGCAAAAACACAGTTTTACTACCACAGTAAACCACGTATTTTAATTTTCATCATTCAGAGAATCGGAAACAATTCAGAGCTGTACACATTACTCTTCTTTAGGGTCCTCCATCTCAAAAAGTCAGGCCTGGGGTGGTAAATATGGATGGGTTTCTACAACACGTCACCACCACAGGACGGAGACACAGAGGAAAAACAACTATGACCAAAGCTCTCATTCTTGAAAAGCATGCTAGATGCGGCCATCCAACTAACATTCTCCCAAGAGAATGATCTCTTAAACCGTTTACAATTAACAGCCCAGGAGCTCACAGAAGTTCTACAACCAGAGAAAGCGGGCAAAGAAAAGGGAGCTTACCAAATCTCTAATGCGCATAGAGATTCAGCTGGGATTCCTGCGAGGCTTTTCCATTTCCTCAGGAAGTTTTGTGCACTTCAAACAGACAGAATGTGTGTGATGATGCGCTACAGCAAACACTCTCACTGAGCCTAGAATGTGTTCGAATTTGGCATGCACGCTCCCATATAGAGAATCTCAGGAGCCAACAGCTAATGTGTGTAAGTGCTTCATGAAAAGGTTTTTTGTAAAAGTGGTTCAGGAGAGTTTCCAAACTGTTAATTTGCAAAGCATTAGAGTATTAGGATAGCGCATAAGATGTGTTTAACATAAATGAAACATCTGAGAACGTGACCTATTTGTCAGATATAGTGACCCATACCCGAAATGTGACCTCTGCATTTAACCCATCCGTGAGTAGTGAACACACATACACCCGGAGCAGTGGGCAGCTATCACTGCAGCACCCGGGGAGCAAGTGGTGGTTAGGTGCCTTGCTCAAGGGCAGCTCAGCCGTTACCCGCCGGTCCTGAGAATCGAACTGGCGACCTTCTGGTCAAGAGTCTGATTCTGTAACCACTGGCCCACGGCTGTCTTCTATTAAATCCAAAAACAATTCCTACCGTGCTGTGCTGTGCTCACCTCAACTCCAATACTCTACCTAAGTCAACCATCAGCCCTTAAACTCCGGTGGCCTCTGACACTTATCTTGCCCTGTCCTCCTAACTCTGACAAGAAGAGACCTGGAGAAGATACCGACCGGCCTGCTCTGGCATCAGGCACTCTTTCACTACAGAGGATTAGGTAAATCATACAAGCATTACATATAATGGAGTCCACGTTATATCCTTTTTGAGATAAACGTTTATATCAGTGGTCACAAATGCAGTAATTGTAACAAAAGTAAATGTCATATTTAAATCTCTGGTACAGGGTTGATGGTGCTTTAGTTAAAGAGCAATTGGCTGTGCTGGGCTGGATGGAGAAGCATTGGCAGGTTTTGGATAAAGTCAACCTACAGAACGGCCTGGTGTCTTTTGAACTGACAGAGAACTATGAGAGGTATGTGAGAATGTGTGTAGTAAAACAAATGATAGAATTATTTTTTATCTTTAAAACCAAGTTCTATCTTGTACATCTTTTATCTTGTACATCTGTACTCGGCTTCAATCGTCTGTGAAATCTTCCTTCCTGACCTCCTCAGTTGAAGAACTGGAAGAAGCTGTAAGGATCTTCTCAGTCACTATTCTACTCCATCGTGATCCTTTGGACTCCAGCAGTGTTGTCGTGGCCAACCTAGGAGCTTTCTGAACTCCAGGCCCTGGCTTTACTGTGGGCCTCTAGAGCCCTCATCTAAAATCTTTATGAGGGAGGGAGAACAGCTGCTTCTTAGGTTTAGCGGCAACATAACCTGCAATGGTACATAGCAGGGCATCATTGACAAGCTGGGTGCATGTTTACATGTTTTATTTATTACCTGTGTGTACTTCTGTGTGTGTGTGTGTGTGTGTGTGTGTGTGTGCGCGTATAGATAACCAAGGCACATAATCGCATTCCATAACCAAAGAAGAAACCGGCTTTATTTGAGATTGAAAGAAGTGGACCCATTTGGCAACTACAGCTCTCCATACTACAAAGGTGTAGCCAGTTTGTTCAGGGTCTCTAAGGGACATCTGAACTGGAATGGTGACACAGCAGCTCTACCAGAAGATTGCCCTCTAGAAGAACCACTTACACTGCCAATGGTCAACTAAAGATTTAACAAGTCACAAGGTTTACCCGACTGCAAGAGAAGTTGAAAAGCCATTGCAGTTTGTGGTGAGAGTTACAACTGTGGTTTACTTGTTAACCAGGGTCCAAGAACAGCCTTTCGACCTGTGAGTGCGAGAGTTATGCAGAACAGTCAACCAGGCATGTGAAACATACACAATTTGCATTCGTTTACACCTTACCCGCAGTGACATCAAGTATAAAAATGAATTACTTGTGGTAACAGTCAGTGAGGGCAATATAAACCTTTCTTCTGTAATTCTCTCTTCATTTGCCAGAGGGTGTCCTGTACACCAGTGGACATAAACGCATTAAACAGTCATTTTCTTACAGATTCTCTCTCAGATAAGCTCTTATCGTGGCTCTGTGATGAGCTTACCGAGGATGATGCGGCACTTCTTGTTGTGTCTCTCCGTCTGAGGCGCTCAGCTGTCCAGATTGCCCGCCTCCGTGCACCTCACAACCTCTCACAGCAAGTGTTTCTCATTCTGACAGCGTGGAGGCGGGGCCACCCCTCCTCCTCTCCGAAATGTCCCATGCTGGTGCACTGTCTGATGCTCGCAGGGAGGCCAGACCTTGCCAAAGAACTGCTGCTCTGGGAATCCGCAGATCATAAAACAGAGCAGAGAAAACCAGGAGACACATGACCACCAGACAACCTTATGAGACATGTGAGAGTTCATGTTGTTTTATTATTTTAGTCATGCAGAGAAGCTAAATTGTAGTATTTAGTTTAGTATTAAAGGGACAGTTCACCCAAACATAAAAATGATGTCATCATTAACTAACCCTCGAGTTTTTCCAAATCTGTATACATTTCTTTGTTCTGAACACAGAGAAAGATATTTGGAAGAATGCTTGTAACCAAACAGTTCTTGGTCACCATTGAGTAGGAAAAATAAAAACATTCTTCCAAATATCTTTCTCTGTGTTTATCAGATCAAAAAAAATGTATACAAATTTGTAACAACTTGAGGGCAAGTAAATAATGACATAATGTTTATTTTTGGGTGAACTTTTCCTTTAAGGTCATTTATCATAAATTAAACTTTTGTGTATCAAGATGGTAATTTTGCCATAAATACATATGACTATTTCTCATGTAAAAACAGAAAATGTGTGAACAAATGCAACAATGTAAGTGCCCAGCAGATGGTGCTGGTAACAGCTTTTTGCATTGAAATTTGCACATGTTTATTTTATGATTGCACCAATATAAAGACAGTAAAGACAAATCAGTCAAACAAAATTAAGCCATACAAAGTTCACAAGACAAAATTAGTTTTTAATGTAATATTTACACTCCAGAACTTTATTTAATATGTGTACATGTACAGGCATAAAAATGTGGTTGAGAAAAGTAAATAACAAAATAACAATTTAGCGTAGAAAGGTGTGACGTCTAGCCTTTGTCTTCCCTATAATAAATACATACCAATTCATTTGACTTTCCCTTTGTTTATAAGTTCTACATTAAGTAAAGGCTACAAATTCCATTACATCTGATCTGTTATGTAATGTCCTTGTCACTACAAAATACAACATGTTTTAAAAATCTATTTACAAAATATATATGTAACTTGCGTATTATTATGCATGTAACATGCATAGGATATATTACATTAAATGTGACTATTTGGATTCGTAAAATCACAGTGGGTAACTTAGAAGTACAGTTGTGCCTGCTGCTAAGCATTATTACAACGACTAAGTTAGGCTAAATGTGGGTTACTTCATGCAACTAAACTCACCAGACATTGGCAAGCAGACGGCCCGATTGTAACAATCGAGTAAATGGAGGTCAAACCGTTTAATTCGCACATCTGACGATGATGATGAATTCATCCATTCCATACAGCAGCAGTGAGCCACACCGCTAGCCGCGTGACTGTGAGGGTGCTGCGGAAACTACTGACGTCACCTGCAGCTTGCCTCTGAGCTGATGCACGTGTAACTGTGCATGGCCCATTCACTAACACGGTGTAAACCTAGTGCGACATTTCTTGAGCTGACAAAACAGACAGATTTACGGTGTTGTTGTTTATTTTTACCCTGGTTTTCATTTATGCTACGATTCCCAGAATTGTAAATATGATAAAAATCAACTTTTTGCTTCCTTATTGCTGTAATCACAGTGCAAACTCATGTACAGTAATATTCACGTGATGACCGTCGTGGGGTTTTATTTGCTTAATTCTTAACTTCCTACTTGTTTTGGTTCACCATCCTCCGAACCGTATAATATGATGTACTCTGTCCTGCCCACAACAACACTCTCGCTGTACTATTACTAGTACAACAGGCGCTCTGCAACGTGACAGGAGATGAACGTGTACCGAGCGCCCTAGGCACCAGCCAATCAGCAAACCCTTTGCCGTGAATGGGCGGAGTACACCAATTGGATTCGCGTTTCACTGCGCGGACAGCCAATAGAATTCTTCAACACAAGAGTTTCGTACATAGGTCGTGAAGCACGTGTACTCGTGTGTGTGTCTGGAGGCATGGGGAAACAAATCTGTAGGGCACAATAGGAGCGAGCCACTGTGTCAGTATCTGTACACGCAGTACGTCGGGTTTACATTCGGAAAATTTACAACACCAGGAATACGCTGATATTCTATTGAGACGAGAACTAAGGAATTGGTTTATTCTTTGTAGAGAAAGAGGAGCTTTGGGATTTAAGAGGTATGTTAAGGCCAGCAGCGATCGGGAGGCTATGTATGCGTTGCCTTCTCGATTGAGTCGTTTATACAACCATCTTATTTATGTAAAGTCATAAATAGTCATGCTTAAGGTGTTTATGTACGTGTGTATGTTAGTTTTACTCGTTACGTTCGTGAGCTGATTGTTGTGTTTTGTACGGTAACGCCTCGTTTGGTGTGAATTCAGTCCTGTTCAAATAAAATAAATATTTGTATTCTTAATATGCGTTTGGTGTAAGTGTGCAGTCGTGGGTTTGTATTTATATGGCGTAAATAACTTGGTGCAGTTTGCCGTATGTAAAATCAGTCTTATAGTGCAAATTGTGTTTTCCCTTCGTATGTTTACGACGCTAAATTTGTCCCGCAAAAGATGCACGTATTTGGTGTCGTTTCTAAATGTTTACGGAATAAAGTTTGCTGCATTGACAAGTCGACATGATGATGAGGCGGCGGTTTTTGGGAATGCAAAGGCGTCGCTACTGCTTTCGTGTTGAACAATTCTTTTTTTTTTTTTTTTTATAACAGGTGGTCATCCTGTTTCAGTTTCTTGGCATAAACTGCCTCGGGCAGCAGGGCACCCACGAAATGTCTTATAATACATTGTGCATTCAAATAATAAAACTCTGGACCAAATACAGGCTTTTGTTTTTAAGTACGTTCCCAATCCACCCCAAACTCTGAGTAATGCCTGGCTCAGATAGGAGTTTTAAAATCCTGACCGATTATAAAATCTGGTTGCAGCACACACATAAGGAGAATATTGACAGAGTATTTGTTATTTTGCCACATTTCCACTATCCAACGCACTGCAGCAGCTATTGCGGTTTACATTTTTTTAAGTTCTGTCAGTCACTCCGTCATCTTGCAGTCTTATCTCTCATTGGTTGTTGTAAAAGTGCCAACGTCGTCACCCCGGTTTTATTTTTTAGATTGTATTAAAGAATGTCATTGAAGTGCATGCTATACTTTACTCGTAAATTATAAGATGGTCAAAAATAGTTTTTTTTCTCGATTGTTCGCATTTACTGTTGCATCTTGACGTAAATCCATTTTTTTCCCAGTCGTACAGATGTTGCTCTGTTATTTATCTTTAGCAAAAACAAATACAAAATGATTTTTTTTAGATATTAACAAAGCATGCATTCAATCTATATAAATCGAATCAAATAATTTGAAAAACATGTGAATCGAATCAGGTCATCTGTGCAGATACTCATTTTGATAAAGATAATATAAACAAAACTTTATATCAAATCTAAATAGTTCTACTTTTGTAACATACATTTATTTAGTATCATGTTTATGAATCAGTAGGTGAAAAGTAACTGGTTGACTGTATGCAGTAGATTCAAAAGTGTGCATTGAATGCTTTGCTGCCCCATGATAAGGCCACAGAACTGGTGTAGAAAGATTTAAAAAAAAATGTTTTACTGTTGTAGGTTCGGTCCCATTACACTGGCCCATTCAACTTTAAAACACAAATTAAATAAAGTTGTCAAAACTGATAAAAAAAATGACTATGACACCGGAATGTATAGGCTACATACAACCCATCTGCATACTGACCAGTTATATATATATATATATATATATATATATATATATATATATATATATATATATAGCAGCAACTTTAAAAAAACGAACATACTGTGTCAAATTCAGTATTGTCACTGTTTTTTAAACCAGGCAAAACTTGATATTGAATGGGTGTTAAACAGTAAATGTCAGAAAATGTTACTTTGTTAATTGCAACACTACATTTTAGGTTTGTCACGGTACCATAAACATATCTTATGATACTATACCAGTTGGAGTAGCATGATATCAAGTAGTATCACGATGCTGTGCCATGTTCATAATTGAATTCTACAAAATAAAAACAATTTTCTTAATACACGGTTCTAAATAAAACATTATGGGGTGGTTTCCCAGACAGGGATTATCTTAAACCTGGACTTGGCCTTAGTTTAATTGGGAAATGTAAGTAGTTTTATCAAACATACCTTACTAAAAACATAACTTGTGTGCATTTTGAGACAACACAAAGGCACTAATGTATTTTGAGATATGTAGGTGCAAGTTCTTTTTAGTTTGGACAGCTCTTACATTTCTGTTAGTCTAGGACTAGTCTAATCCCTGTCCGGGAAACCGCCCCTATGTCTTTACTATATTAAACTATATTATACTACACTGCAATATTTTATAGTAGCCTATTAACCATAGTAATTGGATACGTTTTGGAAAATACTGTAGTATAATTTACTATCTACTAGTGTATACAAATTTTAGTAAAGTTTACAGTAATAATTACTAAGTACACTTGAACATTTTTCACCTAGGAACTAATTTAAAGGTGCGAATAAAATAATTTATACAGCAATGTTTATAAAGGGAAACGTTAGGCTTACTTTAAATGTGAAAATAAAATGGGCAGTAGGTGGCAGCAATTTTTTTTTTCAGTGAATCATTCAACCAATTCGTTCAAAACGCCTAGAAATAAGAAGCGCACTGGGTAACACTTTATTTTACGGTGCCCTTGTTACACAGGTTACATGTACTTACTATAGTATTTATTATAAATTAGGCATAGTTACATGCAACTAACCTAAAACCACACCCCACACCCTTACTCAGTACTTAAATGTATAAGTACACTGTAACACGAACACCTTAAAATAAAGTGTAACCGCGCGCTGCACCGCATGTGCGTCTGGACTGCATCGCTCCCTATTTGAGTGCGGTTGCTGCTCGTCTACATGAATGAATTTGCGCGCGCAAAAGCAGCAAAATGTGAACAGCCCCTAGGTCTTCTAATATGGAGAATAAAACTTGGGCCGCAATGTTTGGTTACCACCCAGGTTATTTTATCATCTTTAATCTTTAGACCATTATTTTGAACCATTCGATCTTTTTAAAAAAATTCTTTACAGTAACCATCTACTGAAGGTATTTTGTATTTTAAAAGAAATCAAATAAACAACCCAGAGGAGCCAAACACATGGTCTGTGTTACAGCACTGTACGCAGCATTTCGGTGTGTTTGTGAATAAGGGACTTTTTGGATTTGGTAACTAAGTTTATTTGTGGTGATTGTGTAAACATTTTCTTGCATTGGTAGAAAACGTAATAAAGCTAAGATCACTCTTATTTTACGTCTGCCAAACCATCATTTTTTCATATTTTAGTCTATTAAAAATAGTACAAAACAATACCACTTTTCTATGCATCATAGACATCCTAAGAGATGGTCCATAATATGTTTTAAATAAATATAGTTAATATGCTTTAGGCTAACTAATTGGCTTACCAATTGTTTCTAGATAAACGCGCAGTTTGTGAGCTTTTGCTATTTGCAGTAAATGCTCATTCACACATCTAAATGTGTACTGTAGGTCTAAACTCAGTAGCTTGTAATGGCTCATTGGGTGACAGTGACGATCCCAGATAGGAAGCACAAAAGACAGGCAACACTAAATATAAAAACCCTCACCAGGGTGTTTTATGAGATTATGCGTCCCACCGAGATAAAGGCAGAGAATCAATATACAGGTGGAAGTTGCCTATTTTGAGGCCATTTAAAAATAACCAACTGGTGGTATATGCAACAGGAGTGTTCATCTTGACAGATGAACACATCGAGCAGACAAGCTTTAGAAACTGTATGATGTTGCAGGTACTTCACAAATTTTCTCGAAATAGAATAAAAAAATATTTTAATCTGAAAGGATCAGGTGTAAAGACACAAAACTGAGATGCTGCTCGAAGTGACTAAAGGTGGATGCGTGGATCCAGAATGTCTTGGTTACCAAGGCGACCAGAAAAAGCCTCCGATATTTCACACACCCAATTCGACACCACTGAACTAACACATGCAGCACCCTTCTGTGTCTTTAATATGTGTTGACAACATTTTTCAAGACAATTTCATAAGATGTTAAATTGCTGATAGCAGTTTACCTGGTCGGAAAACAAAAACACTTCCTGTTAAAATAGAACATGCTGTACAGGGACAACAAACAATGTTATCCATTAGCCTCCACTAATTCAAGATGAGTACCCAGCAGTGTGTTTTGGACTGCTGCTCACCTTTCTTTTTGCTTATTTATGTTCCAGGTGTACACTGAGAGGAGATAAAAGTTGTCTCAAGAGGACACAGCAGAAGAGGAATGGGCAGAAGCTTAATTTCTCTGGCTTTTTACACTTTCTCCAACGCTCTGTCATGCTCCATCTGGCTCCATAACTGAAGCCAAGTCTGTTTCATAACAACCAGTCCTGTGTGGTTTTCTGTGTAGTCCAACATTTTTTGACGTTCACAGAATTGAAGAAATTGATTGTTAAGAAAACATTTAATACAAGAATTTACTGTGGAGAAACTCAGACACAGTAACGACGTCTGGACAAATCATTATCTTTGTTTGTGGAACGAATCGAAGATGAACACTTGCAGTAAAATGATTTCCCATTGTAGTTCAAGCACTCCAACATAGTGGACTTTTTCAACTGTGATTTATCTGCGATTTATATTTGGTGATCCGCATCACCTAGGCAACCACTTATTCTTACAGTATTATTATGAGTGATGACAACTCAGACTCCGCCCCCAGCAATGGTACCGACAGAGGAGCGGGAGGGGTCGAGAAAGGGGCAGGACTTTTAAATGGATCCTGCAGCATGAGTGGCGGCTCTCCGTGCTCAAATCCAGCGAGAAGCGGGACAGGATCATCTCCGGGAGGGGTGTCCGATCCCAAGAGATCCACAGGTGACCACCAAGGGATTCATTCTGACGATACGGATGCGCTGTCGAGTGGAAATGACTCTGGGGAGAGGGAGAGCGAAGGAGGTATGGAGAGAGGGAACGGATCCAGAGGGAGACAATCGAACAGAAGTTATCTAAGTTCCTCCAGTCAGAACGGAAAGGATTCAGCCATGTGTCTGGAGACAACGGAGAGCAACAAGAGGTAAGAGATGCAAACAATACAACAATAAAAACTGACAGAAAGAGCATGTAAGAGAGAAGGATGTCACTGGAGAATTAAAAAATAAATGTGTCTGTTTGTTACTGGGTATGTGTCTAATTTTAGATTCTTCTGTCATTTAGCTCAAACTCCCATAGTCCCTCTCCACCCAGCAGCTCTCTGGCATACAGCCTGTTGAGTGCCAGCTCCGAGCAGGACCCGCCGTCTACGAGTGGCTGCAGCAGCGATCAGTCTGCTCGCGTCCAGAGTCAGAAAGAGCTGATGAGAGCCCTGCATGAGCTAAAGATCCGTATGCCAGCAGAAAGAAAGATAAAGGGTCGTTCCAGCACCCTCAACGCACTCAAATACGCCCTCAGCTGTGTTAAACAAGTCAGAGGTGAGAGACAGAACAGTGCGAGTGAGTGTGTTGGTTTTACATGTAGTTATAGTGGAATGCTATTTTTTTTGTCCCGTGGAACATAAACATTTAATATTGAAAGAATCTTGATGTTTTTATAGCCAATCAGGAGTATTATCACCAGTGGAATGTTGAGGAATGTCATGGCTGCAGTCTGGATCTCTCCACCTTCACCGTTGACGAACTGGACAATATCACCTCCGAGTACACTCTCAAAAATACAGTATGTTAACAGTATTATATACATATACATATATTGCACTTCTTTCTTTCGTCCAATGAAATGATCTCTGAAATGTCCTGCCCCTCATAACACATTCTGACTAGCGAAACTAACTTCCTGTTTAAAAGGAAATGCAATAACAGGACAGAAAACTACTCTCTTTCAGCCCACTTTAGAATCAAGTGTAAACAGCCCAAAACTCACTACATCTTCAATAAAAGATAAAAATGAGGTGCATAGAAAATTCAAGTACACAAAGATGGAAGGAAGCCTGCTCACCAAAAAAGATGCCAAATGCAAGATATTCAGGTGTAAACAGGAAGCAAGATATAAAAATCTTACTAATAAACATAAGTGGAAAAAGGTTACTATTGTTTTTAAGGACGTAATCTTATCCAGACGATGAAATTGTCACTTAGACAGACAGGCCAGTGTTGTATATATGATGTAGCTATTTAATCCCGAAAGAGATGTGGTACTCAATTGATAGAAAAACCCATTACAGACTATTTGATGTTTTTACGGTTTACCCATGCAGACATTTTCTCTCTTTCTCACTCTACATTTCCCAAAATTCCATTTAAATTTATTTTAATCCTGTATGTCAGAAGTCATTTCTCTCTCTTATTTGCCTACACAGGACACATTCTCCATGGCAGTGTCATTCCTGTCAGGGAAGGTGGTGTATATCTCACCACAGGGTTCATCTCTTCTGCGCAGTAAGCCGGAAAAGCTACATGGGGTGGTGTTTTCTGAACTGTTGGCTCCTCAGGACGTGAGCACCTTCTACAGCAGCACCGCACCTTGCAGATTACCTCCATGGGCCTCCTGCATCGGTTCTGGTGTGTTTGTGTGTTGTACCCCCTATTCACATAGCATATTACTTTCGGTGGAGTGCAATGGGGCTCCATGCCCTCAGTTACCCTGTTTACGTTTAATGCATTCACTATGAATGAAGGCAATTAAACTTAATTCTCTCTCTCGCTACAGCATCTCCACCAGTGGACTGCACCCAGGAGAAGTCCATGTTTTGTCGCATTAGTGGAGATAGCTCATCCAGTGGCGACGTGAGGTACTATCCTTTCAGACTGACCCCCTACCTGCTCACGCTACAAGACTCGGACGCAGCCTACCCACAACCCTGCTGTCTGCTCATCGCAGAGAGAGTGCATTCAGGATATGAGGGTACATGTTGTCTTGTTTATAAAGCAAATTCTGTTCCTCTCTGTTTGATGAAAATGATGACGATGCTTTAACATGATTTTCTTCCATCCCCAGCCCCTCGCATTCCTCTGGATAAGAGGATATTCACTACCAGTCACACTCCGAGCTGTCTCTTTCAGGAGGTGGATGAGCGGGCAGTTCCTCTCTTAGGGTATCTGCCTCAGGACCTGGTGGGAACTCCAGTTCTGCTCTGCATACATCCTGATGACAGACCTATTATGGTGGCCATCCATAAGAAGAGTGAGTGCCTCATCCCATCTCTATCCACCGTCCTTTTTTAAGAGAATGTTTTTTTAATGCAAAATATTTACAGGTTGCTCTTGTACTCTGTTTCTCAGTTCTTCAGTTTGCAGGACAGCCGTTCGACCACTCTCCTTTGAGGATGTGTGCCCGTAACGGAGAGTATCTGACCATAGACACCTCTTGGTCCTCGTTCATTAACCCATGGAGCAGGAAAGTGGCCTTCATAGTCGGACGCCACAAAGTTAGAACGTAAGAGCACTTGCATGCAAGCAGAATACAAAATGAACATTTTGAATAATATTTCTTATCCATGAAATGTATTCATTAATAATTAATTTAATACTTGCATATCAAAGGAATAGTTTATCTAAAAAATATATGCTATCATTTATTCACCCTCATGTCATTTAAAACTTGTATCCCTTTAATGACAATACAGATGTCTGCATTATTATAAAATATCGCTAGTAAATCTTGAACTTTTAAAAACATCTTGATTTTGATCTTGAAACACATGTCTGTCAAACTCACATTCAGCAGCACATGCTCTGACATGTGGACACAGACACGGACAGATTTCTTATGACTCATAGCGCTTTTTGCTGCTACTCTTACATCACCACTGCTCCCCCCATCTTCATGTAATGCTCGCATTAAATACATTTAACAATAATATCCTATTATTTATTCACTTTCATGAACCATACACACAAACCTAATTAACATATTAGACAAACATACCTCCTTCTCACAAACAACGTCGCTTTTCTGCTTCAGATCTCCGCTGAACGAGGACGTCTTCACGCAGCCGAGGGATCTGGAAGAACGAGCCGTGTCACCGGACGTCGCTCAGCTCAGTGAGCAGATCCACAGGCTCCTGGTGCAGCCCGTCCACAGCGGCAGCTCGCAGGGTTACGGCAGCCTGGCTAGCAACGGATCCCATGAGCTCCAGCCCAGCGCAGCCTCGTCTTCAGAGAGCAGTGGCCCTGGTGTGGAGGACCCATCACAGCCACATAAACCTGTAAGTGTTTAGAAATTATCATGGAAAGTTGTTTAATTCAAGAAGCATTTTAAGAGTATCTGCAATATTCAGTCACAGAAAGAGATTTTAAATAGTCATCAAAGTTCCTAAAATTAGCTTAGACTGTCATGGAGCTTAAAGTAAAGGGTAATGATTTCCATCAGATTAAACGAAACATCAGGTCAGGATAGGGTGTTAAAGTCATACTTTCTTCTTCTGGGGAACACTTAAGTGCTCCATATTATACATTATATAATCATTTTGTGTTTTATGTCTAGAACTAATACATTTGTGTTACTACATTTTAAACAGATGACCTTTCAGCAAATCTGCAAAGATGTTCACATGGTAAAGACGAGTGGACAACAAGTTTTTATTGAATCCCGCAGTCGACCTCCCCCCAAAAAATATTCCAACACAGGTAAACACAATGCAAACAGAAGAAGAAAAATAACCCACATTCTTTTCTGGTCAGGTTTTCTTTTATCAAGACTATTTTCCTCTGTGCATAATAATAGGTGCTTTACAAGCCAGTGAAGCAGCATATCCAGGAAGCAGTCTCGGTCCCGGAGCTGCTCCGCTCTTAAAGAGCTCCAGCCCCTCCCTCCTCATGCCGAAAGAGCCACCCACTACTTACTCCTACCAGCAAATCAACTGCTTGGACAGCATCGTAAGGTGAATGCATCCGTTGTTTAATGCACGCATAGATTGAATCCATTTATCATCACAATTTACATTTTGATCTGTGATACAACGACGGATGGTTGTGAGGTGCTCATTGTGCATTAGTTGCATTATCATGTAAAGGGAGTTTTGGTACATACTTGGAGTCTTGGACACAACCTTCTAATGATATGAGCTTTACAGGTTTAGTTGAACCCCAGTTGTACACACATATCAGTAAAGCACCACATATTTCCATCACAACGAGAGATCTTTGGAAATTGATAACTAGCATGAGGAAGTATGTCTGTGTATAAGTTCTTGAGGTTGTATGTGACCCAGAGGCAGATCGCAGGTTCAGTGTTTAACGTGTACGTTTGATTGCTTTTTCAGGTATCTGGAGAGCTGTAACATCCCTAACACGGTGAAGAGGAAGTGTGGCTCCTCCTCCTGCACTGCCTCCTCCACATCTGATGATGACAAACAACAGGACGCTTCAGGCAATGCTAAAGGTGGATTGCTGTAGCATCTCTAAATTTGTGAACTTCGAAATGCATTATATGTACTGACATATGTTCTAACTTCCAGGTCCATCTGTGTCTCTGGTAAAGGAGAGTGCTCTGTTGCCTCCCCTGGCCCTGCACAGTAAAGCAGAGAGTGTCGCTTCTGTCACATCACAGTGCAGCTTCAGCAGCACTATAGTCCACGTGGGGGATAAGAAGCCACCTGAGTCAGGTACATAAATGTTTGTGTGTGAATGACAAAAAATATCAGATAGCAAAAGGCAGATTATTTTTTGTAAGGAATCCTGGGATTCTCATGGTTTGTTTTCATCTTTTTACAGATATTGTAATGGAGGAAGCCCCTTCAACACCAAATGCTGCTCCTCTTGTCACTCAACCCCAAGCTCCTCTCACCGCCACACCCTTTCTGCCCTTTAGCCCTGCTCCTCAATCTGATAGGGATGCGGTGAGGAGAGGAGGTGAACGGTTGGGACTCACGAAAGAGGTGTTATCTGCTCACACACAGCAAGAGGAGCAGAACTTCATGTGTCGCTTCAGAGATCTGAGTAAGCTTAGAGTGTTTGACCTCACCTCAGCCGTCAGACGCACACCCGTGCCCTTATCGAAAGGTGAGACAATGGATGTAAAAATCCGCAACACAAACACTGTACACGTTGAATTATTTTCACATTCTCAATTCCTCTCTCTCTTGGTTTCAGGTGTGCGCTGTTCACGTGACTACCCAGCAGCCGCCGGTAGTAGTGGGCGTAGGCGAGGTAGAGGGGGCAAAAGATTGAAGCATCAGGAATCTTCAGAGCATGTGGGGTCTCAAAGGCCAGCAGGCCCACTACGAGGTCCCCCTGGGATTCCCACTCTTGACAGACCCTCTAATTCCTCCATACCATTGGGTCCTGCACCCAGCTCCTCCTCCTGGCCTACTTCAGGGTCACAAGCCAGCATTCCCTCGCTCCCTTACCCACCCGGCGTCCTCCCTCTATATCCCGTCTACCCTCCTCTGTCCCATCCTGTCTCAGACCCCAACGTACAGACGGGCCTACGCTTCCCCCTTCAGAATTCGCAGATGGCTCCTCCCATGGTCCACCCTATGATGGCATTGGTACTGCCCAACTACATGTTCCCACAGCCTAATGTGGGCATGCCTCAGCCCTTCTTCAACACAAACTCAGTGTTTCCTTTTCCAGCTGCTATCACAGCACCAGCCCCAGTACCAACCCCAGCCCCACGTGCCCACTCTCGCTCCAGCACCCCGCAATCGTACAGCCAAAGGGAGGCGGGGCCTGAGAGGGAAGGGGCGGAGTCACCACTCTTTCAGTCCAGATGTTCTTCGCCCTTAAATCTGCTTCAGCTGGAGGAGACGCCAAGTAATCGGTTTGAGACGTCAGCGCTGGGTTCAGGCCAACAAGCCCCATCTCCCATGTTGGGACAAGGAGGCGGAGCAGGAGGACAGGCTTTATCCAATCAGAGAGCTTCAGCCGTGGACTCAAAAGAGAACGAGAATGTAAGACAAATGGATTGTTTCTTAAAGATTAGCACTGGTTAGCATTAAAATGCAAGACAGGCATTGTCAATATCAATGTAAATACACTTTAGGCATCTTTAAAAATGGGCTATCATGTCCTTTTGATTTTTTCAGGGTGAAGCAAATGAGTCAAATCAAGATGCCATGTCCACCTCCAGTGACCTGCTGGACCTGTTGCTGCAGGAGGATTCACGTTCAGGCACGGGTTCAGCTGCTTCGGGCTCTAGATCATCAGGCACCGGCTCCTCTGGGTCGGGTTCAGGGTCCTCTGGATCAGGATCCAATGGCTGCAGCTCTTCAGGAAGCGGAAC
The DNA here is from genome assembly GCA_026939265.1 of Oreonectes daqikongensis. Lineage (NCBI taxonomy): Eukaryota > Metazoa > Chordata > Actinopteri > Cypriniformes > Nemacheilidae > Oreonectes > Oreonectes daqikongensis. The sequence goes on along the minus strand of JAOTQM010000343.1, from coordinate 5,949,046 downwards.
TAGTGAGTGACATTTATTGCATCACATGCTATTAACAGAAGTGTCAGTATGAATTATTTAGGGTTTGTGGACAGCGTTACATCGTGTGAAGGAATATCATTCAGATCTTGATAGAAAGTTAACTTGTAAGTGTAATGAATAAACTAAGAGTAAAGTAATTTCCGCAATAATGCATTAAAGGGCTGAATTTTACTCCATATTATTGTCGTATGAACATTAATTGGTTGTTGGACTTGCAACATTTCTCTAAAGCTTCTTTGAAACAATATATATTAATTTAAAGTGATAGTTCACCCTAAAAGGAAATCAAACCTGTTGCTTTCTTCTGCAGAACACAAAAAAATATTTTGCAGAATGTCGGTAACCGAATAATGGCAGTACCCATTCACTTACATTGGTTCTCTGTCCATACAATAGAAGTGATCTGTTGTTCGGTTACCAATATTCTTCAAACTATCTTTTGTGTTCATACAGTCAGGTTTGAAATGACCAAAAGGTGAGTAAATGATGATTTTATTTTGGGGTGAACTATCAGAGTACAATTACAATAGTCTTAAGATTAACAGTCTTATTTGTTTTGTTTTTTTAATAGGAAGCAGTCAGAGCAGCCACACGAGTAAATATTTCGGCAGCATTGACTCATCAGAGAACAGTCATTCCCGCAAACAGACAGCAGGGGGAGATGGAGAGGCACAGTTCATTAAATGTGTCCTGCAGGACCCCATCTGGCTTCTCATGGCCAACACAGACGAAAAGACTATGATGACATACCAGCTGCCCATCAGGTATGTTAACGCTGCTCATTACTAGTCATTAGAAGTATTTTGTTTAGCATCTTGTATAGTACAAATACACATACTCTAATAGAATGTAATTATAACCTCATCCTTATGTTTGATTCATCTCATTATGATGCACAAAGTCACTCATCACAAAAAAAGTAAAAAGAAAGTTGTTTCGTTGGTAACACCCAGTAAACATGCACTAAACACCCACAGTAAAAGGCAGGTTGAAGTTGCTGTGGTATTGAACTGACCAGGTGAATCTTTTGTATGCAACAGAGACAGAGATACGGTGTTAAAAGAGGATCGTGCCGCCTTAAGAGCAATGCAGAAACAACAGCCTCGCTTCACTGAAGAACAGAAAAGCGAGCTGAGTCAGGTTCACCCATGGATTCGCACTGGACGCCTGCCTCGTGCCATCAACATTTCTGTGAGTTTACATCTCCAAAACAGACTCCTACTCTTACAATAAATCACTTAGCATACATAGAATTTAAACTACTACAAACAACATCTACAACATCATGTTTTTGCTGTTGCTACAATCCACCACAATTCAAATATTGTGCTTGTTTGATATGAGCGATTTATTGAGCGCCAATGTGCTGTTACTTTAATAAATTTTTTTATCTTTCTCAGGCTTGTGAGGGCTGTAGGTCCTCTCCTACGATTCCTTCTACGGCTCCTTTTGACGTTGAGATCCACGAGATGGAGTTTTGCAGTGTTTTAGAGGTGACAGAAGAGGGCGCCACTGCTGAAAAGCAAATCCAAGCAGATGCAACCATGGACAAGAGCGAGGCTGAGGGAGAATCATCACGCAAGAATAAAGAGGTCGGGACTATTATGGCATCACAATCGAATGACCAAGAAATGATGATGGAAGAACAGAAGTGACTTCACAGACTGAGGAAAAAATCAGTGCCTCTCTCACAGAGATGACACACTAAGACTCGAGTCACTAGTCATCAGCGGGATACATTACACATGTCCTCGACTGATCACATCATCTGTGTACTCTGTAAATGATCCGGTTGTATTTATTTATACAGATGAACAAATATAAAGCCAAGAAGGCTGACAGACAATGAATGTAAAGCAGAATATTTGCTTTATTGACAGACTGTGATATCACAACTCCGTGGCTGACGCCAGGGATGTTTCGATAATGCGGAAAGGCTGTGATCTGTTAGTTTTTTAGTGATTTTGCGGGTAACAAGGTGTACTTAGCTTTAGACTACTCTGGATCTGACAATCTTCAGACGTTACTGCTCATTTCCAGTTCTAGTAACCTACATGAAAACATTTTTGTGGTGCACTCTAAAACGGATATGTAAGGCTTGTAGTGTTAAGATGTTGTAATGAAGCATGACCTTGGACAGGAGAACAGATTCACTGCCTCTGAGGACATTGTGTTTCTCCTCTTGTGCTTTTGACATTTCCCAAATGTCACGGAAATGTTTTTTTACAGGAATTATACAAGCTTGTCAAATTCACACACACTTTTTTTAGTTCTGTTTTTTATACATCATCTGTGCAAAAGGAAAATGTTTATGTGCTGTGTGTAATTGTTAAAAGCTTGGATGTAATGTGTAAAATAAATATTGCATCACCACAGAGAGCCAGTCAGAAGTCATTGGTCTGCTACAGGTTACTATTACCACCAGCTTCAATTTAGACTTGGTTAGTAGCACTACAGTATCCATGGCAATGGTTCCAAAGAGTATTTGTAGCGAAAGGCATCCTTTCAGATTAGCACTTAAAGATGCAAAGCTTTAGAGGACACAAAAAAGAAAGCTGGGTCTGTGCAGTCAAAGAGGGAGAAAAAGTAAGGAAAAAGAGATGTTAGTGTTGGGAATCAGATGAATACATTTTCCTCGTTTTCTCTGTCGGTTTCGGTCATGTGCTCTTTGGGTTCATGTCGTCTTGGAACAGTTTGTAAGTATTTTGTGTATTTCTTTATATATATATATATAAAAAAAGAATAAAAATATAATGGTTTACACTGTTGTGGTCTGTGGGTATTCCATGAATCATAAGACTATAAAGTGAATGTATGATTGAAAGGTGCTTTGGAGATGGTGGAGAGAATCAAAATGAGTGGTTTTCTACCAAACCACAGTCTTTTAGTTTAGGACAAGAATTTCTACTGAGCTAAAAAACAAAAAAGCATGCCAAAGTTTTTCCAGTCACAAACACACACTGTTATAAATGTACAAATAAACATTATGTACAAACGAGAATGCTAGTGATGATAATGTTTGTTGTGCAAAGCTATATGCGAGTTCTAAAAGGACATTTTGTCACAAGCACTTTTAATAACATGTTTCTTGTGCCAATTGCCCTGGTAAGAACGTTTAGCTTGACTTACATTCTTTCCCTGCACCGCAATATAAAGACAGGCCAGTTTAGAGAGTGAAAAAGAACCAACAGAAAAGCAGAAAGACTCACTGTGAGTGTTGTTTATCTGCAGACTTCAGTTCCACTATTTTAATATACAGCACCTTCATCTGCAGAGAAAACACAAAAACATGCAACCTAAAACACAACTTGCCAAATCAACATAAAAACCAGACAAACAGCTGAGGACGTGGTAAGCGCTGGTGTTTGGTTGTTTATAAATGCTCATTTCATTTTAAATGTCTATCCATCATTCCACATCGGTGGCTTCTGGGACACATTATTCTTCCTCTTCACTCATATTTACTCTTCTTTCACTGCCTCCCGAATCCCTCGTTTAATCCGCCTCCCGTCTCTAACACGCCCTTAAACTCGCCCCTGTCCTCTGTTTCCTCAATAACTGGTTCTCTGTGCTTCTTTGAGCAGAAAGATGTGGGGGGGTGTATGTGTGTGGCATTTGGGGCTTCTGTTGTTGGGGTTAGGATGGGTGCATGGACAAAGCCAGACCAACTTCACAAGGTAAGCTGGACTTTGTGCGATTTTTGGCACATATGTATTTGAGTGAATGCAACCATTTAGTAAACAGTAGCGCTGGTCCGCAACAGGACTAAAATGAAGTTTCAGATTCTTTAGATATATGGAGGTTTTACATGGCTTTTAATATATACATCATATAAAATACATTATGTAAGATGTTAGATATGTAGAAATCTAATGCGGCAAACTTTATTGATCTGCATAAGTCTAATCTAAAGCTAGGTTATATTTAAAGATATTTTATATCATAACCATGCACCTGAATTTGCATCGTCTACATCATGATAAGCCTCTTTCAAGCAAGTTATGTCAACAAAAAATGCCACAAATTTCTTAGTTGTGTATTTATTGCTATACAAAGCCTGTGCAGCTTATACAACATATTTTTTATGTTTGCTAAAAAAAGTACCACAATTGTGCAACATCTTTTTGAAATGAAGTTATTCACTTCATCTCTAACCTGGTCATGTTTGGTTATAGGTGGATTTAAAAGTTTGAGGTTTGTGATGAAGTGACTGTATGTGTGTGACAAGATACATTTTGCAGGCAGACCGACTGTAAAACCTTTATAAAAAATATGTTATCTATAACAGAATGGCTCTTTCTGGAACTGAGTGTAGCTGTTTAGTTTGCTGTGGTTTGTGTGTTTACACATCCCTCTAATAAGACACTGCCGGCAGTATGGCTTTAGGTAAAGATTATTGCTTTAAAAATGAAAAAGTACAGTTTTTATCTCTCTATCCTCCACATTCCCCAGGCCTATATTCCTTTGTGGTGGTCATTTGGTAACAGAATCTGGATTTGTGGCTAGTGAGGGTTTCCCCTCTCATTACAAACCAAACTCCAAATGCACCTGGTACATTACAGTAAGTCCACAACACCTTCATTTTGTATTGCTCTCCCCTGTTGTATTGTAAACTTACATTATCATCACATCAGGTCCCGGAAGGTCACGTTGTGATGCTGCAGTTCAGGATCTTTGATCTAGAGGCGGATCCCACCTGTCGCTATGACTATGTGGATGTCTATAACGGGCACTCATACACAGTGCAGAAACTGGGCCGGTTCTGTGGAACGTTCCGACCCGGTGCCCTCATCTCAACCTCAAACACAATGATGGTGGAGATGGCGTCTGATGCCAGCACAGGAGGACGAGGATTTCTGGCTTATTTTAGCGGAGGGAAACCGCATGTTGATGGTGGGATGACTGCAGTTACAATTTTATCTGTAACACAATCCAGACTTGAAAATAATCTGTTTGTAGTGTTTGATTCTAAATATTTAAAGCATGACGGTTTGCAATTTAGATTTGCACATTTGAAGTAACAAAATATGTTGTCCCATTATAAAATGAATGAATACATATGGATGTGGGAGTACTGTGGGAATTTCCAAACCAGTCCAAAATAGGATCCTAAATGTGTCAATTAAAGGAATAGTTCACTCAAAAATAAAATGTCTGTCATCTTTTATTCACTCTCATGTCATTCTAAACCTGTGTATGACTCTTTTGTCTGTTAAACACAAAAGAAGATATTTTGAGAAATGTCCATACAATGGAAAGTCAATGGGGTCCAGTGTTGTTTGGTTACCAACATTGTTCAAAATAAAAATATCTTATTTTGTTTTCTGCAGAAGAAAGTCATTTAGGTTTGGAATGACATGAGAAGAAATAAATGATGAAAGAATTTTCATTTTAGGGTGAACTATCACTTTAAGAATAGTTAAGTTTAAAAGTTTCTGCTATTAAATTACAAAATGTGAGGTTCTAAATTATTATTGAAATTTCTAAATTGAAATATTTTATTATTTCATGTTTAATTTAATTTTTTTTTTGCAAAAACAAAATCATGTTTTTTATTATGTTTTTATTGTGTGTTATTGTGTTAGCAAGGTGCATTTTTTCAAGTTATTCTTGCTTAATCAGAAAACCAAACTCCAGTTTGATTGATATTTTATTAGGAATGCACAATAAAAACATGATTTTGTTAATTGCTTAAAAACAGAGTTATCTGTTTTTGCAAATGAACTCGTCATTGGTTGGTATTATTATTTACTGGAAATATGTGTTGTTACTTTTTTTTTTGAAACCTCCCTCTCCTTTCTCATTCCCTGCAGAGAATCAGTTCTGTGGTGGCAGGCTGGCTAAGCCTCAAGGTTCAGTGAAGACACCAAACTGGCCAGAAACAGATTACCCAGCAGGCATCAGCTGTTCTTGGCACATATCTGTTGACACCAACATGGTCAGACTCATTTCACACATCATTTCTCTCCTCTTGTTTCTCAGTATCATGGCATAAAATGTAATCTTTAAAAGACTAATTAGATTTTGGCTATAAACATGCTGCTATGCTTAAGAGGTGTGTGTGTGTGTGTTTGCGCGTGCGTGCGTGCGTTCATGATGAGAGCACAAATAGCATATGGAATATGTGAAAGACCCCATTCAGAAAGATGTGTGCAAGGAAAAAGCAAGAGTGAGAGAAAAAGTGCATGAAAGAAGCTTTATACCTGCTTATTAAGCTCAGAGCTACCGCCTTACATAACTACATATCAAAGTATGTGTGTGTGCATGTGTGCATATGTACACACGTGTGCAGGTTATTGAGGTCAAGTTTGAGAAACTGGACTTGGAATCAGACATCTACTGCCGCTATGACTACGTGGCCCTGTTCAATGGGGGAGAGACCGATGATTCTCGCCGGATTGGCAAATTCTGCGGAGGCTCTGTTCCAGAGTGAGTAAAATCCCAATACCAAATGTCTAACACACACTACGCCAGGCTCTATCATACACTAATAGATGTAATTATCAACCCGTGTTTATCTACACAGGAAAAGGATGTTATTGTTTTCTACAAGGTCAGTTGTCCCTAAGGGTAGCTTGTGAAAGAATGTTTGCTTTCAAATTAGGAAATACTTTCCCTATACACAGTCAAAATATTTTTGGAAATGTTCCGATTGTACTTTGAAAGATCAATGAATCACTTCATTTAGATGTTGACAATGTTACATATTAGCTTTATGGTTGATTCCATAATATAAATCATTTCCAATAATTGCTATTCCAGGGAACATAAACTGATAAAGTGATATACAAATGTACTGTGACTCACTTTGGATAAAACCGTTAAATTTGCATGTAAATATAAATATTATTTTAATTTGATTTCTAATTCTCTCTCCATTTCTATCTGTCAGTGTGGTTGTGACCAATGGAAATGAGCTGCTGGTGCACTTTGTATCAGACCTGAGTGTCACAGCCGCAGGCTTTATGGCTCACTACAAGAGTATTCCCAGTGGATCCCGAACACCCACTTCTGGCCTGGACACAGTACCCGGCCCAAGAACTGACACTTCAACCACTAAATCCACTATTCCACCAGTAAAACCAAAACCCAAACCTAAACCTACTGTTAGGCCTAAGCCAACACCAAAAGCCCCATCAGTGCCACGTAAGCCCATGCCACCCAAGCCAACTCCTAAGCCTAGATCAAAACCCACACCCAAACCTAAAGTTAAACCTGCTCCCCCAGCAAAACCCAAGTCTACCCCGAGAACTGGTACTAAAGTCACACCAAAACCTGATGTAAAAGTGACAACAAAAACAAAACCAAAGCCAACAAGTTCTATGCCAAAACCAAAAGTAAAGCCGGTCCCTGGTGCCAAAGCAACAGCAAAGCCAAAAATAAATCCAAATGCAAAACGTGGAAACAAAACAACAAATGCAGGTAAAACCTTATAGTTGTGTGACAGTCATAAATTGTATTTTCTGTGTGTGATGGACTAAACAAATAGACATATTTGTATGTTCAAAGTTAGGAACCTGCTGTGTTCACTGCCATGCAGACGAATAGGCACTCTGGTGACCCGTTTCTGCCTAAGCCATTTTGGTGAGTTCCCTTTTTACTTTTATTTGCTATTTCTGCCTGCATTTTCTCTTCTCTCCCATATTTGTCTCACATACATGAACGCACAGGCCTTATCTGTGCATGAATAGGAAGAAAGTCATTTTGAGGCTTTTAGAGCAGGCAGCTGTTCACTGTGTGAGGATGGATTCATTGGGGCAGCACATACAGAAAACAACATGTTTACATCCAGAATTGATGCTTTATCTTGGGCTGACATGCTCTAAATTTTGTTTCCTATTCAAACTAACTTTAATGAAATCCATGCAGCTGTAGATAACACCAGAACAATGCACAATGTTGAGCATACAATGTATAGTCTGCATAGAGTGGGATTCAAAAGTATGAGACCATATTGAAAATCTGGGACCCAGATTTTTTCAGTAGTAATTTTTAAATTGCGTGTTTTTAGTTGTCTAACACTTTTGGACCCCACTCCATCTGTAACCTCCACAGTGTTGACTGGTAAAGTGACATCGATGACCCCGGGACCTCAAGGCAGTGCTAAAGTTGAACTTTCTATCATCAAGATATATAGGACAGGTAGACTTAATATCAAAAAGAGAGGACCCGCCACATCTGTCACACTGACAGCTACATGCATGAAGTGTCCAGCACTGCGTAAAGGTAAAGAAACACAAAACCAGTTCAATTCTGCATGACTCTCACGATGTCTGTGACTAATGCTTTATATAAGGGTTTCTGGTCAAATAAAGCAGTATTACATAAGCAAAAATGAAATATCAGTGTGCCTGTATTATCTTGCATGATTGCAAGAGTAACATATTAACTTAAGTTCACATTTGAATTTACTGACTATTGTTTTCTTGAACAATAATAATCATTATGAATTGACTTTATAGGAGTGAACTATGTGCTGATGGGTCAGGTGAATGATGAAGGACTCGGCACTCTGACACCCTCCAGCTTTGCCCTTGAGCACAAGTCAGTGCATGACAAAGCTCTGGACGCTCTCGCAAAGAAATCATGTTAATATCACAACCATGTTGACCAATCAGAATTTGGAAAATAGGTTAATCCCACCCTCTATGGTTATTAAGACCCTTACATAGAAATGTCACATCATAAACATTATTATTTTGCATCTCTTATTTTGTAACTGTGGAAGAAAGATATAAAGATCAGGTAAACACATTTCCTATTACATTTTACACAACAAAATGTATTCATTTTAAATTAAAGTGATTCTTAGATAAAGGATATATTAAACTTTCATGCGCCTGTAAGGCGAATCATTACATTTTCGGTTTCATTTTATCTCAGTAATACTCAAACTTATTCTTAAATTTTCTTTTAAGAATCTTAAATGTCAGAATAATACCATAATCATGTTATTTTGAATGACTGGATTTCATTGCACATGACTACTATTGACTACGCGATGCTAAGTGCCACAGAGGATTTCATCTTTGAACTTCATCTGTTCCAGACTAAGTGATGTATGTCTCCATCAAGTGGACAGATCTCAAATGAGGTTCAGTGTGTCTGGAACATAGCCAGAGAGAGAGAGAGAGAGAGAGAGAGAGAGAAAGAGAGAGAGAGAGAGAGAGAGAGAGAGAGAGAGAGAGAGAGAGAGAGAGAGAAATGGAAAATGTATCTTGTTTCCTTTTCATTCATGGTATCTGTCCCACATGATCTGAGGTCTGTTGCCACGGCTGTAAATCCAGAATGTATTCTGTAGATTTGTATTTCTATGTTATAACAAATAGAGCATATTTGAACAAGAATGTAAGAATGTAAGACAGACAGATAGAGATGGATAGGTTCAAATGAGGGAAAGTGTAAGAAATTAATAGTGTGTGTATGTTTATGTGTGTGTGGGGGGGGGGGTAACAATTGTTCAGCTGCTTCTGTTAATCAGCAGCCGTCAATCTCTCTCTCCCTCTCCCTCTCTCTCGCGCGCGCACGCACGCACGCACACACACATAAAGGCAGAGTAGGCAATCCTGTCCAGAAAAGTTTTTAGTCATGCTGGTTGAAAGTCGTTTAACATCCTGATATAAATCAGTAAGTAAAATGAAACATTGGTATTTTTATAATTATATATCATCTGTTAAAGGCTAAGAACAAAGAACTTTTGCCCAATCATGGCCCTCGGTGCGAGGTCTGTGCACGCTCATGTGTTTTCGGAGGAGGCGTGGCTTTTGATTGTGATTTTACGCCACCTATGCCTTTCCCATCCTAAATATCTGAATGATTTAAAGCATTTGTTTTGTAAACATGAATTTTAATAAAAATATCTGTTACAAAACAGGGTAAAAGAATAAAAACTGAACACATTAATGTAAAAATACATATGTAATGCAATAATGAACAGACAAAGCTGATTCATCATTTGAATTTATTGATCATTGTTGATACAGTTAGAAATAAAATCTACTGGTACAATAAGTCATATATATATATATATATATATATATATATTCTATTTTCTATATTTAAGCCTATATCTTAATAAATAAGATACATTAGCATAATATACACAAGTAAACCATTATTATAAGTTCACCCTACAGCAGTCAGCATACAGTATCGTTTCCAGTGCATTAAGACTCTAGTCTTCTCCCCTGAGAACTAAACTGTTCTACATAAACCAGTCTAGAACTAGAATTTCTAATAAGCCTGTATCAAACATATATTTCTAAAATAATCCTATTTTAAAAGAACCATATACGTTTGATACAGTCCTAGTCTCTTGTACATTTGAACTGTGTAACTACTACAGTATAAACCTTATGAAAGTTTAGTGTAAGGACAGCAATCTAAGGACAAACATTGCTCCAACAGCATTGACATGTCTCGGCCTATTTCTAAGAAATGAAGAAATTAAGTTGGAAGATGGTCCAACAATGCTTTGTCAAAACAGCTAAAACCTTCAAAGTTGTCTGAATGTTTGTACAAGCCTGCTGAACATTTTAAAACAAGGTTAAATATATACCAGGTCCCTGTCAAGATCACAGATTAGCTCAGAAACATTAGGTCATTTATGTGCAAATCATAAATTCAGTCTAGATTTTAATACTGCGCTTGTGCAACACAGTGCAATGTAACATATGCCTAAACTCATCCATACAAATAGAAAGTCAAAACTATGAGGCTACTACTGACAAATGAATAATGAATTAATCCCTGTTTATAATGGAATACATACAACAAAGTGAAGAAATGCTCTAAATACATCCTCACACCTATTGCAACTCTTCGGCCTGATGGACAAAACAACAGACACAAAACATGTTTCAACGGACACCATATCTGATTCAGCAAAGACTCCAACTTGTCGTTCACAGCAGCAGAAACCCACAGCAGACATATTCCCACAGAAATTCACAAATGTTTTAAACCACACCCTATCTTAAGACTAAAAAACCTGAAAAAAGTCAAACTTTCATAAAAGCACCACTTTTTAAAAGCATCTGAATGGTTGAATCAAATTTCAACCAACCAATAAAGCTCAGTGACATCTCAAGGTTCATTAGAACAAATCTAAACTAAGTTATAAATGAAGATTTGCCACTGACAATTTTGAGTGTCTATGACTACATAAAAATTCTCCCTCCACAACTGGCCTCGAAAGGAAAACAGTGCTTGCTGATGTGTTTAAAAACAATGATATGGCTTCATTTATCTCCTTTCAGCTCTCCCATCCAACCTTTCAACCATTATAAGGAAGCATATACAATCAAAGGCCATGCATAGTTACAGTAGATTAAGATACAGCATTTAAACTGACATCTACAGTCACCTCACATATTATAATTACGGTCTATAAGTTCAGTAGTGATTGTATAATGGGTAAATGAAATGTTCATCACAAACAAGGGATGTGGATTTAAGTCATGCACAGGGTTACGGCAGAATGAATCCACACCCCTCTCATTTCCCTAGCCTCAAACACTTTGGTCGAAGCTATTTGTGCTTGTCTGCATGCTGTTTGTCTGCACTTCCTGTTTAAAGGGTTTTTACAAAGAGAGGAGGAAACATGAGTGGGTGAATGAGAGAAAAAGTGAGATAGAGAGAAAAGATCAAGAATGAGACACAGAGAGAGAAAAAAGAAATGGGGGGTTCACAGGGTAATGAATTAAATAATGCATTAATAAAGTGTTAGTGAAACATAAGGTCTCCTGGTAAAATCTGAATAATATATTATTTTAACTCTCTAAAGTGAAATTATTAAAATATAAGGTATAATAAACATTCCCTGTGGCAAGGTTAGCTTGCTGATTCGAAAACAGCAAAGCCACTGGCCACCCTACAAAAGATATCCTTTCACACTAAACACATTCCCCATTTCAACAAATAATGCCAAATGAGCATTTTTTCTGTAAAAAAAAAACCTAAAATATTTGTTCTGCATGTGCCAAATGGTCAACATTTTTATAACATTGTTAAGAGAGTAGAATTTGAAAGCGGTGGCCCTAATGTCCCTTTAGCTTTTTTTGCTCTAGTGCATATATGTGATATGCACACCAGCCAAACCAGGCTATGATGCCCGCTATACACCCCTGCAGAAGCACCATGACTCCATACGTGGTGTAAAATGTTGGTCCAGGCAGCCTGGGTAACATTTTAGGTGACAGTACCAGGGCTGGGCTGAGAAGCAGGGCGTGCATCTCCACCTTAATCATGTGAAGCTCATCCAGGATGGAGAGGAAGGTGCAGCAGTGGAACCATTGATGGCTGTGACCCCAAATGTCAAAATTCCCTGGAGAAAACCGTTCTGGGATCTTACTGATATTAAAGATGGCAGATACCACCAGCCAAAAGCAGTGGCGGTAGAAGAAGGCAGCCATAGTGGGGAGCAGATATGGGGAGGTGGATGATGGAAAAGGGGCGGTGTGAGGAGAAGGACTCAGGAGTCGGTAGAATACAGGGGTGGAGGAGATGAAGAAGGGGAGGAGGAAGACGAGAGTTCGAACAGCATAGCGGTACTTCCGCCAGCGCTGTCTGGTGTTACAGCAGGTGAGGACGCAAATGATAGCAACCATGCAAGAGGTTGGGATGTAGAGGTTTTCAAAAAATGAGCAGAATGTTGATTCACGTGGCGAATGGGATACAGAAGTCCAAGTCTCCTCATCCACGTTCAGGCCTTGCTTTTGAGACGCATTCCGTCCGCCGAACTCAATTTCCGGAACACCCGCCTGAGGGAAGATGTAGTAGTAATATGCCAGGGAGGAACCCACTGTATACGCGCTGATAGTCCCATAGTCCACAAAGAAACAGATTTCACGAATGATGAGCGACATGGAGTTGAGGAGATGAGCCAGGCTGCTGGCTAGCAGCAGGTAAAACACCCCTAAAAAGTAGTTCCAGAAGGGGTAGAAAAAAGGGTTGCTGGGTTCCGGTGCTCCTTCCCACGTGAATGCCTCCAGAAAGTGGAAGGCGAACACAAAGATAGGGAGGAAGTGCGTCCAGAAGTTTCCAGTCTCATTGGTTGGACGAAAAGCGGATGCTAGGCACTGCCGGAGGCTGTAGTTGGGGAAACGATAACCAGACAGAATGAAGTTCTCAGTCACTCTCGACGGGACGTCGGTGTGACGTAATAAAGGCAATGACCACATGTTTGGACTTTTTGTAAAATGAATTTACAGGTCAATATTGTTCACACATCAAATGATGAATTTTACCGATTCAGAATAGGATTATGCAACGATCACCTGAGTTAAGAACCAGTGTTGAGATATGTTATGTGGATAATATTACGCAAACACACAACAAAAGTTACCAGTATTGCTTTCAAGAGCAGCTTGGAGATTACCGTGAAGTATTTAATCCAACAAATCCTCACGAATGTACCGCAGATTCATCTTCCCTTTGACATATTCTTATTCTTATGTGCATATTTATGCTAGCAAAAGCAAATCCAGTGGCTCATTCCAGATTGAGTGTGCAAAAACCACGCAGAAACAAATAATCCTATGCAAGTGTAAAGATCAATGGCTCTTGTTATCCCGTCAAGTTATTTTCGTGATAAATTCATTGTAAGACAATGGCTCTTGATCACTACTCGAGTCTTTCAGGTGACTGATCTGGTCGTGACGTTCATGTCACGTCTGTGTCACCTGAACTCCACACGACTTTCTGCACTTTCAGACATGTGAGCGAACACCGTTTTTGTTTGTCAGTGCTGACGGTCCGTTTCGCTTCTCACTGCGGCTGCATCTCTCCTGCGTGAAAGCGTTGCTTTGGAACTAGGTCATGTGGGACACGGTCGCGAACCGGCCGGTTTCCGAAACCTCTTGGTGTATTATTCATGCTCCGCCGTGCATTATTCATGTAGCGGTTCCATCCGTCAGATTATCGCTGTCTGTCTCATATGAAGCAGTGTGGCGGATTAGTAAATTAGCTCGTCTCGAAAGCAGAAATAAGAGTTCAGTGCATCGATGTTTTATTTGAAAAGAGGAAGAGAGGCTCGTTCTCACAATTCAGCTGCCTGCGCCGCGTCCGATTCCTCTATTTATGCCAAGGTTAAGGGTAGTTGTGCTGCTTCAAGCGGCGCTTCGATCGACATTCTTGCATTGCGGTGCAGCGTGATCCTGACCGCGCTCTTTTCCAGGAAAAAGTTATGTAATTTCTGCTCGACGGCAGTGCTAGATAAGCAGATAACCGTCATCCAGTAATGGTGTCCCTTTATCGCCCTTCACTTCTTGCTCAATCGTTGAGTAAAGCTCTGCCGGCTGTGAGTTGCTATTGCTGTTATTTCATCGAGATAAAAGCCGGCTCGAGCTGCACGCGAAACGTGATGATTTCCGCAGACAAGAGCCTCTCTCTCTCTCTCTCTCTCTATCGGTCACCCTCACGCACAGGAACTACCATGCAAAACACTCGCTCGAGGCTGTGGCATTCACAGAATACGATTTAAAAGCGTTCTCAAATGACACGGCACAATTCCGTGTGCAGACAGCAATGCATGTCGGTCTGTAACATTAAATCCAATGACATTAAGAAAAAGCATCCGGCTGTTACAACGTCTCATTAATTTCACATAAGGACAGAAATAGAGAATCTTATATCAAATTTACTACTTCAAAGTGACATGTTATTCACAATTGCCTCTGTTAATCAGTAAATATATAAAAAATACAGTAAATGACACCTATTGCTTAGGAAGCAAATGAAAAGTATCAATTCATTAATTTACATTAATCTTATATTTTGGGAAACCAACAGGCAACCTCTCCTCAATTATCCATTGACTGCTACTACACAACACACCAATCTCAACACTTGTTTTCCAGTATGAGACACTACTAGCATTCCCAGTGTAACCATGACAGGTAGCCCTATGGTGGCCAGTGAGTTGTAAGAACAACTATGTCATTAGAGAATATTGATTTTATACACAGAGCAGCTGTTGAGCCAGCTGGAGTATTGGAAAGCAAATGTTGGGATGTGCTGACTTCTACAGCTTATGATGAGACAGTACTTGTCAATGGTCATTTAAACACACAGTATCGTAATAATCCTCTTAGATCACAAACAGCTTTATTTGATTTAAAAGCTTTGAAGTAGATTTTCCATCTCTTCTATTCTTGTAACCATGCATTACTCTCAAAAGAGTCATATTTTTTAAATCCTTTCAGACATTTTTGTTTCCAGACGTTTGATACATTTGTATGTTGTTGTTTTACTGTATATCCATGTGTATGTATTTATATGTGTAACTGTAGACCTGTATGTGTTCGTTTGTGTTATGTTGGAAATATTGCGGCTGTTTCTCTCTTTGTTCAGGTCATTTTAGTGTATTGAGCGTGGGCTGTGTTCTGTGGCAGCTGCTCGCTGAATGACCAGAGATTAGCTGGTGAAGGACGCTGTGGGGATTTAAATACCGGGTTATAGATGAAATGGAAAATAAATGCATTGGAGTACCTGTGGAGGTGAAGAAAGTGAGGCAAGTAGGTGGTACTAATATAGAAGATTAGGCATGCTAAGACCCTACAGCGGAGTACATGCTTCACATACAGAACAAGACTAAAATCATATTTGATCCCCCAAGCTCTACTCTAAAACCTCTAACAAGTTAGAACTGGTTTTTATTAAGGTGACTAAGGTTGTGTAGAATTTGAAAGCATATGAGCACTAAAAATGACTGATTCGTTCATTTCATGCATCAGCATTTGACATGAAACTTTTTTCACAAACACAGATTGTAGCTAACGTTGTGAAACTTTCTTTACTGTAAATGTAAGTAATATGTCCACCTTTGAATTCTTGCCACAGTAAGTGAACAAGTATTGTATAGACAGATAACAAAAAACACATTTACCAGAAATCAAGTTGCCCCCAAAGTTCCTGAGAAGACATTAGTAATGGTTTATCTGTGAAGAATGAATGCCCCCTGTGGCAAAGCTCGGTCAATTCACAAGTGAGACATGATACTGTCCAGTCAACAAAAGACATTGTTAAATAATTACAATGCTAAAGAACAGGATAACAAACAGATGCTCTGCCTGACAAGGCAATGATGTTAGGAAAGGAGTGTTGACATATGTGACCCTGGTCAATTTTTTGAAATTGAGATTTTTACATCATCTAAATAATCTTTCTATTGATATATGGATTGTTGGCATAGGACAATATTTGGCCGAGATACAATTATTTAAAACTCAGGAATCTGAGAATGCAAAAATGGCCTTTAAAGTTAACCAAATAAAGTCCTTAGCATAGCATATTACTCACAAAAATAAAGTTTTTATACATTTACGGTAGGATATTTACAAAATATCTTCATGGAACATGATCTTAACTTAATATCCTAATGATTTTTGGCATAAAAGAAAAATGGCTAATTTTGACCCATACATACTACAAATGTTCTCGTGCTACTTCAGACTGGTTTTGTGATCCAGGATCACATATAGTAAATATAGTAAAACAAACTTCAATATTTGAAGAAGCCTGGAGCGTACTGGTCATGAAGAGAAACTGACTGTCTAAATCTTACGCAAACATGTGAATGGTCTTTTCAACAACATTTTCATACAGCCTTGATTCACAAATAAACAATATATTCATTCCCCCTCATTTAAAATCAGACAAAACATGAAAGGCTGTTTAAAGGCAACCATGTGCACGCACATACAAGCACAGATCAATCACCTTGTTTTGAATGCCGCTGTGTGTACAGTAGCACATCCGTAAACTTTGGCCCAAATGTTTCCTTTGAATGTTTATTCTTTTCAACCGTCCATCAAATTCCCAGTATCTGGTCCACAGCATAGTTCTGTCATTATTTACTCACCCTCATGTCATTCCAAAACCGTATGAATTTCTTTCTTCTGCAAAACACCAAAGACGACATTTTGAAAAACAGTAACCAGATGGCCATCACTGATGTCACTGTATGGACACAAAAGCACTTTTCTTAAAATATTATTTTGTGTCTTACAGAAGAAAGATTCATATACAAGGTTAATAAAAGATGACAGATCATCATTTTTTTATTTTGGTGTGGACTATCCTTAAATAAAAACACTACTTGATTAAATGATGAAGTATATTGCTTCACCACAAGCAGCTCCTCACATTAGAGTTTCCATCCCATCATGCTTTGGGCCATGTAACAATGCAGATAAAGTAGACAGAACACCACGCTATGAATAAAACAAACACCCACACCCCCTGAACGAACTCCGGTCTTCAGAATAAAATGTTCCCTCACTTCCTGTTCACTAAGGACATACAGCCCGGCTCCTTACCAGACCCTTCCAGTACGCTATTTTACGTACAGTACATTATTCGTTTTATACGTACAGTACATTATTCGTTTTATTTTGTTAAAATATCCCACAGCACTTCTTGACACTAAATAAAACACTGTACACCGTATATGTTCACGGAGGGACAACAGACTTGCACCCAATGAACAGTTCACCTAAAAATGAGAACTCCGTCTTTTACTCACCCTCAAGTTGTTCCAAATCTGTGTAAATCTCGCCTCACTCCACTGTACTAATGTCATTTATTCAGATTTGCAGTCCGTTGTAGAGCTTTTCCCAGGTCCGAGCTCATCCATTTAGGACAGCAAGCCAAATTTGCATTACCAGGATCACTTGTTTGACATAAATTAAATTGACATGCTAAACATCGGTGTTAATCCCATAATAAAGTTAGCATTAGTTAAATACATTAAGATAAAAACAAACAAGATGACGAAAAAACAGAACACCTGAAAACTCAGTTGAGAATTATAATCTCAATGCTGATTGGGTGAACGTGGTGAGGTCACACGCATTCGAGACTCCTACTATAGCTACAGTAATTGTGTATTTGAATGTTATCGATCCATTAAAAACATAATATGTAATATAGTACAATATAAAAAGAACAAGATTACAAAAGTGCACAAATAATATATTTTATTTCGTCTTGCTCCTCTTTGATCACCAGGGGGCGACATGGCGCATTTAACAAACGGGATATTCTGTGCATAAATAATACAACAGTATAAGCAGCACACAGGTGTAAAGCATTTTTATACTGAAAGAGAAAGGGAAATCTACTTTTTTATCTTTTACTTAGCATGTTTAACTTCTGTACACTTATTTACGAAATATTAAAATATTTTCAGATGATTCTCAGCCCTTACAACTAAAACTTTCTTTCATTCATAACATTTTACAGGAGTGAAGACCAGTGGGGCTGAATTTTTACCCAAAAGATGTAGACATGGACAGGCATACGGGTAGAGTTTCTCCGTGAAGGTTTGACCGGTAAAAGAGAAAATGTGAGATCTGGCATCTACATCATAGAAGGAGACAAGACCTTCCACATAATCCACAAACACCCCAACCTTCTGCGGCTTCACTTTTATATCAAGCTTAACAGGGAGAGCATCACTAACATAATACTCATCGCCACTCCTATGCCACAGAATCCAGTATCCATTCTGTGGGCTCAGTGTGACAAGTCCTTTCCTTTCAACAGACTCTTTAGCCACCCCTATATCCCAGTCTGTTTTCCCTGTGACTTGCACCTCAAAGTAAAATTTCCCTGTGGAGAATCCCTGCTCTCCAAGAACACTAACTCGTAGATTGAATCTTTCCTCGTTGTCTGGAATGTTCCGCTCGTCTCCTCCACACCACACTTGTTTCTGGTCTTCTGACAAAATGATAGTTGGATGTGCTGTGGCGGGGTTTAAAGTCACATCCACTGGCAAACAAACAGTGAGAAAGGAAAAAGGATAAACTTGTTATAATGTTTTTTCGGAGAAAGTAATGCTGAATTGTGTTTTACTACTAAAATGAAGCAATACACCTGCATATTTCCGAATTCTCTTCATTTCTGTTTGGAAAATAAACAATATGTTGTTAACTGAACAGGCAGAAATGTTGGATATTTAACATAGATGCAGTATATCAGTTCAAATTTAGCATTTACTTAAGATAGGAAGCTCCTTCATTTGATTACGGAATGATTCCTGAAACTGGAACAGTGTTTTCTTCAGCGTCTCTGTACTCAGATGTGTGTTACAGTTAAATACAGGCTGTGGGTTGGGCTGAAGAGGTCTACACAGGGACTGGTGGGCCTGTAAAGCATTAAGGGACATGCCATTTTGTAAGTGGATTATTTGGGCAATGAATAATAACAATAATTTAGACTTTATTCTGCCAATGTTGTTATTATTTTGCATATTCTTGGGCCTTTGAAGCCCAAGGTGGTCATTTAATACATTTCGGTATTTGACACTTAACTTTTATATACCAAATGATTTTTGAGTCGCCATGTGTCTAATGTAAAATCTGTGTCTTGCAGCAAAACCACTAGAGAGCCTCTAAAATAGCACAAACACACAAACCTGCAGGATGTGGAGATGATCATTAGCATGTAAAATCTGCTCCAGTTGAGCATCTCTTGACTTTAACTCTGTGATGTCCTTCACCAGCTCTTTAGTAAGAGCTTTTGCTCGCCCTTCAGCTGCTTTTCTGTCCTCCTCCATTACTTCAAGAAGTTCCTCCTTGGTTTTCTTAATGAAGCCCACCAATGCTGTAAAGAGCGCATCACTTTCTGTTTGCTCTTTCTCTGAGTTTCTCTAAACGAGAAAACAAAAACTTGGTCAACACTTTAAATGCACATTTTATAGTAATGGAAAATTTTATTTTTTCAGAGTAACTTATTGTGAACTCACATTCTTGTACTCCATCAAACCTTTGATCTTTTCAATGTTTTCCTGTTTGTCCTTCATCATCACATGTATATCCGCTCGAGTTTTCCTGATCTCAGCCTGCACAAAAAATCCCGAACAGTAAAGTGTATAAGGATCAATATGGTAGTCACTGTTAAATGCCATAATAGACATAACATAAATACCCTTTTCACTCCACTCTCCTCTTCTACAGGAACAATTTCATGGCTCTTGTGTTCTCCCTGGGCGCAGAAATGACAAAAACACATCTGATCATCTCTACAGAACTGATCCAACGGCCTTTTATGAATCTGACATATGTACTCCTCAAGATTCTCCACAGGGTCAATAAGTGTGTGCTCCATCAGTTTGGGTGCAATGTTATGAGACTCTATATGAGTTTCACAAAATGATGTTTCACAGTTCAGACAGGACTTCGTCGCTCTTCTGCGCTTCCCCGTACACACATCGCAGAGCACGACGCGATCTCCATCGTGACACCGATTCTGAAAGTGATCCACGATCTCTCTGAATGTTGTGTTGACTCTGAGCTCAGGTCGCTTTTTGAAAGTCTCCTTGCACATCGGACAACTGTAATATTGAGTGCAGTCCCAGCATTTCTTGAGGCAGTCCCTGCAGAAGTTGTGTCCACATGGAGTGGAGACAGGATCGGTGAACACATCCAGACAGATGGAGCACTGTAGCTGCTCTTCAGACAGAGCACTGCTAGAGGAAGCCATACGTCTAAAAGAAGAAACAGTAAGACTCTCACATTCATGTGTAGAGAAATGGCTAGATACTGTAGATATATAGATGGTTTCAAAGCAACAACATAAACAAACGTTAATGCGCATGCACACTTTTGTGGACCAAACTTAACTTCCGGTAGATTATTTCTGATAACAAGCAAAAGAAATGACAAGTAAGTTACATTAGCTTCTAGCAATTTAAAAGTATGTCTAGCCAAAACTTAAATAAACTTAAATGCCACAAAGACTGATCAATAAACACAGACCGAAGTTAACTTTGGTCCAGGCAAGTGGATCCGATAAAACCGTCTATAGATACTTTACTAATACTGTGTATACACAGATATATACAATATATACAGTCTAACCTGAAGTAGGCCTAACTGAAGTAATTTCCAGCTCTTATTCTCCACCTGGTGTTAAATGTTTAAGATACTGTAAAATCACGTTTAATTCTACATCTGAACATATATTGCCAATCTACTCTGTGATATATGGAACAATGAGCATAAATGGAAACTTTGCTAACGTTACTTAAAATGAAACCAGCTTTTATCTATGCAGGGGATTTCCTTAACTTGTGAACTAAGGTCAGAGAGAAGTGACTATCTGTGCAGGAAATTATTCGCGGTAGTCCTGAAATATATAACATTTATATTTTCGACAACAATTGTACAATCAGCAACTGTCCAAATTTCCAAAAACATGACATGACGCAAATATGTCAAGCTTTTTCTCAGCTGCTCTCAGATCAGCTTTAAGAGAACATACGTAGGCTACTGATAAATGTTTACTTTGAATGCACCGTAAGTCGCTTTTGGATAACAAGTGTAAATGTATCTGGTACATACCTGCTAATTCCTCCGTCAAAAAGAGCAAAACGTTGATCGGAAGAGCGACGGTACACTGAACTAAATCCGTGTTTTTGAATTCACTTTCATTTTGTTTCAGTATGTAATTCAACTCCAGGCTCCACCTGCTGACTGTTTGTGTGTTGCGCTTGGAGAGTACCTAAATATTTTCTGAAACACATTGAAGAGCTACTTACAGCAGAACTTGGGTGTCTATGAATAAAAAAAAATATCATCATTTACTCACCCTCTTGTCATTTTAAACCAATATGATTTTCTGTCTTCCACAAAAGATTTTGAAGAAAATTAGTAAGCGAACAGCAGCGGCACGCATTCACTTCTGTTGTATGGACACAAAATTAATGCAAGTGAGTGGATGCCAGTTAAAAACATTCTTCATAATATCTCCTTCTGTTTTGCAGAAGAAAGTGATTCAGTTCGAAATGACCTGATGTTGCATAAATGATGTCAGAATTTTCACTTGTGGGTGAACTATCACTATAATATTTCCATATTAGGCTAATCCTAAAAATCATGTCTTTCACACATTCATTTGTATTATAAATAGAAAATAGATATTCATATATATGAAACATTTTAGGTCTATTCATTCTTTTATTATCAAAACACTTGGGAAATGTGATGGGGAAATTATATTTATTTGAACAAAACAGAATCATTTAACATATACAGGATACATAATAAAATAATAAACGTATATATAAATATTTACAAATAAACAAACTATAAAACTTAACAATGTTAGCTTTTCTTGTGAATGTGTTATGCAGCATTTTTAAACAATATTTTAGTAGGTAAATTAAAGTAGGTAAATCAAATGTTTCTTATGAGCAGTACATAGCAAGAATAAAGTATGTATCTGGCTTACTGTCATAACTACACTACAAAGACTTAAAGACAAAAAAACATGATGCAAGAGGAAAAATGTCATGCCCTATTTACCGTGAACTATAACAGTTGCTGATTACATCAACATCATTTAGATATTTAGCGAACATAAAGATGTGTGAAATGTATACGTTTACATCATTTGGTGTACATTTGTGATACTTCAATAATGTTTTGTCCTCATAAATACTTGAACAATGCAATACTCCTTCATAGCTCAGTCCCTGCATGTGGACAGCTCCAGTCTACCTCAGCTGTGAGAATGACAAGATCATTTCTAAACTTCAGATTAGACCTAATCTTGTACTATGAAGAACCTTCAGTACTTGGTCTCCTCGTAATTCAAACCTTGGTATATTTGCACCCAAGGATATGCTTTATCTATATAACAGGCCCTCAGTGGACCAACTCCAGCTGGCTGGCAGAAAAGGGTAGTACCCCGCTGACATAGTAAGCAATGCCCAGCGAGAGGAGAGCGATGACCACCAGCAGAAGCAGGACCCTCCAGAAGCCCAGATCCTCCACAAACTCCTGCCAGGTGGAGCGAAAGCTGGACAACACACCCTCGCTGTTCTGCAGGTTTGGATTTAGCAGTGAGTGGCTCTCCATTGCACTAAGACAATGAGTGTAAGAAAAGATGTCTTAAATGTGACAAATCACTATTATATCAAAACAACAGTTAGTTAGTTATTATTAGTATGGAGGTATCTGACCTCTCACTCTCAGCCATCTGCATGGCTTCCAGTTTGGAGTGGGTTCCTCTGTTGAAGCCTTTCACTTCCTGTTCCTCCAACCCTTCCAGTAGTCGTATGGCGTCTTTATTTACTCCTCTCCTCTTAGCTAGAACCAGCGGGGTCGAACCATTGTGGTTACTGTTAAGTAAAACAATTGTAACATTTCTCAGTAAGATTAATTGTAGTTGTTTGAAATTGTTTGTAAGAAATACTTTCATGATATTTTGAACAATGTCATAAAGAACATCACTGATCAAACAATGGCATATCTCACCAAATATCAATTTTAAGCCCATTGGACACCAGAAACTGAATGGTATCCACGTGTCCGCACAGATGCAGCGCAGTGTTGCCCTGATAGTCGGTGGCGAGCAGATCTGCGCCAAACTTGTGCAGGAAGCGACAGATGTCCACATTACCCCGCGCAGCTGCCAGATGTAGACCTGTCCGACCCCGGTGGTCACGGATGTTGGGGTCGCAGCCGGTCTCCAGTAGACGCCTGGCGAAACTCAAGTCCCCATCAATGCAAGCCTGCAGTAATGGTACACTGGTCTGCGACGAGTCATTGATGAAGACATATGACATGTCCGAGTCGCTCTCCGAAAACGCCAGCGTACCTTAATGCATTACAAAATATGACATATTTCAGCACCAAAAGAAAATACACATTTTCATTTCATTTCACTTGAATTCAGATTTATTTCTGTAGCACTTCTTTTGCAAACCTTTAGAAAAATTAACCAATAGTTTTATTATAGTAAAAGTAAAGTGTAGTAACCTGTTTGATTACCATTTCTATTATAATTTTACTACAAATAGCATATAGTTCTGATTTTGTTTACTGTATGGAATGGAAATCAGTTTTACAGAAAGGTTTAGCACACACAGGACTCAGGAGTCAAATAAAAAAGGAATACAAATAAGGGAAATGCTATTAAAACATTCGTTAGTATTCACCAGGGTAAATTGTAGTAAATTATTTGTCATGCATTATACATTGTGCTGACATACACGACGACAACAACATGCCCCATTACACCAATAAAAGCAAACCATCTGAAAAACCTAACGTTCATTTTTTTCGCATTTCCTCTGGATATTGTGGTAAAATATGACCCGACATCATCGCGAGATTGCACAATGATAAGGATGATAATAGTGATGGATGGCTAGTCAGGTATCACTAGTCATTATAACTACAGCGAAACTAACGTAACGTTACTGCATGCAAAATAAACCCCTGCATCCTTTACTCGATGATTCATGTCCTGCAGTAACGTTACTGGGTGGAGGTCTCAGCATCAAACAGACTTCTACAGGTCAACGTAAACACCTAACGATCACAACTGTGAGATGTATTCCTCTGAAGTGACAACAGAGATTACAAATAAGTTACTAGTTTTAGTATGACTGACATCATCAGCGTAAACTAACTGTGCGCTTCACATGCACTGTAAGTAAAAACAAGATCAACCGGATGTGTTTACATACACACGAGAACACAGGATACAATCGGGTGTCTGCAATATTCATATACAGTTAAGAAGCATATGTACCTGTATTATGTAGCACGATTACAGGAGAAATATGTGCAGTCAAGTCCCGTGTACCGTCGCTTGTGTGTGTGTTTACGAGTTGCTACAGTCTGTGAGTGTTTGAGTGCACACTGCCCTCTACTGCACTGGAGTGACAGTGCGCTTTTGTAAGAGGAAGGGTTTAAAGGGACAGTTCACCCCAAAATGACAATTCGGTCATGATTTACTCACTCTCTAGTTGTTCCAAACATGTATAATTTTTTTTGTTTTGTTGAACACAGAGTAAGATATTTGGACTAATGCTTGTAACCAAACAGTTCTTGGACCCCATTGACTACCATAGTAGGAAAAATTACAATGGTAGTGAAAAGTGCCCCAGAACTTTTTTGCTGTCTTAAATTCTTCAAAATATCTCACTTTGTGTTCAACAAATTATAAAGCAATTTATCCTACTAGGTAGTCAATGTGGTCCAGGAACTGTTTGGTTATAAGCATTCTTCCAAATATCTTTCTCTGTGTTCATCAGCGCAAAGACATTTATACAGATTCTGGAACGATAACAGAATTTTTATTTGTGGGTGAACTCTCCCTTTAATCATGTTGTCTTTCTGTGAGGACATGTGGCAATAAAATACCAAAAACAAAATTTAAGTATCTCTCTGAAATCAGTGTAACACTTTTATTTGACAGCTTCATACTGTATAGATGCACTTAACTTAAGCATTTAGATCAAACATTTACACCAGTTTAACGATTTTGGGAACTTACTCTCATATTTAGTGCCAATAATTATTTAAAATGTCAGCTCAGACATTACACAAAGCTGTAGAACAACAAGTAAATTTGTAAAAAGCCAATCTTCACAAATGTACAAACTTTATTAAAAATAACTATGGTAAAAATGAGAAAACATTCTTAAAGCTTTCCCTATTGTTAAATGTACAAATCAGTTGTGTTTCTTTGCTTAAATGTACATTTCTTTCCATTAATGGGGAATGACATGAATGAACTTTCTAACCAATTACAGACACAAGCACAAAATGCATTAAAATTGAATGTGTACTAAAAGAAACTACCAATGAGAGACTGAATGGCTTAGTGGCCATAGTGGTTACATACAGTATTAAACATTTTTTAAAACCAGTTTACTTACTCTATATATCAACTCAAATGCACACAGTAAATATGTTTTGTTATACAAATGCATTCACGGTTTGAATACAAATATATAAAGAATCATTTTGGTAAAGAACTTTTCATGTGTGTCACAACATAATTTTTGTTCAAGGCATGAAATATGGAGGATAAAAACTACAAAAGTATCATTTGTATTTATTGTAATTATTGTTCATGTTTGATGGATGTTGTCATTAATAAAAAATATATTTTTTGCTAAACATATCTGAACACTAGGTGGACTAATTTACTTACATCAGTTGCATATGATATTATGTAATAATTTTACATATTGTTCCAGATATTAACTTCAGTGCAATTCATATAGGATACATATTTTTGGGGATAGATAAGTCAGTCTTTTCAAGTGATATTTGTGAGGCACAATTTCATATGGATTACAAAGTGCTGGTTTGTCCATTTTGGCCAACAGTAATGAAAACACCAATATAGGCAATTGAAGCCAATATATATTGTAACTGAAACGCAGTAGCAACCTGCTAAATAAGATCTTGCTTGCATGAATTCTTTAAAAATACACCATTCTGTGCCATCCACTGGGATTCACTCTCCGAGGTAGCCGTAACTATGTCCAAAAATTAAAAAAGCAAAATGAAACATACTGTAGCACCACTGTTAATGTACAGGAAAAAGAGAAAAATCTCCCATTATTCTCCTACTATAGCATGGCCTCTCCTTATTACCACTGCTGGGTGGCATATATATATGTATATATATATAACAAAAGATAGCAGGTCAGAAATCAGTCAGTTCATTTTGTTTACTGTTCACTTTATCCTCAAAGGCCTCCTTTACACGTTTTGTTAATGTCACTTTTTTCTGCTGTGCATCACAAGATCTTCATGCAGACTTGACAGCGACTGACTCGTGCGCGGTACTGATCTCCTTTCAGAGTTTCCCCGGTAGGACCCTCCGAGAACTGTTCGTTCCGATCCACCGTGGTCAGCCAGAAACTGTACTTGTTGACAAAGTAGTGGCATGTGCCACGGGCACCGTTGCACTCGATGAAGGGTGTGGCACGGAAATCCTCCAGACAAGAACCGGGTGACATTAAAGACTGGCCTCCACCTTGCCCACCTGCGGCTGTGTGCTGAACGAAAAACAAAGTTAGACCTTTTAACTACAAACAAGTTTTGCTGGCCCTAATGTTTTGCTATAAAAGGCTAGTTCATCTACAAATGTTTTTTGTCATTTATACAAAACTGTATATGACTCTTTTTTTCTGTGGAACACAAAAGAATATGTCTTGGAAAATGGTTTCGCGTCCATACGATGGAAGCCAATGTTGTTCGGTTACCAACATTCTTCAATATATCTTATTTTGTGTTCTGCATAAAAAAGAAAGTCATAGGGGTTTGAAATGACAAAGGGTGAGTAAATGATGAAATGATGATTTTTTGGGTGAACTATTCTTTTAATATTAAAGCTAAAACCGTAAAACAACATACTGGCCCATCACTACAGTATATACAGTGAAGGAAAAAAGTATTTGATCCCCTGCCGATTTTGTATGTTTGCCCACTGACAAAGAAATGATCAGTCTGTAATTCTAATGGTATGTTTATCATTTCATTGTCAGTGGGCAAACATACAAAATCAGCAGGGGATCAAATACTTTTTTCCCTCACTGTATAGTACATGGTATTAGGTTTTACCATAAGGAAGGAGTAACCAATCCACAGACTTCTCCAGCCCTGAGGACAAGTAGGTATGGTGAGATCCTGACTATGCATAGCAACTGCTTGAGATGGAGCTTCGCACACGGAGCAGCGGCTGATGTACTGGGATATCTGCTGATTTGCTACAGGCATCATGGGAATGGGCGCCGTGGTGGATAGCCAAAAGGATTTGTCGTTGCGACTCGCATAGTGACAGATTTCGTTGGGTGTGCAGTACAGGAAAGGGATGGTGCTGAAATGAGGCAGGCAGGAGCCAGGCAATCCTGTGATGAAAAGAATTTTAATTTAATACATTACAATACAATACAATACAATACAATACATTACATTACATTACATAATACAATTTTAGTTTATACATTACCTTGAGTCAAGTCAACATCCATACACAAGTGCACTTTAATTTATTAATAAACTCTAGTGTCTTACCCAAATCTTGGTTATGAGCTTTCTCCTGTCCCTCCACATAGAGCAAACTATAGCCCTCCCACAACTTATCCATGCCTTGAGGACACATGGGGACAAAGCTAGACTGGCTGTGTTTTACCAGAGTATTACCAATACTGACACTGCGTGGTGGTGTACCAGGAGGACCTGGCAACCCTGGCTGACCGCGGGGACCTGTAGAAGTTGTGTCAAACAAGAAAATTATGCACTCATTCAGACACAAAACACTTAAAAGTTTAGACATACCTTTGCATTACTCATATTTTACCTTGAGTTCCTGTTGGTCCTTGGAATCCTTGAGGCCCGGGGTCACCGGTGAATCCTGCAGATCCAGATGTACCGGCTAGACCAAGTCTACCTTCTGAACCCCTCACACCTTTGGGACCTGGAAAAATAACAGGAATGAGTTAAACCATTTTTTAAGCCTATGCAACGCTACTAATATCAGACCAAATGATCAAACCTGAGAACAAAATCACTAACCTGAGGGTCCTGGGCTGCCTGGCCGGCCTGGTATTCCTGCCTGACCAGCAGACCCACGACGACCCGGGAGACCGGGATCACCAATTGGCATATTAGTAGTTATATTGCTGGGTCGGTAGACAAACCCTGGTCTCCCCTTCGGACCAGGATAACCTGTGAAAGATGTTTACACAAAGCTTACAATTTACAGTTAAACTACTAAGAAAAGTTTCTAGAAGGATTTTTGTAATACAGAATGCACACTGACATGATTTGAAGAGTCATGTAGAATATAAAATGGCCTGTAAAGAGTACAATATTTACTAACCCTTTGCTCCTTTGAGTCCTCTGCTGCCATAACTTCCTGTTTCTCCAGGAAATCCTGGTGTTCCAGGTATACCGTTATAACCAGGGTCACCTCTTTGTCCTTGTAAAGCCAGAAAGAAATAAAACATGAGATTGTTGGTTTATGACGGTGTATCTAGCATCATACCATCTGTCATCGGACTACAAAGAACAAACTACAATAAGTTTTGTGTCAATACAGAAGATGAATACCTTTGAATCCAGGACTGCCCGCGAATCCCGGGGTTCCAGAAACACCAGGGTTTCCACGTGGTCCTGGTGTGCCTGGCAGTCCAGGAAAACCAGCATCTCCTCTCTCTCCCTGAACGGTTCCAGGGCCTGGTGGACCAGGAAGACCAGGAGGACCAACGGGACCTACAAATATTTCAAAAAAGCTGTATCATACCAATTATAGAATGAAGGTCAAGGAGAAATATAAAAAACAGATACATCACATACCTTCTCGTCCATCTAATCCTGGAAGGCCAGGGTCACCGTAAGGACCCGGGATATTAGAGGGACTAGGTGGGCCAGGAGGGCCCGTATTACCAGGGAAGCCTCTTAAACCAGGAAACCCTGAACATAAAGATTTCACAGTCATCAAATATGTATCATGTACATTAGTTGATCATAAAAGCAATTGAAATGCTCAGGGGTTCATAACCATGAAGATCCTCACCATTGTCTCCTTTAATTCCTCTCTCTCCAGGACGTCCAGGGGCTCCCGGCAATGATGGACCTCTTTCTCCCTTCAGGCCAGCCACACCAGGAGGACCAGGCCAACCACCTTCGACCACACCTGTGGACATTTTAATAAGATGAACAGGTGTTTGTTTTGGTTTAAGGCACAACATAACGTTTTAGATTAGGTGTCATTAGATTCCCTAACCTGGAACTCCAGGCTGCCCTTTGGATCCTGGAAGACCATTGAGTCCATCTAAACCAGGTGATCCTCGAAAACCTGAAATGATATTAGGGTAAGAGTGTTTCTGAAACAGCATCACAACAAGACGTCAAACACATCCAGTACATAGAGAGATGTGACGCCATCTTGAATATTGAGCTTGATGCTAACAATATTCATTAAAATGGAAAATGTGTTGTTTCTTCCAAGGTTTGGAATGTGTCATTCTTGGTTGACCTTTCTCTCCGGGTGAGCCTGGAGCTCCAGGAAGGCCTGGCTGTCCATCACGCCCATTCAGTCCTGGATAACCAGGCGCACCTCTAATGCCTGGGAGACCTGGTGAGACTATGAACAAATACAATCAAACATTAGTCAAGCAGAATTTTCCAAAACTCGAATCATGTCATCAGAATAACAGAATCAGTGAAAATGACTAATAGTAGGTACCATATCCCGGTGCTCCTGGATCTCCACGAAGACCTTTCTGGCCTTGAAATCCAGGGGGTCCTGAGAAACCTGGATCACCCAGATTACCAGGAAGCCCAGGACGACCTGAATATGAAAAAATGACTCAATTTAACATTCAGACTGTATAGTCAGAGGTAATGCTTACTATAAAGATACGAAGAGTTGAAAGGTCATATTATATATGTCCTTATAAAGAGCCTGAAAGAAACACATCTCTCTTACCTGAATATCCAGGCTCTCCGATAACACCTTTGACTCCAGGCGCCCCAAGTAATCCATACGTGTCACCTTTCTCACCTTGGTGACATAAATTTAGAGGGCATCACTGATGGCTAAGAAACAGTGTGTCCAAATATTAAATAAAAATGTTATCTAATAATAACAGAATGATTGGTACCTTTGGCACCAGTTTGTCCTTGAGGTCCTGAAAACCCTTGAAGTCCAGGTGCACCATCATCACCCTGCCATAGAGAAAATACACACAACATGAGCCATAGCATTTCCAAGTAAATCTCTTAAAGTCTGTTAAGAACATCGCAAGGTTTTACCCTCAGACCGGATGAGCCTGGAAAGCCGATGACACCTGGTGATCCTTTTGGTCCTGGGAAACCAGAGGAACCAGGAATGCCTGGGAATCCAGGCTGGCCAGGGAAACCTTTCGCTCGGTCTGCAATCCCAGGTAGTCCAGGAAAGCCTGGCCGTCCAGGTTGCCCCTGAAAACCTTTATCACCTGTTGAAAAGAGAAACATATTTTCTTTTTACTTATATTGAAATCACTTGCAGCCATAATGAGAGCTCCATTGTCAGCCTTTGTTGTACTTTTGTAAAGTTTGCATGCCATTTATGATGGTTGTTTTGTACCTCTTGGTCCTGGGAAACCAGGCAGTCCGCTGCCTCCTGGGTCACCTGGTTCACCCTTTTGCAGCCACTCCAATGGAATCACTGGAAAAATTCCTGGAAGACCCGGAGATCCACGTTCCCCTATAACACCAAAAATGATGTTAATTCATTTGAATACTTATTAGTTTAGTAAAATATATTTACTATTTATTTATAACTAGACTCTTTCTACAGTAGTGAATTCTTCAGTGTTTACTATGATTTCTACAACAAAAATGCTTTTAATCTATCAGCTGCTCCATACCTTTGGTTCCAATTGCTCCCTTTCTTCCAGCTGAACCATCCTGTGCACTTAAACCAGGCAAGCCTTTAATACCTGGGCTACCTGGTACGCCAAGAGAACCAGGAAATCCAGGGAATCCTAACAACCCTGGAGACCCTTTCTCCCCTTGAACAAAGAAAAATCTACGTAAGTACAGAATAAAGACGTGCGTTATAACAGCAAAATAAAGGTAAGGTTTAGCAGTGACAAAGAGCACATTTCCGTACCCTTTATTCCAGGTCTTCCAGGTTGGCCTAGGCGGCCTCCAAAACCAGACGGTCCAGCAGGTCCCCTAAATCCTAGTGACCCTGGGATACCAGGTAATCCAGGAATACCCTTTACTCCACCAGGCGCTGGGAGGCCTGGATCTCCTCTCATACCCTTCTGTCCAAAGTATCCTGGAAAGTAAAAAAGTGCATTAAAACACAATATTTGGTTTTTAGACAGCATAATTATATTTAAATAATGCTAGACTATTTTGTATATATTAACAGTAAATACAGTAAATCAGACATGATACTGAACATGTGAACTTACAAACTAAAGATATACTTTGAAAACGGTATAATACATATATTCAAGTAACATGTAGTTAGTCAAACAAGCAAATAAATGCAATGCAAAGTTGCAATAAATGTTGCTGGAAAAAACATTTATTGATATTTGCTGCACTGCGTGTATATATTTCATAATGTTTCTACAACAACATAAGTGATAAGCAGTTGCAATGTGAAATATTGATTTCCTCAATGACTAAATTGTGTAAATATAAAAGTTTACTACAGTTGTCTGTTGTTATTGTTTTACCTGCAGGTATGCTTTGTTGTTAAAGGCACACAAGCGCATCAGGGTTTAAGCAGCATAACATACAGTAGTGGCCAAAAATGATGTCCAACTTTGGAAAATTCATGTCTCCACTCTTTATTCAAATATATTATTAAAGATGCTCTTAAATATGTCATAGTTGTGCTTGGAGTAAGTGATAGTTTACCCAAAAATTCTGTCATTTACTCACCCTCTTGTAATTTCAAACCTATATGACTTTCTTCTGTAAAACACAAAAGATGATATTTAAAAAAAAATTTGGTAATCGAAAAATGGTGGTACTCTTCTATTGTATGGACCCCAAACCAATGCAAGTCGATAGGTACCGCCATTGTTCGGTTACCAACATTCTTCAAAATATGTTTTTTTGTGTTATGCAGAAGAAGGTCACAAGGTTTGAAATGACAAGAGGGTGAGTAAATGACAGAATTTTTATTTTTGGGTCAACTATCACTATCACAATAACACATAGCACATGTACAAAGCTTATCACTTCTGGCCAGCACTGTAGATTCTGAGGCTACTGTAAACTACTCAAATTCAATAAATTGAAGGATTAGTAAAACACACAGGCTTCTGTCTATCTCTTGCATGTGAGCAGACAATGCATGTGAGCTTCACGGCACGCAAACACAAAACAATAGAGGACTACAGTTTATACCACATCTAATGGTTAAAGATACAATTAATGGCCAATTCAACAAAGTACAAATTAATGATTTTTTTTAATTAGCTGTTGAACTCTATATCATTCATTTGAAATGGATATACAGTAAAAGGCCATTGCTATAAAAGCTTTAATGAAGACGATGGACATAAACAAATGCATTAAGGGGTAGCAAAGCGAGAACATGGATTTTGTTAGAGAAACGCTATATGCAGGGATTGCGTAGGACAATGTTTCTCACCTTGGCAGCCTAATGAGGTGACCCAGCACCAAAAATAGAAAAGGGTGATACCACAAATGAAATGATAAGAGGGAGGAAAGAAGGGTGATGGGTAAAAAGAATAAAGGGAGGATAAACAAACAAAAAAACAATGAAAACAGATGTTTTGTGAAGACGATCAGTAAACACAGGTTGACAAAAACTGAGAGGTAACTGATGAGAATGGAAAGAGGCAACAGTGAAATATTTTACCTGTAAAGGAGTTGGGAAATAATAACATAAAAATCTAATGCAAACAATGCTCACATAACAACTTACTAGTTTTAACTAAACCATACATATTTTTTTATCTTAAAGATCGCATAACATATGCATCATTGTGGCCAACACTAATTGATGTGCTTGACAGATTTACTTTAGCATATCGATATTATTGCTCCTGATGAGTAAAAACGTACTTACTGAGGTACCACAAAAGGTGTTTTTACGAGAATGAAACGGAATTTGCTTACCTGGATTTCCAGGCAACCCTTCAGGTCCAGGCGGGCCCTGAGGTCCACCAATACCCCCAGGAAAATATTCGCCTGGTGGACCTGGCGGGCCTTGAGGGCCAGGTCTTCCATCCAAACCCCGTTCACCCTTCGCACCAGGAAAACCAATGCGGCCATCGGTACCTGAGGAGTAATCATTTACCGTTAACTATGCCTGATAACCACCATGACCGATGATGCTGATAGCACTGCCAGTAGTATCCCTAAAACATCTGATCAAACCTACCAGGACTTCCTGGTATACCAGGTGTCCCAGGTTGACTCTTGTCTCCTGGCTCTCCCGGCCTTCCTGGAAGTCCTGGACCTCCAGGAGTCGCCCCAAGAACCTCACCAGGTTCTCCCTTTGCTCCAGGTGCACCTGGAAAACCGTTTCTTCCTGCAGACCCTTGTAAGCCAGCACTTGTTACTCCTGGTAAGCCTGGATCTCCTCTGGGTCCAGGAAAACCTGTAAATGTATTTAAATGTAATTTAATCCAACTTTAATGCCTTACAAGGCAATATTATTTAAAAGGATACAGCAAGCCGATCTTATAGTGTCTATCTATATTTGATAGTATAATCTTACCCTGAGTACCAGGCAGACCTCCAGTGCCTGGGTCTCCTCTCTCACCCTTTGGTCCACCTAAACCTGGCTGTCCACTCCTTCCTGGAGGACCAGGCTGACCTTTTGTCCCTAACATGCACATAAATACACATTAGCGGAACATAAACAATTAAAGGTGAAGAAACAAACAAAACAATGCTGTACAGTTAAACTTTTTGACACAGTATTTCATTACCTGGCACTCCAGGACGTCCAGGAAATCCTGGATCTCCAGGTATACCAGGAATTCTACAGGGCAGTTCTGTTCCTGTTAACATTTGTATAATCTTCAGTAACATGCACAAATCATTCCCCAAACATCTTATAACTAACCTTAAACCCTAAAACACTTTTTCTGTCTTGATAACAGTATATATATATATATATATATATATAGACTGTTTCAAAGCAACAACATTACTGTGCATGGGCGCTTTAGTGACCCAAACTTAACTTCTTGGTACACATGCACATTTAACAAATAATTTATTTAATAAAATTAATATACAATAAAATTCAACAAATTGTTTATTTTATACAATTATTATTCAATAAAATTATATATTTATATTATTAGCCACACCGATCAACAAACACAGACTGAAAGATTAACTTTAGGCCAGACGTGTGGGTAATTGTTTGTTAAAAATGACTTTTAATTGATTTAGTGAACGCTAAAATGTATTGTATAACCTAATTGCAAAAAAAGCGTCTGCCAAATACATTTATTTTCGCTATACATTTGAATTAGTTCTCCATAGACTTCCATGTATAGTGCTTTACTCTTCTTACAAACTTGAAAAATGAGTTGAAATGTTCTGTGGTAACTGACAGCATGTCACCGATATTCACAGTCACAGTGTTGATAGAGACCCCCCAGTTTAGTAAGGCTGATGGCATGCACAAAGATTGTTAGATGACTGGCAAAACATGGCTGTTCAATGGCAACAACTAGCTTTTCCGACTAGACTGCAGTACATTGAACTCTACGGTTAAGCTGTCTAATACAGTCAAGATGCTGGAAATTAGATCCCAGATTATATTTCATTGGCTGCAGCTCTGGGCTTTTCATCTCACCTCCCTCTTCCAAAGAGGCATCATTAAACCCCGCCTGCCCACAGCTGTCACCTAGTCAAACAACATGCAACAAGTGCAAGAGAAGCTGTCAATCATTCAGATCATTCAGGAAGCATCATTACGAGATCAAACGCTTAAGAAACCTCTCCTTTAGTACAGATTTATAAAGCTCATTCCAATGATCCAGCACATTCGGTTAAAGCAGTGCAAATAAAGAAAATTAAGAAACATGTGCACAGCTGTGTCAAAGCCATTCCACTGCGTAGAGAGAGAGATGGAGAGCATGCAGAGCATTCACAAGATGTGTTCATTCAGACACGAGTGTTTGAGTTGTTACGAGTCAACTGCTTCTGCTCAATTTCTCTCTGAATGGAATGGCTTGCAAAAGAGGTCAAAAGTTTTGTTAGAACAGGCAAAATGATTCATTTTAATGTGCAAACCCATTCACGCTAACACACATCCAAGCTGAGGTATAGGAACATCTGAACTGCAGCAAGCTCAGAAAAAAGAAAAAACCCAACCCATGTTTTTCTTTTGTTACTCACAGCTGTTGTACAGCAATTCGGTAATGCTTAAACATTATAAGGCATACAAACTCTTTCTAAACCTTCAAATTGATTTAAAGGCTTAGAAAGAGTTTGTATGCCTAAATTGAAAAAGAAAAGGTTTATTTAAACCTCTGTTCACACTACACACATTCAATCCACTTTATTTCACATTTATATGTACAAATGCTAGTAGTTGACAAATAAACCATGTGTCCAATGGGCACATCATATTTAGAATTGAAAAAACTAACTAACAATGAAAATATTATTTATAATTATAATATGAATAATTATAAATATAAATATAAATAATATAAATAAATATATTATTAACAGTTTGTTTTCTAAACAAGTACCCAAACACAAATATTGAATCACTTCCTTAATATTTTTTTTTTTTAAAGTTATGTGTAAAAAGACATATACAGTATGTGAGCATATCTGATTATTCATAATGTTTGAAAATTTAGTGTGCAGTGTATTAATTGGTGTATAAACACACCAATTATAAACAAAATAGCAATTAATGCATACACAAATATAACAAAAAGCTTTATTTTGTGTATTTATTCTAATTTATTGAAGATTTTTACGACTTTTCCGAATATAAACTACTTACCTCGAAGCCCTGGAGTTCCAGGTTGCCCAGGAAGACCATTGAATCCAGGGTCACCTTGTGACCCTTTGAACCCAACTGCACCAGGAAAACCAATGCCGGGTTCTCCAACAGCACCAGGACGTCCTTTGAATCCTGGGATACCAGGAAAACCTTTATCTCCAGTCACACCAAAACCAGAATCCCCCTGAAGAGAAAGAGATTTAGAGATGTGTTATAATGTTGTTGAAAGATCCACTTGTCCACTGTCACTGTGGAAGTAACAGGAGCATTTGAATTGCTGAGCCAGTCTACTTACAGGTAGGCCTGGTAGTCCAGGGAAACCAGGAGATCCAATCCTTCCGGCATTACCAGTTGCTCCAGGTGGCCCACCAAGACCCGGGTGACCCCTCTCTCCTTTTGGTCCTTTACCTTCACGGAAGGAGGGCTCACCTTTCTGTCCTTTACGCCCGAAAAAGCCTTGATCACCATCACGACCCTAAAACAAAACCATTCTATTAAGATTTCTGTTTATATAACTGTATTCTGCATGTTACCATTAAATCATGATTTTGTTTCCCCATGTTAAGGTTCCCCATGTTTTTATAGCATTACTGCTATTCAAGCTAATGCGCTTACACTCGGGCCCTGTGGTCCACTGAGTCCTTGGAAGCCTGGGTCCCCAATTTCTCCCTTCACACCATTCAATCCTATGAAACCTGGGGGCCCTGGAGGCCCTAAAGGTCCCCGTTCACCAATCGTGCTACCACCGAAACAATCACAGTCGCCATTTTCTCCTGTAATGAAAGACGGATAAAAAGGGTAGTAGCTTCATCCTTTTCAATCCTTATCTTAAATGGAACCTTATGCCTTGCACATCTACAACTGGGTTCAGTGATGTTTCTTACCTTTTGGTCCTTTAAAGCCGCTGTCTCCAGTTGGACCTCTTATACCTGGCTGACCTCTGGGTCCCGGTGATCCTACAGAGAACTCAGCAGCAGAAGCTAGAAAAGGTCAAAAGAGAAGCAACAATCAGCTGTCATATGATTTACAATTTAAAACCACTCCAAGACCTTCTATATCATATGATAAGGATCTTTCATTCTGCATAAGCAAATTTGTATCATGCTATCTGTGTTGGTGATCAAGAAGATCTACCACTTTCCGTATCCAACTTGATTTGTGTTTACAGGAATGTTCTTGTAAATACAAGTTAAGATCTATCGATTGTCCCACACAAACAAACAAAAATGTGATGAGAGAAATACAAGTATAAAGAAAATCCAGCAGTCTATGGGTATTATCATAATTTAAAAAATCTTACGTGCTTCACCAGGTGGACCAGAGGGTCCTGGGGGGCCAGGAATACCCTGGCTTCCAGGAGGACCTTCATAGCCATATAACTCCCGGCCTGGGTTTCCATTCTCTCCTTTGGATCCACGAATCCCTGGGGGCCCGGAACTGCCTGGGCGTCCTGAACAGCCAATCAAAACATAGTCACATTGATATAATAGATACTTACTAAATAGAGATTGATCACTAAACTCACTTAGAAAATAAGCACTTAACAAAATAAACTACAAATGTCAGTAGTACCTGCATCAAAAGAAGGATATCCAGGAGGACCAGGTAGACCGGGAAGCCCTGAATAACCTGGATCTCCAATTAGCCCAGGATAACCAGCAAACCCAGGATCACCACGAGGCCCTGTGTACCAGTGAAAGAAATTATAAACTTGTCCATCAGCATGTATTTGAATGTATGTGCACATTCAAGCATTCAGTTATTAATAATATTACTTCTGATTATGAAGGTGTATAGTATAAAAAGCTACAATATTTTACAATAGATTATTTGATACCTGGAGTTCCACCTGTTAGTCCAAAGGATGGTCCAGGTGCACCCGGGTCTCCTATGTCACCCTAAATCAGATATACATAGTTTGATTTATCCACAACATATTTGTTTTTCAAGTAAGTCTTGAAATAAGATTCAACAAAATCAGTTTTAAACAACTGTAAATTCAATACATCACTACTAATAGGCTCTACCTGTTAATTATACATTTACTTCCAGATAATCATAAACATCATTGGAGTTTTGGTACCTTTCCACTGTTGATGTTTTGGCTTGCTCACCGAGAGACTACTGATATTAGATTTATTTAGATTAACTTAACATTGCTTCTATTAGGATGGTCCTCTCTGTACGCTTTACACAATTTTACCTCTTTTGTGATTTATTTTTCATGTAAATCTGCTTTGAGACAATGCAACACTGTAAAAAACGCTATATTAATAAAATTGAATTGAGCTGAACTGTGTGTATTTTTTTTTTTACCTCTGCCCCATTAAAGCCTTGTTGGCCCGAAAATCCAGGACTCCCAGGAAAACCCTATAGAGAAGATATAACGTGACTGCTAAGCAATAATATTATAAAAACGTCATTTCTTAGTTTTTATATCTTACTTTTATGCCTGGAGGCCCAGGAGGTCCATTGAGACCTGGGAGACCCTGCCATATGAAATATTACATTTATAATTAGTTACAAACATACAATAAAATGTATATAAAAATGTAACAATCTACAACTCCTACCCTTAATCCTGGCAATCCCAGAATTCCCTTTTCACCAGTCTCTCCTCTAAAACCAAACGGGGTCTACATGTTGACAGCATGGGAAGAAACGTGTACAAGTTTCAGATTATACTGTAACACAGTAAATATTAAGTATGAACTGTTTTTGGTCACTCACTGGTAATCCTGGTCTCCCTGGGAAACCCGTTGTTCCGGCATATCCTTTATCACCCTGAGGAAGAGAGTGCAATATAAAGAGGAATGAGAATCCATGAAGACTACAAGATTTGATGATCAAGTCTGTAGATGTCCCTCCATATCCAATTGAGTTTTATACAAATTCTCAGTAAAGTTAAGCTCTATCGATAACCTCTGTGTCATGTTATTGTTTGGAAAAGAACATGATTTCACCTCGTCCCAACAAAGACGGACAAAATTTGTGGTGACTGAGATCCACGTATAATGGAAATCTATGGGGTGTTTTAACGTGAGACTGCACAGAAAGCATCTATGATGTGTTTTTTTTTTTACATAAGTCTCAGTAGTGAGGCTACAGGTTTGGTCAGTACAGCTTAAAGGGACAGTTAACCATCATTTATTCACTCCCATATCGTTCCAAAACAGTATGACTTATTGTTTCAGTGAAACACAAAAGACGCTATGCAGAATGTTAGTGTCTTATTCACTTCTATGTATAAAGGCAACATTCTTTAAAATTGATTTAAAAACGAGTTTAAAACATCATAGCAAGTTATCATCACAGCAAGTCAACTACTTTACTTGCATTTAATCATGAACATTATATGAAACTCTAGTTTTCCAGATTCTAAAATGTAATTAATAGAATGGAACAAATCTTTTGAATTATAAAGCTGGAAATAGAAATTGCACCTTGATGAAACTTCCTGAAATGTTCTGGACACTTAAAATAACCAAGTTTCTCAGTCAGTTTTGAAGTTACTTGTGGCCAGCTGTTCAAAGTTGCTGTTGTTTGGCAACCACAAAATATATATCATATTGCTGTTGTCACTGATTTATTTATGCAATTTCAGTGATTTTATTACCATGTTCACTGTTTGACTTAAATATTTGAGTGCTTGTATGATCTTAAAACAAATGCACTAATGCAAAGAGAAATTAACTTTATAATTATTCCCAAGACTTTTATCATTTATAATTTATTCTAATCATTTGACATAAGAAAGTCCCAACAAAATATAAAGACATTTTATGACGGCAACCAAAACATTCACCACTGGGTGAAGCATGGGTCACGCAAGACAAGGATGAGGCAAACATCACCCTTCTGAATAGCAGGTCTGAGTTATCTAGCAAGGGAACAAAGCATCTGTAAAAAGAAGGACAATGTCGACTGGATTGGTGGCAACCTACTGTAGGGCTAGATCCTCACAGCTGCCTTTTCCACACAAACCTTTGTTCCTTTGTCTCCTTTGGGAAAGCCAACAAACTCCACCACTCCATTGACCAGTGGGCGGCCAGAGTCACCGGGCTGGCCCACATCTCCCTGGATACGGTAACCAAGGAAGAGAGATTTTTTTTTTTATATGGGACACGATGAGGTGCGATGGGGAGGCTGTTTGAAGACGATAGCGGCGGAGCATGTTGAAGAGGAGGCATGTGGTGAGAGATTTGGGGTTTTTGTAGAGAGGACGTTAAAAAGACTGTGA
This sequence comes from Oreonectes daqikongensis, assembly GCA_026939265.1. Classification (NCBI taxonomy): domain Eukaryota; kingdom Metazoa; phylum Chordata; class Actinopteri; order Cypriniformes; family Nemacheilidae; genus Oreonectes; species Oreonectes daqikongensis. The sequence continues at coordinate 5,908,509 of JAOTQM010000343.1, read as the reverse complement.
CCACTGACAGAGCAGTGGAGAGATCAGGGTGAGGAGGAGATGAATGGACACAAGTAGAATGAAGGAGCTTTGCTAATAAACCACACTTTTATCCATCTCTCCCTATACTAAATAATAAGCCTCCCCTTATGACCACCCATCTTCTCTACAGTCAGCCTCTATATATTCTGTTAAGAAATCTGTTATAATTGGGGCATTTTTGTTTCAGAAAGACCCATAACATTGTTCTTGTAGAGATGATGTGGTTCAATGCTCTCTCTTATACTTCCTCCTTGCCCATCATCAAACCCCCTCATCCTGCCAGTACCCTTCCCTGGGTTGGCATCACCGCTCCCCAGTGTGTTACCTTCTCTCCTTTGTTGATACTGCTTATTGGTGGTGCGTTAAACGGAGCGGCCGGACTGCCCCTTTGTCCTGTTGAACCAACATCCCCCTGAGATCCACAACACAGACATTTGACACATTAGAGTCCAGGATTTTATCACAGAGAGGGAGGGACGGTCAGGTAAAGAAAACGAAAGAAAGTGAATATGAAGAAAAACAATTAAAAAGAAAAGACAATAAAACTGAAACAAACAAATATTAGATCGACAGTAAAGACAATGAAACAATGTGAGAATAACAAACAACACTGCAAAAAATTATTTTCATTCATTTATATTATCATTTTCATTTCTTACAGTACAATTATCTGAGAAGAACAAGTGTGAGATAAGAATAATATAAGAATAAGACTTTAATTACAAAAATACACCTTGAATTAAGTGTTCTTGTCTTGTTTTATGCACATTTACTACAAACGTTTCTTAGATTTATGCTTCTATAATCTTTTTGTGGTTAAAAATAAACAAAAACCAGTCACTGAGCGAGTACTTTACGTTGAGCAAAACTTTACATTGAGGAACCTGATTATGATTTTACAGGAAGTGTCAGTTTGATTTGACTTGAACCCAAGTGAAGAAAATAATTTAAAGCAAGCTTCAAAGCTTTCAAACAGATGCTGTTGTGAAATGGAGCCAAAAGTTACAGACTGCAGTTTAAAACAAACTAACTTAATTCAAGATATATCTTTGAAATTGTCCCTTCAGAAGTCTTACATCTAATACAGTTTTTCACATCACAAATTATATTAAGGATGTTTATTTGTTTGATAATTTTTTGCAGTGAACAGAGGAAAGCAAGGTGAATGTTGATCAAGGGTGAAACAGAATGAGACAAATGTCAGAGCAGCAGGACTACAGGCTCTTTTTGTATTATTTACTGCTATAAATGTGTGCGTATTATTGCTGCAACTGATTTATTTTGCACATCATTTAATTGGTCAATTTTTTGGCTATAAATTTACTATAGCTGGTGTTTTTTTTTGTTAAACTTCTATGGGTTGAGTGTCCCATACAAAAGAAACAAAGGCACACAAAAGATTGGAGCAGGTGATTCCACAGCCATCACTCACAAATAGCAAACTGAATGGCAGCTCAGAGACCCAACTTGAAATATGTCAATTCTCTTACACTAAATTTACAAGTGGACAAAATTGCAAGTACTATAATGTAACAAGTCTATAAACTGCCATTCAAAAGTTGTTACCATGCTTTTCAGCAGGCCCACAAATTATCTGCATTTACATATACAATATTTGGTTAGTTTGATCAACACATTTCAATTCAGAAAATGCATATACAGTATACAGATTCTATGAGAGCCTGCTTATTAGTAAGATTTAATAGTGTTTCTCACGCTGAACGTACCAAAGGTATTCATTCATGTTTTAGAAAAGGCCTTTATTATGATTGAGTGTTTCAAGTGTGTTGACATGAGCAGAAAAATGCTCTGGGTTATAACAAAACTTGAAAAAGAAATGCAAGTACAGAACTGTTTGAAGAGGAGGGAATAAAACATAGAAAGAGAGGTAACTGATATGTGATAAAAATATGTAGCAGTTTAATGATAGAAAATTAAAATGTTTGTAGGTAGCTTGCCACTGACACCTCTAGCAAACTACAAAATATTATTGAACTCTAATGTGACACTTTTAACATTATTTAGTGTCAGATTACTGTACATGCTGATGGTTAGCCAGGTGATTTTAAAAGAAGGTTTTAGGAGAGTATTGGATAAGAAATTGTTTTCAATGTTAGTCCAACGGCTTTAACCACCATCAGTAGAGAGAAAGACTTTCAAATACATAAACACACACACATCCACAGAACTAGTCTAAAGCTGAACTCTAAAAGTGTTCAAGGACCAGTATTAGACTAAATAAAGGTATCACCTAAACCTAATGACTTTCTAATGGTGAAAACTAAAAATGTGGACACTATGTGTAGTGGATGAAATTCATACCTTTTCTCCAGGCTCCCCTTTGTATCCTTGACCTGGGCTTCCCTGCATAACAAGCAGAGACCTTCAGCAAAAATGTTTGCATCACTAGTTCATTGGTTAAGTTTCTTCTGGACTCAATCTCAACAAAAATATGTGCCAATAAACACTTGGACAGCTACAAATATAGCTATACTTATACCCACTTAAAAAAACTGAGCTGTAACCACTGTACTATTTATTTTCATCCCAAAACGTGTACATTTGAATACTGCCCCCTGTCTGACAGGAGGATAACATAACTTGACAAAGGTTTAAAACAGCTGAAAAACATTCCTTAACCATCTAAACTTACTGCTGGTCCAGGAAGACCAGGTGGACCAGGCAGACCCTGTGAGGACAGAAAAAGGTGAGGTTACAGTTCTGATAAACAGACAGACAGAAAATATATACAGTAGACTGATACATACAGGCAATCCATCTGGACCTGTGGGCCCTGTTTGACCTTGAAATCCTACTGGACCTGGAAGGCCTTTCACACGTACTGTAGACTAAAAAATTGATAGTTAAAAAATTGCAACAAGGGTTTCACAAGGGTTTTTAAAAAACAAATACAGTCTGGTATGTTTTTCAAACTGAAATGCTTCCTTTCATTATTTATTCCTCACAGCAGAACATCATAGTGACTCAAAACCAATGCACCAGCTGACCTGACAGCTAAAGCAGAAATATTATTATTCTTAATATTCAACTGTATAGCAAAAAACGAAATCCGAGGCTTTCTTTAAGATGAAATTTAAAACTGAGATGGCCTCACAAACTACACATTGACATTAATATTGAAGCTCATTGAAGTTCTTTTGCTTTAGCATGTTAACTGTAATTTTCGTGTCTATTCTGCCTATTCTGGAAAGAGACAATTGTAAAAGCACATTAATTTTTATTTATCCATTGACATCTTTTGATTTGGGAAAAAGTGAAAACTACTGAATTCGAATCAAATTATTCAGTCCTAGAGAGTCTTTGGCAACTAATAAAGAACAAGGCACAATGTCATGAATTAGTCTGCAGTTCTACCCCTTGCATACAAGAGGGCGCTCTCACTTGAATAATATATAGCACTGGTATACAACCTGTTTAATGCTTCCTGTATTAATATTAAGACCTTGACATGTATGAATAAGCTGCTTTTATTCATATACTACATTGTGTTAAGTATTGTTAGCAACAGGTACAATTCAGAGAATTTATCTTGTCTAGTCGTTTTGATCTTGTTTTGTATTTTGTAGATAAGGGAATGTCTATTTTTTCATATTTCTTTTTTATAACATTTTTGTTATTGTCCTGACATGGAAGTCTGTTCTAGATTTGTATTGGATTATTCGCAGATTTAGATTTATTGTCCCAGTTTGAGTTGGTGCTTAAATGCATGTCTCATCTTTTAATGTCCATACTTACAATAACCAATAAACAATATACAATATGCAAATGAATTATTCTCCATATAGCTCTTATAATTTTGGGAGATAAAAAAATCATCTCATGCTAAATGTGGCGTTTTAAATTTTACTTTAAGATTATGGAGGCAAAGAATTTCCCTAAAATGTTTTGGAATTGTCCTGACACATTCATCAAACAATACGCATGAATTATGCCTACATCAACTTTTTCTGTGATGAAAAGCAGAAAAGTTTCTTATTTGTGGCATCATAAGAACATGGGCCACACATAACCCACCTGAGAAGATTTCACATCCAAAAGGACCGTAAAAGATGCATTTGATTTCAAAAATAATTGAGGGATTTTCCCAGACAGGTTTGCACTCCACACCCAGATTACAACTACAGACACATATTATTAACGGTGGTGGCAGAAAACGGCATGCGTGCCGCAGTATTTAAAATGTTCTGTATGTTGGGTGTTTGTATGAGTGTGTATATGTATATATTCTTTGGGTTTCAAAAATAAAAATTGCTACTTACTGGTAAAGGAATAGTTACATAATGTGGTTCTCCTTTTTGTCCTTTTAGACCAGACGATCCCTAAAATAAAATAAAAAAATCATTCAACCCACTCTTAAAAATGAAAATGGTCCGAAACAATTAGTCAATGAAAGAATCAGCTAATGAACACTTAAATGAGCTATATGCTGTTTTTATACAATATTGGGCTTTAGTGTACGGGAGACTCACAGCAGTGCATTGTTCTTTATTTAAATGATATTAAAATAATGTAACAACAACAACAGATTTATTATCCCTAACAGCAGCATTGTTTGTTACTGTAGATTAGTATTTCCAAATACTGGTCCTGGAGTGCCTCAACATCATTGACCTATTTTTTGTAATGCATTGTTCTAAAAACTTACTGGAGGTCCAGGTCTACCGGCAAATCCACTACGACCCCTATCACCTAGGTCACCTTGTGTGCCATTACACCCATCCAGTCCTGGAGGTCCGCTGGTCCCCTGTTGACCAGGGTGTCCCTGCACAAAATTGTTAACCAGTTAACTACTAGCAGAGAAGGGTGAGACTATAGTAAAGCATAACTGCTAAGTACTTACAGGAATGCCATCATTACCACCAAACCCAGGAACACCCATTGGGCCCTGTCAAATAAACAAATATAACCACGTGCACTACATATCAACAGCAAAATATGTAATGTACTGTACAATGTACTTTTTTAACCTTTTTGATTTATATAAAATGTATATACTGTATACTCTGACCTTGTCCCCCTTTGTCCCAGAGGGTCCTGTACGTCCCATGTGACCTGTTTCACCCTTTGGCCCAATCGGCCCCGGGCCACCAATGAATCCCTCAGGACCCATGCTCCCTGTGGGACCAAGTGACCCTGGCTGCCCCTAGATTGAGACATATGAGCGTGGCAGTTAGAAATACAGCCGAAACCTGATTTGAGGTTATTTACTTTATTCATCTATACATACACACTTTCCCCTTTGAACACAATAGAAAACATGTACACTACAGTACAGATAAAAGACAAATGATCTGACTTATAAACTTTTAACAACTAATATGTAATTTGTGGTGTGAATATAAATCATGAAACATGTAGAATGTTCAGTCTGGAAAACAAACATTGTACAGCCAGAGGTTAGATTTAGGATGAGATCTAGAAGTTAGATATGTGTCAGCAGTCCCATTTCATGTAGTAGATATGATCTACACTGCTTTATCTTAATCACTTATCATTCTTCCTTTTGACCAAATGGTGGCGACACTATCTAGAATTACAACACAAGACTGTGTGTCTCTTTACAGTAATCTCTCAATACTAGTGATGCAGTAAACAGAGTACAGTATATATTCATAAAAATCATTTAAAGCACTGTAAATAATAAAGCAGATGAAATACGTGAAGACTTTAGGGACAAGATGGATCACAGCACACATGCATATAAAGGCTGTAAACGCCTCAAACCCTTAAATGAAAGACTAGTGTTTAGGTGCATTTTGAGTGGAGGTTCCAGCTTGAGACTGTAGACACATGTTTAAGATACCCACTTACTGAGACCCCTATAATGCACAATTCTCAGACAAAACAAGGACTAACTTGAAAGATGATCATATACATGACCGTGCAAAAAGAACATAACTATACATGTATGATGACCGATTAAATAACTGTAACTGGGCATGTCTCTTTACTGATGTTTTAAAATGCTACTCGAACGTTAAGGTAAGTTAACTTTTACCTTACCTTAATGTTCAGGTTTTTATAAAACACACGACGTTGCTTTATGTACAATCTGAGAACAGTGTAGATATTTCTGTACATCTGCATTTATACTTTTGACATGCTTTATTTCAAAGAGGCTTACAACAGTGCATAAATTCAAGGCATAGATTTTTTAGTATGCGTGTTCCCTCTGAATTAAATGCAGATATGAAATGTAATGCATTGCCAGCATGGAAAGCAGGTTTTCAATTAGAAAACTAAAAACTAAATTAAGACTAAAAACTCAACAAATGCCTGTTAAAGAAAACAGTCTCAACCCCTTATCAGTATAGGAATGCATCAATGTGCCATAGCAAAGTGGTTTCCTCCAAGGCACAACTACCACAGAAAAGAAAGTATGGAGTTGATTTGCTTTTTTCTTAAGGCGTGAATATGTAGTTCCATGAAAAATCAGGGGCAAGAGCAAATGTGCCATGACATGCATGAAACACAAATGATGTATCTCACTTTGTTACACTGGTTACAATCTATCCATAATATATCAACACACTAAGCAGTACTGATAGTTTAAAAGACCATGTTACTAGGAGGATAAAGCTGAAGTAGGCAAGGGAGAAAATGAACAACATGAAAAAATGTATTATTATGATTTTTTTTATAGACAAAACAGTTATTGGTTAGTCAGACTGATGCAGAACAGGAATGTTTTGAGTTGTTTTTAATTATTTATACGCCTACCTATGGTACAAGAAATATAAAAAATAATGTATGTTGTGTTATAGTCTTTAGATATATATAATATAGATTTAAATAGGGTTTAAATTTTTACAACATTGTAAAAGGTTTGGGAAAGACTGATGTAATATTTCTCTAATCAAGTGCACACAAAACAACATGATAACTATTTATAAGTTAAAATAATATTTAAAAACTCTCGTTTTACAAAAATCCTTGTTATTTGAAGCTTGCTTTCAAAGCAACCAAGTCTTATGGTTACTACTTAAAAATGTAACCAACACTTCAAGCTATTCCTCTCTCTGACAGCAATGAATGAAGGAATGCATCAATAGCCTTCAGCAACTTGACATTTAATCTGAGGCTGAACCAGACATGCCATTTTTGTGTTGCGGTTTAATGGTGAATGGCATTGAGCCTCCATCATGAATTACCAAAGAACTACAGTTACAGCAATACAGTAAGTGCACAATAGAATACAGTAGACTAACTGAAAGCAATTGCGAAATGCAGCAAATAAGCATTTGAATTTCTTTTACACGCACCACTTTTAAAGGGAGGGTTGAATGGTGTTTCATGCATTCTGCCTTCTTTACACTATTAAACTGTTGTCTTCTCAGCGTGTTAAAAAACGAGTTCGACGAATTTCTGTGCTAGATACGCTGCCCCAGCACTACAACCTATTTCGGAAAGCTTTTTATAGGTCTGGACCTCTGTTTTGAAACAAGGAACCTATTTTTGTGCAGTATCTCCATCGATGCAACAGCCGGCGGACGCAAGGTTACGCAAAGGCTGTGCGTAATCGTCTTTAGCTCCGCCCACAGCAGGCAGTCGGCTTTTTCCGGAAAAAATCGTACAGCTGTATCTGTCTTCTGTAAATGTGAGAAAACTAAAGACTTTTTGGAGATATGAAGAACACAATACTACTCTACAGGTACTCAAGATTAACATAACATTGGCAGAAACTGCGCAAAAAATGCCCCCTTTAACATGTCTGCACCAGAATCAACATAAACATGGAAAAGTGACTTCCAGTCAAATTAACATGCACTAGACTGCTTCATTTATAGCACAAATCTGCCCCCTCACAATAGACACAATAGAGTTTATTCTGCCATCCTAAGCCATCGGCCCTTCTCGCCTGAACAGCAAACATGCACATCACTTCCTGTCGGAATGGCTAACAGAATCCATGAGCCGACAGATTCCCTCGGCTCAGTCCTGTTGGCTCTGAGGATTTGGTAGGAACCATTGTTCGCAGTCGGCGAGGCTCAGGCGTGATTTTACCTGTCGCGCCGTGTGTTCATTTGAAGCGGTGATGGAAGCACCACTAGGAAACACATCAGAAAGGGGCAGGGTGTGGACTGAGTGATTCAGCCCTGATAACCAAATTTCTCAGAGTGCACCACCCCGCCTGTAGCACCAGCAATGCCAGGCAGACAGCAGTGAACACACTGACTCAGCACAGACTTCTTTCTTCCAAATCTTTAACCGGCAGGCCAGCAAACGTGATATACTGTGTAAATGAGTCACAGTGTTTTAATGTGTGCGAAACCTTTTGGGTCTTAATAGTTTAATGATTTCAAATTTCCAAATATCTACTCTATTTCTTTAATCTCATAGTATCAGTAATGTAAATGTATGTTTTAGTTTAATTATATTGTTTGGCTTAGTTCTCTAGTTCATACATGTCTATTTCTAAAATTTTAATTTATGAAGTGACAATGGCTGTGTAAATTTAGGAGTCACTTTTTTTCCATTTTACTTTCCCATTTTGGCTAATGTATTGTTAGTAAAATCTGAATAAAACGTCTATATTATCCATCCGTTTTCCAACCCGCTTATCCTATGCATGGTCACATCTGAAATTCTATAAATATAAATAGTAAAGATTATTATGATAATAAAGATTTAAAGAGAATTTTTAGCATTTTGCCAACGTAGGCAATGAGATTTTAGCTACCTATATTACCTTTCATGCTGTCCTTCTGAAACCTCATATTTTAAAATGCAATTTTTCGATTTTTATTAGTCAGCCTTTATGTTTGTCACTAGTTTCTGCAAATATCTAACCCATGAAAAGTATGTTCATTGTCTTTGACAGCACAGTATATAACCATTAAAAACAATTATTTCCTGTAAAACAGCAAATTTGGACATCCGAGGTTTTAGAAGGACATCGGCGATATATTATCCATATTTTACCTGTTTGGTGGTATAGGGTTGTTTAAAATGCACTGAGATGCACTAAGGCCACATTCTTCTTCTCATTCCACGTATTCATATTAGCTCAAAATACACTTTGCACTGATCCTTGCATATGATTACCAGCAGAGGACACTGTTAATTCCAGTACACCCTTTGACAAAAATTAGGTTTAACAGAGTTCATTTAAAGAGTGTGGGACAATAACAACCATTTACAACTACTACCTGACAAGACCAGTTTTCAAAAAGCAAAAGTCAATGTCATGCCAGAGTGCACATACAAGGAATTTGTTGGGCTGGTCATGTTGGAGTCTTTCTAAAAATGTCTTGGAGTAACAAAAAAGACATTGCTACAAAACACCAATAAACAGGAAATGTAGATAGTTGATTCTCAGACATAAGGTCGAAACATGTTGTTAACCAAACCTGCCAGAATTAACGCTCAAACACACTGGGTCAGTATAAACAAATAAAGACTGTTTACACAGAATGGTAATATCTCTTGATGTGAATCCACACATGACACCTGGCTGTCCACAGTGATGCAACAAGCTATGGCTTCTGTCCCTCAAACACATCTACCTCCAGTCAAGCTGTTTAGTTAAATCTCCCATAAACTAAACACATGCTTCTTGCCTGTTTGGATTGTGGTTGTGTGTATCTAAGGGTGAAAGGTTGCACGGATGAAGCAGATAACAAATATAGTGATGAAACAGCATGTCTGCATCTGTCTTACATGATTTTTCTCCTGTTTTTCTTCCACTGAACACAAAAAGGTTTATTTATAATAAAATGTCTGAGCCGCACCACATGAGGCACTTTTGTTTACCCACAGTAAGAACTATGAGAAGGACATGATTTCCCGAATCGGTTGCGGTCTACTCAGATTTAATAGCTTGTAATATCGTTTAGAGGAATCAGAAAATGATAAATGAGGCACCAAGACTGGTTTTGTTGTCCAGGGTCACATATGTTCTCACAATTCACTGTGCTATGCTTTTTATAATATATATATAAAAATATCCTTCTGAGACCATGCGTCCTCATATGAGGACATACGTTTTGGATCTGCTGCAACATATACTTAATTTTCATATCTTGTCAGATCCCAATAATCCCAAAGATATAGCTAGAAGAAATAAAAAATGCATATAAAATCAAAGCTCGGGTCTTAAGAGGATATACTCTTAATAACTATTTATTGTTTACTGTGAGCAACTTGTATAATATTCTAATATGCATCACTGGGGGTCCACATAAACTACAGTGGATAATCCTTCATCCCGTGCGAGTCAAGGCTGGAGTAACTTTGCGAGACTGATTCAGGGTGGCTAAAGTGAAACACATGAAAGGCAGTGTTGGTTTTTTTGGCCGCCCTTAACCCAAAAATGATGTCAGCAAGAGGCGACCTCTGACCTGTCTAGAAGCGGATGTTATTGGTCCAAATGAGTCCAGTATGGACATCTGTTTTTTTTGGGGTGGCTGACCAAAGAGGAGCGTACTTTTAGGATGCTTCATCGTGGCTAATGTTTATCTTTATAGAGAACTCTGGGATTGCTTAAAACAGATGTTTATAAAACATTGTAAAGATATTCCTAATGCCCTAAAACAGATTATAATCTGTTATATATATTTTTCATTAATCATTGTAACCACATTAATACGTTATACTTACAAAGTTCACACAACATGATAGAACACATAAAAATGTTTTGTCCTCTTTAAGGTAATAACCAACTTCAGAGTGTTACAAAGTACAAATCTATGAGCATTATATCATATACAGGGTTACAGCTACACAGATTATTATAAAAGAATATTATAGAATTACAAAATATTATAAAATATTATGCTTAGCTAATAACCTAGCTCTTTGGCAGTTAGGCATAACTTTCATAACTTACAGTGCCCACCACTAATATTGGCACCCTTAGTAAATATGCACAAAGGATGCTGTAAAAATAAGACTGTATTGTTTCTCGTTTTGATCTTTTATTTAAAAACATCTACAAAATTCCAACATTTCATTGAAGGAAAACAATTTGAAGTTGTGGGAAAAAAAATTCTCCCATACAAGTTGGCCACAATTATTGGCACCCTTGTATATAATACATTCTCCAACATCAATTTGTAAGATGAGGTTTGAGAATACATTGAGAGTTAGTGGTGAAACGGATCCGTGATCCGTATGGATTGTGCTCTACGGTTCGGAACACATGTGATATGCAGATTAACAAAGTTTATTCATCATAGAGTAAAAGCCAGTTTTAGCACACACACTCTCTCTTTCTCTAGTATCTGGACGAGTACAATATTAAGCGCATCCAGCTTGTATATCTTAACTTAAACTGCTGTGTAAGCAGCAATGTTGTGTTGAGTCAAAGCGCAAATGACGCAATCCGTGTGCAAACGCACACCACTTCAGCAATTTTGATTCAGTAACGCATTTCAGAAGACGAGAGAAAGCCGGTCGAGATACGTTCTTCATGATCGCCACCTCATCAAACACCTGTCGCATTTATAATCTCATCCAGTTGTCAGCTGTTTACTCTTGTTGTACGTTTATATCATATTTATTTGTTATATATATTGTCATTTTTTATACATGCATATAGCCTAAAAGATAAATAATAATGTTAAATAATCTGTTAATCTGTTGATATCTTCGGAGTGCTTTCACAATTTAATTTTTACAAAATTATTTAACCCTCTATATAACCTCCCATATTTTTTTTAGCATTTTATTGATTGCAAAAACAAGTTATTATAGTTATTATTATAGTAATATATAATAATAAAACTATGATGATTTACATTAGCTGAACCGAAAAATGAGCCGTTCCGTGACCCAATCTGTGAAAATGAGCCGTTGCACCACTAGCATCAGAGTCCATTCCTCCATAAAGAATTTCTCCAGATCCTTCAAATGTTGGTGCTCCCGCTTCTTCAGTTCATCCCACTCATTTTCTATAGTATTCAGATCAGGAAACTCAAAATATTCCCATTGCTGTGCATTAAGACAATATAGATACACATTCTATTTCAGGCAGATTTGCAACATCTCCAGTCCATTAAAACTTCTTAGTTATTGCCCTGATGTTGGAAATAGGAATTTTTATTGTTTCAACCATTTCCTTTTAAATCCACTTTCTATTTTATGTAGCTCAACATTGCTGCACATCAGAACTATATTCTTTGGTTTTACACATTGTGATGAATGATTAAGGGGGGTTGGGCTTCGTGATACTTAATATTACTCTTCTGTGCAACAAGAAGTCATGACAGGACAACATCATGCTTCAAGTCACGTTGGTGTGCTCAGAAAATGTAAATATCAATGGGAATATACTTGGGAGATATTTTACTCAAAAGAATTTCTAGGAGTGCCAATAATTGTGGCCAGGGTGAATTAGAGATGTGATATTATGATAATGTTTTATTCCCCCCACTTCAAATTGTTTTACTTGAATGAAATGTTGGAATTTTGTAGATAAAAGATCAAAACGAGAAACAATGCAGTTTTATTTTTACAGCCTTCTTTGCTCATATTTACCAAGGGTGCCAATATTAGTGGAGGGCACGATTTAAAGAAGCATTAAGGTTATATAATACTAAGCATTAACACTGCACAAAATTAAATGTTTTAAATATCAGCTTGATATTATGCACACCCACATTGTACCACAATGTGTGCCATTGGTTGATTTACATACCTTGTAGCTAGAGTATGGATTTCACCTAGCAGGTATGAAAGCAAGTATGTATTGAGTTTCAAATGAAATTCTTTGTGGTAGCTTGAAAAATGGGTCCTAATGTGAGTGTGGTTCGGGCATGAGGTCAGAAAGTGCAGTCCTTTCTATCTGTCAGCACGTACACACTGAGCTTCCTATCTTTCCCTCTTACTCTTTACTTTTCTCTGTGTTTTATTGTTCGCTTAGTGCTTATACATAGTGTTTTCCCTACAAACTTACCCTTCCTAAAACTTCAAACTCAAGCTCCCCTCGCTCTGCCTGTGTTTTTGTTCTCAGAAGCAGGCATTTCCAGTATGGCTGACTGCACTTTTCAGAGCTCACTCACTTTGCATCGCATCACATTGGCTCTTGTTGTTTTTGAAGGCCACAGCTCTATTGGTGGGGGTGAATCAGGTTCAAAGATGGTTTACCCACCCTACCAGTGTCTTTGTGTTAATGGATTACTGGAATGAAACGTAATGGCAAAATAGGTAGCTGAACCATCAGACCTAGTTTTTCTGCCCTGATTCAGGTTGAATGATTGACGTTCTGCCTGCCTGAGACAAGGTCGGGTGAACTGAGCTGCAAAGATTCAGAAATCTGACAAAAAGTCCTTAAACTCTTGACACCAATGGCCAATTGGGTCATGAGGTCTCTGTCTCTGGGTGTCATGAGTGAATACAGCATTTGTCGGTGTTAAATGCACTACATATGAAGTGTTACTAATGTGACTGCATGTCTAACACTGAGTGGATTGCTATTAGCTTGTTTTTTCAATACCTATTGTACCTTGAATCTGTTGTAAATAACTATGGAAAATGTGCTAAAGGCATGAATGTAAAATGTAAATATATCATCGTGTATGCCTGTAAAACTTTGTTTATTACGAACTGTAAAACATCTACTGAGGATATGTTGAACACTGCCAAGGAATGTCACTAATAAAAATAAATAATAAAAGGTAATAGAAAGTCATGCTGGTGGGTACAACTGGCATAGGTGCTCCGATGCTCATAAAAACATCTCTCATCTTATATCGTAAGTGTAAATAGAACAACAACCATAAATCTGATCTGAGGGCAGTTCTACGTTTTATGCCAACTGCTCAACATGCTTCAGGCAAGACAGAAACGAAAGTGTAGCATTGGGAATGTCTGTCTGTGTGTTTGTATAACAAAGATATGATGTTTATGCTAAAATCTGAAAAGCCAAACATAAATGGATGTGAAAAAAGTAAACCTAGTTTTTTTCACCTCGATTTCTCTTTACTATGTAGTAAAAAAAGCACCCAAAACCTCAAAATGATTCATGACATGTGAGGTCTGGATCTGCTTATAACAGCAGGTTTTTATATGTATATTTATTCACATCTGTGTAAACAATAAAAAAAAGCCAAGAAAGCAAGGGAGTAAAAAGAAGGCAAAGAAACTATACAAAAAAAGAAAAGCGAGTGTGTGTGTTTACATGTAAACAGAGCTGTAAAATCAGTGACGCTTCATGACATACTGACTGAGTGTGGATAAGCAGTGGCCTGGATGAATTCCAGAGATGTTCTTAAAGGTCAACTCCGCCGAAAAATTAAACTTCTGTCAATAATTACTCAACTACTGAATGAACTATTTTACGATGTATTTACGCACTTTCAGCGCTTTGAAGTTTCAGTTGCGTTGCCATCTATGGAGGAGTCAGAAAGATTTCAAAAATACACTAACTTGCATTTTGGGGAAAAACGGAGGACCTATGGATGTTTAACTACTTGAGGGTGAGTAACTAATGACAGAAGTTTCATTTTCCGGCAGAGTTGGCCTTTAAGATACCTTCTTGGCCAACTCACAGCCCTCTATTCTGATTTCTCATCTTGCAATGTAATACCTGTTTGTCATCAATGATCTTTTTTATACTGCATTACATTATACTGCAATGTTTCACCAACAGGTCTCTCATGTATGAATCATTTTGTCTTTGAAACATTTTTTCTCTATCAGGAGTAAACTTTATCAGCTTGTGGAGGGACATGAACTTTTGTTTGTTCAAGAGATTTAGTTTATATAGTGAATTTCATATTGATAACAGAATAATGTTTAAGAACTGTGATTTGAAAATAAAAAAGATTAAGATGTTGAAGACTGGGATACTAGATTTCTCAGTTAATGTTCACCCATGCTGCTACTTGACATTTCAAAGGTGTGTGTGCGTGTATGTGCGGGTGTTTGAAGCCTTGAAAGTGGATTTGCAGTTAACAGTGATGAATGTTACATAGAATGAGGTCAGGACAGTCTCAACAATGCCAACTTTACTCACCCTGCCACCTTTAAAGGGAAAACATGGACAGGGCCCCCTGCAGTCTCGTCCAGCGCATGGCTCCAGAAGCTCTGCCCCCTGCACATACAGAGAGACACGATTAAATACTACACACACAATTATTCTGACTACAACAAAAAGTATACCCAGATTCCCCAGGTTTTGCATTTTTTATGCAAATACATCTCAATAACAACATTTAAGATTTTGAGAATCTTGCAGAAATAACTGACAGAACATTAGCTGTGTCACAACATGTCACAGTAAAAGCAAATCGTGATTGATGACTTTGGGATCTATTGCTCTGGTTCTCCCCCTGAATCCCGCGACAGCAGAAAGTGGTTTGGGATTCCACTCCTCAACAAAAGACGCATCAAAATGCTTCTTGGGATTTTAGCCTATGGTCCAGCATACCAAAATCGCATACTTCACAGAAACTAAAGACAAACACAGGCATTAAAGTTCATTGCGGATGACACCAAACTATTCTCACTAGAATGCTCGTGTTCGCATAGATGAGCTCTATTGTCCCCCTCGCCCCATGCTGATATCACATTCCAAAGCATGCATTTCCCACCCTTCCCAATCATCCATTTCTTTTTAGCAGCTGGTGCTGTTTTACTCTATAATATACACCTCTAAGGTTTCATGCTATAGAATGTAAATATGTTTACATCACTTTGGGTCATGACCGTACATATGATATTATGGCACACAAAACAGAGTATTACATCAATATCATTACTACACGTTTACATATATTTATATATTTTTTATTATATATCAACAACCACCAGATACTTCATGACAGCATAACCTGCAGGAAAAGCTCTGTGAAATCCAATCCCCCTCATTCAGCGGACATGTGAATAACGTGATCAATGAAAGCTGTGGGTCTTTCCTTGCCGGAGGTCAGAGGTCACTGGATAGCGTTTCACTATGATTAAAGGATGAAAAGGTGCAGACAAGAGGGGATAAGGGCCCCATGAGGCTTTGAGGACAGTGGGCACTTGGCCGAGGGGTCAGGGGTGTTCGGAAGACCGTCAAGAAAAACCTCAAAGGTCTTAAACTGATAACCAAGACCTTATTTACAAATCACAAAGGCCATGTGTCTACACCGTCTGTGTGTGTGTATAAAGGTGAAACCTGTGTCCACTCACAGCATCACATGACTCCACAAAGTCGTCAACTTTTCCAACGTGTGACTGCATTGTTCTGACAAATTTTTAATTGTGAGTGAACCAGTTAAATGTAGGTTACAAACCCATGACCTCCCTGGACAGCTCTCATCCTGCTCCTATTAATCTTGTGTTGACAACTATTTGCTCTGACAGATACAGGCCAGAAAATCTAAAAAAAGGGATTTTGGTTTCAAGTACAGACTGAGAGAGACAAATCAGAACCAAGGCAAAGACCATTCCTGACCAAATACAGGTTTTGTGAGCACAATTGACATTTACATTTGTTCCCACTGTATTTTTATTATACAATAATGACAATAAAATCTGTGTAAACCTTGTTAACTCTTACTCTTTAAAAAAGAATTTGTGAGAACGTATCATACAGAATGACCAGTCAAAACAAAAAATGAGTCCGGTATTTCATCAAGCTGTTTTAACTACAAAACTTGAAATCATGAAATCCTCCCAAACCATTTTTTTGGCACTTAAAGGTTTAAAAAACACAAAACATGACATCTGAGAACTTAAAGGGCACACAGGTGCACATATGGCACAGTCAAGTTATTGAGAATCTTCTTCTCTTCTTTGACCATAGAATGGTAAATTAAAGAGGTTGTCAATATAGAAATCAGAGAAGGATAATCCAATACCTCATCTTTCAGTATTAAACGGTTGGAGCTGTCCCTGTGGAAATGCTTTTGTTACCCTCTTTACAGACTGCTTAACCCACCTGGACGACAAGTGAAAACAAAAGCCATATATGTTCATTAAGGTTCCTCTACTACAAGGGGCAACAAGCCCATCACAATGGCACACCTTGACTGCTCTGCAGCTTGTTCAGTGAAATTGAAAGAGCTATTTGAAACAGGACAAAGGGTGCAAGTTAAGAAAGAAATCTCCACACATATCCCTAAAACACACACACTCAGCCCTGCAGGCAAAGGACAGGATCCATTTACACACTTTAAAGAGCAGTGTTGTCTTTAGCGTTTTTCTCTATAGCAGCATTGAAAAAAGTCTGGCACACCTGAAGTTTTTTTCTGTGTATAGATGTGTTTGTGATTGACTTTACATTGAACCCACTCATAAAGCATCACCCACAATGTTCAGTTGCATGTACCCACAACGAATCAAGTGTTTAAACATGCACAAACAGAGATTCATGTTAAACATCATATGCATCTTTATGTGCATCCCAAGAAACACACATCCACACACGTAGGCTAGAGGCCCACACACAAATGTTTTGAGGTTAAACTGCTTTCTTTAGAGCCATTTGACTGCTGTCATCAATCAGTCCACCAATATCTGAAAAAAACAAGACAGAAAAAACACAGGAGAAACAAGGGAAAGAACGTGAGAGTGAGCAAAGTTTATTCTGTTCTCCCGTAACAGATGAGCTCCTCTGGCAGATGGAAACGTTTGAACAGAGGAATAGACCCAAACAAAAGCAATGAGACATAAAGCCCATGTACAAATGGTTCATCTGTGGGACTTAAAACATTTTTATACAGATTTATATTTGTAGTAAAAAAGCACGAAAATGTACCCTTATTCTAGCCAAATGATGCGCATGTTTGTGGCCCATACTTAACTTCCGGTACACATCCGCAAAGAACAGAGTCCTTGCAGATGATTTGCAGATGATTTCTGATAACTATTATTTTGGGTTACCCGTAGAAAAAACGTTACTTGGCTACACGACCCATTCAACAAATTGTATATTTAATATAATTATCATACTATAAAATATTGAAACAAATTAACATTATTATAAATGTAATTAAATATACATAGTTATACTCTTAGCAACTAGCCAGACCGATCAACAAACACAGACCCGGAAGTTAACTTAAGCCAGTCTGATGAAACCATCTATATTTATTTATATTTTATTAACAATACATAAAGGTAATAAAAACCATTTGACCATCTAGTAACATCTTACAAAGACCAGACGAACATCAATAGCATCTCAAATCGGAAATCACAAATGTCGTCCTAAGTTCCGAGAGGAAATGTTTCAATAAAGAATAGCAGCTGACACTATGCAGATGATCAAACACATAACCCAGACACTGTGATGACACACACACACACACACACACACACACACACACACACACACGTCCTTCTTTAATTGCCTGTTTGTACTTCAACCTGTTTATTCCTCAGCCACAGAATCCAGAAAGATATTTTTTATAAAATTGTTATAATCTGTTCCTAACAGAAAACCTCTTAGCGGTGATTCAGAAGGTAACATTATGACCCACTAAAGCTACGCTTCTTGCGGGGTCTGCTGGTCACATGTGTGCATTCTCACAGCTGTGTTTAAACACTCAGTACTTCACAGTTTACCTCAGGCCAAACAACCCCTATTACTTTACTATCAACTTCATCTACATTTGGTTTTGTGGTCTCTTAAAATCTGTCCACCCATTGACAGACTGACCTACACATGTACAGATGTCGTCTAAGTAAAACAAAAATCTAAGAGATGCGACACACTTCAAACGGTGTAATGTATGAATGCCTAATAACTTGCTGACAAATATATTAAATACAAATTTAAACATCTGAGAAAAATCACATCACATGTCAGAACATCATTTCACAACCAAAGCAAAAAATAAAATACAGTAGTAATATTTGTTAGTAATATGTATTAAAATAGTATAAAATTGTTTTCTGTTCCTTTAAATTTGAATCTGAAATATGATGCAAACTGGAATGCTGTTTATTACACCATGCATGTTTAATACTACTTTAAATGGACCGTAACTAAAGGTGCCAAAACACAAAAGCGTGCCTATTTCCCAGACACTTACATCAGGACACAGGCGGGTAGCAAACATAGCTCACATTATTAGAAGAATTTACCATCTCATCACTCAGTTTGGACTTTTGAAAATGACAAAGTTGCCCACAGGCACATTACATCATATGCGGAAGTCTGGGCATGCTAACTAAAGGCATGCAGGGTCAGTGAAAAGCTCTACACCCTCCTCTGGCAAGCCCCAGCACCTGCCTACCTGAGAACATTGCTTCAACAGATCCTTCAGAGTTTGTGTGTGTGTGTGTTAAAAGCCTTCCACAAATGTTCAGCCGCACATCTATAGTTTTTCTAATCCAGCAGCTATAAATCAACAGTTGGTTAAGGTAGCCAAGTGTGCACTCCGTCAGTACAGAGCAAATTTTCCCCCATGGATCCCAAAATAGATCTTTTTCACACTTCTGCTTCGCTGGCAGACTCCACTACATCCAGTTCAGGCTGAGGTTTCTCTTCACCAGTGATGTGCAGAGACATTTGGAGGGGTAGGTGCTTAATGTTTCAACAATTGAGAAAGCGTTTAGTTCAGTCTCGAATGCTAACACTAGTAACTACCGATCGGGGGGGGGGGGTCTGAATGACATTTTTTTGAAAAGGGCACTTTGGTCAAAAAGGGCACTTCGGGAAGAAAAGGGTAGGGGCTCAAGCCCCCTTTTATGTCTGTGTGTCCACGTGCCTGCTTGTTCGAAAATCAGCCATTTAAGCTTCATTCTTTGTTGCCCAGGGCATTTACATTCTGCTGCCTTTTATTAGCTCTTTATGTTTTTACAATCTTTTACAGGCTGTCACAAAAAAAAACATGGGATGTTACTGCAACAGATCACACTTTTTAACAATGAGAAACACCCACATTTATTCAGTGATGTGCTGAGAAAAAACTGTTAAGTCAACATTACATTAAATATTTGGCATACATTTGAATTCAAAGTGACATAAAATGGAATTCAAACTATACATTTCAATTGTGACTGTGTTCTCTTTAGAAATTAAACTCAGGACCTCAGTGTAGTTACCGCCATGCTCCCGTTTTATATATTGGGCTAAATTCATACAAAAAATATAACTTTTTGCAACTGTAGCTATAGACTAAAACAACGCATTCATTGATTTCCATTTGACAGTTTCTGGCGAGCATCAATTCAGAACACTGAGCAGAACCAGAGCTATTGCTGCCAGTGTGAACATTAGCCACTTATGTGCAATCACACTGATGAAAGGTGAAGCACAAGCCTTGTGTTTTAGGCTGTAATTTTCAAGGGAAAATGCTGGGATGCTACTACTACTACTGTTTGAAGTGGAAGAAGCCAGCAACAAAGACAGAAGGAGCTTTTCCTTTCTCTATTCAGCAGAGAAATGGTTGCTGAAAAAACAAAGTAGATCTTTTTTTTAAGTTAAGATGGTGTCTCAATGAACAAAAAATTAAGATATGGCTTTAAAATGAAACAAAAAGGTATAGTTCAGCCAAATATAAAAATGTTGTCGTCATCATGTATTTCAATACATTTTACTTCTGAGGAACATAAAAGGAGATACTTCGAGAAATATCTGTGGTTGTGTGTCCGTACAATGGAAGTCAATGGGGGCCAATGTTGTCTGGATACCAACATCCTTCAAAATATATTCTTTTGTGTTTTGCAGAAGAAAGTAAGTCATACAGATTTAAAATGACATGACGGTGAGTAAATGATGAAAAGATGAATTTTTGGATGAACTATCAATATGGTTTCACCATACAAACTGAATGTGAATGAGTGCAAATTACCAGAGAATGTCCATGGCAAGTTGGTTCTTGGACGAGAAGTACGATTATTATATTCTACTGCTTCCATCTGTCTTTGTGTCTATCTGTCTCTCTCTCTATCACACACACACACACACACACACACACACACACACACACACACACACACACACACACACACACACACACACACACACACACACACACACACACACACACACACACACACACACACACACACACACACACACACACACACACACACACACACACACACACACACACACACACACACACACACACACACACATTTATTCTCCTCTTTCTTGCAGCTAGTCTTAAAGCTCTGCTATTAATAGAAAGAGGATGCCACCCAGAACTAGTAGGATCTTTTTTGGGCTGTTTTAGACAGAAAGCAAATGAATGAGAAAGAAATTAGTCTAAAATTACTTTCAGTACACACATATATTATACGTGTGTGTGTCTGTATGTCTGTGAGAGAGAAAGTGTATAGGTATGTGATATTGTGTGTCTGCTGCAAACCTTGATTGAGATATGTTGAGGAATTCCTCATCTCCTAGTTAATACAAACACAGGGTTGGCATAAAAGGAAACACTAACCACAAACAGCAACAAGCACACACAGCCTCTATCTGCATTCTAGTTTGTCATGTCTGGGCTGATTCAGCTGTGCTGAAGAGCTTTGAACTCACTGTGAGTCACAAATCTCTAATTGCCTCTAAGGACACATTAATTCATACAATAGTGGGAGTGAGCCCAGACGGCAGCGGATATATCACATACAGGCACGTGAGTATGTTTTTATGTGCTCTTTGTGCACGCAGTCATTCCTGCCCTCGCCTGCTAGAGGTGGTGTAGAGCAAAATGAAAACTTGAAGAAAGGTCTTTACTTCTTCACAAATACAGGAGAAATTCCAGGCCATTATATTAACATACATTTCATATAAACTCTAGAAAACGTTCTACACCAATCTTTACAAAAAAAAAACACTTATATTGAAAAATTCATAATTTTGTCCCCAAAGTACACATACAGTAAGTAATCCCCACCCAAACAAAAAAGGGGAAAGAAGAGTGCAACTGTTTTAGCAGGCAGTTCTAATCTAGCCAGCCAAGTTTTCTTTAAGATTCAATTCTTCTTCAAAAAGAGAACGATAGGTAAAAAGAAAAAATATCCTTCCCTTCCCCCGTGTTCGTGTATCATTCAAAACAATGACCCCTTTCACAGATTCCTGCAGTGGGGCCATGATCTGGTTAAAATATCTCCCTGTCGGACATATCCTTTGTTAGGATACCGACTTCTTTTTTCCTTTTTTGTCATGGGCAGGGTGAATGGCTGACAACAGACTTACCTACACACCATTAAGCCAGTCTGGCAACTGGTAAAAGACGCCCAGGGCTGTGAATAGAGAGGGGCGGGTGCTGAATAAATGAGAGAAATGAGGGAAGGAGCACAGAAAGAGAAGAAAAAGATAAGGAAGAAAAGAAGACAGAAGACCAAAGAAGTCTTAAAAATGACCTAAACTTTTGAAGTTCCAAGATGGGGTCTTCTAGGATTCTTATTTTCTGCAAAAATGTTTTAGTTAAAAGATTTAGAAGTACAAAAGCATACGCAATGTAATGAGAAAGAGCAATTTATCACAAAAATAAAAGTCAACAAAGAACCTCAACAGACTGCAAATTTTCAATCCAGGATACATAACTAACTGCTGCACAAGAACAGAGAGACAAATTGAAAAATATGAAAGCAAAAAAATTCATAACTCACTGGCAGACAAGTAGCTCGAGGTGGACGAACAAATGCATGAAAAGCAAAGATGAAAGCTAGCATTCTTTCATATATTACTTTTTGAATTCTTGTTCTTTCTAGTTCATTTTTATATTCACATGGGTTTCTGTTAAATCCTGCTGCAGACAGCAACTGACAGGTGATCCGAAAATCTCTAGTGTCACACTAATGTGCATTACATACATATCCATGCTGAGAACATAACCATCACTTTAAGTACAGCCACAACATGCTCACATACACCTGACCAGATGTGCCAGTCTGTTACAAGTCAGAGGTCAGGAATCAAGAACACTTGTAAACCGGGTTGAGGAAGGTAGGTCATTCTTCTCGGTATATCCTGATTCCCATTTCAACATTATATCAAAGATATTCTCACTCAAAGCTATTTGGAATAACATCTGCAAGGACTAGCAGACAAAACGTATAATTACCACCATTAATGCTGAATGGTCTCAGGGCATTTTCAAACATCCTGTGTCGCATGTGCAACATTGTTATTTACCAATACCATAAGAAACAACAGAAAGACGTCATACATATTTGGAAAGGCAATGGGGTGAGTATAAAAAATAAAAATCACAGAATTTTTGTATGAACTAACTATCTGACCTGGCCAACACACCTTGAACTGCAGCAATGAGAGAAACCTTAATATGCAGTATGTATGAATGTATATGCAGTAACAGCTGCATATACATTCAAAAGATTCCATACTGATCTGTTTAAATAGCATTTAATGCATAGCACTAAAGAAAAAAAAAGGGAGTGGGTGAAAAGAGGTAGGGGGTGAAAAAAGTGAAGTAATGGATGTGACCAGACACGTCCGCCTTTTCTTTGCAGCTGTCTGTTTTTCAGGCTTGATTGTTATCATTCATTCTAGATGTTGGGTTGATTGGTACTGAATGGTGCTTGTCGGGTTTACTTGTAAGGCTTACGCAAATCACGGATCACCCTAATGTCGGTTGGGGTAAGGGGTTTATCTGCACGAGAGGCTGGACACACCCGATGTCAGTGGTATGTTTTAATAACATGACTGAGCAGATGCTAAATTAAGGTGCTTAATAAGTGAGTGAATCATCAACAACTACATCCTCCCGTCCAGAACTGGTCACAAAGACACCCACCATTACCCCACAATGAGTTTAGGTCACTACATTTACATATATTCTTTCCTGTGGCTCAGTGGTTAGAGCATGGCGCTAGCAACGGCAAGGTCAGGAGTTCGATCCCAGGGATTGCACATACTCAAAAACAAATGTATAATGCAATGTAAGTCGCTTTGGATAAAGCATAAAATGTAAATGTAAAATGTCTTATCCAAATGACTTAAATAATGGAGCATTTTGTTTAAAGAGCCAAGAATCCAAATACACTCCAAGTATACTATAAAAAGTGGCAGTTGTGGCCCAGTGGTTAGAGAGTTGGACTCATGACCAGAAGATTGCTGGTTCGATTCTCAGGGCTGGTGGGTAATGGCTGAGGTGCCCTTGAGCAAGGCACCTAACCCCCACTTGCTTACTATACAAAATGTACAAATGTATAGTACAATGCAATGTAAGTCGCTTTTGAATAAAAGCGTCTGCCAAATGCATAAATGCAAATGCAAATAGTATTAAACTTGTATTTTTCATTTCAAGGTAATTCAAGTAATTTGGTCTTTGTGGTGTTATAGACTTTAAGGTTTTCAAAAATTACTCCTACTATACACACTGCCTTAAGATATGTAATGTGCATTTCTTGTAAAGTGTTACTTACATCTCTCCAGTTAACATTATTTTTCCTCCAGGCATATCACCAAGCAACTAAACTGTCTCAGTAATTATTTGTATGTTTTGCTGATTGTTGAATTAAAGTATCCATAACAAGAAAAGAGCTGTGAGATGGTAGATCTTTTTATGTCAATACATACATGATCACAATTTACACTAATTCCTGTTCTCTGGTCTTGGTTACCCTGCAGGGCAGTTGGGATGGGGTGATAAAGAAGACAGGAGGGATAGAGTGCATGTTTGCATGCAGCTGTGCAGCAATGGTCACGATTGCCAAAAATACCTGAAAAGACTTAGGGAAAAGGTGGAGAGGTCGAAGGTCGCTCTCTATTTTCAGTGATGGAAACTAAGGGTTGTCATCTGTCAGTCAAACCTTTTTATGACTGTCAATAACCATTACACCTATTTGTCCAATTCCCACGCTCTATTACACACCTGTATTCTGTACTTAATGTGCTTTTTCTCAATACTTTGGTCCATCATTCCCACACAAATTCATTGCATCTACAAGCTCATTCTTGCCCTTTCGGTTTCTTTTCACGCCATACGTTACTAATTATCTGCCCTCTTCTATCTCAAGAAGAATAGATAAGATTGACAACCTACAGAGGGAACCACTCTCTGGCAAATTACATTTAACTCCACATGCTTTGAAGTGGCCAAGTGAATATGGGATTGACATGATCTATCTGATAAACAGCAAGGTGGGCAGGTTGGTGTCTGGGGAGAGATGTAGGAATTTAGGAAAGAGGTGTTAAAAAAGATTTGTTAGTAAATCTATGCAGCCTGCAGGCATTTGATTCACAAGGAAGATAAGTTCAATTAGATCTCCTACCTGGAGGGCTAAGCGCGGAGGTTGACGACATGTATGCATGTGAGAGAGTTAGCGAGAAAGATCTACAGAGATGAAAATTCTCGAAAAAACTCAGTTGAGGATATAAAATGGTACATACATGATGACAAGTACAAAGAACAAGAAAACATTCTTTGACATTAAGCAGTACACGGTCTTCATACACGATGTGTTTAAGGGGGAAAACATGGTCAAGAAGACCTGACCTCCTTGAAAACCATGTTGACCTCACTTTGATGTTTCCTTCATTGAGAAAATAAACAATTTGGGCATTGCAGATGTGATGAGGACAAAACTTCTATGAGGGAGTTTTAGAGATAAACATACTGAAAGTTTTTCTAAAAGACTTTCTTTAATATGATAAGATGATCCTTTGGTCCAGCTTCATTCCGCAGCTTGGATTCAACATGAAACGCAAAACCACCTTATGTGGAAATGAACTTTTCTAGCCTACTGATACGACTGAAGTCAAAACATGTCAAAAGTATTATTCCTTGTGGAAAAATTTAGCCTTTAACATAAATCCCAGTCATGTTAACCTTTCTCTCCACTATACATCTACACCCCACGCATATCTCAAACATAAGCTCCAGCGAAATCAGACCTGTCACTCAAACATGTTGTTATGAGGATTATCCATAACTGATTTGATATGAGACTAAACCCTCCTGTCTACAAAGACATACATAGAAATGTCCTACCCCCACCCAACATAAAAAAAATAGAGAATTGGAGGGTCAGGCGAAATAGGGCGAAAAAGAGGGAGTAAAAATGCAAAGGCTTTAAATAAGGGCTCCTTTATACCAATGGACTTTCAATGGGATCGTGAGCTCGTAAAACAGGAGTGATTTGCGAGTGGTTTGTGTTTGGTTTATTTGGCCCCTTCACTTTCAGATATTCCATTACCGCCGTTTTCTCTTTTGTCAAAAAAGGTCACAACCACATCAATGTCCATAGGCATAAATCAAGAGGAATCTTCCATTTTTACAGTGTAAACAACACGGAGACAGACAGATAACAGACCAAGACCTATGAGAACAGGGGGCAAAGGTGAATGTAAAGCGTGACCTTGCCTTCAACTGGATGTTGAGGCCAGCGGGTTTTGTGGGTAGTAAGAGGAACGAGGGTGTTGATGATCCCACAGCAGGAGCAGAGTTGATCCTATGAGACAAAGTGAGACCTCCCACACCCTTTTCTGTGGGGTCCTTTACAATGATAGTTGGAGACTCTTTGGCTAAGGAAAAACATCACATTACAGTTATCCCCACCACAGCAAGCCCACCCAGAGGACAAAGATAGAGAACCACCAGATACAGCATGCCTTGATTGTATCCTACATCCTGGAAAGTTACGTATGAAAGACAGAGATTTTAAATGTCCCACCTACTGCCGCTCCAAGAAACCCCTTTAAACCAGCCATTTCTTTATCACCTGCTGCTATACACACCCACTCAATTTAAGCATCTAAAGCACCCATTGAATTTTTTTCTTTTAGCAAATTTAAATGTATTGTTACATTAGATCCGCTGAAGCAGGAAAACACAATGACAAATAGTTAGACCGAATGAGAAGCTAGCCAGCTGTCTTTAGGTCTGTAGGGACAAATGCCTTTTAAAGTAGCATATTTTGTTTAAAGTACTTCAAAGTGCAAGTAAATCAAAAACTGTACAATTATTTCCATTCACTGAAAAACAATGAATTTGGATATACGAGGGTCCAGAACGACAGTGACAATATGCAAATAAAAAACATGTCTAGAGGAATACTGTATTTTGTTGAATGCTGGACTATGACACAGCAAATTTAACCGTAGATACACCCCTCGGCCAACTTTTTTTGCTTTAAGTAATTACATTTGCATGACCAAGTCCTTAAGATTACAATCAAAGGCCATTAGAACATGTTTCAGTTAAAGCTGCCTAAAGCCTCTTTGAGATTTCAGCACAGGCGGTGACACAGCGGAATATTCATGTTCCACTGTTTTTATCAGATGCTGCAGGTAGAGGTTGGAGGTTAACATCAGGTCATCAGGTACCCTCTGGCATAGGTACACGGTTTGACAACGGTGAAACAGTTTATACACTTTGTGTGTTTGGAATGCAGGCACGTTGGATTTTGTGAGGCCTGTTAAATCACAGATTTTACAGAAGGCTTAGTTAAAAAAAAAAGTGCCAATTCATGTGAACATTCATATTCTCAGCCTTCAGTTGCATTGTTAAAAAAAGATCTTGTGCATGTGTGTGTCCTGTGCAGGTATATCATCATAATTTTGCAAATGTAATTCTTTTGTATACTAAAAATGAAAACCATGGCCCAAGTACTGCATTCTTTTGGTGCTTTCTCTGAGCTGTTGATTAACAAGAGCACTAAACCATGACTGAGCCGGTCTGAACCCAAAAGACAAAGTCGTCCTTGGCTCACACTATCTTACTTGGTTCAGTCACGTACCATCTTTATAATCATTAATTGACATAAATTCTTAAAGGTGGTGCGTGACAATCTGACAGAGGCTGCTAAATTTGACAAGACTGTCAAGTCCTCCCAAATCGAGACAGATTAGGAGAAAATAACCGCAAGAAACTAGATGAGGTCAGGCCACATTGCGAGGTATTATGTCTAATATTTACACTAATGCCAGGCAACATTCCACTATATACAGCCGGACTAAAGGGCTTTTCACACTGAATGCGATAGAGCGACGCGATTTTGAGACGCGATGACGCGCTGGAATAAAAACAATAGATTCCCAGGAAGCCTTTCACAGTGCAAGCGATGTGTTTTCAGTTCAACCAGTGTGTCGACTCTCCCCCCGCCTCTCTGTGACGAAACGCGCCGACCAATGAGATTGAGGATTTATATCACATGCCCGGAGCCACTGTTGTTACACAAAAGAGCGACATGGTGGCGCTAGAGCACAGAAAGCTGTTTTGAAAACCAGTGTAAACATCGGAGAAAAATAACTGTATACGGATGAGCTCTTGCTCTCGTTGGTGCTGGAGAAGTGAAAACTTTTTGAACAAAAAGTTAGTGCTGTGGCAAGGTATTGCCGAACAAATGGAAATAGATGGTGAGTTTAAAAACTTAGTGAGTTGGCTCAAAATACACCGACATCAGCTCCACCTATCGGGCAAGCGAGAAGTTGCAGAAGGCAATGAATCGTTTCGCGCTCACTGTGAAACCATGAATCGTCGCAGATTCGCGTCACATTATCACATCGCCTCCAGTCTGGAAAGCCCTTAAATCAACATGTAAGATACATGAAAGTGTAAGTCACTGTAAGATATGCCCTCTACTGACCTCTGTGAAAATAGAATCAGTCCCTATGTTAGCCTATTTAGCACAACAAGAGGCGGGTGTGCCACAGAATCTCTAGTGTCTATGAAGGTGCCTGTAAATATGCTAAAGTGGAAAAAGGAATCTTTAGCCATCCATAATACAGTTTTGTTACTTCATGAATGCCCGAGCGCACAGTAACAGTATACAGACTATATGGAATGGGCTGAAAATAAAGGTCTGGTCAGCGGGGAATGGGGGGTGGAGGGGTGAATGGGGAAACAGTGGAGCACTTAACGAAGAGGTGGGAAAGGCTTTTGAAATACGGTCGCCTGCTGAGACACCCTGTGGCTTGCTGACTGCCAGTATGGTCCCCCTGACAACAGACAGATGCATCAGATAGATACCAAGCACGGCCAGTTGTTTAGTAAAATCACCACTGTCATTAAAGTTTCTACAAGCACACTACAAAACTTACTTTAAAATATACAAAAAGTAATAAAAGAAAGTGCATGATGAGGGATTACAGCCATATGGGGTTGACATGTTCAGGATACTTACATTGATACACTACAGCCTATCTGATATAGATGCTGTGTTTTAGAAAAACTTGCAACATTTGCTGGAAATGATTAGGATAAAAGTAAGCATTTTATAATAATATTTGCTTTAGTTTTTAAAACATTTGTATTTTGGTAATAACACATGCCTCATATACACGTTGTATATGGACGCAGGCGCCTGGCCCGAAGTTAACTTCCGGCCTGTGTTTGTTGATAGGTCTGGCAAGTGGCTAATAAGATAACTCTTTATACTTTACTCTTTTCATTTATGTCAATATATTATTGTATAATAATTGTATTAAATAAACAATTTGTTGAATGGATCATGTAACTCTGTCGCATTTAAGTTTAGCCAAGTAACGGTTCTTCCGCTGGTTACCCAAAATAATTCTGACTAGACATACTTTTAACTCACTAGCTAATGTAATTTACATATTTCTTTTGCTTGTTATCAGAAATAATCTGCAGAGACTCTATTCTTTGTGGATGTGAGGTTAAGTTTGGGTCACAAAAGCATGCATGCGCATTAACGTTTGTTTATATTGTTGCTTTGAAACAGTCCAAACAAAGCAAAATACAAAATGTGTTAAACCATGCCAAAGCTGTTTTCCTTTGCATTTAGATCAGTTACATTATACTTACTGTTATTCAAGTATGTACACGTTTTTTGTACATCAAGAATTTACTCTTATAAAAACATCCCCCGTCACTGTCTTTGCCTCCCCTCAATCTCAATGGAGAAGTATAAAAGCTCAACAAGTTTCAGCAAGGGCACCAAGGACGTAGCTCAATATTAAAGGTTTGGGGGGGCTATACTGTACTGCTGAACCTCTATTCTGAATAGAATATTAAAAGCAATATCAATGTATATGGTTGTAACAACCGTGAAAGTCAACATTTCTGCAGAAATTTTGCAGAAAGGATAATTGCTGGGAATGAGGGCCCCTGAAATGGCCATCAGGGAATGTTCTGGGTGTCAGATTGACATGCCGATTTGAATACTAAGATAAGGGTGCAGGAAAAGGGGTGTTTCTTGTGATCAGTTCTGCTTCAGATCGGGGGTATAGAATGACCGTGTTGTTACAGAAAGGTATGCTGAGTTTTGTGGGGTGCACAGAGGTTGTGAATACTGAGGGGGGCTTTCTTTGCCTGGTTGACTTTCAGGCATCCGAGGTTAATGATGGTTAGTGCAATGAGGCCCACCCTAAAGGTTTTGCACTATGAAGCCCCCCATCAAATAACTAATCGTCAGTCATCAGCACATAAACCTGTGCTAACGTGCAAGCATACGTGTGTTTGTATGTGCTTATGCCCTACAAAAGACCAAGAAAAATAAGTGTGATTCTGGAATGTTTTCATTGCTTCGTTCTTTTGGTTGACATTTCAAGAAAAGCTGTTTACCTTTACGATTATCAGATTTTTCATTCTCATCTCATTCACACGCAAACGTGGGTAATTCCATTTCTTTTCTACTGTAACCCTAACCCTAATCCTAATGCTACTTAATTGAAGTAATTTTGTGTTCACTTATAAAATAAGATAAAAGGCTGATTAACAAACTAAGACATCACAATCTGCAGAAATCTTCAGAAAACAAAGAAGCTTGTTTGATTTAAGTAAGATAAAGTGAAGGAGAGCAGGGGTCAAGCAAAGTAAAGATGCCCAAGTGAAACAGTAGCACAGAATGTCTGGCAGCTCAGTCCACTTGATCTATTTTAGGGAAGCCCCTGAAACACAAAGAAAGGAGTAAGTAGATGCTGATTGGGCTCTAACTAGAGAACAGAGTAGAAACAGTAAAAAAAATAGACCCTCTTTTAGTATTAATAAATGTGTCTCGTGTAACTGTGAATGTCTGCTCTGTCTGTCCTTACTCATTTGTTAATTTAATGACTAAATTGAGAATTATTCTAAAAAAACAAATTCTGTTATTTGTCTCCAGTGTGCAAAACTAGATATTAATATCATAAATGGTTAGAATCTTCCAAACATGTCATTCACTTGGCTGGGAAAAAATAAAGGAGGCGAGTTTGACACACATGCAACAAGCAAAATGCTTGTTGACAGCTCTGACCCCCTTGAAACACATCCAAACATGTTCTCATTTCAAACAACATATGGTCAATATCAGATCCATTACTAACCACCACTCCCAATTTCCAGCCACTCACAGTCCATTCGTGTCAATATACTATCATCACTCCGCCTGGCACCTCAGGCAGCACAGCCAGCAGGCCCCCCCCCCAAAACCAGTGTTACTGTTATTGAGATCTTTGGGCATAAAAACAAAGTAAATCCTTTGCCTGTGGCAACCCCCAGCAGAGGCTTATTTCAGCCAGACAGTGTCTGTGGAGACTCTTCTTTGCTCTCAGGGCAACCCTCACCAAAACTACTTGCATCCACAAACTTCTGTGATATAGAGAGGTTGGTGTCTTGTATCAGGTACTTGTTAATACTACTTAGAATAGAACATTCATATGGGACCAAGAAAAGACAGACGCTGACATTGTGTCTAACATAGTCACCTAATAATATCACAGCACAATAAATAGAAAGACTAAATGAAAGAAAGGGATAAGACCTTTGTCCACTATACTGCATGTTCTCTAAATTTGAGTGGGATGTAGTGAAAGCTTTTTACCAGGTGCGGAAAAGGTGGGAGGTTTTCTCCCTTTCGGATAAACCAAAGTATGTGTTGAAAAACGTTACTGGCTAGTGTGAAACAGCACTTGAAAGCTGAAGCAATATCACAGGGCCTTGTCAAAGAAAAGATGAGTAAATGGAAGGGGACCATAGTTGAAGAACTGAAACCACTGATTTGGGCATGTGGGGGTTAGTGTGCTCTTAGTTTGCCATACTAAGAAAGTCGTTAGTTCAGCCTGTTTCTGTAAACTCCATTGGGAGATGTTCACCATCAGCTTTTTCATACTTTCAAATAGAAGAAAATATTTTTTCAAGCAACCGCACACTTATGGACTCCCATTAGAGACTCCTGTTGTGGGTGTAAAAAAAAAAAGAGAGAGAGAGTGAAATTTGAAAAACGCTACACAACCATGTGGAGTGATTTTCCCCGCAGGCAAGTATATTTCATACATATTTCAGGTATTCAGGACTCAATATTTGTTACGTTGATCCTGTTGATTTACAACACAGAAAAACCACAACAGCTAACACAAACTCTCATGTTTACTTGCATGAGAAACATGTTAGTCTTTTGTATCTTAAGATGGAAAACCCACATGGATATTGTAAAAACATCTTGGCATGTTCTAGCGCATTTGGGTCCACAAAAGACAGAATACAGTTTATAAACAAAGACATATGGAGTGATATGTTAGTTTTTCAATGTTTGCCTAACTGTCCAAACATGTGAGGCTGTAGATATACTATGTATGCATACCAGATGTAAAGGTATACAATGTTACGACATGCGCCGACCACATTCTCAAAAGCATCGTGTGCACAGAGGAAATGACAAAAAACTGATTTGTAGTAACCCACTTCTTAATTATAAATGTTATTATATTATTAAATCACTAAATGTACAGTGGATTTACAACCTAGGAGGGTGAGGAACACGATTCCTCTTTTGTAAAAATCTGTACTGTTGGAACCAAGCAAGTTTATGTTTGTTCATGTTTTCAGTTCTACACCACTTGAAATACGAATCGAAACTTTTTTGATCTCAAAAGTCTTCAAATGTAAAGACATACCTGACAGTATGTGATCTAGTACGACGGTTGAGGGAAACAGTGTATCATAGAGGCTGTTTACACAAGATTGTTATCAAATGAAAACGCAAAAATTTTTATGCGTTTTGGTCGCTCGTTTACATGGAAACAGCCTTTTCCGTTTTTCATTGTGTAAACGTGGTCATAGACTGCAGGTCTATCACTGTGCAGGCCACCTGCAATGACTGCTACAGGAAACCAGCACTCTGCAGCAGGTCAAAATCTGAGGCTTTAAAGCCACCATGCAGGGAACCATTAGGATTTGGTCTAACCTAAACAGGGGGCAGCGAATGAACTTCTGCAGTCCCAAGAGCAAAAGGTGTTAAGAGAAGGGGGCTCTTTCCATCATCGACACAAGCACTCATCACTTGTTTTTAGTTAATCTCCCACTGTTAAACCAATTTAAATCTAAACAGTGCTGAAGCAAAAGCTAAAGGTTTCATCAGTGAAGGTCTGCTGAGAGTGAAGTTACACTCTGTTTTAAAGTATGTCCCTCTGTTTTATAAGTTAAGTGTACAGGAAGCATTTTACAACTCATCAAAGGCATACTCCTAATAGAAAGCATGCTGCCTCCTAATATAAACCTCTGCATCACATGGCATTGTGCACTTTAAAAAGTTCAGACATTAAAATAAATCTAAGATTTTGTGATAAAACTAAATAAAATCTAAATGACTTTTTTTTTCTTGAGTCATCCATATTCAAATCAATTGTTAGTAAAATCTAAGTATGTACTGCTTTCTGGACCACAGACTTAAGACTTTACATTAACTTTGCAATATTTCAGGTCATATTGAAAGCAGCGTTTCTGTGTGATCAATACTACTAAAAGCCAGTCATTAATAAATGAACAGAACTGAGATTGTATTGACTTCCTCCCAGACTGCCGGAATCCTGAGGCAAACACAGAATGAGTTAATAAATGACAGCACAGCAGGATGTGAGCCTGGTTATCATTAATAAACATAAACAAAGATATGCACGCTTGCATGTATTTGGATAAAACTGTATGTATATTTAACAGTTGTGCATATTCTCTGACTATAGGATAATATTACTGCTAATAGGCAGAAAAGAAATCTCTCTTTTTAATCTCTTTAATTGTTTCTATTCAAATGGAAAGTTTGGCGTAGGTGTTCTGATGCTGATGATTTATTTGTTTATTTATTCTATTTTAAATGGAAAAAGGTTTCCAGAATTTTGAGGAATTTCACACAGCTGGTTTGATTAAAGGCTCTAAAGTCTATTGGCCAAAATCTCCCAAGGAGGTAAAGAATTTACCTAGAAGAACACTAGAAGAGAGCTGTGGTCCATATTATACTAGTTAGCGAGATAACACAATGCTTCCTGTGCTGTGATCTGGTCCCGAACCGATGGAACGCAGATGTCTTTTACTAATAAAGTCCTGGCCACAACCATTAACTGAAACCACAGACCACATTTAAAGCTGTAAAACATTGTGAGACATAATCTGATCATCTTAAACATTTTCTCAATAACCGTTAATCAAAGTCACTGAATGCAGCTGTGACACGTCATAGGAGAACTGGCCCTCCCGACTGAGACTGATTTCTTCCGAGGTTTTTTCTCCATATATTTATCATTAGAGTTTGGGTTCCTCGCCACAGGGCCGTGTCAGCTTGCTAACCGGAAGACTGCTTTTATTTATTTTATAGTTATTTTATTTTATTAAATTGACTTATAGGTTTGGTAATTTTACCTTTCTTTCTTCTGTAAACCTGCTTTGCAACAATGCTCATGAAAAGCGCTGTGTATAATGACTTTGCTGAATTAAATCTTAGCCAACCAATGAGCTGAAAACTTCATCTTTGTCCCAAAGGCCCACCGGCTATTAATATCTAAAAACCGTGAAGACCTCTCTCCACCCCACATGTAAATAGCTCACCATATTATTATGATAAATGAACACTTCCATTGTATTTTGCAGGCTAAAGTTTTAAAACAGAAGATCTGCTTTAAATCTGCCCTGGGGGAGTTAGAGGACAAACAGGTGAGACAGGTAGGTAAAAAGGTCACAGAGAGAGAGAGAGAGAGAGAGAGAGAGAGATGAGACACATTCATCTTTGTAGACAGAGTTGAGGAGAGGGGTAAAAAGGAATAGTAAGTAAATGCTGGTTCGTCTCTGGTGAGAAGATAAGGAAGTGTACTGTATACTTAGATTAACGTGCCATACGCAGGGGGTTGTGTGGTGTTTTTGCAGGTGTAGGGCCTTATGATTTCTGCAGAAACCGCGAACGGACATTTTTCAGATGCGTTTCAAATATGCCATCTCCTTGTTTTGCATGTCTATGAGTGAAAGAGTGGCGCAGTTGCGTGTCTTACATGCCTGATGCTAGTGGAGCTTTCAGCGCCCGTGTATCACAACGAGGATGTGAACACATGAACTGCATTGAAAATTTGCAGCAAACCGTCAAAATAAAAGTCTAACTTTAACAAGTTATCAAACACACACATTATACCACACCAACCCAATAGATTTTTTAATTGACCACTGAGTATATTATTTACTTTAGTAAACTTAAGTAAATGTGCTAGCAAAATTAAAAAGAGCACTTATTTTTTTTATTATTACTTTATTTAAAACAGTACTTCAATGTATGTAGACCTAAAAACTAGTAAGACACTGTTTTATTAACAAAGTTGCACATTATACCCTATTTTTAGATATTTTTTTCCTGTATTGTACAATGTATCGACTGTAGGTTTTTTAAATACAGTTTATAGGTGAATATGTGGGCAAATATATTACAATTGTAAAGTAAAACATGAAAAACACAGAATCCAGAAATAATAAAACGTAAAAAAACTGGAATTTGGGAAAAAAATCAAACGGATTTCATACGGCCCTACAGGTGAAGGGGTTCAGCTGCTTAGCCAACGGTTGCAGACTAAGCTGGGGCTTGCCCCTGTCATGGATTTGGGAATGTCATCGTGGGAATGTCTAGCTCTGGGGCCTAAGATCTTGAAGAGGGCTTACGTCTACCATTTTTCATTCCATCTTAACATCCTCAAGCTATGGAGCGAACTGCAATTCAGAATATTGCCACTAAAATGAGCTCCAATTTAACTATAACGTGACACATTTTTTGAGCGCTTTACACATGATAGTACTTGACCGTGATGTGCAGTGTTACATTGCATCAAAATAAAATGTGGAATATCTACACACACCAATCTAAATACTCCATAAATATGTCAATGTTGAAAGAAGGTGTTCGGTTGACAAACATGTGTGGCTAATGAGAGAGAGACATAGAAAGCCCTTTTGTAAGCAAAATAAATGGAGGGAGAAATTGAGGTCATTGCAGTACCAGCTACACTTTTGTCAAACAAAACAAGTAAGAATAAAAGAAAAAAAACAGAGATATCCTGATTTCACATACATTAAAAGAATGTGGAAACAGTCATTGAGGTCATAATACACATTATGTCGGTGCCTCCTTCCACTAGCACTGCAAAGCCTTTTCAGACGGCTCATGCTCAAACAAAGCGCACACAAGGTTACATCAGACCTCTTGGCAGCAAACTACAGATAACTATTCATATAACTCATAGATGGGTATATCAGAAAAAAAGAGAAACAGAGGTATTAATGAAGTCTACACTGCATTTCATGTGGGAAAAGCAACAACGGTAAAAAAGATGCCTAGACATTCCAAGGTTTTCTTTCAACACAACACCTATATAGTAACTGCAAGATGCAACTGTATTTACTTGCTTACTCACTGATTCTCTTTTTTATTACTGTAAGCTTATATATTAACATTAATCCATGTCTTTTGAACAACAGTAGTGGAATGAACTTGCAGACCATCCAATAAGTGCGTGCCTAGGGGATCTTGCCCTGCGGGGACAATTTTTAGTGAGGGTAACACCGATGATAGAGAAGGGTGGGGTACATGAAGGAATTGAAGGAATGAATGAAAGCAAGCCAACGAAGAACAAATGAAGGAAGAAATGAAAGAAAAGGACACTAATCCATTTCAAAGCATAGAGTAAATACAGCTCTAGGCTATAGTCATATGTAGATGGTCTAAGACAAGGCACAAAGAATGAACTGAAAGAAAATAAACATACATCAATGGGGAATATGGGGCCCTGATCTCCCTAAAGGGAATTTCTATTCTCTACAATAGATCCATCTTTCTTCTCTCTACTCCATGTCAGAACTTCTTTTATATTTTACTATATATTTTTCTTCATTACTACTGCTAAGATCTACAATATTAAACTTTGGTAAACATTTACATTTACATTTATTCATTTGGCAGACGCTTTTATCCAATGCGACCTACAATTGAGGAAAACAGCAAGCGATTCGTCTAAGCAAGCAATATTCACGAGAAGTGCTAGTAAACATCTAGTATTGGTTCTCCCACTTCTGCCGATCTTACATGATGTCATCTCCCTTTTTCTAAAAAGAAAACATGATAAACTCATGACTGAGTGAAGGAAAGAATGTTAAGATGCCCTCTTTGCACACTCTCAATCTGTACTGCAGTGTAACCTTTGACCCTCTGTTTGAACAAGCGTGAACATGGATGTTAGAGAACTACATCATACGTGCAAAGCTGACGGCAAGACAAACAAAAAATTCACTGGGTTGAAATCAGATGTGAAGACATCTGTCAACAACTCTCATCTCCACATCGCTGGTATTTATCAGATTAGGATTTCTTCTGCATTACGCTATTTGCTGCATGATTTGTAAGGATTTCAATGGCAGGGGATCAGTGTATTCAAAAGAAAGAAAGAGAGAGAGAAAACAGCTTTCGTCAGGGAGCAGATTTCCGTTATTTTGCACTTGAATAACTTCAACATCCATATGCGGTTAGCAATCAAATTAAACTCTTTTACAAAAGAAATAGTATTATTCTGTATTATTTAAATTTAGCACTGTGGCCAGATGTTGTAATAAGAGTCTTCAGCTATTTGTCCTCACAGTCTCCATAATGACAGTTAACGTCCTTTTTCTCAAAGCGTCATGCTAACATTTAACACAGTACTATGGCAACAGATGTAAATCTACCAAATATTTACTTTGTTGTCTGAATAAACGGATTAGACTTCATCTCTAGTAATGACAGTGTGGATTGTCAGCCTTAAAAAGCAGAGTTTGTCTGTGAACAAAGCCTATACATTAAGAAAAAGGCAGAACCAAATACCATGTGTAGAACTATGGGAGTCCCAGAAATGGACACAGTGTCTTAAAATCTCTTTAAACTGTTTTTTAAAATCTGTGTTAAACTAGTTGAACTCTCCTTAGCAGCCCAACCAAGTGGCATGCTGTGATTTACTGAGATTATATTGATTAACAGCTGGTCATAGAGTCAGGCAGGAGACTTGTCAAAAGAACATTACTTCCAAACTGGGCCACACACATGGTAGATACACACACACAAATTATATCTCATTTTCTTTAGAACTTTTCGTTAAGTTGTGCACCCCTATATAAATACGGGGCTAATCCTGGATATCTATTCATTGTTTGCTATATATCCCCATAAAAAATGAATAGCGGTGAGTTTTTTGGCACTACAAACAAGTACAGATCACAGATCTGAATGGTCTCATGTGCAACAACAAGCCTCTTTACAGTAAAAGCAGACCATGTAAGGAAGGAGTACATCTTTCTGTGACACTGAGATTAACTTTGTCTTTGTAACTGGACCAGATCTGATGAGGGTAAGAGAGAGAAATGAAGCCACCTGGAGAGCAAACTACACAAGACATCCCCTCAGATCTTCATGTTTAGTCTAAAGAACAGGAAGATTACAAATGGATGCGTGAATGTTGTAAACAGTGAAAAAATGTTTACAGTGATATTGATATTTCCTAATTGTAGAGCTTCAATAACTATTAAATTAGGTTTATAAATGAGAGAAGGATGTGAATTAACAATACACCTGATCTAATATCAAATGATGTGCCATAAACATTAGCTCCTGGTGTTGATGCTTTCTAATGATGGAGGGGAATTGCTCTGGTGCCCTGGGGTAGGTTCAAACAGGGAGTGGCACTAACAAATCACAAAGCAATCAGAGTGTGTCTTGGTCTGACCTAAAGGAATGTTCTAGAAAGTGACACCTGCAGCAAGGAAGAAAACTCTCAACAAGTTCTACCAAGCAACCCAGGAATTTTTAATGGGGGAGGACGCAAGCTGTGTCCTTTGTGATAACAATAAAATAAATATTCAGACCAAAATAATCAACAAGAAATATTTTCTATGGGAAAGTGAGAAGTGAATGACAACAAAGATTAGATGTTCACATGTACAGTCTCTCCACTTTTTATGCACCATGGACAAAACTTTTTAAATGGATTCTGACAATACAGTAAAAGCTCGACATAGGACCACTTGCAGCTAAACTTTAAGGGAATTTTAAATGAAAATTATGACTTATATTAAGTGCAGCTTGTAATTGGAATTCATTGCCCCTGGCATTGTTAAAAAAACTGAAACATTTTCTTTAAAACTATCTACAGTACACATATGCTGTACATGCTCATGCACCAAACCCAAGCTAAAGCTGCTGTAACACACAATGATGTTTTTAGATCAAATAAACCCTTTTATCTCTCCCTCTCTTTCTAAGGTGTATGAGAGGTAGTTATCATCCAAATATTTCCGCTGTGGTTTCTTTTAAGCTGGGCTACACATGCAACACATAAAAATGGCTGTACATCTCTTCCATCACTAAGTTACAAGTCAGACAGAGTGCGAGCTATACGGACACTTGT
Organism: Oreonectes daqikongensis; assembly: GCA_026939265.1. Taxonomy (NCBI): domain Eukaryota; kingdom Metazoa; phylum Chordata; class Actinopteri; order Cypriniformes; family Nemacheilidae; genus Oreonectes; species Oreonectes daqikongensis. Next base: position 5,868,998 of record JAOTQM010000343.1, on the reverse strand, counting down.
AAAACAGTTTGATTAAGAAAAAATGACAACAAGAAGCTTTAAAGTGTGATACTTGAGCTAAACAGATTTTTCAGGTTTGTCAGAAAAGTTAGTTTTAAGATTAACCATTAAAATGTATGTTGTTTTTAAAAAAGATGCAAGGGAATATAACAAAGATTATCAAGTATAGGTAAGAATTGCCACCATCCGATGAAAGAGCGATTAGATGGTTTATCAGTGTGTAAATGTATAACATATGGATACTTTAATAGGAAAATATTTGATTTGCCACTTTGCGCAGATATCCCTTATATATGTACGTTTTACACAGAGGTGTCAAAAGCTGTACAGTAATGGCAAGGGGCAGAAATGAACTGTTGCATTAACATTTGCCGTCATATTTATTTTTAAAGCACAGTGTTTTCTTAGTCATAATTTCATGCTAAATTTAATTGATCAATCAATACATTTTTAAATCAATTCATTAGCAAATACCTTATCTGTAGATTAAAAAAAAAAATTGAATTAAGAATGTATTCACTTTTATTTTATGTGCTAATGTAATGCTAATGCCACTAATGTAATGCCTAGAAAAGAACTAAGAACTATAAAGAACTAAATCTAATCTAAATTTCCCCCACCACGTTCTGAATTATGTGAACATAACATGTCACTTTAAAAAAGTGTTTTTGCCACTGGTTCCCTTTAACTTCTAACCCCTGGTACAAGCCCCATATAAACATATCTTTTAAACAAGATTTTAGGTGTTAGCACATTTCTCTACAAAGTTTCTCACCAGAGCCTTAAGACAGGCTTCTACTTAAATTTGACCAATTTACTGATGCCTGGTTCCTTGCATTGCCTTGCTCCTTGTAATCCAAATCCAGTTAAAGAATTTGAGCCAATTAACCCTTTAAAATTCATGTATAAGCTTACCACTGCCATCTAATATCAGCACCCTGCAATAAAGCTTGATTGTTCTTGCCCTTAGGAAGAAATGTTTGGTAAAACCATTCACCTAAGCCCCTGACCCCTGTCCTGACCCCATCAAAGACTCTTAAGAACTTCTCTCCTCATTCTTTCTGACCTTATCTGAATGATGCTGGAGGTCTGACCTTCTACAATCTCCTTCAAGTCCAAATAGACAGAGTTAAATCATGTCTTCATTAGTTTTGGTTGATGACAACTTGACCAGAAAACCAGTCACTGACCAGAAAAGATGACATATAAATGTATAAAATATAATATATATAATATGCATGATTTAGCAAATCTGACATTTTAGTAAATGGCAGTATTTTATTTATTTCTATTTCCTAACAGTCGTGTAAGGTGGATGAGATACAAAAATAAGTATCAATAATATGTTTAAAATAAATTGCTATTATATTTATATTAAGCCATGTTTAGCTGCCAATAATTCATATAATGTCATGTGTGGACCTCCTCATGCATTCTAGTCTGTTACTAACTAGACATGTAATACACCATGTCTACAGTTTCACCAATTTTCTGTATGTCTCTCATTTACTCATTTATTTGCAGGTGTTGTGCCTCTTATAAGCAGTTATTGTTACCTTACTCTTGACTGACTCTCAAATGATTCGTACCGTGATTCATCTTGTCCAATCCCCACCTTTCCGCTAGCCTAGTCTGATGTGATTGGTCAGATGGTCTAGTCTGCTGTGATTGGTTTAGCGCGTGTGTTAATCGGAATAGGTCACAACTCGTTTGCGTGATTCAGAGTCGACTGACTCGACTCCCTTTTTTCCAAGCCAATATCATTGTTATTCATTCACCCTTCAGATTTACAACTAGGCAGACTACTTACTTTCAAACACGGCAACATTACACACTGCATGAAATGAAATTTTAATGATCTCGTGGAATGTACTCTTTAATATCAGTGAACAGAAAACACAAGTGTGCCATTTAAGAACATGTCGCTTAAAGCCAACCTCTATTCCCAACATCTTATTAGTACTGGACGGATGGCAAGATAGACATATTGTGAGGTCTGAACCCACATATACTTCTTGGTGTAAGATATTCTCAGTTAATACAGTAGGTCATGCTAAGTCAGATAGTATAGATCACACTCTTAAATCCATACCAACACCAGTGGACTCATACAAGATCAGTGGCTTGGCCTCTTGGTCTTCACACCAAATCAGTCAATAAAATTTAAACCACAGCTTCTCTTTGCACTGACAACAATCTATTGTATGACATTCAAACCTAGTGTCTCTACAATATGAAAGATCTTGGCATTTCTAAGGCCACTCTGGAATGACAATAATAATACTGACACAAAAACTACTCCTATGCAGTCAAAACCTCCAAAACCTTTTCTTCAGTTCTTATACACAGTGTAATTTTCTAGCCGATAAAGAGATAGGTTACCCAAAAAATGAGAATTCCTTCATCATATACTCACCCTCATTTATGAGTGTGTGTGAACAAAAGATATTTCGAAGAATGCTGTTAACCAAACACCAGTGACCCCCATTTTTTCAATAACATGAACACAAAATCACACACACATTCCTCAAAATATCTTCTTCAACAAAAGAAAGAGTCATATACTGCTTCTGAACGACATGAGAGTGAATAAATGATTGGCAGAATTTTTGGTGAACTATACCTTCAACTCCTACAATAGACGACATACATACTATTGTGGACCAATATTAAACTAAATGCCTGGTCCGACAGCATCATGATCCACAACATAAGGATTATACTGCCCTGCATTAATTACTACTCTTGTTTAGTGTTTAGTCATTTCGTGGCTAGACTACCGCCATTACCTTACAACATAAGCCTCATGTCTCCTTGAGCCCATTCAAAATAATAATAATACCCAACAGTGTTTTTAAGCCCTAAATAATATCTAATGACATGTTTCTGCTCTTTCTGGCCTAATGTGATGCAAGCAATCCCTCATTTTAAGACATATTCTGTAGGCTAGCTCACCAACATTTATGTATACAGCCAGTATATAATCGAATTAATGACCATTATAAGTCTCATTCAATTGCACGGCAACTTCACTAACTAGAACTCATCTTTAGATATTAGTCTGTATAAAACTACATCTAAACTAGTGTTACGGTAAGATTTTAAAGGGTTTTACTGGCACAAAACATGCATACCATACAAAAAGGGTTGTAACCACTGATCTATAGTGTCATTATATAGATCAGTGGTTGTAACATAATAAATAGGCGTGGCTGAAAGATGCAAATTAAGCAGGAGGAGGAGTGTTACATTTAAGTTTGGTGATGAGTGGATTGAGACGCTAAACGCTTCAAACAAACTACGCAGATTTCAGGTAATATGAACATATTGAAAACTAAACCATCCTGACACGTATAAGCGTTTAAGGCACAAGATTTAACAAGACACGTGAAACCTAAAAAAAAAAAGACTGGGCTAAATAAAAATCGTATCAAGTGACACCCCAATGCCTTTGAAACAGTTGTTTGCTACTACATTCTGTTACCCAAAACATAAAAGGCTCAGTATTCATCATGTACATCATCACTTAACTTAAAAACCGCTTACAATTTTAGTTAAACCATAAACTGTAAGACAAAATGTTGTAATATATATGTGGGATGTTTATGAGAACAGTTGATCTACGTTAACAATGATAGCTCACTTACCGCGAGTGCAGATTCTGCATACAAGACAACAGCAAACACACAACTCCTGCAACAGTTTAAGAGATATCGCAAAACAAATCAGATGTGCTTTATTAAACTCGGCTGAATAAATCTGACAGTTAACGTTATCTATTAATCTGAAGGTGTAACCGCAATCGCTCTTGATAAAACAACATCTCTAAATGCAAGTATACTTACCAAAGCTTCATTTTGCAAAGCTCTGGGCAACACGCAGGTATGTATCCTCTATCCTGTTCTTTTCACGGTAAGCCTCGGTTAATGGCTTCAGATTTAATCATTTGAGAATCCGGTGAGCGGTCCGTCCACTTCAGAGGAAAGACATGGATAAAAATAAACAATTCATCAAACAATACAGTTGTTACTTTGTACACGTATCTCACAAAGTCCGATTGTTCTTTGAGAATAAGAGTCGTTCACTCACAACAAACTTGGAAGCGTGGAAACGCTCTCTCCGCGGTTGAGTCGATTCATGCACCGCTGCAAGTGCGGTGTGCACCGAGAAGAAGGAGGCGGGATTTCCAGCTGTCAATCACGCTCGCCTCACGCTTTTACCTCAGCCGACTAAGTTACTAGTTTAAGCCAAAATCCTAATAATATATACCTGAGACATAACTGAACATAATTATGAAAATACTAAATAGACAAAAAAATAATCTGCATGTGTAATGTAAAGTGTTAGGGCTAAGAAAACATTTAATTCAATAAAACTATTCGCTTTTGTCACGTTTAATAATAATATTTGTTGTTGTGCTAGTTGTGGTTGTAACGTTTGCTAGTGTTTTCAATAAGGTTATGCTAATAAAATTTAATTTTAGAATAAACTTCATTATACATTTCAGTAAGGAGAAAGGCAAAATTGTAAAAAAAAAAAAGTGAAATTTTAGGAATATAAATCATTTCCTTTTCACAACATTCTGTTAAATTATTGCACCGTAGAAAATATTGATTGGAAACGTATTTTTGATATCTATCAGACTATACGATATGGCGGAGTCTTCCTCCGTCATATCGTTTTAACGTAGGCCTATGTATAAAAATGAGAAAACAAAAAGTATCAAAAGTTATATTTCTTTGTTTTGTAGTTTGTCCAATATGTGGACTTTGAAAAATTAAAGACAATCATGAGTCTACGAAGTTTTAACTGAATGTCTTTTGGGATCTATATTTGGCGGAGTGATATGACGTACTTCGGTGAGCAGGTTAAGGGATTCAGGTCAGTATAGGCAAGATTGCATTATTGCGAGCGCTCCCAGCCCTGGGCAGCATTGAGACTTTACAAGAATCCCCGTTTCTTTTGCAAAAAAGCTTCTTGGTTTGCAGTTAGGTTAAAGGAAGAATATGAGAAGTTCAACAAGTGTTTATAGTTCTAACTGTCAATGTTGAGAGGCCAGATTCTATGAAAATCACTATGAACTTAAAGAGTCTCGGCGCGGTGCTACTTTTCCTAACTCTATGCATAGAGGTGCAGAAGTCGGAGTCTGCGGTAAGTAGCTACAATGCTTCTTCATAAAGTTATCATATCATGACAAAGTGAAACATTAAACTTACGCATTCGTATCTGCGATCCGTAAACTGAATTAAGTTACGTGCGTCTTATCTAAACTTTATAGAGGTAGCCTAACTTTTATAAAGCGATAGTGTTAGTTTTCTTGCTATGTACGAAGTAGTAATCTGTAAACTTTATACAATTTCAAGCATGACAATTGTAGTGCTCTTTTTATGGTGTGTATAAAATACAATCAAATGCATTTATTTATTTTTATTGAATTAAAGCGCAGAGATATGCAGCGCTTACTCCCATCACATTAATGTTTCTAGCTGCGTGTAGAAACATGTTTCTTTTAAAAAATATATTACCAGCCTAAAACATCAAACAGACAATTTATTTAGGTCAGTCATGATTGTTTTTTACATTTGCATTTATTCATTTAGCAGATAGGACATTGTAAACTCAAGTCGAACGTGGTAGTTTTTAATGTTGTTTTCTCCTGTCAAGTGTATTGAGTATGCTGTACAAAATCCTTTCATGTCATTCGAACCTCACAAGTTTTATTGTCAATGGTTAACCTCAAAGTTGTTGCCTTAAATCGAAAAGTTTCTCTTTTCTTTACCCAGGAAATTTGAATCGTGACTTTATGCTGTTAACTGAATTTACAAAGTGCAGGTGTCGGTTTTGACAAAAACAATTTCATCACGTGTTAGGTTGTCAAACTTATGATTTCTTTAAGAAAAATCTCTAATAAAATTTCCACATCAACCAGTTAACTGAGCACAATATTTACTGTTTTTTTTAGTATTTCCAGCTGTAGAGTGATCTGGTCAAACAACATGGTTTACATCTCTGCATCTTTCTACCTGTTTGGATGCAATGTCACATAGCCTATAAAGATAAAAATATAGCATCATTATGTGACATATTGATTGTCCTGCTTTCAGAATTGTCCGTAACAGAGGAAGACAGGTGAGGGCATGTTTAAGACATATCCTAGAGGTACTGAGCCACACTTAGCAGTGACACCAGTAGACCTTTGTGACCTTACCTAAAAAACATCATGTCTAACATTCCTACATTTCCAAATGGGCATAGTTGTATACCAATCACAATAGGGACCCGGAATGTATCTTGCTGTTGCTTTACCATTGATGACTATTGGAATGTTCCAATTACCACTAAGAATTGCATAGATCCTGTAGATTACTCCTAGGGCTCCGCCCCATTTTTGTTCCTCAATTTACAAGGTGAAAGGTGGCATCTGTCATTCCAATAGGAAGGAGTTAGCTAGCCAAGCATGTGTATATCACCAGCCCATCCCCCAGGAGCGAGATTGCGCGACCCTAGGGACTATTCAATAAGTGAATCTAACCCCAGACACAACCCATTGTGTATGCATTGTGTTCACGCAACCTCTTAACCCCTTTAGTCCTTCCCAAAATTGCCGGTTCGCATTTACCAAACATAGTCCAACTCTTTTTCCATGTTCATCTGATGTTATTCTGACAGTGTGCAGCCATCATATGAGATTATTTTGCTTGACTGAAATTTGAAACACCTTTTTTAATTGTATACACAAATTAAAATATCCTTGATGCTAAAGTTTCTTGCTATTTAAAGATACTAATAGATTGTAAATCTGACATTGTTCTTTGTCTGAGATTTGGGCAGGTCTTGGGACAAGTTGGTTTAAATGCAAAAGTGATATTGTTCAATATAGGGTGCAACTGCTGCAATGTGAAAGAAGATTATCTCCTATTTAAAAAATATCAAAGCTTTTACACTCAAAGTAGAAAGGAATTCCTAGCCACAATTTCACCCTTTCTGTCCTTCAGAGTTGGGCCACCTAGTGGTAAAATAGGGTATCATGTGACCAAGAAGTCAGTTTCAATTGAAAAAAAATCTTAGTATATATATATATACACACACATTGCAATGTGAAGTCATTGGATGTCTGAAGTTTTTGGTTAGATGCCTGAAATCTGTTGATACCAGGTCATAGAGTTTGTTGGTAACCTAAACCATAGGGGCTGCTTTGAACTCTTCATAGTTGAGGGAGTCCATACACTGTTCAGTTCAAGGTATATGAACGTGTGTGTGGCTCCTTCTGTCTGTGTATTATCCTGCTTTTTATGCGCATAGGAGTATGCACAGATGTTGTATTGTGTGTTTTCAAGTTACTCAATCCAGTTAAATGTGCATTTGATGCTCCTCAGCACTTAAAACAGCACTCTGACAGAAACGAACATACCCATGCATTCAACCCAAACATCAGTAATCTGTCTTCACAGCCATAACATCAATTCAGATATCCACCCGAGTGCCTGTCTTTGCTGCAGTCTCATGCCAGGATGTGGGGACCGAGGGGGGGGTTAGGGATTGGCAGCTCGTGATAGTTCTTTCTCTATGACGGGCAAATTCCAGTCTTATCTCACCTGCAGGAGAGAGAGGATCACGAGATGCACACAAGCAGCCATGGAAGGAGATTATTTCAAAACAGCCCCACAAATGCTTGCACAGGCTCACAGTGACAGCTCTGACATACAGTAGATGAAACGCTTCTAGATCTACTGTGGACACATTCACACCATCTTTATAAATTGGCTTACTGTAATTTTAAAGAAACAGAAAGGCTGTGTTTACAAAATTGTCTCTTGGTGTGTGATGGTCCATATTATAAATGTAGAGAGGAAAGACATATGCTGTATTTTAGGCTGAACTTTCTGATGTCAGCTATAAATACATACTAGGGATGCACTAAATATTGGCAGCCATATCGATATAGGCCGATAAATGCTATTTTTAGTATTATCGTTATCGGACCGATAACAAAATTAGGTTGATATCTTTAAGATAAAATCGATAAATTAGGTATTATTTCTGCTTGCTACTGGCCACTGGGGTTTTGATCGTCGCTTCTATGACGTCACACAAAGCAGACGCGCGCGTTGTAAGAGCTGCTTCTAGAGAGAAGATAAGATGTCAGCGCCGTGGGAGTTTTTCATTGTAAAAAAAGAGGACACCAGACTTGCAATCTGCAACAGCTGCAAATGCAAGGTAATGCGAGGGGGCAGTAGAACAAAAAAACTTCAATACTACTAATCTAATAAGCCATCTGAAGTTTTGGTATCCAGACATTTATAAAGATTATCAGACAAAAGTCACTGCCAAACAAACAGCGTTACCCAATAAGCCAGTATATATTACAAACACTTGTCAATACGAAGAAATTTGACAAGGACAGTGCCCAAGCAAAAGCCATCACATGCAAAGTTATGGAAATGATAGCAATTGATGACCTTTCAGCATTGTTGAGGATTTTGGATTTCGCCTTTCACTTCACTGACGTTTCGCTCCCCGCTCTATACAATGAAGTGGCACCTTACATTCACGTGCATTATTTTTTTGTCAAGCAATAGATTTTATTTATATAAAAGAAAGTTGAGGTTTTAAAATAAAATCTGTCGTTTACTGTATGTGTTTGCCTTTTGTCTTTGCAATCATGCTTAAAAAATGTATCTGCATATATATTGGCCTCCAAATATAAAGAGTTATCGGTTATCATTATCAACCAAAATTTTCATATCAGTGCATCCCTAATACATACTGCCATATATATAATTCTATTATATGTGAACATAGATGTTTACAAAAACATAGGTCTTCTTAAGTGCAGATCTCACTTAAAATTGCTATCAGGACAACATGTCATATTTATGGAACATTCGGTAGAATGAATTTCTGTAACTATTGTTACATCAAAAATATCCCATTTAATTTGCACAAGAATGTATTTATGAATGATTTATTTTTTATTATTTATTAGTAAATTAGTAAATCTGAGTTTAGTGTGAGAAATAATATCGTTGCAGTCTCTATAGGTTAAGTATATTGGGACATTTACATTTATCTGATTTGCTGCAGTACTGTTTGTTGGACGACTAGTTAGTGCTAACAGAATAAATACTGTGTGTGTAGGGGGGTTGTTTGTTCACAGTGTGGTGTGAATGAGCTCCAAATGCCATTAAGGATTAGCTGGTCAACAATTTGTTATGGAGCTTCGGTGTCACCCCTGTCTTCCTCTTACACCCAATCTTGATTTGTCCTCTTCCTTTCTCTCACCATGCATTTGCCCCTCCCCAGCTGTTTTTCTTAGACCTTGAGTAAACTGACAAATAAGATATTTTACACATTTACACCACACATACAAACACATGCACACATTTGGTGTTTGGAGAAGGGATGAAGACGTCATCAAACTGTGTCTTTCGAAACGTTGTACTTCTTTAATACAGAGGCAAGTATAAATGCAAAGTTATGTCTGCTGAGAGATATCTGTAGGCTACATCTCAGTCTAGTCTGAGGCACAGGCACGTTTTTGTTGTATCAGGGTATGAATGAGCGTGTGAGAAGATCTGTTGTTGCTCCAGACATCAGCTGTGTTACCATCGTTCTGGTTTTTCGATACCTAAGGGCAGGATATTAAACATTATAAAAGAAAAGTTGCTTGAAGAATGACATTTAAGGTAACCGCACACTGTAGAATTTTGGCCAAGCTAGTAGAATTTTTTATTTGTGACAATGGACAACAAAACCAGTATTAAGGATACATTTTTTGAAATTGAGATTTTTATACAATCATCTAAAAGCTGAATAAATAAGCTTTCTATTGATGTATGGTTTGTTAGGATAGGACAATAAGTTCCAAAGATACAACTAGTTAAAACTCTAGAATCTGAGGGTGCAATAAAATCTAAATACTGAGAAAATTGCCTTTGAAGTTCTTAATGAAAAGCGCTGTAGCAGGCCATCCACTCACAAAAATAAAGTTTTGATATATTTACAGTAGGAAATGTACAAAATATTTTCATGGAATATGATCTTTGTTTAATATCATAATGATTTGTGGCATATAGGAAAAATCGATCATTTTGACCCCTACAATGTATTTTTGGCTATTACTACAAATGTTCTCATTCTACTTAAGACTGGTTTTGTGTTCCAGGGTCACATATGTACTACGTACTACTGTCATATAGAATTTATGGTGAAATAATCGAACACACCTGTCTGTAATTTGCTCCGGAACACCTTGATCAGCTATTTCAGGTGTTTATCTGATGTGTATAAAGATGCCTGAGGCACCCAGCTCTTATACAATGTAATGTATATACAGTCATGAAAAATATTAAAGGGATAGTTTACCCAAAAAGAAAATTCTGTCATCATTTACTTACCCTCTTGTCATTTCAAACCTGTATGACTTTCTTTCTTCTGCAGAACACAAAGATAAGTTCAAGAGAATTGGTGACCGAACAGAAGCCAGTTAACAAATGTTTTTAAAATATATATTTTTTGTGTTCTGCAGAGGAAAGAAAGTCATACAGGTTTGAAATGACAAGTGGGTGAGTGAATAACGACAGAATTTTCATTTTTGGGTGGATATTTTATTAATAATATATAAATATTTTTCACGGCTGCATTCAGTCACGCAGGATAAGTTTACACACTGTTCTGCATTGTGTACATACTGTATATATTTACATCTATAGTTTTTGTTTTTGCACTGTCCACTTGATTGTCAAAACTGATCTTAATACCAAGTGTAAACTGGGCCATTAAATGATAATCTTAAGGCTTGATTTGGGCTGTGTCCAAAAGCATGTTTTTAGGTCCAAAGGGAAGTGTTTTTCAATTTTAATAAGAGAGTCTCTTATGTAAAAATATGGAACTCTATCACAGCTGAGATTAGGAAAGCAAAATCTCATTGTAAAACTTAAAATTTTAGGATGTTTTTTAATCTTATACTATTTAGTGTGTTTTACTGATATCTTGAGTGTATATTGATTTATGTATTTTTGATTTAAGAAACCACTTTTCAAAGGAGCTATGTAAAAATATATTATTAAAGTTATTCAGTGGGTTTCCTTGCCAGTTGTAGACAAAAATTAATGTTGACATGGACCTTGTGCCAGAGACGTGAACATGTCTGGTTGTAAGTTTACAGAATTTTACAGTACACTGCATTATATGACAGAATGTAAGTCAGAGTAAAAAGCAGTTTGTGATAGGGTCTCTTTTTAGCATTTTTCTCATTTTACTGTTATTCAATGTAGGTATAAAAGTTTTACACTTGATTGTTATTATACAAACACACTAATCATATACATGTTTATTCTACATGCTTAGTGAAATGTTTATACAGTATAATATTGTATTTTGAAAGTTATTATGGAGAATTGTATTGACTTCCGGATGTGATGTTTTCATTACTTTTTCTTTAATATTAATGCCAGTTCTGTTCAGCTCATATGTGCAAGCTCATTTGCACACGTGCCACCTCCTAGTACCTAGTTTCTTTATTTAGGAAGATATATACATTTATTTAGTGATTTTAAAAACGAATGTAAAAAATGCATGCAACATATTTAATTTCAGCATTATGTGAGCTTTGTTTTATAAGCACTCTGTAGTAAGAGTCACAAACTTCACAAAGTGCTCCAGTGAAGATGTTAGGTGTTTACTCTGGAAGCGCTTGAAAAATGTCTGCTCTGGTACACATGAATGTGATCAGAAATCAGAAGCAAAACACAAGGACGTCTGATTTAAGGTTCAAAGGCTCGCAGTGCTCTACTGTACAAACGGGAAGCGTGAGGCAGATGGGAGAGGTGCTATGGTGCATTCCTGATGGATTTGATAGCTGTGTTGCTGTCTGGTTATGTAGTACAAACTCTTGTGAGAGAGCTGAATCGGATGATTGCTAGGGATGTCACAATTATTAAATAATCGTCTCATCGCAATTATTTGATGTCATTGCAGTAATTTCAGATAACCGCAATTATTGTGATTCCTTAGAAAACAAGCGTGATCTGCAGTATCTGCTGCATTTTACATCCACTGTCCTTGATCTGCACTTATTGTTACATTCAAATGACATTTCTCCATCATTTGAGTTTGATTAGCTTTGTATTTTTTTGATTTCCAGACTTGCTGCATCTACACAGCAAGACCTTCATATCTAGTTTTAGTGCTCAAGAGTCTTCTTCTCTTCTTTAAGTCTTCTCTGTTAAGATTACTCTACAGTAAATAATATTAGTTATTCACAAACTTCACATTTCTAAATTATTATTTTCTTCATTAAATAAAGTAATTGTCATTAATAGCTATATTGTCAAAGCCTTAAAACAGAAAATGTAGGATTTATTAACAAAAATAATAATTTAGAAAAATTTGAAAGCATTTTTTTGTGTTGGGGTGGTATGACATTAATCGGGCTAGAACCCAGGTCTCTGTGAGCCAAAAGCTCTGACATAAGCATGTGCACATAGCCCACTGGGCCGCAGCTTGAAAAAGAACTATTATTATGAAAAATAAGAATTATTTAACATATTGCACTTTCTAGATCAGTCATAAATGTTGTGCTAAGTCCATTGTACAAAAGGTCAACACAACCTTTTTACTTGTTGTGTCTAGAAGTGAAAAATTACATTTGCTAGAATTGTTATCTAGAGTTGTAATATCATTCACAGGACAGTCTGGATAGAGAAGGTGCAAGAAAAACATATGAATGATGTGTTTGGATAGAGTTTAGAGGCAAGGACTGACCCTTATCTAGATGTCTCCTCCCTCCTTTATCTGTCATCTTATACTGTAAAAGTTCAGTCTGAACTGCAGTATCAGTAGATGAAGAGATCTCTCAATCTAGTGCTGTCTGAGTCCTGTTCTTTCTCCTTAGAATGTATGAAATGTGTGAAGTTCTGTCATTTTAAGCTTAAATATTTTAATCACATTTAAAAGAATAGAAAATATGAAAATATTTATTATTTGTAATATTTTATTACAAAAATATATTTAAACAAATGTATATTTCAGTCTTATTTTTATATATTAATAAACAGCCCGGTATACCTGAGTGGTCATAGGTAGCCTGGTGTGTTGGAAATTCATAAGGATGGAAAGAATAGAAGTCACACACACCGCCATAGCTTTCAAATCTGCCTCTTCTTCAGGTATTTATTAAAAATCTAAAAGAAATCTTGATAATGTGCCATATATTTAAGTTCAAAGTCAATCAAATTTGTCATTCATCACATGAACTCACTGTTGATATCTGTCTAAACTCCAGTGTATACCAAAGTCATTTATCAGGGCCATTTAGTGGGAGTGAGACAGTCTGTGTGTATATTACTAGTGTAGAGCAGTAGGACAGACATGGTAATATCCTAGTGTCTAGTGATGTCTGGCCCGCTTTAAAACAAGGTGGTAATTATATAGCTTTTGTCAGATAGAGATGTGAGTGCACATTTCTTAAATGTCTTTTTGAACAATGAGCTGAATAGATCTTGTTTCGACTTGAATTAGGCAGTATTAGAGCCAAAGAGACCCTAAAGTCATGTGAGCCTTCCACAAACAGCAAAACCTCTTTCCTTTTTACTTTCCCTGTCATACACACACCCCTGCTTTTCATCGTTTTGTGTGTTTCTCAGTTTTGTCATCCTCCTTCAGTGCATCTGCTTCTGCTATTAGTGGAGAATGAAGGCAGCAGTGGCTCCCCTGTGTAACCGTGGAAGGCCCTGTTTCATTGTGTGGATGTGCGTGTGCAGAGCAGCAAATGTTTACTGTGTTACTAGCAAACAGTCAACCAGATGATGCTTGAGATAACAAAGCAGTCATTTAATTAGAAAAGAATGATTTTTTAAAATTAATTTGTAATGTGTTTTTGCAAAACATTAGCTGTGTGAGGGATTTACAATGTTTCTTTTGCACACACTTAGTGCCATATTTTGCGAGCATGTTTTTCTTGGCTCATCGCTGCTTTTCCAACAATGCTGTGGCATCTGTGGCATTTGATCATCTATCCTCCTCTTGCCTTGGGACAACACAGGAAACATTTTTAAAACCCTGTCAGTAGGACAGAAAAGAATAATCACCACCAAAAAAAGAAAAAAAATACATTAAAAGTACAGTTACGAACTGAAATCACTGCACCTTGCTTAAGTTATTGCCTTGCTTAACCAAACCAAATCTGTGTTAGAAGACAGCTTCGAGGTGCAATTCATTTGAGCCCTGCAGTTTAAAATTTTATGCAAGCTGGGTATGGCATGCAGGTTTGAACATGCTCTGTAGGGGATAGAATTAGATCTCCAGATTATAGTTCAGGTGAGAACTTGCCTAACAATCATTCAAGTGCCAATCCACGTGCAGTGATCCTCACCCAGAAAAGCCAAATGCTTTTGTTTTCTTTAAACATACAAATCATACAAAAGAAGGCTGATTCAATAAAAGACACCTTGTCATACAAAAATAGACCTTGACTGTTACAAAAAAATGTGTATTGCTTTGAATCTACCTTTCTTTTAGCGTCCTCTTGTGGTCAAGTGTAGGTACTGCATGTGTCATGAGCTCATCTGCTGTTGTTTAAACTTTGTTCTGATCTGCAAATATTTAGAGAGGATACAGTTTGTACCAAAATCACATTCGGTGCACCTGGACATGTTGACATAGTTGTGTTTTAAACAAGGGGGATTAGATTGAAGATTTCCTCAAATATTGTGTTGTCACAAAAATGTTCACTACTTGTGTGAGAGGAGAAATATGTTGATTTCTCTTTCCCGTGAGAACATTTTAAGATGTTGATAATAGCTTTATCCGTTCAGATAGTGATGTGAACACTAATATACAGTAGTTGAAACCCAGTTCAAGCAAATATTCAGTTCAAACTCAGTTTTTAAAAATGTTCAAAAATCATGTTTTATTTTTATTGTGCTTTCCAAGTAATATCATTCAAACAGCAGTTGGGTTGTTTTGATTAAGTAATAGCAACTCAGAAAATAATAATAATATAATCAAAAGATCAAGTTTGCAGCACTGAACGTGATCCAGGGGCCTTCGCTGGTGTCCACACGGTCTGAGAACATGAGCAAGATCCCACAGCTGTGCTCGTGTTCTCACGGTCTCTTAGTGTCTTAAAGATGTTTTTATCTTCCCTATCAGAAGCTCTCACACTTATTTTGTTTTGCATAACGCAGGAGTCATTTCATGCACATTTACCTCATTCCATCATTCTGCACTTCTATCATACCATCAGTCATCCTGTGTCATTTGCGTGCAATGTTATGATATCGGGCTCTTATTTGACAAGTTCTCAGTCCTGTTGCTAGTTTTAGTTGTGTATGTGCTTTTATTTACTTGGACAGGATTTTTCCATAGTTCAGGTCGCAGCTAGTGGATTTTCCATGTGCTCGCACCCAGAAGACTCGTCAAATTAAAGCTCAAGGAAAGAGATGCAGCACAGTTCGTTCTCACACAGCTTGAGGAGAACAACCAGTGCAAAACATTACCTTGGTAAACATTTGACCCCAAGTGTACTTTTTTACCCCTATACACCCCCACTGGGCCTAGCTGGTTAATTTGAAGAGGTCAAATGTCATTCTTTTCTTAACTCCACAGGAATAGGAATAAAGGAATTTCAGGGACGAACCAGTGCAGGCCAGCAGGAGGAGGTGCTTTCTGAAACATTAGATTTAAAAGGTTTTACTGTAATAACAGCTTTAAGAGTTTCTTGGGATTTCTTTCTTCTTTTCTCATTTTATGGGCCCTGAAATCATCAAACATTCAGGAGTGACAGGGGAAAGAGTTCAAGGAAATGTGTGGGCCTAGCTGCTTTTGTTGGAGCTTTTCCAGTATGTTTTTGTTCAACTGTCTAAAAACACTGAGGAAAAATATTCTGTCACATTGTAGGATCATGAATTAGTAAAGCATAAAGTTGATTGGGGGGGAACCAAGAAGATGTTATGACCAGCCCCTAAAGTGAATATTCACATTCCTTTATATACATTTGAACAGTTTTATGTTGAAAATTGGTTGAAAGTTTATATGCAGGTTATTTGTTAACTACCAATTTTAATTAAACTAACTTTTATGGAGTTGTTGAAACATTTTTAAATATCCTAAAACGTTGTATGCAGGTTTCAAATAGATTCTGGTTTTTAATGTGCTCTAATACATATGAATCTTACTGTTAATAAGCGTGTTTTTATTTTACACATATCACTGCCAGTTACAGTTACTGATGACTCAGTATTCATTCACCCATCTGTGTCTGATCAATTACACTGTTTCTCCACTAGAGGGACCTGTTGATCTCCACATTTAACTTCAGAGCTTAATCTGTTTACATCTGATCTTTCCACCCACATTCACAATGCAACTAAACTTTGCTTTAATATCATCAAAACACTTGCCAGACACCTGCATTGTTTAGATAAAAGCATCTGCCGAACAAAGAATGATCTATTTTTTTATTCATTCTAAGTTTTACAGAGTCATGCGCTTATTACTTAACACAGTTTCATATTTAACTTTTTAAGTCTTTTATTTTTAGCCAATATATATAGCCAAGCTATTAATATGAAATGGATTAATTTTAAGTTTAATTTGTTTAATGCTATTATGTATTTCGCCTAGTGATTTCTGAATTGAAGTGTGTCATGTGATTCAAGAACGTCTTAATATTAAATGAAGAGGATTGTGTTTGACATGGCATATCTGCCCAAAATATCTTCTCTTAAACTAAGGAATCCTCTTACACAAGTCCTACACAAGCCCACAAATAGAAAGAAGAATCATGGTATAGGCAATTTGACCTTACTAAAGAGGAAACTGAAGTTCACATGGTTCTGTATTTCTACTATTTGGATCTTCACCTGACATTTTCTTTCTGTAAAGGTGACACTATTGACGTTTGGGCTAGTTTGCTCATCATGTTAACCGTGAACATGAGAGGAAATATATATATATATATATAGGCCTACATTAAGATAATATCCATTAGGATGGTTTATTTCTTTCTTTAGAGCGAAGAATTGTTTCTGAGGAGCTCCTAAAGAGTTTTCCTATAGCTCAGTGGTTAAAGCATGGTGCTAGCAATGCCAAGGTCATGGGTTTGATCCCAAGGATTGCACATACTAGAAAACAAAATGTCTATCAATAAATGTAAATGTAAAATAACCTTTTTGTGCGAAAAAATGTTAGTACCTAAAGATGCAACTGAACATTCAAGGTTGGGAAAGACCAAATAAAATAAGTATTATAATTTAAAAAATGTATATTAGGAGGGGAACAGCAAATGGAAAAATATCGACTTAAATTGTGGAGGTTATTACATTTCTAATGAGGCTGTTGTGGGAATACTGGTCAGATTTAATCTCAAGGACACAAATGGCGCCATCTAGTGTCAGTATTAATAATACAGCTAACATACTATCATAGTACAAATAGCCACAAGTTACTAACTGCAGACCCCAGTATGCAAATCAAAACACAAATCCCTATCCATATTTACACTCAACAGTGGATATCATACCAAATCCTTTCGACACATTTAGGATTATTTTATCATAGAACTCATATTGTAATAAGGTCTTTGCATATTTGTTTACCTTATAATCTTAATATGGATTGTGTAAATAAAAATAAAAATTTGTTTACCTTATAATCTTAATATGGATTGTGTAAATAAAAATGTACTGTAACAACTACTGTCTAATAAGGCTGAAAACAATAGTGTTGCCACAACTGTTTTTATTATGTAAATAAATTCTTGGCAGTCAGAAGCACAAACAAAGAGACTGAAATGAGTCATACTGTATTCTAAACAATGTTGACTGAATTATTGTCATGTTTGTTTACCAGTGTATTCATGTAAAAACATCTCTGTTTCAGGCATGTCATGGCTGTGGCAGTGGATCCAAGTGTGATTGCAGTGGTGTGAAAGGAGACAAGGTGGGTGTGAGCTCTCAAACAAACAGCTATACTGCTATGTGTTAGTACTAGTACTAAACATGACTCTTTCATTCATCCAGGTTGCTAATATTTGACCAAAATATTTCCTTCTGATAAAATGAACAATCCATATTGCAGCAAATGAATACTTAGGCCAGCATATGTTCATATGTTTTGTTCAGTCATTTAGCTTGATACCGGTATTCTTCTCAATCTTTCATAATGAATCATTCTCATCTGTAATGACAGGGTGAACGAGGGTTTCCAGGGTTACAAGGTCAGCCAGGTGTCCCAGGTTTTCCTGGACCAGAAGGGCCAATTGGACCTCGTGGTGAGAAGGTCAGATCATAATGTTCATCAAACAATCATTTAATGATCGTGGATGTGTGATTTACAACATTCCTTACATTGAGTCTTGACTCTATCGCTCTCTTTTGTCAGGGTGACGATGGACCTACAGGACCATTCGGGCCTAAAGGAATAAGAGTGAGATTTTCACAGCACTAGCCTCTTGTTCATAGTAAGTCTATGTTAATTCAAGTGCTTACTGTTTTCGTGGGTTTTTTTTCAGGGACCTCCTGGATTGCCAGGATTCCCAGGAACACCAGGAATTCCGGTGAGGGCAAATAATTGACATAAAGTTGACATGTTTCAGTGCTTGTTTGAAAAGACTGAAAATGTGGTGCTTTTGAATGACATGTTTTATTTGTCTCTAAAGTGATGTAAAACTCTTCATGTGTCATGCTGTTGTTCTCTGTTTCCTCTGATTGTGCATCTGATTCTTAAAGGCAATAGAAATAAACACATATGTGCTTTTTGACTGACAGGGTCTTCCAGGAAATGATGGATCACCAGGTTCCAGGGGAATTCCAGGCTGTAATGGAACTAAAGTATGTGCCAGTGCTCACCAGTAAATAAATCCATGTTCGGTGTATTGACCAGTTTATCGAAACAGGACACACAGTTATAAAAACTGTATTTACAGGGTGAAAGAGGATTTTCAGGAAGTCAAGGTCTTCCAGGTTTAGAGGGTCCACAAGTAAGTACCTCATGTCACATTTAAAGGATGCAAGCATATTAGTTTATACTTCTCCTTGTAAATAGAGATTGTAAATTGTAGCCTCTCTTTAAAAAGTTTTTAAAACTATTGTTAAAATATTTTGTCTTGTCTCCTCAGGGTCCATCGGGTTTTCAAGGACAAAAGGTAAATATTTAATTTCATAATTCATGTTTTACAGATTTTTTTCAATAATTATTTGATGGATCTTCTCTGTCTTCCTGCAGGGAGAACCTGGGGAAGTCATAGAAAATGTTATCTCTTCAATAAATGGAAATCCTGGTTTTGATGGTGCCACAGGCTCCAGGGTAAGCATTTATAAATGTATTATCAACAGCACTGCATTTTGACAGATTCAAATCATGTGGACATATGTGTGGAAATGGTTTTGCAAACAAGTCTGAGATCATTTGAGCTACACAGTTACATTATTGGATGTGCTCGAAGCTGTGCACCCTAGTGTTTTACCTTACCTAGTTGACTACGTAACACTCTGGTTTTATGGTTCACGTATAGGGAGATCCTGGACCCCCAGGTCCCCCAGGTCCTTTTGGTCCTCCTGGTCCCAGAGGTTATGAGGTAAGACAAAAACAGAGTAGCAAAAAAATATGCAATACATCCAATGTTTCAGATGAAGGGCTGTGAATGAGTCTACTGCAGGCCACTGCTGTTTTAGTTGTTTTTGTAAATTATTTTTTGGTTTAAATTTTCAGGGTCGTCCAGGTCCTCCTGGTCCACCGGGGCCAAAGGTAAGTATTAATTTGTAGTTAAAAAAATGATCTTTTACTATGTTGATGTTGAATGTGCTAAGTGTGTCTTTTTGCGTTACAGGGAAACATGGGATTGAATTTCCAAGGACCCAAAGGAGAGAAGGTGCAGACGCTGTTTCTGCTGTTAAAGAATACATGTATGTGAATACATTTATTACAAGTGACGTATTTAATATGTGTGCTTGTATGTGAAGGGTGAGCGTGGATTAAAAGGACCTCCAGGGCCACCAGGACAGGTTGGCGAAGTTATAGGCCCAACAGCCACAGAAATTCAACAGGGAGAAAAGGTAAGATCTAAATGCTTTT
This sequence comes from Oreonectes daqikongensis, assembly GCA_026939265.1. NCBI lineage: Eukaryota > Metazoa > Chordata > Actinopteri > Cypriniformes > Nemacheilidae > Oreonectes > Oreonectes daqikongensis. The sequence continues at coordinate 5,848,922 of JAOTQM010000343.1, read as the reverse complement.
ATAAAGGTAGAAACGTATACAAGATTTGTGTTCAAACTTTTGCAGTCTCTCTTTAAATGTCTGCAAGAAATTTTTTTTTCATAATTACCTTCATGTATTTTTTTGTGTATCTGCCTAGACAGCTTAATTTAAATCAATACTAGTTTTACAAAAATGATTACAAGCCACATTAGGTAGTTTCAGTTTAGATTCTTTTAGAGTAAATTGAGTAAATTTCAATATAAATTGTTTTTTCAGTGTGAAAGTTTTAAGAAAAGATTAATCTTATAAAACCTATTTAGTTTTATTCGTAATAATTAAACATGTCTCTCATGGTCTCAACATGAGCATAGCCATAAAAGTTGGCATGGCGTTAAAAAAGAAAGAGAGAGAAAAACAATAAACAGGCCTATCTCTTATGGATAAGTGATTATAGTGTTTTTGCATGTGTTCGTTTTTTTACAGGGTGATCGTGGTCCACCTGGAGATCCAGGGTTTACAGGCCCGCCTGGACCTCCTGTATGTACTTTTCCTTGTGGTTCTACAAATGAGGATTGTCAGAGAGACAGATAGATTTAAATGAAATATGTAGTAGTCTTCGTGCCATTTGTGTTCTCTGGCTTCCTTTATAAGTCCTCTCTTTGTCTGGCAGGGTCAATCAGGTGGCCAGAAAGGTGAGAAAGGAGAATCTGGGGAGTTTGGAAAGAGGGTGAGTGTCCACAGAAACCCAAGCACACAGTAAAGCTTAGCTTACACATATCAAAATGAAAAAGAACGATTTAAAATTAACGTGGTAATATATTTATTGTCACAAGGGAAAACCCGGCAAAGATGGTGAACCAGGCAACCCTGGACTTAGAGTAAGTGTCTGCTACAGCTTCCAACTCACGTTCAGCACATCATTGCAAATCGCAATTATTTAATTCTGCCTCTCCTGACATTTTAGGGTGAAACCGGAGATCCGGGTCTTCCTGGTGGACCCGGGCGAGATGGTCCAAAAGTAAGTACAACATTTTTATTTCCATGGTGTCACCTGTAAGTAGACAATTAATATGATATTTATTTATCATATGTAATGCTTTAAGGGTTACAAAGGTGATCGAGGACCTCCTGGACCTCCAGGATATGGGGTATGTATAATATTTCTCTGTTCTATATTCTGTTCTGTCTTAAAGATGTATAGAGCTATTATTGATTAGAATAGTCATAGTCAAACTTTCTGTCACCCACTAGACTGGGTCATTCCAAGGCGAAGGACCGAAAGGAGATTTTGGTGATCCTGGACCACCTGGTCCTAAAGGGGACAGAGGAACTTCAGGTATTTGACACCACTAAATAGTCAAAAAAGTCAAATGATTATGGTTTTCATCATTGTTTTTGCATATACTTAATTTGTTTTATAGCATGTTTACGCTCTCAAAGACTAACATAAGGTCATTGTGCACTTGCTATCTGCATAAGCACTCATACATACGCAGAACGTGCCTAACAGAACTCCTGTTCTTCTCTGTTAGGTATTCAAGGACCACCTGGTCCACAAGGGCCACCAGGTAAGCAGCATCCTTAGCATCTACTATCTCTACCTAATAAATAACAACAGCATGTTTGCAAATGCCTACAATGCATCTCACTTTAATTCTAGGACTTGGAGGCCCAGGACCACCCGGACAACCAGGTTTACCTGGAGAGAGAGGAGAGAAGGGTGATGAAGGACGACCTGGAAACTCCGTTCCGGGACCACCTGGCAGAACAGGTTCTCCAGGTCCCCAGGGATTCCAAGGGCCTCCTGGTCCTCCAGGAATATTTAACGGTAATTTGGAATGTCAGCGTGGTCTTCCTGGAACTCAAGGATTGCCGGGGGAGCGTGGATTCACTGGAGCAGACGGACAAAAAGGTCAGCCTTTAATCCATTTTATAATACAAATGATTTGTGTATGGACATTAGAGGCAAAGCAATTATTTTATATAATTTCATTTTTAATGATTTCCGACACAGGTCAAAAAGGAGAGACATGTGTGAATTGTTTTACGAATGGAAACCCTATTCCAGGACCCCAAGGGTTTCCAGGTCCTCCTGGAAATCCAGGTAAGCCATAAGTCAACTTGATGTGTATTCTCTCCCATTGTTATTGTAAAAAAAAGTTGAAAAAGTCTAAGGCATGTCTTTAAAGAAAAGCAGTTTATATAAAAACATGCATTTTAAGGTCAATGTCCCACTTTTTTCTCAGGTGGGCCTGGGTCGCAAGGTCCTAAAGGAGACAGAGGATACCCGGGAGGGCCTGGGCCCATAGGCTTACCTGTGAGTGTCCTTTCCCTATGCTCCTCTTCACTTACCTCAATTTATATTTGAAGTGCCAACAACATTTTTTTGATTAATATTTTCACAATGTCATTGATATATCTCCCCTTTAGGGCGGACTGGGACCTCAGGGCCCCCCTGGATACTCTGGAGAGAAGGGTGACCCTGGTGAGGCAATCGCTGGTCTGGGTGTGAAAGGAGTCAAGGGAGACACAGGCTTTCCTGGTCCTCCGGGTCTGCCCGGATTGGAAGGCCGATCGGGTCGTGATGGACCACCTGGTCCTCCTGGCTCCAAAGGACCACCCGTGAGTGTTTGTTGTGAACATTCAGTGTTTATTATACAGACTCCATACTCTTCAGAACAATCTATGGAGTACGAAATAAAGTTATATTATATTGTATCACTTATGTGCCCTCTCGGTCATTTCAACCCTGACTATATTGCATCTTAAAGGGTTCTGCGCTGGTAAAAGGTGCACAAGGTCCCCCAGGTGAGCCTGGCTTGACAGGTTCTCCAGGAGACAGGGGTTTGTCTGGTTCCCCAGGATATGGACCTCCGGGACCTTCTGGAGAGAAAGGTATCCAAGGTGTTTCTGGAAGACCAGGTGCACCTGGAGCACCAGGTAAGGAATATTACAGATGAAAAAATGACTAAAACCCAAAAATAATAACATTGCATTGTTCCTTGTCCATTTTGGATGACATTCTCTCAATCTTGGTCTAAATGGCTAGGTCTGAAAGGTGAACCTGGGCTGGCTTTGCCAGAGAAAGGCGAACCTGGCCTCCCGGGACGTGATGGAGATCCTGGTTTGCCTGGAAGTCCAGGTAAAGGAGAAGAAATTGCCAAATACAGTTTTTAAACACACACTCCATAGCCCTGAATGCATGAAGTAAATTTTATGTGGAAGTTTAACAGACTTTTTATGTGTACAGGTAACCCTGGCCAACCCGGACAGCCTGGGTTTCCAGGCGTTCCTGGAGCTAAAGGGGAGCCTGGTCTTCCAGGTACTGGCCAGCCAGGACCTCCTGGTCCTAAAGGTGTGTAGTATATCCTCTGTTTAAACACAGACAAAGTGTGGCGCGTGTAAGAGCCAATAAGGTTCTTCACATTTCAAATGTATGTTATTCTTTAACATCTTATCATTCTTTTCCAGGATTCCCTGGTGTTGCTGGTTCCCCTGGTGGGCCTGGTCTTTCTGGACGGCCAGGTTTGGATGGACTTCCCGGTCAGCCTGGATTTCCAGGACCCAAAGTATGAAACATTGCATCATACACATACACGTCACTAATATGAATCTCAAACATTAAACATTTGAAAATAAAGTCAATAAGTGTCGTAATAAGATTCTTTGTGTATAAAGGGAGAGCCTGGTTTTGGTCTACCAGGCCCTTCAGGTTCTCCAGGTATACCAGGTTTTAAAGGTGCACCTGGGCCTAAAGGTGATTCTGGTTTTCCTGGAAACCCTGGTGCACCAGGGCGGCAGGGTATTGACGGTGCTCCTGGATCTAAAGGTAAAGACTGAGAAACATATTAGTTAAACATATTGCTGCATGTGATGCCCTGTTTATGTTGCTCACATAAAGTTGTGATACACTAAAGTAAATAAACGTTTGTATTTTCCAGGTGACACTGGTTTTTCTGGTAGTCCTGGCCCTCGTGGCCTTCCAGGGTCGCCTGCCTTTGGCGTTCAAGGTCCCCCTGGTCCTCCTGGACCTCCTGGCCTTTTGGGGTCTTCTGGTATGCTAGAAATTGTTTCAGCATCTAGTTTCAATGACACGTGAAAGCTAAAAGACACAACAACACCTTTGTCATTTTTCAGGAATTCCTGGTGCTAATGGAGAAAAGGGTGACCGTGGCTTTCCAGGTGCAAGTATTCCAGGGTTGCAAGGTGACAGAGGAAGCCCTGGACTTTCTGGGCCACCTGGTCAAGTTGGCCCATCTGGGGTTCCAGGAACACCTGGTCAAGAAGGCCTATCTGGACTACCTGGTAATCTTATTCAGTAACAATATCAAAGATTTTTAGATGCAATGTAACTATATTTATATGTTTTGTTTCTTCAAACCTGGACTCTTGCCTCTAATCCTATATTGTTAATACAGGGCCTAAAGGGGACATGGGTGTGATGGGTCCACCAGGACCTGTTGGGCCCTCTGGTAACCCTGGCAGATCAGGCTTTTCAGGACCAAAAGGTCTGATATGATGTCTTTTTACTGCTCAGGAAACATTTTTAAATGGTCCTAATAGGATGAGACATTATTCTTCTCTGTGCACCTGTAGGAGATGACGGTATCCCGGGACGACAAGGACCCCCTGGTTTTGATGGGCCAAAGGGAGAAAAAGGTGATGTAGGCATTCAAGGCCCACCTGGGACAGTCCCACCTGCATCACTACCAAAGGGACAAAAAGGAGAATCCGGAAATCCAGGTGAGCCATCTGCTGTTAGATGCTACAATTAATTCCAGATTAAACAGATCAAAATGCACCAAAGATCTGCTAATGCCTCTTACATGTGTAACTGTCTACTTTCTTATTCTCTTTATTTCTCATAAAGGGTTTAGTGGCCCACCAGGAGCAAAGGGTATTTCTGGTATCACTGGAGACCCTGGACTCTCTGGGCAAGATGGAAGGCCAGGACAACCTGGACCTCCAGGTAAAGCAGGCAAAACTAATTGGAATATGTATACAATAGGGGTGTAACAATACATTCAGCTCACAATGCGGTACATATCTCGATGCAGGGTTAATGATACGATACGCATCATGATATTTTATACAAAATTACAAAATGAAACTGAAATTCAAATAACAGGGTTTTTTTAAATGTTAAAAATTTCAGCAACTTTCTTGTTGCACATACCACTTAAAGAATTGTGACATTTTAAGGTTTAACTAAACTTTCTGTACTGCACAAAATGCACATTTTATTTTGCAATTTAACATAAAATTAGAATTAAGATCAAAAGATAAGCTGAAACCTAAGACAGAACTTCCTAAAGTAGTTCAAGTGCAGTAAAATTTATAAATAAAGAATGGTGTTCTGTAGGTTTAAATAAACATAAATAGCTTTAGGGTTTGTTTAGGTTACTTGTAATTATTTTTTGCAAAAAGACCAGCATATCTACATTCTAGATTTATTAATGATGTGTTTAGCTGTGTCTCTATATTGGTCCACAAAATGTGAAGCTGATTGGTTGGTTCTTGTAACATGAACTGTGGTGCGCGTGACGCGCCTAGTAAAAGAAGCGCGCCGCACCGCATGTGTGTCTCTATGCGTTGCTCCCTACTTGAGTGTGGTTGCCGCTCGTCTACATTTAAAATAATGAATATGCGCGCACAAAAGACACGAAATGTGAATGGCCCCAAAGAAAGACACAACTCTTCTTACCCGGCACAGCTAGCGGCTGACACGGGGAACATTTAATCCTGCTTGCAAAGCAAGATTCAGTGTGTGTGTGCAAAACACTTTCAATTTAAATTTCTTTCGAAGCCATGTTTAGTTCGAGCTGATGCAGGTGATGCAAGCGATGTCTGTGACTGTTGTGAAAGCATATGTGACGCGCTGGCGCAGAGTAGGTCGCGTCTTGACCGCTCAACGAATAGAATTAAAGGAACATCATATCGTTAAATATCCCCATCACTCTACGATGCGCATCGTAACATTTTTTGCATCGCGAAATATCGTACTACAAAGTATCGTTACACCCCTAGTATACAAGCATATATAAACATGGATGTGAATTATTTGGTTAGGTTTGAACAATCTAAACATTCAGGTTTGTTTCAGACTCAAACCTTTTTTCTAAATTGTAGTAAAATAATAAGTATATAGACTAGAAGATTTTTTTTCTACATAGGCCCCAAAGGGGACCCTGGTCTCCCAGGAAATTCAGGAACTCCTGGAGCCCCAGGACTGAAGGGAAGCATGGGAGAGATGGGATTCCCAGGTCAGCTTCTTATTTCCATTAGATCTAAACACTTGCCATGTCATTGTGGCTTTTTGAAAAAACACAGACTGATGCCATCTTTATTGTTATAGGAGGTCCTGGAGCAAAAGGAAACCCTGGCCAACCTGGCCGAAGTGGCCAGCCTGGAACAGCAGGAACACCAGGCTTTCCAGGTATCAAAGGTGATCCCGGCTCACCAGGATATGGATTACCAGGAAATCCTGGGCAAAAGGTAAAAACACTTTATTTTCTGCTTGTGTGTTAACATGAGTTTATTTTAACAAGTAATCAGGTACAACACATATCATATGCTTTATAGGTGTGTTTGAACTAAGTTTACTGGTAAATTCACAGGGTGAACCAGGCAATCCTGGATTTTCTGGAAACCCTGGGACGAAAGGCCAGTCTGGCCTTCCTGGACCTGCAGGGTTGACCGGAAACCCTGGATCAAAGGGTGACCCAGGACTCCCAGGAATCCCAGGTCCAGCTGGCATTCCCGGACTTAAAGGAGCCGATGGACCTTCAGGTCCTCCTGGTCTTAGTGGAGTACCTGGTAGGTCAGGAGATCCTGGACGATCCGGATTACCCGGCATCACTGGTGATAAAGGTCTGGCCGGTCGCGATGGTATACCAGGACCACCTGGGCAAAAGGGTGATCCAGGTTAGTCCTTTTTAATTTAAATTCCATGTACACTTATATTGTTGCTGTAAAACTGAAATGTCATAGCTCCAAAACTGCCACATTTTAAGAAATGGTGCATATTAAATGCAGAAGAAATTAAAAGCGAGAAAGGCAGAAGAAGAAGAAAAACTTTCTTTCTTGTTTAGTGTTGCCTTTGTACGTAGGTTCATTTATTTATAACTCTTTACCCAGGTGCTCCAGGCCTTGGCGGCACAGGCCCACCTGGATTCCCAGGAGTACCAGGTAAAGCACTGATTTTGTTTTCTCTTTTTGCACCTATAAAGTGCTATTAGTAATCATTACGTTGTTCTTTGGAGAAATGTGCTAATTCACTATTTTTTTTGTTACAGGGCCTAAAGGAGACCTTGGTTTTCCAGGCCTTCCTGGTAATTCTGGATTTCCTGGTCCAAAGGGTGAGCCAGGAATTTCTGGTTTGCCTGGCCAACCCGGTCCTCTAGGACCACCTGGCTCTCCAGGTCTGTCCTTGCAGGGGCCTAAAGGTAACCAAGGCCCACCTGGTCCCTCTGGAAGAAGCGGTAAGTTAAACACCTCACCCTTATGGCAAGCTCTGCCCTCTGGTTTATACAATATCACAGTCAAAGATATTAAGATTATACATACTTTTATGTACACACACACACACACACACACACACACACACACACACACACACACACACACACACACACACACACACACACATATATATGGGGGGCATATTTGTACAATATTTGCTTTTAATGGTTCCTCAGGTTATATTCCATCTATATTTAAGGCGTATTGTACGAATTGGACAAATTTATTTGGCAAAATGACAGCATATCAGAGAAAATTGGAATATACAAAAAAAAACTTGTTTACCAGAGGGCATGTTTGCTTTTAGCGCTTTTTTGACTGATTTGCATGGAATGTTGCACTATTGCACACAATATTACATCACTATAAGTGTGCACAAATACACTCACTCCCAAATCAAGATCTTCTTTTCACATCACTCTTTTGTCTTATTTTGTGTGTGCAAAAATCAGTGCAGAAGTACTGGTTTGATGTTAGTCAGATAGATAAAGAACTTGCATGTTTTGTGGAGTCAATATACACTGATGCCCGTCCAGGGCACTATGAGCAGGCCTGCACACAATCTGCACACCCAGAACTTAACAGGAAAACTCTACAGACCTCACAGAACTGGAATCTGTCATTTACATGCCCATTTATTTATTCAATATTATATATTCAAATGTGAAAGTCTGCCGATTTAGTCTGGGTCTGCATGAATGTTACACACGGTGGCTGTAGGTTGCTCGCCTACATTTATCTGTTTGTTCATCTGTCATTTGTCTTATTTGTGCTTTCAGTTCACCTTTCTTTCTGTTTAGCAATTAAAGCTGTAGGTTTCTCATCATAAGGTGTCTGTGCCTATTATCATCTTCAGTGGTGTTGAAATAAGTGTCACCATACAGTTGACTTTGTGTTCACAGCACCTGTCTGTCTGCAAGAGCACCTTTGCATGGGCAATGAAGTGATTTTTCAAAACAGTCAAAGCAGAACTATTTAAAATGGGCTCCACGCTTTGCACATAAACATAGCCTTTGGTATAAGTGGTTTAGATTATATGTGATAATCTTATATTACCCTATAGAAGTTTTTGAAGTCAGTGGTGGCCCATTTTGTCTAGTTTCTGTTCGGTTTATTTTAAACAGTACATACTGGTTGTGATGTGTATTTCCTGTTTGTTGTGACATGGTTCTGCTCCTTCTGATGACATGGGATCTTTTCAGGCCCCGCAGGTCAGCTTTCCATGCTTGATTATAAAAAAATACCATCAAGTTCATAACTGTGTGTTAGGAGTTTTAGTTTTATCTTGTGTGCTGTACGAGAATTAGATAGATACTAAGTAAACCTATGGAATGTTTAAAGTGATTTTTATGTATTATTGAGAGTTTTTCTAGTTGTAAGTGATAAGATCTTGTTTAATTGTTATTAGATGTTGATCACGTTTACATGCATACAATTTATATACAAGTTATTAATGTCTTGTGTAAATGTGACAGGCCAATTGTAATATTTGAATGACTTAAAGGAATAGTTCACAGAATCTTTTCACCTTCATGTCAATTCAAATATGCCAGCACGTCAGTCATATGACAATTAGATATCATTTGATATGCGTGTTTTATCACATGACATGCAAGGACAAATGAGATTTGATGGTATTGACATTCATATTGACTTTCATATTTCAGTGAACTATATCTTCCTTTACCATAATGTAGACCTGAATTGGAAAAGCAATAATTGGAAATAATTGGAAATATTGGTCAATGTCTCAAATGCTTGTTTGTTGAGTAACATATCTGTAAATCTATTGAAAGCCATTACGTAGGTTGCTTATGTTGCTATGCTCGTGCTTTAAACATTAATTTTGTTCTTTTTTGGGGCATATGAAACCTGTTGACTCTTGACTACTGTAGGTCCTGCAGGTTAGACTTCTTGGTTTGATACTCATCTCTGTCATACTGTGCACTTTTATTTATTTTGAAATGTTTCACCACTGGATAAGAGGTTAATTTCTTAATTTTTGATCTATTTGTAAAAAAATTGTCACTGATCACACCTCAACACTATACACAACAATATACAGTACACAAACCCAAACATCAATGCTTGCTTGAATAATTTTGGCGATACTTTTATGATATGAGATGAATGCTGTTTGTTTTGGAGTTTAATATGATTCACAACAAAACGTGTCAAAACAAAGTTCTGATTTCTGTCCTATAAATATGAAGGTCCTCCTGGTCCTGAGGGTCCCCGTGGATCTCCAGGTGGTGGAGGAGTGAAGGGTGAGAAAGGCTTTCCTGGAGTCCCAGGGACACCTGGTGCAAGTGGACTGAAAGGAGACACCGGTTCCTCCGGTTTCCCGGTAAACAAAATACATGTGTTTTAAACATTTTGCGGTGTTCATATTTTTGTGGGGTCTATTGCACTCACAGCATTAGTTGGTTTTTAAATCAATCAATTTGGTTTTAGGGTAATCCAGGTCTTCCAGGATCCAATGGGCTTAAAGGAGATATCGGCCCTCAAGGTGTTCCTGGATTCCCAGGTCAGTTATCCTTTAAGTTAAAACAATGTCATTTGAGAGTTCTCAAGTTAAGAGTGACCGCATGGGAGTTAAACGTGCAAAAGTCTTAAATATGCACTAAATTTTGCACCAAACCTTTGTGTTGTAGGACCCAAAGGACAGTCTGGTTCCCCCGGCCTATCTGGCAACACTGGTGACCCTGGTGATCCTGGAGTTCAAGGTACGCAAATATAATACGTGGGCATTGGATTCCTTAGCAAAATGCGTCTTTTAATATGTTTTTCTTCAATCACAGGACCTCCTGGAGATTCCGCTGTAGCTTCTGAACCTATTATTCTAAAGGGAGACATTGGTCCTCATGGACCACCAGGTGAACCCGGCATCAGAGGTGTATCAGGTTCCCCGGGATTGCAGGGTCTTCCAGGTTAGTAGTTTATCTTGGGACAGTTTGGCAAGACTGTTTTTTCAGAAAGCTAGAGAGACCATAGGTCTTGGTTTTACACAACCTCCTCATCATGTCTGGTGTCACTTCATCCTAAAGGTTCACCTGGCAACCCTGGAGATCCAGGTCCCTTGGGACTTCCAGGATTTAGTGGTCCATCTGGAAGAAAGGGAGATTTAGGACCAGCAGGACAACCAGGTAAAGTAAAAAAAAAGCAAACTGAGAGACTGTCAACCTTGTGTTCACTTTAGGGAAACAGCAGAACTCCACGTATTAGCCTTCCAATCATGTGATGTAATCATTTTCAGGTCAGCGTGGTTATCCCGGCCCTCCTGGTCCAGATGGAATTCCGGGTCCTCCGGGTCAATCGGTATCATCGTCTCTAGCACACGGTTTTCTGATCACGCGCCACAGCCAGAACATAGAGGTGCCATCCTGCCCTATAGGCACAAATCCCATCTATGACGGCTACTCTTTACTATATGTGCAAGGCAACGAGAGAGCTCACGGACAGGACCTGGGTGAGTAGTCTCAAGCTTTTCCACTGGAGGTATTGAACAAATATTACACACAAATGCAAAGATATTGTGGACCAAAACCTTCAAACCATGTGCCATGTTGATGCAAGACCTCGTTTCGAAAAAGCTTTGTTTTAAGGATCAAAATGAATGATGTCTGGCCTGATAAACATTCAAATATCTTTTTTATTACTCAGATCATAAACTGTGTCTTTTTTTTCATTAACAACAGGCACGGCTGGTAGTTGCTTACGTCGTTTCAGCACCATGCCTTTTATGTTCTGCAACGTCAACAATGTTTGCAACTTTGCCTCCCGCAATGATTACTCTTATTGGCTGTCCACACCAGAGGCCATGCCCATGAGCATGGCGCCCATCACCGGAGAGAGCATTAAACCTTTTATCAGTAGGTAAGAGATGATCACATTAACACAGAGGCTGTATAATTAATAAGGTAGTGTGTTGTATCCAGTAGATTATGGAAAGGAAAAGAACCATAATCCATTGCACATGATGCATGTGTTTTGTTTTTTTGTAGGTGTTCTGTTTGTGAAGCCCCAGCTATGGTGATAGCTATACACAGCCAGACCATTCAGGTGCCACTCTGCCCACAGAGCTGGGACACGCTCTGGATTGGCTACTCATTCATGATGGTATGTTACATAAACACTTACAGGTCATCTCACAGTTCACCTAAATATTGCTATCAATTTATTAAAATATTCAATTGTAATTATTATTCTGAATTCTGAACATATACAGTTTATATACAGTTTGAATAAAAAAATAAAAGCAGAATATTTTACACGACTCCGTTTGTGTGACAGCACACTAGTGCTGGTGCTGAGGGTTCGGGACAGGCTCTTGCCTCCCCCGGCTCCTGTCTGGAGGAGTTCCGATCGGCTCCGTTCATCGAGTGCCACGGACGGGGCACCTGCAATTATTTCGGCAACTCTTACAGCTTCTGGCTGGCCACTGTGGAAAAGAGTGAAATGTTCAGGTAAGAGCTATGCATAATATGTGTTGTACTTATTAGATGCTGCTGTTCAAATGCTTTTATACAGAGTGACTTAAAATAGCCTGCATTCATCGTTTTGTGTGTTTCACCTTTAGTTTTTTTTACCATAATGGGGTACTGCTGTACCAAAAATGATGACATTCTTTCTTTGTCCAAACAGTAAGCCACAGTCAGAAACACTCAAAGCCGGAAACTTGCGTAACCGGGTGAGCCGCTGTATTGTGTGTATGAAGAGGACGTAACGTAGTGACATTTGTGCAGTTGTTGTTGAGGATCAGCCGTCATCTGCAGCGACTGCAGCCGTCACACACATTATCAGTGGAATTCCATTGGTGCAGTATCTTCACGTTTAACTCTTATGGTGCTACTGTGCAACACAGCAAAAGAAACTGAAAAAATACATTTATAAGTCTTTTTATTATTTTTCAAAGAAGTACCTCAAAAGAAACATGCAGATCCAGCAAGGTGCCATGGCAGTTTGTGACACAAAGTGCATTTGTAGATTTTTCTCCTTGCCTTTCCTAAGAGATTTTCTAGAAATTCTTCTATAAAAATAAAAAAATATATAAAAGAATGTTTTCCTACAAGAATTTTGATATTACATTCATGGTACGTTTTTTGGGAGAAGCGCTCTCTCTCTCACTCTTTTCTTTTTTTTTCTTATGAGTGAAATTGTCTCCATGTTACCAAATCGGCACTTTGAATATCAAAGAGACGAAATGCACTGAAGCGTTACATTATTGGGACTGCTTTTTTAAGGCTATCCTACCCCCCCAGGTCATCCTTTATTCCCTTTGTTCTTGGTGGTACTAACACTGCTGTATCAGGACATTTTAATAATGTTTCAGTTATCGCTTTTGTATGTAATAAAATGTGTATATTGTGTAAAACATCTTTTTAGTAGAAAAACCAGAACGGTACTTAATTGTGAATTTTTGGGTTCTTTGTCAATATTTTCCATTCACTCGCTCACTCTTTTATTCACTATTAGCTCACATTCACTGACATTTGTACAAAGAACTTTCTTTAAATGAAACAGTATTTTATATATATATTAAAAAGAAAGAATATATCCAGAAACTTGATTCGGCTGTAGGAGGTTTTATTTTTTCAGAATTCAGTAGTTCCTTGTTGCCTTGTCGTTTTGCAATTTTTTAGCAGCACATCTGTGTTCATAAGATCATGAAACAAGAGGTAAAAGAAATTTAAGTCATTGTTTTAATAGATCTCTCCAGTCTGACATAATTTACCAGGAAGGACATTTCTGTGAAAACCTGTTTAAACGCTAGTGTTATGAGTTGGTAAAGCTTGCATCGGTTCTTATCTGTGTTATACTACACCACAGTGTGGTGTATATTAAATTTGCTGACAGACAATGGTTCATCTAATCTAAAACAGTGAACATGTTTTCAAAGTCATCATGGGGTGTAAGAATGTGTATTTTAAAACAATGTTTCCATTTCTGTTTTAAATCCAGAAGTTGTTATAAACTTGACTGAAATAAAAGAAACAAACTTTATCTGTGCAAGGTTGTGCCATAGTTTTGAACTTTAGTTTTTTCTGCATGATGCATGAAGTTTATGATGTTGACCACTATCAGCAGTATTGAGTTCCAGGAATTACAGTGTTGTACCAAGCAGTTGTCTTAACACTGGGGAGAATCTAGATATTTTTCACTTTTTCAATGTTACGAGACACTAGTGAGAAATGTAACCATAGGGCTAAACTAGCTTCTTATTTATCACCCTGTTTCATATCTGCCAAATATATATCCACTAAAATATATCAACTCTACATTCGAGATGTCTTTAAAGATGTATAGTCACTAAAAGTTTGATCACATGACATCATTTTAAAAAAATGGAGTCAAAGGTTTAAGGGAGAGTGTTTATCAGAACAAAGAAATTTATACAGATTTGGAACAACTTGAGGGCGAGCAAACAATGACAGAATTTTAAGTCAAATTAAATAATCTTTTTGTCTATTTGCATTTTAAATGTATCTTTCTCTGCTTGCTAACCCCCCCACCCATTTCGCACGCTCTCTCAAATTCGTGCAACTTGTTATCCAGCTCAGACTGGTTAATAGCTAAAGCCCTAAGCTTAGGAAAGGACTAAAATAGTCGATTTGAGATGCAACAATCTAAGTGTTGATGTTTGGCAGCAGATGGACTTTCAATAAGATCATTGAGGAGATGATGGTAACCCAATTGCCACTGGGATAATGGGCTTTGTTTTAAGACAACATGACCGAGGGACAATGGCTAAGCCAAACTCTTAACAAAAACAAATTAAAGTCTGTAATTCCTAAAGAGGTAAAACAAGGGTCAGCATTGGTTTTGCGACTGAAGTGTGGCCCAAAATTCAATACAAATTCATTGTATTTTGGATACACATTTCTTCCAGTTTAGATCTGTGTTTGTCATTGTCCAACAGAAAAAAACATACATACCACCAAGATGAAATAAAATATCATAAAGGTCTCTAACGTGGAAGATGGCAGTTTACTGTATACAAGTAAATTTAAGTCCGGAAGTATATTTCAAGTCTGCTTTTGCACTTTTGTGTATTCAAGGTTGACTACTGTTAAATTAAAAGTATACATACAAGGACATTTTTACAAACTAAAGTGGGCCAATTTAGTCCCAAGTAGTATTTAAATAGTCCACTTACAAGAATCCTAATACTACTACATTAAACTACTAGCCTACATTAAGTACACTTAATGAAATGAAGTATGCTTTTTTTTGTAAAGGTCTATGGAATGATTCAGAGAACTATACGTCATTGAGCCCTATAAATTCAGCTGTATTTCCAGGTAATATACCCTTAAGGGTCATATCAGATGTCCTGCATGGTTTAGAGAATAACCTTTTCCTTAATGAGCTCTCAAAAGGAAGCCCAGCTTATGTCTGTTTTGAAACATGAGCAGCCAGCAGAAAATACTACATCCCTTGAGCGCTGGATGCCTAATTGCTCTGTGGTCTCTATTGCCAATGAGTTCATGATCCACATACAGAATAACCCCAGACCACCAACTCCCATTCAAACACATGCACTCACCTCAGATGAACCAAGCTTGTAGAAGGAAAGCTCAGCTGCTACTGACGCAGAAACATCAGATGCTAGGGTTTCCCTTCAGCATTCTGCAGCGCTGCAGCCAAGTTATTTCACCAAGGGCAATGCTTTAGGACATTGCACTAATGACTTACTATTCTGAAACAGCTCCATCATTCAGAATCAATCTTTTTTATACATTCATTGAATGGGTGTCACAAGAATGTTTGGTATTGACAATAATCGTGCTGTTAATAACCATGATTATTATTAATATTGTGCAAATCCAACAAATATGATAATGTGTCTTAAGGGTCCATTTTTCAATTTTTACATCATCTGAAAGCTGAATAAATAAGCTTTCTATTGATATTTGTTAGGATGGAACAAGATTTGGATGAGATATAACTATTTAAAACATTGAGAAAATCGCCTTAATGTTGTATGTTTTGTGACATGTTTGTTTTAACTCTCTCTTTTGGCTTTTGGCTCTAATGACGTTAGTTGAACCAGAAAGCAGAAATTCGATGCTTTACATATATACCAAACTTGAGTGGGTAATTCCCAAAAAGCGGAAAGCAACGAGTGAAGTTTGTAGACGTGTTTCCGGACATTTTTGTTAGTGATTTTGCTGCATCCATGCACTTACAATAATAAAGTTTTGATATATTTAGGGCAGGAAATTTACAAAATATCTTCATGAAACATGATCTTTACTTAATTTCCTAATGACTTTTGGCATAAAAGAAAAATCAATAATTTTGACCCATACAATGTATTTTTGACAAATGTTCTTGTGCTACTTTTTGTGAGTTTTGTGATCCAGGGTCACATATCATTAATAAATAAGTGCCAAGTATCTGCATCCTTAAAAAAGAAGGTGCTACAAAGTAAGGTTCTTCGCAGCAATGCCAAATAATCATTTACTTAGGTTCTTATAAGACTTAGATTATAATAAAAATAACTTTTTTCCACTACAAAAGTTCTCAGGATGTTATACTACTGTCATTTGCGGTGCCATTTTTGATCTGGCAGGTAAAAATGTAGTTAACAACTGACTGGACCTAATGTTACCTGTACATAAATGGTTTCAATGCGAGCCAAATCAGAATCGAGGATTCAGACAGACCTTTATGGACCTTCTTTATGGAACCATTCAACCAAAAATGGTTCTTATATCATTGTGAGGCACATTTTTTAAGTGTGTTTGACACTTTAACATAGGTGGTGGTTTTGCACCTTTTAAACATTTTGCTCTTTTAAACAAGAGCCACAAAATCAACAAACTGTCTCTGCCTGCGTCCACTCAAAAAAATCATAAAGAAAAGTATTGTTTAATTTCAATCATAATTTAATTATTGTGAATTCTTTTGACCACGGTGTCGTGAAAATATGATATTGATGACACTGTGATATTAAGACCTGGTGTTTAACATCAAATATTCACCTGCTGCAGTGATGATAAGGTTCGAGGTGTCAAGCACAGTGCTGACAGTGGATCACACTACTATCAGCAGTGCCAAAAACGTACAGAGAATCCAATTAAGCCCATTATTTTAAAAGAACAACAGGAGAGCTTCGCTCTTCAAACATTACTATGTATGTCAGTGGATTTCTGCTGTAGTTGGAGCTCTTTAAGGTGATAATGGTTTCCCAGTTGAAGTGTTTTGCTACGTGCTCATGAGCAAATAAGCTCTAAGCTTCTGGGAAAGCAATCGACCCCCACTGAAAAGTTCAACTGCAACGGTCAGTTATCCTCTTTAATTTCCTCAAGCTTCTTACTGACACTGCTTACAAGAATGCAATGGTGAATACATGCACTCAGATGTGTGTTGACTGTTAGCATCTAATGACGCATGCATGTGGGGACATTATTTATCAGATACAAACCAAAGTCCATGACGTTAAAGAGAAAATACGAAAAGTGCACATTTTCCTGAACAAACATTTTTTTCCAATAGTCTGATTTAAACCAATAGATGACCTGCTGTGTTTTCACTCTTGCAGTATAAACGTAATATCAAATGTTTGGATTCAGAACCATGCAGCACACAGTTGTGCAGGTGCACACAGACTTGTCAAATCCCAAAACATGTCTCTCCGTTATTCATTTATTTTTGTCTTTAGCGCCATCTTGTAATATTAATTCCAATTAAGTGGTCACTGAGAGTTCCTGTCCAATATGATCATGTCATATTGACACTAAAGCGTTTGTGAGAAATAAGGGTACCTGGATGTTAGTCCCCTAGATCCGTTTTCTAAAGCAAAAGTTCAACATTGGTGGAAACAATCACACCAATTGATCACATTTATGAACACAATTTGCAAACCTGGATTTTATCACAAGTGTAAACGTGTTTGTGATTGGAATGTGTTCTGGTCTATCACTTGTTCATGACTTCATATTAATATTGGCACAGGGAAGAAAGATTCCATCAGTCATCTGCAAACACAAGTAAACCTGGAGTGTTCTGATTGGGTGACATTGTCATTGTGATCTCATTTTAATGTCGAGTGTGATGTCATATTCCACAAACATGTGTAAAAGGTAAAAAAACAAACTGGACAGGGACAGTTTTTTTCAGGAACTTTTATTGCAATAGCTCTATTGAAAGCAAAAACAAAAAAGATGACAAACACTAAGCAATGCTCTTTCCCACCAGAGGAAAAATGAAATATCAATCAAATGCAGGAAAAAAAAAAAAGTAAAGCATCAGTATGTACACATGGACAGCCATAAAAGATGATAAAAGTTTTTTCCATTTTTTTAATTTTTTTTTTTTTTTTTTTAAATCTTCTCAGATTTCTGGAGGCTTGACCTGAACTGCCAACTGTCAAGCTTGGACTTGAAAAACAATGGCACACGAAACGCGAGTGTACCAAAACATTAGTCAGACGTTTGACAAATTACAAGACTACACAAGCAAGGGGATGCCCAAACTTTGCTTTTGAAATGATGCAGAGTAACAAATGGTCTTTGGAAAAACATTCCAAAGAAGATTAGCCAAGCTGTTAAAACTATAAATGAAAAATAAAGAGAAAACACATTAATGCTGCACCACTGCACATCTGTACCATGTAATCACTTGAATCAAGTTCCAAATAGAAATTTAACCTCAAAGATGGCAATTCAACGAAAATCGTGGCAAAAAAAACCCCCAATGTCAACTTGATCAAATACATTAGAGAAATGCTGATTTCACATACAAGTTGAGTTTAGAACAATTTGGCTGATTTAAAGCTTTGTTTGACATGAATTTGTTTCTGTGTAAGGTCTCACAGTTACAAAGAATTTACTAACATTGCCCAAAAGACTATTCTGTACCCTTTTTGATTTAAAAAAATATAATTTCATCTCAATGAGGCAATCTGGGTCTCAAGTTTTGGATGGTGGGTAAAACTTTGTTTTCACTGCTTGACTGTAATAGCCGTCTGTGTTAGTTAAGATGTGCTAGAAAGAAGTTTACTGTCATACCTATGGAAAATAACCCTCAAGATTGTACCATGTAGTTTTTGCACTTTTTCCATCCCAATATTCACATTTGATTTTGCTGTTTAAAACAACTTTAAAGGTATATTAGTATAAAAAGGCTCAACCTAAAGCTGTATATCAGTGTGCATGTTCTCTCTATATCTCTCTCTTCTCTAGCATACTTTCGCAATGCAAAAAACAGAGAGTTCTGCGGTTCAATAAGGTCGATCCATATACTGTACCATTTCTGTACCAAATAAAATGAAAGTATACAATACTGAGAAGAACAAATTAAAATGACTGACCGAAAAATACAATTAATTATAAATAAAATATAAATGAAATGTTGTGACATTTTTAAAACTATAAATCTTAAAAGCTTGAAGTCTGATTTAAGTCAGACAAATTTGTTGATCGGACAAGTAGACCCTTCAATCTTGCCAACAGGATGCATGATGATTCATACAGACAGAATTGGGCTTTTGTACCTGCAAATTGTGCTGTTTGTTCATATAAAGTGGCAGAAGGGCTCCGATTATGGATACCAAGAGGAAACTAGAAAAGTAAAGTATATTTATTTGGATTATGTAATCAATAACTCTCTCGTCCTGCAACCGGAGCATCCTGGCCAGTACCAGAATAGACCCTACCTCTTTTTCGGTGCCCCTACCCCTTTCTCTCTATCTCTCTCTACAGCACACGTGGCAAAGAGAAGCAGATGCTGGTCAAAAATAAGTAAGACAGATGAAAGGCCTATGTTTGGGCTGTGCCACACGCCAAGGCGGCACTGCAAAACAGCCCTGGGGTCACAGTCAGCACAGGGCAGGCCATGCAACATTATAACTATCCTGACACATCCAACAGTGTTGACAGTATAAAGAGGAGGTTTCAACGGCCCAAAATTGTGCATGAAATATAAAGTGAGGACCTAACGGAGACATTCATAAAAAGACACTACTGCCATACGGTTAAATGCACTCTGTACCATACCAATATATGCTTTCTCTCTCATAAGCAAACCGTAAACATTAACACTAAGATCTGTAATTGCACCTGAAATCCTTACGGGAAATAAATACAATTTGTACATCCTCAAAATGCTTGTAAACAGCATGCACCTGCCCAAATCAGACTGGATTATGGTGTCTTCCTAAACTGATCTCCCTTTTAAAATGCAGCGAATTAAATGTTGTGATGCATATCACAATAAAGCATGGAACTCGTACGAGACGGAGCGTGTGGAGTCGCTCTAAGACGGCACATTAAGAAATAAAAGTCAATTAAACAAAACTCTTTTTGTTTGTAGCGCAGTGTCGTGTGGGGTTGTGTGCTCAGGGCTATCACGATATCCGGCATCGCTGCAGGAGTCTGATGGGACAGTCTTCAATCTGTAGAAAGAGAGAGAGAGAGAGAGGATAACAGCTTTTAATGGCTCAGTCAATGATTTTTAATGTAAAACAAGGCATTTTATCATTGTGTTTATATAAAGAAAATCCTGTTCAGTGCAGGACTTTAGAAAATAATAACAAAAATGAAAACCCATCTCATTTCCCACCTGCCTGAGGATAATGCAATGTTGCCTTCACCTGTGGTTACCCTATCTAAGCTCTTTTGGATCTGGTGGGCAATGAGGTTGTAGTTTGAACTGGTTTGACCCCGGTGCACACAGGCGATGCCTTTCATAAAGGGCTTTGTCTGACCTAACAATGCTGGTGGGGGCACAATACAGGCAGTTTCAGAGCTCCCCGCTCAGAGGCCATCTAGAGCGCTAGGAATGCTGCTGTCTCATTGTTTAAAGTGAAGTGCATTTCCAGTATTTCCAGAGTTCTTCTGCCCTGGTACCATTGTTACCCCACAGAAACAACCACACCCTAAGAAAACCAAAAACCCCCAAAAACTGGCAGCTGGTACCCCCAAACTAACAAAGATCAAGGCAATTTTTAGAAGTTTAAACATGTCCACTTTGGGTCATCCGGGTGTTATATATAACCAACTTAGTGGAAAGGAGGAGATCTGATCCATTCCAACTTTCCTAAAAAGCAAACAGCAGCTTCCAAAGAAACACAGTGTGCGTCACTCCACAGACACCAAACTCCACATGCGTCACCACACGCAGATCACAAGCATGTCATAGTGCAATGCCACAGCAGGCTGGCGCTATAAGCGGAACAATGACCAAACCACTGCTGCCCCTTTCATTCCTGACCAAATTTAGGGCTTGTTCTGCCAGCGGGATTGCCCCTCACCCCACTGGGAGTCTCTTCTATCACTAGTAGGTGAACCTATGAAGGATGGCACCTCCTAATACAGACATCATTTGTACAGTACCACTGTGTTAGCACAGAGAGCCCATTCATATGATTAAGATGCCCTCAAGAACTTCAACTTGAATGACCTATCAAATGACCCACAAATACCAAACAAGACCACAGATAAACACAGGTCACCTTTTGTGGTAAGTTCTGTAAATGCAAATGAATGACCTTTGGTAGTGTAGGGTGCCAAGAGATTCACCCTTACAAATGGAAACCCCATACATATATTTCTATTCCCCTTCTATTTCTATACTGTTAAAATGCAATTTGCAACAATGCAAAATTGTAAAAATCGCAATTTTACTGGTTTGACCCTGGTTCATGCAGACAACGCCTCTGATAAAAGGGCTTTGGCCTACAGTAATAATGCTGTTGGGGGGGCACAATGCAACCCTCTCATTGTCTCATTGTTCAAAGTGAAGGGCATTCTTCCAGGCTAAACCCTGCTTTGTTGCCATCATAAACACCAACAACAACAACTTCGGATTGCCATGTGAGAAAAAGGGTTAATGGTTAAAACATCCTTTCAGAAAAACATGTAAAAATGGAGATATTAAAAACGAACCGACCTATAAATACATGCTATGCATTGTGCTTTCACTAAATACTAATATATAAAGTGAAATAAATCTCTTCCCTTTATAAAACCCCAAATATCTAGAACACCTTATTGTAGCTAACAAAACAACTTTACTGGAATTATGAATATTAAAACCAAAAAGGTTTTTTTATGAATACATTATATATAAGTCTTGTGATGATGTCATTGCAGTTACAGCTCTTACAAAACTTAATTACTTGTTACATGTGGCTTTCCAAATAAATTGTTAAAGGGACACTCCACCCAAAAATGAAATTTCTGTCATTTACCCACCCTTAAGTTGTTCCAATCCAAACCTGTATACATTTTGGGCAGTCGTGGCCCAGTGGTTAGAGAGTTGGACTCATGACCAGAATGACCACCGGTTGCTGGTTCGATTCTCAGGGCTGGCGGGTAACGGCTGAGGTGCCCTTGAGCAAGGCACCTAACCCCCACTTGCTTACTATACAAAATGTACAAATGTATAGTACAATGCAATGTAAGTCGCTTTGGATAAAAAAGCGTCTGCCAAATGCGTAAAAAATGTAAACATTTCTTTTTTTCTGCTGAACACAAAGGAAGATATTTGGAAGAATGTCAGTAACCAAACAGATCTCATCACACATTTACAGCCATAGTAGGAAAAATAAATACTATGAGAGTCAATGGTGGATGAGATCTGTTTGGTTACTGACATTTTTCCAAATATCTTTCTTTGTCTTCAGCAGAACAAAGAAATGTATACAGGTTTGGAACAACCTAAGGGTGAGAAAATGATGACAGAATTTTCATTTTTTGGTGGACAGTCCATTCAATGCAAAAACATATGATCATAACAATTTAAATTACTCCATGGCCTCATTTTTCTGTATTCCTTCTACATTTTTCACCTAAGGTTGCATACCCCTTGCATGCCACAACCTATCCTAAATCCTGACTAATCAATTACTGATCATTTATGCTTGATTATAGAGTTGTTGCGCCCTTAAACTGCTTAAACTTGGCTAAAAAGTGAACAGCAGCTTTCAGTGTAACATGATGTGCGTCATTCCACAGACACCAAACTCCACATGCGTCACCACACACAGATCACAAGCATGTCATAGTGCAGTGCCACAGCATGCTGGCGCTAGAAGCAAAACAGTGACCAAACCACTGCCGCCCCTCTTTCATTCCCCACCTAATTTAGTTTTTTTTGGCCAGTTTACGACAACGGGATTGTGGGAGTCTCTTCTATCACTATTAGGTGACCCTATGAGGGGCGGCCATTTTTAGTGTGTATAGTAAAAATTAGAAGCCCACAAAAAAAACCCCAGAAATTTACAAAAAATATAATCACAACCAATGTTAGCCAATCATAACACTGGGGATTAAAGATCAAAATATACATTACCATTCAAAAGTTCAAAAACTCACTAACTATCTTTGGAATAACACTCAAAACTATAGAATGACATACAATTCTGTTGTGACTCAAAAAATCTCTATTCTAAGCTAATTTTAACTGCTTTTCTGTATTATTTAGTCAAAGCCATCAAAAAATTACAAAATCAAATTTTGGTTTCGCAATGAAAGAAACTAATGTTTGCACAATTGTATTTTTGGCTACAAAACTAATTTCAGGCATTTAAGCATATACATTGTTATCATAAAATGACCAGACTCTTTTGGACTGTAATGTATATATTAATATACATGTAATAAATATTTAAAAATATGCTTAAAATATATATTGTGTTTTTCTGTTACACAAATGATTAGTCATGCTTACAGAGCAAGTCACCCTAGTCAATGTGTCAGAGAATGTGCACCAACACATTATACTGAGACTACATTACAAACAACACATCACAAACCATCGGCTTCCACACATCTTTGCTTGACTCGCCAACTATTGCATGTAGTCTTGTAACTTTATGCAAGCTATTATTTTACTTACAGTTAAACACTATTAAACGCTGCTCTTTCACACACTGTTGAATGACTAATCAGAATTGGACATGCCGTTGAGTTAAGAGTTTGCTAAGTAGTCAACACATGCAAAGCTTTTATTGCATCTGTAGCATAGGCATAACTTGATCTTGCAACAATGACAAAGCTGTAAAGTGTATGTGTGCTTATGAATATGAGCATGTGTAAAAAAGGAAGATTTTTTACACATGAAATACCACACAATGTTCAACTTCTGCTTTGCTAAATGGAGCTGTCTTCAGTAAACTGACTGAACTTGAATCTATTAGAAACAATACAGAGCAATAGTGATGGAGTGAAAATGAGACAAAAGGAAACATAGTAATAAAGAATAATGCACAGAGCTTTATGATGCGGTTGCCAAGAAGGGTTTGATTTGACACACAGCATATTACAATAAAACAAACACGGCATGAATAAATCATGAATACAATAATTAAGTGGAAAATAACTGCCCACTTTTTTTTACTGGCCTTGAGTCTGAAAGTGTATTTCCCATTTACTTTCCCCATAGGGAGTCCTTGAAGGTTTTTAAGCCATTAACTACACCAACAACTTCCGTGATGAATCATAATATGACAACTCTTCATTTGAAGTACAAAAATACAAATAAATATAAATATTTGACTTAATAAAAAACTTCTATTCATAAATTACATGTTTACAGCCAAAATATTGAAATATCGTTATTTACCAGTTTCCAGGGGGGCTGATTGACGTCTAAGGAATGCTTTCTTTAGGTTTTTTAGTACCTATTTCTAACTCTGTTGGGCTCTATGCATGCGTTCCCTTCCGTGTTTAACGAAAGAACCCTCTGCAGTATCAGGTTGGGGAGACTTAAATCGGAGAGAAATGGAAAATAGTTACATTAAGCTGATGCTGTACACTGCGGCACACAGCAGTGTTCTAAAGAAATGATACTTTAAGTTTACATGTTATTATAACACTCAAATATGGTAGAACAGCACTTCTATATACCACTCATGTGTACAGCATCTGTTAAATTGAACTATTTTCCCATTTTTTCCGCTTTAAGTCTCCCCCAACGGAAACTGCTGAGGGTTAAACATGGAAGGTAACGCGTGCATAGAGCTCATTGGTGGATCCAAAAGGCTTCGCTCACTCTTTAGAATTATGGGTAGTGTAGTTCTACACTGAAAATGCAACTATTAAACACTTTTTTCAATGATGATAACAGACTGATGTATTATATAACATTAAATAATGTGAATCTTACCACAGGATTCCGACTGCTGCGCTGTATTGCCATGACCATGATTTTGAATACGTGCATAAGACTGTCAAGCTGAGCATGCCATGTTCTGGACCAAAACATTCCTGTCATCTCTCAAACCTATTTGAGTCCATAGGTTTTTAAAAAGCTCATGTGATTCCTTATGTAGTACTTGCACGGACAAATGACAGAAGATCTCAGCATGTGCTAAACGGCATTACATAGCATACTGCTGGCTTAGCTATGGTCACATGCTAACACGTTTAAATGAGGACAATAAGCAAAGTGTAAATTGGGTCACGTTTTTCCAAATATTGATAATTTATTCATGTTTCAACCGCCCATGACTCTGTTCTGTGGACTTTTCTGCTCAAAATCTTTAATGCTCCCTTATTTGTAAGTCACTCTGAATAAAAGTGTCTGCAAATAAATAAATCACAGATGTTTGGAACGAAATGCTGACAGTCATTTTTATTGAACTATCCCTTTAAAGGAATCATAACAGCCCAACTATCATGGATCCACTAATCACTGTGCACACAAACATGGGGTGAAGGTCTCTTTAGGGAGGCAAAAGTTGTTTGCTTGTGTATAGGGTCAAAGTTTCAGTCTCAACGTAGATCAGTAACTCAGTATACCAGTAAACTAGTGATGGTTGAACTCTAAATGCTGAAAGTCATCTACAATCACTGACAAACAATATTGGCCTGCAGAAAAACACACAGCTCGAAAATATAGCTGCAGTGATTGCTTTCATGTAGCTGGAAAGGCGTAAACAGGCAAAAGACATATGAATCCAATATTCTTGGATATTACATGAAGAAAGTTCCTTTATCATGTTTAGACAATCAGACAATGAGAATGTCACAAAAAGAAACCACTTTTCTGTATGTGATAAGCGAGTGTGTCCTAGTTGTTATGGTTCTCTTGTGTACTTGTGTGTGTTTAAACAGTTTAATACAGGAAAAGGATCTTGTTACCTGTGGTCCTCATTTCCTGCAATAAGAGCAATACTGTTCAGCACATGCCATGGTCGTAAATAAGGTGTGTTCTCAAAATAACACTGTAAATATAGGCATATGTGATGTACAGATGCATCTGAGCAGGATTTTAGCTCAGCTCATCTGCTGCACATTTTTGAAAACAGACTCACATCTCCCTATATACAGCTACACTTTAGAGGTATCAATGTTGTAGGAGAAAGTTGAGTTAGGAGCTCTTATAAATAACACACTAGAATAAGATCATTGTTAATTGTCAATTTAACCACATTATATAGTAAATCTAGCGTACTCTTTTCTACGGCCATTATACAAAAGGCGCTGCAGTAAAACAGTCTGAAATCAGACATGACTGCATTAGATAGACGACTGAAACCGAAATAGCCATTCCTGACATTTCTCTGCTAATTTTGAGGATGTGTGATGACTTAATACAGAACAAACTGTCCTGTTCTCTGCTACCTTGGCTGTTTACCTCATGATGTGTGAAAGTCCCAGAGCGAACTCTGAAAAGCGTGTACGTGTCGTGATTGAAGCGCATTCCTGTGTAGTTATGCGCTCACTAATTTACATTCCAACAGCACAAAGAGCGTGCATACCCCATATTCACACAGGCCCTGGTACCAGCGTAGCCAAAACATTATCATAACGTGCAAGTTACCACGTACACAGCTGACCTGCCTGCAATGTTAGACTCAAAGTGATGAAGACTAATCTGCACTCGAGGTTAAAGCTTTGCTAACTTATGAAACTTTGCTTAAACCACACAGACAACCTTTCATAATGCCACCTGTAAAAGACTTCAAACACGCAACATAATTCCCAGACACAGGGTTTTTGATGGAAAAACTGACTTTTTTGCTATTTACAGAGTCTACAAACAGCTGTGATTTCTCAGGATGACAAATTTAGAGATATCGGTCAGGTAGTGCAAACATTTAATGTATGATATTCCATAAGGGTGGAACCTGGTGATACAATATTAATAATTTGGTATTCTTGTAAACATATTTAAAAAAAAAATGTATAGTGTGTATAAGTATAAAAAGTATATACATTTTTTGCATCAAACCCTAGCATTCAATAACAAATACAACTCACAGCACCATTAAACACTAGCAGTTATGGTAAAGATGGCAAAGTTTTTTTTTTATTGAGTTGATTCTATTAAGCAGGATAATGCTGTGCTGGTGCTGATGTTGTTTAAGTATTCCACTCTCGGCACTAGTGCTCTCATTTAATGTAAGAAATCTGGATATGAAGAGATGGTAAAAGAGAGACTATTGCAGAGAGAGAAGTCAAAATAAAGAGCAACACTTAGAAAAAAGAACTGTGGCAGTACCATGGTACAATGACAGTCAGTGATGAAATCAGTTAGCAACACACAGCAATACTTTGGTATTGGAGGTTTACCACATTCAAGTACCCTGTTTCTTCAAAGAATACAAATGGCACTGCAGCACTTTTGACCAAAAAACCTACGGTCTAACTTTAACTATGGTACAAAGTGAGATTAAGAGAAGAAACTCCACTGAGTCACAGTCGCTCCAGGTGGATGAACACACAAGACTTAAGAGAAACATTTTTCAGCACTGATGCATTTCCTGCAGCACATGTCCTGTGCTGCAAAATGCTGAACCTATTAAAGCACATCAAAAAAACTAATGGATGAGCCAACAAAACATGCACAAACACGATACTGTACTACATGCTTGGTACTAAGACTTGACAAAAACAGAGAAATCAAGAAGGGGATGCCAAAGGTAAAAAAAATGTCACCAGTATTTGCACAGTATCAACACACTACTGGTCAAAATGCTTGTCCTGGTCAAGTATGTAAACATAGTAGAAAAAATATTGGATGTCTGTCAAAATATGTGGCCTTGTAACGCAAACACAGCCAAATAGATCTTCCTCTGTCTGTAATGTTGTTAACATCAAATCAAACAAAAATATTAACAAGAGAAAAACATTGACTGCTTTAGGCTGGACAACTCAAACCAACATAAGTACAAAGTTAAGCATAAAAAAATGAAATTAGAGTAAAACACTGGAAATAGAAAAAGACTGCTTCTAAGTCAAACCGGCATCTACAACTTTTTTTACTTGAATATTTTTGTAAACATGCTAAAGAAATATACCTAAGAGCTACATGTCATTGTCAACAGCATAATCCTTTTTAGGTCTAGTATCAAAATTGTTATTGTGACCGGTGTTCAACTACTGAAATTTTGGTACTATGACAACCCTAAGAGAACGGGAAAGAATGACAAATAAGAAAAGAAATACATAGTAAAAATCTTGCAAGATCTTAAACTATATATAAACTATAGATGTCAACTAAATCTGACAATCACACAAAATATAACAACACCAATGTCCATTGACCATTTAAAGCCAATTACACTATACACACAGGCAACAAGCATTGCTATGATATATTAAATGTTACAGGTCTTGTGCAATCCTGTGCTGACAGGCATGTAGAGGCACAGTGAACAGACAAAGACACAGACAGACTAAAATTCACTTTTGACACAATATACTGACAACTTCTGCAAGGCAAGCAGAAGTTTAAGCATTAACAGCTGGACAAGTATATAAAGCTGAAATATCAAACAAGAAGAACATAATTTAAAAGAGAAAAGTTTCAATGTTTCGACTCATGTTATTGATAAGTTAAATACTACATGGAAATTTCAACGTTCCTGTTTGTTTGAACAGCCCGACATAGCAACATTGACTCAGCCAATGGTGTGAGTACACATTGGGCATATCACCTGTATAGCCTCAACATGTTATAAAGCCTTCAGCCAATGACATGCCACACAAAAAATGTTACAGCTAAACCCAGCAGTCTATATCTGTAGCTAGTTGGCAAGTTCCTGTATGTCATCACCTGAGTCATGCATGCACAACAGTGCTGTCTGCCAGGGGACAGGAAGGGGATGAAAAATCAAAAAGAGAAAGATGCTAGAAAGTTATTACATGTTTAAAGCCAACCTCTTTCACAGACACACACACCTCCATCTCTGCTTCAACTACGATAAACAAATGAGTCATCCGGGGCTTGCTGAGAACACTGACTCACTCACGCTTCATTCTCTCACTCCCCTTGCAGCAACACACACACAATCAGCCAAGTACATAACAGCCCCTAACACAAGTGGATATAAAGAGAATAAATGTTCAGAGCAAGAATGAAACATGATGATGTCAAGAAAGGAGCGACCAATAGGGTGCAGATCCGTTTTCTACATGCTTAACTACTGAGGACTAATTGAATATCTTTATATTTAGACCAGATTGAACCAGATTACAATAAGCAAAATATTAACACTAAAAATAATGATGAGTATTTGAATAACCAGATTTATTTAAAACACTGACACAGACCCTTGACCGAAAAAATATGTTTTTCTAAAAATATGTATTTCTTAGAAGCTAAGACTGAACCTGCCTTATGCATCAACATAGTGAATCAAACTGTGATAAGCTATATATACAAACATACTAATTTATTTATTTATTAACACTAAAAATGAAGATAAATACTTGAATAAGAAGATTATTTAAAAACACTAAAATACTGAAAAAATGAACTTGACACAAATCTTATGCCAAAAAAATGGATTTCTTAGATCGTCAACATAGTTATATATAGGGTCACAAAAAATATGAAGATCAGTATTTTAATATCCATATATATAAACAAATAAATACTGACAAAAAATTGTTTAACACAATCTTTAAAACATGGATTTTTTTAGAAACTGAGACTGAAACTGCCTTAAGCCTCAACATAGTGATATATATACAAAGCTGCCATCTGACATTTTTCTTCTAAAACAATTTTTTTTATAAGGCTCAGATTATTATATCAAAATTGATTTCACTTAAATGGCAAAGAGGATCAATTAATTCCCTAATTTTAGAAGAAAATTTCAAACTGAGGCATTTGCATCTACATATTATTATTTTTAACACTAAATATGAATAGCAGTATTTGAAATATGAATTTCTTACAAACTGATAAGAAACAGAGACAAACTGAGACTAAAACATATTGACAAAAATCTACTTCAGATCTTCTGCAGAAAAGAAATATGGATTTCTTACAAACTGACTTTTGCATCAACAAATCAAATCAAATCTACGTACTTTACAACAGTTATATCAAAACCACAGCCTGAGACAATAACTTGACTCAAACTTAGCATGTGTATCATCATACAGACTAAACATAAAGCTGCTTACCTTTAGACGCTGCTGTAAGTAAATCTATGCTGGCGTAGGCACCGTTCTCTGGGGGAGAAACACTGGGTGATGGCGAGCGAGCGTTCCCGGGCCGGAGGTCATCTCTCAGGTCCAGGGCGATGTAGTTTAGGCCATTCTGGTGTTCCGCAGGTAGAGTCCTTCCAGACCTCACAGAGGAGGAATCGGGTCTATCTGAGGAGGTTACCAGTGTCACCTCGCTGCCAGATGTCACACTGTCAGTCCAAACACTGTCATAAGACGCAGAGTTTTGACACTTACTGCGCCCCACCTGCTGAGTGTTGCTAGGCACTATGCTATTGACATCCAAGGCACTTTCACCTGATGACCCTGGAGACGTGACAAAGGTCTCCGAGCTGTGCCTTCGCCTGCCCTGGGGATCAGCACGGACAACCTTGGGCTCAGTCGGGGGGCTGTAAGGAAAAAACTGTTGCTCCAGAACACACAGGTGCTCGAGCATGGCTGTAGGGCTCTTACATTCCTCATCATCTCCAAAAGACATTTCTGTGTAGTCGTCAGTTTTACCCACACTAATCCCACTGCAGTGGGAGGATGAGGAGGGCCGGATGTATGTAGGAGGATTCCATGGGGCTACCAGAGAAGGCCTTGGGGACTGACTTTTGGGTGGGAGACCATCGACATCTAAAGACATGTAGTCTTGTGGAAGGGGGGACCTGCGTTGCTCCCTAGTGAGGATTGAGGGGGAGCCGTCAGCAGACAGTGAGCCGGTTGTATATGTGGGACGATCCCCAAATTCAATATTGATGTACTCTCCAGGGCTAGAAGGCTGCACTGCTGCTTCACCTGTTTGCAGGGAGCTTTGCAAACTCCGCCTTCCCAATGGTAGGCGGTTCGGCCGAATTGCACGTCGATCCGTGCAGCCATTATGTTGTAAGGCTTCGGAGAGCAGGCACCTGTTACTGCGATCTGGGGTGGCTGTGGGTGGGATGTAACTTGGTTTCGCTGGGGAAATCATGGGGACGTACTCATCATGTTCAAACTGGTCTCTGGATGGAGCTTTGAATGAGAGAGGGAGAGAGAAATATGAACTGTAAGACTTGGTGTTCACAGGATTAGTCAAAGCATAATTGTCACTAGAAAACTTTTAAACATTACCTGTAGATGTGCTCTGAGACATATCCATGTATTCTGCGTTCGCAGGGCGGTTTGAGGATCTCCGTCGATCTCCCCATCTGCTACTGTCAGGGCTGGGCGGGGCAGGGGAATCAGTAACCCCACTTCTACCTGGGAGCATCATCATGTAGCCTTGTGAGTCCACATGCTGGGGGACAGGTAAAGCAGCACTTTGGACACGTGGAGAGGCAGAAAGGAGAATATTTGGTTGCATAGGCATGTAGTCTGCATTGGTGGAGGCAGGCAGCACACCTGCCATCATGGGCATGTACCCATCATCCTTGGAGGCATCTGCGAGCCGTAAGCTAGGGGGCCGGTCTTGGCTGTGTTCAGAACTGGAGCTGTAATCAGAGCAGAGGGAGGAGGAGGTAGAGACGGTCTGGGCGCTCGCACCCCAAGAGCTACTCACAGCCTCATCCAGCGAGAAGGTGGTCTGGGTCATCTTTTGATACACAGCCACTCCAGCAACACTAGCGCCCCCAACCTGCCTGGAGAAGGAGGGAGTCCGTCTTCTCAACGACCCTGGGCGCGAATCTTCATCGGCGTTCTCATCACGGGCCTCGCTTGTGCTTGTTCCATCACGATTCCATCCCATAGCCATGTAGTCGCTGAGGCAGTGTTCCTCACGGATTGGTGGCGTGTTTCCCAAGGAGTCTGGGGTGTTACTACGTACTCTAAAATAGCGAAAATCTCCAGGGCTGGAGCCGTACTCATCAGAAGAGTTGAAACCTCCATCGCTAGGGGATCCACAAATGGATGCACTGGAGGGGCGTGTGATGGTGTCAGATACAGAGCCATGCCCACTGCTGCTAGACATGCTGACCGGGCTGGTGGTTGAGGGGAAGTGTGACACTGGCAGCGAGGCCGAGCGGGCATGATAGGCGGAGCCCGGCGGGGCACGAACGTAGCGGACTCCAGCCCCACTGCTGCTTTCCTGGCGGCTCAGGTTAGCGCGGGCCGTGTTGAGATGAATGAGACTACCTGTCACAGAGCGAAAGGGGCGGTTCATGGTGCTCTCTCCCTCACTTGAGGTCCGGAATCTGTACCCACTCGCTCCGCTGCTTTTCCTGCTAGGTGGAGTTCCCACCACAGACTCGGTTCGAGACCGCCGCTGGAGCCCCGTCTGACTGGGCGGGAGGTTGCCGAGGTGCCTTCGAGTGGTGATGAAGCCCATCGGGTTGGAGCCGGACGACTGACTTTTGCTCCGAGGTCTGAACTCAGCAAAAGCCTTCAGTGCCTTCATGGTCTCCAGAATGGTTTCGTGCATGTTTTGGGCCACCACAGAATCATCCACCTGCATCCAAACCTCTCCAGGTCCTATAGAAGAGGAGCGGCCAACCTCTATAAAAAAGAAGCTCTCAGAATGGCCACAGCGCCTGATATTCATTAGTTGTAGGTTCACACAAGGTGTTTCAGAGTTCAGTTTTATTAGGTGGAGGCTCTTAGCAGACAAACAGAGTCTATACACACCAGTTAGATTTTTAGTCTGGCCCAAGCCCTTTGGTTTAACGTTTACCTGCCACACTTCTTTAAAGTCAGTACCTGGAGTTACAGTACCGTAGCCGTCATCAATCTCCTCCGCATCCAGGTGGCCTCTCTTGCCCTCACTCATCAGCTCACTGAGCGCCTGGTACCACTCCTCCTGTTCCTGTTCATTTTCAGCAACAATTGCGAAGTAGTCGTCCTTCGTATACAGAGCAATAAGATGTTTATTCTTAGAGTCCGCCCTTTTATTGACAGTAAAGCATTGGTAAAGATATATCACTCTTTTCGGGGGAGATGCAGTCACTCCAGTCGAGGCTGCAGAAGCAGCAGCGGCGGCGGCGGAGCGGAGAGTGTTTCGAAATTTCTTCTCGCTGTCGTAGTATTCAAGTCTGCTCGGCCCCAGATGACTCGACGCCCGCAAGACGAAAAACCTCTTGTGGCCATGTTTCTGCTTTCTCAGGTAACCGCACTTTCGGATGTCGTCCGACACGGAGGAACCGGCGTTCACAGCTATAGCAGGGGGTGATGAGGTAGCGTGTGTGTTGCTCGCAGTAGGGGCTGAGTCCTCGTGTGCCCGGTTAAGAGAGAACGCGTATCCTTTCCTCGCCGGCGATTCCAGGTGGTTTTCGTGAACGGCGTGTTGCCGATAGTGACACTGCTGCTGCTGTTGATGCGGTCCACTCGTCTGATCATCGGAGTGCTGTACTGAGTCCAGTAACGTTACGGAAGGGGGTTCCCCGACAGAGGTGTCGCCGTTCGCCGTCGCAGCTGCTTCTGCAGGTTTGCTCCCGACAGCTCGCTGTTGCGTTTCCAGCATCAACATAGTGGCTTTGCCTTCTTGGTAATTCGCGAAATTTTCCATCAGTTAAAGGAGATTTAAGGTCACTTTACCTTCGGCTTCTAGACAGAGACCCCATTTTTGTTGGGGGGAAGCCGTGTCTCGGGCGGCGGAGCGCGATTAAGTCTTTTCAGTGTTGATATTCTCCTGGCCGCCACATGAAAAGCAGGTAATCCAGCCAATGCTCCTCGAGCTCAATGCCAGCAACTGCAACATGACCACATTTACCCGATCTATTATCGGTAGATCCTCCTAGCGGGCTACCAATCTGCTCTTCGCACCCTGTGTACACTACGGACCACAGCACAAACAACACATGACTCGTGCGTCATTCGCCTGTAGTTGGGAGGGTGCGAGGCGAGGCACCCGATTGGGCGAAACGTGTGATTGAAAGTTCCCTCTCTGAAACGGAACCAATCACTGTTGTGCTTTTTGGGTCTACGTCAATAGTACTGACCAATAGCTATACTTGGAGTTTCACTGAACTTGCAAGTCGCCGTTTGTTGATTGACAGAGTTTTGTCCAATGAGATGATAATAAGCAGATGCGTCAGGGGCCGTAGCGCGTTCATTGGATGAAGCGTTTGACCGAAGGGTCATCCATCCATTCACAAGCTGTTTCAGAGTTGTTGTTTACCTTGTGTGTGATAGCGATTGTTTAAGATTTTCTTTGCACATGTTAATTGCTGTTAATCGTGTTTGTTATGTTTTATAACCATCAACAAATAAATCATTTTCATGTTTTAAAATTTCAGAGCTCAGTTTGGATTTGCAGTGTTGTTAAATGTTGAGTAGTAGACTAACAATAAAGTGCTTTTTTAAAGCAACACGTAACGTGTTGCATGTCAAAAATCAAAAAGACTAGATTATCAAGCAATGGCTAATTTGAGGGTTGTTGAGCATAAACAGGTTTTATGATTGACTGATGGTCTCTATATGGAAAATATTTAAAAGTGCATTATTGTACAAATTAAATTGTTAAACATGTTTTGAGAGATAATCTGGCTAGGGGTGAGCTCGCGCCTCTGAACACTTCTTACGTGGAGTCAGTACTAATCCACATAGAGAATAATAATGTAGGTCGCCATCTGTTGCATTTACTGATACGATAACAAGAGGGCGCTGTTCTACAGTATTTCAAATTATG
Source organism: Oreonectes daqikongensis (assembly GCA_026939265.1). Taxonomy (NCBI): domain Eukaryota; kingdom Metazoa; phylum Chordata; class Actinopteri; order Cypriniformes; family Nemacheilidae; genus Oreonectes; species Oreonectes daqikongensis. Next base: position 5,814,449 of record JAOTQM010000343.1, on the reverse strand, counting down.
ATTTTTACCGCGACCACACGGCAGAATTTTGGTTTTGCACACATCGCTCTAACATGTTAGCTCGATTGTTCCTATAGGATTTTCAAAAGAATAGCTGTCATTTAAACAAGTGACACTTGGTTTATTCATATGTTTTTATTATTACACAGGGATACATTGTTTTCTACATGAGTTGTAATTGTCTACTTTGATAAATAGTGTGATATTCTACAATATTTTGATATGATCAAATATCAATTATTTCGTGTTACTCACCACTATATCCGTTTCCATCTGCTTTTCCATCACTATTACATAGAACTACATGCATGGCTATAATCTTACAGACAAAAATGAGTCTTGTGCTTCCTATTGCTGTTTTAGAACACATAATTTCAAAAATAATTTTTGAGAAACTGAACTGCAGTGTATTGTATAATATTGGTACATAGGAAAGTCAAAATTCTGCTTGCAGATGTGGGGTCAAAGGTCATCAGTGATGGTGGATCATGACATTGCCCTCGTCGGCTTGAGTGAGCTGAGCCACCTGACGCACAGTGGAAATCTTCCTTACAGCCTTCTGAAGCAATGCCTTAAAATCTTTGGATTCCGGGCTGTAGACACAAAAACAGATGGAACACCAACCTTAATTCATCTAATACATCACCACTGAATAACACTTGATATTTAAATTGTGGGTTTCAGAAGCAAGAAAAAGGGTTTGAACATGCATGTAGTATCAACTTTTACACATTTATTAAGAAAATAAATATTTAGGCTACATTATTTCACTCCGACAGCAAAACAATGAGACTTGAGATCTATGTTAACACATTATAGAACAAACAAGATATTCAGAACATGACACGATGCACAAACAGAAACATAACAGACACATAGCTGATGATCCATTTTGAAAAGCCGGTTATTCATAACTGAGGAGTGCCATCCAGTCTGAAAGGAGAGAGCTTTTATAATGACTATCTCAGGCAAGTCACAAAATTTTAAGACCAAAAATATCCAAGAGTGTCCAAAATAACCAAATATCATGACAGACCTCGCAAACACAGCTTATTACATTTAAAGTCTATAAATATGATGGATTATCAAGCGCATACTGTACAATTTTACGTACAAGTTACACACAAACACAATCATTTCAATAAGTTCTAGAAATATAACACAGCAGGAAATATATTATATTACTAAGAAACATTACTTGAAAGCAGAAGAACTGAGTCTTGTTAATTGTTGGAGAATGTGACCAAAATGGAAAAATGGACAACATGGCTCCCTCTATAACTCTATTCCCCACTGTCCTGTCCCCCCCACCACTTCTCCCACCTGACCATCTGTGCCACATTGAGTAATGTTATACATTCTCCATGCATAACATTACCTCAGTTTTTCTTCTTTGCAAGCTGTGCTTCTGCTTTCCGCTTCTTGTATGCGGCTATCTCCTCCATCTGCAAACCATGAGCCATTTGCCTGAAAAATACATTGGAGAAGATAAAGAGAAGACGCGCACACACGCTAAAGGACAACGGCCACGGGAAGAGCTCCTCTTACCCTGACTTTAGTGCAGGTGGTACGGGGAGTGGTTTGGTAAAGCCTTCTCTCCCGATAAGCCAGTAGGTTTCTTCTATACCTTTGCCCTGTGGAGAAGTCAATTAAACCTATTCATATCTTTTGAAGTACAAAAATACTTTTGTTTGTAAAAATAAATTTGAATAGAAATATTCACCTTGAGTTCAGTCCTGGCTCTCAATTCTACTTTGTATCCCAATTTCAAATCCAACAGGATCTTCACAATGTCGGAATGAACATGAATTCTGTACGCTGAAGAAACACACACACACGCACGCACGCACGCACACACACACACACACACACACACACACACTGTAAGACCTTTTTTGAATGTTATGTGAACAAGGCATTTGAGGTTTTAATTTAATGAGACCTGAGATTTAAGAGTTGTTTATGTTAAAAGCAAAGGCTTACGCATTCCTGTGGATTCCATTCTTGAAGCAGTGTTGACTGTGTCTCCAAACAGACAGTACCGCGGCATAGTCAATCCCACCACACCAGCCACACATGGACCTAATAATAAGAACGTACTCATAATGCACATTTTCTTAATATCATCTTGAACCTAATTGTTTGAGTCAGTCTCACCTGTATGAAGCCCTATTCGGATGCGGACAGGTACATCAGGCATGTGTCTCATTTTAAAGGTGCCTACTGCACTCAGGATGTCCAGGGCCATGTTTGCGATCTCAGCTGCATGTCGGTTTCCGTTGGGCACGGGCACACCTGATGCCACCATGTAAGCATCACCTATGGTCTCCACCTGCAGGAGATGACAAAAAAGGTCTGTCCTATTTCACCAATATTTTGCATAATTTTGTAGTATAAATATATGACAGTTCACCGAAAAATGAAAATTCTGTCAATTTAAACCTGTATGACTTTATTTCTAACCCATCCAAGTGCACATACACACAGTAGTGAACACACACACGGAGCAGTGGGCATTTTTGCTGCGGTAGCAATTTTGGGTTCAGTGCCTTGATCAAGGGTCTCACCTCAGTCATGGTATTGAAGGTGGAAGAGAGTGCTTGTCATTCACTCCCCCCACCTACAATCCCTGCTGGTACTGAGGATCGAACCTGCAACCTTTGGGTTACAAGTCCGACTCTCTAACCATTAGGCCACGCCTGCATAATGTAGTGTATGTAGACAGTGTATAGTACATAGTTTACTTTACAGCTAGATTTAAATTTACTAGCAAACAGAAAAAAATGTATACTATTTAGGACAATAACTATACATTTATACACAAAAAATGGATTTGCGGTGAGTTCATACAATAAATTAACAATAAAGATATTTATTTTTGGTGTTACCTTGTAGACATCATGATCTCCAATTATAGCATCAAAAATAGTGTAAAGGTCATTGAGGAGGTCGACCACCTCAATAGGCTCGCTATTGGCTGAGATCGTGGTGAAGCCAACAATATCACTGAAGTAGAGACTGACACTGTCAAAATATTCTGGTTCAACTGTTGTACCAAGCTTCAGAGCCTCTGCCACTGACCTAGAGAAGATCAGACAAAAGCTGTCATTATTTACTCTCATGTTGTCCCAAATCTAGACTGAACAGATGTGGTCACTAAAAGCAGTCAGTGCTTTGAAAATGTGTAAAGACTCTTTAAAACTCTATTTTTATGTTCCAGACAAAAAATAAATAAATTACATAAGTGTACATTTACAATACATTACAATATGTGTCTGTCTCTTACGGAGGCAGCATCTGTGTCAGGAGTTTCTCAGTCTTTTGTTTCTCTATTTCCAACTCCTCTGTCCTTTCTCTGATCAGCTCTTCGAGGTTAGAGGAGTACTGCTCCAACATTCGCAACATGGAGTCGATGATGTTGGTCTTCTTCCCTTTATTAACATTCTTGAACTTTAGAGAGAATGAAGGAGAGACATGAGGGAGAGAAACAGAGAATTCCATTTATTTTGCATTCATAGTGTCACATTTATTTAATATTCTATTAAGATATTGTTTGGCAGTATTTCAATTTGTAACCTGGTCAAAAATGTCCTCAAATGCAGGTCTTTTCTCTGGCTGCTCATTCCAGCACTGCTTCATAAGCTGAATACACTCCAGTGGTGCATGATCCGGAGACACGACAGGTCGGCACATTGGAGGAGGCTTTCGGACCTTCTGGACAATTTCTAGTATTAAACACAGTGGGAAGTTTTACATACTATAACAATCTATAGCAGGTCATTTGACTCGTGGTCATCAACAGACCATCAACAGACTGGTCCAGCATGCAGAATGGAGGCCCTCGCATTACCACCTCTTGCATGATGATAGAAAAACTGTACACATCACCAGGGAGACTGCCATACAAACCAGGCTGAGACCCTCTCAGTATCTCAGGAGCAGTCCATAGAAGGTCTGTAGGTTACAAATATACATTAGTATTCGATTAATGCAGTGTCATAGCAATAATGCGATAAACACATATAGATAGCCTTACCCTCAGCTGGAGGTTCAACATAAGGAAATTTCTGAGCTTCCAACACCTCATTGTAGCCGTAGTCTGTGACTTTGAGCACGAAACGGCCATCAACCACACAGTTCCTGGATTTAAGTCTTCCATGACAGACGTTCCTATGATGAAGGTATTTCATACCCTGCATGCCAGTCACAAACACACAAGCTTGCATGTGATCTTCAAGTAACTGCAAGTGTATTTATGCAGCAGTAAAATAATTGTAAACACCAAAGTAGATTTTTTATTCAACAAAGACCGTATAAATGTTTGCTTTTGTGCTTGCTTATTTCAAAGCAATGACATTTAATCCATTCCTTGATATCCTGGTAAAAGCACCTTGATAAGGTCCATAATAAGAGAGGACTTGAACATCCAGTCCAGTTTGACGTCGTCATTTAGCAACAGATCTTCCAAGCTGCCACGTGAGCAGAATTCTGTTACTATGGCAAAGACTCCGCAGTCATGGAAGAAGCCGAGGAAGGGGTTAACGTTCTCGTGCCTCATATCATTCATCTGGAATACGAGGATCAACATTCACATGATTAATATGTAAGAAGAAGAAAAATAACTGACAGAGAACATGAAAGGATAACAAACATGATAATGATAATATTATAGTTTTACTAAAGAAAACCAAAGAAAAGACCAACCAGCTCAAACATATCACTGGTATTAGGAGTGATGCTATGGAAGTTTCCATATGGAAGCCTTTTCAGCCATGCCCAATCACCCTGTCAAATGAGCAAAACCATTAAAGCAACTTACTTTAAATGGGATTTCAAAAGTATTTCACACTTTTTCTAACATTCTTTTATATATAATATAAAAGAATACTTTTTTGGAAGTTTGTCTATATATGTCCATTGTCAAGTATACTGTTCTTGTTTACCTCATAAATAGCAACATTTGAATTCTCATAGGTGGCCGGCGATTGCTCGGAAAGCGGAGACTTGAGGCTTCGCTCTGAAATTTCGCTCATTCTAATCTCACTGCCCTTGTTATCCAAGCTCAGCTTCTGTTTCTCAGACAAAAGGACTTATTAGAGTTTCTGAATGTCTGTTTGGGTGTCTGTGCATGTGCTTGTATTACTGACCTTATTGCTCAGAGAAGGGTTGATGAATGTGATGTCATTTAAAGTGAGCAAGATCTTATTAGGACCTCGCATCATTTGAATTTGAGAAATTCTACGCCTATAAGAAACATTTAGAAAATAATTCAGTAGTCGTCAGCACACTGACAATGTCAACCTGTGTCGATTTGAGATTGCATTGTGTTGATGATGAATACCTAATAAAGTAAGAACAGCCAATCAAGAAGAAGATGAGCAGAAAACAACAGAGGACAACTAAAACCGTGTAGAACAGATTCACACCTGTGACACAGAGAGTGATTTTTAAATAACTAAAAACAATGCAGAAAATGGCGTTATGTCACGGGAACCCTACAGTATTATGGGCTTAACCCCACTCACCTCCACTACAGATAACCCCCTCCGTAAACCAGCAGCTGGAATCTGTTTTGGGCGGTCCCCCTTCAGGGAAATGAATCGTCCGTCCCAGAAAGCGCACCATATCTGTCTGCATTTCTATACGATATGTAGGTTGTAGCTCCCAAGAAGAGCCATCGGTGTCCAGCACCACATAGTCCAGCATGCCAGACCCAGAAGAATTCGCTTGTAGGGTATAACTAAAGCCTTTCAACACCAGGTTACGTGCATTCTGGGCAATGTTCCCCCCAGACATCCATTGACCTGAAGCTCTGACACTTTGTACAGCATGAGCCATGACCATAATGGAGGAGTAAATGGTGCCAAACAATGGGGACACCTGTTGGATGACAATGGTTTTATATAATTATTAATTCAATATATATATATATATATATATATAGTTGTAACATTGTACCCCCACATGTCCAAGTACCTGTTGTGGTTTAATGTGCCTGGGCAGCTCTCCTAGCTCCTGGGCTTTTTCAAAAGCATGATAAAAAGACTCTTCCTTTGGAGACTCAATAGTGATGGTGAGCATGGCGTCATAGGCTCGTAACAGTTTACTGTTGTGGCGCAGGGCTGGTTGAGCTACATTATGGTAGGGCAGACTGTAAAATAGTGTATCATAAGGTACAAACACCAATGAACCCTCTGTCATCCGCATGTCATATGCTGTCTCCAATAGCAACTTTTGGGCTGTTCCACCAATCAACACCGAGTGCATGCAGAGAATGACCACTGCAAACAAGCATTGAGAAACAGAGGACAGGCAGAAAAAGTGAAAAAGTAATCACTTTTTGGTATCTTTTAATAATAACAACTTAAAAGGTGTAAGCATTATTATTATTCATTATTCATATTATTCATTATTCATTATTTATTATTATTATTATTATTCAACTCATTATGAAGACCACAAAACAAAAGTTGAACAAAATTCTCCTGTCTTAGCTTAAAATGCGGAGACTGTTTATGGTTAACCCTTTTATTTTTAAAGCAATTTATTTGATAGATATAAAATAGATAGATATAAAAATACTGTACACTTTTATATTATCCCAATTACAAGCAACATAGACAGCATAAATGATTAATATTTGTCATATATGTGTGTTAAATCACATTAAAAAAGATTAATATTTGTAAAATTATTATGTAAAAACAAGTATTAATTTTTGTAAAAATGTACTAAAGAAAAAAATCTATGATATAGATTAAGTTTAAATGTCTGAAGTTTTGAAACAATGAACCAATTTAGTAAACACTGAAAACAGGTACCACAGACCACACAATTGATTGTGACAGTTTTTTAAAAACTCACAGCGGAGATCTTTCACCTTCTTGACCTTCGCCAGGGTCTCACGTATACTGGTGTGGTCATTACCAATGGATGTCACTATGCCAACAGGCAATCCATGTGCCCGCAGGGCATCGGCCAGCTTTATTCCTGTCTCCACCCAAACATCTTCAGCTGATGAAATGACACCGACATGCGCCCAGCCAAAATGGCGCATGAATCTCAACAGCACTAGGGTGGGAAGTGGCATGGTGCGGGAAAAAGTGGGATGGCTGCGCGTGTCGTCCAGCTCATATCCAATGCAAGACCAGGAAAACACCGCCTTATTCCAACTCTTTCCTAGGAGAGAGGCAGCTTCACAGTAGCCTGGGTTAACAGGGCCAATAAACCCAGACGCCCGTGTATAAAAACCAAGAAAACGGGCGAGAGACTGTGACGTCACACAGTCCTCCTCCAAGATAACATAATCAAATGTGATGCCATGTGAGAGGGAAGGATTCTTATTGATGCGTTCCACAGCTAACTGTGCCGCCATATTGGGCTGGGCTTTGGTAAAGATGGGGTCACATGACCAAGGCCCCACCACCCCAACCTTTAAGGTGACAGCTGTGGAAAGAGGGAGCAGGAAAAGGCACCGAAAGATTACAGTGGACCAGAATGGCCAGACACACAAGCAGGTATGCTTAGTGGCATAATTAGAAAAGTAGGAGCTTTGGTAATGGGTCTGGAGTCCTCTAGTGGCCCATGTTGGAATAAAGCCGCAAAAGGCACTGGCCGGCCTGAACATTGTGAAGAAAACAGTTCAGCCACACAGTTGATGCCCGCTCAGAGTCACATGAGAAATGTCCTGATGTCAATCATTCCATCAACAAAAGCAAACTGAGAAAAAAGGATCATATATTAACATGAAGATTACAAAATGTCTCATATTAGGATTTTATTATTCTGTGTGCAAACTAGTTTCGAAGTTAAATAGCCACGGCATGACAGTGATATTATTTAAAATGACACCACTTTTTAAATGAAACAATTATTTATTATTTATATATTGAGTATTTGATTGCTTTCAGCATTTAACGCTGCTTAACATTATTTATTAAGCAACATACAAAAACTAAATACATAGCTAGTGTTATTCATCACTAAATATGGCTTACCAAATCCAACCAGCAAAGTGAATTCCATGGTGCAAGTGGAACCAATAGTCTATGGTCCTCCTCAAGAAACCCTAAATATGTAAAAACGGTGTCCAATAGCTATTATTTATTACTTGCAAAATAAATTTTATGGTAAATAAATCTAAATAAGCAACTAGTATAAGACATAGATGCTTACAGTGCTCTGTCCAGCATTGAGTTACATTTATAATCCTCTCTGAGACTCTTCTGCTGTGCATCACTGCACTGCTGACCTCAATAAATGACCTGAAGATTATATCAATCCAATTGTCAGCCTCTACTGTATATGACCACTTTTTCATGCTGTGCGTGCTCTTGTGCATGGAGGTAATGTTTGCCTAAACAAAGACATTTTAATATACAGTGTGTGCCATTATACAAGTTCTTTGGATTCCCATTAAAACCAATAAATCCATAAACAATCAAAACTGTTTTGCAGAAAGGTAAAGACAAATGTGCAGTAAATTATATACTTTTATCTAATCTCTGTTAAATAGCAGTACTTGAATCTTAAAATAGGAGCCAGTAATCTCATTAGGTATGTCTTACCTTCATTTTTCAGCAGTATATGGGGGCAGGTTTAACTGTAACACAAAACGTGCTGTCCTCTCCATTGGCTACATTAAGGAACAAATGTCAGAATTGTGAGAGAGGGACGTAATGCTTGGCAGTTAACATTCATTATCTGCTACATCTGCCCCCCACCACGAAATTCTGAATAAATGCTTTTCCTTGACAGATAATTGCTTTCTTATTCAGTGAAAGAGAAAAGCCTTGGACCAGAATATTTAGGCAAAAGCCTCATTTAACAGACTTTTAAAATGCCACGTGTTTTTGCATTTTTTACATATTTTATGTGCTCCCGATTTTGTTCATATTCATGTCAAACATTCTCAAATAGGCCTTTCATCAATATGGTCATTAAAAGTTAAGTTAAGTTAAGTTAAGTTAAGTTAAGTTAAGTTAAGAGAGGGAAACACAGACAAAGTGTCACTCATTGTTGTGGAATAAGGAAAAAGTAAAAACATATACCAAAATCTAGAATCACAGAATCAATAAATAGGCCTACACGTACTGTCCACAGACTCTGTGCTTGATTTACTATAGGCCTATACTCTCTGTGCCGCAAGAACACTTCAAACAAGAACAAACAGGAAATAAGTTACTATTTATATACTTACAGTAATGTCCCGGAAATAAGTCACAATGACAGTGATTAATGCTATAGAAGAGCTTGCTTGGGTGCTTTGGGTGCATGACCAACTATACAAACAAGACTGAAGTGCTGGGACGTAATTTCTAAAAAGTAGTGTTAGCTGTTTATATAAATACTGTTGAGCGGATGACCTCTGACCTTCAGATGGAGGAGTTGCAGGTGTGACTGTGATATTCAGATCTAAATATTTAAAATACACGTTAATAAGGTTTGAATTATAACTATGTTTTATATGTAAATGCCTTTCAGAATAGCAAATAAAACCACCATAACTATTAGTTCCACTACATTAATAGGAAATGGAAAATAGGCTACATCAGTACCAGACTAGAATTCATTTTCTAAAATGGGTTTATGTGCCAGTTTAATGCCACAAATAGTTCAGAAGGTAGGTTTGGTGATAGACATTTTTTCTTAATGTGTGTTTTTTATATCATGTACATATAAGTGATGTATGTGTGTATTTGTGTAGTTTGTATGTGTGTTTGCATGAGAAAATGACTATAAAAACAGCTACATTAAGACTAAAATAAATTAGTTATAATTAGTTTTAAACTGCAAGTAAATTGGTTAAATTGGTTACCATAGAGAAACACTTTAGCACTAAAGATAAAAAATGTTGAGTCTCAAAATAAATCTATATGTCACGAGTTTCAGATCTGCTGGGCTGCTATAGATATGACTATTTTTCATAGTTGAGACAACTTGTAGCATAACCCATTGTGTAAACTGATGAAAATCCAGACCCCTGGGTTATTGAAATAAGGAATGTGGTCTGCATCCAGATGGTTCACATATGAAGAAAGCCAATAGACAGCCACCATTTGGTAGGTGATCTGCAATGATACCTTGTGGGAGCCATTTCAGTCCCTGAAAGAGCTGGAGACTTTGTTATATCATCTTGAAAAGGCAGACTTTAAACATAAAATGTCAAAAACAGGCATTTTAGAAATTACATAAGAAGTATAAATCAGTCAAAAGGCCCTGTGGTGGAAGAAGCAGGGACTGTCTGTTAGGTATTAAATAAAACCTGCATTTTAAGCAAGGTCTGTATTAACATTTTTATGTAAAATGTGTAGGTTTTCCCTTTTTTCATTCTATTCTCTGCTTTCTCTTCCTCTAACTCCCTGCCCATTTCCTTCCATCGTTCTGTCTTTCTCAATCCCTTGTTCCACCCCCAGTCTTCCTATGGGATTTGTCCTGGTTATGCTTCCTGTAGCTGTGATAACGTAATGAACTCAGAAGAGAATTTTTTTTATAACTGTATAGTTAACTGTATAGTTTTTTATAACTGTGAGAATTCCAATGTCTGGATCAGCTTTCCCAAATGAACCATATTTTTGAAGAGAAAAAACAACTCCTCATAAGTGACTTGATAACATCAGCTTTCCTGTTTTTTTTTAATCATTTTAAGAGGAAGTCATTAATAATCATAATGTCAGAAAGATGCTTGGGTTGTGAAAACTGGAGCATAGAATTAACTTGAATCCTGTCCAGCCAAAGAATCAGAGATTCTCTCCATTAATACACTTATTATTGATCAACTGTCTTAAAATGAAAACTTGAATGAATGAACTTTCACCATAAGATGTGATTTCTCAGTTAAACATTCTGTGTTTGTGTCTCTCCTCTAACACTGCATATTAACACATAACAATAACTAGCTTTGTTTTTTTATAAAATACATGCAAAGCATGTCCAAGATCCAAAACACCCTGTTCCCCTGTTAACAAACAAGGGAACATTTAAAAACTACTATAACTATGGAACAGTTAGTCCTTAGAGACACCAACAGATGATTTAGATTTGCACAGTTAGGTGTGATGGGGTCTAATGCTTAACAATAGCTTTAAGATATGGTAATAAAGGGAGACTTTTAATACCTGCACTGGGCCAAGAAGTTTATAGAGTCATTCACTAGATAACATTTGAGAATGGTATGAGGAAATTGCAGTTGACACAAGAAAATCTATCAAATTGCTATAAGAGGTTGTGGGTTTATGTAAAGGAAATAGAGAGAATGACAGGGAGAGAAAACAAATCAGTCAGACTTATTCAAAAAGAAAGAAATCAGCACAGCACATTTATGTTACCATAAACATATCATTTACTTTGTCAAAGAATATACAAATTGACTATAACATACTCTCACTGTTGAAAAGTGGAGAAGGCTGGACACATTCTTATTCAATCTGCTTTTCATTAGGCCATTGGTAAAGAAGAGAAAGGTTACATATCAAACGTGAAAGGTTAAAGGTCAATTCACTAACTCATGCCCATGGTTCAGTTCAGGAATCCCCAGATCTGATTCAGAGGAATGCAACTTCATCTAAGCTGCAAGATAAACAAACGTCTATTTGAGTGGGCGAATGGGACATCTGGAGGGACCAGCGACAGAGACATACAAACCTTCACAGTAAACTCTAGCTCTTTGACACAGCATAGGTCAAATGTCATGGGAACCAAAAGTCAAGATCCTCTTCCTTTAATATGATTATAAAACAATATAGCTGGATAATGTCTCTCACTGTTAAGAAATGGTGGGACATTAAGAAGAAATTTAAGCCACATGAGAATTGACTGCTGTCTTCCTACGTAATGACTTCTTAGATAAATCGCACAGTACAGTATGTTTGTTTCATTTTGTTACTTTCAATATAATAATCTGCCTTGGTTAAAGACAGACTTGCTTCACATTTAGCTGATATAGTGGGCAGGAGTCCTACATCTTCAAGTTCTTATTATAAAGTAACATCATCCATAAAAAAACAAGGGACAAATTGCATAATAGCAGCTGAAACAAATAATCAAAAACAGATTTTTTTTTGCCAAGAGTCTAGTGTTTCAGTCCACGCAGAGAGGTGGGACAAATCTCACCATCCGTCTTGTGAGTCCTCGCAGCTGGCTATAAGTTCAATGTTTTGCCTTGTGTTTCACAATCTTAAAACGCTTGTGCAACACAATGTTGTTCTTAAAACACTCTCCAAGTCCAAGTGCCATCACATTTGTCACAAAACATATAATTCATAGAGCAGTAGTCGACTTCACCCTGGAAGACAACACTTGCCGGAATCTTCTCTTCAACTCTTGCATGTTTGGGCTCTTTGGCCTGGCAAGGTGTAAGCCTCCTTTTCTCTTCTCCCCATTTCCTCCTCCCAGAGCTCGGCTCACCTCCTGACATAGGTGCAGAAACGGAGCCTGAACGCTCTCGTGGTTCTCCCTGGCCGAAGCCTCGAAGTAGAGTCCTCCCAATTCATCAGCCAGCGCCTTACCCTCGTGAGCCGGGACCTGCCGAGCGCGTAGCAGGTCGCATTTGTTTCCCACAATGATGACGGGGATGTTGCCGCTGGGGTGGATACGACGCACGTGTTGGTATAATGGCTGGATGGTGCGGTAGCTGTTGAGGTCAGTGATGGAGAAGACCAGCACATAACCGTCGGCCCAGTAAATGGAGCGGTTGATCTGCTCCTGACAATATAGACCTTCTGCATCATCCTGGAAAAATGAAGAATGTTGGATTTAAATTAGATTATGTTTGAAACAAAGTAGAGCATTTTTATTTCATTAATGAAAAACAATTATAATCATTTTATAGCAGCTCTATCATAACTATAATTTTGATCAGACCACTGTGCCTCAGCCAGGATCAGATTAATCGAGTTGAATAGACTGTTGAACCTTCTCTTTAGTACGCATGAGTCAGACTAATGAGCTTATGGCTGAACACACCCTCTTTATCTTCTGCCCTGCATACTTTGTTTACAGGCCAAATGTTTGAACTAATATTCCCAACAGTTCATCTAAAACATGCAGGAATGTCACAGGCAATGACTTGGTGATCTAAATGGCCGTGGACATGCTGCTTTTAATGTAAGTTTAGCTGATAATGTGATTTGGAGGTACCTGTAGTGAGACACACGGAGTGTCCTGCACTTGTAAGGAAACTTGCTCCCCATCCAAATTAATCTTCCTTGAATACAAGGCTCCTAGAAATTGATTTTCAATAGATATTACATTCAGATAGTATGCATAATAATCCAGGACTGTCTCTTTAAAAGATATTACCTGTGTTGGCTTCATAGTCTCCTATGAATCTCTTTGTAAGAAATCTTACAATCAGAGCTGGAAATTGAAATCAAAGGAAAATTTTGTATTGGAATAATGAGCAAAAAGTAAAATACAATCTCGTTTTGTCGCACTAGCATTATAATAGCTTTAACATGCCAAAATGGATTATATAGCCTACATATTTTACATTATACATGACATTATGCTGACTTTATTTTCGATTGTATATTGTTACAATGTATGAATTATGGCATGTATTAAAATAGACGATAGTATATATTTACCCGTTTTTCCTACATTGTTTGCCCCAAGAACGACTATTTTAACTTGTTTGTTTGGCACGCAGTCCAGTGCAGGGTACTCCGGTATAGGAACTAGCAGAAAGTTGCTAGAACCACTGCTCATTGTTCTTGGCTGCTCGATAAGACGCATTTAGAAAGCTGTAATTCTTATTCGGCTGTCTGGAAATGCATCTCCCTTTCTTTCTTCCGCTCCAAACGTTAGGTGTCCTCCTCATAAAGCAAGTCTTCTGTGATCCTAACGAGGCATCTGCGATCTCCGTCCTGATAGACTGTTTGAATAGAATACCAGCATCCCGCGCTGCAAACACGTCGGCACGGCATGAATGTTACTTCTGCATAACAACGTTTTGATGGAGCAATTCGTGAACAATTTATAACCAGCAGTCCTTGGTCCTGATCATCGGACAGCTTTTCACAGATCTCAACTCTGCGAAAAGCAACAGGGAAAGCACAAAAGGGGCGTGAATAAACCAGCGCGACACATTTCATTTACATGTTATACATGATACTTGAACGAAGAAATAATTTTTATGGGTACAACCTCAGTAAAGGTTGTAAGTGTATTTTACATAACGCGATTTTACATGTTTAACAATTATTTGTATGAATGAACTAAACCTGAAAATGCGCTCAAACGAACTCGATATCTCGATTCTATAGCCTAACGTTACTCCCGTATAATCTTTATCCATGAACTGACATTTTAATTTTATAATTTTACCTTTTCTGTCATACACAGAGTAATAACTACTTTTTAAAAAAATCTACAAATAACTACAATGATAAAATAATTATAACATACTAAGTAAAAAAGAAAGCAAAAAAGTTATAGGATCAGTTGCTCTGGGGAGCGCGAGTAGCGAGCGTGAGTTCGTGTGTAGACGTAACGTAAAAGACAGCACGGAAATAGCCGAACAACAGTGTAGCTTTTAATCTCGTCTCATTTTTGTGCTCATTTTGTCTATCCTGCCGATCTACAAGCTTATATATTGGCCAAAAACAATATAGGGCGACCGGAGCGTAGATATGACTCTCCCGTCGTCGGAAAGAAGGGAAGATACATACGAATCTTACTACGCTAAAGGATTAGTTTATGAATATTAACTACCGTACGTGTTTAACGTTCCTCTGGACGTCCAGGAAGGTTACCAAGCACCGTCATCGTGACCTACTTAATATTCATGAGCTATGCCGTCGCCGTAGTAGGTTCCGAGACGGACCTCAGTGAATAGAGTCTATTGCGCAGCTGCCGCATTGAGCGAGACGACACTCCCTCATTCCGCTACGAGCTGGACCGACTGAAGGATTCACCGGAACTTCAGCCCGGGCGGCTGTCACAGTTTTAAATAGGGGATCGGTCCAATATGGCGGCAGACGGATGGAAATACTGATGACAGTCCGAAAGATCGCCTCGATTTGTACGATGGTGAGTGTTTATTCGCATTAGAGAACGTTGTCCCGTCCACTATCTAACCTGTGTTTGGATTAGCCGGCTAACAGGGCTAGCTCAACAGCTAACAGATAAACAACCGTGTCATGATATGGCATCACATCCACAAAAAGTTTGCACACCTCACTGTGCGTGTGTGATAGAAGTTTAGAGAGGTTGTTCAAGTGACTTTTGAGGATTTTATGTCTGATAATTTACTATTCTGGCTAAGGGTCAAATATGTAGCCTAGCGTATTAGCGAGCGTCACACGTAATGTCCATGTTTGATTAGCTGGGCGGATCTCAGCCTTGTTTTGCATAATATGTTATCAGTTTTCTAGACACTTTTTATGTGTATAAAATCGATTTTACCTTTAAGACGATGATAGGACAGGAGTAATACAGATGAGGTCATGCATGACAGTGTCACAACTTTAAAGCGTTTTCAATATGCTCATGTCGTTGTGGTGCTAAAGTGTTAAATAAAATAATGGTGATTATTAAACAGTTCCTTATATTCAGTTTTTGTAATATTTATTGGGTTCATTTTGTTAATCCTAAATGTTATTGGGTTTATTGAGATTTGAGTTACTAGTTTCTTTTATAGAGAAATCTTTGATATTTATCGTTTAACGTTGTTTAGCTGTGAACTTCCTTAGTTACCAGTGGATACTGAGAGCGCATCAGTAATGTAAATAAGACATAGTGTTTATGTTTGTTTGCCATCCAAGTTTTGTAATGGGCTTACTTAAATGAATATTCATATGTATTGTCTTAAGATTACAAAAACTGGTTTATACACACACACACACACACACACACACACACACACACATCCAGAACTACATCTTTTCAGATACCGTGTAACTGGTGCCTTTCTGCATTTCAAAGCTCACAAGCTGTACCATCACATACAGATTCTTGTAACAGAATCTACCATTCATATTCCGCCCTGGTGAAACTTAGTGGGTCCACTTGCCCGGTAACAGCATCTTGTAAATGGCCAGCCTTGCATCACTCTCCACAAACAGGATGTTCCTGTTACTCTCAGAAAGGTCTGGGGTGTTCTTGGCCACTTGGGTTGTTTTATTGTTGAGAGCAAAGATAAATCTTACGACTGTCCTCTGTAGGGCGCCAATGCCTCTGCTTTGGAAAAGGAGATTGGACCGGAACAGTTCCCTGTTAATGAACACTACTTTGGACTAGTCAATGTAAGTTTATGTTATTCTTTATGTCAATGAATACGCTATAAATAGAAGATGACTTTGCCATATCACTTTCACATTTTAAAGCATTTTTGAATGTAATGCACCTGCACTGTACCTTAATGGCAAATTTGGCATACAAAAGGGAACAAAATTACTAGAACCTTTTTGTATGTTCTGCAAAGTATTCTGAACCATAAATGGCAGGTCTGTCTTGCTCACTTGTGCATGTATGTTGTTGCATGTCCTACTTTGTCACACTCCGTTCTTTCTCCAATCTGGACACTCAGTTTGGAAACACCTGCTACTGTAACTCAGTGCTACAGGCACTGTACTTCTGCCGGCCCTTCCGGGAGAAGGTGCTGGCGTATAAGATCCAGCCGCGTCGTAAAGAGAGCCTGCTCACATGCCTGGCTGACCTGTTCAACAGCATTGCAACCCAGAAGAAGAAAGTGGGAGTCATTCCACCAAAGAAGTTCATATCCAGACTGAGGAAGGAAAATGGTAAGAGAAGCGTCTGGGTGTTAGAATAAGGGGTTTGATTTGCTGGAGAGGTGTTGTGATGGTGGTAAATGTGAAGGTTTTGCGTATTTTAAGGGGGGAAGAAATAATATGTGATACAAACAAACAAAAGCCATTAAATCATTATCCATCATTCAAGTACAATGCTTATGCACAATACTTAAAGGAAGTGATCAACTATCTAATGCTAAATATGTTTTTCTGAAGAATTGTTCGACAACTACATGCAACAGGATGCCCACGAGTTCCTCAACTACTTGCTTAACACCATTGCTGACCTGCTGCAAGAGGAAAAGAGCCAGGAAAGACAACAGAACGGCAAGGTAGTGCAGAATGGAGGAGGTGGAAGCGGGAGCAGCACAGGAGAGGGTGAAAAGGAGGAAAAGACCCAGCAGACCTGGGTGCATGAGATCTTCCAAGGCACGCTGACCAATGAGACACGGTGCCTTACTTGTGAAGCGGTGAGTCAGAGGTGAAATGAGTCAGAGGTGAAATGAGTCACAGGCGCGCTCAAAGGACTCCTGCTCGTCTTAATGAGATATGGAGACAAGTGACATACCATGTGATTGGCTGTTTGGCTTTGACTGAATCTGGAAGACGTATTTGTAGGGGAGGACAGTTTTGATTGGTGTTTGAAGGAGGAATATGTTACATATTTGGATTGTGGAATATGTGGGTATATTTTGGCTGATAAAAAAACATGGATATGAAAAGCAAACTTCAACTTTTTGTTTCTTGCATGCATGCAGGTAAGCAGTAAAGATGAGGACTTCTTAGACCTTTCAGTGGATGTGGAGCAGAATACCTCCATCACACACTGTCTTAGGTAAAGCCACAAACCTCAAACATAACTGCATTATCAATATTACACCATTCAGTTTGTATTTATTCTGTGAAATGTATTAATAAATTCTCTTTACATTGTTAGGGGGTTCAGCAACACCGAGACCTTATGTAGTGAATATAAGTACTACTGTGAACAATGCAGAAGTAAACAGGAGGCTCAGAAAAGGTATGTTGTTGCAAGTAAACTGACGTGGTTGGAATGACTCGCAGTCGCAGGCGTTTTATAGCTGAAGCACATTTGCTGTGTTATTTTGGAAAATTTAACCAGATTAAGCCTGACCGAGCCAGACAGTCCCCTTACCTCTCTATGTAACATTTTCTTCTACCTTGAATGCATTTATTGTTCTTCATTGCATTAGTGTGTGGGATCTGTGCACCCGAAGAGGCAGTTTTATCCTGGAGCATTTTACAGTAACTGTAGCTCAGGAAGTTGGCAAATAAGACTGAGACTGCAGGTGGAATTTCAGATGGTGATCAATCACAACCGTCTTATTTTCTTTCTTGCAGGATGCGGGTAAAAAAATTACCCATGATCCTTGCCCTGCACTTAAAGCGCTTTAAGTATATGGACCAGCTTCATCGCTACACCAAGCTCTCTTACCGTGTGGTCTTCCCTCTGGAGTTGAGGCTCTTTAACACGTCCGGGGATGCCACCAACCCCGACCGATTGTACGATCTGGTGGCAGTAGTGGTTCATTGTGGAAGGTGGGGGTTCTAGTTTTGACATGACACAGACAGGGCCTTAGTCTATTTAACAAATGCTTTCACTGTTTATGTTTTTGATGGAGGGTTTTTACATTAACTGAAGAGCATCGGCTTATTTTAAAACACTTTGGCTTACTTACAAGACACAAAATAGTTTGGTCTTAGACTACTAATGAAATTAAACTAAACAAATGCGCTAGTCACATGGCTTTTAGTCCAGACAACTTTTAGTCCACTTCTGTTTTGAGTGTTCTGGATTGCATTCATACAGTCTCTGTTTTTCTGATTTTCTTTTTTCTAGTGGTCCAAATCGAGGTCATTATATCACTATAGTGAAGAGTCATGGCTTCTGGCTTCTGTTTGATGATGACATCGTAGAGGTGAGTCAGAATTTGATATTGTACGTGTACTGCACACACTGTTACTGTAGTATGACCGTGCTTAGGTATAGGTGTACTTGATGCACACTCGGTTGTCTGTGCTATGAAAGCAAAAACAACCTGGACCTTTACTCTAAAATCCTAAAATCCCACCTCAAAAGGACAGTTTAGACTATTTTTACAGGTCAGATTTGAACTCTTTTTTTTTTTATGTATATAAATCATTTTGTAATTTATGTACACATTTTTCTTGTTTGTGTTCCAAAGTATTGTGAGTTTGCAATCATGTTGTCAGTAAAGCTGTTTTAACCAGGAAAAACCCTACCCTAAAGCACCAGTTTCAGTTCAGTAAACTATTTTTTTTGTTCCATATATGGTTTCAAATTTGTTTGGTGTCTAGTGGTTGCCTCATAATCTTTTATCCAAAGCGACTTACAACTGAGGAAAAACAACAAGCGATTCGTCTAAGTAATATTCACCAGTAATAAGTGACTCAAGTGCCTGTCTGGAATCATCTTCACATTGACCAAAATACCTTGAGTTTCTCTGAAGAGCAAGACCAAGAGTCCTGCAAATTTCACTTAGGTTTGGTTTTAAAAAGCATAGTCTGGAATAAGAGTATATTTTGTTAACTATAAGAGGCATTTTTGTTAAAGTGTTCTATTAAGGATGCTGCACGGATTATATCCCCAACACCATTTTACGAGATCAAAGCACGTGATTGTTTAGTCTGCGTTTTGCTTTAACATATAGGTTTAAAAGCATAACTGTGAAATATTAAGTAGACTTCTACATTGAGACATCACCACGAGAGCGCCTCTACATTTATAGTATGTAGATGTTGGCGGACACATTTTGGCACACAGATGTGATGTTCGCTCTGCTACACAGTAATCCAGACAAATATTTACACACAGGTTCACATGCTGTGAATGGAAACTTTCCGGTGCTTTTTGTGACAGCTCAGGAAAAGCCTTGCAGCAGTCAGTTTTAAATCTTAAGGACTGTATTGTGAATAACATGGATGTTAAATTAAGGCAACAGGGTGATAGAACAGTTCTAAGATCAGTTTTATTCTCAAGTGAGGTGTGCATTATCTGTTTTGTAATATCTTCCCAACTGCTCATCTAGAAAGAGAGAGACAGGACAGCTGGGTGCTGAAGGAAATTTCCACCGTAAAAACACTTGCTAGTCAGTTTGTGTATTCTAAAAATTCTTGAGGTTTGTAGGAAGATATAGTGCATACAGCTGACTTACAGCACGCATAGTAGTTGAGTTTACTGTGGAACTTTTTTGTATAACTTTTTTTATTTATTTGCAGCACAATATCTAGTAATGTTTTGCTTTTCCCCCACAGAAAATAGATGCCCAGGCAATTGAAGAATTCTACGGACTGACATCCGACATCTCCAAAAACTCTGAGTCAGGGTACATACTCTTCTACCAGTCTAGAGACTGAGCCAGTAAAAGTGACTGACAGAATGGGAGGGTGTGATTCGTGAGAGACAGGATCGCGTAGAAAGGGAAGCTTGGGCTTTGTTGGCACGCCTCAGCTCCCTTCTCCATCCCCTCTCAGTCAAGTCCCTTTTCATCCAGGCTTATCAACGGAGCTTTGCACCAGAGCATCAGTCAGGCCCCAGACAGGAGCAATTGATGCCAGAGCGACCTGGACACAGCACAGTAACCACCAGACAGAATTAATCGCCGTCTGGTTAGCCATCGTCTCACTCGCCTGCTTTGTGTTGCTCGGCACACACAAACACACATATACACACAGTTGTGAAATGAGCTGCACATGTTTTTGATGGCCTGAGAATGGACACTGTACAAACATCTTTTCCCACCACACAGTAACAAGGATCATTTTGATTGAGGTAGCTTATTATAAGATTCAGTTTTCTGCATCACATCATGTATTAACATTCATTGTTGCAGGTTTGTTTCACAGTATCATGTTCAATCCAAAACGTCATGCTATCCATGACAATCCGCTAGTTGTGTTTCAGAACAAATTGTAACTCATTGTAACTGAGCAATGTAGATTAACCTGGTTTAAATGATCAAGAAGGGGACTTTATGGTGTCAAGAACTTTAGGCTTTTTGTTTTGAATGCAGGACTGTAGAGTAGTAGGTGCGCTGCAGAGAGGATTGTGGAAATTGGTGAGGGTTTAAAGGATGTGGCTTGGCCTAAGAATGCTCTTTCAGTATTCTTTGAATGTAAAACATTCTGCCAGACACTGTGCACTGTGAGTGTAACGTTTGGAATGGATTGTGTCATATAGTGCACACTTTACGGTGCACTTGATGTAGAGCGTGACAGAAACTAGGGCTTTATTCTGAAAATAAGTTGGAGTCTATAGATGGTTGTTGTATTGATACCAAAAGCTGCACACATTTCCACTCATGTTTCATGAACCTTGTTTCCCTGTGAGATTGTCTATGAATGATGCTGACTCGTTCAGTTTAGTAATCCGTTTGCAATAGAAAAGATGGAAAACATACTTGCTCAATTAAAGCCGTACACTCCATTATTAGGCAGATTGAATTGTGTAATGTCAGTAACTCATCCCTATATCGCTATTGTTTTGGACCTGAATGAAAGTAAAGCACAGATGTAGGGTGAAGTGCAGGGCTGTACATGACAGATTTCTTACTGATACTTAGCAATAGTTCAATTGGTTATGTTTTTTGTTCTGAGTAAATCAAAGATGGACTCTTTTCTTGTCTTGAAATTGATTTGGAAGATAAGCCCTTCTCTTAGTTAGCTAGGTATGTCACCCTGTGTTTAGCACATTTGTATATCACAGACATCCAGCAAGATGCCAATGTGCAAGTTTATGCTAGCCAAGTACAAGACATTTGAAGGAGTCATGTTTTCCTGACTTAATTTTACCCCTACATAATAGTTCAGACTAAAGTGACAAAGAGAATGAAAAAGGTTGTTTTTATTTTAGAGCTTTTCCTGTGTAAATGACACTGGGTTTGTTTGTTTGTTTGTTTGATTTGTTTGTTGGACAAGAATGCGCTTTAATGTGTGAGGGGTCACAACTGACTGTGCTGCTGAATATTAATCCATACGTCATGTAAAGTCTACTCAGTATCAGTGCATGCATTGTATAACAACTCTTGACATTGTTATAAAGCATGTAAACAGGTCTGCTAAAGCAACATCACAGTGTCTATAAAGAGGTTTTAAACTTTTGCTGGTCAGTTAGCGTGTCTTAAGTAGACTTTAACTATATGTTCAATAAACTGACATATGGTGCCATGACATAAATGACACATTTACACTTGCAACATAAGAGTGTCTGTAGATGTGACATCACGGCTTCTCCAAGCTGAATTAACTGGATATTTAATTTTTTCAAATTGGCTTATGATCTAGTAGTTGTGGGGAAGAGGTTTTTTTATTTCTTGATTTTATTTATGTGTAATTATAAATGTTATATTAACTTTTCATGAACGCTTTCATTTTTATACATTTTGCTAACTGGTCCCTTATTTGGACATGGATTCTTGTATGTTATGTGGGGAGAATTTGAAACAAAGGGGTGATAATGTTGCTTGGAATTGTCAGATTGATGCTGTAAGCTGAAAGCAAAATATTTAGTTGTCATATGACAGTCATTTATACAATAATGCACTGACCACAGTAACAGCACCCCGAGTGTTTGGTAGTTTTGGCATTAGCAGGCAGAAACTACATAAAGACCTGAGACAAATGCAGTCTAATACTATGTCACGCTAATGTTCACATAGAATGAGGTGTGATAATAGTTTTGTGTTTCATTTCTGCCCCTTCCCTTAACATTGTAATAATGTTTATTCCATACTGGGTTTGAAAAAAGTGCACTTTCGATTAAGCAATGTACAAATTGTAAACCAGGGGTATATTCTGGTTTTGGAGTGGACTGTTTGGATGAAAATTGGGACTTAATCACCCTGTCCCTAATAAAAAACAAAAAATATTAATGCTTTCTGTTTCTATATGGTGTAGTTATAAAAGACAGCACTGCTCTTACTCTATGTAGCTTTAAGCAATAGACTGGAACATAAGGTAAGTAACCTCTTATGCAAACATGAGTTAGATATAGTCTTATTCTGTTTTGCTGTACAGTGGTGATTCATACAAGTTATAAGCTTTTTTTTGTCTTTAAAATGACATATAATTACCTCATTATTCAAGAAGTGGACAAAGAAGAGCTGGCAGTCCATAGTCCATAGATTTGTTTGTGTTCATGCATCTACATGACATGTTCACTCAAACTATTTTTTGTGCAGTATTACATTTGAGTTATGTACAATGATTTAGGATTACAAAAAAGTTAGACCTCCTTGAGGACAGTGGACAGAAAGTAATATTTGACTGAATGGTTACTATCACTCCCATCATCCACATCTTTCAGCTGCTTAGATGGAGCCAGAAATTTAAGACGCTCCTTTTAAACATGTAACTGAGTAAATCGTAAACAGGAAATATCACCCCCTTGTGGTTCAGTAATGTCTCAGTGGTCCCCACCTGTTCTCCAAAAAATTTAGTTATTAAAACTTCATATTCTTATAAAAAAAATTGATATTCCATTCCACTCAATTTTTCTCAGACTGTAAATAGTCGTTGAAGAAGTTTTGCAGTGATGGGCTTCCGACCACAGGTATCTGAAAAGCAACATGTACAAGATTTAAGAGTACAGCTCAGTTACAAATACTTATAAAAGGTCTCAAAGCTACCAAGTTAAATGTACACACTTTATTTAAAAAAGTATTAATACGGTATATACAGTAATGGCCAAAAGTGATGTCGAAAGGTCATATTGCCACCATGGAATTATAAGGTTCTATCTGGATTTAGATTGTTTAGAATGTTTTTGTTTTCTAAAAAAGTTCCAAAATCTACAAACGTAAAAACATCACATAATGTAAATAAGTTGTCTCAGAATAAGAATATCATGTCAGATAGAACCTTATAATTCCATGTTGACAATATTTGCTTTTAATGCTCCCTCAGGTTTAGGTAAACCAAAATATTAGGTGTATGGTATAAAATCGACATAACACTTTTGTAAAAAAATGCATAGAAATACAAAAGCCCATAGGAATTAAAGCATAAATAAAGCATACATATTTTGTAAAGATTCTTCTGCATGGGCCTTGACTATGTAAGCTTTGCTATGTATAACTGTTTGCAAAGCCTCCTAAAATTCTTCAGTTTACATTGTGCACAACTATGAAACATGCATTTAACATTTTTCATATTTCTTTAATAATATATTTGAGAAAAATCACTTTTGGCCACTAATGTATATACAGGGTAATAGTAACTTCAGTACTGTACAAATATTAGTGAGCTGCCAATATCAGAACTAAAACGATTTCAGCAATAGTAAAACTTTAGAAATGACGAACCGCTAATGTAAACAACTATAGTGATAAAGAGGTCAGCTATAAGAAAATGCTTAGATTATCTTGAATTTTTCAGGACCTGCTAAGTGCATGTTTTGAAGAATGGTCCATGTATATAAAATCTGCTCTCTATTTAGTAACCGGTTACAAAAGCATATGATATATTTACATTCTACAGTCAGAAGTCGGTATCTGGTTAACATACACAGTTTTGGCAGGTTTATAAAGATTCTGAAGGTGGTTCACCTAAAATAATCTAGTGTGCTCCGAAAAATCACCATCTTCAAAAGGAGTGCGGTTATATGAAATTATTTTACATAAACGGTATAGCTTCCAAAATAAAATTTCTGTGTCGTCTACTCTTCTTTTTGTAAACGTGAACGAGTTTGCACGCACGCACGCCAGCACACACACAACTGGTGCATCTACTGAAGGGGTCATACTATAGTCTCTGAGCCTGACACCTTGCCAGTGAAAAAGTCCCAGAAGTTGTTCGGCGGCTTGCTGTCATCTGACGTCGTGGATGAGGCATTGGAACTCTGTCGTACCCAAACGCGTTTCTCTACAGGGCTTTGTGGTTGAGAGTCACTATCCTGCCGTCTCAAACCGGGACAAAGCCGGTCCTCTGACCACGTTTGCCTGGAAGCGGCTTGTCGTTGGTCTCGAAGCAATCTCTCATCGCTCTGGGCATTGAGGGAGGGCTGGGCCAGACTCAGCAAGTTGTGGTGAGAATGAAACTGCCTTATTTGGCCAATAGACTTTGGAGGAGCCTCAGAGGAGCCTGTTACACATATACATAGGATGATCAATCATACAGGAAGATCTATAAATAATATTCTCATAAATCTATAATATTACTATTCCTATAGAATGAGACACTGCTCACAATTTCTGTTGGTGTTAAGGTGCAGAACGTTCAGGAAGACATCATTGTTCAGACTTCCAATGCTAGATGAATCTGGGAAGAGAGGCTCCAGGGATGAAAGATCGTCACTGGATTGACTTACAGAGTCCAGAGAGGCCTGCGTGTCTCTTCGTCCACCAGAGTCTGTTTCCATTGTTAGACTGCTACTGCTGTCAGATGTGTTCATGAAAGATTGTGTGCAGGCACTTAGTGTTTGGACATTGCCTATTATTGTTTTGCCTCTGTAATTTTGGTCATAAGGTTAAAAATCAGCCTTTATTTGAGAATATTTAATTTTCGAATTAAACCAAATGACAGTGATAAAATTACAAAAACTAGCATTTAAGTGTTACAATTCAAGTTCTTAAAAGGAATGGTTCACCTGAAAAATAAAACTCTTTTTATTTTATGTTATTTTTTACTCACCCTCATGTCATTCCAAACCTGTAAACTTTCTTTCTTTTGCACGACACAAATGAAGATATTTTAAAGAATGCTGGTAACCAAACAAAATTGGACCCTATTGACCTCCATTGTATGAACACAAAATAACAAGATATTTTGTGATACGCAAAAATGAGTTACAGGTTTTGATCGACATGAGGATGACTAAATGATGACAGAAATGTTATATTTTGGTAAAATATTCTATAAGGCTTTTTACAAAAATACACCTTCGAGACCTAAATAAATAAATTCCTAATGTATTGTAACCCTATCTATCCCCTAAAATGATTTTACTTCTTAATTTTCAATCTGATAAATACATTTTTGAAGTTGAATTTTAAGAACTTTTGCCTTATTAGAACAGGACAGTGGAGAGCAGACAAGAAAGCTTTGGGCAGAGATAGGGGAGTGGGACCGGCAAAGGACCATCTGGCGCTATATGTCGGCATATATGTTTTTAATATATAAAGAAAAATACTTTAAACAAGTTTGTAAAAAATAAATCACAGTCTACAACACTTAACTCAAAAATTGAGTTTGTCTACATTTTGAGTTATGGCATGATTTTTTTGTATACAGTTTATGAAACATATTTCAAATCAAATTTTTCAAAACTTGTAGTTAAAATGTCCCATTTAAAGAATCTGCCATATACTATATGATAATAGCATCAGTCATGAAAATTAATAGTAAAGAGGCTGACCTGACTTTCCTGCGTAGCAGATAGTCAATAACATCAGGGTCTGTCTGAATGAGACTCATGAGCACCTCCTGCTGGAGCTCAGCAGACACCTGCTCACGAAAAAAAAACAAGTTCACTCTATTAATAGCAACACAAATAGGCTACATAACTATAAACACTCAACAGTCATTTCACAAATACCAAAAATGAGAGATTATGTAAAATAATCAATTATAGTAGGCTATATAAAAAAAGATATAAAATGGTTAACATTTTAATCCACATCACTTTCTCTCTCTTACCATGAAGAGGTGTTTGTGGTTCTGGATGAGCATCAGGGCGACAGAGATAATAGCAGTGCTGTCTTCTATCCCCAGAGCCTGAGGACTGAGCTCTCTCTCTGATCCTCTCTCTTTCTGTAGGAGGTTTGGCCCAAAGATCACTGCCAGGTTGGCTGCCGTCATCTTATTACCTGAGATCTAATAACATCACCAGATTAAATCACCCTTCAGAATCATTTGTTTGTTTGTTTGTTTGTTTGTGCTGGGGACAGTCACATGAGGGAGCTGGCTGCTATATCATGTAAATCACTTTAATCACACTTAATTAACTTTTATTGGACAACAAATATCAAATCTGTGTCGACCTAGAGATAAATTTAATGCTTTAAATGTGGGGGTCCTAGGTTTAATGACACAAAATAATTTTTTTTAATTAGTTAAATGATGCCTGTGGTCAGAACACAAACAAACCGATACTGAATTCTAAGATGAACAGCTAGAATAACAGAAATAAGTCAACATTTAAACACAGTGACATGATAAAACACTCACATTGTAATGAGAACAGTTAGGTACAGGTGGTGTTACCTCCTGTTGGTCAGGTCCGGTCGAGTCGTGCGCGTTCTGTTGTACTGTATGTAGGAGGGCGAGGAGCCTCAACAGTGTGTCACAGTTACAGGGCGGTAACAGGTATAACAACTGCTGCAGGTATTTTAACTGATCAGCCCCTCTTAATACTGTCACACACACAACACATGCATATTAATAAAACTCATACTATAATCAAAAGTGTCACAAATATTTATGCAATTACACTAGCGGTCAAAAGTTTTGGGACACTTTCTTCTTTAAAAAAAACTTTTGATATGATGTATTTGCTTAAATATCTGAAATTAGTTTAGTAGACAAAAATATAATTTTCCAAACATACATGTTTTTTATGACAAAACTAACATTTTATTTAACATATATATATTTTTATAGATAACTTTGACTGAATAATTAAGAAAGAACAGCCAATAAGAGCACAGAATAGATAAAATCTCCTTTAATATTGTTATTGAATATTGAGACCTCAAGAAGCTGCTTGATAAATTACATGAAAACATTTCTGCAAATTCAAGTCGAAAGGTGACTACGCTGAAGACGATAAAATATAACACTTATTTTAATTTTTTTTAATTACAACATAATTCCTGTAGTTCCCTTTGTTTTATTTCATAATTTTGATGAGTTTATTATTATTCTAAAATGTGGAAAAATATGAAGACATAAGTAAGTAAGTGTCCCAAAACGTTTGAGCACTAGTGTACACATTTTGTATCATGTATGGGTCATACAACACAGCTGGTCCTATTTCATTTTTCCCTAAATGAAAACATCTTACCTGTAATGTCTTTTTTACAAAAATCTAGTAACTCCTATTTCATCATGGGTTTTTTTTTCTTTTCTTTTTTTTGGTGGTCTGTGTTTTACTAAATGACCCATAATGAAACAATGAATTAATGCATTTGGATCTTTTCAGTAACGTGTGCTCTTACAGTTAGCGTGCAGGAAGGCACGGTACAGTTCTCGGGGTAACAGCGGGTCTGGCATCTCCCTTAAAAACTCCTTCAGTAATGCAGCCACATCATGAACGCTGTGCTCCTCATCTAACACAACATCTATCCCGCTGTTAAAGTCATCACGCAGCTGAAAACACAGTCAATGGAATGATTCAACAGCCTCAAACAAACAGCATGCCACTGCAGATGAGCCTCAAGTATCCAAAGCCTTGTATTTCTATACAAACACAGTTTAATATTTACATCACAGTCTGCGTGAGGTTAGCTGCCTGCACATGCACTAAACTGCTTTATGCAA
This sequence comes from Oreonectes daqikongensis, assembly GCA_026939265.1. NCBI lineage: Eukaryota > Metazoa > Chordata > Actinopteri > Cypriniformes > Nemacheilidae > Oreonectes > Oreonectes daqikongensis. The sequence continues at coordinate 5,786,181 of JAOTQM010000343.1, read as the reverse complement.
ATAAGGAATTGCATCAGTACTTAAAAACATACAATGTATAGCAAGTGTTGTGCTGTCAACACTGTGCTTTAATAATCAGTATGAAATGTAAGGTGTATGGGTGGGTGGGTGAGAGAGAGAGAGAAACGCTTTGTAATATACAGGGTCGAAACTTACTTGACGGACTCTCTTTTTGGAGCTGCCTACTCGGAAAATCCCCAAAGTTTGTAACCCTAGAAAGAGAGAAAGCTGATAATAAGCAAGTGTTGGGCTCATATGTCGACATCCTGACTTTAGTTTGAGTAATATTTGGATGACATGGCCCTCTATTTGTAACCACCAGGGTGTGTAACACAAACTGCCGCCACAGAATTCCTCATAAACCACAGAAGATTTCTACCTGTTATTTAAACCTCAACCCTTTTTATGAAACTTTTTGTCTAATTTCAGTGTATTTTTCTTAACTGTTTAACACATTATATATATATTTTTTAAAAATCCATTCCACAGATTTGTGCACATCTTTTCCAAAATACAGTACAGGAATTTAGAGTTAAGTTTCAGGGTCAAACGTTAAGCTACAATAACAGTAAATGTATGCGCATTGACATGTTTAGATTTACATGCTGTTTTTCTAACATGATATCCTGACAACCAAGCTGTATATAATTTGGACAACTGAAAGCCTTAAAGTTGAAAACTCTTGAAACTCTCAAGTTGTTACAAAGCTATATACATTTTGTTGATATTCATAGAGGTTTGGAACAACTTGAGGGTGAGTAAATGATGACAGAATTGTCATTTTTGGGTGAACTGTCCCTTTAACATTTTGTGCTGTAATACGTTTTTTAGCTCACCGTAAGTCTGAATGTGGTTACAGCAGCGTTCCACCACTCGGGGTACTTGTCTGTAAATAGGGTTAAGACTGAGTTTGGCCTGTGTACGTCCAGCAGATGCCTTCTTCATTTCCAGCTCATTAGGGTGAGAGAGCTGCAGAGCTTCTAGTAGTCTGGACTGACTCTCTACCAGATCAGAGATGGAGTCTACAGACAACCCTCCCTACACAGAGACAGCAAGAGGTGGGAAAAAATAAATAAAAGTTTGTTTATAATGGAAGGGATACATGAAAGGAATAAAGTCTGTGAAGTCTGAAACAATCGGTTTCATTTACAAAGAATTATAAAGTTTCTCAGTGGTCAGTAGCTAAAAGACAAAAAGTATTAGACTGCAATGTTTGAAATCTAATAATACTTTTGAGATTTTTACTGTCCGCAGAATAAATGTAAACCCATTTTGATAAAAGCTTTTCAAACACCACATCGATCAGCGCAGAGATGATTGCACAGTCCAACAATCGGTTCTTTTTCCTTCCTCTCCCCATGTTTGGGTGGAAAAAATGGAGAGTTTGATTTGGCAAAGAAACAGACATAGATCTCATTCCCTCTGTAGCCACCCATAGAGATATTGTCTCTGACCCCACTGAGTGAGATTTGACTCTGCCCATAACTGTACAATAACGTGAACTACACTGACTGCTGCCATTCAGAGTCAGTATGTGGTTACATTTTGATGTCTTTTTTATCAACCATCAAATTGTTTTTGTATTAGACTTTGGAATTTTAAATTGCTTATTCTTCATTTTATCTTAATGAATGATGTCTGTGTTCTGGCACTTGAGACTAAAACGTGACCAAAAGCAAACACCCATTTGCAGTTCTCAATGACATTTTATCCAAATATGCTAAAAAAAAAAACCATGATTTTCCTAGTTTCTTTCAGCATGATCTGAATTTTTCATAAACAAATTGCTTTAAAATTTAGTTAAAAGTCTTTGGCAGGAAGTTAATCTGTTTAATGTTTATCTGTGAGGTGTTCCGTATCAGCGCTTGATGGTGGGGAAATGTTTGAATGAAATGATGCCAGGCTAGCGAACATTTTTATTGGCCCTGATTTATATTTGTGTTCCTTCTCCTCTCATTTGCTCTCAGATAAGATGTCAGCAACACATAATCTCTCAAAGAAACGGCACAGACTTTTGCTGATAGCATATTATATCGTCATACAGCTGTAGCCAAAAGAGATGTCCAACTTCGGAAAATTGACATCTTTAAAATATCTTTATTAAAATTATATTATTAAAAATTCAATATGAATGTTGCATAATTGTACGTTAAGTGTTGCCTAAACAGAAGCTTAACTTTGGAAAGAATTTAAGGAGGTCAATGTATGCTTTATTTCCTGCAAGTTTCTTTTTGTATTTGTTTTTGTATTTTCAAATAAAACCTGTATAAGTTCTAGTTATGTCATTATGATACATAATACATTGCAAATGTTTTTTTGGGGGGGGTTTATGTTAATATGATTTAAGAGCTGTTTTTGAGTCTATAACAAACAAATGTTATGTTGTCCAAACTTTCACTAGACCTCCGCAAATAATCAATAACTAATTTAATTTAATTTAATACAATTAATATACAATAAAAGATTTATATAAATTAAAATAAATAAATGAATATACATCAAATATATATATTTATTTTAAGCAAAACAGGCCAGAAGTTAACTTCAAGCCAGGTGTATGCATCTAAAAAAAACATCTATATGTTAATGAAATTATCTTCCATATTCGGTATCCTTGATCCCACCTAGTTTTAAATCAAAAACTAAAAGTTATGATATGTCCCACCCAAACTTCCTGTTTATGCAGACAATAGATAGAAAACTGCATTCGTTCAAGAGACTTTAAATACATTTTCTATCATAGATTACAATATAAGAGTGTTTGATCTAAATAAAACCCCACATTCTTCTCGTACCCGTCTGTGTGTCCGTGAGGTATTGTCCATGAACGCTGATGACACAGGTTTGCTGTGAACTTCCAGTGCTGGTGAAGAAGCAGCCCCAGGTGACAAGATTGTAGTGCGCAACGGCCGGTTTCCATTGTGCTGCCATTTCTCAGCACGGAAGTGTAGTACACTGGCCTCCAGGTCCAGACAGTCGCGGCGACTCTCTTTCAGTGCGTCCTGACGCTGCTTGTGGGCCCGGTCATTGGCGATTACTTGGGAAAGAGGGATGCTGAATGCCTGGGGTGCAACTTCTACAGCAGAGTTTAAAAAGAACAGTTAGCACAACAATTGGCCTTTGAGCTGAACTGTTACCTTTTTTCATTAAATCCAATTGCAAGGGTTATATTATGAGTTAAGATATTGCACCAAGGATCAGTTTTCATATAATATGTATGTTTAAGTATTGCAAAGAAATGCCACATTGCACGTTTTATCAGTCAAAACAATGACTCTTCAAATGTTGTCCCAAAAACATGATCTACTTTTACAGACCATTTACTATTGTTTTACCCAGATGTTGGTTCACACTTAATAATGCTTAAGCATTACTTCTTGCATACCTGCTTACATTCTGCAAAGACCAAAGCCAAAATATCTTTAATTTTTGTCTCATACTGTCTAACGCTTACATACTTGTTGATTTACAAACTAAGTGAAGGCAACAAGAATATAATTGTATAGTTTTTCAGCATAGAATATAAAGATGTTGTGCAGGAAGTTTCTGGAAGTTCAAAAAAATCCTTAACAGAAAATGTATGATTGTGGAAATTTAGTGTAAATCAAAGATCATTCTGGAAATGAATCATATTGTAGGCTAATGCTTTGTGTAAATAATTCCTGTACGTTCAAGATCTATGGGGACACATTGTTTACACTTCACATATACTGAATGTACTATACAGACTTGGCTCCTCCATGTCTCTATTTCTGCTTTTTTACTCATTCTAAAGTGAAAAACATCTTGTATGTGCAATGTCTGGTTTCCAATCATGTGCAAACATACTATTAAAAGCTATTTCGAAATGCAGTACAGATGATATATTTAACCAGTCAGAATAATAACAACAACTTCCAGTGTTTGTCTTCTGCGCATCTGTAGGTAAGCCTCTCAGAGGGTGGCTAACACTTTAATTATAAAACCCATTAGCACCTTATAAAAGCCTATTCTACTTGATTTAAAATCCTCGATCTCAAAGTAAGCTTTATTTAACATATTCTGCTAAAGCAGCTTACCTGTAATTAAACTGAACCCATCTAAGTATTTTTATATATGGACTTGATTTATAAGTTACGCCCACGCTTTTAAATAGCAACATTAATACACAGGAGACTAGACTCTGTTTTGGCTGGAAGCAGACTACAACAGCAAAACTTCTCTTCTCGCCCCTCCTTCCCTCACAATCTCTTTTCATCTATCTCCACCTCTAGGCTTAAAGGTCTGGTGGCAGGTCAGGTTAGTCTGGTTCACTAGCCGCAAGCTTACCGATAAGTTGGATGGATAGGGGGATTGGGTCTGCTTTAAATACATTCCTACCCTCCCAACATCCACCCTTCTATTTCTGCATTCCACCCTGACCTCCAACCATGGCAATGTGGAACATGAACCTGACGCACATGCTGGATACAAGTGGCAGACCGTGGCTGCAGGTGGCAGGAGGAACGGCAGGAACGCGGCCAAGCAAAGCGGCCTGACCCACAAACGGTTATTGCTGTTTTGTCTCCTTTAGTGCATGGTCTGAGATCAGTTTGAGCTACATGTTACAGCAAAGTTAAACACTGATCCCTCATCAGCCCTAGTGAGCTTTATTATGTAAAGTTTGTTTATTATTACTTTTGATTATTACTTTCATTTATTTATACAGCATGGTGAATAAAAAAATAGAATATCGTTGCTGTCCTTCCAAAACCTTGGGTTTTTTAGGAAATGGATAAACAAGCAGGCAAAGAACTGTTAGCTTATAAGCATTCATCCAAAAATCTTTCTCTGTGTTCAACCAAACAAAGACATTTAAAGGTTTGGAACAGAGAGTGAGTAATTCACTTTTTCACTTTTTAAAACGTTTTATAGTTAGATATTTGAAAAACCCAATGACAAAAATAAAGGGTGACTAATAATTATGATTTATAAATATAAAATACAAATATAAATTGTTAAATATTATATAACAAATATTTGTAAAAATTATGGAGATTTCAGAGGACAGCAGCAATATTTGACTTGTGATTTATAAAACAACAATATAGAATACTTTTAACGTTATTTAAAGTTATTAGCATGATTCGGGAAAATAGAAAAAATAAATATCTGCTTTTTATGTTATTGACATTTAATTTAAAATAAATGTAATTTAATTGTAGCTCTTGTTGATCTAATAGACAGCCAAATAGTAAAAATAATTCTTTAGCTAGTAGCTTTAGATTGGACAGTTTTCAGACTTGATCCTCAGACTTGATGCACAGATTGTTGGATGTAACTACAGTGGATGTACAGCATTCTGCGTCTTAAAGTCTTAAAGTCTCGTGTGTCTTATAGGCCAGTGGGAGATTTGCAGAAACTGTGACACACCAAACAGTCTTGGCAACCAGGCTCAGAAAATCCACAAAGAGAACATCCATTTATCGGTCTCTGTACTGCCTTCACTGTCCACCAGAGAAAGAGATTAAGTTGACATCTGATTGCAATGCAGTTCAACCATTTGTTTGTGGCTTACATGAATCTAAAAGGTGGCACAAGAGGTGCTCAGGAATGCTGTCTGACAAACAGGAGTTACTTAAAGTACTTGAGCAGAACAGCTCACACGGTCAAATGGTTCAAACATAGTCATGGATCACAAAGCAAAGTGTTGTGGGACCTAAATATGTTTAAATTATTGCTATTTGTACTTTTAACAGAGTTTTACTCAATCTGTCAATGTGTTAAAGGATGAAATTATCTCTTACCTCTCTCTTTCTTTTCTTTTGAGAATGAGTCAAACTTTCTCCGCAGTGATTTCCTCCTCTTACGAGTCTCTACAGAATAAAGATAGAAGCTGGTTTATGAACAGGCCAATAGATTCATGAAATACAAAATACAATATGATAAAATGTATTTTATCATATAAAAATCTAATAAAATGAATAGAATAAAGTAAATAATCTCTATTTTTTATTCTAAATTTTAAAAGAATTTTAAAAATAAGCTGAACTAAAACAAACAAGCAAAAAAGAAAATTTAATGACCGGTAAGAATAAAATAGGATACATAAATGTAATAAAAACCAAAAATTAGATGAAGGATTTTTAATGGTAATTTAGTAGCTAAGAAGGCAAGTTATATTAGAAAGTTATTGTTTTGAAGGTCACATTGTAATACTGAAAATACAGGGATGTTTTTGCACACATTATACACACAATGTAAAGCTGTAATTTTGTTGAAAACTTAGTGTAGATCGTGCAGAGGGGCTTTAGGTGGGGTCATATTCCCATGACTGCAGGAAATGAGAGTTTATTTCTATAGCAACTGCCCCCTTCTATCCCCACACGCCAGAGACAGGATGAGAGAGAGATGATGATGATGATGATGATGATGATGATGAGAATAAACACAACGCATACTAAAAATGTCTCTGATTTAGGTTAAATGATTCCTTTGGGTCAACACAGAGATTAAAGTAAGCGAAAAAAAATGGCTATGAAAGTAGGAGAGACTGAGATAAAACAACAACATCACAACAATGGCTTTAAGTGCATAGAGCGATAATGATGCATAAACATCGATTTTCAAGTATGAAACTAGAAAATAAACCTGGATTAAGCACCAAGAAACTAGAAAATAATAAAATCCAAACTCAGAGTCGTCAATCATCATGATTCTAATTTCTGTCATGCATATTTTACAAAGCCTTAGTTAAACTCCGTAGAACATTTATCTTCCCAAAAAATAGCTGCCAAACACACTGATGACATTTCTGAAAGAGGCAGCCATGTAAACCACCATGCAGAATCTGACAGATTTCTCCTTCGGGAGGAAAATGTTGTGTAAATATTTCCATAAAAATATGGTGGCTGCTTCCCCATGGGTTAGCTGGCTGTGTTCTTCTCACAGATGTCCAGTTAAAAACTCCACGTATAAGAACAGAGGGTGACCTTCCATGATTTGACCATGTGGTGCTTTGGTACGTGCTGGGAATTACACTTCCCACATACAGTAACAAAGTGGGAAGTGATTTTCCATGGTAGGGACTATCACATGACTATTCATAGCACAAACACACAGAGGAGCATAGAGGAGTCAAGAAACAGAACACAAACTAAATAAAAAGATGACAAGGCAACATTTATGAGCCCTTTTTGTTAAAGATTACTGTTGAATGAGGGCGTAAAAGGTGCCCACAGCAATGAATGTCAAAACACAGCTTTTAAACATTTACAGACCCAAAGACCATGACCCTAGAACACAAAAGAAGATATTTTGAAGAATGTTGGTGTAAAAACCGTTGGTCCCCATTGATTTATATTGTATAGACACAAAAGTTTTTCTGTTACCAAAATTCTTCAAAATATCTTCTTTTGTGTTCTGCAGATGAAAGAAAGTCATCCAGGTTTGAAGTAACAGAAATTAATTTTTTACACTTTAACCCCCTCATCCTCTGAATCAGAAATCCCAACCTGTAAATTCACTATGATGTAATATCTCTGCGGTTTCTTGGGCATCTCATCTCAAGTGTCTATCCAAAACAATCATATCGAAACCATGCATCATGACAAAACCTATTCCCATATTTGTTCTTGCAAATGTACCTTTAGGAACGCTGATCTTAAAATCCAGGTGTCTTTTTTCCAAGTGGTAAAGGGCTACCTCCTGCAGTCGTGCTCTCTCCAGCTCTGACAGACTTTGGATGGGAACCAGCTGCAGCCTTAAGCTCTGTCCCAGCATGGTGGTCCACGTATGTTCACCCTGAAAAAGAGACAAACAGATTGAAAAAGCGGAACTGAAACAGTGTACAGGAAAAAAACATTGTTTTCTGACACAGTCTACTTTCTTGTAGAGTTTGGTTGCAAGTAACCTTTCACTAAATCACCTGTTTGTCATTTAAAGTGATGCTGATTTATGTGAGTTTGATCAGCGTTGGAATTCTGCAGCAAGGTATTTCTAGGATTGACCCTCGTGAAAATGATATACTGGAGTTAGATTGTTTTGACTATCATCTCCTGCAGAGAGAGAAGCCCTGTGAAATTTTACGAGCAGGTTTCTTGTGTTTACGTATTTGCTGTTGAAACAGGAAGTTTGGGCGGTACGTCAAAGGGATCTTTTGTTTGATAGCCAATAGGCTCACAACTACATTTAAAAGGCATTTTAAAGGAGGAGTTCACCCAAAAATTTGAATTTCTAAATTTCTTTCTTCTGCAGAACACAAAAGAAGATATTTGGTATACAAAACCGTTGTTTCCCGTTGACATACATTGGTTTTGTGTCTATACAATAGAAGTCAATGGGGAATGGTTTTGGGTTACCAACATTCTTCAAAATATCTTCTTTTGTGTTTTGCAGAAGAAAGTTGTACAGGTTTAAAATGGCAAGAGGTTGAGTAAAGGATGACAGGCTTTTTTTTTTTAACTATTCCTTTAAACGCATTTTTGTGCTTAAGAATTATTTTCTCTACATTCAAGAGTTCAAAGCAAATAGACATGGACTAAAATCCACATAAAGACTGTTGTTAAGTTCTACACAGTTGACCTTTATAGGGACATGTCTGTAAAAACATGAACTAAAAGCGCACTGTCTGGGTCAAACACACAAAAAGCCTGAAGGATTGAAATACTGAATAACATCCTCTAATAGAAAAGCATAATATTTAAGACTTCTCGGTTTAATTGGATTCAAGGGCAGCTACTTTTAGACTTGGCTGTGATCCTGTATTGGGTAAACATACAATAGCTGGTGGACATGTTATGACCCAGCGCAATTCCCTTGACAACATACATCCCGTCACATGTGTTGTACAGTTCATCTGATGTGATGACAACAAAGAAAAGGACTAAAACAGAAAACAATTGCTGATGGTGCAGTTGCGTGATCATGTGAAAACAACAGGTAAAGTACAGTTACAGTCACACGTACAGCCTTTGAGAGCCTTTTGTTAAAACTCCGAAAAAACAGCTCAGGAAAAATTATAAGATTACTTAGAACTTCACAATTTGATGTGAAGGAACACCATCTTTCACTGGTCCTTTTGGGAATCACATCCTTAAGGTCTAATTGAAAGCAGGAATAAGTTTGGAGTTTTTGTCCATGTGGGGGGTTGCTTTCCCCTTTGGGTTATGGCCACACCGAATGCTAAGCAGTGTTGAGAAAAGGATAAAGTTCAGAGGTCGCAGGTTGTGCCCTGTTTATTCTGACAGTATTAGGGTTCAAAGGTCAATGAATGAGACTGAAATCAATATCCACCAACCAGTGTTGATACCATTATCTCCGTGTCACACAGAAAACATCAATTTTCTCAATGCAGTTACACAATACATATAATATAAATGGCTTTTTCTTTGCATTATAAATTATATTATAAATTCATAATAATGCAATATAGCTCTATAATAGTATAGCAGTATTGATCTGTAAACATTTTCAGACAAAACATGTCTCATAAACCCTTTCGTCTAATACCAAAAATGAAGCTAGAAGGAAAAAAATAACAGCAAAACACAAACACATGTGGAACGACGACACATTTCAAACCCACTGAAATCTACACCACCATCTTTCATCAGGCATATTCATGTTCATTCAGTGTTCATTTAGTGAAAAGGCTTTTGTGAAAAACATTGAAGTTCAAAGCACTAAACGGCATGACAAACAGCACAAATCTTTCATGATGTCCATACCACAATATGTTATAATTCAACATTCCAAAACAATATTGGTTTAACATATCCAACCACAGGGTCAAAAATGCACTTTTAATGTACTCCTGTAACCGTTTAGACTAAATTAAGTGCAGACTAAATATCATCAAGATTAATGTGCATCAGTTAAAAAGAAACAATTCAGGCACACTGAGCAAAGCCTTTGAATCCTTACTGAGGACATTTCAAAGTAGCAAGGGCACATTCTGAATCAAATCTGCTATTATAAACTTTCTAATGAACTAAAGTTAAAACGTTTTAAAACATTTTTGACATGTGCACAGAAATTTGACATGTGCAAATCAGATTCCACTCACAACCAAAACAACAACAGATTCAAGTGCATGACAAAACCCAGAGAAAAATATCAGATGACCATAAACACAGCCCCAAGAATACACACTCTTGAGAACGTTTTGGTGAAACTGTTTCACTGCCTCACTTCACTTTGAAGAGAGTTACTTCAGTACCCTCCAAAGCAAACTTGACCTTATTTTTCTAATTTTTCTACGTCTTTGTTCCACGTGTTTTTCTTTTCTTGTCTGATTTCCCTTCCTATACTTCTAAATCCCAGACCATGTTTGTCTTTTCTCTGTCTCCTGGTCTTTAAAACCTGGCTCATGCTTCTTCTTCATGAGAAGTTTGATATAAATACTTCTGTTTAGAAGCATGCTGATAGTTCCCAGATGCCCCTTTAAAACAATTCCCAAGTGTTTGTATAACAGTTCAGCCAGTAACATTCTTGGTGTTCTTAGCAAAGATCATCAGACCATTATTGTGGATTGAAAGCATGGTGAGTATTACATATGTGCATTTCTTGAGGATGATGGGTATTCTGTTGTTTATCCAGTTTCAGCTACAGCTGGCGAGCATTTACATCAATGTCTTGTTTATGTGTGTCTGCATGCATGTGAACATGCAAGTTCATACATATGTATGCTATCATTTTTTTTTTAAATGCAACAAACACCTAGCGGATCTACTTTATGAAGGACATCTAAACATTTAACAAAAAGTTAAACAGAAAAATAGAACAACATAATATTAATACATATAGTATTCTTATAAATATTGTACCATCAACCCATCAATATAAATATAACTGCATAACTACCACGTAATGCCTGCCATCACATATAGAGCATCCTCTTAACTACATCCTTTAACAACAATTGTAAATCTTAAACAAATCTAGAAAACACTAACATATTTAGAACAGGGCCACTTTTCACTCAAATCTATTTAAATTAGCAGCACTTTCCCATTACACCTATATTTGGTTTTTATTATCATGATGAGTCTCCAGAGGAAGTCACCGATACTCTTGAAATGGAAAGAAACGAAAATCATCATTTCATGTGTAATGTGGTCTGGTGGCCTAATCAGTGTTCCCATTGGGAGAGTTGACTTTAAGGGAACTGAATCCCAAAGAATTTGAGCGCTGCTTTACAACGTAAGACCAAACAACAGGAAAATCTAAACTGACAGGACAAATTGTTAAACAATCCAAGCTAGAAGTAAAAGCCCATAAACAGACCCTTCTTGATAATCTTTGATAAAGTTTGTTTTCTAGAGCTTTACTTTCGCTCAGTGGTTAGAGCATGGCGCTAGCAACACCAAGGTCATGGGTTCGAACCCAGGGATTGCACATACTCAGAAACAAATGTATAATGCAATGTAAGTTGCTTTGGATAAAAGTGTCTGCCAAATGCGTAAATGTTCTACATAAGGATATTCATGCAATTATTCAACATATTATATGTAAAAACTGGAAGTAAGGTCAAACAAGTCACTTCTTCAGTAACCTTTACACATACAAGTTCAAGCAAATACACACAATAACATTTCTATAACAGGCAGCACACCGTAATAGATAGTGAAGCATTAGAATTAAGTTGATCACCCAAAAAAAAACATAATTCAAAAAACATAACACACTGTATACTGTATGTTAAACAAACATCTGGTGTAAAGTGACAGACTGACTCTTATATATAGGCCTATATATATATACACACACTATGAGTAATGAAAATCCACAAACATATACTTCAACATCACACTTACCTATTCATTTAATATATTATACACAACATGAGTAGCCTAGTCTCAGTCTGTAAAATATCAGTCGCAATAAACTTTTGTCAACATGAAATATTTAACAAATACCAAACTTAAAACAGCGCGCTCACGTACAGACATACTCACACACATCCTTCACTCTACCTGCAGGCTGGGATGTCACACTGAGACACACAGTCTTTAAATGTGGACAATCTCCTCAGACACTTCACACTGCACAGCAGACACAGCCAATCCGATGCAAGCGTCAGACAGACAGACAGACAGAAGCAGAGGAGGATAAAGAAGGAGGTCTGTTCTCTCCATCTGCCGTGTACTCATGTAAATCTGAGCACAGCAACAGGGCTGCCAAGAGCAAACTTTACGTAAACACTCACAGAGTGACGTAAAGCAGAAGGGGAGGAGACTCTGAAACTGATGCTTGAGGCGATTCCTCTGTCAGAGTATCACTCTTCACCTCCACTGGAGACCTTCTCATCTCTCGCTGCAAGGTTTCCTTTCCTTCTACCTGTGTCCTAAATCACAGGGCTTACTCACACAGGCATTGTTTACTACACACAGACAAGTACAGTCATACATACAAAATGAATTTAAATGCAGAACTAAACAGAGTGGTAAAGAACAAAAAAGTCGAGAATGAAGAAAAGACCAAGAGAGTAAGAGAGAGAGCAAAAGAGCGAGAGGATGGAAGATAATAGCACAATGAAGGAGAGAGTTCAGATGATGTGATACGGTTACTGAAAAACACATTAACAAAGTAACTTTTAAAGGGTACATAAAACCAAAAATGCTTGACCTTTTAACTCTTCGACTCTCTGGTGACCTCACATATCTACATTTTATCTGTTACACAGATTTCACATTTTCTCGATAAAGCACCTCAAGGCAAAATGCCATGAACTCATTAATATTTCTTTTTTTGTGTTCTTACAGCAGGTTCTAAAAGTCTGAGACCCCAAATTTCTTTATCATAAACATGAAAATTACCAGAAAGATTTAGGAATATTTTAGGTAAACTCGTTTGTGTGAAAACATTTTCTTACTTTTACTGACTAGGATGTTCTCTTGGAACAATCTTAAATTCTGCATGATCATAAATCATTCATGTCATTATAATTCATAATATTAAAATTAAATGAGTCATAGATCACAGCATAGATCAGTTTCTGCATCAACCTTTGGACTTAGTGCCAACTCGAGTAAATGCTGTCATTGAAGCAAAAGGATTATATTCTTGTGGCTCATCCCAATTTTCTAAATCATGCACATCAACAATACAATATTTCTCTCGAGTTGTTTTGCTATAATGTCATTTGAAATACCAAAACATGTATTCGCTTGGTCTCATACTCTTGGCTTCACTGTATATGGGTAGTTGACAAATAAACCAAAAATGTATCCTATGGTGTGACAGCACAATTTTAGAAAACAAACTGTTAATAATATATTACTTTATATTATTAATATTTATAGCTGTGGTTAGAGCATGCAGGCGCTAGCAACACCAAGGTCATGGGTTTGATCCCAGGGATTGCACATACTCAGAAACTAATGTATAATGCAATGTAAGTCGCATTGGATAAAAGTGTCTGCCAAATGCATAAATGTAAATGACAGATCCAGCACACTGGTGAAAAGCTGCACTGTATATAGCAGCCAACACACAATACTTACACACGACACCCAAACATCTTTCTAGAGATAACATAGATAACATATGCTGTTGCATAGTGCACACAGGCACAACGTGAAGAGAAAGCCATATAGACATATGTAAACTATACATGTAGCACCACCTATAGGAAAACTGATAAATGTGCAGTGCAGTATGTGTTTGGAATGTGCTGTGAGGCTGTGTGCGGTATGTCATGGATTTGCCATTAATTTACCATCTGCAGGGCTTGGATGTGCTTGAACTCTCTGGGGATTTTTCCGACTCCGTCAATGACGAAAACACAGTCCAGATGTCTTCATCACTTATACCATCCATCCACAATCATACCGTTTTCACAAACACATGGGCTGCCAAGAGCTCCTTCATCACATTGAAGGGTGCTAAAAAAACTATTCTGACTGATATTAAGGAGGACTGTGTAAGATATATAAAACATTCGTCCTTAGTGACGTGCTTTAGTTAAAAAAACAGCAACATTTCATTTTGATTTGTGTTTATATATAAAGTCGAATAAATTAACGTTTCATCAACGCCATGAAAAACAGATGATTGTCACAAACTCTTGAATTTTATTCTCCTCTGAAAAATAAAAAGTCTCCGCTGTCCCACCGATTTTCCATACACGTGAGAATCTTGATATCCGGCCATGAAGAAAAAGTGCTACTCAGTTTCATGTGTTTGACCTCTGACCCTGACATCAAGGTTGCCCGTCCTGTTTTCGCCATAACATAGAGGTGTTAGGTGAATATAGGATCATATGACCCTGAAGCAGGATGAAAAGCAACAGGAACTAAAGCCACATCTGTCCCAAGAGTGGATGGGAGTAAAATCCAGTGTGTGCAGGTTTGGTGCGGAAGTTCAGATAACTCAGGAAGAGTGACTCAGTTCTATACTAAATTTATACTGTCACTCTCATGATGTGTATGGAAAACACTTTTTTTTTTTTTTTTTACACCTAGTTTATGAGTCAGTATTGGATATCACTTCTCAGCTGATGATGGCAATAATGGTATACTAATGCAGGCAGGCCTACTACTGCACACACTATAGACTGCACTGCCCACTAGAGGTGGTGACTGAGATGTCCAAGAACACATAAACCATAAAAAACATAGAATTACAAAACAGTAAAAAAATAAACATATAAACATGACATTTTTACCTATGGCAATGCTTGTAAGCATTATCTGATGAAATTAGTTGATGCTGAGCGTTGCATGTTAAAGAGATTGTTCACTCCAAAATTAAAATTCTCTTTACATCTGTATGACTTTCTTTCTTCTGCAGAACACAAAAGAAGATATTTTGAAGAATGTTGGTAAACAAAAACTTTGGTCTCCATTGACTTCTATTGTGTAGACACAAAACCAACGCAAGTCAACGGGAACCAACGGTTTTCTGTTACCAACATTCTTCAGTTCAAAATATCTTCTTTTGTGTTCTGCAGAAGAAAGAAAGTCATACAGGTTTAAAATTACATGAGGGTGAGTAAATGATGACAGAATATTATTTTTGGGGTGAATCTCTTTAAGTTTAAGTATTAATCCAATGCCATACAATGACACACATAAAAATATTTCATGGGTATATTTAGCACAACAAAAATTGACCTGAAACTTCACATTCACCTGTCTTCCAGTAATGCTCATATCAAAGTCACTGCTCTGTCCAGACATGCTGTGGGGCAAAAGGTAACAATGACTAATGCTTACATTGGAGCACACAGACAGAAAAGCAATAAATCGTGTTTATAGAGCTCTTATTACTGCTGGTTCTGTTTGTGTTATCTTGCAATGAGAAGCTACAGATTAAATAGAGTTAATATTATGGATTATTTTTTATGGAAGACCTCTTATTAATGGTACCACCAGACAGAGGTGTAAAGAGTACATAAAAATCGTACTTGAGTAAAAGTACAGTTACGTTACAATTACTCCATTACAAGTTACAAGTCACAGATTCCAAAACAACTTGAGTAAAAGTCTTAGAGTATCTGATTTTAACAGTACTTGAGTATTTTACTCATACTGAATAGGCTCAAAGAGACATTTGATTTGTCAGGAGAGCAATTGCATTTATTTTCTGAAATCCTTCAAAACACCTCAAAATTGCAACAAATCAAGGTCGACACCATAGCCAACACATATTACAAACACTCAAGTCTCAGTTAAGCTCAAGTGCTCATAAGTAAACCAATATCCTTCAAAAAGAACTCTTCAGGATAAATAAAATAATGTAAAGAAAAACTAAAAGTCAAAGCCTTTTTGCACTGGACATGCAGATTTTGGCCTCATCGCCGGCTGCAGTCATGTCCTCATCTCACATATAAACCTCGAGCGATTGACAACTACCTGATAATGCATTTGCATCAAGAAGCCATGTTGACAAGTTTCAGTAAGTAAAGGAAAATGCACAAGATATTGTACCTTCAATGCCCTCTAAATGGCAATATTGCTTCATCTGTATAGCAGAAATAAATTGCTGCAAAAAAAGTTTGGTGCCATACAAAATGTAATGTGTAATTGCATTAGTTACTACAAATGTAGTGGAGTAAAGAGTACATATATTTATTCAAAAATGTATTCAAGTAGAGAGCAAAAACTAATATCTTTGATACTCTACAAAGTATTAAAATAGCCAAAAAAGATGCTTAAGTACAGTACCTAATTACATTTACTCAAATACTTTACACCACTGCCGCCAGATGCAATCCGACCATCAACAACAATTATGTACAAACATAGGAAAACTGGGATTGAGCTTTCCTTGTTTGGGTGTCTGTATAACAGATTCGGAGAAGAAAACAAAGCTAACTGAAAAATCAACAAACAAAGAAAACAAAAAATATTGTATCCACATTTACATTCCACACAAAATATAAGCACTGGCGCACCAACCACGAGGTTATTGGCGTCAACATTTAGAGCAGTCTCAAAGCTGTAGTATGTAGGATTTTTGCAGTAAAATATCAAAAAACCACTAGGCCAACTTTGTTATATATTTTGTTTAATTGAGTACTTCCCAAATGTTTCCAACTATTTGTAAATTGTCACCATTTTAACTACGGACACAGACCTTGTCTGAGAGTCGCCTGTCAATGGTGTCATATCCACATTACCAAAGAAACTAAATGGAAAGCCTGCAACCTTCTCTACATATTGTAACTAAGTCATTCTTATGTATTTCATTTATTTTTCCTGAAAGCTAAAATAAATATAATTCATGAAAGCTATCAGAACATGTAGAATGTTACTGTTTGGAATAATAGGGATACTTGCAACTGTTTTTATATTTCTAGTTATTTAAAATATAAAAAGTAAAAAGTCTGCATTCTACAGTATAAGTGCATTTACTGTAGCATCTTTGCATTTATTTTTTAACATACAGTAATGCATCACATGACTGATTCTTATGAATCAGCTGATAAGAATTGTGCCAACTATGCCAAAGTCATGGGGTTTGAGTCCCAGGAACATTTGCACACTTGAATACACAGGTGGTCTGTTCATGAAAGAAATAAGTAAACCACTTTCAATTGTAAACCAGAAATTCCATGTGTGTGTGGGCCAGTCTGCGCAGATGAGAGCGATTTAATTTTATCTGTCAAAAGGACAGATTGCATAACATGGGTTTGAACTAATCTGATTTTCTTTTCATCCGTTCAATCCTTTTATCCATTTTCTGTTTTATTGTACCATCAATCTGTTCTTCTAAACATCCCTAGAGGTCCCACAAAGGAAATGCCATGCTTCTCTAAACAGGACATTCTCCACCCATCAGCACAGTTCTCCACTGTTCCGCTCCATTATGCTGAAAAAACCACCATCAACCACCATTGATTGACATTCACAATGAATAACACCCATGAGTACCATAATGGGACAGTAATGTCGTTGTGTCAGACCCTATGAAGATCAAGTTCTGGCACAGGTGAACCATGGGTTAAATGACATGCAAATTTAACCATCATATCAAATAAATAATAAGCATTAAGAATAATTCTGAAACACAGCAGCATAGACAATCAATCTTAGCATAGGCAGCACATTTGGGTCATTGTCATGCCAGACATTTTGACATTATTGCTGACGGCACCAAACGCCATATAGTCTGGAACGTCACTCTCTGCTTTTTATTGATAGGTCAATCGATCAGCGATTTACACATGTCTAGCTTTCTCTATCAGGTTCAAGTGACATAATACCAATAGATAGACATATCTCGACTGAATACATTCCATTAATACCGTTTGACTCTTCATCTGACATTCCAGTATCATTTGCCATCCGTCGCTGGCTACCTCTGCCTCTAAATTCAATCTTAGCAATCCAAATCACTTTCATGGAGTTTTTTTTAACTTATTCAAAATTATTCATTTTTAGCTTGCAGAGGTTTGTGACATGAATTGGTGCCACAGTGTCTGATGACACTATTTCTGAAACAAAGAAGATTGAATTATGCATTTATAAGTGCAGACTATAAAAAACTTTGAAAAAGAAACCACTCTTTGTTGGTCTTGAAGTCTGAAATTTCAATTGAGGCCTAAATGGCGGTGAATTCTCAAGAGCATACGTGGTCTCTGACTTGTGTGTGATGAAAGGTCTTAAGCTTGTAATTCCAAAGCCCAGAGAAGATTTAAGCGAGTTCTCTAATGAAGTCAAGACCGCTTATTAGCATTCCACAGAACGGCCTTTCCACGTGGGAGAGACACACAAATCCAGATAACACAATATTATTTCCAATTCAAATCATAGTTTAGTAATGTCCTTATCATCTACATGTCGTTTCAAGGCATAGAATAGCATTCAATGGGCTTGACTCTGAATGGAAGAGGGGAGTGAAAAAGGGAAGTTCTAGGAATGTCAAACCTCCTTTGTCCTTCCTTGTTCATCCATCTTATGATAAAAACCTTTCAAATAGAAATGTTTGGGTCATGTGTTAGATCATTGGAGGAAGCTGGTGATAAGCTTTGATGTAGCACGACTCTGAAGTTTGGCTAGCACCCTGCACTAAGACAAAACACAAAATGTATCAGTATCATCCCTGATAAAATGGATCTCTCCTACAGTATGTATGACTAAATATGGGGCGAATTCTTCATGCAACTTTTATACACTGCACTTTAAGACGAAAATTGTATTATTTTATTCGCAAAACACCTGCAGTCCAGTTTAAAAAAGCCAAACGTGCCTTACATAAAACTGCTACTTCACTGTAAAAAAGAAATGTTGGTTTAACTTCAAAAAAGAAAGTTCAACTTAAAAATATTTATTAATACAATGAGTTTGCATGAAATTCTTTTTTTTTTTTTTTTTATATATATCTGTGGTCCATTAACCAGAGCAGGAAGCAGGTAGAAAACTTTTTTCTTTAAAACATGCAAATTGCATGGCAGTTATGTGACTGTTAACACCGTTACCTGATTTGCATAACTTTTGAGAATCTGGTGCTAAAACAACAAAGACAGCATGTGTAAACAAGCACTGCCACATGCAGGTTAATGCAAATCATGCTTACTTCATTCCGTAATGAATCGTGTTCAGACTGTTATTAAATGAATAAAAACGTGTCTGTCAGATAATATTTGATCTGATCCTCGTCAGCCTGGCTCCTGTCTTTCCAACACACAAATGCAGAGTTTTCCACATTGTCTCAACTCCAAGCAATATATTTGATTTATTCTTTATGCACAAATCAGAGACGTGTCCTGCATTACTATACCTTTCTTCTAAGTATATTTGGCTGTATGTTTTCATTATGTTGTGAGACATGTATAAAGCATTATGTGGAAAGATGAGGCATCCCATATTTCCAACCCATCTGTGGCACTCATTCATCATGCAGTCTGCATAGATCTGTTTACAGTGACTAATGCTGCAGGAATGTGCGGCGCTGAAGAAGAACGACTAATCGATATTCAAAGACTCTTAATTATGTTAACGGTATCGTCCCTGTTTCGTCTCCTATAAGAAAAGAAGTGCACGTTTCACAACATAATGAACTGCTCCTGCTCTTTGAAATAAAATATCATAATGTGAATTTCTGGACTGAGCTACCAAAGTACGTAATGAGAGATTCTGTGAAATAACACAGCATTAGCACAGATGTCTGTGGTAATTCTGGTTTGCACCTGCGCTGTTCTCTTTTTCACATGATGTATTTCTGCTAATGAATGCTGAAGGCTACATTATCGTGCTGACGACAGGAATGAAATAGAAGGCTATGCACCGAACCCCCATCCTCACAGCATATGGTCTTCATTATATCCCACTCTGTACAAGAACTTGGGCAATATTAATACAATTTCTTTCAAATCTTTGTACTTTTCCATTCCACACTGTTTTGGAAAACACAAGCAGTTTCTTCTTAAAATTAGCCAGAAAGAGAAGCGAAATGATTACTGCAGATCACTCGACAATAATCCTGAGGTTTTACTAGTTGTGTATAGACTGTATTGGGTTATTACGTCACTTGAGTTTGCACCGGTCTGGCCAAGCAGGCAAAAATGCAATTTATAATTTATTACACACATTCACACTCGTACAAAAAGTCAACTTTTAGAGATTCTTTATCCAAAGAAACTAGGACATCTCTATGTGGTACTACACTGGATACTTCACTTCTCTGAACGTTGCATTGGCAGTGAAGTTATGTGACATTGGCAGCCTGAAGTGCACTCAGACTGCTACACTACTTACATGACTGCACTCACTCAAGAATTTGCTATTAAGCAATTAATTATCGTAATGGAACATTTTGTTTTTAGTTATGGTTCTTCAGTTTTTTAAAGTCTTAAAAATGCTACTGAGGATCAACACAGACTACAGTACAGTTCTAGAGGCAACCTGTCCTATAGCATTCACCAATACTGCTGAGCGTAATCTTGGATTACTAGCACTAAAAATGCACCACAATACACTTAAATGTATTTAAAGTGCTCCATTTTAACACATTAATTTGTACTTAACTGTGTTTTGTGAAACCATGAGTTAGTATATTAAGTTCAAATTTAAGTATAGTTATGGAAGTGTACTTAAAGTGTTAATAAATAAAGTGCATTTTAGTGCACTATTATTTTTACCTGGGAGGAATGAGCCCTAAACAGACACAAAAGCACATGGCCCAAAAACACAAAGCACATATACAGTGTAGCACCTTATATGAGTCTTAGGCAATACTGTCCATATACTGTATAAAACATACATTTAAATAAGAATTTCGTATACTCTTTAAACTATTTGTATTTTTCTTTCTGTTTTAATAAAAGGAAAGTAATTTCACCCAGCAATAAATCATGTGCACTTCTCCTCTACCGCATTTTTAGTTGACGTTGGCATTAATATTAGAAAAACACTGACTTTCAAGGAGGTTGATCTACGTAATCCTAAAACAACTTTCAATTCTCTCTCTTACTCACCACGTAGTAGAACTGCATGTCCTGGCGAACAGGGTCCTCAGGCTGCATGAGTGTAGATGAATGTTTATCCGATCCCATGTAGAACAAAACCATAACACTTCTTGGCAAAGACGCTCAGATCAGGTGCAAACACAACAAATTCCTCATCAGTCAAACTCTTGAGAGGGAGTCAGTCCATCTGTGGAGCAGATTCCGTTTAAAGGGTGTTAGTAAGAGGCTTGATGTCAGTGTTTCCTCTGTGTCTGTGTATCTGAGAAGTGATAGCAGCTCTTCCTGAGAAAGGGTGCTTTTTAAGTGTGGGTCTGTGTGCGCTGCAGCTGATAAAATGCGAGTCCCTGCACGCAGCGCAGCACAGCACAGCACAGCCTCTGCTGTCAACAACAGGAAACGTGTCAGTGGCAGCTCAGAGTTTGACAAGCTCACAGTCTTCTTTTTGAAGCTGCATCAGGAAGCAAAGGGAATGCTTCAGTGTGGGCTGTGCTGGAGGCTTGGATCAGCACAAAATTATCCTCCCATTCCCACCTCCTTCACCACGCATGTCATGAAACGGTCTGGAAGTTGAGGAGAAGCTGTCGGCTCATGTCTGATTAGCTTTTTATCTCAATAACGTTAGTAACTGCAGTAAGATAAGTGAAATTTGCTCTTTGAAGTTTTTGATCTGACTGAAATGCTGGAATAAGCACTGTGACCTGATGCAGATAATATAATCATAATTTGGAACTGTTAAAAAAAATTGATAATCATACATTTTTTAATAGTCTGCCTTTTAAACATTTACACTACCATTCAAAAGATTAGGTTCAAAGTAAATTGAAATTATGTTGTTACTAAAATAATACTATGTTATACTTGTAAAACTGTAAAAATGGGCACCCTTGTAGAAATTTGGCATTTTATCATATACACACTTTTAAAAATAAAGGTGCTTCACGATGCCATAAAAGAACCTTTTTGTCTAAATGATTCCGTAAAGAACCTTCAACATCCAAAGAACCTTTCTGTTACAAAAGGCACAGCAAAAAAAGATTCTTAAAGACTCTTTATATTTATAGACAACACAAGTCAGCAGCACTAGCTTCCTAATTCCTGTGTTTACATGCACTCTCATAATGCCATTAATGCCTTAAATTATAAGGCCAAATATTAGTCAAAAATGTTAATAGTCTTAATTACAAGAAATAACATTATCTTATTTCAGCCATACTCATCTCTAGAAAGTAATTTTACATGTCCCACCTTCTGTGGATAAAACATTTAGATACAACAACTAGCATGGCCTTTTATGCTTAACTTGAACAAGCGTCATAAAAACCATGTAAATGTAACTTTTTTTACACATTACTTCAAAACGTACTTCATGTTTTAACATTAGTAAATAGTTTGTGTTGCTTGAAATGTATTGCTTTAATGAATGTTTTGCAACTAGGACCTAAGCAGAAAGTGATTTTTCAGAATCAAACTATCTGCGGTTGACCTGTTTCAGAAAATGTTGATTTTGTACATTTAGAATACATTTAGGGTCTCTGTATTTTTCACGTATGAAAGAGATTTTTTCCTCATATATGTTTTGCTATATGAAATATCAATAGATAGATATCTCAATATCTCAAAACTACTCAGAATGCCGGTAGAACCTTATAATTCCAAGGCGACGAAATGTGCGACCAACTTAGTCCGAATAAGTTGAAACATTACAGAATTCCTTTAGATCAAAAGGTTTTGAAGATGTAAACCTTTGGTGGTGTATTTCATTAACATTTCAATCAACAAAAATGTTCACATGAATTTATTTAAAATGCAGTAAATTGCAGAGACAAACTGTCATAATGTTTTCTCTACAACTTACTGCCTTTCAAACCAGCACAATGGACATGCAGGGTAATAATACGGCTAAAGAGACTCTTAAGGGAAATATCGAGGGCTGTGGTGGTGTCATGTCTAAGCACAAGGAAGACAATTTTGATTTAAATGTATACACTATTAAAAATAACCGCTTCAGAAAGTGCTGTACAATATTCAAATCATGTTTGGCATTCTATAAACTGACAAGTATTTTCTATTAATTTGTTTCTGATTCGGCATGTATGCTTGACAATAAATCTGTTCCTTTTAAGTCCTCTTCACCCTAACAATTATTATTTAAACTGTAAATAGAAAACACTTTTAAAAAAGCCCACAAGGGGGCAGTGTTGCTTACATTTCTACTTAAAGAAAAATAGAAGGATCTTAGATGTCTTAGATCTCAGGCTTGCAGAGAGGGTTTGCATTTAAATAGAAAAAATAAACTGTATAATGCAAAAAAATTGTGAGGCTTGTTTCAGGAAAAAACACACAATATCAGAAAAGTGTTATGCAAGAAAAATAATTTATTTTAATGATATACCTTTTACCACATAGGCAAGACATACTGCAACTGATTTAGAGATCTCACACCAATTTTATCATTTCCGTTGGAGGGTGAGGTCTATAATATGCAGATTTTAAAATAAGTCTGTTCAAGGATAAAATAACAAAAATATAATTTTCTCAGTATTATCTTGCCTTCCCACCCTGTCTCTTCCATTATGAATGCACAAGGGCAATCTAATAATTTGTAAAGCTTTTCCAGGCAATCTGTCATACACAACTGAGAGAGCGCCTTTGTGCACTGGAATATGCTATGCTTTTATTATATAAAGTCTCTTTTTTTTATCTGTATGTAAAAGTTGTGCACAACTTGTGATGTCAGGGATTGATTAAAAGTTGGTTCCCATTTACTGCAACAACGTGGTTGTTAGCAACCTTGTTAAAGGCTGAGAAACAACCATCTCGCCCAATTATCTCTTTTCTTTTTTTGTTGAGCAGAAGCTTTGTCTCCCCTCTGTGTACCAAAATGGGTTTTAGAATAAATCCCCATCATCTTACATAGGAATGAGGAATCGAGCAGAAACCGCCTGGCATGGGGTGGAAGAACTGTAAACGAAAACGTCCACATTCAGTGAATTCCTTGCTTTTTCAGGTCACTGTGTCAAACGCTACTAATGTGATTAAAATAAAGTACATCCCTCTAAAGGATGCTGCATTCAAAGTAGCATATCATCTGTGTAGAAGCTGGACATTCTGTATCCTCCCTCTGTGATTTTCCATTATTGATGCACAAGGCTTCTAACAGTCCACTAAGGTACATCTCTCTGTGTTACATCTCTATATTTTGTTTTGCCCAAGTACTACCATCTCTGTTTGTACCTGTGAGAGTACTGACACCGATAGGATTAAGCACGGAGTACACAAGAGTAGTGATAAATATTATAGTAGTAAAACCTAAAAAGAGTAAAAGAAACTCTGCATACTTCTACGGAAGTGCAATACCAAGGCATTTAAAAACACAGAGGCTTCACGCCAGAGTACAAGGCAAATAAACACTGGTTGTCAGATTTTTTTCATTCACTAAATATTTAAAACAAATGTCACACACTATTTTAATGACGTGGTATTCGGACTCTTTTTTTCATTTTGTCGGAATACCTGAACGACTAGTCTTAGATGAATGTTAAGAGTCAGAACAGATTTTTGCCAAGCACTTCCTCTCCTGGACTGCTGAGGGCACTCCGGCTCAATAGCACCGGGTTTCTGTCCATTGTCTTGATTGCGAGCCAGAGGAAGTCACGTGAGGAAGGGGAGCTTCATATGGAATGGTAAGAAGAAGCTGTTTTCCCAGTGCAGCTGTCTGTTGTCTGTCTGATAGTCTCTGAAATTCCCACAATGAAGGATGACAAATTAATTTACCACAGATGACCTGCTTGAGTCCTTGAGTAAATTACCACATTTGATCAAAGTCCGCAAAGTCTTTGTGCATTCAAACGTTGTATAATCCAAGCTTGCAGTGACATGGAGGGCAACCATTAAAACGGTTTTTTTGGGGTTGAAATTTAACACTGATGAGTTTTGTCCCTTCCTAACATTCTTAGACGTTCACTGTCGACATTGGCATGAGAACAGGTCAGATGCAGCTTTGATGCATAGTCTGAAATGGACATATTGTGAGAGGCATTGCATTGGACATGGGTGGGAATGTTGCAAGCGTGTGAGATGATCTGAGAATTGTGGTCATGGGAAAAACATGGAGGAAAGATAGATATTTGAATCAGGTCTTATGTACCAACCACAACGCTCAAAAGAGCTCCTGTTAATGTTATTGAGGTAAATCTCTCTAAAAGATTATACACTCACACCAGTATCCATGGTGGGTTTCCTGAGATGTAAAGAAACCCCTGAGAGACTGAACCCAGATTGACCGGCAGGGTCAAACCAATGACCCAGTCCTCTTTAATGTATCTTAATGTCCTCTCATTGGAATACCTGAATCCCACTTCCTGTGCTATTTCCACATTTCAACAGAATCTTTCCCTCTCACGGTTTTCATTTGTTGTTTTCCATTATGGTATGCGTTTACACTTCTGGCAGTGTGGGACTATCTATACAGATTGGTTTGTGTATTGCATGATGATGCTTCCATATGACTACTTTAACCCACCCGTGTGCTGTGAGCTTATAAAATAATAGGCAGTTTCCAAAGAATAGTCACAGATGGACATACTTCCTGTCCTTGATCAAGCAGTTATGAATTTACATTTTAGTATATATTGTGTATATATAGTTTTGTACAGATTAAGCTCAAGAAGACATTTATATGGCCTTTCATCTCTTTTTTGAAAAAATAAAACACAAAGAAAATAACAAATATAGCTTTTTTATCTTGTAAACTAGTTCATGTACTGGTGAAAGTGCTTCATTATTAGGAGTACCAGGTCTTGCTTACAACTTCTGTGGAATGTTTCTGACTCCGGTCATACACTCCTCATTCTGTGTGAGTTTATGCAGTCTTTTAAAATGCAATTGTCCTACTAAGACACTTTCTAGTCCACTGCTGGAAAATGGGCAGAGCAAACTTTGGCTGAGCCAAATACATAGGCAAAGCTCCATAGTTAAATGAACAGTCTGAAAATATTTCTTTGCATTCAGGAGTTTCATAATCCCATCAGTATTTCCAGAATAACAGATCTACAGCAGAATTTTGTATCATGGTGGGCTCAGTTTCCTTTATTATAGATGCTCCACAACAATCGCACATCCCGATCCGCTTCTCTTAACACCACCAACTCAAACCCAGTTCATTTCTGACAGCTGGAGGTCCTTGAAAAATAAACCATTTAGATGGGCAGTGGAGCAAAACAGAAAACCAGCCATATTGATATCCAGCCTGTGGTCTGCGGTGGAATCACTGGTCCTGTGAAGCTGGTTTGGGTGTGTTTGTTTCGCTCGCATCTGATTGTGACTGAGAGAACTCGGTGACTCGTCGTGCCAGTGGGTTTGTGCTTTTCAGCAACTCCATGGCAGAGACTCGGGTGCCACTGCTGGCCTTACTGCTTCTCTTCTGGAGAAGGGCTATGAAGTTTTCATTCCGTGAGCTTGAACGAGGAGTACTCCCGAGGCCCATGGTTCGGAGGTCGGTGCGTTCGGTGCTACTGCTTTTCACAGGTGAGACCAGACACTGTCTGCTTCCGAATGAGTCGGATGGTTCCTTGCGACCAAGAACTTTTCTCTTTGACCTAGAAAGGTAGAACATAACAAATATTTTGTGTTTACACCGTGAATACGCATGACGTCAAATACTTGAATTATGTAATGTGAGAACAAAAAGTAACTTTAGACAGAAAAAGTGAATGGATCAAATTCAATATAAAATGTGTACCTGTGTATGATGGTGAAGAGGTCCTCAGTGGTATGAGTTGTTGTTGGAGTGTGGACAAATACATCATCATCTGTTTCTTCACTAATGTGCAGTTCGGTCTTCTCAACCGCAGAACTGTTCTCCTCAGATATTTCTGTGTCTATGTGAGAATCTGTGAAACAGCATTAAATAAAAACAAAAAAAATTAAACCATACCCACAACTTAACATAGATTATTAAGACACGATTTACAATACTAACTGTGGATGGATACAAATCTTAACAGAAAACGTAAGCAAATGTTCTTTAACCTGATTCTGTCTCTGCAGGAGGTGTCTTGTATTCCATTATTTGGTGAGAATCTTTTGAACTCTCCTCTTCAACAACCCCATCATGCTCCTGATCCTCCGGCATTTCGTAACTTTCAAGATCTTCTTGGTTTCCATGTAGTTTTTGCGTTTCAGGATGGTCTTGATCTTCATACTTGTGATAATCTTCCTCAATCTCACATGGTGGTGGCCCTATAGGTGACTGGGCGACACTGTCAAAAAGCGTTTGCTTCTCTGCACTGCCATTAGTCTGGGTGCTTGGTGAGGGCAGGAGAAGGACACTGGGTTTTTTGGGCACTGGAGGGGGTACCTTAGGCTTCTTTTTGTCTAACTCTGCTAAACATGATATTGTCATTCTACTTGGTAGGGTCTTACTTTTATCCTCTCTTTCTGGGCTACTTGGAGATGGAAGATCTTCTTCAATGGGAATCCCATGTTCAAGGTCAAACTCAGGGAGAAGAGGTACATGACTGTGGAGTTTCTCTTGTGGGTATATTCCAGATGTTCTAAGTGGTGACTGAGCTGTCCTTTTCGGTTTGGGCTTTCGTACAACCATGTAGATGTTACCAACAGGCATGGGTCGGTCCACAGGGGAGGACGGAGGAGATTCAGATGCTAGAGGGGAGGATGAGGGAGATTTAAGCATCAAGTTCATGGGTCGTTTAGGTAGAGGTGGCTTCATTGCAACTGGCGGTTTAGACTGTTTTGTGTCTGCGGGGGTGATAGGAGGGCTGAGGTCTCGACTCTGCTCTTCCTCTATAATGTCAGAAGAGCCATCAGGGCTGTCCTCAAGTTCAGAGCGGCTTACTGAACGAAGGCGTATGCTTCGCAAGTCTGTTGTGGTAACCATGGGAATAGATGACTGACTTGGGTTCAGTTTACCTGGTTTATTGGCTGTAGATGTGTCTGAGTGGCGTCGGCTGGCTTTAGTTTTGGGTTTGACATTGGACAGGTCCAGTTGAGTGCTTGCAGGCAGTTCAAATGAAAGACGTGAGCGAGATTTATCCTTTGCAGAGGTTGCTGGGAGGGAAGATTTACGCTCTGGAATCTTCGGACGCATCTTGCAGCCAACTGGAGGAGGCCCGGTGATGACGGTGTTTGATATGGTTGGGGTTGGAGTTTCAGACTGGCTTGAATAGCCACTGGATGGGGACATAAGGCATGGGGGCTTGAATGGGGATGCCTTGGTCTCAGCCTCAATAGAAAGCTGAGAGGGAGATGTGGCACGTGAGGTCGAGGGTGAATTCAGGGACTCTGAGCTGCCTCGTACCTTCATGCACTCTATCACTGTGGTACCTGTGGCTGTGCTTGAACCTGATAGTGAGCGGTAGGGATCATTGTTGGACTTCCACTCATTGAGCTGCCAGTGAGGGGGAAAGCCTAGATCTGTTTCCCTGTCAGGAAGCTGAGATATATCAGAGGACGTCTCCAAGCTACTATGGACCTGATTCGTGTCTTCTTCCGGCCTTGAAATTAAGAAATCAGGCTGGAATGAATCTTGAATATGGTGATCCCGAGGAAGAAAGAGGCTTTTGGGTCTGCCATCTCTAAAGTGGCCTTCTCTATGGTAAGAGCTCCTTCCTCCAGCCTCTGATAGGTTTTTCATTAAAGATACACTACGTACTGGAGGTGGTGGCTTTTTCTTTGATTTCTTTAGTGAAATACTGCGCGAACGTGACCTCAGTCGACCGTCTGGAATAAAGTCTGAACCTGTAGTCACGGAAACATTATCAGTGCTGGTGCCATCTTCTGAGCTGTTGCTTGGATATAGCAGGGCATAACTCTCACCTTCTGGAACAACAGGCACCATCTCACCTGGAGAACAGAGATTATCTGCTGAGCAAAAAGACCCAGAGTCTGTTGGCGTTGAAAGGGAGCGTTCACGGAATCTGAACATGTTGGATCGAGCAGACCTCTTCTCCTGCTCACTTTTCTGGCTGCTACCGGTGGCCATAATTGAAGTTTCCCCATCAGTATTATTCAGTCTTCCCATAGCAATACCACTCCCTTGTGTGACTGTGTACATCTTGTGTCCATATGGTTCAGAGATAGAGGTGAACGAACTGGAGTGTGACCCTGAGCTTATGGAGAGACCCGAACTGGTATGAGATGGACACATCAGACTACCTCCTTCAATTCCAGGTGTTAGCATACCAGTTTTAGATATAGGCTGCTTGGAAGCAGGGCTTGTAACCATGGCGTAGTTGTAGGAGTCATTCCAGGAAGGAGAGAACGTAGAACCTTTTGGGCCATTCCAAGAGGGACTGGGACACATCAGAGTGGCATGATCCATCATGCCTAATGGGGTCTTCGGAGATGGGGGGACACTGTGCTCCAGGTCACTTTGGGTCTTCCGAAGAGGAATATGCTGTTTACCTGTGTTCTCGGTGGTGGGCTCCAATGATCTGGGTTGAGAGGATTCAGGGGAACAGGCACCTTGTATGAGATCTACAGCGAGAATTTTGCTGTCACCTAAAGACAAAATGAGTACAACAATTAGTTAAAAAAGTAGTCAGTCCACCTTAAATAAAATGAATTCAAGTTGATTTCAAAAGGCCAAATTCATAATGACTAGACAAAAACTAATCTGAGCTCTGTGTGGCCCTAACAAACATTTGATTTTAGATTTACAAATTACTCATGTAGAAGTCACTGATCAGTGCCCATTGTCCTTTTCCTGTTTCTTTTCTTTGAGAATCTGTCTCCTGTTAGTTTCTGTTAGTCACCTTGACAGTGCAGCGTGACATCAGGGCCTGCAACCACACTCCTCGGGCGGCGAATGGTTTTTGGGTTGACCGCTGAATCGGTTCTAAAGGGGGCCCGGAGTTCTCTGTGCTGTGCGGAGTGCTTATCAAAGCTCTGGCCTGAGGCAAGATATGAGATACCAGCTGTCAGACTAACTGACAGTCCTCAGTCAAGTTTAGTTTATGTACAAACTGTTATATTTATGTTATTAAAAACCTATAAAATTGTGTATTACTCCATACATGGACTGGCATTACCAAGCATTTTGGTATATTTATGAATGAAAGTATATTATGAATAAAGCAATAGCCAACATGAGATAGATGGTTAGCTGGAGACTTGATCATGGTGCCTGATTGATCTGAAAAAATGAAATCAGACAATGGACACTGGATAATACATTAAAACAAGTGCTGGGTATTGACTAAACACTAACCAATGGTTTATTTATGTACCTTTCTTCAATCACTAAGGCACAATAAATGTTAGATGTAATAACATTTTGCTGTGTTTTCAAGATTAAAAATGAATTGCATTAGACTGGCTGTTTAATAATTGGAAGTGGTGCAGATGGTGGTGTCGTGAGAAATGGCCCAGCATTCAACAATAATGGAAGGAACTGAAAGTAATGTGCTAATTAAGCCCACTTCTCACTATGTTCTTTACATTGATGCCCTCTTTTTTCCTCCCTGAAAACACCCACAGAAGCCTCATTACCTCCCAACATGTGAGCTGGCTTCATTCATGAAAATACCAATAAAAAGGAGGTAAAAAAATCTTTCCTGTTTCTCCCACCACAGTTCTCTCTCCCTCGCTTACTCTATCTGTCTCTCACTCTATGCAGCCTTTTCTGTGCTTCCTAGCTAAGTGAAGGAGGGAGAGCTGCATGTTGCCATGGCAACAGCTACCTGTTCATTATCTTTAGCGGGTGAAGAGCAGCACTACATTGGGAATCAGACCCCAGGCTGCCTGAGCACAGCATTAACTGTGTTTACAGATCCAGCCACCTATCTGGTGTGTCTAGGCCAAAAAGGGTAACAGAAAGGCAGTCAAGAGATAGCTGAGATAGAAAGAAGGAAGGAAAGCAAAAGTACTATTGCAACAGGGGATGTGATGTCTCAGGATGACAGATTGAGAGAGGAGGGCTTTTAAATTTTAAATAGACTATGTTCTTAAAAAGGGTCAGACATATTGGATCGTGTTGAAACACAGATGCTCAAAGACCCCTTACAAGCTTATTAATGTCTCACTGGCTTCTCTTAAAGTTGCTACTGAGATTTTGGCCAAGTCTACTGTTTCTTCTAAAACCCTAGTCACCATACATGTGTCTCCAGAGTTGCAGGAGAGATCTCAAGAATCTCTTAAATGTGCTCAGAATTGTCAAATTGGAAATTGAACATTTATTATTATTACTTGTTTGAAAGAGCAACCTATAAGAAATCAATTCTGATCATAAGAGAGCATTAAGAACTAAAAAATAGGGCTGTGGATGATGAAAATGATGGTATGATCAATCTAATCAAAATTGGATTCTTATGCATTAAAACTCTTGTCCTTCCAATTCACATTCTTTGCTGTGGAAACTAAATGTACTTAACCACTCCAATGATGATGATGATGATAAATTATAATTATACTGCAAAAACATTTTTGTCCTGTTTCATGCAAAAGTATATGTACAAAATAGATAAATAGATGACCTAAAATTATTTGTATAGATTACATCTAAAAATGAACTATTTCAAAGCATCTTTAAATTTAGTTCACAGTAAACATGGCAATTTTTTTTGCAGTATGTTGTTGAGATTTATAAAATAAATAAGCTGTACACAGTAAAATATTCTGTGATATGCACTCATGCCATAACAAAATACTAAATTGAATCATTTTGATAATTCAAGTAAAAGTTGTAAAACAAAATTCTACAATATTAAAACAACTCCAGACCAGAAATGCTAGATTTTAAAAAGGTAGAACCGCAATATGATGCAGACAATAGGCTGAGTCACGCTTACCTGTAATCTCAATAGGTACAAGGTGAGAAGGAGTGTGTCTGCCCAGGAGCCAGCGAGGTTTCTCTGCAACAGGGGGGCTAAGTGAGGCATTCCAGCCTAGACGGGATTTCTCTGAAGCGCAGGGGGTCGGGTCCTGCGCCCGGACCCCTAATGTCGTGGTCTCATCCTCACGCACCTGCTTACTCGCAGGCTAAACAGACAAAAACAAATGAAATGTGTGACATTAACGCATGCAATAATCCTAATTGTAATATAATATCATTTGAATTTACCTGTCAATATCAGAATTTTATGTATTTTTTCTTTTTTAAGTTTGCCTACATTTACAGCAGAGCTACTCAATGAAAATAGGATCTGGTTTATTTTCAAACTCCAATGTGGATTTTGTCTTTAAGGCAGATAATGATCAATGTATGAATGATTAATCTGTCAGGATGTGTAAACTATTTATGACTCAAACTGCAACGTTTATAGTTACATGCTCAGAACCACCAACAAATATAAGCCTGTAGCTGTTTTTACTCAAGAGATAAACCACATCCAATTTCATCTGCAAACTTAATACTGTATAAAACATTAATGCTTTATAAGAAATGAGTTTCTTGACATAAATCAGAATCCGGTGAGTTTAATGTGCCCAGTAAACCTTTAAGTTAGTCATCAAACAACTAGTTCCATCAGTCTGAGCGCTAATGCGACAGCACAGAAGTTGTTTACCACAAAAACAAACTCTGTCTTCTTGTTGCTGAGCGAGGAAGGGGATCGGCTGAGGGTGGTTGACGTGTCCTCGGAGCTCGGCGAGGAAGAGTGTCTGAATGTCTGTCCTGTCGCTCTGTTATCATACAGCTGCTCCTCAAAATCTAAGTAGACACAGTTTTAAAGTTAGCATCAGGCCTAAGAGATGAGCAATTTACAGAAATATAGTATTCGTGGAATCTCTCTCGCTCGCTTTGTCCGAAACGTTCCCTAAGGCTCTTGTAAACAGTCTGATTATCATTTCATTCATTCCAAGGACTCTCCTCAAAAGCCCCCACCCCATGCTTGTAGCCACACTAATCCCCCAAAACATTCCCTTTAACCCCTCCCATTGTATATCCACATACAAACGGTTTGTCCTCCACTTAGCCAGGCTTCTACCCCTTACTAGTCTGTTATGTGTTTGTGTGTACAGGTTTGTATACTTCCCACTTATAGCTTTTAAGGTCTGTGTGTGTGTATATGAGTGATGGTTTTAAAGAAGGGGATATGCTCCCTCCGTTGCCAAAATGGGATGCCGCACTCTCACAGTTGTGGTTGCCTAGCAATGGCGGACCGTCTAAGACAATGGCATACCTCCGGAGTCAACAATAGCCCCAAGCCCCAAGTTTAACCTCATAGAGTCGAGTCCTCTTCACATGCTGGGACAGAGCGTAACAAAGCACGAGAGAGAACTAAAATCCCAGACCGCATTAAAAAGAGTCCACAGTAAAACTACAGCCTACAGCTGTGCATTGACTTCTGAATATGTTTTGCCATTTTATTTATCATTCTGAAGGCCTGGAGAGACTTCTATTTTTGATGTTTGACCAGATGGCTTTTAAATTACTTCATTAATGAGAACACAAAACTCTTCAGTAAAATCTCAAGTTAGCTCAACACTCAAGCGGAATTGACTGCCAAAATACATGTACCAAACTATGCACTGTATGCATAAACATAAAAATGGTTGCATTTTTTTTATGCATTAATTCACTGCAGCTGCAACAAACTCCAGTAAATGCAAAGCATTCTAAACAAAAAAACACAAAGCAAATTCTTTAATAAACACAACTATCCCCATTTCTCCAAACCTCTGGTTCATTACAATAATACCTTCCTACTCACTTCATACCAGCTTATATAGCTCAGCAAAGTCGCTCGAGTTAACGAAAAGTTCTTTGCAGTGCAGTTTGGGGAATTATATTCATGCAAACTCATACTAGCAAGTTCTAACCAAAAGAGAAGAAAGTGAATTGTAAAGTTTGAACTCACCAGAATAGTTCATACAAGCGCCCAAGGATGCCCTGTGGAAGGCTAGGCTTCAAAGACCTATGTCAAAACTTCAAAGATGTGTGATAGATGGCACCAGAAAGCAACACCAAAGTGAGAGTGTGGGTGTGTATGCGTGTGAAGGTATTTGAGACACACCCTCCCCTCCTTCCCAGTCAGCACAACTAATGGGACTAATTCCTATCAGCCAACCAAACGGCTTGCCTAAACAACCACTCAAGCGTGTATGATTCCACAGTGGTTATGAACAACCCCAATGCCTCCCTTAACAAGATACATGATGAAAAACACCCATTTATTAAATATAGGTCACTTCTTGTCTTGTGTATGAAGGAGAATTCAATGGAAGAGTAACAATGACCCTTTTCTTCTCGATTTGGACAGTTTGTGCCTATGCTATTTTTTATATTTATTTGTTTTTGTTGTAATTTAACATAATTATTTATGCGAATTGGATGCTTGGTTATTGAAGGTTACTGAAAATAAAAACATGAAAAAAAAAAAAAGATGAGACCCTAATATTATTAACTAAAAATAAATAAAAACTAAAATAAAACAAAAAAATTCAAATAGATGCAACAACATAAACAAACGTTTTTTCGCATGCATGCTTTTGTGACCCAAACTTAACTTCCGGTACACATTCACAAAGAATAAAGTCCCTGACGATTATTTCTGATAACAAGCTAAATAAATAACCAGTAAATTACATTAGCTAGCGAGTTAGAAGTATGTCTAGTCAGTATTATTTTAAGTTACCAGTAGAACCACCGTAATTTGGCTAAACTTAAATGCCACAAATTTACACGACCATAACACATAACAAATTATTAATTCAATACAATTATTATACAATAAAATAATAATATATATAAAATTGTTAAAATATTAATAACTTTTTAATAATTATAAGTAGGTATTTTATAAGCCACTAGCAGGACCAATCAACAAACACAGGCTGGAAGTTAACATTGGGCCAGGCGCATGGGTCCGATGAAACCATCTACAGCAATATAAAAAATCGAAACAAACAAATTTAGAAAAGCGCATAACAAAATAGGAAAAAAATTTATAAAAATAAACCCTAATCTAAAACATTAATTAATTAAAAACTACAATAGCTCTGATTGTATGGGGGTATTTAATAACATGTTAGTCATCAACTTTGTGTATTAGCTTGACAATTGTGGAAGCTTAATAGCTTTAGTATTGTTGAACTTTGCTAACATAATATGACTGAACAATTTATAGATACAGGCAAAAAACACCTTTCAGCCAAGAATACAGCCAATTAGGTAAAACAACACTTTTTTGGCATTTTATATGCTTTATTGCAAAACTCCTTTGTTTACTACATTTTTGGTTTGACAGTGCTAACTCTTAAATATATTCAAAGCTTTCAATGACTTTCAATCAAACAGAACAGCAGCCGTTTTAACAGAAGCATTTTAACAATGACTGCACAAAACCGTTCGCCAAAATGTTAACGTTTAGTAACACTAGGGCTGTAACCAGCATCAACACCGAGAGGAACATTAGATATTGCTTTATCTGGTTAACTGGTTTACTTTTTAATGACAGATAAATTTAAACTTTAACTAACAACCTCCAAACACACTTGAAATGTCATATTTGCTTACATCTCCAAATAGCAGCCAGGCATATGCAGGCAAATTGCTGTTTATTCACATAGCAGACGTTCATAAACACTGACCACCCACTCAATGTTGTTTGAGCAACAGCTGCCCAGTCGATCTCATACTCAGCTTCAATGAGTATAGCCTCCCTACATCACAAATACATAATAATATGTAATACCAAAACACTACAGACATTCAACCTGTACAGTCACACAAACGCACGGCGTCGGGAGTCATCAGGAACGATTTTACCATTCATCCAGAAATGATTTGAACACAGAAGGACATTACTGTTTATTCTTTCGAAAGCAATCCAAATCAAATGGATCATGAAGAAAAGTATGATTCAGAGATAGGGAGAGAACCGAGAGAGACAGGAATAGGGAAAACAAGAGGATGCTCAGAGGAACAGAAAGACAAATACAGCCTCTCATACACGCGGTGGGAAACATAGAGAGAGAATGGAAGTGGAGGATATTCACAGACAACGTAAACGCACACCCACATGCACAAAAAAAATGAAAACACAGGATCCAGACAGACGGATCGTGCTTCGGGATCCAACACACCAGCGACGCGATCTCTCGTGGCACCAAAACACACAGGCAAACAGCCTGCAGCTGACTCTCCTACCTTGCAGTATACTCTGTAGATTCAGCTGAGCCTCCTGGTGCAGTTCCTGCACACACTCAGGCCTACTCCACGAGCCGAACACATTCACATGCTGTTGCCATGACGATTGGAAGTGGACCGCTCGTTTGCTCTCGGAGTCCAAGTTGGTGGTGGCTGGCAGAGAGAGAGAGAGAAAGAGGGAGGGGAGAAAAATGAGAGATGCAGATAAAGAGAGAGAGAGAGAGATGCAGAAAAGAGGGAGGGGAAAGAAAAAGATACATAAATATCAAAATCTGCATCTGCTTTCATATATTTGCACAGCACAGCAGAAGAGAGGTGGAAACATCTTATGGAGGGAGTGCACGGCTGCATTACAATCTGATAATTATAACATTTAATTCATTACGTCCATAACGTGTTTTACTGTCACAATCATGACAGCCAACAGAGATGATGTGCCAGTGCAGATTAGTGTTTGAGCTTTGATAAAACAGAAAGTGAATTCTGGATATTGCATAAAGCTGCACAGCATTGTTTAAAACTGAATCATTACAATCATATTTCCCAGATTGAGAGGTTCAGCAAATGAAACAAAAATCTAAGTTCTTTTACACAATGGTGTGTACAAAATGGATCTACAAATCATATTTATAAATTTGCATACCAACAACAAGCCTTGTACATAAAGTCAAAGAGCACGAGAGACAGAAAAAAACGTACTTATCTCCCAAGAGGTTAACTGAGCACACTTAATTACAACTTCAGTACTAGTTCTCTAAGAGGAAATTAATATGCTGCTTCTCCTCCTTATGTAACTCAACTCATTTTGAAAGTATAAAAATAGATAAAATTCAAAGAACAGCTCAAAATTGTGAGCATTAGGACAAGCAGAAGTGCTCTATGATGGGCTGTGAGAAAATGACATTTAAAAATGACTGACTTGTTGGATTAGTCTAGTAGCCTATTTATTTACTGCTGTCTAGTCAAACACATGTAAATGCAGCGCAATGTGTCTGACATGCAACCCTATGCTAAATATACTCAACTTCCATAGAACTTGCATGTAATTTGAATTTGTGCCCTTCAATAACATCATCCTATAATAAAATATAAATAAAACAAGACAAAAACAAAACTTCCAAGGTTCTCTTTTTTAAAATCTTACCCTTTTATGTTTTCTATGAATCTTTCTACATTCAATCATAAACAGATGATACATGATACTCTTATTGTAATAATCCCCATATACTCACCCTCATTAGCGGCTGATAAATCTGAATGAGTTGCATCTTTGAACCTTAGGACATTAACCACATATTTGAACCAAGACCCCAATACATCCTAACTTTAATGACGGTGACAACGTGGCTATTTTGAGGTCCCTGGATACAGAAACCAATTGGCTTTTGTATGCCATTACCATGCCAGATGACACCTTTCATGATGAGCATTCTGTCCTGTAAGCATGTTAAGCTGAATACTGTGTGTATTATAGTGATACTTGGCCTGCTACAAAAAAGCTCCATTTATTTGTTAAAAGAACCCAATCGCTAAGAGAAACAACCAGACTGCTGCTGTTAACCCACTTCTACATCATTGAGTTGTTATGGTGCAGAATGTGTCTGGAGGATATTTGTTGG
Organism: Oreonectes daqikongensis; assembly: GCA_026939265.1. Lineage (NCBI taxonomy): Eukaryota > Metazoa > Chordata > Actinopteri > Cypriniformes > Nemacheilidae > Oreonectes > Oreonectes daqikongensis. The sequence continues at coordinate 5,748,581 of JAOTQM010000343.1, read as the reverse complement.
ACCTGTCTGCTCCTCTAACAATATCACATATACAGCTATATGTGACAGACACAAAAAGATGGGGGAAACATTGAAAACAAAATGAATATCTACACTATAAAGAAAAATGAAAGTGATTTGAGAAAGCAGTGAGAGTCAGTGGAGTTAAAATTGTACATAAGTGTCCTGCTTTTTAGATTTTTCCTGTGAGAAGTGTCCTCAGAAATCTCATATGTGTCTCTCCTAGAGTTTCAAAAGCGATGTCAATGTCTTCGATTTGCCAGGATACTAAAGTCTTATGAAAGATTTCAATATGAACTTTCTCATTTAAGTCAAGTGCACCAAATCAGTTATGCTATACACACTTTTTAATAAATAAGCTCTAAAGTCTTATTGAAACTCAGCAAGCATATTATATATATTTTCATACCTTTGTCTTTATAGATCACTTATACATTGAAAACTATATAGTCATTAAGAGTAACTAAGAGTAACTTTAGGTGTGATTCACGGTGTGAATCTGTGATATGAAAACATTCATACTATACTCAACATCAGATGATCAAATGCTCATTAAATGTAAACCCAATCTATTTACAAGAATCTGAATAAAGTGTATGTATAAATTAAGACTGACTTCTTTTAAATATTTTCTACCCTGCCGACGCTATGAGCTTTGATAAGTAATTCCCTTTTTCCTTGGATTTTCACATATTTCATCAGCAGAGCTGGACCGGGATGTTTACACATGGGGATTAAAATTTGCCAAAGTGCCATGTTTAGAAACATGCTGAAAGAAGCTCACACAGATCCAATAAGTAAAGAATATACTTCCAAAATGGTGTCAGTGTGCCTCACCAGCCCATATCGAATTGCACAATTTTCTCACATGCATGCAAGAATCAAATTGTGTTTTTGCTCTGTGATCGTACGGAGATCGTACGCTGCCAAAAGCAATTACTTTCGGAGGATAATTGTAGTGACATGAATCCCAATTCAAACTCTCTTTCTGCTCCTCATTCAGTCCCTCCCTCTCTCCCTTCACTGATGTGTGAGATTGAAGCGTTTCCACCCAGTCAAGCAGGACTACAGCCCTTGATGGGTTTTTATGGGTGCACATAGAAAACGTACAGCAGCACGTGATAGTGATCGCTTATCCGAAGATGTCCGACAGAGTTAAAAGATGGCACATGCCAATATTACCACCACATCTGGACAGGCACCAATAGAAAGCTGCGAACCACTAACGAAAGTGACTCATACCAGCAGATGTTGTGTTTCAGGCAAAACCCATCCCAGTCCTCAAAGTGATCACATAAAACAGCCACTTAATGAATTAAATCAATCGGCTAATGATGAAAACACTATCCTCTCTCAGCTGTCACAGCTACATGTAAAGATTCAGCCGAGGGTTGGAAACTGGGGTCTATGTGTGAACTCAACACAAGGAATGTAAGTCAGACCCACCCTACATGGACATAGCTCAAAATATTTGTTTTTCTCTTCATAGTAACTGTATGTACAGTGTGACAATCAAATTCTGGATCAGATATAATTCATTTGAAATGAGAAACACAATATCTTGTCAGACACATTCTTAGTAAAATCTGGCTGTCAATGAGTAAAATCAACTTTAAACTTCATCTTTTTCAAAGTTTTTCCTACATAAATCATTCGGACAAAGCGCAAACAACAATACCAAAAATGCTCTCAATTTTTTCAAATTTCACAAACATCTTTTACAAAAGCTAAAGATGAAAAGATATACATGGCACCTGAAAGAAGCTGTGTAACACTGGCCTACATTTCTCAATACACACTTTAAATGGTTCACATACTCGTAGTAATATGTAGTGACAAAACCGAGCAGATAAAAACAGTGGAAAAGATATAGCTATAGATATTTCAACAGCTGTATGGTCTACTTAGCACATGCTTTTATGGCATAAGAAATACTTTATACAATTTGATCACATTTTGATATAGACCACTTTGAAAGATGTAAACAAAGTTGGTCCAATGCTGGTCCAGAAGAACTTTCAGTTTCAGTTTCAGTTTTTTACTACATAAACGTTTGAAGATTTAACTATGTAAGTTTAAAAAAAAAAAATATTAAAATAAAAAATGAAACCAAAGTGATTCTGGACCAGTGTACACATTTTGCAAAGTGATTCATATGTGACCATGCTTATGAAAAAGTCTCAAACTAATTATGAGATAACAAGCATCAAAGTAAAGGTCTGCGTTCAATACAAATTCTTGCGGTGCAGGATTAAACTCTGTTGTACTTTGGACGGGAGCGCATCCTTCTAACAGACCACATGTACAGCCTGATCTGAGGACTGTGTTATGCATATGCTGCCCTTGTGGACCAGTTCTTACTCCGTTATAAATTTAATTTGCGACAAAACAGTCCCGTGCGGACCTCTACATCAAAGTTTGATTTCAATCATTAATTTTATGGACTGTAAACAAGTTCAATTTGTAGAAAAACGTATACTTTCCTTCAAGAGGAATTAATGATCACGCAATGTGTTTCTCAGCACAGCGTCATCTGATCGGGCCCAGACCCTAGATATTGTGCCACTGCTGATAACCACAAACATCTCTGTCCCAACTGTGACCGTCACACAAGACAACACACACAGATTCCATCACACCTCCTCCATTACAACTGTTTTCCACTGAAACATGCCATTGAGTGTTTATGAGACTGTGATGTGTTTGCATATGCTGCAGCGTTGGGTCCCAGCAGTGCTGACTACAGTGAGTGCGGCTTCCTCATGGCCTGCTCTGCACTACCTCACCTCTCCCCGTCTGTTTCCTCTGGTGCCAGTGCGTGTGTGTGAACGACAGTGCTGAAAGGCAGACTGTTAGTGAAAGTGTCTATTTGTCACATTGGCTAATAAACACAAACGCACGCATGTGCTCACACGCTTTCCCTTACACACGGAGGAAATGTGTGTGGGAAAAGAAATGTGACCATAGACCTTTCGGAGTTCATCATCCTCCAGCACCCCTCCCACCTTATCCATTTCCATCCACTCATTCGTTCCTCTGCTGGGGGTCTACCTATAAGCCAAGGCCAAGCCACAGACAACAAGGAACAGATAAGGTCACCATATTGCTTCATACACAACAGATACTGTATAAACCAACTTGAAAATTAGCTACAAAAGTTAAACAGATCATATAGCTACACAGAACTTTGTTTGGTGACAGTATAATACATTAATGTCCAAGTGTGTAATTTCTATGGCACTAGCAACATCCAATAAAATTGAAAAAAAAAGTAATATTGTTTTCAAACAAATTTCCATAATGATGCCCTAGTCATCCAATTGTCTCACACAAACAGTCCTATCCTAAACTTACATCATTTGAATACAGACACACACCCTATATATCACTAGAATAAAACACAAATGTATAGAAAAGTAGTTTAGTAAAGCATGGCAGACAAATGGACAGTCCCATGTGATTTCACATGTAGTGTTTACTGTTTAGTGTTAAATACAGCACTTCACCTTGTAAAAAGTCTAACAACACAGCAGCAGGATCAGATCACACATGTACAGAGCATCTCTCACAGGCCCTTTTCTCTAGGGAAACACATATTAAATGAAAATGACAAATTCACTTTATATGGCAAAAACAAAGAGTCACAAATGAACTCATGCTAAACAATATTTACTGACAGTCTCTATAAAAACATAGTGATATAATACAAGCAGCCAAATAAGCAAACATTCTTATACAACATTTTACAAAATACAAATACATTGAAGTACAGCAATTTAGCTGTACTCAGGCCTTAGCGTTAGTGGGCTTTAAATGACTCAATTAAAAGGAAGGGCAAGAGGATTATTTCCTAGAAAAACAATGAGTTTATGCGAGAAATGCACCAAACTTTTGTCAAATTTCCCCTTTTATACATGTTTGGTAATGGCTGATAGAGATTAATGTGGTAGACTCATACTAGAGTATCAGCCAAAGATTATTCTTTTGCTTATAGGGCCATGATAGATAAAGCTCTCGTTGGCTATTCCATTGAAATAAGGAATGAGGAATATCTCACCATCATTAACATTACAAACTTGGACTGTGAATTATGTGAAAGTCATCGATCATTTAAAATTCATAATCAAAATAAGATAGACGTTTTGATTGAACTCTATTTTCCTATGCTGTATTCACACGAAAATCTTGAACAATCCCATAGGAAGGCATTATTATGATGTCATTTGTTGCACTGGTTTATTTTGGCTCTGAATCCTGCAGTATCCTCTAAACCAGACATCACACTGGGCAACAAATCCCAGCCTTCTATTAGATCTCACAGACGCCACATTTAAAGGCTTTCTTGTTGACAGCAGGATCTGGCATGCTGTATTTGCTCAAAGGCTGCATGCTATATCATTGTGAAACTTATTCAGAGAACTATTATAGTGTGTGTGTGTGTGTGTGCGTGCGCGTGCGTGCGTGCGTGCGTGCTTTTTAATATGCCACACTTGGGATCTACAAAGAAGTCAACGATAAAAACAGGAAAACCTGTAATGACAAGTGCATAAACTGCAGCATGGATACCCTTAAATAATAAAGGCATATGTATATACTGTATATATAAGCCTCTGATATATGTTATTCATGGAAAAACAGCAGTATTAATAAAAACAGCAGGACAGGGACAAACACAGTTAACTTGAGGGGTTGCTTTGTTACAGCAATACAAAGTAAGAAAATATTCATCTCCTGTGGGAACTATAGTAGTAAAAGACAAATCTAGAGCTTCAAATAATGTGTGACTGTGAATTAAAAAGTAAACATCCCAAAAAAAAAAGACAATTTAGACCAAATATTCTTAACACACTGTTTTTAGTAAAACACACACACACACACACACACACACACACACACACACACACACACACACACACACACTCAAGGGATAAGTACAGTCAGCGTTTCATCTAAATAAACCCCTTCTTGCACAAACCTAAAGGGGTTTAGGTTGCAATAACAGTGATAATGACTGGCTGACTGTACATAATCCCACTTCTTACACTACCAAGTAGATAAATAGATTTGTGTTGAAACTATTTTATTATACGAGAAGATAGAGATCGCTGCGTGATATGAGAGACAATAAAATAAACATAAATCATAGGAGAGCAGTTCATTATACAGTTTGGAGGTCATTATAAAAAATAGCTCAGCAAAAAGCAATCAGAAAAACCCTAACACATACCCACACCAAAACAAACACACAGACACTGAATAAAGAGAAATACACAAATCGCCTTCCAGATAACTTCTAGACCTATTGTTCCAACAACAGTCCTGACAGGAAACTGCACTTCATCCACTTCCTGTCACACCAGACAGACTCCGTAATGAAAAGAGACCTTTGAAAGCGCAGATGAATGAGTGTAACAAGAGAAGTAAGCGAGATGTCAGCTGGTTCCTTTGGGACGTACTCACATGTGCAGCACAAGCAGAGCGTAAACCTTCAGATCTACAATGTGAGGTCGCACAAGTCTTGGAGTACACAGGTCTAAAGCTCTGAGGTCAGGTTATCTTCCGCAATTTAGGCATCTAAAGTTTGTTCAACATAAAAGGACCAGTTCTGCCTATACACTAACCTTTAAGAGGTTAAGAGATAAATGGACCCTCAGTAAAGGTCAAAGAAAAAGGAACTGCTTTGGAGATCCTTCCTGCTCAGGAAGAAATGCAAATGGGTGGATTAGGTGGATCTGACCTATTTTGTAGATATACAGACAAAGGGGGTTATAGGAAAAGTCTAAAAGGAAAAGTTTTCCTTCATTTAAAAATGACCACGCCATTATTTCACTGCATTGTTTCTCCCAGACAACAATGAAATTAAATTAATGGAGATCAAATAGTTTGATGTCAATGTTTTTCACAGCGTTGCATTCTTACTGTCAACGATGGATTCATTTCTGGCTAATTTTAGGAAAGACATTTGAGATATAAGGTATGCAATGCATATTGTAAATAACATATTGGATGTCTCAATAAAGTCTCCTAAATAACAAATATGCAAATTCTAAGCAGTAACTCTGGGATTGTAATACCACATACAGTTTGTGTTTCTTTTTATTCGATTGGGTATTTTTCTTTCGGCAGCCCTTTTCTTACTGACAAACAAGTGCGATTTATACAGCGATGCCATCAGAGTTTGTTTATAATACAAAGAAAAGTGTAATGTCTTGAAATCGCATTCTACTTCGGTCTCAAACAGGCTAAAGATGGAGCATTGAAACAGAGAGATGAAAATATAAGAAATGTGGAAAGAAGCACAGTAAGAAGATGATTGTGTTTGTGTGAAAATAAAAGGAGAGCGAGAGAAAGAGAGAGAATGACAGAGTTTGTGTGTTTGAGAGCAGCTGGCTTTGTTGGAACATATTTGTCAGTGGCAGGATCAATAGATGACTGATAAAGACGGTGGTTTGGCAGAAGTCTCAAAAAACATGCGATTCTGTGAACATAAGCAAATACTCACATGCACACACAGTGGTTTAACCCTGGCTACAGCTCTCTCTCTCCTCACAGGCATTTAGACTGTCACTCAGGCTGTGTGGCCGCCCGGACTCAAGGGCTTCATTTAGAAACTCGTTTGCATAAAAATTCTATGAGGCTTAATTTTCTCTCCCATTCATTTCAGATACATAATTAGCCAGTGAGCTCTGGAAGTTTTCCTTAGTGCAATATATATTCAATGGAAATAGGTCTACTATATGTAGGTTTGTATATGTGTGCGTCATGGTATTCATATTCCAGATATTTAAAATGTGGCGTTAAAAATGCTAACGTTTGATTTCTTAAACAAAAATCTTGTATTTGGTAACTACAGTTAATGCATTAGCGAAGATGAACTAACAAAAAACAATACCTTTACAGCATAAATTACACTAATACAACTGGTAACATTAGCTAATGCACAATAAATCTAACATGAACAACTGTATTAACATGAACTAACTTTAACAAATAATAAATGAAAAACGATATTGCTGTTAGTTCATGTTAGTTAATGCATGAACAAATTCAACCTTATTATAAGGTGCTGCCAATTTCTTTACAATATTTATAGATGACACAAAACTTATGAGTGTGCATAGGGTTTTTGTGTCTTTACAGACATTGCAATGACCTCAAATCTGTTTGTGCTGCCTCAGAGTCACGCATTTGGTCATTTGGCAGATGCTTTTATAGTGGCATTAAAACTGAGGAAACATTACCAGCAATTTGTGTTAATGTGGAGCTAATATTAAGTGTTTTTTGATTTTAAAAAATCAGCTCTGAAAACATTTCCAACAACTTATAAAATGTGAAAGAGAATTTTTGTTGCATGCTGCAAGGGGGAATGAATTTGAGATCATACGTTTGCACGTGTACGTGTGCGCGATCTGGCTCATTGTTACTATTCTGTGTTTGTGGTGTAATGGGACTGAGTTGGATTTCAGATTTCAGTGCTGAAATATGATCCCAAGAGAGAGTAAAAATTGGAATGGCACTGGCCCCATGACTTGTGCCTCACAATGTGTGCGTGCGTGTGTGAGGGCGAGAGAGAGAAATCCTATTATGACTCACAGGATCACTTTCACATAGGTGTGCTATGATTCCATGAGCAAGGTAAACACACTCATGTATGGCACTCGTTTAAAGAAACAGTATATGTCCTTTACTTTTGCTACATAAATCCCAAACTTTTTTCATATGAACCAAGACATGATGTTCTCATTTAAGTTGACTTTAACAACCTTAAAATTCAAGGAAACACAATCATTGAGCATCGTTTAGGCATAAAGCACGCAGCTCCTTAAAAATCTCTCAAAACGCTATATTCGCTATGACAGACTACAACCTTTACAACACAAATCCTGACAGTGTGTTCTTTAAGTTCCTGCTTCAGGAGAGAAGATGATCTCTCATCTCAAAAGAACCTCTGACAGCCGTCCTCCTGCATTACCGTCTAACCTCAGTGTCTCTCTATAGTGTCTTTATACCTCCTACAGTCACAGAGTGTCTTGCATTTAAAATATTTAAGAAGTGATCCTGTTAAGTACTCTGTGCAACATGTCTCTTGTGGTCTACACAGCACATACAGAAAAACACAGGATAGCTAACCCTACCTGTTTTTCCTCTGAAGACTTCTAGCTTTTCCATAATAACATCCAGAGATGGAAGGACAGAGAGAGCAAAAACAAAGCTGCTACAGTCTATCGCAGCACAAACCTCTAGAGTTAATAAAATGTGAGGCGGGAGTGAAACATTGACCGACGGAGGAAGGGAAGGGGAGAAAGAGAGAGAGAGAGAGAGAGAGTAATCCAGGATACATGAGCACTCAATGTTTTAGGTTGCCCCCCTCCTCACTCTATTGTGAAGGCAGCGCTGCTTTTCCTTCCCATGCTCACTAGTACTTTCCGGTCATGCTGGAGGTGACAATCACACAGCCTATTAGATGTCTGGAAAAGTTCACAGACAGTCCTAATGTTCACAAGGTCCGAAACTAAACATTAACCAGTCACTCAAGCAAAACACTTCAACCCATGATACCAGCAAAAGAGACTTCTACAGAACAAAACATAAACTGACCCTGAATGTTTCCAAGTTTTATGTTATGGAAATGGTCTGACAAATACAATTTTAAAAACACACATCATGAAGTCTCCCAACGAATGAGATCATGCATAATAATAACAAAGCAAAATGCTCTTTATTTAGCAAAATGATTGCATGTCAACTACATATGCTAAAGTGTTTTCCACCATCTTCATGTCCGCATGTCAATGCATTTAAACAGCTGCTGAAATTGACTCCCATAAAAATACGCAACATAACATAGACATCTGCATTATATGACTGCTGTCTGAGCAACAGATGTGAAAGTGTGCAAGCTGTCCGACACATCCAAGGTCAAGGGCACATGGATAAGGAGCACGAACACAAAACCACAAACACAGATATTCACACCAGATACATCAGTGTTTGGTACAAAACAATCAGAGGTGATAAACAGTGTTGAGCAGAAACACTTGTCAAATACAGGTCTCACTGCATGAACGTGCGTAACATGAATTTTTACACAAGTTTGTAACACCAGCTCTGCACATTTCACAATTTCTGTCGATTTATTACAAGATCTTTTCTAGATCGCTCTAAACATAAATTCGATAGAAGCTTGTCTATCTTATCACATAACAAATGTCAAGGACATGTACGAAGCAGTTTAGCATAATTTCATGACACCCTGGCATTCTCTCCACCTCCCTTCCCCATCTCTGTTTAATTCTCATCATCTGCACGTTTACACTACGTTTATTTATGTTTATCAAAACTAACATTACTTTTATTTGCTTTCACCAGATCCAGAGAGGGATCTGAATCGCAGAGGAATCTAGCGCTCACATTTTGAACATTCTTTACCTTATTATGTAGAGTTTTATATGAGCTAGCAAACTTGTTAATATGAAGTAAAAGACATCTCAGATGCTGACACATAAACACTGACGCAGTGTGGGAACACACGCACAGACAGGCAGCATCGAACAGGCTCTCAATTGACTGGCTTTACCACCTGTCCGTTGCCATGACAACAGCTGCCCAGTAACACACAGCCCCCTCTCTCTCTCTCTCTCTCTCTCTCTCTCTCTCTCTCTCTCTCTCTCTCTCTCTCCATGTCAGGGTACGACCCTTCTCTGGAAGCATGACGTCAGAACGCAAGAGCAAAGTATGAATGAAAACAATGTGTGTATAGATACAGACATCACACAAACACATGTGTCATTAAAGGGACAATTAACCCAAAAACAAAAAAATCTGTTATCTTTTACTCACTCTTTTGACATTTTAAATCTGTATGACTTTCTTTCTTCTGTTTTTTCTATTTTGAAGAATGTTGACAACTAAAAACCGTTGGTCCCCATTGACTTCTATTGTATGGATACAAAACCAATGCAAGTCAACGGGGACCAGCTGTTTTCGTTTACCAATATTCTTCAAAATATCTTCTTTTGTGTTCTGCAGAAGAAAGAAAGTCATACAGGTTAGAAATGACAAGAGGGTGAGCAAATGATTACAGTACATGTATCCCTTTGATTGTTTGCTAGAAATTTGCAACACATACAAACACTGCAGTGAGATTAACTTATCAGTCATACATGCCTCAACTTATATAAATGCCATGTATACATTTATTAGACGGTGCTCTGGCATACTTGATTCTGATTGGTCGGTTGCTGCATTCCAAGTTGTGTTATTCCACCTAATAACATAAGTCATCCAGATCCCGCATAAATTAAGTTAAAATGTCTGATTTAAAACAAAATAAGGTAATATCAAATCAACATTTCATGTTCAATTCAACATCCAGTCGGTTGTCATCACAGAATAAAACTCTTCAGTGTACAAATACACACAAATACAAACCCAAACCATCAATTATGCTAAAAAATGACCAACCAAATAATGCTTATAAAGCAAATACTGAAAGACAAACATATGTCCTTGATTCTCATCTCTAAAAATGCAATTCATCTGACTTTTTAAGAAACATTCATGCACATCTGGTGAGCTCTGTTCCTCTAAGAGTTAGTGTTGTTCTCCATGTGTGTGTTTTCTGTATAGGACACATGTAAGTTTGTGTGTCCATAGAGTATCTTTATTTGCTTTCTTGTCCAGGATGTTGTTGATAGGGTGTAATTGTGTTAAGAAAGATGCTATATGTTTGCTTTCACCCGTTTAACGTGCATGTGTGCACCCCGTTCTCTAATTCACAGATAAAAGCCAGTGCAATCTCCCTATATCCCTGTCCTGATCTTGTCTAACTGCCTTCACTCCTCATCTGTCTTAAACCTCTCTCCTGCCACCCCTCATTCTCTGATCCCTCTCGCCGTGTTCTGTGTAAGTCTGGATACACTGTTCTCAGGGTCTGTCATTTCTTTAGTTCTTTTCTGTCTACTGTCTTTGTGGATAAAGGTAACAGCATACGCTTCACAGCGATTACAACACACACAGAGAGAGAGAGAGAGAGAGAGAGAGAGAGAGAGAGAGAGAGAGAGAGAGAGAGAGAGAGAGAGAGAGAGAGAGAGAGCAGTGATTTCAAACTCTACAGTGACCCTACAGCACCAGCGTACATCTCAGCACTGATAAGCCACATGAATCTAGACACTGACACTAACTGATATCCTCTCACGTGCACACGGACGTGTTTACTGCCTGAAATGTAATAAATGACAATAACAATAAAACTGACAATATAAAGCACTCTTATCTTTGTGTGTGTTGGACATGTGTAACGTAGAGTGCATGTGAATGAAAGTGTGTGCGTGTGTTTGTGTGCACTGCAGGTTGCGCACATGTCTAGGTAACACAGGTACATACATATGTGCATCGGTGTGCATGTATGTGCATTACCTGTTGCCCCCTTGGTTTTATGCCTCCCTTTAGCCCGGCGTTGGGAATTGCCCATAGCTCCGTGTTTCCTGTCCCAAAACATCACCTCATCCCAATGTTGAAGCCACACAAATTGACAATGACTACGAGTGTGTTCTATGTGTGTGAGCACGGCGGCGCGTGCATGCGTGTGTGCCCGCTTGACATGGAACAGTCGGCGAGACTGTTTGTTTGTGTGAACGTGAGCGCGTGAGGTTGCGTGTGTGTGAGCGAGTGTGTGTGAGTAAGTGTGAGAGCCGGGGAGGGAGCATGCGCTCAATCCCGTTTGATTCCAGCCAGTCAGAGTCTCTGTGTTCGTTTCATTCAGAGCCAGGGAAGGTTGAACGTATGGATATTGGGAATGCTTAACAGAGACGATGGATGAAGATGGAGAGAGAGGGAGAGAGAGAGAGAGAGAGAGAGAGAGGGAGGGGGGTGTATGCTTTATCACCGTTGAGTGATTCTGTGGAGAGGTGGAGCCATTGCAGTTGGAGGGGAAAAGAAATTTGACAGAGTGTGCGAGAGAGAGAGGACGGGGAAGGATGCGGCAAACAGGGAGCGGGAATGAAAAGGGAGGGAGAGAAATATGTAAAATGAGAATCACAAGAGGAGAGAGCTGGGTAGGAATACTGAGAGAAGGAGAGGGAAGAAATGTGGTAAGTAAAAAGAGGAAGAGAGAGATATGCGATGGCCCTAAAAAAACAGCACACCATGGCAGATCTGTAAACTAACTGTAGAAAAAACAAGGTACAGTCTCAGAGGACACAACCTTAGGCACAAAAAAATGGCTGCCACAGGAAAGGTTGTATCCATAATGATCAAGTAAAAATTGTGAGCTGTGCTTTACATCAGAATGCATGAAACCTACATTCATAAAATTAAAACACTACACATTTAATAAATGTGCCAAACAATGAAAAGAGAGAGAGAGAGAGAGAAAGACAGAGAGAAACAGAGAGAAACAGAGAGAGAAAGAGAGACCCACAGTGGGAACAGTGACAGCAGTGAGCGATTGCTCCTGCCAAACACACACACAAACACACAAAGTCTGCTACATGGGAGCTTGTGTGTGTTTAGAGATCGAGTGTTTGGTGGAGAAAGGATGCTGCCCAAGGGCAGATGAGCATCAGTTTAGTTTTTCCCGAAAAGGAAGGGAAAGAGTAATAAATAGCGGGGATAATAAACAAGTGTAAAATCCTGTTATGAGCAGAGGCGGCTTGTGAGAGGGGCTTGCTGTCCAAGCTGCTAACTGGCTGCGGTCACACACACACACACACACACACACACACACACACACACACACACACACACACACACACACACACACACACACACACACACACACACACACTGCAGTGAAGGGGCAGGTCCCTCCCTCTACTGCAGACTAGAGGTTTAGCATTCAAAGCCACAACACTGTTCTCCATTATCAATTCATCACAGACATCTGTCTGGTAAACATCACACGCCCCGCCCCTTCACACACTCAAGCACATGCTCACACAGAGATCAATACATGTTCTTATGCATGCATTCATACTTACAGTTCCATATACATTGTTTCCAATAACACACACTGATGTATGTATTTATATGCACACATCACTGCCCCCGTGCATAACAGCTGTAAGTCCAGAGCAAATAGCTGGCAAGAATAAGTGAATAAAACTCAGAGCAAATGCTACTACAGTAAATATTCATGAGAACAAAATGAACGACATCGCTCATAACCCCAAACTCAATTTCTATCCACTTCTTTTTATGTATTAAATATTATGCAATCTTTATTAATTAAGTAGATCAACAGGGGAATTTAGAGCTCAAGTCCTCTATCACAGACAGCAAGTCAAGAATACCATTATCTCCTTCAAGGATTATATGAAACTGAAATTTGTGAAATGTCATATTAAAAGGAAGACTACATGTACATAAAATATTGGTACTTTGGCATTAAGCATTGAACTTAAATAGAAATGTAAGTAAACACTTAAAAACATTGCTTAGTTGATCAAAATAAACCAGTTATATGCTAATTTAATCATACACATTTGAATTATCCCTTAAATCTTCATGTTGAAAACACTATACACCGCACACACACTATACACTACAGTACTTATAATCACACATACAGCATACTAAGATCCTGATGTCTATGATTGTCTTTTATTAAGACACCCTTATACCTGTAGACACTCTTCCCCCAAAGGCCAAACACACACAGCGCTCTTTCACCTCAAATACCATCTCAAAGTTTCCTAAACCCTCTGTGGTGATCAAACAGTCTCTCTTCAGAAGCAGGAGGTAGAGGAAGTGGACCAGCAAACACTCATTTGTCTTCGAGAACTCTGCACAGGGGCAACATGAGGTCAAACAAGCACTACATACTATAACAACACATACTATAACATACACACTGCAATATTATACAGGTATAACTGTACACAAAGTAAACATACACATCTACTATAAAAGCATCTGTCAAAACTTCTAACAATTTTTCCCTCGATGAAAACTCCAGAATTCATTCAATAGATTCTGATTGAATTCATTAAATTTTTCATTTAATAGAAAAATTGTTTATATACCATGATATTTGTCGAGTACTTCTGCATTCCCAGAATACTCCAAAAATATGAATGGGATTTTGTTTAACATAAGACACAGCTTGCTTACACACACACACACACACACACACACACACACCACAATATGCAATGGTGTGACTATACAGATTCTTGACCATATGAACTGTGAAAGCAGCAACATTAAACAGCACATCTTACTTCTAACAAACCTATGTGACCAGAACCTAAACCTGAAAAAAAAGGATCTGAATGCACTGACTTCAAGAGACACAGAAATGAGCATCTGAAGGTCAGAATCTCAACTATCATTCACAAATCAATGATTATGATGATTAATCTGTCAGTATCATAAAAGCAGGTTTTTACTTATTTGAGTTACAATTTTTTACTGTTAAACCAAAGCTAGCACTTACTATTGTGACAAACTGCCCCATATAGTGTGACAACATAATTATATAGTCTCAATTAAAAGTTCATAAGTAGCACTGCATTCGTTCAATACAGACAAAATATGTAAGTTGAATTTAAAAAATAAACCTATTCTAATAAATTGCATAAAAAATTGTTACAACTAGCTCTCAGTTTCTCATATAAAAGAATCACAACAAAGGTCAGTACAGTCACAATCCTATTCTGTTTTCACCTCACTGTATACTTATCACTGTACAACTAGAGTGGGGTCATCCTTTTCGCTAGCTTGCTCTCTCTCGCTCTCTCTCTCTCTCTCTCTGAAAGTGACAGCTGGCTTTACAGCTGCAGTGATCCTATTGTTTTTCATCTGGTGATAAAGTGACAGAGAGAGAGAGAGAGCAAGATGAGATCAGAGCTGCTCTGTTGTCACTCTCTCCTTATTCTTTTCACAGGCCACACACATTAACTGTGACCATTAAAATAATCCCTGTAAGATATCTCTTCCCAACACATCCTTTCCCATGAGTTAACATCCTAAATTAACATTTCGATACAGCCCATAAGAAAACCACTCACAGCATCATATGAGAAAATGAGACTATGTAACTACACCTGTCACAAAATCATCATTTTAACATTTTTGGCAGGCTTAATTTGCTGGTTGTGTTTGATTTTTATCATTCAGTGTGCCAAATAGTTTTATTTTGGACTGTGGCTTGAGCTTTTATTTTCTCCCTCTAAAGTTTGAAATCAAAATACTATACTCTCAATACCATACAATTTGCATTCGGTTTTCTTTAAAGGGTTAATAATAATAATAGAGTACCTTTGGCAGATAATAAAAGACATCTGGGTTCCAACAGAGCAGTCAGTTAAAGCCGAAAGTCCATCAGTACAGCACTAGATCAAGCAGGACCCGCCAGCATCTCAACCTCTTGATAAAATGGACTTTTCCTTTTACGGCTCTAATCGAACCTGGTCTATTTACAACACAGAACAAAACAAATGTTGGTCTACAATCTAACTTGGATCCGTCCTTAGTTTCAGACAAAGCACTAAAAGCACTGATCCAGAGAAAAGAACAGAGGGGATAAATTGGGTTTTATGGTACCTCGGTACAGATCCAGAGTGTGTTCGGATCAGTGGTGCCAATCTACGCTATCATTTAGCCCCAATCCTGTAGTTTCTGTTCGACAGTATGAAATCAGATGTCCTGCTGTCACTGAGAAATGCATATATGTGATGATCCATCATTTATCATCAAGAGACTAAATCTAGAGCAGTGGACATCTGGCTGCAGATTGGGATTTGGAATAATTGCCTGCGGATGAATAATCCCACTCTATGGCAGGCGGCACAGATCAGCAGGAACATGGCAGATTACAACCCCTAACCATGCATCCACCCTCTGGATTACAGATGCACACCGTATACAGCTTCAACTGCACTTCTGCAATTCTCTCCTCTGCTCAGCGATCGTCTATAAAACCATTCTTTCTTCCTTTAATCCTGTTTTTGGACTCTTTTCATCTTTTTTATTAATGTCACAGTCTCATTTCATTCTGCATTCTTCTCATTTGATTATTCTGTCTGCTCCTCTTTTTAAAACTCTTCCATGCAGCAGTGGATTAGGGGATTGTAATTTCAGCTAAACTGCTCAGTTTATCTGCATGAGAGCGAGACGTGTTTTCCGCATGTGGAGCAGGGGAGGTTTAAAGAGACATTTGGTTTGTCATTCAGCTCGCGTTATGATAGGACGGAGGAAGCGAGGTGGAATAGCTCAAATCCTACATCAAAAATCTCAGTGCAAACCGAGGCGACTGACCAGCTGCCAGAGACGGAAGACTATGAAGATTTTTTCTGGAAATGGTCTTGCAGGCAAAAACAGCTGATATCACAGAGCTTATTTAGCTGTGAATTGTGTTCATACATAAATTGATTAACTAAATAATTGAATATTGGGGCCTGGGCCGGAGATCAAAACCGAGCTCAGGAGAAAGCTGAAAATGATCATTTTTAAAGGGACCCAAAATAAAAGTCTGTCATTATTTATTCATCTCCATGTCTATTTACTTTTGTGGAACACAAAAGAACATATTTTGAGAAATGCCTCAGTGGTCTCATGTCAATACAATAGAAATTAATAGGGTCCAATATTGTTTGGTTACCAACATACTTCAAAATATCTTGGGTTAGAGTCATACTGGATTGGAATGACATAAAATTAGATTAGATTAGATTAGATTCAACTTTATTGTCATTACACAAGGCAACAAAATGTAGTTTAGGTCTAACCAGAAGTGCAATAAGCAAGTGCAGGATATACAGTTGTGCATAAATACAGGATAAGGTCCTGTAAATAAGAAATCATTTTTTTAAGAACTGCTTCTATAACTTGATCTCAGAATGTTTATGGCACTTATAGATCTCAACATATCATCCACATAAAATTTCTCAGAGACCTTAATGAGAAAGGTTTGAGTTTCATTTCTGACATTGGATTACAGACTTTGATGTCTGAGCAAATCTTGGTCTCTGATCTCTTCTAAGCTCACACAAAGTGGGATTACTATGGCTTGTTTCTCGATGGAAAATCTGACAAAAAAATCCCTATTTCAAAATATTTCAAAAAAGACTCTAATCTCAAAATATTTAAGAAATCTCCTTGGTGTATTTTCCTATGGATCTGGTTGCTTTCTGGTGCTCAGAGGAGTGGCAGCACAGAATACTAATCGTATGAAATACTCCATGGGCAAGAATGGGAATTAATGCAGAGGACCTTCTGTTGAAATGTCTTATTAAAAACGTTTCCATACGCACTCAACTACAGCCCCGAAAACCAATCTCTCTTAACTATCCAGATGTTAGACTTGATGAAACTAAATGCTACCAAAAGCCCCTGGCACACTCACTGGGGTGCCCCAGAAGTTTGGTTATGTAAGAGGAACCCTGGATCCGTCGCCTCTGCTCACACACTCTCAAATTTACCATTACGTAAGCCTGGTGATGAAAGAGTGTTATGCTTCTGTGTCGCATACAGTGCATACATACTCTCCCATCATTGCCCGTGTGATCTGTATACACAGAGGATGACATGTACCCTCGAAAAACAGTCCTTCTCTGTATATCTCACAAGCACAACAAAAGACACACTGTTCTGAAAGAGAGAAATGAGAATGCAGGATCTTCACACATTCATCATAAACACACACAAGTGCAGTTGCGGGTTTGGAGGCTTATATCGTATAGATCTGAGCAGGTGTGTGTGTCAGTGGTTGACTTTGCAGGAATACTGTCTTTTTAAATTGTATGACTCATAACTCCACTGTCAGTTTAGCATTGCCTCTGCAAAAACAAGCCTCGTTTACACTCATTAAATATCTAAACATGAGCTTTAATTATTTAGGTTGTGTCTTGAGGCTTGAGCTTTTTTTTTACTGTGATATGACTTTATGCCAAAAACACTTTTAAACTTGAATTTAACTTTTATCAACAAATCATACACACCAAAGCAAGAGTACTGTCAGATATATGTACTGGTAGTAACAAATGTAAATGCAAACAACAACTGTTTCTAAAAAGCTGGTTTTATGGACCTATTCGATGAACCTAGTCAACCATCATGTTTTTTTAATGAAAATTAACCTCAGAAATCGTTCATTAATAATTATTTGAACAGACGTCAGCTTCCAAAACACAAACAACATATGATTATTTCAACAGAAGTTAAGATGTCAGACTGCAAAAAAGGAACTAAGAAAAATATTTAATCCTCTACAGGAAATATAGCATGCTAACATAAAATAAATATTTCTACATTAAAAAGTAGAGGTTTAAAGAAGCAATGTTTTAGTGGCATCTAGCGGTGAGGTTGTGAATTGCAACCAATGGCTCACTCCGCCTCTCCCCCCTCCCTTTCGAAGCACTACGGCAGCTGACAGATGACAAGGATGTCATCATGTTTTCACTTTTTTTGCCGAAGGAGATAACATATTTACGAAACGCGCTCTGTAGAGCAGTTTGTCCATTTAGGGCTACTCTAGTAACATGGTAAATTCCATGTAAGGGGACCCACGGTGTATGTAGATAGAAATAGCTCATTCTAAGGTAATAAAAACATAACGCTTTATTATGTAAGGTCTTATATACACCTCTGAAGACATAGTTGTGCGTATTATATTGCATTTCTGTCAATAGATCCACCTAATATATTACACACATTGCACCTTTACGAAACTGGACCTTGTGTTTCATGCGCAGCAGATCCACATCAACCAGCTGTTATTAAGATTACACTTGACAACAGAAATATTGTTAATCTTCATATAAATGTTTGATTGACATTGACACTAACAGTGTGTGAAACCCGGCTGCAGACGAAAACACTTTAGGGACATCTGTCCGCTATGTTTCTCTGTCATACTTCCAGTGGAACTTTGCTAATCAAAACAAGAGAAATGAGTTGATGTTACAGGGGAATTATAAGGTCGGCCCTTACACTGACACAACACGGCTAAGGTTAAGCAAAAAACTGTCCATCACAACTGTAACTGCCAACTCTCTCTGCATTCTGAGACTCGGACAGTTTCGATTTTCTTCACAGCCTTCTTATGACTGTACAATATTCTGTTTATTCAATCATCTTAAAAGCTGTGTAACAGCATCTTTTGTTTCAGCAAATCTGAAGAAACTGCCAAGCCTGCAGAGTTGCCTGAAAATCATGACTTCATACCTACACTGGGAAATAAAGAGAGGAGAGAGTGGCAAGGAGAAAATCTGATAGCACAAGCAGGTTTCATTATTTCAGCATCTTAGAAGATCTCTCATGACATCTCTCTTCCTTCTGGCTCTCACAATACGCTGGCTGTCAATCATCTGCTTCAGGCACAAAGTTCTCCACAGGCCTACACGCTGTTAGTCAGCAGTCATAAAAACATAACAATCTATGCTTGCTCTTTACTTTCACATTGCAACAAAATAATAAAATCGTCTTAATCGTTATTTTATGAGTACTTTAACATCCTTAAAAAATAAACATACAGGTGTCTCAGATGCAAAATTGTGTAAGATTTAACCTGCTTTCAAGGATTTCAGATTTTTCAATGCAATGTGTTTCTTACTCTATTGAATTGATTTATTATTTTTTTAAGCATCACTTCATTAGATTTAACTTCATTAGGTTCAACTAAAAAGAAGTAACCTGTCTGCCTTACAATTTTGAATTAATTCACCTTAAAAATATTAGTTAACACAAAGAGTTTGCATGAAATTAATTCGTTAACTAATGTGTTTTAAGTTTAATGAACTCCATTTTGAGGCAGCCAGGTTACTTTTTTTTAAAAACAACATAATAATATGAAAAGTATTTGTCAATATGATAAGAAAACAACTCAGCATTGCTTGCATTTCCACTTTTCAAATGAATTTTTTGTTATTTTGAGGCTAAAAACAAGACAAAAACTGATTAGGCAAATGATTTTTGTGGTGCATTATTTACCAATAACAACTTTAAACCAAAACCTCAACACACTTAAATTTTACAGAAATGTATAAAAACCAAAATACAGAAAATTATTCACTACGAACATGGAATCTTGCCAAAACTTGATTTTCGTAGCATCATCTAAGAAGCAAAATCAAACTAAGTTTACCTGTTCAACACTCACCTGAGTCACAAACCAGGACCACCTGAGCAAAAGGAAATATGTGTATACTCTGCTGTTTTGCAGGAACAGAGGGTAAAGGGTGCAGGAGAACATGAGCACATTCAGGGGGCTTAAAGAGAAGAAAGAGTGGTCGGGGAGAAAGAGGGTGGAGAAATGAGAATTGAAAGGGGGAAGGGCTGGAGCCTCCTTCTTCTCCCTGCTTTTAAACTCAGACTAGAGTGAAACTCTGTGGAACAGAACTTGAAAGAAGCACACGCCTACTTTTCCCTGGACTCTCTGTTTCAATCCCTCTTCTTTTACTACATCTCTGGAGCCATTTTCTAACAATATTGTGGGAAGATTAGTGGGAAGGGGGTTGAGGCCTCCTAAAGCTCCTCGGCACTCTGAGGTTATTGAAGAAATGAAAGAAACAACATGGAGGACTTGAAACTATTTTTTAAGAATAGCCTGTAAAAACTGTGTGACTGTTGGAAGATTTGTTTTGCAGTGAAAGTAAATTAATAATTCACCCCCGCCTCCATTCGGTAGAGTCATTCGTATTCCTAACACGATGGAGGCTGCAGATTTGTAGCTTCAAGACTTAAAATAACATTGTTTAAAATGAGGGTGTCATGCAAGGAGGGGAAATCCAAACAGAACTGAATAAACATGCATCTTAAGCAAAAACAGATGAGTGCAGCAGAGATGGAGAGATGATGGATGAGAAGTGGGTTTATAGGCACGCTGAGATATGACGCCCATTAGGTACAGAGTCAAAATCTGTCTCTGTTAGAGGAAAACACCCAAGCCAAGACCTCTCTCAAATTCCCACACATAAATACAAACCTCTGTAACACACATGCTTATGCACACTTCACAAAAGATTCACAAAACCACAAACAGATCTCAAGCACAGAGATCCATTAGGAGAAAAAATCATAAAGACAAAGACCTCTAAGTGAAATGTATGGTTCAGAAAGGAGTTTATAAAAAAAGGGCAGCGTAAGAGAGAAGTAAGAGGGAATTCATTACATAGTTATGTTATATTTGCAAACAGAATTTCAGCTAAAAAAACAAAGCCTGCAATCCAGTTTATCCAGGCACTAAATCGGCTAAACAAGTGCTTTGGTATACTAGAAATCAAATTTATTCTTTCAGCTTAACATGTCTTATTCAATTATACATTCATTAGATTGTATCCTATCCACAAAACCGAGCACTATATGCCAGGCAATATTAACATCAAATTTTCAGTCAGATGCAAATGTAAATGGGCAATTCCAGCGTTATGTATGTGACATTTTGCGTTATGGATGTGACATAAAAACGCTCAGAGAATGTATGTTACCAATAAACTAAACCATGTGTTTATATTTTACTAAACCCTTGCTGATAGAGTCTAAACATCAGAAAAACATCAGTCTATGCACAAGTTTTCATGGAAATAAACATGCGCTATGGATGTGACAAAAAAAGGACACTGTTTTTGGGAGACAACAAACGTTGTAGGATTTCTGTAAATTAAAATGCACAAACCTGAAGCAATAATACTCAACAAATGGAGAAGGGATGCCTCTTCATAGAACATAAAATAGTTATTTTCATTTTCATGTGCCCATTTATGAGAAATATGGACTGATATGGATATGACAGTCAGTTAAATGTCATTTTCAGGATTATGAAAAATCATGCACTACATAAAACAAATGCTTTAAAAACGTGTGTTGAACCACCAAATGTGGTTGGCATATGTGCTATTAGTATAGTAAAAAACTTTAGCAAAAACGTTCTTTTTCATGGTAAGGTTGACATTTTCACGAAACTTGATTTTATCAAAGAGAGAGACATTTGTGTATATTTTCTGTTGAACGTGGGGGCACATTTAAAGATCCATGGTGGGCACGTGACAACAGGGCACAGTCGGTATAGAGGCAATCGGGATGGCGTTACACTTCCCTATACACGCAACAGCACCTGGCCCTTCAATCAGCCTCTCAGCATCTCAACAGGCAGGAAGAAACAGAGAAACACAAGACGAGAAAAGAAAGAGATGAATAAACCCAGTGAAAGAATGTCTGTCATCCGAGAGGATTAGATCTGCTCCGCAGGTTAAAGCTAAAACGTTTCATTCTCATACCGCCTCTACTCCTCTACTTTCACCTCTGGATTTTCCCTCTGCACCTGCCTCTAAAATCAGATAACCACTTCTCTTCATCAGAGGTTCAAAAATCACCTGCTTTTCTCATGATCTTATATTAGACATACAATATAAAAACCCAAAATATATTATTATCAACTATATTTCTATAGTTGATCCCTAAAACTTTACATTCGTTGATATTTAGCTACACCAAAAACTCATGTAGTATAAGAACTTGTAGGTAGTTTGCATAGACCTTCAAACAACTGCACAAGAGTTGGATACAGGGCAAAATCTTGGAGTGTTTGATGTAGAACTGTCTTATCTTTTTAGCTCCCAAGAGTCACAACAAAGTAATAAACAAAAAATAATGACCTTTCTTTTTTCCTGTAATTGTATTGGTAGCAATGCCTGCATGCATGTTTCAAGAAACCAGCTTCATGTGTACACAAACAAAGAAAAAATGGAGAGTCTAGCATCCCTGATGACAAGACTAGGAAATAGTAGGAACAATTCCCATTACAATTTAGTGCATACAATCCCCCACCAACACTCGCGCATGCACTTAATCCTTTAAAGGAAGGAAAAGTTTATCCCACTGTACTTTGGCCTATATTCCAGGCAAATGCTTTCCATCCTTCTCTCTTTTTCTCACTACTGCGAAGAGCAACACAGACACCATAAGCTCTTTCAGTAAAAGAAGGGCTTCTTTCCAAAGCCCGAGGCCATCAAGTGTAGTCTGCTGTTGCCACAATCTCTGTGCTCTTTTAAACTGCTGTCTAAGAGACATAAGCAAAAGAGGTATTACAAATGTTGGAGGATGAACAATCCATCAGTTACGCCAGGGGCTTAATTATGCCAAGGTTTAAAATATAGACCATAACAAAATGAAGACGACATGAGACGGGCAGACAGAGGAAGATCACGAAGAGTTCAATGCAGTAACAAACAGAACTCTCCTTCCACCTAGTGGATGTGAACGGAACTGCTGGACTCCAAGGAGTGGATCCTTTTCAATACAACTTAATACACAGTACAATAATTTCCTTGAAACCTGGTCAATTTTTAGTTCTTAATGCAACCTATTTAATGGCAACAGTTAACTGAATATGATTGTGTAATGCATTTGGCATAAAAGCGTAAGCAAGGCTGTTAATGTTATTGGAGGTTTGCTATTGTTATTAGAAGGACACCTGTCATACACTTTCTCTAGGTCTGAATGAGCAGCAGTTATCCAGTTTCTAAAGGAGAGCTGAAAGAGCAATACAACAGCTTTACTTAGAATTTCCAAAGGACACTCATCCATTACTCATTTATACGCCAAGATTCAGTCCCTGTCACAAATACAAGTTCAGTTTTTTATTACAAACCAGTCAGAAACACAACACCATCACTTAGGACTGGCCTTTAGACAGACAACACAGAGTATTCTTTGCCTGAAGAACATTTACAACAATGAGGGAAGTTCTTCAAAAGGCATCAGGAACAGAACAGGAAATAGAATAATAGAGAACAACATGGAGCATTTAATTCCTGCAAAATGCATTGATTGACATTTCAAAGTGTTGAGGCCTTTAATGTATAAACAACAATAACACCTGCGGTTTACATGCCTTTTGTCTATTACATTGGGATGATTGACAGATAATGGGCCATGCTAACCACGTAACCAGTAACTAATTAACACTAACACTAACATTAATTAGTCAGCTCTAAGCCCAAAAATCAACAAATCTCAACCAGTCTCACATACTGTATGTCAGTCAATTAAATAATGATCAGTTAACAATGTCTATACATTTGTTTGTTTGTGTGCGTGTGTGTGTGTGTGTGTGTGTGTGTGTGTGTGTGTGTGTTTGTGTGTGTACTGGTTTCAGACAGTAATTTTAGCAAGCCAAAGCTGCAACTCATGCCACTGCAGAGGCAAAAAAAAGTGATAAACACACACAAGCAAATTGTGTCAAGCAAACATGTCTGAAAATGCACTAACCTGTTCAAAAGGATATAAAAATGCAGCTATAATAAAATGGCGAGATGGTTATTTTCCAAATGTATGCCAAATGCACATGCAGAAACTGAGGCCTGTACACACACATACAAAGACTACAGAAAGGACACACAAGGAAAGAGAGAGCGAGAGAGAGAGAGAGAGAGAGAGCGAGGAGTTATGCAAAAGATGTGCAGCCTACTTTATACACACACACACACACAGAGGTGGGCTGGCTCTTTGACTGATCTGTGCATAGGCTCCCAGCTGGCCTGTCTTTCAGTTAAGCAATGGGCTGATCTGTTCCTCCGCACATAAAGATGCCACTATCTCCACTCTCAACTGCCTATAAACTCAATTAAGTCTGTCAGACACTTTCTCCTCCTATAGCTGTCTTCCATCCTTCAAATCACCCATTTTTCCCTTTCTCTCCTTTAATTTCCTCCAAGAGCCCACCAGAACCAAAGTGTATTCTCATTAACACTTTGACAGCTTGCCGAAATCATATTTTTTACCATTTGTATTTATTATATCTTAGACCTACTATTATGATATTGCTTGTAGAGAATATGACCTGGTGAACAGTTGACATTTGAGCCTCATCTGGAGCAGAGGCATGTGAGTCTGATTACTCTGTATTTGTTTATCTTAAGTCATTCCAGAACAAGTCTGAGTTGAACAAAAACTCATGTAACAGGGTCATGCTAGTGGATGACCATTATGGGCTTTTAATGGCTAATAATGCATATAACTACTATATTATGCAATTTAGTGATAACATATAGAACACACAATTTACATAATACCACAAAATATTCAAGCCATTGGGTTGTTGTTGTGATGTACAAATAAATTAACTCTCAAAGTTAACTTGGAATACAAGTATTTTTTATCTGAACATTGACCCACTTCCCCTTTAATTAACATAATATTTTTAATATGAGTGCATTTTCTGTTTCATCTATATGACGACAGTCATATAGATAAGACACAAGATGAAATGACCATTTATAGATGGTTTCAAAGCAACAATATAAACAAACTTTACTGCGCATGCACGCTTTTGTGGCCCAAACTTAACTTCCGGAACGGAAAAAAGCATCTCAGGGTGAGACCTCAAGAAGCTGCTTCTTCACATTTCATGATGCTGATCTCAAAATGACCAACTATTTGTATGGCTGAGAAATCAGTCTACTGATACATCAATCTATCACTCAAAGTGGATTCTGGAGAATTCAAGGTACTAGGTAACATTCCACTTGCAAACCAGACTTTACTTAAACCAGTTAGTCCACTGATTGTTATGATGAGACAATCATTTTGCAACAGTCAAACTGCACAGTATTACACATGTAATACGTCCAAACTCCTCATGAGCCCATACAAACACACACTGATGCTTTTGTCATAATAAAGCACTTCACTCTGACCTACAGCTAATGGAGAGCACACTGAGTGATGCTGTAAAGACTGTATTGTGTGTCTCCCTGAACTGGCCAGAGGGCACACTGACAACGGCCTTCCCTTCCCATACACCCACTCACATAACCCTCTGTCACCACCATTAAATCTGACACTCGATCAGCGTGTGTGTGGCTGGGTGTGTACGGAGTCAGAGATCCCACAAGAAGGATATAATTGAGATACATACGAGTGACGTAAAAACAAACAGATGCAAGCATACAGATCTCTTTGATTTAAAATGAGAACAAAGACAAAATTGATAAAACCGAGGGAAAAGAAGAGAATGTTTTCAGTTTTTTAGGCTGAAAAAGCTACTAAAATGTGCCTTCTTGTCTAAAGAATCAAACATAAGAGTCAAGCAAATATTTATTTAAGATTCAACTAACATCCTTTATAAACTGCACTAAAGGTATTATCAAATATTATACAACACATTAACACCTGTTTCACCCACAACATACTGTAATATCCAAACAGACATTTAAAAAGTCCACTTTCTGATCAACCATCAGCTCTAACAACCATCTGATATGTTCCTAATCCAGAAAACAAATCCAGATCAGATAAGAAATAAAGGCAAAAGATTACACTATGTATTGTTAATAAAAAACAAAAGTTTGTTCGGGCAGGACGTCTCAGCAGGGTATAATATATTTTAAATGGTGTACGAAATCCAGATTGGTTAGCCACCACAAAAGGAATGGAGCCGTGGCCTCACCGGGAAGTGTGTGTGGTCAGGGAAAAGCTCCTAATGTGGGCCTAGAGCATCCAAGATACGTGTGTATGTCTGCGAGTGCCAGAACAAGCAGCCAATACAAAGATTCAAACTCAAACCATGACCAGAATGAAAAGCATGTAGTCAAACAAAACAAAAACAGTCAAAGAATGAACTGTAACACGTTTATAATGACATGTGTGAAGTCACTCAAAACTCCACAAACATCTTGGGCTCAGTGCAACCAGTCCGAATCCTATACTGTATGAAGAGTTCCACAATATAGCTTTGGTCTGGGTGGTTAGCTATTTCCTCCTAACCTTGCAAATGTCTCAAAGTGAACAAAGCTGATCTGAGACCAGTGCTTAAATAAAAGAGATTAATGGAAAAATCGACTCAGTGCCCCTTATGTCCTCAAGCCTCTTGTGGAATGTAAACAAAGTGAAAAAATCCGATTGCCTTTTTATAAAACAAAATACCCATAATTCACTGCAGACCAGACAGAGAATGATGACTGCAGATGCTATGCGTGGTTCACTTACCACTGTGTACATTTTAGTACGAACCCGATAACTGGAAAGGCTCATATTCGAGAAAATAAAATAGAACAATGTCTTTCACAAGAGTGCAGGCAGTGAGGGGAAAAAAGGGGGTGTGAGAGAAATTCGGACAGAACACCATTGCCCTGAACTGGCCGCCAAGCTGAGATAACTATCAATTCTGTGAGAATGGAGCAATGGATTGTTTTGTGTTGGCAAGAGGGCAGGAAGACAGATGGTCAGACAGTTGTATTGGAAAAGGTTGCTTCTTCATGACTGTGAATTAATAAAAACATTGGAAGTGGAAAACATCTGCTGAGTATTATGAGCGGTCGGGGGACGCCCATGCACCTCTCGCGCCTTGGAGTCTCTCAGACACGCATGCAAAAAGACACACATGCACACTCGCACTTGCACAATCCACACGGCACTCATTTCCTGCCTGGAACGTGAGGCCAGGCCATCAGCACCATTTCTAGACGGTTGTTCTATACCTTCACTCCCATCCCCCTATATTTCAGATCCTTAAATGGAATGCAAAAGTTATAGGATCAGCACTGCATTACAGTAATATGCATAAAATACGCACTCTTATTCAACTAGGTACAGTTACTTTGTAGAACCAATGGGAAACTGTTAACAAAATAGAGAGAATGACATAAAAGTAATTGAGGGAAAAGTAACAGTAGCAAAGCTTCAAGTGATTTAAATGTGAATGATGATGTCATTAGAAGCATGAGTGTTAAACATGCAATACAACAATACTGAGACACTATGTTGTTCAAATTATTTTCTGCTGTCATTTAGTTTTTTCTAAACCAGGTGACTTCTCATCAGGCTACCTTCCTACTGACTTTCTGAAAGTCATCCCATCTGTTTCCATGGAGATGATTGGCTGAGAGTGATGGACCGAAACTAGAATCCCAACCAAAAGCAGATGATTCAGACTCCCTGTAGACAGATCTGTCTTCCAGTTACAAGGATGTTTTCCTGATCTAGATCTAGACGTAGATATAAATATTAATCATGATAATACAATCCACAAATCTGCTCAAAGACTGGGCACACACTATTGAGTCTTGTCAGCACACCTGAATATTCAACTATGTCAGCATGCCCATGGACCAAATTCTGGACTTTGTAGCATGGCACAGAGACAGCAGAACCCTCTCAGCAGTTCTTCTAAAAATAAACAACAGCAAGTGACAACAACAAACATAAGGGTTAGGCTGAGTCGAGTCTGCCAGCTATGAGCTAATGGAATTAAATGCAAAGTACCGATTCCGTCAGTATAATAACTTGAGGAATTCAAGACCATTGACCACTGATAATTGCTCAGTGGGTTTACAGTGCTGTATCCTGATGCTAAACTTTTATCACAGCAATTTAAAAAATAGTGCCAGAAACGGCTTTAGAGGTTGAAAACAGACATTCTTCTCTAAAATCCCTTTAAAACATTGGCAATACTAAATACATTTCTGATATTTCAGTGTCATGCTCAATTTGTACATCCTAACTTACTATTTCAGTAGAAATTACAGCAAAAAATCAGTGCATTTCATTTCAAATCATAAAAATAAAGTGAAATGTACAAAAACTGTTTTCACTAAAACAACCAGTCATAAACTTGTCAGTTTTGAGTTAGTAATAAAACAATACAGCTCTAACCAGATGCTAAAGATCTTAATCTCGTCCAACATCACAGAGGAAGAAATTACAGCATAGTTCTTCAACATTCTGAATCTGGACTACAATCATAAGACTCTGACAAAAAAGATTTCATGAAATATGGATCAAATGAAATGCAAGAAACCAAAACCATCCTGTTCTCAAAAACTTCCCTCCGGTACCTAAAAAGAAAGCATAAGCAACTAAAGTGATTCAATTACCTTTCTCTATCTTTCACTATGTTTTATTACCCACATACAAACAATACTCACTTGCAATATGTCAAGGTGTCAAGGCTGCAAGGCACCAGAGATGACAAGCAGAGTAAACTTCTGTTCCACACGAGAAAAACATGGCTGCACTGGGGTAAGACACTGATGGTGTCATATGATGACTAGAGCTCAAGGTTTTCATGCTTCATGCTCAAAGGCTACTGCTCAATACTGTGCTTTGTGGTGTTAAAATTAAAGTATTAAAAGAACTGCAAATGTCTAGTCAGTGTGCAAAAAATAAAGGCCTTACTGAACGTGAGCAGTCTCAACAGCTTTGATTCGCTAGCTAACGTGGGAATGATATCTGTATAAAGCAAGATTATACTAACGATTTCAAATTCTAATATTGTCTTATTCATGTAAACTAAGGTTGCAAAATGTATCCTTGTTACACCGAACGGATACAGGGCTTTAATTTGGCATGTGCGCCGTTATCTAAACGCGATATTATTTTCTAAGCTTCATACGTAAGTTACTGGCGTATGTCACCAAAGTACCGCGAGAGCAGATAGCTTAGTATGTTTTCAAATGGCTCTCGCGGTACTTTGGTGTCATTCACAGTTCGAGCTGTCATGAACTTGAACGTATCTACGCGTTTTAAACGTTCGTGAACTCCGCATCTCCATACCACAGTGGAATCTTGTTGCGGGAGCTGGATTTAACGCGTCGTTGCGTTCTGAAATGCGTTATGCAACTCACAAACGAATGCAAATACCCGTTGCATTGCGCGTTGACTCGCGTCTGCGTACTGGCCTAAAAATGACCCGTCCCTTTGAGGGGACACTTGAGGAGACCAAGCACTAAAAAAAGTATAGATTCAAAATATGCATACTAGGTTTAAGAGGAACAGAAGCTGTTTAATTTATTTAAGTTTAATTATAATAGTGTTCAAAATACTTTTTGACACATATCATTGGTGTCTCCAATGGAGCCCATGAAACAAACAGAATTACATTCTCAAAACAACAGAATTAAAAGTTTTACCATTTCAGGCAAATTATACTTTTGATAATTGTAATGATCTCTTTTTTTAAGTTCTGTTTCACAGTTAATATTCATTCAACTGCATATTCTTCAGGATATGACCATTACAGATCAAATTAGAAATACTCCAATACTAAAACTTACTGTTATGTGAGTATAAGCTTTTAAAAGACTAAAGTGTAGGCATGCTGAGTTAGCCAGTCAATAATTCTGTGTCATACAGCGTGATGACAGCATGATGAATGAATGACCTGTGCATACCTCAGACTGCAGCACATCACTGCCCAGCTATATAAACTATAATATATATAAACAGACACCACAGCTATGTACCAAATATACACTGTCCTAACACTGCGAGTTACAAAAAGACAAACACAATAGTGTTAAGAGCGCAGTAAATCTCTGTTACCTCTAAAGAAGGGCATGGTGAACACCGCCTCCGATCTGCTCGTTTCCCCCCGTCTGCCCTGTCCTGGAGACCTCCGCCTCCTCCAACGCATCACCGTACAGGTCCAATGCTCACACACTGTCTGCCAATGTTCTCTCTTAAGTTGCTTGTTCTGTTTAAAGTCGGGACTGTGCGTTTTCCATTGTTGACAGCATCACACCCTGAACACCACACGCGCACACCTAATAGAAGTTCACAGTGAATCAGGAGGAAAGGATGCAGCTGCATGCACTGCTTTTCACACTTATCTCTCCCCGTCTCAGTTCTGTGTCTTTCGATCCTTACTGCAGCAAAATCTGCAGCGTCAGCCTCAAATCACACACACACAAACAGGGCAACACTTTCAGACATTAGGAAACAGCACACTCATACCGTACTGCACACCTGCTGTTATTACATCATCTATATACGGTCCAAATAAAGCTTGAAAGCAAATATACCGTACATGTGTCCTATGGTGTGACAGCAAAAATTTTGAAAACAAACTGTTCATATTATATTATTTTATATGACTAATATTTATATTAGAATATAAAATATCAATTAAGATAAATATCTCTAATGCTAGGTTTTTTTTCTACATGTACACATTTATTTGTCATTTACCTATATACACAAAACTGCATTTTTTTCAATAATTGAACACTGTGCTGTCAATGCTGTTGCCATTTTTAATACTTTTAATTGGTTAAATATTTGCTAAACCCACAAACATATTGTAATGACTTATGGAGACACAAGGTTTCAGTCCAACATTGACAATATGTGAACATGTCATATATGCACAAAGTTAGAAAGCTAGAAAAAGTCCAGACCATCAGGCATTTGCAACCAAACACCAGCAGGCATTTCAAGGCACTGATACAAATCAGTCCTATATCCTTCCATCACTTTTAAAGGGGTGAGAAAATGAAAAGCACCATTATCGCTTGAGTTCATTGCCATATGATACACTGCCAGTAAAACCACAATTTGTACTCTTGATGGTATTCAGGAAAGAGCTACTAAACTTTCTCTCCAAATCCACAGCAGAATGACACCACGAGTGATGTGATTTGCCCCTGCTCACTTTTGTTTTGAGGTCGAAGTGGAACAAATTTACAAGAAACAATGTTGGATGTGATATTTCTTGCAAAATAAACCACAAAATCAGTTTTAACGTGTCCCTTAAGAATAAGCAGGCTCAGCTGCTACTGTCATGCTGTGATGATGTATCTTTTAAAAATGTTCCTTGAAATGCTCAAGATGTGTGTGTTCAAAGTAAAGCGCGCAGGTGTGTGTGTGTGTGTGTATGTGTGAACTGGGCGGAGCTCGAAGCCTATGGTGCTGCATAGCGCAAGGGTGCGTTCACACATACGCTCCTAATTATAACACCAAAATTAAAACTCAGTGTGAGTCTCAGAGCTGGTACTGTCTGTTCTTCTATTGCACACTGACACCTCTCTCCTCAAGAACTCGCACAGAGTGATGAACCTGCCAGTTCTGTGTTGAGCTATTTGGAACAACTCCCAATGAGATATTTCTTGCAGGTGAATTAGAAACGTACATTTTTTAAACAGTTACGTGCTTTTAATAAGTGAAATCTGATTATTTCTCTTTGATAAACTGGGTTTTGTGTCCTTCCATCATTCCTCCCATACAAGCCTCTCCTCTTAACATCTGGAAGTCATTTCTCACCTCTGCCAGACTCGGGCCATTTGTTGATCTTGACAAGAAGCCACGAGGAGCCGACTAATATCGATTCTTGTTTACTGATAAAGCACAGTGAAGCACAGCAGTACCAAGTGTAGATGCAGACAAACTAGATTAAATTCATTAGAGATTGTAACATTTCGAGCACTGCTCTGTTTATTCATTCTCATTATGTAAAGGTTGTGAGTGGTGGGTCAGCTGAAGTCCATACAATATAAACAGAGGGATTTTGTTTTCGTTGGCTGCCTGGTGTTCAGACCATGAGCAGAGAATGAAGCTTAGACGTAACATGTAAACCAGCATTGTGTGGAAATATCCTGCCATCAGCACACAGATGCCTTCATCATAGTAATGGCAGTCGATACGTAGATATGTCACGGGTCACATCATCAAGTGTTATTTCCCTTTTGAGGTAACGCGAGGTCACTTCAGCTAAAGCTAATGCTTTGTACCCATAAAAGCAGATCTGTTGTCGGGTTGCCATGGTAACAGGCATATAATAGTTTCTGTCTGTTCGTGGATGGTTTTTAACATTATATGGCTGCTTCTAATAACCTTGGGCCAATGTGCATCTCTAGCTATTCTTTGAGAAAGAAACATGTTTGTAAAAGCTACAATGAGCATTTTGAATGTAATAATGGTGTATGGCTTTTAGTTTAGAGAAACGTATCTCAAGTATGATGCAACGGTACGTAGTTTCTGAACCTCAGACAAACACTTGACTGGTCTTATTCAGAGATACGG
The DNA here is from genome assembly GCA_026939265.1 of Oreonectes daqikongensis. NCBI lineage: Eukaryota > Metazoa > Chordata > Actinopteri > Cypriniformes > Nemacheilidae > Oreonectes > Oreonectes daqikongensis. Next base: position 5,715,845 of record JAOTQM010000343.1, on the reverse strand, counting down.
TTGTGTGTGCGTTTGTAAGGGCCCAGAGGAAATAGCTCTTTCTTTTGATAGGAATCTAAAAGGAGAACACAGAGTAAACACATAACAGGATTCACACAGTGAGTATAAACGCTTGACGTTTTCCAGCCTTTTTTCAAAATGTCGAGACTGAAAAAAGCATTAATATGGAGAAATGGCCCAAAAGAATAAAAGCATCTGATCCTTTCTAAGCATTTTGTAATATGTACCCTATAAATACTGTCACAATTGAACAGCCAAGTTTAAGTGATAGTTCACCCAAAAATGAAAATTCTGTCATCGTTTACTCACCTTCTTGTCATTTCAAACCTGTAAAACTTTCTTTCTTCCACAGAACACAAAAGAAGATATTTTGGTAGAATGTTGATAACTGGCACCCATTCACTTGCATTGGTTTTGTGTCCATACAATAGAAGTGAGTGCCTGCGGCTGTTTTTTTTCCAAAATAGATTATTTTGTGTTTTGCAAAGGAATGAAAGAATGCAAATTTAATGCAAATTATGTTTTTATTATTTCATAATTCATGTACCACAAAAGGAAAAATGTTGTACATTTGTCAATCTTACGAATAACACATTTAAACATAAACAATTATACACAGAATTATGTTATGTTCTCAAAAGACTTGTAAAATAGCTCACATCTCATGGATGCTTTTTGGTGCTTATTCTAGACCATTTTTATAGTTTGACATGCCTTGGTTGCTATCCACTCTCATTGTAAGCTTCTTTTTCTGTGTTTACAAATTTCATACAAAGTCATACAAATTTAAGGTGCGTAAATGATAACCAAATTTTCATTTTGAGTGAACTATCCCTTAAGCCATATCTGTTTTAGTAATGTGTCAATGTTTCTTGAGGCCAAAAGCATGTCGACCTCTGCTACATTACAACACTATTGTGTCATAGTAAGGGCTGGAAACACTGCAGTGTATTACTCTCACACACACTCTGGTCTCGTCTTAGAGCCAAACACTTTCTTGCCAAGAGTTGCACAACTGCCTAGAGATGGGACGCCAGCACAGGAAAGGCGAGCACTGCGTTACACATGTTCGACATAAAAACAGACACAATGTCTCTTACGGCACAACCTTGGCTCTTGTGACTTGTGAGTCTCTCTCGGGCTAATCCTGAGCTTCTTTTAAATTTGATTTCTATAGGCATCTGGCGGACAGACACATACACTGTTTTGGAGCTTGTTTTTGCGACGAGACATCTTCAGTGCAAATACTTGTATTGTCAATACCTGAGTTAACTCTTTTTTAGCAGACAGTCCAACACACATTTAGCACATAAAAGTTTAAAAAAGGGGAAAAAGAGGTGGAAGAGCTTTGACCTGTTGCACAACTTTTGCATTTTTTATTCTTTTTGTGCCTGTTGTTTCATTTTTTTTAAAAAGGTCAGCTGCAATTGGAGGTTAGGGAAATATTGTCCTGTACTGTCATATAAAACTGTGTCAAATTGAATAATATGTTTGGGCTAAGTCATTTGAAGCAACCAGTTTTTTCCAGCAACTCAAGAACCCAAGCCAGGAATTCTAGTTTGACCATTTGAATGAGAAAAACAATTTGGGCACGTGGGCAAGCAGCCAAGACCGGAAGTCGTAAATGGATTCTTCTGCATTTCACCTGAATTTATCACAAAAGTAATTTATCCCCTGACCTTGAACACTCCAGCCCACTGTCTCTCTTTTCATTCTATCTCTTTGTTTGTCTGATCTGCCATCTTTCTCATTCCATCTATCCTCTCTTGCTCTCTCACACACACTTATTAAAATTCCAGTTAATCTTAATAAGACTATAAAAGATGCTGAAAAAAGGAAAGGCACAGCATTCCACACCTCTAAAAGTCAGAGCTGTTCTCTCTATATAAATCTTCATACGTTAATAAGAAAGTCACTTGAAGATTCGCATCCATAATCTGTGCACCAGATTCCCACTTCAGACATAACCACATGCAGTTTTGTAAAAGTCAGCAAAATAAATAAACTCATAGTTATTTTACAGTCAATTTTGAAATCTCGGTTGGCAAGGTTGATCAACTTGCAGAGGTGCTAAACACTGGCAAGAGAAGAGAATCAGACGCCTTTGTGTTATATTGTGTTGGAACATATAAGTGATGTCCCAAGTGCAGATGAAAGAATTCACTCGATCTTTCTGTCTTCTGCACACACACATACAAAACATGGTCTTGTGATTTACTCTGAAGTTCACATGAATGACTGTGGAATGAGACGGAAATCACTGGACTTACTGTACCACTGAATCAACTGTCACAGTTTTAATTCAATGGCAAAACTGGATCTGGGAAAGTGAAAACACGCCTCTAGTCTCCTCCTTCGCCTCATGGCCCCATCAAATAGTCTCCAGAGGGACCTGACCTCAGTCCCTTCACCACAATGAAGAAGAGTTCCCAAGCCACTGCATACAGCGATCTACATCATTTATCTTCAACATGTCTAAGCATGGCGGAAACTCAAGCGGCAAGCTTATAGCGATTACATTATTAAACAAATACACTATCGGCAATATTTTCATGAACTTGAAGGATAATCTCAATGTTTCTGCTGTGGTCTGCCACTGTAAAATGATAAGGTCTGAGGGAAAGAATGACTCCAGCTCACTGCCAATTGTCCCAGGCTCAGGGTTAAGCTAAACAACACAGTGAGAGGCTCTCTGATGTAACAAAGGAAATGGTCAGAGGAAATACTCTGCACATCTTCAGATGGTAAAAGTTGGCAGGGTTTATCCTGCTTCAGAACACAGAGCAGTGTGGGAGGTGTCAGAGGGAGTAGATGCCAAATGCAAATGAGAAAGACTCAAAAACAACAGATAAAGATGTTAAAGTAAAACACAAAGGCTAGTGTGAATGTGTTGACCATAAACAGGCTTTATGGTCAAAACATTTGTTTATTACGAAGTCAAACTGTTGTTTATTATTCCAATACTTAACCGTCACATGATGCTCATCGACACTGATTTCTCTTCTTCAACACTCATCTTTTGTTTGTGCAATACTTTTGTGGGAGGAATATCTTTCTCTTTCCAAATGTAGCCTGGATACACGAGTGTTAATAATAGTAGTAACTAGCAGCCCATGTCACAAGTGATGCAGATATCAGAGATGATTTTATTCACGGAAAAATGTAACATGGTAACCATAGTATCCGAAACACCCAGGTTACAATAGATATTGTTAGTGCAACACAATTGAAAAATAAAAAGAACCATGACAGAAATAACAGTGTTTATGCTTCACACAATATTTGAGGGAGATCCCATGATTTGAAATGTAGTAAATACCATGTAAAATTTTTGTGATTTGGCATTACGGGACTCTTTTAAATGTAAACACTACATTCATGAAAAGGCTTTTGCTCCTTTGGTCATTTCTACATATTAACATTTTAAGAGAAGCCAAATAAATAAAAGCTTTTTATACATAGGCTACATTCAGATATTAACGACGTTATTGTTTTCAAATTGGTTTAGCCGTCAAAGAGTAGTTGTCTGTGTGTTGACAAGTAAACTTGTTGTCTATGCAGACTTCATCTAAGTACTTCCGACCTTGAACTTGACCACATGTAAGCAAACAAGTGATCAAACATCTATTAGTCGGTAAAGAGTGCGTTAAGTCGCGAAAAGTTAAGCTCGAGCTCTTACTTTTGACCGGAGGTTTGCTGGCCAACGCCGAGATGTGTTTCTGCAGACTGATAAGTTTATTCTCCAGGGCTCCGGAGCGGTAGCAGATGGAAGCGAGCTCTCCCTCAAGCTCCTCCAGGATGCTCACCGACTGACGGGATAAATCCGACAGCTGCCGGAGCGCCGCGCACAGAGTCACGCCGCATACATCCACCAGATCCGTAAAGATCGCACCGCGGCTCTTACACACATCTGTGGGGACAATAGTCCTCTTGCAAAAAGGCATCCTTATGTTTGTTTTGACGCCAGTTGTCTTAAAGTTGCGTTAAAAGTACGTATTTTCCAAACGGTGAAGTATGTTGGTGGAGTTTCTTGCTCGGGATTGCGCGTACAACGGAGGCATTTTGTGTATTGTAATCGACTGTCCGCTGTGAGGTGCTCTGCTGCGCTACAGTTCATACTCTATTACTCCAAACTCTCTCGTGAACTGCGCCTGAGACCTCACCCACTCGTACAGAAACTATCCAAAATGAGCCACATCTTTCGTGAAAACGGAGCCATGCGGGAAACGTGTGCGTGCGTAAACCAACCTACTCCAGTGACTCTTGGATAACTGTTGTACTGCGAGTTACAGTAGCAACGCAACTGTCGTGGGTTCGACTCCAGGGCGCACACACACATACTGATAAAAACGTATACCCTGAATGCATTGTAAGTTGCTTTGGATAAAAGTGGCAAAAATGCATCTAATGAGAACAAGACAAACAGCTGCACTTGGACCATAAAATAAAAAAATTCCAGTTTTGCAAAAACACTAAAATTCAACAAAAGGAAAAAAGATGTTTCCTTCAGTTGTCACATATTGTAACCCCTGCATGTGCCCCTCCCAAAACACACATCTGGCCGCTTGTGAATGCACCCCCACCCTGAACCAGAACTTGGCTCACCTAAATGTTTTGTTCATCCAGTTTTTCCACACAGGACTGCAACGGAGTAAAATCCAAAAAAATGAGAAGAGAGGATAAACAGCAGAGTCATCCATGTATCATAATCTTATCAAGCATGTTTTTGGTCATGGCTTCATACGAAACCTTATCTGATACAGAGGAATTGATTGGAAACATCTGGAGCTTGTTACGGCTCACTGTATGACTGTCTTCATTGTTCCTGGTTCCCCACCCCAGTCCACATGGCCCAAGTGCATGACAGGAACCACTCCTGGTGGACCTTTTCTTCATGGCAATCCACCTCCCCCTTATTTTTGTTAAAGGACTATTTTCTCCTGCTTTCTTTTCATGTCTCTTAACTGTGGCCGAGAGAACGTATCTGCCAAGTTTGATTTTGAGGCAGTGAGGTGGTCTGGCAAGATTCAGATTTCATTACATTTTTACTAACAGGTTCACATCATAGCCATGATCACTCTGTACCTCTTTTATAAGGAATTATTAAGTTATGATGATGGACCAGACAAAAGGTGATAGATTATGAGGCACTACTTCAAAATCTGACATTATTATATCAGGTTATATAAATGATATCCATCATGATTACAGAAGAAAATAGCAGGAGGACCAAATGTGGTGAGGGATTTAGACATCCTTTTCTCAAGAGCAGAATGTTTAAACTCAAGGACGCAAGTGTCTGTGTGTTTTAGTTTGTATTGCGTTCTGGCAGACAGCCCCTGCAATGTGTGTTGAGGTGAGCCGTGCTGAGCCGCTGTAGACCAGCAGGCCAAAGGCTGCAGGAGAAACAGGCTGAAACTCAGCAGGACCCATATGGCCTACTGGAAATGAGCTTCAGCTATAGCACAAAACAACACGCACACAGGTGTGGCTCCAACCTATCCTATCCTAACTTACAATTTCTTAACGGTTTCTTTTACATTTGCTCATTTGACAGACACTTTTATCCAAAGCCACTTGCAGTGCATTCAGGCTATAATTTTTTTTAGCAGTTTGTGTTCCATGGGATCAAATCCACAGCATTTTTGAACAGCTAATGCAATGCTCTGCTGGCGAGTTACAGGAACACTTGTTCAAACTATCATTTTACAAACCTAAACTTTAAATTCTCAAGGCGATATACAAATATTGGTATAAGTTTATATTAAAACAGCCCCTTACATGAACCTTCATGCATTGCCAAATCTATTAACAGATTCAGCTAATGTTGAACAAAAACTATCTTTGTAATTTGCTTTAGAGAAATCTGAAAGCAAGCTCAGACATTGCACATTTTTTTTATTTTGGATAAGATACAAAAGTATTCAGTTACAGTTTACCATGCCATTGCATGCCAATTTCCTTATACCAAATTATAATGCTATACATTCCAATAGTTTAAAAAGTCAAAGACTAAAAACATAAGCAGCTTTGATTTGAATTTTAATGCAGCACATTGACACCCAAGGCCCAAAAGCCAAAGTCTGAGGCCACACACCAAAAGCATATGCCATAAAACACAACACAGAGATGTTGTAAATAAGTTTTTTTATTTGAAATCAAGATGTGTGCTAAATCTGTTGACTTAGCTGCTGCTCTGTTTGGCAGCCAGTCTCTTGTCTCTCTCCTCAGCAATGGTCAGGCGGATACCCTTTCCACGAGGAATAGACACCCATGGCTTGTTGCCCTGATGAAAGAGCCATGCAATTATATGTTATTAACTGTCAAGTATGCAAATTAAAGAGACTTGACCATTTAAACTTTGATGCAAATTATAATGCCACTGGCTTTTACACTAGGGGTATCATCTGCACCATAAAACAGGATTACCCTATATTTCAAAACAATGTGTCCTGGAAAAGCACTACAGACCTTAAAAAGTACCCAAATTAATGTCCTCAGTGCACATGAGAAGTTCAGAGTACCTCCAGATATTTGTGTTAAAGGGATAGGTCACCCAAAAATGAACATTTTGCCATTTACTCACCCAGTTATTCCAAAACAGTAAATTTCATTGTTTTTCTTAACACTAGAATGTTTGTTCTGGGACACTGTTGACTTCCATAGTACAGAAAAAACTACTATGGTAGTGAATAGAACATTATTCAAAATATCTTTTATGTTCAACAGAACCACGAATTTTATACAGTTTTGGAACAACCTGTGAGTAGATGACAGAATTTTCATTTTTGGGTGAATGGCTCCTTTAACCAGAACTAAACTAAACAGTACCAAAGATTTATATTTTAGAAACACATAGCAAACTCAGTCAACTGCTGGCTAATGGATAAATCTAAAACATTTTTATAATATACATCACGACTTCTGTATCTCCAACTCACCTTGCCAATGACAAAAATGTTGGAGAGCCTGGTGGCAAAGCTGTTGCCAGTACTGTCCTTAACGTGCACCACATCAAAGGAGCCGGGATGCCTCTCTCTATTGGTGATCATGCCAATACGCCCCAAGTTAGCACCTCCTGTCACCATGCACATGTTACCTATTTACACAGAGAAAAGATTACTTAGGTTAGGTGATTTAAAAAAGACTAACACAACAGAACTAGAGGCTTTCTGCTCACTAACCAGTTTCAAACTTGATGAAGTCTGTAATTTTTCCCGTGTCCAGGTCAATACGGACAGTGTCGTTGACCTTGATCAGAGGATCAGGGTAACGAATGGTGCGGGCATCATGGGTAATGAGATGAGGGATTCCCTTTGTGCCGACGATAATTTTCCTCACCTTGCACAACTTGTACTAATACAGGAAAAAACAAGCATTGCCTCAAAAAACATTTACTGGCCCATCCTCTCTCGACTATGTAAAGAACATAGTACCACAAAACAATTTCTGAAAGATAATTCAATCTCACCTTGGCCTCCTCATTTGTGATGCGATGAACTGTGAAGCGCCCCTTGACATCATAGATCAGCCTGAAGTTTTCTCCGGTCTTCTCAATGCTGATCACATCTGAAGAAGAGATTTCATTAATACATGACCATAATATGCCATCGTCAAAGTACATACAGCTCAGTTTGACAATAAATCAGCAGATTTACACCCTGCAGGCCCATACTAAGGAAATACGGATGCACAGTGGAAACACTCTGTGAAGGAGTGTAATAACAACACAGAAGGATTAAGTCACTCAATGTGACATTTGTGGTTCGGCCATCTGGCAAGATATACCTCACACACTTAGCACACCAAAACAGTGACCAGAACGATTTTCCTTTTGTGTTTAAGTAAATACTGAAAGGAGCATAACTGACAGAATTATTATCAGATTATGGTTGGATAAATAAGCATTGCGCTTCCCTCACAACTGGACAAATTTTAAATACCAAATAGAGGCATTTCGATTTCAACTGCCAAATCAGACTGCAAAAAAAAATGCATATAACTTTGCATTTCACATCCTGTAACACTACATCTAGCTAGAACTTTACACAATTAATGTTATTTTCCTAAGATTGAACCGTAATATGCCAATGGCAAAAACTTGGTCAAGTCATTCTGATTCCAGTCACTCTTAGGCACAAGATTCTAAAAGAATTGTTGCAATATTGTTGTGCATTTGTGTAGGTGTAGGAGTGCAGGATTGCGAACATACTGAAAGTACTGAAGATATTATAAAGGTGTTATAAGTGCTATAGACCAACTCAACAACTGTTCAGAAAAGAACAAAGAAAAGTTGTGTAAAGATGCAAAGAAACGGATTATAACTGCACAAAAAAGCAGCAAGAACTCACCCATGAACCCAGTGGGGTAGGTGATATCGGTGCGGACCTTGCCATCGATCTTGATGAACCTCTGCATGCAGATCTTCTTGACCTCATCTCCAGTCAGGGCGTACTTGAGACGGTTCCTCAAAAAGATGATGAGGGGCAGGCACTCCCTCAGCTTGTGGGGACCGGTGGATGGACGAGGAGCCTATACAAACAAACAGACAGATATTCACACGACTTTAGCGTCACACACTTGTATAAACACACAAATAGTAACATTCGTTTAAAAAAGCAAGACTTACAAACACTCCAGTGAGTTTGTCCAGCATCCAGTGCTTAGGAGCTGCGACGCGCTTCAGATGCTTCTTCGGTCCACGGGCCTGCACGAGACCAGGGTCAGTTAAGTCCAGTTGTTTTATTGTGGTAACGAGTTAGCATACGCATGTTACGATACAGCCTTGTGCCGTCTAGCTAAGATCTAATGTGGGTTGACAAGGCCTTTAGCACCCGTACAGCTAGCTAATACACAACATATCACGCGCGACATTTTGATTGTACAAGTTAAATACAAATGACATTATAATGTATGAACTAAACATTAGTGTCGCAGAACCGAGTTTAAGAGATCCAAAAAGAAACAGCCAGTGCACCGCTAACAGGAGTGTGACTGTGCCTACTGTTCATCTGTGAATATTTAAAACACTCTATAAACAAGTTTTCTCGTAAATATGTGCAGTACTCGTGTTATATGGTGTGAAAGACAACTATTTTATATAGATCTTTATATATTGCTTCGCGAAAACCTTGATGATTATGGATTCTTTCGGGAGGAAATCGTGAATGTTACACACTCACCATGTTGGAGTCTGCGGAAAAGGACCACTCACTTCCTGTCAGAGAAAGATAAACTGAACTACCGGAGGCCAAGAAGGACAATCCTTCGCAAAAAGCGTCTGCCATCTAGCGGGGAGGTGTATAGCACTGTGAAACATACGTTTATATAAATATTTTTTTTATTTTCTCGTGCATGCCTCGAGCGAATTATATATTTAAAAGTAAAATAGTGGCCTCCATGAAAAAATAAACAGCTGGAAAAGGACGGTCAGCTACCCTTCATTCAGTGGCATTGTCTTTCCTTATTCTTCTACATATTGCCTATATAAAGCGTATTGTTTGTATTGTTTCATTTATTTATTCTCACGTTTATATTAGGGCTGTCAGACGATGAATCGCAATTAATCGTATTCAGAATAAAAGTTTGTGTTTACATAGGCTAATAGATGTCTGTTTACTGTGCATATTCATTTTGTATTTATAAACACAAACACATACAGGCCTACTATATATTTATTTAGGAAATATTTAGATGTATTTATTTATATTTGCCAATAATTGAAATTAAATTTAAATGTTTATAAATGTTTATATTTTACATTTTTCTTAAATATATACATGTATGAGTTTGTTTTATAAATACAAAATTAATATGCACAGTACACAGACATATATTATGTAAACACAAACTTTTATTCTGGATGGGATTAATCGTTTGACAGCCCTAGTTTATATACGTGGATGATATACCTACTTCAGTAAATGCGAGGGATTGTGTTAAACGAGTTATCCTATAGATGGCAGTATTAACCAGTTAGATATTCTTGACTTCCTAAAAGGTGATTTTACTCTTTTCCGAATTAGGAATTTAGGTCGTTTCTTTACAACTTCACTACTTTAAATCGTGAAACACTGTATTTTATTGCTTGAGGTGTGGCAGGCAATTTTTTTTGTCACCCCGAATTGTGCATTTTCCTCTATAAATCATTCAATATTGTGTATGAATAATGAAAGTGTGGAAGAAAGAGACATGGTTATGCTTTGTTTACTTTATTTTCTCACAAATTAAAAAATAGAAAAAGTACACACATTTAAATATAGGTAATCTCTTATGTAGAAAAATAAATGGTCGAAAGTGCTAAACGAAAAATCTTTGATTAAGTTTCAAGAAATCACACATTTCCAAATCGAACAAAATGAACAAACTTCAGACAGAAAATCTCTTTACATGGGTAATCCAAATGTGTTTGAAGCATGCAAACATGTTTAACATACTTGAAAATTTAACTCTAAATTACCTTTAAACTACTTTATTCATACGGTCTACAAGACACTGAAAATAAACAGAAAAGATCATGTACATTTTAGGAAAATATATGAAAGCTCTTGTAGGCAGTTTTTAGAAGCATGTCTTTTTTATTTAAATAAAGAAAGCCCGTCAGACCACGCAGGCCGATCGTTGGGTAAACAGACACGTTGCTCATTAATATATTTAACCATGGAAAACGCTTAGGCAGGTCGAGTTCCTCTGTTGCCAATGAGGCTTGCGATGGCACGGCCTCTTGCCTCAGCGGAGAGCACCAGTTCCACAATTGCCTTCCTCTCCACACATTCAAAACCATTTGACTTTTAATCCGATGCCCTTTACAAACCATATGTACTGAATATCTCTTCCTACATTGAGGAGCAAAGTTCAAACCTATTTCACACAGCATGATGTGGTGAGAGGGCTTAGGAATATTGTCTTCTTAAAGCTTGGCCACAAGAGCCCTTTGGTTTGCATGTGTCAAGTCATGTTTTACACACATCATATCAAACCTGGTGACAATTCTTCATCCACTACTAAAGAGTCTCACTTGGATCAAGTCTTCAGCTCTTTAAGGTTCATCTTTATCCAGCGTTTAACAGTACAAATCTGACACTTAAATATTCTTTTCAAAGGCAAATTCAGTGGACACTTTGCTTTTCAGCATTACAGAGAAGCCGCTAGACTTTTTAGGGGCACCAGAGAGGGTCAGCAGCCAGCCGGTACGTCTGCAATAAAGTCGAACTCATTCTGACCCAGCCACAGTTCTGGGAGCTCATTGGCCCGGTCCAAACCCAACTCCACCACTAGTGACATCAGAACTTCCTCATCCACCGGATCCGAATCAATGATCCCAGGTGCCTGCGCCGTCCCAGGGGTAGCAATCTGTCCTGGGCCCAACACGGACGGTCCATATCCTCTACTGGGTCCAGTGGTAGCTGCAGACGATACAGTCAGGTTCTGGTAGTGGCTGTTGAGTTTCTGGAGTTGCATGGAAGCTATGAGATGCTGACCAGATTGCAGGCAAAAGGTTTGGGGTTTCCCCAAAACAGGAGAGCTGGGGTGGAGGGAAGCGGAGGGGAACTGAGGGCTAGCTGTCTTGCCTGAACCGGTGTAATGCAGAAGGGAGAGAGAGTCACGGTCCTTCATGGTGGAACCAGACAGCAAAAGTGAGCTCATCACCTGGAAACACCTGAGGGAAAAAGGAACGATTAACATCTGCAATTTAGAAATAAGATCAAATGTAATTTGTAAGTTGTGGAGGAAAGCACTACAGGAGATCACAAGACGAGAGTTTATCAATGTCTCTGTAGTGAAGCAAGTCATATGATTTAAGATAACCTGTAGAGATGAGCCATTCATAATCCCTGAATCTGTAACACTGTCCTGTGATTCAATATCCTTCTCTGTCTCTTGTCTTTGAGCAAGCACACGCAGCCATATGCGCGCAGACACACGTACAATGAAAGGAAAAGTAATGAGAGAAGCACATATGATTAAGTGCCTCTCCTCTATCCCCACTTAGGTCTATTTTTTAAGATAAAGCATAATTGCTGAAGGCTGGCATGCAGCTGCAAAGGACCTCCAGCAATGAACCACACACAGGCTCACAGATGACAGCTGTAGTGCATTCAGCTTGAGATCTTTGTGTTAAGCTCATTGTGCTCAGTGTTCATGGCATGGAAGCGGTCACATTTAATATGGTTAAGCCTACAACAACCTAATTAGAATAATACAGAAAAATGAGCTTTTTTGTAGAAGCCCAATGTTAACTTTACTTACATAAGTTGACTACTTGTCAGGCAGGTAGTTGTAATTTAAAAGGACAGTGCACTCAAAATTAAATATTCTTTATTTATTAACCCTCATGTCATTCCAAACCTGTGTGACTTATTGTTCTTTTGCAGAACACAGATATTTTGAAGAATGATGGTATGCGAACAACACTGGCAACCCTTGCCTTGCATTGTATGGACAAACTCAGTAAAACATCTCTCAAAATATATTCATTTGTGTTCCACAGAAGAGTTTTATACAGGTTTGTGAAGAACATGAACATGAATAAATGAGTTTTTATTTTTGGGTGAACGGTCCTTTTAAGCCAGTTATTGAATTTCCAAAGACACAATCTGCCTGTTGAGCTTAATAAGATATTGCAGGTTGTCGGTATCAAACAGGTTGTCAATTAAGATTAAACAGGCTAGTTAGTGTCATGTACTTAGCTGATTTAAATAGGAGTTATTAAAGCCACTCAATTATAGAGAAAAATGTAGCCGTGCCTTGGCTTTTTGGTAACTGATGTGTGCAATATGTAGTGCAAAATATAAACTATTAGGCTACTTTGCATCTATTTCGAATTTGTGCATGTAATACAAAAGCCAAACATCTGATTTAAATTGAAATAAAATGTAAAACATCTAATATAGCCTAATTTGAAAGATAATCATTTAAACTACATCATTTCAATGTAGCCCAACAGAAAATAATTTGTAAAAATTATTGTAGCCTAAATTGCTTATTGGTTAACTTGCCTTTATTGGAGAAATTGCCGACTTGCGTCCGTTTTGTAAATCCAGTATGACGAAAAAAAACCAAGACAAATGTTTATATATAAAGTATGGGCTGCGTAAAAATAAACCCAATAGGCTTGTGCTGTATTTGTCAAGGACAAATGCGAAGTCAAGGCTGAGTCTGAAGTTTGAGAAATGTTTCCAGACTCTCCTGTGCTGCTCCAGCAGAGCTCCCTCAATGAACTGTTACTGAATCAAAGGTATTAGCCTAAATACACACACACTCGACGCTCTCAAGAAAGACCCGAGTCCGCTCTGAAACATGACATGGAGTCTTGATGGAATCGGACTGACAAGAAGGTCCATGAACTAATAAACCAAGCATTCGTCCGATTTAAGCCATTTTCGGATTTTTACTCGAAAGAAACAAGCACAATATAAGAGTAGGTTAACGGTATCGGATGCACCATAACAATAGAGTGATCGTGGTTTAATCATTGCAATCCTCAGGGCAATAAGAGTTAGTAGCCTAATAATATGGGTTATAAACTTTGAAGAAAAAAAACTTTCAAAAGTAGATACTTTTGGCCTATACGATCCATTGACGTTTCGCAAAATGTGTCTCTCATGCAAAATAAAACGTAGGCTATAGGCTAGGCCTACACTACAGATGAATATATAGATCCACATCCGTGATTTATGTTCAGCCTGCCGAAGCGCGCAAAACAGATGCACGCTATTCACACACTACACGCTTCAATCACTGTTCCCATAATAGCCCATTTAATAATTATCATTCATAGACACACTAAAGGCAGTAAAATAACACATCTAGCTACATCTGCGACAATTAACAGTAACCGTAGATAAAACATTAAATATATTAAAAAAATTAAAAACAAGATTTTATATTTGTATAGCCTATAGTTACAGCTTCAACCAACACTGTTTAATAAAACGAATCAATGTAGGCTACAGAAATGTTGATAATGTTGATAATTATGAAATTAAAGTTTGGTTTCAATAAATAATTATGTGACTTGGCATTACTGAGTCATATTAATGATCAAGGTTATATTTTCACAGAATGTTCTTAAGAATGATTTCATGTATTAAATCATATAAATGACGTTTTTTTAAAGGCAGGGTCAAATAAATGCATTTTGGCAATAAAATGTGTTCAATCCCAACCGTTGAACAGTGAACCCGTTTTTCAATGAAACGCGCGGGTTCACTTTTTAGTTCCGAGTTTCTAATCAATATTGTCAAAGAAAATGATGACATGCATTGAAACGGCTGGGTTCTTTCCGTTTAAAGGGTTTAAAGACTACATCTGTCGTCATTCAAGAAGACACTTCTCATGTAGATTAGGAGGGAAGTGACGGGTAAAATGAACAGGGATTTGCTTTACTCCTATGGGAAACGTTATGCAAATAAGACAAACGGTTTTAACATACCCCTCAAGAACGTCATTGGCTTCTTTTGTGTAGAATAATGGCTTAAACAACTCGAATATTTCAATTCAGCCCAATACTCGGGGAAAAAACTGTATCTAGTATTATTTTTACTAAGGGATCGAATAGAAAATCGGCGAGGACGTCAGAATGAAAGGTTGAGCATGTCTTCAGGGTAGACAGATGAGCACTTTGCATAATTTCGTTGGGATGTCAAACATACAAGTAGAGCAGGTGTCAGTACTAACAACGTCAGCCAGTCCAGGGACGCAATGGGACTTTCGACCGTTTTCTGTTTCTTTAGAATAGATGAATGATGATTAATGCTGTACAAATGTAGCTTATAAAAAATCTGTCTCATTCTGTTAATGTTAAACATTATGCACTACGATAAAAATCTTTACACATTTGAACAAAAATAGGCCTACATGTATTTAATCTAATTTAGATGTTAAGCAACCCCCAAACAACACAGAAAAGAAATAAAAAGCAGGAAGACGAAGCGTTTGGTTCTACACGCATAAAGGTTTAAATAAGGCGTCCCGTCTCTACACTTAATTCTGCTACTTTTACGGTGCTCTTTTGGTAGCACGGATCAGTTTATTGGACTGAAATGCAATAAGCCCCATCTCTTAAAGCAAATAAAGAAGTTTAATGAATCGCACTTGGTGTGCCATTCAGAGAAACCCTTGCAACCAAGAAATCCATAAAGATCATGCTGAAAAGAACAGGACTTCCACATATGGCAGGCCACACTTGTGAAAGACTGCTGAAGGATTCATTGGAAGAGCAATGAAAAAGATCCCACACAATTGCTTTTTTGTTTTTTATTATATAACAGGAAAGCATTTATACAAAAATTAAAAGTTGACAAACGGCATAAAACATTTTTGACTCATCACAGAAAAAGTAAACATTGCAGTAAAATGCATGCCATAGGCAACATATGACAGTCCATAAACATGACTTCAAAATTGGTCAGTTTGTCCGTTAAATTCACCACATCCAATTCATAAACAACCATCCCTATTAAAACAATTGTAGAAGATAGTTTACAGTATCAATTAATAACCCCATAGCCTTTGCATAAAAAAAGAATTCAAAAGTAATGAATTAACTTTATAGTATTAAATGTTTTTAGTTTGATCAATTGGTGGTGTCAGAATGTGGGAATACACAATGATCCAACAAAATGTTTCTGAATGTTTGTTGGATCAGTGTGAATTAGTCTATTCACAAACTTCTTTGACACACCCTTCCCATGTGAACCATGTTTTGTGTATTTCGGTCACAGGACACCACCATCAGGCAAAAGATTTGCATTGGCATAAGCTGCAGCAACTCCATATTTGTAAATGACCCAATATAATTAAAAAGAGGAACAAACAAACTGCACAACATATTTGATATACTCCTCTCAAAACATGTTACATTTGAGCTTTTGAAAAATATATTCTTCCCCGATCCATCTCAATTGGGGCAACACTGGCCTGTTTCTGCGTTTAAAAAAATGTTCCCTGGAAACATTCAAGTAATGTTTTCCAAGCTCCCCTCTGGCGATGACTCCAACATACTGTCTTCATTAGAGGAGAAGGGTCTGATTTGGAAACATGAGCTGGGAGCCCACTCCTAAACTACATTCTTCAGATTCTCTGTAAACAAGTAGGGGAGGAGATAGAGAAGGGTGAAAAGAATTAAAAAAAATTAGAAACAATGAGAATGTCTGACACAGAGACACCAGGTGTAATGGAGATGATTGCGGAAGCAGATACTTTCAAATGTTATACATCACTGGTACATACAGAACTGGTACATACAAAAAGAACCAAAGAAACTAAATAAACCGTCCAAACATCTTGTCTTGCTATGCAAAGAGCAGATGGGTAAACCACAAGTGTGCTTTGATGTGTCCAGTTTGACAGTATACACCGCATTTACTGACAGAAAAGATTGAGAAAATTGCAAGTGTTCACAAAAGGTTTAAGATAAAGGCTGATCCGCAGCTGTGCGTGGTTTGTCACATCTGCAACACAACTTACCAACTCTCTGATGTCAGAGTGACACTGATCCTAAATGAAGCCGACACATAGCAAATCAAAAAGAGCAGGATTTCCTACAGCATGTGGAAGCAAGAACTTATTCAAATATTTCTTCATCTAAATCGATTTACATGGATTTACAAACCACAATTTGCATTGCAATTGAGCCGTCTATTCATACAGAAACTATACAGTTGCACAAAAAGGATGTCCCCTTTGTTCTCACCAGCTGGTGTTTTGATAACATTAGGGCTGCCAGGAGAAACTATGGCAGTCGGTTTGAATTTAGGCACAGAAGGAAACTTTGGTTGCAATTAAAGGAACTGTTTGCACTGTGGAGAAAACACATTCGAGAGATTTCATTTCTCAAAGTGCCAGACAGCTATTTTAACATCAAGATTTCCCAAAAATATTAATGAATTTGCGTAGCATTTAGCAGCAGTCCGAAGACCTCATGTACACAACACTGATCGATTCTTTGAGGGATGGCATCAACAAAAATATCCAGTTTGTCTGGTATCGGCTACAACATGTGAAAACAGTACTGTGTCTATTATATACTTTTGAAAATTCTATGGCCTTCAATCTGAGCTAGACTAAACTGCTTTAGAATTCACGGATCGGGATCACTGAAAACCACCATGTATGGCGTTCACTCGTTTTCTCCACTCTTTGTCTCTCAGCGTTTTATAACGCGAGGCTGAGTGTCGTAAATGTTACCCAGATGTGCTTGGAAACTTTGCTAATGTGTAACAACTGCAAGCATCTACATTTATTACCTGCGTTAATCAATCGCAGTTCTTTAAGGAAAAATGGTTCAGTGTATTATGAAAACAGCTCATGTTTGTGCAGGTTAGACACTGTCTTTCAGGCCCGCAGATATCTCATGTGACGTTGGCACTCATCACACGTTTGCGCTTCCTCATCCGCACGCTTTTCCTTCCTTCATAAACACTGCTCTTATGCAACATAAATAAGGCCGTAAACAACAGCGAGTGCCACAGCGGAGTCCTAATTAAAATGTGGTTTAACTGATGTGAACTGTTGATTTAAAAGCTGAAGTGCACGGGTGTGAGAGCTTGTTGAAAAAGTATATGGGAATTATTACATGACCCTGTAGATGCCAATTTGATGGTATAATTTAGTACCTAATAAAATGCTTATCATAAAAAATAACTTCCTCCTTCAATACAAACCTAACCAACAATACAATCTGACCAAGTGTCCACTCACCGTGTTATCCACCAAATAATAATTACAACCAAATACATAAGACTTTTTATTTACAAGAATGAATGTTTGGCTCGGACACAAAACACCCACCAAAGCAACACAAAAAGCACCCACAAAGCAACAACATAAACGTTATAGAACATGCATGCTTTTCTGGCCTAAACTTAACTTCCGATTAACTTCCGAGTCCCTACAGATTATTTCTGATAACAAGCAAAAAAAAACAAGTAAATTACATTAGACAGATAATTGCCCTGTAGGCCAAAAATAACTCAAATAAAATTTGGGACACATTATGATAAAAAGATTTGCATAGCACATATAACATACCATGTGTAAGTCCTGTATTTTTAACGTACCAGAAGAGAAGCCACCCAGTAGTCAAAATGCCTAGATGCATTGGTTAATCTAAAAAAGCCATACAGAATCTAATTTGAGCTCCCAGAGAATTTGGTCACCGCTCATAAAGCAAAGGATGTGATGTTATGCATGCAACAAAACAACATACAATCTTAAGAAAAATGATCATCTCTTAAAGCTGATCACAGTACAGTTTTTCACCCTCTAACACCCCCTGTAACGTAAGCTGAACTGATCCCAGATCCGTGCACATGTGTGATCAGACTCTAGGCTTGCAGTATGGAGAAGTCTATAGCGGCCTAAATGAGATGGGTGAAAACCCTCAAGTGGAAGCTAAGCAGCCTGCCCCTTAAGCCCTTTTTAATTAGCCGCTAGTGCTGTGGGATAGAAAAAACACGTGGCACATGCTACACATACCGCACGTGCACAGAAAATAAACATGTTTGCCTGTAGTCTGCAGTGTTTGTCATGTACTGTTTATGGTCTCAGAAATAATCAGAACTCTCATTTTGCAAGATGAATACAAAAGCTGAAATGTAGGATGGTAAGAGTAATTCTTGCTTACAAATGTATTACCTAAAAAAAAATCTGAGAAAGACCAAAATGTGAGAAAATCTTCCCCGTTGACACATCAAATTTTTATATACATATTATATTTATATACATTATATACATACATATTTAAACCTGACACATTGACAATGGTTTTTGCATGTTTCATTAACGTGCCTTTGAAAACATCTATAATGCACCAAGTTTAAAGATCTGAGAATAGCTTATTTACAGGAAAGGCAAAATTACATTAGATCTGTTTTGGATAGTGCTCGACTCACAGAGCACTTTAGTTTGACTTCCGTGTCACAACAGCGACAACAGGTCTAGATGATGAAGGTTGGGGGATTAAGTTCTGAGGCAAAAGGAATGTGACTTTAACAAAGCTCAACTTTAAAAGGTGTCAGCTATATGGCTGATGTCAGATTGTACAGCTTCCTCATCATGCAGTTGTGACCTCTCTGGGACCTTCGGGTCAACGGCAGAGATCTGAGGCCCTTTCGCGGAAAAAGTAAGTGAAGTAGACATTAAACAGAACAGGGGCCGGAGAGAGAGATCAATAAGATGGAGATCAGCAAATGGATAGAGAAATGTTTAGTCACAGTTGAAAAGCCTCTAAAAAGAGAAGCTGTTTAAAGTTAAGGTGGAGCAGCTGTGACTCGTGAGAATTGACATTGTTATCTCTTTCTTCTTGTGGCTGGTTACACTTCACGGGCTGAGCACAAGTCAAAGGTGCTTATCCACAGGTCAACTTTATCCCATAAGGAGGGAGGTGATGAGAACAGGAGACCACAACTTGTCACTTATTTCTTTGAGCGCTGAACACTTTCAGGATCATTCGGTTAACACCATTCAGTATGGTGAGGGATTGTGGGTAAGTCACAAACTGGCTTATATAATTACAGGAAATCATGTTGTGTTTATACTCTGCTTTTTCCGTTCTATTGACTTTTTGAGGCAGCTGCTTGAATGAGATCAGGAGCAAAAACCTTTTCATTGTTATTTCCAAGGGGCATCTCTTAAACTCTCAGCATTACTTTGAAACATTGTTTTAGTCTTAAGAAATATTGTCCCTGGAGAAGGTGAAAAGGCAACAAACCTCAAATAAACAAAAATCAAGTCATGAATTAACACACAAAATCCACGAACAAAGACGGCGCTAAAATACGCTACGTTCTAACATCTACGAAGAAAAACAAAATCCTTGGTCAAGGGGACAAACCAGATGCTTTTTTGAGAGACATCTCATAAAAGCGCGGCTATGTGCGTGTCTGGTGGCTTGCACGTACATGTGTGCAAATGTTCCTAGTTTAGACTGTTCTCATTCTCATCTCTGCCTCTCCCTAGAGACTTCAACTTCAAGTTCTTAGGAATGCTTTGCTTATTTGTTTACTGATGACTGGGAACATCAAACAGATATGTTTCTCTTTTCTACAGCTGAGGAGAGTCGGTCGCAGGGGACAACTGTGGTTGGTTTAAGGGTCTCTCTGGTCACAAGTGAAGGTGGATGCAAAGTTCTCGAGGACACTGGCGGGACAGCTGGCCGGATTGATGGATAAATGAATGACATACGAAAAAGGAGCATTGCACCATCGTATCCATCATCGATGGGGATTAAACTCTGAACATCTAGCTATTTTCAAATATACAAAAGCAATTCCATCTGTAGAAAAATGGCACTCTATTGGTGTGGAGAAAGGGTTAGATTCAGGTCTGCTGTTGTGTATGGTGATGTTCTGGATGTT
This sequence comes from Oreonectes daqikongensis, assembly GCA_026939265.1. Classification (NCBI taxonomy): domain Eukaryota; kingdom Metazoa; phylum Chordata; class Actinopteri; order Cypriniformes; family Nemacheilidae; genus Oreonectes; species Oreonectes daqikongensis. The sequence continues at coordinate 5,695,485 of JAOTQM010000343.1, read as the reverse complement.
GTCATGACGATTACCTTTGATGGTGCTGATGACCCGCTCCAGATGCTGGCTTTCATTACGATCGGGTCGGCAGCTTGGGCTAATCTCCAAGGAATAATCCGGGCCGTATTCTGTGAAGTACTGGATTAGGGATAAAGAAAAAAAGGAAAAATAATAAAAAGATTACTTGACTCAGAGATACCGATCAGCACCATATAATTCTCATGACTATATTTCTATTGTTCAATGCGAAAACTTGTTTACAGTCTGTTACACTAGACAAAACAATATGCGGGCGAGGGTGACTGGCATAGATGCCTCGGGCAGCTGAAGTCATACAAACATTTCTTAAGCTAGGAAAGAAATTCACTTATCGCAGAGCTTCACTAATGACCTTCTAATGTGATCCAGAGTTTCTTCATAAAAACAAATTATTTTTGTGATATTTTCCTTAGCTTGAATGCAGCACAGACTTGAATATATTGGGGAAGGTTTAATCACACTTGCACTTTCTTCCAAACACACACACACAACTTTCCTCAGTGCATAGCTATGCTCCTATCAGTGTTTTGACCCTTTGGGTTGAAAGCAAGCCAACGTTACCTCTCTCATGAATTTCATCTGAATTACAATTAGCAGCGCATAATGTTTTTAAAATGGAAACTACAGGGGTTAGCCAAAAATACAGCCAAGCGCGTTGCCTTTCTCAAAACACTGTCTGCATTGTGTTGGTGAGGTATCTGCTATTTAAATTGGGCAAGCATGAGATTTGCGTGCATGTGTGTTATATGCATTAGATCGACTCTGCTTTCAATTACTTTGACTTTGTTTATCCGGTTTACCTCCGGTCCCAATGCACTCCAACATGCTAGGGATTATAGAACATATGAGTTTGCGAACGTGTGCGTCTTTACATTACATACACACACATTCTCTTGATGGGCTGATACACACTTTAATAATTAGTACACATGCACACAGAATGAGTTACTTGTTACTGTTAATAAGTACACACACACCCGACCACGCCACTTGTTTTTCCCATGAACTCAACCTTTAACAATCGCTAATCTGAAACAGCACTGTCCACTTCTCTGTGCATTGTTTGGTTTGGACCACATTAAGACCATGTTGAAACAAGCTGTTTTATATCACTTTTGTATTTGCGTGTTATGCTTTTCTATACAACCATGATTGAAAATAATCAACCTACTCTTTTAAAATTTGTTGACAAACTAAAATGTTTGATATGAAAAAAATAATCGTAATGACGGCAGACAAAATAACCATAACAGAACAAGATCACCATCTCCCTCCTCAACAAGAAACAAATTATGACCTTCATTGTCTCTTTGAATCTTAGTTCATCATAAAGGGGAGTTTAGGTCTCACCTCCTGACTTTTTGACCCTTGACTCCATGAGCATCAACACCACCCATTATGGACTTTCCCAAAGCTCATTTCCAGCATTTATTCAACTCCGGAATTCTGGGAGCCAGCTACTTCCCAGACGCGACGGCAAATATTTCCACCCACGGCGGAAGATAGAGAGGCCACACTAATTGTGGTTGTGGTGTCAAACAGTTCGTTCATGACAGATAAGACTGGCAAGGTAAGGAACACTTCAACTGGATTCATGAGTGATCAAAACTTTATGAAACCCACAGCTACCATAACATAAAAAAAACATTCAGTCTGATTTTCTGAGCTTAGGGTATATTTTATTTATTTCTGAAGTCAGTCATATGGGTGGATATATATAGCATCCACCATGGCTAAAATTCATCCCCTCCAGATCTTTTGTACGTGTGGGCGGTAATGAGCCAAACCTGTGCTGACAGTCTGTCTGTCTCTCACATTATAGTGAAGTACCAGACATGGTTCAAAGGGCAAAACAACAGACAATGCAAACATAACACTACTGGCACTTGCAGCATCCTGTCTAACTCAGTGCAAACTACTTGGCAGGCGGCAACTGTAAGGCTGGTGCCGAGATGTCCGCACCACATCCTGGGAAACGCAGAACTTCATGAACCCCCACAGAGTTTGCTTCCCCATCTCAAACAGCCTACAACAATGAATGATGGTTTCGAACTCACACCTTCACATCTGTTCTCCTCTCCCCTTCTCTCACTAAGCTCAGAACACCTCAAAGCTCACCTATGAACTGAGTATAACCAATATCATACTATGTGTGAACAAAGAATCTACATATGCTTATTTGATATCATTTGAAAGGTCTCAGTGCGATTGGTACAATGGTCTCATTTCCGCAGCAGTAGATCAGATCAACATAGGTTTGAGTGTTCCAAGATATCCTGCTCACTGCTGTTTCCTTCCTGGGTCTTCACATGTAAATGCACATTTGTGGCCTGATTGGATTCAGGACAATATCCTTTTTCATGTAAATTATGTCTTCATATGAAGGAAGGGTATTTTGGTCTGGGTACTTAAGGGAAGCTATAGCAAAATGTTCAGGGGGGGTCTATCGAGATGAACCCCAGGATGCTGTGTGTTCTCAGAATAATTATAAGCTGCCATTAGAGACAGTAAGGTTGGTCTACTGATCTCTTTTGGGGTGGTCATGACCTCTGGTTAATTGTTACTCTAATTAAATTCTTACCTTTCTAAGCCGACCAAAAAAGTTACTGGTCCCTTACCTCGGACAGTGGACAAGCTTGAATGAGTTTGTGATTCTGAACCCACGTATAAACGGCCGGCGTGAGGCTTCTGTGCGACATGAGAATCAGATGAGTATATAGTTAAGAGTAAACCGATAAATCAAACATCGACCCAAATTACACATTTACAATTAAATGTAAATGATATTATTCAATGAGGTTTTTCCCTTTTTTATTTATTGGAGTCAGTTAATTACGCAGTTAATGTTACAGCCGGACAGCCAGAACGCACGCAAGCCTTCACCACGCCACATGGACTCCTCCATTGGGCCAGTGAGTGGTTGGTGGTATTGCTTCTCTCTCATTTTTCACAACCTTACACGTGTGTGCATGCATACGTGCATGTCTAAGAAATAATTCTCAAGAAACAACTCCTCGTGTCACTTGAACGTAATTCTCAAAAGGTAAAACACGGGAAACTAAATTGGTGTGATGAAAATCTGAGAGCTCTCAGGATACCCTACCCTCAGCTTAAAACTCATATGATCTCATTGTATTTAGATCTTGTACATCCTGACATGTATTTATCTGGATGACAATGCAAACTGTAATGACCAACAATTCTGCTGTGCATTAAAGCGACAGATCACCCAAAAACGAAAATGTGTGTGTAATTTAGCCAGCCTCATGTCATTTCAAATGTCTGTGACTTTTTTCTGTGAAACACAAAAGAAAAATATGAGAAAATGTCTTGTGGTTTTGCATCTGTACAATTAAAGTCCAATGCTGTTTGGTAACCAGCATTTTTTTAAATATCTTTTTTGGTGTTCTGCAGAAGTCAGTCAGTCATACATATTTGGAGTAAATGACGACAGATTTTTCATTTTGAGTGAAATGTCCCTTTAGGTCTCCATACAAATAAATTTAACGGGCAACCTGCCTGTCTAAACTAGTTTCACATTTACACATCTTACCCTAAACAACCTTATATACACACAAACCTCCTCTAAACTCACCCCACACACTATTTGTCCCTTCCACATTCTCTGTTCTACCCATTGGGGTCTTCAACCCCTCCTCAATCCATTCAAACCAGACAGGAGACCTTACAATCCTTTTAGCCGTGTTTGACTAGCGTAGCCACAGCTGTCGTTTTGGTACTGCGTGTGTGTATATGAACTATTAGTCCAGCTCATGACTATGTTTTGACTGTTTATGAACAAGGGTGGAGTTCCTCTTACTCACTGGCAAGCACGTACATTCGAATATGTCTATTAAGGCGAGTTCACACTGTTCCAACAAACATTAGCGATGGTTGGGTTTTGTTGGATCAGCGTTGGTGTTTGTTGGGCAGTGTGAAAATGAGTGTTCTAAATCCAGCCGCCGACTCGAGAATGTTTGATATGTTGGTGTTTGTTGTGAACCAGCCTTAGGAGACACTCCTTGCACAATTGAGGGAAATGATGCAGATCCATTCCTAGTAAGTCGACCCACCCACCAATTGAAACGAAGCAAAATAAAAGCAGGACGAGGAAGGAGAGAGAGTGAGAGAAACAGACCATCTATCTGGCTAGCTGACTACAGGGGGGAAGCAAAACGCTGGCTGTTTGTTATTTCACTGGGCTGTGCTGAAAATAACTTGGCAGAAACAAGTGAAAAGAAGTTTTAAAAAAAGGAGGAGAGGATGTACAGATGTTGACTGGCCACAGAGCGGTGAGGGCCGTTTCCACCCACAGGCTTGGTCTCTGACAGCAATGTACAAAAACACAGCAAATTTCCTACCACTCGCTGATAAGATTCAACCAGGAAAAAGCCATACATGCACAGCCTAGCCACACTGACCAGCGACTTGGACTTTTTGTGGATTTCGCCTTTCCTTTCCTGTTAACCAATACAGAGGATGTTAACTGTTTACATATGGTATCTATTTTAGCTTTGCAGTCAGACTGTACAACCATTACACCATTTGAGAGTATTTTTCTCACTTTAGGGTTTAGGCACAATTAAACCTTAGCGACAAAGAGTCAGCAATAGTTCACCCAAAAATAATAAAAATCTGCTGTCATTTATTCACCTTTTTTTATGTGGAACACAAATGAATATATTTTGTAAAGTGTCTCAGTGGTTTTGTGCCCACATGGGGGCCAGTGTTGTTTGGTTACCAACATTCTTCAAAATATCTTATTTTGTGTTCTGCAGAAGCAAGTCATACAGGTTTGAAATGACATGAGGGTGAGTAAATGATGAAAGAACTATCACTTTAAAAGTGAAATAATGTTTTAATGTTAAAATACCTCACACTATCTGGTTAAATGTGTAGAGAAAACTATAATACATAATTTCATAAACAATTTGTTGAATGGGTCGTCTAACTTTGTCGCATTTAAGTTTAGCCAAGTAACGGTTCTTCTACTGGTAACCCAAAATAATGCTGACTAGATATACTTTTAACTTGCTAGCTAATGTCATTTACTTGTTATTTCTTTTGCTTATTATAAGAAATAATCTGCAGGGATTCTATTCTTTGCGGATGTGTACCGGAAGTTAAGTTTGGGTCAAATAACACTTTGTATTTACACGCAGTCATCTTGCCTGTCAAATAAGGCACCAGATTTTCCAAATTATGAGATTTTTCAAGACAAACAATTGATGTCTAAATCAAATCCCCTGCATTTCTGTTCCCCTCATGTGAGAGTACTGTCTATACTACCCTTGTTTTTCATCTGTCTGTGTGCGTGCATGTGTGACAGGGCCTGAATGAGTTCGTTGTGTGCTTGCACTTCACTCTGTCTTCATTGTTTGCTGTCCTGGCAGGGCAGAACCCAGACTGAGCCGCCTCTGAGTCTCAGCAGCTGGACTGGCTGAAGGAAAGCGAGAGATTGCACAGGTACAAAGTGCTTCTTGTTTCACCTTTCCTTTCCCAGCTTCTTCTATGCTCAAATACTCTTCAAGCTTTTTTTATACCCCCATTGGTGGATGCCTCTCTGTCTTTTAACAGCCTTATCTCTCTCTTTCTTCGTCTTTCTCCTCTTTGTCCTTATGGACTCACACTACAGTTAAATAGTGTTTTGTTTGGCCTGGATGGACACACAATAACAGCGGAGATCGAAGGGGGGTCCTCTCTCTATAAGAGAAGAGAGTTTCATGCTTTGAAAAGCTGATGGAGGGGACAATAAAAGGGAACAGCTATAGAGAGACACTGAGAAGGAATGGGAAGGAGATGGTGATCCTGAGACTCAAAATGAAAAAGACAGTTGAATATGGCCATCATAATGGGCTAATTTATAAGACACTAACTAAACCCTGTTAGCTTCATACTGGATGAAGTCGATAGAATGTAAAAATAAGTTTGATCATTTAAAAAACAAATCTCCATAGGAAGAATTTTTTTTTTGACATTCATCCACTGTCATGTGGTCCAAAACCTGTATAGTGGAACACAGAAGAAGATATTTCGAGAAATGTCTCAGTGGTTTCTGTCCATACAATAAAAATCAACAGGGGCCAATGTTGTGTGGTTACAAACATTCTTCAAAATATCTTCTTTTGTGCTCTGCAGAAGAAATAAGTCATACAGGTTTGAAATTACATGAGGGAGAGTAAATGATAAAAGAATTTTCATTTTTGGATGAATTATTACTCCGTGTCCATTGTGTTACATGCAAAACCTAACCCTTATTATGAGCCATAAGTAAAAGTAATGCTTCGACAACACATCATTTTGCACATACATTAACCCCAATATGCACCGCTTTATAAAACCAGTAAAACCCAGTTATTCTCCTCTTGTTACACCATACATGCTGATAAAAACATCTGTCTTCGTAATATTAAAGGAACAAATCTCTCCTGCTTTAATAATGCATTCATCATCATCACCAGCAATGTCATTACTAAACTCTCTGCCGATACTCTCCGTCGCCTTATTTTGGTTGCTGTCGCTGTTGAGAGGTCAAAGGTCAATGCGACGCAGGAGGTCATGTCAGCTGAAACAACAGCATCTTTTATGGTGGTGTCCATGAAAGCACTCTCTATAAACATTAAAAGACCTTCTTTGTGAGCCAAAAGAAAAGAGCGATATCAAACTCTCCCTGACCAACCGCAAGGCTTTTCCATTCCTTCATCTCTCCTCTGAAGCTCCTCAAAAAGAAGCTCTTAAAGGCCCCTCTCTCTCTCTCTCTCTCTCTCTCTCTCTCTCTCTCTCTCTCTCTCTCAGAACAGGGTACACACATTCTCATTCTCTAAGGAAAGAGAAGAGCGGGGCATAAACAATTCAAGGAAGAAAAGCACGAGTCCCTCTCAGTCTATCTGTAGGGACAGAGTGGTATTGTTAAGAGCCCCTCCGCCTGCGTATGCACGCACCCGCCTCCCTGCTTCTGAATCACATGAAAACAAACCCGGTTATTGAGAGGTGCCCGGGCATCTTTGATTAGAGCGGGTGACTCAGCAGTGATGGAAGAGTGAGGTTTTAGATAGTTGCTGAAAGAAGACCTCTTGGTCTCACCTCGTGGTCTGGGATCTCAGAAGACAGAGTCTGTCCTAGGATGGTCCCTGTTAGATAGGTCCAGCAGCGGGCAGTATTGGCAAGGTTATAGCCGCCTGAGAGAGAGAGGTAGAGTTGTATATACAGAGAGCGAAGAGAAAGAGAAGGGGATTGAAGTCAGGAAAAGGGCTTCATTGTACGAGTGTAATTACTACCTTTCATCTAGTGCTTGGCTAGGCAGGTCTGCAGCTTAGAGCTCATTTTAAAATGGGCGAAAATCACAAAAGTTCACTTTCTTCTCTCAGACCAACCCCCCCTGCCCGTAACAGCACACTAATAAACTTTTTGGCCGAGATTGCAAGCTGGCAACAATGAGAGAAGAGGGAGTTGGCAGTGTTAAGGCATGGAGGGGAACAAACCAAGGCATAAACCGTCTGTTGTTTTACGTTTTTGAGAAAATGCTACAATTCAATAAATGCAATGACACCCACCTCCTCCAAGTAGTAGAGTAGGTAACTCCCAGTCGAGAATATAGTTCAGACATTTACCGACTCCAACGGGAGTCATATTGAAAGAGCACATGGGGTCGCCCGCCATGGTGTCCGCTCCCAGTTGCATCACAAGCGCTTCGGGGTTAAAGTACGCTTTTACTTCCTGCATCACACTGAGAGAAACAAAACCAGATATGAGATTATTGTACTATATGCCCGGTAAAGCAAGGAAACGCTCAAATAACAAAGTCGACGGTATTGATTATTAAAACGTCACAGACCTGGTAAAAATCTGGCAGTAACGGTCATCACGGATTCCATCCTCAAGGGGAACGTTGACAGCGTACCAGCGCCCTTTACCCAACCCATTGTCAGTCACATCACCTGTACCTGGGAAAGAAATGTACGTCAAGACGAATATCCAATTTACGAAATGATTTAGACTTGAATTTTCATACAATCGATCAGTTACGCAAATTACTTTGTCTAGGTCTTGTCATGGTCATTTGGTAACCGTTTAAGACAAACCAAACTAACAACAAGGATAAAACCCCACAAAATAATAAAGCCCACAATATCTTGATTTGTTGCCTCTATACAGCACTTGTCCGGTTACCCTCACAAGCTTTATTGTTAAACAACTGAAGTGGCTTTCAGCATCTCAGAGAAGCTGCCGAGCTCCCGTCTTTGTTATCAGCTGGGTAATCAGACTCTGGGCACCAGAGTGGGGCCTGCAGCTCCAGCCCTGGCATGACTTGAAACATGACTGTCAATTAAGGGAATTAAAAGGCGTGCTGATCTTCACTGAGGCGTAGAGGCATGCTGGACTAACCTGGGAAGAAGCCAGGGGAGAACTTGTGCAGAGACACCGTCATAACTTTGGAGGTGAAGCTGAAAGCGTCCTCCACACCTGGAGAGGAACCAATGCAGAGGTCCACTTAACAGAGCTTGAAGTAAGGATATTATATCAGGTCTGAGCTTAGCGAAAGAAATAACTAGAACTGGTAAATGATCAGCACATCGGTCTAAGTAACTAAAAACATTTATTGTTGATGTCCAACTTGATTTAGGAGTCAGGTTTAATCTGACTAAACATCTATTGTGCACATGTAGGAAGACAAAAAACTGTTATGGTTACAAAGGCTCTTATTAACAGGGAAGTGTTGTTACCATCTCCATGGTGAAGGTCCACATCCACATAGAGCACTCTCTCATACTTCTCCCGCAGTTTGAGGATTCCAAGAACGGCATCATTCACATAACAGAACCCAGATGCCTCGTCCCTTATACAACAACACACACACATAAAATCAGCTGCTCCAGTGACCCACTAAACAACATCCTTGAAATGTTTCTGACACATACAGGTCACCCATAAGTATGTTAATCACTTAAACTATGGATTTTTTTTTGGCTATTTTTAATTTCTGTCTACATGAAACAATAAAATCTATTATATATTAACTACTATACTTCACAAATTATGTCTAAAAAGTTATAATGACATTGGTTTTGTAACCTTCTACAAACAAACGGTACCATCCATATTTAAACTTTGCCATCAACATTAAAAATGCCAAAGAGGACACTGGCATCCTAGTGACTGATGTGAAGGTGAAACACAAGAAGGTGGGCACAAGGCCGGTTGTGCTGTATTACTTCTTGGCGTGATGCCACCCTCCGGCCCAGTTGATGGCCACATCACACTTTCCATCCAGCAGATTCTGGGCAGCAGTCAGAGTGGCACCTCCAACGGCAGCGGCGTAATCAAAAATACCCTCCACCACCGGACAGTCATAACCTGAATAACAGAGGCGGACACAAGGGACGGTTGATACAAGCGAGAGAGAGACAATGGGATGGGGTGTAGAGAGGAAAGACAGATTGTGAGCGGCAAAGTCAGAGAGTGAGAAAGAACAATAAACACTGAGCTAAATCCTTTGGCAAGAGCTCTATTTCCCCTTCAAAAACAATAACATTATTTTATATCCCTGGAGATGGGTCTGAAGTGTCAGTTTGCCAGGTATTTAAATTACTCATAGACCAGAGGAAAGGTCTGAGCAAGTTTCAAGCATAATACCGCCCACTGCTGTCAGCAGGAGGGAGCTGCAGTAAATGGTTTGATTTTATACTGCAGCAGGGGCCGGTTGTTCAAAAAGTTCAATCTGGATCATAATGATCAGGATTTGGAAATCTCATCCTTTGCTATCTACATTTACATTTGCATTTAGTCATTTAGCAGACGCTTTTATCCAAAGCAACTTGTCTGGGATCAGGTAATCCATTTTACTTTGTAATAGTTTTTCAAAGCAAAACTGGATTAAATAACACAGATCCAAATACACACTTTTTCAGATGACCAAATCTGGATTCCTAATACTCAATGGAGGCCTTAAGGGACATATGATATGGAAAACAGTGCCTTTTTCACTCACAAAAGTTTTGCGTTGTGGTCACCTGAGAGACTTTGTGTTCGCCAGCAAAACACTACTTTTGAGAGGTTCATCACTGATGATGGTTTCCTGTAACTCAGTGGTTAGAGCATGGCAAGGAGCTTTGTATAAAACATCTGCCAAATGCATAAATGTTAAATGTGATGGTGTCAATGTAGTTTACGAACAGTATTGAATTGAATTTAACTTTTCATTTAAATTATTTTATGGCGCCAAAAAATAAAAGCAAAATAAAAATATGTCTGTGTGCATCTTACATGATACAAATGTTGTATTTTTGACCAGATTTATAAAAGAATGTTGTTCCTGAAATCCACCCTTCTGCTGGGATCAGTATAATCCTGATCATAACCCAAAACATCCCAATCTTACTTAAAAGTTTTGAACAACACAAACTGACAATTTGATCTAGATCTAACCTAGATTGGATTTTGTGATCTAATCTAAATCCACGATCCATTTTTTTGCTTTTGAACAACCCATTTTTAAGATCTGATCCAATCCGATAGCCGAAATCCAGATTACTTTTGAACAACCAGCCCAGAACACAAAAGAAAATATTTGGTACAACACTGTTAACCAAATAACAATAGATATTGACTTGACCAATGTATGGATGCAAAACCACTTGTCTAAATATCATATTTTGTTTCATAAGCACATACAGAAAACTAAACTTTGGACATGTATTCCGAGAAACTGTAGTTTTACCAAGGCCAAAATCAACAGACTGAGGATCATCATTGTCTCCATCCTGGCTGATCTTGTGCAGGTGCTGTAGGTACGAATCTGTGTGAAACACTGCCATCTCCTCCATTGAAGCAACACGGGGCTTCACCACACTGAACAGTTTTAACAAAATAAACATCAGTTAACATGATCAACATATTAAATACCAGAGAAACCGTCATAAAATGTGTTCTTTTTCATAAATACATGATAAATACAAACCACGTTTTTGACATACCTCACGTGTTTCAGTAAGCTATATGCCTCAATCAGTGAATGCACCATACTGGCCTGTGTGTAAAAAAAAAAAAACGTGTTTTTATTACTTCATGCCCAAACGTACTGTAGCATGATACCATGATTCGTGCATATCATATAACTAAATGACAGCTAACGTTACCCTTGCACTGACATGGGACTCCAAAGGTGGTTAAAATACATGTTTAACTACTGAGAGAGCAAGCACACTTCCAGTACATCAAATCTTCATCTCAAACATGTAACGTGGTCTAACGTGAACTACAAAACTGTATAAGTACGACTGAACCCCAAGATGTGTTTTGTTTTGGAAATGTGTGTGTATGTGTGTGTTGTAGCTCATCTCACCCGGTTTGGTACTTTAGACAGTGAGTCACATGTCTGGATGTACTCCGGACTGTAAACATACACCACATTGCGATTTGTGTTATTATCATGATTACTATCTCCTTTATCACACATTTAAAAAAAATTAAGCTATTAAAATCAAACCGATACAGAGCGTTTCGGTGAGCTCTGGCTGTTATTATAATGAACGTTACAACAATACACGTCTGTTGTTTCAAAATAAAAGTTCGCATTTTAAAATAAAAGGAGGAATGGACGCTCGCTACTGAAACTTGAAGGGACACCCTTTGTGCATGACGAGTATCATGGTAATATTTACTGTGTACTACCCACACCTTACCACTAAAATAGCCCAGATAGTATCATTTGAAAGAAACTCTTAAATACTAATTTAATTAATATACTTATATTTATTTAGTACAGATTTATATACTATTAAATGCTTAACTGACCTTTATTTTAAGGTGTTAAGAGTTATCCAACCAACTATCAGAGTGTACAGTAATTTTCCTGATAGTCAAGGACCCCTGGGCACTGGCCCAGTCCATATCTTTATACTACAAAACAAACCTACAGATCCAAATACCACAAATAAGTTTACAACCAATTTTACTTCATTACTATACAGGAGTAGTCATATTTTCTCTGATCAGTAAATAAACTTTGAGGGATTTTCTATCAGATTAGAAATAGCTCCTCATTTGTGTTTTAAACAAAATATAAACAATACAGTTCATATTAATGCCTATTTAATATGGAGTGATTAAATTCAAATTTCAGTCAATGTTAAAAACCAAAGCAAACATTTAACAACAAGTTTACTCCTGTTATGCATTTATCAACATTCCTCAAATACACACATTCGGCACACATAACATAACGGCAATAAATTAGTATATTTTAACTGCTCTAAAATAGTGTTTTCTACACTGTACAATAAGCACTACACTATTAAAATTAAAACACTGCATCACTGTACAGTACAAGAGCCACTAGGAAGGAAATCCTGGACATAGGTGGCCACTGCTTTAGTGAGGTAAGTCATGGTGCCAAAACGGCCACTGGGTGCCGTATCATACAGGAGCCGGCAGATGCCTGTGGATTGATCCTTTTCTAATATACTGTCTTCAGCCCCAAGATCCTTCTGTAGCATAAGAGAGAAACAGATTTTGAGATTTGTTCATAATGTGAAAGTGAAAACATGCTGAATAAAAATTCATTATAAATAAATATGCAGCCACCTGGTCCTTGTAGAACATGTCATTGGCAATATGGACAACCTTCTCTATGTGAATGATGCTGCCAATGCTTTGTATGTCCACATCAGCCAGCATGGTAAGTACCAGGATCCCCTCCACCAGCAGCTGCCTATACTCAGGCTGAGGGACGCGGTTAAGCACCCTTTCGACATGCACAGAAAACTTAATTTCACCCGGGGTCATCTAGAGAGAGAGGAATAAATAGTTACGAAGAAGGAGGTTACAGAGAGAATATACTTTTTGAGGACAACAGGAAGAGTAAGTTCATCTGAAGAGGGAATATTAAAGCACTCAAACCTCTCTTGTTGTTGAAGATGGCAGCACAAAGCCTTCAATGGAAAGTCCATGACACTGTGGGAAAAAATACAAATGAATACATTACACAATTCTGTGAATCCTTCAATCCAATATTCTTATACTATAGCCTGAGAGGTGTATTAAGATTAATCGATTTATGTGCAAATTCTTCTAACCTTCTGTAGAATCTTCCAGACTTTTTGATAAAAGCCTATAGGCACTCTGTTAAGAGCACCATCAAGCCTTCTTCTGCGTAGCCACTGGCCTTGTCGACTGTCTCGGGGCATGCCAAGACCCACTGAGCCATCAGATACATCAATGGAAGGGATCCGGTACCTCTGTAAATTGCATATTAGCACAGTTAAAAAAAAATCTGCCCATTTTGGTTACTGGTATGACATGTTGGCAAGGTTTGAGTCATGACCATGGTACCCCTACTTCCCCCGATTGTCGCTCTCTTCTAACTAAAAATGTAATTATGCATATTTGTGACCAATACACCTGCAATTCAGGCAGACTATTTGGCCTCTCTGAAACTCTCAGAAACATTTTTGAAAGAATTAAAAAGTGCTTTATTTCAGAGATCAATGGATTACCATTTGGTGTTAATTTGGCTATAAAGAACATATGTATTATCTGTAATTAATTTAAACTGAAGCTAACTAATATGTGTAGTACACTTCAAATTAGAAAAGGCATGCATTACAACAACAATTAGTCAGTTTATAGAAGCAGAATCTTACCCCTGACTCAACATGCTCAACGTCAAAGGATTGACCTAAAAATGTCTGTAAAGACAAAAAATAAACAGCAACAGACGTAGTCAGATTTACAAAATACAAAACTTTTAAGCTGCTCTAAACTATTTTGTTCAGATCACCCATGGAATTAGCACACACCTGCAGGCCCAGTGAAACCTGTAGATTTCTCATATATACCTGATATTAAAGTGCACTGTGGATTTCCTCCCATAGTATTTCAATTATAGACCATTATGCGCCACAATGACTAAATGATGTCGATTAGCATCTTGATTTTTTCCAGATTTTTCTTGACCTATTACATTACACTAAAAGCTCATTAGACACATCACCTTACTTTGGGTCGACCATGATAATCTGAGATCCTCCAGCTGAAAACATTTAAACACTATTAAAACAGGCAGATCACATACTGTATGACAGCTTCCATATTTACACAACATAACTTTTCTCTCCTAAGATCAAGTGCTTTCGTAAAATCTGCGTATGTCCTGCAGTCTGAATGTGACACCTACCAACTTCATGTCACTCTTCAGTTTGCTGATGCCTGCACGCTCGCTCTTAGTCGCACCAACATTACCAACCTCATGAATGGAAATGGCAGGACTGACGCCCGGCTCAACTGAACGAACTGAAATTCCCATATGCACACATTCAGACAAAGATCACAACACAAATCCAATAATTGTCAAAATATTTAACCCTACAGTAATTCTGATGCGGTCACTAACCACTTCTCTGAACTCCAAATTCCTTTCCACTCAGAATATGATGGAGAAGATTCTTCAGCTCAGAGGGACTCAGTTTCATCAAACTCTCAGTGGCCTCCTCACCTTTAATACACAGATGTTAAACCTTTACTTCCTGATTAAAATAATGTGTTTTTACACATTTGTGTAAAACATAAAAACATTTTTTATCCTGCAATATGAACTATAGAATAAATGCAGTACCTGAACAGTTTAGAGACTGGGCCAGTTCAGTTGCCATGACCTGAATAATGAGGCCGATCCTCAGTCTGAACATCTCACTGAACAAACTGGGCTGAGTTCTGATGATCATTGCCAGGTACACCATAATCTCCTAACACACACACAACAAATATATTAAAAAACAGAAATTATCGCACAAGTTTTGAAAAAAGTCAGGAAGTGTGTAACCTGTGTAAGGATGGCAATGGTGATGTTGCTCTCACTGGCTTGATCAATAAGTGAAGCCAGCTGGTCCGGAGGCAAAGGCCTGCAGAGAAACAACAACCAGTTCACATACATGCTATTGCTAACCATACAGTGCAGTGTATAGTCATGTGAACATGAGATTTTACGCAGTAATGGTCTTCTCCCTCGGCTCTGGTGGTAAACCGACTGTCAGGTGCTTCTGATGAGCCAGTAAATCTGAACAGGCCTGCAAACATAATCATGAATCATAAAGAACAAACAAAATCACGTCCTGTAAGGTGAACTAGAGAAGCTGTCTGGGCTATATACGTTTTCTGTTTCTACAAGCCAACTTGAAGGGCTTTACCCAGTCCAGTTCCTCCACTTTTTTGCGAAGCATGCCTGAAATCATGCGGATGAGATCCCAGTAACGCAGATCTCCCGCTTTCTGATAAAGTTCCAGCAGTAAACTCTTAACAGTGCTGCCTTTTCCATGCAACTGTGTGTCCCACTCCATTCCCCTGTGAGAGAAAACATCCAATATTATTCTTAACAATCTGAATGACCAAGGCACCAATACAACCAGTTAAAATACTCAAACTTAAAAAACTAAATTCATCTCTTCCTCTCATAAGAGAAGCCTGTAGTCTCTTACAGTGGCAACAAATAAATGTAATATAAAAATGTAAAATTGTAAAGGTCTTACTTGTCTTTAAAAAGGAGGAAAAGAATGTCTGCCTGGTCATGAAGGCTCTGAGTGTTTCTGAGTACTTGGACTAAATCATTGTAGTCAATGGCACCGTGATCGTCCCGCGGCAGGTTACACACAGGGGACCCAAAGACCTCTGGACCCTACAGGGATCAAAATAATACATATTTAGAGCTTTATGTCTTTTCAATCGTGATAAGACAGGTGTGGTATATTGGAACATATGCATAAACAGTAGGTGTCGCTAAAGTTCCAGAATATAGGGAAGACAGATCATGCCATATCAAAAGATGAAATGCAGCTTGTCCCATTTTGAGATATGAAACTGCAGCAGTTTGAGTTAAAGCGGGAGTAATTTCTGCCAATCTCATATTAATCTTGAGTTTGATCACATTTATAAAAGACAAATACAGCTCTACGATTATTTCCGAAAACAGAAATACTATGTTGTCCATGTTAAGCATGAGAAGCCAGCACGTTTAACAGTGTAAAGAAGTTAGAATGCATGCAATAGCTTGTTTCTCCCCTTTACGTTCTATGCAAGCTTTTCCACAGTGACTGTCGCAGTCTTACCTGACTGGCCCTTGGTTCTGGGAGATCTTTAAGATTCAATGCAGGCTGAGGGGAGTGAAAAAGCTTATTGGGAAGATACATGTGCAAATCTGAAATACAGATATGGACACAACACAAAAAAAGAACAGAAAATTTAAATTGGGGTCCTATTTGCTTAATTGGAAAAATCCATAACACAGAACACAGTTTCTTTGTATTATCAATGTGCCCAATTCTAGTGTTGGTTAAAAACCATATTAAACAAAATGTTTATCAAATATCAGTATTATCACAGAAGTGGTTAATATTATTTCAGCTCACTGTGAATTTGAAGCTCCTTAGCTTTGTTCACGAGAGACACCATCTCTCGTGTCTTAGTGGCCGCAGCCTTGAAGCGACTGAGACCTTTAGCCTCAGCCTCAACTCTGAGACCCTGCTGAGGCACAGCTGCAGTCAACAGCTGGTCCAGGTATTGTGCTAGGTCATCTGTATCTGAGAAACAAAGTGTTATGAGTCAGGATTAACATTAGAGAGGGAGTGACAGAAAGGTTGTTGAGGGTGACACAAAGTAGCAAGACTGAAGTAAAACAGTCTGTAAATCACAAGTCTTTTTGTGACATTACAGTCTACAGTCCAAGTTTAAGTGCATTCCTTAGAGAAACTTTTGAGCTTGATAACCCTGACTGTCCAATTCTAAAATGCTTTTATCCCCAGTCATCCATTCCATTCTTCAGAGGAAAGGTTTTCAAGCAGACACTTGGGTGAATCTCACAAATCTTGTCTGAATGTCTGGGTAAAGTTTCATCAAAAAATCTAATAAAAACAGATCATTTACATTTTGCATTAAGAAAATAAAACTAGAAAATAGGATTCTTTTTGCATTATAGTTATGAAAATGCACATGCTTAATTGTCATGAAAATAATGCAAAAAATCATAATAATTCTAAAAATAGAAATTATTTATATCATTTTCTTTTTGCAAAATATAATATTTTTGTTTTTTCTTTTGGTATTGAAATTAAATGCGACATTTTTATGAGACTCATCCACTTGACCGAAGTGTGCAACAAGCCAATATAAAAGAATTCAAGAACCTTGAGCAACATGACACAATTTTGGCATTCCAGTGCTCATAGCAAAAGATCAACATATAAATCACAATGGTCACACATCTTGCAATGATGGTAGCGAAAAAATCAGGACATTAACCAGGATGGTCAAGGGTCAAAGGTGTAGAATTTGCTGAAGGAAACATTAACACATTACAAGTTCTTAAAATGAATTACACAACCACTCCCTAATGATTAAAGTCAAAAGATTAATTAATATAAGAAATAAACTGTGGGAACATACAAATTACAGTACAGCCTAAAGAAAAAAAGAAAAAGTAAAAAATTACAAACAGAATAGAAAACAGTTCAGACAAGACCTATGCTATTGAAGTAAAGGGCTGTACTTTACAATAACTAAAGAAGTGTTTGACCATTTCGCTAGACCACAGAAAACCTTTTTGTTTCCCTTACCATCATTAAAATTCAGGTCATGCACAGCACCTGCAAAGTAGCCGTCATCATCATCTTCATTCCAACCCCTATTACTGGAGCGTGTCTTACCACTATCGAGGAAGCTCAGATGAGCAAAACAAGATGTGGTCAGGAACTCTGATAACTTGCCAGTCTGGATCCTACAGTAGTAAAATTAAGAGCAGCGAGTAAGTATGGCAAACATTCTCTTCTATATTGATGACATGACGTTAATGCACATTCTCATTGTCTGACCTTGCCCCTCCGAAGTAACCATCCTGTAGCTTTTTAAGGGTAGCCAGCACAGCAGGGTCTAAGTCTGTGTGATCTTCATCTAAACAGAAACAGACCAAAATCTGAGAGAATACAAACAGCAGTAGTGGCAATGACATATTATTATCATTATAGATATTATGAGGAGATAATCTGACATTGAATTTCACTCACTCAGCATGGTCTGTGAGATGGGAAAGGTGACGGTCGGGCGGCCAGTCATCCTCCAACGAGAGGACAAGTACGACAGATCAGTCCTTAACATTTCCACTATCATCTTATTGTCCAGAGCCAGATAAAACTGCTGATGATCTATGAACTACACGGAGAAAATAAAAACCTGTAAGGTTTTGGTGTTTATGGTACATTTCATCATTCTATAGGTCATTCATGCCTCACAACAGTATTTACTGTAACTGATGCTGGGTGACCAAGCACTGGACCTAGCCTCTCTAAATGAGCATAAGGCTCACACATGCCTACTTCAGCACATTATAAAGAACCTGAGGTGTGAAGGTAAAAATGGTGTTGCGGATAATGTAGAGCTTGGAGGTTCCCAACACGCCAATTCTACGATACGGTCTGCCAGTCAGCCCCAGCCTCTCATTACGCCCTTAGAGAGAGATGAAACATACACATGCCAACTATATAAATACATACACTTGTGTCTTCTTTCAGTATGTTTCACCAGTAGTCTCAGATGTTAGACACAACTGTATGTGGATCAAAAATGCCTATGCAACACACAAGCAATAATTTTTGTTTTTCTGCAGTTGATGTATTGCTTCCTACCTAGCCTAGCATAAATGTGGCTGAGAACTCGAGATGGCTGCACTCTGATAGAGTGGATATCTGCCACAGTCTCCACATCAATTCCATTCTTCTGAAGCAGGGCCTTAATGTCCTCATTCTCAGCAAGAATGGACACTAAACCAAACAAAATAAAAACACTGTGGTGAGAAAGGAAACCATTGTGTGTGCCAGTTAGAATTCAATTTTAATGAAAAAATGTCTGAAACATACCTTGTACCACAACATCTGGTTTAGGGATAGTGGAGAACCTACGGTTTAATGGGTCTATCTCTCCAGGAGCCAAAAAACCCTAAAATGGATACAAAAAATGATTGATGATGCCTTTTAAAAAAAAAAAAAAGACCTATAACCCCAAGATGATTATTATAGCAAAATAACTAGAACAACACATTTAAACATATTTTAATGCAAAGATATGACATATAAACTCTAACCTCATCTAATAAACTGCCCAGTATATAGAGGGACTGTCCCCACTTCAGAGGGCACTTTCCCATTGGGATTCTCTCCACAGAGTGAGGAGTAACATACTCTTCATCCACCTGAAATAAAGCAAACAGAAAACAAATCCTGAAGCACATCCACTTAAAAAGATTTATAAACACTTTAAAAGGCCTTTCACATGGAACCCTCACACATGCAGTGATTTTTCACTACTATTTAGATATATATATTTTCATCAGGGAATTTTACCTTATCAGGAGGAACGCTATAGAGCTCAGGCAGCAGTCGTATCCCATCCTTCTGTTTGATCATAATACCTTCGAGAGCTTCTCGATACTCCTGCACCTGAGAGAACAGATAGCTTCAGCTAAACAACTCTCTGCACATCCACAACACTGACACTTAACTCGTTTTCACCTTCAGTCTATGCGGTCTCGAGCCACCATGATACAAATGCTTTGAATGTTACATAAAACCGTTTTTCACGTTCAGGGAAGAAATACCCCTAAATCACATTTAATCATATTTAATAACATTTGAGAAAGAGATGTGGAAAAACATACCTGTTCTGGACTGTTGATGAAGATGCCATCTAAGATCAGGTAGGTCCAGAAAAGTGGCCACTCACATTCAATGTTTTCAAAAAGCTTTAACTCAGCAGATTCATAGTACAATCTGTTAGGGTCCTTTAATAAAAAGGGCATTTAGAAAAAAAATTGTCAGTTTATTGCAGACATAATTAGAGACACAACAGTCACAGTCTCAGATTTATGTATTGACAATAACGTATTATTGAATACTATTTGTATAGACAGTAGATTTATGTATGTGCACAAGATATACTGACCTCTTTAGGAGTTTTGTGGCCATCTCTAAGAAAACGACAACAGCCATATCTTCCCTACAAACAACACAGAAGCAAAAGCAACAATTATAGAAGTCCTGTTTGAGGAACAGCCAGATCAACAGATGCTACTCGTGTTAAGGATAAAGTTCTAACCTGCAGCTTGGAGATGATTTCCTCCTTAGTGATGTTGACTAATTCCATGTCCTCCACAGCAAAGGCTGGATATGAAATGATGGACAGAAGTCCAGCATCCACCTCTTTAGATGTTGAGGCTCTGGGTAACATGGAGCTCAGGATGGACTGAAAGGAAATAAGTGGTCGAGACACAACAGTACTGCTCATTTTATCAAACATGCTGATGTTCAAATCATAAGAAAATTCAGGTCACTAGTCTTACCTGACAGTGCTGAATATCATCTGCTAAGGTATGAACAACAGAGCAAGGTCCCCCTTTGGCTCCAAATAAATTTAAATCATCCAGAGCTTCAAGTGCCGCCTGCAGTTATAAAGGGTTTATTCAGGAGGATTCAATTAAAAGTTGGCATTGCACTAAAAGGAAAGTGATCTTCATGGCCAGTTCTCTGTATTCAGATGAGGTTAAGGGCTAGTACACAGTCATAAGTTCTCTGTAAAAGAATGCTCAGTGTGTAACTTTCTAAACAAAATGTTGCAAGAGGAACAAGTAGAAACGACGGGGAAAGTGGGGAAGGAGCACTTACACCCCATTGAAAGAGGCCCCACTGAGGTTACATTAGGTCAGGTTCATCAGAGACATTTATAGCGGGTGCTCATGAGTCAACAGCATGCAACTCCTGTAATGCCAGTCTGAGAATTCTCAGCTGGCAAGAGAGGATTGATGACATTATTGGAAGTATGAGTGTGACTGAGCATGTGAGAGTTGGGATGAGATTTGATTTGTAATGCTTTCATTTTTTGCACTCGGACTCACTTTCGCCATGCCGATGGAGCTTGCGTTGAGCTCAGGAATTCCCTGATTGGTTTTGTCTCCTCTCTCCCACATCCCATAATCCTGAACCATTAGAGGACATAGAATCAGATACATAGATAAAGAAATTCTTTATTAACATCACAGACTCAATTTAATGACATGATGTTATGGGATAACAATAAATACAGACTTTTCTGCAGATATTGAGGGACTTACAGCAACTTTGTATGCAGATTCAATGTAAAACATCAGATTTTGGACAACATCCACCTCGTCCTGAGTGTACACAATGTGCAGCCCTAAAATAAAATAAAAAAACACATACGGGTAAATGGAATATATATTCTACTGATGATCAAACTCACAACAACATATCCAAGGACTATAACAAGTTTCTTAAAGGGATAGTTCATCCCGAAATATAAATTCTATCATCATTTACTCACCCTCATTTTAAACCTGTATGACTTGCTTACTTCTGCAGAAAACAAAAAAAGATATTTTGAGAAATGTTGTTAACTGGCACCCATTAACTTGGATTCATTTTGTGTCTATACAATAGAGGTGAATGGGTGCCGCTGATGTTCGGTTACCAACTTTCTTCAAAATATCTTCTTTTATCTTTCGCGGAAAAAAGAAAGTCATACAGGTTTGAAATGACAAGAGGATGAGTAAATGATGACAGAATTTTCATTTTTGCTATGAAGCAAGGTGTACCTGAGGCAGTCATCTGTGCCAGGAAGAGCATGTAGAGGGAAATAGCATCGAGCTGAAGATGCCCCCACTCCTGGTCACCCACCACAGTGGCACAAGTGTGAGTGTTGTACTTCGCATGGAGGCTGTCCAAAGTGCTTTTACTGTATTTGAACTTCTCCACCTTGTCCAGCTGATAACGTGAGAGGACAAAAGAGCACTTCAGATAATACAAGTAGTCTATCTTTGGCAAATTGTATCCACACGGACGTTTGTGGTTGCGAAACATACAGCAGGTTGACACATGGGTTTAAATGTTTATATATAGACCCGTTTGTATGTATTCATGTTGAAGGGATAGTTCGTGCCAAAAATAAAATTCTGTTATAATTTTTCTGCAGAACAAAATAGAAGATATTTTGAAAAACATTGGCAAAGAAAAGTTGGTCCCCCCTTGACTTGCATTGGTTTTGTGTCCATACAGTGGAAGTCAATGGGGACCAATGATTTTTGGTTACCAACATTCTTCAAAATATCTTCTTTTGTGTTCTGCATTAAATATCAAGAGGGTGAGTAAATGATGACATGATTTTTATTTTTGGGTGAACTACTCCTAAAAAGTGTTGCTTGAACTACATACTTTGGTTATTACTGTATCTTTTTATATATTGACTATGCAGTGTGGTGGGCAAGGTGGCAATACCTGGCGCATGATGCACTGAAGCAGTCCCCTCATTAACTTCACTACACTCTAAGAGATCATGAAACAGAGAATAGATCAGGACCAACAGACTCCAAAAACAACACTTGGAACACAAGCTCAACTCTGACCTTTTCAGCTCCTCGTTTAATAGCACAGGAAAGAGTAACATGACACTTGTGGGCTCTCTCTAAAGAGGACGTTTACGCTCGACACATACACAGCAGGGCACAAAACGATAGCTGACATTTCTCTGCAATAACATACACTAAACTCATGTAAAACAAGCCATAACCAAACTCCAATTGTGAATATTTTGCTTCTAATTTAAAATGAAATGTTATACTTTCAAATGTTCCCACTAGCTAAACATAACATTGGTCTGTGTGTGGGTTTGTTGTTTCCTTGACATATGTCTTTATAAACAGGTTGTTTGTGAAAACCCCTAAAAAGCTTATAGATCTAATAAAAGCAAAACACTCTGTAAAGTTACCTGTGACTCCTTAAGGCTGGAATACACAAGACTTTTATAATCTGAACAGATTTTTAAAAGACTAGACATCGCACACTTGCAGATTTTTTGAACGTTTGTAGAGAAAACAATACATCATCAAATCTGCAGACTGGCGCAGACGACATGCAACAACTGCAGACTGAAAATATGGGCAAAAATCCGAACAAAAGTCTTGTAGTGTATTCCAGCCTTTAGTCACCCGACGAAGCAATAAAAAAAACTATTAAATGCAATCCTACCTGTTCAAGCTCATAAGCTTTAGCTTTATCTTCATCACGGTCTGCATTCTTCCTGTAAGCCAGACTAAGTGCCCAGACAGATAGGATGCTGTAGACATTGTCCCTGACCCAGGCATCAGGCTGCTCTTTGCTCGCTGGTAACAGACCTGTTACTGGATCCTACATGTTACACATACAGTTGAAATATTTGTAGCTACACAATCAATCTGTTCTGCAAGTGTTTCACTTAAATCTGAAGTCTTATACCATGTATCTAATCAATGTAGATCAGCATTACTTTTCACCCAAAGCCGTTCATAAGTTTAGGGTCACTTATCTATTATTCATAATTTTTCCACATTTTAGAATAATAGTAAATTCATCAAAACTATAGAATAACATAAATGTAACTAGGGGAATTATTATGTGACTGTAAAAATAAATCCAAACTGTGTTCCTAACCAGAATGAGATCCTTTTTAAACAGTATTAAAAGAGTTGCCATGTATTCTTGGCTTTTTTGGATGCTTTTTCCTCATTATTTGTCACAGGTCTTCCATATTAAAACATTTTAATTAAAATTAATAAATTATAGTTTACTTATTTGTTGACACAATTATATGTATGACTATAAAACTGATTTCAAGAATACATCAAAAGATTTATGACGACCAAACCTTTGAACGGTAATGTATTTATTGTAAATACATGGTTTATGTAGGTAGTGGTAGTACACCACTAAATTGTAATACTTTGTATGTACACCCTTTTAGGAGGTGAACTGCTTCATGTCATGAAATTGTAACATGTTTAGTTTGTACATGTTTGACTAAACTGCTGTAAACGCCTGTAGAAATGCAAACACTCACTTGGTGACGCAGAATAGTCTGCTGAACTATCCGCGCGTAGTTGTCAAGTTTAACTCCAGAGTTGCTGCGACTCCTCATTTTAGTTCCTAAGTTTGTTAAAGACGTTTATGGTTTAAGAACCGGCAGCATCTTTCTGAAATGAACACACCCGTTACTTATGGACAACAAGGGGGCAGTCTGTGCGAATTTGATACAAAGTTGCCAAACGATAGCATGTTGCCTTTAACTAAAGACAAGCACGAGCTGCATGACCAAACGCTGGTTCACTGCAATAGCGATCTTCACAGCTTGCTTTTTTCCAAGAAAACTCTTAAAACCCGAAGAAGACTACAATGCGTACATATATCGAATATAAACAAACCTGACAGCGTAGCTGGCCAAAATCCGGAAGGAAAGTAAATTACTCGTGCACTGCACACTCGACCTGTCACGATTATACTGAAGCCAGTCCGGCTGGGAGGATCTTCCCACTTTTCAAAATAACACCACAGCATATTGACAATAACTTGAACAAATTCAAATGTAAACATTTTTTTATTTTAAAGAAAAAAGGATTGGGTGTTTGTGGGGGTCAAATAAACACACATGCTTTTGATTCGTTGATTTTCATTGCGCAAACTATAGAGGGGACGTCATGTTCCTGACGTCACGCTGTGCTCATACGCTGACATGACATAAAAACAATGGGAGAAGTAAATTATGAAATAATTTTAATTTGGGTAAACTATCTTTTTAACTACTGTGGCCCCAAGTGTCTTGACATTTTTGACGCCAAGTCAGAATAATGCAGACCTTGGTAAATCAGTACTATGTCGTCCACATAGTAGCACCATAGTCACATCCTTACACTTTTCTCAGTGCATGCTTGTTTTCATCAACCTTAAATTTACTTAAAAAAACAACTTCTGTGAAGGCCATAGCCCTAACCTATTAAGAATGTTCAAACATATAAAATATTTGAAGGCTAATGTGGTTAAAATAATCTTGAATAATTCCATCTTTATCTTGTTTACTGCAGAGTGCATTATAATAATACTTTCATGATAAAACATGACCTAAATAATCAGACCTAAAAAAAATCTGTGTCATATACAGCATAATATCAGTAGAAAGTGATCCCTCCATCATCGTTAAAATGTGTAAAATATAAAAGCCTCCTTACTGTAAATATTTGCCTGGTTTCACAGACAAGGCTTAAGACTAGTCCCAGACTAAAATAAAAGTTTGAGCTGTCTTAACTAAAAATAAATTGTCCTGACATATCTTAAAATATTTAAGTATTCTAATGTAATTCCAGTTTAGTTGTACTAACTTGTTTTGTTTTTACCCATTTCATCATCATCCTGTTATTTCTAGCTCTGGTTGTGTTTTGTAAAGCCATAATATCAGTAAATCATATGCTTTCTTGGATACAGAAAGTTCCTGTGCAATGCTTTAGAGCAAAGGCCAGTTTTAAACAAGCTGTATACCCACCATAAACTGTTTGATGATGCTAAAATCCAAAGCTTTTTGACTTCAAACAATCCAAAATCTAAAGCTTTTTGACTTCATTCTATCCATTAATCCCCAAAGTATTTTCCTTTATCAATTTGAAATTGTAGGAAAAATAAAGATAAATACATCAGATGTGTGAAAGAAAATGATAACATTTCATCAATAAAAAATATAGCATTTGAAAGCAGCTGCATCATAAATTTTCATTTTAGTTTTGTTGTGCTTGTCGTCCTCTCAGAAACATTTGTCTTATAGCGGTCAAAAGTTTTTCTCATTATTTCAAAACATTCTTTTGATCTGAGGTGTTTGCTTAAATATCTGAAATTAGTTTAGTAGACAAAAATATAATTTTCCAAACATACATGTTTTTTCATGACAAAACTGATATTTTATTTAATAAAAAATGTTTTTTAAATGGATAACTTGGACTGAATAATTGAAATTCTAGTCGAGAGGTGACTACACTGAAGATGATAAAATATAACGTTTTAACTTCTTTTTTATTACAACATAATTCCATAGTTTCCTTTGTTTTAGTTCATAATTTCAAGAGATTTTTATTATTATTCTAAAATGTGGTAAAAACTTTGAACACATAAGGGAGTAAGTGTCCCAAAACTTTTGACCGCTAGTGTACACTGAACAGTAAGTATGTCACAAATCTGCACTGCACATGTTTGGCTGTTAAATTTGCTGGCAAACTGCAGTGATTTGTGCTGTGAAGTTAATAAATGGAGTTCATAAACTACAATATGACTTTTTCAGAACAAACTTTTATTTTAAAACCCTAATATATAGTTTAGTTTACATAAAATATTTTTATTATAGAGTTACAGTAGAATAGTATAAAACAAGACATATAAATCTTATAAATCAACACTAGTCAGAAACTTCAAAAATTAGCCTTATATGAACTGTTGAGACATACAAAATAAAAGAATATAATAAATAAGTCATCAAATAATTGATAAGGATGGTTGAAAATCCATGTCTAGATCAATGAGCTGAGGTGACTGTCAAAGCAATAAAACATTAGTGTATATAACAACATAAATAGTCACAGGTCTGAACATGACATTACATTAAATACTACCACTGTAAGCACACAGAGATGAAAGGAAAGGATCAAGAAAACAGTTAATATGTAGGCATAATCAATAAGGGCAACCTTTGCACTTTCTATGTCCTTTTTTCTCTGGTCTAACTTTAGTTCAACGACATTTGTGTTGAGCTAAAGCACTTCACGCATTACATTTGTCTACTCCATATACTCTATATATATCTTCCATGTAACGTGATCTAATATGGACCAGTTTCTAGGTTGGGACTAATTTTAATCCTGAGTTTTTTGTATTATAGTGTCACTCCACAATCTAAGATAAGAGCTTAATTTGATTAAGAGAAACTGGCCCAAAATTACATTCTACATTACTTCAACTTCCTTTCTACAACAACCTGAAATCTGTGTGATACATGTAATATAACATCCTTACACCATTTGAAAGAGAGTCAACATTTTATGATAAGCACGATTTTCCATCATTCTGGAAAGTGCTTCGGAACATTTCCCAGTGCCTCCTTGGTGGCGTTAGAAAACTCAGCAATAGCCTTGACTAAATGTCTAGCTAACTGATGATTAACTGCACTGCACATTCATTTGGCCCCTGTTACTCACTGAATCAACCACTTGTCATCGGATTCTTTTTGGTACATGCATGATGGTGTATAACATCAGGTCAGCCTCTAAAACTTCAGATCAGAGAAGGAGTAGGGTGTCTTCATCTTAGGAATTTATCGGCTGGCTGTAGGAACAGTGGCCTTTCCTGTTAACAAAGTCAAACATGGTCTTCAATAACAATTCTTATACTTTCTATTACATTTCTTATTAAAAATACTGGAAGTACAATCAGCAGGTCAAATATGCAAATGAAAAGGTCCATAAAATGGTTCATTTGGGATGCTTCACCTGCATATTCCTGTGGAACACTCATAGTTGTTCTGGCAGAAAGCTCCGTGAGGTTTAGATCCCATGATCCTCCATAATGGGGTCATTCGAGCTGTTCTCTTAAGTGACCTTTGAACTTCTTTTCCAGATGTTGAGGGTTTGTCCGGTTGTGGCACAGGACTGCAGAGCACCTGAAACACCACACATATTTCAGTTAAATACTAATAACTTAATGTGCATTTAATAAAATAAGATAACATATCTTTACTTTTCTGCTTAATTTATGAATAATTAACCAGATTTGGCTAACATGCATATTTGAAATAAAATACATTTACAGTATGATAACCTTTCAGACAATGTAGCTTTTCCTTTATTCATTGCAACAACAACAAAAAATTGCCAAAATATTATAAAAGTACAAGGTAGTTAATGTGTTTTCAATAAAGATTTTTAAGAGCTGTGAACAAAATTAATTTTGAAGCAAAACTAGGAGAAAGAATCAGACAAAAATAGAATCAGAAAAATAATCATAATTACCTGCTGGACAAGCACCAGTAACACCAACCACCAGGCTAGAAGTGTCCATTTGTTAAAGATGATGTGATCCTGCATGCTGACTGAAAAACTTGTCAAAAGCCGTTACAGTAAACTCAGAGAAACACTGACTACAGAGACAGTGCGCTGCCTTATATATACTCTCCAGTCAGCATAATAGACACGTAAAGCCTCTCCCTCACGTCTCTCACTCTCTACCGCTTTCTATCTCTATCTCTCTGCTTTTTCATAAGCAGATTTGACACATGTTTGCCTAATGTTTGTGGCCGGACAAAGCTGTCCTCTGAGACTCCGAGTGCAGCTGGGGTGCGAGGGATAAGAACGAGAGGAATGGGGATAAGATAAAAACCAGTCATACTCTGGACATGAATTGCTTATCAGCATTTACACTGATGTAAGAGAGTGCCAAGTTCAGTTGTTTATCAATCAGTGTCAAAAATGACTTTTCAAAAATCAAATCCTGTTAATTTTAGACCCCAAATAATAAGTATACCATATACATTTAATGTAAAGTTATTTTAACCTGGACTGAATTGCTTATGGGTCTTGAGAATATGTATATCAGTCTATTTAAATACTTCTGCACATTTCAGGTCATTAAATTATTGTAAATCTGTTCACAAAACATATTTCAAAGCAGATTTATAAAGTATGCTTTCAATTCCTAAAGCCCCTATAGTGAGAAAGCCAAAGGTGACTGGCAAGATAAATGTGTTTAATATTTTGGTTCTTTAAAGTTTATGTTACTTAAAAGTTGTCTTCCTTTTATCATATAACCAAGCACAGACCTTGAAAAAGAACAATGACTGATTAAAGTGCCTACTTGTTAAAGAATAAGGACAAAAATTGAGTGAAAACAACTGTTGAGTGGCAGCGCGACAGATACGAGTCAGATCACAGATCGCTCCAGCTCATCACAAAGGTTCCAAACTGACTCATGGTGTTTACTGGATATGATGTTCCTTATCATCCTGGGATTTTAAGTTCACATAAATAATACCATGTACTAGTTCATAAGCTGGTTGCCTTGTGTTAAACATTTTTAGCATTCCCACTTAATACACTCAAGGCTAAGCTTATGAGGTTCTGCAAGTTTCTTAAGATATAAATTGATTGGTTTGGATCAATGTTACATGAAATCTATAGAGGTTAGGTTTTTCTAGAGATAAGTGGAACAAAGATTTGGTTGCCTCTAGTTTATGAACAGACTGCAGAACAGTTGTGCTCTTGGGCACATAAATAGACATTTGACAGTATGAATCAAACATCAGATTTTTTGCACTAAATAGATAAAAGTGATTTGAAAGTTCATCAGCCTTAACTGTAAAACTTCTGTTATGTGATAAAGTTATCGATTTGAGGCTTTACAATTTTTAAAAAATCATATACAAGATGGATGAATGAAGGTATACTAGCTTTATATTACTTTATATGACCCAATTTTTCAAGACTGGATAATCAGCGGTATCACATACGTGTCCAGGTCAGAAAGGTTTAACCATTAAAAATAAATATTTTACATAATAAAACATATTATGGAGCAATATTGGAATATTCTATCATTAAAAAAAGTGAAAGAAATCTTTTAAGAAATTTAACTGCATCAGAATACCCATCCTTGACCTTTAATTAAATTGAGATCAATATGTCTGCATGAAGCAAATGGTAACAATTCACCAGGGAAAGGGGAATGTGTTTCTTAGTGGTCCAGGGTCACGGATAGCAAATTGATGTCCTTGTTTAGCATGTTTGTCAGTTTTGGCACTCAATCAACAGATTGCAGACAAAGTACACCATCCCATCGGGAAATGAAATGCTTATCAGTTGCCAAAGAGGAGAAAAGGGCTTCAGCAAACCCATCCAGTTTCAACCTAGTTAGAAGAACAGAGTCTACCTGCACTTGACAGTCTGTATGAAGATGTTGGTGCGAGAGACTGTAATTTTGCATGTAGTTCAAAGGTGACTTCTTAATAGTGACTTATAAAAGTGATTACTGAGTTAAATCACATATTTTTTTAAACATATCAGCACTCCTCTGAGAATTTAAGAAGAAATTATAAGTTTTTATATAGGTTTTAACATATGCAAAAACCAAGATACCAAGTTTTGACTTAGCTCGAGATAAAGTCCCTAATCTGGTGATGAACTCGACAGGAAGGGGCTGAATGGTCCACATATAAATTGATCAACTACAGTTCATTACCCTACATAACGTAAGGGTGGATACAGTAAATCAGAAATCCAACTAGACACAAAGCAGAACACAACAAGGTGTGCTCATGAATATTTTGTGAAATTGCTATTAAAATGTGTTAAATTAAAATTACTATGTCTTACTCAAAAGCGGTCATGATAGCATCCTGGGAACTTCAACAAAAGAAAAACATTCCCTATTGGATAGATTAGAAGATTCCCTGTACACCCTGATTGTGCAAGTCAATTGGATTAGAGTTTGCCATTTTGTGTGCAATATGCATAAGATGATTGTAAATCTGGTTCACAAGAGAGTTTCATCTCAAGTTTTTTACTGATGTCCCTGTTCTGAATGAAATACATTTTACACCATGCAACAGAAGCCAGCAAGACGAGTATCAATTTTGGACATTTTAGCACAAATGACCACACAACAAACAATTTGAAATGTGCTTTCTTCTTTTTTTACCAAAATACCTCTTTATTTATTTTATCATCTCTCATTACGACATTAAAATTGTGATTTTCAAGTAAATAGATGTCGAGTCTATGAAAGTCTCTATTTCATAAACAAACTGTATGGCTTGTACTCAATAAGAAAGTGCAAAATGTCAACTGCTCCTCTTTTCCTCCTGCCCTCAGTTAAAATGGACAAGATGTAATAAGAGGCCACAAACGTAGAGCAACATTCTGAAGTCCAAACTCTATGTCCTGATCTAAACAGTCAACAGACCATGAGCTCTTGTGTTTTTCCCCTCCCTCTTTTATATTTTTTTCCTTTTTTGTTTTTTTTAAATAGTCAATAGTGTCTTTCAATAAAGTGCAAAATGTTCAAAATCCTACTTTCATCCCTTTTCATAAATACATCATATACAAATATAACTGTAACAAACACTAGACAGAAACACATAGAAACCAAAAACATAAACAGACAAACAGTTAAAGGAAAAGAAAAAATACAATTGCAAATTATTTTAGTATTATCATGATCACTTATTCCTATCTACACTCTCAAAATGTCAGGTACTGGGAGCACGGTAAGACTAAATATCACAGATACATCACTGTCAAAATTTTGGTAGCTCTGCAAAGACAACTTTAGTTTTCTAACTGTGCTGGTACAAATTCACATTGCCCTTTAGCACAATTCAGTTCTTTTCCTATTTTGACCCAAGCCCAGTCATCTGCAGGTGCAGGAGTCTGCAATCATGTCCTCATATTCTTTATAAACTATGTTTCCATTCCTCTCCATCATCAGCACGCTGATAGGTTTATACTTATAAGGAACGCAGGAGGGTAGTGGAATATCTGCAACACCAAGATCGCTGATGAAAGTCTGCATGATTGCATGGTTGGGTGAATTATAGCCATAATGGAGAATACGAGGGCAGTCTCCCAAACAGTAACGTGGATTGTACTTGTGGGGTGCAATGATCCAGTGGTCCCATCCTAGGTCTTTGAAGGCCACACGGTAGGAATGTAGCTTACAGTGGTTTTTGACCGCACTGTTCGGCCCTTGCTTGTAGTTGGGGATGTCAGAAACGATGCTGCCAGGCTCCCTGGAACGGCGGGTCCTCGTGCTAGGGCGAGAAAGGGGTTTGAAATACTCCATGGGTTGCTTGTTCTCCTCTAAGAAAAGTAGCAAAACAGGAGCTCTGAGATGGTTTTGAGGTGGGAAACGTTTCCTTTGCGTAACGGGTCTTACGATAGTCGTGTCACGGTCTGTTTTTGAGCATCGATAATGGGCAAAGAGGAATACATGGTCACCATTTGACTGGGACACATGGTTTGTAACATCAGATTCACTCCATAGGCTTCGAGGACCCATAGTGACATGGTCACCCTCAGGATGATTCTGTGAAGAGGCGACTCTAGCCACACAGAAAGGATGGGATGACACAGGAGACCTCAGATGCATAAAAGACGCCTTCACCAGTTTGCTCAATGAGACGTTTTTCAGTTCGTATTTCACAATGTAGGTATATTGAAGGTCTAGTCCAGTAGTGGTTACAGAGAGGAGAGAGACAATAAAACAAAACGTTCAGACAATGGCCCAAGTGTCCAAAAATACACATCATTATAGGATTAGAGGCCAAATTTTAAGACAACATAAGAAAAAAAACATTACTTTTACAACACTACTGCCAAATACCAAACAACAGAAACAAATCACAGAAATAGATTCTAATAGCAGTTTTATAAGAAACTATAATGGCCTCTACTTGGTAATGTGTTGGCTTTTATTAGTGTTTTCTTGCAGATGAAAACCAATAGAACACCATTAAATCCAGGCCCAAAAATACTACATAAAGGAATTTTCTAATGGTTTTACCAGCTCATGGTGCATAATAGTATTTGTGATAGAAACCATTATAATTTGTATTTTTTAACAGGGTTAAGACACACTGCTGACTAGATATAGATTACTTGGTAGGGTGGTAGTACGCTAAAGAAAAGTAAGAGACAAGAATGAAAAGGCTTTACCACTTGACGTTGGGAGGAAGTGCTTCTCAGTTGTGGAAGCTTGCAGCAACCTCACAGTATTGGACCCAAATAACTTGTGTTGCTTCGGCTTTCCATCTGGATCCGCCGCTATCCTATATAAATGCAACATGAGTCGCATACCTTCGTCTTCAGCTTGGCTTTCTACGAAAGGGCTGTAATACGGGTTCCTCTGTTTCGAGTGTCGATTTCGGCTTACATGCGTTGATGTGACGCCGAAGTGTGACGAAGAGGCCATATTTGCGACCTCGCACGTAGATATGTGCAGCACAAACAAACACAATAATGTACAGACTCTGAGACAATTTTGACTGCTGGTAGCCTTCATGTTCAGCCCCTCGTACAGACGAGTGACACCTGAAAGGCTACCATCGTCTAAGACAATCAGCAGACGCAATTCAACCTAAACATCACCTGACAACGACAACCTTTTGGGTGCGCTATTAATCGTGTGACGTCATGTCCAATTACCCACGAAACGTCAAAGTTGGTTGTACTTGGAAAATACAAATTTTGATGGTTTCCATTAGAAATAACAGTATGAATCATCCAATGTTAATCATTACAGCCATTACACAATTCATTCATGTAGTGTGTTTTAGACCTTCCAGTAGAATTTAAGGGTGTTAAATTTGTTCCCATCTGCCAGAAAACATCCCACCAATAGAAGCCACACATTACCAATAGAATGCCACAGAGACCATTTATTAAAACCAATAAAATTCTTAATCCATTGAAAATTCTGTGATTGGTTTTCTTGTAGCATTTTTTCCGGCAGGGTCGCTTCATTACATGCCTCTAGATGGCGCTGTTAATCAGCTGTCATCTTCATCAGCACGCGCGCGTACTTATTGCTCGTTGACAACCGCGTGCACATCCCCACTCTGCGCTTCAGCCGACAGCCGCAGCAATGGCTCTCCTTAAAACTTCCAAGTTTATATCGTGTGTTGGGAGTTTTACGCCGTCATTGGGTGCTCTGCCCATTCGAGCAAGGTAATAAAAGCTTGCAGTAATCTGTTTTTAAAAAAATCTTATAGTAGTCTCTTTGTTCGGTTGAAAGAAGTGTATTATTGCTTTGAGCGAGAAAATAGCTTTTCTAGACCTTGCATTGTGTAGGAAACGAATACATTAAATACGAGCATTCTTAACATTTACGCCATCTTTTTTGAGCTCATGGTCACGTATACAGTCACATCCGCTCATAATGACTTGATAAACTTTTTTTACTCACCCAGTCTTTGAATATCAGGCCACGTAGATGTTCCCAGTCATTATTATTTGTGGCTACCTGCACTAACAATTTCATGTAACGTTAACGTTACATTTCTTCCAGTTAATGGACCAGATTGAACAATGTTATGTAAGTTACAGTATCTCTATCCGGATTTATTTAGCATCACTCTGACCTTGCATCTTTGGCTAAACTGACAATTTTACACCGTTTTCCGTTATTCTGCATTTATCGCGAATCACACATTGTACATCTTTTTGTCACATGTATACTCTATGAATGCGGGTTGAGACTTGTTTTGTATATTAGATGAATTACTATCATTCTTGCCTTGAAACGCGATGGCGTACCTCAGTCTTTTTGATCTCTTTTGGAGACCGTACGCTCACGTTTCCTTTGCTACTATTGGCTGAAACAAGCAATCTGAAGCTTTTGATTGGCTCGGGTTACTTCCGGCTTCTTCTGTTAAGAAATGATGGTGGTCTGTGTCCTTTTTCGCCGGGTTTGGAGGGCAAAGCAGAGCTGATGTTGAATTGAGAATTCGTTAGTCCTTATTTTTAAGGACTGACATTTTTTTATTAAGAGATATAATCACTCACCACGCAAACAGCGACTTAAATATTTGCATTTGTTACTGCAAAGGACACACAAACCTCTAATAAAGACATACGTTTTCTCAGTGACCACAGCTACTATGCATAGTGTAATAAAACAAACTATTAGAAAATGTTTGGTTTTTTTAGCATCTTAAATATAATCAAAAATTTAATGTAATGTCAAATGCCAAGTCGTAATGTTATATTGTACCACATACGTGCATGACTGTGACATGCTTGCTATGCAGTAGGAGTTTGTGCAACTTGAGTCCTCCAGGAATGACATTTAGTGCAGGGCTATGCATGGCATCATGTATACTTTTAAAACTAGTCTAAACCTGGGTTTTTGTTTTGGGAATATTTGACTTATGAAAACATTACACACAATCACAAATTTAATGTTTTCAAGTTCATGGTGGAGTGAAGTGCAAATGGGACCACCTGATCCCATCCTTGGAGTGACGGAGGCCTACAAACGGGATACAAACCCTCAAAAGATGAACCTGGGTGTGGGGGCATACAGGGATGATAATGGCAAGCCGTATGTTCTCAGCTGTGTCCGCAAGGTATGTACCCTGTCTTTCCAACTGCATGTTTGAGCATATATGGCTTAGAAGTGCTTAAGTGTAAGTGGTGTCTCATAATGTACTATACACTGATGTGATGATCTTGAACAACTACATAACTTGGGTACACATATGTGACATTTCTTTACATGTAAGTGTTGCAGTTCATATAGAATACTACTGAACCATGCAAAAAGATTCAGCTCTATAGTTTGCTTTTCAAATATAATATGCTATTGGAAAACCAAATAATGTGAACAGTTGTGATCTATGATAAAATGAGCTCAATCTTTTGTAAAATACATTTTATATTAAGTGGGTTTGTCTGATCTGGCCAATAGATTACAGATATTTGTTCATATGGGTGGAGGGCAGTCTGCTTTCACAGTATTGGCAAAAACAAGGTGCGTGCGTCTGTGCGTGCGAGTTAACATGTGTTTCTGATTTTTCTTTTTCTGCAAAGTCATGCTGAGTCCAGTGATTTGAGAGGCTGTCCTGTTAAAGCAATACCCACCAATTACATTTATGACCCTGTGCTATGTAATTGTTGAGAGGTCCATTTTTATAACTATTTTGAATGAATAATTTATTAATTTTTTTTAGGCAGAGTCTATGATTGCCTCTAAGATGTTGGATAAAGAGTATCTGCCTATTGGGGGTCTGGGAGATTTTACCAAGGCTTGTGCTGAACTGGCACTGGGGCCTGACAGTGAGGTTCTTAAAGGCAAGAGGGTGAGTTTGCCTGTGGTATCCAGATATTTTAATTTATACTTGATGATCTTTTATATACTTTTTATTATATCATTATTAGTTTATAATACCTTTTCTTATTTTTTTCTTTAGAGCATCACTGTCCAGACAATCTCAGGCACTGGTTCTCTGAGGGTTGGAGCCAACTACCTGGTGGGTGTTTAACTGCTTTCTATTTACAGAAGTGACAACATTGTACAGCCAAATAGTTTTTGCAACCACTTGTATTAATCTTAAAACATTTTATGTTTTGTCATATTTCAATGGATTTATTTAAAAATGTCTTAAATGTTCTCTATCTTTGTTTGTTAGTCACGGTTCCACTTAGTGGGAAAAGATGTATATTTGCCGAAGCCTTCCTGGGGAAACCACACTCCCATTTTCCGTGATGCTGGCATGCAGCTGAAAGCTTACCGTTACTATGATTCTGCTACTTGCGGATTTGACTTCGCTGGGGCTCTTGATGACATCTCAGTGAGTCAGCTTTCACATAGAAGTTTTGAATTAGACTTATATCTATTAGAGTTCTTGTAAAACATGTATATTTTTCCTAACCTACAGAAAATTCCAGAGAACAGCGTAATCATGCTCCATGCTTGTGCTCATAACCCCACTGGTGTTGACCCCCGACCAGAGCAATGGAAGGAGCTCTCAGCCGTCATCAAGGTGCATTCATCTGTTTTAATGTGATCTGCTTAGAGAGGAGTAAAAATGTTCAGTTGTGTTCTGTGTTGTCACTTCAAATTTTTGTGTTTCATTCTTGTTGTCTTTTCTCTCTGTAGAAGAGGAAACTTTTGGTATTTTTTGACATGGCCTATCAGGGCTTTGCCAGTGGAAATATTGATAGAGATGCATGGGCTGTAAGACACTTCATTGAGCAGGGCCACAACATTCTCCTGTCTCAGTCTTTTGCTAAGAACATGGGCCTCTATGGTGAGTAGACTCTGTGCTATGCTTAAATGTGCTGTTTCCTTTTTTTTACCAATACAGAAACTCCTTGGATGTCAAATCTGTGTTTTATTCTTTGCAGTGTAGTATCAGTTAGAATAAACCTAGAATAGGGACATAACCCTCTTTGTAATGAATGTCATTGTCAATTTTTTGTAAAGGCACTATTATGCCAAATTATGCCTTTCACTATACTTTTGATGTTCTTTTCAACCATGTTTAAAAGACAAATATCAAAATACATGGATTATGAATTAAAGGACCAGTGTATAAGTTTGAGGATCTATTGACCATAATGCAATATAATATACATAACTATGTCTTCAGTGGTGTATAAAGATCTTACATAATGAACCGTTATGTTTTTATTATCTTAGAATGAGGTATTGTCTATCTACATAGACTGCAGATCCCCTTCGCCACATTGTTTCTACAGTATCGCTAAACAGTAAAACTGCTCTACAGAATGCCTTTTTGTAAATACATTATCTCATGTGATGACATCTTTGTCCTCTGACTGCATCCGTAGTGCTTCGAAAGGGGAAGGGTTGAGTGAGCCGTTGGTTGCAATTTTCAGTAAATTTAGTAAATTTCACTAAATGATCCTTTAAAAAGTAAAAGTATAACTAATATCAAAACCGTATACACAATAAAAATCCTATTAATCCTTATAATTTTTGTTATAGGTGAGCGTGTGGGAGGGTTCACAGTGGTGTGCGCTGATGCCGAAGAGGCAAAGAGGGTGGAGTCTCAGCTGAAGATTCTGGTTCGCCCTATTTACTCCAACCCGCCCATGAATGGAGCTCGCATTGCCTCCACAATCCTCAACACGCCTGAGCTGCACTCTACATGGTGACACATGCCTTAATAACTTTATTTAATTTTTCATTCTCTTTCTTACTGGTTCATGCTTATTGACGGTATTGAAATATTTGTATTTCTGTAGGCTGGAGGAGGTGAAGGGCATGGCAGACCGTATCATTAAGATGAGAGAAATGCTGGTGGCTAATCTAAAGAACGAGGGATCGATTCACAACTGGCAGCACGTAATTGACCAAATCGGCATGTTCTGTTTCACTGGGCTTAAACCTGAGCAGGTAAATCCCTTGCATCCTCAAAAACTGACATGAGATGTTCATCCAGTATAATGTTTGACTTTGTATACCAACTTAAATAAATAAGCTTACATAAATTTGAAACCGTGCCGCATTACCTAGCTGCAGAATTTGACAAGCTCTTACAGAGGTACAACTGTGTTTCAGGTGGAACGTCTGACAAAGGAGTTCTCTGTTTACATGACTAAGGACGGCCGTATCAGCGTTGCAGGTGTGACCTCTGGAAATGTGGGATACCTTGCACATGCCATTCACCAGGTCACTAAATAGACCGAGGCAGGAGATTGGTCTAAAGCTGTTACAGCATGTCCTGTTTCTATTAGTTTGCCCCACTATTTCTCATTGGAGCTTCACATTATTTGGCTGTTTTTAAGGTCAACATGGATACTAAAGGTGATCAGAGTGTCTAATGGTTCTTGACTCCCAGATTATCTTACAGGTCATCTTGTGATTATGTGACTGATAAGCACATTTCCATCCTGTTAAAAATTCTGTATGAACTTTATTTATTGTGTGAGTGAAGTCACATGAACAAAAATAAATGGTATAATTCTTTCCATGTCATGATGTGTTCATTGATTCATTCAGTAAAATATACTGTTTGATGTTTATAAAAGATTAAGTGTATTATTTGTGCATTTTATTATTTGTACAGACTGATACATAAATGCTAAATACTGGGACTGATTAACCTGTTCAGGGCAACGTTATACCCATTTAGTTGAAAGTAATAAAATAATTTAATTTGAAAGTAATTTGTCATGTTATGGACAGACTTTAATATTGTCAGATTATCCTAGTGTTGTTATTTTAAAATGATATGTATTTTACTTCTGCAGTAAAAACAAAAGCTATGGCAACAAAGCCCTGTTCATTTCTTGTCTTGTTTCACTATCTTATCCAACACACTGTAGGAACTGCAATACAAAATGCACAGCTCACTTGTTCCTTTACAATCTTTAAACCGTGTTAACGGTATGAATGCTCAGTGGGATTCAAACCCATGAAATTTACACTGCTAACACAATGCACTACTACATAATAGGCCTACATGGGTAAAAGCTCCTATACTCACTTCCCATTATAGCAGGGGAATGTATCCAAACAGCTGTGAATTGTACTGTGTTCAATAAATCTCACGTGTGTCAAATTTATGTTGTTTCACTGTCCTGTGATTCTTCACCTGCCAATTTCGTCAATCAACATCCAAGTTGCGTATATTCCATTTTAACATTATAGGCCACATTCTATAACAAATTATGTAAGATTAAAAGTTAGAACTAAAATTACCTGTGTCTCGTTTCGCAAATCTGCGTCCTTTGGAGGTCTCATTCGAAGGCTGCTACGTCATCGAGGCCGTCTCGTTTCATAAAAGCAAAGACACTCTAAACGCACCCTTTAAATGCTGCAGATAACCCGCAATTCTTTGCGTCTTTATTTGAATAAACGGCAGCAGCTGCACATTTAATCAAATATGTGGCGTTTAAATGTTAACAGTTTGTGTGTTTTTTTTTTTTTACTTAAGCAGGCATATAAATAGGATTAAAAGTGAAATGGTAAATTTGTTTAATTGAATTTGTACATTTGTTTAGCTAATTGTTTAGGGAAGAAAGTAACCAACTTTTCACCTCTTAAAATCATGTAGAAATTATTTTAATAAATGTGACAGGTGTGATAGCTCAATGTGTTGTCATAGCAACGTGGGACTTCCTGTTTACTTTTCTGCCAGTGTACTACGAAGGACGTCGTTTAATTCTAAATTGAGGACCCTCCGCGTACCGCATCCTTTAGTAGATGAGACCTCCAGAGGACACGAGTACGCAGCCTGGATTACACATTTTCTCAGCGGTAAAAGCACAGATTTTGTTTATTGCTGAACTACGATTTCCCTCTTGTGGCCAAATCATGCAAATGTTTTTCTAAAACTGTGAAGGTGAAGAAAAATCAAAAACAGTCGCAATATGTATTGACATAACTAAATATCAGTAAGGGGGTAGGGCTATCGTTGTTACCCTACTTTCAAAATATAATCAGACATTCATAAAACTGAAACATTCACAGATAAAACTCTATTATTGCTCCTATTGGTACTTCATAGCCTTCAGTGGTATGAGCACAACCGTAAAATATATAACATTTGTAAAAAAAATGTTTTGCAAAAATATATTAGTTCAATGTTCATTCAAATAATTAAAAAACGTTTATCCGTTGATTACGAACGACTAGACTGTGATAAAAACGACGTCGTGACGTCAGAACATGTCACATGACGTCAAAACCGTGTCACATGACTTTCAGGTTACGCTGCTGCTGTTTCGTGTGTATCAGCAAAAACAGAGCGGTGGCATACGGCAGCGGAGTGGGGCACAATAAACGCATGTAGTAGGAGTAATTCCTGTTTTTACTGTTAAACCGCGTTTACTGAAACTAACATCTTTTTGTTACAGTGCGGGATCGGCTAAGGAATGAGGTGGGTCATTTCGCTTTATAACATCTTGTTTGTATAGTTTATTAGATTATCAACACAAGCTTTTTTTTGAGTCATGTGATTTGTTAAAGGGTGTTTTTAACGTTTTGCGTCCTTCGATTTTGTATAGATCTGTAGATGCCGGGCTCGTTTTGTGTTTGCCAGTGTTGTTACCGGTATGAAATAAGCATTTCTATTGCTATTCATCTGAGTCAATTGATGTTTGGAGCCACTGAGTTGAGTACAATGCATTATTGCTTCAATAGGCCGATAGTGTCTGTTCAAATTTTGGCCGGCAGAAATTGTGATAAACACAGTAAGATGCCGGTGTCTTGAGTGGTGCCTCTGTTATCTGGGTTAGAGATTTCGTGTAATAATCGATATATTGCTTAACTTCTGATCGAGTTAGTCTGTAGACTGTAGTATGTACTAGTATTTATGTGCTTTGAAGATACATTTCAAACAAGGCTGCATTGTTTTCTCTTGTGACCAGAAGTTTATTTCCCTTTCGCTTGTCTGAGATTTCTGCTTACTTCATCATGTTCAATATGACAGGTCTTGTGATTCACAGACGTGTACTGAAGTGCAGACCGCCCTGACCTCAGTGATTTTATGTTGCCTATAAACGGTTTCATTTGGGGTTTTTTCTCTATGTTCACAGGTAATATTGAACCCACCATACTGTTGTAAGTTTGGATCCGGACCTGTGGAGGTGTGTGTTTGCACCTGTGTTCCTATTTGCTGCTTGGCCTGGTTTGGCTACATGGCATTGTTTTGCCTCAACAGTAAAATACCCTGAGTGGCACCTGTAGCTGACAGCACAAGTGTGTTCTGTATCTTTTCGGCTCAAGCAGTGTCTTTTACCCTTTGGTGCCCTTTTAAATTCATTTAAGAGCAAAAAGCAAGCGTCATGTCAAGGGCGGACAGAGCAATTAACAGTGAAACGGGAGATTGGGGCAACAGTGAAGATGCTGGTGAAAGGGCATGGCTCCTGCAGAGCCCCAGCGTGGACTCTGTACAACCATCCATCCAATCAGATGAGAGAAGGGGCGGCACAACAACACTCGGGGCTGTTTTTATCGTGGTAAACGCTGCTCTGGGAGCTGGACTTCTCAATTTTCCCGCTGCATTCAATATGGCCGGAGGGGTCACTGCTGGAGTTGCCCTTCAAATGGTGAGACACATCTACAAACCACTGTAAATAAAACCCTATCAGTTGGATCAGTCTTAAAAGAGTAGTTCATCCAATAATTCTGTCATCATTTACTCATCCTCAGACAGGTTTGAAATGACAAGAGGATGCGTAAATGATGACATCATTTTCATTTTTTGGGTGAATTATCCCTGTAACAGCGTACAAGTTTCTCTTAGAATAATTGCTAGTAAATGAAAAAAGTGAATTCTTTTGCAGTGCATGATGGTGTTCATCATTACTGGGCTGGTTATCCTGGCTTATTGTTCTCAGGTGAGCAAAAATATGTTGGTTTCACATCTTTCTTACGTATATAGGACCTGCATGTAGGCTTACACGCAACATGTTTTTCAGGTGAGCAATGAAACAACATATCAGGAGGTAATTCGTGCTGTGTGTGGGAAGGTTCTTGGTGTCGTTTGTGAGCTGGCCATTGCTGTGTACACCTTTGGCACATGCATAGCGTTTCTTATCATCATTGGCGATCAGCTGGATAAGTGTGAGTGTCTGCACATTTGCACACACATGAAAAGAATCAAATTGCAGTTTTCTAATTTCCAGCTTTTTTTTACTGCAGTGTTTGGTGTAATGGGTCAAGAGGCGCACTGGTACACGGATCGTAAGTTCACCATCACTTTGACCTCATTGTTGATCATTCTGCCTCTGTCTATACCTAAAGAAATCGGCTTCCAGAAATATGCTAGGTATGAGCTTCTTTCCTATTCTTCTACGCAATAAATTGTTAACATTTTGTATCAAAGTGTGCTTTATACAGTTTCAGTGCTGTGTTGTGATGGTTGCAAATAGACACATAATTACTATATAATCATGACCATAAAAAGGATTTCTGATTTAATATAAGTGTTTGTTGATTATATCATAAATTCTTGTTTTGCACCGATTAATCTGTAGCACTCTGAGTGTTATTGGCACCTGGTATGTGACGATCATAATCATAGTCAAATACATCTGGCCCGACAAAGACGTTTCTCCAGGACTCATCCCAGTCAGGTCAGAACTACATTTGAAATACTTATGACTTACATAATATGGGCCATTGCAGTCTGAGGTCTCCAACATTCATGCACCATGTTTAACATTCTTCTCTTATAACATTATGTTGGTGTCTTTCAGACCTGCATCCTGGACTGATGTGTTCAATGCCATGCCTACAATCTGCTTTGGTTTTCAGGTATGTGTGTTTATATTCCAGGTTGTAAGCTACTTTCATAAGTATAGCAACTGTTATTCATTTTGTTCTTCTCTTTATCCCAGTGTCATGTCAGTAGTGTTCCTGTTTTTAACAGCATGAAAAAGCCAGAAATTCGGCCTTGGTGGGCAGTTGTTACTGCCAGCATGATTATCTGCCTCTTTGTTTATACAGGCACAGGTTTGTGAGCCTCTCATTGCACCCTGTTTATACAGTGTGTTGCTGTTAAAACTACAATAAAGATTTGTATCAATTGTTTGTGCTTTAGCTTGGCCTTTGTTTGCTTTCCGCAGGTGTCTGTGGCTTCCTTTCGTTCGGCTCGGCCGTAAGTCAGGATGTGTTAATGTCATATCCATCTGATGATGTCGCAGTGGCTATTGCTCGAGCCTTTATCATCATCTGTGTTGTCACCTCCTATCCAATCCTGCACTTCTGTGGAAGGTTTCAGACCTTTGTGGTCTATAGATGTGTTTTGTGTCTTTCATACACCCAAATGCGTCCAAAATGAATCAGCAAGTGAGTATGTGTAAATGTCTGTGTTTAGGGCCGTGCTGGAGGGTCTGTGGCTGCGTTTTAAAGGAGAGGAGGTAGAGACTGATGTGGCAAAGGAACGGAGAAGAAGGATACTGCAGACAATCGTCTGGTTTTGTCTCACACTAATCCTTGCTCTCTTCATTCCTGACATTGGAAGAGTCATTTCACTAATTGGTGGTTTGGCTGCATGCTTCATCTTTGTGTTTCCAGGTATTGTAAAATTAACGTTTTCCGATTTATTTTAGCCATATTGTATTTTACAAATAGTGGCAAGAATCACACCTCTAATCTTGTTCTATAGGGTTGTGCTTGATTCAGGCAAAGCTTTCAGAGCATGATGTCAGATCAGCCAGGTAAATACATTTTTTGCTTATGAAACATTTTACAAAAGCAGTTTTTTAAGTGTAGTGGTCGAATGACAAAACTGAATAACTACATTATATCTCTACAGTTGGAATGGAATGGTGGCGTATGGGGTTGTCATGGTTACTATTGGTGCTTTCATCTTTGGACAGACGACCACTAATGCAATCTACAAAGATATCATCAATCATCCCAACAGCCAATAGGAGGATTTCTTGAGACCTCCTGGACAGTGGACTTTAAACAACAAAAAGTGAAAACATGAAGACAAACCATGTCTAAAACTGACGTTATTACTTCTTCAGAGAACGTTTAACATTTCTCTGTTTGTAAAATGCACACTCAAGTTGGGAAAATCCCACAGAATTCTATACCTCCTAATGTAGTGGATCGCCTACCAGCATGCAGCATTAAACCCCTTTGCTCGGGCTGTTTGTGAATGGATGACCACTATACAGTACATCTACAATTTAAATAGATGTGGACATTGTGCTAAATCCTTCCTCCAAATATAGTCTCTTTAAATGTTGTTTTTTATCATTTTGTTTTGTTTTTTTAAGATCCTCATTTTATGAATTCCTTATACACTTGAA
Source organism: Oreonectes daqikongensis (assembly GCA_026939265.1). NCBI lineage: Eukaryota > Metazoa > Chordata > Actinopteri > Cypriniformes > Nemacheilidae > Oreonectes > Oreonectes daqikongensis. The sequence continues at coordinate 5,651,288 of JAOTQM010000343.1, read as the reverse complement.
ATTTTGAGTTTGATTATTGTTCATTATGTTTACTCTTACAATATTGTTGTTAATTATTTTGCTTTTTGAGTACTTCCACTGCCAAATCTGTAATTATGCAGTTCTATACATTTTGTGAAACTGAGAGCGAGTTTTTGAGTGTGTACCACTTTAAATCAGAAAATAGGGATATTTAAAGTGTTTAAAAATGCTTTTGAATCATGTTTTTTGATCTGATATGCAATTGCTCTTTTTTGCTGTTTGTTCAGAAGTGTGTTAAGAAATTGTTGATCTACCTTCCAAACAACAATTCTATTTTTTTTAACTGACTGATACTTGAATTGAGTGTACTGAAGGTTAGACGGTTTTGAGAATTAATTTTTGTTAAAATTGCTCTTTGGAAATATTGTCGCCCGAATTATATTTTCTCTAGTAAATTCCTTTTAGCCATTCATCAGACAATTAAATGTGTTCTGCTGTATGTCAAATTAATATTTTGATGCAATGTATGTAATTGTAAAGGCATACTATTATAGGTAAATTCCTTTGTGGATTTGATCAATAACTCGAGATGCATGTCTGCTTTTTCTAAAACCATGTATTGTATGTTTGTTTACTATTTAAGTGCAATCAGTAAAGGGATTTTTCATAGTCAGTGAACAAGCTCTTTTTTGCAAGTGTTACGTTTCATTTTCATAAACGACAGAAGCTTTTAATTGCTTGTCCAATTGTTAACTAATAAAATTTTGCATAGATAAATGAGGGACTGTTCTGTATATTCAAACTAACTCTCATCTTACTCTCACATAACTTAATCTCATATTAGTGCTAAAAGATTTGTAATAACACTTCCTTTAAGAGTGTTACATTTTACTTTGACTACACAATATATACTCCTTTATAATGAATGAAATGTGCTGAATGTAGAGAAAATTGATACTGCCAATTTACATTTGTGAAATAGTTATTTTGATTCACAAAGCAAACTGTAAAACAAATATGTTTGAAAGTAAAAGCAATCAATGTTATTCTAGAACAATCATTACACTGCACTTTGAAAATGTTAAAATATATTTATAAAAATATATATTCGTTTAGTTAAAAACGTTTTTTAAGTTTTTCACAATTTCATTGTTGCAAAGCAGCTTTACATGCATCATAGTTAAAAATAATAATACTAGATGAGAAAGAGAATAGACAGTATATATAAATATTGCAAGGTTCTATGTAATGTTGATGAAACTAAAATAAATACTATGTTAGATTGTCAGAAACTGTCATTTATTCATTTGAAGTAAAGTATTTAATTCGTGTATATTGTAACATCGTTGTCATGTAATGGAAACCAGTAGGCTACAAACATTCATTCGATCGGAAATTTTTAAAAGTCAATAAATAAAGGCTATTTGTAAATAATAATAAAAAATCATTACAAACATGTTTTCCTGTATATTTGAACTCACTAGCTGATCGACCACAACATAATCTTAATTGAAGTTATTGGGATTGTAAATGAAAGCAGACGGTTGTTCGTTGACTGATGCTGACGAACAACAGACACGTGACTCAATGCGGAAGTACTGTGTGTTTTTATAGTATCAGCTGATCACTTTGAAGTCACATGACCCCCAGTGGAAGGTAAACTCAAAAACCTTCAGGAGTTACAGGGCAGTTCATGTCCATCAAATAGAGCATAAAATGTGTTCTTTGCGTGTGTTATTTTGTTTTCTCGCCGTGTTTGTGTATGATGTGCGCGGGATGTATGATCCAGATGAGGTGCTGGATCTGCCCGGCATGTCTTTTAAACCCAACTATCGCCAGTGGTCAGGATATCTGAAGGCCAGTTCTGGCAAGTTTTTGCATTATTGGTAAGTTCATAAGTATTCTGTACGTGTTTTATACATGTTGTTACTTTACAGTTGTTTTACAGCTCATGGTGGTTTATTATAGCGTTTCCGCAATTTTTACATCTGGGTGTGCTTTGTTGTTCTAACAGGCAAGTTTATTTCGTAAAAAGTACAATGATTCAGTAACTTTTTATACATATATTCTCGCACAAAAAATGGAAATACGTGGTTTTAGCATGAAACATGTCCAAACAACCGTGGTATTAACTGATTTATTGTGTCCCTTCAGAAACGCACATTAAAAAAGGGCTTTGTGTAATACAGATGTGTATAAAGTGTGTTAATGTTACAGGTTTGTGACTTCTCAGAGGGATCCCCTTAAAGATCCAGTTGTGCTTTGGTTGAATGGAGGGCCAGGCTGCAGCTCTCTGGATGGGTTTTTGTCAGAAAATGGCCCATTTCATGTAGGTTTATACTTGATAAATGCACTTTAATCAGATCTTGAAGTTTTAGTGGTATTATGGTGTTTTTTATGGTCTTTGCTATTTGTAGGGCGATGAAAGAATAGATTTGTTCATTTAAAAACTTACATTGTATTCATCAAGTTTTCATAACAAAGTCTGGACTAAAAACTAAGAACTAAAGAACAGCAAAGCTTACAAAGGAAAAAAAGTGTTATGTAATTTTAGTCTTTGGTCACTAAGTGGCCATTCCACACAGCACAAAGCAATAACCATCTTAAGCATGTGACATGCAAGTGTTGTTTTATTTGTTTGTCCTAGGTCAATGATAATGGAGCTACCCTTTATGAAAATGAATTCAGCTGGAATAAAATTGCCAATGTTCTGTATCTTGAGTCACCTGCTGGAGTAGGTTATTCCTACTCGGATGACCAAAAATACGCAACCAATGATGACGAGGTAAATTGTACACATTCATATAATATGCGTCTATAAAAATGAACATCCGAGAAATCTAATGTGTGCTTTTTCTTTAGGTGGCAGATAATAACTACCTGGCTTTGCAGAGCTTTTTCACCAAGTTTTCAAATTTCACCCAGAATGAGTTTTACATTTTTGGCGAGAGTTACGGAGGCATCTATGCACCCACACTCAGTCTGAGAGTTGCTACTGGTGGTCAGCTTAAAGTAAACTTCAAGGTGATTTTTAGATTTAATGCTTATGGAGAATGTTAATGTTTGTTTAATTTGATTTTTTTTAGTTTACTATAATTGTTGTCATTTCTTTATGTATGTATTTTAATAATGCTTGAGTGTTTGTCTCTGATGCAGGGCTTTGCTGTGGGAAATGGCATTAGTAGTTTTGCTTTAAATGATCAGTCGCTAATCTACTTTGGTTACTATCATGGCCTGTTTGGAGAACAGTAAGATTAGTTTTGTCTTTAATTGTTACGTTTGTGCTGTTTGTGAAAAAATAAGTAATATATTGATGGGTGGACCTTTTGCTTACAGGCTGTGGAAGGACCTAAATGACAATTGCTGTGAAAATGGAGTCTGTAACTTCTACAACAATTCTAAAAAGTCTTGCTCTGTTCTGGTAACATGGATGCATTCACATATATGCACATTTTTTGATTTTTACAAGTAGTTCAAGTAACTAGTTGTGTGCTTGTATTTTGCAGGTATTGCATGCATTTAATATAGTGTATAATTCTGGGTTAAATGAATATGCGCTGTATCTTGATTGTGCCGGAGGTGTCGGATCTCAGAAGAGTTATCAGAGAACCATGATGCATCTGTTTAGAAACTTCAGGAAGCATTGGGAATCTAATAACGTGAGGCCATATCCATTTATTTAAGCATAGGAGTACAACTTTCCAACATCCACACGATGAATTGTGTTTGAGAATTAAAATATAAATTGTACTTCTTTGTGTTTAGTTAGTGGGAAGTTCTCCAACGATTAAAGGAGTACCTCCGTGTATTAATAGTACTGCACAGATTAACTGGCTTAACCGAGGGGATGTGAGGAAGGCACTGCACATCCCTGATGTACTACCAGCATGGGACATCTGCAGGTACTTTTTAAACTGACACCGTCTGCGTTTACCATTTCACTCTGTGTGCATGTGCATGTGATGTGTTGTTAATTCTCTCATACAGTGATGTAGTGGGCGGCCAGTATCGTACAATCTATGAAACTGTCAAGGATGTCTATAAAAAGCTACTGGCTTCAGGGATAAGAGCTTTGGTTTATAATGGAGATACTGATATGGCTTGTAACTTCCTTGGAGACCAGTGGTTTGTCGAAGACCTTGGACAGAAGGTAAGTCCTGCGTATTCTGAGACTTTAGGATTTATTGATCTTCAGTGTTTCTGGGTGTAATGCTGGTTTGTTTTTCATCAAGGTAACCACAAAGTACCAGCACTGGCTATATGATAACCAGATTGCAGGATTCTACCAGCAGTTTGGCAACATCACTTTCCTCACAGTCAAGGTACGTGGCATGAATGTCCATACAGCCAATTTTTGTTGTACAAAAGGGAAAGTAGATTATAACATAACATGTCTTTTCAGGGTGCTGGTCACATGGTTCCTCAGTGGGCTCCTGGTCCATCTCTCCACATGCTTGAACGTTTCTTGTCCAATAAGCCTTACTGATCTTCCTCCAGACCACGTTCTGTCTCAAAGCATCTGTTTTTCAGAGGTGGATGTGTTTTTTAGGAACTGTGTAAAAATATGAATTGTTAGAGATGAAGTACAACAATTTTCTCAGGGACTGTAGGTGTATCTGTGTTTGAATTTGATTTTTATTTTGTTGATTGTTCAAGCTTTTTTGAAACCCTATAGGTGGTTTTACGAGCTTCCAATAACATGCCGTCGTGATGCTGATCATAATGTTTTATTCCAGAAATGTATTCATCAACACCACTTTTTAACACTCTTCCTTACACAGGCTAGGTTTATACGATTTTGATAATTGTTTGATGCTCATTTGTAAATTTGTGAAATAAATTTCTGAACAGATGTGTTTTATTCTTTGATTCTTAAATGTATATATTCAATACTTCATATTGATTTTAAATCATAATCAGTCTAACATGGCATTGTTTTAATGTAACAGTATTTGCGGACTTGGTAGTTATTTAGAACATTAGTAACAGCTTAGCTCTAATGCTTTTTTTTAAATGTTATATTTTAGGGGCTTTTTCATGCCTTTAATGGTATAGAGAAAGTGGAGAGTAGACAGGAAAGTGTTGGATAGAGACAAGGGAGCTGGATCGGCAAAGGACCTCAGAGACGGGAATCGAACCCAGGTCGCCGTGAACGCACTGGCGCTGTGTGTCAGCTTACCACAAGTGTCACTTACCACAAGGCCATTGTAGGTAATATGCAAGTTAACACAACAATGTAGGTGGAAATCCAAGGTAAAATTCAAACATATGTTGAAATAAACAGCAAAATTCTGGACACAAGTTTGCAAAGCAGCCAAAGTGGTCAGAATAGCATCAATATGGTCTTTCCAACATCAAAGTTTCTCAGTGTGGTCAGAGCAAAATGCAGATGTTTCTGCCAACTGTCTCCAAACTTTGCCATGATCACCCCTGAACAAAACAAACCAACCATTGTTCTAGGAGGCCTTTAGAGCCCAATAAGGCAAGTGTGATGTTTATAATATCCATCATTGTGTAATGTAAGTAGCGTGTTGTCTGCTTGAGTACTAAGTATTTTGTTTGTGTATGTTGCATTACTTAAATGACTGATTAACATGGTGTGTGACATTTCAACACTACTGCTGGTTGACTACCAATATACAGACTGTAGACCGATCCATAATGCTCAGCAAACCACACAAAAAAGACACATTTATGATTAAAAGCAACATAACTCTTCACGTCAGGCTCAGTTGTCCAGTTTCCAAATGTCCAAATAATGGAATAGGAGTAGGTCCAGTTTTTGGGTCACCGACTTCTGAGCTGGAAGAACAGAAGTAGAACTCCAAGCCACAAAAGAACCAGTGCAGTCAACATGGTCTCTGATCTACTGGGCAATCCTTTGAAACTACTGCTATCTAGTGCACCCAAAAACAAACCTTTTAAACTCTGTTGAACTGGAGTCTGGAGAAAACAAATCTAATTGGTTAAAAATTAACTATGAATGATAAGGGTGATGCTATAGTGATGCTTCTATCAAACGTACAAGGTCAATTATGTGTTCATCCTTTTACCTAGTTATATTTCCCCACAGGACTGGCCTTTAACATTCTCCTAATCTTTGAGTCTGACTACAAGTGTATGAAGCGTTAACTTTTGCTCCAGATGGGATCATGTCAATAATTACATGTGCTCTTTTAAAGGGTTGTGAAGAACAATTTTATTTGTATGTATATTTAAGACTTTTAGATTGAGTTAAATTCCTACATTAAACTGTTAAATTGCTAAATTGTTAAATTGCCTCAAACATTAAAGATCATGTTTTATACTTTACACATTCATACTTCTACTAAACCACTTCTTATACTTATCTATTTATTATATGAAAATTAATGGTTTTAGTACAGTAGTTTAATTAAGGTATCTGTAACAATTTTGGTCAAACATATAAAGTGTAAGCAGTAATTGAACATTTACCATTGCAAGAATGCAAGAATGTGGACCACATATTTGTAAATGGAAATCCAAGGTAAAATGTTAGATTTATTGAAATAGAGCACAATTCTGAAGAGAAGTTTGCAAAGCACCCAAAATAAACGATGGTAAAATATGATTTGGTCAGCTGCGAGGTACAAGAATGGTTTTCCTGAGCTGGTTGTAGAATCAGTAGGTGGCAGTAAATGCTTGGTTGCAAACCAAAAATGCAGACGAAGAAAGCGGCATCACGTGATCAAACTAACTACCTCGCGACAGCCACATGCGATGCGACACATGTTGCTGTGACCTTACACACTGCTTCGGAGGTTTGTAATCAGGTAAACATTTTTATTGTACATTTGGACGAAATCGATTTAGTTTAACAGTTTAGTTTGTTTTATCCAGCACGTGTTAAGATACTGCTGTATTATTTTCCTGTTTTGTGGGCTCGTGTTTAACTGCATCGTGTTTAAGTTTCCGTGTCTTTGTGATTCTGGGAGCTACGCTACGGTGCTACAGTATTTCTTTTTTCAAACATTTGGGCTTTACTATATTATAACTGGTTTTGCCCCTTTGAATTGAGAAACAAGGCTGCTATGAATGTAGTGAAGATAAAAGCTCGCTCAAATGGAAATTAGAACTCGTACTTAATGAAACATGTAAAAATATGAGAAATAACATTTAAAGGGTGTTTATTTAGCATTTTGTTAACCCAATTTTTTTTCCTTTACAGCAGTTGGAAGACTACGTTCATCTACAAAAGGAACTTTGTGCATGCAGTTCTGAACTAAAACAATGCTTTGTAACAATCAATTATTGTTTATACAGTATTGTTGTAGCATTCTAGTATAAGACAATGTCCTCGGTTTCAAATGATAAAAAAAGTTGTGTGATGTGCAATTTGTGTAAATAAACACGTGTAAATGATTAAAGCTCCACAAACGTGTATACTTTGGTGTTATTTAAAACTAATGCAAGGCTTTTAATGTGCCTATGTATAATGACAACAGACTGTAAATTGTGCACTTCATGCTATCATACTTAAGATGAGCAAGTCTTCTCTGGTGTACGTAGTTGTACACGCATGCAGTAAGGTTTCACTGACTGTGCTGCACCGTATATTAAACTGAAGTCTGGTTCTCCTGCGTCCTCTGGCCAGATTAGATGGAATCTGCGCAGTATTGTGACCAGGATGAGAAAGAGCTCCATGCGAGCTAGACTCTCTCCTAAACACACACGGGATCCTGGGAGATGGAGAAGTACATTTACAACACCATGAGAAGGGTGCCATGTTGTATGAAATACATCATTATTATTCTTATGACTTTATTCATTCATTTTTTACTGTTTTGTAAGAGTGAAAACAGTTGGGTATAATAGCTAAATGAGTATATTTATACTGTCCATGGTTACAATGTGACGACCCCAAATAAAAATTGTAGAACCTACCTACAGAAAAAGGCACAAATGCATCCGATTTTACGAATTCCCCCTTATCATTCAGGAAGTTTTGAGGGTTAAATTCGTGGGGAAATTTCCACTGACTTTCCTCTCTGAGTGCCGAAGACAAATAAGGTATGATAATAGTCCCCTATAAAACGCAATGGATAGTGGAGATGCTGAGTTTTAATGATAACAGGTTTGGTAACAATTTTGTTTATAGATTGTTTATTGGTTTATAGATTTTTATGTCAGTTGTCCATGCAAGAGAAATCTTGTTATGATCATAGCATACTCACCTTTGGGATGCTGTATCCCTGAAGCTGGGTGCTGGTTGTGGTAGTGTGAAACATACTAAGAGGAGCTATGTCACCAACACGCTGAGCCTCATGAATCACTGCCTGAATGTAAGGCATGGCATTTCTGTCCTCAAATGTGACATGATCACGATTCCCAAGGACTTCATCGATCTCTTGCTGACATCGCTCTTAAAATACATATATAGACTAAGTAAATGTATGCAGATACTGATCGCTCCTGTCTGTAGCATAACTAATTTAATTCAGCTGCATATTATGAGCCATTGCCAAAAATGGTTTCCTATAATAAACCTTGACAAAAAGGATTGACAAAATCTTAGTCCACTGTTCATTTATCAGCCGTTCCTTACCCTGTATGTCAGTGTGGGTCATCAAATAGAGGATTACGAAGCGGAGCGTGTTAGAGGTTGTGTCAGTCCCAGCTACAAACAAGTCGAACAGCAAATTGGCCATCTGGGAATCATTGAATGTTGTGCATTGATCTGATCTCTGTAGATTACACAAAAAGTAAATGAAAGGATGTAAACCCAGTATGCTGCTGGTAATTTAAACTAAAATGCATTACAAGACCCAAAAACAGCTCTAACCTTCTCCATCTCCTCCAGGTAACAATCAATTAAGTCTCTGGGCTCCCCAGGTACCCTTGACACCTTGTGCTTAACAACAACTTTGAGAATGTGTTGTTTGATTTCCTTGAAATACTGAAAACTTTTTCTGAATGGCAGTGGAAGAATCCTTACTGCTGGAGCTATTTCATAGAGCTGCAATTCAAAGTTATTAAGAGTAAGTAAGGTGTAAGAAGATTAGGTGTTTAAAGGGACAGTTCAATTCTGTCATCATTTACTCACCCTCAAGTTGTTACAAAAAAAGTAGTTAAACTTGCCATAGTAAACTTGGTTTTGTCTGTCAATTTTTTTTATATTTCTGCATTTTTAAATGATGGATCTTAGGCTAGATTTCACAGACTAGGCTTAAAGGGATAGTTTACACAAACATGAATTTTCTTTCTTTCATTTACTCACCCAAGTTGTTTCAAATCTGTATGAATTTCTTTGTTCTGAAGAACACAAATGAAAACATTTTGATGAATGTGAGAAACCAAACAGGTCTGGGGCACAATTGTAGTTTTTGGTAGTCAATAGTGCCCCAAAACTGTTTGGTTACGAACATTTGTCCAAATATCTTTATTTGTGTTGAGGAGAACTATAACATTTATACAGGTTTGAAACAAACTGAGGGTGAGTAAATGATGATAGAATTCACATTTTTCAGCCGTGTCCCAGACTAAAATGTATGCTTGAGCAATGACAAAAATATATCAATGCTATTGTTTTGTCTCAAGAACCAGTAATGTTTAAGTAAAAGGGGTAGCTACTATTGGTTTAACCTAAGCCATTTTTGTCCTTAAAATCTAAGTTTATACCACCCACTTGCATGTAGATTTTGTTATATTTACCATAGCCCATGGTCCAATGACAACCTTGGCAAGGTGTTCCATGACTGTGACCAACGTTTGGAAATATTCATCCTGATAATTAAAGCGTGACCCAAAAATGACAGAGGCAATGATGTTTGAAGCAGCTTGGTGGAAGATATATTGAGGGTCAATTTTCTTTTCTGCCAGAGAAAGTAGAGAAGAGATGTTTTTCATATAGTGTACTATGAATTACTGCATAAATGAAGACATTGTTTTGTCAAATGGAATGTATGTACCAGCAGATTCCTCCAGATGTAAGCAGACATATTTGACCTCTTCCAGAATCCTCTGCTCCATGCTTCTCTTTCCAAGGCCAAAGTTCCTGAGTGTGGTCAGAGCAAAGCGCCGATGTTGCCGCCAACTGTCTCCAAAATCTGCCATGAGCACCCCTAAACAAACAAACCATTCTTGTAAGGGGGCCTTTTGAGCCTGGCAAGGGGAGTTTGATGTATAGTTCGGTTTTATTCCCCATCAGTGTGTTATGTAAGCAGTATTATGTCTGCTTTTTTGTATGTTGCATTACCTTTGTTCTGTGTTAAATGGCTGATTAACATGGTATCCGGTCTACCAGAAAACTGTCCCCCCTGTGTGACCAGTGCCTCCCTGATCGCTTTGTGACCTGTCAACACTACTGCTGGTTGACTACCAATATACAGACTGTAGACCGATCCATAACGGTCCGCAAACTACACAAAAAAGACACAGGGGCCAGTTGCATAAACATTATGACTAGCCTTAAAGAAATAATTAGATGACTAAAGGCTGAAATACACAACACGACTTTTAAAATCTGAACAGATTTTAAACAAAATAGACATCATACACTTGCAGACCTTTTGAACGTTTGCATAGAAAACAATACGTGATGAAATCGGCAGACTGGCACAGACTTTCTACAACAACTCCAGACTGAAAATCTGGGCAAAGATCGGAGCAAAAGTCTCGTAGTGTATTTCAGCCTTAACTTGTAAGACTAGTCTAAACAGTTTATGCAACCGGAAGAACTCTTCAAACCAGCCTAAGATAAAACTGATGCTCTGTTAATGAAAATAGATTATTAATGCAGTCTGTTTTTAGACAGACTGATATGTGCTTACCTTGTCTAGGTCCTTTAATGGGTTTGTGCGGTCCAGTTGTAGCAAATTTCCAAATAATGGAATAGGAGTAGGTCCAGGGGGGAAGTTTTTGGGTCGCCGACTTCTGAACTGGAAGAACAGAAGAAGAGCTCCAAGCCACAAAAGAACCAGTGCAGTCAACATGGTTTCTGATCTACTGGACAATCGTTTGAAACTACTGCTATCTAGTGCACCCAAAAACAACCCTTTTAAACTCTGTTGAACTGGAGTCTGGAGAAAAAAATCTAATTGGTTAACAATTAACCATTAATGGGTGATGCTATATGCTTCTATCAAATGTACAAGAGGGCAATGACAGTACAATTGGTAAATGTCTTTCTTAAGGTCAATTATGTGTTCGTCCTTTTACCTATATTTCCCCCACAGGACTGGCCTTTAACATCCTAATCTTTGAGTCTGACTACAAGTGTACGAAGCGTTAACTTTTGCTCCAGATGGGCCATAGTTTAATTATGTTATTTGTAACAATATTTTATAGGTCAAACATTATAAAGATAAAATTTTCCATTGCAGTAACAACAGCAGCAGCAATATATATGGTATTTGTAGTAAAATACAAAAAGCCAAAAAACATGCATTTTTACTATAAATCTTGGTATTCTTTATTGTAGGGATTTTTTATTGCTTACAGACATCTAAACCTTCTACACACACAAAGGACTGCACGGAAAAATAAGAGACCATTTCAAAGGCCATTTTCAATTTATCAAAATTTACTATTTATAGGTATGTGTTTAGGTAAAATGATTATTTTTGTTTTATTCTGTGAATTACTAACAATATTTCTCCCAAATTTTAAATAAAAATATTGTTTCTATTTGCATTTATTTGCAGAAAATGAAAACTGGAGAAACAATTCAAAATAACAGAAAATATGCTCTGTATTTTTTTTGACTTCACATAATACAAAGAAAAAAGTTCATATTTACTTTTAAGCAGTACAACAGTAATATTTGTACATAACAAAATAAAAAATATGTGATAACCTCGATTTTCATCACAGTTTTCATGTGTTTCATGTGTCATGCTGTCAGTGTTTCATTGCTGTTATGTCACTCTTGCGGTTTAATTGAATGAACACAATATATTTAGAAATGCTGATGACAGGAAATTTTGGAATGGTCTCTTAATTTTTTCCGGTAGTAGTCATGACATAAAACCAGCACCAGGTGGCTGTCAGCGAACAGTTTGTAGTATGCGTGACGTATTTTCCAAGCGCCGGAAACCTTCTTCGGAATGCTGATGTGTTATTTTCCTTTGGTAGATGTCAATTCTAAAACAAATAGTCACTATTACTAATATTTAAATGCTTATAGGTAGAGGGGTTATACGGTGAAAACAGACGCACGTGAAGGAGGATTCAGGGGAGATGGCGGTATGAGAGAATCTTGCTGACTAGTTTAAATCTGTCCAAGAAACCCCTATTCAATGCATGTCTTCTTAAAGTTTATTAATGTAATAACATTTTGTTTTTATTGGATAATTGTTATGAATTCCACATATCTCTTTAGCCGAAAGGAAAAGTTGGAACCAAAGGCAAAAAACAAATCCATGACGAAAACCAGGATACTATGAAATTTTACTCTAGGATCATCCTTGGTGCGAATGTGAGACAGATTTTTATGCTGTAGTTTACTTTTTATATGTATGATCTTTTAACTTGGTCATATTTCATTAAATTATTTATGTTTGTTTATAATCTGATTGATCTTAATAATCTGTTTTCTCTTTTATTTCCTTAGGCTATTTATGTAGCTACAAATCTCTTACTCTTTTACAGCTCCTCTACATTTTGGACATGGGTAAGTGTCAGTAAAAATGTGATTTCTATCCAGTTTGCAACCCATAACAAAGCAGTATATATATTTTTTTGTTTTATTTTACATTTAATGATTCCACACAATTTAATGTATTTTGCCATGAGAAAATCCCCATTATTGCATGCATATCTACACATTTCAAACAAATATAACAACCAATATTTAATAACAGTCTCACAGATCCCAGTTTTTATAGGATTTTGTGTAGGTTTTATTTCACTGTAAGTGAGTTTGAAGTTAGTCGTGTGATTATGAACTAGTATTGGAGTGTAATTTCATACCTTTTATTAAAGGTACTGTGTGTACGTTTTTGGAGTCTCTATTAACAGAAATGCAATATAATATCCATAACTATGTGTTCAGAGGTGTATAAAAACCTTACACAATAAAGCGTTATGTTTTTCTTACCTTAGAACAAGCTATTTTATCTACATACACCGCGGGCTCACCCTTACATAGAATTCTCCATGTTGTGACTACAGTATCGCTAAACGGACAAACGGCTCTACAGAGCGCGTTTCGTAAATACGTTTTCTCTTTTGGAAAAGAAGCGAAAACGTGACGACATCTTCATCCTCTCACAGACTCCGTAGCGCTTAGAACAGGAAGGGGTGAAGTGAGCTGGTGGGTTGCAATTCGCAACCTCACCACTAAATGCTACACTTTGGACCTTTAAATATCGTTCTCTTGCAGTGCGTTTCTAAATTCCTCATTGTTTCTTTCACCTTAGTTCTTGCTACTGTTTGCAGTGGCGATTTATATTGGCAGCTACAGATCTATGTCAGCAATGGCCAAACCTGCATTTGCTGATGATGGTAGCTTGCTGGATGGAGGAATTGACCTTAATATGGAACAGGGCATGGCAGAGTGAGTTGTGTTTATATGAGTGTTCCTTTCCCTTTATATACATGTCTTTCCTGTTGCTAATAAATATTCCCTAATGCCATAAGTAACTTTATATTTTTATATGCAGACACCTTAAGGATGTGATTATTCTTACTGCTATTGTTCAAGTCCTCAGCACACTGTCATCCTACTTCTGGTACTTCTGGCTCTTGGTGAGACTAATAAATGACTCTGATTGTATCGTCTAGGAACTTTGATTAATCCATGCTATTTGTCAACAATGATGTTTGCCTTTTTTCCAGGCACCTGCGAGGGCATTGCACTTGCTGTGGGTGACCTTTCTTGGCCCCTGGTTTTCTGCTGAGTCACAGGCGGCTCCTGAAGAGAACGAAAAGAACGATAAGAAACAGAGGCGACAGGAAAGACGTCAGATGAAAAGATTTTAAATCTGTCCACTTTTTTTTTTACATTTTATTGTTCAGAACATTCAATCTAAGTTATTATAACAGATTTGATATCACAGATTAGTCCAGAAAACAGACGGACACTGTTAAGAGTCTTTGGTTTGTATTTTTCACACTTGTCATCTACTCTTCTATCCTTGTCAGCTCTCTGGCTTCCTTCTTATTTTTCACTTTCCCGCTCAGGGGTGCCCTAGTCATATCTGCCTGCTGACTGAGGTTCCAGCTGTTGTGTGTTTTCATCGTGACGTTAAATCCACACTACTACTTCCATGAGGTTCAAACATCAGTAGCAGGTTTAGCTATTGCTTTAACAGACCACTGCTCTTTATACCCAACGTTGCACGAGGAGTAAAGTTCAACAGAAGTTACACATCACTCATTGTGACTTTTACTCAGGCCTTAGAAATTAGGCCTAATCTTTTGAATGTGCATGTTTCTGTATCAAAAGTAATTTATATTTTGATAATGATCTGTCACGTGGTGTTCTGAAAAAGCTTGGTGTGGCCTGGTGCTGCCTTGAGGGACGAATGCAGAATGAAAGATTATGATTGTCCTTGTGTGAAATTAAAGGACTATCAAGAATAATTACATTTTTATAATTATTTTTTTAAATGGTCTTATAAAACTGTTGAGCTTTGGGCGGGTTAGCATAAAGAGCAACTTGTAACACTCATGACCTCTCAGTATTGACTGGCCTTGATCAGCTTGACACTTTAATGTACTAAAGAAGTGTCAGTTTAATGACCAGAAATATAATTTCACATCTTACGTGCTGCACCATAACAAGCAGGTAAACATGTTTTCAAAGTAAATGTATGGATACCGAATTATGTGATATAAATAAACTGTTACAAATGTATGCAACGGCCTGAATTGTAAAGTGTTTATTAGCCACTAAATGCTAATACCGCCTACTGCGCCTAGGCTTGCTATTTAACTGCGCATGCGCGCACACTGGCTAATAATGAACGCGACGCACTCTGTCTTTTCTTATTTCTAAGCTAATCCTTACCTCGTTTATGCTGATCTGATCTGTGTAGTATGCTAGACTGCGGTCGTGAGAGTCCTCATTTAACCCAGACTGATCGTCACCAGCACGACGAAGGTAAAAGGAACTGTTGCTAAGTTACCGCTAGTTAGCAACCAATAAAAACATGACTCCAGCGAATTTGAAGTGAGTAAAGTCGGTCACTGTTTGTCGGTAAAGCTTGTTATTATCGGGATTCAACTCGTATAAACATTCTTACAAAATTCCTGGACTATATGAACACAAAAGGCAGGTCAGACAATGAATTAAGTACGGGTCATTTGTTTACAGTTCAGGTAAGCGTGTTAGCTACCTTGTGAAGCTAGCGAAAAGTCACCCAGATACAACGTTTTTAAATGTAACCTCTCGTATTTTTGCTATGAACGGTATCAAACGTTTGTTACTATGTTTTTTAAACGAATTATGAAGAAAGTAGACAAGTCGATCGCATGAAAAATTATAATTTCACAGAACCAATGAAAGCGGTGTTTATGGTGTCTAACGTAGCAAAGTTGCTAGAACTGGAAATGTAAGTTATTTTGGCCAGGTGGACTTTTTTTTTTTTTTTTTTTTACATGTAAGGCTATAACAGTTATGTCTCCTTTGTTATAGTTATTTAAAGAATTAATTTATAAACGACACAGTTACGTTTAGGGCATTTTAAGAAGCACAATTTAAATCGTCGACAGTTTGTGAGCACCTTTTGACCGAAGTCTGCTCTTTTTCTTTGTTTCCATTGAACAACGTAGGCCAGAGCTTCAGAGCACCGTGTGTTGTTCATACAAATTCGTTAACTTATTGCATTATCTCGATGTGTCGTAAACTAGTTATCACCTTAAAGTGATAATTATACAGCCGAGTAGTTGGATTAACCGCTCTTTCTTTCCATTTAACAGATGAAGAGAGACTATAAATTAAAATCATTACCTGCCTAACATACTGATGTGTTGGTGAAATGAGTGAAGTGAGGTGACTCTACGCACAGTCATCACAATGGCTCTTACCAACACCACTATAACATCTTGGAAATTGCGTGAGTACTGTTTATAAAACCGTTTGTTTAAAAAAAAAAAAAAAAGGGGGGGGTTAAAACTTAACCTATTTTTTTTACTTTGTCTTCTATGTTATTTAGAGGAGATAGTGGCTCACTCCAGCAATGTGTCCTCACTGGTGTTGGGGAAATCATCTGGTCGTCTGCTGGCCACGGGTGGCGAGGACTGCAGAGTCAATATCTGGGCAGTCAGCAAACCTAACTGCATCATGGTAGTACTTTCTCATCCAGCTGTGTTTACCTGAAAGAAACAAGTATTTTTTTAGTAATTAAATATGGATTCTGTAGAGTTTGACAGGCCACACCAGTCCCGTGGAATGCATCCAGTTCAACAGTTCTGAAGAGCGTGTGGTGGCGGGATCTCAGTCTGGTTCCCTGCGGCTCTGGGATTTGGAGGCTGCTAAAAGTGAGTTTTACAGTTTTTGCTTGCCTGGTTGAAATTTCTCTTGCTTTCTGGGATGATTAAATGAACCTGTTTGGTGGGAGAGATCCTGTAGTGATCACTCTCGCTCTGATCTCTGAAGACGTGCACAGGGGCCATCTGACCAGTAACACTTCTGAACCAAAACCGAAAAAAATTATTTAAAGTCTGCTTGTTACGAACAGCTGAATTCATTCATTTATTTATTTTCAGTTCTTCGCACTCTGATGGGCCATAAAGCCAATATAAGCAGCCTGGATTTTCACCCTATGGGAGAGTACCTGGCATCCGGATCTGTGGATAGTAATATTAAGGTGAAGAGGATCTTTTGGATCTTGTGTTTTTGCATTGCTTTAGAAATCTGAGAATAACTGCATGTTCTCTTTTTCTTGTTGTTTTTCCCACAGCTATGGGATGTAAGGAGGAAAGGATGTGTGTTTCGATACAAGGTGAGCACTGATGATTTACTTTTATAATGTGTGTGTTTGTGCCATCAGAAGCCAGCCTAATCACACTTAACACTCAGTTGAGTAGATAAGCTTTGGATTACTGGGGAAATCTCACCCTCTGTCTTATGCTTTAGTAGGACAAAACACATTTTTTGTGTGTTTAAAGCCCTGCCTTTTATTCATTCATATTATTTGATTGTGGATACATGTTTGTTTGAAGGGTCATACCCAGGCTGTGCGCTGCCTAGCCTTCAGTCCTGATGGGAAATGGCTTGCCTCAGCCAGTGATGACAGCACAGTAAAGGTAAGACTTCATTCTTTGTCTTTTCTATATTTTTATTTCTTGTAGTACAATGCAAATAGATCACGCTACAATTACATTTGTGGATATTTTGCTTTCAATCTGTTTTCCTTCTAGCTGTGGGACCTTATAGCAGGCAAGATGATCACAGAATTCACATCACACGCATCAGCAGTCAATGTTGTGCAGTTCCACCCCAATGAGTACCTGCTCGCATCTGGAAGTGCAGATCGGTACTGATGGTGTTTGAGAGTGTGACTCACTCAGAATTGTGTTTGTGTGTATTAGGACTTCTGTCTAGTCTGTAATCTATCTGTGGTTAATCCAGGTCATATGTTTTGCTGTGCATTTTAACCCCATATGTTTTACTTGTGTGGCATTCTGTGTGTGTTTGCTTTAGGAGTGTAAAGCTGTGGGACCTGGAAAAGTTTAACGTGATTGGCTCTTCAGAGGGCGAGACAGGAGCTGTGAGGTGGTTTTGCAATCTGAAATTGTTAGTTTTTTTTCTTTGGTGCATGAGCCCAGCTGAACTCTGTGTTCTTTTTGTTTGCAGAAGTGTATTGTTTAATCCAGACGGCAGCTGCTTGTACAGCGGCTCTGAGAACACGCTACGAGTGTACGGTTGGGAGCCGGACCGCTGCTTTGATGTGGTGCATGTAGGCTGGGGAAAAGTGGCTGATCTGGCCATCAGCAATAACCAAATGGTTTGTGGCGTATTCTTGAAATCTTTTACATGCACATGTTAAAGCTAGAATTTGTCATATGCTCTGGGATGATTAAATGAACCTGTTTGGTGGGAGAGGCTCCGTTGTGACCATTTCCACTCTGATCTCTGAAGACATGTACAGGGGCCATCTGACCAGAAACACTTCCTGAGAAAAAGAACAAATAAATCAAGATTGATTAAAGCCAATAAAGTGTTTTGCTCTGTTTTCTGAATAGATTGCAGTGTCGTATAGTCAAACTAACGTGAGCTGGTATGTTGTGGATCTCAGCCGAGTGAAGAAATCAGGATCTGTGATTCAAGGGCTGGTTCAGGATAAGCCGATTCCAGCGCCCACATCTGCACTGGGAACTACACTGCGCAGAAATTATGAGCGACCAACTACATCATGCTCTGGACAACAGTTAGTTTCTTTATTAGAGTTTTATGTAATTTTTGGAAACATGACTAAAATTTAAGTTGCAATCTGTTTTGAGTGACAGATTTGTTTGAAACAAGTTTCTTTGTGAAGGCTTTGTCACATGATGATTTGTTTTGGTCATCATAATCACATTTGGATCATTTACATGCATTTGGGTTTGGTGATCTTTTCTGTTGTGTAGAATGAAGCAGAGTTCAGAGGCCGATCGCCGAAGTCCAGAAGGAGAGCGAAGAAGTCCCAGTAGTGAGGATGAGAAAGAAGACAAAGAGAGCAGTGCAGAAATCACCAACCATGAGGATTACAAAGAGATCTTTCAGCCCAGGAGTGTCATCAGTAAGAAACACTTTTCATCTCTTACTACACACTTTGTATTAGTCACACAAGATGTTAAATCTTGACAATTTTGTTCAAGTCTTTTTTTGTTCTTCTGTCCATGTTCTTATAATTTTTTCAATATGGTTTTTCTTATGTAGCACGGACACCTCCGAAAGTGACAGAACCTTTCCCAGCACCTCTAGAGCATTCTTTCTCTGAGAGTTTACTAGAGAATCCCGGAACTACAGTCAAAATTGTAACTCCAGTTATAGACCGTGTAAGTCTTGTGTTGTGTACATTTATGCTTTGGTAAATTATCTGTATTCTTAATCGAGACAAGTTTAGAATGTGATGGTTTTGTATATTTATTTGTTAGGCAGGACAGTTAAAAGCTCCCATCACCTCTTCTACTCCAGTTCAAAGAGTTGAACCTACTGTAATCACTGCTGCACGTCCCGTGATAACCACATCTGTGCCCTCTTCATCTCGTCCTGTGGTTACTACCACCAAACCTAAACCCACTCCAGGAATCATCCTGTCAACACGCAATGAGCCCATTGGCCTTAATGCAGGAGACTTCCTGTCTGTGAGTTTAATGGCTGTTTAATTCTTTAGAATTTTTGTTTTCTTATGAAGCTTTGATGAACGTTGTATTATGCTGCATTTGTTTAATGTTTTTTATTCCCACAAATAAACCAAGCATTATTCTTGAAGCCAAATCAATGCATTTAAATGTTTATTTGTTTTTGTTCTATGCAATGAATAGTATGCCGTATAAATTACAATATAGATTAGCAGTAGACAGCTGTACTGGCCAGATTGAATTCTTGATAAATCTGGATAAATGGATTTGACAAATTTTCACTTATCGGTATCTTCTGTTTCACTTGGTTGTCTGCTTCAAAAAAACCAATATCAACTGTTTTGTCGACAGATAATTATATCTTGCTCTCTGTATATCAGTTTTGGTATTGAACATTTAAAAACCTCATATCAGCTGACTGCTAACACTGATGGATAATTGCTATCATCATTACAGCTGTGGCTGTAAAAGATACAGAGGCGCGCACACACACACTCACAGCTCATTCTTGTTCTTCTCTGTATAATAGCATGCACGAAACAGTAAAGCTAGTCTGATGGGAGATGAAGAGGCATTAGCACAGATCAGGAAAGGGCATGACACCATGTGCGTAATGCTGACCAGTCGATACAAAAACCTGGACACAGTACGATCAGTCTGGGCCAGTGGGGATGTTAAGGTAACTGCAATAGCACTCAAGCTGATGAGCTTTGATAAACAGCAGAACAGACAGATCTAAATGAGAGATCTGTTACTGGCTGGAGGATACAATACTGCTGTATATCTAAAATAGTAAATGCTGTAATAGGTTTATATTAAAGGCTGTTGTATTTACTGGTATGCTATGGTAAACACAGATTCCCTTTAATGTTGCATAGACTTCCCTGGATTCTGCTGTTTCCATGAATGACCTCTCTATTGTGGTGGACATCCTTAACATAATTAATCTTAAACCGTAAGTATGACATGATACGATTTGACTTTAGTACTTTGTGCCTGTTGATGTAATTTTAACAGGAAACTTGAATTGGAAATAAACTTATCTTTTTAGATCTCTGTGGAAGCTGGACCTGTGCACTTCTATCCTACCACAGATTGAGGAATTGTTGCAGAGCAAGTATGAAAGGTAAGCTGTAGTCACTACTGAAAAATATATTAACAGTTCTTTCTTTTCTTATGCATGATTATGTATTTATTGCTATCAACTTTTTAGCTTACTGTGTTGGGTATCTGTCTTGTGTAACTCACAAGGAGCATTTGACTGGCTCTTAATGACTTTTCTGCTCATGAAGAGCATTTTAAATCAGCCGATTTTGATAAGTGTTCTATTTATGGAGATTGCAGCCCATGTAGAGAGCGAGTTTGTTCACTAGGTTTCTGTCATGATCTTCATACAGGAGGATGAAATAACACATGCTCCTTTTCCTTATGTAGTTACGTGCAGACTGGTTGTACCTCGTTGAAACTGATTCTTAAGCGTTTTTGGCCGTTGATCTCGGACACACTAACTGCTCCTCCTTCTGTCGGGGTGGACATTACTCGAGAGGAGAGGTTAGTACCTGAAATTCATTCAGTCCCTTAAAGCGATAGTTCACCCAGAAATTCTGTCATTTACTCACCCTCTTGTCATTTCAAACCTGTATGAATTTCTGTGTTCTGAAAAACAAAGATATTGGAAGAATGTGAGTAACTAAACAGATCTCACCACCCATTTACTCTCATAGTATTTATTTTCCCTACTATGGCAGTAAATGTGGGTCAAGCTCTGTTTGTTTACTGACATTCTTCCAAATATCTTACTTTGTGTTCATCAGAACAAAGAAATGTATACAGGTTTGAAATGACAAGAGGGTGAGTAAATAATGAAAGAATTTTCATTTTTGGGTGAACTATCACTTTAAATATTTCATTTTATCAGTCAATGGCTTATTTTCTGTTTTATTAGGCATATATTTGTTGAGTCCTAATATTTTGAGTTTTCATAAGAATTTTTTACTTTTTTTCAGGCATCAGAAATGTAAAGCGTGCTATAAGCAGCTAAAGAACCTTAGTAATGTGGTAAAGAACCGGGCGGAGCAGGTCGGTCGTCATGGCAGCACTTTTAAAGAGCTACAACTTCTTATGGCCCCACTGGACTACTGACACACGGATGCATTTCTACTTTCACACAAAGCTCAGAATGTGCCCGTAATGGGTGTAATACTGAGCTCCATGACTACACTTGACTGAATGGACCGTTCACTTAGCACTTGCACGTGTGTGCTAGCAGACAAGCAAGCACACTTTGAAATGAAGTATTTGTGTTGGTTTTTCACACTCATTTTCTAGCAGCTGAAATTTCATTTCTTTTTTGGAATGTTTTCCTATACGCTGTCAACAATAAACTCTTTTCATATAAAATTGTGATCGTGAATGTCGGATAATTTACACTTTGAACAGAATTTTGTACACACTGAGTTTTATTACATGCATTTTATTTACACACACACACACACACACACACACATATATATATATATATATATATATATATATGAAATTCTTTGCAAGTGCATCATGTCTAACTGGAGCAGAATAATACTGCAGGGATTATGCTGTACAGCTAAATTAATCCTGTTGAGTTGTGGTTCATAAGGTTAGCATTCTGTTAACTCATTTTGAATCTGGCCGGGGTCATGTGCTAATCCATGTTTTTCCCTTTAGCTGTGCATTTTACTGTTTTAAATGCATTTATGAAGACCAAAATGATAAATCAGACAGTAAAAACAAAGATACTATTTAATGTAGTTATATAAACATTACAATAAACATAGAACATTTGTGTAATACATATTAGTTAGAATACATGGCTTCTCTGTTGCTATTTATTTAGATCCAAACCTTCCTGCATGTTAATGTGAATACTGAAAGTCTTACCGAAAGGTTTTTAAACTTCAGATGGTTGGCATCGTGCACAAACCTGTCTCGAATATCAAAGGTTAAAACTAAAAATCTGCTTTCGATGTAATATGTATGCGATGGTTAGAGATCAACACCTTTAGTGTGAAAGTGTGAACTACAAAATTATTCTGCATTTTTTAGCAACATGTAGAGCAGATAGATGCAAGTTTTAGATATGGTAGGAAATTTGTTGCTTATAAATGGCAGTGATGAATATAACACTGCTCTCGAAAATGTACATGATCATCATAATTCTTTCAGTCATAATGGTCTCTGACTTTTTTTGTCATCAGAGACAGAAGGATATATAGGATAGATAGTTGACCATTTCTGACCTAAAAAAATACAAGGACAATATTTGTAGTGCAGATAGTTGTTAATGTAATTTTTTTAACTTGTACACCTTTTATGGTCATTACACGTAAGCTTCAGAATACAGACATGGGTAGAAAAATATACCACAACATTCTTCTGTAAGCATAACATAATCTCCAGCTGCAGTTAACAATAATATATATTTTGACTTTGTCCAAAGTTAAGACTTTTAAGTAACATCACCTGTAAAAGCCTAAGCATCGCTATGTTCTACATTCTGGAGAGAATTTTTCTATGTACAAGGTGTAATGGCTGCTTAAGATATCACATATGTCTACATACAATACAGTAAAGCATCTTGCGGTCATATACAATTCCAGCATTATGAAAAAACTGCCTCTCAAAGAGAACTCTAGAACACTTAAATGGCATCACTTTGGCACTTATACGGCAATGAATTATCTCTAGAGAGGAATGATTATATAAACAATGACATCATTCTTGTATCATCCCATTTGTATTGACACTGGTCTCAACATTCAAGCGATCAAGCATCTCTGTATATTGCAGTGCATTAAAATAATGTGCTTGGGAGGCCATTTACATGAAGAGTGATAATGGATTTGGGTTTTCCCTCTCTGGGTCTCTTCGGTGTTCTCGCATTCAGTAAACCATCTTTAAAAAGCAGCAGAAACTAAATGTCATTTCCTCTGTAAAAGCATTTAGCATCATCATATCACCACGTATCCTCAATATCCTGTTTATTTTTTTGTATTATTTTTTAGAAAACGCATAAAAATAATAAGTATATGAAACAAATTCTTAGGTCCAATGTCGTAGAAAAATGTACAAAGTAACTGGATTAACGAAAGGAATATTCATGATGTAACAATTTTTATGATTCTGCGTTTTGACTGTGATTTCAATGTTAAGACGAAACCGTGAATCCTTACATTTGGTCTCAAACTCAGATGATGAATGGCGCTGTAATAGCATTACTCATACATAATGCAGAGTAACAGCATAAAATACCACTTAAGAGAATGCTGGAGTGTAGCAGGAAAAGGTCTACCCTCTCTTATCTCGTAAAATTCCCATGCACCTAATCTGATGCATCAACATGCAATACCTGCATGCATTTAAATAAGTCCAACCTTCATTGCTTCAGTGTCCGCTGCTTGATAACAACTACTGTAACTAATGTTTCATGTTGCTTTAGATGTTGCTCAGGACCACTGCAGGTGACAAATAAAGAAGCAAAGCTAATTGATAACCTTTGCCCATTCAAGCAATACATTTTTACACACGCGGGTCTTAAATATTCACTATTAAGTTGATTATATGACGTGAACTCTGCACTTGTATCTCTTATATATCTCTTATAGTCTAATACCTGTACAAGGGAGACTGAGTAGTATTAATAATAACATCAAGCTTTCTAAGTTTCCTGGTTTTTCACAGAACCCCTCCATAAAAATATACATAAATGCCTCACAATATTCAAGTAAACATTGGCTAATATTCATAGAACTTATATTCTTTTTACATTTTTAAAAAAATACTAAAAAGACCATCCAAAATGAAACCTAAAAAAGGTGCTTGTATGTAATTCGGGGCTAGTTTTGACCTACGGAAGATTAATTGTTCAGTTTTCCAACCTCAACCTCATACGTTCCCTAATATTACAGATGTATTTCACCTCCATGTATCATAAATCCAGCATATACTGTATAGCTCTAACTCCTGACTACAGTAACAGTCAAATTCATTTGGCTCCATTTAGTGAAAATACACCCTGGATACGCTGTAAGAGTGTCGGTTTCCCCCCCAGGCAGCGGGAATGTGCGGAAACATGAACTCTCTTTTGAATAAATGCATTAATGAAACTAAATTAGCATGTGCATATGGGCCATCTGGCCATCTTTGGGGCGGGACTATATGGCTGACTCCATGTTCTCACTCCAGGCGTGATCATCTAGGTTATAAATGAACTTGGAACGATTGGAAGGGTTCTGTGCAATGTCCTTGCCCAGGTTGTCCAGCGTGAGGTTGGAGGCGAACAGCTGGCTTGGTGTCAGATAATCCTCACTGTTTTTAATATACCTGGAGTAGTTCTGACGCAGACACTGCCAAGTGACAGCGTAGAGGATGAAGGCGCTGGATTTGAGGACGATGGCGATGCTGACGTAAAGGTAGCGGTACGAGACGTTGTCATAAAGCATGCAGGCTCCCTTTGTGCCGCACACGGAGCTCCACAGTAGGCAGGTGGAGTCGATCCCAATGCCAAAGATCAGAGGTGGGGGTATGAAACCTGGAAGGGTTTGGGAAAAAATGGAGGGCCTGATTTGGAGGAAGGGACTTACTCAAATACACAAAGTTCAAATTAAATGTACAAAATAAAGGTAAAAAATACCAGTATGTTTAATGTGCTTGACAAATTGAAAAAAAACGAAATTATAAATTATATACAGTGTAAGCGTATATAAAGCCCCATTACATAAATATATATCTAAAAAGCTATACTGTATAAATGCAATATTATTATGCTAATATCTTACCTAACAACCGAAGCAGCAGAAAGAGAACTCCAAGAGCGTATGACTTCAGCTCTGGGCTTACGGTTCTACAGACAACAAGTTTCACATTTTAGTACTGATGTGGGAACAACTTTTAAAACCTGAAACCAAACATGACCTTCAAAGAATTAATGGTGTTAATACGAGAGTCTTGAAGGGGGTCCGCAGCATTACCTGATCAGGATGATGACGGATGGAGTCTGGGCCATGGCTCCGATCATGCTGCACACGCACACGACTGCAAGAAACGTGAGGAAGGCCTGCTGACAGCCGGGGCTGGGACATTTTCCTGGTGATGCTGTGCCCGGCCCGTCTGCATGGGCGATGCACTTACATCCGGTCAGATTCTGAGAAAGAGAGGAAGAGCGGAGCTGAGTGCATATTTCATGATGGATCTTAAGTGCTACGCGGGAGATTTCCAGGCGTCCAGACAGGCAAAAAAACCCGAGAGGAGTTGAGATTACAGGGTCTAATGTATCTGAAAGAGTAAAAAACAAGCATTTCTAATTGACAAGGAATTGAACTCTAGAAGAAGTCTCACCACTGTGACCTCAGAAAGCATTTAAGCAGACGTCTCTCTATGTATATTGATCTGTATGAAGTGGGGAGTGTTTCAATGCGGGAATAATTCTGTTTATGAATGAATGTGAAACTCACAGTTTTAGTGCAGCCAGCCAGACAGGCTGAGAGGTAGGTTATGCCATTGGAGCCGCAGACGGGGCTTAGAGTAGATGTGTAACAATTACAGCCCGACACACACGCAGCCTCGCCTCGCTCCCATGACCCCAGGCTCCTAAATGGACAGAGGAGACCCATTGGAAAGAACTATACATGAAAGCTTTGTATTATGTCAATGGTTTCGCCTAGACAATGATGAGATTAAAGGAGATCAAACTGAGATATTCCTTTTTTTCTTCTGAAAAGTAATCTCACATGTGCTTGCTCTAGATCTAAATTAAAAGATTAAATGATTTTAAACATTAAGTTGTAGTTCTATACAGTATAACTGAGTTATTTACATTAAATTATTAACATTTATTACAACTTTTAAAATATTTCTGCTAATTAAAAAATGTATTCCTGAAAATTTAAAATGTTTAAATTGAGGCAATACAATTATTAATTAGAAATAAATAAAAATAAATTATAAGTATATAGAAAATATATAAAATAGCAAATATGTTATTATTAAAAATAACAAAATGACAAAAGCACATTACAAAAATGCTAAGAATTAAACTAAACATATAAAAATAGAAGCTTATTCAAAATATTAACAGAACTACAATAAAACAAAAAGCTACCAATACAATTTCCCTCTAGGCAGGATGAAGGAAGAATGACATGCCCTTCAAATCCTAGTGAGCAAAGTCACACATGTTCAAAGAACCTCTGTAAAATAAACACTACAAATAAACATTTCATCTTGTAAACACACTAGTCTTTATGCCATAACTGACTGTGCTTTTATTTATTTCTTGCAGATCATTACTGTGACTAAAAATCTGTGTGAGACTTTTATGTTGAAGCGCTCTACTCACTCGTTGCCATAGGCAACAGTAACCCCAGCGACTGGGCCCGTATCACAGCCAAGGAAAAGGAAGGAGACGTAGCAGGCCGTAGAGATGATATTTACTAGCATTGCGAGGCGGATAGCCCCTAACGCTGACAGATCCAACTTTTTCACCAGGAGGCCTCCCAGAAAAATACCCAGACAAGCACAGGGGATTGCTGTCATCCCTATAAACACCATCAGAGACATGCAGCTTTTAATCGATTGATTTGATTTCACAATATGGAAGTACATGACACAGCTTTTTAGGACGAGATCATGTGCGCTTTAAAAATGCAAGTCGTTTTTATGTGTCTACCTAGCAGCTGATTGGCGGAGGAGGTTGAGAGGTTGAACTGCTGTTCCAGATATTTCCCCAGAAAGGCAGCAAATCCAGCCACCACAGCGATTTCCATACAGGCCGCAAGAATGACACAGGTGAAAACCGGGTTGGACAGCAGATGCTTAGTCACCTTAGGGATAACTAAGGGGAAATGAGACTGAAATTAGATGGATAATGTGAAGAAAATTGCTTTTTTAGAGAAGATAAACATTTGAAAATGCTGTAATGTGCTCCAATCTTCAAATGAACTTATTCTTAACAACATCTGTGCATTTTTGTCTCTTGTCCCCTCTCTCACCCTGCAGGTGCTGGCAGCAGGTGAGGCTTGTGCTGATGTCGGGGCCATCTGAGGTTTTGACTCCTTCATACTCCTGCACCAGCTCAGCAGGCAGCATGGCCTGTTCACTCTCACCCCCTGGGTCTTCCCCGGGCTCATTCAGCGACTGCGGGAAGCCAAACATGAAAAACGAGGAGAGGAAGAGGAAAAGGCCACAGATGATAAAGCCGCCCCACCAGGCGCCGATCCAGCGCGGGTCGTCGGGAGTAATGTCCAGTGTGGCTGTTATGAGTGAACGGAGATGCGATGAGAAATGATTAAGGTGTGGTGTTCTATTACGTTCCATTATGTTTATTCACTTAGCAGGCGCTTTTATCCAAAGTGACTTACAAACACACAAACACAAGTGATTAATCATAAGAAGCCAGACTAATGCTCCTACCACTTGCAGAAGTGGTAACTAGACTCTTTTTAAAACCGTTCTTTTTAGGCAGCAACCTTCTTTGTTCTGGCTATTTTCAGTTTGATGTGTGGAGTTTTTATTCTCATACTCACATGTGTCAATGAAGACTGCATCAACATACACTTTGGTGCAGAGAGAGCCAAGAATGAAACCACATGCTGGTCCAAAGACCAATGTTGAGAATAAGATGCCTGTAATGCAACAAAATAAAATGGTTATGCAAGATTTCTTTTCATGTATGCATTATGTTGTTGTCAATTTACAAGAGTGAACATTTTTTCATTGTTTACTCACGCTCATGTTTGACATTCTTATGTGGAACACAAATGAAGATATTTTGAACAATATTTGTAACCAACACAAAACCACCGAGACATTTCTCAAAATATAATCTTTTGTATTCCATATACAGAAACGACATGAAGATGAATACCAGATGACAGAGCAGCCAGGACACATTAGCTTCACATGAGTAATAACAGGCACTGAAGGCCGTCATTGCATCTTGTTTACCCCTTAACAACAAGCAACAGGAGATGAAGACAGTAGCGCACTAAACTAAAACCCAATACTTGTTCTTTTGTGCCATATACAATACCAGCTACTGTACACAGCTTCCCTTTTTAATTGATGTGTGTACATTCATTCAGAAGTCTGCCAGAGAGTCCATCAGGACAGCAGTAAAGAGCAGCGGTTTGTAAATGATTAATAATAAAAAGTGCTGTAATTTGCTGAAACTGGCAGGATACTGGCGGCCTTGCTACGTGATATGCACTAAAACGACAACAGTGCTGTCTTATATTTCTATGTCCTAACCCCTACATTTGCAAACACTTCAACAAAGGTTCAAGTGGTGCCATTTAAAGGGAGAGTTCACCCAAAAATGAAAAATCTTTCATCATTTACTCACCGTCGTGTTATTACCTGTATGACTAACTTTCTTATGCACAACACAAAATAAGATATTTTGAAGAATGGTGGTAACTAAAAAAAACACTGGCCCTCATTTATTTCCACCAAGTTTTTTGTGTTCCACAGAAGGAGTCATACACAGGTTTTAAATGCCATTAAGGGAAATAAATGTTGGCATGATTTTCATTTTGGGGTGAACTATGTTATTTCACACTATTTTTAACTAACTTTAGGCCCATTATACCTCTAGTTCACTGCTTTTTGTTGAGTCTGGGGGTTAACACAAAATGATAAAAGCAGGTCACTCTCACCAATATAAAGGGAAGAGTCTTCACGCCTGACATGATCATCAATGTATGACACACCCAGCGGTTGAAGAGGTGTTGCCCCAACTCCCAGAAGCATCTGTGCTCCAATCAGCAGCAGATACATCATGTTGGTATTGGTTCTATTCCCACAGAAATAACTAGGATCGGACAGTCCCGGTCGACTAGTATTAGAGCACACATCCCTTCCCTGTCCTATAGGTCTTGACTCTTCAGACTGATATTCATACTGGTGGGTCAAAAACTCTGGCAGAGCTGACAGGAGGGCTCCCAACGCCATTACGATCCCCCCACAACCTATCAGCCGTGGCCGATGGGCTCTGGCCCCAAAGTAGCTGACGAACAGGATGAGGGCAAGGTTGCCAATCTCAAAGCTGCTGGCAATCACACCCACGTCAGCGCTCTGCAAGTTGAAGCGTCGCTCGAGTGTGGTGAGGACACTGACCTAAAACATAAAGAACAGTATATAGTTATCTGTTGTGCTTTTAAATTGACATAAATTACATAAATTGCTAAATATTGAATTCTGACATGCCTGGATTATAGTCTCTGTGTTAACAGCTGTTGTTTCAAATTTGAGTTTTTACCGTAAACAATTAAAAATGCAGAATATTTTGAAAAAATGTTTTGTGAGTAGCCTAGTCACATCCAGGATAAGCCCGTTGTACAGCTCCTTGAATCAAAAACATATTTTTACCTTGAGACAATGCGTCCTCATATGAAGACATTACGCTTTGGGTCTGCTGCACCATATACTTCATTCTTCTTAACTTAGACCTGTTGTCCTTATTTGTATACAAATTCTGGTAAAACTTTATTTTATAAGGCCCTTCTTACACATGTTACATGTAACTACTACAGAACTTACTTACTATGAATTATGCATAATTACATATTACTAACCCTAAACCAAACCAACTCAAATCAAACTTTATTTATAAAGCACTTTCAACGCCATGACTGGGACCAAAGGACTGTACATAAAAAATTAGGAGGAAAAAATATATAAACCTAGAAGTAACCCTAAACCTAAACCACACCCTAATCTAGTAAGTACAAATTTTGTATATACTTATCAGGTCCCAAACAGCTAGGAGAAATTTAAAAAGCAAATTACATCAAATCTCTGGTTTTAGGAGGTTAAAATATTTTTTGTGTGCTTTTATGGCTTGCAGAGTACCTTGCCTTGATAACAGCATGGATTTGTTTTTGTGAGGCCTGGATGCTCATACTGTCATGAATTTCTCTGAACATATAGCAGACATGTTTCCAGACAATTAAATGTCCCATCCAGGTCATGATCTTTTTATATAAAACATGGTATAATAATACAAAATCCCTAGAGACATCATATCAATTACTTCACCTTCCACTCTCAACCCTACAGAGCAGATGCGTTCACGTAATGATGTAACTGCGCGTGCATGTGTCCTGCTCTCGAGCTCGTGCTGAAAGTTAACGTGAAGGTCTGACCATCCTGCCATCTGATTTTACAAGATTATGTGGCTCGGTGGCCCAACGACAAAATACAATAATGTGTTTATCTGACCACTGTACTGATGATCATTTCCTATCACAGCGCATCTAAATCATGTGGAAATAAAGCAGTCGCAATACTGCGCGCGAGAAACGCCACCTCATGATGCTGTTTATCTTGCATTACGGAGAAAACCGTAGGTGCGTGCCGGATTCAATGTCATTACGGTATAGCATAAGCTGCGTGTTTTAACTCACCAGATAGGCTCCTACCGTGCCCTGTGCCAACATTAAGGCACATTCTGATACGAGGAATATTTTGATGTTGGAGAAGCATGATGTCTTCTTCTGGTACTCGTCTGGCTCCGTGTCTGGCGTGCTTCCCTCCGCGTACATCGAGTGTTTCACCTGCATCCTCCGATGCGGACTGCAGCAAGGCTCGGACAGAAAGTGACCATTGAGGACGAGTGCTTAGATGGATCCTCAGCGAGACGTGCACGGGTCCTTTAACATCGCCTCCGGTTCTGGTCCGGTGAGGATGAGATGCGTTCAGATCGAGTCGTACGAAATGATTTCTCTCGCTGCCGCTGTGTATCGCCAGCTCTGACTACGCATTTAGATCTCTGAATCTGAATGGTCCATAGACACCGCCGGAAAGCAACGACAGCCTATTAATAACCGTGAACATCACCGACACACAGAAACGCGATGCGATCAAATACGTGAGGCTGTCACAGTCTTCCGTTCTTCATTGGTGGTGATAGTTTGCCGGTGTAGGGGGTTTAGGTCTGCGTGTTACGTGTCTTCCGCGACCACCACAGTCTGCACCAAATGATGACCTCTCTCTCTCCTTTCCTCTCTAGTTGTGTCCTAAGATCATCCCCCTCCCACTAGACGACTGGCTGGCTGGATAATAGAATATAAGTGTAAACATGGCCGTAACCAGGGTTGGAAAATTAGTGAGGTCTGGGGTGGGGAGCAAGAATTGTCTTTATTCTCACAAGGTCACATGTTTGTAGAATGACATCTGTGTTTTCATTCAGCGTTCATCCTGTCCTGCTCATATTCAGACCGTTGTAATCGAATGTCTTTTTTCTACAGACGAATGTATTAAGACAACACATACAATCACAAGAAGATCATAAAATGCAGCAAAATACATTCATTGTAACACAGAACAAGATGTTGTAAGCTATGCTGGTAACAGACATTATAAAAAATATCTTCTGTGTTCTGCAGAAGAAAGCCATACAGGTTTCAAATGACAAGGGCGTAAGTAAATGATGACAGAA
The DNA here is from genome assembly GCA_026939265.1 of Oreonectes daqikongensis. NCBI lineage: Eukaryota > Metazoa > Chordata > Actinopteri > Cypriniformes > Nemacheilidae > Oreonectes > Oreonectes daqikongensis. The sequence goes on along the minus strand of JAOTQM010000343.1, from coordinate 5,619,604 downwards.
TTTTTCATTTTTGGGTAAATGCATGGTGGGTTCAGTTCAGCAACAGTGTGACATCAGGAACAGGTAAAGTTGAACAAATAAGACCTTTCCACCATATTCTCATCTTCTTACCTGGTTGATTATTTGAAAATTCTTTAATCTGATAAAAGTGGGTCTCACTACTGAACTCAAATGTTTAAATGGGAGTCTTGCTGTTTTTTCTGAAATGTCAAAGTGAATTGTATTACAAGACTAAAAATAACACTCACTGTGTGCCCTGAGAGCAATGCGTCAAACTGGGGATATCTGAGCTGCTGCTGACCAAATGATCATGTGGGTGTATATTAATTGCAGGATGTGCAATGTAACGGTGTTATTTCATCTTTTATATATGTTCTTTCTTGGCAGCAATAATGCAACAGTAACATTTTTGTAATCTTGCCTATTAGTAACACAGAAAGGATCTTTTCGTAACTCAAAAAAGAAAAGACTGTTGATGCATTATGCAGTACTCATTTAATGTGTCTATATTCACAGTGAGTGTGATTGCAGGTAATCACTAGTTTTGCACTGAAGGTCTCTGGGCTTCAATACTCTGAAGCAAAGACAATTTACTGCTGCCTAAAGAATGGACTCAGCAATAGCATAACAGTATATCTCAAACTGTCTTTAGAGGCAGAGTTGATTTACACACGCACGCACGCACGCACGCACGCACGCACGCGCACACACACACACACACACACACACACACACACAAGAGAGAGATAGAGGGGGAGAGAGAGTATTGACTGGTTGTTTTTTTATCCACCCTACAGAGCAAGACTCACCACTCCTTGTGTTTTCCCATCTGTCTATGGCTCCACTGGGCCCTTACAGTGATTCATATTGAGCCACACAGGGCTGTACTCAATTATAGCATCACAGATCCCTGTCTTTTTCCAAGGCTTGCATCACTTCACCATTTTTGGTTTGCTTTTATTGTCAAGGTCTATTATAAAAATTACATACAATAATGCAGTCGATTTAAGCACAAACTGAAAGATGGCTTTTTCTATAATAGGGTACAAAAATAGACTCATATTGTTGTTTTAAACTGTAGTTTAGTTAAAAATAGTTAAAAACTTTTATTTTTTGTCACTTTTACTGCAACAAAATTCTTTGTATTATTTGCATAAAATTATTTGTATAAAATTTTGACTAAACTAAACAAAGGTGAAACCCCCTTGACACAGTACTTAACTGAGTTTTTTAACCAACCTGTATGCTTTAAATCAGTGTTTCTGAAACTTTTTCTGCTATTCCCCACTTTGGAGGTAGGGATGGGTTCTGAGCCCCACCTGTACCCAATCGGCCCAACGATTGTTTTGGTTTAAGTGTATTGTCAATAAATAAAGAAATTAATAGAGATGGGCACAAAAATGACTTAAATTGCCCCAGAGTAAAAGGTTTGAAAACTAGACAGTTAACTGTGTTTTTAAACAACTGTTTACTGTCAGAACATGACAAACACATTTTTAAAATGTGAGGTAGAATTGACTATGAATACGGGCATTGACATCATTTTGTTTGGATATATCTGCTCAAGAGATCTCAGTTTAGTTTTTTGCGCGCTGTCTGAGATGCAGCTTTCTGGGCGCGCGCACATTGTCGGGGGAACCGGAATGCGAGCGGATAGAGAGGGACACCTCCGGAACGCGTTATGCAAGGAGTCCAGACGGAGGAAACCGAAAAGCGATCGCGTTTGTGGTGTGCTGCTTTGGCCGAGTGGTGCATACATTATCGTTTTATTGCCCAGCCCTAGTTTGTCGCGCCCCACTTGTCATGTCTCTTATTCCCCACCAGTGGGGCGCGGGTTTAAATGATATTAGCCAACAGCAAGTAGGCTACAGGAAGAAATAAAATCACTGTATAGCTGCTAAAGTCAAACTGAAACTATAAACCAAACTGTGACTAACATACAACAATATTTAATAACACACATGAGTTTAAAATAAATCTCGCGAAACATCTTCATGTAGGCCTAAATAACAGAATGGAGCCGCTGAGGCACTTCCGCTGATCTGCATTTGTCACATCTGAGTTTGATTCTTTTCTCTTCTTGTAGCATTAACAACTTTATTGATAAATTCTCATGATAAAAACTTGCAATACTTACTGACAATCATGATAAAAACGACACGATGTAAATTACCTCAGCTGTTCTTGAAAAGCTCTGTAATCGCAAACAGATTCATTTACTTCATTCACTTGTTGAACAAATAAAGTTTAGTCGCTAGATGTCGTTATTTTCACACAAAACTTTATTTATCTGTCAAACGCACATAAACACAGTGTTGACAGACAGGCCTACGCAGAATTAACAGTAGCCTAAGTTAACTGATCCGCGTTCTCGGCTTGTTAAACATTTGCCTCGTGTTTTCAGCCGTTACAAATAAACAAAACACTTAAAATTAAATGTTTAGTGTATTTCACGTCTTTATTTCAATCATTTTTTTATTTTAAAGTTTGGTTTGGTTTCGTTGGTTACACAAATTTTGTCTATGACATCATCACGATGACGGTGTTTATTAGTTACCAGAGTTACAGGTTTGGATTCGCGATAACGTTGACATTTGCTGTTTGTAAACTATATTTAAAGTAGCACAAATACTTATTTTATTTAAGTATTAGAGTACTGTTGTCTAGTTTAACATCATGGGTCTAGTAAACAGTCTCTTTAAATTGCCTGGATGCTTGGCGCACGAGACGGCAGATCCAGAGCAAGAAAGGAACCAAATACAGAAGCAAGAACAGAGAAAAGCACAGCGTCAAGATGACTTTACAACCAGACATGATGAGCAATTGAGGAAGATTAAGAAGAGATCGTCCAAAAGAGAGCAAGAGATCTCAGAGAGTCTGGAGAACGGCACATCTGAAACAAAGACTGAACGCAGTCGAGGGAGAAAGAAGGAAAGAGAAGGAAGGAGAGAGACAGATGATGCTGAAGGAATAAAGAGAGAGTCAACACTGAAACCGCTGGTGATGAACTCATCTGCTGAAAACTCTGCTTCAGTACCTGTGAGGTCAAAGGAAAGACTCAAAGACTCAGAGCAACACATGAATGTATTGGAAGAGGAGAGAGAGATGAAGATGCAGACTGACATGAAAACAAGTCCTACAGTTCACAGAAAGTCTAGTAAGGAATCTCAAGATGCTTCTCCATTGAGCATCGAGACCTTGACACTTTCACAATCTCCACCAATACAAGTTGCTTCACGTACACCAGCGTCAGCAGCTGAGAGGGTAAAATCCCACCATCCATTAAAGCTTGAACCGCTGGTGACGAGACGTGTTGATCCTCATCCCTCAACTACATCACCTGAGAGATCAAAGGTGGGACGTGCAAGGAGGAGACTGAGGAAACCGAGGAAGTTAGCTGAAAACATGGATCATGAAGGTAAGAAAACATTTATAAAGACGTGACAAGATAAAACTCTACTGTGTGTTGAGGTAAAACCTTAAACTCTCTCAATCTCTTCATTCATTAGTGCTTGAACCGCTGATACATGTTATTCCTCAACCCTCAACTACATTACCTGAGAGATCAGAGGAGAGATGTTCAGGAAGAAAAATTAGGAAAGATGCTGAAAACATGGATCATGAAGGTAAGAAAACATTTATAAAGACGTGACGAGTGCATTGCGTTGAGATAAAAACATTGTGACACTCTCTATCCCATCATTCTTCAGGATCATCTCCATATGTCCCAGATGATTATACTAAGGTGATATCACTGCCAGCAGCTTCTTCACAGTCTGATATCATTCTTATGGGCATTAAAGATGATAACAGCGAGTCTAATGAGCCTGAGGTCGAGTTCATCTCTCCATTTGAGCTGATGGACACCAGACACAGAAGACCGGAGCCCATGCTGAGAGAACAACTGATGTTTTGTTGGATGGAGGAGAACACGGAGATGCTGGAGAGTGAAAGTCCAATGGATGAAGTCCAGCCAGAAGCTCCAGAGCAGCAGGAGGCACCTGTGACAAAATCACATCCAGAGGGCAACACCGACAGAGAACAAACCCTTCAGAAGGAGAAAGACACTCATGAAAACATCATCAACACACATCCTAATGGTCCCGCTGGAGATACCCAAGATCACCCGAAAGATCAGGAGAAAACCAAAGCTGCCAGCAAAACAAAAGTATTATTTCTTTTTCGTCACTGGTTTGAGAAAAACACCAAAAAACAAAAAGAGAAGAAAATGAGAAAAGAAAGAACACAGCTAAAGTCACTGTGGAAGAGATACATCAACAGTCCAGCATTGAGTCATCTTTACATTAATAACAACAACCCCAACTATCACCCAATACTGCTTCTATAACTCACACTACAGTAACACCACCTCCTGCTCCTCATGACTGGTCTGAACCCTAAATCTCCTTTACATTGTTTTTTCTAAATGTGTGCAACAAAATGAAGTATATGTGCAAAAGAAATGAAGTATATGTGCAAAAGAAATGAAGTATATGTGCAAAAGAAATGAATTATATGTGCAAAAGAAATGAAGTATATGTGCAAAAGAAATGAATTATATGTGCAAAAGAAATGAAGTATATGTGCAAAAAATGAAGTATATGTGAAAAAGAAATGAAGTATATGTGCAAAAGAAATGAAGTATATGTGCAAAAGAAATGAAGTATATGTGCAAAAAATGAGTATATGTGCAAAAAATGAGTATATGTTCAAACAATTAGTATATGTGCAAAAAATTAAGTATTTGTGCAAAAGAAATTAAGTATATGTGCAAAAGAAATTAAGTATATGTGCAAAAGATATTAAGTATATGTGTAAAAGAAATTAAGTATATGTGCAAAAGAAATTAAGTATATGTGCAAAAGAAATTAAGTATATGTGCAAAAGAAATTAAGTATATGTGCAAAAGAAATTACACTTTACAAATTACTTTACACGTGTGCAATGAATAAACTTGTCTTTGTTTGAAAACACGTTTGTTTATTTGTGCATTTGTCACTGATAGAACATAAAATCATTTTTAAATTTAACAAAATTATAATTTCTGTCATCCGCTCACCCTCATGTCGTGTAAGATTCTCCACACAACGAACATTAACGTCTCTCAAACTCCCATATAGAATAAATGCAAGAATCATTGCATCCTTAAGATAAACAGCTTTGCTTAACATCTAAAAAATTGTTAAATGTAAATTTAAATCAATGATTACATTAAATAATCCACCGAATGTGAATATTAATGAGGTGATTGAGACGCTTCTACAGTAACGTTAACTTCTGGTCACTTAACCGTGTTCAGTCTCAGTCTGAAGTCTGAAAATTGATCTTGTTAGCTTCATAAAATTAAGTCATTTTTGTGATGCAAAACATAATAATTGCAAAATAAACAACTAAACAAATAAGTTCTGGATTTTGTTTAATATTAAGACAATTAAAACGATATAACCCCCTCGTAATACGACCAACTTTAAATTTGTAATACATTGCTTTAAAATTTTTATATAGCCTATTGCTTGTAAATTGTAAATGGACTGAATAGCTTAAAATGGCAAGTTAATATAAACATACAAAAATATAATACTTGCTTGCTTGTTGATCAAATGTGTGTAAATGTTCATGGAAACAAAACAATTTTACACAGTATATGTCACTACTAATAAACATGATATAACTGCACGTGACACACTGTAAAGTGCAGAAACTGTAGAGATTTAGATGATATGATGAATAAACAGTGACATCTAGTGGCCACAATCAACAGTACACAAATACTGATCTACGTTGAGAAAAAAAACACATAACTAACAAGTAGGGAGAAATATAAAAAGATCACTTTGATTCATTTGACCTTACAGATAATCAACTTATTGCACATATAGTTCACACTGATTACAGAAATGCTTGCTTGCGCTGGTATTATAGGCTATATAAAACTCATTGTAAAATCTAAAATTTTAATATATTTGCTATATTGTAAAAAAGTCTACATTTTTGTGTTGTTGAGAGGATTGTTATGTGAAGAAACACTGCACATCCAGGTATACAATCATTGCTGGACAGCAGAACAAGCAGTCTCTATACTAAGCCGAGGTAAAATGTGACCATAACATTCACCTCCAAAGCAGTCAAGGTTCAATAACATTACCCATGATATCTAAGACAACCCACTGCTTGCAGATTCTATCAAGCATTTCAGATACATCTCGCTGCCTTATTTACTTTGTATTACAGGTAAACTTCTATTGTACTACAAAGATCCACATGCTTTTTAAAAGCAGCAGTTTGGTGCTTTAAACTAGACCAAGTATCAAGATACATTTACTAAGTCCACCTATAAAATCATGCATATTTGAGCAACACGTTTTGCTTCAATCCTTAGGTTTCAATCTATACTGATAAATACAGTAAATATAAAGTAAATGAAAAAATGTTACATGCTGATGCGGTTACATTTTAAATAAATAAAGTTTCATGTCTAGTGCAGAGACATAACCAGTGCAGAAACAGTTTAATAAAATTAAAGGTTTTAAGTTTAACATTATCATAGGCTCTCTGTTCTTGTCCCTGAAATTAAACCATAGTAAGGCTATAAGGCTTTCAGAGAGGAGTAAGTAACACTTCCGAGCTCAGAGAAAGGATTGAGCGTGTCCCTCTGTGGGACACAGTGACCTTCCTGACAACACTCTTTCACATTACATGTTTCTGTTGCTTCCAGACATACTTAATCTTGTAAATGCATAGCTTTTTATATCAAACAAGCATCTCCATCACTAGCAAACTTACTTTAACGTATACCTCTATGAACAGGGTCCTTTAAACAGGTCACATTTGCAATAGTCTATGGTCCTCTGATTAAGGTTTTGCTTTGGTAAACCTATAAAATATAAAAAAAAACAAAGAAATTCTGATAATTTAAATTTTTTTTAGTTCCTTTTAAAGGAAAGAACACAATAAATGTAATGTAGCTTACATAAACAATTCAGAAATGGATACCTGATAATTAATAATAGCTTTTTTAATTTACTTTTTTTTAATTGACTAAATAATGATCATGCTAAATATACAATGCAATATTTTACACATCTAAAACCAGATGACATTTTTGGTTTTGGTGTTAATAATTGGGTACCTTGACCACAATTTATTTTTTGAAAAATATTTAAAAAAAAACACGCCCCTCTATGATGCTGAGATTCATACTCATAACATTTGATTCACTTACAACTGGCCCAACTTTTCAATAAATGACTAAAGATCTCTGGAGTGACAAACCGGGTATGTTTATTTAAACAAGCTAAACATTGATTTCATTTTTTACATTTTTATCCATAAAACAAACTGTTATTATTATTAAACTAAATGCATTTTTTAAAATCACATTTTCAGAATCATTTTTAGCTACAGCGTATTCTTGGTTATCAGGTCTCTCCAAGTCTGTACGGACCACATTTCTATTTTTGGTGATCTTTATGACTAAAAATGAACTCCACCTATCACAGCGAGGACACTTCTCTGCTGAACTTCACGTGTAACGTTAGTTCTGATGCCAGTAACTGTACCACGAGCAGCACAAAACATCACCATCACCTGCCGCGCTTCACCACAGCGGCTCAGGTCAGAGTCACGGTCACTCTCATCCTGTGCGCACTGTCTGCCTCTTGCAACCTCGCGGTGCTTTACTCAGCCAACCATAACCGCAGAAAACAATCACACGTCCGAGTCATCATTACCAATCTGGCCGTGGCGGATTTACTGGTCACGTTTGTCGTCATGCCGCTGGATGCCGCGTGGAATATAACGGTGCAGTGGCTCGCGGGAGATGTCGCGTGCCGAACACTGATGTTCCTCAAACTCGTGGCTATGTACTCGTGCGCTTTTATGACTGTTGTGATAAGTTTGGATCGACAGGCTGCTATTCTGTATCCTCTCTCCATCAACCAAGCCAGGAGGAGAAATAAAATTCTGCTGAGTGTGGCATGGACCATGAGTATCGTGTTATCCATACCACAGGTAAATTAAACACTAATGTCATAAATGATTATTACAGCAGTAAATGTTTCTCTGTATATTGTTTCACTATTTATATATTTGTTTGCTCTATTGGTTTCTCTATTTATATTGTTTCAACTTTTTATATATTTTATAAAACTAAAAAATCATATTTTTTTACAGAAATTATAAATTAAAAGTTGTACGAAAATGGCAAGTTATAAAACGTTAACAATAAGGAAAATATTGTTGAACCATTTGGTCAAAATCTACCTAGTACGAAATAAGATTTAACATTGCCTTAAAAGTAGCCTATACTTTACCCAAGAATAAACATTTTTGTCATTCTTTACTTATCACCATCATATTACTTCTTCAAAAAAAGCTAGATATAATGTGGGCACAGTCCTCATTGACTCTTGTTGCATGATAAAGTTATTATTTGTATGATAAAAACATCCACTTCCATTGAAGAATGACATGATATTAAATAAATACATGTGTAAATGACAAAAGGATTTAATTGTCAGCTTAATGTTATTTCCTTTGCTACTAATAGTTACCTACCAGAAATGATGTAACATGTATGCTTGAGATGTCCTCTCTTCTCCAGGTGTTTGTTTTCCATGTGGTGGTGATTGATTTCCCTGAACAGTTTATCCAGTGCACAACCCACGGCAGCTTTAGCTCACGCTGGCAGGAGACTCTGTACAACATGCTTACCTTCACCTTCCTCTTCCTCATACCCCTCCTCATCATGATTTCTTGCTACACCAGGATACTGTTCGAGATCTCTGAGAAAATGAAAGACAACTGTAAGTAATTATTGAACCATTTTTAATATTTTAAAATATATTGTCCGTCAAGCTACTTCTTTTTGTGTCTTTGTGTCATCCAGTGCTGTCCAATAGAGTCCAGCTGCGCAGGTCAAAGAACCACATCCCTAAGGCTCGTATGCGTACACTGAAGATGAGTGTGGTCATTGTTCTGTCATTCATGGTGTGTTGGACACCCTACTACATGCTTGGTCTGTGGTACTGGTTCTATCCTGCTGGTCTGGAGGAAACCGTGTCGCACTCTCTCTCACATATGCTCTTTGTCTTTGGCCTGTTAAACGCTTGTTTGGACCCCATCATCTACGGTCTCTTCACCATTCCACTGTGCAGAGGCATGAGGCAGCGGCGGCAGGACAGTAACATGGTAGCCTTTGAGCTAGAGAACACTAATAACTCTCTGATGACTTCCCTCAGATGCTCTGCCTCCTCTTTTAGCAAAAGACTCGCAGTTCAGCATACTTCTAGGGAAATGCTAGAATTAGACGGAGAGCATGTGCAAAGATGATTGGGGCTGATGGAGGAAAACATGTTTTTGTTAGATTTTTGTATAATGATAAATGTTTGTGTAATATCTGTTTTTTCGTCAGATGAAGCCAATTCTGTTATAGGCGCTTGAATCTTTTATAGACACTATAAATATACACTTAAAACGACTGCACCCATAGTCAGGTCAATAAGGAACAAACCCAACCGTTGGGTTTAAATTGACCTATGCTTGGTTGTTTTAACCCATGGCTGGGTCAAATATTTCTACGTTAATTAAAACCAATTGTTGAGTTTGTCCCCGTTTGACCCAACCATGGGTTGGTAACCCAGGATTTTTAGAGAGTATTATGTGTGTGTACATTTCTGAATACGATATGATCTGAATTTTTTTCTCAGAGAAACATATTTTTCTCAGAGAAACACAAAACACAATTCTTGTGGTCAAACTTGAAATGACAATAAATGAATTGGAAATCAAAGCCTTTGGGTGCTTAGCAGAGATTAGCAGCAACTCAATGTAGATAGACTGTGACTCACATCATTGTATGTTCCACAATTTAACATAAATAATATCAAAATCTCTCATCTGCCCACGGCAATCCAAGTGAGCAAGTACCAATGTGACTGAAATGAGTTACATAAACAAAATAATGATGTGCACAACTTGGAGGTTTTTAATAAGACAAGTAAACGGACTACATTGATGAACATTGCAGCCCAAATTGAATTAAACTGATATTCAGTACAAATGCTACAAATCATGAAAAGATTTGCTAGACTTGGGGAAAAAAAGACCAATGAAAATGGTTTTGACATTGAGTATAAGAATTTGCTGTGATCGTATCTAATGATGAACCTCTGACTAGGATTGTCAATTTAATTTCATTTAGTTTTAATTAGGGCTGTCAAATGAATAATCGCGATTAATCGCATCCAGAATAAAAGCTTGTGTTTACATAATATAAATCTGTGTACTGTGCATATTAATTTTGTATTTATAAAAACATACACATACATGCATATATTTAATAAAAATATAAAATATTAAAATTAATAAAAATTAAAAAAATATTTTTATTATTGGCAAATATAAATACATACATATATAGGCCTGCATGTATGTGTTAGTGTTTATAAATGCAAAATTAATATGCACAGTACACAGACATATATTATGTAAACTTTTATTCTGAATGCGATGAATTGTTTGACAGGGCTAGTTTTAATATAAAAATGCTTTAATAAAATGCTTTGTGAACCGTCTGCAAAAAGCATTTTCATGCTATTTGAGCAGCTAAAGTCTGATGTACCACTTTCATGCTTTTGTGTGTGTGTGGCCCCAAAACTGGAGTGTACCCTTATAAATCATGAATTCTAACAAAGGCCTAGCAAAAAGCCATACTTACAGAGAATATGAGGCACAGAGTGATACTCAAGATGCATGATGGCATCAAGATTTCAATGCATTCGATCCACATAAACAAAAAAGTGAAAATTAACTGCCTATTTGTCAAGTATGTTGTGTCTGACCAGTGTCACATTGTGTGATGGTTCATTTAACAACACGCTTCTGAAGCTCTTCCCATTGGATGGCCAAATTTTTGTTCCTCTCTTCCAGAGTGTCAAATCTACAGAAACAAACATAGAAGATTTACTTAATGTTGTTATAATGTTTTTATAAAGGCATCATCTGTTAAACTGTAAAATCCGACATAATGTCTGAACTTTAGATAAAGAGCTTAATGTTTGATATTCTGTTATTTATGTATACTGTAAACTACAGCTCACAAACCTTTCCTGAATGTAAAGGTTGCAGGTCTCCTCCAAACCTGAGAGTGTGACTGTGGCAGCTGGCCATGTGATCCGATACAGATCCATTACTGAACATTGTGAACAGCTAAAGATGAAAAGAGAACCCTCATCCTCTTCTTTGTCTGTTACCTTTTTCGAAGGTGTTTTACTGTCACCTAATAAACACAAACCATGCATAAATTATTAAAAGTAAGAAATGTGATTATCACCGAATAGGGATAGAGTGTCATTCATGTGATAACTAATTTAGTAAAACATTAAATGTTGCTCGTAAATTAGTTCGTCCAGCTGTGACAACAAAGTAATCTTACATTTTTAGACAATGATGACAATGTGATCTTACCTCTAATATACAGATTTTGCTGGATGGGATCCAGCACATAAACAGGATCCCAGACTGGACCCAGCACATGGGTCAAAGGCAAGTTTAAGATAAACACTGGTGTTGCATCCTTCATGTCCCATACTGATACTTGCCCATTTCTTTGCATCAACAAAGCCTGTTAACAACCTCATGAATTAGTACATGTACAGATGTTGCCAGGTGATTCTTTCTGAAAAGTTAAAAGTAGCTAAAACATACAGATCAAAAACTAAGATTAACCTAAACCTCAAGTGTCCCAACTGCAAAGAAGGCTATTAAAGAAATTCTGTCAACGTCCCTTAAAAAAAACATAGTTTTAGCTAAAAGCATTTAATCAGGAAGTGACTGAAATATGCTGCAGTATATAAATGGACAGTTCTACCAAAAAGTATCTGTCATCATTTATTTTGAGAATGGTCTGTTTTTGTATCTATTCAATGGAGGTTAACAAAGAGCAACATTGTTGTGTTGTTGTGCAATGTTCTTCAAAATATCTTGTTTTGTGTTCTGCAGAAGAAAGAAAGTCACACAGATTTTAAATGACATGAAGCTGAAGAAATTATTTTTAGTTTGGGGTTTCTCACCAGATTCTTTAGGAAGGTCACAGGTTCAGCAATAGTGGCAAAACTGCCTTGGTCTCCTGGTCTGATAAAAGAAAACGCATAAGTATTTTTTATGGCAAATGTATTAAATGTGAGTGCTTTGTACCTCTCAATAAATGCAACAATCTGTGTGTCTCCTCCTCGTCCTGCTGTCACACTGTAGCATGATCCGTTCCTGCATGTGACCACTAACTGTAGTTTGGGTGAAAAGAGGCCTTGTTGAAGAGGAGTGACCTGTTGTCGCTCAGCACTCTGCAGAATGAACTTCAGTCTGCATATTGCACTGTCTCCAGGGATCAGAATATTGGCGTATGGACACCCTGCACCATCAGAAGATAATTAGGGTAATTATTCTCATTACAATCAGTGACATAAGTATTGTGGCATTACATCAGGTTTTGATCTTACCATTAAAAACAACAAAATTGGCACAGTATTTACAAAGACTGAAAACCGAAGCATTCTTACCATATCTCCGGTCCCATATGGTTACCAGCTGTCTGACAAGTCCTAGAACAATGAACCTTGTGCAGGCACTGACAGCAGAGAAGAGGATTTCCTGTGAATTTGGCCACAAAACCTCTGGCCTGGGCTCACCGTCTGATCGAGAACAAAGGTAATGTAACTGCACATTTATATTGTAAGACATAAAACATTTATTTATAAGTTGAGTACCTGCTTTTTCCTTTGAAGTTTTTAGAATATACTGTAAAAAATTATTGCTGCCACTCCACCACAGACACAGGGCAATGGGAATATCTACAGAAATAATAACATGAAATACAAGAAATGGACATACAACAAAATAAAAGCAAGACATCTTTCACAATAGACACTTAACTTGTTTAATAAAAAAAATCTTTGATGTTTCTTTACAAACACAGATGATCTGTTCTAGCAAAAATATTTTGCAATTTTGTGTGGAAAAATCTCTAGTGTTCATGATTCACCTCTAGTTGGCTCTGCTCCCCCAGGCAACGGGCAAAACCCCTCATGCAGCAAGAAGTGAAAAAAAGTACAGTTGCTGCAATAAAAAAGTCAACAGGCAAAAACAAATGTTGTATTTCTAAAGATAAAATTGACACTGTGCTTTGTGATGCAACACCTAAACCCAAAGATTTGCTTCTAAAAGACTTTAAACTATCTAACCTGGGAGCTTCTGATCTCAGCTGTGATGGTGTCCTTGGGCTGGAGCTGAGGTTCTTTGAAAACATTTTCCTGAACGCCGCATCCTGGTTTTCCCATTGTGAACTGCTAATCATGTGATTTTGGCCTGAGCCTATTATGGTACCGCCTTCTGTTTTCTGCAGGACTTCAGATGGACTTTTCAGAGAGGTTCCTTAGAGACATTTGTCAGGGGAAAATACAACATGAATACATTTTCAAAACAAACCAAGCATGAAAAGTCATAAATTCATAAAACTGAGCTTTTCAGTTAAGTAAGATAATGTTAGTGTGTTAGATAATGATCAAATGTGATAATGTATCAATGCTTTAAATGAAATACCTGCTGGGATTTCTGGAGGTTTCATCTTCATAAGTAAGACTGGAGGAGACAGTTTGGCCTCTGTGGAGGTTTGTGTGGCCTACAGAAAAGATAGCAGAACATTATCATCTCATTATAGCAACTCAGCAAACAGTAATTACATGGAAACTGAAGATATGCCTCCAAAAAAGTGCATTTGAAATAAACATTAACAAATGACCATGCTCAATTTTTATTATAACATTCATATAGTAAAAAATAATATGGTTTTCTACCAGAAATAGTACTTATTTTACTCTCATTGTAATTATAACAGTTACCTGTTTGGATTCCAGCTCTTTGAGCCACAGATCTCGTGGGAAACGATAAACATCCAACCAAACAGATCCACTGGCTTCAATGCACAACAACAGCATTAATACATTAACAGATTTATGTTTAACTGTCTTAGTTTTCTATTGAAAAGTTAAAATGTTAGATAAATGCACATTCAATTTAACATAAGAAACATTTATAGCTTACAGGTCATGACTGCAGCTCCAAAGTCTCCACTTCTAGACACTTCAAATTTTGTACAGATTTGTCTTTGGTTTATATCATCCTGCAAAAAATGAAACATAATGCCATTCATCTCTATTACAAACAACAAAAACAAACAACACACAGAATAACTTGCAAGTGCACTTACAGTTTCATTCAGGACTTTAATCAAGTAAATATTCTCTGTGTGATGAACAAACAGGCGGGCAATACCTTACAAGATAGAGAAAAAATGAATACTTCTGAAAATCCAGGACAAGATTTATTGATTATCTGTCAGATAATACTCATCTCTGAGAAGAAAACAGGACAAGGATAATCATCCTCCACTCTCTAGAAATTACCCATGTCATCCACTGTACATAGAAGGTGTGTGCAGTTTTTCAGAGAGGCACAAGAGATGCTGGTAAGCTCCACTCTTTCACCCTGCCATGCTCTTACACAAGTGAGAGTGGATGTACTGATGACTGACAGACCATGAGTGTGACCCAGAAACAGGTAAACGCCATCCTCAGAGCACACAACGCTATTCGTTCTGCCAGGAAGCTAAGAACAAAAAACATTTAAATGTAAATTTTGGATATATGCACCTACATAATGTGACATCCCAATGCAAGTATTGTTACACATACCTTCATTTCTTTATTGGGATTTACCACAGGAACCTTTCTCATTCCCTGTGCATCTTGTCTGATCTTGTCCTGCTCTGATATAACTTCCCATGCCCTGTCAACTAGACTGTTTAACAATTTATTGATCACTCTGACAGACTCGGGTAACTGATGTTTGGGTTGGTACAGATCTGTCAGGTAAGTTATGTCATCCTCTTCACTGCTGCTGTGGTCTGACGGCTCTGGAATCTCAAACCCTTTACTCATGTACAAAGCCATTCTGTATTCTGAAAAATGACCACATGAGAGTATTAAACAAAAATGTCAGCTGATAAAAGATTTCAAGAAGTAACCCTATATGTTTTAACTGTAAACGCTGACATGTACATTTGCACTGTACATGATACAGTAAGGTAACATTCAGTGGCGCCTCTTCGTTTTTTTGTGGGGCACAAACAAATACCAAAAACTTAGCACAAATATCAATAATATCATGGTTTACAAAAGCTGTTTAGTCAGAAAACTGATAAACTTAAATAGCTAATATAAAATATAAATTTATATTAAAATATAAAGTTAGCAGAATATTACACATGCATTGTACTGCTAAGTTACTTCGTATAAGAAAAGGTAACGTCACCTGAAGCTCTTTGCTACTTAAATCTCCTTGCGATAAACTAACAAAATAGTTTGAAATCTGTTGGCCTCACCGTTATTTGGCGGAAAAAGTGATGTTTAATCCAATCGTAACTCAACTTTAATATAAATAAATAATACTATGTTTTACACAACACCTCATCGCCGACACTTCACTGGAGAACTTCCGGAGTGTTAGGTTGTCATGACAACGTTTTAAGGTCGCTGCTTAAGTTCTTCTAGGCAGTCTTATTTTTGTGCAAAAAATGTCACTTGGATAATAAATATTACATTATTTAGTCCAAGCTGTTTAAATCAGGTTTTAACTGACCTCTGGAGGTTAGCGGCCATCATTTCAGCATAATTTATGGCAGGTTGTTTGATATTTAATATGAGTACTAATATTGTGACTTTTTCACTCATCTTTCTCAATGGCTCTAATTTGAATGTCATGTTTTGTTGAATGCTGAATACCCTCTCCCTGTTTATACTATTTAATAATAATAAAAAACAAATCATGTTTTGTTAAATGTCATTGGTTGCCTTATTTTGGGATAATGTTAGCATTTGTTTATATTTTTTTAAAATATACATATGTGATTTTTTCTATTAATGAAGTGTGGTTTAATATAGTTAAAGTGAAGTATAGTAATCAATACACATTACAAGTGAAACATTGTTTGAAGCTGTTGAGCATTACATGAATCACGTGACCACGCAGCGGCGAGTTCAAAGCGTGTCATAACTCTCATATTAAACGGCTCTGATAATGACATAATGATTGGCAACATAATAAATGTTAATGATGATGTAATGACTTGACAGTGTGATGTCATAATGTGACGGTGTCATATTACCTATCTCCACATCTATTTCAAAGTTAAAACTCCAGACAGAGAAGTGATTAATTTAATAAATAATAATATGTTTATATACTTTAAAAATACATTTGGTTATGTGCATTAAAGTAACAGGCTACTGTTGTTAATGAACTTTTTGGTCTTTCCAACCCTGCCCCAGCAGGGGTCTGTACACTCCACTGCTCAGCTGAATATAATTTGAAAGACAGATTCTCCACAGAAGCCTACAATCTTTAATAAAACCCACTGAGATGTAGGTTTGGTCATATTTCATTTATTGAACAATACCCAGTGATACGTGAATATAGCATCAGTGAGTAAAAAATATATTATCAAAAATATTTTAGTGTTGTGTAAAACAGGCACAGTGCTTTATGAATCTTATTTTGAGAACCTACTCTTCATGAACATGATTTTGGCAACTGAGTCAGAAAACTGCAACAACACATTAATCCTGTGAACAAGTCTCTGAGCGTTCTTCTGTTTCTTGGCAATTTTCACACTGGCTAATAAGATTTACCTTTGAAAGAACAAAAAAAATACATTTTCTTTTACATGGCTCATTCTGCCAAAGTTTAATAGACCTGTAAAAAATCTACAGAGTTGAATAAACTGTAGTTGGTGCATCCTGGGCAAAAGTGCAACAGAGAGTACAAGTACAGTTACGTGAACCACTCTCCTCCTTATACAAATAAACATATCTATTTATACACATTAATACACATTTAAGTAAATAGTCTTGACGTATCACAGCTGATAAAATATCATCACTCAATTACTGCAAAAAACCCTCATATATAAACCTACTTTTATAACAAAATATTTGGATAATACAGTTTAGAAAATAACCTAATCAAAATGTGCTCAGAAAAAGGAAATATAAATAGACAATAGTACACTATAAAGAGTTATTGCATCAGATAAAATTGCTAGGTTTTTGGTAGATAAAGCAAAATAGAATGCATCAAAATACACTTGTAAAATAAGTTATTCACAGATCAGTAAGCATTGACATACACTAAAATTACTACATGAGCAATAACAAAACAAGAATACTTTGTTTTCCAGAACGTCACTTTCAGCTATAGCAGTATTTAACTTAATCAAAGTTCATTTTAGGAGTCATCTCCATCAGCCTCATAAACGGAGTGTTTATCTGTGACGGGCTGGTTCTCACTCTGGGACTGGTAGGGGACAGTTGTGAGGTTGGAGATAGCGTAGACTCAGACTCCAGAGTCTCATGACTGGTCTGAACATAACTTGAAGATGATGCTGTAGTTTGCGTGGTGCTTGTCACACTGTCCCGTGTATGTACATTACTGGATCGCAGCATTGTGGTGTACTGACCAGGAGAATACCTAAGAAGACTACCGTTCAGTCTGCTAACTCTTGGGACTGTTGAGAAAGAACTAGTCTGGACAGGAGGTACATACAGCTGCTCTTCGGATCTAAGAAAACAGAAGAAAATGTGTGTAGACGGTGCAGGTGGTCTTTAATTTCTTATGGCAATGTCGCTCTCATTACCTAATGGGCAGGTCACAACCAACTCCGATTTCCCTGGTGGATACTTTAGTTTCAGAATTTCTCTGTACAGACATAAAATACTTCAGCTTGTCTTCTAACTCATTATTCTAGGAGAAGCAAGGCAAAGGACAGAGTCAGATCAGAGGCATAGAAAACTGACACATATACAGACAGACTGTTGGACTAGGTTTGACTCAGCGTAGATGTATGAGAGATTTGAAACGACAATCAAAGATTTCAGCTGACAGAATAGCACTGGAATGTGAAGTGTTCACATTCAGCATGCTTTTTCCAACCATTCTGCGCCTCTTGTTGATTGGTGAAGGGGCATGCAAAAATCTGATTTCGGCCATGTTGGTCTTACCTCACACTCCACAATGGAAATCCTGTCCAGCAGCTCAGCGATGAACATGTCCTTCTGGGCAACTTTAGCTCTCAATGATTCAACCTGTGAAATTTATTTTCAGGTCAAGTCATGTCAAGACTTTTTGAAAGAGTATTAACTAATGTCTGACTCTGAATCCTCACCTCTTCTATCATGGTCTTGACCTTCCTCTGCTGAGAAAACACCATATCATTAAGATGCTTTATTCTCTCTCTCAGTTCTGTTGCTTCCTCCTTCAACTGTTCTGATCTGAGAAGACACGTTGTATATAAGTGATAATATATGCAACTCTATAACGAAAGAATGTTTCTTTATTTGCTGGTGCTATGCATGTCATTCATATGTGCAGTATACTGTCTTGAAATATAATTATTATCGTGATGTTGCTGGTTATTAACGCCTGTAGGCTATGAAACCAACCAATTTTAATCATCTTGAATTGAAAAAGTGCAATAACATAACAAGTTCTAGCTGAAAAAATGAAACATATTGCTGGTTGTCTTACTGTTTAGTCACAGCAATGTCAGCATGGTCAATTTGGTCCAAACCACGTAAGCGTTGTTCACAGTCATAAAGCTTTTTTATCAGGTCACCCTTCTCCTGTTATAAAGAGCAGAGTTGTATTAATACAATAAAAATGACTTCAGTGGTAAAAGGTGAAGAGTGAATTAAGTGATATTATTTACCTGAGCCATACAGTTTAGTAACCGCTCCACCTCTGTGATTCTTTGGTCTCTTTCTGCGATCTTGGCCTCGGCTATTTTAGCATTCCTCTCTGCCTCTTCAAGCCTCCTAATGTAGTCGTCCAGCTGGGCCTGTGTTAAAAGTCAATCGATGTCTTAGGAACATTTTCATTCAAGGTTTTTTACCATCATTGAAGTCTTTAATTCTACCACTAGGTGGAACCCCTATCTTAAACAATAGACATTTTTCTCTTTTCCCTGGTGTGTAACTACAGATGTTTCCTGTTATGAAAATCCTCCCACCCTGCTTGTGAAGTATGAAACAAAACCACTCCAGTCTTTTTACATGTGTTAGAAGATAACAATCTTAAAATATAACCAAGTAAGGCACGTAATTAAATAGAGTCCTAACTTATTCAACCAAACTAAACTGAGTAATAATAAGCAAGGCTTTGTAAGGGTGTCTGTCTGTGTATTTGTGTACCTGCAGAGCCTCTATATCTTCTATGTATTTCTTCTGCTGTTCCTGCAGCTGTTCTTCATATTCCTTCTGTAACTTAGCACTCAGCTCCTTCAATGCTTGAGTTTTGGCCTCTTGAGACGTCTCCACCTACACACAAAAAACAAATGCATTACGACATTATTAAAATATTCAACTAGACAAACGTTTTGTAACATTAGGATATAATGTTTCTGCAGAAAAATGTGTCTTGAGTTTGTATCAGCCAACAGCTCTCTGGTCTCCACAACGTTCTAAGTAAGGTTATTTTGTAATATTTTGGATATTAAAAATAACATTTCACTCACAAAAAGTACTAAAGTGGTATTGCTATGTTTTTGAACATTCATGGTATTTTTGCAGCACATATAAAATACAATTGTGATAGAATTGTGTAACCATTCAGTACCAAGTATTGTTATCTAATACTATTCCTATAGGGTAAAGTTTAATACATATAATAGTTTTGTGTGTGTGTGTGTGTGTTGCACCTGATGTTTCAGAGAGCGATTTTCAGCCTGTGCTGCTTCTAGCTGTCTTTCTGTCTCTTTCAGTTTCTCCTCCGTCTTCTCGAAGGAGCTGCGCAGAGATCTCATCTCATCCCTGTTTCCCACTCGGTTTTGACAGCTTTCCAGCAATGATTTCTAAAACAGCAACACACAGACAGACACCTTTATAATAATAGAGATTGTTATGGCTGTTCTTTGGCTGCTAAAAATGGTGTTATGGCACAATGCCGCATAAAAGGCAGTGTTTAGCAGCTTTTAAAAAAAAATATATATATTTTTGGCATTTTGTCTTTATTTGTATAAGACTGTGAGACAGGAAGCGAAGTGGGAGAGAGAAGGTGGTGGGATCGGGAAAGGACCACAAGACGAGAATCGAACCCGGGTCACCCGAAGTGCAACCGCGCTACATGTCAGACAAGGCTATCGGCTCCAACGTTTAGCAGCTTTAAACTCCGTTTTTGCCATCATAGAGACTGAAAAGTATCATTTCATTGTTTTATATTCATTATTTAAAAACTGTAAAACTGTATTATCAACCTCTGAAAACAGTATGACATTTGTATGACATCCAACATTTGCAGCAACAAGTTGACTACAAACGATGTCAAACGTTTTTCTTAAGAGATTCAGCCTTTGTCAGGTAGCAATGACCGCATTGTACCTGCAGATCAATGTTTGATGTTATGAGGGAGCTGTTCATCTGGTCAAAGCTCTCCATAGCTGCCCTTCTTGTCCTCACCTCTGACTCTAGGTACCGCTTATGAGAGCTGGCCACCTGGGACAAACACAGTCAGCACATTGTTTTACCATTATGAAACATAAGGCTGGGTTCTCATTGTTCTTTAACTGAGAAACTCTTTTTGTGTTTAATAAAAGCAAGGTGATATTCTTAGATATGAGTCACTTGTTATGAGTCACTTTTACTCACCCTTAATTCCTGAGACAATTTTTGCATTGACTGTTGCATCCCTCCGAACTGGCCGTACATCCTCTCTCTGACTTTTTCCAAAGAGTCACGTACCTATGGTGAAAAGAGGAAGCTTGTTTTTATTAAAATATGATATACATTTACATTTACTTATTTGGCAGACGCTCTTATCCAAAGCAACTTACACTATACTTTACATTTGTTTTTGAGTATGTGTAATCTCTGGGATCGAATCTGGGATCGAATCTGGGACCTTGGCATTGCTAGGACCATGCTCTAACCCCTGAGCTACAGTAAAGCAGGATATAAATAATTGAAAATGATAATAATTCAAGAAACTTCATCTTGTTGGATAAAGCTGTATTCACACCTCTGAACTAGTTAATCAAGGTTTTCTGGTTAATTTAAAAATAATTTTCCTGTAGCTCACCTACAGTGAGTTTCTGTAGCTCAACTGCTAGAGAATGTCAAGGTCATGGCTTCAATTCTCAGAGAACACACAAACTGATATAATGTATTCCTTAAATACACAGTAAAGGCACAGGAAGGTACACTGAGTACCACAAAACTGATTTAAACAGATCCTTCCAGATATCTTGATGTTTTTGTCATGCTATTGTCCTCTAATAAGATGTACAGAATATCTTTCAGTGCTTACCTCTCTGATGTACCTCATTTCATCCCTCAGGTGATTGACAGACCACTCGCGTGCCATCACTTCCTGTTGGTGGTTGGAGCCTGTGCTCTGCACTACGCCATAGACTCTGGGCCCATGCTGAGCAGGCTGTTCCTTAATAATGCCATTGGATACAGGGCGCTGAGGGAAAAGGACCACAGGGGTCAGATTTCAGTTTGTAGATGTGTTTAAAAGGTGTTAGTATAGATCCCGCTGCTATATGTCTATAAGTGCATCCTGGTTTACAAAATAAGATTTAGACTGTCAATGTTATGGGTAAATATTTAGGAGTAAAAAAACACATCTACACGCTGGAGTATTTTAAGCATTTCTGCGTAGTGTTCAGAATGAGAGGTTGGGATGCAGACGAATTTCCCTCAGTGAGCGTGTCATATTTCTGCAATGCAGTACAAAAAAAATTAAAAACGCATTCTTTTTATTTTTGTTTATTTAGTACCATGAATATTGTCATGTGACCAAACCATGTGATTAGTACATGTAGAAAAATGTGTTTAATGTGAAAGCCAAGGGGAAAGGAAGGTAAACTAAAAACGGTGTCATAATGCCACACCCCCGGAGCAAATAAATGTTAAAAGCTCTCGCTCCAGGGCACACGGTTGCTGATTAGTGACTTTGATGCTGGGACATTTATACAGTAGGTCACTCATATCTCCAGGATTCTGTGGCCAAAGGAGTTGTATGCGCTTTTGTTATTGCTTTTTAATAATAAGCGAACAAACATGTTGTGTAACGAAAGCCCTAAGGTCATACACATACTTCAGCTCATGCTTGCTTTGCAAACAATAACGCACAAGCTCAAATACCTTGCGGAAAACAAGCACCTGTGTTTTACACTTTACCATCATTCTAGCAGTATCATAGATACTATTACCAGGTGTCATGAGTACAAACATGAAGAAAAACACATATTGTGTTTAAAAAGCATATGGTACTGTAATGGATATGTTGTAAGAATACTGTGCTTATTTCTATTGGGATTCATATTGTAATGTGTGTTATTAGAGTTATTTAGGTTTGCTCGTGTTATCATGAAGGTGTTGTACCTTGTCTTCCTGTTCAGATGATTCTCTGCCAGGTGGTCTCTCTCTCTGCATGAGCCCATTTTTCCTTTTATAGGTACTATTGACCACTTTTTCTTCCTGTGGTGTAACAAAGTGTCGGTCAGTTCATTCATCTTTAATAATATAATAGGCTAAAACATTGCCGTTTGATGTTAACATATAGTATTTTCTAAGGTTAGACAAAAGTTCACCATGCTTGTTAAATTCATAACACATATTCTTGTTTATGTGAAACAGTACTTTTATACTGAGACAGGTTTAGCATTGTACTGAGGTGAAACAATATTGATCAACTCCAGCTTTGATCACACACTAGGTGTGGTACTCTCTTTTCTCAGGACAAAGTTTCACAGAATCTCATTCATGTTGTGAACACACCTCTTTACAGCTCTATCCCAAAACAAAATATAGAGCAGCTTCCCGATGAGGGACAGTGAATACTATGAAACTTATGTAAGGAATTACATAAGGTATGACACCCTAAAAAAGAAAATGTTATTTTTTATAAACCTGTATGACTTACCTCCGCGGAACACAAAAGAAGATTTTGAAGAACGTTGGTAACCAAACCCTGCCCCGCATTGACTTAATGCACTGAAACATTTCTCAAAATATCTTCTTTTGCATTTCACAGAACAAAAACTCATATAGGTTTTAAACAACATGAGGGTAAATAAATTATTTTAATTTTGCATTTAAAACCCCCAGATTTTTCTCAAGCTAAAACCTCTACATTAAAGCAAGTGAAGCATGAGAATAACTCTTCATTAAAGCAGAAAGTCAAATATTTTGAAATAGCGAGTGTGAGTAAGATTAATGATTTACCCTTGACTCTGACTGAATGATAGATATAGTGTGAGAGTCAGTGGAGATAAGAATAGTACATTCACTGAACATTTTTCAGACACATTTCTACCTGACTGCATAAAAGTATCTAACCAAACAATGACAGACAACACTAACAACACCTACTCTCTACTCCTTTTCCAAATATTTTACTGATACTGCACTTTATCTCTAACACCACGCAATAAAAGCTTGGTGTGTTTTTCCTGTTTCATATTCTTCATTGCACGTGTAGTCTTACTGATTGAATTGCATGCTCTGTCCTTTCTTTACTCCATCATTAAGCTCTATTGTTGTTGCACAAAGATGTGCCGGTGGCTGTTCCATCCTGTCTAGCACCTGTTTCATAGAATATATCAGTTTGTGTGGGTTACAGTAGGTGCTGCCCACTCTGGCATTGCTGAGACCAGTAATGCAGACATTCTGAGAGGTTATGCTTAAAGTCTTTACAAAAAACGTTGATCCTGGATCAGTGTATATTTCTGGCTTTTTTGTAATCCAACAGGTGTAACTCGGGTAATGCAGACCACAGGCAGGCCTGTCTCCCACGGTGGATAAGATTACCAAGCACGCCCTTCTACAATTCTGCAATGGGGTTTTTGTCACTGTTATAAATGTAATAGAATATCTTAAAATATTTGACTCATCTCTAGTCTTCATACTCAACTATCCTTCCTCTTTCTATCTTTTTGTTTTTCTCTGACCTGGTTAAAATTTTGTATGACTGTGTAACTACCAATTGTAAATATTACAGTATTGATACAGTACTTGCTGTGCATTACCAAATAACAAAAAAACTGTTCAAGTTTACAGTTCTTCACACTATTTAAATATCTGAAATGCCAACCGCAGCACATGCTGTATAAAGAAAATTGGTTGACTACTGTAACTGGCCATTGACAGCTCATTAGGAGATCCTGAGTTGTGTGTGTTGACGTTGCACACAGCACAATGACAGTCTACAGCTGGCCTGTCCCGAGAGAGACACTGATAAGACCTTCGACAGTTTTCTATTTCTTACTGGTATCTGGCTTATGAAAGTGCTAGATGTTCCAAAAGCAGCTGCTATCAGAGACCCAACAGTTTAACTTCAAGGTCTAAGAGCTCCCAAGCCAAAGTACAGATAAAAACTCTCATGACACACCTCTCTTGACTTCTTTCCTACCACACCGACTGTGAAGGGCTTATGGCAACTTATACATTAATTTGTCACATACAGTAAACTAACCATGATGTGGGTGGTAAACAAGTTCAAAATGTAACTTTGCCTCCTTAGGTAAACAAGTGACTAATTCCATTAGCTTTGTTTTATGTGACTCTCCTAAGACAGCTCAAGGATATTTGAACAAGAAATCAGCATAAAGCCTAATTTGTTTTTAATATGTTGTCTGTAGCGGTCGATACAGCAGTGATGTTTACATCTGCACATGGGAATTGAACGCGGGAGCAGACAGCAACAGAATTTGTATTGCATGGGTTTATCACAAATACAATACGTTGAAACGTTTTAAAATGCTTGACTGAAATATTTCTCATAATTTTAAAAATGTTTTGAAGGTGTATGTATGTTTAATATTTTAAACTTCTATAGACAAAGTATATAATTGTGGCAAGTAGGTTTTACTACATTTACATTACTAAAATATTTTTTGTATGACAAATGACAAGTGAAGAAAAGCCGCCAATGAGAGAGCACATAATAGATGGAAATTCTTTGGTAACACTTTACAATAAGGTTGTATTGGTTAACATCATTAAATGCATTAGCTAAAATGAACTAACAATAGCTTTTACCATTTAGTAATCTATTATTGTTAGATAATGCAAATACTGTTCATGTTAGTTCATGGTGCATTAACTAATGTTAACAGTTACAGCTTTTGATTTAAAAATGTATTGGTAAATGCTGAAATTAACATGACCTTTATTCATTCACTGCTAGTTCATGCTAGCTAATGCATTAATAAATGTTATAAAAGTATGACCTTATTGTGAAGGGTGAGGTCTCAAAAAGCTGGTTAAAAAATTCTGAGGGTGACTTTAAACATACTAGAATATAACAGTTTTGATTTCTGTGTGAAGTGTGTCAAAATATTTAAATGGTAGCATATGAGACTGGGATCAAAAAAAGTTGCTCTTAAGTAGCATGAGAACATTTGTAGCAATAGCCAAAAATACATTGTATGGTCAAAATTATCAATTTTTCTTTAAGGCAAAAAATCATTAGGATATTAAGTAATGATCATGTTCCATGAAGATATTTTGCTCTCAAAACTTTATTTTTGTGAATGGATGCAGCAAAATTGCTAACAAAATGGCCAGAAACACGGCAACAAACTTCACTCGCTGCTGTCCGCTCTTTGGGAATTACCCACTCAAGTTTTCTATCAATGTAAAGCATAGAATTTCTGCTTTCGGCATCATTACAACGGTAAACCAAAAGAGAGCATTAAAACAAACCTGTTTCTTCTAAGGAACGGCCTGCTACATGACCTCTGATAAACAACTTTAAAGACAATTTTCTCAATGTTTTGATTTTTTCCCCCCTTCAGATTCCAGAGTTTTAAATAGTTATATCTAGACCAAATATTGTCAAACCATACATCAATAGAAAGCTTTAATGTTAAGCTTTCAGGTGAAAAATCGCAATTTCAATATAAATTCATATACAAATATTGGTAAATTAATAAAACATTTACATTAATTCATTAAACAGACACTTTTATCTTTAACAGACACATTTAGGTATATTACACATTGAATATTTTATCATTGTTGTGATATTTCAGTATTGCAACATTATTACATCCTACAGCTGAATCATGACACGAACCAATCAGAAATGTATCCTGTTAATCTTTATTCTGTTATTAGGCCATTATGCCATTTGTAGCACTCCCCAAACAAAATGAAGATATCAAAGTCAGTGAGAAAGAGGAAGTCTGTTATAATGATGTGATGACATGTTTAGCGCCTATCTGTCTGGAATAGACTGAAAATAATACTTACAGAGTTGGCCGTTTCATTCTGAGTTTTTGGATTGTCATCGGTTCGCAGGGTGAGTCTGATACTTCTAAATCTCCTCTGGAAGACGTGGTCACAGATATATTTACACGCACAAAACGGCAAAAATAGACAGAAAAACAAACAAGCATTAGTCACACTGTAGTCACCCTGTGGCAGCTATTATTCAAATTATGTAAACACACAGTAGAAACTGAAAAAGATACTATAGGGAACATTAAAAATAACATAAGAGTTATTGATTAAAAAATATATTGATATATAATAAAACATTTAATTTCTCAGGTAGGGAATTTATAGTGTCCACAGAACAACACACATTTGACATCCCTAACAAGCCCTACTAAACATATTTACCTTACTAGTGACTTTTATTGTTATATTTTACTCACTTCTATTGTGAAGCATGGAATAACAACAACATTATATTTCCATAACCATTTTCAGATATGTACATACATACAGTCAAAGACTGCGGTCTACAAATGTGGTTCACTATGTTTTGATGCCCTCTCTGCCAGTTACTGAAGCTGCATCTGAGTGGGTGTCAGATGATTAGCTGTAAGACTGTCTGTGAATGGCAGCTGACCACAGCAGTGATGGCTGAGTGCCAGGCCCTGATAAAATAAACATGACAGAGCCCTGCCTTCCAGGACGGCAGCTCTTATTACAGGCCCTTACTAAAAAACAGAACCCTGAGTCGATGTGGACACATGCACACGTCAACAGCACGGCTCTGCCACTGATGAGTCTGGATACGGACAAGCCATTAGAGCACAGTACAGCATACAAGTGACAGAGTGTGGAGAAAGAGACACAGAGGAATAGAGAGTGAACGGAAATGAGCAAAAGAAGACGTGAACAAATGTCAATGGCAGAGAATTCTAGGAACAGATGATACTCGCAGGGAAACAAAGTTCAAAGAGTAAAATAATGTGTGGAGGAAGGGAAGAGACCCCCCCCCCTTCAATTCTTTGCATTCATCTGTGTTACTTACCTCATTGGATATCTCAGTGGTGGTTGTGGTGCTGATGGCACCGACCGTGCCATTCTGCAGCATGGCTCCTTCTTCAATGTCTCTTTCTGTCCAAGCCACACATTCACACAAACACTTTCAATGTCCACTCCCACCGCTGCAGGCTACACACCAACAGAGAGGAGACTTTGTTTGTGAAAGAGAGGAAGAACGGAAAAAAGTTCCCCTATGCCAAAATTCCTTCCCCCGGATGAGAAGGAAGGGAGAGAGAATCGGGGAAAATCGAGGCTCAGTATTCCAATGTGCATAGGTCAGTAGAAAAACAGCAGTCCAGCAGGCA
Source organism: Oreonectes daqikongensis (assembly GCA_026939265.1). NCBI lineage: Eukaryota > Metazoa > Chordata > Actinopteri > Cypriniformes > Nemacheilidae > Oreonectes > Oreonectes daqikongensis. Next base: position 5,591,910 of record JAOTQM010000343.1, on the reverse strand, counting down.
GGCAACTCCTGAGTGACAGTGTTCCATATAGACTCCTCCTGACTGAGGGAGAAAGAGAAAGAGAGAGAGAGAGAGAGAGAGAGAGAGAACTGTCAGCCGTTCACTATCTGTACTGGCTACGTAAGCTTTGTTTCCCATCAAACCCGTCGAGCCACATTTTACCTATATGCTCTCTCAAGCACCCACCTACCTGTCGGCAGCTGCTTTCGTGGGGTGGGGCTGATGTCATCAAGGTGGAGTCCTCTTCATATTCACTGTGGTGGAGGCGTCACACCTAAGAGAGCTTATTCCACTTCGGCTTGCAGTGACTGTTTTTGCTTTGTTTAGACATTTGCGGTCATTTTAATGTAAGTACATTTTGTCATTTAAAATGGCAACATAGTCATAACAGTTACTAAAAATAAAGTACACACAAAAAAACCCACAAAATGTAACATTTTTATGATTAAAAAATGATGGCGTGCAGAACATTCTTATATTGTTTTGCTTACGAAACAGTATTTTTGAACGTTGTCTGATGACATCTTTAATCTGTGTGATTTCGTTTACTTAAGATATTTCAAAGTGCACACGCTGTAGGTCAATCATTCATACATATACACGTCCCAGTTTAATCATTAACTCTTCTACCGTTTTCACTTCTCTCTGTATGTTTGATTCACCGGATGAAAACACGAACTGTGATTCTCGTGACTTTTGACCTCTTTGAACATTACAACAGACTTTGAACTAGATATCATTTTTAAGACAAGGATCATTTGGTCATCCTTTTAATTACCAAATTAGTTCTTTGAAGATAACAAACCTTTCGAACGTGTAGAAATCCAAGAGCAGGGAAATGAAGCAGCATGTGAAAGGTCAAAGGGATTGTGTTTCCAGCCTTTCCTGATGGAAAATAGAATCTTTGGATGAGTTGTACCCTACTAACCTACTATGCAAGTATTTGTAAGCCAGTTCTGTTTAGTTGAACAGTGCTCAATGAGGGAATAAGGCGGTACTTAAACTATTCTTTCGTTCCCATATTGTTCCAGTTGAACTATGTATGAATTTATTGTTTATGATCCCTTATGGAAATGAATAATGGTTTAACTTTAATAAACATAGTTTATTTGTAGTAACCACAAATGTATCACGGTCGCAAGTACCACAATTTAACCATGAAATGTGTGGTCACCATATGAATTGTAATCAATCTGGCAAAGATGTGGTTGTGTTTACAGTTAGTTTTGCTAATTTTCCTACTGAACAACAATAATTTGTTAAACAAGTTAAATGAACAAACGTTGTGCTCTTATCTTGCACTTACAATATATCTTTCACTGCAGGATTTACAAGTTTATCAGAAGTTGTTATCCGTTAATGTATCGTTATCATTTAACGTTTAATGGTTACGCTAGACCGTTTCATCGAAACCATGCACCTGGCCCGACTTCCGGTCCGTGTTTGACTGGCTATAACAATTTATTGTATATTTACTTTTATTGCATTCAATTAAAACTACTAAACAGTTATTGATTCTTTGCAGAGGTCTACCGTAAATTAAGTTTTTTAAGTTGCAGCAGCCTGATCTCTGTGGCGAACCTGCGCCTGATGTCTCAAGAATTGTGCCGTTATGCAACATCATAGTTTTGTTTTCTGACGCTCATTCATTCCTTTATACAGGTTTTAATGTGGTAACAAATTATTTATAAGCCTAACCTACGAACAACCCATAAACCATGGCTCAAACCTAACGATTCAAGCTACAAACATAAAAGTAACGTTACAACCAAAAACAACCACAGAGGGTTTTTACTCTATTAAGAAAGTTTCACCGCTAAAGAAATGAACATACGTTTTGGAAAATATGATAAACACACGTACACTTACATGCAACGAGTCCAGTTTTTATCAGGGGCCTAATAAAACATATATTTGACATGGACATGAGATTTTTACAATGGCATCGGTAGCTCAAATAAATTTACTTGCTTATGCTGCATCCAGGCCGCTAGGTGTCGACTGATATTTAGGCCAAAGCGGTACAAAAACGACTGAATTAATGCACATCAACGGGGTGATTTGTCTAGACAGTTTTCTTTGGCATTCTCACATCAGTGCATGCATTCATTTATAAAGAAAGTATTTATAAGTACTGTAGCAAGCAATGCCAGCATAAAATTGAATTGGCTGCAGGAGCACATCAATAATTCAGGGAAATATTGACTGATTTAGGGAACAAAACACATTACAGCTTTTTCCTGCCTGTGGACTTTTTCCACATTAGTGCTACAACAGGATGTAACATCCAGCTAATGAAATCCCCCATTTATCTAAAGACAAATCCAAGCTTGGTCTTACTATGTCATATTACTAAACGTTCTCAAAAATCATTACACGAAAAACAACATTACAGACAAATTGTTTCACCCACCCACAGTACACATCTGTTTGCCCCCACCTTGCATAAGGAAGAGAATAAGTCAGCTAGAGACCTACGTGTAAGTTCATTGTGCTACAGAATTGAGTTATTGTCACCTTGCTTACCTGGTCTTACCTGATGAGTTAGATTCCCTGAGGTACAGATCAGAGAAGACTCATGTCTCAGAGATGCAGTGGGGAGTGACAACAGGAAAGAGACAAGAAACAGCCAGCCAGCCAGAAAAGCTGGCAAAAATATATGCAACACATGATGTGCGTTTGTTTACAGGTGTCTTGTTTCGAAAGAATGACAATGTTAGGTCTAAGAGTTTATAGAGCCTATGGAAATATTTCAATTTATATTCAAGGCATTCTGCAGACACAAAACAAACAAAAAGTGGGTTTTTATGGTCTGTGTGTAAGATGATTGTCTTCAGAAACTACAGCCGACAGAAGCTTCTTTTGAAACCATTTTTATATGTAAAAATTATTTGCACATACAAAGAAACACTGCTGAATTCTAAAAATGTAAAAATAAGTAATAAATAAATAAAGATTTAGGTTGTTTGTAGTAATTAAAATCATAATTTTAAAAAAGAACATAATTTTATGGTATTTTGTTAAGGCTTGATTTGAATATTAATAGAGTTTAAATCTGAGGATTTGGTTGTGTTTAGGTACTCTGTGTTCTATATTTAATAAAATATAAATGTGGTCATATTAGCAACGCTTAACTTCACTTCCTACACACAAGAAAAGGTGCCAGAGAGCTGATGTTGTTTGTTGTTTAAAGCTGGAGTTGTTTTTAACTGCAGTTTCACTCCACCGTCACAGACAGATGAGTAATAACAGCTGACTCTCTAACAACATCTTACTGTTTGTGATAATGTCACACAAGACAAAGAATGAGCCCAGAGAACTGGTTATTTGACATTTGAGTTCTGCATATTTACACGGGAATGTGATGTCCACTATCGGAGTGTTTAGGGTAAACTATCAGAGTCTGCCGAGGTGGTGACCATGACATTTATGCTGGCAGACCATTTTATTTATACATAAAAAATGACAGTGTATTGAATGTACACATTTTAGCAGTACATATATTCCCTGGAAAATAAACCTATGATATTGGTGTTGCTAGCACCATGCTCAACTAGATCAGATATGGGAATCTTTTTGGTTATTTTATATACTTTACAGCCTCTGTGTTTGATCTACTTGCATGTATCTGAACTTATACATTTTTTACATATATATCAATAGATAACCAAACAGATCTCTCTCAGGATTTTTCTTTCAGTTTTGTGTGCCTTATGCATCAGACGTTTAGACAACAGTATGTGGGCGTGACATCAGAGACTAAATCCACCATAACTAATCCTGTTTATCTGAAATCTTTGTATTTATAAGTGGCATTTGCTAAGGCTCTGTGGAACACAAAAGAAGATATTTTGATAAATATCTCAGTTTTGTTTTCATATACTATGGAAGTCAATGGGGTCCAATGTTGTTTGATTACCAACATTCTTCAAAATCTTCTTTCGTGTTCTGTAGTAAAGAAAGTCATATAAGTTTGAAATTACATGAGGGTGAGTAAATGATGAAAGAACACCATTTGTGCTATAAATGCCTCAAAATGTCTTATAAAATGTTGATGATGAATCTGTTGATCTGTTTATTCGGTATGCCATCACTGCATTCTGTCTGTTTGAATCAGTTAGTCTGATGATTAATACTGTGAATAATGGCCAGAAGTTGAGGTCATAGTTAGATCACCTGCAGTCTGCTACTGTCATCACTGTGTTTACATTGTGCTACCGCTCATTGACAGAAGAGGGCAGAAGAGAGCTGTACACCCACACAGCAGAACTGAAGTTTAAAAATAACTTGATAAAGAAATGTCTCATACTTCCAACACTTTGAACTAAAATATATAATGTAAAAAGAAACCTACACCTTAAAAAGAAACATTTGTCTTTCTTTAAGCATTGAATGTGTGTGTATCTTAGGAGTGGGTTTGGAATTTCAGGAATGGATCATCAATATACAAGTCTGTGTCTGCCCCACCCAAATGAGTGAAGGGTCTGCCAAGAACCCCTGACTGAGAGATACTCCTCTCACATTGGAAGGTTAAATTTGTTTTGTGCTTCATCACTATGCATCAGACCCATAGATAATAGCTGAGGGAATTTGTTGAAGGATTATGGGCCTCTCACACACATTCTACTCCAGTTCTCAGCTGTAAAGGCACCCAGCTTTCCACATGCAATCCTGTCCCAACATCGTGGAGTCAATCTGACAACGTCTCTTCCTGCTCTTGTTGTGGGTGTATGAGTTTGTTTGGACTAAAAAAACACATGTATTGTGTGCTGGCCGGAAACAGGATCTAAACGAGAGTACTGACAACACACACACGCGGGCACGCACACACACACACACACACACACGGATCCTCAAAATGTTTATTAAAAAAAATAATAAGCACCACTATTAAGACAGTTGTTTTAGCCAGATGATGAAACAACAAAAATTACACAAGGGAAGGTATTTTTCAAGGTACTTTTTGCACTCAACAGAATGGGCAATATGGACAATTATGGACACACAACACATTGGATTAACTGAGTTTATTTTTTTTCTTTGCAGTTTTCATCTTTTACATGAATTTGTAGTTGTGTACAGAGAGGTAGAGGCAGGATTTTTCTTCAATCTTAAACGCACTAATGTCTAAGAGTGGTTTTCCATTAAACAACATTCAAGCACCGTTTACACAAAAAGTTCACTTCAACATACAGTGCAAATCATCACAGTGTATTACAAAAGAGTGATTGTCAGAACAGTAATATACAAGATTTGCATAAAGACAGGCACACAAATGTTTTTACTTACAGTATATGCAGGTACGCATTCCCACAGGTAACAACATGCAGGTGAATTGAAACCTACAACAGGCTCATACAATTTTTATATAACACTGTCTTGTGTTGAAGATAGAAGACTTAAAGTAACATAAATGTAAAATGTAACAGATATTTGTGGTAAAGATTGGTGAAGCCAGTCGCAACAGTGCATTTCTTTACATTCTGAAGGCATTTGAGTCTGGTTTATAGTTGAAAACGAGCAGAAAATATACAGAAGTGAGAGCAGCTTCATATGAATAGTTAGAAAACAGAGTATGAAGGTCAATAAAGTCTGCTTGTTAATTAAGTAAAAACAGTTTGATGGACATAACTTTGTTTTTTCCCCTGTCCCTCATAAATACTTCCCTTCACGTGTATTGTTTTTAGGTTTGTCATTCCTTCACATTCTGGATAAGTACATTTTATATCTGTGAGCTTAGTGAAACGGCAGAATTAAAAATGTTTAATAAAAAAAGGAGTAAGAAAATATATTTGAAAAGCATAGCATTTTGCGCAGATATACAGTGCTACACAGTATCAAACAGATTTAAACACATAATAAATGATTACTTGTAAAAAAATATATCATCATAGAAGGCATTAGGATTGGTCTTATGAAATTGTAACAACAGTCACAAAAGCTTAAAAGGTTCACAACTGAGAGCACAGATTCTTCTGTGCATCTCTCCTTCATCTCCCTTGCAGTTTCCAGTAGTGTTTCACAGAGAGAAATTAGAGCTGATGATATCCTGACTGCCAGAGCGCTTAAAGCCAGATGAAGAGCTGAAGTAGGTCTCGCCGTCAGTGCTGACATCATCGTCGTCGTCGTCATCATCATCATTAGCGTTTAGTATCGGTACAGAGTTGTTCTTACGCCTTGACAAAAAAAATGAATGTTTTAATTAGAGACAAAATCATAAAAGTAATATTTCTATAGTAACTCCCTTTGTCTATTAGACACATCTTTTAGATCATTCTAAATGAAATTATGTGTTTACATCATCTCATGATGGCATAATGATAAAGGTTGACTCTGGATCAGCTGTATGGTTGTAATATTTTACCTCATCTCACTGCGCAGTGACTTGAGTTGAGTCTGGAGTTGTTCGTTGGCCTCTTGTTGCTCTTCCAGGTCTCTCTGCAGTTTCTTCTTGCTGTGCTCTAGTCGGTCGATCTCCTCTTCCGCCTCATCCATCTGCCTCTTCAGAGCCTTCAGACGCAGGTTCAGCTACGCAGATACACAACATGACATCATTAGCCTCTATCTGACATTTCTGTTTGTTTTCCTCTGAGTTAAGAGATCTTTGCTGACCTGATCTTTCTGATCCTGCAGCGATTGATGCTCTTCATCCACTTGCATCATGGTCTCCTTCACCTTACGCTCCAGCCGACGATTCGCCAGCTGCAAGTTCGCTCGTTCCCTTCACACACACATTTAGAGGTAAATTTCTCTTTGAAAGCTTTTGTATACCAATACACGCAATGAGCTGGTTTCCCCGTTTACCTCTCCTCCGCTTCCAGTCTTTCCTCCAGTTCTTGGATGCGATTCTCCAGCTGTGCCACGAGTCCTTCTTTACTGGGTTTCTGGGATCCCTCCAAATATGCAATCCTGCTCCTAAGATCTTTATTCTGCTCCAGACATCCACAGAGTGATTAAGGTATTGTTAATATATAGTTAAAAAGTTACTGATTAATTCTTGCAGAGACTTTGTTTGAGATGTCAAGAGAGTGGATTAAGAAAAGATGCTGGTTGGTTTAAGGCAATAGAAAGTTAATGGGTTTGTTACCTGTCTCTCTATGGCAATCTTGTCACATTCCAAATCCTGTTTGCTGGCTCTTTCCTGCATGAGCTCACTCCTTGTCTGCTCCAGCTATCACACAACACACAAAACCAACACTTATAGTAAACTTCCCAAACACAACGCACCACCAAAAACAACACCTACATCTGTTGAACCGGTCTGTTTTTTTCTCAATGAAGACCTAAGGTCAATGTTGTATTCATTTCTTACAGCATTTTCTTACCCCAAGTCTTCTTTTCATAAATATAAACCTCTCTAAATTTGATTACATTTCAAATGAAAAGGTATAGGGGAAAGAGCTATCTTAAAGGGATTTAGGGATCTAGAGATAAACATATTGTGTTAATACTACACATATAATAAAATAAAGTTTCAATTTCAATATAATAAATGGTGGATTTGCATTTTAACATTTTGTCTTAAGAGTTTTTATAATATTTTGAGTATGAAAAAGCAAAAAATGCTAAATTAACAAATTGAAGATAATTTTGATTGACAGCATTATTTTTAGATTCAATAGGTATTGTTATTACATTGTTATACATTAAATTCCTTTAGTCACAATAATCGAGTAGTGTAAATCTGATATTGTGATAGGTATAGACACAAAACAGTAAACCACATACAGATGTTATTGTTCGAAACCAGGTCTTCCGTAGGTTAAACATACACACCTTCTATAATTTGACCCTAACCTTCATAATCACATGCCTAAAAATCTCCTACACAAGACATAAACATCTCACGAACAACATTCTTACAAATTATATAAATACTGTAAATACTGTGTAGCCATTGTTAAAAAACATATTTTGCATATTTAAATAGTGACAGAGGACATACACTGATCCCTGAATGATCAATTGTTGTTTTATGCAGGCAACAAATTCGAAAAAACAAGTCCGAAACTAGGTCCGAAACTAGGCCTTCATACAGCAGAACTCACACACTCCTAACTCTCCTAAAAAATGAGGAAATTGCCTTGAGACAGTGAAAGTGAAGACAGATATGGATAAAGGGATAAAATTGAAAAGGAGAAAAAGAAAGCGATCGATGGAGAGAAGATGGCTCTTTTTGTCTGGTGCCAGCCGGTAAGAGTGGATGATATTTTATGCCAATTAGCGAGTGACTGGGGCTCAGGGATGAGGGATGGGCTGCGTGTGCCGCTCTACCCTGCAGGGCGCTGCGTCAGCAGAGCAGAAAACACACTGAAACTAATCAAAGCAAGAGAACCAGTGAGCGAGAGAGAGCGTGCGAGCAAAGAGCGAGAGATTACTCTCATTTAGACAGCCGCTCCTGCACCTGCTGCCACGGACGCAGGTGTGCCCATCCTGACGCCCCCCCCTGCCCACTTCTGTAACCCACCCCTGTCTCCGCAGAGCCCTCTGCTGTTTCCGTGGAAACTCACCTTGGCCTTAGCGTAACACTATTGTGTCACTATGTTTGCCTTCATTCTCTATTTCCAGACAATTAAAAAAAGCTCCAGCGCTCCTCTCCTTCATAATCTATTAATCACCTCTTCATCCTGATCCAGATTCCATTTTTTTTGTGGGGGCTAAATGCGGTGCGACAGGTGCAACTGGACAACGCACCAGAATAGCATTTGGGAAAGTTATGTTTGAAACGATAAGCAAGAAGAGAAATGTAGGCTGCTTGCGCTGGAAGTTTAAAGAGTCAAAGATTCGACCATTTGATGCATGATCCATTTCAAGAAATAAACTTCTCCGAGTACATGTAAAAATCTGTTTGCTTCAATAAAAACTACAAAGCAACACTTTTCACATTGACAATGTAGTAGCCAAACCCTGTTTCTCAGGAAACATGTATCATCTGTGCCTCAGATTGCTAAATGTCCCCAGCCTTATCAGTCAGGAAGGAAGATTTCTCCTCTGCATCTTGTTTTCAACCTCTGCCTGCTGAATTTTAGACTATTTCAAAAGCTCTGTCGCTGAATTGAGATGCCAGGTCGCTTGCATATTTTGGCCGAAAGCAGAGCTTTAGAAAGACGTCTTAATTGATGCCTGAAATGTGGACAGGCACTCTTTCACCAGGAGGCAAGCTGCCAATGAGAATGATTATGCAACTTTCTTTTACAATGCCCTATATGTTTGACTCTCTTCTTTCTTGACCACTCCATCTTTCTCTTGCTCTGCTGTGACTTAACTCTGAACCTTCAGAGAAACCTTTGAAAGCAGAGCTGAACATTGATCGAGCAGCTGGTTTAGTTAAATTCTGTTGTGTGTAGGATTGTGTGTGGGTGAAATGTTGGGAATAAAGTACTTTTGTCCTAACACTATAAACACCACCTTCCCATTTGTGAGTTCTTCAGAGATTTAGAATGTTGTTCATACATTTCTAGAATAGATTTTAGTTTGCAAAATACAGCCACTGTAAGATTAAGTAACCCTTCAGAGGGCAAATCTCACCTGTTCTCTCCCTCTTTCCATTCTCTCCATCATCATGTCTCCACTCTGCCTCTCCTCTTCCAATTCCATTTCTAATTGTGACACTTTGTCCTTTAGGAAGATAGAAGCTTATTAAAACACAGATCAAAATAGAACAGACTGGGTTTCATTAAGAAAGACTAAACAGAACAACCAGGTGAAATGTACCTCCAGGAGCTTGAGCTGTCTGGATTTGTCATTTGAGTGGGCTTTGGTATCAGCCTCCACCTCCAGTTCGAAAACCTTGTGCTCCAGATCTTTTGCTCTCTGCAGCGCTTCATCTCTGTCCGTCTGGCACTGCCGCAATTCCTCCTGCATGTGCGCCAGCTAAAATGCAAACAAACAGTTTAGGATTTTTAAAAAAAATCAAAATTACTGGCCTTTACCGCAATTATTCAAATTTGGAGAACATAACACACATATCCTGTTGAACTTTATCCATCTAAAGATCAGTGGCATTTATTTTGCACATACTTTTCCCTGACATGTTCATGCAGTTACGGTTGTGGCCACTAGATGTTGCCTTTGTCACAAGGGATTTTCTAATACACATGTCTAGTGAAACAAAAGTGATTGTTTGCAAGTAGAACTTGTGTAATATATTTAAGGACTGTGTGTAAACAGGTGAATTTAAGGTGTTTGGTGTTTGTTTTTGGTCGAGAGGTGTATAGGTCTAGAGGAAACAGCTGTGTAACTGAGGTCATGTATTATATGAGGAGAGCGTGTCAGAGAAGAGCATTTGCCAGAGGGAATTCTGGGAGGATGAGGTGTTGTTAGGTCATCACTCACAGCCTGTACTCTCTCTCTCACACACACACACACACACACACACACACACACACACACACACACACAGCTGTGCAGAGGAGGATGTCTCAATGTTCCATGTCTTTTATTCTTTTGTTTGTTTTTCCTTTGAATCTCTCCACTGGCGTTTTTTTTCTTCTTCTGCACTCAGATGGTGTTTTTGAAAGACAAACTTTCAACGTACTGTAACATCACGTCGTCGTCTACTGATCTCACACAAATCTAAGTGAGCTTTGGACAAAACCAAGCACATGTTAGATGACTACAAGGTTTATTTCTGGATAGAAAAACTGCACAGAATATTAAAGACATGAGTTGTGTTTAAGAACAATCCGCATGCAGAGGATTGTGGGATATCATAGATATACAAGAACAAATCTATGTTTGCTATGAAATGTGTGAGATGAAGGTATCCAGTAGACAGGACTAGAGTTACAGTCTGAAAGTAGGTTAGATTCACTTGTGTTTAAAGCTCATAAAGTGTTAATGAGATTAAGGGGAGGGGGATGGGTGTCCCCACTCGTCCACCCCATTCACAGGGCTGACCAATAATGCCTGATTCCCATATCAAACAATAACATTCCTCGAATGCCTCAGTGTTGACAGGGTTAAAGCACATAATTGCATCCAAACAGCAGAGGTCAAAGGTCAGTCCCACTTGGGGTGGTTGAGTATATAAACGGGATGGTTGGATATACACTGTGAAAAAGAGCTGTTATTGAAAAATCTGATCTGCCAAAAGAATGTTGGACGATGATTAATGACCATGAGGAATGTTTATTTAACACTCAGGGACCTGATATGCTGATATTAATCTCGAGAGATAGAGAAATAGAGAGAGGAAATGAACTTTTTGTACAAAATTTAAGCTGTTTAATATGGGATTTACTTGCCTGTAAGACTTTTACACGTGGTATAGTACATCAGAAATGTAATGCACAGGCTCTGATCTGCTCTTAGTCAAGCCAGGTTTGAATTAAGTGAAAATACTGAAATACTTTGTTGACGTTTGCCCTCCTGCACTCACCTCCTCCTGAATGGTCTTGGTGGTAAGACGTGATTTCTCCATCTCCAGTCCTCCCTCTCTCAGCTGTTTCTGCAGCTCGGCCATCTCCCTCCGGTTCTTTTCCTTATACATGTCTATCTGTTCCTGCAGCTCCTGAGTTGAGCTTTGAGATGCCTCTACTATCTCATACATCTACAGATAGAGAGAGATATCAAACATTGAAAAACCAGTGAGGCAAAGAACAAGTTCCTGAGCAATGTGACACACGTCACAGTAAAGTAGCGTAACCAGCTCACATTGTTTATACTGAAAGCAGGACACGAAAATGATACACATTCTCATGTTGTATCATAAAAAATGTACATAAAAAAACCTAACATTATATTCTAAGTTATTTAAAGTCATACAAAAGTATTGTATGAAGTAATTACAATCGTTTGGACAATTTTATGACACTTTTATTGTTTTTCTTTTTTTATATATTTCTTGACAACTCAAGTAAAGTATATTCTTCTGAAAATTCACCTTAAGGCTAATTCACACTGATCTGACAACTGTCAACAAACACAGACATTTCAAGTTCTCTGATTGTAGAATTGACAAGTTTGTTGCTGGTTGTCTGTGTTTGTCAGATCAGTGTGAATTTGCCTGAAGAAAGAAAGTGATACAGGTTTGAAATGACGTGTAAATAACTTTCATTTGTGTGTGAACTATCCATTTAATAAGTGTCCCAGATAACAACACTTCATCATTGTGGTTTATTCCAGCCATGTCTCACCTCCCGTTGTAGTTTCTCAACAGTGCGGTCAAGCAGCCTCCTCTCATCTTCGATCTCATTCTTGGTGCTTTTAAACTGTTCTTTCTGACTCCTTTCCTCCTTCAGACACTCCTGCAGCTCATGGTGCTCATGAGTCATTTTGGTCAAGTTTCTCTGTAGATGGGAAAAAACAGCATGACTTCCCTTAGGCCAATTATTAAAATGCTGCGGTAATACTATGCTGACTGTTTGGTTTATAGTTCTAAGCCAATTTTAACACTATGAACACATATTCAGAAAAATGACCTTTTGACAGGAGAATTTGGGTAAATCTGACTTAAATTCTCACCTGCACATCCTCCAGACGAGTGCTAAGCGCCCGGTTTGCTCGAGTCATTTCCTCTTCCTGTTCCCTGATCTCAACGAGAGACTCTTCCAACTGCCTTTTCTCTTTCTATAACAAAAAACACATTATAGATGTTTGAGATCTCTGCCGCTGATTTTCTAGACACAGATTACAGCTTTTCCTCAGACTAAAAGCAATAGACGATGAGGAATCCCTGCTGATGAAATTCCACACAGAACAATCCTAATCTTTGTCTGAGACACTGTCTCCTTTTGAGAAAACTTCATGTGTGTCTATTGCTCTGGGGTTGTGTGTATGTGTTTAATGTACTGTAAGCATGTCACACAAACAGAAAGCTTGAGGTACCTCTAGACGGTTGGCTCGCTCGCTCAGCCTGCTCTCCTGCAGTTTGACATCATCGATGATGCGGTTAAGTTTGGCCACTTCATTCTCCAGCTCCTGCACCCTTCTGCGCAGCCTATCCACCTCCTGAGTCATACGGCTCGCCTGGCCATCAGACACCTTACGTGCTGCCTCCACTTCCTCCTTCTGCTTGTTGGCAGTGGCATTGTTCTAGAGAAGAGCAGCAACGTACACTTTAAAACTGTGTGTACTTCACACCGATGACACAGAACAGGTTTGCTAAGAAAAACATTTCGGATTCACTACATTTTTATATTGGAAGTTCTGTCGCAAGTTTTTTCATCTTGGAGACTCATAAAAAAGGAGATTTTGGACACTGGTTGCAATCTAGTGCTGGTCTATAAACCTTTACAAATGAATCAGTCCTAATGGAAAAGTAACTGTCGGGGTAACAGACGCCTGACCTTTTGACACCTGCTTAAATCATGTGGGCCAATATAAATGCTGTGAGTCACAGCCAATAGCGGTGAGGTTAAACTGAACGACCCTGTCCAATTTATTAGTCCAGTCCGTTTAGAGTCAGTTAAGCATGTCTTCTTTCTGAACGACTCATCCCAGAACACTGTACAGTTGCCTCATTCTTTAAGCCTTTTCAAAGGTTACGGGTTTAGCGGTTATCTCTGAACATAAAGGAACTCCTTAAAAAAGGAATTGTGGTCATCTCTTTGTCAGGATTGACGTTCTTCTCCACTAGGTTTTCTGAATAGGGGACGGGGCGGCCCTGTTCTGCCGCTGTGCATATTGACGTTATGAAAATATTGTCTCATTCCAAACTTATTCTGCAATTTAAACGTCAAGAACCCCTCGTACTCGGTTGTCTGCGTACCGTAAAACAACACGACAAAGAATTCTTTGTGGGGCTTTTATGCGAACAAATTGAGAGGTCTTAAAAGCGGAGACAGTTGTCATGCAACAACAGTCTCTTTATGCTTTTTATGACAGCTGAAAGATTTCACACAACATGGTTCCAGAACTGGACGAGCAGGTTGATAGTTTACTATGCATGAGGGAATGTCACGCAACAGGTTTGGCCATTTGCTCCGAGCGACTTCAGAGGAAGACAATACTTGATTTCTAGCTAAACAAAAAGCCTACCAGACATAATATAAGTCAACATTGTATTTTCATTACAAAATGTTAACACTCCGTGAAACTAACCATCAAGCATTCATGTTTACCAGAGTAATAACAGTGTTAAGAGATACAGTGTACAGTAGAGTTAAACTATAAAAGACAATGTCTGAAATACCTGAGAGCTATTAGAGTGGAATTGTGATTGAAAACACATCCGGTGCACGACAACACATCAGCTCTGTGTTTGTGTGTTAATGTAAGGTCATTTGAAGTCTAACACAGCAGAGACTCATTGGCAGAAAGGTGAATTTATGTCTGTTCTGCTTGCAGTTCAAAGTCCTGAAGCCCCTCTGAGAAACACAACTCTCCCTGCAGGCTTCACGGGTCAGTAATGATTTACTTATTAACCACATCACCACAACTGAAATAATCCCAAACACTTACATGTGACATACGTTCCTTTAAAGTTTTTATCTTTAGGTAAACTATCCTTTATAATAAGTTAATACATTTATATTCTTGATTTTTAATAAATATATTCTGTTAATACTTTGTTAAAATTGCACATATTTGTTCATTTAATCAGAATTAAAATAAGCTTTCTTCGCCAAGTGTGCGCACACACAAGGAATTTGTTCTGGTTACAGGAGGTCTTAAACACACAGTGTACACATAACACGACAAAAAAGGAAAATAATATAAAATAAATATGAGGCTAAGAGCAAAAAAATATAATAAAGTTGTGCAAGTGTGCCTAGTAAGTACTGTATATTACAACTGTGTACTGTACATTTTTAAGACCATAAGAAAATATATTTATTTACATAAAGTGTAAGAGTAAAGATATTGTATTATATATATTGCACTTAACAACTAGGAGGTTATGGTAGATGTCCTAGCTGTTTAGGATTAAGATGGCTTGCGAGAAGTCGTCTGACTAAAATAGCAAATCATTTTAGTTATAATTTTAGACGATAACATAACATGTTGCTGTGCAAAAAAAGATACTACTTTAACCAAAATGTTTTACTTTTCTCAAACATGTAACTGTTTCAAAGAAAATGCAAACTGTCTTTTTGTGCAAACCTGAAAACATTGAGAATAATAGCTACTTTTTAAAGGGATAGTTCACCCAAAAATGAAAATTCTGTCACCCATTTACTAACCCTCATTTCAAACCTGTATGACTTTCTATTTTCCACAAAAAAAGCTATTTTGAAGAAAGTTGGTAACTGAACGAACAGAAGCGGCACCCATTCACTTCTATCGTATGGGCACAAAACCAATGCAAGTGAATAGGTGTCACTCTTCAAAATATCTTCTTTAGTGTTCTGCGGAAGAAAGAAAGTTTGACATGACAAGAGGCTGAGTAAATAATGAGAGAATATTCATTTTTGGGTGAATTGTCACTTTAACATTCCTGTAACACTGAATCCTTCTGGAGGTCACGGTGGGGAGTGCCTTGCTAATATGTATCTAGCCTGAGACAACATACCCAAGCGCGATCACTTATCTGTGCTTGCAAAACTGCGCAAACACTCAAAATGACTTTTTAAAATTATAAATATCAAAACCTTTGTGTTGAAAAGCCACACAGTGACCTGAGGCATCTTATCACATGTGTATGTCCTTCAGAGAAGGTTAACACAGTTTAAATGTGGAAATATTCTCATCCTCACGTGGAGCATTGATAACACACAGGACCGGGGGATGGTGCTAAGAAACTGTTGTGAAACTCCAGTGTTGGGGTTTAATGAACATTCACACATCCCCTTTTCTCTCCATGCCCCAGTTCCTGCAGTCAGCTCTTTGAAGAGCTTCTGCTCGGACAGAAAGAGAGAGAGAAGGGCAGAGCATACCAGCACATATACAGAGCTCTCTATGTTTGTTGCGCTGTTTCTTTTCTTGACAGCGGCATTATAAAGGCTTAGAGAGATTGGAGAGACCAGTGCGATCTGAATGGTGCTCCAGCCGGCTCAGGCTGTTTGTCTATAGTTGGGCATTAACCAGTATTGTGAGCGTGTTTAAGAAAAGCAATGGTAGGAGAATCACATTCAGTTCATGAACTCAAATTGAGGATGCCAAGCGTCCCCAAGCATTACAGTCTTACATCTCCATTGCATCGTGCCCAAACAATCACAGAAAGTAATAAACCCATCCCAAATTCAGCATGTGAAATTATTTTCTCCTTTACATGCACAGCGATACCTTCAAAGAGCTAAATCTCCTTAATCCACTCTCAAATCATCCAGGTTTACATGTCAGACGTTTAATCGGGGCGAGGGGTACAATATAATCTTAAAGTCATCTAGAAATGAAAACAAATTAAATCAGAGGGCAAACTCATGGTAAGCCCCACTCACACTATCCACATATATACTGTTGCAGGATTTTTTTATTTTATTGATCTAACTCAATCATTGTTTTTTTGCTTAAGACCTGTTGAAGCAAAAAATGAAAAATTGCTGTTAATATCCACAAACAGTAATAATGTTCACAAGACCTTAATAAGACCTCAGGAGCCGCAGGGATTTGTGTTGCCTGTATCTGCTTTTGAACTTTCACACACAATGCACCTGAGGACTTGTATTTTAGGAATAACCAAGTACCACGGTTTCTGCTAAAAATCTTCTTGACTGTTCCACTAAAGAAACAATGTCAGAGTGAAGTGAACTAATGCTTTAAAGGTACAATGTGTAATATGTTAAGGAGGATCTATTGACAGAAATGCAATATAATATACATAACTATGTCTTCAGATGTGTATAAAAACCTTACATAATGAACCGTTATGTTTTATTATTTTAGAATGAGTTATTTCTATCTACATACACCACGGGTCCCCTTACATGGAATTCACCGTGTTGTTTCTACAGTAGCCCTAAATGGACAAACTGCTCTACAGAGCGCATTTCGTAAATATGTTATGCAAAAACGTGACTACATCTTTGTCCTGTGTCAGCCACCAAAGTGCTTCGAAAGGGAGGGGTGAGCGATGGAGTGAGCCATTGGTTTGAACTTCGTAATCTCAGTGTTAGATGCCGCTAAACAAATTGGACCATTAATACTGTTTAAAATACTACATTTCAAATGTATGATTTAAAGAGACAATAAGGTGGATTACTTAATCAGACAAAAATGATCAGTAGAAAAATAACTGAAGTGAACTACTTAATGATTTTAACCTCCACAGATAAAGACTTTACCTCAGCAGACAGTTACAGGAAGTGATATCAACCACTTTTTACTCAGAATGAGCAAAACTACAGGAAATCCTGCTTTCCTTTCCTGATGTCCAAACTTTTACCACCCCGAAAATAACCAAGCTCATGTTGTCACTACAACAGCCAAAACTAATTACTCATTTATTCCTACGGCCAACCTTTCAAGAAAAGCAGCGTGACTCGACGGAAAGATAAGAATACACAACCATAGAAACTTAAGTGACAGGTCATCCAAGGTACTTGAAACTTTATCAGGCCAGCACAAAGCGTTCAGCCTTTGAATACCACAAAGACTTGAGCTTTAATTTAGCTCCAAACAACACTGGGTCTGTTCTCCATCTTGGAGGTATACGTTACAATAGCTTTGCATCAAACAAAGAGTGCACAGACACAAATGTGCCGGAGCAGGACGCAGCGCTGAGGACGAGCGAGAGGTGCTCAAGCTGGAAATGAAAAAGTGCTGTTTGAAAAGCACTGGCTTCTGTCCAGTTGCATTTGCCTCCTCTCGTTCTTCGGGGGAGCATTTTATCTGAATGAGGAGGGTTTTGTAGATACTAAGCAGCTGTGGCAGAGGTTAAAGAGCACATGGTTTTAATGATTTCAATGCCAGTTAGTGATGTTGGAAAGACAAAATTGAATTATTGTATTTGCAAATAATTGAGCAGATAGTTGTTTTTTGTTATGCTGTGGTCAGTTTACAACTCTTGTAACAAGCTAAGATATCAACTAGCATCTCTTAAAGACATCTGTATATGACAGCACACAACTATTGATGCCGGGTAAAGATCTACAGTACTGGTTACATCTTAAAGCAGCTCTTTTCTGTATGTATGCTGTAAAGATGCATGTCAATACCATGAATTAACAGTACAGATGTCATCAAGTTCCACTTTCTCAGCTTGAAAACCACAGCCAAAAAGTGTAAACCCAATTGAAGCCTGAGCTAAATTCCTAGCTTTGTGCCTCTGCTTTCAATCTTTTGCAGGCAGGAGCTCTGAGGGTCTGACCCCTCTGCTGAGCTCACGGTGGGGGATTTTGTTGGGTTCCAGGACCGAACACATCATCTGACGGTGGGGGACTTTGGCTCCGCAGGATGGTGAGAACAATGGCAGAAGAATGCAGGCCAATGCTGGAGCCATCTCACTCTCTGTAGTGAGGAGCCTGCCATGGCCTAGTTACAGTCACACAGTTTTCATCCAACACAAGTACTGTTGTTTATATGCAGAATCTGAAACAGTTAAAATCACAGTCACTGAGTATCAAGACTTGCTGTTATTAAACTGAAGGGCAAGGCAAAGTCAACCCCTTCATAGAATCCAGATGCACCAAATCTCTTTGAAGCCTGTATTTGCTTTTATATGGCAGTTTTTTCATGTTTCATGTAACAAATCTCTCTCTACTTCCCTTTCCCACTCTAGGCGTCCAGCTGAACCGCCACAGAGAAGCCCGGCACAGTTTGCTATCATTACCTGAGGAAACACACCACGTCCTGTGAGACTATATGCTCCACAAACAGCCCCAAGGAGACGGTCACAGCTCTATATGAGCCCAACCCAAAAAACAAATACATCACAGAGGCGGCACTGAACTGGATTCAAACGCACGAAGAATATCCTGATATCAACAAGTTATACGAGATCTGTTTTGGGTTATTTGCAGTGCTTGACTGATGAATTTGTCAATAAAGGAAAAGTTCAGCCAAAAATAAATATTCTGTCATATTTCATGATTCATTTACCCCCATGTTGTTCAAACCTGTATGACTTACTACCTTCTGTAGAACATAAGAGAAGATATTTTGAGAAAAATGTCTCAATGTGGTTTTGTGTCCAATGTTGTTTGAGTACCACATTCTCTTGATTTGTGTTCTACAATAGAAAGAAACTCATACTTGAAAGAAAATAATGAAAGAAGTTTAATTTTTTGGAGGACTATCTCTTAAAAGACATGAAATAAAACCCTTCTTAAATAATATTTATGGAATGCACACTGGTAATGATACAAGGCGTAGTTGATACGTCTATTAATCCACCTACTTTTAGTTATAATGTTGAAGGTCTGGTTCTCTAAAGCTGGTTACGAATAACAAAGCGAAAAAGACAGCTATTGGAACGGTGAGAGAATCCTTTGCACAAAGACGTCTAACCGTTAAGAATCAGGAATCTCTTGCTGAGACGGGGACATTACGGCCCCCCACCCCCTTTCTGGACCCTCTTCTACAGTTCGGGGAAAAACAACTGTACCTTTATGCAACAGTAAAAAAAGACAGGAACCCTGAGTTGTATTGACTACATATCAACTCAAGATGCTGATAACAAATGTTTTTTGGAAACTTCTACGCAGATGCATTGGGAAACCTGAGATAAAGTGTTAGCACATGGATCAAAAATACAAACAATCATACTAAAACTATTTTGTATAGACCTCCCCCTATTGTAATACCACTTGTCTACACGGTGACCCACTTATTGACCATGTGCTATTTACATATGAAACAAGCCCATCATTCAAATTTTCAAAGAAAGAGAGAAAAAGAGAGGGAAAGATACCAGCCAGCCTCCCCATCAGTGCCTCATTAGATTAGTGACGGCCTGCCACAGCAATTAAACACTAAACTCCATTTACTGCTTTACTCTTCAGTTCCTCCACATGGGGTCTTTCCATCAACACTAAAACCATAAAGAAGAGGCGTATGGTAATGCCCGTTCAGCTTGACGGCCTGGTCTTGCACTAAAACGCCCAGAAAGCCAGTCTTTGTAAGTAATTAAAACCCTCTCTTTGGTCCCTTTCTTAAATATGTGACAGTAAAACATTCACTCTTCTCTTATGACATCATTGACATCTGGTTATGTACAGAGCTTTCACCAAAATAAGCAAGGCCAAGTAGTGTGGCATCAGATTTACAGTGGCACCTGACCAAATACGACGGTTTGTCTGTTTACTCTTTTAAAACAATCTAAACTGAGACGACAATGGTCTCCTCTGGACAGGAAGTACCTTTGATTCAATAAGGATGTGAGCTAAGATGCTGATATAAATGTAATGCCACATTTATAGAGTTGAGGACATAAAGGAGCTTTAAACAACACAGGACAGGACACCTGTGGACCACCATATGTCTTCATATCGCCTCTATTCCAAACCTACTGTTTCTCTTCCTGTTTGCTCTATTGTGATTCTTATTTTGTTAAAAATCTTACATGTTTTTTCCAGTCCTGCACCCACTTACTTACTGCTTACACATACACTCAATCCTGTTGCTTAAACTTTTGTTGCTACAGACGTTTTATCTGTTTGCTTATAAAAAGCTTTAAAAAATGTGGTTTATCAAACAATACTTCATGTTTTGTAAACATTCATAACTAAATACTAAGAACAACAGAGAGCCAAGTCACGAAAAAACCATTTCTGTGAAAAATGATGACAAGTCTGATCATCTAAAAACAATTACAAGTATGTTTTCTTTCGAAAACATAAAACATTAAGTTGGTAAAGTTACGAAATAAGATGGTCTTCCATTTATTAAAACATTGTTTTATCTGTGGCTTGTTTAGTGAAGTATGTGAAGGGAGTGCTTTATCACCAGTTTGGTCTCCTCTACTGCCGTCTGTAGCTTACGGAGCTCCTTCTCATACTGCTCCCTAAGTTTGTCCACCTCCTGATCGTGAGTTGCCACCTCCTCTTTTAGAGCTCCCTTAAGGGCGGTCAGCTCCCTTTCTCGCCTCCTTAGCAGCTCCTCCTGCTCCTCTCTGGCAAGAAGCAGGTCCTGCAGGTCCAGTTTTATCTGCATCATCTCCTAGAGAACACAGTTCATGGTTATATTGTGTTAGATATGCTACTGTTAGCCCCGGGTCTTATATCTGGAATATGCAAATGTGTCTGATCTGTGACGCTGCACGATATTGCGGTGTGTAATTTGCATGTAAGATGCATTTAATATGCCTTTATAAACGCCATCCATTTATTTCTGTTCCATAGAAAATTGTGTTTTGGATACTGGCCAACCAGTTTCAACAGAAACACTGTGCTGAAGATGAACCAAGCACTAACCAGCATGGAAATTCATGCTTATCTAAGCAAGTCTTTTCAGCAGAGCATATTAATGTAATATGCTTTGTATAGTTTCAGTAATGTACCTTTATTATGGCCTCGTTCTCTCCACTGTCTGTTTGAGATTGTTTGGCTCCATCAAGCTCATCATGCATTTCTGAGAGCTGGTCCTGCAGGTCTCTGATCTCAGTCTGGTACTGCTCTTTCTCCATCTTCACCTGAAAGAGTCTGACACATAAACACTATAAGAACACAACCTGCATTCTGATTATACAAGTTACAAGCCTGATACAGCAATCTCATCTGTATAAACGTCTCATGTCATAAGAAATAATTTACATTATTACCAATTCACTTCTATTGTACAGATACAAAACCAATGCAAGTAAAAGTTACCGCCAATGTTCATTACCAACATTCTTCAAAATATATATTTTTTGTGTTTTGCAGAAGAAAGAAAGTCATACAGTTTCGAAATGGCATTTTTGATTCACAACTTTATTTTAAAGATTCACAATGCCAGCAATGCATAAGGTTATATGAATAGACAGATGCCATCGGGTAAAAACCTCATATTTCTAAAACCTTTACTTTCCAGAAATTGAAAAGAAGCTGTTTTTACACTTTTCATTGGTTATATATTTGCAAGACTCAAAGGCAAACACAAAGGTTCACCAATAGTAATCATTTATGGGGGGGGGGGGGAAATCAATAACATATGGAGATATGGGGTTTCTTCCCAAAAAGAAAAGCTAGATATATACAATTCCATGAATAAAAAGTAAATAAAAATCATATGTCATATAAATCTCCCAAGAACCCCATGTGTATTCAGCAATACCACACGGGGTTACACCCCCAAGGTTGTGAACTCTTGTCCCAAGTCCATAAATAGTTTCTTACTCTTCAAGTGTAGTGCGCAGGTCAGCCTCTGTTTTACTAAGCTTGTCCTGCAGTTTGACACACTCTGCTCGACTCTGCTCCAACTCTCTCCTCGAGTCTCTCATTCCCGTTCCTGCCTTCCGTTGGGTCTCACTTAGTTCTTTGCACCTCTACAGAAAGGAACATAATAAGATGTGACAGTAAGGATGTGACATGACAGGATCCTCACTGAACCTTTCACCCCACACTATAGCCAAACCCACGGTCAGTTTACGACACTGTACTTCTTATTTTGGATCTGAGGTCTAGTCCTTATAATAAGCCAGTAATTGGTTAATTTGATTATTGATCTTAATGGGTGACCGGAATGGGATTTTCAGTAAATGTAGATGCTTCTAACATACTGAGCGGGGGTCCAAGGTACAGTTGACAAGTTAAAGTTGTTGAGGTATTAGTGGAGAGAGAGTTGACTTTAAGAATGTGCTGGCAAACTCAGAGAAAACATATTACCTTGCTTTCATCTTCAAGCTGTTTCTTAAGATTTACAATCTCTTTTTCCAGTTCTGCTTTCTGCTCCTGGAGGGCTCGAGCTTGGGTGGCAAGATCTGGAGACTGAGAGAGAGAATAATATTTATTTATGTGCAACAGATCGCCTTTCAACAATACACAATGATTTGAAACAGAATTACATGGAAGTAAAATAGAAATAGTTATTTCTTTTCCCACTAGTAGCATTAAAAATTAAGTATAAAATCAAAAGTTTTTCTGGTTTTATGCTAGCTTTCTTTTCAAAAAAGAATTCAGGACAGTTTTTCTTTGTCAATCAAGTATGTTGGAATTTTGGATGATAAAGGACAGTTGGCATGAAAAGGAAAGTTGGCATGTTTGGGGAACTGTGCACTCTGATTCACTTGCACATGTTTAAACAGTAGCCATGAATATGCCATTCGCTGAGTAAATAACGCCATAAGGCCTTTATACTTTCTCCAAGAGGCTTCCTCATAAGAGGCTCACAGTCTTAGCCGTTTGTTGAGCCCAATTACAACAACTCACATTGTTGTCCACTTGCACGCTCCCTGTGGCCCGTGACTTTAACGTCTGGATTTTTTCAAACACCAGGTTGACCTTCCTCTTGGTTGTGTCATCATTTTCGTTGCTCCTGCAAAGCAAAGCAAAAGCAAAAGTGTGCGCATTTACTTGGATGGTCTGAAAATTCCAAGCCCCTTCTTTGAGCCCATGTGTGTGTGTGTATGTGTGGAGTGGATCAGAGTATAATCCCTGACATTTCTGAGAAAAACACTCTGGCTCTTTGCCTGCGTAGAGAGTGCGGAGCACACAAGCTTTGATGTGTCACCTTATGACCTGCCCACCCTAATTATTGCTTTCTTTTAACAAGTCACATGTCTAGGAATGCTTGTCTGAGCGTCCCGCGGATGCCCGCATGTTCCTAGGGCACTCGAGTGATACATGAGGGAAAAGCACAGAACATTGGGCTACTGCCATGAGGTAACAATGAGAAAAACAGCCCAGCACCGACCTCTCTTTTAAACACACACACCTACCACAGAGGAAACTGTTATTATTGGTATCATGACGTAAGCTGATGTCGCCAACAGACGTTTCAGAACTGCTGACAACGGCATTATTCTGACCTACCTTCATTACAACCACCATGACCCTTAACCTGCCGCGGCTACGGCACGCGTCACTGAATGAGACCTAACCATCACCTCAAGACAAGAGCTGACTATGCCGCTTGTAATAAAGGTTGCCATTGACCAGAAGATATCTGATCCTAGATCAGCAGGGCTTCACAGGGTTCACAGACAGCGGTGTATAATCCGCTCACCACTCCTCCCTCCACGCAGCACACGAGGAATGCAGGGGGCGGACCTTTTGACATCAAGAATATGGAGTTCTGGGAGGGCACGGGTTCCGCTATTCACCGGAGAAGGTTAGGTTTTTGGGCACCTACAGCACGCTTTTGAAGCTGTGCAGCGCTCATGCAGGATTGGATGAGAGTAGGAAACAACCCTGTTTTTGGTGCAACTTTAAACCGTTGATCAAAACCGAGCAAAACCAGAAGACATTTGTTGCCTCACCCAGTTGCAGTGAGCCGAAACCATTTTTATTGGCAAAGAACAAGCTGAAACATATGGCGAGGATTTTTTTTATATATACAGCCCTTAACAAATGTATTAAACCAAATGTATGGTTTGTGCCACGGTCGCCCTAAACTAACACTATTGGTGATTTTTTTCATGTTTCTGTAATGGCTTATCCACCAGTATGTATAAGCTGTTTAGTCACAATAGTATAAAATATAATGATTGTTATTATCCATGAATTTTCATATTTAGTGTTTTACAAGGCAGTCCAGAAAAATACGTTTTAAAGGTTGAATGTTACACTTGAATAATTTCTGAAACACACTGAATGTGCCGACTCAAATTTGGGTATAAAAATATAAATAAAGACTACTTAGTTGTTTTAGTTTGTGATTCGCCTAATGACAATAAACCTATTCGTTTTAAACAGGTTTTTGACAGATTCCTACTATATTTTCTCTTTATTATGACAGATGGTCTAATAAATTTGTAAAGCACTGTATATTATTTTAAGCTTCAGTTCCATCATGGCAGTATAGGATCAAAACAGACGGTTTATGAAATGTTTTTGAAAAATTAGTTTTTCAGTTCCTTTGTTATCAAAACCATCCACTGCATAGTGATCTTACATCCCTCTGCCATGAAAAATAAATAATAAGAGATACAAGATCTTTCATACCTATTAAACAGCTGATTGATGAAGTTATTCTCACGATTTAACTGTTAATATTTTATGTTTTATTGTTAAGTACGTTGTCTTGTTGCTGTACAAATACTGTACTGCCTATTGGGAGTTTAATAAATGACTACTGCTACAGTTTACTATAATAAATATGACCCACAGTTTAGCCTGTAGTGAGTCACTGGAAAGGAACATGAAGAGTCTGTTTTTATTCTGAGAAAAGAGCTTAGGGTGAGAGTTTTGAGTAGATGAATGTACTGTACACAACTGTAGGGGAGTGAACATTTATGTAATAATATCATTATGAGTCAGAGATAATAGAAAGCATTTTGAATTCCAAGCAAACCTCCTTGATGGTTTCTGCATAAGTGCTTAAAGATTTTGGTTTTGTATGTTTTGCAAAGGGTGAAGACTACTTAGTGGAAAACAACCTACAGTAACAAATAAATTAAACTGGTTGCTCATTTACTTATAAGTACACAAACAGAATAAGATAAGAATTTCAAGAAGATGTTTCAAAATGTTAACATTAAAATCTTTTATAAAAATAACGTTTTATTTGTGAAGTGTACTTACCCATCTTTGAGGTAACTGAATAATATCTGCTTGGCAGTCTCTTCATTTGTTTGTTGTGAAAGCTCTTGTTGACCTCTTAGAAGATCAGGCGTCACCTGAACGAAAACAAGAAATACAGTGTACACTAACAACAAACTATTTTCATGCCATCATAAGCAACATGCATTATGTTTTTTAACAATTTCAGAAAATATTAAATAATTTTGCCATGACACAATCCTTTCTTACCTTAGCATCAACTTCACTGTTTGGTGTTTTACCATTGACAGCAGGGCGAGAAATTGATCCCGTCGTCACACTCGACAAGGTCCTTCTGCTCTGTGACGATCTGACCTCTTCATTTTTGTTCTCTGCAGGCACTACAGAGGGACGACTTTGGGGATTTTTGTACCCCAAAATAGCAGCTGAAGAGTTGGACACCGTGCCCTGAGGAGAACCAGGAGCACTGCTGACTCGTGCTGCGTTCCTGAGGTTTATCCTGGGTCTGGTTGAAGGAGGAGAAACAGGGGAGGTTTTCGCTCCGGCACCCTTTTGTAGGAGCTGTGACGGGCGAAGGAGATGCTCTGTGGACCGGCCTCGATTACGGCTAACCTCATCCAAGTAGTTGTCGTCACCCTCAAGACCGAATGGCAGGGCGCTATCCACGCTACGGGAGCGCTTCCGGTCTTCAGGGTTAAGTCGATTCCTTCTTCCTGATCGCCCCCTGCGTTGATGAGTATCTTTGCTGTCAAACTTCTTGATAAGCTCATCCACACCAGGAATGGAACCGGTATCAATATCACGCCCTGTACCAGGCAGAAAAGGGATGTAGCGCCGGTTTGAGTGGCGGTTGATAGTATCTGCGTAAAGCTGGTCCAACTGGTCTTCCTTGGTTGGTGTGGTAGAGCTCACAGATGATTTACGGGAGGAGGAAGACTGTAGAACGGGCCCGCTGGAGTCGACGCGCCGCAAGGGCAGGATGTCAGGTTCACGCCGACTTCGCTCCAGACTCGAGTTTGTGCTACTCACTGAGCTGGAGGGTTTGGAGGACGTCCTGCTCTGTTCGTAAGGGTTGATGACGGTTGTAGATGGCTGTGGAACTGGAAGGCGTTGTGAGGGCTGGGGTTGAGCCTGGTAAGGTGGTGGAGTTTTGAATGTTGGCTTGAACTGAGGTTGTGTTTCGCCTTGGGGTCTGACCTGAGGTTGGGTCAGAACTTGGTCTTTGGACGGTCTGGTTTGAGATTGGACGTTGACTGGGAGTGTTTGGGGACGAACCTGAGGTTGGGTGTTTATTCTGTAATCCGGTAAAGATCCATCTGGGAATGTCAATTGGTCCAGGCTGGGGGTTCTTGCTTGGCTCACAATTGGGGAGCTGGCTCTGTGGAGGGGTGATGCATAGGGATTTCTTACGAACGTATCAAGAGTATTGCTCTCAGGATCATATGGCTGGAGAAGTTCAGGATGCTTCTGGAAGTTTAAAAGAGAGGACTGCTTTTTAGGATCAAAAGTCCCGTTGTGAGGACCTCCATGTGGCATCTGATGTCTGTAATCCAAAAACGGGCCTTCTGAAATATTTTTGTATTTATATTCCTCATAATTGTGAGGGAATAGACTTTCAGAATCGACATATCCGTTATTGGGGGCTTCATAGGGGTTTGGACCCCTGTCCTGGTTGTTGAGGACAACAAAAGGGTGTCCATCTATGCCCTGAACTCTGATACTGAGGCCATAAGTACCATTGCTCTGGCCTCTTGTGCGAGAGGCTTGGGCATAGCTTTGTGTAAGTCCAGTGTTTGGTATCCCACTAACTCTGTAAGACTCCATAAGGATCACTGAGAGAAACTACCAAATCCCTCTCTGTGGATGAGGCTCACCTGTGAAAACAAAGCCATAATCTCATTATTATACAAGGCGTATGTGATACTTATAATATTTTTTTAATGAGAATATTTGCGTTAAATGCATTGAGACTGTCTAAACATAATACACTTTTTTCAGTACTAAATAATATGATGATGCAGAAAGGATATTATTATGGTTAAAACAAGCATGGTTATTTTTTACCCTAAAATGAACATTTACATTACATTTATGCATTTAGCAGACGCTTTTATCCACATTGCATTATACTATATAGTAGGGCTGTGCAATTAATCGTAATCGATTTTCAATTTCAATTTTTGCTCTCCAACAATTCTGAAAACAAAATAATCGGAAAACAATTATTGTGTCGCATTCCACATTTAGCAAGAATTGTCTTATTTATGTTTTTTATTTTTGTATTATTTATTTGATTTAGACTTTATTTAATTGTTTTTACATTTCAGTTATTTTTTTATTAAGTTGAATTCAGTGTTAAATTGACACGTTATTTATTTATTAATAATGTATCTATTTATTAAGGTCGTTTCCAAAGTAATCGTGTTAAATAATCGCGATCTCAACACTGGGCAAAATAATTGTGATTATAATCGAGCAGCCCTACTATACAGTTGTTTCTGAGTATGAACTGTGCAATCCCTCGGATCGAACCCATGACATTGGCGTTCTAGTGCCATGTTCTAACCACTGAGCTACAGGAAAGCTAAAAAGTGTAGTAAAACCATGGAGTAGCCAATAGTAATCAATGCACCAAAAAAAACATGGTTACTACACTTTTACCACAAAAAAAACATGGCAAATTTTCATAAGGGGTCTATTTTACTATATACTGTAAGTGCATGCCAGGCATTCAGATTTCAGTTGAGACTCAGACTTTATAATCTCCAGCACATTTTAAACACTGCTGACTAAGAAAACAGAGACTTCAGTGTGTGGGTTATGATGTCATTATATATAGGGGCAAAGTAAAAAAAAAGTTAAAAACAAAAAGGAGGTTGGATTTAGTATTGAAACGTCTTGAAATCAGCAAGATGAAAAGTCGCTAACTGTACAACTTATTGGAAATAACCAAAGCATGTGATGTAAAGACATTTTCATCTCATTTGATTATTCAATTGTTACTAAATACGGCTGCAAAACAACTAGTTCAGTCATGCTGAAGTAATTCAAAAGGAATCGCATTTGAAATGCGTAATAAACACGAGTATTGTGAGGAACAGATTGTAAAAAAACAAAGCTGCAAAAATATCACCCCACTACAGGCACCACACTGGGCAACCGGCTGTTATCAGTTTAGTATGGACACCACTGATAACATGCTCTCACCTCCAAGCAAACAAAAGATTTTCTGAGTCATATTGATGACTGTGATTCTTTAAATGCTATTGACCAGAGCATGCAGTGCAATAATGTACAATGACATGCCTGAGGGCTTAGCATTGATTCATTTGAATTAAGTGAAGAATCAATTCAATCAGGAATAAAAGTGTAAACAGACTACAGACTGAAAGTCCAAAAGACTCCATATTAACATTTCATAATGCAGATGCTGATAAGGTCCTTATTGAGCCACTAAGAAGAGAGTCAAACTTTCCAGCACCTCAGAGGGGAAGGAGTAAGAACAATAAGGGCGCGTTATAAAAACGAGCCCCCTTATCCACAAGGAACAGAGCTGTGGCACAGAAGAAAGGATATGACACAATAGCCTCTTTCAGCTTCTGTATCACATGTAATACACACAGGGACTTGTGGTGTTAATGTAACTCTTTTCCTCTCATTGTGTCAAATGGAAGATCTGACAGGGAAGTTAACACGGGCTGTGGAGGCTCTTGCAGCATGGAGTCCAACCTGCAATTCATTCAAGGCCTTCAATTGTTTCCTTGAAACTTTGAAAAGACATTTCTGATGAATCTGGCTAAATTTCACAAAAGCAAAATCTCCCCAAATTTGACCTTGAACAAAAAAGTTCAGCAGACTAATACAAACAAACATTTTGTATAACCTGTCATTGATGCAAAAGTAACATTGTAATATCATATAGCAAAAATCCTTTTTGCTACACAAACAAAAAATCATCAGACAGGTTGACAACTTGTGCAATCTCCCCAAAAATTTTTCTTTTTACATTTTAAGGCCTGCATTCCACTCTGCACTATACATTCATTGCTTTTGCCACATTTAATGTTATTAGTCCAAAAAATGACCCAGAAAGATGCTCAAACCGTTACAAAATATTTTAACTAACATGATTTTTAATAGCCTACATATTCTTTCTATTTACAGTACATCTCCGTTAAATCTGAGTAAGTTAAGCTTTCAGAAACTTGAGTTTATTACTGTACAGCTACCACCGCGTCGCTAAATGTTGCTAGACTACTAAAGTTGCGCACACTTTAACATTACAGTGAATAAAAACATAATAATGAAACACAACTTACCGCCGTTTATCCCACAAGATGCGTTTATTTTCCGTTCAAGTTCACTAAACAACTGTGACAAAAAGCGAAAGATCCATTCTCCTCTCAATTGCTCAGACACTTGTTGCAGGTCTTGTTTTCAGACTAGTTTTACTTCAAGCACACACGGGCTATTGGGAAGTGTAAAGCCCGCCCACTTCACTCCACCCACCCGCTCCAGCCTGATTCCCGATCAGCTGATCTCTTCAACATGACAAGCGATCAGAGCGCATTTTACATTTCGACTGATCTCAAAACACAATGCCGCAGAAACTGGGTGTAGGCCGCCCGGGCCCTTGTGATTTCGGTATCGGTTATTTTAAGGGTTTTCGTGCGATAATGAGTTTTTTCATAAGATGATAGAGAAAGTGTACATGCATATGTGTGTGTTTGTCTTGATTCGGAAGTTTGGATGCCAGTAAACTTATGCATCTTGAATCTTGGGAGTGTGAGAAGCAGAAAATAGAAGAAATATAAAAAAGTTGTCTATGATTTTACAACTAATAGGCTACAATTTTTAGATGCGGTTTTAAGATGACTCAATACAATCACAATTACTTTCAAAGAACATTAAAAATAGCCAAGGCCTTATTGCGTACTTTAGCTAAACAGTCGACGTACACAACTTGTTACAGTTCACTTCACTAATATTGCATACTGTTATAATGACCTGACTACTCTTTAAGACTGACAGCGCCATCTAGTGCTAGAGCGCTAGAGGCAGTGCGTTTACATAATGCAAATTACAATTTATCAATTAATTGCATGATGGGTTTCTCTGTAATGCCAATAAAAACACATTGTGCACATTGGTGTCTACATTGTCACGAAAATAACGTTAAAGAAAAACAATGAAATGGTTTAAAGTGGTGCTTTCCTTTGTGTCATGGAGGCACACATAGCGTTAAATAAAACAATAAAACCAGATGTTATGAAACAGGAAACTTTTTTTTTAGAAATATAACGTATTAAAAGTAACTTTTAAATTTGTACGCAAGTAGCACAACCAAGAACACACGCAAAACTTCACTTAGGCCTATTTAGTGAAACACCAAAGACCCTTATGAGTTCCGTTTCTCTGTGTGGATGTACCTGAACGCCAGATGAGTCTTGTGGCTGTGTTGAGTTACAGAAAACACTAAAGCTTGACAAACTCTTCATCTCTTCAGCAGAGAGCGCTCTCTGTCTCTATTTGGGGGTCCGGTCACTGATGTGAATGGAGAGTCAGTAATGATGCTGTGTTTACTCCATGCCGAAAATGCGTCATTTACATGCGGCTTATGATAAAGTTTTATTCAATATCTGGCATTTGTTTTGAAAAAATCTAATTATTTATTCATCTGGTTACAATTTTGCGCCAATTTGAATGTTTTCATTTGGCCAGACATCACAAATAGAAACCAACACACGTTACCAGTAGCAATCCACCATGCATGTTGTGTCTGACATAGCAAATAGAAATACTTTATATTTTTATATTACTTTTATATGACTTAATCTAATAAACATATAGTTAAAATAATATATAAACAGATAATAATATAGTTAAGTAATCTGAAAGGCCATTCCCACTGTACGTTCATTTGCTTCACATACACATGGTTCTAGTCAGTTAAAATAAGAAAGTACGGCTGAAATGTAATTCATGGCTTTGGCTTATCTCTTATAATATGCCCTTATATTGATTTACATTGAGATGGCACAATGCCACGTATAACTCCATAATATATTATTTGCCCGATATAATATTTAAAATCTTGTGAAAATGTACTGTAAAAATAATCTTTTCTATATAGAAATATCAGTTGTTTCCCAGAATGACTCATAGGGACCCTGGAGTAGATTCTAGCAGCAGAATTTAAGATGTTCCTGTGAGCAAACCAGCCATAACACTCCCTTTCTGTGCTGTCCCAGGCAGCCAGATTCACAGGAAGTTAGCTTTCAAACACGGTGGTCCCATGCTTATAAAAAAACTGGCCATTTTTCTAGTTGACTGCAAGTAAACACTCCAGGGCACGGTTTTGATAAAGGCAGGAAGGAATATGCACACTCAGGCACACAAAAACACACACATTGGGAGGAAATGGAACAAAGCCTTCCCACCCAGTCAGTGGAGTTGGAGCAATCTCCAGATGAGGTGTCGTTTTGGAAGGTTGACAGAGTCAGAATTGGCGGAGATCTCTCCAGCATTTAGCAACTCCTTCCCAGCATTGCTCCTGTCTCACAGCAGATCTGGGGCCCGATCTGTCAGCACAGGACGAATCCAATGAGAAACTGTCTCTCACACTTATGTACAGAGACATAATTTAAGGCAGATGCATAAGCCAGGGAGATGAGTTGTGGGATTTAGTTTAGTCTCTTAATTGGACAGCCAGGACTGATGTCATTGCATGAAAATGTACGGCTGAGATGAAAAATGAGAAATAAATAGAGCAAAATGTTATTAGAGTTTCATGTGGAAGTTGCATTGTGCAGAAAGGCTTTGGCTGCAAACCATTCACCACTGCTGGGACAAAACAGGTGCTCCCATTTTTCATAACCGACACCGAAATGGAAAAGAAAACAATTTAATTAGGAAGGAAAGTCAGTTAAGAGTGGGAATATGCACACACCCTGTAATGAAAGAGCAATAGTCAAGCGTGTTATACCTCAGCGCAGCAGAAGTTTATTTCCCACCGATCATTCACTCGAGAAGCAAAGTATTTTTGTCGCTCAGTCAAGTTAAAGACAGATGTTTCACGAAAGCAAACGTATTGGCTAAAACACAAGCCAAATACAGCATTTACAGCCAAAACAATGCTTTTTCTTTCATGAAATAATAAATGCAAGCAGTAAATGTTATTTTGTACTAAATGTACTGCAGTGTACATGAAGTTGGTAAAATTCCTTTTAAACAGATGTTAAACGTACTAAGCTCGGAGTGGGACAAAGTACGATATTTTTTACCCAGTTGTATATTTCGATGCTTTTAAACAAGGATAAAAACAACCGCTTGTGAAAGGAAAGAATCTCACATACAATTCAGTTAAAAAAGATGGCACATTTATTGCTACATAAATGTTATATACATATTGTGTTTTCTGTTACAGAGACAGAAAAAAAGAATTGAACTTCTTACTGCTGGTTTTCTGATGTGCATTGACAATACCTTGAATTTTGACATGAATACAAATCTTTCATCAACCAACAATGCAGACTGGAGACAGAAATGGAGAGCACATCTTCTGGAACATCGAGCTCGTACAATACCCCATATGTACTAGACTGCGAGCTACAATCCTACTTATGTTCTTAAGATGCTATCAATAATCTTTTTATAATCATGGACAGGTTATGGTAAATAACCGTACATTTTTTTACTATCTAATATAGTAAAATAAAGTAAGAAACTTTTTACTCAAAACTTTTGATTTCAAAAATCTAGAAAGAGTAATATTTAGAATTCAAGAAATGTTCTTACAATATTATTGTATAAAAGACTAACTATAGTGAAAAATAAGCCAAATGTGTTTTTTTTATCCTTTTCATACATTTTTTGTTATGAGGGAAAGCATCAGGGCATACAGCAAAATCTAACATACAGAAAAAAGAACACACAGTAAAAGGAAACGAAACAATAGACAAAGAGATGACTCATAACCTTGATTAATTTGCAGCCGGCAAAAATACAAGCTCTTGAATACTGAAATGTATAGCAAGGCCACAAAGACTAGTGAATTTTACAATAACTTTGTTAAGGAAGGTAACGCCACAAAACAAAAGACAGAAAAAAAACAGATGGAAATTAATGCTGATATTCTGATAAATGTTCCTTGATGTTTTTGTTCTTTTGACTTTGTAATTCAGGGACCGATGAATATTAAAACATGGCCGTCTCTGCTCGAATGGAGTGAATGCATGGAAGACAACAGACCGGGAAAAGGTTCGAAGCAAGAGCGTTAAAAACAACTTTTTGGTCTTAAAAGTAAAAAGCATACAAAATAAAAGTGGTGTCTGCTGCTCTCTAAAAAAAACAAACAAAAAAGAACAGGAAGAAAGCAACTAACAGCAGAGAAAATCCTGATCAAAACTGGTCATTTCCACTGATTTTGATGCTTCACAGCATTTGAATTTATCGAGCTTCTCTTTTTCTAACAGACATTGCGCTCACATTCTGCTGATCGAGTATCAAGTACTTCAATGCATTGGGGAGAAAGAACATCCTTCTATTTTCACACAACAAATATACGCTTTACTATGAAGCCTAGAGAAATGCTTTGTATACAAGTACAAATAAACATATAACATGTGGTTACTTTGAGTATTTTTTTCCTTTTCATTTTTACTTGTTAATAGTTTTAAAACAAAAAAACAAGCAAACAAACAAACAAACAAAGCAAAATTTCAATTCAGGCCAGGTGAAGTAATGGTCATCGTTTTAAATGCAACTCTTCTCACGCAGTGCCACGTCTAACGCCTTCGATGCAGACTAACAGTATATCAGAGGTTCCTCAGTACAGATGCCCTCGGCATTACCACGGCTGTTCAACCCAATAACGTAACATCTGAATACAAATAAACTGCAGTGGAAATATGTTTTTACCTTTAACACTGTATGGCAAAGGAATCAAAAGGACGAGACTGTGTCCCATTTTCCATTTAAGACACTAAGAAATATGCAGGGAATGCTGGGGTCTTGTAACTTTCTGCTTTCTGTATCTGTACTGCTTACTAATGAGTATAAACATGTCAGTTTGTGTACGATCTTTGACCTTTCAGTAAAGCCAGAGTTTGCCATTCCACCATCAAACTCGAAGGAATCCGACCGAAAACGCACAGTCTGATGTCATCTGGCCTCACTCCTACCTCTCTTTAACCTCTGACTTTGAAGAGGACTCTGAACTACGCTATCGACGTACAAAATAAAGAATTAGGTAGTTTTGGTTTCTCATGCTGTTTTTTGCGGAATGAATGTACGATAAATATAAATAATATATTATTTCTTCAATTTTTTCTAGACAAAGGGATCCTTGAGTCACCATCAAATTCTTTCAAGGGCATGGAATTTGATCTGAGTGCCATAACAATATATTAATCTCGTAAAGTGGATGTTGAGCGGAGAGGCCCTTCCACAGACCGACACGGGAGAGGTGCGCGGACGGCACGCGACAAACTGCAGATCTACTGAAACGCCACCAGCTCTTCATAGCAACGTCAGAACTTTCCCTTTAAACACAGACTTACAGCTCAGTAACATAATAAATAGGAACAAAATCATAAACAAACCAAAAGAAAACAATTGCTGTTACAATGCATTCGTCAATTCAGTTTAGGCACAAGGCAACTTCCACGTATTGGGTGGAGGGGGTGGCGACAGTCTCTGATTGTACAGCTGCGGCACGCGGCTTGCGGACAGCGATATGTGCTGCTGAGGGGCTTCTATGCTTGATTTTCTCTGATGGGCAGAAAGTTGCTTATCGATACGGGATGTCTTCACAGGGAGTTGGGCACTTGCCAGTTTTTTTCAATCTCAGGATTGCTTAACGGTGGAATTTTGCTTCAAGTGGTCTGTCTTTTCAAATCTGTGTCACAAACTGTAAGAAGTCCTGTTCGCCCGTGGAAAGCAAGGTCACCAACTCTGTCTAACACACGCCATCAGGGTCCATTTGATCTGAAAGTGAGAGAAAGATGAGCGTGGTTGGTAAAACCCAGTGGGAATGTTCTGATTTCCTACTTATGCATTTGGCAGAAGCTTTCAACCCAAGTGACTTAATAAAGTGCATTCAAAGTATACATTTTTATGATGGCATATTCCTGGGAATTGACCTTGATGTCTCAGCAATAGCAAAGAACATCTTGCTAATAGTGGTTTTATCACCGTCTCGTATTATATGTCCAAATGTTTAAATGTAACTAAACCTAGCTGTAGGTCACCTGGCCAGAGTTCAAAGATGGCCCATGGGATTGGATGTGTCTGTGAGGCCTGGGTGCACAGGCGGGTGGGCTTGCTGGGGGTCACCTGAAACCCCTGACACCTTCTCCTCCTCCCTTCTCTTAAGGCAGGCTGCTTTGGGGTTTAGATTCCTCTCTGCACACAAAAATATGAAACAAAAAACAAATTATAAATCATTTTACACCATTAAAGCAGTCCCGGAATAATATATTTATGATCTGACATATTTAAGATTGTATTTTTGTTAACTGTATAGAACTACATTTAATTTAAAGTGCAAATTAAAAATAAAATATCTCAAACACTTGAAGCTTTTGTATTTATAAAAATAGTTTATTGTATAAAAATTATATTAAATAAACAATTGAATATATGCAGGGACTCTTTGCAGATGTGTACCGGAACTTAAGTTAGGACCACAAAAGCATGCATGGGCAGTAACGTTTGTTTATGTTGAGGCTTTGAAACTGTCTATAAATATGTGCATTAGAGTGACTGACCTCTGACTTGCTGTTCGAGGCTAAGAATGACGGCGACGGCCTGATGAAGGATGAGCAGTTTGGTCTGGGGTTTCTCGCTCTTGAGGTGCAGCTGACACATGCGACCCAGCTCTTTAAATGCCTCGTTGATGTCTCGGACACGCAGCCTCTCGCGAGCGTTGTTGGCCATCCTCCTCTCGCGCTCGCGCTCGGCCTTCTGCTCTGGATTCAGGTCCTCGTCGTCATTAATACTACTGCTGCGGAAAGACGTAGAGAAAAATAAGTCCGGGGGAAATTGTCATGTGGTGTGAAAAGCACTTAAGCCTCATCACACAAATATAACTTATGGTCTTAAAATTCAATGAAGAATGTTTTAAAGGTAGTACTTCGGTGATGTAGGGCCTTGCCTTGGACGAGTTCCTCCCCTACTGCCCTTAAGATCCCTTTTGTCGCTCTCGTCGTCTGATTTGAGGCCGTCAGAGGAGTGGTTGTCATGCATTTCATCTTTATCATGATTCTCCAACTTGAGCTCCAGAGGAGTGATCTGACTAGCCAGACTGCCAGCGAGTGCTGTCATACACAACAAGCAGATTTGTTCAATGCTTGTTTTATGTTTTACAGGCTTTATAAACAATGTATGATTAATCACCAAAGAAAGAAACAATACACGTTGTCCAATAAGAGTATTCAATTGAGTGACAGTAGCTATAAAACAGCTTTCTAACCTCTGAATGCTTCTGCCTGGTGGGTAAGCTCCGCGCTGGAGGTGGGGCCAGCGCTGGCCTGCAAGCCACCATGG
The DNA here is from genome assembly GCA_026939265.1 of Oreonectes daqikongensis. NCBI lineage: Eukaryota > Metazoa > Chordata > Actinopteri > Cypriniformes > Nemacheilidae > Oreonectes > Oreonectes daqikongensis. The sequence continues at coordinate 5,554,903 of JAOTQM010000343.1, read as the reverse complement.
TTGTTGCTCAAGCTGACGGTCTCTTCGCGGTGAACAGAACCCTGTCAGAATAGATAGCCATAAATACACGAGGCAGAGAACAGAGCAAAACATCAAGGGTCCCTCTGATCACAAAGCTATCTGATCAGTGCCGAGACAACAAAAGTGATTTACATTAAACCGGGGAAGAGACAGATCTTGGACTTCAAAGCAGAGAGTCTCTGTGTTCCTACTGTAGACTATGACCTCCTCTCCGAACTACAGAGTGGTATTCACACTACAAAGAATGACCTTCACAGCCCCAAATTCGCACTCAGAGACACACAGCACTTCAGCCTAGAGTTTCAATTCTGTTTCACCAAAAAAGACTATTATGTTTCCTTTGGTTTCATTTTAAAAGCTTGTGTCTACACTTTGAGAGGCAGGGTGATTGAAATGTAACATTGGACTGGATGGACTGCACCATTTCAGACAATATTACATTTTAGTGGAATGGAGGCATAGCTGCAAATATTAGATCACTTAAAGGGATAGTTCATCCCCAAATAAAAATTAGTTTCATCATTTACTCACTTCTGTATGACTTAGGTTACTATCTTCTGAAGATAAACACACAAAAAAGATATTGTGAAGAATGTTGGTAATCTAACAACATTGGACCCCATTGACTTCCATTGTATTGACACTAAACCACTTTTTTGTGTGTTTAACTGAAGAAAGAGTCATAATAATGTTCGAATTTGTATTTTTGGGCTAACTATCCCTTTAGCAAAGTAAACATGAAATAATGTTTTACTGTTTTATTTTAATATCACAAAAAATAAGAGAAAAGTCTGAAAAACTTGCACTTGCAAATATTTCCAAATAAGCAATGTCATGTTATTTTGAAGTCTGCCGTTCATACTTTCCATCAAAGGAAAATTACTTTTATATATGGATACAGCAATAAACAATCTGCCCTTTAAAGCTGAACATCAAATGGCTGTTTGACCAGAAGTCGTCACTGGCAGCTTCGAAATGCATCTGGATTTGATCAAGCTCTTGTTATGTGATTAGCGAACCACGTAGCCCCCCTTCAACTTTCTGCCACGCTGCCCTTCTCTCATCCTCCCACCCTCGCCACAGTGAGCGGGAGCACGTTAACCTGCCATCTAGTTTCTTTCCGGTGAAGCCACAGGATTGGCGGGCGTGGGGAAGAAAGAGGGGAAGAAACTCGGTGGAGAAGGGGTGAAATGGGGGTAGAAGAGGTCTTCCCTCTTATTCCTTCAGGAATGCGTTCCTAAGTCACTGTTGGCCTCTGTTAACCTCTCTGCCGCCCAGCCTCGAACCCCCTTCCCCCATGCTCTAATCTCAGCACCACTCTCAACAGGTGTCCAAACAACTCTTTGTCTGTGGCAGAAGACTGGCGAAGGAAGGGGGGAGCGGACCAAAGAAGGCGGCCATTTTCCTGTCTGGGCTTGATTATCATACAGCTGAGGCGCTCAGACACACGACTAAAGCGTCAGATTTCCTGAGTTGTTAAGAAAGGGAATGGAGAAAAAGAGAGACAGAAAGAGAAAAGGCTGCATCAAAATAAAAGCACACTGGCTGAGCTGAATCAGGACCTTGTGTGAATCAGGCCTCTCTCACAGAGCTCTGTTTGTGTGCACGTGAACACATAGACCACTGACAGCAGTCTAACAGCTCTCACACAGAAGAAGGACCCGACTGAACTATCACAGCACTGCTCTGTGACTGTTGCTTGAATAAACCGTTCATCATGACTAAAACATAAGCAGTGTCTAGGCCAAAAACGCTAAAGCGTACTTTTGTCACTGTGAAATAACAGAGCTGTGTGGATACTCGTGTTTCATTTAGGTCGGGGCAATGAATTATAATTGGCACGGCGATGAGCTGCGGGGCCGGTGTGAAGAGAACAAAACCAGAGCCGTGAGAGTTTGTTTCAGTTGGATTTCCTGACGTGTTTCATTTAGGATGGGAATTATTATTGGCACGCTGAGTCGCACGGCTGCTGTGGAAAGGAAGGAAGGAATCTACTAATAAGCTATTCAGCATTAATCTGACAATTTTTTGTAATTGTGCAGTTTGAGTTTGTTCAGTTTGTTTGACGTGTGTGCTGTCAATACACAGATTGAAAGGGCTTTACTAACATCTGACAAAGCATTCCAGAGATTTATTGGCTGTTGGAAATATTAAATGAAAACAATAGGTTGTTCAGGATGCCGAAAGGGATAGTTCACCAAAAAATAAAAATCCTTTTTATTATTAACCCACCCTCACACCATGTTGGTAACCAAACAACATTGGTCTCCATTGACATGGTACAGACACTAAATCAAAATATTTTTTATGTGTGTCACACAAAGTTTTGATTGACATGACATTCTGTCATCATTTACTCACCCTCATGTAATTTTAAGCCTGTATGACTTTTTTTCTTCTGCAGAACACAAAAAAATGATATTATGAAGAATATTAACTGGCACCCATTCACTTGCATTGGTTTTGCATCCTTACAATACAAGTGAATATGTGCCGCCAATGTTCAGTTCGCAACTTTCTTTAAAATATCTCTTTTTGTGTTCTGCGGAAGAAAGAAAGTCATACAGCTTTGTAAATTATGACAGAATTTTCATTTTTAGGTGAGCTATCCCTTTAGGACATATGTGGTCAAACAGCCAATGGATTCTGGAAAGGTCATTTTTGTGGTGAGGCAAAACTTTATAGTGTCATTCTTAAAAACATTTGTTTTGCTTTTGTCTTTGTCCAACAACAAAGACGTCGGCATGATTTAATTTGAGAAAAGATCAAATAAACTTCCCAAAGAACATACATTTTTTTCCATGTTTTTAGCGATTCTGGCTTGAAGCAAAACAAATGTCCAGATTATTATTGGGAAATGGTTGGGAAAATGCCTCCCTTGGCTGTTCCTTCAATTACAGCTGTGCACTAATCTTTCTATACGAGGAATGAATGGCGTGGGATGTGGGAGCGATACAGAGCTCCCCACAGCCCCAATGAGCGCTACGCTGCGGAAATGTCTTCCAGACCGGCACTGATGTACTAGAATCTACTGTGACTGCTTTTCTCATTCAGCCTGTGGAACGCAGCTCGCGTAGGGAGAACAAGCTTGGGTCCAGCCATTACGCTTATGGAAAGTATGTGGGTTTAAGTTAAACTGCTCTCAGTGGAAAATAGTTCAGTTTCAGCACATGGCCAGGCCTTCATTTTAAACAGGTGGCTTAACTCTGTTTATGAGCCTACTTGGAGAGGCACAATGAAAAAACACATGCTACTCTCGTTCTTCTGCCTCGAATAACTGCGAGGGACTTTGAACTCAAAGAAAATTCAGGGGGCACTGAAACAAATAAGCTAAGGTTTCCTCACAAGGGGAAAGTTTTTATTACCATCTGTGCTGTTCGGCTGTTGACCAATCCGGAAGCGGAAAAATTGTTGCCGATGGCTGTGACCAGCCCGTTGTGTGCTTGTCCCAACAGGCTGTGGATGTCGCTCGACAGGTTGGCATTGGAACCCCCGGCGTGGTTCTGTAGGATTTGGATCGCATCATCCAGCCTGTCCAACCTGTCCTCCATTCGAGACTGGAATGAGCAGTGGTTGAGAAAAAGGGGAAGTAGGGGGGAAACAGAGCAGAGAGAGAGACAAAACAACATTAGCTTAATAGAAAAACGAACACCAACAGAGATTTGAATGATGTGGATTTTGACATGGAATCACAGAACGACACGCATCATAAAACAAAGGCAGAAAAACTAAGCATATGGAAGAAAAAAAGTGAAAAGCTATTTACATAACATCTGGTGGAATAAACAAAGAAAATCAATGACTGTGATCTTAATGAATTAAGTTCTGTGCTCATCAAAGGCGATCAATAAAAGATGAAATGGCTAAACAACAAAGCATTAAACAGAAAAACGTGGCCGATAAACAGAAAATGTGACGTTTTCCAAACATGACCACTCGAAAGAAAGCTGATGGCTTAAAGGAAAAGAAGAACAGGTGACTATCTGAAGAGCGGGAATACCTCGCAGACATCCTTTAAGAAGGACATGGCATCCTGCAGATGCTCATGAAGCTGCTGGTGCACACGAGTCTTCTACAGTCAGACAGGAAGAGGAGAGCAGTGAGACACGTACATACTTATGCGAGACATAAAGGCAGAGTTCGACAGACAGAGATCAGCCGAGAGCATCAAACCAGTTTGTCACGTATCGAAATCCTGATGTTTGTTCAGGTAACAAATTATTGGTTTGATTGACAGGCCACTCCGCCAATCACAACTCACTTCCTGTTTCCTGAATCACTGTTTATCTCTGGTTTCATATATGCAAAGTATGAAAAAGCAGAATGTCAAACAAGTAGGATGTCTGAATACTTTGTATTCATGATACAGTTTTTGAATAATAAACAGGCAACCAAAGCAAATGACTATGCCAGTATTGCAGGTGTAGGATGTCCAGGAATGTATTTTTGGTATTTATACTACACTTGTGAACCAACAAAACACACTTCACACTCGAGTACACTTTAACAAATTCATCCTACGAAATACCGAAATGTATTTCTATACAGGCACAGCGAAAACAAAAATCCACTCACAGTTGGCATGAGTAAATATTTATCTACACACCCCATAGTGTGAATGTATGGTGTGGGAAGGACTGTGTGCGTGCGTGCATGTAAACTGATCTCCTGTTGTGGCTCTGCTCCCCAGTCAGTCCTGGAATCTTGTGGCAGTGGTTGAACGCAGCAGCTGCCAGCACCCCACCCCCATCACACGCCCTAACCAATCCCCAACCAACTCATCCGTCCGCCCCGGCCAATCTCCATCCACCCCGGACGAAAGAGGACAGATGGCAGGAGACACGCCCCAAGGGACATGTATTGTTCGGTCCCCCTCCCTGTCCCGCTCCTGACATTTGTCAGCCCGGAATGCTCGTGTAAAGCTACCCTCTGCCCTCCAGGAGCGAGCCATCTACTGACACAGTGTCCATTACTGTGTAGGAGAGACATCTTACCAGAGAGTGGAGGGAGCTGTCGTAGTTTGGTGAGGAAGGTGCCTGTCCGGTCGAACGGGGCCACTGAGTTGTACCTGTGGGAAGAGAGAGGGGACTTTTAGACACCTGTCACCAGAATTGATGCTGAATGTCAATGCAAATCAGTTTCCATCTATAGTGTGGGTGGTGCTGTGTATATTGTGTGTATATATCTTTAAAATGTTTGTTTGCTGAATCCGTTAACAAAAGAGTCAAACTCAGGTTATCAGTCTGAATGACTGAATCTGAATTTTTTTAAAATTATTTACGCACTGTCATGTCATTCCAAACCTGTATGACGTTCTTTCAATTGCAAGACACAAAAGAATATATTTTGAAGAATGTTGATAACCAAACAACACTGGACACTTATTGACTTCCATTGTATGGACACAAAACATTTAGTCAAAAAAGAACAAAATAAAAAATAAAAGAATTTTGTTGTAATAATTGTTTCACATGGTCCAGTGCACATGGTTCAGGTCACAACAGACTAAAACTAATTTCCTATCCAGTCTGATTCCAGCTATTCTCAACGTGGGCTGTTTTCCTTTAGGTCTCCAGACACATCATTTCCTATGACTGGGCCGTATCCTGCAATGTGAGAAGGTTGCGTGGTCGAGCCTTACACGCAAACGTACACGAACCAGCACAGAGGGACGTCACCTCCTTCCTTTCATTAATGAAGTCATGACCAAGAAAGCTTAGGGAACAATGCAAGAAACGGGTAAGTCTTCCCTCGACTTATGCTGTCTGGTCACAACAGACTAACCTGAATGATTTAGACGTGACAGGATGAGACCAAAACGTACAACCTGCACACACAACATATCGGGATGGTGAGCGATCGCATGTTAGATGGTGTCAAAAAGCATTGATAGACACACTGGTCAGATTGTCGGACCCCGGTCCACTGCTGGGAGGGACTTAAATAAAAATGTAAATGACTCTGGTCTGGTCTCGGTCTAAACGTGCCGATTCTGACTGGCCGTAAATCAACACTGCTCGAAAAGAATGCACATCTGCTAATCACAAATCAAAAATGGTGGGGGGAGGTGGTGTTACTTTCTCCCCCTTCATTCCAAATTAAGTCTCCCTAACTCGCAAACAATCCACGAAAGAAAGTCCTACATGGAAACTGGCGTTTTTTGTGTGTGTTAATAACCAGGATCAAGTACCCTCAATGTAGTATGAACCAAATGAAGGTGTTTGGATTATTATTTTTGGAGACCTGCATCTCTGTCTTTAAATCTGACTCCATTTGAGACCAGATCAGAGATTTCCTATTTAGCCGGTTGTCATAACTGTTGCGATGGACCTTCTGCGATCATACGTCTGGCAAGCAAAATGCAGAGTTCATTTTCACAACTTGTTTAAGTAGATTTTCCAACCATTCATCCCTCCAAAGTGTAAGCAACCCTCATTCGAAGCAATCTGGGCAAAACCCTCAGAAACAGACTTTCATTAACAGCCTATTAAGAATGACTTTGGGGCAGGAAATGAGAGCTCTCTCTCCTCTTCCTATGTGAAGAGAGTGCCGTGTTTAATAAGCCCTTCGTACCGTTGGCCGGCTTGACAAATGATCGTGAGCCTGTGTGGGAGTCAGCATGAGGTGCTGGGCTCTAATTGGCTGGTATGGGCAGCAAAGGCCCGGCTATAAGTGGGTCTAATGGCTGAGTTTAAGAAGTAATCCTGAGGAACAGATGGATATGTTTTCAGCTTAATCATAACATCATTAAACTACGTGCGCCGACGTCTAAGAACAGTCTAATCAAAAAGCTTCAATGTATAAAAGGCCCCAGATATCAAAGGGGGCTTTCACTGCTGGCTTGGGAATGTAAATCAACTTAATGATGTGATAATATCGTAGGGAGAGAAGATATGGTAAGTGTACCAAACGTATACTAGACTTATATATCGGCCATACCAATTAAAATGCTGATAATCACAAAACGGCCAAATATCAGCTGATTAAGTATACATTTTAACAGCATGTGTGTCCCCGGGGATCAAAACAACAACGTTTGCATTTCTAGCGTAATGCTGAACCAATAGCATCTTATTTGCTATCATTATTAACATGCATGTGTATATATAATGCATTATAAATGTGCCCCAGTCTGTGAAATCCAGGCTTTCGTATAATCTAGTTATGGGGTTAGAAGCATAAAAGTAGTCAGGTAATGTAATAGGTAATGTGTGTTTATTGATGTGAATGATAGATTATATAATAGATCATATAGGACATGATGATACATTTATAATATGATAAATACTGACATTTATTATTTTATTGACATTATGTTTTATTACTTTGGAAAAATACTGGCCTTTTAAACATTGATTTCAATGTTTGATATGGCGTTGCATTACTCGGTCAATAAAAAAGGTTAGATTTTCACAGAATGTTCTTTGCTTTGGTGTACAGTAAATTACAAAGAAATAACTTCAGCTTGGTTCACACACACTGTATTTATAATAACATTCTTAACATCACAAAACTTAGGACAAGCCGGGCTACATAGGACAACAGAAAGTGACATAATAAGGTACAGGCAGCTCTCTGAAGAGGAAAACTTTCTCTGAGCTGAGTCATTCCCTCCCTCCCCTTCCTCTCAGTCAGTCAGGCTAATAAATGAGGATCTTCGCAGGCTGGTCTGTCATGGGCAACAGCTGTGTGAGGAACAGGGCAACAGCTGAAGCCGACAAGCGGGACAGTCACAGACACAGCTGTCACCAGTATATCACTGAATGCTCACAACTGCAACAACATTCCATTTGCAGACACTACTGTGTGTTTCTCTGCTTCCTGTGCTTCTGAATATTTCTTTATTTAAAATGACTGTGCGTTTGTCTTGTTGGGCATTCTTGTCGAGCGTGGGTCAAATCTTTCCATCCCTAACCAGAACACAGCTTCCCTGCCTGTCAGTCTTAGAATCTGAGGGTCTATGCGTTTGGTCATTTACGTGGGGGATGAGGGCGAGTGTGCAACCCCATGGCATCACTGTGACACACGAGTTAGTCGAAAAACGTATATGGACCAAAAATATAAATAATTGAATGCATTACATCAGAGCATTCAACTGGCATTGTTATGAACAAGATTTAACATTAAGTGGTGAACGGAAACCCTTAGTTAGTTCTAAATAACTCAAACTTTGCAATCTGATGCAATGACATTCAAACTGAACATTTTCAGTCCAAACTGTTTTTTGGGCATTTCAGTGTATGGTTGTGTATCTACAACAATGTGTGTGTGGGTCAGAGAGGCAGACTAGTGCTCTACCTGCCCTTCCTGTGGGGCCGCTGGCCGTCACCACTGTACCTGCTGAGGCAGTGCCCGCTTGGGCCGTCAGAGGAGAGGGAGAGCCCACTGGAGTGGAAGGGTTCGAGGGAAAACTACTGCTGGTGTGTTCAGGAGAATAAATCTGTAAACAAGACAGAGAAAAAGACAATAATCAGTCTGTGAGGTAGCTCGCCGTTAAAACCCGCAACCTGTCGTTTTCCTCTCTGGCTTTATAATGGCGGTTAGCATCCCTCAGCCAAAATTGGCTCATCAATTCTGCTGATTTTACAAGCGAAGCGGCAGTAAAAAATGCTCACAGCATACATATGGGCTTTTAACAACCAACGCCACCTTTTATAATGTCTGCAGAAAAACACACGCAGCCCCTCCTGCGCTCAGGCGGCTGTGTGACACCTGCAGTCCAGCATGCGCTCGCTGGCTTTCTGACACATCTGTGGTTGTTATTAAGTCAAAGCCTGAGCCCGTGCCACACACCCGCTGCATGCTGCACACATCACAAGTGAAACCACATGAGCACAAAACACCAGAACCCCACCATTATAAGGCAAAGGAGGGGGAGAAAAACAAATAGTTGCAGTAATACTGTCTGGTGAATTCAGATTAGAGGAGGCAATATGGCCAAATGTCCAACATCGATCATTTAGCACATGTCTACTGTTGTACAGTATGTGGTCGTATTGGCCTGCCTTAATTTAAATGGCTTTATCATGCTTCTATTATCACTTCTAATACATAGAGGACATAGCAGAATATAGAAAAGCCAGATGATGCAGGAGAGAGAGAGAGAGAAAGAAGAGAGAAGAGAGAGAGAGAAAGAGAGAGAGAGAGAGAGAGAGAGGAGAGAGATAGAGAGAAGAGAGTATAGAGAGAGCTATCGCTCGCGAGAGAGAGTTAGCTCTACTATCTCTCTCTCCCTCCCTCTCTACCCTCTGATAAGACTCCACTCCTCAATCTAAGCATCCTGCTCTCCAGAAATATCTCCCTCTCTATAGAAATCATAAGACTCTTCATCTCTTCTCTCTCCCCCCCTCCAAGAAAGAGAGAGAGAGAGAGAGAGAGAGAGAGAGAGAGAGAGAGAGAGAGAAAGCGGACACAGTCATTAATCTCTCTTTTTGGAGCTCATTAGAGTGAATGAGTCTGGCCTGTGGCTGTGTGGATGGGCGTCACGAGCTCATCTTCAGTTATGGATGAGAGGTAATAAAGCCTCTCGTTGGCTGCCCAATAAATAGCGGCCGAGACGGGCACAGCCCTGCCCACACCACAATAAACAAACAGATGCCATGTAGAAGAAAGGCCTCAGATTCTGGTTACAATGCCACATCGCCAATGGGATGTTTGCACCACAACAATGTTGTCTGTGCCAAGGTTACTACAGTTCAGAATTTTTAAATTTTTATTTGGTTTCTTTTTACTTTTAGTTTCTTTTTTTTCTAATTACATGGTTATTTTAATCACTATACATAGATCCAATAACACACACACACAAACCATACGTGACGTTTTTTGTTAAGCTATGTACTTTCTGTGTTTTGCTAAAATGGTTTTTGGTCTCATAATGGAAACCACTATAAAACATTCAGTTTTTGATCCCAATTATCTGGGAGGATTTGAGAATAAACGGCTCTAAAGTTGTGGGACATCACTTCCAGGGGATCATCAAGTCCATTTGACTTAAAAACACATCAAAATGCGGATACTATCGTTATTAATCTTCTTATTAAACCCTGAATGCCACACTTTTGTGTTTCAATCAACTCTGCAAATCCTGCCTGGGGCTTTAGTACATTCATCTCTCGGAATAGACAGAGAGAGAGAGAGAGAGAGAGAGAGAGGGGGGGGGGCGAGTGAGGGTGTAAGTGATAGGAACAAAGATACAGAGAAAAAAATCCTTTGTGAAAACCATGCTTTTCTTGATACAGAAAATGTAAGTTTGTTTGTTTTACCTAGATGATTAAAAAAACACTGACAACCAATATCAAAGATTTGTCCTTTAACTTCAGGGCATCTGATGTCTCTGACTCATCCCGTCCAACTTCTGCCCTATTTTTAGTGTAACACCACTCATTTGAGCAACGACAAACAGATCTCCGCCCCTCATCAGTCACACTGCTCTTTGCCAGCGGGGACCCAATGAGCACAAACCATCCAAAAGGAACCCGAACAAAAGCGCCACAATGGGCGGCCCGCGGAGACGAGACGCAGCAGTTAGGACGTTTCCCCCACCCCTTGTCTCATTCTCTCTCCCGTCCTTCCACCTCAGCCCAACCGTGTCCGTTTCACTGCGGCTTTATCATGCTAATAGAATTGAGTCTGCAAATACAAAAAGACTTAATTTGCGATTATCTTTCAGCGACACTGTCTTGTGTTTGTGTGTGTGCCAGAGTGCGCACTTGTGGCCTCACCCAGTATCTTATTACATTTTTTCTTCTCTCCTATCAAAGAGGAGCGATTAGGCGTCTAATTTCTCAGAAGGGGTGGGCGCTACGACCTCGCCGATATCAAAAACGGCAAAAGCTTGAGAAAAAGCGGCAACATCGTCCTTGGAGGAGAGGTGACTCTGCTGCGCTTTCGTCTGAAACGGAGTGCTGAATCAGTCCAGATGTGTTCCTACTTTAAAAAAAGCCTTGTTGTGACTTACTGTAGGATAAGCAAGATTTTTGGAAGCTAAATAAGTCTTCAAGTTAAGCTCGGCAAGTTTTAGAGGTTATTGTAAGCTCTCGCTTTCAGGACACACTATGAACGAGCATGAACGCCAGCACTCATTATGCAAACCAACGCATAATCCACTGGCTTTTATGTACAGCTCCTTTCTTGTATACTGTAAGATTAAGAGCACAATTATCCGGGCTTAGGTCCAGAAACATCCACAAACAGATCCACTGACCTTATTCAATCTCTTAACCTTCTGCACTGCTACTAATACCCAGCCTAAGAGCACAAGTCCTGTCTTTACTAGGCCATTACGTCGGGTAATCTTGCTTATGTCTACAATACATTAACATGGAGATTCCAGAATCAAGATGGACAACATGGGCTATGTTTACAATGCCGAAAAACGTGGATCCCTCCCTGGTTAAAATAGTAACGTAACATTTTTGATCCATTCCACCTCCCTGAGACAAAGGAACACATATAAATGACAGTCAATCGCTGTTTTCTGGAAAAAAGCATGGATTAAACTGGTTGAATGGAGAAAGACCTCACCGAAGCCAGGGCTTTTCCTAGCGCGTCTCCAGTCTGAGAGCTTCCAGTGGTGTTCCCTCGGTTGGCAGCAGCTACACAAAGACGACAGAGAGATACAGCATTCACATCGGAACAGTACTGACAAAGACATTTTTATTATTAGTCCTAGTTGTATGAAATGACCAAACAAAAAAGCACTAAATCACTAACCAAACAACTGAATGCATGTCAAGACTTAAACTTTTGTGAAGTGAAGCATTATTTTAACATTAAAATACTTCCAACTATTCCATCTTTAATATGCAGAACAACTATGGATGTGTTTCCGAAAAGGCAGGACAAATTTGATTTCTTGGTTCAACCAACTCAAATCGTAACATAAACAAACCCCGTAAGCCATTTTTGTAACTCTATTTGGTAGAAATGACACACTGAAGCTTAAAAAATGTGCGAGACAACCACAAGAAAACAGAATGGCTAATAAATCGAGAGGAACAGCATACCCATGACTGCCTCTGCAGTGTTGACAGGTGGGGTGTGAGATGCGGTGACATAGGGCGAGGTGCTGGCACTACTGCGGTGGAAGCTGGACATGGGTGGCAGGCTGGCGTTGATGTCTGTGGGCGACACTGGGTGTGGCGGGTAGTTCTGTGACAGAGAGAGAACAAGAGTGTGTGTTACTAACTTTAGACAAAAAATGTCCAATTTCAAAATAGTAGATCCAATTTTCAATCTTCCTAATCAACTAGTTTAAAGTGTAAAGAAATTAAATATGCAATTTATACAGTAAGGTAGAGAGTATTATTCCTGATGCTTTTGGTGCTTTTTTTACAAAACGAAAAACTGCATGTTATTAATGCTTTAAAGGTTACGGTGAGCTTGCACATAAACAAATAAAATGGCAGCTGTACTTGGCTGAACCCACGAAGAAGAGATACACAGCGTTCTCACCAGGCGGTCGTGTGAGTGCAGGTTGCTGTAGTTTCCAGACTGTGGCATGTGAGATGAAGATCCTCCCAGCATTCCTCCATAACCTGGCTGGCTGATCCCATTGGATGTGTTCCATTGGTCAGAGGAACTGTGGGTCCCATCTGATTAAAAAAACAAACTACATTTAAACACGAGAAACATCTTCCTTTTCTGGCTTCAAAGCGAGTTACTTCGCCTTTAGTGTGGAAAGTTTTCAACTGTGAGCAAGACCAAGGTGACATTTACGTAATCAATAACGCTGATAAACCAAGCAAAACACAACACACAATTTGATATGTGAGCTGAAGCCTGACGCCCACACTCATTATTTTGGATTGTGAGGATGTCAAACGGTCCGGCCTCCCTTTAAGTTTGCTTTTCACACTTGAGCCCGAGCCAAGTCCTAAGCACAGCTGAGATAACATTCAGCCAGACGCAGTTCACTTGTTTCCGCCTCAACATTTAAAGGAGAAAGTCCTCGCAGACTGTATAACTTTTATCAAAGTTGACTGGCGAAGCTTGAATCTGCCTGGTTGATTTATTATCTACGTCTGTGAAGTCAGCAGTTGCTGATGCACGAAAAGAAGGTTCCCATTTCCAAAAATGCCCCAAAAATTAATTGAATTTATTTAATGTGTGTGGGAAGGAACGTACCAGGAATTGTGCGTTCTGAGTTTGAAAATGTTAATACAACTGTAAAATAAACCGGAAGGAGATTCTGAATTTCATGTCACACGGCAATGAACTTGGTCCCCATTACATATATAATGCATGTCTGTAAAATTCCAGAAGCCACTATTTAATTCCTCAATACATTAATTCAGCTTCACTTTCCAAGTTAAAAAAGTTAAACAAACAATAAACAAGTTCATCATAAATTATAAAGAGAGTAAAGTGACTGACCGAAGAAAGGGCTTGTGAACATACTGCTGGGGGGTTTGGGGGACGGGTAGGATGGAGAGTCTCTGTTGAAGTCATCTGAGTTGGGAGATGGTGCGTACACCTGGAAGAAAGAAAAACACCTTTAGGACTTTTTTCAACACTTAAAATTGTTAACATAAGGTCATTCTTAACCCTAAGTAAATGTAATCCTGGGTTACATATTCACACTATTGATATTATATCATCATTGTCCTTTCGAAACCTAACATGTCCAAATGTTCAGGAAAAAACACTGTACTTTTAATAATAATTATTAAAGTTAACAAGCACTTTTTAATACTTTTTGTTTGTCAGGTATTTGCAAATCCCAGTGACAAACATAAAGGCTGACTACTAAATAGGCTATAATGATATCTGGCAAAAAATAAAAATCACAAAATATGCAGATACAAGGTTTCAGAAGGACAGCTGCAGAAATTACAATCGTGATACAAAAGCGTGAGGGCACTGGTTTTCCTATAAACTATAAACGAGAGCGGCTCGCACGGACACGCTCACATTGCAAGCGTATCCTCATGTACCGAAGTATCACAACTCCTGGCCTAATTCACACATCCCAAGAAATCAGACTGCATAATAAAACATAAACAATGCATCACAACGCATATGGCCAATTTACAAACTCTTTGATGTAACAGATGGCTAATTTGGAAGTCTTCTTACAAAAAGCAGAGGATTATCGGCAGTGTTCTGCACTTCAATGCTTAATTAGAATATAATGACGTCGACATGCACAGCCGCCGAACAACGCATCAAACAAATGGATTAAAACGCAAGCACGTTGGGGTGTGTATGTTTATATATGTGTATTTTAGGAGCTGCGGGGTGAAATGGGGTCTGAGCAGTGGTTACAGCTGCAAAAGTGCCCATTCCAGTAGAGGAAGATCAAAGACGTTAGGCTACATCCCAGTAATGTGGCTCTTTTAGTTCATCTGCACCAGATGGACCAAAACCACCTCCCAGAGAGTGAAAAAGAGAGAAAGAGAGGTAAAGATGTTAAAAGACGACATCCCACATTGTTGGTCATTAAGACAGACAGATATAATTCACTCCAGTCCCAGCTTTAGTGTCCTTTCTTCACCTGGCACGTAAATTCCCTGCGAGGAACGGATTGCTTCGTCACATTTGTAAGAGCTAATCACTGTAACATAGAGCAGATGAGCAACCCAATGTGTTTCACATTACTTTGAGTTAAACACGATCTGTCCCTCGGCTCAACATCACAGTGACCTTTCCGGTCCAAAATAAAGTCCAACCAAATTCTATAATGTAAACTTTGCTGGAAAAACAAGAATTTCATTCCATTTTTTTCTAAGCCACCACTGAGGAAAGTTATTTCTTTCCATTTCTTTTTTCCAAATAAATTTTTTTATATAAATAAAAGTGTACCACTTTAAAATATGGCTTTATTTGTTAAAATTAGTTAACATGAGCTGACAATAAAATACTACTTTTCAGCCTTTATTAATTTTAGTTCATGTTAATTTTAACAATTAAAAGTTGGAATAATACAATCTAAAATAAAACATATTCAAAATTTTAAACTGTACTTCTAGGATGGTCTGCATCGCTACACACTCCGCATTACGATCAACATCTAAAGCCCTTTCAGTCATTTAAGCCAGCTGTGGGCGGCCCGGGCACCTTGCTGAGACGGCAGCACGGGCCCATGTGATTGGCAGCAGCACGTTCATAAGCTGAGGCAGACTCCCGTGGGTGTGCAGGCGCACACATGTGACCCCGGTGCTGGAAGTCCCCTGGTGATCTCAGGTTAGGGCGGCGTGGGAGAGGACCCTTTGTCTCCGCCTCATGGCTCAATGGGCAGCATATGGCAGCGGATAATGCTAATTGTCCGCTTTACCCCGAGCTAACCAGTCGACCCGTTAATAAACCTTCCTAAATACCCGCGCCCCTCTCCATCACCAGGACAGAGAATAAAAGAAAGATCGAGGGAGAGGGGAAGAGAGAGAGCAAAGGAAATGCTTCCTTTGACCGGGGCTTTAATTAGGAAGCTGTCAGTTACTCGAGACTCTCTGGTCTAAACAGACACGTTTAAAAGATTTTTCCCCCCATTGTTCTTTTTTCAATATTCAATTAGAAAATAAACTAAAGGAGGAAATGTGTTAATATAGGTGTTATTGTCTCCAAAACAACAACACAAAAAAGATGTTTGTAGTTGCAATAAGCAATAATAAATCATTTTTTCTTTCAGGTCCTGTTTGTGTGACGAAAGCTCATGCTGATGAGTGAAATGAGTTTTTTTTCCTCTGCTTGCATGTCACACCTTCCTTTGATCTGAAAACCACATCCATCACAACACACGGAAAAACCACGAAACTGTCAACATATGGATAAGCCAACAGACAACTGTGAGAGGCAGGGAATAGAGAGAGAGAAATGACAAATGATTATGGAAGGAGAAAAGAAGGCCAAACAACTGAGTTACCCACAAGGACGAGCTCAGAGCTGAGGGACGGCGAGTGACAAGAAAATATCCTGCCTCTGCATGTCGCTTGTTTTGAGTCGGATCGCGGCCCGAGGGCCTTCCTTTTCAACTCCCATCTTACACACTTATCAAGGCGAAAAGGCACGCTAGTCTCAGACAATGAGCCTCTATTGAACGCAGCAGCTCTGTCCTGAAGGGACACGTTTCGAGTTTGCAAGCCAAGTCTGCTTACAAAGTGCGAACGGTAAAACTTTGAAACTTAAAAGCGCTTCGTTCCTTTCAGACACAGGTGAAAGGCTCTCAAGTGCAGAAAAACAACACCAGCGTCTGCTTTGAAAAACTACAGACGCTGACTCATTATGTAAAGTTTCTTCCAGAACAAAACCATCAAAAAGGCTCCGGTATGTTTGCTTGCGTGTATCTGTGTGTATTTGATAATGAACATCAAGCGCTGTTTTTTTCTGGCTTGTGTTAAAGTCAAAAGTCTTCATTTTACGAATGAGACTTGAGGCAGGGAAAACTAACACCTTAGACAAACACATGCCCGCTTCTTACAAATATGTGAATTAAACGCAGAATGGAAGAGAGGAAATAAAACGCTTCACACATCATAAACTGACCCAATCAAAGCAGGGGAGAGCACTTGCCCTCCAGGGCCCGGCCGTAAAACTATTGATACCAGCTTGACATTCAAACAAATCAAATGGACTTTTATCTTTGTTGATGCTCACAGCATCTGACATTTAATAAATAAATAATATCCCTGTGCCAAGATATAAATAAAACAACAACACAAGGAAGGGTTTATTGGGTATTTACCCACTGCTTTGGATCATAAAGCTCAACTCTGACCCGAGTTAGCCACATGCTCCTCATTTTCTCTTTCCTCCCAGCCTGCATTACAAGGCTGGAAATACTTAATATAAAAAGATCAAAGTGAGCTTTGTGGTGCAGGAACAAAGAGATCTGTCAAAATGGCATATGAGGAAAGCTAACTCTGGACTCTGTCAGATGACCTCAGAAAAAAGTAAAAACAAGAGCCGGAGTCTCATGTTCGTCCATAGAAAGACAGCGAGATATGAAGATCTAGAAGTTTTACTAATGTTAGGATGAGCAAAAATAACAATGAATCATTTATAAATGTAATAAGCAAGTGCATTATAAGGGGAAACGACTTTTTAAATCCAGCACACGGATAGAGAATTCTCCACAGCACTGCACGGAAAGAGAGAGACAGTGAGAGAGAGAGAGAAAGAGAGAGAGGCATTAGGGAAATTTCTTTTCCAAGAAACATATCATGTTTACTATGAACATTTTATATCAAGTATTTTAAATCCTATAAATACTTTTAATTTAAGTTTTGATTTTTAAAATAACACAAGAATGCACAAGAATCTCAAGTCTCATCAACAAGAAAAATATTAAAATATTATATATTGTACAATTTATAACATTTTTTAACCAGACACATGCACACACTTAACTATTTGTAACACTGTAAAAACTGTACAAAACTGTAAAAACAACTACAAAACTTTAAAAACTTTCATTCAAAAGCTGCCTTTAAATTTTTAAGTTGAATCAAATTGGCTTTACAATTGACTTAAATAAAAATGATGATATAAACTGATAATAAAATTATAATAAAGCTAGTTGCATTTCATATAACTTATCAAAATAATTTAACCTATACACTTTCTTATTTTAAGTACTGAAAAAATTGTTTCTTTTTTAATTTGTTTAATTTTTTACAATGCAGTGACTAATTGTAGAACTTTTAATTAATTCTTCAAAAATAAAATGACATTATTTGCCTTATAAAATAAACACAATTGCTCACAAAGATTTAAGACCCCAAAGTATAGCCAAACACTCCACCACACACACACAATACACAAACTCTCCGGGCTTGAGTCACCACCTCATCTTTCTCCTAAACCTGTCCCACCAATCCAATCAACAAGCACCTGACAAAGGTCCAGCCCACACGCACGCGAGCGCTCGCACGGATAGACGCACACAGCCGGGCAAACAGGCATTATGAGAGTCATACAGAAATCAAAGGGCCTGTGGTAGAGAGCTTTAGGAGCCCCATCAGGATTCCTGTAGAGAGAAGAATGCCTGGCTGATTAAAAACAGATGGAGGAACAGCGATGCTGCGGCTCTGAGCTCAATCTGCAAACAGGAAAGTCAAACCTCAACAGACAGACCCTCGTCCTTAATCATTCCCAGACTCCCACTTGTTATTATTGTGAGCCTGTCTCAGCGCTCGGCAGAGCAGCCGCGCAGAACCCGCGCTGAGTCTCGAGTGCTGTCAGCGGCAGTCAACACTGCTATAGATAACATGCATGAAAAATCTATAAAAGAGCTGTGTGTTTATTAAGAAAATGACAAATCCGCTGTCACTTTCTGCTTAAAGATATTTGTTCACATGTTTAACATTGAGCAATGTAAAAAAGTACTTTCTAACTTTCCACAGTAGTTTAAATCAGGACAGAAAATCAACTCACACTTTTTCAAGTGCAAATGCAAGTAAATGTTGACCTAGCTCAGATTGAGGTAATGGAAACACAGCAGTCATACGCATGCACACGCTCAAAGCAAGGACCAGCGAGACCCTCAACAGTTTCAGCACGCTGAACGGACACGGTTCACCACTCCATTAAACCCAACAGCCCAACGGGTGCATGAAAAACATGTTTACTTACACACGCTTCCTCCAGAGAAAAAAAAAGCACTCACCGATTTTCCATTGTAGTAATACATCAGAGAGTTGCTGCCCATTCCGGGCACAGGGTAGGCGCAATACATGATAAAAGCCTTGACACTGGAAAAGACGTGGAGCCTGACAACTCAAGAGTGCAACTCTTTTCCCTACACATACATCCACCCGCTGCACAAGGGACTAATTCCTTCAGTCCTGGCCCCTTACACATGGATCTACTCACAGACAACTTATGCAAAGCAGGACCGTACCAACTCAGCCGGCGGTGAGGGGGGTGGCTTATGGGAGGAGGAGGGACCAATACCCAATAGTCGTGCTTCCCTAAAGCCTCATAAGTACCGAAAAGGGGGCTGATGGGGATATAGCGATAGGGAGGGGTAGAAACGTACGAGTAAGTGGATTGACTTGTACTTTGAAAGAGAAAGAAAATAAATTGGAATTGAGAAAAGGAGGATGGAACGACTATCGTGTGGATGTACCTGTTGAGTGTTCACATGCAAGCTAAAAAAAGAACTAAATCAAAAATTACAAATTGTATTACTTTAATCTGTATAAAAGATTAATGCATAAACGCTCTACAAACAAAGTGAAAAAGAAATAAAACATTATTATTAATAAACTGACTAACTATAACACTTCGGATGTTGGGCTGCACACACCGAACCACACACACACACTATTCTATTTCCTGCATTAAAAATGAATTCTTTTTATTGAACAGTTATGGATATGAAGAGGACGCAATCTTATCAAATCATACTTTTTAGGATTTGCAAAAAGCCCAACACGTTTTAACACACAAAATAGCAACCGCCACACGTCTTGCGCCTGTGTCGCAAGTGTCTCAACCTGTGGCTGTTGTTTTAATGGTCCCCCACCGTGGCGTGACAGCAAACACAGAGAGCTGTTAAACACATCCAACAGCTGCAGAAGGGGGCCGAGCCTGACGTCAAGCAATGACGCTCCATTTCCTCACAAGTCTCCACCTCTCTCCTCCTCTCTCATTGTACCCGCTCCCCTTTCTGGGCCTCCTGCCCACAGACAGAGATCAGTGGGGTGTTGGGGAGAAGGAAGGAAAAATGAAGGGAAGTGGAGGGGGAGTGAACGAGGGGAAAAACCGAAAGGCTGGACACGGTTATTAAGTACGAATGGATAGCTGTGCTAAAATAGACAGGGACGGAGCGGCAGAGGTTGTCCACGTGCTGCAAACACGCTGACCTGTAGCGCCATCGCCGTCTTTAAAGCCCACTCCGTCCCGCTCCGCTCCGAAGCCTTTCATGTCTGTCACTACAGGCTTCCCGGTCCAAACACAGTCCCCCCCTCGGCCCATTCACAACATTATTGTTATGGAAAGATGAAAGCCCTCCTAGAAAACGATACTTTATTATGCCTTTTCCTCTAATTCTATTATTATTTATTCTCTTCCCTTCTCACAGTGAGACTCTTTCAAATGTGTCCAAGGTGGCTGAGATCGACAGGCTGGTACCACTTTAAACCTGGAGCCGTTTCAAGTCGATACTTTTAGAGAGATGGCCATGCTACAGAAACGTTTGAAGGCCTCATAAAACAAAAACAGATAAAGAATGCACGCTGGGAGGAAAAGAACATGGAAAGAGAATTATGAAAGAGAGAAATGAAAAGGAAAGGATCACAAATCATGGACACATGTCCGGAGAGTTCATCACGCAGTTTGCTTTGTTCTCTTAGGGTTGATGAGGAGACTTCCACACAGCTGTCACGCATACCTTCATTATGATGACCGCTGAGAAAATAACCCATCATGAGCGAGCAAAAACTATTTCTTTAGACATTCATTTAGAGTGCCTACACAGTGGATTGTTACATTCAGTTAATGGCTAAAGACTTTATAGTTCATAACTTTCCCATGACACTGGACACATAATGTAGACCAGCTCCACCCACAGTAAAATTTCACTGGTACACAATTTTGCTCCACCTTAGAAATATTTGATATTACACAATACACTATTGTTCATAAGTTTACAATCACTTTCTCATTCTTTATTAGATTTTCACATTTTTGGATAATAGGAAACCTACAGAAATGTAAATAAAATGTAAATGTAAAAATTAAGTTTTTTAATTTTTTGCTATTTTCCCAAAAATCTAAAAATAATTTTGTTATAAAAATTAATGTTGTAATAAAAATAATTCTAAACTAATTTGATAAATATTTTGCATACGCACTTTTAATGGACAATTCACCCAAAAATAATAAACATCATTAACTTGCTCTAATGTCATTCTAAGCATGTTTTTGACTCTTCTACTGTGGAACACAAAAGAAGATTTTGAGAAATGTCTCAGAGGTTTCACATCCATACAATGGGAGTCAAAGGAGCCAAAGTTGTTTGGTTACCAACATTCTATAAAATATCTTCTTTTGTGCTCTGCAGAAGAAAGAAAGTCATACAGAAATGGAATGACATAAGGGTGAGTAAATAATAAAAAATGTTCTTAGATTTGTGGGAACTAACTTTTTAAGATCCTTAGTTAAGATTCCTTAAACTTTTAAACAGTAGTATAAATATTAAACAACATAAGGAGTTTTTTTACTATGATTTAATGCTGGAAACCTGTTGAATCAGTGTTAAACCAACCCAGTTTTTTATCGCCGCAGACGTGGAAGGTCTGAGATCCACCTGTCCTGACTCATTGTGGATTATGTAGTTTAATGCAGAACTGTCAGCAGACAGTCTGCTTCACTAATCAATCTGCAATCGAGACACTTCTAAATCAACATCCCCACATACATCCCACGCCTGCGAATTACAAACATACAGAAAGCTCCTCTCAGCCCATACAGGCTAATGTAACGTCCACGCGTATCTCTGAGACCATTCATCACAACGCATTAGGAGCAAAATCTCTCTCCACGGGTTTTGTGTGCTTATGAGCATTCTGTTATGTGTTCGTAATGATTAATGTCTCTCTGCCTGAGGAAGAAGCCTAGACAAAACACACGGAAAACACGTTGCTCATGTTCATTATATTAGTATAACACTGGTATTTAGAGGGCATCTCCTCCAGACATGATAAATCCACCGTGTTTCTCTTTCATCAGTCCAGACAGGAGCTCCGGGTTTCCAGCCTTCCTGCGTGTCTGGGCCAAGGGACTAAGCAACAGGTCTTCATCCAATCCCAGCACACCTGACATCAACCAAAACAAAGCGGCTCACCCAGTTACCCTACTTGCACCCGCGCCCAGAGCCGGCAGCGACACCTTCGACGTGTGACATTTGCTGTCTGCTGACCTACAACTGCTGCGTCTGGGGCTCACGTGAGGGCCGAAGCTCAGGTAAACGATGCCAGCGCGGCTTAGATTAACTGTGCTTTACACGCTTCACATCTTAAGATAATCGGCTCTGACTGTTGACAGCACACTCTTAAAGAGACGACAAGTGTACACTCACAAACACTACAAAAGAAATTATTTACAACTGTTTGAATATGAAAATCTAATTGATCATATAGACGGTTTCAAAGCAACAACATAAATAAACGCTATGTCTAGTCAGTATTATTTTGGGTTACCTGTAGAAAAATCGTTCCTTGGCTAAACTTAAATGTGACAAAGTTACATGACCCATTCAACAAACTGAATACATTTAATATAAAATAAAATTCAACAATTAGTTTATTTAATACAATTAGTATACAATACATATGAATATAATTAATATAATATGAATAAAATAATATATAAATCATTATAATAGACACTAGCCAGACCGTCTAATAACTTATCAGATGATTAGCTAATTCTTTCAGACACACACATCTAAATACTACAGACACACAAAAATGTGCATTACTTAAATATAAATCTAATTGTAAAACCCTTAAAAATGTTCAGAAATGTTTTTATTGTAAACCTAATCGACATCAAATGACACTATTATTAGATTTGTAAAATGGCACAATTCAGTATATTTTTGAGGACAAAAAAGTTTTGGACATTACAAGAATAGCCAAACCTACACGCAAGCACGCAAGCATGCACGCACGCACACACACACACACACGCTGAGCCAGTGCACTGCCCCCTGGTGGCAGGATTATGACCTGATGACCTAGAGGACATACCTCAGACAGATACACAGTTACGCCCGACACAATGAGCCTAAACATAAGAGAAGTCTAGCAGGAAGTGGAACGTCTGAACATCAAGCGAGCTATTAAAAGCTACAGCTATAGGACACTGTCTAAGTGTCAGGTCATGAGGAGATAAAGAGCTAGAATGACAGAGAACATACAGTAATGCTGACAAAATGTAAAACCTTATACAACCTTTTTATTCTGCACCTTTACTTCCAGTAGGCCTATGTTTAAAAAAACAGAAGATGTGAAACCATAAAAACAGTGCCAAAGAAAAACACAAAAGAGAACCGAGATTTTTTCCAGAACAAAGAGCTGTGGCCACATGAAAGACCTACATCAAACCTCAATCTCTACTGTTATTCTTTACAAGGCTTTAGTAGGGCCTTTTATCCCAAGGCATGTTCAACTACACAGGGCCTTCACTGCCAGGTTGTGACCTTGCATTAGAGGCAGGGGTGTTCAAAGAGAAAGAAGAGGGGGGGAACAACCCAAAACAACCACACACACAAACACACACGAAACTCTATGAGGTCTGTTGGCTGCATCAGCTTGCATGGCCTGTAGGTGGCTGTCTACTGTATCTTGTGAATGGAGGATCTCTTGTCAAGGAAACAGAGAGCTGATATCCTCCGAGCAACATTCAGCAGGGCGATAGTCTGGTGTCCTACTCTCCACTGCAGATCATAACCTTCTTCTCACTTCTCTCGCTGCTTGTTTCCTGCTAAGTGCAACTTTCGCCCGAGCGATCCATCAAGAGCAAATCTTTTTTGTCACTCACAGCCAGCGTTCTCACATGCGAAAGGCCCCGGAGGAAGGCTAGCGCTCCCTGCTGCTGTCTCTCCTTGCCTTTTTTCCTCTCTCTCTCTCAGTTCATCTCTTCTGGGCTGAACATCGTCGCCCTGGCGCAGACACTGTCACATCAAACAGTCGTTCCCATGACAAGGGTGTTTAAAAAAAGCCTGACTATTTACCACACATAGGCTGCAGCTCCAGGCTCACAGCCAAGTATAAATCTCCTACAAGATGTAGCTACTCGCCCAAAGTCATGGGGCCGACTCTTTCCTCCATACAACGGCGGCTGTCAGACGAGTCGGGGTCTTTCGGCACAGGTGCCCACACAGCTGCCTGACAGAGGAACTGCTGCTGAAGCAGGCGCGCGGGCCAACCGCACAGCACACGCCACGCGTCTGCCACGCTCGCGGCGGAGAGTCCAAGTCTGATCGAGAACCCAGACCTGCGGCTTTAACCTTCATCTACTCTCAGAGTTTCCTAAAAACACTGGCAGCTAAATAAAACCTGATACGGAGCCAGGCTTGGTATGGTCGGGATGGCTCAGACTAACATTCGAGAGCTGACGGAAAAGCTTAGCGAGCACATTTCTTACGAAACCTTTTTATATCCTGCTGTAATTTACTGTGTTAAAGAGTGAACATGATTCCCTTCGCTTCCTGAATCAAAGTACACAAATCAAACAAAATTATAAATATTTGTATGTTCTCAATCCGCCGCTACGTCTTTTCTGGAGCTCTGTGTTTTAAAGTCCTCCCTCGCTTCTCATACGCAGAACGGATGTTATTGCATAAATATTTACATTCGCACGTAAACTACGGCGATCCATCAGCCGCCCTGCGTTTTAAGAAAGTGATGAGTTGGTAAGAGGTAAATAGTTGAATTATTTTTAGGTGAGTTGGGGGTTGTATTCCCCATGGCGGCTCTGAAGATGGGAAGCATTGTGTTCATTTTGTTTATCAAGCAGCTCTACGGGCCTCTAGTGGGGCACGTCTGCTTACACAAGCAAAAGCTTTCAGAGGCATGTGCAGCTGCGAGCCCACCGCACAGGTACCCTGCAGACTGTATGCACACGTCCGTGCAGCTGCCCCCGGCAACCTTACGTGGCTCTGCAGGTGCACCTGTGCAGCCGTGGCGCCCAGATTCTCCTCCAGTGATCATGACTGATGCCTGTCAGCAAACCCCTATAACCTACTGTTTCATCAGTGAAAGGTTCATTGTGACACACCCCCAAGCTACAGCTGCTGTATGCGTGATCTTGAAGAAAATTAGAGGTGGACGGTTTTACTTATAACCGTCGAGTGCCGTATTCCCGGTTTGCACTGTTACTGCTTTCCCTGCGCTGAATTGAGCTGCTCTGAGTTATGAGTCACGCGAGTGCACCTGCGGCCATGTGTTAAGTACTGACAAATAAAAGCCCCGCGTCCATTTACACAACAAAGAGATGTACCCCATGAGGCTACCAATCTCTCCTCGGCCCCAGTACCACCCCACCTCTCCGTCTCTTCTGTCTTCCCCCTGCTCTTCCTCTCGAATAAGTAGCAAAAAGTAGCATGCTCCCCATTCCCCGGGGTTTGGTATTACTGGAGCACTGCAGACAAACTACGATTCAAACACAAATTTAAAGACAACACGTCGTATGCACGTCTGGTGAAAAGACCTGCGCTTTATTTCTCGGCTGCGCTGCGTGCGATTATTGAGGCTCGCGAACGCTAATCCCGTTGCTGTGTGGCCTTCAAAGACCTTATTTAAATCTTGCTGTATCAATGTTGGGGGGAAGTCGAAAATACATCGTACTAAAGCTGACGCATGTGTGGATGCAAACACTGCGACCTGCACTGCAGTTTGAGGGCGTACGCAAAAGGAGGCTTTCACTATCATCTCTCGGTTTTCTAAAACGAATGTTTGAACGAGCGATTTATGCATATCGTTACGGTGGGAAGGGTGGGGGGAGTTTTTTTTTGTTGAGGAAATGGGGGTCACAGGCGGAGTCAAGCTGAGCACCACACTTTCTCTATAACCTAATGTATGCCGCTCCACCGGGATTATCGCCCATGGAAATTTCCTCCAATTCCGCGTTATTAATCTCTCTCTGTCTGTCCTCCTGTTCAGGCTACATAATGACTAATTAAACATCAAAAGAGCTGTGCCGGGGATGTGGCATGACAGCTCGTGTCCCTGAGCCCTTGTTCCCCTGGGAGAGGGGAGAAGAGGAGGGCGCCCCACAAATCAATCAAGCGTCATTACCGCGCACCTACCGTACGCCCGCCACGCTCCGATCTCCAGATTCACAGACACAACAAAGCTTATTCTTTCAACAACCTCTGTGCACACGCTCGACACACATGCACATATACACTGGCACCGTGTCAGAGATCTGCTTTGATAACGTACAACCATGTGCATTTCAAAATATGTGTGCTGGTGTTTTACCCGCTTTCATTAAACCTGTTGGGGTGTACCATCTCATTCTAAAGCAAAGCAATGGCAGGAAGATGAAATGCTGCACTCACAGATGTAGGCAGGCCAGGGGGGACCTTACGCACTTTCTTTGCTTGCAGAGGATCTGAAGAGAGAAAAAACAACTTTGAGACATTTGAGGGGAAGAAAGAATAAACAAGCAAGCAGAAGCACTCGGACGTCAGACGTCTCTATGATTACAGGGTTTGCAGAGACAAACATCAGAGAATTTGTTCTGTTCAAACACACTAAAAATATAGGTGATGAAACAAGTGTTTCTTTAGTATTTATAAGATATCATGATCATGTGGTCTCTTTGGGGGCATTAAATAGCTGCTGACCCAGTGAAGCTGAGTCCTGAAGGGAGCGTCTTCGTGGATTGGAGTTGGTGAAAGGGTAAAATTGAGAGGGTGACTTCCCAGACGTGGTGACGGGTCCTGGGCTCGCAAGCCCCATGTCAGACCGCAGAGTGGACTGTAAAGAGACCAAAGGAGAGTTTAGGGGCAAAATACAAAAGGATAGGGGGTAATAATGCACAAATAAACAACATGCCTGTGTATACCTGTAAACACATACAAAAAATGCTGGGTTATTTTTAACCCAGCAATAGGTCAAAAAGGGACGAATTTAAACATTTTCTGGGTTAATTTAATCCAATTAAATTAAACTACAACTTTGGAGGGTTACAAAATTGTCTGTAAAACTAAAGTCTGAGACAATAGATAAAATATGTTTTTTAAGGTAAATGAAGTTTTAGAACAAACAAATAAAAAACTATTTTAAAACAATTTGAATAATTTCTAGGTCACTTATTGAACATAAGCAAATCAGTGACGTCGACAGTGTTAACTATTTTGAATGAAAGGTCAGATTTATTAACTTCCATAGACGCACACAAGAAGCTCTTTGGGACACTGTCATCATGTTGGGATAACGTGGGTCATCAGGTCCGCAAAAACTTGTTCAAAACACCAACAAGAAAATCTGATATTTAAATTTCACTTCATTCATAATGGTTATGATTGCAATTGATTGCAAATATTAAAACATGACAGTAACAGTACACAATCAAAATGCTAGATAGAAAAACAAGTATTTGCGCTTCTTGCTCTCTTTACTAAACACAATTGTGCCGTTATTGATGTGCGAGCGCCAGCAGCCCGTCTAAGTCCAAGGAGAAATCGATCCAATCCTGACCTAGTGATTCCTCTCCTTCTGCTCATGGTGAACTGCTATTGATCTGGCCTGATCGTGGACAGCCCCGGGGCATACACACACAGCCGGGGACACGTCGTATCTTAAAGGAGCAGTGGGCTCAGGAGACTGAGGGATGAGAGCCAAAGACGTGGAGGGGGGCAGGCACGACAGTGGCCGGCTCAAGCCTCATTAAACCATCTGTCTGATCTCAGGAGCTGTCAGCTCTCCAGTAAAAAAACGTGCTGGCTTAACTTGACAAAACACCCGGCACAGAACTCACAAAGTGGACGGGGCCGGTAGACTGTCATTTGAAAGCCAATTACGTGAGGAAAACAGTCGGGACAGCTCCTTGGCCCCTATACCTGCGTATGATGACCGGGAGATTAGCATAGGCTTCAGGTTTTGTCATTGGTTTTCCCAGAGGCTATGGAACCCTTGGCCAACATCCACTTGATCTGTCTGCCCCAGCAAACTGGGTTAAGAGGCCAATTAGGGAAGTAGCCCAATTAGACTAATCGTCTGCTGAGTTAAAAAGTAGTGTGGGGAGGAGGATGAAAGAGTAACTGAGAATAAAGAGAATCAGGTTACAGTGGGAGACCCAGCGTGCTTCAGAGAGCCGCAGTAAATTACCGTACTGTAACTGTATCACTTAGCACAGCACAAATAGGGACAGCAGAATATATTAAAAAGCTACTAAGCTGTCATCATTCACTCACCCTTATGTTGCTGCAAACCTGTATGACTTGCTTGCTTCTGTGAAAGAGATGCTACCAGTACATTTCTCAACATGCTGTGTTAGATTTTATTTGGCTTCTGTAGTGAAAACAATTATGGTAAACTATATTAGGTTTTAAAATATATTTACTTAACTATACTTAATTAAACTTGTTAAACACATTTTTGGCGACCTGCGCTCGACTCCCGTCTCAATGTCACCTGTCAATCTTGTTCGCCTCACTTCGACCTGTACACTCCATATATACGGTCCTATCCAATAGACAAGACAAAAAAGCCCAAAAATATAACTTTAAAAAAAAACCTTATTTATATAACTTATAAAAAAATCTTTCATAGTATTAATAGAATAAAGTTTTGTGGGATTAAATACAATCTAATAAAAACATACTTCAGGGATAAAGATTTTGACAGAAATACATCTATTTTATTAAATTGGTTAAAAAGGCAATCTTTAAAAAAGAATAATTATTTCAAATAAGCAATTATTTCAATAAACTCTTAACCTATGATCAATGCTTTTAATGGCAAATATACGTACACGTGTCCTATGGTGTGACATAGCAGCAATTTTGAAAACAAACTTTTAATAAAATAGTATTTTATATAATTAATTATTAATATTTATAATATAAAACAGCATAAGATAGATTTATCTTCACAAAATACAAAGAATATTTAATTTGATGTCAAAGTAAAAAAAAAATCATAATGAAAGCCAGAGTCGTGGTCACAGTAGGAAGAGCTTAAAAATAGCTTCTCCTCCTTGAATTTAGCCGATTAAAACAAGGGCCATCAGATTGTGTGAAAATCAGGTTGGCTTCATCCTTACTGCAGGAGGAATAAGGGGGGGAATCAAGCTCTCTAAAGTGACAGGCTGTCAGGGAGGTGGCATCATTGACATTGACATGGCAAAACAGACTGACTAGTGTTGCCTTTGTTCAATGATATGAAATCCTCACAGCAATATTAACGTAACTTTAGCTACAATGCCAAATCAACTTGTGGAAGCACTGCGGTCAAATGAAAGATCAACAGAATACATACAAGATGAATGAACTAGATTTTTTTATTTTAGATGGTTGCTTACTGGTGCAATCCTATATGACGTTCTGTTCTCTAAATATGAGTTTTTACCCCACCTGTTCAGTCCAATTGCTTGGAAAAGTAAAAGCACTCCTTTTCTAAGCACAATTTGAGTCATAAATGGTATGGGATGACATACTGTACAAGCCAACATTTAATACGTAAACTTTGTTCAACTCCTTAAGTACAAGCCGTGGTGATATAATAAATAAGCACTGTTCAATTCCCACGAGGGTATGTTTAAGTCAAGTGTGAACGCGGTTTTGTGTTCAGCAGGTGAGGAAAATAACTGCCCACCATGATTTAGCCTTTAAACCAAGCCCTCGGCTTACATGACAGTCTGGTCAATCTTGTGGATAGTGAGCAGCAGTGTTCATTATAAGAACACTTGACAGAATCACAGGGGCTTCTCTCTGAGCCCGCTCGCATCTGAACAATCATCTTTCTGAGTGAAATGTCAGGCAGATTGGTGGAGATAATAGCAGTCATCTGTCAACCGCATCCTGCCGCAACAATCAGAATAATCCTCTGCACAGGGGACAGGCGAAGAGCTTACCTACATCCACCGCTCCGCTGAATGCGGCTCTCTACCTCTTATCGCTTCACTATTTTCACATTTCTGATGGTACAAGGTTAAAGATTGCAACGGCAGGGCAGTTTTAGAAACATACTGGTGAAGATATTGCTCAACGGTGATACATATTTAGAATGTGTAACGACAAATGTGCATTTAAAAAAGCAAAATATGGAGAAGAAGGTCTGTACAACGTCTGTGTAATGTAAGTATAATGTGTCTCAATTTTGCTTTTAAAATAAGGAAACATGGGTCATTTAACTGAATTGTTTCTCATTGTTCTAAAATACCTGAAGGATCTGAAAGAAAAGCTTAAGGGCCAGATTTAGTAACAGCTTGCAGCGCAAACGGCCATTTTGGCGTAAAAAAAAAATACTGTCTGTATTTGCTAAAGACGCCTAGTGAGAATTAGCCCTAAAAAGGAGTGGACACTAAGAGTGTTCAAAAGTGCTAAGAGTAATAATAATATTAAAATATATTAATAATGTTTTTTAGCTACAATTTGATTACATTCATGCTATTCTTTAGTATTGATAATTTTACGGTTACTCTTTTTACCTGTAGTTAAAGTATGCATTTTCTGCAAATCATATATCTGTTTATGTATTATAAAATTATTTATTTATATTATGTATTATTTACGCAAATAGTAGCATCCCTTTGGCCTAATTAATGTTATTTCTATAGTTTTTACCCCAATACGCATTTCTGCAAAGCAGCTTTACAAAACTATTACAGGAAAATTATGCATACATATAAAATCAGGCCAAAATTTTAGGCCAAGATATTACCCACTAAATGCAACTGTGACAAGGAATGAAAAATTACATACAGTGCTAGTAAAGAAAGAATACTTTCAATTCAAACAATTTCACTGTTTCTGCTACTGAACTACTTCCCAGTTATAGAAGCAGCCAATGAGATGCTTTGCAGGCAGACGTACAGTACAGGGGCCACAGCTGGCTGAGACAGCTTGAATATTTAATTCAATAAAAGATGTACAGATTCACATCAGCTTGAAATGATGCAATAATTCCTTGCCGAGGGAGAGGTTTAGCTTGCAAATGATGACAAACCTCATAAAAGGCGGGCTGTTTGGCTTTGGGAAAATCCTGCAACCTCTTCCCATCACCACCAAATGCTTGATAGATTACTAGTGCAGATATTTCCATTCTTGGCTCGCGCTGAACAAATAGGACCTTTTATTAGGTTCCGCAATGTGCGTTGCTCAATTTTTGAAGCAGACTGGGTTATTAGGCGCCCGATTCGCGTATTAAAAACACTGCTTTGCCGATAATCTTTGCACCTGATAGTCATCTGTTTATACGCGCGCGGCAGACGTGGTGGTCGCATTAACAAGCGGGGTTTAGAATATTAATGTAGCCGTCCTGCAGCCCGCATTCTTCCCACATTCACTCAGGAACCAAGCGGCTTTTTCGCTCTTCCTGTTTTTCTTCAGCGACTAGACAAGCTGAGTCTCTGCCAGGCTCTGATCTGTGCAGCTGCAGGCCAGCATAAATTCCCCAGTTCCCACACAAAACGTCTGAACTGGCATTCCCTTTCAGAACGCTCTTTTATGAATGAGCAAATGCGCCAAAGAGATGTTTTCATTCGCTCTGACTAGAGCCATTCAGTGCCCGCTAACCGCACGGGGTGCTTTTAAAGGTGCGACTGTGTATTTCCTTTCTCTAGAGACAAGCGTAGGGTTTGGAGAGTGAGGTTATTAAAGGGTCGATGGGGTCGAGGGCTTCTTGGACCCCGCACATAAGCCGAAGAGATAGTCTCCCTCTAATGTCGTCTCTAAATCTAATCTTAAAGCCAAGACTCTAAACACCAACTAAATCCTTTTGCTCATAACCAGAAGGCATAGCACTAATGTGCAATGCGGGCCTATAAGAGACGGCACCATTCTTGGTTTCCCAGTGGGCAATGTAACAAGGGTCGGAGAGGGGGTGAACCAAATGTAAACAGAGCAAATGAGCAAGCAACAGGCGATACACAAAACGTGGAGGAAAAAGGGTGGGGGTGGTCTGCAAATGTACTTTCTGACTGACGTCAGCCATGTCAGAGACTGCTCTGAACAGGCAGTATAGAGAGAGAGAGAGAGAGAGAGAGAGAGAGAGAGAGAGAGAGAGAGAGAGAGAGGTGGTTTGTTCACACACAATCCTGTCTTTGTCTGGAACATCTGTGTGGCTGAGGGAGTGGAGCAGGCCTGGGTTCTGTGACCCTGCTTTAATGGAAGTGCTGAAAGTCATGTTACTGTGTTCTCAAGAGCTGCTCCCTACACTAAACACACACTAACCCAACCTGATAAAACACATTCAGACACCAAAAAACGGCACCTTCACGTTACCTGATGGATAAAACTGACTGTAAACTACACACAAGGTTCCCACACCCTCTGACAATCTTTTTTCCAGTCACTTATGATTACAGAACAACAATTTTTTAATCCCTTTGCAAGATGTAAACACTGATCCAGAAGCACTTCTTATTATCTTTAAAAATCTTACATATAGTTAAATCTTTTCATTTAAAGATGCTGTGTGTGATATTTAGGAGGATCTATTAACAGAAATGCAATATAATAAACATATCTATGTCTTCAGAGGTGTCCTGAAGACATAAAGACCTTACATAATGAACCGTTCTGTTTTTATTATCTAGAATGAGCTATTTCTATCTACATACACCGCGGGTCCCCTTACATGAAATTCGTCATGATGTTTCTACAGTAGCCCTAAACGAACAAACTGCTTTACAGAGCGCGTTTCGTAAATTACAAAGAATCGAAAACGTGACGACATCTTTGTCCTGTGTCAGCCACCGAAAGGGAGGGTGAGCGGTGGAGTGAGC
Source organism: Oreonectes daqikongensis (assembly GCA_026939265.1). NCBI lineage: Eukaryota > Metazoa > Chordata > Actinopteri > Cypriniformes > Nemacheilidae > Oreonectes > Oreonectes daqikongensis. The sequence goes on along the minus strand of JAOTQM010000343.1, from coordinate 5,522,479 downwards.
CATTGGTTCATAACCTCACTGCTAGATGGCACTAAAATCTCCACATTGCTCCTTTAACATTTTGATTTGGTTATAAATTATGCAGGTTGTACAATATTTTGTTTCAATGTTTGTGTAGTGTTCAAAAATTGTTCACCTGGACCAGCGTTGTTTATGTCTTCCAAAATGTTTTTCTAATTATTAATGTATAGATTATACTCACAAGCAACTTCTAGCCAATAAAGTATTTTAGCTAAGAATAATATCTCCATGTTATTAGGGCTAGAAATAATTTTATAATTCTAATATTTCTACTATTGTAGCTTTAAGGAAGCAATGGATAAGAGAGAGGCATGCACGATTTACATTAGCAGTAAATTAAACATATAACGTATATACTTCAATAACAGATCGTGGTTGTTACCTGGCATCCGGAGACACCTGGCTCTCTCGCGTAACCAGTGAATGGAGTTCTCTCCGATTTTCCTGTAAATAAACAAAAAGACAAATTTACTAAACACATTTCTATAAAAGCCCTAACTCTTAATATCAGATGTGAAAATTAGACACAATCATAAACAATAACTGACAAAATTCACACATCTTTAAGAGAAAAAAACCACCTTTCTTATTACGGCAAAGGCCAATGAGACCTTTATTTATTTTGGCATATTTAATCAAAAAGGTGTGATTTATTTCTGTGCATAATTACAGTAAACAATGCAATTGTCCGTTTTTATGTTACTTGTAGCATACGCATAAAACACAAAACACAAGTCTGCTTTTCGACTCACTGAGAAAGTGGGTTTATTTGGAAAACTCGCATAAACACAATAGTGCAACAGAAATATAAAAATGTGCATGTTATCATTTCCTTATTTCGACAGCAATATGCAATTTAAATGCACAATAAAGAGTTTTCTCAAATAATCATAATAAGACAAAATAACCACCATAGGGAGATTATCTTGTAATTGTAATTTCAGAGAGAGAAACTCTACAGTAAACCAGAGGGTCACTCAGAGGGTCTCCATCGGCGGTAATAATCACTCTTCTGCTCTCACAGCACCAGCCCACAAATTTACAAGGGCCAAACAAAAACTGCACAGCCGCATGAATCATGCACTTCACAATATCTAAACTCAGCAGTTTCAAGCCCTCTTTTAAAAAAACAAGAGACTCCTAACGGAAAATGATAAACAACTTAAAAAACATCATATATTACGCTTGTCAGACTTTCAAACATTAGAACAAACACAGCCCTGTAGCTGAATTCTGTTTACTCCAGAGAAAAGGTAAATATTTGTGTTACTTAAACTTTAGTCTGATGCGCATGTTTCGAGCAGAGAAAGAGCCCCTCATGTTCCAGGTGTAGGGGGCTGTGTGTCTGCGAGCGTGCCAGTTTCTGTGCTGGCGTAGCCTCCTGAGATGCAGCAGCGATCAGGTACAGTGGTTAAACCGAAAACGCTGCTTCCCTTGTGGTGTAAACTGATCTCAATCGACATGATATAACATTTCAGGGTTTGCTCTACTGCAAAGGAAGAGTAAGTGTAGTTGTGGGTAAACTACTGTGTTTTCTCCTTCTTAGTCACCACAAAAGAATAAAACATCTGTCTTTCACTGACTTTTAAGTTTTTTTTTCTCTCATCCTGACTTCCTGGACTGCTAGGTTTAGGTTTCTGGGTTTGGCGTACTCTCTCTCTCTCTCTCTCTCTCTCTCTCTCTCACACACACACACACACACACACACACACACACACAGACTTTGCTCTACAGATGCATTCATGTCCAGCATTGAAATATTCATTTACAGCATGTGTTTTGTCACACACTCTCTGTCCGCACTGAATAATTTATAACACCGCCTTGTTGTTTTAGATCCTGGCAGAGCTGGAAGCACAACTCATGAAAAACATCCTTCCTCGGTCTGGGTCTCTCTGATGCAGCGGCTCTACGCATGGTTTGGCTTGCTCTTCTGCAGCACAACCCAGCCATGCATTGTAACATGTCGAGGGACCTTAATGCCATCAGCGCCGTAACCTCAGCCACTAAGGAGGTGTCCCAGAGGATCTGAATGGTAAACATGCGTTTAACTGTCTAGCGTGCCAGCATGCATTGCCGACCTGCGCTAAGAGCACCGGCAGCGACAAACAAAGAGATGCACCTATTCACCTGACTGCACGCATACACCCACATACTGTCAGAGTCATAAATTATGACACAGACGTCAATGAGCTTTGACTGTCATTACAAGATCTTTAAGTCGCCCACGTGTACGGCGGTAAAAGACCATTTTTTATATTTTTAGCATTCAAATTCAGAGTGAAAAATGCAAAGCATAGATGAAAAATGATTAAAATAGTCGTCATGTTTTTTTTAAGAGACATGTAGGAGGAGCTGATGAAGAAACGTGTGAAAAAAAGGACCAGATGAGATTATCAGAAAAATTAAGAATGGCTTGTGGAGCTGTGGAGGAAGAGCAGACCCATGGGGGCATGAAGAGAGAGCGAGAAAGCGTTGGAAAATTAGTGGCGTTCGTTCAAAACACAGAGCGTTCCAAAAGCTGAAAGCATCCGAAGGCAAAGAAAAGCGAACGAGAAAAAAAAGTCTCTCGGAATGTTAAAAATCAACAATGTAAGACAGCTCTTTCACTGCTATAGCAATTTGTTTAAGTGTTACTGGCGAGTGTTTGTGCCAAGCGGGCTGCTGGCCGCGGCGCTGATGTTCGAGAAGCGCTGCCAGCTAGCGCAGCTGTGAGGCCGCTGCCCCCACCCTCTACACCCTCAAACACGCGCACCCCTTCCTCTCCTTCCCTCCATCGGCCAAAAAAGCGCAAGGACGGAGTCAGGGAATATGTGACGGCAGGTAAAAAGAGAGAAAGAGCCATGAGAGGAAGTGACATGTGTGAGAGAAGTAGTCATCAGAGGGCATCTCTGCAGAAATGAAGCTGGGACAGAGGCTGCCGATTAGCCTCAGAGTCCCCTTCTCTCCTTTATCTCATCACACCCTCCCACACTTCTCTCTGCTAAAGCACTGACAGACAGGCAAAGAGGGCATGGGGGGTTCTGATCAATACCCGCCTAGCTTTTTCTCCCGGTCTTCCTTCTCTTCTAGTTCACCCCTGCACCGTGACACATCATACATTATAGAAGCGGGATGTGACTGCGGATGATGAATGTGCTGGCCTCGCCGAGCTTTAAGGGAAGGGGTGGTGCTGGGGCGGCTGACGTGGGGGACAGCACTGTGGCTCTACCACATGAGGAAAGCGGGACCGGCGAGGGGTTAGCCACCGTGCAATAGGTTATCGATGCCCCTGCTGACTCACAGCTAATGAGCGTTCTAGTCACGCAATCTATCAAACGGGTAACTGGGGAGCGTGGAGGATGTTTGCAGGGGACTGGTGCAACAGAAGGAAACTGAAGATGTATTGAAGTATGATGAAAAAACACAAGTGCAACAGAAAATTGAAGATGTTCATGTCAGCTAGAAATGGTTGCATTTTATTGCTATACTGTAAAATCACAATACAGTATTGGATGAGATCGATGCTGCTATAGCAAGACCGATTTTGATCCATTCATCTCATTAAGAAAACAAAGGGATCTGGTGCATGTGACCTTGTCTGTAAAAAGAAACAATGTTAACAGCCTCAGCAACTCGACTCCCCGCTGAGATAATAGCTCTTCCAGATCTCCTCATGGCCTCTGGGAAAAAAACAAATAGTTTGGAAAATCTTGGTGACTGTTGCCGGATGAGTTTTGCGACACTGGCACATGTCAGAGAAGCTATCTGTTATGAACATGTAACTCCTTCTCACCTCCAATTCACACTGAAAACTGAAGCAATATTGTACTAGCACAATGCCGTCTAGTTCAAGCTTTTGGGCACATCATTTTCTTCATTCTTGTCAGTGAGCAAAGTCAAAACGCTATGGCAAGATGTTGATTGTTGTAGTTGCAAATTGTTTATATTCGCGTCGTGCTCCCTGTTCTTATTTTGGTTGACTTGTGTTGATTGGCTGTCAAAATGAGTCACTGCAACACATGAGACAACAGTGAGAAATGTCATACGCACTGGTTTAATTGATCACTTTTCTTTCATTTTAAAGCACTGAAATGCAGGGGTAGTGAGATTTTAACAACAACACTCGATAGCTATGACATCCCCTAACTGTTATCAAGGTGTTGTGAGTTGTGTTGCGAGCAGCTGGATTAGCACAACACTTTACAGGGATATGATCTCTTGTAAGCCAATTAAAGCCATGTTAAATTGTTTGACTAGCCTCTGTGTTAACATTTTCTATTGAAATTTCACTTTTAGAATAACCGACAGACTTAATTTTATGCATAATACTTTAAAACAAGGTTGTATTTGTTAACATAAGTCAATGCACAATTAACTAATATGAACTATTCCATTGGCATTAACTAACATTAACAAAGATGCATTCATTATAACATTTGTATATTTCATAAACAGAAAGATATTATTGTATTATTGTATCATTATATGTATTATTGTAGTGTTATCATATTATATTTACATATCTTATCATGATATTTAAAATCTACATTTAATATTGGAATACATTGTCAACTGGCATTTTTTTGTAAAATGTATGATGCACAATGTTAATGTATAATACACTGGATTCAGACTAGTTATGTCTTGTCACCAAAAAGGAATTTCACAAGATACTTAACTAAACAAACTGTTAATATCATTATTTCATATTATATATATTTATAATATAAAATAGCATAAGAGAGATTTATCTTCATTGTTATTTTTTTCTAAATTCTTGCTGTCACACCACAAGACACTTTTTACAGTATTAGTCAGCTACTCATTTACTGCAAAAACCTTTGGGTAAAACTGCTGCATCTAACAAAAAATATCTTATTACTGTACGTGTTCCTGTTTAGAAAGACTACGTTGAAGACTTCAGAGTAACAACCAGTCCAAAATGGTTTAAGAAGAAGCAAAGACATTCAAACTAATAATATGCTGAGATCATTCAGACAAATGCGAACTTATAGACATGCTAAAACAGGACATTTTCCATATAATATTAAATAAGCATTCTCATCTTCTTTAGCTATAAGCATTTCTTCTGTTCATTATCTCTCACCACCAGCCCATGTTATCACAACGAAGCTCTTCAAACTTCTTATCACCTTTGTTGAATCAGCGCTGAGTGGAACGAAAGAAAATAAAGCAATAGACTTCTGCTGTGTTGCTTGGCAATGCTTGTCAGCATCGCTGTTACTCGCGCTGTCTCTCAGGGGAAGGCTCTACTGGACGAGTGATGGATGGACGTGAAAATAAATTCATCAATTTCCCCGCGAGAGACGACAAAGAGACTTCCAGGTGTTGACATGTGAGCGTGGCTGACATGAGCGTACACATGCATTTATGCGCACGCACCTGTAGGGAGAGTACATGTTGCAGGACAGAGTGCAACCACAATACAGTACCTTTACGACCTATACACCAGTGAAGTATACAGAAAGGAATTTTATGTAAGTAGGCATGTCTAGATAGGTGACATTACCTGGGTGACACTGAAGACCACAGAAGTATTTGCTCAATTTAAAAATGCATGCACTGAACAAACAAACCTTTCTAAAATACCAATATTTGTTTACCCATCAACCAAAAGACCGAGTTTTACACCAGTGACAAGTCGAAAGCTGTGAATTAATATTTGACAATATAAGAGCTGTTGACAAATCAGTATGTTTAACACCACGTCCCCTCACTTTGAATAAAACTGCCCAGTGATTTGTTTAACAGTCGCTGGAGTATGTAAATACCACTGATGCTCTCTCTGAAGTGCCAACACAGTCGACGTCTGCCGAGGGGTTAATCGAGGATGTAAAAATAGCCATGCAATATTAAATATTGAGATTACATTCAGAGGCGGCGAACAATTAAAATGTGTATGTGCGGAGAGGCTCCCGGGATGGCTCTTTATTGATCACAGCTCTGCCAGGCAAGACTGGAGCTCTTGTTTTGATACTCAGATAGGTAGTGATCTAAGCATCTCATGGGATCAATTCAAAAGCACAGCCACAAAAACAGCCAATTAGTAGCCACACTTCACAGCCTCCCTCTCTCTCTCTCTCTCTCTCTCTCTCTCTTTCTCTCTTTCTAGTACATTTCGAAGGTCCACGTTTTTTCTATGTAAACAAATCAAGAAACGTACATACATGGCAAAGAACTCTGTACCTTGTTTCAAGTAACGCTAAATGCAAATGAACCCTTCACGCCCCTTTCTTCCCCAGAGAACACGAGATATGCCCCGTCCGTGTTCCCCTGTCTGAATTCCGTGTTCTGAGTTTTGGAACCCCGGTGTAATTCATTACGCCTGTCAAGTTAATGTTCCGTGTTGAGCCATATGGCAAGGCTAACACGCGCAATAAAGGAAATTCCTTCAACTTGTTATAATCAGCACATTGGGCTGTCCAAAAACTGACATAAACAGCTTTATTGTGTTTGCTGCGTTTTCTCTTAAAAATCTGGACAAAAACAGGAAAGGAGGCAGGAAAGGCGAGACGGGGGACTGGAGCTAAACTTGGAGGCCAGCAAAAGGAGGGAGGGCGATGTAAAGAAAGAAAGAGAGAGAGAGAATGAAATCGCTACTATCCACACACTTTACAGCTGTCTAAAGTTTCCGTCGCCAAGAACCTTGAGCTTTCAGTGCAAAGTTCTGCACGCTCAATGCCCACACGCGAACAAAAGCAAACACACACAAACATACGCGGCGCTCTCAGACATCACAATGCCAAACAAAGCAGCACACCCACCCACTCACTGGCTCTGTGGCTTTTCAAATGGATCCTTTTGTTTCCCTGTCTGGAGTGTTTGTGTATCTCTGTTGTTTTTGTGGCTTTTGATGTTTCGACAAGTTCTGTTCGACAGCAAAGAAAGTCGGCAATGACGCGGATTGGGTCAGGCTTAGAAACGAGGGTCCCCGCCTTCTCCGGGCGTACCGATCCCGCCCAGAAACGAGCAGGTAGCCCAATGTGCCAAGAGGGCAGGGAGTGTGTGGGGTGTGTGTGGGGGGTTGTTCTTTTCTTTGCCAGCGAAGCACACAGAGGGGCACAAATTTCACACACGCTACCCCTGAGCTCAGCATCAATTTCTGTTAATTACAGCCTTGTCAGCAGTGGCATTATTCAAACAGCTAGCGCAAATGTTAATGAGCTCTTATTTGCATATTTATTTTTTTTCTTTGTTGAAATGTCATTGATTATCATGTTCTATGATGATGAATGCCTCTGCTGATGCACTCTGATATGTAATTAGTCATTAGATGGAATGAATAGATCAATTAAAAAAAGAGAGAGGGAACAGGATTAAGGACGAATCAGAATGAAGATGGAAAAATATTGAAAGGGATTATGGGAGTTGAGAATGAAGCAGTCGACTTAAGGTGACTCATCTCAAATAAGTGCTTGTAACAAGGTTTAAAAAAAATTACCCAACCAGAATCAGTAACCAGGGCTCAACGCAAAAAATATTTTCTACTGGCCCAGTTGGGCCAGTGGTTCAGATTTTCACTTGCCCTGACAAAATTTTCACTGGCCCCACCAAAAAAACTTATTTCAGTGATACATTTACATTTACATTTACGCATTTGGCAGACGCTTTTATCCAAAGCGACTTACATTACATTGTACTATACATTTGTACATTTTTGTATAGTAAGCAAGTGGGGGTTAGGTGTCTTGCTCAAGGGCACCTCAGCCGTTACCCGCCAGACCTGAGAATCGAACCAGCAACCTTCTGGTCATGAGTCCAACTCTCTAACCACTGGGAATTGCTAAATAATGCATATTTAAAATTGTTGAGATATAAAAGGCTGAACTTTTACCTCAGTGCAAAATCTACCTCAAGAAATTCATCAAGTAAGCCAATTTTTTTTCTTTTTAATATTTTTGTAACTCCAGAAGTTTGTGTAGCAACACATTCCTTGTCTTAAACCACCGAAACACAATACGATGGATGAAATAAAAAGGTTGTGTTTCACCAACAGATGAAGTGACAAAGCAAACTGCTCTGTCTGACTAATATACAGAAAAGATAAATATTTTCTAAAAGATAAAATATTTACAATGCAAAATACACTTTTGATGCTTTAAAAAACATTCGCTTCTGGCAGGTGTTACAAAAAGTTCATTTTTAGACCTTACAGACAAGTTTGGGATGTGCGGTCCTGTCAACCAACACAGCAGCAGGTTTGTCCGCCCTCCTCCAGCACAGGGATGCTCTGTTGTGTTCAATGTGATTTTCTGTTGTTACTTGGGGGGGGAAAGTGGAAAAATGTTTTCTTTTGACCTTTGCGGCCCCTAACATAACCACCCTCTCAAACCAGTGCCCACTACTCTCTGATATAAGACGAAGGGAGAAAAAGAAAAGCATTACTGCAGACCAGATGGGAACATTCCACATGACCAAACCAATCAATCACCTTGGTGGGACGCAGGTGCACCACAGCCGTGCAGCAACACACCATTTCACAGTCTATCGGCCACAAACACATGGTCACCAATCAATGGCCCCCCGAGGACGTGCGCATCTCCCCTACCCCACTGGTTCATGGCTGATGACTTCATAATCACACATCTCTCTCTCTCTTCCTTGCTCCCTCCTTTCCTCGCACCCGGTGGAGGAGTGCAATGAGCTATCTAATAAGCATTTCTTTCACGCACCCACCACAGATCTTGCTGGACGATGACTACCCTTCAAGCTAACCCACGCGAACTGACGCGTGTGATACAGTCACTCGCGACTGGAGCCAATGGCGTGCGTGAGATCACGCTGGAAAAATGTGAGGGCGGGGCATTCTTTTATGTCCCGGGATGGATATCACAACGTCTGAGCCACATCAAAGGCGCTGTTGCCGGTTGGTATCAGATGCCAAGCAACTGTTAAACAATGGGGCCTCAACTGGAAGGATGGAGCGGGATAAATGCAGGAGGGGAATTTTGATCCCATTCAGGCAGCGCTGCTGGCGTATTCTCAACCTCACACACGGAAGAAATTTTTAAAACACAGCAGAATAAAACAATGTGCATATGTCAGGATGAAAGAGTTGTCAGTATTAAAACATTTCTCTTTTGATTCTAGAAATGTGTTTATTCACACTCTTCATGGATCTGTCAGAGGAAAGACGTGTCAGAGAACAGAAAGTGTGTGAAATGAATGCTCTCTATGTGTGAAAGTGTGTCGGGGGTCTAGACGACATCAACCTACAGTGAAGTTTCAATACAGTTGGATGAATTAACTTTAAATGGACACTACATAACAATTTTATGGATGTTAGAATCTTTCAATAGCCAATAGAGATTTATAGACAGTGACAATGACATACATATATGATTTAATTAAACAATAAGACACGAGAGGCCATTCTTTTCTGTGAATAGTCACAGTTCAATGGGGCTGTGAATAGGACCCTACAGCTGTGAATATATTGATATTACAGCATGAGCTTGAATGCCTTGTTGCTTTTCTTAACTGTATAGAAATGTTAAAGACATAAATAATTATTTAAAACGCTATTGAAGTGAAATAAATTAATTATGTGCTATCCTTCAGCTAGACGATACAGCACAGATGAACGTTGCTATGCAACAACATAACCATCCACTGTGTGTATCACAAACGTGTTCTGCTGTATTGACCAATAAGCATCCAGAACCATATAAACTATTTTTTATTAATATTTTAATGTTAATTTTATAAAACAGCTAAATGTTGAAATTGTACAGAAATCACTTCACACGATATTTCGCAAAAATACAAAACCAGGTGCTGTAGCAAGCCGTTCCTAAGAAGAAACAGGTTTGTTTTAACTCTTTATTTTGGCTTACCGCTGTAATGATGGTGTGGAGAATAGATGAACCCGAAAGCTGAAATTCTAAACTTTACATAGATACCAAACTTTAGTGGGTTATTCCCAAAGAGTGGACAGCAGCGAGTGAAGTTTGTAGGCGCGTTTCCGGCCATTTTTGTTCACGATTTTGCTCCATCCACTTCCATATATTTATGGTTGGAAATTTACAAACTATCTTCATGGAACATGATCTTTACTTAATATCCTAATGATTTTTGTCAGAAAAGAAAAATCGATAATTTTGACCCATACCATATATTGTTGGCTATTGCTACAAATATACCATTGCTACTTATGACTGGTTTACATTTACATACGGGTAGTTTATAACTATACCATATATGTGTCCTATGGTGTGACAGCAAGAATCTGGAAAACAAACTGTTAGTAATATATTATTTTTATTATTAATATTTATATTTCTAATACAACACATAAGAGAGATTTACAGTATCTTCATTGTTAGTTCTTTCTACATTTTTGCTGTCACACCACAGAACACTTTTTTTATTTGTCACATATTCTGTATGTATAGTATAATGTAATGTAAGTCGCTTTGGATAAAAGCTTCTGCCAAATGCAAAAATGTAATGTAGTGGAAATAAACATTTATGCATCTTTGATGCGACATACAGTGCATCTGTGTGGTCTATATGCTAAAAGAAACATCAGTTTTCCTTTCCAAACAATGACAGACCCTTGAATTCAATGAACTGCATGTATAGTTAACGCTAGAGCTCTGCTGCACTGAGCACATCCACAAGAATCTTACACACAGACACTGATTCATCTCTAGATTAGATGTGGGGGAGGATGGGTTATTTCTAGACAGACTGACTGAACGCTCACCACCTGAGACCCCAAACCAGGTGTGTGTGTGTGTCCATTTGTGTAAGTGTGTATATGTAAGAACAGCACCTGTGGGGCACAGCAGGAGCTCAGCTACACACAGGTGGGAGCCAGAAGCCCCACTGTCCATCCCATGAGCCCCCTCTCATTTCAACAGGTCGTTCGGTAATTATACTCAACACAGCCCATTAGCCATCAGCCTTCAGAAGAACATATGCTCCGACATCGCTGCACACCGCATGCCTACGTACGAAAGACTGCGGGGAAACAGTGGCTGTAAATACCTCTATAAACCGCTTCAGAGATTTCGAAATACAAGAAAATGTTATTCAATAGCTGTGATATTGCAGATATCTGAAGTAGTAATATAGCCTTTTACAAAAAAGCAGATGCATTTGGTACTTTTGTCTTTTTTGTATTAATGCTTAGGCAATATTGTGTATAAATTAATAATAATGCTGTGCATTATTCCAAAACCTTGTCTGCTGTAGGCAGCATTTTAGATTCTGTATTTATCTGTATTTTGATATATTTTTTGATATATGTTTGTATGCACCCAGGATCTGAGAGTAAAGCAATTTAAATCCTCCATTTGTATGTACTGTACATGTGGCAGAATTGACAATAAAGCTGACTTTGACTTGACTTTAAGGTGTGCTGCATTTTTGTCAAAATGTATGGTAGCATCACATTTTACCTTCACCAATATGGTCAAAAAAAGGTTAGAAAATATTTGAATAAACTATTTTGTTTTATGCTTTTGAGAGTATTAACTGACGTTAGCAACATGGTAATGTGAAACTATTGAAATCAACAGCCCTTAAATCTCATGCGGGAATCATCTTCCATGATGAATAGGATGCTGTCTATGTAGACAGCTCACTTCGTTTTTGAACACAGCTAAAGAAAGAGGAGGAGAGAGATAGACAGAAGTCTGCTAAAGTTATTGACAGCAGCAGGGTGCTCTGGGTCCAGAGACTGCATTTGTTTCACTGGCAGAATTCCTTCCTAATGAATCACTGCCCTTCAACTTTGCATTTTCATTTAACAATCACTAACATTTTCATTGGCAGGAGTTTCTGCTGAGTACCAAGGGACAGAACAGGGGAGAGGTAGAAAAGAAAAAGAGAGTAGAGATTAAAATTGTGATAAAGGAGTGAAAGGCAGGGAGTTGAGAAGAGTATACAGAAAATGGGTGGAAAAGGGTTGAAAAACCAGGTAAATGTATAAGATGTGGAGGAAGAAAAAGCTGAATGAAAATGTGAAAGAGCCCACAATCATGTGTGCAGACTTAAATGCAGACTAAAAGCCGATTTGTTGGTTTGTTATCCATATAGCAGGATTGGGTTAAATGCTGTTCCAGCTAATGTTACAGGCATCAAAACCCAAAGTGCCACATGCTGCTCATGTTACTGAGTAAATCCAACTGTGCCATACACAGACGCAGAATGTAGGCGATGCTTTTGTCTGTAATTCCGTATTATTGAGATTTCTCATGTACATTTTTGCTTCTACAGCCAGTTTTTTCTTTTAGGTCGTTTGTTTAAAGGGAAACTTAACAAGACATTTTAAATCAATATTTTATAAGCAGACTACCTGACGAATAACCGCAAAGACATTTAATGGAATAGTTCACCCAGAATGAAAATATCTCATAATCTTATTGGTGGAGACGCGCAAGAAACAATGAGATTTGAAGTTATCAACGTGACAAATTTATCCTTCAGATCTGCTTATTTACTTGGGTAAATTATGACTTTACTTTAGTAAGTGAATTTTTAGAGAACTTTTCTTTAAAGTGATAGTTCAACCAAAAACTCACCCTCTTGTCTTTTAAAACCTGTATCACTTTCTTCTGCAAAACCCAACAGAAGATATTTTAAACAGCTGGGGTACCCAGTTACTTCTATTGAATAGACAAAAAACCAATGCAAGTCAATGGGTACCGTGTGGTTCGGATACCAACATTCTTCAAAATATCTTTTTTTGTGTTCTGCGGAAGAAAGAAAGTACTTTTGATCAGGTTTGAAATGACAAGAGGGTGTTTTGGGTAAACTAAACCTTTAATGGGATACTATTCACTTGAGTGAGTTTTTCAGTATCTGTAATGCAAAAACACACCGTAATTGTTTATTAATAAATAAATATGTGACCCAGTGTATAAAAACACAGGTAAAGTCATTTTTTGATTTACGGTTTTCTACATCAAATCGTTCTACATAATGCAAAGAACATTTGGTGAAAATATAACCGTGATATCTTTATTATTGACTAAGTAGGGCCATATCGGAAATGTAAATTATAGTGAAATTAATGGTTGAAATCATAATTAGATTTCAAGACTTAAGCCTGGTTTTGTAAGTATGTTACTGGCCAAACTCTTTAACGTAAAATGAATATTTCAGCCGCTCTCATTGTTGTGACACTTAATAATAATAATAATTTCCCGCTTGCTGTTTGATAACAAAGATCTGTAGTCAGCACAGGCACATTGTGGCCAGATTAACTCAGGTGGTAATTTCGGTCACCTCCAATGGCCTGTGACAGCGGGCCTCCGGGACCTCTCTATCAGCAGGACCCTTTCAGCCCTATTGCCCTTCCCCTAACCGCTCTGAGCTTTCCTGGTCCTCTGCAGCAGCCCTGCAGATATAAGCACACCAGGCCCCAGCTGATCTCTGCAGCTGGCCTGCCCGCCCGCCTGCTCGTCTCACCCCCTCCACGCAGGGGCCCGGGCCTGGGGAAGCAGGGGCCAGGGTGGATGATGGGTGGATGGCTAGATGCACGGATGGGAGGAGGGGCGATGGTGGAAGAAGAAGCGTAAGAGAGGGATTTGCGGCCTTTCAGGCCATCTCTGGCTCTTCACGCTTGGTTGAGCGCAGTAACAGATAAGCGCACCCCGGAGCTCTGCATAATGACCAGCTAGATCCACTACACTTCACACTAGTGCCACCAGACTACAGACGTCTCTGAGCCTGTGTCAGCACACATTGCTTCCAGCATCTTAAAATGCTCCTGTGTGTGAGCGGATGAGGACGACGCTGCTCGACGATGCTGCTCACATGCCATGTACAGTGTCTTGAAGTATTCAGATTCTTAACTTATTCAAGAGGGCTGTTCACAAAGGACATAAACACGTAGATGCAATGCAGAGGAAGGGTATTAAATGAAAGGGATGTTTAAGGATTTTTTTTTTTACTGTTGAATTTCTTTAAACAAGGAAATAGTGAAACATACTCCCAATGTCATAGGGGTTCATACATGTTAACATAAAAAACTGTTAAAAAATTAACCATAAGTCCTGTGTAAACTACAACAGATGTGAAATATGACATGGCAATAATTCCTTTCCTGTTTCTATGCCTAGAAATAAAATAATTACAAAATTACAAAGATGTTTTAAGTTCTAAATACATCTGCAAAGCACATTACTTGTTGCAAAAGCTGTACCTCTATACAAGCAAGTTTTTATAAAAGCAATAAATACTGCATTGTTATTTTTACAATACATTGAAAATCTCAATCATAAATCTATATCATAACAAATATTTAAACATTAAAAATGGTCTCTAGATGTTAATAAAAATGTTTTCTTGTGATGCCAAAAGAGAATAAGGATGTACAGGGCAAGTTAACACAGTGGGGGATCATGATGTCATAATAGAAAATGAGAGACAACAAGGTAGAAGATGGATGAGACACATCATACATGAATGAATAAAAGTGCACTAGCTAGTTAGCAGCAAGACTGAATGACTGCCATAATGGAGGAGAATAAAACAGGGGTATACAGGGAGGGAGGGGGAGTGACAGTGCAGGTGCTCGGCTGCACCTGCGGCCCTGCTGTGCTGTGTAGCCGCTCTACAGGATCGTGCACCTGAGCAGCACCTGGTCACAATCAGAGCGCCAGCCAGAGGAGCGGCCCTCAGAGGCCCCACATACACACACCTGCCTCCACTGCTGCACACCAGAGAGACAGAGCTCCACGTACAGCTCTACCTACAGCCTAAGGAAAAATTCAAACGCAAATAAATAAATAACACGCAAAGAGAAAGAAGCCGAGCGCTGGGACAAATCGCCTTTCCATCCCTCGGCTGAACAAAAGGATAGCGAGATGCATCTTGGCATTGCTGTGCAACTCCTCATGTGCACAGCTGAAAAAAAAGCTACAAAACGCTCTGCGCACTTTGCATTGTCACTAAATGACTGCATAATTTCATTTCCTGGAAAGCCATTAGGTTTCATCAAAAGGAGATGAGAAACAGATGAGAACAATTCTCTTATGCATGGAGAATTCATTTAGCGGCACGGCATGCGCGGGAGCGCCACGCTAACACCACGCGCACTGCGGGCAGAAAGTTGGGTTGCAAATTTCAGAAATTAGTCTGCCATTCCACAATAATTTTGCACATGTCAGTAAGTACACTGAGAGACATTAAATGACTGCAAACCACCCGTGTGACACGCACAAAAACAATGCGCTATTTCAAGCATGCAGCCACAACTGTAGTAAATATGTGAAGAATGTATAATTTCACTGAGGAAACTTATAGTTGTTCAAAATGAGGCTTCTATACATTGTCAATTGCCAATTCTATCCAATTCTAGCCTTTACTCTTCAAATATCTCAAACCATCAACTTTCATTCTTGATACAATGATCTCTAATGAGTCATAGCATCAAATCTGACTTCACTAAGCTGTGAAAACAGAGTCGTCAAGGACTGATTCAATGCTGATATGTATATATAAAACACAGTTCAGTTATGAGACACACACACAAATAACTTAAATGAACAGATATTCTAAACAATTTAATCAAAAATAACAATATTCAATATTCACAATAAAATCACAACATTTTGTTGAAATAAAATATCTGAGTGTGAGCTAATGCACATATTTAAATTTAGATTCAAAAAGCATAATAATAAAATTGAAGAAAAACAAAATTAGAGAATTAGAGAATTAAAATTTTGAATCACAATTCACTATAAATAAAGAATCAAAATACTGTACTGTCAAGTAACCCAGTAACTCAGATAAGATAAAAAAACCAGATTATTTATTCTAAATATTAATATGTTTAAAGGAGCAAATGGAAAATTGCATATATTTCTCTGGAGAAAAAGACCCGTAAATATCACAAATTTCAGAAAAGATCTCAACAATATCACAAACTGAGCTCAGATTTGCCAAGTCTGCAATCAAAAGTCGTTATTATTGAATATGAATCAATCATATATCTTTACAATCTCTTACTCTTGATGTGTCTAAACATTTGTCTCATTTGTTTCTTTTTTTAGGAGACACCTAAATGAATCAACTGAGAACTGAGCTATGAATGAGAAACAATTTTCCTTTTTGAATATCACAATATTTAACAATTAATAATACAACAATAATAATAACACCTATTGAAAGGGCCAGAACACCACCTCAATAATATATACTGTACACACAATATTCATCTGTGTACACACTCCTGTGAGAAGAACATTTAGGTGCACCTACTGTGTCAGACTGACCAGTGAACTTCCTCTCTGGGGATAAGAGAGATACCTGGAGGAGGATTGGTTAAAACAATCTCAGGTGAAGAAACACAACCTCCTGGGTTACATTAAGCCTAATAATAGATTTCATCTATCTGTACATATCACACAGGTGCTTGTGCTCTGTGTAATTCTGAGATACGAGTCTTCTGAGATCAGCTCTGACTAGCACAGCTAAATAAAGATGTGTACATAAGGTCCGAACCCAGCAGAAGTCCAAGTCCTCCTGAATCACTTCAAGCAGTGAGCAAGCAGGGCTATGTGTATGTGTTCATGATGCTAATAATAAGCAGATTATATTTAATAGAACAGGGAGGATGTGCGGCAGGCCGCAGGAACGTGAGCACGTCAACTAGCCAGTCAGCATTGTTAAAAATAAAGACGGGCACATGGATTAAAGCGCTGGCGAGTGATGAACACACAGTCACATGGTCACACACAAACACACACACTTGCTTATAATAGTTAAATAAAATGGACAAATTTAAACCAGCTGAAATCTTTCATGGGCATAACAGAAGAACGTCTCGACTACAGGGAGTGCAGAAACATCTTTCTTACTCTCAGTGTCTTTGATATTGAGCCATCAGTGTGGCCAAATGCATAAATCCAGAATTCCACATGGAGATGGTAACTTCACTGACTTCATCAAAGACCCTCTCTGCTTCTCATCTTCACTCAAACTTTCATCATAGCAAAGAGCGTGTAAAGTCAAATGTCCGATCCATGTCATCTCGACACACAGCGAGGAGGCTTTATTAAAACTGCAGTTAAAGGAGACAAATGCAGTGAATGAATGTTAAAACAGCAGGAGGACGTTTGACTTGTGAGATGTTCTAAACCGATGAACAAGAATCTGTGCACGTAGGAAAGTTTGTCAGATTTATGCAGAATTGAAATGCTGAAAAGGTTGAAAATTTTTACATGCATTTCACTTGAAGCATTTGACCAAACAGCCAATTCGATTATAAATGTAAATGAAACATTCAGAAGAAAAATTGCAATAATTTTCTCATGCACTAATATAATATAATGTAAAAACGCTTTTCATACCAAAACTTATCAAAATGCAGGGATGCCGTGGAATATTCGTAAATATTGCAAATGAATATGATCAGCTTATTTCTTGTTGAAGTTGACATTAGACATGCTACTCGTGTCTCTGACGTCTAAAAATGTTGCTAAAATGAAACTTGTGATGACAAGGAAGGATCTCACCATTTACAATATTGCGTAATTTATACATTCAACAAAATTACATCCTGAATATTCTACATACATCACCCCTCCCCTAAACATACTTAAAAAAGATCTTGGTGAATGTCAGGTTTCAATTCTGCAGAAATCAGCGCACTTCTGCGGCTGAAGGTTCTGTGTGGGTGTTGACTATTTGAAGGAAACCTTTCAGGAAAGAGGTTTGCTTGAAAGGAGCATGACTCCTCAGACCCCTTCAAAATCGCAGCTTCCTGAACATGCATGCACATTAGTGCCATTTAACCAAAATCACGAGCTTCCCCTAGGCAAAATAACAAGCTTCACCTCAGATTTCAGGAAGTTTACAACAAAACACATGTTCAACTGATTGCAGCTTTATTCCACCAGCTTTCAATTTAAAACTCATGTACTGTGTCTAGCTGTAGACGTTTCACCAAGTCTAAAGCCAAGCCGGCTTTCTTTGTGCCAACGGTTACCCATGGCGTTTGGAATGTCAACAAAGTACTAAACTAATTTGTCTTTTGTGATGGTAATCTGTTTGACCAGTAAATACTGGCTGCGCTGAAGAAGCACTATTCTCTACGTGCATGCAGATTTCTCCTTAATCTAAAGCTGCATTAAGCCTTATTAAATATTGCTTAAAACTTCAACATGGAGTCATCATTATGCAACACGCTCCGGCCGGCCTCACATTAAAAGCGGACACGCATGAAGGCTGACACACGCACGCTTGTGCTTTCAAATTACACGGGCTGCACGCTACGGGTGGCTGATCAATGTCAAAGTCATTAAAATATGTTAAATGGTTAAATGGTATACAAATAATGTATAAAATCGGTTCCAGATATCAAACAGAAATTGTTATGCAAAACTGAATTTATATTAGAGATTCTATGCGATTATACATTACGTGATGTCATCAGCTGCAGAGTGAAGATTGCGTACAGCGCTTTAGCCGTCAGTGTGAGCGCCACGTGCAGGCAATGAAGATGAGGAGGATGCTGGGTAAGAGGATTGGAACAGAGCGCCAGCACGTGTGCCAAAGACTGACTGACCTCTGACCCCTGGACCAACACTGACACAGACCCATAGTACTCTCAAGAGCTTTGTTCATGCTTAAATCCGTCCACACACACACACACACACACACACACACACACACACACACGTGCATATACGGACGCATGGACAAAAACACTCAATCGCACAACACCCATCTCTGGGGTATAAATGCACTATATAGCAAAATGATGCAACAAAGGGAAATATCTTTCTGTTCAGGTACAAACCTAAAAAATGCACAGAAGAGGAAACAAATACGCATTACATCGTACGCTTTCAAAAAAATCCATTACATATGCGTCTGAATAGAGCGTGACCTTTAAAATACATCTCTATTATTCAGAACAAGCAGCGGTTACTCCAATTAAAATGTTATGACGAATAAACAGTCATTACCAGCCATCTGCCTAACACTATAAACTGTAACAAGTTATATCATACACAATAGTTGACCTCGGGTAACCCCAAGCTGCTCTCAACATGTCATACTTCACTTAGAGAGAGGATGGAAGAAGGTCAATGCATGTAACCCCTACAGGCATATTTAGGACCACTGAATTAATCGCTCAAATTAAACCGGTTAATGGGATAGGAAATAATTATTTTATTAATGTCACAGATAAACAGCTGCAAGAAAACCTAAATGCAATACAGCTCGTGTGTGGCTCTGCTTGGCTCATTAACAGAGCTCAGATGATATAATTTAAAGGGAATTACATTTGTGAGATTTGTGTAGGTTTTACAGTTTGACGGATAAACAAACAAGTGTCGGCCTACGATTTCTATTTTCCTCAAGAAACTGCAGACCACCAGGATTTGTCTTGAGATAATCCACTTAGATTACCACGGCTCTGTTTTTAAACGGCGCACACGGAAAGAAATGGGTCACATAAACCCACGAGTAGCTCATGAGCCAGGGTTCCCTCGGAAATGCCATTCGTGTGATGGTAATGCTTAATTGCATTACATCCGCATTCAAGCTCGGCCTTTTTTATTGGTGAGTAATAACCTTTCAGAGATGATTTAATGAGGTTGCTCCGAAATGGGTAATTCCATGTAAATCCCAGATATTACTGCCGAAATTCAATTTGATAAGACTCTGTCTTCTCGTCCAATCCCAGGAAGATAGCACAGGCAATTTAGCCGTGCGATCAGATTGTCTAATTCCCTGACACATCATTGTTCCAGATCATTTCCATATTTTGCTACTTATAGGCATAATTAGTGCTGCATCAACAAGGACACAGAAAAACCAAACATCCTCCCTACCTCAACCACACACACTTACACGCGCGCGCAAACACAGACCAATTGACAGAGAGATAACATTTTGTTTTGGTGGGCTTCGTGCAACAGCACCCATCCGTAAATTTGCCACCTTACATGGCAACTGGTCTCCAGGGTGATGCTACAAAGAGCCAGGGTTCAGCAGCCCATAAAGCTGTCATGTGCATGCACATCACAATAGATGCACAGAAAAAGAGCCCTTAGATCTACAATCGTTCATCAATCACATGCAAGGAATAAATACCCTGTTGTGACAAAATGATGCTAAACATCATCAGCTCTCATAAATGTGCCTAATGCCTTTCAACAATATATGTAAAACAAAGGCCAGACTGCCTCTATTGTCATGAACAATGGTCAAACAAAGAAACGTTTAACCCTCAATTCCTTAAAATATCTGCTGTGATGCAAAATATCTGGAAAAA
This sequence comes from Oreonectes daqikongensis, assembly GCA_026939265.1. NCBI lineage: Eukaryota > Metazoa > Chordata > Actinopteri > Cypriniformes > Nemacheilidae > Oreonectes > Oreonectes daqikongensis. Next base: position 5,502,210 of record JAOTQM010000343.1, on the reverse strand, counting down.
ATGATTTTATAAATTTTATAAAGCACTGTAAGAAGTATGTATCCACAACATAAAATGTTCCAGTATTAGACAAAACAAAACAAGTGTGTGCAACTTTAAGAATGTGCACCGCACATCATCTTGCTGCTGAATAATGCGTAATACGTGTTCTGTCTGTGGAGTCAGCAAACATAAAATAAGCACCAACTCATAAACAGATACAGATGGAAAATTATTTGAAGCATTTTTGGAAGCAAAAGAGGAAGTAGAGCGGGTTCAGCAGAGTTTCACACACCTCTTCGGAAACAGGAGAATGGTTTGAGAGAACTCGTGGCTGAGGGGGTTTGTGTGTGTAAAATGATCTTTGGCCCATCTGTTTGTTTCACTACTACTACCATCACCACCACCCAGCCACCCCTCCTTCTCTCTCTCTCTCTCTTCACCCTTTTCCTTCTAGTCTCCTTTTAAAAAATGCAGTGTGCCACTGGAAGTAGCCGGTGGCTTTTCTGATAGCTAAGACAGTCTTTTGTGATGGAAAACTGTACTGATGGCGTGACTTCCACCCTGGGGGAGGGTCAGATCCTGAAGTCAGTCACATCACAGGAGCATCCAGGAAGTGGGGACAAATGTGGGAAAATTGTTATATAACTTCACTGTTGGGCAAATACCTTGTGTCTCCATATTTCCTGATTTGTATTTTTTATTGGTCACTCTTTATTTTCCTGAAAAGAAGCGGTTTTCGAGATACTGGGTTTCTGCTTGACAGTGATTATATATTATAATACACATACACATAACATATATTTCTGGAGCCTCCTGTAGTTTGATTGACTGTCAATACTGTATAGTGGCAAAAATGTAAGGCCATACAAAAAATATAAAATCTTGGTCTGAAAATAAACTGTTTTTGATTATAAAAATGTAAAACAGTGTAAACGTTATGAGGCAAACTGAAAGAGAAAGATGTTTATGTTCTTGTTATGTCACTAATAAAATGTAAGCAAATTTGTGACACAGACCATCAAGCAAGATGCTCTTTGTAACAAAACGTCATCATACTGCTTTGGTTATCAGGTCTGAATAAACTTGTATAAACGTTTGTTGCAATTAAAATGAAATGGGGGACGTAGAAAGAAAAATGAATAAAATTAAATGTATATTGTCTGACAACTGGGAGAAAAAAACCCTACAGTACATGGGGGTTTTTAAACCTTTAAACCCTCACTGTATATACATACATAAACTTCCTGTGGTGACTGTCTTCAGATGGCAGTGCCTGTGATGAGTGTGCTAAATGAATTGATGACAGAAAGACGAGTGCGAACGCAAGACGGGGTCAGAATCACCTTGGATACTCACCCATTATGCTGGAGCTCATGAAAGGTGTTGGGGACAATCCTTCATGGGACACTAATCGACTGTCACTCAAGTGATCAGGATAATGAGTGGTGTCTGGAAAGCCCTGGGGGAAAGAGATCACAGAATTAAACACATTATTAGCCGGACCTGCTAATTGAGTGCTATGACACTCCTCTAATTACTGGGGGGAAAACCGCCGATTGGGCAACTGTCCCCCGAATCGATATTTCTGTACTCTCCTCATTAAAAAGCACTTTCTCAAGTCTTTGATGCATTTCATTAAAAGGGCAAACAGTGCCCGGAAGAGAAGTCACTTGTGTTGCGACGTGTAATTGTAATAAAGGTAATGGGGCACAAACCAAAAAAGAGACATCTTCATTATCTACCATTAAAATTGTTTCATTCATTCATTTGATGACTTTTAATGCTAACAGTATGACATTACCACGTACAACACAAGGATCTGAAAGTCATCTTTGTGTTTTACATTAAAGTTAAATTAAGCATGTTTGTAAAGATCAGCCTCGCAACCAAAGCACAATCTTTACAGATGGTGCTTGAAATTTCTAGCTCGGTTGTAAATGCAGTTGCTAGGCAACATATTGGTTTTGTGTGGCAATCTTAGTTTTTGTTGTCCTTCACTGACAGTGTTTTTATGTTGTACGTTTTCTAAAAGTGCAAGACTGTAAAGCCGGTGCGGCGCGTTTCTTTTTGATGCGATACGACCACTTAACTGACATAGAACTGATGAAGTAACATGTTTGCTGGAGCTTGACAAAGATCATTTCCTTATGCCAAAATCTGCCTATACTAAATAAAGCTAGAATAAACAAGTCAGGTTCTCTCCTCGGCAGCTGAGGTCTGCCCTTTCATGACCGTTATCAGCTTTGGGGGGCTTAGGTCTGAATATCGGTCACAGTATGGGCCTTTAAAACTCAGAGTCCCCCGCAATAAAAGATACTCTGTGACTGTGTTAATCCTGGAGCCGCTGAAAATCCGCCAGGCGCTACAGTCCAACGTGTCCCCCAAACCATATTAACTCTCTCCTGAGGGGCCTGCAGCTGCCGGCATCCATTACTATAGGCTTTACATTTTAATAAATGTAAATGTAATAAAAACACATATAAAAGGCTTGTTTATGTTAAGTTTTTATGCAATTTTTGTATTCCAAGTGGGCATGGATTAAGTCATTTCAAAGTCAGTGAAGATGTGCCAGGCAGAATCGAAGCAGAGGTTCCCCATTGTTACCCTGTTGTTTGTGTTAATAACACTATGAACTTCCTGACTAATAGCTTCACCCCTGAAGAGATGACAGAGGGAGGGGATAGGAGTCAGAAAACAAGCCCATGAACTGCACCGTCCCTCCCCAGTGATTTGATGAGCATGATTTAGTAAGCTTTTTCACTACAGGATGGCCCACAGAGCACACATATTGTACTGTATTCAGCATGTGCATGCAAAAATATAATTAACCTCGAGATGTTACATATCAGCTCATCCATATTTTGCTTCCTGGCCTTTTGAAAGTTTTCAATGGCAGCTGCCAGAGTGTCGGAAAAGGACAGCGCATAGAAAGACGAGTGGCTGGGAGGACGAGACGGAATAATGCTAAAGGAGATCTTTGAGAACCACTGCTCCACTGAGACCATTAGATCATCAATCACAGCTGTCTCATGATCTCTGAATGCACAGCTTGTTGTGAACATCCTCGCTGTCGGAGCGAACGAGAGCCGCTGGTTAGCCTCATCTAAATAACAGCTCTGCTTAAGCATGCGAGTCGTCTCTTTAAGCGACACCCCCGTTCAAGAAGTCATGTCTCAGATGCTCCTTTGCATCCCAGGTGAGCCATCGGTCCCATTTTAAGGCATTGGGGATAGGTGATAGCGGTGTGATGGACAGGAGCGAGGCATTGTGGGACAGCGGGGTGCGCAGTAGAGGTGGTGCATGCGGGCTGGGCTGTCAGATGGGAGGCCTGAAGCCACGGATGCCCAGGATGTGATGTCTGGCTGTGGGCCAAGGTCAGTTAGTCGGGGCTCCAGTCTGTTCACAGTCCACTAATCACACGCGAGCAGAAAAAAGAGGGAGAGAAGGATGGAGGGAGGGAGGGAGAGTCCCACTAATAAAAGAAAGCCTGCTTAAAATGACTCACAGTTTCTGTGTGAGACAACAACGAAAGCATTTGTCGATAGGATCCCGTGTACTTTGCAGGTAACACATAATACAGAAAAGTCATACCCTCTATTCGGTTATCTGATAGGAGGTTGGAGTACAGCAAGCCTGTGAAAAAGTAATGTGATGGATGAAGATGCTGATTAAATCTTAAGCAGGGACTTCACAGCACCCGGCTGTTTCACCGCAGTCCTGTTGAAGCTCTTAGGTCTTTATGAGCAAACCGCAGATTCTTATCCTCAAGCCTCCTAACAAAAACAGACACTGTTCTGATTCAATTATTATTAATAAGGGATTTGGAGTTTAAACAGTATTTTTTAGGTATAAAGCTCTCTATCATGTTATCACTGTAGCTTGTAGAAGTTTCTTGTAGTAAAGGGGATAGCTCACCAAATTCTGTCATAATTTACTGCAGGACTTTCTTTCTTTTGCAAAACACAAAAGACGATATTTTGAAGAATGTTGGTAACCAAAAACCGTCCCCATTGACTTCTATCGTATAAAAACAAAACTAATGCAAGTCAATGGGGACTGCTGTAACATACAGGTTAAATGACAAGAGAGTAAATAATTGATGCGTTTATGAGTAAATGAATTTTCATTTTTGGGTGAACTATGCCTTTAAGACCCAAAAGTTATTGCCAGACTAAGACTGTAATTGTCAATATTTTAACTAGAAATGTTTTAACAAGAGAATGCATTTGTAAACCAATTGCAGCAAATCGCTTATTTAGTCGCTTTTCAACTTTGTGGAGTCACTGGACACACACATCGTGTTGAAATGCCGTAAATCCAAGTACCCAAGCACACAGATTTTCACTCAAGTCATATATATATATATATATATATGTCTGTCTACATAATGCATGAAGGTGCAAACAGCTGTCTGCTGATGCCCATCCCCAGCAATGTCACAACTACTAATTTCCACACACCTAGAGCAAAGATATCTCATGCATCTCCGTCTTATAATTCAAATCAGACCGGCGGCGAAGCCATCGCCTGTAGAAGTGCGGTGGGGAAGGGCATCGGAAATAAACAAGACAATGTAGTGTGAGACCCTCTGACATTTGACTGATTTCTGATAGGAAGTGACAGAAGATTGACATGAAATGAAATTCATACAGGGCGTCCTGAACACACCACTGCGGAAAAGACAAACAAACAAATAGGAAGAGATCTTCACACTCCACGACGGGCCTGAGCGTATAAATAAAAATCTCAACCATGGCTGATTTTTTCCCCTGTTTTGATGAGGTGGATTTCATTTGCATGCATGAAAATCTATCCGAGCTTATGGTATGTCTGAAACGCATCAGTAGTTCCTATACCAACTGTGTTCGGCCATGAACTGCAGAGCCTAAAAAACATGTCTGCATTTTCATCTGACTCTGTTAACAAACTTCAAGCATATTGGGACAAATGGAAATGTTTGTTTGTTACTTGAATGCATTGTTAAAGAAAAACAACAAATTTTTGTTGCTGTGTCATTTGAGTAGAAAAGCCATCATGTAAAATAAACAATGATATTAATAGTTAAAGACAAATGATGTTGAGACAGATTGCACTCTTGACGTCACATAACCATCACATTAGAAACCGTGTATATGGTTGGTGACTGCAAAAAAGAGATCAGTCTTACCCTGGAGGAGTCAAAGGATGGGCTGGACTGGCTACCTGAGGCCCAAGATGCCTGGCTTGTCCTCTCATCCATACCTGTCCAAAAAAACACATTCACAACTCCATCAAAAACATGCTCCACCCAGCACAAACTGAGCACACTTACAAACGGAGACTATAAAAATGATTGTTCATCAAGTTACTTTGAATAAATCCCTAAAGTTATTCAAGTGTATGTGAGGAGTGGAAATGTTGAGCTCATGGTGAGCGCTAACGTCCACCGTGGCTTTCCTGGCACAAGTTACGCCAGAAAGCAGCGAAGCTGTTAATCCCTTATACCTCCATTCAAAAGCCGCACTTTACAAGCAAGCAGCTCAGCCATGGATCCGTCATTTATTTTGCTTCGCATAAATCACTTTCAAAAATGCATCGCTCCTTTTCCTGAGCCGATGCGCTCGCGCCCGAGTCGGTGCTACCGGGCCACGCGAAGTTGGCAGTGATGTATTGCCACGGCTCGTCAAAACAGCTGAGCGCTGAAACTTTGATAAACCTCATATTTTACGACGCCTCTCAGTTCCAAAAGACAGCCACTGAAAACACAGTAATATATAAATAAATAAAAACGTAAAGTTGACGCAATTGACTCGATTCAACATCTGGTACGTGATGAACAAATACAATATCTGGCTTTGAAAATTACATTTCGCTGGAGCTGTTGAGTAAAGATATATGACTGCTGGCTTCTTCAGGCTGTTTCAGTTAATATTGTTTTGCAGGTAACAACATTCCGTTCCTCAGTCTCATGTATGAGAGAAAATTGCAGAGGAAAAAAACATCAATATCTCTCCACGCTATTGATAATCCATGTTTGTCATTTTGACAATTTGTTCTTATCTGATTTCAGACCATTAGAAAACTCAACATGGCTGAAATGCAAGTAAACAATCTTGGAGAATTACAGTGATCTTTACACAAACATCTAGGAGAGGTAAATAAAAAAATGTGGCGTCATCTTTTTAAGTGATCTTTGTACTACCAGCATGTTAAAATCTAAAATACAGCTAACAGCTTAGCATTTGCATATGGAAAAAAAACAAGAGGTACGGACAGATAATTTTGAGTTATAGACAACAATGTTGTTGCTTTGACAACAAGTTTCAAAGCAACAACATAAACAAACGTTACTGCGCATACATGCAGTGAAACCCAAACTTAACTTCCGGTACACATCCGCAAAGAATAGAGTCCCTGCAGATTATTTCTGATAACAAGCAAAAGTAACAAAAGTAATCAAGTAAATTACATTAACTAGCAAGTTAAAAGTATGTCTAGTAGCCAGTATTATTTTACCAGTAAAAGAACCGATACTTGGCTTAAATGCGACCCTTCACAGTTAAACCCAATGCGACCCATTACAGTAAATTACACGACTCATTCAACTAATAGTTTATTTAATAAATTTTCTATACAATAACATATGAATACAAAATAATATTAATATAATATAATATAATAATATTAAATATTATATTATTAGCCATTAGCCAGACCGATCAACAAACACTGACCAGAAGTTAAATTCGGGCCAGGTGTGTGTGTCCAATGAAACCCTATATATATACACTTTGTCATAACAGCACTTCTTTTTAAAAAATAACAAATAAAGAGAATTTTTTGGAATCTTTATTTTCACGGCATATACACATATAATTATAATCTATCATGTGTGTATCTAATATTTCCTGAATGCAATTTTCTAACCTCACATGATTAATACAGATACATAAAAAAACAAAGTTCCCCTTTTCTTCCACTAACACATAATCTGTATATGTGTGTGTGGTCTGATCTTCTGCCAGAGACAGTGTACAGACCAAATCTGTGTGTGTGGCACTCCAGGTCAGTCAGTACAGGGACCTACTGAAACTCGGTTTCTTTTCGCCTTAACACGACCCATAAAACATTAGGGCCGTAATTCACAAGAATAGCATGTATCTGGATAATGTTTGGTAATATGAAGGAAAATCTTACTGACTCAGAGACACAATATTAGATAACAGTGTCATATTTCTTGCACAAGATAAGGCTTCTAATCAGAGCGCAGACATAAAACAAATAAATAAATGAAAAAAGCAAATATTAGATTATGATACGGGCTGGGAGGTGTAATTCATTCAGTCTAGGAGCTGGAATGTGTAAAGGGGGAGACATGTGTTTAGTATTTGTAACAGAGGAAATGACTTCATAGGGAAGTTCCTCTCTGAGGACCAGTCAGGAATTTTGTGTATCGTAACGACACTATCCATCAATTTTATTGCAAAAATGATCAAATAAGCACGAGTTGTATAAATATCAAACAAACAAATAATCCTTCTCTTCTTACAATGACAGGTTTTCATAAAGACAACGGCGTGCGCGTGTGAGCGAGAGTGAAAGAGAAACAGCCTCCTCCTTTTTGTGGTTTAGTTTGTTATGAGTCAGCTGCTCGATTTAAACATCTGCCAAATCACTGAGGACCGATGTCATGAGATGTTCCACGTCAAGGTCAGTGATTGAAAAAACTTGCCATTTCCCAAACGGCTAATTTACAACTGCTCTTATACTTGAGCCGGCCTAGCGGCGCTGAGCTTTACCTGCCTCTACTGCTTCTCTTAATGGCCATTCATCACTTTTATACCAGTAGTCTGCCCTGAAATCTGAGTGAGAGAGGTTTATAAAACATTGCCTCTTCCCATTTGGCCAGTGTGAAACATTACTGCCGCAGAGCCCAGCAGCTTACACAAGCATATCGCTCATTTATTCCCAATCCCCTGCTCTCTTGTATATCACATACAGAACAATTTCCTTTGCGCTGTCGAGGGTAAATCGAGGGCCAATTATGCACAAATGCCTCTGAATGTGTTTCAAATCTATAGCGTTGGCAGTCTAGCCAATGTGAAGATGAGGAGTGTCAAATACAACAACTATTCAGCAACTTTTATGCTTATGGTTTAGCCGGCTTGTCCTCCATCCAATAAACCTTCAATGTTCAATCTCCTCCAGCTTGGAACTGCTAGAAACTAAGCAAACCAGCTATCATCACAAGCTGTTTTGAGCCGAATTTATCAGCAGGGTGCGTGAATAAGTGCATCAAATTCCAAGTATTCCAGTGCTTTGAAATCAAGGCTTTTGACAGGCCCCGAGCTTGATTTTGTTTGCTCTTCCCACTGCTACCAGCTACATCCAATCCATGTATCATATAGCTCATCTTTATAATTATTTCAGAGGCGTAATTTTTTATGCTTAATTATGAAAATGAGACCCCAAATAAATGCTAATTATGCACGCGTATGCATCCCCACCTAACTGCTGTGGATTCTGTGCATTCATTTATATGCAGCTCCAGTACAGACAAGGATTTAAATATGGATTTAACTTGGCATGGGCTCTGCCTTGTGAGCAAATCTTTGTCTTTGTGTTTCAGCGTCTGGCAAGCACAGGAGAGTTCTTTAACATTGTTTTACTGTTTTCAGAATAATCAAGACTTTTTCTCTCATTTGCTTTCATGGAATTACTGTGGATTTTAATGGTGTCTTTGTTCTGTGTGTCAGCTTTAATGAGGAAAAAAAGCATGACAAAAATGTTCAGTCACACAATCCGGTAATGCACTGCAGCGTTAATAACTAAAAGACGAGAAGAGTGAAAGTTGCATCGGGGAAAAATGTTGGTATATACAGACAGATGAAGTTTATAAAGATGAATGTAGCTATTTTAAAATCTAACCACATGGAAAAAATTTGAAGTTTTGCATCCCCCCCCCCTTTAATGCAGGCTCAGTTAGTACATGCCCACGTTTATGTCATCATTTATTCACCCTCATGTAATTTCCAACCTGTATGACTTTCTTTGTCATTTGTCCAAATATTATCTGTGTTTTGCAGAAGAACGAAAGTCATACAGGTTTGAAATGACAAGAGTAAATGATGACAGAATGTTCATTTTGTGGTGAACTATTCCTTTCAGATGCCTGAACGTCCTTCATGTCAGTTACAATATAAAACAAGATGATCAACATGTAAATTGCAAACAGTTTAATGATGAGAAACACACACACACACACACACACACACACACACACACACACACACACACACACACACACACACACACACACACACACACACCAACCTAGACTAAGAAACAAATATTTATTTTGGCAGGCTGGCACTAAAATTGTGAAGTTTAATTGTTAAACAAACATTGTCTACACCTCTCTACAACACAAGCACAGTAAGGGGGGGGTAGAAAGAAGGGAAAATGCACCAATTGTTCCTGAAGCGGGCGACTCACTTATATGCTCTGGCAACAACGGTGGCTGAAAAAAGAGTGCCATTCATTACTCCAATTGACCGTTGCCTGCCACTGCTGCGAAAACAAGCATACCAGATGTGACATCACAAAGTCTGAGGTCCGAGTTGTTCAGTGGAATTTGTCACTTGCCAAATTGCCACGGAACCCAAACGTTCCGCTCTCAGGGCACACGGCCGCTGCACTGGGGCAAATCGACAGAGGTGCGATCGATACGGAGCCGCAGGGAGGAAGCACAGAGTGGATAAACGATGTGAGGTGACGTTGTGTTTCCCTCGTCGGCCTCATCAGGAGGGGCAATACAATCCCAGGACTGATATGTGCTCTGGGAGAGAGAGAGTCTGCACAGTTCTCATTAGTGAGACAGTGGAACTACACTTACACAATTACTCATCTGAAAAACTGTGATAACAAAGATCCACGGGTGACACTGCTAAGGGGGGCCATTAAAAACAATAACGGAATAAAACCACAAAACCATATCTTATTTGGGCATGGGTGAACATTTGGGTATGGATGGTAAAGATATGTATTTAAAAAAAATCATTGCTGTCCTTCTGAAACCTTGTATGTCTAAACTCACTGTTTTTCAGGAAATGGAAAAACCACTGTACTTTTTAAATGATTACATACTGTGTTGTCAAAGTTGACAAGCACTTTTGCATACTTTTTATTGGTTAGATATTTGTGACAAACATAAAGGGTGACTAATAATGATTTATAACAAATTATGAAGATACAAGGTCTCAGAAGGACATCTGAATCTCAAATTCTGCAAGGACAATTATATAAAGAAAAGAATGCAACACTTGGGATTTTTCTCTGCTTGTGTGCCTGCGCAATATGCAACCAATTTAGTGAGGAAATAAATGTTACTACAAGCATTTGAAGGTTAAACTTCAGAGAACCAAACAGCCCTATGAATAAACTACTACAGTATGGTAGTCAATAGTGCCCCAGAACTGGTTGGTTTTCCACATTCTAGAAAATATGTGATACAACCTGAGAAATTTTAAATATTTCAATTTTACATTACATATTTTAGTATTTGGTTTACACAAGACATCGGCTTGGCATTATAAATCAGCAATAAACAAGCAAATTTTGCCAAGATGCTTTCAGAGATGATAGACAATAATTTAACAAAAAAGAATTTTGACAAAAAAATGTTTTTTAACCTATTTTTTTATATTTCTGAAAACGTCCCAGCGCGACGCATCACATATCATCTTTTGTGTTCAACAGACAAAAACGTTTATACAGGTTTAAAACAACTTAAGGGTGAAAATGAAGAATGTTCATTGTGGGGTGAACTATCCTTCTTTTAAAGAATGAACTCTCAAAAATGTATCAGTTATCAGTTTTGCACCTGCATGTGTAAAATCAAACCTTAGCTTTATATACATATACAAATATGCTATTTTAATTACAACCTACACAGGTGCTACCAAATCAGTTGAGGTGGCATCGGTCTCACTCCTTTCATATGTCCTACACCACTTTACTAGATGTTTACTGCCGTTTGAAATAATATGAGAAAAGCTGGTAGCACTGAGGCAATATGAAGCACAGCGGTAGTGACAGGGGAGTTTGTCATGGCTGGAAAAGCATCTTCATTAGAGCAGCCTCCTCACTTCCAAACCGCAGTGAGTCTGTCACACTCGGGGAACGCTGAAGAATCACACATCACAAGGCAACAGCCCCTCCGCACACAAAATCATGACACTGATTCTCTATTGTGTATCTTCAGCGCACATGCACACCTCCAACACATTCATAGCTAGGAGATTAAAGGTGGTGAACCTATAGAAAGATTAACCTAAGAACAGGTCACACAAGCTTAAAGTCCAGATAAAAAACACATTTTGTGAAAATGTAGGGCTGTAGAGCAGCCGGGCTTGTTTTCCTACATGCAAACAAGGAGCTGTTTTTAGATGTGCATTTTCAACAATCTAGCTATTCGCATCAAGTAGAGACAATTTGACTCTCAAAATAGCCCCACCTCTAAATAAAGGGGAATTCTATTGAGGTAGGTGTCCCGGATCTTGGAAACAGGATTACAACTGTTGAACCATACACATCTTTTGTATCATATACCAAATAAAAGATCAAACCAGATGTTTTAGAATATATGGCCTTAATGCCCAATGCTTGGATGAGACCAGCATGGGGAGTTGTATGAAGCAAATTATACCCCGGTTACCCATTTGTTCCAAAATGCCAATTACAGATTTGGACTGACTCATTTGTGGCTCACGTTAGTTTGCATATTCCTAGTCACATATGCAGAGTGCCGACAACCAGCACTTATTCTGGCATGCCCTTCAGCCCAGATAGTTCACGTTATCTGAGATCTAGCCAAACAGAAAAAGACCACATAAACCCAGATATTAAACACAACCTCATAGCACTCGTATAACTGTGAATGAAAGAATACACACACACATACTGTTGTGTTCCAGCCACTCAACTACCTCATTTACCCAGCATGCCCGCTGAGCGGTCTTCACTCCGCCCCTCAAATTCCTATCAATAAAGAGCGCTACAGCTCATAATGCTGTGCCTTTGAAAAAAGGCATGGGTTTAAATGGTCCTGTACCTATCTCTCCCCTCCCCCCTCCATTCCAGCCAACATAGGGGCCGTAAAGGGGTCCGGGCAGTGCAGTTGTGCCGGATTTGTCTGGCCGTGCCCAGTTCAGATGCATTAATCCAAACTCTCATTCTCTGCAATTTCCACACTTCCTTCCTGTGCTGCGCCCTGCACCATATGTTCCCAATCGCTAACGGAGGAAAGGTGCTTCTTCCTCCAACCTTGAGCCTCATCTGAGGAACCGAGGCACACAAGCCAAATAGATGAGAAATTTATCTTCCTCATAAAAAAGGGCCAGACTGCTGTGGGGCTTGCTGAGTAAATCCAAGAGATTTCCCTTCCTCTAACACATAATTAAATTGAGTTGTGTTAGAGCGCACATTAAACTGCATATCTCTCCCACTTCCCCCTCCTCGCGTTTCACAGGACAATGTGTGGCGTTAACTGAACTCGACTGTCTGCTCGCATAAGCCTGATAACAAATCAAAACCGTGATGCTCCAAGCACTAAAAAAAAAGATAGAGGACTGCACGTAAGCTGCTGTTTTATCAGATGAGACGTACGTATGATTGCCGCTGATTCTCAAGCATGCACTGGATGCATCTAACACGCTGTGCACAAAAGGATTACACTGTCACACCCCCGGGTGCTTGCAATCAAGGCGGTGTTTATTGCATCAGGAAGATTTATTTTTATTGAGCTGCTCATTAGCAGGGTTTAATCAGAGCGCTATCTTATGACTGCTCTAACACTGATATCACATCGCTCATCAGCGGCCCCAAAAAAAGCAAAAGCAAACAAACTCCATCTCTACTCTTCTGAAACTCTCAGATTCTTCCCCATCACATACAGGGATGACAATGTGATGGGATCGGAATGCATGTAATATCCACATGCAGAATGATGTTATTGCACTTTTTATTTGACCATTAGGCTTTCAAGACTGTGTCATTAGACTACTTTCACATTCTGATCTGGTCTCTCATTTACACTTAATAGCAAACCGAGTTGGTTAGTTTGATTCATTTTCCTGAATCAGTTCAATCTGTTCATTTTTATCACTATGATTTTTATAAAATATTTTTGCAAAAACATATGGGTAGTTCAAAATTATACCGTGAATGTGTTCTAAAATGTAGAAAAAAACAACAACAATGGGTATAAATATCTCTTATGCTACATAATATTGTAAATATAAATATTAATAATATATTAACATTTAATTAATTATTACATTTTAGCTATGTCACACCATAGGACACATGTACAATATACATACACACATATTCTATCATAAAACTCAAAAATATAAATATAGACGGTTTCAGCGGCAACAACATAAACGTTATGTGGCTCAAACTTTTGGTAGACCTATGCAAATAATCAATAACTGCTGAGTAGTTTTAATTTAATTTGATACAATAAACATACAATAAAATATTAATATAAATTAAATATTAAATAAATTGTTATAATATAACCAAACACAAACCGGAAGTTAACTTTGGGCCAGCATGTGTGTACGACAAAACCATCTATTTTCTTTGACCTGTCATCCAGTATTTAAAGCAAATAAATAAACACTTTCTATAGACATACACTTAACACAGGCATCTGCTAAGAATGCCTAAAGTAAGGCATTTCTGAGGGAATATGCTCCGTAATGGTGCTAATTAAAGCAAATCAATAAAATCCCCATTCTCACAGTGTGGATCAGGATAAGCCATCACAGAAGGGCACTCAGACGTCATTCTCCCCCGGCATCCTCTGGTGAAGCAGAGGGTTCTGCTAGGGCTGGCAGGGCAGGAGAGCATGTGAAAGCCAAACCTAACAGACAAACCAGAAGCTCAACCTCATACCTCTCGTGTCCTCTACAGAAACCCAGCATCCCTGCTCATCCTTCTTCATGTCAGGATGGAGTCAAGGGTACTCCTACATAAAAACACTTATCTGCGCATGAAGAGGAGTAAAAGGAAACGACAGGGAGAAATTAATGATGTAATAAACTGATTGATAGCCAATAGAAGCTTATGACCACTGCCCTCAGAGATCCCATCTGTCACGGGGAGGACGGAGCCAAAATGACACAAGCTACATAACACATGCTAGCTATATATCGATTAACTCTCTCAGGCCCCGAGCGGGGAAAACACACTGAGGCTTAATCGCAAGGTAAAGACAAGTGTCTCATAGCTGCCAAGAGTGCTTCACTATCACAATCTTTCCCTGACAACCGCAAACACAGCGAGCATTTATCATCATTATGACTGGGAGTCGAGGATCTGAAGACTTGCTTTTAACTGCTGCATAAACCACACAAACAGATCAACAAAAACAACACAGATAAGTTGATTGAAGTTTATTTGATAGGACTCGTAAAAATGACTTTCCATACACCGAAGGAAAACAATGTCATTGCCGTAATTACCATGGTAACAAACACGCGCTTGTCTCCACAATGCAAATCTGAGAGCTTTGCAGAAGCTTTACCAGAGTACATCATCTTTAATTTATTACTCCAAATCCTTCAAAAGACAAATTAAAAAACGAGAAACAAATCAGTGGTACAAACTAATCCTCAAGTCTTTTTCAAGAGAAGAGATTGAACTTCAATTTGATTGGTATTTTGCACAGTCGGATAGAGACGGAAAAAATCATTTCAGACTCCGGTCCTAAAAATACCAGGCCATGTTAAGTGCAAATGCGGCTGTGACTAAATCTATACATAGAGGGAAGCTGAGCTGGCTACTATAGAGGATTAAGACCCGCACTACAATGCTTCTCCCCATCAGCGTTTTGTGTATCTAAAATGGAAATCCTGATAAAAGTATCAGGGCACGGGTCACGTACGGCCCACCGCACGCTCGCTGACTCCGCTCCAGGTTTGGAGTGTATATTGGTGACCCCATCGACTCCAGTGTGTTCTTTACGTGACGAACTCTGGGTTTATTGGCGTAAAGCACCATCTTATGCTGGCCCACTTCACCACCTGCGCGGCAGGCCTGGGCTCAGCCGAACCGCCCCAACTCGACGCCTATTCCTGAACGCGGTGAAACTTTTTGTGTGAGCGTGCGAGGCGAAGAAAAGTGATGTGTAATGAAGAGTGGAGATGAAAGAAAGTCTTGAACAGAACAGAAGCCTCTTGCACTATGAACAGCAGGGTTCTCAGACACTTCTCACTTGTTTGAGAGGTCAATAATATTTTCATTATACACACGCTTACTGAGCAATGTCAATGCAATACTTGTTTGCATTGTAACTGAGCAATTGTTTACGTGGGGCTGAAATGATTATATAATTGAAAACCTGAAGATCCACAACTATATGATTTTGAAAATTTGTAATTCTGCACATCCCCACTGGAGAGAAGTGAAATGCAATCACAACTAAAACCGGCATCACCAGAATGAGCACCACACCTCAATGCATCACAAACACAGGTTTGCATCACGGCTTCAACCTGAAGTTAAATAAAGAAAAAAAATGTAACTTCATACTAAATTTAAGTAGGAATTTTCATCACATAACTCCAATCTCATAACTGGATCATGCTGAGTGGACCAAATGGATCAGTTCCTACAGTCAGCGCTGTGCCGTCCCCGCAGATCGCTCAGAAAACCACAGGGAAACTGAGAGATCAAAAAGGTCATTATGCACCCACTCATGCCAAATATCTGCTCTCTTATTCCCAATCGAAATCTGCTCACTCTCAGAAGAAGCCCTGCTGGTGTACACTGGGCCAGGCGGAGTGTGAACGGCCGCAGGCTGTTTGGGCATTAGAGCAGGATGAAGACCAGAACAGGTTTGTGGGCTTAAGCATGCGTGCATGAGCGCATCGTCTGAGGGTCCATTGGCAAAAGCCCTTGTGCACCACTGGCATTATATTAAACATAAAACACATCAATAAAAATGATTCTTTTTAAATTTACTGTATCATATGAGAAATACAGTAATGTCTTTTTAAAACCTCTTATAGTTAAATAATTAAGTGTTATTCTAAAAATAGATAAAGGAGCAATGACATGATTTATATCATGTCCAAGCATCATGATTATGAAACAACTGCTGTTTTGATTAGTACTGATGGGCACACAGGGAGCCATGGATGCACCTGCAAAATATTTCAGGTGCATCCGAGAGTCCCGGGCAAATACTTTAAAATTGAATTCTGAGGTACGATTTAAGCTCGCAGCTCCCTAATCTTGTTTCCACATAGAGAAGGACTTACGGGTCAGATATGTAATGAAATTGGAATGTGATGGAAAGTTGATCTCTCATAAAGAAAGGATGATGTGACTCCACCCACAGCCCTTCAGCTCTGACTGGGATTAATAACTCTAGGGATTTCTCGCCCAAACGCCACTTTTTAATATCAAAACCACCTTCAGTTACTCATAACTGCCCAAATTAAATAGCAGTTCTGCATTTCACAACCTGGCCTCTTGTTGAGAATAACAAGTGTGATAATGTAAGTCTTTTAATTTGTTAACACCATAAATAGGCTATCGTGACTTGGCGTTAGAAGTTGACATCTGTCAAAGATAAAAGGAGCAGGAAAGGGTATGTTAAAAGATGTCTCTCGCTGAGACTCTCACCATCAGCTCAACTGCACCTAGAACATTGACATTAGTGTTTGGCCTGGGGCACAATCACTGGTGGATACAACCACAACTGTCAACATGCATTCACAAGACCGGTACTGTCCTGTGTTCAAGCTTTCTCCCCGTCATAGAGTATATCATAAGAAGGTAACATATCTTGGTTATAATGTTAGAAGATAAAATTTGATATGCCCATTCGCCTTGGTCATTATTACAACTCTTTAATATGTCATCTGATGAAAACAAAATATTGAAAATGTCATTACAACATTACATGAAGTATTTAGACTATGAAACATTAAAACAGGGGTCAATGAGGTGATAATAACTTTTTGTTTGCATCTATTAGGCTACTCAAAAATATTCACAAACATAACATTTCGGAATAAATATTTTGCATATTTTTATGGAACTTAATGACAAATTTCTTAACTCACTCTGAATATTGTAGTAAAGAAAAAACACTCCAAGAAAACAGTATTTATGGAAAAAAATCACCTATAACTAAAATAAAGATTTTTTAAACATTACAGGAATAGTTCACTAAACTTTTATGATCAATTACTCACCCTCGAGTTGTTCCAAACCTGTATAAATGCCTTCGTTCAGATGATCACAGAGAAAAATATTTGGAAGAACGCTTACAGTTCTTTGCCCCATTGACTACCATAGTAGGAACAAAATTAGAACACAAAATAAAAATTTTTGAAGAATGTAGGACAACAAACAGTTCTGGGGTACTTTTCACTACCAGTGTACCAGAAGCATTCTTCCAAATATCTTTCTCTGTGTTTATCTGAACAAAGACATTTATACAGGTTTGGAACAACTCGAGGGTGAGTAAATGATCATAAAATGTTCACTCTAAAGTGAACTCTCCCTTTAAGCTTATTTAAGGTGTAAGGTGCATATTTTACACCAATTTGACATTTTAAAGTCATAAAATATACATTTTTAAATAGAGTGTAAAGACAAAATGGTTATTTAAACTAAAAAAATTAGAGACATAGTACATCTGTTTATTGACCAATTGCCAATGGCTTTCAAAAAGGTAGGTAAACACCTCCAAAGTAAAGTCTCAAGTATATGTTATTATCGTATTAACAATAATACCCTGTCAATGCTTAATTTTGATATCTACATTTAAAAAGAGAACTGGAGGCTGCTGCTAGTTTCACTACACCCACACTGTTTTTGGACTGTAGTCAGCTGAACTTAATTTAGTAAATTAATCCAATGGTTTTGTCCAATCTTGTTGAGTTGACTCAATTATGTAAGTTATCTCAACTTTTGGAAGTCAGTACAACTCAAAAAATCCAATGTAAAAAAGAAACTTAAAAAGATGAGTTTAAAAATTGCAGATTTTTTACAGTGCACAACAAAGGATTTCTATCAAAAACAAAAGAACAGCAGCAAAATATGAAACATGCAAACAGCCTCGCTGATTCAAACAGACTAAATTACTTAAAGCTGTCTTTTCTCTCCTGTAATAAGGTTAGTGCAAAACTACACTGGATATTTAAAGGAACATTACTACACTCTAAAAAGTGCTGGGTTGTTTTTGACTCATGTTGGGTAAATATTGGACAGAACACACTGCTGGGTTAACATTTACCCAATGCTGGGTTATTTCCACTTTTTAGAGTGTAGAAGTAACACTATTGCTTCTGGACAAACTAATTAGTTAAACAGAAAGATTTAACATTTAAAAGTGTTAATAAACAGAAAAAATCTGTACTTGTTACAAAAGAAATCAATTTGTAGTAATGCTCTGTATTGTTTTCCTGTTATTATTTTGATCTTACTTCCGATGACACACCTGAGACATCTCCTGCCACATCCACCCGACTGCTCCACAACAGATGTGAAAGTTTACAACATCTTTTCATTATTTCAAACACAGCTGTCCCCCACAAGATACATATTTATTCATCACTGCCAGAATAAACTCAGCTTTTTCAAATATATTGAAAGAATAACTATAATCTAAATATGCCCTACTTTAATTTCCATTCTTTGAAGTCACATCAAAGTTGTTTTTTCCCTCTAAAATACAAATCAATCAACAAAAACGGCAACAAATCTGCTGTTGGGGGAGATTTGCTGAAATGCTGGAAAAGATGCATGCACACTGCCAAGTAACCTGCCTTCAAAGGGCCTTGATCGCTATGGCAACAGCATGATCTTCAATAACCGAGCCATGAGTTGACCTGTGATACATACACAAGACAGCCAAAAAACTCCCAGAATTCTCCCTGCAGTGGCAGCACCAGTCTGCCAGAGGAAGCCACCGCTCTGACGACATCACATGCGCAATGTGGCCAACGGTTCACACAACTAGCAGCAGGTTAGCTAAAAATAAACAGACTCCTGACAAAAAAAGGGTTTTGATACATTCTAAAAAAGTTTCAACCCATGGTTGGGTAAGAACACCACCACAAAAGTATTTTATAACAGCTTTACACAGTTTTTTTCATATTTTACCCAACCATGGGTTCAAAACTAGCCAGCATTTTTTTTAAGTGTAGAATTACTACTTTTATGTCTAATAATTGATGAAATTTTGGTAACACTTTATTTTACAAGGAGTCCCTTGTTACACACGTTACATGTACTTACTATAGTATTTATTATAAAGTATGCATAATTATATGCAACTAACCTAAAACCACACCCTCATCCTAACCCTATAGAAAGTACATGTGGTTAATTATTATTAATCAGTACTTAAATGTTTAAGTACACTGTTTCAAAATAAAGTGTAACCGAAAATGTTAATACATCTTATAAAATAACTTTTTAAAGCACAATTCTACATGTGTTGAAATATAGTGTGCTTCCAGTTAAATCCAAAAAGCACAGTATTAGAGAAAATATCTCTAAAAGTCCAAGTGTAGACTAAAATAAATAATAAAAAAAGAGATATGAATATAGAATTATAAGAAACAGAGAAGCTGGCTAAAGCAGTCTCAGGAGACAATGGCTTCCGGAGAAACAAAACAGGTTCGTTTCTTTAACCACCAAACTGTGGCTTTCAGTAGTTTCTGGTAAAGACGCTGCAAGTATTTGAAATAATAATCCATTCTGAAACAAACACATACTTAAATGGGAGAGACTGAGTCATTGTTTTAAACAAAAAAGCGCAAAAAACTACCAAATCCGCTGAGAAGGCTTTGATGATAAGCTGTGCTCAAGTGAGGTTTTGTCACCTTTAATATCTTCATTATACAGCAGGGCAGTTTTAGTTCCCTACCTTGAAATTATCTCAATATTTGAGGCTTTTCTGAGTTCAGAGACTTTTTACAGAGAGGGATATTGGAACAGAATAAAACTGGGAATGCTAATTATTCAGACTCTTTCCCTCTCATTAATTATTAATCAGAAGATAAAGCCTAATCCACAGACAATAAGGACAGTGATGACTGAGGTATACTCTCAGCTCACACTCGGAGAAAGACTTCAGATACAAGTTCAAAAGAAGCCAAACTCTAGCAAGCCCTGTGGATGAAGGAGAAGAAGAAACTGAATCTAGAATTTTTTCTTTTACCAACAACTATTATTCAAGAAGAATTCAGAGTATATCACTGCAACTAAAACTTGCATTTGTGATGGACAATAAATGTGTCATAAATTTAGTACAGTTTATAAATTACTCTATTATTAATTAAACAGTTGCCTCATGTATAAAGATAGCTCGAGCTGGGTGTGGTTTAATAGAAGAGTTGTGTTCACAAAAATATTCTCTGATGGCACTATTCCACTATTGTTTTAAATGCTTCTTGGTGGGTCCGTTTCAACAGCCTTTTTTTCTGTAAATGCAAAAGACATTTATCTTTGCACAATGCTGCATGCCTGTATTACACAGCAGCTACAAAATGAGGAATAACAGTGTTGCAGTCAACAAAAGCACATTTTGTTATCAGACAGGTGATACATGCCTCAGTGGGCTGTGGATGAAACAGAGGGCATATTCCCATTCCCACACAAGGGCTGCTTTTTACAATGTGTGACAGATTAGCAAGAAACACATCTAAACCCGGTGCAGGACTCTTAAAACGTGTGAATCAATGAAACACTTTTACTATGCATATTATAATCGGTCATATTTTGTTCAAAAACAGATCTATAGTCCTAATAGTCTAATTCGGTCCCTGGCTATGTAGGTCACTTTATAATCAGAAATGCCAAGCTATATTGAATTAAAATGACTTTTCCCCACGATCTGATGCTTTATACACATTTTAAAACCTGCTGTTATCAGTACAGTCAAAAAGCAACAAGCAAAGTTTATTTTTTATGTTTTATAATATATATATATATATATATATATATCAAATTCTGCATCACAACAAAACAAAGCAAACTCATTCCAAGATTTTCACCTTTTCATAAACCTTTTTAAAAACAGAAAAGGTTTACGAATGCTTGCACACTCATCTGTGCTGTCATTCAGCTATTCACTAAAGGGTGTCCTCTATAGCAAATGAGTGTAACAAGGGCTCCGCATTGTTACTTTAAATAAAACAAGCATTGAGAAGGAATAATGCTTGATTGTTTCCTACTTTTACAAGCAGATTAGACAATGGTCAAACTTTATTGGATACAGAAATAAATACAGCAGCAGTTCACCTACGTCAGGATTTACATATACACAGGCAATTCATCTCATCTAAACCTAGTAAACTTCTTGAAAAAAAAAAAAGTATACACCAATTTCAATGCTCAAAACAACTGAGGACTAGTGCAATCTCATAGGAAACATTAGACAGCTCAGCTAAGGAATCTATCTTTAATTCTATTGAAATAAATGTTATGATAAAATAAAACAAAACACAGTACTAGATAGTAGGGTTAAGTTTCCAGCCTGAATCTGACAGGAGTGGTATTTTGCATTTCTGTCTATTTAAAGCAAATGAATGAATATGACTAAAATCATAAACATCCAAGGTGGATTTTGTTAGCATACACAACAGCAATGAGATTTCAATGGCAATGGAGACAAGGTGGTTGGTCATTAAGAGGAAGGCAATCCTTCATTAAAGGATGTCCACAGGAAGTCCTACCTGGTGCACTGAACTGGCTGCTTCCTAGAGTGGTCGGCCTGGTTTTCCCACTGTTTACAGGTGGAGAAAACATCTACAGGAAGACACACAAACATTCTGCTGAAACAGGCAACTAAAATAGCAGTCTCACTTTTAATAAATGCAGAATATTTTTAAAGACTTTTTGGAGCTATATATTCATACGTTAATGATCCCCAAGGAGAAATGTAATCATATTCATTAGTTTAATAAAACAAATATATTTGTTCATATTGACTCCAAGATGAAAAGAAATATAAACAAAATCAAAAGTATAATAAATTGAAAAAAGCATAAAAATATAGGTATCATAAATAACTTTATAACGAATAATTGATATTTTAGGAATGAATGACATAACAAATGACAACAGTTGGAGGAAAGCTGTTTAAAAGGCAAGACTGAAATTGATGGTTGTCTTACCGCGCTGAAATCCAGCAAATCACTCAGCTCCTTATCCGTCCCGATAGCGGCAACCCGCTGCTGAGGGTTCATCCTTACGATCCTTTACTAAACCTACAAAACACAAACATCATTCCCCTCAATCTGAGAGCCTGATGTGTGCTCTAGCTTTACGCAGCCAACACAGCTTATGCAAATGACATCTGTGAACATCCGCAGTTTGACATTTGCTAAACATTCCCACATCTGCAGCGTAACTTTTTTGCTATTCTAATACCTTTATACTACAAGGGCAATCAAAGGATGTGTTTTCCTTGACGAAACCCAAATTCTTACCCATTAAAACAGTAATAAATAATCCTGAATCCAAACAGCATGCCTAAAGACCTCATCTCGCAATCTAGTATCATTGGCAGCATGGGATCAGGTAAATAATCCAATCGCATGACAAGTAAAATTAGGTTGTATTTTGTTGTAATAGAGCAGGCCTAATAGGTTTTTGGGATGACCAAACGTGGACATGTTGAGAAAGACGCTGTGTCCGATGGTGTCACACACATGGACCCGCAGCATCATTTTTCAACTGCATGTGTTTGATTCCTCATTGCGCAAATGATACAATGTATCAAAAGTCATGATGAGCTCACAGTAAACATACGCGCTGTCAAACATCTGACACGCCGCACTTTTGTTTTGGTTACTTTTCCAACATGCTGCTTTCCTCGGCTGGTAATTGTCAGTTACCCTATTGATAATAAAGCTGCGAATTTGACCAACATGCAAGCGAAAATCCACCACGAGCACTGACATAATAAACATTTAAACACAACAAATGAATAAAGCGACATCATTCTAGAGTGTTTAGCGAATGCCAACCCCTCTCGTTCCAAAATCGGCTCCCGTCTTTTCTTCTATCCCAACTTCTTTACCCAGTCCGAAACCTCTCAAAAACTCTTGGCAATATTTTACCTCTGCTGTAATAAATCCAACTAGGGCGATCTGGTGTGTGCCAATGACGGCGCAGGTTTCCTTATTTCGCGTTTGAAAGACAATGAAATCGTTATGTCGCGATTGTATTTTGCAAATATCCACTATGTAACTTGCGAGTTTCCCTTAGGCAGACATTTTTGCTTGGCGATCGCCAAAGCACAGAGATGACGTTGAAAATGGTATCCTTCCGCGATCGCGCGTACACTTGACGGTTCCACAACGGTGCGGATGAATATTGTGAGAGGCAAATCATAAACCCCGACACACACAACCTTGCTAGGGGAGAAAAAGACCACTGGAGCACCTCCTAAAATCTGTTTGGTTTACCTTTCAGGTCCCTTCACACAAATGTGGGTCTATCATCGTTGGAAATGTGATTTTTACGTAGCCTATTTTAAATAATAAGCTGTTCTACTGAAACATATGCAGCATTTTAAAATGCACGAGGATACACTGTTTTAAACAAACCAAACCTTAACATTTTCTTGTTGTTTCTATATATTTGCATACATGCCTTGTTATTACTCTTTTATTTTCTCGTAAGATTTGTATACAATTATATGATAGCCTAAAGAAATAATAGTAAACGGACGTATATAAACAGACGTAGGCTATATAAGTTAATATATGCTACACTATTTATGTTTTCTTTGAATCTCAAAAAAAAGTAAAAATAGTACCTTTAATATTTATATAATTAAAATGTTACTACATATCTTCGGGATGTGATTGAATGGGAACTGTCAACACATTGCAGGGGATCTATTTTCATCCGCTACCGTTCAAACACTGGATATGAATAGTGCGCTCAACAACAGCAATGGTACTTTTTGTAAGAAAAAAATATCTGCAACAATCTCGCTATGTTTCTATGTTTATTATAACACGATGTAGACTAATAAGAAAATAGTAGGCTACATGTATGTATATGGGCTGCATGGGAACGAGATTATAAAGAGCGTGATTATATTTTTGACCATTATTTTCACTTTACCAATTTTATAGCCGACGACTAACTTTTGAAATGCGTAAAGTAAAGTGACCTAAAACTATTTTCCCTTCTAACCTTTAAACGAAAAGGGATACACTCGACCGATTAAATGATAGCACTATTTGTACAGGATACATTGACACATTGTCACAACGAAAGATACATAAAGCTTCACAAAACTCATAGTGCCACCTGTTGGTCAAAACAAAGAGTCGTAAATTAAATCTGTCACGATTGAAAACTGTATTGACTTTATTATTAACAGTATAATAAAATCATACAATAGATTTAATTTAAAAAGGCAATTCAGTAAACTCATCAATCATTTTCTTATCACTACTTGTTTTTTTTTTAGAATTCATACATAATCTGTTCAAATATAACGAAATAATTAAAGTTGTCTTTTATATTTAAAGTCTATTATGCACAAATTGAATCGCGCTCCATCGATATAGAACGTTGTTTGAATATGTTCTGTTCTCGTTTTAATCTGTCTGATTTATCAACCAACGTATTACTTATATTATTTATATCTTATATTAAGATCTACATTTTTAATGCTGTTATAAACTAAAACATTCCTTTTCTCAAAGAAATGAGAAGTCTTGGTTTTTGGGGGGAGATTAGAGATTTTTGGTCTCAACAATAGCTTGTCTTTTTTTCCCATGAGCCTTGGCGCGTCATGCTGCTATGAGTGTTTCTGAATCACACCGATGGTGTTTGTAAATAATCCAAGATTTTAGAAGGTAAGATCGAATTTCCTTTTTTAATTCGCATTGGTTGTCAATTTCATATTATAACAAAACAAGTGACCACTTACAGCTTTTTCATCGTTTCGTTTCGCAGCCGCATACTATATTTCTTGTTTTTTTAGCCTGTTAGCAGCTAGACAGAAAAGCCGATCTTGCAATAGATTTCTAAATAACTTAGTAAATAAAGAGACAACATGTGAATGTTCGGGATGATTTAACATTAATGTGCTTCTCACTTGACTGAAATGAGATTTTTAGTAGTTAAAGAGTTCAGTAATAGGCGTGGTGTATCTGCATTAGCCTGTTAGCCGGTCTGTGTCTGCAGTAGCCAGTCTCATGTAGTCTAATATATAGTGAGCTTGATAGAGATGCTTCAAGTTCACAGTGTCAGCATCACTAGGGTTTGCTTGTAAACTCCACACTAACTTGTCTAAATCTATATCTATATCATTTTTTGTGTGCAGCAAAGATCATTTTGACAGTTTTTTGTGACATTCTTTATACCAAATAATTTGATCTAGTTGAGGTTTAGTTATGTAAGCTTGGGCCCAATATTAGTAAAACTGTCTCTGTGTCATTTGTGGGTAACTTAAAGGGATAGTAAATTAATAATGTAATCACCCATCCCATGTGTCATTCCAAACCTGTATGACTTTCTTCTGCAAAACACAAATAATATTTTGAAGAATGTAACCAAACAACACTGGCCTACCGCTGACTTCCATTGTATGGACACAAAACCACTAAGACATTTCTTAAAATATCTTCTGTTGTGTTTCACAGAAAATATACAGGTTTTGAATGACATCAGAGTAAATAAAAGATGACAATTTTAATTTTGAGTGAACTGTCTCTTCATGTAAGCCTCTAAACTTTGTGTTGACATCTCTTTCCACCAGATGTCTGAGCTGTTTATGGAATGTGAGGAGGAGGAGTTGGAGCCATGGCAGAAGGCAATACCAGAAATCAATCTGATTGATGAAGATGATGATGATGATGATGAACCAATATTTGTTGGTGAAATCTGTAGCTCTAAGCCTACAGTCAAAACAATGCCAAGTATAGCTCTTATTCTATTTACACACAACCAGTATTGTCTATTTAACTTTTCCTTATGTACTTCTGGTGTTAATCATTGTGTTTCCCAATCTTGAAATCAGGAGCTGGTAACCAGAAGAACCAGCGTAATGTTACGATTCAAAGCCCATCAGCATTGACACTGCCACAGAAGACTCCACAGTCAAACTCTGTTGGGGTTGCTACAGGTCCTACTATTATGGTCAGAGGTCCAGCACCATCTGGAGGCAACCCTGTCCTGATACCCATCAGCTCTCCACAAACAGCTCCGCAACCCATCATTATTAACAATCAGGTATTCTTTATGCAAGTCTATTTGGCACTGCCTTTTAAAGTTGAGCTAAGTAAATGCTATTCACAATGATGCAGCACAAAGGAGCTTCTGTCTGTTAAGTATTTTACATTGGTCGTAAATGTTGAGAGGGTGTGTTCACACTTGTAGCTTGGTTCTTTTGGTCAGGACCAAAGAAAATATTTTTTTGGAGGCTGGACTGTTTGGCCCAGTTACTGTAACTTCATGAAATTTTGTTTGTTCCTCCAGGGTTACATTGTGGCGTCACCACAGAATCTCAACAACAGCAGCTCATTCATCACTTCTTTGGGGTCACAATATCCAGTGGGAACAACTATCACTGTTGTTCCAGGTACAACATTTGCTTGGTTAAATTTACCCAAAAACAAAAATTCTCACCCTCGAGTTGTTTCAAATCTGTGAAAATTTCTTTGTTCTGATGAACAGAGAGAAAGATATTTGGAAGAATGCTTGTAGCCAAACCGTTACATTACAATGGTAATTTACAATGGTAGTTAAAAGTGCCCCAGAACTGTTTGCTTTCCTACATTCTTTAAAATATATTTTTCTGTGTTCAACGAAACAAAAACAAAAATTATAAAGCAATTTTTCCTACTATGGTAGTCAATGGTGGCCAGGAACTGTTTGGTTTGAGGGTGATTAAATGATGATGACAAAAGTTTTTTTTTAACTGATAATATGCTAGTTTTAAATTTCTAAACCATTTTTAACTTTTGGTTTAAGGTAATTATGTGATTTCCTTACATGTTTATCTTCTTTAGCAGCATGTCAGCAGATAGTGCCACAAGCCAGTGCAGCACCAAAGCCAGGGGTCATTCACAGGCCTCAGGTGCAACTCATCCAGAACAATGTGGTCACCTTGTCCAATGTCCAGGCTCCTGCTGACATCTCTCAGCAATCCCACATCACTCCAGACCATCGGCCCACTCGTACTTTGCAAAACAAACTGGGTATCATTCCAGCAAGTTTGGACAAGCAGAAAACCTCATCACTACAAACTATACACAACAGAGGCATGGATGCTTTTAATGCACTCAATACAATCGTAATCACATTCCCAAAGGCCACTTTTGGCCTCACTAATAGAGAAAAGTCTAATGCAACATTATGGTGCAGGTTTATTTCATTGAGAAGACAGTTAATGGATGTTTCATTTTTGTTATCCACAGATAATGGCACAGTGAAAAATGAAACAAACAACACCAAAAAAGAAAAGCTTGACATGGGTAAGTGTTTGTCAATAATGCTTTACCGTATTAACACCAACAACAATCTCAGCTGATCTTTAAGCTTTTTTCTCTTGCTGGTCATTGACAGTTGCAGATATTGAGTATTCCTTCAAAAAGAAATGTCCGAGATGTCCACATTTTTTTGGGCTTCAGGCTTTAAAAAATCATATAAAGGTTGGTTGGTATGTTTTCTTGTCTTTGTGTTTGTAGTAAATCAGTTATCTTTCCCATTGTAACATTTGTCAAGTTTGTCAGGCAACCTAGATTTAAATATTAACATCTAGGCCCGGTTTCACAGACAGGGTTTAGCTTAAGCCAGGACTAGGCCTTAGTTAAATTCGAAGTTACTTAAGTCACTTTTTTGTTATTATAAGTAAAGACAACTCAGACTGGCATTTTAGTCTGGGAGTAGTCTTAAGCCTTGTCTATGAAACCGGGCCCTAGAGTCTATAATATAGACAGACATACTTAAGCCATGCAGGAAATTTTAGCATTGAGATGTAATGACACACTCACTCATCTTTTTCAGGTTTGCTGCCCTCATTTGTTCGATGCTGTGTTCCCTTCAACATCGAAACCTGACAAACCTGCAACAGCTATTGTAGCAAAAGCCAATGAATGTGACAAAGGCAAACTTATCATGCTGGTGTCAGACTTTTACTATGGGAAATCTGAAGGGGACTCATCTCTGATCCCAAAAGTCAAGACCCCCACAACAACCTTTAAGTGTAACAGCTGTTTAAAAATGCTCAAGAACAACATCAGGTATTCATTTTCATAGAAAATACAATACATAACACTCCACACTACAGGTTATCTGCTTGCACACAGTCTGTTGGTTTCTGACTCGTGCTGGTACAAGAAAAAGGTTTTTTGGTTCTGCTACCTTCTGTACAGATCATTTTAGGGTTTGCGTAGGAGCAACAGCCATGTATGAATGCAGCTTAGAGAGAACATTGCTCATGAGAGCCATTAGCTACAGGAGCCCAGAAATGGAGAGAACATGAGTTAGAGACAAGGGAAAAATCAGCCATTCTCAGACCCCATCACTGGATTCCCCCTCAGATGGATGACATTATCAGACCCCCGCTCCCTCTAGGGGCCCCGGATGAATAATGGAGGGTAGTTTGGCTGCTATAAGAACTGTTCCTGTGATTAAATAACTTTACTCAAGCACGGCGTGAGAAAAGCCTCGGTAAGCTTCTTTTAATGGGGAGGAGCGTTCGCCGCGCACCCCAAGTTTTGGCAGCGGGGGTCACAGTTCAGCCGCATAAAAATCCCTATTAGGAGAGCTGAGGTTGCAGAACATGCTGACTGAAAAATGGGCCGCTTCACGTGGCAGACGAGGCAGAGAGGCTGGAGGCAGCCTGAGCATCACATCATTAAACAAAATAACAAGAGCAGTATAATTGCTGGCATTATAATGCCTATTATGCACAGTTAGAATGTGAACTTTAAGTAGAGTATTTGCTAATTCGTCTCTGCAAAACCCATGGGAGCTCAAGTGCTTCTACACTACACACAAACACAGACCTTGAACTGTTAAAAGGTGAATTTTAACAGCGAGTGTTTGAAATTTGGCTAATTGCTTTAAACTGCACATACGTTTTATGTTGTATTCTCAGGGGACATTGCACATTAGCTACTTTTCCCCCTCCCTTCAGACGTGTTTGAAGAATGAGGGTTTATGAGTTGATAGTTCAAGCCACTGCTCTTTTGTACCCTCTGATTTTTTTGTGTAATTTATAGACAAAGCTAAAGTTTTACAAAATAGGGCATGAACTTTGACTGCGGCATCTGAAACGGCGCGATTCACAGTGCTCTGGGGATGCTCTGTGCCTGTTTTTAGATGCCTTTTGGAAAAACTCAACTCTTGAGAGAGCAGACACTTTGTAGTGGTTTACCTGTTTAAATGTTCCACAGCTGTTTGACATTCGCTTCTCACACATCAAAGCCTTTCCTGTTTAGTTCTCACACCTTCATCAACGGCAGTCCCGCTTGTGTTGCTTATGTATGATTGGCTCCTGGCAGCAGGTGTCTGTTGAGAGAGTCATTTAAGTCTCAGTGTCACTAATGTCACAGGTTGCAGGTGTCCGCAATGACTTGTCACTCTTACTGTCTGTTGTCGTGGCGTCCCACTATTTGTCTTGAAACAAGTTTTAAATGTGTTAATTTTAGGGCTGTCAAACGATTAATCGCATACAGAATAAAAGTTTGTGTTTACATAATATATGTCTGTGTTCTGTGCATAATAATTGTGTACACATACAAACACATACATGTATGTATTAATATTTAGGAAATGCTTTTCCTAAGCTTTCCTGTAGCTCAGTGGTCAGAGCATGGCGCTAACAATGCCAAGGTTGGGGATTCGATCCCAGGGATTGCAACATACTCCGAAACAAATGTATAGTATAATGCTATTTAAGTCGCTTTGGATAAAAGCGTCTGCCAAATGCATAAATGTAATGTAAATGTTTACATGTATTTATTTATATTTACCAATAATTTAAATTCTATATAAATGTTTATTCATTTTTATATGTAATGTTTCTTATGTTTTTATGAATACAAAATTAATATGCACAGTACACAGACATATTATGTAAACACAAACTTTTATTCTGGTTGCGATTAATAAATGCAAACTGTTCTTCCTCCACTTTCTTGTAAAGTCAATGAACTATAGGAGAAAACATGCAGAATTAACATTGATAATAAACCACGTAAACTTAGTGTCTAATTAACTAACTCACTCAGGTTCATGAATCACATGAAGCATCACCTGGAGTTGGAGAAGCAGAACAGTGAGAGCTGGGAGAGTCACACTACATGTCAACACTGTTACCGGCAGTATTCGACTCCCTTTCAACTCCAGTGTCACATAGAGAGTGCACACAGCCCCTTTGAGTCCACCAGTAAGTCAGCAACAACCTACCACAATTCCAGCACATTTACAGCTTGGCAGGTGATGGGCACCATCACTAGCGACCCACCAAAACAAAACATTTTTTATAGGCATTATGTACATTTTTTCATTTATTTTCTTTGGCATCATGGCAATGATAAAAAAACATAGAAAAAACGTATTTATTACACACAATGTATTTGTTAAATTAATGCTGAAATAAAGTTTTAAATGTGTTATCCTCTCTTTCCAAAGCAAACTGTAAAATATGTGAATTGGCTTTTGAGACGGAACAAGTTCTTCTGGAACACATGAGGGACAATCACAAACCTGGAGAGATGCCTTATATGTGTCAGGTAAAGCTTTTTCATTGTTTCTAACATTGTTATTTCATGAACTTGAATCTGATTTTTTCCCCTCTTTTAAAGGTTTGTAACTACCGGTCATCCTTCTTCTCTGATGTGGATAACCATTTCCGCACAGTTCATGAAAACACTAAAGACCTGCTTTGTCCCTTTTGCCTGAAAGTCCTTCGCAGTGGCCATATGTACATGCAACACTACATGAGGCATCAAGTAAGTGTTTCATTTAATGTGTAGTAATTTTATAGTAAAACAAAATCCATTTCCCTACTTCTTTTTTACTATTATATAGTTTTACATGTATGCAGCATCTGGGAGATGCTTTTATCTAAAGCCAGTTACAGTGGATTCAAGGCGTGCATGTTATCAGTTCCCGGGGAATTGAACCCCTGACCTCGGAGCTGCGAGTGCCATGCTCTTCCAATTGAGCTACAGGAATACTCTTATGAGCCCAAGACTGTATGTTATGTCTGTTTGGCATGCTCTTGAACAGGGATTCATCTGTTTCTTTGTCTATGGATTTGAAGCTTGAAACTTTGATGATATAAAGTCAGCACATTGGCTCTCACTCCAAGGTTGGATTGATTCGGTTGTCTGCCGAACACCTTGGTGCAATATATAACAATCTGACAGTGGCGGCCTACTCTCTTCGCTTTTCCTGGTTATTCCTTAAGGGCTTTTCTTTGATAACAGCAAACCAGACCAACCACAAGTCAGACAAGAGGATGAAAAAGAAACTTCAGATCTGGCTTGTAATTGAAAACAGTAGTTGTACACAGGTGTGGAATGATGTATATTAGAGATGGATCTAAGATAAATGAATATGTTTATATGAATAAGTTCAGTTATCCTTCTTTTTAATATAAGTATGTATCAATATGTACTTGCCATTTTATTTTTATAATATCTTTGTGATTGTGTTTTCTAGAAAAAGGGGATTCAAAGGTGTGGAAAGTGCAGATTAAATTTTCTCACCTACAAGGAAAAAGTGGAACACAAAACACACTTCCATCGTACTCATAAGAAGCCAAAGAAACTCGAAGGACTGCCTCCAGGAACAAAGGTACGTTTGAAACAACACCCATTACACAAAATACTATTAACATTTAAATTTTATTTTAAAAATCATCATTTCATTATGGTTATTTGATCTTTTCAGGTGACGATTCGGGCATCGCTTACTGGTACGCCTATGTCTTCCGACAGTTCCAGCAAGGCCTACATCGTACCCACAAGTCCTGAAACAAGCAAACTTTCCAGCAGAACAACAGCAAAGACAGCCAAATCCACTTCAAATGGTGGAAAAACGAAACAATCCCCAAACCAATTAACGTTGAACCGAACCATTCACAATAATGAGCTTAAACGATTAAAGTGAGTGTTCTTATTAGTCTCAATGTGTTGAGCTGCGGCTCTTTTACATTGTACAAGTACATTGACAAACTTTTATTCTACACAGACTTCCAGGAGGAAGATATAAGTGTGCTGAGTGTCTCACTGTGGTTGTGAATCCTTTCGTTCATTACCCTTTAACACTGAAGTGCTCCATTTGCAAGTACAGAACAAGTTGCCAGAATGCATTTGGACAGCACATGATCAGGTACAGTAAGAAGGAAACACAGATAAACTCAGCGGTTATAGCATGGCGCTAGCAATGCCAAGGTCATGGGTTCGATCCCATTGCACATAGCCAGAAACAAATGTATAGTCTAATGCAATGTAAGTCGCTATGGATAAAAGCGTCTGCCAAATGCATAAATGTAAACGTAACTCACAGTAGCAAAGTAAAGTGGTTGGATCAATTAGACAATGTATTTTTATGTGCAGGTTTCACAGCAGTTCTTCAAAAACAAGATTTGGAAAAGCGAGGAAGCCTCCGCATGGTATACGGTAGGTTTTGATGCATTATGTCAGTGTGTGCCGTTTAACAGTGAGTTTGTTTAAATATTATTAACTGTTTAATGTGAAAGAGATTTTGCTTTCTTCTGTTCAAGGAATTTAACGCTGGTATGTCTCAAGTGTGACTTTTTGGCGGACGCATCAGGCGCTGACCAGATGACTGAACATTTGCTCAACAGGCCAAACCACACCTGCCAGGTCATCATGGAGCCAGGTATGATGTTTGGCCATGAATGAACTTTTTTGTTGTTTTCTAAATTGTCTTGTATAATGTTTTTTATTTCTTACTTTTTAAAGCTGCCAATGGAGGATCAGAAATCAAGAGGTAAGGAATCCTTTGTTTGTATTAATATATGCATTCATTAGTATGCTCTGATACACCATTCATTGTGAAGATCAAATAAAAGCATGTAGTTTTCATTTGTTTAATTGCATGTAGTAAAGGTTAAGTTGTTGTAAGATTGTAAAAGGGTTTGTCTTGATTTAAAGGAATAGTTATAAAAAAAAGAATATACAATTCTGTCATCATTTACTCGCCCTCTTGTCATTTTAAACATGTATGACTTCTGCAGAACACAGAAGATTTTGAAAAATGTTGGTAAACCATTGGCCACAAAACCAAGTCAATGGTTTTCTGTTACCAACTTTCTTCAAAATATCTTTTGTGTTCTGCAGAAAAAAAGAAAGTCATAAACTGACAAGAGGGTGAGTAAATGATGACAGAATTTTCATTTTTGGCTGAACTATCCCTTTAAGTTTTGAATAGTGTTAAAGCTTGATATGGGTCTCTTTGAAGAAGTTCTGGTAAAGCTTTTCTTTGCTCTCGTTGCATAGCACATGATGTATTGGTGTACAATGACACCATATGCGTATTTGTATTTTTGTTAAATGTAGAGGTTAGGGCTTTGAAAAGAGGGGAAGTAAAAATAGACTGGAAAGTGTGGCTTGCCTGATTGAGACAAATTACCGTTTCTGATGAAATAGGGGTGTGAATACAGAGCCACTGACCTATGAATTGTTTAGAAATATCATTTATTGTAAAAAATGATCTCTATTTTTTCATTAGTGTAATTGGGATGCATATTAAGTGGTATTTGAGAAACCCTGCTTAAATTAAAACATGAGTTTGGGCATTAATTAATGCTGAAGAACACATTCTTATTAATGTGGACCACAGAGAGGGGCTCTTATGATTTGCTATGAGAGGGACATATATTTGTACTACTTTACTGCTTGTTTTGCCTCTTTCTAATTGGAAACTTATAAATAGGAATTCTTTAAACTCCTAAAAACAGAGGGCTCTTTTTTTATCTTAACTATTACTCTAATATGGATAAAATGACTAAACTGTTAATCATTTATTTAATCACAGTATTTGTTGTGATACTGATACTAATATGTTGCTTTTAATTTATGCCACTTATTACAAAAATATTACATTTTATACTTATTTAAAATTCACATAGGAATAGTGGGAATTACACAAACTAAAGCGGAAGTGACAATGTGACAATGTTTATTTTATGCCAGTTTATACAGTCAATTACTGAATAATTACTGTAAATGAAAAATAATGATCATAAAAAAGGCTTAATTTTATTAGCTTCTTTCTTTTGTGTGTAATGTGACTTGGTTTTGTTATATTTACCACATATTGTATCTAAAAAGCTTATAGTAATGTTGTGTATAGCAACGTTTCATGCATTTTGTATCACTCTCCATTTCATTTTTCTTTTGTTTGACCCATAATTCAGGTCATTGGAGACTGACGACTCTGAACAAGTCCATTCTGTAAAGACAGATTCTGAGATCATGGAAGATGAGACCGAGCTTATTCAAATCACTGATGTACAATCTATATCAACAATGGACAACATATCTACAGACTGGCCACAGGTTTTTAAAACCGACCAAAGGGACTCGGATAAGTTGAACGATGAGACAGTGGAGACCACAGCCAATGTGTCAGCAAAAGAATCACCCAAGAGCCTTGCCCCTCACTCACCCTCTGAGGCTCCTGTCAGCCCTGTGCGTTCTCTCACTGATGAAGGTGGGGTTACCACTTCTGACTTTTTGCGCACGGCTGATGGAACAGAGTCTGTGAGCACAGACTCACAACTGGAACCCCTCACTCCATCGAAGGTCTTAGAAGACAACACCACTGAGAACTCACAAATGGACACGGATGGTTAATTGTAACCCAGAGCAAACAGGAATGAGGATTTCTTAAAGCATATGACGAGTTTATTTTCTCTTTCCCCCTTGTATAAAATATACATTATTAGGAACTTTGCTTTTGGATCTAAAATGAGATGACATTGTGTAAATAGTCTTTACTGTACAAGTCTGATGTTACTGTACTTCTGTAAATTTTAAGAACAGCATTTAGTCTGAAACAGTGTTTGCAAGGGCAGTGATTGTGAATGTTCTTATACATATGATTGTTTTAAATCCTTTTGCCCCACAGCTATGGTCTGTATTTGGTTTAGGTAGGACAAAGACCAAGTTCAGCAATTTCTCAGTATAATTTGAAACAATAAAATGCCTCACGTTTTTATTATTTCCATTATTTTATTGATTTTGTTGTGTACTTTAGGTTAGGACCCTGGATTAAGCATAATTTCTTCCATTACACCAGAATGAAAGCAATGTAGTCTTTCAGAGACTGTCTTATTCAGTAATAAACTTTTGTAACGTATTCATTGGAGTCGAGCGTTCTGTGCAAACAAAAGAGATGATTCACAACAAAAATAGCGTTCGCGACCTTTCTCCAGTAACCAATTTGACGTTTTTATGTGAAGAGCACCCTCTTGTGGTACTATGCCGGTCTTATCACTCGCCAATAATAGAAATATAAACGCAATTCGTATGTGTTTAATTTATTTTACGTTAAACATTAAACACATTGTCAGTTACGTAAATTTTACTAAATAAGGTTATCAAAATATAACATGAGGTTCACGCGTGATACGTTTGGTTTAGTCATAGCGGCAATGACGTCACTTCAACATGGCGGCGCACATGTTTGTGGACATATAACGCTTTACTGTAACCTTGCAAAAGTCATATCCTAGTTAGCGAAAACGGGTTAATTTAGTGAATACTATGTGGATATATTAATGCGCACTATGTCAGGACTGGTTTGGGTGACAGCACATGTGAATGGTAATTAGTTTTCTACACACTGCTTTGCTGTCTGTAAATAGAGAAGCAATGTGTCTGTACACTGTCTGTTAAAGATCGTTGGTGCCATTGATGAAACCTGACTTCAGAGGATGCGGAATTTAAACTCTTTAAAAGTAATAAATCATGGACGTTTACTCTCAGAAAGACTTTGTGAATACTGCATCACACGTTCTGTCGCCAGTCGTGGGAGTCACGCCAGTCGTGGGAGAGGTTTACTTCTGTTAAACGGAAACAAACGTTTTGTTACTCATCTACAGTCTGCTAAACCACCCTGGAGAATATTGTTCTTTGGAAGTGATGATTTCGCAGTGGAGTCATTGAAACGACTTCATGCATCCCGGTAATGAAATAAAGTATAAATCTGTCTTTCTCAACTATTTTTCCAGTTATGTGTGTGGTTATGCCAATCTTGAGAATATTTTATTGAGTAGAAATATTGTTGTGCACAATAGGGGGTCCTTAATGTCAGTAAGGTTTAGATCTACAGGCATATGTCATTATTTGAGCTACTTAACAATGTTTTGTTATTAATGTTATTGTTTTGGTTTTTACATAGGGATGACACAAAAGCTGGAGTCATAGATTCCATTGAGGTTGTGACATTGACCAGAGATGCACCGGTCAGAAAGTATGCCGAGCAGCACAGACTTCCACTTCACCAGTGGCCAGATGTGGATTTAAGTTCAGGGTTTGATGTTGGTGTTGTGGTGTCTTTTGGCTGTTTGATTAAGGAGAACATCATCAACAAAATGCCACAGTAAGTAATGATGCATCAAGAAATACATTGTTTGGTATAGTGGTCAAATGCAACAAATTTACAATTTTGTCTGGTGTTAAAATGATTTAGAAGCCCATAATAACCAATGATTTGTTTGATTTGACTTCAGTGGGATACTGAATGTGCACCCTAGTCTGCTGCCACGGTGGCGTGGTCCAGCGCCCATCTTCCATACAATTCTACATGGTGATGGTGTCACAGGAGTAACTATTATGCAAATAAAACCCAAGAGGTAAAATTTGCATAATTGTGTACACTGCAGCACTACTACTACAAATGTTACATAAAAAAATGAAACCTCAAGTCTTGTGGCTTTTGTTTTATGTCAGATTTGATGTCGGCCCCATTCTCCAGCAAGAACTGTGTGAGGTTCAAAAGAACTGTACCGCAGATAAACTGGGAGCTACTTTGGCGTTTGTGGGTGCCAGAATGGTAACTTTGCCTCACCCTTTGAGATCTGAAGTTTCAATATGTGTAGTATACACCGATCAGGCATAACATTATGACCACCTTCCTAATATTGTGTTGGTCCCGCTTTTGCAGCCCTGTACGCAACAAACTGTGATGAACTTTGTATTCTGACACCTTTCTATCTGAACCAGCATTAACTTCTTCAGCAGTTTGAGCTCCAGGAGCTCATCTGTTGACAGTTGTTCAACACTGTTCAGGACAGTGGAGGACAGACAGGAAAGCATTGGAAAGAGACAGGGGAGTGGGACCGGCAAAGGCCTCTCAAAACGGGAATCGAACTCGGGTCGGGCCGCAAGTGCACTGGCACTACATGTTGGCGCATTAACCACATGGCCATTGCCGCCGACTCCTTGGACCACTTTTGATAGATACTGACCACTGCACACTGGGAACATCCACAGAGCTGCAGTTATGGAGATGCTCTGACCCAGTTGTCTAGCCATCGCAATTTGGCCCTTGTCAAACTCGCTCTAATCCTTACGCTTACTAATTTTTCATGCTTGTAACACATCAACTTTCAGGACAAAATGTTCACTTCCTGCCTAATATATCCTATATAGGTGCCATGATGAAGAGATAATCTGTATTATTCACTTCACCTGTCAGTGGTCATAATGCTATGTCTGATCGGTGTATGTCAGTAAGTGTAAAGTAAAGTTTGAGTCGACTTACTGATTTTCTTTTATTATGTCCTAAACAGTAGTCTGATGTTTCTTGTATTTCAATACTGTTCCATTATATAATTGTTCCATTAACAATTTACATTTATTGTAAGGTTTAATAATTTATGTTATTTTTACTTTCTTGTGTCATGTTTTAATGATCAGTTAATGGACACTTTAGGACATCTTCCAGAAAGGATAGCAAACCAAAAAGAGCAACCTAAAGAGGGTGCAACTTTTGGTAAGTGTGTTATTAAAATTGCAAGAACGATGATCAAACATTTGTTTTCATAAACCAACCATCCTATTTACCAAATATTCTAATCATCAGCCCCAAAAATCAGTCCCAGAATGGCCTGGATAATGTGGGAAGAGTACAGTTGTGACCATATTGATCGGCTGTTTAGAGCTATTGGATCTCGGGTAAGAAAATAAAATAGTTAAAGCATTTCAAAAATTCATCATGTGCTGAAATCTATAATGCGCAACATTTTTCTTGATCAGTTTCCTTTGAAAACCATGTGGATGGGCAATCCTATCAAACTTCTAGACTTCATTGGTAAATGCAATGTGATGTTCCCAGGTAACAAGAGTTCATTACTATGTACCTTGTCTGTCTATTAAAAAGATTAAAATAAGCTTTTTTATTTTCTCTGCAGCTGCTCCATATTTAACTGCAGTGCCAGGGTCTGTGCTCTATCAGAAAGAATCAAATGCTTTACTTGTTCGCTGCAAGGTATGCCCATAAAGTGTTTATAATAGTGTTGTTTTACTGTACTTGTCCCCTGGAGCAGAAAGAATTCTCTCGATATCCCCCAAAATGGTAGAGCAGGTGTGTTATTGTGCCTAAACATTCTGCTTACGTGTGGTAAACTCACTGTGTTGAAACTCTAAATTTTGTATTCGATCTTTTGTTCACCTCACAGCAACCACTCGGCTGCCTTTTGCATTTACCCCTCTCATTTGCATAAAGTTCAGCATTTCCTTATTTTAATCGCACTGTTTATGACTCTGCTGTCAATTCCACAATCCCCTCTGTGAGCTCGTAATTCATTTATAGAATGAATTGGAAAGAGCCGATTACTCTGCACTCACGGACACACACTGATAGAGTTTCAGGATATATGACACTGCACTATATATTTATATATGTGGGTGTAACTCAAGTATTGTCTTACACTGTATTGGATTAGATTAATAGTTTAAAATAGTACAATCCATTGATTTTGTGTTAAAGTAATACAGGGCTCTACATTTACATGCATCAACACTAATATGCATCTACTTTTCCATGTATGTTCTTTATTAGGATGGCTGGGTTGGATTTAGATCGGTCAAGTTCAAGAAAAAACTGTCAGCCGCTGATTTCTTTAATGGATATCTCCACCAGTGTGTGCTGAAGAAATCTCAATTTCCAGACACCTGTCTCTTTCAGAGTTATAAAGAAAGAACTCATCTGCCAGGAGGACAGGACAATAGCATGCTCCTGCAGAATAAGACTTCATTTTGAAGCCTAGCATTAGTTGTTGAAATGATCAATTGAATATTAAACAACTCTTGCTTCCTATTAAATGTTTGTCTGTTTTAAGGCAATGTTGTATTTAGTAATGGACTATGTATTTGCTGAAATCTGCACAATTGCACAGTCATTAGGTAAATGAATGTAAATACAATAAAATGAGTTTTCATGGTTTTTGAGTTTCTTTGAGTAATTGCTTTATTTTTTCAATTAATAAAGCCGTGTTAGCTCTGAATTTATCAATACTTTCCCTCGTTTTGTCAAGTTATTCTCTGCTTTTTGTACAAATGACAATGTTGTGTAAAATGTTAATAGTTAAATCGAGATAAAATACTTAAAAATGCCGCAGCATAAACATTCACGGGGCTTTGCTGCTGCTGTCACTTAAGTCCCGCCTTCTTGTCGCTTTTGCACACAATGTGAGGCTGTCTCCTCTCAAATCGCGCTCTTTGATTGGCTAAACCCTTTGTTTATTTTTTTCGTCTGAGGTAAAGTTTGGTTTCATTAACAACCTGTCAAATCCGAGGACAGCTGTGAAACCGTCAACTCTTCGTCCCATTTCACCTAGTAAGTAGTCACTAGAATGAATTCCGTTAGCTCTGTATTACTTCATAAAATTCAAAAGCTATAATATTTGTGAAACCGTGTTTAACTAGCCGCGGCTGTCACTCTGTGGTTGTAACAGCTACAGAAAGTGTTTACATTGAGCTAACGAATAGCCGTGTTGCTAACCCACAATGCATACGTGATTTTTTAAAGGTTTATAAATCTCAAGTGGCATTTTTTTCTTTTCTTTTGTTCCTTAGTATGTTGTTGGATTAGATGTGCACGTTGTTATATAAGGGGCATATGCTTGTTTGCTCATGTAGTGTTCACTGGTGTGCTTTGAGACTGTTACCTAGTAACTTGATACGTACGACGTGCAATACGTTTAATACTCATTTTTAGACTATTATTCAGCTCTGTATCATCCTTGTAATGTTAATTTCCGTAGACACCGACGAATATTTGTGTCAGCAATGCATATTTATAGCTTATAAATACAGCATGCAGGGCTTGTAGCTTTTTTATTAGTATTCTATAACCATTTGAACAGGTGTAAACCGGGGATTTTGAGCTTCTAATGCTTCTGAACGTCTAATACGTTGTGTACCTAAAGGGTAATCGTGTTAAGTATGAAGCTAGCTTTTCCCAAGTGTGCCAATACCAGAGTGGATTCATACTGTCAGTTTAAATACAAAAAATACAATACATTTTTATTCTTGTTTTTTAAAAGCTTGGTAAGCCAAAAGAAAATGTTTTTTTATGTTCCCAAGAATATCATTAAGCACTGTCTTAAAAGTACAGTTCACCCAAATAAAAAATTCTGTCATCATTTATCAAGAACTGTTTGGTTATAAGCATTCTTCAAAATATCTCTGTGTTTATCATAACAAAGACAGATTTGGAAAAACTTGAGTGTGAGTAAAAGAAGACAGAAATTTTATTTTTGGGCGTACTGTTCCTTTAAGTAAAAGCTTATATACAGTATGATCTGCATTCAATATTTAATCTAGCATTTTCCATTCACCATACACTTTGCATGTTTATATGTATGTTTAGGCAGGCTTGCTTCCAACTTCATTACATTTACTATTTAAATGAAGGAGTATTTTTTTACAGTTTAGTAAAAAGATTTTAAGAGGCGTAATTCTAATCACTGATATTCAATAGCTTGTTTCTTGTCATTGTTTAGAGACTTTTTCCTAACACAGTTTTAATGAAGTGTAGATGTTATCTATAATCTAAATTTGGTGGAGGTGGGTTGCCTAGTCTCACAAGTTGGTTACCATGACACGACAGAGGACAGAGCTCTGTGTCTGGTAAATTTACTGGCGTTGGGGAAAGAGGTGTAACATGAGTGCGAGTATGATGTAAATTAACTGTTTAATTACGTTTAATAGGACTATGCTGGCCACAGGTCAATACAATAAACACCAGTTCTCTCATTGATATCAATACAATACAGTTTATGTGTGCACTGGATCACCGATTGATCAAGTTTTTTTTGTTCATAGGAAAGATGCTCCATTTTCTCATTTTGGTCATTCTGTGATCTTTTAAGACAGCTGGAGAAAGATCCTTCTGAATTATACTGAAAACTAAACAATTTCAGCAAGAATGAGTTTGTGTTACCAGTCCACCAGTATTCATACATTCTAATAATCACCTGCACTTGGCCAATCCTCATCCAACTAACTGACACACACAGTCTCCGCCGGTGAGCCCACTGCCGTTCCTGCAGGCTGGGTACGGAGCTGGTCTGGCCACGTGCCCCTCCAGCTCTTCGTGTTAGTGTGAGATGGGGCGGCAGGAAGCAGAGGGTTGCTGCCGCTGCGGACTGTAATGTCAGAGCCCAGCAGCCCCGGCGAGAGCCAGTGCGGCGCTCCCAGATTCTTCGTGGGCTGCGCGGAGGATGAGAGCGAAGGCCTGGACGACTACGCCAGCATGAGGACAGACATGGATCTGTACGAAGATGACCTGGAGGATGACTCGGTATGGACATAGCGCAGATGTTTTCTAAAGGTGCGATGTTGCATGAAATGCCTAATGTGCCTGGAGATTTAATAGTCTGAGAACCGTAGCTTGTAGCTTATTGGTCCTGTCCCAAATGGCACACTTGATATGGTCTTCTGTGTCTTTAAAGTCCGAAGGCTGTCTCATTTGTCATTTAAGGATTCTAAGAAGTGCTCATGAGTGCTCTCTTTACGGCCTCTGTGAACTACTAATGTGCCTTTTGCCGCGCTCACGCCAGTGTACTATTTTGAAAGTGTCCCACAGATGCATCTTTAATGCAGTTAGGAAAAACATGAAGTACTTCATAGCCATTCAAGTCTGTTTCAAGTCTTTCCTGTAATCCTTTCTCAACCCACCCAGTCTTTCTGGCCTCACTCTTCAGAGTGTGTCTCAGTTAATGTCTCAGTTAAACCCCCGCTATTTCTGTCAAGCCTCCAGAGCGTCAGATTGTGGTGGGGATTTGCTGTATGATGAAGAAATCAAAGTCCAAACCCATGACTCAGATCTTGGAGCGTCTGTGTAAGTTTGAGTACATCACCGTGGTCATCTTTCCTGAGGACGTCATACTCAATGATCCGGTGGAAAAGTGGCCGCTCTGTGACTGCCTGATCTCTTTTCACTCTAAAGGTATGCCTTGGGCACTGTGTGAACTTGCCATTTTGAGCTGGTCTTGGATCAGAGTTCTTTACGGAAATCCCAACCATAAAATGAATCAAAGAACTCATAAATCAGACAGTGAGACAGTTCACCCAAAAATAAAAATTCTGCCATCGTTTATTCACTCACGTCATACAAAACCTATATCAGTCTCTTTCTTCTGTGGAACACAAAAGGTTACATTCTTCAAAATATCTTCTTTTGTGTTCTGCAGTCATACAGTTTTCATTTTTCATTTTTGATTGAACTATCTCCATAATGATAATCTTTGCTGAAGGGTCCTGTAAATGCAGTTACCTAATGTTCTTGCATCACCTGACTAATCCAAAACAAAAATATATGCAATTGGCTGTCTACACATTTGGTTTTATTTTGTGTGTGTTTTGTACTTGTCATTTCTGTTTTATTGTTGCATACTATGAACAGCAATGCTTTCTCTTGAATCAGGTTTTCCCCTGGATAAGGCAGTGAGTTATGCAAAACTCCGTAACCCTCTGCTCATCAATGACCTTAATATGCAGTATTACATACAGGACAGGTACACCATTGAGGAATTCACCATATTCTTCACAAGCCAAACCACAGTTTTGCATATTTCCACTCATGTGTACACACACATTTCAGCGTCCTGTATGATTATTTGTAGGAGGGAGGTTTATCGTATCCTGCAAGAGGAGGGAATAGATCTGCCACGCTATGCCGTGTTAAATCGCGACCCTGACAAACCTGAAGGTCAGTTAGAGCTTGACGTAAAGCATTATTAGTATATTATATATTTTTTTTATATATTCAAGCAAATGTATAAATTCATTTGTCCACTTGTTGTTTAATTTCTTCATCATTCAGCAGTTAAGCAAAACTTTCATCTTAAGGGTTCTTTGTCTCTGCTCTGATTTGTTTTAGTCTCTGAATAAATATAGCCCTTTATGTAGAGCAAATTTAAGTGTTTCAAAAGCCAGACATGCAAATATTGCTCTAACGCCTGTGATGTGAACATTCGGCATCTGCAGAGGCATGTGATCTTGGCAACTGACAGTCCTCTGAGGGTGAATAAGTGACAATCATAGTGTTATATTTAGTCATATCTTGGACAGGGAATTTGTTGTATTGTTTATCTGCTTAGATATTGTTTCTGTGTTTTGCCACAGAGTGCAACCTGGTTGAGGGAGAAGACCAAGTGGAAGTTAATGGCGAAGTCTTTCTCAAACCCTTCGTGGAGAAACCAGTCTCTGCAGAGGACCATAATGTGTACATCTACTACCCAACCTCAGCTGGAGGCGGCAGCCAACGCCTCTTCAGAAAGGTCTTGTTTTTGCATATTGTCCCACACGAAGAGCTCTAACCCCAGTCATACAGGCACATTATTTGATCCTGGACCCAAAATAGAGACTGATGCTGTGAAGCAGAGAAGAGTGTGCTGACTTTTTGTTCTGGCTGCGTCTGTCAGCTGTTTTTAAAGATAAAGACATAATTGCAGAGTTTATCCTACAATCAGTGTTGGGGAGTAACTATAATTAGATATGCTACTAACTTAACTACATTTCTCAGAGGCAGGACAGTGGCTCATGTGTATTAAAAAAGAGATTTTACACTAGCGGTTAAGTGTGACCAATGGCTTCATCATTGTTTTTATGTTCCAAGAGGTCCTTACATGGCAGTTTGGATATTCTCATTTGTATTTTGTTCAATAACTACTGCTGTTTGTTAATATGTATTCATTTTATAACATGTATTTTTTCAGTGTTTGATTTAAAAGCAGTTATCAAACGATTGGGGTCCTCATTGTTTTGGTCAGATTATTTACAATATGTGACTCTGGATCATAGCACTAGAACATTTGTAGTAATAGCCAAAAGTACACGGTATGGGTCAAAAATTATAGATTTTTCTTTTATGCCAAAAATCATTAGGATATTAAGTAAAGATCCAGGGTCAGCTATATTATTGCTCTGAATTTTCAGTAAGATGTATAATTTGATGGGTATATAATATAAATATTTAGCTGTATCATTTGATTGATATATGAATGATACCAGATACAATAGTTAATTGGTAACACTTTTATCATTAATGTTGTTTACAATAATGTGAGTTGTATTTTTTTATTCAGAGCACAGTGATACAAAACATTAGAGAAACATTATTTAAGTGTGAATGCTGCTGTTTCAGATTGGGAGCAGAAGTAGTGTTTACTCTCCTGAAAGCAGTGTGAGGAAAACTGGCTCCTATATCTATGAAGAGTTCATGCCAACTGATGGCACAGATGTAAAGGTACTAATATTTCCTCTTCTGTATATGGTCTTCTTTTATTGAGGAATGTTTTTTTCTCTACAATTGCATGTGTTAATT
Source organism: Oreonectes daqikongensis (assembly GCA_026939265.1). NCBI lineage: Eukaryota > Metazoa > Chordata > Actinopteri > Cypriniformes > Nemacheilidae > Oreonectes > Oreonectes daqikongensis. Next base: position 5,457,363 of record JAOTQM010000343.1, on the reverse strand, counting down.
TGTAAATTTGCAACTTCCCAAAAGGAGCAGCAACATTTTATTGACGGGCATAGAAATAGTGTTTTAGTATTTCCAAGGTGTCTGTGCCTTGTACAGTTTTTAGTTTAGAAAGTGCTCAGTTTTCTTTTGCTTTTGTCTGTTTGTTTTGGCATAGGTGTACACAGTTGGGCCAGATTATGCTCATGCAGAGGCTCGTAAGTCTCCTGCTCTCGACGGAAAAGTTGAGCGAGACAGTGAAGGCAAAGAAATCCGCTACCCGGTCATGCTCACTGCTATGGAGAAACTTGTGGCCCGTAAAGTGTGTCTAGCATTCAAGGTCAGACGAACTTTCTAGAAGTACAAAATAAAATTGTATTTCTTTAGGGATTTAGTGAGAATTACTGTCATTCTTGATTGGTCAGTTAAAAATGTTAATGTTGATTTTATTCTCAAAACCTCTTTTTAGCAAACAGTGTGTGGATTCGACCTCCTTAGAGCAAACGGTCACTCATATGTCTGTGATGTCAACGGCTTTAGCTTTGTGAAGAATTCAATGAAATATTATGACGACTGTGCCAAGATTCTAGGGTAAGGTGTAACTATCATCAGATAAAGTTTAACATTTTATTTAAGTTGAATATTTGTGTGGACTTAGGGCTTGATGTACTTTCCTTCAGAAATATTGTGATGAGGGAGCTGGCTCCTCAGTTCCAGATACCCTGGTCCATACCAACAGAGGCAGAGGACATTCCTATTGTACCTACAACATCAGGCACTATGTAATAATCACATGCCACTCTGACACTTTGACCTTTATTTTACTAAAGTAGGGTATGCTACTCATTGATAGTAATATTTAGGTCCCATCTTATATTACAGTCATCTGAGTGAACCCAAAGCAAACAGCTTGTGTGTTTTTTTTGTCAAATACATTATAGCAATCTTCATTTTTGAAATATTTTAAATCTCAGTTGGCTATATTTAAAAAATATATTTTTTATGTTTTGTCTATATTTCTAATCATTTGTATTCATTTTGTATACATTTTATCATGAAACTTATTGTTGGGTTGTATCAGAATGACTTTGTGGTTTTCTCTGGTAAGGATGGAGCTGCGTTGTGTGATCGCTGTGATCCGTCACGGAGATCGAACGCCAAAACAGAAGATGAAGATGGAAGTGCGGAACCCCATGTGAGCTCTTGTCATCTAATCACAACATCATTCACAGTATGACTGCTGGATCCACATATAAAACATTGTGCTTTTACTATCTGCAGGTTTTTTGAGATGTTTGAAAAATATGGTGGGTATAAAACTGGCAAACTGAAGCTTAAGAAACCAAAACAACTGCAGGTAGCGATTTCTTTGCACTTTCTTTTTGTATGTAGTTGCATTTCGATAATGAATGTATTGGTGCTTCTGCATATCTGTGTGTGATTTCCCACAGGAAGTTCTGGACATTACCAGAACACTGTTGGCAGATATGGGACAGCATACTGACTGTGAGATTGAAGAGAAGAAGTCCAAACTTGAACAACTGAAGACAGTTTTAGAAATGTAAGCTAGGATAGTAACTGGGTCACGCTAACTGACACACTTGCAGTGTACTTATGTGGCCTGCTTTCAGTCTTGTCACATATGATATTTTCTGAAGGAATATATACAGTATAATGGCTAAGTACAAAACCTTTTTTACATTTACTCTATGTATACAGTAGAGTGCTATTTTTTTCTATATTTCTAGTGTATCTAAGAAGATGTCTGAAGCATGTCTTAAAGGAGACTCAGTTAATGGATATGAACACCACGCACAATGATATTTCTAACATGCGGTATTATTAGAATCTCATTCCTCTATGTATGACACAATATAACAGCAGCGTCACATTTCAGCACAAAGGAATGGTGTATATGCACATGGATGAATTTCAGAGCAGCTGATGTGGCAGCTATTTGTGGCATGTTAATATAGACATCAATCAGGAACAATAAGTTGGAAGCTAAACTTTTTTTAAAGCCTGTAATATTTCCCATCATCCTGTTGTTTTTTTCAGGTATGGCCATTTCTCTGGAATCAATAGGAAAGTACAGCTCACCTACCTTCCTCATGGACAGCCCAAAACATCCAGTGAGGAGGAAGGTATGAGAACTGTACTGTGAGTGTACTGTGGTTGACAGATTGATGAATGAACGTGGTTTCCTAGAATTATCACAACACAGTAGGGTCACAGAGACCTCAATGTGAAACTATATTCTGTAAAACGCTGACGGGATGTTATTCAAGTGGCACATGTTCCTGGATCAGCGTCCCTTGTTGGTCCTGGAACAAAAATCCTGTCATCCAATCAGATTTGTGGGGTAGGTTTTGGGGTTATTGTTAAGTTAGACTGCCATGGTGTTAGAGATTTAAAGCATTTATTTCATCAGTCATATCTCAGATCTTAGGGGCAGGTTTGGATTGTTTGCCTGGACTGCTTTTACAATGGCAAAAAGAATGATTTTGTCCAGTAGCAGGTCCTTCTTGACTTGATCATTTATGCCTGACGGCTTTGATGTGTATTTTGTGTGCAGATACCCGTAAAGAAGGCCCATCTATACTGCTGGTGCTGAAGTGGGGAGGAGAGCTGACTCCAGCTGGCAGAGTTCAGGCTGAAGAACTCGGCAGAGCCTTCCGCTGCATGTATCCTGGAGGTCAAGGTAGACTGTTATATCCATTCTGTTCATCCTGTAGACTGTTAATTTATCATGTCTCTTTGTGAACTGTAAGGACTGTAAGGACACAGACTTTCATCACTGTATGTGTCTATTTCACACTTTATGGTTTCTGTGAACTAGAGGAAAAACAGCCAATTTATGTTTTCATCTCTACATTACATACTAAAGCTTCTGTAATCTAAACAGCTAAACATAATAAAAATGATATATCAACACACATTCATATATGTCAATAATTATATGATTATATATTTAACAGATTGGTAGTTGATAAACATAAAAAAATGAATTAATTAAATATATATTTTTTCAAATGAATTAAATAAGTTGAATGTGTTTTCTAACTGACTAATGGTTGACTATTGATTAAAAATATTTTGATTTTTATCTGAATGCACATTAACTAATGGAATAATGTTTGTTAAAAGTAATTTGTTTTAATAAAAGTAAAAGTTATTATAAAGTGTTACCCAGTATTGGAATCTTTACTGGGCAATCTTTTTATCCACTTTCCTTTTTTAAATTTCAACATTCTTTTTCTACGCATCAGAAGATGTAGATGCCCTACATTTATTACACTGAAAATCTCACATGCTGTTTGTATCACTGGGTTCTGTACTTCAGAAAAAATTATACATGTTTTATTTATGTACAGCTACACCTTATGCTCTTGTTATTAATTATCCATTGATATTTGCTGAATGTTCACTTAACCCCAAAATGACATGTTATACATATACTTATCTTTTTGTTGTTTCAAACCCATGCTGTTCTTTCTTCTGTGAAACACAAAGATCTTACACAGTCTGAGCTTCTTTTCCATACAGGATAAAGTTCTGCCATGCTCTAAAAAAACTGTAAAATTATTCTTAATGTAGTCCATATGACTGTATAGTGTTTCTGAGTTTATATTATGTTCTTATCTGTTTATAGGGGATTACGCTGGCTTTCCAGGCTGCGGCCTTCTCAGGCTACACAGCACCTACCGGCATGACCTCAAGATCTATGCCTCTGATGAGGGCAGGGTGCAAATGACTGCTGCTGCGTTTGCTAAGGTACACAGCCAAAACTGATACAGAGCATCTACGATTTTGTTATATAATGTTGTCAAAGAAAGTTACTGAACTGCAGCTGGTTGTATGCCTGGCAGGGTCTCTTGGCATTAGAAGGGGAACTGACACCCATCCTGGTCCAGATGGTGAAAAGTGCAAATATGAACGGCTTGTTGGATAATGATATCGAATCCCTCAGCGGCTGTCAGCAGAGGGTTAAGGCCAGACTCCATGAGATCATGCAGAAAGATCAAACCTTCACAGAAGAAGACTTTGACATGGTAAACCAAAGTGTTAAGCTTCTTTTGAACTGCAAGCTGTATTTTTGCTGACTTTTGGATATTTATATGAAATGCACATCTGTGCCCAATTTATCTCTTGTTTTTTCAGCTGGCTCCAACAAACAGCAGTTCCCTAGTGAACTCTATGAAGGCTGTGGAGAATCCTGTGAGTACATGTGATAAAGCCTATACTATTATCCAGAGCCTCACCTCACAGATCCGCAAAAGACTTGAAGACCCCAAATCAGCAGGTGATTACATCAAAAACACTTAAAACCCCTTAAGCAAGCTCATACTGTGAAACCTTTGAAGTTCAGTTAAATCTGCTGCTCTTTCAGATTTACAGCTGTACCACAGCGAGACACTGGAGATGATGTTGCAGCGCTGGTCCAAATTGGAAAGGGACTTCCGTATGAAGAGCGGCCGCTATGACATCAGCAAGATTCCTGATATTTACGACTGTGTAAAGTATGATGTGCAGCACAATGCTTCTCTGGGACTGGAGCATACAGTGGAACTCTTTAAGCTTTCCAGAGCACTAGCTGACATTGTTATACCACAGGTTTGTGACAACATTCTGTAGACCTGTATAGTCTGTCTTCAATTCTTAAAGTGATAGTTCACCAAAATTGTTTAATTATTTAATCATTTACTTAGCCTCTTGTCAATTCAAACCTGGATGACTTTCTTTCTTCAGCAGAAAACAAAAAAGACATTTTGAAGAATGTTGTAATCGAACAATGGCGGTACATATTGAAAACCAATGGGTAACGCTGTTGTTCGGTTACCAACATTATTCAAAATATCTTCTTTTGTGTTCTGCAGAAGAAAGGACGTCATACAGGTCTGACTGTAAAAATTCTATGACAGAATTTTCATTTTTGGGTGAACTATCACTTTAAGAACTAAAGAACTTTGGACAGTAAACTTTGTACAAAAATGTACAATGGACAAAAACTCGTGTGAAAAATGTGTTTTAGGAGTATGGCATTAATAAAGTGGAGAAGCTGGACATTGCGTACGCCTACTGTCTGCCTTTAGTGAAGAAGATTCAGCTGGACCTACAGAGGACGCATGAGGACGAGTCTGTAAATAAGCTGCATCCATTGTGAGATTCTTTTTTTAATGGTTTCTCTCTTTCATCTTTGATGTCCCTCTTTTTACCTCATCTCTTATTCTTTAATTTATTTAGTCTTTCCTATAAAGTGTGATATCTTACTGTATATTCTATCTGTTTGTGTTTCAGATATTCACGTGGAGTCCTGTCTCCAGGCAGGCATGTTCGAACTCGGCTGTATTTCACGAGCGAGAGTCACGTCCACTCCCTGCTCAGCATTTTCCGTTATGGTTGCCTATTGGATGTAAGAATTACGGCACTATAGAAAAAGAAACAAAGACAAAAGGGAGAATTAGAGTGAAGCAGAAACATAGCAATATGCCTTCCTTTATGCTGCCGACATAGGCATGGTGCCTAAATATGCTGTCTAGGTACATGTATCTAGGTAGATTTCACCCTTGGATTCTGTTTGGGTTTCAGGAGGAAAAGGACCAGCAGTGGAAGAGAGCAATGGATTATCTAAGTGCAGTATCTGAGCTCAACTACATGACCCAGATTGTCATCATGCTTTATGAAGACAACAATAAGGTACATCCTGTTCTCACTGTGTCTCTGTTCATCTGCTCCCTGGGCGCTGCAGTGATAGCTGCCCACTGCTCCGGGTGTATGTGTGTTCACGACTTGAAGTGTGTGTGTTCACTATTCACTGGATGGGTTAAATGCAGAGGTCACATTTCGGGTCATATCTGACAAATAGGTCACTTTCATCTGAAACAAAGTTTAAACTGACATAAATAAGCAGTGTTTTATGTTTGAAAGGTGTCTGTGCAGTCTCAAGAGAGAATTGTGACATTGTGTTAACTCAGGATCCATCCTCTGAAGAGCGCTTTCATGTGGAGCTGCATTTCAGCCCGGGGGTTAAAGTATCAGAGGAGGAGAGCGCCCCGATGGGCTTTGGCTTTCGACCAGCCTCAGCTGAAGTATATAATAAGTTTTACATGTTCCTTTTTCTCATTAATAATAATTTGTGTTTATTCCTGCAAGCTGGCTCTTTAATCTATGTGTGTGTGTATTTGGCATAGAATGACCAGAAGCAAACAGACCCTGGGAGTTTGGAAAACCTTGCACGAGATGAACCCGACCGAGCTTTGCCTCTTTCTGATGCCATCAGCACCCAGAGGAAATCGCCACTGATCCGGAATCGCAAGACTGGCTCAATGGAGGTACCACAGTCACCATCATACATAACTGTTAAATTCTTGTATAATGCAGTACTTTGAAATCTTGGTAGTGTCAGATTGACAGAATCAGACTGGGTTTTAGGTGTTTGACTCATATTTGTGTTTAAAGGTCCTGTCAGAGAGCTCATCTTCTAAAGGGGGAAACTATCGCCTCTTCCCCTCTTGTTCACGTCAGTCTCCAGAGATGAAGCAGAGTGGATTAGGTTGGTGTTATTTGTCTGCTTCTCTCTTAGCTTTGACAACTGCTGTTTATTTGTATTTCCTGATGAGACATCACCTTCTGCATCACCTTTATGCAACTGTATATTAGATGTTATGTTGGGTGTAAAGCCGATTTAGGACATTTAGATGATACTATGTGGAGTGGGATGCAGGTCAAAATTTTTTTGTGTGTTTTTGGTTTAAGACCTATAGTACCATAATATTTGTCATTAGTTTTTCGTCTGTACACAAAGGTAATGCTTGTAGGAAAGAATTTTTTGCAGTGTTGAAACTTGAAAGGAATTGTTCAGCCTAAAATATTAATTCTGTCATTTTTGTATTCACCTTCATGTCATATAGCAAGTTGATTGCTGTATATTTTTGAAGAATCACGAAAAGAGAATCTATGACTAGTATAAAATTTCCGCATTTGAATGAAGGGACTTGAGGGTGTGTATTTAATGACAGACATTTTCATGAAACTATTCCTTTAAAGTTTTTGGACAAAGGTGTAAATAAACAAAATAATACTGCTTGCAGTCAGAAATTATAACACTAACCATTTATTACGTTTTCGATTGTTTTGTGTAATTACATTGATTGAGTATTTATCCATGAAATGTGAACACTAATGTTCAATAATATCTTACTTAACATTTTGACATCTGGCATTGTTCATAATAGCTCATAACAAATATGAGTTATATGTTTTCATAAATGATTCCCTGACAAGAACATTGCTTTTGTTAATTTTTGCTTGGCTAGCCTCTGCCACTGATGTCCACCAAGCCTTATTGGTTTTGTCACAAGTCATATGTTATGACATTATAATGCTCTCACGGGCCTTGCAGTAACTGCTCTGTTTACATTAATAAGTGCATGTAGTTGGTGTGCACACTAATTTCATGATCTAACCCCTCTGCAGGCTCACAGTGCGCTGGTCTCTTCAGCACCACCGTCCTGGGGGGCTCGTCTAGTGCCCCCAACCTTCAGGACTACGCACGTACACACCGCAAAAAATTCTCCTCGGGCAGTTTGACCTATAAAGACGGTATGTGCTTAGTCCAGCTCCTTCTCTCTAATACAAGAGCTTAGATGGTATAGGAACAGGGTACTTCCTGTAAATGTGAGTAATGTGTAATTTAGATAAAGAACTTTCATCGCATCATTTCCCGGTGTTGTTTCACACGTCACTTTTATACACATTTTACTCCAAGTTCATTCCCATGGTTGTGAATGTCTTATGTCGAAAGGTCATGCAGTTGTCTGTGCCATTCATTGTGTTTCAGCAGTTTTGTCTTTGTTTCTTGTCATGGTGTCATCATATTTTGTGACCACGGTTTTGTTTTTGACAAAATTGAACTGGAAAAACAAGTTTTGGGAATTACACAAAGAGGCTAAATCTATTTTATACATCTATTTTTATAAAATCAGAAAAATTGCCTTTTAGCAAACACATTGCATTTACAGTACACAGATTGTGACGTTTCTTACATTAGAGGGTTAAACTTTGACTTTGCATTGTACTACTCTATATAGGGGCTATTTGCTACTCTACTGTATTTCTTAACAATTTACTCCTAAATTATGTAAGGTTCATTTGTTACTCTGAAAACATCACATTATTTATAAAGTAGTTATTTCTAGATTGAGTAATGGATCAGTTGTATTGGATTTCAGTATGATTTGGAACCTTACCTAAAATTGCATTCTTGTATTGTACATTTGGTCCAAGGTGCTCAAATATCTAGAATCCTTCCAGAATGTTCACGGTTAAAAGCGTTGACCACAAGGTGTCAGTGTGACATTGTGCAGAGCTTTCACTGTTTCAGTTACCATTTCCTGTCTTTTGTTTACTGCTCTTTTATTATTAACACACTTTCTCTCATTCATTTCTACCATATACATGGGCCTGTTCATAGCTCATTTAACTTTATTACATTCAGTTAAACCTCTTCATTTGTTTTATGTGTAGATTTGACATGCCGGTCATTGAACACAATCCTCAGTCTCTTTGTCTTCAGTGTTTTGTGTGGTTGTGTCCCGTGAGGGAATAAGAGTTGCTAATGTTGCTAAAGTGATTGGTCAATATGTCCATTTCAGCCTTTTTAAGTCTTCATACATTATTTTCTTTGCTCTAAGAGATAATGTCTAATAATATTGCATCAGTATTTACAGTAAAAATGCCCATAAACCCACAAGGCAAAGCAATTTTGCTAAGATAATTCCTCAATTTTATTATTACAACCCCTGTAGACCCATCTTTAATATTAACATTTGACATATTCTCAGACTGCCTACTTGAAAGTATTGTCTCAAGTCTCCTTTTCCCTATTACATTTATTTCTTCACCATATAGTGCACTATGATCTGTTATTTAGAGAATATTAAATGAGAAAACAAGTCAGACACCTTAAATCACATTAAATTGAAACACAAAACCAAACGCTGCTCTTCCTGCATTCTGTCCCACCATAGGCACAGTAGCAGCTTAAACACCACACCCCTTTAGCACTATAACACCATCCCCATCCTGTACAGGTGTACTGTCAAATATGGTAACTCTAGTGACCTTTTTTATTTCCTCAGAGTTGTTGTCTATGCCGGCAGTAAAGCGATTTTCTGTGTCGTTTGCAAAGCATCCGACTAATGGTACGTCTGCTTCTCTTCAAGTATATTTCCTATTTCTCCACCTCCCTTACTTTGCATGTCAATCAAAAATCCTTCTTTTCTTTCACGTGATTACTGCCACTGTTTCTTTCAACCCTTTCAGTTTCATCAAATTTTTCTCCATTTGACCCCCCCCATACTCCACTATCACAATCTGTGACTTCCTGCGTACAGCTCTCACTATCACCCAGTGACTCAGTGTTGATCGGTTTACTGATGGCAGTCTGTATGGATGAATGTGAGCACGTGTTTGTGTTTCATGTGCCTGTATGCACAAGCGGGTAGGTGGGTGTATTACATCAAAGAGAATTAACTTGAACCACTGTTGGCAATTGTCTCTAATGTTATTGAGAATGTTATAAACAACATAACATTCTAATGTTAGCAGCAGTGATTGTTTACAGGGAAATAGTTCATCCGTCACTCCTTACCCCATCACTCTTTTGTGTTTTTTTTTGTTGTTGTTGAATTTCGTCTTCATGTGCCTTTATACTGAAACTACTGTTTGTTCAATGTTTTGAATGTCGAACTACAAACGGTGCCAGTGAGGGTTTTACTTTTGAATCTTTTACAGGAGACAGCCTAAAATATTAGTGTAGATCTATATTTTATAGGAGGAGATGTTAGGTTTGATAAAGATGCTTTTGGGATTTTAAAATGCCACAAAAGAGAAAAAAATATTTTTTATTTAATATCGCAGCACTATTGTATTTTCACTGCCATGCTTGCAGGTACAGATAAATATACTTTATGGTCTTGTTTTTTTAGATATATTTATAGATAACTGTGTGTGTATAACTGCATACTGGTTTAATGCTGGGTGAGATGACCAGTGTCTTTCACTTTCAGAATTGTTGTATATGTTGGTATGGTGTGAATGTCAAGTGATTTTGCCATTTGAAAATCTTAATTGAATTGAGGGTTTATACGTTACCTCCAGTATATGTGGATGTCTACATGCAAACACAAACATTAAGAGACCATTTCAAAGACCGTTTTCAGTTTTTCAGAATTTACTATTTATAGGTATGTGTTTAGGTAATATGATTATTTTTGTTTTATTCTGTGATCTACTAAAAATATTTTACTGAAATCTAAAAAAAATAAATTTTGTGTTATCACCTTGCTGTTGGATGACTTTGTCACTCCTGAGGTTTGATTTTGAACAAACACTGGACTGGAATGACCACAACACATCTAGAAATGCTAATTACATGACAATTTGGAATGGTCTCTTAATTTTTGGGTTTGTAGAAAACGTAAATATGAGATACCAAAGATTTAAAACGATGCAAGTGAAATACTCATAAACTGATTTGAATAACTGTAATGTATCTTTATGTAGGTGTATTTGGACAAAATACTGCATGTTTTCACAGTACATCTCAGGGAAAGCTTAAAGATGGTCCCTGTTCCACCTACACACTCCCTGCTGAATCCCACCCACTCCACCCACCCACCACACATTTCCAGCCATTTAGCTTTTAAATCCTTTCATGGAGGAACCATGCTGGTGCCAAGATAATTATGTTTCTGTGTTTACTAAGAAATACTTAATAGCTCTGAAATTAGTTATTTCAAACAAATAGATTTTGCCTATATTTCTGTGCATTCCTGGTAATTGTGTGTGTGCGTGCGTGCGTGCGTGCGTGCGTGCGTGCGAGTGTGTGCACATGTTTGTTTTGGAGTGGATCAAATGTCTCTCAACGATGATTAAATTAATTAAAATATCCAAATTCACTCTTGGTTTTGTAAGCATTAGAATTGAGTGACTTCCCATCACCATCTAAAAACAAATGTGTGTTTATGTTTTGAAAGCTTAAATTCTAGTGTGCATTCAGGCCTTGTTTCGGATACACTGTAAAAAATTTTGTTTCAGTGTCATTTTTATGTTGACACAAGTTGTTTTTTTTGTAAGTTTGTTCATTCTACTTCCCAAGTTAAGTTGATTGATGTGGCAGCCATATAGTGTAGTGTGCAATGTTTGACTCCATAAGCACTTTGTTCACTTTAGGCACACAAGATGATACTTCTGCCGTGGCGGTTAAACCACCTCTGTGGTGGTCTGGCTCAGGTACTGTAACTAGAGATCTCTGTTCTACCACAGCTTTAAACCAATCATGTTGATTGAATAAATCGACTGGGCCTCGCTATAGTACGTAGTGTCAGTGTGAACAGGAACAGATCAGTGTGAATGTGTAGCATGAGAATTTACAGTTTAATGACTTCTTTAAGTCCTTGTGGTCTCGTGCCTTAATCGATGGATGTGGAAAACAGCAGTGTCTGAATTAAGGCAGTGGATTACAACAGACTTAAGTGCCACTGTGTGTCTGCTTGGGAAGGTCACGTGCTGGTGACTGGAGTCAGGAGTCACTCACCTTTGTTTTGAATGTAGAATATGGAAAAGTTCCTCTTAAAACCTGTCAGAGCTGTTTGTGGGGAGTTTACTCTGATAGCATGCTACATTATGTGAGCTTCACATCAAAACTGTGTTGCCTGCGTTGGCCCCATGGCTCGGTTTTGTAGACCTGCCCTCTTCTACTCCCCACTCTTCTCTTCCCTGCTCTGCCTCTTCTTCCCCAGAGCCCCTGGAGGAGCATCAGGTAGCCCAGCTGCTGAGGCGCTTTTCCACCGTCCCCAATATTGGTCACCCGTTGTCTTTGGACAGCGCTTTTGCCCACCACCTCCATCAGTGCTCCTATCATCTCCGTCTCTTCCGCAACTGGTTAATCTCCGGCCAGGACCCGCTAGAGTACCTCTACGGTCAGCCCCGCGGAGGTCCCTCCATGCCCTGCTGTGCCGTGACTGCAGTAATGGCTTCGCTATAGCTGTCTGAAGCATGCATGTGTTATTGGGAAAAGCCGCTTGCATTGACTCGGCACTTGTGGGTTTTTTTTTTACTTTAACTTTAAGAAGCTTGAGGGATGTCAATGAATCAAAAAAAGTTTTTTTGGCAGTGATGCAGATATCAAATTAGCATTTTTTTCAGTCGGGTGTAAAGCATTCAGCTTCTTTCTTAATGAAAGAGACTAAAATATGCAGTTTTTGGTAGCAGTAAAGCCCCAGCTTAGTTGTTGATGAAAAATAGATTCCACTATACAAAATCTGCAGCAAAGTTTACAGAAGTGTAATAAAAGGCATTGTTGTGTCTAAATATAGACATCTGTACTGGCTTTTTGGAGATTAGACTAGTTATCGGAAAGAACAGACCTTGAATGTTTAACTGTCAACTCCAATTTCGATTTTCACAAAAATAATTATTCTGGCCAAAAGATTTCACAAAACAGAAAATATTGTGATATCTATTGATATCATTTTAAAAAAAAAGTAAATAATGCTATTCAATTGATCTATAATTTGGCTTGTGTTTACTCTTTTTGGCCAATAAATCACAATCAAAACATGAGTTTAGGAAGCCGAGGGAGTATGTAACCTTTGTGGCTTTTAAGCAATGTTACATGGATGCAAACCACCTACAACATTAGAGTGTCAACCAGAGACTGGCACTGAATTATTTACGATATTATCATATGTGTAGTATGATAATCACGGTTATTAATGTCACTCTTACTGTCAATACTGGTGTACTGTGACACTCTTAGTGTTAACTGTTTTGAATCAATTAAAGGGATAGTTCACCTCAAAATAACAAATTCTGTCATCATTTACTCCCCCTCTTGTCTTTTCAAACCTGTATGACTGCAGAACACAAAAGAAGATATTTTGAGGAATGATGGTAATAGAAAACTGTTGATCCCAGTTGACTTGCATTGGTTTGTGCCCATACAATAGAAGTCAATGGAGAATTTCTTTTACAAACATCCCTCAGAATATCTTTATTTGTGTTCTGCAAAAGAAAGTCATACAGGATTGAAATGACAAGAGGTGAGTAAATGTTGATAGAATTTTCATTTTAGCCGACACATTAATTACATGTTTAATCTTAAAATTTTGTTTTGGCAGCCACATTTTTTTTATTACCAGTATGTTATTGTCATTGTTTGGTGAGCACTGAGTACATTCAAGGTTGAATTAGCATGTGGATTGTATTGCTATGTGCTGGGGTGTGTGGTGTGTGGTGTGGCAGACGCATGCCAGTGGCATCAGCTTACAGCTCTGTGAACTATTAAACAGTGACTGACATGCATGATTGTGGCAAATGATTTGCATGCCACAGGCCTCGGAGATCAGGAAAAAAATGGAAATCTCTGTTCCAAATGTCACTTTACCCCAAAATATTGTAAATGAGGACACCGTGTTAAGTGTTAGTTTAGTTTATTACACCTATTATGAGTTTTGGACAGGGTATTTAAGATGATTTGTCATACTCCATGCATTATAATACATATTGTGTTCTTTTTTGTATTATTCTCTTCTAGAATCCAACACAAAAATATTTATTACCATGAATTGCCATATAGGTCTCTTATGTAAAATTCATGCACTGATCACGTAACGTTATAGGTGCTGTTCTCACATTTATTTTTGTGTTCATTCTCTTGCTGTTTCTTACGTATTTGACAGATGTGTTACATGTGTTTCTGCCTCCTAATTTACATGTGTTGCTTTAATCCACATTAAGAGTTTGGGTTTTTAACTAAAAGAAGCACATAGAAACTGTTAACAACTTATTAACAACATTGTTTTGTTTTGCTTATGGAACCATAGTATGCAGTGTGTATGGATGTGGCAATATTGTGTGTTTGTCTTGAGTGCGGTTAAGATCACAATGGTCTCCTATTGTAATAAGTGCCATTGAGTGAATGGTAATGCGAGGTGGGTTTCGTTTTCTGTGTGCGCGTGTGTGTCTTGTATCACTAACAACTGTGTGGCAGTAGGTGAAATGGCCGTTCACGTTGTTTACGGGTTTTAGACTGTTGTTGTGTGTCAGAACATGAGGAAACGGGCAGTCTAGATGCGCACTGATGTCAGGACTGTCTGCTCTCATCACTTCTCTCATCTGCAGGTTTTGAAGGCTGCTCCATGGTGCCCTCCATCTACCCTCTCGAGACCCTTCACAACTCCCTGTCGCTGAAACAGGTGAATGAGTTCCTGACAGCCGTGTGTGAGAATGCAGAAGATTCCCACACCAGGACAACCAGAGGTGATGCCTTCAGCACCGTCAGCATCCATCATCCAGTCACATTGATAGTTTGTTTCATTTAAAGGGACAGTCCACCCAAAATGTATGTCATCATTTATTCATCCTCATGTCATTTAAAACATGCAACACAAAATAAGATATTTTGAGAAATGTCTCTGATGTTTTGTGTCCTTACAATGGAAGTCAATGGGGCTGATGTTGTTTGGTTACCAACATTCTTCAAAAAAATCTTTTGTGTATTGCAGGAGAACATACAGGTTTGGAATGACATGAGGATGAGTAAATGATGACAGAATTTTCATTTTTAGGATTAGTCAAACACAGAGGCACATTGTATAAATCATGCAAGTAACAATCCTTGTAAATGCATTCAGTTCGTGTGATACTATGTGCGCGCTTCTCTCCATCTACAGCTCTCTCAGCCATGTTTGATTCCCAAAACCAGCCCTCAGTGGACTCTTACATCCCTCAGAGAGTGCTGACTTCATCTGTTTCACTGCGCCAACGTTCTGATAGGCCGCCCTGGTGTAAGTAATGCCGCAATTTCTTTCTACAGATGTGTTACGTGTTTCACAAACTGCTCATGTACCCTAATCTGTGTGTATTTCTCCATACAGACAGCAGTGGTCCTTCCAGTACAGTGTCTAGCGCCGGTCCCTCGTCTCCCACCACGGCCGACACCTCCCCACGCTTCAGCTTTAGTGAGAAAATCACCCTCACCCCTCAGAGCAGTGAGGAGATCCATCCGGCCCTACATAACACCAACCAGTGCGTGTCCTCCACATCTGCAAACAGCCTTCACTCTGAGGAAACAAACCCCACTATGCCATCTCCCATCCTGGAGAGACCCAGTGATATACCAGTGGACAGCACAGACTCTGCAGGCCAGTGTCTAACAGAGAGCCCATGTTGTGGTGAAGCTGGGGAATCCCCTGAAGAGTCCAGTCCCCCCTGTTTACACTTGGCCGAAAGCCCACCGATGGAGTCCTTCTGCGGGCTGCCCGGCTCCCTCCCCGTGCTCCTCGAGCTCAGAGAGAGCAGTTCGGAAGCTGGCTCCAGTGCCCAAACTCCTCTCACGCCTGAAGAGCCAGATGAGTTCTTTGATACCCAGGAAACAGTTGAAGTGTGGAGGGGGAGTCCAGGGGCACTGCCTCACCCCGGCACTCCTCTGGAAGTGGGAGCTCCGCATGCGCCTGAGCCTTGAAGGAGACCGCGCATCCCTGTAGTGATCTAGCATGCTCTGGCTGTAGTGCATTGGAGACTTTCATTATGTCTCGTATGAATCCAGTCAAAGTGGGGTTTGCATACATAAAGAACATCTACAATCTGCTTGTGTGAGATTGTCACATGTTAACTGACTTTTTTACATTTTAAATTACATTTCTGTTTGTGATACTGTAGCGGTCATTCAGAGATGAAATGGCCAGTGATCCAATGTAAGCTGATAGATGCACTGAAGATCCACATTCAAGTTATGTTCACATTATCTTCCTTATTACTGTCTGCATTTTTCATTGGCTGGTCTGAAAGAGATTTTTCTAAGGGACTAAGAGCTTACGTTTAGGGAAGGACTTTGACTGCGATAGGCAAGATGAACTCTTGAATAATTTATACAGCTAGATGTATATTAAATAAATGCTAACAGTTTTATTACTATTTGCCAAAGCCTGCTACACCACTGTCATAATTTATTAAATCATAATAAAAAATATATATAATATACTACATATGTATGTATTTTATAATGAAATGTATGTGGTATATATATATTTATGGACTAATAAGCAGCTAATGTTTAACAGTGAGACGTCAAATGAATAAACGGTCTCATTTTTTATATTTTAGTTTTTATTTTTGTAACGCATACAGTACTGTCACGGTTTTTACAAATTGGACCTTAATTGATCAAACGCTTTGTAGCATTCGCCTCTAACAGTGAAGTACTATTTTTGTATTGTGACCATCCCTGTATGAGCAAATGAAGAGTGCAGTGTACTGACATTACGGTTATTTTTCCCTTGTTGTTTTCAAAGCACATTTAAATAAGGACATTTTTTTTATTTCATAATGGTCAGAGAAATGTACTAAGCATACACTGTACTGTTTACTCTATTAATATAAAAACATTTGTTTGGGAAAAGTCCATCATTATTTGATGGTAGACATTGTAGAAGCTGTGGCTAACTCTGATATAAGTGCAGCTACAGATGCTTGTCATTTGATCCTATACAGTGCATTTCAAATGTAAGACCTAGAATCTAGAGAAAAGCATTTCATTTCCATCCTCCAGCAGTGTGTGAATAGTTCTAACTGATTGAGAACTGTTTCTGTAATAGTTTTATTTGTAATCACTGACATACAAGCGTCTGCCTCTGATAGATTCAGCGACTCTGTTTGGTGCTCTGTATGCAGTCTGTACAGTCGTAATTAATGGCACTTTGATTTACAGTGTTAACAATAAAAGTGGCTTTGTCTATAGAAAACAATGTTTCACTTTGCAATGTTCCTGTCCCTCATTCTTACTCCCTGGATATCCATGGTCATTTTATGCATGCTTGCATATGCATCAGTGGCTCTTATTGTTATTCATCCTCATATTCTGTTTTTAAATTGTCATGGGTTGGCATGACAACGAGGTTCTTATAATTCATCACCTGAAGTGTTTTCATTCTGTCTGCTACGTCTTTAACTAGACGGAAAATGTAGCTAGCATTAAACAATACATCTACAATTCAATGCCACTAGCAACTATTATGTGATTATGTATATATTTCCATGTGATTGGGATCGCAGGACAGTAGGACATTGTCTGCTGTTGTGCCAAGCAGTGCATTCCGTTTCCTTTAACACAGGGGCATTGTTCATTTCTGTTACTTTTCTATTGAAGAACAGACAGGGTGGGGAGAAAAAATGGATACTAAGAGATAATAGGCATGTGACCTAGACAGTGATGTCATAGTCATGTGAATTCAGTGCCTGCAACCTGCTGGATCTCAATAGTGCTGTAGTTCTGCAAATACACTGCTGGGTTATTTTGTCAGATCATTTGTATGAATGATTCTAGAAATGTAATTTGTTTAGTTATTTTACTTGCTACATAAGAAAATTAATATTAACACGTTTATTTAGGCTGCAAAGGTCAATGCTTTATATTAGACTATATTACATACATCCTATAACCAGATACATTTTTATATGTGTATATATATATATAGTTAAAGAAATAAATCCACCTGACTGTACCAACTTCTACATTAAATCTGATTAAAATGACATCTGTTCTAAAAAAAAAAGATTTTTAGCATTTAGTGACTCACTGACTCACAGATCAAGTATTTGTTTTCCATTAACATATTTTATTAGTGATTATCAGGTTTACCTACAACATATCTGTAGACACTCATTTAGCTTAAAGAAAGATACAGAGTATTGCACATAAAAAGAAAGCAAAATGAAATCAAACTTAATGGAAATCCAAGTACATCATTTTACAACACTGCACGCTGGAAATGATAGCGCAGCCTGGTAATATGTGCCTTCCAGCAATTGAGACAATTAGCATCTAAATATATATGTTTAAAATAGTACTTTATTTAATAGAACTATGAACTATTACATACAAGTTTCAACTTAAGATCACATGCAGTAAACAGCTAAGCTCAATGGAATGCTAGATTTCAAAGATTTGTCGCTATCAAACTCATTGCTCATAACTAAGGGATGTTTTGCACAGCACATCATGACTAGTTTATTATTTATATAATTTTGAAACTTTGTCTTCAAAAAAAAAAATCTATAATCCCAGAGACAATTACAAATCTCGAATATAAAATGTGATCAGTGATCTAGTCACTTGATCTGGCAGTCTGCAGTCTGGTATTTGTGTGGTAATATGTTTGTTTCATTCTGTGGTGCTGTGATGTCACATTTGAGTTCGACTATGTCAGGCAGAACATGTCTGCAGCACAGCCAAATAACCAGAAGCTCAAAAGTTAAAGCACCTTAAAAACATCAGAGGCGAACATTAACTGATCCTTTCCTCAGAGAGAGAGAGAGAGAGAGAGAGAGAGAGAGAGAGAGAGGGAGAGAGAGAGATTGCTGAACCATTATCAGTATTATTCTGTAACCTTGTCTAGACATAAATACTGTTTGTCAAACTGTTTTTCCCCAAAGACATAAAAAACAAGACAATAAAAAATGTATCAGACGTGAAAGAAATGAAAACAATATTTAAGCATGTGAAATGTAAAGAATTAAAAGAATGTTGACAATTTAAAATGAAAACATTTTCATCTGCAGCCTTCCTTTTTAAGTCAAGGAGTTCATTTTGAGCCAAGCACTTCAAAGCATAGCAGTACTCAAATGCATGTTCAGTCTTCAGCTTATGATAACATCCATGCAGTGCATACAGTACTCTTTACAGAGAGTTTTCTATGAATCAGTCATATTGTGCGCCCTAAAAATCAGCATTGCTAGTAGCACTATTATTTATTTTATTCATCAAAGTGAAGCCTTATACATAACAAATATGTTATTCTGAGTGAATCAGCACATTCTGAAGGAACAGACACAAATAAAAATGTACAATGTTCAACCGATAAGCCGAATTGTTTGAATTTTGGTTGGGAATAGGTTTAAATATTTCACAATGCAGAAAGGGTGAAGATGAGTTCCAATAAGCTTTCCATTCTTCACTTGCATGGAATATTTGTAAGTGCATTATTCACACAGTATTTTACATCTGACCTCTTTCTAACATGTAACCCTCAAAATGTAAACACGGTCAGACTTTCAGACACACATTTCATACTTTCCAGTAATTCACTGAACCCCATGCATTTGTATTGCCAGCAAATTTGGTTTAAATAATCTCAGTCATCTTGTTTCAATCCTCATATATACATAGTTTTGGAATTTAAACTAGGGAAAATCATTACAGTGCAAATATGATGAAATCAGTAATAAAACATCCTTTTAAACTAAAAGCAAAACACTAAAAATAATTACAAACTCTGTCAACATACACTTTATACATCATTTAATGACAAAAATAAAATTTGAATCTTATATTTTTTTAGCATGTTGATAATAAACTAACTTCCCTTCTGAACAGATATTCGTACACTAAAACAAGCCTCCTTTTGTCTTTTGTTTTTCAGCATTTGGATCCTGATGTTTATTGTTATTATTAATTATGCTGTTGTTGCTGTTCTTATGTAGGCCTTCTATACAAAATAAATGTATAGCAAATACAATCTCTGCGTGCAGGAATGTAAATCAATTTTAAATTATTTTGAATAATTTGTTGGTCTGCTTTGTTGACTAAACCCTTATTTCTGGCACCCAGGTATATATTGATGTCAGTGCTGCTGAAGTAACCTTGTTGTCCTTTGCACAGTGGACATCCTAATTTGATGAACAGATATTTATATAAAACACAACTGTAAGATGAGAACAACACATAAACTGATCAGCTAAAAGCAGGAGACTCTCATCCAGGTGAGCTGCTGTATTCGGGGACTTTCTAGTGCTTTTGTTAAAAATGAAGAGGTATACTTGTGCTTTAGTTAAATATCATTGTATACATAACATCGATCTGAGCTCACTTCATCAAAATTAAACTGCATCTTGCACTGAAACCATGATATAAGAGACCTGAAATCTAAGGGTTAGGAATTCTAGATTCTCATTTGGATGATTATGTATGTATGCGTGTGTTGTACAACTTAAAGGGAAAAGCCACCCTGAAAAGTACACAGAGAAAGGCACATCTTCCTTCTGTTCTCCTGCTCTCACTATGAAACAATCATCAATGCCTACACCACTGAATTGGGGTTCCTGGGCAATAAATAACATGTGCTGTATTTAAACAAGGGCAGTTAAATATCCAAGGGTTAAAAATCACAACCAAAAAAACACACTTAAGGCTGTAATGGACCATTTGAGAGTAAAGATGTGAACCTGGGAGCCATGATGAACTTAGAACTCTATTTTGCAGGCTGGGAATGACTCGTCCTGCATCACTACTGTACTGCTGCTGGCCAGGACCATGATGTTCAGCTCCTGTTGTTTCTCATGTGTCTGTTGATACCACTCACGGGTCACTTCAGTGTCATGAGTAGGTATTAACGTCACCTAAAATCAGGACAGAGTTTAACATTTATAGTGTATGGTACAGTACGATATAGTGCATTACACCCACATTACATTTATTTGTTTACCAAATGCTTTTATCCAAAGCAACTTCGAAATTAGAGAGGCTTTAAAATTCTGTCAGTGAGATAAAAGCCATGTTTTTGTCTAGAGCAGTGGTTCTAAGGGGGCCTCAAGATGACTAAAATGAGACAAAATGAGCATTGAAATACATTTTTAAATACTAAAAAACAATATATTTCTTATTATTTATAATGAATAAACATTTTTCTAGTTAATAACAAGCTTTAAAATATTTTATTTGGTAAAAAATGTGAGTTTTTGTGAGTGGGGTCTTTGAATATTGTTCAATACAATGGGGGGCCTTGGAAGACCCACAGTATTATTCTGTTTTACATCAACGCTGCCAAAAAATTGATTTAAAAATACTTCTTTATATTATCCCAATTACAAGAAACTTAAACAGCATATGTGACCATGCCTGTAAACTCTCAGCTAAAGTCATCTTTTGTGTTTCTACATCAAACCATCCTACACAGTTTAAAGGACATTCTGTGAAAATATATATGTGATATCTTTAATATTGACTAAGTAATGTCATAACTAGATTGTGAGACTTTAACCTGGATTTTACAGACAGGGTATGGTTTTGTCATTTGCCTTTGTTAAATCACAATGATAAAAAAGGTGTTATTTGTTTGTTATATGGCTGAAAAAACAAGTTTATCCTGAAAAACTAAGTGGTGAAGTTGAAGTAAATTCATTGAAAATGGGTCCCACAGACCTGAACACCACACAAGAGTTAAACCATTTTTTAATAAAGATTTAAACTTATCCTATACAGAATATATATATAAATATTAAAAAAACAGTTCACCTGTAGATTGGATCCCCACTGTGCCTTTCCTTCTAGCAAGGCATCTAGTACACTTCGGCTTGGTTCTCCATTGCTGGAGTCATTTCCGCTCACTACATAATATGCAGAACGAACACGTTTGAAGAATTCCTGGTCTACATTTTTAGCACTGCAGTGGTTGGGAATGTAGGCCAGATCCACATAGATAGGAGGGCCGGGTGGCACAGCGGCACTGGATTTAGCTGAATTGGAGCCTGTAAGAAATGCAGAAACAAGTTTTTTGTCAGTAAATCATAATCTTTTCATAATCATAATCTATTTGAACTGGCTTATTCAAATGTGCATGTTCATACCCGCACTGTTCTTAACACCATTAACAAGCCCCTTGCCAGTGTTGTGGCTTGACCTTGACAGATCGTCCTCCAAGTCCTTCTTCTTCAGAGAGGCAGAGGGGTCCTTGGACGGAGACCTCTTCCGCCTTGGATCAGTCTTCCTAGCCGGAGACGAGGACTTTGTTTTACCTATTTTACGTAAACTCTTTGTTTTGGTATCTTTCTTGTCTGTTAGGCTTGACAAAGCCTCAGGATCTACCATGCACACATCAGGATGAGGTGGATAAGGAGCAGGGTCTCTCATCGGTGAGGGGAAAGGATCATGACTTGGTGACTTAGATGAGTAATGTTTCCCCCCATAGGCTCCAGATGATTTATCTACAGGAAGGTAGTCCGCGTCCTCATCAGAGTCAACGTTACCTTCTGCCGTGACTGACGGACACTCTTCTGATTGGGAATGTAACGGTTCACTGATAGAGGTTGGAGGCGTGTCCTCTCCGCTGGCACTAACCCCAGCAGCCATGGCTCCAGAGAGATGCTGAGATTCACTTTCTTCACCGTGATGAGCGTGAGAGAAGTGAAGAGGTTGTTTTTGAGATCTTGTCTTTCCAGCAGGCTGCTGTTGATCAGATCCTTGACTTCTCTGTTCTTCATTCTCCTCATCGCTTGAAAGTTGACAAAAGCTTGGGTTGATGAAGGATGGAGATGTGTCTCCTCTTCTCTGCTTATACTCACTAGATGAATAGCCAGGAGAAGCTTTGGATGAATGCGGACGAATGCCAATATCTGAAGGATAGTCCGAGTCTGCGCTGTGTCTGCTTGGGTCATCTGTATAATAGAAGGACTGTAAAGGTTGGTCTGTGGATGAGAGGGAAAGAGGACGTGCTGGGTGCTCCGGCTCGGCTTCTTCTTCTTCTTCTCCTTCGTACTCATCCTCATGACGGTAGTTAGGCGGGAAGGCACCCGGGTAGATGTTTTGTTGCTGCTGCATCTCCCACTTATTTGGACTCCTAACTGTTTTGATGTCACAATCTTGGCTCTTCATTTCTATTTTTGACAGACCTATTTCCACCTTGCCGGTTCCACCAAAACTCTCCGGTGCGCTCAAGCTAACTTCTGCAGGCCCGTTTGTTGTGTCTGGCTTTAAGGACTCGGGGAAAGAGGAAGTGTTTGAGGTAAAAACATCTGGAATGGTGCCACTCATAGGCATGTCCATTGTTAGTTTTTCACTTAATGAATATGTGGCGTCTTTCTTATCTGTTGGGGTTGCGAGTGGAGATCTTTGGTATTGCAGTTTGTCCTGTTCGGTTTCATTCATATAATCCTCTTCCTCCTCTTCACTACTCTCTGTGTCTTCATAATATTGTTTTTCAGGGCACTCGTATTGAAGTGTCGATGAAGCCCCATAAAGCCCTTCAGGAATAGAGTCTTTCTGTGTGGCCTGAGGGAGAGAAGAACTCAGTCCAATTGCCCCAAATTCAACTTGTAATCTAGAGTCATCATCCCATTCCGGCTTGTAAAAGCACTGACTCTGTGGAAGTTGATCTGAAACAGAACTAGTAGTGTTAGCCGGTTCTTTCTTATCAACTATACAAGAAGCAGTTTGTAAAGGGAAAGGTTTGTTTTCCTCCAAGGATGATAAGGGTGAGAATCTTGCAAGGCTAGAGGTGGATTCAGCTGTTGTGGTGGCGGGTGTCAGCTTCTCTGAAACTTCTAAATATTCATCTTTAACCTGCGCACCTGAAGCAGAGAATGGCGAGTCTATTACTAGTAAATGTTCATCTTTTAAAGATGAGTACTCAAATCCAGTACTGGCTGGAGCCTCTAACTCATCTCCAAACTGGCGGCTAGTAGACAGAGAGGCTGATGCTGAGGAGGAATGACTGTAGGAAGAAGACGATGAGTATGCTGTTGCTGACATAGTAGTATAACTGAAACCCACTGCAACAGAGTCATCTGTTTTTTTTTCTACAGCTTCGGGTGTCTTCTGCTTGTCAAACTCAACATCTTTGCTTTTAAATTGATATTTATCCTCAACAGGCTTGCTTGATAAAGGCAAATATGACTGAACATCTTTTTCATATTTTTCCTCAAACTCATCTTTCTCCTCACTGGAAGAATGCTCAAATGTATACGAGCCTGTAACATGACTTTCAGTAGGCAGGGTATCACCTTTAGCAGTTTGCAATGATTCCTTAGGACCCTCATGACTTAGAGTAGATTCAAATGTTGATGAATTTAGCTGTTTGCTATACGTGTCAGATCCAAATGTATAGTCTGTAATGCTGTCTTTCTTTTCGTCTTGGAATTGAGTGGGTACAGTATATGTGACAGTACTCAGTGGGCTCTGTGGATCTTTCTCCGGTCTGTCTTTGGCTCCTTTCTCTATCTCATTATCACTTCCATGGTCTTCATACTCATATACATCATCCTCCTCATCATCCTCATCCTCATCATCCTCATCCTCATCTTCATCCTCTCCATCAGCAAGCATCTTCATGTCTTTAGCCATTGCTTTCTTTGTGCAAAGAGTAGATTGGCCTACCGCAGTGCTTTTAATGCTGTATTCTGAGATAAAGCTGTCATCTGCATAATGGACCGATTGTGATGCAGCACCTTCTGCCACCGCACTTAAATCAGGCTTTTCAAATTGAACTGAAAATGGGTTTTTCTCTGCTGAAATAGAATAGGTTTTCTCAAGCGTCTCCTGTTCAATTGCATTAATTTTCTCAGAGAAAGTTCCTTCAGACATATGCGGTGCCTCGAAGATACTTTGTGTTTCACTATATAAGGTTGATGATATTTGCGGTTGACGTGGTGTTTTAAAGTCAGGAATCTTTTCAACAAAAGTATCCATGCAATCCTTTTTCTCTGTTGTTTTTACAGCAATCTCCATATCATTGAATGTGTTGTCTGGTGGCAGATTGGGAGAATATGAATCTACTGAACTTGATTTGCTGTCGTATACATCAGCGTATGTAAAACTCTTCCCAACATATGGTGTATCTTGCCTAACCACTCTTTCAAAATCTCCTTTGAGGCCTTTGTCACACTCAGGGAAGGAATACAAGTTGAAGTGAACACTCTTATCGCTGTCTTTAGAGATCACCTTTGGGTCATCTATCTCTGAGAATGACACATCTTTTTTGTCTTGGTCTGCTGACGTGGGATCTAACTTGCCCTGGGGTGCTTTTACACTCGAGTAAGTACCATCCTCAGTTTCACTTTCATCTTCCTCTCCTGAGCTCTGCATTTGGGATTTGTGCTCTTGAGCCAAAATTGGTGCGTTATCTTTCTTATCTGCTGTTTTAGAGGTGTCATCTTCATCAAGAAAGGTGCTCTCCCTCTCCTCTTTGTATTTAGTTTTCCCACACACATTATAGCTCTCCTTTTCAAAAGAATCATCTTCACTTTCCTCTTCTTCATCCGAGTCATATATTTTTGCCTTTGTGCTGGAAAATCCCTTTTTGAAAGGGTCAACCTCATCATGCAATACCCTTATAGACTTTTTGTCAGCAGGAGAATCTTGAGTCAAATACTTTTGAAATTCAATACTCTCTTTGTCAAGTTTGTCTTCTTTGTCTCCTGTTAGTGGCTTTTGTGTCTTCTCCTCAGTTGGAGAGTAGCCACTGCTGGTCGGACCTGATGGTGTGGGTGAAGCAAACCTCATAGTGTTGTCATCTGGACTGACACATCTTTCTTCACTCTTTGAGGCAACACTTGTCTCTGAGGTGCAAGGCAAATGTGGTGAGAAGGACAAACCATGGTCATATGTAGCTAATTTAGGCTCATCCTTGGAGAGTATGATGCTTTCATGTTTTTCCTGTGTGCCAACAGAAGAAAGAGGTGATGTTGGTGATGGAGCTTTCTCAAGAACTTTCTCCTTGTCCTGAAGCAAGGCAGCAGACGCATACCCCTCATGGAGCTTTCCAAGTGGCACGTCAACATTTGGTGTCTCATCCTCTTCCTCATCTTCTTCATCTTCATAATTTGTGTGAGTGGCCGCCTTCCCACTAATTTCAAGTTCTGGCACAATGTGTTGGCATTCCTCTGAAGGAGGTGATTTAAAACATTTGTCCTCCTCTAGGGAAGAAGTTGGAGAAATAGTTCCTGCTGAGTGAAGGTATTCTTTCCCTTGTGTGGCATCTGTCTGTACGGAAGGTATGCTGTTTACAGTATCTAAGAGTAAAGAGCTTTTTCCTGCATCTTCAGTAGGTGGCGCTGTGACGGATGCTATAGATTGATCTTCAGTAACAGATGTTGCAAATGATGATAATTTATCATATTCAGTAATCGAGGTGGCTGAAGATATATGCTCTTCCTCAGCCAATGGAGCCGCCACCATATTGGTTGCATAAGCGGACAGCACTGGCTCTTGGTCTACTGCAAACCCCTTTGAGGATAACTCAGAAGCAACAGATATGGTTGGTGGTTTCATACCATGGACGGTGTCAAAAGTCCCCGGTTCATCAGGAACAGAGATGTCATAGGAGCTGACGTCATACTGAAGATGCGGGATACGTTCTTCTGTCTCCTCATTGATCTCCTCATCTGAGAGAGTCTGCTCCGTCTCAGAGTAACCCGGAATGGTCTCATCTTGGATGAAAGAAACATGCTCTGCAGCGCCCACAGGTTTGGCAGATTTCACCTCACTCTGCTTTATCTCCCAATCCTTTTCCAATTTCTCCTTCTTAGCCTCATCTGATTTGTACTTGAGCTCCTCCTCGTGAACTATATCTTCTGCTTCCTCTAGCTCTGCTTTCTCAATCACATCCTCATCTTCTTCACTGTCACTCTTTTTGGGTTTCACTTCAAATTCCTTTTCTTCCCCTTTGGTCTTTTCTTGCCATTTTGTATCATCCAGCCTCCCCACAGACTCAGACGGAGCACTTTTCAATTTTGTGGTATATTCATCTTCTACGTCATCTTCTGTACCGGCACCTTCATTTTCAAATCTATCAGCTGTTTTAGAAGGAAATTCGCCTGTCTTTTCTCCATATGGTACCCTCTCCTCATGAGGGGATTCTGCCTCAACGTCCGTTGTAGTTATTCCCTCATCTGGAGATTCAATGTGAGGGACAGCAGTATCAGAAAACTGAAGAGTTGACAAAATGTTGCTTTCTGTGGGTTTGGAAAGCTGTTCTTCCAGTCGCAATGCTTCAAAATCCTTGGTTAGATCCTCTGGGGAGGACACTAAGGACCTGTCACTCTCCTGTTTCTTTACTGAAGCTTGCTTGGCAGCCGGCCTGTTTTCTTGCTCTTTTACAGCTTTAGTTTTTTCTGCTTTAGGTTTTACATGAACCTTTGCTTTGTTCAGAGTCTTCCTGACCTCAGGGGTGAACGGCTTTAAGTCAGGTTTAGTGATTTTTCTCACTTCTGGCTTAGGTTTATCTTTTTTCTTCTCCTCTTTAACTTTGGGTTCTTTTTTAACCAAGTTCTCTTTCTTGACATCTGTCTTTTCTTTCTTTGTTTCTTTCTTTTCTTGATCTTTCTTTTCCTCCAACTTGGCAGTCTTCTCCTTGATCAGTTTTTTAGGAGATTTGTCCTTCAGCAGTTTCTTTTTCTCTTGTTTTTCTGGTGACAGTGTCTTGGGTTTCAGTGTTTTTGGAGCTTTAACACTCTCTTTAATTTTCTTCTCTTTCTTTTCCACTTTGTTCTCCTTCACTGAGTCACTCTTCGACTCAATGTCTTCATTTGTTTCCTTCTTGCTTGCTTTTGTAGTGGAAGACATTTTAGGGGAGGATTTAAGACTTTCTTTGCTACCCGTTCTCAGCTTCATTTTAGTTTGTTTGATCAGTGGAGGTGGAGCTCCAGATGACATGTCCTTCTGAGTAGCGACTGGATAGCGCAAGAAATCGAGATGCCTCAGCTTTTCCAGTCCCTCAAATATCTTGTTTTGTGGGGCATTTCCAGGAAAAAGTACCCTTACGATCTTTTCAGTTGGACTTGCAGGTACCCAGACAACCAGAGCGGTTACTGATGTGAGGTAAGGAACAGAAATCTCTCCCTCTTTGCCATTGGCCAGAACAATACCAGTCTTAGCTTTACTATTACCAGCCCACTTTTGCATAAAGAACTGCATTTCTTTACTGTCCTTAAGCGGATTTAGAACATACATGTCTAATTTGCCAACACCCAACTTGTGAAAGAGTGTTAAAGGCTCAATTGTGTTGCTCACAACTCTATACAGAGGTTCAGGTTTGATACCCAGTTTCTGAAGGTATTGCAATGTGAGAGAGGCCTCCTCAATGCTCCTCTTTGCTTTCAGTGTGGTATCCAGCGTCTTTAGCTTTTCAGGAACATTAAAGAACACAACACCGAGTTCTGGTGAGATCAGGTTTTTCATCCAGTCTCCATAGCCATTTGATCCATGCGTCTTCTCTTCTTCCTGCTCTGCGATTTTCCTCTGTAAAAGTCCATTGATGCCAGCGAGATTATCTGCTCCTATATGGGTGAGGAGAACAGAATCAATCCTGTCCAAATGTCTGACCAGCTTCCAGAAGCAAGACTTCCTATCCGATCCACCATCGATCAAAATATTAAATCCATTGACGGCAAACAAAGCAGAGTCTCCCCGTCCTCCAGGAAAGATGTAGCAGCACGGCTTGGACAACTTGAGGAACCCTCCTGAGGTTGGTGCTTCTAAAAGCTCAAAAGGAGACAGTACGTCCACCGTCTCAGAGACGTATTCTGTGAACTCGGTCACGCCTTCCATGTCAGCCAGCACAGGCTCAGGGTTCACTTTGTACACCAGTAGGTTCTGCTCCTCTACGGAGCTCCAGCCCCCCTCTCCTTTACAGGACACAGTCAAACAGGCTTTCTGAGTTGTAGATGGCTGGTTTAGGAGATCTTTAATCTATTAAGATATAAAAATGTGTCAGTAAAAATCAAATGCTTAATATTACTTTGGGATCTGTAAAAGTGCAATAGGCACTTACCCTACGACTTGAGATGATGTCAGAGAATTGTTTCCAGCCAAAAACTCCACTTTGCAGGATAATGTCACCACCCTGTTTAGTACTCTGTCCACTTAAGACCAACAACTTGTGCCCTGCTGAGTCACAGAGCAGTGTTCTGATCTACAATAAAAGAGAAGAGAGCGCATTTACAATTGTAATTGACAGTCAAAATTATATGGGATAATATATGATTACTGGAGATAAAAAAGTCAATCGTATTGGCTTAGGAAAAAAACAAATACCTCTATATTAATATTCTCCTCAGATGGGTTCACTAATACGACAGTCTCAAGAACATCACTCTTGTAATGTAAAAGCCTTTGTCCTAAAAAGAGATCAGAAAAGTTTTAAAATGCACAAAAATATGAATCCTTCAAATTTATTAACATTTTACTGATAATACAACTTATTAATGAATTTTGTTCCTTAACTCGAGATACAAAAGGTTGCACCATATTTGGGATGATAAAATCCCTGCCTCTTTGCATTGCCTTTGTTTAATCACTATTTATGTCTCTTCCTGTTGCTGTGCAAGAGATTACTAATCCTGTGAATGCTTCTTAATTCCATGCAATCAAAACAATATTGCAATGCTCCTGCAAGCAAATCTATTGGCTGTTGCCATGGGGACAGTGAGCTGGAGATTGCCACCAGCCGCGTTACACTGACCCAGTCTTGATGCTGCGCGACGCATTGCAGCATTTCTGAAAAGAGTGAAAAAAAATCCCCCTCGCTGAAAACATAAATGCGAGCAGCGCACAGTTGAAACATACAAACCAACTCATGACCCAGTGGATTATTCGGCTATGTTAGGAAAAGATCTCTCATTAGCTGTTTCAACTGCTTCACATCTTTCTATAGGAGGGTTTCTATAGGAGCATGTTCACAGCGGTGATAACGGAACAAGGGCACTGAGAATTAAATAGCAGATGCTGCCACACTCTTAGCATCTTAACATATACGATATGTGTGATCAGTGTGAAAAAGCATTTTTACAATTCATAAAAATATTTTTTATATGTTATCTATGATAAATTGCTGGGGAAGATGAAAAGACAGTAGCTAACTGAGAGAAAAATCTCGTAAAACATATAGTTAATAACTGAAAAATAAAAAATTCCTAATGGAGGCAATGAACTAAAAACAGTGCTAACCCAGTTCAACCCACAAACATTTTATGGCATCATTTCACAAAAGGTGGGAATCCACAGAAGCCTGCTGATATATTTTTATTTAAATATGATTCACAAAACGATCATTTATTTTCAGTCTGTTTAGAGTACAGTTATTAAAATGTGATATATTGCAAACTTTAACTTAAAATTTAATCTCATTCAGTGTTTATATATACTACATATAAAAACATACTGTACTAGCTCAATGCACACTCACGCTTAATGATAGTAATCTCTAATATTCATGTGTTAAAACTATAACTATACTAAGTATTGCAAAATAAAATATTGCAAATTTACGCAAAACTCTTTTTTTCTGATGAGGCTATTTAAAAACTAGAAGGCTTTAAGGGAAAATATGTCACTTTTAATATTTCATTCTGAAAAAAATCTGGCATTTATATGTTGAGTTTTGACCCCCTAGGTAGCTGACATCATTTTGACATCCCAACAGGGGGACATTCTGACATCCTTTCCTTCTGAACCAACCGTGGTACTAATAATTGTGTTACAAGAAGCTTTGGGACAGCTGTCAACATGACCTTCAGATGTGCTTTCACTTCGAGAGAGACAAGAAAAAATATTATGAGCAGCTAAATCTGGCTGCATGGTCTCCTGTGACATTGAGCATATGGACAATATATGTGGCCATATTTCATACACCTACTGCTTATACCTTACTGCCATTAATTTCTAACCTCACTGTCATACACTTACAGTAATTCATAACAGATACAAGAATTTGTGTGATGATGTGATCTGTGCTTTTTATAAGAAACTAATTCTAAAAAGAGTTTTATTTAAATATAAAACATATTTGTATGGAAATGTTATCCTATAGGTGAAATACTACAAGTTTGTCTAATGACCTAAAAAAAGCATATTTATTGTAATTTATCTGTATAAATACAAATCATCCCGTTACACTAGGACCCAGGAAGCCACTGATGATTATGCAGAAAAACATGCCATGCATAATGCGTTATGACGTACATGGAGTATCAAAATGTTTGGTTTTGCTTCAATGCACCTATGAGAGTTAAAGAACAAAACTGTTATGAGTTTTGCAAGTTGCTGGCTTGGAGTAAATTAGGTTCAGAATAGATACAATAATCAAGTCACTACACTGAACATATGTTCTGCTTGTTGTAGGATGATATTATGATATTATGTCAATTCAGGGAATCTGAAAATATAGATGCTTTGATGTATTTAAATCATGTGCACGGATATTAAGTAGCTGAGCAGATGGTGTCTAAAATTAGCAAATTCACCCGAGAATGTAAAACACTGACAAATGCGGTCAGATGTATTTCATACTTGTTGAGACTAACTTGGTCACAGTCTAAGATTTGATGACATACTGTACACAGAAAGATCTTTAATCTGTGCTATTTAATCTTCACAAGCAATTTTGGCTTTTGGGATTAAATGATATGATAACCACAAGTGTGCCAACCGACAGATGCTTTTAGTGAAGATAAATTAGTGGGGTTGACTGAACTCCTTCAAGCATTTCTTAATATCTGCCTTTGAGCTCACTAACTGTGATTCAGAACAGGCTTCGACTTATATTGTAACGTTGACACGTGCCTTTGTGTAAAACGATCATTTTTGCAAAATAGATTTTTAGCCATGCAAGAAACGTCACTGAATAGAACTGTAATGGCATTTGATTCTGACAGCTGAAACTATACTTGCAAAGCTCATTTCTCACTGAGGTGTAAATGTGATTATATCATATAAGGGCTGAATGCCAACATTCCAACACATCATTATTACAAAAGAGAATCAAAAAGTGCTTCAAGTTAGAAACGTTCAGCTGTTGTTAGTTGATGCGAGCAATTACATTTCCAGTCCATTACAAACCCTGAACAGATGTAACAACCACAATCAGATGCAACGTATTACATTTCACTGTTATCTCATTCTATCTTTTCCCTGTCCACAACCACAGTTCAGCTGCCTTTAAAACACACTGTGTGTGACAGAAACAGAGAGAGAGGCGAGGCATGTCCCACTTTTTAAACAGTTATCTAATGGTAGTGATTTAGTAAGCAGTAGGCTTCTGTATTTAATCTTATTAAAGCGTCTCAACTGTATCCGCACTGAAATTCTGACCTCTTCTATACCCGGCAAGTGTCTGTGAAACACTGTAACAAGTTTATGTCAATTATATTGTTTGGTAACAATAAGTAAGGGTCATACTGTGAAAAAACCTTTTATAGCAAAAACAAGGGTATAGCGCTCATTTATATGTATGTGTTCTTGCGGCGTAATGGACCCATTATGCTATAAACAGCTGGTCTGCATGAATACAGAGAATGGGTATTGGGTACAGTTTATACAAATGGCTCATTTAAATGCAATAAATTACTAAAAGGAATAAACAGTACAAAACACAGAGGGACATGTAAAATGTCAATTTTGGAACTTGTTAAAATTTGCTCATGCAAATAAATGACACAATTACACAGAAATAAATTATATTCATCATCACATAATAACCAAAAAAAAACCAAGTTCTTACAAAAACACCTTCACATATACTAGTGTGAAGGACAGGTAAAGATCGAGAGATTGCATCTACACCAACAGGCGAGTGACAGGGTGGTGCTGAAGCAAACCCTCCTCCTCTCCATCAATACAGCTGACCTCAGCAAAGCAAATAAGCCCAGGCCATCTTGACATGAGTGATCATCTTAAATAGTATATATATTTCAATCAATGGCATTCTCAAAACAAGCATTAAGAAGAAATACCCAAGATTGGTTCTCTCTCAGTCCAATTGAACATGTTAAAGATAAATACTCAAGGCCAGGCCTTCACACTATTTGCTTAATCATTTGACATGGCAAATATGCGCACCCCTTAAAACGCAACGTTTACACTTTATAATAAACTCATCTATGAGATTCAATTTCACTTTTTCTTCACCTCAAAGACTGATGCGTACGCGACACGCGGACAGCTTCCAAATGACGCTTAACTGCATCCCATAATGATCAAGAGTCACAATTAAGATCTGGGTCACATTGAAAAAAAAAACAATGTGACCAATTTTACCAAATTCACTGCCCATTACTGACAACACGCCTTGACTGTTACATATAATATGTCTGAGATGAAATAAGCAAATATAAGGTCAACTGAAACGGAGTAATATAATAATAAAAGCGAAAGTATGAGAACTACTTAGAAATAAACTAACAGCGCTGTTCTCGTCTATTTTTTTAAGATATTTCCTCATCACCTTGCCATCTGATTCTTGTTTCTAGATTTTTATATCGATCATACATCGTACACCACCTACATAAACAAAAGGCACACTAACATTTTAAACAACTTGATATTTTATGTCCGATAGATGACTAAACATTACAAGTGAACAAGCCAGAAGGCGATACCAAGACAACCAATGTTAGAGGTTAAGACAACTAGATGATCAGTAAAAGCATCGTTAAAATGACTGAATAACTTTGGTCACAGAGCAAGATATTTGAACCATATGCCAATAAACAAACATGTGAAAATATTAATGACGGATCAGACGTACCGTTGCTGATGCTGCGCTGTGCGTATCGTGTGTCGAGCAGCCCGAGAGCGCGCGCACAGACACACTGATGCGCGCTGGAGAAAGTAGGTGTGGCCTGTGAGCTTGTGTTCACAGATGTAATACGAAAAGGAATGACTCTAAAAAAAAAAAAAAGAGAAACGTGCAACAATGCGCTCACAATTCTATGGATTCCTTGCCAATTCTATTCGAATATATACGTAATGTAAAAATATGTAGTTGGAAATGCAGGAAGGCCAAGAGATTCAGTCATAACCCAGTCCAAAACAAATTATTTTAGCTGTATTAAATAAATACACATGGAAATTAAACAGTTTTTCCCCCTTTGTTTAATCACATTCAATACAAAAAAACAGTTTTAAAGCATAACATTTTACAAACTCGAAGAATGAAAAAGTGAAATGTCTTCAAAGCATCTTAATATCATCATAAAATATTTGTAAAAATGATGTAAAGGCATACTGTAACTGTTCAACTGTAAAATAAACAATTCTGTATTTTACTGCCTCTCTAGATGTTGTGGTGGTCAAGAATGGCAAGGTTGGTCTTGTTAGCAATTCATGTACAGCTGATCCCAGCCCGACAGCTGCGCAGCAAGACAAATCTGACCCATTAACTGCCCTCCATCAGCATTCTCCAGCAGACACAGTCTGTCTGCCTCTAAAAACCTTTTTGACAAAAAGCCAGAGCAATTTACAGTATTTACAGTAACACAGTGAAATCTAGAAAAAAAATCTTAGATTTAGATATACAGCAGAAAATCAATCTGAAACTCTTAAAACTAAAAAATGAAACCACAGAAATGACTATAATACATTAAATGGGTAGAAACTAATATGTGTATAATAATAATAATTATAATGTAATACTCAAAATGTTTTTTACAGTATACCATGATATTAAATCATGAAAACATGGTCAAACTGAAGAATTGTATTTTTAATGGCAAAATGAGATGAGTGCTACATAATGTGCTACAAGAGGCTTTGCATTTGTTAAATCACATCTAAATTGATGCCATTACAAGATTATAAATAGACACTTCCAGACAAATCCTAAGCAACTGTTCAAAGCAGCAGTCTGCCTGCCGCGCCCTTGCTGCTAGACAGACTGCGTCCATCTCTTGAATTATCCCAGTTATTTCATCCTTTCATTATAGTCCCACGATAACAGCTGGCTCATCTTACAAAATGGTAATGCATTAGCACAGCACCACAAGGATATGTACAATATTCTTGTGTATTTGCAATAATATTCAACAGATACTGATAAAAATCTGTACACTTAGGATTTTAGGCCTTAGTGAGATCCTCAGATGAACTGTAGTGACAGATAATTAATTTGTGGTTGAATATGTGTATGTCATTGCAAACTTGTACGGCTTTCTTCGGCAGAAGATTTTTATTTTATAAGATAAAATATCTTCTTTTGCGTTTCACAGAACAAAGAGTCATATACATGTTTTGAACAACATGAAAGCAACGTTTAAATTTTTTGGTGAACTATAACTTTAAAAGATCATTATGCTCTAGACTTTAAAGGGATAGTTCACCCAAAAATATAAATTCTGTCATGAATTACTCACTCTCTAGTTGTTCCAAACCTGTATACTTTACTTTGTTTGGCTGAACACAGAGAAAGATATTTGGACGAATGCTTGTAACCAAACAGTTCTTGGACCCCATTAACTACCATAGTAGGAAAAATGACAATGGTAGTCAAAAGTGCCCCAGAACGTTTTGTTGTCCTACATTCTTCAAAATATCTTATTTTGTGTTCAACAGAACACAAAAATATAAAGTTATTTTTCCTACTATGGTAGTCAATAGGGTCCCAGAAATGTTTGGTTATAAGCATTCTTCCAAATATCTTTATACTTGTTCAGCAGAACCAAGAAACGTACACAGATTTGGAACAACTTGAGAGTAAATGATGACAGAATTTTTATTTTTGGATGAACTGTCCCTTTAACAGCAGGGAATCAGTGTTTTGCTTACTAAAACAATAACCCGTTGTCTTTCCTTAGACCTCTGGTTCAGAGTGTGTGCTCAGGTTTCACTCTGGTGCATGTGGTGCAAGATCCAGCAATCAATGCCACCATGAGGCAGACTGAAGTCGCCTGAGCAGTATGCTGATGCTCTTGTGTTCATGTACAGACTGCAGGGGTATAAAAGACCAGAATCAATAACCCATCTTGAATTATTAATCAATGCTAAGAAACACACCCTTGTAAAGCCCTCTGTCACAGATAACAGCTTCATTGCTGGAGAGATTTGTACGCTTTGCTGATGTCTCAGACAAAGATTTGCACTTTTTCCTGTGCTGTTGTTTAGGTGAGATATTCACAAATCAACACGTCACCTAACAGCTCTAGGGTTGTCTGTGAAGATATGCCGCATGCAGAGTGATCTTCAAAATTACATTTTAGAGCACTGAAGCAACCACATACAGTAGCATCTTTTTTGTAGCAGATCATATAGAAGCGTGATAAGTATAAATATAGCTCGAGCTTAAGTCCATTTAAACCACGCTGGACATTAAATAACAGTATTAAATCTCCCAAAGCAAATGTAAAGGTTGTATGTAATTACAGCAGAGGAAGGTACTGTCTCTTCATGCATTTCCATCTTGGGGGAAGGGGGATGCAGTTACACATATCAACCTCCAGTAGACTCATTGCTCATTTTTTCTCCGCCCTGTTAATTTTCCTTGTTTATTAACTTAATTATGCTCCGAGCATCACATCCAAGCTCACGCATGCAAGTCCCAACAGCATATTTAAAAGCTTTTCTAACCAAACTTGCTAAAGAGATTATAGCAGTGAGTCATTAATGTGAGGCAGGTTTCTGAAAAAAGTTAATTGAACAATGCCCGAGACAGCTGGGGCCACGGTGACCATCCCAGCCTCATGCCTGCTGTCTCTAGGGATAGTAAGAGATCTGTAATGATTGTTTAAGGGCTCATCCATCTGTGTGGGTTGTAAAGTCCCTGTTTGGGGTTTCATGAAGGTGATCTCTCGCTATTCCCATCTGAACTGAATGGGAAAAGCAACACATGGGAAAGTCTATATTACGCCATCATCCTATTATTCATTTCAGAATCAATACATTAACCTTTATCATTTACTGTCTTATTTAAGACAATATTGCCTATAACCTATTTTGAATTGTTATTTTTATGACTGTCCGTTTCTCCAGTCCGATCAAATGTTCCTATTCTCTGCCTGACCTTGTTTTTTGACCTCGCCTGTCAGCATGCAGCACTAATCTCGCTCAATTTCCCCGTCCAGCTCAGACATACAATAGGTTGACATGTTGCTAGAGGTTCTTTTCATGTCTCATCTCCAGCACTTCTTACTCCTGAGACAGAGGTCATATGGGGATTCAGTAACACACAAATCTAGCTCTCCTGCTAAGAACTTGCAGCTTTCTTTTCAAAACATATGCAGCCATCAAATCACTATCACCAGCTGCCTCGTATATGAGCCTATATTAATAGATTCAAAGCCAGGATTAGATGCCTATTATGTATTGCTTTGTGTAAACAAAATCCATATGAGCTAAAAACAGCTGTGGGATCAAATAAAATTCATTAAAACGTTCATATTTAAATGGTCAAAATGTTTTTAGGTTTTTTCCTGACAAAATAGCTTAAATTCATATGCTTACATCCTAACTAACCTAATCGAGCATTAATGTAGTCACACACTATTTCTGCTCTGACATTTACAAGCAGTCAGCCATGATGACATTGCACTCACGTCCTGATCAGTATTCCGAGCACAGATGCAGGAGTGGCAGAGTAGCTGTACTGAGCATGCTCAGTCTCCCCCACCACCTTCCACCGTTGCTTAAAACAATGAAAGTGATTTCTGTATAGAGCAGGATAGCCGTGACTGCCACCTGTCCCTCAGCATGCCGAAAAACATGTGAGGCAGCTTCTTATCTCTCATTAATAAAAGATTTACTTTAAACTTCTTTCTTTCGATTGCACTAAAAAATGCACTTCAGTCAGTCTGAGCATGTGAAGTGTGTACTTGCATATGTACTAAAAGCTTCACAGACTTGATTACTAATTCATGTTTTTTTTGTATCTACGACACAATAAAGTAACTGATTGCATCTTCAGGTAAAATATACAACTTCTAAGCAGAATTAGAGTAAACTTGAAAGCAATGAACTAGACTAAACTAAATTCATATATCATATAAAAAAACGCAGCTTTCCTGTTCTTACAGAGAAAACATAAAGGGACAAATTCCTGTTTTAAAGGTTCTCTGAGCTGAATAAAGCAGCAGGCTTGCCTGCAAGGCACAATTGGAGTTAACAATAAAAGACAGAAAGAGTTCACAGTGAGGCCAGTCCACTTCTGCTCTAGGTCATGCTCTGATAATGAAGGAATGCAGCGAGTATCTTAGAAATTCATTGAAGCACAATGATCCAAAAACTTAGTTTACTGCCAATGCAACTAAACATGACCAAACAAATACATTTCTCTGTTAAGTGTTGTTTTCAATTGTGACTTCTAAATGATTACATTTGGTCCACCCCAGTGCTGAATGGCCCAGTCAACATGTGGAAAATAATGACCACATTTGTTTAGCTTGTTAGAGATAACAGATGAGATACACAACATTATTTATGCTCCGATTCTTGAGCTACACGCTTCATCATTGCTGCAAAAAATGTAAAGTTTAAAATAGTTATATCAATCTTGAACGCTTCTCAACCTCTACTAACCAAGTTCAAACAGCATTTAGACACACAAAGTTTCCCTGGTCCCATACGCTGTTTGAACCTGGTCTTTTGAGGTTCTGGGTCTGTAGAGATCAGTAGAATGACACTTTGCAACAAAGTCTGCCCTTGAAAATGAGAGAGACTATCTGGCTTCAAAGCGTTTCTGAAGCGATACATTATATTAATTAATTTTTTTACATCCTTTGCTTTTTCGGCATGCTAATTGCATCAGATTAGCATTTGTTTAGAGTTTAGGGACATCATTAAAAAAGTGACTTGTCTTATCTTAATAATCTGTCAGTGTAGAATTTATTTTGAACATCATCATAGAAACATTTTTTGAGATTTTTTTAGTTGAACAACATATTAGGTTTACAGTATTTGAATTAAATGTAATTTACAATAGATTTTATATCAGCCAAATAATAAATAGTAAATGATTAAATTAAAGGAGAGCCTTACGAGGAGAGACTGATGATTAATTCATGCAGAGATAGATAGAGAGTCAGCAGTCATATATGATGAACCATATGGATGGAAGAAAGCTGACAGGGAATTTATAGGAAAGCCATGAGGTAAACACCACCACAGAACAGTTTGATCAATAAATAGAAGGAAAATATGTGCCATGGCAAGTGATAGATTGACCATGCTCTATAAGAGCTTGTGCATGTGAGCATATATGGTGCGTGCGTGCGGGCGCTGTTACACTGCAGTGGAAGTAAATTTAGATTTAATGTTTTATCCCCTATAGCATCGTAAATGCTGATGGTCGCAGTGTGCATGCAGCATTGCATGTTGCTATGAGACGTGTTGCTCACGAATACCAACACTTTAGATAAGATCAAAACATGAAGAGCTGACAGGAACACTAATGTTTTATGTCCTATATATTAAATGTAGTAAATCATTTTAGTGCTTTAAGGTAACCGCATGTAAAAATACATGTTCTTTAATAATAATGCATTGATTTAATATACATTTATAGTGAAACGTAAAAACATCCACACGTTATAAACTGCTGAACAATTTACCACACACAGAGATCAATACGTCACAGAAGTGAAATACATAAACTCAATGCACCCATAATGTAATGTGCATCACAGAATGCAGTGAGACCATTGGCTGTGAGAGCTAAGGTGAGTGTGGCATGGCAGAATCAGCCTTACATCAATGCAATCTACTGCAATCTTTCTCTCTGTTAAACAACTGTTGTTTGACATCATCTAACCTTCAGATAATCTGAGTTGTCAAGCGTCATATAACAAGCAGCTGTCCATTATCGTAAAAATCGTGAATCTGACAGAGAAAATAGTGCATTTTGATCTAAATCTCAAGAAATATAAGTGTTACTTAAAGTAGCCCTATTAAGTATTAAGAAAATAAGTAAGAGTGAGCCTGCAGCATATTCCAGTAGGTACAATTTTATTTTAACATTAAATAGCATGCCTTACTGTTTATGTAATGATTTTGTGACAGGGTCAAACTAAATCTTTCTGGAACTTCAAAAACTGACCTTTCACTTCTGAAGAAAACTGTGCAGAGTGTTTTGTTTCAAAGAGTGTCAGTTCCTTGTTCAAGTCACAGATGGTCAAATCAATCTCCCACGACAAGATTCCTGTTCGATGCACATTAAAATATTATCACACAATGCTGAAAAAGTCACAAGCTTAAAATATCACACACAGAACCAAGCAGTTAAATGAACTTAAGAATAATGTCTATAGTGTTCACTAGTTGTATATTCATTGTATTATATTAACAGTTGTCCATTATTCTGTGGTGTCTATGCATGTACTATTTAACTGTATTTAATTAAAAACTAAACGTTTATAACTCACCTCGTTTAATGTGTTCTTTGAGTAAATCGAGATGATAATCCGTTGAAATTTCCCCTATGACAATAAGCATATAATATCGAGTCTGACTGAAAGGAGGGCCGACACACCGCTGCTGTCCAAGGTGCTGAATAAACTCGCGCCTCTCCTGAGGACCTATCTCA
Organism: Oreonectes daqikongensis; assembly: GCA_026939265.1. Lineage (NCBI taxonomy): Eukaryota > Metazoa > Chordata > Actinopteri > Cypriniformes > Nemacheilidae > Oreonectes > Oreonectes daqikongensis. The sequence continues at coordinate 5,417,272 of JAOTQM010000343.1, read as the reverse complement.
CCATCTCTTAGCGCCATTTCCATGGTAACTGCATCAGGAGCTGGGGGACTTGCATTTCCATGACAACTGCAGCCATGGGCTCCCTCTGTGAGGCGGGTGTACAGGAGGAGCAGAAGGAGTGGTTTGGAAAAAAGACGCGTTTCTATTGGCAATACATGCTTACATTTTATAACGAGAACTTCCAATAATAAATTCCGTGTCACCCGAGGGAATTAGTTGTTTACGCTCCATCGGCAACTGATGTTTTTTTTTCTAAAACAAAAAGGTCTGCAAACACAAATAGGCTCTTTAAAGAAAACAAACAAGGTTGTTTAGGGATTTATTCATTTACAGAGAATATAATACGTCCAGTGCATAAGATCATGTCTAAAACAAACTGTGTTGACGACTCGCATTACAACCACATGACTGGTATTCAGTGTAATTTACATCATTTAAGTAGTTGTGTAGTATTTCTTCCCTTGCTTTTCAATTAGGCTACAAATTCATTACAAAGAAAAAGCTCTTATTTTCTTCTCTTGTAGCTGACTTTCATTATATTGTAAATCAGATTGACGTAATATGTGAGAAAGCATCAAATACAAAAAATTCGTTATTCTAAACAACATGTAAAACACGTAAGATTGACTTAAACCATGATATGTGTTCAGTATATATAGCCTACTGCAGATGAAATGTGATCATAGATCATACATCTCAACAGGACTTGTTCATGGTCTGTTGAGTGAGGGTGTTACCGGGTGCTATAACTCTGTCGTCTGATGTATATCATTCCCACGATGTCTCATGAGTCAGCATCCTTGAAGAGGTTACTGCAAAGCCCTTATTCGACGTATACTGGAACATATAGAGCAGAATTATATACTGCCCTCTGCTGTTTCATTCATAAACAACATGTTTGCTTCATTGTACAAGACAAAGAAAACCATGCACGTTATGGTTTTAAAGCTGTTTTTACAGCCATTTTTTATTTGAAATAAAACACAGATTTTCGGATATTTTCAGATGTTGTGCTTGAAAATCGTGCGTACATTTTTTGCAAAAGGCCGGTGTTGTTTTACATTTATATTTATTATCTACATTACATTCTACATTTAATGTTGTTCTTCTGTCTGTGCATTATTTACAGAAATAATGCTCTTAGAATAACTCCAGCAGACAGATTCTCTCAGAATTAACACATTTTGTATCATTACACACAGTGGCTATTGTCCTAAACAAACTAACAACCTGCAGTATCTGCTGAAGAATGGCATCTGAGCTGTTATAACAGTTGGGAAGTCCTAAATCTCATCTGGTAAAAAAAATAACATGACTGCAATTATAAAAAAAAACAAATTTGCCATTTTATCCAAAGTACTTAAAAAAGTACTCATAAAGAAAAATACACACAAATAAATTGTTATTACATTTAAAATAATGCACACTGATCATATAGATCATAAGCTAAAAAAAGAAAAGCTGATCTACCATACATGGAACAGGGAGGCATGTCATGCCCATGATGAGACCACACCACACAGTTAGTTTGAACTACATTGAAGTAGCCTACATTACTTTAACTTTACCCATTACTAAAAAATAACTATGTCTTTAAACCCACTAGTATCAAATCTTTCTTGCTTAGAGACAGAAATAAGGGACAGTGTTGTATTGGCAGTGCCTTTGTAATGCATTTGCATCACAGTATTTCCCGTTGGAATGTCTTCAGTCACCTCATGGTAGTGAGATCATTACAAAGAGTGAAAGCCTAACAGGGACGTTTATATTTCATACATTTCCATATTTATAAAACTTTTGCTCTCAAAGCAATGTGTCCAAATACTTATCTTTGGAAAGTTATGCACAGAAGAAAATTTGAGCAAATTTGAACTCTTGGCAAACCCTTGGCCGAAATATATCATTTTGAGCATTTCTTTATTGTGTCGAAATGCATGAATTACCATGCGCGCGCGCACATCAAAAATGCCAGGCAGCCAATGCATCGTCAAGTGATCCTGTATCCCTCACACATCCCATCTTCATTGCGAGATAATCGACTCGTACAACCATTATTTCTCCCCGCATTCTTTCTGAAATAGAAAAGTCTACGGTTTTACAAAGGACCATTTCACAGGTAATTTGCTAATTTATGTAAGCTGTCGCCATGTTTGTGACTTGCATTTTGTGCTTAGAGCTCGTTGATTTTTGAGCGAGATGATGTTATAATTGTACTGTTGTACCCATAATGATGGTTTCTGTATTGTTAACATCGACTCCAAAAACATAAGGTAACACGTCGTGTAGCTAGGCTACGTTTACCCTATGTACGGCAGCTAGCTGACACGTGCTTGATAATAGATTTATATTTTGTAAACATTGCTTCAGACACGTCAAATAGCTGTAAGGAATCAGCCATCAATCACTGGCATCGGTATGACATTGTATGTTTGCAGCTGCTAAACCAATGAAAGACATCTGTATTTGTCATCTGATGATGATTCAATGTATTTAACAGCTGGACATCAACATGAAGCAGGTTTAATATAAAATGATAAATATGCGTTGTTCATACAATGAAAAACTTGTTATTTTTTCTATTTTATTTTTTGGTTAAATAATCATATGCAAAACGAGTAAGGAAGAGTAAGTCGTATTAACCCAACTTTAATCTTTCTTAGTTAAAAAAAAACTTATATGTATTAATATAATTATGTTTAAAATTCTCATCTGTTTAAAAAATACTAGCAATCTTAGATCATCTTTAGTTTCGTTATATTCTCATATACATACGTTGTTACTGTAATTTCGGGCCCTGCTGTGGGCGTGTTTTGATGTTTATGTATATCTATCCCTTGAAAGTACTGTACGGATGCCGAATAAAGGGGCTGGTAGAAGAAATGAACCACTGCGGCCTTTAAACATCTGCGCAATGCCAACAACAGAGCACATAGCCCCGCCTTGAGTTTCATTCCTAGCCAATCAAAAGAGGTTTTCAACATGTTCGGTTGAGGCAAGAACTTTTTCAGCCAATCAGCGACGACTTTTCTGCACCGTTTTTACCGCGAAGGGTTTCTTCTTCAGGGTTAGGCTGTGAGGGTATACAGAAGTTCGGACAGTACGTACATTGTATGCACTGTAAAATGCTGCACATTTCTTGGAATGAATGAAGCCAGGGATCTAGCAGATGTACTGAGAAAGTAAGGTAAATAACGTAAATTGTTTGTTTACAGGAAGTGTTTATGCAGACTATAATGCAGTGCTTGCTCGTTACCTGTATCGGTGCATGCACATTCTCTCTAAGAAAAGGTTGTTTGTGCGAAGACGCTGTGTTTTCAATCCACGTGTTGTGTCTTAGCAATTCGTTTCGTGGTGATCGTTTGCTCACTCTGCTGGGAAACTCGCACCGCCATGAAGCAGCGCACAGTCTCGCGTTGTCGCGCAGCAGGAAATCTCGCGTGCTCTTATAATCATCATAACACATTTCTTAATATAACTTTTATATAAAGCATTTTGGTCAACGTGTTCTTGTCTGTCTTGTATTTGTATGTGTCTAACAGTTTTATTGATCTTTTCTCTACATTTTAACACACTTTTCTAATCTCTGTGTACGTAGACATCTGCTAACCCTATACCATCCTTATGGATTCTGGTGAGAGTGATCTTGATTCAAGTTTTCCTCAGACAGAGAACCCCTGCCTTATAGTTGAGGACTCCCAGCCTGACAGTGTTGCCCTGGAGGACGACCCAGAAACCAGCTACTCTGCCCTTCTGGCCCGTCGCCTCTCTAACCTCCAGCCTACATCTCACAGCCCTGTGTTGGTAAGGTTTTACAGATGAGAGCATCATGTGTCATCCAAGACAGATTGAGTTCTGTCTTTGCTTATTATTTTGGTCTCAAACCTATGTAAACACATGACCGTGTCAGTGACTTGCTTTTACAATGTTTTTGCAGGAGCTGATTTCTTCCCCTACTAAAAGTCATTTGCAGACTGGCAGTCAGATTGATAAGAGTGACAGTACCGCCCACTCAGGTATGCACTATATATTCGCTGACAAACAAAAGATTTTTACTTTCTTTTTGTTTATTTGTTTTTTTTTCCAGACAATTCTCAATCCAACTTGGGTGTAGCAGCAACAGAGCATAGTCAAGTTTTTGAAGTTTGCTCTCTTCCTAAACCAAAAAGGTACTTAAACTAAAAGGCATTTCAGCCATTGACACATTTTTAATTCATACGAGTAGCTAATAATATCTATATTTATAATTGTTCATGCAGAGGTGTAATCGAGCACATGGAGTCTGAGACTAATTCCACAACACGTGGCACTGAGACACGTGGTGAGATATCTTTTCAATATCTGCTCAGTACTGTATCTGTCCAGTAAATGCTTTGAAGAATAAATAAATGAAAGACTTGTTAATCTGTTCACAGATGAGATGTCTCAGTTTGGTGGCTTGGAGCTGTCAGAGAGCCAGGGTTTCCATGATGAGGAAGACCAACTGGACGGAGCTCCTGCCGATCAAAGAGACAGTCCGAAACTAGCTAGTCAATGTAATGTAGTCATGTTTGACTTGCTGTTTTTAATAAATCTATTGAATGTTTAATTTTGCTGTTCCTGATTAATTTCTAATACAGATATGGTTTCGGTTTCTTTTTCTCAGGTGGCTTGAAGAGTTCAGCAAAAACATCAGCCTGTCCGGATGAAAGTTCTAGAGGGCAAGCATCTTTTTCAGCCGTGATACCAGTAATGAGTTTCTCAGTTTGTTAACTTTGATTTCTTTGTAGGTCAGAGGTCAGCTCAAAGAGCTCTTCAGGGCCTCAGGTTGGAGAAAGTAGGATGCTCAGTGTTCAGGCTATACTGCACTCTCAAGTCACTGACAGTCAGGAGAATGAAGATGATGACATTGTTTCCTCTCAGGATGACCTGTTTGGAAAAGAACGAAATGGTAGATACCCATATTATTCAGTTCATCAACTGTTATTTGCTGTAGTTGTTGTTTATTGTTATTATAGGACCCTTTTGTTTACTTTCGCAGACATGAAGTCAGACAGCAGTGCTATGCCAACATCAACGCCTGCACAAAGCCTTCGATTGCTTCATCTGTCCGGCCAGCGCACACTTGTGCAGGAGAGTCTTTCACAGTAAGGGTTTAATTTTTACTCAGAATTGTTTTGATAGGCATTTTTATTAGGGAGTATCAAATCTATGCATTATAAGTTAATAGCTTTGTGTGACATGCAGAAATTAAGTAAACCTTAAGTTAAACTGCTGCTTGGTGGTCAAGACAGAATGTAAGATATTTAGTTCATAATGATAAAAAATTCATTTCATGTTGATTTTTTCTTTTATATATTGTTTAATATATTTGTCTTAATTGCTAATGAACTTTGCTATATTCTACACAAATGAACAATATATCGCATGTATTCTTGTTCTATCGCATGTCATTTTTAGGCAGTCTGTTGACTTTGTGGCAGCAACTCAAGACAATTTAAGTCAAACCCCTTACATCGTTCCAAATTCGCCAACAGAAAAAGATCAGAGTAAGTCAGTTATGCATACAGATTGAGATTATGTGCTGTAAAAGGCTTTCTAAAATCTTTTCTAAATGATTTTGTTTAGATTTTAATGAAGCTGTTGGTTCCCCAATGGACACATCTGGTCCCCCTGAGGACCCGCCTCAAGGGAGAGAGGAGGAGCCAATGGACATGGACCCTTGCCCCAAATCACAACCCACAGCCTCCACTCCAGTGTCTCAGAATTCCCCTGGATTTGTTCTGGAGAAAAGCCTCTCTGTGCCCAGCCAGCCCGAATTCTCACATGTAAGCATAAACTGTTCTGAGAAACTTTGGCTTTGAATTCACACAGTTTTGTTCACACTGTCATTTTCTTTTATGTAGGATGTGTTTATTTCCACTCCAAGCCTTGAACCTGGAAACAACAGTCCAGGCACAGAGTCTTCAAAGAGGAAGTTGCTTCAACAAAACAGTCAGCCTGTAACTGAGTCAGAATCACCCAAACAAACTGGCCCACCAGAGAAAGTAAAAAAGTCTTCAATTTGCTTTTCACGACCCTCTGAGGTGGCTGAATGCTTTCAGTTGGAGCTCAGCAGTGAAAACAATCATTCTCAGAAGACTCAGGCATTCATTGTTGAGGAGGATAGCCAAGCCACACAGATTGTAGAAGAAGAAGGAACTCTGGATGTCAGCAAGAGTATTTCTGACCCTAAGTGTCTTTTCCAAAATGTGAGCAAGAATGGCATGGACCCAGAGCTGGACAAAATCTCTCAAAGTTCACAAAATAAGGTGCAGGATTCTAAAAGTATACCTGAAAAAGTGGAAAACTGCAGCTCTCAGAAGTCCTCTCAGTCTGGTAATGTAGGGAACCAGGATATAAGTGCTACCCCGGGTGTCGCTCAATCCAAGCTGTCTGCCAGTGCATACTGTGTGTCAGACACCCCTTCTGTATCACAGAAAAGTAAAAGCACAGATCTCACAGCCGCCAGCTCTTCTCAAACCTCAGTATCACCTGCTGAACCTACAACCTGCCCTCCGGTTCCTGTCCCTTCACAATCTCAGTCTTTATCTGTCCTGACTGTTTCCTCTCAAAAGAACCCTGAGAATGAAAAAGGACATGTTGAAAGCCAGAGACTGAGTCAGCCAATGATACACAGCCACAGTGTTATTACAGACAGTGTTAAAAATACTGAGGAGGAGCAGCGGATGGATGAAGGTGAGATGCAGAGTACCGTGAAGACTGGACTCGACTTGGCCTTGTCTCAGAGCCAGGTGTTTTCTCCAGAACCCATGGAGGAGGAGAATGGAGAGCAGGAAAAAGAGAAACCTCTCAGGTCCTCCAGCAAAGAAGAAAGTTTTAGTGTCATAGTGCTAGAGGAGAGCCAGAGGGTCTCTCAGGAGAAAGTGAAGGATAAGAAGTCCCAGCCATTTGTAAGCTTCTCTCAACCTGCCAGGGGATCCGTGCAGGAGAAAACTGAGCCGACAGCCAAGATGTCAGGGTCTCAGCCACTAAGATCAACTGAGGCTTCACCTTTACAGTTTGAGAGAACCAAGACTGGTGAAGCAGGACAGCGCAAAGACCAGGAGAGAATTAACTCAGACAATGGCGCCAACAAAAGTCTGAGCGACAGCTCTGGAGGTGAGATTACACTGCAAACAAATGATCTATTATTCTCGGCTGTTACATAACCTGTCCACAGTTTATCCAACTAGCTGTTGTCTTTTGTTCTTTCCTGGCCAGAGCTTCCGTTTCACTTTACTTTGCCCAAAGAGGGCGAGTTGATCCGTCCAGCAGTGAGTGCAACTCCTCCACAAATTAGTCAGATGAAAAAGACACCAAGGCACAGCACTCCTATTGGTGGGTTTTCCCCTTTTTATTTATTGCATAACTTTTGTATGCATGTGTTTAAATATCAAAATGCTGATCTGGTGCCGAACACCCCTCCCTCGTAATGTTCTTCCTGTTTTGTTTTTACATTGTATCATTTCTATGTTTTCCAGAGATGACCTCATTCTCGGAGCCGTCAGAGGGCGACGTTACTAGGGAGACGACAATGGCGGCTAGTGAGATTTCGGTAGAGGAGAGCAGAGAGGGCGAGGAGCCAGCTGTGATGGAGGGAGATGGAAAACTGAGTCTGAGGATGAAACTGGTGACCCCAGTAGAGGAGGGCAGCTCAGGCTCAGAACATTTCAGCCTGCAGAGTAAAAGCCTTTTTTCTTTCAGAAACCGAATAAATATATAATCATAATATATACATTTATATATTTTCTGTATGTAAAACATTGGTGTATACATTTTAAAGTATTACAATCATTTAATCACAAGTTTTACTTAGGGTAGCGTAAAGCTCACAGCTTTTTTACAACATTGATTTTAATGCTTTCCCAGAACCACCATTAACAGATGAGGATGTTTCTGTCTCCAAGACTACCACTGTTGCCATGGCTGTAACCAGGTAACCTGTGGTGGTTGCTATGCATGAAGCTTATCTGTGGGCTGGATTCATTTTTCTTCTGTCACTCAGAAATGCTGATTCACAGTCACAGTCTTTTAACACTGCAATAGAAATATTAATCGTGCCTAGAGATCGCAATTGATTTCATTTAGATACAGATCTAAACAGTGGGGAGGGTAAATATTTAGTCACTTCATGAGCTGATTTTCAGTTTTTCAATAACAGCGCAAGCATTGTCAGTCTTTGGGAAATGAGTGTGGCTCAATGTCAGATGTTACTAATCGTGTCCCTGAATGCCATGTCAGGAATAAGATAGTATTGCCCAGCTTGTAATAAAGTACACTTCATAAATGATGTGCTGTATTTTACACTGTGATTGTATTTTCAGTCCATCTGTCTTTAGTCGTGTACGGGAGGCACATAGGCAGATCCATGTGGAGGATGAAGTAATGTCCAGTGGTCTTCCTCTCAGGTACCACAGATCTCTGAAATAAGTCTGTAATGTCATATTTTGAATGTTTTGTATTGTGTTACCACCAATATTATTACAAGGGCAGACTAAGTGTGTCATGATACTGTGATGATGTGATCATACAAAATAAATAGCACAATGTAAAGTGACACCGCCTGTCAATCTTCCTGGAGCATGCAGTCAAGTAACTTAATATTTGTGAGCTCATACATTTGCCTTTCAGCCTGTAAGTCAGACCTGCTTGGCAAATGTATCTTAATGTAATTATTCAGTCTTCATTGGATTTGCATATTGTGGTATACAGATATCTTCCAAAACGTTCAGGTGGGCCTTGAAGAAGATATTAACACTATAAAAGAATTAATTGATAATGATAATTAACACATATACATTATTGACAATATTTCACATTTTATGCATTTATGTTTTTAATGTTTACCAAATACATGTGTGCAGGTGTTTTTTATTAATTTATACGTACATTCCCAATCATCTCAAAGAGTTTCTAGCACTTAGTTTAGTCACAATTGGTTACTGAGTATTACATGTTTTCGGTAAAATTTGTTCATCACATGTTAATAAGGTAAGTGTTGCAGTGTTGTAGGGGGCACAATTGCTCCAAAACACAAATGTGTGCTCTGTCTCAATTGTCTGGGGCAGCACTAACCTTGAATTTTTTGGGTGAGGTTATAAATTAGGCTTCTAAAAATATCTAACACCAAGGGAACCTGAAGTAGGTTTGGTGCTGTTCTTCTGTGGTCAGGGTTGTGGGGAGAATTGAGTATGGCCTATTTCCACAGCATCAGATTGGGATTAACTGGGTTCTTTTATGAGGTGCTTTTCTGTTGCTCTGAATGTCTACATAGATCCGTCATTAGCTGGTGTGTTTTTATTGGCAACTATTTGCAAGTTGTCTGCCATATTGAAACTCAAGTTGACTGTAGTTAAAGACATGCATAAATATCTAATGTTACATTTTGTGTAGACATTATAATTGCAACAGTAACGCAATACAACAAGGTTTTACCTAACGCAACATTGAAACATTACTATAGTTTAAATTGAGTTAATACATAGAAAAACACAAACCAACATATTCTTTTCTTTCTACCAGCAGGCAACAGAGCCAAACACTTAACAGCCCCATCAACATGAATGACTCAGGACTGTCCCCCAACCGCCCAAGAAAGACAGAGGCCAATAGAGTCAGTGACGCCGTACCACATCAGTCTCAGCTTCCTCGTGGTTCGGATGCAATTTCTGAGGTTCTGGTTGGTGGTCTGTCTTCCCCTCTCAGAGAACAAGAGGTCCTCAGCCCTTCAGAAAGACCTTTAACACGCACACCTATTCGCCAGAGAGCTGTGTCTCAGCAAACTAGCGTGGACATCACCTCCACCACCAGTTCACCCAGCAAAGTAAGTGTTATTGGTTGGGTTTTAGGATTTATTAGATAAATAATGTAGCGCTTTATTTATTCTTTGAAATTTTGTTTTACAGAAAGCTGTGTCTCAGCAGACTAGTTTTGATTTGTCTGGACCACACAACCTGTCTGCAAGGGTAAGTTTGTTAACGAAATTACTAAATGAAATAACAGCTATTTTATATAACATAGCTGGTAGTCTTGATAAGAACATATTCAAGGTCTTATTTCCGTGGGTGTGTAATAAGATTTGTGTTGAATATAAGGGCTTTATCTAGTTAGCTTAATCTTCGGACTTCATCTCTTTAAGGGAGAACCAAGCACACCCACCAGAACCCAACCCGGTCCATCTGTGCGCCGACATGTGCGCACCATCCAGGAGGTCCGCACGACTGTTACTCGCATCATTACGGATGTCTACTATGAAGATGGCAGAGAGGTCGAACGCAAGGTTATCCATGTAAGAAATGTTACTTAATCCTTTATAACCTTGATCTGTAAATCTCTGAAAACAATTATAAGGTTTCTTTAACATAATAATCTTTATATCTGCTGTATCTTTTCTAAAAAGGAGTCGGAGGAACCCATCCTGGACCGATGTGTTGTGGATAATGACATATCCCCATCCCGCACAGGAAGTTCTATGACATCTGGAGACCTGGCTGATGTCAGTTCACTCTCCTCGAAGGCCCCATCACATCACAGCTCCAGCGGGACCAGCAGTGGGGGCCTGGGGCCAATCAGAATGCCTGATTTTATTATGCCACCCAGTCGAGGGGGCAAGTCCAGCAGGTGAGAAAAAAGTCTTGTGCATGGTTTCTTTTACTAACTCTTACATTAACACACGTCTCTTCTTTACTGACTGTTGCACATGTGCTGACCAGGGTTGAACAGTTGAAATGAGAATGATACATTTTAATTGAATTAAAATGAGATGCAATAAAATGATCTAATTGTAGTTTTTTATGAATACATTTAGGTTTAGTACATCTGTTATTATACACAAAATATACAGAGAACATTAGTTCTGTTTTAATTTTGCTCAACCCTGATTCAGACACCCACACGTTTCCACAAATAAAAAAATGAAAGAGTATTTTATTTGGAAACATTCACACTTACAGTTCTGTGTGTGTGCGTGGCTGTTAATATGCTTATTTCCATCCAGCATCTTCTCACTTTCTTGTTATTAGACAGTCACAGTCATCTGTAAATTTTAGAGCAATATAGATTTCACCATCCTCTTATGGCTGCTGCTCCCATTCACATTTGGTCGAGGGCGTTTCAGCTGAGCGCATCCTCTCCTTGTGTGTTTACACTCAGCCCCAGGCGGGGGGGATGGCAGCAGCCGAGGAGCCACAGCGTGGCGGTGGGGTCAGAGGTGACGGATGCACGGGGGTCTCGGGTCAACACCCAGCTAAGCCCCCGTGGCCGTGCCCGGCGAGGAAGGCCTCCTTCCTGCAGCCCGCTGCGTAGGTGAGCCGTGCCTGGGTACACTTACTAACACGGGTCTAAAAACACTGTAGACCCATAAATAGGAAAACCCCATTTGTAAAACCACCGTTTTTTTCACCTTGCATGAATCTTTCTCTTTTCAAAGTGTCTATAAAGTAGTATTAACATTTCTTGGGCTTGTGAATAACCTCACTTTTACTTGTTTATTTTATAAATGTTCTGATTACCTTCTCTTCTGTTGATCTTTCGTCCCCTTCAAATACTCTCAGAGGTGGCAGGGCAGGGCTAAGAGGTGGCGCCCACGGCCAGGCGGCATCTTTATCAGAGGAAGAGGCGTATCTCCAACGGCATCCCAACGCACTGGGCAGCCCGGTAGAGCCAAGCACTACAAGCCGCTCTGATTCTCTCAACACCACCTCCCCTGACAACAGTGCTGGAACCAGCAGTTTTGTTGGGTTACGTGTGCTGGCCAAGTGGTCGTCCAACTCGTACTTTTATTCCGGTAGTATCACACGAGACCTGGGCGAGAACCATTTCCGCCTTCGCTTCGATGACAACCAGGAATGTGAGGTACAGGGGAAGGACATCCTGCTGTGTGATCCTATTCCTCTGGAAACAGAGGTCACAGCATTGACTGAGGAAGAGTATTTCAATATAGGTATGATTCACAAAAACACTGTTTGAGAGGATAATTACAAACTCTCTTTATTAAAGAAATTGCTCACACCAAAATGAAAATTCTTGGTTTAGTCACCCTCATGTCATTCAAAACCTGTATATGACCCATTCTTCTGTGGAACATGAAAGAAGATATTTTGAGAAATGTCTCAGTGGAAGTCAATAGGGGCCAGTGTTGTTTGGTTACCAACATTTTTTTAAATATCATTTTTTGTGTTCTGAAGAAGAAAGTCATACAGTTTGGAGTGACATGAGCATTCTAGTTCATCATAAAAGATGTGTTCTAACGTAAAAATTATTATTTCAACTTTTTGAGCTATAAACACTGCTTTTTGGTAATAGTTATATGCGATTAGCCAAGAAGCCTAGAATTTGCATTAAAGCAAGACAAATTTATTATCCTGTTAGGTTGAATTTTGCATCTAAATATCGGAAGTGACTGAAGTGTATTATGCATGTATTCAAATAAACACTGATTTTAAAGCCTTCAATTCAATTTTAAACCAGGTGTGGTGAAGGGCCATAAGACTCAAGGCTCTGAGTTCTTGTATTGTGTGGAGAAAGATGGCCAGAGTATGTGGTACAACAGAACATCTGTGATCCTCAGCATGGATCAAGGCAACCGCTTGAGGGAGCCGTATGGACTGGGACCCTACGAACCTTCCACACCCCAAACCATGGCCTCTGATATTAGCCTCGGTGAGGGTTCACATTAATATGACTTTCTAGTAGATTCAGTTAGTTTGAAACAGCCAGAGAAAATACAATCTACCAAAACATCCCAATCCTATATAATAAATAAATATCACCAGGTCACATACTGTATGACTATACTGTCAAGTGTGTATTTTGTAATTCATATTATTCAGTGACAATGAAGCATGAACCAACATTATTGTTATTTTCATAGATAACCTGGTAGAAGGTAAACGGAGACGCAGAGGGAACCCCAGCGGAACAGCGACCCCTAACTCCAGCTCCACCAATAGTCCAAGAACCCCAGGGAAGCGAAAGCTTAACAGTGGAACAGATGACGAAAGAACACCCACAAAAAGAGGACGCAGGGGGGGCGGGGCAAGAGTGGGTACGATGCCCTTTGTATAGACGTCCTTTTATAATGCAACAGTGTGGACCAGCGTTTGCACTACAGGACGGGGAAACATTTTATTTTATGACTGGTTTTATTACTTCATTTTACAGGCTTTTATTGTTTTTAGCAATACGTGCAGAATGTTTTATGCATTTTAATATCTATGAAATGATCACAGTTTAGTGTGCTTTCTTTTTGTAATGTATTTTTAATGAGCTCCGGATCAGTGCCTCTCCTGTACTGTTTTTATTGTTGTGTCATTTGATATTACAATATAAAACTAATGATAAAGCATTTAAAGGTGTGAATAAATAGCGCTTGCGTTTCCACTATATGGAATGCAGATCGCCAGCTTTAAACAGCAACTGGTATGTGGCAAAACATTTTATTGTTTGTGTGGGTGAGCACTTAATAGGGTGGATGGTAGTGGTACCTAATTCCTCACAATTTCAATACTCTTTAACCACCAGTTGGTTCAAAATAGTTGTTGGGTTGGGTGTTTCCAAACTATAATGTGTTGGTTAAAGTGTCTTATTGATTTTAAACAGGGCAAAAAATAGCTGCTTGTAACACATCTGGAAGTGGCGTTGATTTACCATCTGACCCTGATGACCTGGTGGCGACGCATGGAACTCTCCCTGAAAACTCCTCTCTGTTCATGGGGTTTGTCTTCATGTTGACGGCATCCTCTGAAAGCGACAGAGACTCCAACCTCCAGTCCAGCGATGAGGATGAAGGTGAGGAAAGAAGAACATCTTAAAGGTACGATCGATGTTGGGTGTTCGATTCATAACGTTATTCTTCTGTTACTAGAAGACGTGCAGAGAGCTCCATTTAACAAAGGATATACAGTGAGACAGCTGGAGGCCGGAGGAGGAATGATCCTGCCTGACTTTAATGAAGAACAGGTGAGGCTAAAATCAAACCAGCTCATCTCTCTGTCCTTTTCGAGTGCACGTTGTTTATGCATGTGTGTTTGTTGCATTGTCAGTGTAAAGCAGCCTATCAGAGCTTGCTGATCGCCGACCAGCACTGTCGTACCAGGAAGTACCTGCTATGTGTGGCAGGTGGAGTTCCCTGTGTGTCTCAGATTTGGGTGAAAGACTGCTGCCAGGAGAAGAAACTCCTCAACTACAGGAACTACCTGCTGCCTGCCGGTCTGGGGCCGGAGGGAGGAATTGTGGAATGGTAACATACTGTCTTCTTTGGTTGATATGACTAATGTTCCTATGCATTCTTTGTCATAAGTGTGTTTTTTTGCATTCTCTGTCCTCAGGCATCCTCGCTGTAACCCCTTTAAAGCCCTGAAGGTGCTGCTTCTATTAGCGGATCGTGTAGATTTATGGACCTCTTTGCTGTCCATGGGTGGTGCAGCAAAGATTCATCGCCATAAAGAAAATGAAGACATTTCTGGTGAGTAGAGCTAAACTCAGTTCAGTGGCAAAACATACAGCTATTAAGTCATTGTACTGGCTCCAGTATGCACTGCAAAAGCCAAATTTACAGTTACTGATGTCTAGACATGTCATGCATCAATTTTCATTTCACGATCAATGCTAGGACGTTTATCGCGATATGAGGTATCATCACAGTTGTTACTTATTAAATGAACCCATAAATAAATTACATGATTTATAGAGAGCTGAAATTGTAGAGTTGATATTAGTGGTTATTGAAAAGTATGCTTATGTATATTCAGAGAAATGTGAACAAGTATGCTAATAGATAATGAGCTAGAATTATTTGTTTCCCATAGTAATTATCAATATTACACCATATTACTGAATACTGGCATGCGTTTACTGATGATACCCATTGCTATTTTTACTGTTGCACACTTAAATTTAAGATAAAGTGTTATTAGTTGATCATGTGATCTTGTTATGATGGCAACCATCATTGAAACCTGTTCTTGAGGCTTGATCTAAACCATTGATATGACAGAAGTACTGTTCATATCTTTAAGTCCAAATCTATTTCTAACTGGGAAAAAAATCCTTTCGGTACGTTTTTAATAGAAATCATTTAGTGGCTCAGTGGCAGTGATCAAAAAATCGGAATAACATGATGTCAATTTTGTTCAATAACAGACATTCCTTCTGGTAAGTTTGACTTGGCAGTGGCTGCATCTGATGCAGTTAAACCTGTGACCCCGGGCCTGTCTGTCGTCTCTCTGGAGTGGCTCATTCAGAGCTTGATCTGTGGAAAGTGCCTCAGCTACGACAGTAATTCTGAATTCTGTCATAACCCATCTACATAAAACACTGACATCTTGCTTTTAAATGTCTTCTGTGTTTTAGTGCATGCATGTTGCTGTATATAGTTTTTTCAAAATAAAACAAGTGTGATTATTTTATGTGAATGTTTTATTTGACAACAGATGATTACATTTTCATATATTTTGACCACTACAGTATATACAATCCATTTTCAGAGAGTCAAGAAACAAACTGATACAATGACAAGATCATGACATATATTAACAATTGAATGTACAAAGTGACAAGTACTGTATTATACAATTGCTTTTAATAAGCTAAAATAGACATTTGTGTAATGTGTGTATCTGTGATCTTCAAACTCTGCTTTACAGCCCAAAACTATAGGAAGACAACATGACATTAGATTTTGTTATTGCATGTGTCAGCTCACTATACTGCTGCATTTCTCAGGCCTACCTTCCCAGAGTGCCTCCTGCCTGGGTGTAGTATTTGTTGTAGTCTAGTCGTAACAGCAGCTGAGCCAGGTCAGAGTTTATCTGGTGGTTACGCACGCTGGAAAGAATCTTGAAGAGCAGAAACGACTGACGACTGAAACCCTGTCATGTGAAAATATATCAAAATACTAAAGTAATACAATCTTGATTATGGAATCATTTCAAAATCCAATGATACAGACAAAGCCACCTTAACCAGAATATCCAACTGGCCTGCTCCTCTTTCATCCAGAGGCCCAGCGTTCTGACTGACCAGGGAACAGAAGTTGTGACAGAGATCCAGGATTTCATTTAAACAGTGAAACACCTGGGAGTGAAACAAAGTTGAAGGGGTCATATCATGAAAAGGCTAATATAGGAGTTTAGACCATACAGAAAACTGTTAACGGAGTACTTTTTAGTTTCTTCACATCTGTAGGTACAAAAAAACAAAAACCTTAAACTAATTGTAAGGGTTAAAAAATAGTTGCAAATTGGTTACAAGTGCATGACTCATGAAATACAAAGAGGTTTGGACACTCACAGGCTTGAGCAGAATGAAAGACTGCGCGAGTAAATTGCTGAGAAAATGGTCATGAGCCAATCGGATGCTCTCAAAGTCTCGTGTGGAGTTGATATGTTGTAAAAGCTGTGAAAACTGGGACTCCAAAACATCCACCTGATCAAGAATAAAAGAAATGCCAGAAGAACTTACAGTATATAAAACATTCATTCTTGTTACAGAAATAAAAGTATTTTTGCAAGACTGCACCTGCAAATAATATTGAAGGTTATCCACTAAAAAGGCCATGTGGTTGCGGAGTCTCCATTTAACTGCATCCGTCTGGTTTGATTTGAGATGCTTGCGCTGCATCTGTAAGGCCCAGCAGTGCTGCAGCTCGGACTGGACTCGACGGACACTCAACAGATAACGGAACACCACATTATACCTATGAGAAGCAGATTAATATCATTTGCAGGTGGCTGTGATGTTGATGCAATCTAAATATATAGCTCAAACAAAACAATTACATACTTTTCCAACACAGCAGGGGTGAAAAGAATATGCAGAGGCCATTGAACCTTGTAAGCCAGTCCCAGCGCTGCCCAGCCAGTGGGCGGAGCCTCACGAGGAGAAGTCTCCTGTGGAGGAGTGGTGCCCTCTCGATTCCCAGAAGTCTCTGCAAGCGAAGGGGACAATTATAATATGTAATGTATTTAATATGTGAATGCGGTTGGTATGCGGGCGATACCTTTGCCTTCTTTCCCTTGGTAGTCTATGGTGAGGTGCAGGAGGGGCAAAAGATTGTCATCGTCGAGCAGAACTTTGTGCGCTGCCTGCTGAAACGCCACATTGACGTCTGAAAAATATATTGCACATTTGTGAAGAGAAATAAAGAACCATTTTTAAAAAGGTTATCAATAATATACAGTATAAATAAACAGTAAAATGTTTATGAATACCATGTTCAGTAACGGCAGATGGTGGAGTTTTTAGCATATGTTGAGCAAGGTCAATGAAGACCTGGTACAATTCACCACGGCCCAACAAGTAAAAGTCCTTTATGATCTAAATAAAAACAGCATTTATTATAAAAGCAAAACCGTGTATCATGTATTGTACATTAAAATTGTCTTTTTTCTTATGTACCTTGAGCTGTCCCAAAAGATCAGATTCTTCCACCATTAATGTCCATAAATGCTATAGAATTAAAAAGTGGACAATCATAATTTTATCTGGTGTGGTCTGCTTTCAGAATCTAACTTCAAAATTAAAGAGAAATAAAATGATAAATACAATTCTACATGATTTAATCTAGAATTGTATTTAGAAAGGTACGTTTTTTAAAACAGGCTCAGAAGACCAACCTCAGCGACTGTGCTCCGAATGCCATCAACAAGATTCTCAAAGTCTACCAGACTGAAGAGAGGCTGCTGTTTGAGTCTGTGGAGCTCTGCAGCAAACATGTCCTCCTGATGCTTTAATATAGACCCTGAGCAACCACATGATGGCAGTGTTAGACAAGAAAATCCCTCAGAAACGTTCAGTACCAAACAGTGGCGGCCACCAGCTCACCTGCTCGGGACGGGCTCTGGTTGTGATTCTCAAACATTTGTACCGACTCCCCAACAAAGAGGATTTTTTCAGCTACTCGGATTGGGATGTATGAGGGCAGCATCTCGACACGCAGGGAAAACTGTTGCAGGGAAGGAGCGAGCATGTTTTCTTCCTCAATCAATCTCTACAGAGTAAAAAGAATAAACATGATTGTGAAATGTGGTAGCTCTGCTGACAGAGTGTGGCACAAGCAACACCGAGGTGATGGATTAGATTCCCATTTGTGGATACAAAACTATCACTTTCAAATCTATAATTAAAGCTTTAAAAATCCCAAGTCTCACCCTGAATTACAGAACCTCAGGAGAGTCATATTCAGGTCATTACCAGGTCCTGCAGCTCCCGGAGTTGTTTTCCACTCAGTCCACCGATACCCAGGTCTTCTTCTTCTTCCTCCTGAGATGCTGCGGCCCCGCCCGCACTGGGCCCCTGCTTGACAAAGAACTCCTCACTCTGATCCAGCAGCAGCCCGTGCAGCATCCACGCAGCCAGCTGTTTATACATCACACCATGACACACTGCGAGAATCCTGAGAAGAAACACTACCATTAGAGCAGTAAAAATAAATGTTGATGCATTAGGGTGTCTCGGGATTGTGTTAGGATTGGGTTTTAGACGTGAGCTCACTTCTCTAAAGCCATTCTAACAGGAGGTAGACCTCCACAGCTGTGCTTGTAAACCGTCTCTAGGATCTGGCAGCCGTGAATCTGTGAAAGGCGGGTGAAGGAAGAACATTTTGCAACTGTAAAGTTTTCATTTTTGGAAAATTGGTGGTATCTATAATACTACCAACCTTCTGGGATTTGATGGTTTCCACAACAACAATGACAGACGGGAAGAGAAGCTGAAACTGAGCAACAGAATTAACAATAGTAGGTTATATTGTATACATATAGAATATATAAAGTGGGGTTTACATGTCTCAGTCCATACTGAAAATCTGATTTGAACTTGAAAATAAATTTTTGGAAAAAAGATAAAGCAAATAAATGTTATGACATAAAATGATACAAAAAAATTATATTTAGGACTATTTCTAAGTGATAAATCAAATAAGCAAATCTGTAAGCATGTAAACTTTGGATTTTCATTGCTTTTATCAAAGCTCATGGACGTAGAAGGTAAACACGTAGACTAACACTTGAATATTATGCAATTTAAGTTCATTTTAAACTAAAGAGACAGACCAATATGATAATACAAATAAAAAAAGTTCATTACCTGCTCCAGCATGTAGTTAACATGAGAAATGGAGAGGTGTGGATCACCCAGAAACTGTTAGAAAAATTTACAAACTTGAATATTATCTGCAAATATGACTTTAAAATAATCATGATGACTTTTCAAATGTAAAACCTCTTTTTCAAGATCCAGTAAAGCTTGTCGATAGGGCTGAAGCATAGAGTTCAGTCCAGTGCAGAATGCCCGCAGGTAAATGCCATGAAGCCCAGACTGAGTCGGTTGGGTGGAATAGTGCTCCTGTGTGAACACAGTGACAGCACAAAAACATGCTGAAAAAATCACAATTCAATGTAATGTTATTTACAAAACGTAGAAATGCAAACACAAATTGCATGAAAAATGAAGAGTGTTTACCTGTTGGTGGACATGACCTGTGTGTTGCTCTATGAATTCTGTAAAACGCACATAGTCTGTGCCCATTTTGCAGAGTCGATTGAGAACACTGGTTTCACTGGGGTGGAGGAACGGCAGGTCCTGGGAAACCTGTGATGAAGCAACACTCTTTGAAGCAGCTCATTTCATGGTGAAATACAACAAATACTACAATAAAATTCTTTGATGTACCATAAAGACACACTTAAAAAATTCTATTAAATTTTTTTATTTGCTATTTGCTAAATTTGACCTATTCACGTTTTGGGCTAGTTTTGATTGGCTATTGGGCGTTTTTTTTTTACAAAAACCTGGCAACCCTGAAAGCAGGTAACATTTTAGACCGTATAGTATAGGTATAACCGTATAAGGCAAAATACTTTTACAACACTAGAAGTACAAGACAGCATTGACATAAGCATTACAGATACATTTTTTACCACAAACCTTGCATAAAAAGCAACATTTAGTATAGAAACAAACAAAAATATAAATATGATAAGCAGTGCCATTCCATCTCTGTACCATGGTGAAGACCACTCTTTAGGACCATCATATTGACAAAAATAACACAGAAACGTTGAATAGACAAAAAGTGTATTTTATATTTTACATTATTAATGCACATTATCGTCCCACTTTCTCTCAGTACTGACGGAAATGCACAATCCTGTAATACACCTATACAAAAATAAATGCATCATTACATGTACAGTATATATATACCGTATATGCATCATTGACAGTCTACTGCATGACATACCTGCAATCCATTCCGTTTATTCCAGGTGAATATGGTCCCAGGATAGCCACTTAATGCCAGGAGTAACTCGTGAATCATTTTACTGTTAGTCAGATAACGCAACCAAATAAACTACACAATAACACAAATAGAAACTTCACATCATGATTTTTCTCACAGCGCCAAAACCATGATCGCATGTTGATGACGCAATCGCGAGCGCGACAGGGGAAGTGCTCGGCTGGAGCCACTCTCAAACACTTCAAATCATATTTGACTACTTACTGCGAATGAAGAGAGAAGTCCGAAGATATATTTAGAGGTAAAGAGTGCTCGTTCCTGCTCAAAAGTTCGTTCATTTTCTTGTTTTTTGATGTTTCGTTTAATAAAGCATGTAGAGTCATTTAGAGGCGACTGTGAAACCAAAATGAAGTTGTTACAAGAGCAAGATGTTAACGTTGCTATCTTAGTGAAGGTCGTCAGTATTTAATTTCATCAGTAACTATAACATGGTGACTAGTTCGGCTAAATTATAAGATCTCGTTTTACATATCAACAAGCCTAATACTGCATTGAACTTAACACTTACAGTGAGCTAACCATAACTGTTACTGTTTTTTATGTGAGCTGTCCAGGTTAAAACGTTATTGGCAACCACTGTTTGTTTTTCTGTGACTTGGTAACAGTACTTTAAACACAATGATTGTTTTTAACAGGTAGGGCTCATTTACCTACCTTTGACTATATGAATCCTCAATTCTCAATATGCTTTATGTTCTTAGTGATGGCGGCGGGGAGAGGAGGAGATATTGTTTCAGAGTTCCTCAGTCAGAATCCCCATCTGGCAAACTGGGTGGAATCACTGAAAGCACACTGTGAGACGAATAAACAGTGGCATGCTAGAAGAGAGTTTATCCTGCGCAATGTGGAGGCCTTTCCCACTATCCAACCTGGGACTCCAAGTCCTAGTTTGGACAGGCTGCTCTCTCTGTCCATGGTTTGGGCCAACCATGTGTTTCTGGGCTGTCGGTAATTATCATCTTATGACCGTTGTCTCCCTTTGACCAATTTTAAATGTTTGTAAAAATGCATTTGTTAAAAAAATTGGTTTATGCAGATATCCACAACCTGTAATGGACAAGGTAAAGGAGATGGCAGAAGGGATCACTGTAAAAGACGCCCCCGAGTGGAAGACTAGAGATGAAATCATGGGGAAAGCAAAAAGACCTGCCAGCTCAGGTAAAATATCTTTAAGCATTCTATATATTTATTATTACTTATTAATCACATTTGACTAATTTACTTGATACATTTACTGAATGATTTGACTTTTTTATCATTTGCAGCAGTGGATGCTGAATACCAAGTGAAGAAGACAAAACCTAATGATACAGACCCCAAATCTCATGTGAAGAATGTAGGGCATCCAGTCAAATCAGGTCCTCCACCAGGGGCCCCTGCAAAACATCAGCCCTTTTTCAACAGACTCTACAAAGCCGTTGCGTGGAAGCTCGTGTCTGCCGGTGGCTTCGGACCAAACCTTGAACATTTCGAGATCCTGCGCAGTTGTGTGGAGTCATGCAAGGCAAGTCTTAACTGTGTGTTTGTTCCACTCAAAGACATTCCTGATCTGCCGATGGGACGTGCTCAGAAAGAAGGGCAAGTATGCGAACTGCGTTGCCAGACCGTCTACATGGGTACAGGCTATGGACGCGATGAGTGTGCCGCCAGAGCGATGGCTTCCAAGGAAGCACTTAAAGTATTTCAAGGGCATAAAGTGTCAGTGAAAGTTTTTCGCCGCAGGTTCAGAGGACGAGACGTAGAAGATTTGGTTCTGCTAGATGAACAACCCAGGAGTCAGGTTTTTCCCCCAGCTCTGTGCTACCCTTTTCAGGAAGACCAGTAGAGGTCCATTCTGCCAGGGTAATGATATATATTTGTTGATTTGGTTTTTCGCTGCAGTTCCTAAAAGTGTCATTGTTTTGTTGGTTCAGAGTTAATTTATGTTCTGCACACCGTGATAGTCATTCAGAATGACATTATGGAAAAGACGGAAGGGGATTGCCTATGGTTGTCAGGTTTAGACCGGGATCAATAAGGGTTGTTATACACCCAGTTATATCTAACTTTAAAGTGTTTAGAATACGCTGCTGTTTTAGTTAGTTCATTTTAAAGTTAAAGTTGATTAGAATTTGTTTTATTTATTGCTAAAACATCATATGCTGCTGGTGACAACAACAGTTAGAATATTTTAGTGTCCATCCAAAATGATATTCACAAGAGTAAACGTATGAAGGCCAACAGCATTTTAATGTTCAGATTTTGTTTATCATAATTATCATAATGCGTTTGTTTTCCTTGTTACCATACAAACTTTTTAAGAATTAAAATGTAGTTCTATATACAAATTACAAAACCTTTCCTGTTGTCTCGATATCCAGATTTTGTGTGTACACTCATTTTGTTAGATGTGACTGGTTTTCCCTGCTTATATTGAGCATGTTTATTTACTGTCACAGAATGGTTAACCCTGTTGTTGTGGACCTGTTGGCAGATTTGTTGTCAAATGAAAAAAATAAAAACTGCCATCAGTTTGAAAACAATGTGAAACATTAAAACAGAGATATTAAAGTAATAGTTCACCAAAAATGAAACTTCTGTCATCATTTACTCATCCTTTTTGCCACTTCAAACCTGTATGACTTTCTTCCGCAATACAATAGAAGTGAGTGCCGCCTCTGGTTTCCAACCTTCTTCAAAATATCTTTTGTGTTCTGCAGAAGAAAGAAAGTCATACAGGTTTGACATGACAAGAGAGTGAGTAAATGATGACAGACTTTTAATTTTATTACTATACCTTTAAGAACCAGTGAAGTGTAATTGTTTGGTTTATTGTATCACAGTGCAGTTGCTTAAATTGTGTTATACTGCATACTCTGAATTCATAAGAGCACAGAGATGTTTTTGAGAGACAGACAAATATTTCTTTACATTGCCTGACATTTTCTTTACATTACATTTACATTTTTGACAATATTGTTTTATTGCAGTGGCTTTTACAAATATGTGCTCGCTATGTTTTCTTAAAATAAAATGTTTCTTAATCAGTTTCAGATTAAAGTACTTTTTAATTTTGTAGAAAGATCAACTTAAGGACATATTTAAAAAATCACACATTTTATTCTGTACACACAAACCTTAATGTTCTTTGTGTCATTTATTCAGATATATTCCCCCATCAAACTCGGTAGGGCTTGGATTATAAATGGTTAATGTGTTTACAGTCTCTGTGGTCATTTTTTAATCTCATGTAAATACAATGAGCAGATCTAATTCTGTTACTCTAAGCAAATGACAGTTTTATTACACATCACATACAGCATTGCTCACATTTACATCACATGTAATCAGTTTCCTTTCCAGGACCATGAAGGCAATTTCTCAACCAAAAGAAGAACTTAAATAATGAAAAGGTGTTGGGATGTCATAATGTCAAATGCAACAAAGGTGTTTGATTTTCATCTGCATTTAGCCTTACAATAAGTCTTATGGAGAGATGTTTGACCTATTTCACTCATGTTTAAAATGTCTTTAATTTGTAGAGTAACCTATTAAATGTGGCATGTGAAGTTATATTGCAGCACTGCTTTACTTGGATAAAACATTATATATCTACAGTCTTATCATTGTCCCGATTGTATTATTAAAACATCTTAAGACATTTGTATGAGTCTGTTATCAACTATGCGACTGTGATGATAAAAATGACTCCAGAGTGCAGTTTTCTGTGCTGTAAAATATTCTATCTGTAAAATATTAATAAACATAAATAAACTTAACAAGAAGTGAAAGCGCACATTTAAGTTTAGACTCTGACTGACATCTCTGGGAATTTGGGAGAGTTTTGCTGCTTGACTGCATGCTGGACTCAGTCTGTCAGGCAGAAGTAATCATGGGACAGCCTGTACTATCTCTGCACTTTTTCTTCATCCTCGCTTATGAGTCAGAGGCTGTAATCCAGAAATGCCATGTTTTTCATATCCCCTTTATCCTTTCAGCTTGATGAACGCATGCAAATAAGATGTGTAAAGCATGCCAATATTAAAGGAATTAAAGCATAATGAAGTGAATTAAAAAGCATTGCATTTTAATCACACATCTCATAGTATGTGATTGATTTGTAGTCTTAATATTAATGTTGAATAATAAAACGTTCCATTTTATAAATACCCTAAATGAACACACTTCTCACGTTTATCGGTTTCTAAATCTCATAATCTTATGACATAACTGAAGTTTATTACAGTTATTACAGTGTGGCATTTTTTTGCAATATGCAATAAGGAATGCAGATGATTCTCATTAATGCAATCCAACAAATAATTTATATTCCATTATGATACTAGAAAACACAAAGACTGCCTTAGAAAACAAAACAACTATTTATTTATGTTTCACACATCGAGCAGCAAATAATACAACAATTCTTTTGATAGCACTTTATAATCATAAAAATAGAAATGACAATGTATAAATATCTGTGTATATCCAATTCCCATTCCATCTTTTTCTTTACAAGCACTTCAGCAAAAAGTAATTGCAAAACGCTCCACGTGGACAGTCACACATTTTGCCGATCCTTGATCCTTTCCTGATGGCGCATTGCTCCCCAACGTCGCACTGATGTGAAAACAAAGCAGTGTTGGAAAACTGAATGCATTTATTTAACAAAGCTATTCGCCAAACTTATTTCATATCGCCAGACATCCTCAGATCACATTTAATCTCATTGCAATACTTCTTATTTAATGACAACTGTGTCTTTTTAAGTAATAAAACACAAATCTTGTTTTGTACTCACTGTGGGAACGCGCCCAAACTTCTTTTCCCAAAGTGAGATCCGTTTAGTCTGCAGTTTGGTCAGAACTTCATGTAAAGCCCCAAGCTGTGAACATGTTCGCATGGAAATTGTTACAGGTTCATTCATTTATACATTGTTTAAAACAATAATAAAGTATTATACAATTGTATTGTGTTCATGCACTCTACTTGAAGAAAGACAAAGAATTGCGCGATACTTACAAGCTGTTTTTCGTTGGTCAAATTTGGGTCCTTTGGGTAAAAATCTCTCAAGGCTCTCGTTTCCAAGTCAGATTCTTTGTCAAAGTCGTCGATTTCAGCACCATAAACAGAGGACAGCAACACGGCGCATGCCATCGCCGTTGTCCAGAGTTTGTAGCTCTCCATGGTCAAAGTCAAGACTGAACACGTCCTGCACACTGAGATTCAAGTTATGAAACACTTCCCGCTGTCCAGTTACCTTATGTTTGCTCCACTGAGAGACCATTCACTTCTCTACTTGTTTTGCTCCACCTTATAGATTGATTTTGGTCCATGCGTAATAAGGACGCTGACGATGACTCATTGCGTAAAGTTGCCAAAACAAGAGGGAAAACAAGATGAGATTTTTTTGGTGTTTATTATGTGCGTTTCTTGTATTGTGTAGTACATGTTTTAAATTCATACACATTTTTTTGCATGCATTTGCAGTATTACATTACTTGTTCTGAATCCCCAATCCACTAAATGGCACTATATATGCATGACATGTGCGTTTGGGGGCTATTTAATGGATAAAAATGGCAATCCTCTGTATTTTGAGGTGAAACTCCATGCCGCCTTGAAATTCCCTCCCTGGACTGCGTCCCTGCGTCCAACCCCCGCCACCTTCACAGCCCTTATTATATTACAATAAATTATTTTATATGTATTATTAAGTAGCTTACAAATATACTAAGTGTACTTATTCCAAAACTCTGTATCCAGTACAAAAGTTTTAATGCTACATCCTGGTCCATTACTGAATTAGGCTGTAACACAAACAGGAAAATGTGAATGTTTCAAATTTTATTCATGAATTTATAGTGTTAAGTATCAGTTTTGCAGGTACAAAATCAGAAAAAATATTTAAGACGAGGCAAATGCACACTCACAATCTCTACTTATAAGAACATTGAAACATTCACTTGGCAATACATTTATTTTCCAACAGGCTCCTGGCAAAGATGTTTACACGTTTGTAAATCTCATTCTGAACACAGGAAGTGGCATTATGTTGTTTCCTGCTGATATGATGCAAAGCAAACCTTCACTTTGATCATCTCTTAGTTCCTTCAATATGATCTTTTGTCAGCTAGAAGCAGGAATTCATTCTGTCCCACTGCTCTGTGGGTTGCATGAGTCATATCATTCCAATTACCGCATGTATTATTGCTTGTCAGAAACTTCTCCCTCAGCGCACACTCTTACCTGTTTAATAATGACCAATTCTGCACTATAGTTGTGCACTCTGTTCACGTCAAACAAGCACTATTTTCATCTGCTTCCAAGAAGAATGTTTCCATTTTGGCGAGGCTGATAGTTCATAAATATGCATGTCATCTGAATGGTTTAATGTGAGATAAAACTTTATTCCTCACTGCTAAATTAAGGTCCTGAGGGTGTCATTCCTGTCAGTGTAGACCATTTTGGAAGAGACGATTACCGGATAGGACAGCATTGCCATGGGGTGTCAAATCCAGACCAAGTGTGAGAAGAGCAACAGCAAACCGAAAATACACGCTGGCAGTCGGGGTAAACCATACATAAGCATTGTTACTATTGTGCACACAGACTTCATTCTCAATTTGACTTGACAGGTTATAAGTGGCAGGTTGCTGCAGTTTTTCAGCATGGCAAAGGTTTGCCATCCTCTAACTGGGTTTGGCTTTAGGTTGAAGAAATCTCCCAGAAGACGTTTGACAGCTTTTTTAATCAAACCCTCGCCTTCAAGCTCCCATTTAGATTATTGAACTAGCCTATATAGAAAGCTTCCCAGCGCAACTAAAATGAGGTTGTTTGTGGCAATGTGGGTTTAATGATTTGAAGACAAATCTCAAAGAGGAAGCAATAGTGTGGGGAGATCGAAATTCGTTATTTTCCAGGCTTATTTATGTATTCCCACAAACTCTAACAAGATCCCGGCATATTTGTTGTGGTTCAAAGATGTTTGTGTTCTTTCTCCTTTGACTGGCACGTCAATGGTCTCCCACTCTTTTCCTACCTTGTGAATCCCCTTGAGAGAATCTAGTTACTTGAGCTGGAAAGACCTGGTGTTGGAATTGATTTTGTGTGGGTGTGTGATTTCTCTGTGCCGTCAAGTGATCAAGCTAAGTGTATTACGGTCCTTTCAACTTCCCTTTTAATGTTTAAATTGTTTACGAGGAGCAGGCATACTTATTTATGCATGTGACACATGAAATATTGTTATTGTCGCATATTTGCAACCATAACATTCAGATGTGTCTCGACTGAATGGAAACAGCATTTGCACTGTTCATTCTATGAGGGCCTGGATGACTAAAAATGCGCTGGATCATTCACATTTATATCAAACCCACTTTTTAGCTTTGAATGGAATCCAAGGCAGTTTCAGGTTGGCTTGTAGGGGAGCTGAGGAGCTTCAGCATAGCAACAGGGGGACTCACTAACTGTCAATTACTCAGAGGGCTGCAACACTTTAGCAAAGCCGCAGAAGTCTCTTGTTAGTGTCAGACCTTCATTTGTCACTCGAACAACAGACTCCCCATTATATCACAGGGAGGGACTGAGACCCAGAACACAAAAGCTGGAACGCTAGAGGACAACAAACAAGTTTACATTTCTAATACCCAAAAATGATGAGTCGGATAATGAAGCTGTGAAGTGGTCAGTGGTCAGACTCAGCACGCTAAAAGACACTGAATCAGGTCACTTCATTGTGAAGTATGTAGTTTACATATCAACTATGTTTTACATATCAATGTATTCTATTTAATTTCTCATATTTCTTAAACATATAGTACAACATATAGTCACAGCAGACATGTATGTATAAATCATTTTATATATCTACAGCCGCAGAAAAAATTAAGAGACCGTTCCAAATTTTCCTTTAATCAGCATTTCTAGATGTATTGTGGCCATTTTCAACAAAATCAGACCTAAAGCTGTGACAAAAAATACATAACAAATAATTTACATGTACAAATATTACTGTTGTTTTGCTTTAATGTGAATATGAACTTGTTTTCTTTGCAGTAGTTGAAGTCTGAAAAAATACAGAGCATCTTTTCTGTTATTTTGACCTGTTTCTCCAGCTTTCAGTTTCTGCAGATCATTTGGGAGAATTATTGTTAGTAGTTTACAATTTGAAACAAAAAACACGTATAAATAGTAAATTCAAACTGAAAATGGTCTTTGAAAGGGTGAGGCGGCTGTATGCATGTGTTTAAGTAAAATGGTCATTTTTTATTCATTCTGTAAATTAAAAAAATGTTAAAATATTGTTTTCATTTGCATTTATTTGCTATTATTTAAATAGGACATACTGGTCAAAATAACAAAAACATATTTCAGATTAAATACTGCAAAGGTCATATTCATTTTAAACTTCCCAATACTAATGTTTTACATGTAGGCTATTTTAGGAAGAGTCCAAAAATGAATATTCCATCGAAAAGGCAGTTGAGTTTTTCATGTTGCTGTTGGAAGTCAGCAACGTCACTTTTGAGGTTTGTTTGTACTGTCGGATCTTAACAGACACTGGTTGGAATGGCTGCAATACATGTAGAAATGCTAAATAACACAGGATACACTAAAATGTCGGTGCTTTGCACTGAGATATTTGCTTTTTGTGATGTAGAAGCTGCATCACCTCTATGAGGAAAACAAAGCTGTCAATTACAAAACCAACGAGCTTTGCAAGTGATTCTGGGTCGAACTAAGGGAAAGAATGATGAATAGAGAATAACTGATGGAACAGATGCGACCAATTTGATTGCAAAATGCAAATCTGGCTTGGCACATGATAGAAGATTAAAAGCAAAAGTCTAGAGAGCACAGTTAAGTGCAACATTCTGTTTTTACAGATTTTACAGGAAATCGTGCTGTCAGCTGCACTCATGTCTCTTTTAATGTCTTTTCATGCTTCCTGTTAAGGTAGATAAATAATTAAACCCTTCCATTCACATCTTAACTCCTGATACATCAAAAGAGCAAAGAAGCCTTTGAAGCATACTAACATCTTTTTTTAAGGAATTGACGTTTGTGTTTTCAAATAAGTGATAATATCACATGCATATTGCATTGGCTGTATTTATTCTACCAAAGAGTTGAATTTGAGTTCAATTTTGCTTGGGGCAAAATCATCAGTGAAATAGGACTAGTTGGAAAGGCTGTCTGCACATTGGGGTCTGCAGTCTGAGATGTTGTGCGTCACTGTGAGGTAATTAGTGGTCTCTGAAAAATCTGCCTCAACATTTGCCTGCCTACAAAGCTTTATTTATTCTGATGAGGAGTTGCTTATCTATCTAATTGCACTGTATAGCACTTCTGTGTGTGGTGTTAACCTTTATAATATAACGTCTCCGCTTCCACTCCACCCACTCTCTTCAAATCCTTTTATAGCCAAATGCCTCACATCTTTAGGCTAACGCAAACAAAACACAGCCGGCTGAGGAGGACAGGATAAGACCAGCAATGCACAGAAAGAAACTGTGATTTCACCTCTCCTGCGGAAGTGTCAAAAACTTTTTTTAAACCCAAAACTTAAAGCATTATTGTCACCCAAAGCACATAAATACTGGCTTATCACAAGCTTATATAGAATTCTATAGTTTCCTTTTCATTCCTTTTGCAATTATTATCAAATTTAGACATCTTCTAACAGCAGCTCTCTAATGTAGCACATGGTGGGGGATGTCTAGTTACATAAGAACGTCTACGCCATAGCAGTGGTTTCTTAGCACTTTAAATAAATAGCCACTTAAATTTAACTTATAATTACAGAAGTCATAATGAAATAAGATCATGTCTGGTCAGCTTGTCACAGGACTGAGATGATCTGGAGGATAAACAGGATACAGTGTTGAGTGAAAGTTAATCAGCCTGCAGATGGACTGCGCAGACATTTCTGAGTGACTCACAGACGTTCATTTATGCATCACACCAGTGTGAACCAATGTGCTACATCACCAAATTGAGTTTTCATCATCCAGAGAGTATTTATTTGAAAAAAGAGGCACTTTGGTTCATTTTGCCAGCCTTCTTTACAAGCATCACAGAACTATAATTACACAGCATAAATAATTAAAGAAGTGAGCAGCTGATTATTGCAGACCTAATGACACGCTCATTCTCTCACTAACAATTTCCCTCTACTCAAGAATTAAAAAGGCTTCAGTTTTGTACAGCCTTGTTGTTTTTTGCTTGAATGTCTCTCATCTGATGATATGATATGATATGATATGATATGATATGATATGATATGATATGATATGATATGATATGATATGATATGATATGATATGACTAATCACTTTGCTTCAATTGAATGACATATTGATTTTGAGGATTGAGGCTTTGTCTTTGAAATGATTTGGAATATGGCTCATCTTTTGCTCAAGACAAATCTTATTAAATAATATTAGAGTCACTTAGTAGAATCTTATGGGGCTTTGGGTATGAACGTGTTGGTAAAGGCCTTTTGAACCTTGTCAATGAAATTAGACTTGGGAAATGGGAAACAGAATCATAAACGTAAAAACAGCATTTACAAGAATAATCATGTTCATAATCGGTAAACAATGCCCTCTAGTGCTCAATTTAAATAACAAACTTAAACGAACCTTCATTAAAGGGCTGGTTCATCCAAAAATAATAATTCTCAGTCATCATTTGTTCACCCTCATGTCATTCCAAACCTGTATGACACGAAAGAATAAAAGAAGATATTTTGAGAGATGTCTCAGTGGTTTTGTGTCCATATAATGGAAAAGTCAATGGGGCCAATGATGCATTACTTTTTTCTTGTTTACAAGGTGTTTTTCTCTGATGCCTTTATTCTCATTTTCACGTGTCCATTCATGAGGAATATGTAGGAAAATGGCACATACCTGACTACGGAAAATCATGCTGTGAAAATAAAACAAATGCTTTAAAAACTTGAAGAGAGACCTCACATGAGTATTTCAACAACCAAATGTTGACATTTGTGCTATTAGTATAGTAAAAGATTGTGCTTCTACACAATGTGGTGCTGAAATAATAAAAATAAGCCTTATAAGCACATATTGATGATATACTGTAAAACAATGTGTTTTTTGCTGTTGTTGGTAATAAAAGTAGGCCTACAGAATAACATAACAGTACAGCAAGTTACAGAGTAATACATATATAGAGTAACGCACTAAAATATGACTTCATATTAGAAGCATCTGAACGTTAAATAATTCAGAGGTTTGGCTTTATGACTTACAAGTTAAACATTTTTATTCAGGGGCCGTTAAAACCAAACTGTGTGTTTAATATAGGACACCTAAATAATGTACCACTGTATATCTCAAGGGAATAATAAACCCACCTACCTCAAGAAAGAGAAAGAGTTGTGATCTCAACCACCAATATATTGACAATGCTTTTCTCGGGGGAAACATTCAGACTGCATTCTTGTTACAGAGCTTGATGTAAGTCACAAAGCTGGTGCAGTTTTAGACACAGAAATTAATGTAATGTAATGTGAATGGGAACATCTGGCATTGAGAAATATTTCATTGTGTTTATTCTTTCATCAGCACTGTATGTGTATATGAGAGGTTCAAAATAATCTCACAAACACTTATTTTTACACAGTATTTTTTTTATGAACAGCTATGGGTCTCCTATAATAATCATACCAATAAGTGTATTATTCTCAATCTGGCTTTATTTAATCTTTTTGAAACCCAACCTACGTTTTGTTGTGTTTTGTTAAAGTTTGTGTCTAGTAAAATGTTGTTCTGGACTGTATTGTGACAAGTGTCCGCACAGAGAACCCATTTGGTAATGTGACGGTAGACTATGATATAACTGGGCCATGTTATTTGCTTTCTGCCAATATACTTTTATTATGCCTTAGAGGAACTTATTGTGTGCCCTCTATTGGGCTAGCAATTCCTGATCACAAAGTCCTAACAATTAATTTATGATTTAGACATCTTTTTGCTTGTTGTTGTTAGGTCAGAGATCATTTCTGCTTTTGTTCGTGCTGAAGTCACAGCTAACTGTAGACATGGGAAATTAGTCTTAGTCAAGATCAATAGAATGAGGGCCTAGATCACACTGACTGAGTTAACTATTGCACTCTTGGGTTTTAACCTTATTGACTGTTATCAAGAGAGACTAATATCAGACTATTAATCTTGAGACAGCGCTGCACGTTGTACTCCCTTAGAAACAAGCATTTAGATATAAGTGCTAGTTATATTATTGTGGTGAAGTGATATAACAAGTTTCAGTACACTGGAAACCACTTACAATAGCTGCTAAGTCCCTCTTTTATGTGTGGGTGTATGAACTATGCACAAATAAGTAGAGTTAATGGCAAATCATGAAATCTTTCTTGATTTGCTGAAAGACAAGCAGTTGATCTAAAAAGACAAGAAACTGAGCTAAAGACTTCTCATGTTTATTTGACACAAGACAAGCATTCATGTCCTCAACAAAATACAGATAAAAATCATGCTTCGCTACATGCCGATGTAAACAGAGTTTCAGAAAATGCTCATTGATTTTGTAGAGAAATGCAAATGCATTTCCATAGCTGCTGTATTTCACCAATGGTGCATGGCTAAACAGCTTTAAGAAAAGTAAAAAATCTTCAGGCAGTGAGAAGACTCAGAGATTCGCTGCTTCTTATAATGATTCAGATGCATTTCAGGAGGAATGAGTTACAGGTATATCCTCTGCCACATTCACAAAGTTTTCCAAAGCGTGAACCCACTTTCATCGTACAGCGAGACCCCACAGCACACTAAAAAAGGAGAAATAATTTTATATGGACCAAAATATATATTTTGTTTTTGGACTGATTCATTTATTTATTTTACAAATCAATTAATTATGATAAAATTAAAATAAAGTTGACACAAAAATGAGAAAAGATGTACCTGTGGAATGCCACGTTTTTCTGATGGTGAATAGATTCTTCCCAAAAGTGCTCCCATTGCATCAATCTGTGCAAAAAAAATAGAAATGTTAACCACTTCTTGTCTGGTTTACATCTAATTGACAACATACAATATATTCCCACATTAACAAAAATCACATCACACCAATAAACAACACAGCACTGAAACCACAGGAGAAAATACTCACAAAGTCACTCTGATCATGCTGGGACAGTTGTGTGTCATCTGAGGATAGTTCCTGGGAAGCGTCTCCACTGTATATGACAGTAAAGAGCCCAACTGTTATGAGTCCTATCAGTATCCCTGAGCTCTCCATGGTTCGGAGTGGTGTGAGCTGCCTGGTGTCAACGGGAGGTCTGAAGTGTTGGATAACTTACTGGCTATTTAACACAACCACTGTCTATTTTATAAACTCATAAACTCCGCCCTAACTTAGTTTTATGGATTAGGTCAGCTGTTAAGACATGTTGAAACCATCATGTTCAATAATTGATGCTGGACAATTACCCCCTCCCTATTTTCTACACAAAATCTATTGCAGTAGATGTAGTAAAATGTACATTAGAATAGGATAAAACAGACCCCTTCCCAACAATATTCCTAGTTTTGATAGAATATATACACTGTCATGTTTTTCCAACAAGCTATTTATGTGTGCCTGATCCATATTTATAAAAATATGGACACACTTAAAATGATAGTTCACCCCAAAATAAAAATTCTGTCATCATTTACTCACCCACTTGTCATTTCAAACCTGTATGAATTTCTTTGTTCTGCAAAACACAAAGGAAGATACTTGGAAGAATGTCAGTAACCAAACAGATCTCACCCCCCATTGACTATTTTCCATACTATGGCAGTTAATGGGGGTTGAGATCTGTTTGGTTACTGACATTCTTCCAAATATCTTCCTTTGTGTTCATCAGAACAAAGAAATGTATACAGGTTTAAAATGACAAGAGGGTGAGTAAATGATAACAGAATTATCACTTTAAAATACTAAATAAGTCAACATAAATTAAAAATCCACACACATTGCTTTGCCATGCTATGCGCAGCAGATGGCGCTGCAGTCGCACTCAGTGTTTTGACGTGATACTTGTGAAATGGGTGTTTCCTGAAACGCATACTTCAGGATTTAGGAAGAAACACGCCCATGACATCAGTGGGTTTTCAAGAAGAAAAAAGTCCCTGAGACTGTGCAACGTAGAAAAAAGGGGGCCCGATGTGCCTTCTCAAAATCTAAAAATAAAGGATACAAAACAGCATCGAAAACTCAAAGGGAAATAAAACGCAGTAACTTTTCAAGAAAACATGTCAACTTCTGACGAGGCAGATGGTTTCCGACCTCGATATGGCTGTAAGTTTAAACGTTTTCTGTGGGTTTTATCTACCTTGCCTTTCACCTTCATAGAAAGTTGCTCCGTGTGTTATGCAAGAAGACTCTTCATTTCATTTATGCGAGTGCTTGAATTCAATTCAGTGCCAATCAATGGATTTATAAAGCAGTTCGTGATCAGTTTTTATAAGTTTAGTGTTCATGCATGGATGTAATATCGGCATGGTTAACAACTTCCGCATTATAAATCTGATGTATGTGTGGCATACAATTGAGCGAGAAACTGGAAAACTTTTATTGAACAACTTAACATACATATTTTAACTGTAAATGTACACAAAGTATGCTTTATTTTTCATCTCTGCATCTCATTTTTTTCAATGACCGCAGTAACGAGTTAAGCATAAAACAGCTGTTGAGCTGTCTAAAAGTGAGAGCCTGATATTGGTGTTTAATTAAATACATACATTTATCTTCTTGCCGTCAAGTCTATATATTAGTAATATTATGTCCATTAAAGCCTACATTTCTAGCACAACGCCCATTATCATAAACGCCCCAATGAAGGGCACACTCAAGCGCGAAAAGAGCGTCCTAAACTTTCATTTCGACTCAATGTACGTGAACCCCCCGATATTCAGACTGAATTCAGGGTTAAGGACTAAAGGTTTATTTTTGGAGGGTTACTTTGCAGGCGAGAAGACTGTTAACTGTTTCTAGTCCTAACTAAAAGTGCCTATTTGACTTTTCTACTACATTTTCTGTAAATACAATGGAAAAATGACTTCAGTGAGCTTGATTTTGTCATACAAAACATTAACATTAAGAAAGTCGGGACACAGTGTGGTTGGACAGTCTCGTACTGTATGTCTGAACATCCCAACATCAGCTAAAGTTTTTTTGGGAGTTTAGGGGAGTTTTTTTTCTGCAGGGGTGTAGATTCTTTTGTTCTGGGGGTTACCCGAAGAGATAGTTCACCCAAAAATTCTTTCATCATTTATTTACCCTCATGTCTTGTCCAAACTATGACTGACAATAACACAAAAGGCAAGATTTTAAAGATTGTTGGTGATATTATTGTCATATACAAAGTCTGAATGACATGAGGGTAAATAAATGATTGAGGAATTATGAAATATTATGGCAACTTTATTTTAATTTTACCAATAAAATTAAGTTTTTTTTCTGGGACTAGCCCACTTTTTGAATAGACCTGTGATCCTTCAGATAAAAACAAAGCAATGTTGTCATTACAACTGTGTTTAAAAGAGTAAAGAAGCCTAAGCCCGGTCAATGAAACCGATGTCCTAGAGAGTTTGCAGACTGATTTATTAACATTTGCTGTCCAACCCAACAATATGTGATAAACAGGCCCACATTGGCAAGTGGATTACTATAATTTGGATAACATTGAAATGTTCCTGCATAACTCTAGAGATTGTCTGAGATTAAAACTGTTAAAAAATCATCTCTGCCGTATAGATCATCCCAGAGCTTTCAGACGAATGTGTTTTTCCAAAGTGTCCTTGTTTTTCTTCCGTCTGGAATATTTGCAGTAATAAAAGATTTTTCCTCTTTTTCCGTGACATTAAGCACCATTAAATAATTAGTATGTGGAATAATCACAAATCTTAAGGACGCTAGAGGTCAGGCATTTAAGACAAGTTATGTATTATAAAATTAGCATAAATATGTGAAACTGTTTGGTTAGAGTGGAATAGTTGAATCACTAACACATCATAAAAACTGATCCTTGAGGGTCACTTATATATCTCAGTGAAGTAAAATCCATATTTGTTTTCCCATTTCTAAGATGTCTCCCTTCTCTATTTTAGCTGTTCTGGATGGCGTTGAGCGACTCACGGCTGAGGAGATGGATGAGCGCAGACAGCAGAACATGGCTTATGAATACCTTTGCCACCTGGAGGAGGCTAAAAGGTCAGATGCCTTTTTTCAACCCGTATAGATCGTACATCCTGTTTGGTTTTGCCTCAGTGGGAAAAACCACATGTCTTTTTTTCAGGATGTGTCTCAACAGTTGATAAAAGCTTGTTTGTTTTAACAGTTTAGAATGGATCAGTTAGAATGCAAATGATCTAAATACTTATTATGTCAAAATAAATTGTGTCATCATTTACTCGCACTCTTGTCATTTCAAACCTGTATGACTTTCTTCTGCAGAACACAAAAGAAGATATTTTGAAGAAAGTTGGTAACCGAACAGCGGTGGCACCCATTCCCTTCTATTGTATGGACACAAAACCAATGCAAGTGAATGGGTGCCAGTTAACAACATTCTTGAAAATATCTTTTTTGTGTGCTGCGAAAGAAACTATTTTAGTTTTGTGATGCTGTTACTTCAGAGTGGTTCTGTTAAAATATCAGCGTACAGCAGCTTCAGTTGGTGGTTTGTTTAATGTCTCTGACAGGATTACTTTTTCACGTCATTGTGGGTGATTGAAGTCGTCCTGCATGTCCCGGCAAGGCCCACCCCAACGATTTTCTAAATAACCCAAACATTGCATATAAGAATACCTTGGGTACATATTCTTTGTTATAGTTCAGTTTCTTTCAAGCCCTTTTTTAAAATTAAATTAAAATCAATAGTCCAAACATTTAGAGAAGCGACGACACACCTCTCCTTATTTGAGCTCGCTGAGAATGTAAGATGAGTCCTTTAGGGGTGTGTTAGAATTCCTAACCACAATCAGAATAGTGATTTTGTCTTAGCAAGCCTTGTCTTTGTAAGTGAGGAAATTACTTCTAAAAGTACTTAACCTTCTATTACTAACCCAAGCTTTTGCTTTGCCATTATTAACTTTGTTTTGCCATTATTAACTTGTGTTTTGCTCTGCCATTATTTACCTGTGCTTTGCCCTAATGTCGGTTTTTTTCTGGTCTTCTGGAGAATATGGAGGCTGTGTTCTGTCGGTGCACTCATTACATGCACACACAGACACATCAGTAGTGCAAGAGGAAGTGAGTCAGTCCCTGTTGATTTCAGTATCTCACTCTGTAGCTGTGGCAACATGGGGTTGTCATAGAGACTGGTTCCGGTGTCTGCGTGTTTGAGGGAATGAGTGCGTGACATAGTGGGAGAGAGAGAGAAACCGTACTGTATGTGTAGTGTGCTGAGAAAGTAAAAAAAGAGGCAAAACTTACACTTTCACAGGACTTTTTCAGGTCTGTCCTCATTTGTCCTGAATTGTTGTCTGTAGGCGAGCACCTCAGCGTCATTGCTATGCTTAACGTCATTCATCAGGCCTTTGCCTGGAGGACGAAAGTTTTTTCTCAGGTCTTTTCGGGCAGACAGAGTTTACCCTCAGGCTTGACTGGAATGCATGGAGCATGCAGTGATATTGAAGCACACCAGACTCTGTTATGCAGGGAATTTCACAGGTTTACATACAGCGGTCTTAAAGTGATAGTTCACCCAAAAATGAAATTTCTGTCATCATTTACTCACTTTCTTGTCATTTGAAACCTGTATACATTTCTTTGTTCTGCTAAACACAAAGGAAGATATTTGGAAGAATGTCACCAACCAAACAGATCTCACCCCCCATTGACTCTCATAGTTTGTATTTCCCTACTATGGCAGTAAATGGGGGGTGAGATCTGTTTGGAACATTCTTCCAAAATATCTTCCTTTGTGTTCATCAGAACAAAGAAATGTATACAGGTTTAAAATGACAAGAGGGTAAGTAAATAATGACAGAATTTTCATTTTTGGGTGAACTATTACTTTAAGGCTTTTTTGTAAGAATAACACAGTGATGATATTTTTAAAAGGGCTTTCATTATTTGTTTGTTGTTATATCATGGTCTTTTTGAATACTCGATTTTGATTGGCTGGAAGGTGTGCATTAAAGCCGTTGATCATCATTTGAAATTAACACTTTACATAAAAAAAGTGCACATAAGAAAAAGCCAAACTCCATGTTGACAGGAATTAAAGCTGGCAAACTATATTTTTATTCATTTCCTTTTTGGGTTGTTGACCATCTTCCCACAATGCTATTTGCCTGTTTTATGATTTATATAGAATTTTGAATATATGTTCACACCATGACTGCGATAAATTTGGTTGGTTGAAAAGAAATGTCACAGTTAGGTTGAGTTGGCAATGGATCACCTTTTGATGGGTCCCAAGTTTTTGGTTTCCCCATTTTTATAATTCTGTTTAATAGAGCGATGTTGGGGAATGTGGTCCAGCCTGTCTTTGGTATGCTGATACTCTCAACAGGTATTTTAAGACCTTTAAGAACCAATCCAATGTCTCCTTCAAGTTCTTGCAAGGCGTTAGCATGTGTCCAAAAGAAAGTTGAAAATAATGGCTTTTAAGAATGCTTGCCTTCGAGGTCTTCTCAGAGACACAAGTCAGCATTCCTCAGCAAATCTTCTCATATCTTTCCGAAGCAGGTCATTATCATGGGATCCTTTTATTTTGCCTGCTGTTTAATGTGCACTTACTATAATGTAAGGGAGATCTGTGAAAGAGAATTGTGCAAAGATAGGCAATGGTGTTTATGTTCACCAGTTTTCTGAGATGTTACGGTTCACCGCTGCTATTATTAACTTTCACACTGGTTGGGATGTGAGAAAACTCTGTTTAGAACCATTCCAAACTAGAGCTCTGCCCACTTTCAGAACTGTGTAAGCTGTAGCCAACACCACAGGACAGTAGTTTGTATTGATGAGGATACAAGTACAATGTGTACACAAAATATTTTAGTTTCATGTCATTTGAAGTTTTCAGTGAGAACAATATTTAGATCACATTTTAAGGGCAGATTTTTTTTTTGGCTCAACTGAAAAAGATTTTTTGTAGACCTACACCTACACATTAAAAATAAAGGCCATGACAATGCAATAGAAGAACCGTTTTTGTCTAAATGGTTCTATAAAGAACCTTCAACATCCGAAGGTTCTTTGTGGCAAAAAAAGGTTCTTCAAATTGTAAAATAAGTTAGAAAGGTTCTTTAAGGAACCTTTGATTGATTGGTTCTTTGTGGAACCAAAAATGGTTATTTTATGGCATTGCTGTGAAGAACCTTTTAAGCATCTTTATTTTTAAGAGCATAAAACTGCTTTGAGAAACAAAATAGCACCACAAAAACATCTGAAGTTTTTTTCAGGAGTGATAAAACTGGGGCAGGCTGAGATTGAGAAATATCAGTTGTAGTAATGGTTTCTAGTCTGTCCAAATGTTTTTTTGTAAAATTTTAATAAAAACAGTAAATGGTTCCTCTTATTACAAAAACGCTTTCATGCAATTTCCTGTTGTGCTGCAGGCAGTCTTAAGTGAGGTAGAGAGACCCCTCATCCGTGAGCGTATGTGAGTGTGTAGGATGAATGAAACTTTAATGTTAATAATACAGAGAATGCATTATACTGCCCAAGACTAACATCATTTTAGCACAATACTTGAAGTTCTGTAATAAGAATCTCTGAGTTATAAGTTGGAAACAAAAAAAATTGGAAATTATTATGGAATTAAAAAATTATTTCAATTCAGTTAAATTAAGATGTCATAATAGTGAATCTTTGTTGCACGTTTAAATGTGAAATAAAGCTCCTCCAGACTTTTTTCATTGAATGTTAAACATATCTGAAGGCTACTGAAGGCATGTTTTGTTTCTTTGCACAGTATAACCACACTGTTCACAATATTGTTATTAATCGCGTAGTGATTATCATTTTACCCATGATTGTGCAGCCCTAATGGACTTTGTGTAAAACTTGTATTACATGTTTTATCCCAACTTGAATTAACATGGTCATGTCACAAATTTGCTTTGAAATTTATTTTATGTGGTACCATTTTTGGTTCATTATCATGTTCCCAATTAGCTAGCAAGGTCGTTTGATCCACAGGATTGCACATTCTTGGAAACAAATGTATAGTACAAGTCGCTTTGGATAAAAGCGTCTGCCAAATGCATAAATGTAAATGTGTGACTGCAAGGTCAGCACCACAGGATTCAACAGGACAATGTGAATGTGTTGTGAGCAAACGGCTCTAAATCAGCTGTTAATCACCTATAAATGACCAGGCAACTACATGCCATCAGTGAATGAGAAGGCAAAAATGCCTTTGGAGTCAGGGAGGGAAGCGGCACCTGATTTAATCTCCAAACAGGCGACACTTTACTAACTCACTTCTAGTAAGAGATGGAATAATTAGACAGTAAGATGAGATCATTGCTTATTATAAGATCTGCTTTAGCGTAACTTTCATACACTCTCACACTAGACACCTCTCCTTTGTTTGGACAGGAAAGAGCTCACACCCTGTGTTTGTCCACCCCGCCCATCATTACCCACACTTTTCCTCCTTTGTACCCTTCACAGGTGCTTTTCCCAGGAAAATGGATGCATCCATTCGGCTTGAAAATAAATCATGCTTTAAGAAAATTGTCTTAGTCAGCATTTTTTTACTGACCTGGTTGATCAGTCAGTCTTTATCTGTTTCTTTGATGCATGTTTGGTTTGGACATCTAGGAGCTAGTATATCCAAAACATTTTTGGGGAAAACGTGGGAGTGAGATCAATTTATGAATTATGTATTTGTTGATTTTTCTCTTGAGTCACAGGAACACTTTACAGGGTCTTTTGGCCCCTGGGTCACAGCTGTGATACCAACGAAACTAGCGCACACTAAGTCCATTGTCACACGCTAAAGTGGAAAGCTGAGAGAAGTAAATGAAAGACCACCGTTTTTACCTTTTTAAAACAATAACCAATTCTAATGCCACAACTCCTCTGTAACATT
The DNA here is from genome assembly GCA_026939265.1 of Oreonectes daqikongensis. Taxonomy (NCBI): domain Eukaryota; kingdom Metazoa; phylum Chordata; class Actinopteri; order Cypriniformes; family Nemacheilidae; genus Oreonectes; species Oreonectes daqikongensis. The sequence continues at coordinate 5,375,891 of JAOTQM010000343.1, read as the reverse complement.
TGGGAAATTAGAGATGTTACAGCTCCAAGGACCATTTCCTCTAGCCTAAATGCTTACAGCGGCCACAAAAGGGGAGCTTTCAGGACATTTACTGAAATGCTCACTTATAAAGCTCTATTATGGCAATTACAATTTACAATAGGGTTCAAAGTACATTAAATGTCTGGGATTCAAAGTCTAGTTTAAACTTGTAAATAAACAATGTTGTAGGATTTTGAAAATTGAACAGCAAAGAATGGTTATGGTGTAAAATGACTAACAAATTTAAAACATTCAGTTAATCAAATAAGCAAATATGTGACATTCATACTAAAAATAATGGTAACACAAAAACAAAGGTAACACTACAATATGGTCTCCTTCATTAACATTTTGAACAACTTGAACTAACAATGAACAATATCTTTTACATAATTTATTAATTTAAGTTAATGTTAGTTAATAAATTTTTTATTTATTTATGTTATTTCAAGTTACTTCAGTGTGAATTAAAGGGACAGTTTCCCCAAAAATAAAAATTCTGTAATCATTTACTCACCTCGAGTTCCAAATCTGTATAAATGTCTTTGTTCTGAAGAACCCAGAGAAAGATATTTGGACGAATGCTTGTAACCAAACCGTTGTTGGCCACCATTGACTACCATAGTAGGAAAAATTACACTGGTAGTCAAAAGTGTACCCAAGCCCACAAAGTGGCAAAGCTAATAGCATTCATAAGGGTTTTTAAGGGTGAGTGGGTTTCAGACAGAAGTTTCCTATTGAGTCTGTGAAGGTTTGAACCTCCTGATGCTAGAGGTCATGATGCATTGAATTCCAGTGCTGCAGTTAAGCGTGTAATGGAACATTTGGTTAATCCACACTTTAAAACACTTTCACTCTCTGTTGCCATACTTTTGACCTTTCTCCTATTGGTTTTGTCACTTTTTTAAGACTATATGGTTTGAAGGAGATGGATACAGACTGCAACACATCCATTTTCCTGTGTTTAAATTCGGTTGCTGTTATAAAATGTTTAGATTGAGGGCTGGGCAATATATTGCACATTAGATATTTTTTTTTATATATTACTTCAAATATATACAGAATATCGGAATGATTGAATCTTCACAAGTATCGCCAAGCAATCTAACTATCAAAAAAAGCTATCATAACTATAGCAACAAGCGACTTAAGTTAAGCAGCATTTACAAGTATTTTTATTAGAGGAAATACAAGGGTACATTTATTAAGTTAACACATTTTATCCAAATCAGACCAATAAAAATTACCTTATTTCATAATTTTATTATTTCAATATCAGAACATATCATTTGTTGTCAAAATTTAGATATCAAACTTATGTATATCGCCTGGCCTTAAGTAGATGCTGTTATGGATGTTTTTTTGTTTTGAAATAGTTACAGTGTCTTTAATACACAGATAGGTGCTTGCCTGTGCTTTCATTTTCCCTGGATATTTCAATGTAGTCAGATAAGGTCCACCACTTATTTGCCTATTCTTTGCTCATCATATCTGCAGGCACAGGCACGTACATGTACAGCTGAATATTTAAAGATATTTCCATGTAGAAAATGTTAAGGTCAAATTTATTTTTGCACAAATATGTAGGTTCTGTGGCGGGTCTAGTACACGCATGTCATAAGGCAGGAGGGCACACCAAATGTGACTCATTTGACTAATTTGAGATATATTTAAGGGATAGTTAATGAAATTAATAAAAATTCTGTCATTATTTAATCATCCTCTTGTCATGTCAAACCTGTATGACTCTCTTTCTCATGCAGAGCAAAAGAAGATATTTTAAAGAATGTTGGTAACCGAGAAACAGCGGCATCTTCTTTTTTGTCCTGTAAAGTCATACTGGTTTGATGGTAAATTATGAATTTTCATTTCTGGGTGAATGTTACCTTTATAACTATTATTCAAAAGTATAAGTTGTTGGAGTTATGTTATGCACCTCTTTATCATAACTGCTGCTCGTAGACGTGCACATGCTGGTGATACATTATGGACTCGCTCCAAACTCTCCACCCCTTCACTCTCTGCTGTGTTTTGATTGGTTGAATAAGTAACCAGAACTTGGCCTTTGAAGTTCTTTGAGTGAGGAAGTGGCTGTTTGTGGTCTGCAGCTGCAAGACGGCTCAAGGCTCCAGAACCAATCTGGGAAAATGCAGTTGACTTGTTGAGTGTCATTTAGTTGATAGCACATCATGTATAAATGAGTGTTTTGTCCTGTGCTTGTTAGGATTACATGTCATATACAGTATTGTGCACAATTCGCATAAAAATCTTTTTCTTTAATGTTTCAGTATGAAATCTGTTTTTGACATGTGTTTATAATTTTTATATTTATGCTATATATCATTATTTTGATGCACCATTTTATTTGTCTTTTTTCTGTATCAGGTTTTTGTGTAAACAAAGCCACTTTACATATTTACACATTTTGAAAAGATTAAATAAAATTAAACTGAAATATCAGTATAGATTTCCAAACATTCTTTGCCAAGTCATATTTTTGTCTGTTGTAAGACTCCTTGATCATAAAACAAATGCTGCTGCATAATATTACACACAATGCTTCAGTGAATATTATTAAGTGTGCAAGCAGCATGACTTATTGTAAAAGATCAATAGAAATGTCAAATATTCTAATGACATGACCCCCTCTGACCATAAAGTATAATAAAAGAAGCAGGAAGTCTTTGTGTGTCTTCCTCGTGAGAACTCTCATCACTTCCTATTGAAATGACCTCTGAACTAAACCACTGTACTCTTCCTGTGTCATGCTGAAAGGAAGTCTGTAGCTGTAGATGCTGTTACACATTCTCAGCTTTAGTCTGTTATTAGTAGCATAAGTTTCAAGATTGTATGCAGTAATTCACACACGTTCTTTAATTTCGGTTAGTGATGGAATTCAGTTTTTGTAGACCATTCTCAGCGCCTATTTATAGCAGTGACATATTTATGGGTGTGTGTCTTCTGCATGCGTTTGCATGCAGGCATCTTGCTCACAAAGAGCCATTAAAGGGTTTTTCAGAGCGAGAGTGAAAGAAGGGTTGTTACCTAACAGCAATGAATGTGTGGCCTGTGCTCACGGAGTCTCTTGGTAGAGAGCCTAGAGAGACTGATGTAGCAGGTAAAACAATCAGTGACCAGATCAGCTTTCCTGTAACTGAGAACCCCCTGACTTCCGTTTAAAAAAAATAGTTCACACAAAATTGATATTTATTTCTCTAGTTTCGGTTTGGGAGGGAGGCGGGGCAGTTCAAACAAACTGTAGACACATCAAGCCTCAGCGCTTAGATCAGTGTTAATGACTCAACAAAAAGAAAGAGACTAAAAATGAGTCGTATGGGACTGCTTAACAGGAAGAACACCAAAGTTCCAAAAAGATCCTCAAGAATTTTGTAATGATATTCTATGAACACGGTATTATAGATGTTTTTTTGGGGGGGGTTGCATTTATTGCTGCTTGATATTATTAGAAATTATTGGATTCACTTACCCAAGATGAGCAAATTTGTTGCAAAATTATTACACAAGCTAACTGTGGGCATTTGTGGCCTGATGGTTAGAGAGTCGGACTTGCAACCCAAAGGTTGCAGGTTCGATCCTCAATACCAGCAGGGATTGTAGGTGGGGGGAGTGAATGACCAGCACTCTCTTCCACCTTAAATACCATGACTGAGGTGAGACCCTTGAGCAAGGCACCGAACCCCCAGCTGCTCCCTGGGCAAATGGCTGCCCACTGCTTCACGGTGTGTGTCTGTATACTGTGTGTGTGCACTTGGATGGATTAAATGCAGCGCACAAATTCCGAGTTGGCCACATGTCACTTCACTAAAGTTAATTTAACACTGGATTGAGTTTTATTGAACAAAGAGTTGGTGTCAAAACATAGTTTACCTAAATAGGCAATAATAAAGAAAAGCATAAAGGGATGAATACTCTTTCACAGCACTGTATGTAAATAATATGGAAATTTCATGATAATTGAAGTGTGTACTTTGCATCGCCACCCTTTTTTGTTGACCTTTCAGTGGACGGACATACTACTGTATCTGAGCGGAAAAACATTTGACTCCATGTTTTTGTGTTTTGGTTGTATGTTTAGCAATATTTCCAATATTTGGAGTATGCTGGTGACTTTACATTAGGTTGTGTTATCAGTGTTGCTTTCAGTAAAAAATGTTATTGAATTACATAGACAACATTACAATGAAATGCACAATTACAATGAAATGCATATCTCATGATTTGTTTAGACAAGTTCCCAAATACTTTCAGAATAATATGGATTAGATGGGTAATTTAATAACACTGTTGTGTAAGACAGAATAGACTAAATACAAAGTTGCTTTAGAGATCAAGATGTTTTTTCCATAGCATAAAACCCTAACCTCACTGGCCAATTTATAAGTCACAAATACAGTTTTCTTGTGTTGTGTTTGTGCATATTGTGCTGCACTTCGTCCAGCTGTTTTAAATGCATAAACGGTTCGTGTGAATGCCTCTCTTCTCATCCTTTGGCTATTCTGCCTGCTGTCGGTAAGTGTGGTTTAATAAGATGTGTTCTTTGTAATCCGCTCACTGGGGACTCAAAAACATGACAGTTGTACCCGAAGCTTGAAGAAAGAAACACATTTCTTTGACATTACATTAATGTAACCGCCTTGTAACCTGTATACGTAAGTTGGCCTTTATGGAATGTTTTTGTGTGCGTGAGCTCAGTGGGTTGAAATTGACAAGAGAATGTTATGAATGTGTTGGACATGTGAGGTACCTGTAAGCAGCTGGTATGTGACAGGATTGTGTTTTATTGTAAAAAAAAAAAAATAGCTCTTCTGAATCAAGACTCATAACAGTTAATTCCTGTGATGTAAAAGAACACAACAGGGCGTGTTATAAGTGCTCTCTCAAAGCATGTCATATTGTGTATGGGTTCCCTGAGATGATTATAGATATTTGACTTTATAAAGATTAAAACCTTCAGGCATTAATCAAATGCAAAGGAATTCAAATGTGTTTGCAAACCAATCCAAGTTTCTGTCCTAACTCAGCGACAAGCAGCACATTTTGTCAGTGGCTTAGTTTTGCTTTTGTTAAGTAGCTCTCATAATGAAATGCCATTGAAATAAATTCGGGAGTTTCTGCATCGTGCTTGGGTACATGTGGTTACATGCTGATTTTTATACTAACATGCAACTTTATTGTCCTCGTGCATTTCTTCATCATGTCTGTATAAGTATTTGCCTTGCTAAAAATGCCAATCTTACTTTTTTAGATGGATTGAGGCATGTTTAAATGAGGATCTCCCGCCCACTACCGAGCTGGAGGAGGGCCTGAGAAATGGTGTGTACTTGGCCAAGCTGGGAAACTTCTTCGCTCCTAAAGTGGTCTCTCTCAAAAGGATCTATGACCGCGAGCAAACACGTTACAAGGTAACAATGACGTTGAAACGCACGCACAAATAGACTTCCGCCATGGATCTGTTACAACTCATTTGCTACTCTTTTAAAGGCCACGGGACTCCATTTCAGACACACAGACAATATCATCCAATGGCTGAATGCAATGACAGATAAGGGTCTTCCTAAGGTGAGTGGTATAGAACAGAAGGTATCCAGAAACACAGGCATACAGTGAACATGTCCTTCATTAGCAATGTTTTCTTCTTTATTGAGTCACCAGCATGACAGAGCTTGTCTCTGAGCTCCTCTCCCATGTTTGGCAGAAATGCAGCATTTAACCTCTTTAAAGTACACATGCTTATCGTTCCCTGTCAGATTTTCTATCCTGAGACAACTGACATCTACGACAGGAAGAACATGCCTCGTTGCATCTACTGCATACATGCCCTCAGGTATCTAGTCTAAAAAACTATCACAGTTTTTTAAATAAGGAAAACTTGTGCGTAGACTGATTTTTCTGATGTCTGGACAGGGGTTTAGAAAAATATATTTGTAATAAATACAGTTTATAGTTTAAGTTTTGACTGAAAGTGTCTTATATACAATGCTGGAGTTGCCTTTAAATTTAGGATTAAAATGATTTGTGCCATATATCCGCATTTGCACCTGTTCTGGTTTCTGTAGCAGCATTTAGCATACGAATAGAAAGTCTGTCCATCATTTGTGACTCACATTCCTGCTAAATCGATGCTCGACCCACAGGCCATAAATCTGGAAACAGGAAATAACAGCCCACTAGGGGCGAAAATTTGGCAGAGGCCTGGCGTTGGGTGAGGGGTACTGAATCATTGTGAATCTTTGTGGTTAGTATTCATGCCGTGAGGTTGTTTAGGATACGTGTTAAACTTGATAACTCTGATAACATCTGACATCATTTTGTTGGAGCCTTTTCCCACACACGGCTATAGTTCTCCTATAGGGATGGATCTCCTATGGGCGTTTCATTTTCTATAATCACGTTGTGTTTTCTTTACAGCCTCTACCTGTTCAAACTTGGCCTTGCGCCCCAGATTGCAGACCTGTATGGCAAGGTTGCCTTCACAGGTGAGTCAGACTCTGTGTGCTATCAAACTAAGAAGCTAGTTTATACAATAATATTGTGAAAGCCCCTGTTCCCGGGAGCTGTTGTCAAATGTGAAAGCCATTACCGATTGTTTGAGCGTTTCCTGTCATTTTGGCTGTCCCAATCTGCCTGCCAAGTTCATGGCTGGGAAGCATTATTTACCAGACCTATTGAGAACAATGACCAGCCAATCACATCCAGTAGAGGAAAAATGCACAACTGAGATTACCTTTCAAAAGGTTAACATGCTCACTAAAGCATGACATGGCAATATTTATTCTAAGAATCATGCATGGATAAATAATAAACAGAGACATAATAATCCCTGTTATTTTACTTTTGCTTACATGTTGAATGGCTTTTTGTCTTCCCAGAGGAGGAAATAAACAACATGAAGAGTGAATTAGAGAAGTACAACATTCAAATGCCAGCGTTCAGCAAAATCGGAGGGATTTTAGCCAATGAGTTGTCAGTGGACGAAGCAGCCCGTAAGAAATGTTTCAGCATCTAAATTTGGCACGATTCTTAACCCGTAAAAATAAACAACTTGACCTAACTTACAGCCAAGAGTCTAGCACACTGTGTTTAACAAAAGTTCCGCATTATCTTTTGTTGCGATGATTTAGTACACGCTGCTGTGATTGCCATCAATGATGCCATTGACCATGGAGTCTCAGCAGGCACTCTAGCTGCCATGAGAAACCCAAACGCCATGTTACTGCAGCTGGATGACAGCACTGCCCAGGAATACCAGGACACCCTGTTCCAGGCCAAGACTGAGAAAGTGGCCAACTCCAGAAAAAGAGTATGAACTGCAATCTACGAACGAACATTAAATGTGTTCAGAATGGATAACTAAGAGTATATTCTAAGGGCTTGAATGCGTCACTGAAAACAGCATTTATTCAATAAAGATCCTAAATGTAATGTTTCTTTGGTGTAGATTGGAGAAAATTTGGAAGCTGAAAGAGATGTTTATGATGAGCTGCTCACACATGCTGAAATTCAGGGCAACGTCAACAAAGTCAATTGTACGTATGCACCCTTTTCCTTCCTTGATGTTTTTTGTGTTGTTCTGTGCTAGATGATCTGATTTTGTGTTTGTGCTGTGTCTTAGTGTCCAAAGCCTTGAATTCAGCAGAACAGGCCCTGCTGAGTGAAGATGAAGACAGGCTGTATAACGCTCTCCGTTCTCCAGCATTAGGTCTGCAGTCAGTACAGGCTCAGAACAAGGGATGGTATCTCAAACAACTGCTGGCAGACCGTGAGCAGAAGGAACAGGTAACACGGTGTTGCTACTCAAAAAACATTTCTCTCTTAAAAGCTTATAACCGACTTTTCTTAGCAGTCAAATCAATTTGCATTTATGTTACATAAAAGGAAATAATGATATCTGAATTCCAAATGGCATCCCTCACCCCTGTGAAAATCTTTCACATAATTTTCATAAAACATAGATGAGACATAAATGAAATGTAAACTCTCACTCTCAAGAATATAATTGTATTTTTCACCAATATGACACTATAGAGTAACATAACATAGAATAATTGTCAAATTATTCTGAAATTGGCAACATTTTAAGGGTTTTCTGTAAAATGAGATCATTTTTATCAATTTACTTTTTTAAATCAGGTAAAATGCTAAATATGCGTCAGAGCTGAAGAGGTTAAAGTCATTTTAGTTTTCATTTTTAATTTTGTCTTTTTGCAATTTGTTATGTGCATTTGTTAGTTATTTGTTCAATGTATTGTTTTAGTTGCAGTGTTATTTTGGTAACACTTTACAAAAATGTGCTATTTGTTAACATTAGTAAATGCATTCGCTAACATTGAACAATTTAGTTTTTCAGCATTTATTAATCCTTGTTAATGTCAACAGTTATTCATGTTAGTTCATGGTGCATTAACTAATGTTAACAGACATAACATTTAATTTTAAAAATGTTTTAGTAAATGCTGAAATGAATATGAACTAAGATTAATAAATGCTCTAGAAGTATTGTTCATTGTTAGTTCATGTTAGCTAATGCATGAACTAATTGTTAACATGATAGCACCTTATTGTATTATTAAGTGTTACCGTTATTTTCCGCTAATACTTTGTGTCTTAACTTAAACCTTTTTAACTGAGGCAACATTTCTAACTTTGATTTAGTTTAGTTTAGTTTAGTTTAGGTAAAAATGGTTTGATATTGCTTAAACACTACACCAGACATGAGCAGTGCGACAAACCCATTAAGAATAAGGCATTTGTCAAGGCATCGCGCCGCATCCATTCTGTGCAAAATTTCAAATTATAATGGGTTCTATGATCTTTTGTCACGTTCATTCACGCCGGTCTCGTGCGGTGTAGACGGTGTAACTTTCAAACTTAAAAGTTTACTTTAAAGGGGGAGTCAGTATTTCCAGCCTTAACTTGCTGTTTCAGTGGACATTAACACAGATGCGCGTTCCAAGGCACTTCAGTGGGTTTTTAATGCTTTTAGAAGTGAGCTGGTTCAACATTGTTCATGGAGTTATCAGTTGTTTGTACTGCCCCTTATATTTCCTTCCTTTCGCTACACCCATAAATGTGAACAGTACAAACAGAACTAAGATAAAAAAAGAAGATCAATATGAACCATTACACTCCTTGATTGTAACATCTCATACTTTTTCTCTTGAATTAAGTTCAAGAGAAACTTGCTGTTTTCCTCAATTGTAAGTCGCTTTGGATAAAAGCGTCTGCCAATGAATAAATGTAAATGTAAATTTTTTATTGAATTTTCTGTGTTGTTCCTCCCCATTCATAGAATGTCCCTGGAGAACCGTTGGCCAAGGAGGAGTTACAGAGTGGAGTGGATGGAGCCAATGAGCTCGCAGCAGACTATCAGAGATGTACGTACTCCCTTCTGTGTCACTACATTCTTCCAAACGTACACAATCCTGATACAGTTGTTGCTCTGAGAGCTAGACGTGTCAGAGAAATGCCTGTGTTGTCTTTTGACTCTTTTGTGCATTTATGCCATCTCGCAGCTGTCATACTGTATGTAGGACAATGAGTTAAGTGTGTGTTTGTGTGACTCAGTGCTGCGGGCAGTTGAAAGGATCAATGCTGCCATCAGAAAGGGTGTAGCAGAGGAAACGGTGAACGAGCTAATGAATCCAGATGCCCAGCTGCCGCAGGTTTATCCCACTGCTGCTGATCTGTACCAGAGAGAACTGGCCAGCCTACAGCAGCAGAGCCCAGAGGTCAGAACACACCTACATATAATCTCCCATTCGGAGATCAGATGACACATTTTATTAGTTTATAAAACTAATTTGGTGGATTTTCATCTAAAATAAATGCAGAAAATGTACAAAAAGTCCACCTGCAAATAACTCGCCTTGCACGTTACTTTGCTGTAACCAGAATCGTCTAATAAAACATTATTTACATGACGTTTACATAAGCTAATGAGCTGTAACTGTACAGTGTAGTCAAAGTGATTTTCATGCTCTACTTGACTGCACAGGGCTCTTTATCACACCCGGAGCTGGTGGTTGCCGTGGAGATGCTGTCTTCGGTGGTGCTGATAAATGAGGCGCTGGATGTCGGGGACCGGGCAGCGCTGTGGAAGCAGCTCAGCAGTCCTGTCACCGGCCTCAGCAATGTAGAGGATGAATGCTCCCAGAGGTGAGTACCAGAATGAAGTCAACATGAATCTTCTTTTCCTAATGAACTTGTTTTCCTGATGCCAATAGGAAGCCTCAGAGATGACGCGTTTTTGTAGGCCAACCCTCAAGGTAGCGGCGCACAGGTTCTCTCGAATGCATTTTTTCCATAGACTTTTGGAAGATCGCAAAAAATAAGATCTGTAATAAAGAAATGTTCATGATGTTTACACATTTTGTCCATCAAGATAATCTTTACAGTTTAACACAATATTTGCTATTTTTAAAGCCTTAACACAAGCGGGAGAAGTAAAAAGCTAACACGAGGCTATAAACAGACTACACTCTGGTCGCTCGATTTCAACATCACCACCACCAAGCCTCCGACAACTTTCTCAAACTTTATTAAAAACGTGTTCCCTGGTAAGTTTTTTCCATGAATTCATTCCCAACAATTATTTTAGCGATTTGTGCCCATGTTGCATTATTTGTGAGATTTATATACGCGATGACGTCTAACATCCCCGCCAAAGGAAGTAGTCGTTTTTTAGCAACTTGTTAGCAACCGCCGTTTTAAAGACACAATAAAGGTTTAAAAAAAAAAATTACAAGCGAGTTATAACTGGTATATCATATTATAACTTTATATCATAGATTAAAATGTGAAAATATTTAGAGGTTTTGTTAGCCACAGACCTTACTTCAGGGGATTTACCAAAAACCCATTCAAAAATACCATAGACTTTGAGGCGATGGAACCAGAAGTCTTAAAATGCTAACTCGCGTCCGGGTTTTGCCTACAAAAATGCGTCATCTCTGAGGCTCCCTATTACAAGTAAATAAAATGTCTTCATATGATCACACTTGTGTTTGTATTAACTCATATTTATTGAATCCCCGCAGGTATATAGACGAGCTGATGCGTCTGAAGGCAGCTGCAAGAGAAGAAGGTAGCGACTATCTCACCTGGAATGACATTCAAGCCTGCATAGACCAAGTCAACAATACTATTCAAGAGGAACATGAAAGTAAGTCAAACGTCAAGTTCAAACGTCAATATCAAATCCAGTGACGGTGCTTAATCTATGTGCTCTTGTGTGTTCAGGAATAGCTGCTATTGGACTGATCAATGAAGCCTTGGCAGAGGGAGACCTACAGAAGACGATGGCAGCTTTACAGCACCCAGCCGCCAAGCTAACCGATATAGATCCATCTCTGGCCCAGCATTATTATGATATTCTGCAGCAGGCGAGGAGAGAAAAAGCCCATGTATGTAAAACACCTAAAAAAAACATCTGAATCAGTCGAAGCACATACAACACACACTTTTAGGATGGGTTAAGTATATTAGTAATCCTTTTAACGGAAGTCCGGGTTACAAACACATCATGTGAGTCAACGCACTAAGCTGACTCACGTCTGATGACATCATGACCTCATGCCATCTCACCCCCATGTTTTGAGTGGCTTTTATTCATCAGTTCTGTTAACAAGAAATGACTAGTTGAATTGTAAACATACAGTATAAGTCATCATAACATCCACAACTAACTACTTTTTGAAGAATCGTTTTGGTGTGTGTTAATAGAAAAGTTTGTCCCTCACCAGAGACTCACCAGTCATGTGTAGTAGCTAACCACATATGTCAGTTTGGCACAGTCACTGTTTGTAGGCCACGCCTACTTGTTTCCTGTGGACCTAGAACTGAAACCTCTAGTATGCAGGTGAATGTTGTTCAGGGCACACTGGAGGCTAATGGTTTACCACCGTGGAGTGTGCCACTGCGGTTCACAGCTGTGCTGAAAAGAACAGTCTTTTTAAGTGACGGTACTAGAAAATAAATCCTTAATGTTTGGTATCAGTGCTATAGACGTCATCTGAATGTCCGTGGCAGTGGTGTACACACTTAGCACTAATGTAATAGTCCTCATATAAAACTTTTTTTTGGTGTTAAACTTACATGATAGCTGCCAAACTCCATGTTAAGAGCCATGCTTTCCAAAGAAATAGATGGAAAAAAGTGTTTCCTTTTGCCATGATTTTCATAAGAGTCGGAAGTAGCAAAGCCGGTGACTCTTTGCCATAAAAGGGCAAAATTCTGGTGCTTTATGCTGGTGTAATCAGTAATGGGTTCGGGGTATGACGTCACTCCTCCACAGGGTCACTCCAGTGTGAAGCTCAGATAAAACCAAATCTGTTCAACTGACACAGGAAGTGGTCAGAAATGATGTTTGAGGATTTTTTACTTCTGCAATTGCAAGAGATATAAAGAAATAGACAGAAAGATGTGATGTGATGTGACCGGATAGACTAAGCAACTTCCTAATTTACTTCAACAATGACTTGTATTGAATACAATCAAAAATATATCAGTCTCATCCCAGGTGGTAATATAAAAAGTACACACATTGGATTAAATGCTCTTAAATAGTCGGTTTTTACATAACATCCTGTTTGAAATTAGTTTTTAGTTGTTGAGCATTTTGTTTACATTAAAAGATGATCTTTAAGTGTGATTGGAGTAGACATACTTCCTCTTACGGTATTATAGTCTGTAATGTAATCTCAGACATTGCACCACACCCCTTCAAGTTATGACTTTACAACTTTATTAGGAACTTCTGTTCATTTCCACTCCACCCCACTGGGACTGTATTTGCACTTTAATCCAGCACACATTAGTTTTATACTTTAATTAAATGTTACTCAGTGAAGCAAAGACTTATTTACTCTGAAGGAACAACGTTCTCCTCTGTTGCACAACTCGCCACACCCTCAGGTTTGGTGTGCTTTTGCTTCGCAAGGAAGGCGGGCAGACTACAGAGGGGCATGTGTGCTCGACAAATCGCCGTGCCGCAGATTGTGCTCCGGAAACTGAGCTCAGCATGCGGTTGAGGCGAATGTGAGAGAACAACTGCACCACTTGGTGGTGATAGTCATATAACCCTTCATAAACTTGTGTTTATTTTGCACATTTTATGATCCAAAACGATATACAAATGAGAATTCAAATGAATTCAAGGGACAAAATAATAGCTCATCTAATAGCTCAGATTATCATATATCTGCAATTACTATTAAAACACGTTTGTTAATCAAATTTGCAGATATATGATAATTAATTTGGTAGTACAAATAAATTGCAAGTATACAGCAATGTTTAAATAAATAATAAAATGACAAAGGCATTTAACAGAATTGCTCAAAGAAATTACTAAAATTACCATAAAAGCTAAAAAATATTAAAAGATCAGATATTAGATTATCACATTTCTGCTATTACTATTAAAACAAATAAAACACAGCCCTAAATGGTATTGGAAAATTAGAAACTAAACAAAATTAAACATGTTTAAGTCACTAAGGCATTAAAATTGTTAACTAAATATTAATAGAAACTAAACTAAAACTAGAACTAAAGTAAAAAATAAATGAAAACTATATAGCAACATTCAAATAAATAAATAATAATAAAATGACAAAGCATGCAACAACATTGCTAAAAATTTAAGTAAAATTAACATGACAACCTAAAAAGCTAATTTGGAAGTATTAATAAAACATGACTGTGTTGCAAAGGAAAATATGCAGTTTTTTCTTAAATACGGAGTACAATATTTGTGTTTAACACATGACTTTAAGGTGTTGTCATCCAGGTCATATTTGTTGACAGTAAACACATGTTCTTTATTGGTAATAACGTATCATGTCTCGCAGGAGGTGAGACTGACAGACACCTATTGCCAGAGTCAATAGTTAGATTAGATTAGATTAGATTCAACTTTATTGTCATTACACATGTACAAGTACAAGGCAACGAAATGCAGTTTGGGTCTAACCAGAAGTGCAATAGCAGCAAGTGCAGGATATACATTGGTTGCATAAGTTACATAAATAAATATACAGAAGTAATTTACAGATGGAAATGTACTATGACCATGATTTACAGATGTCTCTTACTATAAACAGAAATTTACAGATGGATATATACTATGATCATGATATACAGATGGCTATTACTATAAACAGAAATTAACAGATGGATATATACTATGCACATAATATACAGATGTCTATTGCTATAGACAGAGATTTACAGATGGATATATACTATGAACATGATATACAGATGGCTTTTACTATAAACAGAAATTTACAGATGGATATGTATTATGAACATAATGTACAGATGGCTTTTACTATAAACAGAAATTTACAGGTGGCTGTATACAATAAGTTAGGCTATGGTGAGCAGCAGTGCGATGGATATAGAGTAGTGCAAATAAATTATGGACAGAAGCTATCGAAGTAACAGTGCAATGGAAGAAGTTATTGCATATTTCAGTTAAAGTGTAGGAGTGCAAGATGCATAGTAAACAGTAAACAGTCGGTACTGTAATGAACAGTTGGCAGTGCAAATGAGCAGTCTGGTAGTGCAAATGAACATAAATGTTATGTATAGACAGTCCATTAGTGCAAATAACAAGTGAAGACAGGTGTGCAATGAGGGGGGAGAGAAGAGTGTAGTAGTAAATGAGGGGCAGTGGGATCCAGTTACTGGTGATATTTATATTAGTGGTGCAGAAATTAGACACAATTGGGTTTCATTGAACCCATCAGAATACGTCAGGATTCCTTTGTGGTTTTGCTGTGCAGGTGATTCTTATCAGTCTAAATATATTTTCAGGAATGTGGAGATCCTTCTGCAGTCCTTTGGTTAGATGAGATCCAGGACGCCATCCTGAGAGCCAACAAGGACTCGGAGGAAGCGCTGCAGTGTAAGAATGCTCTTTTATATCACTGCAGACTTACAGTAACAGTGCCTTTTTGTTTATTCATTCAGTTTGTATCTCTCTTGACTTTAATGAAGAATTGAAGAATGAATCTTCTGAGTTGCAATAAAGTATTATCTCGCTTTTCTTCAGTCTCTCAGGCAATTCAGGCCATTAATGAGGCCGTGGATAACAAAGATGCTTCTCAGACGATGGCAGCCCTGCGTTCACCTGCCGCCGGTCTGTACGGAGTCACCCCCGAATGTGCTCAGACATACCAGGATGACCTGTACAAAATTAAAGAGGACAAGAAAAAGGAAGGTGAGATAGAGGAGCTTTGAATTATGTATATCACTGCTGTCCTTCTGAAACCTTTTATCTCCATATTTTGAGATTTTTATTTAATAATAATATTATACATACGATATTTACAGTAAATTCTCTTTTCTTTATATTTTCTTTACACTTTGAATTTTTAACATTCTGGATGCAGATGTTCTGTCATGAAGAGAAAGATTAATAGTGTTGAGTTGTGTTGTTTATGTTTGTAGGGGATAACGGCAGTGAATGGATGAACCACTGGGTGAAGGGAGGACACAACTACTACTATAACCTAAAGACTGGACAAGGTACCTGGGATAAGCCTCCAGACTTGGTTCCAAGCAACACTCAACTCAACAAGGAGGAAATACAGGTACAGGAGTTTTACGTACATTCACTTATTCATTTAGCAGACAATTTCTACTGACGTGACAATTGAGCATTCAACACTTTTGCCTAAGGAGCCAACGACAAGTGAGAAAAGAGTTGAAGCTAGGAACCTGAAACTAGGAAGTTGGTCATTAGTGTTCTTTTTGTATGTCAGAAATGTTACAGTACAGTTTTCTCATAGTATCTCCTAAATCTGGCAATAATAATACAGGCAGGTTTTTACTGTGTATATGTTGTTTTTGGTATGTTTTGTTGTTTTTTGTTCTTTACATTTTATTCTTCCTGCTTTCTTTACTCTGTATTTTTTGTGTAGTCCGTTGTCTCAGGAATAACTACAGCGTATAACCGTGAGCAGCTCTGGTTGGCCAACGAGAGTCTGATCGGCAAACTGCAAGCGCGTTGCCGCGGCTTCCTGGTCCGTCGTGGGATGCAAAAACGTCTCCAGTTCTTGAAGTCTCAGCAGCCATCTGTTACATGCATACAGGTGTTTTTGCTTTTGGCTTGCTTTAGTCAAAAACCTATAGAGGTGTTGCCCTAAAAAACATTTGTAACTGTCTGGATTTGTTTGCTGTAGGCTCACTGGAGAGGCTATAAGGAGAGAAAGAATTACAATGACAGGAAGCAGTACCTGAATGATCACGCTGAGGATGCTGTTAAGGTGAGAAGATGATTGACAGGCAGCAAATCAAGAAGCCATACTTTACATTAGATTACATACAATCATTTAGTCATATAACACTGACAAGACATATTTACACTGGTTGCGTTACATGTGGGTAAACACACAGTCTGAATGTTTTATCTGCAGATTCAGTCAATGGTCAGGATGCACCAAGCTCGTAAAAAATACAGAGATCGTCTGAAGTACTTCAAAGATCATGTAAGTATTGTTTGAATATGGTATGGATAAATACCAAATTCATAGGTATTCATGTTTCAAATTCAAATTCATGTATTAGAATGTCATTTCAACCTCTTACTATACAGTGTTTTTGGCCAGGTCTCAAATGTTTTTTTTATTCATTTTCTCATTTCAGATAGATGATATAGTCAAAATTCAGGCATTCATTCGAGCTAACAAAGCAAGAGATGACTACAAAACACTCAGTAAGCATTTCTTTCTCTCAAATGCATTTCACATGAACTAATAATGTACACAAATTTGAGTGCGGTATGAGTCAGTGTCAGCTGTCTTTATGGGGGAACTTGCACTTCTTACATTTTATATCATACCTGCCCGAAATAAAATATCATTCTCTTTCTTTAACAGTCAACGCAGATGAGCCTCCAATGGCGGTTGTCCGTAAGTTTGTTCACCTGCTGGATCACAGTGACCAGGACTTCCAGGAGGAGCTGGAGCTGATGCGGCTAAGAGAGGAGGTGATCACCAACATCCGCTCGAACCAGCAGCTGGAGAACGATCTCAATCTGATGGACATCAAAATCGGCTTGCTGGTAAAAAACAAGATCACCCTTCAGGAGGTGGTGTCTCACAGCAAGAAGCTCACCAAGAAGAACAAGGGGGAGCTGTCTAACCTCATGATGATGAATAAGCAGAAAGGTGGACTGAAGGCTCTCAGTAAAGAAAAGAGAGAGAAGCTGGAGGCATATCAGTTCCTCTTCTACCTGTTACAGGTAATCTTTGTGAACTCTTAAGCCTTCAGCAACACAAATTTTTTAAGCAAATATAGGGATATTTATTGTTCTCTGTGTGTTCCTCAGACCAATCCCACCTATCTGGCCAAGCTGATCTTTCAGATGCCACAGAACAAGTCAACCAAGTTCATGGATTCTGTGATTTTCACATTATACAATTATGCTTCCAACCAGCGTGAGGAATATCTCTTGCTCAATCTCTTCAAAACTGCCCTGCAAGAGGAAATCAAGTAGGAACTGAATACAGCTCTTTATACTTTATATTTGTTCAATATGCTTCGAAAAAATCTGTACTTGTATAATGAATGAGAAAATGAATAATAAATGCTTGGTTTGGTTATAGACGGTTTCATCGGATGCACACGCATGGCCCAAAGTTAACTTCTGGTCTGTGTTTGTTGATCAGACAGGCTAGTGGCTAATAGTATAACTATTTATACTTTATTGAATTTATATTAATATTAAATTATATTAATATATCATTGTATAATAATTGGTGAATTTTATTGTATAATTTGTTGAAAGGTTGGTGTGTTTTTTTTATTAGCTGGTAACCTAAAATAATGCTAGCTAGACATACTTTTAACTTGCTAGCTAATGTAATTTACTTGTTATTTATTTTGCTTGTCATCAGAAATAATCATCAGGGACTCCATTGTTTGCAGATGTGTACAGGAAGTTAAGTTTGGGCCACAAAAGTGTGCATGCGCAGAAACGTTTGTTGTGTTGTTGCTTTGAAACCGTGTATAAGAAACCACATTTCTCAAGATAAGAAAAGAACAAATCTCTCAGTGATATTTCTCCTGTAAATACAGATCCAAAGTAGACCAGATCCAGGAAATTGTAACAGGAAATCCAACAGTCATTAAGATGGTAGTGAGCTTTAACAGGGGGGCCAGAGGTCAGAATGCCCTCAGACAGATCCTGTCTTCGGTCGTGAAGGAAATCATGGATGACAAAGCGCTGAACATCAGAACTGACCCAGTGGACATATACAAGAGCTGGGTGAACCAGATGGAGAGTCAAACAGGAGAAGCCAGGTGAGAATTTTAAGATGTTCACATTCAAAACACTGTCTAATGAAAAACACAATTTGCAGAATTGGAAACTGTAGGAGGTAAGAGATCATGTACAGCAGTACCTAGATGACCATGTGTTATTAGTTTTGAGTGGTTGTTACCAGGAAGTAACAGACCTTGGGATGTCGTGGCTAACCAATCAGAATCAAATATTCCAAAATGCTGTGCAATAATTTATTTAAGTGCATGCAGATGAAAGACTAAAATTCACTTTTATTTAAACAAGATGCAAATATAAAATGTAATGCTAGACTATATTTCAGAACTACATTATTCTGCTTTGCAGCAAATTACCGTATGAGGTGACTCCAGAGCAAGCAATGAGTCACGAGGAGGTTCGAACCCGCCTGGAAGTTTCCATCAAGAATATGAGGACGGTCACTGACAAATTCCTTTCTGCCATAGTTGTTTCTGTGGATAAAATACCGTAAGTATATCTACTGCTGAATGTCCCTTTGAGGAAGTATTTTGATTTCATTCACTTAACATTTGCACACACATATTTGTACATCAATTGCTCTTCATTTAACCTGATCTGGATTTCTCAACGTTGATGCTCTTGATACGAATGATTGTGCATACCACCAGCCTGTTTTGTGTGAGAACATTTTCTGTGCACAGTAGTAGGAACACTTGTATTTCCCTTATTAGTAAATGTCACATGTCTGTATGTATTTTATGCACTGTTAATAATTCTTTAATATATGAAAATGACTTAGCAAGCCCATATTTGAATATTCAAATAAATGTTTGCTCCATGACCCGCTTCTTTGTTCTTGTGTGTGTGCATCTGTATGTTTCACTCGTGTGTAGATATGGCATGCGTTTCATTGCAAAGACGCTGAAGGACACACTTCACGAAAGGTTCCCTGATGCCACAGAGGATGAGCTTTTGAAGGTTTGTCACGTCACAAATCACAAACATTTCTGTGCAGATCTTTGACTGGTGTACTTGCATGCTATTCTTCAAACTAAGAGGAAACATCCAGATGTTTTAGACACTCAGTTTACCTTTGTCACATCTCTCAGCTGGTCCCCGCTGCTTCCCCACAGCTCTGTTCTAGCACCGCTGTGGTCTGTTGTTGATTGTGAATTCTGAGCATACTTCAGTCACTTCACTCTGTGCAATAAATGTGGTTTCCATCTGCTGGAAAAAGATCCCACTTCTCTCTTTCGTATTCTATTTATTCCTCACTTTCTTAATCTCTGTCTTTTTACAATGCCCTGGCTCCAGCTCTTCTCTTGGCCCTTGCTTTTGCCCCTTTCAAGAGGTTTCTGATTTCAGATGAGCACCAGCCCAGGTGAGCCATGCTTTTGTCACTCTTTCCTTCTCGCTTCTCTATCTCTCTGTAAATTATTTTTTACCCCAAACACCCCCCACACACTTGTAGAAGCAGAATATCTACTGTATAACAAGAAAATGTGCTTAATAGGTTTTTTTTTCAAATCCTGTGACATTCTGTTTATCTTTTAAGATTGTGGGCAACCTGCTGTATTACCGCTACATGAATCCTGCCATTGTGGCCCCTGATGCCTTTGACATCATCGACATGTCAGCTGGAGGTCAGCTGACCACAGAGCAGAGGAGAAACCTGGGATCCATCGCCAAAATGCTTCAGCACGCTGCCTCCAACAAGATGTTCCTCGGAGACAATGCTCATCTGAACCCCATCAATGAATACCTCTCCAACTCCTACCAGAAATTTAGGTACAAGTAATATTAAACTGCCTGTTTGTTTTATTACCTAAAACTACACCTAAAGTATACTCCATACTAACAAAAACCCTTATCTGTCCCCAAGACGTTTCTTTTTGTCTGCCTGTGAAGTCCCTTCTTTGGAAGACAAATTCAATGTGGATCAGTACTCTGACGTGGTCACTTTGACCAAACCTGTAATCTACATTTCCATTGGGGAGATCATCAACACTCACACGGTAACCATCTGAGGCTCGTGACTTTCACAAGATCATCACACCCAATGCAAGATTATTCAAGATTAAGTGTTTTGTTTTTAGCTCTTACTCGATCATCAGGATGCTATTGCACCCGACCACAATGATCCGATCCATGAGTTGCTGGATGATCTCGGCGAGGTGCCCACCATAGAGTCTTTAATAGGTGAGTCAGAGAAAGTGCTTTAATGTGTCAAGACTCGACAGCGCCAGACTGATGAAGTGTCATTTTCTCGCAGGTGAGAGTCCACTTCCCTCCGATGACCCTAATAAGGAAATGATGGGTAAGACAGAAGTGTCTCTCACTCTCACCAACAAGTTTGATGTTCCTGATGAAGCCAATGCTGAAACGGATGCCAAGACTCTCCTCCTCAAGTAAGGATAATGCTTCACTCAATTGCTAGTTTCACTTAGCAATTTTCTGACAATGTGACTTGAATATTTGACCATGTTATATCTTTTAGCACAAAGAGGCTCATCGTAGATGTGATCCGGTTCCAGCCGGGAGAGACACTCACTGAGATACTTGAGACCGTAGCATCACCAGAGCAGGTATTTTAACAGCGGTTTTTCAGAATGAAAAGGAAATGGCAAGCTGTACACTTATGCATGTAAAGAAAAGTTGTTTTTATTCAAGACACAATTTTACTGTGCAATAGGAAGCAGAGTACCAGCGCGCCATGCAGAGACGAGCAATTCGTGATGCCAAGACCCCCGAGAAGATGAAGCAAGCCAAACCAGTTGTGGACGACAGCCTTACCTTGCAAGGCAAAAAGGAGAAGATCAAGAGCAACCTGCAAAGACTAGGAGAGCTGGGAAAAGTTCATCCTGAGAAGAAATACCAGGATCTTATCAATGATATCGCCAAGGTACTGTTCCTTTTAGTATATATTTTGTCAACTGATATTTCAGAGGCTTCATTGATGTAATATGTGCAGTAGCATTACATTTAATTTGTCATTATTTGTTTAGGATATCCGGAACCAGAGACGATACCGTCAGAGACGGAAGGCAGAGTTGGTGAGGCTACAGCAGACCAATGCCGGACTGAACTCCAAGAGCACTTTCTACAATGTGCAGATTGACTACTACAATCAATACATCAAGACCTGCATGGACAATTTAGCCAGCAAGGGCAAGTGAGTGACAGCAGCGTTTCACTTGCAGTTTATTTGTTATTCTAGCTGATAATTGGTGCTAAGGATGTAACTTCTGTACCCACAGAGTATCTAAGAAACCTGGAGACAATAAGGCTAAGAAGAGTAAGCAGGTGTCACAGAAGTACACAGCAGCCCGTCTGCATGAGAAGGGAGTGCTCATCGAAATTGAGGATTTGCAGACAAATCAGTGAGTTTAGATCTGTATGGCCAGTTAAAGACATTTACTTTCCATAGTGCTTATGTCAGAATGCAAATATTTAAGGACTAGTTCTATGTTCTATGAATGCCTTTGGTTTTATTAATAAATGTTTTGAGATATTGAGAATTGATTGGTCTGTTTTTATTCTACATTTCTACATCTCCCGTTAATCCTTTTAATAATATTCTGTTTTTGTGTATTTTATTTTTCACAGATACAAGAATGTGATTTTTGAGATCTCCCCATCTGAGATTGTTGGAGTGTTTGAAGTGAAAGCTAAGCTTATGGGAGTCCATTTGGAGACATTAATGTTGGAATATCAGGTGTGAATGTTCTCTAAGATCTCAAATATCATAAAGTTGGAGGACATATTTGTCTGTTGTAAGGACCTGCTATCTATGTCATTTTTTGTTACTTTTTAATTCCAGGATCTTCTTCAGTTACAGTACGAGGGGGTGGCTGTGATGAAGCTGTTTGATCGAGCTACTGTAAACGTTAATCTTCTCATTTTCCTGCTCAACAAGAAGTTTTACGGCAAATAAACTCAGAAAGAAACTTCACAGACTGTCGCACACAGTGAAGCCCAGACCGCAATCATCTTTACAGTTTAAATGTCTTTCCTGCACTACCCTAAATATGCCTGCGTACCTTTTTTGCTTTTCTCAGAGGATAGTTGTTTTTGAATGTAGGAGCATCGCTGATCACAACCTTATTTTTTGGACATGTAATGATTCACAGTTTTTATTGAGACTCAGTCACCAAACGAGTGTCAGTTGTTTGCTTTGATTTTCTGCAAACTGTATTTGCATGAGCTTTAAATACTATATATGTTATATGTAAAATGGACATTTTTATTACATTATAATCTTTTGGAGAACAGAATTGGCCTCTCTATCCTATAGGAAAATGAAAATGGAGTGTTATAGCCACATTCTTCTAAATGTTACCAAAGTATATATATAGCAGAGAAACGTTTTTCATTGTTTGATAAGTGAATTTTGGCTGGTTAAATATGGTGAATTATTGAAAAAATATATTTTCTAGAGAATTCAGACACAGCATGCTGGAAGATTTTTAAGTTTACGTCCCACTAATGTTTGTAGCCTTGTGTCTATAGTTTTGTCAGTTTTTTTATTTTTATTTTTTTTGTTTTATGGTGCCTTAACTTGAATAAACTGTTGTGAAAAATGTGGAGAAGCCTTATCATGGCTTATAAATCCCTTTTATTGTTTGATAAACAGTTGAATGTTAGTTACATATTTTCACTGATATTGGTTTATACACTCTGGTTTAGAAAATACATCAATATTATCCTTCTGCGCAAAAAATAATTATCAACAAATGTACAGAGTGACATCTGAAGAAAAAACGCACTTTCAAGTATAGGGGAAACCAAAATTATTTAATTTCTAGCGTTTAACTGTTCTGATGTCGGACTGGGTGTTTTCAGTTTTTGTACCCTTGAAAAAAAGCTCTATATTTTTCTGTTTGAATGTTTCATGTAGCTGTATTATGTATATCTACACTTATGCATCTGATACCGGAACGTCAGATTGGTAGCGGTTTGGAATATAAACTGTAAAGTGGTTGGAATGTCACTTTGCCAATGTAACCAGCAACACTTTAAAATGGTTCACAAAAATGCTGATCATATTAATGGCACAGGATTATTCACTGTCCAATGTTTCACATGCAACAATTTCAATGAAATCTGAAATTCTTTGACCTCATTGTATGTTTTTCAAGACAAATGCTTGTACAATGTAATATTTCTTAAGTGGATTCAGCAGTCGGATGTTAGCTGTCGCACCTCTGAAATTATTACAAATAAAAGAACACCACATTTATGAAGAAAACAAAGCACACAGTGTTTGCTTTTGTTTAGAAGTCAGGAAACAATTCTTGTTAAACAACATAGTGGTATTAGTACGCAATGTTTTATAAGGCTTTGCAGAAGACAGTTACATTTAGAAAAAGGGAAAAAACTGTTACTTTCACAATTTGCATTTGTTTTTGAGAAATGCAAATTGATCTCTAGAATAAACAAATGCCACACCACTAAGTCAACAGACTTTGTAAACTCACTGGATGTAAAGGCAAAGAGTGTACATATCACCTGGGCTTTTTGGACATTTGCCAAAATGTGCACATCACAATGTATAGAGAAATACTGTATCCTGCAAAAGAATGCATTTTACCATATCTCTTTAGTTAAAGGGACAGTTCACCCTAAAATGAAACTTCCATTGTATGGATACAAAACCACAGAAACATTTCTCAAAATTATTTATTTTGCATGTTTGCCATGACTGTTATTGGTGATGGATTCTGTTTTGCAGTGTTATATAAACTAAGATGCAAAAACAAATATACCCCTTCTCCTGATATGCCTATACTGACATACAGATGAGGTTTGTATGGGGTTTTATACTGAAATAATTGTTGACATTCTAGTTTTGACTTAAAATGAATACCTAACCTCAAGATACATCATACAGAATATCAAAATCATAATAGAACCTGTTAACATATTTGAGTATTCTGGTAATGTTTATAATTGGAACATGACATAAAGGCTATACAACTGACTCATTTATCCTTATTACCTAATTATCCCAATTAGGCCAGGCCTATTTTTGTTTTGCTTTCGTTAAATAGCAGAAACCATGTAAATGTGAAATCACTGTGCAATGCACACTTTTACTGAAGAAAAAAACAGGAAAATAATTATTCTAAGACCACTAAAAATAAATAAGGCTATCCCTTTAAGGGAACTCAACTGCCGCCTTGTGGACACAACTTAAAAAAATTGGCATACAGTTTTTGGGGCAGGCTTGTGTATTTTTTTTCCTCGGCTTGTTTTCACTCGGAGTAAGGCATCGGAGTTGACAAAACAAATGTGTGCAGCGAAGTCAAGAGTTGGAGTATTACAGTTCAGGTGGATCTAGATGATGGACGCGAAGAGGAGAGTCCAAGGGAATACATGCGGACTACGCGATCCGATTTCACCGCTGCATTTCACGAATCAGTAACATCAAAACATTTTCTCTGACTCGTATGTCAACAGCGGTCGGTCAGTGGCCGCTAAATGTCCCGCCGCAGGACAGTGAGTTTCATTTGCTACCTTACTGCGAAGTTCGTGTTGCTCTTACCTGTTTCTGTCACTTTTGAATGCGTAATGAGGTTTAACAGTTACTTTGGCGAGACCACTTGTTGAAATGTTACAAAACTAAGTTAAGTGTTGTGGTCGTTACGATTTTGATTTATCATATAACGTTAAGTGGACTGTTTGATCACCGCTATTTCTAGCTGATTGAAAATTCAGCTCGTGCATTTTAATATGGGGATTGTGTCATATCGCTCATTAGCTGGTTAGCTGTCACGGCTCACTTTACCATCTACATTCAGTAATATTAATCACGTAAACCAAATTAAGATATCAACACGGAGTGTTTAACGTTACTTTCATTCATAAAATATGGTAGACGCTTCGAATATGTTTATTAGTTCAAAATACATACATTAAAACGGTTTCCTCAGAATCTGAAGTAACTTCTATAGCTCGCTAGCTGGGGTCGTTACCAAAGTTGATGTTTTGTACATGCAAGTAAAATGTTTGCGGTTTTTGTTTGTCAGTACACTGTTTATCGTCATTTTTCCACAATAGCAAATCTAGTATAAAAAGCTGATTTGTTGATGCCAAGCAATTCGATCTATAATATTTAGCGACGTCCAGTTTCCTGACAAACTTTTAGCAAACAAAAAACCAAATCATCCATATACAGACCTTTAGCGATTTAAATGTGAGAAATTGTTTTACACTTTACAGTTTATGATACTGGCTTATTTGCGTCAGTCAAGTTGTTAATATAACTGTTTCGCCGCGTTTTCCAGCTCATTAATGGTGGCAAAGCTCCTGTCATTAAACTGACCCCATCAAACCCCTCTAAAGCTTCTGGACGCCACTCGTACACCCTTTGCAGACATGAAAGGACAGCATAAACGCATTTGACTTCGATATCGAAAACGATCAACCATCATTTTCCGGCAAGTTGATCTCGAAACTCTGCGGCCCAACCATGTCAGGATCCCCGGGCTCGAGTGCCTCCAACCCGCGGAAGTTCAGCGAGAAGATCGCGCTTCACAACCAGAAACAGGCGGAGGAGACGCGGGCCTTCGATCAGCTCATGACAGACCTTACCGTCTCAAGGGTAAGCACATTGAGACGTTATATCGTTTCCTAGATTTGATACAACAAATGCAACTACTCAAGTTTACACACTGACTACGCAGTTGAATCGTGTGTGTGTGTGTGTAAAGTGCATGTTGGAGGGATGAGTGTGTCACCTCACTGCCTGTCAAAGGTGAGCTGCCTGCTGTCATTTACACGTAGAAATGCTTATGGAAATCAAAATGTTGCTTTTCAACGATTGTTTTTACTATCTACCAGTGACCACTTCCAAATAGTGAATCATTTTAGAGGTCCTGATCTATCATGACCACATCTGTATTGTAAACATTATCCTCTGGTTTTGAAATCAGGAGAAAGAAGGAATGCGTTTGTATGTTCTGACATGGCTGGGTGAAGAGTTCAGGCTATATGTTTAGTTTTTGTTAATGGCTTTTTATCTTTTTAAGAAAGGTTAAGAAATATTGGTCATGTGCATTGGTTAACTCTGATTTTGTTGTGCCCGAGACAAATCTGTGTCTCTGTGGAGTCTATAGGTGTGAATGAATGAATGATCTGTCAACTGATTTGGCTGGCTCATCTTGTAGGGCACAAGAACATGTGGTTGTGTCATAGTTTAAAGTCATACCTCTCCACAAAGGATTTGTCTTATGCTGACTACCACATCAGTCGCTGAAATGAGCCCTGGAGGAAAATGATTTAAAAAACTGTTTGTGGTCGAAAAAACGCACTTTGCATTTTACACATTCGGTACATTTTTAAACCACACAATGTAGCAAACCAAACAATACTACAGCTTCAACGTGCAATCGACCTGGCAGACAAAAACTGATCGTTTTGCACTTTCCAGAAAAATAACCACTTTGTGTGATTCAAAGGAACTGTATGTTTACTCTTCACTTTGTGGCGTTTGTCAGAAAGAAAGCTGCTAAATATGTAAAATAAAATAAAACTGCTGCTGTAGAAATACATAAACCACTTAAATTAATACCACGGAACTGCAGTTGCTAAACGTCAGGGAATCAGTCAAGAAGGGTCTAACTTACATTGTACATAACCCTGGCATTTGAGAAAATTACAGTTTTTACTGCACACTGCCAATTTATCAGAATGACGAATAAAGATCTCATTTAGTGTATTTGTTCAAACCACTCAGTTGGTCGCTGTCCAAAAAACGATTGTTTATAATTTAATTCTTGTCCTTGAACTCCTCTGTGAATTGATTTGACATAGGCCATGTCAAGGAAATAAGCAGTAGTGAATTTACTATTTTCAGTAGTGTGTGTAATGTTATGAACAGAAATACAAACAGTATTGTTCTAATACTCCTGGTTTGCCATCATGTAGTGGTTGACTTACAACCTCGTTCATCTCAGGAGACATCCAGCTGCTGGCGTGCTTCATGATCAGCTGTAAGCACCACTAACCTGGAAGTTGTTGTGGATCAAGTCTCAACACATGATTTATACACTTATTTATTAAACCAAAAAATGTAAACTGTAAATTTAATTCCCTTAATCAGGTAGACAATTGAGAAAACTAAAAAATAAATCCTTTTAAATTGTATTAATATTTTTAAGTAATAAAATATTAAACATCCTTCGGCAATCTTCTGTGTTTGTAGTGGAGGGTGATAGTGTAAGCTTAAGCAAGCTGCCCTAGGGAAATCCTTTGCTTTACTAAGCAGCTTGGTCCTGCTCCACAGCTGGGGTGTCATTGTTTTGATAATGGCGAACATTGAAAGCCTTGGTGTGAGCCTCCATGACCCCAGACTGTGTGCTGATCTGTGTGTTTTTATTAAGAGCCGTGTTTCTGAGCCGTCTGCCTGGAACAGTCTATGACAACATCAGATTTAAAGCTATTGGTGCTAAATAAAGTGAAATTTTGGTGCTACGATGTTGAGGAAGATAATATTGTCTTTTGGTGTGTGTGATGCACACATTTAATAGACACGTTAGTCCGAATGTGCATGGTGCTCCACTGCCTGTGTGTTTTTGCATCATTTTTATGCTCGGACTTGATACAAAGTTCTGTGTTGGATTAAAAACAACACTTAATCTTATGTGTAGAAAGAAACCCATTGATATCACTAAATGTGGTCACTAAAAGTCTTTGAGATTCAAATTTTGTCCTTTGCTTAGTGAGAGGAAGGAACGCCTCCTGATTTGCTTATGCCTGATCAGAATTGATAATTTTCAGTTTTTGGCGATCAACAAAATCCACATTGTCCTTCAGCTTGGCCTCAGAAGCACATAACATGTGAAACCAAACACGTTTCTAAGAACTTCTATTAAACACTTGTTAAAAATGTATGACTTTGTTATAAAATCCTTTAGCAGATCCTTTTCTAGCAAATGCATTCACTATGTTTTTCTTCTCATTAAAGGTGCAGTTTCAGAAGATCCAGCAGCTCCGTCTATCTCAGAACCGGGCCCAGTACTACGGCGGCTCTCTACCCAACGTCAACCAGATAGGAAATACCAGTGCTGATTTCCAGGTACCTGGGATGCCCTCCATCACTTATCTACGTATACTGAATCAGTCCAGCTAGCCGTGTTCATTTAGAAGAGAAGCCATAGCCGTATACTACGCTTTTAACTTCAGATAAGCAGATGTCAAGAGATGGTAATTGCAAACCTTCTCTTAATAGTCTGCCTTCACTTACTCTATTCCTTAAGGTCATAGTGATCCTTATTGGTAAACTTGATATAGCGGTGAGCCAAAGAACTGTATCTGTTTCTATCCCCTATGGAGAATAGTGTTGTGTACCTCCAGGTAAAAAGTGCTCCTGTTGCTGTGAATAAGGCTTCTTTGAGGCACGGAGCAGTGATACCTTACTTTTTGTCCATCATGAGAAACCAAACCTGGAAAGGTAAAATCAGTCTGCTTTGAAGACTGAACTCACCTAGGGAGACTGCCTAATGGTTGCACTTTAAGTACTGTATTGGTGTGTGTGCATGCTTTTGAGTTTTGAAATATGGATTCAGTCTGATGCTGCCACTTTTTTAAAGTGATGTGACAGTGATGTGAATTTGTGAGGATGAATTTTAACCGACAAGGTGTTTCTCCACAGGCTACATTTCCCTCCGGATTGGACTCGGTCAGAGGGACCAGACATCACGGTCTGGTGGAGAGAGTCCATCGAGACCGCAGTCGGATCAACTCTCCACACAGCAGACCCATTGACAAGCATGGACGGCAGATATCCTTTATGTTCAATGGTCAAAAGCCTCAGCTTTAGTAGAGAGCTTTGTTTCTTTGTCACAACCATAATCTGTGAGGTTTTGTACTCGCCGTGTACATGAGTGTAACGTCATTATTGTGAGGGGATAATGTTGTGTGTGTGGTCATGGATGTTGACCTTTGCTTACGTGGGCAGTGTTTTTTTCTCGAGGCCATACGCTCAGTGACGATGTAGACTTCGCCTTAATGTAGTGAAATTCCCATTGCTCAGCTGTGGGTGTGAATGAGTGGGTAACTGCAATAACCTGTTGTTTTCTCCCGCTCATTTTTTTTCTTCCCGCTAGACACCAGAATATCAATACTGTGGTTTCATTCAGCACATGCATTTATAAAGTTGTTACGCTGGCAATGCTGGTTGCCATTTTTCGTTTCATCATCTTCACTTGTGGAGTTCTTTCAATAATTTTTCTGTGATTGTCTGTAAGCTTAAATCTACGCAGATTTAGCTTAATGCCAAAGATTAAACTAACATAAAAAAACCTAATGCCTTCGGAGTACTGCACCGTTCTAAAGACAGCACGTAAGATATGAAGGTCATGAACGGTGATTGAGTCTTGATTCATTTTTATTCTTTTGAAGCCAGGCTCAGGGTTTTGGGTTTGAATTATCTATAGCTAGAGTGGGCGCCTCTGCACGGTTGTTAATGCTGTGGCAGCACTGGAATGGCCCGCTCACTCTGATGCCATCCCATTAAAAGAGAGACAAAAAAGACAGCGTGAAAAAGACCAAAGAAGTGTGACATAGTCGAGTTACGTAAGAGCGTTGAACGACGGATTCAAAGTAATTCCAAACGGTGAACCGCAGCCATCCATGTTCTGTCAGAGGGAAAAGGCTTTTGTGATTGTGACCGCAGTCATGCTTAAAAACTGCAAGACCTGTTTGTCAGAATTCTGGCAGGCTACTCTGTCTATTGAGCCACTCCCTCCCCTAGAACTGAAGATACTTGAGCGTATTCTTTTTTTTTTGTTTTGTTTTTTTAAGAATCACACCTGCTTTTTTCCCTACATTTTGCATTGTATTGTTGACAGTTGGTGACAGTTGTTTTATGGTTGATTCTGTGTTGTGAAATGAAAAATAGTGATCTGTTATAATGGGTACCTGATTGGCAGGGTTGTTGTCATCTTTCGAACGGTTTCAAAATAAATCCCAGTTTTTTTATTTCAGTTTTTGCACCATAAATGACAAATGCAGCAAAGAGTCCTGAATGTTGTAGCTAGGTGGTCT
The DNA here is from genome assembly GCA_026939265.1 of Oreonectes daqikongensis. Taxonomy (NCBI): domain Eukaryota; kingdom Metazoa; phylum Chordata; class Actinopteri; order Cypriniformes; family Nemacheilidae; genus Oreonectes; species Oreonectes daqikongensis. The sequence goes on along the minus strand of JAOTQM010000343.1, from coordinate 5,345,530 downwards.
TCACTGTTTTAGCCTTTTAAAACCCCCCCAAAAAAACATTTTTCCACTTGTTTTTTCCTGACTTTTGACATGTTATACAACAAATTAGAGTAGACCATCCCATCTCAAAATCCCACCATTCAAAGATATCCAAATGCTCAAAATAACTGACATGCAAAAAATTCTGAAAAAGCATTTGAAGCCCAAATTTGCCTTCACTGTCTTTTTTCGTCTCTCTTTAGTACCAGATGTCCCTCACAGTGTTGGCTTGTTTTGCTCCTATCGATTCAACAATGTCTGCCAAAATTAGACAGACTGTCGCTCTCTCACAGGCTCACTAGCCAACCGCTTCTAACACTTACCAGTTTCTAACACAGAATCGTACAGTCGCCTCCAATCTAGATATATATATGTCATCACAAACCCATTCTGCGTGACTTGATTTTGCTTTGTCTGTATTGAGAATGATGTTCACTTGGAGGATAGGTGGTGTGGGTCGAGTGTAAGATGTCAGAGATGAAGGTTAGCTCACCCACACCTTCCTGGAGCCTCTGAGACGAAGGTGCTGTCACAGCCGTCCTGCGACAGCGATGGGCTAATTAGGTCTTAGAAAGGATCCCTCATAATCCAAGCCTTCTGGCTTATGTCATCATCCCCATCCCAGAACCAAAGTATTAACAACAACACACACCTGTGTCACAGCAGCGATTTCATGTACGTAAACGTATGTACGTTTTTCATAACATCTCTGTTTGATGGGTTGGTTGTGCCGTGTGGTGACAGGGTTTGGGTCATAGGATGGTGATTGAAGGATTGGCATAAAGAGCTTGGTCTCTCATTACAATGTAACTGATAACTGGGTTTTTCGGGCCTAAGCAGATGTTGAAGAGAGAAATGGTCTGTCCTGCTTTGTGCTTTCTCCCTCATAAATCCACCCCTCCCCCTGTTTGGATGCGAGTCTTGGCACCGACAAACATAACCAAGCAGCATTGTTGGTTTGATTTGAAGAAGCAGTATTTACTCAAGGAGTTCTTCAGCTCTGTGTTCTCGTAGAAGGCTTACTTCACTCTTTCAAAGTTCCTGGAACTATTCTTTGGTGCTTGGAAAATAAAAGGGATTTTTTAAAAATGTTTTTAGGAATATTCATCATTTCCGTGAACATGTAGGTTTAGACATTGCTATTATTCTTAACTACATAAAATTAAAAGTGCTGACGTTATGTGGTTCTAATATATTTAACAATATCAGGAATTTCATTTTTATATTAATGATAAAAACCTATAGTTTTTTGTCTTTTCAGGTTTTTTAAGAGATTGGTAATTGCTCTTTGTTGCTTGGATAGTCTTGGATACTTATACCTGTCTCTAGGATGCAGAATTATGCAATAAACAGTAGTTTTGGGTTACTACTGTACAAAGCAATTTTTTGATGTATTATTTCACCTAATTCAATGATGCCTTTTGGTTAATGTGTAATTTTGTGGCTATCATTCTGAAATCTCAAAATCTGTCCAAATATGCTGTTTTTCAGGAAATGGAAAAAACTATACTTTTTTTTATGATTTAATACTGTTGTCAAAGTTGATGTTTGTTATTGGTTAGATATTTGCAAAACCCAGTGACAAAAAAAATGATTAAAGTAAAAAATCTCGAAATATGGCGGACAGCTATAAAATATAACCCATAAATTAATAGATATTCTCAATGTTGGCCAATATTTCTGTACCTGTGCTTTGGAGACTTATATACATGTTTTGCAGTTTATGTATCTGTTAAATATGCCTGTGAAAGCTTCCTTGACATAAGTACCCTGAGAGTTCTCCATATGGAACGATGTACCTTTCTCCTCCCCCTGATAACAACTGGAGAAGGTGAGTACCCCGCCTAAAGCTGTGAGGACCGTTATAGTCTTATACATCCACAAATTTTTGTCTGCAGACAGATATGTGTAGTCCTTTGTGTGTTCACATAGAATGTGATTGTATCTACTGGCAGCTGTAGGGCAGAGTGCGAAATGTTATCTTGAAATGAAGCCATCATGGTGACATCAAGCAACATTGAAAGTGAGATCATGTCACATTAGAGGGAGTGTCAATGTGTGTTTTGCATTTGCATGGGCTATCCCCACAGATGCCTGAAAAGACGACAGTAATGGGTTTGTTTTTTTAGCATAGAGAAAATCCACATTTGCACAGATGACCAAGACAGATAACACTTTAGCAAAAAAGGTTTGATGAAATGGAGAAAATCAAAGCAGTTGTCGGTTTGCGCTGCACAAATGTTCTTCTCAGATTCAGCCAAATGTTTACCAAGTAGTAAATTGCAGCCGGTAATAAAAGGCTTAAGGAAGCTTCTCCACATCACAGTCAAGTATTGAATGTAGGCTTGGCCGACGGCCAGCGCGCCTTTCCTGCGTGCTGCCTCGGCCTCCACGTTGACACTGTGACTTATAAAACTTTCAGAGTCCACGCCCTTTGTCATTGTTTACACCTAAAACTGGTTGGTCTGATTAGCTTTAGCGCGGCCTTCTGTTCCCACTGTGCCGAAAAACTGCTGTGAGAGCCATATGCCATAGCGCAGCTAGCATACCGCCAAACACGGCCATCAGCGACACCAGATCAAGAGATTTATCTTATCTACTCATGTATTGCTTTTAGATAGTTTAGTCTATATCTGACACTGAATTGCATTGTATTGCAGATGTAGTTGTTGTATAAAGAAGCAGGGATGGGGTTAGCACAGGATAAACTCTCATGTGGACTTTAGCCGCTTATATGGTCTTAGGCAAACTTTTAGAGCATCATTATAAATTCATTAACAGTCAGCGGTTCGCTCCACATCAAGGGATGTCTCGGAGGCATGCAATAAATTATGAAACATAGGATTCAGCGGATCAAGCGTAGTTCGATCTTAAACGCCACAATGCATCATTTTCAACTGGAATAGGGTTTTATTATTTTCTAAACCTTTTTAATCACATCTTATAATCATATCCAGTATATAATTACTTTTCTTATTTTCAGATGTGTTATTGTGTTTCAAATGTTTTGGTGTCCTGGTGAAGTCCAAATACTAACCAAAGCATTTCTCTCTGATTCTAACCATCTCTTTTCTTCCTCAAGGATGAATGTTCAGCTATTCCTCAATGTAAACCACACTAACTAAAACCTGCCAGATCTTTGGCTCACTGTCCCTCAGAGCAGATCGTGAGCTCAGCGTGTTTATACGCCCCCCTCCTCTCGCTTTGGGCTGCTGGACCAGACCAGCATCAGCTAGCAGCCATATTCTCACTCTACATGTTTCGGTTTTGCTTTATTCCTTTCACAGCTTTTTGCTCATTCAAACTAGCACTGGTGTATGTGATTGAATAGTGGGTGTGTCTTTTTTTCCCCTCTTTTGGGATCTTGCGCTCTAATATCACCTCCTATGATTAAATGAATGCCAAACAGATGTTTTTCTCTCTGCGTGGACATTAGAGCTTAAGCTAGATTTAGGATGAGTCAGAGAGCGTTTACAAATGATTTTTGGTGTTTTTATTGGCACAGCATGCATTTAAGGGTCCTGCTGTTTGTCATGTGACGGCACTATGTGTCACAGAGGATCTGCGGTTTTACTAGCTTTTGGTTATGTGTTGTAAAATAGCTTGTTGCACATTTGCTTGCATGTTTAACCCAAATTAAAATGGGAAAACGGCTTAAGGAACTAGTTACCACTTTGTTAAAGGGTGAATTATTGGCACGTTACCAAACTAGGGTGTTGCCAAACTGCATTGATTGAGTAATTTCTCAAAATATCTTCTTTCGTATTCCACTGAAGAAAGAGTCATATACAAGTTTTGAATGGCATGAGGACGAGGGTAAATAAATGATGACCAAATTTAAGGGTGAACTTTAGTGCCGTAGTCAGCTCTAGTTATGTATAGCGTGGCAAATGTTTTGCATTATCCAGTTGTTTTTTAATACATATTAATACAATACCAGGATGCATAAAAGACTGCAACTGTTATTTGTGTTGTTTGTGTAATGCTTACTACTAGCATGGTAGTATAAGTAGTTTGAAGGGAATTAGTCAAGGTTATTTATTAGTTTGGGTAAGGGGGGGTGCCCACCAGGGGTGGAGGTGGCAGACTGTGAAGACTAGTGACTGGGCAGCAGTTCACCAGAAGACTCGTCCTTAATGCTATGTGCCCTCGAGGAACTGTTTACAGCTCTCTACGGACATCTGTGATGCATTACCTACTGCCACACATACAGGGTAAGGGTTAAAGAGCTGAAAAGGGCGTCAACTCGGCTCATTAACCCTTTCCATCCCAGCACCACTTGAGTTTGAGTGTGATTTCCCTTGCTTGTTCACACGTAAACCTGACGCGTGGGTGGTGGTACATTTTGTGTGTTCATATTACAAAGCTTGTCATCTCCCTCCAGAAAAGGAAATGTCAGAGACCAGTTGCCAATAAAAAGATTGTTTTGGCGTTGAGAGCGATAGGGAGAGAATCTTTAATACTGTAATACTATTTTGAAGTGTTGCACACAGATTTTATCTTACTTTAAAATAAAAATTCAGTGGCTATTTTTTACCATAGGACATTCTCACATTGGTTTAAGGCCCTATCATGCGTGTTACCGTATAAATATGAACGCAAACATAATCTCAATCTCTGTGTTTTACCGTGCCCCAGAGCTTGGTTGCGTCCATAGGGAGGTCAGTGCTACCATGGTACTTTCAGGCTCCGCTTTCCCTGGGGTATCTATCCCACCGGTGTCTGGGTAAACGGGACTCGTTCTGAATCTAGGCAGCATCCATATGTTGTCCCTGTGGATCTCAGCTGGACTGGGTCAGGAACGCGGGTCAACGCTGTCTTAGTCCCACGCTCTCCCATCCTGGTTTTGAGGCTCTGCTCTTCCCAGACAAGACTTCCTCTGGGAGCTTAGCTGGAAATTCATTTGTCATGACTCAAGTGCGATCCAACAGTGATAAGCACTCATTGAAGAATCTCTCCGTTTTTGGTGGTCTGCTTGATGCCAGCTTTAAAACATCTGTATTTTTTTTCTTTTTTTAAATTTTTTGCCTTGATTAAAGTTGCATGGGTCAGCTTTAAATAGCTGTTTACAAAGTCCTCGTTCTACGAATCTTTGTACCATAAGTGCTTGTGATAGTTTGTTCACTTCCTGATGCGTTTCTGTGTTTACTCTACATACCGCATGGCCTTTAAATGCTTTTTAAGTGTTTAATTTACAGAGATCTGTACAGCATGGGTGGTCGGCACAGCTGACTTTAGTGCTCCATATGGCGTGCGCAGACGTATTACTTCAAAGCCGGGGCACAGTCCAGCTTGACATGAAATGTAAAGGAGGGCAAATCTCCATCGTCTTAACAGGTCACTAAGAGTATCTTTTCAGTGTATTATTGGAGTATTACATCACCCCAGTGTGGTCTGGCACACTGTAGCTTTTCCTTCCCAGCAGGTCGGGCTGCTGGAAATCTGTTTATTATTTCTCTTTATTGTTTTGGCCATAGGAATATGCCAACCCACTTAGTGGGAACCAGCTTGCCTGTTCTGGCAGACAGCAACATGCACAGGCTACATCTGCTGGCCTGCATGTGCATCTGCCCAGGCAAACATTGCTTTTTTTGTGTGTCCTCTGACACACATGCCATATGTTTTTATATGCGGTAAGTACAGGCACGGCTGAGTTACAGTATCAGTGGTTGCGTTGCTAAGCTGGTAGTGATGGAAAGATATATACTGTTTGTATTTAATACCTGATTTGTGGTGCTTTTTAAGGCACAGTTCACCCAAAAATGAAACTTATGTCTTCCCTTACTCACCCTCAAGTAAATCTGTTTAAACTTCTTTGTTCTGATGGACACAGAGAAAGATATTTGGAAGAATGCTTGTAACCAAACAGTTTTTGGCCACCATTGACTACCATAGTAGTGTTTTGTTTAACAAAACAAAGATATTGATAAAGCAATTTTTTCTACTATGGAACAACTCGAAGGTGAGTAAATGTTTATTTTTGGGTGAACTGTACCTTTACATTTGGATGTATAACTTGCCCCTTATTGGTTGTGGTGTGGGCTTGAATGGTACCTGTTGAAGTCATGTGGCTTGTTAAGAGGGTTTGAAAGGTTTGTACTCTTATTTATGAAGAAAACATGCATTAATGTAAATATACAAATATAAATTAATATCTAGGGACAAGAATATCATAGAGACTTTACGCTGGGGCCTTTTGGCTAACATTTAGGCATTTGACAAATGCTTTTTACACTGCATTCCTGATAGACATTACTTTATCCGGCATTGTCCTTTTTATTTAAAATCGCATTGTATATGTGTTTTTTAAGAAAAGGACCTAATATCTTGGGGTATTTTGTTATTGAAGTAAATATATCTTTTTTTAGATATTTGTACTGGTAAACAAAAAAAATACTTAAATAATTGTTTTGCTGTGAAACAAGCTTGTGGATGATGTTGAATTGCTGTTGTTTTGGCCGCTCTCCAGTTTCATAGTGATGTTAGTCAGTTTGTACATACTTCAAATTACATTTCTTTATAGGCGAAAGTAAATAAACGTCTGACATCAATAAGCAAGTTGACTCCTTATACTACGAAGCGTTTCAGATGTTTCAGTGTGGATAAGCAACCATTCAGAACACCTAAGCATGAAATGAATAAAATCAGTTTTCAAATGTGTCTGGTTTAGCGTGTTCCCTGGGATTCAAACCCACAAGCTTTGCGCTCCTAGCACAATGTTCTACCACTTGCACCAGTATGACAACACCTTGCATCCTGGCAGCTAGTTTTGCGTGGGTAAACGCTAATCACATAAACAAGCTCCAGGAGTGACCTCTTAAAGGTCAGAAAGCCTTTGTGTTTCATCTCTGACCGATGCATCTGTCATGAAGATTACACGTTTTTTTGCGTGTTGATGGCGCTCGTGAACTGTAAGAAACGCGTACTCTGATTGGCCGGCATTGTTGCTGTTGCCTGTGTGTTGCGTTTGCTTCATTAACTATTGAAGATATTATAGCACTTTTGTTTGCGCTCTGATGAGCTCTCAGACGTGCCAGTCCCCGTGATCTAATTGAAGCAGTGAATCAGTATTAGACCAACACGAGGGAATAGGCTCTTGACTTCGACAGCTCTGTTTATGTTTTCCTGAAGGTGTCTCGGAGGAGTTCTCACCCTGCTCGTTCTGTTCTGTACTCTCTCTTTCACTGAGGCTTGCTTATCCCTCCCGTACTAACCCCTGAGCCAGGGCTACGGGCTCAAAACAGTAGTGAGTAACACGTGACTGTTTCCATTTCTAAAGGGAGCAACCGCTGTGGACCGAAGAGAAACGACCTGGATTTAGATTAATATCCCAACTTAACAGGTGACCTTTGACTTTCAAACTCTTCTCTTACAGATCACCTCTTGAGGATCTCTCTTGCTCTGTTTTTTGTGGCCTTGTCATCCCGTGCAGATCTCATCTCTTGACTCATTGGTTTCCCTCATCTGGTTACATTTAAATAAATCGAACTTGTTTACATTTTTTCCAAGTCCTCATACAAACCGAATCGGATGAATCACAAATGCCTTTTCTTTACTCATCTGTCCTGTTGCTGTTCTACGCTTCCACTAAACTAATCCAACCCAGGGATCATTATTTCTACTAATCTTGTTTTTTTCTCCAACACCACACTCGTCATTGATGTAAAGAGACTCTGATGGGAAACACACAACTGTGTTTTTTCCTCCACCTGAAATGGTTAAAGGTCATTGTTCCTTAAGGATGTAAAGCAGAGGCACTGGTGCACAATGAAAGTCTTCTTACAGTGCTGTCATGTGTAGCTGGTTATTAAAGGCGGTGAGTTAGGGCAACGGGTCATGTGATCGGAGCAGGCTGTGTGGGTGTGGCTGGCCTCAGCATTTTTTGGAAACGATGGGCTTCTGACCATGCTGTTTTTCTCCTTATTCCCCTATGCCTGTCTTTGACCCACAGAACGAACTCTGACTCAGCTCTGCACACCAGCGCCATGAGTCCAAACCCACAGGATCCTTTTGGCATGAACCAGCAGATGGGCAGAGGGCCCCCCCAGCGGAATGGTGAGTTGCCTTTCCTCCTTCCTCCAGTCTGTTTAGTGACCAGGCCTTTATGGCTTCATGATATTGAGTTTGAGCCAGCAAAGGCCACGTGTCAGCAGTTTAAGGCCTGTTATACTTCAAAGACGATGGTCTGCCTGGCTGTTTGTATTTAAAGCTTTGTTTTGGTGTGTCTGAATTGTTACGCAATACCGTAACCATGCACGTCACGATTCATTACTAAAAATAAAAATTCTGTCATAATTTACTTAGCCTCTTGTCATTTCAAACCTGTATGACTTGAACACAAAAGAAGATGTTATGAAGAGGATTGGCAACAAAACAATGGCGGTACTCATTCACTTCTATGGTCACAACAGTGTACCGCCGTTGTTCGGTTACCAATATTCTTCAAAATATCTTTTTGTGTTCTGCAGAAGGATGAAAGTCATACAGGTTTGAAATGAGTAAATGATGACAGAATTTTTGGGTAAACTATCACTTTAAGTATCATAACTGGATTGTGATTTTGCACATGAGGTGTAATAATCGATGGTTTATACCGCTAAATTGTACGGCATATATCAAGCGATCCCATCCTCTAGTCTAGTGCAGTGTGCATGCACGACACAGCTGGGACTCACTGTCACTTTATTTGTCTAGTTGTCTTGGTTACAAACATAGGCATTCAGATGGTACGCTGAAAATGGTTGACAGTCATCCCACCCAAAGTGCTGTTTGTTATAGGATGCTCCCTCTACCCTGTATTTTCTGCGACTTTTACAGAGCTCTTGTAAAGATGCTATCCATCTTCGTGACTAATTAATGTAAAGCAGAGATGTCACATACTCACTACAGATGTTGTTGTCGGGCCCGGAAGAACCAGAATTCCTGTTTGTCCATGTGCCACCAGAATATTTATGTGCATTTGCTTCAGCGATAATGTTTGTATATTATGTCATATAATGGGATGTGATCGTCAGGTTCTGTGTTTATGCAGTGCTTGTCTTAAAAAAAAAAAAAGATTAAAATTGAGGTGTGTGGCATTTGACTTGAGTGTGAAAACAGCAATGACCATGTTGTGTATTCACATACCTTGCAAATCCTCTCATTTTCTTAAAGGGATAGTTCACCCAAAAATTCTGTCATCATTTACTCACCCTCTTGTCATTTCAAATCTGAAGAACGTTCTTTCTTCTGCAGAACACAAAAGAAGATATTTGGAAGAATGTTCGGTACCCATTCACTTCTATGTCGATGTGTACCACTGTTGTTTGGCTACCAACATTTTTTAAAATATCTTTGTTTGTGTTCTGCAGAAGAAATAAGTCATACAGGTTTGAAATGACAAGAGGGTGAGTAAATGATGATAGAATTTTCATTTTTAGGTGAACTATCACTTTAAAGCTTGTGTTGGCGATGTGTTAAGGAAAGTTGTGCTTTTCCTTTAAGCTTAGATTTTGATGTTAATGCATGTTCTTCTGTCCCATTATTATTGTAGCTTACAGTTGAGAATTGTAGTACAGGAAAGAGTTTTTTTGCATACTAGATCATTAACAGATTTTAGTTTTTTGCCGTTTTAACTGTAAGCAAGACGTTTGAAGGTTGAGTTTTGAGTGGGCCAAAACAGAATAATGTCCTCAGCCAATGGCAGGAGGTGTTTTAGTGAGCCAATGGCATTAAATCAGTTACAGTAAGGCAGTTACAGTAAAATTACGCTTCTCTATTTGTGACGTGAGGTGAGGTGGAAATACCAGGTGGATGAGCTTCGGGTTATGCATAACCAGCGTAACTCTTTTGGGTGGAGCCATGACTTCAAAAATAAGTTATTTTTTAGTGGTTATCAACGTCATGTCAAATGCTGTTAATACGATATATAGTAGAGCCACAACGTTCCTCTTAACATGTTCGCACTTACCTGCACATCTTTTGTCACGTTTGTTTTACTCTCTTGTGCATTCTTTCTGTTTATCACCGACTCTCAGGTGAATTGATTCGCAGACTTAAAGGCTGAGCTAGCACCATTGCCACGATAGTCAACCGCATGTGCAGAGATAAGGGCACCTTTGTGTGCTCGATCGCCCTGTTTGGTCAATAGGTTTAAATAGGATACTAGATAAAGATGTGGGGCAACTATGATAATGAAAGTAAACATCGCAGAAGCTATCTCAGAAGTTGTTTTTACAGAGACACTTCAACCTGGTAAGAACCAGCTGTATTGAAGGGGATGACAGACAGCGTGGATTTAATATCCGTCTGGCACCTCGTCTGTATTCGGCGGTGTGCAGTCAGGCTCACATAATTCAAACAAGTACAAACCAGTCTCTCGCATGGGACAGATATTTGTCCTGCTTCCACTATCACTGTTGTCTCATCCCAAACCTGCCAGCCAAGTTGCCTGTGTGATGCAACTTTGCCATTCATGCGTGAAGCTTCTGAATTAGACTGCGTGCAATGTTTAACCGCTTGACTCTGACCCTACTGGCTTTGTGACTTAACCGCAGCTACTGTATAATAAGAGCTATTTTAAATCTATTAAGCAGTCATAAATCTTTTACATTTCTATATTTTACAGTTTTTAAAATTTTGTTTTATGATATACTTTTTTACCACTTGCCTTCACTTCACATGTGTTATGTAAGGGTGTTTTTACACTTGCACTGGACTCGTGCCAACCGTGTTTTGTTTATACTAGTGGTCGTCTTCCGTCTCGGTTCTGGTGTTTCTCTCAGCTGGCCTCTGTGAGGGGAAATGAAACGTCTCCGTATTTTTTGTTTGAGTCATTGTGCATCGCTGTTGGGCGTCTGAGACAGGCCGCCTTGCTGAAGCGCTGGGGCCGGTTGATCTGGCTTTGAGCCCACGTTGCATCTGTGCTTGGCCAGCGTCGCCAAAGGAAGCAGAAAAGGAGGTTTGTTTTCCACAGGATCTCTGTGGTGCACGTAAAACAATGCCTCGCCATTGATTCGCTTTGCGTTTGTGGTCACAAATTTCTCTCCGTTTTTTTCTTTCCTGAAGCGGCCCCCTATCATGGAGAGCTTCTTAAAGAGACAGTACACAAAAAAAATCTATTTTCTACTCCCCTGCAGGAGTTTTTCATGGGTGGAGTAAGTGTGACTCATTTCAATGAATCAAATGTGTACGTTGTGGCAATTGAACTGCCAACTCTAGAGCTTCAAGGCGTTAAGCGTGTCTTGAAGAGAAATATAGATAAAGAAGGAAAGAGACCTTGCTAGAGGCAGTTTTCTCTCACAATTTTATTGAGCAGAGCAGAGAGAAGCCTCTTCAAAGACTTTGTAAACAAGATCAAGAAGAATAAGTGATTCATTTGAGAAGTGAATTTAGCTTCTGGTGTATGTGAAAGCTTGCACTGATGGTGCATCAGTCATAAATTCTATAAATCCTTGGCTGCTGGTGTGTTAATTTATAAATATTTTAAGCTATTGTTTCTCATAACAGTTCCACATAACACATTTCACCATTCTACAGATTTGCCCCCAAAATCATAGCAGAAAATCGGATTTGCCTGGACTGAAGTGTGAGGGCATGCTTTGCTTAAATATTGTATACAGTAAATAGTGGTATCACAAGCTGTATTAATGCTACTATGATAAAGGGGTGTTCCCATATCTGATTTCATAACAGGCAAGCAATGCATAATTTAAGTGTCATTTGTAAATATAATATAATTGATTTTCTTTTATCTAACTAGCTTTTCTTTTTTCTGTATTTGCTCATGCAGCCAGCATGAATGAAGCAGAGGGGGACGGTACTGGAGATGGTAAGTGTGTGTGTGTGCGTGTGTGTTTGCGCGCGCGTGTTTGTGCGCGTGCGTGCGTTTGTTAACTATCAAATGGTCAGTGCAATAAAAACAATGAAACTATATGTAAGTCATGTCATTTAAATGTGTGTTAATTGGCAACTGTGGGCTCTATAAGAGGCGGATGTCCTTTATTTGTCTTCCTGTGTTTTTTGGTGTGGAGTGTAGTGGGGTGAATAGTTGGTGTCCCCTACTGCACTCAGCATTAAGATGCGTTCTGACTGTGGTGACGTGTGTGCGTGCGTGCGTGCGTGTGTGTGTGTGTGTGTGTGTGTTAGTGACCTTTATATGTACTAATATAGGGCTAACTAATAGGGCTTCTTGATTATTTTTGCCAAATGATTATTTAACATGATTACTCAATGACTTTCGAAAGAACATAGGGAAAAAAACGTTTAAACTGAATTTAACTGAAAAATAAATGTAAAGTAATAGCACAGCTTCACTGCTGTTAAGGAAAGAGGTGCGCTGTGGATTTTTTAACATAAGAAAAGAGTGGATCCTTGCCAAATGCAGCACAGTAATTCTTATTTTCTTGTTTTTTTAATCATTGGAGGCCAAATTGATGAATACGATTAATTTTCGATGAATTGCACAGCCCTACTATCTGTTTTTCTCTGCAGTTTTCTCATTTCCTGCTGTCCATAATGAGGAGAATCTTCTTGGTGTGAATAAGCCACTGCCCAAACAGTTATGGGAGGCCAAAAAGGTGAGGACAGAGACGATTTCTGAACACATGAGCCGCAGTTATTTAAATTGTATCAGTTTTTTCATTAGCTAGCTACTAGTCCGATATATAGTAAATCTTAAATGCATCTTCTGTTATTGTACATATTTCATATTTTCTTGGTTGCAGGTGCAGTCTCTGTCCTCTCGGCCAAAGTCTTGTGAAGTGCCTGGAATCAAGTAAGTCAAGTTAGGATGGTGTGTGTGCATGTATTTTTTCCTTCAGACTCTGAAGTGTAATTATCTGAAGAAGTCACTTTCTATGCTCATTTCAATGTACTGAAATTGTCTGTCTTGCTTTCTTTACAGTATATTTCCCTCACCAGAGCAGAATGCGGGTCTGTCTCACTACCAGGGCACGTTAAACACTGGCGGTTCTCTGCCTGATCTCAGTAACCTGCACTTTCCCTCTCCCCTACCCACTCCGCTTGATCCTGATGAGTCCGGATATCCCAACCTGAGTGGAGGCAGCAGCACGGGCAACCTACCCGCAGCCATGATGCACCTGGGCATTGGAAACTCGCAAGGTCAGTCAAAGTGTGATCTGAAGCTAAAACCTGGTAATCTGTGTCTTGGCTCTGTGTTTGTGACTAAATCATTTTTTAATGGGATTGGTTTGCTGGACTGTGTAAAGAATCTCCAGGCTTCAGAGATGCCTGGCTGAACACTCTCTTCTTTGTTTAATGGCACACTGTAGGCGCTTTCTGTGGAATGAATGCCATGTGTTTTCTAAAGGGCCACATCCATGCATAAGACCAGAGCTCTCCTCCTCTTCCCCTCCTTTCTTCCCCTCCTTTTAAATCCATCCGCCATCTGATCGCTCCCTTTGACTTCCATTCTCTTGAGCTTTATTCTTTCCATTCGCTGTCATGTCTGGGAACAGGGTGTGCTGAGATGTTTCTGCTGCCCGTTTCAGCTGTGCTGCTTGCTGATTGGCTGATCCCGGGAGACACAGATGACCTTTAACCCCTGAGTTGGCTGCTCATAAACCGCTCTTTTCTCTCTCACTGTCACTGGTCCAGTAACCTGCAAACAATTACTCAGTGTCTTTTCTGAGGAGCTGACATCAGGGGCATGCCTGAACGCCACTGTTGGTTTATCTTGGTGGCGTTGAGGCAGTCCAAGAAGAGCATCTAAACACTGACCATCATGTTTGTTTTTCTCTCAGGCCTGTCGTCCTCTCTAAGCAACCCATCAATTCAGGCGTCCCTCACCAACTCTCAGCTGCACTCGTCTCTCAGCAATCCGTCCATCCACACGTCCCTGCGTCTCTCCTCGCTCTCCAACCCTCCTCCTACGGGCATGGCAAGTTCCCCCAGGAGGCGGCCGGCCCCCATCAGCCCTCTGACGCTCTCGCCGGGGGGTGATCAACGGCGAAGCCTGGGCAAGCAGCTCTCACCCACCATGTCCCCGTCGCTGTCTCCAATTACACAGGTAGGAAGGTGCTTGTTAAACTGTATCTCGGATGCTCCGGCGGTCCTTTACTCAGTTCTCAGCCTGAGGTGTGAAGTGAGGAAACGATTGCTTCTCAGAAAGGTTGTGTAAATCGTTCGGTTGAAATGCTCCACCTGCTTCATTGTTATTAAAGTTACACCAAGGACAGAGTGTTCCGCTGTTCACTATACAGTGATGTTTCTGCTAACTTTTCTGCTCTCTCTAGGGAGTTGCCTTGGACACCAGCAATTTGCCAATGGAGCCGCCCCCTCCCTATCCCCTTTACCAGCAATCCCAGCAGTCCTTGCAGCAGCAGCAAGCGCCTCAGCCCCATACATCTATCCAGCAGAGTTCCCAACATCCGGGGGTGCAGCACCGACAGCCGCAGGGCAACCAGCAGCAGCACCAACAGCAGCAGCAGCACCAACAGCAGCAGCACCAACAGCAGCAGCACCACCAACAGCAGCACCACCAACAGCACCAGCCTGTGTCCCCTCTTCAGAACGTCCCACTTGACTTTAATTCCAGTGTTGTGAGTTCTTATAATATCCTATTCATGGGGACAGGGCTGAAAGGGGGAAGGCTAATGTTTGCTTGTTGTTGATGATACATCATAATGTTAAGAGCAGCTTGTGCCAAATGGCTGGTTGAGAGGGAGGTTATTCTTAGCTGAACAGGGCAACACTAATTGACCATATGCACAGAATGCTCTCAGGAACTTGCGCAGTAATATAAGCCAGCAGGAAAACTTCAAGGGAACCGGCACTCATTGGTGTGGGGGTAACTTCAGATTTCGGAATAGTGTAATACTTTATATTCAGAACCTAGTCAGCGAAATGTACACGTGTAAGTTAACTTCCGGTCTGGCTACTGGCTAATCTAATAATCGTTGTATCATTAGTATTATATTTTATTGTATAAAAATTGTATTAAATAAACAATTTGTTGCATGGGTTGTGTAACTTTCTCCTATTTACATTTAGCCAGACATACTTTTAACTTGTGATGTGATTTACTTATTCCTTTTGCTTGTTATCAGAAATAATCTGCAGGGGCTTTATTTTTTGCAGATGTATACTGGAAGTTAAGTTTGGGCCACAAAAACGTTTGTTTATGTTGTTGGTTTGAAACACACATGTTTGTTTATGTTGTTTTTTAGTGAAACAAATATTGTGTTTAGCATATTTAGAACAATTTTTTTTTGTCACAGCACAGCAGCATGGCAGCGTTTTTCAATGATCCGTTTATGGAACTGCAGTTTTCTGGACGCCAGTCCAAATGTTCATCCTATCAGGTTAAGATTCTGTTTTATCTTTTATAGTCATAGGTAGAGCTGGGCAAAATGACAAAGATATAAAATGTGTGTTTTCCCAAAATGTTAACAATTCACAATTTTCGATTTGTTAACTCTAAACTGCAATCAACTTAAAAATGTAACAGTTAACAAAGTTATCAACATGCTAAATGTAAAATGATTTAAATGAGTTTGCATCGCCCGCAAGCACATTACAAACTTTGTATATTTACACTTTTGTGCACTTGGACCATCTTTCTGTCTCTGAGAGCACAATTGTGGTAGAGAGAGGCATATCGTGGTTGTGGCAGGAAGAGAGTAAGTTTTACTGTTTACCACAGCTTCCACAGAACAAAAGCTCATAAAATAATAAAACTTGGTTTGGAAATCCAAACATTTAGCCTGTGCGGTCGCCGTTTAGTTGGCTATATGATGCCTGCGTTTTCACTTTGACATGTATAACTAACCTTCATTCAAACCTTGACGCTGCAATTTAAGTTACATTACATTACATTTATCCACTTGGCAGATGCTTTTATCCAAAGTGACTTACAAGTAGGAGAGCATAAAACATTTTGTCAACAAGCTGAACAGTACCGATAATTTACTGATTAAATTAAATGAAAATTGCATCAAAACGTAAATTTAAATTAATTGATCAAATAAAACATCGCCCAGCTCTAGTCTTTAAACATGTTTTTCATCTATAATGTACTTTCTTATATATGCTGTATAAAATTAAACTGTGTGTGTGTGTGTGTGTGTGTGTGTGTGTGTGTGTGTGTGTGTTTGAAAAGCAGGATCAGTATAATATGTTAGAGAACGTCATGAGCTCTGTGGCTGGTGGCTTTGACACTTCCTCCAACCTCTACTGCTCCCAGGCTGCTCTTATGGGCTTGGGTGGTAGCCATGGCAACCTGCAAGACCACCTTCAGATGAGGCCTAACATGTTCTACTCAAATTGTGGAGGAGGGGTGCCCAACATTATTCTTACAGGTACAGGTCTTGACAGAAGGACATTATGGAGACTATCCCAATACATTTCCGTCAGACAAACCTCGACTACTTTCCTTAAATAGGTCCTATTTATCCTGTGTGGTGTAACCACTAGTAACTAGGAGGGCAGTAATAAAGAAAATGCTGCTTGCCTTTTCATTGTCTTTTGTCATTGTCTCTCTCTCTTTCTCTCAGATGACTCCAATCCCAGCCTGTCTAAGGACATCAGCAGCGTGTTGTCTGCAGGGCCTGAGTGTTTAGACTCTGAGGGAGTTTTTCCACTGGAGGATGAACTACGTATCGAGCCACTCAGCCTGGATGGACTAAGCATGCTCAGTGACCCGGATATGGTCCTCCCTGACCCCTCGGTGGAGGACAGCTTCCGCAGCGACAGACTTTAAAGAGCTTCGTTCACACACACAAACGTGAAGACTAAAGCACACAACCTACAGCACTCGGATGTTCTGTCTCTTCTGTTTTCCTGAACGCAAGCGCATGCATAAACAGTACGTGTTTATATCAAATGAATCATCAGTCTTGCATGTGTTGACTAAACGGTGTCTGTCAGTGACCGTTCTCGCCCGGCATGCTTCATCTTCCTCGTGAGACGCCGTTCATCGGATGCGTGAAACTAATCCGCACGCTTGACGTGCGCTACGATCTGTAAAGATAAAGAAACAATCAATCTACATGTATGAACCTGCCGTGTATGTTCTTATTGGGCAGACAATCAGGACACCGAAGCCATAAAAATGCCAAATGGATACCACCATTTAAACAGCGACACGCCTCACGGATGGCCGGTCCGGGCTGGTCTAACTTTAAGCCATGTAACCAAAACAAAATGAATGTGCTTGTTTTACACTTGGTTTTGGATATCGTTGCTTTTGGATATTATCAGGTCACGTCAGCTTTGTGGCATTTTTAAAGGAAGCAAAAGGATGGGAAGCCTCCCAGTCTTGTGTTTAGGCTGTGAATGTGGCGACGGTGAGAAGACGACATTATGACGTGTTACGGAACAGAAGGATTCAACAGGCGGCCTGATACCAGCCCATATTGATGCACCAAATGCTGTGATACGAAGCGCGGATGGGTTAAGCCTTCCCATCATCTCCCCACCCCACGACCACCTGAACAGCCCCTCCGGCAAACTGGCTCTGGCTTCTAACGCCAGTCGAGCTTCTCCGCTGGTGCCGCAGCCTGCAGTGCATGTTGTTGTTTATAGCATGTGCTAAGCTCATTTCGTTTTATGCGTGTAACAGGTTTTCTGACCAATCAGTGGTCACCTTGCTGGCCTGTAGGTGAGCTGAAGCCTGTGAATCAGTACATCCTTCAGATGCTCAGAATGTGGCCAGTCCCGTCATTCAAAAGATGAAGATGAGAATTGAATTACACTTCTCCTCGGCACAGTCATGTGTGATGCAAAGAGATGAGGAATCGAGCTGATGTGTATAGAGCATTATTTTGAAAATTCTTTGCATATTTTTTGTATAAAAAGAGAACTTTGCCACTTATATATCTATATATATGCCTCACAATTTTCTGTCTGACTAGAATGTATTTTTGAAACAGAAAAAGGGCAAACTGTTTACAAAGATGACGTTTGACAACTACAAATGACATATGCGAGTAGGCGCTGACATTTTTATGATTTTGGTAAAAGAAAACCTTTGTTTCTTGTTGATATTGATCCAGTCTATAGTAAGCAAATAGAAGCTTTGGCTATGCAGAACTTTAGCACAGGACAGCTGGAACAATCTAGATCATAAAAAGGAACTATTTTCCTTGTATATTTACTATCTTTGTGCGCATTTGAGATTTTATACAGACTTGTAATGCAGCTTGTAATATGTAAGAGGTATTTGTTAATCTGTTCATGTTTTGGACTTTCGTTGTGGACGTCTGCTTTTGTGAACGTTTGTTGTGGTTGGTGTTTTTCGGTGATGTTCGGCATGGGCCCTCTCTCTGCAGCGCTAAAGGTGTTATACAAACGCAGTTCAGAATGTTTAAAATTTAAGATGTGGACGTGGAACACATGTATCATTGTTATTGCTCGTGTTGAGGTTTGCACTGATCCTTTGAACAAAATTGGTCTTTGGTTTTAAGAAGTAAATTCATTTTTAGATGTTATTTGCAATGAAGAGTTTGCACGTCAGGAGTTTGCGAATTGCTGAATTTAAATGACCAAATATTTTCGATGAAGTAACATGTTTAAATATAGCTCAGGAATGTATTTTCACCATATCATAGGTGCTGCGTTTCCAAGGCTGAGTACCTGTCTACTGCCTCCTGCCTGCCAGATCCAGACTGTGTCCGATTCCCAAACCTGTTATAGTGGAGATCTGATGATTTTATTATGTGTTATCATGTGTGTAGTCTTCTGTTCCTAGTAGTTGGTGATAGAAAGCAATAGCAACGCTATCTGTGTGCCATGTCCACGTTTTTCCCTTTTTTGTACAATTATTCAGGTCATCATAGAATATTGGTCAAAAGCATCTTGACATGCTTGTTGATGGCTTCATCATAAATGAATAGATAAACCAATCATGAGATTTTAAGGAAGGATTTTTTTTATATTCTTGTGTGTGCATGTTATTTGATGTGGTCTTGGGAGGCAAGAAGAGAGGGCGATTAACAGAAGCAGAGATGGGGCCAGATTTACAAAAACCTTGATTTAAGCTTTGGTAAATCTGGTGTTCAAAAGTGGACAAAGGTTATTCTGAGCATTATCTCTATACAGACAGAGATTTAGCTTTCACCCCGGTATCTGCAGTTATTATGTTTTCTTTTGTAACATTGTTTTTTAGATGTATTATCGGCATCTATTATAGCAATAACGTGATGGTTAAAGGCTGATGCAGCTTTGGGTTGTAGAGCATGTTGTACTGCATCACGTGCCTGCTAAAGTGTGCATCTCTTTATAGCTAAGAAACTGTTATTGTCTTTTGGTCTGTTAACTTTGTAGTTTATTGTCAATAGTAACAGTGGCAGCACATTTCCAGGGGTTGAGTGAAATGGTTTTTAGTCGATTTGTTTCAGGTGTACTGTATAGAGAGACTGTCCCATCGCTCACTCGCTCTCCTCCTCTGGAAGGTGTTCTTGTCCTCTGCCTTATTCTTTTAAATCTGTGACCACTATCTGTCTCTCCCTCTGGTTGTACTGTGATACTTTGGGTTTTTTGTAATTTCCCATTTCTAGGCCCTGTGCTCTAATGGCAAAATATGTTTTTCCTTTTAATATAGACTTCATAACAGATTATGTTTTTCTTTTTTATAGTTTTTTTTTCTTTTGGCTTTTTGACAACAAAAATGTACAGCTATATTATTTAAAGAATATTTTCTTGTCCACTAGTGTTACATTTTTGTAATATGCCATATTAGAGTCTTTCTTTTTCAGATATTACGATTTTACTACACCACAAGGAGTTTGGTTGTGAAGTATGTTATAGTGCTTTTCCTTTGATTTAATATAAACAAATAAAACTATTTACTGTCTATCAGATATCTGCAGTGAGTTTTATCTGATGTATAACATTCTGTCGGCCATTTTCTCTCACGCACGCTGTTATTTTTATAGTTAACCACTAGATGGAGGCAGTAATACACTTAAGCCTTTGTTAGAAATGTCCCTCAGAAACATGTGGTCGTTTTGAGAAAACACTTTTTTTTGTATATATTAAAAAAAGCATGTAAGAAGTTGCAATTCTGTTGATCTTTATTACTTAAATTTGCGCCGATAACTATTGAAAATGTTTAATAATGACTTTGTGAAGGTTCATTTTGCTCCAAGCAGTGAAATTAAATTCATGTGATTCAAGATCAAATCCAATCTGCCTTGATCTTTGATCTGCCATCCTCTTCTGTCTGATGTTGTGGAACCAAGAGGATTTATTACGCCGTTGTACAGTGCAAACCACTGTGGGCTGGTCCTGAAAATGTTTTTCTGAAGTGTGAACAACAATCCGTCTGCTTTAAATGCGGCAAAGCATGTAATGTACCTCAAATATGTGGAGCGATGCCCTGGCAAGCCTTTCATTACATGTGTGATACAGAATTTGTGATGATGGATTTTAAAATACAGGTAGCCTATAGTAATAACATGTTGGACAGCAGTGAGAGGAAGAACATGATAAACTTGTGTTAATCCTTCACCTTTGGAATTCCCATAAACCCTCAAAGGCCCATTTAAAAACAGCTTTTCTCTTCCTTCATCCCCATGTACTTCAGCCAAGTAAACCTTTCTATTAGTGTTCAAACTATGTTTATCAGAGGGCTTGTGATGTTTTGTTTATAGGCTGTTGGATGCGGTTTTCCTGAACTTGTTTGTTCACAACTATAAACTGGGTCGCCATTCAATTCGGAGAAATGTTATACGGTGTATATTTTTGTTTCGGTAACCAGAAAGAAGTTAATTGATTCTGAATTTATTATCATTTATATTCAATTCACCGAATAATGCTTAGTCCATTATTTAGAATGGTTTAAATTTCTATTTATGTGCTTTTGATTATTTTGGTGGGACTGGATTAGGAAGAATGTTATAGCATGTGACTTCAGTACAGTGGGGATAGATAGTCAAGTGTAAAGTGTTGGAAGTGGCTTTGAGCTGACCCTCATAATTGAAGTTGTTATTCCTAATTCCATTGGTCCACGAGCAGCGTGACCGATGTCGTCACAGGCGTGTGCGTGAGTGCGTGCGTGCGAACAAACAAGTTCAGGAAAATCGCATCCATCAGCCTTATAAACAAAACATTACAAGCCCTCATGGTAAACATTGTTTGTTCCTTTTCATTTGAACACTATGATATAGTGGAGGGACATTAAAGGCGAAGTAGATGATTTGGAAAATGCTAACGTTAGTCTGCTAGCAGTGCAATCATTCGATCCCTCCCTCTTGTCAATCACCATCCAAAACCACGCCTCCTCCGAAAACACATGAGCGCGCACAGACCAGAAGCTGTTGGATCGGTTCCAGAGAAGTCATGTCACATTCACCGGTGAGCAAGGGGCCTAACTTTGTTTTTAAAAGTGGTGGGGACGCATTTCAAACTGGATCCGCGGCTCTCTGTCTTCCGCAAATATAATTTACGAGTGCGAGCAACGGGAGTTTGTGAGCAAGCGGCACATACTGCGTTTTGCTCGAGTTATAGACGTTAATGGCCACTAAACAATACACTTCCGCAAGCATTTCTTAATTTCTTTCAAAACATGATGGGGTCATGTCACACCTATCCACCCGCAAAACAGTACAAGTGGAGGAAGATTTCCAAGTGCATGCACTCTGTCCATTATATGGGGCAGTTGTGGCCTAATGGTTAGAGAGTTGGCCTCGTAATCAGAAAGTTGCTGGTTCGATTCTCAGTACCGGCAGGTAACAACTGACGTGCCCTTGAGCAAGGCACCTTACCCCGTTTGCTCCCCGGGCGCTGCAGTGATAGCGTGTGTGGTCACGACTTATAGTGTGTGTGTGTGTGTGTGTGTGTGTTCACTATTCACTGGATGGGTTAAATGCAGAGGTCACATTTTGGTTATGGATCACCAAATCTGACAAATAGGTCACTTTCACTTTTCATTATATATCCCGCTGTGTGCACTCTCCACATCGCACTAATGACGTATGATGTCTGCGTGAACAGGGTGCACAGTGGTATGCAAAATATGTTGCACCGAGGGCAATGATTGGACAAACGTTTTTTGTTCCTACGCCTTTCACAGACGATATATAATTATAAAAAATACCAATGTTTCATTTACATATTGATTGCTGTCAGGATGTTAAGAGACTTCCAACCAGCATGACAAAAATTATTTCTGGACAGAATTGCCCACTCTGCCTTTAAATATCAGTTTGTTTTTTATACAAAACAGTTATGGCTTTCTAAATATGCACTATAGCACACAAAAAGTGTGCTACTTTTTAAGTAATTCTCTCATCCACACACCTTTTCTCATGTATTTATTTTATTATTTATCAAAGTCTACACTTCCTGAGTCGGTAGATACACTTTAACTATAACCAAAATGTTTTGCAACTGTCTGCAATTCCCACAGGTCTCTCACAGGTTTGTCTTTTTTAAAGTGTTTTTTCTTTCCATACCCCATAAATGATGTAGGAGGGCTGGAAGTGGGTTTGTGTTTGTAAAGATGTCAAGCTGTAATGCCTTGACGGATGACATAATTAAGCAAACTGACTTGAATTAATGACCCCAAACAACCTTCTTAGTTGAATGAATGGATTTAATTAAGTTATTTTGTTATCATGTAGGAAGAACACCAGCAACCCCCTGAAGAGAAGAACACTGAAGCTGAATGTGATGATCTCAGACACATCGGCTTAGAGCTTTAATGTAGAGGGACGACATGTTCTCAATGCTGTAATCTGTGTAAAGCATCTATAAGTCACAAATTCAATGTTATGAGGCTTTTTTCTTTTATTAGTAACATATCCTGCTTTTTTCCCCTATCACCTCCTGACATCTCAGTCCACTTAGGTGAGCTCAGGTCTTGTCAGTTTGGTGTGTGCTACAGTGATGTAGATATGGTTTGATGCTAAAATATGTACTTACTGATCTGTTGCCATGCAATTTGTCTATTGATTTTGAATAGTGCAGACCAATTGAAATATCTGTTTTAACAGTTTTTAACTTTTTTCACTATATTTGTAAGAACATTTTCAAAAATGTGTCCCTAGTCAAGCCACTTCTGCACACACTTGTAAATCTTTCAGAATTTCTTCTCTTGCTAATTGGTCTTTCTTCTATTTTACCCTCAGGCTTATTTGTTTGATTCTCTCTAATGCATTCCAGACATTATGGCAGACTGTGTTCTCCACCTAATTACTCATTCTCCTTTTTCCCTTCAAACAGCCCCTGTATCTGCTCAAGTGCCCCGTGTTTCCTTTGTACAAGCATCTCTGATCATTTGTGATATATTTATGTACTGCCACGGTTTCCTCCTCACCCTTCTAATCGGTCAAAGGCCAAGTGATGAATGCCCACAGCAAAGGAAATGCACAGAATTAGAAGTAAAGCCACAAAATAATGACTTCCACCAAAAACAAATGCAAGAAGGAACGTCAGTATGTCGGAATTGTTTAGGTTTCTTTCAACTCTTTATTTCTTATGTCCACTTATGTCTTGTTTGCACTGTCAGATTACAGTGTTAGTATTACATTGATATTGTAAAAAATATTTTTAGGGGTTAACTTAAAAAAAAAAATAAGTAACCTGGCTCTGGCTGACTTAAAATTTTGAGTTCATTCAACTTAAAAAATTTTTTTTAACAACTAATGAATTTAATGCAAACTTGAATTTAATTCATTCAAAATTTTAAGGCAGCCAGGTAACTTATTTTCTTATTCTTTTTTACAGTGAACTAATCCAGGCTTAATTTCCCAGCTTCAAAGTGACTTCACTGCATTGCTGACTTTAGGAAGGTTTGATCATCGGCCCGGCAGGCCTGATTTTAAACCTGTTGCAGACCTCTGAAATCTGGATCTTTTCCTGATGAATGTCTTGTCTTCTTTAGAAGTCTGGGAGGTAAGTAGACAAGACCTGATTTACGTCTGTTTCCTGGACACACCACAGATTTTGTCATTCATTTGCCACCCAGTGTTATAAACAAATGTGTGAAAGCCTTCATTCAGAATGTGTGCGTGTGTTTGGACGTGACTGCTGTTTTTCTTTTTTTTGTTTCACTCTGTATGATATCAGGAGTTTTTCATACTCACTGATGTGTTTGTGTCTGTTAGCACAACATTAACAACAACAGAACTTATCAATAACTTATGTTGGCGTTATTGGAATTTACTTTAAATGCTCAGTGGCTTAAATTTAGCACATAGACATCAGTACTCCTGGGTTATATTGGATTACAATATATTGACTTAGTAGAGACAGAAATATCCAACAGTCACATTGTATCAGCTAACAAACACAAAAATAATATAGTGGAAGCACTTGCACTTATACAAAATGGACTTAATATCATTCAAATCAGTTCCTCACATCTGTTTTAGTACCTAAATGAAATGTGACCTTTGAACTGTACTGTACAAGTTACTGTATTATTTTGACTTCAGAGTTGTTCTGGTTTGCTCAATTCTGGACCATTTTCACGTTTTTATCGAAAGTTCACTTTCGGTCCGCTACTGTAAAGCCAGCATTCCCACAAAGGTCTATGACAAAACTGAGTTCGAACAGATTTTAAAGGAATAGTTCACCCAAAAATGATGATCTGTTATTTACTCCCTCAAGTTGTTTTAAACTTGCTGAACACAAAGGAAGATATTTGGAGGAATGTTTGTAAGCAAACAGTTTGTGGCACTACTGAGTATCATCATAGGAAAAACTACTACTATGGAAGCCAATGGTGCCCTAGAACTCTTTGATTTCCCACATTCTTCAAAATATCTTCTTTTGTGTTCACCAGAACAAAGACGTGTATACAGGTTTGGAATAACTTAAGTGAATAAAATTTTTGGGTGAACTGTTCCTTTCACCCATTACTTTGATTCAGATAATGCCAACATGTCTTAGACAAACACTGACACCGCATAATGATAATCTGAGACATACCCTTGTGTTGAGTCAGAGCCCAGCTGTGTTTAAAAGCTTACAAGGAGTGTGTTTTTATATCCGGAAGCAGTTTATTCACCCCTATCTCCTATGTCAAACTACTGTGCTCCTCCAGGACACAGAGCCATGCAGGCATTTTTTTGTTTACATGTATTTATCTGTAAATCTCTGTGCAAAGGGACCTGCTTTAAAGATCGAATCAGGGAGCGGGTCTGTGTGGTTTATTTATCCATCACAAAATGAAACATGAATCGAAGTCATGGTTTGCACATTAGGATATTAACAGATGGTCGGAGATAGTCTCTGTGTATTTTTGGGGGAATGTTGCTGTTTTTGTTTGACCGAGAGGGGAATTCTCTCTCTGTGATGTTTTTGTGAATGATAATTGAAAATAATTTGTTTATTTCTTTCAAAGTTTTCTTTTCCCTGTTTGGCCCCGCTGTTTTTATCACAATGTTTGTGTGAATATTTCTGGTCAGGATGGGGAAACTCGCACACATCTGCTTCCCTCTGGGCGTTCTCACTGTGAGATTATTACAGCTACCAGGCAGCTGTTCTGTGTTTTAACCTTTAGCTGACGATCCCCGGGGATTTCGTTCCACATCGCTCGGTTATTTTACATCTTGATGAGCAGAGCCTCGTATGAAATACCTCCCAGGTCAATATAGTTGACATGCTTGTTAATCGTCTTATTAAACTCAATTTAAGCCAGGACATTTGGGGGGTAGGTGCTCTCAGAGCATAAAGGAGGTAATGGTCATCTGTCAACACTGAATTGCTGGTTTTCTTTTCCTCTTTAGGAATGAACCTGTCCTGTGTTTTATTGTTTTTTTACCTTAAATACATATCAGTTGACAGGGACAGGTTCTAAATGTTATTAAATGTTGTTTGTCGCACATCCATCACATCTGGTATTGGTTATTAAGAGCAGCTGTCATAAGACAAGTGTGCAGAAGGGAATTACTCCTTCGGGGACCTGTTGTCTTTTCTGAAACATTTGCGTTATTTGGCTCGCAAGGGACAGCCCATCTTTGGACAGCCATAATAAAAAATGTACATTTGTGAATGTTAAATTTCTGTTAAATTATTATTTGTATTTGTCACATTCGTCATCGCCGTTCCTCCAAAACCTCAGGTGTCCAAATTTGCTGTTTTTCAGGACGTGTTAAATGATTAAAGGGACAGTCCACCCAAAAGTGAAAATTCAGTCATCAGTTAGTCACCCTAGGTTGTTCCAAATCTGTATAAAGTTCTTTGTTCTACTGAACACAAAGGAAAATATTTGTAAGAATGTCAGTAACCAAACAGAACTATTGCTCCATTTACTGCCATAGTAAGGAAAATAAATACTATGGGAGTCATTGGGGGATGTGATCTGTTTGGTATTTGGAACAACCTGACCAAAATCTTCCTTTTTGGGTGAACTATCTCTTTAAATACTGTGTTGACAAGCACTTTTAATACTCTTTATTGGTAAGATATTGGCAAAACCCAGCGACAAACATTACTAATAATAATGATTTATTGCAAAAAATAAAAATCATGAAATATGGAGATTCAAGGTTTTAGAAGGACAGCAGCGATTTAAAAAAAATACTTTATAATATTCTAGCAGTTAGTTTGTAACAACTGATTTAGAAATAGATTTTCTGACAAATGTATTGTTGTATTATGAACCAAAAATGAAAATGTTGTTGCTTTCATAAGGATGGCACATTTCTTTTGTGTGTGGATTACACAGAAGGCCTGAATACTCACCATGTGCTCATTCCTCTCTTGCATACCTAGTAACTGCACACAGGGAGCAGATTCATCGGCACTGTGGGATACATCACTAAACAGCATGTGTTTTAGAGTGAAGTTACAGTACCAAGAGTCAAAGTTGAAGGGTTGTCAGATTGCCATGGTAACTATTACACTGTGCACATACTGAATGTAAAATGTGTACAAACATCACTCTGTAAAAGTTTATAAACTTGCCGAGCATTTGTATATGATGTACAGCATCATGTGTTTGTATATGATTCTTTAGGAGTGATGTATGTGTTTATGTCTCCTCATTAGACCTTTAAACTCAAGCGTACAGCTACAGTCCAGCTAGTCCAGCCACAATGTGAATGTCTATCTGATTCTGAAGCTGATCACAAGCACTTGAAATAGAAAGAGATACTGATGCACAGGGTAGGATTTAGTACAGCTGTCAGTTTCAGGTTTAAAGAGATTAGAGGCATATACATGTAAATTTTTTGCCTGTTAGTCACACTGCCATATTCATTGTTAAAGCTGAAACTTATTTTGATCAAATATGTGCGAAATAATTGTTGGTTAAATGTCTGTTCTGTCTGCCAGAATAAACAGGGACAAAATGATTTATTAATTTCTCACAACTGGACGTCAATGTAAAGTCTACATTATTAAAATTCTGTACGATTGATTACAGTGAATTGTTGCCTGTGTGAAATGATGAAGCTCCCCTTACCTCTTATGCATTGGTGCAGATTAAATAGTTGCGAATAAGAGGTTGACGGTGTTCATTGAGGAGCATAAAGATGTGGTACACTTGCTAAAGAAATGTCTCTGCATGCTGTAACATGTCATTCGAGGCTCTGGGGCACTTTAACACATC
Source organism: Oreonectes daqikongensis (assembly GCA_026939265.1). Classification (NCBI taxonomy): domain Eukaryota; kingdom Metazoa; phylum Chordata; class Actinopteri; order Cypriniformes; family Nemacheilidae; genus Oreonectes; species Oreonectes daqikongensis. The sequence goes on along the minus strand of JAOTQM010000343.1, from coordinate 5,318,013 downwards.
ATGCAGTGGTAAAGTGCTCAGAAAAGTTAGCTTAGCTCTTTTTTATCAAAGGGTGCTGGGATAAGAGACATAATGTCTGTATGTGATGATGTCCAGTTGTGGGAGTTATTTTAGGCACTGTTTCCATGGATCATGCATGAGGTCTGCAGGAGAGCTCAATATAACTACTTGTTAAGCCATGACTTGTTTTGACATTTCTACAAACACTGCAATAGTGATTTAAAACCGTATCAGATCAAGGAATATTTATAGCATCCTATAGCAATCTTTCTGTATATGTTTAGTCTTTTCCAGCAGTTTCACACCAGCTTCTTATCATGGCACATACTCCAACATTTTTAACCTTAAGTAATTCAAAACGCATCCAATGACAAATGGTCGTGTTCACGCGCTAATGAAAGCATTTACTATGTGGATTGGGCAACATTGCGCTAAAGAGGGGCGTGTTTACTAGTCTCTCATCGGAATGCAGACACACGGGGCTGAGCTTCAGGTGAAGGCGGCTGGACGCGATGCTGCTGCGATGAAGTTTGATGATTTTTGTTGTACATTAATACTGAAGCTTTCTTCATTCACACAACTGGACACCGTCTGTTTTAAGGGTAACTTTCAGCTCTATTTTACGTGTTCCGTGTATAGTGTTGTTTTTAAACAGCGGTCAAAAATGCTTATTTTGAGGATGCCCCGTGACTAACTGAATAAATAACACTAAAGATGTCACATTTTTTAATGTAATTATGCATTAACTTTGTGCATATTTTTATCACGAATAAGCTGAAGTTTAATATTGTGTTGATCTTTTCGCAGGTGATCTCTAGCTGCTGACTTCAGTCTTTATTAGAAAAACCTGCCCGCTTTCAAAGGCCGTTATATGCGCTCGAGCGCAACGAGTCCACTGATTCCTTACATGTGTGGGACTGTGAGCCTCAGGTGGACCTTACAGAAACCCAACAAATGATCTGAACTTAAACTGTTATAACGCTTGCAATATCTATATGAGAGATCGGACACTGGACCACTGATATGAAACTGAAAGCAATAGGATTAATATAAAACGGCACCTTGCAATCCTGGAAATGTGATTTAAAATGATCCAAATGGGGATAGAAGATGTAAAGCACCTTTATTTGGAACTATTTTAGGTTTTCTTCTTCAGTCCACGAGTCTACAGCATCTGAAGCCTTACTGCCTTGTGAGAGAAAGTGCGCATTATACCCAACATAGGAAACACTATAAAGCATGGATGTGATTAGGTTTCCCGACTTTTTTGTTGATAAAAACCATTGGGATGACACTTGTCGTGGTGTTTACTTTATCAGATGAGATCATCAACTTTTTTTAATTGTTTTGTGACACCCGAGGAAGAACTATAATGCAGAAGTCAAACAACAGGTATGCTAGTTTACATTTTATTTCAGCGATATATAGGCTACCAAAGAAGCTCTGCTTACTCATTTTCCATAAGTTTTTATAACATATCCATTGAAAAATCATGAAATTAAAATATGTAACTATTTAATGCCACAAACTTGACTTTTGAAGATTAATATGATTATGAAATGTTGATTGATGGTGGCTTGATAATAGTTGCAGTTTTAATACTGTATTAAAACCTGGCTGTTTAGAGTAATTCTCTCTCTGATTATGGACTATAGTTTCACATCCAGGAAACAGCTGTTTAATCTAATTTTCAAGAGCAGAATAGTTTACTGTTCACATAAACTTGAGGTGCTTTTGGCATGACCCATAAACAGATTTAAGACTCCAGTAAATTCACATTTAGAACTTTGTGGTTTGCAAAAAATTTAATGGTTACAAATGCCTGTTTAAGGTTTGTTTAATGTGGTTACACATGGCTTAACAGTGTACATATAAAACACATTTAGCATTACAATTAATGTGAAATCATACCCCTTCCTGTCACATGGTCTTTGCTATACCTGCTAAGCAGCAATAGACACCATATAAATGAACTTTCATATTGATTAGAACAATGCAAGGAAGATAGTTTGGTAGCAAAGCTAAAAGAGTTTCTGAGAAACCGCTCCTTTGATGACTCAAATGTTGTCTTTTTGACCTCATTGCCAGCAGTCAGACTCAGCACATACTCAAAAATATCTGTGTAAACTTGTTTTATCAGTGCCAGTGAGTTTTGTGCTCTATATATTCTTTACTATTTGTTGCACTTATGTGAGTCAGTAGGTTTGCTGATAAATGTGTTGATTTATTTTCTCTCTCTGTAGGAAGCTGTCTCTGTGTCAGACCCTCATCCTCATAACAGTGCTGTTGTGTCCAGGATGCCTGTCATCTGAGCACGTAAGGTGGTCCCTGTCCATTAGCAACACTACAAGCAGTCTGACAACAAACACTGTCACAAATACCACATATGATCTCTGTTATACTTACATTTTTGCAAAGTTCAGGCAGTGAAAGAGAATTTGTAAGCTTGTATAATCAGAAAGTTTGTGTAGCGCTATGTTGAGGATGCTCGATTGAGATTTCGTCGAGACAGATTTTTCTTTAGTTTACGTAAAATGTTGCCTTTTCTGATGATTGTCAAAAGCAGAACTTGGTCTGAAAAAACAGGCAGTTTTACTTATAGGTGGATTCAGAGACCGGGGTACCACCCAGTATTGTTTTGAAAATGCTGTTTACACATATTGCAAATATGAGCATTTAAGAAGAATATGCAGTTTGGCACATGCTCTCTCTTTAACCTTTACGTTTCACTGGCAACTGGGTAAAAGTTTGTTTGTATTGCTATGGACCTCACCCAGTCATTCTCCCAGTTCTCTTTCACGTGAGATCCAAGCTAGGTCTTGTCCAGCAGTCATTATCACCGTCATTCCACTGGAATGACTTTTCACACTCTTTTAAAGCAACACACACGGGATGCCAACAAGTTCACTTCACCACGAGATCAAATCCCAATTCTGAATGTCATTTCCAAGCCAACGTTCCCAAATCTTTTTCTAAGAAGCGTATTCCAAAGTCAACATTTCTTTTTTTAAATGTTGCCTTCGGGGGAAAGCTGGTGTGCTGGAGGTGAAAGGTCGATTTCAATAATCCACCTTGCCCACGGGCCCCACGGCAGACTGTCATCAACACTAATTTGAGTCTTTGCTGCGGTAATGAGGGCAGTTTCAGGTCATTCCGGTATTGAAGATGATCGACGTCAGCCATAAAGAACTATTGTGTCAGTGTAAGTGCAGTCATGTGTCGTTTTAACTCTAACAGTTAGACATCCTGAATTATTACAAGATCTCTATTCACCACAGATCTTCAGGCCAAATAAGGACAGAAGACATTCCATTTTATCCTACCATGATAACCTTCGGTCGAACTGAGCAAAATTCTTTTTCTTTGTATTGTTTAAAGGGTTAATCTGTAGGAAGCTCAGCACAGAAACAAAGTCGTGCCAGTAAACGCACCTTGAGGGATCAAAGTTGGAATGCAACCTCGCTGCTCTATTTGTATCCCTAAATCATTTCATAATGTTGCAATGAGATGCCTCGTGACTCTGTGTTGCTCAAATTAGATTTATGGGATACCATGGATGAAAATTATTTTAGGAAGAAAAACAGCTGCCGTCTGTGAGGTGGTTTAATGGGAGAGAAGCAGAGAGGGTGGCTCACATTTGTATGAATATCACACATACATGCTGACAGACACACCTGGAGGGAATCGAGCAGGGAACCTGCTGTCTCTTCCTAGACTGCCTGTCTGTCTCGGAAACACATCTATGAATGAGATCGGGTAACGTTATCCTTGAGGACGATTAGTGGTGGTCTGGTCGGAGGGCCGCTTGTATAACGGAGGCTGCGTGTAATAGAGCTGATGTTGGCATCCTCTGTCCTGCACCTGGGGAATACTCAAACACTTCTACAAATGTCAAGTGCAGTCTAGCGTGTCCGATGAGCAGGAAATGTTTTGGTGGTCTCTCATATCATGTGTCTTGAGCTGAAGTATACAATCAAGATGCCTGGTTTAGTTCACTACTTAACATACATGTTTTTAAATCACACACTCAAAAATGTACACAATTTGTTGTTCTTCTTTCACTGACAGCATGCAATCTCTTTGTTGTTGCCCTTTGTTGTTTATATACTTCCAGTCATCCAGGAGAGCAGAGGTGGAAGGTGAAAGAACACAGATGCAAAGCCAACTGCACTTCATAAATGAATGGGCCTCATGGGGCGGCTGGTCCGTGTGTTCGCGCTCCTGCGGGGGCGGAGCCTCTGTCCGTACACGCACGTGCATCACCAGGTAAAGCACGTCATTCATTCACTTAGTGTCTTCTTTCCTGCCAGGTGATTTTAAATGGAAAAATAAGAATCTGTAAGTAAGAACAGCTGGGTTGGGGCTTCGGCAACATTTATATATTTTATATTTTTATATTTTATATTGATTTGCTATTATGAAAACTAGGGCTGTTTTTAAAATGAACAAATAAAAAAAAATTGAGTGTAAGGATTAGAGAGAAACAGTTTGTAACCATTGTGGCTCTTAATGCAAACTTCAAACTGGAGTTTAAATATTTACGATATCATATTTGTATAAGTAACACAATATTGATAATCATGTTTTTTAATATCATGGTTATTGTCAATACTCCAAACTATAACAGATACAAATACTTTATATCTTTTAAGTTAAAACATTTGTGGTTTAGTTTAAACCAGTGCTATTATTTTTATATCTGGTGTGATTTAGTTCAAACTAATACTAACATTTTATATGTGGTGTGATGTATGGCTATATATTGCTGTTTTAGAAACCTGGTCGGAGGGCCGTGTCCAGGAGATACCAGGCAATACAAGATTTGCAACACAAAGGTGCAGTAAATCCCTAACTGTTTAAAAAGGACGTAATAGTAATTTAAGCCACACCCACCTTTCATTACCTTATTATAGCATGGAATGTAGGTAGTTTTTAGTGATTTGGTTACTTAATTATAGTGGTTTATAGTGTCATCAAAATGATCTGTGCCATTGCCTATATGTTAGAAAAACAAGGACTCACACTGACAGTTAACAACTGTTTTGAATCCACTTCTCCTTCACGTATCACTTGTATCAAAGTTACTATGTCTATGTTAAAGTTACTATATCTGAAAAGTGTATATGTGCCCCGCTGGGACTGTTCTGATGACTCAAAAGTGTTAATGAAACCCTGTAGCAGGTTTAGACAGGCTGTGTTTGTGTGTGTTCTCTCATGAGCTTTGCATCTATAACATTAGGAGTGTGTCGTTGGTTCTGTGGACTTCAGAGAACTTCAGTGTAAAGCTTTCAATGACAGACCGCTGGTGGCTGGCAACAGGTACCACTGGATGACCTTTCATGGAGGTCAGTAAAACGGGCTGTTAACTTTTGTTTTCTTTCGTTGACAGTATTTGACTACATTGATGTCCTCTCACCTTTGCTTCTTCTACCTTCAGGTTCTGACCCGTGCGAGCTCAGCTGCCTGGCCATTGGACACAACTTCTACTACAACTTTGGACGGGTCCTCGATGGCACACCTTGCCAGTCAGAACAGGGGACTGTCTGTGTGAACGGAAAGTGTCTGGTGAGTAGTTTCTCTTTAATACACAGCGTTATAATAAGGCAATGTAAGATCAAACATTATCACCACAAGGTTTTTTCAACACATTTATTTGCACATTATGGATACCAACTTTGTCTTACCCTGCAGTCACGTGGGTGTGAATTAGGGTTCTTTCACATGAAAACTGGAAAGTCTGCGAAAGAAGCACATGCATACCAAGGCCCAATAGCAGCATGTGGCAGATTGAATCCATATGTGTAAAGCACACCTTATGTGTGTGGCTGTGTGTTATATGGCCTCCTGGGATTGTGTCATTGCTGATCATTATTTTATTTCACATCCTGCTGAGATTAAGGAGGGCAGAGAAATGGAAGGAAGCAATAGAAAAGGTGAGACTGAATGGGAGGTAACAGAAAGTATTAAACTGAGAGAGAGAGAGAGAGAGAGAGAGTGTGAGTGTGTGTTAATTATATGCTACATAAATTGCTGGAGACATTCTCCTCCTCCAAACTTCCCTTTTTCTCCGCATTCTCCTCCTCCACTCCTGCCCTCTGTAGCTTAAGCCAAACTTCTGCTTGAATAAGCTTGATCTCTGGCTGGGCCACATGATCTTACTGTTGTTTGTGTGCGGTTGTTCTCTGTCATTCGGCTGCTCATCTGTTTTCACCTGCCTGTTTGTACCCAGGAGTCTAAACTCATACACACACTTAATAGGATGGTACAGTTTTACTTTAGTATGTTTGTTCATAATGATGGTGTAAGACTGCTTTGATCTCTTTTCCTTAAGATACTTTATAATGTGAACGCAGGTGTGCACTGTAAAACAAATGAAAGCCACATCCACTTGTTCTGAGAACTAAAGTAAAATTAGGTGGTTTTAACAATTATTGTAGATGCAGGTTGTTAAATAAATTGCCTATGGATTGTTTATTGTTTCATTGTTGTTCAGAAAGTTAATTTAGCTCAATGTTTGCGATGCAATGTGACTGAAAGATGAATAACCTAGAAGTGAACACAAAGGTTCACTTCTAGGACAAAGCTTTGTTGTCAGCATTTACAATGCATATTTAATACTTATAATGCCAAAATAGTAAAAAGTAAGTAAATAGGGCGCTTTGGTCCTTGCTATGTTGTTTCAATGTGTGTGTGTTTGTGTGTGTGCAGAGGCCAGGATGTGATTTGATCTTCGGATCGCAGCAGCGGGAGGATGCCTGCATGGTGTGCGGAGGCCACAACTCAACCTGTCTTCATCACCGAAGCGTCTACCAGACTAACAGGCAGGACAATGGTCAGTTATGAACCAGCACTCAGATTTACTCTATATGTGACCCTAGATCACAAAACCAGTCTTAGGGGTCAATTGAGAAAATTTGACCGAGATACAACTATTTAAAACTCAGGATTCTGAGGGTGCAAAAAAATCAAAATATTGAGAAAATTGCCTTTAAAGTTGTCCTAACTAAGTCCTTAGCATAGCATATTACTCACAAAAATAAAGTTTTGATATATTTACGGTAGGAAATTTACAAAATATCTTCATGGAACATGATCTTAACTTAATATCCTAATGATTTTTGGCATAAAAGAAAAATGGATAGGATACTTTTTCTTAATGTTGGCTGAATTGTTCATGGAAACTGTAAAAGAAGTCCACAACTGTGAAATAAATAGTTCCATTTACGCATTGATGTAGGAGGGTGTGAACAAAAGATAACAGTCTAAAACTTTCTATGAAGAACTTAAGATTTGGCACTTAGCCATGAAATTCTTAACCTAAGTGATTTCTGTGGGACAGTGACACTCTCTCTCTCTGTTTTTCAGTATCTCTCCCCTCACATGCAAACACATTATCTAGACACTTCGAACACTTACACCTCTGGCTTTAAACTTCTCCGCTTGAAACAGAACCTCTTTTAAAAGCTTCCCTCCTGCTGCCAAACTGAAAATACAGAGTATTTACATCAGGGACAACACCGCGATAATACTTTGCTTTGTTTGGCCATGCGAAAAGTACTCAGTTTCCCACTCTCTTGCATCTGGATTTCTGAGAGTAGGATAACAGATTGGAGACTGCCAGCGCAGTGCTCTGTAAAAAGGGTCAAAAGTCAAAGGAGAGGAGGAAAAACGCTGCCCGAGTCGTAATTCTGCCGTTCAGACCGCAAAGCAACTGCGTGTGGCAGCTGCGAGAATATGAATCATTAAAACACACGCATATATAACTTTTTTCCATGCAGGAGTGTGCACCTGTTAAGCTGAGTGGGTTTTTTGTGGGCTGAGACATATTTTTCTTTCATCTGTTTCCCAGCAGGACTGTTTGGGTACAATGAGGTCACCATGATCCCGGCCGGAGCCACACACATCAGAGTGACTGATAACAGTAGAAACTATCTAGGTTAGTGCACGGCTCTGTGTGATCTCCCGTGGGATGTGTTTTTCTTTTTTTATGTGAGATAGCACTGTCAATACTGCTGAACTTTTGAAGTAATTTTTCACGTACAAATGTGTCTGGCTCGTAAAATTTGTTTTAACTGTTAGTAAAATAATTTCTGATTTCATAGCGCTTCAAAATGGCCGCTCTCAGTTTGTGATCAATGGGAACTGGAAGATTAATGTTCCAGGAGAATACAACGTGGCAGGTACGAAATTGCTTTATCGACGCTCGGCTGATACCTGGGAGAGTTTTGAAGTTCCAGGGCCTACTCGGGAGGATCTGCACATTATGGTGAGCTTTAAGAAGACACTAGTCCTCTGGTTCAAGCTCAATGTCTATGCAACTTTTTGAGGTTACACATGATTCTGCCGGTTCATTCATCTCTACTGATCTGTTTCTAGGTTTTGTCCACTGATAAAAACTCTGGGATAGAGTATGAGTACTGGCTTCCACCAGACCGCTACGCATTGTATCATGGAAGGAGTCAACTTCGACAGCCTCAACACACAGACAACTACCTGCCCTTTGAACCTCCAACCATTAGCACCACCACAACAACAACAACCACCACAACTACAACTACAAAAACTACACCATTACAGCAAGCTGTGAAACCTCCTTTCTGGGGTAAGAGGCTTAATTTACGCACAATATTTTTTCTTTTATGTCACCATTATTTTCTCCTTTCTACATAAGCATACATGTATATACAGCCGCTGAGTTTATTTAAGAGACCATTCCAAATTTTTATTTAATTAGTATTTCTAGATGTATTGTGTTCATTCCAGTCCAGTGTCTGTTGAATTTCAACAAAATCAAACCAAAACCAAAGTCATCCAACAGCAATGTGAAAGACGAGACAAGACAGATGAGAACTGTGATAAAGTCACCACAAACGTCCTAAATACATGTACAAATATTACTGTTGTTTTATTTGCAGCATTTGAGGTCTGAAAAAATACAGAGCATCTTTTCTGTTATTTTGACCTGCAAGTAAATGCAAATAGAAACAATAATGTATTGTTATATATTGTTAATAGTTAAAAAAGATATAATTTCACATACCTATAAATTAAACATACCTATAAATAGTAAATTCAGAAAAACTAAAAATGTTCTTTGATATGGTCTCTTAATTTTTTCTGCAGCTGAGTATGCTTACACATTTATATTATTGTAAAAGTATTATTTATATTATGACTGGAACTTGGTTTAAGATAAAGGCGTGGACTTAAATATCAATAAAAGTCAAGGTCATTTCTAGTACATGTTTGCTCAAAGTGCCTCTTTCACCAAAAATGTAATGTTTGAGGTCTATTGTAAATATAAGTGTGATTTACGAGGTCACGCTTTTAGGTCCTGCTGGTAGCTGGCCCTTTCAGCGTCCATATCAACAGCAACCAGTTTCTCGGTTGGAAAGAGAAGAAAACCGCAGGAACCGCTTGCCTGAGATACATCGTAGCGGTCAGCACGTAATCAATCTTTACATTAAATGCCATATTCATCATTTTAACACCCAACATGAAGTCTCTCTTATAATTGTGCATGTTTTAATAAAGTTATCCAAAGAAATACTGTTGTAATCTTTATCTTGGCATGTAGTTTGGTTTACTAAAACATTATAAATACATTTTATATGGTATTTTTCGAACTCTTTTGTAGGCCACTGTAGGAAATGCCGAAGGGTACGAGGAAAAGGGGAGCGCCAGAGACAGTATTGCCAAAAAGATTTCGGTGAGTTCAATCGTATAATCCCAGATATTCTTATCTTTCACATTGTGATTTAACACACAACATTTCTGCCGAAACAGTGTTTAGAGCAAAAGTACTTGAAAAAGTGTATCACGGTCAAGAGACCCGCTACGATGTCCAAATCATCCACACGTACCGCAACCGTTACCGCATGGAGCACCGTGAGTTTCTGTGGGCACCCAACAAATGTGACTGTCCACATCTGGAGGTGGGCCACCAGTACGTGTTGATGTTGCGACGTCATATCAATTACGAACGCACTCTTAATCGCATCCTCTTGGAAGAGGACAGCTACGCTCAGCCTTATCGAGCGCGTGAGGACAGCCTGCTTCGCCCCCTAGAGGAGCTCTGCGGTAACAGAGGAACCAGAACTTAGCTCAGGGGGTAAACGGGACACAATTTCACAGCACACTTATTCTGAAGTTCATCCTAATAAAAAACAAGGTACAGACAGCAACCCTTCTCTGACACTGATATTAAATCAGTGATGTGACTTTACAAAAGCAATTCGCATTCCGGAAAAGGACAATGGGCACAGTTTGTTGAGATAAATGTCCATGAGGCAAACCAAAGAACAAAGAATAACTAAATGAAGCACTTTAAGATGACCTTTTTATAAACATATACACCAAAGTAAATAATGTACACAGAATTTATGAGGCTTTTAGCACCACATGTTTGTTAATCGCAAAATCACTTTGACAGTGTGTATATTTTTATTATATCTTTTGTGCATTTTGATGTTTTTTAAATATATGTATTTATATATTTACAATATTTGTAGCGGAAACCTTGATTTATATATTGTTTTATCATTTTAAAGGTTTTATCATCAATACATTTGATATGAAATCTGACTGTAAAATGACAATGACTGTTTAAGACAGGTTCTACTTCATAACAATGTACACATCTAAGATAAGCTTGTCTATGGCGGAGTACTTTAGCCAATTAACATTTGTTTTGCTCTTTATTTTTGGCAGCCATTTTGCACATTTTTCCCTTTAATCATTAGCAAACTAAGATGATCTTAATACCTTGATGTGGTTGTTAAATTATAGTCCAGCCTCTCTACAAAACACGCATAAACTATACAATGTGTTTTGTTAAAAACATATTTTCTAAAAAAACTTATATGGTGATAACATAAAACCTTAAAACTAACATAAACATGCAATTAGAGCTAAACAGTCTGGTTGTTGCTGGGCTATTAAAGTCATTATATTCTAGAGAACAGCTTTTTTCTCCCTGTGGCTTTTGATTGGCTAAGATAGTGAGAGGGGCTTGTCCCTGGAGCATATGGCTTTTACAGCACATATAAACCACAGATCACTGAAATAAAGCACTTAATCTATAAAAATGTCCATTAAGATGTCCATTTTTATAGATTCTAGTTATAAAAAATAGCACTAAATCACATTGAACCGTCCAAGAAATTGAGTTAAATTCCTTTGGCAATTTAAGAACATCCCCAAAGGTATGCTCATACAGTTTTAAACATGGTCAACGTCTTCCACGTCCATGTTGAATTGCATTCACCGTGCTGGTCTTTTTAATCCTAATAGGATTATCGGGAGCATCAATGCTCAGTTAATAGTCTTCAGAGTGACCCATTCCCTTCTAGATGAAAATCCCAGTAACCTACTTCCATTCCCGCTGTCTTTGACACTTGAACAGTCTGGTCAGTACGATTCACACGCTAACACTAACATGGCGTTGGGTGGTTGTCCGTCTCTTGATGCGTGCGCGGCGAGGGCGTTTGTGATCAGACTGACAGTGGCACAGGGGACCCAGCAGAAGCCACAGATAAAGAACCACACAAGCCCAGCAAGAGGACAGCTTGACCCAGAATGTGGAGTAACTCCCGTGGGTGAAGGTGGTCTCCAGGACGGCAGTCTCATAACTGGGGGACATAGAATAGACAAGATTAGCATATGAGTTCTTTGATATCAGTACAGTGCATTTTTTTAGTAATGATTTTCACCAATAACTTTGGAAATATAATATTTCTTTGAAAATCATGTTTTACAGTATACTGCATTTATGCCCATGCACTCTTTGCAGAGACCCCTAAAAATATCTGCTGCATAGTAATTAGCTCAATACAAGGCATTAGTGCTGACCACACTAAATAGGCTAAAACACTAACAAAAACAGTGTTTTAATGTTTATTGTCACCCTGACCTCCCTAATCCAGCAAGCTCTTTAACGACTGACCTAAACCAATTAGTGAGGGTCATCATTACGTAGAGGGAGGCCAGAAAAAAGACGAAATGAAAGAAGAAGTAGCTGTAGGCAACACGCTGGGACTCATTGTGGATGACCTTCTGACATCCTTTGTTCTCATCGATGACAAACTCCTCCTCTGGCGGAAGAGAAACAAAGCTGTTTCTAACATTTCAATTCTATTTTATAACATTACGTTCGTGAAATTCATATAAATCGGAATTTGTAAGATTGTTTTACCATCTTCTTCCTCTGGGCAGCAGAAACAACAGCTGGCTTTCTGTTCATGGCGAGAGAATGCCAAAGAAAGGCGATGTCAAAACATTTAAGTGTTCGTAGAATTTAGGCTCATTCATGTTTTTTTCAGGTCTTCAAGTTTCACTCACTAAAAATACTTTAAGACATTCTGAAAGACGCATACCTGGAACTCGTAGCGGTAAACCTTTATCATCCAGAAAGGCCCAAAGACCTCAGCTAAGTATGAAGCCTCATTACTAAAAAAGAGAAAAGGAGTTTGTATATAACATCCCAAATCAATGCTTTGTCTGTCTGATAAGATACTCGCCATGCAAAGAGGACGCAGCAGTACATGATCGCAGCACCGATAATGGCCACAGCATTGCCTTCGTTTTGAATTTCATCCCGGCTGACTTTGGGGTAGCACACTGTCATGTTCACCCCCTGATACACCACTGAAAGCACACAGAAAACAGAATGAATTGGTATAATGTATATCACACATTTGGATGAAGTTTTCAGAGTATGCATGCATGTGGCTCAGGACACACAAACATCCCTCAGGATTTCACAGTTCTCTCCTGCACATTCCTGGAAGTTAAGTGTTCATACAATGGCTAATTACACGGGATAAGAGTGTCACATTTTATTTACACACTCAGTTTAGGAATTCCATCTGAACCCGAGCCAATGGCCCAATGGGTTTTAGACATACTATCTGTTGATATTGTGCATTGCGTGTTTGAAAGAGTTTCTCTGAGACGGGATTTAATCCCAGCATGCCCTGCAGTCCTTTATGATGAAGTCATGCAGCAGAAAGAGGATGGAAGCCTCATTGAGAGACATGATACGACAAACAAAAAGTGCAAAAATGTTTCCCAAAATTAAAAGGCAAAGAAATACTGTTGCTCACAAAAGCAATAATCTCTATCACACCTGTGACATTTCAAGCCAAACACTCTTCATTTGATCAAATGTAAATCATCTAAAACCAAAACTCTGTGGCAAATTGTAATAATTATATTGCAGTCTTGACACTCAACAGGCGCTGTAATTCTTCTGATCTCTGACGTTTAACATCTGCATTTCAAATGGCCCCAAGAAATCTGTGCATGCTCGAGAGCTGTTCTATGACCTCAGTCAACAGAGCGTTTCTGCCTGGAAATCTCATTCATCTTTGTCATATGTTAAGCAAGTACCATTCATCACCTTTGCGGTACACCGCAGATTTCCTCTGAAAATGCAGCACTAACGGATGAAATGATACGAGGAACCCCGTTTGAAGGATTAACTCTGCTGAGGGATCTCTACTACTCCAGCGGACTGCAGTCATGTTCGCTCTAGTAGCCTAAAACAGACTGGTCTTGTTTAGCAAAAGAGCGGAAGGAGAGTAGTCTGAATTGGGTTCTAGTACTCTGCACTAGCTCACACATCGTACTCATTACGCCAGCCGCGAACGTTTCCAAGTCAGCGGGATCGCATCGGTTGACGTGCTGAAACCGGCAATTATCAACGTCTCGTGCGTGCACACCGCGCATGACCCATATTCTCTGTGCGTTCGCTCATCTAGTCAGATGATGTCCTGCGAGGACAGCGATTGGCTCTTGTCTCAGACCTTCCCCGAGGTGATTGGTTGAGTGACGAGCACTCTGCACGTGACCTCTACAGTGAGCTTCCTACCGCTCCTACATATGACGACATCGAAACGTCGTTTTATACCCTCCCGGTATCACAACACTTTACCTTTACGGTGATAGGAAATAATCGTATTTAAAGCATTTATATGAAAATAGAATATAACACACGTCTTTTATACGACCGGTTGTGTATATATTATAGTTGAAATCTCGTTATTTAGTGAGACATAAGTCAAACATACTTGATTTAACAGTCAAGACGGGTTATATGTAAATGTACGGCCAGCAATTGGCCAAATCACTACTTTCAGACATGCGCATGCGCGTCATTACAGCTAAGCATTTAACGAGTTTATACAATCTATAAGTTTAGTTTTTTGTCATTCCAGCCACGTTAAAAACAAACAGTGGAAGGGATATGTCGTTTCGCCAAGTCTGCGGTGATATAGACAGCTCTTTGCTAAATGTAAGTTGGTCCCAGATTTAAAAGCACAAACAACACACGCTGTAATAATAAATACACCCGAAAGTTGCGAGTCATTCCGTTAGAAGGTGCATGATCACTGGTGAATGACTTTGCCATAAATTTGCTTTACTTTATTTGCTTTTTACTTTACTTTTTGGGTTTAGCAGATTGAATTGTTAAAATGCAATGTCCCACATATAATGTTTCGTCCATTGAAACTTTTATAACGATTTATTAGTCATTTATGTTTGATGTATTTAAATGAAATACCAAATCCCAGCAAATCCCAGACTTCTGAGACAACTTTATAACATGTGCTATCACTCCATATTTGAAACAGTTCTGCGTGGGACAAGCAAACTGTCCTAGTTAACTTACCTTTCTCAGGTGGGCGGCTGGACAGGGCGGAGAAGGTCAGGTACATGACGTAACAACAAATGATGGATGCTTGCAGAAGTCCTGAACGCGGCTGCTCTGAGAGGGAGAACAAAACCGATTATCAGCTTACTGTTACATTATATTAACTTGAAATTTCGAGTGTATTAAAAGACTACTGTGTGTTTTAAAATCAGATGAAGACTACAGTACTAACTTTGCTGAACGCAGGGTGTGACTGCAATAAAAGACATGATGGTACAGAGGGCCAGGTTTGTCCATAGCAGGCCTTTATTGAGGTGGCATCCAGCTGGGTGTGTGTAGTATTTGTACATAAAAGTGAAGGCCATTGTGGCAATGGTGTAGAAAAACAGTGTAGCACACAAGACTGCCACATACCACCTCTTATTCTCAGCTGCACCAGTTAACCTGTGAATGAGAGACAGGGTGAGATCATATGTTGCCTCAAGTGTAAATCTAAAAAGAGCATTCACACTACTGCATGTTGCTCTTGGACAGTTTCCATACTCTGGGAGTTATGTGCTTCCTAGGAAATCCTATTTTGTTCATTGTGTTAAGTGATGGAATGACCCAAAGTAGGTTCTGAAAACATCTGGAAGAATGCTGGATGTCAGAAGGTGAGCAGAAGGATGAGCTTGCATGTTTGTGTGTGAATAAGTGAGATACCAGAGAGACAAACAGGAAGGGAGTCAGAGGCAGAGATTATCTGAATCTCGACGTGTGGAGGGTGAAGTTTTATCATTCCAGAGTGAGCTGCGATTTAGACATCAACCAGATGTGGCCTTGGTGTTTCATAGTTTGGTAAAAGAGTGCTTTCCTATAGCACAGTAGATATTATGTGTTAGATATCGTTGAACCTCGTCCTCTCACTCACCAGTTTTTATTCCAGGTGTGTGCGAAAGCAGTGATGAGAATGAGCTGAATGAGGATGAAAGAAAAGCCTCCCACCACTCCGACATAATGCCAGGCTACAAAGAGAAAAAAGAAAATAAATGAAAATGATTGCATTTTATGATAACAAGATATAGGAATGAGATGACATTAAAGCATCGTAGAACAAAGAGTGCAGGAACAAGATTTACCTTATTTGAAACAAGTAAAATCCAGACATAATGAGATTTACAGTAAATCTGAACTGTTGCTGTTGGTAAAATCAGTGTGTTTATAGTGCCCCCTGGAGGAAGTGTATGATAAGTGCCTTTATGTCCCAAGAGCGATCAAGATCTTATCATAATCATTTCGGATAATAGAGACTGTTTGCTATAATTACAATGTTTATATCGATGCACTATTATTTCCATTTTAGTGATCAGATGGTGATTTCAGAAGTTGATCAGCTCACCATGCAAAAAGGATTCTGTGGGAATAAAGAAGGCAGCAGCAATCATTCCAAGCAAGGTGATGAACTTCAGGAACCAGAACCTAAGTAAGGTCGAGAAGAAAAGGTATGTGTAAATGTGTCTATATGAAGTGATATAAAATTACCCATATAATGTATGTGTATGGTTGATTTTGATTAAGGGATATTCATCCAAAAATAGGAATTCTTTAATCGTTTATACACCTGCACATTTTTCCAATCCTGTATGACTTTCTTTTTTCTGCAGAACACAAAATATATTCTGAAGAATGTTGGTATAACCAAACAA
Organism: Oreonectes daqikongensis; assembly: GCA_026939265.1. Lineage (NCBI taxonomy): Eukaryota > Metazoa > Chordata > Actinopteri > Cypriniformes > Nemacheilidae > Oreonectes > Oreonectes daqikongensis. The sequence goes on along the minus strand of JAOTQM010000343.1, from coordinate 5,301,675 downwards.
CATTGGCCCCCATTGATTTCCTGTGTATGAACACAAAACCATTGTTTTCTTTCTCAAATTGTTCAATTGCATAAGTCATACAGGTTTTAAACAACATGTGGGTGAGTAAATGATGACAGAATTTAAAGTTTTGGGTGAACTAACCTATTTTTGTTGTTAAACAACCATAAAATCATAAAATACATTGTATTAGAGAACACAGTGAGTATTATCGCTAATCCAAAAGATACACAGAGTGATAATAAAGATAGAGAGTCACTGACCCGTTGTGGATAAGGGCTCTAAAATCCTGACTGGATTTGACATCAATCAGAAAAATGGCCATCATCAAGTAGAAACAAGCTGTGCCAAAGCACACCCTGTAGACAGCAGAGTACCCCACCAACATCTGACAGTCCCCTCCACCATGAGCCTCATCACAAACCACATTAAAGAAAGGCACCTGAGGAAGAGCGAGGTCTGTTAGGACAAGTGCAGCCAATAACTAAGATTTGACTGGATGTGATTTGATAGAAGTGAAGCGTGGTTTGGATGCCTACAGCATCAACAGCAATAAAAGTACAGAAAGTAAGAAACGTACATTCTCTCTCACTGCCTCTGACACAGTTTTAGACAGCATGAGACACGAGACAGTGCAGGCCAGGATGTGGAATAAAGTGTACATGACCCGTGTGCTGGAGGATGATTTGATGGGTGGACAGAAGGAGCAGCACAGTGAACAGGGTGCCGGGCCACAGCAACAGCATATCTGTCCGAAAAAATGAAAAGAGAAGTTGATTGAATGATAGGGTGCCAGGTCTCTCCGAGTTTCAGGAATAGGGCGGAGGAGGGTTTGAGATTAATATAAATTCACTCAAAGCATCTGGATTTTTCTAATGGATCGGGGCTGGTTGACTGGATGAGGTCCAAGCATATTTTATCCTTAGCTAAACCCAGAAATATAGATCCAAATATGAGTCTAAAACTATTTCACAGATGAACATTTCATTCTGTATGAATGTTTATATCTAGATATGCCTATTAGAATATGTTTTAAAAAAATATATAACAAAAATATATAACCAATATCCTGACATACAGTATGACCTGAATGGACCATACGTAGCAAGATATTCAGATATCTTTAACATTTAAATAACAAGGTCTTTATTTCCTTTATTTACCGTTGCTATTCCAAGACAAATCTAGAGATGCTTGTAAAAACAGGCAAATGTCGAAGTAGTTAAATGGCGCAAACTGTTTTTTTTAGTAATGGTGATTTAATTTCTGCCTGAAATACCATGACATTTGTTTCAGCTGGAGAAATTGAAATAAGCATATGAGGAAGGAAAACATTTCATCCAACATTTACAAAAATTTAATTGAGACCTTCTGTTTCTGTTTATGGCTGTGAACTGATTGACTTCTTACTTCATAAGGAAACATAAAATACACCTGAATAATTTGTTTAGATTTGCCCAAACATATAGTCTTAAATTGTCTTAAACATTCACCTGCATTTGTTCATCCATATAAAAACACTTTTGCTTTGTGTGCACTTGAGACAAATTGTAGTTTAATTTGTTTTCCCAAAAAAGCATAAATGTATGAAAATATTTCTGTAATTAATGAAGGAGAGAGAGAAACAACACTGATAAACTCACAAAGCTTATTGTGGTAGACTGAGTCATTCATCCTCTTAATAGTATTTGACAGAACACTTTCCATGATGTCTGTGTGTTTTACCTTCTCACACAAACAGCTGACCAATCATGTGAGAGATATTTTAATAGTATTATAAATAATAATAATGTCAGTTTCATAATTAAATATGTTATGAGAATTGTTTATAGGTGAAAAAATGGATTGACCTCAATTACTAGTCGATTGAAAGAGCATGTTCATCTAACATATAGCCATCTGACAACAACCAAATTAACTTTGAGCACTTGAAAGTCTAGAAAGACAAGCAATTTGAAGCACTTTAAGTCTCAACCTAACAAATACTATAAGAAGAAGAATCTCAAAACTGTCATCACTATGAAATTAATTTGCTCTCACCTGATAAGCAACCATGTTCAGGAAATAGTTGTAGGCACCGCTGTGGTGTAAAGCTTGAGCAGTCGACATGACTTCTTATGTGGCTAGCGTTATCAAGTATGTTCAGTTATTAAAGAACTCCAGCAAAAATGATATTATCCTACAAAATATATGTTGTAACCAGTGAGTCAGGATGCTGCAAGAACAGCTGGAGGTCGTGCAGGATTATATCAATTAATCCTCATCAAGTTTCTCCCATCAGCCGACTGCGAGCATTGTCCTACCGTGCACTCTCATGTTCCACTTGTGGGAACTTTCTAACAGTCTTTCCATGTCCTATGTGCCGCCTGAGGCCATTGAATGGTGCCAGCAGAGCGTGTGAGCGAGGGTGGATGCCCAGTTGCCCTCCCTGCGGTCGCCTCTACTCAACCAGGCAGATTAGGCAACAAGAGCACAGAGAAGGGAGGGGAGACAGGTTCCATGTGTTAGCCCATCTGTCCCTCCCTTCCCCCAGGAGCTCTCTTTACCAGTGAAAGCCAGGAGCGTGCGACCTCACGTTCAATAGGATTGCTATAGGTTTTTAATCGGTTTACAGCAAAATAATGTAAATACTTGCTTTATTGTGATTTCTCTGGCTAGGTAGATTCCTCTTTTCTAAGTGGCACCTTAGGAACCGCCCACTGACCTGACTTAAAAGAGGCCATGCATGTAATCCAGTCATTAATGCCATAACCCAGAAACAGGGTAGAGAGAGGCGAAAGAATGGGGTGTTTGGAGGAATGCACACGCAGAGCGTGTACCCACATTCCTTTGCATTGCCCACAAACTCTGCAAACAATAGTGACTCTTGAAATAAAAACACATTTGTGCACATATTCATTCTGCACAAATTGTTTCAATCTACTGTTATAGTGAAGTGATTCATCATCATATTATTATGTGATAATGTGTGATGTCTCTAACATCACAAGCTGAGCAGGGTGCTCAGTAAGTCTATTTTTGGGTCAGTCTGTATGTGTGAGGACGTGTGCTGGGATTATCCTGGAGTTTTTAGTCCTCATCTCAGCCTGGGTGACCTTCTCTGCGGTAGTAGTGTGACACGTTAATCCAGACAGCAGGGTCTGGCCAACACGGCCCACTTGAGCACAGCCATCTTCATCTAAAAATGGTCACACATGTAGTATTCAATAAACTACACAGATGCAGAAAACATTTGCTTATCAAATCCTTAACAGCACTACTCGGACAGAAAAGGTTACTTACTCCAGATATAATTTTGATCAATCAACTAATACTAATTTGACCTATTGATTGGTCCCTAAAGTCCAGAAGGGAGGCAAATAGTGTGTCGTGATAACATGTAGCTTTCCTGTAGCTCACTGGTAAGAGCATGGCGCCAGCAACATCAAGGTCATGGGTTCGATCCCAGGGATTGCATATACTCTGAATCTAATGTATAATGCAGTTTAATCCTTTTTGGATAAAAGCGTCTGCCAAATGCATAAATGTAAATGTAATGTAAATGATTCTAAAGCAGAATTGTGATCTTGCATTAGAATTAACTTTCAAAGTGTTAGTCGTGTGGCTAAAACTGCACCGGGAACAAAATCATTATGTAACACTGGATTTACACGAGTGACAGCACATTCCCTGTATTCTTCATTCTAAGAAAAGGGTAAGTCGATGATGTTTGTTAAAAAATAGATACATTTTCTATGAATAGCAGCATAACAACAACAACAGTCTTGTTCCACACTAACACACTTGCTAAAACTATCTCATCAACAAGTGATTCTAAGGCAGACAGTTTAATTTAGGAACTTTAATCCTTGCTCATCTAAAGCACACAGGCATGAACCTTTTTTAGCCAATTAGAAAGTTTACAGAGTGTATTCTCAATGATTGTTTAATCTCCGAAACATCTAGACTATAGAGGTCTTTTCACTTAATAATTAGGGGCCGTGTGTGTGTGTGCGCGTGTGCGTGCGTGAGAGAGAGAGAGAGAGAGAGAGAGAGAGAGAGAGAGAGAGAGAGAGAGAGAGAGAGACTAGCACACTGTTAGAACAAAAGTATGACTAATACCATACGGTGGAAATCACTCACCTAGAATCATGAGAAACGTTTCATCTATGCTTTTTTAATGTGCTTCAGAGGAAACAACATGCTTCAACATTCACTCACATACAGCCAGGGAAAAATAAGAGACCATTTCAAAGACCATTTTCATTTTTTCTGATTTTATTAATTATGATTGGTAAAAAAACTATTTCTTCCAAAATTCAAATAAAATATTATTTCTGTTTGCATTTTTTTTGCAGAAAATGAAAATGGGAGAAACAGGTGAAACTAACAGAAAGATGCTCTGTATTTTTTTAGACCTCAAATACAGGAAAGAAAACAAGTTCATATTTACTTTTAAGCAATACAACAGTAACATTTATATGTATTTAGGAAAAGTTCAAAGTTATTTTTATGCAGTTTTCATGTGTCTTGTCTTTCACATTGCTGTTGAATGACTTTGTCACTCCTGAGGTTTGATTTTGTTAAAATTGAACAGACACTGGACTGAAATGGCCACAATACATCTAGAAATGCTGATTAAATGAAAATTTGGAATAGTCTCTTTTTTTTCTGCGGTTGTCCAAATTAAAAAGCATTCTTGGAGGATGAACTTTGGCAACTTTGTGTTAATAGTCTCAGTTTTGTTTTATTGTATTTGTAAATATTAGTTGTTTCATAAAAATACATATCACAACCTAAAATGGAAAATGTTTTCAAATCTATTGAAAAATAATATTTAAGGCTTAGAAAGACATGATATAAAGCTTAGAGCAGATTATTTTTTCCCATTTCACATAATAATAATAAACCTGTATAATAAACAGTAATACTAAGTACATTAATAATACAATCCAAAAACATATCCTCTTTGTTTTACTATTTTGCCAGCCACAACTTAAGCTTACTAAATTAAAAACTGTAGCTGCATTGTGGGTAAATTTCTAAATCACGAAGAGAACAGAACAGAACACAAAGTTCTACCAGGATAGCTTACTTGGGCCCAGCAACAGCGACAACACATTGGTCCGGCTGTCAGAGGTCCAGATGTTCTCAGAGATCAGTCATACAGTAGAATAAAAAGATGACTGCTGAGGGAGTAGAGCTTCCTGTGAAACCGTTGCAGCATTTCTTCATAAACATATTTAACTAAGAACACGGGAAGAGCAGGTGTAGTCAGAAAACACTTAAGATGAGTGGAGGTGGAAACTCGTAGGGAAGGCACATAGTAACAGTGTAGGTTTAAGTATTTGCCATCAGTAAACCTATTAAGGGACAGAAATAGGAGTGTGAAAGCTTTTAAACTGTACAGTAGACAACATAAACAACATCTGCCTGTCTGTAAGGTGGTTAAAGATTTGTATTGAACATGGTTTTTTTTCCATAAAAAATACAATACAGTATGATTTTCAAACTGTTTCATTTCTGATGCTCACCTTAGAGCAAATTTTGATATTTGCTCTATATTTCTTTAGGTCTGTCATTGTAATAAAAACATTTCACTCAAGATTAATTTTAATATATTTTCACATAAACTTGGTCAGCATACGACCACAAAAATGTAATTATGTCAAGGGAGATGATTAATAAGTGAATTATTTATCCGGCCAATACATCATCAGCAATTACATCACATATCCCATCACTTCTCACACCCCAAGACACAGAGGTACGCCTTCACCTCCATCATCCAGGCACCCGTGTCTTCCTACACCTCAGTCCTTCCCTCCATTCCAGCCATAAAGAAGTGGACAGTCTTAGGGCTTAATCAACGCCAACTTCCACTTCTCGAGGAGGATGAATAAAGCCGAGATGCACAACCTCTACATCTCCACCCAGTCGGCAGTCCACTCTCCAAGGCTAACTCCTCCATCCAAAGCCCTTAACAAAACTAGCAGGAATTGCAAGGTTCCATACTGCCCCAGCCACATTGAAGAGGGCCACAGTGGCAGGCCCTCTTCATCCCCGGTTTGCGCCCCAGATTCTGCTGCTACCGGCCCCGACAGCCTCTCCATTCAGCTGAGCTTCAGCCTGCAGCTTCTCCTAGCACTGCCTTCTTCAATTCTATTCTCCAGGCCATCTCCCTCAGGACCCTCCAATCTTATTTAACTGCATGGAAGGGTCTTTCCACCACACATACAACCTGCTGTTCCCCGATTTTACCGTTCACCACTTCGTTCATCTCGCATCTTAACATTAACAAAATCCTCCAAGCCAGCTCCATTATAGCCTGCTTAAGTCAAATTCAATTTTTCCACAACTCGTCTTTGGCTCACCCTCCCAAGAAATAGCCAGTTCACAGACATCTATGCTTATCAAGGGCATCTAAAGAACCCAACCCACCAAAATCACATCAAGATGTGTTGACCTTACATTTTAAGTTTTGTTTTCTAAAAAAAAGATCATAATTTAATTGTTGTTTTGCATCTCAAGTCAATGTATCTTGATTTAAGAATGTTTAGAAAATAGTACTAATAATGATAATACTATTAATAATAAAGCTCTCGGTTACTCCTAAAATTTGACGTTGCTGTACTAGAAATAATTGTTAGTCTGGTATGTGATGTTTAACGTTTCATTTTATTTATTACACACACACACACACACACGCGTATGTATATAATAAGCGAGTCGCTGTTTGGGCACATAAACATCCACTGCTTTACTCCCAAAACGCAAGTGACCACTATTGTGTGTTACATTAAAATCCGTCCGAGTGTTTTGATCGTTCTTTTGAGTTCCGAGTGCTCGAGGAAGCGAACATGGCGGCTGAGGGAGATGTAGATATGGATTTGGAGGCTGAGGAGAACTGCACGGGAAAACCTACAGAAAAGCCCCGCAAACACGATAGTGGAGCTGCTGATTTGGAAAAGGTTACCGACTATGCCGAAGAGAAAGAAATATCTAGCTCGGATTTGGAAACGGTATGTGAATAAGATGTGGACCAGATGCTAATGATGCTAGGTTGGCTAGCCGAATAACCATGTGCATTCATGTGATAGAGCCGCAGACAGTATAACTTGTATGATAACAGTAATATAAACAGTAAAAATAACAATGAAGTGACTCTAGAAAAGCATTTGATAATGTGGTAGTAGTATTGTTATATTTCAGCAATGGACTGCTTGGGGTTAATCTGGCTTGCTGAGTGGTTAAAAAAAATTAACATTGTGACTCATCAAAACACAAATGAAAGGAATCTCAATGTTGATGTGGAGTTATTGATATGTTTTTGAAGGCAATGTCCGTGATTGGAGACAGAAGATCTAGAGAACAGAAGGCAAAACAAGAAAGGTGAGGTTTTCATTTCCTTTTGATTTAACCACTGAGCCACGACTAAATATTTTACTTTTATGAAATAACCATGACAATTTCTCTCTTTTATCACATCACAGAGAAAAGGAATTGGCCAAAGTAACAATAAAGAGAGAAGATGTGGAGCTCATTGTATGTACATACTTTTGTCTATTGTTTTTTACTTTAGTGCATTGTAAATGCATATAATTTGATAAAACACGAAACTTGCCTCTGTATTCAACAGATGGGAGAGATGGAGATTACTAGAGCCCTGGCAGAACGCAGTCTTAGAGAACACATGGGCAATGTTGTTGAGGCATTGATCGCACTGACTGACTGAATTTGGCTGATTTGAGATGGACACGTTGGACTGCCTGTCATGAACATTTTGCCTGGCTTTCACACTGTACTTAATCTGTAATAAATGAACTTTAATATTTTAGATGCTCAAATGATTTTGTTTGCAATTCATTCTGAAAAGACGACAAATTTTAATTTTTGTCATAGTAATTTATTACCATAAAACAAAGGTTTTTCTTTACAAAAAGTGAAACTGAAGTGTGATTCTGTACACAAAATGAAACATCTAGAGGTACACAATTCAAATGCAATAAAGATTTTCCAGCTTTAGGAAAAGAAACAAAGGTATTGTAGAAGGAAAAGAGGTTTAAAACGGTGCTGGTTTGAGCTGAATTTGCACATGGATTAAAAACAGGTTTATGTCTTTCTTTTATTCACTGTTGGACGGTCAAACACATCTCTTACGCCCCCTGCCTTCTGTTTGAAGAACTTGCTGTTCTGAGCGCTCTCCTGAGCCCAAGCAGAATCGAATGAAGTGGTGTCCTGATCCACCAGATGTGTGTATTTTGTACGTCCAGAACGTCCAAAGTTTTTGACCTGGAGATTGTAGAGCATATTCAAAAATTAGTTTACTTGTAACTACCAGGTCAGTTAAATTGTCTTGTGCTTGGTAACTGTCTGAAAGCAGTTACAACTGAATTGAATTGGTTAGTTGTAATAACTAGGAGGATGTGTGTGGCTAGCTAAGCTATAACATGCTATTTGTGCCGAAACCAATACAAAAGGTTTAAAATACACGTTTCTGGTACTAACCTGCATGACTTTGGGTAAAATTGTTTTGTTGAAATGGTCCTCAAGGGTTGGAGCACTAAAGTCTCTCTTGAAGACATCCTGCTCTTCATCCTGCAGAAAAAGATGTAATATATATCAGACATGTAGAATAAGTGAGCTAAAAAGATTAAAAAAAAAAACATGACTCACCAAGAAGAAAGCTCCTCTGTGATAGTACTTCTGTAGAAATTTATATTTGCCCTTTGATGCCTTGTTGGTGACGACTTTACCATTGTTACGCAGTTCTGCTCTGCGTTCCTCCTCTGTAAGATTGTGAAATCTTTCGATTTCAGCTTTCTCCTTCTCTATTCTATAAATGTAAGAAATTCCACATAACATCATTAATTGTTTCCTAATATACACAGGTCATAGGGATTATAATAGTTTATAATCAAAAGAAGCACTTACGTTTCTCTGGCTTCTCTGTCTCTCTTAATACGCTTAAGTTCTCTCACTTTCCAGGCCTCATATTCTTCCTCCTCATTTTCTCCATCTGTATCTAGAGCATCAAGAGCAGCGAGTGTGCGTTTGTTCTCCTCAAACTCTTTCTTGGCCTCCTCCTCTACAATCTTCAGTGTGTAGCGTCGTCTCTCTTCAGCTTGTTTTTTGGCCTCGACCTCTAGTTCTTTCTGTTTCTGCTCTTCGGCTTCTCGTTCTGCTACGGTCACTCTGTCTTTCCTAGCAGTCACATTTACCATTTATTACACAATAAGTCATACAATATTTGGGCTACATTTACACTTCAATTAACACAAACAGATGAGGAACGGATATATATTACTACATCAAATCTCAGCATGCATTTTCTCTCTGGTGCAAAACTATTGGCAGCATAAATACACACAAGATTCACAGCTTAAAAAAAAAAACGTACTTGCGGATGAACACAGGTTTTAACCGAGGCTCTGCTTCATCCTCGCTGTCTGTGTACTCCTCATACTCGGACTCAGATTCAGACTCGTCTCCAGATTTCCCCTCCTCTTCAACCTCCATGATCTCCATGTCCTCGGTCTTTCTCTCTTGCGCACGCTGTCGCATCATGGCTCGCCTCCTCTCAATTTCCTATGCAGAAGACATAGTGCCATGTTTTGTAAAATCATTTAATAAATACATAAGTACTGTTCCCAAATGTTTTGTTGAAGAGACCCACTTCATCATCAACTTCTTCCTCTTCTTCATCTTCACTGCTCTCCTCTCGCTCAGGGTGCCAGGTTCCTTCATCCGAGTCCTCGCTGCTTTGAACAATCAGCTCTGGTTCTGCTATTTGCCTGTGTCTCGCAAGTCTACGAGAGAACCAAATACATTCCACAATAACATCAGATTACCTGTACATACATACACAATTACATTTCAGTATAATTCATAGTTTTATGCTGGTGGATTAGATGTACCTTTCTTCAACATCTTCTGACACCCGATTCATGAGACGTCGAAGACGAGGGTCTGACTTTTCCTCTTCTTCCATTTCCATCTCAGGTTCAGCCTCTTTACCTTTCTTAACAAACTGGAAATCCTCTTCTTCCTCATCCGAGGACTCCATAGGGGCATAGTCTGGACGCTTACCCGATACATATCGCTTTACTTTCACCTTCTCCATAGAAATTTCACCTTTAAACGAAAATGAAATATTAACATGCTTCATCAAACTGAAACAGTTACTTGATATTGCTTATGTTATAACAAAACTTTGCATGACTGTCAGCACTATGTGGGTTGTGTAAGTTAGCAACACAACTGCCATGTTCACTATGTAAGCACGTTACAATTATCACAACTACAAATAAAATTAAGGAATACGAGATCAAAAGTAAAGCAAAAATATACAACTTTCATAACAAATGTTATGGAGATTCAAGCGAACCGAAAGTCAATACATGCTAGTAATTAATGCTAACTAAATGCATCTCATGCAAATACCTTTTTCATTTCGGATCGGCACAGCTCCAGCCGTCGACTGAATCGGCGGCTGCTTGGCGTTTAAAGCGTTTGATCCTGACATTTTGGACTCCTCACACGGGTGCTTTTACACTCTTAAAACTCAATCCGTAAAACCCTTCGTAAAAAAAAATACTGTTTACAGTCCTTTATTCACTAACATGGATGTCCCGCAATATTACGTCAATGTGTTACCGTGCGTTCAAATTGTCCCCTGGAAACATTCCCCCGAATTAGTAGTTCCTACTTCTGTCATGTAGACTTTTCAAACATTTTCCCTTTCATTGGTTTCGAGCTTTTTGTTAGTTACTTTATTTACATTTATTTAATGATAAAAATACAATGTCCATGGTTGTAATAATGGTATTTAAGTGAAATTAAACAATGGTTACATGCAGTGGTGGAAATGGCTGAGATTGGTATTTGGCACATATTTACCACAACCTAAACCATAAATACAAAAAATGCAGCAATATTTATGTATAAAGTGTGCATATCGTTTAGAAGCACTTTCATGAAAATAAGATGTAAATCCTCAACATGACATGGAACTCCATCCCCCATGAAATTCACTCCCTGGACTCTGCCCCCGTGTTCCCCCATTTCCAGCCCTGGTTACATGGTGAGTATTTGCAAAAAAGCCATATAATATTTATTTATTATAAACATATTATTAGGAATAATCTTAACCAACAACATTCATCAACTTCATCGAAACTTTAATTCAAATTCATAATTCCAAGCAATGCATTTGTATATTAAATAATCAAAAACAAGGTAAAATGCACAGTTGCAATTTAACAAAAACATTTCTCAAACAATGATAATTATAATAATTATAAATCTATAAAGGGCATTACATGATAATCAATTGCACCATAATTTCAATCGGTAGATCACATTTTCACTCCTCTCTCCAAAAAGAGCTGCTGCAGTTTCTCTTCAAGTTTTGCATTGGTGCCTCGAAGCCCTTTTACCACTTGAGATGCCCATACGAAGTATTCCTGAACCCTTTCTGCTGCCCAACCTGTTAACAAAGATAGAAGAGACGCAGCACACTTACACAAGCAGTAAAACTACAGACCAAATACAATTCACCAAGCACCAGTCTTCATATCTCACCTGTGGGGGTGCAACGGTTAAGGTCCCGTAAATTGTATAATTTGTCAGCTAGTTTAACCAGCTTGGCCTGATGACTGCGGTGTGGTGCATGCGCCACTTGTAGACGTTTTCTCTCCTCTTTTGGCAGAGTCTTGTCATCTGTCACCTCCTGGACGATTCTTGCCACTGTCGGTCCAAAGACAGACTCCAGCTCATCGAAAGTTGTGTCAGTGTCTTCTACTGTGTCATGAAGCAAAGCTGCCTGTATTGCAGACAGAGACAAACGTCAAAATAACAAACTGCATTGGAAAAACCTCAAGTAAACCATTTTTGAGATACTAAAAAGTATGGGACTCACTTGTAAGACTTCAATATCTGTGATTCCTCCCTCATGGCTTAAAATCCTTGCCACGCCTGTGAAAATAAAACGAAATTTATTTGCTGGAGTCTGTTAAATCAAGTGGTGGAAATGTACGAGACACTTGCTAGGGCAGAAAAGCTCAGTATATAAATTTGCATAACGTTTGGAAGCTATAACATGGATTTAATTGTGAAGTCATGTACATTTTGAACTGGCCCCCTCTTAAATATACTCTCTTGATTTAGGCCCTCGTTGCATCAGATTAAATATGAATGAAATAAACTTCATTCGTAGTTAAAAACATACAGTTTACTGCTTTATTATAGTACCTATAGGGTGATTGATGTAGGGTGTGGCGTCTGGGTCTTTACGGCGCTGATTTCGATGTTTCTCTGCTGCAAAGTTAATCGTTTCTAGCAACACTGCAGCTGTCGAGCTCATTTTCACATGAAATAAAAGCGCTATGATAAATAATCGTCACTAATTGATTTGATGTTTTATGAGTATATATATAACTCAAAATATACACGTAACGTATGTATAAAAAAATCAAGGCTAATTTTGTTTTATAAATACAATGTTTGAGTAGAAGAATGGAAAAAAAGGCGTGTTTTGTCCGCACGTCTAACGTGTCCGTAGTGAAACAAGCTTTAACGATCGTCAAACCACTTCCGGAAAAAGGGGGACGAGGTATGATATTTGTTCACTGTCTTAATACACACTCTATTAACATTAATATGGGTAATTATATTAGTGCTATTTACAGAATTATTATGGGGTCATTTAGGACATTTCGAGCAGTTCAACGATAAATATGGCAATGATATGACATATTAAAAACATGCAGGCACCAGCTGCAGTAATTAAGTGATGTTTAACGTTACTATTCTGCAGAAGCTTGCACACATCTACATGAAAATGATGTTATGCATTCATGTCTTCCAGTTGTGGATAGTGTTATAGTTCTTCATATGGCACAGACGGAGAGGAGAGATGCGCCTGAACTACCTGATTTCTCTCTGCTTAAGAGACTGGCCAGAGATCAGCTCATCTTCCTGCTGGAACAGGTAAGGGATATATTCAACATTCACCCTCCCAACACCTTATTTTAATAAGCGTAAACATTTTTTCCTCTTCAGCTACCAGGGCGGAAGGATTTATTTATTGATGCAGATTTGATGAGCCCTCTGGATCGAATAGCAAATGTCACAATCCTCAAGGTATGAAATCTTTAATAAAAAGTCTTTAATAAAAGGGTCTGGGCTCCTTCCAGCTAAATTGTTATAAGCATTTGTGTTGAATTACATAACTGATAGTCAAATGCATGTTCATGTATTGTCAGAGCAATATTATTGTCACTGCAGCTTTTCTCAGTTAATCTAACTAGACTCTCTAATTTCGTAGCAACATGAAGTCGACAAACTTTACAAAGTTGAGCTCAAGCCAATTGTCAGCACTTCAGATCAGTGAGTATGCTTTCTTTTTGCAAGTAAAAACAGGTTGGGGTAATGTGTATGCTTCCCTAAAATGTTCCCTCTTTTTTAAGGCTGTGTTTCCTAATACGCCCTCGAATACAAACTGTGAAGTGGATTTCAGGTTTGCGTTGTTTCTTGTTAATGATATATAATGATATATATGTAAAAAATAATGAATATGAATATTTTGTATGATATTTTGTCCTCTCTTTCATAGATTTAGTGAATTCAGACAAGGCAGCTGGAAGATTCAGAAGGTATAAGATCATATTTACACCACAAAAGGTAACTATTGTTCTTCAATTATGTACAAAAAAAAATTTGTGGTGTAATATAAATCTTATTATGTCATTCTTTGCAGTTTTACGCATGCGAGACCGTTTTGGAGGAGCAGGGTGTCTATGGAGGTAGGTTATGTTTGTTAAGGTAGGTTAAGCTTTATCCATGAAAGGTAAAAAAAAATAGATATTAAAAATGGTGTTCGTTTCATAGATATTACAACTGATGAGTGGAATTTCTACATTCTTCCTCTGGATGATGACATTCTGAGTCTAGAGCTGCCTGAATTCTTCAGAGATAACTTTCTGGTAATACCCATCAGGATGAAATATAGTGGTGTTTGCATATAAGAAACTTTTGTTGATGGGGTAATTGTAATTTCACAGGAGGGAGACCAGCGCTGGGTGACTACTGGAGGAAGTGCACTACATCTTTTACAGTCTGTCTATGGGTCCTTTTCAAAGGTGTATGGAATTGGTAGATGTGCCAAGGTGAGGTTTAGAGACAGATGTTTTACTCCATTTAATCGATTTGGATGGCAATGAGATTGGGAGTCATTCTTGTCACATTTCACTTTCTGTAGATGGTGTATGAATCCTGGAGAGAGCAAATGGAGAATGGTGACCAGAGAACAAAACAACCAGAATTTGCAAAAGTCTTTCTTATTGATAGAGGTCAGTTATTTGAGATGACAATACATTTAGATTTTATTTGTCTCATGCTGTTACGATTGCACAGGTGCTTTTGCCTAATGGTCTAAAAGTGGATTTTACTGTTTTAGATGTGGATTTTGTTACTCCTCTCTGTTCACAAGTTGTTTATGAAGGACTGGTGGATGACATTTTTAGAATTAAATGTAGTAAGTAGTTCGTTTTTTCATATAAAAGAATCTTGGTGTCATCATAAATTGCTGAAAATGTCAGTGAGCAAATATGTTTTTTTTAAAGTTCATACTTTCTTATGTCTTTTTACTTTTAATTTTTAACTAGGCAGTGTGGAATTTGGTCCTGATGTCACTTCGTCTGACAAGAGTATCAAAGTGATGCTCAACTCTCAAGATAAAGTAAAATGACTTTGTTCAATATAACTGCAAAATGCTTTCATATTGATCATATCAATAATGGCACATGGTGGAGTATTTGGAAAAACTCCAAGGGAGCATATTTTTTCAATCCTTTTTGTAATTCTAGCGGCTTGAAAAGTACACAGAAAATGTATAAATGGGCCACAGTTAGTATTAATAACCATTGTAAACATGGCTTGTTTTTAATAGGTATTCAATGAAATCAGGAATGAGCATTTCTCCAACGTGTTTGGCTTTCTTAGTCAAAAGGCCAAAAATCTTCAAACAGCATATGATGTAAGTATTTGTTATCGTTGGCTTGTACAATCATTAAAACCATAATATTGACAGGACATCTGAATAATTTTGGTTGTATTTTCAAATGTAACAATTAAAATCATATTTTTGTTCTTGTTACCAGAAACGAAGGGGGATGGACATCCAGCAGATGAAGGCATTTGTTGCAGATGAACTGAAAGGACTGAAACAGGAACACCGTCTGCTTAGTCTTCGTGAGTTTTATACATGTTAAACGTTCCTTCTGACCTGAAGCTGTGACCTAGTGTTGCACGCTAGTGAGAATAATTGTTTGTAGTACACAATTTTTGTGTTTTTTGTTCCAATAGATATTGGTGCCTGTGAATCCATGATGAAGAAGAAAACAAAGCAAGATTTTCAGGAATTGCTAAAGACTGAACATTGTAAGATGTCTTGAGTCTGTGCTACAAATTGAATCTACAACACGTAATAACTATCTTTATCATTTATTTGTCTTCCGTGTTGAAATCCATTAGCATTACTTGAAGGTTTTGAGATCCGTGAATGTATCAACTGCGTTGAGGAACATATCAATCGACAGGTATGACAAATAAACTCTTTATGAACATGAGACTGCCATAATAATAATAATAATAACATTTTACATTTCACTGTCCATCAGGTGTCAATGATTGATAGTCTCAGACTCCTTTGCTTGTTATCTCTCACAGAAAGTGGTGAGTCTGATTTGGCTTCAATTAACATTGATAAAGCGCTTGTCTGTTTCTAGAAATTTCTATAAAATATTGTATTTAACTCTTTCTTAGGACTTCTGTCCAAGGACTATCGATCTCTTAAAGCTCAGTACCTTCAGGTTTGTATGACATTTTATAAAATTGAATTACTTCTCTAAATTAAGTCTCTAAATTAGGTGTTTGAGTGGACCATCTGAAAAGAATTCTTCTCTGTATTGATGATCATTTTTATGTGGTTTGTCTTTGTTTGGTTCAGAGTTATGGTATAGATCACCTGCTGACATTTACAAACCTGAAGCAGCTGGGCCTGCTGGTGGAACAACAGCCTGGAGAAACACTGACAGTCATGGAGAGTAAAGTTGGGAAGCTTGTCAATGACAAGACTGTAGGTGAGTGCTTTATAGTGGTCTCTCTCTCCCTCTGTCTGTGTCATTTAGACATTTACCTGTGTGATATTTCACTGTTGAGTTTAATGTTTTTATAAAGAAGGAAATGTAATTGAGTACTTCGCTTGGCTTTTTTTGCATCACGTTTAATGAATACACCTTAATTATGACCTTTTATGTTTTCTTTCAGGAAAGCTCACAGATGCCTTTTCCTCATTAGCTAAGAAGAGCAATTTTCGAGCTCTGAGTAAAAGACTGGCTCTGGTTAGCTTACAAATAAAATTTGTTATTATTTGAAAATAAACGAAATACAAAGTAATACTGTTTAACATTATAATATTAATATCATGATCATCTAATCCTCATGACTTCAGGTACCAAAGTCTGGGGAGGAGTATGATCTTCGTGTTCCACGAGACATGGCATATATCTTCAGTGGTGCTTACATTCCTCTGAGCTGCAAACTAATTGAACAGGTATAAGCAGAATATTAGATTTCCACAATTAACTAAACCTTTTTATAAGTTTCTTTGCTATGCTGAAGGTTTTTAACAGTGTTAATCTCCTGGCCTGTGTGTTATTTGCAGGTTTTGGAGAGAGATGGTTGGACAGGTCTGGAGGAGGTCACTCGCATGCTGAATGGACAGGAATTTGCTGTAACAGGTTTGTATTAAGCTTTATATATATTACTTTTTTGTTTTTAATGCACTTCTGTGAGGTATATTAAACCTTAGAATATATTACTAATTATATGGTTGTAAAGGCATTATTTTTGCCTTTTTATTAATATAAATAATAGAAATTCTTTGTATTATCATCAAGCCCATACTTCTTTCTCACTTTTAGCTGGTGGAAACAGTTCAGAAGCAAGGACCAAAACTGACTCTCAAAGAATCATTCTAGTTATGTTCCTTGGAGGCTGCACCTATTCTGAGATCTCTGCACTCCGTTTTCTTGGCAAGGAACGAGGTGAAATATTCAACAGTATTTTTTGTGTTTTAAAGCTACTGTATTAAAAGTACAACCAAGTTGAAAGTTTGATACATTTTATATTCAATTCCTTTGAAAGGTTGCAGATTCATAGTGCTCACTACAGCCATCACAAGCAGCGCCCGACTTCTGGAAGCATTACTGGATAATCACACTTGAGTCTCAAACAACATTCCATGTTATGACAAAACCCCAGGACAGAGCAGAGAGGCCTGAATATCCTGAATATCTTTATCAACCAAGATTTGTCTTATGTGATGGCAGTACGGTGTGCTCTGTCTTAAATTTCTGTGCAGGTGTTATCAGAATTCATGAATGCAGAAGTGGCAGATGTGGAATACAAAATTGCACTTTATGAAATGTTTTATGCCCTTTGTTCAAAATGTTCAATAAACAGTTAATAGTTTCAGGTGCATCTTTCATCTCATGTTAGCTTTCCTGTAGCTCAGTGGTTAGAGCATGGTGATAGCAACACCAAGATCATGGGTTCGATCCCAGGGATTGCACATACTTAGAAACAAATGAATAATGCAGTTCAAGTCGCTTTGGATAAAATCATCTGCCAAACTCATAAATGTAAATGTAAGAAAATTGTCATTGAATACAAAATGTGATCCAGTGTTAAAGTTATGTGTATTGTAGTTATGTATGTTTCAAAACTTTATTTTTTTCAGCATGCAATTGTAATATAAATAGCAAATAAAATTGTAGTGTTTGAAATTTCTGTAAAATATTAACATAAAAAGAGGAATTATGACACACACACTGAGAACGGTAAATACGGTATAAAAAACCTGTAAAATTATTGAAAATAATTTTCGAAAGGTTATGTGTTCACGGAAAAAAACAAGAGTGGTCGATTTTAAAAAGCTCCTGAGGTCATCTGTGAACAATCCGCGTCTGTTTGACACATCCACACGCATGCGCAGTGACGCTCAAAATCAGCCAATCAAATGGTCGGTGCTATTTTGACGCATATTTTGAATCAGAAACGGTTGTGGCACGATCAGAGTGCAAAGACTGTACAGTGTCTTATTCTTTTACAAAATAGAAATTAAAAAGAAAAACTCTGTCTTGGGATACTAGGATGAGGAAGAGGTGAGTATAACTGGCGATATGCTGTAGTTTTACCAGTGTTTTATTTAGGGGTGTTGTTTCAGAACTGTGGAGGCAGATATGCAGTATGCGACTTGATCAAAATGATTTAGTTCAAGTCGTTGTTTTAAAAACATGATTGTCATTGACATTATTGTTAATGCACTTCATCGATCATTAAATGGCATTTTATTAAAAAGCATATCACTCGTTGAGACTGACAGCAGGTGTTTTTATCTGTCTCGCATGGGTGTCGCTTTCTTTGTATAACGTGGCATTTAAACAAATCATTAATAAACAGTATGGATTATAACCTAACAGAGCAGTTATTCACAAATGTTAATATTAATGTCATTAAGTTTCAGTTACATTTATGCATTTGGCAGACGTTTTTATCTAAAGCGACTTACATTGCATTACCCTATACATCTGGATATGTGCAATCCCCTGGGATTGAACCCATGACCGTGGCATTGCTAGCGCCATGCTCTAACCACTGAGCCACAGGAAAGCTTATTGTTTCATGTCGTAATTATCTAAATGCACATTATATGCTACGCAACGAGCCGTAGAACATGATATAAAGTGATATTTTTATTAGCTAATATAATTAACACAAGGTTGGATCAATATGTAAGTTAACTCCATTGGTGTATATCATCTATGCATTACCTGTCATTATGTCATTTCGCATGGTGACCTGTTCATGTCAATGATTTTAGTGAGGTGATTGCTGCAGAATCAGTGGCATGTCTGAATAAAGCCCTTTGCCATCTGAAAGACATCTGGGAGGAGATTGGCATCCCAGAAGATCAGCGATTAGAAAGGACTAATGTGGTTAAGAATCATGTCAAAGTGAGTATTGAGTGCAATGGTCCTAATCATATAATAAATGAATAAATAGGCTTCAGTGATTAAACTAACAAAACTTTTGTGCTTTAGAGTCTTCTTGACATGATGATCGCAGAGGAAGAGAGCCTGCGGAAACGTCTGATGACAAGTATCGAGACATGTCGCAAAGAGATGAGTACATTATGCTTGGAGCTTCAGCTTCCCCCATTTCAGGCAAGCATTTATATGGATGTTACCTTAAAGAAAGAAGAAATACAAAATGTTTGAGTTTGACTAACTCTTCAAATGATTTTTTATGTTTTTAGGAGAACAGAAGTAACACTATACTTAAGCAGGAGAAAGACCTCCGGGCTCACGTTGAAGTGATGCTAAGAGAAAAAAATCTGAGAATCCAGGCGCTCAAAGCTTTAACAGAACAGGATCAGGATCTCTGTGATATTCTCTGCTCACTGCCATTTTCCGTCTCTGCCAGTTCTGTTCCGTCTCTAGAAGACCTGGAGAACTTTCGTCAACACATCGCCTGTCTCACTGCTGAGAAAGTATAATCATTTCAAATATTTGTTTAAAATCTAGACTGCTGGTTTAATTAAAGTCACAGTCATTCAAAGTGTTGTGTTCAATTTTATTTTTTCAAGGAACTGAGACATGAGGAATTTGTCAAACTTAAGAAGCAGATAATACTTTGCATGGACGATCTGGATCAAGTACCCGAGACTAGTTTTGAAAAGGATGTCGTATGTGAAGATGAAGAGAGTTTTTGTTTGTCTGAAGAAAATATTAATTCACTCAAAGTCCTCCTTCATCAGGTACAACTCAAGTGGAGATACTGCAAACTTAAGCTTTAACAATAATGCATAATGCAGTTAAAGCAGTTTTTTCTTTTAGTTGGAGAGCAGGAAAGCTGAGAATGAGCGTGTCTGTGGCTCTTATCGAGAGAAGATCCAAAAACTCTGGGAAAGGTTGCAGATTCCACAAGAAGAACGTGATGGCATTTCTGAACACATGACCCTTTCAAAAAGAAGAAATATTGAAGCTGTTAGTAATCTTTTGGCTTGTTGCTTGTGTTGAATAATTAACAGATGGCTTGAATAAATTTGAATTACTCGTATCTCTACTGTCAGCTACAAACTGAGGTCAGCCGCCTTGAGGAACTGAAGCTTAAAAATATCCAGCAAGTTACAGGTGCCATTCGAAAAGAGATTGCAGTGTTCTGGGATAAGTGCTTTTATAGCTCTGACCAACGGCAGGCTTTTGTGCCCTATTATGATGGTAAGTTGTTATTTTCTCTGTTACACAGTTTAGCGTCTTTTTTTTGTAATCGTAAGAGTTTAGATGTTTGCTTTTTGTCTCAGATGATTTCAGTGAAGAACTTCTGAGCTTACACGATGCAGAAATTGTGCACCTTAAACAGTATTACGAGGATCACAAAGAACTTTTCGAAGGCGTTCACCAATGGGAAGAGAGCTGGAAACTTTTCTTAGAGCTTGAAGTGAGTTCATCTAAGTGCACTGGCATGCTGAAATGTTTTTTTTACAGATTTCATATTTGCATAAGCTAAAATTAAGTTTTATTTTAGGAAAAAGCCAAAGATCCATCCAGATTCGCCAACCGAGGGGGACACCTTTTAAAGGAGGAGAAACAACGAGCTGATCTCCTCAAAAGTCTTCCCAAGGTAATTGTGAAATCTATGGATATTATGGATCTTTAGAAAACTTGGCCATTTGTAACTCAGAATGTTTCATCTAGCTTGAGAAGAAGCTGAAGGCAGAGATTGAACAGTGGGAGCAGGAGCAGAACAGAGAGTTTCTGGTGAATGGTCAAAAGTTCATGCAGTTTGTTGCCGATCAGTGGGAATCGTATCGTTTGGAGAAAGAACGTGAAAAACAGGAGAGGGTATGTACTTTAATAGGTATATGAAAATATATGTGCAAGGCAAAATTGGTCATATTAAATATAGGTGTGCATCTACTAAAAAAGAAAGTAAAATCTGTTACTTAAAGTATTAACTCAGTGATCTGATCAGTAGATTTTCTAATGCAATGACTGTCTTGCTTTGTTCAGCAACAAAAGAAAAGCAAACAGACTGAAGAGGACATGGTCTACGGCACTGTCATTCGGACACCAACAAAGCGAAGATTTCTGGGCAGCACAACACCTTGCAAAGCTCGAAAGGCAAGTAACATAGGATTTTATTTCCCGATTTTATATCCAGAAGGTTTGTTGATAAAAAATAATATTCTTGTCATTCGAGACAGTACATGTTAAATAAATGCATGGCTGTTGTTGCTGTATTAATTGTTTGGCTTTACCTCAGCTAAATGCTACTTCCAGTACTGGCACTTCTAACAGCACTATCCGATCTGTCTTTGGTGGTACTGTCTGTCACTCTCCTATGTCCCGCCCTCCGAAGGTCAGTGCACGGCCATAACAAAACTATTGTTCCTAAGCTTTAAATAAACTAAAGTAAATAATCCTTTACTGATTAACGTAATGTGTTACTTTTTCTTTCCATTAATGTGTTTTCTTTCGAAGCAGGGCAATGTGGTGAAGACTCCAGTCCATGGTAAACCTCCTCATCAAGGTACGCTAGAGCGTAATAAGGAGAATATTTGTCATCATACTGGTGGTGTGGGTGGTGTAATGAAGGTCTCAGCAAGCCCGCAGCGTAACTTCAGCATTAACTCTGTCGCAAGTACCTATTCAGAATTTCAGGTAAATTTAGTGTGTCCCCCCCACATTATTTCCACCAGTAACTCACAGTCTAGTCTAAGAGAGCAAGAGCTTTAATTTAAGTGTTTTAAAGATAAGAGTTAAAGTTAATGCCTGATGTAAATTGCTGATACTGACATAATATTATGCAAATATAATGTTTCTAAAGGAATCTGTCAAGCCTGAATCCATACAATCAAGGTTTGTTTGTGATACATTTCCAAAAGACATTATGCAGTTGCATGGTTAAACACACAAAAGTATAATGGCACATTTGTTGTTTTATCACACCAAGAATATCAATGAATAAATTGTAAAGCTTTCATGCTCCATGCAATTTTGTGTTATATCATATGTGTAACCACTGATAAGTTGCTTTTGTTTTACATCCTATTGCCCTCTAAGAACAGGACTGTGTGTTTTCTCCTAATCCACACTTCTAACCAAGAATATCTTTTCTGATATTGGTTTACATATTGGTTTAAAGTGATAGTTTAAATTCTGTCATCAATTCCAAACCTGTATAAATGTATTTGTTCTGTTGAACACAAAGGAAGATATTTGGAAGAATGTCAGTAACCAAACAGATCTCATGCACCATTTACTGCTATAGTAGGGCAAAAGAACTATGGGATCTTCCTTTGTGTTTCCTTTGTGAACAAGTCATACAGGTTTGGAACAATATGAATTTTAATTTTTGGGTGAACTATCCCTTTAATATTTATTTAACTGCTGTTCTCCTTATCACTTTCACCATTCTGACACATTAAAATAATACAATTTCAGTCCAGCTCTTATAAAACCATATAACATCAGTCAAAATATCTAATCTGTTGTTTCTTTTCACAGCGAGACCTCTCCAAGTCATCTAAATCAAAACATGTGCCTGAAATTCTGAACTCTACCATTATTCAACTGTAACTCATCAGCACACAACACAACTGCTATTAAGACAGGAAACTTCTGAATGATGACTTTTGGTTCTTGTTTTTTTATAGCTTTTTATGTAAATGAAGGTAATATATTTTAAATGTTTCTGAGGGATTCTACTTGTATTTTCACTTTAACACTAGGGCAAGCACTGCACAATGCGCCTCTGTAGTTGAACAAATGTTTGTACATTTTAATGTTACAACTGGTGAGCTGTCCAATTTAAATACGAGTGTTGTTCTCCAGTATTTACTATTTGGTCAAAATCACAGTATATGCTATTGTATTTAAATATTTTGCACAATGTATTGTAAAAAAAATTAATCCTTTATACAAATTAACAATTCACTACATTAAAGTAAATCTTTAAACCAGTGAGACCTGTCATTGTTTTAGTTCAACTGTTTTGACAAATAATCCTGGACCGCTTGGGGAGGCAGAGCAACAACGTAACCCGGAAGCAGATGATGGTGAATGACGCGAGCCTTTAGGGTCGAATGGACAGACGGTAGAAAGATGGCGGATGACAAGAGCAATAGTATATGTAATCATTCCACTAATAAATGTTTCTGGAGCTCGTCGTTTCGAGGATCGGTGTTCATTTTTATCTGCGTACTGCTGGCCGAGCCCGGGCGAGCCACCACACACTGGGTGGTGACGGAGGACGGGAAGATTCAACAGCAGGTAGCGTTAAACGAATGTGTCGTGTTTAATCACTCTGTCGCGCTGTAGATCATATTTACATCACGAGATAGACGAACAATCTTTAAAATCACGGTGTAATGACATTATTCACGAACGCTGCGTTATAGAAAAGTATCTGATGTGTTGACAGCTGTTGTACCGCCGTCTGCTGTTTATTTGTTATGAATCACGATATCCCAATGCTCACGTGTATTTTAGTAATATTCACAAAATCAAATCATTACCCTGACTGGTTTCCTAATGTCGTTGTTCGTGGTTAATATGCTCTCTTTTTTTTATAGCTGTTAAGGTCTCACTAAGCATGTGTCTATTGATTTTGTATTTTCTTATAATTTCAGGTGGACTCTCCTCTTAACTTAAAACACCCCCACCATTTAGTTCTTTTTATGCAACAAGAGACTCGTGTGAACTACCTCAAGAAGTTAGAGGTGACGTGAACCCTCATATTCATCATTAAAGGGATAATTCACCCAAAACTGAAACTTATATCGTTTTTTTATTCAACCTTAAACCTCTTTATATTTTTTATTCTGTTGAACAATAAAGAAGATATTTTAACAGCCAAACAATTCTGGGGCACCATTGACTATTGTTGTAGTTTTCTTTTTCTACTATGGTAGTCAACTGTGCCCCTGAAGTGTTTGGTTACAGACATTCTTCTGAATATCTTTATTTGTGTCCAGCAGAACACATGCATTTATACAGGTTTAAAACAACTTGACGGAGAGTAAATAATGACATCATTTTTATTTTTGGGTGAATTATCCCATAACAATACA
Organism: Oreonectes daqikongensis; assembly: GCA_026939265.1. Lineage (NCBI taxonomy): Eukaryota > Metazoa > Chordata > Actinopteri > Cypriniformes > Nemacheilidae > Oreonectes > Oreonectes daqikongensis. The sequence continues at coordinate 5,277,497 of JAOTQM010000343.1, read as the reverse complement.
CATTTCATTTACAAATAACTGTGTGTCTTTCAGTAAGTAGCTCTGTTTCCTCTAAACGGTGCATTTTCTTAAACCTTGATTTAAACTTCTTGACTGACAGTGTTCTGTTGTTTTTATTGCAGAAGCAACTAGTTGCTCAGAAAATTCACATTGAAGAGAACGAGGATCGGGATACTGGTTTAGAGCAGCGACACTATAAAGAAGATGCTGACTGTGTCACAGCTAAAGTTCCACTGGGAGACTTGGATCTCTATGATGGCACTTTTATATCCCTGGAGAGCAAAGACATAAAGTGTGTTGTTTTGTTTGCTTACTGAAAGACTATATTTGCAAATTATCTTGTTTTTGTTCTGTAAATATTTAGGGTCTCATTTTAGGCTGTATCATTTTGTTTTTGGTGTTTTAGTCCGGAGGATTATTTGGATTATACGTCACCTCTGCCTCCAGACCTGGAAAAACCTGATTGTGTTAAAATATTTGACCTCCCTTACAGCATTCATGCATTTCAGCACCTTCGGGTAAGTGCTTTAAGCTGAACCCATACATTTTTGTCTTCTGTTTTTGCATCATACACATGCTTATTTGTCTTTGACTTCTTTTAGGGTGTACAAGAGAAGGTAAACCTCACATCACCCTTGCTTTCAAAGGATGACCCGATCTTTACCTCTCTGTCGCTTAAGCTGGGTCAGAATGTGGATGAGGTTGGGCATCGGATACACCAAGCCTTACTGAGAGTATGTTTTTTTATTTGTTTATATGCTTCAGGTTACCCATGGTTCTGGAATGCTTAGAAATATTTTTGGACATGGACAGTTGACACAAAGGTGCATTGGGCTTAGAAAACTAAATCCCCTCTTGAGCCATGTAAACTTAATGCATATATTTTTAAGGAGATATGTTTAATTTTATTCCCTGTTTATATGTTTTAAAGTACTCTACAGAATTTAGTTGATTTTGTCACAACTGAAGATGAATAACTGGCTTTCTTTTCATTTCTCCATTGAAATGTATAGAACTCGTCTTCGTGGGTGCTTTATAATCTGGCCTCTTTTTACTGGCGTATAAAGAACGAACCGAGACGATCTTTAGACTGTGTGGTCCGCGCCCTGCATTTTTCTCCAAGGTAAATGAAAAGACACAAGGACATGAGAGTTTATGTCACATGATAGCGGCCTTGTTTTACATGAATGTACAAATCTCACTTCACTTGCAGGCACCACAAAGACATTGCGCTCGTCAATATGGCGAACATACTTCACCGAGCGCACTTTTCTGCAGACGCTGCCATCCTCGCACACGCTGCTCTTGATCTTACCACCGATCTGCTAACCAGCCATTATGCCCTGGGCAACATTTATGCTGTGAGTGGAGGGGATAAAGATACTTGTAGACATTTTACTTCCTCACAAACATACATTATCTGGTTCAGTGCAAAAGACCTTCACTTCCCTGTTCATTCCTTCCTCCTGTCTAGATGTTGGGGGAGTATAATCACTCAGTGCTGTGCTATGAGCAGGCCCTGCAGGCTCAGCCGGTCTTTGAGCAGGCCCTCAGAAGAAAACATGCCGTCCTCTGCCAGCAGAAGCTGGAGCAGCGGCTGGAAGCTCAACACCGGTACCATAGATTTTCTCATTGACTGACATGATGACTTTTGTTGAGTTGAAACTGAATTTGGACTCAAGAAAACTGTGACGGTGACATAAATAGCTTTCTTTTGCTCTATCTGCAGGTCTTTGCAGCGTACCTTGAATGAACTGAAGGAGTACCAGAAACAGCATGATCATTACCTGCGGCAGCAGGAGTTGCTGGACAAGCACAAGCTCATTCAGGAGGAGCAGATCCTGCGAAACATCATTCACGAGACCCAGATGGCTAAAGAAGCACAACTCGGTTAGACCGCATGTCTAAACTGTTAGATACCAGTCATACAAAATGTATATAAACAGATGAATGCACAAACACAAAAGGAGTTGCTCAATGTACTAGATATGCAGGTTTCATTGTTACGCAAGACCTAGCTTGTTGGTGTCACGTTTTTTCTCGTCCTGTGTTTATGTTGCATATATAAATATGCCGAACAGTTAAACGATTTTCTTGTGATGTTTCAGGAAATCACCAAATGTGTCATATGGGCCAGCAGAAGTTCACCCTGCACTGCCCATTTGACCTGCCTGTTCGGTATCACCGCGGAGAACTGTTTGAAAATGTCCACCACATTCAGGTTAGACGGAAAACATCAGTAGTTTTTCGAAGTGACATATACTCATAAAGTCTTATTTTTGGTCTAGTTTTCTTTATTTAGGTCACTTATTACACTTGTGTTGGTTGTCTTTGGAAAGACAAAATCATTCATTGGCAAAAATAAACAAATGACATTATTTTCTGTCAATTGTGTAATGTAAATTAAGCTTATAAAAAAAAAAAAACAGGAAGTACCCATGCATATACTCACTTGCTTTATGTTAACTATTTTAATAGTATCACAGCTATGCCAATATTTAGTGCAACATCACTCTTGCTTGTGTGATGCTTAAGTTTTGATCTTTCTTTGACTTATGTGTGTGTATAGTTTGGTGAGGAGGTGTCTATAGCCAGCAGTGTTGCTCTGGTGTCTGAGCTGAGTGTCAATGAGAGTCACAGTCCTCAGCAGTTCTACACCATGTCCTTAGGACATGAACCTGCAGCCTACTGGGACAAAGAGACCACCTCTGCTGAGGTAAGAGATTGTGTTTGTTTAGTTGTATGCAAGTGTCAGGGAATTGAAGGACTTTGTAAATGACTAACAATCCAACTCAGAGAAAACTGTCTGAGCTTTCTGCAAAAGTTTGGATAATGTTTCAGTGTGGGCTTAGTATTTCTCATATTTATGTGTGCATGTTGTATATGTATAGTAGTACAAAATATTTTTTCTTGTGTCGCATTCTGTTATTGCTGTGTATGAACAGGAAAGTCACAGGGTGCTGTGGCCCAAGAAGACAGACTGCACACAACGATTCTCCTCTGTTCCACCTTCCCACCTGCTACCCACATATTACCTTCCTCCTGAGTCCCGCAACTTTAAGTAAGATGTCGCATTTTAGCATAAACTTACTGTATTTATTACATGCATTTAGGAAATCTAATCCTGTAGAGAATGCTTAGGCTTTTAAATTGTAACCCTCTCTGGGACTGTCTTGATTGGTTAATGCAAAAAACCCCCAAGAATTTGCGTCTGTTATCTTGCTAAAATTGCTGTGTATGTGCAATGTATTTATTTTAATTAGTCTTAGAGTACCAATCCATGAGCTTGTTATCTGTCATGTTTCCAGAGCTCTAAATATTCTCTTGGGTAACACAAGTCCTCCACCATCAGAGAAGACCCCAGACTGCAACTTTAAGAATTTTGTCTCTGCTAGAGACCCGCTGGCCTCTGTATCCTGGGCCTTAGAGAAGGAGCTGCCTGACCCACATGCTACAGAGGTATGAGCCAGTCTAAAATACCACACCCTTAGTTTACTTAAACTGTTAGTGCATGTAGATAAACCTTGTGAAGGTTTTTAGGATGTAGGAGTGTTATGTTTTCCCAGGTGAGTCATTCGGTTTAATTACATGTGGTGTGTGTGTATGTCTGGTTCAGGTCCTGTTGAAGCGCAGTGGTGGGAGGAGTTTGGAACAAACTGGAACACTGATCGCTCAGGCTTTGGAAAAGGTAAAAGATGTTTTGTAATCTTGGCTACAGGTAACTCACGCCTAACCGTGACCTAAATACTGTTGAAATGAACCGTTCATCAAGGTTTCACTTTTTAATGATTGATCTGATTAAAGGTATCACAAATAAGCACATTTATGCATGATGTTATGATCTGGGTAAGGTTGGGTCACAACAGAAAAAAATTATGGCGTTTTTCTTTTGGTTGAGGGAATTTCATTTAGCTTAACAAAACCCACAACTAAATGTGAGATCTGTTTTCTCTTTCAGACGACCAGTACACGGTGGATAATGCAGAACGAGGCAGGTCTGTACTGGCGCGCTAAAGGAAATGGAACGCAAGCTTTGGTGTGTCTGCGTCAGGCGCTGCAATCTGTTCCTCCTCAGCACAGAGACATCCCTCTTGTCAACGTCGCCAACCTACTGCTACATTACGGCCTGCACGACGAAGCCCATGAGCTGCTGCAACAGGCCCTGCAGATCAACGGCTCAGAGGTACTTACTGACCTACAACGATTGTTAAAAACCCCACCTGGCCTTATTCCTAACATCAAATCCACACTAGAAGTGAGAGGTGCAGGAGTGAAAATTAATGCAGTCAAATCATCAAAATTACATCACTCCTATTATAATGAATTTGAATGAAGTTGTCATCAGTGCAGACAGCTTTGTTGATTTTAATTTAAATAATTTAATTTGAGTTTTGGCAGCTTTAATTAAACACATTTATTTAACTGCTTCGTTCTGTTCTGGATGATGTGTTTGTTGGGTATTCAATTGAAATTTTGACAGCATTTCTCAAAGTCCATAGTGACAAAATCACGTCCACAAAGTGTGAGAAATAATTATGCACATTTTGTCTGCATGGTCACTATAAAAAAGAGATTAGATGTTTTTTAAGGATTTCTAGAATAGACCTGATTTATCTTATTTGAGACCTGTGTGATTCTCTCTCTAATTTCTTTCTCTCATTTTCAAAACAGCCTCACACTCTGTTGAGTCTGGTCAGTGTTTACCTCTCTCAGGGAAACTTGACTGGAGCTCTAACTGTGTTCCGTCGTGCCCTGATGCTCACAGTTCATTGCCCCCAGTGTCGTGCCAGCCTGCCACTGATGCGCTGCCTCCAGTTTTACCCCTTCCTTTACAATCTCCAGCACCAGACCTGCCCCTGTAAGTAACCTCTTTCATAAACCTCTCAACATCAACACAGAACAAGAGTTTTCTACCCCATCTCACCTCCCTCCATTGCTCGCTTCTTCCCTCTCTCTCGTGTAGCAACCACAGCGGTGGAGCGCTCTTTTTATAGGCCAGGCACTGTAATCTTTAAGCCAGTTTTAGACTCTTTATGGTTGCATGTTCTATTCTGGGTTTGCTTCTTTCCCTCTCCCCTCCCTTCTGCTCCCTTTTTCTTCTTTCCTCAGCATCCGGCACTGCTCCCCTTCTCTAGCTCAGCTCTTTTCCCTGGCACTCTTCTGAGCGAGAGAGACTTTGAAATAGCGAAATCATGTCCTCAATAATTCAGGGCACTGAAAATAGCACAGGCTTTATTTAGATGCCGCTGCACTGTGCTGACAAAAATGAACTCATTGTCCTTTTCTTATATGAGGGAACTCTTGAGTTATCGATTTAGGGATTAATATGGTATCCCCCTTTCAAGCTACCACATTCATTTTTACTACTATCCAAAGGATGCGTGTCAGTGAGTGGCATTTGTTACCCTCTGTTTTGTTTTTTGTACATAATGCAGTTCTTTTGACTGAAACTGTGTGTGGAAGTTGAGCTGAAATATGTATGTGTGTAGCTGGCTCTGGCTGTGAGGCAGAGGAAGACTCTGAGCTGGAGGACTGGGACTCGGGCAGCAGTGGCAGGCAGGAGGCCTGGAACACTAATGCCATGCCTGTGTCTGCTTTAGAAGATTCACTCCTCTTTGAAAGTAAGATTGATTATGAGGCTCAGCTGTGTTTCTCAGTGTATATTATTTACATCAGAGCTGTGTTGCAGTTGTTGTATTGTATTAATGCTATGTATGAAATCGCATTCTGCACATACTATTTTTGTGGTATGTATGCTCTGCGCGATATACAGATTTTCTATGTGCAAATGACCTATTTTGTACTTTTGCATCGCCTAATAACTTTGGTGTACAACGAGCACACCGTGAATGTGTACTTTATCCCACAATGCACTGGGCTTGACTTCATATTAATATTTATTAACTTAATGTTACTAAGTAATATAATAATATTATCTATATGATCCATTACATTTTTACCATCTTATTTAAATCTGACTTGCAAAAGTTAAGACATTTGTAAATATATTGAGGCCACGTCACAGTGCAAGTCATGTGACCTTAATATTGTTCCTATATGATCGCATATTATATACTGTTTACATACAGCTGCAGAAAAAAATTAAGAGACCATTTTAAAGACCATTTTCTGTTTTTCTGAATTTACTATTTATAAGTGTGTGTTTAGGTAAAATTATATTTTTGTTTCATTCTATGAACTACTTACAGCATTTCTCCCAAATATCAAATAAAAATACAGTTTCAATTTGCATTCATTTTTAAAAAATGAAAACTGGAGAAACAGAAAAGATGCTCTGCAGTATTTGAAGTTCGAAAAATACAAAGACCACAAGTTCATATTCATTTTTAAGCAATACAACAGTAATATCTGTAGATGTATTTACGTTTAAAATAATTTTTTAATGTAATAACCTTGATTTTTATCACAGTTTTTATGTTTTGTCATGCTGTCAGTCTTTCACATTGCTGTTGGATGACTTTTTTCACTCCTGTCCTGAGGTTTGACTTTGTTGACATTTGACAGACACTTACTGGACTGGAATGGCCACAATACATCTGGAAATGCTTATTAAATGAAAATATGGATTGGTCTCTTATTTTTTTCCATGACTATATGTATACCAAATAGGCTGTACACAGTGTATAATATTAGAGCTACTCTAATCTGAACATAAAATACATTTTTGTTGCTCTCTGGCAACTGTTTTTTTTCCCTCTCAACTCATTTTCACTCTTTTTGCTTTCTGCAGAGGTGGTGGTGGACAGCAATGGCTCGGAGGAGGTGGGTGGGCAGGAGCGGGACAGAGAGCCAAAAAAGGAGGAGGTGGAGGAGCAAGACTGGCGGTTGAGGGAGGAGCTGATAGGAGCATTTGAAGGGGCTCTGGATATGAATTCAAAGACAGGGGACCTGAGGGGCATTCGTGTGCTAAAAAACGACAGGGTCATGGGGGCGAGAGGTGGAGGGCCCTGCTTCGGCAACTGTGAGGATGATGAGGGTGCCGAATGGGTATGTCTGGTATCACTTCTGTAATTTCTACTGTAATTTCTAATAGACTCGACAATTCAACTCTGTTTTCTTAATCTCTCCAGATCACGTTCCAGGTAAAACGAGTGAAGAAAACAAAAAGTGATACTTCAGAAGGCTGGGTGGGAGAAGCAGATGTCCATCAGGGTGATCCATCATCAAGCAACTCTATCTTAGAGATCAGTGGGCCCACAATCCCCTCCCCGGGACCCTCGGGTACTGAGAAAGAACCTACAGCTAGGCACAGAATTGGATTTTTCTATCAACTCTACAATTAGTTCATACTGATTTGTGTTTACAGAGAGATGGAAGGACTACAGCAGTCTTGGTTGGCCAGGCCCCGAGGAATGTCAGAGAACACGCCGTGTAGACCTCACTACCGTTGCTAGTACATGGCTCGCTGTTTCTGCCAAGAACATAGAGTAGGATAACATTCTTAGAACTATCCTGTTCCTTTAAAACATAATTGGGATACTGTAGTAATATTACGATAGATTGAAGTTTTCCACTTACATATCTTTATTCTCTCTTTATTTCTTTTCACAGCATTACAGAGCATATAGACTTCGCCACTCCACTTCAGGAGCCTGCGGTGGAGCCGCTGTGTAATGCCAACCTCCCTGCCAGTATGCACACATTGGACCACCTGAGCGGGGTGGCCAACCGAGGAGGCATTCACTATACTGGAGAGAGTCAGCTCAGAGAGGTGCATTTTTTTTTTCTGTTTACAACAACGACTGACTAGACTGTCCAGAGATGCTTGTGAATCTCACTCTTATTTTTCTCACAGGTGTTGCAGAATCTGGGAAAAGATAAATTTCCACCCCAGTCTTTTGAGCAAGTGGGAACACGCATTGCTAAGGTGTTGGAAAAGGTATGAAAAATGATTGTTGTTTTAATTTAAAGTGGACCAATGTACAATTTGTCAGTTATGGTTATTTACAGTTGTTATATATTGATGGAGTTTGTGACATTTTTCATTTGTTAATCTGTTAGAATCAGACCTCCTGGGTTCTGTCCAGCATGGCAGCATTATATTGGAGAGTGAAAGGTCAGGGAAAGAGAGCCATCGACTGCCTCCGTCAGGCTCTAAACTTCGCTCCTCACCACATGAAGGTTCTGCTTATTCTCCTGTTTTCACGATTATAAAAGCTTTCATGCAGTAAATATGGCTTCACAAGCAAACCAATAAAACTGTGTAAAGTAAATATTTCTGTACCGTTAGGATGTGCCCCTCATCAGCCTTGCCAACATCTTCCAAAATGCACGGCTCTGGGAGGACGCCCTGACTGTGGCTCGCATGGCAGTGGAAATTGCTCCTCACTTTGTGGTCAACCATTTTACTCTGGCAAATGTCTATATAGCTATGGTTAGTGGTTTATGAGACACTTGTTTAAGTGTTTAGGATTTAAAAAGGCATTATCTGATGGCAGTGTTTATCTGTTTATAGGAAGAGTTTGAGAAAGCAATGCATTGGTATGAGTCAACTCTAAAACTCCAGCCAGAGTTTGGGCCAGCCAAAGACCGTCTGCGCACCATTCAGTGCTACCTTCTCTCCAAGAAGGACCGGCGATCTCCCTAAACACGGACACATGCATATGCACAAACATGATATGAACATCCTTCTTAATATTAGCTATCAATGAGGAACACAGTGTTTGTCTATTTGTCTTAATTTCATAAATATAGACCATATCATTAATGTCTATAAGGTTGGGTTTCAGTTGAGCTATGAAAAAAGACAATGTTTTACAATGTTGTTTTATGGCCTAAGGGGTTCATTTATTTTCTATCAAACATCTCAATTAAGGCATATTTTTGCTAGGATTGTCAAAAGGGATCACTTAAATTTTGCACGGGATTTTAGTGTGCCTGACAGTGTAGTGTCTTATTTTCACAGCAATACAGAATTAGATTTTTTTGCATATCCCTCTCTCAGCAATAGATTCTAGTGTCACTCAGTATATGAACTGTTAAAAGAAACTCTAAAACCCATTCTTTTACATTCTTACTTAGTATGATAATGGTAACATTTTGGTATCACCAAGGCCTTTATACTCGCATCAGAACAGGTGAAAGCTTATTGTTTTTCCTCCTGTTGCTTTAAATGAACTAAAAATTACTGACTGCAGACATGTGGAGAGAGAAATTTTCCTGATGGTGTATTATACTGCTTTTAAATTTGATCGTTTTACCTAACATTGAAAAACTCCTAAACATTCAGGTTGTAGATCAAGTCATTGCAGATATTTTGATTGAACTAAATATCAACAACAAAGTTGAATTGTGTTTGAATTGTTTTTTATTGAAACTCCCTTCTTTTTTGAACTGACATCATCTGAGGAGCTAATGCGAATGTTGCACTAAGCAATGCTTATGCACAAGGTCAAAAATGCAATGTTTCGTTTGCTTTTCACAGCTGAGCAGTTGACTTCAATATTAGTTTCAAATTAATTTTAAGATCCCAAGACCTTTTCTGTAACTGTTCTATAATCAATACTTGAAGTCACTATACTTGAAGTCACTATAAACTTATTTGGTGTCCATAGTCTTAACATACAAGTTCTTCAGAAATTAAAGTGGAAATGAGGTGCTCAAAGACGTGTTATAAGTTTTTTCCCAAAAGTTCAGTATTGAAATATATAGACAATGTTGATTATTTTAATATTAAAACAAGTTTTGATCAAGTTGAGCGTAAATTTGGCCACAAGGTGGCTGTGAAGCCTCAGCCATTTTTTTTATAACAGTTCTTTGACGATGCGTAGCCTATACAGGAATATATACAAGATTATATATAATAACTAAAATGTTATGCTGTAACTTTAAAACAGCAATTCTTATATCTTTAACGATACAATCAATCAGTTATTGTCAAATTTTGTAAAATATATTGTTATGCTGTGACATGAGACCGTTCATGAAATCCCGAATCAAGACATTTTGTTTGGTTGGTTATAGACATTTATGCAAGATCATGTTAAGGTTAATATGATGACACGACACAGTTCATTTAGCTCATGGAAAAGCAGATCTTGCTCTACTCGTCTACAGTAGTAACACCAAGTGTAGTTCAGTCAGTGCCTTACTTTAGGACGGCCCCCACCCTTCTTTCCCGGAGCCCCGCCCCCTCTCTTTGTCAGCTAAATTAATTTGATACTATTTTTGAATTTCTGCGTTTCCCAGGGAAACCTAATGACGCAATGACGTCAATGCGGGTCAATAGCACAGTGATAGGCTGGTGGCGGGGAAAGCTGCGCTCTCCACCAGCAAAAATGACACTGCTGTATCTAAGAAGCCCTGGTGCATACGGCGTTATGAACGTAAAGCGTATGTTAAAGTGTTTCTTCAAAATATGACAAATTTAGTTTAAACACACACTAGACACTACAATACTGTGCGTTGAGAGTAAAGCAATTATTTATTGTAGTTTTGACTTCAATCAAAATTCTTAGTAAAGATCTTTCCTCTGTGCGGAACATGATGTTCATGCACGTGCATTAGCCTACCAAGTTTGTAGGGTTGCACCCTTCTTTTAACTTCTACGCATACTTATCATGTTCAACCCTCCAACCCCCAAAAATATTGGGACGCCGGGTTTCTGTAGGTAGGCTATTTCTCTTCATTCAAAAAAAGCGAGTGAGCTCATTCACGCACTATATGCTCCAAATGCATACGCGTGTCTGTGTACTCCGTCTTACCTTAGAACACTATCACCTGCGACTAAATGACAGAAAGTGTTTAAGGTAAGTGATTTTTCATTTCTTCCTGCTTTGATTCAGAAGTTTTGGGAGGGTTATAGACTTTAGATGTTAACGTGTTCAGGATTAAACAAGGATAACTCTACAGACTTTGCTTGTGCTTTTACACGCATTTAGTATAGGTTGAATGATACTGTACTCTTTTGTATGTGTTCACGCTCATTAAGTAGTGCAATGTTAAGTCCCTGAGAGTCAGACGTTTATTAATCGTTTTTGGTGGTGATTCTATTTTCGTTTATATTTTCATATGTTGTTCTTATTTATGACGGATACCCGACTACGTATTGTAGTAGTAATAACAACAGCAGCAGCAGCAGATTAATCGTTATTGGAGAATGCGCCGCTCTTTCACAAGACAAGAAACTTTGAATTCAGTACTGCGATGTTCTCAGAGAGTGTTGTTCCCCGAGTTGCCGAGTGGTCACGATTCGCGCTGTTGTCACATGTATAAATCGCACCGACATCACAATACAATTGCCGAAGCTGCAATGCTATCGTTTTAAAAGACGAATGGTTAAACAAACAGATCTCTGACGAAGTTAATGGTGTTCCGGTTGACGCCTCAAAATAGCCCTTTTAATCTACAGCACATGAGAAACATACAAAAAAATATTTATATTGTAACTTGTATGCAATGGTGACTTATTTGGAAAATAAACGAATCTCAATATTGTGTTGCTGCACCCAGCAAAAGTTGCCCCTTTTATGAGTTCCTAGCACCTACAGGAATCAACGGCGGGTCAGAACCATGGACAGCGACAATAAAACCAGACAGTAGAGGCCTTTGAGTGCGTCGGACTATATTAATCAATTCAATATGTAGCAACTCTGATGTATTTGTGACCACCGTGCAAACCTGTATGACCATTATATTATTTTGTTTTCTATTTCGTTTCATTAGCTGCATGCGTAACATTTTGTATGGGGTTTTAATAACAATCAGGTTTGAGCTGAGGCCTCAAACGTTGTGGTTTTAAGCAGGGCATAACTCCAGCATTCATTTCAGTTTACAAAATGAACTTGTAGCCTATAATCGAGTGGTGAGACTGAAAGAATGCAGCACAATTTATGATAAATGACTAAAAATGTTAAGGAGAAGGATAGTTGGCCTCTTGTGAGATAATCGTCATCGGACGGATATGCCCTGGAACTTGGTCTTATGTGTACATATCAATTTGACTGGCAAGGTCTGCTTTATATCACCTATCAGATTAGTAGGCTACAACCTTCCTGGATGTCTTGGTTAATTGTTTTTTTACCTATACGTGATTTGGTGTTGTCTTTGTGTTAACTGTAATGTTTAAGAAGCCGCTCACAACCAATGTGTTCAATCTACTCGATGTATTTTGGAGTGTTGAGATGCTTGGTGGTTTTGTGTGTGGTTCTCCCATTGGATTATTTTCGACATTGTTGACGTTGTATCACTTTTACGCAAAGCAGCCACCAAATCCATTGTTGATAAATTCTATTAAGGCATCGACAAAAGAAAGAGAATGTGAACGTGACGTCAATGGTTAGTAGCTGACGCCGCTTTGGGAAAAGGAAGATATAAAGAAAATACTCCTTTTCCATTCATTTATAATTATATCACATGTTTTGTACAGTATGTGTGTCAGTTTTTGTTACGATATCGTTTTGATGAAGTTATTTGGAGCGTAGGCTACAGATCATTTGAGTTCATTGTCTATTAGAAAACAGGAAAAAGATATCTACACACATCAATTCGAATAAACGTAGAAATATCTGTATGACTGCACGATTAATGTTTTTAAAGCATGCCATGTCTCCATACCCGAGCGTCACGATCCTTCATGCAAACGGCGTTAGAGAGTTGATGTGAACGCGCATGTCACGGCGATCACGTACAATTCCTCTGAGCAGCATTTGTGAGCGCCTTTTTTCTCTCTCCAAGTGCTCTAAAAATAGTAACAGCTTGATCCAGAAATAGACGGGGGTATCACCCTCATATGCAGCCTTCGTTCTGAGGCACAAAAACACACCAGGACGGCACGTTATGTTCTCTTATTGTGTCCTTGAAATATTCCTTGCGTTATTGAATTCACCGTTTCGAGTACTGACAAATGTAGGCTATATCGCTCATAAAGGGCTCCCTCCACTGGTAAACGTCCGCAAGACCTGTCGCTCTCCTGCTGACCTCGACTGCATATTTGGTTTAAAATACATGTTTTTGAACGATCCTGTATTGTTCCTTAATTCAACACGCATACGTTGAGCTATCGCGTATCGCGTCGAAGTCAAGCTGTCTTTTCCTCGCTGTCAGGGAATCACCCTGCCTGCATTCAGTGAATGAAAATAAAGGGGGATCTCATTGGCATGTCGGCGCTATTGAGCATCCCTCCTAATTCTATCGGAAACTCCCAAATATAAAAACAGAGATAAACGCGCTGAATGACATAAAATATCATATACATTACAGACATATGTAATCGCTACTCGTGGCGTATGTTACATGAAGCCTTTATACATGAATGGAACTGTCCACCAGGAGTGGTGCTGAAATCTGTGAATTTTTAATCTAACCTCCAAACTAGATGCCGTCATTAGTGCTTAAAACTGACAGGTAAAAGCTGATGACCCCTTGATCATCCCCGGTAGCAATGAATTAAATTGCCTTTCCACGACCTCCGTCATGTGGATCTTTTTTTTCATCGTTTTTGTGCATCTAAACATTTCCTCAATAATTCAGTATCACATACGTTTAATAATTTATTCTCTGCATGGAGATCCTAAGATTAGACTGGTAACGTGCGTAACCCTCTAACAAGAACTTCCTAGAAACCATGGCTCCAAAAGATCACGTCAATGGTGACATTAATAATCCTTAGATTTTTTTTACTTCAGTGATTTGTAGCCTATATTAGCGATGGCTGCGTTGTAAACATTTGGTTTGTTTATAAATCCAAATGCGTGGGCTTTGTGAAACCACATAGCTGTAACATTTTGGTCATGCATATGGTTTATGTTCATTGCTTAAAATACCAGTCAATTCATCTTATTTGCCAAACGTATGAAGTGGGTAAAAGCCTTGTGCTCCTTGGTAATTCATTTTTGGCGTGCGGTTTCATCGGAAACAGCACAGATTGGCGAGTCGTGACTGCTAAAGTGAGTAATGCGCGTCGGCTGCGTCAGTAGGGGCAAAGCGCTGGGTGCCGGAGACAGATGGAGGGAATCGTGACTGACTGGAGACTTCCACAAATGAAAGCACAACCTCATCATGTCTCCACGAGAGAGCTATCTGTGAAAATGAGACTTAAATGTTAGGGTCTCGCTGTTCTCCCCTGTCACTCTTAGTTCTGACCTTGGGATCCGGTGGTAATTTTACACATTCAGAGAAAAGCGACTCTCGTTTGTGTGTGTGTGTGCGTGCAAAACAGAAAGAGCAAGTAAGAAGACGATGCTTTTTGTGTGTAGGCTTGTGTGCTTGCTTGGAGATGGGGTTATCGTATGGTTGTGTGTGTGTGCTTGCTTGCGCGCGCGCGTGTGTGCGTATGCTTGAGTTGTGTGGGGTATCCAAATATAGCCAGACTCAGAGAACGATGTTCATTATTTTATGAGACAAGTAAAGAAGGTGACTAGCTCTGGTGCTTAGGTGACCAGCACACATACTACGAATGGATCTGGTTGTGGTAAGTGTTCACTTGGACAATTTTGCTATTTATTGGCTATTGTGGTGTTGATTTAAATCGAATAGATGCGTTTTATGTTTCAACAGCTCATTACAATGTTGAAACACAGATGTTCTCAGTTATTCGTTGTTTATTTTCACTTCCATTGACAGAAATGCTGAAGGTCGAAACATTTTTTGTTGTAGGCTATTACAAAAATGCGCGTTGTAAAAACCAAACAATGTAACACATTTATAAAAAAAAACATTCCGTACACCGGTGGAGAATTAGTTTTCTATATTTTTCCTTTTTTCAAAAAGGGGGGTCCCTGTGTGAGAAGAGCACGGATTGGTCGAATGACGATTTTTTGTATGCTCCAATGAAATCCTTCACTGCTCTCTATTTACTGTGAGCTGGAGCGCAGTAATTCCCCTCCTTCAACAGATCTATCGACTGACAGGAGTAGATCAGCTTTTTACTTAACCACATCACGAACAGGAGAATATTTACAGTATGACCATAAGAACGGCATCAGAACGCGGATGAAATGACGGTGCAAAGCCTCGGATGAGAAGGGAGTCGTACACCAGAGCGGATTCTGTGCATTTCTCGGTGAATGTTTAGAATTGGAGTCTACTGCACACGGTCTAGCCATTGGCTACAACAACACGGACTGCCAATAATTATGGACAAAACCTGCAACTCGGATGTCACATTCAAAGCTTACGGAAAACGGACTGTCAGAAGTCTTTCACGAATCTTTTTGCGGTCTGGGCTTGCTGTTCATAACTATCAATGGGAAGCCCTTACCCCAAAAAGCATTTGCGGAGGGCACACACACCGAATAACAGAAGAATGCTCTCTCTTACTTCTGTTCCTCTCGGACTATCATCATACTCATTGTCAGAATGGCACGTTCTAATTCCAACGACTTATGTTTATAATTTTCCTGGGAGAATCCGCTCAGTCTTTACTATTATCTTTTTTTACCCTAAGTCTGGCACACCCTTTTAGTATCTAGTGGCACCAACCGCGCCTTATCAGTTTAACATGTGATTTATTCTTAATTTTAAGAGTACCGTGTTGGAGCTGCATGGTTATTTATATAAACGACGCGTTTGACATGTAAATAAACAACTGAATTAAAGGACAAATGCAATAAAAAAATAAAATCACTTCTGTCTCGTGACATCTTATTTGGAGTTTTGCAGAGACGCAGCTGCTGTTGCACACATCTCGTGCAACATCAAATCTGTCTGAAGAGTTCAAACATTGCCTACAATTTCAGAGCACGACTCGTGGCACCTTAACGCATTTAAATGGAAATATACTGAACAGCCAATTTTTAGCTTTCTTGTATTGTATTTTAAAACACACGTGTTACAGTGCTTACAAGATTTATATCAAAATGTTTGCTTTAAATAATATTAGTAGTGTCACTTTGTAGTGAACCTACCTGTGCTTTATATTATACAAACTATAGAGCCAGAGTCTTGTTTTTTCAACACGATACAAGGTTTGTGTTCATTTACCCTAATATATTGTAAAATGATTAAAAAAAGCACATAACAAGATATGCTAAACTAATCAATGTTTATCAGTGAAGGGATCTCTCATGCAATTGATGCTTTCAAACTTCTTAGCATTGCACTCACTGCATCTTCATCCACACTTCAACAAGCAGTAAAGACACATTGTATCACAACTTATAAAAGGTATATTTGAGTCATTTTGATTATGACATGGTCTGATTCTAATGTTAGTTTCTGTTCACGTCCATTCTTGTCACATGTGCTGCTATAAGGATCCTTTGCTATAATGCAAAACAATAGATGCAGCAGTGGTGTAAGCAAACTGAAACAACTACAATGGTGTTGTAACTGTATTGAGAAGTTAATGTTATTTTTATACAGTTTGCATACTTTGGTTGCTTGTTTTTAAGTTTATGTGAGATCTGAGAGTCTGTAGTTGTGTAGTGGAGATTCTGTTTTTGAGAGCAAAAATTGTTTAAAACATGCTGTGTACTAATTGACTTTATGACTTAAACTGTGATAACAAGTTTAGTTGTGTATTTAGGATAATGATACAGTTTTATTTAGACATACGATTACAAGAATTGTGTAATAGAATATCTTATAGCATCAGTCAACATTTGAGAAAAAAAAGAGAAATACTATATACAAACTCATGAGTCATAAGTGTGTAAGCATGCGTAGAGTATGACAACCCTTTCCTTAATTTGACATTTTCTCTAATTTTCATTATAATATAAATGATATATAATTCCCTTTTTTAAACGTTTGTCCAGAAATTAAATCATTTTATGTTTCGGCCTTTCCACGTTTATGTTTCGTTTTATTTGCTAGTTCCCCTCTAATCAAGCAAATAACACGTTAAAATAGTCATTTTAGGAATTTAAATAAAACTAATGTATAACACCAATGCATGTTGATTTGTGTACAGGTTATTCCAGCCCCAGGGTCTGAGCTAATACAGAGTGATGGGAATCCGAGTCAACAGATCAGGAGAGCCCATGCCTAAATAACAGATTGTAGACATGGGAATAATGACATTTGTGTGTGTTTTCTGAATGCTTGTTATCATGTCATTCATGTTTGAGCTACTGAATGCCTTCTATATTCTGGATTGTTTTTTCTGCATCTTTTCTATATTGCTTTAGATTGTAACCAAGTATCCTTATTACATTTAGGGTTTAATTGTTTGTTTATAAGCTTTTTACGTTTTAAGTAAAAAATATGACGTCATCCTAAATGTCTTTATTCTGAGTCTGCGTATGTCAGTGATACTCTCATGCAATAAGCACTCTAAATCACAGGTATAAGCAGTGATTTATTATTTTGTATTCATTCTCAATGAGAAAGTAAACATTTATAATGACACATGATGTTTTCATTCCCATTAATTTACCAGTTTCTTAATTTATGGTAAAACTGACATTGTCTCAGTAAACACCTCACGCATTAGGTCCAATCCTCAGACGTACGTCAGGTTGTAACACCTCAGCCCAGTCAGACTTATTTTTTCCAACTATTTAAATAGTGAATTAGTACAATAAAAGATCATTGATTTCAGATGTTTTTTTAATGTCATTTTCAAAATAAAAATAAAAAATAAAGTGCAACTGCCTACGAATACATGGCCTATTCTATATTAAAGTTTAATACAATCAACAAAAATAAATATTATGCATGCAGTAAACAAAGCAATATGTATAAAATGTATATAAATATGTATGAAGACTTAGTGCAGCACGTTGCACATGTATAAATCTATTGTATTGTGTTTCACTTTTCTGGTTGAATAATGACTTTATACTGTGCTCTATTTAGATCTACATTCTTTTTTTAAGAAACATAAAGGCTTTAATGACTTTTTAATACTTTCCCAGTTAAATCTGTTAATTAATTTAATGTTTAATTATATGCATTCTTTTTTATTTTTATATTCTTCTCTGTTATTGATGTTACAGTATCCGCACACTTATTTTTTTAGTGTTAGTGCCTAACATCTAACATGACATTTACATAACACACTGTTTAAATGTGCAGCTTTATTACTTGGGGAATGTTGTGAATGGAATGTTACTGTTTTCAGGAAGATAACTATTTTGCAGGGACTTCTGACTTTCTGAAACATGTTGCTGTCGTTTTAGGAGTATTACTCATTACATCATTTTTCTTCTTTAAAACTATATTCGTTCTTTTGTGTTGAACAGACTATGTGCAGGAGACATAATGTTTTTGTTAGACAAACAAAGGATAGTTATTTTTTCTTTCTGAGCACACTGAATGAAAAAAATGTTTTACCCCCTGTTGTTCTCTATAGTTTTCTAGTGACCCATGAAAACACGGTATGGTTTATGTGCCTTAAAGTGCTTTAGCAAGATTTACATAACATTATGTTACATTTATAAAGACAGAATTTCATATGACTTAACATTAAGTCAATTTCATCTGCTCTTTTAGGGGGTGACGTGATACGTATGTTATATACAAAGCATGTCTGCCATGCACTGCATTTGCACTTGACATTGTGACAGGTTTGAGACATCACAGTAATTTAAGCTATTGTAACTTATAACAATAATTCACTTGACCTTAAAGTGTGTATTTCTTAGGTTTCAATAATAAGGAGTACTGAGTCAGGAACGCAACAGCCAAAGTAATGTTCACAGCCGAGATGTGGTCACGATAGGTTGCATTGTGCCTAAAGTGATCACTTAAAGATGTTCTAAAAGATTTGTATCTGCATATTTGAAACAAAATGGTAAGCCCACATAGATCTTAAACTGAACCGATCATAATTATATTCACTTACAGAGGCCTACAGCACTATGTGTCACTTTGAAAATGTTCTTGTTGCTCTGCCATCTCTTAATTCGACCCCACACATTACATACAGACAGTAATAATAATGATACAAGAATATGTATCATATGTAGAATATATTGTAGCATTTTCCATTTTCCATTATAGCATGTTGCATTCTGCATAATTAAACACTGTGATAAAAACTCCACATGGGAGTCATCAGAACACACAAATCATATTTCATATTTAATTTTGTATTCCTACAGTAAATACCGTAGATCTGATAACAACATATAACATTGGAAATTACTGTTCTTTGAATTGTTGTCTTTGACACTAATGACAAGACTTGCATGCATTGACATTTTATTATTATAGCTTCTTACCAGAAAGGCACTGACAATAATCTCAAATGTTAACAGCATTCAACTACACAAACTATCTTCCCTTGTTAATTGATTTGAAGTTTAAGCTTCTTCTAAAGCTACCTATCCTGTGTCATGTATAAGAACAAGTGAAATTGAACCCAACAAAAACATTTTAAAATACTAAAACAAAGTTACATTAAAATAAATATGTACAACATTTGCAAATTATACAGAAATCTTAATAGATTAAAAAATTTAAATAGCCTCTTCTGAAATATATTTTCCAAAATTGGTTAAAATGTTTAAGAAAAGTGTACACACACTTTAGATAGGCCTACCTAAGGATCTAAAAACAAAATAAAGGTAAAGATAAAACTTATTTGTGTACATGTGTACATATGCACCATGTCTGTTCTCTCTATTTTTTTAATATGTTCCTTTTATGCAAATATTTATGCTTGTAGATTTCATGTAGATTTGTTCACATTCAAGTAACTAGAGATTTGATAACTTATATCATATAGGCTATACATTATCAGCACAAACAAAGTCATGTAAAGATAGCAAGGCATTCTGACAGATCACACGCAACATTTTACCATGACTATAATACATCCAAAATCAAATACTAATATGTGAGCATTGTGAGGGTTTAACTTTTGTGTAACAATTTGAATCTATAATTTTGTTTTGGATTGTCTGTATTTGTAAAGGAAGGCTTGTGAAATTCAAAACACTATTTAAACTGACAAAAAATGGCAAATTCTGTTGAAATGTTGAAATGGCAAAAATGTCCATTCTGTCTCACACACGTTGCAATACACCAGAGAAGGTGTCAAGATGACAAAATGCACAACACAAACTATAATTTTAACTATAATCTGCTCATTGCCAGACACATTATTTTGAGACTCTCATTTATACATTATTATTTATTTTTATTATGGCTGATTCTATACAATTATGAATCACTTAAAAATGTATAAAGGCATTATATAAAAAAATGGTAAAGAAAATAAACATACAGACCTTCATAAACAAAAAAGCTAAGTTTAAAATGTATCAAAACATTTAACATTTGTATTTTTGTATTTTCAGGCATTACCAACCCATATTTTGCAATTATTGCCATAATTGCTAAAACGGCTCCCAAAGTCTCAAAGAGTTAAAGTTTATTAAAATATTTTTTTAAAAACATTTTAGTCTTTTCATTCAAATGAAAGGTTTGCATAAGAGTTGGTATGCACTAATAATGGTGTTTATATTAAAATACTAAATTTATATATTTTTTTATCTAATTAAAAACATTTGTTTTGTGTGTTGTTGTTTCTATTTTCAAGCAGATACAATTACTGTACATTTTTTATCTTTAAGGAGTGAAATAATTTTTTACTTGATCACTCATCACAGTATTCTTATATCAGCATATTTTTTTCATGTTATTTTGTACATTATATTAATGCTTAATGAGCAGTTGCGTAGCCTATTCCACAAACTAATCTGACCATATTGTAAAGATTATCTTGTGATGGCGGATGTATTGCAAAATAGAAAATATGTACTGTTAACTTAAGCTACATGTATTTTGTTTGTGGCATTCTGTTAAAAATAAACCAACAACAAAAAGCTACTCATTATTTATTTCAGTCATTATGGTTAAAAATAATACAAATAAGCCAAATGTAAGAGGGAGTGAGCAAGAGTCAGAGAGAAAGAGCAAAGCACAAGTAGTGTAACAGTATGGTATGTATGTTAAATTTGTAGGTGCTTTCCGGTGGCTCAGTGGTTAAAGCATGGTGCTATCAACGCCAAGGTCATGGGTTCAATCTCAGGGATTGCACATATCCAAAAACAAACGTATAATGCAATGTAAGTGACTTTTAAGCGTCTGCCAAATGCATAAATGTAAATGTACATTTGAGAAAATATGTGCGCTTTCTTGGTGCAATTCTTACTGCAAATCATATTATTATTTAAATTGGATTATCAAAGAATACAGAGGTTAAATTATATTTTATATCCTAAAAGATGTATGTGATATTTCAATGGAGCAAAACTTTTATTTCTATTATTAATGCTAATAAATGTGGTGCTTACATCAACTATCTGTTCAAATATGTATAGGCTAGTGGAAAGTATCTTTGCATGTTACTCATTTGATCAATCAATGTTGTATGTTTATGTTTTAATATGATGTTGCAGCTATGAAACAATAACAGAATCTCCGTCTTAGTCCCCCAGTTACCTTATATGAAGCATAGGATTCATTAAACAAATACACTAGGCTATATGGTTTTTATAATATTGTTCACAAAACTATATGGTGCAAAATATTTAAATATTAAGTTGAAAACATCTAGCAGTCCACTACTATTACTTACTTTAGAGAGAATAGTTTTATTTATGTATTTTGATGTTTCTAAAAAAGTGGCCCTCTAAAATTCTGTCTCAGTTTTGTTTTAAATCATGTCTGAGTCTTCCTCAGTCCAGCTAAATTTATTCTAATTTAGATTAAGCATTGTACAACTTGTCATGCTTTACATAAAATATGTTCGTTTCTGTAAAGATGTGGAGATGTTTATCTAAGTGTTTTTCAATAAACTCTTGAATCTTATCTCTGTCTTTCCTTTAGTTCTTACTTTGTGAACGGTACGGTCATGGCATGAAAGAGTGGGCGGTAACCGCCGATGAGCTGATTTTAACGAGCAGATATAATATCCAATCAGAAACGCAGAGACGCGCTACGTCACCAATGCGGAAGTTTATGAATCCATCCACAGTAACGACGACTTGACAGCGTGCATCACCACAGCTAACTGTATTTAGGTGTTTAAAAGTATTAAATTGTGTTTCTTACGTGTTTTCTTAGGAAACAGAAAGACGCTAATTTTGTCGTCATGGAGTCACTGCACGAGCTTTTGAGAGATCCATTGTATTGGATAGGTGCTGTCACTGTGGCCTGGCTGTCGGTGTGTGCTCTTCTCTCTCTGTTTAACGGGGTTCGTGTGTGGATTGTGGGCAACGGAAATTTGATCAGAGCGTCCAGACTTGGGAAATGGGCAGGTTGGTAAACACAGCATTGAAATATTTGCTGAAATGTATTAAACACTTCCAGTGTTCATGCAAGCTATGAGTTTCTGTGCTAACTGACAGCAGACTGCTTTAGGCAGGCTCCTCTTTTACTGAGTCTTATTAAAGCTTTTTAGTTACGTCATAGTGCGTTTACTACTAGACTGCACTGAAGTTGAAAACTTTTTTGTGTTGTTCAAACGTTCTGTGAAACTCTTTAAACACGACCTCTCATGGATTTCTTAGATATGTTTGCCGGATGTATGATTTATTCTGTGATAATCTATGAATGAATGCAAAACAGAGTTACAGAACTAAATGCAATCTGTAAGGAAAACTTTAAGGTATAATAACGTAATGACAAAATACAATAATCATAATACTATAGGAAAAATAGAATAAAAATGAAATAATATAATATTAGTACAGTATAGTAATATATTAAATATTAACAGGGCAGAGCTGTTAGGTTATCAAGTAATGCATGGGTTTGGAATGAAGGCGTTCACTGTAGTACAAAAGGCCATAGTAGATAGAGAAAAACTGCTCTGGGGCAGATGGTGTAGGTCATGAATGACGTGTATTGTATGCCAAGGGGATTAAATTAGTAGTGACCCGGGTTTAACGTAACCAGTAGACTGTCTGCTTTTTGCTTTTCAGCACAGAATTACCTTTACACTCTAGTGTCTTTGCTTTATTGGCAGACTTGTTGACTTTGACCATCGACTTTTAATACGTGGAGTGTCAAAAGTCCATCGGAGAATTCAGTCACCTCAGCTTATGTCTAATCAAATGCTTGCAGTACCCTGTTAATACAGTACCCATTGTGCTCTCATACTTAATAATATGTATAGAGTACATTATAGTATGAATGTTAAAATGGCAGAAGATATCCTCCAAGCACTGAGCATGTGCTACCTAGATTAACAGTCAGCTGCAATTGTTTTATGTGACTGGTACCCTGGGCTCCATATGTTTAGGATGGAACAGCACAGGTAACTGCTAAATCCTCTTGTGTATTTGCAACTAGTTCTGCACTGCGGGGTCAAACTAAATGTTGTCTTTATAATCACTTCTTTTGGGTGTTGGGGAAAAGGGTTATTTGTGAAAAGCGATTCAAGATTTTTGGTTTGTGGGTGAAAGAATAAGAAAACCTGACTCGAGCAAGTTAAAGCTGCAGTTCGTGATCATTTTTGGGTAAAAATAATCATAAATCAATTATTTGGTAAATACATAGACAGATCAGTGATCAAACGATTGTCTTATCTTACCTTGATTCTCAACGGTAAGCTTAGAATAATGATTTATGATTTGCGCTGTCGGGTTGTCTTTCCCCGGAAATACAATTTTGGCACCGTACGTCTTTTTCATTTCATCACTGCGCCATGTCGTCACTGTAAAGAGAAAGTAGAGGATCCGGCGAGAATCCCTAGTGTGGATGCTTCCGGTGGCGGATTGTTTGTAGGGTCCTCACAATTGCTGGGTTTGTAGACTTATTTTATTTTGTGGAAACTTTTAATGATATTGATGGCATGGTATGGTATGTGTTCAGATGACATTGTAGATATATTGCTTGTAGGATGTGAGGTGGGCGGTATTTTACATGTTATTGTCTACATCAGGCACAAGGCGATAAACGCTTCAATTGATTTTATATAAGTAACGTTTTAAAAAAAAAAATTTTTTGCGTTGTATCTGGTATAGAGACATGGTCTCATGTTACTGTCACGTTGATGTACAGATGCGCTCTGACGCAGTAATCGGTCAGTGAGCACAAAGCTCAGATTCATTCGCGCAGAGCAGCAGTGCCTAAGCACAACCCACGTAAAGAAAATAACTCCGCAAATAACTGGCATATTATGTTTCAAACTAAGATGGCGACAAAGAGGCCAATCTTCCGGACTGCAGCTTTAACTGTAAGGAGCTTTATAAACATGTAATCACACTAAAAACAACAAAATGGCCCTATTGGTGTTTCTAAAGGTTTAGTTTTCCATATGGAGATAATTGGGACAACGTTTTCTATCCAAATCCAGAGTTAAGTAAATGTACTTAAAAAAAACTGTGTGCATAAACTTGCCACAAAAACATTTATTAAATGTACTTAAAAACTGTGTGCAAAAATTATGCAAGTAAATTCTACTTTTTTTCCAGTGTTGTTTCCTATCATCGTAACTGTAAAACAACAAAAAGTTAAAAGACTTTGCTAATGACACCAAGATTATCCAACCTGATCTGGAAATTCATAACTATTTTATAAGGTGGCTGTTCGTACGAATTCGTACGTTGTGAATCGTACAAAAACGTACGATTACTAGAAAAAATAGTCCCGCCCCTAAACCTAACATCATTGGCGTGAAAGCAAATCGTACTAAAATGTACGAATGAGATTGTTCGAATTGATACGAATTAGCCAACTAGTAAGTTTTTGCCATGAGATTGTGTTGGATTATCAATATGCGTTGTATATGTTTAAACATATGTCTAATTTTAACTAGTTTCCTATCATCAGAACTGTAAAACAAAGTATTTGCTAATGACACCAAGATTATCAACTGTTCACTATAAATCTCAGCTTTGTTCTGGCAACATTTGAGACATTGAACAGACACTTGGATAAAGAAAATATATTACATTACAATATTATGGTCTAGGAGCACCTTCAGTTTCAGTTTTAAATCTTACATATATAATTAAATCCTAAAGATATTTGTTTAACATTATAAACTGGTTATAAATATCATGTTCAAATGTTTGTGTAGTGAAACAGGAAGTTCTTTTGGATCAGCGTCAAACGTGCGTTGATTACGTCATCCGAAGTGGTCTATAATCTTCAGCATCTTCTTTTGTGAATGAAGACATTTGTTGGCTTAGGAGTGGTTGGATGTGATTGGTTGACTGTGATACAGAGCTGCAATTGGACATTCGGGTTCTCGTGCATATTTCCCATCCATCATGAAGAGCACCCTCAGTTACACGTGCCTCGTTGTTTTGCATATCTCCCCCCATTTAGCTGTCGCTTTTATTGTCATTCCCTCCTTTTACTCATGGAATGAGAAAATCTCAATGTGCACAGTGCTTCGGCTCTAGTGTTTCTTACCCACACCCCTGCTGTATTCCATGGCTCTCACATTACGTTGTATATGCTATTCATTAGGCATGGGCCGAAAACCGGTTTCAAGGTATACTGCGGTTTGAAAAAGGTTTGAAAAACTTCTTGTAATACTGTCCCAAAGGTATGAGCTGTTTGTATGTTTTATCAAAGACTGAAAGTGTAGAAATCCACCAGGTTCTGTGCTATTTTTGGTTTATGCTTAATTTATTGTTTGCTCATCTGCATTTTATTTATTTATATGTGTATGTATGCATGTAAGTTTAATTACTAGAAATGCATGTAAAGAATGACTAGAAAGGGGTGCCATGCTTTCAAAAAGTTTGTGAACCACTGATTTAACCCCACATACTGTACATGTTTACTACTGTTACAAATATTTTGTGTTGCTTAAATACTGTGTTCAATGGAAAAAGCTCTTTTTTTACACAGACATTTTAAAAACGCGGTAATCGCAATACCATCACCCCGTAAAACCGTGATACCGTCAAAATCTCATACCGGCCCATGCTTGCTATTCATTAATAAACACAGACCTAGATCATTCTTTAGTCATTTAGTTAAATGTATATTTAGCATAATGATTGACTATGATTTGATGCTCTATATCAGTGGTTTCACCTTTAATAAAATTAGTTGTTCCAAGTACCACCTAATGACCGCCATAGAAAATCATATAAATAAACACTCAAATTAATAGTAGAGCTGTGAATCTTTTTATCTACACCCTGTCCGCCAATTCTAATGTATTATTAATAATATAAACACTTTTTTATTTACCAGCAAATAGTAATAGTGGACACAAAACTTTTCTGTAGAGCACTGTAAACAGGGCTCTGTAAATATGTAAATTGTGGGGACTTGCAGAAAGACTACAAAGCTATATTAAAGACAAACAATCTGGAAAGAATATTTAATGCAAATGATGAATAAATAAATATACGTGTACTTAAACATCAAGAGAACAGCTGTATATAACAAACAGAGACTCACATTTTACTGCAGCAACTCTTGTCAAAGCGGCGCGTCAAAACTAAATCGTGGCGCTTCATTAATTTAACCTCGAGTAGATGCAGACGCATGTTGAATTAGTGCTTTACAGAAATAACTACAGCTTTAAACAGCGGTTCCAGTGTAGAAATACAGAAGAAGCTTAATTTACACGCAGCTTGTCGGAAGAGAAAGAGCAACTGTCTGCTCCCGCTCTGTGTTTGAGCTGCCTGTCACGTGCCTGAGTCACATCGACCAATGATAAATAAACAATAATTTATACAACTATATTGAAATTGCACATAGGCTGAGATGTATTACATATTTATATATCATGTATTAAACATTTAAAAGGTTTTTAAACATGAAATGTAAATTAACATATAGAGTTTTTAATTTTCTGTCGTGTCGCGTACCACCAGGGGTCTCTTCAATTACCACTAGTGGTACGTACCACAGTTTGAGAACCACTGTTATACAGTTTATCCATATCATCTCTGATTCAGTGTCGTCTTTATTCCAAGAATTTGTATGATACAGTCACTTGTCATTTACCAAGAATTTGAGTCAAAAATACTGAAACGAGTAAAATATTTCAAATAAAATTTTCATGTTTAAAAATGTACTTATGAGGTAAGGCGCCGTGTAATGAGTAGGATAATGTACAGGCAGCCGGTTGTTATTGCAGAAATAACCCCTGACAGTGAGATTATGTCTTGTCTCACACTGAAGGGGCTTATTTTGCGATAACAACCGTCTGCTTGTGTGTTATCCCACTTATTACACGTGCTGATGTGATGCAAATAAAGCCATCGAGTGAGTCACGTGGCACCCCATGCTATTTAAAGAAGCATGTTACCGGGAGTGGGGGCCCAGGAGACACTTTGAATCCTCTACTGCGGCATCCAATGAGGAGGGAGGATCCCGATCTGTGGACGGAGAGGGGTGTGCTATTACATAACACTGCAAACATGGGAACATCCAAGGGCAATAAGGGATGGCACTTTTGTTTTTCTTGAAGTTTACAAATGTTGGTGGAGAAAACTATGACAAAACTGTTTCTGCCTGTTGAGTTTGAATTGTCACATACGCATAAGCTGTGATACAAACGTACATATTCGTCTGATGTTTTTATTACTATTATCTAACCTGATGAACGATGCTATTCTTGAAGAATTGAGATAACACAGAAAGCAACCGACACAACTAACAGAGCTCTTTGCAAACAGTGAATTATGCAGACCCATTGTCAGTTGCCTTTATTCATTCACAGAGCACCTCTGCAGCGTGTGTGACATGCAGTCGCAGTAAATGCTGCAGCAGATGCATGGGGCTCTGTGTGGACGTGTGACTGTACGTATGGCCCGGTCCGTAAGCCCGGAGAGGAGGAGTGCTGTGCGTGTGATGCCGGGGGAAGCTGAGGCTTGTTTGTATTCAAGTGCTGCAGCTGTTTCAGACGCGGCTGCAGTGCCTGCCTGGTATTTTTAATCTCCTGTTCTTTTTTTAGCCTTCAGAATATTTAGCAGCAGCAGCAGTAGTAGCAGCATTGGTGTGCGCTGTGAGAGGGCGCCTTCACTCTTATAAGATAATTTCTCAGTTGACCATACTCCAGCATTTGATCTTTTCACACATTAACTGGTGAAGGTAGATGAAGAACCTTTATCATGCGTTCATTAGCCTGCCAGTTATTAATGGTTTTTGTACAAATGGTTTTTCCTTGTCACCTGGTTTTGTTTTATTGCAGTTTTTGTGAGTGTGTTGTGATATGCACTATGAGAAATTAAAGATGCTGTATTTGTCCAAATGTACATCGATATGCATAAACAAGTGTATCTAATTAATAAACAAAGACTAGTCATAACACATTTCTTAATATTTATATTATAATGTGCCTTTTTTTGAGAGTAAAATCCAAAATCCATTTTGATATAACTACAGTAAGCAAAACTTTCATGATATTAACATTGCATGGGACCATGCGTGTATCAAGCATAATATTTTAACGTGTGCTACCATAATACTTTCACTTTCTTTGCCTCTATTTAATAGAGCAATAATAAATCATTTTTTGACCCTTTTTTTGACAGTGCAAAATACCCAATTGTTATTGTGGACAACTGTTATCCTAATTTTACTTGAATCAAGAAAAAGAACCCCAAATCTCTACATCTTTGCTGCAGACCACATGTAAATATGTCATCCAGCAAAACTATATAGCACAGATTTGATGTAATACAAAAACACTTAACCTGTGAGGCAGTTTACTAAGCATAGCACTCAGTGTTTTTCTGAATAAGATTCCCTTTCATTCACATTCTCAGTGCGTGTTGTGGACATTGCTCAGGGTGTGTTACGAGATGGAGGCATTAGCCACACAGCAGCGTTCATACTGTCCTCACCTAACAGTACACGCTCGGAGCGCTTCATCTCTCCAGTGTTTTTCCCTTCTCTCATGTGGAGTAATGTATTGTAAATGTGCTTAAAAATAACTGGGAAAATGGTTCCCTTGCCTCTAACTGTGTGCCGCCCCCTCCCAACTGTACTCTGTGTTAGCCGCTTGCCTTTCACTCTTCCCTTTCTATTTTTAACTGCCCTCAGGATCAGCCTCATTCGCTCCTCCCCTGCGCTGCCTTGTTGTTCGTCATCCACCCCTCCCTTCTGCCTTCTTATGTGTTATTCCAGTCAGTGTAATGCATTTCTTTCCTTTTTACACACAAGATTTTGTTTGAACAATCTGTCAGCGTAAGTCTATTTTTAAACGTGTGTATATATATATATATACACACACACACACACGTGACTTGCTTTCTTCTGCAGAACACAAAGAAGATATTTTGAAGAAAGTTGGTAACCGAACAGAGCCGGCACCTATTCAATTCTATTGTATTGACACAAAACCAATGCAAGTGAATAGATGCCGGTTAACAGCATTCTTTAAAATATCTTTTGTGTTCAGTGGAAGTCATACATGTTTGAGATTACAAGAGGGTGAATAAATGGTGACAGAATTGTCATTTTTGGGTCACAAGAATGTAAATGTTAAGATTACCTTGGACAGGTTGACAACTTAATTGAATTGAATTGATGAGGACTGATGATTCTGCAAGTCAGTGATATGCTGATGTACAATATGGGAATACCGCATTCACTTTAAAGGCCACTGTTTGTAATTATATTTCTATTTTCCATCACAATAGTGTAATGTCTTTTACATTTATTCGCAGGCTTTTCTCTGCAAATATTAATATATGCAGTTCATTTGTATATTGCATAACTCAATTAAAATGTTTAATATATTCACATCCATTTGATGTTGTTTTTACAGCCGATATCTTGCATTCCTTCCTCAATAATCTCTATCTAACTCTGTTCTGTTTCCCTGTAGTTGTGACTGGGGCCACCGATGGAATCGGAAAAGCCTATGCGGAGGAGGTAAGGTTCCTCGGGTTTTATCTGTATTTTTTCTGTATTCACGGAAAGCACAATGAGTCATCAAACTAGAGGTCTCTGTAGGAGTTCAGTGAGGACACCACACTCAAAGGTTTACCTCGCACAGTCGTCAAACTAGCAAG
Organism: Oreonectes daqikongensis; assembly: GCA_026939265.1. Lineage (NCBI taxonomy): Eukaryota > Metazoa > Chordata > Actinopteri > Cypriniformes > Nemacheilidae > Oreonectes > Oreonectes daqikongensis. The sequence continues at coordinate 5,247,645 of JAOTQM010000343.1, read as the reverse complement.
TGTTTTACCACCTTGCTGCTTTTCATTTTGATGGCCATTATGTACTATTATGTACTATTTTGGGTGAAAATGATGCATTAGCTTCTCGCCATCTAATTCTGTAATTCTTTTAACAACGCTTAACAATTGTTTGTCTTAAGATAGTAATATGTTTATGTTAAATATGTAGGATTTTTGTAATTATGATGTAATCATGTGGATTTAGTTGAAATGGTTTTCTTTTGTGCAGCTTGCTCGACGAGGTTTTGCCATAGTTCTCATCAGCCGTACTCAGGAGAAGCTGGATGAAGTGTCCAAAGCTATCGGTAAGAGTCTGCATTCACCCAGGTGAAAAAACGGTATGCTAGTGGTCAACTTATGATTTTTTTGAATTCTTTTTCCTGTACTAATATCTAGAGAGAAGAGTGGCCAGTGAGCAATATAATGCAGCTGGGAACCTATTGGTATTTACCTTAAGCAAATGACATGTGGAAAGATTACATGAGAACACTTTTTGTACGTAATATTGACTCGTAATTCCTTGAAGAAATAATAGAAAGCAGAAATTATTTGAAGAATAATCAGAATTGACAAAGTTGTCTGTAGTTTTTTTTAACTTTAACACAGAAAAGAAGGGGGATAATACTAATAGAATATAGATTAAATTGGTTTGGATGAAATGTATCAATGATGATGTCTATTGCTATACACTTTACTTATTATTTTAAAATACACTATGAAATCAAAACTCTAATTTCTGTAGTCCTTGTTTGTTTGCCTAATAGTATTGTGTGCATTCAAGTGATAGTTCACCCAAAAATGAAAATTCTGTTATCAGTTATTTACTCTCATGTCATGACAAACCTGTATGACTTTCTTTCATCTGCTGAATACACAAAAAAAGACATTTTAAAGAATGTTGGTAACCAAACACTTTTATTGTATAGACACAAACCGCAAGTCAATGGGTACCGCCTGTGTTCGTTACTGACGTTCTTTAAAATATCTTCTTTTGTGTTCTGCAGAAGAAAGAAAGTCAAGGAGGTTTGATGTGACAAGAGGGTGAAGAAATAATGATAGACGTTTCATTTTTTGGTGAACTATCCCTTTAAGTTGCTGTAGAAAGAAAGTTTTAATTTCATCTTTCTCAATGTGACTTATATTTCCATGTGAATCTGTCATTGGGTTCTCTTGTACAACTGGGACTGCAAGGGTGAAGCCAAAGCAGGATCTGCTAGTATAACAGTTGAATGAATGGAGCAGCAGTGGCTGAATCAGTGATGCCCCCTGTCCCGTCCCCATTCATTTTTCCAGTCCTTTGGTTGGCTGACTCCTAAACTGAGAAGGATGGCATTATTTAGAGCGTGCACCCATGTGCCGGCAGATGTGTGTTTGTGTGTGCCGCGGACCTGTGGGGTACCTATTGGTGTGTGTTTGTGCGAGAAAGAGAGAGTGCTGCTTCTGTTTGTGAGGCAGCGAGTGTCTCCCTCAGCTAAATGAATGTGGATGTTAATGAGCTGGTTTATTTTTAGCTCTGTGTTGAAAGGCAGGCACTCTGCCAATTGAGCTGCCTGGCTGTTGCAGCAGAGCGCGACTTCACAGATGGAGGTGGATCCTGGAGATGTCATGGTGGGGATGAGAGTGAGAGAGAGATAGCGAGAGAGCAGTGAATGGCCGAAATCAGCCCAGTGACCTCTACTGAACACTGACTAATACTGTCATGTGCACCTTTCATTGGATGCATTTGGAGTTATTTGACAAGTGCTGTGTCCATAATAGCTTTGTTCCAAAGCCTAGTGTGTTACCTTGTGAAGACGGCATCATAACTGTCACATAATTGTAGATTTTGAACATTCTTGATAGGCAGACAATTGATTTTAATAGCATTAGCATGATGCTGAGATACACTAATAAACTTAACATGCATAAAATACACAACACACACAATGGGTAAAATAAGCTTCTAATCATATTTCTAATGTTTTATTTATATTTTATTATTGAATTACATATAGATATACATTTTACGTTTTTCTTGCCTTGACTGCCATATTGGATTTCCTCACCTCAATTTTCCTCACCGCAGGACAGTCTTGTGTCTACTAGAGTTTGCAAGTGAATGAAACTTCTTAACCACTGCAGTCCAGGCCCCTGAATCACCTCTAATAAAAACTGAAATTGAGTGCATGTATACCCTGCATTCATATATATGGCATGTTATGTCACTAAACTGTAATTTATTGACAATTGAACCGTGAAGGCAATCTCAATACTGTATAGCACTAAACCAAAACAAGAAGACTATTAAAAAAATCCATTTTGTCGAACACTTTCTTTCCTACTGTTCAGCAGTTGTGTGCTTTTGTTTTTCTTCTAGAGAGCAAGTTTAACGTCGAGACCAAAACTATTTCTGCGGACTTTGAATGTACAGACATCTACCCCAAGATTGAGTCTGGACTGGCTGGCCTTGAAATTGGAGTTTTAGGTATATTACATACTGTGTCTTAAGAGGAAATCTGACATTTGGATCTGTTTTTTTTTTGGAACAAGATGTTCTGGACTTGAACAGCACAACTTGATGTGTTTTTATAATGAATTGTCTGTTTAGTGTCTGTTTGGTATATGCTGCCAACTACAGGGAAGTGGAGGAAACTACAGTTTGTTCATACTGTTTCCAGAGCGCTTTCTGGCCAGTAACCTGTGCAGTTGCTTTGTTTTCTGTTGTGCTGTGTTTAAATTCTTCTGTTCTGTTTCTTCCACCTGCAGTTAACAATGTTGGAGTGTCTTATTCCTACCCAGAGTTCTTCCTCCGTGTTCCAAATATTGACAGTGTGAGTTTGTGTTGCCATCGTTTACTTTGTGATCTGTGCATTTTACTAAACTCTTCCATGATTAAAGTGGGAATTGTCATTTTTCATTTGGTATTTGTCAGCTAAGATGATATTTTTAATATCTGCTTTGGTTTATAATCTAGTGACTTTTGTTATTGCAGTTCATCAATAACATGATCAACATCAACATTACATCTGTTTGTCAGGTCAGTGTTTTTTTAAGTTACATTTAACCTTTAGCCCAAAGATCTACAATGTTTTTTTCACAATACAATGAACATAACTGAAAATAAGAATCTTAATTTTATGGCCCTTTTATACAAACTACTAATCTATGAAGTACATTTAAAACACCATATATTTTGCACAATGAAGTTGAGTGTAACTTATGCATATTATACAGTCTGAAAATTAAGGCGATGCTGCCACCCTTTGGATTTAAAATGTATTACTCTATTTGTGCAACTAGTTACATTTTAGTTAAATGTCAAAAAAAAATTCTCATATGAAACATGTTTGCAGATCATAGAAAAGATTAAGTTCACCTCATGCTCGGCTTTGAAAAATGTTTGAGTGAAAAATCATCTTTAAGCCTTCTAGATCTAAGTCATGTATGTATGATTACTCATGCTTATTTATCACCTGTTTCTGTAGATGACACGACTGGTATTACCCAGGATGGTAGATAGGTGAGTTCAGAAATCAGATGAAATGAATCTGTAGCTATTTGACCCATAGAAATGTCATTTTGTGTGTGTTTGTTTTTAACTAAATTATGCAATATTAGTGCAATTCATTCATTGCATAGTTTCCTTATATTTTCCTGTAGCAATAACAACTGCATATTATAAGCAAAAATAATAAATTATAATAAATAAATATATTATGTGTTAAAAGCAGACTTAGAAATGAAATGCAAAATTAAATAAAACGTTTTGTGGAATCTAGCGATTTTTCCCCAAAAAATATTTTTTAGAAAGAGTTCTGATGTTAGATCCTCCCATCTACACCACTAGAGTCTGGTGTGTGGTAGTACATAATACAACAGTATGTACGCTGGCATGGGCACCTGTTGCCATAGCAACAGGGATGCAAGAATCCAATAGCAGGTACCCATGTGTTGGAAAGGATAATTCTATGCTGGCAAAAGAATATAGATGCAAAAAAACATATTAAACATAGTTGTTTTTATTAAACATGCATATAATATTTCATTTGACAAAACCCTTCCAGGTCTAAAGGAGTGATCTTGAATATTGCCTCGGCTAGTGGCATGTACCCAGTTCCTCTTCTCACCCTTTATTCCTCCACAAAGGCAAGTCATCTCTCTCTCTGTCTTTGCCATGGGTTAATTCTTAGATGCTACTCAGGCATTTTACACCGAGTCTGTAACAAATATACACAGATGTGTCAAGAGGCATCACTTTTAACTTCGTAATTTTTTTTTTTACCACAACAGGCCTTTGTTGACTTTTTCTCACGTGGACTTGACGCTGAGTACAAGAGCAAAGGCATTATTATACAGGTGAGTGAAAATGGGTCAACATTAGAGCTCACAGTATTTTTTTGTAGCTCTCAAAAAGTGACATTGATTTTGCAAAGATGACCTGAAATTGTTCTGTTGATGATGTGTACACCTGTCACTCAGATTTACACTAGTTAAACTGTTCTTCTGTACTGTATCTTAAAGAGTGTGCTGCCATTTTATGTGACAACCAAACTGAGCAAGATGAGGAGAGCCTCTCTTAACATTCCTACTCCAGAATGCTACGTCAAAGCCCAGCTGAACACTGTTGGTCTCCAGAGTCAGTCTAACGGTTACCTCCCCCATGCCATCATGGTAAGAGCCTCTTAATAATATACATCCACTGTATCTGAGAATTCTTTCATCTTTTACTCACCCTCATGTGTTAGTTTGAGAAATGTTGGTAACCAACAACATTGGCCACCATTGACATAAAACCACTAAGAATTTCTAAAATATCTTCATTCGTGTCCCACGGAAGATCGAGTCATATACAGGTTCTGAATGCCATGAGGGTGAATATGACTGATTTGTTATTTGTGGGTAAACTATACGCTTGTCCTGGAACTAGTGTATTAGAAAGTTAATTTTAGCGTTTTATAATGTTAATTTACACTTGGTCTAACTTGTTGCTTTGCTGCAGGGTTGGGTGACCACTGCTCTGCTGCCCACAAAACTGCTCAACAAATACGTCATGAAGATGGGGTTGTCCCAGCGTGCACGCTACCTGAAGAAACAGAAGCAAGGTTAGAGGAGGAAAAGAGAACAGACTGAGGATGGAGGGATGGTGTGACGTAAGGGGAAAAGAAGGAACCTACAAAACATTTTTGTTGTCAGGAGTCTAGAGGAGTCACACCAAACTGTTCCTTATGTGTCTGTTTCCATTGAGATCAGTGACTTGTCCAGACAATGTCTAGAGTGTGTATTGAGCTTTGGAGAGTTGTAGCTAACCAAAACATGATTTATTTGAACAGACTTTGCTGACCAACAGTTCTTATTAGCTATGCTAACAAAAGACAGATGCAGAATAGATGATGTCTCTTTCATATTATGTGCTCTGCATATTCTGTATTTGTTCAGAAGTCTGTAATTTGCTTTGATCTTTACATTTTACAATTAATTAGTAGTTCTCTAATAATACTCAGCTGAGAAATCTAAAACATGTTCCCAATATTATCTGCTTACATCAACAGCGTGTCCATTATTTCAATGAAAAATGACAATGAGCTTTTATGCCCCTCAAGCACTTATTGGTAATTTTCTGAAATTGGACAAGATGCCTGCAATCATTATTAACTGCAGGGAGGTCTACAAATGGTACTTTATAATCTTGCTCCATGTTTTGCTTGTTTCCATCTGACTCAGCAGTTGTTTACAAACTACATGAACTACTTGTGCTTATCACAGATGGCACATTGATTTCTAATTCCGAGCGTCACTTTTAAAGATGCGGCTATATTGCACTGTTGTGAGTTTATGTATGTCCTGTAATGTTTTTAACTTGTACTGATGGTTAAAAGATGCATATTTCAATGAAAAGTGAAACAACAATGAAAACTTGGGCATCAGTTCCGTTACTAAATCTCATTCGTAGTGCACTGTTTTAATCTAAATTACAGGAAAATTCTCAGTATTCCTAAATGATGTGATATTTTTCAAGTTTAGGTGTTATAGCTTTTGCGTAATGTCAGTGTAAAGTCTGCAACCACAGAGTGAAGACAACAAGCACTTGACTGTAATGCTGATGGACCCATACAGTATGTCTGTTTCTGAATTCATTTTGCATTCCAAATAAAACCGATTCTTTCTAATACCTGCCTTTGATTCTTATGGTTCACGGATCGATTCGTCATGTTTGAATGTCACTGGACCACCTGAAATATTAGTTTAAGCTCTCATGCTTCGATCCCGCTCCCCAAGCCTTTCTTGTACTGTGGATCGCTTATGGCCCAGAAATGGAAGTACAGCATTTATACTAATTTAATATTGTTAATTATTATTGACCTAAATTTTTACCAGTAATGTGAAATGCATTTCCAGGGTTTTTGTCTGGTGGGCTATATTTGGTAATCATGTATTGTTTGTGCTTATTATAACTGGTGCAGAGTTTCATTTTGTAAACATGACAATTCTGCATTTCAGCAGCAAAACGAGCAAGTAAAATAGGTAACACTTTAAAATAAGGTTAACGTTAGTTAATAATGCGTATGCTTACAATGCATTAGCAAACAGTGCACGGTGTAACAAATGTATTTGACCACCAGTCATAAAGAGAAAAAACGATTATTTTAGGAGTCTGTCAAAAACCTTTACTATAAAAGTGCCTTTGATGTGAAACAGTAAATTCAAATTCATTCACTGCTGCATTACCTAACAAATGATTTTGGTAATCACCAATACTGTTAGTTTAGTCAGCTGTTACATAAACCATACATTAGGTGGTCTTACACATTTTGTATATACTGTGGGGGCTTTAGCTTAAGCCAGGACTAGGCCTTTGTTATATTAGGACTTTTAAGTTGTTTTTACAAACGTGCCTTCGACCACAAAACATTTGTAGTAATAGCCCAAAATATTGGTCAAAATTATTGGTTATTCTTTTATGCCAAAATCATGTTTCAGGAAGATATTTTGTACATTTCCTACAGTAAATATATCAAAACTTTATTTTTGTGAGTAATATGCTATGCTAAGGACTTCATTTGGACAACTTTAAAGGTGATTTTCTCAATATTTAGATTTATTTTGCACCCTCAAGAGTCTTTGGCCAAATATCGTCCTATCCTTACGAACCATATATCAATAGAAAGCTTTTTAATTCAGCTTCCAGATGATGTAAAAATCATCATTTTAAAAAAATGTACCCTTAAGGTTTTGTTGTCCAGGGTCACATATGTGCATTTTGAGACTACGAAGTGTTTTTCAGTTTGGACAGCTCCAAAATTGATTTAGTGTAGGACTAGTCTAAAGCCCTGTCTGTGTAACCGCCTGTATGTTTACAACATTTATTAGTCTTTGTAACACAAATACAGTTACTAAATAATGTTACCATGTAAAAAGGTAAAGATTAACATTAACAAAGATTGAATAAATCCTGTAGACGTTTTGTTTATTGTGATTACATGCCATCTATTGTAGTTGACAAATAGAACCTCATTGTAAAGTAGTTAAAATGTATAATGGATTGTGTAATTGTGTAATATTCAGTTTCCCCACCCCATGCCCCTCTCTCTGTAGCCTCTATTTCTCCCCTGCAGCTATAAGCCATCTGTGTCCAACCTACGCACATGCCCTTTAGCAACTGTATTCGCTGTGTATTCAAGTGCTACCAAAAATGTATTCTTTGAGCATTGGTACAAATACATTTTAGCCATCTTTGTTGCTTTGTAGCAGTATTTAAAAGCCCATCTGCCTGGTGTCACATCCATCTCTTCCGATAGATGTGCATGATCTCTCTATGTTGTGCCAAATCCTGAGAGCTGTCCTTCTGCCTCCTCCCTGTTGCGCGCCGCATGCGTACTTGTTCCTGGCATTAACGGGGTGATTCCGGAGGATTCGAATGGAAGTCGGAAGTGTGACAGTCCTGGGAGGAAGGAGGAGCTAGGAGGAAATCAGGCACTGAGAGAGGACTGAGTGGGAAGAGAAGACCTATATAAAGCCTCACAGCAGCTGTGGGCTGCAAACACTCAAGACGGATACTGAACAAGAGCAGCAAACAGACTGAAGAGCATCTTTCCAGTTTCTTCATCTGCTTCTGGGACTAGCAGTCTGGCTCTCGACTTTTAAAGTGTGGATTTGGAGGACTGACTCACTTGGCGTAGCACTTTGCTTGGACACGGAGGCGCAGCATCTTAAATTTGAAAAATCTTTTTTGACTCGACCAAGCCTACAATCTTTCGGGTATGACCACACTTTTAACCGAGATGAGCCACTTGAATGCTCTGCCCAGTCACCGGATGGCTTTGGCTATGGAGGAATACCCTCAGCCGGTTGGGTTGTCCAGGGCCCAAGACTGTGAGAGGGCCCGGTCCATCTTACAAAAGAAGATGCAGTTCAGTAAAATCACAGAGGAAGTGGATGAGGAAGGACCATACCCAGTAGATGAGGATAAAGCACGGCGCTCCTTCTTGCAGTCGCTCGAGAGTCTGCGCAGATGCACACAAGAGCGTCACTGATTCCAGGAGCACGCAGGCCGGCTTGGACTTCATAACCTGTATAGACAGACAGACTGAGATTCAGTGTAGAATGGACATTTAAATGGGAAAAAGTCAGGGTAGATGCTTCATAATGAAGCCATACTGACTGACCCAAACTGTTTTTATCAAAGATGGGTAATTATGTTCTTGTGCTGATAATATTTTCAGAAAACGTTCTGGTGTTGTTTTTCTGCACTATAGTAGCATGTTACCTTTGCATGTATGGCAAAGAAAAGCTCTAAAACTGACTATTGGACAAAACATTGGCATTTTAGGACTGTTCTTACTAATGCTTACTGTTAAAGCAATTGTTCTATATTTTGTTGCATTTTGTCTTTATAAAATCTAGAAAATAAAGTCAATTTTAAGATGTAAAGTTTTGAGTGTGCTGTACTTTATAACTCCTTGATACTTTTTAAACAATTAAGTTTTATACAAACATTGGGAGGTAACATCATTTGAGTTCAAAGTTTACATGAATTTCTGAACATTTGATGTGCTCCTCTGTGGCGTGAGATGTGGTCTGGGATGTGCTTTAATGTCAACCAGACATACATTTAGATTTCCACAAAAAAGTGCATTTTGTGTTCCTCGGTGCAAGAAAAATCTGATGTTGTAAAAATAAAAATGCTCGATTTCCATATTTAAATGACATCTGGATTTGCAGGGTTTGAAGTAGACTTTTAAACCCCCTCCATGTGTAGTTTGTGTCATCTGATGTTGACAATATTCCAGTCCTCTACTTGCCTTCATGTAGTTCCTAACCCTTATTGTTTATCAGGGACTGTCAAGGTCTAGAACTGGTACCATGACATAAAATGCAAGTCAAAGTGCCATAATAGTAATCCATATAAACGTATAGTGCTGTCCTTATATTATATATTATAAATTGATGCTATATATTTTAGCTTATTTAAAACTATACAAGTAATATGTTTGTGCAAGCAAAGACTGAAATTGGATCACTATTTGTATATCCTACAAAATAGCTCATTCTAAGATAAACATAACGCTTCATTATGTAAGGTCTTTATACACCTCTGAAGACATAGTTCTGTATATTATATTGCATTTCTGTCAATAGATCCTCCTAAATATCACACACAGCACCTTAAGATTCACCTGACAGCTCAACGGGGATTATAGCCAAGCATCTTTCAACCCCACAACTATCTGTCTGCTGCAAGCTGCTACCACATGTGTAACAAACACTAGTGCGACTAGAGATCTGTTACACTCAGTTTTTCTGCTGCTGTGAATATTTACACTTTGATGGAAAATCTTAATATTGTATCAGGTCGTAGTTGTGTTTGAGGCTATTTGCCCACGTTGCTCTATTTTTTCATGTCTGAAATGTGTTAAAAATTTATTTTTAACACATTTCGATTATCTCTCTATAATCATTTGTATTGTTATATTGTTTCACATGCATCACATGGGAAATGCAGTGACATTTCATTGAGTTTTGCTTGCTGTCCCTTCGGGAGACTAGAGGGCTAGTTTCCACACTTTATACTCTAGTGAAGATTATTTCAATTTCTTTTATAGACAGACACCTTGAAGTCTTTTAAAAGCTTTCGTTTGTGAACTTTTTGCACAGAAGAAGAAACAATTATAAAGTAAAATGATAAGAGCCATTATTCATACAAGGTGAATATGAAATGCAGACGCTAGAGCATTTTTGTGTCTGCTCTTTCAGAAATACTGCAGTAATAGTTCATGAAGTCAGGTATTGTTGTGAACACCTGCATACATGTTTTGTAACATTTAATTCATGCAGTATTTATTTAACAAAAAAAACGAATTCATTTCCAACCATCAATAGTGCCATTTAAACCAAACCGAACGAACATTCTGACAAACAAGTCTCCTTTACATGAGGATGGAGGTTTTCTTTCCTCCATTAGGGGTCTCTGTTGCTACATCATAATCCCTCTCACAAACGACAAAGATATTTTTGTAGACATTCAGCATCAGCAGAGCTGGGCTGAGATATATGACAGCAGCTCCTTGTCTGCCTACAGGGTTCATCTCTGCACCTTTCTCACTGCCCTGAGCCCTTAGAAATTATAATACATCTAATTTGGCGATCAGGACTCCTCCCCAACAACAGCCATTTAAACAGCTTCAACGTGTGACAATATGTCTGTTAAATGGCACCGTGATGATGGTAACACCACTGCCAACCTTTTGACTTAAGAGTAAGGTCTCATATGGTCTCATGGTGCCTAATTTGCATGAAGGTTTGATGGACGGCTCGGATTCGAGGCCTTCGTCTGTTGTTGGTGGGTGAGGAGGTTAATTTGTTTATTATAATTCTTCTCCTTGAATGCCCGCCCTATCATTCAGTTGCCCACACGCCAGAATGAATTCTATAACTTTTATGCACTAATTGTCTTGATAAACAATGTAATTAATGTTTTCTACTCGCCACAGCACTATTGGGTAGACACGTATTCAAATATAATTGATGAGTTTTACGAGAATTCGGAATGGCGGCTTAAAGCTATTGAACGGAATCTGCGCGGTTTAAGGCATGTGGCTGGGGAGAAAAGATAAACCTGTTAGAAATTGGGGAGTTTTGTACTTCTTAAAGTTGAGTTATTCATGAATTTCACTTAATAAAAGAAGATGCAGGCATAGAAATCGCCTTTTTGTAAAGAAAAAGTACCCAAAGCGTAACTAAAAGACATAATTATTCTAGCTCTATGGTATTTATTGGTTTATTCCATTGGCTTCCTTCCCTTCATTGACCATTTATATCCTTGGGGTAGAAGGAACACATTTCAAAATACCAGACTCTCCACATACAGCTGTGGTGTATGATTAAGTTTTTCTTTCTTCCATTCTTTCTTTACCGTATAATTCACCGCCTCTAATTTAGAGGCGCAAGCATATCGGCAGGGACATTTCAGAATAAATTGAGTGTGAAGATTGAAAGGAATTAATGTCTACTTGACTGTGAGCAGAATGCACCCCGCCACATGAAAAAGAAGGAAAATGGTGGCGAGGGCGGCATTTCTACGGTGATTTGTACATTAAAGGTTGACTTAGCAAAGTCAATTAATGTTCCTTACCCCAGAGACCTTTCTGTCTTCAAGCCACCGACTCCCTTTGTTCAACCAAAAGACCACTGGACAATTTCCAGTACAAAATATGTTTCAAAGCCTATTCTTTACCACTTTTTTTTATATCAAATTTCACAGACTCCATAGGAGGTAATGTACTTAGCCCTTACTTCAGGTCTCTCTTCATATCAATCAAATTACACGGTCAAGGGTATATATTTTTTGAAAAGAGCAGGTTTAGTGACTCCATGGTGGGTTAAATGATTTTACTGGGTTACAGGGGAGGTTCTTTTTTTATAGGAAAATGCGAATTTAAATCTTGGAATAAAAAATATGCACACAAGTTCTGAAAATTAATCTGACATTCTTTTTAGTTAAGGTTAAGGTGTTTTTGTATTCTTTTCATTCTGCAGCTGTAGACAAAGAAATCTTTGATAATGTTTGTATGAGGAGTGACTGATAAGAAGCATCAGAACCAAGCAGGAAATTGAGAGTGGCCTTTGTTTCTATCGCTTTAAATTACAACCCATTACAATGGATTCATATTAACAACAAGCTCAAAAGTTTAATGAAATTGTCTCTAAGAAATGTTTCCCCTCTTCACAAACATTAGTGTTAATATTTTCAGTTCATTGGCTCTGATAGCAAGCTGGAGACAATGAGCTTGAGGTCTGAACTCCATACAGATCTTTGAAACGTATTGCAGATAATGAGAAAGTGGGACAATAAACCCCTAATTAAGAATGGAGTATCTACACAATATACTGTATTGTCATTTGAGTATATAGTATGGCTCAGGAATGCAAATACCACATGTTCAGATGGCTACATATTGTATTTAAGACTGTCGGAGTGACACATATCTGTTGTTTGTAATATCTGAGGCCAAACAATGTGGGAGACACATAATGCCACTACTTTACTAATATGAAATGTAAATGTGACATGTGTCAACACCTTGCAGGCCCGTTAATTTTTTTCCATCTTTCGTTTGTCTGAGGAGCTTCTATTCATGACAATAGCCAAACACAACAGGGCAGAAACTCATCTTTCATTGATGATCTAGAAGGTTTCCAGCCGGCGTATTATACTGTGTCTAATGAAATCACAACACCTCTGTGTGATTATAGTTTCTCATGCACCTGGGGAAGGAGCTACATGGAAAACATATTCAAATTCATCTACATACATAAACACAGATGATGTGCCTATACACGTACTGCATGAAACTTATCTGGACTAATCATAACTGGATGGCTTATAGACGGTTTCAAAGCAACAACATAAACAAACGTTACTGCGCACGCGCGCTTTTGTGGCCCAAACTTAACTTACGGTACACATCCGGAAAGAATAGAGTCCCTGCAGATTATTTTTGATAACAAGCAAAAGAAATAACAAGTAAATGACATTAGCTAGCAAGTTAAAAGTATGTCTAGTCAGTGGGTAACCAGTAGAAGCACCGTTACTTGGCTAAACTTAAATGCGACAAAGCTACATGACCCATTCAACAAATTTTTATCTAATACAATTGGTATACAATAAAATATTAATATAAATAAAATAAAAATAGTTGTAATATTAGCCACTAGCTAGACCGATAAACAAACACAGACCGGAAGTTAACTTCGGGGCATAGGGCTTTCAGAGGGACTATTATATTTTTCCTCTGTGCTGTATACTGGCAGTCAAATGTTTTGGGACACTTGAGCAAAATTCTATCTTTTTGCTTAAATATCAGAAAATAGTTTAGTAGACAAAAATATAATTTTCCAAACATACTGTACATGTTTTTCATGATAAAACTAACATTTTATTTAACTTCTTTTTAAATGGATAACTTTGATTGAATAATTAAGAAAGAACAGCCAATAAGAGCACAGAATAGATCAAATCTCCTTTAATATTGTTTAAAAAGCATCTCAGGGTGAGACCTCAAGAAGCTGCTTGATAAGATGACATAAAAACATTTCTGCAAATTCTAGTCAAAAGGTTTTAATTGATTTAATTACAACATAATTGCAATACATAATTTGTTTTTATTTTTGATGAGTTTATTATTATTCTAAACTGTGGATCCCAAACCGCTAGTGTAGTACACAAACATTCAAGAATAGTGTGGCAAGTTCAGTCTCCATAGTTTGAGTATCTTTAGTTTCCTTGTTCTGGCTATATTTGCTTCTAAAAGGACAGCCTTACATAAATACTTATTACTATATTTGTTAGACCACCAGCCTACAATGGAAGTGATTGACGGCAGAGAGAGTCTCAGTAAAGGATAATCCATCTTTTTACAAATTACTGGCATTAAGTTCACATTGGGATAGGTAATGTCATTTTACGGCTAATCAGCTAATGGAGCCCAAATCCATTTTCACCTAAATAGGAGATTCACACATACACACACTCTCTCATATTAACTTAATAGCAATGCAGAGACAAGGGATGAAACTAATGAATGCAAATGCAATTTACAGCCACCTCTCACTCAAACCACATGATGAAAAACAAAACTGAAGAGTGGTATGAAGTGTGTTGTTAATTTAGACAAGCCCTAAGGTCGCTACAAAAAAAAAAACACAGCAAAACGCTTTTTCTAGAAGAAAGAAAATCTGAATGTTAGCTATTACATTTTTCTTAGCTTCTCTGAGTCACAGAAGGCAGTTTTGTTCAAGTGTGATCACACTGATGTGCTTGGTTCAGTTCACTAGGGTAGCTCTCTACACTCTTAAGAAAAATGGTTCTAAATAGTCAAAAAAAGGTTCTTCAGCTTGTAACAATAGCAGAACCCTTTTTGGTGCTAAATAGAACCATCCTTAAAGAACCTTACCTTGAAAAGTGCTATATCCTTTCATTATCAAAAGACAGTAGGGGTTTTTATTTGTTTTTTTTATTAATTAATTCATTTATTTTTTATATATTTGATCTACTTTTCTATTTACAACAATAAGCAAGACTTTTATTTCCTTTTGGTCACAACATAAAATGTCATGCAACATTCAATATATTTGTACATATTAATGTCATTGTTACAAGTTCCCTTCACAAGTTTGCATTTTTGCAGAGCAGCTTTACAGAAAAAACATATAAGCCCTAAACAGAGACATAAGAAAAAGTAAAGAAATACGTTTTAGCACATTATAGCACAAATGTAAGAAAGAAACTGTATATAAGGAAAATTATAAAAATGCATGATTGCTATTTGAAGCTTCAAGATTATACAGCAAGCAGTTCAATAAAGCAGTCAAACAGACTGACAGTAAAATTATTCCATTATATATATTGTTTGCTGTGGCAGATACTACATCCATTGTTTTTTATGTGTGGCAATGATGTTGAGTTTCTGGTCAGATAGAAAGGTCTGGCAGCATCTTGTAGATCACAGGGCTTAAATCTGCAGACCATGATCATCATAGATTCTCACCATTTTTCCCATTCTTGAGCATCAGGCCGAACCAGAGCTGGGTCTGTCAGTCTTGGGTGTCTTCAGAAGCCTGAAGATGAGACATATAGAGACAAAACAAGCTGATGTTAGTGCAGCGGCCACTCACATATGTAAACATTTAAAAAGATGATATTTGGCTAAAGATTCATTCATACATTTTGATAACTTACCAATGAATGTGTCACTGAATTTGCCTCAACCATTAAGTGAAAGTTAGACCTGCAGCTGTTTTAAATTTGGCTTATGATTCACCTAAAACAGAGACATGTACATGTGTTATAAAAACACACACAACTTTAATTAACAAAATTATTTTTACAGTAAATTACTGTCATTTTAATGTGGAAATGGTATAAACTTTAAAGGAAACATGAAAACATAACATTTAAAACACCAAGTATGATTTCTGAGCTGAACTAACGCTTGGTTAGCACTGTGAGAAATACACGTCTCTTCCAAGTTCACTCCCAACACAAGCTTACATACAAAACACTGAAATATCAATAAATAAATCTAAATACATGTTGTACCAAACATTGCTCAAGAAACATTAATGTAATTGCAAATATTTGATGAGAGATGAGAAAAATGTTTTTGGCAGTTTCTGAAGTAAATAATGATTTGATTTATTATCAATGTACATGCTTAACATTTTAACAAAATATTATCCTAAATAATTGTTAAGGCAGATTCCCATAAATTATATAAGCATAAATATATGATTAATAACTATAAAATATATCATAAAAACAGTCTGAGGTTTACCTGTGGGGTGTTATCAGCTCACTGAGCTCAGCAGGACTGTTGAATCGGGATTTTGATGCAAGAGAAACAACCAATCAAGAGGCAGCTTCCAAAGAACTGATTTAATTTAAACCAAAAAAAGAAAGAACCCTTTCCCAATACAAAAAACCATTTCAGCAGAAAAATGGTTCTTCAGAAGACATGGTTCTAAATAGAACCTTTTGCATCTTTAAAGAACCTTTCAAGAACCATATTTTTTTTAGAGTGTAGAGTAAAACCTGTAAAAACTTCTAAAACCTGTATCTCCATATTTTGTGTTTTTTTGTTGTTGCATAAATTACTGTTATTAGTCACCCTTTATATTTGTCACTGGATTTTGCAAATATCTTATCTATGGGCTTGTCAACTGTGCCAACGCAGTATTGAATCATTTAAAAAAGAAAGAAAAGTGTTTTTTCCATTTCCTGAAAAACAGAAGACATCTGAGGTTTCAGAAAGACAGTGACGATTTTGACCAAATAAGATTACCTATATTGTGAGGGACCCCTTTTCTAAAATACATATACATTTATTCAAGTAGAAGAGCATAAAACATTTTGTCAACACGCTTAACAGTACCGATAGTTTAAAAAGCCATGTTACTAGGAGGATTAAGCTGAAGCAAGCAAGGGAGAGATTGAACAACATGAACGATAAATATCCATCTATAATTTTTTTATGTAGGCTATAACATTGTTAGTGAAATTGTAAATGTGATACTATAAAGACAATATAAAGACAAAAAGTTTATTTCCAAACTCAACTAATTGGCTATACTTGTTGGATGTATAACCATTAAGAGACATTTTCAATTCAAATTTTGTACTGTAGCAACTTTCACTTCGAGTGCGAAAACCTCACTAGAAAGATTCAAATATAAACCAGATAAATAAGAACGTGTTTATGTCTACATGCATACATGTTTCCAGAATTGTTTATATTTATTTATATAAACAATTCTGGAAACATGTATGCACGTAGACATAAACACGTAGAAATTATACAATAATAATGTTTAGTAGACTTTTACACTTATTGCTGTATCTCTTGAAATGATCTAGGGAACTCTTGAAACCGTCTGGAGTCCCCAGACCCCAGTTAAACTAAATCAATCAAGATAACAAACATCTAATAAATATTTAGTGTGGGGAGAAACCAATGATGCGTATCTGCGTGCATGTTGTTTCAAGCTTTATTTTGTTTACAACTAAAGTCAGTGTTCAGGGTGACAATTGTGTAACTCCTTAAAAATCCTTATAGTAGAACAGAAGAGTCCTGGCATGAGTCTGGTTTTACGATGTGATTAATATGATCAGTTTCAACAAACTTAGGGATTCCTGTGACTAAACTGCTTGATAATAGCACTGGCTCAGAGTGATAAAGCAATAGCAAAAACAGCTGCTTTCCCCCCCTACAACCACAATAACGGTGTCAATATAAAACAGATGCAAAGTATCTGCGGCGATATTAGCATGTTTTTATCTGATAAGCCCCTCTGGGGTATGTGTTTTGCTCACACATCTCCAGTAGTGTGTGATCAGCTAAAAACTGTGACTGAGGAGCTAATTAAGCTAAGACGGAGCAACATTTGCATGTTTGACATGAGGAGAAATATGGCAGGATGGTAAAACAACAACGTAAAAGTCATTTTTGGAGTGAAATTATTCATGATTAGTCTGTTCTGTGCAGATAGCTCTAATCTTGCCCTTTAGGTGCGGATAACTCTTGCCAAACATTCACGCAATTTGGTTGATTTGAATTGTAAATTGACAGTCCCAGTCTCTGTGCCCTAAGTGTGCAGGAAGGGCACCTCAAGTTTGAAATGCTTTGTGATCTAGACTTTCTGACTTATAGGAGATGTTAGAAGACATTTTACAGCAGGGCCTCCGTTTAGTTGGAGATGTCAGAAAACAGCAATGCAGAGCATGCCACTAATTTAACGTGTTCATGCAAATTATGCTAATTTGTGACGCTGGCAGATTTACAACAAAGTAGATGTGGGATAAAATATTAGCAGTTATCCAACATCTAACATAGCCAGGTTCAAAACACATGTCATCTGTTCACTGTTCATGTAGATTTTGGCAAACGCGTGTTTTGGAAAAACAAATGTTTCCTCGCTGCGGCTGCTGCCAATACCTCTCATTAGTTCTCTAAGGAGAACATTCTTTGCAGTGGTTATGAAGGGCTTTATTATCTACTGGATATTGGACATGCATTTTTTTCATTATCATCTTCAAAACAGAAATACAAAAAGAGATAAAAGCTAATTATTAGTGCAAATTATGTTTTTAAAGAAAGATTTTTGTTTTGACACTAGCGGTCAAAAGTTTTGGGACACTCGCTTATGTGTTCATATTGTTTCCACATTTTAGAATAATAATAAACTCATCAAAATTATGAAATAAAACAAAGGGAACTATGGGAATGAAATAAAAAAAAGAAAAAGAAATTAAATCATGTTGTATTTTATCGTCTTCAGTATAGTCACCTAAATGATTACAAAATGTTTGTTTTTACATGAACTATCCCTTCAAAGCTCTTGCTCTTCAGACAATGCAAGTAAAAAGATGCATCCTTCTGAAAGCCAAGGTTATTTTAATTCTACATCCATAAGAAAACTAAGTAATCAAATGCACAGCAGATCATTTAGTGGCAAAATGACCTTTCTCATGGCTTGATAATTAGGAAGGCAGATAAGGGAATCAGCCCAGAGCTCAGAAACATTACTATGTATGAGGAGAGGGGCACATCACACAGTGGCCTGTCAGAGGTTTGCTTTGGTCTGGATACAACTTATCAGGGCTCCAAATTTCTCCCTAGCTGTGTTATAGTGTGGCTATTATCATTTACAGGGGGGCGACAAGCCCGAATAGCACGTAACATCACCCAAATCGAGTTTCCCCAACAAGCTCCTGCCAGGAGTTTGATATTCATGATCCGCTTTCATCTGAAAATGGTGCTGTCCAGGTCTCTTACAACCACTTTTGTTGAGCTCGCTCTCAAACTTTATTATTTATTTAGAATACGAGTAGATGATGAATGGCACTGGTCTTAAATGAAACAAGTCACTTTTGCATATTTATGTATAAACTATTAGATTTCTGGCTTGTTGCCATGTCGAGTGCAAATGGTATGCTAACACACACATATTAATGCATTCAAAATATGTAAATATAATATATCCAAGATGTGTATAATTATGTTTTGAAGCTGGTCATTATTAGAAAGCTTTTTAGGGAGCGGAAATGTGAAAGTAAATGGGTGAAAACTGAGCGGAGTGTCAAATGTCTCACTCAGCTTGGCTTAATAAATCTAATCTAAAAACCTTTTTTATGGCTACTAACAGACATTTCGGTAACATGAATACTCTGGCCATGTCATTGTGTTTATAATGCAGGCTGCCGAGTTTTACTAATGACTGTAAATCAAATCTTGGTTCTGACTTATTATTGAAGCTTGCATAGAAACCCACTAGTGGACGGGTGGAATACTACATCTAGCCCAGATTTCATGATAAATCAACACACTGCACTCGGAAAATAAATGGGCTATGATGACTGATTGATGAAGTCTACAGTACTGCAGCATATTGTGTAACTAACTGCAGATTTGTTTTCCTTTCTAGTGATGTTTGTTAACATGCCAAATTCGGAGCCCTATGCAAACACACACACATTTTATCTGCCAGGTTTTTTTAGCCACCCACCCATCTGCCTTTTAGCCTACATCCCAGGCTGTTGTGTTCTACTCTTTTCTGATAGTCATCACTTCATTTTGATCTAAACACATCTATAAACACAAGCTCCCTCTCTCTCCACACTGAGTAATGGTCAGAAATTCAATCACTTGAACACACGTGTGGTACATTTTAACTCGTAGATGAGAGGACCATTATGTAAGAATGATTTTGAACCCAAATACATATCCTCTGTCACAGGGAGCGCAAATACGGGTGCAGTTTGTGAAGTTACATCGCATGCTCTGTGAGTGAGATGAAAATGATGTTTCTATGGCAACAAGTGCAGTATTGTTAGGAGGTCAGAGACAAACACAAGGATACAGATTAGGACATTAACAAGAGAATTACAAAAAGGCAGCTTCACTTGCAATGTATTAATGACTCATAATAAAATGTTTCTATTACTTGCTCTAATTCATTTTACTTCCTGCACATTAAAACATAATTACGCAAGCAAACAATACATTGTGGACTTTCCACAAATAGGGAACAATTTAGGGCTTAAGCGTGATTAAGACACAACCCAATCTCAAGGCAGTTCGTGGCATAAGCACCACTTTCAATACACAGGCTGGGTGTGTATGTACATTTATTACCTGATATCAAACGAAGTCGTACATTTTTTTGAGTTGGCTAAGCAGCAAAGGCTAATTTTGCTAAGAATGGTGCTACAAAAGATTCTTAAAAGTGATGCCATTGAACTATTTACTCAATGTTTCTCAGATGGTTTCATCGGGTGCACGCACCTGGCCCGAAGTTAACTTTCGGTCTGTGTTTGGTTGTAACAACAACTTATTTTAGATTGAATTTATTTTGATATTAAGGTTTTATTGTATATTAACTGCATTAAATTAAAACTACTCTACTTTTATTAATTCTTTGCAGGTCTAACGGAAGTTTGTTTTGGGCCATGTAACATTTGTTTATGTTGTTGCTTCTGACACCGAAAATAAGAAAATATGATATTTGTTTTTTTTCTAACAATAACTTTTGTAACAGTGTTGAATGGTTGAGCTTGACAAATGGAGTCAACACAGCAATACAATTTGGAAAACAGAATGATTTTCTTTCTGCTATGTTGCACTGTCAGATAAAAGGTACAGAAGCTGTCACTGGGACGATACCCTTTCAAAAAGCAAAAAGTCAAAAAAAGGAATAAATGGCAAAAAAACAAAAACTGTCAGATCTGTATTAGATCTATGATCCCATATGCAAGTTGCCCAATCAGACTGTAAAAATGTGAATTTCGATGTGTGCAAAACTGCTCAGATCTGTGTCCCATGTAGACAAAAAGATAAACAAGATTTGTTCCGGCTACACCTTGTTGTGTGAAATCGGCCAATGACCCTGAAAGTGGTGGTTGCTCTAAATTGTCACCACTGTGCCCTGGTTGATTGATACTGGGCCACAAAAATCACCACATATCTCGCTATCACACATATCTCTATCTCTGCACTACTGTCCATGCAGAGCTGTGATCATTAGAGCACCTACCGGCACCTGTTTTCTAGAGCCCAATGGAGGCTGTACAGGGTACATCAATATCAATACTGAGCAATGGCAATAACAAAAGCTTTTTTGACACCAGCATTAGTCTTCCAAATCACCCCTTCTGCCTCTCAGCATAAGGCTGTAATGTTTGTGATTTCTCTCGACAGCGCAATTTAACACCCACAGTTCAAGCAAGGCCATTGCCTTGGGCTCTTAACGTGGTTGACCCATCACACAAAGCTATTAAAACAGTGAAAAAGTGAATATGAATTTGATTTTAAAATGTGTTAGCAACACAGGGAGGAAACATATAACAACGAGCTGATGTGATGGGAAACGTACTGAGAAAGAGAGGCGTAATTTTCAATGCAGGGTACATTTTGCTATGATGCTTATGATGGGGTTTTGCTAATTTAACACGAAATGGTTTCAAATCCAGGACTGATCCCAAATGTTTGTCTAAGTGATTAAAAACCAAATGGTCAAAGCTTTAATTGGAACGAAAGCTGTACCTGAGCCAAGATTCAATGGAGATAATGCTGAGCTAGGTGTACTGACTGTATTATCATTTATTATCATTTACTCCACACAACCAATCAACAAAAAAGGGCTTGCATTTGAAATTGAAATGGGATGAGTACTAATCTGCCTTTCTGCTCTCTGGTTAAAGCCAAACGATTTCTTTCCTTTTTTGTATTTTCAATAATTTTCTATATTTGCTAAGAAGCTTGGACCTAATTGATCTCATTGGACCACATGTTCCTGCCTCCTGTTTGTTGGAAAAGCAGAGAAAAGGCAGGCTTTAGAGCATTTACAGGATTATGCATCACAAGCTTAAACCGTATTGAACAGTTCACTGTTCAGACTTATGGAATACACAAAAACCTGTTTATGTTATGGTAACAGTATCGTTACAGTACTAGCTACAGCATACCTTGGCTGGACCTCAGGATGTGTTTGTATTTATCATATTACTGTACATATTTATTAGAGTCATAAAAATAACCATGTGTAATTTTTAAGCAGGTCCTCAAAATGTCCACTATACTGCATGCAATATTTACGTAGGCTAATTTGACCATAATAGCAAATGTATGAACACTGCAATGTTATGTAAATGTACTTTAATGTAAATAACCCATGCAATTATTAGCCATTCCAACTATGTTTATTGTATTACATATATTTTTACATAATTGGATGTCATTATTTTTTATTAGTGTTAAACCTTGTGTCAGACAAGAGTCCAATTTAAAGTATTATAATTCATAATAATAATACGAATATGATGCTTTGTAAAATACACAAAAGAAAGAATGACACGGATTCTTTAATATACTGTGTGAGTATATTAACAGTGTTTCTTACTGTAAGTCACTGGCCACACATTCAGTTCACAGTACAAAATTACTAATATGACACATAAAGAAAATGGATTTAGTAAAGTTAATTAGCCCCCAAAATCCTATCAGATATTACTTGCCAAAAAATAAAACAGGCCTCAACCTACGTCAAGCCGTTGTTTTTGCTCAGTCTAAATCTTTGCAATGAACTCTACACCAGCTTTATGAAACGTCAGCCTGCTTGAGATGAGTTCAACTTCATTTTCCATCTCAGTTCTTTGCATGGTCAAGATCTGTCTTTGTCCTTATGCTCCGGGTTTCATCAGGCTGGTAACAGGCGGAAGACTGGCAGCTACAGTAATACCCTTGGGTTTTCTCTGCTCATCTCAGGACGCTATTGCTGTCTCTCCCAGAGCTCACCGCACACAATTCCATTAAACTGTCACATCTCTCCAAATGACTTTCCACTGTCCAAGGAAAAAGACCCTCATCTTCACAGACACAGTACTGAACACAAGCAATAAACAGCAGGTGCTCGGCTAGCAACAACATATACATGATTAGGATAAAATAAAGTGAAGGTCAGTCATTTTGAAAGCTGGCTAAAGTATACAGAATATGCAAAATGGCTGGGCTTTATTTTCCATTTTTGCATTAGCTGCCATCTCACAAATTTAAGGTCGTCAGCATTGTTACTGCCTGTTATTAGATACTCAGGGGACATCTTTTTGCAGCAGGTGGGACTGGGAGAGCAGTCAGCTCAATGAATAGAGCTTTTACAAAAGCTCAGTTAGAGGTGTATAGCTGACAGGTGCCACGGTAACAAGAGGATACTGCCTGTCCAGCTAAAACATGCATCTGTAATATGTAGTCCTTTTAATAAACATTCTGTAAATTAATATGTTTAAATATTATTTTTCTGAATTTCAATATGTGGGATCTCATATTCTCAGATATTTTGTCTTTCAGAGTAAGCAGTTGCCGTTTCTTACAAAGAAAGAATGTCTTAATGTTAATTCTGACAAACAATCTTTTGCAAATCATTTCACATTTTGTAGAAGTATAGCTATAACAACGGGAGCTGTTATTAAGCATTCTTGAGCCTTAAAACATAGTAATATATTTCAGAGCAAGAGTTGCGTTTCAAAAACTGTTGTTTTCTGTCAATGGCAAACAGATTAAAGCTGCTTAGCTATATCTGGACATCAGTCTGACAATATGATTGCCTGAGGACTGCCACTGCTCACCCATTTGCTGTATAGTCCCAGAATTTATTTTGGTATCTAGCAATCCAGTGTCAAATCATGAAATGCCCCAAAATATAGGCTACAGTAAAATGCATCAAACAATAAACTGAAGCCATGTCCAACAACAACAACCCTGCATTAAAACAACGTCTCGGGTCACATCCTGCAACATTTATAGGCCTATAGCAACAGTGGACTGTTTCAAACAACACAATTTCCTGACAAGATGCTACGCAATAGAGCAACAGCAAGCAATAAATACAGCATTTCACTTACACTCTTAGACACTTACGAGTTTTGGTCCTGCAGTAACAAGTCACAAGAACAGATGGGCAACTGGACATTTTATGAATTGTTTAGTTTCTATTTCTCTGATGTATCCTCACCCATCATAAAATATCTCTCCACATTAATCATGTGTGCAGCCACACTAGACTATACGTGCTCCATTCATATGCATGGGAAACGTCACTTTTTGGTACGTAAACAGGCCTATAAGTTACTCTGACCAGTGAATCTGCATAGCGATCAGAGGCATGGCCGTTCGTACCACTGATGTCCCCGAGGTCTGGACCTTGGTATTTTTTTCGTGGTGTAATAAAAGTCGTGCGTCTAAGAAGATTAAATATATTTTGAGGCTGCTGCTAATATTGTACAAAATTACTGATCTTAAATCATCTCACGACTCAAATCTGATCTGCCTCAGCGCTTATCAAAAGCGATAACCAATCAAGTGAAAGAAGGCGGGAGTTACGACACCGTTCGGGAATTCCAGAGCAGCGTTTTAGTTAGCGCGTGATGTAAGTAGCTAAACATTTAACATTTACCAGCTGTTTTATCATAGAAATGTTAAATGATAAATGATTGACAGTAGTGTCCAGTCATGCAAAAGTGATACCAAACACCGTTTCGAACAGAACTATAGGCTATCATTTATGTAAATCTTGTAGTGTTACAAAGTTTGAATGTGAACGTATTTTGAATGAATTTCATAAACTTGCTTACCTCTAATAGTAAATTCACACTCAATTTATGAAACAAAGTGAGAGTTTTATGCTGAAACCTTTACTAGAGCATGCTAAACTGTGACCAGTTGAGTTTATATCCTAGAAAAATAGAAACAAGTGTTTGGAAATAGTTCAAATATTACTTTACAATAAATTCTAAGTTTTGTAATTCTTGTTCTGTAACTAGTCGTATTTTTTTTGTACTGTAATATTTTTTTAATTCAACCAAATAATTAAATATAATGGAAAGGTATAACACAATCACAAAAGTAATTTTGTAAACGTTATAGAAGTAATTTTAATGTGTTCCAGTGACTAGAGGCACTAGGATGAATTGAAAGTGTGACTATTTCCAAACATGCAGTTATTGAATAAGCACTGTATATTGTTTTTATTTCAAAATAGCTTCAGGGCAGGACACTTTAAGATATTAAAGGCATTGGTGTTTATTTTACTGTTCGGTAGTCAATGGTGGTCAACAGTTCTTTATAGATCTACAACGGAAATGTAAAAATTGCAGAGAAGGAACTGAAGCTTGTTTTTATTTACAAATAATTCCATGAGGAATTCAAAGACTGCTTTTTCATGGTGATTACCATAATCTCATCTCAACCTGTAAGAATGTATTTTCTAGAGCTGTGGTTATTTCTTTTTGTCACACCCAACTTTGAGACTTTATCTTTGTCATTTTGTCTTGTTTATTATAACAAAGCTGTTTTAAAAGTGTGCACACTTTTTTAATAATCCTGAAAGCCTTTTAATAAAAATAAACAATAACTTTTTAATTACAGGAAATTACTATTAAAATATGTATTACCAATAATTTAGGTGATACTGCTATAAAAATCATGTATTTTTCCATCTCATTCATTTAACACAAAAGGCACTAGTCTGTTTATGTCATGCACTGTATCAAATACCTTCTTAAATAATTGAATAGCTTTATCTGATAAACGCAGATCAAATTTAAATGTGCAGAACTGTATGCTCGCTCTACACTGTGAAGGCTGAAGTAAGTTGCAGACTTCATAAAAAACATTGTGTGTGAACACGATGTGAGTGCTGTGTATGTCCCCAATCCCACTTGGCCACGTTTGTTTCCGTATACGCAGGCAGAATGCTGTGAATTTAATGTTCAATCCTGGTCCTAGAGCAGGGGTTCTCTTTGGAGACCCATAGAAGTGTTTTTGTCACGTGTTTAAAAGCTTTAATCACATTGTTCATAAATCACAGTTGTTTGTTGTTTATAGCCTTTAAAATCACAAAGAACCTTTGTATTTTTGAGAGGATTTCTGACAGCTGACAGGTCATAAAAGTGAACTGTGTTCCTTCCTTCCCAAATTGCATAGTTTTATTGATGACAGCCCTGTTAGGTGCTCTTTATCATCTTGTGACCTGGATTTTCTGCTGAGTAAGAAAAGTAAAGCTTCATCCTACCCAGCAAGATACTGTATTAAATAATAATACACAATAGTGCCCTCTTGCTTGTTCTTTTTAGCTAAAAGCGGACAGGTGATCCCTGTTTGGGACAGGAAATCTCTCAGGCAGGATCTCAGCATGTCTGTTCTTCATAAATACACAAACATTTCACAATTAATCTAGTGTTTGCCTGTTAAATTACCTCTTATGTCTTTATTCGTGCCAAAGGCAAACAGAAAAGCTCACAAAATGATTTAGGATCCTATCAGGCCAGCAAGTGATACATGTCTATTCTCTGTTTTCCATAACTGGATTATGAATCACCATGACACCTACATCGGAGCATCATCTTTGCTTGTTCATTTGTTTTGCTCTGGTACATATTTCATATAAATGGAGAGGGATGAGAGTGCACAATTTCACAACTGAGATATCCATTTCAAATGACAACATTGCACGCTCTGAAGGGCCCTTTAATTTTTCTCTGGTCTGCAGAAGCCAACAGAGAGCGAAAATAATGACGAAGAGAGGAGAGGACTCTGGTCAGATGGTTTCAGCAGCACAGTTTGTGGGCACACTGTTGACCCATCTTCAAAAGAAGCTGTCAGACTTGTACTGCCAGACGGTGTGATAGACTAACATGATAATATCTCATGAGCCGGGTATCATAAACAACTGTGAGCTGCTGTCAAACAACCAAGGTAAACATAACTTTTCTCCCTTCTGAATGGTTTTGAGTTGCCATAAACTTTCAACAGATATAAAGTCTGACAGTTTTAAGATATATCATAAGCATTTTGAACTCTTTTATGTTCGTCTGCAGCATCAGAATATTTTGATTCTTCTTTTTTGACATTAAACGTCTTTAAAAGATGAAATGTCCCTTACTAGTCTTATAAGCTGGAGTAATAGGCTTGGTTGATTGAATTATTGAAGTCAATTTGCTTATTAGTTTAACAGAGTAAACGTTCCATGTAAATAGATAAAAACTTGTTCATTTGTACAAACAAATCTCATCCCTCCAGGACCTCCACATTTATAAGAGCTCAATGAATAGATGTCAACCTAATATTCTTCTTTCATAAAGCTTTTTAATATCACACACTTCTCTTTCAAAAGAAATGAAGCACCACTGACACCTCTTGACACGTCCCAGATATCTTTGCTTGACAGGCAGTGTGTGGCGCTGCAGGCGACTTGCAGATTCCCCAGTGTTGACAATACTGTCTAAAACTGCCGCTTCCATATGTCCATTGGGTCCACTGCAGAATGAGACCCAAGTGGCTTGGCGTGCAGTGTGGATGTTCACACATTAATGCCAAAAACTCTTGAGAGGTTGTCAAGAGATAGTGTGATGAGGGCAAAGGGTTTTCAGGAGAAGAAAATGGCTGTATGGCTTTGAAGGAGCCATTTGTTCAGAGAATCTTCTCTTTTCAGGGCTCAGATGACATGTCCTGCTTTTGAGTGGCTGTCATGAAGAGATTGTTGGGTTTTTGTTTGTGTGTGGGGGTTTTTTCTGGACAGCCCACCAAGCCACTGGCAGATCTTGGGCTCTACCAATATGCATGAAATAGCTGCCAATTTCGCAGTTTTCACACAAACTTGGACAACATTGGAGTCACATCAATTACAAGTCCAATAATATTCTAATATTC
This sequence comes from Oreonectes daqikongensis, assembly GCA_026939265.1. NCBI lineage: Eukaryota > Metazoa > Chordata > Actinopteri > Cypriniformes > Nemacheilidae > Oreonectes > Oreonectes daqikongensis. Next base: position 5,219,914 of record JAOTQM010000343.1, on the reverse strand, counting down.
ATGGAAATAGCGATTTAGCAGCTGTGTGTTGTACTTTATGCACACATTTACCTTGAATTTTATAATTGTTTTTAAAAGCAGTGCATGATTTTATCTAATAAATGCTCTTGTTGAAGGATGTTGTTGGATGACTGTAGCTTTGAAACTTGCAAATGTGCTTTTTGCAATACGGTCTAACAAACATTAGGATGTGTGGTTTCTGGGATTTAATTTTGAAATTAGTCATGAAGCCACCACAATCCATAAATATGTCTGTTCAGCTTTAACTGTAACTGTAATCCTTTGGGCTCAAATTCAATGTGCCAGGATTCAGGAGGTGTAATTTTTAAACAGTAAATTGACTTATGAGATGTTATCTAACAGCATCAGACACCTTGCAAACATCGAATTATGTGATACCTGACTCACTTGTTACTGTTTGATCAACTATCATCAAGTCTACTACTGAAGAGGATAGCAGACTTGTCCAATGATCGTCACCTGACCGCTGTGTGGCAAGGACTAAATGTTTAAAGTAGGGCTGTCAAACGATTAATCGTGATTAATCACATCCAGAATAAAAGTTTGTGTTTGCATAATATATAGGCTATCTTTGTACTGTGCATATACATTTTGTATTCATAAAAACATATATAGGCCTGCATATATTTAGAGCAACATCACACTATACTCGAGCGATATTGCATTTATAGCCTACAACAGTTTGACGGCACAAGTATGTTGATAAATCAGAAACAATGTCGGAGTGTCTTACAAACCCTTCGGTTTTTAAAAGAATAGGGAAACTAAACTACTTTCTTCCGCCATGAATTCCAGAACAGCGCAGTTAATCTAACCGTCACGTCTTTTAAATTAGCGCGTGTGAATGAAAGAGAGAGAGTGTAAAAGGAAACTCACCGAGAATGCGTTAATCCTATTGCACAGCGGTACTTTTCCATTGCTTTATAATGTAAACATGTAACGGAGGCCAGCTAGTGTGAGCGCTGTGCAGGTTAAATCACATTTGACCTCAAGCGACAGATGATGTCTTCACTGTTAGATCGTCCGTCTCCCTTGCCGGACCGATTGGTGGTGTTGTGCCGAATTTTGACCCCCCCCCGCCGGATTACGACTCCCCACATTGAAATTGCTGGGGATTGGCTAATCCTAACCCCTCCCTCACACCTAATCCTAACACCTAATGTTAGTGGGGAATGGGGGAGTCATAATTTGGCAGGAGTCATTTTTCGGCACGAAGCGGATAAATCCGGTTACACACGCGCTTGTTTACACTAGCAAATTGAGACGGCAGTTTCTGTTGTGTAAAGCGCATCTCGAGACCCGCGCGTTTTTGAAACCGCGCAAGCCTGTGTGCATGTGTTTACTTTCTTCTTACATTAAATGGCGGAATGTGACCCAAGCACATACCGCCACCTACTGGATACTATTGTCATATTCAGACCTTTCCATATTATTACAAAAAAGGACTCCGGTATCAGCTGGCGCTGCGTTTTCATGTGTTTTCTAGTGACGGAGTAATACAATTGAGAGTGAAGCGGCTCAACCAATCAGATTCGAGAACCAGAAATAACTGTTGTATAAAAATAAATACATCTAAATATTTCCTAAATATTTATAGGCCTACATGTAGGCCTATGTGTATGTTTTTATGAATACAAAATTGATATGCACATTACACAGACATATATTATGTAAACACAAACTTTTATTCTCAATGCGATTAATCGCGATTATTCATTTGACAGCCCTAGTTTAAAGATTGGCTTTTCTCCTGACAACTTTACGATTACTTGCAGAACTGTTTAAGAAGATTTCTGTGCAGAAAGTCAAAGATGGATGAAAGATACTGTAGTGTGTGAAATTCACACTTGTACAGTAATAGCCTTGTTGCATTGGTACTTTAAAGAACAAAATAGAAGAAAATTATTATACAAAAGAGCCATGCACCCCTTAAGCGAGAGCAAAATAAATAAAATCAATGTTTTGAAAGAAATGACAGTCTGACAGAACTTTCACTTTGTATCTTTTGGCCTACTGTAATAAATTGGTTGCGCTAACTTGATGCTAATGTTTCACAGGGCAAAATGTGTATGCAAAATAAAGAAAATGAGTTTTTGAGAGAGAGAGAGAGAGAGAGAGAGAGAGAGAGAGAGAGAGAGAGAGAGAGCTGTTATATTTGTCTGCTAGCATTTGATAATGTAGCTTTATTTGTTAGGTTAGGGTGTAAGTACAGTAGCCTTGTTTGACATGTAAATGCTTGAATATGTGGATAGTTAAATAATGTACTTATATTTAAATGAGAGTTATGGCAGAAGGTAAATACATTCTTGTAAATAACTTTTTGAACCGTGGTCACTGTATGCACTGCATTTATTGTATATAAAAGTTCAGCTTTCTTCTCCTTTGTGTGAAAGAAAGTTGTACAGGCTTGAGATGAGGGTGAGCAAAGGATGATAGAATTTCCATTTTTAAGTGATTTGTTCCTTAAATTATATCTACTCACAAATGTCAAATGGTGAAATATGTTTCTAATATGTAAAGTGTTTTATTGCAGCTTTAGGTGTTGTTTGATATGCTGAAAGTAATGACCCTCCTCGCATTTAAGGTCAATAGACCTCATTCATGAAACATTTGCAGAGCGAATTTCTGCGTAAATTGTTCATAAAACCATTCTTAGGTAAATCACCACATTCAAATGAATGTGACAATTTGCATAGGAATTGTTTTCCAAATGATGTACACAGAATGATTTACACAGTGCTTCATGAATGAGGGCCAATGTGCTTGAGAGACATTTTCACATATTACATTTTGCAGACATTTTTAAAATCAAAGCGACTTAAAGAGCATTTAGGATATACATTTTATCCCCATCTCTGTATGCTGGAATCAAACCTATTTCCTTTGTGTTGCTAATACCATGGTTTACCAGAGGAGCTACAGGATTACCCCATTGAATAGCAAAAAACCCTGTTTGTGCTCAAATGATGTTGATGTTAAGCATGTACAGACATGCTGCTCTCAAACCTTTGATGAAATTCAATGCAACAGCATTGGAATAATAAGGGAGGCAAAATATGAGGGTATGACAGTATTCTTTCTAGAGGTTCGACTTTTCAGTGATTCATTATGACTTGCAACATAAATGTAAATGGGAGTAACAGGTGCCAGAATCTCAGCTGTGTAAAATGGCTGTTCGCACCGAGATTTATAACATGCAATAATAGCAGCCACAACCCCTACCCCAAGAACAAACACGATGAGTGACAAAGGCTCCGGCTGCAAACCTCCATTATTCATTCCAGTATCACATGTCTATCTCTCAGCACTGAGAGATGTCATTGTGACAGCGCCATCATTGTGTCTGTGTCAGGCGCCTCTCTTTGAACTGAGTCCTAGTGCTAAGGTGGACCTGTCCCACTCCTCTCCTGTTCAAATTGGATTTCTTTCCCCACTTTGTTCCTTTTTAAGGTACTGGGGTTGTTGTCAGATCTCAGGCCTGCTGTTGAAATAAATTCCCTGTCAGTGGTGCTTTTACACCCTGTCATTTACCAAGATTTACGGTGAAACTGGATGCTGTTTTGTCCCATGCTTAAAGGGATAGTAAACTGAAAAATAAAATTAATTTTTTACTCACCTTTGAGTTGTTCCAAATCTGTATACATTTGTTTGTTCAGATGAACACAGCGAAAGATATTTGGAAAAATGCTTATAACCAAACAGTTCTTAGATTCCACTACCATAGTTGTAAAAATGACTATAATTGTTTTGTTCTGTTTAACACAAAATTAGGTATTTTGAAGAATGTAGGACAGCAAAAAGTTCTGGGGTACTTTTGGCTACCATTGTAATTTTTCCTATAGTCAGTGGGATCAGAGAACTATTTGGTTACAAACATTCGTCCAAATATCTTTCTCTGTGTTCAACCTATTGAAGAAATGTATACAGGTTTGGAACAACTAGAGAGTGAAGAATTCATGGCAGAATTGTCATTATTGGGTGAACTATCCCTTTAAGGAGCTTTGTATATTTGGTCCCTTCATGTATTGTGTGTGTGTTTTGCACACATAAATGTAAATGATGTAGAAATGGCAGTTTGCCAACAATATGACCGCATGGTACATTAAAGTACATTACTCGATTCAGACTCCTACAGGGTGTAAAATATCATTAATCTGCCATGGCCCACTCAGCAGTGAGAAATATATTTCCTTAATGTGTTTGTCTATAACTTACTTGGAATGCAAATATGAAACAGAGAAACAGTGCAACTTTTTCGAAATTTTTCACAATGACAAACGTAGTTAGAATTTGACCATGGACAAGCTGTTTTCTGATATCAATTACATTAATAAAAATGGTGTATTTTAATGAACAATGAATTAATTGAAATATTAAGCATTGCAGTCCATAGCATTGCAGTCAATCACCTTGTCCAAATAACGTTTTTAGCAGTTTTATGTAATACGATTTTTAAAAACTAACACAGCACCCATCTACCTCAACTCTCTCTTACAGACCTACATCCCCTCCAGAAGTCTGCGGTCTGAAAACGAGCGGCGCCTCATTGTTCCTTCACAGAGAGGAATGAGATCCATCTCAAGGACATTTTCTTTTACCATTCCCGGCTGGTGGAACGATCTTCCTGTTTCCATCAGGACGGCTGGATCAATTTCACAATTCAAATAACAGCTGAAGACCCACCTCTTCCATGTGCACTTAACTGTCTCATAATATAAAAAAAAAAAAACATTCTACCCCTATTTTTCCTTTCCTTATGTTCTCTATATACTTGCTTATACTATCTTGACATTGTATTTGAAACTTTGTATTACTAGCACTTCTCGTGAATATTGCTTACTTAGATGAATCGCTTGCTGTTTTCCTCAATTGTAAGTCGCTTTGGATAAAAGCGTCTGCCAAATGAATAAATGTAAATGTAAATGTAAAAAACAAAAAATGGTAACAATTGTATTCCATTATGGTCAACCCATGTGTAAAAAGGAGGTGAACTATTTTCACCTAATCATGTGACTACATGAATCATTTTGGGGAAGTTGTGGCCTAATGGTTAGAGAGTCAGCCTTGTAACCCAAAGGTTGCAGGTTTGACCCTCAGTATCAGCAGGGATTGTAGGTGGGGGGGAACCAATGGCTGCCCACTGCTCCGGGTGTGTGTGTGTGTGTGTGTGTGTGTGTGTGTGTGTGGGTTAAATGCAGAGCACAAATTCTGAGTTTGGAACACCATATTTGTTATTTCTGTTATGTTTGAGATTTGTGATGCAAAAGAGTGTGCGTTTGCTTAGCTGTGGCTGTTTCGTGTGTTGTTTCATTCAATGAGCAAATTTTGCTTATACCAGTAGTGAGATTGGTCTCTTATTTGCTCACCATGCATTACTGAGACCAGTCTCTTCTTGCTCATTTAATGTTACATATAATAATAAACAAAGTTGTCATCAGCATGCTTACATTATTGGTAATGACACTATAACTTCATTGCATTGTTGGTTGTTTTATTCTTGTTCCACAGACTTAGTTATGCGGAAATGTTTTCCTTAATTTAAGTGAGTTTATTCATCAGACCATTTTTTTGAGTGTGTACTGTAATGGCATAGTGCATATACAGTGTTTGTAAGTGTTCATTGTTTAGACACTACCTGCAACATTCAATTATAGCAGGATGGTGGCAAGCCAATGTAGGCTACTCGCCTTAATATCTCGCTACATAAATTATATTTTAATAAATACTTCATTAAATCAGAAACACCTAAACTAAAAACAGGTAATGCCATTTTTTTTAATTCTCTGCCAACCCCCTTGCCATTACAGCTCTGATAAGTTTGCATTATGATTTCCCCAACAATAGAGGATGAGGCAATCAGAGGCAGAAATGGAGGCTTAAATTATATTATATTCATACCTGACATTTACAAATGAATGCAATGGAGAAGTTCCTCAGTAATCTGAAGAGCACAGCAGGTGTTTCTATCTACACAGATGGCAAACACCCACCGTCTTCTCCATAGTAAAGCTTGGAACACAAACACTCACAAAGAATGCCAATTCTGGAGGCAGCACATCATGGAGAATGCTGAAAGACACCTTAATATGTGCCAGACAGTCAAAGGAGTGTCCCATCAGTACCGGCGCTCTTTGTGTAACGACAAGATTCTTTTTTTCCCAACTCTCTGTCTCCAGACGTCAAGCTGAAGATGTCACAGAGCTCTACTCATCAGTCTATCCCCTGTGATCTCTTTTTATTAGATCGTGAAGCGTGTGGCACACACAAACAGAACCGTGGCTGTATGCTGATGTTTGCCATCTGTGACCAAGAAAAAGCGATTGCACTTAGATGCAATTAGAGGAGTGAAATGATGACTTAAGCAAGGACAAAGCCTCGTACAGAATACAGAGTAGGTAAATAAACAACAGCTAAATAAACACAGAGTGAACCACATAAGACATGTGTGGATGATTATAACAGGCATGGGTTTAAGGAGGGATTTATCAATGGGAGTAAATGAAGACTGTTTAAACCACTTTAAAGGGACAGTTCACCCCAAAATGAAAATTCTCTCAACATTTACTCACCCTCAAGTTGTTCCAAATCTGTATACATTTATTTGTTCTGATCAACACAGAAAAAGATATTTGGAAGAATGCTTGGAACCCAACCGTTCTTGACTACCAGAAACATTTTCTTTGTAAATGTCTTTGTTCTGTTAAACACAAAATATGTTTTGAAGTATGTAGGAAAGCAAACAGTTCTGGGGCACTTTTGACTACCAATGAATTTTGTTGTTTGGAACTCAAGAATTATTATTTTTGGGTGAACTGATTTTAGGCAACAAACACGTTTCTTATATTTTAAAATCAAACAAAATTAAACATGTATTCATATGATATACGCACAAAAATTATATTGAATTATATTGGCCAGCCCCTTAAATAAACATGTTTAACTTTTCTAGTAATTTTAATCAAAACAAATATTAATACAATACTAAATTATGATAAAATGTCTGTACACATGTGTAGGCGTTGGGTGATGAGATTCTGGCTCGTAATGTGCATTTCGCATTTTAAAAAGTGCACACTTCTCTACAATGTAATTGTATGCTGTAATATTAGGATTTGTGCTCAAACATGTTCATTTGTCGGATTGTGCATATGCTTTTGGCCATAAAGTGTACATATTTCCCAACAAAAAAGTTGCTGCTTGTAATATAATGCCCCAGATAAGGTAATTGTTGGACAACTTGAATGGCTTTGCACCTTCTATGTATGTTTATGTGTATCCAACATATTGAAAATGGTTTTAGCTCCTTTAAACCGAAGCACATATCCTCACAGGGTGCTTGCAAATTAGTAAGCATTGTCTGTGCCTCTGGAAGATTACCAAGCTATAAAAAACTGAATGACGTTACATAAATGAGTGTTGTCCTTAGCTTTTGTACTGTAGATTTTAAGCATCCTCCCCGACAAAATAGCTGAAGACTCATAGCAGTCTAAAGATGTGATGCACAATATCAATGAGAGCATAATTTTGTACCTAATTCTCTGATGTAGGAGTGGCATTAGTACGTAATTCAGTTTGGTTCAAAGCTAGTGAACATCAAGTACGTTTTTGGTGGCGCAATAGCATGCATAAATCTCGCGAATGTAACACCGTCAAATTGAATGAAATGCTCTCATCTTACTTTTCAGGCCGCTGTATGAGAAATGCTAATTGCTTTGAACGCCCCCTTGGAGTAATGGGACTTGTAATTACAGTTTAGCACCAGACAGACTCTTCGTGCTAGCTGTTAATTACTCTCTGCTAAAGATGAAGAGACCCAAGATAAGCATTACAATCACAGGCGCTGTTTGAAGAATGATGTTGTGACTTCACAGAGGAGACAACATCAGTTGCCCGAAATGTCTGCCCCCTGGGTCGAAGAGCAATTTTTGTGGATGTTCCAGGGTGACACGGTCTTAAAAACGCGAGCGCGCTGCACAGCGAGGGACCTACACAAATTATTCCCATCAAATACTGTGCAAATTGCCATGTCAGTTCCCTAATCGAAGAGGTGGAAAACAGACCTTGGAGTTTATGCGGCTTCAACGCTCTAAGCCGGGTTGCATGTCTGACATTGAAACAGCTTCGCTTATTAAATGCGCTGTAAAATGAACTAAAACAAATATTTTAGAAAATAGCCTGGAGGAAATGTATTAGCAAGTTCTGTGGTAAAGTGGGAAATTACAGGGAAACACCTACAAGGATTTGTTCGTTTAATGGAGTTCTAACTGAGGGAGGAGAGAGAACATTACTCTAAGCACTAAATGGTTGCTTACCTCACTCCAGTGACGGTTCTTCTGGCATTCCTCCACAACCTTCATGTCCATTTAATTTCGATTTCAATTACAGTAGGAAGTCCAGAGGTGTACTTGGAGCTCAGATTGAGCCCTCCGTCTTGGACAGCAAACCTTTATCCAAATGTGTTTTTCCTTATCTCACTAAAGCATTACTTTATTAACACACAGAGATCATTTTTAGTTTACTCTGGTCATTTGGACCCTGAAACGAATAGCAGTTGGTAGATTCCTCTATTTAAATACTTCCAGCAGTTTAAGAGCAGAAGATTAATTGATCTGACACCTAAATGTTTCAGCTAAGGGAGAAGTGAGTGGACTTCCTGGCATCGACGAGCTCTCTGTATTTCATCTCCGCTCCCTTGCCAATCCACCGGAATAGATCATAACTGCAGATAACTATATCAGCGCTATTCGAAAGATAAAGATGTCACCAATTCTTTTGTGGAGGAACCAGTCATCTCTCATCATGATATGTTGTTGTAATTGATCCCTTCCATATCACAGTAATTGCAGTGATGGGAGATACTGCTACCTGTAAATGTGATGAGAGCTGCTGACAGCTTGTGTGAATTACTGAAGAGATTAATTATTACAGGCGACAGACTCTGTGGGCCGGGACATGCAGACAGACAGACTGCACCTGTATTGTGTTCCGCTGCACCCCGCCCTCTTCCTGTGTGGCTAATGGCATTGTTCAGGCAAAATTCATTAACTGATGTACTTCCGTCTGTCACGGGGCCCTGTGCTATTAATCACGTGGGGAACGAGACAATGCGGAGCACCTATAAATTCAATTCACAAGTTTCTAGTGCTGTGCAGACCTCAGTCTAAGCCCTATGGATTAGATGTCAAGTGGCTCATAACTCAACAGAAGGTGCCGTAAAATCAAGTCCATCTTGAACTAAGAAGCGCCTCTGGATGTCTAGAGGTCACTAGTCTCTCATTTTGACGTCAGTTCTATGAAGTGTTTAAAGCGAACCTGTGGCTTAGTGCTTCACACCGGTTTCCTTATCTGAATGATACAATCTATGAATGGAATAAAAGTGATTTTAATCTAATGGTGGCACTGACGCTAAATGTTAACCTTTGTACTAAAAAGCAACATAACAAATGTTAGACCCTAAATGTTTTCTGGAAAGTTTCCAAAGTCAGCATAAACGCATACTGTATATCTAATGATCGATGGACGTAATCAAGGGATGTAATAATTTTAAGGAGAGTGTGATGACTTAAGTTTAGGCATGTTTCCATATTCTTATAGCAGAAATAGCTTTTTTGAAAAACAGCTAAAATAATCATTTTTCTGTTTTCTGTGTTAAATGCTCCACAGAATATACAGTTCATATAGAATGCAGAATCCATATTATAGACATACAGTAATGGCCAAAAGTGATGTCCAACTCTGGGAAAACTGACATCTTAATTGAATCAAATATATTATTAAAGATTTTGATTTAAAAAAGAGGTATTTTGTATGTGTGTTGGCTAGTTGTACATTGAGAATAAACTGAAGCTTAGCTTTAGGGAAGATTTAAGAATGCTTATTGAGTAAAGGCTCAAGAGAATTGCTTTTTTAATAAAAAAGACAGGAGAGCATCAACAAAATATTAATTAGTTATAAAACTGTAGTAAAGTAGGCTATACTTTGTTTCCTATGAGATTTGTGTAGCATTTCTGATATTGCTCTTATTTGCCAAAAAGTCAAATACCGTTAATATCCAAGTTGTTGTTTTCTCCATTCTGTACCACACTACTTATATGTTCATGGTTTAATCTAACCTGACGGGGCAAAAGTGATGCACTCTGAACATCACATACGGCCACTACTGTACATGTACTTTGCTGTTAAGCTTCTTATAAACATCATGGACCTCATTTATAAAACATGCGTACGCACAGAATTGATCGTAGAGTGTGCGTATGCAAAAATCCGTCATCAGGGTCTGAGCAGACGTACGCACTTTTGCTTGTCCAACTGCTGCATGTTTTTGGTAATATAAGCCGCTTGTATAGGATTTAGACGTTGACAGGTGCTCTTTCATATACAGCCTATATAAATGACATTAATTAGACATTGTTAAAAAGCAGAGATCTGAAACTGTTCAGCTGCGTACAATGTCAAGATAATTTGCGGTTTATAGAATTCACATCTGATAGAGAGGCGTACAGTATACACGTTTTCTGTGCGTACGTTCGTTATATGAATCACACCTACGCACTTTAAAAATGAGAGAACATTTGGTACGTTTTTTACGCTGCATTTTATAAATGAGGCACCCCCTACTCTACATATTCATGTTTATTAAAACCACTGTGCAAGAAGCAATATGATAATGTGAACTGCTTTAATGGTTGACTACTGTTCCTTTTAAATCATGGGACCTGTTTAACACACCAATATTAATTAATTCATTATTAACATGTGAACAAAACTTATCTAAACAAAACAAAACTTAAAGCTAGAGCTTTTGCATGCAGGTCCTTATACAGTATCTTCAGCCCCGACCACCAATCAATGCTTGCAACATAAGTCAGAAATATTGCCTTTTATGTAAGATATTACCCTGCCTCTTAAAGAACATATTATACAAGGTATAAAATTGAAGGCAGAGGCGAGGTTAATATACCCATGAAACAAAATGGCATTGTCTGATATATATGCCTGTTCTGAATGTAATTCTCCAGCTGATATTTTTCTGACTTTGTGTGAATTGACATGAAGGTTTTGTAACAGAGAAAGAGACTCATATGAAAAAAACAGAATTACAGAATTTGTTAAAATGAGCATTAACCCCCAAAAAGTTTAATAGTCTGCACGCTTTAGAAAAACAACATTTTATTTACATTTACAGCATGTAACTGTATGAACTACAATTTTTTCATGGTTAACGTTTAGTTAGCTGTATTCTCAAAGCATTATGAACTGATCAGCAAATGTGAAATTTGACAGAAATATTATTGGTTATTTTCAATAACAGTTCTTGTAGAAACGTGTCAATAAAGAGACATTCTCTTGCCATAAAGAAAAAACACTTCAGTTCAGCATAGAAATCTAAAATGAGTTACCGATAACAAACAAATCACAAGAAGAAAACCAAAGAGAATTGGTTTAGTCCAACATCACAGATTTTCTATATGTAGACCGTGTAGGCATCATTGATCTAGAAGCTTCAGTAACTGATGCAGTGCTCAGGAACACTGAAGCAGATAGGAGCAGGCTAGCATTCATTTACAGAACTTCTGAAAATATCTTCATCTTTTTTTGGCCCAATGCTATTTTTTATTGTGACAATTTACCCCACCTACTGTATTATGTACAATAAAAAATAGTAGGAACTTTTTTTTTACTTGTATACAAAAATAAAATAAAATAAAATAAAGCAAAAACGAAACGCCCTGGAAGCAACGGTTTATGTAATGTAAACTTATGTAATACCTATGGGGTCATACTTCATCTTTCATACAGTATATGAATAGCAATGAGGGTAAAAGTGAAAAGTTGAAGACAAAGAATAAATGACATTACACATTAAATCAATATGGAATGATGGAAAATAACATTTGTTTGCTTGATTTTAGAATCAAGTAATAGTCAGTGAAAGACGGTGATAAATATATGCTAAAATGTAGGGTTGGTTCTAATCTTCTGCACACATTATGTCGTCTGATGAATTCCCTGCTGGCAAACATATCTTTCTAACATTAATTTAATCATGATGATTTAAAGGTATAGTCTTCATTTACCTTTTATAAGCCTTTGACATATAAACCTACAAGGGGTGCTTCAAGAGCTGGCTGATGAGAAACAGCATGATTTCCAAAATGATTAAAATGGGAAGTGAGACCACATTAGTTTATAGTTTGACCGTGAGAAACATAAAAAAGCACCACACAACACAGTGGAAAAGGGTTTTATGTAAAGGCATACACACATGGTATTCAAACAAACATATCCTTTGCATGCATTGATGTATGGATGCACACACACGTTAGGTGAGGTATGCACTGGACAAGGTCAGATAATAATAATAATAAAGTGCACAACAAATGAAATATAACATTCGGCAGAGAATGGTCAAAACAGTAACAGCCAGTAAAAGCTGATGGTACATGGTGGACACATACAGAGTGCACACTGATGATAAAACCCTGTGGTTTACTAATTACTTCTGTTGAAAATAATTAATGCAGCTCTCAAATAAACAATAAACATTTCAGTGCTGGGCTGGGCTACACTCGTATGACATATTTTGTCCAGACAGAACATTTCTCACTAGGTCATTGGTTTCCATAGTGACATTAGCAGGCTACATTTTATTTCATTATTTATTTCCTTATAACGTTTTTGTCTGAGGCCTGCGCAGGAGACTTCAAATCTAATTTTCTTTTCTTTAGCCACTCGGGGTTATTTCTAGTCTCGCATGCCATGAAAATGACATTTCAGTGTTTAGGTTTAAAATCACACAAATTTGCTATTTGGCCAATCATTGTACAACTCAGATGTTCAATGACGTATCATTAATGTTCATATGTTGTTGTCATTGACAGATTTACAAATACCACAATTTAATTGTGGCCTGCCCCCTTTGTTATTGCTGATCACAGAGACAAGCTCTACTCATTTTGTCATTGAATGTCATTAAGAGTGTGACTTTAATTAAAATGTGCTCATAAAATTGAAAATGTTTTATGGATGAAGTGTATTTTTATCTGTCAGTCTCCTGAAGGAATTGTTAAATTGCACGGTATCAGGATTAAAAACTCAATTTAAAGCAATTACAATTGATAAGTGTTAGTGATCTGGACTGTGTCTAATGTTTCTAAAATGTACTCACTTGAGAATGTCAACTAAAGTTACAATATCAAATCATGATTGAATTAATGTTAAATAAATTATATTTATGTACCTTGCAGCAAATGTGTCCTTACTGACATTTAACATGTTTGGGAATTTGGTAGGACTGAAACATGGTTCAATGATCTATTCCCTGTTCAAGGTTTATTCAAACATTTTGAAAGGAAGACAAGTGGCCTTTTTATCAAATTTAACCCAAATATGAACAAACATAATGTTGGTAATATAGCAGATGGCAAGATTGTTTAGTAGCATTTTTAAGGTGGAACTTCTAAAAATGAGAGAAAATATATAACCTAGACCGAAAATCAAGGTATTATCTTCTTTTTTTCGTTCGAAAATGTAACTGTTTCTTCACCCATCAGGCCTGCCATTCATAAAATGCGCCATGCAATTGAAATCTGCTGTTTTCATTGGTCAGTATTTGTTTGAAGGATTCAGTGTCTCAGAATACAAAAACACATTTAAGCAAAGGGATGTAATATGCCTAAAGTAAAAACAACAACAACAACAACTGTAGTCTCATTGCTCTCATGGCAGGTGACCTTAATTTTAAAAACAAATGAAAGAAACCCATTCATTCCCCCAGTCTGCATTGAAAAAGAGAAAAATAATAAAATATTTTTTATGATTCATGATAGAGTCACTTCACATATCTTCAATAAATAAGATTTGTAAAGACACTTGTTAAAATAATACATACACCCAGGCTCTCAATGACACTGCTGAATGTCTTAATCCAAGCAGATGTCTTCACGACAGCATGTTCGCAACCAAGTCTGAAACCCCATTAGTACAGTTTAGTTCATCCAACTGAAAGCATGGTCAAATTTGTGTCTCCTGTACATTATCCTTTGAGCTGGCTTGAATTAGTAAAGGTTCATGCACTGAACTATGCAAAGAGCTGAGAGTGGCCATGTGGTTATAAGCAGTTTTGTAGGAATTGTAGTGGTTGTAATGCTCATGCTCCAGAGGTGGAAGGTGGAGGTGACTCTCCATGGCTGGAACCCTTGTCAGCTCCTCATCAACATTGATGATCTCAATAGTGCGGGGCGGTCCATCGTGATCCTGCTGGTGATGCTGCTTGCGCATCTTATAGAATATTATGAGCATGACAGCTGCCATAAGTGTGATGGCAACAAAGCAGCCGATGATGATCTTGGTGGTTTTCATCACCTCCTCCAAGCCATTGAGAGACCCATCCATGTCTATCTCAGTCACAGGAATGGTGTACGCCCTCTCGGTGGCAATCGGCGTTCCCCTTGTGGTTGAGGAGGAAGCCCAGCCAAAAGAAGGCTGCACCGGTGTTCTACTGTCCCCATCGTTTGGGGTTTCTATTGTCTCTACGGTCACTGTAGTAAAGTAGCTGAAACCACTGTTGTCAACGGTGGTCACATTAAGGACAGCAGAGGCTGAAATGTTGCCCAGTGTGTTGCTTACAGTGCAAGTGTAGGTTCCTGTGTCCTGTACGGTGACATTGGTGAAGTTTAGCGTTCCATCATTTTGGACGGCTATGCGCATCTTGACTGTCCCGTGCGTTAAGATGGAGCCATTTGGTGTTAGCCAGCTGACTGAGGTTACTGAATTTGTCCGACACTTGAGCTCTGCTGCCATTCCTTCAGTCAAATTGAGGTCAACGGGAGGGTCGACAATAACAGGGGCGTAGCACTGAAAGTAGCTCTGGTCCAGCTCACCGATGTACCGCCCCTTGAGGCTAAGTGGGGAATTGCAGCGGGCACAACAGCTGGTGTTCGTCGGCACGGTCTCTTTCAACCACCAGCTCAGCCAAAGAATGTCACAGTTACAGTTCCAAGGATTGTGGTGCAAATGCACTCGCTGCAGGTGGCGCAAAGGCGTGAAGAGATCGTGGGGCAAAAAGGTGAGGTTGTTGTGTGCCAAGTTGAGCTCTCTTAATGACTGTAGGTCATCTAAGGAGTTCCTCTCTATGGTTTGGACTTGGGCGTGCATCATCCACAGCTTCTGTAGATGGATGAGGCCCTTAAAAGAACTGGGCTGGATCACCGTGAGCTGATTCCCAGACATTTCCAGCTCGTCCAGGCGAATCAAGGGCTGGATGTTGGGGACCTCTTTGAGGTTACACATGCCAAGGTTCAGGTAGCGAAGGTTACTCAAGCCCTGAAATGCTCCACTTGAGATGTAGGAGAGACGCTTCAGCTCCCCCAGATCCAACCTCCGCAGGGAGGGCAAGCGACTGAAGGCATCAGATGGTATGCTCTCGATAGGGTTATTCCTAAGCCACAGCTCCTTCAGTTTTGAGAGATACTCAAAGGCGCCATTTGGGATGGTTGTGAGACGATTGTCAAAGAGCTCCAGAGTGTTAAGGCTGGTCAGCCCATTAAAGGCGCCAATCTCAATGTTGCGGATGTGGTTTCTGCTAAGCTGAAGAATTTCTAGGTGTCGGAGATGCTTGAAACTGTCTACTTTGATGACCTGGATTTGATTGTCCTGAAGGTTTAGATAGCGTGTATTGGTGGAGATGCCATCAGGGACATCCTTTAGACCTCTGCGTGTACAGATGACCTTACTAAATTGGTTGCTGCAGGAACACACAGATGGACAGGTTTGAGCTCGCACCAATCCAGCGACGACAAGCAATTGCAGGGCTAAAAGCAGGAGAAACAAGGGGTCAAACCAAGCCCCTTTCCATCTAGGACCTCTCAACATCTGGCGCTGATGGTAAGAGGTCATCTTGTTCAACATTCATAATTTAATGCCCACCGATTTTCTCTCCCCAAACATTTACAGGCAGACTGAAAAGGAAGCAGATGAAAAGAAATATGTTAGCAAAAACGTGTCATGTTGAAGTGTCAGCACAGCTGATGAGAGTCAATCAGAACATCAGAGGAAATTTCAAAAGCATGACAAAGACAACTGCTAGACATTATTTTGTCCAATGGGGCAGCATGTACATTTGGTCAGATTCTTACTAAAACTAAAAAGTAATCAAACTGAACCATATATGTCCCCAGGGACATTTTTGTTCTTTTTATCAGTGTCAAACAAAAAGAATTACTCCATCTTTGGAAATGCAAAAAATATATTTTTACATTGAGACTGATAAGATAAGCATCATTACTGTCACACTTGTTTAATGAGCCTGCACATAGACCCATACACCAAATAGGATGCACAAGAATAAATGACTGAAACATGTCATTTTCTTTATTTAGTTCTACAGCTCACACACTCAAGCAGAAGCAGCTTAGTCAAGTATTTGTTTTTTTGGACTAGTGTATCTACTTTCTTGACCTAATCCAGACAGATCCTTTGATAGCAGCAAATATGGAAGGGCTTGTTCTGTTGCAATTAACAAAGGAAAAATAATGTAATGAAAACCATAAAAAGTTACTGTATTAGATGAACATCAAATTTCAGAGAAAAACTACCATAACCAGTTAAGAAAAACATCTGTTCATGTAATAAAGGTTCAGAAATACAGGTGCTCAAACACTCCCTGAATATTTTGTGCCATGCAATAAAATGAGACATATGGAAATCTTGTCACCACAAGCTGTCAGGTACATGGATTACGTTGAAGACAAGACCATCACTGGCTATATCCAGGAGATAAGGATGTATTCCACGCTATATGCTTCTGCTTGGTATCAAGATTGCTACATAGCAACCAAATTGTCAAAACCCACAAGGAATGTACTGCTGTTAAGGCACACACTAAATTTAACAATTTCTCAGCCTCAAGTCTGTGCTCTTTTTATGACAAAATTTGATGTTGTCCATTATTTTATTTTAATGGGTATTCTCATAAATAATATGAGGAAATAGGACCTCTGAGTCTACACATTTTTAAAAAGCAACACAGCATCTAAATCTAGAAAAAACAAGATCAGTTCCCTGTTGACAAAACAATGTTGACAAAATAAAATGTTGTTTTTTGGGGGGAGTTTAAACTAATAGGACCTGCTTAAAAATTAGAAAAATTATAAGTCTCAAGCTACAGTATTTCTATATAGTTTGGGTGATGGTGCTACTGGGATGTCATGGTTTGTTACACACAAAGTACACGTGCAATTAAATTTCAGGCTACTCCTCACACAAAGCTATTGTATGACTTCAGAAGTCAAGCAGTATAATGCAAAAGGGAAACTGACTACTTTTATTGTGTGTTTGTCATTTTTAGAGACACACTAAATATGGCTTTAAGACTCCATAAGGGTGAGTAAATTATTTTTAAAAAGTATTTTATTTTTCTGAAATATTTGAATATTGGACAAGGGTGACGTGTTGGTGATGCATAATAAAAGTCCCCAGAGTGACCTTATGAGATCCGTTTGAGAGGTTGTTGATAAAAAGTCCAGAACATTCAAATCAGTATGGCAACAGGCAATGTATTGTTGTATAAGAAACAGAAACGGTAGTAGAAATATTTAAACCCCTCAGCAACCTCACATGAGTGGCTTTATCTTGGTTTATATATGCTATTATACATTAAGTGCAGACAATAAATGTACCGGATGATTGAGAGCATTAGATCGCAGTCTGTTGTTTGCAACAGTATGCCGGAGGAAGACTGTATATCACATGCTTTATCAGTGAAAATCAATTCTAAATAGTTTCGTTTTTGCCCAGTTTTCACAGAATAAATTGAGCAATTTAACATGAATTATCTGCCTTTCTTTTCTGTGATGTCCCATTACACTATGAATCTCTCCTTGTAAATCTGCGCTGCTGATCATCTCATAAATGTAAAATAGTGAACTGTGATTGATTTAGTCACAGAGAGACATCAATCTCTGTGTTCGGCAATGAATGTTAGTTAGCAGCTGTGTAATTGACACCTTACTCTGAGATGCTGAGAGAACTTCCAGTGGACACACATTTAATGGGATGCATGAGGTAATCAGGCCACGTCCTGGCAGGAGGCTCTTTATCATATCAAGAATAACCAAGGAATTTATAAAGCAGGCAAACTAATATATGAGATATTGATTGGCTGATTAGCTAAAGACTGACATAAAAAATGGAAACACAAAAGAGTCGATAATACCACGTTTGATCTCATTAAGAACACAATAGCAACATCCACACATTATCCCCCATGCAGGAGCCTTAAAAGAAGTGAGATGTGGAACAGACTAGAGCGAGAAATATTAAAGATAGCTATTCTTATATAGTTATAAGTCAAATACTCATTTACTATACTGTATTTCAGTCTTCAAGTCTTCTGAAGCCATATAGATTTACGCTTGCATGGATTACTTTTATGACATTTTTATGTTGGTTTTGTCATTTTGGTGCCAAACAGCTTTAGTTAACATTCAAGTTACACTCTTGTGTGTTCCATAGAAGAACAAAAATCTTACAGTATGTCTAACAGTTTGAAAAGAAGGTAAAGCAGCGATTCATTTTTATTTGGGGGCCAAACCTTTTTTAAAACCTACAAGTTTTTAAAATGTGCAAAAGGCGCATTAGTCTGTCATATCCCATTTTTTTGGAGAAGATGCATTTGGTCATTATAACAATGAGAAATGTAATTGCCTTACCATAAAACACAAATATTCTCTAATGAAGATTTAAAATAATGTACTGAAATATTTTGTTACTGCTGCAATAACTAAGTATCAAAGTATCAAACATGTTTTGGATAAGCAAGAAGAGGAGGGCAAAGAAAAGTATTCTATTTGTCTTTGCTAAATCAATAAAATAACAAAATTGTATTTCAAAATTGCATTGTGACTGAATCTTCCCCCGAGCTGCATATTCCTTCTAAGCTCTCCATATTCTTTGATTAAAATAATTATTTTAGTTTTCCACTAATAAAATAAAGATTTACCACAGACTAATGTAGCAAACAAAAACAAACCATAAATATGGATTTTGACTAAATAGATTCTTTGTAAACCAATAAAAGCAATTTTGTTTTTCAAGGTATTATGATGGTATTAAAGGAATAGTTTGCCCAAAAATGATCATTATTTACACCCCTTCTTATCTTTTCAAACCTACATGTCTTTCTTGCCTGCAGAACATAAAAAATAAAAATTTTCCTTAAAGGAAATCGAAAAAAAAATATATATTTTCTTTAACAGACAGCAGGCAAACATTATGCTAACACCAGTGTTACAGTGTTTCAGGCTCACAAACGCTCATTTGATCACCCTTATGGGCGAGGAGTGCTGGTTTACCGTGGTATGAATATTGACTTATCTCAATCACCCCCTGCATTTAACTTCACAAGCAAGCTCTGATAAATCTGTCAAGTGCATTCTGAGAGATTATAGAGAGAATGTAGCTTTGATATGTTGATAAAATAAATGGACTACTGCAAGTATACAGTATATTTTATCTTTGGCAGTGATTCTTCAGCGCACTCTGTGCTCATCTGGTTGTTATCACAGTAAATCTCTTTTCCCCACATTTAGAACATAAGTGTCTACACAAGGACAACAATCGAATCAGATGGTTACACACACATATGTGCCTTGTGAGTACAAAGCAGCAAATGACTCACATTGTATCAATGGCCAAACAAAAACCACAGCATCTATTAAAATGTGCCTAAAATTTCGACTGAGAGGCAACATGAATTTGCATGAGCAGTTATTAATTGAAAATAAAATAACTCAAATGTATTATCTAAGCACACTCGCACACATAATAGAAAACTCCGGCGTGCTCTACTTATTTACCCTAGAACTATATAAGGACAAACAACACACTGAAATGAGTTCTCAGGAGACAGTATGTTGGCTCCTCAGGACCTGGAAACAATGGCTTACAGAGAAGATTCTGCTTTTGGGACGCCTGCCAAGGTCTCCACTTAAATGGGGAGACTGTGTTGAAGCCAAAGCACAGGCTTCACAAATGGAAGCCCTCCAGTTGAATTTACAAAGACTGAAGTGCACTATAAGTACGTGTCATGTTCACCTTCATCTGACAATAACGTTAAACAATGAGATAAATCTGCTACATTAAAGTGCGTGTGATCCTTGCTATTCATTTTACAAAGCTCAAGTAAATAATATCAGAATGTCTTTGTTATTCCTGTTTCAAACAACTCAATAATTTATTACTTGATATCAGATAATATTTTGAATAAATATAACACAGCATGAACAGCGAGTATACTAAATGTTGTGCAAAAAAGAGAAAGAAACAAAGTGATGCACACCTTTCAAATGATCGAAGTCCTATCCTACCGGTGTGTTTAAACAAGTAAAAATCAATACCTTACTTGCCTCTTAGAAGGGCTTTTCAAGCAGTTTAGCCAGAGAAAATAGATACAAAACGAAGGAGTGATGCAAATTACTCCCACATAGATCTTCCTCTGCGCCTCTACTTCCCTTGCACATCCAGTAGGAGTCTTAGTCTGTAAAGTAATTTAGAAATGAAGCCTATACTTCAAGCGTCTAGGGCCAGGTATAATCTCCATAATCATTGGATTGTGCCAAACTAACTTATGCTGCCTCCATTATCATAATGACACTGATGAATAATCAGATGAAATGGCCGTAATCACACTTTTTCCCCCCCTCGCTCTTCTCTGGCTGTGTGGGAGGATCAGGCTGCAGGGATATATAGTCCACGGATCTAATGTTCCCACCTAATATCTCTAATGCCAATGCAGTACGATGTTTAAAGGGCTAGCATTTGGATGTTAAAGTAAAAAACTCGATATACATTAAAGTTAAGCTTTTAATTCATGTAAACACTAATGCTTGGTGGTTATATTGAATTCGAGTGGTCTTCACAAGCAGCTTTTAATATCACTAGTAATAGTATCACTTTAATGAACTTGTTAATGAGACTACCTCTTGTCATTTGCTCAGCCTGGATTCTCCTGGGTATTCTGCTGAGAGCAACTTTCAAGGATTTGAATCAATGGCGATAACGCAGGCACAAACACAGAAAGAGATTCTCTTGCTATTTAATTGTGTTTCCTCCAGCCTATTAAATCAGGAAAATGAAATCACAATCATTACTTGTAAGGATGTTTTCAACCCTCGCTTGGGAAATGATGACCTTCCGCAGTTAATTTTGCCACCTATTTATATTCATTGCAAAAAGGAGAACTTTCATTCTCTAATGAACAACATAGGGAAATCAACATTTGCACTCAACTTTGCAACTCCACAGGGAAACTCTGATTTACAGATGAGTTACAGATATTGATCTAAATCAAACCCGCTGTCGATATTTATGGCCGGCTGGTAAATCATTACAGGACCTCATGCTGATAGTCAGTTTTATGGTTTCGCGATTGACTTAAATATTGACTTTAATCATTTAACGATGAGATATGGCGTGTACTGTCCCACGGCGAGCTATTTAGATTTGCTGGGGCCTGTACAGCACGGAGCATGTGCTCGGCAGAAATCAAGCACAGCCAGGAGCGATGTAACAACATCTAGCCGTGAGGGTAATTTATTGGACGTGGGATGGTGCACCCTAATGTTTTCTGATGTTGTGAGAAGCTTGTTAGCAAAAACATGGGTGCGCTTTTAAACAGTCGGGACTTCTGCCAAAACTGCATCCCACAGCATTGCAGCAGGTGAGGTGAAAAAAGTTAAGCCAGGTTAGAAAAAATGAATGTCTATCTTGATCATATCCTCGAGCTAAAACCGTAATGCCACAGGAAATGAAATGAGGCTAAAGCGCACAAGGCACTGTTGCACCCATTAACGTGGTCTCGACAAATTGATGTCGCTGCGGCACCTAACCTAACCTAACTGCTGCAAAAATTTCTGTCTAGCTATTCCGAGCACACTACGTGGGCAACTGCAAGACTCCATCATATTTGCCATATAATGACATTAGCCATCTTCATTATAATAGACCCTTAGACTATTGTAGCAGATAATCTTTCCGAGGGGAAGTGTTGGTACGACTTATATGGCGCTCTCCAACCACATCCCTGGGAGAAAATCCATATTGTAATGAGCTAAGGTGTTGAGTAAGAATACAATTACAAGACAAAGCGAGTCTTGGCAGCAGCCAGCCTTGCTGGAAATACACAGCTGGAGGGATCTTGCATATTCTCTCATTGTGTTCTGGCAGAATTTTAAGCGAGATGCTTTCAAGTCTGCCTGTTTGCTTGCGCGAGCAGACACAAAGCAAGCGAAGACATGACAAAAACATAAGCGCACGGCTGCAAAAATTTGCAAGTTTTGCTAACGTCCGGTTGGTTACAAGAATGTTTGTGCCTCAGGTTTAGCCCCAGAAACAGCTGTCAAGTCAAAGCACATGTAATAGGTTAAGGAGTGACAGAGCATGAGACGCTCTTCATCCAGACTATCTGAGTACAGTGATTACAACTAAGCCTGGCCCCTTCACATCATTTCAGTGTTCGAATTGAAAATCAGGGAGGCAGAGTGCTGACCACGCTAAAACACAGCAGACAGCAATCTTTAAAGGCGCACCGCAATGACCCATGAATGCAATCTAAACAAAGCTAATCCAGAATCACAAAGGGGGATGAATCGAGCATGTTAAACAAATGCAAAATCAAAGGTTCATCACTCAAGACTCACCTACTCCACACCTTATTGTACACATACTGTACACACACAAAACCCTTTATATACCTGCAGTACTAGAACCCTGTTTTCTTACATATTCAAGATAGTAATCTAGGCATGCATGCATGTGCACAGTAGCACTTACAGTAGGGACTTACTGTATCTATTAAAAGAAATATTAACAATACCATAATACCAAACAGTGGGGGGGACAATAAACATAAAAGCAGTTTTTGAAAGCAGTCAAAATTGTACTTATAAAGATATGTGAACACAGAGGAAAGCCTTGCTAATATCATTATTGCATATGATACTCTGAGTCGCCTGTTTTATTCAACTGAATGTTTAGCTTATCCGCCACGCACACACAACTTTTTCCAACTGAATAAAATCTGTGCACCATTTGTGGACAAAAAAGGGTCTGAAATTCGCTAAATATAGTGCCAAAGTCACTAAATTGTCACCAGTATGAGCGCGACTTTGTGTGACACGTGACATGAATGGCAATGATTGGTGGCTAATTGTGGCCGTTTATGTAAGCGTTATGCCAGGTCGCCACAAATAAAACAATAAATGGGAAACGGCTTCGGCGTGTTAGTTGCAGTGTGTGACGCACTATTCAACAAGCTATTGTAAACAAGCTAACGTTAACTAGCTAAGTAACGTTTTAATCGCTAACATAGCAGATTCATGGAAAAATACATTGGTTATTTTTTGCCACAACTAATTTATTAATGAATCAGGATCATTTAAAGTGAATAAAATAGCCTACTTGAGTTCAACATTCACTGATGAACTGAGCCGCATATCTGACTTGTGTGCATGAGCGTAGGTGAGATGAACGGGGAACGCGGCAGTGGGTCAAACCACTGTGAGGCCAGGGAAGGGGAACTCAACTGGTTCTAAACTTAAAACGCATTTTTTTGCGTTTTTCTTTTCTACTTACACAATTACTTTAGGTATACATACATATATTTGTCACAACAGACAATTTTTTTTGGGGGGGGGGGCAATTCTCAGATGGGGGGGAACGTGTCCCCTCCGATATTAAGTAAAGATCATTGATAAATTTCCTACCGTAAATATATCAAAACTTTATTTTTGTGAGTGAATGCAGCAAAATCGGTAACAAAAATGGTCGGAAACACGCCCACAAACTTCACTCGCTGCTGTCGCTCTTTGTGAATTACCCACTTAAGTTTGGTATCTAATAAAGCTTATAATTTCAGCTTTCGGTTTCAATCATTCTCCACAACATCATTACAGCGGTAAGCCAAAGGAAAGCATTAAAACAAACCTGTTTCTTCTTAGCAGCATCCTGCTACATCACCTCTTAACTTTATTTTTTAAGGTTTTAAATAATGATATCGCCAAATATTGTCCTATTCTAACAAACAATATATCAATTGAAAGCTTATTTATTCAACTTTCATGTGATATAAAATATCTGTAATGAATTACTCACTCTCTAGTTGTTTAAAACCTGTATAAATTGCTTTGTTTGGTTGAACACAATATTTGGACGAATGCTTGTAACCAAACAGTTGGTTATTTGGTTATAAGCATTCTTCCAAATATCTTTATACAGATTTGAACACAAATGTGAGTAAATGATGACATAATTTTTATTTTTGGGTGAACTATCCCTTTAAGATAGTTGTATGTCTTAAGAAAACATTTTTATTCATTTTATGCATTTTTATTCACTCCTAAAAGCTTAGGAAGGCAGCAGGACATTTGTTATTTATTTTCAAGCCGTTTTAAAAATTCTTAGAAAAATATATATTTGTTTCAAATAAAACATTGATTTTGTAAACTGTCTTTCCAGAGACATATTGTTTTATATATTGCACACACTTGATTTTCTTTTCTCCAACCCTCACCCTACCCCTAAATAAAACCCTAAAAGTGTTTTATTATTTAGTATGTTTAATAATCAATTTACATTGTGGGGACCCCTGCTGTTCTTGGATGCACTATGCTTGTTGGGACCCCCCCACACACACACACCCTTCCCTTCGACCACTTGGTTCCATCCTAATATGTAACAGCCACTGTTCATGATCCAATGAAACCCTGATGGTTAAAACAGGCTTTCATGTCGACTTTAGGAACAAGGAAGCTGGTCACGTGAAGCACACTAAGTATAATGGTTATTTTGAGACTTCTGTCGTGTTTTGCTGCAGTGAATGCAGCCTTTCCTCTTTCAAGTTGCTGTGATTTTAATTCAACGACTGGACCCCACATTGTGTCCAGGCTGTTGCACAGCAGTTGTGACTCAGTGCTTACACTCACCCCTCTCTCTCTCTCTCTCTCTCTCTCTCTGTATCTCTCTTTCTCTCTCTGTCTATTTTTTCAGTCTCCCTTTTTCCACACAGGCAGCTTGCTTAGGAATAATTCATGGGTTTGCATTAGGGCCACTACAGTCACTGATAACAATTGCGAAGGCAAATTGATACAGTTGCTCAAGGTTTATATCTTGAAAATTAGTCTTTTAATAATGAGATCAATGGATTTCAATTTTATTCTAAAGTGCAATTATTTCTCTTATATCAATTGCACATAGAGTTTATAAAGCATTTCACTTGCACCCAGAGAAATATAATATCAAGACTACATAGTTTGAGTACACAATTTTTATCCTCATATAAAGAGGAATGGGAATTTAAAATACTGTATTGCACACCATGTTATGTTAACAGCTGGGTTCCCTTTTACCATTCACACAGGTTACCTCGCATACTGTATTATGTGTCTGAGAGAAAAAGAGAGAGAGAGGCAACAAACATACAGGTGGACATGTTGACACATCAATAGACCATGAGAAGCTATATATCACTATTTCTCTCCATATAATCTGAAAGTGTTAGCTTTGCCAGTCTAGGAAGTTCATGTGAATATATGTCTACTTATTACATTTTTCCATCTTTTAAACTGATATCATAAGACAGAGAAAGAGAGATAAAGCAGAATAGCGAGCGAGTGAAAGAGAGAGAGTGTCCGGAGACTGAGGCAAAGAATGATAGTGGTGCATTAAAAGTCAGAGCACATTCAGTGCAGAGCCACATTCATTATGCATTAGCTAGGTTACCATGTGTAGTAATTAAAACACAAAATCATCGGCTAAAACAGAAATTGCGTTTGTAGGTAATCCCATTCTGAACTCCAAACGCAATCCCCGCCATCAGATTCATGGGAGGTTGTCTGAATTTGCACAGCTGCAATTATCAAGATTTTTATTGCACTCAAAGAACAGTTTGACAGTAATGTGTTCCACCGTACAGATACTACAGGCAGTAGACATGGCTGATTCATTGTTGCCATGAGAACTTGGTGTTTCATTTTCTGCCTTTGCTTAAATTAAACTTGATGATCGTACAAGGCGAGAATAGAACTAGCAAGCGAGCGCGAAAAAAATACCGGTTTGACCCTCCTGGTTGGGCACAAATGAAGGAGTCACAGCTAGCATGGTGCTCATCCCATGCATACAGATTGCATTACACAGCCAATCCACTCAAAGAGCCTTTGCTCCTCTAATGCACTGACATGCCTTAGTGTGTGGAAGCAGCCAGTCTCGCTTAGCTAAACGCTCCCCACGGTCGATTTATACAAGGGAGACTGTTTTACTCATCCAGCACCATGCTCAATATCGATAAAGGATCTGTTAGCAAGACACTATACTGTGTCACTATCACACCTACTAACGTTCAACATATCGAGCTCTCTGGAAAACAGGACATACGGCGGCTGCTGCTTTGCATTTTGACCACTGGTGAATAAACTGTTAAATGAGATGGGATGCCGCTGGTGACAATTTGCTTGATTAATTTAGCAATGTATGGAATGTCATCTGTTTGAGCTTCCGTTAGCAACGGGATTATATTCATCCGGACATTTGCTGGAATGACATACCGGGCCGACGCACCAACACATGCAAAAACTAGAAATTACAATGTGAGCTTCCACTGCCCGCCATTTCGAGCCGGAGCACTCACTCCAGCACAGCAAGCACCTCTCTTGTCTGTTTGGTGTACGATGGAGGAACACCATTTGAAAGCACTCCGAATCTCCCCACTGTTCCATTCGGCACACCTACATGTTCTTGTGAGCTGTGTTTTTCACAGTTCAAAACAAATACATCTGCCTAGTCATTAACCTTAATGACTGCACTACACAGACAATGCAAAGGAGAACGGGGAGGCAAACAGTGGTAACCATTACTTTCCCTGCTTGAGATGACAACAGGAGCAGCTGAGGGCCTCCAAGCTATAATCTCACTGTGGCCATATAGTCTCCTCCGTCATTAGTATTGACTCTGCATGAGGCCCGGCCAATTGAAGCGCTCGGCTGCGAGCATGGCGGCACACATAAATCCAGTGCGTTTCAAGCCCCTGAGTGGCTCTCCAAGGAGGCCGGCACATTACTTCAATTCATTCTGGTTTTCTCTTTTATAAAACTACCCCTTTTCGATAGGGTATGATGAAAATCTCCTACAGCTCTGCAGCAGTGGCTTGGGATGAAACTGTAATGCACACGTTTTGGCTTTTATTAGGAACAAAATAACACAGATTATCATGGTTGCAGGGACTGAATGAGACATTGGTTGAATGAGCTGTTGTGAAACAGCATATACTGTACAAACAGACCTACAGTCTGACCGTGCATCAATTCTATTTTAATACATACATTTACATTTAGTCATTTAGCAGACGTTTTTATCCAAAGCAACTTACAGAGAGATTTAGAAAGCAATAAAGTGATATGTCATAGAGGGGCAATAATACAATAAGTGCTAACACCAAGTTACTAGTTTCCACAAAAGCCAGAACACAACCTATTGATAGAAAGAGATAGGAGGGTTAGTATTTCTTTACATACATACCATAAAGGGATAGTTCACCCAAAAATAACAAATCCGTCATCATTTATTCATCCTCATGTCAGTCAAAACATGTATATGACTCTTTCTTCTGTGGAACACAAAATATATTTTGAGAAATGGTTTTGTGTTCATAAAATGGAAGTCAATGATGCCCAGTGTTGTTGGTTACCATTGTTCATCAACATATAAAACACAGAAAGTCATACAGGTTTGTAATGACACAAGGGTAAGTATTTAATGAAATTATTTAAATGTTTTCCTTTAACCTGGTAAAAACAACACAATATAATTTACTTATGACCTACTTTTTATATTTATATAATAATGTTTTTATATTGCTGTTGACATTATTTACTGTAAGTTATTGTATAGTACTTCAATTGTAAGAATTGCTGTAATACATGGCCTTACAGGGATAGTTGTTTGGGGTCCAGTGTTGTTAGGTTAACAATGTACCCATGTTCAAAATATCTTTTATTGTTTCTTTTGGACAAAGAAAGTCATACAGGTTTGGAATGACATGAGGGTAAGTATATAATGAAAGCAATTTCATTCTTGGGGGAACTATCCCTTTAACATAATCTTATTTACTAATGAACTACTTTGAAAAATAATTGTTTATTGTGTTTATTATTAACAGATATACACCGATCAGGCATAACATTATGACCACCTTCCTAATATTGTGTTGGTCCCGCTTTTGCAGCCTCATACGCAACAAACTGTGATGCACTGTGTATTCTGACACCTTTCTATCAGAACCAGCATTAACTTCTTCAGCAGTTTAAGCTCCAGTAACTCGTCTGTTGGATTAAACCACACAGGTCAGCATTCGCTCCCCGCATGCACCAGTTAGCATTGGCCGCCCATGACCCTGTTGCTGGTTCACCGCTGTTCCTTCCTTGGACCACTTTTGATAGATACTGACCACTGCACACTGGGAACATCCACAAGAGCTGCTCTGACCCAGTCGTCTAGCCATCACAATTTTTCCCTTGTCAAACTCGCTCTAATCCTTACGCTTACAAATTTTTGCTTCTAACACATCAACTTTCAGGACAAAATGTTCACTTCCTGCCTAATATATCCCACCCACTAATAGGTGCCATGATGAAGATAATCAGTGTTATTTATTTCATTCAGTTACTGTAGCATGCATATCAATAGAAAAAATTACTGTAAAGCAAGGCTTTAAGTGCCATATTATATAAAAGGCAACAGGCATCAGAAGTATTCTGCTCCGGCTCATTGATAGTATTCCCTGGACTATTGAGGTTTCGATCTATAGTACTCTTGTGCCTTTCATATTAGAAGTGTGTTGGAAATGTTTTCAATGCGAAACAGTTGCAACAATGTCACAACAGCGTGTATTCTAGCAAGTCTGTGATTTATCAGCCTCTAAGACACGGATCTCTTTGACACACTTCTGTTTACGAATCCAGGCCAACTGATCTGAGAACCTTGAAAAAGGCAAGCGCCTTGATGTTCCTCTCCCATATCAAAAATATGCTGAGAGTGGGAGAAGACATCCTCCAGGGGAGGGGAAGGGTGCTTGTTTGAAAAGGGGTTCCAATATAATGAGCAACCCAGATTTGCACTGTGGGTTCCATGCCTGTGATGACAAACACAGAGCGTAATCAAGACAAACTGATATTTATAAGCTGAGCTGAGCTAAGAACACCTCCTCTCTGTCTGCAGTGACTAATATTAGCGAACAGCACAACTCATCTGTAAGATATAGCGTTGACATAGGATTTCTGAATTGACAACCTGTGATTGTGTGACAGCGCAGTCTGTATTGCAGGCTGAATGCACAGACATTTATTACAGTTATTGAGGTCTGAGGGCATAGAAGTCAATTTTCATTTTCACTGAAATGAGAGGTTTGGTTAATAATCTGCTCAGAAGCCTTATTTCCATAGATTTTAAATGCATGAACTCTAACCTTCCCGTGCCTTTGCGCCTGTGGACCACCTTGGCTTCTCTCCAGTGCGCCAAATGTCCCTCAGAAAGTCTCATTTTCCCCGAGTGTTTGCGTATGGCATTAGACATCTGCTGCAGAACTAAAAACAGTGCCGCATGCTTGCCTCCCTCATTTATCTGTTGTCATTTGGGCTCCATCCTGTTTCCCAAAACACCGACTGATTTGCGCCAGTCACCTTTTGCTAACGTAATGCACATCAGGGAATCCGATTTTGTAATGGCCAGAGACTAATTACATGGATTGATATCTACATAAACAATTG
Source organism: Oreonectes daqikongensis (assembly GCA_026939265.1). Classification (NCBI taxonomy): domain Eukaryota; kingdom Metazoa; phylum Chordata; class Actinopteri; order Cypriniformes; family Nemacheilidae; genus Oreonectes; species Oreonectes daqikongensis. Next base: position 5,190,080 of record JAOTQM010000343.1, on the reverse strand, counting down.
ACAGATCACAGAATAAGAAAGGCAGCAATATAAAATGTATTAAAACAAAAATCAATACCGCTGTGATGGAAGCACACACAGCTTCATACAGTAGAAATGTACACAGCTTCTCTGGCCTATACCTCAAGCCATGTGGAATGGATCTGATCATTAGTGTGTGTCACTATGCAGGGGAGTTCATTACATATAAGCTTGATGAATTTTGCTCTGGCTCCAAATGAGATTTGAACCCATGACCCCAATAATGCTAGGCAGGCAATGAGCAAGGAAACCAGGTTAGGCTACTCTAGCAGCACATTCACCACAGCGTAGCTCGAACTGTTCAGGGAGATCTACTGTGACAACCTACATACTGTTGATAATAAACCACAGTATCATCACTCCTGTACAACTTCGCACAAGAATAATGTGAAAAGGCACTCACAGAGGCCGCATGACCTGGCAACAGCCTTGGGTGATTCTAGAATTATCATCAGCGAGAATCTGCCACAGGAGACCTTATTAAACATAAGTTTAAAGCCTGATTAAAACACTGAAACCCTGGAGGGTGTGTGCTATTGTGATTACTTGCTTTGTAGTTCAGACATCCTGGGCACTAGATGAGATATGAGGATTGTTGAAAGTTATAGGTTAAACTACGCTTTACCAGCATGTGTCTTGTAGTCCTGAATTACAATTTTTCTGGTTGGGCAAAATGTTCATATTTTGAGTTATACGAATTACGAACACATCATCTGCATTATGATACTTCGATTTATTGGCAGTATTAATGAATCTGACTGCAGTCTTGTTTGTATGAACTCAAGGGAGTATCTAGTAATGGTATAGTGTGGCAATGGTCTTTTAACACGAGACAGATTTAATCAATAACCACAAAATAATTGAATGTTTCATTAGGCCTCCCACAAGTGCTGTTTGCTATTGAGTCTACATTGATTCTAATGGTCCAAAGGTCAAACATTTTTGCTATGCAGGAAGTCGGACATTTTTCCCAATTTTTAATCTTTGAGTTTGCTGATATGCTGGCCATAATGGAGGCACCACATTCCCCTTCTTAATTAGACTGCTTAATTAAAACAACATTAAACACTATATAACTTAAGTGAATTGGAGGCGAAGTGGGGGTCGTAGCAGATGCCCAATGAATAGTCACAGGAGTGAAGCAAGCGAGTCTTCATACGCCCTCAGAGATGTGATTGACAGTATTAAATGAACATGCTGCTCATGAACTTTCGTTTAGAACTCGATTTAAAATTCCATCATCATACTTGTTGCTTGAAATTCCGGAGGGGTAGAGTAATGGGGACACCACAAGATTAATAAAAGGTAATTTTTAAAGAGAAAGCCAGTGTAGCTGTATATCTTGTCTAACAACACTTCCTCTGACCTGAGAACTTCACACCGTGGTGTACTCATTCATTTGGCCTGACTGCATCTCCAGCACAGAGAGGAAATCTTCTAAAGAATAACCTTGCCAAATTATTGTGCATCTTTGCATTTTTAGAAGAAGCTATTACATGGAATCCGTTCAGTCTCTGTCATTAAACTTTTCAATTTCGCACAAGACATGACAAGATGATCTCTAAGCCTGACCCACATTAGAGATGGTCTTTATGAAGTATCAGGTTGAGCAGAAGCATTTCAACTGCTTCATTTTTCTCTAAATGGCAAGAGATTACTGAGGTTAATGGGTGCAATATTGGCTAAATGCTCTCGTTTACAGGCTCTTCCTCCCTGCCTTGGGGGAACTGAATGGTATGTGGCATCTTTTTGGCTCAGCTGACACATACAATACATTAACACTCATTTTCATGACAGCACAGCAGTGCCTACATAACACACTTTGCTTTGAAGTATTTGTGACATGTTATCAATCAAAAAAGAGCTTGGGCGCAAGTAAAGTCCCACCGAATAATTAATTCCAGGAATCTTATGAAAGCAAGATTTCAACCAAAAGAAGTCTGCAATATGTTCAATCATCACAGCTGATACCTTATTTAAAAAAGTACAATACTACAGTACATACAGGTTCTTGCATATTACAAATTAATGTATATGAATTTAAAAAGACACTAGACCCAATAGATGTGTGATCCAAATCACACATTTCATTTGAGCAAATTCATTATTCATATTTTAATTGAGCTATTTGATGCTTTGATTTAAGCTGGATAAGATGATTATGGTGCACAGTGGAATGAAATGCTTAGAACATCTGTCATGGAATTTTTTTGCAGTGAAAGGCCAAGTTAAAGCCCATCTAGTATGTCTAACTAACACAGAGAATGTATGAGGTCTTTTACATCTAAAGCATTAGTTTGTCAAATCTTACTCTTTTAGTTTAGGAACATATGCAGAGCACAAAAAGTGCTTAGAAAAGAATGCTTTAAGGACATCCATACCACAAGTAAATACCATGAACAAAAAATACTTTCCTTTTTTAATTGCAACTCTTGATAACTAGCCCATATTTTTTAGTTTGTTTACACTGATACATACTAAATGAACATAATGCAATCATATGATTCACCCAAACACAGCCCAATAAAGTAACACTTTCTTCCATGTTTATGTTCCCTATAATACGCTCTTTTATCCAAAGCGGCAATGCTTTCAGCACCTTCCCAGAAAAGACAGCTCCTCAATACTCAACACCACTGGAGAAGCAACAACCCACAAGCCCATGAATCATCCACCAAAAATTACGTAAGCGCTCTCGAAAACCAATACATAGCTCAGAAGCTTTTCCAATGAATCAGTCTTTATTAGAATCAGAATCTAGTGTCTATTACAGCACCTCTTTACCAATGCACAGAAAAGTTCTGAAGCCATTTGAGGGTTGAATGTTAAATGCAGATTAGCACCAGTCTGCGCTGCCAGCTTTCCTGGAACTAAACTGCTGGGGTTTTTTCACTCACAAATATAACATGGGTTATGACACATTGTGCAATTGAAACGTGTTTCTTATGCGGTATTCAGGAAGTCTCAAAAGTCACCGGGGTCTATTAGAATCAATGAGGATAGTTCTGTCGACCATCATGGATACACTGCCTCTTTCCCCTCGTCTCTTCAGAGCATTGCAATGCACATGTGAACAGAATATGAATGACCCAACGCCATATTCAAGCAAAAGTAATGGTAAGTAGAGCAACAGAAAGGCATAAGAGAGATGAACAAATGAAATATTTCGCAATCTACCAGATCACTGTCACAGAAATAATGCAAAGCGATAGATAGATAGATAGATAGATAGATAGAATAGAATAGAATGCATTAATTCGGCATGAACTTCGGAGTAAATATAAATATTGCTACGCTTTTAAGTGGGATTAGCACAGAACGGTTAGTCTACGGATCTTACCTATTTTTCAACGTTAGCTGTGGAGCGATAGCAGTAAATCGGAGCATCACTGCAGCCCTCACAAAATCCCACTTCATGTAGAATCCATGCACGATTTAAGGAGATGTAAGTAAGGGCAGGCGCTCTCTAAAGCGGTCGGTGAGCTTTGACAAAGCAAAGCAGGTGCAAAAAAGGGGGAGGGGGGCTAGAAGAAAAAAAATCTTATACAAAATCTTTAGAGAAAAAACGTTGGTATGTTTGGCTGGAAACGTAAAATAGGGTAGTATCCGTATCCAGGAAGGAATTGTCTGAATCACATGGGTTTCAACAGCCTGTCTAGTCCAGTTGAATATTCCCTTTGGGTAAAATCCAACAGAGTTAGTACTTAGTAGTGTAGGTATTGGTTCCCGATCTATCTCTGATCGAGATAAGCCCTTAAAAACACTGCGATATGCCACCGTTTTTCAACGCCCAACGCTCCTCAGATCTTGCCTACATCCAAAACCGCAGTCCATAGACTTAACATAACGTGCTGACTCCGCTGAACGCTGTTTAATGTGTTACAGCATCACCTCTCAGCATCCTTCTGACTCCGTCCGCTCGTCTAGATATTTGATCGTTTCTGAGCGATGTTCACTGCAGCCCTCCTCAAAGTTACACCATACTGAGTCTCTAAATCCAACAATCCGTCCGCGTTGCCAAGGCAGATTCTAGCAGATTCTTTCGTTTACTCGGCGTAAAAAACTGAAACGCACACCATTCACGGATCTCATCTTTCTACGTCTTATCATTTTTTTAAGCAACGTTGACTGGCGCTGCAGATCTCTGCCCCTCTCATACAAATCGCACTTGCGCTGGACAGCTCTATGTTTCGTCAGAAAATGTTGATGGGAAGTGAAAGCCCACAACAAGATACACCGTGTGCTTCTCTTAACGGCATCTGAGGAGGCGAAGCTCCTGAGGCGACCAACGGATGATTTCCCCGTATATCAAACCCGACACTGTGTGCAATTCAAAGGCATCTGTTGCTGAATGATGCACATTACGTTGTGCCTGCGTGCTTTTGGACTTTTTTCGACTGCGTTTTCACCAAACACTCGACTAACCAGGGTAATATCTTTACGTAAAGTTAGATTCTGAACGTTTTTCTTGTCCTGGCACAATTTGATGAGGGATTGCCACCTACCGGCATACATCCCGTTCTCAATATTCCTGTCAAAGAGCACCAGGATAACGCCACATCTTCAGATTAAATATGCATGAAAGCACTATGGACATTTATGGATAGTTCTAATATTCTCCTTTAATGTACACACTTTACTTTCGATATCCTTTTTTATATATATTTTTATGTGAGCATGTAAAGCAAATTAGCCCTATACAGCAGTTGTTTGTACTCCGGTCATTTTAGTTCATTTTGCTGTTCTGTGGTATGAAAGTTACTGGTTCTCCATCACCAAAACACAAGTGTCCAAAGTTAACTGGGCAATATTTGATTTTCAGGTCCATTTTACCATTATTCCCCCCATCATATTAAAAGCAATAAAATAAAAAGCACAATGCACTACAGTCTAGTGTAGGCCTGTGTTAAAGCTTTTCCTGTTTTTTTAAGAAAAAATTGTTAAAATACTGTAGAGTGGTATCACCCCTCTGAAAAAGTAAGTACACCAAACATCTCGCTGGACAACACTTGGCAGAAAAAAATGCAACTGAACACCACATAACCTATAATCTGATATGAGCTTTGCACATTTTTGGCCCATTATTTTCTGCTGAAGTGCATAGCCGATCCAATGTGGAATTTCTGTTTTGTGGATCCCTGTCCAAATGCAACACCCATTTTTAACTTCTGCTCAAACATAGATTGGACAGTCCTGCTATGAAGTGTCTGGTAGTGCACAGCACAATTCATGATTCTTCAAGAAGCTGTCCAGTTTCCAAAATATATCCCCATTCTAATCCACTGCCACTTACAGTAAATGTTTCAAATGCTTAAAGTATTATGATCTTAAAGTGCGATATTGTATTCATCCTATACTGGATACAAAATACCTGCATTCTCTAAAACTGTCTAATCTGTTTAAGGAATATTATCCTACACTTATTCAAGTGCTTCTTATGAAACATGAGACGGCAATGATTTCCACCTTTTAATGACATACATTTTCCTCAGCCTCTTAAATATTGTTGAGTTACTGTATAAACACCCATAGGTGATGCTACGCATACCTGCAGTTCTTAAGGTTTTTCAAGGATTTTTTTGCAATTTCCTGGACATGAAGCCACTGTGTCCTTGAAGAACCTAATGAAATCTGCACTTTTTTTGCAAACTGTACAATCAACAGTGCCATTTTCAGTTCAGTCTGTCTTTGCACTGTATGGTCTCCGAAATCGAATTACCAAAAACCAAGCAATATCTTTTCCCATTAAAGGTGCTGTGTGTAATTTTTAGAAGGATCTATTGACAGAAATGCAATATAATATACAGAACTCTTGTCTTCAGAGGTGTATAAAGACCCTACATAATGAACAGTTTTGTTTGTATTACCTCAGAATGAGCTATTTCTATCTACATACTCCGCGGGTCACCTTACATAGAATTCTTCATGTTGTTTCTACAGTAGCCCTAAACGGACAAACTTCTATACAGAACTTGTTTCGTAAATACATTATATCCTTCAGAAAAGAAGCGAAAACATGACAACATCTATGTCTTGTGTCAGCCACCGTAGTGCTTTAACAGAGAGGGGTGGAGTGAGCTGTTGGTTGCAATTCGCAGCCTCACCATTAGATGATGTCTTAGGTGTCTTACATTTACATTTTCACATTTTGCAGACGCTTTAATCCGAAGACAATAGTGATGAAAACAATGAAGTGATTCATATAGGGATAGCAATAATTCAAAAAATTCAACAGTTGTTAGATACAATACCTGTTGGAGGTTGGAAAGTTCTTTTCCTCTTGTCTAGTATTACATTTTGTATAATGATATCAAACCCCCTCGATTGGGAGAAATCATTTTTGTGCCACTGTACATCATGCCATACACTTGCTGCCAGTAATAAATTATTGATATCGTAGACATGATGGGCAATACAAATCTTTTCTTCTGTTGGTTCTCCTGCAAGTTTTGCCTGTTATATTGGAAGACTAAGCTGCATAAATAAAACTTCAAATTAAAATGACCATTAAGGCAGATGTATTTTAGACTGATAGCACTTTCATCTTCAAAACAGATTAGTTTTGCTTCCCTTGGTTAAATTTTCTAAAGTTCTAGAGTTAATGTATGTATTGACATAGTGAGGGAAATCATGTTTTAAGTTTTGGGTTTGAATTTTGCATGTGGTGCATTGCAGTCCTGTAGAAAGGAACAGTATGAACTGCTGCATGGATGGATTGATGGGTTGTAAAATCTGTCATGTTCTAGTGCACCCTTGTGGGTTGTAGCCAAGAAAACTGGATTGTTTGATAGTAACTCTCTAGCATTCTTGTACCTCAAGCATTAATTCTTAAGTCCTTTCGTTACATCCCACACATCTGCAGTTCTGAACCAGCTAGCATTGATTCAGTAACCTGTCAGCTTTCTGGGACAGACTTCAAGAAGTAAGACTAGAGGAGAGACTTTCTATAGCTACTAAGGTTGGATTTAAATTTTTAATATTGCTGTCCCACTGCTCTTGTTTTTCCTGTCTCACTTTAATATTAAATTACTTATCCCAACATAGAATATCCATATGATAAGAACCATACGGAGAGCAGAGTCTACTCTGAAATACCATTGAGAACATACAGCTTTTCTACACACTTTCAACACGACCCTGACTCTGAGAGGAGAACCAGAGGAGCATTGACAAAATTATACTACAATAATTTTAATGCTTGCACAATTTCAAATCAGACACTTTATCTTTTCTCACTCTGATCTTAAAACGATATGATTTGCTTTTGTTGGTTGAATTTTCAAATGTTCATCAGTTCATAGTTCTAAAGGTTGCATATTGGATTCATACTGCATATTGCATGTCGAAATGACAATTCACTCTGGTTCACTTCTCATCATCAGCTCATCTAGGGGCTTCACTAAACATCCTCCATTGGAGATTTTAGGCAGAGGTTTTTAAGAAATATTGACAGGTTCTCATATGTTAACTTTCCATTTCTTCCACTAAAGAGCTAATGTTTGCAAGTCAGGGTCACAAGCCTCTGCTCATACTTTAAAGGTACCACTGCAGTGGAAGAAATCTGAGTATTACTCACAAGGCCCTGTAGTTTTCGTGCGTTTGATTGTGATCTTTCAATTTTGATTATGCTATCAATCCCACAATTCAATTGCATGCTCACATTGGCAGTGAAGTGAAAAGAAAACAAAAACACATTGCACATGCCCCGATCAGTGAGTATGTAAACAGCCTTAGCTTACATGTCTGCCATAGGGGGGAGGGCACAAATTTAACAATTAAAAAATTAAATATATATACACAGTATATAAAGAAATTTAATGTACATTAGTACATTATATATATTACATTAGGGATGTCTCCACAATTATCAACCAAGACAAATCAATGCTTGAAAACCATGTGTTTTCATTCCACTGCATATGACAATTAAGGAATGATAAGTTAATAACTTCTAACAAGCAGAATTTAAAGTGCACACAGAACGTTCTTGTACCCAAATAAACCATAAACCATTAAAATCAGCACATTATATTATATTAAAAATGTGTCACTTGAGATCAATGAAAACATAGCTTAATAGCAATGAATTAGCAAAATATAGCTATATTTATATATGCACATAAATACTATAAAGGAGACTACACACACGTCCTTTTACTGTATAGTGACAGGCAAATGGCCAGGAAAGCGAAGGCACAAAGCCCAGCACTGAACTGCATTAAAACAGCACCCACATTCAGCATATTAGCACTGAGCAGTGCAGTAAATCAAAAGAACCAAGCACTTCATCTATAATTCATTCACAATACATCCCTCTCAGAAAGTTCAGGGTAAACTTGTGGGATGGAGGAGGAATGCCAATGGTGTGTTGTGGCTTTATCATAACATAGCTAATATTTAGCATCCTTATTAAAATCCAAAGAATTTTCAAAATAGAACCATTATGGAATATTAAGTGAGGGACTTTTAGCTCTAAACATATCCTAATAGTATACTGGATCAAACACATAGTGGACCCTAGAGGGTTTTTCTGTTCATTTCGCTGAACTGTCTTTAAACCTTTGCATATTTACTGCATGCATTACATAAATACACGTTGAAGTTAAAAAGACATTTTGACATTTGTCAAGAAGTTGTCTTTATTTTCTGTTTTTGCCTCACCACTCACGCCAGTTTGGCTGCTTCTTCAATTTTGGTTAAACAACTTCTATAGCAATAAGTGAGAGTTTATCTCAATCGTGCAATTGTGTTTAAAAGTGGAATTTGACATTACCATCATATTCTGAGGCCATATAACATTGATTAATTAAAAAAACATAATTTAATAAAATAATTTAAACTCAACAATTTAAACTGGTTATTTTTAAACATATTCTCATTAGCATGCTAACAGATGGAAGGTTGCATTTTGGCAACATGTGGATTTGTCTAAACAAAACTTTGGAAGCTTTACTGACACTATGCCCTGAGGGTGAGAGGTTTGTGGACAGTGCCACCTGCTCATAAAAATAGTATATGTAATTTTTGAATAATATAGCCTAAATTCATGCTTCATGAGCAAACTTGTGGGAGTGTGTATAACATCACTTCAGTGCTAGGCCCTATAATTGGTGCTTCAAGGTATAACACATTGTATTCTCATAACAATTAACCAAACACATCTGCATGACAATCTGGGTATTTTCAAAATATTGTTATCTAATTTAAAGTAATGTAATAATAAATTTTAAGTAAAAATTAATTATACAATTCCACAATAAAGTTAAGTAAAGATTTGATAATTTAGAGCTAATTTATTATTGGGAATAATAAAAAGGACTGTAAAATCAAACAAACAAACTTTTCTTGTGGATTTGGCCCAGAAAATAGCTCTGTGCCAGGACCAATGTTGTCTGTGGACGTCTTCTGATTGAAGTCTTATCAGTTCTTCTGAATTACAGCATCAAAAAGTGACCTCTCCAGTGCAGCGTGAAGAAAAATGAATTCTATGAAATAACAAAGAAAAAAAGTGAGACATGCTACATTTAATTGATCTTCTTTTGTCTTCAGTCACCTTTTTTAGTCGAGTCTGCACTACGTTGCATTACACAGCTTTATCTCCAGAGAATGTCAAATTGAATTTAAAATGAAAATTCAAACTTTCCGTCTTCCATTCTCAATATATGATTAGTTTTGTTTGCTTGGAAAAATAATGCACTACACAATCACTTTTCCAATCTAAAACGTTATCCAATCAGTTATAGAACAAATGAGCTGTAAAACCGATGCTTTATTCGTTGGAATATTCCTTTGTTCCTCATCTGAAATTATTCCAGTGTATGTGGGCTTATTATTTATATTACTTGTATTATCCAGGAATGTGTTCTTGGTGTAAATTGTGTTGCTGTTGTTTTGCAGCAGTTTGCCAGTAACTTACTGTACATTTATATTTATCCAATCTATTGGCAACAGTTTGTTCAAAGATAAATAAACATTAAACATTAATAAATCTTTATATTTACAGAAAAAGTGTAAAATAACAGCCTCATGCAAAGCATTTTGGGAACCACAAATCCTTATCAACCCTTTTCTGGATTTTTTCAGATTTTTGGTTCCCAGTTATTTTATAGTTTTTTTCTGTAAAGATAAAAATCTTCGAACAAACTGTTGCCAGTAAATTAGAAAAAGATCAATCTACAGTAAATTACTGGCAAACTGCTGCCAGTTATACTGTAATTTCTACAGAATTACAGAAGCTTTTTCTGGATATTGATGCTTACTGTATATGCTTACTTAAAAGTCTGGTCCTGTTAACCTTAGGTTTCACACTTTTAGTGCCTTTAAGAGGTTGTAATGGTTAGCATTAGCATCATTAGCATGGCATTTAATCCCTGATGAGTTTAAATACCTTTGTGTATTTATTGTTTGTTAGTGTATTAAATGCTTGTTAGGTTATGTATTTCTAAAAGCAAACTTATTAATAATTACATACTACAACATACTTTTAACTTTATAATTTTACATTATATAACATTAGAAAGCATTACAATGTCTTCAAAGCTAAAGTATTTTCTTGGTTCTGAAACAGACATATAGTCTGAGATGACCATGCTGGTTTTCATCTTATGCAATGTTTCATCAGCAAAGGACACGATATCAAAACAAATCCTGAAAAAAATCCGCTAGGCTTCTCTGACCCTCTAAAATAGACTGGCAAAATAAATTACCTCAGGGCAAGGATCATTCTCTGGACTTTTCTCTCTTTCTTTCTCTGTCTTACCCATCCAGGTACAGTAGCCATGAAACTTTCATCTGGGATGGTGCCTTTTATCAGTTATATCCCCAGGCTATGAAGGCATACCAGATGGTGACTAAAATCAAAGCACACTTCCTCCAAAAAAGCAGTCCTCTGGTGACACAGCCTTACAACTCAAGATAACAAGAACTGCTGCCACTAAGAATAACGCTGGTCCTAAGATATTCCCATTTGAGTGTGTGAAGAGAAAAAACTGAGATGTGAAAGACATCGTACTCCCCAAACTTGTAATACGGTCCTGTCTTTGGGCTGATAGACCTGAGCACTGCAGCACCACTGAATGCCATCGTGAGCATGGCTTTCTTCACACATAAATGACATTGTGCTGCATTGCATACTGCCCCGAATCCCCAACAATCCCCCCCACCGTCTTCCTCTCCTGCTCTGCCTCTAACTCTAACAAGAACATGTGAGGACACCAGGGGACAGTCCAGACTACAAATCAGATGCTTAGCCCATATATCTTAAAGACAACTAAAGCTTTCAGGCTTTCAGTCTGAGACATGTTGCATTATTTGACTGATAACTATAATTGTTTTTATTGCACTTGCTAACAAAATTGAATTTTACTTTATAGTTTTGTTAAATGGATTATATAAAATAACATGGGTAATTTAAAGCATGTTTCATGAAGTTTTGTGGTTCTGAGATCATGTAAGTGCTAATTATTCTGACCTCAGATAACAAAGCGTCTATGATAATTGCCTTTTTCAATTCACATGATTCTTTTAGTTGTTGTTTGGATAAAGTGTTATTATTTCAAGCATACGTGATTGCTTTTATTTGATCTAACTTGTTTAATGGAACATTTAATACATAAAAGTCCCACTGTAACAAAACAAAGGTTAATAAGCAAACGGCTTTTTAAGAAATGGAGATCGACACCTCACGTCTGAAACGTACTCCTTTAGGAATCTCTCTCTCTCCCTGCTGCAACACCGAACCAGCTTCCACTTCAAAAAATGTGTAAGTGGTCCATAAATGGATTAGGCCCTTAGATAAAACTCTGATCTACCACCGCGACTGATCGCTCACTATTTGAACTGGCCGGCCTTTCCTTTGGCCTCTTTTGAAATAATAAGAATCCTATGTGATATGCTCATCCATCACAGGATGCAGTGGCTGGAGGAGAGACTCCCCGGCTGTGCTCTACTGCTAGATGATGAATGTTCTCCTCCTTGGCCTCTTGAAAGTCCAGAGACTCTGTCAGGTCCTCCCACTGCCACCGTGCCTAAATCAAGACACAGGCACCTATTCTTCCTCCATTTCCCCTCAGTCTGGACAGGGAAGGACAGACTGGTGACGGAGGACACGTTCATCAGTTTGATCGGACCCGATGGTGTCACAGTTCAAGATAAATGGCATCGACATAAACTGACAGCAAATTTCAAATCTAGCCGAGCCGGTTGAAATGCGACAGATGCAAAACTGTAAGATCTGTGCGACTGTGGTGTGTAGATCTGAGATTGACAGTCTATATATTGAAGAGCTTGTGATTTGCGTGTGGAGCAGATGGGTTGTTCTAAGAGTTTCTGTGCAGACGAATATTCTAGAAGTTCGGATACTTGTAAAATCCATAAATATTGCAATAACTGTAATAAACAGTATACATTTTTACCACTAAGGTACTAAAAACAGTGTAAGCCCCCGCAACCACAGATGTTTAATCTTCTCCATGAATCATGATCAAATTTATTCTAAATGCACCACAGGGCAAAATGATTTACTGCAGTCTATACTAGAACAGGAAACGGCAAATACGAATGCGATTCATAAGCGGTTGCGGAAGTGCCTCATTTTATTGCAGCACAAAGCCACCAAAGGAAAAAGCTTGAAGAAAAATGTCCGAAGGTTATGACATATTCATAGATCCATTTAGCCAAGCAATCTCTGCCTTGCCATTCAGCACACCACATAAACACTCCAACCTTCCAGCGTCATTGTATAGTATCACAGCACAGTGCTGTGGCTTTATTTCATGCATTCCTATGGCTTTTAGTTTTTAAAATGAGCTGCCTTAATTTTTCTCATCTTTTCTCCATAGGTAATACATCATTTCTGCATTAGATCTGATTCGGGAAAGGAGTCAAAGACATTTATGATTACAAATGATCGATTCATAGGCGCTAACCACTTTTACCATATCTCCATACAAAGAAAATTGTTAGAGACCATCCACACACATTTTATTCATGATCTGTTTTGCCACGGTGTAATAAGCCAGCGGAATATGAACGTATGTATGAGGTCTGAACGTCTGTTATAAAATCAAGTCTGCATGGGGAATAATAATAATCTCAGAGGCTTTCTACACCTTTGGGACTTTCAATCAGTCATCACTTAAATCACATGCAGCACTTGCTCACTTGGGCTTCCTCACTCTTTTTTACAAGGGCTCTGGGAGCTGCCTGCTGCCCAGAGCCAGAAATTGTCCTCAGAAAATAACAAAAACACCTTCCGAAGCTAATTGACAAACACATTGTGCTCAGCGGGTGGGAACAGACCCCAGGCTGAATGGGGGGGTGAATGGAAATTATGGTTTCACATCAAGCTACGCATCGCTCGCACTTGGCGTCTCTGAGTAGATATCACTGTCTATTCTCAAGATGCCGTTCGGATGTTTGCAATCACTGTCTTTGAGATCAAAATTCATATTTGCGGAGTGTCACCGTGCAGACAGGAGAAAAGGCAAAATTGCTTCACAGCAATGAATAAAATTTCGTAATCTAGTGTTTTACAAGAGATTTGGGAGGATTCAGAGCATGTGTTTTGTTTCGGAGGCATATAACGTCTTTAAAGGAGGTTGTGTGCAATAAACGTTGAAATTAGATTCAGCTTTTGAAACAAAAGCATAGAGACGTCACTGATAAGATCTGACTTTCACATGTCAACGCTGTCAACTGTTATATTACCCCAAAATTGCCACAATCATAATGTTTGGGGGTCTGACTGAAGCTGACAGCTGTAGACTTCTATAAATCTATTTAGTGCCATGTTTACTGTGAACCATAACTATCTGTCATTGAATCTCTCTCTTACCATTTGCCTGGGGAATAAAAGACACCTTTACTATTTTTTCTCCGCAGAGATACACACAGAGAATCTCACAGGAACATACATTCGAAAAAGCAAAAAATGCGGCAGAACGTGAACGCACCAGACAGATCTTCATGTCACAGGCAAAGCTTTGGTCCCCTGGTTCGTGTGTTGAAGGTAAAGCCGCGAAAGTATTTATCATTTCTTTCCTTACCTGATAAATATTTGGATGACAGACGGTGAGAGACGACAGCCATGACTGATGGTGTGTATAAATTCTGGGAGGCAGAATGTGTCAGCATAACATTAATTTGTGTGCATCATTACAATTATAGTCTATACATAACATCCCCTTATTTTTACCAACATATTGGCTAAAGTATGATGATGGGTACATTTACAGTTACGCATTTTGCAGACGCTTTTATCCAAAGCTACTTAAATTGCATAATACTAAATATTTGTTTCTGAGTATGTGCAATCCCTGGGATCAAACCCACGACCTTGGCATTGGTAGCACCATGCACTAACCACTGATCCACAGGTAGTCTAAAGTTGATAAAATACAGTATCTTACAAAAATGAGTACGCCCCTCACATTTCAGCAACAATTTTATAATATCTTTTTAAGGGACAATACAATAGAAATGCAACTTGGATATATTTTAGAGTAGGCAATGTGCTGCTTGTATAACAGTATGGATTTCCTGTCCTCTGAAAATAACTTAACATACAGCCATTATTGTCAAAATAGCTGGCAACAAAAGTGAATACACCCTAAGTGATAACAGCTTTATGTTGTTTAACTATGCAAAGTCACATGTCCTATTCATCATGCTCATGTTTTTGACTGCTTGACAGGACCATACAAATTAGCTTCAAAAAACAGACGTATGGGTTCTGCCAGCATTGCTTTAGAGGTTGCAGAAGCGGAAGGTCAGCTTGTCAGTGCTCAGACCATCCGCCGCACACCAACAAGTCGGTTTGCATGGTCGTCGTCCCAGAAGGAAGCCTCTTCTGATGCTAGCTCACAAAAAAGCCTGCTGAAGACAACCTGTCCAAGAGCATGAATTACTGGAACCATGTCCTGTGGTCTGATGAGACAAAGATATACTTCATTGAGGGAAACATGGATTCCAACATGTACTGTGACTTTTCTGAAGCACAACATATGAAAATGAACATCCCTTCATGTTAACATGATAACGACCACAAACACACCGCCAACATGACAGCTGCCTTGCTGAGGAAGCTGAAGGTGATGGAGTGGCCAAGTATGTCTCCAGACCTGAACCCTATTGAGCACCTGTGGGGCATCCTCAAGCGGAAGGTGGAGATGCACCATGTGTTAAGGCAGTGCTAGATAAAAATGGTGCTCACACAAAATATTGACACTTTGGACACAGTTGTTGCCAGTTATTTTGACAATAACGGCTGTTAACTTATTTTCAGAGGACAGTAAATATACTGCTATACAAGCAGCACATTGCCTAATCTAAAATATATACAATTGTCATATCTATAGGATTGTCCTATAGACTATAGATATTATAAAATTGTTGCTGAAATGTAAGGGGTGTATTCGCTTTAGTGAGATACTGTATGAGATGTTGTTTTATGCTAAAACAAAAAGCAATGCAACTACAAATTACTCGGGCCTATTCTAACATCTTTAAAGAAGCAATGTGAAGATTAAAGCGGTACTAGTGGTGAGGTTGCGGATTACAACCAACGACTCACTCCACCCCCCCCTCCATTTTGAAGCACTACAGCGGCTGGTACTGGACAAAGATGTCGTCACTTTTTCGCCGAAGGAGATAACATATTTATGAAATTGACTCTTGTAGAGCAGTTTGTCCGTTCTGTGGAAACAACATGGCAAAAGGTTATAAAAATGGTTTATTATGTAAGGTCTTTATACACCTCTGATAACACATTACACATGGCACATAATAATCATTTCATATTATCACAGTACAGTGCAATACAATAGCTGATTTTATTTCATGCACACCTATTAAACTGCCATTATGTCCTATGGCCTCTTAGTTTTAAAAATGAGACTTAATATCATAATCCCATCTAGTATAAAAATACACATTCAGATTTATTTGTGTGGCGTTTAAATGTGTGAAGTAGGCTAGCAAAAGCACAGCCTGTAGGGCTGTGAGGCTCTAGGGTTCTTGGAATGGCATTTAATAGAAAAGCATATGGCCATCATATGGTGCAGGCAGAAGATAACTGCACTGTTTAGCCTGAACACAAGTAAACCAGGTCAAATCACAGGCATCCAAACCACAGACCCATTGCTCAGCAGTCACCTCCATTTATGCAGCTGCTCTGAAACCCCATGGAAATACACAAAGCCAAATCGCATTTTCGCTTTTTTTATTTTGTAGTAAAGCTTGATAAGACATTATTGTTTTGAGGCAATCTTAATGAACCCTGTAGAGGCTCTATTTGTTTAACTTTCTCATTACAGAGGAAAAAACTGGAACATTTTCAAGAAGGCTTTCACCTGTATTTCAGCATACTTCTCTCTAAATGCTGAATCTGTGCCAATAAATATCTGTCATGAGATTACAAGCTATCCTTTGCATACAGATGAGTCTGTGCAAATGTGGGTGTTAAAAAAGCAAGGTGAAACTTTAATTTCAAGATCAACATGAAAAAGCCTTTGAGCATCTCCCCAAACACATTCTATATGTTCAGATAGAAACAGAGAAAAAAGGTATTTTTAGATACATTTCAAGTCTGTATGTGACCACAACACTTAAAATGGATAAAAGGAAACCTTTTGTACAAAATAATCATGCATCAGCATACATTACAGCTGTGCCCATATTTGTATACAATATTTACCCCCTCAGGTTAAAATATAAGGTGTACCTGTATAATGGAGATAGCTTAGTTAAGGTTAGTAAAAAAATTGTATCTGACAATAAAGCAGATTTAGTCTATATTATATTCAGCTGTTTTAATTTAATGTGAAATTATTATTTTTGTTTTACTCTGTGAAATACTAACAATATTTTTCCAAATCTCAAACAAAATGGAAAACAGAAACAAGTCAAAATAACTAGGCCAATTTAATGAAATGCTTATAAACCATTCTAAACCAAAACCATCAAAAAGTACGCCAAATTGCAATTTTACATGTATATATACGCCAATTTTAGCGTGTGCGCATATTCTACGGCAATTTGTCTAATAAACCTGTCCCCTAACCCAAAACTTAAACCTAATGTTAGCGTGCGTGCATATTCTAACCTTCCCCCTAACCCTAAACGTTATTACTTGAATTAATTCAGTGTTTCCTTTTCATGTATGCTCTCAAATTTTTGTGTGTCTTGTCATGCTGTCAGTCTTTCACATTGCTGTTGGATGACTTTGTCACTCCTAAGGTTAGATTTTGTTGAAATTCAACAGACACTGGACTGGAATGACCACAATACATCTAGAAATGTTAAAATTTAGAATGGTCTCTTCATTTTTTCCGTGGTTGTATAATATCTTACCAGACTTGACACAATAAGCTTTGCACATGTGTTGTGTTATGTGTTTGTCAAGTATCCGGCTTAAATTTTTACTAAATGCAACATGCATACAAAGTTGAAATACATCCATAATGCCATATTTAAATCAAAGACAAAAACATACATTTTCAAAAAAGTTGGCCATCACTTCTGGCCACTACTCTATATAACAGCAGAAGTCTGATGCAAGCAAGAAATTCAGTGATTGATGATCAATGACTCATCAGTGACACGTAGACCCATGATTCCATGCATGACTCAGTGAGTGACAAGATTTATTACCAGCAAATCCATGCTGTGCATCCCTCCTTTCCTAATAGCTAAGGGAATTCCCTCCATACCTCATTGTGATGGCATGAACTCAGACAGCACACAGATGCCACTGTTCTCAGATGTGACTGAATGCTTGATTAATGTATTAAATGAAGTTCTAAACGTAGGCTCGGGAGGAGCTTGGTCATATTATCCTGTCAATCATTCTTTAAGCGTATTTAAGCAGCCGCCTACCTTTTCTCTTATGACACCTCTTCCTGCATCCCTGGATTCCTTTGTATCCAATTCAGTTGCCTGAAGGGTTGGCTCAGAGCTCGAGTTGAGTCTTGGGACTGAGCTCCTCCTAAGACAGAAAGCCAAGTTAGATTATTAGTATTATTGTTATCATTAAATTAGTTTGCTTAAATTAAAACAGGAAGGAAAATTTACGATTTCCAAATTTTCTGATGTCAAAAACTATAACCATATATTAAAACTAATTGAAATTTTATCTCACTGTAAAAAAATAATTCTGTAAAAAAAGAACATTTTCTGTGAGCATTACAGGATATAAGAATATATAATAAATTGTTTTATTTTTCCAAAAATAAACGTAAAAAATATTCTGGCAGCTGGGGTGCCGTTGGGGCACCAGACATAAACTGTAAAATAACAGTTTCCCCCTGTAAAATTACACATTTCTTGTAAATTTACGTGGAAAATCTGTTAAAAAATGTTTTTTACAGTGTATGTTTATCTATACCTGTGTTGCAGAAAGATTGCTTTCATTTCTTTTACAACGTATCACCAGAAGATAATTTGGTAAAAACTATTTCCTATTCACAGGTAACCTGTCCAACTCCTCTGGCTGTTGTTCAGATACACACAAAAGTGTGAAAGGAAGTGGCCAAACGGAGGTCTGTCTGTGTCACAGATGGATGTAACGGCCCTCAGAACACTTACCCTCATATTATATTTTCACATGTAAATGTGTCAAAGAAAGTCCCCTTGGCCATATCCTGTTTGCTCAGCTTCTTGTGAACACGTGTGCCGGCTTGACCTTGACTCCACCTTGTCTGATGGATCATGCTTTTGACAGCATGTAATCGACAGCAGAGCTTTACCTTCCTCAACACGTCTCCCCAATGCCCCAGCATCTTACAACCAAGACTACATTTAGCCTCACAAAAGCACTTTACAGCCTGTTACATTTAAGCAATTGGATTTTTATTTGGAGAAAACTGTGCTTTTAGGGAAATGAAACGAAAACATTACATTAAAGGGAAATCATCTTTAGAGACAATATGTTGCACTTTGCGTGGTTCATAAGATATATGCAATATGTTTGTACTATCTCAGCTCATTTTCCTTTACCAGCCCTGTGTATAAAGCATAAATGAGTTTAGCTGCAGCTTACGGCCCCGCTCACAGTATTACACATGCAGAGATTTTCTGTTTGCTACCACCATTTGCACATTGTATTTGTGTTTGTTCTTGGAGCTCTATTCTTCAAATAAAATGAATTAGCTCTGAAAACAATGGAGAATGTTATTCATTCAGACAATTATTCATATACTCCTCCAAAAGAACAATTAGAACTTATATATCTAATGTCTTTAAACAAACAATATGAAATATTTATGGCAACTTGTTTGACAAGCAGTGCAACAAAACCCAGGCAATGTAGGATTAAATTATGCATAAAAACAGCTTCATTTGAAACCAGAGATTCAATCAATGGTCACTTTTGTTTTAGGTTAATGCTAACTGCATTATTGTCCTTTTTTGTCTTCTATGAAACTAACCCTCAAGTTATCCCCAATTTGTAAACATTTCTTTGTTCTGGTGAGCACAGAGAAATATATTTGGAAGAATGCTTGTAACCAAACAGTTCTTGGCCACCATTGACTACCATAATAGGAAAAGTGCCACAGAACTGTTTGCTTTCCTACATTCTTCCAAATATCTTTTCTTTTTGGTTACAAGCATTCTTCCAAATATTTTTCTCTGTGTTCATCAGAACAAAGAAATTTAAACAGATTTGGAACAACTTCTTTAAACTTGCATCCTTGTTGAAGCAGTATGACTTTTACTTGGGTAGTTGACAAATATATTGTACATATGGTGTGACACAGCAAAAATTTAGAAAACAAACTTAATAATATAATATTTATATTATTCATATTCATATTTATAATATTAACGAGCATAATAGAGATTTATCTTTTTTGTTAGCTTTTTCTAAATGTTTGCTGTCACACAATAGGACGCATGTACACTCTTAAAAATAAAGGTGCTTCACAATGCCATAGAAGAACCTTTTTCATCTAAATGGTTACATAAAAAACCTTTAACATCCAAAGAACCTTTCTGCTTCACAAAAGGTTCTTTGTGGTGAAAAAAAGGTTCTTCAGATTATAAAAAGGTAAGAAAGAGATAAAGAACCAAAAATGGTTCTTCTATGGCATCACTGTGAAGAACCTTTTAAGCACCTTTATTTTTAAGAGTGTAGGGTATTTTTGTCAGCTATCAACTTGCATGTGTGTTAACAAAATAAACACAATTAAAAATTGTAAATCCTTAATTTTAAATATTTGTCTAAAAAAAGCTTCTTTAATGGAATAATCTTTTACAAGAAGCCACAAATCATTGCCAGGGCAGCAGAGTGACGATTCAAAAATGTCACTAAATGTGACGAAAATCTGAAATATAATTTCCAGCTAAGATGTCATAAAGTGGCTTAGTTTCAGAATTTATTAAACAATACATTTCTATTACATTTTATTCTGCTGTCTTTGATGTCACAGCTAGTCACGAGTGACAGGATCAGCCAAGGAGCAGGGCCACACTGTGAAGTCACATGGTATTTACAACTCAGGCTCCAGAATGTTTGTGGTTCTGAGAAGGATTTAAAAGAGTGGGGCGACCTGCAGCTGATGAGCAGCTGCCATTGAAATGTATGAACGTGCTATCAGATATTTATAACTCCAGATATTTGAAATACAACAAACATGTCCCTGTGGTGGGGACACAGAGGTGTATCTTTCCCTCTCTCTCTTTCTTTCTCTTTCTCTGTCTCTCTGTCTGACTCTAAAGCAGTGATAAAACTTGTCTAAATAAAGCATTGAAGGAGCCTCACCTGAGAGTTGAATCAAGATTCAAACCGACAAATGACTCTAGCTAGAGCCGAGCCAGACTGCTGATAACAAACCGCTATCAGATGAGTGTCTGCACACTTCAGAGAAATGATGAAAATCATATTGTACCATTATATAATCCTCTGCATTATTTGGCTTTGCTTGCTCTGAATGTTAACTTCCATCCAAAAACACACACTTTGCATTTTCAATTGAACAAAAACATCTTATGAAAGTGCAATTTTAGATCCCAATGGGATTGTTAATGTAAGACCTTCAGGAATAATCAGATGCAACATCACCAATTTAAATAAATCTCTTGGTCCGAGGATATTTAGATGAAACTGAAAAGGCCATTTTTAATTTACATAGAATAATTTAACAAATGGTTTTCTGATTACTTATGTTTACATTTTATATTAAGATTTATGCATTTGGCAGATGCTTTTATTCAATGCAAAATACTCTATACTCTTCATGATGCCATAGAAGAACCATTTTTGTCTAAATGGTTCCATAAAGAACCTTTAACATGCTAAGAACCTTCCTGTCTTACAAAAGGTTCTTTGTGGCAAAAAAAGCTAAGAAAGAGGTAAGAAAGAGATCATTCTTTAAATAACTTTTGACTGAATGGTTCTTTGTAGATCCAAAAATGATTCTTCTATGGCATCAATCTACTTATTCTATACATTTACAGAAGAAAGTATGCAACATTGTGATATCATTTGTGCAACTGTAAGAGTTCAGTTGGGAAAAATAATAAACATAGAGACCAAAGTAACAATTACAGTAAAAAAATGAAAGACCTATTGAAGATTGTCAGAATGGTGGACTTGAAAAGAAGAAGTGAGGGAAAGAGAGCACATTCGCCTCCCAAGGACAAAAGTCGTTCAAAGCGTATATCAGTTTGTGGATGCAACTGTGGTGCTGTGACTAAATTATGATGTGACTGCATCTCACTGCTGTGACAAGAACCTTTTGTCTTTGAGACAACAATTGTGTTAAGAGCTGTGTTGAAGTCATGGCTCTGACAGACTGGAGGGTTTCACAATACCAAAGTGGCAAAATCACAGAGGGATTTCCACCAAGTCAGGCGGTAGCATTGACACACCGATGAAAAACAGAGATATGTTTCCTGGCTGGCAACAGCAATGCAAAGATTGACAATAATGGATTTTGTGCACTGCCTCCGAATTTGTGAATCAAGAACTTTGTCCTTTTCACAAAAGTTGCTTTTCTATTTTTTAAATCAGTAGCCAGTGCTGTCTGGAGACCACACTGCCTGCAGGGCTCTATTCATTTAAATATGTAAAACACAGCTGCTGGGTCTGGTCCAATGGCTGATGTTAAAAATTTTCCAGTCCGAGCTAAGCTTTCCCGAACGTTGAGCAATGGATACATTAGTAAATTGTAGAATGAAGAATTAATCAATTAGTAAAATAAAGTGAATTGTTTCCCACATTGTGCCAACTTTTCAGGTTTTACACAACATTGTGTAAGCTATTCATAATAAACAGCCAGTATATTGTATGGACTTTATATTATGTAGCATGCTTTGCTGATTGTTTTTGCAGTCACTCATAATGACAGAACCCCACCTGTGCTAGCATAGCTGCATTTTTGTATCATTTTGCCAAGAAAAATTCATCTTGTTTATCCAAAGGCTGAAGGACTGAGCCGTACAGAAGGCTTATTTTAGGAGCTTGAGTTATTCCACTCAGAGAGAAGCACAATCTGTCTGTATTAAGAGGCTAAGCAGGAATCACGAAGTCTAGGACTGTCATTTGTGCCCTATGCCCCATGTCAAGATTTGATCCCCTGGATACGACAAAGCCCAAGTCTCATTAACTGATAATTAAAGGAGCTGGCCAGTGTGAGGACTCATGCTTTGATT
The DNA here is from genome assembly GCA_026939265.1 of Oreonectes daqikongensis. Taxonomy (NCBI): domain Eukaryota; kingdom Metazoa; phylum Chordata; class Actinopteri; order Cypriniformes; family Nemacheilidae; genus Oreonectes; species Oreonectes daqikongensis. The sequence continues at coordinate 5,167,409 of JAOTQM010000343.1, read as the reverse complement.
TTTATCTGCGAGCGACCAGCTTTTACAACAAGTGTAATGAGAGTAACAATGCCCAGATGACAGCTTTTAATGACATCATTGACTTAAATTAACAGAGAAAACTTTCTCAGCACATCCTTGTGTTTGGATAGAAATACTTTATTTGAATATGTCAAATAAAATATAATTCGGAAGATTTTAAATGGCCTCCTGTCATTTTTATTTCTATTGGATTCTATTTGCTGGTATTTACAGTGCAGCAAGCCTGGACAAAATTCTGATGACAATGAAAACAGTAACAATATAAATTGGTATCTTGTTTGATGTTCACCAAACTAAAGGACAGGCTATTGTTCTTGGCTTTTCATTTGCTCAGCATTCATCAACAGCAGGTTTATTTTCTCTTCCAGTCTGCCAGCATCTGCCTCAACAAACATCGTCATTAAAGTTTGGCTGAAATTGTCTTTGCGATTTTGGATTAACATGAATATGTATTTAACCATTTGGCCTGTCAAGATGCTTTTATCCGGCCTGATGAGCATAACATATTGAGCCATTCATCGGTACTCTGTTAAATGAAAATCTCCAAGGACAATTGGTTTTCTGGAGTTGTCATTCGATTGGCTTGTTAAATATGTATGCATGCGATTTACACATTAGTTCAAATTCAAACCATACATGTTCAGATTCAGCCCAGAATCAACTACACAGTGAACGGAATATATTTGGAAAGTATAGGAAAGGAGACAAAAAGTCATCAAGGAAAAGAGGACAGAAGCTGTCTACATTTTTGCCAGGATGTGCGTGTCTCTGCAAGGCTCTAGGCGCATGCTTTTAAGCACCCCAAAGATACAGCTTTGATGGAACACTGTTATTTCCTAGTCTCACCATGTACCATGTCAGACACTGTTGCTGTAAATCTAGTACAACAGGGTAGATGCTACACTGCAGATATCAGCATGCTGTTTGATGTGTTGGCATGGTAGCTATACAAGACCTGGAGCCGCTTCTTTTTAAATCTTGGCCAGCAAAATATTTTGAAATATGATTTGTAATCATGTGTATACTGTATATATCAGTTTCTGTCAGGCAAGTCCAAAAATGTAACATTTAATGGTTGCTGCTCAGAATAAAATAATGGATAGTTGACAAATATACTGTACGTGTCCTATGGTCTGACAGCAAACATTTAGAATGAAAAAAAACTCTCTGATGCTATTTTATAGTATAAAGATTCATATTTACAATACAAAATAATACATTATTAACCGTTTGTTTTATATTGTTTTATAACATTATTTAATTAATATTATTATACATAAAATAAAATATAAATAGTTAAATTATTTATTATATTATATATATTATTTTTAGCCACTAGCCAGACTGGAAGTTAACTTCCATCCGATGAAAACATTAAGTTGCCTAATGGGTTTTCAGACAGCAAAAGCAAAAATTTGGGAATACAAAACTGCAAGGTAACAGAAAAAAATATGAAATTACTGCTTTGGTCAATACATATTGTAATTAAGAATTGAGCAATTTATAACATTTAAAATGTGTCAATTTTTCCTGACCTGACATTTATGAATATAATTAAAATCATTAGATACAGTATGCGACTCTTTCATGAATGTAAGCATATTTTTATTGCATTCAATTGTTAACCCACAAGCTACAATATAACACGGTACTGGATCAAAGCGATTCTAATTTTAAGAGGGATTTACACAAATCTGTGTCATTTTATTTTTCAGACCTAATAGTTACATCTGTGCATGCCACATATGCACATAGAGAAGACATTTTATTAAATATTATATAACATACGCTAAATATTTATATTACTTCAGAGCAGGGTTGGAGTGGGACTCATTTTAGGCCCTGAATGGAGTTTCATGCCTTAGACCGGCCCACTTCAGTTCACAACTGACTATATAAAAGCATTTACACAAGATCGTTTTCAAATGAAAACGCAAAACTTTTTTTTAAGGACAGTGGAGAGCAGATGGGAAAAAAGGTGGCTATAGAGACAGGGGAAAGGGACCGGCAAATGTCACTCAAGACGGGATTCGAACTCGGGTCAGGCCGCAAGTGCACCGGCACTATATAGCCCATCAGGGCTACGTGTCTCCATGTAAACTACAAGACGGAACTTTTTGAAAATGATGACGTCACGCACATGAGTATTACGCATTCAGTTGCATTAGCATAACCAAAACACATATGGTGGCCTCCAGTACTGTGAGCTCTCGCAGCGCGACTATGTATAAACGTTTCCCCAGCTGCACTAATAAGACCAGCGGATAAACATTATTTACATTTGCCAGACTTTTAACACACATATACGTCTGTGTACAACATCGCAACATCTGCCCTGGCACTTGTCCAGATCCTCCCGATTAGCCAATCCAGGGTTTGCAATCCAGGGTTTTGCTTTACCAAACATGACCCGCTATTAGCGAAGCAAATTGAAGTTAATACGATATCGCTTTTCCCCCTTTGCTTTACATTCACACTTACAAAACACTCCCTCTGACATTATGCATAATTTCTTTTTTGTTAGGGTTATATGAATATTCATGAGAGCCTTCACTTTCAATCTTGTTCACGTCAGTCAGATGTGAAGCACAATGATTCACCGCTCGGAGTATGATAATATCACAGGAATGAATATTCATAAGGTGTGAGAGTGTGTGCGGTGAACACGCATGTGCTTTATAAACGGAGGGAGCACGTCAGCTAAAATTAGACAATCTTTTATGCAGGTAGCCCAAATCCTAAACTATTAATATTAAATCGGGTCCTTCATGTTGCTGAATACGGTGCGAAAGGAATTTGCAAGGCCTGTCTCCTGCTTGTCATGTGAAGTTCACTGTCCCTTCATCTACAAATGACATTAATTCACATCTGCAAGTGTAACAGAGCACAGACTGCCGGAGACTCAATCTTCTTTTCCTCCCCCACAACAGATTTTCTTATTTAAAACTTGACTTAGTTAGGCAACAATGATATGCACGACTGGTTCTTATGAAGCTCCACCACACGATGGCCTGATTAACATTAGCATTTTTCATTTGAGATGGAGGCACAATGGAAGAGAGACTTTATGACTGTGTGTGAGAAAGATACTACGACAGCTGAGGTTAGTGAGAGCTATACGGCAGGACCTGGAGCTGTTTACCCATGCACTACCAAAAATTAAGCAAGCTGAATCAGGGCAGGCAAAGCATTTGTGTACATTACAAACAAAGAGAGAATGGATCATTTCTCAATTATTTGCAATTATTATTATTTTTATTTATCTGCTATGACGGTCTTAAAAAGCGTGACCTGGTGACAGCAAAGAATGAATCAATGTTACCCAACCCTTAAGGTGTTAACAAGCATCTTTCCTACAGCGCAAAACATTTGGAAATGACAGAGAATTATGAGACATAGCACGGTCATCCGAAGCGTTACACTGATGTTGCTGGAGTTTCATTTCCCTGATATGCTGTGCTTGTGCTTGTAATGGATTATTGGAGCACCTACAGGAGAATCTCCTAGAGTATAAATGTTGAAGAGATAGAGACAGGGATCATTTATTCACCCTCATGTCGTTCAAAGCCTCTATACAGTTTGACTCTTTCTTCTGTGGATGTCTTAGTGGTTTTGTGTCCACACACTACAGTAGAAGTCAATGGAGGCAAATGCTGTTTGGTTCCAGACGTTCTATCATCTTCAGTCATACAGGTTTGGACGTGAGGATGAGTGAATGAAGATAGAATTTGTATTTTTGAGTGAACTATCCATTTAAAGCTGTCTGCAAACACAGGACTATTTAAAGACTAAACAAGGGTTAAATCCAACCCTAAAAAGGAAAGAGGTGTGGCAACTAGGGCTGTCAAACAATTAACCGTGATTAATCGCATCCAGAATAAAAGTTTGTGTTTACAAAACTTATGTCTGTGTATTGTGCATATTAATTTTCTGTTTATAAACACATACACATACACATACACATACACATACATGTATATATATTTAGGAAATATTTAGATGTATTTATACAGTATATATTTACTAATAATTTAAATAATATATATAGGCTAGGTTTATTCATTTTTCTATTTTAAATTATTCGTAAATATATGCAAGTATGTGTATATTTTTATAAATACAAAATTCATATGCACAGTACACACACATAGATTATGTAAACGCAAACTTTTATGCTGGATGCGATTAATTGCGATTAATCATTTAACAGCCCTATAGTGGCAACGTCTACTAATACTTCAAGATGGAATTATTGGCATTAAAATGATCTTGTATCCTTTCTGCAAGGCAGGTCTTGTTCCAGTTAGATTGTCATTTTATCCCAGGCAATTGCTTGAAATAAGGCCTGGATAAAAAATGTCAAACATTATTAAATCAGCACAGTTAGAGGTTTATATGATAATAAGAGCTAAAACTGCTTATCTGTGTCTCTGAGTCATATATCATCATTCCACACCCACATTTACACTCACGCCTCCTTATTTGTTAATTCTCCTACTTACTCTGCACCTTTTGATCTGTTCTCTGTAAATTGGATCAAATTGAACCCAATTCATTATCTGAAGCAGAGAATATGTCACAAGCCAAAGGATGGCACGGGTCCTAAATCCACAAGCTTTTTCACGTGGCTGGTCTCACCTCATTGAACAGGAAGGACACTAACAGCAGTAGAGGTCTGTGACCCGGCGGCGTGCACAGCGTGCGTTTACAGGACGGCAAGCTGCTTTCTGATTAATGAGAGGGATTCGTCAGCCTCTGTATTCAGATATTTTTTTTACACTTTTTCCTGTTTCAATAATTCGACGGAGACTTGCTGAATGGGCAGTTGTGATTAAATTCCTCTCAATCCTGTTCTGATAATGACATACTGTCCGCATTTGCCCTCCTACAGAGAAAGCTACCCAACCGTTGCAAACAGGAAACGCTGGCCAGGCTCGCCGAGAAAGAAGAGCAAGGGTTCAAAACACAAAGACGAGTCAATATTCATGAGCCAGTGTCAAAAACAATATGGCAATCATTAGGCAAATGAAAGGCTGTGTGAACAGCTAATCAAATGTTGTTGTTTATTATCATTCGGGCAGTTTAGAAAGCTGAGATAGCAAATGCATGAAATACATCATCAATCATTTCTTTACATGTTAGCTTCTCCTTTTGTCTCATTTGGGTTGCAGCTGAATCCAAACGTGTGCCTGAGCATCATTATTTACAAGAAATGATGTAATTGAAAAATTATGTAAGCTCACCGGCTCATCCAGGACAGGAAATGGATTCGTGCGAATTATCTCCTCGCTCGCTCGTCTTCAGCATTTGATTAGAAAGTGCTACGAGCTGAAAGAGAAGCAGATGAAAGTTGGTTGCAAGCACCAGATATCGATGTGCCACGTTGCATCATGAATCACCAAAACACAACTTTCCCAACTTAGTCGCCCCATATTTAATTTAGCTAAATGACATTCATAGACTTTTTATCTTGCTAACCGCAAACCCGGAGTGGGCCATTTTTAAAGCTCTGATAAGAAGCGCTACGTTATGTTTAAATAGAGGATACGGTGGAAAAATGATTTGCACTGGCCATTTCTGGGTGAGATTAAAAGAACGAGTCCCATGGTAAGCAAAAACAAAAATAACTACACATGAAGTGGACATAACAATAAGTACAAAAACTCCTTTATACTGTCAGCGAGCGCTATCTCAGGGGGCTCGAGGGGAAAAATGATCCGGGCTTGTAATTCATCTTGAGACGACGTGTTTATTTTCGTTTGTGCTCTCTGTTTAAACCTATGAAAACACGCGTAACGCATCGTCTCCTGGGCTGGAACCAAAGTCAAGAAAGTCATCCTATGTATCGGATGTTTAACTATGCTATTTATCAAAGGGTTCGCTATGCTCGATGCGATTAATTGCCCAAAAAAATGTTGTTCATTAAACAGCTTAGTCATCTTCTTACTCCGATAGAATATGCATGATATACTATTAGAGGCAAAACGCTGACTTCAAGGATACTATGGTGTCATTCAACATTTGCATTTCAATTTCATTCTCTCATGGGCAGTTTACTAAGATGCCTTGCTGATCAGAGCATTTATGTATGTGCCGCCCATAAGAAAAAAGAGCAGGTCCATTCCATCTGCGATATGGACTGCATGAATCTCATCATTTACGACGCGGGACTATTTTGCAGAGCTGTGTAATTTAGTGCCCCAGAAGGGTTTTTAAGCAAATATGTGGTGATGTGGTCAAAGGCTAATCACAGTAAGGGTATATCAATGCTCCAGTGACACTTCCTCTATGGAATATCTGATTTACAAGGCAGAATGGAGGGGCTCTCTGCAGGAGCTTTGGCCATGTAGCCATTCTTTCATGTCCTTTCAAATAATAGAAGGGTAATGGCTTCCCAAGGCGTTTCTGTTTAGTCTGATTAAGACTTGGCAAACTGCAGGATCTAGGACAATGTATTCTCCTGTTCACAGCAAAGATTGCATAAGGGAGAAAAGTCCTGTGCCGGAGATAAAAGGGGGCGGCGAGATCAACAACAACAACGTTGTATCTGCTTAGCAAAGGGATTGATCTCTCCATTGGTGATATCCATCCCTCTTAAAACAAGAACAATCCCAGCCATCAAAAGGCTTACGGCACTATATGAAATGTTGTTCAAAAATAAGGGGCTCTGGAGGGAAGCTCCCAAAGGAAGCACAAATTGACGTCACCCTCCTATCACTCAATGAGTTCCCCATTTTCACAACCTGCTGGTGCAGTTTGCCGCAGGCAATAACTATACTTGGCAAACATCGTCACTGCCGGAAAAGACACAATGCGACTCAGAGATTTCGCAGTAATCCAGCGGTTCTGTAATGATCTGAATTGCTGCAATGTTTTGAGAATCCTATAATTAGCAATAAAGGAACGATATGAGACATCGACTTCGAATCGGCCCTCTTGAGTTTTTCTTTTTCTTCAGAGAGTGCATAAAATTCGAAACATCAGTATGCAGACTTCAGATCAATACAGACCTTTGAAATTCTCTACATTTCAGGATTAAACCCAGATACAGTCTCAGGCCAAGGAACTAGGCTTATTGGGAGGCAAATCACACTGGCTTCTCGCTGACTGCAGGGCTTAGAATCGGAAGAGTGTGATCTATACTCTTGAAATCCTTGTTAGCTACACAACTAGAGTTTGCCTCTCTCAAAGGATTCTGGGTAAAGGCGTCCACCTTAAGAAAACAATGTCCACTTACAGGATAGTCTTGTGTTGGTGGAATACACACCGTTTCGACGAATCATTTGAGAGTCAGTCCAAAAATAAGGTAATAATGCTAATTATTACGAATGAATAGTGTTTTTACACCCATGTATGTACATAAACCTGTTGTCGGACACTCCATAAACCAAAGTAGGCCCTTAAAAATCACAAGCTATGTACTCTTTACTAGACTGCAGCAGAAAACCAACATAAAATCCCCCTAAGAACTTCTGTACGTTTTTCATACAGAGAGAATCTGCTCATTAATGGGATCGAATTGAATTTCTGTCAGGGCACCTGCGTCCTTGTTAAGAAGCGAATAGCAAAACTAACAGAACATCATGAACAACAAATTGGAAGGCAGGCACAGACCGAGAGGCTGCAAGACTTATTTGTCTGATGTTATGTAACACGGGGTTTATTTCAATCCTGGTTTATTTCTGTGTCTCAAAAAAGTCTTCGCTAAATGAGAGTATAGCATCGCTTTCTTCCATAGCAGAACACTATGTGAACACAAATCTGCATGATGCAAACACTCTTTATTGAATAACACAAAGCATAATAAAATTCCTTCACAGAAATATTGAGTTCTGTAGCAAAACATTAAATGCAGAGATTAGCTAAAGACATTATCTTTCCCACACGGATATTAGAAATTTAAACATCAAAGATGCTACTCGTTTTCTCCTCTCTGATGGACAAACCTGTCTAGATGCGCTTTATTAATACCTTCAAAATCAAACGTATAATATTCATGCTGACAGATGCTAAAGAAAGCAATGGCGAGACCATTCCCGGGACTCTTTCAATAAGTTAATATTACAGCTGGAACCAAAGCCTCATTGTTATTCCAGGAGTGCTCTGTGTCTCCCCTCAGTTCAAAACCTGTTCTGATAGGAATCTCCCAGCAATAGCCAGCAATTTCTAAGAAATACAAAGGGAGCGGCGAGAGGAGCAGTGGGCAGGCAAAAGACAGGGGATAAAAGAGAAGAAAGAAAGAAAGAAAGAAAGAAAGAAAGAGAGAGAGAGAGAGAGAACAGTCACCTTAAACACACCGTTTACCTGCCAAATCACATATTATGTGTAATATTAAAAATATTCTTTTTATTAAATGTTATTTTTTAATAAAACAAAGGCATCGTGACTGTCACGTGTTGCATGGTTAGGATGGTTTCATGCAATGACTTTGGATTCAGAACGTCTCTGACAACATTTGCAAAGCATGAACTAATCTAAACATGGTTCAGTTTGTTCTGGCTCCTGACACCGTGCAAAATTGTTGTTTCTCCTCACAAACACTGCGATAATGTGCTGGAACAGACCCTGATTTCTTTCAGTTACTTAGCTATTTCTCAACCAGGTGAAACCTTCACATAAATGCAGGATGTCCAAATATTGCATGCAGGTGTTGTTTATTTGTGTATTTTTAGAGTATTAAACTGTTTTATTGCTATGCAGGACTGTGTCAGTGCTCACTCAGCTACATACTTTCCACTCAAGGTACTCTGGCTGCCTTTAAAGCAATGTAGACATTACCTACAATTTCATTAGCCTGAGAATCATTGGATTGAAATCTCAAAATACTTGACAAGAAATCATTACACTTTTCATTTGCACACTCCAGTATTGTTTATCTACCCATATCTGATGTCTGTTTTTAATAAAAACACAAATAATTTCAGACCGTTAATACACACATGCAGTTGTCTCAACAGGTTTAATGGTCTGTGCTGTAGCTTGTTTTACTTTAGTGATGTTTGGAATAAAACATGTCAGTCTTGTAATTGTGAGAACATGGTTGATTCAAGGCTTTGAATCGATGGAACCTGAATCAATCTGCAAATGAGCATGTGTGCAAAACAAGCAAAGCCAGTGAAAGAACCTGGGATGATCGATGTCTCTAGAGACGCCGCTCAGCGAGAGCAGAATACTCCGATTTTCCACCGCCGAGCATTGACGAGGCGTAGCCGAAAAAGTATTGTGATTACCCTCTTAATGTATCCCAGTGCCCTTATCCAATCCGATTCTTTCTTTTTTTTAAAATTTCATTTCTTTTTCAGCAAAGCAAGCAATGACCTTATTAGAACTTAATAGAAAAACACATATCCACACCTTGTAAATTGTGTGACTCATATATTTCACATTTTAATATGGCTGACACAAAAATGAAGTTCTAATCTAAAAGCATCACTCACATTGTCATTCAGACAAGAGCGCCTACATCCTGTACTAAAGTTTAGCAACCACGTTGACAAAGGTTGCTCAGACTATGTTTAAAGGAGTGCGCTTGGGGACATGTCAAGATATATCCCTGCTTGTGTTTGTAGCCGGCTCTCCATACAACTGCATTCTAAATCTTCCAAAAACTGCCAGAGAAGGCCATGTGTTTCAAATCAATAAGAGCAACTTACCCGCATACTGTATACACACAGTCAAGTTGGAAATAATACAGGAATTTAGGTGACTCTGGGTCACCATTTTCATTTCAGCCCATAGCAGACATTTTCAGTATTTTGATAAACAGGTTTGCTGGTCTCATAACCTCCTGGCCAGGATATTCAGGTCATTAGCCACATTCCGCTCGCTTGGATCCATTCAACAGTGCAATTTTCCCTCAGAGAAAAACATATACACACACACACACGCACAGAAAAAGAGAATTAGTCGTCCATCTTGATAGATGGTGCTCAGTGGGAGCTACGCACAATGACAGCAAATTACGCTTGACCCCTGATTGTCTGCAATAGGTCCCTGCTGTTTTCAACAAGTGCCAAAAAATGTCTTCTTTGCAGTATGGAACCACTATGTAACATATGAATGCATCTGTCTTGCATTACTCAAATAGCAGAACATATATCATAGAAATGTGTGCTATAAGATATTTCTAAGATACAATGTATTTTTATACAGTCACAATTCAGTCACACTCAATTGTTTCCAAAGAACACTGCAATGTTTCGAACTAATTCATATTGTATCCTATGGGTGTACTGGACATTGATATTCCTTCATTCATACTTTGACAGCAGTTGCACCAAAAGTGTCAATTAGATCTGATGGCCTCAAACAAATGTCATCATATTTTGATGACAAAGCTTATATGTGACTGATCAAATGTGTTCAATAACAACAGTGATGTTAACTGCAGCAGCAGCATATGGAGGAGACCAGTCACCAAGGGGACCTGAATCATCCAAGCTGTGCTCAGACCTAACTGGTTTCTAGCAAGTGCAGGCATCTTGTGTGTTACAGGGCTTTTTGAGAATAATGTCCATGCAAATGGATGGGCAGAAGCGGAGCAAAAAATAAAAGGAAATAAAACATGGTTGCATGGGCTCCTTCACACTAACTTATAAGAGCCATTTTTGGGTGCCTACACTGCCAAAGCCTACTTTGTCCCATATTCCTCTGACACTCTTGTTGTTAAATGTACACTTACTAAAAATGGGTAATTCAAATATGTTTGAATTGCAGTGTGTACTTTTGCAGTTGGTAAAATAATTATTACACAGCACAAGGTAGCTGGGACAACGCTGCCATCTCCTGGCAATAACTTTTACACTTATACCATGTCCTTCACTCAAATCTCAAACAACGTGTGCATAGTAAATGTTGCATCTGCCACAGGGTACAACAAACCAAACTAACACTACCTGACAGCTATTTTAAAAAAAATCATAACCAAAATATTTAAACAGCATTTATTTAATAAATAAATCACCACATATACAGTCTTTGTTTCTGTATAATCATTTTAGCTTTTTATATGATACAAACAGAGCAGGAAACAATTGAACTTATGGTCAAATATTTTAAACAAAAATCATTTTTATTTGTTAACTTCTTAATGCTGGGCACTGTCATGTCACAATTTTGTATGCAGTTAACCCTACATTTTATAACAAGAATATTTTACAACATCTTTTTATGGTTTGTAAATATTTTATCTGTTTTATGACAACCCCCACATTTTCAGAAATAAGGTGCGAAAGCATCAAGTTAAAAACAAGGAGATAACAAATGTTGCAAATGGTAACAGAACGTTGTCCTTTGCACGTATCTGCACATTGCAACACTCCATATGTTGTTTAAACAGTCTGTGTCCAGATGTGGTTTGTGTTGTGTGTACTGAAAGCTTATGTTATATCAATACTTGGCAATACTGTTTTCTTTATTCTGTTGATTGCAGTGGTTTTAATGTCAAACGATGCCTTTAGCTTCAGTGGGAGGAGATGAAGGGTCCAGGCCACACTGTTTCATTTGAACAGCTATGTCAAACAAGTAGTCATAACATTCACACCTGAAAAATAACACCGTACATAAATAATGCATTTACACATAAAATACAGCAATGATATGTGCATTTTATATTTAAACTCACATGGTTTTTGCTTTCTCCCAGGTCTCTCCCCAAACGTAGACCCCGTGTCTGCGGACCAAGACAGCGCAGGAGTCAGGGTAAATCTCCATGGCTCGGGCCATACGCTCTTTCAGGTCTTTCTCCTCTGGAGTGTTCTCAATAACTGGAACAACTAACGTGTCATCATAACTGGGTGTAAAGTGAACACATACAGTAAATGTAACAGAAGCTGACACACAAATTGTGCAGTACTTTATTTGACAATAGCGTAGAGTATGCGAAATGGCAAAAGCATTATCAATTCAATACGAGCGAAGAATATCAGGATGTCCAACCTGAAGTTTGTGCCCGAGTTTCCTTTTCGAATCCCCTTGATCATCTCTTGATGTGTGATGCGAAATTCCTTGCCAGGAAACATAAGAGTTGCCATGACAGCAGCTTTTGAGTGTGTATGGATAACTGCCCGAGCCCCTGTAAAAGGAATAAAAATGGATTTTAAATACAGTACAAAACATGAATATTGCTAAGCGTGCTGACGCGTACCTCTCATAGTGTAGGCGTTCATGAAGAGGGGCGTGCATTGGCTTTTCTTCAACTTCTTCTGTGGAGGTGGACAGCCAATGTCCTTCTCATCTATATCACACACAAATAAGTCTTCTGGCTACAAACAGGAGCAAAGTGATGGATCTTTGGTGTTATGTAATGACAGAGGACAAAAGTTGTGAAACTAAACTAAACACAGAAAAAGTCTTACCTGTATCCTTTCCTTCTGCACACCAGAGGGAGCAATATAAATGTGCTCACTGGGGGAAGAAATTGTATTTAAATGTTTTAATACGTCAGACAGATCAAATAAAACATTGCAGAACACTGTGATTTTATTATTGGCGAAGAATGACTAACCCATGCCGTAGGCTTATTCCGCCCCCTGTACCAGTCACCCATCCCAGTTTATAGAAGAGTCTGCAGAGCTGTGGGATCAGCACACGGGGATGTTCCTGATCCTCAAAGCACAAATATCAGATGTGTTACTGCACGTCTAACCGTTTATCCCACATATACACTTGATAACATATTTAACGTTAATCTTGTTGCCCAAGCAAGAAGCAATATTATAAGCTTCTGCGAAGGCACACAAATAACATTAGAAACTTTGTTGCATTACAAAACAGGACATGAAAATAACATTTATAATAGTACCCCTATATCCTTTCCGTTGCTCTCCCCGTCAACAGTACTCACGAGCGACGACATACTTAAAACACAAAAATAACACGTATCATATATCAAAATAACTGATGATGGAAAGTATAGAAATTATAATACGCTGTAATAAGTGATAAGGTCTCGGGTGCAACGCTTGCTTGCTTAAAACTCATGCGCTGGAGCGGAAGCAGGAAGTGCAGCTCAACTGTCAGAAATAAAAGCCCCCTGAAAAAGAAGGGAACATTAGGGGAAAATACTAACAATATAAAGAGTTTGGTGTTTTCTTTCGACTGTGGAAAGATAAATGTAAATGGTTTTCTAAATAAATATGAATATACGTTATACTTGTATCTTTATTTATCTTGTGTAAATTACAAATAAAATGTTTTTGACTGAATGCTAAAATGTATGCGCCACACGTTTAGGTAAGCGAATAGCAGTAAAAAAAGTTTTTATGAACTCTTATTCCAAATTTCCCAATGCTGTTTATGTCCTAATCTTATTAAAATTTGAATCATTTAAATACATTTCTGATGTTAACAAAATGAAAATAAATGTTAACACACTTTTTTTTTTAGGTATTTCGTGCTATTGTCAGGAAATACATAGGCTAGTTTTTCCCTCCGCAACATGAAATTCTTCATTTCCTAATCTTTTGATGACGCACATAAGTTAATTTGCATAGACCACTTTTTCTATTCTTCTTTGCTTTGTTACTACAAGATCCAACATGAAAAACAAAACACTCGCTATAGAGTTTAAAAAAAAAAAGAATAAACTTAATCTGTGATAATCTACCTCTGCGGCCACCTTCCCGCTTGAAACAGGAAATAAACGTGTGTCAGCAGCGCAGGAGGGCGAGGAGTGTTTCACACACCTGAGTCAGCCACACCACTGCAATATTCCCACTGACTCATTATACTCCAGGCAGCGCTTTCATTTCAAAATAAGCATTAGAAACATATGAGCAACATGAGGGAATGAACGAAAGATACCCTGATTGAGGAGTGTGTTTATCCTTTCCAATGTCTTAAGTCTTTAGGTCGGTCAAACACATTAAAATGGTCATAGTTAACAGTACAAATAGTGCTACACAACTTTCACATGTGCACTTATAGGAAGTACTAACACAAACTGTTTTATGTAAACTGAGTTTTGTCACCAAGTAGCCTAGCCTCTAGTAATGTCTCTTAAGATGCACAGAATGTCACATATAGTTGCAAAGAAACAAGGAGAAAGGAAACACATGAGACAATAAAGAGGGTGTGTTCTTCATAGCCCCACCCATCATCACCAAGGACTTTAGTCTGAGTAATGTTATATATAAGCAGTAAGGAGGTTTCAGAAAAGGAATCTAAAGACTACAGAGACTCGAAGAGAATTTATCACATTGAGCCAACCAACGGCTATCATTTCCCTATTCTGTCCCAACACACAGCACTGACCATGTGGACTTTGTTACTTGTAATGGTTACTACTGGATCGCCAGCTCTATATCATGCAGCACCAGTTCAGGGTGAGTGATGCTGAAGGTTTTACCTCTTCATTTCCACACAACCTCTGCTGATGCACATTTGTTGTTTACATTTGGTGTGTGAGTTTATACTCTAGGCAAGATGACTGGCTTTTTATCTTGCATTGCAAGCGGTGAGGGGTAAAGACAACCTTTTCATAGTATGTGCTGTAATGACACTAAAATCACTTTTAGTGAACGCTATGATTGCTAACATCACCTCAAATCAAACACTAAAGCATAAACTGGATGAATGGTTGTCAATTAATGTCAATACTTGTTTATGCTTTATGTGCCCACAATGTATTTTTGTCAATGTCATGTCTTTGATAAAGATATGTTCAATTTAAGATGCCTATCTTGTGCTGGAATGAATCCAACATGGTTTCTTTGTTAGACTGCAACTTTGTTACAACATGTAAATGAATCAGTTCATCTACATAACATATCTTGTATATAGGCTACCCCATACCTTGCATCACTTCTTTTCCAAATCATGGTCATTTGATCCACTGATAGAGGTCTTTAAAATGAAGATTATTCTCAAAGATGCGTCACAGATGTGTTCTTGCGGGTCTGGAAACGCAATGAATCATTATCCTATTAAGAGATTTCTATCTAAGTTGATACTAAATAACTCTTCCTTCACACACAGAGCCTACATCTGGCCCTCATTTCCCAGCTAATGTTTAGTACGATTATACATGGAAAAATTGTATGCATGAAGATTTCCTGTCTTTGAATATTCACATTATTTTCTCTCTTGGCAGGGCACGGTGGCAGATGCAGCTTTGTTGGTGTGCTTCACGTTGAGGGGACCAGCAATTATTCTTTGACTTTCCAGAAGGCTTTGGAATTGTGTCAGAGTTTAAGCTACAAACTGGCAACACAAGAGCAGGTCATTGAAGCTTATCAAAAAGCATTGAGAACATGCAGGTAAGAAAACGAATACAAGAGTGTTAGCCCAGAGCAAGAAAACAGTGTCATGTTCAGACAAAAACTGCATTTCATATTGCCTTGTGGAAGTACTTGATTTTGAGTGAACTCCACACCTTTGTTTACAGATACGGTTGGATTGATGGCCAAAATGTGGCATTTCTGCCACACGGCAATAGGTCGAACTGTGACTCCAGTTCCACTGAGGTGACCTTTCATTCTGAAGCAGCAGAATATCTCGCGGATGTGTACTGTTTTAACCCATCAGGTGAGCGCGGAGAGCGTGTCGGGTTAAAAGTGTTACTCAAAAACAAGCTGTTTTGAGTTAATGTATTATTTTAAATCTCTAGATCCATTTGAACTAAACTGTGAAGATGCTGTCAAGTCTGCCTCTCAAACATCTACCAGGGAAAACCCGGTCGGAACAGGTAGGTTTGATGTACTGGAAAATCAACAGTGATTTTTTAACAGTGAAATTTTTGTGGTTTAGTTTTACTGGAAAAGACTGCTCACCGTAAAGGGTGTGTATCTTGCAAGCAAGACATGCAGCAGAATACTTCATTGTTCATTATCCAACCACACCTATTCCAAGATTACTCATACCTTTAATGTGAAGGTGTCTAAAAATGTGTGAGGTCACATCAGGCAGTGAAGCAGATACAAAAAGGAAGTAACTGATTTAACTTACCATTCTGTTTTTAAAGGAATAGTTTTTTTTACTCATAATTCAGTTATACTCATATACCTTTGCTACTTTAATGTTTCTAATGTTTTAAAAAATTTGATATTTAAAAGTACAAATCATGCAGGTTTGGAACAACATAAGGATGTGTTTAACAAATGATATAGACGGTTTCATTGGACGCACGCACCTGGCCCGAAGTTAACTTCCGGTCTGTGTTTGTTGATCGGTCTGGCTAGTGGCTAATAATAGCCTATAGCTATTTATATTTTATTTCATTTATTGATTCATTGAATTGATATTAATATTAATTTGATTAAATAAACAATTTATTAAATGGGTCATGTAACTTTTAAGTTTAGCCAAGTAATGGTGCTTCTACTGGTTACCCAAAATAATACTGACTAGACATATTTATTTTTACCTGCTAATGTCAATTACGTATTTATTTTGCTTGTTATCCGAAATAGTCTGCAGGGACTCTATTCTTTGCAGATGTGTTCCAGAGATAGGTTTGGGGCACAAAAGCATGCATGCGCAATAACATTTGTGTATTGTGTTGCTTTGAAACCATCTATATAAATCATGACATTGTAGCCTCAACTATATAGTAGTCCTTGAATTTTTTTGTTTTTCTTTACAAAGTTGGAAAACAAAATGAAGACATTCTAGAGGAAGCACTAGTTGAAGGCTTCCTAGTAGATGTGGAAAAGATTGATGCAGCTGTGATGGACCTGAAACCCTTCACTCTTCCTGTGCCTGCCCCGAAAGAACTCGCTACAGGGACAGACACACAAGATGACAAAGGTCCTACAAACAAGTTCCGCTTTGTGAGAAGCGCTGTATTGCTTCCTGAAGAGGAGGGAAGTGGATCAGGATTAAATCCTGGATTTGATCATCTTCAACCTAATCAATTTACAACAAGGTCAAGCATCATAGAGCCAACTGAAAACGCTCATGATGAGGTTATAACAGAAGAAGAGAGTTTTAAACAGGACACCAGTTCCACAGGTACAGATCTGAACGTATTTTACCACATTGTATGATATCGGAAATGAAGCTATTATGATATTAGTGGAGAAATCGGTAGTTGTTGTAGTCCCGCAACAAAAAACAAACTTGTTTTCTTAGTCTTTGTTATGTAATTCTAACCATGCAAAATGTTTTTAATTATTATCGTGACATGGTACATAACTTCTAATAACAAATGTATCTCCCTAAGATAAGGAAAGACGAAGCAATGTTGAAATGTTGAATCCTGACCCACCTTTAACACCATCCGGTCATCACAGGAAAGGATCCCCTAGTAAGCTCATGACTCTTCATTCGACTGACATTGCATGAATTTTTTGATGAATCTTTTATTGATTTATTCTCATTTTTTGTTCTTACTGCAGCTTGGCTTGTAGTCTTAGCAACATGTGTGGTTGTTGGAGCAATACTTTGCGTTTTTGCCGCTATTGCCACTAAGGACAAGTAAGTTTGCTTAGATTTTTGTTCTTTGAATACTTTTCTGTCATCAGCCAGTTTACTGAGTGTAACTCACTTCTTATTGTAGGTGGTACGGACCAAAAAGGAGCAAAAATATAAAATCTGAAGATTACAGTAAAGCAGCAACTTTGCCACTGTCACATAAGGAGCAGGAGATAGTAAAACTGATGAGCGTCGCAAATGTGCAAAATGGTAAAACAGAGAACTTTAACGTTGCCAATCTGGATGAGTGTCAGAAAGAGTATTTAATGTAACAGGTGAGGCCATTGGACAAAGAATTGTGAACATGGAAAGCCTGAGCTTTGACTGAAGCATTAAAATTTGATCTAAACCAAAGACTGTTTTAGAAAAATGGTATACTGTTTACTCCGCAGTAGTTTTGAATGCACTGATATTTGTTTCTTCCCAAAGGTGTTTTAGTGCAATTTACTTTTATATCGCCACAGTATTTGTATTTTTTTAATTTTGTATTTTTTTAAATGCAAGGTCCAGCTTTTCTGTTTAAAATTATTGATTGGTGGTTTGAATAATATGGTGAGAAAACATTTTATGCCGGTTGTCAACATGCCTTTGTAAGTACTATGTACTGTGTGGGATATGATACATTTTTAAATGTTCAAAGAAACTGCCATGTCTTCAAGAAACATCTGGTTTGTATCGCCTTGTTAAAATATTTTAAACCTGTGCATTTGTAAAAGCCATTTAATTCATTTCTTTGAATAAAATTTGCTTAAATGATAATAATAAGTGAGATGTAAAATCATGTCAGAAAGACATTGTTATTGTGACCACAACAGTATAGCTGTAAAAAAATGCAATGCAAATGAAACAGAATAGGCAATTGTAGACAAGAATCATTGTCTTTATTTACAATGTGTAGGTATTTCATAGAAAAATAGAGGAAAAAGACAAATTTAAAAAGTTCAAGTTTGGTAATGTCTTTGAATTTAGACAGGGTTGCACAAATAAAAAAAGAGCAGGATGAGACATGCTATATACATCCACATTATTCTAAATACAACCCGCAGCTAACACACGAGTCAGTTTATGTGTCGAGGCCTGACTGTATTAAAGCCTTTTTTTCTCTCTGCACTGTACATGACATGATGATGAATTATTTGACTTTTTCCCTTAATGTCATTATCACTACAAAAATGTTTAACAATACACAATATTTGAGACACAATATCATAATGAATTGAAACAAACAAATGAAAAATGTGCTTCCATAAATATATATACATAAACATTTTTACTTGTCATTCTAATGTTTCTCAGCCATCTGTTCAATGTGAAGTGTACAGTATATTATAATGATAACTTGTTATAATTTAGAGTAAAATAATATACTAAACTGAATACATGACTTGCCTATGTTTTCAAAGTGATGAAACAGTTTAGTTTGCATGGAAATATATCTTCATTTTGACAACATACTGTATATACTGTATATTTATTTATTTACACAAAGTGCTAGGAGGCACTTTAATAACAAAAAGAAAGATATTAGTGCAAAAAAATGAATACATAAATCTTCAAGCACACAGAATACACACATAACCTACACACAATATAAACATGCAAATGAAACGCATGGAAGTCAATTCTTTCAAACACACTTCTGTTACACATGAACATAAACAATTATGACACATGCATGTACATATAAATGAAAAAAAATTGCTTTGTATTATTTCGTGCACTACAGTACACAGGAATGTATAGTCCCGGGAGGTTACAGTAAGTAAAACTTGTCTGTCCCTGCAGATAGACATCGTCACTTAACTCAATGTCTAATTTACGTCTGACAGCTCCTAAAAATAAGTGCCAGCATTTGAAGGGAAACCACTATTTCAGAACCTCTAAGTACTTTGGTAAGCTCTTATAAGAAGCTGATCTACAGTGATGCCACCAAGGGTTAATCCAGTCAAAGTGTCTTTAGCAAACAAGCTGCACTTCTCTCCTGTTGCCACTAGTTGTGCTCTAGAGTCAAGCTTTCATTTCAGACTGGGTAAGCTATTCCAATATGTCATGCTTTATGTCATAAGCCTTAAGACAACGGGTTTCTGATCATCGAACCCAAAACCCGATATTTATGTGTCATGCGTAGACCACACCCACCCTCATAAAAGGTTCATTACAGCCCATTGTCAACCCTGTTCCCCACCCCAGCTGAACCACCAAGAGCACTCTTACTACTCCAAGTTGTGAATCAAGCATACTAAGATCGTACAAAAGTCATTGCCTGTGTATGTGTGAGACATTTTGTGGATTGTTTATGAGTATAAAATTTGCATTTGGTTTTCACCCGAAAGGATAAGCTTGTGGGACTCAGGATAAGGCGGAGCTGGATCTGTGTTACTCGTGAATCCATGGTTCCTCCTCAACAAGTGAGAACTCGGCAGGGGAGCCATTTGAGGCCAAGGTTACCTGAAAGCAATTATCAGGGACAACTAACTGTTGGACCAAGGCACAGTCAAAATGCATTCAGCGCTGCTAACTAAACTCTTTATGGTTTGGAGCAGAGAGTCCAAGTAGTTTGATATTTAACAGCACAATTTATATCCAAATTCACAGAAATGTACCCACCACAAGAAAGATCAACTAACTAGCTGCAGCGGGATTCCTTAAAGAATGCTGAAAGACTGAATACAGATAGAGAGAAATATTTGGATTATATTTTTATATACAGATGAATCTCTGCCCAAAGCTAAGGGGTTGTGGAAAAAGTGCCATGTTTGCTACTGTACCACACAGACCTACGCGTTTGTGAAACACAGGGTCAAAACTTCTACTCAGTCGCAAAAAAAAGAAAAGAAAAATCTAAACATTTGTGTTCAACATTTGTCTTACTAAAACACTTTTCTGTCAAACTTAAATAGCATTTCACCTATGAGAAATGAAATAGCAGCCTTTGTCACCCAGAGCTTCTCCACCCAACCTCATGGTTAAAAGAATGAGGTGCATGTACTGTACTGTTCCAGCATCGTCTCAGTTTTCATTTTCAGTCCTTATACAAAAATAAGAAATATTCGAAATACTGTATATAAAAATACAACAAAGAAAATGGATAGGATTTTCTGCACAAAAACTGCTATTTCACCAGCATCAGAACAAATAAATAAGACCAAAATTATCCATTTGTTTCATATTTTTTGCATTTACATCAGGCATGACCACAATACCAAAGTGTAAAAAAAAGATAATGGTACATACATGTAAGGGAACAAAAATAAAGCGTCTACATACAGGTTTCTATGTCTGTGAGACTGAAATGTACCTTGCAGTCATCTATTTGGACCTGCTGACAGGAGTTGTGAGACGCAAATACACCATGGTTAGTGTTATTCTCAAAATAGGATTGTGACTTGGCCATCTCAAAGTCATCTGTCCTCATCTGCTGGGCATCGAACATGTCGAGCTCATCTTTGGAGAGGTGGTACACAATGCCTGCCCCGTATGAATCACCAACAACATTGACTGATGTTCGAAAACGATCCCTGTTTAATAAGGTGAAAGAAAAACAAAGACAGGTGCCACATTGCTCAGGGCTAAAAGTCTCCAAATGTCATTAGAGCTTGTAGTATCATGAGAAAACGAACAAGTCTTTAACATGCAACTTTTATGCCGCAGGTCGTTAAACTGGAGATAACGTATGCTCCTATGCCAACTATTACTTAAGATAAAAAGTATGCACCATTGACATGGCAATTGAAAGGAGTGGTTGACTTAACTTACAGTAACCAGTCGACTGCTACTAGCAGACTGATGTCTTGAGTTGGTAATCCCACAGCAGTTAAAATTAAAAGCATAGTCACCAGTCCAGCACTGGGTATACTGGCTGCTCCTACACTCGCGAGGGTAGCTGTAAGACTGTGGAAGAAAAACACACATTTTATTTGACTACAAGCTTTAAATTCTTATTCTCTGAAAATAAAAAAAAAGTTTTTTTTTTTACTTTATGCTTCATGTTGGTACTTGTGATTATCAAGTGATAAGCAAATCAACTAGTTCATCAGAATGTTTTTTATCACATTTCTGTATTCTGTACAGTATCTGGGCATTTGAGCTTACCTGACCGTAACAATCTGGCCTGGATCAAGCTCTATTCCATTCATCTGGGCAATAAAGATGGCTGCCACGGCTTCATAAAGCGCTGTACCGTCCATGTTGATTGTTGCTCCAACAGGTAGTACAAATCGGGTCACTCTCTTGTCGATGCCCAGGTTTTCCTCCAGACAACGAAAAGTTACAGGTAATGTGCCAGCACTGCAAAAGATGTATATCGAGCATCAGACCTCTTTCTTGTCATGATTCATAATCATAACATTCATAATTAATATTATTTACCTAGAAGCTGTTCCTAAAGCGGTGACCCAGGCCTGGAAAATTCCCATAAAGAACGAAAAAGGGTTTTTCCGAACAAAAACAAAATATATTAATGGTAGGAATATGGCGCCGTGAATGATAAGTCCAATGATGACGGTGACCATGTACATTCCCAACTGCTTGGCCACCATCTCCAGATCATTAATTGAAATAATCTTCCCACAGATCAGACATGCAATTCCAATTGGGGAATACCTGTTATAGAACAGAAACGTATAGGTACGGTAAGCAGTAAGCTAGGAGTCGGTAAAAATCTGAAATTAAACAACAGGCATTAAAATGAGATATACTCTGGTCTAGAAAGCCAGTTTTATACAGTTAAATTCATTTCATGTATACACTATTACTTAATGTTAGTCAATACTTTCTGTAAATATTTGGATAATCAACTTGATCTTGATTATCTACTAAAGACAATAAAACTCATGTAAACTATTCCAGTTATAATCAATTCTGAAAGCTGACCACATGATCATGCCGACAAGCCTCATAACAATTTCATTGAGGACATTGAAGAACTCAAGCATCATCTTGGCTCTTTCTCCCATCTTTCCCATGCAAATCCCAAATGCCACAAAGAACCCAATGAGACCTATAAGAATACATATTGAAGCCATGTTAACAAGCTTATATACAGTACATATGGCATTTTACATACATGAAATCAAAGCAATCCGATACCTAACACATTCATGCCACTCTTGAATTGAAGCGACTTCTTGATCACATATTTTGCTGCAGCCTTGGTGGCATTTCGTCCAAACCGAGTTGGATGTGGATGTGGAGGAGTTACTTCTACCTTGTTAGTAACAGTCTGGATCTACATAATGAAAGAAAAAAGTGTTTAATACCTGTATTACTATATGGCATATAATGATAATGAAAAAGAAAATGAACAAATTAAGGAGTGCTTTAGTGTTTAAAACTATTTTTAAAATGATAACTAAACATTAGAAGTACACACCTGCTGAAAGCAAGCCTGAACAAGATTTTCTGGAAACAGATTTCTAATGAGATCAAAGAAGGCATCTAGACTGGACACCTCATCATTCTTTTTCCCTTCTCCCAGGTTTGCCTTTAGTTTGGGGTTTCCAGGGTGGATGAGCAGCACCAAGATCACCCCCAACACGGCTGCGATGATGGTGGTAGACATGTAGTACACCATGGCTCTTGTGCCTAGACGGCCACTGGACTTTGCATCCAACCCTGCTAATCCTACAAATTAGGAAAACAAAAACAGCTGAGCATTTTTTAAATGTGCGCGGCAAAAGTGCCTTAGATGCCTTAAATTGCTCAAACCCCAAAAATACTGCTTGCAGCTTCAATTTAAATGTGCATTTGACTTTCTATATTTATATATAAGGTTTACATCATGTCTATATGGGAAGGTGGATCATAAGTATAGCTGTATTGTGCTGTTAGAGTTGCTGATGGTGTTTAGCAAAGTAGTATATCGTACCTGTGATCAAACTTGAGATGATCAGAGGCAAAATCACCATTTTTAACATCCTCATGAGAATATCACCAGGAAAGGCAATGATCATAATGACATCAGCGGGGAGTGGGGATGCGTATCGCAGTAGAACACCAGCTACTGAGCCTGTAATCACACCTGAAGTGCACACAGAGAATCACCATTAACATTCTGGTACAGAAATGGAATGTTTGAACAAAACGTATCAAATTGAACTTTTTGTGAACTTTGACTTTGATGTGAACTTTGAGTGAGGTAAAACCCCTTATGCAACAAACACAGGGTGGGGAATGGTCATTGCCAGTAGATGAGCTGGCTCTGAGCTGGTAACACAATGGTTGCTTGAACACAATAAGTCAGTGCACCAGTGAAAGAGAGTATTGAAACCCATCACCATTATGGCTATGAGCAATGCAAGTTGGTTGTTGCAGTAAATGGGCCTGTACAAGTCTGATTTGCTTTGGGCAAAGAGCTGTTGTAAAATAACAAACAGTAATATGTTTGTCTCTGAATATGTACACATAATAGAAATTATGTAATGTTGCATATTTTATAAAGGACCTTATGACTAGAGGAGGAATTAAACTGTATATTTTTCCTCCTACTTAAAATTACTACAGCAAGCAAATACAAACAATGGCAAAACGACATTGCAAAAGGTCAAACAGCTGTATACAGATCATAATAATCTTAATGTCTTATTTGTAGCTTGTTCTTGTTCAAACAGTTATGTATCTTGGGATGATCAGCTGGTTTGTTTGTTTTACATCATCCAATTACAAGGCTTGCAATTTCAATTAAAGCCTCGATTTTCACATCAATAAGAATTGGATTGACAATGTTAAATCAGATATACACATTACATTAAAAAAGCCTGGTGTGGAGGCAGCACATTAAATTTTTTTGCTTAAAACGAAAACAAACAGAGTTCACAAATTTAAAGACAAATTACAGCATGAATGTGTAAATATCACACAAACAGACAAAAACACTGAAGTAACTTGCCGAGAATTGTGAGTGTTAGTAGCAGGTTCTTCATGAGTTTGTCACAGATGCCACACGAAGATTTTTCAGGTGGCGAAAGAGGGTCCAGATGATTCTCATGGATTCTGATCTCCACTTGCTTCTGCATCTTGTTGGCACTGGTTTAGAAGTTGAGAAGAATATAAATGTTAATATACTGTAAAAGATCTATTCAAGTACAGAACAACTATACTTTTGATTCCTTCAGTGATCATTTGATGCAAAAATTGAAAATTGAAAATGTTTCATAAATTATTTAATAAACGTGGGCATATTGGCATTTGCAAAACTCTGTGTGATGAAGATATGTTTATGATATGGGCTGCACAGAAATGCTGATCGGTTGTATTTTACAGATCTGTGTTAATGAAACTTAAAATAGAGGCATGGTTGATGTAGATATGTCAGATAGTAAAGTGGTAAAATATTGACACCAGTCAATTTAAGATATCTTGGAGGTCTGTGTAAAGACTATGGTACATGAGCGTTCTGTCATCACCTGTACTTACAGCTGCCCATCAACTACTACAGGCAGTCATGTCACATGACATTAGCTTACTGTGGTCTGGATTAAAAGGTTCTTAGAAATCAACCATGGCTACCCAACAGAGATAACCTTGTTTGGTTGCATAACTTCTAGGCTTGAGTAATTAAGCACAGGCATGCAACACAACGGCAGACTGTCCAGGTACCAAGTTACCAAGTACTAAGTATCAATCAAGTTGTATATCCTGTCTACCAATGATGTCATGAACATATATTTATGACCGTAATACTAAAATACATGTCAAAGGCATTCTGTAACAAATGGACAAGACTAAAAACGGATACAAGCACCATAAATGTAAAAACCAACACAAAGAAACAAAATGAAGAGTTTATTTGCAAAAACAGATAAAATCATGATTTTTATTGTTGTCATGTTTTTATTACATTCTTTCCTGTAGCTCAGTGGTTAAAGCATGATGCTATCAACGCCAAGGTCACGAGTTCAATCCCAGGGATTGTACTAGGAAACAAAATGAATAGTATCATGCTATGTAAGTCCCTTTGGATAAAAGCCTCTGCCAAATGCAAAAATGTAAATATTGTGTTTATAATGTATTTGTGTGTAGCTGTATTTTTGAGTTATTATTACTTAATCAAAACAACCTAAATGCAGATTGGTTGATATTAGTTCAAATGCACAATAATATTTGGAAATAAACATATTTTAACAACATAATGTCCGGTATTGTTACTGTACAGTACATTGTATCTGGGTTCAGGCTCATCTGAACAAGATTAAAAATCTGAATGACTCAAGGAATTCAGAGACTGTCTGCTACACCGGTTAATAATAGTTGCATTGCACAAGAGAGCGATTAAGAAAAGATTTCATCAAGTGTTTTTGTTTACACTGTAAATAATAGCATGTCTGAGTTTTAAGTACTTCAAAATTTTTACTTAATAAAGTTATTGATAATTATTATTAAACGTAATTGTTTATACCAAAAATTGCATAAATGCATAAATAAAAAGCCTTCTATCAGCAAAGGTCTTTGTATCTATAACAAACAAAATCTAATTGAAAATCAAGTCTGAGGTAAGAGTTTGTTTGCAAGTTATAATTAGATGAATGTGCCTAACACTTGGATTTCTTTAAAGACTTTTAATGAGTGTAGAAACGTTAAAAATATTAAAACATTATTAATGAAATGCAAAAACACCAGGAAATTCCTGACATGCTTATTTTAAAATCTATTTTTGATTTGCTACAAACACCTGCAGAGCACATAATGTAAACAAAATTAAAGGGACAGTTCACCCAAAAATGAAAATTTTGTCATCATTTGCTCACCCTCAGATTGTTCCAAACCTACATACATTTCGTTGTTCTGCTAAACACAAAGGAAGGTATTAGGGAAAATGTCAGTAACAAAACAGATCTTATCCCCCATTGACTCTCATAGTATTTATTTGAACTACAATGGCAGTAAATGGTGGATAAGATCTGTTTGTCTTTTTAGGACAAATAAGAATGTTTACATTTATTGTGGTTTGGAACAACCTGAGGGTGAGTAAATGATAAAAGATTTTTCATTTTTTGGTGAACTATACCTTTAAGCTTTACGGATCAAACGTGACAATGAAGTTCATAACACAATACATCCCAAACACATTACTTGTCATCAATTCATCTTACCTGTTGCAGTGCAGTTATTAAAAGAAAAAAAATCTAATGTTTCAAAGCAGTCTGTTATACAGCCATGGACTATGTGAAGGGCTATGAATGTAAATGAGACTGTCTACAGTTTATCCATCAGGGAATCCAGTCCAGATCATTAGAAATGTCAATAAAAAAAAATCCAAGCACAAAACTGATAGCAGATCAATAAGTGACTGCACCAATGCAATCAATGAAACTTCCTTGCAAGATGTATTTTGTCAGATTGACTGATGATTCGGATCTCTCTCCGAATTGGTCTGATCCCACCATTAGTACTAGTGAAACAGGCAAGGAGATGCTGCTAAGGGCTCCCAGGGGCAACAGCAGGGAGGAGTCTAGTGCCCAGATTATGTGTACTGTAAGTAGCACCTAATATGCTTGAGACTCCATGTCCTCTCTGTCTCATTGTTTAACCCCCCTCTAACTCACACTCTGGTTCTGATCTTCCCTAATGACCTCTGAATTGAATGAATGGAATCAAAAACTGATACATGACACAAATGCAGACTCGATATCATTCACTCAAACATGAGTTCGACTTTTTTGTAATTGAGATAAACAAAACAGACAATAAAATAGATGCCACTCACAAAACTGTGATGTAATTGATATATGGTTGTTACTTTATCTAAGTTGGCCCAGCATGACAGCGATCGGCAGGGTCACATCAGGCTTTCATTATTTAATATACCACTTCCATCCTATCATAAGAGCACATAAGAGTGTGCTTTTAACTAATATTTTTGGTCTATTCATTTTTCTCTTACCAGAGTATGAAACTGTGATTAAGATTGTGTGAGAGAAGAGGGTGATGTGTGGCCACATGCAGGGAATGTGCGCAGGCACATGGTCACACATCTGCTGTCATGCTGCACCATCCCGACTGCTGTCCAGCACACTCCTCAAGCTCATCCACCTGACCAGTCTCCATGCTTAGCAGACAGGTGTCTATAATTAACTAATCTGTCCTGAGCCTTTCTAATCCCACATAGACATGGTTCACACACAATAACACACACACACACACACACAAACACACACACACACAAACACCCACACACACACACACACACACACACACACACACACACACACACACACACACACACACACACACACACACACACACACACACACAGAGGTGAGAGTACTTCATGTTCGCAGCATTCACTTTAAAGCACTGCATGTATTATAGTAAACAGATATACATTTGTATATAGGATTGTACTGGAAATCCACAGCCTTGATCATGTGGCCTTGTGTGCATGTACAATGAAACTGTTTAGAAAAACAGATTTGTTTAATTGCCAAAATCAAGTTTTCTTCTCAAAAAGAGACCAAATGACTTTGTCAAATCCATAAGACATTTCTTATATAAAGAAAAGTGGGGTATGTGTGCAAAGGAACTTCAATACCCCAGGGTCATGTGACTTGATTAGATAACACAAACATGTGGTGGCTTACCTGTGCAATGCCTGTGTGTTGTCTACCTGATGCAGATTAAAAAAACTCTGTTCATGTACACAGCAAAATAAAAGCTCACACACTAAAATGATTCAGGCTTTTAACAACCAACATTTTGGTTGCAAAATATCTAAATGAGATCAGTTATTTGATATGAGACATGCATCAAGGAGCATCAATCACAGTCACATTAATAATAAATATGAATAATATTATATGCTAATATTATATGGTGATAAACCAGTCACATTACTTGAAATATACATGTTGCCTCATACATTTATAGTCATTTTAAGCTCATGATGCTGAAAAATAGTTCATTGTTTTCTATTTAATAAATGTTTTCAATATGTTTCTATATATTTACTTTCACTTATTCATTTCTGTGTCCTGCAGCCTACACATATTGTTTTGGGATTTAGGTGAAGCCACTCCCTTTACCTCTCACATAGCTACACTGCAATGGTTTAACATGTGATGTTTGAATCAGTGTTATATCAATGTTAATAAAAACTCAGTGAAGGCATTCATACTTCACAACACTGCTTTTCTAAAAAAAATGCATATTAAAACTATTAGCAAGTCATGAATAAATGGTGTACATAATTCACGCTTAAGCAGCCTGCTGTGTTGATTGCAAAGGAAAGGATCATTTTAATTATAATGCAAATGAGTGACTCACCTTTCACGTTTATTCAAATGTCGTTGTACAGAATGCAGGTGCACAGAAACCTTTCAAGTGAATCTGTTGGGTAAGGCAAAGCATTAATCTTCAAAAAAAAAATATTTTCATTGTTCCTCAGAATACTGTTATATAAACAAACAGGTTAAACCAAGCAGCTTTGCCTAGACTTGTTCAACTTCAAGAGAAGTATTTTATAACCTCCTTTCACTATTGATATCACATTCTGTAAATACACTTCATAACATTATCAAACAGAAACACACACATACAAGCAGCCATGCGCACACGAGGTCAGGACCCTACCCTGCAGGTCACAGGTAGCAGATTAGCGAACCTCTACACCCTCTATTTACGGTTGCACGACATCACTGAAGAGCTTGGATACAGCTCCAGATTAAAAGGAGATTTTCAGCATCACAATCCTACACTTTAACATTGTGCACAAATGTTTACTTACATTGTACATGTTCTAAATAGTAACCACAGAAATGACAAAGGTTTATTATTTCAATGTGTATAAGACCAAAACAATACAAATAATATGAGAGCCTGCAGCTACTTGTCACATAGGGGCTAGGTCTTGGTATAAGGCCAAAGCCCAAATATATAATATAAAGCTCTACTGCTTTTGTGTGTTGTTAGTTCAAAACATTATTAAACAAGAAACCTCTTGGACTTCAATCCTCCAAAATAAAATTTTCTTAGTTTTGCTGTACAGCTGTTTGGTAAACATGAGAACTTAAGTAGCACGAGAACATTTGTAGTAAGTCAAAAATGCATTGTATGGGTCAAAATTATCTATTTTTCTTTTATGACAAAATTAATTTGAATATTAAGTGAAGATCATGTTCCATGAATATATTTAGTAAATTTCCTACCGTAAATATAGCGAAACTTTATTTTTGTGAAAGGATGCAGCAAAATCGCTAACAAACATGCCTACAAACTTTGTCTGTTTTCGGGTTCATCTATTCTCCATAACGTCATTACCACAGTAAGTCAAGAGAGAGCATTAAAACAAACCTGTTTCTTCTTAGCAGCGGCCTGCTACAGCAACTCTGATTGACAACTTTAATGACGATTTTTTGCACCCTCAGATTCTAGAGTTTTAAATAGTTATCTAACAAACCATATATCAATAGAAAGCCATTCAGAAAAATTTCAATTTCAAAAAAATATTTACCCCTATGTCCAGTCACAAATTTAAATAACATAAACGTCATATTTATGTATGTTACAGTTGGTTGTTGATGTTGCTCCAGGTGGTACAAAAAATTATTACACATTTTTAATAAAAACACTGAATACCTGTTTACTGAAACATGTTTAATGAAATGCATAAATGACAAATAGTTTCAGCTTTAGATGATCGGACTGCACCAAAGACAAAAACATATTTATTGTGTAAAAAATATGAGCACTGAGATGTGAAATTAAGATTTAAAAGAGGCTGAAGGCAAGCTAAAGCCTGTAAACCCTGTGACTGAATGCATAAGGAACGTTGCCTGTGCATTTGACCATGCACAAACATATCCTCACATGCAAGGGCAGAAAACTAGTTGTGAAATCTCAGGTTCCACATTTTATATCATTGATTTGTTTGTTAAATTCTGATATGTGCAATATGAGAGTTCACCTCACATGACTTTATGATCAGTCTTATCAAAATAATAAAAATATATCATCTCCATTCTCCATGATCTGAAGCAAGGTAATAAAATGTCTTTTTGATGTAAAGCTATGTAATGTTCTTTTCAATCCAGGTTTTAAAGTTGGCTACTCGTGTGTAGACAGTAAACAAACTTTGATTACATCCTTGTACTTCATACCCAAAGCTCACCAGCCCCAGCAGTTCCCAGTCGTGATGGGAATCAGTTTCTCCTACCCTGCTGGGGTAAAAAGACTGCAGGCTTAAGTTAGGCTGGGTATCTGCAGAGGGTGCAATGATGATTCCTCCAGTTTCAGAAGGGCAGATTGTGGACGGGTTGAGGGGATGTTGCCGTCCACACAACATGTTATCAGTAATACTGACTGTGACTCCATGTTTGCTGTACTGTTTTTCGCATTTGACCACATCAGCCAATTCTATCAGTCCTGTCCTAGCTACATCCAAGTCTGTGTTCGATGCGGACCTGCTATGGCCTGCTATGGGCCAACCTGTGAGGAAGGCGTGCTTAGCAGTGACCTCCCCACCCTGCAGACGTGGCAGGCAAACAGGGGACACGTATTCACTCACTCGAGCTTTGTCCACCAGCTTTAGTAAGGCCAGGTCGGAGTCTAAGACGTGCGGATCGTAACTTGGATGGATCAAGATCTGAGAAATCTGTGTAGAAACAGTACAACCGATGAGACAAATCTGATTTCTGTAAGGATGCGAGTGTGGTCCGAAACCTCTTACCTGTATGTGCTGTAGTGTCTTGCTCTGTCTGAGGTCATGTTTTCCCATCACCACATTTAGTTCATCTGCACTGAGAGGTTCTGTACGTCCAGGCTCCGCCAAGCAATGGGCAGTCACCACGACCCAGTGCTGGTTCACCAGAGCTCCACTACAGATGAGCTGCCATCTCTGATCTTCCTTCACCTGCTCCTCTTCCTCATCTGTTGCAAATGTATCGCCCCGCCGTTTGGTCCTTCCCAGAAGATGACTGACGTGGTGGAGACGAGTATATATGGCAGCATGCCATGGCCAGTGAACCTCTGTTAAATTTTGGGAAATGGCAGGTGGCAATTTCCCACATACTGAAGAAAACATGAGAATTCTAATTGATTAAAATAATCCATTTAGTGTTATTTATTATTGCCTAATGAAAGGAATTGAACTTTATCAACCTAAATGTGAAAATGTGCTGCCCCCACCTGGTGAACAAGAAAAATGACGACCACTCCACTTGCCAGACTTCAGACACGTGCGGCGAGCACTACCAGAGTGCTTGTAAAGCATTGAGACACACTCATATTCTATGCTAGTATACACATGGTGGAAGGTCAGTGGCAGGTCTACAACAACAGTAAACTCTTTCTCCTGCAAGCCTTCTTCAGTCCCTGTCTGTGCTGATGCAGAGTACAGCTTGTGGACTGGGCTTTTCCTGCAATAAAAAGGGGAGCCATGAGGGTTTAATTCATATATAACCAGCATAATAATCACAAAAATGCCCCAGAGAATTTAAAAAAGTGTCTACCTGGAAAGAGTTTGGTATTTTACAACCTTCTGCCGCACGAGTTTTGAAACTTTAGGTTCTTTACAGGCTGTAAAACAGAGTGTTCAAATTCTCAATGTGGCAGCTAATAGGATTTCATACTGGATTACTGGAAACTTGTTTGTGATGTAGGGCTGGTACCTCTGACACACAGGGGCTGACTGCCACTCCAGGTCCCATTCATCTGGCATGTTCTTTTCCAATCCCCGCTGACAACGTAGGTGTTGTTGCAATAAAATTCCACATATTTGATTTTGCCATTAGAGTCTGCAATCTCTGTGAAATATCCATTGTGGAGTTGTAGTGGAGGGGGACAGTCTTTTGTGATCGGTTCTGTAATTAAACCAGAGTTTTAAATGGCCTTTGAATAAATGTTTTACTAACAAAACAGGTTTGAAGATATTTCAGCCTTGTACACATATATTTTCCCTGCATTTTAAAGAGCTGAAAGCCCACAAACAACAGACAATCTGTAATTTCAAGTTCAAAGCATTATTTTCAGGCATGCATGCACACCTGGCTTTGAGTGTAAGCAACATCAGTCTACCTTTTATGCATACAGGAGCAGTTCCACTCCATGTGCCATTGGGTAGGCATGCCCGCCGGGATGATCCCTTGAGCTTGTAGGGTTTATAGCAAAGATACTGCACCGAGGTGACAATGTTTCCTTCTTTGTACCGCAGGAAGAGATCTCCGTGTGCAGGTTTCTTAGGGGTTGCACATAGAGGTGGTGCTTGGCCTCGTGAAAAGCAGTGAGATATAATTTATGATACATTATGTAAGCATTACAAATTAAACTGTGGCATTTTCACTGATGTTTAAGTGTTTGTCTGAAGCCCACTCAGAGAAGGAGAAGAACATTAAAGAGACGGTCGGCAAGGTTTCAAAGAAAACACTTCACTTCTGTTAGGAACAGGAAAACATGCTTTGAGAATCATATAATTCAATGTGAATGCCTATAACACACTTTACGTTATTCTGACGTCTGCCCCTCCTTGCTGGGTAGCCACCCCCGCAGTCAAATATTATTGGTCCAGAATCCCTCTCCGCATAAATGTACATTAAATATCCTCTGTGATTGTAACACGTTTCCCGTTTAGTGTTTACACATTTCTAGTCGCTAACTTATAAAAGCACAAGCCACCAACAAACGGTTGCTTCAGCGGTGAACTGGTAAGCATTTTTATTTTTACTTAGTGCCCACGTACCTCAGAGAACTGTTGCGTAGACGTTACGCCTCTTAATTAATATTCTTGGCCTTTAACTCCTAAATATCTCGCTGTTTCATCATTTTGTACCTGCCACTTCCTGGAATGTTGCGAAAAACCCATCATAGTTATTGTAGCCGTCTGACACAAAACGAATATGAAGAGAGTTTCCAGAGCTTCGGACTGGTGGAGGGTTTTCTTCCCCGCAGTATCTGCCGATTACAGGTGATTTTGGATTGTCTCCATCTCGCACCTCCACGTAGTCATAGCGACAGCTATGGTCAGATTCCATGCTAACCATAGAAAACCTGATAACATTTTTTTGTTGAGAATACTGAAAACATTGCATATTACATATAATAGCAATATACTGCTGGTTTTGGATTGAAAGGATTAAAGGATTTTTTTAGTGATATTTACAACATTTACCTGAGTTCAACTGTTGCTCCTTGGCCAACTTGCAGCGTCCATTCACACTTGGCATTAATTGGATAACTCTCTATTATCACATGGCCATGTGGTCTATGTATAACTTCTCCGCATGCTAAAGTTGACACAGAACATGTATCTAAATATATTTATATATTTGTGAAAAGCAAAAGCAGTCAAACTTTCATGTACATTACTTTAGGGATTCTAGAAAGGACTAAAAAACTCACTGAGACAATCTCCACCCGACCACCCTCTGCGACAGGCTGTGCAGTACCTGCCTCTGATATAGAAGTCATCCTTGGCCTGCCAGGTGCCGTTATTGCAAATCTTGCAGTTGTCAAAAATGCTGCAACCTTCATGAATACAGAAACAAGTTTATGAAAGCTGCATGAGGCGAAAAGTTGAGCTGAAGCACACATGCTCTTTTATGTTTACATTTGGTTATGATCCTACTCACCTTGGTGTAGGATGCAGGGATCACACTCATGTAGAACATTTCGACAGCATGGTACAGCATAACCCACTTTTGTTCCCTGAGATGGGCACTTACATGAAATCTGCTCATACTCGCAGCAGGTGCGGCACATGGCGTTCCACTGTGTGCCTGGGCACTTATCCTCCTGCGGCCTAAAAACTACATCAAGAGCAGGGAAACTTAACCTTGTGACGTCTAATGCCTTTTTTGTAGTCATTTAGTCATTTTACATTTACATTTAGTCATTTAATGTGATGTTGTGACTAATGTAAAGTGGATGGTGCTTTCTGTAAAGGTGCTGTTCTTTGTACAGTATTTGTTGAGATTGTCATAGGGAGAATAATTCACCAAAGTATATTTTGGTTCAGTTATGGAAAAATCATTATTTTTTACAACCAGTCCGCAAACGCTGATGTGATGGAATGTGAGGGAACGTTGTGCCAGAGGAAAATGCTCTTTGAAATGTTTAATTTATGCTGTTTAGACAGTCACATTCGACCATGTCATGACAGGTTCTAGTTGTGGTTTGTCATAGATCTGTTTACTTAACTTATTGTTGTAGTCTGGGAACTTTTTTCACACATTGAGAGTTACCATAATATACAGTAGATAAAAAATGTGTGATAGTCTGCAACAATGCTATAATTTTACCATGCCCCCCTGATTCAGCTTTTCTTTCTCTGTTTTCAGTCTTTCAGTTTAGTGTGATTAATGTACATTCATTTCCTAGCAGTACCTGACAATATCTGTTTTTCTCATTTGTGTGAATGGAGGTATGTAGAAAGAGCTTTTCGTGCACTTTGAGCTCATGTTTAACTAGTGATGATCATAGAATGTATTGTAAATTTTCCCCTGTCAACCCATACATATTTGACAGTAAAAATATATTATTAGGTCAGATTTCTGATCTTGGTTATCCAAGATAATTACTCAGATTTCTCAGCAAGTTGTAAAACTGTTAAAAACTTATAAAGTACACATCTTTAAGGCAGTGCATTATGTTTTCAAAGCAACAAAGCTTCAGTGGTCTAAAAAATATGCAGAATAACATTAATAGCTTTTAAAAGGACTAAACAAACTGTCACATAAAAGAAATTATATAACACTATATTCTTCAAAGGAAATGTTCCAGTAGAGCATAGTTCTTGTAAGATTCTTACCATTTGGCCAAGATGCCCCGGTGCTGAAGAACTGAAAAAGATAAAGGATAGAGAGCAAACAAGAGCGGTATCCATGCTTAGGGGACATCCATATCCCTGTGTTCACAGCCAGCTGGCCTGTGGGAAATAGCATTTTTCTGCCAACACTTCTGTTGTGTCAAATGAGCTAATGCAACATGAGGCCAGTGATTAGAACCCCCTACTCTCTCTCTCTCTCTCTCTCTCTCTCTCTCTCTCTCTCTCTCTCTCTCTCTCTCTCTCTCTCTCTCTCTCCCTACACTATTTTCTGTCTCCTATTCACTGTCTAATTTACAGTCTGCTGCACTGCTCAAAAATGTTGGCGTGTTGTAAGAGCCTTGCTTCACGGCAAGGGGAAACCTTTAACCCATTCTGCCACCATGTTGTTCTTTTCTATTTGTTAGACACAGTTACTAAGTTACTTCAAAATATTTTTGTCTATACTGGTCTGTAAACAAAGCAAGTTGTTGCAGCAGCTTGAAACAGAAAGTGAACTCTGAAGCACTCAGACTCATATAAGTTGTAATCTATGTACTGTACATATAATGCAGATTTACTGGTTAGGCAGAACATAGAGTGTAGAGAAAGGTATTATACAAAGGACGAATTTTGACATTCTTTGATTTTGACAGCTCTTTAGGTAATTCTTCCTAACCCCTCTTCTGTTTCTCTATTCACCTCGCTCGTTTCTTGAAGACTTTCATGCTGACATACTGACAACTTTAAATCCTGATATGTGGAAGTCTTATAGTTCTTTAAGTATGAAGGCAAAAACAGAGTTGTGTGAATGTTTTCTCTAGTATGTAGGAATGGTTGTGCAGTACAGTCTCAGAGTAAAGAGGAAAATATTTCCATGTTTTGCATTGCCATGGTGACAGAGTTTCCCAAATATACCCATTCTGTCTGAAAACGAAAAGCCCTTCACTTTGACTGTTGATGATTAACAAATGAGTCAAAAGACACAAGATACGAATGATTTATGAAAGAGAAAATAGGCTTTTAATAATCCAGCTGGTAAACAAAAGGTGACCTCACTTACTGTATCAACGTTTCCATAAAGATAATTTTCCACAACCAGATCTCATTATCCTTGCAAAAAGCTCAGTCTGTTTTTCAGGTTTGTTACTATTTGTTTCCACCCAACCAAGTTATATAGGTTTTCCATATAAAAACCAATTTTTCCAAAGTCAGTGCACACATTTACAGTATATAGTTTAGTACATTATATTTAGATTACATTTATGCATTTGGCAGACGCTTTTTTTCCAAAGCGTCTTACATTGCATTATACAAATTACTTGTTATACAATTATACAAATATATTTGTTTCCGAGTATGTGCAATCTCTGGAATCGAACCCATGACATCACCGTTGCTAGGGCCATGCTCTAACCACTGAGCTACAGGAAATCTTAAAGGGGGGATGCAACAGTGTTTCATGAATTCTGACTTATTTATAATGTTGCGGATGTCTCACGGAAGACTCACGGCCAAAACGGGAGTGTTGACACGTAGAATAATAATCTGTGTTGCTTTTTCATGGGAACGGCTACGTGAGTCAAAAGGTTTTAATGACGATGCCATGGTAACCTCTGGACCGGTAGGTACATGTTATGATTAGATTTTGATGGGTTTTGATTATGTTACTTTTGTAGTTAATGGACCTTTATGAATGAGCTCAAAGACAGCATTACCCAGCGTCTAAACGGGAACTATTTATATGTTTCAAAGTTACAAGCAAACTTTACACACTGACACGTTTTGCTACACAACCAAAAACTTGCTGCATCTAATCCCGTTTTAAAGCGTTTGTTTACGTTTGCTATTGTAGTAATGTTATTCGCTTTGTAATGTGTTTAATCTGGTAAATGAAACGTGATTTTATTGAAACTGATGCAGTAGCTGTGCGTGTTTATGTGTTTTGGAGGAGGCGTGGCTTTTGATAGCGATTCGCAGGGAGGGAGAGACCATATGATTTGACTGCTAGGAGGCTACGTTAGCAGTTTTCAAAAAGCCTATTGCGTCTTTAAGTCATTGTATCTTATATTTCTGTTTCAGTATTAGAAACTGTGATACCGCAGACTAGTACAGTGCCATAAACACATTAGATGGGTTAGGTTATTAAATATCCCCCAATGTAAACTGTGCGTTTACATCCATGTGTTTGTGCTAATATTAGCTAATAATTGTATGATATAACTTACGAAAAACAGTAGTAATTAGTTTAATTAACAATAATTAAAAATATTTTTAAGCAGTTATACATGGATAAATCAATATTGTTCTTTGATTTTTCATGTACTGAAAACTGTACATAGTGCAGCTATGTAATAATGATTCATTACTACATCCCTATTATTTTTGTTTACAGTTTCTCTACAGTTCCCCATCAATCATAGTCTAAATGACACTGAAATATATAATTAAAAATATGACAGCGGGCACTGTAATAACGTATTGAAACCCTAAACTTGCCTCTGGTTGTTTGTGAGTTAGTCAGCTACTGATGAATAGCACCAGCACTGCTGATGATGGTGTGTTCTAGTTAGTATCTTGCTTGAGGGCAGCATGAAGGGTAAAGGCTTTTCCTTAAAATATTCATGGCTATTCTGGACCATGTTCTCGAAAACATGTTTTTCCAATGAGGAGGTAACTGATGCCTCATTACTTTGGAACCCACTTTGTGCAGTGTATTTAGTCGCAATAGTTTGTAAATGCAATTAAAAACAGTGCCACAGGCTCCAGTAAATGAACAAAGAAAATCTGCATTGTCAAATCATCATTAGAATACATTTCTAAGAGTACAGTTGTCCAAAGTTTACCCATGCATTCTGATGGTCTCCGTTATCTATCGAAGTCAACTTAGTAAAGCAACATGGTCAGGAGGACTAGCTATTTTTATATTGTCTCATTGTAACTTATTGTTTTTCTGATAAAGATAAGTTATTTATTAGGGTTTTCTCTTTTACAGAACAACCTGCTAGATGACAAACTGTCTGGCCTCAAATGTGTCCACAGAGGCTGTACCGAGTTTTGTCACTGAATCCCTGCAGCTGCCTCTAGATCAGCCATCCTCATTCTGCTGGTGCTGTCTGTGTCTGCTGCCTTCAACAGTGAGTCACCAGAACCTTCTGTCTATTCTCTCTGCAATGGGCATCAAGGGAACTGCACTTCACGAGCAGATTTCTTCAAGGTACTTTGAAGGGGAGTGGTATCTAGACACATTCACTGGGGTTTCGGCATCATTGCGTCGCCCTTCATTTCTCGATAAATACAGTGCAACCTCGCTGAGCCTAGTCATTACTTTTGCTACCATTGCTATGTAGTAGCATAGCATTTGCTACAATGTACAGTATCTGTACAAATATTCTTGTCCTTTTTGAATGATACAATAAAAGAAAGAACAGACCTACCTTGTCATCCTAGCCAGCCTAACAATACAACACAACTTGACCATACAGCTTGGCTCCACAACACTAACAGCCTAATTTTACAGACCACATTGCAAGTGTCCACAACATATGCGGCCTTTCCAGCAGGTGCGGAGCTTGAAAATCAGTGTGTGCAAGTAAAAGTAATGAGTGACAGAATGGTTGCAGGGGAGGATTTAGACTCAACACCTGCAGTTTTTCATGTTCCGTGCCAGACATTTTGGGAACATGAGCTGACCAGCTGTGTGTCTGCAGTCCATTAAATAGTCAAAACAGAATGACGGTAAGCTAGTTCAGCTTACGCAAAACAAAACATCAGATAATGTCATGATATTACAGTACCACATCAAAGCTTTTTTCATGCCAGACTTGCGTTACATAGTAGAAATGCCTCTTTTGAAGAAAATGTGGCACTTAGTATCAACTGGTGTTTATATCTCACTGTTGTTATTGTAGCTACTGCTGCCAGATCAAATAAAATTAGTAGTTACTGAGTTATCAGTATTATTGGTATATTAATTAATGTGTAAATTTATATTTTTAGGAGCATGTTAGCATAATATATGGCCTTAAAAGGATATATAGAAATAATAGTTCAGCCAAAATGAAAAATGTACCCTTTTGACATTTTCTTTTTTCTTTTGCAGAACACACAAGATATTTTGGTAACTGAACGGCAGCGATACCCGGTGAATGGCTACTGCCGTTGTTTGGTTACCAACATTCTTCAAAATATATTTTTCTGTGTTCTGCAAAAGAAGAAATTCATACATATTTAAAATGACAAGAGGGTGAGTAAATGATGACAGAATTTTCATTTTTCAAGATGCTACAAAAATTGAAATTTTACATCATTGGGGTCTGAAAAATAAAAAAAACCACATTTCCATGGTAAGAAGAACAATTTTTAATTCATTCAATTTCATTTTTATGACAAATACTTGCATTTATTACAACCCACCCCCACATACTGTTTGAACCTACTGTGGTGGGCTGCAACAATAGCGTTCTTTGTACTTGACAACAGTGTACACTGTTAAGGAATGTGTTGTAGATTTCTCAACTTTGAATTTGTAGCATAGAAATACAGAAAATATAGGTAAATATACAGCAAAAAAAGAAGAGTAGAGTTACACACGTTGGTGCGAATATTTTACAACACCCCCTGCTTTCCTCCATTACCCCAGGAAAATTAGAGAGGACATTGACAAGTCTCATGATTCGGTCACATGACTTGCGTCTACGCAATTGTGGCTGTAGTGAACACAATGTTGAGGATGAGAGGCAGAGACGTCGTACAGAAGAGGCGTATGTTACGATTATCTCTGTTCACTATGATTATATGTAAACGATAGAAATACTAAAGTGAAATAAGGCAAATGGAAAGCGATGTCCAGCGAGCGAAATGGACTAAAATGCGTTTTGAAAGCATGAAAACCGGCCAGGTAAAATTGTGCGCATCGCTGTGCATGTGTCTCGGAATATTTACCTGGATAGGAAATATAAAGTTGGATTTTTGGTCAGTATACGTGCAACAAGCAACCGAACAGTCTTCCGAAGTTTTCTTCTCGGTTGCAAATTATCAAAAGCAGGCGCCTGTGCGTCTAGGTTTGCGCGATAGAAAAAGTTTTAACATTTCATCCATAAACACAAAACTGGATAACATTATTGAACAGCGAGTGTTTTGGAGTGCATGGCTGGACAGTCTTTCCACGGCTGTTTTCGACGATGAGCACGAGAGGAGCTGGAGGGAGCAGGTTCGGGACGCACGGGTAGTTTTACTGGAAGCGGGTTGCGGCAGACCCACGAACCGCCTGGCAACGTTCGCTGATGGTACCAGAGCATGTGTGCGATACGGCATCGACCCGGATCAAGTTCTAGGCGAAACTCTCTCGTATTATCTGGCGACGTTACTGGGGATTTCCAATCTTCCGCCTTTGGCTCTCTCCAAACTAAACATGCCCGGTGAGCAGTGGGCAAGCGTTAGACAAAACATCGAGGCACTGGAATGGTCGCCAAATGCCATCGTGTCTCTCACGAAGTTCATACCTAACGTAACGGGAGTGTTCATTCCGTTACCCTTACGAAAACAACAAGGAAGAGGACTACAACTCTCCCCCAAGACTGTATTCAATATGACAATACCAAATCTCGTAGAACTTATGCAATGGACGGATCTAATTGTATTTGATTATTTAACAGCTAACTTCGACCGAATTGTAAGTCACTTTTTTAGCCTCCAGTGGGACGCACGCGTAATGGAGAGGGCGACCAATAACCTTCTCAAAACGACGAACGGAGATTTGGTTTTCATTGATAACGAGGCAGGGCTTATTCACGGATACAGGGTGCTCGATCTGTGGGAACGGTATCACAAAATACTGCTAAGTTCGTCGTGTTTATTCAGGAGGAGTACAGCCCGGCGCATAGCTGAGATGAAGCGCTCCGGGAACGCCGCAAAGTTGCTCTTTGAACTGTACCGCACAAAGGAACCGCTTGCACGCGAACTGGGGTCTCTGTCAGAAGAGCAAGCACTTACATTGCAGAACAGGATTGATGTAGTTTACAAACATATTATGCAGTGCACCGAAATCACGTAGATCTCTAATTTGCGAGCTCATATTTCCGTAATTGTAAATGCTGTGATTGTTGTCATGTCAGTATTGTTACTTTGTTGTCTTATGTGATTTTTATAGGCTGCTGGATGCAGCATACGAATATTAGCAATGTTCTTTAAATTTCTTCATTTTCCTGGGTTCCTATCTTGGTAAAAAATGATGGAAAGTTGTTTTTTATCTGTTTGAAACCTCTGTCTTTATACTGTGTGTTGTTGCTCGAAATATATAGTTTGGTTAAATGTATTAAAACAAATGCTGTATGACAGCCTTGAGATCCAAACGTGAATAGAGTTACCAGAGGGACAGGACTGCTGCTGATTCTCTATTATAAAGTATTTTTTTCCAGTCATGTTGATGATTACTATTTAATATCGATAAACATTAAAACAAAATAGAAAATAATTGAAAACTTTGTATTTTGTAACCATGTAACTGATCTCCATATAATTTTTGTTAATCCCTCATAATTAAATAATTCATACATACATATTGCTGCCCACATTATTTTTTTGTGTAGAAACAATATGAGCAGAGAAATGGAAACCAGTTCTAACTTGTTTGCAGGAAATGCAAATCTGGTTTTAAATTTTCATTTATATTATCAAATCTGCCAATTATCTTTGGTTCCAGATTCATCTCATAAATCAGATGTGATGGAGGCAGGAAGGGCTGTCACTAAATATTAAAGCACACTTTCATGAAACCACGACTCATACATCGCGTCAGTGCCAAAAATACTCATTTCAAATGTAATATCTTTCTTTTGAGTCATGTGAAAAAAAGATCATTCTGTGTAAATTAAAATGAGAGAGGGAGTATTGCTATCTGCCAGGAGTGTGCTTTCCTGCATTTCCCCAGACACTCTCTGTCCTTCATAGCCTGTGTTGAGGAGTGTTCAGTTTCAAAGGCATTTGCAGCTTTCATCAACATAACTCATAACGTCTTTAAGCTATTGAGGGATCAGGATCACCAACATAGAGCTGAACCTTTTACATACACTTTTAGAACAGATCCCGTAATTTATCTTTATATGTCATGACGGGAGTCAGGCAGCATACTGTATATCAAAGGTAAATATCATACAACTAAATTCAGCAGAGTGGAGGTCAGAGGTTAAGCACAGGAGAATGTTTAAATCAGATCAACCACCTGTTCATGCAGTCAGCTTCAAACTAGTCACACCACACAACGCTGGTTAAATGTTTGCTTTTATAGTTTGCCAATAATAAATATTACAACATCTTCGGAACTGAAATGATTGTATTTATGCATTTTATGCATATGAATCAAACTTATGACCTTAATGTTGTTGAGCTGAGTTAAGGGAACCTACTAGCATGCTGCTTTGGTGTTGTTTTTGACTAACACAGGACATATTTTTTGTTTACTGTCATTGTTTTGTGAAAAATAATTCACTCATTTTGTAAACATATATTCCAATGCTGAACAGAAGCTTAAAAATGTAATGCCTGGAATCCAAGTCTGAAGCTAGTGCTGTACATATTGTCTTCTGAAGTAAGATTGGATATTAATGGCCTTTGAGACAGGGTCTTATTCTCTTATTCAAATGAACATTTGAAGTGTGCTTACTGCGGTGGCTTTTTATTTAACAGTGATATATGACGCAGCTTGCAGGCAACATTTTTCCAAACTGCAACAAAAATGAGACCCATTCCCTGTTGGGAGGTTGTCATATATGGTTAAAATATTAACCCATTTCCCCGACTGTGGAACACAAATAATTTACCCAGCATCCACACGTGAAGTCTTCTGCTCCTTTGCTCTACCAGCACTGATGGAACCAAATAGACCCCATTTATTATAATGACAAGTTGGTGAAAGTGTTGAGTTAGTTTCAGTTAGATCACCATGCACCATCCATCTATCAGAACAGGCGTGGGAGTTGCAGAATGGCGAGGTGGGCGTAAGTGTGGACTTGATGGAGAATTTAATAGCTCTCTTTTTCAGACTTTTCACAACTCTGGCTTCAGAAGTGTGGACGTGCCCACTCAGATTATTGAACCAAGTTGATTTCAAATGTAGTTTTAAAATGTTTGTATCTTTAAAAAATAGATTTTTATTAATTATTGTAGGTAAAAAACAGTACAAGGTACTCAGGTAAAAGCTCAGTATAATCGAGCAAAGTTTTCTGATCATTTACTTTAGACAGAAACTACCCACCCTCATGTCATTTTAGACTCCTATTACTTTTCCCCCTTTCAAAACTGCTCTTTTTATATACAGTGAAAGAACATTATGAGCACAATTTTAGTTTCAATTTTGCTTGGTGTT
Source organism: Oreonectes daqikongensis (assembly GCA_026939265.1). Classification (NCBI taxonomy): domain Eukaryota; kingdom Metazoa; phylum Chordata; class Actinopteri; order Cypriniformes; family Nemacheilidae; genus Oreonectes; species Oreonectes daqikongensis. Next base: position 5,123,883 of record JAOTQM010000343.1, on the reverse strand, counting down.
TTAAAAATACATTTTACGTCTGAATTTTAATCTGTGTTAACTTTCATGGTAAACAAAACAAAAAACATTTTCTACTTTATATAAACAGCTAAATGATTATATATATATATAATCTTGTCCTGTCTATATAGGGCACCAAAAGAAGGAAAAGATGATGCCTTTGTCTGGTGTATTGAGGTCCTCCATCAGTGAAATATGAAAAAAGTTCAACTTAATTTAATGAATTTCTTAATTTAATAATCATTTCTAGTAAAATAGCTGAATGTATCTGTGTTGCCCCTCTTACAGACATTAAACTACGGATATTGAGTGAAATGTAGTCGAAGTACTGTTTCCTAACAAACGTACACATTCAATTTCTATACGTTGCTATGGAAGAACAGAAGCAATGCCAAAGTACTCTATAGCATGCCTGCAGTAATTGGCATTTCTCCCTGTCGCTCCCCAGGCCCTATTTTCCCACCGCACTGAGGAAAACGGAAGAGCCATAAAAATAAATGGAAGAATGGCACAGCACATTCCCTCCCCTGTGTTTCTCTTCACTGATCTCAATGCACATTCAGTACGGAAGAGAAATGACTCTTTTACTAAACTTTACCAGCCCCAAGACACAACTTCCTGCTCCAATCTAATGCTACAAAAAATACAAAGTCATCTCTTTCCTCTCAAAAGTACAGTAAAGGCCTCATTCTTGTGATCTCTGTCTCGAAGATCTCACTTTCTACAACAACGTGCTCAGCATATCTATAAATACATTCTTAATATAAATAAATATATAATTGTAATATTTTCTGCCATTAAAACGCTCACTGTAATGTATGACTATTGGATTTGATGGGTCCTACGTGGAACCACCAGGTGGTGCTCTTTGATAAATGTTGAAGCTTGCTGACCTGACCAGCACTGATGTGCCATTCTGCTAAAAAGTAAACAAATTCTTGAAATTTGATTTACGGAATCTGTCATAGGTCACACATGGCTGCTACAATAAAAACCCTGTAGTACAATTTAAAGCTGATGTATGGTTTAATAAAAACACAGTTTTAGTGCTAAATATGTCAAAATCAGAGGAATGTTTTATCAAGTCCTATCATCCCCCTCCTCTTGCATAGACCCTCTTGCACCTTGCTCTCAGGAATCTCTAAACAAGGGGATGCCTCAGTAATTCCCTCAGGAGTGCTGATACTTCCTCCTGCATTTGCCTTAGAGCACCAGGTGATGCAAATATTTTGTTTTCCCTGTGTGCCAAGAGTGGCCAGCGCAGTCTATATGCTCAGTCAGAGCTTATTGTAATGGGTAAGACCCCCCACTGAGGGACAGTCAGTATGGACCACATTTTCACTATTCCGAACAGCAAACATACTTTTCCTTTACTGCTTTACAAAAGAGAACAAGGAAGAAATGCTAATCATCTGCCCATCAAGCTACCATGCTTGAGGCATCCTGTTTAGGGCCTGTCAGCAGGGACCGAAGTCATACACTTTAATACGTTTGCAATGTGTGCTTAATGCACTAAGGAAATGTGCTTTGTTTTGCACCCCAAAAATAATACTTTTGCTCATCCTCATGTCATTTCCAAACTTGTATAATTTTCTTTTTTCTGCGGAACACAAGAGAGGATATTCTGAAAAAGATTGATCCTTCTGCTTGGCGCCTTTTCTGTATTCCACTGAAAAAGACAATAATAAGGGTTGACATCCAGACATGAGGGTGTTTTCATTTTTAGTTCATGCCTGCTCACATTTACAAGCTTTGTTCTGCTGTTGGGAGAATTGTACTTTCTTTAATGCACACTTGACTAACCCGTGCTGTGACTTGTTGGAGGTTATTTATTTTGTTGTTTCTATTTATTATCTTAAAAAACAAACTCCACTTTCATGCACATCAAAACAACAAGCAGCTCCATTCAAAGTGCCTGTGAGCTCAAGCAGAACTTTTTGTGCTGGTCAAGATCCCCCACAGGGGAATAGTAAGCAAGTGGCACACTTTCACTTGGCAAAACAGCAAACATACCTTCCCTTCTTTGCCACACAAAAGGTTACAAGCAGGAAATGCTAATCGTCCGCCCATCAAACTATCAGAAGTCTGAGGTGATCTGCTCTGGTAACTGTCATCCCTGCAGAGCCATCGGGCTTCTGATGGTTTCATCTGCTGTCAGAGAGAGACATCCACTGAGGCACAAACAGTGTCTTGGGATCCTAGAACAAAAAGTCCCAAGCTGCAGGGATGTGGGTTCATTATTAGTATGCATGCCGTTGTGTTCTCCCATTGACTTTTGCACTAGGGACAAGGCCAGAGAAGCACTCTTTTATTAAGCAATGGGGAGCTTATGTTATTCATCTGTGAATTGTTTCATTACGTATGCAGGCAGAATGTTATCTCATTACCACTGTCTGTCGATGCATAAAACGTGTCGAATGTGATATATGATAACACGTTGAGATGCATGTTTTAAAAATGTATGTGGTTACTTCTGTTGACCACTTCGGATGACGTAATCAATGCTCGCTGGTCCAAAGAAGAATTTTTTTAGTTTCACTAAAAACATTTGAACAAAAAACAACCAACAGAATATTTATGTATTATATTAAAATGTTAAACAAATATCTGTAGGCTTTAATTCTATATTTAAGATTTAAAATGATAATATTAATAATATTAATAAATAAATAAAAACTGAAGCCGGAGGTGCTTCTGGTGTTTACATCTTGCAAAGTGGGCTATGCTAACTGAGATTACTGTATTATTTATTTATGTGTGCCTATACACTACTGTTCAAAAGTTTAAGAGTTAACTGAAATGTTTCTTGTAATCTTAAAAATTGTTTAGTTTGAAGGCATATGCTGAAATGTTTTGTAGAAAAAATATAATTGTGCCAAATTATATATTTTTATTAGAATACTAAAGTAAAAAATGTTATGGTTTTGAAATGTATGACTTTGACTAAATAATGAAGAAAAAACAGCCAATAAGAGACCAGAATAGGTGGAAATTGATTTAATATTATTTAAAAAGCATCAAAAAGTTTGTACAAATTCTAGCAAAGTGGTGACATAGTACATCATTTTGGGGGTTCATAGTCCTTTCACAACCTCTGATGTCCAAATTCGCTGTTTTTCAGGAAATGAAAAAAAATGGTACTTTTTAAATGAGTGAAAACTATGTTTACAAGCACCTTTTAATACTTTTTAATGGTTAGATGTTTGCAAAACCTGACTAATAATAATGATTTATGTCTAAAATAAGGAAATATGGGGAGGACAGCAGCGATAAGTTTACTACTGTACTGTGCACACACATCTTTATCTTGTTCTTGTTTCTGGCTTGTAGGTTTATCAGATGCAAATAGATGAAACTTCTTTGACAGATGCACAGACTTGATGTGTGGCACTTTTTAATAAGTTATTGATGTCATCTCATAATAGTGTAGAAAAACGCATAATGCTTTCGTAAATCTTTTTGTTTATCGATCCTCTATCTCACTTTACCTGCATTGCCCTCATATTACTGGACATTCATATTCCAGTTTTAGTTTTAAACCAGTGTCTTTATATTCCCATCACAGCAGGCTGTTAATGCGGTGCCTCACGCTAATATTAGGCAGCGGTGCTCACTCAGTCTCACTCATTGTGTTCTCACTTCCATCCAAAAGCCTGAAAGTTTTTTTTCCCCCTCTATTCTTTAATCAAATCCCCCGTTACACCCGCCACACACCCAGCCTCGGGCTCTAGAAACTCAGAGACAGAGGCTGCACGTCCCTATTCAGACACACACCGCCATCCACAAAAGCGCCAGCAACCCGCAACCCATCCGTCACACTGACACCCCCCGGTCCTCTGCCGCCCTTTGCCCAAAACAAGAGAAAGATTCGGGGCAGCACACACTCCACTCGCATGGAATTTGAGCCACCCGGCCCGCGGCCCGCTTTTGTCCTGTCCTTATTGGGCCCCCTTGCACAATGTAACCGGGGAGGAACAGAGGAAAAAAGGGAGTGTCTGGGCTGAGGCATTGGACCCGCCCTCACCAGCTCTCTTCTCTCTGGTCACCAGCAGCATCTCTTGTGTGAGGCTCTCAGAGGGGTTGGTAAGGCCTGCCCCCCATTGCGCTGATACCACAACAATAAACTGGTGTCCATTCACAGTCAGAGTGGTTGTCCTTTACTGCATCCAAATGTCCACAGAAGTGATGCATTGATGTTGAAGAGTCTTAGTTCGGGCTGCTTTTGACAGTGTCTTACAATTCAGCAGCTTTAAGATGAAAAGTACTTTTCTTACAGCGGTGTGAATGTTATTGTGCTGCTGTCCCACTTGAGTCGGTGCTGTTTTGGCACTCTATCAAATTCATGATTAGTACTGAAATTTTAGACACAGCCAAGGAAAGACGGCCATTCATATTAGGACGCATTTTTCCCCCTTAATATTCCAGTTATCCTTCTTTTGTGAAGCATTATGCTACGAATTAGCCTCACCGCTGTAAATACAAGAATGCAAAGTTAAGATGATCTTTCTTCATTTTGAGAACCTTTGAGTAACCCACAAGATGATTTTTCAATTTCCCCCTTTGTCGTTCCCCGTTGCTAAAGTGGACAGCCATTCAGAATGAGCCGCGCGGAATGCAGGGATTCCGCCAGCCTCACGCCCTTTCCTGAGCGGGCATGTGCCACTCCGACAGCAGGGGCCACAACCTCAAATTACGCTGCATCCCAATACAAGAACCCCGCTGTGCAGGGAGGGGAGCAAAGAGAATAGTGGCACACACTCACATCAGCGGGACTGTTTGTAATTCAGTGTTTGTGTGTGGGTAAAAACCGAGAGGCTGTATGATTGGCTGCTAGGGAAATCTAGTTTGGCCTCTTTCATGACTGCTCTGATAAAGCTTTCTTCAGGATTTGCTATGGTTGTCTTGTCCTGCTGCAGCTGTCCTTTAGGAGAGAGCGAGCGCAGTGAAAAGAACTGGCCTTGAGGGACCAGAGGTAAAGCAGGGTTGATGGGGTTATATTATTCAGTATTGTAGAGCATGACGCCTCTCATTAACTAATATTATTTAGTGGAGCGAACGCAAAAGATAAAGTGATTGCAGTTGTGATGAATGCGGAAAGAAGAAAGGCGAGAGTGAATGAAGGAGAGGGAGTAATAATTTTTCTTTTTTTTGATGTCAAGTTTGTTTTAATAACAATGATTGAGTGGGAAAATGAAGAGATTTCTTTTTTACTTCAAAGTTTGTCATAATTGACCTTGAACTATTCTGGGGCTTAGCAGATTAATATTAAAATATTATATTAACTTTGAGAAAATCACCTTTAAAGTTGTTATTCAATTTTTGCACCCTCAGATTAGTTTTATTACGCGGCTTGTTGGAATGCTTGATTCTGATTGGCCAGTCGTGACATTTGCAGGCTCGTTATTCCTAGATAACACCCGCTCAAAACTAATAACACATGGTAACCCGGATGCTGCAAATAATTTTGACAAGTCTAGTTAATATTACACAAAAAATAAATATAAATATGTCTTTTAATAACATATATGACATTATATTTACAAATGATTAAACCAAATTGCCGGTTCGTGACATTTGAACGTAATTTCTTACCCTAAAACCGAATTTTAAGGTAATTGCATTTGGTAATTCACATTTCATGTCCAGTTTTTTCTTATGTGGAAAGTAGCCTTGTAATAAGCATGATAATGTACAACCAGAAATAAGCCCCTTCAGTGTCATACAAGACACTATAGTTATAATTGTTCATAATGTGCGTTGTGATAACATTATATGTTGTTTGAAATGCATAGTGTAACAATTAATTGATAAGTGTTATAATGTATTATCTGTGGTTACAATTATTCATGACACATTACAATGCATTATAAGGTACATTACAAGGCATAATTAATACATTAAAACTACATTCATAATGCATTATACATAAATGCTTAAAGTAAAGTGTTACCAGAATAATTTTGGAATACAAAAAATATTTTTGTTTTTAAATTTGAGAGAAAAATTGTTAGTAGAATAATCATTTAACCTAAACACATACTATTTCTGAATAAATAGTCAATTCAGATAAACTTAAAATGGTCTTTGAAATTATCTAATTGTTTACAAATCTTTATGTTTTATAATAAACTATACGATACTAATATCTTTTGGTTATATTGTTCAGACCAGTGTTGTGTTCTTTTTCTGCAGTGAATAACATTTGCAGTGCATGTTGAGGAACTAAATTTGTATGCTGTGTCACTGTGTGTGTGTGATGGAGGTCATAGACCAGGGCATGCATTGAACTGGAATGGCCTGCAGGGATGAATGTTGCTAGGCAAAGTGCACTAGCTCAGTTGGAGTTGAACACACAATACAGCAAGGCCCATTGGTCCTGATGATAATAAATGAGGTGCCAGGGCATCTGTGATGTTCCGCAGCTCAGAGAGCTTCACGCCATCCACGCTGTCTGCCATTTAATTCATTCGAAGTCAGTCTTTTATTACTTGGGGGGGTTAGAAACAATGGAATGCCTTTGAAATTGCCAAATATTTATTTACTGAGTGTGATCAGTTGTTTTAAATGTTCTTCAGAGTTTAAGAAACTTTTTATTATGATATTCTTGAAAATAAACTCTGTAGTAGCAAGTGGCTTCTGCTGATATTGAGTTGGGCTTGGGTATGTGTGTCTAAGATTCACAGCAGCTAAGTGTGTGTGTGTGTGTGTGTGCGTGTGTGCGTGTGCGTGTGTGCGTGTGTGTGTGTGTGTGTGTGTGTATACTTTTACAGTTACAGTCTAGCTCAGTTACCTTTTTTTTTCATTTGACGTTCCTAATTTATTCCTCATTGTCTCTATAGAACTGATTCTTAAACAATAAAATGGTCAGCTGACCTCATAGCTTCTGGCATGGTTAGTGTTAATGGTATCTACGGCATGCTGACCTTAGGGGAAAAAGTCAGCCCTCCCGAGTGCTGTAAACCATAGACAAATCTCTACGGCCTACTGTCAGGGTTCACGCTGACCGCACGCTAGGGTCAGCCCGTGACCTCTTTCCCTCCGGCTGAGCCTAAGGTGCCTTTCTCTCCAAACAGCGGTGTAATTATCTCCTTATTGCGGGAGCGCTAAGGCCTGATGAGAGAGAGATTCAAGTGGGCTTGTCAAAGATGAGAGGCTTTAGACGCGTAATTCTCATCTCTCATTAGTTGTGGCCCCTTCTCTCTCCTGCCCATGGGCACACAAAGAATCTCTGCTTCCCCAGCTGAGAAGGGCTTCATCAGGGACAAAAGGGAGTCCCTTAGTCCCCGACTAGAGGACAGACCGGGCCAGGAGGTGGAACAGCAGGGCCTATACCTACTTAATCCCAGGGCTACGGTATAGGGACATGACTTGTGGTCTAAAATCCTCCTCTCAGGGACTTAGAGCGGTGGCCACTCTCAGCAGTGTTTGGAATCCTCTTTTTGGAGTCACAGTGGACTTTAGGGATAATGTACTCCCCAATAGCCACTACTGACTGAGCACTTGCTGGGCAACCGCACCAAGACCACAGAAAACGTGTTAGACTGAAAATTAGTCTTGCTGGGACACTTCCTTTTTAACCTCGGGGAGTTTTTGGGTAGCGGGTCAAAAGAATAAACCGCCAGTTACTTAAAAGAAGGATTAACGTTTGATGTACCGTTTTAAAGATATGTGTAAAACAAAATAAAATAAAAGTTATAAAAAAATAATGTATCACATTAATTATTAAAAATGTTTAGGAAAGGTAAAGCCGGTTGGTTGTATACCAAGTCCAGCACAATGAAAAATGGGATCATTAGGGCAGTTCTTTATCATGAATGTCAGTTATGATGAAAGCCATAACTATCCAGGAATTTTATTTTAAGCAGTCTGGATTCTAAGAAAAGTAAAACTTGCTTGTTTGCTATTTAGATTAAATTCAAGATTCTGCATGGCTGTGTGTATACCCAAAATAGACACTTGTTCTGTCTTGTTTGCAAAGTTGCGTAGTACATGTTTCTGTTTGTTGATGTACTGTGCATGTTTATATTGTGCTACGGAAGCCATAGATCATGAAAACACAACTTTATAATATTTATTTAATATGTAAACTATTTTTAAAGCCTCATACATTACAGCAAGAATGCACCGGTTGTGGATATGTTATTTGTCATGTTTATCATGTTATCCTGCATGGCTGCATATGGCTGTGAGCTGGAATTTGTAAGTTCCAATGCATGATGGCATCCTGCTAGAACCGCTAAAAACCACAGTCCTTCATCATCCCTTGCCTGGCGATGGTTCCTTAGCTAAACGTTTTCTCATGCTAATCATGTTCTTTGTAGTTGAGGGGATTTGCTCTGTGGAAGCTTTGTCCCCGATCCAACAAAGAGCCCCCCCAAAGTCAAGCCCACTGCCATGCTGACACAAAGATTCGTGGTTTGGGGAGCACGTCCCCAGCGCTATTCATTCTGAACTTGCCCCCACAAACCCTTCAACATCACTCCTGCACTTTCCACAGACTTCACCAAATATGTCACATACATCAATGATGGCGTTATTTATTAATCGAGTTCCGTGTCATACATTTTTTCAAAATGTGTGGATGTTTTTCCCAAAGGAACTGCTTTCACGAAAGGTTTTGGGGGGTGGTTTACTGGTTCATTTCAAAATGAAAGAAAAACTCTAAATATCTAGGAGAGAAAGGATAAATAACGTAAATTCTGAAGAAAAGTGTATTTTTAAATGTAGCTTTTTTGGCAGGCAATCCAACAGACAATAACGGGTGCATTAAACGTTTTTCTGGGGCCTTGCCGTGTCTAAAGACTATATTACAATTCTAAACAGAGAGGCTTTTTGCCTGCTTCTCTTTTTGTGCAGTAATTGGGTTATTGGTGTATGAGCATTATAAAGATGCGTAGACAAAGTGTGAAGGGGGAGTTAGGTAGGGGGACAACTATACAAAGAGACCTTTCCCTTTACCGTTTCTAATTGGCCACCCATGGCCTTTAACTATTCACCTTTCACATTTTTATCCAAAGGCCAAAAGGAAAAAGAAGGTATTTATATGCTGAGTACTGGGGCTGCTCGCTGGAAGAGTATTTGCAAACACATCTGATCTCGCTTTTAAATATTTGCTGTTTTGACTTTTATTTATTATTCAATTTTGTATCCCTACATCTTTAATTCTTTAACATAAATTGAATTTCTATGTATGTTTACAGTAGCCTGAAGTAAAGGGCTTTGTAAAGAGATTGATGCATTACATTCAGTGGTTCTGAAATTTTTCATTGCTTGGGAGACTATTGAATAGAGAATTATTGGATTATTCTTTTCTTTTCTGTTCAGAAAGTCCCTTTAACCTTTGGACATACCATCACTCCTTGCTTTTGAGCCTTCTTTGAAAGATGTAAGAAAGATGATCCAATTATTTCATTTACTAATTAGCATCAATGGCATCTCACCCCACTGCTGGCCTGTCGACCTCTTACCAGTCAGACTGCATAAAAGGCCATTTTTATTTATTTACCCGGAGAAAGTGACCAAGACAAAGGTAATTTGATTGTCAGACCCCTTCCATATGGTTGCAGACCTGTGCGGTCAACCAAAGCCCCAAGAGACCCGGTCGGGTTGTTTCACTCAACCCTTGCAATGTGTCACCCCCCCAAAAACCTTAAAGCAAACACATTGAATCTAGTTAAAAAGAAAATGAAGCAAACAAACAATGTGGGGAGAATGAACTGACCCACAAAAAAAGGCTCTCAAACAGATGCGGTTTTGAAATGGACAGGGAAAAGCTGTATCTGTTCTGCACTGCAGGGCTGGTGAAGAGAGATAAGAAATTGTATTGATGAAAGAAAAACAAAGATTTGAGAAAAGCTTGACTTTTGTCTTATTTTCTCCATAATAGTCAGGCATTGAATTAACATGGCCAGATGGCAAGGAGATTACAGATATTTCAATTCATACATAGAGAGCTACTACTTAAAAGGATAAGGAATTAGAAATGTGATTCACATGACAGACGGCTCAGGAACTTTTTGCCTGATACATTCCACCATTTCTTTCTGTTAAACTTGCATTCCCATTTTATCACTATTCTGTAGGTAAATTAAGTTAATGAAGTTGCATTAATGCGATTCTCATTTTCTTCAAACTGGGCATAAGATACTGAAATGCTGCCCAATGGAGCTTAGTAAGGGTGCAGTTTTAATTGAACCTCCAGAAGGACACACGTGTGGTTATGTGACACCAGAGTGTAAATAAAACTCTATTGTCGCGGGCAGATCATTGCCTCAGACTCATTAAACCTCCCCACCACCTCTGACTATGAGGAAGCACAGCATCCTCTTTACCAAAGAGCCACAGGGCCCTGGGTACCGGTTTAAACCAAACAAGGACGCCATTACTCCTCACAATGCTCTGAATGGGCCAGCGGGGAGAAGGGCAGTCTGGCTGAAACTGGGGAATGTTTAATTAAACTTTGGAAAGGCTTGGAAGTGCATCTGCACCAAATGACCCTCCAGCTGAAAAGAGGGATTAGGCTGATTGAGAGAGCAAGTTCATTAGAGAAGCACAAGACGAGCACTCGTGAAAGAAGGCCGCCGGTGTGACTGCATTTCACAACTGTAGGTATTTGCACACACACACTTTACAATTGCATAGAAAATATACATTTTTACAGTACTACTAGGATTTGTGCACTACTTGTGAGGAGACAACGCTAATAAAAAAAATGTAATCACTTTAACTTAGAGTTTTAAAAATGAGCAGAAATACTCAAACCTACAAAGAAAAGTCAGACCTCAATATGACTTGCCATCAAATTCTATGGGTTTAAAAAAACATGTGTACTAAACTAGGGATATCAATATACTTTTGGCCATATCGGTAATACATTTTTTATGTTAATAAAATCAGACCCATATATTAAAGCTGATAAAGTATAATTTCCTCTGGTTGAATGATTTCTGTCTTGAGACCTGTTAAACTTGTGGCTATTGAGAACACTGTTTTTGGGTTGCACTAGATGGACATCTATAATTTGTTTATTAAATAAACATTGTACCAGAAAAGTTAGCAAGTATAAGATTTTTTAAGTAGTTTTTAGAAAAAAGATAACTAAATATTACCTTTTTTGTAGTCAGTGTTTTAAAATTAAAGCAGTTGTCCAATTTTTGCCTTTTGTTTCAGGCTCAGAAAATATTTTTTTGATATATTTTTCCAAAATATCAGTTAATGCCTTCCATTGTTAAAGAATTATCTGTTATCCTTATTGGCCAAAATTAACATATCAGTGCATCCCTATACTAAACTATTAAACAACATTTTTAGGTGCTTTGTAGTTTTTTTAGTAACTTCCTAAACAATTTCACCCTCAGTAAGCTCTACCCCAGGGGCTCACAGCACCACAAGGGTAAACCTTCCTGCCCTCCCGCTCTCCATAAAGTTTGCATAGCTTTGATTTTATTGGTCACATCATACATTCAAAGGTAACAGAGCACTTTGATATTAAGTATAAAAAGCTGCAAAGTCACTAGACATATTTCAGCCACTATAAAGAAAAAGAATATGCAGTGTTTTTGGCTACCTAATAAATAGTGTTCAGCTTTTAATAAGCAATATAGGCTGAAAGATGACAATACACCATGCATTTTTCTCTCTGTATATTTTAATACAGGAGGACAAACATCTGTGCACCTCCATAGAGATTCTGTCATCATTGAGGAAATTAGCAGGGAGTAAGGCGATTGTCGGAGAGCTGTATTGGTGTATTAATAATTAACCATTTCCCCCTTTGCTTCCTCCCCCATAGAACCTCTCTCTGCTGACATTTCCAGGGACTGGTCTCCGTAGGAGGATGGACTTCTTCATTTAGAGGACAGGACAATGCAGTACACTGCTTTTGTCCCTTTGAAATCCTGCTGGGCCTCAATATGGCCGGTCAGGGATCAATAGGGAAACACAATAGCTGTTACTCTGCAAATTCACTGGGCCTTTAAAGAAGGCGCAAAGCAGACAACATCCAGACCGCATGGTGTCTGGGCCACACTAGGCAAAAACGGAGAGATGTAAAGAGTAGCAAGAGAAGGAACCTCAATGGAAGAAGAAGATAGAGAGTGTGTCAGGCCGGTGAGGGAAAACGAGTGAATGCGGCACGTGAGTTTGTTTTGAACTGAACTTGGATGGAAGATCAAAGGATTGAATACAGAGACTCATTTTTGAACCGGCTTTTATTTAAAGCAACTCTGTGAATATACCCTATACATTTGGTCAGTTTTCGAGCTTTCCAGGATCAAACCCATGACGTTGCTGCTAGCACCATAGTGCACCAGTTGAGCAACATAAAACTCGTCTTTACATTTACTTTGAAAGTTTGATGTACTTTTCGACAACGCTAACGTTTTTTTCCGTAACCAGATGGCCCACATATTACTACGCACTGAGCTGGTCTTTGGTTTACATTTGACAGGATGTGATTTCTTAGCTCAATCAAAGACGGCAAGAGGCCTGGCCCGAGTCCATTGTACAAGCGATTAGAGCATGAATGGAGTCTTAAAACGCAGAACTAGTGCAGGGAGACAGCATGAAGAAGAAGGATGAGGTGAAGGAATGCAACCAGAACAACCGGCCCCTGGTCAGTGGGCCCCTGCGAGGATCTGGACTTTGTGCGCTTAGTCCCTCGCCATGTGCTACGATGCAGGGGTTTGCATGCGACGTGCTTTCTGCCACCCCACAACTCAACTGTGAGAATGGACACGCAGCAGGACGTCTTTTCCCTTGTAGCACAACCCCATCTGCCACTACTGATTGTAGAGGGGCCAGGCAATATAGGAGACCGCAGACTGATGTGATAAATGACACACATTGAAACGGCATGCTCATAAGTCTATAAGCTCACACATAGTTAGTCTCATGAGGGCAGTTTGCATCACTTATGTGAAATATTGTTTTGTTCTCAAAACTTGTTGTTCTCTTTTTGAATGTATGGGGTGTAATGTTGACATTGAATTAAAAATTGTATAAATAAAAACAAGTATTAAACGGAATATCTGGTAATCCGATTTTTTGTATGATCTCTTTTCACAAAATAGGGAAAAAATACCTATAGTCCAAAATCTGGCAAAGAGAGACAAGTACAGACAGCTACCTTAAACTGTGCTGCTATGTTTGTTTGAGATCAATATCTATATAAACAGTAAAATATGGTGCTGCTAAATGACGCTTTAAATTCTTGTTCTGCCGCAACATAAAGTTATGTGTCAGTTCCTGGATTGGTCACACTTTGGAGAGGTGAAAGGAAGGTTGTGTAAGATGCACAGACATGACTTGGAAATGCACTCTTGTCTCTTGACTTGTCTTTAAAGAAGGGACAAACATTCCATAGTCATATTTAGACCGAAGTGTAGATCATTTATAAAGAATAAATACATTTGACAAATAAAAAGAATGCAGAAGAATCTGAAACTTGTCAGTTGAAAAGTGGAATCTTGTGCAAGCTGGGTCATGTTCAGGTCGCTTTTTTAATCCAACATTTTGCAGAATGAAAATTAAATTATTATTTAGAAAAGTTGAGATATTCAAATGCAAATACCCTATTTTGTTTCATGTTTCAAGTTTCATGTCATTTACAAAGTAAACAAGGTTATCATTTTATTTTCACTATTTTTCTATCTTTATCTCATTTTCACTCTTTCTGTCTTTTATCTCCGTCTTCTTCCTTGGTTTGTGTGTGTTAGACAAGGTTGGTACAGTTGTGCCCGGCAGGCTCAGAATTCGTCAAGCACACTTTCACAACACATAGAAGACCCTCGGGATCTGTCACTTTGCATTTTGGTTTTGCTGGAAGAATGATGCTTCACTGAATGGCGCACACTTTCTGGCAATTCACACTAGACTGATTCTGAGAGAGTTTGCAGAAGACCTGACCGAAGTCTAGGATTCCTTCATTTGTCTTCGGCAAAATGTCATAAAACACCTTAATATGACCTCATAGAAATTCTGTCTCCCACTATATCTGCTACTTCATCGCAGTCAGTCCCATCCTTCATGTGAGTGTGAGTGACAACATTAAGGAGCAGTTACTCGACGGTTTACTTTTTGTCTTGAGTATCAACAGAGCCAGGGGCAAATGTCTCAACATGCATTCCATTACAGAGTTGTTCATCATAGTGTTTGTATGTAAGGGCTGTTTTGCTTTTGCAGCGTGCAGAAATAGAATAGCACGACATAATAATGTTGGTATTTTACAGGCAATGATTACAATAGATTACAATGTTTATGAATTTTATTTTTATATTTGCCCACCGTTAAAGTACAATCTGAAAGTTGTTTCCTCTATAATGTCAGTAAATTATACAGTAGGCTCTTATGTATCATTTTTATTTAAGCAGAATATTTTTATTGTCATATTTTTATGTAATGTCATATTTCTTGTTTCTGTTCATATCTTATCCACAATGTATACATGTACATGTTTTGTTTAAAAAAGAAGCAGGAGTATGTGACAAGGAAGTGAGGCTTCAGCGAATAACCGATAATTTAGCCTGTGAGAACAGTGGATGAATTATGGGATGGACAGGTGACTTGAAGCTCAGTCACTTGTTCTGACTTTTCAACACACTGCTGTTTGATTCATCACAATTACCCTGCAGCTAGGAACAGTCCGCTTACAACTTATATGCTCTACACGACACCGAGTTGATTGTGCAAGAAACAAATTAAATAAAACAAATGTTATAAATAAATGCAAATGTTATGTTTTCATTTGCGACACCAGTGGAAACTTGTTGGGTTTATATTTTTATAGAGCACCCTCAACTAATAAACCCAATAACCATTTGGCTCATGTAAGAGAGCACTAGATTTCAAAAGCAAACAAACCAATAGTTTAAACTCAAGTATTTGCATAACAGTACTCGGCTTCTAAAGAGGTGGGGCCAAATTTCACTCTAGACTGCAGAAATCTAATTGAGCAAGAGAAATGTGCATCAAAAAAGAGAGAGACAAAAAGATAAAGAATGGGCAGTAAAAGAAAAGCTAACCCCAAAACTGCGCTCTGTTGACCTTGAAAACAGGATGAAGAAAAATATATGTATGCTACCAGAGATGCATTTAAGCAAACATTAACAGCAGTTGGCTTAACTGATGAAAAGTGACTGAAAGAACTGCATATTTGTTTTAGCACTGGTACCTTTTTGGGGGAATATAGAGAACGCATCAATCCAGCAATCTTATTCAATGTCTAGCGCAGAAGAGAGCTGTGAATAGAATTAGGGAAAATCTGCATAGTACAAGAGCTCTCCGACAAAGACTTAATGGTACGTTTGGCTCTTTTGAAGGGGCAGCAACAACCCAAAACCTTTGGTCCCCAGACCCCTTCAACAAACCCCAACCCCCCTCATAAACCCATTCAGAGTCCTTTCCACCCTCAGCCCCCCATTCCTGTCCTCCACTCACGGAGGGCGGCTAGGCAAAGCTAAAAGATGAGTATTGATATAATGAGTGAAAGAGAAAGCGTACAAAAACACCGCATAGAGCCTAGATGTGATTAGAGGCTGAATTCCATTATGGCTTTCTGCGATGATGGACAAATACACCCAATAAGAAAAGCATGGGGTGAGGCATCGGGCGCACAAAAGCCCCTTACAGAGATGCGGTTGAATGTTCAAAAGACGATAGGTCTGGATGGTTAAATATTTCAAAGTAAACTAAACCGTACATTGCGATGCAAATAAGCGTGTATGGAGAGAGGTAAATATTGGTCTCGGTATGCGAGTTCCTTTTCGTCTTGAGGAATGATGGGAAATACAAAACAACAGGCAAAAATACCTAGTAGTGTATTGGATTGGCAGGTTTGTGTGTTGTGCGTCATTCACATGTAAACAGTACGCACTCCACGTAATTGCATTAGGAGATTCGACAATGAGCTTGTGTGTGTGTATGTTTAGGGGGTGTCATCAAATCCATCCCATCTTATTCTCATCAAGGAGATTGTGTAAATAATTTTCTTTGGGAAATTTACACTAGCTGGTGAGGTGCACTTCTGGTTTCTGAATGGACCAATGTAAACAATCATTGTGTTTGTGTGAGTCCTGACTGATAATCAGCTGAGCAAATGTTTGTGTTAGCATGACTGTTTTCTTTAAAAGGGAGCCATGAGACCATGGAGTTATCATGGAAATGATCTGGAAGTTCAGATATACATTTTACAACATGCATCGGACGTGCAGGTCTGTTTTAAACAGTCCTTTATAGATTTCTAATTTTCTGCAACACAAATATGCTTGCCGAGTTTCATTATTTGAAAATGCTGAGCATTCGTTGTTTTCATAGTTGTGGCTTCTAGCTCCTGCTTAGTTATTGACAAAAGTGTTTGGAGCATATCTTATCATCAGGTCTTTAGATCTCACATCCATGCTTTTTTCTGGTCATAGTGTCACCCTAAACATACAGATTGTTAATCAGAAGGTGATAAGAAGAGCTGAGCACCCCAGGCAAATTATTAATCTTGCATATTGAAGAGTGTTATGTCGCCTCTAAAACTGACTTGTGCAAAAATCGCACCATGTACCTTTAGTCTCGAAATATTAGGGTACCACAGCCATCACTCTTTTAACCATGTAAACCTTATCATTATGTGTCAGCTGGTGGAGAATGGTGGCCTAGGGGGACAACTGCAGAATGGGCAGGCCTAAAATGGCAGGGATGGAATCTGGTCTGACACTCAAGCTTTTGCGTGACCTTTTTCAGAGGGTCATCGCTGTGTGCTGTCACTGTGTTGCTCTCAAACTAACTGTACCTGTTGTGGAGAACTGGAGTAGATTTAAGGGAATTGAAAATGAATCATCAAAATCGTTTAATTCTTGGGAATGAATTTACCTGTGAAATTGAAGATTTTGTTTGTATTTGTGGTCCTGTTCACTAAGTAGTGAATTGTTTTAGTGCAAAGTTCATGGATTTGATTTGACACACAAAATAATCCTTGAATTTGCTGTAAGGTGCCTTGTAAAAAAGGCTTCTGGCAAATGCATAAATATAAATATTAATTTAAAATCCCACTAAACAACATACCTTATTTGGTGAAAACGAATATGCTAAATGGGATAAATCTCTCTCTGTCAATCACAAGTATTATTCACCTCCCTTTAGGCCTTTAAAAATAAGTGTCATCTTTACTGCCATTTTTAAAAGTTTTAAAGGCATAGTTCTCCCCAAAATAAGAATATATCTTTTGTCTGCATCTATTCACCCTCGTTTGTACTTCTGTGGAAGACAGAAGAAGATATGTCTCAGTGGTTTTGTGTCTACAGCGGAAGTCATTGGGGTCCAGTATTAGTTAGCACCGTTCTTCAAAATATCTTCTCGTGTTCTGCAGAAGAAAACGTCATACAGGTTTGGAATGACAAGAGGGTGAATAAACGATGACAGAATTTTCATGTTTGGGTGAATTTTCCCTTTAATGACAACAGCACGGAAATAGCAGTGGACAGTTCAAAATGAAGCCAAGGGATGAGGTCACAACCGCTCATTTCGATAACAATCATCGTGAGACAACACAGCTGATCAGGAAATAAACATGAGAACACAAACATCCAATCAGCTTTTTGCACCCAGTTCAGAAAGCTAGTTGATAATTTAGATTACGTCGGGGCGCTTGAATAAATCCAGAAAGCCACCCACAAAGCAGGCCTCTATCAGAGCAGCTCCTCAAACAAGCAGAAGCCATGGAGATATGAGACGCCTCACAACAATAGAAGTGTGGCTGAGAGATAGGAACTTGAGGAGCATATTTGCTTACAAGGCCTCTGGCCAGTACCGGCACACAGACAGTCCTCACTGGCCACACACACGTTAGCAAATTCACTGCTTGCTTTATAATCGTAAATTACAGGAATAATCTTTGTCTTATCTTTCTTATCTCCCATATTTAAACATCAGGAGAATGGTTTCAAATGTGATAAAAACACTTTCTAAAATGGCAGAGGCTGGGTAGTACAGTGCTCATTGCAGGGCCTGTTTTGGGTGTGTGTGATAAAGTTTGTGGGGGGGGAATTGGCCCTCAGCCGAGACGGATGACTATTGTGTGTGCATGAAGGAGTGTGTGCGGAGGGTGCAGGGCAATTTAAGACAGTGTTTAGCATGCAGAGCCAGACAGACTAAATCAACCTGACTGCACACAATTATGAGCCGAGAGATGGGGAAAGAAGAGAGAAAATGAGATTTTTAGAAGATTTAAGGGAAACACTGCGAATATTTCAACGTGAGGCATTTCATTAAATTAACCTTTTGTGTACTTCAGTGTTTGGCTGCATTATAGTCAAAAATTAGATTTAACAAACAACATTTGCACTTGACAAATTGCTTGTTTATTGTATCACTGCAATCTATCAGCTGACATTTGGCAAGAATCAGGTGTACAGATGCATTTCCAGCAAAATAAAGGGGAGACAAAACTAGAACCTAGAAACCATGGAGTCTAGGTAGAAAAAAATTGAGGGAAGATTAAAATTTGTTTGAATGAGGCCCACACGCTGCCCCTTTCATTCGTCCCGGACCCAAATCAGCCTTTTGTGTGGGGCTCTGTAAAGTAGTGTCACTCATTCTGCTGGATTTTTATTGATGGGGAAATTTATGAATTTACTCATTCACATATTAAAAGGACCTCCTGCTCTAAGTGCTGAAATTAGGCAGTACAGACTGAAGTTAGACATCACAATGCCACTTGTACATTGAAGCAACATCAAAGTAACCGGGACATCCAATCAGATTTATGTTGAAGGCACTATGTGATGAATATGGTGTAGCCCTCGCACAAAAGTGCTTTTGTGTCACTTAAATCAGAGGCCATTCAAAATCAGCACGGGTCTGTCTGATTGGATGATGGCGAAAGGCCTTCCAGCGCATCCAAACTTCACACGCACAATAGCGAATGCAAATTTTCATGCACTCGGAACCCTAGTGGTAGGTTGACTCACATTTGAAGCACTTTGAAGGATGTCATTTGTGGCGAGAATAGCTTTTAGTGAGTCTACGTTTAAGTGAACGTTTTTTGAAGCATTAAAAAGACTCTTGATAACTCAGGGGTATGTTCTATGAGAAAAACAAAAGTGGTTTATTGGTGTAATATGTTAGCAGCAAATCCCATTTGGATTTCTTTCAAACCAGTTAATTCGCAACCATTAGTCTTCTGCTGAATCCACAGCCTCCATTGGTTGCAATAGACCACATGGGTTATAGACTTTTTTATTTTTGCTTCAAAATGAACTGTTCACATGCTGTTCCCCTTTTCAACCTTTTCTACAGGTGGCTGTCACTCCTGTGTGGATATAAATGGTTTCCATTAATTAAACCGTGTTGACACAACTCGAAGCTCCTTCTTTTATGATGTCAAACATTTGACACCAAGATAAATTATCTGTAGTGATGACCACTATGGGTTATATCAGTGTACAGTGTAAATCACCGTATTGATGCATTTTTCTGTGCAGAACCTATGCACAATACCACGATAAAGCACAAAGACATAGGTGATTATCTGAATAAATAAATCTTTATTTTACATAAAATAGGGTTTCTCTTAATAAAAAATTGCATATACACAAGTTTGTATAAAAGCACAAGAGTGCACACTTTGATACAAAAATTAATCATCCAGTACAAAAACAATGCTGCATATCTAGCACCACAATATACAGGTTGCCTGTGGGCTGCCTAGTGTAACGTTAGTGTATTTCCTAACAGACTCGTACATGGCACTATTTTCTCACTCATTCAACTACTTGTTTAACTGCTGGCCTCGTCATTTGTACATTATGAAAGAAATGAAGTAACTCATCCAATCACATTTACATATTATTGCATCAACAGAGCAAATATGTTGAATACATTTGAATCGTGAGATATTTCTTGGGGTGACACAGGTCAGCAGATATCCCAGGTGTAGAGTCCTGTGCATTTTTGACGAAGTGTTGCATAGATGAGCACATTGTTGAACAAGGTCCTCTGTGTGACCAGTGCTTCATCAACAACCTCGGTTCCGTCGTGCGCACCAGTGCGCATCACCGTCCATTGCTGTCCTTTCAGCACCAATGTTTATCGGTCAAAAAACACCTGCGCAAAACAAAAATGAGCGTCATGAGTAATGCGTAAAAGTGAAAGTCATTTAAATATCGTCACAGGTTGTTTTGGATAAAGCTGGTGATTTAACAACAGTCCCCACCTGGTTAATATCTGTCGAACCATGTCGTGAAGTCCAGCAGCTCTTGTTCTTCAGAGCTGAGAGGCTCGTAACTGCCCTCATCAGAGGAGTAGGTTGAATGTGGAGACTCCGGGCCCGCCGAGTACGCATTGGAGGCAGATGGTGAAGGGACGCCGCACTGAAACACAGCAGACACGGCGTCGTGCTCGTCCAAAAGGTGCTGGAGCGCACGGATGTACTCGACCGCCGACCGCAGCGTCTCCACTTTGCTCATTTTCTTGTTCGCGGCTCCGTTGGGCACGTGCTGGCGAAGTGTCTGGAAGCCCATGTTGACTTGCTTGACTCTGTTTCTCTCGCGTTCGTTGCGTCTGGCCACAGCCACGGGCTGCTGCTGAGGGATTGAATAGCCGAGTCCGTTGAAGGTCAGTCTCCTCTTGCACCTCAGCAGCTCGGGGCTACTGGAGCGCTGTCTCTTCAGCACTTTGGGCTCTGTGCGTGGAGAGCTGCGCTCCCTGTCCTGCTTCTGATGAGACGTAAAGTTTTCCGAAAACTGATGATAAAATGACTCGTGCGTTGCGATGACAGTTGCCTCCATCTCTGCAAAACGTAAAAAATAAATAAACAGATAAATAGACGAGGACGTGAGCGGATGCAGAAGCTGTAGGGCGTTTGCGTGGAAGGCGCCGCTCTCGTGCCTTTCGCGTGGCTCGCAAGAAGCGTATCGTAGGAGGGTTTGGCTGAATGTCGATATCACCTGTTCACCGACTGATTTGGGATTGAAGGAACTTGCTCGGCCTTTTCTACACGTGCACCACACCTCCACCCCCATTCGGACCGCACGCTCCCAAAGGAAAACCCCGCCCCCTGCACGAATCCCCCGCTCGGGCTTCGCGCGCCGGACGCGTGGCTTTGGCGAACTCAAAGAAACTATTCTGTGCGCGCACTGTGCCACGCGTGTGACGCGCTGTCTGTGTGAAATAATGCTCAGTGCACATTTGTGTTATGGAACGTAGGCTACATGTTCTTTAGTGTTCTGTAACTGGCAGTGTTATCCAATAATGTCAATTATTAATGACAAGTTATAAACTACTTTGCCTGTTAAAATCACCCCACAACTATTGTTTTGTCAAAGAATAAATAATTTAAAATGTGGTTTGTATGTGTTTGTGTGTGTACCTGGGGTCTGTCAAATAAGTTGCTTTAATCGCAATGGATAAAAGCATCTTCATTACGAAAATAAAAAATAGGTCTACAGTAACACTGTAGTTGATGTGAAAAAATGTGCTATACAAATCACAAAATTTTTTTACTACACTTAGCCTACTATAATAAAACAGTGATTCATTTTTCTTTTGTGGTGCCAATGGCTTTCTACTAAATAATCTTAATCTAAACGTGTTATCTTAACATTGCATATATGTTTGCATTTATAGATGTACATTTATAGACAACGGATCTCTTTTGTAAGTGATGATGAACATCATCATCATCATAAACACGTTCACTATGATCAGTTTTGACATATGCATTTTGGGGGTTAAATATTACAGTGGTTGAAAAGATATTACGAGCAGCCACTGTTATAGGGGTTAATGTGAAAAAAGGTTGCGATTATCTTTTGTTACTCTACTATTTTCTAGGTTGCATGCCAAAACAAGATTTTGAACAAGTTGTGCCAGAACAAGTTGTATTGGTGAAATGAGTGACTTGTCATATTTCCAAAACAGTTCGAAACAGTTCCAAAGTGTTTGGTGTTCAAGAACCAAAGTCTCCACAATTATGAGAAGAGTAACAGGTTCCCTGATTTAAGCTCTGGAAGATGTTCTGATGGTACACCATTCAAAAGTTGTATACATCCATGGTGAGGTTTAAAGCTGTATTAAAGGCAAACGGTGGTCCATAACCTTATTTATTGATGTCACGTCCTCAGTGTTCACATTTTTTTATCCATTCTTTTATATTGTATATGTGCTGTTATTTATTGGATTTTTTATAGTTTTATGTTTTAGGGTAAACGTGCAGAAAAGTCATGTCGTTTGTGTTTCGATAACTTTATTAAGACATTTTTTTTTACATGATCAAGGAGTGCAAGTGCTACAGTATCTCCATGATTATGTGGCTGCTGGACAATGAGACTAAATGTGACGCATAATGAGACAATACCACCACCTAGCGTCTAAAATATGTACCTACAAACACCGTTTCTACTGAGCAATTTTATTATAGCAGCAGCATGTCAATATTGGTGTTCATTTGACCTTTCCATATATTCTTCCTTCAGGTTTAGGTGTCAGCAACTTCAGGGGCTGCAGAAAAAAATATTTGTAAATTATAAAAGGCAGCAGAATGAGAATGCTTTATTGTATTTACATCTTGTATTTATATTTACATCTAGGGAACAGCAACTCTGTTCTTCGTTGGTGTCCGTTACGGCAAACATGTTTATCTTCTAGGCCTCTGTAAGACACAAAACAGCATTCAGTCATGTAAGTTTGTGTGTCGATTTTATTTAAATAAGGAAAAATAATGTAATGACACAAACGTATACTGTATACTCATAACCATATAAACAGAGGACAAAACTTACAAACTAAATTTGTTTGTTCCTGGTTCATCGAGCCACTCTTTCCAGTCATTCCATTCAAAGTAGTCCGAACAGCCAGGATCCCTACAGGGACTGTGGACAATCTGACACAGCCCTTGCCACTGCATTGTGAGATCGTCCAAACGGCGCATGATCAGTTGTATCGCTTCCCAAGCTTTCTGGATTTCTGCTGAGGTTTTAACTACAATGGGAAGTATTTTTATTAAAGCAGAGATTTAGTTTCACTCTGAGATGATAGAAAAGAATGAATGTTAATGAAATAGAATAGATCTCTGTTCTCATTGCGGTCATTATTTTGGATAGAAGATGTATTTATCAGTGGGTTTGAGCTGCTAATGCAAGGAAGTACAGAAATACCCAAAGCTAATTTATGTTTTATTTATTTTGTGCTTTATAGTTTTACACCATCTTGGTGTAGAAAAGCACATTAAAAGTGCAAAACCATCACCATTTTTGTAACATATTATTAGGCTTACTATCACTATCTTTGCAGCGTATCTCGATGAACGGGTCTTCATCACAGTGTTCTCTGAGCAGAACACGTTTATTACCACAGCAGAGCAAACACTGGTCTTTTCCCATCCAATATGTGGAGTACCAGGAGCATAGCCTAATGACAAATCTGTAACAACAAGTCAGTCATATGCAAGTTAAAGAGACATTTCTACATTATAAAAAAGTTTAAAAGAGAATGCTTGTTGTATTCACCTGTGAAACAAACCATGTGGTATTTCAGGCAGGAAGTACACATGGATGTTAATGTCCTCTGTGCTGTCTTGTCCCCACATCTTCTCTACCTGCGTATTGTCTGCCAGGTAATTTGGAAACAGACAGGAATCTGTTTCAAATACAATTCGATTTGAGGGCTTCCAGATTTTCTTTGGTTCAAATTCATTGGCATCTGGATTAAGAGGACAGCTAGGCTTCGATGATAAGCAAACATCAAAGTGTTTTAGTAGCGAAAGAACGTATCCTTCTGTCTTTTGGGAACCAACCACCTCCTTTAGTAGTTCTTGATCAGTAATGCCTGACTTCAGGAGCTCGGTGCGCACCAGGATCCTTATAGCCACATTGCTTAATGTTGCCCTGTCTTTATAGTCCTTGATCCATCTTTCCTTGTATTTCTGAAGGGCATTTTCTAACTTGAGCATTGCAGGAGGAATAGCGGCCAGCTCCTTGTCTAAGTCATGTCTCACAATTGTCTATGACAGAATGAAAGATAAGAAGAGATTTAACATGTGTTTTACAAGAGTAGTAACGTTTGTTTATGTCGTCTATAAATGCAGTTTATTTGTTGGATGTACTGTATGAACCTTGAACAGCGTGATGAGGAATGATGGTTTCACAAACAAAGAATCTTTCAATGCCGGGATTTCCTTGTACCACATAATGACCCCAATTCTGTGTAGATACTGAAGAATCAACTTCAGTTTGTCATGGTCCAGTGTATTATGTCTGTTCTTTAGCTCATACAGGAGGCACTCTTGAGTCACAATACCTGTTAATGACGCAGATCAGAAAACTTAAGTAACAACAAAAACAGCACACATTACAATGTACCTAAATGATGAAAATACAGACCATGCTCCGAAATGTCACCATTTTTCAGAAGTTCTTGAATATCAGCCTCTACTTCATGGTAGCACCTAGGCAATGTTTGTTCTATAGTTGGGAATGTGTTTTTGTTCAAGACCGTGTCTATGATGTGAGCATGGAGCCTCCAAATGTCTTGAGGTTTCGTGCAATCGATCGCTACAAGGTCGAGAACCTGATAACAAACAAGATTTGATCAGAGCAACACATATTCCTGGATGCATGTTTTATATTTATACAGTAGTAAATGCAAAACCAAACTACCTTTAGTTTGTAATCGGTGAGTCTTTCAATCTGATATATCTGATCAGAGTACAGTGATGGGTCGTCCGTGTTCTGCAGGTTCTCTCTCTGCTGATCTAAGTTCGACTTATGAGTTTGAAGCATTTTTTCCACGTTCTTTTCGATTTCTTTTTTCTTTTCTTCTACTTCATTCTCATCTGTGCACTGGTCCACATGTGTGCCCACAAGCAGAACAACTGAGTCTGGGATCTTAAGCTGAATATTTTTGATCCAAAAGCCCACTTTTTCATCGAAAGACATGGCATTCTCCGTCTGGTAACTGTAACAAAATAAGAAAATAATAATGTGCGATTGAATTAAACACAAGTAAACCTAAATATTTCGATCAAACTATCGAAATGCGTTTACAAAAAAAGCACACATTTACTACACACCTGGAAAGATCAATGGCGAGTATGACAAACGCTTCAGCTGTTATGAAAACATGATGTGTGATGTAGTATTCCTCCTGTCCCGCAAAGTCCCAAAAATAGAAGCGAACACCATCGCTTTCAACTTCACTGATTTCAATCCCTACAGTACGATCATCCTCAGCCACGCTGACAGGTCGGCCCTGCTTCAAACTGTGGCACAGAGTGGATTTTCCTGCCATGGAGGTCCCCAGAAACATGGTCTTTATATTCCGAACGCTCGGGGAGTTTGACTCGAGCATTGAAAAATAATTATGGATATCTTTCAATCCCCCAGCACAGACCTCCTCGGGGGGTTGTTTCAGAGGGTTGCCATGAACTTTAAACTTAGTCAAGTTTTGGTTCTGAAAGAGTAAATACGGTAGCTCGGCTAGCTGGTTCCTCTCAGCGTAGAGTTCTTTTATGTTAGGAAGTCCCACGAGAGGTTCCAGATCTGTGAGGCAGTTGTTGGACAGGTTAAGGTAAGAGAGATTTTGGCACGTGATGATGTCTTGAGGTAGGTTTCCAATCCGATTAGTGCTCAACTTTAGAAACTGAAGTTTCTCCAAAAATGGAAAAACATTTTCTGGAATGGTTTTCAAGCTGTTCTGATTCAAGTAAAGTCTCATCAATTGGCGTAAATCTTGAATCTCCAACGGAAAATCACTAATCTCATTTCTGGACAGGTTGAGTTCTGTCAGGTTTGAAAGTTGAGATATATCCTTGACATGTTTGAGTCGGTTTCGTTGTAGATCCACCTTGTCTACATCTTGACCTCTCTGGAGCAGATCTGTGGGAAGTGTTCGGAGTTTCTTTCCAGCAAAATCTTCTTCCTTTTTGCCATTTCTATTACCTATGGAAACAGTGTTTTAAGTATCAAGAATTAAATCATGTTAAATGGATTATAGCAAATGTCATTCTGTAATAAAGATGACTATAGGAAAAACAAAAACATTACAAAAATGACAACTTGTTCTCTCTTTCAGTAAAACCAAAGCTAAAAGTTCAACGCAAGACGTCACGATACAATGATACAGCAAATCCTACTACATGCTAATTTAAATACTTGCTTTACTTTTACACAAATCTATAGCATTTCCTTAAATTTAAGAATAGACAGAATGAACAAACCGTTTAAAGAGGGCATGTTGTCGAGCCGCTGCTAGAGTCTTTTAGCTCTCACGCTCTGTGTATATGGAATAGAAAATAACTTACTTCCTCATGTGTCATTAGGACAGAATGGTTTCTGCGCAGTAAGCTTTTACTTTCATTTTCTGGAAACTTCAGCTGCGTCTTTTTCAGTTTCTGTCACGTGACCAGGTGCCACTCCCATGCACCTGCAAAGTGAGTGCGACTTCCTGTTTTATGTGGCAGAAGTTGCTTTTCTTACAAGACAAAAGATGTTGATGTAATGTGTTCCTTGTCTTTTTAGTATAAAACAAATGCTCTCTGAACAGAGCATGATGTTTAAACAAACCTCTACTTGGAAGAGCAATTTAATAGAAATAAATATGAAAGAGAGAAAATGTATGAAACCGTAAGAGTTGTCTGGAGCTGAAGGTCTTCCGCTGTGCCAGTGGAACCAGATAGACAGCCTGTTAGAAACCTTCACAAATTTTTATCGGAGAATTATTGAATATAAAAATTCAGCTGCTAATACAGACGCGATTGTTTTTCTGCCGCATGCTTTACATAGCAATTCCTGTTGTAGCCTTCAGTTTATTTGCTTTAATAAATCAAATAAAAGTAAAAAATACAACATTTTATTTGATAGTTTACTCGCCTTTTGAACATATTTTATAGGCAAATGTAGAATTTAATTTATTTGTGACACCTGAATATTTATATATGGACAAGCAAACTGTGAATGATTGTAACTTGATCATCATAGCAAACCAGATTTGAATAAACATTTTATGTGTAACTAGTAAAAGTTCTGCAGTAGTGTGAACCTAACGCTCAGCAGTTTGCCAGTAACTTACTGTAGATTTAAATTCATGTAATTTACTAAAGAACCTTTTGTGAAACAGAAAGGTTACATGTTGAATACATGTTGAATGCTTTTAAGCAAAATGAAGTGCACACTGACTACTAAATATTAGAAATATTAAAAGTCTCTCTTTGACCCAGAGTAACAGAGGTGAATCATTAAGCCAACGTGAAATAAATTCTCTTTATTTTTGTATGTTTTTAGTAAAAGAAATATATGTAGATTGTTAAAATACATGTACAAATCTTCATCTGTTTAATAATTACAAAGACAGCACACTATTTACTGTACATAGAAGTTTTCACAAATTCATTTCATAGAGTATTATACAAAAGAAAACAAAATTATGCAGATAATATAAAGTGAACAGTGAATAATTCCTTGGGGTTGTACTCCAGACTTTAGTGCCATGATGCCTCTCGTGATGACAGGACTGTAAGACACACACAAAATGGAATGAGGTTCCGGATTCATGGAGGATGGTTTTAAAAATCATGGGGTAATATTTTTATGTGACAATCACAGACCTGAATACAATGTTAAAAGGAAAAAAGCCTAAATAACCAGCAGCATAAAACCAACTCTATGCATTGTCACTATTTACATTAGTCAAACAAGAACATGTGTTTTTGTGTCTTTGAAGTTTATTTTATTTAAAAAATATGTTCCTAAAATTGGTCATTTTTATGATACTTGCAATGAGAAATATAGCAGAAATATATTCTTGACATTTTTATCTGACAACATTTTTATCCATGTACACACAATCTATCTGATCAGCATCAATGCCATACACACTAACATAGAGAAACATGAATAAATAATTACTTCATTTTGATATACTCAATACTTGTGCCAGAAAAAAACCTAATGAACAAAACATGATTTGCTAGAGCTTGCATGTATAAAACCCCAAGGCAGTGCATGTTTCAGCATAAAGCGCAGGTGATAATTATTTTTGTGGCAACTTGACAGTAAATGTTAGCAAACAGCAAAACTGAGCTTTGCTTTGCTTTCTGTCTGTTTTTGTTTTCTTGCTCAACATTTTGTAAATATTGTTTTTCTTTTAACAGTCTGTTCAGACCACAGCGGAGTTCAAAAATGCCTTACAACATTCTTTACAAACCATTTGACAAAACAGAGAGAGGGGAGAGAAGGAGTGCGGCAAAATGAGCGGGCATTCTGGGAAGCAGGAAGAGGTGGACATGCAGAAGACTTTAGGCCAACAGAGGGCAGCAGTGCGCAAGCTGCGTGTCACACATACACACCCTCAGGATGAAGACTGGAGACAAGTGGGTTCTGAAGGCTGCGTGGGTTTCCCAGAATTTGCTTGGCAGTGGTGCGAGGGTTGAACTCCAAGATGGAGGAATTGGAATCTATCATAAACAAAATGGGTAAAGTTTCCTAAACTAAGCTAACAGATGGTAAAAAAGTAATAGTTTAAGAAAACTGCTTGCAATGTTACACACCTTCATCACTCTGTCCATCCGGCTTGAGGAGAGCAAAATCCATGTCTTCTGTTTGCTGATTGATCTGTGCTGGTGTGACGCCTGTCTGCATGATGAACTGCTGCAGGTTACACTGGCGTAACTCCTTATTCAGATCATCCAGTTCTATGCTCTTGACCTACAGAATGTGAGATGTACAGTTATGTCTCTTAGCATGGTGGTCTAACGTAAAATGTCATTTTTCATATGTCAATGATCAGAAATAGATAACACCAGCAGTGACACAGTGACAACGAACATGCAAATGAGATAAATTAACATAGAGATGATGTTACCGTATGACTTCCAGCTAGATGAGCATATGAATAGCTATCCTGTCGTAATTTTAGGTATTAAGGGTGTGACTATAGTGTTGTTGGTAATGACAACAATGTGAAAGATGATTAAATATAGTTCTCTTCTTGGACATGGCACTGAGTCAACAGTGTAGTGTGTATGGTGCCGTACGGTTCGCTGGTGTGACACAACAACTAGTACAAGTGGGTTTGAACAAAGCTGAATTCAAATGACATTCAGATAGGTTGACAGATAGTTCTGGCATCTGACATGGGGAATAATCAGTAGGCCCATAATCAACTGCAATATAATCGTATGATATTAAAAGATAAATGGTTTAGAGTTGTGAATATTTACCAGACATATGTTCATTATGGTAAAATAAAACCAGAACTGACCAGCAGTTGTTCATCCGCCTGTCTTAAACATGTTTCAGTCTCTTCATTTGATGTGTGTAGTTCAACCGTTTGGCGCTGAAGGTTGTCCAGTTGTCTCTTTGCTACGGTTACAGATTCTTCAATACTGGGCTTGGCATCATGCATGCCATTTCTCTTACTGTCCGTAAGCTGCTGAATATCTCGCTTCAGCTCCTCTGATAGAGTCTCTGCATCATGCTGCCTTCGGCTTTCCTTATCTATTGCTGCACTTAGTTCATTTCTTTGCTTTAGCATGTCATTTTCCCTCTGAATTTCAGAGTCAGTTTCTTTTTCCCAGTACGGTAAGTGGGCTAGTTCTGCTTCGTTCCTCCTCAAAGCCTGCTGCAGGTGGTCCATTTCCTCCAGGAGGTCAGGGGAAAGGGCCGGAGGAGGAGATCGCTCCCAAATGCAGAGCTCCCTCTCCACACCCGTCAGCTGCCCCTGCAGGGTTTGCATCTCCGCTTGTTGTCGAAGGATCTGCTGATAGAGCGCTTCCTTGGACGGAGCATCTGAAGCGACGGAGAATGGTGGAGATGGGGACACCCTTGGAGAGTCTCTGATTGTTTTTTCAAACTTTTTCGCATGTGTTTGCGAGGAGGCAGAGGGCCCCAGATTAAAAGTAAGAGCCTTTTTCGGCTCTTTGTGTTTGGGGGGCTCTGGATCTGGGGGCACGGGCAAGTGAGGGACTCGACCTTTGTCTGAAGCTTCGTTGGTTGTGGGACCAGTGCGACGAAGGATGAATTGCACTTCATTGCCCAACTGGCCAAGTTTAGCGAGGGACTCCAGTGGGCGTTCATTAGCCACGAGCTGCCGTTCTTTATCTCGTAATTTCTGGATGAGCACATAGCGACCAGTTTGCCCTGGAGAGCACGAAAAAGTCAACATTAAACACACACTGTCTGAAGGCAAAAAATAAGCACATTTAATCAATAACTTACCTATGGCCTGAGCTAGAGCTATGACTACATCCTGACAAGATGTCTCTTGAGATAGGCCACAGACTACACGTGGAACGCCATCCACCCACACCTTCAGCTCCATGACACTGTGTGAAATTCGGCAGGGAGCGTGTCTACATGGCAGTGCTCTGTTGATAGAAGAGCATGAATAAAAGCATGAAAGTAGAGAAAGTTTGGATGTAGACTTCCTTTAATAGTAATGACAGGATACATTAGGGTAACCTGAACTTTGACAGTGAGGATAGCTTCCTATTGCATTAAACTTCTAAAATGTTACAAAAACATGTTTCCCTTACCTTCTCGATTTCATATTACTTTTAAGCATTACACTTTTATAATTGTCGAAAATGTTTAAAAGAGTTCATTGTTGATCAACTCAATCAGCACAACCCTTTATTTTAAATGACTAAGCAGCCCATTTTAATAAATTAGAAATCTTCAAGGTTGTGTTCCTTTATGTTATATTGGTTCATTGAAATCGACACCAACTTCCCAAAAGAGACAAAGCTTCTGTGTAATAAAACATTTAGGAAGTGTTTTGACGTTTGAATGTGTGTTTTGAGGTTTGAATGTGAGAAATGCCGCTGTACAAGTCTGAAATTGGAGGTCATTGAAAAAAATATGAATGACATTATGTATAAAAGTCATTGATGCTGTTGTTTAAAATATGAAAATCACATTTTTTTGTACTTTACCAAAGAGATGTGTCTTGATATACAATGAAATGTAATTGTAGCATTACTTTCAACCTGACACCACGTTTTTCTAGAATTATGCATACTTGATAAAATGAGAAAATTCATGCTTTAACACACATGAACTATTACTAAGTTAATGTTTCATGTTACAGGTTGCTGAAACCTGTCTCTGCTTTACAGCAGTGCCAATAAATCCTTACAGCCCACACATCTATGGAAAGCAAGTTTCTTTTTTAATGAGCTAGAGGCAACAGATCAAAGAGATCTGAATATGCCATGAACAGCAATCAACTCTATTTCATTAGTTATCATAGATTCTGATACATTCTTTTTTGGGGAGTGCTGATATTTAGCAACAGGCCGGCAAACCGGATCTTTTAAACTAAGCATCGATAAAAATTGGAATCAATAAAATTAAATCAATACCCAACCCTAAATATAGAGCGCCAATACCTATGACGAAAGTCAGAACGACTTTCATGTCCTCAACCTGTATAATGCTTGACTCCTGAGGCAATCATTAACTGGCCTTCACATTCCTGTAAACCTTGAAACTGTGCTCGCATGTCCGAAGAATGTGTGCACTCACATTCAAAACACTACTTTCTGTCAAAATAGATCATTCATTTAATGGCTCAATACGAAACAACACTACCGGTCGAACGTTAACGGTCATTTACTGTTCTCTATTAATGTTTTCTACATTTTGAAATCATAGTAAACTTATTGAAACACAAATAGAATTGTGTTCTATTCCAGACCAAAATAAATCAAAACTATGTTATATTTTAGCATTTAATACAGTCACCTTTTACCTAAAATTTACAAAAATGTACCTGGGACACCTTTAAACAGTATTAAAGAACTCCGGCTCATGCATTACAAAAACATTATTAAAAATAAAATGTATGTTTTCTAATAAAAGAAATGTGTGGCAGTTTTATTTTTGTTCATAAAACGAATATCAAACAAGCATACATCTTCATATCAAGAGAAACATTAGGGTAAGTGACCATAAACTTGTAGTGTATATTTTCTATTCATTTTATACCTAGCTTATGGCATGTTTGATACAAATGGTAATAATTGTAGGAGATAAACTTAAGACAAATATGTTGTCTGTCTTTCAATACCTTGTATCTGTTCATTCCTGATAAGGTAACCTATAGCAGAGATGGTGCGTGTTTATCTCAGATACACCTCTTTGTCAAATATTGTACTCATTGTAATCACCTATTTCAGCACAATGACCTTGACAGATTTAATCTCAATTAAATGTTGCCACATATCCTGTCTTGTGGTTCACAACCATATTGTCCTATTTTTGTAGCTAATAGTGCAAAAGCCTCAAACAGATGTAGTAGACACACCACTTAACCTATTCTGGGCCCTTAACATTGAACGAAAGTGACATAGTAGCAATAAAAGAAATACAATCTTTCAACCCTTAAAACAAAACACTAAAAGTGTAACTCTGCAAACTTTGTGAAAGCTTGCTCTCTTCATCTGTAGCAGATCTGATGATGTCAGTGTAATCGCACACCATCTACAGCAGATCAGGACTATAGGATATTTCTTCTTCCAACATATTATATTAACTTCACATCTGCCTTCAAAAGTCTGCCATGAAGACCCATGAAATCAGCCCAATCGGATACATTCCATTCCTGAAATGTAAGACCCTGAACTCTAGACCAGTATTATGACCAGCAACATCAAAGATTCAGCACTAATTCGGTAAAGCACTGGAAGTATTGTGCAATGAAATAAAAATGAAAGGTATAGTTTACCCAAAACTGAAAATTCTGTCATCATTTACTCACCCGCTCGTCATTTCAAACCTGTATGACTTTCTTTCTTCTGCAGAACACAAAAAAAGATATTTTGAAGAATGTCGGTAACCAAACAGCGCTGGTACCCATTGTATGGGTAATGTGTTCGGTTACCAACATTCTTTAAAATATCTTCCTTAGTGTTCTGCAGAAGAAAGAAAGTCATACAGGTTTGAAATGACGAGCAGGTGAGTAAATGATGACAGAATTTTCAGTTTTGAACTATCCCTTTAAGGTCTAATGAAAATGAAGCATCAGCCTTATAACTGAAATCACATTTAAACCAGCTGTGCCTTTAAAAATAATAGTGTTAATGTTCACTTCAAAATGCTTCTTTCAAATGTTTCCAAGTGTGAAGCCTTAGATCCTGTGAACAAATATGCTTGAGGCAGTCAAACCTTTTCTCATGTTTCCCTGTCAACACAGGATTTATATGTACCAGGCACATGCTATCAGGACATATGGTCAACTAGAAAGACAGGTTTGGACTGTCATCCTTCCTCCTGATGATGGGTTTGAGACTTTTACATGTTTGACAGCTGCATGACCTGCAGAACTCTCTCTTGACTCAAAGCGTCACCTGAGCGTACATCTTAAGTAAACAAAGACCTCCTCACAGCGATACTATGTAGACGGCATTCTCGCTCAATGAACCGTGAGAATCAGATACCCAGAAACATTTTTAAACAGTGTGAATTCCATTTGTTATGTGAACCATGCTAGACCAGGTTAAGGGAAGTGTCTCACAGGCATTAGGTTTCATTAGGTTTTAAAGAGGCGAAACTGGCCTGCTTACGTCGAACAGCATATCTAAACTATTGTCATTGTGTGTAAAAGAAGGAGTGTACTCCTTCCCTTTCTTATGAGGTCATTGAAGACTGGAGGTAAATAACATCTACAAGCAAAGTACGATCTCTCTGGCATGCGGTATTACAGGTGGACCAGTCTTGCTTTTCCTGTTAAAAAATTCCAGTCGAATTTGCGAAGAAAAAGTAAAAACACTTTCTTGTTGATTTTAACGTTACTAAGTGGTACTAAGACTAAGAGCAATTTTTAATTTAATCTATTTCTATTATTTATGCTACCTGGCTTTCTAATGAAATGTATTTCAGATTAAAAGTAGAGACATTGGCAAATCTGCTAGATTTTAACAACCACAAACTCAATATGAAAAAAGTTAAGTGTGGTCATCTTTTTCAAACCATGTCTCCACTAAAGGTGTGTGGCCTTACGCTCAGGAACATTAATGTCATAGACTGTTCTTCAATTTATTAAATGCTGATTTAAACCGAACTGCATGAATTATATTTCGCTATTCTCATATGATTAAGTTTGAGGACAAAAAAAGACCATTTGCCCTCACTCGCATGCTTTGTCAACAGCAGTAGATGTGACTAGATGTGTCGTAGTAGATGTGTCACAGTTTGTTTTGCATATCCAAATTAAGTGACATCATTTTGTCAGCTGAGAATTTAAATTTACATGGACCAAATCAGATATTTCCTACATTATATGGAGAAAGAATGCGTGCAGAAATCAAGTAGTAGACAGTTAATAAAAAAATATGTTCTGCTTATCAGGGATTTTGTTCATTTTCTTGCCATTTTATGTTATGACTAGCACCTGTCATAACATATACAGTACGTATACAGTACATGCCAATAATCTGACATCCAAATGGAAATGCTAGATTTCTAAATGGATTTCAGATGGCCAACAGCACATACATGATTTTATTTATTGATATATTATTTCATAAAATCCATATAGATCCAGGAAGTCACAAATTAAAACAAAACTAAATATACATGTAGTTTTTAAAAGCAGTGACTAAATGAGTCAGAGAGAACATGAGCACTCCGGTATCCACACGCAATCCAAACAGTCCAGCCGACATGAATAATACACAGTTGAATAAAGACTAAACCATACTTACTGTATTTACTTTCAAAAATTAAAGTAACATTTAACAAAACCGGATCTCAAACCGTTTATATTATTTTTGTACCGAGTTAATACATTCATATTTATTATATTTCCATTGCATTGATTAAAATAATCAACTCCTTTTAAAGACAAAATCCAGCTACCTTTCTTTTTTTGATCTACTCTCTTTCCAGACAGGGTGTAAATTTGGCAGATTTTTCTGTCAAGTCTGCAGACTAACTAGACAAACCTGCTGGTCAGACGGAAAGCTATATTTACCTTAGAGTTGAAAACTCGCTTTTTCGTGTCCTCTATCCTGGTTACCATGTTGAATGAATTCTGTAAAGCACTGTCCTCAAACTTTTCTCATGCGGGATCAAAGAGTTAGAATATAACACGTAGATGTTGGTGTCCCACAGGTGTTGTTTCAGTGTAGCTACAGAAGCAGGAGTAATGGCGTACTGCTCTTGTGAATATCACTCTATCTCTCTTTCCGCTCTCCACAATGCTGACACATACCACAGCTTACCATATGCTCCTCCCTCTCCACAGGTAATATTAACAGGATCTCTCTCCCTCTCTCTCTGTTCTTGTCTTTCTCTGTGTGGAAAGGTTATCACTTTATTGTCTGAAAATGATCAAAACTGTATAAGAAACAAAAGACGTGTTATATGAATACAGACAGTTTTCTGTTAATCTAAAACTGTTTTTTATGTAACAAATGGTTTGGCTTCCCCTCTAAACTCAATAACTTCCTCATAATTAATTTCCCCTTTGTACCAACCTGTATGTAAATAGCAAACATGTACAAACACACCAACACTAACTTAAGAACAAGTTTTATTTAACATGACATTTTTAACTGTGTATATAAGAATAACCTTCAGCATTAACATACCCTCTAAGTTATCTGAAAACCTATACTTAAAATGATTTATATTAAATAAATAATATATTTTATATACGGTATCTTGTGACCAGAACTGCACATTAATTTTTTTCTTTCTAACAGGTCGAATATCAGATCATCTTTAAATGTGACCTTTTTAACCAAATGTGACTTTTTTTAGCGTTCACCATGGCCACCTTGATGAACGTGTTTACTCGTAATTTCCATAACAGAGTCGGGTCCATCACTCCAGGCTACAGCCTCCATTATCTACAATAGAACATCTTGCACTTGTTAGACGCGGCACGATAAAGTCTGAAGTGATATACGTCAGGATTAAACAAATGAGGCGACTAATTGTTCGAAGCACAATGCATTTAACATGCCAAACCTTTAACTACTCAACGGATAAAGAATTACAGGAACTAACCATTATTCTTCTTCTGTTTAAATTCTTTTATCACATCCTTTGGCTGCTGATCAACCACAAGCAAAAAAGGAACACATAACTTACATGACAAGGTATTGACATTTTACACATTATCTTTCAGGTTTTCAACGTGTGTGATGTTCACCACACAAGTAATAAAACAAAACATAGTTCTATGTTAAAAACAGCACACTAATAATACATCCTGACTCACCTCCTGCAAACTCTTGAGACGCACAGAAGAGATGACAGTCTAAAAACAAGCAGAGGGTAATAATGGATCTGTGTGACTTTGTCAAGGCCTCAACAGACAAGTGAAGTGGGACTGCAGCTCTTGGTCGCCTTGGTGACGGATGCTTTTTCAAGCAAACCAGCCAATGAAAGGCGCAATGGTCGTCACACAAAAGGCCATGTGACACTCTGGATGCCTTTCAGCAGTAAGAAAGGAGACAAGAAGTCATTATTGACGAAGGAAAAGACAACAGTGTTGGTTTTCCTTTGTACTCTTTTAATTCTGCATTCATGATCACTGCTTTCACCTGAAGTATGTGTATGAAATATATTCGAGGTTAAATAGCGACTGTAGTTGTGTACTACAAAGATAAAAGAACGCCACCTAGTGGAATATTCTGAGACTCACATGGGCAATGGGATTTGACGTTCTGAGGGATTTTTTAGATAATAACATTAAAATTGATTCAACCGCTTTACACATTTATTTAGTTAAGTATGACATGATAATAAATTCTCATTCCAATCCATTTTGCTTATGAGATTCTCTCGTTGCTAATTCCGTTTCTAGTTGTTTTCCACAGAGAATTTCAACTAATTCTCGAGGGTCTCAGTAGGTAGGCTAAGTGTGCATCCTTCAGTCTAGCAAAACAAGTCTTGAAACTATTTTTAAAAGCTTTGGTGATGAAACAGTGATAAGTGAAAGAAAGAAAGATTGTTTTGTCGTCGCAATTTGTTGTTGTTGTTTTACTTACCACAAATTGTCTCACAATCATGATATTTTTATTGAAACTATGAAACTACTAAAATAAAAGCAGGGTTATTTTTTAAAGAAAGAAATGTAATTGAAGCACAACCTACCTATAATGAATGTGAAAGCTAAATGTGTATTCTGTGTGTATGGGGTTGTGTGTGTATTGAGACACACTGGGTTTGGGCGTGTGCTGTGCTCCAAGCGTCCTCTTCTTCTTCTTCTTCCCCCTCTTCACACACGCACGCACGCGCGCGCGAGAGCTGTTTGTCTATCTGTCGACACACACCGGCAGCTCGTTGTTCGATGTTTGTGTTAAACGCATCTGCTTCACTGAAAGTGTAGTGCATTGGAAGAAGAAAAACATACGCCGTCCCGTTTCTAGCAGTGCCGCGAGTGAAGCAGCGGGAAGGATGTCGACATATTATTGACTTGCGTCCTATCGTCGAGACGAGCGAACAGCGCCGTGTGTTTTGTAAGTATTTCAGTCGCCGTGTATTCCTGCTGCGTGTCTTGCGGGAATAACAACAACTAGGCTACATAACGTTCCTTGCAGACGCTGAACGCAAAATGAACATTTTGTTGCTGCGGTTATACCCGCAAGACATAAATCGTTTCCCCGGCATCTCGAAACTATAGTGCAACACGAAAAGCGAAACAAATGCGTCAAATCACTGCGCGCGCGCCCTATCTGTTTTCATGTCATCCAGTTTGTTTATTGTAGCAACCTGAGAAACGTATCACAAACACCCATATGTGTAGGATACATACATAAAGCGGTTTGCCGCACAGATGTTCAATGCTGGAGTGATAGGTTCATTAAAAAATGCGATTTCAGCAACATACTTGACTTGTTTTTGTAGCTACTCAAATGAATTTTGGGATGTTTTTGAAACTCATCTCTCATGTGGTGTTCATTGTATTGTACAGTTTAGCAGAGATCGGCTCACCTACGTTGTTTACATCGTGCTGTCTGAAAAATCAATAATGTAATGTGGTGATGTCATTGTATATTCCAGCAAGGACGGGACAAATGAAAGTTACTTGTTATATAAATATATATATATATAGAGAGAGAGAGAGAAATAAAGCAGTATTCTGACTCAACCTTTTTAGCAAACGATTATTTATAACTTATAAAAATGTTGAACTTATAGAGATGATAAAAGTATAGTGTACACTGTGTGCTGTTGTTACTCATATATTATTATTAATCTTACTCGTGAAACTCAGAATTAAGAGACATAATAGACCCGCACTTAAAGACTAAAGCTATGTTGCATTGAAAGGTATGTATGCAAAACACACTTATAGATGAAACAAGGATTTCAACAAAACCAGTCTTAAGGGTCAATTTTTCGACATTGTGATTTTTACATTATCTGAAAGCTGAATAAATGAGCTTTCTATTGATATGTGGTTTGTTAGGAGAAGATGATATTTGGCTCTGGAATCTGAGGGTGCATAAAAATCAAAACATTGAGAAAATCACCTTTAAATTTGTCAATCAGAGGTGCTGTAGCGGGCCGTTGCTAAGAAGAAACAGGTTTTTTTAATGCTCTCTTTTGGCTTACCACTGTTATGACGTTGTGGATAGTAGATGAACCCGAAAGCTGAAATTCTAAGCTTTACATACTCGACTGGATAACTCTCAAAGAGCGGTGGCAGTGATTTTGCTGCATCCACTCACACAAATAAAGTTTAGATATATTTACGGTAGGGAATTTACAAAATATCTCCATGAAACATGATCTTTACTTAATATTCTAATGATTTTTGGCATAAATGAAAAATCGATCATTTTGACCCATGCAATGTTCATGAGTCCAGAGTCACATATGATTTCCTCAGGTGATGCAGGCAGCATTGCTAAAAATAAATCTTCAAATGGAATACTTGATGCAGTGAGCACATCTAAATCTAATGGCTTGACTGATGTGTATAGCAGTGTGCAAAGTTTTAAAATACCCCAATTCCTTTTGATCTTATGACTGCGAGCAATAACGTGGTTGTTTAATATGTTTATTGGTGATTTGGTTTAAGTTTGTTTTTTAAGTCTGTTGTAGATACTGTATTATATAATTATAGTTTGTATTTCATAGAATTTATCGGTTTCTTTAAAACCAAGCATATACCTGTCACAAATAATATAAAAGAAATAGTGATGTAAGTTAGTCTACAATGGATAATGTTTTGAATAATCCAGACGTTAATATTTCTACTTTAAATCAGTAAGTCAAGGTTGCCAGATTTGCAGATGTCAAGAAAGAATAGGATCACACAGTTTGTAAACTAAATGCATTATTCTGGACATAAAAGTAACAACCACTGTATGATTGTCAGGTTTTGACAGGGAACGTCTTTTCAAGTTGACAAGTTTTACCTGCCAGCCTTTTTTCTATTTAGTGAACATCACCACACAGATAAATCTTGAATACTACAGGCAAGGTTCAAGGATTGGCTGCAACAAACATCAAGATGTTTACTTTAGATCGAGATTAATTCACCGTGTGATTCAACTATTTTTGATTGTATTTCAATTGTATGTCAATTCTTAAGTTTTGGCAAACTGTTTGAAGATTTTAAGACCTGTAATAGCTTCTTCATAATTTTATTGTTTATTTTTTATCCGTTTCCTCAGCCTCTGACTCCAACAAGGACAATGACAGAATATAAGTTAGTGGTGGTGGGCGCAGGTGGTGTGGGCAAGAGTGCTTTGACCATCCAGCTTATTCAGAATCACTTTGTTGATGAATACGACCCAACCATTGAGGTAAGCCAAAACTGAAAGATTGTTAATCATGTAGCCATTGCACCTCACATTAAGTAGTTTCATAGATCTTGGTATATTGTATACTTACCTGGAACTTTTACTTGTAGTTTATGAGCTAGCTAGCCAAGTATTAAATCTGAGGATGAAACATTCATTCCCTCCACTTAAGTAAAATTGTCCACAGTGGCAGTTTCCTTTCAACAATATTATAATTCATTGTCCGCTGAGCTGCAGAAAGAACATGGACAATATTCAGCAAAATATCTTACATTGGATAGTACATGCTGTTGTTTCTCGCAGGACTCATACAGGAAGCAGGTTGTGATTGATGGAGAAACATGTCTGTTGGATATCCTGGATACTGCAGGTCAGGAGGAGTACAGTGCAATGAGAGACCAATACATGAGGACTGGAGAGGGTTTTCTATGTGTCTTTGCCATCAACAATACCAAGTCTTTCGAGGACATTCATCAGTACAGGTTAAATTAAGCAAACATTTATATGTTTCTTATTTAAATAATGTATTATTTGTGGCTGCTATAAATGTTTTCTTGTGTGTGATTATTTTAAAAGGGAACAGATTAAGAGGGTCAAAGACTCAGATGATGTGCCTATGGTGCTTGTGGGTAATAAATGTGATCTACCAGCCCGCACTGTGGACACAAGACAAGCCCAGGAACTTGCCCGTAGCTATGGTATACCATACATTGAAACCTCAGCAAAAACAAGACAGGTGAGAAGCATCTTTCTTTCTGTTTTAAAGTAAATTCTGGGGGTGTCAAAGTCTGCTCTTGTCTTGTAGAGATTGGTTCACAACTTCAGGTGGGTTTAAGTGAAACTGGGAAGGTGGACCTGAAAGAGCAGTGATTGACATCCCTAGTCTAATTTCTTCAAAACTTTAAACATCTTGTCACATTGGAAAATTTGATTAGAAAAAAGCTCAAAAAGCTGGTTTGTGTTTTTCCGAATAGGGAGTGGAAGATGCTTTTTACACACTTGTCCGTGAAATTAGGCAACACAAGCTGAGGAAGCTGAACCCTCCAGATGACAATGGCCAAGACTGCATGAATTGCCGCTGTGTGGTGTCATGATCTGGTAAATGCTTTATTCTGTAAGCTGGTGAACAAAATGTATTATATGATTCCAACCATGCAACCAAGTATTTAGCTGAATGTGAGTCACAACAGCCTAAACATACACACATAACAGACAAGCAATGGATGAAGTCATTGTGTGCTGGCATTCATGGGTTCAGTTGTGGCGTAAGCCTTCACATTTCTCCTATTCTTTTTGCAGTGAATGTGCGTCACATGGCTTTTAGAGCGGTGCAGCCTTCCAGAACACAAACGCTGCAACACCTTCACAGAAGCTGGACGTTAGAGCACACTGTTTATAAGGGAAACCCTTATTCTGGCACTCCTGCAGTCTTTTAGGAACGTCCCTATTTTTTGTCCTCTCTACGGGGAATGAAAGAAGTTGTACCTCAATTTAATGGTCTCAACACTGGAGTTTCTACGACTGGATAAAAGCTGCCACATATTTAGATTTAACCAACTATTTACTCTTAACTGGAAGTAATAACCAAGAAAATAACCTCATGTATTGCTCTACCAGCTGTGGATTTTAGAAAAACACTTAAAGTTAGCAGATGGAGTGGCAAGTTACTGCATCAGTTAGATTAGTATATGTCTGAATGTGAGAGATAATATTTGTATTGCCATTTGTGTAGACAGCATCTAATAAATTGTACATAGTTATTGGTGTTCTCTTGCAAAGAGGACAGTTATTAATATGCAGTGTGTTTATCACAGGTTACGGTGCAATAGATCATGAAGTTGATTAAAAGGTACACCTATGATACAGTAAGTCGATTTGCACACGGTATAAACACGGCGTATGAAATCATCGGTATTCTTTGTTAGGCTTTTGTTTTTAATGTATTGGACAGGTGTATAGTTTGCAAATACCTGCGTTTGCTGAAGAACTCGGATTTATGTTCTGTAGTTCTCATCTCGGAGAACCAAACCTGTCACAAACCTACCTTAAAAACATTTCTTGATATTACCAAGCACTGTGCTGTAAGCTTGAAACTTTAAGACATAACATTTATAATGCTGTATTATATCCTTATTTCTCCCATGTTTGTGTCATGGAAAACAGCGAACTTAAAACTGTGGACTTCTGATAACAAAAAATCCTTGTTTTCATTTAATGGTCTATATGGCGATACCTCTGTCAGGCACCACATTGATTGTATTATACTTTTACTGTAAATAATCATATAAGAGAACGTTTTTTGATAGTCGATATGCCATGTTTGTTAGCAACATGTGGCCTTGTAATTGAGCGGAGGAGCAACAGCCTTTCAGGCCTTTCTCTTTTCTGATTGCTTAACACGACCCCAACAAACATCTTTTAATTTTTATAACTTTGTTATATGTTCGAACGGAGTGTTTTCTGTTTATGACTAAATTATTTTTCTTGATAGACTGTGGAGTGTGTTATACTCAGACAGTCTATTGATTCTTCTCAAGGACATGGGTGAATATGATTCTCCCTTTAAGTCAGTAGCTATGGATATGACCTCCAAGGGTTTCTGTCAGAATGCTGTTGGTGTCCTCCAGACCTTTTTCATAGATTTTCTCCATAATTCTTTGTGCTGCCACAGATATCAGGTAGTGTGATAGCTGCCACACGATAAATATTGTTTTCTATTAGTATGGTTAATCGCCATTTCTCATAACACTGTCAAATATTGTAAGATAATCGACACATATAAGACCTTATTATGGACATTATTATGATCATACTCCAAATGCTGCTACTAAATCATTTTTATTA
This sequence comes from Oreonectes daqikongensis, assembly GCA_026939265.1. NCBI lineage: Eukaryota > Metazoa > Chordata > Actinopteri > Cypriniformes > Nemacheilidae > Oreonectes > Oreonectes daqikongensis. Next base: position 5,081,297 of record JAOTQM010000343.1, on the reverse strand, counting down.
CGTTTTATTTTTTCTTGTGTTAGTGTTTCTTAAAGAAATCCCAGTAAATAATTTAAAAAAGCTGTTTTGAATTTGCAGCAATTAATACATAAACTATGAATTTTGTTTTACTTGTTCTTGTTTTATGTTCATGGTGTGTAAAGAAAACATTTCATCGAAATAAATGTTATATCATTACAGCGCTGTGCCTACCGTTCTAATGTGTTGAATGGATTTGTCAAAATAAACCGGTTTGCTTTTTATATGAAACATTTTCTGACCTTTTTTTTTTGTATAATTTGGATATTTACACTTACGATATGCTAAAAAGAATTTATAAAGACGGTAGTACCTTTAATATTTCAGAGGTGCCTCCACCCATGTAGTTTGAAAGGTTTGTTCTAATTCGTGCTGCGCTTCGCAAACTAATCGACTAGTGACATCAAAGTACCGCGAGAGCGGTTGAAAATCATAATTTTTAACTCGCTCTCACGCTACCTTGGTATCATCAGTCTGCGCAGCGCCGTCTGCCTAAAGCGTCATAAGTCACCTGACCAGAAATGATCTAATGGTTTTCAGCTGTTGTGATTGTTTTCTAGCGTGCGATGATTTATAGCAATAAAACAACTAAATACTACAACTTATAGTCAAAGTATTGTCCTTTTTGTTATCATTTTCGTTTGTATTTGTTTTAAAACATGGCGAGTGCGAATGAAATGTCTTTACGGAAACTGCTGTCAAAGGTATGTTGAACTCATAAAGTTACCAAAAACCTGAACTTGTTTGTGACTAACGTTACCTTTGTATTCACGGTTTTTCTTTGTACAGCTTTATAAATACAGAGATCTGACTGTACGCGACGTAACAAACGTGTCGTCTCAGTACAAAGATCTTAAACCTGTAATGGATAACTACGGTAAGAGTTGTTGCCTCTCAAATACTTTTCAAGTTAAGCTACACTTAATATTACATTCTACAATATTAAATCAGCTGCGTTTATCTATACGGTAGATGCCATAAGCACACCATTCAAGTCAAATACATGCTGAAACTTTTAACATGTAACGTTAAAGTTACTACAGACTCTCCGGTTGTCAAACTGAGTGATAGTGTATTTGTGTGAATTTGGAAGATGTGGAGATTTTATACCTAACGTTATTGTTTGAGTTTGGATTTTTCTAAGTGATCGTTAATATTGGTGTTGCACTAAGTTAGCTTTCTTTATTGCAGTGTTCAATGATGGTTCCTACAAAGAGCTGCTGAGTCTCGCAGGAACAGTGCCAGTAAGCTACCGAGGTATAGAGAGCAATGCTTTCAATAAGCGTTTGATCTTATAGACTGTCACTGTTCAGAGGATAAACCTTACAAATCTCTGATATGTTTCTGTAATAGTTCATAACTTACTTAACTTATTTCTTATTTACTGTAGGAAACGTGTATAACATTCCTGTCTGTCTGTGGCTTCTTGACACCTATCCCTACAATCCTCCCATCTGTTTTGTCAAACCCACAAGTGCCATGATGATAAAAACAGGGAAACATGTTGATGCTAATGGAAAGATTTACCTTCCATATCTGCATGAATGGAAACCTGTGAGTATATCCATGACTATTATAGTAGGATCATGTTTTAAGTGCATGCATTACTCTTTAAACCCTTATATTTTTTGTTTGTTTACTGTTTATCTTGTTTAGCCCCAATCAGATTTGTTAGGACTGATCCAGGTAATGGCTGTGGTGTTTGGAGAGGAGCCACCAGTCTTCTCCAGGCAGGCCACTCAGTCACCTTACCCAGCATTCCCAGCAGCAGGCCCTCCTAACCGTGAGTGTAAAACAGACGTGTGGAAGTGAGCATTTAAACAACATTTGTAATGTTATTTAGACTGTATAATTATATAATCCAATTTTATTTCAGCTTCTTATATGCCAAATACACCAGGCTTGCCATTTGGTCAGACTCACTCTACCAATCCAGGGTAAGAACTTTCAAGAAGAGGTGGTGGAAAGATAATTTACCTTTACAATACTGTGTTGATATTCTCATGAATATGTTGGGAGAAAAATAAAACCTCCAGAGCCCTGAGCAGTTTAAATGTACATGTAAATGTTAATCATTCGTATAGTATATAAATGGTTTAACACTTTATTCTTCTAAGTTCTTGGTAACGGAGTTTGCTAAATGAATTAATGGTTAATATCACATTTATTCAAAAATATTTTTACACAAAGAACCAAAGTCTAATGCAGAAAAAAGAAAATCTTTTCTTCATTATGCATTGATCCATACCATGTATTTCATTCTCTTTCTGCCAGAGGATTTCAGGGCTACCCTTATCCTGCAGCAGCTTCTGGTTATCCCACGGCATCAGGTCCTTCTCCCTATACTCCAGTGTCTACTGTCACTACAGTGGGTGAGTAAATATATAACATGTAACATCTGTTTCATTACATAAAATTATTACACAAAAGCAGGTGTTTTACTTTGACAGTGCTCTCATGATGACTCGAATTCATCTCTTTGTTTCAGGTCCCAGCCGTGATGCTACCATCGGAGAAGACACGATCCGTGCATCTTTAGTGTCTGCGGTCAGCGACAAGTTGCGCTGGAGGATGAAAGAAGAGATGGATCGAGCTCAGGCAGAGCTTGATGCTCTGAAAAGAACAGAGGACGACCTGAAAAAGGGACACCAGAAGCTGGAGGAGATGGTGACCAAACTAGACCTCGAGATGGTACAGAGTAAACATTTAAATGACATTGTAATTGTATTTGCAAATTACTGCAAAATGAGATTTCCCCATAACAAATGTATATTATGAGGTTAACAATTCATTATAACGGTTAGTCATTCCCTTTTAATGTTTACATGCACTTGATCTGGCAAGGATTCCACAAGATACCAGATAATATATGTTATTGATTTAATTTGACAATGTTCCCAAAAGTGACCTTTACATTTAATAGAGAAAATACAGTAAAATAATTAAAAGAGAAAGAATACAGAATATTTAGTAACTTTGTAAATTTTGTAAAGTAAAAATCATAAAATGTTTTTTTATTTTAACCCCTATACATTACTTTAATATGAACTTTTTCCATTGAATTGCAGACTGATGTGGACAAAAACATAGATCTCCTTAAGTGTAAAGACGAGGAAATGACTGCAGCTTTGGAAAAGATGGAGAACCAATCAGAGGACAATGACATTGATGATGTCATTTCACCCACTGCTCCCCTTTATAAGCAGATTCTGAACCTCTATGCAGAGGAAAATGCAATAGAAGACACTATCTTCTATCTGGGAGAAGCATTACGCAGAAACATCATTGACTTAGACGTCTTTCTTAAGGTGAGTCTTGAGCCCATCTCTCTTTCATTTTTTTCCACTGCCATCTCTTCCAAAAATCATGAGCTGGAATATTAACTATAAGATTTATTTTGTGTCTGTGTTTGATTTGCAGCATGTGAGGCTTCTCTCCAGAAAACAGTTCCAATTACGAGCCTTAATGCAGAAGGCCCGGAAAGTAGCAGGTCTCAGCGACCTGTACTGACCTTCCTGCTCAACACTGTATGAGAGTAACCCCGCATTTTATCTGTAGTGGAAGCTTTGGGCTCTTCTTTTCCAAACCGTATTTAACCATGGTGTTTTTTAAGTATATAGTACAGGTTAACTACAACCTTACTAGGACCAAAACCTAAAATCTCTGTGAAACAGAGTCAGAAGTTTACATTTATGATATTATTATTAGAACTGACAACCAGAGCATTGAGAAACTTTATGTGCTTAGAAATAAACATGTATAAAATGAAGTGATCTTTATCAGTTTTACCTTAGTACAGAGGGGGAAATGAAGGACGGAAATCAGCCAGTTGTAGACATTTTTGCTCAGCTAAGCGCTTTAGCATAGCTTTATGAAAACCGCAATCGTTGCACTTCTTGTAACTTGTGCCTCATTTATCCAAGTGTCTTTTCTGATATAGGGTAAAGTATTCTGGGAATTGCATTCAACCTGAATGTTAGTCTTATGTTTCTATATTTGATTTTCATGTACATGTACTAAATTCCTTTACAATCAGCACTTTTTTATTTTTTAGATATTTTAATGACTTTTGTAACCTCTCAGAATGTAATAATATACTTTCCTATAATCCTTCGCTACAGTATAACATAACAGCTTGTGATTTAAAATCTGTTGTCATATATAACTGCTTTTATTTACAGTTATCTTGTCAATTTATATGAACGTATTTGTGCTGAGGTCCATTGAACAAAGTGATTGAGTCATGCACAACGCACAGAATATTATGCTGAAACTCTTTTCATAAATGTATAAAACCAGGAGGTATGAAGGGAAATCTCTTTGCAAAGGTTGATTGTTTAATTGTTCCAATCATGCATAGTGTTTGCATATGACCAAGGTGAAACAAAGTTATTATTAAATTCTTGTTTAGTATGTCATGGTATAAGGGTATTTTTATAAAGAGCATATCTGAAATAAATGCTATGAAATTAACTTGGGAGACTGATATAAAAATAACATGTATTAATAAATCTTTTCTAAAAAAAAAATGAGTTGAAATTGTAATTTTAAACTTTTACAAATTTTCTCATTGCAAGTTCATGATCTAAAAAAGCAAAGATTTGTTTATTAAATATTGACAGATATCAATAAGGTGAAATTACCAACATGATTGAGATTTTAGAGATATGGTGGAAAAAATTTGTTCGCACAAAACTTCAGCACATGCTTTTTGGTTAGGCTTTTCTTTTGGGATTTACAGAAAATTATTCATTTTACAACACATTTTTGTGTTGATTTTTTTTCGTGCGTCAAGATACTGGAAACTCCCCCTTTAAGGTCTAGGACCTCATACTACAACAGTATAAAATTTCTGCTTTGGGTACAAAACCATGTCTGTCATAAGCGAGTGAGCGAGCTTCATATCTTTCATCACTGGCAAATGTTTGTCTTAAACCTTATGTGACCCTTTAACCTATGATGTGTGATATTGCATATTGTCTGCCCCTTTTACCTTCTGTCTCTTCTTACACTCACACAAGTATACGGTCTCCAGCTCAAACTGTCCCTGTTCGACCATCTGAAATTTCATTTCACAGATGATGGACTTCAGCTTCTAATCCAGCAGCTGTGAAGGCGGGAAGGACCGGCCAACTGTTTCAACTCTAATCAGCTTTTATTGCACATGGGAGAAAGAAACAGCCCACCACCCCTGGAACCTTTGCTATTCTTGATTTGAGTTTGGGTTGGGGGACAAGAGATGTGTAGAGGCTAGATGTGATGTTAAATCTAATTCACTCATTGCTGCTAGGCAGTGATGTGTCAGCAGGTGGAGATGTTAGAGCTAATGGGCCTGTCATAGTTGCTAACCTCAATCACTCACCTTCAGAATAACCTCATAACAGCCCGGCTCCTTAAACCCAACACTCTCTGCCTAACCTCGCATTCTGACGCACATTTTCTTTAAAAATCTTGAACGAACTTGCGTTTGTCATATTTTCTCTCAACTGCTTTCAATGGCACTGTAGACTATACTGACGGATAACCTTCTCGCATCCTTTTCTGAACTGAACGGATTACAACCGCTTTCAGTGGGGGTGGTAAACAGTCATGTTTGATTTACCATAGCGTGCATTTGATGTACTATCTCAGATCGGGCCTGTAAACACTCAACAAAATCTCATAAAAACACACAGAGCCCACAAATATCTTTATGGGGCTTAATGTGTCACCTTGGCATTGTCGATTTTAACAGGTCCCTGTGTGAGGCGGAGGAGTTTGGTGCAGGTGTTTATTGGCTGTCAGGTCACCGCCATTGCTCTCAGCTGGAGTGATGGTTGCGTCCAGCGGTGACAAGGCAAACCTGAAACATTGATGGTCTGTCTTCTAAAAACCCATCATGTGAGAATGTTAGAGGTTTTCTTCCTTCTGACAGGCTGTTGACCTCAGTTTAAGAAAGCTCTCTGGGCAGAACCCGGAGCAATGTTTTTCCAGTCAAGGGTTTGACTGATCTGACCAACGTGGATCCCCAGAAGGTCTTCATATCTGTGCAGTATCTTTGAGTAACATTACACAGAGAGGTCCTCTGGATTTTAAATATACCATCCGCACGGCCTGTAAAGCATTGGAATGACAGCGGACTGAAAGAGGGATTTTGATGAATGTTTTATTGATATATTGCAGCATTAAAAAACAAAAGAATACACATCATCAGAATACACAAATAGTTGCTGTTAAAGGAAATAAGAGAGTAATGTAGCCTTGGAGGAGTTGTGTTCTGCATTTAGTCAAGGGTCAACTATGGTACCTGGGCTAATGTAATTGCATTGATCTGAAGGGTCTACAATAACAACGCAGCATTCTGTGTTAGCCACTGTGCAATTATTTAGGCAGCGCAGACTTAATTATCTCTGCTTGCACCAGAGTCTCCCTCTAATTGCTAACAATTTGTGCCTTATGTAGTAATTATTTACCCCAGAAACATCTCTCTCTAATTATAATTAAGGATTAACGGTATATATTTATTCTCTCCTAAGTCCACTTTATGCAGTGGTGACTTAATGAGCAGCTCAAAAGATTCTCTCTCATGTTCTTTGTTTTTGAATTGGAAGTCTTAGCACAGAATCATATGCTGCTGCCTGGCAACCATCTGATACCTGGAAGTATATGGCAGCTTCTATAGAATGCAAGTGTGCTGCATTTCCACCCACAAACTAAAGAGGCAAACTGCAGTAAGGCGAGCAGGTAAATGCAAGATGAATATGTGTCAGTAGTAGGTCTGTAAGAGTGAATGGTAAAATGATTGTTTAGCAAACTAAACAAGATACAGCCTGGAGTTTTCAGTTAGTTTTGGTAAACAAAAGATATGAATGCACTAATACCTTTATGTACAGATAATGTGTAGGCTACACACACAAATTGTTTAAGAACAAATGTGTTTACTACCTGAGTCCATATAGGCCTACTATCCCTTACAATGTTGTAATCTGTGATAAATTTGACAGATTTTAAGAGATAAACAAGGCTATATGTTTGAAAACATACGCCTTTCTCCCACAACGTAATTTTTCTTGATCACTTTCTGACTAAATAAGCAGGACTATATATATATATATATATTGGAGGGTCTTCTGCCTTCCTCAGCAGCACAAAAGAAAACAAACGTGCGATTGCCGGTTTAAAGATGTCCTGAAGAGGGCGTTGCAGCAGTGTCACAGAACCGCAACCTTCGTTCACAATGTAAGTGACGTGACAGTTGTGTTGTTTGCTGTCTTGTATTGTAATATTTACATAAGAGCTTCCAGTACTGTCAAGATTTATGTATGTATGAAATGATAATAGAAGTCAGTCCTATTTTTACACCTGTAGTGACGGAGACTATAAAGTAAAAAAGAAATATGGCGAGGTACGCGGCGTTGATTTGTAATTGATAAAAAAAACAGCACTCGACAGTGGCGTTTATTTATTTACCTTCAGTTTTCAACTGAGTACAGAGATGTCGATAACGATTCAATCTGAAACTTGTTTCCGTGATGATTAACCTAAAAAGCAACAACCTAGATGCAAACCTTGTATGCAATTGTGTTGTGCTTTGTAAATCCCTGCAGGAAATAGAATATATCTCACGCATTCTAGTGGATTTAATGGTTTTAATGGAAACTGTAAAAACCAGGTCTGGTATTTTATCTGGTGGATGCGAAATCCTACTCGAATTAGGCCCAAACTACACTAAATACAGGGAGTTTTAATGGTAAATGTATATTTGTATTTGATATGCATCTCATTAGAATTTGTATTGTTTTTTCATCAGGGCTGGCTTTCAAGATTTTACTCTGTACGCTTATTGTTCTTATTTACATTCATTATGACAGGTTATGGACATACAGCTGGCAACATGCTGCTTGTCCATGTGTGGAAATGTCACACTTGGGATGTTTTAAATCATCTTGCTAAACTCTAACAAACGCATACTTTTTTCTACAAGATAAGCACTGAGGCTTTTTCTCTTGAGATTTATTTTTGGTTGTTTATTACGAACAACTCGCTTTCATTAGTCTGGTACGGATGGGTTGGGTTACATGACCATACTTGCTCTCGAATTTAGTTTAATAAACGTCTTTTAACGTTCCATCATTTTACACATGCACGTACCTTTTGCACAAAAGTCGCCTTTACCTGTGCTTGTAACTGCAACACAGGGTTCAGTCCAGTAACACAAGGCATACAAATCCATTTGCATTTTTCAATGCTGTTAAATCTCATTTTGTGTACATTTATAACATTTACCTGTTTAACAATGTGTCTGGGTGATATTTTAAACCCTGCAGTGTTTTTATGTTGAAAGTCACCTTAACTGAGCTTAAGGTTAATCATCAACCATGGTTTTACCCATGACTTTTAACGCTCGCCAACAAGGGTGAATAAATATATAGAGAGGGATAGAATAGCATTACAAGTTTTTATATTGTTACAATTTATCTATACTATAATCATGTTATATGATTTACAAAATATTCATAGCAAGCAACATGCATAAGAGCAAAATATATTCATTCATTTCAGGGTCAGTGCTGCTTTATCATTAATCGTCTTTGTGATAGAGCTTGGTTAGAATAAAGCCATTATACATAAACATATAAGAAGTCTCCTTTCTACTACACACTTATAGCTCAACAATTCATAGCAAGAACATTAAGTTGATATGCTTGATAATATTCCTCTCATTTGGTTGAACGCATTAATGTAAAAGAGTGTAGAGGTCACTAACTCCATACAAACATAATGATAGAAGAAGACGGTTATGAACCACTAAGTGGCCTTTTATTAACATGAAGTCAGATCCTGGTAATGGTGATTTCTACAAAGCACGAATTATGTTAAAGCATAGCTATCTGTTTCTTAGCCATTCTAATGGCATTACAATGCACCAATTGCTGTATACTGTATACTTGCTTCAAGCACCACGTACTTGTTAATAAGGAGCTTTAGTGTACAAATTTCCTCCCATTCCTTTTTTTTTTGGTGTTTTTGCGTTTATTTTTTGCAAAAGCCACCATTAACAAATGGGCCTGAAAATGATTTTACTGATCAGTAGTTTATATAATGTCTTACCCAGAACAGAACAGATTCTCTTCATTCAACAATGGGTCACACAATAGAAAATGGTGATTGATTTAACTGTCATGTTATGGCTTTAACAGCTTAGACAATGACTTAAATGAAATAGGGTTTGGGATGTAATTAATTAATGGAAATTTCTGCCTGTAAACCCCTGTTGTGGGCTCTAGAGGTCAACCAGCACAGACCAAATGACTTGTCATTCTCTCTTGTCAGTCATTGTAGTAAGCGTCGTCTTCTATTTGAGAGAGAGGTATTTAACGGTCAGTCTCATCTGCTTTTTCACTATAGCTTCAGCTTCTGTGATTAAAAAATAAAGGCAGATGGTCACGACTGCATTTGACCTCTGATTTAATCATATCGGAGTGTTTTCGTACTGGCAACGACTCCTGAGAATGCTGAGATTTATTGCAGTAACTGGGCAATCGCTAAATCATAAAATCAGCTTCAAGCGTTCTGGAATAGCTCAAATGAATCCACCGTTCTGAACATCTCCTGTCATATTCATATAACTGGCATGTGTTTACACCACATACAGACCCAGTTTCAGATAGAAAGTTATAAGGGGAATAGTTTGAGAGGATGATAAGATACAACCTGGCCAGATGTTCAGAGTGACTTCAAAGTGTTTAGGAAGCTCTGAAGTAAGTTACCTGGGAATTTATTGAAACCCGGCCAAAGTTGCAGTGACTCCCAAAGAGCAGGTGCCATGTGACTAGTTCAAAGCAAAAACGTCTCTAAGGTTGCTGTACAATACAACATGAGCCATTTTATTTGGTTTTTAATATTTTGGTTTAATACAGTAATGTGATTTCAAAATGATCTGCGGCAAGATCGCAACTTGCATAGATATTTAAAAAGACATGATTTATATCCTAATTTTATTGCTCGCAAAACATATATAAATATCGATCTAAGAAATTAGAAGTATATGCATAATAATAAAAAAATGACACTTTTCACCCTTTTGTCCAAGGACACTGTTTATGCGCTCACATATTAAGCGCATCTATGATGAGAAAGATTGTGTGATATGCGCGCACGCTGGCGCAGGCTAGGCATCACACACATGCATGCGCACGCGCACGCACACATACACACTGCTGTGAGATTTTCCAAGCTCTCGGCAGCAGCAGCGAGAGAAAGAGGGAGACGCGGAGGAGAGAGCAGCAGCCCCACCGATCCTCAATCGAGAGAGAGAGGCAGCGTCTGGAGCAAGAGCTGGGCGGGGAAATAACTGCGGTACTGAAGAAATACTTCATTGCCGAACTGCAACAATTTATCGGCAGCGCAACTTCGTCCCCATAACGCAAAATGTCATCGTCGGGAAAAGACAACAGCTCTCAACATGCGAATTACGTGGGACCGTATCGCCTGGAAAAGACGCTTGGCAAAGGACAGACAGGTTTGTCCTTTTGTGTGCTTGAAATCTGGGATGGTGACATGTGCTATCACCGCTGCTCAATATACTCGCATGATGACTGAATATATGTGCGTTTGCTTTTGCTAACATGTCATAGTGTGGAGAGGTGGGACGATTGTGCGTGTTTTTCTCAGATTAGAAACCTTTGCCTACTTTTCTAAACACCCATTAGATCTTGATGAGTTTAAAGAAGCACTTTAGGTTGAATTAGTTAGTAAACGTTTGTATTTTATACTAGAAAACGAACTTGGTCTTCGCGAATGACAGTTTAGCTTTGCGGCTCTGCTTTTGCTTTGTACTAATTCCGTTAATCCCGATTTGTCAGACAACGGAATGTGGTTGCAGGTCCCATTGCTTAATGTGTTTGCCCCGTACAAGGGATGTTGGATGTTGGCGATGATGATGGGACAGATTTGCTGCATCCGTTTGGGTACCATGTGTTTTATAACCGGATTCCCTCTGCAGTCGTGGTGCTGAAATATAGTGCTGAAGTTTGAACGTGCTATATTTAAACTCGTTAAATGACCTGTTTACACAGTATCTTAAATCTCATCTGTTATTATCAGTTTTGAAGCATGTGGATTGTTATATTCTTTGAGGATTTAAGTGTGGTTTTATCCCAGAGGAAACAAATGCAGTACACCCAAAGAAACGGCATATGGAGAGATGCATATATTGGCAAGACCTCATGTTGTGCCCAACACTAACTGTTTTTATTGAGTATAGCCTTTTATTATGTCACAATATTGAAATTGTAACAGTTTAAGGTGAAACCTTTAGTACTAGGCTAGCTGTGAAAAAGTCTATTTTCCCATTTTAAATATTGTAACATCATACTTATCCGCATTTGGAATTAATTTGAATTCTGTTCACTTTCTGTTCATGTTGGCTTATTGCTCAGAATGACTTGAAGTATGTAGAAATTAGGGTGGCATTTCTTTAGTGCTCGATGTTCCATGGCCAGTGGCTTCTAGTATGGCATTGAAAGTGCAGTGTCTCTGGCCAGACATAATATCCAAGTGCCTGCAGCTGTTATGCAACACATGAACTCCCACTGTTCCAGAATATAGATTGACTTGCTGTGTTTTGAGAAACATGAAGACCTGAGCCTTCAGTCTGTTTGCTGCTGTTGGGAAAAGTGCTTCACTCTATAGTCATAACATAGTGAATGTTGAACTGAAATTGTGCCTGAACTGTGAATTGTTCCATTAAAGACCTCATGAAATAAATAGGCTCATATATGTTAGATAATATGATGGCATTCATATTCTAATTCATTTGCAGAAGATATACGTACTTTTTTAAATTCAACCTCTCTTGATGACTCATATTGCACTCATATTTTTGCCTCATAAAACGCTGCCAAGGACTAGCAGTAGCAAGTAGCACGTCAGGGTTCATGGCTGTGATGTAAACCAAAGGCTAGTTGAAAGAACTCTTCAATGTGTCTTTCCATAAATTCAATTTTCAATCGACACACATCAAGGCATTTCATGGGGTCTTCTATAGGGGAAATCTATCATTTTGTGCAGATCTCTCAGTTAACCTAATAATACGATTATTAAACACCTCGTCAGATTGCCGTACCTATTCAGTACTTAGTATGTTTACATTCTCTAATATAGCTACATTATATAATGCACATGAAATGCACGCATTGCTTGTTGTTCAACGGAAGGCTTACACTGTTTGTGAATAGAATAGTCTGTCAGCAATTAAACTACTGGCAGAGGATTAAACTCCTTTTATCAGAGGATTTTTTCACTACTTCTTGAAAAAATCCTGGTGTGGCCTTTGGTTTAAAGAGAGGGTCTCTTCTGACCGGTTAGTGGAGGGTATTCCTGCTCATTCTGCCGCCGTTGGCATGGGTGTCGAGAAAACGCTGCACAATAAACGCTGCTTCCCAGTGCTGCCGCTGCAGAGGAGAGCCCATATGTCATGAGAGAGGCTCACGCAGAGAAAGAGGAGCTTGGGGGAGGGGTGGGGACGGATGGGAAGGGGGGTGGGTTTGGGGATGAGGGAGAGAGAGAGAGTTCTCGGTGCTAAAGCGGGACCCCCATGGGAAACCGTAAAAAGGACGCTCTAGTTTAATTTACCCCCCTCCTTCACCTACCCAAATCAAAGCGGATGTACGTGCCTGTATCTTTGCCTTGTTTGTGATGGTTCAGCTATCACATGTTGTGTCCTTGCTGCTAAAGTCAGCCGAAAGTAGGTAGAGGAAGATTAGAGGAGATCACAGGGTAAGACAGATTGGACTGTCTACAATAAGTGGTCTTTTCAGGCAAGGGCCACTCTGGAACGCAATAACAATACCTGCTTTATGAGGATCATGCAGTTGCTTCTGCACTCTGTTATATTGTTTCTGTTTATTTTTTCCTCTTAGGTTCCATATACTCGCGTCTGCTCCTATTCCCTCTTCTCCACTTGTTCGGCCCTCTTTCCCTTCTTTCATGAAGTCAGAGGGTCCCATAGGAGGCTCTTTAATGAAGCCGCGAAGTACCCGAATCACGCACACGCTGTCACGGCCAGAAACAGAGCCTGCTCGCTGGGTCAGAGCTAGACAGCGTGTATGGGCAGGCTCCATGCAGAGCGGTGTTAGAGCCCCGGGCCTTCTCTGCACTTCCAGCATGGTCATAGAGATAATCAAGCTATATATACACGCTACCTCAGGGCCAGTGAGTGTCCGCTACTGCAGAAGCACTGGTGCAAGGCGGATGTGAAGAGCTACCGGCAGAACCGCACAAAGTACCTTCATTCTACTGCAGTGCACGTACGGCTCATCTCGATCCGAGTTAGCAAATAAGAGCTGCTTCCACGTGGGCCGGCGCTGCTGCTCCCGTCTCTCTGGATGTAGTTCAGAAAATATGAGCGCTCAGAATTCGAGATCTAATAATGCGTGTGATTTCGGATATATTGCCTTTTTTGGTCACACAAATAAGTAGTCCCGCCAAATAATAGGTAGAATCTTATTAGGCAAGGTCATATACAGCCACAGAAAAAATTAAGAGACCATTTAAAAATAATTTTTAGTATTTTTTTAAGTTATAGGTATGTGACTATGTGTTCAAGTAAAGTAATCATTTTTCTTTCATTTTGTCAACTAGTCACAACATTTATTCCAAATGAAAATATTGTAGAACATTGAAACGGGACAAATGGGACAAACGGGACAAAATAACAAAAAAGATCTTGAACACTGCAAGTTTAGATTCATGTTTAAACAACACAATACTAATGTTTTCCATATATGTTAGGATCGGTTCAAAAATGATGTAATAAGCCAACAAGTCTTTCACATTGCTGTTGGATGACTTTGTCATTCCTGAGGTTTGTTTCTGTTAAAATTCAACAAGACACTGGGCTAGAATTGGCACAATAAGTACAGAAATGCTGGTTGAAGGCAAAACTGGAGTGGTCTCTTAATATATATTTATTTTTTAAATATATATACAAATAACTACCTTGTATTTGTTTGCATTTTAAGAAACGAGAATAATAAGAAATAATATAAAACATAGAATTATATTGGCCATACGTTTCAAAATGGTCTGTATCTGCATCAGATTTTCTTGACCAAACAAGACAACTCCTTGTTTAGCTTGAATATATTTATAAGTGTAACATTTAAATGATGCTTTAGGATATGTCTCTTTCATCACCACAAAGAATGTTTTTGTGTTTTAGCCTGAAAAGCCTGTTTGAAATATCAGCTGTTGACTGTCTTGCTGAGCTGACTTTGTGAACAATTTGTCAGTGTGTTTCTGTCTGAGGGGGTTGCAGTCTCCCAGACATATTCCAGCCTTCAGTTGGCTCTCATTTAGTGAGTGCCGGATAGCAGTGGTTGGTTGTCATGGCTGCGCCCCCTTCCCACAAGCCTTTTCTTACAATGGCCATGCTTTCCATCTTCGAGATCCGAAGCAGACAGCAAGAGTCCTCAAACCCCCTCTTTCACACCCATGATTTATGTAAATGACATTCAGTTCCCCTTATTAACACTGTACGATGTACACATATTAATCTGTGGAGGAATACGTTGTCTTTACGTCATATGCAAAATAATAATCCTGCAAAAGGAATGGTAAAAGAATGTGTGTTTGAATGGTTAGTAACAGAATGTCTATTCCACTGATGGGCTATTATGTGAGATTAGAAAGATTTTTCATTTAAGACTGTAATTAACTGGCAATTTTACGCTCCTTGTTGAATAGCAATTATGTAAATATATATTTATTAGTCTTTTATCATTCTTTATTTCTCTTTTTATTGTGTTCATTATGTTTGCTGGATCTGCTGTTGTGAGACAGAATGACATTTAAGAGAGATTTTTTTTGTGTGTGTGTTTTCGCAGTCAAAAATGAGTAGATAGTGGCAGTATTGTTTATCATGTTTGTGGACTTGCATTAAAACACAAAAACCTTAATATTAAGTTTTAATTGAAACTAACATAGTATTATCCCAATAGTCTAGAGCTTTTGGCTTCAAGGCAGAACAAGTGGGCTAACTCCAATCTGCTTAATCTTATACATGAAATAATCTGAATTGGTTAGGGATTAACAACTGGTTTTGTAGATTTAAGAGTGTGAATCATTCATTAAATGGTTTGACCCAATAAAGTAGCAGCCATCCTCATTTCTATAGTAGTAGAGTAGTCACAGAGATTAAGCCGTTTCATTTGCGGTGCTCATATTGTCAGCGCTACGGTGCTGTACGTGCCATTGTCTATGTAGTTTTGGTGATCTCCATCCCCCTCCCACGCTGCAGAATTGCTCTCCAGTGCCTGATGGAGCTGAGAAACCTTTTATCAGAGAAACGCAGCAGAGACCCTTAACTCCTGCTGTAGTCTCCCACAATGTTCCTCTCTCTATCTCCATCACACCATCCCTGTCTGCGCTGTCTTGCACCTTCGCTGTCTTGCTACGGATGCTATGTGTGGGATCGGCTCTTCAACGCAGCCTGTGGAGAGTTTAGCTGGAGGGTATTGGCAATCTTAAGGTTTGCGTTACAGAAACCACTAGGATAGATCTGCTGTATCTTCATTTTAGACCTGCCACGCAAAGGGCCGTCAGAACGAAGATGATGCAGCCAGAAATTGTAATTTCGCATGAAGAAATAGATAGACACTAATTATGAGGCTTACTGTAGATTGTTGTGTGTTTGTGTTTTACATCCTCAAATGCCGCTAATACATCTGCGGTGACACGGGAGTCCAAACAGTGGGCCACTGCTCAACAGATGGACTAATTCCGGGTTTAATTAGAATAGACATTTAGCCCGCAGCCCGTGGAAAGTGCTGTCATGTCTGTGTGCAAGTTCAAGCCAAAACGGAGACTGTAAGTGCATAGTTAGAAGAAAGCATTAACGGTATTCAGAAAGAAGGGTGAAATAAGTGAAAGGTGAAGAAATAAATTGAGATCAAGAGAGCAGACTGTAAGAATTACAGTGAAATGGATTTTTTTTTTATAAAAAAAAGGTAGATGTGGAGAAGGTAGAGGACAACATACAATGGATGAAAAAGAGGATGTTTTGGAGTGAGTTGGTCTATTTTGTTACTGCATCACTTGGTGAAAACAGCAAATAGAAAGTGTGTGCTCAACAAGTACGCTGGCCGCATGTTACACATTTTAAAGGCAACAAAAATGTAAGTACTCTAAAGAAAAATGATACTTTCTTTGGAATTAAAATACAAATGTATTCATTCATTATATTCTTTGGGTGTTTCTGCCATTGTGCATGTACTGTATGAATGAAATGAGGTGTCATGTCATTTTGTATGCATGATTGATTGGTAAAGAACCCAGAGGGGCTGAAATCCTGTCCAGATGGTGGGGTTTGGTCAGGCCATGTCATTAGTCAGGTGCTTGCTGATGCCTGGTGTCCCCTTCATTCAGAACCGAAAGGCATCAGCTTGTACTCACTTAGAAGAGAGGAATTACAGGTGAAAATGTACACAATTCTCAGAACGCTATTTGCAAATCATACTCACAGAAAGCATTAATATTGTGGCACCAGCGCCATTGGTAGCTCAACACCTTTTCCACCAATCACTGCGTGTGCGCCATCACCCAGCAATACAATAATAGCTACACACATCTTTTTCCCCTCTGTCTAATGCAAGTTGAGGGTTTCTATGGAAACCAGGGGAGGCTCCATGCAATTTTATACATATGTTTTCAGGGTGGCTCTGCTGCATGGTTCCTCAGCCTTGCCTGGAGGGTCCAGCTATTGATTGTAGCTTCTCTGCCTGAGCTATTAGAATGTGAATAAGGATCTCCCCCATCTCTTAATGCCTGCTGAATAATGCCTTTCAAGGCCAAATTTGAGCTAAGGCCTTGTCCGATATTATCTGTGAGCTCGTGATTTTACGCCTAATGACCGGATCTGCCGTACCAGCGGGACTTTGTGAATGGCCAAAGGTTTCTGTAGAACTGAGCACTTTGAGCTTAATGGGTCTATTCATACTTTCATGTCTACAGTAGGTGGAAGACTTGAAAGTCTTGTTTTCAAAGCATGAAGACGCTTTCATATGTGTGGTGTTGTAAGAATTTTGGCCAATATGTCAGATGTCATAATCCTCACATAATTGATTCGTCAGGCACTGGGATATTGAATAGGCATTATTGTTATTTGGTCAGTAGAGTCAAACTCAATGGAAGCTTGGTTTACCTTCAAAGCTGACTTGAGAGCATTTGAATAGCATTTAGATACACTGTGTAGCATTTCGTGGTAATACTTTGCAATTTATATGCCACAGCTATCTAGTGGAATAGTTACTCGAATGTTTTTTCCAGCATTTTCTGTTATTGGCATTGTGCAATGACCAGACACATGGTAAAGGTTTAAGTGTTTATGTTAGGAAGTTGAGTCAATTCTATTGTGCAATTTCCTTTTCTTTATATTTTTTAAGTTGTCTAGAAATGTATCCAGAAGAATCCTTACCTAGTAGTGACTTTTCTCATGCTTGAATGAGCATTATGTTGTTAATGACATCAGGTGACCAGACCCTCATCTCCATATGACCCGGACACAGCCAATGAGAGGTCTCTCCAACTAGAAAACTGTGTCAACATGAATCATTGTTATTGATATTGCCTGGTACATCAGAGCAAGCAGGACATGCGGTTCAGAGACTCTTTTTTTGTCTCATTTACCCCTATTAGAAAGGGAAATAATCCGGCCCTGGTGTAATATAAAATCCACCCACGTATTGCTGTAGCCGGTCCGCTAAGGAACTTGGTCATTCTGCGGCTGTTAAAAATATGTTTAAAAGTGAAACTACAAGAGATAGCTGGGCACCGCCTCGGGGTACATTTAGGGTTATGATCTCTCTGCGGTGTCAAGACCCTAACGCCTTGCAGAATACACACAGATGGCCTTTTACGACTGATAGTGCACGTCTGTGTGTGCGCGCCTAGCTTCTAGCCTCAGTGCAGGCTTCTGATCGAGTGGCATAATCAGATTAGTGAGGTGCGGAAAGGGCGAACCAACATTATTTTCACTTTGACTGCAATGATGACAGGTAGTGCCACGGGTGTGCACGAGGGTCTTTCTAATTTTGTTGCGCTCCGGACCGAGGCGACTCGAGGAGTGAGGCTGCATTGCTGCATTACAGCACAGCAACTGTTGCCAGTCGTGTCTCCGTGGAGATGGTGCGGCACACATGCTGAGCACATCTGGCTTGGGCGAGTGCTGCCTGGTTTAGCATGGCAACAGCATCACACAGCCCTGCAGACTGTCACAAGGAGGGGTCAGGGCCTGGTCTGTGCTCAACCTGAATGCAGATCTGCTATCCTTTCCATATTAAAACTGGAGTTGTGTAGAACTGAAAGTCACGCAATGTTTAACAACGATCTCCTTCAGGCCGTTCTTCTTTTGGTTGTATTATTTAAACCTTAGACATTATTTATTTAACCTTCAATTGTTTATTATTAACCCGTGAAACTGATTCCTGATTTGCAGTATTTGACTAGAAGTGTTGCTGATGTATAGCTTATATAGGAGTGCATGTTTCTGGCCTGTGCTCGCTGCTGGAATGCAAATGCATATTTGCTCTTTTCCTGTGAGTGTTTTTTTATTTGCTATATAACCCATTTGCAGTGCCCAGTACTATCTGGTTTTTACATTAGCTACAGAGTGCTTTATGGAAGCTATTATTTCCTGCTGCTAGCTTGATGCTGCAGAAAAACCCTTTATTTCAGCACATTACATGTGGGCATCTCCCTTTGCCTTGAGCTGCGTCACTATGGTTACAGGAGTGTTTGACTATGTGTGTGCGTTTGGATTTTTATAAGTTTAGTGGATTTAAGATTGTCAGTGAATAGCAGCAAATAAAACCGCATGTTTACCCGAGCAAATAAAATTGTCAGTAACAATGACTGGCTGACTGGTGTAGCCTGTCACGCTTGCACCCAAGAAGCTTTATGGACTTTTGTGCTTCTCTCATTGACCATGTTTATATAAGAAATCTGGATAAGGTAATATTTTATTTTACGTGCCATGTTGACATGTTAAGTCTGCTGCCAGGTGTCTGCATTAATCTGAATGTTATTGAGAATATCCAGTATTCGTTTCTATGTGCTTGTCCCATTTAAAGTAATCCTGAGTGCTGTGGAAAAAGTTTTCGAAACGTGTTTTGGAAGAAACTAATGGAAAACTATATATAGACAAAAGAATGAAACTTATGTCCTACTTTTTACAATTCATTGGGTACTTGTTTGTTGTTGTAAAGGACATGAATAAGAATTAATACGTTCATTACTTTCCTGTGTACAGTTACGAAAAAGTAATATGAATTAATGCTAAGAGTATGAATTTTTAACAGATAGTGGAAATAGATGTCCATGTCTTAGTGTTTAGTACTTTAGGGGACACCCTTTTCCATTGTGACTCAAGATATACATGAATAAGAATTAAGGAGTTGATTAACATCCTGTGCAAAATTATGAAAAATGAATGAATATAAATAAATGCTAAGAGTGAGCTTATGCATTTTTAAGATATAGTGGGAATAGATGTCAATGTCTTGACATTTTATTACGAAGAATTAAAAATCTCATGAAGAATCATACTCAGAATTTACGATCTTTACAATATTTTGTTGAAATGGCTGAGAATCTAACACTCACCTTGCCAATGCTAATACCAGATGAGCAACAGGAAATTTGATGACACAACCAAAGGTTTATGGTCACCAAACTGAAATGTTTCTCATGATCTTAAAAACCTTTTGTTTTAAATGCATTTTGTCGCTGTCCTTCTGAAATCTCATAGGTCCAATATTGCCGCTTTTCAGGAAATGGAAAAAAACACTGTAGTTTTTAAATGGATTAAATACGGTGTTGTCAAAGTTGACAAGCACTTTTTAATACTTTATATTGATGAGATATTTGTACAACCCAGTGACAAACAGGGTGACTGAAAATAATGATTTCTGGAAAAAATTATGAGATGAAGTTTCAGAAGGACAGCAGTGATATGCTTAAATATTATTATATACTTATTTTTCTTTTATTATAAAACTAAAATGTTTTCTTTTTCAATTGATGATTTGGAATATTACAAGAAGCAGATTAAGAACTGACAACATTTTTGCAAATGTTACATTGAAGTACTACATTGAAGATGATAAAATATAACAGTTTACCATTATTTCCTTAATAATTAGGTTTGTGTTCCATAGTTTGATGAGTTTACTAATACTCCAAAATGTGGAAGAACAATTTTAATTACAGATTTGACTTATGCAGATCAGATTTAAACTGGGTGAGGTATTAGGCCTGTTTGGTTTGGTTGCTGGCTGAAAGCAGGTCATGTTGCCCCACTGTTTCACTGGTTGACCAGATGAGGGGGATTGGGGATTATTCAGCCCCCCCACAGCTGCAGCAGATCCCTGAGTAGAACAGATGGCCTTCTGCATGTTAGGTAGTAACCCCCTCACCGCTGTCACAACACACGTACACCAATACACAAAGTTATGACAAAAGCACCATGACATTGTTTGTACATCCCATTAGTATCATTATTCATGATTATGTAATGATTTGATTGTACATACGTGTTCGCACTGTTGTAAACCGTACTGACTGATCTGTGGCTGGTGCTTAGACTCTCAGCAGACACTTTGAGCTGGCCAGTGTCACTTTGCCTGTGGCTCAATGCCAAACAGATTCAAGGGCGTCACATTCAATGCTGGATTCAGATGAGGTGCTGGAAAAGGTGAGGGGGCAGATTCACCCAGTCACCCTCACACCCTTTTTTCCCCGATTTGACATTGGAATACAAAAAGGCTTTTATGTGAGATTTCAGTGCAGGCAAAGTGGTTGCATTTTGTTATTAATAGATCATAAAACCTGACAAGGCTCTGTTTATTGAATTAGGATGAATAACATTACTCCATAATTCAATGGATCAGAAGTATTTGATGTTCTGTAATAATGAAATATTACTCATTATTTCCATCCGCCAGCGTGCTTGAATATTCAAAGCATATTTCAGAAATGGCCTGTGGTGCTGAAATTGAACTTAGTGGCTGTTACTATCTGACCCTCTCTGTGAGCAAGTATCACATCACTAGCACTTGATCGATGATTGGCCATATTTTTGCAGTATTCAAAGACTAATGGGATAACAATAACAGATGATGTCATTTTTTTGGACGACATCCCAGATTTCACAAGACCCCGATAAAAGCCCCCCACCCCCAGGCCTCAATATTCCCTCTTTGTCTCTTTCCCTGTCTCTCGTTCTCCCTCCATCTTCTCCCAGCGCTTCTTTTGTGTTGGCTGGAGAACATGCGTGCTGGAGGGGGCCTATGACTCATAGAAGAGCGAGACTATATTTTTAGCACTGATTCACCCCTCGTTGCGGTGCTTCCTGTGAGAAATATGAAAACCCATGAAGTGCATTTCTTGTAGCTCCATTATCAAGCATCATTTAACAGGTACAAAACACAAGGGGCTTATGGGAAATAAATGTCAAGATACTTGAACCTGGATGGTTTACATCGTCGACCGTTTTGGAAGCAACTTTGTAGATCGTCCCATCTGTTTTTCTCCCACAATAACGAGTAGCTAAAAAAAGAAATAGATGTTGTGTTGTGAACATTATTTTTGTACCATCAGGGATCAGTTTTCCAGCAATACAAATATGATTCCTTACTTTCCCTTTTTCCCTCTCTGTACTTCCTTTCTTCATTGTGCTGTTAAACTCAGCCTTGGATTAAAGCCGATTAGCATAGGCTGCGATTGTGGCATGCTGCGCTGCCCTCCCCCATCTTCCCTTTGTGCTGCCGCCTTGCACCTCCCAAAATAGTGTGGAAAATGCAGCGTAAGTAGATTTCGCTAAAATGGGGCAAATTTTATGCATGGATATGCAACAATCAACACAATCTGGACAATGATGAAGCTGCTGTTTTTAGCCATTAACAGTTTATACCACCTGCTGTAGCCCCAGTCATGCCGCTTTCCGACTATCAGCCCCTGCAGCGAGAGTGGCCTCTATTTGAGCCAATAGAAAGCCAGAAGTGCCATTGATGTTTAATTCCCCCTTATGGCTGGTCAGTCATTTGCGTGTGGTGTTATTGCCACAAAGCTATTTTACTGTATGAATTTTGAACATACTCCACGAGTCCACATTCAAAGTGGAGTATGCTTGAAAATGGAGAAGCCCTGAAAAATACAAAACAAATGTTGAATGTAATTTGACAAAATGGTAAATGTGGGAACAATGAACACAAATAGCACTTTTAGTTCTAAGAATGTGTTGACAAAGAAAGAAAACAGGCAATGTTTGTAGGGAGTTTGCAGGTGCTGTTTATTTTTTTTCCGGCTGCTAGCCTTGGGTTTTCATTAGATTTCAGTCGGCTGGGATTTTGTTCAGAAATCCCTTTTTGTTGGTGTGTTTTCTCCGTAGATCGGCAGTATTTAGTTTGTTGTGCTTTGGCTTAGATGCAGAAAGGTCTCTAGAGCAATATTGTCTATTTGTTAAGCGATGGCGTCTAACAGGCTTTAACCTGGTTTCTGATTCAGGTATGTAGCACCGCTAGCGTGTATCAAGGGAAGGCTCAATTTAGCACAGTATTGGACAAAAATATAGAATATTTTCTGCTCAACTAGCTACCCAACCTTTACCTTGTTTGATGATCACCTCATGATGGTTTTACGTCTACCTGCATCGCGGATCAAAACCCATCCAGGCAAATGGAAAAGAAACGTCAAACGTTCTTTGAAGCGAGGCCTCTGAGAAAGAAAATGGGACAGGAGTGAAGAATACGTTTTTTTTTTTTTTTACAAATATCATCTATGGTCGTATGTTAACGCCTTTGTCAGTGTCTGTGAAGAATAAAGCCATTTCACGGTGAACGCATGGCTATGGCAGGAATAAGAAGGGAGACTGTCAGGATTCATTGATTTTCAAGAGAGTGAAAAACATCAACAACAGGCTTATCACAAAGCCATTTAGCCCTGACTTTGAGAGACTAAGCCGGAGAGAGCTGCTCCATCACAGGGCATATTTCCTCAGATATGGGGGGGATGTTATTATAGCATTTGCTTAAAGAAACTTTAACAAGCGATTGTGCAGGTCTTACAAACTGAAATGAAATTCATTTGCTTCCTTTAAATATAAAAAAAGGCAATTTTTTCCATTGCACTGGGGCTACTCAATTAAGACACACCGAATTGATGATATGCCCCACAGGTTAATAGAGTTTTGGTTGGAACTTGGCAGGCGTATGAAAATGCCAAATAAAATCTAAATGCTTGAAATCTTGCCTTCAGGGAGTGGTACATTTTGGAAGGTTTGAAGCAGTGTTTTGATCAGAAGACTTGTGAATATGTTTTTTTTTGGAGCTTATGGACTTAACCCACTGCTGTCTGCTACACCAGGGAATCGGGAACGCTGCTCCGTCTGTGGCTTTGTCTGCGGCTATAAGAGCATTAGCGCCTGACTTCTGCGGCTTGTGCAGTCGTTTTTTTATATCTGCCTCCAGGAATCGTGGTTTCCTTTGTGAATCCTCAAGGTTCGTATGGGGGGCGATCTTGCAGACATCCGGTTGTAAGCAAATGCACTAACGTGGCATGCAATTATTGCCACAACAGAGTAGCTGCAATGCATTCATCTCAAACGTATGATGTCATCGAGCTTCTCAAAGCTGCATTCCTGTTGGTCTGACACTTCATGCATGTGTAATGATGACAGCGATGGAGAAACAATAGAAGGCTGTGAAATGTGTTCCTGCTATACAATGTGTACGGTCATTCTCAGTATAATGGCACAGCTGTCCTAAAGCTGTGATCTGCATCACTGACTGTTGTGTTGAATATTGTACACGGAACAGTGTGAGATGTGTGTTTGTAATGGTGGTTTTCAATATATTTTCTGCTTTGACATTTGATATTTTCAGCCTTTCTGTTGTTCTACATGTATTTTTGAATGCTGGCAAGCCCACGCTGGTTCAGCTGGTCTAACAAGATGAAAAATAGACTTTTGAACACTTGTTATATTTGAATCGAATGTGTTTTGAATGCCAGATGTCAACTGCATCAGGCGTTTGTGGCCTTATCTGGCCTGATCTGAAGTAGAAAGACAGATCGTCGCCTTAGAATTATAAGGTTCTATCTGGCATGTTGGTCAAAATGTGTGTTTAAATGTGTATGCAGTTTTTTTAAGAAAACCAAAAGGTTCTATCTACAAAATCAAATTCTAATTTGGTTCTATAAGGTTCTATCTGTGAGCCAATCTGCACTTGGAATGCACACAAAAGTACCAATCAGGATCAGCTTTGTTTATCATGTGGCCAGGTTCCTCAGTGACAGTGGGAAATATCAGAGGAAACAAAGATTTGTTGGTCGAACCGAATGTCGACTGTTTTATTAAAACTCTTGTCAAGGAGAGCAGCTCCAACACCAGCCAGCAGCGCTAGCTTCCTAATTTTTGTGTTTACATACACCCTCATAATGCGATTAATGCCTTACATTTTACAATATTAAGCCCTACAGCTCAAATAGTCAACAGTCTTAATTACAATAATAAACATTATTATGTTATTTCACTCATCTCTAGAAAGTAATTTTACCTGTCCCACCTTCTGTAGGATAAAACATTTAGATACAACAATTAGCACGGCCTTTTATGATTAACTTAATTAAAATTAAAAGTTATGAAATAAGTGTAAGTGTAACTTTTTTAAACATTATTACGATACTAATTTTAACAAAAATTATAAGTAAATTGTTTGCGTTGCTTGAAAATGTGTTGCTTTAATGAATGTTTTGCGAATAGAACCTTATAATTCTAAGCAGACAGTGATTTTTCAGAATTAGAAGGTTATATCTGCTCTATCTGCTTTTGACCTAAAATCCCCATTTACAAATGTCAGAAAATGTTGATATTGTACATTTAGAATACATTTAGGGTCTCTGTCTTTTTCAAGTATGAAAGCGATTTATTTCCTGTATCATTTTTGCTATATGAAATGCAAAAACGCAGATCGAACCTTATAATTCCAAGGCATCAAGATGTCAAAGTGATGTTTTTATCTGTCAAATATACTTGTCATCTTGCCAGATAATAACATGGCCTTTTGTAATTCCTTTTATTAAGATCATCAATTACCATAACTTGTTATAAAACTAAATTATTGACGGTGAAATCCATGATAACATAATATCTGAACACAGAAGACTCTTGTGCCCATAGACACTAGATAAGGAGACTTTTCCCTGCATGTTGTAAGATCAAGCATCAGTCAGAATCACTGGTTACCTGGCAGAGAGAATGATTAACATTTGACACCACACTAGATCTATGAACGTCTTTGATCCTAGCTTCCACACAGTCACCCATTCCCAAACGCAAGGTCAACGGAGAGCCCATGGGCCCGTGCACAGAGGAAATCGCTGACTGCACAAGAGGAAGTATTTAACACTCTGCCACCCCCCATAAGGCCCGGGATACAATCAGGAACGGTGAAATTACTTTTTTGCTGATGCCTATCCACTCTTTCTTGTTGATAAGTACTCTGAGATTTTCTTAATTATTTTCCATTTTCATTTTCTGTGCCAAAAGCAGGAACCCATGAAATAATTGCTGGCTGCGTTTTCCCATTTTTTATCAGATCCTCATCTGTGCGCTGTAAGCACTGAAAAAGGGAATATTAAAATTTCATAAAGCTATGCCAAAGGCTGTGTCTTTCAATATTTCAGGCAAGATTTTGGTTATTTGGTATCGGAATTTTAACTGGGCACTTCAGACTAAAATAATAAGTTTTAAAAGATTTGATTAATATTGAACCTATAAATATCAAATATATACAGTGCGGTGGATGCTTTTGTTTATAAATGGTCCTCCTTGTGTGTGACAATAACGCTGCATCTCTTCTAGACAATCTTCGACAACAGTATTGATGTTTTAAAGCAGTGGAATAATGCAAATTGATATGAATATTTTGAGTCTTACAATACATAAATAAAAAATACTCAAAAAAACTGCTATTATGAATATTGTGGTTGCATATAATATGCAGGTAGTTGACAAATATACTGTACATGTGTCCTATGGTGTGACATAGCAAACAATTTAGAAAACAAATTGTTAATAATATATTATTTTATTAATATTTATAACATAAAATAGCATTAAAAATTATTTATCTTCATTGTTTTTTGTTTTACATTTTACTGTCACACCATAGAACACGTTTAGGTCAAGTCCCTATGCACAATTGTATTGTAGCTAATAATCAGAGGATGTAATGCATGTTCATGCATAAGAAATATTGAGGACAGAAACCCTCAGGCCTCGGCTCAGTAGCGGCCGTTCTTGGCATTATGCCATGCAGAGTTGTGAGTGGGTGCTTGTGTTTGGGTTTCAGGGGCTGATTCCCCTGCCACACTTGTCCAATGCTTCACTTTTAACAGACAAAAGAAGGCTGGACCTCTTTGCTCTCTATAGAACACATTGATCTTCTAGAAGAGTGAATGTTAGCCGATTTCAAAACAAACCCTCCCCTTTAGCACTTTCACCTCTCTGTAGGTCATTGGGAGGACGTTATGGGTGGTTTGCGGCGAGGTTTTGCGAGTGTGTGCTTGTCTATAAATGCAGAACAAGTGCCAGTGTATTGTACTTTGACTTTTGCCATAACCCCTCCCCTACACTTTATCTCTGTAGCAAGCCTGATGCATCTTCCTTCCATTTCTTAGATAACCTAAAGGCTTGTAGACAGATTTTTTTTACTGACCCAACTCTAATCTAGGTTCACTGGAGAAAAGTTGCCCTTTGCTATTAAGAAAACTGACGAAATTCACTAAGGTTGCTACTTTTTGGCTTGTGTGCTGCCTTATTTCAATATAGTACCGTATATAATATAGTTCAGTATAGCATGGTATATAATAATTTAAAACTGGGATATTTTTCAACTTGTCAGCAGTTTTGACTAGGTAAGACATGTCCTTTCAGAATTTCATTTCTCCGTCTCTATTCATATTCATTCACGCTCAACTGTGCCTTCTCACTCTGGACCTTATCTGTTTCCATCCCATTTTTCCCCATTAAATTAGGTTAGAGAGTATCGTTGGTCCCATTGATAGGTTTGTCCAGATTGAAAGTCTGCGAAAATATTTCGTTTATTTTGTCATAAATCATTTTACTTTTTCTGTCATCATTTGAGTAATAGCTCAGTCCTGCAGCTCCTGTGGAAAAAGACAGCTCATGCTGACTTTACATTATAGCACGAGAGAAGATTTGACTAATTTTAGGCGTTTGCTCTCTGCCAACTTGTGTAACATCCAATGCCACTGAACTGCGTCCCAACGTCCACCTCTGTGAAGCATGTCTGATGTAACTGTGCCATGAGATGAAAAGGTCACATGAACCCAACGTCCTGTTATTGGTCCTTTCTTCCCTCTGTTTCATCCGGCCCCCTCTTTTCTCCATCCCAGCTCTGGGGTATTTGTCGTCTAGAGCTCTGCAGATATAATTTGGTGTGATTGTGGAGGATTACAGAGAGCCAAAAGAGGATTTTGCCGCTTTGCGGTTTTATTGCTTTAATGAGCCGAGGACCTGAACTGTCTGTCTGAGTGGATCTGAGTGGGTCTGCAGACACACGTGGCCTCAGAACTTCGAGTTTGGAGAATGAGGAAATGACCATGAGGCACTTAATCAAAGTAAAGCCCTGCTCTAGCACTAATAAAATGAAGTCTGGACAACTTTGACAGTTTAGATCCTTAGATAACTTTGCCGAAGCAAAAATGAGATCCATGTTCTTTTTTAAAAGGATCATCTAAGAATTTGATGTGCTTTGTCTTATCTGTATAAAAGAAGTCATCACATATCAGTTATTTGTTTCAAATCATAATTACAAGAACAAGCAAAGTGAGACATTGTTTTAATATAATAATGATATTTCTTTCAAAGCTGATCCCCAATTGGCAGGTTTCTATGATGCCGCTTTATAAAATTTCTATTTTGCTTACCATTTTAGTCTTGATTACTGTTCATCCTGGGTTCCTTAAGAAACTTAACCTGTATGCCCCTTTCCCACCTGAACGCCTTTTCTTCAGGCTTTTTGCCAGATGGTAGATATGTTATCAGCTGTTAGTGTTAAAATGGATATTTGAAATGTTTATTAAAAAGGTGACATTTAAAATAATCTCATGACTGTTGGCAAAGTTTGCTTTATGGAGATTACCACGCTGTGGAGCGCATCCCGTGTCTTCATTTGAGATCTCTCTCGTGGAGGTAGATGCCATTTTTGTGGGCATTGCTATTTGTGGGGTTTGCTTGGCGTAAAGGAGGGGATCAAAATGGATTAAGACCCCCTTCTCCCCCTCTGCCATACTTCTGCTTTCCATATTTGAGCTCCAATATCTAGAGCAATGAAGACTTAAACCTACCCTCTCCTGCTGTTTACCCTTGATGCAATCCAAAGTGATTTTTGCTAGGTTTTCCAGGGAACTGGAGCTCTGTCTTTCCACCTTAGAGTCCTTGTATCTTCCGCATATGCTCACCTCTGCTCCCAGTATGGCATCAGTCCACTATAATCTTTGTGTGTTTGTGTGCTGCATTTGAATTATTCGTATGGTATGAGTCTAGTCATGCAGTATGCATGAGGCTCTGTCTTTAGAGCCGGGGCGATTGCATATGTATGCAGTGTTTGTTGTCATTAGACTGTATCACCAAACAGGTTTGCATTGGCATTCCCCTGCAATACAATCAAAGTGGGTTTTGCTTGCACTAGGGAAATAGTGCTTAGGCCTCAATAGCCATTACACACAGGCTACCCTCTGTCATGAGAACAGCACAATACTTCTTTGACTTTCTAATAAAACAGGAGCTCAGCACAGCTCCAGAGACATATTATGTGTTTCTTTGAAATAGGTGGTGGCTATATGTGTTTTTGTTGTTGTGCTGTAAGTTATGCTTTAAAATTCTTATGACCAATTAGACAAGAGGATCAGACACAACTGTTGTATACATTTAGTTAGAGAATGAGATGATCGGACTAATTCACCCAATTCTTTCATCATTTACTCACTATCATGTCATTCCAAATCTGACTTTTTCTGCAGAACACACAGATTTTTTTAAGAATGTTGGTAACCAAACAATGGTGGTACCCATTGACTTTCAATGTATGGACACAAAACCACAGAATCATTTCTCAAAATATTTTCTTTCGTCTTCCACTGAAGAAAGTATGTCGGTCGGCTATCTATTCATCTATAAATTACTGCAGATTCTGAAATATATTTCCGTAAGTGCTTCAAACTATCTTTAGCAAAGTTGCTTGGTGATGTATCAGCGCAAAACCCAGCTGTTTAGCAAAAAAGTGGGAGGTTGTCTGAGTGGGCCGCACAGACAGGAAGACACAACCCCGGACCTCCTCCTGATGCAGTCTGCAGGCTTTCTGCCTCAAGGCTGCACATTGCTAACCATCGCTCAAAAATCGATTCTGTACTCTGAGTGGGAGGATCTCGAGCGTAGTCTAAATCTTAGGCGCTGTGATGTCACCGAACAAATTTCAAACATGCACATTTTATAGTATATAATTTCATCATTGATCACTGTTAGTTCATGTGACAATCCTGATTGAGGACTGACGTGCCATGTGTCATAAATACACCACTGACTCAGAAATGGGCAATTATCCTGTTTGCCACCCCGCTGGTGCAATGCGAGTGTTCTTTGCAGGGTGAACAAATGGCAAGTTGACACACACTGTGCCAATTTCTCACCCGAGCAACCGTTGTGCTGTAGAAATCGCAAGCGCATCACGTACAAGCTCCAAGTCGGGAGGCGGATGGGGAAAACAACTGAAGTAATCAATGATGGAGAAGCGGGGAGACGAGAGGGGTTAGTGATGGAATGCCAGACACGGGATGAATAATTTGTATGCACGTGTGTGTGTGAGCTGGGAGGGGGTTGCTTGTGCTGATTATACCTCTGTGATGCTGATAGGCCATCAGACTAGAGGGTTCCGCCCGCCTTCATTATCTCCCGCAGCAGGAAGTGCTGTGATTGGAGCAGAGGGCCATGCTGAGATGGAGAATAGGGCCGCTGTGCAAGAGACGCTTTCTGAAATCTCCAACTCACACCCTTACATTGACCTCAACAACCTTCATGACTGAGATGCTGTAGCTCTGTTCCAGAAGTTGCCTACCTAGTCAGCAATTTACAGGAACATTTATTTACCTTAATGTTGTTCCAAACCTGTATGACTTTGTTTTTAAGAACACAGACTGAGTTGACTGATTAAAATGAATTTCTTGTTTGGTGGATTCAGTTTAACGGAAGGACATTATGACTCATTCAACTTTACATTTACTTACAGTCTTTTATGACTTTCTTTTCGCCCCATTTACTTCTATTTTATGGACACAAAACCATTGAAACATTTCTCAAAATGTCTTTTGTGGTCCACCGAAATAAAGGTTTTGAATGACTTGATGCTGAATAAATGGTGACAATTTTTTATTTTTGGGTGAACTATCCATTTAATAAAGCAGGCATGTCATTAGAAAAGTTAGTAATTTTTAGTTAGATGCTTACTTAGTGAGTCACCTTGCCATACTTCCAAATAGATATCGGGTTTCTACGTTTATGTATTTAAATGTTTAATGCAATTTTATACTTCTGTCAGTCGACCGCTGTTGTAACGTCATCAGCATATTATGATTTTCATAACCCCAATAGGGAAAACTTGATGATGTTTGTTTTAGACTCAGCTTGAGTTTTGACAAATGTAGATCTGGTTTCATGTAATCCCATAAATGATCATTAACTGACGCTCATTAGCATTTCAAATCACAAACACAGCTGGATTGTTCATTTGAACAGTATTAAACACTCACTGAATGCTCTTGATGTCATTTTAAATAAAGACTAAATCTAATCTCGTAGTCTACTTGATGTTATTCAACAGAAGTTTCGCAATGTTTAAACTTGTTCTCTATAAGAGTGGCTTGATCTGTTGTGTTGATTACTATCAGCACACATTTGTGTCCATGCAGAAACGAAGGCCAGAAGGAGGGAGATAGAGGGAAGTGATGGTGGTTCACGCAGGAGCGAGCCATGTCGCCTTGAATGCAATATGTTCCACCTGAATGCTTCTTGCCACGGCTACATCATTTATCTGACTGCGAGGTCTCTGCGTTGGGGGAACGAGCTGTGTTGAGGGATGGAAATGATACCGTGAACGGACAGAAACACTTCCCCTTGCATGTATTCATAATTTCCGCCTATTAAGTCACTTTTGCCGCCTGCGATGCAGTCGCGCCTCTTGCTATTTGGGGTTGATTTCTGAGGGAAGTTTTTTTTCCTCGCATTTTGTTGTTGATTAAAAGATTGTTGTGTGTGCTGCTGTGTAATCAGATGTTAAATATAGATGGACAGAATAAATTTAGATCCGCATTCCCTGGAAAAAAATAAACCCTGGTGCTTGCTATATAGCAAAAGAAAGGTTTCGGTAGAGAATGTACTGCAGCAGCTCTGCTGAAAAAATTTGAATGCTTTCCAATAAAAAGCCATTATGAACTGTTAGCTTTTTCCATCAAAACCATTGCAAAATTCCAGTAGCCCTGCTGAAAAAAACCAAATAGAAACCATCACAGAAATTCTAATGGTTACCATTAACATACTATTTTAAAATATAAAATTAAAACCATTACAAAATGTATTTTTGTAGTGTGTTTTGGGCATTATTTTAGTAGGGTTTAATAACCTACCAATTCCATCCATCCACATACCAGTAGACAACATTACAGTTTCCATTAAAACCAATATAATTCCTTTAAAACCATTAAAATCAATACAACAATTTTAATGGTTTTTATTGTTTTTTTCAGCAGGGACCCCACTAAGCAGAAGAGCTGGAAAATATATGGCAAGATGCTCAAATCTGATAATACGGTTTACAAATGCATGTAAAAAGGCTGTATGCACGTATTATTTTAAAATTTGCACCTAAGTAAAGGAATTATCTAAATTATGTAATATAACCCAAATTGGTAGAGCATTGCATAAAGAGCACAAAGAGGGTTTGAATCCCAGGCAACACACATACTGATAAAATGTACACGTAAATCCACATGTTGTATCGTTTATACTGTGAGACTAATGTGAGACTACTGATGATGTTCAAGAATGTTGGTTACACTGCTTCTTTGTGAGCTCTGTAATAAATATAAATACAGGCCATTGACTACAGTGTACAGTATGTGATTGCAGAACTACAGGAGTTATGTGCTGCTATCCATGGTGCTGAATCAGTTTATCTAACTATATAGTTTGTTTTTTTCCCCTGCGTACTGTGTGTGTGATCTCACCATGTGCATGCATTTGTATCTTAATAAATCTCCAGTTATTGTAATATAGCTACAAACCTTAAATGATGCTTGCGCTGTCTGCAAGCAAAATTGTTTGTTGATTGAAGAAATTGATTTCGCTTATTCCCTTTCCTGTGGAGGGATGCCTTGTATCCTTAGCATGGGAATACGGACGGTAGCGTAGTTTAACACATGCTCTCTCGCCGGGTTTTCTTTCTAATCATGTGACTAATGTATGTGTTCAGCCCTGGTCAGATGTTGTGCATCATACTAATAGGAGATGAGGTGGAAAGGCCCCACAGGAGACATGCCAGGGAGGACTTCACTTAAAAGCTAATCAAACTGTCATTATCACACCTCCTGCGAAGAAAAGTGCAAGAAAGTGAGTGAGCGTGTGGGATCTCCGCCGTTGCCTTTCGAGTGCGAGTTTACAAGGGTGATATTTGCAGCCAGTTCTTATTATGTTAAACGCCACTGCATTATGTAGTGGTGGGGTGCTCTTTAGAGTTGTAAATTGCTGTCAAAGGACAATATCTCTGTGCACGCACACACACACATGCACACAGAGGACTGTGCAATCACATTTACCCCGGAGCTGTAATTTGTCTTGTACCGTCACTCTCCCAGGAGATGGTGGAGTTTATGTAGATTATTGCCTAAAAGTGGGTTAAGATGAATGCCACCATTGTGGACCGATACAAACGCCATTACCTTCCTCTGATGTTGACTGCAGAGAGGATTTGGTGCTGATGAATCAGGGCAAGGATATTTGTATTTTTGAAGGTCAGAGAGACTTCTACATGCAATTTAAACCAATGAAAATTCATGAAAAGCATGACAGCAAATGCTTTATTTTATGAGAATTATTTGTAAGGGGAATCATGGAATCAAAAGCAAAATGTGCTTTTTTGCTGCATGTCCACAAAATACTTTTTTCCCTCAGAAATTGACAGTGTGAGCAAATATAGAGGAAGGGCGCACAGAAATGCCAGGTGCTCAGAGGAGCGTTCTGCTTGTGAAGATTAGACGTTACAGGGAAAGTTTCGAGATGAGGGAAATGTACTGTATCTCTGACCTTTTACTTACTTGTCAGCTCCTGTCCAAACTCACTGTCTTCCATCGAAACACATCACAGTTTTACAAGCACACAACATGCACAAATGACAGACGGCTACACAGCAACTCCATTTACTCTTTTGTCTGTTATAAGATTATTTATTTACAAATACAATGAATTGATTGCTAAGAATTGTATTAATGTATATAAGAAACTTCTGACTAAAGTCAGCTCGGGATGTTTCTGCGTTCTGGCCTAGTAAGATGCATTTGTAACATGTATAGAATAATACAACTGAATTGTATGAATCTTTATATTCATCTTTTTATATAAAAATAGAAAATCGACCAATTTTCACCGACTGTTGCATTTGCTGTGTACACACCAAACGCAGAGCATTGTGTTTCTCGCCCTATCACTCGCAGGATTACTTGGTTTTATTTGCACGAGTGATGCGGAAAAACATCGCACGACAGGGAGTGTCTTCACACGTCAAAAAAAATTGTGTCAAACCAGGCAATCACACCATGCGTCATTCACATCGCCCGCTTGGATTCGCGTCTGTTTGCATTTTTGCATTGACTTTGTATGTAATTTACTTCAATTCAATTTGTGTAACTTGCATGTCTTTTTAATGAACATGCAGTCAATGCTAGCAAGGTAGACCATCTTGCACACATTATATCCAATGCAGACATTGTGCGTAAGATAAGTGTCTGACACCTTTTGACTGTAATGTTGTTGTAAAGCATTGATTGGTGTCGACACTCGCTTACACATATTGCTTTAAAAGAACTTGACTGTAACTCATTCTATGCTAGTATCCCAGAAACTCCAGCAGCTGGGCGGAGTCTTGCCTGGGAATGATGTATGTGTTGATAGGGGGAGGATTATTTAGCTTTACCTCAAATGTTTTGAACTTCATTTTGTGGACGTCTGTTCCAAATCTCTTTTTCTCCTCCTCTCTGTGTGTCCCAGATCATTTCTAAGCTCTGCACTTCAAAGCCTTCAAACACAGCAGAGCTTTCATTTACAGCCAATACAGTTTCCTCTCAGAGTGACAAAATGGGGCACAGTGTCGCCATTTCCCTTGAGAGGGAATGAGGGTATGGGAGAGAGAGAATAAGACGTTCTATGAGGGGAACCCTGGAATCTCTCTCCCAAGCCTTGCTTTTCCCAACAGCCCTCACTTTAGAGAATTGAAGTCATCTATCTCCATTAGGGGGTCATGGAAATATGAGACCTGCAGAGGTGGACATGCTCTAGAGCAAAGTGTGGACATCATGAAACGTCCTCATCAATTTGTTGCAGCGGAAGCCTCTCTTCCTTCTGTCCTTTCTTTTTAGTAAGGAGGGGGGTTGATTAAACCCATTCATTTCCCATAGTTTTTCATTCCTACGTTTTTTATGCATTTAGCTTTTAGTATTCTTCTGCTATGCTAGGGTAGCCTTACATATCAATTAACAATAACAAGGTTTTATAAAATGGAAACTTCTGGATGCTGATTGGCCAATGCAACATTCCAGCCATGCTATAATTAATCAAAGGCAAGGAGAGGCTGTGCTGTATTATGGACCCTATGCTAGATGTAGTTCCTGATGTAAGAGAATGTTGCTATGCAACAAATATACTGATCAGCCTATGGGTGCTGTGAAGGGAGGTGGGGAATCAACCTCCAGGACCAGAACCATCTATGTTCCAATACGGCGTATAATAAATGCAATGAGATAAAATGTTGGTAAGAACAACAGCGGTACCCTTTGACTTATATTGGTATTGTATCAGTGTTGTGTCCATAAAATAGTCAATGGGTACTGCTGTTGTTTGGTTACCAACATTATTCAAAATATCTTCTTTTGTGTTCTGCGTAAGAAAGTCAAACAGGTTTGAAATGACAAGAGGGGGAATAAATGATGACAGGATTTTCATTTTTGGATGAACTATCACTTTCAATTTTGAATAATGTAACCAAAGCCCAGTAGAGCTTCGTTCTGGGTTCGGTTCTCATGTCAGGTGATTTTTAGCCTAGCTGTGTTGGACTGAGCAGGGTTCCATACCAAAGTGTTTACAGTATGAAAAAGAGTGTTACTGTAATGGTTCATGTGTCATTCATTCCATTAGCCTCCACTCTCTTCTCACAGGCTATAGCACAATAACATTATTATTGATTATTCGGCTGATGGGTGAGAAGATGGAGCCCCTTCACACACCCACATATACACAGACTTCCCAATCTCTTACATCACTGTACAGCCCGTAAGCATGTTGTGTCACATAGTTTTATAGTTTTTTCCATCTTTCCTCTCTCTTGATCTCTCTCTCTCTCTCTCTCTCTCTCTCTCTCTCTCTCTCTCTCTCTCTCTCTCTCTCTCTCTCTCTCTCTCTCTCTCTCTCTCTCTCTCTCTCTCTCTCTCTCTCTCTCTCTCTCTCTCTCTCTCTCTCTCTCTCTCTTCATCCCAGGGCTGTAGTAGAAGACAAAGAGCCGCTTATATCACCAGACTGATGTTCAGACTTCATCTGTGCTCCAAGCACTCACAGTCATTAGTAAGGTGGCAGTGTTATGTAAGGGGTCAAGACAAGAGAGACGGACTGACACACACCAAACAAACATTTAGTGACGAACCTTTTGCGTTTTTATCCTTGAAACATTTCTTTGAGCCAGTTGAGAATTTCACAATATACAATATAGCAAATGTCTTATATTGTATGGACATTTCTGTCCAAGTAATGCAGAACAAACCAATACACATGGATTTGTAAAGACATTTTGACTTCTATTGTTTTTAAGCAGTATTTTCTGTCCCCTACCACTAAATTCTCACGTAACCAGATTTAAAGCAAAACATTGTTTAGCTGATTTATGAGCTTTTCAAATAGTCAGGACTTCTTCAGGACTCGACCTGCACACACACATTTACACGGGCATTCTGCATGGTTTTTGGGCAGGGATGGTGGACTGCTGGAGGTGCATTGTGACAGGGAATAGCAAAGAGAAGTCACCCGTGCACACTCTGCCTGCAATCTGTCAGAACATTTTGGAGCTGGGCCAAAGACCTCTGCTTAAGACACATCCTAATGGAGAAGGGTGGGTTGAAGAACGATGAGAAAATAAGAGGTGAAATAGACAGACAGGGGGAGAAAAACACAGAAGAAGTGGACAGCACTTTTTGGCATTCTGTATCTAGTGCATCCTGTCTCTCCCCCTTTTTAAATAGTTTTCTTCTTTTTGTTGACAGAGTGTGTCTGGCCATGAGGTCCTCACACAGATTCTCTCCACTTGGCTGCATGCCCATCTGCTGTGCCGCATGTGGGTGTCTACAGTATGTGTAGATGCAGGGCACTGTCAGGTGGCACCAGGTGCTTTGACTTGCTTCACTGCACGCGGAGCCGCAAATGCGTGGCACACCACCTCCCACGTGACTGGCACAAGCTCGTATTTGAACACCCACGGCATAAAAATCCATCGTTAAATGCACATTTATAGTTCGTTAACTGGTTTAAATTTGCTGTTCAGATTATTTTAAAAAGCATAAATTGATATTCCCTGAAAAAAATTACCCGACATTCATGGATGCTGAATGAAAATGCTGGCAAAGCTTCATGTCGTGTCAGATAATTAGAATGTAGTCTCACACAGTAAGGTTTTAGATTGTTTTGGAGTAAATAGATACCTATATACAATAAAAGAATAAAAGATATAGTTTACCCAAAAAGACAAATTCTGTCATCATTTATTTATTCTCATGCCATTAGAAACCTGTGATTGATTTTTTTTATGTGGCGCACAAAAGAAGATATTTTGAGAAATCTCTCAGTGTTTTGTGTCCATATGGAAGTCAATGGGGCCCAATGTTGCTGCTGGGGCACAAACATTCTTCAAAATATCTTCTTTCTTAAAGAAAGAAAAAGTCATACAGGTTTGGAATGACATGAGGGCAAGTAAACGACCAGTTCTGCTAATGGCTATATATGTAAAGTAAATCTAGTCAGTGCCTTAAACAAAGTGTAATTTTTCTCAAGATTTAATGCCACTGTGTCAATTTGGAAATGAGTTCAGAAAAACAAATTCATCTTCATGGTACTTTGTAAACACTTCATGTCTCAAGATGATGACTGATGATAAAAACATTCACATTTACTCTCAGAAGTTGCGTAGTAACAGCCAATTAGATTGGAACGGTCTAATTTTAGACAGTCCTTGCCATCTTCGTGTGAAATATATAGACAGTCAGTGAATGGGCAGTCCGTGGGCATGATGTCTGAGATGGAAACAAGAGAACAAGAACGAAGTTTGAGTCGCAATGGTGGTCAGTGTTTGGTCTCTCAAAATCAAATCAAATCCTTTGCTATAAACTAAACCACCGGCTTCCTTGAACCCAGACAACGTTCATTTTTTAAAGAAGTTCACTGCAGACAGTTGGGTGCTCAGGCTGCAGTTAGTGTCACTGCAGCGTGAGCCCTGAATGCATTTCTGTGTTAAAAGTGAGTTTATTAGCTCTTATTCAGAGAATGATGGATGTTATTGGAGATAGAGTTACATCAGGCGTTTGCGCGTGTGTGTTCGTATGTCTCCTCTATATATCTGCCCCGAGGCATCTCGTTGTGAGTGGAGTCTATTTTAAGAATCACTTCTCTTATTGGATGCAAGCTTTTATGAACACAGTCTTCTACGTGAGATGGGAGAGTGTTTTGTGAGGAGAAGCCCACGCCCGTGTCTGCGCACGTTTGCGCACATGTGCCTGCGTAGGTGCGTGAGATTGTTTAGAATGGAGAAATGACAGCATTGCAACAACTAGAGGGAGTTGGTGTGGGTTTGCCTGTGTGTTTTCAATGAGAGAAAGATGAACGTCTATAAATAGCACCTGGTTTCTTTGCCTATGTGCTGTGCTGCAGAAGAGAGACGCAAACGCCTGTGTATAACATTTACATTTGATTTATGCAGTTTTATCTAAAGTGACTTGCATACGTAGTATATCTGTACATTTTCATCAATATCGAACCTACAAGCCACAACCTTTGCACTGCTAATTTTACAGATTGAGCTACAGAAACACTATATAGATGGTTTCATTGGGCGCACACGCCTGGCCTGGAGTTACCTTCTGGTGTGTTTTTGTTGATCGGTCTGGCTAGTGGCTATATTTATGTTTTATTTTATTTATATTAATATTTTATTGTATAGTTATTGCATTAACTAAACAATGTTAAATGGGCCGTGTCGCATTTAGGTTTAGCCAAGTAACGGTTATTCTATGGTAACCCAAAGTAATACTGGCTAGACATATTTTAACTTATTTCTTTTGCTTGTTATCAGAAATAATCTGCAGGGAATTTATTCTTTGCGGATGTGTACCGGAAGTTAAGTATGGGCCACAAAAGCGTACATGCGCAGTAACGTTTGTTTATGTTGTTGCTATGAAACTGTAACTTTAAGAAATACTTACAGTATATCTACTGTAGAACAAAGAATTTATGCATCGAAAAGTCCTGTTATTCACAGAATATTTGTTATTCTTTGTGTCTTGCATCCTCATTTATTCAATATTTTGGATAATTTCGCTCATTTTTGGAGATAGAAATGAGTAATATTCTCAGGTGTGTAATACATCTATCCATTCGAAAACTTCTTTCCTGTGCAAACTGTGAATATGTGGGCAAAGTTTAACATTATACACTTCTCTCTTTTTCTCTCTTTTTCTCTCTGTTTTTTTAAAGTAGGGAATCAGGACAGGGAGGCGCATAGGATCATAGGGCAGGTCATGTGGCAGCGTTTACGTTTTTCTGTGGCTTGGAAATGATGAGAAATGAGAGAGAGAGAAGAGACATTTAGAGATACTGCATTTATAATACATGACACACCGCCGTGGGCTACCGCTACCCTGGCCTTATATAGTGTGCATGTGCGTGTGTCTGAGGAGTGGGGGTATGTCTGGTAGTTCAAATCCGTAGTCTAGACTGGTAATAAAGATACTCCGTGCGGCATAAATGTTTATGTTGCTGCAGAGTGTAAAATTGGATCGATCATTTGCAGTAATATGATGTCATGATTACCTGCCTATACGGCATGTGTTAGTGAAGATCCATGTACTTAAGCGTGTATGCGTCCTGTTAAATTGCCCTAGTCATTTTCTCAGTGTGTGTGTGAAGTGTGGAGCGAA
Source organism: Oreonectes daqikongensis (assembly GCA_026939265.1). NCBI lineage: Eukaryota > Metazoa > Chordata > Actinopteri > Cypriniformes > Nemacheilidae > Oreonectes > Oreonectes daqikongensis. The sequence continues at coordinate 5,041,727 of JAOTQM010000343.1, read as the reverse complement.
TCAGGGCTGTAAGAGAATCCTTCTAATCAAAGCTCTTCGCTTTGGTCTGTCTATGTTGTATCGATCCGTGAGCTCTTGTATACGGCTCATGCTCGGGATGGTTAAGCTCGGCTGACACACGGCACTGCATGTTATATCAATGAAAGTCTGAAATCCACACCGCTACAAATACAAGCAAACACACACACACACACACACACACACACAGTTGTCTTACGTATCACTCTTTGTCACCTCAGCTGCATTGTAAAGCATGCCCTTGGGGCCCAGGGGGATACGCCTGCATTACACATCTAATTTTTGTGTGTGTGTGTGTGTGTGAGAGAGATTTGTTGGAATTATACACAAAGCAATAGTACATGGGTAAACCTCACATAAACGTGCCCAGGTCACGTTTCATCCCAAAATAAAAGAGAAAAAAATGTACCCAATTGTTTACTTTGATTTCATTCCTGTTCCATTTCTCCACTCCTTCATCTCGTCTTTTCTCTCTTCAGACTGACCATGTTGTCTAGTTGCATGCATTAAAGCATGTAGCTGTTGAAGAGAAATGAGGTGACTCCTTCCTACACTCATTCACAGAACTGTCAGTCACTCACCCCTCACTTCTCCTCCAGCAATCTCTCCATTTCTCCCTCTTTCCATCCCCCCTTCTGGCCCAGCGTGAGGGTCTATCAGGGTGAGGGTTTCAGGTGGGTTTTGTACTCTGTGCCCTGCTGGAGTGGAACTGATAGCTGATAGCATCACAGCTAGCCTGCAGGAAAGAGTTGCTACTGCTGTGTAGTACTTTCACACACAAGCGCATAAAGATTCATTTATTCTGCTTAGAGATGGTGGGGGTGATGGATATGTGCAGAGATAGACGGGCTGAGGTTAGGATCGCTTGCAGAATCACAGAGGTGCACGTAGACATGTTAAAATAGTACATCATATTTTGTTTCATGTTCTTTTAAACTTGTCATCTTTGAAAAACTTGACATTCTGTCATATTAACCATGGCACACAAGATGAAAGATTCTCAAATCATCAGGTTTTGCACAAACTTGTGGAGCTCATGAGCTACATGTCATTAATGCAAAAGACAGACATGCCAAATGCTCATAAATTCAGAAAATGTAATGATACATTTAACAGCTTTATACATGTTTATGTTGTTTATTATAAAAACATATGAGGATTTATAAACTATTTAAGCAATTCTATACATTAATATTGTATATGTAGAAACAAATGCATGCTTGCATAAAACTAAACGTATACTTTTTTTGGCATATATTTTATGCAAGTAAATAGTACAAAATGTTAATGTAATGACATTTTATGTCATATAGATTGTATGTTTATATTTTCCTTTTTATACGTGTGGGTGTACGAGACCTTTTTGTAAGGCAAGGGTTTGAGTATCATCAGCCAGTGCTGATAGAGAGTCAGTGCGTAAATTAATAAATTATTAAAACTGATGATGTGAAGAAGCTCCTTTGACTAATCTCAACCAATCAGAGGAGAGCTGCTGTCTATTTGGGTCATGCCATTGTACTATCATCTGAGAGAGAGAGAAGTTATGTGCAGAATAGCAAGATTCAAGATTCTTTCATTTGAAGAAACCGTCTTATGCATGTAGCTCTATAATGTGTAAAATATTAACAAAGATATGTCCCAAATAAACAAGATAATAATCCAGATAATTATTTAAACTACAACATAGAGATGTAGCTTCATGAAAAATGCTTTCTCCTATCTCAGCCCAATTTGTAGAGACGACAGGAAGTCAAGTTGGCACAAAATGGGCACTGTGGCGCTATCAAAATAATGCTGTTTATTTAAACATCAGCTCAACATAGCAACATTATCTCAACCAATGACATTCTTAAATAAGATTCAATGACAGTTATCAGATCAGTAAGCCATAAAAAAAATCTCTTTGGACAGATTGAGTACGAAAGCAGAATGATTTTGAATGGGAAGTTGACTCCCAACAAAGATCATTATCTGTCGTCTTGAGCAGTTGTTTACTGTGTAATTCTCATTGAAGTGGCTAACATCTGGGCTGCTGTCCAAATGCTGGAGGCATGTCAGTCACAAAGACTCAAGCTGTCTGTTTCTCTCCAGTGACTGAAGTATGATGATAAGTGGACACAGTGATTATGAAAAAAGAAAAGAGATTTGACTCTCTGCACAAAATTTACAGTACAAATGTCTTAAACACTGCATAGGGGTTTTTCTCTGATTTAGTAATTTTATGAGGTCAGTCCTTAAGTAATGACCGATTATGTGAACATGACCACATGCTACGAAAACTCTAATAGTTCTTTAACCTCTTAAATTGGTAGAGCCTTCGCTTTTATAAGCAGTTTGTGTCCTTAAGAGTACAGTATGTGTGTCCCTTCATTACATATTGTACATCTCTGTATTGAGTTTGGTGTCTGGGTTGAATCGTTCTAATGGATCACTTGCTCAGTAAATCATTCAGAGTGGTTCAAGGTATTACTTATGTTTAGAATGAACCAAAAACATTTACTTTGAGTAACTGTTACTATTTAAAACTTAAATTAGTATAGTTATCAGATCATTAGCTGTTTGTTAGATAAATAATATAAAATTTAAACTTTGTATTAAGTTTTGTTTTATTTTTAAAAGAATGTTGACATGTTACCAAAAATAGTATTATTTTTTGTTTAATCTTTTGTTCAGTATTATAGTTAGTGCAAATCATTGAAGGGGTAATGCCTCCTCATAAGAACTAAATGAGATGTTAATAGAATCGGAGAGGAACTAGAATCATTAAATTCCTTAGGATTCACATCTTTAATAAGTGCAGTAACATGCTGAACCGCATCCAAATGGGTTTTGATGCTCGGTGTGAAAGGGTGAATGTAGTTCATTTATCTTAAAGAGGTCTAAAAATAAAATAAAGCCCATATCTGCTCATTTATGGCTGGATACATGCCAAACTACACAAAACATCTATGTTTCTGGAATCTCTAGATCCATCTTGCACTGTTTTATTTCACATTTTTCAGAAGAGACGGCACTCAAGCTCTTCATTTATTTTCTCTGTCTTTGAGTTCGCTGCCACAGAAAGTGCCCATGCCGGCGGACAGCGGGGAATAAAACCCCTCAGTCAGTTTGCGTTTTTCGAGTGCTTTCACATATCCCTTCTGTAGCCTGCCAGTACAGCGTTGAAAAAACAACAGAGAGAAAGAGACGGAAACAGAATGAAGGGGGAAAGAAGGTATTTATTTTCTGTAGTGTAGTTGTATAGATTGCTGGGCTGTACTGGCACAGAGGTATAGAAATGAGATTCACCAGGGATGCTTGAAACATATATTACAGTGTGATTCCTTTGTTTCTGCATTGCAATACAATGTGTACTGTAATACACTAGGATTGTTACTTGACATTGGTTATATGGGACAAACCTTATTCAGCTCGTTCTTATGAATGTGAATGTGAATTGATTTGAATGTGGACAGGAAATTTTCAGCCTGTGCGGATGTGATACAGTAAATTATTCAGAATTTTCTTTTAAATAAGAAAAAGTGCATGATGGTATGTAATGGACTTTGTAACTAACATATTGGTTCTGAATACAGATGACTTTGAATAAAAATGAAACTGTAGCTTCGGTAAATCGATTTTATACGGTTATGAAATTATGCAATACAATACAGTATTGATTTTGTCCCCATTTGAATTGACTTCAGCATGATTTAATCTAGTGACTAGCATTTAAAGATGCATTAACTTAGTCTGAGCGAAAGTAACCAAAACTACATTCCTTGCAGAAACTGCCAAGTTATACCTGATGTATGCTTTACATAATGTAAGATCACATTCGTGTTGGTGTTTTCTTTCCCTGGCACCCTGTTATTTGGAAGTGACAGATATTTCCATGTACTGTGAAGCTGAGTGATTGAACATGCATTGATGCAGCATGGTTGGAGTGCTTTGCTCAAGGGCACGACGGCAACTCGGGCCCATCGGCAGTCCATTTCCCAAACCACTTAGCCTTGCAGTTACTCCCTTGACTTTACATGCCTTTGCTGTAGGGAAAAAAGTATTTCTAACTCTTCCTCTATCATCTTGAGATGAGAAAGGAAAGGGAATTTAATGCATATGTGGTCACAGTTTGTGCATGTAGATTCTACTTTGCCTTTTTGGGACAGTTCATAAATATTGCGAGATTATATTTAAATATAAAAATTGGGATTGTTCTACTGCAAGTTAAAATTTGGTCATCAAAGTTGGTCATCAACTTAAACTGATTTTTAATAAGCAAAAGATGTTCTCAAGACATTTAGTAGCAAGTAACATCGCAGAAATAATAAACTACAAATGTAAAAAAGTAACTAAAACTAAAACTAAACAGGCGTCATCTTACATGCTGAGTTCTGGATCTTTTCCCGGGTCTCTTGGGAAAGACGCCTGATCTCCTGAGATGTCCCCTGTGAGCCACTGAGCTTGTCACAGTTCTGGGGCTGTATGATGGATGCTTTGCCCCACTTCAGAGATCCTTGAGGAGGGGTCCTTGCTCGGAGCAAAGAGAGTAATGAGGTGTTCCAGACTTTGACCGCTTGCGTAAGAACGGCAGCCCAGAATTCCCCTCACACCAGGAGTACAGTAGGAACGTCCTTTACTGTAATTGAGGAAATTCTCGTATAGGAAAGTACTGGGTGCTGACGTCCCTAGATTCAGCATTCTCCCTCAGTATGTGTTACTGTGGCTATGTTTACATTAGTATTCATGCCGACCTGTGTTTATTTGTGTGTGTATTGGTGTGTTATTCTGAATGCTGAGCTGTCTGACATGCTCTCAGCGGGGGTAGTAAGAGACCTAACTACCTCAGGATGACCTATTACTGCTAACAGTGCAGTCCTGCTGGAGAAGAACCATGTAACATCTCAAGCAAAACCTCTTTCTTCTCATGGCTGACCTATCACCTACCTGTCACAGCAGAGACTAGAAAATCAGTGTAGCCAGTAGGGTCACAGGCCAACCTGGTTTGGCCTGCATCAAGCTTCAGACATTTTGTATTATCATTTATTTATGGCTCTTTTGATCCTGTTGCGCACCTCAACTCACATCAGAGGTATGAACAGCTTGCTAGACTACCTTTGCTTTTTATTGATTGATTGATTGATGGATGGATGGACTTAAAAGTCAGTAAAGCATCTTAAAGACATTCATTTTAATGCGAAAATTAAAAGAAAATTCTTTAATACTTATTAAAAATTTGGAAATTATAATGATTTTTTCAGCCAATGAATAAAGAATAAAAGAAAGTCAAGTGATTAAGTTACAAGGTGAAAGGACAAATAGAAATTATTTAGTCAATTATTAATCAATATATTTTTGCTACAGTCACACTTTTATTATTCACAAAGAGGAAGACGTGCAGTGAAAAGCTCGGTATTCTGTGTACACACACACTACAGTGTATTTGCTCGAACTATGGGGGGGCATTATTATTCTTCGCTGTTGTTTTTGTCCCGATCTATATAAACAGTCAGCGTGTAATACCACGTTTAACTTGAGAATTACACAATGTTCATTGTCTAGACCTTGCTTAACCTTGCTGATTAAAAGCTCACCATGTAGCTTAGTTTGAGGACATGTCTGCGTTTTCATGATACTCTCAGCGGGCAGATTAAAGAGTGAATGTAGTGTAGGTTATTCCTGTACTCAGTGGGTTTGTGTAATGTTCTGAGAGAAGGACAATGTTATTAGTCTAGACACGTGCAGTGACAATTCTTTACAGATGACTTATAGACGGTTTCATCGGACGCACGCATCTGGCCCGAAGTTAACTACTGGTCTGTGTTTGTCGGCTAATAATATAACTGTTTATACTTTATTTAATTTATATTAATATTTATTTATATTAATATTGTATTGTGTAATAATTGTATTAATTAATCGACTTGTTGAATTTGATTGTATATTAATTTTATAAACAATTTGTTGAATGGGTTGTGTAACTTTGTCGCATTAAAGTTTAGCCAAGTAATAGTTCTTCTGCTGGTAACCCAAAATAATACTGACTAGATACACATTTAACTTGCTAGCTAATATCGTTTATCTGTTATTTCTTTTGCTTGTTATCAAAAATAATCAGCAGGGACTCTATTCTTTACAGATGTGAAGTTAAGTTTGGACCACAAAAGTGTGCATGCACAGTTACGTTTGTTTATATTGTTGCTTTGAATGCGTCTATAACGTAGAGTGTGTATTAAATTGTGGGAATCTGCATTTATATGCAAGTCTCTCTCATTTTCTTCTTTTTACATTTTTCCTTTGTGTACCCGTCATGAGCTCAGTATGGGTACTAGGCCTGCTTTAGCTAATCAAATCAATCATGGCAACCCACTCACTCAACACGTGTAATGGATGGAGCTAAACGTCTCCACACCGATACGTCATGATCTGCTTGGAGTTAATGGGGATTTTCTGGCCTGATAAAGCATGAAGTATTGAGCGTATGTGCAGCCACTGGCCGCTTGGTTGCATATGAATTTGTTGTGCTGGTGTAATTGACATTAATACGAATGACTGCCCCATGAACTCTCAGTAGCTGCCCCACACTTTCTCTCTCGCTCTTTCTTTTTCTCCTCATTCGTCAAAGTTTTAATGAATGCTTCCTGTGTTTTGACATTAGAGAACATATCCTGATGCATCTATGGTTTGACTGGACCATATACTGTAGTTTTATCTGAAATGACCACATAGAAGGAAGAGGTAGTGATGAACTAAGAAGCATAAATTCCAGACTCTCTCATGCCTTTCCAATTAAACCCCATTTTCAATGAAAATTGCTCATTTTTTCACCAATTAGGCTACTGATGTGAAAGTATTTTTAATTTGAAAAGACCTGTCATAAAATAATGACATCAGTATGTCTATGGCATAATGCTGAATGACAATCGTCACTGCTTGATGGCTCCCCGGTCAGCAGTCATTTCAGTCTTCCAAGAGGTATACAGCTAGGGTAATGTGTTGTAAAATAGTACCTCTTTGGTTTAATAGCATCAAACACAAGCTTGCTTGCTTGACAAGAGTAGCTCTTCACTAACTCATAATGTCTGCTTTCTGGAACGTTTGCAGTCACACAGATGTGTGGAATGCCGTTAAATTGCGGATTTATGTGTTTATTTGTATGTGCATACATTTGTGTGGGTTTTTTGCATTTTAAAATCTGTGTGGGCAGCTGTTTGGAGTTCATTAGGAAAGTAAATGAGGAATGTTGTGCTTTTTCCTAATTCGAGACAACATTCTGAACGCGAAGATCAAAGGAAGCGCAGACATGATGGCGCGTCTGTGGAGGATAGTTAGCGTCGGCAACCTGTCAGGCTAACACCCTTTCTGCACATGCCCCCCCTCCCCTTAGAATACTACAACACTATCTGTCTTTTAAAATACATTGCTGATATCTTTTCTGCTAATGTGGTCCTTAAATATTTAAAACGGCTATAAACGAATCATTATATCAGTCTACCCTGATGCCCTCTGTTTCAATTAACTTGAATGGCATTCCTTTGACTGGTTTCTTACCCATGCGGCTCCTGCAGGCATGCAGTAGTTAGTAGGTGTGAGGCTGAGTCAGCTTCACTTGCACATTCATTAATAGCTTGGGATGAATAAGGAAGGCAGAGCTGAAAAAGTGCAGAAAACGGGTATGCGGTACTTTGCATTATAAATAGATATTTCCAGTCCTGGATGATGATTGGTCGATAGCTGTGGTCTATTTACGACCTGTTCATCAATCTGCTGTTTGTATTACTTCATAGCATCCATGCCAGATTTTGTTGCCTTCCATATTCCTAAGTAATATAGCACAGCAATATTGTGAATATAATATATGAATGTAACAGACACTGCGGTTTGCGTCGTGCCCTTCACCTGTGACTGTATTCACGATATAGCTCAGTCTCCTGTCCTCATTGCTTAAATCAAAGACATGTCCTAATTTAATTCTGAATGTGCTTTCGTATGCACTCAAGAGTTCTGCCCCGAGGCTCATTATAAGACGTAATATAGGACTCCCACAGCAGAGTCAATACCATCAGGCATGAAAACTAGTATAAGAAGATCTGTGGATTAAATACATGTTTCAAGCGTAATCTGTCTGTGCCAGGGCACATTCTCTGCCTCCTCTCTCAGATGCCAGGACTCTTTCACTTCCTGTCTCTCTAATCACATGGCTGAGGAGGAGAAAACTGGAGCATGCTCCCTCCCGTGGCTTAATTAGTTTTTAAGTTGAGAAAGCAGGTTGAGGGTGTGCGTGCGTGTGTGTGTGTGTGTGTGTGTGTGCGTGTGTGCGTGCATGTGTGTGTGTGTTACATAAAAGGTTCGTAATTAAAGAGATGTGCAGTTTTTCGGGACCTCTGGGAAAAGTCTGCATGGTGGCAGAATTGCAGACAAACACATTGCTGTGTTACTGTGAAGTAAACTGGCGTATGCGACGAGTCTAGTTGAAAGAACGGTTTGGAGAAGTGCTGGTGTTTCACTATTATTTGCTGTGTTTGCCTTTTACAATACAGTTTTTCTCTTTCAAGTTACTTTAAAGATTACTATAGTATTACTATAGTACATGTCCAATAGGGCTGCATCGTAATGATTTTTTCACTATTGCATAAACTGAATGGTCAAAATGTTCTTTTTCTATTTTGTCTTGCTTTTCAATATAATACAATATAACTTAAAATAAAATTGAACAAAACAAGTAAATTAAAACAAAAAATTTAGCCCTCTCCCTTCTCGAATAGCCTGACTGCTGAAAGAATGTAATGTACCCTGTGCACCTACAACATTAAAAAGTGTCTTTTAACATTATAAGCCACAAATACGAGTAAACTGGTAAAAACGCTTTTATTCAGAAAGTTTCTGCCGTGCGTCATGGTGCACAGTCCGTAACACAGGGTGATATTCTAATACTTTCTGTAACTGTTTTGCATAAAGCAGAAATAATTTATTATTTTGTGTCGTTGTCATATCAGACAAGTTGTTCTTCCTGCTGTTTTTCGTTAACCACAATCCTTGCCATTAACTTTAGCTTTATTATTCAGATATAATAATGGGTATCAAAACCGAATCAACATCTATAGGTTACGAGAACTGATTTGAGTACTAAAATATTACTCTGGGGTTTAAAGTAATTCCTCCCAATGTTCAACTGTATAGGATTACAGCGCTTGGTTCCACAAGAATCTTGAATGTTTGTTTACGCAGTCGCTTTCACATCTGAGACGTGTCCTAACTCTCATTTCCCCAATTGGTCTCTCTCTCACTTCCTCTTTCTCAGGGGACATGTCCTGCTTTCCTGAGTTCTTCCCTCTCCGTTCATCATCTGCTGTGTGAAAGGGGGAGTGAACCTCTTTTAATTAGCTGATTAATAATGAATGGGGCCACTCAGTGTCTCCTTCAGCTCCAGTGGGGGTGCTCCTCTGTGAGGAAGGATGAAACGGACATGGGTCTTCCTCAGATGGCTTTTTTATTCTTGAACAAACTTTAATGAAGTGATTCTTATGGCACTGACTTGATTACAGGGTCCGAAATAATTCACTTTTTGCCCCATCTGTCAATGAGGATCACAAGGTTATTGTGACACTTGCAGAATCATATAAAAGCAGGTTCCTGTCTCTAGGTACACCTGTCATAACAACATAGAAACCCAAAACAAAACTGTTGATAATATATTATATTTGATGGTAATATATTTGTATTATGTATAGCATATAATATGATTTTAATTTGTTGTGGGACATATCACTTCTGTCCTTAGCTGTTTTTGGGAAATGGAAAAAACACTGTACTTTTTAAACAATTTAGTAATGTGTTGTCAAAGATGACAATACTTTTATTGGTTCGATATTTGCAAACCTAGTGATAAACATAAAGGGTGACTAATAATAAAGATTTATGACAAAAAATAAAAATCACAAAATATGGACATCCAAGGTTTCAGGACAGTATTTTTATTAGCATATGATTCATGTTTTGGTGACATTCGTGTTATCACTGAAAGTTCTGTGCCTCAGAAACACTAAAATCAAGCTCCTCATCATATTCCCAAATGACAAATCCTTAAAATCCAACTCCTTAAATTCAGTTGTGGTTTTCTTCCATTTTTAATATGGTTTGAAGAAGTTTGACCCAGCTGGTGCTTCTGGAGGCTGAATTTATTCTCTGTTCATTGATAATTCTCCAGACAGGGCATCCTAAATAGAAACGGCCAACTCTGCTTTTCGACTTTCTCTAGAGATGGAGACTTTTTCCTATTCTGTCTGCCCCTCCCACCCTCCTGTCTTCTCTTTCTCCCTCTCTCTCTCTCTCTCTTTGTCTATCCACTCTTTGTTTTAAAGTGACTCTTTATTTCACCTCCCCTGGGGAGATGAAGGAATCACAGAGAAACCCCAGAACACAGAGGTATTAACTCTGTAACCTTCCTAACCTTTTGCCCTTACACTCCTGCTGAACTAATCTACTACCACCCACCCACTCGCTCTCACACACACACACCCGGTAAAAGGGCTTCCAAAAGGTTAAGAATACAAGAAAAAGAAAAAACTGTACAGAAGATATATGTGTTTGAGAAAGGACAGGCCTGGGGCACATTATCATGCTGGCTCATGAAAAATAATACGGTCATGTAATATTGTCCTTATAGTCTTTAAGTTTACAGAAACCATAGTGTAGAGTCTAGATGTGTAGAGTCTGTATACATAACAGGCCTCTCTTACTTTTTGTTTTCTTATCTCTGGATGTGAGGTATGCTGTTTGTGATGCCGTGTGAATACCCGTGACTGTGAAAGGCACGTCCTCTCTAATCTTTCCCTCTTACTTTTCCCTCTCGCTCCCGCTTCCAGTGCCGGAGTGTGCCTTCGCAATGCTGATTGATAAACGAGTACAGGGAAAGCACAGGTTGTGCCACTGGTCTGATAGGCTCCGTGATACTGGCTTGATGCCCAGGCGCAGATCTTATGCTGCGGTCTGATTGCTTCAAGTAATACAGGCGGCTGCAGCTGCTCCACAGCGCTGATAGGCAAGAGATGACCAAGCATCTAGAGTAGGGTTTTATTCACATGTGATCTTTTTTGAAAGATTAGTACCCAAGTACCCTTACATAAAATGTTTTGTGTCGGTATGGTGCTTTTATTGTCAGTTACATTGACTAACATTAATAAAAATGACAGAATAAAAAAATGAAATGCTATAAACACGCTTCTGAATGAAACATCATGAAAACAGATTAAAGGGATAGTTCACTCAAAAATGAAAATTCTGTCATCATTTACTCACCCTCTTGTCATTTCAAACCTGTATACATTTCTAGTAACCAAACACATCTCACCCCCCATTTTCCCTACACTCTTAAAAATAAAGGTGCTTCAAAAGGTTTGGTTCTATAAAGAACCTTTAACATCTGAAGAAGTCTGTTTCACAAAAGGTTCATGAAAAAAGGTTCTTCAGATTATAAAAAAGTAAGAAAGAGATGGTTCTTTAAAGAATCTTAGGCTGAATGGTTCTTTGTGGAACCAAGAAAGGTTCTTCTATGGCATCGCTGTGAAGAACCTTTTAAGCACCTTTTTTTTTAAGAGTGTACTATGGCAGTAAATGGGGGTTGAGATCTGTTTGGTTACTCACATTCTTCCAAATATGTTCCTTTGTGTTCAGCAGAACAAAGAAATGTATACAGGTTTGAAATGACAAGAGGGTGAACTATCACTTTAACGCCATAAATGCTTTAAGGGCAGAATAAAACCTATTTGTGTGATAAATGCATTAACTAAATTATATGTAAAAAATATATCTTTATTGCTTCTCCTCTGTTGTGGTCTCAGAAGTAATTCCGATCCCGCTGTCCCAAATCTCATCTGAGAAGTAACAAAGGCAGTTAATCAATACCCCATAGGCTGTAACGGCTTGAGGGGGTGCGATGTGATTGGCTGAGGTCGAGGGAGGGGGAGGGACAACAAGCTGTCATAACAGTAAATAAGGAAGGAGAGCAGAGCGGTCAATAGCTCTTCAGCTGAAATAAGTGAATGACGTTAATAACGCTCTCGCAGTCCTCAATCACATTAAGCCGTCATGTGACGCAAATGTGAGATGCAGAATTAATTCAGTGCTTGTATGCATGTTATAAAAGAAGATTGAATTATTTGAAAATGTCACGTTTGTAGTGTATTTCAGTGCTTTCATAAAGTACATAAAAAAAATTTAAATGACAAGAATGCACAAGAGTAGTTTCTTTAGGGCCGTGGTCAGAAAGTGTTCAACCTATCTATTGTCTTTATCCAAACTAGACAGGCCCATTGTGGAGGCTCTTTTATATGTAATGGATGAAGAGGAGAGGGCAGTCAAAAAGAGGAAAACATAAAGAATAGGAGTGTGTGAGAGAGAGAGAGAGAGAGAGAGAGAGAGAGAGCAGATGATGTGCTGAGACGCAGAAAATCCCCACGCATGACTGTTAATATACAGTAAGCAGTGGGGTAATGAGCTTCCATCACTGACACCGTGCTTGAATCAGACAGTTCTTGAAAGAGATGTCAACAGCCGCCTACAATGGTAACCGGTATAATGGTTCTACCTCCTTGTATCCACCAAAACCCTCCCTTCTTCCTCCCAAGACACTTTTGTATTGCATTTCATGACAATGCATGCCTGTTATGGGCATGCTTTAGGCTGTCCAGTGCCAAACTAACAATTAATTCTGAAAATATATTTGCTTGTAGATTTGATTGTTATTAAGAGTCGGATTAGGCAGAGGATCAACATAAACCTGGAACAATTTTTTCTTGTCCAAATGCTTTTAGATATCCTGGTCACTTTCATAGCCCACCAGGAGGCAGCAATAACAGCTTAGCCTTTGAGGATTTATTTGGCTCCCCTTGGCTTTCATTAAGCGCAATAAACACATGTTTAATGCCGTTGGCATGCAGCCCTTTTATTTGAATCCGGCCCAAGATGCTCGTGGAGCATGTGCTGCAGGAAGGGGCAGCTGGAGACATGTCTTCTGTCCAATCCTTCCCCCATCCTTCCAGGGATCCTGTATGGTAGCTGTGGGACTGGATGTCGGATATCGGCCCAAAATTGACTCTGAGATTTGATCGTGGCCATGAGACTTCAAGTTCATCGATTTATTTTTGCGGAAGAAAAAGAGTAGGCTTGACAGAATATTGAGTGACTGTCTGCTAAGCATTTTTATGTAGTTGTGCTGTTTTCTGAAAGACCCCGTTTTACATCTGTATTACAATATTAAAAGTTTGCATAACTGTCTTGGAACGCAGAGGCTATTGACTTTTTCAGAGCTTTTGGATTTTTCCCAACCCAGACTCTCTGTGCTCTAGGGGTTCAGAAAAATCCCTTCACAATTTTGCTTGAAGGTTGAACAAACACTGATCCACAATGATATTAAAGACATAGTTTTCTCACCCTCTTGTCTTTTCAAACCTGTGTGACTTACTTTTTTCTGCAGAACACAAAATAAGATATTTAAAAAAAATGTTGGTAACCGAACAATTGCGGTGCCCACTTGCATTGGTTTTGTGTTCATACAATAGAAGTGAATGGGTACTGCCATTGACAGGATTTTCATTTTTGGGTGAACTATCCCTTTAAGGGACAAAAAGTATCCACTTTACTATTTGTATGCTCTCTACCACTACTTTGGCAGAGAATGTACAAGCTAGTACAGAGATTAATTTCAGTGTTGGCATTTTATATATTACAGCAGTCATTTTGGTTAGCATCTGCTAAATGAGTAAAGTAATTGTTCTGGCATGCTTGTTTGGTATGATGGTGATGGTTGTTGGAGCTAGCTTCTCTTTGGTACATGGTGCTGTATATATAATGGCACAGGTGCACAGGACACCCCTGCAGGCACGTGCTGTTGGCCCCTGGTGGGATATACAAGCCAATTATATTATGATTAAATTCACTTCTAGAAAAGTAGAATCACTTCCACCTCGTTGTCACGGTCACATGTTTACTGGGTGGTTAAAATGTAAATCTCAAGTGCTAACATGCTGCAGATTTAATGTAGCATACCAGATTTACCGTTTCAATTGGACAAAATATAACAAACAGAATAGGGGGCAGGGTTCCATTTAAAGGTTTGTGTGCGTGTGTGTATGTGGGGGGACGGTATGGGCTTTGTTACACCACCTAAGGTCAATGCACAAAGAATTGATTTTTCAATCTAATTCTCCTCTCACTACACTTGCTTCTTTACCACCTTCATGGTGTGTCGACAAGACATTCGGGCCATAATCTCCCTTCCTGTTCGGAGCATAGCATGACGGACACGATTGCGCATCGGAGGGGTTTCAGTGTCTCTCCCTGAGGGGACTCCCATTATACCTTTGTGTTTGCAATTAGCAGATGGCATCTCAGATTGTTTCAGCGATGCTTGATAAACAGTCCAGATTACACGTCCGCAGAGGAGAGTCGAATCCCCTGCTTTGGAAGGACTTGGGGGACAGTTTCCCTTGTGTCTGATTTAGCTTCACATACGCTGAACTGACTGCAACGCTGTATTAAAATCACAATTCAAACTTTTACTAACATGGTCACGGCCAACCTAATTTCCACACTTTTTTATATGTATGATTCTCATTCAGATTTGATCATCAATCATATTTTTGACGGGCACAGATGGCACATTGAAACATTTCCAAATGGCTTCTCTCTTAACGGCAGTCACCTGGAACACACAGACATTAAAAGACACATGTCACAACCATCTCAATGATATGAAGCCTTTCATAAGTTTTACTAACAGCTCTTTGTAAATGTTGTACTGTTTAAGCAAATGAAACACCTATTTTTTTATGCAACATTGCTCTTTACTGGCAGAACCCAACACTTTAATTGATTATTCAGCTCTAAAAAGCCTTTGTATGAGGAAATGCCAAATTTTTCATTTTACCCACAGTGTTGAAGATTCAAGAACCCCATTAAATCTGCATAGATTGAGCTAGAATTGGTCTTAATAAGTGTGAGGAGTATAAAATAGCTTTTTGGCTTTCAATCATCAGTAAGAATCTTCACAGTCATGTACAGTGCTATACCTTTTCTGCAGTGAAACTCTTTTCTCCAGGTGAAAATGTATGTGATAAGCAATGAGACTTGTGGATGATCCAAACAATCAGAATTAATATGAACTCTTAAGGCCATTGCTCATAGAGTCCGAAATATGCATCCAAAATATTTGCACGTTAACAAATAAATACGATCTCACATTGTTTTAATCACATTTACACACTGCCTCCGAAATTTTCGTCCGTTCGATTTTCTGCGTTTTTCGCATCCGTAGGAAGTGTTTTCAAAGGTGTTTTGGCTATTCAGAGCCGACGAAATTTTAGGATGACGAATACGAAATAACGTATACAAAAATTACTGACTCTTTGTGCAATGGCCTTTATGCTAGAAATGCAAAACGAAGTATGAACAGGTATTTCTACAGTTTCTACATTTTTACACAAATGCCAAAGCAAATGGCTTTGACAGCGAAAGCTAAAAATAGACCTTAGTTTCTGGACAGAGGGAAGAGCTTCTGTGGAAGTGTGGGTGGGTGGTGATCGCAAGACGGCTGTTTCCCCCCAGCAGAGGCCATAAAAGAACTAATTGAAGAATTTTCATAGTATAAACAAAAAAAAAGCAAAAAATGATGCCTGACTCATAAGATTTATAAGCTCCAGGCTGTTATCAGAGCAGTTTGTGTTATTGTTTTCAGTGGTGAGTGCACATCAATACAGAACACACTCCTGCTGACCCGCTCGAAACATCACGTCAGGTACACAAGCGATCATCAGATGTGTTTTACACCTGCCCTGACTCAATGTCAACTGCTTTCACTGAGAGATTATTGAAACAGAAATATTTATATTTAGTTGCGAAAGGAAAGCAGTGCTTTTAATTGAAGGGTTGCAAGGCAAATAATAATCTCAAACAAATGGTGCATTTTGTTCTGAACTACATTAAGACATTATTAGTGACTGACTTTGGGCCTCTGGGAAACATAAATAAGATGAAATATGAACCTTTCCTCAGATTTTTTCTTAAAAGAAATAAAAATCAACACAAATTGATAGTGTCAGCAAATCTGAGTCATTTCTGAGATCTACCTAAACTCCAGAGCCACATGTGAGAGATCTAAGCAGAATCTCTGCTGTTTATCTCATTGCTATCTAGAAGAAATAGTTTTTGATTTGTTTTTACCATGAAATGGTCAATTATTGTGTACGTTGACAAACAGTGGAACATATTCAGCAAAGTTAACTATCACAATCCGCACACATACATAATACATGTATCAGCAATGCATTATAAATAAGTACAAGTAACCTTTTCCATTTAGCCTCAAACGGACCCCATTTGTTTCACTCACTGTGTAATTATGGAGATTTTATGCTGGAATCCTGATGGTACATTCATCAAAAATAGATCTGAGTGGGACTGTAGAGTCCTGGCAAGAGTCGCGCTTATCTATTGTGCGCTCAATTTCTACTGTAGCTGCCAAATCTCATGCTAGTGCTTTCCGATAAGAGAAAAAAATAAGACCCGACAATACAATAAACATTTTCAAGGCATAAGATTTATTTTTATTTAGGAGACAGGGTGTGTTATTAATGGAAAAACTTAAGTGTGTCTTTGTGTAAACTTGTGGAGAATTGGAATGATAGGGAGGCTGTTGTGGGAACATTGTAAAGCAGAGGAGATCTGACACAGAGTGCTGGTTGATGGGAGAACCCCCGTGATTACTGATGCATGTTATTGCTGAAGGTCACCACCAGGCAATTCAGTCTAACTGATGAACTCCCATTTATTGATCTGTTGAGCCCCTGCAGTGGAAGGATGAGGGAAGCCTGCGAGGAGACATGCTGAGCCTCTGGGGAAACACTTTCACTATGCAGCCTGCTATGAGAACATGGACTGACAACATGAGGTCATGCTGGTGCCTGGTGCCATCGCTTATCAAAGCTGTGTGCTGTCTTTCGTGTTTTTGCTTTGTGAGGTATATAAAAGAAGAGCTATTATTGATTAACCATTATGGTTTTATTTTCCTTAATCCTCTCCTTAATCCTTCATCCTGCTTTCGCTGAACAAGGTTAACTTGTAATTTAATTAGTGAAGTTTATTTACTTTATTGCTCAGGTTTACAATTAGAGCATTTGAATTCTTAAGTATTAACCTTAAAGGGATAGTTCACACAAAATTGAAAACAAAAGAAGATATTTGGTAACCAAACAACGACAGTAACCATTCACTTCTATTGTGACACAAAACTAAAGTCAATGGGTACTGCGTGGTTCGGTAAACAAATTTCTTTTAAATATCTTTGTGTTCTGCAGAATAGAGGAAGGCAAACAGGTTTGAAATGACAAGAGGGTAAGTAGATGATGACAGAAACAAACAATCCCTTAATTCAATTCATCCGTACCATTTTTACTATGAACATGAATGAGATCTCAAATTGGGAGGCCTGTTAAAGAAATATGGGTTATTTCTATATGTCTGAATCATAAAAAAATGCAACGCAATGTCTTTGCAATCACCCACATCATTCACTTGAAGTAACATGTTATTTAACTCGTGTCTTGATGTAATGTCAGATATGTTTGTTAATATGAACATATTTAACTCTACATATACAGCATTACAATATGTTCCTTTTCCCAGTAATTTGAGTTTGTTACAGTGACTGCAGACTTTTTCACACACGCCTCCTTCACAACTCGATAACCTTAGATTTTGAGAGCTGTGTGTCAAGTGTTAGTTGAAAAATCTCTTATGGCTAAGTGTTGTTTTTCTCTGCAAAAATGACGAGAACACTGCTTGTTTACTTGCTTGGAAAACTCAAACGTGGTTGACTCATCCATGTTTATCTGGAGTTTGTTTTGCAGAGTTCTGAAGTATGCTATACTAACTTTAGCTTCTTTGATTAGTGCAGTGACTCCAGCATTAGTTTCCATGGTTTCCATCTCCGAGTTTTATTAGAGAGGCTTGCTGCTTTAATGATGTTTAGTTTGATTGATTATTTTTAAGGGAATTGGAGATGATTTGTGTGTTTTGACATGAGCCTTTGACATGAGTTTTTTTCCAGACTAGCTCATTTTGTCTTCTCTATAATTGCAAACCCAGAAGTGCATTTCAACCAGTGGGACATAAGAAAGTTTAGTTATAGTTGCAGTTATTCACATGCTTTGGATGTTCACTTGTTTGATATTTGTACATCTATGTTGTTTCTTAACCTAACTCATAAAAACAGCCTTTTTTGTGTCTAATTTGCAGCAATACATGTCTGTTTGCCATAACACTGTATGTTGCCAGCTGCTAGACCAACATAGCCATGCTGTTTACCAGCGAAAGTTTAAAAGTGATGTTGTGAATCAGCATGGTGTTTCTGATGCAGCTGGTTTATCTAGTTGGACAGACCATCATCCAAAACGCAATGTGCCATGTTGCTTTTTTCAGCAGAATTGTTGTGTTTTGTGCCCAGTATAATTTAATCTGCTCCCTTACTGTGTAAGCAAAACTTACATGTCTTTTTAACAGCTGCTCTTACCACCTGCACCTGGCCTTTCTGCCCCATCCCATTTTCAATGCCCAGCTAGATGCTTTTGTCTTTCTACAAAGTTCTGCCGGCGAATAACAATAGCAAATACATTAGCCAGCGCGTGGCATTTTACACGTGTCTGTGTGTTCATCTCGCGCGAAGCAATTACGCATAGATGAAATATTCATTGGGTCCCCGGACGCTCTCTCCTGCGCCCTCGAGCCCAGCGTGAGGGTGGAAGATTGTGTCCTCTCCTGTGATACAACATCAGTGACACGTCGTGAAAGTGGCGCGAGATGCCATTCGGGCTTTAACGACATACATATAAAAGAGATGCAAGGAACTGTCAGGTGTTTATAACCCCTCTGCCCCCGGGGGAAACCTTTTGGGAAATCAACAGTTTGATATGCAGAGGCATGCTGAAAAATGGATGGGGTAATATACGAATGCACAGACGTGGCATTTAGCCAAATATGGTTGCTGATATATATATGCCTGTGTCAGCCTTTGAGCGTAGTGACGGTCTTTTATCGTTGAAATAACAAAAAGCTTTTGAAGGAGATCCACCGTTGATCTGCCCTTGTTTGTGTTTATGTATGTTCTCTGACATTTACTTTGCAACATGAAAAGTGCCCCTGGGTGTCACATTATGGAGACCAGGGGCTTTAGAAAGAGAATTCTCATTCTGTTGAAATGAAACCCACGCTGGGACCAGCCTTTTATCATGTAAGTGCTTTTTGGTTGATGTACTTTTTATGCTTGTTG
Source organism: Oreonectes daqikongensis (assembly GCA_026939265.1). Classification (NCBI taxonomy): domain Eukaryota; kingdom Metazoa; phylum Chordata; class Actinopteri; order Cypriniformes; family Nemacheilidae; genus Oreonectes; species Oreonectes daqikongensis. The sequence continues at coordinate 5,022,409 of JAOTQM010000343.1, read as the reverse complement.
ACAGAATTTCTTTTTTCTCTCTTTTCTCTCACAGGCCTTGTGAAACTGGGCATCCACTGTGTCACATGTCAGAAAGTTGCTATTAAAATTGTAAACCGGGAGAAACTCAGCGAGTCTGTGTTAATGAAGGTAAGATCTTTCTTTAATGTACTGCATGAGTTTGGTAAACTAAAGTAAAACATTTTGTCTTGAACTGTAATGGGATTATGAGTCAAAGTTATGAATTTGTGCTCTTATCATGTATACTGTTCAAAGTGACTTACCAAGGGATAGTTCACCCAAAAATGTCAATTGGGTCATCATTTAATCACCCTCTTGTCAATAGATACCACCGTTGTTTGGTTACCATCATTCTTCAACATGTCTTGGTTTGTGTTCTGCAGAAGAAAAAAGCCATGTAGGTTTAAAATGACATAAGGGTGAATAAATGATGACAGAATTTTCATTTTTGGCTGAACTATCCCTTTGGCTAAATCGGTCAATCATATTACATTCACATTGTTGTGAGTGTAAATATTAAAATTTCCCTTTTTTTTTGCTCACAAAAGATTGCTCACAAAGCTCATTCTGTCACAAAACCAGATGTTTTCTGCTAACTGTGTAGAAAGGCAATATTTGCACAATTTCTCACCTAAATACTCAGAGGTGTTTGTTATGGCATTTAAACCTGAGAGTCTTTTAGGTACAAGCAGAATGAGCTGTCATCATGGTGCTGAACTATTGTCAGGAGATTATTTGAGTGTATGAATGGATTACACAATCCTTTGACTTATCTTCATTAGCCTGTAAGGTTCCCTGCTGGTTTACAGAAGCATCGGGACACACATCTCTAACTGGACATTGATCAGTGCAAGTTGGGTTAAGGTTATCTTTAATCTTTCATTATCTACTTCGAAGCGCCAATTGAGTGTTGTTTGGACAGCTCTTCATCTGATTCTGCTTGTGCTCCTGTGATTGGTGTTTCTTTTAAAGAAAGTAATAAGGGCTTGTGATACGAAAGCTCCCTATCTTTATTTGTTGGAAGTTAAGTGTTTGGAGATGATTGAATCATGGAAAAACCGAGAGCATTGTTTATTTGCATGCGCCTTCTGCATCGTTTCAGAGACGATATATTAAAGGAATGCAGATATACAGTAAACACACAGACAGATTTCTCTGTGCAGCAGTGGTTATTGGTCTTATGTGTTAGAACAAACTTTGGAACAGATGAATAATTTCTCTTGAACAATCCTGTTTTATTTATACTTAACAATCCTACATATTATTGTCTTGAATAGGGTGCATCATATAATCCTAATTTGCATTTAATTATTTTAAAGGTTGAAACAATTTTGCTAAATATTTCAGTTACAAATGAAGAAATTAAATCGCTGTAACTCATTTTGCAATTTTACGGATGTGATTGGTGTGTCTATTAAAGTGATAGTTCACCCCAAAGGACCCCTTATGTCATTTAAAACCTGTATATGACACTTTCTTCCGTGGAACACAAAAGAAGATATTTGAGAAATGTCTCAGTGGTTTTGTGTTCATACAATGAAAGTCAATTTTGTTTACTAACATTCTTCAAAATATCTGCAAAAATCTGCAGATGCTGTAACTATACACTTCACCTGTAAAATTATTGCAAAAAAAACTGCCAATGAAAGACAAAATACACTAATATATAATTTGGGTTCCACTTTACTAGGTTCACTATATTAAGGTACACAAATTCATCATTACCAACTTGCTTATTAACATGCATATTGGTTTTATATTAGTATGTGTAAAGCACATACTGTATTAATGCCTTATTCTGCACTACCTTTTAAGCATCAATTAGGAGTTTATTGAAGCAAAAGTCATAGTTTATAGTTAATTCATAGTGATTATTGGTCTATTCTTAAGTGTGACCATAATTTTTATATTCATTTTTTTGTTAGTTTAGGTATACAATTTATGTAAACTTATTTAATTAATGTACAATTAAAAATTAATGTACTTATTTATTTGACAGGTGGTCAAATTTTTGTATGCTTATTTTAACATCATCTCAAAGTCGAAGTCAGTAGATTATTTTTGCTTTCCAAAGCCCTGCTCTTTTTTTAAGAAATCCTTTTGCTTTACCTAATAATTGTGTGGCACTGTGATACTGTGCACTTACATTTACATTTAAAGAAAGAGCAAAAATGACAAAAAGGGCCTATGGAGATGCAGATGTTGCCTTTTTTTAATACAATCTGTGAGCTTCAAGAAAAGGCCTCCTCAACTTTTGACCCAATCAACTTTATTTCCTCAGTTTCCACACAACATCATATGGATTTCATTAAATGGTTAATGGCTCATTAATTCCTGGTAGATTGTGGGGAAGTTGTAATTTGGATGAACTGATTGGTTCCTCATTGTAATTGGATGTGAGAGTAGACAGTCATCCGGTTCACATCCAGTCCCCAGACCCTTATTCTCACTCATAGGTGCTCGAACTGCAGAGGAAATGAGCTCAGACTGGAGGAAATAGACCTGGCGCTGTGTGGTTGTGGAAGCATGCTTTTGTGCTTGTAATTGATTTAGTTTACTTTCTTTACAAGGGTGTATCTCAAACAGTAGTTCTTGCCCTTTGAGGACAAGAAGAGACAGGAGATAAGTGTCTTTTTACCAATTACAATGGTCATAAATTGATTTACTTTGCTATAAATGCAGCTATATGCATAAGTAGGAATATTGAAGAGATCTCGTTGGGTTATTTGCATGCAGCACAGTCTTAAAAACAGTGTCTAAACTGTTAAAAGTAAGCCTCTTATGACTGATAGTTAGGTCTGTTTCTCTGAAGGTCACCCTGTAACCTATTCTATTGTATCTCTTGCTTATTTTAGGTTTTCTCAGGGGCTGTTGTCATGGCAACCTGACATGATTGGCTTTGGTACGGAGGTGGGGGGAGAAAATGATATGCTTATAATAAAAATGGCCTCAGATGCTTACACATCAAAGTATCAGAGAAATCGGCTACAGAATCAACAGTTAAAACTAAAGAGCAATTGATCTCCTCCCATGTTCTCTGTGGTGTAATATTCCACAGTTTCACCGTTATTCATTATTTGACTTGAATTTTAATGCATAATTTATCTGGGAGTCTTTAGCCTTTATTTTGTATTGGAAAGTGAAATGTAGAGAGGTACTGTAAGGATTGGGATGTGATCTCGGTCCACTTTGAATCTGGGTCCCCGTGAGCCTGCAGCTTTAATACGTACATAGCGTAAGCTACAGCCTTTGCCCCAGATTTAACCGGGACTTTATTTCAGGTGAACTCTTGGGAGTCTCCTTGTCGCTGGCTGCCATGTTCTTCTGGGAGTTCCCCCTCGCCAAAGTCTTGATGGAATAAATAAACAATAATGACTTTATTAGCATAATTTTAGACGGCCAGCAGGAGGTCACCTGTCAGTCTGTTGTTGTGTTTTTTTCCATCCTTTCCTATTCCTCAGCCTCCAGCAAACCCCTTGCTGGTTGGCATTTGCATTGCGTGGAGCCGGTGTGCAGCTGTCAGTGTGTGGGGGTGCTATGTGTCTGTGTGTGGAAGGCAGGGGGTTCGAGCTCTTCTTGTCAGTTTGGGCTCTCTGGGACATAGTGTGAATGTTCATGTCATCAGAGCCCAGGGTGAGTGTTCAGCATCTGGCTTTCTGTCGAGTGTGATTCTGCTGTATGCCTGCCAAAAGCAAGGTGTACGCCGTCGGGTTGTGCGTACGGTATCGAGTGCGTTTGCGTGTGTGCGATGATGTCTGGTCCCTGGGAGAAGTAGTATTGTGTGTTAGGTCATAACACACACAGAACAGAGACCTGGCATTTGAGAACATGTTCCTCGCAGAGAACTCCACTGCCCCTGCCTTGCCTCTCCTGAGCTAATGAAGTCATCTCTGACATTTTCAGACATGATGAGAATAACTCTTTGACTTACTTTGCGGTCACACTAACTAGGGTTATGTCCGGATTTGACCGTGTCCTACTTCATCTCGGAGGATTTGCTGCAGATGCCTCACAGCAACTGTTTCTAGCTCATATGTTTGTATATACAGATTGTTTTTTAAACCATTATTTTGCTAACAAAGGTTTATTTTTTTATTTAATAAATAAATAAATATAGAAATGGGTAGTTTTATGTATAAAAAAATATTATAAAAAAATAAAAATAAAATAAAAATCAAGTGATAGTGCACCAAAACATTGAAAATTCTGTCACTGCCATTGTTTGGTTACCAACATTCTTTAAAATATATTATTTTGTGTTCTGCAGAAGAACGAAATTCATACAGGTTTGAAACGAGTAAATGATGGCAAAATATTTACAACTATCCCTTTAAATCTGCAGTCCGTAACTGAAACCAAAAACTTTTGGGGTTAAAAATAAACAAATTATTTATTGAGCAAGTACGAAAAAAATCTGTGGAACAGTCACTTTACTGTAGATTAACTTACTTTTGAGTATTACAAATTAACTTCCTTAATAGTGTTATAGAAATCATTCCAACATATTTTGTGCTTCAAAGCTTTTTTTCAAAGCTAAGTAGTGTGCTTATCTTCGTTTCCCTTCGGGCTGGCTACAACAAAACATGCATTAATCATCATTCCCTCCTAATGCATCAGCTCAACACTGCAGGGTAACTCCTAGTAAACATTTTAGAAAGGTATCCTTCTTTGGTTTAATCAAGTCTTGGGTGGGTACTGGTAAATGGCCCAAGGGATTGTGGGAGTGAAAGTTTCACTCAGCGTGATGCGTCGCATCCAGACGGGTCCCAGAGGGGAAAGCTAACATTTCTGAAACCAAGCCCAGTGCTGCCCAGGAGACCGACTGGAAAGGAGAAGGAGGGACATGTTGGACTCCTGCAGAGAGGAGATAACTCAAGTTGTGGATGAGCGCCAGTACACGAGCTATATGTTGCAAAGTGGGGAAGAGGTTGGGCTTTTGTAGAGATTTAAAGGGATAGTTTACCCAAAAATAAAACTTCTTTAATTTACTCGCTCTCTTGTCATTCCAAACCTGTACGACTTTCTTTCTTCTGCAGAACACAAAAGATATTTTGAAGAATGTAACTAAACAACATTGGCCATGCTTCTATTGTTTAGACTCAAAATTAGACATATGCAGGTTTTGAATGACATAAGGGTGAATAAATGATGACAGATTTTTTTATTTAGAGGTGAACTACTCCTTTACCGGTTAAAGAAGGACAAACAGGTAAACCTGCTCCAAAGTTGATGTCAAACAAACCAAGAAGAGTTTTGAAATCAGTGTTTACAGTGTATATATATTTTTAATCCCAGAAAGTAAATGGCACACCTTCCCATTAAGAGCTGTTTCTTCACCTGTATGTGTATGCAGAATGATTAGGCGTGCATATACTGTAAGAACTACTAAATGAATTCATGAAATGCTCTCCGAGGCAGAAATCATATTTCTAACCCCTTCTAATCCTAAGAGCTTAATGTTAGCTCTCGCTTACCTGGAGTACTATAGTGTTGGCGTGGTGTTGACGCTACGCTGAGTGAGATATGGAGTCAGCTCCTCGCTACACTGCTCTTTACACCGAGCTGATGAACTGTGAAACCCTAACCAGAGATACGACTCCACATCAGGGTATGACTTATCCACTTCTACCCCTCCTGTGGTGCGTGCTCCATCCATGATCCCTCAGTCAAATGAACCACTGACTCCCTAATGGTGCTGTACAGAAGTGAAGTGATTTAAGATGGTGTTTGTTTAATCCACATTCACGGGCGCTTTAGTCTGGGTAAAGAGAGATAGATGAAGGTCTTAATGATGTGATCACTGAGGCAGTAAAGCAGTGATGAGGCTGCTCAGAGGTCTTGAGGCAGAAACCAAATGTGTGTTTGCTCGAGCTCTGATGCTTTTTTATGTTTAGAGTTTGAATTGGTTTTATAAAGTTCAAAAAGATTTTCTCAGCATCGTGAAGCAGTGGACCTGCGGTTTATGCAGATAGAAATTGCATTTCTGTCTTTTGTTTTGTGTTTTACGCCATGATGTGCCCTACATTTAAAGGTCCAAAGTGTAGCATCTTTAAAAATGTAATGTGTTACCCTTATAACCTTAAATGATATTTGAGACATAAGAATGATAGAATGACTAAACAAAAGTAACATGATATATTTTACAGAAAGCAGTCTAAACCTTGTTCTTGAACAATGGCGTTGATAGAAAAATAAGAACCAGGATGCGAGGCTGGCTGGAGGGAAGGAATAAAATATGAAATTTGCAGTCCAGCATTGAGGCAGAAATAGAGGCAGAGTAAATGGCTGATGAATGATAGCTGACCCTAATCGTGTTATTTTGCCATTGATGACAGTGGTGTCATTTTCTCTCTATGTACATTTCTCTCTACTCCTCTAAATGATTATGGATCACGCATCTTCTCGCTCGCTCTTCAGGCAGATTGTTCTGTTTGTGAGGGAGATGTTACCGTCACCCTATGCACAGAGAGGGACACAAAACAAAATAAATGGCTGTCATATGCTTCCCTCTAGCCTGGTGCATCTCCATCTGATTAGCATATATAATTCAGTGAAGACAGCAGGCTGATTTTATTGGTTTGGGTTTATTGATGACTCAAACATGCATAGTGTTGTTTGCACTTCTTGCTATACTGTGTTACATTGCCTCTCTACTATAGAGCCAAAGATTTTGCACATTTTAAGAAGAAAAATCAGATCATATATAATATTTTATATATTATATTTTATAAAATTATTATATATTAAATGTATATATATATATTATATTATATATATAAAAGTAATCTATTTCAAATATATACAGGCACGGAAAAAATTAAGAGACTTGTTTCATTCTGTAAATACTAAAAATATTTCTACTAAAAATATTTTTTTACAGAAAATATGCTCTATATGTTTAATAACAGAAAATATGCTCTATATGTTTTGTATTTGTACATGTATTTAGTGCATATATTTTATGTGGTCACATCTGAGGTTTTATTTGGTTGAAACTTGGCTGGAATGACTACAATACATCTAGAATTATTAAGTGAATAAAAATGAGAATGGTCTCCTAATTTTCCGTGGCTGTATATACTTTCTAATGAAAGAAATTGATATGTTGGCACAATTATATTTTTGTCTACAAAGGTAATTTCAGATCAAATTTTGCTTACCTATAACATTGTAATGGAATAGTTCACATAATGAAAATTCACTCATTATTTGCTGTGACATAAACATGAGCATGAGCAGGTCAGTTCTCTTCTTCTATATCTAGAGGCTCAACACCATGAGGACAGCTCCGCAACTCCATAACATCCCTGTCACAGTGTAGAAATACTCCCTTCCACAGCTATCTCTCCTCCGTTCCATGGACCCTTCCTTCTCAAGCGATTAATGTGCGTCTTTGACCCCAAGTCTCAACTCTTCCTCGGAGGTCTTCTTGCATGAGTGACCATATAGTTACTGTGTTCTGCCCATCTCAGCATGGTAGGTGTAAGCTTGGTTAGTCGGTACCACAGCTGAATCAGTGATGATGCTGTGATGCTGTGGTGCTGTGTGAAAGTCACCAAGCTGTCTGTGTGTGCAATACAGTGGTGTTATTTTGGAACCAGTCATTCGCAACAGCAACAGATGGCTATTGGATTCACACTCCAGTTCATTTACCATAACATGTATCAGAATTCAAAAAGATTTGTCACTTGAATCAGATAGTAGGACTTTCTGACATGCAGTTTCTCATCAAACCAAACTGATCAAGAAGAATAGATGGATTATTTGAATGTGTGAGATGTAGGTTAATAAATGTGCAGGTTATCATAAAAGACTTATTTCAGAAACTTGCATGTGTCATTTTCTTGATTTGATTGATATGCATGCTGATGAAGCAACCTGAGGACGGTTATAAAGGTGATTTGAGAATTGGCTTGACATTTGTACGTTTTCCAAGTAACTGTATGGTTTGGACATGCAAACTTAATGGGACGTATTTACTGTTTTTACTCAGACGGTCAGTTTTGCTTAATCATTAGATCATTGTAATGGAGTCCAGAGGAATCAGGAAGTGTAAGGTAAAAGAAGGATGCTACCTTTTCATTTGGTCCCTAGAGTGACCTTTAACCTCACTTCCTTCCTTGCCAAAGTCATTATGCCTGAACTGAGACAGAAGCAGTAGAGAAAATGTCCATTATGTGAGATTTATAGCTGTGGTTCATGTCCACCGCTGCCAACAATGACAGATAGATCAATTGACGTGGACACCTGCGTTCCATGATTATGATTGCACAGATGCCCTGAGAGGACTTGAAGGTGACAGATGCAGCATGCGTCTTCATGACATTAACTATCTGTCTGGTTTAAAAAATGGCTTCACACCTGTCCACTTAAAACTAGGTTTGAGAATCTCATCAGGACGACAGATTCTTTGAACTAGAAAGAATTTTGGGGGGATTTTGAGTCCCCCTTCATAGTAAATGTGTAATTGACCAATATATTGTATTAGTGCTTTGCTATGTAGGATTATTGATTTAAATAAAAGATGCATGGCTTTGACTAGTTCTCCATCGCGTCTGTGTGAGATCAAGTCAGCTCTCCAGGATGAGTGAGGTAACAGATAGATCATAATTACTTCACAGATGGGCCTGAGAAGTCTGTTAGCATGTGTCCCGCTCACAGGGGGTGAATTTAATGGGTTCTATTATAAATCTATATCCATCGGACCGGTCTCAGGCCTAACATTGTCATATCTGCAAGAATGCACACTTTTTCTTGTTTCTCACATCAGCACATTATTTAAGATTTCCCGTCCTTTCTTGTTCCCTCGTATATCAATATCCAAAAGTGAAAACTAAGCATATTTACTGTTCTTTGTCGTTGGAAATGACTGCATTCTTGTTCCACTAATAGTAGAAAGCAATGCAACGAAGGTTAAACCAAGGCAGTAAGATATTAAAGTTTGGAGAAAAGAAGCTCTCTAGATAGAAACTTTTTTGATCAATTAAAACGCATTCCTTTCGTATTTAAATCGATGTTTTACACACGTATTCCTCGCTGTGCCCAGGGCAACTAATTTGTGGAAGGTCAAATGGCATCAAAGCAGTTGTTTATTGAGGCTAGGCAATCTTAAAGCACCCAATATTCCTATGCAAATGTGCATGCATAAATTTGAACGCCCCACAATGAGTTTTTCATGTTTTGACATTGACCTGTAAGATATAATTTGCAAAGTCTATTTAAAAGAAGCAACAACAACAAGCAGAATCTCAGTGGAGGTGATGTTGACTCTTTACTCAACTGAAGCAAGAGTTTATGGGTGTCGCCTGGAGATTTACTGCATGCGATCAGGAAGTCATTTTTGGTCGACCCAGCCAAAGGTTCTCCTCCGAAGATCTTCCAAACCCATCGCCCTGCAGTGTGCCTCGCTGCACTCCATTTCCAAATCCAATTTATCGATAGCAAACATGCTAATCACACGCCTCTAAAATAGGTTTCCAGAAGCAATTTTGGGGGGGAGATTCAACCTTTCAGTCATAAATATTCAGACCCTCTTATGTTTATGCACCCTTTTTATTTTTCCAACGCTTGTGCGATCATGTGGGTTTCAGGGAGCAGAACATTGGGAGCCCAATGTGTGTCGTGGGTCAAGACGCATGGTGTGAATGCATCATAGCTCTGTACTGAGCAGAGCGCTGTGGTTATCTGCTCTGTCCAGACGAGAGGACGGAGCAAGACCAACAGGATTGTGTGCAGAAGCATTTTGCTTGTTGAAATCTGTTGCTGAGATCTCTTGGATGTGGGCAGTGTTGGTTCAGTAGGTCACTCAGATGCCTCTTCAGATGTGAAAGTGCTTGCAGTGATGGCATGAATGGTGTGCTGGTTAGGTTTACTTTTACTGTATATGCTACTGAAGGTTTGGGATCTGTTACTCATTCCCATTTTAGAAGGGGTACAGTTTATGATTTTGATTATTATGAAAGCGGGAAATTAACTTGCACAGATAAATAGTTCACCACAAAATTAGTAATGTGTGCTGATAGTAATTTGTATGGGATCCTTTTTAACACTATTGAGAGAAATCGAGTTCCCATCCATGGTGGACTTACTGGCTGGTTTTCTTCATTGCGTTATTAAATTTGAGCTAAATAATTGTGTAAATATAATATAATAATTAAATATAGTGTATGTGTTATATATTGTCATTATTATTATTATATCATAATTTTCTTAGTGTTCTTTTATTTTTTTAGGTTAATTTTATATACCACCATAACCCCCCCCCTTTAGTTAAGTGGTCAGTGGGTATTTCAATGATCAGTTCCTAATGATTACAGTTGGTCTTCCTTATATATATCATGAGAGAGAGCTGAAGATGTTACAAGTTGAGAGATCTTATAGAAGGGCAGAAGGTATAAAACACTCTCTGATAAAATTGTAGGTTAAGTCTGTAGTTTCTGTGCCATTTCCTAATATCTATAGGAAATATTATATTTGATAATACGAAATGGCACAGAAACTACACACTTCACCTTAAATTTTGTCAGGGAGTGTTTCATACCTTCTGCCCTTCTTTAAGATCTCTCAACTTATAACATCTTCAGCTCTCTCTCATTCACCATCCAGCTGTTTACTCTCACCTGATAGATCTGATCTGAGCCGCAGCTGTTGCCTGGTTGCATAGATGGCTTGGCTATCACCAAGAGACTGCAGTTGTGTTTAATATCCAGCGGTATCCTGTACAATGCGTCTCTGGAGGTATTAGCTACGCTATAATATGCCTCCCAGCGCTTCTCGTCTAAGCCTTCGTGAGACGTTCAGGTCTGCTGCTTTAACCCCCTCCTCCCCCCTCGTGCTCAAGTGTCTGTTTCCACATGTGTTTGAGTTAATTAGTTACAAAGCCACAGCAGCTCCCAAGAGCACCGCAACACTGGAACAGCCTCCATCTTTATTAAAAAAGTGGCACCCGAGCGCTTTCTTTCTACTCTTCAGTTTTTTCCTCTTTGTTATGCTGCTCCTCTGTTTCTTTGATTGGGAAGATGATGCGTTGCGAGGGGCATGAGGAATTAGGATGGATTGGAGAACAGAAACATCAATGATGGATAGATCAGGTAACAGCAGATGGAGAGTTGATGTATGGGTCATGTGTAAAGGCCACGTTTACGCTGAAGGTGATGCAGTCGCTGGATGAGTATCGATGCTGTTGCTGGTGGACGTTCAATATCTACTCATACCAAGAGGCATATCACTTGGCAAATCATATGGAGTTGAACAGTGAACTCCACAGTATGACTTTACACTCTAAGAATGAACAAACCATGGGTTGGTTACTAGCGGCATGCTTGTATCAGTCAGAATTATGCTGCTGCTATTTTTGCTTTAGTGTGTGCATCTGTCTCTGTGAATGAATGTGTGTTTATGTATGGGTACGAATGGTTAATCTTGCATTAGTGTGTGTGTGACTATTAATGTGTGCCAAGGAAGCTCAGCTAGCGGCCAACAGAGAGCTTGGACAGCTCACAGATGACAGACCTCTGGAGTCAAAGAACAAGTGAAAGTGACCTATTTGTCATATATGGTGACCCATACCTGAAATGTGACCTCTGCATTTAACCCAACCAGTGAATAGTGAACACACACACTTCAAGTCGTGAACACACATACACCGGGGCAGTGGGCAGGTATCACTGCAGCGCCCGGGGAGCAAACGAGGGTAAGGTGCCTTGCTCAAGGGCACGTCAGTTGTTACCTGCTGGTACTGAGAATCGAACCGGCAACCTTCTGATTACAAGTCCAACTCTCTAACCATTAGGCCACAACTTCCCCAAACACCTTGTTATTATCACTGTGAGCTCTGAAAACACATACCCTATCACAACAGAAACGCAGACACCTACATGGTGAAATGTGGTGTTATTGGCTAAAATCTGACACCTCTCCAATACCTCTTTTCTCTGCTGGAGTTCAGTCGCAGCCCCAGCTGTGAGGACATGAGCACTGTCTGCCTTCATTCATTTGCCGTGCATTCTGCGACCGTCCCCGCTAGTGCTGTTTTATTAGCATGCATCAACACACCATCTGCAACCTGAAATCACACAATAATTGAGCATAATAAATGTTGTTAAATCCATTAACAAAGGAAGAGGTTGGTAGTTGTTTGTTTAGAGCGTGTTGAATTATACACTATTTTATATGCTGGTGTGGATTGCAGCGTTCTTAATTAAATCTGAATTGCAAAGAGAAAATAATGTTGTTTGCAAGCCTTCGATTGACGCACACATTTTCACACATTTAACTCTCATTTGCTCCCCCAATATCCTGGATTAGTCATTCATTTCTCCCTCTCCGGTCAAAGCCAAAAACGAAATGAAATTTCTTTCCTGACTAAAGCCATGCGTCTCATCGGTTCAAATCAAATACTTTAAAGAACGTCAAAGTCATTATGTCAGTGACTTCCAGCCATTTAACCCTAATTTTATGGCATACCCAAGCTGAATTTTTTCACTCTAGGGAAATTAATCACTTTTATTGGCAAGAAAGATGCTATTACAGTGGTGATAATTGTTAAACATAGAAACTCAATGAAAAAGGGCGCCGAGGTGAACCGGTCCTCTCTTTTGTAATGAGGAATGATGCAGGTCGCTGCTTCGCTCATATTTGTCTGCATAATCAGATGTGTGTATGTGCGTGTGTTTTTATTGGATCATTAAAATGATAACAGGTACCTGGTGTGATGCCCCTGTCGCTGTTTATTTGACTGCCTGTAGATGTGTTCGCTCTGTATTAGACTTGGATTTAACTCATCTAGATTCAGACAGGATTACGTGGTTTGTTGAAGTCTCCATTATCCTGTGATCGCTAGCGCTGTTTGGCAGGGATCAGACGTGCAGGTAAATGTTTTGGATTTGGATTTCCATCCTCTTGGCAGTCTGTGCCACCACAGCTTCACAATGTGTGTGCGCTCAGATTTAGCCTGTATTGTGAGTCCTGAATGTGCCTATAAGGATAGTAAAGTCTGGAATCTTCTTCATTGTGGAGCACAGACAATGGTCCCTATGAGAGAAACAGGCTAATAAACCTACTAAATAATTTAGGCCATATAAAATTCTGTGAGGTTTATGAAAACAATAGAAGTCAATATAAAGTTCTTACTGAGATTAAAAATCATCTGTGCAACCCAACCAGTTCACTGCTGCCCTACGCTCTCCAACACACACACACATTTTAGTTTTACAGAGGACTGTCATTGCTCCTTATTTATATGGCTTACAATTTACTCATTTAGAAAAGGTCATGTTATTCGAAGGGCTAATTTTAAAGGAGTGTATACCACCATTAACATGTGACAAAGCAACTCTGACAAGGGCAAAGAATTGCCTGCGGGATAAATCAATCTGATTGTACCGAGAGTACATTCAGTTTAATTCTCTGTGATTGTTAAGCATTTTCTCCACCTTTACGCAGACATTCATGTTTATTCTTAGCATAGAAAATGCTTTATAAGCAGTTTGTCCATTCCAAATTGGCAAGGACAAATAGTGCAGGTGAGACTACTTGGTCCAATATTACAGAAAATAAAGATGTTGCCGGGGGCAGAATGAAGCTCTCTGCCAGCGAGTCATTACAGTGATTGTGTAAAGCCGATGAGAGAGAGCATGTGATGTGATAGATCAGGGCTCGGAACTTGAAAAAAAGCCAGACCTGTTTCTCTGTAGTTTACCAAAGCGGAGCTCAAAGCCATGAAAAAACATGAAGAGAATGATAGAATCAGAGAGAAATTTTGGGACCGTGATTGATGCATCAGGCAGTCAGCGAGACATAGATTAAAGATGGAAATGTTTTATTATTTATTTAGTTTTTCTTGGTCTTTTGCTGAGGTCCAGGTGATAGACCTTTGAAGATCCAGGGCTTTGATGGTGATAAATTGACATCTCTCTCTCTTGCTTGGCTTGCCCATTTTGTGTTTTTTGAGTGACATGAGAGATGGAGAAGAAAGGCTGCAGCCGCATGGTGCGTGCGTGCGTGTTTATATATAACCGTGATGAAGACCTAAACACATACACGTGTTTCCCTGTTCTCTGATTTGAATCTGTAATCGTATCAGTTTAAGTTGATAACATGATACTACCTGTCAAAAGTTGGAATGAATTTATATTTATTTGCTTAAATGTTTGAAATTAGTTTTATAGACAGACATGATTGTGCTTATGAATTCATTTAAAATATATATATTTATTCATTTATTATTCATTAAATTGATGGCTTTGAAACTGTTGGTCACTGCATCATTTTCCTTTGTGCTACTTCATAGTTTGATGATTTTTTCGACTAGTTGAACCTGTTAATCTGAAAGAAAGCCAGTCATACTGTAATGATCTGAACTGTGGCTGTATGACTTTTGTTATTAAAAAAAAACTTTTGTATTATTATATTAAATGACATTATCCAGACATTTATACAAACCAAATGATTTCCTTTCTTTTAATAACATCTCTGCTTCAGTAGTTGTTTCGGCTCATTACAGAAGCTGATTGGCTGAGCGCAAATGAAAGGTGATTGTGTCATAATAGAATTACGGTTCATTTTGGACACTGTATGGGGGTTAGACACTGAGCAGGTGCATGATGGAAGACTTCATGCGGCTTCGGCTTCTGCAATGTAACTTTCATTACTGTGGGATTATCCTTATTAACTGTGCCCATATTCCCACCAATAAATGAAGTCTAATTATTTCTGGTATTCCCCCCAAAGCAACAAGATATGGATTTTCCCCACAGCAGGAGTGTACGTGACACATGAATATGTCAACATACTGGTGAGGGACCAGTTTGCTGATTTGACAACTAGTCCCATGTGGGATGCTTTTATAACAACGGTCTCACCTTATAACCACATAATGCTGCTCTTTTCCATTATTAGGGCTAATTCAGTGTCTACTTATCTTAATATAATTGACTGTGGCCCTTGTTATGAGGCACTTGCACTGTTGTGTTTCTGTGGGCTGTTGTCGTCTTGTTTATATTCCACTTGCCAAAAAGTGACTAATGGGGTAAGCACTTAATGAAAGTGGTGTGATGCTAATTAGACATGGCTAGGCAAGATAATACCATACAACATCATTCTGCTGGTGCGGACTAAACAGAAGCTGTTTTTTTCTTTTTGCTTTACTCTGTGTCCTCATGCTATATAAAGTGTAATTCTAATGATTTTCCTCTCTCTCTCTTTATCTTTCTCTACAGGTGGAGAGAGAAATAGCTATTCTGAAACTCATAGAACACCCTCATGTTTTGAAGTTGCACGACGTCTATGAAAATAAAAAATATTTGTAAGTATAAACCACTTTTGCTTTATCAACGCCCCATGTAATGCCTGATCTCTGTATGTAGCAGCCTGTGGCCGACTTTCAATCTATAAGGAAGAGTGGATACGTTGATATCCCCGGATATATGTGCGCTCTCTCTCTCTTTCACGCTGATGTGCTTCAGTGGCTAGGCTTAATGTACTTTTCAATAATTGATAAAGGAGCCACCATGGAAGCAGCCAAGGAATTTGTTTTCCTAATATTCGGATGACACAGATGTATGGCTCACACAGTCGTAAACTATTTGCCTATGAACATTTTTTACACACACAAATCAAGTTTGAATCCATGCTTAATTTAAATAGCGTTGACAGGTAATCGCATGAGAAAATCCTTTAATCGACTAATAAATCAGATGCCTGGTGTGTCAGTGAGAGGTTTGTGTGTGTGTTCGAATGTGACTGCGTGCATGTATCTCATGAATACATCAGTGTGTGTGTGTGTGTGAGTGTGATATATTTGTGTTTGCCCAAAAGACAGGCGAGGAAGATATTTCTCATGCATTTACACATTCAGTCGAATGCACCATATTAGGGCTGCAGCTAGGAAAAGCCAAATTTTATTGGAAAAAATGAAAGGGGGAGTCTAGCATGCAACCACACCCCTCCATAGTCAAGAATTAAAAGCACATTAAATGAATCGAGTAAATGAAAGAAAAATGTAAACCATTACATGCAATCAAATGTTCTAGTTTCCCAGCTCTAATCTATCAAGATTTCTCATCTCCATTGCCTGTTTCCACAGATATTTGGTTCTAGAGCATGTGTCAGGTGGAGAGCTCTTTGACTACCTGGTAAAGAAGGGCAGATTAACACCCAAAGAGGCGAGGAAGTTCTTCAGACAGATCATCTCCGCGCTGGACTTCTGCCACAGTCACTCTATATGGTAAGAGTTCTTGACTCCGCGTTAGTGCCATGTTAATATCTCAGTCTGGTCCGCGGGGAATTAAAATCCTTCATGTTAAGCATTCACAGCTTGGCAGGTTCTCATCAGCTCGATTAGGAAGTCAAATGTGTTGGTTTTGTACCCGTTAACATTTTTTGCCTGTTTTCCTACGTCACGTATAGCCACCAGCTGTTGTAGTCCAGCGTTCTGTAGTGCTGTTGTCTCATTTATTATGTATGGTGAAAGCCACCTCAAGTGCACCATTTTTCAGTCATTACAAAGCATTGTTGGGAATACTGAATATCATCATATTGAGGATATTACTATTTCGCAAATGTCTAACCACGCAAACTCATAGAGTTTCTGGGTCGAAGATTGATAGCTTCCCTACAGTGTTACTGAGCTGAAGTAGAGTTTTTATCACCAAATGTGTCCTCCAGCCCCTTTCCTCTCCATGTTTTTGAGAAATGTGCTAGGATTTTGTCTATATGCTTTCTTTCCAACTGTGCTATGATATCCAGTACTTTTATTTCCCTTAAGGAATTTGGGGAGAATCTTCGAAGATAAAGAATGTACATGTTCAATGCATGTTTTCTCTAGTCCTTAATGTACTGTTCACTTTAACTTT
The DNA here is from genome assembly GCA_026939265.1 of Oreonectes daqikongensis. Lineage (NCBI taxonomy): Eukaryota > Metazoa > Chordata > Actinopteri > Cypriniformes > Nemacheilidae > Oreonectes > Oreonectes daqikongensis. The sequence continues at coordinate 5,005,556 of JAOTQM010000343.1, read as the reverse complement.
TAAAAACTTTAAGAGCTATTTCCGATGCTATTAATTTGTCTGTTCGAATGACCTTCCTGCATGCTTCAGTCATTCTCATGACCATATCCTCTTCATATGCTAATATGCTAATGCACTGAAGGGACACCCATTAGCACAATATTTGCATCTGTTTACCATGCGCTTCAGCAGGCACGCAGCCTAATGAAGACTGCTGCATGCTTCCAGCACAGCTCAAATAGCTGATGGATGGTTTGAAGGCCTTTCTCGATAGGTGATGGAAAGCTCTGAATAAACAGCATAGCAGGGAGGCAACGCTTCATTTTCCTACGCTCATTCACAGTTCACAATTTGCTTCTCTGACGGTTTTTTAACCACTGCATTCAGAGGGCTAATTATATGGTTTTCTGGCCGAAGTTTGAGGACATGCAGAAAAGCTATAGTCTAGCAGAGTTTGGACTGTCATCCTATTAAATACATCAGTCAGTTTATGACACAAGTGCTGTAAGGTATACAAGGTTGATAGAAAGGGAGAAAAAGACGGTTTAACTGAGCTGACTCGTGTTTGAGTTATCGAACGTGGAGCTGAGTCTAGTAAAATTATTCATGAGTCTTATATCATCAAACATTCAGTCCGCATTGCTTTATGTATAACATAGTTGACTAGCATTCGGTTGGGAAGATTAATAGTTGTTAACGTCTTTTATGAGAACTGTTATTGTCAGCATGAATTATTAGTGAGTACTATTCTTCCTTGTTGGAATGTATCCCTAATTTTTTAAAACTCATCCGTTTAAATTATATTAAAATTCTGCATAAATCAGGGTGTGGCCACTTGAGTGACAGGTGGTTTCAGCAACCTCTTTGCCCATTTTCGATTATCCGGGAGTTATGCGTGGTGACGCGCTGCTTAGATGGTGGTGGCCGGCTCAGAAACCTACGGGTGACATCATGGACACTACATCCATGTTTTATACAGTCTATGTTAGTAATAGCCAAAAATACATGGTATGGGTCAAAATTATAGATTTTTTATGTCAAAATTCATTAGGATGTTAAGTAAAGATCATGTTCCATGAAGATATTTTGTACATTTCCTACAATAAATATATAAAAACTTTATTTTTGTGAGTGGATGGAGCAAAATCGCTAACAAAAATGGCCGGAAACACGTCTACAAACTTCGCTCGCTGCTGCCGCTCTTTGTGAATTACCCAGATTTATCAGATTCCAGAGTTTTAAATAGTTATATCTCAGTCAGTATTGTTTCAGAATTGCTTTATTTGTATTGTTTGCAACTGAGAAAGAGTCTAGGACATACTTTTCTCTTTGGGCCTCATTGAAAAAAGTATACTGAAAACCACTAAAGATTTGTAAAGGTCACTTTCGCAAACTGTACCATTATATTTTTTATATCTTTTATATAGTTTGATATAGGAGAAATATGTTTTGAAGAACTGTTTATAATGGAGACATGGGGGCATGATAGCAGGCTCGCAGCGGGAGAGCTCGTCTTTTCCTCAAGGAGGGATTGTGTTTATCGGTTCCTTGAACTTCTGCTGGTCAGGGAGGATAATGACCATCTATTTCACACAGCTTCCTACCTAAAGTGTAATGATGGAAGACCAGAGAGAAGAAGAGCTAATGTGAGCAGAATGGAAAGTCAGTAGGACACCTCTGTTTCCACAAACCACTGAGCTGTTAAATGCCATGTTCACCGGAAAAAACTGAACAAATTCATTTATGATCTGGAAGCAGTGTCCCTTGTTCTGCTCCCATCAGAAAAATCACCTAGATTTGTTTTTTTCCATATATTGTCCAAGCTGATTTATGATTGTTTTTGCTTGGCTTACGTGGGGGAAGTTGGATGACCAGGATGTCCTTTCTTGTAGGAATTGTTGGCCTTTAAGAGGCCACATGGGAACCTGCGCCTAGAACTGTATATACGGAGATGACAGCTATGTTGGTCTTTTCAGCAGCAAGTTCTGTGAGATGGTTATGTTGAGATAGATTTAGTACCGGGAATGGGTTATACAGCCTATTGGTGTATAAAACAAAGGGGCTCACATTTAATTTTGATGCCTTTTCATCACGAGCATTCATAATTAGACACATAATGAGACTTCACACTTTAAGCATTATATTGCCGGACGGAGAAGCAAAATGGTTTCACACATTTGCTTTAACAAGCAGATGGATTTTATAAAGATGTGTATGATCGGGTCTGAGCAATACTTTCAGTGACTGATACCCAGATATCAATCAGTCTCTAGCTGGCAGCTAATCAGAAGAGGCTCTCAATAAACACACACTGCTATTGACTCGAACCCCCGTACTATCTTTCCATTACTTGAGTGCTCCTCCCTCTCCTCTGTTGCCTTGGCTTGGGAAAGATGAATCAATCAAAGTAAAAGACAGTAAAGAACTGCAATGCTGGTCAGTGTTTAACCTTTGCAATAACTCTTGTTTTTGCTGGGAGAGGAGATGCTGGCTTTTAAAGTTCTGTCTCATGCTTCCAGCAGTCATGTACGGTATCTTTCAGTGAACCTCAGTAATGCGTAATTCCAATAAGTGGCTTGAATCAAACATGCTGAGTTGTTATTGGATGAAAATGTTTGCAATTTGACTTTATCATGGCTTCTTAGTTAAGCATGAGAGCTAACCAAAATGTGTTGTTAGTAGTGCCAGTTACCAGCTGAGAAATCCATGTCTGATTCACACGGGGTAAAAAGATCCTTCAATATTATGTGCCTAGGCAGATATTCTCATTTGGACAATTCCAGTGTTATGGATGTGACATTTTCAGTCAAAACTTTCTCAGAGAATTTAATTATTACCAGTATATTGAACCATTTATTTATATTTCCTTAAACCCCTGATGATAGAGTCCAGACATCAGAAAAATAGAATTCTATTCATGAGTTTTCTATTTTAAAAGAGTGATTTATGGGGGGGGGTGGAGACATACTTTGTAGGAGTTATGTGACCTAAAGTAATAACACCCAACCAATGGAGAAGGGATGGCTCTTTATAGAACACAAAATAGTTACTATATTTTTTTATTTTCATCCGCCCATTTATGAGGAATAAGGACCGTTATGAATGTGACAATTCACTTGCCTGACTATGGAAGACCGTGCTTGAAAAACACAAACAAAAAATGTTTTACATGGGTGAAACCATCAACTATTCGGTTGAAATGCCATTTCCGGGTCCAAGCCTACACTCGTTTCCAGCGGGGCTACAGCGTAAACAGCTGTTTATAAGAACTGTTTATTCATATCACCTATTTAAGCAAAGTATTAATAAACCCCCCATATATACACTACATTCTCCATGCTCATGGAATCCCCAACATTAATATTTTAATAAACTGCAAACATTTAATTGCTGTTTGGCCATTTGGGATTTCATTATGAAGATAAAGGTATGAATCAAGCATTTATTGGCATTTTTTGCGGTTTGTTAATGGCATCCTATAGAGTGTTTGGACCCGGAAACGGTACATGACCTTCCATATATGGTGGTGCGTGACGTCGGACTAAACACCCGAATTGACATCCGACCTATCAGTATGGTGAAAACCTTTGGTAAAAACTTTTTTTTGTCTTAAGGTTAACATTTGCATTGAATTGCCGATTTCTGTTTTTTCTGTGTTAACTGTGGTTGCAATAGGTTGATGGATTCCAAGAAGGCTTACGATCACATGTGTTGAGTTATTGTGACAAAAAAGGGGAAACTGTATTTCTCGTTCAAGTCACGTTTCAATCCTACCAACAATTATTGTCCAGTTGTTGTTGCCACATGATTCCAAATCAAGAGCTTCCATAAATGTTTATTGACTTACAAGTCAAGATTATCTCTCTTTTGAAAGAAAGTTGAAATGTACATGCTGCTTTTTGATCTCTTGGGTTTAAAATGGTCTTGTGTTTCTCAATCACTTACTCATTGAGGATGAAAGAGTCTTCGCTTCTTGACACTGGCACAGAAAGCTCAGAATTTTTATCTTCAGATCAGAGGATTTTACAATGGTACATGGAAACAAGATGTTTCCCATGACATCTGATCAAGAGATTTGGGGATGAGTCTGATGCTGGCAGCTTCTCGAAATGTAAATAAGCAGCATAAAGTGAAAGATCATTATTGAATAATGACACGTTGACCGTAATATGTATATAAATCCACACTGTGTATGCCCATTAGAGGTGGCCAGCATTAACAAAAGCACCTAAGTGGGGTTTACACACTTAAGCATGTTGTTTGTCATCTTTTGCAGCCACAGAGACCTGAAGCCAGAGAACTTGCTGCTGGATGAGAAAAATAACATCAGGATAGCAGACTTTGGCATGGCTTCTCTACAGGTTGGAGACAGTCTCTTAGAAACCAGCTGTGGGTGAGTCATGCAGCAACTACTGATATACAATTTTTTACTGTGGCAAAGGAACACCACTTGCAAAACCTAAATACTGCCATAAAAAGGGGCCGGAGAAATGGCTCTTTTAAAACGTATTTATTTGATACTAACGTACGCTTTTCAGTGCCTGAAATTCCACGGCACTGAGCCTCTGCCATTGAACAGTTACTATCAGGGAAAGATTAACGGTATGTCTTGACCTCACTCTGGCTTTCACAGTCACTGAATGTGTAATGCGTGCCATGAAAGACACCATTATCATTGAAAAAAGGTAGGTGCCACAGAGCAAAGCATATTATCACAGAAAAAGATTCATCAAGAGCTTAAAATCTGCCCGAAGTGACCGAACTGCTGCCTTGACTCGAGTCTCTCCAGTCTATTAGCAATCGCTAAAATTAGTGCCAATATTTTGATGGTTCTCTTGGTTAAAGGCATGCTGTAATTATTGATTGTGACTTCTCCCATTTCTAAGTACAGATATGACAGTTTTTAATTAAACACATTCATCTTTAGCCTCCTGGCATGCTGTCAGCTTGACACAAATGTATTCTGTTTACCATGGTTAATGGACTCCAGTTGAATATGAAAGGGGCACGTGTGAACACAGAAAGACCGGAGCCTTTTGGTCACATTTCTGTTCCATGCGTTCTGGAATTATTTTGTATTTGAGGCTCATTCCTCGCCTGGTGGATGGGTTGACCTAATTTTGAAATAGCTTTAGTTCTGAAATGTCTCCGCCATGTCCCTAATAATTTGGGGTAAAGAAGTAGTTACATAGATTATGCCAAGACTGCTTGGAAACTCAGGAAATGGAATCTGATTCTCCCAAGAACCTTAAAGAATAGTCCATCTTCAGTCACATGAAACTAGATTACTTGCAATACAATGCAAAGATTTCATGCTAGCACTGGTCATATCTGTACCATTACTCTTTGTCCCTTAGGCTTTCTATTTTATAAAAAAATCTGGCAGATTAGCTCTAAGTAAAAAAATTGCTAATGTGGAGATTCGGTTCAATGTTTTTGACTCTTTACCCAGCTTCCCTCAAGTCAGACCAACAGCGCTTGAGGAATAACAAAAAACATCTCTCAAACCCATGAACCACATTTGGTCTAAATGAATTATTTTCCCTCCATCAGGGTCTTTTCACAACAGCTTAATCACCCCCGTGGCTTTGCTGAGCTGCCATATTAATCCTTCCTCATGTTTCTATCATAGGGTGTATCCTAGCCCCACGAACAGTGCCAAAATTCAGGCTTCTTTAAAAATATTCTTATTTTTTGCAGCTGGTGGTGCATCATGAACCATTGCAGAGTTGTTGGAAATCTATTTATGTGGTATTGTGAAAAGATAATGTTCAATCTGACTGGGGAGTAGCACTGTAAGGTCATAGTGATTAACTAAATGCCCTGTCACAAGAGATGTCTTCCTAAAGGGTAGACCAAATACAATATTGTCAGAGTTTTTATTGTGTAACAATACAATCAACCTCTGTCAAATATTCAGGCATTATTTGTGGAAGCAACTGTGTTAAAAATTGGGTATAAAAGCGTTTAAATTACGGTGTTGGCAGCATGTTGCATTAGCCTATTAATTTGGTATAAAAACCCTTCAATTTGGTTTTGGAAACAGCAAATACTAGCTTTCTGTTATAATGAGAGTGGTGAATTTTTAAAGCAGGGAGACCATTAAACCATTAAATAAATGTATTACCAATATGTACCTAAATGAAGTTATGCATTCACAGGTATTTACAGAGAATCTGTAATGTGTTGCAAAACATAAGGTGATGTGACATGCCTTTAAAATAAATTAAACAATTTAAAGGATTACAGGTCAATTTTACAAACTCCCACTAGAAGTCATCAAAATATAATACATTTATTGAAGCTTTTGACAGTTGCAGACATGTAGAATGGCTATATGTTAGAACCCTTTGTCAATAAAAAAAATCAGAAATCACCTGGACGATTCCAGCATTAGGAATGTTACATTTTGCATTATGGACGTGACATAAAAATGCTCAGAGAATGTATTCGTCACCAATAAACTGAACCATCTGTTTATTCTAGTCTAAACATCAGAAAAATGTGACAATGCTGAAAATGGCACTTACCTGACTATGGAAAATGAAACCTTAAAAAACTTAGACCTCACATTAGTATTTCAGCCACCAAATGTTGACATCAGTGCTTTTAGTATAGTAAAAACCTTTACTACTGTATGTGTCTTGATTTAGATTTCATTCATCACGACAGGATGAATCTGCATCATTCATGTTTTATCATATTCTGCATCATCTGTGTGTTTATCAAGAGCGAACGAGGATGATGTAATACTGTTCTTTTCTTTCAGATCGCCTCACTATGCTTGTCCAGAGGTTATAAGGGTAAGTGTGTACTCCTGTGCCATCTCTTATAATGGTACTTTTCTCCAAATGGTCCCTTTCTTTTCTTCACTCGCCATCTCTGACTTCTCTGTTTCCGACAGGGGGAGAAATATGATGGCAGGAAAGCTGATGTATGGAGCTGTGGAGTCATTCTCTTTGCACTTTTAGTGGTGAGTAAAATCTTCTTGTGGCAGAAACTTCACTTTGTGTCGTATGCTGTAATTCTACTGGAATTTACTGTGTAGCCCTCTGCACTTTCCATAGGGCAAATATGAACCAGGCTGGATTCTTATACCATAATAAAATGCTAAAAAAACATCTGCTGTTCCAGTAAAAATTGAGTATTTTGTTCTTAATAATGATTTCTGCAAAGTGTCTCTGAACAGCAAGCAATAGAAAAAATGGAAATCCACTTTGTTTGAATAAGCGTATTGGAATATTAATGAATCCAGAAAAGGATATTGTAATGGCGGCTAATCAGGTGTGAGGTTTTTATGGAACCAATGTTTTAGACTGTCTCTGAGCTCAAAAGATTGACAGGACCAAAGCCTCACTGTTTTTTTACTCTACCCATGAATCATCTTTATATCAGACTTGAATGAGATCAGCTCTTTTTATTCATCCGGCAGAGCACTTCATGAATCTACTTTTATCTTTTTAACATTCATAGAAAGATTTCAAGTTCATGAAGGAGAGAATTAAGCTATAATTTGAGAGTCTTGCCCTTGTCAAACCTTTTTAAGGTGTTTCTCAGCAAAAGGAGAACTTGAGTCAGGTGCTTGACTCTGTAAAACCAAGATGTTAATCAACTTTGGACTTTCTTATTCATGCTTGCCTAATTTCTTTCCTGCATCAGATAACTAAAACAAATAACATTTTAATTAAATATTTCCTAAGCCATAAGACTTGAAGATTAGTTTTTTATTCTTCTGTATGAACTCAACAGATTCACAATCCAGAAGATTCGCTGGCCTCAGTGAAATTGAAAAGCTGTTCTATTTCCTGTTCTCATTCGTGTTTGACTTATTATAACCGCATCATCTTCACAAGACAATCAAATGATTCCTGCCCATCCACAAGAACCTTTTCTTTGATCTTTTACCGCTGAAAACCTTTTATTAGAGATCCAATCTGCATTCTTTTTTCTTCTATTGTTTATTTTTTCTTCTCGTAGACCTTGCTGGTCCGTTACGTGGCCCTGTCGTCAGTCACGCTTGTGAATTTTCTGTGTCATTTATCAAGCGTTGACATCTCAGTAGTGTCAGGGGCCCCGATGGGTCTCTCTGATGTGAAAATGATGAAGTGTATCTGGAACAAAACAAAGCTAATTATCAAAGCACAATCATCCCTCTTCGCCAGCCTCTTTTAAATTTATTTTGCTGTCTGACATTTTCTGCAGATATCCTTCATAAAACACTCTTTAAAATGGATTTTCCACTATTGTGTTTTATTTGTTTGGAGGAGCTACACATTTCCTCTTTAATTTGAGGTTTCAAAGGTACATATTTCGGTTTCTCTTGTTGTCAGGGTGCTTTGCCATTTGACGATGATAACCTGAGGAACCTGCTGGAGAAAGTGAAGCTGGGGGTCTTCCACATGCCTCATTTCATTCCTCCAGACTGCCAGAACCTTCTGAGGGGGATGATCGAGGTGGACGCCACCAAACGACTCACGGTCAGTGTTCTACAGACTCTCCTTTTAAATAATCATTATTTATTTTAGACTTAATGATTATAAAGTTTACTATAGCACTACATGGCCTTTTCTCATTTACAAATATTTACACTAATTTTTATATACATTTATTTATTTACAGAAATAGCTGAGTAACACAGGCAAAATAATATGGAGTCATTTTTCGATAAACACTTTGCAAGGTTTAAGAAAATAGTTTGAGTTCACAGCCTTCTGGAATTAAAATTCTAAAATGATTGGTAATATGTATTATTGTTAAAGGCTCTTATGAGCTGGGGGATCATGGGGGTTACAGAATTACATGTGCACTTCAGCATCAACAGTTTGGATGTTCAGTTCTGCAGCCGTCTCCAGTATATTAAGCTGATTTCTATTAAAAAAGCGTTATGGGCCTGAAAGCTTTTCTGCTTTTGAGCTGTCACTTCAGGTCAACACACAGCAGAACTAATCCAACCAGCCTGTCTTTCTGGATCTCACACATGAGCTTCAAAAAGCTTGAGCACTGTGGCTCTGTCTAGGTCTTTCTTTCTCTTTCAATGTCTTCTAGTCTCCTGTTTTCCCTCGGCCACTTTTTTACTGTTCCGCTCTAGAGCAGACCTCCTTTCCCTATAGCTTGCTGGAGTGACATGGGGTTTATAAGCTTGTCCTAATAACAATCCTTTGAAATACTCCCGTTTCCTTTTTCTTTTCAGAGAAAACAGATAGCTCTCTCCTCTGGACACATCCCTGTGATTGAAATCAATAGCTCTCTCGTAGGAGCTATCCAGATGTAGTCCATTTCCTCTGTGGTTTGTCAGTTATATCAAAGAAATCTTTTGAATGATTCCAGAGTGGGAAGGAATTAGATGATGTGTTCACGATTTACCAAAATATCCAAGGTCCAATTAAAACTATACAACAGTGTTTCTCAGAACTTAATGTACCACAGTTTTCATAATAATCCCCTCTTAAATGTGTGTAAACATAAAATGTTTTCAAGAAACAAAGTATGAATAGCAACCCCCATTGAAAGCCTATTGATTTGCATGCACAGTCTTTCTTATAGCGGCTAATGTAGTGCAAATACACAGAAATAGTTTATCAATCTTTCCTTTTTGAATCTCATTTATGATCTGGCATATTAAGACTGTATTGCATTCATTCACATTATGTTCCAGACACCTGAATTGGCCTGAAATGCTTGACTACATCACATTTTTAGATATACTGTAGGATATATTTATTATAATTTTCTTCATGTTTTATCATCATTTGATGAAATACTGCTGCTTTGATCAATAAATAAACAGAGTAAACAGACATCTCATATAAAAATTCTGTTAGCAAACACGTTTGGTGAATTTACCCTTAAATCATTTCAGATTAAACCAAAAGAAAATGTTACTTTTAGTCTCAATCTTGAACCGCCAGCAAGTTCTTGTGTTCCATTTCTCACTAGCAAATCTTTCACAACAACAGAAAAAAACTCATCAAACTCATGCTCAAGTTTCTTGAGCGGATGACGGCGATATTGGTAACCTAGTAAGCATTAATTAATTTTCGGAAAAAAGAAATTTTCCTAAATTTGGCATTTCCATTATTCATTTCTGTTGCGAAACTTCAAAATGTGCATAAAACCATTGCGATGGAAACATGTCATGTTCTCACAGTTTAAAGTGCCTGTAAATTCACACACCAGTCAGATGTGATTGGATGATTCTGTTACCATCTCCTAGGAAGAATTATTCCGGTAAAGTTATTCCTGTTGGTATTACAGGAACAGAAATCATTAGCTCTGGTGGGCTGCTACTGTTAAAGCTGTTGTTCTTGTTATTCGGGCCAGAGTTTTAATTAGCAGGCTGCAGAAATGTGAACATCTCTGTAGATGCCACAGTTAAACCTGCAGAGATCAGAGGATGCCACACAGAGGAGAGAGATTAGAGAGGGCCAGCAGGAAACTGCCTGATGCTCAGAGATGGATTCATCGCTTTTATTGTCAAGCTCTGCTGTCTTTGTTCGGCTCTGTTGTCTGTCCTCTTTGAAAGAATGCTTGTGATAATGATAAAAGTTGTTTTTCTCTTTACAGTTAGAACAGATACAGAAGCACACATGGTACATGTGAGTATACACAAATTTTATTCATTCGCTATTTATTTTGTATAGTGTCAAATAATAAGTGTGTGTTAAATACATCAAATACATGATTTTATAATGTTAAATATGAAACGGTGCAGGTTAGAGACTTATACACACAGGGCAAATCAAATGCTCTGTAAATTACTGCTAACTTCCACTTCTTGCTGGTTCAGCTGATATTTTCTCCACATGACTGGCTGTCATTTCAGGGAATAGTTCAACGGAAAAAGCATTGAGTATAAATCTGAGCATAAACCTCTCAGTGTAGGTGCGACATCATAGCGAATGCATCAAAGAAAGGACACAGTCGCATACTAGACTGCATCCATACTAGCTGTTTATTTCAATGATAAAGATAAATTTTTTACATTATAAATGAAAATAGGCTGATATGTGTGCAATAAGTGAGAACATACCAAACTGTGAATGTGCTTCCCTGAATAGAGAGTGCAAGTGTATCTGTGTTTAGATAAGAGCCTTAAAGGGATAGTTCACCCAAAAATAAAAATTCTGTCTACTTCTACTCACCCTCAAGTTGTTCCAAATCTGTATACATTTCTTTGTTCTGGTAAACAAGCAGAGAAAGATATTTGGAAGAATGCCACTGTAGTAGTTGACTACTATATAGTAGGAAAAATTACACTGGTATTCAAAAGTTCCCCAGAGCCTGTTTGCTGTCCTACATTCTTTAAGACATCTTCTTTTATGTTTAACAGAACGAAAATTTTATAAAGCAATTTTTCCTACTATGGTAGTCAATGGTGGCCAAGAACTGTTTGCTTACAAGCATTCTTCCAAATATCATTTGCTGTGTTCTTCACTCCATGTTTTAGGCTGCCAAAGCAACACTTTATTATCTTGAACTAGTTTATATTTCAGCACCCATTCCTCTAGTATCAAACCTTTGTAATAGTCATGATGTAAATTATGCAAGGATCCCAACAAATGCCGTAGGGAATTCCCATATGTGCTCAATTAATAAAAAGTAAACAAGAACACTAGATGATTTCCAAGCCCATACCACTGTTTTGATCTTCTATATGGATTTTCTCACAGAGCGGGGAAGAACGAGCCAGAACCGGAACAGCCTGTGCCGCGGAAAGTGGCGATCCGCATGCTACCCTCCACCGAGGACATCGACCCAGATGTGCTGGAAAGCATGCACTCGCTGGGCTGTTTCAGAGACAAGAACAAACTGATGAAAGATCTGCTGTCAGACGAGTGAGTAACTAAGAAACAGTAAAAGTACCAACACGTAGTAACACTCTGATGTATGTAGACCATTTCCTCAGCAAATTCCCATCACAATTGGTCACAGGAGGCACATTTGTGATGCTTGTTACTACCAAGTGTAAACAAGGATGTTTCTCAGTGGACCGCTTATGATCGGATAACCCTAGACAGATGTTAATACAAGGCAGCATTCACCTCAGTCAAGGACAAGTTTTTCTCATTTTGCCAAATGTTGTTTTGCCCATGGTTAGACAAGACTGAAAGTGTTTGCTTTGGGAAAACATACGTGTTAGTATTATTGTTTTTCAGGCTTTGTAACTCACAGTACAGTATAGGATCTTGGGTTCTGGTTGTTAGAGAGAAGTCCATTGGCTCATTTATCATCTCCCAAACTCACACAATTACGGCCTGCATGCTCCACTGTGTGCCATCACTTGGTTAGTTTGTCTGATAGATGGCCTGTGTGTTCTGTCCCGAAACATCTCAGCCTCTGTCTCTTCTCTTGCCCGACGTTTAAACACAAATTAGATGACGCCTGCAGCGAAGATGAGTCATATTTACTTCTCACTGTGTGGTCTGGGGCAAGACATTTAACACAGGCTTCTCATTGTCAGAATTGAAAGACTTTCGAACTCTTCCAGACTCTTGTCGGATATGTTGTGTTTTTGTGCACCCTTAATAAAATGAGCGATTTCCTATGATCTCTGTAGGGGTGTCTTTTAGCTTTAGCTTTATGGAAATAAGGTGCTTAGTGCTCTTGAACTAATTAAATGACTTACTGTAGCTTAAACTCAGGATTATTGTAATATACTGGAAATCTCTGTTGACCACACACACATTATTCTTCTTAATATAATGATCTTAATATTTTAGTGACAACCAGGAAAAGATGATCTACTTCCTTCTGTTGGACCGTAAGGAGAGATATCCCAGTCATGAGGATCAGAATCTACCACCCAGAAATGAAATAGGTGAGGATTGATTACAATTTTGTTTGTTTGAATGTATCAGTTGATGTATTTAATTCTTAAAGATTCATTTAGGTAGTAGCAATGTTTAGAAACATTAGCTGGTCCGTTTATACGTGGTCCATTAAAAAACTAGGAACAAACAAGCTACTAGCTGGTCATACCTGGTCAGTATTAAAGAAACAACTGCTTCTTGTTTTAACATTATTGCTAATGTCAGCCACTGTGTTTTTAAAAAATCTACAGTACCTCCTACCAGGCTGAATTTTTCCACGGGGGCTGTGGATAGCAGAGGCGTTTTTTACCGGATGGGTTTAATGGGCCGTGTGTCCCATTGATGAAAGATTAATTTATTTAGATTTTTTGGTCTCCCCAGATCCTCCTAGGAAGCGAGTGGATTCTCCGCTCTTGACAAGGCACAACAAGAGGAGGCCAGAGCGCAAGTCTATGGAGGTGCTGAGTGTGACCGAAGGCGGTTCTCCGGTTCCTGTGAGACGAGCCATTGACATGGCACAACATGGGCAGAGGTACAGTATTGTGTAACTTTCTTGTACTCTTTTTCTTATATCAGAGGAGTGAATGTCTAGAATGGATGTCACATTTTGTGGAACATTTAAAAGGGAACGTTGAAGACAGTGATGTTTCTCTAAAAACTGTTCAAACAAGCTGCATAATAGCTGTTTTCAGAAGGCTTCAAAATGCTCAAAAACATGGCACAAAAAATTAAATCATTTGGCTCAATTATTTTTTTGGAAAACAATGACTTTTCAGTTGGCAAGATATTTTACTATTCTTTTTTCTCAGTTAGTCAAATAGTAAAATGCTAAATGTGCCATATGGTAATGTTTGAATCCTCAGATTTGGCACAGTATGGAAGTTGCTAATGTGCCTCTCATTTTTTTCTTGTATCTTTGGCACGTTTTGCCAAGATTCTCTTTACTTTCTTCCATGTCCATCGTGATCCATTTCATCGACCTGTGTCCTTTCCCTGTGTAGATGCTTTGGCTCAACTCCATGACATTTGTAAATTTACCTTTACTCTTTTAACTTTACTCTTTCTTACTTTAGTAAATCTGTTTTCAGTAAAAGCTTGGATATCTCAGATGCCAACCCCATACTGCAAAGCAAGGAGGAGAGGTATAATCCACTGCCATGCTCAGTTTTCTCATCTGAAGATGCAGTGGGGTTTTTAATACTAAATATATACTTGCACAGCAAGAGCACTGGCCTTTTGTTTCAACCAACGACATTTAATTTGGTCTTGGGATCTTGAGAGGGGACTTTAAAAAAGAAGTGGTCGTATTTTTGCAAATAATAGTTTTTTTCCTCACTGTTTGGCCCCTCAGTTTTGGTAGAGCAAAGGCCCGCTGGCTTCCTCCACACACATCAAAAGCATCTTATCGCCCTTATTTTGCCTTTCATGTTTTGTTTGATGTCTGGCATTTTTGTCCCTTGGTACATCCCAAATTGTTTGTTTCTTTTCCCTGCTCTCGTTTTGCCTTCACGCTTCTTTCCCCATCAACCTACATTGTTTGTTTTTCCTACAGTGGTGTGCGCGCTTAGGTGAGAGGCGGAGGTTATCAGAATTTTTGTGTTCATCTGTTCAGGCATGTTTTCTTCAATCTTGATTTAACAGTTTGGAGAATGCACAGTCCAGTTCTACTTCTGCATTAATTTGCTTAATGACATGCATGCAGAGCCGGTTCAGTCTGCCACCCGAACAATTTAAATGCGCCCTGAATATTTCTCTGTCATTTTTATTTAATCAATATTTTGTGTTTTGGTTCACTGAATTAGGTGCTAGTTCATGGATGTTTTAGTAACAGAGTGATAGATCAAATTTAAAAATGAACATTCAGAATAAAATTGCAAAATTGAATGGGTAAACAAATGCACTCAAAAGCTCCCCTGCATCTTATACAATTTTCTAATGCATTTTTACAACCAGTAGTTATTTCAATATAGTCTCAGACTTCCCTTCGCACCTTACGTTTTAATGATGCGCTACAAATAGTCTTTACAAATGTTGTGCCTTGCTTTACCAGTAGAATCATTTTCCCTTACAGTTACTGCCTGGCCTCTAGTGACTGTCCTTTCCATAACCACTTTATTCTATAGTCATTTATTACTCTTATAAACAACTCTCTCAACTCTCTCTGCTCTGACGCTCTGTTCTGTTACTACAAGCTCATTAGCTGAACGCAAGAGGCAAATAATGAATATCAGCATTTCGCTGAATCAGTGCTAATGTTTTTGGTGTTGATTTTTACGCTTGAATGATCAGAGACCGCTTAAGACCGCCGCATAATTCTCATCTAAGTAGCAGTTGATCAGTTTATGGATCAAATCCTTCCTGGAGTCTGAACGTTGACACCTTTAGGGGTGATTTACTGTTTCAATTTGCTTTGATGACAAAAACCATTGTGTCCATGGTCAATTAACTCCCAATCATTTATTGCCCTTAACCACTAAAATGTATCTAATACATGGTGAAATGAAAGAATATTGGTTTCATTCAAAACCATATAAAATGGTTAGTGATGACATTGCACAAGCTTAGAAATATATGATATATTGATTAAATTGCTAATATAAATAATTTAATTTGTTAGCAAATAAAAAGCCCTAGAGACCTACAGTACAAGAAAAGTTGACCTAAAACAAGATATTAACATAATGCAAAGGTAAACTCAAGAAAACACATTCTTGAACTTCTGCTGACAAAAACTGATGTTATGGATGTGAGTGAATGTATGTTGTGTAACTCTAGGTCTCGGTCCATCAGCGGAGCTTCCTCTGGTCTGTCCACTAGCCCCCTCAGCAGCCCACGGGTAAGCCTCTCCCCATCCTCACTCATTCATTTACAATTTTGTCCCATAGCCAGCTGTTCCATAGATAGATTTGCTACTAAATTTGTGGCGTCTATGTACAGATAATCCCATAGAACACACTTTGTGAAACTTATTTTGTGTATTGGAGCCTGCATTGTTTTCTTAATGATGTCATGCATGGTTAAGCATTAATGGCCATTTATACTGTTTAGCTTTATAAACAAGTATATCACCTATAAGCTCTTATACTTAAGCACAACTGCCTCCTATCCTTACCGATCCATCGCTTCTACCAGTTCAATCAGTCTGGGATGCTTAGCATAATTACCGCTAATCAATGCCCAATTCACAAGCTTGTTTCCTTCAAATATTTGAAGCCTGAATCACTAATGGCTTGTTGAAATCCCTTCAAAAGCTCTGGATGTAGCCAGCTTTTACAGTTGACTTGTTTAAAGAGGCTAACCGATTACAAATCCACTGCTAAGACTTCCCAATATGCCGTCCTTGAGTCGCATCAAGGGCATGCCTTCAGGATTTAGCCCAGAGCCAGTTCTGAATCCTGCCTGATCAAATATTCCACAGTTCTTCTTCTACATTTTCAGAATTTAAGACAGTCGCCCTTTGAGTGATGAAAACGGCTCATGTAGAGAACGGGTTAGGTAGAGGTAATTCGAATTAGCCTGTGAATAACTGCTTGATATAGCTCATCTGAGATTAGTTATACTGCTCAGACACAGACTTTATCATGGAAGAATCTTACCTGTGGTACAAAAGAGCTTTAAAAATCCCTCATGCTTTCATGGCATTCTTTATGCCCATTGTATGGTTGCCTCTGGTTGGTTGAATGTTTTTCTTTTCAATGTTTTACAATATGCTTGATGAGGTTTCACTTTAATGATTGTAATCACATTTGGCACAATTAGACGCCCTTATTGTATCTGTCTTAAGTATCTGACCCAATTTCCTAGCTCCATCTGTCAAAAAGGATTCACAGCATCCTCATGTCATACCTTAATCAGCAGCATTGTAGTCTATGCTCTGTGGTCAATTGCACTTCTTTTCACTAGCCATTTTGATAACATGGCGCTATTGTCTTGAAAAACTCCCGAATTCATGTTATGTACCTGTTAATTTTTTTTTAATTTATACTGAGTGAATTCCAGTCGGATGTGTGCATCCTTGTGCCCTTCTACTTGAAGTGGGAACTTTGGTGGAAGTAGGGCAATTGTGTCTCATAATGTCTCTGCTTGGAATTCACCCAGTACTTGTCACTCTTTATGTAATATCTTTTTTAATAGGAAAAAATGAGTGCTCTATTTTTATGTAAATGAGTCATTCTGACAATAGCGTCTTTTTACAACGAAGCTCACGTGCCTTGCACAGATTCCCGCTTGCTTGGTCACTGCTGACAGCATCTTTTTTTTTTGTCCCAACAACAACAACCCAGTGCTTATTTCTTTTGCTGATTTTGCTTTGAGAACACGGTAATGCGGAACATTTTATTTCCACTGTCTTGTTGCCTCTTGGCTGGTTGTGCTAATGGCATGTTTTTTCTTTCTTTCTGCATTTCCTCCCTCACCTCTCATCACCGGTGCCTTGTTCATTATCCTTTCATGTCTGGTGTTGGTGTGTGTCTGCGCTGTAATGCCTGATAACCACGGGGGCCGTGTGTTGTGTGTACGGGCTGCGTTGACGCTTTTTATTCTGCTGGCTCGGTGCACGCGCTCTTACAGCCCATGCGGCGATTCGCCGTTCCCCCGCAATCCGCAGATCTCACGTATTCGCCAAACAACAGCCCCACCCACGCTCCTGTGTCGCGGTTTAACGGCACAGGCCACCACTCCCCCAAAACCTTTCAACCAAAGACAGTTGCCCTACAGTCCAACAATAAAACCCAGACCCTACCAGCCAAGCCCAAAGTTGCAGACAAGCCCCTGCAGGCCACCCGGTCCAACCCACTACCTGACATGACGGCCCCGCCATCGACTGCAAAGTCTGAACCTTCTACGCCCTCCACGCCCTGCCACCCCCTCCCGCCACCAATACCCAGCAGCCCTAAGGTGCGGCGACCGCCTCTCACGGTGCCTCCCAAACTCTCCATTCCCCTTTCTCCCCTTTCGCCCATCCGGCTTCACCATCTTCACCCGCTGGCCGGGACTGACCACAACGGCAAATCTATCCCCACCATACAGGTTACGCCCCACCCCTCCCCCAGGGGTAGCCCGCTGCCAACGCCAAAAGGGACGCCGGTGCACACACCTAAGGAGAGCCCAGCGGGGACCCCCAGCCCTACGCCACCCCCAAGCCCCTCCATCGGAGGCTTGCCCTGGAGGACACGCCTCAACTCCATCAGGAATAGCTTCCTTGGCTCACCACGCTTCCATCGCAGGAAACTACAAGGTACTGAAACTACTAGAAGAATCGGAAAGCTAAAAATGTACGCCATTACGCAAATGATTGGAATGTAATGCATCATATCTTGCATGCGTATAAAAGGTGGAAGAATGATGGTTGTTAATCCCTTTTTATTGCAGTTTTCATTTGACAA
The DNA here is from genome assembly GCA_026939265.1 of Oreonectes daqikongensis. NCBI lineage: Eukaryota > Metazoa > Chordata > Actinopteri > Cypriniformes > Nemacheilidae > Oreonectes > Oreonectes daqikongensis. Next base: position 4,987,384 of record JAOTQM010000343.1, on the reverse strand, counting down.
TCCCCTCTTAGCAAGCTATATTCTCCAAGGACTGATTTTACAGATGGGGGGTAATAAGCTGTCTGATATTCCATTATCAGCTCTATCTAATGATATATCTAGTAATGATATTGAAAACTGCAGTAGCATCTCCCCTCACCTCCAGCTGTTTCCCTTTCCGTCTTCGACCAGGGAGAGGATCAGATGAGCTGAAAGCAGGCAGAGTTGAATTACTCTTAATCTCTGTAGGTTTGGAGTAATTAGGCATGGTTAATCAGCATTACCCTCCTCAGGTTGTGAATGCCTAATCTCTTTAGTTATGGAGTATGATGCAATGTTTCAATTCCACTGAGGTGTTCGCTTTGTCTCTCTTCAGTTCCCACGCAAGAGGAGATGTCCAGCCTAACACCAGAGTCTTCCCCCGAGTAAGTATTTGCCATTTTCACTATCAAGTAAAATTTGTGACTCTATTAAATTTGAGTGAGTGGAAGGACCATTAAAATAATATTCAATTAAGACCAAATGACTAAATACTTGTTATTTTACTGTGCGCGTGGGGGCTAAACGCATCACTTTTTGTATTAACCTGCACTGTTTAGAGCTAAACCACAAACACTCAATTAAAGCTCGTGTAATTAAGATGCTTGATTCTGGCTCTTTGAACGTGCTTTTTTCTAAATTACATTTTTTTATCACGAGTTGAAAAGAGCTATGAAAATTTAACAGTTAAAGTTAATGCGGTGGTCCAAACATTGTTCCAGGCCCCATTAGCCTAGTATGAAGACATTATCAGGGAATAGCATATCATGCATAATTCAGTGTTTTAGTTCCACTTAGCTTCACAGCCACATAAAACAGCACCGGGGTACAAAATATTTTGTGCTGTGTTTTTCCCTCTTGTTTCTCTGATGTTTTTTTGTTCATTGTGGGATAGCGTTGACTCAAAGATGTCCTAGATAGGCAGTGACTATTATTAAATCACAAAGATTTCAAGCAGGGGTGAGAATGAGCCATACTGTATGCCAACACTCAATCCTCCATTTACAGACTTCGTTGAGCCGCTTGGAAGGGTAAACTAATGATTCTCCTGTCACGTATAGGGACATGAACTCGTCGTCTGAATTATAATGTCCAAATGTCATCAATTAAAAAGCATTCATTTGTAACTGCTGTGGATGTTGACATTTAACAGTACAAGTTTTATTCTGAATTGTTTGCCAGTGCACATATTGTCACTTTTAAAAAGTGATGTTTTCATCTCTCACCATGTCCAAGACAATCCACTGACTCTGACAGCTTACTAACACTCAATTTTTCAGCTTTCATTGTTCTGTAGTAATTCAGCCGAGCGCTCTGGAAATGTCAAAGAGTGTATTCCTATGTAATCCTTTATTTACTTTAGCCAAGCACAGTTATGTGTACTGTCATTTTTGTAATGCAACTCATCTCTGAATGGTCTGAAGTTCTGTGAACTCTTTCACTTAAAAATTGAACCCTTGATGAATATACAGTATAGACGGTTTAAAGCAACAACATAAACAAACGTTACTGCGCATGCTCACTTTTGTGGCCCAAACTTAACTTCCGGTACACATCCGGAAAGAATAGTCTCTGCAGATTATTTCTGATAATAAGCAAAATAATTAACAAGTAAATGACATTAGCTAGTAAGTTAAAAGTATGTCTAGCAAGTATTTTATATTTTGGGTTAAGTAGAAGAACTGTTACTTGGCCAAACCTAAAAGTTAGATGACATTCAACAAATTGGTTATTCAATAAAATTGAACAAATTGTTTATCTAATACAATTAGTATACTAAAAAATATTAATAAATATATATATAGTTATATTATTAGCCACTAGCCAGACCGATCAACAAACACGGACCGGAAGTTTCAGCCAGTCGCGCGCATGAAATGAAACCGTCTGCATGAGATTTTGGTTCTTTTTTTATCTAGTCGATTTCAAAACACGTACCACACTTGATTTGCACGTGATATGTGAAGTTTGTGTGTTGTGTTCTGTCGTCCACACCTTTTTGGTTTTTACAGACTTGCCAAAAAATCTTGGTTTGGAAACTTTATCAACCTTGAAAAGGAGGAGCAGATCTTTGTGGTGATTCGAGACAAGCCTCTGAGCTCCATCAAAGCAGATATTGTCCATGCCTTTCTTTCTGTAAGTCTCCAAGCGTGAGCATAGTGTATCTCTGTGAATACCAATGTGAGTGTAAAAACAGTAAACAGCAAAGAAGGTTGCTGCATGATTGGCATGTTTGTGTTTCTCTCAGATTCCCAGCCTCAGCCACAGTGTGGTGTCTCAGACGAGTTTCCGGGCAGAATACAAGTCCACGGCTGGCCCGACCGTGTTCCAAAAACCAGTGAAGTTCCAGGTGGACATCACCTACACCGAAAGCACGGCTGCCACTAAGGAAAACGGCATCTACTCTGTCACTTTCACACTGCTCTCAGGTAACCATGCCGACAGTGAGACTTATTGTGATGTCAGAGCTTTGTGTCAGCCAATAGAAACACAGGCGTATGTGCGTGTGTGGGTGATGCTGATGATGTTGAACTTTGTCTCTCAGTGGTGAGAGTTTTTTCCTCTTGTTCTGCCAGTGGTCCCCTCCTCCATAATTCCCCTCCTATGAAGAAGCTTAAAATAGACCAAGTGCTTGGGGGTGTAACGGAAAAAATTTAACTGAAATAGGCCTTTTTGCCTCCTGGTAATCACTGTGCATTTTCAACCTGCTGTTTCAAAGGACAACCCAAAAAATCCCACGCTGCTGGTGCCATTATTGCAAACCCTGGACCCTCTCTACTCTCTCTCTACTCTCTCTCTTTCTCTCTCTCTCCCTCTCTCTCTCTCTCTCCCCCTATCCCTTAATTTCATTCTCTCTTTTGCCTTGTTCTCTTTTTGCTCTCTCAGCTACAGAATGGGGATTGAATTGTGTTCCTAAAGTTACACATTTTATAGTGTGTGTGCCATAAAGTCAGCCATGGGCCAAATGCACCATAAAAATCACCGTCATCCCATTAGAATTTATGAGGCAGTCGCTAAGGGGAATAAAAGCAGGATATATCAGCATACAAAGTGCATTCATTTCAAAAGACACAAATCTTCTGTTTGGTACAAGATCATTGCACAACATTTAAAGAGGCACGTGTGTGTCTGTGTGTGTGTTTTCTCGTGTCCCTGACAGGTCCCAGCCGACGCTTCAAACGGGTGGTGGAGACGATTCAGACTCAGTTGTTAAGTACACATGACCAGCCTGGTGTTCAGCAGCTGCCTGGTGAGTCCAATCCCTCCACTGCTCTCTCTCTCTCTTTCTCTCTACCTGATTCTCTCGCTTTCCCTCTCTCTCTTTCGGCGCTCCTACACAGCATCCTAAACATGCATGAAGCCTAGCCCACCCTTGCAGAGCACTGAACGCTATACACACCCATCAAGGTCAAATAAGTCTTTCTAGTTTTCAAGAAATGTTTAAGGCCCTTTCATTATTATCTGCAACAGATCCAAATGACTGTTTCATTACTGCTAGATTTGATGTGTTATCTGAAGGTGCTAGAAATACATATTTGACCTTATCACAGAACATTGCACACAAGAACTGCATTGAAAGGCACTACCACACACGCACACACTCTCATTAGCGGTCGCACACACTCGTACCTCTGAAAGCATGCGTGGAGAGCTCACACTTATTGAAGCTTTTGGAAATGCAAGGTTTTACCCATATCCAAGACATTATTTCCAGATATTAAAACACAACCTGTGTCCCAAGTAATGCGGCTTTAAGTTATCCGTTCCGCTAGCAGAAATCTGATGGGCTAGACTGCGGTTCCTGCTGGAGATTGTAAAATGAGAGAACAGAGAAATCTTCTGGCCATCTTGTCACATGGCTGTTTCTGCACGTTGTGAAAAGCCTGTTACAGCTCCCTCTGCTGGACAGAGTTGATAGAATAGAGAATAGTTTACTACCATGCTAATCATACTATTTACGCTTGCTGTATATAGTGTGTATATCATGATCAATACACACAGAAGACATTTGCGGTATGCAACAGGGAACTATGCATTTTGTAATGTATCCTACAATGCAATGCAACTTCCGTTTACAGTGTTTAAAAAATAAACCAATAAAGCAATATCAACCTGAAAAATCTTGAGAAATATTTAATTTGACTGCCAAAGGCATTCTACTTGCTCATAATACAAAAACAACACTAATAAATGAAATTCTGCAACACAACTTTTGCAGTTTTTATTATTTTTATGTAAAATATTAAACTCTTCAATCTGATAAAGTAATGAATTAAGAATTCAATAAGTTATTGTTGAAATTGCTTCAGGTTCATTCGCAACTTTTAAAATAGAGTTGCTTTCAAAAAGTTGGACGCATTGCTTTGCATGCTCTGTTATTAAACTGCAAATCTAACAGGTCATGCATGTATTCCATGTATATTCAATGAGTACTGCGACCGGATTCTGCAGAAATAGTATTACTATGGTAGTATGCCATTCCAAACATGGTCCTTATCTTGACATATACTGTCTTAAAGGAGAGCTGTAACAGGATTGTGACTCACTACCAGTGTAGCTGTAAAGATGTTTCATTCTATCACCCTTTCTATCATACCCATTCCTTCCTTCTGGCTGTGCCCTTCACCTCCTTTGCACTCACGCCTCTCGGTCATGGCGGATCTGAGATTGTTGAGTGAATGGGCATGTGAGCTTGAGTGTCCTTACTGACCGTGAGCGGACCTGCACAGCACTGAGCACCAGCATGCTTCACTCTCAACAGATGTGGCCACGTAATAAACATCTGTGCAAGGAGGTTTAATCACAGTGTTCATTTCATTACTGTAAAGTCAATGGGGTGCATTAGGAGTGAAATTTTAGGGTGCATATGTGAAATGATCGGACATTTGTTCCTTTGACAGGAAAGCGTTCAAAGGGTGGTAAGAGGTCTATTTTGTCACTTCTGCCACAACGTGCACAGTGTCTGATGTGTGGCACCCACTGTATACACAGAACTCCTTACAATACGAAAGACAGTATGTTGGTGTGCGAGTGTGTGCATGCTCACGGTTGGTTGGACGATTTGAAAACGTAAAGATTTAATTCTTGCATCATTGTGCTTTGTTTTGGGGGCAATTGTTGCATCTGAATCACTTTGATCAATCTCCCCATCGAGTTAAGCATCTTTGTAATCAGCATCTTAACTCTCGCCAGCTCTGTTCAACCAGGAAACAGTTTTCTATTCGAAGATTATTTTTAAGCTGTTGTATTAGCATCTGTGTCAGCACTTCTATCTGTAGAATCGTTGTAATGAGGCAAGAGACTGACCTACTTATGTATGTTCCTATAAAGACACAATGCGGTATCAAAACAAGCAACAGTGAACTCAAAATACTGTGAGTTTATGTATGACAGATGCCGATTCTCGGAGAATAAAGAAAAACTGGACCCTCAGATTTAAAGTCAGATGTTTTTATAGTTCATTTCATTCATAAAACCAGTGACATCAACTTTCCTACTGAAGTGAAGTGACCAGGAATATGCTACTTGAAGATATTGCATCTAATAGGTATATATCTTATGCTGTAGAGCGAGACATAAATCAACTCTTTATTTCTTCACTAGGTATTTTACTGGGTCCCTCATGAATATGGTCCATTCTGAAACGAGTAGTTTTCTATAAATGTAATGATAAATCTACACATTTGTAATGGCTCACAGCAGAAATGCTGAAGCAGTGTCCTTTGTGTCACAAAGCTGCCACAGCTGTCATGGCTCTTTGACAGTCTCTTAGGCGGCAGTAATGCTCTGTCTTGTAGGAATCGGCAGTTTGGAGCTTTCTGTTGTGGTGTTGAGAGTAGCCTAGATTGTGTTGAGAGCTTTGGATCTTCTCTAGTGTTCCTTCAGATTATCACAGTCTTGTTGCCATGTAACAGTCTTGGGGCTCTCTGTTGCTCAGTCGCTTATGAAATTGGAAGGGGGGATCCTTTGCAAGCCTATGCTGGTGTCAGTTAGGCGGTGTATTAATCCTGTTTGAGGTAACCGTCAGGTGTATTCAGAATCTGCAACAATTTGTACCGCAACATTTCAAACCATTTTTTGATTTTATTTTGTCCGTGAATTTAGCACATACTGTATATACTGCATATGCACCAGGGTATAGAAATGTGCTCTGACAATCATATAGTTTTTTTTTTTTTACAATTAATACTGTACTAAATAATGCAATGCAATTCATACAGTGTAACATTTTTTGCTACCTTACATTCTTAAATACAGTCAGCTTGGGTTGTGTTGTGGTGAGTTCATATTAAAATGTTGAACTTTCAGTAACACTTTCTTTATGTATAATGCATTATGAATGTACCTTCTAATGCATTGTAATGTGTCATGAATAATTGTAACCACAGTTAATACATTATAACACTTATCAATTAATTGTTACACTATGCATTTTAAATTTGGTTATAATTCTTTAAAGCAACATATAATGTATCACAACGCACATTATGAACAATTATAATGCATTATACCCTTTAATAACCCTTTATAATGCATCATACATAAAGGCTTTAAGTAAAGTGTTACCGAAATTTCTTAACCTATTTTATGTTGAGTTTAAGTAAAATAAAAAGTTAAAATGACTTGATAAGTCAAGTTGATTGTACTTAAAATTGTAACGCAGTAATGACTTTGTGAAATCGAGTCTCAAAATCTAATTCTGAGATAACAAGTGTTTGATTTTGATAAATTTTACTATGATTTCAATCTTTGACATTGCCTTAGTCAATAATAAAGATATCAAGGTTCAATTTTCACTAAATATCTTTACATTATGTGAGATGGGTTTAGCTGGATTATTACAGAAATGTAACTTGAGTGACATTATTATAGAATGACATAAACAAAATACCAGGTTTCACATTTGGCAAATTGTTATAGTAATTATGAATTCGAAAATTATGAATATTAATGAACATATTATTTTATGGATTCATTGAATTTGCATTGTCAGATGCATTATACCCCTAGTGTATAGCATTTATCCTATACTGGCTGAATTCATGAATTATGTATATACTGACCATCTACCTGAATCTTATCAATTTAGATCAATTTCATTGTAATGTATCAACACTGCCACATCTATTTCCATTCCATCCAGTTGAGATCACAGATTAAATGGAGACTGCCTAGCCACAGATAACCCACTACCACAATAAACAATATACAAATGATGCGTCAAACACGTAAACATGCCTACAGATGTATGCTGTAGCTTACCCCAAGCCCAGAATAACCCAGAGTGTGTCAGTGTGTTGATACATGGCTTATTGTCTCCAATTTATGCAGTCTTGTCCTGCCGCTCATCATCTCACCTTGCCCCTTTTGTGATCCTCATTGTTCATGTGTTTGTTCTCTGTCTTTCTCTCTATCTCTCTCTCTCTCTCTCTCTCTCTCTTCTTGTTTTCTCCTCTTCTCCCATCTGTGCACCCAGGCAGCCCATTGAGTAACTTCTTTGACGTAATTAAACAGCTCTTTTCAGACGAGAAGAACGGGCAGGTGTCCCATCCGCCCGGCACGCCCAAGCATGTTGCCAACAGCAAGAGACATGACCCAGAACCTAGTGCCTCCAAATGTCCATCTGGCCAAGACAAAGCCTAGATGGCATCATCAGTTGGGACACAGGAACAACCTTAAAACCAGGAGAATTACTAGATCGCTAGTTTTAAAAATCCAGTCGTGACGAATACTGAAAGGATGCTGTTGACTCGAGTTGGTTTTAAGCGTGAACCTGCAGCAAACATGCCTACAAAGTTTTATATCATGAGATAAATATTGAAGTACTGTATGTACCTACCCGACACTTTACAAAAGGCACACCAAGACATACATGGTTTTTTAAATCCAAGCATTTCTCTCCAGTGTTGTTTGCTCCTTACAGTATATCTTTGTTTTATGATGCCTTTATTTATTTCTGCTACCAGGAATTATCCAGAAAACGTGTTAAAGTCCAAGTCCTGCTCTTGCACAAGATTCATGTATGGCACATTGATGGAGGGCACATTACACAGGAAGTACAGTACAAGCTGAGGGGAAACTCCTCATTCGGATGCATCTAAACACCCCAAATGCCAACAAGACCTGTTCCAACTTATTCCTCAAACTGCGTTCTTCTGCATCTACACACAGCCACACATGTGCGAGGATTTGGAGCGAAGCCTTAAAATGAAGATGTTTATTGTACAATAAAGGAAATCCCATTATGCCTCTGCTTTCCACTTATCTGCTTGTCCTCTCTTCAGCCCTCTCTTTCTGTCCTATGCCGAAACACACATTTACAAACACAAATATTTACGTATAAAGCAGGAAATTGTTGCAAAAGGACAAAAGACGTTTGGAACTTTGGACATCATAATGCGTTTGAGGAGTTTCCCTCAAGGACCCTTGTTGGATTGTATTCTTTTCAATGTAGTCTTTCTTTGTGAAATGAAGAATTTAAACATTTTATGGACTCAGTGTCATTGCTGTACAAGATTTGGAGATCCTATTTGAAGAATTATGGGAAGAACATTGGTGTGGGTTGTGAACTGGGATAACGGGGTGGGGGGGGGATGGGGGGGGGTCACAGTGAAATGATTTATTCTGTTGTACAGACTGACAATATTCCTTATGTATGAAATGTCTATCATTGACATTGCTTAGATGAATTGTGTTGCCACATCCTGTTTTTTCCTCATGTAGCGTTAACAAAACGTCAGTTTTGAATGAAAATTTTGCGTAATGTATTCAAAGGTTACTCATGATGTCAATTTTTATTTATTTTGGGTTTTCTTTTGAGAAACATCTGCAGGATTCAGAGAACTTTTACCCTTTTAATTTTTGTAACTTATTTATCTGTTATTGTCTTTTTTTATTTATTCAACCGGGGAATATTTATATATACAAAACTGGGTGGTGGAGATTTTATTGTCTGCCTCAGGGCGACTCGCCAAGATTGTTTGAAGGATTTTGTGTTTTGTGTACAATAACACACATCCGATTTTGTGAATGAAGCACTCTCTTTTCCGGCTTTGTCCAGATAAAAGAGCTTGTAGTATATGTTAAATTATTTACCGGTAATTTAAGAATGTAGACTAGCCTCTTAGGGTGGGGGGGGGGTGGGCGAGGGATAATGAAGTATTGATATTTGTCACTCATCTCATCGTGTGTGTGTGTAACAGGTTGACAAGCTCAAATCACACGTTGTAAATAGACAACTTTGGGCAAACGACTTTCTTAAACATCAAGGGGATGCCGCTGCTCCTGACTCGATCTCTCGTAATGCATGTCCGACATTCGGCTTTAATTTGCATGATGTTGTGGATGTTCAATTTCTCCCCATCATCTTTTTCATGATCAGATTTACTAGACTTATTTCCTGTCTTTTAGCCCTCGTGTCATGCCTTGAGTTTTAAGTTTGTCGTTCATCTCCCTTACAACCTCTGTTCTGTATCATGCATATCTCGGATTTGTGGGGGGCGGGTGGAAGGTCTGGGATATCCCACACATGATCACTTACGGGAACATACAGCGTGTGGAATAAGCGGAGATGTTATCTAAGCAATACACATTATTGTCCTTCCTATTTTGTACTTTGGGAGAATAAGAAACAAAGCTGGATGATGTAATGTATCACGGATTTGAGCGGAAAGAACAGACTCGCCGCTAATGTATCCCCTTGTAACTACTGTGAACAACTTCAGTGCAACGGAAATAAATCCATTGACTTTGGGATGTTGCATTTTTGTGTGCACTTGTCTTTTGTTTGCTCATCTTTGTAATGTACAAATTCCAGTGCACATGAGGAACTGTGCACTCACAGTAAACAGTTGTACAAATATCTCATGGTATTTATTTTATTCTTTAGATACACATCTTGTGTCTCTTTTGAAGCTCTCCAGAGTAACCAATGTTAAATTGTTAAATGTTAAACACACAGACTCCTGCGCTCTCGTTCCAGCGTAAATATCAGGGTAAACAAGTCAGAGAATGAAAATGTCTCACTTTTATTTATCATTTCAAGGACTTCTGTTATTCCAATAACTGCATACAAACTGTAATATCAAATAATTTACATTATTTTAATGTTCCCAAGGTACACCTGTACTATTGACTGCATATTAAAAATGTATTTACACTTAAAAAGAGACGGGAGAATACAAAAGTATCTACAATACTACTATGTACATATACTGCTTTGACCACTGGAGGGCGCTGACGCTACACAGTTTACGAAACCTGTTCTCAAGAAGCACATTGTTCTCATTATCCAAGACGCAAGTTTTCAACTTTATTTCATCTTTTTAGCTTTAAGTGTATAATAAATATCCCATTAAATATCCCATTTGGTTAAAACTAACACATTTTTCTCTTACAAAGAATTGGACGTCCTCTAGGCACATAAACACAGTAAGTATGGAAAGCTTACACCCCTGCACATTTAAACTTTGTTGCTGTGTTTCCTAAAAGCATATCTGTACTCTCTGATGATTTTCTCCACCCTTTCCAGCTCTACATGGGCCACAAAGCGAGTGCATCCTTGATGCCAGAGTAGCCTGCATCCCATCCAGAGCATCAGGATCAAGTGCAGCGCTGCAGTCAGAGCCCAACACCAACTCTTCAAACTGATCAAAGTCCAGAAGGTCGACCATGTTCTGCAGGAAGAAGCCTTCACAGAAGACTGCCAGTTCCACGGCCTCACAAACCTGCTCCATAACACAACAAAATACGGAGATGACATGATCAGAGGACAGATTTGGATCGGTGAATTTGCATCTAAAGTCAATGTAAGCTCATGTACCTTAGCTGTGTGGTAGACTCTCAAAGCATTATTAGGATTTATTCTTTCTGAGCAGAGAATTTCACAGTGTCTTTTCAAAACAGGAAGCTGGAATGAGTGTGCCACAGGCAGGAGCTGTAAGGAAATGACAATATATCTTAGCTGTACCGAAAGAAACTCGTTTTTTAATCTTAACTATTTAAATGTAAGTGTTCACTTGTTTATATATAAACTTTCATACCTCCAACAAATCAGAAATCGACACTTCTAAACATTCAGCTCCTCCACAGTACAGATGTGCCATCATCATCTGAAAAACACAGCCATTTTAAAAGCCTCAAGTCATAAATAAGTTGTCATGTATATTTTTATTTCAAGATTTTATAGCTTACATGGAAAGTGCTGTACTTCATATCAGAGATTTCAATGGCCATGTGGTCTGGTGTGGCATTACTCCTGTAGAGGCTCAGCAGGTCTTTAAACCTTATTTGGAAAGAGCAGACATACAGTATAACAAATTATATAACTGTTACATGTCATTGACTTGTAGCTAAGATATAAGGCTTCTGTAACTTCAGAATAGACACAGCGGCTTACCTCAGTGAAGCAGACATGAGGAGAACCTTGTGGGCGTAAAACGGCTTTCCCTCCACCACAAACGTAATGTCAGACATCTCTGGATTGTTCAAAAAATGGGCATCTGTGGAGGTGACACGGTACAAACACAATGTTACACACAAGTAGGATTCGCTGTCAGGTTTGGTGTTGTGAGCTACATACCCAGCTGAGCCGTAGGTGTGTCCTTTACAGCCAGAATAGATGGGGCAGCTGTAGAGGAAACACAGTGGCTAAAGATGGCTGCCAGCTGCTTACGGCTCTCTCTACTCTGAAGACGAAAAACATATTTCAAGTTTGTCTAAAGAATTTGTTAAGCATGGTGGTTTTGTTGTTGTGCTGTTTACCTTGCTGGTTTTAAGAATGGAGAAGAGGAGTGGAAGTCCATCGGAGAGCAGCTCCTCGCAGTATTTCTCTTCACCAATAGTTGTAAAGTCTTTGAGGAGAGAAAGAGTGAGCTCAGTCCTGCACTGAAGCTGAGCGTTTTGCACCGACTCCAGCCATACGTGCAATTTCCATGGCACTCCTGACAAAAAGAAAAAACTTGTTAAAGCGCTCTAAGATCACACATCAAATGGGCTGGTCCTTTTTTAAAATAGCCAATAGCCTTTAGGTATGTTACGGTCATGAATTATGATTTGCTGCTAGTCGGAGACTCATTTTAGAGACCCAAGATGAGTCATTAATGTTTCTTGGTCTTGAAAAAGAAAGGTGTAAATCTGCTAAGAGCTCGTTTTGTCGTCTCTTAGTAGTATCCAGCATTTAACTGGCTGGTCATTTTGATTTGATAGATATCAGATTGCTTAATTCGTGTTTACAAGTGTCATTTATTTTAAATCAGTCAGATATGTACCCAGTGCCCTGAGCTCCATGGTGACATCCAGGTATTCGTGCTCGGCGCTGTGCAAGCTGGCTTCCTGCAGGGCTCTAATGCGGGCCTTACACAGCCGAGGAGTGCCTCCATCCCCATTAACATTCGCTCTCTCCTTCACTCCCTGCTCTTTATGTTCCTCCTGCTCCTCGACTCCCTCAGCCAGGATCTCCTCCAGAGAGAGGACGTCCTCCTGCGGCTGCTGGGGTTGACTCAACAGTTTCCTCAACACGTTCCTGTAGCAAAATATGTACAATACAATTAATACATAAGCACAACATTATTCTGCTATTGAATAAGCTAAAGCAAGGGTCTTCAACCTTGTCAAGGCAAACCAGGATCCCTTGGAAAAGGAGAGAGAGAGATTAGCGATCCCTTTTTACATATGTACCATGTTAACCTAAATAAAATGTACATTTAATTTAACATAGAAATATCCCCTTTGTGGGATGAACAATGGACTTTGTTTTCTTAGAGGTTCATATCCTGATGAAAATGTGAATGAATTGAAATTGATTTACATAAAAGCATCTGCCAAATGCATAACTATAAATGTAATTGTATTTTTTACACGTTATTTTTTATGTATTTGTAATGCATATTTGTATCATTTCTCTCCTAGGCTAACATCTTTTAGTATATATGCGGAAATATTCTATCAGGGGTCAGGACCTGTGTCCGTGCGCAGCAGCGTGACTGAAGCAGCTCATGCCCTCATACAGTGATGATGTCAGATGCACCCGCAACATGGGATCAGCTCCACGAGACAACAGCAGGCTCACCATCTCATAGTTCCCTAAACACACAAGGTAAATGTATGTTTCAGTAGAGCATGGTGTGGAAGGTTTTCCATGTAAACCATGTAAACCATGTTCCATTTAAACATGAGAAAAACACACGTTAAGCATAAGTGTGGAGCTTTTTCCCACCTGCGGCTGATGCCAGCTGTAGGGGCGTTTCTGCAGAGCTGTGGTGGCCGTTCCTCAGGGCTGAACCCTCCACATCTGCCCCCACATCTAACAGGAGCTGGAGGGCAAAAAAAGTTCATTTAACATGACAGACCTCAAATTGCAGTTTGTACTGTCAATACCGATTTTACCTCAGAATATTTTGTCTTGCTCGAATCTTAAGGGGTAATATAATATGTATTAGTATTGTAGTTGACCTTTACCTGCACAACAGATATATGTCCATGCAGCACTGCAAAGGTCAAGGCCACCCAACTGCGGCTCTCAGGATGGACAGAGGGATGTTTTGGTGAACAGTTTGGTACCGCCACTTCCAGGTTCGCCCCAGCATCGATGAGCATGTGAACCAAAGCCTCATCCCCTGCCGAGCAGGCGTACATCAGAGGAGTCATGCCCTAAAAACACACAGAGAGCGAGAAAGAGAGGTTGATCATATTTGTGGTATTCATCAGAGCAGACAGACATAAATTGGGTATTAGATGGAGGGACATTAAAATTGATTCAACAAAGTGCTTACCCAAAGACAAAGACTAAATGCAATTTGAGTGCAATACTACTTCACCCAAAAATGAAAATTCTGTCATGAATTACTCACTCTCTAGTTGTTCCAAACCTGTATACATTGACTACCATAGTAGGAAAAATGCCAGTGGTAGTCAAAAGTTCCCCAACACTTTTTTTCTGTTCTACATTCTTCAAAATATCTAATTTTGTGGTTAACAGAACAAAAAATTAGAAAGTATTTTTTCCTACTATGGTAGTCAATGGGCTCCCAGAACTGTTTGGTTACAAGCATTCTTCTAAATATCTTTCTTTGTGTTCATCGGAACAAAGAAATGTTTACACATTTGGAACAACTCAAATGTGAGTAAATGAAGACCTGAAGACCTTATAAATTTACCTGGTCATCCATAGTGTTCACTCCATCTGGGCCCAACAGCTGTATAGCCTGGCCAATCAGATCCGTGCGTCCACAGTTGAGCATGCGAAAGCCGAGGTCCAGATTAAACTTCTCTGCGGCAGCCTTTGAATCCAAACGTTTGAAGGAGGTGAAACAGCACTCTGGCCTGAGCAAAAAGATTAAGACAGAATTGGAAGCGAGTGTGTGTGAGGGAAGAACGAAAAAACAAATACATAAAATCTGCTGACAGACGGAGATCAGAAGTGCAAAGTTAATTGGGTAAAGCTGGAGAAAAGTGGAAGTTTTGGACAGAATGACTTTATGTTATTACTTGAGCTGTCTAGGTTCGCAGTCCAGTCCAGGGAGAAGCTGTCGTGCAGTCTGTCTCACATCATCGCTGTCCACAAACAGGCTGCGTCGATGCTCCGCATGCACCATGGCAACACGCATCCACTCCATTAGTGGAGGAAGAAGAGGAAAAGGCCTGAGAGAGACATAGTTATTTCTCGGTTATTTACCAGCTCTGCAGTCAACTACCAACATCAGACACGTTCAACCTAGCAGAGGTCATGGGAGATTGAAACTGGCACAAAACTAGATCAGAGAGAAGAGGTCAGTCGTTTTAAAGCCCCGTGAATTTGGCTCACCACAGCTTCTTTCAATCCTGCCATTCATGACCACAAACAAGCCTGGCACTTGATTCCTAATGAGACTTTCTTAAACAGCATCTGCTGTCCTCTATAAAGTCTCACTGGATTTTCAATCAGTATGATATTACAGAAGAAATTCTCTATGGTTTTCTTCTTCTTCTCAAGGGTATGAGCCAGTGATTGTGAACCAAACTGTCCACCTGCTAAAAACATTAGTATTCATTATCTGGCAGGAATACAGAGAAGGTTTCCACATACTAATGTCACTTATTTCCATCAAATCTGAGAAACCTTCCGAGTATAGAAATGAATAGTCACACTCATCTTACAAGAATGAATCACAGATAAATGTAAAAGTATGTCTTTGTATTAATACATCAGTCAGCTGGTGAGGCATTAATCTCACCTCTCTTTACTTAGGGCTATTCTGGGTGGCTCAAGGTTTGGGTTCTCCAGGGACTCCATCTGTGGACTACGTAGGTAGTAGTAGAGTGTATGAAGGGCGTCTGGAGACCAGGCGATGGGCTGCCGGCAAAAAAGACGGCCAGGAGAAAGACTTGGACCTGTTGAAACCAACCGCTGCATGTGGTGCATTGCACGAGACACTAAGTCACCTATGGCACACACATAACATACATTTTAAGCACACGTGTTGTAAAAATATCTTACTGCGATAAATGCTTTAATATGTTCTGAAAACAGAAATGCAAAACTTCCAGCACCGCAGTCCACTTCAAGTATTATAGAAAATCCATCTGCCGTTCAGTGCAAACACACAGAGACAGGAGATATGCAACTGTGCCGTTTTTTAAAAGTGCTGACAACACAAAGCATAGTTCAATATAGCAAAATATATCTTTAAGCCCATCTGTTTTATGTAACGTAAAAATGCCAAATGAAATAGGATTTGGATAAACTCAAACGTCTAGGAGCTTTATACTCAATTGCTCTAAAGGGTCTTAAATCAGCTCTCAGTGCAGAAATCCAGACTCAGGTTGTTCCCCAAAGGAGGAGACGATAGGGTAAAGACAGACTCTTTAAAGTCTGCATTGAACATTAGAAAATAATAGCAGACAGTGGACAATATATGTGAAAAGCGTCATAAAAGGCCAATGTCAGACTGACAGAATTATTCAAATGCACGTAGACCTTAAAGGACACGTGTGCACACTAGTTGTTAAACAAAGAATTGCTTTACAGTTTAGTCGAGTTCTGGATCTGACCATGTGTCTGTTATCACAAAGCATAGAGGGTGCTTTTTACTGCTTTGACCCAAACAGAAGGTGCTCTTGTACCAGCACAACAACTGCAGGAGTGTTGCTGGTCCCTTAAGGGAAAGAGTGTTTCCCTCACTGGGCTGTGAACGCAAGCAGCAGCCATCCCCCAGCCTTAGCTGCGGTCTGCTACGTAAACAAACTGCCCTCAGCTCAGGCAGTCTCACCCCCTTAAACAGGCCAGCAATGTCAACCATTTAAAGTAACACAACTTTTCTCTCGCTTGTACAGGCATGTACAAGAAATCAAAAAACACCCTATTGCGATGGACAGTAATACACAGAGATGAAATATGAATGTCAAAAGAATTTCTACATACACTTAACAACAATAAGGTTGAGAAAAGCTACAAAGGATAGCATTTACAAAAGAATAAATGAGTAACAGTTGTTTAAAACCACTTTGGCAAAACTAAGTGACAAAAATATTATATTATATGTTTAGACTAAAATTGATCATCAAAATTTGTAAAAATATAAAAGTATGAAATCTAATTTGAGGAATTAAAGGAACAGTTCACCCAAAAATGAAAATTCTGTCTTCATTTACTCACCCTCATGTTGTTCCAAACCTATATACATTTCTTTGTTCGGATGAGAGAAAGATATTTGGAAGAATGCTTGTAACCAAACAGGTCTTGGCCACCATTGACTACCATAGTAGGAAAAAATGCTTCATAAATGTCTTTGTTTTGTTGAACACAAAAGAAGATATTTTGAGGAATGTAGGAAAGCAAACAGATCTACGGCACTTTTAACTATCATTGTATTTTTTCCTACTATGGTAGTCAGTGGTTATCAAGAACGGTTTGGTTACAAGCATTCTTCCAAATATCTTTCTCTGTGTTCATCAGAACAAAGAAATTTATACCGATTTGGAATAACTCAAAGGTGAGTAAATGATGACAGAATTTTTATTTTTGGGTGAACTGTCCCTTTAAATCTTAGTTTAACCTGCAACAGTGGACAGGTCATATGACAGTAACATAGGATATTATTGTACTTTATTATTATTCTGTACACCGCAAAAGACATTGGCGCACAATCCATCGTAAGAATATAAATGTAACTTACTGAGTTCTGAGAGGCTGCCCACACAGGTGGCCAGTAGGGCCTGCTCCAGCGTCCTGAGCTCCAGCTGTACATATGCATTCTCTCTGCTCTCCGCAGGCGACCCTGGACTCTCGGCATATGGGCTGAAATGAGCAGGGAGGGATAGCTCACCTACACACAGAAACAAAGGATAGCACATTTAATGATAAACACAGTTTATCATTTATCATTTTTATATTTCCAGTACATCAACAGGTAGAACACAAAAAGGAATGAATTCCGAAAAAGCAAAAAGATCTGGTAATGTGTCTCCAAACATAAGCTTGATTTAGTCATCTTTTCACGTTATGGTGGGCTGAAGCTATTTGGGGGTCAGAATGCAAGTGGAAAACTAATTCCTTCCATATACAGTCTGTGTCTCTGATAGAGATAAGTAGAGGAAGTGGTCCATTCATTATTTCCTCTCCCCTCAGAACATGACTACTCCTAAATCTATCACATTTCTTTAGCCTGTTTCTTCTTGCTTATTCATTCACACTGTGTCTTAATGCATCTTCATCTCCAAATGTCAGCTAAATTCCTGGTGTTGATATCTGATGCTGATTGATTATAATGTCTGATTGTATAAGAATATAATAGTGTATATTTTATAATAATAATATATGACAAGCATAATCGTTCTTGATGCAGCTGTCCTTAATATGCCGTCAAGCTCTATACACGACTTGTGACAACATAGTGATTCATTTCTACTTAGTATGGCACGTATACAATTTATAAAAGGTACCATTATTCATGTTATCTGTTCTAGGTTAAAGAATTCATCTTTTGAATGAATGCGGAGTTGATTTGGCCCTTCCAAGCTTTTGGAAGTTGATATTCAGTTAAAATAACGAGAAGATCATATGTTTGGCTGCTGCTTTATAGAAGATACATGTGGGGGGAGGATGTGCGCTGCTTTCTTTTTATTTGATTTGAAATCCATGCCTCATCCCTAGATCTCTCTTTTACTGGGCATCGAAAATACCAGATTAATGTGTGGCTATGTTTTCTTAATCAAAGCAAGCAAAAAACCATTCACTGAGATATGAAAAATGATCTCTCCAGATGTCACCCACTTTTACACCAATATTAAATTGCATTTTCTCTTCAATGAGATGAACAAACTCTTTATTTACCAACTCTCTGTAAGTTTAAGTGAATCATGGACTTGTTTGACTGCAGGCACATTTTGCTACAGCAGCAGATGCTGAGATTAGTGATGAATGACAGGCTCCCGGGTACAATAGAGCAACTACATTCACCAGCAAAGCAACGTTTCAGGGTCAGCAGCGCACAGCAGTTTGTATAGCAGTTTGCAAAATTCTATCATTTTAATGTGATGAAAAAGGTGGACATTTTGGGCACTCAAATTGCCTCATAAATAGGGTGTCGCTATCTGTCACAATTCTCACTTGTATTGAATTCTCCACTACCTATGCACCTGAAGACACAGAGCACACTGGCCTAGCTGAAGTGATTTTACATGTGTTTAATATCATAGTTATTATAACCTAATCCAGAGCAGCTTAAAATACAAAAATATTCTTCATAGAGACCCCAAATGTTAAACAGGTTTGCATGTATTGGCGCTGCATAGCTGTTTGGTCTGGGCTCCACGCATGGCTGCCTGGTCATAGGCAGATGGGCTTGTATAAGGGTATGGGTGAGCCACAGGGTGTGGGATCTGCAGCTGGTCAGGCTGCGGATCCACAGACCCAAACCCTTCTATGCACCATGAGAGGTAGACACACCCATTCCCACAGCTAGCCGTGTCTATACTGGCAGCCGTGAGGCTATGAAATGCGTCATAGGCAGCCACACTGTCCCACAGACACACATCCCATCATACTGTATGTGGAGGTTTAGAATACATACATCACTGAATGGGATGCTGGGAAATCCATAACTGCAGTAAGAAAAGAGTAAAACTGACCATGGAAACATATGGTGGGGTAAATTACAGTGATACTTTTTGTGTTATCCATGAAGTTTAACAGAGAACAAATCCCTAAAGAAACTGCTGAAAGAAACCTTTCAAACGCAGCCTCACTAATTTGCCTAAATATGTGATTGACCTGTTTTCCGTGCCTGATTTTTCTTAGGTAATATGGTGTGAACACAGTGGTCCAGTCACTCCATCACACGCTCCTACAACACCTCTATTCTATATGAGGCACAATGGCAGGAGTGTGTTCAGCAGTCGTAGTCAATTGGCCCTTGTGTTACTAGGTGCTGTGTTGAATGTGTTTGTTGATTGAGAACATAGGAGTCGGCTGCTATCTGCAAGCGGTGAAAGGGGAGGTGCCCAGAATGTTGTGTGTGACCGTGCGCACGGATCATTTCTGCCAAGATCTCCCCTCTCCAGAGAGTAGACCACAGAGTGATGATAATAACTTCCTGCCATCAGCTCCTTATTTTAGGACGCACAACCCTCTCAACCCCCCAGTGTATAGAAACTTTTAGCCTACAAATCCAGTCAATAGAAAAAAATGCAAGGCCCCTTATTAAATTCCTTTTGTAAAGGAACAATATTTCCCCTCCTTTTGATAATCAAATGTCATGAAGTGGACGGTACTTAAATATTGTTACTCTCAAGTTCCTTTGAATGTATCCATACTTTATCAGAGTGTTTATCAGAGTGCATAAAGCATATATATCATACTTTTTACTCCACTACATTTCATAAATACGTTTCATTTTTACCTTTAATACTTAAAGAGATGTGTCATTATTTATTCACTCTCTTGTCATTTCAAACCTTTCTTCTACAGAACACAAAAGATGATATTTTGAGGAATGATGGTCAACAAAAACCATTGGTCCCCATTCAAAAACAAAACCAATAGAAGTAAATGGGGACCAATGGTTTTTGGTTACCAACATTCTTCAAAATATTGTGTTCTGCAGAAGAAAGTAAGTAAATGATGATACAATTTTCAAAGTGCAGCAATATTTTAGTTGTTTCTATTTTTACCAAACAGTTTACTTGGTAAGAAGTATAAAAGTACAAGATTTTTAATGTACTTAAGTAGTACTTTAGTACTTTTAAAAGTAAAAAAATGTATTCATGAAATGTAGTGGAGTAAAAAGTATGATAGGCTTCCTACTACAGATTAAATAATGTACTTGAGGAAAAATACTTAATGTCCACCTGTTTGGAAGAGCATTGCATTCGCATCGCAAAGGTTGTGGGTCAACTGTCAGGAAACACATACTGCTAAAATGTAAATGCACTGTCAGTTGTTTTGGATAAAAGCATATGCCAAGTGCATAAATGTAAATTGGAGTTATTCAACTGATCAAGGATATACCTCTTGGCAATAGATTTTGATCTCAGTGAACCTTCAGCATGTGCTTGAAAATATCTGCTTTGAGGTGCTAGGTTTTAACAAGCTTCATAATGATCCAGTTAAACATCATGCAGATCCTGGCATGTTGCCAAAACTCCAGATGTTTGCAGACTCATATGCACAGTCTCGTCGGTTCAATAGCACAACATATAACTCATGTGAGTCAGCTGTCCTGTTTACAGAATACGTATGAATGACCTCTATGATGGACAGTAGGGTCAAAGAGCGCAACCTCTCAGTTTAGCCCAATGATCCCACTTGCCACCTGATGCCATAACCATAACCCCTCCAAAAAAAGAGAGAGCGCAGTCAGGCCCATAAAGACTAGTTCAGAGCTGCGATCCGTCAGCTAGAGCCAAGAATCTACACTGAAGCTTCATTCATAAGAAGGATGGTAAACAGATCTAGCCCAGTGCTGAACACAACTTCCATCTGCTCGCTTCTCCTGCTCATAAACCCTTGAGCCAGTTTCCATCAAGGCAGCAATTTCAATTGCAAAGTATTTTTGTAGCAGTTTTTCAAAACATGTCATGGCTACAGAGTGGATTTCCTGATCTGGGGGTTGAACAAAGGACACAATCTCTTTCTGATGTTACCATACTTATGTGCTGAGTATTCGCAGTGCTTTCACGGACTAACAGGGTTATCACTAAGTAGGGTTTTAATGTAATTTAGCTTGTCAGATTCCAATATTAGTCAAAGTTTGAGGGTTTGGTGATGTGCTGAGGAGAGATGGCATTACCATTAATCATCCAGAGTTAATCCATAAAACATGATGGGTGTCGAGGCTGAAGGCAAGCAGATACCGCTGAATAAATCAGTCTGTGTAATTGCTGTGATGACACACGCTTGATTAAGTTACAATTTGTGGTGAGGAAACATCATCAGTCAAGAAAAAAAAGCAGATATTTACAAAACCCATTGGAAAAAAGGTACTTGCACTAACTTGGTTACTCTAGCACAAGCTGAACATAAACGGTATTGTTAAATGATAATAATCCCCTGTAACTAAAATAGGTTTCCCTTTTTAAAGCAAACAGTTAAAAGAATAGAAAGATGTTTAATAACTCGAGTTGGCCTGTATTTAAACTGACAGATTAATAGTGAATTTTATGGGCTGTAAGAAACTATAGACGGCCATACAGAGTATTCCCAAGTGTGTACTCACTCATGTAAGTGTGGTTAAAAGCATCTCTGGGCTTTAGGAAAAGCTCCAAGGCACCTTCTTTATTTGAATATTAATAAAGTGTTGAATGGTTTTCACGCTTTACGATGAATGAGATGCTAATTCATTTGCGAGGTAATTGAAGCTCTTTATGTGAGATTAGATGCTAATTCTGTCAAAACAGTGAAGCTGCCCCATCAAATATTTTATGTTTTTTCTTATAAAATGTTACATTCCTATACACAATAAACACTCTTTTGAAGTCTTTATCAACAGATGTTTCCTCTCAGAATTTAAGACAAAAATAATGTTTTGCATTTGACAAACAGTTTCTTATGTGAATGACATCAGCAAATGACCATAGACTGCACATGGCACAAATCTGGTCAGACTGTCACGTAAACAAGTTACTTTCTGAACAGAAGACAGCAATACAAAGTGACAAATTCTCTCCTGAAGTGCACCGTTGAACACAGTGGCCACCCTGAATTTAGCCTTTAATGTAACACCTCTTTAGAACAGATGCTAATGTATCAAGACAGGCATGCCAGAGCTGAGGAAGGTCAACACGCTGCCAGAGCAGCTGTCATTACATGATCTAGGGAGGCACCTTGTCCTCTTATAGAAAGCATTTGTCCACTCTAGATGCTTGCGGGCTCTTGTAAGACCCTCAGGATGATGTTTATTACAGAACTTCTCGAAACACAAGCAACGACTTGCGTATAGTCGAAAAAGTTTAAGCTCTAAATAGTCCCAATCATTTTAGCTAAAAATAAATGAATGGTAAAAAAAGTAGAAAATAAGTTCAGCTTCTAAAAACGAAACACACTTAGGAGTTAAATGACCATGGCTGGGAAATGCTCTAATTTCTGTGGTTTGTTGTCAAGCTCAAAGAAACCGGGCTGTGTGGGCGGAAGATTTTATGAGGATAATTAAACAATCATGATTACAAGGCTCCACACACAGACCGGCCCCAGACCAAGACCCCAGACCCCATTCAGTGCCGAAATCTGATGTGAACTGTGTGTCACCTGCAGCCAGCGCTTTTATATCATGGCTGTCATTAAAGCTAAAGGGAATCTTAATTAAATCTATTTATTCCAGGGGCGCTATCACTTCCCTTTTAGAAGAATAAAATGTATCCTTAGAGAATTCAATGCTTCAGTTGACAACGTCATAATGGCCATTATTTGCTTGTTTATGGTAAAGCATGTGACTGTAATTGACCTCCGCCTAAACTAAAAGTATTCAAAATAATGTCTGTCTGCCTTAAAAATATTATTTAACATGAGTTTGCATGAAATTAATTAGCCTAACTAATATATTTTTTTATTTGAATGAACTTAAAAATGTAAGGCAACCCAAAAACTAAAAGTTTTTTTTCCAGAGATGCACACTGATGAAATTACTGATGAAAGAATATATTTTTTAACTGTTAACGTTGCTGTGGAATTAAATTCACTTGGTTGAATATAGTGCCGCTATACTTCTGAAACCTTGTATCTCCATATTCTGTGATTTTTTTTTCCATCATTATTGTAATTATTGGTTACCCTTTACGTTTTTCACAAGGTTTTGCAAATATCTAACCAATAAAAAGTATTAAGAAGTACAACTTTGAAAACACAGTATTTAATCATTTAAAAACTACAGTGTTTTTCTATTCCCTGAAGAAGAGAGAATTTGAACAAAGGACATCCAAGGGACAACAACAATATTATCATGTTTACTAGATCATATACCAGTCTACCATATGTAGCTTTCATGGCCTGTTGTGGCAGCTCTTGCTTTTTTCAGATTTATGCAAAAAGCTTTTTAAAGCCTATTCTCTAAATTCTCTCTTCATTTCTGTGCTCGGTTTTCACATTTTGACACCCTGCCAAGCACTTGCAACTTGTATATGTTTTCAGCTGGGATTTTCCCTTTGGCCTGTCACAACACTGATGCTGTTTCATAAAACCATATGGCAACATGCACTGACCTAATGATATATTAAAACAAACTAATTTGTGAAGCATGGTTCGATAATAATTATGTTTTGTACATTAAATGGATGCAGGACCTGGCATTACCAAATCACAATACGCTTATAATACCATCTGCTCGAGGACGTTTGCATGTACAGATGCCTAGACAAATAGACAAAACCACAATAGAGTCGACAATAGCAAATAGGCCGTTTTTAGTGATTAGCTCTGGAGGTCAACTGGGCAACTAAAGACTTCCAGATTTGGATATGTTCAGGATGTGAGACAGGAACAATTGAAATAGCGGTTGTTTAACACTACTCACAAGAACAGCACGTGCACTCTGAGTTCCTCAGCTTCAGTGTCAAACAGGTCGGCTGTACCTCAGTATGTGTAGAAAATGACTTTACCAGCCACGGCTGAATGTGCACGAGTCACACTGAGAGTGTACATGTGAATCAGATTAATACACTTCTCAGCCTGAGTCTACACAAGTGTCTGAAAAAACACTCAGGGTGCAAATAAAAACTACACAAAGAAAACATAATTAGCTAACGTCATATCGTCAAAGTTAAGCTAATGTTGTATATATACAGTAATGAGCATTATGAGGCGTGTGCAAATAAAGGCTGTGTACTGTACTAGCAGTGGTGTACTGTAGCTCCAATTCTATTCCCATAAGATACTAGCAACACATTTCCAATCTTTCCTCCTTGAATAAAAGCCATGCATATAATAGGCCTAACATAATTTGCTTGTCCGCTCCATAAACCCATTTTTCTGAGTCGGATTAGTTATGTACAGGCTATCCTGACACGAAAATGATCAGAAGGCTGATAAAAACCAGGAGTCTGTGTATGATGGCTTTCCATTCTTCTCATCTCTGGGCTTTTTCGCTTGTTTCTGCTTATTTTCCTCAGCCATGCAGAGCTTGTGGAAGGCTTACAGCAGAACAATGGGCTTTTTGTGAATTATGAAAATGTATGTTTAGGAGGTTGGAAAGCCACAGCCAAACAGTTCTGATAACTGTAGTATAGTGCTTACTAAAAACAACATAGCATCATGATACCTGTTTTTTAGACATATTCCTATGGTATCTGCTCATGCACTGTATCTTGGTATTAAAGGAGAAATATTGCCAAGCTAAAACCAATATTATTGTTTGTATCTGATGTGATGCAATGTGTTTATACGTTTTAAGGAGTAAAATATATATATATTTTTGTAACTTGTAACACACCAAAAACACAGGAAAACACGACATTGCAAACAATTTCTCCTTTAACAGAGTTTTCTTGGAGTACCATGTAAATACCATTAGACGTATATGCAGAAGTGATATACAGAATTATAAACAGTATTAAAGTACCATTATTGGTACTGTTAGGAAGATAGCTTGAGTGATACAGTTGAATAAAAAAAGAAATGTTGGATCAAATTTAAAAAATAAAAAGTAACCTGGCTGCCTTAAAATTTTAAATTAATTCAACCTAAAAATATTGTTTAACTTTATTATTATTATTTAAATATTAAGTTTGCATTCAATTCATTAGTTAACTAATATTTTTTAGGCAGCCAGGTTACTTTTTTTAAAGTTGAACCAACATTTCTTTTTTTTATTCAACTGTATCACTCAAGCTATCTTCCATATACTTCCTTTTTTAAGTTAACCCAAAAAAATATTGTTTACAGTGTACATAGCACGTTTATCTATAAGTTATCAGCATTACTTGGCAGGCTAAGAGTAGATGATGTATTCGTAGGTTTAATAATCTCTACCACTCGTGCCAAAAACCTGACAAATATCATTTCCTTGTGTTTAGCCTGCCATGGTGATTGTAAAATATACCAACGCCGTGCATGCCTGGGCCCCAAGTTGTCATGCAGAGTGATCAGGTCTGTGCTAAGACATGACTTTATGTACTGTACACATAATTAAGGTGAGCTGAATATGCTTCTCTTTGAAATGTGATAAAAGTGAAGATTGTATTTTACTGAGACCATGATCAAGGTACCTCGCATAACTTGAAACCTGGGAACAGGAAGACTTTTGAACACTGGTCACACTTTACATTAGTGTTTATGTCACATTGTAGTTGGTAAATGAACATACTACATGTACACAAAGTAAATCCTGTACAAATGTTGTGTTGCTTATCATTTTGTGTTAGTTAACACTGATTCTGATTAGGATTCACATCTGGCAATATAACCCAACACAATATTACTAGAGACCCACATTAAAACCCGTTTTTGTCTGTTTTTTATGTTTAGTCATTTTCAGTGGACTGTGTGCAACATGGAAACCATTATTTCTTTGATTACTTACCATTGGCATTTTTCCCGCAGATGAGGTGTTCATAGTTCTGCACAAGACCGAATATCTCCGCGTCATTGTTAACAACAGCGTCCAGCGCGTCGGCTCCCACTGGAGAGATGCTCTGCGCAGCCAGCACACGCACCCCGACGTCCTCCACCAGATTCTCAATGCAAGCCGTCAAACAGATCGCAGCGTATTCATGTATGCGCACCGAGATCCGAGTGTCCACCATCCACCTGAAAAAGCGTCCGACAGACAGGCTCAGTCTGCAGCGGGATGACTTGCTCTTGCGCAGGACCTCTCCAGCGCTCATGCTATACAGCGATATGGCTTTGACCGCGGCCGACACGCAACTTTCTGCGAGCGCCCAGCCCATGACCAGTCTAATAGCGCTCTGCACCTCAAAGCGCGTACACCTGCAATGCAAAACACTCAGGCGCTGAGCCTCTCTGGAGATCCTCAGTAAAGCTCTGCGCATCAACGTGGACAACCTCCTGACGCTCTCCGGAGCGAAAAGTGCCCCATCTCCAGACACTTTACGCAGGACCGCATCGATCTCCTCGTCCGCCCAAGGGAACTCTTCTAACTCTGGTAACCTTGGACATTTGGAGAATGTGTCTTCTGGGTCTTCGGGTAGCGCCGTGTTCACCGTGTCCCAGCTGTTGTTTCTGCTGTTCATAGAACCCGCGTAGCTCCACCAATTTCCCCGCTGTGGAGAACTGATGCGCGCCTGCGAGTTAGATTTGGAGGAGGACAGGCTGAGAGATCTGTAGGAGTCTCCTGCTCCATATCCAGAATCAAGAGTCAAGTCTTCCAAAGTCTTCATGGCTGTGTTGCTCAACGCTGCCATTTAGGTATGTTTTTAATTTAAGGACTCTAAAAGTTAGCTAAAATACTGTTGATTCCCTTGCGTTAAAACTACAAAAGCACATATTTACCTTTCATAACGCACGTCCATAGCTTGATCTAAGTTCCGTACTGCTGACAACTCAATGTAATGTGAAGTTCGCCGCTCAGCGAAACTTTAAAGCGTGAAAAACTTTCTTCCAATCAGCTGGCAGCTTTCTTTCAGCCAATCAGACGCATGCAGCACTAAGAGTGAAGTGAGAAGGGATAATGGCTATAATCATGTTGACAATAGGGTTACTAAAGAGTAGATTAGAGATGATGATCAATTTATAGCCCATTAATCAAATGAAATCAAGTGACATTATAGTAAAAAAGTTCAAATATTTCTGTATTCATGTGATGCGTGTATGCCCTCATGTGGTAGAAGAATAATACTGCGTAATGTCAAATCTTTTACATTTTCATTTATTCTTTAAAATAAGAAGTTTTAACAAGGAAAATGTACATACCTAAATCCTCTACAAACAATTTCACAGAAATTATCCCTTCCTCACAATTTTGCTGGGTTGTAAATCTTTACATTTTGGCACCCGCTATTATACATTAAGTATTTGGAATAAACGTCTACTAATCAAAACTACCCAGTATATTTTAAATTAAAGAGACAAATTACAGTATATTGTTTAAGCCTCTCTGCACGTGTCCCTTTCAAATGCTAAGTTTGGCAAACCAGCATTTAAAATGTCTCGTGTTCCTCTGGTGTACTGTGGCTGGGATCATATTTTATCCAACAATAAAAAGTTCACAAAGCCCTTAGTAAATCCTTGTTCATTTCACTTCTCACATGATCGAACACAGCATGGAGAGCCCATCTATCCCCTTGTTATAATATTCCTGAAATATGGGGCAGAAATAACCACCTCATGTGTAGCGTCAGTCAGCAACTACAGGGTCCTATAAGCAGTGTTGCTCTGCTACCCTTGAGATGCTTTTTTAACAGAAGAGTTCCACATGCCCCGCTTGGAGTGGAAATAGTGGTAGAAGTTCCTCAATCTCAGTCTCTCGACCTCTAGACCATTCTGGAGAACCCTGGATGTAAAGCACAAATGAGACAGAGGAAAGATGCAACATTAACTATTTTGTTCTTCTGGAAAGTATGCAGCATCAATGCAGTTTATACAAAATATCACACAAACTGTAAAATTCTGTAAAAAATAATAAAAATGGTATCAAAACAAATTTGGCAATTTGTTGAAATAGAATAAATGAAGTTACCTGTCCAGTAGTTCCCAGTCCTCTCCTCCCCAACGTTCTTTAAACTCCTCTGTGTTCATCCCACCAATCTTATCAAAATCAGACTTATAAATCCCAAACAAGCCAAAGCCATTCACTTCCCAATAGCCTGTGTGAGGAAACATATCAGATATCAGAGGAGTGAAGCTGAGCCCTCTCAAAGCTGTATTTTCTGTATCTGTTTGTTTATACATAACTATGTTGCCTTGTACGTATATTGTTTTTATTAATTATGGCTGTTTTTTCTATTCTATGATAAAAAGATTTTTTTTGGTTATAAAGATTACACAGTGTAATTACTTTTTTCCAGACAATGAATGCAATACATGTGATCTATCTGTGGTACGTAATATGATTGTATTGTTACCTTGTATGAAAGAAGGTTTGATCTATATTTATTTTACACATCAGCCTCACCAGAAAACCGCCTCTGTAATCTGATATACAGCATTAAGGGGGACACAGTTTTTATTTTGACACTTTATTATTGTATCATATAAACCTGGAGCCTGGAGAAGTAAACTGGTAGACATTATGTCTAAAAGCTAGCAATCCCATTTATATACAAACAGGATTTGCAAGAAATGGAATCAGTGACAGGTAACGGCTGAGGTGCCCTTGAGCAAGGCACCTAACCTCCACTTGCTTACTATACAAAATGTACAAATGTATAGTACAATGTAATGTAAGTCGCTTTGGATAAAAGCGTCTGCCAAATGCGTAAATGTAAATGTAAATGTATGCACAACTGGTGTTGGAACAAATGTGTTTTGTATGTGTCTACAGTATGTCTGTGTGTATGTCTAGCGGCTGTCTCTGAACGTGTCTGTGTTTTACCATCAGGCTCCGATGGTGAACTCCCACAGTCCAGTCTCATGACAATGGGTGCGAATGCCAGTCGGCCTTCTACACAGTGCTTCCTTATGGTCTCCAGGATGTTGTGAGGGAAATGGATGTGCAGGTCACATAGGAACACGATGCTGTGATTGTCCTGGACGTTACGGGTATGAACATGTCACAAAACTCAACATTACTTCCATTAAAAAGTAGCAACTTCTAGAAATGTTTTGATACTTTTAAAAGTAACATTCCTCAACACTGATCTACAACATTATGCCAATGTTTTCTTTTCTCGTTCATTTCTTTTCTCACCTCTATTGTGTCCACACCCATCTGCAAACCAGAAGACCTTTCGAAGTTCCCCTCTCTTGTCAGATACTCATACCTACACACCCAAGAACAGGGAAACACGAAATGATTATATCTTTCTTGGGTAGTATTGGGAAGAATGTGGGACTAACAACACGGATTAAGGTACAGGCTCCTCATGCAGACACACTTTTGTGAAGATGCATCTTTCCTGCAGTGGCTTAACTAAAAATAGATATACATGGGTAAAACAGAGGGAGAATTGTAAAAGCCCTGCAGGTAACATGTATTCACCTTGGAACAGTGCTCTCCTTCAGCGCCTGCTGCACATCCATATCATCGCTCTGGAAGTCCACGATGATCACGCTGAAATTCTCATCTTTGGTCTCACGGTGCAGGAGCTCCATATCTGAGATGAACTGCTGCACCCATCGAGCCTGATTCTTCACTGCCACAAACAGACAACTCAGATTATGGCTTGATCTAGATTTCTCTTTGTACAATATGTGAGTACTGAGAGAGAGCAAACCAGCTTTTAGAACAGATCAAACTGTAAATATCTTATCGCAGTGTGTATTGTGTTTGTTTTATATACCTGGCACAACAAAGTGTACCATCACATCATGCCTCCACTCTAACATCGCTGGCTGGCAGAGTAAGGGTTTAGCCCAGCTGGTGCTCCAGGGTGTGTTGTTATGAGTTTGGGTGCTGGAACTATTGGGTGGTGGGTTTTTGGATGTCACATGGTGGGCCGAGGGCACGGTTCCTTCTCTGCTCTCAAATCCGTCCTCATATCGACTGCGGTGCAACAGGAGATAGATGTACTCAGACAGGCGCACAACCCGCTTCCCTTCCTCCATCAACAGCAGCTCCATCAAATAACGGTTGCCTCTGGCTGAATCTCTCCGCTTCTCTAGATTTACAATACGGAGAAGAGTATAAATCCTTATAGAGAGGGAAAAAGGGGTGAGAAAGAGCCAGAAAGAGGGAGAGAGAGAGGCAGAAAGGTAAATGGAGTGACACTGAGGAATGTCAAATTATACATATAACATAGCACATCTTGTTGGGTCAGGAGTGATATAGTTTTGCATTTATTATGATAAAGTAATGATTAGATAAAACAGTTCAGACCGTATCACTAAAAGGGTTAGAATTAAAAGCTTAACAGCTGATCTGCAAACTCAGCAGAATGCATAAACACGCACCGTCACCCACATTTAAAAGTATAAAAAGATTTTTTTTTTTTTGCTCTTTAAGTAAAGAATTAAAATAAACTTTGCACAAAATAGAAACTAAAAACACATTCAGAAATTTGGGTTTAGTAAACACACTCACCCTCCGCTCCTCTCGTTCAGCTTCTCTATGTACTGCGAGATCACATCAACAGCCTCGTTCTCCGCCAGCTGCAGATTCCCTGAGACGTTACACCTCAGGTCATTCCAGTCTGACCTCAGCAGCTCAAAGTCTACAGGGTTCACGCTGAAGGTACGCTGCCAGTTGATGGCCTCCTCTGTCAAGTGTGGCCTCAATTCTGCGTCCTCGTAACTGTACTCTGATATCTCTTCATCCTCAAAACCCCTGCTCTGCTGAACCATGTCTGAACCCTTCAGCATCTCTGAGATCTTTGTCGCCTCCAGCTCCGGAGGCTGGCTGATCTCAGACGAGTTTAGCCCAGGGTGGTCTCTGTTTTCAGAGCTTAATGGTGGCAGGCTATTCGGATCTGATATGAAAGTCGTTGGGTTGCCCCGATAATGAGGCCCAGGCTCTGTGGGAAAGGAAGTATGTCTGTTTTTTAATAAAGATGGTTGGGTGGAGGTCCTTTGGTCCATTAGGTGAAAGTTTGGCCAGTGGAGAGAAGTAGTGGCTTGTGTTTTTGAGGATTTCCATTTTGAACTTAAGTCCACAAGGCGCTTGGATTGATAAAGGAAGACACCAGGAAACACCTCCATTGGAGGTTTTGGAGGATACCCCTTTGTTCTATGGCTTAGTGGCCGAGGTCTGGTGATGTAAATTTTGTTAGTATTGTTTTCTTTCTCCACATTGGTCCAAACAACAGACTTGCCTGCCTTACTTAAAATCGTATTCGCTAAAACATAAAGAGGGGATTTAAGAGGAAGTTTAATAGTAGATCTTGCAGTTTCTTTTTGCAGTTTGCTTTTGCGTGTCCTCCCTTTTGCAGGGAGGAACCAAGCTAATGAACGGCCTCTGTGAACAAACACAGGTGTTCGGATGTCCCCGTCTTCTTCGCTTGCCTGTTCATTTGGAGCTCCGCTTTGAGATTCCAAAGCACCTGCACTGCCTTTCGCTTGCCTTACATACTTTGTTTCTGGTATTTCCTCATCTACCACTCGCAGTAGAGAGTTTTTTTTTCTCCTTTTACTGTCATCTTGTTCTTTTAACTGACTGTACTGCCTCCCTCGCTGAAAGACATGGCTTTTTGAACCCAGACTGTCAGCCTTCGAGGAGGCAGTGGAAGCTGTTGTCCTTGACATTTGATTGGGTGGACGGGTATATGTTGTCCTCCTGACTGGCCGGTTGTTGGAATTGATTGTCTCTTCTGGGTCGACCCCCTCTTCCTCCTCCAGAAAATCTGAAAAAAGAGACAGGCCAAGTGAAACTAAAGCTCTTGAAGTAATTCTTGTAATCCAAAATAATTGCTTAATGACATGTAGCGATTAAAAAGTCAATGACCCTGCTGCAGTGTGGACACAAATCTACAGCTGATCATTATTATCTTCAGGCTTTCTAACCCCTGCTGCTACACATAAAACTGCAGAGGGGTGTGTCTAAGGACAGCTGCAACAAAATGTCCAACACGCACGCGCACACGCACACACACACACACACATGACTATTATACTTCACAAACTATGTATTGTTTGTATCCCTTAACCCTCACCCTTCCTGTAAACCTTGTCAAATAAACATCATTTAGCATGTTTAATAATCAATTTGAATTTAATGTTGGTGGATAAGACTTTTACTTATGATTGTGGAAATATTTGGTCCAAACAATGTATAGAAACATAAAGCACTTTTCACTAAATGGTACACAAAGAAACTTTACCTTTCATTCGATTAAAAATGCAAAGCTTCTTTTTCTAATTAAGTTGTCAGCCAACTGTCAAGTGCAGTACATTATTTGGTCTCGAGAGATTGTTTTCTTGCATTTGGCATCTGCAGTGTGTTAATTCTGAACCCTGGACACACATACTTAGACTCATTACAGACACAAACATTGAGATTTTACAGAGACAAAACAACTGCTAGTTGCCAGCTGAGCACAGACCATCAGGTTTGGGGAAGAAAGCAGGCAGGTCACCTTCCTCCTCATCCATCTTCATGTACTTATAGAAGCCAAATCTGTAAGAGAATTAAAAAGAGAGAGAAAGCCATGTTTCACAAGGCATCTTCTCACATATTTATTTATTTATTGATTGATTGATTTCTTTACGATCATGATTCTTACTTTTCTAAGTAGACAGGAGACTCTCTGTAAAAGCATTTGTTCTTTTTCTCCATGTGACTCAGTCTGGTGAAGTCATTGGGATACACATAGGATAGGTAAACCTGTTGAAATATATAATAAAATCAAGTCATTTATTAAAAAACAAGCATTTTATACAATTTAAAGGGATAGTTCACCCAAATAAGAAAATTCTGTCATTATTTACTCACTCTCTGGTCATTTCAAACCTGTATGACTTTCTTATTCCCGCAGAACACAAAAGAAGATATTTTAAAGAAACTGAACAGTGGCGGCACATTCCCTTCTATTGTATAGACACAAAACCAAAGTGAATGGGTGCCTGTTACCAAGTTTCTTCAAAATATCATTTTTGTGTGTTCTGCAGTCACTTTATAGGAACTGTGTCATACTAAAGATATTAGGAATTATAAACTATATAATTAAATAACTTGTACTAACGCTGATGTACTGATTGATATTGGCCAAAAGAGGGCACTGGTTGCTTTAAGCTTGACAACATGGTCTTAACCACTAAGACGTAAAAGTGAGCTAGACAAGTGCAGTAGCACTACAAGTTCATCAAAATATCGTAATTTTGCAACATTTTTATATGTAATTAACATTTGTGGTTAATAAAAAGACAAAAAAAGGAAATATTTCTCTTTTGTTTTTAGCATTGCAGTTGAGATGTGTGTGGTGAAACTAGTTAACAAACTACTTACAAACTGCAGACCCTGGTAACGTGCAATAGGGAAGTCCTTCACAACATATGTAGGAGAATACACACAAGATGGAAGAACGTTCTCCAGCCTGGATTGATGTATCATGGGAACTAAAAGAACAAATCCATCATCAGGACAATCCCATCACTTTTCTTAGTTCTTGTATTAGACAAGCAGTACACAGACCAATAACAAACAAATGTTTAGCACAAACATTAATTCATTCACCTAATCTACAAAATATATTTATCTACAAAACTCAAGGGGTGCAAGAATTACCATTTTGTGACTTTGTATTTAACTTATCACATAATCAATGGTGTTGTGAATGTGAATATTGTATGATCACAGTCATGCAAACAACACAGTGGGGAATACACACTCTTGTAGAAGGTGTCTCGGGGGTCTGCTTTGAGCATGTCTGCAGTATGTATCTCTGTCCTGTGGTTAACCGGCAGAGTGAAAGAGTGGCTGGCAAGTGTCTGTGGGATGTGCTTTACACTGTTCATCTTCACACTGGATTCATCTGTCACAGAGGGAGAGAGAATAATATTTTTCACTGCAAAGACGTCACATCTGGGACAACATATACAGTATATTTCAGAATATTTGTAGTTGGCCTGCCCTCTATTTTTTTAGTGACAACATTCCCTCAAATTATTAACTCTACACATCCATGTTTCAAGTTGTGTGCTCCAAATTAAAGAAAGAAATAATAGTTAATACAAAATATTTAATATCGCCTATTTGCTTATTCTTATCCAAAATGTCAAACCATTCTGTTTATTTCCAGGTTTAAATTAGATTCTAAAAGCCACAACATGGTCTCATCATATGCTATGGTTTTTTGGCTCTTTACCACTACCCATATAGCTGGCTCAAAGCCCCTGATAAAATCCTGGCTCATTCTAGGAAACCTCAGATCTGGATGGATCAGCTCTTTTTCAGATAGTTACTTCCCCAAGGCTTAAAGAGACGCAACCGGGCTCTCACACACACACTGCCCACGTCTTAAAACAAGCCCTTGAGTTCAGTCTATGGGCACTGAAGCGTGCAGGTGTGTGTGTGCCTGCGGGGAGGTCTATTTATTACGGCTTATCTCCTGATGTTATTAGCGCTCACAACAGCTAGTCACTGATGAAAACACACTTTAATTAGTCCTATCGATCGACCCTAAATGTGCTACGGGCAAATATGAGTTATGCAGCATTAAAGTCTATACCTCATGGTAGCAATGTTGTGTGATTCTGCAAGAAAGCACAGAACACTGATAGACGCATGAAAGGGGAGAATATATAGACTTAATATTCTCAGCATTGACAATCACATGGATCAGAATTCTGCCAATAGGAGACTTTGACCGAAGTGTCTGACAGTGCTGTTGAAGAATAAGCCATTCACCTTATGGCTTTATTGATTATTGAACAGACAGAGATATTTGTCAGACACAGTTAGAGTAACTAAGAGAGGTCAATGCAGTGCTTTGCACCAGTAAACACATTTATTTCAACCTTGGGCTAGACTGGATTTTATCTTTTAACACATTCACGACACAGTGGTGAATGCTACCGAAAAGCTGCTTTGTAGGTTTCTGATGCAATGATCTCTTCAATAGACTATACAGGGCAGAACAACAACTAAAAATGGAAGAAACATATTAAAGTCGAGATGTTCTTGTACTTTTGAGATAAAAGTATTTGATGTCTCTTTAGTTTATACAGTCTATGAAAATTACTCTGCAAATATGACCATTACATTAAAGAATCAACTACGCTTGCATATCAGTGCTTATTTGGCTGGTTTAGCAACTTCTCTCAACCCATCACAATAAAGTGATAAACAAATACTATTATACATGAACACCAAGATGATGAATCTGTTATTCTAGTAGTTGGTAACTAGATATAAGGTTATGTGAGACTTGCATCTCAACATTAGAGTTACTGAAGTTTATTTCAATTATTTCAAGTCATCAACTCAGTTATATTT
The DNA here is from genome assembly GCA_026939265.1 of Oreonectes daqikongensis. NCBI lineage: Eukaryota > Metazoa > Chordata > Actinopteri > Cypriniformes > Nemacheilidae > Oreonectes > Oreonectes daqikongensis. The sequence continues at coordinate 4,951,919 of JAOTQM010000343.1, read as the reverse complement.
GTATTAACAGATTTTAAACCTCATTTCTTACAGTTAGTGTCACTAATATACATCTTACATGCTCAATAGCACTTTGAATAGAAATGGTCTGATTACAAACAATGATTTTCAGTTACATTAGTGTATATTATATATAAAATATAATGTATTATTTTTCAATTAAATGGTGGAAAGTATTTGAACATTTTATCTGTACTGATTTTACTTAATAACTTCACTTCTTTGTACACAGCTTTTTTAAAACGGTAAAGTAAATTTACTTAAAAAACACAACAAATTAAGTAAATCCTATTTTTTTGTGTACTTTTACTTAACATTTCATATATACATTTTTACATGTTTTTAAATACAGATTTTAAATGCTTAAAAAATCTAGCACTTTTACTGAAGCATTTTTACTTTTAAAAGTAAAAGTTCTAGATTTGAGATTGCTTAAGTACTAAAAGGTAAAATACAACATTTGTTTAAGATATGTAGTAGAGTAAAAAGTACCTGTATGTGCTTTTTATTGTAGTAAAGTAACATTTTTCTAACGTAAAAACACTTTCATAAAACTGTACTTAAAAGTAAAAATACTTAAGTAATGTCCACCTCTGAAATTCATATGCGTGACAAAGGTACATTTTGTATTGCCAAAGCATTAAAATTAAATATTTTTTTAGACTTCTGATACTGCTATTTGTATTAATATGCATTTACTGTAATACTGCTTTGCAACGATGTAAAACTGTGATAAACGCTATAGAAAAATAAATAAAATAGCTTTGAATACCTTTGCAGCGTGGACTGTTTGTGAACGTGTCACAATAATGCAGTCTTTGCAGACAAAAACGGGGAAGTAAGCGGTGCTACTGTTTTTATAAGAGGTCAAGTAATCATAACAGGATCAAATCTTAAAAATATTGTTCAATTCTTTAGTCAATGTCTTAATGCACAACAGAAAAAAACTGCTTGATTTCCTTTTAGAGTCAGAAATAACAAATTTACAGAAGTGTAGATTATGACCCGTTTGTACTGGTTAAAATAATCATGACTAAAGACAGAAAAGAAAAACAAGAAAGTAAAAATAAAATAAAATGCAAAACTAATAAAAAGTTGAAATATTATGACATGATACAATTGGTACAAAATAGCACAAATAAAATGTTAAATAAAAGATATGACAAAAGTGTGTGCGTGCGTGCGTGCACTATACTACAGTTTATAATGTGTGGTCCTCCTTGAGGGCATGGCCTGTGCGATTAATGATCAGGACAATCGTCTGGAGTTGGCTCTGCGCTCCCGATGTGGGTTGATGGTGGAAGCTAAAGCACATCCCCCTCTCCCTCAGCTTGTTAAGTACAGTGAGGATTAAATCGAAAAAATTGCTTTTGCCTCAAATAATTATGTAAACGAAGCAAAGGGGTGTCATGGGGACTCTCCTGCTCTCTCTCTTTCACTTTGTGTCTCAACTTTCTGTTAAAAGCACGTGTAAATTAAAGTCAGTTCCCCTGATGAATGGCAGTAATTTGAAGGAGAATGTGGGAACATGTGTAATGGCTGATAAGACAATACACAGGGACGCTGGCTGTCACATCATACACAGGAGACTCAGGGACAAGTGCTTTCTGGTGATTACCTAGTTGCTATTGCCTATGTTTAAATGCAAGTAAAGTGACAGTTTTTTCCACAGACAGCAGAAGATGAAATGTTGTGAGGTTGTGAATGTTAACTGCAATGTTCAGAGATGATTATTTACGGCAACAGGCAGTTTGCAAATCTTATACCTGCGATTTTTGTTCCAATTTAAAAAGTCCCGAACAAATCTGCATCTGTTTAACAACAGAGTTTGCACTGTTGGTGTGAAGGTGTATTTCTGAATGTGGAGTTTGATAAGGATGACGTGCACAACAGTATGGCCTGTGACTGGCACGACAGCAAAACATGGAGTAAACGGCTATGGATGACTATAATATATTTGAACACTAGTTACAGTTTTTGTTTCAGAGCAGTTTTGTATTAAAGTTCCAATACAATGCAAGTACTGTTTGTGTGCCTTTGGAAGAAAATCCGAAAGGTAATACTATAGGTATTTCGTAATATAGGTAATACGAAATATTTCAGAAAATATAGAAACAGGACCTACAGTCTTAGTAATAGTTAAGCAACATCTAGCTACAGCTGTCACTAGTATGAACAATGGTACTAATGACGCAAACATATCACAGTTTCGGAAACAAATAATACATAAATAAATAAAACAACATTTACCTGTGTACATTGAGATATAAGCAGAGTCAATGACATCATACTTTAGCCCAGGCAGGAAAGGTCTCCACTGCAAGAGAATAAAAGATTTTGATGTGTGAAGAAAAGAAAGGTCCAGTCAGTTCAGTGCTCTGGGAGCACTACATCTTAAAATAGATGGTATACAGACACATAGCAATTCCTCTACAGAAGCTGTACAATTACAAAATCACTTCTCCTTGGCCACTCTCAGATAAGAGGTCATTTACCAGTCGCCAAAAAAACTTCCAATCACACTGCCAAGCGCTTACAAATCTTTAGAGGATTTCATCTCTTTTATTCACCAAGCAATCAAAAAAGAAAAGAGAAGGAAAGACAAAAAAACTATGAGTGAAATTAATTTGAATTTGGAACAGTTTGATGTCGACATATTGATGCTTATATTTTGACAGTTTCAAGGCCCAGAAAATGGTACATAACAGAACAGCGGTGTCTGTCAAACGTACTGTTTTTGCATATCAATTAGTCATGGACTTACACACAAAAACGCATCGTGTTGCAGACTATTTGACTCAAAATAATGAATTTGCTGCTTTGCTTAACTATAGAAACTTTGACAAAGATTTTTAACCAAACATATATGTTTTTAAGTAGCACAAGAACATTTGTAGTAATAGCCAAAAATACATGGTATGGGTCAAAATGATCAATTTTTCTTTTATGCCCAAAATCAGATATTAAGAAAAGATAACTTAACATTAAGATATTTTGTAAATTTCCTACCGTAAATATATCAAAACATTATTTTTGTGAGTGGATGTGGCAAACATCTAATGCCCAAAAACACGTCTATAAACTTCACTCACTGCTGACCGCTTTTTGTGAATTACCCACTCAAGTTTGGTATCTATGTAAAATTTAGATTTTTTTGCTTTTGGGTTCATCTATTCTCCACAACGTCATTACAGCGGTAAGCGAAAAGAGAGAGTTAAAACAAACCTGTTTCTTCTTAGCAGCGGCCTGCTACAGTGTCTCTGATGAACAACTTTAAAGGTGATTTTCTCAATGTTTTGATTTTTTTGCCCCCTCAGATTCCAGAGTTTTAAATATTGTCCTATCCTAACAAACCATATATCAATAGAAAGCTTATTTATTCATTTATATTCTTTTTACAAATCTCAAAAAATTTTGACTTTAACCTTAAGACTTAGGTTTTGTTGTCCAGAGTCACATAAAGTTATTTTTAGCACACATATAAAGTTTTGGACACAAAACACACACAAACATCTCACACACCTGAATCAGTTTGGTTCAAGTGTTTATTATTCTGCCTGCTCTATACTGCTTGTGTTTCTCAAGGTCAGATCTGCCTTTCGGGAATCGATGGAGTGCAGTTACAGCACAATGTCAGATCTGAGCAGCCACAGACGCATGTTTGCCCCCAGTAACACACACACATACAAATATAGATATGAAAACAATCACGTACAGTCAAAAACACTAAAATATACACTTTCAGCAGTATTACCTTACACAAGTGTAAATGGGTAAAAATTTTAAGACACAAGCACATATACAAATGCAGACATGCGCAACCACTGACAAAAAAAAAACAAGCAAACAAACACACAAAAGAGCTGCAGTCAAGGCCATACAAAAAGACCCGATGAGGATCTTACCCTTCAAAACAAACATGACTTTTCTCACTTTAAAATCATCCAGAAGTTGTTTTTGCTTATTTTCTTTTTAATGGCTCAGAAGATCTCGGTTACATTAATTTAAATCACTATGTCCGATGTCTCTATTAAAAATACTTAAAATTATATAATATAAAAACTTGTAATTTGTTACAAAAAGTCTCCATTTACTTTCCATTTATTCTCATCACTGTAGGAAAACTGAGACACATGGGGCGGACTATATACTGTTTGTCACACCCATCTTTGACCTAAAGGTCAACTGGTAAACACAGAGAGCTAGTGCTGAATTATTTACAGCAGTGACAAAGCATAATAAACATCAGGTGTACTTCCGAGTCAGCAAAGTACTTCCGAGTTTTCAGTGCCTCAAATGACCTGACCTCTCCTTAGTAAACAGGGATTAAAAACTGTGAAGAATATCAAAAAGCTGGTTGAAGTATTTACACACTCATATGTTATTGTTAGTCCCATCATGTCCTCAAAAACATTTCATACTCTTCTTGGCATCAGCAGCACTGCAGACATTTCTATGTGGTAGCTATTATACACCAAGTCAGAAGCCTTTGTATGACATTAAATTGCATTCAGAAATGAGATATACAATTTTGTCTCAAGGCTAAGTACCCATAAAGCAGATGCTTTCATCCAAAGAGACTTACTGTCCCATAATATTATAGGACAAATCTATAAAACAATTGTCTCGTTCAGTTCTGAACTTGAACCACTACAACAACACCACACTCTTTTTAGCTGATACATATTGGCCAATATCATTCCCATTATCATCATTAACTAAAATGATCAGACTTTAGAACCAGTGTAGGTAAAAAGTCTAGTGAAAAATGTGAGGAAAAACAAAGTTTCACTCTATCCGATACACAACAACTCTTTAAAGTCAAAAGCTCAGTCTATTTCTGTACTGCAAAAAGCTGTATGCAGCTAAACACAAAACCCAGACAAAGGCAAAAACAGTCTTGAGAAATGTCTGAAAAGTCCAGAGACAAGCTTGCATGATGTTGCACATATTGCATCAGCTACAGTGTTATTTCTGTTTTATCCTGACAATGAATAAAACAAAGCCCATTCACAGTTGACTGGCAGTACTGTCTATAATATCTCCTATTGGACATTTCATATTGGACAGATTTTGGTCAGACTACATTAGACAGGCTTTATTAAACCTCTTTATTCCTACAAAGCCTGGGGATTGTGTTAAAATGCTAATCAGGCTCAGAATATCTCTGGCATAGGTTGCTAACGCTAAGAGCTAGCATGACATGTCTAAGCACACCACATTTTCTGATTTAACAGATCTTGTAGTTGAACTTGAGTAAAGAAGGAAATACTACAGGTTACAAAGTGGATCTCAGCAAGCCAGCAGTTTGGTTAATAAATGAATTTCTGTGTTTGCCACAGATAATTAGCTATTTTTGCTTTTTGGTGTCTGGTCCCCATTGATGCGCATGCTGAGAATACCTCCAAACCCCATTAATTTATTCATTGGGCTCCTCTCAAGTCTTTGAAGCTCCTCTTCCCGAACACTCCTAACTCAAGTGAACTTGGGAACATTGAAAAAGGAGTGAAGTACAGCGCACACTTGGTCCCTCTCAGCCTCCAGGCAGTGAAAGTTATGCAGTATGGATTTAGAATTGTGCATTTATAACAGACACAAAAGAAAACTGCAGTGGAGTGAAACTTTTTGGTGCGCACATTTGTGCTGTTTGTAGATTTTACTTTAGATTTTGTTGAAGATAACAATGCCGCGAAGTGACAATTCTAAGCAGAACAAAGTACATTTGGAATAATTACATTTGTAAAATCGCTGCTGTCCTTCTGAAAGCTTGTATCTCCATATTTTGTGATTTTTATTTTATTTGTATTAATTATTATTATTAGTCACCCTTTATGTTTGTCACTGGGTTTCGCAAATATCTAACCAATAAAAAGTAAAAATAAATGCTTGACTTTAACAACACTTTAATAATTTAAAAAGGAGGGTTTTTTTCCATTTCCTGAATAACTGTGAATTTGGACATCCGAGGTTTCGAAGGACAGCAACGACATGCTGGTTAGGTATGTTAAATAGCATAATAGCTGGTTTAAGCTGGTCATGTGCTGGTCTGGTCATAAGTTGGTTTAAGCAGGTCCTGAGCTGGTCCTATGCAGGAGCTACTGTAGTTGACATGACCAGCTCAAACCAGCTATTACGCTTCAAAACCAAACCAAACCAGCATGCTGTTTTTTGCAACAGGGTGACTTAAAAAGGGTAAAATTTTGCTGAACTTGTGGGGAAGAGGTGAAATTTCACATGATATATTGATTTTATACAAATTGTGGTAGAATTATAACACATTCTTTGTAAACTAATATTCTGCTCTCCTGAATCTTGTCACAGCCAAGAATTACAGCAAGTGATTCCAAGATTTTTCTCTTACTCTTTCTCCCTCTCCCTGCTAGCCTTCTGCTTTCCGGATAATAAAATTAAAGCTCACTGGTTAAATTCGGCATCCTTTGGGTGCACTTTGGATATAATCGGGCTATCAAAAACCACTGTATGTTTTCAAGGCTGTTATAATAATCAAGTATGTCATCATGGTCAAAGATGTAGTATCAATAAAGGTTTTTATGGGTCATGAGTTACTAAAGTAGCTGGCAGGTATGTGTGTTTGCTGTGGATATAGCCACTATAAATTTACAATGGTTTACATTGTTTTCGCTGTACTAAGGTAATACTTTAGACAGGTCATTACAGAGAGCAACTCTATGTTCTGTTTTGGTGATTTAAGTGAAGGGCCCTTTGGGAAATGTTTTCTTCAGAGTAATTTGAAGGTTTTTTTATCTTTCTATCTTTTTTTCCCCATTCAACTTTATACTGCATTAGCTGAAGGGGGGTCTTTATGACTCATTCAATACTGTTTATTTCCAAATAACTGTACAGTGATCAAAAAATATCTCGTCTAGTGTGGATTTTATTGAAAATGGGGTGAAACTAGGAGAGAGAGCAAAAGGTCATGACTAAAACAAGGTTTTACAGACCATTTCTAAACACTTCCACTTTGCAATTTAATTGACACATTGTTTCATTAAGTACATGTTGCTTAACCCAAGCCAGCTGTCACACCTTAAACATTGCTGGAATGTTCTCTATACTCACCCCCACCTCCACATGGTCGGAACCTCTGTCATCTTGCTTGTGTAAAACCTCAAAGTAGTATCGCCGTGAGGACATGAGACTGCAGAAAGAGAGAAAGCGAGAGAGAGGGAGATTCGGGGAGAGGTCGGGGGATAAAAGTTAAAGGAAGAAAGGGCAGGGAACTAGTCTAAGTGAGAAAGGGAAAGTTTATAAAGAGATTGAAAAGATGAGCACAGAAAGGACACTAGCAGATGCAGAGATGAAAAATGCAAGATCCACTAGTTTGTTTAAGGACACTGTGTGCAGGTTGTACGTTCTTAAAAATAAAGATACTTAAAAGGTTCTTCACAGCGATGCCATAGAAGAACCATTTTTGGTTCCACAAAGAACCATCTCTTTCTTTCCTTTTTATAATCTTAATAAACCTTTTCTCGCCACAAAGAACCTTTCGTGAAACAGAAAGGTTCTTAGGATGTTAAAGGTTCTATATTGGACCATTTGGACAAAAAAAGGTTCTTCTATGGCATCGTGAAAATGCTTGATTTTTAGTCTGCATTGTATACTGACAGAAATACTAAGGTTGCTTCTCTTCTCCTCAAAGGAGCACCAACAAGAACCTGATCAGCAGTAAAACGTCTCTTAACAACATCAGACAGATCAATTCATATATACACATGCTTTAACTGCTCAAGAAACAATAACCCTAGAGAGTTTGGATCTTTAATGTTTTTTCTTTGGACTGGAAACAAAAATCTTGGGAGTCTGTTTTTCTGTTCAATGTCTGCAGACTGATGTCTACAGTTAAATGAAATAGTGTTCAGAAAATAAAGGACTCAATCAGAGAGGGAGGAAGTAATGGCCAGTAGATCAGGGTCAGATAGGACAAACTGAGAGAGGATTGGGGTTTTACTGTAATTGGTTGATTAATTGCCTGGCTCCATCTGAAAGAGTTTTATTCAATAATTGTGAATAGGATAGAGTGATGAACAGACTGAGATAAGGAAATACACAGCCTGCATGCTGTAGTATAATGAATTGGTCATCTAGGTGATTATTTATGATTATAGCACTTGTTATAAAGATGATAACGTTTATAATGCCAAAATGATCTATACCTGAGTTACTGTGCTCAAACAATACATTAAGAATCACAGCATAATCTAACCCCCCCAAAAACATATTACATGTATATATAGTATTATATTCAGACCACTTTCTTGTGCCCCACAATGCATTTTTATACCTCTGCATACCTATATATATATATATATAATCCTGAAAAGACTATTCTGACATTTGTTGATGCATTTTTCATTTGTACATTATTGAACTCAGTTTAACAATACAAGCGTTGGCGTAGATGTATGCACTAAAAACAGCCTTTAAAGGGAGTTCTAAAACGCAACTTTTGTCTTAAGTAAAGTTTGTTTTGTTTGTTCATTTACAGAAATAAGCAATTAATTTATGCACAGATTAGCTGAGAACAAACAGACAGAACAATCAATGATGCTTGCAAAACAACAGTTGCAAAATATGATGTGCTTAATTATACATGTTTGAAGAATACAAATTTATTGATGAAATGATTCACATTAAAGCAGTTGTGTGTAATTTCTGTTCTGCTGGCACTGAACGCAATTGCAAAAATGTTTTAAAACAGTTTTTCTAGTCCATATTTTTCTAGGCCACTACTTAGTGTTTTAGTATTTTTGCAGTATTTACACTGTACAATGGTCAGTCTGATTTGACTTATAGTACCTAAGGTTTCTGCGCAAAGAAGGTATTTATAAAAATACATGAGTTTTAAATAAAACTGTATACTGTTACAGTAGTATGAAAAAAACTGTATATCAACTTTGTGATATGTATATCAACTTTGTGATATGTGATTTTTGAGGTTTTTAAACTTACTGAGAGTATCCTAATATCTCAACAAATAAAAGCTCTGCATTGAAACCATGTAAGAGCATTACATTTTAAACATATCTCAATTCGACATTTCCAGCGATTTGCATGCATCTCTACACTATGTAACATACTTTGCAAAGAATATCTTCCTAGTTTCTGTCATGTGAAACTCTGACAGGCACGTCTTTTAGCATAGTTCATTAGTGCGTTATTTTGCCCAGAAACTGTGGGAATTAGACAATTTTGCCAGAAGCCTCTCCTGTTTGCTTTCAGAAACCCTGCCAGTTAGTCAACGCGATGTTACGGGCCAATCCGCTCCGTCACTCAACAAGTCCCGATCGAAGGGCAAAATGAAAGCAAAGAGAGAAGAGAAATGGGTAGACAGGAAGTCTAAATCTAGTTGGACGGGATTCAGAATTTGTTCAACTTCACAACCTGACAACCCCACAACAAAAGCGGCGGATATCAAAGACACTCTTGTGGCAGTTTGAACCATCGCCAGGTCATTGTCAAAGCTCAATCAGTGAAAAGAGTATAGGCACTTCACTGCATTTCCCACTGGAGTGCCAATAACCGCGCTCGTCTTTTATTGGGACTAAAATATTCTGGAACATGTATGAGCTCCCTTTTAGACTGACACCGCCGATGAATAATTCAACAGCACATGCCGCTCTCACTAAAACTCCACTTCCACACCAATCAGCAATGGCTGGTGAAGACCGACAAGGGCGATTAAAACGGACGACATGACACTTTACTCTGACAAACTACTATTTAATGTGTCTCTTGTGATTTACAATCACACTGTCAATGCAGGAACCTGCTGGGCAGCGCACTTGTTCAAGAAACTTCACCTGATGCCCGTATTCATTTAACTGTTAAGTTGACCGCCTGCCATCTTTGCTGTTTGAGACAATTTAACATGGGACTAAATGACGGGTTTTACAGCCAGGTTTAATGAATGGTCATTGATTTGTATGTTTGGCTCTTGATATCATTTGGCAGAATGCTCTGAGGAGGGAATTCACTAGGAGTTGATTGAGCTGCCGATGGCATCGTTTCTTTGCAAGAGCCATCTGCGTTGTGTTAGTGCCTGATTTACTCAATAAACTTTGCAAATAAGGTAATGGCACAAACGTTCCAAGAAAACCTGTGGATCTGACGGAATTCTTGCTGTGCAATTCCTACGAATCAGGCTTAAATCCAGATCAGCTCCGTCAAATGACGAAAGCACACTCACCACACTGATGTCTGGATACATGCTCTTCTACATAATTTGATGAACAACTGTTTGCATAATCAACAGAAATTGTACACAAACATCTCTAATAAACAAAACTGCCTGTTACTGCCGCTCACCACCTGCTTTAGACGGCAACACAGTACAACAACTACGTTTTGCGTCTACAGTTTAATAAGCCTAAATGACCTAGAAAAGAAACATGTTTACACTGAAAAGAACTGAATATTTTCATTCATTTGAGAGATTTGCATGATGAGTAGCAGCAGCAGTGTTGTCACGTGAAATCTGAATTCATTGTACAAAATAAACTGAAGCAATGTGAGATGGATCCGCACAATGAAACCTGCTGCTAAACTCTGAAGCAGTAACAAATGACAAAATTAGCCCGAGATGTGTTCATTTGGAAATGACAAGTGAATGTGCCACTGAGTCTAACCACAGCTGTGTGATCTACACACCCTATGTCACACATTACTGCTCATCCTGAACACAGCATACGGATTTCAACTTTATAAAGTAATGAGCTGGCAGGTACAGTTTCACTCTTTAGATACTCATCTAGGCCTAACTAATGTGTGCTACATGAATTAAAATCTGTGACTTGTGCAGAATTGTGCAGAATTTTCTAATTCAATCATATATTGATTTATTGGGATAGAGGCTTGTATACTATTTTTAAACTACTATTTAAATTTCACACTACTTTTAAGGCATATAGAGTGGTGCAGAGATTACATATTTTGTCATCACACTGGTTCCCTCGAAGATCTCAAAACATAAGCTCTGTGATTAACAAAGGTTTATGATACTTACACATTTTGTCTCAAGATAATCTATTTTTGAAGCCTAAATACAATCGGCAGATGTAAAAAGCTATCGTGAGGCTATGAACAGACTACACTATGGTCGCTGGATATCATAGTCACCACCACCAAACCTCAGACAACTCTTTCAAACTTTATTAAACGTGTTTAAAGAAATTTGTGTCTATGTTGCATTATTTGTATGTTTTGTTAACCACAGACCTTATTTTAGGCATTTAACCAAAACCCCATTCGAAAAACCCATTGACTTTGGGGCGATGGAACCGGAAGTGCTAAAAACTTGCTTCTGGGTTTTGCATATAAAAATACATAATCTCTGCACCCCTCTGGTATGTGAAGGTAAATGGGTAAGAGGAATGTTGTTTAAGGACTAGGAATATTATTTACTCATCACAATCAGAGCATGCAGGCAAAATCCAGATTTTAGTAGAACATTACAGAATCATTGGGATATAAAGTCAGATGCTATGTATATTACACTTACCGCACTGCTTTAGAAGTTTGGGATCTAAACTTGGTGAACTCTCCTGGAGCTGTCCACTCAGAGCCTTGCTATATGACGACAAAAAACAAAGACACACACTATATGTATGCATATATATAGTCCGTATAGAAATGATAATGTAAATCTGCTTTAGCATACAAAAAGAGAACATACCATTACAACATTAATGCTTGTATAAATTATGTCCATTATCCGCTTTTTTACAGTATATGAAGGTCACATACTACAGCTAAAAGTGGCTCAAATCTCAAGTCTGACAAATCTGATCTTGTGAAATTCACCACAAAACTGTAACTACAGTTAGCTACTACAGTTAGCTACAGGTTTAAATGACATGAGGATGAAGAAATGATATTTTGGGGTGTTCTGTCCCTTTAAAGGTTTAAGCTTCGTACACACCTGTCCAACGTACACCAGCAGTCTGGCATTGAGCGGACTCTCATCTGAGCTTAGCCACAGTTCAGAGTTGTCATCTGATGCAATGGCAAACTGGAAATCACCTGAAATTAATAATTTATTAATAAATAAACCCTCATTACATGCTTGACCTGCACAGATCGAAGATTACTTTGCTTATTTCTATACTATTTTTACCTCATGATTGTACCATTTGTACTTCAATGTATTGTCTGTAAAGCTGCTTTGCAAGCTCTATAGAAATTCATTTGAATTGATCATCTCACACTATCATTCAGCTCCGACAGCTTCATTATGGCTGTCTGTACTTCAGTCGAACAGTCCTCAAATTCACAATCGTTGTTAATTCTCTTATTGTCTTGCGAGTTTGTGTGCCACCGTCAAAAGTCTGACTCAGCGACTAATTTCTAATGAAAACATTTCATAACTTTTCTCCACAAGCACAATTCCTCACAGCAACTTTTTCTTATCAGGTTAGAGAGAGCGTTCAGAATGTGCTGACTGCAGGAAACGCAGTGAACAGTTTCTGTGGGCTTCAGATGTCCTGTCAGCTATGGCAATGTTCAGGTCTCTCGCAGCCCACTCAAAGCCACCCTGAGTTTTGTTTGTGAACGTACAGCACACATACTTAAGAACCTTTTTTTACTGTTATTTAATGTCACAAACATGAGACAACAACATGCAACATGTTACTGAATGCATGTGACTCTAGATCTCCCCTTATATAGATGTACCATATCTGAACAACAGATAGATACATATTTGGGGGAAAACACTGTATATCAATTCAAGCAAGCAATCAACAGTGAAAGGCTTGAGGCAATAAAACTGATCTGGAGCTATTGGAGCTACTATCCTTAAGGGACCCATGAATTCCAAGTTGAATCATAAAATGCTTAAGCTAAATATCAGGCCATCTGTTTGTATCCCCAAAATGCAGTTTAATCAGTAATGATGCAAAATACAGGGGTAAACAATCAACAAGGTGCTTTGATACAAGAAATTCCATGTTTTATAAGTATTCGTATCTCTGAATTACAGTTGTATAAGAGTCAGTATGATGTATTGACTACATTTCATGTATTGATATAGTTCATTAAGGGACACGTTGTATTGTTAGCAAAAGGGTGAATTACTATAATCTAGGACATTGGTTAATGGTCCCACAGGACACATAAATGTGATGATTCATCCTACTTTAAAGAGATAGTTCACCCAAAAAAGAAAGTTCTTTCATCATTTACTTACAGTGTCCTTACATCATTCCAAACCTGTATGAGTTTCTTCTGCAGTACACAAAAGATGATTTTTTTAAAAGAACGTTGGTAACACTGACCCCTTTTGACTTCATTGTATAGACACAAAACCACTGAGGCATCAAACTATCTTTTATCAACATGAGTATATTGAATAAATGATGACAGAATTTTGGATGAACTATCCTCAAAAGTTTAAGGCACTCTAAAATATGTATGTGCTCACAATACAGACACTCGTACCCTAAACATACACTGACCATCTTTATAAGGATGAATGAATCCAAAGATTCTAAGGCCGTAGTTCTTCCATTTAGGAGCCACTGCAATTTTCTTCACTGTGGTCCTGGTCTGTGTGGAAGATTAAAATATAAAAGCATCTGTAGTATCTATTCTTAAACACAAAGCACTAACACTACAGTAATTTACAGAATGACACTTTCATAGAATAAATAAACTGATTCAGTACACGTTATAATGCAAAGGTGAAAAACAGATGTTTCACTTCCTACGGAATATTCTGCCTGCTAATTACATCCTTGCAGAAAAAAACATTTGGGAAAAATGTGAGTTTTGTTCATAAAGTATTGACTGAAATTAATATTTCGTACATTTATAGAGCATACAGTACATCAAAAGAGGGAATTTTAATTGATGCATTATGCAAGTTTTTCTTTAATGTCTAAGACAGTTCCTTGGATCTTACATGTGGGTAAAGAGGAAAATGAAGATTCTTCCTGAGCTGGGAGATAGATGAACCACACCAGTCTTCAAACACATGCAGATTGGCCTGACCTGTATACTGACAGAAAAAAAGAAAAAGTTAATATGTGGAACAGTATGTAATATGTAACAGTAATGGAATAATGAAATAAACACTAGAAGAACAATTGCATAATTTATACATGTTTTTAAATGTAAATACTGTTCTAATAAGTAAGAAAAATATTTAAAAAAATATATTATTAATCGTATTTATATACAGTCACAGAAAAAAATAAGAAACTTAAATTTTCATTTAATCAGCATTTCTAGATGTATTGTGGTCATTCCAGTCCAGTGTCTCAGGAGTGACAAAGTCATCCAACAGCAATGTGAAAGATTGACAGCATGACAAGACACATGAAAACTGTGAATTAATATTGACCTTTTCCAACAAATATTACTGTTGTATTGTTTAAAAGTGAATATGAACTTGGTTTCTTTGCAATATGTAAGGTCTGAAAAATACAGATCACCGTAAACTGTTTCTTCAGGTCTCATTTTCTGCAAATAAATGCAAATAGAAACAACATTTTTGTTTGACAGAAATATTGTCAGTAGTTTACGGAACAAAACAAAAATAATCATTTTACCTAAACACATATTTATAAATAGTAAATTCAGAAAAACTGAAAGTTGTCTTTGAAATGGTCTCTTACTTTTTTCTGGGGCTGTATATATAAATAATATTTTAACAAATAATAATTTGATGTCTATCCTGCTAAAAAGTGTCAAAAACTATTTGTCAAACAGCACTGTGAAGACAAAATGTAAGAGCATCGCACTTAACTTCTAATCATTCATACAGTTCAGACATTTTAGTTCTGTCATTGCAAATAATGTCATCATCCACCCAGTGAGCCAGAACTGCCACTGGTGCCCCTCAAATTTTACAAAACAGTTATACAGTATGAGCTAGCAGGGCCACACACCTAAGCATTCAACTTTAGTATACTTTAAATACTATGGATTTTTATAAACTATGTATATTCCACATCTGTGGTAGAATGCTCTGTATTTTTGTATATTTCTGAGCTGCACTGTTTTGGAATATCTACAAGTCATAATTTAATATTAGAAAAAAATCCATGACACCATAAATGGGAGATCTATTTATAAAGTACAGGTGGCTTAACTGACACTTCATACAGTGGTGAGAATAGGGCCCCGGTCTTTACACAGGCCTGGATATGCCCAGGTCAGCCAGATAATTAATAGCTGATACTAGATTTATGAATATGCCTAAGGCAAGAGCCAAAAATTGGTTTAGAGCAAACGGCTAAATGAGCTATAAATATATAACTCGTATGACATTACAAGAGGATTAACTATAGTGGATGGGGACCAGTGCAGATTAAATAAAATGTGAACTCATTGTGACCCTGAAATCCATTTATTATAATAACACCAGGATTCCAAATCATAATTTTGAAATCTATTTTAATTTAAACTATATAGCGACTTATATAGTGACCTAAGAACGAGGGAAAATAATTATCATGTTTTGGCCTGATAAGCTGGCTGCTATACTACAATGCAGTTTGCAGAGTGATTAAATGGGTACTGGACATCCCCCAATGCTTTCAGAAATCAGCAATTTGCCATAAATTGGGGAAATGTTTTCAACTTTATGCTCACCATTTAACAATGAATTTATATGAGGCTGGGATTTAGCAGAAAATGTGCGTGCAACACAGCCAAGCAAACCTTCACGCAACCAAGTCATTTTCCTGTAACGTTTCTGGTGGTGACAGAGACGGGCATTACTCATCATGCAGGTGAGCTCACATTAGATTGCTTTCACCCCCCTGTCAGTTTTTCGGGGTGTCTATATCCACACAGGCACATTTAAATTTAGCCTCTCTAATTGCAGCTGGTGTGGATGGTGGGATTGGCTTCACACCCACTATGAGAGTAGGCGGACAGGACGCCACCGAACGCCGAGCCATCTCGGGGACGGTTACAGCTGTCAGGGGCATATGGGGCTGTGCCACTCCATTGCCACAGCGCATTCACACATGGCAAGCGTTCAGCGGAGGGGACAGGGAGAGAATGCGATGTGTTCACAGGTGGCACTGTGGATTTAGATCTGGGCTTTAAAAAGGGCATACAAATTTTCACATGCTCACAATTACTCAGTGCTTTGTTCACACCTGAGTAAACAAGGACAATTTGACAACATCTATATAAATTCCTGCAGTATAATACAAATATACATCATGAATAATGGGACTGGCTACCATAATCCCCTGAGCTATGATTTTAAAAAATCTAAACGCTTTCATTGTTTATCAGTAATAGACTTAATATAAAGAAATTCCTTTAAATAACTGTCAGCAGACAAAATGAATAACATTCATCGTCTCTTTATCGCTGTATTATGAGCAACTGCAATGCTTGATAAGAACACCTCCCTATGGTGCAGCACATGGAGTGTGAAAAAATGGCCAGAGAGGACATCTGCTTTGTCAGGGTCATCTCGCTGTGCTTCTAGCCCAAACCCTGATGATATATTTCCCAGCCCGGTTATTCCTACTGGCCACATAATGACATTCAATAACAAAGTAAGGGGAGCACATAAATCAAATGATAAAAAAACCCAGAGGTTATCTCAGCACTGGGGTATTTTTCTCTGCTGTGTATCATCATGGATGCATATCGGACAAAGAATCGACACATTTCCAATGAGAAGCACAGTGAGCGAACGTGGAAGGGCGATGTGTGATGTCTGGCCTCGATTTGCTATTTGTGGAATCTGCTACTACCTGAAATACATCCTCTGTTATTACAGCCACCTGGAGGGTTTGTCACACCTGGCAGTTTGGAATCGAACAAGGAGCTCATCAGTCACAGAGTGCAGAGGAGGGGTCTTTGGGGCAATGCGCGGTCAGGGACCTTCTTTGATCCCTCTCTCTTCATTATCACACAATGTCTTGTCTCCTAGCGTGGTACAATGATGAGGTGGAGAGAAGAGGTGTGGACTGCTGGCTTATCGATCGCCACTAGTATTCTCGGATTCTGTGTTCTCACAGTATTCAGAAAAGAGCCACACAGCAATAATCCCTGCAATATAGAATTTCCTTTACGCAAAGCATTGTGGGGGTCAGACTATAGAGGGGGTCAGACGGGGGTCAGACTAGAGCCTGTGAATGCAACTTAAATAGAGCCGTGCTTTAAGGCTTGTATTTTCCTTTTTTGTTGTGTTTCAAAAAGGGTTTGATGTACTATAAAAAAAACTGAAATACTTCTCTCTCTGGTCAGAAATTGACAAAATGGTCATGTCATTTATATTTATGGCACAACATGACTAATATTATTACATATCAACCTCAAAGTTGTAAAATCTTAATATTCATTAATATTTATGAAATTATTTATTTTCAAATGTAGTAAAATAATCAAATGTATTAAATAGGCTTAATAATCTATTAATTTTTTTTATTTTATTATTACCCTAATAGGAAAAGTAATGATGAGGCAACCAATGCTAAGCGTGCCATTTATTTTTTTGTATAATATGGAAAGGCAGGTACTTAATATTTTGGCTCAGAACATTCCAATGTCTTTAGCCCGCATTAATAGAACTATAGAGAAATTAACAAATAAGTAAAATAAAATATATATTGAGATAAAAATAAAAAGCAGCACATTTTTTGTTTGCAATTTAGAGTGCATGTAATATTTTGTACCTACACGGATACCCAAAAGGTATAGAAGCTGTAACGCTATGGTTTGGTAGATTGGAAAGTTACGAGAATGCTAATGACTGGCATTTAAATAGGATTTTTATTCATTTATATTATGGGACTGCAAAACTGGCTTGTTCATCATCTATAGCAGTGCCTGTTGTTTTCCTGTCCTTTCGGCCACCTGTTCATGTAATTTTAGCACGATTCCTGGAGGGATGCTGAGCTATGGGAGGATGTGACTCCCTAAGGAAATCACACACAATGAGAGTGAGTGTGAGAGAAAGAAAAAGATTCACAGCTAAATGGCACACTGTCAGTGCAGTTTTGCTGCCAGATTCAAGCTGTTTTAATAACAAAGAGATTATCCTACACATTTCTGCCTGATGAGAAAATAAAGTGTATAATTCTACACACAATAAAAGCACGTTTTACCTCTGGTTTCCATGGTAACCTGAGGAACTTCTGGCTGAGGAGTCTGCGCATCTCAGCGTTGGCACGGGTCTCCTGAGCAGACTCACCGAGCTCTTCCCCCTGTAACAACAGGAACAGTGAGTGTTCAGCGATCCGATATAAAGAGAATACACTTTCACCCCAGCAGCTGCTCTATAACATTCTAAACATACAATCCAACTCTTTAGTACATCTTATTTATCGAGACATTAATGAATTATTGCGCTTCAAGCAAAATCTATTCTCATGCTTTACATCTTCATGCATCACCCATTGAAATGTATTCATTCTTTAATATGTTTAAACTTAAATTTACGTAAATATGCATGAATGGCTAAACTATTCTGTTTTATTAGGCTTTAAAACAATATTTCTTTATCTTAACTGCAGAGCAATAGTAAGATTTTCAGTATACACATAAAACTGAAAAAAGTAACTTGCGTTAAATAAAAGCGTCTGCCAAATACATGTTTTAGTACAGACACGCCTGAACATTATTCAGCAGCATTTGAAAGGCTGAACCCATTTTCTTGTTCACACGAACAACAAATTAGGTGTTTTTCAAAGTTATTCATTGAAAACAAGCAGCAGATCTGTTTGGGGACAATTTATTTAATATTAAAAGAATAAAATATAATGTTGATTCCTTTTTAATGAAAAACCTATTATGATTTTTTATAAAATAAGACACAGACTACTTGCTTACCAGGAAGGCAAAATAAGGAACCATTTTATAATTTAAAACTACTTAACACACTGAAGAAATGTCAAATCCTGAAAATGTCCTACGAAAGTTATTTCTGGAGTAATCGTGACAGTTTCTGCTTTCTTATCAGCAGTAATCCTTGTCAGCCCTCCTAATCCAACATACAGAACTGTGAAGCAGTCACCATCAAAACAATGACTGAGTGCAGCACACAATAAAAAACTACTTTTAGACATTACATGAAATGTTTCCATTCAGCTAAGAGTCACTACAAATCACATTTAAAGTCATTGGAAGAGTTCCAGACCCAATAACAATAACAAGCTTCCTTCAGAACTGTTGCTTATGAATTAAAGTGATATGAAGGGCTAAAAGCAGGAAAGTGTTTAAGGGGATAATTTACTTAAAATTAAAATGCTGTAATCATTTACTCAACTCCTGTGGATTCGACCACTTAATGCCTTTCTTTCTTTTGTAGAATTCAAAATGCAGACTGTTCGCTATTCAATTTCTTTGCATCTATTTCGTACAATAAAAGTGAGCGAGGATTCCGTTTTAAGCATTATGCATATCAGAAGAATGTCTTTTACTCATCCTCAAGTTGTTCAAAATCTGTAGAAATTTCTTTGTTCTGATGAACACAGAGAAAGATATTTGGAACAGTTCTTTATTTATACACCGCTGAACATGTAGTTCTGTATATTATATTGCATTTCTGTTAATAGAGCCTTCAAAAAATCACACACAGCACATTTAATTTCAATTATTGGTAAATATAAATAAATACATCTAAATATTTTCAATTATTGGTTATATATATATAGGCCTACATCTACATGTATGTGTTTATAAATACAAAATTAATATGCACAGTACACAGACAAATATTATGTAAGCACAAACCTTTAACTTTTAATCTGAATACGATTAATCGTTTGACAGCCCTACTTTATACATTTTATAAATCTTTGTTCTGTTGAAAATAAAGAAGATATTTTGAAGAATGTAGGAAAGCAAACAGTTGTGGGGCACTTTTGACTACCATTGTAACTATGTAACATACTTCAAAATATTGATCTATGTGTTATTTTTGTTCATTTTAAACAAAAAATATACAGACAAATTAGATAAAATAATAATAAAAAAGCCACTTTATCTAAACCAATAATGAGGACCAGCCTAAAACCTCATTTATCCCAATTAAAGGATGCACCTGTCTTGCAGTCCAGAGAGAAAGCTTCATATATTTTGGCTAAAGGTGTCCGACCTCCCTGCTGTTCGACGTGCCCGGTGCTACCCAGTGCTGTCTAAGTGTTTGGTAGGTCTGACCCCAATGTGAAACTGAGGGCATGCCTCATAAATAAATGAGCTTTGCATCTTCTCACCATGCTCTGACAAGACAGCAATGATAACCAGATGGCTTCCACCAACCCCTGGAAGCAGATCCGATGACTATCAGCAAGGTTAATTAATTCTCCTTATTTACATTAGCAAAGGAAGGGGAAAGAAAAACGAGGCTTAGTTGGGTGGAGCTTTGACAGGCGATATGGCAGAGGACAGGGTAATCATCATCATAATTTTGTTTGCTGCAGACTATAAACAGAAATGTTCACCCACAAGAGACGATGGCTTTCAATCTACATTTTCCCTGTCATTAATCACGAGACAATGATGCAGAAACATTTGAGCATATCAGTGGGAAAGTCGCCAGTCAGGAGGAAAGACCAGAGAGTCTATATCAACTATACGAATGAGACACAAAAGACTGAGACACCAAGAATAGAAACAAAAATATTTTTTTTAGAGAGATATGAAAAAAAGTGGAGCAGACACAGTAATAGAACAATAAGAACAATAAACAATAAATAGAGTAAATAGAACAATAAGAATAGATCTGTAAATGGCCAGGTTGGTTATTCCATTTATGAAACCTGAAATTGTGAAAATGCCTGTTATAAGTAAGGGATAATGTACAGGCAGCCGGTTGTTATTGCAGAAAGTGCTTATTACACGGCTACTTGCCACATGGAACTGGACAAGAAATGTGAATCTGAAATTATTTTATTTTACCAAATGCCGACCTTCTGCAAGGAAAAGCCTTTAACTTTCAGTTTTAAGGTAAGAAATATGTCACGAACAGGCAATTCGGTTTAATCATTTTTAAATATAATGTCATATATGCTATTAAAACATATTTATATTTGCCCAGCAGGGTCAAAAATAACCCAGCACTTTATTTTTTATTTAAAAAAATATTTTTCTGGATTATATTTGACCCAACAATGCATAGGTTAATATACAACCCAACAGTTGGATTTGTCCCTTTTTGACCCATTATTTTTAGGGTGTCAGTTTCAATTTAAGGGGTTAATGCCTGGCTCTCAGAATGGCAACAGCAGTGAAACAATTTTTTTAATTGACCTACTGAGCAATTCTGTCTTCATCTGTTTTTCAGAAATATAGTAAGATTTAAGGCACTACAATACTCTAACAAAATGAAAATCTAGTAGGTGTGTAATTGATGACTGTGTATTTACACGTTTTTAGACAGAGAAGTAGGGAAATAGTTTGTTCGTTCAAGCATGTCAGACTCCAATCATAAACTGGCTAAATGATTAATGTTTTCTTTACTTCTGTTCTTCATTAACAGTACATAAACTGCGTACAAACTAAACTTAACTTGGAGTTATTCATCTTTTTGGTGAAAGACAACTGAGCCAAATCTTACTTACTCTTTTCATTACAAAAAGTTTGAAAGACAGCTGAAAGACAACTGAGCCAAATCTTACTTACTCTTTTCATTACAAAAAGTTTGAATCTAACTAAAAAACGGCATGCTGCTTGTTTGTTTTGCCCCATGAAAGTGGCCTAAAACTGTGACAGATCCTCAGTGTAAAGCAACATAAGGGTTTTGAAATGTATGTCTATAAATAAACAGGCACGGCTGCTTCGCCCGCAGTCATGGCGGCATACAGGGAGTCTGTTCTGATCTCACCTTTTAATGTTATTCCATCTTCCATTTGAACTCTCCTGCAGCCTGGTGGCTCTCACCCCACTCTGCATGCCAATGCATTGATCTGTCCCCAGAGCGCAGATCACAAATAAGTGTGTGTGAAAGAATGAGTAATATCTGCGAGGAGAAACATTTCTCAGCTTTAAAGGATTTGCATCGTAATAGAACTGATATTGATGTGCTGTTCAATACAGTTTGTAACAAGTTGATCACTTTTAAGTTCATTTAGCGGTGTAAAATTGTCAGACGTAAACAACAGATGCGATCTTTCTTCTAGGCATTTTCTCTGCTTGAATTTTTCTAAACTTTTTCACTTGTCCCAAAATAATCTGTTTGTCAGTTATATTCTCAGAACTGTTTTAACATGAACAGGGAAACAACTTTGCTCAATGTCACAAAGAAAGAAAGAAAAAGAAATGAACTGCATTGGTTCAAAATATCCTAGACTAGTCTGAAAGGTTATTATGCAGTGGATATGTTAAGCAGAATAATACTTTGATGTCTTGGTATCATATCTTTGTGACTAACATGCATTGAACTGAATGACTGGAATATAAGAGGGTCTCTGTGAACGTAATGGAAAGTAGCAGCGGTTCTTTCCCCTGGGTCACCGCTTTCATCCAAACACCTTCCATTTCTGTAACAATCACACAATGACCAGGAAGCTTAACCAATACACATCACAGCATGTAAATGGTATCATTATGAATAATGATGGTTATGATTTCATACAAGGCTCAAGGCAATGAAATGTACAATATTGTGCATTTCCTAACTAGATGAAACATAGAAAAACGTTGACGAGAAGTCTTTTGAGACTGCATTTGTTTTTGTTCTGAAATGATGTCCGAATGTCATGTTTTTGTGATGTGAAAACCAAAACAAATTCTATCAGGGATATATCTGTTGAGACATCTGTCACATCCTCCAAGTCCACTCCAGGGTTTTCGTAAACTCTACGACATAACTGTGAGAGAAATCTCTTTTTGTATTATTCCAGTAGGCTCAGCGAGGTCTGCTTTTGGGGCTTTTCGAATAGGATTTCTGTAAGCTTGTCAACAAAGGTTCCACTAAGCCTGGCTAGATTTTCAATACTACAAGAACCTGGAGAAACAAGACCCATCAGGAACTGAGATCCCAATTCTTGCCGGTTTGTAAAAAACAGTTTACCAGTTTTCTGTGGTGTACTTAGGTTGACTTTAACAAATGTGCAAAAACCTTCTTTGCGAAGAGAAGGGAATAACATTATACAACATTATAACAACAAAGCTGCAAATGGGACAATATACATGATGAGCAAATATACAAGAGCTGAATTCTAGCAAACTAAAATATGATTTCAAAAGACTACAGGGTTTAAAGGCAAGCTTTATTTGTGTCCAGAGCAGTGAGGGGTTGGATTAATCTTGGTTAGAAAATCAATCATGGGAGCAGAAGACTAGTAAAAATCAATATGATGAATGTCTCTGAGGGTATTCTTCAGAGGAGGACAGAACATTATAAACTATAGAAAGACAAAGGATCATAAAGGACGAGAGACTAAACAAAACAGGAGCACATTTAAACCTCTTTCTAAAAAATGGCTCTGGAACGCTCTGTTCTGATGTTGCATTTTCTTCTGGAGCTGAATGGTGGCATCCAGAATTGAAGCAAATATGAATTTGATCATTGCTACTGTGTGCTTGCACAAAGCACTTGACCCACTTTTTCTTCACATTAACATCACCTAAGCCTAAACGTCATTTCGGAATATGACGTTACTGTAGTTTGACGCAACGGTTGTGCTCGAGATTAAAATTGTTATGTGTAAATACCTTGTTGTCACCCTCTGCCAAACCTGACACATATATGTGTCTTTGGACACTTCAAGTTCATGTAGCAAGCATGTCAAAGCTGTAACCTCCAGAAAGGCAGTGGTGTCAGTGAAGATTTGTATGAACATGGACGCTATACTACAGTAGAGATAAATGTATTCTTCGTTTCCCATGCCAAAGTGGAGGGTAAGAAAGGGCTGAATAGCACTTTTTCTCCAAGGTCCATAAAAGTCTCACTATGATTGAAATCAACTGAAACCAGTACAGTAGCTTCTAAATCAGTTTGGACCTCTTCAGCCAACCTCAACCACCATGTAAAGTCAGCTATTTCTATAAACCACTTCGCAAGATGTAAACATGAGAACTTTTCCGTTTTAATTTATTCATTATTAGTATATACATATAGTATATAACCTTTTAAGCACCACTAAGAGTGTAGTGGTGAGGTTGCGAATTGCAACCAATGGCTTCTTCCACCCTCCCTTTTAAAGCACTACGGAGGCTGACAGAGAAATAAGATGTTGTCACGTTTTCGTTAGTATTTTAAAGAAATATTGTAAACTGTCTGAACAGATATACAGAACAACGACATTTAGTTTAATAAGATTATATAATAAAATTAATGTTTGTGAATCAAGTGAATCATCAAGTTTTGGTTGTAATGTCAAACATGGCTTACTCACCCCAAAACCCTCTTGACTGTCAGCACCATCCTCCAGCTCAGAGGGGATGAGAGATGAGGGGCTGTGTTTCTTATGACTCATGCCCATCCCGTCTGCCTGCCTCTCCATATCTGTTGGAAAAGATGCAGTGAATGCATAAACCTTTTTCTGTCCTTAAAACATGTAATTATGTGCATTGTTATAGTAAATGTACTTCACATGCTGCTACTGTAATGAAAAAGGCTTGAAAGGAACATTGTTTAAGTGAATCTATACTTTTGTTGACACACTGCTAAAGCTGGGAGCACACAGTACTATTTTCCATAATGCTTATTCCTTGCCAGACTGTTCGATCAAGATCCTACAGTAGCTATAAGCCATGTCACACTGTGGAATCTCAGCTGTCATTAATGTCACACTGTATGACAGTCAAGACTCGGTAAAACTCACACATGCAAGAGACAGGAAAAGCCACAATGCAGGACCGTGCCTCAGACTTTCGACACTGGCAGAATTTAATCATGACAAAATAACAAAACAATTATATTGTATCAGTAATACAAATAAGAGCTAAAACCTCTGGATAACATCTCTTTGAAAACATTAAGTGAACACTTCATTTACAAAAATGAAGAACAAAGAGACATAAACAAACATAAGGAATAAAGAAGGCACTTAAAAGGCAAAAATAAAAACCTGTGTACGTCTTACACCGTGTCTAGACCAGACGCTGTCCCATTGCATCTGGTACTAACAATATTACATGCTGGCAGATGGAAGACAGATAAATATCTCTCTTTTCCTAATTTCGTCTATTGAAAAAACATTTCAGTGGCAAATGAACATTTTCACATGTTAAGGTCTGGGCGGCTGCAGGATTATCAATGACAGCGTTAATGGGGCTGTTGCATAGGTATTAGGAAGATGGAAGAACATCAATTTGGATGTTTCTCACCAATGATGTCGAGAAATTTGGCAGAAATGTGACACATTTCTCACACTTTATGGCACATGTGAGGGACTGAACTCAAAATGCTAGTTCTATGGAAGCTGTGAATAGCAGCAATACCACGTGATAATAAAAATATTTGAAGTGTACAATGAATCTGTTATCCTTGCGCAAGATATGCCACGAAAGGACGTGCTGTGCAAAGTGCACATA
Source organism: Oreonectes daqikongensis (assembly GCA_026939265.1). Taxonomy (NCBI): domain Eukaryota; kingdom Metazoa; phylum Chordata; class Actinopteri; order Cypriniformes; family Nemacheilidae; genus Oreonectes; species Oreonectes daqikongensis. The sequence goes on along the minus strand of JAOTQM010000343.1, from coordinate 4,926,449 downwards.
CAAAAGCCTGTTGAAGAATATTCCCAGCAGACAGCATAGCTGACAACACAAAAAGGTCCAACTGCTATTCCAATAAAACATGCTGCTAGTGAATAAATAGCGTTAGACTCAATCTAGGTCTCTAGATTGAAGTTGTTCAATACAACCACCTATTCAGACAAACAGCATGTTTGTCAGAAAGTGTCACACCAATATTCTACACTGAGCTCTGTATACAATGCTATAAAATCAAATGTAAAATCAAAAAGGTTGTTAAAATCTTTAGTCAGAGGGCCAGTAAAAGTTCTGTACAGTTTAAATCGAGCCCCTGATATTTCAAAGACTACATCAATGGATCAAGCTCTGCATTTTTATAAAGTGGGCCTAAATGACACAAATATAATTGTCTTCTCAAAAACTTTATTTCAGCTTTTTAAAATGAGGTTGTGTCTGAGTTAACACAGCGCTTTTAGATGCCGTCATCTGTCCGAAGCCTTTTAAACCCTCAAGAACAGCCTTAGCATTCAGAAAGACGTCTTCTCCTTGAGAGCAGCATTTAATCAAGCCAAACTACACCTGGGGAGAATCAAAACTGATCCTTGAGTCTCTGTAAGAGCGTTCACTAGAAAAGAATCGGTCCCCGTCCTCCAAACACACTTCAGAGAGAGATGAAATAGACAGACATAAAAGCAGGAGTGGGGGGAGACAGACAGGTTTAAAAATGATTTCAAACATGAAGTCAAGTACTGTAGCAAGAACAGCGCAGATTAAAATACTGTAGATAAATGACAAACCACATGAGTCAGAGACTGAAAGATTGACAGCTGGTTAAAATAGCCATTGAAATTTGTTCTTTGAATACTTCAAGTCACTGTAGTGAAAGCCAGATGTCAGCATGCAAAAGAGGCCGTGGCCAGTGTGATGTCCCCACACGCTGCCAAATCGTCAGTGACAGATGAACCAGAAATGTGATGAGCAGGTTAATGAGAAACTGCGTGAAGAGAGACTTTCTCGCAGATGTGGCTAGAACGATCGATTAAAAATGGTCCAAAAATGATTTTATACATATAAAAATAGATATTAACCTGTCGTAATTGCTTGTAGACGTCCTATAGATAGTTTCATCGGACGCACGCACCTGGCCGGAGGTTAACCTAGATGGCAAATTATCTGTTTATGTTTTATTTAATTTTACTGCATTAAATAAACAATTTGTTGATTTTTTTTTCCTGTATAATAATTTTAATAAATAAACTATTTGTTGAATGGGTTGTGTAACTTTGCAACGGTACTTCTACTGGTAACCCAAAATAAAACTGTCTAGATATACTCTAAACTTGCAAACTAATGTAATTTACTTATTTATTTCGCTTGTTATCAGAAGTAATCTGCAGGGAACTATTCTTTGCGAATACCGAAACTTAAGTTTGAGCCACAAAAGCGTGCATGCAAAATAACATTTGCTTATGTTGTTGCATTGCTTTAAAAAAGAAATACCTTTTCAGGGAATATCAAACCTGTGCCATAGCACAAATGAAAATACTGGAAGCTTTTTTTAGGCAAAAACTAAGCCATCTAAGGTTCTTCTAAACCATCTGATAGGATATCTAACTAAGCACAACTGGGGAAAATAAAGCATAAAACATATTTCACCTTGATCTATTTAATGTAATAACCTGTGTCCCCTTATGTGGTTGTAAACCTGGAACTGCATGGCCACCTTGAATCTATTTTGCACTGAATTCACTAATAATGCAGCATTTATCAGGACAGATGGCTGATGGGAAGGCTTGATTTGTCAAGAGGGGTGTGTGTAGGTGATGGGGGTCACCAGGCTTCTACACAAAAAGGTCTGTTTATGTTTCTGTCTGTTTAAAGATGGATTCGCTCCTGTCTGTAAATATGAGTCTGCTGTCACGGATTAAGCTGATTTAAAAAGATTTGAAACAGAGAATTGTCATCAGCTGAGCGGTTTGGTCCGAGGCGAGGCTTAAGATGCATTTGGTAAAGATAAATTTGTTCAGATGGAATGCTGCTGTTGTCCAAAGGGTAAAAGAGTGTCTATAGCTGCAGGACAGGAAACTAGACAATTGAGTTTTGGCAGGCATTTTATCTTCTGCATCATGAAACTTTCCACACACGCACAAGCATGAAACCCCCACACACACAAGCGGCTTCATTCCCTGCACAGTGGGTTTTCACAGCTGAGGCAGAAGAGCAATCAGCAGTGTTGTGCACATTCATGCCTTCATGCCCGAATCTGCCAAAACATCAATGCGTGCAAGCGACGACACATTCGATTATAACCACAACAATAGAAGCATACTATTGCTATACGGACAAATAAATAAATGCTTTCTCTTCAAGGCCAAAACTGTGCTACATGCAAAAAGAAATAAATGTAAACATATTGATGCATTTTTTAAAATCTTTAATTCCTTTGTTTTTTCTGCGTCCTTAATTTCTGGAATACATTTGAAAAGCACTCCAGAGTTGCAAATATTTCACTCAAATGCCTGCTTCAAAAATCCCTTGATCTGTCAAAGCAGTTCTACAGACAATTTCAGAGTTTCAGAATCAGCAAAATCTCATATGTGAAACCTTAAATAGCTCCACAGTTATAACGGAGAGCCTAGTCCAGCTTTCAGGCTTGACTTCACACAGGTAATTGAAAACTAATCTATCATTGCAGCATATGCAGCAACGCGCTCCTCTGAAGAATTACAGATTTGGAACAGCAAGAATTATTCGGCAATTGTACAAAAGAGTATCTGCTGTGGAGAGGTCAACCTCGAAGCCTCAAAGGTGCATTTCAATTAGTCTTACCTCGCGCTTGTAAATGATTTAGATGTTTCAGCACAAACTGGCTTGGGTATTAATGTGAACAGTTAGCATATTTGCATATTAATGTAATGCAATTTAACTGTGATTAGTACATATACGAATAAGTTGAATACATATGCAATCTCTATAATTACTCTCAATGCAAATAAGTCCAATTTGACAGTGTAATCTGGACAAATTTCAAAAGCTTCTTCTATACATATGGGTATTTGACAAATATACCATACATGTGTCCGATGACAGCAAAAATTGAGAAAAAAATATATAATTTGATATCATAAATATTAATATGAATACTATAACATAATCTATTATTAAAGAGAGGCATATATAAAATATGTATTATATTTTATATAATATATATTAATATTAATAATATAAAACAATCTATTATTAACAGTTTGTTTTCACATTTTGATGTCACACCATAGGACACATTTACGGTTTATTTGTCAATACTCATAAACAGCTGTGTTTTGCTCTGGACAAGCTTAATTTTGGTCTAAAAGTAACTGGAATATAAGTACGTAATTGAATTTTTAACAACCACACAAGCTACTGATTGTTTTTTCTTATGTTTCCCAAATGAAAGTCAATATAGCTTCACTGATGGCAGAGCATGAGCCACTGGAGCATAACAGACTCTTCACTAATGGCCTTTTTTGCTAAAACCTTTTTTAATGCACTGTGCCATTTTATCCCCCATTCAATATTTCATATCTCCCTCTCTTTACATATATTTAAAGACAGACTCATAAAACTGTTTCCAAAGACACACTCTTATAAAAACATTTGCTATCAGATAGCAAATCGGACATTCTATGTGGCAGATACATTAGAGACGTATGACAAAATATTGAAGGGGAATAAGGACAATCTAGCTGGAGATGCAGAACAGATTCTCCCAGACAGGTTTTGACACCTGCTGTCTGCGCTCGGATCAGTCTGTCTGATCTGTGTCTATCTGATGAAGTGACAGCACACAGCACCTACATCACGCCACCTGCTCTCGTACAAGACAGGTCTTTAACCATACAGTCTATAAAAAGATCAATCCATCCGGCTTAGTGCAGCAAGGTGGTAGGTGTGATTGAAAAATTTCCTGTGTTTTTTGTGCTGTCTGTGAGAAAATTGATAGGAATAGGGGAGAAAATGACATGCTTTATTCAAATGATGTGTCAAATGTGCTTAAAATTATAATTTGACTGACATATTTGTTCTTACATAAAATGGTGCTAAGGGAGTGTCAATGTCAGCATGCATTATCACCCAGGGGGGTATTGCAAAAACATTTGTCTTTTTATACCCTGTATATAATTTACTTATGTTCTGAAAAGTGTAATATTTAATTTTAAAAAACTATCCTGGGAAGCAGGAAGCTGAAAATGCCATTTTAGTTTGGTTTTGTTGTTTGCAAAAAGGGGTGTGCGTAATTCAGCAGCCAAGGCAGAAATTCTGCAGCTATCATCGCTGCATCTGTATTTTTAATTTTTTTGTTCCTTTTTTTAAATGCATCTGCAGCTATACGCACACATTTTCACACAGATAAGGCAGGTGCATCTGTAGCCTCTCCCTGCCCTTTACCCACAATCCTTGTCAGCCACTGCAACATCTGTGCACCAGCTGCCATTACAACATCTGAGGGAAGTAACTTCACCACGCAGGCCTATTGAGACTTATAACTAGGAGAGATCAATCCCATCAAAGCACACACATAAACAAGGATGCGAGGATATTATTTTCAGGCAAACAGCTGTAATGCTTCAATATGGATGGATGATAGATCAAACGCATAGTTTGCCAACCTCTGACCATCAAGTCACACTCCATATTTTGTCTTAGGGTGACAAGACATCCATCAAGTTCATCACAAATGATCGTTCGAAGTTTGTGTGTCTTGAGCAAAGTCCTTTACCCAAGCCTTCAAGCTGTAGAAGAATTGAAAGTGCACACGGATCATTAATATTTATAAATGAATACATGCATATGTTAGATCCTTCCGTTTGGGCAAATGAGAGAGATACATTTCACATTGAGAAAAAAAGAAAGAGGGAGAGAGAGAGAGAGATTTAATGAAAAGGATAAGGAGATGGGTCTCCTACAGAGAAAAGAAAGGGTAATCTTAGAAAAAGACTGCCAAGTCCTTATCAGTCTTTCAGGCTCGTGGCCTGAAAAACTGAGACTGGCATTTAAAGCCATACAGCACAGTGAAAAGCCACAAGAGTGCTTTTAGTGCTACAGGCTTCGACACCAAACAAGCAACCTGATATATCATTAAAAATCTGTCACATATTCACTCAAAGAGGTCTTTCATTAGGTCAAAAGCAATGAGAAGTGAGCACAACAGTTCTCATTCAGACCCATGCACTGACAGTCCAAATGGGTACATAAGCAGGTCTTAAGGTATGAAAGAAAGAACATTAAAGATAGTAAAAATCTCTGAACGTCATCTAGACCGATGCTGAATTGATTTGGTGGTAACAAAATAAATGTACAAGATGCAAAATACTCAAGTACATCAGTGAATTAAAAGAGACTCATGATGCAACAACTCATTTTAAGAGGTTATCCAGGACAGAGGTGTTAACAGCTAAAGCAAATTAGTTTGTTTGCTTTGCTAAGCAGCAACAGAGCTTGAACTTCTACAATGAACTTTTTTCACAGCTTAAACTATTACACTGATCAAATTCCTACTTTCACATGATTCAGCTTTGTATTGTAGTTTAGGAATAATGTGCTGACATTTTAAACAAATATGGTGATTGCTTGATGATCTGAGACCTTAACTCATTAGACTGCTTAAAACTAATGAAATCAATTCTATACCAACCTTCAGGGCTTTAAACTGTTTGTTTGCGAGGATAAAAATCTCAGTGGCGTCCGGTGGGTTTCTGAAATGAGGCGAATGAGAAGTCTCCTCTCTGTGTACTGTTTGTTTTCATTCATTTTAACACTTTTTCTGGGTTAAGGCATTTAGGACACTATTTAAAGGCATTTAGGTCTATATAAAGAGCTACATATATAAAAAACAAACTCCCAAAGACTCAAGTTTCTGTGTGTTCACATTAACTTCATATTAGTACTGTGCATAATTTTGTTTGTACTTTGTAGTGCTTGAAAGTGAGCAGAAAACTGTAAGACAAAAACGTCCTATTTGTTTATAAAATAAATTAAATAGCTTATATATAATATATTATTAACAGAAATGCTGGAATAATACATTATGTAAAATTTGAAACAAAATCTGCAAAGTACACAAATATCAATCGCCTCCATTCTGCTCTTCGTGAAAACAAAACGTTTTGAAATACTGATTTAAATTATACCGGCATCAATTTGTCACAACACACACACAACAAAAGACATTCTTACTCTCCTCAAAGCAGCATGCTGAGCTAACACAGAATCATCCATTACACTAGATGTCTTCACCCACACTGGATTATATAGTCAGCTAACAGAAAACGTTCAGCTCTTTGAAGACAAAATACCTGTTTCCAAACCAGCACAGCGATGACACATCTGTATATGTATTAAGCAGACAAACAACATATATTGCATATCAGCCATTAAAAAAAATATTGGTTACTGATGCTCATGGTCAGACTGCTCAAATATACAGTTTAATTACAGTCGGTAAAGAATTACTATAATAAACAAAATGTTGTGTTTCTTCCTTTTAGTAACCTCAGCAAAATATTTCTTGCTTAAGGAGACACCGGGAGGAGGGAATGAAAGAGTGGTTGGAATGCCACACCATCTTCCAATAAGCAACTTAAAGCAGCCTATTGCATTTGGCATTTTCAGGCTGACAGATGGATAAGGGATGAATGTTTTCCTTGCCTTCTTATTGCAAAACCGTCCGCATAAAGATTTATTTGTGCTCAGGGCATCGAAAGTGCCTTTCTCTGAATTTTGCTCATGACATGAGTTTTAAAAGTTGAGAAATGGCAAATTCTCAATATTGCTTAAGGATTACCGCAGAGAAGCAGGATGCAAGCAAACAGTAATTTGAAAATGTATAGCTTCATCTAAACTGTGCATGGCGCTACAGAAACTTCAAACACTAAAAGCGAATTTGTTAAAAAATGTACATGCAACCTGCAACCCTCTATATAGAAGGCTGTCCCTAAATAAAAGTGCTATAAATAAGAAATGATAATGGCTCCTCTACGATTGGAATGAGGCCATGCAGAGCACATCTTCAGCCCTAGAGCCAAAGCCACGGTTGTGCTGAGGATAGCATTGCTGCCTCCAGGAATACCAATGAGCATTGGAGATGCCAGCAACTGAAATCAAAGGCAATGAGATGCAGCCAACTTTTTTTTTACAGAGATCCTTTATATGTGGAGCAGCAGACACTGTGACCAAAGTTATCGTATTAGCTCTGAAAAGCTTACACTTTGAACATGCATGGTTTCGTTTCATAGCGATCATGTTTGCTTCTACATGGTGTGGAGAAATGATGCCACTATATATTATCTTGGTGACTCGGTGAGTATTCCCCGTGTGACTTGGTTGCCAGTCAAGACACTGGTCTCAGAGCAGTGATTCCTGTTAGTTTAGGACTGAAAGTTTACATATATACGTTATATTTTTACATGTTGGCACCTTCAAAACCAGAAAACTACCATGGTACATTAACCATGGTATTTGAGTAGTGATCCATGGTATCCGAAGATACAGTACAATGCTCCAAATGTACACTAAAAAAACATGGCAGCCATTTACCAGAGCAGGATCAAAGTAAAACAAAGTGCTCCATCACACAAGAATGAAGAACCTGTAGACATCTATAAAGATATGTATGCGGTGATTTCGGCAGATGTCTACACAAGGGACAAACAGCAAACATAAACAAACAAACAAACATTAAACTAAGATACTCGCTGGTAGTAATGATGGTCTGTATGATCAGAATGTCACATGCCTAAGCAGATGAACTAAATTGACAGTAGCTGTTTTTATTCCTAGAAATACCTTAACAAAATATACTGTTATGCACGCACGCACACATGACATGAAATCCTTATACTATATCACAATCACAATGTGTGAAACTACTTACGATTTGCCTTGCGTTCACTGTGTTTACGTGTACCATTGCGCTCTCTGGGCGAGCAAACCGGTTTCATTCTGCTCCATTTAGGACAGGTTCTAACAGATGCAACCTTGGTAAAATTGTCCTATTTAGCTTAGCCATTGCACATTGAACATCTGTGCCTCCATAGATCACAGACCTGATAGATCGCACATGCTAAATTGCCAGCTAGAAAAGCATTTTAACTTCACTAATGATAACAGAACTTATTTTGTGCAATGAGCTTTTATCTGATTGGACAAAAATGTAAAAGTGTAAACACAAAAGGTTTAATTAATAATATACAAACACCATTATTTTTTGTAAGTTTTATTCACAATCACAAATAGTTTGCACATAAATGTGCATCATATGCCATGTGGTATTTATAATAGCTTTTAAAAAAAAACATCTTTCTTAAAACTAACATTAGAACATTTTTTTGCTAGAGTTTCTGCTATTTAGTCACCTTGACATTTCTGTCTGGGCTTCTCTGAGTAGAGGTACGCTCATCAAATTCTGCATGCTTAATGCTTTTGCTGTCCTGATGCTGAATGGATCACCACCTGCTCTATGTGTCCTTGCCCCGAGCCAAGACAACAGACTGTTCAGTCACCTAAACACAAATCCGGGGTCTCTAGCTCTGAGGATTAAAGGGGTTAAGAGTGTCGTTCAAGAATTTTTATATTAATGTGACCCTGGACATAAGTAGCTCCCTCATAATCTCGGGCAAATATTGTCCTTACAAAACATACATGAATGGAAAGCTTTTATATTCAGCTTGCAGATGGTGTATAAATTGCAATTAATAAACAATTGTTGCATTTGTGGTCCAGGGTCATAAATGGCATCTAGAGCACTATACTGCTTGTTGAGATTAATAATCAGAATGATAAAGTATGTACTTCATCCAAATTACACAGCACATGTTTCGTCATTTCTATGTAGCATTTGGTTCCAGGATAAATTGTCCCTAAACCTAATTAATATTTATAAGCGGACAATGTTACTTTTAAGATTATTTCTGTCCCGACTGTTGAGCTTCTCCGTGTCTCCATCAAACCATCGCTCCCACAGCGATCAACAGGGTGAAGCATCCTAAAAGCTAAGCCCCGTTACTTTCCACGTCTCAGCTGAGATAACAGTGGCAACAGTCCAAGAAAAGTCATTTGCATTAGCATTACCTTGTGTGTTGAAAGGAGCTTATAATGTGGTCCAACACAAATTTCATTAACCTATGGGTTAAGAGACTGTGTACCTCTCATTTCTCTCCCTGTCAAAATCCACAACAACCAGCCTCCATTTTTAAACCTCAATCAGTGAAAACCAAGAGGGAAAAAGCCTTGAGCCTTTACGCTATAATTAGAAATATACAAATTTATTCCTCTCCCAAATACAGTAGTGGTTTATCAGCTAATCCGCAACAATTACCTCACCTCCAATAACAAAGGACACATCGCTTCAAGGGAAGAGTTAATGAGAGACTGCGATTTTTAAAAATTCCATTAAGCTTGTGTAGAGTGCTAAATTAAAAATTGTCTTCAAATTTCCTTAGAGCAAACATGAGATACTTTTGCAAGAGAGAGAACTTCACATCAGCAACACCAAGTGAGGTTTTTAAATTACTAGTCGTAACTAAAAGAGAGGAAAATGGCAAATGCAAGAATATAAAAAATTCAAATGGTTACAGGGTTAAAACTGAGAACCCTCTTGAACATTGAGGCTTAATGAGATGAGAGGAGGGATGCTGGGTAATGAGACACTTGGAGGAAAATGTCTAAATGTCAGAAATCACTGAAGAATTTGAGTCACATTAAGCTTTTGATTAAGTATATTAATTAGGGAATGTGCTGATTATTTGATAACAATGTACACATATGTCATCTAGTTTACAGTAGTGCTTAACACATTTAACCCCTGTACACAGCAGGATTCATTAAAAAATATATATAATATTAATAATTTTTTATTATATGTTATATTTGAATTAATTGCATTAAATTAATAATCATTTATTTATGTAATAATTTATTTAAATGTTTTTATTTAATTGATAAAAACATTATAAATAATATTTTTATAACATATACTCCAATGGTGAACAGAAAAAAATCTAAGGGCTGAAAAAAAAATATTTGAGCATTGAAATTTCAAAATAAACAATTAAAGTTTTTCATAATCTGCTCATTATGCTGTATATGTATTACCCTCTAATTTTGTGTCAGCTTCCTTTATGCAAACACACACGCCGACCAACAGCAAACTGTATAAAAGTCCACTCTTGCTTACAGAGTTGTGTGGTAAGTTACTACTCCTGACAGTAATTAAAGGAAGGGAAACTCTTATTGCTGAATTGGTACTTTTCATTACATTCATCACAAAAGATGAATCTAAAATTCTGCCTGTGGCTTAGACTTAATTTCTCTTTAAAAAGCGTGACGGAAAATCATCTTTGCACAGAGAGGCTTTGTGTCTTATCAGTACAACTAATGGTAGCACAGCCCAGAGTACAAATTAGTTTAGGTATAATCAGCAGTTAGCCGGACAGAAATGAGCAATAATTAAACTTTAACCTGAAGAAAAATCCTCATTTAAAGCATGCAGTGGTTTCAGCACCGGACAGCTCTTTTGTCCAGCACTGCTTTTCTCATTAACCTGTGCCTGAATCCCAATAGAAACATCTAAAAATAATAATGATTAATAATGATGATGAATATGAATTGCCTATAGTTTTCAGACAAAGCTTTGCACAATTGCATTTTTGTGCACTATGTCATTTAAATTTAAAGTGTTCATTAGGATTGTAATAAGTAAGAGAAATATAGAAGAAAAAACCCGAAATTCAATGGCTACAGTTGTGTAGTACACTACAATGTAATAAAATATTATTATTACCTTTCCCATAGTTGAAATGGAGTTTGATGGCTTTGCCTTGATTGATGTGAAGATATGTGAAGCCAATGGCAAACATAAGCAAAACTAGTAGCAGAAGGAGTTTGAACTGCGTGCGGATCTTCTTCAGAGGAAAGCGCATTCTCATCACAGAAACATCACCCACTCAGTGGAAAATTCAGGTGACTGGTGACCGTCTTGTGTTGATCTGGCACAGCTAGTATAAGAAAAAGCAACAATGGAGTAAACATTAGTTTCACATTCACTGATAAAGATGTGTCTTACAGATTGAGAAATGATAAACCATAACCATCAAAAAACTAGTGTTTTTGGATGTAATAACAATAACGTTACTAGGGTGACATTAAAAACTTTCTGGTTGATGTATTGCAGGTTATTTATTATAAATGGCATTTTAACGGTGCAGTTCCTCACAAATGTCATTTGCAGTTAATATTGCATTTAAACTCACCATGAAAGTGTATTTCTCACTCGAATGAGCATGTCTACACACGCGGTCGAGCTGTGAATGTATATTAGCACGAGAAAGGTATTGGCATATGTCCTTGTGTCCTGTGGCTCTTACTGTTCATATGAGTGCATCCAGAAGAATAATCCTGTGGAGACGGACAGCTTATCATGGTATTGGACGCAAAATACACAATATCACACAATAAAAGGTTTGCAGATGGCCACTAGTGGCCTTTAAGCAACTAACAAAGTTATTTTTTCCATTTTATTGTGTCCTCATACACAGAAAGTCCTTTGAAACGGTGTTGCACAAAAGAGTTCAGAGTTTTGCACAAATCCTCATTCCAGTCGCCGTATACGAAGGACACACAGTGGAAGTGTTAAGGTGTTTACTTCGTTTTTTTTCTCGTTTCAGTCTCGTGTTTGTTGTCTGACAAGTGAAGACAAATAAATCGCTGTAGTCTACTAAATGCCGCTGTAGCATCGCTGTTTTCGGGTTGTATCAATGTCTCTTCTTGCGTTCATATTCATAAGCGTTCGAGACGGTGCACGCTTTTGTTTCTCCGATGTGTTTCACAGCCGTAAAAGAAAACATCTTCGCCGTGATGCAAATAAATCCTCGAATCGTCCTCGTTTGAGCTTTTCATTCATCCAGTTATTTTTATAAGGTGTTCTTCGCTATGAAAGAAAACTGAAATATTTACCCAAGCAGCATGACAAACCGCACTTGGCCGATTGCATCCCTCTCAGTTTCATCCGCGCGCCCTTTGCTGGTGGTAGAGGGAGCTGTTACCTTTATATACAAAGAAAACGAGCCTTTCAATGTGAAGCCAGTGCGCTTTGTCACCTGAAAGAACCATTGCACAAACACGATTATTTTGAATGGTTTGAATATTGACTATAGAGTCAATATAGATTAATATCGCAGCTCGAACTTAAACGGCATAATACGAGTTAACCGAAGTTGCAGTTTATTCATTTTCAGTCTATTTTTAAATACAACCATCTAAATAAAAGCATCTGCTTAATATTTATGTATTCGAATAGCATATTTCATATAGAAAAATGCAGTTTTTGGCATATTTATAATATAAATTGTAGAAATGGGATATCATCCGCAGCTTATCTTACAGTACAGTTTTAATAGGTTCTTATAAAACTTTTTTATTAAAAAAAACTTTTATAGGTTCTTCCCACATCATAAACATGACATGATATCTCTCTAACCAGAAGAGTGTATTATTATTAAAGGGAAAGTTTACCTTAAAAGAAAAATTCTGTCATAATTTACTCACCCTTTTGTAATTTCAATGACTTAATTCAGCAGAACACAAAAGAAGATATTTTAAACCAAAACCCCATTTATTTCTATGGACACAAAACCAATGCAAGTCAATGGGGACCAATGGTTTTCGGTTACCAACATTCCACTAATGGCATAGTCAGGACAACCATATGTTTGAACAGATAACCTGGGGCGTTAACATGGCAGAGATTGGAAAGGTAGATGCAATCTCAATCGTTTCACGTGTGTGGTGTGAGAGTTCAGCTTGTATGGGTTATAAACCCTGGGAGTTGAGATTCCCACTCAGTTCAAAGGAGCTTATAAAAATCAGATCAAAGCTTTAAATGAATCAAAAAGAGATTCTTTTGTCAGGTTACCTTGCTTTATGTCTTTGTCTGCAATCGTTCAGTTTGATCTAAAATATATGAGAGAGAATTTCTTTTTTGTTCCTAGATCAAACACGGTTAAAGGCCAGGAAAGTTACTGAGCACATCACAAAGCAGTCTGATAACCTTTGTAGTATAAAGTGTTGCATGGCAGAATTCAGCACAGATGAGAACATCAATACCTGTTCACTTATGATGATGAGTGATGTGTCATCTTTCTGCATCTGCTCCATTTCTGTCACGCCTTCTCTCTCTAACTCACTGAGGCTCAATTATGATGTATGGCACTCACAATCTGTCAAGGCGTGGCATCAATCACAGAAACCCATGTCACCACATGCTGTCAATGTCCTTAGAGAGCAGGAAACAGACATGAAAGATACACAGCAGAACTCATAAAGATCTAATGATGCATGTTTTAAAAACCTCATTAAGGGAATCTGAATCTTCATCGTGTCCTTACTGAGATCCAAACATCACTGCTTGTTGCTCTATGATCTATGAGTTTAGTCCATACGTTTTCCATGCATCACAATTCCAAAATAAAAAAATCAAGACACTCTTTTGTTGTAGCTGTGAATATAAAGAGAACTCAAATTTGGCATGAAATCAGAATCTATGAGGATGTATTGTAGAAAAAAATGTTTATAGAGCCCTCTTGTGTACAAACAGAGTATGGACATATACTGGTGTCCCGTTTTAAAATAAATCAAATGTACACAGCCATATCAAGATTAGAAAATGTCTATTGCTGCAAATTTATTATACTTACAATGTAAACGTATACATCTCGTAAATTACATCTCGAATAAAACCTTTTGGTTGGAGCTCTCAAAACTCCTTAATAAGGAATGCAATCTCAATGCGCTGAAAACAATTTGAATGTCAAAAACAGAAAATCAAAGCAAGATCATTTGACACAGGTCATTATGTATAATGGTACATATTATAACAATACAGTGCTCATTTAAGCTAGTTTCCTAAAATGTTTCACCACATCAAAATACGCATGCTTTAAAATGCCCAGAGAACTGGTTTTACAGTAACGGTATTTAAAAAATGACCAACATTTAAAATACTATCATTTTTCAATACTTTAACTGTATCAAACAATTTTCATTGTTAACCAAGAGTTACAATTTACAATGTATTTAAACTATAGTTTTTGCACTGTCATACCTATACGTCGATGGCCAAATCAAAATGACACATGTAATATCAAAGCATGAATCTGTAAAACAGGTTAAACCAACGTGTAAAACTGAAGGTATGGCCTGCTACAACCAGATAATCGTGTACTGTACAAAAGCAGGCCGACAATAGATGCAGCCACCAGAGGGAATATCAGATATTTAAGCCATTTATGTTACAAATACAAAAATCCTATAGGTGTTAAAATACAATATTCTAAAAAGCTAAATGTACAAAATGTTCACACAAATGAAAAACAATTACAAATACCAAATGTACATACAGCTGTGGTTAACGATAACCAAAAAAAATATTGTTCAGCCTTACTCAAGGCCATGCTTTCTATTGCCATCAGATTTCTGTATATTAAGTTAAATTACAAGACACTTGAGCAGAGGCTTTACTCTGGTGCTCAAAGTGTAATACACATTCTATTACACTATTTAGCATTAGTGGTAAAGTATATTAACTAAGCCTGTTTGTAAAAGCCATTAAAATGACCAGAATACAAATATATAACTCCCTTGTCACTGAAAAGGGTAAGCTGACTATTTAACATGGGTTGTTTGTTACATCAACAAAGAAATACATCTGTTATACTGTCAAGCCATAACATACAGTATAAGCTGATGGATGATTTTGCATGTTGCTACACTACAACATGCTGCAGTGAAAATATTGCAAATCTTTTCATCCTTTCACAACCAACAGAAATTGTTGGGTCAATGATGCTTATAACATAACCTATACTTTTCTGTATAGTTCTTTAGTGAGCCAGCTCACTTTTCTTATCAAGTCTTTCTCCTGGCTGTGTGTTGAAACTGTCAGCAGCTGCATGCGGCTGTGATGTTTGTTCTTATGCGTTATCAACTAAAAACTTACTAGAGAAAACTTGTGCTGCGAAAATGTTACATTTTAAACTATTTGCTTTGCTAGTGTTTTGATGGAAATCTTAACGTCTTGCAAAGCGCTAGAGTAGAAGATGCCTGGCATGCTAAAAAGTCTCTGACTTAGGCAGATGTTGGCCAGAATGGGGTGGATTTTGAAACAGAGGGTCAGAGTGAACGGTTGGGATTCCTCTGGCAGGTAACTGAGACTGAACACAGGCTGTTGAGGAGGTCTTGGGTGTAAAGGAGAATCTCTCAGACAATGTGTCCAAATTTTGATATTCATTATCTCTCTCCTGTGCCTCGTGTAGATTTTCGTTATTGGAAATACTGGAAGGTCGACGGGATTCGTGAACCATAAAAATCTGTAAATTGTTTGAAGGTAAATTACCCGCCACACTGCCCTCTGCTGTCTCTGCGCTGTCATGCACAAATGTCAGAGATGTTTGTGAAGGCTCTGGTCCAGGTGATGTTCTGGATAGCAATGCATCATCTAAATTTGGAGGTAAAGTAGTGTCACACAGCTCAGGTTGCACATCACTGAGCTCTGGAATCGTGTTTTTAGGAGGTTCATATGGAGGGGGCCATTCCCCTCCGTCCTCGGGAGCTCCTATCATTCCGTCAGGTGTGAGCGGAATCGGCCTGTGTACTAGAACGGGGTCAGGTGAGGGGAGAGGTGACATACTGCCTGTTCCTTCATCTTTAAAGGTCTTTTTGTCCTGTGGAGGGCTGTCATCTAATATTATGGACTCCTGCTCGAGAGAGATGTGCAGAGAGGTCGGGGGCCGTTTGGCGAGCTGGGTTTTGTCAGAGGGGCTTGGTTTGGATCGTTTTAATGGAGTCAAAACCACAGGCATCTCCAGACCGAGAGGCTTTCGTGGAAATTCATCAGGCTTAGCTGTAAAAACAACAGGGATGGTTTAAAAAACTTAGTGACATAAAAAATGGTAGCACTTACACTAAGGTTTATGCATTAGCACAACGAACAATAAAGTATATTTTTATTTGCATTTACTAATCTTAGTTCATGTTCATTTCAGCATTTACTCATACATTTTTTAAATCCAAAGTTGCAACTGGTAACATGAAGACTAATGCACAATGAACTATCATGAACAATTATTTGTATTAACTAACATAAAAAAGACTATAAAATTATGAAAATCTATATTGCTCCTTGATAGTTCATGTTAGTTAATGCATTTACCAAAGGTTAATAATCAAAAACTTGTTGTAAAGTGTTACCAAAAATATATATTGTCAACCCAACACAGTAGTTTTACCATCAGACCCATAACTATACCTGGATGCAAAAACTTCAAACAAAACTAAAATGTCTTTAAATTAAAGACAAATAACATAATAATATTAAAATGAAAAACAAAATAATAGTTTTAATATTATGCATATTATTTTTTGAAAAATGTAAATGAAAATATGGTTCACAATTACATATAAATGTTTAGCAAAATTGTATGTAAACAATGAAAAAAATAATTCAGATGACTAAACATCTTCATGTAGTACGATATCATGTGCAGAAAAATTTGTGAACCTGGTGGTGGGAGGTCTAACTTCATTTTGCGAAGATCAGACATGGAGACCTTAAGATGCTCTATGACAAGGTCATCATTGAGGTAGATGGACTCTCCTATCTTCTCCTGCAGGAACTCTCTCAGGTCCTCCAGAGACATCTTAAGCAAATGTTCTGAACATGAGTAAATAAAGTTAGTGATTTTGACACTGAAGAACACTTAATCACTTCCAATGATGTGATCCAAGGTTTCATTTATGTGAAGACAGAGAGAAGCGGATTGTTAAAAAAAGTCCATAAACTCATGTCAAAAGAAATGAATGATAACATTGTGAATGTGAAGTTAACAGTGGTATGGGCTAAAGTGTTTTATCTGCTGATCTTTGATGGTTTATTTAATCTGATTAAAAAATGAAACTCACTTTTGTGGAGGTGAAGGATGGTGTAAGCCATGGCTGTCAGAACTTTCTCACCCTCTAGGATGAAGATGTCCCACAGACGTAAGGTCAGAGTGAATGGAGTCTGTTAAATAAAAGGTCTTCAGTACATAATGAACAGAAAGATGAACAGCCACACATAAGCTGATCAAATATATAAATGTTAAGTTGCTTTGGATAAAAACATATGGTAAACATGTAAATATATATGTGAGATATCAATAAACATAAGAGAAATCCAGCTTTAAACCGGGGGCCCTGATAGTCTGAAGTTAATCTCCCTCAGTCAGCATCCTGATAGTGCTCAAGCATGGCTTTTACTGGGCTGGATACAATCCTGCAATGCTAACATTGAATGGTCTTGTTATTCCACAGCCAAACCCACAGAATTGCATGTATGTGCAGTAAACACTGAAATGACACATTTCTCCTGTCCCAATCCCCCGATTGAGAGTCCTTGACAAAGATTCAGAGAAAAGGCACTTCTTGCCTTACCTTCTCCTTTCAGTTTTTAAAACTTTCATTTTTGTAACCAACCTCAGTCTGCAATTCTTACGATTTAGAGAATTGTGTTGTGGTTGCTTATTGGGCATTTTTAATGAGGCTGTGTCAAATATATCACAGTCATGTACTGCTTTTAATAAAGTGTTATGGATAAAATACAGTTACTCAAAAAGCTGGACCTCTTCAATGTCTCATGGCAAATGCTTTGGAACATGATGCATTCAGCCAAATATTAACCAAAAACAACCCGTTTCACCCCCATTAATCAGGTTTTAGACAGTCTTTCCATCCAAACTGTTTCCTTGTGTAACCACCAGCATGTCATTGCTTAAATCTATATCAATTCTGGAATAGTCTGCTTTAACCTGGTTAACCTCTAGTTACTGAACACAAAGATGAAAAGGATGCATTTAATTAAGTTCTAAACGTAGGTTAAAGAGGAGCCTAAACATTCAGTCCTGTCATTAAGGGTGTATGTAAGCGGCAGTCTCCATGCCGCCCCAGCGTCAGCTCTTGCGGCATCCCTCCTCCTTCACATCTCCTCTTATTTTTCTCTCATTCTTCCTCCTTGTAGTTCTGTTTTAGGAGGGGTTAAGCTTGGGGCTCGAGCTGAGCCTCGGGTTTGAGCCCCCTTCAAGAACAGCACGCCAAGTTTGTTTACCAGACTGAGGCCAATGGGGGAGTCTCACATTTTTCCACTTGTTTCCATATTTACAGTATACACTTTATTATTTTACTACATTAACAATACACTCTCTGAGAAACAAGTCTAAATGTCTGATCAAAATTAGAAATGTAAATCATCCAATCACGCCTCTTTTCATCACTGTAATGACCCTCAATTGTAGTTCTTCAAACTTCACATCTATAATATGACACAAACTCTGCCTGTATGAACATGAATGTCTACTTATCAAATCTTAAGATGAACACTTTATTTAGCTTGACAAGTCTGAGCAGATCTATGCACCGAATGCCAGCATCATTAAGCTCCACTTGTGCCGATCTAGATGAGTTTCCATCTTTGCACTTTAATGGTAAAACAATCAGAATTATTATCAGAACAACTAACTCACCATTTACATTCAATTGAAACTCCAAAATCCTCTTTTCAGGTCTAAGCTTAGCATGCAATCTGACACGCATTCCAAGCTACCTTGTAATCGCTGCTTACATAATGTATTTGTGACTTTAGTAAGAATGTTTAGAGCATAAATCCAAATGCAAATTGTGAAATTATGTGATGTGTAAACACTTACCCTGTCAATGAAACACTGGAGGAACCATTTAGTGCTATAAATCCCACTAGACATCTGCTCCTTATCCTAAATGAGTTCAACAAGAACACAAAAAATGCAGGGAAGGATAAGTAGAGAGACGAGAAACATGAGAGAGACTAATATACATAAGCTATGTTTATTCTATTTTTTGCAGTTTTGCATCTACCAGAATAATCTTACCAAATGCTTCTTTAGTTTGGGTAAAAGTTTGGAGAGTATCTGGTCATGGTGGTTCTGAAACCGCTGAAGTTTGGGAAATCCAGGGATGTAGAATCCTGACAAAAGTTCAAAATGTGAAAATAAAATTGCACATCTTTTCCAATACAAGAGCTAAATCAACACCTGTGTGGAATTCTTAAACATTATGTATCTTATGGTTAACTGCAACATAGATTACAATAATATAATAAATTATAGCAACATTTAAAATAGTTTACCAAAAGCAACAAAATGAGGCTCACCATGCATGGCATGTTTCTGACTGGTTAACAGTTGTGATAGAGCCCAGAATGCATCCTCCTCGTTCATGAACATTAACAGAATGGCAGCAATCTGACTCATGCCCTGGCAGTAACTCACTTCCTGTGGACAAGAACAGACTCACTCAGCCAATATGTAACCAGTTCTTTGTGAATTTAAGTGTGGATCCGAGTGGATTTTTACCGTGTTATACACAGAGTATGCCGAGAGCACATGGAACAAAGACTGTTGCCTGTAAAGAGAAGAACAAGTCAGACTGAGACAACGGAGGTAAACTACCAGAAAAAGCCGCTCCTGCAGTCTAAATGCCGCACCACAAAAATGAAACGAAACATCATATTTTTCCACAAAAATCTACAACTTGGGTCTTTAAATTACCGTAGAGCCCCTCCCTTCAGTATTAATGACACCCTTCAGATGAGCAAGACTTTCCACTTGGCTCTTTAAGGCCTGCAATCTATTAAATCCTCAGTGACATCACTCCCATTTTTGGCCTGCTGTGGGATTTTTCTTTAAAGTGTAAAAAAGCTCCAGACATCATCTGCAGCAGCACTAAAAAAAGAAAAAGATGCTTCACTCTGGCTCTTTATGTACAATCTATGTTCCCCTCTATATTTTTATCATTAATATGATTTTAAAAATGTCAAAAATGATTTTTGGAGGTAATAATTATATTTGCATCCCTCTAATTTGTAACCATTTATGTTTTATATTGTCACTTAGACACACAAAACCTTATTTTGAGGAACCTTTACTGTGAAGTTAAACATCAAGGTCGAGGTCATATTTATGTGTATAGCGCCTTAAAACACACAAGTGTTGGCCAAAGTGCTTCACATAAGAATAATCAAGAGCTTTAATAATACAACTACATCAACACAAGCCAATACAAAGTAAAAGTAATTTCTCTCCCGCACATAAAATGAAAACTATCAGAGCTGTTATTTCACTTGTAAGTTGCGGTAAATCAAAAGCAGCATTATAAGTGCTTTAATTGCACATGTGGGAGAAAACATCTGAGACCAGCAATATTTTACAGTAATACTGTGGCTGCAGAATACACATTCTGGCACTGAATTACTTTAGCCTGCAAATAATGCACTCACAGTTTCTGAAAATATCCTATTAGGGTCCAGATCCGCCGAGGCGCTTTTACGCGGCCGAAAACGCCAGAAGCTGGGCTGAAAACGGCCGCTGCAGGCTGAGCGTTCTGCCTCAAGTTGAGCATTTTTCAACCCGGTCGAACGCCGGCGCTGAGCGCGGAATAAAAACGTCAGCTGCTTATTTGAAAACACGCCGAACGCCGGCATAAACGCCTTGGTGGACACGGGCCCTAATAGGGCATTTACATACAGTGTCTGTATGTTACCTACTTTACACCGAATCTATCCATAAACATGATGTGGTTTCGAAAGGTCCTGTTGATGTCTAGGTCAATCTGTTTGATCTCTGAAGAGTACAGCTGAGCTTGCTTTTTCATTTTCTGTCAATCAGAACAAATCATTAAAATTACTAAAGAGGCATGCAGCTACATTACATTGTATTGCAAGGTGACATTAGCTGTCGAACATCTTTGGGCATGTTTACTGCAATTACTGCACTGTAAAATACCAAGAGAGTTGTATTCTATAATACAATGTAATATATTATATAATGTCTGTATGTATGTACAGTATACAGATACATATGTTTATGTGTCAGTATGTGTATGTGTATGTGTATGTATTTGATTTCTTTATTTTCTCTATATCATATTACTTTCAAGGTTATATATTTATTTATTGTATGTGTGTTCAAAATGGGATTTTTTTGTTTTCTTATTGCTGCTATGATAACATGCAAATTGTAATAAGCGCTACAAAAATAATCTTATCTTGATTTTTGGGACAGAACATAAAATGTGTGTTATTTGACTTCTCTTTGTCACTTCTTGGGACACATTTTGTGCTACTTTTAACTCGTGTTGTTCATTTTAATTTAACACAAAATCAACACAATGTTAAAATGACATGTTTTAAATAGCATAACACATAATAACTAACATCCTTTTTTAAAAGTGTGATTATCACAAAATGCCCTTAGAAAATATTCACCACATACCATAATAACTAAGTTTTGTTACTGTAAAACAATAAAATGTAGTATACAGTCTGATTGACAACAGCAAACGTGGCTCTGGTGCATTTTAATCTTACCTTAGGGTCCTCTTAACCTGCCTCATTTAAACATCTTTACTCCCTCAAAATGTAAAACACTCAAAAATGTATGTAAAAATATTATATAATAAAAGTTTTTGGTAACACTTTACAATAAGGTGCTATTTGTTAACAATTTGTTATAACTAACATGTACTAACAACAGACAATACTTCTAGCATGTATTAGTGTTATGTTAATTCAAGTTAGTTCATGTTAATTTTCATTTACTAAAACCTTTTTAAAACATTAACAAAGAATAATAAAGGATAAAAAAACAAAATTGTTCATTGTTAGCTAATGCATTTACTACTGTTAACAAATAGCACCTTATTGTAAAGTCTTTTAAACAACTTGTTTTTAATATTTGACCC
Source organism: Oreonectes daqikongensis (assembly GCA_026939265.1). Classification (NCBI taxonomy): domain Eukaryota; kingdom Metazoa; phylum Chordata; class Actinopteri; order Cypriniformes; family Nemacheilidae; genus Oreonectes; species Oreonectes daqikongensis. Next base: position 4,904,630 of record JAOTQM010000343.1, on the reverse strand, counting down.
TTTCGATTTCTTTAAACCTTTAACTTAAGACATTTTAATATTTAAAGGACCTGCTTACACCCTGATTCAAAGCAAACCCAGCAAGGGTCAGACTGGTCCGCTGCGATAGTGTAAGCTAAAAATACTTCCTGCTAGTTGTAAATCCTCAATGGATCTAAAGGTTTGTTTTGCTTTGTCAGGTTTTGTTCTCCAATCTCTTGCTATGATTTGTATCAGCCATCTGCCTGTTTTCAGATCACACTCTAATCCCTCTGAAATAGCTTTACCAAAACAGCAGTAATCCCGCTCTCACTAAACAACCGGCTTCCGGCCAGCAGAGAGTCACGACTGTAGTCATGACAACACGGTGTCCATAGGTTGCGGCTAAATCTGATGAGCTCTTACGTGTGAATGTTTTCATTGCCGTACCTCATACTTTCCTTCATTGTCGTTCTTGACTTTCTCGACATCTAAGAGCAGGGCCCAGGCCTGTCCTCTGAGCTGTAGTGGAATGCCTTTATACACCCTTTTAATCATCTGCACAAAGAAATGCAGAGTGAGAAAGTGTGTTTTAAAAATCAGTGTGGTTCTCCTTTGAGCATTATAATTAAAATCAGATGCAGAAACTACTTCAGGGCTACATCACACAACTCATAACACAACATAACAGTTTTGCTCTGTGTGTCTAAAGCCAATATATGAGCTTACCCGGTCACTGTTTCTGTACTTGCTCCAGTTCTTCAACATCTTTAGCCATTTCTGCACCCTCTCAATCTCCACCTGTTTTTGCTGCAAATGAAGTAAATAAAACAAAAATGTAAACACAGAAGAATGGTATCAATGACATATGGTGCATATCAAACATTCCTAGAATTCCCAACACACAGAACTCTGAGGGCAAACGTAAATATCCGCTAAATGACACAAACTGCCCTTCTGTGTTTTTGTCTAAGGAAGTAATGCTTCATTCCTCACTTGAGAAAGTTGTACTCTGGGATTTGATACATGACAAGCATCCCCCTATTTACATCTGTTGGGAAGTTTTTAGTCTTTAACCTTTATCTGCCGCAACACGACTGTGCAAAATGTCAGCTGGCAAATGCATCAGCCACCTCCATGCTGTGAATGTGCCACATGAGAACACACCTCTAGACAGGCCAGCTGTTTTTGCCATACACGCTTGTATACAAGCAGCACAGAGTATCTAAAGGTCAAAATAATCCCGCTTACAAAAGTGTCAATTAAACAAATGCTACTTTTGTGATTCAGTGAGTGAGCTTTTGTTATGTTTACAGTATGTGTGAAATTCTCACCATTTTCAGTATTCATATAGAGTACAAATGATGTGTACACACCAACTGTAAAGTCTTTTGTGTACTGTATGGTACTTCACATTACCTTCTCTTCAAGTGCACTGGGTGTGGGCAGTTCCTCTTCACTGTAGGAAAAACAAAATTTGCACATAGTCACGCTTCTCAATTCAGATTGCATAATACAGCGGATTGTTTTGCTTCAAGTGACCCTACACACTAAATAATATTATTTCACTGCTGTCCTTCTGAAACCTTGTTTTGTGATTTTTATCTTTCGCTATAAAGCATTGTTATTAGTCACCTATTATGTGCGTCACTGGATTTTGCACATATCTAACCAATAGAAGTATTAAAAAGTGCTTGTCAACTTTGACAACACAGTATTTAACCATATAACCAAGTACAGTGTTTTTTCCATCTCCTGAAAAACAGTGGATTTGGACATCTGAGGTTTTGAACAGACAGCAACGATATGTATTAGCACAATACTTACTGAAGAAATCCAAAGCGATCTGTGACTCGATACACGCTATAGTCTGCATCTTCCCAAGGATCGATCTGAACACCTGCCTCTCGACCCTGAAACACACACACACACACACACACACACACACAAGCAAACGTTTACATACTAGTTAAGAGTCATTTTATGCATTTAAAAAAAACTTAAAGAGAAGATGATCGAACTTGACTATCTAGAGGAAGTAAAAGATTTATTTAGCTTTCAGATGATGTAAAAATCTAAATTTCGACTGGTTAAGAGTTTTAACAACAAGTCCATGGTCACATAACGTTTTACATTTATGTACCATATCTCGCAGACACTTTGATCCAAATGCATCTAAGACACATATTTTATTAGTATGCTTGGGAATCAAACCCAAGATATTTGTGCTGCAAACATACCAATTAGGATGAAAATAAGAGATTTATTCAAAAATTATTTTGTTGATAACAGTACCACAGTAGAACTTGACCACTACATGGCCTGTCTGTTTGTTATGTAAGCAAACTCTGACTGTAAGGGTCAGCTGCACTTCCACCCTGTTATGCACAGAGCTAGCCCGACTAAAATTAGCCACATGAAAGTGGTGGTAGTAGGGCTCATTTTGCTCAAAGTGTTTGTAGAGTTTACTAAATACAGATCAACACAGATCAAGTCATTTAAATATCTCTGTTCACACACCCGCTATGGGCCAATAAGCCAATAGGATTTGCCAAAAGTATTTCCTCAAGGAAGGAATTTATATATATATTTATTCATTGCAGACGTAGTTTAGGGGGCTCCATATTTGACGGCAACATTAGATGTTCTGAACTTACATTGTTTAACTAAATGTTAAACACACTGTCTGCTAAGTTCACAGCTGATGTTTAAAAGCTTTTCCAGTTGGTGTGGATTGATTGCCAGGAGGGAGGGGGTGGCTGCTGCTCTTCTGCCCTCTCTCAACATCATTGTGGAGAGAAAAGTGAAAAGCAAGCAGTGATCCGTAACAGACAGTCGAGGATTATGATCCCAGTATTCAATTTCCAATTAGTCTGTCGGAGGTGCGGAAAGTCATGATGTGCCATGCTCAGATTGATCATCACAGCTCTGTATCCTACACAAACTGGTCCAGTGATCCAAAATATACTCTGACTACTGCATTAGCACAATAAACCTCTCTACCAATATCTTCACAAAGCGTTAGGGTTAAAGAATGTACCTTGTTATACTTAGAGATGATCTCAGCACGTTCCTCTGCTATCAGCACCTCTATGTCCTTCTTCATGTCAATATCTGCAAATATAAAACACATAGAGATTCATGCTTAACATCTTAATAAGATGTTGTGGATCCACTTGCATACCCTGAATGCATAAAAAAATTGTCAAAAGAAATTAATTTAAGAACATTTATTCAAAGTGAAATTTTGGAAAATGTCAATGTATTGTACAATTCCACAATATAACATAACATGAGTAACACTAACACTTCAGCATGTTTTTGACTACTACTCACATTATAGAAGTGAATGTAGAATTCCTGTCACTTTATACATTGCAGAAGGAAATCATAAAAACTGACTGTGAAACCAAGAAAGATCTGCCCAATGTGCATAGAGTACAAAATATTCATCACATTGGAGTCAGGGAGCTTGCCCTAAACCAGGTCTCTTGACACAGAGTAACCTGAGCTCTCTTAATGATTTCCTGTCGGTCACATAAAGGCTCTGAGTGTCTCTGAAACATTATTCCCCTGGGAACAAGAGTCAGAGGAAGGTTCCTGCCAGGCTTCAGTTGGTTGAAAGAAAGCTGTGTGTCTGCAGTATCTGTTGCACACACAAAAATCGACAATGAAGAGTCAACTACTGTGAGACAGCGGTGTTGCATGACACACCATACATCATGTGGAATATATCCAGCCCCACGCCAAACATAATAAATAGTCATGTGACTTAAATCCCCAATTGATTACAGGGAAACTAAAAACGCTACAATAAGGACATAAAAGGTACAAAGCTTTGTCTGACTGAAGTCGGTTCTTGTGCCTTTGAAGTAACAAAACAAGTGTATCTCTCATGTTTGCAAAGTACTATTGTAGACATTTTCTGATGTATTTACTCTTGAGGAGAAACTAGTGACAGGTGTTAATATAACAATACTTTCCTTGTTTTCACTAGCCTGTGAAAAAGCCCAGCTTTCCAAACAATTCTCTCATTTCCTTTAAAGGAACATGCTTGTAATCCAACAGTTCTTGGTCACCATTGAATACTATAGTAGGAAAAATTGCTTTGTTCTGTTGAACAGAAAAGAAGATATTTTGAAGAATGTAGGAAAGCAAACCGTTCTGGGCCACTTTGGACTACTATTGTAATTTTTCCTAGTATGGTAGTCAATGGTGGCCAATAACTGTTTGGTTACAAGCATTCTTCCAAATATCTCTGTGTTATACAGATATTAAACAACTCGAGGGAGAGTAAATGATGACAGAAAATTCATTTGTGAGTGAACTGTCCCTTTTAATTCTCTATAACTCTTACTGTGATAGCCTCAAAAAGACATATGGTTCAAATGACATTAGTTTGAACTGGTTATATATCACTGGCATGCACGGTGCTTTGCTAAAGAAGCATTTACACAAAAACAATTTCAGTATTGTTGCATAAATGTTATATACCCTTAAACATATATAACCTCAACTAAAACATTTGAGTAAGTGGTAGAAATTTAAACAGGGTGCCATGAATTAACGCAAGCAGGAGCCTGCTTCAGACTGAAATGAAATTTGGATGTTAAATTTGATCCTAAAATTACATAGAAAAACCAAGATGACAAAATGATCCTGGATCTGTCTGACAGACACCTTACCTTCCTTGGGGATAACAGAGGGGATAAGAAATCCTTTCTCCTACACTGCAAAAAAATTGCTTTCTTACTTAGTATTTTTATCTTGTTTTCCAGTAAAAATGTCAAAAAATTCTTGAATCCAGATGCATTTTCTTGATGAGCAAAATGACCAAGAAAATAAGTCTTGTTTTAAGGCAAAAATTATTACATTTAAGTAAATTTGTGCCAATGGGGTAAGAAAAAACTGGAATTAAGTTTTACCTTTTCTTAGTCACTAAATTCAAGATTATTTATCTGCTTACCCCATTGGCAGATTTTTCTTGCTTGTTTTAGGCACAAATTTACTTAAATGTATTATTTTTTGCCTAAAAACAAGACTTATTTTTTTTGTCATTTTGCTCATCAGGAAAATGCATCTGGATTAAAGAATTTTTACAAACAATTATCACAAACAATTATTTACCAGAGGCTAGTTCCCAAATAAACCGTTCAGTTTCAGTTATTCCTGAAGAACAAGTATGACAGAAATTTGGACAAGACCTTTCTTTCTTATTATGTGATAACAGGGTGTGGTCTTTAGTTTGAGACGGTGTGTGTCTGAGCTCTTCGTCTAAAAAAGTCTGTGTTAATGTAAATGTAATGTAATGTAATTCATCTGGCCTTTCCATTTTAAGCCTGACTGCTGATCGTCTACTGTTTATGAGTCAAGAACAGAAGGAAAATGTTGACCTGTGGGCAGACATCTTACACAAGAGGCCATAAATAGCCATTTCTCTTGAGAGCTACTGTACAGTCTAATTCTGGGCTCTCTATTCTCCACTCTCACTAGTCTATGGAATGACAGGCCTCTCTGCTAAATGTCTTCCCAGCTGTATGAGGAACTTCAAGCCTGATGTAGTGAATCACTCCCAACTGGCCTGCATAAATGAACACAAAGGAAAGAAATAACGGTTTTCATAAATGCATTTTCTAAACAACAACAAATGAAATGCCTGTTAACTTTAATTCATGTTAGTACGTTTTGGCAAAAGAACAGAATATTCTCTTACATGTGACAGTAAACATAAGTGAGTGAGTACATGTGGGCTGATGCTCTGAATTATTCATGTGTTGAATGAGGGGTGTGTTTGTTGGCAAGCATGCAAAATAAGAAGCAGGCATTTTTTAAGAGCAATACTGTGTGCAATGGGGCATTCAAGGTCTTGCGGAACCCCCGAGCAGCGAGTCATACTGTAGATTTACATTTGACAGTCTATTGTGAAACTTCAAGCATAAGTGCAGCTTGGCCTTCATTTATATCTATAAGTGTTGAATAGGCATGGGCCGAAAGTATACTGCAGTAATCTTCTGTAATACTGTTCCAAGGGTATAAGCTGTTTTTATGTCTCATCAAAGACAAAAAGTGCAGTAATCCATCAGATTCTGTCCTATTTTTTGTTTATGCTTAATTTGCTGTTTGCTCATGTAAAAAATTACTAGAAAGCCATGCTTTCAAAATGTTTGGGAATCATTGATTTAACCCAACATACTGTACATGTTTACTACTGTTTCAAATATTTTGTGTTGCTTCAATACTGTGTTCAATGGAAAAAAGCTGTTTTTTGGTTGAATAATGAAATTATTTTTCCAACCTTTGCCATAAATTCTCACTACCTCCATAAAAGTGTGTAAATCATGTGTAACATTTAAGAGGATCTATAACCACATTGCACCTTTAATAGCATGTTTAAATGTAAAATATACACTTTCTTATGTAGGTGTAGGTGACATATTTTAAACTCTATTTGTTTAACTATGAAGGATAACTTTTAAAACCATGACATCAACGTTTTGGCCAGAGTCTGGATGGGGAAAAAAAGACATTTTAAAAGTCACCATTTATGTTAGGATATAGACAAAACAAAGAGCCGAGGTTGAACATAATGACATTTTTTGTTTAAAGAAAGCGTACTCATTTGAATTGGGTTAAATAATCATATAGGTCTGTCCTGTTAACAAATGACGCAAAAGGAAAATCTCAACATTTAGAGGGGGCAGAACACTTGTCGATGGTCAAGCCAGGGCAACTGGCATCACTTGCATCACCATCTGGGTGGGCCGTCACTGCCTTGCACTAGCTCACAGATGTAAAACACTTCAACACACTGAGGGGACCTTGTCCTGCCTAAGAGTCTTACACAACCACACACGCTGCAGACAAGGAGGTGGTTGACACTGGGAGGCCTGACATAAATGTGGCAAACTGTTTGGTCAATTATATAAATATTACGCTGCTGTTTCTTTTGAACGCAAGCATATGGCTAGTGGTCTTTTACAACTTGTAAGTTAGTAGTCAGTGGAAATTAATGTTTAAGGTTCAAAAAAAATATAAAGTTATTATAGAAAAACTTTGGGCAAGCAATACTAATGAGAATTTCTGAAACATGAAGCATGCAAATAACATCTGGTAACACTTGAGAAGCAATGTACAGTTGCACCACTTTTATACTCGGTAATGCAAAAACCTGTGTCTTGTTCTCTAAACGCATGTATTCTGGTTTAACCAGGCATATTTAAATTATGCAATTTCATTCATTTTAGTGCCAACATGCCTTGTGAATTAGACTCATTATTTGCAAAAACGACACTGAAATAAAAAAGGAATTCAGTTTTTAATCAAGCTTATAAAAATTTTTCCAAAGGGGACCCATCACTTTCTGTCCTTACGTTCATGTAACTTTCTGTACTGTACTTTGTCTATTGAAATGGAAAGTAGTGGTTACAGTAAGAGCTACAAAGCAGCTCAGTGACCTAACTATCTCTGTGTTTTCACTGTACAACAGATACAGTGTTAACACAGTTGTGTGAGATTAATAGAGAGCTCAGTAATTACTCTAGTGAATTAAAAGACCTGAGAAAGCTCTGAATCATAGCCCAGCAGTTGGCATAAATGCATATTGAGTCATGGTCCTCTCTACTGTACCTCTAAATAAAACTCTGAAAACACTAAAATAAAAATTTTAAGTAAAAAATAAAGACAATAATGGAGTACTGTGCATTTAGATAAATGTCAATTAAGTGATGAGTGGCATGTGTTAAGGGTTTTTGTGGTAAGTACCTACTGATAAAACTGTGACCATGTGGAGAACAATAATAGGCGATAATAACAAACAGATAAAAGGCTTAATACACCATAAAGAACCATGTAAAACAGCTGGTATGCTTTCATGCAACTAAGGAATCTAAGGCTGTTGTCTACTGCAAAGTGACATATTCAGTTTTACGTACTGACAACAACAGTGGAGGTTTGCAGTAAACAGACTGTCTCTAGTGTTTCAGGAGAAACCCGTAGCATGAATTAAAAACAGATTACATTGCTGTACTAAAGCAGACCTAGCTAAAGGAGTTCTGGTGGTGTGCCCAGAAATCATGAGATGAAAACTACAGGTCATATTACAGGGACACCTCAGTTATGAGTGACACTGGACACAGTAAAGGTCAGAATTATGAAATCACGCATCTGATACTTTCATCGCGTATTCTGCCATATAATGCACATAATTTCACCAAAGCAAACAAAAGGATTTATAGAATTCTGTAAGGAAACTAACAAATAAAATAAAAACAGTATTGTTGTTCTCACCTACAGACTGTAGGCCAGGGTGAAGGCATAAACAGCTGTAAAGCACAACAAAAACAAGCCCACCCAAAGCTTACACATGACATACACATAGATCTCTCATCGGCCTACTTCCATAAACTAAACATCTGTGTTTAGAAATGGTAAAAGAATCACAATCTCCCCGCGCGCGCGTGCGTGCGTGCGTGCGTGTTAGACAAGAAATGCAGAGACAAAAGAACGCATTACAGAATCACCTGAACTGCACCACAATGAATACAATTTAGAGGTGTGTTTGTAAACAACTGAACAATTTCAACCCCCAACCTTTAGCGACGAAGCTACATGTGCTTTTTCACGTTTTTTACCATCCTCTTCAGAATGTAGTGTATTACTTCTGTCGATTGACCGCGCGATGTCGTGAGATGGAAGAATGTAGACGCGATGAATCTGCGTATTGCATAACGTTATGTGTTTTACATGTATACAGCCTACGCGAGTGTCAAAAAGAAACAGAGACGCTCGAATAATACACAGATAACGCGTTGGCAATACGAGCCGAAATGAGATGGGTTTCAGATCGCTAAATCCAGCTGCAAATTCCAAACGTGCATCATTTCAAATGACACTCGTGCCGCTGTATACGAGATCATATGTCTATTAAGGTAGCCTATGTATCAGTGTACGTAAAGGATAACCGTGCACGGGAGGAAAGATGGCATGACAGAAAATAAAAACAAAGGGTTCAGGTGAAAAAAAACATGTTACCGTTTATTGAGAAGACTTTTCATTCCTTCGTCGCTGAAAACATAGGAGAAAAGGCGAAGCAAATTGCTCAAATCCTGCGACGAATACAATAGGCGCATATGACAGAAAGGCGCATATGACAGAAAGGCGCATATGACAGAAAAGCGCAAAGCATCACGTCAGAGCGCGCGCTGTAGCAGACTATTCAGGTTCAAGCCTGGCAGCCTGCGGTCACGTGACCTGCCAGTGAAGCCCGCTTGCATCGCACCGCTTCTAGCGGATCACGTGACCAGCTGCCTCTGTGTTTACGAATAAATATATATATTTATTTAAACGTATAAATATTTGCATTTGATTTTCATTTTTATTTACATTAAGATAAAAATGTCATTGAGTTTCATGACAAGCCAACACATGATATTCAGACCAAATAAACAATTAAGACATTAATTTAAATCGATGTTTAAAACTCGCCACGTGAGACTTTTAAATACTTAAGGAAAAGACAAAAATAAAAGAAATGTTCACAACCCTCTGCATGAACGCCAACAAGACGAAAACAGAAATAGTGCAGTACTGCCCTCTGTTGGTGACAGGCGGATGTGACCTCTCACCTCTTACAACCCCAGAGAACATGCTATCCAGGACATATTAACCTGTCAAACCTTGACCTCATTCTCATAACAAGTTTGCCTTTTGCCAATGGTATTCGTAAATATTGCGTATGCATTTCTGAGCTTGGTGGCTTATTTTCATTGGGTAAGTTATCTAGTAGTTTACACTTGGGATCTTATCAGGAAAACTAGATCCAAGTACACTGTTAAAATCTGAGTCTTTGCTTTACAAATGTATTTTATAGGCCCATTATGTTTAAAAAAACTACATGCTGGTGTCCCTACCAGCCCTTGCAAATCAAAAATATATGGGAACATACTGGAAAACAATATATGTGCAATATAACCTATTAAATAATACATTTCTATATATTGGAAAGTGCTCATATTTTTTAATATGTGAAAATGGCAATTCCTAATGTATTATTAAATATATCTGTATTATTTTATATAGTTTCATATATGTTAAATGATTTAATATATTGAAAGTTATTCTAATATTTAAGAAAATACATTTTCTTTGCACAAGGGAGGCTTCTTGACAAGCGTAGCTTCCAGGGCCAACCAGCTTCACCAGTAAGAGTTGTCTACGTGTCTACTAGCTTGACCAGCACCAAGCAGCATAAACCAGCTTGGACGAACATGGTCTAGTTTAGACTGGCCTTTGCAGCAGGGCACCCAACACCCACTCATACAATCTGCTTCAGTCTGACCTTTCTCAGTGCTTTGTTATGTAAACACTTAGTTTCAAAATAATAAATACACACTCACATATAATTCCATATTTGCATAAATAATGCAAACTTTTCACAGCTAATAATGTGAAAAGTTTCAAGTGTCTCACTGCTGGGGTTTTTAGTGAACTCAATTAAGGTCCAGTTTGACATTTTATCACTGTATGTGATTGTGATATCAACTAAGTTGATATTAAATCACAATTAAACGGAATCAGAAATAAACGTAGTACCCATTTTGGCCACTAGGTGGCAAGAAATTCCAAGCTAAAAGGCTCAAGCTCAACATGTGGAGACATTGAAAGGGTCAAAGGGTTGCATGAGTGTTTCCCCTCTGTTCTGTTTATGCTGGCTTGGCTTTCATCATAGCTAGATGAGACATTCCCTGAGTGAATGAGGCATACAAGGTTACAATCTGGAGGTTTTTTACGGTCATTAAAATAAGCTCAAAACCGATGACAGAATGTATGGCAGAAGCCAATTGTAAATAATTACAGATGAAAGTAAGGAGGAATCACGAGCGTATTGCTTTACGTATTATGACAGTTAGTTCAGGACGACTTTTAAGTCCACCCATTCAAACACTGTTGCTTTCAAGTTTTCTCTTCTGTGCTCACTGCAGGTGCGTGCTGTGGTTACGTAAGTCTGTTTTTCTGAGGGGATTTGCTGTCTCTGGTGAAAAGCAAGGCACTAAAGGGGGGTGGGGGGATGAAGGTCTACGCCTTTCCTTTTGTTCTTTTACCTGTTTCTGAGAATCTTGTGCCATGTAATATCCAATAGATTATATCCTGTCTGTTTGTACACTCAGATGTTAAATGTGTTAACACATGAGTTAACATTTAGCTTACTCGATTATGTTTATTGATTCTTAATGAAATGACACCCATCCAAATTTGAACCAACTACTAAGAGTTGTGGAAATCTGATAGCGCTCATAAATTCAATGGAATCGTGCCTTTCAATAGACTTTAATGACTGATGGCCGATTGTCCTGAAATGAGAGATTCAAACTAATCCGTTAGTTGTTGCTTTGTACAGTCTAGCACAGTTTCAGCCCCCATATTTGACTTCGTTCAACTCAATGAACATCTTTTGTACATTTACGCACTTCAAACGTCACAATGATCTGCTCTGATGTGAAAATCCATTCATAACAATACGCTCATGTTTTTTGTTTGTGCGTATGTGTGGGAGAGAGCTCCACTGCATATTGTTCCTTTTCGTTTATTGTGGAAATTAGAGTGTCTGTAGGAGTTTGTGTGTTTTGGGGTGTGGACAAAGGGGCATGGTTATAATAGATTGCAGAATTTGAGAGTTGGCTTTTGTAGGTACGGTGTTTGAGAACGAAGATAAATTGAAAATTGAAGAATTGGCCTATATTTAGCGGGAACAGTACAAGCCGGAGGCGCTGCAACCCGATTCAGGGCTTTGAGGCAAACCTTTTCCTTTCCTCCACGACCGATCCATCCAGCCCTCGCTGAACTATTGTGAGATGGGCTCTGGTGTGATCCAAGACCTCCTGCATGTGCAATATGAGCCTGAATGGCAGCGCAGGTGGAGACCTTGAACAATTCTCTTTTTTTATGTGAATATGGATGTGTGGGAGGCAGTGTTTGATTTGGCACAGCGCTGGCTCTGTTCTACAGATAAAAGTATATATGTACAGTAGCACGGGAGGTCAATGACCTTCAGGGTTGGCTTTTTTACTTGCTGTACACTTTATATGTGACAATACTTCTGCCATGCATTGCCTTTGACGGTCATATTATCACGATTAGTTTTGCAAATATTGCAATAAAGTAATTCAACACACTTCATATTAAGAAACATTATGGAGTTTCTTTAAAAGCTTGTGGCAAAAATGGGCATAGCCAGTAGCATCCATGCAATCTTCGCTTTAAACGTAAAGGTTATTTATTTAGAAAAAACTGTTACGAAATTGCCGTATGGACGGATTCAGTGTCCTCGACCCAAAACTGGTCTTCAGCTAACTGAGGAAGCTTAGCTAAACTAATCATGAAGCGAGGCCATCAGTTTTGAATTTCCTCTTTCTCGCTGCCAGGTGGTAGGTATAAAGATCACAAACATCATATTGTGATCCCGACAAAGCAGGTGGGCACAGAGGTCAATAAAATATGAGGTCATAAAAGAGAGTGTGTCATCAGTTAGCATTGGGGGAAGGAATGAGGCATTTGTTTGTGTCTCTGATTCAAATTAGTCTCTCCACATCACTAGCCTGGAAGTCATTTTGCAGTGAACGCTGGCAGCTCTGATCATGTGCTCTCTAGGAAAGTCTCTGTCGCCATACAGTGGTAATGAAATGGAACTTATTTACACAGTTTTCATGGAAACTGCCCATTGGATTTATTGGATTCATACTTTTTCCCTTAAATCAGAGAATTTGGTTTATTTATCCTATTCTGAGTTTTTTTTTTCTTCAGGGGGTTCCTACTCTCTCGCTCTCTCTCTCTCTCTCTCTCTCTCGCTAAGAAACACCCAGTCTGTGTTTAACTGTTAGAAATGTTTGAAATATGTTTCGTAAAAGATCATTCTGACCTTCACTTTACATCTGTTTTCAGAGTCTATTTAATTGCAAATGGCCTGCAAATCATAAATAAAGGGAGTGGATGTTTTCATCAATTTGCTTTAATTCATCCCAAACTTGGTTTAACTTGGAGGTTGCTATAGAAATATACTGTGCGTTGGAAGAACTAAATTGGTCATGAACTTTTTCCTTGAGCATGCACCTGCATTGAGACTTTAATTAAACAAGTTCTAAAAAGAGCCTGAATAACACATGGAAAGCATGGGGAACGGGAGGGGGACACCGTTTTGCGTTAGGGAAAGTCTTATTACCTGCGTCATGGGTTTTCACTCACAGAGAAAGGCTGTCTGAAAGCAAGCATTAGAGCCCCACCATCTCCCGCGCTTCCAGTGTGGAGTAATGTTTGGGTTGAATAACACAATGTTGTGGAAGAAACGATTCAACTCGTTCTCAAACCTTCATAACTGAACCATTTTAGTGCCCTAAAGATCTCGCCGGTCCATGACCGAATCATTCATAGGTGTGAGAAAATAATGATCGCTGTCCTTTTGTTGCGCAGCAGAACAACTGGCTTTCGCTTACGTCAAGAACGTTTCTGCCTGCGTCACGGTTTGATGTTTCCATTATCTTAAACTCAGAACACCAGAACCACCCTACCTCATGAGTCAGACCCCTGACTGATGTGCCCCTGCAATACATAAAGCTTTGTTCTGTAAAAATGTTGACCTACAAAATGTCTCTCTCTTCAGATTTTAGTCAAACGTCTTTGTAACTTATTTTTAATGGTTTAACATGGTTTTGCCCTGTTTGAGATATGCAAGTTCTTTTTAGGTTATTCATAAACAAAGAAAAGCTTTAAAATGTTTTTCAATAGTAATATAAGATAATCTTCCATATGATCACAAATACAGTCCAAAACAGTTTGCCACCTAAAATTCACTTCAATTCCAACGTCATTTTGTATTCGTTGCAATAAACTGTGCCCTAAAGGCACAGTTCATTAACAACACCCGTTTGTAAATAGAACTATGCTTTCCATGAGCTGGGCTCACCCACAGTGGAGAACATGAGGTTGTTTCCAGATCAGATTTCTGAAACTGAATCACGCTAATAACTCACCAAACGTACAATGTGTTGTGGTACATTAAGTGTCAACACAACAGAAGTGTTTCCCAAACACTTAAGGCTCTGTTGAGGCCTCCATGAAGAAAAAGTGGGGGTCCATTTTACAACTGTGTAAAGGACTTCCCCCAGTGTTTACAGGTGGTATTAGTTGCACATGTGAACAGCAGTGACTCAGTGGGCGGCAATGTTTCTCACTTTTTTATTGAGTATGAAAAGGCCATGGAAAAGGTCAGCAATTATGGAAAATGAGGAATCGAGGGTTTTGGAAGAATTGTTTTATTTATTTTGGGGTTCCATTGACAGATCTTTCTGTGTTTCATAAGTACAAGGCTGGGCTGAGAGACAGTATGGGTTTCCCTTGCCTTCAGTAATCTCCCAAAAATAATTTCATGTGAGGCAATGCTAACTATCCTTACAATGGATGTATGCCATAACGCCAGGTTATAGGTACCCCTCTTTTCTATTGATGACATGTACATTTTCATCTTAGTTTGAACCTTTTTAAGATGTTCTCTGTAAAACCAAGTATCATTCAGTCCATTATTTCCTCATCATATTATATATATCACATATTGAATCATGGCTTCCATCTTTTTCCATTTTCCAGTAGATTTTCCTGCATGTTTCCTTACATTTTTATATTATGTACAATACACATTCCCAAGCATACCGTAAATCTGAAAACCAACACATTGTATATACATTATGCATTTATATATACGCTTTAAAAGAGAGCGCTTTGATCATTCTGGTGGTTATAATCCTTTTGCTGTTAGCCGTAGAGCCTCTGATATTCTGTTTGTTTATACGTGAGTAAACAGTGGTGTGATTGAAATACCATAACGCTGATACGAAATTGAATTGCTGCCTATTTGTCTTGCCAAAAAACAACGGCCCAGAGAACCTCGCTCTATCCGGTGGTGGGTAAAAACAATTTTTTTTTGTAATTGACACCACATGTGCTTGTGTATGGGGGGGGTTGTCTGTTACTCACCCCTGCGCAAACCTTCCGTCAGCTAATATCATAGTACCGATGTAAGGCCCTCTGCCCTCCTCACAAACTCCAGGCCAGGGGAGGGTGAGATCTACTTTGCCTGGCCCGGCGTACCCGATGCTGATGCATGTTGGGAGGTAGCTTGGGGCATAGTGGCTGTTGGCCAGAACTGGGAGGTCTGGAGATGGGAAGAGTAAATGAAAAGACTTTGTCAGGCCTTTGACAAGTTAAACCTGAAGGCAACAGCAAAGCTGGAAAGCAATGTTGGTGAGTTTCTGAGATAATCCTTGTCTCTAGCACATTCTATTTCAGTGAGGTGCTTCGTCTGAATATTGTTCTCTGAAGAGGCAATGACCCCGAAGATCCCCTCTGTCTTTGATGCTTTAATGCCTCCTAGATGCATTTGGCTTATGTGATGTCTAAAATATGTAGAGAAAAACTCCAGGTAAACTTATGTGACTGTGGCCTTTTTCCTTAAAAAGGAACATTTTATTATTATTATTAAAAAACGTTTGAAACCGTTTCTGGCTGAGCGCTGAGCAGGCTGTCTGCAAGATCAGATCAAGGTGTTGTGCCTCCAGTCATGGTCATGCTTAGCTCAGTTAGTTGCAAACAAAAGTCAGTTAAACATGATTGTTGGAAAGGCTTAATGCCATTTTCCCCTTTAATCATTTCCTGTTATTTCTAAAGTGAAACCTCGAGGCATGTGATACCGTGGCATTTTCATGGAACAGTATAAAAGCGATTTCATTGAAATCAGCAAAACACGTCTGGATCTTTCGCGTTATTTCTTTTTAGCTGTTGTGGTTGCCTGCACTTTTAAACACACTCAAGGCCTGCGTCATTTAAGAATTCAGCCGAATTCTAGCCCTTCCAGAGGTCAACAGCAAGTCGGGGGCAAAAAGACAACGCTGTGTGCCCCAGGAGACGTAATGTCAGCCTAAATGGAAATCCTGCTATCACTGTGGAATTTTATTATTTAGTCATTGTTTGATTCATAGTCACCTGGTGTCTTTCCTCCCATATTCTATCACAGGACACATCAGGGAAAAAATATGTTTGTCCAACAATAATATGTTCAGATATGTGGTATACATCATTTGCTTTGCACAAAAATAACCTTGTGATTATTTTATTTTTCAAACATCGCTCATTAAAGGAGGGGAAGGAAAGCTTGGGGAATGTTCTGCTAGTATGAGATGTGGTTATATATTTGTCAGTGGATCTTCCTATTATTCTTTGGACAATAGAGGAAAAATTAACAGATCTTTTTTGTTTTCAGCCGAGAAGATGATAAGTGCTGGCCCTGGTTTTAGTATAAGAGCCACTAGTGACTTTGTCTGTAACGATTGAAGCATTTACCGATTTGTAAAACATCATGTAGTTGTGTGAGTGTACAGGTTTGGTTTTACTCTGTATGAAAATAATATTTATAAGATGTTCTCACTAAAGATGTTCTTATCATTGTTGATTTTCTATTCTATTTTCTGTTCTTGTTGTTATGTGTCAGTGACCCATTGAAGAGGCTGGTCACATGGCAGTGAGTGTCCCTGGCTTTGTTTCACTGTATTCAGTTTTTGGATGACTTTGTATTTTGTTTGATGATTGCTTTAAACATATACCTTTTGGAAGATCTGCCTTAGATCTGTTTAATGTTAAAATACCTCAAAATCTAAGTCTTATCAGAGAGATTTTTATTTTCAAAAAGCATTTCAT
Organism: Oreonectes daqikongensis; assembly: GCA_026939265.1. NCBI lineage: Eukaryota > Metazoa > Chordata > Actinopteri > Cypriniformes > Nemacheilidae > Oreonectes > Oreonectes daqikongensis. Next base: position 4,887,935 of record JAOTQM010000343.1, on the reverse strand, counting down.
TCTTTTTAAAACAAATTGTTAAATGCCAATTCTGTCTCTATTTTTGGCACGAGAAAACCTGTGTGACCTGTTGGGTTAGGAAATGTAGTGTTTTTTCACTGGGTGATTTTACCAGGGTAGTCTCTCATTGCAAAATGTATAAATATACTTCATATTATTAACTGCCTCACTTTTTATATACAGTTTTATATAACATTCAAAAGATTTACAGAAACCTAAAAATGTGCTCACAAAAAAGTTTGTATTTCTATATATAATCGCAATGAAAGAAAGAGTTGTCCGTATATTTCAATAAATCCTTAGAACACTGAGTCTTATCATTCACCAGTGCTAGAAATCTGTCTGAAGGTTCATTATTATGATTAGGAGTCCAAAAGTAGAAAAAAGTCAGATCTGACTGACAAATAAGCAATCAATCAGAGTTTCCTTTAATGTTACATGTTGTTTAGGGGCGGGGCTATCAGAGATACGTTATACAGCAGCGGAATTCATTAAGAACATCATTTAAGTTTTTCTGAATTTATTATTTATAGGTGTGTGTTTAGGTAAATTATCATTTATGTTTCATTCTGTGAAGTACTAACAATATTTTTTTTACCAAATTTCAAATAAAATTATTTGCAGAAAATAAGACCTGGAGAAACTGGTCAAAATAACAGAAACAATGCTCTGTATTTTTTTTCACCTCAAATACTGCAAATAAAACAAGTTCATATTCACTTTTAACCAATACAACAGTAATATTTGTACATGTATTTAGGGAAAGTTCAAAAATATTTTTTAATGTGATAACCTAATTTTCAGGTGTCTTGTCTTTCACATTGCTGATGGATGACTTTATGTCACTCCTGAGGTTTGATTTTGTTGAAATTTAACAGACACTGGAATGGAATGACCACATTACATCTAGAAATGCTGGTCTGAAATGAAAAGTTGGAGTGGTCTCTTAATTTTTTCCGTGTCAATGTGTCAAGTGTCAAAGCTAAAATAGTCGCAGGTGCAGATCGAATTACTTTCTCTACTGTTGTGATAAGATTTTATGCTGCCAATTTGCAAAACTCCACTGAGAAGCAAACGTGTGTGAGCACAATGTCTTCCTACACTTGGCTGCGGGGGACTACTATTACACAATGTGGGATCGAAAAACACTTTTAGGACATACTTGACCGTTGCTGCCAGATTACCAGTGACATTTCCCCCAGCTGCTTGTCAGGGTGGAATGGATTGATTCAGATTTAATAGTTTCAATTTACTGCTGCTGGTCCTGTCTTCCTCTGCCAGCCGCACAGCATGTCATGTTCTCTAACCTTTGAACCAAACACACACACATTTAGATGAAACACTTCTTGAGCCAAATGAATTGTTTAATAGTAAAACAAATACACAGAGATGTGTTGAAGAAGATCCTATCCTTGCCTCATGTGAAAGCCTCTCGGTGATTTAAGGAAAGTTTGTATAAAGACAACAAAAGTAGCTGGCAAATTTTATCTCTCGCCAAAATCGTGGCTGTATATGAGCCTTATAAACCTTCAGAACAGGTCAGTAGGCAGATCACAGTGCATATAGTTCTTGCATTGAAAGGTGCCTGGGTTTAATAAGCCAGATGAGGGGAGAGGAGACTTGGGATGTGTCCAACTACAACATTTGTCTCCAACATTTGCCCTTTTTCCACTCTCAGTGCTTACATTGAGAAAAAAACATCATTGTATGTAATAGAACAGAACATGGGTAATAGCCTTGCTGGGAAAAAATGTTAAGGAAAAGATTGATCATTTAGCAAGAAAGTTCCCCTAATGCAAAGCAGTAGCAGCTAACACTAATCCGCTGGATGCTGTGCACAGTCCTTGAGCTCCAGAGTCCTGCACCATTCCAACAAAGGCCTTTTTACTGTAAAGGTCACACATTAAGAGAACTGTGAGTCAGATTAGCTGTAGAACAGACCATTCTGTGAGACTATGATACAATGTACACAGTCCAAATAAGTAAAATGTGTAAAATGTTCCTCAAGAACTACTGGCTGATGTTTTCACATGCTGTTGGAAGCCTGTTGCTCATGTCAACAGAGAATAAAGAAAAACCTTTCGGTGGTCTATACCTCAAAGGCATTCACATTTTACTAATGTGCTTTTTTTAGACCTCATTCAATTAAATCAAATGTTGAAGGGACAGTTCACCAAAAAAAGAAAATTCTGTCATCATTTACTCACCTTCAAGTTGTTCCAAATCTGTATATACATATCGAAAGCCCCTAACCTTGCCCGAGCCTAAAATCACTGGGGCAAAGGCAAATCATACTAAAATGTACAAATAAGATGTATGGATTCATACAAACTAGCCATTTCATAAAATGCGGAAAATATTTCCATGAGATTGTGTTAATACATATATACATGCATGCAAGCAAAACAGTGCGCACACACACACACGAAAGATGCTACCTATTCAACTACATATACATACATCAGCACTTTTGCATTTAATGCATTACATTGGAAGTTGTGCTGAGCGACACAAGAAAATGGGAAAATTCTTGTCCATAAACACGAATCAATAAATCATAAATATTATGACTATGTCACGAATTCCAGTGAGATTATGTTGTCCGTTCAAATAAATGACATTACAGACCAAGCATCGATCACTTTGAGCTGTGTGGACTTTTTTGCTCAGTACATGGAAATTGTTCTGATATTATTCCAATAATTGCTTCTGTTCTCTGTAAAAAGCGTGGGCTTCTGTAATTCTTAAATGTCAGTGCACCTCGCTGGGTGGATGAGGTCTGTTGTTTTTTTTTTAAGAAAATCCTCTGCGGAGAAGGACAGGTTCTCTTCAAGGGCCCCGCTGGTCTGCTTCTTGGAAATGTGTGTCTGGGGAGGCCAGGCCCCTCATTAGCCCTGGGTTACAGCGCTACCTCCCTGTTTGGCTTCAACTAGCGTCTGGGGGTGAGGGAGGGGTGCCTGGAGGGGGGAGAGGCAGCAATCTCAGAGAGAGGGAGTAATAACAACATGTGCATTTATATCCTTGTGTAGAAAGTGGGATTTATCTAATTCAGACTTTTTTCAGCTCCAGTGCTTTGATCACTTCAACATTTTCACCTGTTGCAAGTGCCTCGCTGCCAGATTGCTACTAACCCTGTGTTTAATGAGTCAAAAATCTCTCGTGCACACATGTATCACACCCTTGGAAATAAATCCCTGAAAGCAGCCACGGAGTATCATATATCACTTGCATATCTTGATAGTGCTCGTGGAAAGTGCAAAATATTGCAAATCATCAGTTCCTAGCACATCATAAAACTGTAAACGGAGAGGTCAGTCAAATGTGGACTTAGGAATACCAAAGTGCTTTCTCAAGCATTCCTCAATCAAAAATTGAGCTCTGTCATGCAAACGATTGTGAACTTGACTCTATGAAAGCTTTCTGGACATTAATGCAGCGTGGATACATGTGGAATACTCAGAGAAGTTTGACTATCCAGACTCCATCTGGCCATAGGCCAGCTTGTACAGCTGTGCTTACCCTTGTTGCGAGGTAAAGCCACTCGGATCAGGCGGCAGGGCGTGGACTGGTTGACCCGTCATCCCAACAACCCAAGAGCAGCCAGCCAGCAGGGCTTCCATCTTCCATGTCCCTAATCACCAAGTTCCTTTCCAAGAGCAACCTCCGCTATGGAATTGCAGGGCAGAAAAAATAATAATAGCTGTTTTCCCCACTCTGAAAGAGGAGCCTTGCATGAGATTAGGCGATGGGAGTGTAAAGTGATCACAGAGACTCTGGTGCTCTGTTTTTCTTACCCTTGTAATGTACATACACCCTTAGGCCTGCGCTTCCCCTCCCTGACCTAATTCTAAGACAGCAGAAAGGAGGGGGTAGGAAGTGATGGAGAGTTGCGGTAGGTCACAGAGTACAGGCCAAGAGCGGCTCAGATGAGAAATGGCGTAATCGCCGCGTCTCGTGTATGGAGACGGGTCCATATGAAGCAAGAGGTCGAATCAGAAGGGATAGTTCGCTCCAGTATGAAAACGCTGATGTCATAACCTCACCTTGTTCCAAGTATGACTCTTCTTTGGTGAAACATCATATTATGAATATATTTTAATAATATAAAACCATTTTGTGTTCCACTCATATGAGCAAAAATAAAACATGTGGTTGCATATATGAGCAGAATTAGCTTTTTTGGATGAACCATTAGTTTAAGAAAAAAGTGAGTTCTGAATGTCATTAAGAAGGTTGGGTTCCCACTGAGCTCTGCTTATGTTTAGTGAAAAGCCAAATTAAAAAAATGGCAAAAAAAGGACAATTTCACCTCATACAGCCCAGAGAACATTGTTGAGTTTATCAGTCGCCTCATGCATCGTCTCAGTCATCCATGGACTCTGTCCAGACTGTTTTATCTGCTCAGATGGTTTTTGCCTTGCAAAAACTGCCCGTTTAGGTCAGACTGGTCTGACAGACACATTAATATGATTCCTTCCACAAGAAAACCAGGAAAGTGAACATGACATTTAATCCATTAAGGGGGAAACATGTTTACAGAGAATGGGGATGGGAGAATGTGCTGTTATAGAGTGTATGTCAGTGCATACGCTCATATACAGTACTGAGCCAGACAGCTTGACGATAGGCAAGTCATGAGAGAAAGAATTCGATGTGAGGACACACGCCTTATTTGGATTCATCGTGTCCTCTGGTTCTGTGAAAAAACGGGAAAAGTAAGGATAAAAGGAAGAAAATGTTTATTTGCGGTGCTTAGATCCCCAGGCAGTGATATGAGGTGGGGAAGCATTCCAGCAGAATAAGAGATCGTAAGGTCAACAAAAGAACATGATGGACATTGTCCAACAGTTTTACAACATTGTCAGCGATGCATACTGTTCAGGCAAAAACGGTGTAATGCACACAATCCAAATTTAGAAGAAAAACAAGAACATTTAAAGCATAGCTGTGTAAGATATACGAACTGGTGAGCTAATAAAATGTGAATAAAAATCATGTATCATGATGTGATCTGTAAGCCTCTTGGAAAAATATCCCCCTTTTCAGCAACAATGATTTTGTTGTAGTGTGGAGACAGCCGATCTACTGGAAGAGTAAGAGAATATGAAGGTTTACTGGATAGGTACATTATAAAATAGGAGGCCAGGTTAAATATGGCCCACTGGGAGCTGCAACACTTTAAAATGGTTCAAGATTACATTTGGAGACTCTTAAACGTCTGAGAATGTTGTGGTTTTGCTGTTTAATGAACTTAACATCTTGCTCTACTTCGGGCAGATTTGAGGAAGTACAGAAAAGAAATGTGTCACAGACGCTTTCTCGCTGTGCTGAAGAAATGTGGTAACACAATGAGTTTACCCCTGGCTGCTGGCAGCGAACAACCCATGTGGCCCATGAGAGAAGTAGAGGTAACAAATAGCTGATATTTCATGGGAAATGAGATCCAGTTCATAAGTTAACTGCTTCAGCTTGCTGCCCCATATAATGTGACAGGACTGCCTGGAATTTGGAGTAATGAAAGGAATGTTGGAGCCAAGTAAGCAATGGGGATCCCTCCCGTTCTGAATGGTCAATGGTAATTGAGCCTTTGAAGCCAAATTAAAAGTGTTAATTAAACTACTAACATGGCCTCCTCTGACGTAGGTAGGCACGTTTGATTTTGCTTGCTGAGGCGTCCATGTTGTTCTCAAAGCGGAAATGATCGAGGCAGATTAGACTGCCCCGAACAATCAGGTTTAGCTGCTTCAGAAAGAACACATGGGAAAGACTGTGAGAAACTCTTAGCGCGCTCACCCCTGACCTCAAAGACCCTGCATTGAAGTTTGAATGTAATGTACCGTTTCCCTGTGCGGTCTCTGCTTTGGCTTTTGTAATTGTATTTGGTCTGCAATTTCCTGTAGGAGCCTTCATTTGACAGGGGCACGTAACACGCTGCTACACAGGTTTTGATATCAACAATAGCGTAAGGCTGAAAAACAAAGAAAATTATATTTTGATAATTAGCACATTTAAGAAAATAATCTCTTTAAGATATTTGGGAATATTTACATAACAAACAAACATATTGCTGACATTAGGCTTGTTGATTCAAGTTTTTGTGTGTTCTTTACACAAACATTTCCAAAACAATGGCATGATGTCCACACAGCATGTGTATGATACTGTTACATGCAGAATATTGATATTGTGATACCGATGTAGACAAAGCAGCATAGCAAAAATCTGAATCAAGGTCAATTTGAACTCAATGTCATTTTTAGAAAATTATTTTAAAAAGCTCATCTTGTTAGCATTTATTTTAAAGTGGAACAATTTACTTCTGCAAACATATATTGCACACTACATTCTGTCTGAAAGGATTTGGGATCTGCTGATTTAAAATAACATTGTGATTTTAATTGCATAAGGAAACCATTTGTCCTTAATCGTTCAAGATAAATAGTTAATTGTATTATGAAAACATGTTAACTTACTTTATAATCTGAAGACTTCCTCCGCAGTCCAAAACGAGCATCTATTGAAACAAATGGTGGGTTAAACTTACAGTATTATTATTTACAGTAGCCTACGTGAACGCACATGAGTGAGTGCACGTGAACGGCACCACAATGTCGCATTTGGGCAATTCCGTGAAAATGTCAACCATACCGAAATAAAAATAAAGTTTTTACCAAGGGTTATACTATATAACTGCCTACTAACAGCACAGATATCCAGATTTGGTGGTTCAAACACCGATTTGAGGTCTCCAAGTTTTTAAAGCACTAGTTTTATTTTTAGTACACGATTTCAGTGTCATTTTTAGGACTGTGACATCGTATCGCTCTATATTCCTCATGAATGGATACATGAAAATATAAATAAATTAACTCTTTTATGTTCTATGAAGAGGCATCCCTTATCCATTTGCTGGGTAGGCCTATTGCTTCTAGTTTGTGCATTTTAATTTACAAAAATCCTGCAAAGTTTGGCATCTCCCAAAAACCGTGTCCTTTTTTTGTCCCTTTTTTAAAATAGAAAACTTGTGCGAATAGACTGACATTTTTCTGATGTTTAGACACTATCAACATGGGTTTAGTAATATATAAAAACATGGTTCAGTGTATTGGTAACAAATACATTTCCGAGCGTATTCATGCCATCCATTACGCAAAATGTCACATCCATAACGCGGGAGTTGCCCATTTACAAACGAGAAACTCACGCTCAAAAGTTGCAGAGATGGAGGCGTGTCAGTAATCGTGACGAAAGGCACGCATTTTCAATCATCAAAACTGTAGTCGTGATAGGCTTTAGGACGTTTTCGTCTGAAATCGTCTTTAACGCATAACATTGGCATACAGCCGCTACCTTACATTAACAAACGTGCATATATTTGGTCCGACCAACGTGAGTAGGTATACCTGTAGGCTGCATGTGAGAAATCCTAACGTTGTTTATTGTGAACCTTGCACAATTTACCACATAGGCTACGTTGCAAAATAGGCTACTATGAAAGCATAGGAAAGAATAACAACCGTGTAGCCTATTTGATTCCACAGGAAACTCATTTCACGTTTCAGAAGCGGGACTCTTAAAGGCACAGCAGCCTGTTTAATTTTAAAGGGTCAGAGAGAGGATGGAAAATGGTCATGAAAACTATATTATGACTATATAAACATTAAAAACAGACCTCGGAGGGGAATGAGCTCAAGCACCACTGACAGCACACTTTTAGCTTGAACAGTTAAAAGTCCCACTTGCATGACTGCAAAAATCGGAACTTCTGATATAAATTCCAGTGTGGTGACGTTGCTCTGTATTAATGACTTGGAATAGACATTCTCTTCTTTCAACAACTGTGCAAGCATGGCTTCGGGAACTGCTTCAGTAGCCTTTTACATAGTTAGACCTCAGTGCACTAGGTTTGACTCTGAATGTGTGGTTATTTTGTCACTCTCACATCACATGTTTTTGATTTAGCTTTACGGTCCTCCAGCCACAAGCCGCAGACCAGAAATAACACTCGCCCTGAATGACAGTCTTACGCTATTGCCAACTTTGATATGACAGCACTTGCCATATAAATAAATAAAAGGTTATTTGACTCTGGAATTATTAACTTTGACAAGCATTCCAACTTTTCCAAATGATTTGAGGATGGAAATGTACTTGTTAGTAGGCAGAAGTTGTATAGTGGCCATGGAATAATAGTAAAAAAAATAATAAAAGAAAGGTTGGAGCTTGTTGATTTAAAAAAGAGCTTGTAAATTGCATGATCAAATACCACTTTCTTGTTCCAACACAGCATTTCTACCCTTCTTTATTAGGTGGCACAATCTAAACTTTAGACTTGATCTTAAAGGGTTAGGGTTAGCAGTCTCCTGTAATGCATTTAGTGTCTAAAATGTAAAGCAAATAACTAATATTTAAACATTTACTTTTAAGAAAACAATATGGAAACAAACCTGTAATGCAGCAAAATCAAACTATTTAAATGGTCTAAAAGAAGCATGAATACATCATATTTCAGATCTATTTTGGTTCTGTTGAACCAGGCCTAAAATGAAATGCTGAACATTCACAACCTGTTCTGCCAAGCCAGTTTTATCCATCCAAAATACAATTTATCCTCTCTCCGGTGAGTAAATAGCTCAATATTCGGGACACAGATCTGACCCAAGAGTTCAGCTCAGGCATATTTTTAACACACACACACCTTTGTAATGCTCCAACAGAGGTAAAATGTGGCTCCCCCATTTAGCATTTCTCAGACGTTAACAAATGATGTTCATCATATTCCCTTGATGCCAGTATCCACTCCAGTTGATTCATTGAAACAAACAAAAGGAATTTGAACACAGCATGCTCTTAAATTATTATCGACAAATTGTTCATGAATGAATAATATTTGTCTGTGTCTTTAAATTGTGGTTAGCAGATTTTCTGCTTATGGCTGGTTTTCTGCTAATATAGTTATGTATCTCACAGTAGTGCATTTCTGACTTCTTGTCCAAGACTCACATCTTACCTTTACATACCATCTTACCTGTACTTCAAAGAAGTCTGAAAGACAATAATACAGGTCATTTTCAATACACACGTTTCATCAAAATGTACATATGCCAGGTGGTGTTAAACTGGTCTCTTTCCTTTTCTTTGCTTTTTCATTTATACAAAGGGAAATGTAGTAAGTTGACCACACAGTGATTACACCCTTGAACGATCTGAATAGATTTCAGAAATCAGATATTTTGTTGTTTTGTCAAACATTAGAGCTAAAAAAACTTGTTTTGCTCTATGGAGGCTGTCTTGTGTAATAAAGTCAGGAAAACAACACAGCAAAATGTTGCATAAAGAGTCTCAGTTTACATAAAGTGTACTTGAAACAAAGCTTAGCATTTACACGTCTAAAATATATTGTTCTTCTTTAGATTAGACTTTTTCCACCCTCTCCTTTGAGGTGCCAAAACATGCTTTTACATTTCATATAGGCGACAAGCAGTGAGCCTTGTATGGCTTTGATTTTTTCAGTATTCACTTCAACTTGTGGTCAGATTTGTCACTTATTGTGTATTGTATGGAGCGTGGAGGTCCAGCTTGTTTCAATTAGCTATTGCAGCGGGCTGTTTCTGATTAAATTCTGGCAAAGCCAAGGTGATTCATTTCTTAATGAAAAGCACTAGGAAGGCCAAATGCAAAAGCCTGGTTATCAAAGAATAATAGCTCGCCTTGAAAAAGTCTCTTGCTCTCATCACACTTCCCAAAGAGTTTCCCTCCATGTGGCCCACATAACAAATGTGCCAAGTCTGTGCATGTCAAATGGATGAAGGGGTTGCTCGGGGTTCATATGAGGTTGCGCTCTCTGTTTACCTCAATGAGGTTACATAGTTACCAAATACTGGACCGCTTCAATTGATGAAGTTGAAGTTGTTTTCTAACTTAACCATAAAAGTGAAAGTAACTCTTAACCCTGACTGTTCATACCAACACAATGAACTCGACTTAATCCACTTAACACTACAGTGGTACTGTACCTTTTATCACAGCTACGTGGTGTTATCCATCATTTTTTAGCTTTTATATCAACAATAGTCTTGGTGATTTGAGATGAAAGCTTCACTCTGCTCTGTCAGCTTCATAAACATTTGATGTAAGCCTTAAAAACACGGTGTCTGTGCATTGCAGGGACCACCGTTTGTTTTTCTTCATGCCGTGCAACGAAGGCAGGATGTGCAGGTGGTTCGCGTGCAGTCGGTGGACCTCACCCTACAGATGAGCGGGGAAACAATGGACTGCAAAGAAACAGGATGGTGCCCTCTGCCAGTGCCAGGCCCACGCGGGACCCTCGCCTGCTCAACCGGTCTGACAGGACCACAGTCAGAGAGGTCAGGAGGCTTAGTGTAGGTAAAGCAGTCCTTACATTTCACAGGAAACGACAGGGGGACATACAGGAAGTAAAACAGCTGTTATAAAAGGAAGATATTTATAAAAAAAAGATGAGTCAGCTGTTAAAGAGGACAAAAACATGAATTATCTTTCAATTAAGGCATTTTGGATGATGGCTATCATCACACATAGAACATATTCAGGATGTATTATTTCCTGCGTTTATTTTTAATTGTTTTTGTACCTCCGGTACATCTTTGTCGCCATTCCTTCATCCATACATGCAGATAGTTAGTTTAAAATGTAGACTTAATAAAGATCTATGTGACAACTAAGCAGGTACAAACAAATGCTAAATTGTGTAAGATTCCACTTTTGGCACATACAGTAAATTCCTCTAGACACAGTGATGAGAAGCACTTTCATGCAAATAGCACAAACCAATTCACTATGCTATAATGAAGAACTTATTTGTTGTCCACATGCTTCACTATATGCTTGCAAAAAGGTTGCAAAGCTGAAAACACAAACACTAAAAATATCCTTTTCACCACCAGGACTGTGCCATGATCTTTCAGAAGACATCCTATGCTGGGAAGCGGCATCATAAGCATAACATACAGCATGCTGTTCTTTTCAACAGGTATACTTTACAATGCACTGTAAGAATTTCAAAGGCCTATGAATTTCAAAGACTCTATGATCTACTAAATGAATTGGGTTGGAGAAAATGAATGGCAAATGAGGCCTTGGGTGGGTGGTATTTAGAAGGTCAAGGGGCCAGTAAGGGGTAACATAGCATTAGTTTGGGGACATAGGAAGGACATTAACTGCATGATCGTAAGAGACAACAGAAGGACGTACTGCTAATTGCTCTTTGATTCATTAGGGCTTAAGTGTTATTTTACTGTCGGTCACTATACAGAACAATGTTTTTAATCATGAGTTATTGAGTTTTAAAAAGCAGTTAGACTTTGCTAAATTAGTTTTTATTGAAAAGGTGCTTTATATTGACTATGATAAAGCTGAATAATGTACTGTACAGTAGTTTACAAACTACTAAATAAAGGGCAATATATAAGAGTGCAACAATAAGCATGTCAGAGAGAGATGATACAGTGTGCTCTATTGTATACTGCACATTTAGGTCAGTGTAGTAGGTCAGAGTATTCATAACAAAGTACATACAGAATATGGTACAAAATGGACAAAACAATAAACTTTTAATGTATTTATTGGAAGAAAATAGGCTATAACTACAGCTTATATATGGTTTTTATTTTAATATGAAAACAAAAAGCTCAAAGAAAAAAGCAAACCTCCACTACAGTTTTATCTGTTGTTTATATTTTATTCATTCTCTCTTGTGGTAATATTTTGTAGTCATTCTCCTGCCTAAATTCTAAAAGCTGAGCTTCAGTTTATACTTCAAACATACCAATTCAATTTAGGCCACTACTATATACTGTATACACAGTAGAGGTCAATTTGAAAATATTATACAAGTTGTCAACACACAAATTTGTACAATCTCATTTTTGTATGATCTGCTTTCGTGCCAATGACAGTTAGGTTTAGCATAGTTTTTTTCTGATAACAATATGCTTTTGTCTGATTCACATGAACAAATTAAAACCTTTTAAAATTCTACAAATTCTCCAGTTTCATACTGTTAGAGATCCATTACTTTGTTGTCTGTGTTCTTTTTTCATGTTATAAAAACACTTTTTACACCATATTCAGGCTTCCTTCATATCTATTTTAATGCATCACCACATCGGATACCACCAGTTTAACAGCAACATTGCTGAGGTTTCATCTAGTTCAAGTTGGGTTGCAGAATACGCCTGAGGTTGAAATAAATGTCATGTTTAACCAAGCAAACCAAGAAAGAGAGAGCTTTTAACCTGACTGTAAACAGTTTAACTCATCATAAAGCTCCAACAATGGCTTCCTAATACATTTATGGTAAACAGTGGGCCTGCATCCATGTCTTGGGCCTGTTGTGTTACAAGCTTTTATTTGGGATGAGAAGAAGTCATGCTCTGGAGAACAGCTGCCCTGTTGTTTCCCTGAACTGCATTACAGTGGTTACCCTAAAATCTTGCCCCTCCAACCAAAACAGGCCAGAGAAGTGCATAAAAGCCTTTTAGACCAGGAACACAGAGAGTTGATGAACTATATTTTCATTGAGTAATTCTGTGGTCACGTTTCTGTCAACTACAGCCAGTTGGAAACAATAAGTGGTCCTATAACTCTCCCCAAAAAAGCACATTGTTGTTTTTCTTTCTTTTGTTAGAGTTTGTACAGTAACGTGTTTTGGAGTAGGATACAAAGCCATGGCAGGAGGTTTAGCGTCTGATGAGATCACCAGGCCTCAGTCATGACCTCGGTTGATCGCTGTTCCGTTTTGAGTTAAAAGCCACTGTGCTCAATGGGATTGTTTAAGGATTTTTCTGTCTCTCTGCTTCTCTCAAACATCTTGCTGTTAAGTCACACATGTGCTCTGGTGGTTACATAGAATTGTGGATTTCTGGCTAAAACGAAGATGTGAAGGTTTTATGAAATAAAACAAAGCTGTTCCATTTGATTTTAAAAGCATAGATCATCTTTATTGTATATTTTGTGTTATGTTCTTGTTTATATGTAGCTTTGTTTTTCTCATGTGAAACACAAAATTATCAATTTTGAAGAAAATTGACAAATATATTTTTGCTCCATAAATACAAGTGAATAGTGAATGAGGAACAACGTTTGTGTGCCTGCGATGAATTCTTTTAAATGTAAACTTGCTGTACGCTTATGTTTTTTGTTGTGTAATGAGCTATTTCATCTATTTAGAAAAACACTTTTTTAGAGAAAAATTGTCTGATCTTCTCAAAGTTTATAGCTAAAACACATTCAGCTGTCTGACAGAAACCTTTGTCGAGTCCACACTCCAATTTCACAGAATTTCCATCCTTCATCCTCAACCTAATGTTAACCTTTACACTAAAAAGTGTTCCATTATACAGTATAGCTCGAGTACAGTGTATGCATTCATGTGTCTTGGGTTTTGCCACCATCTCGTATGTCTCCGCACTGCTCTCCCGGGAAAACAGCCTGCGCTGTGCCAAATTTCATCTTGGTATTTTTTCATGAAAAGAGGACAGGCCTACAAACAACTGACATGAGCCAAGAAAGAGGGCTGCTTTCTTCCCACACACTCTATAGGACGACGGATGTTTCCTGTCCTGGAATAATCCATTTTACAGGAGGAGCGCCTGAACTTACAGTTTGGAAAGCTATTAAAATCGACTTAAAATTGTGCCACACGGGAACGGGATGAATATTATTTCAGTAAATTATACATTACGTGTCCATGTGTTGTCATATATTGAATTGTTATCGTGCTAATCAGCTCTCCGTCAGCTGCTTTGGTTATTTTGGCACTTAGGTTTGCGCCGAACTGCCGTTATTCCTCGCCAGGGACATAAATGTCCGTCTTGAGACCCAGCTACATGCGGTCGGGTGCGATTTATTTGCCATTTACAGAGAGCTCTTAAGGTAAAATGAGGTGCAGCAGTAGTGCAAAATCAGTGGGACTTTCCTTCAAGGCAGAGGTAATAATATGGAAAATCATTCTTCCCACTGTGAGGGCTGAGGGAAAACTCTGGTTGAGCTGATGTCATCCACTAGGCATCCAAACAACAAACTGCATCCCTTAGTATTGCTCTCTATCCCAGCATCTCACTGACCTCATACAATAGTGTTTTCATGGAAAAGCAGAAAAGAATTCAACTAGGTTAGACCGCACATTACGTGACTTGTTTTTGTTAGCGAGTCGCAAAATCTGATATACTTGCTCTTTTTAGTGCAGAACGATAAAAGGTTACAGACAATTTGCAAATGTGTTACACCACAAAGAGGCAAAGATATAATGAGGTGCGTGCAACACAGTAGACAAAAAGCTAATTTAGTGGTGGGAAAGGCACAAAAAGGTCAACTTGTGTCAAACACTGCAAACGCTGAATTTTGACAGAGAACACTGGGAATTTGGAGCTAAGACTGAATTCACATGGGTGAAATTGTTCATTTTAATGGATAGCTACAAATACATTTACATTTGGCAGACACTTTTCTCCGAAGTTACATGCAACGTGCAGTGGATTAAGGGAAATCAATGTGTGTTCCCTGGGAATCAAACCCATGACCCTGGTGTTGCGTGCTATGCTCCACTAATTCAGCTACAGGAAACAATCAGTCTAAAATGAGATTCAAGAATCCCTTTAAGCCACAAGTGAGGTACATGATCAGTGACATCACAGCTGCATTGTTTTCCCATGTGACTAGGGCTTCAGCAGTGTCCGTCAGGTCCGTGCACCACATGATTAAATAGTCCTATCTGTTCAAGGCCAGTTTCAGAGCAAAGTTTCTTCCCATTTGTTCTATGCATATTACTGTTCAACATGTTTCCTTGAACAGCTAAAATAAACACATCAGATTGTGGATGTGTGCATGTAGATGCTGAAAATTGATATGTGCATGACTGCAGTGTTTGAGCAGGGTAGCATTTCTCAATGGAATCAATCGCTTTAGCTGAACTGAAACCTCTACGTGACATCAGACATTTGGCTGACCTCTCTTTAACACAGAAAGCATTTTCAGAACTTGTGCCAGCTTTACATTAAACCCCAATTTATGTTATATTACATTTAATTTTTTTATTCCTTTGGAGTCTTTTACATTGTGAATTTCCCATGTGCCAAATACCTGTAGATAATTCCTGATAAAATATGATGAAATATCACCGACTGTACTATAAAAATCAAAGTTTTATGTTAACAGGTATCGTTACAGAAATTTCACAGAAAATGAATGACCTTACTCATGTGTTCTGCTTAAAAATGCTGCAATAATACCAAAGTCTAGTCTGGTCTGTGTTCATACTTTCTGAATTCTGTGTAGAGTTCAAAGAAAGACAGTTTGAGTGTGTACCCCATCAAAATTGCGAAAGTCGTCAATTTCCTAGTCTGTCGCTCTCAGGTGAACGTCTGGCAAAATTCCTGAAAATAATCGATCAGTTCTCTCTAGAAGGACTAGCAGATCTGATCTCACTGCATTATGGTGCAAGGGTAAAATGTTTTTGTTCATAAAATATTGTATATTTGTGCAGTGTATTATAGTAATTTTGAAAATCCACTTATCAAAGTATACAGTAAATAACTAAACAAATGAAAAATTTAAAAAAATGATTCATTTCATATTTTCCAATGAAACACTATTATATAATTACCAAAAGAAGATCCAGAATGAGAAACTCAATCTTAGAAATGCAAACTGACTCACAGCAGCTGGATCCTCTCTAATAAAATACAAAGTCGGACTATATCCTGTTTCTGTGCAGACTATCTCTGTAGCTTAACCCCATCACGGTTTGTTAGCATAAGACATGAATTATCTCATCGTAAAAAGATCTTTGACCTACTTTATGTCTATTAAACAGCTTACCACTCAATGCCATTTCTAGTACATTTAAAATCATATTTAAGCTTTGGAAGTGATTAGTATGAGAAGCATAGCTTTTGTTGTATCACAAATCTGAAAAAAATCTGGAAAAAAATTCAATTGTCCCTTTTACTTTTGACTTTCATCTGTCTGTGCTAAGTTAAAGTTTAACATTAACTAAAGGGAAGGAAGATGAACTGGAGGATTGCAGGATAACCCTGCCAAAAACCAGGGGGAGGCCTGGGAACTTGGATGTTTGAAATAGACAAGTCAATATTTGAATTTGCTCTTTAGCTGATAGTTTAAATGTTTAAAGATTCAAATGGTCCCTGTGTGAGAGGAGGGGGGAGAAAGTGGGAGCCTTTTTAGTAATTTGTTTTAGGAAGAAAATGAATTATTTATAAAAATTACCATTTACTTTGAAACTGCTTGTTATTTATCCAGTCTGCCTTAGTATTGCTACTGAATATTTCTTCATTATCAGTTAGGGTCAAAAAACAGAATAGGTTCTACAATTTCACTTACTGAGAAATTTCCTCCCAAGTATATTTTATTCTACTCTAAACGTTTTCTTTCCAAAGTCTGTGATGTTCTTTTGTGTTCTGAAAGGTTAACAATTCTATTGATAAATTCATATTTACAAGTCAACCGGGCATTAGAGAAAATCTACCTTTGCTACTTTAAAATATAAGCAAATCATGATGTTTATGGTACTCATTTCATTACTCAAGACATAGGAGAACATCCATTATAAGACCTCGACGAGGCATTTTTCAGGACCATGGACAGCACACAAGTTGTTTTCTGAGTGATACCAGGGCAAATGCAAAACGGGCAACTAAGGTGGTCACCCACAACATCATTAATTTGCTGTCCTAGAAATTCATTTGAGTTGATAAAAATTTATCACCGGTATAAACACCTGCAGCTGGCATTGCATTATTCATTATTATATATCACCAATACCATTTAAATGTTGTGAAGTTTCCTGTGTATTTGTGATCTTTTATTCCACACTAAACACAAACATATATTTTTCACACTATACTGGGTTGATGTTAAGAATGCTCCAAAAAATTTGAGCTTTCCTGTGGGTCAACTGGTACAGCGTAGGTGCTAAAGTCATGGGTTTGAGTCCCAGCATTAACATGCACTCATAAAATGTATAGACTAAGTGCACAACAGATTTTTTGGGGTAAAAGTGTCTGCCAAATGCACAACTGAATGTGTCAGCTACGTGTTGGGTCTGTGTGGGGTATATATTGTAACATCCTGACATGTCTGAGATTTGCTCAACAAGGACATACTGCACTCACTGTTTGTGTAATATAAAACAATAATATATAGTAAACAATCTCTTCTTGAGAGAAAATAAACTCTGTATTGTATTTATATTTCAAAGAGACTACATACTGGTCAACCATTTCATAAAATCTCTTTGCCATTGACAGAAGAAACAAAGAAAAACTTGGGTTTGAGACATAAACATTAAGAGTACTGTATTCATTGCTTGTTAAAAACCTGTACAGACATGCAGAAAGGTAAAATATTGTTTACATTGGACTCCAATATAAATTGAGATTTAATTTATGTCTTTGCAATTTGAACAAATCTTTGGTTTTTGAATTCTAATGACACTTCGTTTGAGCACAAAACATGAATGTTGTGCTAGAGACTTAAAGACTCCACACCTGCCAGAGAAAAGACAGTGATTGATGTTTCACTTTATCCACAGTCGGGCTCATTTTAATGTTTAGCTTAAAGCAATGGATGAACCGGCTGGTGTTAAATCAATTCTGAGCCGGTGCAATTTATCAGATAGACTACCGAGCACGTCTGTCTGCGTGTGTTAGAGCACGTGCAAGCTTATACGAGGCTTTCTATCTGTCGTTCTGGGAGTGCACACACACATTAGTGTGTGAAAGTTCATAACCTGCCCCATCCCTGTCTGCTCTCCGCACAATTTCTCATGCACAGAGCATGATGGCAGCCTGCCTCGTGCTGCTGAGATCCCCACCTGCTTGAGTAGCCATAATGTCACAATGAACGTCCCACTCCAAAGCGAATTTGGCCTTTTGCGTAATAAGGTTACGCAATATGATGACGAGAGTAAACTCACTCATCCCAGTGTGGCAATGAACATTAATACAAAGAACGTCTTTGTTAAGTATCGGCAGGTAGTAACAATGGTTGAGAAGAAAGGATTCAACATTCAACTAAAGACTTGAAGCATTCAATCAAATACAAAAGCATTGTATTTTCCTTATGCCTTTGATGACATACTGTCAATAAGCCGCTTGAGGGTCAATAGTTTAAAGCTCAAAAGCAGTTGTCATGAAACAATAGGGAGAATAATAAAGCTAATGTTGCACAAATCGGCAATAAAAGAAATTTAAAAGAGGAAACTTAATCACTTAATATTGGTTGCATTATTCTATTTTGATCACACAGTAAAGATTAATGCTGCCAAAAAATAAATCAATCACTCTAGATGGATTTATGGATGATTTGCAATGTTATATTAGGTTTAGGATTGTCATTCGTCTTCTTTGCATACATGTTTATATACTTTGGCCAATGCTTGAGAAGTAATAGATCATAAAGTCGTACAAATTCACACACAGCGAACTGCTTCAACGCGGCCCATCAATAGATGTTGATGGAGACTGATGACAGGTGAATGACTAATGTTCTTACTATAGTTTTAGTGTCACTACATTTGTCCACAACATTTCACAGCAGAGGGTTTTTTAACAGTTTATTTGCTACCGATTCATTTCAGATGTTGCCTACACATTAGGCAGCAGATATCTTGCTCAGTGGGATACCAATAGTTGTAGCCTTCACTTCACACAATAGGCCGAACAACAGGCACACTGTGTCAGTGTGAATCTGTTCTTCAAGGCATGGGTTGTCCTCAGTTAACTCTTCACTAGAAGACATCTTTAACCTGAAGCTTATGAATGGCAAGTACGAGTAATCCCACATATACCTACACCATCATCCATTTGTGTACACAAAGGAACCACAAATTGTTTTGCTAATGTAAACAAAAAGTTCCCACGATACAACAGGCACAACAAAAGCAGAACAAAAAAAGTCAACATAGACGGCTGATAGATTGACTCAAGAGAGTTTCAGCAAGAAAAGCGCGGTGCCTTTGAAGTTAAGCCTTCAGGTATCATACCTGTCTTCCCTCATATTGCCACAGGCCTCAGGCTTTAGAGAAAATCACATCTCAAATCACTTATATAAACATCCCCAAAGCCCAAATACATGCAAATTAATATCTGGCGTTTGGACTTTCCAAAAATTTTGCAAAGGTATGAAAACGACTGCTACTGCAGGTTTGGGCCTGTAGAGTTTCGTAGGTTTGGGGTGGAGCTGGCCTGGGTGAAGTATAAATGAATAAGGTAACCGCTGAATGTGCTGCTGCTAATGTGTGACACCCGAATATTTTACTGTCAACATATCAGAGTTATCTTTTATATCACTCTTTTGACTTTCACCCGTCTACCAAATATTAAGAGACTAAGATTATCAGTATCAGGAAAAATGCAGATGAGACATCTTGTCTGTAACAGCACAATTTTTAACCATGTCCTTCCCTCTTGCAAGAAATCATTCCCATGTGCATTATCTATATGGTGCGTTCAATTTCTTCAGGATAAATGCAGATGTTAGAGTAAGATTTATACACGCTACATATGCAAGCCATTATTGTACAAGCTGTACACGCTTGAAATGACAAGAGGGTGAGTAAATGATGACAGAATTGTTATTTTTTGGTGAACTACCCCTTTAAATTAGTAAAGTGTAAACAGAGGCCAAAGGTTACCTATACATAATCCTTAAGGGCACTTCGGATGAGACTGCTCACCTTTTTATGATGCACAGCTGATATAAAGCCTGCATGTTTCTGAGTTGACCTATGGCATTTCATCAAGGTTAGTCAGCAAATCATCAGGAATATGTGTACTCCAGTCTTCACCTCTCCCTAAGGGCAGCCAGGTCAGTGCCTGTGTAAAAATGAGGAAAAAAACAACCACAACCTGAAGTGTGCACTCGCTTGCACGTCTCGGTACAAGTATGCATGCACTTGTTTTGCATTCCAGAAGCTATAAATTCATCCAGCTATTAGAGTATTGCAACATCCAGTGCATGCAGTCAAACAAAAACGTGAGACGAGACGCTTTTAGAAGCTTCCATGGACTTTACTTAAAAAAGTAGACACAACATTTTTGGTACATAGCATCTACGTACAATAGCAGAACAACTAAAATAAAATAATATACAAAACATTGCCATTTGTGCATGTAATCTCTCATTGGGACTGGTTTTCTGATGGGTTTTATATCAAAATAAATAATGCCTTGATACAGTGCCATTACTTAGAGAAAATGTTTGGTGGCTCAATTTGCAAGACTGGTCATACAAGGGTCAATGAGACTATTCATACATATTCAAGTATTTCTTTTCAAGCAAAAGCACTGGAATACTACATTTGCATGTTACAAATATGCAAGACGTTATTGCTGATTTTTCCCCTTTAAAAAGATGGTTTCATTATTTTGTGTACATGTAAAATACTGTCTAAATAACAGTGAAGACACATTGCAAAGATAAAATGGCAGAGACTCAAAGTGGAAATAGGAATGTTATGGTACAAGTATGTGACACCTTAAAACATGCAAGACTGCTCTTGCCCAAAGTCCAAGATAACTTGGTTGCAGATGTCCTCAGCTTCAATATTTTGTGATGTTTCCTGCCTTCCCTTGCAACGCTGTCTCATTTGATAGCAAAGGCCTTCACATTCATTCTCCAGAGCACAGAACATTGATCTTGAACAGCCAATCGCGGACAGAGTTTTTCCATGGTTGTGATCCTCTCCGAACAAGCAGTCTTTTATTTAATTGTCTTTTGAATACGGTCTTGTTGTTTCCTAAAACGGAAAAAAACTCTTTAGCAAACTCCTTTTGAGTCAATTTGCGAAGGTAGCACCATAATGTTTAGCAGTTCATAAAAAATAGTGCTGTTAACATCAGTCCTTGGCTTTACACGGCCAGCCATCTCCTTTCATTTCTTCTGTTTTTATGCCACAGGGTGACACATTAAAGGTGCAGATAAAGGACTCTAATATTGATAAATTCATTCCTTAAAAACAAGACATTCGACAAAGGGTGCAAGCAAAACAGAAACATAATTGCTTTTGCAGTCTGTTGACATGTGCATTCTAGCAAGTTCCTCAGTATCCGTTCTGGGCATTCCCATGATGTTCACCAACACTGCATTCATCTCTTTCGTTGCACGGACCACCTCAATACATTCACTTTCAGTGTTAAGTTCTGGCGTTTTGGAATGTGGTAACACAGAGTGTTCATAGTCTGGTTTTGACAAAGACGGCGAGTGGCATGATTCTTGAAAAAAGTGCCTCTACTGACCAACACCTGGGTACAATCCCTTGCTTGTCGTCACTTAAGAAGCCATTGTTTTTGGTAAGTGTTGATCTGCATGTATGGAAGGACGTCTATTTGGAAGGGTAATGAGGGGTCTGTGTAAATCGATTTGCTCCTTTTCTTGAACTTTCGCCACCTCTCTCCTGAACTTTTTGGCGAGCAAGATGGAAGGGACTCCTCTCCTTAATCTCTGGGCAGCTTTTCTTTGCCACACTTCATATTTGGAATACTTCACACCGAGAGGCCTTCTTATGATATCCTGTAAAACAGAAGAAATCGTTCATTTGAGTAAAATCTCTTTCAAATCATTTTACTAATCCATTCATTTGTTGTCATATTCACATGTTCTGAAATGACTGATTGAGCTAGCATTAACATCATCAACTAACTTCTGAAATCATTTGTGAACAAAAGCAAACAGCAGACGCAGATCTAATATAACTGAATCATCAACATCAGACACACCAAATAAGTGTTTGATGAATAGCTGAAGACAACCTTTCCAGAATAACAGCATAATGCATTCAGGCTGAGCGGCACTGTAACTGTTCTCAAGTGGGCCTGACTATTGTATTGTTGGGTTGTTTGTTTTTGTTGTTTTGAAATCCAAGCCATGGCCACCTGGCCTACTGTCTTGCCAACGCTTAACATATTTCCATGCCAAGAGCACATGGCACAAAATTTTGCCAGAATGCGGCACAACACTTGTACTTGTTTTGGTGCTTTGAGTAATGACATCATTCCACTTGCCGTCCAATAAAGTTTTGTGGCGTTACCATGAGCTTTTGTTTGCGAACCTGCCTCGCTCTGTGTTGTTAGTAAATCGTCTTTAACCCGCTCTGTGTGCGTTTCTGATTATCTGTGCCATTTTCCACAATGCTCAGCAATTCCGAGAAAGGAGACATGGTTAATATTGATTTCGGCGCGATAAAAACAGGCTTCTGTCTGACTAGCTGTCTAGCCTGAATCCGTGTTTGTGGTTTCAGCAAAATCATTGTGCAGGGCTTCAGACTGGGGGAGGGGGAGATAAGCAGCTTCATGTACCTTGTGAAGAGCCTGTGACACTGGGAAGAGCTGCAGTGAGGTGGAGGAAACATCTCGCTCTGACTTCGCAGGTTTCGCACAGTACTGCTGCAGCAGACGCAGATCGCAGCTCCGAAAGCAGCATTCCTCCACGATTCCTTTCTGTGGACGGCGGCTGTTTGATCTGTTTGGCCTGTCTGGGTGGGGGAAGAGAAGGTAAGCGATCAACTCTGGGTTTCCCCTGGAAAGGAACCAATGCTACCAATTCACACCCTATTGTTTATATTTCACCGAATCCCACATGTGGTTGTCGGCATGTTCCTAGGATTTCTGAAATTTGAGACGGCACGAACAGATCCTTTCTTTCCGGTTTTTCTTTTTTTTCCACCAAACAATTTTTTAAGGAGCCTCACTTTAAAGTGTCATGAAAAACAGTGCACTGCCGAAAACCAAATATTGTTTTATTTTCCCAGGGATGTGTGAATAGCTATCAAAATGGATCCTGTAACCTTGCCATTTGCCTACTAAACAAAGATAAAAGATAAAGAACAGCAGGAGAGGTACAAAAGGGGGAAGTCCACAGTCATCTGATAGGAACAGGAGAGAGAAGGAGAGAGAGAGAGAGAGAGAGAGAGAGAGAAAGAGAGGGAGCGGGAGGTAGGCAATGAGCAAGCATTAAATAAATTATCAATTTTTGTGCCACCTCATTTGAGAAAGTATATGCTGTCGCAAATTAAACTTGTCCCTCAAAACCCTAGATGCATTTACAAACAGCTGAGAAAATTTGACAAGACTTTTGTAACAGTTAATAATGATGCAAACATACCAACAGTAAAGATATTTACTAAGACAACATCAATAGACGTGCTTCTCAAACAACTAAAGTCATGTTTAAGTTGACAGCAAACATTATTACACAGCACTGAAAGAGTTACACTTACCAAAATAAAACCCGTCGTCTCCACACACGAACTGCAGAGTGTCCACCAGTTCTCCACCGCACAGAGTCTCTGCCATTGCTCCGTGATATGTGTACATTAAAAACGACAGGATGAAGAGCATTCTCGGTGAGGACACCTGTAAAATTAAAACAATGTGTGAGTCCATTCGTAGTACAACGTAAATTTCGCCGTTTACAAAGGCCGGCTGAGGTGACTGTGTTGTTTTTTAATCATGTATAAAGGTTGGTAAAAGGGCACAGACCATGAGAGACAACAAAGTTCAATGTAACTGAGGAGACCCTCTATTGTCCGTATCAATGATATAATCAAGCAAGAGCAACCATGATACAGTAGCTTACGATACAGAACAAAACTAAAGTTTTTTTTAAGTTTTACAACGTGTCATTCCGATAAAGCTGACATATACATTTCTTAACAGTTGTGTATGTGATTGATAGTGTGCAATTATGTAAACATGCTCAAAGATACTAGTGTTAAACTCAAAGAATGTCATTATGACTTTTGCTTACCGTTTTTCGGCACGATATACACAATAGATGGTGAAAATCCATGTTGTCCGTTTGTGGAAAGAGACGTGTGAACTGTTCAACTAAAACGCTGCTTTGTTTAATTTCCAGTCTATTGCATATCTCAGAGTGATGCTTGCGGCTGTCTCAAAGT
The DNA here is from genome assembly GCA_026939265.1 of Oreonectes daqikongensis. NCBI lineage: Eukaryota > Metazoa > Chordata > Actinopteri > Cypriniformes > Nemacheilidae > Oreonectes > Oreonectes daqikongensis. Next base: position 4,863,979 of record JAOTQM010000343.1, on the reverse strand, counting down.
TCAGAGGACAGGCAGGGAATATGTAGTGAGAGGCAATTTATACTAACACCCGCCCCTCGCACCCCCAGTCCAGTATGAGGCAGTGTGCGCATGTGTGGACTGGAGCGGCATTCTCTGTCTGAATCGGTTTGATTTATTTACCAAAAAAAAACATGTATACGGTGTTTTCCTGATATTAGCAGTAATTTACGATTAAATATAATCAAAATAGCCATTACGTAAATTATTATATATAAAACATATGAAATAAAATGTATACACAATTAAAGAATTGTCAAACGAGACATTTAGCGCACTTTTAATTTGGAAAACATTTTGCCGCACAATTTATCCTCGTTTGATTCTTGCGCCATAATGTAACGTTAGGCGAAAATCAAACATACCGTGTTTGACAAGAAACTTTTGTTGGACGTAGTTACAAGAATATTGTGAAAGTGTAGCGCTCACTACTGGTTTTTCTTTGAATGCACATTCGAGGAGTAGCTTACCTGTTCGCCAAATGACGATGCGCATTCTTAGTCAAATAGCCCCTGCTTTTAAATACCTTTTGGCAACAGGTCAGCCCGAGGAATTTTAATTGAGGGAACATTCTTCTTGCTTCTCACCACAACAAAGGGGGTTGCAAACGCATTCCAGTGAATGCAGACAGACGTAGCGTGCCGGAATTTCACTCTCACGACACGACTGTGTTGTTTACTCATTTTGTGTGTGTGTGTGCGCGCGCAATCTCACGCGAGAGTTTATAGGCGTTATCATTTCTTAAAACAATTGAACATAAATCATTATTCAACACAATATAAAACAGTACGATTTTCTGTATTTTGTATACTTGACTCTTTTTGTGTTTGGGGTTCTAGACTGCCAAAATGATATATGTGTAAAAACAATAGTAATCTTGCTTTTGCTGCCAGTGTACACAGTTGAATCACAAAGTTGTGTCACTTCTCAGTAATGTATCTGGTATCCAATGTAGCAAACACAGTAGAAAAATGCAATAAAACAAATCTAACTGGCAGGTGTGTAACCTGCAGGATGACAGGTGAATGTTGACATTTTGTTTACAATCAGTTCTCAAAATTAAGGGAAAGCCATGAAGTGTCAGCTTGAAGCTGTTGCGTTTTTTAAGATATTAAAAATCAGATGGGTCCAAAATTGTTAAATAAGTGCTCAAGTTAATGTAGGATGCAAGTAGCTGAGCAGTGAACATGCCCTAACATGCCTCAAACTGGACATGATGAAACTTTAGCAAAAACACTTCCATCATCGGTCTGAAATAGCAGCCAGAATTATGCAAAAAATGAAATGGTAATGTAAAAGTAACCGGTATGGATTAAACATTAATATCAATCAATGATAGATTACTTCAAAAAAGCAATGTATTCTTTTATTACTGTCAATTGCATAGGCCTACTCACATTTCATAAGATGAGATGTTTGCAAATGGCCCACCATAACCCATTTTACTGCCTGTGATAATGTACTAGATATGAATGCAGCCTGCAATACACATTATAGTGTTTGAGGAAGACTAGTTTATGAACACTTTGTGGTATTGCTTTCTGACATGGCACGTGGCACACTCTAGTGGCACAAAGTGATACAGCCAGTGTAAAAAGACAATACACTGTTTTGTTACAAATAAATCGGGATACATTCAGGCAATGACTAAAAAGAAAAAAATATTAATTGTAAAAATGTAAAACATGGCCAGATTTTAAAAAGATATATAAAATTCATAAAAATGTTGAAGTAACATTATTTTGTATTATTTGTTGCTTTGACATGTGATGTTTTAGACATTGTAGATGCAGAAAGTGCCTTCCCCAGAAATACTATGAGATTAAGGTCAATGGGAAGCTTGCGTGTGCTATCTGAGTCTGAGTTCCCACGGCATATATCCACACTTCGGGCCAGAGAGCCGTCAGTTTGTATTTATAGTGCTTAATGGAATGACAGCAAGTTTTTTTACTTTGTAATGAAGACCTTCCTCTTTATATACAGCCGTAGTGCTTAATCTTTAATTATGGATGCTTTGAGACTTTTACTGTCTGGATCTCAACTTATTGAATTAGAGGTCAACAGAAAAGTCAGAAATTCTTCATCTAGCTTGCAATAAATGGATACAGTTATTTAATAAATATGGTCTCGGAGGCTGTAGCCACTGTGGTCTTAGATGAAATTTTGATTTTCAGGTTATTATTGTTTTTAAATTGTATCCTAAACTAAATTGATTTAAATCCGCATCCTTCTAAAGGTCAAAGGTCATGATTCTGTAACTGCCAAATTTTCTTAAAGACATTCTATTCTATTCTTCAATATGATCAAAGTGTGTTTCTTAAAAGTGGGACAGTGAGACTTTCACAATGTGTCATGTATGGCTACTATGTAATGTTCTTTAAAATAAGTATTGAATTTTGTCACGGCAGATGATAATAAAAATATCCTAAACTAGTACTGTTACATTGTGTTTTCCCAACCACATGTATTAAACAGAGACCTATGTCCTGTCCCAGAAGACTCATGAGAAACAATTTAGAGAGAATCATTCCAAGAGAACAGCTGTGTATAGTCATTAGTTTCTTGCAAGCATTTTACAGAGACACTTGGTATAATATATTTATCATAAGTCAGCCATTGGATTCTTGTAGGTTGTTTAAGTGGATTGTTCTGGAAAAGAATGAAACGAAATATAAACCTATGCTGGATACACCTGACCAGCACCTAAGTGGATGCTCAGGTGGAAGTACAGTTAGCTTTGGAATCAGACAAATCCTTATTTACAATTTCACATGAAAGGTAAAGGTACAAACCCTTTCTCTTTGTATAATGTCAAGCAGAAGTGCTTTAGTGGGTCAATGACTGGAATGTCCAGTTTGGAAATAACACAGGAAAATATCTGGATTCATATGTTCATAAGTTAAAAGTCTGGAGATAAATTCATAGAGGAAAATATTATTGCTCATAAGTGACTTGTTTTTAGTTTTCAGTTGTTTCATAAATCATTTATCAGCTGTCCCAGATGTTTCTTCTAAAATTTTTATCTAATGAGATAGTTGTTGACATACAGTCCATAGAGTTATATAACAAATGTGGACTGCATAGTTTACATAATTTGGTGAATAATGTTTGAAACCTCTGACTTGTGATTAAATTAACAAAAAATGACTCAGACATTAACAAATATTTAGATATTATTGAAACTAGATGTTCCACTATAGCAATCTAAAAAGAATGTTAAACTAACAAAAAAAAATCAGTTGATAATACATGTTTTGTAACTTTCTGGAAAACAGTTACAGTTTAATAAACATGAAGAATAGTTAACTATATAACTCAGATTTAATTAATTGAAAAACAAAATTTACATTCATTTGACATTCTATTTAATACACTTTTGATAATATGCTCATTCTGAATTGGTGGATCAGAAAACTTGCATGTCTATGGTGTTGGCACAAAATAAATAAGTCTAATAGAATACATGCATGCATACTTCCTGCAACTAAAAAATCATTTTTTTAACATTTTCGAAAGTAATGTAATACATTAAAATGGAACATAAGAACACAATAAAAGCAAAATAAATGAAATGAAATAAAATGTACATTTATGTAAAAAGGCCTCATTTACACATCAAGAAATCAGTGAGAAGTCAGTGAGAGATTCCCCAACATTCAAACTGACTGTCCACTGCATAAACACAATACCAACAATACTAAAAAACACCAAGTTTGTCAAATGAGATTACCCTTTCATTTTGTTCGGTATTGTCAGTCAGCTATGTATAATATAGTAATGCAAAACAAAAGCAGGAAAAACAAATACAGAGCTGCACTCTGATTTAATTGTAAATTGAACAATTCAGTCAAGATTACAGAAGCCAGATTATAGGCCAAGCTAATTATTCATTTTGTTAAGAGAATATTTCACCCTTTTAATAGAGATTCAGTACATCTTGGTTAAATATACTGACTGCCGGAAAGTCCTGGTAATGTAATGCTTTTTAACATTTATATGAAAGGTATACATGTCAAATCACCTGCATTAAACTGTTTAGTGAAGACACATGTTAAGGCACCAACACATAACATCACAGAATGAGATTCCTTTTTAGAAATTCACACTTCCTCCCTATTTCTCTCCTTCATATGCAGCATCTCACACACACATGCAAACAAACAAGACAACACAAGCAAAAAAAGGTTAATAAAAACATTTCAAGTTTCTCTCAACAGTGATGATACATAATAGGTGAAAGGTCAAAAGTATATTTTTTCACCCATTAAATCACTTCGGGTCTTTTGTGTCCAGCTGAAACAAATCCAGCATATCAACCATTGCTTGTCTGATATTGTTTCCAAAGCGATGAGAGTCCTAAAGAAGGGAAAACAAAAGAGAACAGCTAACTATCTGAAACAACAGTTGATGTGCAGGTCAGGGAACAGGACTGTATACTTTGTGTGTTTTATATGATGGAATTTTGATTGTGTACTTACGGTCTCTGGGCTGGAACGCTTGGAAGAGATGTGGAAATTAATAAGGTTTTCTCCAACAATCACATAAGCCACACCGTAACCATCATCAGCAACCTACCATAATAAATGCATTAAAAAGAATTCAATCAGAATCAATGTCTGGATTTTTTTTCTAAACAGTTCCATATATAAAAACTTTATATCCAATATTACCAGTTTGCTTATGTGCACAAAAAAACTCACCGGTCCAAAGCCTCCTCCACTTGTAACATATTCTGGGTGTCTCACCAGGTCAAACAGCTCCACCTGCTGTAGAGGAGTCTGACTGGTGGAGAGTCTCCAAGGCTCTGACAAGACCTGCATGGACAGCAACCGAGAGTTTTGCATTCAAATGAATTAGAAGAAAAGAGTCACTCTACACCTGGCATAGCTGTTATTTCTTTTTAGATGACACAATTCCTCACAAAGTCACACAATTCCTAAAGGAAATTATAAATGTGTTGAATGGATAGTTAGTTGAATGGAAAATTCTGTCATCATTTACTCACCCTCTTGTAATTTCAAACCTGTATGACTTTCTCTCTTCTATAAGATATAAGATATTTTGAAGAATGTTGTTAACCGAACAGCAGCAGCATCCATTCACTTCTATTGTATTGACACAAATCCAATGCAGGTAAATGGGTGCAAGTTATGAACATCCTTTAAAATATCTTCTTTTGTGTTCTGCGGAAGTTGTATAGGTTTGATATGACAAGAGGGTGAGTAAATGATGACAGAATTTTCATTTTTGGGTGCACTATCACTTTAAGAAATGATTTTTCTGTACCTTAGAATGGCATATATTTAAATATCTCTTACAGACTTAACACATCAACTGGGAAACTGTTAGTCGTGTTACTAGTTTCCATTAGCATCTATTAGGACTAACTGACAAAAGATAAATTAATTTTTGTACAATTATTTAGTGTGACAATTTATAAAATAAGAAAAAAGCTATAATACTATAGCACATGACAAAATGTATTTTACCTGCATCGCAAACGTGTCATAAAATGTTACTGTATTTTGAAGAAGACATTTTCATCACACTACATGTATTTTAAAACACCTTAAATTGACAAACGCACCTCCTGAAGAAAAGGAGAATCCTGCCCAAGGTATTTAGACACTACATAGAGGCAGAAGAGATGTCGGTCAATGCCTTTTCCAGTCATTGCCAGTCTGTACATCTGCTGGTGTTTTTCAGCAGCCTGCTTAAGTAATCGAAGTTTCTGTTCTCTCTACAGAAGAAGTTAGCAAAAATAAATCACAATTTTTTTCTTGGGGAATGCAGCACAATAATATTACAGTATGCACTGTACCGTGTCGTTGTTGACCATGGCACGAACAAATGCACACGACTCTATGGTGCAGGACCGCACTGTTTCTGTACGTCCTTCTCTGAATAAACGTGTCATCGATGCCTCGTAAGTCAGGCAAAACTTCCCTTTGTCCTGTACGGTACAATGATGAAGATTTATATACCTCATATATTTCAAGGAGAAATAAAAGGAATCGTTTTAAATTTAAATTTGCGAGATGTCAATAGGAGAGCTCACTCTAAAATGGGCCAGCTGAAGTGCCAGCTGGATGAATGCATCAGGACTGGTCTTGCACTTCTTGATCAGGCCCTTTCCAAAGTCACTGAAAGGAATGATGTGAGAGTCCACATCGCCAGCCAAAGCCTCAGCCACAGATAGAGAGTTGGTGATCATAGTTTGGCACTGCCAATAAAATACAAGCGCAAACATAACATCAAATCGTGTTTGCAAGATGAAACTGGGTCTATTTTATCAGCATGTTTCATACCAAGCATATCATAAACTGACCTCAGAAGGGATACTCCACTGAAGTCTTTGAGGTCCAGGGAGAATAGGGTGAGGTTTTCCTTTACAGTGTCCATCTTCAGCATATCCCAGCTTAACAGGATCCAGCGAGAGCACATGCTTTATGACAAAAGAAAACAAGGTTATATATGATATACAAGCATAATAAACAGGAATTAACTGTGAAATACCTCAACAACAAAAAAATTCTGTGCATTTGAAACAGATGTGTGTGTTTACATACTGTACCTCCCAAAGGTGGCCAATGATGGGAGCGTCAGCCCAACTATGTTCTGCATTAATGCCCATTGTTCCATTCTTAAAGATAATCAGGTTGAAAGACTTATCAAACCACCTAAAGAAATAAAGCATTTAAAGTTACACGTGGCATATCTTCATATCAACTCAAGGCAGCCACTGACGCTTTGAGACTCACAAAACCCTCACACAGGTGCACGAAGGGCAAGTGTCTCTCCTCACACATGCTATGATTCCTTCCTCACCTGTCATAACATTTCCCGTGGAGTAGGGATTTAGCGTAGCGGTCCAAGGACTTCACAGGTTCTTCTGGATCATAGCGCTGCTCTGTATCATCCAGTGTAACAAAGAAAGCGGCCTTCTCCACAGCATCCAAAGACTGTTTGTTCTTACCGTGTCTTAAGTAGGCATTACGGGCACACGCCCAAGGCACTCTGAAACACGTGCAGATAACAAGATTTTACCGGCGAAATCGAGATATAACTGGCTGGATCAGGATTTTACAGGCTGAATAATGGATCTAAAATAATATAGATTGTCTGCAAACACAGCTAACTAGTAAAAGAGTTAATAAATCAAATAATAAACAAACATATTTGACATCGCAATGAAAAATAAATTTCAGTGGTATGATGGAGCTGGTGCGTGTCTTTCGATTACCTGTTTCCTGCAGTAAGGGCAGCGAGGGTTTCCTCTCCAGGCTGCGGCTCGGACGTGTCAGCCAGGATTCTCTGCATCTGCTGCTCTATCTCTCGTGGCAACAGCAACCGTCCATCATAGAATAGTCCCACTTTAAAGTAACGTCCCCGGTGGTACACCACAACATGCCTGCTGTCAGACACATGCTGCACAGAGTCTACAGGAAAAGGAAAGTACAGCACACACAGTATGTAAAGGAAAATGCATACATTAACTTTACATTAAATAGTAGAATAACCAACATTTAAAATGATTTTCAAGTAAATATGTATGCAGAAATAAAACCATAATTATAAAAAATATTCAAATAAAAAAATATGAGGTGGAGGGGGTTGGGGGAGACATAAGGTGAAAGTTAAAAATAGTTTTCTATATGGAGCCATGGGGCAAGACCTGTATTTCAAGTTCAGCCAATGTTTCACGCCATTTATGATAAAAAAACTCTTCTTTTAGTTGATAAAAATCTGAAAGTTGACATGAATGAATGAACGAACATGAACATATACATATACTGTATATGCCTGTGAAACTCATGCATTAAATTAAAGAAGCATCTCTGAAGAAACACTCAGCATCAGGCAGTGTTTTGTGGCATGCAGCACATACTTAAATAAAGGGGCACCTAAAAGGGTTTGAATTCATTTTAGCTATCTTAACAATAGTAGACACCTGTGCCTTAACAGCATATTTCCAAATAACCTTATCTTCAACTTTGTAGAAGATTTCTATAAGCAATCCTATATCAGTGTCAGTGTTCAGTACCTGTTTCTATGCCTGGGATGCGACTGGTGTTGAACATACGCTCATATTGGGACGAGCACATGGGGATGGTGTTTTGAAGCATAAGCTGTGAAGGAGAAAGGAAGAGGTCAAATGAAAGATGAGGGACGTACTGGTGGTAAACAAACCCTACAGGATGAGAGAGGTGCCACAAATCACTGCTGTGTAGACACAACAAGAGCAATGGGGTCAGAAGGAAATGAGGAAATAAATCAAAAACTGAAGGGAATGGAATGAACGATGAGGAGTGTCAAGCCGCGTAGCCCTGTGTCACCAGCTTGTCATTACTAAGACCTAGTGTGCTAATACAGGGATTTTCAATCCTCCTCCTGGAGTGTCACTGTCCTATGGGCAACAGCACCATCCCTAATCAAACAACTAATACAAACCTTGATCGCTTGACTAGGGATGGAGCTTAACTGAGAAGCAGAACTTGGAATCCCACGTTAAAGGAACTTACAATTAAAAAATACTATAACGTGCCCATAAGTTAACAGAAATCAACTGATGACACATGGCCGGAGACATAAGTTGATCTATTGTGTACAGACTGTCTATTCTTACCGCTCTCTTGGCCTGGGATGCGACATGTATTAAATAACCGCTCCCACTGTGCAGAACAGAGAGGAACGCTGTTCGCTAGTGCAAAAAGCTGCACCATTTATGACCATTTCATCGGGAGGCATGAAACAGAAACATTTACAATGTCAAATAAAGAGATCAAGCTCCATAGTGACAGGCCTCAGGTCAGTTAGGGCACTTAACATTATAGTAGGCTAGAATACCTAAGACTTGTTATTAGTGTTATGGTCATCGAACAGTATAACTACCCTTCTTGGTCACACCAATTCTCGCTATTAACAAACCATTAACTACAACGTTTGCCTCAATAAACTCCTAATATGTTACTTATTGATAGTTAGTAAGGTAGTTGACTAGTTGTTAGGTTTAGGTATTGGGTTGGATTAGGAATGACAAATATGGTCATGCAGAATATGTGCTTTATAAGTACTAATAAACAGCCAATATGCTAATAATAGGCATGCTTATAAGTAACTAGTTAATAGTAAGAATTGGTACCTATACTAAAGTGTTACCTTTCCTTTTATTATGAATTGAAGTAAGGAGTATGTCTGCCATATTTGTTATGATGTGAAGATGCAGTAAAAATACAGAAGTTTGTCTAACCGGCTTAACTTGGGCACGGTCCAACTTCCTCCTGTAAAGCATAATGGCATGAATGGAGTTTCCAGCTCTCGCTGCTTGCAGATGTGTGGGAAAGACATACAGAAAGTCCTGTTTAGAGAAGAAATAGGGATTTCAGTTTTCAAGAGTGCTAACAAATCACATCCAAACTCTGCATACTACATTTTATTAATATTGACTTATATTAATATTATACAAAGTGATGCTAGTTGGCATGGAATAAGCGGATACAAATCATTTACCATTGCATAGTAATTGCTGTTAACCATGATTGGCCCACGACCTCTCAAGTAGATATATTCTTCCCACCAATCACTGACCTGAAACACACATAAACAAAATGTGACGCCCAACATATGCAAGAACTACAACTCCAGCTGTTCTTTACTGACATCATACGTGTTGCGAAATTTGCTACACTTACATAGTTGGTGGCCCACCAAGACTTCAGTTTGAGGTACCACTGAAGTTTCGGTCCAAGGTTCTTGTGAAAGTCTAGCGCAAGGCCTTCCATTCTTTCATATTCCTCATCATTCAGCAATGGCCGGACTGACTCAAGATACTACAAGTCCAAAAGTTAGAAAAAGAAGACATCACAACTAAATGTCACACTTTTATTTAAAATTTTACTGTAAAGTGTTATTAGAGATTGATGTTAACTCAAATCCAAGCACTATGGAGGTTATGAAGACCAGCAACTGAGGCTTTGTTGATTCAAATCAAAACAAGGCTAGTTTGCTTTTTCCAGTATCATTCTAAACAGCGTGCATGTTTTAGTACGTTGACTCATATTCACGCTGTGCAACCTACCTCTGATGACAGAAGATACTCACCTGAGCAAGTTACTCTGAAAATAAGTGACCGAAAGAACATTGAAAACTCTAAATGAAGCCTAGGTATTCCTGGCTTAAAGATCTGACACTGACAAACATAAGTAAACAAAAAACTGAAAACCGGTTTTATTCTGGCTAGTGAAAAAGTAATAAAATAATTTACTCTCTTCATTGTATCCTTCACAGAGGGCAGAGGTAATTGAGGAAGTGAAGTCTGGAAGCTGTACAACATTGGTGTTTGCATGCCAGAAAAGATCTTCACTAGTATCTGTAAGAATAGAGCGCCTTGTGATTATGAGCAAGAACAAATGACAGGTCATAACAGCCAAGAAATATACACAGAATAAATGGTAAAATGTTAATTTTAGGCAATCTGAACTTTCTTGAATCAGTACTCTTTAAATACATGGCAATTTTAAACTTGTAAATATGAAAGTGACCTTAAAATGATTTGATGACATTAACTATTGCACAATACAGTTGTCATAACATGCATTTCCTGTATTCACCCTTAATGTCATACATACCAGCCAAATTTTTAATTTCCAGGTAATTTTGCCACGAGTGGCATTCATCCAGCCGTGCCAGGACAGCAGACCCTTCAGGACACTCCTCATGGTAAATATGATGGCAACCCACAGACCCGTGCCCACCATGACACCCCCAACTACCATCTGCGTTTGAGGAGACATGTACCTACTACAGAAAGAAAGGCTGGATTGAAAACAACATCTAATAACAACATATTACCTTACAGTATATAAAAATGATTTATGATCATTTATACAAAAAATGTATTATACTAATATGTTGAGCATATTTACATTCATGCAGTTACATGACATACCTGATTGGAACATGATTGCCAAGTTTGAAGAGCAAGCCTAAGGAAGGGTCCACTTTTAAATAATGTGCTCTTCCCATGTACCCTGCCATCACCAGCATGAACCCCGGTGCACTTCCTGGGTACACCCCATTCAAAATCCCATTCTGTGAGAATGTAAAATCACATGTTATTCAGATGTTTTTACATTTACAAATAATGCTCATAATGGATATGACCCATGTACCTTAAACTGGACAAATCTCTTCTTCCAGGAGTGAAGACCGGACAGATAGACCTGCCGAAGTGCTTCATGACTGAGCTGAAGGTCAATGCCATCAGGGGTCACAGTGAACTGAAAGGCCACAGCCTGATGAGCTTCAGCCATCCTGAGTCAGCACTAACTCTGTAAAACATTATTTTTTCAGTGCATAATACATGACATATGACATAATATAGCACAAATGTTTAAATACTGAAAGAACTCATGAGATAAAATTATTACTGCATAACCCATTATTATTGTTCCCTAGGAGCAAGAAACGGTGCTACATCGTTGCATCTCAAATTCAATTTCAAGCCACACCGCGAGAACATTTTGATTTTACAAACCTATTAATCTAAGTTACGACTTAGATTTTACAAATTTGTTATCTAAATTACGACTAAACCCACAATAACGGTGGTTGCGGGTCTGATGATGTGGCCGATGTCTTCCTTCTATACAGTGGAATGTCACACATACAAAAACCATGTTTTACTAGCCCTGTAAACTAAAAGCAATACATTTAGATCGATCCCTCCTGAGCACACATTTACATCCCATTCATTCATTGTACATTTGTTATCTACAGGTGTCTATTTACTTCCATGTGGCTATGGCTAACCTGATGCTCGCTTATTTACGTCCATCATGCCGGATTTATTTACGTCAAACTGCCATTACGCGTGACTTACCGTCTTATCTACAGATCACTTCTCCAGGACAGATTTATAAGGATGGTTATATTAATTACATGTATTACAACCGGACGTTCATTCAGGTAAATAATACGACGAAACCGGCTGCAAGACAACGATGCCTTTATCCCAGATATTTTTAGAATTACTTTAACATCACAGAACACGACTGGATGATGATAGCCCGCCCACTCTTCTCGTCTAAAATGCTACCATATTGAACGCAATTTTGCCACTACGCGCATAGTGGGTTATTTCAATGTAGTGTTAGTATAAAACGCATCGAGTTTTTTTTAATCATTATTACAGGTTACACGTGTATCCTTCCTAAGCATTAAAAGAAGCTGTTTGTTTCATAATGAAATGTCGGAAGCAACAAGGCACACAAAACAACCAATCGAAGGACACATATAACATCACGTGTTTTACGCGTGACTATTACGGAAGTCAATTCTGTGTGGACGCGCTCTGCGTTCTATTGAAACTTCTTGACGATGTTTGCAATAAGACATGTATATACATTTTTGACTGTTTACGACAACTAAATAGATGCTTCTAATGCGATCGAAAATGGTTGTCCAAAAACACTCGCACTGTGCACAAACGTTTATAAATTGGTTGCTAAACCCAACTTCTGTAAATCAGTTGTGCATAATATTAATCACAGTTGGAACCGAGGCAGACACGCCTGCCAGAAGACTCGCAGAACGGTAAAGTGCACGCGCGCCGCCAGTGCCACTGCATGAGCTCGCTTCCACGTTTGAGGGTGACGTCAGGACGTCTAGCGGTCAAGACAGTCCTAGAGAAACAAACAGAGTACCAATATGAAGACTCGGAGTCTTGCTCGTTTCTGTAAAATCGCTGTAGTCAGTTTAGTCGTTGGCAGTATTTGTGCTGTAAATGGTGAGTAATAATCTTTACATTTCAAGTACAATTCAATTCATTTATTCTATAGTGTTTTTAAGCTTTGAGCGCATCAGATAATATACGTTTATTGAGACATATTTTCATAATAGACCCTACATTGCTTTATTCATTTGCCGGTCGTAAACTCCCATTTAACCGTGCTATAACATGTCTAAATGTATTAGTCAGTGACTAGTACAGTAAATGAAAGGCATAATATTACAAAACTTAACTACAATGCAGAACAGTATAGTTTGTTATTGTGGAAATTTATTAAATACGTGAAAGTTAGTAAATTTACTAAAGTCAGATTTCTTGGTAGACAGTTAATAGCTGGTAGTGTGTTTACGTAATTAACATAATTCTGAACAGTTATATTCAGATTGAATTATTTATTACCCGCATATAATCTAAAAATAATCCAGATCATTTAATGTAGATGTTAAATCTAAAGTGGCCAGATGATACAAAGAGTTCTGATCTATTATTAGGATTGAAGTATTCCCTACAGCGAGATTTACACTATAAGAAAATCCTAAATAAATTACAACTACAAAATGCTGTGATGCAAATCTGTAGTACATTAGTAACACAGAACAGTAGGCCTATATAAGAAAGTGTCTGTAATATACATTATATTTAAAATGTCCAAGAATCTAAACTTGTATTCCTAATAAGCTCAGTGGGTAAACGTGGCACAAATCTCCCAGCTTCTTAGCAGACATGTTGTGTAACTTGTCATTTAAAACACATGCCTAAGAGTGGTCCATGTTCTCACGTTCTGTCTAAGCCATTTTAATGCAAACCCGCAGGTCAGCCAGAATGAAACGCAATGAATGCCGAAGCTTCTCAAGCAGAACATGAGCCGCATGTAATTAGTTTACTGCTTCTTGTTTTATTGTGATTGCTTAAGGTGTTTTTTGTGTTACACTCATGCTAATGCACATACAGGATGCACAATATAAGTTATTCTTCTCTTGATCATGTTTACTTCTTTCCTTTACGTGAAGTTCTGCACTTTAAGGTCCAAAATCGACATTGCTTATGCTGCTCACGTCACTCATCTTTTATACTCTCTTGATCCTGTTCAGAAGCTTGAAAAGAATCCCTTCTCTGTTTGCTTCTTTTTATCTCTCAAAGCTTAATATGCAGGACCAGTCAGCCTATTGCCAAGTCATAAAATAAGAGCTAATTCCAGTCTAAGCTTTGTAATTCCATTCGCTCCTGCTTATGTGTGCCTCCACAGGAGATTACTGCAAGGTGAACCTGTGTCAGAATGGAGGAACTTGTGTGACTGGCATCGGACAAGATCCCTTCTTTTGCATCTGTGCTGAGGGATTTGCTGGAGATACTTGCAATGCAACAGAGAGCGGTCAGGAAAATATGTTTACTGTTTATTTCAGATCATTTTTAGCTTATCCAATGTTATAGAAACTTACTTATTGTGAGTTTCATATCTGATTTTATAAACCTATTTTTTGCTTCAGGTCCGTGTAACCCAAACCCGTGTAAAAATGACGGGACATGTGAGGTGATCACTAACTCTAGAAGAGGAGATGTTTTTAATGAGTATGTGTGCAAATGCCAAACGGGGTTCAAGGGGGCACACTGTCAAATCAGTAAGTTTCTTGAAAAAGTTTGGATCTCTTGTCTTTATCCCTTCTTCCGTTACTTGTGAGTAAAAATAATACTCTCAGGAGCACTGAATTCTGTTCCATGTTGTGCAGCTGTTCTTGAGTACAGGATCAGGTAAATCTGAAACCAGATTAAATATTCAGGGCTTTGATGATGCAACCCACTTTAAAAATCTGTGACCTGCTTTACCATTTTCAGCTTCTTTGACCCAGAAACACATTTTTTCAAGTTAAAAGTGAAAATATACCTTAGCAACAGCTTAACAGTAAAATATAAACATACTATATCATAAGAAAGCACAAACATTTCTTTTTATTGGGAGCTTTTTAACATATGTTTAGCTTTTCGTGTTCTTGCATTCTGTCAGGATCTTTCATTAAAAAAACGCTACACGAATCCTCATATCGGAAAAATTTACTTTCTAAAAATGAGCAAGCACACAAACTGGGAATATAGTCTCTGTGTGACGCAGTTGGAGGTTTATTCATGTTAAAACTTTTCTCCTACATGACAAATATTCTTGTAGCTGCAGGTCCAATTTCCATTACTGCATGTGGTATCCTCCTCCATTTTATTTCAGTGGTCTTAGGCTTATAAATGTGTGTACAATGGCACTGGTGTAAATAACAGACACACCCAGGATGTTGAGCATTCAGTAGTGGTTAGTGAGACCAATAACCATAGTAAGTTTTAAATAGGCTTTGTAAAATTTTTTTTTTAGTTCAGACAAGTCTCTTTTCCTGAATGATTTCAAACCTTTGGTACATGATGTTAACAAAATTTTTAAGGACATTTTAAACCATTTAGAGTCTAATGTTACATCCATTGGTGAATATTGTTGATCTTTATCTATAAATCTAGACGACTTTTTATATGACAATATGTATTTTATATAATATTTTTATTTTGTTAAAAAATTGAATTTCATAATTCACACATGAAAGCCAAAAGAACAGATTGTACAAATGTAGGCTCTAGTGTTGGCACTTAAAAGAGATTTGCTAAGCCAGGAACATTGGCCACAATGGTGGCTTTAGGTCATTTATGCAAGCTCTAATCAAGCAAAATAGTTTTTATATTTAAGAACACCAAAGTCCAGCCTTTGGGCTGATTCAAGAACATTCTGAAACATGTCCATGAAATGTACCAGCCACATTAAGACACTTATTAATGCTTTAAAACAACTGCAGCTAAACTAAATTCATGCACACAGGCCTTGAGGCAGTGCAGTAAATGTTTTGTTTCATTAGTTTTGTTTGATTAAATTATTTGACACATACCCAGTAAATACAGACTGTATTGTGTTCAAGTGATGTTGCTTTATCTCATAAATTATACGTCTTCCTTCACCCAGTTAAAGCGACACGCCACTCAAAAATGAAAATTCTGTCATCATTTACCCGATTCCAAATATCTTTCTTTTTTTAGGGGTGAAATATCCCTTTAAGGTCTTATTCTATAATATATCACGACAAATAAGTTATGACTAACCTTCTTCAGCCTCAAGTTTGACCTATTTTAATTGAACATTGTTTGGACAGGTGTGTTTAGGTGCATGTGTATCCAGGTTTTAAGCAGAGTGAATGTCTCCATCTTCCTCAATCCTCTTAACAGTAAAGAAGCAAAACAACATCTGGTGACATGAATATTGTCTTGTAGATTGTAGTCTTCTGTGTCATGAGTAGACCTTAAAAAGTGTGGAAAACATGCTTTTTAGCAGGCGACTTTTGCAAGACTTAGATGTTAATATTTAATACAACCAGTGGTATGCTCGGCAGGGACACGGTATGTGATCAACAGTGATTAATGTGACAGTTTTACATTTTCCCCCCTAGTGGATCTTTACTAAAACTGCAATAAATTCATTTGATAGCCATTGAGCCCTAATATTTAGCTAAAAAAGGCCTGTTTTGCGGGTGAATACATCAGAAAACTAACACGTCTGCGATTAGTTATGATGTTGCAACCAGTGCAAAAAAACATCAAGATGTTCTGGCCCTGCTGGGTTTTGCACTATGCAGTCATATAGGAATGTTTGTGTTATTTCTGGTGCTCTTACACAGATGTGAATGACTGTGCAAACCAGCCATGTAAGAATGGAGGCCTATGTCGTGATCTGGATGGAGACTACAACTGTCAGTGCCGTTCCCCATACGTTGGGAAGCAATGCCAGCAACGTGAGTCATTTTCAGTGTGTATGAGTCTATATTTATTTTTTAGAGGGAATCAAATTAAGGGTGTGTGTTTTAGTGTTACAATTACTATAATATGGTCTATCGCCACCCTCTTGTAGCAAATCCATGAGCTTTGACTCTTTTTCGGTTTGTTAAATATTCCTTAAATATTCCTTAGCTACAGCTGAATATGGCCAGGTGGTAATAAGCTGAGCAACATTAAGCAAGAGAATATAAAGTAGACTATGAGATTTATACATTATTAAACATTATTCATGTCATTTACTGCTCATTTATGCTGCAGGCTGTACATCTCTATTGGGGATGGAGGAAGGAGGAATTGCAGAGTCCCAGATCTCTGCTTCTTCTGTAAACTCTGGCATTCTAGGACTGCAACGCTGGGGACCCGAGCTCGCTCGCCTCAACAACAGAGGCATTGTCAATGCTTGGAGCTCTGCGCCTCAAGACAAGAGCCCCTGGATTCAGGTTGAATGTTTTTCTTTAATATAGGCTTTCATTTGATATTTTATAATATGTGATTGAATAATTCATTTTGTTGCACATTATGGGTGATTGAAAAGGTTTTGAAAGCTCGATCCTTTCATTTTAGATTGATATGCAGAAGAAGATGCGTCTCACTGGAATCATTACTCAAGGAGCAAGTCGTATGGGTGTAGCTGAGTTTATCAAAGTTTTTAAAGTAGCTTCCAGTTTCGATGGCAAAACCTATACAGTGCACAGAGCTGAAGGGCAGAGAAAAGACAAGGTAAGAAACTAGCTCAACTGATGGTGCTTACAATGTCAAAGTCATGGGCTCAGAACCAACGGAAACACACAAAACGTTAGTTTTCTTCTGATTCTGTGTTTTTTTCAGATGTTTGTGGGAAATACAGATAATGACGGAACCAAGACAAACATGTTCGACCCTCCAATAGTGGCCCAGTATATTCGCATCTTTCCTGTGGTGTGCCGGAAAGCGTGTACTCTACGGATGGAACTTGTGGGCTGTGAGCTAAATGGTGATTGCCGTTCTATAAATCACAACTTTGAATTTTATTTGACAAATTGTGTTGGCTAAAAATGCCTCAAAATGTTTTCAATGACACTGACAAGAACTGTCCTTCTAAGAATGTCATCTTTTTTCATGATTTGTTATTCTCATTGACCTCAACATGACAGCGCACTTCAGCACATTTAGTTGCAGTGATCCGCTGGGCATGAAGTCACGTCTCATCTCTGACGTGCAGCTTTCAGCATCGAGCGCCTACCGCACCTGGGGTATTGATGCATTTACCTGGCACTCTCATTATGCTCGTCTGGACAAGCAAGGCAAGACTAATGCTTGGGCGGCAGCGACCAACAACCGCTCAGAGTGGCTTCAGGTGAGACTGCTGAATAAACTAGACATGACATCTCTTCTGTTTTCTGTTGTATTGCTTATAATCTGTTTATAGGGTTCGATGAATGTTAAATTGTATATAAAATACTTAAAATATGTTAAATAAAGTTACCTTATAACCTTTTAATATCATGATATAGACACATAGACAACTATCTAAACAAAATAACGTTCTATATTATTTCTTGTTTTTCAGCTGGATTTGGAGAAACCCAAAAGAATCACTGGCATTATCACTCAGGGAGCAAAGGATTTTGGAGTTGTGCAGTTTGTCTCGGCTTTTAAGATTGCGTACAGTGATGATGGACAGTCATGGAACATTGTGCAGGATAAAACCACAGGAAGAGATAAGGTTACAGCGATAACAACTTTGAAATATTAAATTCAGGTCTTATATTGCTACATTCATTTTGTATATCATTAATAAACAACATTTCTTTTCTACAGATTTTTCAAGGCAACATTGACAACAACACACAAAAAAAGAACTTGTTTGAACCTCCCTTCTTTGCCCGATTTGTACGCATTTTGCCCTGGGAGTGGCATGAGAGGATAACTCTTCGTATGGAGCTGCTGGGCTGTGACGATTAGAAAACCTGCCGCACACTCCTTTTACCTGAACTCTGTTTCTAGTTGTAGAATAGTGCTGAGGTTTTTCTATTATACATACTTCAATTTGTATTGCTATGTATTTGGATGACATGTACTGTATATAAACAACAACAAAAACATGTCAATTTTTTAAGATTTTCGGTACAATGTTAAAATTTGACATTCCTGTTCGATTTTTAGTAGTAATTTTGATCTTTTTATTAAGAAGTTGATGGTTTTATGAAAACCTAATAAACGTCAAATATTACAAATATTGTTCCTCCTGCAGGAAAAGAGACTTTAAATTTAGCCGCTTAATGCTAAAATTGTTTGCATCATTACCACTTACTATTGATGTATTTCATATAACCCAATGACTTTATTTGCAAAGAAATATAATTGACAGTGAAAGATTTGCACCTGCTGCATGCTCCATTTGATCAGTTTTAATTGGTTTTATTTTGTTTAATGTAAACAACTGGATTAGAAATAGAAAATTACATTTGTGCAAATAATTGTTTTGTAAAATAATGCCTTTACCAATGTCATTAATAAATGTTAAAGTTCAATGCTTGTATCTCCTTACATATGATTCTAATGACAGAAATTGTCCAGAAGATGGCGCTATGGTGCGCTTCAAAGCATAACAAGGCTCTCTGGGCAACAGGGAGAAACAGGTTAGACCATCAGAAGGGGCCTTAAAGGGTCCATTCAGTCACAAGGCAGTTCATTCCTTGCACTCCACCCAATTAAACAAACATTATCACCTGCAATTTTGCAAATGATTCCTATTTACTCAGGACTGTTTCAAAACACATTTCTAAATGTGGTAAGGTGCGGTAAAAACATTTTTCTTCCCATTACCTGTATACTCTCAAGAGTACAAACACTCTGAAGTGCTACTGCTGCCCATAACACAAATGAGTCCTGTGTTAAAGATGATGTTATGGCATGTTTTATTTGTAAGTTGTTTCATTTACTGTAATACAGCTGAAGACATTACTGGCAAAATTACAACTTTTCCCTTTATGTGGAAGACGGCACAAAGATCGCCTCAAAGATCTCATGGGTTCGCTGTTGACTTTGTCCTTCCCCCCAATATGACCTTAGAAACATGTAGGAGGTTACATTGTGAATGAGGGATATGCCACAGTATCTGTTTGTTGCAAAAGCTGAGATTCTTTTCAGAAAATGTTTGTGCATTTTCATCTGCAGTTTATGCTGCATTCGTCATTTCTGCTGTGCTAGACAAAATGAAAGCTATGGTGTATAAAAGAGAAGTCCCTGCCATTCAGATGAAAGAGGCACAGCCTCTTGTTCTTTTTTTGACAGTCTCATCAGAAAAGGCAAAATGTGAAATATTCAAGGCACTTGTCATCAATAGTTCTATCTGAACTACAAACATTGTATTACAAAACAATAGCCGGTAGCTGATCAGTTCGGTCCCCTATAGTACTGTGCCCTGCACAGCCGTGGGTGACACAGGTAATGTCTAACAAAACAAGTACATTTGCACGGTTGGGTTTACATTCATAGTCTGACTGGATTTGGCCAAAAAATCTGATGTTGTTTACAGTATTTATGGCTTTTGTGACCTAACATGGATCCCAAAAAATATGGACACCTCCAGTCAAAAGATGGATGTGTTGTGAGAATTCAATAAATAAATCATTTCACATTATGCTCTCTAACACATACAACAAATGAATGACATCCTTGTGCAAGTTTTCTTAATCTGCCTGGTTAGGTAAAAATAAATAAGTTTCTTTGTAAACGTCCTTATGGCTATAAACTTCTCTAGGTTCACAACTTTCTTCTAAATGTATGGGTGAAAAAAATTCACATTTCATCACCTCATCTATAATTCGTAATGTACTTAAAATTTGTTAACTAGCACATAAAGACGAAAAGACACTTTTTTCTGTCTGTCAAAATCAAGAAAGGACTGGGCTGACCAAGCTCTTAGCTCAGTGTCTTTTCACCATGAACACTAGCCAGTTCAAATTGAAAAACCTTCAGCAAATATTTACAGAAATCTTTAGGAATGCTGGTGGTCTTTGATGTTTTGGTCCCTGATCTTTTACTGGAGTGGATCAATTCATATATGATGATTTACTGTTTAAGGCCGAAATATAAACAAGATGGACAACTACATTGAAAGTTATACTTTTAAATAAAAAATGTGTACATAATAATAAAGGGGCTAAGAAAATAAATAAAAGATAAAACTTGCACTGTTTTTAAAAGTGAAACTCTAGCTCTTTAAATCTCCTTAGAGATGTTTCTCCAATGTTTTGCTATTAACTTTATGTGAGCGATGAACAGTAGATATCTTTTGCAGTCTGGTGCTGACTTCTACAAAAAACACAAAAGAAAAATTGCTACTGTAACAATGTATAGTAATACATTTTAAACATGGAAAAGAATGTTTTTTTCTTCTCTGTATATTTTAAAGCTGTTGTTTTGTTTTGTTTCTAAATTCAAATTAACTGGACAACATTTATGACATTTAATAAATGAGCTAAGCTTTCAATGCCTGAGTAACTTACTGGCTTTGCATTCCACTTGAGGCTTCTCCCACTGTCCATCTGCCATACATCGAATCACAGGCGGGTGGCGCTGTGTAAAGCCTTCCTTGCATTGGTACCTGATGATGGAATTCACCTGATAACGATCTTTCTTGTTTCCAAACATCCTTGCATTCTCCACTTTGGGAGGTTGGCTGCATGTTACTGTAAACGGGAGTAAGTCATCAATTAAAATAAATCTAACGTCAATATTAGGAAATGTGATTCAGTTTCAGTTCCTTACCTGGACCTGTCTTACACGTGAAGGGTAGGTGGTAGTTGCAAGGCACATCATTCCATTGGCCATTTTCATGCCAGATCATCACAACACAGTCTTCACCAGAGTTAAAATAATTGTCAGGCTGGTTAGGCCTCCAGTTCTCATATTGCTACAGTAAACAGAACAGCATTTCAAACCTATTAGCTTTAATAATAGTATCACAATATCACAGCATGAAAATGAAGCAGGCTCACCAGCGGGGTCCCATCTGACCAGCGGAAGTCTTTTTCCACAGTTTTATCGGTCAATCCGATCCACTGATAGTCTTGTGCATACGCTGTTACAGGATAAGAGAGATTACTTGTAAGAACCAAAACACCACAAGTCAAGTGTTTCAGTGCATAAACACACACACAGACACATGAACAGTACTTACAGTTGATGAAGTCTTGTTCCTCTGGAGTGTTTATGCTAGCCAGATGAGCATGTAGGCCTCGACAGCGCTCTTCTGCATCCAGCCAGGTCTCTCTCTCGGAAAAATGCAGGTAACAGTTGCCCTGAAACTTAATCCAGCCCTCTTCACAGGTGTGAACATCTGAAGCAACATCAGGTGGCACATTTTACCAAAGCTTTTCCAGATAGCGTCCTAGACCACCACTATCCTAAATGTCCAAACTTAAAAACTTAAATTAAACTAACTTCAACTTTAAAACAAAATTAAGACTTGCTGTAAATGCAATATGAAAATAGTTACATAATGGAGAACGCATGAAGAATTGTTTTGGATAAAGTCACTTTATCTTTTATCAGTGTTTTAAGCAAGCAGGAAATGGTTTTCACATGAAAACAGAATAAGTAAAGTTAGCTTAAACAGATAAAGTGATTTCACAACACCAAGTATTCAAATATACTGACCAAGAAACTCCATATGACACCAAGAGCAAACATTCCTCAGAATATGAACAATTATCGTACCTGCTTCTGAGATATTTATGGACTCTGGTCATATGGAAATTACGAACTGGACAGTTTTGTTTTACCTTATTCCTGACACTGAGAGGTTGTTGTTACGGCAGGGTTACATTTTCCCTTTAGGTGTTTACAGAACCTGCAAATGTGTCTGTAATTGCTTTACCACACCTAAATGACACATATGTTCAAGTCTCTTTTAACCTCTCAGACACGCCAATAAACATACATATGCCCCAAGACACTGTCTGCTTCCAGAGATGCTACTCCCACCACAACATCATCCCGAGTTTTGTGTCACCTTTAAGGTTGTTTTTGAAAGACCGTTAGTAGAATTAGCTGAAGCGGACCTCGTACCAATCTCACAGCGGTCTCCTTCGTAGCTGGGCAGACACAAGCATTTGAAAGTGTCCTCCACCTCCACACAGGTGGCTCCATTGGCGCAAGGGTTTGAATGGCAAACATCAACCTCTGCAAATAAAGGTTTAGTAGTTAAGACTGACTATGAAGATGCCCTGAGGTAGGCCAAGCTAGCAGACAGCATCAATGAATCAGAACTCCTGGGGCTGCTTCTACATCTCGTGAATAATTGTATTATATAAAAATAATGGATGTAAGATGAAAAGAGGAACTCGGTTTTAGTGATTTAATGCATGGAGATGCTGTTTTAGACATAAGAAGTCAATTAAAGGACAGGATTGGGATATGTATGGCCCAGTCTGTGATTTCTATTTTCTACATAAAATATTCCTACATAATGTAAAAAACATTCTGTAAAAATATAACCTTGATATACAGCCGTTGAGCCCATTTCAAAATGATTTATATTTTAGGTAAAATTACCTTTTTTATTCTGTGAACTAGCCTACTAACAATAATTCTCCCAAATTTCAAACCAAAATTTTGTTTCTATTTGCATTTATTTTGCAGTAAATGAAAACTGGGTCAAAATAACACTAAAGTTTATATTCACGTTGAAGCAGTAATATTTGCACATGTATTTAGGAAAAGTTCAAAAAGTATTTGCTTATGTAATTATCTCGTTTTTATCACAGTTTTCATGTGTCTCTTGTCTTTCACATTGCTGTTGGATGACTTTATCACTCCTCCTGAGGTTTGATTTTGTTGAAATTCAACAGACACTGGACTGGAATGAACATAATACATCTAGAAATGCTGATTAAATGAAAATTTGGAAGGGTCTCTTTTTTTCCACAGCTGAGTGAGGACATGTCAGTGTAAAATTGTAAAATGTAGTGTTAAAATCATTCATTTCAGTAACATCTGTGCATCTGCATCTTGAACTTGATCATAAAATGCATCATTTATGGCAATAAACAAACATTACCTATTCTCATAGTTCTTATGGCTATTAGTATTTTGATGCTCCTATCTTTAGCCTGGTTTTCACAGACGGGGTCACATTTGTGTTACTGTAAGAGTGCTGACCCATGATCAGCTTTTACACTTCTCATATCCTTCCGAATGAGAGCAATGATCCAGTTCAGCACTCTTACAGTCTCAGAAACACTGAAGCAGAATAATTGAGTTCAGATTCATATGAAGAGGGATGAGGAGTATGAGCATGTACCAGGTGTTAGCAGGCGTGCTGATTAAACCAGACTGCAGCAAAGGCACAGCTGAACAAAAACAACACAGGTGAATAGTCACTGAAATGACATTTGGACACAAGAGCTCTGTAAGTCGAACATCACAGTAACCACACACACACACACACATGCCAAACAACCTGTAAATTGGACTGTGAGAGTATCAGGCACAAGCAAACAGAAGTTATTCACAAATAAATGCAAAGGACAGTCAGAGACATTCAGTTGAGTCAGTTCAACAAAAAAAGCCTAGAAAGCAACAACAGGATTATTTTCAGGTTGTTAAAGGCAGTTCACATATGGGCATATGGTGCATATTTATCGGAATAACATTCGAAACATTACACTTTTAAATGTTACCATATTTCATTGTGACCGTATCAAAATGATGAACTTATTAAACTCAGTATGACTCACCAAACTTGCATTCTTCTTCATGTTGTCCTGGTGGGCAATGACATACGGCCACCCCATCCTTTACTGAACATAATCCAGCTTCACAAGGGTTTGGTTTACATGGGTTAACAGGAACTATTATGGCTTTTAAGAGAGAAACAGAGCAAAACATGAAAAACATTAGTAAATGAGAAAAGAAGCAGATTTTAGTTTTAAACCTAGTGAGGTGTTTTAATACCAGAAAAACTCAAATATGATCAAAAACATTAATATGCTTAAATATCTTCACATAAAGATTGTGTCAATGATAACTTGCAAAAATACATTCACAGGCAGCTTACTAAGTTTCAAAGCTGAGCTTGTATATCCACAAGGCAGACAGAGATTTAAAGATGGTTTTTATATTTTCATAAATCATTACTTTTGGTCACACTTCATGTTTGCCTGTATATAACCAATGAAAAGTTATTTATTATTAGATTATTATTATTAAAAAAATATGAAAAATAGCAGTTTGCAGAGGTTTCTGTTTGACAACAACAAAATGTCACCTATACGCAAAAGAATATATTAAATTATTGCATATATTTTTTTAAACAATATATAATATAACATTGTTATATTATGATTTATTAATACATATTAAATTGTCGCTTTTCACATACACTCCTAAAAATAAAGGTGCTTCACAATATTTCTCAAAAGGTTCTTTAGATTATCAAAGGGAAGAAAGGGATGGTCCTTTAAAGAACCTGTGTGAAACCAAATAGGCTCTTCTACGGAACTGCTGTGAAGAAACTTTTAAGCACCTTTATTTTTAAGAGTGTACTGAAAAATATAAGCACTTGGTTCCAATATATGGAAGTATATTATTTAATATTACATTTTTTGATACTAAGGGGTAACAAACAAACTTATGCAAAGGTACCTCACCATTCACAGTAGGTTCTTCAATGACAGGAGGAGTCTGTTGGGAGATGGCAGGCTCTCTTGTAGATGGCAAAGTTGTATAAATAACAGTGTCAGGTTCACTGATGATCCCTGCCGGTTCTGAATATGGCACTGGAGGTCCTGCAGCATCACTGTACAAGCCTGATGGTCCTTGAACTGACTGTTCAGCCGGAGGAGCCTCACTGGAGCTTAATGTGTCACCAGTGGTTAGGATTGGCTCATCTTCTTGTCCACTAGCAGAGACAGTTTGGTAATCTCTACTCCCTGATGACAGGCTGACAGTCCCACTATACTCCAAATCCCCACTTCCTAGCTCCATGGCTTGGATGGTAATATCACCGCTGGCGGATTGCCCCGATCTTTCTCCTAATTCGATGGCATAGCCTCCGGATGTTAATCCACTGCCTTCACCAGATCCAAATATCAGAACCCCAGAAGCTTCCTGGTTATGAGATTGCTCTGTGAGATCGGTGAGTCCCGGTTCAAAATACGTCACACCAGGAAACCCTGAACCACTCCCAGAGCCGCTGTGATCACCACTCATCCCAGAGAAATCCCCACTCATCCCAGACCCTGAGTTATGTCCTGATCCGCTGTAATCTACATGGCTTCCGTTAAACTCCTGTTCTACTAAAGATGGCGAAGTAGACACTTGAGTCCACTGTCTATCCAGCAGGATGACAGATTCATCAACTAATGAAATGCCACTGGATTCTCCAGAGGGAAACATTCCAGATGACAAATCAATGAATCCTGAAAACTCTCCACTGAAATCTGACCCTGAGGAGATGCCGGAATTTTCTCCACTACCACTGATCTCTCCTGAGCTGCCGGAAAAGTCTGAGGTAGATCCACTTCCTTCAGAGCTATAGCCCGACCCGCTGCCAGATCCGGATCCAGAGAAGTCCACACCGAAAAGGCCTGAGCTCTGA
The DNA here is from genome assembly GCA_026939265.1 of Oreonectes daqikongensis. Taxonomy (NCBI): domain Eukaryota; kingdom Metazoa; phylum Chordata; class Actinopteri; order Cypriniformes; family Nemacheilidae; genus Oreonectes; species Oreonectes daqikongensis. The sequence continues at coordinate 4,837,727 of JAOTQM010000343.1, read as the reverse complement.
TCAAATGGAAAGGTGAGGAGATCTCCTTCTCCAGCCTCCTGCGGTCTTCCTGAAGCTGATCCATCTCCTGACAAAACTGCTTCACTTCCTGAGAAGGTCACGAAGATACTTGAGTCATCACCGCTAGCACCCGACCCCGATCCAGACAGATCCCCACTCCAAGCAGATGACCCACTCGGTTGATCCCCACTTCCACTCCCAGACAGATCGTCTTCGCCACTGGTCTCGAATGAGCCAGATCCAAAGCCAGATCCAGAGCCAAATCCAGAACCAGATCCAGAGCCAGATCCAGAGCCAAATCCAGAGCCAGATCCAGAGATGGGGGTACCTATAAAAATACAGTAAAAATCTAAAGCATTGGACCTGACAAACAAAAATGAGAGTGGGTTCAGTGTATCTTAAAATACAATATATTACCAGGACTGAGAAGATCAGGGACAGACTCCACATTCACTGTCTCCTCTGTTACTGTTATGTTTGGTTCACTTTCATTCAGAGAGAAATCCAGATCCACTATACAAAGAAAAAAACACACTGTATGTAATGAACACATAAAACACATATTCTGGGCTTTCAGGAGAAAACACACCAGTCTTAAACTGTTTACATGTATTATATTATGAGATGCACTATATTACCAGGACTGAGAAGATCAGGGAAAGAGTCTACGTTCACGGTCTCCTCTGTCACTGTTGTGTTTGGTTCACTTTCATTCAGAGACAAATCAAGATCCACTGTTTTTAAAAAACAAAAACACAAGGACTGTATGTAATGTATGAAAATAACTTAACTTGCAGGAGCAATACATCGGTCTTAAAGTTTTAAAAAAGGGGCACTGTATTACAACATGCATTATTTATATTACCAGGACTGAGAAGATCAGGGACAGACTCGACGATCATGGTCTCCTCTGTCACTGTTATGTTTGGCTCACTTTCATTCAGAGACACATCCAGATCCACTATATGTGACGTACAGTATGTTGTAACCAACTTTGTAGTGCATTAAATATTTAAAAGCAGTCATTGCATGCTTTATTGTTTGTATTTGACTACAAATGCTATATTTACCCTTAAGGCAATAGACATCGAATTTGGTGTTCAGGTCAGGAAAGCCTGTTTGGTTGGGAAACATGTAAACTGTGTGAACTCCAGCCTTTCCTCCACCACACTGCTGCTGGGGTTTATTGATGGCATAACGTACGCTGTGGTCGAGAAGCCAGCCTTTACGGCACATATCAAAACCCTGCTTCCAGGCAGCGTACAGGTCTCCTGTGGAGGCCAGGGATGCATTCTGACCCTTGCAATAGGCTACAGCTTCATCGTAAGTGAATCCATCAAATGAACTTGCATGGAAAAGAACCCCTGTAAAAACACACGAGTGTGAGTACTGACTTTACACAAGCTCTTATATTCACACTACACAGAATGATTCCTCATCACATGACAAGCTTTCCTGCAGCTCAGTGGTTAGAGCATGGTGCTAGCAACGCCAAGGTCATGGGTTCAATCCCAGGGATTGCACAAAACCAATGTACAGTAAAAATGCAATGTAAGCGTCTGCCAAATGCGTAAATGTAAATGTACATGACAGAATTCAATTGAGAGGCTTATTTTTGTACTGTACTATAAACCTCTTACCTTTCGGTTTGTCCACATAGCAGTACACATCATATTGTTCATCAGAAGGACGCAGTCCATAAGATCTCACACCAGGAAGATGCTCCAAATCACCAGAACATTGCTCACGTGGGGACACAATGGGATATCTGCATAACCATCATTTTTATATCATTTTAAACCTAAGCTTCACTAGAAACAGTCTGAGATACATTTCACTAGAAATATCTGCTACCAGCCCAGCAACAAATCATTTGCTTTCTCATAATGTGCTTTACATTAGTAAGAATGAAAATATTCAACAGAAATTTTACCGGACAGTCTGATCCAAGAGCCAGCCAGCATCACACTGATGGAAACCGGCCTCAAAGGCCGCCTGGAGCTGCTGGGGGCTGGCAATGACCGCACCGATGCCTTGGCATGCAAGCTGAGCTTCCACAAAGTTAAAGGCATAACGACTGGAGCTTGCACGATAAAGAAACACAACCCCTATGCAGGAAATAAACAAAAACAGACTAAAAAAACTCAAACTGCAACAGGAACAAGGGCCTTTAGAAAATTTTGTACATCACAAGATTCTCAGTTTTTAGATTCTCAACTTTTAATGTTCAGCTGAACGACCTACTGACAATTTCATCATAACATAAGATTCTTACATTGAAACATTACAAATCAATTTGCAAATGTGATACACGTTACCATATACTTTACCTGTATCAGACATAACAGCTTCAGTAATATTGGAAAACTCTGACTCAAGATCAGTGGAGCTGGGAGGTGGCAAAAGAGGCAGCTGAGTATCATGTGTGATGTATGAGGAAGTGACACCGGTGGTCACCGAGGGTTTATGTGTTATAACCTCTCCTTGTAGTTCACTCTCAGTGGAGGTGGGCTTTAAAAAGACCTGGGGGCTTTCTGTTATTGTGCCCACACTCAGTACTCCACTGCCTGCCTCCGGAAATATGTCGAGAAAACCTGAACCTTCTTCATCTCTTTCTAAATCAAAAGAAAAACAAACATACACTTGTCAGTATGTAGAACCTAAATTAAACTATACAGTATAATTTTTTTCGTACCAGAGTAGCAAAAAGCATCATAGCGGGTGTCAGGTAAGGGATAGCCAGTCTGATTTGGAAACAGATAAACAGTGCGCACTCCCAGCAGGCCTCCCCCACACTGCGGTCGGGCGATGTTGATGGGGTAGCGGACGCTCCTGTCCGCCAACCAGCCTGCATTACAAACATCCATCCCATCCTTCCAGGCCAGATACAGCTGTCCTGTGGTAGCTAACCTGCCATCCTGCCTATTACATGCAGCTTTAGCCTCCTCAAAAGTGAATTTGTTAGGCGAAGAAGCGTGGAACACTCTTCCTTTAAGAGAAAATAAAACAGATAAGACACTGAACACTTTAAAAAACGGATGTCTAAAATGTAACCTTAACGCACCTGTCATTTTCTGAGTAAAGCAGTAGACATCATAAGTCTCATTCACATCTCTTACTCCATATGTCCTCACTCCTGGAAATTCATATTTGTCTCCATAGCAAGCCTCTCGAGGATTATGAATAGGATACCTTTGTTGCAGAATGTAAAAACTGTGTTACTGTACCTGAATTTGAATTGAATATATACAGTAACTGCAAACATAAAGTAGGTTAACTGACCTGACTGTCTGATCTGCAAGCCAACCTGCATCACACTGATGGAAACCCTCATCATAAGCCGCTTGAAGTTGTTCTGGGGTGGCGATCACGGCACTGTTTTGAATACAGGCTGCTTTGGCCTTCTCGAAGGTCAGCGTGTATCTCGTGGTGATTGCACGATAGTGAAAAACAATACCTGCGAAAATAAATACAATAAAACACACAAAAAGTTGTAATGTTTTAAAAACAAAATTAGTTTATGAATAAAACGTCTCCAAAATGCATATCAGTACCTTGAACTTGGACATGTACAATATCATGATTGTCCTCTATGCCGTGAACAACCTCACAGCGATACGCCCCTGAATCATTTGAATGGAGTTCTGTGATTTTAATGCTTGCATCTGTGGCTGTCGTGGGGTATCCCACTAAGGTGACTCTGTCCATATAGTGCTTTGCCACATTTACGATTCCCTCAGATGCCACTAAAATGGTTGTGGTCTTGTCTTTGGTGACCAGACTCCATTTGATCCGGTGAGACAAAGGGGCAATGGTGGGGGCACCGGGGTCATTGACCGTGTTGTCCCGGAAATAGCAGGGCAGAATTAAAGTGTCACCCATCAGAGGCCGGAGAGGAAGCTCATTTGGTATGCTGACACTCAATGTGCTTTTAGGCTCTGTAAGAACATACGCAGGCACGAGAAATAAAAGGACATTGATTTTGGGAATACAGTCTACAAATGCATAAATGTAAATGAGATCAAAAAACGTTACGAATAATTTTAATGAATACTAACAAATGTAGGCCTAATAAGAATCAATTTCATACAAATACACACCAGTGTATACATAATGATCCAAAAGCACCGTGGCTGAGGAGACCCAGGAGCACATACTCATGAAGAGCAAGAATGTGGCCATGGTTCTGCAAAGAAACGTTAACACCATTATGCCTACAAACACATAATGCAACATGTATACAGCATGCATTTTCAGTGTAAAAACATTTTGTAATGTGCACCCGGCTCTAAAGGTTATATTCTGAGCATATACTTTATCAAATGAGCATTTCCAAATTCATAACAAAAGTTTGATTCAAATAAGAGGTCTTTGGGAGAGAAAAACCAACATGTAATTTTCATTTTCCAAAAATACATAGAAACACTACAGCTCTCATGCCAGAGTTAGCTAGGCTACCTCAGTCTTACCCAGATTGGGAATTAACTTGCAATTAATTACTGAATGTCCGCCATACATGGATGAAGAAAAGAATGCTTTTTTTTGGCTCATTTGACTTTTAGGAGTAATGCTGTATTTATTTGACTTGCTCCAGAGCATGCAGCAGTGCATTCTTTTAAAGCAGAGATTCACTTGTGCATAGCTGGGAAAACTCACTACATCTCTGAAAGCTTTTTAATAGACTATTCCATTTACAGATTTCCAATTTTATAAAGCAAACAGCATAAAACATCTGAAATGTACACACTTTGGTAAAATGTGTTTATTTATAACACTTATGTAGACATTTTATTTATGTCAGTTTTTCTAAACTCAAAAAAAAAATGCTGGGTTATTTTCAACCCATGGTTAGGTCAAAAAGGGACAAACCCAACCGTTGGGTTATAAATTATTGTTTTTTTATAAAATTAAAAATAGTTTCAAACAGTCATTTGCTTCGAGACATTTTCAGGTTAATTTAACTCAACGGTTGGGTTTGTCCCCTTTTGACCCAAACATGGGTTGAAAATAACCCAGCATTTTTTATGATGAAAAAATATAGTGTTTTTTATACTATGTAAAGATTTTGGGACTGTGTTTAGAGAGTGAGCAAAAAAAATGACAGATAAGATCAAATCAGTTGCCAAATTTGGTGTCATGGGAAAAAATCTGAATGGCTTGGTTGTATTTTCTTCCTTTTAAGTACTTTTAGGTGTTCTGTTTTTCTTGGCTAAAATAAGCTGAAAATCATTCTAATGGCATGGAAAGATATAGGTCTGAGTAATGGTTGCAATAATAACCACTGCTCAGAAACTAAAGCAATAAAGGTTGTGTGTGTTGTTGTGAAACTGATAGTGACTATCATGCTGGTGCAGCATGATGGTTAAAAAGATCTGCCCCTTTACAGTACAGAAGTCACTTCAGAGTAAATAAATGATGAGTGATGCTGTGGTCACTCTCAGTTTCTGATGCCTTAAATGAGTAAAAAAAATATTATTGGATAACATGTGCCAACCTGTGGATAAAGCTGGTTTAAATTCTCATGATCATGAGTTCAGTTCCCAGAGGACTAGTTCAAAACACTTTCAAGATCAGGGGTATCTGCTAAATGCATGATCATTTTCCAAAACAAACAAAAAAAGTCATATTAATGCTTACAATGTACAATATCATGTTTTAAGAAACACTTTGGATTTTACAGCCATGACATAACATGATAACTAAAGTAAACACTGATGCATTCCATTCATATTAATCTCATTTAATATCACTATTCTACATCAACCTGCAATATAACACCTGACAAGGGTGGGGAGAGTCAAAATAAGAAAAGGAAATCTTGAGGCCTATATAGAAGGTCTATAAGAAGCTGCATTGAGTGGATGTCTGGCACAGATATAGCAGACTTGTGCTTTTGTTTCCTTGTGACGTAAGACACATGAAAAGTGGAAAATGTAATGTTACACATGAAAACATTAACATCATAAAACAATTAAATGCCAACAAAGCTCATCTGGTAACACTAGCAACACACGAGTCATGGGTTTAAACCCAGGAAAAATACTGATAAAAACTCATTTTGAACTGTAAATTGCTTTGGATTAAAATGTCAGCCAAATGCAAAAATGCATAGTAATCTAATCGAATAAAAATCTAATATAGTCTGATATTTTAACGGAGGACTTATTTATAACTAGTATACATCCTAAATCGGTCTTAATTTAACACCATGAGGGTTGATTCATATTAAATTACAAATTTTAAAGCAAATTTAAACCAAAGATGCTGGCACATTTCCCAGAAGTGCAGACAAGTACGAAAAAACACTTTACATTACCTGTGTGTGCACTATCGCTTTAATGTCCACCTGAAACGCTTGTAGTCCTTGATGACAATGAAGATTTCTTTGGTTTTACTATCCGATGTCAAACTCGTCGCTCACATCCAAACGCGTAATAAACGTTTCGTCTGTGCTGTCAGGTTCACCGGTAATAGCTGGGGAATGAAAGGCAGAAAGAAGCCTTTCTGAGAGAGGAAACACGTTTAACTGTACAAGAGGTGGAAAGGGGGGCTATGGAAAAGAGAGGTGGAGAAAAGGCGCACATGAAATTTCCACGTATGATGTAATTGGCTATACACGAGTCTCCAAAACATTAGTGGTTAACATGCGTATTTCCTGAGGACGTTTGTCAAAATTAAACATCTGACTGTTACTGTTCATATGTCTATTAAAATGTTAAGTCATAAAAATAATAAAATACACATGTACCGTCACAAATATTAAAATATTAATTTGTATTGAAATGCAATTTTTTATTATTTTGGTATGGTAAAATATTTACTCGCGTCGCGAACTCTTTCTAAACTTAATGATCCCTTTCAACCCTGTTTTTTTTAATCTACGATAAAAAAATATGCGTACAAAATGTCGTAAGGCAACAGATTTAATTATCTAATAATTGTGCCGACTCAAAATATTACTTTCTTTCTACTTTATTTCTTTTGTGTTTTAACCATAAAGTCCCATTCATTCGGGTTTAATGTCGCAACGCATTCAGACTTCTGAACGCTACAATTCAAACACTTTTCTTCTTTCCCGCAAGCATCCATCATATTCATTAGTGCAGGAGCAACAACACTTCCATGAGCATAAAGCTGAAACACAAGCCTTCATTCAAGAGCCTGGCCCACCCCGTTGTTCCTCTCAAACTTTGCTTACCGTGAAACATGACAACGACCCATTGAGTCACTATTCTAAATTTGAGATGCTTGCTACGTCTAATGCAAAAACATAAGGCAAGGAACAAAATACCCAATAAAAAAAACTTAACGCTTCATGCATCATACAAATTTATACCAGTAGTGCCAGCTGCACCATAACAGCTCAGATCTCATTTTGTTTAGGTAAGCTAATATATATATATATATATATATATATAAATAAAGTTCACATCTTTGACTTTTCTCTGACTATTCCTGACAACAACGTAGACCAGAATAAGCATTAGAGTTTAAGATCAGTTTAGGTTTAAGTTGGAGTCATATTCTCTCTGTTTGCCTTGGATGGTGATTAAAAACTGTAACTGAACTGCTTGGAATAGACTTCAAAGAATAGGCTTCAACTTTGAGTTTGTGTGAGTGCTTCTGCTGTTTGTGTATAATAAATGAGATGCAATGGTTTGTTTAAAATTTGCCCTGGTTTCTTTATCACTCTGACTCACAACACAACAACGTAAGCACCTTAAAGTGAAAGTGCTTAGCAATAAAAAGATAGATATTGAAAGATTAGGTACACAAAGACAATCTTTTTGTAAAATGGTAAGCGAGCTGATGTTTGGTGACTGACGTTGACAACACAGTGTCAAGTGAAGTGTCTAGGGACCTGTGGACATTTCTCTGCGCTGAAGGACTCTTTTCATCAAAAAGGCCAAACGCTCGAAGGACATCAGCCGTTCTCACCGACAAACTTGTTTCTTCAGAGGAAGCAAAAACTCAGGTCTCGGGGGAGATACAAAAGCTTCTTCACAAGCCTGTGTGAGGAAACAGAATTCCTGAGGGCGGCTGTCACTTCAGGTGCTTTCTGCCTTTCTGCGTAGTGCCACTGGACTGCTTGCCCTTCTACCTACCAAAAACAATGAGGAGAACATTTATATAGTGCATTTGGCATATACTTCTATCCAAAGTGTATTTTACGTACATAGTTCATGAGTTGAACCTACAAGCATGGGGCTGCAAGTGCCATGCTCTATCAGATGGGCTACAGGAATACTGGGTAAAGTAAGGTAGGTAAAAGTAGGGTCAGGTACAGCGTTCCCGTTCCACAGAAAGACATTTTTGGAACTTTTGAAGAAATAGTTTTTTATATTTTTTTGTTACTCCTTTATCTAACCTACTCTAGTCCAATCCAAGATACATTCCACGTCTCCCTGCTGTCAGGAAATAGGCTTTCTGTCACAGGGAGCGCCTGTTGAAACTTCACATGGTATTTTTGGACAGTGTAGAACATATTTATTTTCCTGCTCGAACTGAACAGTGCATTGTAAGCCATAGGTTTCTAGAACACTGTGTAAGTCCTGGAGCTGAGGAGCCGGTCGCCAGCTTTCTCTCAATAGTGTCCATTTACATGCCTCACTTAAAGCTGCTGTGGCCCTCACTTGCCCTGTTAATTGCTACTGTTTTGTGCGTCACAGACACACACACACACACACACGCACATGCACACACGCACGCACACACACGCACTGTTAACTGTGTATACCCTAAAGACCTGGGTCCCATTTCAAAAAGGAAGTTTAGTTAAAACTCTGAGTATGTTAACCCTGAAATGAGGGAAACTCTAGGTTTTCCGTTTCAGAATGGGAGGTATGTCAAAACCGAGATGGTAAGTCAAGCCCGTTTGTAAATAAGAGGTAACTTATACTCAGTATAGTCACCATAGTAGCGGGTTCACTTTGAACATTTTGAACCTCTACAGGAATGGAACAGATTGTTTGGGTAATTGTACCATTGGCACATTTAAATATATCAACAACAATATACAAATATTCTACAGGAATGGAACAGAATGTTTGGGTAATTGTACCATTGGCACATTTAAATATATCAACAACAATATACAAATATTCAGAATGTCCCTAAAAACTGTGCTGCCTTTTTGAATATTTAATTTTATCCATCAAGTCTAAATGTATATTTTATACCTTTTTTGGCGATGTGTATTATTTCTTAATGCTATACGTCTCAATGATATTGTTTTTGTGTTTATTTTACTTATTTTAATTTATTCATGTACTAATATTTATTTACTAATTTTAAATTTGTGCATTATACACATTAGAACTATTTTAAAGTATAACGGATGCAAATGGCAGGCAAACATGTTTTATATCCTATTTAAGAATTTATTGACTAACAATTTTTTATTTACAACGCAAACAAAATTCCTAAAATTCAGAAACCACTCCTTGTCTTCCAGTACCCTCCATACCTTTAAACAGCATTAAAGGGTGGAGTTCAACAAATTTAAATAGTGACTGCACGAATTCACCTCAGTCCACAGATCCCGAAAGGAATTCGGAGCCAACGTAGTTCCTATCCAAGTATGTGTGTTTGCTTAAGAGTGTGAATGTTTAAGGAAGAAGTAGAACAGTATTTCCTTATCCGCAGGAACAGACCTCACATTATCCTGTAGTGGCCTGGCATCTGATTAAAGTCTACATCCACAACTAAGGTCATTGCTGTTGGCGTGTTTCACATGCCTATATGTTTAAACACATCTTACAAGCTACTGTGTGTTAGTGGCAGACACCTAGCTTTAACAGTTTCCTGTTAAATCACATTTATGGTATATAACTTGCATTGTGAAAGGGATGTAGTAAAAAATAATGGCATCCTAATAGCTCTTTAACTATGTAAAGACATGGACATTTTAAGTGGGCTGTCATTGCATAAAGTTTGCTAATCTTGATAGATGCTTTCTCATAAGCAGTGTACCCTTGAAAGACTGACCATTACCTCTAAACAAACGGTATCTTTTTAGCCAATGCCTCTGTGGAATCAGGAAGAAACATTTCAGTTTAAGATAGACAAACACCTTTTTAGGTTAAAAAATGTGAGTAGGTTTCCTTCACAGATGCTGTTTAACTGCTATGTGTTTTGATTATGACCCGTAGACATTCCTTGAATTACATTTGAACTGGCAATACTTTAAATAGAAAAGTCTACTGAAGGCAAACCCATGAATAACCCAGACTAACAGTAACAACAATATTTTATAATATCTTCTCAAGGGACAATCCTATAGAAATTAAATTTCTATATATTTTAGAGTAGGCAATGTGCTGCTTGTATAGCAGTATACATTAACTGGCATCTTTGTGAAGAGCAACAATTCTAATTCTCAAATCCTCACAGAGTTCTTTGCCATGAGGTGCCATGTTGAACATCTAGTGGTCAGTATGAGAGAATTGTACTTAAAGCACCAAATTTTAACTGCTCTAATACAAGATGCACACATTTGTATGGTCCAGTCAAGCAGTCAAAAACATGAGCATGATGAATAGGACATGTGGCTTTGCATAGTTAAACAACATAAAGCTGTTATCACTTAGGGTGTATTCACTTTTGTTGCCAGTTATGTTTATGTTGACAATAATGTCTGTATGTTAAGTTATTTTCAGAGGACAGGAAATCCATACTGTTATACAAGCAGCACATTGCCTACTCTAAAATATATCCAAGTTGCATTTCTATAGGATTGTCCCTTGAGAAGATATAATAAAATTGTTGCTGAAATGTGAGGGGTGTACTCACTTTAGTGAGATACTGTTTATTATTACATACAATATTGTTTCTAAAATTGTTACCATATTAAGATTTGATATAAATACATGCGCCTCAGACCTAAAGCACCAAGAGCCACAGTTATGTGATTTGGTGCAAAAGAGGAAAACAAAAACATGGGCTATAATGGATTCTAGTGTCCTATCCTCTTGGTTTAAGTGTTTAAATAAAGAACATATGTATGGTGACTTCTTGGTGAGCACCATACATCCCAAACAGAGCTCCTTTTGTAAATATAAGAAACAGGCTGTTAAAGAACTGAAGTGAGAAAATCTGTAGCACTTGAGCACACTGTCAGGATTTTAATTTTGAGGCTACATATGTACTTCTAAGTGCTTACATACTTGTTTTTATTTATTTTGCTATTTCTATGATCAAGAGTATGTTGAGGTCTTCCCAAATTGCACTCACCTAGTCAAAACAAAACTGGAAGTTTGTTAAAAGCAAAGGTCTCTGTTAATATTTGCAAGAATCTCTGTTTAAGCAAGAGGGCGTGCTCTGCATCCGGAGTCTGGAAATAAGGAGCCTTGTTAGATGCAGGTTGTTGACCTTGCTGTTTATAAAATGTGCTTTTCATAAGTGCCATAGAAGCTCACTGTGACCCTCATCTACACACACTTTGACATACTATGTGGGCTGTGATCAGACAGCCTAGCAAAAATGTAACAAGCCAAAGCTTAACCTTTAGAGAGAGCCATCCGAAAAAAGACTGTGCTGACATCAGCTGTGATGTTTGTAAACTCGATGTTTCACAGTGTGTCTGTACGTGTTTACTACCTGTGTGAGAATGGTCAAGTGTAGGTGCAGTTATATGAGGGTGCAGTTTATCTTCCTCTTCTAGACAAGTTATTTTTTACGAATATCATAATTCATAAATAAAAATATGACCTTACTCACTACACCAGTGTTTAATATACCATTTTGTGTGTGTCCTCCTCCATATAATAGAAGCTTCAGTAATACACTGAAGAGAAAAACATACCCTATGAAGAGCACTCCCAATAACTCCCAATAACAAGTTTCGTTGTATTCACGTAATAAAAAAGCCAGTACGTCACGACTAAAAAAACACAACATGTAATAAATCATCTTAATTGAGTTTGTCACGGTATTTTGTATATATTCTCCAATATAAGCACTACACTTTTAACATTTGTGACTCACCAGTATAGTCCACTAGATCGCGGAATCATGGAACCTTTTCCAGCATCTTGGACCACTTGCCCAAAATATTATAATTATAAAACAATACTGACACCTATCATAATCTTAAGCACTAACGTTAAATAAAAATATCATCAAAATCACACCACGCTTCATTGAAAACTAGAGGTAACAGCGCTCTCTTGTGGTTTAATTTTAAATAAGTCAGAACCGATCGCAAAAGGCGCCTTCTGCCTGCTGCAATACACAGAAATCACCGATCTGAGACCAGCTGGGACATTGGACGCCAAGCTTCTCGCGAGAATTTGGTTGTGGCGAGCTGGTCTGAGATCAGCGTCACGAGGGAAGGTTTGACCCAGTGACGCTGTGCGCCCCATGTTTGAAATCAATACAGGAAGTTATAACGTTAGACAGCGAGGCCGGACCAAGCTAAGGTGTGTAAATGAATGCCAATAAAGGCATTGATGCATAATATGTTATACTAAAACATGTTTACTCTTTAATATGAACAGTATCCGGTTAAAACGTGTTTTAATAGTCGGCAGTATATTTAGTTTGGAAAGTTGGGCGGCAGGAAAGTAGGTTGTAGCTGGGTAAGTTAGCAGCAGCAGTACTCGTCTGCTAACTCAGTTCACATGAGAAGTAACTGACGTATGGCCTTAAATATAGTATATATAATGGTTTGTTGCGTTTGCGCGGTGGTTCTGTTATTTTGTGAGGGGTGAAATGTAATTTGTTGACAGAGAAAAGTTTCTTAGACTATAGACCCACCCAGCAGCATTGCAATTCAGGAAACAGCAATTTAAGAAGAATAAATCATGTAGGCCAGTGATTTCCCATCTCAGAGTTTCACATTTTGCATTATAACTTCCAAAATTATTGGGGGCAAGATTTGTTTGTTTGCTCTTATGTATGAAATATAAACATGCATGTTTCCTCTCTTGTACATACACATTTTGTCTTACTCTCCTGATGTAATTACAGATGGCTTGCAACGACACAGAGAAGTCCAGCCTCGGTGGGGCCTGCTATGATACGGACAGCACCAGTTGCGCAGCTGCTATGGAGAAAGAGTCGTATTTCAGCCCAACCGACAACCCCTCAACCATTAGCATCCCACCAGACCAACAAGGCTACGATGTAGAGTTTGACCCTCCGCTAGAAAGCAAGTATGAATGTCCGATCTGTCTGATGGGTCTCAGGTCGGCAGTACAGACGCCGTGTGGACATCGATTCTGCCACTCGTGCATCAAGAAGTCCATCAGGTTGGCGGCTTTTGGTGTTCAGTTGTTTTGTTGTACTAGTGTGACAGATTATTATCATATAAAATATCATACACACACAACACAAATGGCAGTTGAGATCAAATGTTAAGTGTAAGATAAATGAAAAATGTGTTAATGGTACAAAGGAACTGACACAAAAAGGAGAACTACTACTACTATCTTGGTTTATATGGCAAGTGAGCTGGGTTATTGGCTGATGCCAATCACAATGGACAGATATTGACCGATCACTAGCAGACAGTGTAGTATATGTTCAAGGGGTTCACACTATACTTTATTAACCAAAACAGTATTGTATCATAACTCTGTTTTCTTACTCTGGTAGAGACACCGGGCAGAAATGTCCAGTTGACAATGAGGTGCTGCTAGAAGAACAGCTTTTCCCTGATAACTTTGCCAAGCGAGAGATCCTCTCACTCACTGTTCGCTGTTCTAATGTAGAGTGCGATGATAAAATGGAGCTGAGGCAGTTGGAAGTAAGTTTTGTTTACTCCTTTGGACGTAGACCTTTTACAGTATACAAACCATCATCTGTCCTAAACATACTTCAGTTGTCATCATGACAAATTGAAACTTGTTGCCCTTCCTCCTTTAGAAACATTTATCTCAGTGTAAGTTTGCCACGGAGCAGTGCACACAGTGTCTCGAGTCTGTTCGTATAATCTATCTGGATGAGCATAAGTCCCAGCACTGCTTGCAGCGCCTCATGACCTGCCCTGACTGTGCCGGGAGCTTTGTGTATGCTGACAAACAGGTGGAAATATTTGTTACCATGCTGTAGATATTTGGAGTTAGTTCAAATGTGTTAGAAAGTAGATCTTAATGGATAGATTTGTCAATATTACATTCTAAATATTACTTATTTTAATTTATTGTTAGCCATTTGTTTGATTTATTTTCAGGAACATATAATGTGTGCCTTTTCTTTAGTGTTTGTTTTTTCTTTCTTTAAATTGGATTGATATTTATTTCTCTATCATGTAGATTCACGAACAGATGTGTCCTTTCGCTAGTACAGTATGTGGATATTGTGGAATGGAGTTTATTCGAGATCAGGTGCGTCACAATATGTCACTCACTATTAACACTACCTAAATGTGACAGAGTTTACATTTGAAACTTGTGTTTTGTTGTCTTTAGTTGGCAGTGCATTGTGACACAGACTGTTCGAAAGCTCCTGTAGCCTGTACCTTCAGCACTTTTGGTTGTCGTGAAAAGGTGAGTGTTTTAAAGCTCCAAAGTAATATGCTGGGCTTCTTTTTTTATTATGCTGGATAAAGTGGTTTGGATATAATACTAGAAAGCTAAATGTTAATTTTATAATAAATTGAAACATTTGTTACAGATGCTGAGAAATGAACTGGCCCAGCACATGCAGGAATTTACACAGATGCACATGCGTTGCATGGCAGAGGTTCTGCGCACCCAGACACTTAATAGCTCTCTTATGCCGTCAGTGATCAGCCACTTCCCCTCAGATGAACGTAGCGCCGCCTCGCGGGCAGCAGAACCCTGCCAGTGTAGCCAGGAGTTGGTGATCTTACGGGAAACCGTCTTGGAGCTGGAGGGCCGACTGGTTCGTCAAGACCAACAGATCCGAGAGCTGTGCATTCACAACGAGACACAGAAAACCCAGCTCACGGAGGTACGTCGTAAGCTTAGCTCACTAGAAGATGCCACGCGAGAGCTGGAGGCCCAGCAGTACCAAGGTATCTACGTGTGGCGACTAGAAAACTTCTCGGCCCATCTGCACAACCAGGAGGCTGGTCAGCCTGTAGTCCTTCACAGCCCACCTTTCTACACGGGCCGGCCGGGGTACAAACTTTGCCTTCGGTTGCACTTACAAACCCCCAACGCTCCCCGCTGTTCCAACTACATTTCGCTTTTCGTGCACACTATGCAGGGGGAGTTTGACAGCCAGCTCTCCTGGCCCTTCCAGGGCACGATTCGGCTTGCAGTGCTGGACCAAGTTGAGGGCCAGCATCATGTGGAAGTAATGGAGACCAAGCCAGACCTGCAGGCCTTCCAAAGGCCCACCGTACAGCGCAACCCCAAGGGTTTTGGCTACGTCACTTTTCTTCACTTGCAGGTTTTGCGGCAGCGCGGGTTTGTGAAAGAGGATGTGCTTTTGGTGCGCTGTGAGGTCACACCACGCTTTGATGCCAGCCTCAGGCGTGAGGGGGTTCAGCCTCGGGGACCAGAACCTTCACTTTGAGTATCGACATTGTCCTTCTGCATTCTTAAGTTCTCATACGTCGCCCTGCGTTTGTAGTTCTCATAGACACACTCTGCTGAAATGTGGCAAAACCTGTACTTTTACCAAGATTAACAATGATGTTTTTACATAGTTTCCTAACTCATGTTGGTTGTGAAAAGTGTTTGATGTAAAGTGTTTCTCAAAAGCATTTTAGTGTTGTGCAATTCATGGACAAATCCCAAGATGAATAGTGTCACAAAATCAGACAACTGCTTGTAAACCAAGCTAAACCCTGTAAAAACGACTTTAATGGTGCTGCTTATAATAAATGTTATCTTTCAAAGGTTTTTCCACAATCACAATACCTACTTTTTTATAATGCGCTAAAAACGCAACAGTATGCCCAGTTATGAGTCTCAAAAATGTTTATCATTAAAAAAATGTTTAATATTAATGTATTAAATAAGGTCTGATCATTTATGCATCATATAGAGCAGAACTGTTTACTGCCATCTTGCTAAATCCAGAGTGTCATGTTAATTGAACAAGCATTTATTACACAAACAGGCAAACAAACATTTCCAATGAAGGTTGTAACACAAGCTTTTCTAAAAGATTCCTAATTCATTCACCTCATTTTCCTTTGCTTTTTCTATTTGTGCCTAACAAAGCTTAGATGTGTAAATTGACTAATTACTAAACAAATGGAGTGCTTTTTTAATTGCATGTTTTCAAGTTGATCTGTTGACACTGGAAATCCGACAACATCATTTTTAAACATTTGTATCATCCACAATACAGTGCTATTAAATGTGCTGATATTTTGAGTTGATAAATTATTCGGAATGCATTTCAGTTTTATTTGGTTACTTAAAATACTCATCCAAAAACAATTTAACAGATTTTCTCTGAACATAAGATTAAATTCTAAGGTGTCAAGAGATGTGCCCTATAGTCACATATGGTCTCTCGGCTGTCGCTCATCCCAGATTATATCCTGCTAGTAACAGAAAGCAGCTGGATGTCAGAATGGGCATTTGTAACACTGTGACGTCGTAGGTTTTCCGCTCGCTCTTGGTACACGTCCCCATCCTGTTCCACTACAGGGGACCGCAAAGAGTTCTCAGAGGTGTAATGAGTAATTCTTATCTCAGGATGGCTGGTCTGTGCTGTTGTGTTGATTTGATCAGTGCAGCCTATGGGAATGTGAGAAAGTCACAGGTTTCTCTTTTTAGCTGAAGGAGGTCAATGTGTTTGCTTTAGATATTGCACTCTGGTGTTGTTTTGTGGTTGTTTTTTGATCTTTTAACCGAAAGCAATGTGAGATGACGACAGAATAGTTTTTTTGGTCAGGCTGAAAGTATGATGCAGTTTTCTTACTTGTGTGCCTGCAGTTCCATAAATAAGGTGTGACCACCAGCGCCACCATACTCTCAAGTTGGCAGTTATTCTTTGAGGGTCCTTTAGGGTCCTGGATTCCCTACATACAAATGCAAAAAGGTCATGCGATAGAGATGGTTGTGCAGAAGGGTTTGGGATTAACACTCACCTGTAGCACAAGAAGCATTTGTTTGATGGATGCGGGAATGAAAAACGTGCTTTTGCGCAGCAGGTCACCCAGAGAGAGTTTTATTAGGACCTGATCCCTAAAGCTGAGAAGAGCCATCTGTCTGACTGTCAACTCTTGACCCTACAGAGAAACAAAATACATTTCTTGCAAGCTGATTAAATGGCTAACCAACCAGAATATGATTTAATCAACAGTGAGTGTTAAAAATATCTAGACTCATTTTCATTCATAGCTCAGCTTGCACTTCCCTTTTTACAGTCTACTTAACATTCTTGTTGTTGGGTATAGTTCTTAGTTTCTTTGATTTACTAGTGCAACCAGAATTATGTAGATTAAATATGTGACATACATAAAATAACTGAACAGGTAAAGCTGATTCCAGATTTTGAGAGTGTTGTGAAATGTAAATCTATTTAATATATGGTTTTAAAACTGTATCGGGCAAAAATCTGAAAAGGGGCATCAGCTTCGTGCACGTTTACCTGTAGAGGATGAAGAATTGCCTGTATGGTAGGGAGAATTTCAGAGAAAAATCTGTCCCACAACTTGGCCAAAACAAGAAGCTGTCTTTCCCCTAAAAAAAACAACCAAAAAAACTGTTTGTTTGTTTTATGATGGACATAAATACCTAAGATTGTACCTGACCTTCATGCTCATGAAGCTCATCCAAAATGACTGACAGACCTTCAGCCAAAATCTGATTCTTAAGACAACAAGGCACAAAAATATTAGCATGTTTTACTTCTATTACTAGGAATGCATTTACTGATAAGCACCTGGAAATATTCTTTGATAAAGGAGCCCATATCTGTTTTTAGGAGCCACCTGCAAGAGTAGTAGAAATAGTAACATCAGGTGTAAATAAAACAATCAAACAAAAAAATCATACAACTCTCCTACATTTATACCTGATATATTCATTCAAAGTGTACAGCTCATTCAACTGTAGTTCCTCTCCTTGAAATAGCTTTGCAACTGCAGAGTAGATGCTAAAAATGTGACTGTAATAATCAGTATTTTTTATATAAAATAATATTGGCAAGGCAAATAAAACATTTCATCCAGAATGTTTTATTGCAAATTAAAAAATAGAAAGTGGACTACACCTATTTGTAAGAGCAGTGCTGGGACCCTGCAGGATGGTATCAGGGATTAAAGCTGAAGTAGGGAGGTCTGTGAGAACACAGTTGAGTAAATCAGTCTCGACATTTTATAGTGTTAAAACATTTTCTATATGCTGTATCAGGTCACAGAGCGCTCAGCTTATTTCCAGGTTAACCATGTGAAAGTAGACAGGTGGATCCAACAACAAGTGTTCGAGTATCTACTTCCTGTGGTGCACCAACTTCCTGTTACTAACTGCCCTGTTCTGTTTACATGCTTATTCATTACCCTTAAATAAACTCAACACATGAATCATCTTGTTAATATGAGAATCAGGCACAACAAAATAAACTCTGTCAAGCAAAAAAAAAAGTTTTCTGAAAGACAAATGTTCTCTATTAAAAAAAGTTCTTAGGTGTAAATTATACACACCCGCATACACAAACTACACAGTCTCATAAGAAAATATAATAAGTCTTCTACACTCATTATTATTCTCATTCTTTGTTCCATTAAACTGCATAACAAACAACAAAAAAATTGTAGGAAATTGGCAGCTCACATAATTAATTCACCTTAAACCTGGAGCAGCAAATCTGTTTGAAACTACTAGGCACAAATGTGAAATGTGTTTAATATACAAGTTTAATTAAAAAAGCTAATCAAATACGTACCAAGCTTGTCCATCACAAAGGAATGCAAAAATAATATTTAGAAGAATTCCTTTCAGTTCAGTAAATCAGGAAGCAGATCTTCTGCTTAATAAAAACAACACTTTAATGTGGCAAAATGTTGGCACTTCTGAAAACAGACTTTTCCTTTTTCTCTTGAGTCTGGCATTGACGACCTTCACATTTTCTGTGTAGATTTGTCTAGTCAACTGGTTACTGATTCATTAGCTATGTGAACAGTTTTGGTCATTCCGGATGAATAAATAATCAGTGTTTTCCTGTCTGAACACATTGAGAAACTGTGAGGTCTACACTCCACTGTATAAAAAGGAAAAGGGATAGCTCACCCATAATTGAAACATTTGTCATCATTTATTATCATTATCACCAATGTTTTTCAAAATGTCTTTTGTGTTCTGCAGAAGAAATAGTCATACAGGTTTGCGTAAGAAAATGATTAAAGATTTGTCATTTTTGGGGTGAACTTTAAATGGTATACAAGGACTGTATACCATCTGCTCACTTCAATATATGTTGCATTCACGCTGTACTATACTAATTTAGGTATTAAATTAAAGGAATTAATTAAAAGTCTAATATTTTTGTTTCCATATTTATCTATTTCCATAGAAACTAAAAAACATATAAAAGAACATATTAAAAAAACTATGAAGTGCATAAAATTGTTTTATTACATTTTTATTGTGCAGCAAAAAATTTTATCCTAGTGATAAGGTTACAAAAGAAGCACACTTGAAAAACATTAAAAAATTAAGTTTAAATGATTAACTAATGCACAAGCAAAACTGTGATTAGTAAATGATCAGATTTAAAACATTTACATATTAATATTGTCAGATCAATGATCAACGTATGGTAGTTTTTTGTCGGCACCATATCCTGAAGGTCCTGATGGCTGCTGTCGTCTGGCTTCCTGTTGTTGCTGGTTTCTGGAGTTGGCAATAGACTCTATGAAAAACACAATTTTACCCTGAGTGCAAAACTCTGAGAACAACTGAAAGGAAGAGACAAGACAGAGATCAAAGTGTGTAAATATGTAAAGAAAGCCTTACTTGGGGCTTTAGGCACGTCTCGGTCACACTTTAGAGTACTTTTGTGAAAACACTCCGCAATCCAGGACAGCACCTCTCCACAATATCTTACCTACAGTTTAGATTTGGTAAAATCATTTAGTGTTGACACAGTGACGTTAAACCAATAAAGATTTTAATGAAGCAGCTACTTCTTGACTTTACCTCCGTCTCTACTGTTGCCATGCGTTTTTCATGCTCTTTAAAACCCCCAACCATAGTCAGCAAACTCTGTACCCTATGAAGTATAACACAACAAGGACATTGAAAAATATTACCTGTAGCATCTCATTATAAGGTATAAGTGTTTATTTACAACTTTTTATTACTTTTTTATTACAATGTGTAGTACCTGGGGATTGAACCCACAACTTTTGCGCTGTTAATGCAATGCCCTATCAGTACTTTTTTTTGAGACTATATTTCCTATATCTGCCAAGTGTTTTTCAACTCACTTAGAGGAAGTGTATTTGAGTCTCTCTGCACTGCTCTCCCTAAGCTCACGCTCCAGTTTAGCCATGTAGTTCTCTTTCTGCACCGTCTCCCATGTCATTAGCTTCTGGTCCAAGCCAGCTGGCAGTTCCCTCTCTAGTCACAAAAAGAAAAGAGGAACAAACATATCTGACGACAGTTTCTTTTCAAATGAGCTGTGTTCTTTTCTAATGTGGTTCATTTTGGCTGCTTTTGACAATAGAAAATAAATACAGATACTGTAGAAATATGCACAAACGGCGTGAAGATTTACTTGCCCAAAAGATCTTGCTTGGATTCTGTCTTTTTCACAAAGCTCAGGAGAAGCTGGGTAATGTGGCTGATGATGATAAAGGGCGGTGCCAGGGCGGGACGGCTGTGATACTCTACGATCAGGTTATAGCGCTGAAACTTCCAGAAGATGTCTGCATTCTCCTGCACCACTTGGAAGGTGTAGCTGTGGAGAAGTGATACATTTCAGTTTAGGTTTGTGACACAATGAACACATAAAAGAAATATTATTGGTTGTCACTTACAGAAAAACATTAAAGAAACCCTCTCAACATTTAAAAGAACAATTGTAGGATGCAGGATAATGTATCATTGTAACAAGAGTCTAAACTTCTAAACGTTTATGTGTTATAATATAGTAGCTATGTTTTCTATACCAACGAGTCTAAAAGTCTACCTATAATTGTACATTTGAATGTGGATTGGACTCTTACCTGAACATGGCAATAAGGAGATTCAGGAGAAGCACATTAGTGACCAACAAGTAGATGACGAGCAGCAGAATGACCAGCCAGTTGGCATAGACATTGGGACAGGGGGGCAGAGTGCCCTCTACAATCTCGTAAACATCATCAGTGCAGTTATCACCTGGCATTTTGGCCGCTGGGAAGACATAAAAAGAATAACAGTAAAGTTCACACTGCAATAGCACCACCTAGAGGTAGATCTATTAAATAGCTAAAAATGTAAAAAAAGTAGGCTAGTAGTGCGCCCAAGCATAAAATAAAAAAGTTAGTTAAAAAAAAGAAGAAAAGGCAAAACAACACTAAACAGAATATATAAATATATATATATGTAGCCAAAATTATTGAACAAAAAAATGATCAATTTTGTTTCATTCTGTAGGGACAACATTTTTCCCAAATGCCAAAGGAAAATATTGTTTTTGTTTGCATTTATTTGTTGAACATTGAAATGGGACAAACTAGTCAAATAATAATAAAAAAAACTTAAAACAATAAAACTTTTTAAAACTAAAATAATACTCATGTTTTTACATGTATTTTAGGATCGTTCAAAAAATTAAATAAAATGGAATAAGCCTGATTTTTTCACAAATTTCATGAGTCTTTGCATTGTCTCAATCTTTCACATTGCTGCTGGGTGCTGTTGATCTCTTAAGGTTTGTTTCTGTGGACTGGAATTGCCAGAATCAATCGATCTGCCTGTCTATTGGTGGTTTGAACAACACAAGGGTAAATAAAAACAACATTTTTATCCATTAAAATAAATAAAATTAAATTAACTGACTAACTATTAAACTAACATTATATCCAGTTCAAATAAAGCATCCACCAATCCAATCCTATTTAACAGCTTGTTTTCTGCAAACAGTGCACTTGAATCAAGAATATTGACAATGTACCGTCTATTTCCTCCAGAGGAATCTGTCCAAATATATGGAGATACGGGCGGTAAAGAGCCCTGCGGAAAACCCAGTCAATGCGTGGGTCATTGGGGTGCAAGAGGGCTTGTGTCGTGACTCCATAGGCAATCAGCCACACGCTCAGAAAGAAGAGGAAGAAGAACACGTCCTTAATCTGTAAAGCAACATTATGGGGTTAGATGATGTTTTTTCTGATACTAATTTATAGCTTTGTCTGTAAAACAATACTCAGCATCACCATTCTCTCAACAATGATGATCTTGGGCCCGAGTTGCTTGTGGATGGCAAATATGTGAATGAGCCTTAATGTGAAAACCATGAAGTCCAAAGCGAGAATCGTGCGGCCAGCCTCATACGTTTTCTGGGACATCCTATAGACAAAATAAGGAGATTAACATGCAATACTATTCTTGGTTCTACTTGTACCACAACATTATCCGGTCATACCTGCAGGTCACCCCCACCACGAAGAGACAGATGGCCACCATATCACACTTATTCCAGTTATCCTCCACATATAGTTTGAATTTCTTCAGAATACTCATGTCCTCATCCGTGAAGAAACTCTGTGAATCAAAAAGATTGGTTATCAACTAACTTTTAATATGAATCAAACATAATCTTGACCTCTGTGGTCATTTGAATGTCTTATGCGAATCTACCGCAAAGTAACTGTATATCCCAAACTGAACCCACTGCAATTTGCCTAAAGAGCTGTCCGGTCTGTGGATGATGTCGTTTACACTCCACTTTAATTCTTTGACGCCTTGACAACTACAAGATTGTAAATTACCATTTCACCACATCTTTAATTTCCCCCCAAATGTCCCATATTCATCAAATGAGAACAACATCTCTCATAAACTTTAATAACAGATTTTGAATCATATTCAAAGGTATCAATCCTACCTGTCTAAGTTCTTCCAACACCAGGGTAAAAACCCAAAAGTACAGGAGGATCTCGGCTGCAGTCGGGCCATGCGGTGGTGGGGGGTGGAAGTCCAAAAGAAGCACATAGCTGAATAAGAGGAGGAATGCAAAATACATGATGACATTTCCCAGGAACACTGTGACTGGAGCGCTCCAGAAATTGTTCCATCGTCGCAGCACAACATTAAAAAATGTTGCCTTGCAGCTTCCAGCGGCAGAATCTTTGCCACCTTCTATAGCGCTGAGAGAAGAAAAAAATATTTTACGATGTCTTTAAATGATTTTCCTATTATTTGGTACAATAAGAAATAAAGCCTTACGCTGGGTCATCTACGAGCATCAGGGCTTGCTCAGTTTCCAAACTATCCAGCTCTGCAAACGGCTCTGCTTCACCTTTGCTTTCTAATGCTTCCTCTCTGTGACACACACACTCACATTGGTACAAAATGAATACAACAATACATAAAATGTGAACAAATCTGTTGTGATATAGCCCCACTTGAATTTGATGAGATTGGTCCACATGAGGGGAGGGAGGAAGAACGTCAGCACGAGTCTAGCGATGGACGTGTCGGTTCTCATTGCTCCCCACCAGACTTTAGTTAACAGTGCCTGTCAAATATCCTCATTAAATATCACACAACAATACAGCTGGTGAATGCAGAAGAGATGCACTCTTTACCTGGACTCCATCATGTGCGACGAAACATTTAGCGTCTGCTTCCGTAGCAAGATTCAGGATAGTTAATTTGTTCCAACAGCATGTGTTTCGCACCAGTAGGGTAAAGGCTCTATCTTCGCTGTTTGAGAAACACTCACTAAACAGATCTGGTACCAGAATAAAATGTTAGTAGTTACACTTTAATTTCACATTAACATTACTGCATTTGACAGACATGTTCACATATTCAATGCATACATTTTATACGTTTTCCGGGCCATTCTCTGCCAGTTGAACATGTATCATGCAGAACAGTGCTTGGATAAAAAAACAGAGGATGTTTTGTATTATGAATGATGTTCTGAATCACAGAGGTTTAATTCTCACCTATGGCGAACTGCTCGTACTGGGCGTTCTTCATACTGCGAGCAGACTCTGCTTCAGTAGCCAGATGAGCCATTTCCTTCATAATTTTACAGCCTACCAAAGCAGCAGGCACTGCCTCAGGGCCCTAAGACACACAGTAATGAACCACACATAAGTACCAGACATAAATTAGAAATAAACAAGAAGAAAACGAGAGCATCTGTAGTAGTATTCATTATTATGCATGCAGAGATGTTCCAACTCGGCTCTTGTTGGTTATGCAAATTGCGACAGCAGATATAAAAGACTAAAACATTTAGTCATACATTTGTACTATACAAAAAAATGTACAAATGTATAGTACAATGTAATGTAAGTCGCTTTGGATAAAAGCGTCTGCCAAATGCATAAATGTAAATGTAAATGTAAATGTTCATTAACTAAAAATTACAAAATGTGCTAATGTGGTCATTATAATACTGTACTGTAACCGATTGGTAACCATGGGACGCTAGCTTCCCGATAAGACGGAAAAACAACTTGGACAATGCAAATAGACTTCCGTCTTAAGTTTATGAAAATAAGCACATCACAAACAAACTTGTTGTCTCACCATGGCCCAGAAGTAATTTGCCATTTCCTGTCTATTCTGCAGGATAGCCCAAAGAAAGAGATCTCTCCAAGGAAACTCGCAACGTCTGTCCATGTCCTGGAGGTCTTTTTGGCCGTGTCTTCCTTTCCCTGCCCCCGCCTTAACAAATACGCATAAAATAGCAGAATTGGAGCATGGTGGGTGTTGTATAGATGGATTAGTAAATAGAGTTGACCTATTACGTGTGCATGTGAATTTCAAACTGATCCTGTATGTTTACAAGAGAGCCGAAGTCTCACCACTGGAAGTTTTAGGTAGAAACCTTTACAGGTGTCATGCAGAAAATCTTTGAGGACTTTGGAGACCTCGTAGAAGGTAAAACGAGGCGTGCGGTCTCCTGGTTCAGTGTTGGGATGTCCAGATGTGTTGGCTAAATGCACCTGATGTTTTTTCAGAAGCAGGGTGTGAAGGAGGTTTTTCTCAGACACAGAGCAGTAGAGTTCCTGAAGACGTCCGTAGGTCAGAAACTTATTCATGTTTACTCCGTTATCCACAAACAGACGCACAAAGTCGGGCTTGTCATTCATCAATGCCTCCATCATCACCTCTTCCAGGTCTTGTGCCTAAGAGAGAATGTTGAATGAGAATAAACAGTTTTTTCTTGAAAACACATTGTTCACTACAATGCTTGCTGAACTTAAGTAAAACACATAAAATGTGTAAAACAATAAACAGAAAACTTAAATGTCATTCTTACAGTCCATTCAATGTCTCCGTTAAAGATCTCACTCTTAGCGATGTCCACTCTATTCCAGGCCACAGCTAGTTTCAGCTCATCCAGAAAGTCCTGAGCTTCCGAACTTTGACTTTTACAAGCTATTTCCAAACATAACACAAGAACAACAATAAACACACTGACAGCCTTTTATAAAAATCTATACCTATTAAAAGTATTTAAATTAAGGAGAAATGCACCCATATGTGTCTTTAAACAGCTTTGTCTTACTTGAGTTGTTGGTATAAAATCAATATTACTCACCCTTAACCAGAGCTTTGAGAATCACTGTGTCTAGCTCTGAATCTTGCTCTGGGTCATGCACTGTCAATAGGTGACCATTGTCCAAAATTCTCTGGATCTAATGGGCAACATTTAAGAGTGTTAACAAAATTGTCTGTAAACATTGACAATTATTTAAAATATTGTAAAAAGGTTGTTCATTACCAGTTTGACCCAGAAAGGGATTTCAATGTTGTGTAGGCCAGTGGGGAAGGTATTAAGCAACAGCTCCTGGACCACATCAGCATCCCAGCATCCTCTGTCCATCAAAGTCACTAATATGTCTGCAACCCCTCCCGAGCCAGCCAAAACCAGCCATGGTGTAGAATTCTGAATGGTCTTGTACATTCCCTGAAAAAAAGAAGAAAAAATGTATATATAACCAATAAGCATAAACTCATAAGATGTATAGTAAGAATACCTGTAATATCTTTGGCTCCCCATGAACAAGAAGACACAACACAGGTATTTCTATGCTGCCTGTTCCTGTTACAACAAAGAATGAATTTGAAAACATCCCAAACCATGAGAAGATAAAAATGAGCTGAAGATAGAAAGACGCACCACCGTATCCTGTGCGCTGCTCAGAGATGTGTTTGAGCATCTTGACTCTCATGTCTCCAGTGGCCCCGGGTCTCTGAGCATCCTCATCCACCAGGATGAAATGAGTATGATTGCAATCTAAGGAGTACACGGACCCGTAAGGGAGATCTTCAGATGGGTATGCTGCCGGATGATCAGGCTGAACAAAAGCGAAAATAAAAATAAAGCATGTCAAATGCATCACAACATATGCTTCCTCTGTCCTGATAACAAGGCACATGCTGCTAAAAAATGAACATGTCATATCAACGCTTATAGTTTGACACGACTGGAATGAATTAATAGGAAGCAGACTGTCGTCACCTTTGCATTAAGCAGCAGCTCTCTGTTCTGAATCATATTCCACGGAGCAACCCCAATAGCCACCACTCGTATCTTAGGGGACGTGCTGGCGAGAGAGTGGTCTCTTACAGCCTGAGCCAGGTTCTTAGTGATGCCAAAACGCAATCCGCTGGTAATAATCCACGCCCCTATGTAGGTCAAGGGTCAGAGGTCCTACATTTCTTTTACATTATTTTCATATTTGAGGAGTGCATTTTATACCTGTGCTCTGGGCAGCCTTTACGAGGCCTTTTCTAACCGTGTCCCTCAGCCAGGGTTTCATCTGAGCCACTTCATCACCCCCCACTAGTCCCACCACAAGGTGCGGAGGGGCGAGACCCCACTGCTTGGTCATAATCTGGTAGATTTCGGCTGGATCTGTGGTGCCGGTGACCCTGACGAACTGGACTGACAAATAAACACTGTGTATAATGTGCATAGTCTTTCATCGAGAACGTCTATCAATCTGAATTTATGATTTTGCAAATATCTGTCTTCCTATACCTTGCCTCTGGTCCGACAGGAACCGGTGAAGTCAATATCTCCCAGCCGTCCATCTGTCCAATGTGGCTTTTCAAACCTCTTATTCACCTTCTCACCCATTTGAACAACAGACTCTGTAAGTGGGGTGTAACACCGACATCCTCCGAGGAAACTATAAATGTACAACGGCAAAGGTCTCGATTTCACACGTAAAACAGATCATTACCCAAACACATAACATGGCACAATTATCCAGCGGTGATGTCACCAGCCTTACCCGTGCTCTTGGGACTCGTTCAACAATTCTCCACATTGCACACACCTCCTGCCCTGCCGTAACACCCCCTGAGAACAGAGTTACATTTATTTATGCATAACTTAAATATATATGAATCACAGTCATATTCACTGTATGTTATTACTCCCATTTTCTGTACAATAGTCCTTATTTTATATACGCATATTTTATCTTTTACACTGTAAATCTGGTCTTGTCATTGAATGTGTGTACTAGTAGCTTCTAACACCAAAGAAAATTCATTGTGTGTGCACTGCAAGCACACTTGGCAATAAAGCTCTTTTGATTCTAATTCTAACTGCATACAGCAATTGTAGCTATAAATTGTTTTGTTCTATTCTTCAAATCATTGGAAATGTTTATGTAAAGCAGTAGCCATTTTCATTCTGTACACACATGCAAAGATGCCTCCCTCCTAGGGAATAGAGAACACAGCCTGAGGTGAATGAGAGGTGAATGAGTCAGCAAGCAGACAGACAGATAGAGTATACAGAATCAACTCAACTAGATTGATATCAAACTGCATAATGTTTGAATATGGAAATATGAGTAAACCTAATAAAAAACAAAAAGTAGGCAATGATTTTCCACAGAAGTTGTCTATATCGACTATTGCTTATTTGCATTTTGCCAGTCAGTCATTCTAGGTCAGTTTCCCTCATGTGGTTAAAAAGGCACGAACACTAAATGTAAAAGTTAAACACTGGAACATTTCAGGCAATTCCCAACTTCTATCAATTTAATCACACCTGAATGAGCTCGTGATGTTTTTTAATGGGTGTCTATCCAAATGCTCTCAGATTCTTTTATGCAGGGTGCTTCATGATGTCTGTCAAGATGCTTGAATTCCTTTCTATGTCCTACAGTTTCCTAATTGCTGCCATTTAATTGGGTTTTCAGGCAAGAAACAATAAACTTCAAGCGACACAATCTGGTTTTTATCAGCAAGCAGTTAATCCTAATAAGCATTCATTGGAAGCACTTCAGTTGATAGAAATCATCTTGAAATTTATTAAATTCATGACCCACAATCAGGTTTATATAACAAAGAAAGTTTTTAAATGTGATCAAATTGCTACTATATTCGATTATAAACCAGATTTATGCAATATAAGACAATTGATTCTTGGAGGGAGGCATTTGTCAGCTGTTGACTATTGAACATTACCACTGACTTTTATGCAAAAGGGTGTGTGTTTGTATGGTGAAGTGCTGGCCATGATTTGACTAGGGGATAGGATGGGGTGCAGGAGACAGAGACAGGAAATGCCATAGACAACGCAGCATGCAAACACAATCATTTGCATTAAAGGTCTCACAAAGAAATAGCATTAGATCTATCATGAACATACCTTTAAAACACCGCCAACGCAGTCAATTATGTGAAAATATAAATCTTCCTATATAATCAAATCATTTTTGTACTAGTATATGTAATATTTCTGAAAATATTATTTTTACAAGAACATTACTCAATAAGCAAGAACATATCATTTCTGCCCAACAACTATAGTTGTAGCTAAAGAAATCAACAAAATAAAATAAAAAAACAGTAATACATTTTAGTGGCATTCAGGAGTATGTGACTACTATCAATGGTTTTAATATTCTATACTTAAAACGTTATACACGCATATGATTATTTTGCAATTAATTTCAATGCACAATTTAATGTTAAGTTGTTGAAGTTTCATAGAACATATTTGTTCCTGTGATTTCTTTATAATTGATATACTCCTAGGCAATTTTCAGGAATTTTTACAGAGCTCTTTAGAAATGACCTTGAACTGGATGTCATGTTTTATGCTAGAAGATTTCACTTACCATTGGAGTGTCGTGAAGCCCTGGCATATCTGGATTTTGGGTTGATATCCTCTAAGCCTATTTTAGGCCGCCACAAGCTTGGGCAGCTCTAGAGTGACACCAGGAAGTCAATCAGGAGTTTATTCTAACAAAACCACTCCCTAACCGACCGCTGCTACATAAACTCAACCATTTACCTGCCTGCTGTCTGACTTTCACTTGATTTCCCCATGTAGTCTTTCTTTAGTGGGATGCAGATAGAGGACGAATGACCTAAAATAATATTCTTTAAAATGTAGGATTGTTTTTCCTTTCTTATAGTAACCAATGTTGCAATTTGCAAGAATGTGCTTTTTGCATTCAAACTTATTGTTAGTGTTGGTTGTTTATAAATGCTTTGCATCAAACTAATTCAAAACATTGTGTTGTTCGTGAGTTAGAAAAGATGAAAACTCAGGTTTTTACAGACTGGAATGGGGAGCCTTAAGCATGAAACAAACAGGCTGAAAATCCAGTAAAAACTCAAAAAATAGGTTATTAATAAGCTTAGTTCAATTAAGGAAAACCTTTGCATTCACTAAATGTATGTCTATACAACAAGAACAAAACAAGATCATTTAAACAAATAAAGCTTTTTAAAACAAACATTATATATTTGTTTCTGTGTCATACTAACAACAGCATGTGTTACTAAACACAAATGTGTTTATTATTATATATCCACAATGTACAGAATGAGCAGGTATAAAGAAAATGACCTCAGTACTGGCATTAGGAAATATTGCTTGATTGATTATGATTATGTTAACTTCTTTTTTTACAAATGTAAGTGGGTTGAACATAAATATAACATTTTTAATAATGTTATATGTTGATGTTTCAATTCTATTAACTGGGCTAAAAACACAAAATAGTGTAAAGGTCTCCTTTGAAATTGCAACGACCCCACCGGCCACTAGATGTCAGCAACTCATAGAAAATATAGCACGAATGCGCCGCGTGTCGTTGTGGTCGTTCGTCAAATGAATGACAGGCAGTCGCAGTGTCAACAGTAAAAGAAACAAATGCTGATTTGTGTTGCAGTAGGAAGGCGCTTGGAAGGTATTCAGGGTAAGTCTTAAGATAAACTGCTTATCTAAATGCTAAATATGCAAGCAGGCCTACGCATGTGGCTAATAGGCTGCACCAGGACCCTGACGGGCCTGTTAAGTGAAATTATCACGAACCTTCCCGTTGCTTTTATAAAACTGTGTATTGCTGAACTTAGTACGAATGGTGTTTAATTGCAGCTAAAACGGCATGCTGTTGTTTTGGTGGGATGAGTAAGGCCTTTACGCCAGCTCACCGGGTGTTACGGCGAGAAAAGTCCTCCTCGCGCAGCTCTCGAGATCGCTGTGGGTGATTATCTGGGTGAGCTTGACGTCACGTCGTTGAGCTTTGCGCGCCGTTGGTCGACACGAAATCCAATAGATGTTAATTCAGAATTTGGAAAATTCGATGCAAAGGTCAACCTTACTAAGATTTTTATATACCATCACCATAGCTCAGAAGTCAATATTTTATGTTTTTTTAATTCCATGTGACCTCTCAAAGTTTTTAAATAATTGTTTTATTTAAGAGAAGAGAAAATTAACATTTTAAAAATTTTATGTTTAACAAACATAACATTTAAATATAAAATAGGACTTACTTTAAATGGTAATAATTAGGCTACCTTTAATGTTCCATGCCATCACTTCTTCATTTGTTGGGCATTGTTATGAAGTTGCTTTGCTCATTCCAAATCACAGAAACAAAGTAGCCTATGTCGTCTCTCAGAAACTGCATCTATAGCAAATGTTTGTTTACCCTTTTAATAAAAAAAACCTCGCGCATAGACTCTGATGGACTGTATTAGGGCTTAAGGGAAAAAATAGATATTCTTTGACAGTTTATATCATATTTTAAAATGTCACATCCACATCCTGGAATTACATTTAAAAATTCTTACATTTTTAGAGTATTTTATTAGCCTAACATTTATATATTAACATGTATTAAGCTTGATAGTCCACAACTTATAAACATACCCAACATATTAAACGTATTTCAACTATAGTTGTTGCACAGCTAAACTTTACATTTTGCATTCAAACAAATATTTAATTAATTGAAGTCTCTTGGTTGTGTCATATTTAATTTGCACTTTAAAATAGTCGTAAAGAGCATTCATGAAGAAGGTAATTCTTTGATTAAATATTTGACCTGAATAAATGTATATAGGCCTATTTAAATATATTTTATATAAAAGTATAGAAGACAGACATTGAAGTAGAACAAAACAACCCCCCCCCCTTTTTTTCCTGGCTGTAGTGTTTTAAATGGTGGGGGGGGTGACTTTGCTGATAGTGGTAGGGGGGTTTATTACAGAGGGCGTGGTGTCCGTCTAGCCAATCAGAGGCCTTTGCTCGTATAAACGCCGGCACTGATATAAACAGACTACAAACAACAAGAACCAAACAAACGTGCGCTCAGGTCTCAAGGTTTTGCGTTTTAGGCATCATGGCAAACGTGGAATTATCAAACAACCTGGAGAGTCATGCTGCACGGAGGAACTTTCCTCTTCTTGCCCGCACAAGGGTTTGTCGTAACCTTTTTGGACCCGTAGATCACGAGGAACTGCATTGTGAAATGAAGCGCAAACTCCAGGAGATCTCCGAGCAAGACCAGAGCCGGTGGAATTTTAACTTCGAGACCAACTCTCCATTGCCTGGAGATTACGAATGGGAAGAAATGTCAGAGGACAGTTTACCAGGTTTTTACAAAAATAAAGTGCAGAAGAGAGCGTGCGCTGCCGTGTCTGTGGACGCAACAGGAGATGCGTCCGCCACCGTTGACTGTGGATTTCATGGGTTATCCAGGAGTCCGGTTCAAGAACCTGCGGATGTCCCAAGTAGATCCAGCGAAGTGAATCAGGAAAACCTCTCTTTTGCGATCAACTCGAGACCCGCACGCTCGTCTGTCGTCAGAAATAGACGAAAGAGGACATTAATCCCAGAGTCCACCAGAAACAGCACGCCACAAATTACAGGTAAATGTCTTACAATTACAAATAAAAACAATGCAACGTGTTTCTGTTATTATTATGTAAACCGCATACAAGCATGTCTAATAACGTATTATGATTTTCCACCAGACTTCTTCCCGAAAAGAAAGCGGATCCTTGAATCCAAGTTGGACGAACGTACCTCCCTTCAAGCCAGCACATCCTCCAGCCTTGAAGTGACGCCACGTAAAACAATAAGATAATGGTACGTATTCGTTCTGTCCACTAAAAGCTACTAGATTTCGTTTTATTTGACTACCTTTATTAATAGTGACCATTTATTTATTAATTTCAATACATTTTAAATGGACCAATTTACAAAAGCAGAAAGTGTCATTCGTGGCATCCCAGTCTCGAAGGGGTTCAATTCTCTGTCTTGTATGAAATGTTTGTTTTATTGTAACAAGTGCTAATGTTTGACTTTTGCTTTATTTTGCAGATGTTTGCACTACGGAAAATGCAGCAGTCCACCTGTGTTTATCTGCAGAGCGGATAAAAGAAGCAAGGGGACGAGACCTCTCTGAACTCAGATATCCATGTAGCAATAATGGCTCCGCCAACAGACACTTTGTTCCAGTGTTACAATGTCTAAACGGTGCAATTTTTTTACTTGTTTTGTTTAAACTGTTTAGAGGGCTAGGCCACACAGCTCTAAATAGACTAGAAAACATTTTTTTCTTTTTGTTAAATATACTAACTTATTTTATTTATGTTTCAAAATAGTTTGTTACTCTTTATTATTTACAGCTATTGTTATTGTTTTTATTATTTTTGCCAATATTTTAAGTTGTGTTTTATTTAAGGTTTGTTTGAAACATTGTGTAAAAAAAATGTTGAGCCGAGTGTTCTAAAGTATTTTCAGTAGCTCGCGTTGTATCTTTGAATCGAAATGTAAATTAAATTATTTTTGCTAACTTGGTCGTATTCGTGTTTTTGCTCATGAACTTCATGCATTATTAATTCTGAGAAAATGAAAGAGGTGTGTGTAAACGGCAGAAAAAAAATGTTTGCCCTACACTTTTCAAGCGTCAACATTTTGTCTTTGAGAAAAATAGGAAAGTTTGGCCTCTACACAGGATGGACTCAGCTGTTCCGCCCTTAGTGTTTGTGGGGAGGGATATGCGGGCAGCTGCGTGCTATAGGGAGGATTTAAATGCCATTTTCTTTCCATAATGAAGGAGGCAGGTGCCCTTGGAACCCCGCTTTGTCCACATAAGACCTTCATTTTCAGCACCCTCTCAGCTATCCCGCTAATGAAACACTTACCAAGACTTGAACAAAATGGGCTCCTTCTATTTACACGCCAACCACCTGCCTCCCCTCCCCCTACCTACACATTATCTGTGAATAACATTTACCATAGATACCACCACACGCCAAATCTTTAATGTTATTGAGCTAGGGCAAAAGCTATAATAAAAAAAGAACGAAGATATAAAAAAGGAAAGTGACCAAAACGAAATATATCCGTTTGAACAAATAAGTGTTATGGCAGCTTTCATATTGTAGGTTTCGAAAACTGGGATTTTTGGACCAATTATTCTGACAAAATTTTGTTTCATTTGACATTTTTAGAGTATTTAACGTTTATCTTTTTCTTTAAATGTATCGCTTAAAATGTATCATCGTCTTGTATAACAAATTATGTTCTCAAATTACGTATAACAACAATAACTGTATTTTAAACCGTGATCATATCATTGCACATTTGGGATTGGAGTTTTAATCTTTGGAGCTTAATAAACGCCACAAATGATCATGATAAATTAGAAAGGACTAATTTGATTTAGGAAGATAAAATTTACAATAGGAGAGGATTTTATTTATTTAGATATTTCGCGAAGACCTTGAACGTTCGTTTCTCTCACAAACTAAAATTTAGCAAAATAAATAAACACTCTGAAAGGTAGCTAAACGCTATTTAACGAAAGATTCGGTTGTTTGTGGTGTAGTGTCAGTGTTTCGCCAGATATAGCCTTTCTCTAAAGAAGTTTCCCATTTCCATGACCATCTGGCACCAAAAAAGGCGAAATGGAACAAAGGGAGCTAAAGGCGTAAGGCGAAGCGAGTGCCATCGCATTCACCTGCAAATGAGGCTTTGTGCTCTAATAGAAGCACTCGGTGCTCACAAATCCTGTTTGGTTTTGTTTCTAGTCCGTATCTAGTCGTGTGCAAGAAAACAGAGATACTCCAATCCTTCAGCCTCCCTTGTCATGCCAACGATTGCCACAATTCAGATGATGAAACAAATGTAAGGTTTAGAGAGATGAAATGCGACTAAATGAAAATGATGGGGTAGCACTTTTTAAAATACACTTAAGTGCATGTAAATAAATTAAGCTAAATATTTAGGCCTAAATAATAATAAATAGAAGCCAAGCCAAGCCAATACGTAGGCTATCCTAAATGTTTTTTTAATTCTCCTCAGCTTTTAAACAAATACTTTGAAATGGAAATACATGTTGTAATGTTATAGAAATAAAAAAAAATGTTTTGTTTCACGTTAATAGTTTCATGTCAAATCTGTAAATGTTACATTCGCGAGAATCTCACGAATTCTTAATGTAAAAAGTTTACCTTAATATATTAGATCATCGTGCACTTATACTGTTCATATACCATTCATAATTTTTAATGAAAAAGTTAAGACACTAAACATAATGTATTGAAATAAACATAATTGTTTGATTGGTAATGTGAGGATATTTAATTCCCCAGGGTTTGACTGGGACCTCATTATTTGAGCTTTTACACTAAAATCATTATGTCCAGATTGTCAGGGTTTCCAATATGTTCCGTTATAGCTCAGCTGGGTTTCTTGACCAGATGGATTACCTCCTCAGGCTCATGGGACCTCCACTTTTATCAGTAAATCCCAGAGAGACACATTTATACAGCCCATGCAATCTGTACATCACTAAATGAAGTTAATTTGAACCTTTTTTCTCCTAACTAGCATTATTAAAACCAAGCTTAATTGTTGTAGGTTTGATTTGAAAATAGTAAAATATTATTTCTACTAACAGAAAAAAAACTAGTGTTCATAAGTATTCGTGATATCCTTTTTACTATTATAAAGGATTTGCTAAATTTTCCTGCCAAAAACAGTCAAGACAATGAGATTTTATTTTGAATTCCAAATGACCCCAATAACACAAATGGCAATACACATAAAATATAAACCAAGCTCGTCCTTTATTCTTTTTCTTTATGTAACAGGGAAATCACTTTACCACCATTGCTGATCTTTCTTTGACACGTACATCTGCAAAACCATCAAGCCATTCATCTCTATGTTGTAGCACTCTCTAGTTTCGAGCCGTTTCTCCTTCACTCAAAAAACCCATAAAACAAGTGTAGGCACTGGCAAGCTGTGTCTTCAA
This sequence comes from Oreonectes daqikongensis, assembly GCA_026939265.1. NCBI lineage: Eukaryota > Metazoa > Chordata > Actinopteri > Cypriniformes > Nemacheilidae > Oreonectes > Oreonectes daqikongensis. Next base: position 4,802,092 of record JAOTQM010000343.1, on the reverse strand, counting down.
GGCTGGATACACCTCTATGGGTTCACTAGCTTGGATTAATGGCATTTGGTCCTAAAGTTTGCTCAGCAGTCTCGGAGACAGTGACAGCAGTACGTCCTTTTAAACGAATAACAAAGGCGTATCATTTATCTGGCGGCATATGGGCCAGACCCCCTCTGTATCAGGCCTGCTCTCTGTGGTTCCTGCCAATACTGTTGTCCTGTCCATTCCATTGTTGACATAGTTGGCCTGCCATGAGGAGGTATATATACACTAAACGTTATTCATACTTTTTTTTCCTATTGGGACTTCAGTCGACTTTTTTGTTGTGGTAGCCTATATCTGGTTTTATCAAATAAAGATTCAGCATCAGCAGCTGCACATGGACATCCTGGACTGCTTCTCTGCCTTTCCTAATAACTCAATTATATGACGGAAAGTTAATAAAGACAAAGTTGTCATGCTTCTTCTCAGCAGTGTACACGTGATGGAATGTCTGATTTGTTGCACATATTACAGGTGACAATAGTCCATACGAGATGCTGTGCGTGAACAAAAGCAGAGTGGACAGCCGTGTTCCTGCCCAAGAAAAGGTCAGAGGGTGCACATGTAGTCATCCCCATAGCAACAAAGCCCCTCACCCCTGAGAGCAAATGTATTGTCATAAGATCAGAGGTCATGGTGCTCTCCATATGGTCGTGTGCTGCATAAGTCATTGATCTGTCGGGATGCTCTAAAGGAATTCAGAAAGTGTCACTGAAAGACTTTTAGAAAAGGACAACTGCTCCTAAATAACATAAATGCCTCCACACAACACCAATAGAACCATTCTGGCCTGAGGTGAAGGAAAAGAGCGGGAAACCGGGATGACCACAACCTTGTGCTTGAATAGCAGAGACAATCGACTCACTAAACATTGTAGCACTGCAAACATTAAGGTATTTATTTAGGATAAACCAAATAACAATTTTGTATTTATTTTCTATAGTAAAAAACATTACAAAATACTCTACATAAAAAGGTTTTAAGAATTAACATGTATGCATTCAGTGTTTATTTAGTGTGTGTGAAAAAACAGCTTATTTATAATAGTACAATTGTTGAAATGACAAATATTAAAGGGATTCACCCAAAAATTTAAATTCTGTCATGAATTTAGTTTAGCTCTTTAGTTGTAACAAACCTGTATACATTTCTTTGTTCTGATGAACACAGAGAAAGATAGTTAGAAGAATGCTTGTAACCAAACAGTTCTTGGACCCCATTAATTATACCATAGTTGGAAAAATTACAATGACAGTCAAAAGTGCCCCGGATCTTTTTGCTGTTCTTCAAAATATCTTATTTGGTGTTCAACAGAACAAAAAAAATTAAAAAAAATAAAGTCCAACTATTTCCTACTATAGTACTCAATGGGGTCCAAGAACTGTTTGGTTACAAGAATTCTTTCAAATATCTTTCTTTGTGTTCATCAGAACAAGAAACTCAAAGGTGAGTAAATGATGACAGATTTTTTATTTTTGGGTGAACTATACCTTTCTCGAACTCGATTGGGAAGAAAGTGCTAACTGAAAAGTTCACAGCGGATTCGCAAATCTATGCAGTAAATTATATATTTTGTTAAAACTAGAAAAAAACTAGAAAAAACTGCTCTTTGTTCCTTTTAACAGTAGTCTTTAAAAACAAAAACAGTCCATTTATACCACAACAAAATAATGCTGTAAGACAACAAACTGTTCACAAAAGGCAAGGTAACATTTTTCCCCTTTAAAAAGGTAACTAAAAAAAATCATTTCCAAAAAAGCAAATGTAAATCTTACATAATTGTATTCTACATTACATGTCTATATTCTTCAGAATAAATCCAGCCATGCTACAAAATTTGAAATAAAAACATCATTAGTCAGTAAAAAAATTAAATCATCCAACTCAAGTTGGTCACACATTCCTCTACTTCAAACTATAATCTCTTTATTTCAAGCTAAAACAGTCCTCGATTTAGGCACTTTGTGATTTGGTGGCCCTTTAGCAACTCAGCTGTCCTCATGGGAGAGAGTGCTGGAGAGTTGTTCATAGCTGGTCAGACTGTCCTGTGGCCCCGGCAGACCGAGGCTGGCTGATGGTCTGTGGGTGCTACCACTTTCCTTTCCTCTGGCTGAATCACCCTCTCTCTCTTTCGCTAACAGGAGGTTGAGAGACTCTGCAATACGGGTGAGGGTCCTGTCCATGTGTGTGATCTATGGAAAAACAAGTGTGTGGCCTCAGCAACTTTCAAAACACTGTCTAAAATAACAACGTCACAGCGCCTGTGTAAATAAACATCACACAATCTGTTAATGCAATCTGTAACAAATCATCAAATGACCAGTATGTAGAGTCTAAAGGCAATATACATCTCTTTTTAACAGAATGTAAATGTGATTAGGGAATGTGGAGTTGTGTGATCAAAAAGGTTATGATGAATAGCCTAAAAAGATCCAAATAATACGATCATGGAAAACTGGTTTATTGAGGTGACAGCAAACTAGATCTTGTCAGTGCTGTTCTTATTTATCATTAAATTACTGAAGCTTAGAAAAGTTTGTCACATTTAGCCTATATGTACATTATCTAGATGTAAACATTTGAACATAAAAGCAAAGCAGTTTTCCGTCCTATTTGCAGAAGCTTTTTCCTATATACCTAGCAAAGATTGTTGTTTTGGAATATTGAAAGAGACTGATGTCTGAGACAATGAAAACTATCAGACGCATACTTGTAATTCTTCATTATACAGTTGGGGAGCCAAATGTCATGAGGTTCTTTCCTCCTGGGTTTAAGCTAAGTGAAGTGTGGAGCCAGGCCTGTCTACACCCCATTAGAAATAACCAGACGGGTGTCTCCACGCTGGACCGCAGTTTATACAATGATAGTGCCGCCACAGTCACACACAAACACATGTACACATGCACAAACACACACTGCCATACTGCTCACGGCAGGAGATTAAAACATGTAAACATATAGAGTTGCTTGACATGTAGACATACAAATATGCACACATCTAAGGGAATAATAACTTTAAAAAAAACTTGGGGAGCGGGGTGGCGTTACATATGACCAAATTCAAGTGATTCCTGACTAGCATGTCCTATAAAAGTCCCATGCTGGTTATATTCCTATAAAAGGTTATATTTATAATAAAGAAGTTCCATAAAACTCAAGAAGATGTCTGGGAAAGCTGTACACTATAAAAATGCTGTTATTTTCAACCACTGTTGAAAATAAAGGGATGAACCCATCCGTTGGGTTATACATTAACCTACGCTGGGTTGTTTCAACCCTAAATGCTGGGTTGTTTTAATCCACATATGCATCACAAATGTGACCCTGGCTCACCAGTCTTCAGAGTCAAATTTTCCCTAAAGTTTTGATTTGCATCATCTGAAAGCTGAATAAATAAGCTTTCTATTGATCTATAGTTTATTAGGAAAGGACAATATTTGACCGAGATATAACTATTTAAAACTCTGTAATTATGTTGTGGAGAGATGAACCCAAAAGCAGAAATTCTACTGCTTGAGTAATTCCCAAAGAGTGAAGTTTGTAGGCGTGTTTCCCGCCATTTTTGTTAGTGATTTTGCTCCATCCACTGACAAAAATAAAGATTTGATATATCTACAGTAGGAAATTCCCAAAATATCTTCATGAAACATGATCTTTATTGCTTTTTGGCATAAAAGAAAAATCTATAATTTTGACCCATACCATGTATTTTTGGCTATTACTACAAATGTTCTTGTGCTACTTAAGACTGGTTTTATAATCCAGGGTCACATATAAACATTTTCTAGGTTAATTTAACCCAATGGCTTGATTTGTCCTTTTTGACGCAATGCTTTATGATTAAAAATACTATGTAAATGTAGTAAAAAAAGCATCAACAAATCTCAAGAGAATGCAGTCTGTGTGAGCAGAACAGTAAGGAATTGCTTTAGGCGGGTGTTTGCAGAAAAGTTAAGGCTATTTGTTCCTGTTTATGCCAGACACTGCCTGCTTCCTGTTTACAACAGAATTATGGGAACACTGTGTGACACTGTAAGGGGCGAGGTATCCTGTCAACACTGGATGACGTCCACACACAACAAATGACAAATTTGCATGCAAACCTGTACAGCAAATGTCAAAGAGTGGTTCCTTCTGGTTGTGCTCTGGGAAATACAACTCATTTGGCTACTCAGTGCATCATTCATTAACACAGAAGAATTTATAAATGAGATCAAGACTCTTAAAGCCCTCTGCTTTTTTATGGTTTTAATAGTTTGTCGACTGATCTCTCCCCAAAGATACGCAGCTTTAAAAAAATATTAACATAAAAATCCTTTAAAACACTTTTCAAAACACTTTTTTTATTAACTACTAACTCAAACAACTACACAACAAAAAGAGAGGCAGAAAGTGAGCGGGCATGCGAGTAAATATTCATGCGAATAAGTGTGTACGCTGTTTTGAGTCCGTGTCAGGGATGAGTGCTGTTTGTAAAAGGATTTATGGCTGGAGTGGCAAATGAACGGGAGCAGAGTGAGTGTTTGTAGAGCTCCTGAATCCCTGTCCCTTTTACATGTCCACACACACACACACACACACACACACACACACACACACACACACACACACACACACACAAGAAAAGCTGCTCTTTTTAGGCTCTTAACACCCTTATCAGCTCACATCAGTTACAGACAATGTTTGAGCAGTCATCAAAAAGTGATGTTTGGGTGAAGGAAGAGAAAGAGGCTCATTCTGCCTCCAGGTGAAGCCTTGATGACTGAGGTTTAAAGATCTTTATCTGTCTTTCCTGTAAAACCAATTGCGCTGAATGGATTTAGATAGTGAACTGAGCTTGCTTTTGTTATGTCAGTGACTTGCCTGGTTTTCGACCAGGCATAAAGCTCCCTGAAATGTGAGATATAATATGTAATATTGTGTGGAGATTACTTTTAGGCATTTTGAATCTGTAATAGTTAGAAAGTCTTGTTAGTTCTGTGTTTTGCAAGAGCAAATCTCCTTCCCTAAACCCTAATCTATGGTGTTCTGCATAGTCTAATTTATATTTTACATATCCATCAGTAAATATCTGTTTTTAGTAAATAGCCATCTGTACATAATGTTCATAGTACATTCCCACTTGTAAATTCTTCATAATTTTTGCTTTATCCTGTATTTATGCACAACTGTATATCCTGCACTTGCTTATTGCACTTTTGGTTAGACCTAAACTACATTTCGTTGCATTTTACTTGTACATGTGTAAATAACAATATTTGTATATATATATATAAAAAAAATGACAATAAAGTTGAATCTAATCTAATCTAATCTAATCTGGCTGGAGCACAAATATTTAAGAGCTTTACCTTCTCCTCCATCCTGTTGAGTCTGGATCCGATAGTATTTGTGCCTTTGTCCCTTATGCGCTCTGTAGGAGACAAGAATGGAGCATAATAAAAATACAAACTCTATAAACATGAAGATGCACTAAGACCACAAAAAGCAACACAAAGAAAAAATGAAAATGATGATTTGCATGTTAGCAAAACAAGATGGACATGTAAAAGTAAGAGAAAAGAGTGTAGTAAAGGGCCCTGCTTTACCTGAACTTGTCTGGAAAAGCGACAGCTTTCCTAAGGACTGATCCAGTCTGTCAGAGCCAAGTCGCAGCACATGAAATGTTCATGGATGAAAATGACAAATGGAATGACACACAATGGATGTGGCTAAAAATCCTTGCCTAGATTTTCAAAGCAAATATATTTCCATGCTAAAATTCTTGGCTATTGAGACATTTTTGATCCCACCTTCTCTGTAGTTCCTTGATGCGGACCATGAGATGGAGATGACCCTGAGAATACTGCTCAATTACATCTCTGACATCATACGGCTTACGTGCTTGCTGCAAAAACACACACATGTTAATGTAGCATGTCTATTTATTTATGCAGGGTTTTAAAAGCTGCAGTCAGTAAGTCTACTCTAAAATAAAATTGCCGGTTACTCTATGTGCTTATCATTACATAAGCTGATGTCAAACTGACGTTTCTGTGAACGTCAACTTATAAATCATTATTATTATAAGCGTACAATTGCAAATTGTGGTAAGGTAAAGAGAGTTATGAACACTGATTCTTTATGTACTTGCTAATTTATTTTAACAAAAAAAAAAGATTGGAATTGCAGCTTTAATACATCTAAATGCACATATATAAAATTCTTGGCATGTAAGAATTTCTGTATTAATAATAATAATTTGGTTAGCCGTGAGCCTCTAGATGAATAAATCATCACAAGGTTGATCTCATTTGACTTGCGATACCACCAGCCGCAGATCAAACAAGCCTCGAGGGCTCAAATTTTCTCCTGACTGTCACCTTTGAGGAAAATGATTCACATCTGCTGACACCAAACCTAGACCCCCTGATCAAACGCTCACAGCGTTCGGGGCAGATCGAGCACAGGTGATGACGCCCGTGGCTGTGTTCGATTATTTGAAGTTACTGAACAACATGTGGTCGATGTGTAAAGCTCCACGTTTGCTACACAACTTAATTCCTTTTTGAACAGTCTCGGTTAAATATACAAACATTCACACATCTTCGACACAAATGAGCCAATTCAGGAAGACCTAAAGCCTTTCAAACGAGAGCAAACATTGTCATGACATCAGACACAGCGAATCTAGGCAGCAGCATCTGACAAACACTCCAAGTGTGTGTTCTGTGTCGCAAGAGCGTGTGAGAGGAGGGAAAATAAGGCAACTGAGAAATGACTGAGGCTAACAGGTCAAATGAAAGGATGTAGAGATGATGGGATGGTAAAGAGAGAAATCAAGTGCAGTAACGAGTATCAAATGTCGCACAATAGCACGAAAGGAGGAGAAAGTGTGTGGGACGGCTATTAGGGCAATTCACTGACATTTGCAGGTTCTTTTGAGGACCTTCCTCGGCATCTGGTGAAACTGGGGCAGAAATCTTATTTACACTCTAAACTTGTTCAAGGCTTAACCTCTAACTATGTTAATCACAGATTTGACTGAAATTCTTCAAGGATTTTGTACAAATGTCTAAGACCACGTTTACATGATGAAAAACTGAAAACACGTACACATGACAGAGTTATCAAAACACGGATCCAGGAAACTGGATAAAAAAAACGCTGTAGTATACATGACAGGCTAGTGGATGGGGATGTTGCCGTTTAAAGAAACAGGATTTGCCTGTGCAAATACACATACACAGTTATAAGCCAAAAGTGCTTTTAATCCCCTTGGTCGATGTATATGTGTGTTTAAAGTCTGGCGAATGTAAATAATGTTTCTCCGCTGGTCTTATTGGTGCAGTAAATCCACATTTTGCTGGGGAAACATTAATACATGGTCGAGCAGCGAGAGCTCACAATACTGGAGGCCGTTGTATTGTTTTGGTTATACTCACGTGACTGTGCAACTGTATAAAATATGAGATATTATAAGTTATTAAATCTTATATTATGTTTTTCTGACAAAATTAAGTGGGTTTCTGTCTAAAACAAGCAATAATATCTGCCAATGGGGTAAGAAAGATAAACATAAATTAATTTTAGTAAATTATGTTGAAACCTTTCCGAACACACATTTGGAGATTCAAAACTCAAGTAAATGTATCTTGATTTAAGAATTTTTTAATATTTGTACTGAAAAAAAGGACCTGTGCAAAACAACGTATAACAATGTATTTCTGATTATAAATTACATAGGAAAAAAGCTTACCTGGAACTTCTTTTTGGCCACAAAGTAGCGCATTCTCTGGATGACACGGATGGCTGTGCGATGGGATTCCCGCAACCTGGGTGTGTGTTGGGATCATCAAAGAGAGAAATCCCTTAAGATTTAGATTTTAAATAACAATCCAAATCATTGTAAAACATTACTTTTATTGTAAAGCTACTTAACTTAAATACATATAATAACTACAATTTTATGTGGATTATTATTCTTTTCAGGGTCACTGAAGTGATGGCTCACACAATAACATTATATTTCATCCCTAACTAACTTACTATAATCAACACCCTGACCTTTCACATTTTCAATATCATTTGCAAAACAATCCTATCAGTTTGCTAGCAGGCCCTCAGGTGCAGCCCAAAGCCACTCCAGCTGCTGTTGATTTGGACTGGACTTTTGCAAGTGGCCATTGAGCGCAAGGGTCATGACCAGGACACAGTGTCTAAGAGAAAATACAACACTTTCTGCTTTTCAAAGGTTTCAAAACACACAGCACTGAGATTTAATGGGGGGAAGGGGGTCAACTCCCAGGAGACCCAAGGTTATCTGAGAGAACAGGCCACTGTCACAAAGATGAATCATCATATAGGTACACTTTCCCCTGCACGTACACTGCACGTGCATGGGAGTCTATATGCGATACGTGCCTGCGTCATGTTAGCATGCTAAGGCCTGTGTCTGTTGCATGTCACTCTGACAGAATACTGAGTGCACTCGCACAAGTTCCTTTAAAATGCATTAGCGGTAGACTGGCTGCAGGCTATCAAGCCTCATTGACTTAATGGACATGGCTGCCTGACAGTTTCTGGTTTCTCCCTGGCTGCGGGCTACGGGGAAATGAGGGATAAGGCATATGCCTTGCTCCAGGCAACTGCCAATTTACTGCTCTTTGGTGCCCTGTTCAAGACTTCCATCAGCATCCCTTTGGGTCATTTGCCAGTGGTTAGCTTTGTGCATTATCATAGTCTCAGCTATGCAGATGTCTATTCATTTGCACTTGCATGACAAGTGGGAAAGGAGGCAATAAAAAAAAGATAACAGAAACTTAGAATGCACTTTGCATGCTAATATTAGTATGTAAATGTCCAATTGAATCATATTTTTAAAACCATGTAAAGGTCTTTAACGTCAAGAGGAATATATTCAGCAGCTATGCCATATACTATAGTATATTTATATACTATCTCAGAAGGAAATAACTGAGATAAGCTTTCTATTTAGGCTTTATCTCAAGTGCTGGAAAAAAAACTAATCTCGGACAATGTGATACACATCTCTGACATGAAAATCAACATGACAGGCCACTATGACGTTTTGCTTCTCCAAAACGTCATTCACTTCAACCACAAAATCTAAACTGAAGCTCTCAAGCTGGAATCTGCCAGCAGTCTGCACAGAGTTCAGGAATCATACCTCCTTGGGTGTTTGTCATTCCAATGGAGAATATAAAGGAGAGAGGGGGGGATACAAGAGATAGAACATGGGAACCACCCCATCTGTCTCTAAGGCAGCACCACTTCCTCTCTCCAGTCATGGTTACCAGCATAGCAACGCTGGTCTCATGACCTCAACAGGGTCACCATCTGCCTCTAGTGCTGGCACAAAGCCTGGCTAATGGTGAACACTGGTGGAGACTTACGCAAAGGGAGAAAGACTCCCACTGGGACAGAGAGAGAGATAAAGAAAATTATGGAGAGACACATACAAACTGAGAGAGAAAGAGAAAAGGTCTTCATACAGGTCTTCTTTCTGCCAAAAGCAGACTGCAGTTCTCTCTTCCGTTCCCCATCCTATTTTGTTGAGTTTGTGTGCTAAAAACAATAGCAGCCAGATGTGAAAGAAATCACATTTCCACTGGAGGGCTACCAATGACTCGGACCGTCTAGACAAACGTAAAGGAAAAGCCGCACCTGCACTTTGTTTCTTCACGTACTGACATTTTGATTAAAAAAAGGAAAATATCCCACGAGGATGGCGTCACAATGCTACATGTTAAAAAAAGTATTCAAGTTAAATGTGACATACTGTAAGTACTGTAGAATATAGGTTTCATGATCAACAACAAAAGATTATCTATAATGTCAACCTTTTATTTACTTATCCCTTGCTAGATTTTTAACTTTGCGTGCTTGTCTTTGTAAACAGTAACTGATGTTGTATTTGTGACAAAGGCCATCATAACTACACCAAGCAAAGATCAAAGAGGTGCATCGTGGGACAGGAAATAGACGTCATCAGTACCATCAACACTTTAGGCCACAGCCTCCAACTCCCGTCCTCTAATTAACTAACAGGGTGTGTTCAACAACACCCGGTCAGTTTGACCTTGACACGCAAGTTTGGACAATGATGTCAAGCATTCTATGAATCTATCCATTAGTGGAGAGTAGATGAACACCTGATCCTAGGTCAAGACTCAATACAAACATGTGCAGCAGCCTCTGTATTGATTAGAGTTAAATGGATGTCATGCCGGGGGGTTGGCTGAAATTAAGAAGGTAATAATGAGGCGCTTTAGAAAGATAAGGGGAACGGAAGGGGAACTTGTGGTCAGATTAAAAAAGAACTATTCTGCTTTTTAAATACTAAACCTGATGTGTGATGTGCAGTTGAGTGATATTTATGTGTGTTTAGGTGGAAATCAATGGCTGGTTGTATGACCCCCTGCCTGAAGAACCCTAGCTTATCTAAATGTAATCAAAAGTAGACAAACAGGAAACATGCCAAAAGTGGGCTTAACTCTTGCTAAACAGTATCTGTGAACACACTCTTTTAAACGGTGCCTCAGTGCTACACACACTGCGTGACTAAAACTCACGCAAGCAGATGTGCGACTATTAATAAACATGAGATATTTTGAAAAAACTAACCATACAGCTATTCACTTTCATATGAACACAAAACCAATGCATGTCAATGGGTACGTCTGTCGTTTGGATGAGTAAACGATGATAGAATTACTATCTTTTTACTAATATTTTGTTGGTCTTCATAAACTTATTTCATATCAACATGTTTTAAATACATCTTTAATAATATATTGTACAATCGCAGACGTCACTTGCCCAAACTTGGATGTCACTTTTGGCCGGGGCTCTCACCACAGGTCACCAATTGTCTTGTGTCAATTTAATGCTTTTTAGAAGAAGACAAACTATCTAAGAACCGCATTAAGTCTCATGAGCTATAAAAAAAGCTATAAAAGAGCAATAACATTTTCCTAAGGGCAGGCAACAGATACATTGTCCTACTCTATTCTCTATAACAGACTAGCACAGCACCCTACCGGCAATGTAAAGTTCAAAGACTTTAAAGGCGCGTTATGAAACTGAACTGAATCATACAGAAAGAGGCCAGATCCTCAAACCCTCCCTAACGTTTTGTTACATCATATGATGAATCACAAACACATGTCAATTACCCCAAAGTCCCCCACAGAGGACATGTGCGCTCAGCTGACTTGTCTCAGCGAGTCAAAAGACGAAGACCTTTGTGCGGCGGTGTTGCGCCACAGGCTGCGGGATCGTGGCACTATGGCACTAAAAGGCTCATGGGGGCCCTGTGTGTCTAAGAATAGCTCTCTGCAAGAGGAGGGGGAAGAGTGCACCGATTAGCTGCCGTCTGAGAATCCTGCACAATAAAGTACATTATCCTACATATCGCCACCGTCTTCCTCCTGGAGCTGAAAAGCCTCAATGACATTTTAATAAGCGGTCAGCTGCGATAAGGGCCACTGGGGCAGTAATGACCGATAATTGCTGACCAGAGGCCAGGCGTTCCACGGCCGTAGGGCCCGGGGCGAGGCGGGGCCTGGGCTGCTGGCCAGAAGCCATCGCACACACATGCAGGCACAAAGACGAGATGCGGGCGCACACACGCAGCAGGGGTTCCTCTGGCTTCGCCCGGGCAAAGATCTCTTTCATCCCAAGCATCAAAGAGCCAGACTAGTACACCGAGTATTAAATGTCCTTATGAAGAGTGACACAGAGGGACGCAGCATTTACTCTGACGTTGCACCCTTTGCAGCTATACACCATGACTAAATGGCTTATGTCCCAAACTTGTGGCCTCGTATGATCCTAAACATTATATCAGCAAAGAAACTGACAGTGTTCATCTCCGAGCAAGTCTTTAAACATCACCAGGGGCCTCCCTGCCTATTGTCATATCGTATTGCCAACTAACAAAGTCAAAAACATTGGGCCCTCAAAAAGAAACCCGATATGGCCTGTTGATATTAATTTCACCGGAAATATTCAGTTCAGAGACAAGAATGCATTATTGAGGAAACAAAGATGTTATTTGTGATTATTCTAAACGGGAAAATGTTATACTTTTGTTATCCTATTTTATTATATTTATAAAAGAATTGAAAAGGGGGAACAGTATTTGAAAGCTTGCTGGCCACCGCCGCTTACAGGAATTTGTCAGATTACTCGTCACTGCGTTCACGGTGCGCAGTGTTGTGTTACAAAGTTCTACAGAGAGTCTTGCTGGGCTCTTGGTCTGACAGCAAATGAAAAAATCATCTGGGATGTGTTCCTTCTTGCTGAGCGACTTTCTCTCTCTGTCTGTCTCCCTCTCTCTTTCACTGCTTGGCTGACTCTCGCTCCATGTCCCTCGTTAGCTCTAACACACTGTAACGAAACACAATTACTGTTAAGGGGGGAAGAAAAGGGGCCGTGACGGGCGAGATAAAGAAACTTGTGCTGGCAAGCCGCGCTGAAGAGGCATTAGTGAGCCAATGTTTCTGTCCCATTCAGCACGCCTCAAACACCGGCACACACTCCTTACACACACACACACACACATACTCATATTACACACGTTATACTCAATACCTACATGCGAATGTAAGAGTTATAATGTATCTTATTGAAAAAAAAAAAAAAAATTCAAGTCAAATTGTTCAGAAACATCTGCTAGTTTGAAGCATCATTCAAACAAAAAACATTTTGGAAAAAAATGCATGCTCGAGAAAATATGTATAAAACGCATTCGTATATAAAACGTTCTGTGACATTGTCAACATGGAGATTCTTGCTCTGTGTAATAAGAGTGTTTCTAACAAAAGTCACTGTTGCAATCTTTAGCCCAGGAGCCCATTACGACCAGAGCCGCTTGTCAATCAGGCTATTGTTGGCGTGTGTAGAGCAGCAGACAATGGCTCTTTGTCTCTGGACCAGTGTAGACGGCCTGGCTTTGCCTCTGCCACTAGAAGTCCTTCTCTGTTTACTGAGAATAAATCAATCTTTTCAGCCCGGGTCTCTTTTGGTAAACCTCACACCACACTACTACAAGACTGCCAGCAGATATGTGCAAGTACAAATGGCACTTTTAGATGCACCTGCGTGTGCTTTGATTTCATCTTTTAACCTGTATACAAGAGCTTACTTTCTTTAACCCAGAAAGCCACAACGGTGCTTTTGTATTTGACATGTAAAGACTACCTTTCACCAAACAGCCTGAAAAAAATTCAAAGCACTTATTTACCAGGTCTCGCTTCTTTATCAAAATCTCCTCTTTATCAAATCTTGAATTTTTCACTTGAAGAAAATGTGTATATGTTCAAGTCCAAATGATATTTCAAATTGTGTTTTAGGAATGCACGGTTCTGTGGCATTGTTCCTTCCCAACCCCCAATGCAGGCGAAATGTTTCAGCTGCAGGCACGAGGAGGTTTTTGTGCCTCTCCCACCTCTTGAGTTAACAACCTGGGTCAAAGGTCAGAGCAGGACAAATGTCCAAAAGCAGAGGGTAGGAGCAGAGTAGAGCAGCAGAGAGTATAGAAGATGAGCAGCGAGTAAAGTAGAGATGAGTAGAATTGCACAGAGGATCGGCTTCGGCTCTGGTCTTTTCGAGTCCCCACCCTACTCTGCTGGACATAAACAAATAAACATGCACTCACACCCACAGTGAGCGAGAGAAGAAAGAGAGAGAGGGAGGGAGAGAGAGTGAGCAGCACAGAACAGAGAGGCAAAAAAAGCCAGCTGTTACCATTGCATCTCAGTGTGAGGCGAATGAAAGCTCATTAAACTTCAAAGATCAAATAAAAGCTTGTAATGACAAGGCGCCTTTGTAGAGGAGATGCAATATGTCTACTAAGAATGAGGATTTAGAAAGGATACATACCCCAGACTTCATTTTTTTCACCCAAGTAAATTGTCAAATACAGATGATTTGGTGGAAAACATTAAATGCATACCAACCATTAATCTCAAGGTACAAGCTTCACTGTAAATTTTTTTGGGGGATTTTACAATTAATATTATCACCTATTTGGAATAACACAAGAGCAAGTGAAAAACAGTTGAAGAAACACAATAATTCTTACCTAAAATATGACAGGGACTAAAACTGTTTTTTTTGTATTGACACCAAAACACAAATCAATAGCGAATTTGTCTGCATGTACAAACACAAAATACACACCTACAAAAGTCAGATTTCCCCAATAACCACAACAGAAACACGAATCAGTAAGGGTTAGATCCTTCAAAAACACCTCCACTGCCCTCTTGTGGTTTTCTTAAAAATAATACCGAAGAGGATGGCCTTTTACATAATGCTAAGAGTAAAATATCAGAAGTTCATGGACAGATGCTGCAGAGTAGTGAATCCCAATCCTACAGGCATCATAAACATAATGGGCTACCCTCTATGGGTGGACTTTATACCCCCAACACAGACACGGTCCATTAGATTATTCAGGGAGTAGATCGGTCTATTGCCTGTATAAGTAAATGGTTTGCTGTGCACAGGCTTTGCACTGTTCCACATGCCGAACAGCTAATGGGGCACAGAGATTCTGATAATGACCCCTTTTCAGGCAACCTACAGCCTGACATATAACCACTTTCATGGGAATGCTGTGGGGCACAGAAACATACACCATTTTGTGGGCTTCGTCGTCTTACAGTTTGATGTGGGTGGGCTCTGAAAGCTGAGATGTGCTCCAACAGAGACGGCACATGTGTGTTAAACCATTTTAAAGATTTGAGATGGGAATTCACTGACTGCAGAGATTAGCAGGTTGATTAATCCCTGTTTGCATTTGCAGAGAAAATACTGCCAGTGTGAACGGCCAGGTAATAGGGTGTGCTAACTCTAACACCATCAAGTTAACACTTCATTTCTGATCAACAGCTGGACTATACGTGTCATGTTATCTCTAATGGTTATGCAAAAGGGAAAAAAATGTAACTGAAGTTGACAGAAATGCCCTAAAGTTGAAAACGTGAAAACAAAAATGAATTGGGTTATTAGTTTGTAACATCAGGTACATTGCTGGTTTAAGTATTTTACATTAAAAAAAATCATACATAGTATTTTATATGGTTAAATACACCCTTAAATGTGCCCTAATGTAGGTAAAATGCTCCATTGAGGTGAGTTCAGCTCCTTAATGGAAAAGATAATTTTGGTATTAGTGGTGAGGAAATTTGAGGAATTTTCTCACTCCGGCGTGACCACAGTTTAACCTTCTGAAACGTGAATAATTGACTCTGTCGTCTACGGCAGTCAGAAAGTCAGAGTTTAAATTGCACTAAAAATGTCAAGTTCTTACTCACTGAGACACATGAGTGACTGGAAGGAGTGAAATATCTCTCTCTGCATCAATCTCCATTTCATCTGCAATGCTGCTGCACCTCTGAAGGGGCGGTCGAGACTGCACCTCCAAAAACCCAGCAGATTTATTCACTAAAGACACACAAATACACAATTTCAGACTGTTTTATTTATTCCACAAGACATTTTTTTCAATTTCCTAAATTTAACAAGGCCATAATGTTCTACTTACCTGAAGGTGGAGAATACTGAAAAGAGGACAGAGAGTTCCAGGATTGCTCACGCTCTGTGAGGAGACAGACTCAAGCTCAGTGATAACAAACTGCACATTTTAAATGGACTGATGTGAATACTGTACATGCTGTTCCATGTTAAAAATGTTACTGTGATTCGAAGCCATTTCAAATGTTTCCATCTGGATTATAAAATTGTTTTAAAAAATTGTTGTTTTATTGAATGATACTCTGCGTGTACTCTGTGTGTTTTACTGTATATTAATTTTATTAAATAAACAATTTGAAAATAACTTTTTCGCATTTAAGTTAGGCAAGTAACGGTTCTTCGAAAATAATATTGAATAGACATACTTTTAACTTGTTAGCTAATGTCATTTAATTGTTATTTCTTTTGCTTGTTATCAGAAATAATCTGCAGGGACTTTATTCTTTGCGGATGTGTACTGAAAGTTAAGTTTGGATCACAAACATGTACATGCACAGTACCGTTTGTTTATGTTGTTGCTTTGAAACCGTGTACATGAAGTTCTCGGATATTGCGTATATTGAATTATCAGTGGCTCAATCTCATGGCGTGAAAGACAATGTTAACATGTGGCTCACCCTTTTTTATTTTCTCTCTGTGTATGTGTTGTAAGTTTTACCTGCTGTGATGGACATGTATGTTTAAAAGTTAGGGTACACCACACACCACATCAAAACAGAAACACAGAAACAGCCACACAGAACAATGTGAAATTAGTAAAGGCAAGACACAGTTAGCAATAGACACTAACTGGAGCTCACCAAATCTTCTGACTGTGTTTGTCCCTTCTATAAGATCAGAGAGATGAAATGAAGCATATCAGAGGAGAGGCTCTATTCAATGAACTCAGAGGAACTTCAAGAGCATGAGAGATGAAAAAACACCACACAAAACTGACAGAAAAGATCATTTGGAGGGATCACTTCAAAGATTATTGTTGGTACTACCTGACTGTTGATCTTGAACGGTGTCTTTCCCATCATCAAATGAATCATAGGTTATGCTGGGTACGGTGGGAGAGCCGGGCCCATTGTCCCTCTCATTACTTTTCATCTTCCTCTTCATTTTCACCTGCCCAAATTGAAAACAGAGTTCATGTTTACATAGTATATGTTGTCATAATCTGTCAATGGGTAGAAATTTTGCCATATCATGTGGGCAGGACTGCATTATTGACACATAAGAGCAACAAAGAACGATGTGAAAATATACAGCGGGATGTGTTTGATATTAAAAATATGAACACAAGAGCAACAGGCTGTGAGAGAACGCTGTCTGAGCGCTTGTGATAACTCCCTGCTTGCCTAAATGGTCATTTGAAAATGAGATTAAAATAAACATCTTGTCAAGTATCCACATAAACACAGTCAGCTATGTCTTATGTAAACAGAGAAAATCAGATGTGTCAAAATATTGGATCGGTGCATTCGGGCTCGCAGTGTACATGCGGCCTAATAGACCAGCTGCTGTCATGTTCTTAATAAAGAACAAGTACTCTCGCTCTTGACTGAATCAGTTTAGTAGCTTTAATATAAAGTTACACAAACAATATTGAAACAATAAACACAGCGGCGTTGTGCTGTTAAACTTACATAATTCATGTTTAAATGAAATGTCCAAACAAATGGATGCTATTAGAGTCTCCAGTCAGTTTTATTTATCACTGTCTGTGTGGTGAAGGATTTTGCTGACTTTGGAAAACCACTATCTAAGAAGTTACCATGTCAATCCTCGATGACTCTTTCAGTAATCGAGATTGATGCAGATACCTTTGTAAATTCATTCTGGGATGCACAAGCATCTTTACATAAGTCACGTTTTTACCTTTAACTTAGGGCTGGACACTGAAGTGCTGGATGTCACATGTTTTCTCTTCAAAAATAACTTGAAGGTTGCAGAATCATCATTCTCAAGGGCAAAGCACCTCCAGGATGCCTTAAGCATGAGAAAAGAAGAAACAAGATGACTCTGTAAAGTCTAATCAGGGAACAATATGAATGACAAACAATAAGCAATTTAAAGTCACCTGTATCAGACATGCAGATGCAGGGATTTGCCTGTTGAAGTGTTTTTGTCTCTGTTTCTGCTGTACCTTCAGAGCAAAACCAGAGCCAAGGATTCCCTGTGGGGAAATACTGTCATTATTGTTGCACTGTCATGCTGTCAATGGCCCGCTGTGTGAAGAGCAATTGTTCTGGCTATTAAACTACATCTCTTTAACTTACAGCAGGCAGGGCAAAAAAAGAAATGGCGAAGACAGAGAAACATGATGCGATGGTCTTCCCTATCCAGGTCTGAGGGACCTTGTCTCCATAGCCAATAGTGGTTACTGTAACCTGAGCATATGTACAGAAAGAACATTGTCATTTAACACCCATTAGTCAACACGATCCAATTCATTGCTGTATGCCTTCAATAATATATCATATCAATATGTCACAGCTATTGTGTCAGTGCAAGGCATAGGCGGGTATCTACCTACCACACCCCACCACAGAGCATCAGCATAGCTGCTGAACTCAGTGATACCATTATCATCCACTGCATCCTTCTCTGCCAGATAAACGAAGTAAGATGAGAAGATGAGCCCCAGGAATCCGATATAGAGCGTAGTAATAAGTTCCTAGAAAAAGAAAACACTCGCTATAACGGATTTACTAAAATATAAATTAATAAAAAATAATTTAATGAAACCATTTCGAGTTGTTTTTTTTGGAAAAGTTATTGATGTTGCTTTCAGGGTTCTTTGAAACACCTGTGGTGCAGCAGCGAAAATGAATAAATGGGGCGGTTTTATTTATTTACTTTGAAGAGGAACGTTAACTGACTATCATAACGGTAACGTTAGCATACACCAAAATAATCATTAATTTAATTGTGACGATACAGATTGTAAAAAATATGCAGTTAAAGGGATTTAAAGCTCTAATCTGCTCTTCGTATCGGACGTAATATAGCGCAGAAAAACGGCTGCAAACCATAATTTATCCCGCAACAAGATAGCCTTCATTTTACGTTCCACAGTCAGTCAACCCTGCAGTAAACAAATTACTGGATTGCTAATGTTTATGCTCCATAAAATCAAACATAGGCCTATTCATCGAATATAACCGACATAAATCTGAAAACAAAAGCGGAATAAACAGTTCATCACTTTAAAAACGTAAACAGTTGCGGGTATTTGTTTGTCCTTATACAAACTTATAAAAATATTTTCAGCATATAACTCACCTCTTCACAATGACCGTAACACCGGAAGAAGGAAAACGTAAAGGGACAAATCTCTTCGTGTATTTACATTCTCAAATCAAAACGTCAAGCATATTTTAAAATAAGACCCTTAGTGGGATTTTTTTTGTTTTATCCCTGATATTTAAAGATTAATTTTTATAAAATCGCCACATTGTAAATGTAATCTTTTAACGTTTATTTTAAAATAGACTTATTCCAATATAATACAAAGGATCCAAAGTGTAGCCTACCGCAGTTTTTTCTGATATAGCATATATATATATATATATATATATATATATATATATATATATATATATATTTATTTTTAATTAAATGCAGATCACAATGAAAATGGTTGATCTATCATTAAATGGGCCTAAATTAAACATTAAAATACCATTTAATCAATACATGTGGGAACAAGGCCTGTTAGCATATGCATTTTTATTATCCTTCATTGGTTTTCATTATGATTATATTTCACTAGTTATTTATATTATTATATTTCAAATATCAAATACAATATAATGAGTTTTTCTGTTAAAACACCTAAAGGTTCAATAATGATTTTTATATGTTATGTCATATGTTAAAAGGGATGAGAAGATCCCCCACCTGTCTGTGTATAAAGACCACTGATCCAAGCAATCGCCATGTTCCTCCCTGTCGATCCACGTGCAGCATTCGTAGGATTTGGAGGAAACGCACTCCCCTGTAAACAACGTTATAGCTTTAATGTGATGAAAGCTACAACAAAGTTTGAATTTATCCTGTCCTGGCTTAAAAATCCTTACCTGACAGCAGAGGTGGCAAACACCTGACCTTTAGAGCCAAATGCCAATACAATAATGGAAGCCACCACTACAATCAGGTCTAATGGAGAACAAGGATGAGGACTTTTGACAATGTTTTGACAAACAATGACATCATATTCATACGTCAGACACAATAGGGCATTTTGCAAATGATTTCGCTCACTCACCAATAACAGAGATGGGCTTTCGAGCAAAGCGAAGCCTCCCCAGAATTCCCACATATTTACTTCGGCATCCTGCTGACCACAGACGCACTACATACTCCACACCAAAAAACACAACCAGCACTAATTCCTACAGAATGAAAAAGACACACTGAGCTTACACGAAAATGTTATGCACACATGATAATGAGAAGTTAATGTGATATTGACAAAATGTAATGTTTACTAGAACATATGGAAACAGGGAGCTAATAGATTCCTGACAGTGAGTTTAACAATATAAAGCGCTGAGCCTGAACACAACAAAGCAAGTATCAAGAGATCATTTATTTTCAGTAGTGAATTGTCTGCTCTATGAATGGCTTTAGCTTTATTAAATTGTGAATGTATTTAGCCGTCTAGAAATTTCTCCTGAGGAACAGAATTGTCTTTTTCAAACATTTATGAGGTTTGTCCAGAACAAAATCCTTCACTATTTCACCTATTGCAACTTACTGCTGCAATCCTGTAACTGAGATATAAAATGACAGCTTTTTAAGAATCCATTGAATTAATGTGATTTGTTGTTTGTGTGGGATAGAAGATTATAGATGAATGTATTTGGTCATGCATCAGTCAAAACGCAGTTTGCTCAATAAAAAAACATTTCTTTTAACAATATAATTTTAAGAGTAATATTGGTATACATGAGACGTGTTTAACAGATGCATATTAAGACTTAACAGCCATGACACAGGGTTATGTGAAAACACAAGACGGTTGGTTCATGGTCATGGCCAACAACAGCAGTTGCCCTTGTCTGCTTCTTAAAGAAGAGAAGACAAAAGAGGGCTCAGAGTCTGCTGAGCGCAGGCCCTTTGAGAGCTGTGAAGAAGCAGACGTGTATGAGTTATGAGACTGGCCGTGAAGCCCTCTGTCACATAAGAAGTCTGGAGAGATGGATCCAGGCCTGAGAATGAGCTTGGTCAGCTGCCTGGGGACGGCTTCTGGCACAAAGTTAGCATGTCTAAATGCCCCTAAATAATAAAATGAAATTACGGGAACGGCACAGCCCTGGCCTCAGGGAACATGAAGGGTGAACCAAGACTGAAAAAGGTGAGGCGGGTCGACATAGAAAAGTGACTTGAGCCATTAGAGGATCAAAGAGATCGGCCACAAGCAGCTCATAGCTACCCTTTGAAATACAAAATACCCAACAATTAAATGTGCCATCAGCCATTGTATACAACAATCCATCCGTGGCATAGACAGTAGAAATGATCAGTAGAAATGATCCCCCAAAATTCTCAAAACCACCACCGGCTAAATAATCTGAGGTTGTGTGTCAGTGTTTTTAACCCTTACATATTATTAGGCATACCCGTTTTGTTCACCCCACGTTCCTGGTTCCTCTACTTTCTAATTAAATCTAGACTTGTGATCATCACACTGACCAGCTGTCATATGAAAGGTCTGGGTGAACGGCCAGTGGGTGACAGAGGCCATGGGATCAGTTTTAGGGGGGTTGGGGGGCAGAGGAAACAAGACCCCAGATGCAAAGGCTTCTCTAGGTTACCATGGCAAACAGATATCCCATCCAAAACATACAGGAAAATGGCTTCATTTGACCTTCTAATGCTCTAGCCTATGCAAACAGTTGAAGTCCATTAGCAAATAATATCCGCTAGTATTAACTGACCCCTCCTAAAGAGAAAGCCACAACGCAAACACATAAAGGTTTATAAAGAGGATTTGATAAGGTCTTAATTCCTCTGATTGAACAGTTACACAGCCTATCGTCAGGAAGACACGGTCTTATCTGAATTACTCGACGGGTCTTAACATACACACAAAAGGAAGCCATTAGCTACTGTGATGGAGGAGGGGTGACTGGACGTCTTATCAGTGAAAATGATTAAGGTGATTTGTCCTCACACCCCGAGTAACCCCAGCGCTAGAAATGAATATTTTAAAACCCCAGGGGTTAGGAAGTCCCTTCGCCTCATTCCGAATTGCCGCTTTGTTTATCTTTCGAAATGTTAAAACTTGTTGGTGTTTAATGTTTAGTTTCTATTAGCTTCCTGAATCACAAAAAGTAGAAAAACCTCTTTCACCCGGAGTTAAAGCGTTACTGCGAATTGCCAAAATACAGCAATAAACGCTCATTGAACATTCACGGTGGCTTCGAATAGGAAACATTTCATCATTATACAGGCCTTTGTCTTTTTACAGTTTTATTAGCCAATCATGGGGGGCCTCGGTTAACACAAGGCTCATACCGACAAAGAGAGAGACATCTGTGTTCTGTCCAATTAGGGGAGGGCCTATCTGTTGATGATAATTGCTCAGAACAGAGTTTGCACCTAGTAGCATGACTACTGTCTTACACCTACAGACAGAGCTTGATAATGTGTTATCACACTTAGCATGTGGAGGAAGCCGGGCGAAAGTTATGACGCTTCTTCGTGGTAGTGGAGGAAGCATGTGAGATCACAATCCTCTGGTGTGGCGTTTCGTGGGACGTGTGATGTCAGCTCAGTGTAACGTCCTGTGCGACTTCCGCCGCCTACCGATCTTACAGAGGTAATGATGAACCTTTGAGGCTTTACTCCGGAAGTGTGACGCAAACAATAGACTCGGAATAAAACAGAATAGGGCCAGTTAATAAGTGTCGTGACATGTGTTGGGTGGTAAGTAGTTCTAATGTACTGCTTACGGTGAACAATGTCATGGTAATATGGATTAACAGGGCCTGACACTTGAAAAAGAGTGAAACAATTGATCTAAGGTAATGATTAATCTGCGCTTAGCCGGATCTGCCTGATAAGCTTTAGCTTCATTTACATATTCACTTACTCACAAAGCTAACCATGATATCTTCCTCGGCTCGAACCGAGCAGAATAAAGTGTGTTGAATTTTGCGTCATGGCTTGGCAAGAAAAAAGATGAAAAAAGGGGCAAGACTGCTTTTGTTTGCCTGAACAGCTGTGAGACGCAATGCCTCATTAAAATAGGGTGTGAACGGGGGGGGTAGGGGGGTAACACGCTGATTGGGTCCAAAGGGTTTCAGCCCCTATAAGGGGGGTTTCACTTCCTGTGAGAACATCCTTCTGTGACTGTATTAGTAGCATATAGCCATGCTGGATATAGAACTGTATTTGATTTTTTTATGGCATCGTTCTTCTTTACACACAATAGACAACACCTGTTGTAATCTTGGTTAATCCCAGGGCTGCTTTAGCAAGCCGTTCTGGGCGGCTAATCCGAGAGGGCCTTTTCTAGTCCTGGAGTCTGTGGAATTAACTTGTGATGGGAGGCATTGCTTAATGAACACAGCGCACAGGTTTAATCCCATTAGCTGGTGGCCGGATTGACCTCTGACATGCGGTCACCACGTTATAATCTCCATCCCTGCCTTTTCCCTTTTTCTGCCAGATTTAGACAATCGATCCCCTACCCCCTCGTCCCCGTTCTGTGGCCTGCGTAAGCGTAACGCATAATATTGCATTGGGAACAGTGAGTAATCTTGACATATGGCACTGAGGCTCTGGACCTTTAAACACAAGCAAGCTATTGACTTAAACATTGTATTGATTATGTTCACATCTACCAAGTCTCCGTTAATAGAAAATGCGTCGGCAAGCACATTAATTACGTGACAGACTGTGATCTGAATATTGATCCAAACAAAGCCTCAGATGCACTAACAAGGCAGCCGCAAGCAATTGATTGTTTGCACAATTGCTGCTGGGATTATTGAACAAAATAAACAGAAAGACTGAATCATTTTTGCGCTGCCAGAACGGTCTGCCGTTATACAACAAAGAACAATTTTGGGCAAATCTGACTTGATAATCATAATTATAATCATAAACTGTGTGGTGTGAGGGTTTCTTCAGAATATGTTAAATATAGTATCTTCCTGTGGTTTTCAGGTCTTAAATCATTCATGAAAACATGAAAAGTGACGTAATGACGCCCTCTGCTGGACAGTGCAATATTGACCTACATCAGCATTGCAGCACAAGCTGCACATTTCCTTGGATTTTAGAAATTAAAACTTTAAAGTAGTGAAACTTACCACCCAGAACAGTGTTCTGTTAGCCAATGATTGATATTCGTCAATAGTTGATAGCACACTGAGAATCAGGCAAGACAGCACGATGAGAAAACTGCAGACGAAAACGATAAAGTGCAATTTAACATCTATATGAAAGAGTGATGCAAAGATGAATTTTTCTTCAGTACAACTCTTTCTTGTTATCTTTGATAAAGTGTTATGACATATTACATGTAAAGAGGTTTTTAACATTTGTTCTGTATGGCACAGAAAATACTATAGACAGTTTCAAAGCAACAACATAAACAAATGTTACTGCGCATGCACGCTTTTGTGGCCCAAATGAAACTTCCGGTACACATCCGGAAACAAGTCTCGGAGTCCCTGCAGATTATTTTAAATAACAAGCAAAAGAAGTGAATTATATTTGCTAGCAAGTTTAAAGTTTTATTTTGGGTTACCAGTAGAAGAACTGTACTTGGCTAAACTTAAATGCGATAAAGTTACACGATCCAACAAATTCTTTATTATATATATATATATTATTAGCCACTAGCCAAGAAACACTGACCGAAAGTTAAACTCGGGTCAGGCCTGTGCATCCGATAAAACCGTCTATAGGACTGGCTCCCAATTACAAACTCCACAAAAAATTATGTTTGCATATGTTAATATCTACCAAGAGGCAAAAAATTTTTTTTTGAAACTCATTTGTGAAGAAAACAATATTGGTTTAGTTCTGTAAATGGTAACAGTTAAGGCCCTGAAACAGCATCTATAATGAGGTAAAACTCTTTGTAACAGTGTAAGGTTAAGCACAAGCACATCACAACAAGGTCATCATTTGTATGCTCAGTATGAACCAACAAAGGCTTTATTGTAGCTACAAAGACAAAAGATAAAGTTGTGTTCTTTTGAAAAGATAAGTGTGTTTGTTCACACGCAACCATGCTATTAATCTGACAGGGACAAACTCTCCAAACCACAGGATTTCTCCTTCACATGCCTTAAACCTTGATAACAGCTTTCGAGGAGAAAAGCAAAATTAACCTTTTTTTACACGGACAAAAAAAACCATTGAGATTCAAGAGAATTCAAATAATCAATGATGATTCAAAATGTAAATTATTTTTAAAATGTCATAAAAATTTGATATCGCAATTACACATTTTAATACAAACAGCAGCACATTTTCATCGTCTTTTTAGTCAGTTAATTTGCAAGTGCTATTACTAGTCAGTGTGTTTTCATGGCAATGATGTTCAACTTGTGCAACCGCTCATCTCAATAATTCATTAGTCTGACTTTATTAGCAATAAAAATAAAGCACTAAGAGCTATGAAGCCCAGCTGCTGCCAACAAACAGAGCCCAGCTGTTGTCTGTCATCACAAATTCAGTGGGAGGGACCAGAGACGTAAACGAACATACAAACATAACCTTGGGGTAAGATGGCTGCAGGTTGGCAAATACAGTATCTATCTTATTATGAAATCAATACCGTTGAATGACCTTGAACCTGCCGTAAGCCGTCTATAAGAGGTACAGGTCAATAAACATGCCGGAGGGTACCGCACGATCCGGCTCCTCATCAGCTCACTGAGTGGCTAGAATAATTGATCTGCCCATCCGCAGTGGTTAGTCAGGGATAATAAACGCAGCAAATGACTCTGTTCCTCACAGCAATTACAGGTAATCTCATCCACGGCAATCAGAGGAATTAGATTGTGTTTTAATGCGAAGAGTTGAACAGAATCTAACGTGCATCAGTCCATTTAATCTGTTGTATACCTGCAGAATCCTTTAAAATTCACAGTACTTAACCTGCAGGTCTGAAAATGTTTATACTCACATCTCGCATCATGTTTTATGCATTAGGTAGATGTTTTCACCACTTGTTGCGCATTCAATACATTTTTAAGCAGCAAATGGGATTCAAACTTATGACATTTTATATATATTTTATACATTCAACACTCTACTAGTAGAGCTACAAAGATATTCGATACCTTTTAGTGGTCTACATCACTAGCATTACATTATATGTGTCACAGGATGATGCAAAAACGAAGCATATTTAGGGATGTACTTCCTGTTTGCATTGATTTTTAGTGACTAGTTTGCACGTCCTTATCCTCTCCTCTATTGTTTTATCTCTGTTCTACATGTCTCTGCCGTCTTTGGCCAGCCTTTGAGCTCAGTCCAGACCTTGCTTGACAGCGAGAGGCATTTCACACGACCACCTATCGCACAGATAACAATAAAAATGTTCTGACCACCAATTACTAGTTTTACCAACAGCATGTACACAAACAGGGGTCACACTTTGACGATAAGTGTCGTTTCTCCACAGCCTTTCAAGCAGTGATAAGCATGTGCACATTCTTGGCTAACCTACCCTGCCTCCTACGCTCTCACTTATAAGAAGAAACGCTCTTCTTTATTCAGGGGAGACTCCTCAATTTCTCGCTACAGCTAACAGTTGGCTAGTGTTTAAGGCCCTGGGCTGGTAAGGCTGGAGCTGGGCATGAATTATGAACGGAGAAGCCCAGTTGTGCCCTTAAGCGAGGCAATTAACTCCATATTGCACCATAAGGACTGTCTTAAATATGAGTGCTCTGTAAATCACTTCGAATAAAGCCCATCTTCAAAATCACAAGCAACCAGTTAATTACCGAATAAAACCATCAGTCTAATCTTCAGGTGATTCATAATAGTTCATAAGGTTCTTATAATAAACAGATAAATAAAACCAAGTATGCAGAATGATCCAGTATAGTGCAGCCTCTTGCTGTCAGTGAAGCACACCGTCACACTCTCACTTTGTCCTGACATCTCTACCCAACACCACTGAGTCACAGGGTTACCAAACCCACAGGGCCCCTGCTGAAGAGAGCCACCCCTGCAGCCAAGTTTAGCTGCCCGCTATCACCTCCTCTTCTGCTAGAGATACAGAGCATGAAAGAGAGCGCGTCCTTTTATTCGGAGAATTGCAAAACAAATGCATCCTGTAGAATAGTCTTCTTTTAGTTCATTTAGCACGCACCATCATGCACATTCTGTCACTAATAAATTATGAATGTATTATGATTTCTGAAAAGAATACAAATGTAGGTTATGGCCGAACTTAGTAGACAAGCAACCTCTATAACAAAAGTTGATGTGGAATATATTTCTTGGATTTTTACACGTAGGCTAGGTGTTGTTGCACTAAAAAGCATATTTCATGCAAAAAGTTATTTTCAACACTTCACACCAAAACAGCTGTTCTTTGGGTGGGGGGGAATCACAAATATACTTACACTGTAAAATGATACACAAAGCATTTCCAACCTGATGGTCTCTCCAGAAAGTTATAAACGCGTCCCTGAAAGAAGGATCTGGTGAGTATGGGACGGGTGGTGCTGTACACAGACATGCGGTGATGGAAATGAGACACCCGGCGCTGTGTGATTATTGTCGGTGCCGTCAGAATCTCATTGCGCTTATTCCCATCCGGAGTCTCTGACCTGGACCTGCCGAACCTCACGCTGTCCTTTTGCATCTGCAGAATGTCGCTCATCCCTTGTTCTGAAGGTCCAGTAGTCCACGAAGGTTCTGCTGCTGTATTCTGAAAGTTCATATTGCTGCACAAAATACACTTGCTGAAGTGCACCAGAGGTTATATCAAAAGATAACGGGTGAAAACTTTGTTGAGATTGATTTTAATCCTTTTTGCATCGCTTCATTCGTGTTTTTAAGATGTCCAGCAGCATATTAGCTTACTTTTAATAGTAAAGTGAAGCTGGCATGGCAGTATAACGGGTGAAGCAGCCCATCATCATAAGCGGCACTTATGTTTCTAACTGAGCTGCATGTATCAATATTCATAACCCAGCTGTGACGTGCCAGGAAGAGGCGTCGGTGCCAACAAGTTTGCTTTATGATTACAATCAACAAATCATTTAATATGTAGCAACAACAACTCGATAAGTGATGAAGAGCACCGAAACGTCACACGTTTTGTAAAAGTCGACTTTTTTTTGAGCACCCATTTCAAGTTGATTTTGCTATTATATTTTACGTGCATGGAATTAAATAGCTAAACCAACTTTAAGACCTTTGTTAGAAGAAAGGATAGTAAAGTAATATGATGTGTATTAAAATAACATTTGTCTATGCAAAGAAAGTAAAGGTGCAGTTTCATTTAGCATGACCTTGAATTGTTTCCTCACCCTTGAGAATTCAGGAAGGTATTGATTCACTGAGAAGCAGGTTTCAATTGCTGTCATGTGGCAGTGAAGTGGTGACAGATACTGTTGTCACATAGATATTAAGATATACCACAAA
Source organism: Oreonectes daqikongensis (assembly GCA_026939265.1). Taxonomy (NCBI): domain Eukaryota; kingdom Metazoa; phylum Chordata; class Actinopteri; order Cypriniformes; family Nemacheilidae; genus Oreonectes; species Oreonectes daqikongensis. Next base: position 4,773,904 of record JAOTQM010000343.1, on the reverse strand, counting down.
GAGATATAGAGATCATCTGAGCAGAGTGAAGCCTACTCTCAAATATTATAGTGTGATGACCAGTTTTATTATATGGATTTAGCTCTTGTCGGATGCCATTTGACTATGTTTCAATGTTACAAGTGAAAAAACGTTAGCTTTGTCTCGAGAGCGAGAGATAAGAACACACTTTTGTTCAGAAGGTGAAGGTTTAAGTCCTATTAAACATGAAATTCATATAGTGAGAAAATCATAACCAAAGATGTCAAATTATGCTTCTACACTAAAATCATGTGGTGTTTAGTTTAACACCCCTTTGCTCCATCACACCTGCCAGTACATTCCTGAAAACCTTGGCCCCCATTGACTTCCATTGTATGGACACAAAAGCACTACATTTGTTGTGTTCCACAAAAAAAATAGTTGAAGTATATGAGCATAAATAAAACTAAAACAATATTTATTTTTGGGTCAAGTTCAAATTGAACAGATCTTTCAGAATGTGGCATGAACAATGTACAGCAGGGGGCAGTATTTCAGCAGTCACCCTTAATCATTCCTTTAATCATTTCTCCTTTTTGAAACAGGAAACATTGATCAACAATTCATCTGATCCCTCACCAGCTTAATATGGGTCTGTCTGAGAGTACACACCTAGTGGCTTGAAGTGAATAAATGACTATAAATGTAGTGCAGTATAATTAAAACCGCTTATTCCCACAGAGGCTGAAGCATCATCTGAAATATAGAGGCAAAATACTGTATCGTTCATGTAACAATGTGGTCCATTCCAGAGCCTGGAGGGATAGGGCCATCCTGAACATTTCTCTTGTGGAACAGTGAGAAATGAACATTTAGAAATAGGTCACTTGTATCTTCTTTCAACCAACATGATGTTTTGTGGGAAATAAAAAATCAAAATCCCTTGTGCCGGGAAAGAACAGTACAACAGTGTCCTTCTCATTATTATTTTTAGAAGTGCCTGTGCGATTTGTTACTGACAGCAACAATAAAAAATGAAGAAATATTTTTAAGGAAACATTCTCCAAAATTCTGTCATTTATGCACCCTCATGTTTTTCCAAACCTGTATGACGTTCATTCTTCTGCACAACAGAGAAGAAAATATCTTTTTGATCCACATAAGAAAGAGTCATATACGGGTTTTGAACAACGTGAGGGTGAATAAATGATGACAGAAGTGAAACATCATCAATGTAGAAATTGCTCATTTTAACAATTTACTTTCGCACTTCTCAAAAATGACCACTAAAGTGAAACTATTAGAATCTTTCACTAGCAGGAGATTCCTTTACCTTTTAAGTGGTTTTTCCGATCCCGTTCTGTTACATTCTAAACTTTTTATAGGTACTTATCCTGGCCTACTTTTTGACCCCAAAGACCGAACAGCAGCAATGTTCGCTGTAGAATGGCAGTGCAATTCCCTTAGCTAGCAAGCATGATTTCAACACAGGCTGGAAGCTTTAATTAGGCCCATCTGCCACTTGGCTCCTCCACAGAGCCCTCTAATGGAGGTAAACTGAGGTATTGGATCTAAATGGCAGAATATGAATTTGTAATGATCCGTTTTGCTCAAAAGAGAGGCGCGAATGACTATTTTTGTCTTTTATGTGGTTTGTTTTGATACCTGGCTGTTGAAATGTCACGAATGCTATCCTTACACGCTGAATTTAATGCAATGCCTTTGAGCACCAGCCATACAATGAAGAGTATCATAAAGCACCTATTGGGGTTCCTATTGATTGAGCTCAGCGGCGCTCAAGTTCATTACCACTGAAGTGCTTTTTGATAACATGTTTTTATGTATTACCTAGAAAAGTGCTTCTCTCCAGCTGAGTAGACTCAGTCTCTGTCAATTTCAGATTTTTGAGGCACATTAAATTAACCATTGCCAGCCTTCAGGAGCAGTGATGTCACATGAGTCTCTCTCTCACACCCGGGGGATGAAACCCGTCATTTTATATAGCGTGGTGTGAGTGAGTGGATCTCTGTGTCTGAGAGCGACTTTCTGGGGGAGTCAGAGGTAAAATGGGCTGTGTTGAGTTACTGCTCAGTGATGTGAGAGAAAAAAGAGAAAAATCATTGGATATTTTTATCCACAGTGCTGGAATGAAACAACACGAGCTGAAATAGTCATATGAAAATGTCCTCGTGAAATAAAGAAGTTTTGTTATAACTGACAAATGCCCAAGAGCATCTTTTGATCGAGTTGCTAGGGTACAAACACATCTCCTGTCCTGAGAGGATCAAGTATATTTGCTTGGGAATTCAATGGTGTCTGCCTTTTATGCCAGAAATCATTGATCTTCAATGCATTTCATGTCAAGTATGTCAACGATTGGCCAGGATAAAGTCCCCGGGGTGGTCCGTGAAGCTGTACAAAACCTTGAACGGCTACTGATTGAAAAGAGAGAATTCACTGCTAACATCAGGAATACTAATGTGGTTCAAGGTTTTTTATACCTGCAATGAACTGGAACAGAATAGCTCTTCTGTGCGCCCTTGCTTGTCTATCTCCTCGTGGCGTGTAAGTGGTTTTACCTCTTGCCTCACCTCTCAGATGTTGTAGAGGCAATATACATCCAGACTAATAGCTTATAAATGCTCTCTAAGTGGCAAGTTACAGTGCTGGTGTAAAGTATACGTCGCCGGTATCTTTGACTAACTGTAATGTATATGAATATTTTGGTACTATAATAGTGGCCGTGATATTTTGCAGATCAAATCGTAGATATATATAATATATATATAAAGTTTTCAACATAAAAGTGTTTATATGAAATAACAAATACCTTAGTGAGTTATTTTAGTTTTGTTGTAGTTTAATTCATATTATGATTTAGCTGTTTACATTTTTAGCTTTTATGTACATTTTTGTTTTATTTTGAGCAGTGCAGTTATGTGTTTTTGTCATTTTATTTTTAGATAAATACATTTTTGTTTTAATTTAATTTAATTTAATTTAATTTAATTTAATTTATAGTTTTGGTTATGGTTTTAATAAACTAATAACCCTTGTTAATTTATCTTGTAACCTGGTGTGAGGTAACACTATTTGTGTTGTGAACGATGAGTCTGTCCATTTTTAGGCTTCATCTAAATGGTTTCCAGTATGTGGTTCTATTGATTTTTGTATCTTATAGATACTATCTTTAGACTCACTGTCAAGACATCTTCTGTTACTTTCCAAGTAAGTGCTTATTCTCAGCACACGCACGCATGCACACAAACACCCACACATACAAATGCGCATACAGACAAGAACATGTTCGTCAGAATGATGGGGACTCTTTACCTCCCATGAGCTCAGAAATGTAAGAGTTCACCATTTTGTGACATCACACAATAACAACAAAATACAGAGAGGGTTAGCTTGGTGAGTCACTCTCTCTCCCTTCAAGACACTTTTCATTCCATGCTGTTAAACTAATGGGATCAGCACATGAAGTACAGAGACACTGCTGAATATGCCGGTCTCAGGCAGATGAGGGGAATGGCTCTTGTCATAGAAGCCATCGGGCGACGGCACGAGGAGACTTATGGTTTTCAGAGGAGGGGTCGCAAGTGAAACATCGTGTGTGATGTGACTGGGGACTGAATTCTTTTTGCTTAGTGATCAATCACCAGACCCATGTAAATGTAGCCTTTGTTTTGTTTATGCCTGAGGAAATTCAAAATAAACATGTGATGCATAACAATTAAGAGGTACTTTGGTTCCTGTCTGGTATGACTACATGCAAACTAATCTGGACGGAAGAAACATGGATTTGCTCTTAGTTTTGCTCAGAACAAATGGCCAGATGCATTACCCAGATGCGGACCACAGACGCACAGGACGACAAAAGTGGAGTTCATAATGAACAATTCCTCATAGCCCTTCTACAGTCAGCTATTATGAAGCACCTTTAGCCTCTGGTTTGTTCCACCTCAGTGCTCCAAGAAGCTCTACTGGGAATGCCTGTCGCCATTAGGCTGTACAACATTGTCCCCTCCTCACGTGCTTGCTCACATATTACTCCAGCGGTTCCCTCGGTCAGGAGTAATGACATTGAACAAGGTCACTCTATCCCATGCAAGCACCCATTTCTACCAAATAACATGTTTATATTTCTCACTGTGTATAAAACGCTACTGCACTGCATGCTCCATCTTGCACTGTCTTGTTTGATTGCTCTATGGGGATGTGCCTTGTGCACTTTTCTCTTGATGTTGCTGCAGATTTCACCCTGAATTGTCCTGCGGGGTTCAATTTTTAATACTAAATATCAGTACTTTGTAGCTACCTAAAAGCAAAAATGTGCACAATCCAATGTTTGATGGTCAGTCTGTTTATGAGATTTTAATGAGGAAGGCATTCACATAGTTAAATAATATATTGTTTGAAAATTAAACATCACTTATTTAAACACAATAAGAAAAGTCAATTTCAGACTCCCCGTGTAGTGTGTGGTTCATAATCATATAACATAATCAGTTGCTAAACTTATTACAAGTAATCGTAAGCAATTTAAAGTATAAACCTTTTTTTATTTAATTTTGCATGATCTGATAGGAATGATAAGATTTTGATCTTGTTTCAGTTATAGGAGCTAAACATAAATCTGATGTAGATAATGTGTCTCCAAGGTGATATCGTGATAAGGGCAAGAAGTGACATTTAGCACTTGACAGAGTTTGTCATGCTTGTTGCCCTTCAAGAGACCTCATGTCTCTGAAAGTAACTACGCATTTAGATTGAATATAGGCTATGATTTAATTTTCTTTCCAAGTCAGAGAGAAGAACGTATAAATGTATGTGGGTCAATGACGTATAAGGATTTTCAACTGGCCAATTTTAAAAGAAATAAAGAAATAATATTAATTGCAATTAATCAAACAATAAGAATGTGGTATACACATGAATGCAGAATAAAGAATTAAATTAAGTGATTTTCATGTTTTTTCATCTAAATGAATTGGCCATGTCATGTGGTGCGACTGTGATTAATGTTAAGAAAATGAATTCATTTTAACACTTAAAAAAAAGGTTTTCAGTTCTTAGTATTTAAAGTGTTTAGGAACAAAGTATTTGCATTTCTTTGAGTTTTGGTAAGTTAAGATCTCATATTTTTGTTCTATTATTTTGTCTTCTTAAGATTGCATACAACTGATAAAAATGTTTTAAACCATCCACTTAAGCATACTGTATCTAAGATTCATATTTCAGCCGCAGAAATTATATATATTTTATTTGAAATGTATTACAATTATTGCTATTATTGGTCGCACCACATGATAAGTGTATGTTATTTGTCAATTACCCATATAATAGAATGAAAAATATGCTTTAATTCTCTTTTCTATGTCAGCCACCTATGTTTCAAGTTCTGTAACAGAGATGCATATATACATGCATATATCAAAAATAATTTTTTATTATGTTTTATTGTTTTATTATGTTATTTTGTATTTCTATTTTGTTCCTGTATTCCTTTCCTGTTTGTTCCCCTTCCCCATAGGACTTATGTATCACTCATGTTTGAACTACTTCTTGTGTTTTTCATGTTATGGTAACAAGGTGAGATATTATTAAACTAATAATGGATCCTAGCATTTGCTGTGTAAAGACTTAATTTGTGACTATAAAATGTGTATTATGAAAATTTATATGGTGTACCAATAACAGCAGTGATTAAAATGTTAAATAAATACGTTTTAAACCTTATTGAAGGAATTTCCATCTGTGCTGGATGCATAGTTTATTATTTATTTTTATTTGGTCCAAGTAATCCATTTCAAAAATATTTTATTTATTAATATTTTAATATTTTGTTATAAAAATGTTGTTTTTTAATGAAAGAAGTTAATATGTTGGCACAATTATATTTTTATCTACATGAGTAATTTCGAACATTTAACCTTTTTAAAAAAAAAATAAGATCATTAGAAACATTTTTGTCAAAAGATCCTAAACTTTTGACCAGTAGTGTAGATTCTCAAAAAGTCCACTAATAATAATGAGTGAATAGACACAGTGTGCTCTGTGATGTCCTTTTGCATTCTAAACCAGGAAGCCAAAGTGAAGACTTCCTGATGAATACCAAATAAGCTTTGGCATGCGAGCGGCTCGAATAAATGCATAAAATAATCTCCAGTGGTACATGCAAATTATTTTTGGCAAACAAGTTGCATCATAAACTCTGTATTTTCCTATTGTCTGGTGTATTAGAGAGAGCATCAGTTATGTTGCTAAAACCCTAAATGGAGGAAATGACAGATCAATGGGGGAAAGGAAACACGACAAAAGAGTAAACACAACAAAAGCTGCACTGTTAAATGAAGCATGTTATGTGGTGTTCAGCGGGTTCTAGGGGACAGTTGTGAGGCTCATCCTGAAAGATTCATTGTGAGATATGCCAAAGAGGAGCAGATGAACATGTCACCAGTCCACAGAAAACTGAAGCAGAATTGTACAATTTTCAGTGGACAGACACTGAATTCCATCAGCCAATAAGAACTTCCCACTGACATCACGTCATGTCACGGATAAGGAGAGGAAGATATTCACAGTGGCCTGGATCACCAACATTTATTAAAAGGTTTAACTACAGGGCATGATATCATGCAGGGATTGTATTTAGAAGTATTGACATGGACTGAAATAACATAGAGTCAGAGCCTATAGGAAGAGACAATTCCTTTTGACTGGAGACACAAAAGAGGGTTTAAAATTAAAATTCATTTTTAAAGGTCTTTCATCTGTTATGCCTTATGCATTATTTACATTTTTTAAGGGATTTTCTGTAAATATTAAAACCGCAGTCTGTAACTTTTGTCCATCTATTGCCATCTCTGTTTGAAACACAAAATTGCTTAACATATCTTTACATGCCTTAATGAAAATTAACCATGTTTTTTTGTGTGGTAAAAGTGTAGTAACCATGCTTTGGTATATTGATTACTATTGGCAAAACCATGTTTTTACTACAGTAACCATGTTTTGTTGGTTTTAAAACCAGGCTTACTGTGAATTTTGATACTAGAACGTAAACAATAAATATAAGCTTATTATTAAGTGTGACACAGAGCTGATTTTGTGATTATTGTGTATATATTATTTAATAAAGAATGCAAAATATAGCTTCAGCAGCTTTAACGGGATAGTTTACCCAAAAGTGAAAATTCTGTCACCATTTGCTCACCCTCATGCCATTTAAGTTTAATACCTGTATAAATAACTTTGTTATGATGAACACAGAGAAAGATATTTGGAAGAATGTCAGTAATTTTCAGTTCTGGGACATCATTTACTACCATAGTAGGAAAAATTCAATTGGAGTCAAAGGTGCCCCAGAACTTTTCAGTGGTAGTTTCCTACTTTGACAGTGGATGATGTCCCAGGACTGAAAACTCAAAATTGCATTCTTTCAAATATCTTTCTCTGTGTTCATCGGAACAAAGAAATGTATACAGATTTGTAACAACATGAGGGTGAGTAAATGATGACAGAATTTTCATTTTTGGGTGAACTATCCCTTTAACTATACTTAGTTTATTATAACCTATCCAAGATTATCTTATGGTTGAATTTAGAAACATTGATGATGAAACAAGAGCTTTAGCCACTACACCAAATGACCAATGGGCATGCAAGACATGGATATGTTTCTAAAATGTCTGTGTTTTGCTAAACAATTCTACGTTGGGTTACAATCCCTACACAAGCAAATCTGGGACACAATTCTTTGGAGTAAATAACTCAGCCTTACTATGAAACATTTGTTAGGTCATTTTGGTGAAAGGCGGTTTAATAATACCAACAACACTGCTATTTCATTTTTCCGAATGGTGACCTCTTCTCATTTCAGTCCGAACTCTAATCCATTTCTCATCTCCGCCCTCAGACTGGCGTGAGTGATGAACGTGTCTCCTGGACTCTCCAGCGCCATTGGGTTGAAGCGTTGTGCTCCGTTTCAGAAAAGCCTGTAACCTTCCGCTCCAAGCCTGCGAACAACACACAAGCATTTACACCATAATTAAACACAGCTCGAAACCCCTCTTTCGGCATCTGTATCACAGCGCAGGGAAGGACTTTGGCTCATGTGCTTTTCCAGCTCAGCCGACCCTGTGGTGACATCTGCTGCGGTGGAAAAGGCAGAGTGGCTTGTGCCCGCTTTGCTGGAGGACTCTCATTACAGACACCATACTGCCGCTATGCCTGGAGGCTGTGCTGGCTATGGAGACCACCGCTTTTTCTTTCTCCCCCTGTACTTCTCTGCCTTTGCTCTCCCTCAGCAGCCGCTCAGAAAGGAGGCCGTGTCATCTGTGATGCACTGCTCGACTCTGTTGCTTCAGGGCAGAGCTGGAAAACAATGGTGATGCCTGACAGACAAGTCAAAGACCTTGCAATTGCTGTTGGTTTGTAAGCATAAACAAGGGACCCTCAAAACTTAGCAGTGGTAATTACGTCTGTCATCTTTCTGCGGACTGTTTAAATCCTCAACCAGGGTGAGCGGCTCCCTCAGGCTGACCTCTGACAAACACAGTTTGGCACGAGTAGAGCGTAATACTCCCAGACAGCTGTTTACCCCATTCCAGAGTTAATGCTTTTTTTTCCAGCGGAGTGACGTTTGGCGACAAGGTACATGCATTACATGGAGCGAATTTGCAAAGTGCGTGAAACTGCCTGTTTATTTCTGGTAGAGATGCAGAGCCCAGATAAACAAACGCTTATCTTAAATAGATGAGTGAATAATAGATAAGCCCTTTAATATGAAATCATTTAAACTGGGATAGAAACTGTTTTGCGACTGCATAGCGTTGCCAAAGCCTCTGGAGTGATGCCACAGTTCTTTCACTCATAACTCAAGTGATAATTGGGAATATTTAGGATTTGCCTAAATAAAACACCAGAGATGTACATTGTGATATTTGAAGTTGATTTTGTTTTACCACATTGTTTGGTGAAATTTTAATGGACATACTGTAATCCAAATAGGTAGGTTTATGTAAATGAAAATATGTCTTTACCTAAACTGACTATATTATGTTGTCACATAAATACTGAGATTACCGATGATCGCTTACATTTTTGAACTTGCCTAAATGACTGTATAACTTCTGTCTCATTTCACTTTTTAGTTAGATTGATGTCCCTTTTTCCTTGTCCTGTGCTTCTAAAAGAACAAATTGTATTTCGTACCCCACAAGTGCCTTCTTGTAACCTTGCAACCTGCCAAACATCAGATGTTTCACCTTGTCAAATCTGAGCTTTCCCTCGTGCCTCATCATCTGTAACACAAAATATCACCTTTGAAATGAGACATTTTAACTTTAGCAGCCACTTTTTTCAACGCAACTTACACTAGAATAATTGCACGGACAGTTTCTACGGAGCAACATAAGTTCTTTTCTCAAGAACATATTGACGGTGGAGATAGATTTTGATGTCAGTAACCCTGCAGACGCTGGCTAATGGGAATGAGTTGATGATCTGTTTTCAGCAGGCAACCCAGATCTGTAATTTCTAGACTTTTCTATCATTGTCCCTATTAAACATCAAAGTGCAGAGTTTCATATGAATTTACCTGAGAATGTGTAGGGATGAGGTTCATGCAAATCAGCCCGGTGCTGCCGAATCCCTTGAGAAAACACTGGAGCGTGACAAACAACTCTTGTCAGTTCTTGGCTGTTTCCATGAGACTGTTGGAACTCCCACACTGCAGGCCGATCATTATCCATTACATGACTTATGAAACACATCTAGCACACTGCTACACAGTTGGACTTCAGCCCTTCAAGCATAACACATTCTACCATGTCGCATTATTTAAAACATTCATTAACAGAATTCTGGTGGAGCAGAGCTTCTGTAATGTAATTTTACTCATCTCCTCTGACCTTTATCCATGCATTGTAATTTGTTTGAAGTTGTCTTCCCTATTTCCTCAGAATTACAATTTTACTTCAGGATCTTGTATTCAATACTGGCCACTTACAGGCTTAGAACAACATGAGGGTGGGTAAAATGAAAAAAAAAAGTTTGTAACAGTTATTGCTTCAATGTCGAGCAAAAACAAACAACTGTCAATTCATCGAATTGAAATCATATCAGTAACAGGTTATCGTTCCATAAAGAAAGCTACTGTGTTACTAACAAAAATGTTACGAACCTGAAACGCATGCACATATAGGAAGCTAACAAATAAGTCTTTAGCAAGTATCTATTTTAAATACCATTCAGGCGGAACAAAACATGAGCTAAATCATAAAATACACTCTGCGTTTACAAGCGTGGATAGTTTCAATACAAAATGACTTCATGATCTCATTGTAGCTCACCTGCTTTAGGGCACAAAACAGCTCTTATAGTAACTCACCGCTTTACAGGTTGCTCCATCACTCCACAATAAGTTTCGTTTTTGGCCCATGGTTCATTTTAATTGGATGTTTTATCCGGCATGCACAGATGAGCTACTTCATTTATCAACTGACACGCACAGATGTAATGGTATAATCTCTGGATGACACCGCTTACCAAGGCATACCCCTCTCTGAAGCATGTAATCTCCCTTGAAGAAGAGATGCTTCCTCCTTGCCAACTTATTATTAGCAGGAGAAAGCTTCATTTGAAGAAAGCTAGGCATTAAGAGAAGCGCGCTGATGTGGCTGTCACTGCTTCGTGGTGCCTGCACAATCTCAGCATCTGGGAGCTTTCACCAAAATATGCCCGTGTAACTAAGAGCGGAGGCGACAAGACTAATGAAAATAAAACAACATGCATGGAAACGACCCAGCGCTCACAATGTGTGGAGTCACTGGGGGATGAGGGAGGCTGGATTGAAATCTAAATGAAAGGAGATGGACATCTCATGAGGGACACGCTGATAGAGTTGCTTATGAGCGTGTGAGAATAAAGGTCTGGGGAGGACATTTTTTTGAAGAGGACATGTGGCTGATTCACTTAAATCCCACACACTGGTTTTTACATAGCGTGGGTGAGGCCTGAACTTGTCACTGCAGGAGCAGCCCACAGTGTGAAGAGAGGAAAATCAATATTTGCTCTTGGCAACCATGTTTCAAGCCCAACTCTTGGCATGTTTTAAAAGGAGCTTTATAGTCTCCCACTATCCCTGGGATTGTTGTAATACAGTCAATGAAGGAGTGCATTTTTAACATATGCAGTCTTGTGTCGATATATTTATGTAATACATCAAGGCTGATTCCACAGGCTTTGAGGTTAAGTCATTAGATTTATATTAGATTTATTATGCTAAAAAAACATAATAATAAAAAAGGAATTAAAGTAGGGGCACAAAGAAACTTACTTGCCAGACAACACAAGCACAATTTCTAAGAACCATGTCTGGCTCAACCTGCAAATCCCACCCCGGTTTCTGCTTGGATCTGTAAGGACACCAGCGTGCATGGAAAATGGACTCTAGATGAAAGATGTGTCAGTGATTTAAGGGCAGTGCTGATAAAGTGCGAAGGTTGTCAAGGGTTTGGGTTATTCTCTCAGCCACAAGGTTCAGTAGCAGTTGCAACAATATGAAATTATTGCTTGGGAAAACTGAGATCCCAAATGAGTTCCAAGACTGAGCATCGGTGATCAAACTGAGCATGCTCAACAGCCGTACCACCTTCACAACCAGGCTTAACATGCAGCTGAAATCCAGGTATGTGAAAATTATACAATTCGTACAATTATAGTCGTACGCTTTAGTACGATTTGCTTTTGCGCCAGTGACGTTTGCTTTCGCGCCAGTGACGTTAGGTGTAGGGCCAGGGTTAGGGGTGGAACTTCAGTATTGCTTAATCGTACGTTTTTGTCACATCCATCGTATGAATTCATACGAATTAGCCACCTCATAAAATACTTACGACTTCCTGTGAGATCAGGTTGGAAATACTTATGTCTCACATTTTGAGAAATAACCAGATGGTCTACTGCTTCCACAAGGAACTGAGGCCTCACCAAATTCATAAAGTAAATAAATAAAAATAGTGCAAAACAGTGAGCCAGGCGCCTTTTTCAAGTGCATGTGATATACCAAAATATGTATCGTGGTTATATTTTACTTGTTTACCAACATCATTACTTTCAAAATTGTTGTTTACATCATAAATAAACATACAGGTCACATGACAATAAAAACATGGTGGATGCAGTATGTCCTTATTGTATGCATGCATACGGCACCCACATATACTATAGAACATACTGTTTTAATAGTATAGTAAGTATTTACTCTTGCAGTAAATAAATAATTTGAATCATACTAAATGTACTTGGGCTCTACTCACACTTTTTATTTAGAATCTTGATGTTTTAGTCAACATTTAAAATAGTAGCTATTTTTTCAGTGCGCATTCAATTTTAAGATAAAAATATACATTTTTCATGCACGATTATGAGTGCATATTGAATCAAACATTTCACATATTCTGTGATAATTCAATAGTTGAGTGCTATCGTCTCGACTCTGAAACGCATCGGTTACACTTGCATCTGAGAGTGTTGTTTTCATCCTGCTTCATTGAGAATAAATCATTTATGAGAGCTGGAGCCTCAGGATTTGTTGCACGGTATGATATCTAGATTTTCCAAGAGTTTCTCTTATGACAGCCAGGATGCTTTCAATGCAAGATCCGTAATGAGCGATACAGACTAAAGAAAGGAACTGTCGCGAGTGTAACGCCTCAAAAAAGAAAAAACAATCTTGCTCTCTGGAGAAGGCACTTCTAACATCGCACCGTATACTATTGCGAGGCTATTTGAAATGGCTGATGAAATTCTGGGTGATTTGAACCTCCTGAAAAGCACTGCTGGTGACCCTTTATTGCTGAATGATGACTACAGAAGCCCTTTGTCATAAGCGGGAATGTACCATTGCTGATAAAACTCCTATATACCCATTCCCTTTGTAACAGTGTGTTTTATTGCTACTTTTTTGAAAGATAGTTTTTTATTTTATTTAGACATCAAGTCCAATTGCCCCCCATGGCTGCTGTATAGGTGACCACTTTTGCATCATTTGAAGTATCAAGCAATAAAATAAAAACAAAGGCAGGAAAGGTTAATGTATTCAATTTTCTTATACTGTCCATTTTAAGGGGTGTGTGGGGGGAGTATACTCATTTTCTGTAATCGCCTCATGCCCTTATTTGCATTAAACACAATACACTGTTAAACATTCATTATACCAATGAAATCAGACCCACAACAAAACATGCAATTAACATAGTCACTTCTTTGATTTGATTTTAATGAACTGAATTTTGTTTTGACATTTTGTCAAAGCTTTAATGCAAAAAAGTTTATCATTATACTATGTTGTGGATATATGAAACATGTGCATATGTATAGCCTAAATATATACAGTATACATTTTGCAATGACACATCAACATAAACAAGGTTGCACATGCACGCTTTTGTGACCAAAACTTAACTTGCAATACACATTTGCAAAGAATAGAGTCCCTGCAGATTATTTCTGATAACAAGCAAAAGAAATAACAATTAAATTTCATTAGCTAGCAAGTTTAAAGTATATCTGGTCAATATTATTTGGGGTTACACCGGTAATAAATGCGCCAAAGTTACATGACCCATTCAACAAATTGTTTATTTAATACAATTATTATACAGTAAAATATGTATAATTTTATATAAACTAATAAATAGTTATATTAGTAGCCTATCCAGACCGATCAACAAACACAAACTTCGGGCCAGGCGTGTGTGTCCAATAAAACCATCTTTGGAAAATCAGTTTTAAAAAGTCCTTGCTTCAGCTACGGAAAGCAAGCACTTCATAGGATTAATAGCATATTTGTGTTTTAAATCCTCCCACCACTCGTTTCATGGCAGTTCCACAAACATTTTGAGGGAATGCTCCTTGTTTTTGGCAGCAGAAAACATAATGCTTCAGCGGTAAATCTTCAGAGAAACTGCAATAGTTCTGGCTGACTCAGTCGACCAGGATGCAGGATCTAGAAAAGCAAGATATTGTTTGTTCACAGCCTTCAGCGGCTTTTGTTTCCATATGCGTACCAAGATGCAGGTATTAGCAATCAAGCATATGCCGAATATGACAAAAGCAAGCCTATGATAACAATAGAGCAGTGGAGTAGTTTTCTGCCCAACAGGAGGTCTACAAAAAGCTTCTGAGCTCTGAGTAGAGTTTTCAATATGCCCTTTGGAAATTACAGTGAGTGGCTTTCCTGTAATTGTGTGTTTTAGTTCTTTTTAACTTCCAGCTGAGAGGATCTCCGGCACCCACACTGCTTTAATTACAATACAGTGAATGATCATTTCCTAATTAAACACAAAAACACTCATTTTGTTTCTCCCACCCATTTCCTTTTTCCATCCTTTCATTTTGACACAAGGCCATCAATCCCATAAAACCATTTCATCATACTTGCTTGTTCCAAACCATTAGGTTCAATAAAGGAAATAAATATTCTGTACTATATTCTGATGATAAAACTGATTTCCAAACTCATTTGCAATGAATCAACCTAGCTACTGCTTTTTGGCACATTCGTGTTTCCAACAATCCCAACAATAGAGTTTGTGATTGTTCCTTTAAAAAGTCACAGCAGCTGGCATTTTGGTATGGTGGTGCTTCTAATCATACCCAAACTGGCATGCGAGGGCTGTCATCTCCGTAAGCAGCACAGACACAGCTGGTGGCACCTATCAGAGAGGAAAAAGCATATGAATTACTTGATTGCTTACTGCTGTTAGCCACATGGGAGTGATTCTATTAATTCATATTTCACCTCCTCACTTAGTACACTGCAACGGTTAAATGCCACTTTAGCATGTTAAAGGTTGGCAGTATCTCACCCTGTAATCTAATATAAGAGCCAATGTGCCACCTGTCTCAACTGGTCAAGAGGGGTGAAAACTGCCTCTGCAGTCAAGAATATAAGCACAGTGAAATTGCATTTGATGGAAATTCTGCAGCACGTTGCTGAGGAGTGAGGTTGAATTGTTTGTGATTGTGAGAGGGTAATAACAACTCTTCCATATACACTCTTAAAGGGTATTATTCAGACTGTATGGTTTTATAAAAAACCTTTCATATCCACAGAACCTTTCTTTTACAAAAAAGGTTCTTCAGACTATTAAAAGGTAAAGGTTCCTTTACGGAACAAAACATGGTTCTACTATAGCATCACCGCAAATAATTCTTTATCGAGTTTATGTTAGAGGCATTACATGATCATCAAACAATTCCTTTAAAATACATGACAACAGAAATATTTTAATCCTGTGTTAAGATGAAGCAGTAATACTGTTGTCATCTGCTCAGATTGTGGTCAATCCTTCCTGCTAAAAAAAAGAGAAAGCCAATAAAAACCATCATAGAAATTCTAATCGTTACCATTATAAACTATTCGTTTTTTGTAGTGTGTTTTGGGTATTATTCCAACAGGATTAATCCGTGACATACCAGTAGACACAGTAGACAGTGTTTAAATGCATACTTGGTTTAAAGCGATAGTTCACCCAAAAAATATAATTCTGTCATCATTTACACACCCTCTTATCAATTAAAACTTTTCTTTCTTCTGCAGAACACAAAAGAAGAAGAAAACAAATTTTGATAACAAAACAATGGCCGTACCTACTTTCTTTTATTGTATAGACACAAAACCAATGCAAGTCAATGGGTACCGCCGTTGTTGGGTTGACAAGAGGGTGAGTAAATTATAAAATAAATGTTATTTTGAGGTGAACTATCCCTTTCCACAGGTGTGTAGGTCTGTACATTGTGTACAGCTATCGGTATACTTCACTGTGTCATGGTACTCATTATATTATGAGTAAACATTTGCATAAACTAAGCCATCCAGTTTTTTCTTCTGTGCACTCTTGCCTGTTATTAAGCTGCATTTTAGTACTTTAAAAGACGTATTCTCATTCACATCCTTAATTATTGCAGACGAGGATGAAGGCTGAATTGGCAAATGTAGGCCATTATTTTAATATGAGACTGACTCATGTTTTTCAGTGTATAATGATTTTGTTCAATGTTTGTAAAAGAAAGTATATGTATTCATATACAGTTCTATTGGTTAACATGTTAATATGGTTAAAGTGCTCTATAGAGAGGAATTCAGAAAGGTTAGAAACTTAAAGCAAGAGGTGAAATACTCTCACAAAGCTTTCAGATGACAATCAGTTCATTTATGAACAGCCGGCGCTTGGCAGGAAAGTCAATTTTATCAAATGACAGATTGTCAAGCATCATTTCTTTTCAAGGGAGCTTTACTGATGAGTCAGTCAAAGATTTCATTTTTTTAAGGTACTCTGTAGACTTCAATGAAATGTAGAATATTGCTTGCATTATTTGTGATTGCAAAATATTAAATATAATTTTGGTCATGTTTGTCCCCACTGAAAATAAAAAACAAGACTCTAACTCTTTGGTTTACCTGTCTTCAAAGCATTCTGTAAAGAGAGTGTATGGTGAGTTCATGTGGTGAGACCCTGATGAGTAGCATCGTTCTGCATACAGCTCATCACACAGATGCTTTGTGTCATTGGCTCTCAGCAGTGGCCAATCTGCCTGTAATTACTCCCCTCTGCTGCAGGGCATCTTCCTGCTTCACCGTGGCTAACAGATTACGAAACTGAGAGCTAAGTTTGATCGGCGGAGTTAATTGAAAAGAAATGATCAGACAGCATTTTAGTGCACAGCAGCCATAGAGAAATTATTAACCAGAGGGTTGGCGCCAAACAGAGACATGTCCATTATATGGTAGTACGGCCTCAAGAAGTTTGACACTGCTGTGCCTTTATCTCATTCAAGAGAGGAAGGTTCCTGGCTGTTTGCGAACGTTACAAATTGCTCCACTTGATCCCACCAGAGCAGCTGTATTACAATGAAGCCATTCTGCGACTGAGCTACTTTATGCATATAGAGCAACGCCACAATGTACAAATAATTTACTCCCCATCCATCCACTTCTGCAAGGTCGATTCATTCTGTTAGCTGTTCGCAGACATGAATACTGCATGATAGACCCTAATCTATAGCTTTTAGCATAGCTTTCTGATATCATGCCATTGTAATGGTTCAATGTAAGGCGGTTCCTCTTCCCTTCTGTATTTTATTTTAACTTTGTGAGATATAGTAAACACTTAATGGAAGCCCACAATGTTTTATGGCGTTGTTGCTGGGTGCCTGCAAGCCTTCACCAGAGTGGAAAATAAGAAATGCCTTCAAATAATTCAAAATGACCTTGACCAAACAACTCTATCTGTGATAAATGCATACTGCTGCTGATAGCCTGGAACAAAGAAAAAAATGACCATTTAGTTTTCAGAACCAACATATTTAAAGTTAACTTCAGTCTCGCACAGCCAGACTTTGACTTACAGCATATGGTCCAGACTGCATTGCAGTTTATTCAAGAACCAGCACACACAACTCCACAATAACTTATATATTGACTATTTGACCATAATCCTGTGAATCTCTCAGTATCAAGTAGTTAAGAATTTTTTGCTTAATACAGGAGCAACTGGAGCATAACTTTGGAGCGAAATTTCCACGTGTCACGCAACAGCACAAGGAAGAAAAACTCTTTAAATCCACTTCAATAGTAACCATTAAAATCCAGCCAACAGAAAACCACAGCCAACCTGAACAAACCAATGACTCACAAAGAACTGAACAAAACAGGGAGTATAAATTCAGAACTAAACAGAAAACAGGTGAAGAGTAATGAAAAACCAAGGCAACGGAGGAGGAATGTTAATAAACCACATAAAACAAAAAGAAACAGTGCCACTTTTGCCTTGAAAATTTTAATAAAAACACTTAATTACATAATTTTAAAAGGTTACAGCAAAATTATGAAACACTACACTGACTACATCATAGGAGATGTTTTCAGATAACTCTGTACAGCCACATATTTAGGGCCAACAGCAATTTATCATTAACCTTAAATACTTTAGTCCTGTCTCAAGTATTTTCAAATTTATAAGATTTATTCATTTAGCAAATGCTTTTATTTAAAGCCACTTGAACAGAACAATTCCTCTCTAGTATTTGTATTTCACTGAGAAACCTGTGTAGGTGCCTTGCGGAATACATACCTGTAGGCTCAATGCTCCAACCTGTTTCTCTTTAAAATAAAATCACACTATAACGTTTTGAATATTTTTCACTGATCCAAAATTACACATCATCCTGTTTTTGTACATATAATCCACCAAATATATGAAGTGGCATAATCTGTCATATTAAAAAACAAATATTCTCTATATCTCAGAAACACTTACCTTAGAGATGTCACAGCTAATCAATGTTGGATTATATCCTCTATAGCTTGTAGGATTTCCAAAGCGCTAAGCTGTAGCACGGTTTGCTGAAGAGCCCTTGCAAAGATGCTTAAGAGTAATCTACAAATTACAGAGAGTGATTCATTTTGACGTGCTAGAGTCAAACATGCAAATTTGTTCAAAAATATGTTGGTGTTCAAAACAAATGTGCAAGTAATTACAAATGTGACACCACCTCATAAAAGAATGTTGTGAACCCTCGAGACATCGACGCCAGAGACGCAGAACAGACTGAAAACCCAGTGCTAAAGGAAACCAATGGACAGGAAACAAAGCCTCTTCATCTTTAAAACTGAAACTGATTATATTCACTCACAGTTAGAATTTATTTGTGTAACTTTGCATTAACCCGAATAAATCATTTTTGATTAACACAGACTCCATTACCAGATATTGTTTTTGTTCTTAGAGGTCTTACTTCACTAAATATTAATCACATTGGTATTCTTTCTCTTTTGCGACTGGATGCTCCACTTCCTCTCTCATTAATGTCTCCCACCCCACCTCGCTGTTGTATTTGCTCAGTATTAAAGCACTGCGCGGGTTGGCCAACTGTTTGTGAGTCAGCTTGTTGAAAAAAAATGCGATTTTACACAACCATCGCTTCCCATTTAAACACGTGGCCTCCGTGCCTAGACTACGGATGACACGTTCCTAGTTACACGGCTGTGGGAGATGATGGCTTGTCAGGTTGGTCCTATGTTGACATGTGCAGTGACTTTGTGCCTCATAGCTTTGTCTAAACATGTGCATTCAAAAACCACAGCATCTCTGAAAATTCGGGAATGTGGTACATGGATTATTTTGAAGGAAATGACAGAGTGAGTCACAGGAAGCTCGAATCTATTAAAAAAATTTAATAGACATAACATTGTCTATCGTTAAAGACTAGTTTTAACACGTGATAAATTTTTTCTTTAAAAATTTGGGTCAAAATTAATACATTTCAAGTTTATCCAATTAAGCAGAATCAGGCAGAGTCTGAACTCCAAGCTATAATCCTAGGTTGATTTAACACTTTAAATCTATTCTCATTAGCATTACGATGCATTCACCAGGGTTATTTTATTTGTATTTTTTTTTATAGAAAATACCGGTTGTGGGGGAATAGTAAGGGTTTTATTGGTACATTAGAGCACCTTCTCCACCAATAATCCACCCGCTTCATTCACAGAGCAACAGAAATAAGCAAAGACACCTGCATACAAAAGCTTGTCATTTTAATATGTTTTACAGTCATCCATTGTCCCAAAATCAGCACTGTAAGTGTTTTAAGGATTTGAAGAACACATTTACCTACCAAACGACGGCTGCCTCGTGAGAGCGGTAGAAAAATGGCATTACAGCATGGCAAATTAACGCCATCTGGATGACTAAATCAATAAAACTGTAAACTTCTCATCGGTAGGTAAATAAAAACCGTAAAGATCTGACAGATGATACAGTAGTGTGAATACAACCACAGGTCCAATAGGTTTGTCACATTTTCAGTCATAGCAAATGGCTTTCAATTCAAAGCTACATCTGGCTTATATACTATGAACGGTGTCAACGTTAAAATTGCACCATTTAATCAAAAAATATTTCATGATTAATACTTGACGTTTGACATATTATGATTGTCAAGCCTAATCAATAAATCATTTGAAACAAATTCATCTCTTATAAAGAGTTGGTAATGGACATTTACAGTGATTTCATTAGACCTATACACGTTGCATGTATCTATATAGCACATGCACTCCAGTAGGCTCAACCCAGTTGCATTTAACCACTGTATTGCCCAACGTACATTGAAATAATTATGTACAGAAAAAATATGAGACGACAGGTATAAACATACTCTGGTGCTCTGGAGTCTGGCTTCTGAACAAAGTTCAACAGGACTATATATTTTAACACTTACCCAAACAAATACACAGATATTTGAACCTGCCTGCTTTCGCTTTGAAGACACAATCCAAGTGAGATTGTTCTTTACAGTTTGTAAAAAAAAAATGCAAAAGGCTTTTGTTGGAATCATGTTCTTTTCACATCTCCATAGGGGGTGCAAAGGTAACTACTCCCTCCTTCATCAAGGTAAGTCAACAACACCTATACCTCACGTAATGCACACACAATGGCGATTAGTCTGTTAGATCATCTTCATACTGATCTTGTGCGATCCCTCCGCCGGGCTGCTTTCTCCATCAACTTTTCGTGGCACATACTCGATCTCGATGTTTGGCTTGGCATTCCCTTTTCCTCGACTCCAGAGGAACAGGAGCACCAGACAGAACAGCACCACTCCAAGGAACGAGATAAACCCCATAGTTGTAGCGATAATAAGAGTCTTCATATCAAAGGGAAAGGGATCTGTAGCACCAGTCCCATTTGCACCACTATCATTGGGCTGGTTCGAGATGAAGGCAAAGGTCTTATTAGGCTGATGGGGCCAATTAGGAGAATAGCTATGAACGTGGAGGTGGGCCGAACGGGTGTCGTTGCCCCCCGCGTTGACGGCAAAACATGTGTACGTGCCATTGTCTTGAATTTGGGCGTATCTAACCTCCAAAGTGCCGTCGGGAGACACAGACAGCCGGCCGATGCTTTTAGTAGTAATGAATTGCTTTTTTGGAGACTGCCACATAATGACTGGTGCAGGGTCTCCATCTGCCTGGCAAAGGAACTGAACTGTGGTCCCCTCGTCCACATATCTATGAAGGGCTTTGTGATCTCGGATCTTTGATTTTTCACAGGTGAAATAGTTGGCCGGGAGAACGTCCGGGAAGTCTTTAAACTCTTTACCCTGCAAAAACTCTGGCGTCGCACAAGATGGCTGCTGGCGGTTGAAATTGAGTCTCCATCGACGGCGAAAGACCCAGAGCAGACGACAGTCACATGCCAGGGGGTTGTCGTGGAGAGCCAGCGTCTCCAGGTTGCCCACAGAGTGAAACGCAGACTCCTCTAAAGTGCTTAGACTATTGCTGGATACATTGAGAACCCGAAGGTAGTTAAGTCCTCGGAAAGAATAAGGCTCGATGCTCGCTAGCCGGCCCCCTACCAAGTGAAATGCCTGGAGCCTCAGCAAATTGTGCATTTTGTTGCCCTCCACGACCTCGATCGGATTGAAGGACAGGTTGAAAAAGCGAAGGTACACCAGGTGTTGAATGGCCACGTAAGGGACGGCAGTAAGATTGCAGTTTGTGATGCTCAGGGTTGTGATGTTAAGCCCGTGGAGAGACCTGGCAGTCAAGGTCTCTAAAAGAGGCCAGTTTGCTATCTCTAAGACTTTGAGTCGATAGAGCCTCCTGAAGGAATAGTCACGAATGATGTTGATGTTGAGATGGCGCAGCCTGAGGGACAGCAGGTTGTGAAGATGACTGAAAGCCTCTGTTGGCACAGAGGTCAGGTTGCATCTTTCCATTGTGAGCTGCTCTAGGCTACTGAGGCCGTGAAAGGCCCGGTGAGAGATAAACACCAGGTCATTATCCCCCACCTCTAACTCTTTCAGGTTGTAAAGTTCTTGAAACATGTGGTCCAACAAAATGACAATCTTATTCTCACTAATATCTAACTTAGTGAGGTTACTGAGGCCAGTGAAAACACCCAGCTGGATCAACTTAAGCTTGTTGTTGCGTAGTCCCAGCGTTCTTAAGCCAAGGAGGTTGCTGAAAGCCCCCGGTTCGATGACCGCGATGACGTTCTCATTAAGCTGCAGCTCCTCCAGGTGCGGGTAGTTGAGAAACTCCTCGGGGTTGATGGCTTTCAGGCGGTTCTTGCTGAGATCCAGCAGCCGCGTCTCAATGGGAATTCCCTCGGGCAGGGTGATCAGCTTCCGCCGGTGGCACGCGACCGAGCGCTCTTGGGCACTGCATTCGCAGCGAGAGGGACAGCCGGTGGCGGAACCGGACAGGACGGTACCCAGCATCAGGATGAGAATGGGCTGCCAGCATGCCATAAGGTAGCTGTGCCCATTTGCCTCTCCAGCCACCATTTTGATGGTAACCTGCTGAGAAAGAGAGGAGAGGGAATAGATCAGAATTCATATAGACAGAATTCACAGTATAAGACAAGAAAGGCAAAACATCTGAGAGACTATCTTCAAGTTCTTAAAATAGCAAAAGATGGCGTTAGAGAAAATGCTGATGCTCAAAGAAATGGAACAGACTACTGCACTGGAACATGCTGCGTAAAGGCAACACACAGCTTTGATTTATGACAGAACAGAGACATTAAAAATAAACGGATGAAGCTGTATAAGAAACAGAAAACAGCAATAAACGATGCTGGCCATAAACAAGTATAGCCGCAGACAAAGTGGGCGTTTAAATTGTATTCAATTTAATTGCATATCATATATTGTTTTAATATCAGCTAGCACACAGAAATTGAGGCTTTTATCTCTTTTACATTTAAAGCATAAAATACATTATGAATAATGGCTTGGACCACTAAAACAGCTGAATGATTTAAGCTGTAAAACATTATAGAAGTGAGGAAAATTACATCTTTAATTTTGCAATGTGAATGCAACCTTGAGATTGCATAAAAACACGGCATGCAGAATCAAAACAGGGAAAATCGAGAGGTTATTAAAACTAATTCAACTTTGACTCATCTGTATTTTAGTGTGCATAAGCCTTCTCAGGCTTTCACCTCTGCTTCCTCTGCAAATTGATCGAGCTAGCTCAATTCCGATCTAATAGCTTCTCTCAACTATGTGCTTTAGAATGATGGAGATCTCCGTTCACGGCCCTTCAGGAGCCTTGTGAAGTATTGACATGAAGGAAAACAAGGCACACGCAACTGCCCAAAAAGACACACGAGTTGCATTCCATGACACATGGGATTGCTAATTGGACTAGTCAAATACAAATCATGTTAAGTAGGCAGGCCAGTTTAATAATTGATTAGGTAAACCTTAAGTAGCTTCCATTTGTAAAGCGAGTGAACGGGATCCGAAATTAAACACTCCTTACGGCAGTTAATTGAAATACATCTATGCAAATTCAGTGGATAAAGACTTCGATTTTGGCAAAACCTTAGAATAACAGTTAAAGGCCTTTTAACATTGTGTCTGCTCAACACCACAGAGTATTTCTGCATAAATGAATAGCAAATATTAACTTGTATTTACATTCACAATATTACATCCCGGGGGAGATATTATCATAGCTTCTAATGACGTTTAAACTCATTCTATTATTTACCCTCGAGATGCAGAAAGAGTGTGTTATCAGACCAAAGCACACACCAGAGAACGGACAGAAAATGTTTTGATCACCTGAAACCGTCTGTAAAAAGAGCGTGATAGAAAAAGCCAACATGCGGCCATCTGCTTAATGCAGCGTCACTGCAGAGATGCGCAGATTTCATCTCCGAGTGTTTTCAGGTGCATCGGAGACGAGCGGAACTCTTTTGAGTTCCGCCGTGAAATGAGGTGAGTAGTTCCAACGATAACAATTTCATATTAGTGCTCCTCAGATAGATCAAAAGGGCCGTTGTTGTCAAGAGTGCTTATCCCTCGTTCATCTATGGAGTGTGATCTGCATGCAGCCGGGAAGGAGAGAGATCCGGCTACTGTGAGAGAATTACTACATCGATTAAACGACTCGTGCGGCATGAGGAGGTGTGAGGGTGAAGGTCATGACGTAAACAGAGCTGCCAAGACTGAGATGTTTTAATAATGGGGAATCTATCACCGATCGTCCCCGGCCACGCGTGCATCGTGTTTTTGGCCTCTAGAGACATAACAAGAATTTTTGAATGGCTAAAGTTATTATGTGTGACATCGCCTGTTATGTAAATTTCGCAACAATTTGCATGTCTCCCAAATATGTGGTAAACATCCGCCTTTAACCTTTAACTATAATTGGGGAGATTTTTCTGTGGAGAGGGGAGGTCAAAGGTGCTGCCTCATTAAAGGTTATCGACAAATTTGCCTGCTTATTTTCAACAGATGAACAAAAGCAGATGGAAAATCACTATACAATTACAGGAGGTCTCTTTGGTGTGATCACAGTTTTCTTAATTAAACAAGGCCATCGCATCTAAACTCGAAATTTGTGTTATGGTATCACAAAGCACTCCCGTAGGAAATAATAGCTGTGCTTATGCGCAGAAAACGTGTACCTGTTTTACCACTGCTAAAAAGCTAACTGTAAACATTTGTGCTGTTATTTCTTGGCTGGTAAATTGCGAAGGCTTGCCAATGGGCAAACTATAAACTATAGTAGTTTAACTAAAAAAAAGAAAAAAGAACAATTAGACAAATGTTTTCGTTTTATTAAAAATGATAGATTCAACACACCCCCGCACACAACCTTTCATCTTTATTCAGTAGGCTTCATAATAACTCTAACCTTTCTTTTAGCCCAAATGCTAAGGTATGCAAATGCCTTAAAACTAATTTAGCCTTGGTGGTCAACTGATGGCACTACGCAAAGTGTTGGATTTATTATCCAATTAAAAGATTAAATCATCGTTCAGGAAGCCCCTATTCTGTAAACATACAAATCAAAGTCTGTCAGGCGACCATGAATAATGTATGAAGAGGAAAAAAGCTGCTTCTCTCTGTTGCGCTACCAGAATATTGCATTGACAGAGTAATTCTCAATATAGTGAACTCACTCACATGGTCAATAGCTCATCTTATTAGTCAACACCCCCGCGTGTGAGTTTCCACGTAGAGAATTGTGTCTTTAAAGGCATATCTTCAGGGCACTTAAGTCTAACCAGAATCGAGACAGAAATGTGCTCCTTTAGCCTGATTGATTTGAAGAAATACACAGTAGTCAATGAGAGCCATTCTACATGTGGAAAAGGGCAAGGGTGCACTAATACTCCATCTTTGGAGTCTGTTCAGTCCAAAGTAGTTAGCACTTCAATATTAAAGGTAATCTCTATTGTCATAACCATACAGGTGCAATAAAACCCAAATGAAATGCGTGTTTACACTAAACACACGATTAAAGCATGCTATGTTAAGCCTGCGTCAACATCAAAAGGCCAGACTTTCCTATTTTAGCACAGCACTAAATGTTCTCTGTATTTAATAATTACTAGCCAACATTCACACCAAGCACCGCTACAGCCTCTTAACACGCATGACAGGCCGCGTGCTGTTTAAAGCAGGTTGCTCTACTAAGATCTCAGCAGTGGAAATTTCATTCTCCCCTGTATTCTGTTCCCTCAGTAACATGGGAAGGTCGTACCCATTCAGCCCTGCCCGCTGGCTTCCACGGAAGAAATGAAGTGTCGACCACAAGTTTATTTTAACATAGTGCTCCTCTGAGAGAGAAGGACCCTCGGTAGTCTCCAATCTCATACGTAATGTCCTATTTTGCTACATGCAACTGTAACTCAACACGCTGCAGCGTAACTTAAATTCAATTTCATTGCAAGGGTACGAACGGGCCGTGCATGATGAAGCAGTTTAAAGGATTGTCGATCGGTCTGGTTCGATAAAATACAAGCAAATTAACTGACATATCTGCAGCTTAGGTTTTCAATTATCTGTTGTCGCAGGTGGGAGGAATGAGGGAGGCTTCGTTTTCACGGCGTCTGCCGGCCGATGCCTCCATCCTTTGCTAATGGAGGAGTAGATCTCTTTTAGATTACTGCACCTTCCCAACACTCATGAAGTTAATAAGTGTTGCGCTTCGAAGATTTGTTCCCTTCTTCACAATTTGTTACTTTCAGGGCCATCTGTCAAGCCAGAGGGCAAAATCAATTCTGCCTCCAACGTTGGAAACCCAAGCTATTTATCTGTTTAAGGTAGAGACCTTCAATAACTAACAAAGAAAATAAATGTGTGAGGTTGATGCACTTAACAAATATGAGCATTTAACTTTGCTGACGAAACACTGTTTCTCGCGGATGCTTAGTTCTAAGACAAATTACGCAGACAAAACCAAACACACCCTTCAGGGCGATATCAAAATTCATTGTCATCGGAGACCACAGAGGGCGGCTATCAGTTGAATTGATTTTATATTTTCATGTTACACTGCTCGTGTGTTTTAATGCTCACTGGATGATATTCTGTCTCACCCACTCATGTACAAATGTAATTTAACCCAAAGGTCCATCTTCCTGCTCTCTCTCTCTCCTACTCTGTCCTCTCTGTTTCATCTTGGTGATAACCTTGAGAAAAATATCACATCTTATTCTCTCTCCATGTTCACCATCTTAGTCCTGACCTTGCCTGTGAGCCTCAACTGGACCAAGCAAGGCAAATAAAGAAAAAGAGAAACCCACTTGCAGATTCCTTCAATCGTGTTTATTTGGGTTTTATGGTCTAACCCAGAGGTCTTTTGCACAGTGTGAAATAAACAACAAGAAACACATTAAATTGCAGTCCTTGTGAATTGGGCCATAAAAAATTATACTTTCAAACGAAAACAGTTTAGCTAAGACTTTTTCAGTTTTTCTGTTTCCAAATGCAGTGTATTGAATTGTTATTTTCTATACTGTGTGTTTTGATGTGGTGTATTCGCTTTGAACCTGTGCAGTTAAATAATGTGGTGTTAAAAAAACATTTAAAATTTCACCCAACAGTACACTTGTTTATAAGATGATGACCATATATACTAATTATTATATTATTTATGCTAACTATACTAAGAACATCTGCTACTGGTATGATAAATTATTACTTTGCTAATTTTAGAAAACATGTATGTAGGGCTGTCACGATTATGAAATTTGCCTGACGATTAATTGTCTATTAAATAATTGCGATTATGGCGATTAATTGTCTGTTTTAAGGCTTTGACAATAGAACTATTAATGACATTTAATTTATTTAATGAAGAAAATATATACTTAAGAAATGTGAAAATGTTGTAAATGACTAATATTCTTTCCTCTACAGTGACCTTAACAGAGACTTGATATGAGGGTCTTGCTGTGTAGATGCAGCAAGTATGGAAATAAAACAAATCTACAAAGCTAATACAACTCAATGTAACAGGAAGTGCAGATGAAGGACAGTGGATGTAAAATGTGGATGTTTTCTAAGGATTCACAATAAACACATTTCAAGTCAAGTAAAATTGAAATCCATCATTTGAATTAATGAAACAAAAGAACATTTTAATTCTACTGATTGTAAAAGCAAATAAGAAGCAATCAATGAATAATTGGCTTCAGAATTTTCTAAATTCAGGCACAAGTAGAAACAAATCTGGATTGACAATTATGTAATGTTTCATTTTGCTTCGATTTACATTAGATTCATTTAGAGGAAGATTAAATAATGATTCATTTTGGCTGGCAAATGATAGAACCAAGCATAATGTTTCATAATAGTACAACAGTCTAATGGAAAGCTACTTTGAGTTCAAAGTATATAGAATATATAATACTGTAACTAATCGGCTATACTGGCCTGCGGGAGTTCATCCTGTTTCTTCTGCCAATCTATTTATTCATCATCCTCTCTCTCTCTCTCTCTCTCTCTCTCTCTCATTCTCCCTCTCTTTCATTTCGCAGCTCTGATCACATTGCACACATTTTTAGAGTATGACACAAATGGTGAAACAATGGACTCGAATCAGCGATTAATAGCTATATAAATATACACAAAGCACAAATAGCTCAATTGGTGGTAATCTGTTCTCATGCAGCATTATGGAGGTAAAATGGCACCGGTGACCCCATTCCCTCTCTCATAGCCCTGTGTTTGTAATATCAAGATCACTTATACTCTGATCAACTGAAAAATGTATGTAAAACATGTTTTATTGATACAGTTATGAAAGCAAGTCACTCAAATGTTGAATTATCACTGTGGAAATTGTTTTGTGCTTCATATGTGTTGCTTCTCCACCAAAACTGACTGGTTTATAAATAATAGCAAAGGCAAAGTGAGACAGCAATATTTTGTTTACCAATATTTTTGGATGAGAGGTCATTTACATTAGTGTTAAAACTGCCCGAATTAAGAGTGGCAAATCAAGATGCTGCCATTCATCACGACATAAGCAGGTGTCTTTATCTGTATTTACAACAGCAGTTAATCACACAAGACCTGAGCCAAATCAATAATCAGCCCTGCTTGCCCCATACATTTGTCTTCTTTCTGCCTCACACAAACAACTTCGTATACCAAATCAGTTCGAGTTTTAAGCCTACGGATGCGGCATTCAAAGCTAAGACATATCTTCCAACTGTTTGCTTCCATTTGACTCTTTTGATCTTGTTTTTTGATGACAGTAAGATTTAGATCAAAGCCCAAGGTTTGGAAAGCTACATTCCACTAAAGGAAAAACTAACATGAACCGCGATGTCGAAACACTGGGAACTCAAGACTTATCGAAGCAAAAATGTCAAGCACTGCGATAACATTTTTTCCGCTCTTCAAACAAAACGTATGACTAAAACAAGGTTGTTGAATTTTAGAGGAATAATATACAGATACAGATAGGTACTATATAGAATTGTGCATGGGTAGTTGGCAAATAAACCAAAAATGTGTATTATGGTGTGACAGCAAAAACAAAACCTAATGAAAATAAATCTCTCTTATGCTATATAATATTATAAATATTAATAATAGAAAAAAATTATCAACAGTTTGTTTTCTAAATTTTTGCTGTCACAACATATATAATAACACATGTACAGTATATTTGTGAACAACCCAGACAGAATTATAAGTTGTAAACAGTAACATAAACAGTTTTAACTGGAAGAAACTGACATCAAAAAGAAGGTTCAGACCATGAGCACCAACCTACTCTGTGTCTACTGGTGGCCCGGAAGTTTCACGCTTTCATAAATTGAGTAAATGACACGAATGTTTTAACTCCAAGCGTGGTTGAGATTGAAATTAGTTACGACCTGTCACACGAATATTGGTCTTCTGACTAACTGCCTGTGGAGCAACGGTTGCAGTTTAAATAAGCATCCGTCAAAGGGTGCAAATGGAACAGATGTAGCGCATTTCTGCACCGTCTCTTAATCTTGACAATGAAATGCATCCATCCCTTCTGAACGACATCAAGAATGTGCCCACCCATCCACCTGCTGAAACATTATAGGTTATTTCGGCACACGTTCGGGCTAAATTTGCGAAGCCCGAGATGCTGTCAGGTTCCTTGTCATCGCACAAAGTCTAATTGGGCCCGGCTCCATGTCAATCCTGCCCTCAGCTTTCTGGCAATAGTTAATAATAATTCCATAAAGTGTTTTTCTTTCCTCATTAAAGCTCTCGAGATTCACTTTAAATTCACCGCTACCAGCAGGCAAAGCTGGTAATTACTCCAACTGCTCGCTCTCTTTTAAACACAGGCCTCTTTGTTTTGGGTTTAATTGAAACAAAAGGAGAGAGAAATTGTGGAGAGAATATAGGACGACCGTAATCCCGAAAGCAATCTAGCTCAAGCCGAGCTCCTTGGAGTTCTTTATCAATGCTTCTATTAGGAAAGAGCTTATCTCACGAAATTAGCCACGGGATAATCACTCTCAAGCTTTCTGAATTATGCCAGCATTGTTCCTGTGACCAACACTCCATCCGAAGCTAATAATTTTATTACTCGGACTGATACAATCAACGATATCTTGCTCTCCTCTTTAACAAGGCCCAAACGTGCCCACCGACAGCGGCCCAGACGACGCGGACGCTTGAGATACGGCGACGACTTCTTTGAAATGATTGATAGCATTGCTGCAGACGCGCAAACGGGATTTCATTCACACATAACCCCTCAAATGGGATGGAAAACGGGGCCCCGTTCCTCTCCCGCATACCCGTCTGTTATTTTTGATTTTTTACATAAAGCTGTTTGATGAAATTTTAATGGGAGAGTCTACTGCAGTGAAGCGACTCTGTGACCTTCTGAATACATTTGTGGGAGGCTGGAGTGAGCGCTCGCTGTCTGATATGCCACTCGGTCGCCTCTCACAGCAGCCCCTCGCTGGCTCTCTCGCTATGTACAGCCCATTTTAATAGTCACTCATTTTGTGTGACAGAAACGAGACACTTCGCTGATGGCGTCTGATTCTTGCATCTCTTTACAATGAGGATAAACGCATGCCCAATCTCTCTATCTGTGCCACCGCGGCTGAAAGCAGGCCCTCACCGAGTGCTTAAAAAAGCGTGTCGGAAAAAGACGACGGGGTAAACGAATAGAGGAGCGAGCGGGGAAGGTGGAAAACAGAGGGCTGCGGGTGGGGGGGCGAGGGGTCGCAATCGGCGAGGATCTGAATTGTAATGATTTCTGGGATTTGGCCCCTTTTTATGCCTGTGCTGCATCATTCACAAACGCTGTGAAAACATCAGGGCTGAAAGGCACAGGCGCTAATTTATGTGTGAACACACGGCACAGTCGCGAGGTGATGCGGTTCTCCTGTAGCACTGCCTTATCTTGTTTCATCTGGTGTTTGTTATCAGACTGCAGCATTATCATAATGGCTATTACCACCAACAGAGAATTTGCTCAATGGGGATATTGTCTGTTAACACAACTGCCAGTTTATTGAAAACATTTCTCATTGTATAGACTCAAGTCTTATTTGTATCACTAGTCACTGCTGGATTGACTGCTTTATGTTTTGGCCTCGATTTCTCTTCTGCCAAGTTACAGGATGTGGCTAGGATACTGTTGCCATGCAGTTGCTTTACGTTCCTACCCAATACATGCCTATATGCATATTGCAGATGCATTATATTTTGATGGATAGCTCTGTGTGTTCAGGAAAAAAAACAGCAGAAGCAGGTTCGTTTTAAATGTAAGACACACTGTGTTCTGTAAAACCTGAGCACACCGTGTCTTGGATTTGAAACTGAGAATGTGCTCAATACCACTAGACGTTTGTTTGCACATCAGCAGTGTACTTTGAACATTAACGGTCTTTATGATAGAGGCTAGAAAAGGGATTCTTGGTTTTTATGGATGTGCACTGACAATGCACCTTTACATAAACAGCTATGCATACATCTGACAGTTGTAAAGGATGCACCAATGAGGGTATTGAGAAAGCATGAATCTTTGATGTATCCAGTAAGACTCCCTTAATGCATTTCTGGCAGTCTGCCAGGATTAAGAAATAAAGTGTAATGTTATTCCTTTAAATGCCACTTTAGCGGAGAAGGAAGTTGCTCGTTCTGAGCTTTTAAACGGGGCGAAACGAGAAAGAAAATAAGTGAGAGGAACCGAGGAAAGAAAGAGAGTCTAATGCAGCCACCGGCTCTATAATGAGGACTGTGAACTAAAAAGATGCACTCAAAAGCACTAAAAGCGATACATTACTCTCATGCATTTGATCAAATAAAGATGCCTCGTTTTTAGCAATAAACCATGACAACATAATGGAAAAGCAGACTCTTATATATTGTTTGTACATCATACATTCACGCCTGTAATCTAGACATGGGGCGAGTGAGACTTTTTAAGAAACACAGAATGCAGGTGAAAACGCTCACACTGGCAAATGTTCGTTTATAGCGAATGACCCCCCCCCCCCCCCTTCAATGACAGTCCACAGCCATTTCACATCTAATGTCCGGTAACCAGTTAAGAACCATTATTCAGCATCTTTCCCCACAAGCGTGTCCCATTTCCTTACAAAATACAGTCCCGCTCAAAAATTCGAGTCTTGTCTTCGTTCACAACACCTCGGAGTTCTCTCATCTAGCACAGAAAGCAAACAGCCCTTACCAGAAACGTCATGCAGTGGAGTCTAAATTTGGCGATCCCATTCTGCCAAAGTGCAGTTTACATCCAAAGGGCTCCAGAGTGGCACAACCGAGGGCCTTAAAGAATTTATTGAGTAAATAAAAAAGAAAACAGCACGCAATTCCTCAAAGCGCAAGAGGTCCCGAAAATTCTCAGGGTTGAGCAGAAACGGCTACAGTCCACAAACAGCAGAGTCTGTCCCAGATGCAGGCATGCATGTAAACAGGAGCGCACCCGCTCGAGTACATGCCATACCCAGCAGAGCGCGAACGCGAGCGCGCAAAAGAAAGACAGAGAGGGAGGAGTCGGCGCTGTGCACGGTGGAGGGAGGAGCTGTGGCGCATTGAGATGGAGAGATGGAGGAGGCTGAGAGAGGAGAGAGAAAAAGCTCAAGACTGGCAGGCGAGGGATAAGGAGGGGGTGGAGGTGCGATTAGGGGAGAGGAATTGGTGAGAAGTAGCACAAAGCTCAAAACAGGGATAATGCAACTAATGAAATGAAATTCTGCTGTTTATCAGAGTGACTGCAGTGAGGAATAAGAGAAGGGGACAGGGGGTCCTAGTATGCAGTAGCCTACTCGTGGGGGTGACGAAATTTGAGTATACATTTGCGAGACCTCTCTCCACCTCGCTGTCATTCTGTCAGGATGCGGTGATTAATGTCGGGCTTTTATGCAAAATGCAGCCTTCGTCAAAAGCAACCAGGAGCTGCAATGTGACAAACGGATGACTCATGGAGGTAAACAGGCAGGGTGGATAAACAACAGCCAATGGAGAGCGAGTGAGAGAGAGACAGAGAGAGAGAAGAGAAAGACAGGAGGAGAGGAATTTGGTCTGCTTAGCCAATAGCAGTAGTGAACTGCAAGGTCAGTCTATGGGGGATTCGCCCTGTGGGATATAATCAGGTGTAAATCCTTGTAAGTCCCCACACCATTATACTAAACAATGAACGGGAAGCAGTGGCGTGGCAGGTAGAGAGAGAGGAGCGAGATTACCGGAGGGGGATAATCAGATGCAGATTTGATGGAGGTTGGAGGGGAAGGGCGATGTGAAGCATAAGACACAGGGGTGTTTAAGCAGCACAAACAGAATGAAGAGGCGCCTCAATATTCTTCTGAGGGAGAAGAAGAGAGAGGTGCAGGCGACTAAACGTGTATGAGGGACTTATCTCTTTCCGGTAAACCAGATCAAGTCATGATGTGGGAGATGGAGTGCGTGAGAACCATTGTGGATCTGTCCTAGACGTTTTGTTAACAGTCTAATCTTCCTTTGAAACACCAACGCAGAGCTGGCAATGGTGTGACTTACATGAGCTGTTGGGTGGTATATGGCACCAGTCAAGATTTTTTGTGATTGAATTAGATAGACAGACGGGTTATTTCAATCCAACTGCTGGGTTGTTTTCACTTATGGTTTGGTTAAGACATCCCAACAATTGGGTTAAAAATAACCCAGCGTAATTTTAACCCAACAGTGTGTTCTGTCCAATTTACCTAGCATGGTTTAAAAACAACAGACACACAAATACAAACATGTTATACAATTAGGCGAAATAATGTTCAAAATGCACAAAATTTATTCTGACACCAATACACAATATATTTTGGGTGTGGTTTCATATTGTATATTATACACTCTAAAAAGGGCTGGGTAAATATTGGACAGAACACACTGCTGGTTTGTTTCCACTCATGGTTGGGTAAAGACAACCCAGCAGTTGGGTAATTTTTAACCCAGCAGTGTGTTCTGTCCAATATTTACCCAGCATCGGTCAAAAAACAACCCAGCACTTTTTAGAGTGTACCACGGCTGCATTACCTTTTTTTTAGTAATTCAACAGCCTGTCATCAATTATTCCGTATTTCTATTATATAGCTTTATACTGCAGCATTAGCAGCTTGAAAATACCTTTTTAAAATAATACCAGTTTGTTCAGTCTTCTGAACGAACAGTTTTATTTGAAGCAGACAGATTCTTTGCAGACAATAAAAGAGGTGAATAAAAATCGTATTACAAAAACATGAGTACATTTCAAATGCAGTGGAATAAGCTGCAGAACAAAAATGATTTGTAGGAGATATGAAATAAATTTCTAGTTTATTAACCCTTTCATGCATGAATTCTGACAACCCCAGAATTAGTCTCTTATGTATTTTATTGCGCTTAGGGTGTGAAAAACAAGATGATAACTTTTTATTTGTCTTCTTGAGTGGACAGGATGATGCATTAGTGTGCAACTATGCCATATGCATGTACACAAGAAATGCTTTAAAATGTATTTTAAAGTTACCAGTTCCTAATTTGATTTTAAGATGACATAATTTTCCCTCTCTATATCATTCCACTTGTTTGCAGCATTCCAAACATACACCTTTTAAATAGTATGTTGGACATAAATCAGACGAACACTATGGATGTCTGCAGTAGAGCAGAGGGCGTTTTGACATAGGACTTTCTGACATTTAAGTAATAATCTCATTCTCCTGAGAGGTTGTGCAATGTTGTAAACCATACAAGCAGGTAATAAGAACAAAGAAATCCTGCAGATGAAACTGTCCTGAAGCATTCTTCTCTCCTAACAATGAAAGTGATGGAAGAAAATAGGCTTACTTTTGGGATGGAGTTGGTACAGATGTGCTTCAAAGAGAAATGCCATCTTCCTTGCCTCGCTCTCAATTGTCTCCTGAACCTCTCAGGTAGGGACACACAACCACAGGTGGCAAATGACTACTTCAAAGTGTGGCTTTAATCAAACTTGCCTTTTTGATCCTGCCATTTATTTTAATGAGTCTTGGCTGAGGAAAAGGAAATCAATTCCACCCGTTTTTGAAGTCTTCTAGAAATATCTTTATGATGTTTGTGGGTTCATTTTGGTCGTATTGGTTCTGTGTTTTTGTGCTCCTAACAATTCTTATTTTCAGAGCGTTTTTTTCTTGACAATCAAATTTTGAAAAATAACACTTGAACTCTATGTAATATTCAGCACCATCACAAAATAAATCTACTCTACTGGGGCATCAGGAAATGACAAGCATAAAAAAAACATTACCTTCCCTATATTTGGCATTTCACAGTTCAGGAACAAGAATACACAATACCCAGTACAATGCCAACATGTTTTAGGCCGTGATTTATGAACAAGTATCCAGTAGCCCCATAACTTACACAAATCTGTATATCTGTCACCAATACAAGACAATTCTATCAGTATCCGAGGCAGATAAGCTCAAATCCTTCCTGTGCATGTCAACTAAATGAGTGTGTAAATAAAGTGTTTTTCCTTCTGTCATTTGCAAATGGAACATGTCATGTGGGAGTTTGATATAAAGCCCTAAAAATCTAAGAGCTATAAAGAAAATTCTCAAAATTAGACATTTCGCCAGATCACATACCCACAGCGCCTCTGCTCAATGTGTTTAGTGTTTTAACACCCTGGCGTGGCAAGTGGTTATGAAAACAGATGGATTTTAACCACGCAGCGAAATCACTCCCAACGTGTAGTGAGTTTCACAAGTACATGAATTATTAAACACCACCTGCAGCAAATTCTGTTCCTTTGTCCAACTGTCCGAGAGTCACAGGAACTGTACTTCAGGCTTCATTTATGACCATAATGAAGCTGTAAGCTGTACAGGGCTGTCCGGTGAAGGCGTCATATCCCGCTGGACAAACATGACAACAGTTGTTATACCCAATTGAGCCCTCGGTCAATGAAGCATATGCCTGACAGTTTGCGAAGGGCTGCGAGCATGATCTTTGGGCCAGCTGGTTGTTTTACTGTTCAACAGCTTGAATTAAAAATAGATTATGCATGCTTGATGTGGGAAAGCAGCTTTAAAAATTTTAAATCTATTAATCATTCACTTTCTACAAACAAAAAAGTATTATAATCAAAGTATTTACAGTACGTTTACATTTTACAGTAATTTACAGTAAGTTCTACTCTTTGCTTATATGCAATGCAAAAATCAGTGATGTGAGCACTCAACAAAATCCAATGATGCAGATTGTTAACCGGTTATAAAATGATCTTCTGAAAATTTTGAAGAATGCATGAGTAAAAATTATAAAAACTTGTAAAAAAATATATTTATGTTTTAAAGGGATAGTTAACCCAAAAATGAAATTCTGTCATCATGTACTTCATTTCAAACCTATATGACTCTTCTATGGTGTTCTGCAGAAGAAAGAAAGTTATACAGGTTTGAAATGACTGAAGGGTGAGTAAATAATGACAGAATATTCATTATTGGGTGAACTATCACTTTAAACTATCACCTTTATCTGTAAAATGTTTCTATGGACTTCTATTGATTGTCTGCTTTGATGGAAATTATATACCTTAGCAGCTATCTAAAATAGTTTTTTGTTGGATTTATTTATCTTCTGTGTCTGCCTTTTTATGTTCATAAAGATCTATTATTATCTTGGTATTGATTTGTTGTATGGTTAAATAAAATTTTTATATGAACTAATGAAAAATAATTGAAAATGGTAGTGAACCATATACTAATACCAGGAACCTTCCAAAATTAACTTCTAGATATAACCCTTTTTACAAGCATTTCCATTCAGAAATGTAAACAAAATAGTGTCAAGTCAACTTCATTGTTATAGCCCTTTCCACAAAACACATTCTTTTCAACTGAGCTTTTTGTACTGTTTTTTTTTAATGTCTAAGAGTCCCTGTTGAGCGGTTTCAATGGAGAACTTTATTGAGAGACTTTTGCACATTCCACACAATTATGGAATCCACATTCCGTTGCTAAAATATAACAACAACAACATTCGATCTATCAGGAATTCATTCAGTCCTTCATCATTCAGACAAAATGCTCAGGGACAAAACCGGTGAAATAGAGCTGTAGAAATCATCATACTCATGACAGGCTGCCATTAGCCGAGACGACTCAGTCTGTTCTGTCATTATGAGTCAGGTTTGCCGCCAGCCACCTTTTGTTACCAGACTGCCCTGCTCTGCTGCATCAAAGGACGATGAATGACCTCATTACACACAGACTGCAATATCAGTATCACCAAACAAAGGTTGCCTCCAACATCTTACATCACAGGTAATTTATGGATGATACAGGTAAGTGGAGCTTCTGGCTAGTTAGATTTTTTTTTAAATCCCCTTTGTTGCAGGAAATGTAGGACAGGACATTTAAATGTTGATCCACGGGGCAAAATTTACATTTCAGTGAAATGTTGCTAGTTATCATTGTTTTCCTCTGGCCCAGATCCAACTGCCCTACCAAACCAACAGTGGCCAAAAAAGCCCAGAAGCCTACAGGGTGTCTGCTAAATGTTAAGTAACATGTAGATGATCAATTACATTTTTAAATGCACATACGCTATGTGGGTTTGACAAACATCAAGGTTTAGGCTTATTTTTAAATAGAGATGGCAAAAAATACAATAATCAGCAATATGTGATTGATATGCACATGATGCCAGGATTCTAAATGTTACAAGGGTCACCTCAGGCAAGAGTGTCATTTTCATTTTAAGCAAACTAAAAATATAGAAATTTATATTCAGAACAATAGAGAAAGCATGCCTGTGCCAGGGCACAACACAGGCCGGACTGGCCAGTTGGTATAGGACTTTGTGTGAGACCCAAGAGGGACATAAAAACGAGTTCTGTGGCAACAGATGTTGTGTGTTTTAGGGCACTTTTAAACCTGTGAGTGAATACTATAGAATCTCATAGATGGAAGGATAAATAATATTTAATATTGTATTGGCTGTCTTGTGTATATTTTGGATGTTAAAGCACAGACAAGTTGTCCACTAAGGCATTTGGCTGTTATAATGCATACTCTATATAGCACGGAAATGTGCATTGTTGCTTTGTTATTGGTTTATGGTTCAGGGCTAAGTTTAGATCCATTTCAGTTCACCTCATTTAGCTGTATAGACTGAGCCGTGCAATTTACAACTAATGCCCTCCATACGACTGAATCAAATTCACCCCTAAATTAAATTTCTTCACTTTATTGACTGAGTTGCAACGAAATTAACCCCAGTCATGATGGATAAGGTCCATGACAAGG
This sequence comes from Oreonectes daqikongensis, assembly GCA_026939265.1. NCBI lineage: Eukaryota > Metazoa > Chordata > Actinopteri > Cypriniformes > Nemacheilidae > Oreonectes > Oreonectes daqikongensis. Next base: position 4,735,835 of record JAOTQM010000343.1, on the reverse strand, counting down.
TAAACAGCCTGGCTAACAAAGTTCTAATGATTAACTGGAGAAAATGCTGGGTGCCACTTGATATACACACACCGCAAAAACACAAAACCTTAAATGCTCTGGTTGACTCTTGTATTTTATATCACTGCAAACTGCGAGAGAAAACAGCAAGCACTCAAATCACAATGTAAAACTCAGGAGGAAAGGACTAATATGTGTCAAGCAGTAGCAACCACTCACCCATGCCCTCCTCCAGAAGTTAGCAGCATGATGCCAAATAGCATGGCAAGCTGGAAGACAGCGCATAGTGACTCAAAACAAATGAGGTGCTTCGTTCTACGACATCATGGAAGGCTGAAGATAAACCCAGACAATTCAGATATAGCCATCTGGAATCGGGTTCTTGTTTGTGTTTTTGGGATGTAATGAGCTGTTCATTAGGACTATAATCCACCTTCTTGAATACAAATGAGTTACAGTTTCAGAATTTAGAAGCACTGTGCATATTTGACGTACTGTACATATAGACAGTTTCAAAGCAACAACATAAACAAACGTTACTGCACATGTATGCTTTTGTGGCCCAAAGGTAACTTCTGCCCTGCAGATTATTTCTGATAACTTGTTATTTCTGATAACAAGCAGAAATAACAAGTAAATGACATTAGCTAGCAAGTTAAAAGTATGTCTAGCCAGTATTATTTTGGGTTACTAGAAGAACCGTTACTTGGCTAAACTTAAATGCGACAAAGTTAGATGACCCATTCAACAAATTGTTTATTTAATAAAATTATGAATTAAAAATCAAAAATATGAATAACTTTGGCATTAGTTAGTTACAACGTTGCATTTCTGTTCCAGTACATTAGTCATGTTCATGCTTTAGTTTATTATAATCTTCTGTTTTTACATAATGTTGTAAAACATTTTTTACTTATTTTTTATTAAAAAATGTAATATATATATATATATATATATATTATATAGGTTAGGCTATATAATTCAGTTCACAATGCACTGAGAAAATAAACCCTTACATCACTTTTAACACTATGAAAAGAATGCCGTTGACAGTCATGTTAGCTCGAAACCATATAGACAATCCATTAGTGCTTCTGCGTAAAATTCTGATCATTTTCTGTACCTACAACATAACACTACTGCCACAAAACGATTGTTCTCCAGGAGATTCAGCTTGTTTAGGCATCTAAATGGATGTGTACATGCCCAGATTTGACTGCCTCAGCAGAGGCAGTGGAACAATAGAGGAAACAACAACAATCTCATTCAGAGCTGTCTGACAAAGCTGGGCACCATTATACATCACACTTAGAATGGGCACATTTACAGGAAGAGCCTGAAGAAGAGGAAATGGGGGAGTCGGGCCTGATGCACAGGACCATTTGTCAAATCCTGTGATGCTGGCAGAAATCTGATTACCAGAGATAATAATGGAGGTATCACACTTGGACTCAAGTACACATGATGGTAAAAGGTCTCGGACTGTATGAATTGGCAAGCATGGATGATGCTTTTTTAAAAGGCATTGCTGTTTAGTTGGACTGCAGTCTTATTCTTACCATGCTGAGCCATTCAACATACTTTTGCAAAAATTGGGAACAAATGGAGAATTGGTATGAATTTGAATCTCATGCATACGTTTTCATACAATCTAATTGGCATCTGTTTATGGGTGGAGCTTTATGGTTACGTTTAATGTACAAACCTTGTTTTGGTACAAATCAACTTGTGGGAATTCATTTGAAATTGTTAACTTTAAAAATAGTTAAGAATTCGTAACAGATCTGTTGTTGTACTTGAATTTGAAGAACAGACACATCACCGGAGACATAAAGAGAGTCTGATTTGCCAAGTGGACCAGAGCAGCCGAAAATCACCACAGGAAGCCTCAGCTTGAAAAGAAAATGAGACACAGACTGTCATTGAAAGGGCAAAATAAATAAAAATCTCCTCCAACCAATCTCCCATCTTTAAACATTTTGCAAATCATGCCAGTGTGAGACATCATATTTAATCCCCAACTGAAGAAGCTCTTGTCCTGGCGATTTTAATGACAATTTGACACTGACCTCACAAAGCGTTCACCTGGTTAATTGGCGACTTTAATGATAGCTTATTTTCAGTATCAGATTTTTTTGCTACTTGTAATTTGCAGCTTTCAAGATTTTTAACAGAGCTTCAAAAGATGTCTTGGAGGAGTCTGAAACGCAGATCAAGACGTGACAGCATACGTACGGGTCATCGGCGCAGCTGAGGGCTCATTTGACCTCCACTGCTTTGGTGTTGACTCTAAATGGATATTTAGCGGGACGACTTCTCGAATTTGCATTAATCTGTCGTTTCTGATCATTGTGCAATTTCAGATGCCCCCACGGGCAGATGTCACGCTGAGGGTAAAGTCGCAATGAGACAGAGAAACGCATGAGCTGCTGAAATCACATTACCATATGTAGAATATTGCCTACATATTGCAGCATTACCAATGAAATTGAATAAATACTTCAGAGATACTTCAAAGCTGTTGTCGTCATGTCATGTGGATGTGTCAGTTACGTTTTGCTGTAAATGAAGACTGAATAATCGTGATATAGATGCTGCGCTACAAGAAAGAGGTCACAACATTGGCAAATATGAGGACTAGAATTACAGAGCTGTTGCAAACCATCTGTTGTGTGGCCAATGGCCATACATAATTTATGCATCATCTAGTAAATCTATGCTGCCATATTTATTTTTCATTTGTGTATTTGATTGATTTTTGCTCATTACTGGCTTTTCGAACTGCCTTGCATCAATACAGTTTTCACATGTAACACCTACATCCCCACCTGACTTGATGTGTGATGTGTAAATGTTAGATTTCACCTTTGTGTGCGTTGATATGTGGCAGCCACACAAGAATTTCAAAGCCAGCACCTTATCGTGCTTTGTTTTTATGGAGTGTCATGCCTATCATATCTATCATACAGAGTCTGCATGAAAGGCAATAAAGAAATTGAAGTGGAGTAGCCTGTGGAATTTGAATTTATTTTTATGGATTATTATTTTTGCTTTGCTTCTATATACGTTTGTTTTATGATCATCTGCTTCTAAACAAATTCTAAAAGCAAAAAGAAGACACCAAATTCAATACATTGGTCAATATCACACTGGCAGTGTGCTGAAACTGAAACATGTTGTGTTTTTGTGTCAAAATATGTGTAAACTAATTCGTGTAAACTAGTGTAAACTCAGGTGAAGTTAGTCTGTGGGTCAATTTAATAACTCCAGATAACCCAGATAAATATATCCATAAATGTATAGTTTTCATTTATGCCATCTTTATTTTCCTGGACAAATACAGGAGAATAGGGGAACATATTCAAAAATATTTGAGGAAAGCATTCACAGAATGTTCACCTGCCTACTGTACTAATATACTGCCTACTGTACTTAAATAGTCCTTTTCAAGGTAAGCCGGCTAAGAAAGGTAAGACAACTCTTCATGCTGCTTGGCTTAAAGCAACCAAGACAGCTTGTTCCCTGAACTAGGGAACCACTGTTTTCTCTGTTATATCTTTTGTCTACATGCCTCCCTCAATTGCCTCTAATATATCATCTAAACCAGGAGATTTGTTGTTTCCAACATGAAAACATGAGCATTAATGGATAGGGACTTGCCCTAAATAAATGTGTACCATGTATCACTACAATTTGCCAAATACTTCATCCAAGAAAAAAGGTCATAAAGCTGTGCGTTGTCTACACTCTCACCAGTTTGTCATGATATCGACCCTTGGGTTTGAAATCCCACGCTGGAACTCTTTTAGACGCCTCTAAACATTTTACTTATATCTCACACTTCCATGGTCATATCCACTAGTCTTTAATCTGAGAATTATACTAGCAACCACTGCAATTGGTGTCCCTATAGAATATTATGGTCTCTCCTGCATGTGATTGTATGATAAATATCTTTGATATCATTATTTGTAATACTGCAAAGCAAAATAAGCATTTACTTTACAATTTAATAGTACTATGTATAACCTTCAGCAGGAGAAATCTTATAGAGTACTGGGAAAAGAATAATGATATGAAAATAGCATGCCATAAGAAGTAGTAGGCAAGTGAAGATAAAGTCTTTTGGATCTGAAACTACTGGCCCAGTGCTGCTGTCTAGAAACAGCTGTGACATATGGCACTGCGACTGGATGTATCTCTGCATTTTGAACATCTTTACATTTTGTTTTGTGTTTTGCAGCTGTCTCTTAACCTAATTTTAAAGACAGCAAGATGAAAGCCAATAAAACAAAGCATTGGGAAAAACAACAAAAGCAGATATAATATGATGACTAATACCAATAATTAATAAGTGGCAGTGGGTTTACAACTAAAGAAACAACATACATAACATACATTTACATACACCCTCGGGAAAATACACAGGGTATAATAAATTCATGTGTGGGTGCAACAAGAGAAATGATTTTCAACTGAAAGTACCATTTAGGGCCTCCAAAGTAGCAGATTTTTTGTGCGTAATGCCTGTGCTATCCAGTATACATTCCATTTGTTTAAGAAGTTAAGAACAATACATAGACCAATAATTGATAACACATTATATCACCCTGTCTAATGTGTAAATATTATTATAGAAATTAAATACTTACAAATACTAACATTTCCGGTATTTTTTTGTAAAATATTTTTTACTTAATTACTAAAACATTACATTTAAAAACATACATTTCTAAATGATGACAATGTTTGCCACATGGCTATAATCATGCATTGTTCATTTTGGAATCCTGCATCTCGTTGATTCATTTGAAGATCATTAATCATCATCACTCTTACATTGTTCTCCTTAATCACCTAATTCAGCAAACTTGGTGATTTATTTTTACATAGACCAATGCAGTAAGCGTGAAAGGCTAAATTGGGGATGACTCATTTAATGGGAGAACAGTGCCATAACATTTATGTACACACACCCTAAGTGACAGTATCACTTAGAAATGTCATAATTATAAAGCATGTGTTCCTGTAGCTAAACTGGCCTAATGCATGCAATGTCAGGGTTATAGGTTCAATTCCTTGGCAATCTTCTAAAGCCAGAAAAGAAAGTTTATACTACAAGCTTCAATTTAACTAGGTAACGGCCACTTGTGTAAACAAAAATTGAAAGGACATATCTAACACCGTTATTCATAATTCAACAACAGGCTAATTATATTTACAATGCGAGAGATCAACCATACAGAAATTACTCTGTCTCCCTCTGCTGTTATGGGCCCCTTCATACAACACTGTCTATCACAACATTCACCAAAACAGACTCATCAATACAGAAATTTTATTGAACAAAAGCATCTAAAAACAGCACAGCTTGCCTTGAGTGCTCAGTAAAAATTCAATAATGCATTCTCCTTTATTATCTTAGCAGACGGGTTCCCACCAAAGCGACTTACAATAAAGCACACAAATCACGTTTAAAGCGATCCCCACTAGGACAGACAGTTGAGAAAACAGATCAAGCGGTGAAGGTGGGCGATTTAAAAGAATGCCAAATCGAAAAACTCATATCTAGTCAAATTAAATAGTCAATGATTATACTTCAATATAAGTGTGACTCTGATGCAGACTAACCATGACAAACACGTACACACCCAAAAACAGTAAACGTTGATCCTGCCTGTTGATCATGCAAAGTAAAATTGAGACATTATTAATTTTAGAAAACAAATTCATGTTTAACATACTGTTGTTAACGTAGGATATGTCATTTCATGCACTAATTCACTTACTTTAAGTATATAAGAGCACACACGCATGCGACAGTTTACTTTATGTTACACCGGATATATTAAAGATCTGGGATGACAAGTACAAATATTTACCTATTTATGTTAAAAAAAAACATCCTTTTGCTTTAGTTTACAGCGTAAAGTTCGTTTATTCACCTTACATTTTCAAGTGAGAAAGTCGTATTTCCTACTAACATTCTGAAGTAGGATGTCGTATTTCACCAATGAATGTTGACAACCTCCCTTTTCAAAAGAGGCGGCTAAAGCCAGTAGAAATCTGATATGTTCGAATTTCCACCAATCACATTTCTCGGTGGGACTTTGTTGAGACCGCCCCGTCCTAAGCCACGCCCCCTACTGAGGATCCTCCTGCTGAGGTTGTTTTCCCATGTTAGCCAATTAGCAACCTAGCATGCAATTTGAGGTCTGGCGCCTTGACTGAATGGTTACGTGTGTTTTAATTTTTCCATTTAAACCTAAACGTTACATGATTCAACGTTTGAGCGGTGTTACTGAGCTTTACTGCTTTTGATTTCTCGGTGGAACAGACTGAAGTGATCCGGAGAGTTTGTTGCGGGGTGAGTTGACTGTTGTGAGCTAGCGGACGCTTGCTACGCTAGCTGTCGTCGTCTTACTGCTTCATCCAGGCTACGAGCAGCTAACTCTCATACTTTCACCGCTGTCTTAGTCAAATAGCTTTTTAAACTAACTAGAAACGAGTCATTCAGAGATAACAACGTTATAACGAGTTATTTTGAAGTGATGCATGCCACGGCTGTGATTATATAAGATTATTTATCGTGGCGCTAAAGCTAGCCGCACTTAGCTTGGATGGCTAGATAACGTTAAGGTTTTTAAGCTTTACAGTGTGGGTCAGCAGCTGAATATGGATGTCGGGTTATCGTTCGCTGTCTTTGACTTGCCAGTTATCGGTGATGGTTTATCGATGTGTTATGGTCTACTGTATAACGGTGCTGGTTTGATCTCGGAACAGTTCTCACCGGTAGAAATCATTCACCAGGCAGGACTTCCTGATTGTAGCTAGAAACAGTTGCTAACATCGACTGCCAACCAGGCTTCTTTTCATCTTTTCTTGGCGATTAAATAGATGTACTTTGGCGTTTGTCGATCGATTATGGTGACGAAAACGATCGCATTGTTTTTATTATAGAGTGATCATTTTATCAAGCTCCGAGTTCTGTCGTTATTTGCTCATGGGATAGAGGCGGTTAACGTTACTGCTGCTGTAACGCCTCATAGACGTCCAAGCTTTATTGACTTGAGCATGTTTACATTACCAAAGCAGTAGTAAACATGCATACGTACAAATTGGTATACACAATAAGGGTATCCGATTACGTTGTACTGTTTTTATGGTATGTATATGCGTGTGTAGGTCATCTATACTATACTGCATGTATGTCTGGTGTGTGGTTCTCAAGGCCTGACACACATTTGGAGGAGGAGGAGGAGGAGAAACTGTCCGGATGGGTGAAACGGGAGTTTAGCCATTCAGAGAAAAGTTGGACAGCGCACATGCCCTAGCACGTTTCCCTCTAGCATGCCTCTTTACACATCACCATCTGCTTCCACTGTGTAAATCCATCATCTAGTTTTATAGGAAGCTGTACTGCAGTTTAATCGTATAACCTTTGTGTCAGTAATGGCAAAAAAATATTTGACCGGTTTGCGGTAAACTCTTCATAAATGACGAGGGCGTTTATAAGCAAGCACGATCGAGTAAACGTCATTAAGTATGTGAGTAAGTTTGACAGGTGTCAATCTTTACAGAGTTTTACACCGAGCCGTAAAGTTGAGCCCCTCACACAGCAGCCTGCTGACACGTTGCGTTTTTCAAGACGATGTGGCAAAGCGGTTTTTTATTTGAAGCCTTCGAGTTTTACATTAAAACTTTATTAAGTATTTTTAACCAGACCCAGGACATTATTATTATTATTATTATTATTACTAATATTTAAACATTTAATGATTCAATTTATTTGTATTAGACTTCTTTAGTAAAGTTTTTGTGTGTAAATATAGTGTAACATGTACAATAGTTTTGGACACACCTACTCATTGTTTATTGTTAGCTTACTATGTTCGAGTAATAGCAAAGCAAAGCAATGCTGTTCAAAACAATGAAATAATACCAGTGGTGAATAAAAATGCTTTTCCATTCTTTAGAATAGCCACTCTTTGTTTAAATGACAGCATTACAAATTCTAATTCTCTCAGTTAACAGTATGAAGTACCATCTGGGATACTCTCAAAAAGTTTGAAATAGTTCCCATGTTTTCTGGGAACTTGCTGCCTGCTTGTCCTTTGCTGTCCTGCATCCAAATAAACAAAAACACATAAATCACTCTAAAAAGGTTGAAATAACACATTCATTCAAGTGTGTCCAAACTTTGACTGATATGTATGTGTTATACACTAGCTTTAATGACAGTGGAATGTTCGGTTGCAGATCCACCGCAGTGAAGAGCATGAGTACATAATGAAGCGGCGCTTGGAGGATCAGGAAACAGTGATCGGCTCTCAGCGGCGGCTCCCTGGGGGTGCGGACAGCTTTCAGCACCGCGTCCTTAACTCTGCCTCCTCTCTGTACGAGACTGCACCAGATAACATGCAGCCATCATCCAGCATGCAGTACTCTGTTTCTCAGACCTTCCAGGTACCAAAACACATCCAAGCACTTTTAAGAAGTGTAGAAACTTATTAAGTAAATGTTTATATGCAGTGTTCATACTATATTTAATTCCATTTCATTTATTTATTACTGTATATAAATATTGTTTATATACATCACATGCTCATAACACTCTCATTAGCATACATATCCTCACAAATCTTTTTTGGAATATAGGGTTACCCAGAAACAGCTGCATAACACAAACTTAAGTGCAGTTTAAGTTTTTATACCCTTAGTTATGAACATCATGTATTGCATCATTGAGCTTCAACAACTGCTAGCAGCCTTTTTATAGTTATGAATCTCAACATGATTAAGCCACTGTGGACGAAATCTCAAACATGCAAAGCTCGCAAGAAAACCAAAGCACTGCAGTACCTGTAGACTTTCTGTCAAACAAAAACAAAGGATACACATCTTGTAGATTCTGTATGTACACTCATGAGCAGAACTGTATAACAATAGCCTGCTCAAGTGTCAAAGATAGATGCCTCACTCATTTCACTCACAAACAGCGCTCATGATTGACAGTTCATGCTTTTATCAAAACAGTTGTCGATGGCCCAAGGCTCTGGGGGACATGGACACGCCAGCAATTCAGCTGTGCACAGTGGGCCTCATCACCATGGACCAGCTGTCCAGCCTGTGAGCCAGACTCACTCTCATGCTACTCCGGCTTCAGCCCCAACACTTGGCCAACAGCAGTTCCAGAGACTCAAGGTAGGAAATCCATCAAAGACACACTAGAAGAGTTATTAAAGTGTTTCTGAGAGAGCTAGAGAGCATGATTGATCTGAGATGTTTGTAATTTCAGGTTGAAGATGCACTTTCGTATTTGGATCAAGTTAAGCTTCAGTTTGGCAATCAGCCGCAGGTCTACAATGACTTTCTGGATATCATGAAGGAGTTCAAGTCTCAAAGGTCAGTTTGTGCCTGTGTTTTTTCTTGTGTTTCACGCTTTGGATGGGATGATTTCGTTTCAAAGAGTGCCTGAAGGCTTTATCTGTGGCTGAGCAAAACACTTAATCTGGTTCTGGTTGCTTTTATGCTCTGACCTTCTTTTTTGTTTGTTTTTTAGCTGATGAGAGGAATTAGCCAAGAAGTGAATTAAGTAATTGTTGATTCATTTTGCAAAAGCTATGATCATTCCTCTGTAAAGTGTTATGTTCATTATTATCTTCTAACACTTATTTTGTAATCGTTGGATAATTCATTATTATGGTTAATTATTATGGTTCCATGTGTTCTGTAATTACTTAAGAATTCAAGATTTGCATTGACTGAAGGAAAGATCAGTGTTTGCAAGGCAACACAAGAATAGTATTAAAGTTTAAGGTAAACTTAGGTTTAAGATTTTGGTTTCTGGGTAAATGAATGCTGTGTCAGAGTTGCTGTGCAACTTTTGCAAACTTTTATTATCAGCATTGTAAATGCAGCTATAGATTTTTAACAGATGATATCACTATTGGATAGATTTTAAAATGTTTCTCTGGCCTTATTGTTAATAGAATAGTAGCTGACTTTAACCCAAGAATACAGATATTTTTATACATAGATAGACATATCAAACAATATAAACAATCATATGCTGACTTTTGAGGCAGTTTGTTTGCAGTTTTTTTTAAGTAAAATGCTTTTTTTCTACTGTATTGTAGAGATCACAACACAAAATCATCACTCATACCTTACTCTTATTGTTCTCTTTTTGTATCTTCAGCATTGATACACCAGGTGTGATTAGCCGAGTCTCTCAGCTCTTCAAAGGTCATCCTGATCTCATCATGGGCTTCAACACCTTTCTGCCACCTGGCTACAAGATTGAGGTTCAGACCAATGACTTGGTCAATGTGACTACACCCGGCCAGATCCACCACATTACCCCACACGGTATCTCTGTTCAGAACCTCCCTATAACCCATCCACCGCAGCACCAGCCCCAACCAGCAGCCCCCACCAGCACCACTGCATTGGTCATCCCCAGCCAGCCAACCGCTGCCAAGATCAGCAAGGTATGATGCAAGTAATGCATTGTGAATCTAATGGTTACTTTTTGTTTTAACATTCAGGATGCACATGTACAACTCTTCTATACTTTTATATTCCTCAGCCAACGCAGTCTCCTGCACTGACCCCAACTAGCCAGCCCAATCCGTCCATTCCCTCATACGCCTCTCCTCGTTCGCCCTCGGCCCAGTCTCACACCCCCATCAGCAGCAGTACTGCCAGTACCACACCGCTGCAGAACAACCAGCCCGTGGAGTTCAACCACGCCATTAACTATGTGAACAAAATCAAGAACCGCTTTCAGGGCCAGCCAGAGGTCTACAAATCTTTCTTGGAGATCCTACACACGTACCAGGTTCGAGCATCAACAGAAGTCACTATCAGGATGCGGTTTTACTGCTTGTGTACTTTTGCATTCATCTCAACACTTAAGGCTGCATACTTAGAGCAGAAATAAAATGTTTATTTGTTTGTTCATCGAACAGAAGGAACAGCGTAATGCTAAGGAGGCAGGGGGTAACTACACACCTGCTCTGACCGAACAGGAGGTGTATGCCCAGGTGGCCCAACTCTTCAAAAACCAGGAGGACCTCCTTTCTGAATTTGGCCAGTTCCTTCCAGATGCTAACAATTCAGTGGTAATTGTTAAACTAGACCTTAATGATCTGTAATGATGTGTTTCATAAGGCTTTAGCTAAACTAGGTTTACTTTTTTTAAGCACTTTCATTTTTTGCAGTTATTGAGCAAGACAACAGCCGAGAAGGCAGAGTCTGTAAGAATTGATCATGGAGGCACAGTAAAGAGACCTCAGCTGAATAACAAGCGGTTCAACCAGAATGGCTGTCAGATCCGCAGACACGCAGGACCTCCAACTACACCCCCTGTTAAGGTGAACTGAGTTATATGGTAACCATTTTGAAAGATGTGAAACACACTGATCCTAAAGCACTTCTTGATTCAGTATTTGTTTATTTAAAGGTGCTGTGTGTAGTATTAAGGAGGCTCTGTAGACAGAAATGCAATATAATATACATAACTACATGTTCAGAGGTGTATAAAGACCCTACATAATGAATTGATATGTTTTTATTACCTTAGAATGAGCTATTTCTATCTACATACACCGCGGGTCCGCTTACATGGAATTTGCCATGTTGTATTTAACAGTATCTAAACGGATAAACTGCTCTCCAGAGCGTGTTTTGTAAATGTTATCTCCTTCGGCAAAGAAGTGAAAATGTGACGACAACTTTATCCTGTGTCAGCCACTGTAGTGCTTCAAAAGGGAGAGTGGAGCGGTGAAGTGAGCCGTTGGTTGCCGTTCGCAACCTCACCACTAGATGCCTCTAAAATGTCCACATTGCTCCTTTAACGTTTGTGCAGTGTTAAAAAAAACTTGCCAGGAAGTGCATCAGGACCAGTATTGTTTACATCTTGCAAAATGCTCTGTAACAGTACTTTACATCCTGGTTGTTTTATTATTTAATGTTGTCAACCCTAATTGTTTATCATGTGGTTTCTATTAACAGAAGAAACCAAAGTTTATGGGAAAAGACCATCCAATGGCTGAAGCCAGCAAGCTTGGAATTGGTGCTGAGTCTCTCTTTTTTGAAAAGGTAAGAGCTTTGAATATTATTTTGCTGCAGTGACTGACGAGAGCTGAATTTAGTTTATTCTGTAAATGTATATAATGTATATAAGCTATTTCATCTGTATGCTCCGTTCTCAGGTGCGGAAGGCATTGCGTAGTTCAGAGGCTTATGACAATTTCCTGCGCTGTTTGGTCATCTTCAATCAAGAAGTGATCTCACGTGCTGAACTTGTGCAGCTGGTGTTACCCTTTTTAGGGTCAGTGAAACTCAATGACATCTCTGAGACATTGGGCATATTGTATATATCTACCTTCCATGATATGTTACACTTGACAATTGCTTTTAAAGTAGTTATAAACATGATTTAATCTGCTTTTCAGGAAATTCCCTGAGCTTTTTACCTGGTTCAAGAACTTTCTTGGCTACAGAGAATGTGTCCAGATTGAAAGCTTTCCCAAAGAGAGGGCCACTGAGGGCATTGCTATGGAGATTGACTATGCATCCTGTAAGAGGCTGGGCTCCAGTTACCGAGCCCTGCCCAAAAGCTTCCAACAGCCAAGATGCACGGGCAGGACCCCGCTCTGCAAAGAGGTGAATATACTGTTAGGAAGCTGTGTCAGTTTATCTCATTTAGTAGATCTTTATCCTGATAAACTAATCGATTAAATTGCTTTTACAGGTGCTTAATGATACTTGGGTGTCGTTTCCATCGTGGTCTGAGGACTCTACCTTCGTCAGCTCCAAAAAGACTCAATATGAAGAGCATATTTATAGATGTGAAGATGAACGCTTTGAGGTAAGGATTTTTTTAATTATACTCACGAAAAGCCACACATGTGCATGATACGGAATATTTGGGTCAGTGTTGGATCAAGCATGTCTTGTGCAACACAGCTCGATGTGGTTTTGGAGACAAACCTCGCCACTATCCGTGTCCTGGAGACTGTTCAAAAGAGGCTCTCGCGTATGTCCGCTGAGGAACAAGCCAAGTTCAGGCTGGACAACACCATCGGAGGCTCTTCCGAGGTCATTCATCGTAAAGCTATCCAGAGGATATATGGAGACAAAGCTCCAGACATCATAGACGGGCTGAAGACGAACCCTGCAGTCTCTGTACCTATTGTACTCAAAAGGTCAGCATACATTTTATTGTTTGAAAGTGGATCCTTTGTCGCAGATTCATGAAACTATAAAATGTCACACACTGTGGGCAGTAAAAGCTATTAAAATGGATGGATTCGATAGATTCTATTTTAAACTTCCAAAACCAGAAAGTACGATGGCAACACCATGGTTTTCCGTAACATGGTATTCTTAAAAGTACCATGTAATTACCAAGATAGACTGATGCGGTAACTGCTCGTAATATATTATTAATTATTCCGATTTTTATAGTGGAGGACTTTGTACTTTTGAAATACAGTGTTCTCAAATAATGAAAAATCCCCTTAAGAGCTGATAACAAGAGATGGCTTTGTCATTTACCGTTTCTGGTTTTCATCACAGAATTCATTATGTGTTTTGCCTTTTCAGGCTGAAAATTAAAGAAGAGGAGTGGCGAGAGGCTCAGCGTGGCTTCAATAAAATCTGGAGGGAGCAGAACGAGAAGTATTACCTCAAGTCTTTAGATCACCAGGGTATTAACTTCAAACAGAACGACACAAAGGTGTTCCGCTCCAAGACACTGCTCAATGAAATCGAGACTCTGTATGATGAGGTATGAAAAAAGCAAACACTAGAGACATTAGAGTCTCAAATCCTGTGATTTTTGTTGCGGATTTAACTGTTATGAAGCCTAAGATTAAGCAAGCATGGTAAAAATCACACACTCTTTTGATCTGTTTGTTAAATTAATATTCAGTCATTTAGTCCCTTTTAATTGTAACTGCAGTGCTTTCACACTATTAGAAATATGTTGTTTGGGTGTTTGACCCTTAAGAAATAACATAATTTGGAATAATTGTACTATTGACAGCATTTGTTATTCTTGGTCTTCAACTTATTGTTAGATAAAATGATCAAACAAGTATTTTTAATTCCTTTTTTGGATCTAGAAGTCCTCCTATGACTGAACAATTAATTTCAGGCCCTGTTTTGTTCCCTGTTTATGTAAAGTGCCTGTACTTTGTTCTGTCTGTGCATTTATCTGTAAACAAATGACATTTTCTTGAACATTATCACAGTTGCTATAACAACCAACAACTTGTCACCCACTTAGCGACAGGAGCAGGCTTCAGAAGACAATGCCGCCCCACTCTCAGGCCCCCACATGACCCTCACGTACGAGGACAGCCAAATACTAGAGGATGTGGCGGCTCTCATCATCCATCACGTCAAGAGGCAGTCTGGCATCCACAAAGACGACAAGTACAAAATCAAACAGATCATTTACCACTTCATCCCCGACATGCTGTTTGCCAGACGCGGCGAGCTGTCCGACGTGGAGGAGGAAGAAGAGGAGGAGACCGAACCGGATGAAGATGGGACTAAAAAGCACAACGGGACGACGTCATCGAAGTCTAAGCTCCTCTTTAGCCATACAGCGGCTTCCCAGCAGAAGCTCGGCAACTGCGATGATGCCTACAACCTCTTCTACGTCAACAATAACTGGTACATCTTCCTGAGGCTGCACCAAATCCTGTGCTCCCGGCTGCTGCGGATCTACGGACAGGCGGAAAAACAGATCGAGGAAGATGCCAGAGAGAGAGAGTGGGAAAGAAACGTCCTGGGTCTGAAAAGAGAGAAGAATGACAGCCCGGCCATCCAGCTGCGTTTAAAAGAACCAAGTAAGTTTGGCCTTGGTGCCGCAGAACACAGCTGTTAGCATTGAGTCATTATTTTTCCTTCCTCTTCATGTGTTGGCGTAGTACAGATGCAAGGTCGTAAATTCGTGAAGACAGGTAAATGTGTTATCAAGAATCTCTTAGGGGATTTAACACGTGTGAGCTAATGATCTTTCTGTCAGATTTGCTTGCAAGCCACAGGGCTCCTGTCACCATGGCAACTGCTTAGACAATTAAAAGAATTTCTTAGATTAAGACTGCAATGATGTTGCAAGAACCTCAAGAAGTCAAATAATCTTTCTCTTTTAACAGTGGACATTGATGTTGAAGACTACTACTCGGCCTTCTTAGAGATGGTGCGAAACCTTCTGGACGGCAACATGGAGACATCTCAATACGAGGACCAGCTGAGGGAAATGTTTACCATCCATTCGTATATTGCCTTCACCATGGACAAGCTCATTCAAAGTATAGTCAGACAGGTAAGTCCCTCGGCATTGCACTATTTGTAACGCTTATGGGGAGTTGGTGACAAATGTGATGCTGGCAACGACTTACTGCGTGATATAACATACACAGAATACTGTCAGAAAGAACTTAAAATGAAAGATATCTGGGCAAAAATGACCCTGGATGAGTTTTTGTCTCATATTTATTTAGTTATGCAATCACACAAGCGCAATGTCATACCAGTGCTATTTGTCATTTACTGCATTCTTGAACAAATTCAGTATCAATGAATTAATTACATTTACCGCCCCCTACTGACAGTTTTTGATTCTTCAAAGAATTTTAACAGTATTAAACTTGAAAAGTTAAATAATGCTACTAATAAATTGGTGATAGTTTGCCCAGAAAAGAAAATTCAGCTTATTTACATTTTCCTACCCTCATGTCGTTTCAAACCTGAATTACTATTTCTTTGGAGAAAAGAATGTTGTGAATGTTAAAAATGTTGGTACAGCTTTCCTGTAGCTCAGTGGTTAGAGCATGGTGCTAACAACGCCAAGGTCATGGGTTCAATCCCAGTGAGTGCACATTCTAGGAAACAAAATGTATAATGCAATGCAAGTCGCTTTGGATAAAAGCATCTGCCAAATGCAGAAATGTAAATGCAACCAAACTGTTTTGGTCTTTAATTATATACAAATAATAATTCAGCTTCTAAAAAACAAAGTTATGGCCGTTTTAGCTTCTGAACATCTGAAGCTATTTTCTGTATAGTTATATAATGGCTTTAAATGATATTTTGGCCCCAAATGTAATTACTTTATTCGCAGTTAATTTATTGCCACATCATGTCATTAATTACATAAGCCCTAATTCATAATACCACTGCACCATCTTGTTAATATCTATAGTCACTGTAAATACTGTTTGCTTTAACAGTATTCCGTTGTAAACCTAATCTGAAGTTATCAAATGTTGTACCAACTTTTGTAAGAACCTTGCCTAAGAGCATTATAAGCTTGTTTGTTATTTTGCTTTTTGTCAGCATGCCAACAAAATTTGAAGATGTTCCAAATTCAGATAATCCATTTTATCCGCTGTTTCTTTAAATTTTGTGTCAACATCGTCGTGTGAATGTTTGCTTGGCATATTTTGGAATTGTGTTGTGGACTTAGCTTTAGGATATTTGCACACAGAGTAATTCTCTAATAAGTTTTGTCAGTGATGCAAAAACCCATTTCACTGTTTTCCCTTTTCTTTCTGCATCTCTTTCCCACAGCTGCAGCATATAGTCAGTGATGAGATCTGTGTACAGGTGACTGATCTTTATCTTAGCGAGTGTGCCAACAATGCCACCGGTGGCTCCCAGTCCACCCAGGCATCCAGAGCCGGTGCCGAGACTGCCTACCAGCGCAAAGCCGAGCAGCTGATGTCTGATGAGAACTGCTTTAAGGTACGTCATAGGAGAAACACGGAACTTTTCTTTTATTATAGGAATTTACAGGAAACCGTTTGGGATGATGCTGTAGCAGTGATTTGGATGACGTAACTGTTAGTTTATTGTAAATCACAGTTGAAATGGTATCAGTAGGATAGGGGAATTGTGACTTGAAGTGTTATGAACTTTTCTGACAGTTTAGAGAAAACGCTGAGACATCTTTGTCTCTCAAGCTATCTGCCAAAATCACAGCTTTCTGTTTTAATGACCTCATGTTTTAATATCAACCTGCTGTTTTATTTGTGACATTGACCTTGTTAGCTTTTGTTACTTTTCTTTGGAACAATTTTAGAAATTGCACATTTCATGGATTTTATCAGTTAATATTAATACAAGAATTTAGTAACATTTGAAGTGTTGAAAGTAGTTTTAGGGTGTCTATTGCCTGGCACACAATCAAAACAAAACCCAAAGGCATTTCATGTGCCGCACGGCAGCACCTCCCAAAGGTATTACTTGTGCACTACCCATTGCATGTATTTAAACTTGTGTATTTTTTTCTCTTTCCCAGTTACTGTTCCAGAAGTCTAAAGGTACTGTCCAGCTGGCTGTGGAGTTGTTGGACACAGAGGAAGAGAACTCGGATGAAACTTTAGAAGCCGAGGTATTTGCCAGAGGCGCCGCTTTACTGAAAACCTCTTTGTGTTTATGCCTTAAAGTCTATATGACTTTCTTCTGTGGGAACACAAAAGATATTTTAAAGAATGAAAAAGATTCTTTTATTTTTGTGACCTATTCTTTTAAGCTGTTAAAATGTACTTCTCTGGTGGCATACATTTGACTGATGTAAAGTGATTGACCACAGTTATTTTTTTTTATTGTGACATTTGGGTGAATTTAACTCTAGGAGCGAAGTGCTGTATACAGATGTCTAAGATATCTTACTTATCAAGTGACTCAAATTGAGTTCACTGTAACAGGCTTACAGCTGACACACAACCTGTTGTTCAGACACATTGCCTTATTCAACATCTGCTGCACCTGTGGTACGTGCTGCTGTAAAGGTGGTGTTGTACCTGAGAGGTCACATGACGAACCAGATGTTCAAACACCACAGGTTTCAGAAACACCTGGAAAACAACCTTATGTGACCCTCTGCTAACACGACTCGAGTGTGTAGAAGGGACGTGCCATGTCATTTCTAGACTTGACGTCTTAGCTATCATTTATTGCTAAAATGGGCAACTTACTTTGCCTGTAGCTGTCTCTTTATGCACAGATCAAACTTTTGGCCAATTTTTGCTCCTTTTCTCTGCTTATCTGTGAAGCAGACAGATCTAACAATGAAAGTGAAGAGCTGCTTCTGACAGTCTGTGTTAAAGGGACAGTTAACTCAAAAATGAACATTCTGTCTTTATTTACTCACCCTCAGGTTGTTTCAAATCTGTATATATTTCTTTGTTTCGATGAACACAAAGAACGATATTAACAAGAATGTTAGCAATTTTCAGTTTTGGGACGTCATCCACTACCACAGTAGGAAAAATGTGTTCTGTTGAACACAAAATTAGATATTTTGAAGAATTTAGGAAAACAAACAGTCCTTTGACTACCGGTGGTCAGTCAAACTACGGTGGTCAATGATGTCCCGGCACTGAAAATGACTGACATTCTTCCAAATATCTTTCTCTGTGTTCATCAGAACAAAGACAGTTAGTTATACAGGTAAGAAATTACACGAGATTGAGTAAATGATATAAATGCATAGAACCACTATGCAGGAAATTAGATGCCTGCGAGACTTCCTTATTCCTAACTGTTTTTAAAAGGAAGGAGGCATCAGAGGGAACAGTTCATATGACAGAATAAACCCACAAATATGGTCACAAACATCCCGGCAGATTCTCCCTCTGTCTGTGTTTGGGATTTGTTTGTTTATGGGAGTTTGACACTTTCAATACAGATCATTGTTTGAGTCATTCCTGCCACTTGGATAGAAAGTTGATAGATACTGACACATTCGACACCAGCCCAACACTCTTCAGGGAAGTTTTGGGCTTGTGACTCTCTCCAGTCAGTGCCATCGTGACCCATACATCATTTTAGGAGACACTCATCATGGAGCTGGCAGACATGAGCTCCCAAAGCGCTGCTTCTGCATCAGTTTCCGCCGGTTCTTCCTGGAACTGTCTGTATTCTCTAGTACATTAGTCAGTACTACCACTGGCAGGGAAAGGTACAACATATACCACCAGAAAAAAAGTTCTTCAACTTCTGTGGTGTTCTGTTTGAGAAAATTAATTGTATTGTTTTACTTGTGCAAGATTTATACATAAAAATGTAAATAGGTTTAATGTAAGCAAAAACTTCTTGTAATTACATTATAGCCATGCTTAGTATTAATTAATATTGTTTTTATAAATTATTCAAATGCTCAATTATTTAAAAAGTTATGGTTATTTTGGCCCTGCGGGTTTATGTAGTTCAAATTGTTTATGCAAATGTGTCTCTTGTCACTTTGCAATATATTTTAGCTTGACATTTGCTTGTAGTACTTTAAATTTGAATTCCGTTCTTTATGCTGATCTTTGTAGAAAAACTCAGTTTGTGTATTTTACCCCTTGGAAAATAGATCATTTGGAGTCTTTGCATAATAAATGAGATTCATAAATAGAAACGAATCGCATGGAACATATCCCGGTGTTTTTATTCATGCAGAGAAGTTGGAGACGATGATGTCATTAAACAGGGACTCTTTCTCCTATTACATCTAACCTTAAATGTCTCTGTGTGCTTTACAGCGCTGGCCCGACTACGTGGAGCGATATCTGAATACCAACTCTGCCTCTCCAGAGCTGCGTGAGCACCTCTCTCAGAAGCCTGTGTTTCTGCCCAGGTGAGGCTCAGCCAAGTCCTTTAAATTTGCCCCCTTCCCATGTACCATCGAGACAGGAACATCACAGGAATGCTTACGGTAGTCTTTGTAAATGTCCGGGAGTCATTCTGTACAAGCACTGCCTGTTTGTAATCACCCGAACACACGCGAGCTGTCTGCCTGCTTGTATTCGCACTTTACTGAGACTTTATTTAACGAAATCTGTTGAAAGCTGTTTATGTCTTCTCAGATGTGGCCACAGTACAGTTCTATTGGTTCTATTACCTTTTATTTATGCATTGTAAGTATGGTGTGTGTTTCGGGGAATGTGTGCCGAGGTGTTATCTAAAATGATGTGCACCGATTGTGTTTGAGCCTTTATGACACGTTTAATGATCATTGGTAATGAGATGGAAAATGCATTTCGTTTTAATATTTGTTTTTCATTCTCATATCTGAGAATATGGAAGATGTTTTTATGTGCCTGCTCTTAAAAGGGTTTGGTTGGGTAATCATGTTCTTTTGAAGGGAATCTTTCTGAAGAGGCTGAAGACATCTGTGCATTTAGATAAGATGGGCCTGTTCACCCAAAAAAAAAAAAAAAGCAAAGCAGAGTTCTCTATACAGATCTGTACTTTCTTATGATACGTTTTCATAATCTTTTTAAAATAGCTCACACTTGAGTTTCAAAAGAAAAGACTTGTTTGCTTTCTCTCTCCAAGTGTGTTGTGGTCTGTTTGTGTAATTCTATTCACAGATATATTTCTGTATGTGACTTGATTTCATCAATGTGTATAAATGTGTTTTATAGTCTGTAAGATTTGAGTGTTAGGACTTTCTGAGCAGACCTTGTATGCCGAGATCTCAGAGATGCTTTGTCCTCCCATTGCTGATTCTTTCTTCAGTTTGATCGGCGTTGTCAGTTCTCAAAGTGGTGCTGTGACTCATTTGAACTCACCATGGTCTGACACACAGACAGCTGTATTTCAGAGAGGGCCTTGTCAATAAAATTCTGGTCTGAATTTTATCCTCAAATGTGCGTGTTTTTCTTTCCAAAAGGAGCTCTAGCATGGGAGGATGTTTGATTTATTGATTTATTTGCTTGTGTACTTTTTCTTTCATGCATGTTTTATTTGCAGTGGTTAAGAGATCCTTTGATATATTCATGTTCATTCATATACTGACAAGCACGCTATAAGTTTATTTATTTGGGTTTGATCCTTTTGCTTTTTTCTGTTTCATGTGCAGTGTGAGGTTGAGTCGCTAAATTTGCTCCATTGTTTTTGCTAAGGAACGTAATGCAGCGAACATTTGTAGTGCATGGTTCTAATGCAATGCCTAATGCACAATGTTAACCCATATCCTGGCCATTTAACCTTATTCCCTACCTGGTTTCTTTTTTTGTGACGATTGGCTAGTTTCTTTAAGTGAGGTCCTGAATTCAAAATAAGAGTCATGGTTTCTATACCCATCTGTTACCTTTGGTAAGTACACTTCTAATTTTAGTCTTTAATTGAAGCAGGAAAAATAACTGTCCCTTGTTTTTCCCCAAAATCTGGATTTTGGCACTTGATCAAAATGGTATTGCCAAGGATATGAGTTTTCAGTGGAGATTGATTCAATGTTGTATCGTATATATATATATATATTGAGACGAAGGTGCACTGTACACAGTTGCATTGGGGCATAATTTTCTTTTGATTGGGATTTTTCTCTCTTTATGCCGTCAGATGCTTAACCTTAAAACATTTGTATTACATTTAAGAAACAATCATGTCGGTGTCAGATGAATTATTAAAAAGCTACGGTTTTCTTTTGAAGGAACCTCAGGCGAATCCGAAAGTGCCAGAGGGGCCATGAAGTGCAGATGAGAGAAGCCAAAGAAACCGCCAAGAAATCTTCAGAGGCTGGTGAAGACTCAAAGATGGAGTGCATGTTTAAGCTCAATTCCTACAAGATGGTGTACGTCTTCAAGTCGGAGGACTACATGTACCGGCGAAGCGCACAACTGAGAGCGCATCAGGTATGAAGACATTGAGGACATTTGTTCCTACGCCGTTTCGCCACTAATGCTCACAACTCTTCATGATTGATCTATTTGTCTGTTTTGATTGTTTTAGTCTCACCAGCGAGTAAGCACTCGTCTTCACCAGCGCTTTCAGGCATGGCTGGACAGGTGGCGGAAAGATCATGTGACCAGTGACATGGCTGCTGACAATTACAAGTGGCTGATGGGAGAGGCTCAGGACGGCCTGCTGCCCTGCAGAACCACTTGTGAGCCCAAGATCATTCACTTCCAGAACGTCAACAAATATAAAGTCTCTTACAGCACTACGTTGTAAAGTTTTCAAGACGGGGATGGTTTCCCCCCATTTTATGTTGTTTTTACGACGACTGAAGTAGCACTGATATTAAAATCTCACGGCCATTAAGTTCTTTGGAGATCGCTCACTTTGTTTTTTATTTC
The DNA here is from genome assembly GCA_026939265.1 of Oreonectes daqikongensis. Classification (NCBI taxonomy): domain Eukaryota; kingdom Metazoa; phylum Chordata; class Actinopteri; order Cypriniformes; family Nemacheilidae; genus Oreonectes; species Oreonectes daqikongensis. Next base: position 4,713,741 of record JAOTQM010000343.1, on the reverse strand, counting down.
TACCTTTTTAAATTTTTTAGATTTATGTGTTTTTTGCTCCCCTGGACTTTATAACCAGTCGGTTAATGTCCTTCGATCATGAAGTCAAGAACATCCTTAAGGAATCTTGCAAATGCTGCAGCTCTTGACTTTTGTTTGATTCTCGAGACAAAGATTTCCTTTTGTCTGTCGTGATACAGGTCAAGTCTATGCCCATTTGTAAATGTTTCGATTTTTCATCTCTTCAAGGTGAATAGTAGTTTATTAGCAATATGTCTCTTGTGGTTTATTTTAACTACAAATATGCTTAAAAATGAGAATGTCAGGCAATGACAGAACATTTCTGATCACTTTAACAATAGCCTCTGTGTAAGGCTATGCAGCTAAACCAAGACTTATGATGTGAATTTCCTTAGTGTATTGTTCACAGTCTTCACATTGTAATTAAGGTCTATTACCGAAATCTCTTCACAGGTTAAATACAGCACCATTAATGAAGGTATTACTTTTCATTAATATACGTCTAAGATACCAGCCACAAAGTGTCAATCAGGAACACCAGAATAAGTCACAAAAGCTCTTGTAATGTAAATACAATGTATATATGCCAGACTGTTTATATTCGGAGAACCTTCACTGTTACGTAGTTCAGCTATTAGACTTCCTTATCAACTTAGCAACAGTCTAATGCTGATATCTTTAAGAAAACACTTTGACTATTCATCCGATAAGAGTTCTTGTTTAAAGTGTTTTTGTCTGGTCGCACTGTCTCCACTTTCTCTCTCTCTGTAGTCATGAAAATATTCATTTCAACAGCTTCAAGTTTGTCCAGAACCTGTTGAAAGGAGTCATTTTTCATGGTGCTATATTTGGCCTTTATCTGAACTTGTATTTAAATTTGTGATATCACTGCCTGTGTTCTGAGTAGATCTTAGAAGTAACTCTGTTTGGTCCCATTTGCCCGCTTATCATGAGAAGTCTGGATATGTGACCTGGGGTGCACTCGCGTGCACTCTGACAAATATGTAAACCATATTTAAAGAAGGAGATGATGGCATGTTTCTATGTTCTCATGTACAGCCCTTTTATATTATTCATTATTGTTTTAAAGATTGAAATAAAACAGAATTGTAGTAGATTACCCTGCTGTGTGTCCAGCTGAAGTGATGACTTTGAGAAATCAAGAATGCATGGATCTCACACACTGAATTGCTTTGATGGGAATAAGTAAAGTACACTGGAATAACAGGATCTGTAGTTTTTCACACTGACAGCAGAGGGAGCGTTTGGATAATCTCTTGGGACACAGTGTGGTAAACTAGAAATGTTAACAAAACATGTATTCTCGTGGCATGTAGTTATTTATTCGAATGCATGAGTTCTCAGTCAGTTTTCTATTAAGAATGCAGTTAACTCTTATTGCTTTCTTTTATTTATTTACATACGTGTAAAATAAGACGCAAGACACCTTTATAGTTTCCTGCAAAATAAGCCCAGTTGAGTTTAGGACCAATGAGAGTAATAAAAACTCCACAGTCGTGTTTAACTCACAGAGGAGAAAAGGTGTTGGTTAGATGTGGGCCATTATTTAATTAAGATTTGGCCCTATAGTACACTTAAAGCCTCTCTAGAGAAATGGGTCATAAAGGCACTCCAGTGCCATAACTCAAGAGCATAAAGTATAAAAACCAATGAGGGCTTTTCTCACAGATGTTAAAGCTCTGACCCTGCACCCAAGCTGCGGACCATGCCAAGTTCATGGCATTTAGACAAGCTGCTCCCTTTTGTTGCAGGTTTTTTTTTTTGGGGGGTAAATGTACTATTTTAAAGACTTCTATTGTCATTTAAGGTATAAAGTCATAGACACCTTCAGCTATCTGTTGGCTTTACCTTTAGATGCTGGTAAACTGTTAAATGAGTTTGCAATCACATCTGTAATACTTGAATGGATGTGTGTTTATTTCATGGTAAACAAATACAAAAAAAAGATTAAAAGAATAGACTGAGACTGAAGGACTTTAGACAACTATTATATCTGCTCTAAAATGTTTGGTAGATAAAACCATTAGTAGCTAGAACTAGCACTGTTTTATCACGTCTACATAATAAGAGACAATATAGAAATGTGTAAAATGAATAGACAAACATGGTAAGTTTTTTTTTCAAGAAAGTATCAACTAACACACTACAGTGCAAGTTAATCGTAAAAATAAATGTTATTCTTCCAAAGCTGCAAGTGCCGGACTTTAATTCCATCAGTTCACCTTTGCTCTCATTCTCGGACATAAATCCTCGTGCACACCACATCGTCTGCCCCAAAGGTCTGAAAAATATAAATAAAGAAGAAAAGAATGTCATTAATGCAATTATTTTTACAGTGTCATTCACAGTTCGTTTTGCACGGTTATGATTCTGTGGCATCATTAAATAAATGTCATGTGACACTTTGGAAGTTTTATTCGGACAAAAATTAGTGAACATTTATCTGTATCATATCACTGTAAAAAAATGTAAAAAGTGGTACTATTTTGGCAGCTGGGATGCCAGGAAAAATTTTAAATAACATGCATGTGTAATAAAATTTAGAGACAATTTTTTTTACCATATTTCAAAGATTTATACATTCGGTAAAGCAAACAGTGTACAGTTACATTTTTTGGAAATGTGCATAACTGAAATGTTTTTGTATTGATCAGTATCTATCCCCCTGCAGACCTGTAGAACCCTGACAGCTCTGCTTTCAGGTTTGACATCCCATACTAAGAATGACAAGCTATCTCATGTCAGGAAGAAGAAACAACTCATCCTTTCTGACAGCTCTGTGCCGGACTTCCATATTCACTGGAGTTTGCACAGCACAGCAAAACTGATGCATCTGACAACACCGCTCGCCATCTGCGGTGCCGAGCGGGAAAACCGAAGGACCACCACACATACACTTTTAAAAAATGGTGTACGGCCATCTGCTGTGTGCAGCAATATCCTGGGAGACATTAGAGAGAAGAGTGTCAGGCCCCTACACACTGCCAACATTCCTACATGTAACTTGATCAATTAGACCCATTTTCACAGGCTGCTCTGGGTCACTGCCAGCAACCTTGCTGTATGATGCCAGCTTCATGGTAATGTGGTCATTTTACCAGGAATCCCACGTGTGAATCATCAGGGTGAAATTAACAGGTTAGGATGATGTAAAGTTGGTGTAAATCAGTTCTAATGAAACATGTTCTGATGACAAATGCTTAAAAAATATATTTATTTAAACAACGCATGAATTTAAAATGGTGTTCATTTCAAAAACGAAAAGCGGTACAAACAGCATAGGTTGTTAATATTCATTGTGTGAAGAGGGATCATTTAGACTGAGCTGATGCTTCCGAGTGATTGTTTGGCTAATGACAAAACAGCTGGTCTTGAATGGGAAAGACTTGTATCATTGCTTAGCATTGCTGCATATTCAGAAGTGGTTCCTTCTCATAAGCTTAGAGGAGCTTTGTTGTTAGCCAGATGCATCACCATTGTGCTGTGATCACATTTTCTGCTATGGTTAATAAGATGCAGATGGGACTCCGGCGTGTCTTGTTCCTTGCATGTTACCAGCTGTGTCGAGATCCATGAGCACAGAATGAAGAGGACCACTGTGTTAATGTCTCAGCATAATTCCCTGATGACATCATTTACTGCAATAAAAACTACAGTATAGAAATTTGTACAAGTAGGTAATAAATACAGAGACCCCAAATAGACCTTTTTTATATCAAACCTGTTTTTTGTTTTATAAAAATGTTCACATTTGTAAGAGGTACACTTAAAAAATGCTCGGTCCTTATTAGCACAGCTTTGCATTTAAAATGGGACGAATCTCACCTTTGGGTTAAATTAACCCAGAAAATGTTTATATTTGAACCAACATTGGATTGAAACAACCCAGCATTTCTGATGAAACAACCCAACAAACGCTCTTAAAAATAAAGGTTCTTTATTTGGTTCTTCCGAAAACCTTATAAATCAAATGTTCTTAAAGGAACAACTTCTTTACCTAGTTTTTAGAAACGTTTTCTACTATAAAGAACCCACAAAATTTGAGCGTGTTTATTAAAAGGTTTTTTTTAGGAACCATTCAGATAAAAAATAGTTCTTCTACTGCATCATGTGTAGCACATGGGGGGATGTATAAACTGTTGAAAATAAAACAGCATTATTTGAGTTTATTAAACTTTATAAGCTTTTACAAATCAGTCGAATTCTAAATATGATTCACTCTCATAAACATTTTACAGGTGTTGCAGAAGATATAATCCAGAATCCGCATTAGAAAGCTCCTGGTCCAAGTCTCATTTCCTTGTTCTACACAAGTTACCTTTGCGTTGTGCTGTTTTATGGCACATAGTTTCAGTGACACATGTGGAAAAATGGTGAAAAGCCATTTCACAGCATGAGTGTTTCGTCCACTACAAGTCTTTCGAAAATCTGCTTTAAAGTTTTTACAACAGATACTTGAACGAGAGAGGAAGACATCTGATGTCTCTCAAGGACAGCGAGACCAGTGAATAAAGCCAGTAATAAAAGCTTCTTAGTTATAAGGCCGGTTTACTGTTGTCCATCTGGCCTATAAAACAGAACACTCCAGATGTTTATCCATTCTGCATATTTGTAGGAAGTCCAAACAAGAAAATTAACAAATGCCTTATTGTTTCCTTTCGATATCAGACAAATGTGAACGCACAACACACCCAGAAACTTTCAACTGAGATTAGTCAATGAGAAAGAAAGAAAGCCGTATATTTTTGTATTAATGATAATAATCCTCACCAGGATGAGTTCGTTCCCTCTCAGTTCTCGTGTCCAGTAGGTCTTCGGGCCGTTGCCATCCACCAGCGTTTGTCTGCAGGTTATCTTACTCTCTGTTTCCCATGTAGCCAAACTCTGTGAACAGACCAATGGCAATCTCACACAACAAAGCCTTTGAAGATAGATGGTAATTGTATGTACATTGTGATTCTTTCAGCGGTAGAAAAATCTTTCTGAGAGAAATTGTTCTGTGACCATCTGTGTTTAGAAACAATGATTTAGATCGATGTTTCCAAATGCATTTCATTGGCACATCAAAAGCTCTTTGAAAAGAGTGAATCATAAGAGTAATGAGGAGAGAGGACCACCACGAGTGACCTGATCTGTCATGTCGATGAGTCACAGCTATATTTTACCCTTCTGTATAACCCCCCCCAACTCAACCCCTTTAATACCACCTGGGTCTTTAAGATTCTTCACTGTAGATCTTGTCCTTTACTGTACTTTTCTGTGCTGTTTATAACCGAATGACCAAATATATGACTTGTGTTTGTGTCAAAAGCCAGATAAATAAAATAAAAAAAGTCTGGTGTTCATTTAGTCAAAAACAGATGTTTTCTTTTGTCAGACCTGCGGTTGCTTTTATTTGCTCATAAAAAGGCAGCGGTCATAAAGGTCAACTTGTTAAAATGCCCACTGCCGTTTCGACAGCTCGACACTCTCAGAATAAAAACATTACGTTCTTATGAAACACATCCTCTCATATCAGTGCTCGTCAATTCTTTAGCATGCAAACATTATCTTACCCTGTGCTGGATCTGATGGGTGCAATTGTTTGAGTCAGAATCCCTTTAGATCCATTCAAATCCAGGAGATTAAAGGTGAAAGACATAAGGTTGACTTAAGCTGGTCTAGATAAGCCTGCGGTATAGCTTTGATGGCTTTGGGTGACTATAATCTAATTTAGCAAAACTGTCTGTGACCTGGCTTAGAAGTGTCAGAGAGATTTGCACAATCGCAAACTGTGTGTTTTGCTTTTGTGTTATTCCTCAACCAATAATGACAATGCTTAGGCCACACAAAACATCAAAATATTCATAAATCATTTAGTTTTTCTAAATTATTAAGAAATGAATGAAAATGAAAAACGCATATATCAAATTCACGTCTGACTGTAGCTATACCTTGCATTTTCGGCCATCGACGGTCTCTTCATTAAACTCCTGTCCTATCTGGAAGTTGATTTCGGTGGTCCTCACAGTGGTAGATGTCTTGATGTAGAACTGTTCACCATTCTGACGAATCTCCACGTGGGGTTTTGAAGCTGCTGCACAGGCCACCTTTCTCAACATCGCATTCACCCCTACAATGCACAAAGCGAGTCACGATAATCATGCTAAAATACCATTTCTGTTTAGATTCAGTTTCATGTCAGTGTGATCCAGCATATAGTGCTCTTATGGCTCGATTTGTAGCGCAGAACAGCAAGGTCATGGGTTCAAATCCCAGGGAACGCACAAACAGATTGCAAATATGCATACCTTTGAATGGACTGTTGCTTTGCCTTATGCTTGAATAAAAATAGGCAGCAGGGAAAATAAAGGCTAAGTGGTTATTTGTGGGTATTTATTTCTTAGTAATATTTATTCAATGTTCATTTCAAGTTCTTCATAATAAGATGAGAAGTCTCTTAAGTGTTCTTCTGTGCTGTAATGATCCTCTAGCATGCTCTATAATTTCCCAAAGACAGCCATACTTGCATCATATATTTGCATCTGCTGCAATAGATACAAGGGCTTGGGAAGTATTTTAATTGCATTTGTGTGCTTTAAAAAATACATTACAGACCGACTCACAAGTCATAACTATAAGGCAAGCATTCATAATGCTACGGTATGCCATTATCTGTCATAAATACTCATGAAGTCACTACAGATTGCCATCAGCAGATGTTGCTAATAAGGAGTTACAATGACAAGGTGTTGACTAGAAGGAATTCTATGGTTCTTGGACACATGCAGTGCATAGCGGGTCAATGCTGAAACTTTGCAAGGACTAATTACAGACGTATTGGACTTAATAGCACAGGATTGTAGTGTAAACTGTATTAGTCAGTAAATGTTTCATTTACAATTTTATTCCCCCCCCCAAAATGGCCTGTATTACTGGAAAAGGCGAAGCAGGAACGGTATGCTTTTTTAATATGTTATGGATTTTGTTTGCAAGTCATATGTAAATGAATATCCTTATAAATCATTAGACAATTTCCAATCAATCAGAAAATGTGTCTCTACAAGCTGCACCATTGTAGTTGCCTTATTACTGTGGCATAATATATTTGATATGAAATGAACAAATTGAATACAATATTCAAAGCCACTGAGTGAGTGCGTTTTTGTGCCCTTTTCTAAAACTGTCTGTGGCTTCAAGAATTTAAATAAGAATCCACATGCTGCCAAAGAAACAAAAGAGACTGAATAAGCAGCCCAACCGCCCGAAAATAATAGTGATTTAGTTTTCACACTAGTTAATCCATGAATATGCTATTGAAGAGGAAACAGCAGAAGAAGAGGAAACAGCCCTCATGTGGCCTATAGCCAACAGGATAAAATAGTCTAGTGATCACAAAGCATATACACTTCTCACTTGAGGAGGTTAAAATAATCGAACGGAGAGGATCGCTTACCAAACGCTTTGAGAAGTTCTTCAAAATTTTCGCTGCTCTTCATCTTCCAGGTTCCTGCAAAATTGGGCATCTTCACCTACGACCTTTTTATCAGCCTTGCACTGCTTTACTTTTAATTTAGAAACCTGATTCTGCACTATTTTATATCTCAGATCCAACAAGCCGTGTTTACTCTTCCTCTCTGATTCCTTCCTCTCTTTCTCAGCCTCACTTGCCCACAGTCACCTTCTCTTTCTTTCTGTTTCTCTGTTAAGCTTTCTGGACCACTAGTGATAGCAAGCATCTGTGACGTATGTCAAAGATCCCTCCCTCTTTCCCCAGATGGATCTAATGGCTTACAGGAGCACCCATTCTCTAATGCTTCTCATTCATCTCGCGCTCTTCGTCACTTTAATAACATCCCGGCCGTCACATTTGTTTTCATATGAAGCTCCTTAAGGAGTCAACTTTCTGCTCCTTTGAGTTATTATTGCATTTAGTTTGAGCATGAAAATAAATTTAGGTGACAGATTTTCTCTTTCTTCCATACTTTTTTATATTCAACAGTGCTACTGTCATACCCAGTATACGTGTAGACGTTCTATAGGGTGCGTACACACTTAAACAGAACCTAAAACAGATTAAGTTTTCAATTCTCCCCCCCTCTTAAACAACCTGCCACATTTACAAAAAACCCTGAACATGTCCTCAACAGATTTCCCATGAAGACCCATTCATTCATCCCGGGTTCTGCCTCCCAAGAGGAGAAGGACAGGAGCCCCAGGAGAGAAAGAGGGGCCCCAGGCTGAACTCCCTCCTCCCCTCTTCTGCAGTCTGATTTGTTCCTGTCCTGATGTTGTTTCATTTATCTTTTTGACAAAGTGCCTTTGAGACAGCAGTTGATAATTAATGTAGAGAGAGGCCAGAGAGCGCTTTGTCATTTCTCCAGGAAGTGTCCAGAAGAAGGAAAGGACCCATCCACTCCCTTGCAGACCTTCATCAGCCACCGTTTGTCCCATCAATCAATTGATTTGGTATGGGCCTTCAGATGTTGCTGTGTTTGTGTGTGCGCGTCTCTCCTTTGTTTTTATAAGCCCATGGTGAATATGCTAATGTGAGGTCTTAGAAATAGACCGCTCGATGCCAAGACCATGACGGGAAGGGTCTTGTTTTAGTTTCTGAAATGTAGAATGTCTAAGGGTTACGATGTTTTTAACAGAGGAAGTCATTTTATGTATACTATACCTTCTTCTGTGTACTTCAATGCATGCAATAAAAGCTTTTTTATTGTACCTTGGGTTCATCTGACAGGGCTCAGATGGAACTGGTCTGAGGTCATACCAGATTAAATCACAAATGACCAATCGACGTACACTAATGGAGAACATTCATCAATTTTCAGCTCTGCAAAAGAGACACGGCCCCGTGTGACGACACCCTGTCCCCTGATATCACAGATATAGAGACCGCCAGACTCGTAAGGACATCTATTATGCTCAATGTCATTTGTCATTCGTGAAATGTACCTAATGGAAGTTACTCCCAGTGGGACTGCCCGACGCCCCGAGCTTTTGACTATTTGCTCCAGATTGTCTATATGGGTTCATTTGGTGAGGAGCAGTACTTCAAACTCCAGTCCATCTGATCTTTGCTTGATCATTCATCTGTGCTGACCTCGAACTAATCAGTGATTGAGTCACCAGACCTCAGAAAGTTCCCATCGCCGACGCTTATCACTGAATGTTTTTCCGCAATATGATGTTTGGAAGTTTTCTTTACTTCTTTAAAGGAAATTAAAAGGATGTTGTTTAAAACCCGTATATGGCTCTGAAATGCAAAAGAAGATATTTTGAGAAATGTCTGTGGTTTTGTGTCCTTAATAGAAGTCAATGTTATTTGGTTACAAACATTCTTAAAAATATTTTCTTTTGTGTTCTGTAAGTGATACAGGTTGAAAATGACATGAAATCATAATAAATTATGAAATCATTTTCATTTTCGATCCAACTGTCCTTTTAGGCATTTAAAAATACAAAATTCTACAAAATGCTCCTTATGGAGATGCCATTGAAGAACCATTCAATCAAAGGTTCTTAAAGGGACAGTTCACTCAAAAATAAAAATTCGGTCATGAATTACTCACTTTAGTTGTTATAAACCTGTATGCATTTCGCTGTTTGGTTGAACACAGAGAAAGATATTTGGACAAATGTTTGTAACCAAACAGTTATTGGACCCCATTGACTATCTTAGTAGGAAAAATGTATAGTCAAAATAATTTGTAATAATAGTAATTTTTCCTACTAAGGTAGCCAATGGGGTCCAAGAACTGTACAAGCATTCTTCCTCAACTCAAAGGTAAATAAATGATGACAGAATTGTTATTTTTGGGTGAACTATCCCTTTAAAAGAACCGTTTCTTATTTACCTTTTTATAGTCAAATACCTTTTCTTGCAAAAGAATGTTTCTGTCGATGTTCATACAGCCAAAATGGTTCTTTATGGCATTGTTTATTTTTTAAAAGCACAATACACTTGGGGTTATCTTATATATATTCTCACAATAACCCAAGAAACTAAATCCAAATATGTATTCACACAAACCAAAAAACCCAAATTAATTATGTCAGTTAACAGGAGAAGTAATGCTCTTTTTAGGAACCTATAGCTGTTGCAGGCTGTAAGAGTGCTTTTGGCCCCAGTGATGGAGTCATTGTGTTCTGGCTGAGACGCGGATCATTCGCAGCACTTTTCTTGCCGAGGGGCTGAGGGTCTATCACAGCACCAGTTAATCGCAGCTGCACATTACTCCCCGTTACAAAATAATGCAGCAAACATTCTAATAGCAGGCCATCGTTCTCCTGATGTAACTGATGAAATGGCATAATCTGTGTTTATATTAAGTATTGCCAGTCTTTTGTTTACATTTAATGGTCTTTCACTACTTCGACCTTGTTTTGTTCTATTATGCACAGCATGATAAAAAAGAATTTCACTATAATGTAATATGTCATGAATAAACTTAGAATTTATGGTATTGAACCTCATTTATTCTTCTGCTGGGAAGCTGTTTTTTTCCTTTAGATCAGCTCACACCAGAGCCGATTCATCAACTTTTTAAATGATTCCTCAGAAGAAGTCATGTTTTATTGATGCTATCATGCAATATTGAGATTTCAAATTGAAAATGTAAGCGTTTGATCATGTAATATCTTCCCTTCCCCTGAGTTTGATTTCAAGCAACAGTCACATAAATGTAGCTACAGTGAAACATGTGTTTCATCACCGACCCCAGGCTTTACAGACGCACTGCTGTGGCACTAATCATTAAATCAGGAAAGAAAGAAACTGTACAGCCCAAAGACAAACACACTGTAGGGGGCAGTGCACTTGCCCTCAAATTGAACTAATGAATTTTCCCTTCTCACATACTCAAGAGCAAATCTTTTGGTCAGGTTGGTTCATCTTTGACTTCTGCAACCTCTGCAAGTTTGTCATATAACAACACACCAGAGTGAAAGATGCTATTGCTAATTTGGTCTCTCTGCAAATATAAAACTGTACTCTCCCACACAGCTTGACATTGGTAGAAAGAATTTCAAAAATACATTTATTAGAGAACTTCTAAGCATTAACAGGTAAACTTTCTAAAAAGAAAGGTTACTTTTTTTAATGCATTGGTTACTGTAAAGACACCCAGCTGACCATACAGACTCACTATATAGTATAACTTATTCAATACTGAACTCCTGACTCTGGTATGGTGTGTGTGTGTATGTGAGTGTGTGTAAAAGTGGTCCTGGTCAGGCTAAAATAAAACTGCAGGAAAAATCCATAATTAGGCCTAAAATCGGGAACACGGTTTCTAGGCTGGAGAATCTGGCAACACTGGCAAGTGCCTGCCCCCTAGTGCTGATAAATGGCACAGCACAAAATCCACGTGCCAAACCACATGTGCTTCACATCAGGACAGACTGGATAGACTTGCAAATGCATCATCTACCCATAAAATGGTTTCCCAGCAGTTTTACAAAAACAAAACGTATATTAAAAACGTGAATTTTCGCAATATTTCACTCTCACTGCACTGTAATGCACTCTATTAAAACCTCAATAATAAAACTCAAGGACACTCACTTTATACAACTTGGTATATTTACAGGGAATTTAGAGTTATTCATCTTAAACAACAAATACATTATTTTTCTTGAATATCTGCTCAGCTTTGGCAACTTCAAACATCTCAACACCCCACAACAGAACGAGAAGCACATACAGAGAACAACATTGTGCACATAAGAATATCTTGTACAGAACATAAACCTTGTGGAGTTGGATTACCTGTACTACCACGAATGACAAAAAAAATACATTGTGGGGACAGCTGTACGATATTTATGAAATTGATTTAAAAATTACATTTTGTATCGTATGTATGTATTAAAAGTGACACAATTAAAAACATTTAAAATACTACCTAAACAAAAATCAGAATAAATTAATCTCATAAAATACATTTAATTTTTTCAATCACATAATTTGTAAGTGTTAGAAATTATTATTTTTGTGCCTTGTTACACTTTTACTTGCAAACCTGAGCAGTGTTTATCCACTGAAAGTAACAAGCAGCTTAAAAGCTGTACTGTTACAATTAGCTAAAAAATATTTTCAGAACCACCGAAAAATAAATCTCCCATGTCCCAATGAATCATAAAAAGGAAGGACATTATAAAGACAAACATAAGATTGAGTGAGTGGGTCAATATGGAAGGTGACGGAACTGTACGTTTTTATCTTTACCAGTGCCGGGAGTCAACCAGCTCTGGTCGTAGACTGAGTTTTTTAAGAGTTTCATAACCAACCACTATGACTATTGCTGTTGGTGTGGAGGAGATGATGCGAGCAGAGAGACCTTTGGTCATCCCCCAGAATCCTTCCTCTCTGATCAGCTGATTAAAGGTCTCAATGACTGATGTCCTGCCTTCCACCTGCCCGAACAAACAGACAGAATAGACGTCATTATTATTATTTGTTTGTTTTAAAATAAGATTTAAATTAAGTATTAAGTTGCTTATTAGCATGCCTAATAAGACAATGAGTAGGGTTGTTAAATCACTTTTTGAGCAGTAAAAGCCTTTCTGTCTAAGATAAATGCATAAACTTGTTTAACACACCTGGATTTTTGTCGTTCTACAGAATTTATCTTATTGGCGCCCTGCCTTATTAAAGACACAACTGTGTTGACTTTTAAATGATCTGCATGCAAGTTTGAAGATGAAAATGAACTCTGGGACACATTTGTATGCTTTCTACACACCAGCCTACTGTCTGTCTTTATAGAGAGCGTGTGCATAGGCATTACCTGAACCCTGGCCCTCACAACATCCATAGGGTTGGTGACAGTGGAAGCAGTAGCAGCTGCTAGAGGTCCAGCCATAGCCTGCAGTAGTAGATGAGGGCAGTCACTGGGAGCCATCATAGACAACTGTTCTGTGGAACAAATGAGAACAAATCACGATTTTTATCAACATTTTAAACATGTTTTTTACAGTCACCTTGTGAATAAGACACATTTTAAGGATTAAAATACTGTAAATAAAACCAGTGTGACTAGTGTTTTTCTAATAGTCATGGAGAACAATATATTGGGTCAATACATTGACTTTTGCTAGTTAATACCTCAAGTTATTAACCTGTGTCAGTGACTACATGTCTTACCTGCATAAAAGTGGTAAAATGGCCACCACACTGCACTATTAGGGATGTAGGTCAGGAGGGATGCCACATAACCTCGATAAAACCCACGGATGCCATCTGCAGCAAATATTTGTGCAATAATGTCTCTTGTCTGGCCAAAAGATATTGAAGGCTTTCCTCCTGATGATTTGGTATTAACTTTAAAGCGTGTCAGATGCTCCCCTTGGCCCTGCATCATGAGTTGCTGGGATATTACATCTATGGGAACAGTAATGCTCTGGGCCACCAGTGACGCTGACCCTCCCGCAACTAGTGACTTTAGCATATTGTCTTTAGAATAGTTGGAGACGTACTTCCTCACCAGTTCGTAAGTGGTTATGTATGCCTGGCCTGATATAAGCGTGAACGTGTTCACCATAAAGCCTCTGTACAGTCCTCTCAAACCTTCAGTTCTGAGAATCTTACAGAAGGCATCGTAGGTCCCAGTGTAGAGAGATTTCCCTTTCTGAACCTGTAGTCTGGTGCGAATGAGTGTGGCCGGGTAGACTGTGGCACGGATGGCCATTGTCATGAATACCCCAAATGAGTAGAACTTGCGTTTGTCCAAGTCCTCCCATTCTATGATCTGAATGTTCCTCTTCTGCTGCATGCTTCCCACCTGTAATGCCCCGCATCAATCCAAGGGATCTTGGGGAAAAATGTTACATTTTATAGTCAGTTAGCGTAATATGTATATAAATAAATATAATATACAAAAGGAAATAAAAAATTAAAACACTAGCTCACTGCACATGTCTATGAATACAACACATGGTGAAAATGTGAATAAGAATAAACTTAAAATTGTGCATTATACAGCATGATTATACGTATATGGGACATACATTCTATATACCTATGAGCTGTAACAGGTCAAAATAAGTTAATTTCAACTTCATACACAATTGCCTACAAACCCAGTTCCTGTTGTAAACTGCAATGCTTTACTCTATTCGTTCCTGATCCGCATGTTAGAAGTGTGATTGTACATTATAATGTCAAACTGCTGCTTATCTTTATTAGCATTCAGCCTGTTAACTACATGACTGCTGGTTCACTGTAACTCACACTGGTGTCATTACCCTTCTCTCTCACCTAACGTTAATGTTCAGATAAAAAGTCAAGATCGACGCTTTGACAAGCTTCAGCTATTACAAAAAACACGCTGTCATAATCTGATAGTCTACTCTGCTCACTTTAATAATAACAAGCTATGCCATCATGGGCTAGCTAGCATAACGTTACCTCTCATAACGCAAATGGACACCAGGGCTCAATGACAGTCTGCTTACGTTTTACCAGTACCTAGTACCTACCAACAAATATCTTACCGTGCAGCAGAGATGTTTCAGCTTTACTTCATATTTATGATGACATTAGTGTGTGTCCAGTAAAGAATTATTGTAGCATTAGCTACCACTGTACATTGGAGTAGCCATAGATATCTATGGGAGTAGCAATCGTAGCGATGGTGTTGACGTAACCAGCGTCACCCTGTGAACTGACCAATCACTGCCTTCTAGGGGTGGGCGGCTCGATCCCAAAGTATCGATACTTCCGATACTGAGGTTGTATCGAAAAGGATCGATCCTAACATAAAAATATCGATACTAAGGGATGTTTTACTACTGATTTGAGTTATTTCACTGCTGTAAAAGAAAACGCTTCGAACTGCGATTCATGCAATAAAGCAATTCGCTACTGTGGCAACACCACAAATTTATTAAACCTATCAAAACACACGAGAAAGAGAACACTGAGCTGCAAAACAAACGAAGAGAGGTGGTGGGACATGGATGGACAAATCCTTCAGACAGACCTCCACCAGCACTGACAGACATCACTGGCAGACTCTTTGCAGAGAGGCAAGTAATATCCAGGTAGCTGTGGTGAAAGTATTATTTTAATCATATCGGATCTTGAGCATTAGCCTAATGTTAATGTTAATTTTGAACGTGTAATTGGTCATCATAGTTGTTACTTTAGCAGACTGATTAAATATTCAGGCCTACATAAAATAAAATAATATTTTCAGCCCACTGAAATGTGGCATCTACATTTACATTTAAACTTTTAGCAGACGCTTTTATCCAAAGGGATTTACAGAGAGATTAGGAAGCAATAAAGCAATATGTCATACAAGGGCAATAATACAATATCGAAATGAAGTAATTTAACTGAAATTGTAGGACAGTTAGTAAGCCAAAGAAAAAGTGCAATAAAGGGGGAAATGTAAACATGTTATTGTTTCTGAATTAAAACATGTAACTGTCTTGTAAACTATCGGTACTGCTTAGTGTGTTGACAAAATGTTTTATGCTCTCTTACTTGTAAGTCGCTTTGGATAAAAGCGTCTGCCAAATTGATAAATGTAAATGTAATATATTGTTTTTCTGTTCTGTTAATCTGTACTATTTTCCAGTAATAATTTGGTGCAAATGTAATGTTTGCAAATTCAGTTAATTAAAGTAATAAATAAATAAATATAATATGTCTTGTTTTAACATACACATAATTAAGATTTAGCATATTAATGATGCATTTTTCTGATAAATCATGCCACTTCATCCAGAGGAAAGTAAATGTAAGTTCAAGTGAATGCTTCTAAAACTAAAAAGTATTGGTATCTGTACAGCAGCGATACTGGCCTTGTATTTATTTGGTATCGGATCAATACCAAATTTTACAGTATCGCCCACCACTACTGCCTTCTGATCTGACATACTGTTAAAGGTTATCGAACGGTATATCAAACAGAGGCAATTTTATTAAATCTTAGCTTACCAAATTGCTAATTGAATGTGCATATATAATACATATCCATATTCATATTACATATCCAGTGTACCTTACATAAGAGACCATATGTATCTTTATTTTGGATTATGTGTCTTGTGATGCTGTCAGCATACTTCACAGGCATGTTATTTGACTCCTAATTTGAGTGATTTAGGTAGCTGTTACAGGACATTTGAAATATACAGTATAACACATAAACAACAACAACTCAATTATATTGCTTGAAAAGAATTAAACATAAATAAAAAGGTTGTGGTGTTAAATTATTGAACCTATAATTTAATGTATAAATATTGTTTTATTACTAAATACCTGAATGATTCTAACGGCATTGTTAGTTTGGCACAATAAAGACACTGTTTGGCCAGTTTTATATTTAGTGCACTTTACAACAGTCTATAGAAATGCGTCTTATTCTTCTGATGAGTGAATTTGTTGTATTGTGTAGACCATAAGACGCAAATC
Source organism: Oreonectes daqikongensis (assembly GCA_026939265.1). Lineage (NCBI taxonomy): Eukaryota > Metazoa > Chordata > Actinopteri > Cypriniformes > Nemacheilidae > Oreonectes > Oreonectes daqikongensis. The sequence continues at coordinate 4,697,306 of JAOTQM010000343.1, read as the reverse complement.
TCCTGCCATGGACGCTATTAGTTGATCTGGTTTCACAAGCTCAAAGCCAAGGCAGAAGAAAGTTCTTGTAAGGAGGACTGGAAAAGAAAAAAAGAAGTTAAGAGAAGAGAAAGTAAGATGGTAAGTTTATATTCTACGTTGTGCCACCATAATCATAGTTTTACATATTCAATCCCCAAATCAAATTCTATCAAAATTAAATCATAGCGATCAAACTGAAGTATGCTCTATTGTGACACAGTGTCTATACTGAACTTACATGCATCTGGCCTGCTTTTCATGAAAAACACAAAAACATGATTGATCTTCAGTTTCTCTTCTGCAAACTCCAAGACACTGGTGAGTCTGCAGGTGAAAAGTACACAATAAAACAGGAACACAAACCATCAGTATCTTCATAAATAAAATGTATGGCTATAAGGAATTTGCCCTTGAGACAAAAGGTAGAATAGAGTAAGTACTGTTGTTACGCAAGACTTTTTAGGACAGGCTTAAAAAGTTATGAAACATTCTTTTAATGTGACCCAAGTGGGGCTCAGTGATCTTCAGGATAAAATCAGCTTTGGTCCAACTTTCATAGTGTAAAACTACCTTTAGTATTGTACAAAACATTTTCCAGTCTTTTTGCCCCATACTTCTCAGTATAAAGTTGGATTTTTAAATTGTGGATAACTCAACATGTTAAAATAATGTTGGGGAAAGAAAGCAAAGATAGAAAATATTTGATCAGTCAGTATACCTTAATAAAAACACCACATACCCTTCTTTGGTGCCTTTAAGGAGTTCTCCATCTGGTATACCAACAAAGAGACTGTGGCCTGAAAGTACTGACCGCATGCTCCATGACAACTGATCATTAAGCTGATACTGAAAGTGCAGAATAGATGATCGGCTGTCCAGTGAGGTCACCTGTTTGACAGTTAACTTCCCATCCTGCATAAATAGATGATACACCAGAACTGTTCAAATGAGTACATTTATCTTTGTTTTTCCATCCAGCTTTATAGCATCCCCACAGTAAACTTTTCAAACCTCACCTTGTAAAGGATTGCATCTTGAGTCTGCTCCTTGGCTGTCTCTTGCCCAGATGTGATCATCCTCTGTGGTTGAGGGGCATCAGGAGCACCACAGAGGCCCTGGAGCCCCCTGCCTGACCCAGTCGAGCACACATGCTGAATCCAGAAGTGCAGCGCTGCAGAGATAAAGGTGAACAGGCTGCTATAACAACACTGAATGTCTTATTGCTGACCTGTAGATGCAGATTTGAACTTTGAGTTTATTGTTCATAATAAAAACAAGAGACAACATGATCCTGCAGTGAAGCATTGTGTTAACAGTGCAAAGGTTGTGGGTTCGAGTCCTAGGGAGCACACGTGAAAATTAATGTAGGCCTATGCCTTGATACCTAGAATGTGATTTGGATTAAAGTCTACAAAATGCAAAATGTAATGTAGATTCAAGCTATAGTTTTATCTTAATATATTATACAAACAGTTAACTATAATGCATTTTAATTGGTACATAACAGATTAAAGTTATAGTTCACCCAAAAATGAAAATTCTGTCATCATTTACTCATCCTCTTGTCATTTGAAACCTGTATACATTTCTTTGTTCTGCAAAACACAAAGGAAGATATTTGGAAGAATGTGAGTAACCAACCAGATCTCACCCCCATTGACTCTCGTAGTATTTATTTTCCCTATATGGCAGTATGGGGGAGGGGAGATCTGTTTGGTTACTGACATTCTTCCAATTATCTTCCTTTGTGTTCATCAAAACAAAGAAATGTATACAGGTTTGAAATGACAAGAGTAAATGATGACAGAATTGAACTATCACTTTAATTGATTTATCTTATTTAAATGTATTGAAAATACACTTTACTAAAAACATTTTATTTTAACTATAGGCTTGAAAAAGCAATTCTGCATTTCACGACAGACGCTCGAGCTCGTCCTCTGGTTGGATACGCAGTGAGCGTTGCGTAACAAACGCGTTCAAGGAGTGATTGTGTAACCGCTCGATACTGTGCTGAATCTGAAACTTTATGATCTTGTGTTAAACAAATCACCAATACCAAGATCAGATGCCCGTATGACAGAGACATCAACAGCTAGGACAAATCTGCTGGCAAGGGCGTGAACTGTAATTGTGATGTAAGAACGTGCAACAAGAACACGGTGTTCAGCTCAGCTAGCGCAAATACAGCGTCACGACTCTAAATAAAGATCTTGTTTCAAAACCACAGGGAAAATGCTGGATATACAGTAGTTGCTTTACCGGATAGATCATGGTCAACAGATATTCTGTAGCCTATATTCAGATTTACCCTTGCACATATTTCTACTAGATCGTAATATTTCGAGAATAGTTTTGTATTAAAATGTGTGCATTTATTTAGTTAGGCTATGTATTTTGATTGAGCAAAGTCTCAACATTCGAATCCTACTGGGATCTAGAACAGAAGGTTCGATCCACGAACGACAAATGCAGGCACCCAACCCGAAAAACAAAGACAACGCGGCGTTTCCTCACCTCGCTTCTGTGTTGATCATAATGTTTCTTGACGATAGATTTGTTGATTGTGAAGTAAATCTGTTTATTGCCGCACTTGTTCCAGTCGCTGTTTTTAAAGGATGACGTTAACGTGGCTGCATCCCTCTTCACTGCGTCCGAATGAATCAAGTGGCTCTTCATCACTTCAGTGAGTTACAGCCTCAGTGCTCATGTCTGTTTACTGATGGGAGGAGGTTACTGAAGCACGAGCTGAATCAACGCTTTAATACACCAAACAATTCCAAAATAAATCATTACATAAACATAGCCTGTCTACAGTATGGACTTAAAACAGGGAATATAATAAAAACTGATCATTCACTTTCCTTAAAAATATCTACTTATAAGTCACCAGAACTGCTTAAAAAAATAATTATCAAACAAAAAATGGGATCAAATGTTTTAATGCACGAATTAATGCATGAATTAAACTAATAATAAGCCATGAAGTTAAACTACAGTTTGTTCTATTCATGGCTGACATGGCTGTGTTGTAATCCGTAAAAGCAGCTGTAGATGGCGCTATAATCCCAATATCTGTAACGCATCATACATGTTGAATGTTTGAAGCACATCTTTCATTCTTTTTCTCCGTAGTGTCAGCCTTTGATAATGCATTTACAGGCATTACATATTTGACTGTAGGTTTGGTTGCTAAAGCTCAATTGAGCATTGCAATAGCAACACTAAGGTTGCCAGATTCATTTCGGGGGTGCACAAATTGATAAAGTAGGCCTACTGTATATACATTGAATGCACTGTAAGTCGCTTCGGATAAAACCATTTTTAAATAACCTTTATTTTAACAAACTGTAACAATTAATTCATATTTAAATATGAGAAACCAATTACAGACATTAAGTCAACCCACACTAAAATCTACAAAATTATTTTCATGTACTTCACGAAACTAAACCGTAATGCAGGACTAGATGTTTTGGATACATTAATAAGTAAACAAATGCATGTAAAACTAAATAAAAATATATGAGAAATAAAAAATATAGGAAATGTTTTAATGGTATTTTGTGAACTTTATTTGGAAATTATGCCACATAATTTGTATTTAATGATAGTTTATTGTGACAAACTGAGCTGCAATAAATAGGAATCAACTGCTCATAAACACAATGCAATAGTGTTTTTCTTAGCTCTGAGAGTGGAAACGTCATGTTTATTTTCATAATAACGTCCCTTAAATCAAAGCTTTGTTAATACATGTATTTTCCAAATGGAAGTGCTCAACAAGTGAACGGTAAATATGCTGGCTGATGGTTCTTATTGTTTGGATATGCGTGGGCAGGCAATGTGAGGGAGAGGTTTGAGAGGGGAGAGTGTTTGTCATTTTCGCTTACTGGAGCTGCTTTAGTTTCTCTCAAAAATTGTGTATAATAAAAACAAATAAAAAATTAAATTGGGGATTAAATGACTTCTGCGTTCAAGCAAAACCTTACATTATATATCAAAATGATTTGATACGACTTCAGAAATGACTCAACAGAAAAACATGACCCTGTTGCTTACTGTGGCAGTGAGAAAAAGACTCTTGGCAGTGCAGAATGGCCTCCCTCACTTTGCCTCATTAGATAAAGAGGCATGGAGCGGAGGCTGGACATTTGCACGGCTGAGTCTAAGGGGAGGGTTGTCTAATCTTCCTCAGTACAAACATGACTCTGGAAGGTTGTGGAATGCCTCTGCTGTGGGGGCAGCAGAGGGTCAGGCTGAGGCCAAGGCAGGTGGTATACATCAGCCCACGGATGACATCGTCTACCCCCACTACCCTCCAAACACTGGGATGTACTGCCAGCTGAGCAAGATCAGGGGCAGAGGATAAGGGTATATATATCTATACATTAGGCTTGTTTGAAAAGTTGACAAGTTAAACAAAAAATTGGAAGAGTAAGGATTTATAACTTCAAGGATTTTGTGGTGTCAAAAGCAGCTTCTCTGCGTTTTTTGATTTTATTGCTTAAACATGTAAGTGTAAACACAAATGTGATGTTGAACATTGTCTAAAACAGACGTTTTCTTTAGAAAGCTATACTAAATTACATATACTTTCAACACAACTGACACTAGATCTGTTGTGTTTTAAAAGAACTTCCACTCAAAAAGTAAGTATGTACAACTTTTGCTATTGTTTTTCATCACAAACAGGATGGCAATAAACAATAGCATGGGTGATATTCGGTGTAGTGGCACAATTTGTTATGATGTAATTTATTCTTGAAATGTTTGAGTACACTACAAATACTTTAAGCTTCAACTTTTCTCCATTATCACAAATTATTAGAGATACGTTCAAACGAATCCAATATAGACGGTTTCATTGGATACTCACGCCTGGCCCAAACTTCAGTCTGTGTTTGTTGATCGGTCGGGCTAGTGGCTAATAATATAACTAATTATATTTTATTTAATTAATATTAATATTAATCTATATTAATATTTCTATTGAATAATAATCATATTAAATAAACAATTAGTTGAAATTCATTGTATATTAATTTGATTAAATTAACAATTTGTTCAATGTGTTGTATTTAATTTTAGCCAAGTAACGGTTTTTCTACTGCAACCCAAAATAATACTGGCTAGACATACTTTTATACTTGCTAGCTAATGTCATTTACTTGATTATCTTTTGCTTGTTATCAGAAATAATCTGCAGGGACTCTATTCTTTGCGGATGTGTTCCGGAAGATATGTGCATGTGCAGTAACGTTTGTTTATGCTGTTGCTTTGAGACGTCTATATATTGTATTAATAATATACCCTTTTAGAAACTAACATGATATTGTGATATAAAGACTGCACTACTACAATTTAAAAATTTTAAATTTCATTGCTTTGGTGCACTTTTTTATTATTTTATCCTTTATTATTAATAAAATTGTATTTCTACTGGATGACCTGAGCACGCAGCTGTCTTCCTGGCTGCAGGTTTGATGTCAATAGACCTTTTGTTCCTTAATCTGAATCCTAGCACTCCACACACACTGTGTCCACTTCTCTGGGCATAACTGTGTCCCATATTATGTAAACAACAAAGGGTGAGTGAGGTTGTGTTTGAAAAAGTTTACCGCTCACAGCTTCCCGCTCTACGGCTGAATCAACATACAAGCATAATTTCATAAGTTTCATACAAGCGCATAGCGATAATCACATATTTCATTTTGTGCATGGTTACATTTACGCCTCTTTCTTTATCATCCCATACGGCCTCATTTCTATTAAAGTGTCAGAAAGTGCTCGGCATGGTGCATCTGAATAATGCAAACTGTCCCGTCTTCTAAAGTCCAGAGAGAGTGTTGTGCAGTTGTGAAAAGAAACAGGGGCTGACAGCCCTATGCAAAAGGGAGGGTTATTATGAAATATTCATCTGTCTTAGAGTCTGAGACTTTAGTAGATGTGATGGACAGCTGTGTAGTGCCCAGCTCCTCTTGCCGTTTAAGACTGGAATGAATTTCTAGTGACTGTCTCCTGTCTACCACGACATTGTTTAAACTGAAAAATACTAATGTTAGGAAGATGCCAATGATATGATATCCTATCAGTTTTAAGGTAATATGGAGTGTCTTCCATTAATTTATTTTAAAATAAATCAACACTATAAGTCATGTTAAAAGATAAGTTAAACTGAACATTCTGACACAGGAGAGCAGATTTGTTTATTGAAATATGTTTTACCCTACAGTTTGTGAAGGTAAATCTTAACAGATGCATACACGCTGCGTGGCCCACTTAAGCTCCATCATGCCCGCCCCTTTTCCAGCCCTTTAACAGCCCCATGCATCACTGAATCACTCCCCCGACTTGTGTTTAATATTTGATGAAATCAGTTCCCCTTGACTGGTTTTTCTGTGTTTCTTTAGTTTTACTTTAGTTTCTTTAAGGTTTTATATATGAAGTTATGCTTGTGCCATCAGAAAAGTAGGTCTCAAAATCTCTGTGCTTGAATCATACAAACATTTTTGTGCACTCAAAGAACATAACAGCAACACTAACCATATGGAGTGATATATAAGATCCAAACATTTTAACATTTTTAATAACAACAAATTGTGCTAAAGGTTTACGGTTTGATATGAATAATATTGTATTAGTTTAAAGGGAGTTAATAAGGATTTCATCTCTGTTTAGATAATCAGAATAATCAGTAGTTGATGTTTCTTTCAGTGTGAGTGAAGACCAATAATATGAGATCGAGGACTGTAGAGCCTCATTGGGAATTTGTTGTAATTTGTCCTGTTTGGCAACCAGGCTCAAGGAACAGAGCCAAAATGTTATGTTCCCATCCAGTTTCCAAAGTATTTGCTATTTCCGGCCACGTTTTTTACTCTATACTGTACATGGTCTTGATAGGACTCCTTATGTTTTTATGAACGGCTGAGTGAGACAACAGTTTGGCTGGGATTACGTTGCCTAAATGCATGGAATGTTTATGTAAGACATTGTCAAAACTCCACGGAGTTCAGATCCTAATTTGTCTCTCTGGGAATGTGTTGCCCTTTGTTTTAACAGCATAACCTTTCATGTGCATTTTCCACAATTAAACAGGAAACAAGGGATCACTTGTGAAAATATGAAGGAGGACATACAATTAGTTAACATAAGTCTCGACTTATAAGATGCAATTGACAGAAAAGAGAAGTGAAGGAAGAAAATAAAGAGAGATGTTTAAAACAAAAAAACACTAGTATTTTCATTTAATGATGACAGATGATAGAGGAAATTATAGATTGGATTTTCTGTCAACATCGTCTTGATATTTCAAGAGAAAACCAAAGGGGGCCATACTAATATCTTTTGGTCACAGGCTCTCATTTCTTCAAGAAGAGGCCACATGAGGTAAACAGGAAAAGAACTGTATTGTTGCAAGCATTACTCACCATAACATTGTTAGTGTTTGTTTTATCCAGCTTTGTATCAACAGTTATTCCAGAGATTCTAAGCAATGGTTTGTTTTCATAGTGGTGAAAACGTCCCTGACCATGAGGCAATGAACTGTGATGACTGTCATTTTATGGCTGATGACACACAAACAACAAACACCTCCGACACACAGTAAGAGTGTTTCCTGAGACTGAGAACTGTTCAGATCCCAGTTGGGCATTAAGCTAATGTTACAAAGAGGAGACTTGGTGACCACTGTTTGTGTCTGCTGGCTATTTAGTCCTGGAGTGATGACAGCTTCAGTGATGTTTAAGACGGGCTATATTTCTGACCCCAGAGCCTGTTCAAGAAATGTGAGCATTATGGTCATTAATGTGGTAATGTACAGAACAATATCAGAATTACAATCATAATCTAAAAAAAGAACAGGTTATCAAAAACGAACATCTAAAGTGATAAACCTTTCCAAATAAAGATTGGAAGTCTTAACGTCACCTCTGAGCCGAAACAAGGAAGGCTGGAGTAAATGGCGGATCCGCAGTGAGGCACAGAGGACACACGGAACACAAGCTAAGTGCTGCGGTTCTCCGTGACGCTGATGTGATGGGACGGGTCCAGTGAGGCGTAAGGAGGAGGAGTGTGGATCGAGGTGGCTTTTGGGACAATGGGGCTGCTCTTCTCCAATAAAACATGAAGGCCTCATCACAGGATTCTGGCCCAACTGTACAGCCTTTGTGTCAGGGGCTTCACCAGTAACAAGTGGACAACATGAAATGGGGCTCAGACGAACAATTCACAGAGAAATCGCTTGGATGAGCTATGGCTGTCAATATATTGTTATGATAAGTCTTAAAATGCTAACAATGAATAGCTCTGAAGAGCTACTAGAGGAAGTGGTCATTCAAATGTTATATAATAACCTACCTTTAGTTTGCATGTTTGACGTATACCAGCACCCATTTGATAGTGGTATGTCCACACTCGGCCAATCTGTACACTTGTCATTCTTTAAGAGCCTGGCAGTGATATGTCTATCAGTCTGTCTACTGTATAATCATCTTTGGCTCTGTGCTCCGTTCGACTTATTTTTAAACCCCTGAGAACAAGACAAGAGCCATAGGTTACTATTAGAATGTGTGTTAATGGAAAAACTGACATCAGAACTGTGTAGTCGAGCTTTATTTTTATTGGTAAATGCTTTTCATATACAACTCCAAGCTATTTTTCAGTACACTGTAAAACTATTTTTTGGGTTAACTTAATTAAGTGACCTGGCTGCCTTAAAATTTTGAGTTCAATCAACTTAAAAAAATATTAGTAATGAATTTCATGCAAACTCGTTGAATTCATTTTTTACAGTGTACATTCAAAGCGTTCACTGTTTGTTAACGGAATGACATAGTTACTATAAGACAGGGCCTCATACAAACTAAACGTCTGTGTGTACACATCTGTAGGATTTATATATAGTTCGTAGTTCCCTTATGTACAATGGAATTAGAAAAGCTTGGCAAGAAAGAATTTGTCTATATTTAGACAGATTGTACAAAACAACACCGGGTCAATCAGAACATAAGAGGACACGTTTTTAACCCCCTACCGCACCCTGCCTGCTTCACTCCTTTAGTTTGATTGTGCTACTACACAATGTCAGGAAACTAGACAGAATACCAATTTAAAGTGCAGACACAAACATGTATTACCTTTACTATAGTGTGTATTTCTAATTCTGTATTCATTGTATTTTGTATGTTGAGTTTTAAAAGAAAAGACAAGTAGCTTTCCTCTTAAACAGATGTTCCCATAATTACATGAACTCAAATGTCAGGGTTATTTTTAGAATAGCTCCGTTTTTCAACAAACAAATAAAGGATGTATCCATCACGACCCTTTCGCAGGTGCCCCCACCCCCCAAAAAGTAAACTTTAAAAAGAGTTCTCATATCTCTCAAGTAAACAAATTAATTTATTTACTATCAGTCCTCCAGTTGATACGTCTCAGATAATATAAGGACCGATTCCAATTGGTCTGTACTTTCCCATGAAGGCGATGATTCACTAATAGGGGGGTTGGCTTATCTACCAGCTGCAACCTTTCCTGGCCGTGAACGCCACTCTCACCCTTCCCCATCTCTCTTGATGACCTAATTGGCGAGCAGGTCAACGATGGAACAGGTTTCGCTCATGTTCTCCACTTTCTTCCAAATTTAATGTTTAAAAGAAGGTCGATGTGAGCAGCGGTGGCTCTTCTTTTCTCTCCCCCCCACTGCACGCTGCACTTCTTTCACCGAGTCACCTTCGCGTCTTCAGTTCACCTGACACTTCTGACACGACGTTGGTGTTCTTGCACATGTTTTGTTGAGTCCATCCGGATCGCCATTGGGATCCAGTCGCACTTTCGGACGCACTTCGACACGACAAACGAAACTTCTGCCGGTCTCAAGTTTAGCTACAAGATGAGTATCAAGTCTGACTCCGAGCCAAACAACAATGTCACTATTGAGGAGGAGGTAAGAGTTTTAAAGGATTGCTTGCTGTGATTTGTGGGGAGAAGTCTCATTTTCGATGTCGGCGTAAATTTGTTGCAAACTTTTAAAATGTTTGTGGGGTTGCTCCTGCGTCTCCTTGAAACCTTTCGGGTTTTTCTTGTTAAGGACTTGTAAGGGCATTTTACTTGACGTTAGTTTGCTTCTGGTCGGTTAAAATGTATTCACTTAAAATTAATTTTTTATTTATTTTCCGTGTGTTTTATAATCGTAAAAAACTGTAGCCTACGCCTTTTATTATGATGTTACATTTCTACATGACAAAGTATGTTTTTATTTATTTATTATTATTTAACCGTTACTGCCATTTGCCTTACTAAAAGTTCCGTAAAAATTACTTTTGTGTCTTGAAAGTCGAATCAACTTCTTTCAATATCATTTAATTCAGAAAAAATCTTTAATGTTTCTGTTAAAATGGAATCCGTATGTTTGTGATGCATTTAAAATTATATAAATATCTTAAATAACTCCGATACTTTTTATAATTTTAAATTGGTGATGGCTCAGTAAGTCCAGGCTTTTTTAAAATTCATTCATTGACTCACATGCACAAGCAGAACGGTTTAAAAAAGGTGCAAAAAAATTGCTTGTGGATGCATGAAATTTGCTCTGTAGGAGCCTGAGAAATCTATCAATCTTTTCCATTTTCATTGATATCTTTCAAGTAGTGAGAGATGTAAGTTGAGGGGCTGTAGTTAAGTCTAAGGAATTGTTATACAGTATAATGGTGGTTGTGGGTCAGAGGAAGTACAGTCATGCTGTGTGATGTCTGTCTGTTTTGCTGACAATATGTTGTGGCTTTGAACCTCCCATGTGAGTGTATACAATTTTTTTAAATATATTAATTAAATGTGTCTGCATTAAACAAGTTTGTCTTGACTCTTTGTAAATCTCTTGTTTTGAGAGAATTGGCATAAAAAATGTGAGATTTGTTTTTAGATCTAGAAATGTAGTTCTTGTCTTAATGTTTTAAAATGGTGGAGTTTTTCTGCCTGCAAGTGAATAAATCGGGGCAGGCAAAAATCTTTATTAGAGGTCAAGTGTTTGACATTGCTTCTCTAATATTTATTAGTGTTGTTTTTGTTCCTATATTGCTTAATGTTTTGCAACTAATTTATTCATTTAGGTACGAACTCTGTTTGTCAGTGGTCTGCCAACAGATATCAAACCTCGCGAACTCTACCTGCTGTTTCGTCCATTTAAGGTAAAACTGACTGCAAAATTGGCAAATGTACGTTTTGTCATTATTGACTATAAGCTCATTACTCTGTTAACCTCGGTGTACTCGAGTCCTAATTGTTTTTTATTCTTTTTAAGTTCTCTAAAACCAAAATTGCAGGTCAACCATTTAACAAGGTGGATTGTTTTTTTATATTAAAGAGTTTCTTGTGGTTTAGTAGCAGAGGTCCAGCTTACAGCACACAGGGAAGCAGTGCATTAGAGCGCATCCTTTGTAAATATGAACTGTTAGCTGACAGTGTGAGTCTCTTCTGAGGAGTGCAGCAGGAATTTCTTCTTTTCCAGCATGTGACTATGTGACTGCTAATTGGATTTCTTTCCTTTTTCAGGGTTATGAGGGTTCACTAATCAAGTTAACATCAAAGCAGGTGAGACCTTGTTTAACATCGCAGCTTGCTTGTTTTACAGTTTTTAATGTAGAATTTAAAACGACGTAGTATATGAACCATGGCACTATTCATATGCACCTATTTGTTCAATAATTGTGTGAATCCAAATTTAAGCCATGCAAAATATTTTTACCTTATTTTTGGATCATTTGGGCAAGTTATTTTTGTAAAATTCTTATCAAAGGTTGCTTTCCCCCCCCGCTTGGCAGTGTTTAGATTTAAATGGTATGTTTTTAGGTAAAAATTGTGGTTTTTGCCATTTAATTTCTTTTCTCTTTTCCAGCCTGTTGGGTTTGTAACCTTTGATTGTCGTTCCGGCGCAGAAGCGGCAAAAAACGCATTAAACGTAAGAAACCAGCCATCTGTGATCAATGGCTTGAATTATTGAAAATCTGTCAGGTGATGCTTTTCTGAATTCATATTTGATGTGGTTTATATGCACTAAACTGTACATATAGCACAAATGTACAGGAAAACTAAATGAGTTGTTTAGCATTTGAATGGTCATTTCATTTTGTTGGGCCATTTAAAGCCTCTAAATATGCGCCTATGAATTGAGGTATGATGTTTAAGTAGACGATCAATAGTGGTTTCCTCATCTTTAGTGTGTATTGTCTATTACATCCAAGTAGCCACTAGCTTTGCTGTTCAGTCACTAGTAGAAACATTCACCTGCATGTGTGCACCAGCTTAAGACGCACTGCACAGTTTACCAGGGTCTGACAGGCAGGCACAACCCGTCCCTGTTGCTGTATCCTTCCCCCTTTTGTCTCCAGGGGGTTCGATTTGACCCTGAAAACCCGCAGACCCTCCGGTTAGAGTTTGCTAAAGCCAACACGAAGATGGCAAAGAGTAAGCTGATGGGCACTCCGAATCCCACAAATATCCACCCAGCTCTAGGAGCTCACTTCATAGCACGGGACCCATGTAAGTTTACGGCCCACAGTAGAACGCACACACACACTGTACACACACGCTGTAGCCGTGCATCTAGAGTAGATCTTAGGATAACACAAGAAAAGAACTAATCCACCTCCACATGCATGTGTCATTAGCAAACTGCCTTTTCTGTTCTGTCATTTCTATTACACTAAAGTCATAACATAAGCACATCTCATTTAACATCTCTTCTGTTCCAAGAAGTCACAGAAATGATCAGAGATCACAAAGGTACCAGTACTCACTGCTCTTGCTTCTGCTGTTTACATTTAAGCCTGTAGGAGTACAAAAGCTTATTGAAACACTTTCTCTGTACGTGTTTGAGTTTCTTGGATCTGAAGTGTTGATTTCAGGCATGTTTAACATGGTCAGGTGGTTCTGAGGTGATGGTTTGCTATGCCTCCTCAGATGACTTGACAGGGGCAGCGTTGATCCCAGCGTCTCCTGAGGCCTGGTCTCCTTATCCTCTCTACACGCCGGAGCTCAGCCCTGGCCTGCCCCACACTGCTTTCACGTACCCAGCTGCTGCCGCAGCGGCCGCTGCTGCACTTCATGCACAGGTGAGATTAGTTTTACCTAATATGTATGTAATGTTGCATTTTTGTTTGCCATTTTGTTCAATCTGCATGGTTCTGAAGAATTGTTTAACTCACAACATTTTTTTAAATGTGAGCAGTGTTTTCTGGATAAGTGTCGCTTTAATTTATTAGACTTTCCCCTCAGGAAAAATTTATACTTTTAAACTTCGCTGTTAAGATTTTTAAAGTATGCAGTGTTTACCTGATTTTGAATGGCCACAAAAATTGCAACAAGATGATCCTAGAAAAACCCTATTCATTCAACTTGAAAAGCCGGTGCATCAAACTCATTGAAGATCAATGTGACTGGGTTAAATAAGTGTAAATTTTTATGGGGGTGTTTAATTTTTATTTATACTTTTGATTAAGTTTAAAAGTTTGTGGCATTGTTTATTTACGCCATAAAATAGCAACTATCTAATTGTCAAGTACAGCAAGAGTGATTCATGTCTAATTTGCTTGGCACGGCACAATAGACAAGCTGGAATGTGAAGTATTCATAGAAAGAAACCGTCAGATATTACTGCTTGAGTCTCCTGCCGGTGAATTGTGAAGGTTTCATTGACTCTAAAACTTCCTTTCAGGAAGGCATGTGACATAGTCAGGCCTTTAGATTGCAAACTGATGATAGATTTGTCAGGTGAATATAATGGTCAAGTTATAAAAATATTTGTCTCGAATCTCATTGTCTAAACTTTGACCACTTATTAGTTTAATCCAGGTTGATTTTGGGCTGTTTAAACTACAAATCAAAATGTCTTTCTTTTTAGATGCGTTGGTATCCCTCCACATCAGAGTCTTCCCAGCCTGGATGGAAATCACGGCAGTTCTGTTAAATTCCTAGTAAGGCATTACAAGTTTTTGCCCCATCCTCCATTACAGCGTGCTTATGCATTTTACAATAACTGTTCTCTTTCTTCTCAGGTGTGCAATACCATTTCTCTCTTCAAATGGCGCCTTCCAGATTCCATTTAAAAGCAATCCAGTTCATTGGAATTTTGCAATGAAGAGATGAAATTGATTTGCATTTCCAACTGCACACATTAATAGATGCATATAAATGGTACAGTAGACATTGGTAATTCTTATTAGATCAATTTCCTTTTTTGTATTGAATTAAGATCGTTAGACCTCTGTTCATTTATTCATTCATTACATCTAAGGGATATGACAAACAGACATTGAGCATGTTCGTTTCGGCATGAAGTATAGCTCTGTGCATTGTAGTACATATCCTGCCTGCCTTGGTGGGTGTAACCTTATTTTGTCTTTGTCTTATTGTAGCTTGAGTTTGCTTATGTGAAAATTGTGGCCAACTCCTGTTTTGATGGGTATTGTAATCTCCGGGCAGATGCCCCCCATTTCCATTGTTGCGCATCATGGAGGGTCTGACAACATTGCATAAATATGGCGAGACAATCTCTATATAGTGTAAGTGGGCTGAGAAGAGTGTGCAATTAAATAAGTAATCTGTATAAGTTATTTGTAACTTTCTTTGTATTATGTGTTTCTGATTTTGTATCAATGTCCTTTATAGCAGTTTCAGAGGTTAAGTTGTACTTTTCTTTGGTTTGACTGTGTCAGTGTGGCACAAAACTAACAATATGGACAGCTATTAAATTGCTGTTTCAAGTTAATACTCTGAAAATAACGATATGATACAATGCTGCATGTTTTTAATGTGGGTATAGTAATGGTTAATTCATACAGTAGAAATGTATTTGTAAAAAATGTTTGGTGTAAAAAAACTATTGTATGATATAGTAATAAATGGGAATGCATTAAATTGCCTTGCATCTTTTTCTGTCTGCCTACATATAGTTTACGTAATAACTATACGTTTTAGTAAATTACGTTTATGATGACTTAAGCCCTGTGTAAGTTATTCCAATATATTTATCTAGCGCTTTTCACAATGTGTATTGCTCCAAAGCAGCTTTACAGGAGTAAAGCAAAAGAGAAAATAAAACCACGTTAATATCATGCACTGTACTGTATTTTACCTGATCTCTTAAAACCTACTCACTTGCGCACGTAAGCAGAAGTCAAGCGCAAAGCATAAGATTAGTGCTGCCCTCTGGAGGAAATCCTTCAGTAGTCTTTAATACTGTTTTTGAAATGACCAGCCTCACGCCCTCCATCACTAAGCGAAATAAAATGACATTAGTTATTGTGTTTAATGCATAATTTTGAATATTTATCTGCGTAGAAAAACCTAATTCATAGTGCTGCTATCCATGGTCCTGATTTATATTAAGTCTCACGTGGCAGTGGTACATCTTGCAATATAAAACCATGAGGCCACACTAACAGTTTGCAAACAAAAGTGATAAAATGTCACATTTGAATTTTTCCTAAATCTCTTAATTTTTCAAAAGAAACAAAAATTGAACAGCCCTAATCATCGATTGACGTCAGACGGCGTTACCAACTAACCAGTCTCGGTTTCAAATGGACCTTCAGTGAACCTATCTAAATATACATTTGCATTTTATAGCTGTTTTATGATTATTGTACATCACTTTGGTTAACTGTGTTGTTTTTAATTGTTAAGATTAAAATACGATACGGTATAGTTTTTTACGTTAGTAATTGAGCCGAATTAGAATCATTTTATAGGTTATTAAAAGTGACGTCAGCATAAAGTCCCGCCCCTCATGAATAATCATTAACCTGTGACCCGTGACCTGTGATTGGTTACTGATGGACAGAAGTGAGTCTCATCGCATAGGTGCGTGCGTGACCCCAACACAGGTGTCATAAATTAAGACAATTTTTCTGTCGAGAGGTTTAAGAAGACTAGGAGAATTCAATTGTGTGTTGTTTTCGGTAATTTTGTTTGACAGTCCCACCATGGCGTTTTCTCTGGTGAGTAATTCCAAAAGAAAAAGCTTGCCAGCTTGGTTTTTGTCGCTTCACGTTCCCACCGGGCCTGGGTTTGTTTGGTTTGCGCATATATTGTCTTAAAATTGTAGTCGCGTTAAAGTTTAAGATATTATTAATGACGTCTTATTTGCTTTTGTGGTGGAAAGAATGAAATGTTGGTTATGATGTAGTAGTATTGATTGTTTACACCGCTATTGGCCTAATGGCCTTGACCTAACCATTGCCTGCTTCGTGTTCAGTTTAGCAACGTCCGTTAACCAAAGTATTGATGCACTTCGAACAATAACGTTAATCGTCTTATAAATAAAGGTCCTTATACATGTGACGATCATATAAGAGCATTTTATTAGTTTATTTGTTGCCAAATGACTACTGAAAGTACAAAAATGCCAGGGGCGGAAGACTTGCCATTTATTTAACCCAGGTGTGGCATAAGAGTTAGCTGGTGTATGTGTTTTCTTTCCACAGAGAGAAAATCCCAGACTTCTTAACTGCCTGGATTCAGACATCCCAGCCCTGTCCACATGCAGCAATGCAGACGCGTTCTGCAGGATGAACACAATGCTGGGAAATTCACTGGACCTCAGTGGGGTGTGCACAACACCTACTGCCAAGTGCAAGCGGGATCCTTTTCATGGTAAACCAAGCAAACACTTTTTTCTTCTATACCTCTGGATAAAGGCATACAAATAACGAACCCTGTATGATCAGAAATGCCTATAAAAAGAGCTTGTTTTCCCAATACAGGTTACAGATCCATAACCTTTTGTTAGTGTTTGCTGAAGAATATATACTCGCTCACCACATTCATCTGTGTCTGCTGCAGTGCTGTTCGTAACCTCCGTGTTGGCCCTGCATTCAAGCATCACACGCGCCGGGAGTCGTTACAATGCCGGTCATGCAATGTCATGCAGGCGAGACCGAGGATGCTGAATCAGGGCTGGAGCAAGCAGTTGGATGCTATCCAGCTCGGCACGAGCAGCCCAGATTGCTCATTCTTCAGTAACTTAGCCAATAGCAACACTCCTGCGATGCAGTTCTCCATCACTTAGCCTGCAGCTAGCAAACTCGCTCTCAGTGCCACCTCAAATAGGAGTCTGAGTCAGAGGTGTGTGTGGGGGTGTGCTGTCTCTTTCCTTGAGAATTTGTCTGGAATGCTCTGTGGTGTGGCATCAGTGGAGGCCAGTAGCTGATGTCATTAACAAGGGGCTGTGAGGGCAGCAGTGCCCGGGTCACATGCAGGGCGGGTCGTCTCTGCGGAGGGAGCTGCTCCTGTGCGTTGTTTTTTTTTTTTTTTAGCCAGACGGAGGGAGGCGATCCGTGATTAATCTGTGATTCTAGGGAGTTGATGCCTTTTATTTCCACTGCTAATGCCAAGTCGCCCAACAGCGTGTGTTTTATTTGCGGACACTGTTAACAGATCGTCCGGACTCGGACCTGTCTGCGGTCCGGAGCAGGATGCTTTTCCCCAGCAGTGGCCAGGACTCATCCAGGGGTCTGCCTGATATCAACTGGGATCTGGGCCTACAGTCCCTCAGCCTGTCTGACTGGGAGAGACCGTGGAGCAGCCAAGATACAGAACCTTCACCACAGACCAACGTCAGCGCATGTGAGTAAAATGTGTTAGCTTGTTTTCTCTTCTCTGAAATTAGTTGTACTTCATGGATGGGATAAATTAAGTTTTGCAAATCTAAAATGGTCCTAAGCCTACAGGCATTTGCTAATGTTATAGATCGACACAAACCACTACAGTCAGTATAGGAGTGTCCTGACCAAGGAAGGGTGTAATTAAAAGGCTTAAGATTTGAGTCAGAGTTGAATTTGTTGACATTCGTCACAGATTCTCAGCCTGCCTCATGTACTAGTGATGTTTATTAGAACATCTGCAATAAGGGAGCTGTCCTTGTTGTTGCAGTTCTCTTTGTTGTAAGATGTATTCGAACAGTGAAGGTGTTTTTTTTAATTTTTTATGTCACTAATACAGTGTGCTGGTTTTGTTTCCTGTTCACCTGTTGCTCTCCTCTTTCTGATGTTTTTCAGTGCAAAGTGTTTTGGGGGGCACTCCCAGCCATCTCTCAAACAAGCTACCAAGTTTCTCTGACTCCTCAATTGGTGCCACAGACTTCCTAGAGAAGTTTCCAGGCATGGCACGCTTAAATTCTCAGTCTTTCCTGGACTCTCACTCCATAAGCCCTGTAGATTCAGAGACCAGTGGATTCAGTTCAGGTTCAGATCACCTCTCAGACCTGCTGGTAAGAGCTACTCAAATATGTTTGATCGGACGCACATGCCTGGCCTGAAGTTAACTTCTGTTGTGCGTTTGTTGATTGGTCTGGCTAGTGGCTAATAGTCAACAATTTTTATGTGTATTGATATTAAATTATATTGGAGAATAATTACATTAAATAAACAATTTGTACAATTGATTGTATATTAATTTTATTAAATGATTTGTTGAATGGGTCGTGTAACTGTGGCACTTAAGTTTAGCCAAGTAACTTCTGGTAAATCAAAATACTGGCTAGACATACTTTTAACTTGCTAGCTAATGTAATTTTTGCTTGTTATCAGCAATAATCTACAGGGCTTCTTTGCGGATGTGTACCGGAAGTTAAGTTTGGGTCACAAAAGCGTGCATGCACATTAACATTTATGTTGTTGCTTTGCAACCATTGATGCGATGTGAAAATGTCTAAGGACTCAAAACATTGCAAAGGTGTATTGTGAGTTTAGGGCTGCATGATAAAATGTTTAACAAAAGTGTAAATGCATTTTATTAATTGATTTCACAAACCGAAAATATGAAATCATATTTGACTATGTAATGGTTTGAAGTGTTAAAAATTATTATTGCCAACCAATGCATTCTGTATGCTGGGGAGAATGCACAATATTGCAAATGTGCAAGATATATTGTTGATCTGTAACTTGATAGAAGAATGGGCTGCAAAATAACAAATATACTGTTTTTCTTGCAGTCCTCTCTTAGGATCTCTCCATCGGTGCCATTCCTTATGTCCAATATGCAACGGGATCCTCTCAAGCTGGCTCTGGGCTCTCGTTTGGACCACAGCGGTTCTCCTCTCACTCCACCACCCAGTGCCACTCCGAGTGGTGGTCTGTCCCACCGCTGGCCTGGTGCCTCCATCTGGCCTAACTGGGACCTGATGAAGACCCCTGAGAGCCCCTTTAGCATTGAAAGAGAGGCTTGGCTTCACAGACAGGCAGCATGTATGACCTGTTGTATACCCTATGTACTTTCCAAATACATTATTTTATTATTTTCAGTTGGTGAAAGAAGACTTGTGTGTTGTATTGGCTTGTGTGTGTATAGAGTAACTAGTTTTCGCCATGAATATAGCCGAGATGCTGGAATGGCGTTGAAAATACAATAAATAAATTCAGTTGGTGAATGTAACCTGTGAACATTTGCTTAACAGCCATCAATGAAGCTACTTTCACATGGAGTGGACAGTTGCCCCCCAGACACTACCAAAACCCCATCTACTCCTGCAAGGTGTTTTTGGGAGGTGTTCCCTGGGACATAACTGAAGGTATGGGAACGCATTTGCTTCTCTGTGTATTTGTTTATTGGTTTAGTAATGGCTGTTCTCTTTGTGTGTCCAGCTGGCTTGATAAACACTTTTAAATGTTATGGCCCTCTGAGTGTGGAGTGGCCAGGTAAGGATGGCAAGCACCCCCGCTGCCCTCCGAAAGGTAATATGCCCAAAGGTAATGCTGAAAGGGTAGGATTCTTATTTCATTACAGCACTGGGGCGAGACTGTGTGCTCCTGAGGTGTGGTGAAGGGCACTGAACTTCTTGGTGGCTATGAGACCTCATACATCTGGTGCTGTTTGTTTTGGGAGTTAAGAAGTTACATATTTTTACCCCCTTTAGTTTGCTTTTTAAAGATTCTGAGTGTTGATTCCTGGTTACTTCAATAAGTTTAAACCAAATGTAAACGGGGTCACAATGTTAGTTCAAGATCCCCTATTTTGCAAAATAGGGCACTAGAGGGCATCACTGTTTTGTTTTTAAGTGAAATGAGACTTGTGGACTAGTGATTCACACATTAAATTTAGTGATTAAGAAATCTGCATTTGTCTTTAGGTTACGTGTACTTGGTGTTTGAGTCTGAGAAATCTGTGCGTGCCCTGCTGCAGGACTGCACCGAGGACCTGCTCCATCCTGAGGGCTACAGCGAGTATTACTTCAAAATGTCCAGCAGAAGAATGCGCTGCAAAGATGTATGTATTCTGTACATCATGAGTCTGGTGCACTAAGTGACATTTAATGCTTTTCAGGTTTGCCAGATCTGAAAAATAGTTGATTTATACCAAAACTCCAAATGTCACTCATATACCTACAAGACATTTTTACAGTCACTGTTAACACACACAGTATCATTCTTTATAGATTACTTATTTTTTGGAGTGACAACTGATGAACAGAATATATCCACCTATAACTAGTGAAATAAACAACCATGTGTAAACCGTTTAATTCGGTGCAGAAACTGGACCTGGCAACCCTGATGCTTTATGAAGAGTGCCTCATATGCTGAAACCTCTTGGAAAATGAGAAATGATTTCTACCTCACTGTTTTGTCACCATGTCAGTAATGTGGGTTTTAAGGGACATAAGTACACGTTTTTGGGTAAATAAATCTTTCAATGGTTTCATTTTCTCTGGTCCTCAGGCACAGGTGATACCATGGGTGATTTCAGACAGTAACTTTGTGAGTTGCCCCTCTCAGAGGCTGGACCCTAGAAACACTGTGTTTGTAGGAGCTCTACATGGCATGCTCAATGCTGAGGCCCTGGCCAGCATCATGAATGACTTGTTTGGAGGAGTTGTGTATGCAGGCATTGACACAGACAAGCACAAGTATCCAATTGGTGAGCCATTTTCATTAAGCTTCCCACACTATTCATTAAAATAATTCCTGTATTTGCTACTGAACATGGTTCCCCTTTTCTCTAGGCTCTGGACGTGTAACCTTTAACAATCAACGTAGTTACCTGAAAGCTGTGAGTGCTGCCTTCGTCGAGATAAAGACACCCAAATTTACAAAGAAGGTAAGGGTCTGTTTTTAATCTTGGTGTTATGTTTTAAAGGGTGTATTAAAGTTCTTATGCCATTGCAAGCATTATTCTTTGTTTAATTTTTAGGTTCAGATTGACCCATACCTGGAGGATGCCATCTGTCAATCATGCAGTCGTGAGCCTGGGCCATTCTTCTGCAGGGACAAGGTGAAGTTTTCATTGTTTGTCACTTCTCTCTTCTGCCGAAAGTGTGCTAAATGGCTTTATTTTCCCCCTTATTCCTGTAGACCTGCTTCAAATACTACTGTCGCTCCTGCTGGCATAGGCAGCATTCCATGGACATCCTCAGCAATCACCGCCCTCTGATGCGCAACCAGAAGAAGCGGGACTCCAACTGAAGCCACGCATGGCAGCTCTCTGCCCCAGCCTGGTAGTCCATTGCGCCTGCTCCCCCAGGAGCACTGCTCTAGAGTTGGTCTCCCCCCAAAAAAAAGCCCTTCCAGGAGTTGGGGCTTGGGGAAACACTGTAGAAAGTTCACTGTCGCACTTTCTTTTCAGTTTGGCTTGTTCACTTTGGCACTGTACACAGTGAGATGGGTTAGCTGGGGCCCGTGGATGGGAAGACCCAGAGTTTTTGACTCGGTTGAGATTCAGGCCATGGTTGAAGGGTTTCTTTTTCTTTTTCCTTTAACATAGGTTGCTATTTGTTTTGGTAAACATCATTCTAAAGTCTCATTGTTTAACAGATGGAAGCCATACAGTGCCTTTAAATTGGTTTTCCCTTCACACTAGCTACTTTTTCATGGCACTTTTTGCCAGTGTTTTTTACTTTTTTGAGATGCAACTACAAAAGCTAGATTTTCATCATGACATTTCGCAGTTTTAGTTTTCACAAATTTTTTACATGAAACAGTTTTAAGGTATGGCATGGAAACGGTTGAATAGCAATCTACCTGGTGGCTTTTTAATTTTGCGTGTTTTTTTCCCCTCCATGTTTTGGAGTGTATTTGCCTTATCAGTGTTCTGTTTGGTAGAACGAGGTTTGTGCATAACTTTGCTAATAGCCAATCCAGACCATTTTCAGTGCGTGCCTCCACTAGGCATTGCTTTTACTGCTCCCAATCAGATTTCAAATCAACTTGTATTAATCCAAAATGAGAATGGCCATCGACTGCACGTAGTTTTATTGCACTTTTTAATTTGCACTTTGTAAAGGGGTAGGTTTTTAATCACTTGTATTGTACAGCAGCAGGTGTTGTGGGTGTGATCCCAAATGGCTGCTTGTTGAATTTAAAACCATAGACTTCCCTTGAATGTACCAAGAGCCTTAGCAGACTAAATGCAAATGTCACTTTATTCCATCCTCTGCTGTATGTCTGAATCGATAACATCACGTTCAGATCTAAGATTGTATTATGCATTCCATGCAAAGCCATTTCCAAAGCTCCTCAGTCATTCTACCTCATTGTTGTCTGCCAAGTTTGCTTAAAAGGTGAAGTTCAATTTTTGATTGTGCACAATAAAGGTGTTTAAGCATTCATCTTGTTGTGTGTCTGTCATGGTTAAATTATATTTAAGTGTGTGCTGTTCCATTTACAGAAACTTGGTGTACTGATCAAAAGTGAAATTTTGAAATTGACAACTTTAAAATGTTCTGGTCATATACGCTAGGTGGCACTACCGTGCTCTCAATGTCAACTAGCATGTATTTGTGCCAATGTCCAACATCAATGTTTTCTTCTACATTGTCCAATTAACATTTCTCTGTGTGCTATTACTCGAGGTTTCTGTTATGCTATCACTTCCTATTAGCCCGGGAATCATTTCTGCTACGGGGCTCTTAATGTTAAACTTTTGTTGGTTAAATGTTACTAAATCTAGTAATCATGTTTTGATGTTTACTACAGCCTTTTAAAGTTGGTTGACAAAGTCACATTATTCGGGTTTGTGGTGTGAAATGTTTTAAAACCGAGGTACGCGCAGCATAAAAGGCTCTGGCGTAAACATGTCATTTAATGATAAGGTGATTGGTTAAATGATACCCGGATGCGGAAGTCAAAATACTTATTATGAGCGGTGTTTATAAAATGTCTATCTACGCAGTCCAGTGCGAGCCGGGCAATTGTCTTTGAGGTGAATAGAGATGCTAACAAAGATCTATTTTCAGGTATACATCTCAATGTTACACACTGCGGATAGAGTGCAGAAATACAGTCTGAAAATCTCACCTCTTTACAACTGAAAGCTCTATGGATGTGAGTTTGACACTGTGCTCGAGATGTCTGTCACTATCTGTATTTTAGAACTTGAAGTATTCTGAATAGCATCAAAATGTTGACATTAGATGTGTGAACCTAGTGTTATTTTGTTATGATAGATTCACATAGGGCTGCACGATTATGACAAAAATCATAATTGTCGTTTATTCACCTCAATATTGTAATTGCGATTATTATTGGTGATTAATAAATTTTAATTTGAAGCTTAAAAATGTTTTATAACTTTCTGTGAA
The DNA here is from genome assembly GCA_026939265.1 of Oreonectes daqikongensis. NCBI lineage: Eukaryota > Metazoa > Chordata > Actinopteri > Cypriniformes > Nemacheilidae > Oreonectes > Oreonectes daqikongensis. The sequence continues at coordinate 4,673,716 of JAOTQM010000343.1, read as the reverse complement.
ACCGCTGCATGCCAAAGACAATATGACAATAAAGTTGTCATGCTCAAAGATAATATGACAATAAAGTTGAATCTAATCTAATCTAATTCTTTCTATAAACATCCAAAACTAAATAACATTATGTAAATAACAAATAATTATGGGAGTAAAAAATCTAAAACGAATGGCTAAAGGACATGTTGGTTAACATAATTTTCAGATTCCCCACTGTGTTCTGTGGCCAAAAACAGAATAAGCACAAAAATAAGCACAAATTGACAGCTGTAAAATCTCTTTTTCGAGATTCACTGGTACTCATGATGAAACCCACACAGAATCTGCACCTTCACATTTATGCATAATTGAAAACCTATTTATTCACAAAGTTTATCACATTTGTTTATACAAATATAGGCTCATTTCCTTTTTTATCTTGAATATTTTTAGTAAGTAATTTCCGTACCATTCATTTTTAGGAATGGTGTCTTGTTTCTATTTTTGAATAATTCAGTTGTAATGTAAATTTTATTTAATGCCGTGTAAGCTGGACAAAGTTCCATGTATTGTGTGGTCATATTTTTATTTGATCAGAGCGTTATTTGTCAAACTCAGTATTTCTTTGGAATTGGTTTTGTTAGAAAGGTCGAGAGAGAGCACAAGAGAGAGGGAGAACCGGAAACATGGCTGAATTGTGAAAGTGTCTCCCTACACCCACTCCGTCCCCCTGTATTTGTAAACTAAAGCACTTGCAGGAAAGAGAGGGTTATGGGGTTAAAGGTTAGTTGTGGCTCTTTGAGGAAGCTCCTCCCCAGAACATAGGGTTGCTAAACGATCCGATCGTGGGAAAGTGGGAGTGGCTTAAGCGAAATCTGCCACCACTTCACTCGATCCCACTAACTTAAAAGACCTGGGGGAGTAAAACCATGTCAATCTGAAAACCCAAATAAACAGCTCAACCTTTAACTAGGTAGTTTGCGTAGTTTACATTAAATGCATTTTATTATTTTACAGTAGTTTTGAACCTCACTGTATTTTACAGGTTCATATACATTTTATACGCTGATGTATGGTTAAAAAAAGCATACTTTAAGGGACCCTTCACCCCAGAGGGCTTGACCCTGCCTTATTTGCCCTTCAGGGTCACAGTGAACAGTTGGTGAATCAAGCACTGTCACAGAACAGAACAGGTGCAGCCACAGGTGCATTGAGTTTGAACTTTTCACTGTTTGCTTCTCTTTAAAGGCACAAGTGCAGTGATTAGCAAAATAAATCTGATAACAGAGTTCTTTCCAATTGCTGCTTTTTTTTTAGATGTTTATTTTGTGTAGACTTACTAAAATATGCCATTTTGTGCTTAGTTGTACATTCCTACACACTACTGTTCGAAAAGTCCACATGTGGACAGTACTTAAGTATTCTTACTTTATTCAAGTATCTCTTTGGAAAATATTTACTATATTTTATTAATACATTTTTATATTTTTTACTTTTATTAATGAAGTACATTAACAATGTAGTACTCAAGTAAATAAACTTAAGTATGAGTACTAGTTTTTATAGTATTATATATAATATAGTTATATATGGTATATATGGTTTCAAAGCAACAACAACATAAACGTTACTGCTCATGCATGCTTTTGTGACCCAAACTTAACTTCCGGTACACATCTGCAAAGAATAAAGTCCCTACAGATTATTTCTGATAACAAGCAAAAGAAATAACAAGTCAGTTATATTAGCTAGCAAGTATGTCTAGCCAGCCAGTATTATGACCAGTATAGAAGAATCGCTACTTGGTTAAACTTAAATGCGACAAAGTTACACAACCCATTCAACAAATTAATATACAATAAAATTGAACAAACTGTTGTTATACAGTAAAATATTAATATATATTAATATCAATATAGATTAATTACAAATAATCTAAATAGTCATATTAGCCACTAGCCAGACCGTTCAACAAACACACACCGGAAGTTAACTTCGGGCCAGGTGTGTGAATTCGATGAAATCGTCTATTAAAGTAAAAAAAATCTACGTGAAATGCAGTGTAGTAAAAATGATGATAAATGCGTTACAGTAAAACAGTAAAGTAAAATTCTGATACAGATAAATTCTGGTACAGATACTTAAAAATGTACTGTCCACCTCTGGTTAAGTCACCCTAAACCTTTGAACAGTAGTCAATGTAAACTACAATACACTACTACTACCAAGCTCATATTTATTAACATGGTCCTATTAGAAAATACTATTAGCATAGGTTCTTTATTGTATTCCACATGAACACCCCCATGTTACGTGAACCGCATAACTGTTGAAAAGATCTTCGCTGATCTTCCTCAAATACCAACACTACATCTCTCTGATGTGTGCTGCACTGCACAGTGATCCAGAAGTAACATCTTCATCCTGTGAGAAATGAAGAGATCGACAGACGGAGAGAAAGAGACGGTCAAAGAGGAAGCGAGAGAGAGGCAGAGAGCAGCAGAGATGTGGACAAGCATGCTGATGCTGATCTTCACATTCTAGGCAGTTGTCATGGAGACAGCACTACCTCCTTGGCCCGGCTGGTCTTTGTGATGTTTGTGTGAGAATGTGTTGTGTTGTGGTGAGTGTGTTTTTCACACTGGTATCGTGACAGTGCTATAGCGAGAGTACGATAGTATGAATTGATAGACATGGACAGTGTTCAAACTTGGCTTGGAAGTTGATATTCTGTGCACTGGCTGTTATTTAAGACTATCTGTGGTCGTGTTGGCTTATATAAAAGCTATTTGTAGCTCTGTGCAGCTGTGGCCTTTCATTATCATTACTGAGGTTAATACACCCATGTCTCTTCCTCTAATTACGCTCGGTAGAATAAAACTGAATAAAGTCATGTTGAAGAAGTGTTCCTGTAGCACGTTTTGTAGAGCATGGTATTCGCAACTCAATATCAGGGGTTTGATTCCCAAACGGATACACACACATTGATAAAATGTATAGCTTGTATGTACTTTGAATGGAAGCGTCTGCCAAATGCATAAATGTAAATGGAACGTTAAAGGAAATATATGGAAGAGAGGGAGAAATCTTGGCTGCTTGTTTTTAAAGTTTCTTCCCGTGTCAGCGGTCGCCCATTCATCTGGAGCTGTCTGTGGTTTGTCACGTTCCTTAAGAGCAAATGTGTGTATGTGTATCAGCACTAAAATATGTAAATTACATTCTTTTAAATAACCACAAAGAAACAATCTGACCACACAGAATAAGTGGAGTGCAAAATATTTAACCACGTCTCTATTAAATATGGTCAAATGTTTACTGGCTTTCACAGATGCCAAAAAATATGCTGACAGCAGATAGGCCCATGCATGAGGGTCAAACCAACATGGATGTAAAAACTCGGTCACAACTCGGCCAAAGCGTCTTCGATACTGTAGCTGCCTGAGTAGCGACTGACCGCAGTCAAAACATGCAAGTAACTGGACACCTTTGCTGAGCTTTCAGACAAGAGAAACACAATAATCTGTGAAAGCAAGTGTCTTATGACAAAATTATGAATGTTTATTTAAAACAGAAATAACAGACTTAAAAAACAGAATCTGAGCATACATGAATTGAACACCAGACTGTTTTGCAGTTGTGTCGTGGCAGGAGTCAATTGTGACTCATGATTCATGAATAATAAACTTGTGTTATCAACATCCTAAATTATGGTGAGAATGAAGTATGTCTTAGTGTTTTCGTACTTATTCATTATTTCCATGTCCACAAGGGCTTGTTTCAAACTTGTTGACGGTAGTACTGCTGAGTGCTGACCTCGGCTGGCCGGGTGAAATGCTTAGAAACAAGCGGCATCAGCAACTGGAGAGCAACACATTTGTGTTTTTGTGTTCGACACTGAACCTTAAATTCCTCTAGTGGGACTTAATTGGCCATGTTTATAACCTCTGAAAAGGTCATGAGATATATGTTTAAATAGGTGATGTGGATGTGTAAATATGGATTTGAATTGTAAAAGTGTATATGTGGGTGGTCGCGTGTTTTTAGGTTTCTGATTCTGCGGTTTTGTTGCTTAGTTTCAATACGTTTTCTTCATTAACTATGGAGAAAGTTTTGACTTCATAGTACATCTTTTATTTGAAAAGATTTCTTATTATATAACCCTTGTAACTTTCTTACTAAATGACTTCAGTGGTATCATCACATTCATTTTGAGGGTCACTTTGCTCACAGCTGGATGGCATCATCCACTCAGGTGCTACTGTGCACAGACATAAAGTTTCCACTAGTTCCACTAGCTATTTAAGGCATGTACTTATCAAGGATGCACAGTGAAATGGGAGATTTCAAGTCTCTAATGGGTGTTTTAATTATAGCTATAGGTACCAGAAACCTTCATTTTAAACCCATTCTTTATTGAGCTATCCTCTGTAGACAAGACTGAACATGGGCTTTTTTAGAATCAAACATTTTCGGCTTTCAAAACTGCTTTCCTAACTTTTTAATATCACAGCTCCAGAACGAGTAGCTATAATTGATGAGTAAAACAAAGAGAGAGAGAAAGAAATGTGAGAGAGTTGTATCGAAATCGATCTATTTTATTGAATATGGATGGGATACTGGTGTACCTTAACTTAATTTAATCTTACCCTTTTTTCTCTGTGACTTCATATACTTACACACTTCTGTATGTAGGTCATGCAGTCAACAGATCATCAAGGCTTCTGCTGTGCCTTAACTTCATTTAAACCAAAACAATGTGAGCAAACATACAACCAATAACATAAGCACAGCTGTGGCAAAATATGTTTTTCACCATTTTTCACTTTTGAGTCTGACAATAAATGCATGAGTCACAACTAAAATGTAAAAGCCTTGCGTTAAAGAAACATTATATAAACATTATGTTTTATGTAAACATTCAGTTATCATAGCTCTTCTAAATAGGATTACCTCTCTATAATCTCACACTCAAAATTCAGCAGAGGATCTAATAATTAAGTTTGACGTAAGGATACAACAATGCGAAACATCCTTCATTGTGTAATCAACATTGTGATCGTTATGTATGGCAGAATTTTGGTAATCTCTTGCCTAAAAGATCTTTACATTTCTCTAAATATGACTCATCGCCATACGAATTGTTGAAAGCATACCAAATCCCAATACATATTCCCTCAGTGAGTCAGCTTTAAGATGCATTAATCCTGTACTACATGCAAACATCAAACAACGCATTTAAAAAAACAAACTAACGAAATAAAGTCCAAACTAACTAAAAAGAAAAATGTTTTGATTTTATTGCTGATTTGACATGTTTAATGTTGAGTGTTAGTATTGGTAGAGCTTTAGTCTCTTCCATTGAAAAAGTCAGGAATATTAACTACTGTAACCTGGCAAGGTTTACTATAAATGACTTTGATCACACCTTCATAGTGAAAACATCTGAACAAACATCTCATATCTTTATCACTTTGTCAAATGTTTACAAACATTTAGAGCAAACATATCACACAAAATACTTAACATTGTACCCTAATGTGGTATGATCTTCATGAAGTATTTTTTCCTTCTCATTAGAAGCACATGGATGTCATGCAAATAAGATTTTTGTTATGTGCACATTGAAGAGATCCCTGTCCATGATTTATTTAACAGAGTGGAATTCTGATTATTAATGTACACACATGTAATAGATGTCACATGATGTGTGTGTGCCCGTGTTTTTGTGTGTGAAAGAGAGAGAGAGAGAGAGAGAGAGAGAGAGAGAGAGAGAGAGAGAGAGAGAGAGAGAGAGACCCCTGTTTAATTTCCCCAAGGGAGACTGTTAAGAACCAGCTTGAGCGAGGGGGGCAAACTGTCGGTGGACCCCTTCTCTCTTCTTACATTGTTTCCTCACCTCTAGGGTTCACTCTGTCTGTCTCTGAAGACCCTTAAAGGATCTGATAAGGTCATCAAAGGGTTGAAAGCTTTTGCAATGCATAAATACTTGAAAACAAGAAGTGAAAATCTAACCTTGCATTATTGCCCAGCCTACAACAAAACATTTTTTTAAAAGTTTTTTTTTAAATGTGTGAATATTAACTGAATTACTAAAAATTTGTACAATTTAGATGATCACTTTGAATGAATGGTAACCTACTAACAAAACATAATGTATTCTTGATAGTCACATTTGAATTATATAAGATGTATTATTTTCATGGATGGTCAATGTTTACATGAAGTGCTCTTTTCATCAAACATTTCAGAAATTCCTGTTATGTCTTTGATCAAATGACTTTTTAATCAAAGGTTTTTGGTTGATCAAAGTGATGTGTAAAGTTAGCTGTGCATTCTGGGTGAAAAGAGCTGCTGGAATAAATGCCAGAACAGCTTTACAGATTTTGTAGAAATGACCTTAAGAGGCAAAGAATCACAGTAAAACTTGTGAGTTTTAAAGTTTCCCTTTAGTAAAAGAGGGCAAACAGAAATGAGCCTGTATGTGTCAGTGGCACAAGTTCTTGTTTTAGCATAATGTGTCTGTGCATATGTGTGTGTGAGCTAATATGGTTTACATGTCATTCTGAATAAGTTACACTCTCACTGAATGTCTGTTACCACCATTTCAACATGATAAACCATGTTGCTAAAGCCCTTATTGTTTTTTTATTATAGCAGGAAAATCTACAGATACAGAGAAAAAGAGATGGTGGTTGTGGATAGGAAATGCTACGAGAATCGTCTACAAGGGTAAGTGCACAGGAAAGCAGCTGTTTATAACTAAATTAATGCATTTTCTTAAGAATAATGTTAGTTTGTGCTGTTTTAAAATGCTTTAAATGAACTTATCTTAGCTAAAACATAGATGTTTAGGAATGTGTGTATTTTATGGGTATATTCATGAGTATGCATGAATTTATGTTATGCCTGTTCATTCTGTATGTTGTGAATGTGTGTGTATGTGATGCCTCAGTAACTGGGGCAGAACTGATTGCTGCTGATGGCTGTAGGCGCGTAAAGACCTACATTCAGCACATAGACACAGGAAGGAGGCAAAGAGAAAAAGGAAGCAGACAGAATTTCTTAATGTCCAGTGTTTACTACCACTGTTGTAATTTTCTTCCACTAGATGTCAACCAAACAGTTTACTAAACAAAATAAACAGGGAAATATCTCCAGTTGGAAAGAGAGGAATGGATGCAGATGAGCGATAAAAAAACACACAACGCTTAGATAGGTCAATCACCAGGGACAGGATCTGGCCCATCTGCTCAGCTTATATCTGAAAGAATTATGCATGCAGACTGGCACCATACCTCCATCCTCACTTCTACGCCTTCACCCCCAAACATGGTTCATGACGCGTTTATGCCATCTCAGAGATGTAAGGATAGGATAAAAAAAGGAATGTGTTATGAGGATTTATCATGAGTAACAGGAGGGTGGGGCATTGGAGAGACCTTTGATAAAATAAGGAAAGAGAAGGAAAAGGAATGTATTTGCTGCTAAACCCAGTGGGAGTATAAAGGATGAAGGTGTCTCTTCCGGTTTCCTCATGTCCCTTACAGGTGTGTGTGTGTGTGTGTGTGTGTGTGTGTGTGTGTGAGATCCCCTGTATGATGGAAATCTTTTCCGTTCACACATTTATGTTGCCTGGGAGGATGTGTAACTGACGCAAATAAATAAATGTATGTGTATAATGTATATATAGTTCAGGGTGATTGATACATACGATACATACGTCATTGTACAAAATGTTACATGAAACAACTGATGAATCTTTCAAAACTTTACTGAAATGTCATAGTTATTAATTTTTACGATGCATGCTAATTCATGTGAACTATTACTGCATCGCTGCATAAAAACAAATAAACAATTATTTAAAAATGCAGTTAAATATCATGCATCATGGCAATGGTTGCTGTTTTTATTGTAAAAAGTTTGCTCAATCGAAAACATGTCACGTTGCGTCTCTACTTGCATTACCAAAGAGATGCGCGCCTTTGAGACAGTTTTAATGCTGGGCTTTGAGAAGAAAGACGAAAAAGAGGGAGACAGACTAGAGACACCTAAAATTAAGATATTGATATTGAATCATTGACATTATAATCGTAATCGTACTAAATTGTGAGATCAGTGTCGATTCACACTCCTAAATTGTCAAAGGGTATATATAAGTAAGCTTACGGGGCTAGAGGAAAGGTGCCACCTTTGGTTTTACAGGTCATGCTTCAAAGCAATCCAAAGAAAAGTCTGTATATCTCATACATACATCCTGTGGCATATGTGCTCTGTAATAATTGTCAACTTTCTTGATGGCAGTAAGTATAAACTTAGCCAAATTATAATTTGTTTCAATAACAGAACTGGTCAACCTTTTACACTCTGTTTTCACAGATGCCACAGAATGTATAATGAGGGCCTTGTATTCTTGTTAGGAAAGTATAATGTGCTTATTCATCGAAAATTGCTGTTTCTTGAGTAAATTAGGTCTTTATATTCTATATTTACAGTACAAAGCAGATACAGTGAAGGCTACATTCTTGAGGATTGACACGCTATATTTGATACACTGTAAACCTAGGGGTCTAATGATCCCAATCCCACTACCCACAAAACCACACTTTATGGAAATCTCCATATGCCACTGCTGTAAGACGTGCTCTATTGGAAAGATCAGATAAACCAACATGTATTAAATGTATAGGCAGAGATGGATGATGGAAAGACTGTTATGTCACACCATAGTGCTGTGGTTATATTGCAGTGAAAGAGGCCTTTATTTTCTTTAGGTCTGTGAATATGACAAGACGTCTCCACATGAGAGTTTGGCGAGATGTAAACGTTTGCCCATAAAGATGTTGAAGAATTGACGTCAAACTGCCAAAGGGGCATTGCTGGTCGACTGTTGGCAGCTGGTCAGGTCTCCTCTGAGAAACCATCTATTTAGTCAGAGGAGTTTGATAGACTTCAAACATGAGAAAGAGAACTGTAGGCGGTTCTGTACTGTCTAGTAGAGCTAAGGAGAGAGAGTGGGTTGTATGACTCATTCTGACCCAGTTTAAATGCTAAGATGGGTAAGTGTGAATAATGCGGAAACTTGCTAATGAAACACGCTTTCTGTGAACTACAAATTGAAATTATTTGATTCTTCATATTTTTCAAACTAAATTATCAATAATACGTTCAGGAGGAAGGTCAACCAGAACCATTCATTTATTTACATTTATTCATTTGGCAGACGCTTTTATCCAAAGCGACTTACAATTGAGGAAAACAGCAACTGATTCTTCTTACTAAAGCAATGTTCATGCCAGTAATGCAAAGTATCAGATACAACGTTATGATGGTATAAGCAAGCATACAGAGAACATTAGAAAAGCAATAGATAAGTAGAGAAAAACATATTTTTTTATGAGACAGTTAAGTGCTCACAGAAGAGGAGGGTCTTCAGCTGCTTTTTGAATTGTGAGATTGATCCAGCAGTCCTAATGGAAATAGGAAGATCGTTCCACCAGCTGGGAACAGTGAATGTCACTTTTTCAACATCGAAGTATACTGGCAACCTGCAATGCCAAGGAAACTACAAAAGCCACTGGAATGTATAAGGCATTACACGCTTCTACCCTTTTGCACCCCAAGACCTGTAATTAGAGTCTTGCTTTAAAGTTTGTTCTAGTCTTCACACATGCCAGTCTATTTTTGGGGAAAGTGTCTCTGACCACGTTTCCCCCTAAAACTTGATAGCTTCAATAATTCTCTGTGACTTAAACAAAGCAGGAATTTTAACGTAAACACACTTATCGAGACATGTCAGGAACGATGGTCTTGCACGTCAGCTGGTTAGTTGTTATTTAGTTACAATAGCACTATTAGTTGATTGATGTGTCATTAGATAAAGATGTCTGCATACACCATGTTCCTTGGCAAAGGATACACAAATTGTGTTGTATTCTGAAAACTAAATCGCATGAAAGACCTCAAAATGAGACGGTGGGTTTTCTTTGGCTTTACAAAAGGGAAATCTTTCCCAGAAATAGTTTGATGAAACAAATTATTTTTTTCCACGTCGTTCTCTCTTTCCTTTTAAAGTATTAATAGTGTAAGGAACTGAAGAATTCAGTTTGGAGAGGGTTTGGGTTCCGCTTGAAATGAATCTGATGTAATGTACCTGGAATTTGGTTAAGGCTGTTTTAAAGCTGTACTAGTGCCCATGCATTACACTATAGTTCAGTAATTTGCACAAAGGAAATTGGAATGTTACTATTATATTTGAAACTAAAATTGGGATTCTTTATACTGTATGCTAAATTATTTTAAGCTTTAGGTAGACAATTGTTTTTCTGAATGTATGGCAGTGTACTTATGGAGGAACTTTAAACTTACTAACTTCTGACTGCCTTCTAGGCTGAATATAACACAATCTCCCACCATCAAAATACAGATATTTCTATGCTAGACAATGCCAGAAAGGTTCTTATTTAGCTTTGGCTGGATAATAACGGTTGTCTTTGAAAGAGTCACTTTTAGCTTATTGGTTGCTCAACTTACCCTCCAGTGGAAAAGCCCTCATTTTTACAGACTGTAATTTGCTTTTGATTACATTTTTGAATGTTCTTATTTTGTCCTTCTCAGGTAGGATTTTAATTCGCACTTAGTTGCTCTCTGGAGGATTTGTTTTCAGCATCTGTAAAACAAGTTCCAGCAACCACAAGTCCCTGAACAGTAGGCTCAGAGCTCACTTGCCAAACTGATTTTCATGGAGAGTATATCAGTGTCAGATATACAGTAAAAGATATTGAATCCTGAACGCTTCACAGGTTTAGTAAAAAGAAATCTGCACCATAATCTGGTATGTAGACTTTGAGGATGCCAGAATGAATGGTGGTTGAAGCAGGTGCCCACAGATGGTTGGCGGGACAATTAGATGCAGGCAGTCTAGTTGTCTTGTTGAGTAATGTATGAAATGGAGGGAAACAACCAGTAAAGATCAGTGTACATTAGAAACAGAGCAAGAAATTGTGTCAGTTTAGTGTCTTTAATTTGCGCAAACACTGGCATATGTGAGATAACTTTTTGAAATAGTGAAAGAGAGAGACTCTAAAGCTATAAATATAACAATTTGCTTTGCAAACAAGGCCTTGACCTTGGTTCTGAAGTTTTACAGTAGGACATTATCCCTCCCAGTGTGCCAGAAGGACAAGGTGGTCAGATCTTTATGACAGCAGGGAAACAATCATGAAATCTCATTTCAGCTTCATTATCATTTATCATTGAAGAACTTTGCATTTAATGAACTCAAGCATTTTGGGAGATTGAGTCCCTCCCTGTATGCGCAAATTTATGTTTTTCATTAATAGTTTCAGGAGAGCTGATACATACACAGCTCGGGTACGTAGGATATGATACAATTTCCAATATTACAGGCACTTTGATTGAAAATGTGATGCTCCAGAGCCTCATTTATACTTTGTCCAGCAACAAAAGCAGTGTAAAAATATATTTAGTATGTACCCCTCAATGCAGGGCCTGGGACAATATTCTATATATTGCCCCCAACGAAAGCCCAACTGTATAAAACCCCAGAATAAAATTTGTATTATATTTTGTTGAATGTAGTTAATACTATACAAATACAATGGTTTCAGTTCAAAATGCATTTTATTATTGTTATTGTTACACTACATTAGACACATTTGAATGGGAGCTAGCGGTTGTATATAGCCTATCTCATTCATTTTAATTCTTTTGTTCATATTTACATTTACGACGCACCGAATGACTCGCCTCGGTCCGTCAGTGTGTGTCGGCGTGTCCCCATCTCCCCTCCCTCTGGCCTTCATGTGACAAGAAAAACTGTTCTGCCCAATACGATTCCCATGGATCGAGTTACTGCCCCTTTCACGCCGCACCGCTGCTGCTCAATTCACTCACTCCAGTCTCTCCCGGGCGGGTGGCGCACCGCTCCATAGCTCCACACGCACTCTGCGCTTCTCACATCCATTCAGATCGACCTCGCCTCGCTGTCCGAAGATGACCGTGATTTTTACGGGGCCATCCATGAGCCTAACCTCCTCCAACCGCGGAGAGTAGATCCGGAGCCGAGGAGAGAGAATCTTTCATCTCTCTCTTCTTCTCTCCCCATCATCTGCCTCAGTCCTCTGGGCAACAACCCGACAGCTGAAGACGCAACGAATCGCAAATCTGACTAAATCTACCGCTCACCTACAAACACATTCTTGCTTTTCAGGTCTAGTCGGGATATCGTGGACGTAAATTCTTAAAAGGATTCGTTTTTTCTGCATTCGGTGAAGATGGATAATATAAACGTGGAGTCTGTGGAGAAAGAGTGCGGAGCGCTCGGTGGATTATTCCAGGCGATTGTCAACGATATGAAGGTGAGGCGTTTGTGTTTTTTATGCACATGTAGCCTGTCCGTATTTTCTTCACGAACGTGACCTGCATATGGACGTGACGGTGTCAAACCCGTTATTCTGTGCCTTTAAGCGAGTTCCCATTTTGCAATATTTTGGCGTAACGTTACATGACAAAACAACTATGACATTCCGTATCTTTACCGCCGGTGTACCGGAACATTAGATCAGCATGGCATGTTGTGTATCGGTATATGATACGTTTCGCGTGTGTGTTAATACAGCATGCATGAAGTGGGATACACTGTTTCCGCACGGGAATGTTGTGCGTGCAGAGGAAATGGAGGGGGGTTTCACACACAATAGGAAACAGACCGAACCGCTGCTGAATAAGCAGATGCGGCCGTGCGCCATTCCGTGTCATACGCTGAGAGATTTGTTGCGTCTGACTAACGGATTCCAGCGTCCTTTTATATCACTGGGTCTATGGGAATTAAAGGGTTGTGGAAAAACGATGTATTGATCTTCTGTCGAGTTTCATGTTTTTAACCACATCGTAAAGAGAACGAATCATCGCACTGACTGTATGTGTATCATCGGTTCAGGCATGCTTCTGACATTGGCAATAAAATTCAGGCGAGAACAGCAACCACGTGACTTTCTCTCCAGAGATGCTTTGCTTGTTAATATTACAGTATTTCAACGTGGAAGTGATTTTATTAACACAGCATTCCCTCATAGTGATAAAGCAGCACATCCCATGAGTATCTGATCTCTCTGCTCTTTGACACGCTAACACACATTCTCCTCTCATTTATAATTGAACCATGTTTTCTCCAGCATGTGCATGGACACTGGTTCCATTTGCTTCCATTAAAAGGGGGATTTTGCAAAATATGGGTCAGCCATCATGCCGGCATGCATGTCTATTGAAGGATATTGAGTAGACTGTGGCGTTGGCATAAAGGGTCGATGCTTTTTGCCTCAGAGCTCCTAATGTTGGTGTCTGGTGCTCTGTTTGGCGCAGTTCTGTCATACATGAGTGCTGACTGACAAGGATCCTGGCTTCACCTTTAAGATGCAGGTTGATTCAAATGCTGTGCTGTTCCTGGCCTTGCTCATTCTTGAATTGTGATTGGACCTTGATGCGTGGATGCAATGCAGTTGTTAAGGTTGAACCATTTCAAAGTGATATCTAATATGAATGATATAAAATATCTAATATATCAAATAATGTTTCTGTTTACAGTGCAGGCATTTCAGTAATGAGAATGGAAATTGAAGTTGTTGTTGTTCAAGCCCCAAGGTTTAAAAATCCTTCATTGTCTGCTCACTGCGTATGCCTTTGCATGTCTTTGTTTGTGGGTTGTAAGCTGCCTGTGGGCATGCCATCTCACTTGTCATACGTGTCTCATCATTAGAATGTCAGCTGGATCCTCTTTGTTCTGTCTCTCAATTTCCACTAGTGGTGAAATCAAGAATTCAAGAAGGGACCCAAATTTCCACCTGAATCAATGAACTATGGATTCACTGTTATACTTGCCTGTTATTTCACACTCCACTCCTTGCTGTGTGTCAGCAGGATGCTGTTTGGAAAGTAGCCTATGGGAATAAACTGAACTGTATGATTACTTCATTTTTGTCAAACAGGAATGAATAAATACACCAGAATAATTTCAAATATTGAAGTGTATAGCGGAATGTTAACATGTTAAATCTAGCATCATTATGGTTTAGCTGTATAGTTGTTTGAGTGTTTTTCTGTCTGCGTCCCTTGTGGCCGGGTCTTGGGAGGGCATTGTTATAAAAAGGTTGTTATGAGTATGGCCCTGGAATATGGGGGTGGGGGGATTGGATTTAAAAGGGTCAGGGAGAAATGGGATAGAGAGGTGGGGTGGTTGTCATATTTAGGCCCACATTCTTACCCCCCCCCCCTTTTTAGGCGAAAGAGTCCTACCAGAGAAAGAGAGAGGGACAACAGCATTAGACATGAGGATGACACAAGCGCACAGATGCCTGTTGTATGACTGTATGTTTACATTTGCATGCCTCACCCTGAGATAAACATACCAGCCTGTGGTTCAAAGACTCTAACATCCATTTGTCTAGATTTCACCCTGACTTTAACAACTGAATCTGAACTATTTAACCCTTTAAATATTTTTTGGGGAACTTACACTGAGATCATGGTATATAAATTTTTGCCCTTTGCTGATTTTATCTGAGTGGAAATCCTAAGAAATGTAAGTAATACAGATGGTGAGGTAGCTTATATATAGAATATGTAATGTGGGTTTGCTGATAGCTTGATTTCTCATTTGTTTTTCTCTGTTTGGATACCATTGATGGAACCCCATTGTACACTTGCCTAAAGAGAGTATGAAAAAAACACGTCACTGTTTTCCTGTCTCCTTTTTTTGTCAAACTATAATCCTTACATTCTCATGACCACCCACCTCATGTCCACTCATTATGTATCTATTTATTTATTTATTTATTAATTTAGGGGTCCGCTGAGACAACGGTGTAAGGCTTGCGGCATCTAAATGAGCATGTTTTCACTGGCCTCTTGTTAGGCTTGTTAAAGATGAATCAACTGGTTTTGAATGGAGTACTTTTCTTTGGCAATGTGCCCGCACCACTCAGTGCATCTTTGTTGGGCCTGTCAAACGTATCTCATCTCTTGTGTCTGCTGACATGAGTAAAATGAGTGATGAGTATGAATAAGCGCTCAAATATATGTCAAATTAATGTTTAAGCGATCGGGTTTAAAGCGGGGGGCTTTGCTTTTGGGAATAGTGTCATGTACGCCCAGTAGCTTCTCGTGCCGGGTAATTCGAAGCTAAGGATTGTGGGTTTGATCCCCATCTGGGTTGCTTTAAGCTTAGCTGAGCCCGCAGCAGAATATGTCTCAGCCTAAGCTGCATTTTATTTTAAAGTGACATCTTTCCCACATGAGGCAACCTAATGGGTAAAGATTGCGGTTGTCAACAGAAAGTTTCCAAATTCAGTGCCAATTAAAGAGTTCCCAGGAGAAGCTTTGAGAGCATAATCCTACTATCACCGTCGTGCCATTAGGCAAGGTTAATATTGAGGCCCCTTCTTGATGTTTGTATACTTTAAATGGCTTTGAACAGAAAGTGTCTTTTTAAATGACGGTTATTGGGTTTTATTTCCTCCGTAGAAAGAGGTCTAGACATAAATGATTGTGTTTTTCACTTAAGAAAGCCAGAGTAAGACAGATATCATTGTGCACAAGGGCACCTGTCCTTTCAGCCTGATGACAACCCTGCCATTAAAGCTCCACCATTTCTCTGAATGGTGATCAATCACAGTAACCTCTTTTCCTTTTCGGTTACGTACTGCTGAGGGATATACAACATCTAGTATCTCTGAGTGGTTTCTGTCATATACTTTTCAATCAGACTAAATACCCTTTCTGTGTATTGACTGCGAAAAGAAAACAACAGGTTTAGTGGGAGGGTGTTAGAATTGTGAAGGCTCCTAGAGATGTTTGTTTTTATATATACACTCATATCAGTCTATGCTCCCATTTTTACATTTAAGTGTTCTTTCAGTATCAGTATAGAGGAAAGGAAACAACTGATGATTGCATATTAGACAAGGAAGAGGAAGCAAACTGATGGAATAAGGAAATGAAAAACAGCTGCTCAAAGAAAAACAGAATGACAGAATGGATGAGCGAGAGATATAGAAAGATGCAGGGAGAGCAAGCGTGGTGCTCTTGTTAAAGGGACAGTATAACAATTTTGTCATTATTTACTAACCCTCGTGTCATTTCAAACCTGCAGAATACAGAAGAAGATATAAAAAAGAAATGTTGGTGACCAAACCCATTGACTTCTGTTGTATGGACACAAAACCACTGCAAGTCAATGGGTACCGTCACTGTTCGGTTACCAACATTCTTCAAGATATCTTCTTTTGTGTTCTGCCAAAGAAAAAAGTCATACAGGTTTAAAATGACACGAAGGGTGAGTAAATTATGACAGAATCCTCATTTTTAGGTGAACTATCCCTTTCCATTTTCCATTATTCTTCAGGTCTTGACTTCAGACTCCTGTGGTAAATGTCAGAAATTGAGATGATCTGCTTCTTTCATTCATTCATCAGCACCAAAGACTTCTGTGTACTGTATTGAGGGCCTGACAGCTTTGAACACACTGGCAGTTTGTGTCCTCTGCCCACAAAGCCAATCAGTGCCGCTTCAAAGGAGCCCAGCGGAAGCAGAGCAGCCAATCACGTTTCACGGCTTCCACTAGCCCCTCAATGTCTGGTCTCCGAATATGTGCATGCCTTCATCCCCCCATTCATTTCTCTATCTGTTGGGGTGGAGGGGGGATTACAGAGGAGGAGAGATTGACTTATCAAGAGCATATCAAGGTCCCCTAGGTTTTGTAAGAAACCCATCATTCATTAGTTGTAGTTGAGAGAGGAAACTGAAGGAATGGCAGAAAATATTTTGAAAAGTGAAGGTGTTCTGTTTCAGGCCACCTGAAAAGGTATCCAAAATGTACTATTTGTTTTTTATTGGGTGTGTTAAAACAGTATAGGTAAGCTGCTTTGCTCAAAAATGATGAAGTATGCAATGTCGTGGTTTCATCTTAAAGCATGTCTGCCAGTGTAATTCAAGCTTGGTGATTTGCCAAACAGTGAAGAAAGAAAAAATCTGATGTACTACAGACAAGCATTATTGTTCATTTTGATTCCCATAACAGATTTAGATTTTGTTACATTTAAAGGTATTTTTACCCAAATATAACAATTCTGTCATCATTTTTTCACCCTCAGGTTGTGTAAATGACTCTTCTTTCTGTAAAATACAAAAGAAGGTATTTTTAGAAATATCCCAGTTGTTTTGTGTCCATACAAAGGAGGTCAATGCAGGTCAGCATTGTATGGTTACCATTCTTCAAAATATCTTTTGTGTTCTGCAGAATCAAGTAAATACAGGTTGGAACCTGAGAGTGAGTAAATGATGAAAGAATTTTCATTTTTGTGTGGTCTATCCCTGTAATCTGGTATTTATTGTTGCTCAAGGATGACTAACTCTTCATTCACCATTTGACTGAAACAGGATTTATTGTGCATTCTTTGTGACCTTGTATACTTTTAAGTTATCACATTCTTATTGTAAACCTAATTTAATAGCAAGTATTCTGTTATTTAAGTCCCCTGTGAGATTTCAGATTAGTTTTTTTCATGGACCTCACAACAGTATTGAAGAAAAAGTTTACCCCCAAATTTAAATTCTTTCATTATTTATTCCACCTCATGTCATTTCAAACCTGTATGACCTTTTTATATATTATATATATATATATATTTATATATATTTTGAGAAATGTCTCAGTGGTTTATGTCCATTCAATTGAAGTCAATGAAGCCCAGTGTTGGTTGGCTACCAACATTTTTCAAAATATTGGACATTAAACTTCTGATAACAGACTTCAATGGCTGAAGTGATATTGTAGACAAGAGCTTGCAGCAACATTTTGCTTGAAGTCTCTGAATTTATAATATAAAAAACATTGTTTCTTTATAATTAGAGTCTTTGTTTGAGTGTTTGAATTGATTCATTTCTAGAATTGGATTTCAGTCTAATGCAGTTCTACTTTTGTCTTCTGCAGTCACCAGTGAGAGCAGCGGGGAAGAAACGAGATATTAAGCCAGCAATGAGCTTTTCATTTTAGCAGCATAATATAAAACTGAGTCATTTGAACTTTGACAGAATGTGTCTTTAAGCTCTTAGTGGCACTTCAGTGGAATTCCATTAGCAAGAAAGATGGCAGAGGCTTTTCTGTTAAGCCAGATCAGTAACGGGAAAATCAGATTTTTCTGCTTACAGTCTTCCACAGACTGCTGTGAACATCTGGAGCAATGCATTGTCTTTTAGTTGCAGCATTGTGTCACTTATACTTTGGTGTAGATTTACAGTAGACAGAGTTTCTGTAGCCTAGAAAAGAATGGCAAAAAAAGTACCTTAAATGCAGCCTCTTTAGATCGAAGCGTCTGCCAAATGCATGAATGCACTGTCTTTCTTTAACAGCTTTCATATGGTCATGCATTTGCTTAGGGATCATTGACAATGATGGAGCTTGATGGGAGTTTTGTCTGAAGGCATTGAGCTGACCTTTACAAGTGCCATCATCATAATCAATTGAATTTAATCCTCACCACATTATCAAGGCCTTGGGTTTGTTTGCCCTGGAGACCTCTAAAAACCAAATCGGGTAACAACTGACAGAAACGGCATAGATCCAATGAGAGTAAACAGTGCAGTGGCTGATCAATACTTCATCGTGCAGTTGATTCACCTGCCATGAGCAATAAGCTTCTCACTCATCCTTAATAAAGATGTTTAGTATCGCAATGATTGAATTGGGAGCATCTCAGTCTACAACTGGTCTATACACAGTCATTGTGTTTATGGAGGTGATAAGTTTTCCAACATCTGCCAGCTGTGGTAACGTTGGCAAACCTTGCTGTAGCTTATGGAATGAAAGACAAAGCTTTGGCTTTTATCCTCTGCCAGGGTTCTGGCTGTGTTTTGGCCTTATTAAATTCCACCTTTAATGTAGTTTTTCCACTTGGTTTGGCAAAACAGAAAATGGCCTGCTTGCTTTACAGGAGCCATCTGAGCATGCTTTGGAGGTACTTATCCAATTCTTTGTGGATCACTTGGCGAGGTCAAAAAGAAAAGGGATAAAAAGATGAAAGATAAGTAGAGAGAAAATCAGCTTGCTGACATTATTTGTGTAATTAGAATCATTGTTGCTCTGGTATTGGATTAGCCCAGGGAATATGCTAATGTCCCAGGATGGATGAAGGAGGCGTGTCATGCACCTTATCACTCTCGCACAAGACCCCCTAAAAATGAGGAACCTCAGTCCCGTGCAGCAGATTAGAGCACTTCAGACGGTGCAGGGATCCCTCCGGGAACAACGGCATGAGATTTTACAGCAAATTATTAGACATCAAACAAGCAGGACGAGTCGCCAGATCAAAGTACAGACACTCACCCTCTTTGTCAGTGCGCCAGCGGCTTTTGTAGTGTCACCAGTGACTCTGCCCTTCTGCACTCATCCACCTGCCCTTTCGTGCCTTATTACTTTATTCCTTCTTTTCATTTCTTTTTTCAGGCTGTTTTATTTCTGTCTCCATCTCTGTCCCTTTTCTCTTTATGTCAACATCATGCTTGTTATTGTGTGTGAGGTGAGAGATAACACAGAGGGGTTTGGGGGTAATGTGTGGGTGTATTAGATAGGGGAGGTTTTTTCTTTCAGTTGCTGAGCACAAGCCTGACCTCCAGCTATGCTCTGAGTACGGCTAATTTCACCTCTTGACACACAGCGGCCTGAATCTGTTCAGCTCAAAGCCCTACTGAGTGGAGCATTCTTGAGGTTTTTATGACAGCTGTGGCTGATCAGAGTGTGTTGCCAATAAGGCTGAAATTTTACAACTTCTTGTAAATTGCACAAGCATTTCTCTTATATGCAAGTGAACAGAAGCTGTATATCATTTTTGACTACAGAAACTGGTTTTATGATTGCAGTCCATCTTCAAATAAGTCAACATGCAGTAAATCCAGAAATCAAACGATTTGCACTTGGAAACATGATTATTCAATATACAGTATACGGTAGGGCTACTTTGGTGCCAAACATGGGACGATCATAGCATCATTACAAATATACTGTGCTAAACTGAATGCAGCTGAAATTTACTGCTAGGAAAAATGTTTCACAAAATGATGAGACGTTTTCTACATATTTTATATATATATTTTCTATATGTATATTTTAATTATATTATATGAAAAAAAATCTTTTAATTAGCATTTCTAGATGTA
Organism: Oreonectes daqikongensis; assembly: GCA_026939265.1. NCBI lineage: Eukaryota > Metazoa > Chordata > Actinopteri > Cypriniformes > Nemacheilidae > Oreonectes > Oreonectes daqikongensis. The sequence continues at coordinate 4,653,514 of JAOTQM010000343.1, read as the reverse complement.
TTGTGGTTATTCCAGTCCAGTGTCTGTTAAATTTCAACACAATCAAACCTCAGGAGTGACAAAGTCATCCAACAGCAATGTGAAAGACATGACAAGACACATGAAAACTGTGATAAAATGAGGTTATCACATAACAATATATTTTTTTACTTTTCTGATATATAATATTACTGTATTTCTTAAAAGTGAATATGAACTTGTTTTCTTTGCAGTAAAATACAGAGCATCTTTTTGACCGGTTTCTCTCATTTTCATTTTATGCAAATAAATACAAATATGCCTTATTGGCAAACAATATTTTTGTTTGAAATTTGGGAGAACTTGTTAGTAAAAAAATAATAAATTTAACCTAAACATATACATATAAATAATATAAAATATATCGTGGCTGTATTTATATATATATATATTTGTGTTTAAACATGTTTGAAGTGAGATTAAAAAAAACAGCTCTAGATGACAGTCATAAGATTGTGTGTACTAGTGGTCATGCTTGTTAGTTTCTGCTCAGCTACTGTGATATTCTGTTTAGCCCGCGGCCTGTTTTATACAAACTGAACACGCAAGCTTTGCCTTCTGCGTTTCCATGGCAACAAGGCAGCGAGTCTTACACGGCTTGTCCCCTTATCGCCAACATTCCTCCTCTTGCCCCAGGGCAAGCCACACCCCCTGAAAATTATCACATCCATATAAACACACAAATTGTATATGAGAAGGCTTTCATTTATTTTTCCATATTTCTGCTATTACTGCACTTTCACCTTTATTTTATCACTGATGTTTTTGGACACATTTACTAATGTACATTAAACAGGTGCTCACACAAACACACAAACTGCCCAGCACACACTGTCAGCTCACCTTGTGTCTTTGTTTTTTTTTTTGCAGTGCTCATATCCTGTGTGGGAAGACTTCAGTGCCAAGGCCACCAAGCTGCACTCTCAACTCCGGTAAATTCTGCATCCACCGCACATCCACACCTGTCTTTATGAAAGGAAGCTTTTATTGAATACTTTGAAAAGACAGTGTCATCGAATTTATCACGTTGGTTTTGTGCTTTTTCAGAACAACCGTGCTGGCGGCTGTGGCCTTTCTGGATGCTTTTCAGAAGGTGGCAGATATGGCAACCAACACAAGAGGTAGGCAATGCTTGTGATTGTGTCGGTGTGAGGATGTGTGCTCTCTGTTCAGCACGTGAGAATGCGTTCCTCCCAGTATGAGGTTATATGCACAGCAGGAAACTGGACTGGAGAGGGGGAGGATTATAGGTACAGCCCCTCTGGATTTAATGGCCTTATTTGGCTAAGCAAGTGTGATGCAGCCTGATTTCACAGGGAATTCGTAACTATTTTCTGAGGTGGCTAATTCGTATAAATTCATATGATGTGAATCATTCAAAATTTATGATTATTAGAAAAAAGCCATTTTTAAGCCCCGCCCCTAAACCTAACCACCACAGCAAATTTTGTATGAATAAGTCTGTACAAGTTTATACAAATTGTGTTGGTTACCAGGTACCAGGTGTTGTTTACCAGGTCCCGACATGATCTGATTTTGGAAAATCTGTGGGATTCTGCTGATTGGCTTTACACATTGTAAAATGTGTTGAACAGAGCTGAAAGTACTGACGGTCGAATGATCACATAAGTTAAAATATGTCATATGGGGGGTGTGTAGAACTGTAGATGGCCGAAACTTCAATCAATGAATCCTAAGGTGCGCATTCTGCTTGGGCCTGGTCGTTACTTTTTGTTATACTACTATACAGTGCTGCTTGAAAGTTTGTGAACCCGTTAAGCAGACCAATCATATCAGACATCCTTAGGAAAGTGGTTGGGCAACACTGATTAAAAGAGAAGAGGAAACCAACCAAGAGATTCCAACTCCATCCATCCACTGTAAGACAAATCATCTACACATGGAGGACATTCAACATGACCACAACTCTGCCTAGAAGTGGACGCCCATCAAACTATCATCAAGAAGCACCAGAAAAATAATAAATGAGGTAAAAGCCAACCCACACATCACCTCTAGAAAATTGCAGACCTCTCTGGCAGCATCTGGGGTAAATGTACATGCGTCTACAATCAGACGAAAATCAAAAAACGCCAAGTTTGGCGGCCAACACTGAATTCCTGGAAAATAACCTCCTCCCAACAGTAAAGCATAGTGGTGAAAATGTGAAGGGGGCCGCTGTTCTGCCTCTGGGCCAGGTCGACTCCATATTTTTCAGGGTAACTTGAATTTTCAGACATATCAACAAATTCTTGAAGAGAATCTCTTGCCATCAATCAGAGAGCTGAAGCTGGGCTGAAAATGGGCGATGCAACAAGACAACAACCCGAAGCAACCAAAATCCTCCAAGGAATGGCTTAAAAGAAATAAGGTTCACACTCTTGATTGGCCGGATCTAAATCCAGTTGAAATGTTGTGGCTAGACCTGAAGCAGGCGGTACATGCCAGATGTCCTTCCAACCTCTCTCAACTGGCTGAGTTCTGCAAGGTGGAGTGGGCAAAAATCCCCAAAGACTGGTCAGTGGTTACAGAAGACGTTAGGTTGACGTAATGGCTGCAAAAGGAGGTTCCACAATCTACTAAATAAAAGGCTTCACATACTTCTGCACAAGTCAAATTTTGTTTAATAAATAATGACAATACATCCTTTTTTGTTTGTGTCCATCATTTGGAAGTCTGCTTCACAAATTGGGTTTTGGATGTACATTTGATGAGGTTATTCTATTTATTTTGACTCAAAATCTGATCATGTCTGGAGGGTTCACAAACGTTTAAGCAGCACTATATTAGATTAGATTAGATTTGATTCATATACTGATCTGCAGCTGCTTTATGATTGTTTTGATATGATGTCATTAGCAAATATTTCATGGAAGTGCACTCTAACAATTGGACAGTGTGGTACAGTATAGGCTGATGATTTGATGACTTGACAACAATTGATTAAAAATAGAACAAAGACATGGCTCATAGCTGTAGAGAGGAGTTGTAAGTGTTTTGTTGTAGCGCTCTACTCAGTACATGACAGAGCCAAAATCTAACAGAAAATCGAAATAATAAAAGTAAAACAGTGAATACCACAAGCTTTATTTTTTATATTTACATTTATTTAGCAGTTGCCTTTATTGAAAGCAAGTTCATTTAAGGTACATTATAGCAGTTGAACCCATGACCTTGACTTTACTGGCACCACGCTCTACCAGTTTATATTATAATTATATGATTGTCTTGGGCTATTTTTCTTTTGTCTAGGGTTTAGATTTTTCTTTGAGTTCATCTTGTCTAGTGGGCTGCCTGAGGTAAAGAGAGTGTTTGATGGAGGATGATGATCTGTGTTTGTGTGTGTGGGGGCATGTTGTGTTTTTAATGAGCTGACAGAGCTGGGAGCTTCCTGTATGGCTTGTAAAAGCAGCGAGGATTGCATCCGACCCCTGTCCCACGTGACCCCAGGGGGCTGTTTTACATGGAGACTGTTGGGGTACAAAGACAAAAAAGCTTGAAGAGAGATTGGTACTTAATGAAGAAGGGCCTATTAGTTACTGTTATTTATCTTTTTATATATACTGTGATGTTTTGTATTGATAATATTATTTACTGTTCTGTCATGCCTTATTGGCATGTTTTGAAATGCACTTTTTATTGTACTTCTTTGATTGTGATGCCCATATTTCTCCATAGACATCAATTACATTTTTAAAAGTTAAAGGGATATTTCAAAGGCAAACTAACTTTAAACCATGTTTTACTCACCCTCAAGGCATCCTAGGTGTATATGACTTTCTTCTTTCAGACGAATACAGTCAGAGGTATAATACCATTTATCCTTTTTCTTCCAAGCGGTAGAATGGAAGGGAACGGGAAACATTTTTTTGAGCAGTTCTTTGATCGATGGATGCATTTTTGGAGCTTCAAAAAACATGTACCATTCACTGTATATGTACAAGTCATATACACCTACCATGTCTTGAGGGTGAGTAAAACATGGTGTAATTTTAGTTAGCCTGTATAATATCCCTTTAAGCTTTCAAGACAAAGACATACAGGAGCTTGTAGTTTCCTTGTGCATCTTCATGTCTTTGTGTAATCTTATTTCAAAACATTAGAAGATACTTGTTCTTAGATAGGGTTGTCAAACAAATAAAAGTTTGTGTTTGCATAATATATATTTCTGTACTGTGCATATTAATTTGTATTCATAAACACATACATGCACAAGATAATATAAAATTAATATGATTATATTAAATTAAATTGAATACAAGTTTATGTATCTTTTTAATTATTGGTAAAAATAAATAAATACATCTAAATATTTCCTGTTCAGTGTCACAGACACACACACACACACCGAACATTATGACCACTGACGGGTGAAGTGAATAACACTGATTATCTCATCACGGCACCTATTAGTGGGTGGGATATATTAGGCAGGAAGTGAACGTTTTGTTCTGAAAGTTGATGTGTTAGAAGCATGAAAAATTGGTAAGCGTAAGGATTAGAGCGAGTTTGACAAGCTCCCAACTGTGATGGCAAGACGACTGGGTCAGAGCAGCTCTTGTGGATGTTCCCAGTGTGCAGTGGTCAGTATCTATCAAAAATGGTCCAAGGAAGGAACAGTGGTGAACCAGCAACAGGGTCATGGGCGGCCAATGCTAACTGATGCATGCGGGGAGCGAATGCTGACCTGTGTGGTTTAATCCAACAGAAGAGTTACTGGAGCTCAAACTGCTGAAGAAGTTAATGCTGGTTCTGATAGAAAGGTGTCAGAATACACAGTGCATCACAGTTTGTTGCGTATGAGGCTGCAAAAGCACAGTACAAAATTAATTTGCACAGAACACAGGCATATAGTATGTAAATGCAAACTTTTATTCTGGATGCATTTAATTGCCATTAATCTTTTGACAGCCCTATTCTCAGATCATGCATCTTCTATGAGTGTACCTTTTTCATTTATAGGATTTGTCCTATTTTGTGACATTCAGCTGATCTTTTAGAGATTTGATATGCAGATATGCAAGCCTTCGGCTCAAACTGAGTAATTTCTGATTTAGACATACATGGGTCATAGGACACATCTGACTTTTGAGTCAGCGTAGACTACAAAAGATTGTAGTTGTCGTATGACAAAGCTTTTTCAGTTTTAGCTTTCAGAATAACATGAAAACAATTCTGTATACCATCAAAGCCAATATAAAAGAGATAAACTGGGATTTGAGCTCAGGTGAGGACACTCTGGGGGTCAGCTTACACGCAGTGATCATGTGACCTGACCGATAAAATTTTTAATGCCAAAGGGAGGGCAGCTGCCAAGGTTTGAAAACACCTCACAGACATGCCCTGGAGCAACATCAAAGACAGTGAGAGAGGCAAACAGATATAGTCAATGGATCAAACAGTGTGGAGTGGTGGACCACAGGGCTGCTGGATATAGAGAAAAAAGCTAAATGTGTCGATGTTAGAGAGAATGATGAAAATATTAAGCCATGGTTAGAGTGCAGTATAACAGGCATACCTGCAAACTAGCTGCTTTTTACCAAAATTTGCCGCTTTGAAACAAAATATGCCATTCTTGTGAATCGTGTAGATCCGAAGAGTTTTTTTTCGGAGAGTGGAGGGGATGATTTATATAATGTAAGTCTTGTTAGGGTTACAGATGATCTTGCTAAACTTGTGGAAACTTGTAACTTGGTGTTAGCACTTATTGTATTATTGCCCCTGTATGACATATCGCTTTATTGCTTCCTAATCTCTCTGTAAGTCACTTTGGAAAAAAGCGTCTGCTAAATGTAAATGTGCTAAATTAGCCATCTGGGAATCTGAAAGGTTATCCACTTTTCCAATTTCTTGTACTAACCACTGAGCACAACTAATTCTGGCACAGTATGTCCCAACTTGTTTTGACATGTGACCTGAACAATATCTAGTAACAAATGATGACCTCAACACAAATAATATTAACCGTTATAGCAGGGTGTTCATATTGTTTTGGCCAACCCCTGTATTCGAATAAACCATACATGTGTGCTATAGTGTGACATAGCCAGAATTTAGAAAAAGAAACAATGAAAACAAATCTCTTTTTGCTATTTTTTTATTATAAATATAAATATTAATAATATAATATATTATTAACAGTTTTTTGCTGTCACACCATAGGACACATGTATGGTTTATTTGTCGACTATCCATATATAGGCATCTATTATCTATTCTACTTTTCTTTAAAACTTCAAGAGTCAAAATTAACTCCAGAACACTTCCTCATGTTGCCTGGTACAGTTTATGTTTAGGAGACCCCCTCCCCATCACAACAGCACAAACTGCCACGAACCAAAGGAGGGGACAGCAGTGAACTGTAACGAAACGGAAGCAAACACAACCACACACACACAAACGCACTCCAGGCCTTCATCCTCTTCGTGGGGGTCTGTCACTATACTGGGGAAGGAAACTGATGCTTCCTGTCAGTAACTGCCTAGAATCTGCTTCTCATTTACTGTCCTTTTACTGCTCCTCACTCTTACGCTCTTCCTCTTGTGTCGAGCTGGTGCACTGTAGCTACAGCGTTCTTCATCACCAGCACTTGTATCTGTGTTCAGCATGGCTATAGAATCACTTGAGATTATAGCCTCAGACAGTCTCCTTTAAGTGAAATTAGGGCTTTAGCCAAGTTTTTGGCCCTTTCAGATGCGTATAATAAGTGGCAGGGGGAAAGAACACAGCGTCAGGAGGCCTAGATAATAATCTTGTTCTGTATGGATGGATTCCGAGGAGGGAGTCTGGCTGTGTGTGTGAAAACCCTAATTCATGAGCCAGACTCAAAACAAAAAGTGCTTTGGCCTGGCCTCTCCATCTTCTTAGTCTCCCTCTCTCTCTCTTTTCTCGCTCTGTTTCCCACTCTGTTTTCTCTTGGCTGTGGCGAGAGTGAATGTTGATAGATCGCAGTCTGTTTTGGAAGCCTAGCACAGGGACGCTCGTAAAAAAACGCCAGTCTGCAGATGTGTGCGCGGAGGGCTCGTCCGCCGCGTTTTACTGCCCTGCTTGCATGAGCCGAATAGTAGCGACCATAATGAACATCATAAATCTGATTCATGCACCAGGGGGGCAAAATGGCTTCCCCGCATAGTCACGAGGAACGGGAAAAATGTCTGCCAGCTCAGCAACCAACAGGCTATTTGGAGGATCAGTCGGGTGGGGGTTAGTGTTTCCCCAGATGTTTGACGTACAGTTGGTGAAGGCAGCAGGGTGTTACTATTCACACAAGCATGTAAGGAAACACTGTGAAAGGAACATTCTCAGATGCCTTTGCACTTCTATTTCTGATTCTAAGAGACAGATCGGTCTATGAGGGTACTGTTTTTTACCACATTTAAAAATGACAAGAGGGCGAGTAAATTTTCATTTTTGGGTGAACAATCCCTTTAAATGATCTGGTCTCAGTACAGCTTTTCTTAACAGAGCTTTTTTTGTAAAAGATGCATTAACTAAAGAGACACTCTGAAAAAGCAGGCTGTATTTATTAATATAATGTGCTGCATTAATGTCATCTGGACATTTGATAGCGGATGTAGCCAGAAAAAGTATAAAAAAGATAAGAAGAAAGAATCTTTTCTTCCCCGGGTTTAACGCTCCCTATCAACACTCTCTTATAACAAGAAAATGAGTGCTGCTCTTTAATTCTACAGGGCGGTTTGATGGTGCAGGACCCCCGCTGGCAGGACGAGCCTGACTCAGCTTTTCCAGTACACCTTCCCAAACACGCAGACACGCTTCTGACCTCCTCATGGGAACACCTGTTCTCACTGAGAGACTTGTACAGCTCAGCACTCCCAGACCCTCCCAAACTACACATAGAACTTTAACACCTTATTATCATGACACTCTTGAAATGAAAGACAGGATGTTTGAAAGCTGTTGCTGACTTTGAGGTAAAATCATTGAAGACCACCACAATGAAGACCACCAGCATAGAAAGACTCTAAGCCTTATCAGTCCATGTCAGCAGGTGTTGGGTAAAGTTTGGATGCTTAACATCAGGAGAGATTTTTTTACTTTTAAAGATGTTTATTTCTGACATCATATTGCACTACTCAGTTGCTGTTCTTAAATTAAGTATACTGTATTTCTACCTGTTCAGTAATCTGAAAAAAAAATCTTTCATTGTTTATAAAAAAAGATATTTTAAGAAATGTCTCAGTGGTTTTGTGTCCATGCAACAGCAGTAAAAGGGGGCCAGTCTTGTTTTGTTACCAACATTCGTAAAAATATATTTTTTGTTCTTCAGCAGAAAGTCATATAGGTTCACACTTTTTAAAGTCACCATGAAACGGAAGTTGCGATTGTCTTCTTTTCCGTATCGTGGCGTACATCCGAGTAAAACGGCTTTTGAAATTTGAACAAAATTAGGGCGGGACTTCATTGGATCGTTGTAAGTTAAGTTAACCTAATACACCACCGGTACTCATTGGACAGTCAGTATAGTCCTACCTCTTTTTCAGGCATTACGTCATGAAGAGAAGAGTTGTTGTTTAGAGAGGAAGTGGAGCTTAATGTTTTTAATTAAAGATTACAAGTGCAAATGAATTATACAAAAATAGTGATGTACATGGATAAATCATTTATAATAATCACTGCAATGCTGCGTAAGACAATTTTTATTATCATTTTTAATTGCGTGGTGACTTTAAGGTTACCTAATAAAAAATATGTATAGTGCTCATAGAAATGGCTGGTAAAACCAAAAAATAAACTATCACTGTTTTTTAAAGATTTTTTGCCTTGGTACAGGGAACATCCTATAAAACAGCGTATGTGCAATATGACAAAGAGGCTGTATGGTTCTTATTTTTGCTTTATTACTAATAAAATATTAACAGTGGTTTGATCTGCAGATTTTAGTCCTAATTAAGATATGTGCCCATGTGGCCCTCCAGCTATCCGTCACCCTGAGAGAATTCAATACTGAAGCTGTACAGACACTGACATAGATGTCAAATAATGATTGAAATTGTGTTCTGTGCTTTTGTGTGTACGTGATCTTTAATATATTTATTAATTATTCTATGTCATGAATCATTTTGTAGTCTTACAGAACATCTTTTTTTGCTTCTTATTTCCAGCCTTCGGTATGTGCTCATCATAACAGGCTGATGAGTTCATATGTGTTTCAGGGGGCACTTGGCATTTACAACATGATGTAAAATGTTTTTTCTCAGGGTTAGTCACAAGATAATCTGGATGCGGCACAGTGGCACATAACACAGGTAGAGTCTGTACCCACTCCTCTGCCATCTCATCGCAGGCAGAGGGCGGTCACTGCAGTGTTGCCTAGCAACAGAGACAGAGGTGCCCCTGTTGCTTGTAGCGTTGCTAGGAAACTGGGAAAAATGTTGCAGTCGTATATGGAGTTTGCAGAATAGCAAAGAGTAACATGGTAGGCTACAATCGGAGTTTCACTGTGTTTTAAAGCGTCTGTGCTCAGGCAATGCAAGGGATTGGTTGGTTATCCTTGGACTCAGCTTTAAACCTTAAAACGGTACGTGAAATGTACATGTGAGGTCCCGGGTTTGATTCCCAGGGCACACACATCATTAATCAAACGGACTTTGAATGCACTGTGCTTGGAATAAAGCGTCTCCCAAATGTATACATGTAGATTCAACTTAGCCAGTACTGATGGGTTAACAGAGGGGAAGAAGTGTCTCTGGTCCTCCGAAACAGAATGTCTGTCTCACACTTAGATGCATGCACATACACCCGCTGCTCTCATTAAGAAGATGGGAGACTTGCCTTGGCAGAGAGGTTTAGTTTCTGCCGCTTCCCACGTACGTGCTGCTGGCTTCAGGCACAAAGAGAGCCTGTGACACAAGGAAGTGTCCTCACAGAGAGCTGGAGAGAGAGAGGAAGAGAAGCAAATAAGTGAGCATTGTGAATGCCGCTTAATTAAAGACAATAATGTTGTTTTTGCAGCACATTCTCAAAAACAAACGGCTGACTCGGGGAGGTGGAGATGGCCTAGTTTCCCACTTAAGAGGATGAGATAGGAACAGAGAGGAGTTCTCAGCACAGAGAGAAAGAGAGGAGAGATGAGACGGGCATTAAAACGCATTTTCTCAAGAGGCTTTTTCGTGATTATAATGACATTTTGTGTGGTGACTCATGTTGATGTGTTGAAATGAAGAATAAAACGCCATTGGCATGATTTTCTTATGGTATATAAGCTTATACAAATAAGCTTTAAAAAAAGGGAGAATTTTTTTAACATAAAATAGTTAATTGTGACAATAGGGTCAAGCTATCTGAGCAACCAATGTACGTGTATGTGCATCTGTACTTGTCTGCTGATAATAAATGCATGAATGAATGTATGTTTTTACGTCTTTGTTTTTGTGTGGAGTGTGAGTGGTTGTGGGTGATCAGTGGATCAGCCCGGGCTGGACTGAGAATAATCCCTGCTATTAAGTATCAGCAACCAGCCATGATGTACATCTGCAGACACTACTGCTGGCTCAGCTGCTCCTATCATCACACTTTTTATAAACCCACACTACTGCCTCTTATGTTCTTTCCTGTCTGTCTATCTCAGAGCTTTGAATCTTCCTGTGCTGCATCCTTTTCTGTTTCTATACATTAGTTCCTGTGTGTCATATACTTTTACTTCTTTACATACAGTATGCCCTACCAAGGCACCCACCAATCTTGCTCCAAGCTGCCCCGGAGAATGTCTTGTCGGGCGTGTGCTTTTTTAACACTGGAAAAGCTATAAACTGCTGAAGTCAAGGCCTACTGTGCAGACACGAAACCCACGGAGTCCACACACCATATCAGCAGTGTTGCACCATGGGAGTGCGAGATGACAGGGTCAGAGAATAATATAGATTGCACAGATCTGTAATGCATGAGGAGATTATTAAAACATGAATGGAGCCAGAATGAATCGACATTGACAGATTTATGGATATTTGAAGTGGCTATACCGTCATCCTATTTTCTGCTCGCACAATTTCAATCTCCAACCTTTCTCATCTTTTACTATTATAGTCTAATTTCGTCTTTCTCTGCCTGTTCCCAGTGGAAATGCTTATCTGTCTTTAATGTGTTTATTTTTACTTCTTGTTGGCATGCTCTTACCCTGAATTCATTGATCTCTCTTTCTCTCTCTATCACTTTGTTTCTCTTGCTTTCTCATACAGTTGTGTTGTTGGTCCTTTGGGTGTGTTGGCATGGCAATCTCCTCTGCAAATCATGAACTGATTTAGGTTTTAATGTCTTTATATGCCCATGTGTGTACGCCCATGTCTTTGTTTGACTTGCATTTGCTCATTTTATCTATTTATGTGTGTATGTATGTAGGCTGAGAAAAATTTGAAATATGTATGTATATATGAGAACATTTTAGTTTTAGGCCTAGAGAGAATGGGTGAGGTTGGGTTTGGCCCCTGACAGAATTTAACAGAATATGCCAAATACTGATTATAATGATTATCTTAAAAATAATTTCAAAAATATTTTACCCGCACCTCCGCAGGGCTTGTTGGGAATCTCTCAGGTCTCCCCTGGAAATACACGGAGTGCACAAGGGTGCAGACTTTGCCCTGTTTAAGGTTTCTGTGAATGGCCTTCTTGGCCATTGGTGTGTTTGTCTAGTTTGTCACCATTGTCTTGTCATGCTTGAAACTCTGGACACGGGAGAGGTCAGCAAGGGCTGTGGGTTTTCAGCCCTGATGAAATGATTTCAGGGCTCTACAGTGCAGGACACTTTTTCCCACAGCCTGTAGACTAAGGAGAGCTGGAGCCCAGCCAGACGGGATTGCTGTTAGCAGGGCCTTTCTCAGGGAGCCCCTCTGCCTAGTGCAGAAGGGAAATCTGGACCAATGACAGACGGGAAGTCTTGAAACACTGCTGACACAAAATGCATCAAGTTTTGAGGAATGCTTTCTATATTTATTCGGTTTCTTCTTGCCCTCTTTACCGCTTTGTCTTTCCTGTGTAATTTGTTGATATGTAGTGAGCCAGTTCACCCTGCAATATAAAGCTGAACGTTTTCAGTTGTTACCTTGATGATTTATTTACAGTATACTTGATCTGACCCTTAAAAATTGATTTAATTGATGTTACCTAAAGCAGTGATTCTCAAACTTTTTTGTTGTAAAACCTCCCCAAATAAAGACTTATAATCTTAATTTTTATTAAATTAAAAACATATTGCATTACACAATACTGGAACATAATTTCTTTTGATTGGTGATCTTATTTTTCTGATGTTTGATTGCATAAAATGTATGATACATTTCTATATTTCATAAAATGCCACAAAATCTGTGGATTTATCTTGGGCCCCCAGTTTGAAAACCACTGACCTAAAGTAGTCATGTTGATTCAGTCAGACTACACAGTTTTGTTCTTGTATTCATTTAAAATTTAACTACATAACATTTTTAGGTCAGGTTACTTCACACAACATTTTTTACCTTTTTATTTCCTAGAAGACGGCAATAATTTTTTGCAGGACTGTTTTCGAAGATTTTAGAAATCCTTTAAAACGCTGTGAGTTTTTGGAACGTTTGAAATAACCAGAATAGTGCATCTTCCTGCTGTCTGCATTTTATTTTTTTGTTTATTTGGAGTAGTTCACTTATATGATATTTAACCACATAATTGTTTTAATAACACTGATGAAATTCAATCCATCTGGCTAATTAAGTTTACAGAAATGGCATTTTAGCTGTAAAACTGAACAGGAAGTCATAAAGATTGTTTGTGTATTGCTTATTAGATCCGAGGACACAAATTCCTCCAGCGCAAAGATGTGTGTGTCAGAGTGGGATAATATGAGTGTGTGTGTGTGTTTTGTTACAGTGTCATGGGAATTATAACATCAGTTTTTGTCGGTGTATGTTTTAAATGCATTCTTACGGAAGCGCTAATAGCATAAGTGTCTATGTTTCATGTGTGCTTATCTGTGTGTATAATCTTTTCTATTAATGCGACGCACACATTAAATTGTCTCTACCTACATACATCTGTGTGTGTGTGTATGAGGGCATAGCAGATGGTTGTGTTATTATTGAAACCATCAGGCTGGAAGGAGAGTTCAGAGGCAGTACACATGTTAAAAAGAGGCATTGTACAACACTGAGTATTGTTCTGCCCAGGAACTAGGTCTTTTAGAGCAGAAGAGAGTGATTTCTTTCAACTACCAGCAGGGGTTAAACGTTAATGCTTACCAATCCCTGGAGAGTGTCTGTAGGGCCTTAACCTCCTCTCCATCATCACTTATCCTGTCCTCCAGAAACTTCCACTCACACATACACACCCTCCCTAAATCTCTCTGTGGTCATCAGGAAATAAGCTGCTGGGCATGAAACATCATGTGGTTGCGTCCTTTTTGATGTTTTTTCTCCCCTAGAGGCTGGGTGAGATCTCCACTCTACCTTATCTTTAGATTGCTTTACATATTTTCCTTAAATATGTAAATATTTCTGATATGAGTTTTCTGATATCAGCGACGTTGCTTTTTCTGGAATGCTTTATGATCACAATCAAAACTACAGCGGAGCACAGAGTGCATTCTTGGTTGTGGAGGTTTTATGTGGTGTAACCCTAGAGTATAGTACAATGACTGTGCTTTAAGTGATGGCTAAGAGGAATGTATCAGGTGTAGACCGAATACTACGGATGGAGAATCTGATCTGCCTCCCACAGCAGCAGGGAATTCAGAAGAAAGTTGTTCCTGTAGCTCAGGTGGTAGAGTGCAAAGGTTATGGGTTTGCAAACACTGATATAATGTATATGTGTATGTATATACAGTACATAGTACAGTACATTTTATAACTACTGTATGTGTAAAAGCATCTGTCAAATGTCTAAAAAAGACATGTATTTGCTTCTAAATATAGTGAAAACCGGTGAAATGATCTGGGTTTTCTTAGTATTTAGGATACAGTGGGCAAACAATATACAGAGAACACACTGCATCCTAAAGGGATAGTTCACTTAAAAATACAATTCTTTTGTCATTTACTCACACTTATGTAATTCCAAATCTTTATGACTTTCTTTTCTTTATGATATTTTGAAGAATGTTGGTAACCAAACAACTTTGGACCCCTTGACCAAACACCATTCACTTCTGTTGTATGGACACAAAACCAATGCAAGTGAATGTGTGCCAGTTTCCAACATTCTTCAAAATATCTTTTTTGTGTTTTGCAGAAGAAAGAAAGTCATACAGGTTTGAAATGTCATGAGTGTGAGTGAATGATCACAGCATTTTAATTTTTGGTTGCACTTTAATCACTTTAATGAAACAGTCCACAGCTCAGAAGACCGTGAGAATGGGTTAAGAAAAGAGAAAGTTCAGCATGCACTATGGCAACAGTTCAAATGAGTGAGCGTTTGTATTGTTTAGTGTTGGTGAGCTCATGTCCTGCGAGTGCTGTTTTTACCACCTACTGTACATGGATCCTCCAACACGCCAGCCATGAAGTCATTGTGTTTCCTGAAATACTGTGGCAGCTATCCAAAAGAGTGAAGAGAGAATACAGAAAAGAGAGTCAATGCGAGACAGAGAGATTGAAGGAGTTATTCCATTTTAGGGTTAAGAGACCAAAGCGTGAGACAAACTGAATCGGGTAGAGGCGAGGCCTTGCCGTTTTCCCTCATACTTTTTATACCGAATTAAAAAAACAGCTGGTTTCAGCTGTGGCGTTGGAGTATTTTTAACCACGGCAATGTCCCCTTGGACAAGGAAAAAAACTTCATTTTAGAGTTAATATTTCTTGCCCATGTCTTCTTCTTTCTCCCTTTGACCTCAGGAGGGTTTGGTAACTGCCTGCTAATCAGATCCAGTCCCTGTCATGGCCCGGAGCCCAGCTGACTCCCATCATCCCCCATTACGCCACCAGACTTAACAGCTGTGCTGATTGGCCCAGTGGCTTTTGTCTTGTACCTTCGGGCCTATCGTCTGTTTCGGTTCATGTAAAGCAGGTGATCAGAAGCTTTGAAGTGCCAGCCATAAGTTCCTGATGATCTGCATTACAGCATAGCTGATAAAGCTACCGGCCCACTAATGAAAAGTCTCACCCTGAATTCACCTTAAATATAATCCTGTAATACCACTTTAACTCTCATTGGCTTTGTGTGGAGATACCTTGATCTTTGTGTTGAGATTTTATTAGGGTACCATCTGGAAAGCATCTAGTCTAGATCCTCAGGATGATTTAGAGTTAGAAATTCTTTCTGACAGCATTGACACTGAAGAGTGTATTAATGTGGGTTATGCATGACAAGGAAAAAAGAAAAACACTGTAATGTTCACATAAACGTCTCTGATTTAATCTCACACACTCAACTGAGCCATTGAAGAGTCTTGTTTGGCTCTGTTTATTTTTCAGGTCACTTTATCTTTTAAAGCTGGATTTTTCGGGGGCCTGGGATGGTGTTCGCTTCATGTCTAAATAGAGACCTGGTCAGAGAGATCAGAAGTTTGTGAGAGGAGCATACTGACCGGCTGTTGTGTGGTGATCTGGATCTAGTGTTCTAACTTTTCAGTCGGAAAGTTTAATATCTTGATTCGAATGGCACATGATTGGTGCTTTGGTGTCTCTGAGGGTTTTGTGGCCTCAATCAGAAGGACATTGAGGCCCGCAGACCTACTTTATTTCATAATTAGATGTTTTTACTGGTAATGTGTGTTAATAGCCAGCATGGCTTGATAGAGAGTTTCAGAACCTGCACTGACCTTGCTCTTGATTCAGTTGTCAAAATAAACATGGATCAATGTGTGATTGTCAATATTTTTGAAGCACTCGCATATTTGGGATTTTCAATGAAGCAATGCATATTTGTCTAAATGCCAATGGGATGCCTGGCACTCCTTTGTGAAGTGTATTAAGTGCACATCTACTTTCAGATGTTTGTGGATCTTTCTGATAATGTTCTAGATTGTAGTGCTCCTGCAAATAAGTATGAGCTATTCCAGATGTGTCTAGTTCTTCACAGTTAATAAAAGAAGTGAGGACAGCTTTTTCCACTGAGATGTACTATCTACATGTCCCAGCATGTTGGTCAAATTTAGAATTCTGTCAATATGAATGATCTGCTTTTAGATCAGTTTTAGATGTTTAGATAAATGTCAGAATGTCATCAGTGGTAAGGTTTGAGTAAGCTTAGCCTGGCGTTGACAGCTCACCAATATCCCAATCGCTGTAATGCGAAGTTACAAATACGCCATGACTCAGTATACATACAGACAGTATACAGAATATATACATATTAAAGAAACTTCCTATTGAAAGACGTGCTGAGTGACACAAAATATTTGACACAAAAAATTAATTTTGTTCTCCTGTGTCTTTGTTTGATTTTATTCAGGTCGTGTCAGGCCTGACACAAACTACAGTTTCATTGTCAGTGATTGTTTCTGCTGTATTTTCTGAGCACCTCAGTTTAAACAGAAGCAGTTTTTTGGGGGCAGAAGCTCTGAGGTATGAACACACGCTGTGAGGGGGAATCAAGGCTCGCATGAATTATTCTATTTCATGTGCTGCTGCAGCCAGTGTTTGTTGTCTCACTCTTTCTCTCTTTCTGCTTTGCCTTGATATCCAGCTCCTAAATCCAGAACACTTGTGATTCTTTCACATCTAACAGACGTGTCTTAAAATCAAGAATCTGTAGTGATATACAAACATTTTTGCTTCATTTTAAAATGGATGACACTGACCTGGAATTCCGATTAGATGGGCCACATTCCAGATCGTTGTAAAATGAATTTTTTGGCATGTTCAATTCCCTAAAATAAATGTCCTCACTTATGGTGGCAGTACTGTTTCAGGATAAGAATTTCCCTCAGTTATGAGATAAAAAGAGTTCCTGAATGACTTTAATACAAAATTTGGTTGACATTTAGTCAGTGTATGGTGTGGAATTCAGTGCTATGACTCATAATCTCTGATTTATGGGATGACTTAAGCATTACGGGTGAGTAGTAATTCTCAGGTGCTCTTGCTTGTGTGTGCGTGTTAGAAAGGTTATCTCATACAGTAGTGGATGGTCTTTTTATACATGAGATAAGATGAAGTCAGTCAGACATTATTGCAAAATAAACCCAGACAATTTACCGGATGAGAAGTCAGTTAAACAGTGATGATTTCTGTGATTGACCAATCAAAATCAAGTATTCCAGAAAGGACTGTAATACATTTACATATTTGGCAAATGCTTTTATCCAAAGCAACTTACATTGCATGATAATATACATTTGTTTCTGAGTATGTGCAATCCCTGGGATCGAACTCATGACCTTGGCGATGCTAGCGCCATGCTCAAACCACTGAGCCACAGGAAAGCTGTTATAAGTCATATTGTGTTTATTTAAATTCCTATGTTGAGTATTGAAATATGTCTATGTAAGTAAACACTGTTTTATGTGTATGTATGGTATATGTTTTTGTACTATTTAACCAGGACACTCAAGGTGATATAATGTGTCCTGGGAACTAGGCCATGTTGGTGTGGTTTACTCTTACTGGGGCTTGTACACAGACACATCAAAAACAAACAAGCAACCACAGTGTGACCCTTGGGGCCCATTATGTTATAATCTCTAACTATTAAATGACAATTATCATGGACTCAAAATGCAATAAAAATGACTTCTTTAGACACACTGAATCTCTCCAGCATTAGAAAACCTAAAGAGTGTGTAAAGATCTTCTGGTCATTGTTAGTGCATGCTGTGTCAAAGAAAAAAAGAAAAAAACGTGTTTTGTGTGTTTGTCTGAACATGTAATGTGCTATAATGTGCCGTAATCACTCGTGAACCGAATCACAGACTGGTGAAACGTGCCTTTGGTTTTACAGCCTGTATTCACTTTCCTTTTAGAAACAATGCACAGTTCATTGAAAAGCACATATAGATATTATATTGTTTATGTGATGATATTATCTTCACAGCATGTTTATGCAGTAGAAACACAATGTTTGTGAGAATGAGTGTGTGCTTTATCTGAATGGTGCAGTGAGAGAAAAGGGGGCGGGCACAAATCTTTCAGCAGATTTCATATCTTCTGTTGCTATGGCAAAGCACGATCAAGAGGGGCATAAAGCCATAAGCAGCAGAGGAAGACTAGGAGAAAGGGAGAATGCGGAAATGATGTCACCATAACCTTGCTGAAACTTTTAGAGGTTAATTAATACTTCATGAAAATTGTGATTTTCTCCATTACTGAACAACTGAATTGGTTTAAGGGTGACAATCACTGTTTTTCCATGACTTTCACTCAAAAAAAACTCATAAATTAATCAATAGAAAACAAACTCTTATTTCTAATTTAACCTCAGATAAAAAATTTTACCTTTTAGACTTTTGTATCTATAGACAAACATTGAACCAAACACAATAGTTTTTTTTATTTTATTAAGGTCTGTTTTTTTATAAATTATTAAGGTCTGTTTTTTTTATAAATTATTAAGGTCTGGTTTGGTTTGTGTGGCATGAAGGCAGATTTAAACAGAAATGTTTTAGAGAGATGAAGGAGGGTCGAGGCGGGGGTTTGAGGCCCTGCGGTTGAAGCTTCACTAACATACTTTCATGTTGAGCAGCTCAACAGACAGTCATGAGGGAACATGCGTAGCACATCATCAGCTCTGGTGACGCTGATGAAAGGGATGTTTGAATTAAAGCTAGAAATCTGAGAGGGAGCTGTGGGGTTGAGCACAGCAATGTGAGATTCAGAACAGGGCAAACATCTGAGGGGATAAGGTGGAGGAATTTCCCACAAAATAGCATTTGATGCATTTCTTTTAGATCTTAAACACTTTAATGTCTGTTTACATTACTTTATGCATTAGGTGTTATGAACAAAATTCTTAATTTCTAAATATAATATTGTTCATTTTTGTATTGTTACGTTTGTTACCGTTAGAATATATCATGTTTTTAAATTGGAATAACCAATAAAACCAGTGTCTAGTGGGTTCTGGTAAGTGAACATTAACCAAAATAATATATAAAAAAACTTTTTTGCTTGCTTGTTGAATTGTTAACTATTTTTCAATGTTAACATGTACAGAGTTTATTGTTTTACCCAAATATTTTCTTTCAATTTCTTATTTTTTATTTATTTATTTTTAAACAGTGATTATACCATGTGGTAATACCATGGTACTTTTATGTACAATACTGAATAATTAGCATTTTCATCCTACCATGTTTATTAAAAACAAAAGTATCTTTATCCTGATTGTATTTTGATACCAATAGTTTGTTTTGACTCTGTCTAAAATGTTTTTTCTTGCATTAATCAGTAAGCATTTTACTATGCATTTAACACTAAGAATCTAGAAAAGTCAGCTTGTTAAGATTCATGTAAGTTAAGGCAGTATGTAGCTACAGATGAATGACTCAAGAGCAGCGCAGTGTACTGTCATAGCGGCTTCTGTCCTGTCATTCTGCACAGACTGATTGATTTTTGCACCACTCAATGCACTGTCCGCTCTGGGACCTTTACGGCTCCACATGTCTCATCCACCATCTGTTGCCCTGGAAACAGCAAAGAGGCTGGACAGTTACTAACTAGCCAGTTAAAACAGCCCATTGGTTAAGTAAATGAAAAATCACTGATACCGTCTTAAATTTAACATTAGCAGAAGAGGAAACATTCAATTATTCGGTTTTCTGTATTTCAGATTTGCTTTTGTGTAGTGAAATAGCAACACAGGTTAAGGGCTTCTGACATTAGCTAGCTATTTCATGAACCTCATTTAGCATTTTTGCCCATCAATATTATAGACCTTCTGTAGACCTTCTCTCTTTTTTCTCTTCTTTCTCTCGCGTAAGTGCTCTGTATGCCTTTCTGCTTGTTGCCAGCAAAGTAAATGGCCATGTTTATCCAGATACTTTATTCAATTAAGTTTAGAAGCCACAGAAGGAATTCCCAACTGACAGATCATTTATTTTCCAGAGATACCGAATATGATCTGAGCTTGTGTGTCTGTATGCGATTTGGAATCGTTGATGTTTTTATTGTGTGTATATGATATTATATGTATATGATGCATTTTATATTTTTGATACACAGTGTACTCATGTATTGATGATGCTTTTGTAAAAGTGTGAGTGAGTGTTGCTCTTTTATGTAACTCCTTTATATTTATTATTCAAGAAAATAAGTTTATATCTGTCATCCTGTGCACTTCATTACTCATTTTTGGGTGTACTTTATCACAGTGGCCTGCGTGCTGTGACTGTCATGAGAAAAATCAATATGTAGGGGCTATCGTGGCAGTGAGGGTCCTAGCAGTGGGGGCAACAGTAAACACAGGCTGCTCTAACAGATGGAAGCGACAGCACTCTGTGAATACTGACACTATACAGATTGCTGCAGTAAAAACTCGCCAGGCTGGATATCAGAAACATTTCAGAAATTTTTATTTGCATTTGAATGGTTTAAAACAGACACATATTGAGACTGAAGGGACGGGTCTCACCAGCCTCCATCTTCTATATATATATATATATATATATATATATATTCTTTTTTATGTGGTTTTTAGACTAATCATTATCTTATGAGAAACAGATGATTTGCATATGATTAAAATAAATCTATATTTTACCCTTTTACTTCTGATTATGATATTAACAATAAAAGTCTAGAGAGTAAAGATTACTCAAATAATTCACTGTTTGAGTCACTCTGAATGTTTAGGCCTCTCTTCCTGCTCGGTCACCGTGGCTTTTAGAAGAGACCTCTTATCATTACGTGTAAAACATCTTCTGCTAGCACGCACTCTAGCCTTGAGGGGTTTTGTGTGTGTGTGTGTGTGTGATTGTATTGTTTCAAAAGTTAGTTATTGGTGGCAAAAAGACCATATTTAGAAGACCGGATATAAAGAGATGCGTATGTTGTGCCTAAACTAGGGCTTCTGTGTCAAACTTATAATCAGTGAAGATAAGACATCAAAGCTAAATTTATGTATTGTCTAACCTATCACTAGATTTTATTTATCTATGTAATAACGTAGGTTGGATGGCTCTGTTAGTATAAATATTACTGCATTTTGATGTAACAGCAGGTCGGTCTGTGGAACTCCTTGAGAGTGCTGAAGCTGACTTCTGCTGGCAAAACTACAAACAATTCTTCTTCAGTACATTTTCTTTTATTAATTACATTCCTGACTCTGTGTCTTCATTCATCACAACTGGTCTACGGGTCTTTACTGTAATATCCCACTACAAGACACACTGAGCATGCCCATAAGAAAAATTCACAAATGTGACATCTCTTTGATATTATATATTCTATACAGACAGTAAAGGAAGAGCAAACAGAGACTCCTGATCTCCTTTAAAGTTTTAAACAAGTTCATAGCAATGTCTTGTATTGTATTCAGTTTTGCGCAGTCATGCACTCAAGTTTGCAATTTTACATTCATATTTATGTCTATTTTAGTCCATCTCCTGAGCATTGATAGAGCAAATTCTGAACAAGAATGGGCCCTTTAATGGGTGCATGCATATAGAGAAAATGTAATGTTTCCCAGATGTTAGAAGTCTCTACAGATTTGTTTGGTCTTTAGAGGACATAATAACCACAAACAGAAAAATATACAATGCCACTGTAGACAGACACAAGCACAGGCTGAGAGACGGCTCAATTCAAAAGCAATTAAAATGTGCAAAGAGCGCTCTCTCGCTCTCCATCTCTATTCACACATTTTCTAGTTTCCATTGCTTAGCAGTTTGTGTCTCAATTTTCACTCATAAACTTCAGGTGCCATGACACTTTGATATTAGACATTGTCAAGCGTGTATCAGCTGACTCCGCTGTGAGAGTGGGGTGGGTGGATTAATGAATGGTTGCTGGGTAGAACAGGAGGCACGAGGCAGGAATGTGTTAATTATGAATGGAGCTTCTTTCATGCGTACTTCAGGCTCTCTCTGTGTTCATATGCATGTGTGCTCTTCTGAGGGTGTGTGTTTGTCAGCATGCGTGTTTAACCCAGTGTGCCGAGAGCAGCCATGCTGAAAATGTTAGTCAAGTGAACACATTACAATTTTCCCAATGCTTTTCTTTTTTGGGGCAAAAACAGGATGGGTGGGTGGGTGCCTCCTTGACTTTGTCCCCATCTAGATTAACACTGAAAAACCTGGATTATTAGACTACTGTAATCTGACTGGATGTCATTCTGTAGTCTGGTGCTGGGAGATCTGAGGTCAGCTCAGAGACAGATTTAAAGGTGCTGTGTGTAATATTTAGGATGATCTATTGCAATATAATATACATAACTATGTCTTCAGAGATGTATAAAGACCTTACAAACCATTATGTTTTTATTGTCTTAGAATGAACTATTTCTATTTACACACACCACAGATCCTCTTACATTGAATTTGCCGTATTGTTTCTACAATATCTCTAAACAGACAAACTGCTCTACAGAGCGCGTTTCGTAAATATGTTATCTCATTCAGCATAGAAGCGTAAAACGCAACAACATCTTTGTCCTGTGTCAGCCATCGTAGTGCTTCGAAAGGAAGCGGGAGGGGTGGATTGAGCCGTTGGTTGCAATTCGGAACCTTACCACTAGATGTCACTAAAATCTCCACATTGCTCCTTAAATGCTGGAATTTAGTTTTTTACTCAGAGCAAAAGTGCTGTTGTGTGGTATAGATGGGAAACTGTGTGTTTCACCAACTTGCCATTTTGAAACACACAAATATCTTAAAATATCTTAACACATCAAATAACGTAAAGTGACTTTGTATGTTTTGAGTTACTTGGCCAGCCAGTGTTTATTTTTTATCTTTAAACATTTATTTGGTCTGTTTTCATATTGTGCTTTGACAGTAATATCAGCTTTTTTAAGAACTTTAAATGGCTAGTCTGGGTCCAGGTAACACTTACAGACGTTATTGCCTTCACTGTTCAACAATTTGCATGTAAACACTTAAGGAATATGTGGGTTTCCAGGCCACCTTCTTTGGAAGAAAGCAGACTGCCTGTTTTAAATACTGAGGTCAGGATTTTCCAAATGTTCACCCGCTTCTAAAAATAGCTTTATTTATACTCTGGCTACAGGTTACGCTCACACATTAGGCAGTGCTTTCAATGTTACTGCTTCATACAGCTTGAACTGTAAAAGTGTCATGATAAATATTTAAAGGACTGCTGTAGTCATCCCTGTTGTCAGTAAAGTATTGTTCATTTGTGTGTTCTGTAGGTGCCACCCGGGATATTGGATCAGCACTGACCCGGATGTGTATGAGACATCGCAGCATTGAGGCTAAACTACGCCATTTTACTAAGTATGAACACACACCTCCTGTCATCCACTTTCATTGTCATAGTTTACATGTCATAGTTGTGAATTATGATACATTTTAAAACTTAACAAACTAAATAATGTGCACACATAAAAATGACAGAATTCAGTAAAAGTCTCCACCGTAACAGGGAAACAAATGCATTGTGTTTGTGGTCCTGCTTAATAGCCAAACACAAGCATGCCATGCGCACAAATGTCATTCTCATAGTGTGACATGGAAGAGAACATAAACACACACACTTTTTCACTCTTCATTAGAGGACATCTACACACAATTCTTTCTGACAGGCTCATAAATGAGGCCACAAACTCTTAAGCCACACCGTAAACCGAAATCTTTATTTCTCATAGTTCACACACATTTGCGCAACTTTTGTGAGGACATACATTGACGCAATGTAATTTCCAGCCCGTTACCCTAACCATCTGAACTAAGTGCCTAACCCTTTCCCTAACCTAATTATAACCTAAACACTAAAACCAGGTCTTGACCCTCAAACAGCCCTTTAAAGGGGTCTCTGTTATTGAGGACCAGACAAAATGTCCTCACTTTACTCTCCTAGTCCTCACACTGCCAGTTTAAAACACAAACTGGTCCTCATGAAGCTAGATGCACACACACACACACACACACACACACACACACACACACACACACACACACACACACACACACACACACACACACACACACACACACACACACACACACACACACACACATGATGATAATAATGACATTTCCATTTTAATATAATTTAGTATAATTTAATGCAGTCTGGAATCCCGCCTCAGCTGTGCATTAAGAACATGATTCTTTATCTCTCTCTCAGTACTTTGATGGAGAGCCTAATAACCCCTCTACAGGACCGCATTGAGGACTGGAAAAAAACTGCCAACCAACTGGACAAGGATCATGCCAAAGGTGCCTAAGCGATGCCTTTTTCTATATTCAGTTATTATCAGTCATACCATGATAAACAACACACCATATTTCCACATATTTGTTCGTTCACAGAATACAAACGATCTCGTCATGAAATAAAGAAGAAATCTTCAGACACCATGAAACTACAGAAGAAAGCCAGGAAAGGTAAACACTCTATACAAGTATACACATCTATACATAGTATGCTCACTCAAGAAACTCTATGACAGTGAACAGCATGTTTTAGATGTGCCATCGACTGCAAGTACACCTGTTGAATCACTATTACATGACACCACACTATTGCAAAGCTGAGAGGTTGGAAGTATGTCAAGGACATTTCTTCAAGGTCAAAACTGGTCATCATTTGGTGTCGAACACAACTTGTTGTTTGGATGAAGACATTGTTGAATGTGCAGTAAGATGGACGGTCTCTAAACTATTTGATGTTTTATAAGCTGAATTAACTGCAAAGCAAGTTCTCAATGTGCTACTGATCCATTAATATGGTCAAAACATACTTTGCAATGTAAGCGACTCCCTCTGCTGGCTAAAATGCAGAAGTGCATCTCTCATTTGCTAAGCAGTTTCCGTTCTCATCCCAGCAGCCAATAATTTCTGCTCTTGAAGATAGGATGACAATTCTGTGTGTTACTAGGAAGACTCTGCTGTTAAAGGAAAAGCTCCCTATTTATTACGTTAAAGGGAAAGTTTATCCAAAAATGTATTTTCCCGGTTTAGCAGAAGCCTGTTTTTATTTGTGGTTGCTGTTTTGGCTTTGACCTTCCTGAAACAATTTGGCCATGAAATGAGCTAAATTGCTTTCTAATACTAACCCTAACACAGTGCTCTCACTCCTCTCTCTCTCTCTCTCTCTCTCTCTCTCTCTCTCTCTCTCTCTCTCTCTCTCCCCTTTTCTCTCTCTCGTCTTGTCCTCTTTTGGATTACCTGTCTCTTTCTTTCTCTTTTGTCTCTTCACCTTCTCTAGAGCTACAAGGTAAGTATGTTTTTCCACAAGAAGCTGTTGCACACTTAGATTCTCTCATCGTTTCTTTGCATGCTGGCCCCAACTCAACAAAGCCACTCAAAAACACATCTGCAGACTGTTTGATTTACGATAAGATTTAACCTCCGCGTGACATTCTGAGCGAGTGATTTCAAATGACAGCACGTCTCGCTTTTTGCATGATTTCGCTGATTCTGCCCCTGCATGCATGCTGCTTGTGTACCTGGAAGCATTTCTACTGCAGATGACTTTGCTTCCTCAGCAGGAGCTATGACCATTTCTATAACAATCTAGTCTGCATGTGTTAACCTTTCTACATTTTTCTGGGACATTTCATGTGTTTCATTATATGAGTAGAAGGCTGCAGTACTACTGCAGAGTTTAAAGGCATCTGTTGTCATCTAGTCGGAGTAGTTTATCACATTCTGGGTTTTATGTATTCATAATGTTTGTTGTTGGGAGACAGAACGATGCTCATGTTCTAATGCTGATGTTCTTCTCCCTTTTCCACTTGACTATCCACATCACTTCATTTTCTCTCGTTTGCTCACATCTCACATGTTAATACTCCTCTTTGTGGTCATTATTTCGTTCTGTCCATTCTTTACCTTGTTTCATACCTACTCCTGTCTTCCTCTCTTTTGTTGTGCTCTCTGTCGCCCCCTTCAGGCCGTGGAGACCTTCAGCCTCAGCTGGACAGTGCCATGCAGGATGTGAATGACATGTATCTGCTGATGGAGGAGACGGAGAAGCAGGCAGTGCGGCGCGCCCTGGTGGAGGAGAGAGGGCGTTTCTGTACCTTTATCAGCTTCCTGCAGCCTGTTGTGGTATAGTATAGCCCAGCTCTCTTTATGTTTGAGAGCCCATGCTCACAACTTTAAAGCTCTCCTTGATAAGAAAAGCATTACACGGGGAAATATGGGAAACATTTAAATAAAAGACATTATTGAATTTGAATGTTGAAAGATCTTTGAAGAGGCAAATGGGATTATGACTGATAATCATATGGATCTATTATATAGTATATAGTTATTTTTGAATTACACAGTACCAATCAAACTCAATTTTAATAATGCATGTTTTGCACACATAAGTTATCCTCATGGCCACTTGCTTTTCATTCACTCTGTGGCCTGACTTATCCATATTACCTATTTCATCTCTTAAATGAATTATTTTCTGAAAAGATGTTCATACATAGACACAGTTTTAGACACATTTTGATTCACCTACACATTGATTAGATTGGATTTTTAGGATCATGAGCAACATTTAATGATGTGTGTCCTAACCGATACTGTAGGCTTTGAAACTTAAAGGGACAGTTCACCCAAAAATAAAGATTCTGTCATCATTTACTCACTCCCTTGTCATTTCAAACCTGTACGACTTTCTTTCTGCTGCAGAACACAAAAGAAGATACTTTGAATAATGTTAGTTACCGATCCCCATTGACTTCCATTGGATTTGTGTCCATACAATAGAAGTGAACAGGGGCCAACGTTTTTTGGTTACCAACATTCTTCTTCCTCAAATTTTGTGTTCTGCAAAAGAAAGAAAGTCATACAGGTTTAAAATGTCAAGAGGGTGAGTAAATGTTGACAGAATTTTTGGGTGAACTATCCCTTTAACTGTTTTTATTAATGGTAATGTTAATAGAGAGCCTGGTGTAATGTTTCAGACAGGTGTATGTATGCTCTTAGAACACGTGACACTTGTTTGACTGCCACAGTAACTACAGTGAATACACTACTATTGTTTGATGACATTAAGAATATGATGTAATAATATAAGCTTCTGACCTTTGAACCTGTGGGCCTTGTGTTTTGTTAGAATGGAGAGATTGCCATGCTGGGAGAGATCACTCATCTCCAGGCTATTATCGATGACCTCACTGTTCTAACCTCTGATCCCCACAAACTTCCCCCAGCCAGCGAGCAGGTACACACACACGTACACATTGGGGTTTAATGGGAACTTTCCATAGATATAATGATTTTTGTATTGTATAATCTGTATATTCTATCCTCTTACCCTACCCCTAACCCTTGCACAAACCTTTCTGCATTTTTACATTTTCAAATAAACATAATATATTTTGATTTATAAGCTGTTTTCCTCATGGTGGACCACAAGTGAACAAAAACATATTCCTCTTTGTGGGGACGTTTGGTCAAGGTTTACCATGACCACGCACATACACTACATACAGAAAACGCATCAAACTGAGACTAAAACTAACTTTGTCTCTTTTTTAGGTAATAAAAGATCTTAAGGGGTCGGATTACTCCTGGTCCTACCAGACTCCCCCTTCCTCCCCCAACAGCTCCGGCTCCAGGAAAAGCAGCATGTGCAGGTGAGAGAGAAAGACTTGTGTATGGTAACACAGTAAATTTGTATTTGTGTTTACAGTAGTTACTTTATTTTTGCTGGATTGTTTGTGTTGTGTAATGCGTGTTTGGCTTTTATTTAAATTTGAATTGATACAATGTTTTACTTTACAACACTATGCTTCTGCATTGCAACAAACAGCAACTTTTGTTACACTAAAACATAAATCGTGAGGTGGCAGTCTAGCAATTGTTTTGTGAAGGAACATTGAATGCAAGTGTTTGTGTGTTGAGAGAGAAAGAGAGAGAGCTACTGTACCGCCAGTGCTGCTGCTCCACACAATCTCACTGTGTTAACATCACATCTGTAAACCCCTGGAGATACCAGAGTACAGTCTGAAATCACATACTGTGCTCGATAAAATGTTGTTTTGTATTGCTTAAAACAAGCATGGGTAAATGCCTATTGATTCATGTGATTAAGTCAATAGTGTAACAGCGAATAAATGAACACAATTCCATTAAACATGTTTGTTTAATGCGTTGTTGCTTTTTTATCCAAAACAATTAGTTTGCAATCAAGTGGCTGAATAAGGAGTAATTGGCTCGCTGTAACTTCAGCGCTGAGCTCTCCTAAATGAATATTCCAGGTTAAATACAACTTAAACTCCATCAACAGCATCTGTCTAATATTCATGTGTTGATTTTAACCCGGAATAGTCTTTAAAAACAATTACACTTTAATAGTCACTTTTACATAACCAGTCCCATTTGGGTTTTCATTAAACCAATTAGAGCTGTGTGTTATGCAGTACCTGTTTGTGTTTGTTTGTGTGAACTGCCTTGCATGGAATCAGAGGGCTTAGTTTATGTGTGTTGGGTCCACAGGGCTGACACATTTAAACTCAACCTTTGCTTTCTATACAAGGCCCCCTGTGTCACACCTGTCACTGTGTCAAACTTTGTCTTACATGTGTTTTTCCTTTGCCCCCCTCCCCTTTAACCTCCATTCTCACCCATCACTGCTCGAATACTTGATTTGTTCATCCCTTTTACCATTACATTACTCTTTCCCAAATATTGGCTTACTTTTTAATACCATTTTGTCTCCTTATCTTTCTTTTCATTTCTGTATTGGCTAATCAATCTGTCAATCATGTACCTCTCATCCTGTAATCCTCGTTCTCATTTTGTGGATGTGATTCATGCATTTACTCTTACTCCCTGCCATATTCACCGCTACATCCTGTACCCTGGTCCTCTGCCCTGTCACACCCTCCTTCACCCCTGCAGCAGTGTAAACAGCGCCCACAGTAGCGCCTCTCGGTCCTCTGGTGGCTCTCAGACTCACTCACCCGGTTCGTCCTGTCGCTACCGCAGCCTGGCCCAGCCGCTGACCACCGCAGCACACCGTCTCAGCAGCGTCTCCTCCCACGACTCCGGCTTCATCTCGCAGGACGCCAACGTTTATTCCAAACCCCCGTCACCCATGCCATCTGATATAACCAGCCAGGTATTTCTTTTTGAGGTTTTGTTTTATACATGTGTAAGTTGCTTTATGGAAATCACATAAACCGACATGTGTTTTTTATTTTTATTATTTTTTATTGTTATGCTCATTTTATAATTTGTATGCTCATTGTAGTAAGTTTAGTAAGAACATGAATTGTAAGCAATTTTGTTATGTGCTTTTTTCACTTTATTTTTTATTTTACTATTATATAGGTCACATATTTTATTCCTGTTCTAGTTTTTATTTATTTGTAGTTAATAATTGTGACCCTGGACAACAAAACCAGTCTTACCAGCTGAATAAATAAGCCTTCTATTTATTGGTTTGTTAGTAATATTTGGCTGAGATATAACTTTTTAAAACTCTGGAATCTGATGGTGCAAAAAAATCTAAACATTGAGAAAATCCCCTTTAAAATTGTTAATCAGAGGTGATGTATCAGGCCGCTGCTAAGAAGAAACAGGTTTGTTTTAACTCTCTTTTAGCTTACCGCTGTAATGATGTTGTGGAGAATAAATGATCCTGAAAGCAGATGCTTTTACTTTTCTAAGCTTTACATAGATACCAAACTTGAGTGGGTAATTCACAAAGAGCGACAGCAGTGAGTGAAGTTTGTAGATTTTTTGGCCATTCTTGATTTTGATATATTTTTGTAGGAAATTTACAAAATATCTTCATGGAACATGATCTTTCCTTTCTTAACATGATCTTAACAGGATCTTTACTTTCATAATGATTTTTGGCATAAAAGAAAAATCTATAACTTTGACCCATAGAATGTATTTTTGGCTATAAATGTTCTTGTGCTAAATATTTAGGCCTATATTTTTTATTTCAATTAACAAAACATGTTTTAGATTTAGGTTTAGTAAAAAGGTTTTTGCTCAAAGACAGCCAATCTGGGATCAGGCACGCTTCATGTAGTTTTCCATTATGAATAAATAGCAGATATAAAGGCTCTGCTTTGCATGAGTATGAGCTTTTCAGATTTCTCCTTTGTAAAGTGTAAGGTTTCATCTGTCAGTAATAGAGGTAAACCCTTTTCTGTTAGCATTACAGTGACTCTGCAGAAATAATGAGGTGATACAATCTGAGTTGTAAGAAGCCGTGGGTTTATCACACTTCTGTGTCCTTTATCTCTAGACAGCAAGATTCAATGTGTCTCAGTATTACAGAGCCCTCTTATGGACAAGACTAAAATTTGCTATTGTATGTGGTCCATTACATTCTCTGGAAAAATTGCATGAGAAAATGGTGTCAACGAGAGTATGCGCAAAATGTGCTTGTGAAGCATTGTATGTGGAACATATGCTTATATCGCAGAAGAGCTTGTCTAAGCACATTCCATGTGCAAGAGAAATCTACTCGTCTATGAGCCAAACTGCTAGTTTTTCCCCTCACTGAATGAAAAGCTGTTTAGTCTGGCTGTGAGTTTGCTACCTACTGTATGTATGTTACATGAAGAAATAACTCAGACACTTCAAGCATAAGCTTGTTGAAAGAAATAATCCCAAAACTTACCAGACAGTGTTCATTATATTCTTTTTAAAGGAACTGTTCACCCAAAAATGACAATTCTGTCTCATTTACTCACCCTCAAGTTGTTCCAAAACTACCATAGTAGGACTATTTTCTTTGTTTTGTGTTAACTACAAAAGAAGATGTTTTTAAGAATGTAGGAAAGCAAACAGTTCTGGGGCACTTCCTGACTACCAGTGTAATTTTTCTTACTATGGTAGCCAATGTTAACTGTATTAAGTACTGTAGTATACTTTAATATTTACTGTAGTTTAAAACACCATAGTACCTTATTAGAGGTTACTATAGTAAACACTATAGAATACAGATACTATAGGAGTCCAAATCTCTACCACAGCTCTGAAAAGAAAGCAACATTTCATAACTATAGCCATATAATCAGGTTTTTGAAATGTATTATTATCTTTTAAGCAATATTTACAAATAATAAAGTACTACAGTATACAGATTTATTTTATTAGACTCTTCTCGCTTTTGACCATTCATTTGGAAACACAAAATTTGGCATGCCAAGGGATTTGAAATTTGTTGTTTAAAAATGTTGTGTTTCAATGTTTATTAAAAAAAATGAATAAAAGCGTCTGCCAAATGCATAAATATAAGATAAATGTGCTTTTATTATAGATTCTTCTTTTTTAGTACATTTATTACAAAAACAAAAGCACCTTTTTCCATAAATGTTAACCATATGTATATGTTGTTTATGTTGCTTGTAATTGGAATAAAGTGAACATCTGTGATGTATATTATGATACATTTTCATGGCTGTATTGTTTGAAAAACTGAATGATGCTGTGGGTCCACTAGTAACAAAAACACCACACAAGCTTTAATGCAAAATATGAAGGATTTCTCAAGCATCCATTTATTGCAGTTGTACCACGGAACAGCCAAAGAATTCTTTTCCTTTCTGAGATTTGTCTCTTATGGTTTCTCTTACAGAAGTCATCGAGTTCAGCATCTTCAGAGGCATCTGAGACCTGTCAGTCAGTTAGTGAGTGTAGCTCACCTACTACAGTAAGTATGCACTACTACTCTCTCCCTACGACATAAATGTTCTGTAACTGTATGTGGTATTGTTTGTATATGGGACCTGTGAGGTTTGCGATGCTGAACGTCAGTCTGGGTTCTTCACTCCCCTGCTGGTTTCAGCATTTTCTCATCACATTTGATCTTCCCCCTGCCACTCTCAGCATGCGTCTGCAAAGCGGTGGCCGCACACGAAGCCTCCCGCACCCGCGTGTAAGGGGAGGGATGCTCTCGCTACTCTCGCTGCTCTGACGGTCTCGATCTTATCTCTATCGTTCCGCAGTTTGGCTCGTCCTTCGCTACCTTCCGCCCTGCTCTCTCTCACACTGGCTCCATCAGGCCTTTCTCTGTCATACTTCCTGCGTCCCCACCCTATAACCGCTCCCCTGGATCCAACACACCCTCTCCCACATCAAAGGTTTCTTGCTGGAAGGTTTGTCTCCATTGGCACTTTTTCATTGCAGTTTTTTTTCTTTTCGAGTGCATGCCTGTATGTTAAATATGTGCTTCCCTGTTGAAAAGACTAGCAATGCTGGTCACCAAGTTTGTCCATGTTGTCTAGCACCAAACCAGCACCAACCATCATAAACCAAGCAGCTTGGACCAGAAATCAAGTTCTGTTTTGGTTTCATCCTGCTTAACCATTCATTATACCATTTTGCTTTTTAACACACTGCATTAATGTTTGCCGTTTTATCCTGGTTTCAAATCTCGGGCCGTGAGATTTGTTAAACCGAGCGGGCCACGGAAGGTACCTGTGAGTTCAGTGACACAAACACAGTGAATTGGGAGTTTTCTAAAGCACATAAGACTCAATCCAACCCGGTTTAAAGGACACTCAAACTGCTGGATAGTGGGCCGGTTATCTCTCTTGCCTTTGAGACCGATACATTGCTGATTTTTACCCTGAACTAACCACACCTACTTCTTCAGGATTGGTCCAAGGTAGGTTCTAGCGAGCAACCATTGGCCAGCACGATTCAGAGGAGAAAAGAGGCTGATAGGCTGAGGGAGGCAGACACCTCTCCTCAGTCTCAGGGGTATTCTGGGATGCATTCGGAAGATCCCCAGAGACCAAGGATGACCCCGGCCACTATAGCTGCCAAGGTAAGCTTTACCAAAGTTGAAAAATTCATCAATGTGTTATTGCAGTTGTTAAAATACCCAACATTTTTGGTTGTGTGCAAGCATAATGTAGTTTAACAAAACATTTATAACTGAATCAAAATGCTAAACGAATTTAAGAAGATTTTATTATATACTGTATGTAAGATAAAAAATAAATAATATTAAATTAAAACTGAAACTGGATGTGCAGTGTTTACATCAATATGGTCTATATATAGCTAAATATATACAACAACTTTCAAAAGCTTAGGGTCATTTACTGTACTCATTTTTAGGAACATTTATAATAATATCAAATCAAAATTACTGTATGGAGTTACACAAATGCAGAATTGGGACATTTGGGAGATTATTTTGTGTCTAAAGAAAATTCAAAACCATAAAAACTAGGCTTTATATATATATGTTTTTAAAAACTGTAGTTGATAATTTTATCTCTTAAAACTCAATTTTGAGTTGAAAATGACATTTAAACACTTTTCTTGTGAAAATAATTTCTTCATGCTCTAAAATATTTTGAATGTAACTTTATAGCTTTAATTACATGGATCTAGATTAGTCCCCGCCTCTAATCTATTACATCAACTCAGTCAACTAGATCCACTCGCTTGGAGAAAATTCTCAGTATTTCAGGAATGGTTTAGTCTGATGGATTTGCATCAATTTGATTTAATTTGCGTATTAAACACACCACAAAGACATATAAACAACATCAAATGTTGTGTTATTAACACTTTAAAACAAACACATACTTGTCGTGTGTTATTTATATAAAGAGTTGTTTTTATATCTGATGTTTGTATGTTTTGGGTCAGCATGGGGAGGAGGTCTCTCCAGCTGCTAGTGATCTGGCCATGGTGTTGACACGAGGACTCAGCATGGAGCAGCAGAAGAGCAGCCGAGATTCCCTTCAGTATTCCAGTGGATACAGCACTCAGACCACCACGCCATCCTGTTCAGAAGATACTATCCCCTCACAGGGTATAAACACCCACATTTACTCTCATATATACTCCCACATTTACGCTCTTAACTCACAGCCATTATTATGTGCATATAATGATAAAAGTCAAGCAGTTTGGGATTTCAGTGAAGACCTGACTTTAATGATTTTATACATGGATGTGTTTTTTATCAGGCTCTGATTATGATGCCTACTCAGTGAATGGAGACACAGAGGCGGATGGCCAGGCTGAATTCGATAAATCCTCCACAATTCCCCGTCACAGTAATATCGCCCAGAACTACCGGCGCATGATACAGACTAAGCGTCCCGCCAGCACGGCAGGCCTGCCCAGCGGAGTCGGCGCTCTGGGCGGACCACCTGGTGGAGGCGGTGGGGGTGGTTTGCATGGCACTGCCACCATCCGCCGAACGCCATCTACCAAGCCCGGAGTGAGACGCACCCTCTCCAATGCTGGCCCGATTCCTATACGCCCACCCATTGTGCCAGTTAAGACCCCCACTGTGCCTGACTCGCCCGGCGGATACACAGGCCCACCCGCCCGTGTGGGCAGTGAAGAATGTGTCTTTTATGTGCCGGACGACGCCTCCCCGGGGGCGCTTGAGTACGTGAAGGCCTCTCCGAAGCGCTTGAGCTTGCCCAACACAGCCTGGGGCGCGGGGGGTGTGGGCGGTTTAGAGATGAGCGTGTACGGCCAAGCGAGCGAAGAAGATCATCTTTTGGCCGCCAACCGCCACAGCCTGGTGGAGAAGATCGGGGAGCTGGTGGCCAGCGCTCATGCCTTAGGTGAGGGCCAGTTCCCTTTCCCCTCAGTTCCAAATCAGCCCCCGCCAGGCCCCGAGTCCCAGCCTGACCCGGAAGAGGGTCAGGACATGCTGGTGTCTATCCGTCGAGGCGTCCGACTGCGCAAAACCGTCTCCAACGATCGCTCTGCGCCCCGGATTTTGTGATGGCTCCTAGAGAAATTAGACCGAGTAACCCAGGATCAAACTTCGCATTGACTCCTTAGAAAATGAGCTATGATTATTAAAGAGGATAAAAAAATTAAATAAATGTCATTAGAGAAAATACGTGATGAAATAATGAATAACAATAATGAAAAAAGTATGTAACAGCAGGCTGAGGCCAATATAACTCGTAGCGTGTCCGAACGCATGTTTGTCTTATTAACACGCCCATCACCACGGTATAGTTGAACTGTAGTGAGAAAATGAACTACTGAAAGAATCAGGGACCAGGATGTTGGAGGATTTTGTGGTCCTTCATCTCCACTCCACAGTCCCCCGAAAATAACAGCCAACCCCAAACTATGGACCCCAGGAATCAGTGCTGGAGAAGCTCATCTTTATTTCAGGGGTTTTCACA
Organism: Oreonectes daqikongensis; assembly: GCA_026939265.1. NCBI lineage: Eukaryota > Metazoa > Chordata > Actinopteri > Cypriniformes > Nemacheilidae > Oreonectes > Oreonectes daqikongensis. The sequence goes on along the minus strand of JAOTQM010000343.1, from coordinate 4,618,357 downwards.
AATCCTGCCCTCCATCTGTTTAACCCCGTCCTCACCTCCAGTAAATTTGACATCACGTTCTGAAAGTGTTTATGGTGTATCGTGTTTGGTCTGATAGTCGAGCTGGAGGTGAGCTGGGCTCTGCTGCAGGTCAGCTTGTGGTTGGCGTAGAGGGACGGGATTTATATTTTGTTTGTACGCTTCTTGTTTGCTTTATTTACCGTACGAGCAGTTAATCCACTTTCTAACTCTTAGGAGTATGTTCGTGTCAGGTATATGGATTTTAGGTGAGAGACCGCCGTGATAATATGGAGCAATAATGCTTTTTCCCTTTTTTCGTTGATGGGGAAGGTTTTGAAGATCAGCTTTTGATAAAGCTGTACAGTTTCAGGTGTCTTCAGAAGCTTTTGAAGACGGTTACTTCTTGTTTAATAAGTCTAAGTGTGGCTTATTTTAGTAAATAGGGAAGAGAAATGATACAGAGCACTTTTAAGGTGAAGTTTTGACCACTAGTTGTCACTGTGGCCACACTGTGTGTGGTGAATGCTGTGAGAGGACGCGGTCGCATGGCCTGCGACACACAGAGATGTTGCGTATAGACGTGATAATGATGATGTCAGAGTGAGACAGGATGTGAGGCAGAGATCAGAAGAATGATTTAGAAAGAAGTTGATTGACATATTTAATTTCCGATTTGAGTTTGTAATATATATTTTTTTCAGGAACTTAATAGGAAGCCTTAAACCCCTAATACAGAAGGGGAAGAGGAAAAGAGCTCAGATGAAGGCACACACCTGGCTGCCGTTTTTGGGGACATTCGAAATATCGGATCTGCGGAAGGGAAGAAGGGATGAAAAACCGAGAGAATGAACTCTAGGAAGAAAACTCATCCAGTTATTTATGATAAAAGCATTCCACTGCCTGTCATAGATGACACAGGAATAAATACCTACGAACCGGAAGGTCGCTGGTTACTCCGGTTCCTGGCATCTTTAATACCACAGTACTGTAACCGGAACGATGATTCCCTGTTATCACCTGACGGGAGGAACACAATGCTTTGATGATACTGGATGGTGATATCGAAAGTCAAAACATAGTGTTAGTCCTGTAGTGTCTGTTTGTGAGTGACTTTCTGTTCTCCCAAGACTCCCTGTCAACCCTGCAGTCATAAATAGTGTCGTTGCTTGAGAAAACCACAACAACCGCCAGACGCTTGCGCCTTTCTTTCCGACTTTTGGTTCGGATTTATTTATTTTGCGTAAATGGAGCACTGTGTTGTAGGAATGCCTGTAGCATAAAAAAGAACAAAGTACGTCTGCTTTGCGACAGTGAGTACGGATGTCTGCTGAAAATAGTGCTGTTCTGGAACGCCGGGACCGTAATAGAGCAAGCTGAACAGGGTTGGCATGATTTAAGGCCAACAGTGAAAGAGCAGGACATAACTCTGTATATATTCATATATATATACATGCACATACAATGTAAGAAGTTGAACAGTCTAAGTGTACAGTACGTAGCTTCACCAAGAACAAAACATGTCCCACAAAAAAAAGTTACATATCCAGAGCATGCATGCAGAAATACATTGAACTGTTTTCCGTTGCAGAGCGCAAGAGACTTGAATGGGAAAGAATGAGAAAGTAGAACGAGAGAGTAAGAGAGAGACGAGGCCGGTGGACAGGAATTGGTGAGAGAAACAGGAAGTCAGCGAGGCGGGGAAATAAGAGAGAAGAGTCTGGTTGCAGGTAGTTGGCTCACTGTTGTCTCTTTATTGTAACGTCAGTCTCAGCGGGTTTCTGCCCCCGAGGTCATGAAGCAAGATGACAGTTAAAAGCCCGCCGGAGGAAAAAGAAATCATGTGGCGCTTCTCAGCCGTCAGCGTCTCGATACCCACCCACGCGCGGCGCTGCAGCATCGACTCTTTGGTTCTCAGGTGATTATACGCGCATTTGTGCAGTCATGTTTAACATTACTCATTTGTCTCCTGCTGTACGTCACGATGTGCTATCCGGTGTCCGTATGTTAGACCTCACAGTTTAGCTGTGAAAATGAAATCACTGGCCTGTTTTCTAAAGCTCAGGATTCAGTCTCTAGAGCAGCCCTGCTTATTTTGGGTGGAAGATGTGGTTTCGAAATCTGTGCTTTGGTGGTGTGTATGTTTGTTTTTGAGGGCAATAATTTGACATTTTCTATTCTAACGTGGTCTCACAAATGCTTGCTTTGTTGTAATGTAGGGTTATTTTGAGCCCCCACACAAACACATAATAAATGAAACAAGTGGCTTTGTTGTTAAGCCAAACGAATGCCAAAAAGTGAATTGGCCAACCTTGGTTGTTTACATGAAGTAACAACTGAGCAAATGATGTATAGAGTTAGCGCACAATCAGTAAATATAACGTCAGCCTTATGCAACTTCATGCCTTTGACATTCACATGCTATAACCCCGAGCAGTTTCATTTCCAATCATGTATCACACTTCTTACATAACGGTAGACAATACATGAGCACGTGGCACGAAATACTAATTTAGACTGGAACACATGCGTCCCCCTCCTCCATTCACACTCTGTTCCTCAAAGATGCCCTGAAAGACACCTGTCTCCCACGCTCGGTTCAGCCACGACATCGCAATCTCCCCTCGCTGCCATCTCGGTCGTGTGCTCGCGGAGGGAGGATTTGGAAAGCGGGTGTCATGGAAACTGAGCTGCGTGTCTTAAGCTATCAGGCTGACTCACAGTCTCTTCTTTGCTGCTCACACACACGTACACACAAGTAGCATCGCGCACACCAACTTCATACCAGACCCAACACAGCAGGCTTCATGGCTCGACACATTTAGCCGCAGTGTATTTTATTACGTTTCATAATTTCGTTCCTGTGTACAAGATAAATGTGCATTTGTTTTTGTACAAGCCAAGCCCTTCCTCTGACTGATTTGAGTAATGCTACAGGTGCTGTTGTCTTTGTTTTTGCTTACGCTCCTGCTTTAATTTATTGTGCTGTTTTCCTAAAGCTGTTTTGCCACTGTTGCTAATAACATTGTTTCCTTTTTGGTAATATTTATCCTTCTAATTTTGTTAAGTTTAGTCACAGCTAATGTAACACAACACACTGTGATGATTCCAGTATTAATAAAAGTTGTACTTAAACTGTGCTCGGTCATTGACGTTATTTATTGAAACTCACTTTCTTATCAGATGTGGCAGGTGGTTAATGCATGTTAGAGAGGTTGTATGTGGCCTTCTGTTCCAAGTAGCTACATGAGATTACTGATCCTTGAACAAGGTATATGATTGCACAATAAAACACTAAATAACAAGTAATAGTATTACTAGTATAGTAAGTGATAGCTCACCCAAAAATGTACTCGCCCTCTTGTCACAGAAGAAGATATGTTGAAAAATGTTGGTAACCGAACAATGGCGGTCCCCATTGATTTGCATTGGTTTTGTGTCTGTCCATAGAATAAAAGTATATATCTTCTTTTGTGTTCTGCAAAAGAAAGAAGGTCTTACAGGTTTATAATGACAACAGGGTGAATTTTCATTTTTGGGTGAACTATCACTTTAACAATTGAATTTATAATTGACAAATTATATAGACATTTAAACCATAAAATGTATTAATTTATCAGTTTATCCAACATAAATGAAACAGTGTATAGTTTAGCCAACATAAAATGATATAAAATACTGCATATGCAATCCTTTTCTCCGTCATGATCTTTGCTTGAAACAACTACATTTCCCACGAAATCCAACCATTATTGTGAGCTTACAGCTGTGAATTGTGGTAAGGAAAGTTTTGAACACTTTATTTACTTGTTCAATTGCTTTTTGTAACTAACCATTTACGGATTGCAGATTTAAATAGCACATTTTATAGAAATGCTACAAAAATATGAGAAATTGATAATAAATAACTTCTATCACTAGAAGGTAAGAAGTTTGCTCTTGAACACCAGGGGGCGCCAAAGACGTTCTAAAATGTGTGGCGTTCACTTCTAAAAACCCCTCTGAAGCCTATTTTAAGGTGCAAGGTTGCAACACAAACAACTCTTGTCTTTCACACCCAAAAATACCTTTAAATATCCAGCGAGTGAGTCTCCAAGCACCAGTCTTGCACTCTGAGCTGTGAACGGAGAGACAAAGCTTCTCAATTTTGCTTCATTGCTGCCATCAGCTTTGTGTTATTTGCCCTGGAAGCTCCTGAAGGAGCACAAAGTAGTCCCGGTTGAACACTGGACTGCTCAGAGCTCAAGCGTGTGTCTTCAATGGTAGTCAAGTCGCTTCATCTATATAAAACACACGACTTAATTAGGCCGTCTTCTGAGCGCGTCACGTCTCTGGTGTGTTCTTAAACCACACAAATGCAACTTTAATTAAAAATAAGTAGGCCACGATTAATTTAAGAAATCTTAACAATGGTATTCAATGGGACGATAAAAGGCTTTAGAGAATTTTAGAACGAGAAAAGAGTATTTACACTGGGTGCTTATTTAGTTAACCAACCCATAAATAGCCTATTTAAATTCAACAGGATCAGATAGGAAAAGGGCATCTTTAGATTAGATTCAACTTTATTGTCATTACACATGTACAAGTACAAGGCAACGAAATGTTATCTGTGACTGTTCTGTAAAAAATTTTTGCTGTAGGTATGCAGCAGTTTGCCAGTACCTTACTGTAGATTTAAATTGATCTAATGTATTCAAAGGAAAATGAACATTAAACATTACCAAGTCTTTATCTTTACATAAAAAAATGTAATAACAGCCTTGTGCAAAGCATTCTAGGAACCAAAAATACTCATCAACCTTTTTCTGGGAGATTTTTGGTTCCCAGAAATGCTTGCATGAGGTTATTGTTTTATTTTGCTGTAAAGATAAAGACTTGTTAATGTTCATTTTTCTTTGAACAAACTGCTGCCAATAAATTAGATAAATATAAATCTGCAGTAAGTTACTGGCAGTAATACTGTAGTTTCTACAGAATTGTTTAACAGTGTAAGCCGTATATGAAGAACAAATCTTAGTCAAGCATTGATTCTCTTATAGCTCAGTTGGTAGAGCATTGCATCAGCAGCACCTATAGATCATAGGGTTGATTCCCAGGGAACACACATACAGATATACCATACGGATAAGCTTTGGATTAAAAGCATCTGCTAAATGCATTTATGTAAATGTAAATATTGCTGGACTTGCTAGTCAACTAGCATCTTGTGACACATCATGTCGATCTCAACTACATATAAACCAACATTTTCTCTGCCTTCATTCGAAGACTCCCTTATAGCAAACCCGGTCATATAGATTACATGAGAATGAACCTTCCACACTTGACCCCAATCACTTCAGATAACGGAGATCTTTTGAAAGGTACGAGTTCACCCTCCATGACAAGAGGACCTGCTAAGCTGGCCCTCACCCCCCCCCCCGACTGCTCTTATTGGCCGTAATAAATTTATATCTATCGCCTCGCACTCTTCTCCCACACGTGTGGACGTGTTCAATAAAATGTGAAATGAAATCCGTGTCCACTCGGCGCCTTATTATCCTCCCACTTATCAAGGAAACACAGTGAGCTGCCGCAGGACTCGAGGGGGAATTTCTCACGCCTCTTCCACCTACGTACACAATTCAGAGCAGTTAAAAGGAATAAACTAAGAGGAAGAATGCAATTTTGTTTCCTTTTACCTTGTTAATGGTTTAATTCGTCAGGCTGCGTTTAACAATGTGAACTGCCCAGCAAAGAGTACTTGATCTTTTTTCATCCATATAATCTTGGAATTTGTTTACTTCATTTACTTCATCTCCCGCTCTCTTTCTCTTTGTAATATTCAAAGGTTATTTGATTCATTGGGATGTTTCAGCGTTGTGGTATTTCAATTTAAATTCCATACGTTGCTTTAGGTTTTGAGTACAGAGTGCACATCAATAAAACATTTGTGTGTGTGTGTGTGTGTGTGCCAGCCAAAGCTTCACCTTAGAATATCTAAAGGTTCATCTTTTATATCATTTTATCTTTTATTCGTCATTGATGCTAAATGTTATTTCCTTAATTGGACATTATGAGGAACATTACACATTAAATTGTACTTTGTACAATAAGCAGTTCTATAAGTGTAATTGCATTAAGTAACAGTAAATGGTGTTGCTTCAGCTGGTAAATCCAGTTTTAACTGGACTGTTATCTAGTGGTTGTAATCCATCTCTTATAATCTTTGCATTATATATAGATTTATAGTTGATTTAAATGCATTTAAAGTAGCGTAGGACGTCAAACATCCCGTAATATTTCTTTGCATGAGCGATGCTACTTAATTCCATTATGACGCCATTACTAACGTTATTTATTCTATTAAAATGATTCAAATAATTGGTGGCGATACAAAGTTAATAAACTTGCAGGAAGGAAATTAAAACAGAATCGAACTGTGCGTCAATGCTCTGTCAAAAAAAACAGGCGCAAACAAACTAAAGCTTTTTTATTTATTGACTCTTTACATTCTCTTTTGGTCTGATAACACTGAATTCCAAATACAGGGATGCAATTGGGTCGGATTATCGCCGTGATAGGCTGGGATTTGACACGTTCAAATGTATACAAGTGGCATGAAAGGAAACCTTTGATGTGGAAATTTGGAAAGATGTCAACTGATAATTAACCCTTTGTGCCCCGAGGAAGCTGCACCATAGATAGGAAAGAATGTAATGCACTTTGTAGAGAAGTGAAAAATGAAAGTGAAACTAATGGAAAGAACGAGAGAGGAATGTGGAGAGCGAGAGAGGATGAGTGCACATAGGTTCAGACAGTCGGCACAGGAAGCCCTTGGGGTGTGGCTGCCAGTCTGCAGTCATGGGATTTGTTGTTTTGACAGCCTCTGTCATCATCACCTGCATCTCTCTGCTCTGAGATCAGCTCCATGACTCAGCGTTCCCAACCTTCCTCTCATCCGCTCTCTGTGCACAGCAGCTTTATGGAGACAGAAGTAGAAATGAAACTGGGCAGATAAATCTGATGGAGACTGATGCTGAATGTAGATTAGCCAAGGGACAATCGGCCCTTTATTGTCGCTTCCCAAATAATTGAAAAAATGGACATAAAATATTAATTGAAGTTGAAAATCTTTTATTATGCAGCAAAATGGGCAATTATACAGTTTTCGAGGTTATTCAAATATATTTGGGCTAATTTTGACTATGATTATATGTTGATGGTTGACAGAAAGTCTTTCATTTCAGGATGAACCAGTTCCTGGTCACTTTATGCTGATTCTATTCTTCTCAGTGCAAGTAGGTCAGTGTCAGTCCAGTCTAAGATGTGATACAGAAGTACCTCGGGCAACCTGCTCTCCTTTCCTAGTTGAATTTATGTGTATAGAAAAGAAACACACTAGAATTTAACCTGTTCAACGTCACTGTTCTGTCAGTGAAACACTTAAGTTTACTTGAAAATTGTATATCTGTATATCACTATAATAGCCTCGAAAATACACACCTGTCCAGTTTATTACAAGATAAATCATGTAGAAACAACAATTGATCAACTGACTTACAGTTTTTTTGGGAGATTTTTTTGGTCAGCAATAATCTGCCAAGTGTGACTTTTAAAAAAGGCAACTTTAGGACAGCATTCCATAGCATATGAATTTATTAAAACCATTAAAGCATGGAATGTGAATATTTTCTGTATATTCTCCGGACATTTTGTGACAGGTAACGGGTTACAAAAAAGACGAGAAAATGTATAAATTCACATAAACACCAGCTGTAATATAAAACAGCTACAAGCTTCCGTCAGGTTGTGGGCTAATTCTGTTATGTTGTGGGTAAATTATATTGTGTTGTCACCTTCTATTTACTCAGTAAATGGTGCTGTTGTGCTCCCCAGGGCCAATCTGATGGAGACATAAGGAAGAAAAAAGCAGGTTCGCTCCTTGAAGGAAAGAATGTGGTATAATTTTCTCTTAGCCCTCATCCCTTTCCAAATCTGTGCTCTCCCTCTTCAAAGCAAACCTTTCGCCTCTTTTTGTTTCCTAATGGTGTGACTCTTCATCAAGGTCTGGTGCCCTGGTGTTTCTTACTCTCACATCATATCCTCGCTCTTGTGCATCACGGTGCAGTGCATTTTATTTCCAAATAAACAGCATGGCACAGTTCAGTCGGCCAGTTCTAATTAATTGCAGTTAATGAGGAGCAACATTAGCATATCAATACTCCCTTCGTGTCTGCTCTGAGCATGGACAACATAGAGTCATCTCTAGGAGAAAAAGCATACCTCACGAAAACATATTCTTGAAATTAGCTTCTCACATGAAACTACCTCAATGTCTTTCTCTCTGTATCATTGTAATAACACTCATTTGCTGTGTTATTCTTTGTGGCGTGCCTCACAGAGAACAGAAAGAATGTGCAAAGCTGCATTTTTCTCCTCTATTCTCTCTCGTTGAATGGGAAATGGAAATCAATGTGGTTTTTGTATTGTTGAATCCCGCCATCAATACTACGCAAGTGAAAATGACACAGTTTTTTGAAGAGGAGCTCTGTGATTTATTCCAGTGCCACAATTTTGGTTTAGGGAGCGTTGCCAAATTTGAGTTTTGTTGATTGTTTTTGTTTATTCAGGGCGCAGGTTCACTTACTTGATCACATCTTATATGTGTTAAAATACATGATCACTTCATGTATTATACTGATCATAAAAAGACTAAGAATACTGTACACACACAAGAAGTAAATAAATGTAGTTTGCTGGAATTGAGAGTAAAATAATTGTAATAAATGCAAGAAGCTTGTCCTTTTAAGCTTTTTATAGTCATGTGTAATATAGCGTACTAAAAAGTTATTGAGTATATATAAAAGTTAAAAAGTTTTTGCTTGTTTTTAAATTTTAGCATTTGTTGGATATTAAACTACAATACACAACAGATTTGATAAGCAATTCAATGAAGCAAAAATTTGCTGCCTGTTATTTAGCATTATTTAGCATCACCTTTTTTGCAGAGACTTAACTGTAAAGGAAATCATTAAAAGCATCTTCTAGTAAAGCAGAGCTTGTTACAGTAGGCTATATATTGATTGTGATAATACAATACACATTATTAGGAATCACAAGTTATGCATCCTAATATTTCATATGCAACTGGATAAATGATTCGTATTAATATTGTACTAGGTTTTCCTTTTCCAATTGTAGCTAAAAGTAGAGATTACTAAACTACTGAAATATGGTCATTGAATTAGTTTGGTTAATACTAAACCTTTAAAAATTGATCTGATTTAGCCTAGTTAAATGAAACTCAAATGTCTTTAATGAGAAATTTTGCCAAGCTAAATTCAATATTATTGTTTGTATTTGATGTTATGTGTTTATACGTTTTAAAGAGGAAAAAACGCAATATTTTCCACATACCGTACATTATTGTATCTCATCTATGCCCCTGAAACGACTCGTTCTGGCCAGTTCTGGCATTGTTCTCTCTCGTGCGCGTTTAAGTGCCGTGTGCTCTGATTGGACAGTTGAGCTGTGCGTTGTGATTGGCTAAATACCTCCAGTGCGACGCGGAACTTCCAGGACGAGTGTCAGTTTATCGTTTCTCTCACTCAGAGACGTTTCGTTTCATAACAGTTGCAAACACAGTCCGCTAATAACAGCAGTATCAGATTAAACGAGCGGTTTAAACCGCATATGAGGCCAGACAGTGTGTGAAAGCTCACAGCGCGCAAATCTCATGTTGGAACGGACACCAGTTCGCCTCGCCACCCACACAGAGTGTATTCGCGTCGGACCAGTTATAATAAATACAAGACATAAGTGGATAAAGAGTAAAATCGGCATCGGGTTTGCCTTCAAACCTATAGGAGAATGAAACCAACGGGCCGACCAGAAGGACGCTTTACAGAGGTATGTTTTTATTCTGTCTTATGCATTTGCACGGCTGCAGCACCACTGCTGTGATAACTAAAGATACGCCTTTTTCGTTGCGTGTACATTTGGGCGGCGTCATGCAACGAACTGAGGCGGAGTGACGTGCACTGTAGGGGCGTGTCTACACGAGCCGTTTCAGGCAGTTCAGGGAGATCAATCGCATTTATAAAGAATATATATTTTGTAGGGCTGTCAAAAGATTAATCGCGATTAATCGCATTCAGAATAAAAGTTTGTGTTTACATAATAGATGTCTGTTTATTGTGCAATAATTTTGTATTTATAAACACAAACACATACACATACATGTAGGCCTATATATATATTAAGGAAATATTTAGATGTATTTATTTACATTTACCAATAATTGAAATCATATTTTAATGTTTATTAATGTTTATATTTTATAATTTTTTTAAATATATACATGTATGGGTTTGTTATTATAAAAACAAAATTAATATGTACAGTACACAGACATATATTATGTAAACACAAACTTTTATTCTGGATGCGATTAATCGCGATTAATCTTTTGACAGCCCTAATATTTTGTTCTGACAGTTTTATGTGTCTAATGCATGCATGGGCAACTTGTAACACACCAAAAACACAGGAAAGCATGACATTGCAAACTATTTCTCCTTTAAGTTTCCATATCTCATTCACTTTGGTAGCCAACACATCTAAGTGCACATCAAGTGTGCCAATTGGGACAGACAGACCGGGTCTAAAAATGTCAATCTCTTGAAAATTCAGAACAGTTGCAGTGACAGCAGTAAGAACAGGACAGTATAGGGTGAAAAACAATTCCTATGACACTCAAAATGATTGCTCGGCTGTTGACATGACCTTTTCATCATTGTTTTATTCATCTCAGTCTTATTTTTACTCTTATTTTAACAAGCTTTGGATGGCATGCTAACGGGAGCTTTTAAGTAGCCATGTTGAAAGCTGAATACCTGTCATGTTTTAATGGATGGTATTTGTGATGGATCTGGCAGAACATCCAACTCTTGAGTTTTTCCACCTCACTTTAACGAAGGAGTGGGAAAATAAAAAGATGAATTAATTAGCTTCTTTAATTACAAGTTGTCCAAGTCATATTCTCCATGGGTATAATTAACAACAATTTTGTTTTGAAGGCAGTAATGTTACTAATTGTAATTATATTTGAGTGTGTATGCAGTAATTATATGCACTTTTCCAGCTTCAAGATATTTGTTTTTTTTTCAAATTACAGATTTATGAGATAAATTTACAAAGTATTTACTGTTTTTGCAAATGCACTAATACTTGAAAGACCTCTAAAAAGGCAAAACAAAGACACAAGCCCATAGGGCAAACTTTCTCAATTGCCTTTACTTAGTTCAAAGATTTGTCATGCATATCCACATTACCAAATCAAACAGGACAGAAACAAACAACAAACTTTAAACCAGTGCAGGAACTTTTTGATGGTGTATTAGAGTGAACTGTTTGTTTTTTGATAAACAAAATGAATGATGAAATAATGATTATCTCTGATAAACATCCTGGGATTACAGTCATATCTGCTTTGGATTTTAGTTGATTAGCTTTACACATTTTGAGTTTGATTAGAAACTGTAATGTCTAATAAAAATAAAATAGTTGAACAATTTAGCATAAAAAAATAGAAACATCTTGTGGAAAACTATGCTTTCTATTGCCTTTGAAACCAACCACCATTTGAACCATTATACTGTATAGACATTTCCCCACAGACTTCTGCATATCTTTCGGTGGAAACAACCGGAAATGATCCTATACAGTAAGAATTTGTGAATAAATTATGTATAGTTTGGATGTTTTAAAAAATATAGACATAGAATAAAACAGATGTTATTTCTTGATGTTATTTCTAGTTGTGGTAACTAAATCAAATCAATATTTTGACTCAGTGATGGTGAGATCAGATGTCAGTATGGGTCATAAAGTTGAAATCATTGAAAATCTATAATGATAATTCCTACTGACATGCCAAAGCAAACAATATAGTATAACAAGTATTTAATTCAATTCACATCTATTATGCTTTTGACTTTAATGTCCTTAGTAAGGGTGTAACTTTGGTTTGAGAAGTGGGTGGGGACACAAAATGGTGGAAAATGCTTTTGATTTGAATCACATTTCCTGCATTTACGTTTAGGCACTATGGTGATACAAAATCGAAATAATTAAGTTAATTATAATGATCAATTCTGCCAAAAAAAGAATAGTTGGCTACTAAACTATGTATAAAGATGTCTTACTTTATTGTTTAATTGGGCCGATAACCAAGAATCATTAAAATAAAAAATGTTTACCATTAACGTTTTGTGTTTAAATAAAATTTTAATAATGTAAGAATCAATTTCCACTGTTAAACAAACTTTTATTTCAAAGTAACTGCTGTACCTGAAAATGTAAAATAAATCACTTTTTGCACAGGATGTTCAGAATAGAAAAAGCTTTTATTAACTGTGTGTGTTAAAAAACTATTTTGTAATATCAATTGCAGATACACAGCAGCAAAATTCATATATGAACATGTTGAAAATTAGGCTACTTTAATAATGCGCAAAGTTTCTCCATAGGGAATTCACTATCACAAACTCAAAATACCTGTTTTGGGCCGTTTTTGATTGTTTAAATTAATTAAACTATGAAACCACAAGGTGTTTTTATCGTGTAGTATTTACTGAGAAACGGAGGAAAAACTGAGAAAGGCTGTGGAGAAAAACACTTGTTACTCTCCAGCTGCACCTCGCGAGTCATCAAAACCACGTGATTGAAAACAACCTTTCAAGGAGTGAGCTATTGTGCAGTGTGTGTGCAGTGTGCAGACTGTGCACGTGACGCGCGCATCGACACAGGCAGACTCGCTCAGTCCTATTTCTCTGTGGCGATGACGGCGTCCGGTTAAAAAAATCATGAATGAATTTGAAAATGGGGGGGACATGAACAGGATTTTGGAAAGTGAGGGGGGCACGTCCCTCCTGTCCCCAGTGGAAATTACGCCCATGGTCCTTACGTTGCAAAAAAAATCCTTGATGTTCACAAATGACATTTGGAAAAGAAAAATCATGCATGACTGACATGGTAAAACTCCTCTGGGCCTGAGGAAATCTCTTTGATCAACCTACAGACCATGACCTGTAGCTGGCAACTTTATGCTTGTCAATAATGTATTACTACAGAGACTAATATAAGTGGAATATCAGATGCAGTATGACTAAGGTGTGGCACGTTTCTATTATATTATAGTGTTGCAGAGATAAACTCTGCTCTGTCACAGTAATATTATAGGTTGCTTTTGTCAAAGTAGAATAGTGATTTCATAGCCGGTGTGGATGCTCACTGTTTGACTCTCTCAGGTCTCACTGTTTTGCTCCAGGCTACACTGAGAAACATTTTCAGCTGGGGTACAATGCTGTTTATTACAAACCTTACAAAAAATGATTTTTGGCTTTTGTTAGCTAACTTCACCATCACTTTAAAATCTCATCTCTCCAAAATCCCACTCTTTAATTTCATGTCATAAGCATCTCATTTTTGCCTCTTAGAGTGTCAAGGGCTCTAACAGAGATCTCAGAATATCTGTCAGGTAGTGCGAACATTTTATGCATGCTATTACGACTTTTACAGCATCATTAATAGAACATTACAAATGAGGATATTTTAGTACTATACTTAACAGCGAGTGCTGCCGGCATGTGTTTAATAAAATCTGGGTCTTTGAAAATACCCCAGTCTTTCTGACAGTGCTGCTTGGTAGGAAAGCAGTTAAATTCCCCATTTCTTTAGAATTAAACATACAGTAATATAGGTAAGACGTACCCTGCTTACAGTATGCAGCTGGAGATAGTCAACTTCTTGCTTAATAAATCTTAAGTGTTTTTTGACTTTGCATTCTAGATGATCCTCTGCTTTTCCCCACAGTTCTTGTAAACTGTTATCATTCTATCCGATCTGTTACAGTGATAAGTTGAAAGCGCTACTGTAATAAAACTTTATTCCTAAATGAGATGCTCTGGTTTGACAAAATAGCTGCTTCAGTGAAACAAACTGCTATTTATTTGTTTATCAAACTAGAAGAATAAGAAAAACAGATGATTTATGAAGTGATAGCATGAAAATGGTGAAGTGGAAGCAGTAGAGCGCTAAAAATTTCATTACATTTGTACTCTGAAAGCTACATATTGACATCACATATTTAATTGTAGTTAATTGGCAAGACTTGAAGAGAATTCATTAATGTTTTATTATGAGGAGCAAGTACAGCGGACAACTTGAAGCAATTTCTTTTTCAATCTTTTTTTAGTTTTCTACAAAGCATCTTTTTGAAACCGCAAAAGTCTTCACTTGCTTATAGCTCCTTTTACTTAAGTCTTTGTTTTCTGTATATTTTATTCTTTTTTGTTTTTGTTGTTTTCATCATCCAGCCCCCATCACTTCTCCAAGCCTGTCTTTTCTTCCATTTCCCTTATTTGTTTCTCCTTCAACTTTTCTTCAGGTTCGTCTGATCTTCCCTTCTCTCCCGTCATAAGCCCTTTGCTCCGCATGCACCAGCCCCTGCTCATCTTCTTAATCTTCTTACACAATTTGCATATTTGTTCCGTAATTTTATTCGCTCTCTGTCTTTTTTCTTCTCCCAGGTTGCATTTAAATAATACAAATCTGTTCTATATTTGTCAACTGTGTGTGATGATCTTACATTTATGAATATAATTGAATATGTTCCAGCCTTTGGAAGCTGGAGCCAAAGGGCCAGAAAATAACAGAGAGGCATCTGGAGCCCCACTTTATAATCTAGATTCCAATCATAATGAAAGGCGTTTGCCATGTTCTTTGCCCTGGGGTCCCAGTCCTCAAGCGGTCTGACCAGCAGACATTGTAGTGCGAAAGTGTGTCACGTTTCAAAGGGACATGAGAAAATTTCATCTCGAAGTATCAACTGCTACTAACAGTTTGAAATGAAGTCCTAAATATTCAACAAATAATAAGAAGCACTCATGCGGTACATTAATGTCCATTATGAAGATGATGTATATGCTACAGCCTATTTCATTTGTTCTGAATTCACAATACAGTACATTTAAATGAAGAAGCCAACTCAGCATTCCTGAGACTGTTTTCCTTTAAGAGAATGGTGTTGACCAAATCAGCACTGACCTAAGCACTATTTGGATGAGATTAGTTTTCGCAACAACTTTGGAGATTAACCGCAGTTATTAACAAAGACTGTATGTGATTTTGCATGCTGATTCTGATGGGATATGAGATATTTAATTCAAATAAACAAGACGTAAAGTATTTGTGATATAATATCATGTGTAATAGTAGGGGATGACATAGGTTAAAATAAAAATGCATGGCCATTCTGATCCAGAGTCTCATTATAGAGTTGTTGTTATTTGTTGTTAGTTGTTATTTTACCCAGAATGTTGAAAAAGAAGTCCAAATTCTATAATGAAGAACATTAGCTTATGGTAATAGCTTAAAGGCACTGTTTAAAAAAACACATCTGGCAGATACGTAATTATATTTATTGGAAGTCAAAATTAATGAGAAGTCTCATTGTGAAAAAGAACTTACCACAGTTTTTAACATTCATATCTGGAGAGGATTTCTCAGTGGATTTCTGAGTTCGCAGCAAAACACAAAGTGAAATTTAAAATGTTATGTATTTTAATACAAAGTATCTTTCATATACATAAATGTCATATAAATGCATAAAATCATATACATATATCCACGCGATCTGATGGGAATTTGTACCTATTTTACGAGATGGTTCATTCGTGTGAATTCATACGATCTAATTCATACGTTTTCTTATGATTTGACTTTGCCACTGTGACGTTAGGTCTAGTGGCGGGGTTACGGTGGGCCTTTATCATAAAATGCGTTCGTTTTAGCTAAATTAGCCTTTGCGCCTGTTATTTTATGGTTTGGGGTTGGTAGGGGGGGAAATATGTACCACTTCCCCTGATACCAGGTTATAAATATATATACACACATGGTCTGTATACTGAAAGTCGTGCTGAGTGACACGAACAAAGTGGGAAATTTGTGTCCATGAACACGAATCAATAGATTCTAAATGTCGTTATTATGTCACAAACTGTTGTGAGACTGGGTTGAAAAATAACATACCGCATTTTCAGACATTCATATCTGGAGAGGATTTTTCAAAAGACGCCTTAATTGGCAGAAAAACAAAAGGCGATTTGCTTCCTAATTTTAACAGAAGTTGCATCAAAATGTTTTACAATTTAGACAGGAATGCTGTACAATCCCAATGTATACCTATAAAAAAACAGGATCTCCTCCAGTTCTGTCCGAATAAGGTTTTTGTTAAACTCTTAATAAAAATACTGCAGTGAACCACAATGCTTTTAAGGAAGCAATTTTTGTCATTCTCTGTGGAGTCACTAAAATATTCCTTGAAAATAGCAATGAAAACGCCATGTATGTCTTTCGTCAACTTGCGTGTTTACCACGATGGCTTCGTATTTTTTCTCAAACTTTCATCTTTCCTCAGATTTTGATGTTTTGCTCTGTTTCACAGTCTGTTGGTCTACATTACTCTTGATGGCTTGTTTTCTTCCTTTGATGTTTGCAGAGCTCTTAAAAGTGTACGTAGGCTCTATAAGGAGAATGAAGCACTTCATATCGATATACTGCCGTGGTCCTCATACACTCTGCTCGCAATCCATATTGCATTGATTCGCTACAACTCTTCACACTTGTTAGAAGCTTGTGAATTGCAGACCCTCTGCAGTAAAAGACTCTTGTTCTGTTCGCTTCTCCTGTGAATCGAAAATCCCTCAGTGTACGACATGACTGTATGCTTCACAGTTTAATATTTCACACTCTGAGAGAGCCTGCATCAAAGACTACACAAGTGCTGCATTTTACAGCGATGTTGGTCACTGTTGTGCAGAGATTACTTGTGTTGCACTGGTTTAATATGAAGGGCTCTGGGATTTGACTTCGGGGCGTCAAGATGAATAAACACTAACAATGAAGAAATCAGATTAATCTGATCTTGATAGAAGCAGATTATCTACTTCACTGCTGATAAAAACAGCTTAAGCTGGTAGCTGTGTTTTAAAACACTGGTTCAAACTGGTAGACCATCTTGGACTACCTTTGACCAGCTTTCGTATTTAGCCTTATATTTACTCTGCAAACCCGCATAATTTTGGAATATTTGTATAGATAATGTAACGCTGTTCTGAAGAGAGCAATTAACAAATGCATACATAATGTTATAAAGTGTTTTAATGATTGAGTGTTATTTTATCTAATGAATGTTTAACTGTACTTGTGTTTTTTGTGCCCAATTTTTATGCTGCCCTAAAAATGTATTTTGGCTTATAATGAAATTCGACCTTCAGCTGGATATATGAGTACAACATGATTGAAAACATGAAATGATATTTTTAAATATGAAATGTAAATAAGTTCACCCCCAAAAAAACCATTCTGTCATCATTGACTCACCTTCTTGACTTTCTTTCTTCTTCAAAACACAAAAGAAGATGTTTTGTTGAATGTTTTGTTCATTATTGTATGAACAAAAAAGTAATGCAAGTTTATGGGGACCAAAAGATTTCGATTACCAACATTCTTCAAAATATCTTCTTTTGTGTTTTGCAGAAAAAAGAAAGTCATACAGGTTTGATATGACAAAAGGGTGAGTCAATGATGACAGAGTTTTCATTTTTGGGTGCCCTACTCCTTGAACTCTTTTTCCCACCAGCATTGAAAAAAGTCACCAGCTTTTTTGATCATTTTCAAAAACTTTGATGGCCCCCAGATTATTGTCTATATATGAACATACAAATGATCAAATGTGCCCCCCTACTGTATAACAGTAAAAATACGGAAGCCAGAAAAACTGTATTCAATCCCACCAATCTCTATTGGGAAAGATGACTGTCAAAACAAAAAACAAATAGCTTTTCTGATATTTCATTTCATTTACACACAGAACCAATTCAGCATCAGAACTGCTTTTGACCCAAGGGGCTGAGGTGGGTCAGGGTGGCATAATTCAGTCTTGCTCTTATGCAGCATCCCGTCTTAACACGCAGGCACAGAGCAGGCACAGACCTGGGTTAAGACGCCTTTAGACTGACTAATGACCATCTCAGACCATCTGCAAACCATCTGCAATCTTAAACTAGATATTTCAACTGGATTCCCTGCGAGTCAAGCAGTAAGGCACGAGAATTGGTTTCCTAACTGTAGCAGCTTTTGTGTCCGTTGAGGATTATGTTGTGATGATTTTGATCCAGCAGACATTAAGAAGTAGGCTGATTTTGCAGTCTTCCAGCCCAAACACTTAGATATCAAAGTGGTTTGTATTACTATGGGGAGATCTCAGTTCCTCATACTTTCCATGACAAATCCAAAGCCTCGTGTTTGGCATGCTGACTTTAAAATAGCAAGGTAGCGTGAGACGGGAAAGAGGAAAAAGGAAGTCAGATTCTTCTAGTTTGAGTTGTTTGGCTGGGAACATGGCTGATTTGACCTGGTGAAATGTGAGCGCAGTAAGAGGATTGAACCGGTTTTCCTGCTGGCCAGCTTTAATCAGTGAGGAACTGCAAATGTCTATAGTTGAAGATTATGCAGGGATAACATGACAAGGACCCAGTCGTGCCAGCTTGAGAAGCTAACACAGAGGGCACTGTACTTACTAATGAGACAGTGAAGAGTCAGGCAGAGAGAGCGTGTGTGTGCGCGTGTGTGTGCAGACTTGTGCCCATGAGGATTGTGCATGTCTCCTTAAGCCCTGTAAAATTCTGCACGTGAACTCGAGCCATATCTGTGTTTTTCTCTACGTTTGCCTTTGTACACAAATCAACTTTTGTTTACTTCTCTTTGTACATGTGTGTGCATGCGTGTCAACGTGAATGTGTGCACATTGCCCGAGGCCAGATAATACATAAGAGCCGACACGCCAGTGAACCTGGTAAGAGCTTCTGTTGTAATCTGGCCAGTACAGATGCAACCGAGCTGAAACAATACCGATCTGTTGGACTGTGCACACTGACCTGAGATCAGGGAATAGACTGCATAGCAAGCAAAGCTCTGACTCTTACCTTATAAAATAACGCATGTGAGTCGTCGCCTGAATGATTTCATTCTTTCAGCATGCCAGTAAGCTGTACAATACTGTTTCTGATAAAGACTGCCCAGAAATACCAATGACGGGCCCAGTGAATTGACCAAGACTACACACGAAAACACAAAAGATGACAAATACACTCTTAAAAATAAAGGTGCTTCACGGTGCCATAGAAGAACATGTCTAAATGGTTCCATAAAGAACCTTTAACATCTCACAGAAGGTTCTTTGTGGCAAAAAAGGTCCTTCAGATTATAAAAAGGTAAGAAAGAGATGGCTCTTTAAAGAACCTTTGTCTTCTATGACACTGCTGTGAAGAACCTATAGGGTACCCTTTTTCCAAAATGTTTTGGAGCTTGTGCTCTACTGGCATCTACCATTGCTAAGTTACCTTGCAATATACTACTAGATTAATGTGATCATCTATGTCTCCATCTTTGCTGTTCCAAAAAAATGAAGGTGATTGGTTGGTGCTCTCGCAGCATTCTGAAAAGTTGAAATATTTTCATCTCAATGCGGCACCACTGTGCCTACAAAAAAGAAGCGTGTCACGTCCTATTTGAGCACTCTTAGTTTTTATTGTATAACAACAGTAAAGAGGATGCACATTTGGAACTTCTGATATGTTAAAAATGTAGCTGATGTAACTCTGGCCCAATTTATTTTGAAATTGAGATTTTTACATCGTCTGAAAGCTGAATATATAATTTATTTGGCCAAGATATAACTATTTAAAACTCTGGAATCTGAGGGTGAAAAAAAATCTAAACATTGAGAAAAACCTTTAAAGTTGTTAATCAGAGACACTGTAGCAGGCCGTTTCTAAGAAGAAACAGGTTTGTTTTAACGTAAGCTCTTTTGGCTTACCGCTGTAATGACGTTGTGAAGAATAGATGAACATAAAAAGCAGAAATTCTAAACTTTACATAGATACCAAACTTGAGTGGGAAATTCCCAAAGAGCGGCAGCAGTGAAGTTTGTAGGCTTGTTTCCCGTCATTTTTGTTGGCGATTTTGCTGTATCCACTCACAAAAATAATATATATAAAATATATTGATATATTTACGGTAGGAAATTCACAAAATATCTTCATGAAACATAAAATGATTTTTGGCATACAAGAAAAATCTATAATTTTGACCCATACAATGTATTTTTGGTTATTACTACAAATGTCAAGACTTGTTTTGTGATCCAGGGTCACATACTGTATGTTAAAAAAGCCGACGCATATAGAAATGCACAAAATGCCTCTTTATGCAGCATTGCACTTTAAAGCAGACTTTTAGACCAGCAATAACATCTACAATACCATTTTTAGATGTACACTTGAAGCATTACATATGCTAGAAAATGAGTCGTAAAATAGAGGCTTATAGAGTTCAAAACATTTTTGTGAAAACAATTACCAAGCATGAATAGGATGCAATTGGAAAGCAACATGGAAATAGTTACGGTGCAGAAATGCAGAGACAGGAAATGAAATGCCTTGGCCTGACCCTGTTTGAACACACTGACTAAGCAAAGTACATTAGACTGCCTCTTATTGATTTATTATTTAAGTGTCTGTTGTGAAAAATTACAGCGCTACTACCTACAGACCCCCACATTGTTGCCAAAAAAAAAGTACAATTTGTGCAATTTACTCCCCCATTAGAATTAAAATAAACAAATAAATAGAGCACATGGAACGGTGCTTTAGGGAAAAGCAAATGTGATGCCGGAGCCGTTATCCTCCTATCCAATCAGAGTAATTTGCTGACACAAAACTCTTGTTAAACATGGTAATGCAGACAGATTAATGTGCAGAAGGCAACAAGGTCTTAATTAAAACTGTGATGTAGGTATAGATAGAACATTTGCTGGAAGTGTTTTGGAAGAAGACTAATTGGTGTAATAATTGCTGAGATGCAAATAGTTCAATTAGAAACTGATTGTCTCATTACAGCGCTATACAAGGATCCGCATTCCCATTATTAACAGGCTTAACAGAACCAGACTGTGACTTTGGGACGTGCTGGTCTAGAGGCTCTTTATGGATTTGCACATTGAGGTTTGTAAACTGAGTTTGGTTACTTAGGGTTTGTGATGACTGTCATCGTGTTTGGAGTAATTAACAGTTAGGAACGCTGCGCCTCACTTTGCACGCTGTGTAGCTCAGCTTGTAGGAGTGTGTTCGCTGTCTGTGTGAGGCTGCGTCCAAAATCCTTTTAAAGAGGCCATGGGGATGGACCTGCTTTGATCACATTGGATAGGGGCTGCTGACACAAACACACACACACACACACACACACACACACACGCCGCTGCAGAGATTGTTTCAAGCCTGCATGCATAAGAGACTGTCTCAGAGCGTATCACTCATAGCCTGTACCCCTACAGATGAGTCGTGCTGTTAATGGTAGGTGAGCACCGAAAGAGTTCTGTTTCATGCAAATCACACCTCTTTTTATTCCACCCCAAATTATGCTTATTTGAAGCAGCGAAGAAAGACAAGCTGTGCATTAATAAACGCTTCTGTCACAACGGTGCGTCCTTCTCCCTGTTTGATCCAGACAGATTTGTCTGTGGAGAAATACATACATGAAAGAAAGAATTCCACAATAGTTCAATCATTTGCTTTGCCGCTATCTGCATATCAGAAGTGCGCTTGAATGTGTCATCTGCAGATCAAATGGACGCATGTGTGCGTATCTGTGAAGCTAAAGTTTCTTTGAGAAAGAGAGGGAAAACAGAAACATGGTGAAAAGCATGCTGGTCCATTAGCTGGACCATCACCAATCACTAACCAGCATAAGCCAACCTAAAGCCATTGAAATTCATGCTGGTTTGAGTCGGTCTTTCATCACGGAGACAGTCAGATGTATAGTGGATTGAGTTTTGTATAGAAACAATGAAGAAAGATCACAATCGTGATTGATGAAGTGGTGACTGACAGCAAGTTCTCATGGAGAAAAATGAAAGAGAGAAATCCATTCACAATATAGTAGTACGGTAATGACAACGTGGGGAACTGCCGGGGAATGAAAAACGCAGAACGGGCTTGTCACTGGCTGCTTTGGGGTGGCATGGGTAATGATGGCCTCAGGCTCAGAGTTGCAGCAGGGTGGCAGCGAGAAGAGGGTGAGAGAGCCCGGGGATCTGACAGGAGAGAAAGCTTTAGAATGCTAATATCCTCAATGCTCGACTAATTGGCTAATAACTCACAATACATATTCACCAGAGAAAGTCACCCTCAGATTTTTTGTGTCCATAACTGGCTGAAACCAAGCATTTTATGTCCCGTTCCAATGCCCCTGTCATACAAAACCTTCAGTTCACCTTCAACAAGTAGTTTAGATCGTGGTTCAATGTCATTTAGGAAATTGGGGAGATATCTGCTTCACCATTTATTGTTTTTCAATCTGTAAAATGGAGAGTTGACTCCATAAATAAACATTTTGTCATTGTTTACTCGCCTTTATGTCATCCCGAACCGGAATGACCGTGGAACACGAACAATGTTTTGAAGAATATTTACACTGTTCTCTTTCATGCTATGAATGGGGACTAGTGCTATCAAACTCATAAAGGAACGAAAAATGCTTCAAGAAGCATTAATACAAGCACATTTTACAACTTTACATGCATTATATTTCCAGTTTAAAGACATAATGGCTTTGTTTGACTGAAACAGATTGCAAGTCATTATTCACAGGATATCTTCTTTTGAAAACCCTGCTTGACAGCCATGGTTGCTAGAAATCTCCTACCTGAATAAAAGCCTAACTAGCTACTCTTCATTAAAGTTAAATATATGTGCACTGAACTGATGGACACCTTTAGGTATAAATATTAAACTACATAATTACCTTTTCACCGCTTTCCTCCTCAAAGCAATGCAGATTAAGACCCAGAATATCATAACCCTTAAATAAAGTCTCAGAATGATCCCTCAGCTTATCTGCTTATAAACCGATTGTCGCTCACAACCCTTGGAGAGAATACCAATATCTTAAAACAAGCCTGCATTTTGACTGAAAATTCTTCAAACTTCATGATAAGGAAAAAAGAGCTTGCTTTATTTAAAACCCGGAGATGCTCAAACCAACACTGACACCTAAGATCTATATTCCCTCTCCAACGGAATCATGGGTACATAGTGATTAATGTTACCCTTTCTCCTGAATTACAATCAAATGAGAAATATGCCTTTGTCTTATTGGCCCGTCATGTCAGATTTATCATATCCTTATCCACTCCAAACACACTAGTCACTTTTTGCCTATACAGCCGCAGTAGCTGAGATAAAAATCCAGACAGTACAAGTAGCTAAAGAACAGCAAAGGGTTTCTCTGGACTTTGGTCATTAGTGGGAGTTAAGGACCTATTGTTTGAGCGTGTGACAGAATTTGCTGCGGGCGATACCCTGAAGATGCTCGTGGAGAGAGTAAAGAGGAGCAGGGATAATAGGCCTCTGTGTGCTGCCTTTATTGCTTGACATGTGTTTAACTCTCCAGTCTTTGTCTGTGTGATTGACTGACTGGCCTTGGCAGCCATTGCAGTATTGCTTTGTAACTGTAAGTAACACAAACAATGTGTTTAATTAACAGAATAGGAAGGGAAACTTTGTGAGGAACGGCAACACCTGTTTTCACAGGTGAAATAAGGTTAAAACAGCTCAAATATTGCCGTTAGCTGTGTTAAATAATTAGCACAAGGTTTCAGTGAAGTGCAGGTAGTGTCATCGCACACATTGTCGAACAGTAGTTTGGTTTTGGAAATCAGGTTTCAGACTTTTCACCGGTGTTGGTGGTGAGAAAACAAACGCATGTTTGTTTTAGCAGTTTGACAACGTAAAAGTTGAAAACCGTGATTATGAAAAACATGATATTCAGAAGATCTTTTGTTTTCATATGTTTTATCTTCCTTGTTTTAATTGCAGTGTGGGCTGTAGTGAAAGTGTCAGTGGGGGGTTTTCTGCAGTTTTCATGAATAAAACAGCAATGAAGCCGCAGGGTTGAGGTCCAAAAATGTCACTACAAAACAAGAGTAATTCTGAATAACTTCTGCACAGTGCAAATTTGTAACAAATAGATCTCACCACGCCCACAGTTTTTCAAAGTCAGTCAATTTGTCCACACAGACAGGTTCAGCTTCTGTGAGATGACATTAACAGTTTTGTGAGTCTCCTTTAAGATGTTTATCTGATGCACACAGTGTCTGTGGGGATTACTCTCTTCAGCTGCTTATTTATTTATCAGTCTTTAATTTTAATCAGTGACTCTGTCTTTGGGATGAGCTTAGATTTCAAACTACAGTATGAGCTGATGTGCATATTCACAAACTCAGCATAAGCATTAAAAAAAGGTGAAGATCAGCAGTACAAGTACAAGAGATGTGATGCTGTGGTGAGGTTTATCATGCAATGATTCAAGCCAAGGGCTACCGCCTTGTTATAAAACGGATAGTTCCGATCCTTCATGCTGATGGTCAATATCTGTGATTTATTTAAGATATCTATGTATGAGCTACTATTGATATCATTTCACAGCACCTACCGCATATCTTTCCTTTTATTCAGGGATTATATTCTCTAATAAAAACTGTCATTTAAAAGAGCTGACAATATTAGTTCAAAGACTTGAAACTCTTTCTTTCGCATTCAGGTTTAAAGGTGGGGTGAGCGATTTCTGAAAACTGTTGTTGTTATCTGAAATCGACAACAAAACACACTACTACGCAAAAGGAACTTACCCCTTCCTGCATTGCTCTGCCCTCAAACGGGCTGTGCAATGCAGGCACGGAGTGCTTAGCTTTATCATAGCTTAGACCACACAAATAATAATGCAAATTAATAAAATAAGCGAAGACGACACGAGTATATACAAGCAGCACACTGGTTCTAGAAAACAATGATGCTCAAAACTGCTCCGTTACACATCTATTACAGCAACAACATATGGTTCTGACAAACAGCAAAACCAATGTTACTCCCATACGGATCCGAATCAAAACAACCTCCTCGGGGGGGATTTTAGACGATCTATCTTTCTCCAATGTCTCTCTGCTGGAAAGCCTTTATCATAGTAGCGCGGGTGCTAGCGAATCTCCGCTAAAAGCTTTCGCCAAAGTACCACGGTCCCTAACGCTTCTTCGCCGGAAAGTCTTTAGAATATTAATGCGGGTCCTAGCTCTTGTCCCTTTTCTTTTTATACTTAAAATCCATAGACCCTTTAATGTAATAAATAAGACATCGCTCTTTTTTGTCTTTTTAATGCCGGCTTGCTCTTTTCCCTCCTTCAACATGAGCGGATACGTCCCTTACTGCTGATTGGCTACAAGTTTGTTTAGGTACTCGTTTTTGAAAAAATATTTCCCCCCCATACAGTAGGCCTGTGTGTTATAAGGTGGTCACCAGAGAGTTTGTCTCTCTTCACTTTTACTCGTTTTTAATAAATAAATAATAAAAAATTAACAGTCAGGGCTTAAAGGCCTCTAGTACATCAAAATGCTTACTCACACAGATTTGTGAATTAGTCAAATGTGACACCTGCCTTTAAATGTCCACGAGATTCATAACACCTGCAATCTTAAGAAGCTATGCCGTTACTATAGCACCTTTGCTTATTTATTCAGTCACTTTTTGCCTCTAATGATTGTTGCCGTGAATGCTGTATTGTCTAAATTGCACCTGTATTTCTCACCAGTTCACTGTCACCGGTTTATGAGGCAGGAATATATTCTAATGTGATCACATTCACTGAGCAAGTCGTCTATTATGCGCTACCTGATACATTATCTGTCTTGAGCTGTAAATAGCTTTCTCGGTCTTCAACAGCAGAGGCCACGCTGCACACTGCGATTTGAATAAGCGATTACTGTGCCTAGTGCTACGGGCTACAGATACCATTATCATCAAATGTGGCAGAAGACGATCTCTAGCTCCTTCCAAACATATCATAAATCAATTTCCACCGAGCTCACCAGAAGCTGATGCCCTGATTGAAGAGTTAGTTACCTATAGATGATATGAATCCTGATGAAATCATTCAGATAAATGAGAGCTGGTTTCTTTGCCTTACAATGACACAATTTGGACATGGCAGTGTTTAATAGGGCTACAGCTTCAGAGGGAAATTTTTAGCGAGACCACTTGACATATAAATCAAACACAGATTACGGAAAGTACAATTTATTGATGCTTAGATCATGTGCTGCTGTTTCAAATCTAGCAAATACAACTTTGCATGATTTCCTGTGTGATTTCGCAACCCAGTTATAAAGTTGAAATGTATTGGTTTTCTTAAAATCTTGACCGTCAATCAGGTGGCATTAAATGATTTGCAGGGTCCTTTAGTGTAAAGGTGGCTAGGAGGGTTTATGAAGCTAGGGGTTTCAAGAAAGTTTCATATAAGGTATATGAAAAAGATTTTGGTTCTTTGATCTTGTCTTGAATGGACAGAAGTCTCCATTTGTTTTGGTGCATTCATTTGTAGAATCTGTCATGTTAATGGAGGTTCTGTCCAATGAACTCCATTAGCTAAATTAGACAACAGATTTGCTGTCCATTATTTATTAACAGTATTGATAACTATTGGATTATTATTATGAGATAAGATGTATTATCTTGACATTTCATAATAATACATACAAGATATTTAGGATAAACCGGTTCTTTTTTTTTATATATATTTCTGCAGGCATTTTTATATACCTTGTTTCTGCTGTAGGATGAACATTAAGAGCAGATTATTTTTCATTATATTTTGCTGTTATGATGCTATGGATGGCAAGCAAATCAGTTTGATCTAGAAGAACCATTGGATTTCAAGATAATCGGACAAAGCTTAACCTTGAAATTACAATGCAGCAGGACTTTATTACTTACACAGAACAAAAACACAGAAAGGAAGATCTTAAAGACCATACATAACTTATTATTCTGACTTAACTGACACACCATTACGCACATTTGTAATAAAATGTATTTTTATCGTACTGTGCATGCTTTTTGTACATTTGTACTATATTCATGGATATTATGTGGACAGTGCTAGATGCCAAACAAACCAAATATTGTGCTCAAATTCCTATCTAAGAACTCCTGTGAGACTGATGAGTTGCACTTCATGTATGATGCTAACCGCCCAACACAACATCTGATTCCCTTCACATTTTAGTCAAACGTTTTCCCCTTTTTGTTTATACCCACATTTCTTAGTCTTTCATCTCAAAGCATTTACTTCATATGTAGGCCTATTACTCATTATGTTGGCCTGCTGACTTGCAGAAGAGCTTTTTAGCTTTTGCCAACATAGGCAGAAGGTGAACCAACTGCAGGGTAAAGCTTTTAAGTCTAGGAGGTGGATGTGTGCACCCCCCACCTTTGAGATTTTTGTTTTTAAAACACATTAAAATAGATTCCCTGCCATCTGGAGTCATAATCTATACAAAAGATCTCAGGAAATCATATGCCATTCTCATATGTGGCATGTTGTAGACAATCATGTTAGCATCAACTTGAAAAGTTTTAAGGTAAAATCCAATGAAGAGTGCCTTTATCAAGTTAAAGGGATGTATACTGTATGCTAAAAAAATTTCACCACAGTCATTTCAGTACAAGCCATTTTGGAACATAATAGCTGGTTTCCAGCTGGTCCAAACTAGTAGACCATCTGCAACAAACCCCTAGAAACCAGCTTCCACGTTCCAAAACACAGATACATGCTCTACAGATGCTCTAACCACTGAGCTAAGCTAACTCCAACTCAAAATGTTTCTAAGAGTAAATTTAAATACGTATATAAAGAACAAAGGTACACTCATTATACATACACCTTTGAACATTTTTAATAGCTCTATATTTTACATTTTAAACTTTTATGATGACATTTTATCAGCACACACAGTATAGAATTTGTCTGTGGTCACTGATTTAAAGTCAGCCTTTACTCTTTCACTATTATCAAGTTTTTGATATGGGTAGGGTAGGGGACATATAGTAGGTTTATTAGGGGTGTACTCATATATCATACTGGGGGACGGCTATAGAGGGTGTGCACATTAAGTTACAGCCCTGTAATACATTCACAGAGTAGCAGTATGTTATGTAAGATTAAATAAAGAGAATCAAAATGTGCATACCCTTTTGTGTCAAATATTGTATATATTGTAATGACTATGAATCATTTAAACATAGCATGTAAATGTAAAAATGCACCAGCATGTAAATGTAAATTTTTTGCCAGTTTTTTTAACATCCATTTGTTTGATTTCACCTCAAGATTCATACATAAAAGTGTCAACTGCACGTTTCAATACCTGTTTTTTTTTTTCTGAGTTGAAGTGGTCCATGCTTTCTTTTCTGTATCTTTCTGCAGTCTTTAAAAAATATGGCTCCCATGTCTTGAATTTATTTATAAAGTCAATGGCATAAAACAGCCTTTCTCCATTCTAGATGTATTTTTGCGACATTCAATCCGAACACGGGGGCACTCATCTGGATCAGTGTCGTGACTGTCCTCCATCTGCCTTTAAAATAAACAGACAATGTTTGCAGTACTCTCATTTTTGCCGTTTCTCCTAATAAATTTACTTCTGCAATGTTTTGTCAATCTGTCGGACGGGCCGTGATCCGGTAGCAAATGACGTCAGCGTATACCTTTGTAAACTTTCCCAAATCCCACACACATTCTTATGGCTGTTACTTGGTTAAATCGGGTCAGGTATAAACAAATCATCCTGTTTGGAAGTAAGTATATCTATATGACAACTATGACAAGTCTGGTAGCCTGCCGAATATCTATTTAAACCAATGAGCTTTTAGTATCAATTTGGTGCGTCATCAAGCCTGCTTGTGCTAACGTGGTAAACAAGTAAAATAAATGATATCAAAGCAAATTTAGGACTGTCAGACAACGCTGCTATAACTTTGAAGGACATACAGAAAAGACTGATGGAGTTCCTACATCCTACAACTACATTTCCCATAATCCTCTGAGGCGGAATTGGACGAGTCTGTAGTTTGTCTACTATTTGTTTTGACGTGTGTTTGGCTGGTCATCTGAAAGATTATACCATGTCGTTATTTATACAAAGTAGACACTTTAGATATAATCTGTTTCCGGGAAGAATTTGGGAAAAATATGGTAACTATAGTGCAATAGTTTCGTTTTAATCCACCTGGAAAACCTTGCGTAGCATCACAGGTATGTATAGATAATGCAGACAGACAATGAATGAATGAAATCAGAAGAATATAACACAAAGCATTAGCTGCATGAAGGCACGCTGTAGTTTGATGTAACTAGGTATTGTAAAGCATCATGGTAAGGTTGTTTCAAAACTGTAGTGATATAACATTATGGTGTCACAATTGTTTATGTCCCAAAACGACCACATTTTGGTAGAGAAGGTAGAATATTGTTGCTGAAATTGCACAGTATTACAGCCTTTTGTATCTCTTTCATTTCCTGACATTTTCTGTATTGACTTAATTAGCATCTAATTTATGGAGTGACTTGACCCTGTGAATGTGTGTTTGTCCCTTCGGGGCTTGGATAGGAGGATTACATTCAATAAACAAAAGCTGTTTTTTTAGACATTTTATTTTAGGAGTCCTTACAATTAACAACTAATGTTTGTGATTTGTGGCTAGGTGTTACTGGTTTTGGATCCGATTCAGATCGAAGATTGATGCATGACTAGGGCTTATTAGTTATTTTGTGTAGGAAGATGTATGTTTCGTATGTTTGTGATTAGGTTGCTCAAATGTGAAGTGTGTAGCTTTCCTGTTGCTCAGTGGTTAGAGCATGGCACTAGCAGCGCCAAGGTCATGGGTTCGATCCCAGGGGATTGCACATACTCAAACCAAATGTATAATGTGCAATGCAATGTAATTCGCTTTGGATAAAAGCGTCTGCCAAATGCATAAATGTAATGTAATGTCTGCTTCTGGTGGGACTAAATGTATTGATCAGAATAACAAATCCTCCTCAAACATACACTGTTGGTTAAATGCTGAATGGAGTGTTGTAAAATGTTCATGATATTATGCAGTTCAGATCTCTTTGAACAAACTCTTTTATGAGTGAGTTAGTGATCTTAAGTCAGATGTGCATGATTAGATTCCCTTTCAACTTTTTCATAAATAATGATTTTTGAAGCTTCTTTATACTCGAGCACTTCTTCAGCCAATCAAACACTTTTTTTGGATTGCGGGTACATATCAAAGAGAAGGATTGCACCTGTCTGTGTGTAACAGTTCAATGTTTCGGTCAATACACATCATGGCCAATCAATGAAACAACAGACTTTGAAGATGGAAATCTGTGAAATGAAAAGCTTTACATCATTCCCTCATGTATGTCAGACATGTGATTTGCAGTTGGTGTGAAAATCACAGAATTGACACACTTCATCATTTCTGACATGGTTTTCATCTCTCATTTACTTGGTCTGTTTACCCGTCCGTCTCTCTCCTCTCTTTATTCTTCTTCTTTTCTATTTTTCCCTCTCTGTAGAACTGTTTTGGCCAGGTGTTTTCTTTGCTATCCATTTTTTTAAAATCTTTTTTTCCCCACCTAACAGAACAGATTTGGGCAATATACTTTGAATCTCAAAGTTACAAATGACATGCTTAAGAACACATTTTATACAATTGACCATTTAGTTAATTCAACTTTTTTGACTGGCCTCTGCGTGTTGTTTTTTTTGTGCTATAAGTTCAGTGTTTTTGCCAGATGCCATTTCACTTTAAAAGTTTTTAAAATGGGTTGTTTTCCATGTTTCTTTTGTTTTGAGTGTAAGAATGCGTCTTATTTTTTTGTGAGGCATCACTGAAAAGCAAATTGTCACCACAAGAGTTGTTTTTTTAAAACCCTGTCAGTATATGTTATGACCCAGATTGACTTTGGGTATCTCATGGCTTTGCAAATCATCATTGATGTTTTGTCCCAGTTTGCACTTGACACAAATTTCCTTCTTCTCCGCTTTGCACTGATAAGTGGCACAGAACTCCTTCTAAACTCCCTCACGGAGCCACGTGACTGACGAATGAAAACAAACTATCAAAATATTGGTTTCTGTGCTCTGTGTCCCTTGACAGTGTTCTGTTTTATTATTTGATGGTTTCCCCTCTGCACTAATCTCCACAGATGTTTAGGAAGTCACTTTGAGCAGGCAGGTAATCTTCTGACACC
This sequence comes from Oreonectes daqikongensis, assembly GCA_026939265.1. Classification (NCBI taxonomy): domain Eukaryota; kingdom Metazoa; phylum Chordata; class Actinopteri; order Cypriniformes; family Nemacheilidae; genus Oreonectes; species Oreonectes daqikongensis. Next base: position 4,587,118 of record JAOTQM010000343.1, on the reverse strand, counting down.
AGCAGCGACACCCTAAAGCGCTTTGTGACGCCTGCTGCTAATTACAAACAAAACATGGTTTAGCTGTGTTAATTCACCGCTGGCGGCAAGACAAAAAATAATGGAAAGGAGCAATTACAGGTCTAGTGGTGAGGAATCTGGTTCTCTTGTCAAGATGAGTAGATGGAAGAATCAAACTAAACACAGCAGTGCTGAGTCTAGTAGCTGCTACTGCCCTGAAAATCCATGTATGTTGAGGTTGATAAACCATTTGGTCACGTGAGGGGTGAAACAAAATTGCTTGCATTTTAATCAATGGAAGTGGTTGTTTTGGTACGTCACATTGCACCATCAGATGACTGATGCCCGGCTTCTTATTTTTGATGCACCTCAGAGCAACTTGGCACTTTATTTTTCCTGTTTGTATGCAGTACATTTTTTCTTTCACCATTTGTGTGAATAGGCTGTTATGATCGCTATTGATATATTAAAATAGCTTTTCTGGGAAAGCATGGTTCTGGCAGCACTAAGGTCGTGGGCTCATTCCCCAGAGAATGCACATACTTAGAAAATGTGAAGCATGAATGAAAGTCACTTTAGATAAAAGCCAAATACATAAATTTGAATGTAACTTAAGTTAACATCATCAAAGCCAGCTTTACAGAGACAGATGTTTCTGCCCTCTGGTCCACTAATTAGATTGAAATCTTTGTTTGAAAGTCCTTATACACAAGCAGTTGTAACATTATTGAAATAAGTACAGAGGACAATTTATACCAAAGAATGTACAGTGGAATAAATAGTTATTTAGCCATTTTGTCATTTGGCTTGTATTAAGTTTACAGCGCAGTAACAGTGACTAAACTTGGAGAATAGAACATTCCCTCATGTGCTTGTCTTTATTACGGATCCCCGACTATTAATAATCTTCACTCAGAAGGAGGGCTAGTTGGTCTGGATAAGTTGCGCATGCATTTATCATTGGTGCTAACACTGTCAATTAGTAATCCTTCAGCATTGATCAGGTAGAGTGAACATTTGCCCTTTCTCCCACAGCCTCTCTGTAGAGCGATTGCGTGACTAAACCAACAAAATCTCCCCTGGGTTTGTCCGAGTTCTTAAATGATGGCAAATGTGATCTCTCAGAATTGTTGGTGTCCATATGTTGATGGCTATGTGTTCTGATCATAACTCAGATTGCTAGATTAATTAAAGTGAATGAGGCAGCAATTGAAGTCCCACTGATAGATCATGACTTCTGAAATCCTCTTTTCGGGGGTCTTTTTTTGTAAACAATTCGACCTTTTAAAGCGATACGTCCTTGCCAAATCAAAATTTCCCCATGTTTTACTCACCCTCAAGGCATCCTATATGGTTTTCTTCTGGAAGCATAATGCAGAAATGAAATATGTTGCGCACAGATTAACAGAGCATCCAAAATGCACAGTTTTTTTATGAACCCTCTGAAGACGGCCTCTCAACCGTCTCATGACCTGCTTGTTTAGAGCCTCATTTCCGCTGCCATAGATATGCGAGTCCACATTAATTTAAAGCTTTTTGTTAAAACAAATTCATTTATTCATTCAGCGCACTTTGTACTAGAGGAAAAAGCATGTTGTGTCAAAAATAATATTGCAGTGAACTATTTAATAATTAAATATTTTTGTGTTCTACAAACAATTTTCAAAATCAGTTTTCTCCTCAAGGTTAAGACTTCCCCAAGCTAGACTACAAGTAAATTCCAATTAGTATAATTGCACTTTTTGCCAGATATAATTTTTCTGCTTGACCAGTATGTGTGCGTATGTGGTTTGTCTATTGCTGAACAACATAGGTTACCTTCTGAAGATATTTGTTGTAATTTAAAATGAAAAGAAAATGCCCATTCTTCAGTCCAGGGAGGAGTACTGGCAGTCGTTTCTAATTTCACTCATTAAAGTTGCTGTGCTGGTTGACACCGGATCTTGAAGGCAGTTTGATCTCAGTTGACTAACAGTCTCTCTGTGGCATTTATGTGCTGTTTCTCCTGTCTTTGGCTTGAGTTATGATTTCAATCACTTTGCCTCACAGCCACTCCAACTTGTAACTGACTGATAAATCCGACGTTCTAGATATAAAAATAAACAATATCAATAATAAATAAGTTCTTTTAGGAAGCATAGGATTGTATTGCAGAATGAGGAGAGTAGCACCTGGACAGAGATCAAAGTGAAGAGTCTGGTGAGTGAAAGAGAGAAGAGAAAATGTGGAAGAAGTGAAAGGTATATGTTGAGATGAAATAAGAAGAGGGGTCTTTCATAATAGCCTTGCTTTTGTTCCCCATCATGTACTAGAGAGGTATTGCTGAAACATTGAGGATAAAAATCCCCTTAGAAATAAATCTTCTCGAATCTTCAAAATATTGTTGATGTTATAGCCAATCCTTTATAGACCTGTATGTCCCTTACTGCCCTTGACCGCAAACCCACACACAAGTGTAGGCTTTTCCTAGTAAAGAAAAGGATGTTAATCAGAAAAGTACATTGATACTGCAATGAGTACTTGCAGGCAGCATGGGAACCTCTTATAGCTCAAAAGCTGCCACACTTGAGATCTAAAAGGATTTGATCATGTTGAATAATTAAATAGTGCATGCACACACATATGTATTTTAATTTTGTTACTGTACATATTACATTGCTTTAAGTCTTTCCAAACACAAATTTTCCTGCTGCTGAGGTTATTGTTGTAGTTTTTTATTAGAAGAAAAATAACACGAAACCGCAAAATAAAACATTAAAGTGTAAATAATTTGTATTTTTCAAATATTTATTGCATGCTATTAATCCAAACGTGTTTAATCTCCTCCAGGTGCACAAGAAAGTGTACAAGACCTGGAGTTAAAGAGGGGTTTAACCTCACTGATTTATTGCTCTCATACTTTTCAGACCTTTCGCCTTTTCTTTTCTTGCGCTAACGAAAATTTCATTGCTCTGTTATTGGACTTCTAAATTAGAGGCTCTGACATTTGCAACAGCTGTCCAATACTGGTGTATAGATTAGTCCGTGGTTTTTTCCATGCTCCAGTCATGAAAGTCATTTGATTTGTTAAGATTAAAATGGGCTCCATCTCTGACAAGGTGGCAGCGTATAGAGTTTTGCTGGCAGACTTCTTTAAAATGAAGTCAATTGCAATTCATTTTTCAGGTAATGAAGGTTTTGTTAACTGTTAACAGAGAAGGTCTTGACATAATGAAAGGACCTCTGTGTGAAACTGCATTACAGGTTTATAGTATCAAGTTGCAAAATAGATGAAGAGAAATATCTATGTACTGTCATATATAGTTTTGTATTTTGTGTGTACTAGCACCTAAGAGCTTAACATTTCTTTACACTTTGATGAAAATATAGGCAGAAGAAACAATGACAGCCAAATATGGGAGGGTAGGAAATGCATGCGCTCAATGGTGCCTGTTTATTTTGGACCATCTTGCAGGCTGCATAGAACAGACCAAACTTAAGCACAGATATCAGTTATTATTGCAAAATGTAATCCTTTTCATTGATGCTATTTAATTATACTCGATTCAGTTTATTATTCTGTAATTTTGCTCTCAATATATGGTGCTGGCTATCAAAGTACTAGTACTACTAAACAGTTAACCTAAAAAATGAGAAAAAACAAACCTAACTTAAAATGCTTACAAGATTTACATATGCTAAAGGATCATGTTAATGCTAAACTAAATTTGTATGACAGATTTAAATGAACTGTCACTGTATCATGGTCTGTACCCTGAAGCGCTATGCTTTTGACAGAATGACAGTGATGTTTTGGAATGGGAGCCAAAATTCAATTTTTAAGACCTACTGTCCAAAAAACGTTCCTTTATTGAAATTAAAAGGTACACATCTGTACGTGCTATTCCGTCAAAGTGTGATATGAGTTGTGTTCTATGGATCATGCATCCATGTTTTTTACAGGCCAAATAATTTTTGCAGTTTTTTACAGGCCAAATAATTATGCTTCTTAATAATCTTAAAGGAGTCGCTGCTGGTCTACAAGTAAAGCAGGGAGTATTCACCTTGTTAGCTGTAGTTATCATATAAACCCCTGTTGTGGAAAATATGCAATAATCTTCTGCACACAACGTCCTCTAATACAAGTTCACTGTGATTTGTGCTGACCTGGCTGGCAGTGTCTAATAAGCGTGATACCACTTGCAACAATCTCAATTAATTTTGTCTTGAAAGTGAGCTGTTTTAGAATGAATTGATCAAAAGTTAATTGCCCTGACATCAATATATTGCCTAATGAGAAATTTTATATGAAGTAAATTTAGGTCTACAAAGTATTGTTAGTACAGACATCGTCATTGATTTATTTTGTGCTGGTGGGTGCCCGAGCCCCCAATTGTTGCACCCACTGTATTGTTGCTTATGACTGGGAACAATTATTTAGACAGTTCAAAATGTATTCTATTTTATGTTGCCTTTATTATTGAAAGAGTTAAATACAGATTTTAAACAAAATGAGGGTGAAATATCCATTGAATGCTCTTTCTTTGGGTCAGTTAGTCCAGTGTTTCTTTTGCATCCCAAAAATTGGTCACAGGTCTGTTCTGATATGGTTATGGAGTAAAGGGCATAACACCAGGGCATAATACAATGCTAATTACCAAAAACACAATGAAACTAACCATATAATATGGCTCAAACAAGAAGAACAGCAGGTAAAATTGATTTTCTTTCTTGTTGAATTGTTTAATGCCATGGGACATAACATGATCAACTCAAATAATGCTGTGCTTTGAAAACAGATACAACTTGCACATTATATGCATTCTAATGACGTAGATAAAGTATGGGAAATATGTGCAAAAAGAAAATGTCATAAATGTTGTCTTCTGTAATACACCTAAGGCGGGGCTGGTGTTCTATAAGAGCAAAACTCTCGTATTAGAGTATCTAAAAAGTAAACACACTGAGTCACTGTTGTTGTCTTTCCTTTTATCTGTCAAGCATAATTACGTTTCAATTATTTATTTAAAAAACCTGAGCAAATGATGTAAACAAAACTGTCTGAGAGGTAAGGCCTGCTATATTTTTAACTCAAAGCAAAAGGGCTGCCGAGTTGGTTAAGACCTGACTCAGTACTTGATGGTCAATGTAAAGCAAAACCAGTAGAAAACCACAGAATTAGTCTGGCTGGTCTGGCGATATTCTGACAACTTTCTAATCTCTACATGAGCTGCGATAGACTCTTCATCCTGATTGAAATGACCTATGCAGTGTTCCAGCTGTCTGAGTTTTAAAAGAAAAATTCTGATGGTTTTCCAGAAGCAGTCACAATGCATAAGCTTTTCTTTCCATAATGTTTAATATCATTGCTTGTACTTCCCTCCCTCTGATGTAAATGCCACTCAACTCAGCAGCACTGGATGTTATGGGTCATATCATGAAAACGCTGCTTTACCACTGTTGTGTTTGTAGATGTACTCGATGACATAAGCAAGCAGGACACCAAAGCTGTGTTTTCTTTCTTTCTGTATAGTCAAGAGCTCAAAATATCACACAGTGATAGCTTTAAAGTTACACTGTGAGCAATGGGTACTCTCTAGATCCAAGTGTAATCTAAACCAGCTAATCTATGTCTTATGATTCATTGAAAATGAGTCTCATAGCTGCATTTAATGGCATTTACTACGCAAGAAAAACAATGATATAATACTTTTATAGAAACATTTGCACACCCCTTTGAATATGGGCCACCAGTGTGCTATTCTGAGAATTTACCTCTCTCCAGCAGATGGCCTGTAATGCAGCTTGTTGTGTTTTCTATACTGTACTTTGTATGGCTTTTTAGATTACTCTCTTCATTCTAAAGTGAGGTGAGGGGGATAAATACACATCATAGCATACAAGTGAGACAAACCCTGTACTTCTGAAGACAGGGTAACCTCTAATTCAGCAATTGACCCTTTGCTGAGCTCCTCCTTTGAAGCATTACTAACCTTATGTTGCCATCTGCTATACTGTCTGACAAGCTCTGGCTCTTGTCTAGTGCGATCCTGTGGAAGTCCTGTGTCGTTTTAAACTGAATTTTACAGAATTGTAAACAGTTCGAAATAAGAGAAAAGTATAATGTCACATTCATTTCAATCCTCATACGATGATAATGTCAAATCATGTAAATATTATTTTGTATCACTTCAAGAGCACTAAAGATAGATAAAAACGTGTATAAGGCTTTTACATTTTAGTAGTGGTGAAGCTTAGCAAAGGGTCAACTACAGTACTAGCAGGGACACAAAATGTAAGATATAAAAAATGTTCTTCTTATTGGGAAATGATTGGAATTGTATCTTTCTAATGGTCTTCTCTTGAACAATTAACTTTTTTTTATTTGAATTGTATTGAAAATGAACAGGAAAGCGCACAACAACAGACGTTCGTACTATACAAGGGTGCTGGATTCCAGAGAAAGGTCATATTCATCACGCAGTGTTCTTGTATGATGGAGAGTGATGAGGTCTCAAGCTCTTCATCTAGGAAGGAAAGAGCTTTAAGCATTCTGAGTGTGAGCGTCAGAGTAGGGATGATGAGCCCTTCCACTTAGACCTAATGATAGCAGATTAAGCCTTGATTAATCATTGATCTCTATATCCCTCACTCCTTAAGAGAGAAGGATTTAAAGATCCTTAAAGGCCCATGTCCCCCTTGGGCTGTTCTCATTATAGTGTACTTTCGGCAGTGCGCTAGCCTTATATCATGAGTTTTGCCTTGTGCATCTCCTCTCTCTTCTTCACCCATTGGCTAAATGAGATTAAATTGCATTCACAATGGAGCTTTATATAGAAAACAGTGTAATGAGAAGATGAGTCAGTAGGACCTATTCCTGTTCGTTCGCCAAAAAACTCACACGAAATACAGATCAGACCAATAAAACATAATTTGTTATGGTTTTCACCTTTTTGGGCTTAACGTCACATCAAAAAGGTGGTTAATTAAGGACATGGTAAGCTGTTACTTAACACAGTGCTTGGTAATTTAGTTCTTAAAGTTCTTATGACACATGCACAGTTATTTTAAGTTTTGTAACATCGTACCACTCAAGTTTGGTATCTATGTAAAGCTTAGAATTTCTGCTTTCGGGATCATTTATTCTTCACAACATTATTACAGCGGTCAGCCAAAAGAGACGTTAAAACAAACCTGTTTCTTCTTAGCAGCGGCCTGGTACAGGCGATTTTCTCAATATTGAGATTTTTTCTCGCACCCTCAGTTTCCAGAGTTTTAAATAGTTATATCTCAGTCAAATATTGCCATATCCTAAGAAACCATATATAAATAGAAAGCTTATTTATTTAGCTGTAAGATGATGTAAAAATCTCAGTTTGGTTTTGTTGTCCATGGGTCACATATTGTATTTAAATACAATTTCAGGTCTCGAAAATACATAAATTAATATCTTTCAGGTAATGAGGTAATCAAATGCATTGATCTTATCTGGATCTGATAATCAAATACTACATATATTGTCTCTGATCTGATATAAGAAAACACCAAATTCATTTTATTCAATCCAATCAGGTCTGATAATCAAATTCAGCATTTATCTTATCTGAATCTAATAATAATATACTATATTGATTTAATCTAGATCTGATAGGAAAATACATAATTCATTTCATTCAGGTCTGACAATCAAATACTACATTGATCGTATCCAGATCCGATTATCCAATACTACATTGATCGTATCAAGATCCTGTTATCCAATACTACATTGATCTTATCCAGATCCGATTATCCAATACTACATTGATCTTAGCTCATTCAGGTCTGATTATCAAATTTGACGTTCATTCTATTCATGTCTGATTATCAAACACAGCATTCATCTCATTCAGGTCTGTTCATCAAATACTACATTGATCTTCTCTAAATCTGATAAGAAAATATAAAATTAATTTCTTTCAGGTCTGAAAATCAAATACGACATTCATTGTTTTCAGGACTGATAAACAGTTAGTGACATAAATGCTCGAAAACTCTTTCTACATTTTACAAATTACAGTTCCTTGTGTCAATTAGTGTGCAGCACTCAGATGTCAAAACCTATTTGTTTGAGAGACATCTTGACTTTAGAGTTAATGAATGAAAACTTTATTGATTGTTATACAGTCTATTGTTTTGCAGATGTTTATTTGGACTGTGTCGGATACAAACTTAAGCACGAGGCTATTAATCCCAATTACAGGGATAACACTGTCACTTTTCACAACCCTTAAGTGGTAGAACTGTCAACACAATTTCAAAGCATTTCCTTGTAGGTGAACAAGTGACACATCCCATGCTTGAAGGGCAAACGTTATGAAAAGCCAAGTTGGGGTGATGGCAGAATTCTACGCTCTATGTTCTCGCCTATGTTTTGTGGATATAATTGGGTAAATCTGGGAGTCTCTCTCTGTTTGTTTACATTCGTTGGAGAAGGAGAGGGAAGGATGGATGTTATCGAAGCCTCCCAGCTGTTCTGTTCGATGTGCGGTGAGCCCGGCATACAAAGGGAAGGGGCGCAGTGGTGGACACCTTTCAGAGACGCCAGTTTTGCGTGAGGGGAATCAAAGCTTCGCCATCACTTTTTATCTGCCCGCGCCACCTGGTTGGCACGAGGGGCCGCGTAAGGCGTGCCTCCAGCTGTTCCTCTTTGAAATATTTTAAGGGGGGAGGATTTTAGCAATGGATCATATACCAGTGAGCTTGATAGCTTCCCATCGCTGAAAGTGATGGCAAATGGGTAGTTAAGATAGAAAGATTGATGTGAAAAATGAAGAGGGTGGATTGTGCGCTGTCGTGATTTTCTGATGGACACCTGGGAGAGAGAATCAAAGACCTGTTGTGTGCATTAGTAAGAGAGACTTCAGAAGGAAATAAGACAAAGATGGATAGTGGAGGTTAGTTGTGCTGTAAATAGCATAAAATATGATGAGCGGTTGATCTCATAATTGAGGAGGAAAAATGGAGTCTAACGGCTCAGCGGGGGGAGACATCCTGAGAGAAACTGTAACATCTGAGGCTCAGAGTAATGGATATGGAGCTAGGGGTTGGGGAAATCGCCAAAGTCCCCTTTAATGCGAGTCAGTTAATTGGGTTGCCATCCTTATGAAAGCTTATGCCGCTCTTTTATGGAGATAATGGGCATGCAAGCATTGTATAGATTCTGTATACTCAAATGAAGAAGTCTTAAAGCTGTTTCTCAACAGATTTCTTTGTGTAAAAAAAATCTAAGGAAAAAATTCAATTATAAAATTTGCTCAAACTGCATTTTTTATAACTGGCCCCGTTTAAAGTGTCGTTTATTTTGTGCAAAACACAAAAGAAGATATTTAAAGAAAATTGGTAACCAAACACCGTTGGTACATACTGTAGACCAGTGCAAGTTGGGGACCAACCGTTTTCGTTTATCATCATTCTTCAAAATGTCTTTTGTGTTCTGTGGAAGAAAGTAATTCAGGTTTGAAATGACAAGATGTTGAGTAAATGATGACAGAATTTTCATTTTTGGGGAAACTTTCACTTTAACAGTCTTCTGCATTGTGCAGTAAAGCGTTCAGCTCAGTTGGTACAGCACAGTAATGGGTTCAGGACCCAGAAATAAAAAGCCTGCATGTATTCAAGAGTCACCAGCACTTATGAAAACTAATATTGGACTTTTTTTCCCTCCTGTTGCCATACTGAGCATTACAAGTGGTCCGCCTCTCCCCGTCATACTGTCTTTGAAATTACCAACACAGGAGTATGACAGAGAGAAAGTGAATAAACCTTTGAAACAGGTTAACAGAAAAAAGAGGAAATCCAAGAAGGACAAGAGTGCGGAGGGAAATAAGAGGGTAATAAAAAGAGTGAGAAAGACGGGATGCGGGGGGGTTAATGGGATGATAGTTGTGTTTATGTGTGTGTTGCTAGCCATACAGAGTGATTTTGCAAAACAGCTCCTCAGAGGGATGGAGGAAGAGCGAAAGAGGTGCATGTGGGGGGAACATAAGGGCCATCTAAAGAGAGCACGGTGTAATGAGGGATAGAGGGCTCAGAGGATGCACAAGGATATTTTACTCTAATGTCTTGTGCTGTGTAATGGTTGCAAGAGGATAATGGACTGTGTGTGGATAGACAGGTGTCTGTGAATTTAATATGAATGTGTTTCCTCCAAACACCTCGTAGATGTTTTGTAAATGAACGGAAAAGCAAATTTCATAACAGCAGCAACATTGCTAGTGAATTCATTTCATTCTTGCACTTTTGGTCGCACCATAGTAACATACAATGCATTCTTTTAAATCAAAATCAAATCACCTTTATTGTCACATCACCACGAGTGGCGAGTGAAAGTCTTGGGTGCATGCTCAATACAAAGCATAATGCAGTTGAACAGACAAACAACTGTATGACAACTGTATGACAAAACCTTGTAAAGTAAGTAGACAGTATGTAGTGCAGGCAAGCAGTGCAAATTATAACAGATGGGCTGTACAAAAAAGACAATATACATTTACACATATGCACATATATATATATTTTACACTGTACTTGCATGTATATTTGCATTTTTATAGGTTTACATGCATGCCTTTTCTATTTTGTGGGAGCTTGCATTGCTCTTTTCTCATTTTGTCTATAAAAAGCAAAGCAACAGTTTAGTTAGTTTTGCATCATTATGACAGGCTAATCTCTAGGGGCCTTAGGACCCTGCGTCATGTACCGTCTCGGTAAATGAAAGCCATTGTTGAAAGTGTTGCCTGTGTCTGGTATCGGCATTCGAGAGGGAGATCTGAGTCATCCAGAGGAACGGGGGATTTTTAATGATGGTGTGGCCCAATCACATCAGGCCATTGTCTGATGAGCATGACTGCACTCAGTCCAAGTCTTGATTATCAGGAGGGCAAGACAGAGCAGAGCATTATTACAGAACTAATCAACAACGCCGCAGCGTCTATGAGCGCGTGTGTGTGTTTAATAGTAATGAGAAGTGAGCTAGGTGCTTTGACATGGAGATTATTGGGTATTAGCATGAACAAAGAATGGCACGTGGAATCATAATGACTAAACCAACAGCAGAGGTGCGATAGCGTAACACACAAATGTTGTATTACGTCGTGGTAATGAATTACATATCCCGGAAAGCCTCTGTGGGCTTTGGTTTAATGGAAGGGAGCATAATCATTTAGCCATCGTATTTGGTCTTGCACTGAGTTACGTTGAGCTAAACACTAGGCTAATAATTCCTCCATTGAGCTCAAGGTCAATGCTTGCTTATTCATTAATAATTTTCATCCTAATGCTCAGGCTTAAGATGAGTGCTTTTTATTTTACTTGTAAACTGAAGAAGCACTCTTAACCTCATACATCTGTATCAGCAGGAAACTGCATACGACTTGCTGATTGTCAGTGTGGACAATAATCCAAATTTCAGATCCCTTAACATGACGTCATCAGCTTTATCTTTTTTTATATTGTTTATCCTACGTAGAGTTGCAGAGAGTATGCAGTATGATATAAATACTTGAAGAATTAAGCATCTCCTTGTTTTTTTATAGATTATTTAACATGATAAGCTTGACTGTAAAGTCCAATAGAAGGATGATTGTCTCAAATGAAGCAAATGCAAAAGCCATTAATAATAAGGGCTAAAATCCTTCCTATATCTTTATAAAAAATAGGACAAAATATAATGCCTTGATATTTTAGCCTATCTTGAATTGCTCCATTTACATTGCAATAAAGCTTTTTCTAGAATAAAAGTTTACTGGATATTTCAGGAAATAATAACATTGTTTCATTTGTGGCCAGTTTTACCAGTCAAAACAATATTTCACTTATTTACACCCGACATCACCAATTGGGTCAAAATGTGTACAGGCATTTTGAAAACTTGTGAAAAGATGTGCATGTTTATAAATTCTTTAAAAAAGGTTTAAAAACTATAGTCAGAATATTTTCTGAGATGTTAAAGTAGCCGTGCATGGGGTCAATTTGACACCAAAGATAATGGCAGGGTTAACACACCCAGCAGGTTTAAAATATTGGGATTCTTTGTAGTAGCCAGTGTGCATTTCATAGTTGGTGGGTCAGGGGGTTATTCAAGCCCTCTTGTTAAATAACAATAACAAGCTGTTGTGTTGCCATTTTAAAAGAGTTGAATTTTGTTTGGAGCACCTAAATGCTCCAGAGGTCTTTGTTGTTGTTCTTTTGACATAGTCTAAATAGTAATATGTGGCGTACAGCAGTATAAAGAATTGTGATGCTTTTCTTTTTTATCACCACTCATTATCAAATATCAAATACTCACACCACTCATTTTAAAACCATGCTTTTACTGTTGCTTTTGCACAAGACTGTAGCAGCCACTATCTCACATATTAATAGCCCAGCAGTCTATTTCCTTGCAAATGTATTCCAGTATGGTCAAATGGCCATGATTCAGTTTGACAAACTGACACATGTACTATCACTTAGAACAGAAAGTACGTGGTCTGATAATTAGGCTTCATACATAGGCTTCATTGCAATGGGTTTAGTTTTGGAGGCCCAAAGGCAAAGCAATTTACTCAGTAGCCTGGCAGCATAGCTTGCTTCATGCAAATTCTGTTTTGACATTTCCTTTGGTTCAGTCAAACCTGGCAAATACTGGCTACAATGGGAGGAAGAGGTAAATTTGTATCCATTATGTATGAAATCAAGGTGCTTCCTTTGCCAACAGGACATGAATAAGAAACAGAGTAAGCTATTATAGATGAACCAAAACTTTAGGAAGAAGAAAGATGAATGAATGATTTAAATGATTTAAGAAAAATCTGGCAAAATCTGATCATAACATGCATCTGATTTTGTTGGCTGGGATTTAAGTAGCTAATGTTAGCAAAACATTTGCATGGAATTGTTGTTCTGGCAGTACATTTAAAACAGTGCCAATGTAATCAGTTTTCTCCACTATTCCGATGTACAAAAACGGGAGCACAGGAAAATACTGAGGGAACTGAGGAAATGCTAACAAATATTTTGCAGTGTGCAAACAAATCATACATGTCACTTAATTACTTTAGTAAAGGTTCAAAGGTTTACATTAATACTCTTGAGAGAACAGGCCACGTGTTTAATTGCCTTCATGTCATTTTTTGAGCTGATGCAAGTGCATGTTTGTTATTACCTGTAAATATTAGTTTATTAAGTCTGTAGTTTGCAATAATAAAAAGAGCAGTATAACACACTAATATGGAGTAATATGGAATAAAATGGAGTTAAAACAAGCATATTTTCCTTCCACCAAAGCTGACAATGTCACTGTATTTCCTTTGGTAGAGGTACAAAAATAAAAGATAAACAGATATTGCAATTTACATACAGATGTTAAAACTGTGATGTAGCACTTATATTGTACATTTATTGCATTACGCATTATATTTTGAGGTAAAAGCATGTAGACCTTTGAAGCTGTTTTAGGGAGGATCTCTCAAAAATGCAATGGGTTTTCTACAAAGATGCTGATACTTTACATACCCCTAGCATTAACCCAAACCCTCACACAGATCTGCTGACATTAATATATTATATAAGTAGATTTGTTAGCATTTCTGCAAGTCTGTTACAACCTTATTAGACATTTTGGACATTTTGAAGTTTCTCACAAGTATAGCTAAACCTGGACGCACAAACATAGGTGTGTGTTGTAGTATGGAGCTCATATTGATATTCTTGACAACTTTATATCTTGGAATACTAAAATACCCACTTTAAACTAAAACAAAAACAATTCCTCCTTCCAGTCATTTGTGTAAGTGGTGATAAGACATTAGTGTTGTTTTTAAATGTGCTGTAAATGATTTGAGCTCTGACAATGAGAATGATTGACATCTGTGACTAACACAAGCCCGCAGGATCATGCAATACCACACATTACTACAGGAACTACACATGCTCCAGAGTCTTTTACCTTCCAGTAACTCATCTAATAACTATTCTCTTTTCAGCAGCTGCTGTTTGTGCCCTCTCTCTGGCAAACAGCAGTACGTTCCTTGAGCTACAGAAATAAATTGACTTTTTTTCTCTGCCCTGTTTGCTTCAACAAAAAGATTATAGAAGATTATCCTGTTTATAATGGCAGCTTGACTGGACTGAGGGAGGGAGAGGGGGATGAGGAGAGAGTGGAACGGCAAGAAATCAAATCCTGTAGATTTGGGGGAGGTTGGGGGTGTGGTGCAGGGCCTTTTCCAGCCATCCCCAGGGTGGAATAATTAAGAGGGGAGGATTAGCTTGAAGACTCTTGCTCCACATCGTTTAAGGAAAACTGGGAAGTGGAAGAGAAGACACAATGCAGTCAAATGCTCCATTGAATTAAGCACATATTGCAGATGAAAAGTGTGTGTGTGTAGGTTTGTCTGTACAGTAGCCCTAAAGGGACAAACTACTCTACAGAATGTGTTTCGTAAACACGTTATCTCCTTTGGCAAAGAAGTGAAAACGTGATGACATCTTAGTGCTGTGTTAGCCATCATGGTGCCTTGAAAAGTGAGCAGTTGGTTGCAGTTCGCAACCTCACCGCTAGATTGTTTTGTGTATATATATAGATTTTGTATTCATCTGTAATTTGATATATTTTTTGATATATATTTATTTTATGTTATCTGTATGCACCTAGGGTCTGAGAGTAACACAATTTCAATCCTCCATTTGTATGTACTGTACATGTGGCAGAATTGACAATAAAGCTGACTTTGACTTTTTGACTAAATTTCACTGACTGGTCCTTTAAGGACATTTGAAGTTGTCTTCAAGGTTAAGCTCCTAAATCATTCAAATCATGTTTAGCTTTGCTATAAATGGCTATACGTTTGTATGAGTGTTAGTATTATTGGGTAGATTATAACACATGTTATTATTTTAGTACAGAATGGTAACCATTGAGGTTATGAGAGATCCTCACTAATAAAATGTTAAAGGTCTGTGTGGGTGTGGGTCAGGTTTTGCCTACCCATCACATTCTGGGATAGTAATCAGCAAGGATTGTAAAATCCGAAATCACCTGCGTCGTGCGGAGCAGCCAACAGTCCCCGTGGGGAAAATGGCTTAATAAATATACTAAATAATGTCTTAGTGAAAATGTTAAAGATGCAAAAAAGTGTTCTGTGGGAGGTAGGTGAAAGGCTAGGGAAGATATAATTAGGTCAGTATGAAAGCCACAGAGAAGTCACCACTGTCTAAGAAAACCAAATGTGTTTGTGGTCACACTGCAGCGAGTCACCTGGGATACCTGTCAAGAACCCTGTGCACCCAGAATCTCATGAATCAACACTTCATGGTCACCCTAGTAATTATTCTCAGCAGTTAAGTCTCATTAAAGTCTCACAGTAACACTGCACGTGCAGCACTTGACTGTTAGGAAACAAAAACCAGGCACAACACGATTGGTCCAGTAGCAGTCATCTCCTTTGTTTGTCAATGATGAACGACCTGTTAAAAACTTATTTGATATTCTGTAGAGTAAGGCCCCTTTTATTTTGTTTGTCCTTTGCTTGTCTGAGTTTTCAGAATGGATACCCATATATAAATTGATCTAGGCAGAATGGTTGACTCTGGCAACAATGCTGAAATACTCGGTTAATATGTGTGGTGACATTTTAAAAAGTGTATCCCAGTACTTGGGGCTTTTAATGACTTATAGAGAGCCTGCCTGCTTAAGGAAAAGTCAGAAGAGGTGTGCAAATGTGAAAGTGTGTGTATGTGTGTTTCGGAGGCTTTGCAAGAACAAAGCCCACTCATTTTTGTTTGATTCATTCTCTTTGCTGCACCCTGTGTCTTTCACACTTTGCATACTGAGCTCTGGCTATAGTCAGCATTTTTAATACTTTTTTTTGCTTTTTTGGTTGAAAAAGATTTTGTAACGCATATTTGCATAGAACTGAATGCAAAAGCTAGACTTTTTTTATGCAATTTTTTGCACCCCTCCGGAACTCTCCAGGTGTTATAGACCTCTTGCATTGTGCTGGAATTAACTGTCTATTAGCAATTCATCTCAATGGCAGTTGCTTGGTCGAACGAACGGAAGCGAGTGATTGGAATTCTGCCATATCTCCATTTAATATAATAATAATATAATGAAATATTTGTGATTTATATACAGCTTACAAAAATGTATTTTTTAAGAATACACAGCTACTTTTAGATGTCAATGGAGAAAGATGATTTTTTGCTGCCAGAATGGTGGAGTTAACAGATTGTACTGTAACAACAAGGACCAAATGGCTCATGCCAACCAGCCATACACTGACCTATTGGTTATTGTTTTGGATCCCTCCTTTATAAGTCATTTTGTTTCAAATTTAGGGCTGAAGCTTGATTACAAATTGCTATATTACCAATAGCAATACTGATGCTTACTGAAGCATCAGTATTGAAGCAAACATCACTAACATTATACCACAAAACATATTCTTGGATGTCAGTTTTCTGCTACTTGTGTCATGAAATTAGCATAACGCTTCATGATAATCCTTTAAAGCTCCCGACGACTCAAACTTGCATCTCTGTTATTGAACTTGACATCTGAGCAGTCTTAAGCCATACTGTTTTATGTCCAGCCAGCAGGGGGGCTCCATAAGTAACCCTTAACCTGCTCTCTCCCTTTCCACTTCAGATCTCTTCATTTCAAGATGGAGTAAGAGACAAAGGAAGAGGGACAGAGATAGATTGGATTTAGTGACTTTTTGCTTGTTGCCCATAACGTAAAAAACAAAACTATGGCACTGTCACACACTAACATACACTGTTTTGATGTGCCTTGTATTGGAAGCTTTGATCATTCTTGTTAACAGTAGGTGCGTTTCCATTACCGAATTGAAAATATACTTAATGAAAAGTCGCCAAAACCTTTTAATCGCAAATACGTTTTTGCGCTTGCATGAGGTGGTTTTTCAGGCAAATTTAAAAAAAGAAATATTTCTGCAATGGAAACGTTTTTTTAGGCATAACGTTTTTTGTCACAAGATCATTATTTAAAGATGTCGCGGTATGTCTGGACTGAAGATGAGACTGAGTTCGCCATGGTTTTTTGGAATGAATTATCCTAAGCGTTTTAGTCACATATCATTGGTTAAGTCTTACTACAATCTCTCCAGTAGAGTGTGATGGGGTTTCAAACCTTGTTCACTGTCGATTGCTCAATCTTTGCACCTGGCCATAGTCATTACGAATTAGAAGTTGCTATTAAAAAGCTGCCATTGTAATTTTGACAACAAAAAACTAATCTGTCAGGGAAAGTGTATGAATTGCAGCAGTGCATAGTACATGTGATGCACAAGATAAATGATCATGAATGCATGAAACAAGCTCATGCTGTATTTCTGACACACTTTCCCAGGTGTCATTTTTTTGCATCCCTGAGAGGAGACAAATCATGGAGAACGTTAAAAATGCTCACAGTATCATTAAATTCTCATCCATCTTGCCTACGCGCAAGTGTGGTATCTTACTGTGGATGAATCATGTCCTCACTACTATTGGTAGCTGCCGCATTGCATCACTGTGCATAAAGTTAAACTTTTCTCAACTTCTGCCGATTGGCTTCGTCGATTCGTCACCCAAATGGTTAACTGTCATTGAAAATGATTGACAGTTGGCTTTAGTGAGCAGCTGTCAGTGTGAGCGTTTCACATAGATTATAGAAAATACACGAATTAAACGGAAAAAGGAAATCCCCTTGCGGCTTTGTTTCTTGACTTGACCTTACAAGTATCACAGCTTTTGTTTTTGCTGTTACTTTCTACTGTTCCCCCTCCCCAACCAGAGAGGAATGTTAGTGATGAGGACATTTAGAGGAGGTTTATTTTGGTGAGGGATGTAATGAGCATGATTGTGTGCTGATTACACCCAGCCAACGTACTGGAGTGTCTTGGGTGAGCTGTGAAGAGGAGATGAGGGTAAAAGCGAGCGGTGACAAGCCTCATTAATGGAAAATACTCTGCTCCGCTGCTGAGGCCCTGCTGTTGATGAGGAACCTAACAGCTAGGCTCTCTAATTATGCTCTGTAACCGTCGTCCCACAGAAAGCAATAACCCCTCCTCTCTGCATATGCAAATATGACAGACCCGATCATTAGGTTTTATGCCTCAAAGCCAAATTGTTATTGTAAAACCATTGAAGCCAAGGGCAAAGACGTAAAAGTCTATCACACATTTTTGACACATTTTTTACGAGCTTCCCTCAATAACGGAACAAATGTTAGTGAATGTCATGGCTAGTCAAGGGTAATGTGCCATGAAAGTATTGTTTAATATCAGTATAATTATTTGATGGTTTGTTGAAAGATGAAAAAAAAAACGGTTTTAGATTTTCAGGGCCAAGAATGTATAATTTGGCTCATTCTCCACTTCATGTTTTCCAATATTTTGGTTAGCATGCCATATTGAAATGTTATAATGGTGCCCGCAAATTATGTCCCATATGCTCATGGGTCTTGTGCTCCACTTACTCCCTTGAATATTAAACACAATTTCAAAACATTTTCCAGTGCTGATTTTAAATGTGTGCTTAGTCTTCTAGAGGACAAACTTTTTTTTGACTTTGATACTCTCAGAGGTAGTTGCGATTATAAAGTTTTTGTTCGAAACCAAGACCCTGAGAATATCCACTGATCCACTCATAATGGAGTTCAGTGAACCAGCTTGAAGACTCCAGAGTGCGTGGACCTCGCAGTCTTCACCATAACTATTAAACTCTATAGAGTTTCTCACATCTGCACACTGCAAAAGAAGTGCCAGCCTCTAAAGCTCCCCATTTACTAGGCAGGGTTGGCAACGGTTCCAGAAAGTCAGCCAATGCAGATAATTACTGTATAGAAAAAATGTGAAGCTATTTTAGCAAGCAAAATTATTTCTGCAAACAAAGTGCAAAATGCTTAGCTGTTCTGTCGGTTTGTGTGTATGTGTGGGTTTACCTAGTTATTCTTCTGGGACCAGATTGTCAGTGGTTTGCTAAATTTGACATTCTCAATTGGAAAATGATTTATAAAAAAAGTACATAGTGTGTTTTATTTAGTTCTAAAAATGCAAAGTTTTAACTTTAGCTGTAGGACTGGGCTAGTCTAGTCATTGTGTGTGTGTGTTTGTACAAGTTTCTGATGTGGGAACCAAAAGATGGTAAAAGTCTTAATCACTTGCAAGCAGTCCCCACGATTTATTATTTACAATTAAATTGATTATTAAATGTATTAAATGATGCTTATTTGAAAATGTAAAGTAAATGCAGAAATGTTTTTGTGATGGTTAGCTTTTGGGGTAGTTATGTAGCTATGGAAAGCTATGGAAAGTCCCCACAATGTATAAAAACAAAAGTGTGTGTGAGAGACTCGCAGTAAATAAATGTCACTCACTGTATAGTAAGTAAGTGACACAGATGTAGAAGTAGATCGGGAACTTGTTGCATTGCAGACCGTATCGGTTTCCTGTCATCAACATTTTATCATTGCACGTCACACTGTGATTTATCAGCATCTTAGTAAAACATTCAGAGCATGTTTGTATATGATTAGTGGAATAAAACTAATTTTATGCAGTAAAATCGGAGGAACTTAACACGAGTTATGTTCTACTCGTATAATATATTAGTGTCTCAGATTTTTACGCATACGTGCAGATTCACATGCGACTCAAAACTACATCGCTGACATACCATATTTGCACTAATCCAATTTTCAGCTTTGTATATTGCTAAATTGTGTTCACTCTGTTGTCAGAATGGCACGTTTCCAACTTTTGAATTGAATTTGTTGTATTGATCCCACTTTTACTTCCTTATCTAATGCTGCATGATGGTCATCGTTGATGAGCTATATTTTGTGGCCGTGTGTCACTCATAACAACCACCTTTTTTAGGCGTCAGACCAGGTTAATATTATTACAGAGCAATTGAGAAAGTCCAATAAATCTCTAATTGAAATTTGAATGCAGACCACCGCAGACAGATCGCCTCTAGCCTAACGTGGCTGAGAGAGAGAAAAAAATCAATATGTATTAAAAAGGATGCTGCACAAGGCAATTAACGGCTCCTCCTCAACTTGTTGTTATAGTTTCTGGTGGGGCCGGAGAGGCGTGACATTTGAGATCAACATCATTCCATGGAGTTGCTTCTTAGGGTTGTGTTTCTATGAATAAATTGCTTTCTTGGAATAAATTACCTCTATCAAAATAATAAAGTGACATTTTTTTGTCAAATGACATTTGCTCACCTTAAAGACTATTTTAGATTCTTCAAAATATCTTTGCTTAGATAGCTGTGCACTCTGGCTTTCTCAATCCAGTGATTTTAAACACTTTTTTGAGTGAGTGCCTATATTCAGTTTGCGAGGCAGTTTAACTCCATTTAGAGGAAAGTATATTTTGCATTTAAATAATATTTGTATGAATCAAAGTTTAAAATTAAGGAAACACTAATTTAGTATTTTATATTTGTATTATTTTTTATCATGGGTTTTTATAAAAAATAAAATTTGCTATTGGCCACAATTGTGTAACTTTTGCGTGGTCCGGTAGAGTTAACATCATGTAGGCATAATGTGTATAATAACAGCAGTGCCCCTGAAAGTAAGGAGAAAACCCCCAAACGTTTATTTTTCTTGAGCCAGGTAAATAAATACCAGCCTAAATCCTATGGAAAAGGGTTCCCTTGAGGGATCCCTGTCTAGCCCGAAGCCACGCCCCCTCGCGCGTGGCGCTGTCCATCAGTGTAGTGCTGCTTTCTGAAACTCCGCGAGCTCAGGCGCGCGCCAGAGCAGACCGCTGCTGAAGCGCAAGGCAACGGAGGGAAACTTCTGCCGCTTCATCAACGGATAACTCTGAAGAGTGATTTCATTCGACATGTTTTGTCATTTGAACATTGTGCTTTAAGCTTGCAACCATGATTTGGACTATTTTGTTACCATGTTGTGTGACTTTTGTGTTGGGAAATAAGACCGACGAACGAATACCTTTCTTTCACGGACATGTGTTTGAAAACTCTCCACCGGGCTCAAAAGTGAACGGGCTGAGTATCCCGGTAAAGCGCGTCGACCCGCAGAGATGGTGCTCGAAGTCCGGCATGCACCTGAAACTCCAGGGAGACCGGAGCGAAGATTTTCACGTCTTCGCTCACCACAGACGAGGACACATATTACTAAAAACCTCAAACGTGCTGGATAGAGAGGAGCGCTCTGAGTATTACCTCAGCCTGGCGCTGTGCTGTCAAAGCTGCGCCTCAGCCGAGCGAGTCGTGGCCGAAGTTGCTTCTATTAAAGTGGACGTGCTCGACACGAACGACCACGATCCCACTTTCCGCCACTCAGACGTGAAAATAACTTTAGACGACGCCACGGCCCTGAGGTCGGTGGTGTACACGGTAAAAGCAGAGGATGTCGACAGCGGCAAAAACGCCGAGCTAATATATTACGCGTTGCCGAAAAACGGCAGTTTTTATGTGGTGCCCAAAACCGGCGACATTCTCCTGGTGGACTCGATACTCGGTCTTGCGCAGCCCATAAAGTTTAGCGTGTTTGCGCGAGACCACGGCTGGCCCGCTCGAACCAGTCACAATGTGGATATAGAGATAAGTCCGCGCCAATGGCCGGCTCTTTCCCAGCTAGATAACGGGCTCTCGAGAAAGTCCCGTTCCGTGATGGAACCTGACAAACCTATTAAAGTGACGGTGTCCGAAGACGCGAGTATCGGCTCTGTTATAATGAATCTGCACCCGGTGAGGTTTCAGTCCGCCAGCTTTGAGCTCATACACCCGGACGCGGATAACTCTCTAGTCACCGTGAGTCGGGACAGCGGAGATTTGGTAATATCGAGGCGCCTCGACCGAGAGACGCAGCCGTTAGTGGAGATAAGTGTAAAAGTGCAGGATAAGCGAGGTGAGTGAGCCGCAAATGTCTGTGAAATGGTTACTTCATGACTCAATCCCCCTTCCCAATTATACCGTATGTTAGAGCGTCTCCAAGTTGGTCTGCCAGTTCGCTCTCATCCCTCCATGTAGCCTACCAAATCCTTCTCTCCTCTGAGTCTGAGCAGGTCAGACTGGGGGTCTAGATTTCCCTCATAACATATGCTGCAAGTTCACAGGAATCAAAGTGTAATTATCACTCGCTGTAAAGTCTGACGTGTCACTGTCACTGCACTGCCATACTAATGAAAGCGTTTACAGGCCACTTGTATTGTGATGAGGAAAGTGAGAATAAGTCATACGTTTCTTACCACGGTAGTACTTGATTTCCTTAGTTTCATTTCATAATACAGTAAAATGCGAGCTTTCATATCAGCAGGAGCTAATGTGCATTTAATTACGCGAAGAACTTGATGTTGCACCTCGTGTTGTTTTTGTACACCAAATCACGGTTTTCCTTTTTCTAGAATCATTCAAATTGATTTATACAGGTCAGCAGTGCTCAACCACATAGGGGCTTTTATGTGAAGCTACACATATAGATGCTTTTACAGAATAACTTCATATTTATCCAGAATTTTGTCTTTTAACTGGAGAATTTAGGCATGGATAGGGTGATTTAATCCTTTTTGAGTTAGAGATTGTGCTCTACTTTCTTTCATCTGCTCGCATTAGCCATGTAATCCCATCTCATTCACTTTCTCATTTTGGGGATTTAAGACTGGCAGAGCTGTTAACAGCAGGGACGATGAGGCGTTTAGTGCATATTTGAGCAGTTGACCGGGCGTGATCTAACAGTCTGTGATTTAATTAGTGTTGGTTTGTTAATCAGAGGCTTTCTTCATGCCGGACCTGCGGCTGTGCAGCCACTGCTTTTTTCCTTGCGACCGTGTTTCTAGCATATGTTCCAGGGTGCTTGTTTCTGCATGTGGGCATGTTTGCAGGTCTGTGAATGTTGTGCAGTGTGTCGCCCTCTGTGAAGCTTCGCACAAACAATAATGAGGCCGAACATCTGGCATTAATCAAGAATGAGAAGAACGTCTGCTGACCTCGTGGTCATAGTTCTGTGGATGTGGATAATGAGGTTTCTAGACACCAGCCAGCACACATATTTATTTCAATATGTACATATGTTGGAAGTGCTTCCTTTTTAGCCTGGGGACGTTACACTTGTGCATATGTTTTTTAAGTCATTAAGCGCAGCTTAATTGGACAATGAACATTTTATCAATAAGTGTCTATTGAATATGAAGTACTTCAATAAATGGGCAACATAAAAAGTAGATTGAGGTTGTGCACAAAAACTTGTCCTTTAAAGGTGGCATCCTTGAAAAGCACTTGATTAGCTCCATGGAAATTTTATTAGAACCTCAAAGGTATACTTTGATCTCTGTCTGGTGTTCAATGATTAATGTGTAAAGAAGGCCAAAAACAAAATGTAAATGCATTGGGTTGGCTGGCAATTCTCTCAAGTGCAACTTTCTCCTTTAAGACAATCAACAAACAATGTCTGGAGGTGAATGTGGAGTGTATTCATTATCTTTCACTGCTGTCAAGATTGCTAAATATTACGATTAGTGTACTTCTCTTTTGTGTACCTTTCTCTTCTGTACTTGCACTATTTGTACTACTTTGTAGGTAGATAGTTCAGGCTTAATGTGTGAGTGCTTTTTCGATCCCACATCAAAATTTTAGTAGTAATTTAAAAACAGTATTAAAGGGAAAGTTTAAATATTGACTCACCGGCATGTTCACGCGGGAAAGTGACGTCAATGCATACCCTCTATTAGTGAGTGGATATATTTGGCAGGAAGTGAACATTTTGTTCTGACAGTTGATGTGTTAAAAGCATGAAAAATTAGTAAGCGTAAAGATTAGAGCGAGTTTGACATGGGCCAAATTGTGATGGCAAGACGACATCTCCAAAACTGCAGCTCTTGTGGATGTTCCCAGTGTGCAGTGGTCAATATCTATCAAAAGTGGTCCAAGGGAGGAACAGTGGTAACCCAGCAACAGCGTCATGGCCGGCCAAGGCTAACTGATGCATGTGGGGAGCAAATGCTGACCTGTGTAGTTGTCTGTTGGATTGGAGCTGGTTCTGAAAGAAATGTGTCAGAATATACAGTGCATCACAGTTTGTTGCGTATGTATGGGGCTGCAAAAGCACTACCAACACAATATTAGGAAGGTGGTCATAATGTTATGCCTGATCGGTGTATAATAATTATTTAAAAAATGGGCAGAATAATGTTTAAGATAGTTTTAGATTGAATATAGGATGTCCGCCTGTCATGACACCCTGACAAAAAAAATCTCTGGATAATAATTTAAGTTATGATGTGTCCTTGGAAGTATTGAGTGAGTCTGGCCAAACAGGACAATTTAGACAATTTTTTCCCCATTTTTTCTTCTTTCTTCATTTTTCCCTTCTCCTTTTCACTCTCATCCTCATTCTGTCTTTATCTTTCCCAACTCTTCTGCTTTCTTGTCAGAGCACGTCTGATGCTGCCAGTCTTTGTGGTATCTGTGCTGTGGGATCAATTAACCCCTGCACAGAGGATGCTGATAGAGGGTTTGTGTGTGTGTGTGTGTGTGTGTGTGTGTGTACGTGTACGTGTACGTGTACAGAGAGGGCTTTTGTGTGTATACCAATGACAGACCTCTAAGTGCAATATAATCTTACCTTGTAGATGCCATTGGCTCTCTTGCTCATGCGTCTCTTTCTCTCTCAATTACACATGACAGAGTTGAGCTCCTTGTAATTCTGTGCAAGTTTTCAGATTGAAAAGAGATTGACACTAGCCATTTCTTCTCTCACACGCACGCACGCACTCACTCATTCATTTTTGCCTATGTTCCATCAAGGTTACAAACATTATGTTAAGGGGGGGGGGGTTGTGCAACAGGGTTTCATACATTGTGACTTCTCATGGTGTCTAGTCATGCTTAACATGGTCAACTTACGTAGTATTGACGTAGTATTTCTGTGCTCGATACCGGACGGACATATGTCTGTGTTTTGTTGGCAATTGGCACGTATGTGCATAATGTTAACAACACAAACTTATAGTGATTCAACAGTTTTGCAGAGATAATCAATGCGATGATGTATTGTGTGCCCGCATGCTTCAGTTTCGCCCAGTGCACACATGCAGAAGCTCGACTGTATTCGGAAATAATCGTACAGCTGTATCTGTCTTTTAAAAATGTGATGAAACTAAAGACTACAGATATTTGAAGGGTGCGCTACTATTCTGTAAGTACTTAAGATTAATATGAGATATGCAGAAACTGTGATATACGGTCCTGTGATATCCTTGCATATGGAAGATGTGTCAGAAAGCAAAGTTTTTGCATTAGACCAGACCAGTAAGCATGTGTTTTGCAAAGACGATTCTGTGCCCCACTACTATTAGCCCACAGAAACAGGGCTTGATTTGAATGACAGGCTCAATGTTTTTCTGGGTCTTGACCAGCCTTCAATACTGAAAATCTGTTAATCTGGTCATCATGAGCCAAAGAGTTACCACGGCATATGGGGAGCTACTTCCGCAAGGGACACAGAAGAGCTAGCGAATGCCTCACAGGGTCATATATTGGGACGTGCACACGCGTTCATTTTCTTTTTCCTTTTTGTCATCCATGCATATATGCGGCTATTATCTCACTCTTATTGGTGCGCTCCATCACATAATATAATGTACATCCTAACACATATTCAGTCTGTCACACAACAGTATGTCTGCAACCACAGTCACATACACTTTATTCTTGCTCACACATGAAGGGGCTCTTAAGGGTCTGTGTGTATAGGTGTTTTACACTCTTGAACAGTTTCTATTTTTTTTAAATAGAGAAAGCATTTAGTTGTCCCACACGTGATGCTGTCCTTGAATAAGTATTTTGAATTGGCTTCTTCGTCGTCATTGAGAACTCCTCACTGAATGGCACCACCAGTACATCCTTGCTTTGAACATCCAGACATTTACACATCTATAAGGATGCTGATGACTCACATTTAAACCTAAACATTTATTTGTAGTTAAGATTTTTTTGTTAATTGGAAAAAAAATATCAGGAACACTTTTTTATTTTTATTTTTAGCTAGAGAGAAGTTGAGGTTGAAGGTTTAATGACCCCCCCCGATAGCAGGTAGGAGGGGCTCCTGCCCACCAGAGCAAGAGAAAGTTTAATTGAGCTGCTAGTGCTTCTGGGTGCTAATGTTTTGATGTCCTTTATCTAAAGGATGGAGCAGAAACACAGGAGAAAATTGACATGTCCAAAGAAGAAATCATTTCAATTATTAAAGTAAGTGAATTAATTGTTCGAGTAAATTAATATTTTATATACACTTTGCTACAGGTAATGCAGAGCCTCTTGGTAAATGAATTTTTTTGTGAAAGATAAACATTTAAAACTCATAGAGCAGGAGTCACAAAATTGGCTCTACATGCTCATTATGTCATTTTATATTACATAGTCAGAATTTGTAAGAGAAATTTGTTATTTTTTTGTATTGCTGACAGTCACATAGGACACAATGCCAGTGACAGAATGAGAAGGTGTTTATAATCCATATGTACGTATATAGACTCCAGACATGCTGAGATCAGCAGGACAAAATCAGGACATTGATGTCAGAACATTTAAACAGTAGTGGAGATAATAAGTACATATGACTTGACTTAACAAACAGTTCTTACAGTTCTGTTTGACTTAATAACAGACCGTGACCCCCAACATCCATCCAACACACACACATCCACCCCAAAACACTCCTGCAAACATACATATGCATCACATGCGTTTCATTTTCATTTGCATCAACTGTCTGGTTTCCCTAACAACCACACCACTGACAGGGCTAAGTTGCCATGGCAAAAAACGGTGCGTCTGATGTAAGGAGCACGTCGGCACTGTGATCTGTGCCTCTGAGAAACAGACATCAAAAAACATTCTGCCAGGTTACAGTCCTTTACTCATACATGACACACATACACAAACATATGAAATATGCTAAGGAGTCATACCAGTCAAAGAAATATCATGATCATCTTTTTTTACTCATCCTCATCCCTCCAAACCTATGTTCAGTTCTTTTCCATGGTTCACAAACATTGACCTTTTTACTGAATAACAAATATTTGATCTGTTCTTCACACAAAACTAAAGACTTGCAATATAGCTCATATGGGCAATTCCAGCATTATAGATGTGACATTTTGCGTTATGGATGTGACATAGAAACGGCCAGAGAATGCATTTGATACCAATACATTGAACCATCTGTTTAAGTTTTATTAAGCCCTGTCTAAACATCAGAAAAATATCAATCTGTGCACAAGTTTTCTATATTAAAAAAGGGAAATAAACCTGCGTTATGGATGTGACAAAAAACGAACACGTTTTTTGGGAGACAACTAACTTTCTAGGATTTCTGTGAATTAAAATGCACAAACCAGAAGCAATAACACCCAACAAACAAAGATATTTATTTAAATTTTTGTGTGTCCGTTCATGAGGAATATATACCGTTATGGAGGTGACAATCCAATCCTGAATATGCAACTTTATAGTGTAGCAGACTATGGAAAATTATGCACTAAAAATAAAACAAATGCTTTAAAAACCTCAAGAAAGATTTTACAAGGGTATTTGAACCACCAAATATTGATATCTGTGTTATTAGTATAGTAAAAGCCTTTGTGAAAACATTATTTTTTTCATGGTAAGGTTCAGTTCATGGAATTGCCCATATAGTTTTATGGACTAGACTACTTTTTTGTCATGCCTATTAACTTGGCTATGTGATTTCTTTTTAGCAATGTTGTATTTTACAGAGAACATAACAGCGTTGGTTTGAAGGGTAAAGATTTTTTGGTTCATTGTTGGTTAAACTCTACGATTATATATGTGGATGCACACAAGCTTTTATGAATTCAGCACAGTGATTTGTAAGAAGTGAAGCTATATGACAGAATTGTTAACAGTTGCCATGTCCCCATCATCTCATTTCTCAGGAAGACGCGGTCAGTATTAGCTATTGGGGTTTTATGCTGTACACAGCCCATCTCCTAAAGCTTCTCTTAAATTAGCCCTGTGTCACTGCATTTATGCCCCAGACTCTGCGCAAGATTGAGTGTGTGCGCTTGTGGTTATGTAAGAATCTGTTTATATGCTTATCATGCTTGTGTAAGCAATGTCTCAGACCAAGCACGTGTATGTGTGTGTGAGGCGAGGCACGGCAAGACATAAACTAATACCCGCATTGCTTAATTATCAGAAGGCAACAAGGTTGCTGAAAAGCGCACAGTCTTCCTGCATCTCTCTGTCTTTCTATCTGCTATCCATCCCCATTCCTCGGTGTTATTCCATCACTGATTATTTCATCAGTCTGCCTCCAATCTTGGCTCGCCTTGGCGTTATTTTCTTTTCTGTTTCTTTTTTTTTCTTTTTCCACCATCTCATCTCTTCTGCATAGGACCGTCTTTGATTAGTTTGTATCCAATCTGGCTCTCTCTGATATAGGAGACTGTGAGTGTGGCGGCCAAGACTTCTAATTGCCAGACTTAATCAAACAGACAAATGGGAAGGATTGCAGGCAGCCTGTGACCTTTCCAAGATGGCATCCTCGCTTCGGCTCGCGAGCAAGATAGTTGCCAGCCAGCTCCTCGGTTAATAATGCTGACAAATGCAACTGCGTCGGAGACATCGCTACCATTTCCGGTCTGCATCTAATAGGCCACATGGCCTTGAATAGAGGGAGCCTTTGATGAGCGGTAACTCTTCGGTGACTCTAGGTTGGCCGCAACGGCTAATGTTTGTCCCGTGACATTAATCATAAATATCTGTGATGTTCGTAAGGGGGCGTGCGAGCTGCACATCCTGAGATTTTGCCCGGGGGAGCACTAGCTGAAATTGAGGCAGCATTTAGCAGGGGATCAGCTTTTTGTGGTGTAGATTAGCAATAGCGATTCATTATGAAGTGTACGCAAAGTGCCTGTGTGTGAGTTTGCAGTTTTACCTTTACAATTATGTGTGCGCTTTCATTTCACTCCGTGTGCAACAATGCTTCATCCTTATATATGCAGTGGTGCTGTTTCAATCAATTCAATAGGCCATGAACACCTGTGGCCTACATTCTTGAACTGCCTCCTAACACACACTCTCTCTGCCGCTATCTCTCACTGGCCTTTTTCTGATCCAATTCCATTTTCTATACTTTTCATCAACCTTCTTTTTGTACATATTTTGTTGTGTTTGTGTATGGATATATAAAGAGAAAAAAGATAGGACAATAACCTCGTACACATTGTACGAAATGTACTTGAGAAAAGAAACACAAGTTCCTTTTTATGTTTTTTCCTAGATCGCTCTTAAGGATCTAAAATTAGAGCAGCGCACAAGCTCGTCGGTTCAGTAAAGACGTCACTTTTTGAAAGCTTTTGAGAAACTTTTCCCACGCATCCTCTTCGAAAAACTATCCCTGTCTATAAATTTTGTCTCCACTGTTTTGCATTCATCATATGCATTTACTTAGCGTATGTCTAAAATACTGATTATGCTGTATATTTCTCGAATCCCCATCAGTTATGTAGCAGAACGCTAACAATATATCTGCTCACATGCTAAGTAGTCAATATTTATAGCTGGCTGTCTTGCACCAGCAGGCTCACAGAGTACTCAAATCGTAGATTAATGACCATGTGGCATAGGAATGAAGTTCATTAGCATGTCTCTCTCTCTCTCTCTCTCTCTCTCTCTCTCTCTCTCTCTCTCTCTCTCTCTCTCTCTCTCTCTCTCTCTCTCTCTCTCTCTCTCTCTCTCTCTCTCTCTCTCTCTCAGAACAGGATTTTAGGATGCAGGGTTCTATAGATCAGCTCACCTCGGCCTCTGGTAATCAGAGCATAGGAAATGGAGTAATCTAGGGAGCCACTGCTGAGTTCTCGATCTTACAGTCTAACCTCAGGCAGTGTGATGCACACACACACACACACACACACAAAACAGGCCACTTCCAAGATATTTATATATTTTGTAAGTTAGACGTTTTTTAAAATATTTATATTTTATTTTATTTATATTAATACTAATTTATATAAATATTTTATTGTATAATAATTGTATTGAATAATCAATTTGTTTAATTTTATTTTATATTATATTACTTGTTGAATGGGTCGTATTGTCGAAATTAAGTTTAGCTAAGTAACAGTTCTTCTACTGGTAACCCAAAATAATATTGACTAGACATACTTTTAGCTAATGTCATTTACTTGTTCTTTCATTTGCTTGTTATCAGAAATAATCTGCAGGGACTCTATTCTTTGTGTACTGGATGTTAAGTTTGGACCACAAAAGCATGCATGTGCAGGAACATTTGTTTATGTTGTTGGTTTGAAACTGTCTATACGTTCTTTCTTCTTTGGAACACTTCAGACTATTAAACAAATGGTTGGGTGGATTCAATACAATGGCAGTGCATAACTCAGGCGCCATTTATATGACAACATTTTCAGCCAAAAACTGACGTGTTTTTATGCGTTTTGCCTGTTCGTTTACACGACAACAGCATTTTGGGGACGCATATTTTTGAAAACGGGTTTCAAAGTGCAAGTTTCTGAAAAACTATGATGTCATACACATGTGTATTATGCATTCAGTCTGTAAGCATGCATGAGTATTCTTAAAACAACAATGGCGGGCTCCATGCTGTGTGTTTGTGCCACATGACATACTTATTATCATTTCTCCAGCAAAAAAGTTGATTTTTTTTACTGCACTACTACGACCAGCGGAGACATAATATTTATATACACAAATACGTATTAGTTTTGTGGAAACAACTTGTATGTTACTCTAACAGTAGTGCTACATTTCTGGGTGTCAACGCAAAAATGACAACCAGATTAATATGTGTCATGACAACGGTATGTTCCGAAGAAGAAAGAGGGTGAGTAAGTTATAACAGAAGTGTTATTTTTAGGTGGAGTCTTCCTGTAATAGTTTATGTTAATAATGTAAGTGTTTGTATCATATTGCTATGTGGTTGGTCTTTGCAAGTGCCACTAATATTAGTTAACAGTATCAGTAAATGGTGTTATAATTAAAGCAGTGTTAAAGTTTGTTTTTTGTTGTGAATCTGTCTACTAGTCTAGTATACGTGCCAACAACAGACATAAATTCACACTGTAGTGACACAGACACACACTGTTATTTTAGAGTACCACAAAATTGATATGCAGCAAACTAAAGGGCAGTATCCTCATTGAGAACCGTGTGAAATATTAAAGAAGCCAAACACAACATTTTCCCATCTGTTTCATTAGTGCAGCTCTTTGATATAGTCAAAAGCTCAAGGGGAAAAATGGACTTCTCAGAATTATAGCATGTGATGAGTCTGCAAGTATTCAACGGGAAAGAAAACAGCAAAACCATGCTCAAAAACAGACTTGGAAAACATGGCATGCAGAGAAAAGGGCATTTTAGTCATTACAGATGTACGTAGGGTGACCACCCATCCCGCTTTGCGTTGTACCGCACAGCATTTTCACCACTTGTCCCACCCGTCGCATATTCAGAAAATGTCCCGCATTTTCATCAAACTACTGGTTTTTAGTTGTCACATTAAACAAAATACTTCATTTTACCAGGAAAGTATCAGCTGCTTTTGGCGGTAAGCAGCGACGTGGTGAACAATAGTGTCCAAAGAGCTCATACAAACACAACAACTTCCTAAAGCCGCGTTACTTTTAGCCAATGAATGAGAAGACAGCAGTAAATTCGGTCTTCAAGAGGCTGCGACATCCATCAATCAATCTGTAGATCGGGTGGTGAATGGCGATCCCTCCCACGTCAACCTGCCAAAGTCACTAAAACATTGTAAACTGTTTAGCTTTGAAACTGTATTTATAAGTTGTGGTTAGCAAAATAAAATAAGAATTATTTGCAAATAATGAAATGCATTATGTAACAAAACATTTAAAAAAGAAACTCTTTTTCATTATTTGTCTGTTTTTTTATTCTTTATTTTTCTTTTTGGCAGATCCATGTCTATGCTCAAAATTTAAAGGGACAGTAAACCTTAAATTAAAACCGCCTTTGAAATTGTTTTGTTTTGTTTTATATATATATATATATACTGTATATATTTATTACTTATTTATGTTGTAGTTGTAATGGACTAAATTACAATTTATTTCTACGAGCTGCAAGGCAGAAAGTTTTAATTTCGTTATTATATCACATATGCTAGCTTTCAGTGCTGTCCCACATTGTCCCACATAAATGTGTTACCTGTCCCACATTTGGTTTGTTGGGAGGTGGTCACCCTAGATGTATGTAGCCTGTAATTGCTGTAAGTGGCATGCGGTTGTGACACACACACACACACACACACACACACATACAAACATATACAGTTGTAATTTAATCATCACTCACAAACACAAAGCAACGACAACAATTTTAACATGAATTTCATCCATATAAAGCCATTGTCCATCGAGAGCTGAAAGTGAGTTTGCTCATGTCGAGGTTTCTGAAGCGATCAGCGTAGATATTTCCCATTAGATTGTCCAGGGGAAAAATAAACAGTCCCGGTGAGGCTTCTGGCTAATGAGACTTGAGGATTTTGCAGATGCAAGTTTGGCAGATTATTATCAGCTCAAGGACCTCTGAGGGGCTAATGGAGGGTCTGAATCGAGTCTCTTCACTGCATTAAACACAAATTCCACAGTTGCAGAGCACTGAGAGTCCCTCATAGCAATTTTTAATGTTGTATGCTGTATGTGGTTTTATTGTTGCTCTATATCTTAGAAGAGCTGGGATTGGAATGCCTTTAAAGAGAGTCTTAGATTGATATTTCTATCAAAGGAAGAACAATGTTGTACAGCATGTTTTGACAGTTGATTTGTCTCATAAGCGCTATTGATATCTGTGTTATATCTTGTGTACCTCTCTCCATCCCTGAACATATCAATTCAGCCGCTCTCTCATACCCTCTTTGCAGCCTGATGCTTTTATTATTGGGCTCACTTTAAAGCTCTTGTGCTTAATAAACACATACAAATACATTCCTCTCAAGAAACCCTTGTTTTAAGGGTTGTTATGAGGGCGTCAATAGACATCACCTCAATTCATCGAAGAGCCTGGGAGATGATACTGAAAAACAGAAAAGCTGATAGGATGCCAATTAGAAATTTAACAGGATGTTAGGTGTGACCTCTTGGCGTCCTATACGATTTCTCTACTCTCCGTTTCTGAATTCCGAACTCGTTGCCAGTTCTCTCTTTGCTCATCTTTCTTATCCTCTCAACAGATTCAGCTGGCTTTAAGTCAAGTGTTGTTTAGTAATAAACTCTTCATGTTGTTGGCAAGCCGAAAAGAAGGGGGGTTGGAAATTAAAAGGGCAAGTTTTTGTAATGCATGTTCCAAAAGCTTTGAATTTTAGATTAATGATTAACATTACGGAGAGCCCGTGGCGAACAATAAAGTGTTTAAATGAGGCGCAGGTGTGGTGCGAAGTACACTGACACAGCAGGTCCGGCAGCGCGCTGAGCTGAACATTGTGTCTGTTTTAAATCAGCCATCGCACCAGGTCTCAATCAGTCAACTCCACACATAAACGCACACACGCTCGCCGTATCCCGTGCTCCCGGCCGGTTGAGCATGCAGATAGCAACAAGGTCATGGGTTTGAATCCCAGGAAACACACTCACAGATACATTGTTTAGGATGAACGTGACTGCCAAGTACATAAATGACGAAATGCCCATATGTCCCTGTTTGAGGTGTCACGTGGGCTGTCTGACATGTGAGAAACAGTGTTTTCTGCACTCTTATTTTCGGTATCGCAGCATGATCCACTGTGAAGATTCTGTCCGGTGAGTGCTTAGTGATTTGAGCTGCTTATATTGGTGTGTGTATAGATGTTGAGTGGCTCTTCAGGCGATTTGACCTTTGTGCTGCTGTGGTATGGAACCTCTGGGCTCTCTGCTTTAAACAGGGTTTGTGCAGTACTTGAGGGTAGATCATAAAACATTTATGCTTTCAAATACTATAGGCTGTGTGGTAGGAATAGATAAAAAATGATCTGTCCTTGGGAGCTCGTGGTTGATCTGCCGA
This sequence comes from Oreonectes daqikongensis, assembly GCA_026939265.1. Classification (NCBI taxonomy): domain Eukaryota; kingdom Metazoa; phylum Chordata; class Actinopteri; order Cypriniformes; family Nemacheilidae; genus Oreonectes; species Oreonectes daqikongensis. Next base: position 4,553,068 of record JAOTQM010000343.1, on the reverse strand, counting down.
TCCCTCTACATTGAGTGTGTTTTATATGTAAATTGTATACCCTTGCAAAATGTCATACAGACATGCATCCATCTCATCACCTGTCAGTCTGTACACCTGTCTGTTGCACACTGGTTGTTTTGTTACAAGCCATGTGTTATATTAAAGGTGCAACGTGGAAGATTAACGAGGATCTATTGACAGAAATGCAATATAATATACATAACTGTGTCTTCAGAGGTGTATAAAGACCTTATATAATGAACTGTTATGTTTTTATTACCTTAGAATCTACATAAACCACGGATCCCCTTACAGGGAATTTGCCATGTTGTTTCTACAGTAGCCCTAAATGGACAAACTTCTCTACAGAGCACGTTTCTACAGAGTGTTAAACATTCGGCAAGGAAACGAAAACGTAATGACATCTTTGTCCTGTGTCAATTCGCAACCTCATCGCTAGATGCTGCTAAATTTCACGCACTGGACCTTTAAGCTTGGTACGAATGAAGACTAGACTATCTTTGAATATTTAGTTTGAGATTTTTTTCTATTAAGTGACAGCATCAGACATATTGGAGTGCAGTCCTTCAATGCGACTCCATCCACAGCGCCTGTCTTATGAAGAAACGATGAGAGTAGAGCACTTGATGATGTGTGTTTCCGTGCAGAAAAAGAAGGAACATCTGCATCGGTTTGTACGCAAGATCTCGCCAGGCTCATATCGTACAGTCTGACAAGCAACAATTGTAAAAACACACAGTATGCACTCTGCATTGCAGAAGAGCTGCTGTGTGTATAGCACGCTTACATTTCCCACTATACAGATTTTTCTTTACGGTGTCATTCTGTATAAATAATAACTGTTTGGCCTGTTCTCTGCATGGGCCGTTACTTCCTCGCTGTTCTCTCACGAAGTGTAGCGCCACTAAATACCAAATCACTCAGCGAGGAGTAATCAGTATGACACTCATTCAAACAAAAATGTCTAGAAGTCCCTCAGCACTCACAACAACAACACATAATGCGATGACTCACTTCCAGAGAAAGAATATCCTGGATGAAAGCTGAAAGTCCGGCTTTTTCTAAACAGTGGCATCCTTAATTAGTCATACTCAAGTTTACATGGTGATTTAGTCCTCGGGCCTTGCACAATTCATCTGGTGTTTTGCATAGGCTAAATGTCATGTTTGCAGTCATTTAGTGCCAGTCATTTTAAAGGCTTTAATTGCGAGATACACAGAAGGGTTTGTTGTGGTGTTATGAATAGGTGGATGAAGTTTTGAGTGTGGCTAAATCTTGTATGAATTTTGTTCTATTTTGCCTTCAAGCATTTTATGTAAAGCACTTTGAATTACCTTGTGTATGAAATGTGCTATAAAAATAAACTTGCCTTGCCTTAATAGAGACAGGTGAACTTTTGGAAGCCCATCAGTTACTGTATGTCTGATGGTGGATTTATGAAGCACAACCAGGGATTTTATATTTGTGTGTGTGTGTGTGTGTGTGTAAGTACAGATTGCATTCATTTAAAAACGAATTCGCAAATAAATATTTAAAATGAAGAAGATGCAGAAGTAATTGGCTTTAAGCAGTGATTAAAAGGTGCAACAACTATGATTTTATTTTTTTTAACTTTTATTTGCTTGGGATAACAGTTTACTCTCGCTTTCAAATATCTTTGCTGTTAACATTGAACAACATGATTTATTGGTTTTATCTCTATATATTAAAACATTTTCATCTCATCACACCTAAAGTTGTGGAAAAAATCATTGTCAATTTAAAAAATGCAGTGATGCACATACACATACACTGTCTTTGATAAAATCATTGAATTATAGCTGTGCTATGTTCTCTCTATTGCAGTGTGTTTTTCTTCCGTTTCTGCCCTGGATGTTCATTTATGTGATTTATAAATGGACCATACAATGCAACAAGTTAAGAAGCTGTGATGTAGTTATTGTAGAAGCCTTCGGAAACACACCAAAGGTTACTTTTTGGGAGAAATGTACAGTGCGTATGTGTGAAGATGCTGGTTGTTTGATTGGTAAAGTGCCAGTTCACCCAAAAAATGAAAATTCTGTCATCATTTACTCACCTCTTTGTCATTTCAACCCTGTATGACTTACTTTCTTCCGCATAACACAAAGAAAATATTTTGAAGCATGTTGTGAAACCGAACAGCGACGGTACCCATTGACTTGCTTTGGTTTTGTGTCCATACAATAGAAGTGATTGGATACCGTTGCTGTTCGGTTACCAACTTTCTTCAAAATATCTTCTTTTGTGTTCTGCTGAAAAAATAAAGTCATACCAGTTTGAAATGATGACAGAATATTCATTTTTGTGTGAACTATCCATTAAACTTATGCTTGCATGTGACCCGCTTTGACTGTAAAGAGTTCGGTTCTATTTTGTTTCGGTTAGTATCAAGAATAATGCCGTTGCAATCTTTTTTCTTCATCTTCTAGAGATCTTGTCTGAGTTTGAAACATGGTGAGTCAGACTCCCTATGTTTCCTGAGCATGCCATATAGAGACAGGCTGTTGCTAATCCCATTCCCGTCAGCCCGTCTCCCTCTCTCATCCCTCAAAAAGAATTTGCATATCTCTTTATGAAGCTTGTCAGAAGTTCTCAACCATCTTTAGATTGGAACATGTGAAATCTTCTCACATCTGCTGATTCTCTAATTCATCACACAGCTCTTAATTAAAACATAAATGACTGACAAGATTCATTCCCATGGTTCTTTAACATTCATTGTAATTCATAAGCAAATCGTCTCCACTCTGTATGAATTAAAGTGATCTCAGAAGTGTTTGAAGTAGCGAGTTATTAATTCCTCTCTTTGTCCTTTTAGATTATCAACTCGAGTCAGAGAGATTCAGTTCTTTTTTAAATATTTTGTCACTTTTTTCACCATTTCCTTTTCTCAGTTAGTCGACTCAGCTCTCTTTTTGCACTCAGCCTAAACTTTGTAATCTAATTAGCTCTTTGAACAATGTTCTTGTTATCATCAAATAAATATGCTGTTCTTTATATCAATCGCTTGTTTTTTTTTTACTGTCAGCTGCATCTTTGCTTTTTGCTATCATTTTCTCATTCATCATCCACAATCGGTTCATCTCTCTTCATCCTTTTTTCATTTCGCATTTCGCATCTCGCTCTGATCTTTATTCCTTTTCTGTGCTCGATCTCCACTGCTTTGTTACAGACACCCTTGTGAATCAAGAGCCAATAATTCTGAATCCTGATAGCATTATTTACATTCAGTAGTGTGAGTTATGCTACTCGTGCTTTCACACTTAACAGTCTGCCACATTTTTATTATGCGAGCCGACCAACAAGTCAACAAGTCCGAACCGGCCCATGGGTTTTTGGAGCCATGTACGAGATTATTCAACATTGTCATGACGTAGCAATTCAACTACTCCAAACGAGAGCTGTTTCTTTCATTTTTATTGAGAGCACTGGAAAAATAAACATGGGTACCTAGATGGCAAATATAGGGCTCAGTGCATGTTGTGTTGTTGTCTTTTATGCTTTTTTGAAGTTTGTTTGTCATGTGGTGAAAAATGTGATTTTAAAAGTACATATATTATATGTAGTCAAGTCATTTCCGCATGTTTAATTCAAAAGTTCTCAAATGGTTTTAGATTTTGCTCACCCTGCAGGGCCTTGCTGTCACTGCTTGAAATTTCATGTCATCTAGACCTATGCGTGTTGCCCTTTTCATTTCTCTTTCCATAAGAACTCACTTAGAAAGGGAAGCAGTGGAACTTAAATTAGGTTATTTATATACAAAAATGAGGCATTTTATAGGGGCAGACATGGAAGACAAACGTATGAGGTCAGGTGTAGCATACAGTACATATAGCAGATTTTGTGTTTTGTATTCCTGTTACATAAACAACAACTTGGGCACAAAGTGTGTGTATTAGAGCAGTGTATATTAAATCAGACAAACAAACGAGCGAGTGCAGTCAATGATATCCTGGTTCAGCAATGTGGAAAAAATGTTGTCTGAGTTGGATCCCTATTTTCTTTCTAAGAAGACGCGACAAGCCTCGCGCTTTGATATATGCAGTTTCTGTCATGCAAAGGTGCTTTAAACATTAAACAGAATACACAACAAAGACTTGCATTTCAAAACTTGTTTTCTGCATATGAATGAGCATTTTTGAGCAAGTTGAGTGGAATCTGTGGAAAATGATACGCTACTCCAGTTTCCAGCAATGCACCGTGGCATGAATAAATTAAGCGGATTGCTCTGTTACTATTTATTGTACGATTTGCTGTTTTAATTTACAGTGTTGTTGAATTTATTTGGTTTTTTATTATGGGAAGATTATTTGCCTCATCTTTTACTTAAAATGTCTTCTGTTGGCTGTCTACATGCAAGCTGGTGGGCTTTGATGTCCATTAAATGTTGAAAGTTAAACCATATGTGCTGATAGGAGTCGGATACACCCACCTTACTCTGAATTCAAAAGGTGCAGCAACACAAGAAAATGAGATTGGTCTATTTTGGAGTTTGGTCTAGTCTTGACGTGTCGCCAGCTGCTGGTGTACATTGAATAAGAAGCATCTTCATGTTGGAAGTTTTAACCTGTTTATTTATTATTGATCGTCTCATGACCGCCTGCATCATCCATAGGATGAATGGTCTCGATTTTAGTGAATCTAATATGCAAACAACAAGTTCCCGTTTCCTATTCAAGCCTATGCATAGTGAACATTTGACAAACTGTTTTAGCAGATATTGTTTCAAACACAAAATCTCTTTGATGCTGTAAGTAACAAAGGGTTCGTCGTAGCATGTCTCTCGATGCGAAGCAAGTTGTTTAGCGTGACATTGTGGAGGCGGACAACAACAATTTTACTGAACATGACAAATTGTTCAGTTGATCATCTATCTGAACAGCTGCTCAAAAAGCCAGTTGCCAGAGCACAAATGTGTTTTCACAATCTGGTCATTAACCTCGTTGGGTCTCATCTGTGTTGAAAACAGAATAACTTGGCTTTTTAACAATTTTCCCACCCCACCACATCAAACATCACACCTACTAATTTTATGTAATAATTTGTTATGAGGCAAGCACGTGTTATTTACCTCCTTGTGTCTAATGCATGATCTGCATGTACTACCTGTGAGTGGGTGTAAAACATTTGTTGGATAAGTGTGTTTTATCTAAGCTTGAATGTTTGTGTGTAAACACACACAAGTGCACAATTCTTTTTTTCGAAGTCCATAAATAGTCAGTAGGTGTAAGCTGTCACTTATGGAAGTGTAATTGGAATCTGTTACTGACCCTTTGTGAGCACATTGTGTTTACTTGGCTTGGAAAAAAGGAATTTGATTGATGGTTAATTGTCATACAAATGATTTATATTAATGATCTAATTATCTTTTGTTTATATCACTTGCAGTAAAAGCTTTAAGGTCCAGTGTATGAAATTTAGTGGCATCTAGTGGTGAGGTTGTAAATTGCAATCAATGGCTCACTATACCGCAACCCCCTATCAAAACACTACGGTGGCTGACTCAGGACAAAGATGTCATCATGTTTTTGCTTCTTTGCACATATTTACATTACATTACATTTACATTTATGCATTTGGCAGACGCTTTTATCCAAAGCGACTTACATTACATCGAACTATACATTTGTACATTTTGTATAGTAAGCAAGTGGGGGTTAGGTGCCTTGCTCAAGGGCACCTCAGCCGTTACCCGCCAGACCTGAGAATCGAACCAGCAACCTTCTGATCATGAGTCCAACTCTCTAACCACTGGGCCACGACTGCCCCGATATTTACAAAACGCGCTCTGTGGAGCAGTTTGTCTGTTTAGGGCTATGGTAAAAAACAACATTACATTCTATGTAAGGGGACCCGTGGTGTATGTAGATAGAAATCGCTAATTCTAAGGTAATGAAAACATAACGCTTCATTAGCCCTTTACACACATACAGTCTTTACTGGTAAATTGCCAGATTATGTGTGAGCAGAACCTTTCCGGTACTCCCTATTTACTAGTAATAGAAGTTGTAAGATTACCGGTAAATTACCAGTATGAAGTGCTGTGTGAATGAAGAATGAAGATTACCGGTAAGAGCACGTACAACGCATGACGCATGACTGCTTTGGGCCAATCACAACACTAACGCAGATGATGCGCTTACTCTGCGCTGTGTATCACTTCACATTTCTGCACTTAAGTTGTTCAGAACCGTGCCAAACACTTTCTCATGTATTCACCAAACTGCTCACGTCCCTCGCGCACCTTCTGTGTTTCTGTATGTATTAACATTACTGTTTCTGCCCGCAGTTTTTTTTCTTGCACCAAGGTGTGCACCTTTAAATGTGTGGATTAAGTATGACATCACAGAGGAACCAGCTCCAAACTCAGTGTAAATAACTTTCTCCATTGATTGCATCCAACCAAACCGGTGAAGGGGGGATGACCGTGAGCATCCCCCCATCAAAGTCTTCTCCAGCGCCTCATGAAGGTCTTTCTCTGTGCGGAGTAAATAGCTGTTCTGTGACTATCATGGTGAGAACCAGAACAGGAAGCAATTAAAATATTTTTGATGAGCATGTCAGAGTTTTAGGCTCTTGTTCGCATTAAACTGTCTCTTTGTTCCTGCCATGCGTCCTTTGTGCAGTGGATAAATCTGATGGTTGTGGTCTGTGAAGGAGCGTGCATACATAAACGAATGAGCACACGTGTGTAGCTTGTGAGTTTCATTGTAGAGGTCTGCTATATATAATTCTGGCTCGGTAATAACATCAGATCCACGAGCAATTCTGTAAGCGTGCTTCTATGTTGGCGCGCAAATGAGCCCGTCGGAATGTTATATTTGTTATCTCCACCATGGATCTCCCTCCATCGAGATTGTGGCTGTCATACGGTACCTTTGGCCAAATCACTCTTGCTGCTCTTGCCTTCAATTAATTCCACCGACTGCATCGGGAGAATGTTGGGTGATTAAAATGTGTGTAGCCTTTGTGTTTCCCCTGCAAGCCCATTAGCCACTGCTACTAATTAGCATCTCAGCTGGATGTGTGTGTCAGATGGTGTAAAAGAGGACAAGCTGTGGGTTGCACCACCAGAGACCTCTCCATAGAAAGCCTCCACCGCGTGATCCCCTCCACTATCCTCCTCTTGTCTCCATCTGACAGCTCAGCGGGTGGAGCGATCGGCCGCGGGTTAAAGCAATGTTTAGATAGCATGATCAAGCTCGGTCTTTCTGGCTAGAACGACCCCACCTACAGGACTATTGTCTGCATAGACTTCAATGAACATAGCGTTTTCCCATGATTCCTCGGTGCCCCTGCTGCCTTCAGGCTTTTGTCTGCATGACACGATTTCTTCTTGGTGTGACACCTCATGTTGCGTTCACGTCATCGGGTCATCACCATGTCTTTGATAACATGTCATCCTGCCGTTCTCATACGATATCTCAGGAAAGCTTGTGGAAGGGTTTCTCAGGTGGCTTTTCGGTCGAAATGACCTGTTTAGAACAGCATGAATTTGAATCGAAGTTCGAGCTGGTGCTGGTGTAGCTGGTGGTCCTTTACGGGTCATTTGACTGACATTTTTCTCATGAGCTTTTGATCTGAAGGTTTTATTGTTTGAAATTAGATCTGTAGACAAAATCATAATTCAGAAGACACACAAGCTAAAGTTTCAAAATCTTGTTCTGGAAAACAAGCATCAAAGTTTGATTTCAACCAATAATTTCACTACGATTTCCATCTTTGACAATGTTAATGATATCAAGGTTATATATTTACAGAATGTTCTTTACATTCTGGCTTTGTTCTTTACATTCTGTAGGAGGATTTTATGTTGAAAACAGTAAATCACAAAAAAATTTCTTAAAGGGTTCTTTACAGTGATGCCACAGAATAACCATTTTTGGTTTATCAAAGAACATTTTAAATTCAAGGTTCTTTATATGCATGATTTCAGCTTAATGCATAGGTGGGAGCTCCTTTAATAATGCTTTAAAGCATCACTATGTGTTACCTCATGAAGCTTAATAAAATACTAAAAGCACATTTTTGCAGGTTCTTTTTTATATTGCAGGCATGATGTGAATATTTTAATGTGTGTTTTGACTCTATGACTTTGTTCTTTTGAATGGACTGTTGCCTGCAATTGGTCTATTAATAGGTTTCACTCCAGTCACTGAAGGTGCGATATTAAGAGTCTGCTTACATTGAAGAAATGTTGTATCTTATAATTGAGAGTGTGTGATATGCCTCCTGTTCTCTCCTCCTTAATACCATCTAACACACGGCCAGTTGTAATACACTTATGCTCATATGTGTGCCTTTTATCCTGTAGAGTTGCCAAATTGGATTAAAAATGGAGAGTTTCTTGAGTGTATTATTGTGTGAAAAGAATTGTGGGATTTAAAAAAAGAACCGACACGGCTAATCAGACCAGCACGCTCTTTCTTTTCAAGACTGGGACACAGGTGCTACCATCTCCATCAGAAATTCATGACATAGGGAATTGTGTAGTTTGCTTAATCCCAGTCGAAATGGAACCGGGTAATAGCTGTTTTGCTGCAATAATTTATTCATAGTTCCCAAGAAACTAGAGGAACAGTTGTGTTCCTATCTGCTGCGAATAAACGATGGAAAGGAAGAGACGTGTCACTGGGGGGGGGTTTGACAGAATTTTTGAGATGTGCTCTCGATAAGTGCAGTGGATGTTAGGGGACTGAACGGGATCTCAGCGGGTGTTTTTCTTTTTTTAGTTCAAACCCCAAATGTGGCAGCAATTTGCAGCGATTCTCAGTGGATGCTTATAAGTGTTTAGAATGAAGGGTCAGAAACGCAGGTTTGCACACGCAGGCATTTTGTTTGCATTCATTCGGTCATCTTTACAGTATGTTACAAAGGATATGCAATCCGAGGATATGATCAAATGAATGTGGGGTCTGTAAGATGAATGCAAGTGTATACCACTTTTTGTACCTTACAAGGCTGCTCTTTGAAGAGGCCTTCTCTCTCTCTCTCTCTCTCTATTTGTCTTCCTTCACATGGAGGCTTTATAAATGTCCTATGCAAGAGTACACCATTCTTTTTTGGCTTTGATCTTAGATGAATATGCTGCATTTTCACTGCATTTAGTTTTATTATTCGTTCTTTTGGTATGCGGCGCATATATCTCCCAGCGACGTTTTATATCTTAATGCATCTGCAGTTTTACACAGAGACGCACACTCGGCCATGCCATGCCTAACAGAGCGCAGTGGACCTTGACTGGCCCTTGGTTAGAGTTAATGAAGAATTACATTAATGGCGGCTGTTGAAGTCTCGATTAGGGAGCTGCTTCTCGCCTTTAATGAAACTATTCATCAGATTCATTCAGCCAGGGAACCTCAGGTGCTCGTGAGTGCCAGCGAATTCGATGTGCCGCCAAATGTTAAGGTAGATCAGCACGCATCTTAGGGAGTCTTCGATCGCCGGCTGACAGCTTAACAGCAGGCTGGTGCTTGGATGAGCAAACCTAAAGGGGCGATGCGGAGGGAATCTTGCATCAGTGGCTGCCGACCCCAGGGAGAGTCTTGTCTGCTATCCTGATGGATTAATGCAACATTTAGAAGTGCCTAGCAAATGTAAAATGCGTGTGCGGGAGACAAACACTGGTTTATTGTATGCCATCGCTTTCTCTCTCCTCTCTGCATGCTATGCCCTCTTTTCTGAGTCCAAACTCATTTTTGAATGCTCACGCACAAGTTCACAGGGTTTGGTGCACATTACCGGGTCCCTGCTGTGAGATGAGAGTGTTTATTTCACAGGGTGAGGCTGATAAGGCTAATCTAGTATTTAATGATGAGTACCCTGTTAGCCCATGGGCAAAACACATTTTTGAGAGGTCACAGATGTTTCGAGCTGCAATTTAAGAAGGTGTAAAAAAACAATAATTACATGACGATTTGGGGCGTTTTCTTTCTTTCTTTCTTTCTCTTGCTTTCACACTTGTTTCGTTTGGGTTATACAGAATACAGTAGGTAGTACTTCTACCTGAGTGCCGTCTGACTGACAGGCGGCTGTTTTTAAAGGCTCACTTGAGTATGGGCGTCCGCTTTGTGAAGAGCGATTGTGCCTCATGGCTGTATGCATCAATGGTCAAATGCACCTCTCGATCAAACTGCCCACCTGCTGGGGTATCAGTGTAAACACAGTTGGTTTGTAAATGTAAACAGGTGGGCAAAAAAAATCTGATTTGTGGGAGAATTTAAGATCTGTGTGCTGCACTCAGAAAATATGATATGTCAACAGGTTTCACATAACTGGATTACATTGAATTTAAGTAACATCATCTATTTCAGTAAACTTAAGATAGCCTACTTACATAAATGTAATGCAATGTTGTTTAGTTGAATCAGATTAAGAGTCTTGTTTTTGTTTTAAATAATTAACTTGATAAAGTTCAATTATGCATTAAACCAAAATAAAAAACTCAATGAATGCATTCAAGAACATTGTTTTAATTTTATACTGTAAATTTTTTACAATAATTAGACAAAACATTAATTTGTCTTCAATAAGAAGATATTGAGTTAAGAGAACTTAACCTTTCTTAACAATAGTAACCACAATATTAAAAAGATATAACAAACTCTTCAAAATCTTGAAGATAAATGAACATTAAACACTAACAAGTGTTTTTTTTACTAAAAACTCATAAAATAACACTTATTTAAGAAAATAACTCACAAAATGCAGTCATATGCAAAGCATGCTGCATGGGGCAATTCAAATACTTAATTGTAACAATTTAACTCCATTATGCTGTCCCAACATGAATGGATTATGTTACATGACTAAACATAAAAAATGTGTGTTGTGACCAAATTTTCCCAAAGATGTGTTGATTTAACTTAAGTAAAAGTAGCTGCTGTCTATTATGTCTGTATAACAAACTTACAAGGTAAATAAAACAGGAAAAGCAAGCATTTTTCCTTATTGCTTCTTTTTTTGCTGTGGTATTTAAATGTATAATATGAATTAGTAAATCGTGCATACAAAATACCTCAACTACATTACTTTTAATGTACCAATACTCATTCATTTGCTTGTACTTGTTTGACTAATTTTGGTTGCAAACAGTGAGGACAACACTAAGAAAATAATATCAACTATTTATGTTCATTCATTTTTGAAGAATCATTGAAAAATGCAGACATTCAAGAACTATCATTAGAACTGAACATAATAAACATCATACAGTTCCAGTGTTTACACAAAACCTGAACTGCTCTTTATTTCCCAATCCTAGTAATATTCCAAGCACATGAGGTTATTCATGTGGAAACAATTGATGGACAACGGACAAATACGGCAACCCGTAGAGCAATATAGAGGGGATGGAGCCAGGAAAACTAAACAGAGAGACATGATGCGCTCACACTAATCGGGCAGAAAGGCTGCATTATTAATGGCCATAACAGTGCAGAGTGCTCCGGCTATAGGAGGAGGGGTTACGGGCCTGCCGTGACTTATTTTACCAGCCAGTAGGAATAATTGGATGGGCAACCTGACTGGTACAATCAGTAGCCACAGAGTAGATGAGTGATAACACTATGTACATATGCAATGAAGGGTAATGCACCGCCCTACTGAGCAAACCATAATCATTTTGATCCATTATCTTGTACTGTGTGATGGATTTCAATTGAGTTTGTTTCAAAATGTAGTGCTGATATTGTGTACGGTGTAGTTTTGTGTAGGGCATTAAGGTTGGCAACTGAAGGGTTAATGGTTTAAACCCCGGCACAAAGGCTGATGTAAATCACCATTGTGCCCTTGAGCGAGGCATTTTACTAGGCTGCTCCAGGCGAACTGTCCGTGTAATAAGTGTAGTGTTAGTCACTTTGAATAAAAGTGCTTGTAAATGACAAATTTGTAATTGGCCTATTCTGGCGTTATGGATGTGACATTTGCAGTCAAAACGTGAAATGCAACATCTCAAAGGAAACACTAATTACTGGAGAATCGAGCCGTTTATATATATTTTCCTAAACCCTTGCAGTCCAGACAGCAGAAAAATCTCAGTCTAGACATTTTTTTTTTTTACAGGGGAATGAATTTGCGTTATGGATGTGACAAAAATGGAAAGAGCTCTTTGTAGGAGCGCTGTGAATTGATCCACAGAATTAAGAAGCAATAATGTCCACTGAGCGGAGAAAAGTTGGCTCTCCTTAGATCATACTGACATATATTCTCCATTTTTATTTGTCTATTAATAATAAAAATAGCACTGTATGGGAATGACCATACCAGTGAAAAGCCATAATCGTATAAATGTTACTCTTGTATGTTTAAAAAGCAATGCTGTAACGTTTCTGAGATCTGTCTGAAATACTTATTGCTAACATTTAGTCATACAAATTCCTTTTAATGAAACCATGGCTGCTTGAGAATGTTGTTTTAATATGGGTGCGCATCTCATGCGTGGTAAATAAGTGTTTTATTAAAAATAGCTTTAGAGTGCTTATAAATACAGATATATACAGAAATATTAACAGTACAGAAATTTATACAAATGCAACAAATTTAAAATGGTATTTGTTCCTTCCCAGTGTAAGCTTGACTTTTTAATGGGATTATGCTTTTATTTGGCATGATGGCTGGAAAGTGAATATATATAGAGAAGTGGAGAGAAAGAGAAAGAGAGAGAGGATTAGGACATGACGCAGGTCGACAGCACCTGTCTTTGTGTCATGAGCATTACTCATTGGGTCACAGCTCTTACTGGTACAGTTGACAATTTACTTTCCTAATGAATAAATTAGTGTAAGAGGGATGTGGAACGAGGTAGACAAGTAATGTTTGCTTGCCCAAATGCACTTCATAAAACAGAAGCTGGTCCTCTATTTGTGTTTGCAACAAGTTTGTGTCAGCATGCCCCAGACTGCAGTCATCTTAAAGCACATTGCCCTTCACGTTTCTTGTGAGACATGAACCGTCACAGAGACTGTAACAAATTTCACATTTGTTTGAGATCCGACCGATCAGACGTCAGGTCTGAAGACTGTTTTTGACAAGCACAGAGCAGCAGTGAGAAACAGCCAATGAAACTGCAGGAAGAGTGAGCGCTGAGGGACGAGGCAGTAAAAAATACATCAAAGTGCCGTTTCTTGGAAATCATTGTAATTTGTGGTCAGAGCAACAGTCGGGTGTAAAATGATCTTGTAATTGACTTAACCTGTCATTAGTTTTGTACAGTACAAGTCATAACATTAACACGACACTAAACAAGACACTGTACACTATTAAAAATAAAGATGCTTCATGATGCCGTCGAAGAACCTTTTTTGTCTACATGGTGCCTTTACATCCAAAGAACCTTTCTGTTTCACAAAAAAGGCGAAAAAAGTGTTTTCAGATATAAAAAGGTAAGAAAGAGATGGCTCTTTAAAGTGAATGCTTCTTCATGAAACCAAAAATGGTTCTTCTGTGGCATCGCTGTGAAGAACCTTTTAAGCACCTTTATTTATAAGAGTGTATGTCTTTATTTACAGCAAGACTATTTTGCGCTCCAAACTGTAAATCAGTATTGCATGTTATTAAAAAAACAAAAATGAGTTGTGTCTGTAATCTTGAATCTAAATGTAGCCTAACAATAAGCTTAACATATCTAAATAAGTGAATATAATAATGAATATGTTCTAAAACTGTTACTTTTCACACGTTTTGTTTCTGTACATCCTGTTTCATTATGAAATCTATCATATTATGGAAGTTACATAAAAATAAATATGGAGATTTAACACTTGCCTTCCAAAGTACTAGATGTGTCATTAGTGTTCCCCAATTGTCAGTTGACAAAACAGCGGAACAACACAGTATATTTGTTTTTGTGTTACTGAATTCAGTTTTTGCACACAAGGGCTAAAAACAGGACAAAGCAGACAGATAGGGAGAGTAAGTGAGTTGAAAGTGTGGCTATGAGAGGAAAGAGAGAAGCAAAGGGGTGTGTGAGAGTAGATGTGTGACAGTGGAGGTGTGATGCTTATCAGGGGACACTGGGCAGCTGAGGTCCTGTTAATTGGGTTCGAAGAATTCGGCTGACTGTGTGACTCTCCGAAAATCCAGTCTTCAGAATGAGGCGCGCTGCTCGGAGATTTTCAAACACACGAAAGCAAACAGGTGAAAGATTTCAAATGTCTGATCTACAGTGTAACACCAGTGAAGATGTCAGATCAGATAGTAGATCACTTGTGTGATAATAAAGAACATGACAGCGTTGTGATCCAAGGCCTGTTATCTCTCCCTCTCTTTTTTTTATTTGTGTGACTCCATCATCGTCTCCCTCTTCCCTCCTCCTCAGTCTCTCACTTGCTCTTTTTTTCCTTTTTATTGGTTTTGCCTTATTCAATTACATTCAGTATCAGGCAACAGCTCTGGTTGGCTGGGTGTGGGCTGAAATAACATTTAGCACTGCCTCTGCAGACATCCCATCACATGCACACACGTACACACACTTCACGCTCTCTCTCTTCAGTACACTTCTAGCCCCAGGGCATGGTTACTGTAAAATGTTTGAGTGGGATCCGCTGTAGGCTGCCATTGTCTGTCAGGACTCTGCGAGTCCATTTTCGGTCTGTTGGGCTTGCGGGGTCTGGTTACTTGATACAGACACCATGTTTATAATGTCTGATGGTATTATTAGTGACTGAGATTGGAGCTTGATGAGATGAGATTTCCAGTGACTGGTTTGGGGATGCAGTAACATTTTTAGATACTTTGTATAGAGGATGCTTTTTTACAAGTGATTAGGCAAATGCATGACTTGTAATACTTAAAGGTGCAGTGTATAATTTCTGTGCCTCTAGCATCACTGCACTGACATTTTCAGGGAATTCAACCTACAAACCTGCCATACTTATAGGTATATCTGCATTTTAGCCTGGGATAAGAGAAAGTATTGTAATATCATACAAATTATATACTTCAGCTTTAAGCAGCTAGCTAAGAATTCAAACAGAAGTTTAGTTGCAGAATCTAAATGTACTGTAGGCCCATTAAAATACAAAGCAAGCAGGTGTGAAGGGCTCAAGAGTAGGGATGCCCTCATGGCCCGGGACAGTCTGAAGGCCAGTGCTCCATTGTCACTAAATCTTATAGACATTAATCTTGTCTATGCGTTTCTACACCTTGCACACAGTTGGCTTTCGGTGATGCATTGGACATTGTCGCAGTTTCTGCACATGTGGACTTTTGTTAACATTTTGAAAGCATCAGTAGGAATAGGAAAATGTATTTTGAATATGGATAATATATAAATAATTTTGAGTGAAACATGGCCGAACCATTTGAAACAAACATTAGTGATTTCAGAAAATGCTTTTACTGTTATTATATTTTTAAATACAAAATATGTGCTGTAGTCTGGACAGTAGATAAAAATGTGTGCCGTTTTTCTCTTTCAATCACAGTTGTGGGTCCGGTGTGATTATGCAGTTTTACCAAAAAAGATTCATTAGTAAAACTAAGTAAAGCTCAATAGTCTGTATTTAACACTGTATAACGCTGTTCAGTCATTATTAATCGCTTATGTTTTTTCTGTTCTTATGTATGGTAGAATGATTTTCACAGATGTGTAGGGCAGAATCTGATATGCATAATTAAGAGTGCATAAAAACACCTGGATGTGCTTTGGTCCACTAAGAACCAGCTTGCTCTGTATAATGTACTAGTTTAAATACAGCAAAACTCACATCCAGACACTTTTATCTTACAGTACTTACAGTAAATATAATAATCCTCCTGGGGCAGTCTGGGGTTAAGAGTTTTTCGCAGGGGCACAATAGTGATTGTTTTCAGGGCACTACTTGTGGGACTTGAACCAACAACCTTCAAATTATGAGCCTTGAGCATTTCTCCTATTTCTCCAGGGTCAGATATTTTTAGTAAATTAGTATACTTGTGTTGTAATTTGAGGGTGTGTTTCTTAAGAGTGGGAAAGATATAATAGAATGCTGTGGTCAGGATTAAATGCTTAAACTTAATAAATGCTAAGTTTGATAATTGCATTATAGAAATAGTCTTGAGGATGGCAAAAAGTTAACATTGACTCAAAGTTGACAAATTATTTTAAATAATAAATAATAAAACTGAATTCATCTGAACTGATGTTTTTTGATAATTAATAATAATTAATACAATATAATAATTCATAATTTGTGGTTTTGATAATGATGAATGACATGGCCGTGAGGATGTTCCACAAAGCAAGAATGGCCTCTCTCACCATTTCGCAGGGTTAGTCGAAATGTGTTATTGAAACCATATGAGATGCTTTTGTAGCAGTGGATTGAACATAAACCACATTTTCTGCTTCCAAATTGTAAGGTCTCAGAACAGAATGAATCGCACCAGGAACCCGAGCTTCCCTGCGCCTCAAACGCAGACACATGCATACGTTAGAGATATTTATTGCTGAATGTCTTGCATTGATTTAGTCTCCTCCTGTTTGTATTCATTCTCCTTACCAGTAGGAGCAGTGAGGAAGAGTCGCAAATTGATCACAGTCAGGGTGTACAGCAGCCACAGGTTGCGCGGGTCGGGTCGGGGGGCCGCGGATGTCCAAGTGTGGATGATTTTAGTGAGTGTGTGATTGCTTCCCATCAGGTGGGCCAGCCCCCGTCTCACTCCAAAATGAGAAAAACATAATGCTGACACCAATCACAAAGGTGTAGGCGAGAGAGGAGACTAAATGAAGGTGGACCATTTTCTGCTACTCTTTTGGGTGGTGGGTGGAATACCTGTAATGCTTTGCAGGGGTCAAAGACTTGTGCATATCTATTTGTGTGCTGTCAAAAACAATACCCAATTTCACCATCGGTTCAACACTGGTTTCGACACTCTTTCTCTCCTGTAGTCAGTTTGCTTCTGACTCATTCCACAATGCACACTACAGAACCCAGCTGAACCACCCAGGGTCCACACACACACACACACACACACACACGCACACGCGCTTCCACACTCTGTGTTGTTTTTATTAGTGACTCATTGACTTAACAGAGAGGTTTATTGTGCATTCTGCTGCACAGTCTTTGGGCAGACGGGATGTTTTATTTAACAGGGACTTGAGTGTGAAATATAGAGGACTTTCTGTTTTACAAGCCTTTTGAATTGTGATCACAGCCCACTGAAAGTAGTTAACGGCATCAGGGTCAGCCACAAACATGAACTTACATTAACATTTGCATTTATTCATTTAGCAGATACAAAACTAATCTGAATAACACTGGCAGAAGTGAGTCATTCAAGAGAGAAAATAATACAAAGGCTTGTAATGTAACAAATTTTATGACAAAACATTTTGGATTCCTGGATTGTAAACAGGATCAGAAAGGGACAGAAAGCTAGGTGTTACTCTAGTAGATAGCAGAGAGTAGTTGTGGACTGAATGTCACGTGTGTCCGATGAAACCGTCTATACGAATAATGCCATTATGGCGAAGGATGTATGTGTTTACAGTTGAAAAAAAAGTGGGTTTACAGGTGGATGTGATTGTCATTTTGTGAACGTTGTTTTCTGTTCCTCTCACCGTGTAGATCCAGTGAGGATTAGTTTTTAACATGTGTTAACATAGAAACATATGGTCATGCTTATGTAGGTGTACGTGTGGGGAAGACAGAGAAACAAACCGTGAAAGACAGCGGAAGACACAGGTGTGTGTTTGTCTATAGGTGTGTGTGTGTGTGTGTGTGTGTATATGTGGGAGTAAATGTTTGCTTAGTTCTGTAGAGCTTTATCAAAGGTATGTTTGTGTATGCAAGGGCTTTGTTGAAGGACCCTTGAATCATTCCTGTCTCAGACTATGTGTTTTTACTTTGGCTACATTCACACAGTCAGTGTTTGGAATTGACAGCCATATTGACAGGTGTGAGTCTCAAGTTGTCCTTCACAAAATCTTCTCAAGTTGTTCACACAATACCTTCTGGGAGCGAGTTGAATGCTGCCTGTACAAACAACTAACCAAAGTCAATCTGTTTTTCTTTTTTTTCGTGATAACAGTGAATACTTCTGGTTACCATAGTAATTGTTCCTAAGGTAATAGTTATTATAAATGACAACTCTCATAACACTGGAAAGTCTTATCAGAGTTGACACAATGTTATTTATAAACAACATATACAAAGTATTTGCATTTATTCATTTACATTCCTGCATTTGGCAGGTGCTCTTATCCAAAGCACAATAATAACCGTATGTATATTTCCGAACCCGTGATCTTTACGCTGTTACCACCATGCTTTCCCAATTGAGCTTTAGGGGTTGTGCCTGGAACACAAAACTGGAATAAAACCTTTGGAGGATACACAAGCGGTCAAACGTTTTCCAAACACATGTTTTTTTTAAATGAATAACTTAGACTGAATAATTGAGAAAGAACAGCCAGTAAGAGCACAGAATAGATCAAAACTCCTTTAATATTGTTTAAAGAGACCTCAAGGAGCTGCTTGATAAAATTACATGAAAACATTTCTGCAGATTCTAGTCGAAAGTCAGTGACTACACTGAATACGATAAAATATAACATGTTTTAATTTCTTTTAAAAATGTTACAACATAATTCCCATAGTTTCCTTTGTTTTATTTCATAATTTTGATGAGTTTATTATTATTCTAAAATGTGGAAAAATATGAACACATAAGTGAGTAAGTGTCCCAAATCTTTTGACCGCTAGTGTACACGGCTTATACACTATATGGACAAAAGCATTGGGACGCCCCCTTTAAATGAACATGTTTGATTTAATGCTACAGCATGTAATGATATTCTAGAGAATTGTGTGCTTCTATAGTTTGATAGCAACAGTTTGGGCAGGGCTCTTTTCTATTCCAACCTGACAAGATTCATGACAAAGAAAGGATTGATTCAGTCTAATGTGAAAGAACTTGACTGGTCTGCATATAAAGCCCAGACCTGGACCCAGCTCAACACTTTTGAGACAAACTCTCATTGGCCAAACTCATCAATGACATGTACGCTGGGCTACAGTTTTTCAGAACAGAAAGTCCCTTCCGAAACTGCTGCTACAAAAAATGGAAACATTGTTGGTGTAAACATTAATGGTGAGGCGCTAGTTTAAAATAAACCAGACATGTATGGATATTTACATTTTGAATGGTCCTTTACTAGTTATTCATGTTATCAGGATTTGAAGTGTTCATTAAATTTGGGTATGTGTTTGCTCTGTATCTGCTTGAATTGTATAAAGGATTTGTATGAATGATTTGTTACCTTAGTTTTTAAAATAATGTATTATAATAATTTTGTATGTTTTTAGAATATAATTTAATTTATATAATATTTTATTATAATCATATTTTTTTATAGCCTTTCTAGGGAACTGATGTGCAAATTACTGCTTGCTATAATCTTTCTGTGCAATGCATTTTTTCTAGTCTTTGACTGGAATAATGTTTATTGTATTTTCCCTATTCAAATAAACATATAAAATTGAAAAATAAATACAGAATTCTTAAATATGGCATTGTATGGTATAGCATTTACTACTGGAATAGATAAACATGAATTCCTTTGTATCTCCCCCAAACAAAGATTTATGTTACAAATTTCAGTTATCAATGCCCTAACATAAATTCTTTTGGTTGGTGGTCTTATTTTGCTTAATTTATCATAAATGTTCATATTTCACAAAACTGACCCCCAGATTGAGAGCCGCTGATATAGTGAATCTTGTTTTTGTGAGGAAAGTGACTGTCACATTGTGCAGTTTAAGAGACAACTGTTCTGACAATTGCAGTCATGTTCGCATAACACGAGATGAACTGAACTCGCTCTCTGTTTCTGAAAATCTTGAAAATTTGAGTGCAGAATGTGATTGTGTGTGAGCAATCTAAAACAGAACTGATGCCTTTTCTTTGCTAAATGTAGCGTTTTATTTATTTAGGTATTTAGACAATTAACACCCACTTCCTCAAATAAAGTGTAACCCACAATATGAAGGTTACATATTTGCACATGCAAATATGCACAATATTTTTACACACCTAATCAGCATCAGTGATACAGGAATTGACGCCTCTTCAAGGCTCTGTGCTGCCTATAATAGCTACAGTCGCCTCACGCACATCATTTTAAACCCTTAAACACAGTATAGCGCACAGAGCTCATGCTAAACAAACCGCAAGGGATGGCACCCATATTTTAGGAGCGTGAATGTGTAAAAGCATGAGCATTACTTGTTGAAGAGAGCTCAAGAGAGCAGTCACGCTCTGATGAAGACAGGTACCTGGCCACATGCTGTCGGCCCTGAGCGCAGTTGAAAAAGAAGTGTTGTGATTGGCTCATTACATACAATTACACACATGAAAGGGTTTTAGTGTCTTCCAGACCCCGTCACACCAAAGAGCATGTTTCATCAAACATACGCAGTCTGTATGTGTGTTTAGGTGATGATAGCAAAGGTAAAAATTACCAGCGAAGTCGTAGCAGGTTGATTGAGATGGAGCCAAGGTGAAATTGAGAGAGCGGGGAGAGAGAGCACGCTTCTCGAAATGAGAAATGAATAAAACATAGCACTGTCCTTGAGGATGGACCCGTCGCAGTGCTTTTCAGTGGCATGTCTAGAAACACAATTACATGCTTGATGAGAGAACCAATGCAATTTAGTGCTTACATTCAGATTACAGCCGAGAACATGAGGAACAGTGGTGGCTTGCTAGGGTTCATTTGTATTCCCACTGTACTTAATGAAAATGATGTTTTATGGCGCCCGGCCCAAGTCTGGTACACAGCCGTATTGCGGTCCAAGATCGCATCACGATTGTCTCGGTTTTCTTGTTTGTTTCCGTTCATTTGTTTGCTTCGTCTCATCCTACACCGAATCTTCAGCCAAGCCTGAATCACTATCATTTGCTTTTCCTCGGAGTCCACACAGCTCTCTTGTTCGCATTCTCTCGCCAGCATCCCTTTATTAAGGACATTCTTTGGACATGGAAAGTGTGGCGCGCGGCTGCGCACATGGCCAGCGTCCCCTGGAGCGCAGTAATCTTTGTGCTTTCATCCAGCTCTGCAGGTGCGAGTGATCCGCTCGAATTTCCCCAGGTGCCCACCAGCCTTCTGAGTAGGAGATGCGTGAAAAGCGAAGCTTAAAAATGATCAACTTGGCATGTTGATTTGAAGATGTTGCTGTTAGAATTAGTGCAGTTTAAGGATCCGTTGAATTCTGTGGTGTTCTTTCTTGTGTTGACATGTTTCCTATTAAACAGGATGCTTGAGCTGAACATATTGAGGGATCTAGGGATTTTAGAAGATCTAAGCATTAGAAGTTTTTAGAGCAATCTGGTTTTGTGTTTGAGATTTGACGAAGTTCAGCTCATCTTTCTTTTTGTATTGATTCCTTCTATGTTTTGTTGTTGCTGTATAGCCTGATGCAGTATTTTCTTTACAAATTATAGAAGGTTATTTATTTCAGGGACATACACAAGAACACTTGTTGAATTTGTTTTAGGTCAGACTGATTTTTGACAATAATTAAATAAACTCTGCTCATTTCTTCTTCACAGGGTTTTTAAATATGATGGACGTAAAAACAGATTAGATATAGATTTGTGAGACCAAACTGTTGTTTTTAAGTGCATTTTTAAGATATGAGACAAAGATTGGGGCAAAGCTCGTAGCAATGTCTTTCGATTGTTCTGTTGCACACCAAAGCTGACAGCCTGAAGTTTTCTTCCTTCCCCCTGAGACACCATCAAGAATTGAGGAGGAGAAACCAAACCAAAGGAGGAGAAAAACAGATTGTGTGAATAGAACAATAAAACGGCACGGCCCTTTATCAGGGGAACCCAAGCAAGCCATTGTCCATCCTATCGGCCGGTGGTCATGGCTGACGGCTTGTTCCTGTTCCGCCATCCCCACACCTTGAGCCCCGGTGCCTCATTAGATCTCCACCATCACAGTCCCCAATAATGTCATCATAACCCCTTTACGCTAACAGCAAGTCCCTTATTGAGACTAATGGGGGAATTAGGGGCCGCTGTTCTTGAGGCCATGAGCCGTGAATCTTCCTGGCAGTTATATAGGCTGTCTGCAGGGGTGCACAGGTAGCAGGGCCAGTCTACAATCTCTCTCTACTTTGCCCCAAAGGATAAACTGTCTTTGAGTTAGTGAGAAAGAAAAATACAAAGCTATGAAGCAAAACAAACCTTTGTGCACTGCTCGTTGTACTGAGGCATCTTCCTGTGTTTTTTTTTCTGTTTATTTTTCCCCTTTTTACTCTACCAACCCCTTACGGGTTCCACAGGATCCACTGCTTCTAGGCTCTTAGACCCAAGGACACTGCCCCCAGTTTGAAAAGGCAAGCAATTTTTTATGTGTTTACTTTCACATATTGAAGGTAAAAGCAGAAGTGCTGAGAAACAGTACGGTGGCTGTTGTAATGTTGTGCATGATTTTATAGTAAACATGTTGTCCACAAAAACAGAATAATTGCCTTTTATTTATCTTTGTACTAAAAATGATTCAAACTCTGCAATTATAAAATGACAACATAATTTACCCCATTTTATGGGCCAAATGTTAACAAAGATGCTTGTACCACTGACCTGCAATAGTACTCTAATGCTCCTCTCATTTAACGTTTGAGCCATTGAGATTCATAAGTGATATTTCACGCCCGTTGAGCTTTCATGATAATTAAACTCCACAATACAAGTCATGCAAATAAATTTAATTTTGTTATAACTCCCATCTGTGTTTGATTTACATATAAATTTGCTGTTATAAAAGTTTAACATTACTGAGAGAAGCTGAAGAACCGCTGTGTAATGCAGCAAGGATTATGAAGCCCTTTTGTAAGACATTTAGGTTTTATGTTGAAAACGTAATAATGTCAAATTAGGTGAACTGCATTGATTTGAATCTAATAAATAATATTTTCCATAGATCCTCTAGCGCCTCCCTACGGTTCCCTTAAATGCCCGTGGGGTCGTCAAGCCGCGGTTTGAAAACCTGTTATAATACACTTTTATTGAAGTGTTAAGCTCTGCCGTGTAGAGTCCAGCACCTCTGTCAGTGTGGTGACCATCACTACGCTCCACTAACTCTCTAGGCGCTGTAGTACAGTTGGAGGCGGTGCATACTGTATGTTTGATAATATTTAATGTGTTAAGCTGGATTTGTGGCGTATTTAAAGAAATGCTGCACAAATGTCACATAGATAATCTGTGCTTTTAATGCCGTGACAGATTTGTGTGTGTTTTTGAGTTTGTGAGATTGTGGTGATAGACGGATGGGGCAGACGGGGCTGTTTTCTCCTCTTTTGTAATCTAAAAGTCTCTGGGAATAATCTAAAATAATGCTTGATCCATCTTTTTACAGATCTACGTTTTAGCTGATTTTGTTACTCTTCTTCCATTTGTGAATAAGAGTCTTCATCTTTCCCTTCCACTGTGTCTAACACGACCACTCACTCATGTACTGAGCTCAGATCACTCCAGTAATGCTACATCCTCATTTAGAACTTGATGGGGTTTAGTTCCAGTTTTTCCAACTCTGCAGGAAAGCACCAAACAATTATAAATGAGGCATAGATGGAAGAATTCATTTAAATTTCTATTTGATTTGTATTTCTGTTGTTTTGTTACCATAAGTATTTAGCATTATATATTTAGTAATATGTAAACTGATGTCACACAGTATTAATAATAAACTAAAATGATTAATATTCCACATATTGTTTCTTAACATGCTCATTTTTAAAAATGGAAATGAAATGAGGGTTTTTTTGTTGCATATGGCACAGCCTCGACTATCACACAAGATTCTCATTGCGTTCAAATCCAAATTTAGTTTTGGCCCCCACAAACTCTCACCACCTTGGGTGAGAACAAATCACTTATGTTTTGTTGTGTTGATGTGTTTAGTTGTAATTAACAACAACATCTGATGTTGCCTGGAGAGACGCAACTTCCTTTGTGAGCATTTTGTTAACATTTGCTCACATTGAAAAAATCTCCTTAGTGTGCTTTCAAAGTGAGAACTGCCCTAAATGAATCATACACGTCTCATTGCAGCACGCGTGCTAAGAGCTGTAGTTTTCTTTTGAAAGCCGCAGCATCACTGAACATTTATGAGTTATTTCTAAGCTTCTGTGGCTATCTGCTATGAGGCTGTGTATAAGACGCTGCCTGACGTTCCTTGCTATTTTATCTGATTCAAAATGTGCCGAATGTGAATGAATAAGCTATTTTTATAAGTTTGTGAGTCATTGAAACTGAGTATAGAAGGTTCATGGAAGAAGGTTTAGTTCTGTAGATGCCTATGGGTGCTGTAGAGGTCTTTGTGGATTTGTTTGTGCCTATGAATAGGACACGCACGTGAGCTATTTCTGCAACAGGCAGTGTGCGTGTTTGCTGAGTACTGTATCCCACAATGCAACACATCAATCTTCCATATCTAGTGTGATAAACCAACAGGAAATAACCGGCAATTTTAACACATTCTTCTATCCTTTTGTTTTTACAGAATTGGATTTAAAACGCAAGATTACTATGTTTGTTTACAACATAATAACTTGGCGTCATTTACTGAATTATGCAACAATGTTGCACAGTACAGCTGTTTGAAATGTTTATTGTTGCATAATTATTTAATATAGTGAGCAGTATATAGTACTGCAGAGTATGCAGTAACCTCTGTGCGCAGTGCGCTGGCATGACTTTGAGAGCACAGCCTTTGTTTAAATGCAAAATTAAGTGAAGCACGGAGTTCCAGTGGTCCTGTTCAGAACAGCAACTGAGATCTAAATCACATTTTTTCTATGGCACATGTATGATAATGTTCAGTGTTTTTGTTTTTTTTCTAGTACAGGAATACTTCTCCATGCATATCCTACTCACTTCACATTCTTCCATGTGAGATGTGCACATATATGTAAATTATTGTGCACCAATGCTGTACTGTTGTTGTTTCAGCTTGCGTTCGCTTTTGGCTTGCCTGCTTTTGTGTTTACACCATTCCATATGTCCTGGCATACTCCCTATCTGTCTCAGACTTATCCAGCTCCGCCTCTCAGGAGCTGTCCGTAATCATGCCGCTGGAGGAAATCTTACCCACTAACAAGCCACTTACCTGCTTTTCATAGCAGCCAAGCAAGAGGATTAGCAGGGATATGGGAGGAAGGGGATGAGAGAGAAAAAGATATGATTTTCTTTCTGCATGCCTGGATGGTTCTCTTCACAGCAGCGTGATCCAGGGTTGAAGGTCAAGCCAATTAAACAGGAGGTTTCAGGGTGAAACTGAGCGAGAGTTCTTGTTTCAGAATGCATCTTAAACTGGATGCATAATGTGTAGCTCTAGATTTAAATGGCAAACAAATAGGTCCTGGTATATATTTATGTATTGCTAGCATGGCTAAAGCTGTAATTTGCCAGAATCTAGGGTTATATTTAATATACAGTGTTAATGCAGGGTAGTTGCTATAATTTTCCCCATACCTTAATTGAGCAGGCTGTACCGTAAATGACTGACCTGTATAAAATGTAGAAATGTATTAAAAAATGTTTTTTTTTAATAAGCTAATACGTCTTAAGTAGCAAGAACATTTGTAGTAATAGTCAAAAATACATGGTATGGGTCAAAATGATCGATTTTTCTTTTATGCCAAAAATCGTTAGAATATTAAGTAAATATCATGTTCCATGAAAGATATTTTGTACATTTCCTACCGTAAATATATCAAAACTTATCAAACCAATGCCCAGAAAACAAACAAAAATGCCCAGGAACATGCCTACAAACTTCACTCACTGCTGCCGCTCTTTGGGAATTACCCACTCAAGTTTGGTATCTATGTAAAGTTTAGAATTTCAGCTTTCGGTTCATCTATTCTCCATAACGTCATTACAGCGGTAAGCCAAATGAGAGTGTTAAAACAAATCTGTTTCTTCTGAGCAGCGGCCTGCTACAGCACCTCTGATTAACTGTTTTAAATAGTATGTCTCGTCCAAATATTGTTCTATCCTAACCCTATATCAATAGAAAGCTTATTTTTTTAGCTTTCAGATGATGTAAAAATCACAATTTTTTATAATTTTACTAGCACATTTATTTCAATTTACTAAAGTAAATAATATACTCAAAAAAAGCATGATGTGGTAAAACATGAGTGTGTTATAACTTGTTCTAGTTAATCAGACTTTTATTTTGATGCAATTCATGTGTTTGTGTCCTTGTATAGTGAGACTCGGATACTGAAAGCTCCACAGGCGTACAGTACACGCAACCGTGCCACTCTTTCACTCATAGATATAGGGCCATAAAAATGAAAATTTACTCTGAGTCTAATATTTAGTTATTATATGAACTAAACTGTACTTCCTACTTCATTTTTGTTTTTGTGGGCGATGTAAAGTGACAAGACTGTCCTTTTTGATTTTAACTATCCTTAGTCTCTGAAAATACTATACATTTATGTCTTTGTGAAGGGAAGCCTCAGTATAGATCTTTTGGATTGAAGATACAAATAAAAACAACATCAAATATGACCCTGAAAAGGTCATGACTGCAAAGCCAACTCAATTTAAAAAGCTGAAAACAAAATCTAGGAAGGTCAGATATGGCAGTAATAGAAGTTGGACTGATCAAATGGTTTATCGTTTTATAAAGCGCTCAATAACGTTTTGAGGGACAAGCCAGGTATTCACATATTTGGCTTTAAAGATACACCCAGTTGAAGGTGATTGTTCTATTACTGTTGGAAGTAAAAAAAATGCAGATACTAGCAGTGAGTATAAGAGCCTCACTAAGCTTTGCTTTATTGTTTTATCACCAGCATTTAATTCAGCACAATGAGCAAAATGCTTTAATATTCCTTAAAAGCCTAAATTAAATGAAGCAAAGCCTAATATATATTTAATTGTTAAACTAACCCTTTGATGTTATTTCAATGAATTTAATATTGCTCCATTTCAGGCCTTTAGATTAATCCATAAACAGTCCAGGCAAAAATTGAAAAACTCAGTTGAGCACCTCTCACTGTCTCTTATCTAAAAGCAACCCAGAATGCTCTGGCTCCTCTTCTGGAATAGTGTCAGAATGTAAATGCCTGAAGACATTTATAGCATGTTGCTATAGTCATTGTTCAAGGGCGCCCCAGCATAACGCAAAGTTTCACTTTTTCGGGTTTACTAATTTCACCTTAAAATGATCGTTCTTTACTTTTTTGGTTCATACAGTATATTGATCATATATAATACTTTAATAATTTAATAATACTTCAGAATTCTGTTCTGAACAAACAAAGCAGCTTATCAAAGTCCTGCATGGATAAGGGAGCACATCTGCCAGAATTCTTTTACAAATGTGTAATTTGCATAAACTTTGATGGACAATAAAACTATAGAACAAAGCTGGTAAATAAATAGCAAGACAATAACCCTCTGAAGATGCTGAATAGATTGCAGTTCAGGAGTTTTTTAAAGCAATATGAGAAGATATTAAAAGGACTAAATCTAAGAGCTGTCACACCAGAGCTGCTGAGAGTGGAGGAGGATGCTAAAGCAACTTGTGACA
Source organism: Oreonectes daqikongensis (assembly GCA_026939265.1). Classification (NCBI taxonomy): domain Eukaryota; kingdom Metazoa; phylum Chordata; class Actinopteri; order Cypriniformes; family Nemacheilidae; genus Oreonectes; species Oreonectes daqikongensis. The sequence continues at coordinate 4,525,497 of JAOTQM010000343.1, read as the reverse complement.
ATTCAATAAAGAAGCAGCTGAGAATGATTGAAGGAATGAATGAATTAAGGGCACTTTTATATGTGTTTGAATTTGTGAAATTGGTAAATTGATCAAATCATAAATTATCTGATATGACCTGTCTGTGGTACTGCAATGTTCAATGTTTATCGGTCATTTGTGGTCTTGGAATGATTGACTTCAATTTTGTGGCCACATTAAATTGTCCACATTCGTTTTTATAGTTGTAAAAAGATACATTTATTTCATTGAAAGATTTTATTTTTCTATTTTGGAACTTTATTTTTGAGAACTCAAAGGACATAGATTCATTTGATTTAATATCAAAAATAGGAATAATACATGTGTATTAATGTGTTACATGTCTTAACAAAGAAAAAAGAGTTGTGTTTTTCTCTTTCCAGTTATCATTACAAATGTCAGATTAACCAAAGTCTCCAAATTTTTGAAAAATTGAATCAGGAACATCATAACCATAAATGTGCCTTCCATTTCGGGAAGAACATTTGTACACGTAAAACGTACATCTATGTTCAGAATGTGACCGCACTTCCTGTCTGGTTTGATAAAACAGCATGTAAAAGCCTTTATCACTCTCTCTGCTCCAGCACAGATTTCACTGCTTTTTCTCTAAATGTCCTTCACACACTTTTGATCTTCATATGCTGTGATTTCACAGACATTGTGAGGCACCCAGCCAGTATATAATGTATGCAATTACAACAAGTACATTGACAAAATCTTATCATTTGCTTAGGGCTCGCCATCTGTGGCGCAGTCTCCCAGAGGGTTCGTTGTTTTGCTCCTCAGGTTACGATTGAAGAGCTGCTGATCTTCTGTAGTTACATACATTGGCATGTGATCTGCTGCACAGTTGTGTTCAGTGTCCTAAAGTTAATGAAAAAGCCCTGAATTTATTCTTTCGTAAGTGGATGCCAAACCCTGAAGCTACGCCACACATGGCAAAATTGCTTGATTTCAGTAACAGCAGCTATGACAGTTGTCGCTGCTGCATACCAAAGTAAAAACAGCATTTGATTAATACTTAAGGTCCAAACTGGGCAACATCACGCAGTCATGAACATTGCCAGGCCAAAATACATTATTGTTTGTAAATGTGCTTGATTTTTGTGTTGTGCAGTCCTGCGATGCAGTTAGCAGACCTGCAGAAATATTCCTAACTTACATAAAGAATGCACTGCATGCATACATGATTTGGTTCATCAGTATAATGTGTACACATGGAAATGGGCAAGTCTTCAAGCCGTATGAAAAATGCTAATAAACTGAAACTAATTTGGATGCTTTCCAAATATAAGATGGGATGTTAGATGAACTACAGTAAGTGACTAGGTGTAAATTTGGCTTAATAGTACAGTGTGCATTACCATCTGGACAGGGCCAATTTGGGGTGATCAGCTCCAACTATTTGTGTGATATATTGCTTTAAAGTTATGTGGCTCAGGCAATTTGTGTCTTTCTCAGATTCACACCACCTACAGGGTTCTGATCTTATTTTCTCAACTTTGTGAGGTGAGTGTTTTGGGAATGTTAGCTCTAAGCATTTGCTAAAACTTAAATGTGTGAATTATCACCTATGAGTGATGCTCATGATTAGAAGCCTATAAAGTGTGAATGAATTTGCTTTATTATTAAATGGCTGCCCTGAGGTGTTCCCAGCATGACCGCCGAGTGGACTGACTTGCTTTAAATTGGACTTTGATTGTAACCCTGGTGTTTCTGCTTCTGTTTTCTCTGTGAATGTGTACTCATTTCGATTGGCTTTGTCTTAGATCTTGCCCTTTATAAGTTGTTACAAAATTCTTGAGGCATCTTGTATTATGTTTGAATGCAATAAAGCATCATTTGGACCTCGCAACCTTCTGCTCTCTGAGACCATTATTTTAGAAGAATAGAGTCAGGCTGTTATGGACCTATCGGTTTAATTTATTAAACTGACCCAGAAGGCTTTGAATGCTGAATATGCAACAGCCTTTAATAAACTGTGAGCTGATAGACTGGATAAACACCAGACTCAAGTCAGCATGAAATCTAAACAGATCATATTCACTCGCTGTACTATTGTTCTAAATTATATGCTTGTCTTTATATTGTTTTATCAAAATTGAATAGCATATTTTTAATACATCTGGCTTTGTTGACTGTCATGAACAACAACTGTCTACACCCTCTCTCCATTCTAATATAATTGAAATAATAATGTGATAATTTTCTTTAACCCATTTAACCTTTTTATGTATGAAGTCATTTTTTTAAATGTATTTGTGTGTGTGTGTGTGTGTGTGTGTGTGTGTGTTTTGCTCTTGAATGTAAGAGATTTTCAGATGTGCACTTGAGTGTATGCCTTTTTTGTTTTTGTTTAAAGAACAAAACTGTTGTGACCCATGCATAAATGGGTTAAAACATTTCCTATACATGAATATTTTCATTCAGCACCTGAACCTCAGCATTCCTTGCTTCATCCCAAAGCTACACCTGCCCCAGTACTGTCACAGCCATCCGTGAACTTCATAATGGCTGTTCCTGTGTCCAAGTGTACTTTCACCTACATTTTTTATTTAATTTATTTATGTTTAATTTAGTGAGTTCCTACTTTTCCGTACACCACTCTTTCCTCATAACTTTTGAAATTTTGCCCATTAAATGACCACTTTTGGGTTAAACCTCACCTAGCCAGATCCAGGTTGTATTGAAGGAGTGTAAATTTCCCATAGTGACCCCATGGCACTAAACCGGAGATAGAGTGGTTATATTTGGTGGGCTCACTGCTTGGCTCTTTTTAACAAGTTAAGAGGGCAGGGGATTATAATATGTTCTGTCTTCATTAGCTTTAGTACATAACAGGATTCACAACATCTGTGTCAGTGGATAATGAGATCCTGCTGCATATCACCATTCTTAACACACACACACACACACACACACACACACACACACACACACACACACACACACAGTTTTTGAGGTTGCCATATGGATCCCAAGCTAATGTCTGGGCAGTGCTGACCCAAACAAGAAGTCAATTCACAGCTCAGCAAGATTTCACAGGTACAACACCATCTATAGTAGACTTCACCAAAGAGCAGTGGTAACCCAGTTCAGGGGATAGATGAATTGCCATTCATTCCACAACAAAAACTACAATTAAAGTCTGAATTTCACCAGTCCTTTTTTATTCCGTTGCGCTCGCTTCATTCTCCACTCGAGACCTCGGCCAGAAAACATGAGAAAGTGCAATGCCGGTATTGATAGTTGTAAAGCAAGGTTAAAGACAGATTTCATGCCAAAATAAGTCTTGACTATTTACTTGCTCATCCTCTCCTCTCTCTGTCTCTGAACAAACAGGTGGCTTCATCAGGCCTGTTATATTTTTTAGAGGACTGTAATTGCAATTCAGTGCACTGATGCTGTGTTCTTCATCCACCTACAGACTGATTAAGGTTGCAGCATCAGGCTAACTAGAACACGCTTTTGTTCAAATCACACTGTAATTAGTGCTACAGAGATGCTGGAAAAAGCTGCACATTTAGCCCCCCCCCTTACCTCTTCCTCCTTCTGTCTGATATCAAAATAAGAGGAAATAGAGTGGAGGAAACCAATCAGCGAGAGGAGTTGTTTTTAAAAGCCTGAGGGGGGTTTGATGCCGGCCAGATTTGGAGTCAACACTACAGGCTGTAATGCACAGCAGGGCGGCACGCAATAAGTCTGCTATTGTATTGAAATCATAATCGCTTGCATTACATGCCTTGATTTTCTACGTTTTTACATGATTCTGATTTTTCACATTTTGTCATTGTTTTTTTTTCATGCACTTCTGACAGCAGTAAATTGTTCTTCAGCACATTGGCTTCAAAGTTTCATGGCTGATCCTCTTTCTTTGCCCCCTGACATTATTAATCTCATTAAAAATCCTTTCACAGACTTTCAACCATAGCTGTTTAGTGGTATTATTTTCTGGTGGAGGGGCAGAAATGATGTGATGAAAATAGATTTTGACACCATCCGAGTCCAGCGTAATTATTTGCTATTCCCTGGAGTTTATTCGGTGAGTGCAAATAAATGAGTAAACAAAGTTGAAAAAAGTCTCTTTTAATCTGGTTCTCACACCTGTAAAATATGGGAAACTGACATCAAATTGAAAGTTCCATTTCCTTTGGCTTTCTTGCAGAAATCCTCTATCTTGGCAGTGACAGTGACGGTTTAAAGCTGTGAGTTGAAACTAAAATACTGGCAAGAGGTGCGGATATCTAACATTCATTTTATTTCTCACATGAAGCTTTTCCCTAGCTCAGGTGGATTTGTTTTCTTAGTTCTGATATTTGTTTAATATATTTTCTATCAAGTATCAACTTTCATTAAAATTTCTCCAAAAATTCTCCTTTTCTAATACAGACAGATCTGACAATGTTTACACAGCAAGAATATATAGAAATAAACTAGTAGATAGCAGATATTGTGGTGCAGACAAATCTAAGCCAATGTGAGGCATTTTTAAATTCCACAGATGTAAGATTACTAAAGCCTGTTTTTTAGAAAGTGAATTTTGAGAAGCAGGAAGTTTCAAGCAGAAGGGCTCTCCATCTCATCTAATTGTGTTCATTTAATGTTTTCAAAAGGAACATCCAAGGTTTTCCCTTTTTCTATGATGAGGCATAGGACCATTCATATGTCTCTAACCTTTGCCTCGTTCTTAGTCCTTTTTTTGGAAAGAATTGCATTGGTTCATTGTTACTTTACCTTTAGGATAAAACATGCAAATGTCAACAAGCTCTACCATTTATACAATACAGACTGTACTTGAGTTCCTCTAGTGCTCAACATTAAATAAGAAAAACTACTGTATGTTTACGTAGCTGTTGATATGCTATACAAAGTACAATGTGTGTACAATGAACAGCAATCGCATTACAGGAATGATAAAAGTGAGCATATGTACTGTAGTAAGATAAACATGCGACAATGCAAAGCAGTATATTGGTATAATAACCATAGGCGTAATTTGCGGGTGAACAGGTGGGACATGTCCCCACCACTTTTTGGAAGAAATTAAGAAATGGTTGCGGAAGATATGTCTTGTTTAGTGGCCATTAACATCTAAAACTCGTGGAAAACGCAGGATGCGCTGCTTTCACACAATCTCCCGTTGCTCGCACTCGTAAGTTATATTTGCGGAAGACAGAGAGCCGCGACTCCAGTTTGAAATGCGTGCATGTCCCCACCACTTTTCGAAACAAAGTTACGCCACTGATAATAACTCATATGCTTTAGAAATGATAATATGGTAATTATGTTTAATAGCTGTTTTATGTTGTATAAGCAAATGCTATAATATCCCATGGAAATGCAGGTGCATCAGCTTCAATAATATGCTGTACATAGCCAGCAAGTCTAATATATCATATATACATCTTTTTTCATAGAGAAAATGTAAGTGAAAGATTTTGTATGTATGCACAAAAACAAATGTTTTTTCATGTAATTAATATTACAGATTTCTGAGTTAAAACCTTTTTATTTAAATGAACCTTACTTGAGGGCATATATTAACACACGTGAAATATATTCTGACTCTAGTGAAGAGAAATATTAGTGTGCTGATATTTATTATGTATTAGCCCATACTTCTAGGTGTACTTTGTGTTTAAAGTTGTTGCCTACAGGCGTGCACCTTCACTTTTTTCTGCTCATTTGATTTATTCCAATTAGCCAGCTAATAAGCAAAAGGACTTTTTCCCTGACAGGATTTTGTGATGTGTTTTAACAGATGTTACAGTTCGATTAAGTGCTAAGGTGAGAGATAGGTGCAACCGTGCAACATAAATTAAATTAATTATATAAATAACACATTTCAGCAAACTTGCACACCGTATTCTACAAATTACAGTTTGCATTACAGCCAGGCATGCACATAAAGCAAAAAAGTTTGGGATTTACAACAGAGTCGCATAAAAAGTCTGTTTTTAAATACTCATTACATCAAGCTAGATCCTTGAACTGTGTTACCCAGAATTTCTGCCCACTCAGATGAACCCCATATAATTCATATAGTGAGACATTAGAGACATTAAAGTCTTGTTCAACAGATGCGTTGGTTCTCTCGGTGGCATCATCTGTGATTGCAATAAAGCTTAATTACTAACGGTAATCTTTAAAGTTTATTGCAGCGCTAAGAAGAATGAACAGGGTTTAATTAACATTTCATTTACATTACTATTTTTATGAAAACTGATAAAGAACAGATTCCTAACATTACCCACAAACAAAAGAAGTTCTTGAAACCACAAGTTTTTTGATTGCTTCGTATATGAGACGACTGTTGACATGCTCATCTTTTATTATTCTTATCTTATGTTTGCTCTCATCTTTCAAATTTCCAACTCTAGTATATTTGATGTCCTATTTTAAACCCTGTTTCGGGCAGATGCCCCAGATAACGGGACTGAGCACTGAGATCGGTCTTGATGATGATCATGGTGGCACAATTCTCCGGCGGCAGATTATGTGGGAAAGCGTGAAATGAATGACAGATTTTCTCCGAGGCTTGATCAGCTGGGAGAAAGGGGGTCAGTGGATCATCAGGCCGGGTCACGGCCCATCTCAAGCCTCCGCTGAATGTGTTTTGAGCACAGCGATATGCTTCAGAACAACTAGACAACCCATTTGCTCTAATTGACTTTTGTAAAGCTTTTTGTCAGATGCCAAAGAACAAAGCTGACAAATAACAAAGAACCTGATGCATCCTTGCTGAAATCTATAATCACTTCTGGCAAACAGTTTTACCAATATTCAGTGGACAGACATCTGTTAGAGAACAACTACAAAACTGCCCACAGAGCGTATTAATGGGGCCCTTGTCTTATTTCTCTTGAAAACACACAAAGATCAAGCCGCGTGTGTTGTTACGGGCCTTTATCTGTGATCAGCCCAGATTTCGGTTTCATCTCTAGGGCATCAGCCACCAGAATCTGTTTGTTTATTATCTGGCACTGTTCATTCAGCCCAATCTAAGTGGATTTAGTTCAAGTAGACTATCCACAAACAAAATGTTTTATGATTTTTGGAAAGTCACATCAAAACAAAATGATTTTAACAATAGCTTTATTAGGCACAGAGGATATTATCCATGTACATAGACACTATTTAATGGATAAAACTATATCTGACGATTGGACCTCAGAGTTCCACAAAGAAAAAGAAACAAGCAATTCTCATAATTCCTTTTTCCCATTTAAGTCTCTACAACTGCAGTTACACAGAATGAAAACATGTCTCTCATTGCACTGTGACTATTTCAGGATTTTTTAAATAAATTCAGCTTTTCAAGAAGTCATTAAGGCTGTGACTTGGAGGAAATACCTTTATTTAGATTATTGCATCTGTCTTTATCAGAGTGATTACAGAGTGATTTTTATTTCTTTACATTACTTAAACATGTATATACTTAATGTACAATGGTAAGTAATGTATATTGTGTATATGGGTAGTTGACAAATAAATGTAAATATATGGTGTGACAGCATCTCTCTTATGCAGTTTTATTATTAAATATAGATATTAATAAAATAATATAAAATAATATATTTGTAAAAGTTTTTTTATACACATGTACGGTATATCTACCCATATATTTTTAGGTCATAGCTTTTTAAGTGTTTGATATGTATTCCATTCCTATCCCTAACCCATTTTTAAGCAATAATTGCTTAAATTATTTTTTCAATAATTTGTTTTATTAAGAGGCATAATTGTTGTTAGTCTCACATCACAGATATTTTGCTCTCGAAAAGTTAGGAAATTTGCTCTTAAACAGATTCAGTCCTGAAGAGCAAAACAGAATTTGTAGATTCACAAACCCAACAGAAATAAATGAAATATATCTGCTGTTGATGATTCTCGTCGTGGACGCAGCCAAATCGAAGCCAAGAGCTGCGAGAATAAGAAATAAGTCAATTAGCTGATTTTCTTTAATCAGAGATGAATGTTTAGCAGATGGAGGCAAGAGAAACAACATCAACCACCACTCTCTCTCTCTCTCTCTCTCTCTCTCTCTCTCTCTTCCAGCAGTCAAGGCTAAGAGCTTTCAAAGGCCTTTTGAGGTGCAGTGAGATGCTGTTCTCTGTTTCAAAGAGTCCTCATTCTTTTATTAGACTAGGGAATTAATTACAAGAACCCTCCCAAGATATAGCTCCTCCTCTATATAGCATCTTTAGAAACAGTCCCTTAAAACCAAAGTGCACATAGTTTACAAAGGCAAAGGATCCATCCGTGCGGCAGCTTGACTGTTGACAGAGATGCAGGGGGGAGAGAGAGTAAAGATCGCAAGATTCTTCACGGTGCTGTAAAAGTCTATGAAAGATGAAGTTGGCTGAAGTGAAATACCGTAATGAATTACACTTCCTTTATAGCTCGGAGGCGTGAAAGAGAACGTATTAAGGTAAATGGATCGACTGCTTAGAAGATTAGAGGAATTGTAGTCGAAGCTGATTAGAGAGAAAGGTAGTCAAAGTTGAGGAACCTGCGGAGGAAAGAGATTTCATATTTAATTTGAAGGAAAGTGATATTTGATTCATCTTCCTTTTGTTTGATGTTCAAAAATAAATCAACTCTAGTGATGTCGGGCATTAAGCTTGACTGCTCCACAAGCTGAGGATGAATAGGAGTGACTTGGTGGGTGGGGACAATTGCCGGCCATGTAAAAGCATTTGATTCTCAGTTTTCATAAAAACAGAATAGTATGCAGTTTCTGTGAAGATTGAAGACCAAAGAAACTGAGGTACAACCTTGTTTAGATGTGTTCAGACTGGAGCAGGTTACTCTAACAAACAAATCAAGAGACCTAGAATAACAGACCTGACAGGTTTTTTACCCTGTCTTGCACACTGTTATTTGTATGCCAGACATTTCTACTGTTGTATAAAGTGTCACAATACAATCTGTTAGTGTTTTGACCACAGTTTGTCAAAGCAGCTAATAAAGCCCAGGTTTGAGTACCAAGGTATGGAGTTTCTGTTGAGCTCTAGAGATAACACAGGAATGTGGTATAAAATCAGTATTACCTAGAAACTGTGTTGTCATTTTGAATATCTGCATTGTTGCATGTTTTTATTATCTGCAGGAACAGTACAACACTTGTTTGAGCTAAAATAAAAAGATAGATTGCACATTGAGATTATCACACACACTAATATGAAACTTAGGTCCCTAGGCATTTTCTCTAGAAATGTTATAAGATGAAAACTGAAAATGAGTTCTGATTTGACATATTTTAAAGCAGTATTAATGCAAATTGTAAACAAACATTATATATTGTGTTAGTTTTAATTCAATTGGTAAAATGTTTCATACTGTAGATCCTTTGAAGAGCAAAGCCTTTTTTAGGACTATACGTTAACTTAACTGTACTGATTTAGTCTCCTCATATTTGTTTGTCAGAGGATTTATTATGCAAACATTCAAACACTTGTTTTATGTGCGATAAGTGTGGAAGATCTTAAAGGGGTCATATTAAATGGCTAAAATTAACATTATTGTATATTTAGTGTAATGCAGTGTGTTTACGTGGTTTACGGTTAAAAAATCACATTAGTTTTCACATACCGTACATTACTGTTGCTTCACTCTGCCCCGCCTTTCTGAAACGCAGCGTTTTTACAAAGCTCATCACTGTGAAAAGAGCTGTGTGCTCTGATTGGCCAGCTACCCAGTCCATTATGATTGGCCGGCTACCTCAAGCATGTGGCGGAAATGTAACGCCCTTAAATAAAACATCGGCTTCCAAAGCATATTGACAGCTTATAATGTCATCGGTAGGCTACCAAATATGATCGAGTAAATGCAGATCAACTTTGCCAGCGCGACTTCAGCAGAGCGTTTAAAAAAACAATTAGGTTTAACAATTAGCTTACTATAGGTAACTTCTTGAGCAGACGCGACAAAGATAATAAAATATATTATAAGCCGAGGCATTTGCTGCATCCAACAGGGACATAATTATTGAATATAATGAATGATATTCAAAGTTATATTATATTTTTTAAAAATGCATCGTGCCGCAGGGGGAACAGTCAGAGGAAATGTAAACATAAAACCATTTCTGCATTTGTGATCGTAGTAACAACCATTAAAGTTGACGTTTGAATAGTGAGGAGCATATTTTTTAAGACATAATGAAAATGTACTTACAGGCTGTGAGTGAGAACCGGCAGACTGTCCTTGCAAAGTTGGATTTGTCCCACTGTTCAGAAACAGCCTTTGTTAATGCGTGTTAATGCGCTGCACACACTCGGATTTTGGGGTTGTACTGTTTTGGAACAGTATTGTAAATAAGCCTTAACCACTGATTTCTGTGTCCTCATTTGGAAGACCCAACTGAGTAGTTTTTCTTTTGCAATGAAACGCACAGCGTCTCCACTACAGTGAGAATAGTTACGGCATCTTTCATTGCGTATTTGTGGCAGTTGTGGCCTAATGGTTAGAGAGTCGGACTCGTAACCAGAAGGTTGCCGGTTCGATTCTCAGTACCGGCAGGTAACAACTGACGTGCCCTTGAGCAAGGCACCTTACCCCCAATTGCTCCCCGGGCGCTGCAGTGTTAGCTGCCCACTGCCCCGGTGTATGTGTGTTCACGACTTGAAGTGTGTGTGTTCACTATTCACTGGTTGGGTTAAATGCAGAGGTCACATTTCGGGTATGGGTCACCATATCTGACAAAAAATAGGTCACTTTGTATACATTTGGGCGGTGTTATACAAAGCTTCCCACACACTGACGTAGATTTATGGTGGCGTGTTTAAATGAGGAGTTTTAGGGAAGTCTGGATGAGCCTCCTCTTTTAAACAGAACATCATTTTTAGTTTGAGACTTTCATTTGTGCAATTTCACGTGTCTAATATACAGTATGTATTAACACCTAGTAACACACCAGAGATACAGGAAAACATGGCATTGCTCCATTTGACCCCTTTAAGTTCTGAAAATCAGAATAAATATTTACATTTACATTTACGCATTTGGCAGACGCTTTTATCCAAAGCGACTTACATTACATTGTACTATACATTTGTACATTTTGTATAGTAAGCAAGTGGGGGTTAGGTGCCTTGCTCAAGGGCACCTCAGCCGTTACCCGCCAGCCCTGAGAATCGAACCAGCAACCTTCTGATCATGAGTCCAACTCTCTAACCAACTCTCTATACAGTATAAGTTGTGGATCAGTGTAACAGAAACACAGTCCTGCTGTTTGAAGTTAGAGGGATGGTGTCCTAAAGAAAGGCAGCTGAGATCTATGCCTCACTTAAACTGTCAAAATACAGCACTGTGTTTGCAGGATAGGTTGATCCCAACACTTCCTATAGTGGTTACTAATCTGATATAAGCTTTGATAGGTGGAAGCAATAAGAGAAAATCTCACCTCGCTCAGTAGAAGCCTAACAGATGAATTCCGGCGGGATTTGGGCCGAACTGTAACCGTGCGAGCAGCAGGGTGATTAGGCAGCCAGGTCTGAAGGTAAAGCCCACATTAAACCTGCTCAGTGTCAAACTGTAATGCTCTTAAAAGCAAACAGGGCTGCTGAGCATCTTCACTGCAGTTTAATACCCGCAGCCCACAAGGAAATCTTTGTGCCAGTCAGCTCTGATCGTAGCAGACCTGTAAAGGGAGCATCTTTAAAGATCTTTGTGGCTGCTGCTGGAGAATGAAAGTTATACCAAATGACTGAAGCTGAATGTTATTTTTTTAACAATACTGCCAGTTTGTGTACTCAGGGAACATAAGAGCATTATGCCATCTGTGCATGCCTGTACTTCATTGCTGGAGGGAGAACCAAATCTGGGAGGTGAAGATTTCCATATTGCCATGTTCATAATGCCATGTTTGTGCAGTTCTTTAACACAATTTATCAGTCAGTCTATTATTTCATTTTTGTTATACATTTCAGAAATGACAAAAGAGTCAGATTTTCTTCTCACTAGTGAATATTGTTGTATTTGTGGTTGTAGAAGAATCTGATCCCAGTCCACAGGAAATGTTTTTTCCATCCTGTTAAATTTGGGTTAGGGATGCACCGATATGTAAATTTTGGCCAATAATAATAACTGATCATTTTTTAACATTGGAAGCCGATAACCAATATATTGGCCGATATACAGTATCACAATATTAATATACATTTTTCTGAGCCTGAAACAAAAGGCAAAAAGTCGTCAACTGAATTTATTTGAAAACATAGAAAACAAGTTAAGTTATTTTTTTTCTCCCAACAGAAGAAATTATCCATAATTTATCAGCTTTTATATACAGCCGCGGAAAATATGAAGAGACTGCTCCAACTTTTCATTTCAAACCAGCATTTCTAGATGTATTGTGGTCATTCCAGTCCAGTGTCAGTCAAACCAAATCAAACCAACAGTCATCCAACAGCAATGTGAAAGACGAGACAAGACACATGAGAACTGTGATAAAAATAATATTTGAACTTTCCCGAAATACATGTACAAATGTTTTTCTTGTATTGCTTAAAAGTGAATATGAACTTGTTTTATTTGCAGTATTTGAGGTCTGAAAAATACAGAGCATCTTTTCTGATATTTTGACCTGTTTCTCCAGTTCTCATTTTCTGCAAATAAACAATATTTTATAATATATATATTGTTAGTTCACAGAATGAAACAAGAACGATAATTTTACCTAAACACCTACCTATAAATAGTAAATTCAGACAAACTGAAATGATGCTTTGAAACGGTCTCTTAATTATTTTCACGGCTGTATATTTAATACATCAAGTTTATCACTAACATTAATGATATGTTAGATAATATATCGTGCATCCCTAACTTGCGTATCAACTTAGTCTCTAATGTTTCTCATAAAATTGCTCAGGAGAAATAAACTCTTAAAAACTGTTAAAGCTCTAAAATGAATTGTATTGATGAAATAACCTGAATTTTAGTAAATTTAATGAGAAACGTTTAAAAATATCGAAATCTTTTATAATATTGATTTTTGATTGGAGACATATGAGCTCAGTTTACAGTATTGTTCACATCTTTTCTATAACTCTAATGGAGACATTTCTATAATATAATATCTGAAATGCAGAACATTTATCTTGGTTTCTATTTAAACTCATTGATGTCTAGGAGAAATAATTGAGATACTAAAGAGATCTCATCTGTTATTTTTCTTTTCTATGGGAAAGCAGCCGTTACATGTGTCATTATCTTCAATGATTCATTAGAAATCTATATTTATATACTGTATGTACATACAGCATGCTGTGGTTTTCCTGGTCTTACACAAGCTCCACTATTGCTCTTGTATCAGAAGTTAATTGAAACAGTCTGTTTAGTAGCACTTCTTTAGAAATCTGCTAACTGTACAGAAATGATATTTTGCCATCTCAGAGAAAGCCGTACGTGTGTGCGTGTGTGCGTGTGTGCGCGTGTGCTTTTGTTCAGTTTTATTCACAGAATTATTTCCTTTGCGCTTCTGTCATTTACAATTTGCATATGCAATTTTGTGTTGGCAGGTTTTTCTTGCACTGTATTTTTCTGCTGTGTCTTTTCTTTAATTGAAAGTTTGATGTGGAAAAAGAAACCTGAGTACCTAACCCTTTATAATAAGATTATGAAAGTGACAATTCCACAGAGGGAACAAATGGCCTTTTTGTAATCCTCTGAGATAGTATTTAATTAGCTCTCTCTCTCTTTCTCATTCTCTGGTTCTTTCTTCAACACTCCGCCATCCTGTCTTTCCCTATTTTCTTCCATAGTTCTCAGTTCTTGCTGTGAGACAGCTCTTTTGCCCAACCCCAGAGACGCAGGGCTCCTGTTAGTTAGCTTACGTGCTGAGTTCAGAATGAAAAAAATGCTCTCCATTGCAGACGGCTGCAAATTGCATCTCTTGCGCTCTCTGTCAGCAAAAATCAGGGTCGAGAGAGTGTAACTTGTGGTTCCCGTAGTGAATTCCTCTGTTTCTTTTCCTGTCTAACATTTGATTTATTTCATAATACTCTATCGTGCATTTGTACCGTGGTTTTAGACACTTGGGTGACCTGCAGCTGTCAGGTGTTTTGTTTTCTTTCACAGAAGTGTTTTTCTTTTGCGGGTTTATACTGTAAGCGTGTAATTGTTCTTGTAGACCTGAATATTATTGAGGGCATCTTTAAATAACGTGGGAAAACATTACAGCTAAATGCTTGTGTTGCCCTTTCTCTCCCCTCTCTCTAAATGCGGATTCATTTTCTTCCTCTATCACTTTGATCCGCATCTATTTTTTACTACTTTTCTTGTCTGCACTCATTTTTAATGACATTGATTTAATGCAGTCATTTAGCAACCTGTGTTTTCTCCTTCCTGTTGTCCGAGTGCGGTTTCCATAACAACCTCAGGGCCATTCCAACGGTGCCGTAGGCTATATTGTCTTAATCACACATTGTTGCTTTCTGGCTTTTTCATTATTGCTTGCTTCCCTTCTTGTTCTGGTTGGTAAATTTCCTCCTCGTTCGCTCTGTTTCTCGCAGGTATATACACACCCACATCTGTTTAAGCCCAATAATCCCCATCTGTTTTCCATCATCCAGCTGAAATATGAATTTATGTCTTAATTTTCTCTTTCCGAAGCAACCAACTACAGTAAACAGGAGATCTGAATTATTTTTTTTACTCGTTCACTGTCATGTTTTGGAGGCTCGCTGATGGTCTTTCGATCTGGCATCCAGAGAGGCCTTCACCAGCTCGTTTTTCTCCCTCCAGGCGTTCAGTATCTCAATTCATTTCTCACACTGGGCTTCTGACTGGCAGGTCATGTTGAGCACAGGCACCCTGATGTTGCGACTGCGATTATGGGAGCTTTTAGGATGTGCAAAATAGTTTTGTTTTGCCTCAAAGAGTGTAAACTCATCTCTAATGGGTTGAGGGTTAATATGCTTGATGTAAAAATCTGAGTAAGTTCCTAAAAAAAATATGAATTTGGAGCTCAGTATGAACAAATTGGCCCTTAGGTGACAAGCAGATGTTTTTTATGTTAAGATGCTGAGAATCATCTTTCCTCTTTTAAGGAATTTGTTTGGAATCTATCTGACAGTCTGTGGCACATCCAAGATGACCTTTTACTTATTTATGTGCTTGGATTAGGCAGCACAAAGGTTAGGAAATGATCTTTTTGTAAACAAAAGTATAAAAGTATAATTATGCTAACATTTATCATTTTTTTAATTAAAAAACAATTATTTATTAAAGAATTTAAATTAATGACCAAGTAATGAAGAAAAAGCAGCCATATATATTTATATATGTTCAGCTGTGAAAATAATTAAGAAACCATTATCAATTTTAGTTTAAGCAGCATGTATTGTTGTCATTCTAGTCCAGTGTCTGTTGAATTTCAACCAAATCAAACCTCAGGAGTGACATAATGTCATCCAATGTGAAAGATTGATAGCGTGACAAGACACAAGAAAACTGTGATAAAAACCGAGGTTATTGCATAAAAATATATATTTTTTACTTTTCCTAAATACATGTACAAATATTACTGTTATATTGCTTAAACTTAGACAATGAACTTGTTTTCTTTGCAGTATTTGAGGTCTGAAAAAAATGCAGATCATCTATTATGTTTTACCTAAATACATATACCTATAAATAGTGAATTCAGAAAAACTGAAAATGTTCTTTGAAATCGTCTCTTAATTTAAGTTAAATAGTTGATGATTGATGTTTTAACAAACATTTATAATATATAGCGAAATAATAATTTTATAATAATATTACTGAAGGTTTGGCCTTATCTGCGTTTTATACAGAGTAATGGGTCAATTATAAATATTTCATTTTAATGTCATAACTTTTCTCAGTTTTACATTTTTCAAAACACTAAACTTTTTTTCTAATTTTAAGTAAAAATGTTCAGCGCAGTTGCAGACTTTTGCACCCCTACTATCTATCCATACTATCTATCTTAATCTGTCTCTCTTGCCCACCTCCTCTATGTATTAATCTATTATTAATAATCATTTTATATAGATGCAAACCTGGAGCTTAAGTTAATCTTTTTCACTGCCTCTCCCACCAACTCCCACGCTCTCACCTCTCTCTCTCTCTCTCTCTCTCTTTCTCTCTCTCTTCTCTCTCTCTCTCTCTCTCTCTCTCTCTCTCTCTCTCTCTCTCTCTCGCACGCTCGATCTCTCTGCTCTGTTCTTACTCCGTGTCTCTCCGCTGCGTGTGAGGCAGCAGGTGTGCTGTCACAGGCAATGAAAGGGCCAATCACCTGGGGAATCAAAGAGCCCATGACTCTGTCACTCCACACATACTCTGACAGACAACCCACTATTTATACCTCTTTCTAAAAAAGAAAATTCTGGGGGGAAAAGATATAAAGTGAAACGGAGGGATGCTTTTGAAGGACTGATTGAACAAGTCTGGAAACAAAAGAGGGAAAAGATCCTAGCGTGTTGTTTCGGTTGCCGTAAAGTTTTATGCCGACACATTTTTCTTTTGTCCTTCCCATTTCGCTTTGCATTTCCATGATGAGTGTGTTGCATAAATGTGCGCCGAAGCTGTCTGCAGTTCTCTCGCTCTGCAAAATGATGATTGTGATAAAGAAGGAATGTCTAATGAGGCGATGCAGCAGCTAAACGTAGCAAACGCTGCCATGAGGAAAACACTCCACTCATTAGTATCTGCCATTCTCTCCAACTTGCATGTAAATGTGTCTCTGCATCTGTGATGTTTTGTAGCGCACATTTTTATGGAAAATAAGAATCAAAACATTTCGGGACTGGGATGCAGAAGCTGCTCTGAACTCTTGCTGGGAAGCAACGCAGATCGTGACACGATCACGCAGGGCCAAAACATGACCTTGTGCTGTTTGTCTTGTGAACGGAATATGCAATTATAAAAGTAGCACAGTCTTGTTCTTTTCCGTCTCTGGTTTTAACTTTTCAGATGCATTGAAATTGAAAAAAGCTCTTTTCTCCATTTCAGGTTCTGAGTGGTATACAGTGCGAGTGGAACTGACAGTGATGGATGTAAATGATAATGCCCCAGAATGGACAATGGTACCCTTCCCCTATCTGAGTGTTGCATCTGCTAGCGCCCCACCCAACACACTGGTCTATAAGCTTCAAGCCAGGGATGGTGATGAGGGCATCAATGGGGAGGTGGAATACTTCCTGTCTGATGGTAAGCAACTCCTCCATCTACCTTATGTCAGCTTTACTGCAAACGTTTACTGCAGAATGTCAAGATCAATATGTGTTTTACATAACAGGAGGTGACGGGAGGTTTGAGGTGGACAGGAAGAATGGCCATGTGCGGACCACAGGTCTACCACTGCAGAGAGACAGAGAATACCTGCTAACCGTGGTGGCCGCCGACCGTCAGGGCAGCCGCGGACCTCCTGCCGTAGTGTCCATCATCGCGGGTCCGAGAGCTCCTCAGTTCACCAACGTATCTTATACAATTTCTATACCAGAGAACACACCAGAAGGACAGCCGTGAGTGCAGCTTTAACAAGCACACATACTCTTATTTCCATACTGTAATTCTAGCACACCCTAAATGCATCTCCTATGCTGCGCCAACACTACTTATCCATCAGGCTAACAAATAATAGCAACAAATCATACTGCACTTACACACAGCCATCTGCATGTCCTTTCCCTCTCATTGATGCATAGCTCGTGTGAGTCTTCATGTACTACATGCAAAATTCATGGAATAATGATCTTTGACTATGGCAGGGTACAGTGATAGGCATTAAAGATGCATTAAAGATGCATGCGCATCAGAACTTTGTTCTGCCCGTATAGATACTGCCACTCTCAGTGGCATGCATTACAGGCCTTAGCATGTAAAAGCCTTTTATATTTGCTGGTTTAATGGATTTGTTACTTGTGCTTGCTCTTTAGGTGACAAATAGATTCTGTGTTTTTTTCCAGGTGCAGTCAGTGTTAATTGTTAAGCTCTTTGATATTAGATGAGTCACTGTGAAATGATTTGCGTGATGCCGCTACATGGAAGAACGATTATCCCTTCTCTACACGCACAGATCAAGCTTTGCCTTGTAGCAAATGATCTTAAATCCACATGGAACACAACTAAATCCGTTTATGGCAGCTCGATGTGATTAAATATTCATGGTATTACATATATATTTTTCTACCTGTAATTTTACGATATTGCTTTTTCAGTAAATATGCTGCGGTACTGGAGGCAACATGTTATTTAAGAAATGAATCTGTTAGGCTGTATCTTCGCCAACATATGGTTAACCAACAATGTTAGGATTAGAAGTATACTGCTCATGACATCGAAGTGGGGTGACGTTAATCTTTTCCCCAAACGTTCTGGTCTCCGCCTGACAGTCAGAGCAGGCCGAGACAACTGGTGAACTCAGAGTTACAAAATAGAGTTACAATACCTGAAGGAAAGTCAGATTTACTTTTGATTGCCATCCGTCTGCTGTTAAGCTTCTTTGGGATTACAAAATACATTCATGTCAATCTTGTCATCACAAATGGGGCCTGGCTGGATGGTCATAACGTTGCCTTTATTTCCTATAGTTTCCTTCAGTCATGCTGCATTAAATATTGTTTTCTACATAATAAAGTCATCTCTAGACAATAAAAATAAACAAAAGCTACATGCTTCCATCGAAACAGATTTGTACTGCCTTGTTGCGAAAAGTTGTTGTTTAGTTTCCTACTAGATGCGATGAAGATGTTAAGGTCTGAGTGGAATATGAGCTCAGGTCACCTGCACACAATACACCCACTCTTTAAAACATACATACATAGTATAAGAATATACAGCACATTGCATTTCTACAGTTAATTTCTTTAGTAATATAAATTCTAGAGCACAGATAACTCAACCAATAACTCAAAATGCAAGTAACTTGTGCTATATAGAAAATGTTAAGAAACAGTTTGATGTTCAATATTAATAGTCATTATATGAATTAATAACATTCAGAAGAAATATGAATTTAATATTCATAATCAATATCGGCAGATATCACTCTGAATAATCAGCTATCGCATTATTGTAGAAATTTAGTATCGGCGCATCTCTAATAAATACTATTTATGTTACTTTATTACCTAATCTTCTGGTATACAAGAAGAAACAAAAACTAATAAGATTTTAATTTAATAGAGAACTAAAACAATTAAACTGCATAGACGGATAATGTTGGATGAAAAAAAGATGCATTAATCAATTTATAACGTGTCTGTTGTCCCAACACAAATGGATTGAGTACATTTCCATATTCCATTTTTCAGATTTAAATGAAGTGTACCCAATGAAATTGTGACAGAATGTTCAGGAATTGTATTGCATTGGCTTATTTAAACAGAAATTAATTTTTGGGTGTACATTGCATATTACCGAGTGAATTATTATTATTTTTTCCACATTTACAGAAGATCAATATAAGCCCCTGGCAAATCCCTTTCCTGCTTAACCTTCCATTTTCTTCTCTTTACATTATTCCCCAAACGCACAATCTTCTGCTTCCTTGCGTTTTTTTGTCTGATACATTTCGCTTCCTCAGTCATTATGACTAAATGCGTCCACAGAAAGTGGGTTTGAAAATATAAAAGGCTCCTACTAAGTGCTTCTTGAAAGTTGCTTTGATTGAAACAGTTGTGAAATGTGTGTGCCACAGATGGCCAATTTAGCTCAAAAAGTCCTTTGTGCTGAACACTTAGAATTGTATTTATCTTAAATTTACTGATTTTCTCTTTTGTGTTTACTCATTGTAGAACACCAGGTCAACATTATACTATCTCTCTCTTATCTCTTCCAGCTTCATAGTCACTCCAGCAATGTCCTTTCAAAAACAGCCAATAACATACAGCCTCCTCATCAATCCCAGCAGTCTTTTCAGCATCCATCAGGAGACGGGGGAGATCAGTCTGACCCGCAGTGTAGACTATGAAAGCGATCAGCACCGTTATCTGCTGCTGGTGAGGGCCAGTGAGAACCAGGACAGTCTCAGCAGTGCTGCAGAGGTAAGGGATGAGACTTTACCAGTAAAAAAAGGACATTTCACCCAAAAATGAAATTCTGTCATCATTTACTCACTCTCTTGTCATTTCAAACCTGTATGACTTTCTTCCACAGAACACAAAAGAAGATATTTTGAAGAATATTGGTAACCAAACAACTGTGGTACCCATAGACTTGCACTGGTTTTATGTCCACACAATAGAAGTGAATGGGTACCGCCATTGCTCGGTTACCAACATTCTGCAAAATATCTTGTTTTGTGTTCTGCAGAAGAAAGAAATTCATACAGGTTTGAAATAATGAGAGGGTGAGTAAATGATGATTTTCATTTTTTGTTGAACTATCCCTTTAAAACCCAAATATTTAACTTCATTTTAATGATTATGTTGATGTTACTCTTAGATTTAAAATCATTATTTTAACCTTACTGTAAGTATTGAGTTCCATAGTTAGAGTTAATAATTAACTGTGACAAATAAAGAAACCAAATATTAGTTAAACATTAAAACACAATAAAAATGAAAAGAGATTTTGAGGACATAATAAAAATGTATTAGTCTCCTTATGTTAACTCGGAATGGTATGCTCATATTAATGATTTAGAAGTTGATCTAGCGGTTACATAACGTGACCTACAATTTTATGTACATAGAAGCATACACCATGTACAGCAAAATCAGTTGAGAGTCATTTCAATGCAAATGTTAACCCAGACCTCCATTTGCCCTTTAATTAAGACATATAGATAATAATATTCATGTTTTTTATGCCTTCAACTGAAATTACAGTCACTTAGCCTAAAACAGAGGGGTTCGGCACTGTGGGAGATGTAAGGGCAAGAATTTAACCGAAATCAAAGAGATGCCCAGCAGTCCTGTTCATGCCTCTTACAAAAACATTACCCTGGAGGACACAGACTCTCCTCATCAAGGCTTGATCCGCGCTGCTCGCCGATCCATGCATCTGTCCTGGCCCGAGGCAGGCTGGCCAAGAACCCAGCTATTGGCCGGGGAATGTCACATAACAATGCCTGCCACAGTGTTTCTAAGAGGGGAGAGGAAAATGCAAAAAAGATTGGCAGACGCTCTTGACTTCAGTCCCACGAGACACTGTTCAGAGAAAAATTTTGCCTGTTGCATTTTTTGCATTCAGCCACACAGCAGCCCCGTCTGTCAACCTGAAATCACTCTCTCCTCACATCTCAGTTTCGGGATCCCTGTGCGCCTGTATCAAAGCAAAAACCCCAAGCAAAACAAAATAATGGAATTTAATAGCATTTAAAAATTACAGAATTAACAATGTGTATAATGTAACAGAAAATCAAAAATTACGGACATAATCTTAGCTTGAAATCTGTTTCACAGACAGTCTCGCAGGCTGTAGTGAGGCTCCTCGGCAGGGTCTTAATATGGCACCAAAGGAATTTGCGACAGATCAGAGAGTCTTGGTACAGTTTTTCTGTCAACAGAAAAAATAAGCAATCTGTTTTAACCACAGGGAGTAACACTTTTAAGACTTATAAAATAAGAATCTGGACAGTTACCCAGATGATCGTATATGACTTCTGTCTCCCTCAGGGATTTTTTACTCCGTCCTGTAGCTGTGCTTGTCTTGCTTCAAACTTATATAAAGGCATTTTATTTCATGCGATTTTGGATTATGGTCTCAGTTAGTGTTAGAAATCTGAGTAGCTCTGTGATCTGTCTTCTCAATTTTGACCATTTTAAGACTAGTTCGGTCTATTTTCATCTCTCCGGTCTCTGAAATTGAAGTGTGTAGGTTATTAAAGTGACTTAGCAACTGCCAGGGAGCTGAGAAACAGTGTCAGGGAAGAAAGCACTCAAACTGGGTTTTCCTCCTCCAGACAGCAACTTTCAGTTTAATTCTGCTGCCCCTATGAGTCTCCCTGATGCTTCTGGAACAAATAGGAAAAGTGCTGAAAATGCCTATGTGTATCAAAGGACGTTTAGACACAGATGTTCGGTTATGTAAGAACATACATTTTATTAGTTTTAGAATTAGAGCCAGTTAGACCAAACTGGCTGATAAATAGAGTAAGTATGATTTTATTGTTTTTGATATGCAGTTTTAACTCTTTCCTCTTTGAAACAGTCACTTTAATGAATTGCTTTCCAATTATTCTAATATGTTTCATTTATTTTGTTTTTTTATCAGGTGCGAGTAATAATCACAGATGAGAATGACTGTGTCCCAGAATTCCTGCAGTCCATCTACAGCAAGGATGGTGTACCTGAGACGGTCACCACAGCAACGTCTCTCCTGCAAGGTACATTTGAGAACTTCATCAATGCATTATTGCTTTCACCCTCTCACAAAAACACTAGTATGGCCTTAGTCACATTTAGCTGGATCTTTGTCAAAATAATATTAGGTCTGACCAACAAAACAAAGCGACCAGTTTTTTAGGGTCTGATACAGCTAAAACAGATGATGCCATCATATATAATGACACAATAAAAGGTCAGTGTAAAATGTGTTTAGAAGTAATAATTATAATGTGATAATCAAAGACACTTATCAATCTGGCACCTTGTAAACAAAACCTGGCATACTGATAATAAACTGTGTAAAGCCGGCCAATCAGATTACAGCTTGCCACATCAAACAAGTGCCATATTGACACTTTGTGCAGTTCTGTGTGCAGTTCGCACAGAACAAATTGTGTCATCTGAAACCGAGGCTACATTAGACAACGTCTGTTTTTCACACATACACAACAGGACAAGAGGAAAGTTTTTGTCTGGACCTACCATACTGTTTAACACCACCTTTAAGGCACTTCACTAATGTGCCCTTTCAAGTCTCAAAATTGCACATTCAATCTGGAGTCTATGTACTAACTCCTGAGAGTGCACTTGTGAGACAAAATGGAAAACACATGCCCTCAGCTGATAAAAGGAGCTTTTATATTCTCATTAAATGTTAGACAACCACAGCTGGTATAAAACGATCACAGAAATGAAAAAAATGATGGACTAAACAACAACTGTTGGGGACAGACTTGCAGCATGTGTAGAAACAATGCCAAACATGATTGAACAAAACAAACAAATGCTAGGAAGCTAGCATGAGACAGCCGCTGGTGTGGTGAATTGGCAGACATTTTAAGGGTTTAACACAAAGGATCTTGGCAGAATGGAAAAGGTGATGCGGCGAGGTGTACAGCAGATGTGCTAGCTGTGATTAGCAGGTGCACACCAACCGGCATCTGCACACCCGCTCTGTAGTCTTCATAACAATTATCTCTGCCGAGCACGAAATATCCTGTTTGTTTCAGTTAGACCTATTTATATTAACAGAAGCAAGACAACCTTACATGTCTAAATAAAGTGATAGTTCACCCAAAAATGTCATCATTTGTCATTTCAAACCTATATAAATTTCTTTCTTTTGTAGAACACAAAAGAAGATATTTTGAAGAATGTTGGTAACTGAACAATAGTGGTACCCATTGATTTGCATTGGTTTTGTGTCTATAAAATAAAAGTGAATGGGTATAGCCCCTGTTCGGTTACCAACATTCTTCAAAATATCTTCTTCTGTGTTCTGTCAAAAAGATTTAAAATGACAATAGGGTGAGTAAATGATGAAAGAATGTTAATTTTTGGGTGAACTGTCACTTTAAGCCAGTGATCATTGGTCTTGTTAACATATTTGAAAGATGCTTCATGAATATAACCTCAACAAGCCGCATACTGTGTTCACAAATTCATTCCTAGATTAAAATTTGACAGCTTCTAATTAACAAATAAATATTAAAATCTTAAACCCTGTTATTAAATATTAAAATAATATTTATTGCACTGTCCCAATTAGCAAAAAGACAGATGCCAATGTTTTTTTCTTATTTTGTTCCCCCTCTGCTCATCTTTTAACTAACTCTTTTATAACCTCCATAAAATCCTCATTCATTCCGGCTTTAATGTGATTCTAGCTTAAAATTTAGAACGTACAATTCCGCAGAAATCATTTTCTTCTCCCGAAACTGCAGAATCAGAAAAACTGGAACTCATCTTCAGAAATGTTTTCCTCTGTTTTTTATCCATTAGATTTGTTTGTAGGTTCTAGTAAGTGGGTTTTAAAAGCATCTACTATGTATGCACTGCTTCCTCTGACCTTCATTTGAAATAGGTTCACAGCTTATTAAATGACTTTGCATTCTACTGTAGTTGTCAGATGCAATAAGACCTGCAGCTTGGGATCTTTTGATTGCCAGTCATGTATAACCAGACTAGTCATTCATTTGACAACCGCATATGCCCAAGCTATTTACACAGAGAAGCTCAAATAAAGATTGATCTTATTAGCTGATTCTGCACCTATCTGTAGTGCGACTTCTTACAAGGTGTTAACTCTTTCTCTCTCTTTGTCCTTCCTTGCAGTTTCAGCCAGTGATTGCGATTCGGAACAGAACGCCGACATCACGTACTACACTCTAAGTCCAGATTTCATTATTTCGGCCCATGGCACCATATTCCCAGCAGGCCCTTTGGATTACGAGAGACTTAACCATCTGTATGAGTTTGTAGTGATGGCAGTGGATAAGGGCGAGGTGCCCCGCACCGGTACTGCCACTGTGCGTCTCCGTATGGCCAATGTCAACGATGAGCCTCCGGAGTTCTCGCAGCCTGTGTGAGTTTTTTGTATCATCTACTCTCTGGCGCATGCTATGACCCTGATAACAGAATCTGTTGTTTTTATTCACAGCTCATAGACGTATTAACAGCCGACTTTAAAAAGAGTTACGATGGTGTTATCAGGTTAATTAATACAAGTTTTCCCGGAAGCGCTTCCCTGCATATTTCCAGTGCTAGTATCTCTCATTTCTTACAGTTTGCTAAAATCATTCCTTAAATTCTCACAATTTGTCTGTGTGTATGCGTTCTATGATGTGAAGTGTAGTTTGTCCACAAATGCACAACAGATGTAAAACAAGATATTGACAATAACTTATTTAGCTTACAACAATGGCAACAGATGTTATCTAGACTGCAGATAACAAAGACAGCATAGAACAATCAATAGTAAATATAATGAGTATAATAATAGAGATATGCAGTAATAGAGATAATAATATGTTAGAAACCAGCTGTACAGTAGTAACACTGCATTGCATTAGTTCGACAGTCTTGCTTTGAAGTGAAGTGTCAGCTTCCCTTAAAATTACTTCAGTGCATCAAAGAAGCTGCTCTTGATTCGGCCGGGATGCTCGCAAGCATCTTCCAGATGGCCGAGTAAACATACTGTGGGACAGGTGAGAGGTATCCTTTATGGCTGTTCTTTACACCTCTCAGAGTAGATGTCTGTAATAGCAGGAAGATTCAGTAGATCCTGTGATGGACATTTGCTGTACTCACCGAAGGGCTTGTCTGGTGATGCAGCTTGTCTTCTGGACACAGATATAAAGGCTAGTTTAAATCTCACACCTGAAGTTGTACAATGCTTTTATATTGTACTACATGTGTCTTGAGTTTTTTGGAAACAAATGTTATAGAAACAAATGTATTTAACCTGGTCTGTATTGTAGGTCCGTGGTTTTAGGTGTACCAAATACATTATCAATACATATTGTTTCAGAGCATCTCCACAGTATTTTACTATTTAGGAAAGTGTCTTAAAATTCAAGCAAGCCAAAACATAGCAAATAGCATGAAAGCTTTCCTCATTCGACTGGCACAGATTTCACAACTGTTATTTTAAACCTATTTTGCAATGAGGCATTAATGCCAATTTTGGTTATTCAATAGAATTTAGTTATTGTTTTAAACTAGGTATTGTTTACACGTTTTATAAATTATTAGTATTCTAATAGAATAGGAAACCATGTGATATGCAAATAGAGGAATGCAGGTGGTGAATGATAGACAGAGGTTATGGCTGCTCTTGGACTAAACAAATAGCCGGGAGTCTAGCTGTCTTGCTTCTAATTATTAATACCCTCGGGTCAATTCACCTGAAAAAAGCCAGAATTATCTCTTGTGTGTCTGAAACAGAAGGCAATTGACTTCTCTGTCTGTCTGTTATTTAACACAATGTTGTAGATGAAGGTACATCCTGAGGAAACTGGTGCATTACGGTGCATTTAATACTCAAAAAATGTGGTTTCCAAGCTGAGGGTAAAAAGATGACAATACTGTGCTTCTATTTGTAGTGAATATTAAAGTAATCAAACAGGGTTAATGCATTTTTCACAACCAATCTGAATAGATTACACCCTCTGTTAACGGTATTAATGTTAAATAAGTGTCAAATCAATACATCTTTTGCGGTGTAGGGTGCATTATACATTTGCCATTTACAAATAACTGAATTAGGATTATATCCTTTTGCAGTGCGATGATTCTTATTATTCCTTTCCACTGCAGCAAAAAATCCGGCCAATGTTGCTCATTATGCCAAAGCATTGTAGTTTTGGAGCATGTGAGTATACTTTATCTACGTCACAGTCAATCTTGACAGCTTTGTGCTAGACTTCCACTCACTCATCTTTACGACAGTGAAAACGTACTTGTATTGAAATTTATACAAGCAGCTTTTAACTTGGCAAATCGTTCTTTAAATACATTACAGCTATTTGCATGTTTATGAAAGTGAATTTACAGCAGCGGAAAATTATTTTCAGTTTTTCTGGATTTATTATTTACAGGTATGTGTTTACGTAAAAATAATCATTTTTCTTTCATTCTGTGAACTACTTACAATAAATGAAAAATGGAGAAACAGAGAAAGATGCTCTGTATATTTTCAGACCTCAAGTTATTTTTAAGCAATACAACAGTATAAATTGGAAACATATATTTAGGAAAAGATCTTTTTTTATGTGATAACCTCGATTTTTATCACAGTTTTCATGTGTCTTGTCATGGTGTCAGTCTTTCACATTGCTGTTTGATGACTTTGTCACTTTTTAATTTTGTTGAAATTCAACAGACACTGGACTAAAATAGGCCACAAGACACCTAGAAATGCTGATTAAATGAAAAATGGGAATGGTCTCCTAAAAGACAAAAATACAAACATTGTGGAAAAACAACAAAAGTGTTTTTTCCCAGTACAACCAAACTTTGTGAAGTGTTGTCTGACACACATCCTTCTCTGATAAATTGTATTAAACAACCCGTTTTGTATAAGGGTGTTAATTTGCATAAAGAAAATGTTTCATTCTTTTAGTGTCAATGTATTACATTATGAATATTGTACAATGTAAGTTATTCTAATATAATTTATGATCATGATCCGGTCAGTAAACAAACAATACAGTTGTTGACTTCTGATTTGGCAGCCCTGTTATGGATCAGGAGAATGTGCAGCAGTGTGAGATCAGGTTAAAGTTTTTTAGGGAGATCTAATCCAGCTGTAATCTTGACTGCCTGAGGTCTGTTACAGAATGAGAGCAGATAGTTTGATAATGATGTTATGTTGAATAGCCGTGTTAAATGCTGAGGTGTTCATGAATCGCATTCAGGTGGATTCATACTTGATGTCCTTCATGGAGTGTTTGTGCCTGTAGGCACCCACTATGTGGCCTCAGTGTAAGGCACCACAAGCTGCTCGAAACACTAAACAATGGGGCTATAATCAGTAAGGTACAGTACAGGAAACAGCTTTACTACTGCAATATTAGTGTTTGAATCGAGGCATGTGGGTTGAACAACTCTGCTGTGGTAGATTTTGAGTGAATCTGTGAAAACATGTAAGCGGGTATATTCCTTAAGCTTGCAATGTGGGATGCTGGGCCAGCACATTTGTTAAAACCACCCTCAGTCAGCGCTTGGTTGCTCTGAGAAGATGTAGACTTTCCGATTAACCTGATGTTGGTGTTCAAGTTGCACTTTAAAGCAAAATCATCAAAAAAACCTGAACCATCATTGCGCAAGACATACTCTATGTTGTCCCATCCATATCTCACCTTGTGTAGATCATGTCAACGATGTCTTTCCTACGTTGCTGTACTAATTTCCCACTCATTCTGCTAATATTTCTGTTGTGCTGACTGTTATTGTTGTTTTTCCATCATGTTGGCGGAGCTATGGCCCTTGGCCATTTTAATTGACTGATTCTCTGGCTGGGAGCTCACTGAATCAGAGGCAGATTCAATCAGCCGTGCATTCAGCTGAAGCTGGGGAAACTGAGAGAGGGGTGCGGGGAGATAGACAGACAGACCTCGGTCAGAGGTTCCAAAACAGAATGGGATAGGGAGGCAGAATTGTCTTTCTGATGCAGTTCCCGTCTCCCAAAAAGTATTTTTAATTACTTCATGCATTGGTATTCTAGTGTGTGTGTGCATCTATGTTTGCACGATTACACTGTATTCCCAAGAGCACCAGTCTGAGATATGAAGGGTTTGGCAGTCTGTTTTAAATGATTACCTTGTTTACATTCTTAATACAGGTCATTTTAATTTTGCACAATTAATCTTTGCACATGAAACGTTTGTTTTCCTAATCTTTTATCGTAATAATTTTTTCTTTCTCTGGACGACTTTTGCCTGGTGTCACTTGTCTTTCTTTTTTTTTTAGCTCTTGCCCATCAAAGACCTGTCTCCAATCTGGCATTTAACATCCACTTTACATCACATTGAAATTCCAGTGAATATACATTCAGCAGAAGTAAAATGGGTTGTGAATGCAGTTTTTCTGTTGTCGATTTCAAGCTTGCTTTGCTACACAAGTGCTGCTCCTGAAAACAGCTACAATGTATCATCACTTGTCATTTTGAGAAATATAGCTTCGTGTGATGCATGCTGCGCCTCACAAAGCTGTTATGAAACTTTCGTATCAATGCTTTGACTTTTATTAAAGTTTATTTTAGATGAGCGTACCAATAGTAATTGAGGTCGTCTCCGCTTGATAACTTGTGTTGATGACAGACCAGGATATTATAATGCCCTCGAATTAATGTCTGAACAATTGGGTCTTTCAATTATAAAATAATCAGCAATGTATTTGATTATTACAGGAGGTTATCTGCAGTCCAGGTAATAATAACATTTTGTCCAGCTATATTAGTTCATCCAATTCAGGAAATACTTAGTGGCTTAAAGCTATGCTATATTTATGGTCCCACAGCATGGCATGACAAAAATAAGCTCTGTGGATCTTTTTACAAAGATCTAGACTTGATTAATTTTTAATTAATATTAAAAGATAATATTTAATTCAATTTTATTTATATAGCGCTTTTCATAATGTGCATTGTTCCAAAGCAGCTTTACAGGAGAAAAGAAAAAAAAGAAAAAAGGTAAAATACAGTACAGTGCATGGTATTGTAGAACAAGCAAGATCATGCTAACCGAACTTTAAGCAATCTAATATAAGCAGTCTCCCGGTGAGCAAGCCAACGCGGCCCTGTGTCGAGGAACCCAAACTCCAATGATGAATAAATGGAGAAAAAAACTGTTTCAGTCGGGAGGGCCAGGTCTCCTCTGACGTGTCACAGCTGCACTCAGTAACTTTGATTAAAAGATTACTGAGTAAATGTTTATGAATAACAGGGAGTGCTTATTAGCTGTGATTTAGGAAAATTACATTTGTTGAAACATGCAATATAAAATGCTAGCTATATATTTCATTTCACAGATGAAACATGAATGTTTTTATTAATATTAAAAGGGATGTGGACCCTTTAATAAAATGCTTTTATCATTTAATCACCCTCATGTCGTTACAAACCTGTATGGCTTTTTTATTCTGTAGAACATATTTCGAACAACGTTGCTAACCAAACAAGCAGAAAATGCCATTGCCATTGACTTCCATTGTATGGACACAACCACTGAGGCATTTCTCAAAATATCTTCTTTTGTGTTCCACATAAGAAAGTGTCATATACAGGTTTTGAATGCCATGAGGGTGAACAAATGATGACAGAATTATTGAGAGAACTATTTTTTAAGAGGTAATATAAAACAACCATACAGTAGGTAAAATAGGCTAGATATTGCAGCTGCATAGACAATAACTCAAACACATCTGCACATGATGTCAGTTTATGAATGATACCAAAATATTATTTCTGCATGCCTGTGCACACATCCATTAATATTTATGAGCTCAGGCCATTCCAAATGGTAGTGTCACAACCTTTCCACCTCCACTTTAAAACTCATCATAGCTTTAATTTGTTTACCTAGTTTAGATATTGTTGTTTGCACCCATGCCTCTCACAGTAAGAATATTTGGATTGTGGTCATGCAGGTGTAAATGTAGTAAATGTATCAAATTGGTGTATCAAAAAAGATGTCTGTGCCTTCCTGAAGCATCTGTCCTCTACTAAACCCCTCCTTCCTCAAACAGCAAAGACTCAATCTCTCCGTCCTACATCATTTCACTGAACAGGATAGCCTATATGTGTCTGGCCTGTAATTGAGTAAATTGCAATGTCTGTCACTGCTGTTTGTTCCATTTGGGCAGACTAATTTGCCCAAGCCCTCAGCTTCAAGGCGCTGGTCTCCTCCAGTACGACTGAAAATGAGCCTTGTCACTCACGCCGCACCGTTTGCGCAGTACATCATTACCAGGTCTGTTTACTGGCACCAACCTGACCAAGGACAGAGAACAAGATGGATTGAGTGATGTTTATTATGCACTGGCTGGACTTCCGTTGCCATGAGACATGGTAATAAGGGGGAAGCGGCTATTTTTTACTGTGGTTTTATCTGATCGGGGAATTCTGGGTAAAATGCAGTGTCGGCTGCAAATGATGCTTTGTTCTTTTGTGAACGTTTTGGAGCAACAGCGTTTGCTCATCATCTGTGTTTTGTCTGGTTGATGGATGGCTTTCTAGGCTTCAGCAACTGAAATGTTGTCAACTGGAAATATGATTGATGGCTGACATAATGAGCAGAAGTATCCAGTGAATGTAAAAGAGTCCAGCGCCTGTGTTTCAGCTGGCCAATTGGTTCATATACAACAAAGTGGCAACGCTCCGGCCTCCGCTTGCTGTCAGTCAGTGTCACAAGACCCATCACCTGCCCTGTTGCCATGGCGACTGGTTAAAAAAGAGTTGTTTTATGGCTGCAGGTTTTCTCAAAGACGGCTCTCTAGAGATAGATCTTCAGAGGCAACATGTGAAAACAAACCCTTTGAGGTATGTCTGTAAACGTACACGTGTTAGGCGCATGCGTGTTTCTGAGGTTGAGCAAATATGCGGGCGCGTTGGGAGGGACCATGTTTGTTTGTTTCTGAGAGCGATCTTCGAGATTTCTAGCAGATTACAGGTCGACGATGTCACGCGGGTGTCAGCGCTGGGTGCAATGACAGGGTGAGAAAGTGCAAGCAATGGCGTCTCCATGGATGACACAAATCACCTACATAAAACGCCTGTCACCTTCCTTCTGTTAGCCATCAATCAGCTCTAAACAGTGTGGGATGATGGGCTCTAGCTCTCTTACTCTCTGTCTGTCTCTATATATGTCACTTCCTGTCCTCTGATTGGTGTCCTCTCATCACTCTTAAGCTTTTATCCCTGTTTATCTTTGTGTTTCCATCTTTCTTTTTGATTTCCATCTCTCTCTTCTTTGCAGTTTTCCATCTGTCTTTAGCTTTCAGTTCTCATTCACTTTTCTTCTTCTATATCTGCACTCTTTATCACGGTGACAGAAACTGATGTTCAGTTCTATAAAGCCCAGTTTTCAATTGGTTTAAACTAGTGGATCTCAACCTTTTTGACTTCAAAAATATATTTTAGAGTGTGGCATAAATATATATTTGTTATAAAATAACCAATTTTACTAAGTAAAATCTAGGTTTTCAGTTGGCTCACTTTATTTTAAGTTTTAGTTATGTGCCACCATCTTAAAAGTGAGCGTAAATTTTAATATGTCATGTTTTTTGTCATCATAATTCCTCACCAAAGGGGTTAAAGTTGTGACACTGTGGCTCTCTAAAAAGACTTATTTTTCCAAGCTTAACCAATGCTGTATATGGGTGGGTTGCTATCCAATATTCCAACCAATGGCAGGTGTAAAATTGTTCGAGAATAGTGGCTTCTCAGGTAAAGTTGCATGCTTCTCTAATCCAGACATTTAGATTCACACTCCGGCAAAAATGATGATGAGCGGCTACGGGAGTTTAAGCTTAAATTTAAGTGTTTACCTCAGCTCTTGATTTATGAATGCTTCGATTTTACTGAAATTTTACCTTTGAATGCTTCACTGGTTTTGACTATTCATTTATTTATGAACCGATTTAGCCAAACTGACTCTCATTTTATCTTGAGGCCTCATAGATACTCAGTATGCATAGCAACAGTTTTAACACATGAAGATAAAGATGTAATTCTTAACTGGCTGAATCTGGAACACATCGCCGGTCCAGAATCAGAGCAGATGACCTTTAACCGCTCTGATGGAGCATCGCCGTCTTTCTGAGATAAGCAGCGAATGTCTTGCACTCTGTCTTAACAAACAGCCCATCAGCGGTGCACGTGTGACATAAATGAAATCTTAGAGGTTGAATAATAACAAATGATGGCTGGTGACTGAAAGTGTATTGCGGTCTGTCATCGCTTTTTAAAAGAAAGAGCTCTCGCTGCACAGATGTTGAGGCGCTGTTTGTCCTGTCGCCATGAGGTGTAGTTTCATTGACAGCGTTGTTTTGGATTTGATGAAGTGTGAGCGGGGTTTTGGCGAGAAATGCTTAGTGTGAAATGTGTTGGCTTTGTCTGCTCACATCCCCTTGAGAGAACTACAGTTTAACTGTTTCTATTTTGGAAATCTATTATTACACATTTGAGGGGCAGTCTAACTCTAATACACCAAATAATGGCTTTTCTGCTGAAATGAAAATTTTCCATGAGTCAGAGTGTGTGTGTTTGAGTGGGTCTGTATGTGTGTTTGGGTATGTGCTTGGGCTACAATTGGAGGTTTAACTGTCACACTGCCTTATCTAAATGACTTTTACTGTAAGATGCTTCATGATGGTTTCTTGCTTGTAAACTTAAACCTCCTGTAAAGCTGAGAGAGAGAGAGAGAGAGAGAGAGAGAGAGAGAGAGAGAGAGAGAGAGAGAGAGAGAGAGAGAGAGAGAGAGAGAGAGGCTTCTGTCAAACATGCTTTGTCTGATTGCTTCAACTTGATTTGATTTACGTTTTCATATGCACAAATATATGTGTAACATATGTGAACCAGTCTGTGAAATCCAAGCTAAAGTCTCAAAATCTAATTTCAAAGTTTGATATTAACCATTAATTTCACTATAATTTCAATCTTTGACATGGTCTTATGGTAAGATATTAAGATGTAGAAAACCGTAAATAACAAATAAGGGTTTTCACAGACTGGACCACATATCGTAAAGGTCAATTGTGAACAGATGCGCATCCTTTTTTAATATTTATAATCTTTTGTTAACTTGAATTATAGACAGTTTCATCGGACGCACACAACTTTCGGTGTGTGTTTGTTGATCGCTCTGGCTAGTGGCTAATAATTTAACTATTAATATTACTTTACATTATTATTTTATTGTATAAAAACTATTAAATAAACAATTTGTTGAATGGATTGTGTAACATCGCATTTAAGTTTAGCCAAGTAACGGTTCTTCTATTGGTAACCCAAAATAATATCATTTTAACTTGCTAACTAATGTAATTTACTTGTTATTTATTTATTAGTTATTTGCGAATGTGTACTGGAAGTTAAGTTTGTGCCACAAAAACTTATGTTGTTGATTTGAACCTGTCTATAGAGGGAATGCAGAATGATTGTATTTACCAGATATGAAATGTAAACTTAAGTTTCTCTTTAATCTTCAGTTGTGTGTGTACAGACTAGGAAAAGAGGGGAGACTTTCGCTTCATGTGAATAATGAAACACCAACTTTTTTAAATAGATTTGAAACCTGGCAGTATCACACAAAATCTCAAGTTTCTTTCACACATATTAAAACAGTTTCACAAATTAAAAATGATATAATATAATAAAGTAGTCAACAATGGTCAGCATAATACATGAACCATTTTATTTACACAGAACTATATAGCTTGAAACTTTAATTCGGAAACAAATGTAGGAAAGCTAATCTAGTTACAGCAATGCTACTGTAAGTTAGTTAACAAATCCTTAAACGACTGTCATACATCTTTGTACAAATAATAAATTAAGTTATCTGTCTTCTAAAACACATCTGTCTCGTACTAAATTCTTGTTTGCGTTTATTAGAAATAGTTTATATACACACCCACAGGCACTAATATATTAGTTTTTTATGCCTACAAGGTGCTGCACATAATGTAAAGGAATCACAAAAGAAATCTGTGTATGTTTTTGAAAACAGTTATCGGACCTTTGTCTCAGAGGATGCAGGACCGAACACTCTGGTGGCAACAGTGCTGGCCAAAGACCCGGATGGAGATGGGATCACATACAAAATTACCGCAGGCAATGAGGAGGGCAACTTTGTCATTGACAGTCAAAAAGGTGAGACATTCTTTTCAGATATAATGTTACTCTTTTAGCTGTTTCACGCTGTGTGAACATTCTCACTAAGGGACAGTCCAGTAGGACAGCTTCATTTGCTGGTGTCTTTTATCCTCCTTACATTGTATTGCATCACATTATACATTAGTAGTTTTACTATTAATAATGATTAAAAAGCGATTAATAATTAAATTTAGTTTTACGCTAGGACGATCACAGCAAGCCAGCTAATTATACAAAAGTCTTTATCCTTGTGCTTTTCATCTTAGGATCATCACTTGGATGCCAGAGGAATATTATTATTTAATATATGTATGGGCTTTTGTGCTTTTTATTGGGTTAGGGAGTAAAAAGAGACAAATGTACTTTAAGAGGAAGTGGGTGGAGGAGTAAGGATGGGATTGAAACATGATGCAGATTCAAAGATCCTAATTTTTACTTTATTTAGAACATTCCCAAGGGTTTTTTTTCCCCAGCTCAGGAGATTTTGAGTTCTGGGAGTATAAAGAAGATGCAAATGTGATGCAGAGAAAGGGGGGAATGGGATTTAAAATCACGTAGGCTGCTTGAGCGTTGTGTTTTAATGTGCCGGAGCATGTGTGTTAAGCGTATCGACTGGAAAAGAGGTCTGTAACGGTCTTTATGGGTTAACTGTAGACACACAATGTTAGTGTGAACATCTGGTAAACTGTGAAATCCAGAACGTCAGAGTAAAAGGAACAGCAATGTCTGTTTTAGCAGTTGAGTTTGCAGAATAGATGCTGAAGAAGTATTTGCAAGGTTTCAAAAATGAGATAAAATGACAGATGTCGTCGGCGTCAATAACACTGTGGTTAGTGCGCCGACATATAGTGCCAGTGCACTTGCGGCTCGACCCGAGTTCAATTCCCGTCTCGAGTGTTTGAGCATTTGTCCCTCTCCCCTGTCTCTATATCCAATGCTTTCCTGTCTGCTCTCCATTGTCCTTAAAAAACAACAACAACAACACTAGAACGAAGGTCCAAAATAAGAGCCTTATTTATATAAACTAAACTTAAATTATAAACCTTGTAGACAGTTTCTTAAAACTGTTTAAGTTACAATATTTCTTTATTTGATAAAACATGTCTTTAAGAACATACACATTCAGTCCTGTGATGATTAAAAAATATTTTTTTACACGGCATGAGCACAGTTGTATGAGGAAAATTGAATTTGAATGTCTTTATCTCCTGCAGTTCTGCAGGGCTGGAGAAATTTAGTAATGCCTCAGTAAATACAATATTTACTGGCAACTAAATTCAGATTTGTTAACTTCACATACCTTTAAACACCTTACGGCTTAATTACCACACAGTGTTTTGATTGATTGTGTTTGTATTGAACAAGATTGGTCCGCGGATACACAATGCTCTTGTCCTTCTCCCAAAATATGTTTGCGGCTTACGTTCACAGCGCTCCAATTTAGTGCTCCAGTCAGGTGATTCAAACATGCACCGCTTCAATGAAACCGCACAGTTCCTTGAAACATGTCTGTGTTGATTCCCCTCCCTCAATATTTCTGCACTTCTCTCCTCTAAGGATCAAAGCATTCCTTTATTGCCCTTTCTATACGGCGCGTCAGATCTCCGCTTGTCTTGAAATTCCCTCTATCATTCATTAGACCCTCTCCTCCATTAGATGGTTTTTGTCGAGCGAGGCAGGACCCGGACGCTTGATGCTCGTTGTTAATTTACTGTAACTCGCAGAGGAATGCACTCTGTTTGATTTAATACGCCTTTAAGAATTCAAACAGCAGAGTCAATAAGATGATCAGGCCTTTTGTATTAAAGACATAAATACAAAGAAGGCACCCGGCCCGTGAAGGATGTATTTACCGGCACGCCGGCGGAGTGTTTACGCTGATAATCAGCCAGATCATCACCAGCACACAGCACCTGTCAAGCCGTTTTATTTTCCACTTTTATTTGTAGTGTTTTGATTTTTGCTTTGTTCTTCGGCCTGTTAAAAGGTGCCGTGTTAAACAAGGCTCCATCACCCTAATGCCTGGCAACAGAGATAGAAGAAAAGAAAAACTGCCAGAAAAGTTATTTGGCTGACAGCCTGTTGATGTTGTATGAAAGCTTCTGAATCGCATAATTAAGAAGTACGGAATGTAACAAGCAAGCTTTGAAACTTAAACGTGTTATATTGATTCATTTAGTTGAAGTTATTTATGTATATTTTTAAAAGAAATTATTTTTTCAATCATAAGAAGTGTTAATTGTCTTTCATTAGGTCTTGATGTTGTAATAACAGTTCTTTTGAATCTGTATTTGTGTTTAAAGAGCTTGATTTGTTTTCCACTGTACCAAATCAATGCACATATAGAATCTCACCACCCCCTTCCCCAAATGTTCGCTGTTTATAAGCACAAAGAGAAAATGAATGAATGTTTTCACTTTTATTTATAGGGTATAGTCTACCTTGCAACATCCAAGAGAAAAATCAAAGCCACAAAAACAAACAGTAACTGGGTTGGATAAGAAATTGCCTCCATAAATTAATACTTGCACCTTTTGCATTATCTGCAGAAATGATAGATTTTCAGGAGGGGAGAATATTTCCCCTCTGCTTCTCATGGAAGTGTTCGAGTGCATTCACACTGTGCTGTAATCTGACTAGGCTACTAGTTCTTCACTTATATCTTGACAGGTGTCTAGCTGAAGAGAAATACCCTCAATGCCGAACGCTGCATGATGTTTAGCTGTGTGGAAGTCTCCAGCATGGGTGTATCTTATATCTCATGTATCTAACCACAGGATCTTTTGCTGTTTGGTCATTGAATATTTATGGTGTTTATGTGTTTTACATGCATACGGTAAAGTTGCTGTCAGGTTATCTTATACTTTCTTCTTAGAAGCACGGCCAGACACAGGCTAGGCCTGGATTATGACGCACATTACATAGAGTTTAAAGGGATAGTGTCATCATTTACTCGCCCTCTTTTAATTTCAAACCTGTATAACTTCTATCTTCTGCAGAACACAAAAGAAGATATTTTGAAGAATGTTTGTAAGCAAAAATTGTCGCTCCCCATTGACTTGCATTGGTTTTGTGTCCATACAATAGAAGTCAATAGGTATCAACTGTTTTTGGTTACCAACATTCTTCAAAATATCTTCTTTTGTATTTTGCAGAAGAAAGAAAGGCACACAGATTTAAAATGTCAAGAGGGTGAGTAAAGGAGGTCAGAGTTTTCATTTTTGGGTGAACCGTCCCTTTAACTAACAGTTACAGATGAAGTATTGTTCATGTAAGCTAACGCATTAACTAATTTTACCAAATGCAACCCAGATTTTTACAGTATAATGCACCAAATTTAGGAGAAACTGAATTATATGGTTTGTCCTAAACTCAAAGTGCATTGTACGGGGGCATGACAGTGATCTAGACTGGCATAAGGAGAAGGCCAGTGGCGTGCCCCCCCATCCTCATGTACAACGACATTGGCTTGTCATCCCCCTGGAGAAACATCTTCTCTATCTGATGTGTACTGATATGTGCTGGCTGCCTCTTCCATCTGTGTCCTGTTCCAGAATTCACCAGTGTACCACATACTAATCGTAATGGGCACTTCCAGCTCAAGGACAGATAAATCACACACAGATCCTGACTGCAATACAGATTTCATTGCTCGAACTGCCAGTTTGTCAATATTTATCATCTGAGTTCAAGCACTTTATTTAATTCTGTTTAGAATCACTTGGGTAATGTCTAACTACACCGAGGCCTCTGTACGGTACGAAACAATCTTGGAGTCTCAGACAGATTAGCTCGCGGTTCTCATAGCCTGCAGTTGATACAACTGTCTGGAGAATAGAGCTAGAACCTGTGACAAGCCTCCTCGTTTGCACAAAACACACAAACACACGCACACATTTATCTCAGCCCCCACTGAAATGCGAAAGCCGGAGGTGGGGTGGGGGGTGGGATGATATGCTAGTGCGGGTAGGGGTGTTCAGATTGAATTAGAATTGATTACATGTTCTTTTTCCTCTGAGTCTTGCTACAAAAGAACTAGCGTTATGCATTAGAATCAATTCAAGAAACTAGGGTACATGTGATTTCCCTCCTGCCAACTCTGTGTCAGTTGACGTGCCGGTTTCTTTAATGTCCTATTGCTGTGTGCTGGAGATAGCAGTCATCCTGCTCCTCAGATTATGAATGCCGAGCTGAATGCAGCGGAGTCTAGCGTGCACTCCTGAAAGAGATGCTAGTGTATAGCGTACCGCGGAGGGTCACGTAGGAGCTGACTCCAGCTGTCTACACAGATAAGACGCGACGTATGAAGCATAACGACAGCCCTCGCACACCCACACGTATATTCATCCATAAAAACACGTAATGGATTTTATGTGGTAAAAACCTCAAGAACGTCAAATATACTCATCATTGACTTAAAGGTCAGATATCTCTTTCGGATTTATGAATGAGCAATAAAAGATTAGTCTTCACGGTCTCTTATATTCTCATTAGGTACTTCAGCGAGTACTTACGGTAGGTGTTCAATGTCTTTTGTGAGACTTCATGTTTGCGATGAGAGTCTATAGTAGCAGTGCAGTGTTACAGTACAGTACATGCAAAGCATTAAAAGGGTCTCAGATTAGTACTGTATATGTTTCAACTTCGCTCACGTGTATAATCGATTTCAGCGGCATCAACATAAACAAATGCTATATTAGTATTATTAACAAATGCAACATAAACAATGCTACAACTTAACTTCGGGCAGACCTCCACAAAGAATCAATAAGAGTAGTTTTAATTTAATTTAATACAATTAATATACAATGTAATATATACAACCGCCTATATGTAGCCTAAATAACCAAATGCACTAGCGCACGACTCAAACCATCTCCAGAGAGGCCGGACTGGATTTACACTTGGTCTTCTGTTCAAATACTACAGCTATCCCATTTAATAAAATGTGCAGTTTGTGTACTACAAAAAGATAGTGTTCATTTAGTCTCATCAATAAACACCTTATTCCGACAAGATCTTACAAATGGAGCAGTGCACTAATGAAGATTAAAATGGTAATTCTCTTAGAGGAGACACTGAGATTGAATTGGAGTTTGAATGGAATTTAGATGAGCGTAATGGACAATTAAATGTTGCTGTCTTTGACTGTCACCTCATATAGGACTTATCCGTCTACGCTCCAGCCCTCCGCCCAAACTTCAAGGAATGAAGTACATTCTGAACGTAACCGCAACGGATGACAACGCCTCCGGTGGACCACAGTCCCTCTCGGCCACTGCTCAGATCATTGTTGGAGTAGATGATGTAAACAACAACAAACCCGTGTTTGAAAAGGTACAGTGTTTATTGCTTTCTTTTCTTTAGATTTCTTTTTGGCATTCTTGTCTTTATTTGTACAAAACAGTGAGGGGAAGTGACAGGAAGTGAAGTGGGAGAGAGGGGTGGGATCGGGAAAGAACCACAAGATTGGAAACACCCGAACCGCAACCGTGCCACATGTCGGCTCCGTCATTACTTTCTATTTCTTCACCGATTTCTCCTGATTTAAAGAAATAATAATTCTGTTATCATTTATTCAACTTTATTTATTTTATCTGTAGGCTATATGGCTTTTTCTACTTTGGAACACAACAGATATTTTGAGAAATGTCTCAGTGGTTGTGTCCATGCAATTGATGTCAATGGGGTCCAGTGTTTCAAAATATCTTCAGGTTTTAAGTCATCCAGGTGTGGAATGAAATGAAATGAAGTAAATGATGAAACAGTTTTCATTTTGGGGCGAACTATCACTTTAATTTCATATTATATAAATAACTTTTTTTCTGTCAGATTAACTAACAACCATTGGGGCCACATTTAATAACAGCTTGCGGTAGCTCAAACGCCTTTTTGGTGTAAAAAAACTACTGTCTGTGATTTTGCGACTGATCTTATTGCATATGCATTTGTAGGAGTTTCCTCTTCAGACGCAAACTTTATGGGAGAAGATTATTTAAATTAATCACACAATGGGATTTGCTATGGTTTGCGCTCATCATTGTACTGGTTTTTGCGGCTTTATTTAACACCTAAAAAAGCATGTCTTAAACCCTGTGCTCATTTGCGCTGCTCTTAGTAGATTGCGTTGGTTATTATGGGAGTGAGATATTGCGCCTGGTCCTTAGAATTATCCATCATTGCTTCTGAAATTTGTAAATGACAGAAAATGTTTGGTTACTGCAATGTTTGGTGATCGATGAGTTTGCTCCTTTGCTGCTAAGCTTAGTTATTGACTTCATTTCCTTCTCATTCTCTGCCTTCACTCTCTTTAAATATTTTGTGTCTCTTTTTACCTTCCTCTATTTATCATCCCCTCTTATATTATCTCAAGAGATATTATTAGCAGGGCATCCTGTGCCATTTCTTGATCATCTGAAGTGCTTGAAATATGTGCTGAATCATTATGGGTCCACTCAGTTCCTGATGTCTTGAGTAAATACGGCTTGAGTGCTATGCTGGAGATCTTTAGAGGGTCTTTATCTCTCTGGGCTCCTCAATGTGGAGATGCTCGGCTGTGGGCCAATGTTTAGTTCTTCAAAACTTTTCTTCAGGTCTTCAGACTCTCCTCCGAGGAGCTAGTTCAGGAAAGCCAAAGTGGCAGGTCTTGCTCAGCTGAAAGACTACAAAGCGAGACTTCTTGAAATTAATAAATAAAACATTCATGCACTGAACAGACATTTTTGATCCTTTTTGAACTCCTCTGTTTTGCAGATTTTCTTTTCCTTGCATGCGTTTTCTTCACAGCCTATAATATGCACCCACTTACTCACCTATTTTTTTATTTTTCTCCTGCCTGCCATAGCTTGCTAGAATTCCTTTGTACGTTCCTTTATGTTGGGGAAAAGAGGAAGTGAATTTCTCTGAAGTAATGTTTTCGAAAGCTCCCCCCTGAATATCTCTCCCATTCCTTGTCATGTCTGTGTTTTAGAATACAAAACCATTACAGCGTGACCTGTGAACATCAGTGGCCGTGAAGCTCCTCTGAGAAGGTCTTTTACGTGTAGACTCAGGGGCTGTGTGTTTTAGTGGCAGGCTTTTGGAGGTTCGTGAGAAGGACTCATGAGGGGTACGGGGCTTGATGTTTGCGTCTTCAACCCAATGGGATTTCACGCTCACCTGACGGATTGAACAACACAGAGCTAAAGATTGCATTTTAGTTAGCTGGAGGATAAAAGCCACCATCACAGATATAACCTGGTCCCTTGTTATTAACTAGGTGTCAGAAGTGGCCATCAAAGAAAAGCCTGGTGGGTTGATTTGGGAATATGTGCCATGTTTTAAACGGATATAGTTACTGGATTTGTTTTCCAGGGGTCTCATTTAAGCTTAAGCTGAGGAATCTGAAGAATGATGAAAAGGATTTTTCTTTATTTAATGATGTACACACAGATGAGGATGAAGGTGTGTGGGTGGCTGAATTATCCAAGCTTATTTCTTCAGATTCAGATGGATGGATTTGATTCAAGGGCGCTTCAATTATAAAACAGAGATGAAACTTAACAGAACCAAAGAGATAAGGATTATTACGTCTCTTCTTTTGTCCTTTGTGCCTTGAATTCACATCCAGTTTACTGTGTTTATACGATTTCATCTCTCTTTGCCTCAATATCTGTGTTTTTATTACTTTGAACAATTGCTCAGTTGGCCACGAGGTTCTAGCTACATACAACATTTTAACTATTTAATTTTAGGTTTGACGATAACTCTATCTTGTCTGATGTTTGCTTGCATTGTACCAGTAGTTGCAGCTTACCAGAGCTAGTAAACCAAAGGTTAAAGGTTCATAAAACTAGAGAGTTTGGCTCTCCCCATAGGTCCTTTAGTCAATCCGCTTCAGCTGAAGTCAGCCCTGAAGTCTTTGTAATAAGCTTACCGTGTGTGGCTTTGTATAGGAAAGTGTGTGGTATATAACAGCTGTAGCCCTCTTTATCCTCTGACATCTGGCCTGACTTCCATTTTCTTCCTTTCTTTCTCTATTTTTCTGTTCTCTGCAGTGTCCTGAGTATAAGGAAAGAGCCTCAGTGCTGGAAAATAAAGCAGCCGGAACGTTTGTGCTGCAAGTTCACGCAGTAGATGCTGATGAAGGGGCCAATGGAAAAGTAACGTATGGCTTCATGCATAAAGATAGCACTGTTCCTGCCTTCAGCATTGATCCAGAAACAGGTACTACGATTACAACACACTTATACTTGAAGTTAGAGGCTAGTATGAAGGTAGATGTCCCCATTATTACTCCTTAGAACATAACCAAAAGTAATTTAGATTAGAACTTTTGGAACAAGTTGAGCCACCGTGGGTAGAACATTTGATATTTTTTGGTAAGGAGGAACTGGTTAATGCACCTTTTTTAATAATTTCCATTAAGCACTCTCTAATAATCTCATCAGTTCTCTGTTGAATCTTTCTCTCTCGCTTTGGCCTCCACTTGCTCTGGAATTCAAGCCTTGAAGTATTTTTTATGAATTCAAGCTTGAGTTTAATTCACTTTAATCATAGGCTTTCAGAATGTGCCAACTCTCAAATGGAAAGAAAAGACAGCATTTAAATATGTCGTCTCAAGACCCCCTTTTTAAAGAAATTAAATGCTTTATGAAATGTAACTGTTCATTGGACATCAATCAGCGTGCCTTTTATGGATGAGAATAAAGAGAGAAAATAGGATGTTTGCAGTGGGAGAAAACGTGAGGCACATTTGCGATGACTTTTCAAAATCAAATGGGGAGTTATAAAGATTTGACGTAGTGAGGTGAACTGAGGTACAGAAAGGGAAAAATGCTTTCCGTTCCTCACATGTCTGTCTAAATAATGTTTGTTTACTTGACAAAATATCTACTGCTTATTTATTGTTATAAAAGATTATATGAGGGGTTATGGTTACAAAATCTCCATTACAGGTGTTATCGTAACCACAATCAAGTTTGATCGGGAGAGGCAGAGGGAGTACGCAGTAACGGTGACGGCCACGGACCAAGCGGCAGACCCCCTCATAGGCATCTGCCA
Source organism: Oreonectes daqikongensis (assembly GCA_026939265.1). Classification (NCBI taxonomy): domain Eukaryota; kingdom Metazoa; phylum Chordata; class Actinopteri; order Cypriniformes; family Nemacheilidae; genus Oreonectes; species Oreonectes daqikongensis. The sequence goes on along the minus strand of JAOTQM010000343.1, from coordinate 4,481,970 downwards.
ACTCAACATCCAAATCCTGGATGAGAACGACAACAACCCCAAATTTGAGAACCTGCGCTACGAGTGTGAGCATCCACCATTCATTTATTCTGAGACGTGTAATCTTAAACAATCGAAGACCTCTGAGTTTGCATTAGCTTAACAGTGTTTCCAGTACATTTGCATTTAAACCGTATGTCTTCCTGTGACAGATTTCCTGCGAGAGGACACAATGATCGGTACCAGTTTTATTCGCGTGGCTGCGCACGACGATGATTACAGCACTAATGCAGCCATCACTTACTCCATGTCTGGAGAACAGCCAGAGTACCTGCGAGTAAATCCCCTCACAGGCTGGGTCTACGTCAACCAGCCCATCTCGCAGGTCAGCCCTGATCCACGAGTTTACCTGTATGTGTGGGTGCTGCGCACTGATAGTCGGAGCTTTGATTCTTACCACAAGTTTCAGACTGGAGCCTTTAGAAACCCTGTACAGCAGAATGACTCATTAAACAGTCATAGAGGACAGGAGTTAGAGGTGCGCTGGATCCAGAATCGGGTTAAGATGAATATTGTATGGTTTTTGTGTGTTTATTTGAAGTTTCACACTTCTGCGGTGTGATTGATATAGCTGGTCTGCAGTGCTCAGCCTGGACTATTGATTTGCTGCTAACAAGGTCTTTTACAGATACCTTTTTTCTAAATGCAATGACTGAAACAACGTATAGTCGAATGCATAGAAATGCGGCACAAAAGACGTCTTTATGCATTAATAGTTATTACTGATGTGTGTGAGAGTGTGTGTAGGTGTTTAGATTTGAAATCTATTGATATTGAAACACCTTTGTCAAGCGACCTTTGTAAAATTGTTGCTATGACTACCAAGGTCTAATGTCAGCTGGTGTATATAGTGAGGTTTTTGTCTGGGTGCACGTGTATGTTTTCTATGTGATTTAGAGAGATTGGGGTAAATTGTTGAGCTGAAGTGTCTGTTATACGGCGCGAGTTGCTGCGAACGAATCAGTGATCCTGCTGGTTTGATCACATAAATGAAAATGAATTCTGTAAATCTTAGACTTTTCTCGAAATATACCACAATATTTATGAGCATTTTTAAACTAGGGGAACAGCTTTTGCCCTGTGGACTTTGTGAAAATCTTTTTTCACACTCATACTAGTTAGGGCTATTAAAATTGTCCACTAACAATGTCCAGCAGTGGATATATGCATCAGTTTGGCATTTTTCTGACATATTACAAACATTTCCCTCGTAATGAGATTTCCACAACAGCTTAAATTAGAGTTGACAAATGTTGAGTTTGATGTGCTTGTTATGTGGTGGAAATGTCATTTAAAACATTTTTGGAGTTAACTGGCAGACTCCTCCAGCTCATAGCAAGCATTGCGTTTGCACATTAACAAGATTTTTTCCACACTTTTTTTTTGTCAAAATCTCAGTTTTACTGAAAATGTTAGGGTATTCTGTGATTTTTACCTTGATTTTTCTTTACTTTTTACTTTATTTCTTTTATCATGTCTCTTGTTCCATCTCAAAAATGCTCTTCACTGCTGTCTCCTTGGCAACCAAGTACACTTCAAAAAAGTTGTGAAAAGAAGAAAATGTTTATTGTAGTGGAATTAATGGAATATGTCATAACTGAAATTAAAGACAAAAAATGTCAGAAATGAATTGAGAGATGGTTAATATTTACTCCATGCTTTGCTTAAATGATTAAATACATAGATTCATATTTCCTCGATGGACGTTTATATTTTCAAATTCTGGGGAGAACATGATACAATAAAATGTCAAATGATCAACCTTAAATCTCAATTTCTGTTATATCAGTCATTAATACAGCATGTGTTTGTTTCCAGAGGGCCTACATCAGTAGGCAGATAATAGCTACAGATGGAGGAAACCGTAGCAGTTCGGTTGAACTGGCAGTCACTATCACCAACGTAAAGAACCAGCCGCCTCAGTGGGAGAAGGACAAATACGAGGTTGTCATACCTGAAAACACCGTCAGAGATACTCCAGTGGTGGTATGTGCTTAGCTCTAAAGATGTATAATCTAACTGTTTGGTGACTCAAGCTATGTAAATCTGTGTCTGACTTTTACCTCAGTTAATAAATAGCACTGGGGAACAGAGAGCAATATACAATGACGTGCACTATTTGCACAGATATTTATTATTGATGTTGATTCCATCATTGCCGAGTTTTAACAGAAGTAAACACAAACGTTCTGATGAGTGATTTATTACTTTGACCTTTAAGGTGCACTATTAATAACCACACCTTTCATATGTGCATTGAACGAAGGGTATGATGGATGTGGGTAAGTTTTAAGTCTACAATATAGCTGTGGATATTCTGCAAGGGCCGTGTGTTCCCAGACACTATCAACCTGACTGTCATGTACTGCCGGTTAAAACTGACAGTCTCTGCTTTCTGCTCGACCACACACAGTCTGCACACAGCATTGCCTGTCATAAGTCACATTCAAACACAACCGCGCGCGCGCACACACACACACACACACACACACAAATGTTGATTTACTTGTGTCATTATGACAACTTTGCATTGCCATAATTGTTTTTATACTTAAACTTCTATAATTTCTTAGACTTTTAAACCCTTACACAGACCTTTGTTTATGCATTTTCATTAAAAGTCTTCCTACATTATAATATAACTGATTATATTATATGTGTGTCCCCACAATATACCATCAAATCAGTGACTGTATTTCTCTCAACCCTAAATTACTGTATCTGTTCCAATATTTCAAATTTTAAGGACGCTGCTTCATTATATTCAGGAAATAAGCCAGTCCATGAGGCACTGGATTATTTATGAACATTTATTTTTTTCCCCTATTTCATTGGATAACAAATGCACTGGAAGCATTTATATTCAGAATTTCCTGGAATTGTTTTATTGCCATTAAGGCCATAATTAATGTGGATGAGCAGCTTATGAAGAGCTGCATAAATAAACAGGGCAGCTTGATTTTAAGACAAAAATACAAATCAAAAATAGAGACGGGTGGATAACACTCACTCTCTCCATTCTAATTGATCTTGTGTTTAAATGCTCATTTTCTATTGGTATAGTAAGACTTTGATCTGGAATGAAGGTCCTCATAATCTCCTTCAGCCCCATTGAATTTAAAAATAGAAAGAAAGAAGCAGACCAGCAATAAATCTATATGAGGGTGTTTCTGTGCCAGTAAATGATACTAAATTAACATACAAATGTATTTATAAATCAAATCCATATGAGATGTTTAACCAAAGGGGCTTTATATTGCTGACGTTATTCATCATTGAAGCTCAGCAAATATAAACTATTACCAATATGAACTATGAAACACACTGCCATGTGGACAAACGCAGCAGACAACATTTATATTGATGTACAGTGTTTAGCAGATGCTTTGTTTGAGCAAAAGTGAATTCCAACAATACATTTTATCAGTATGTGTTAACTTGAAATCAGATTCACCAGTTAAACAACAGGACAACTGAGATGTAGTTTAGCAACATATATTTGATATTTTTGTAAAACTGAATCCTTTAAGTTGCCATGTTATTGAATTATTGTGGATATTTAGAGTACTTCCATTCCATCTGTGCTGTGACAAATGCATAGTTTTATTTTCCAGCTGCTTTTACTTTCATATTGATTTCTGTGCTGTGAATCAAGTGATGAGATGAGAATAGTAAAGTGCATTGTATTGCTGTGCAGAAGACAGAAGTTACATTGAGCTCTGCATTAAGCCACTTCTATTCACTTATCCTCTTTATATACAGTACATACATTATATATATTACACACCAGTAATAAAGAAAATCTGAAAATGAAAATGGTCTCTTTATATAAATAATAAACATCTTGTTTTTGCATCTCGCCTTCTAAATCTTGACGTTGTGACTATTGCTTCAGTGCATCCTGAATGCAATATACTGTCAGTTTTGACGGGCTGTTAAATGAAGCCACGTGATCATTTTTGCTGATATTGCCCTCCTCTCAAAGTCGGCATCTATGTATGCGTTTTACAACTTTTCAAGTTATTGAAATGTTTGATGTTATAGGTGGCGATCAATCTTTTTTCATTCATTGCACTGTTTCTTTTTTATAACATGGTATAATATTTCTTCCTGTCACTACCAGCACATTATATTAGACTTTAAAACGGATAGCTACGGTCCTTGAACTTGATTGATCAATAGCTGTGGTTCATTCACAATAAATCACAGCTGACCTATTATTCTTGTTGCATAGCAACGTTCTGTTACAGTTTACATGTTTTATTACGTGGTAATCGATTTATTAAACCATATACTCAAGGTTACACTCTGCATCACATCACGCCTAATAATGCTTTCCAGATGTGACAATATTCACAATATTCACAGCCTTGTATCTTATTGCCTCAGTATTATACTTTGATAATATGATTGTAATTTAATATTTAAATGGTTTACTCTTGTCAGACTATCAAGGCCACTTCTCCACTGGGTGACCCAAGGGTGACATATAACCTGGAGGATGGATTGGTTCCAGAGAGCAACATGCCTGTTCGTTTCTACCTAACCCCAAATCGTGAAGATGGGTCCGCCTCTATCCTTGTTGCAGAGCCCCTGGATTATGAGACCACCCGCAACTTTATGCTCAGGGTTCGAGCACAGAATGTGGCTCCTGTACCACTAGCAGCCTTCACCACTGTTCACATTAACATCACAGGTAAAGAGCGTCGTTTTAATTGAGAACAACAGAAACGGATTTAGACATTTAAATATTTCAATTCAAATGTATTTTAAAGTTACAATTGTGAACAATTGTAGATTATCAGTGTGATCTCAGACCCCACACATTTATATTAGTTAATGCACTATGAACTAACAATGACCAATACTTATACAGCATTTATTAATCTTAGTTCTTGTTCATTTTACAGTTATGTGAAGATGGACCACAAAGCCAGTCACAAGGGTCATTTTGTTTTTTGGGTCATACATTATTTTAAAGCTTTTCTATTTGAAAATCTGGAATCTGAGGAGGCAAAAAGATCAATCGCCTTTAAAGTTGTCAATCAGAGGCGCTGGAGATATAAAAAATCTTTACTTAATATCCTAACGATTTTTGGCATTAAAGAAAGATCGATTATTTTAACCCATACCATGTATTGTTGGTTATTGCTAAATATACCCGTGCTACTTGTGTCTGGTTTTGTGGACCAAAAGAGTACAATGAACTAACATAAAAAATTCTATTGACATTACCGAATGTTAACAAACATGATAAATGATGAATAAACTATATTGTTCATTGTTAGTTCATGTTAGCTAATGCACTAATAATATCAAATAAAACATTATTGTAAAGTGTTACCCACTTTTCTGTATCTTATTAAAGTGAATATAGATCTACATCTCAAAGACATGCACCCATTCAGTTTATACGTCAGATTTTAAATCCATTTTTTTAATTCTCGTTCCAAACTTCACTTGTAATCTCATAACAGAATACATCGTAAGACTCGATAGCCACAATTTTTTAATACCCTTTATTTCATCCCATGCTGTCTGTTGCTTTCCACTTAAGTGTTCGTCAGTGTTCATCTCACACACTGCGGGAAGTCTCTCCAGCCTCCTCTGTAATTTACAGAGTTTGCCCTCCAGTGTTAATCTGACTCTCTTCATGCATGATTCCTTTACTCTCCTCCAGTTATGGCTGCTCCATATTACTGATCCAGCTACAGTTACTCACCACATGTATGGTAATATATTTGGAATTGTCAGAGGAAACTGGCATTTGATCGGGATCAGAAATGTTTTGACTCCAAATTGCTTCTTCCCCCTTGAACGTGATCTGAAGGGTAACATGTTCCTGGAAAGCACTGTATCATTTATACTCAAGCAAATAATTAATCGGTCCTGTTCCTTCTGACTTATTTACGCCATCCCTTCGTTCTTCGGTTAAGAGCAGAGAGGGGAGAGATGTAGAGCAGGATAGCGAGATAGCGAGATATAGGGCGGGCTGCAGAGATGAGGTCGGAACGGATTTGGCCTTGCTGTTTAATTCATGCTTTACGGCTTTGGCTGATAGAAAATTAAAACCTCGAAGTGCATCAGATGGTGATTAGTGTCTGGAATCATTGAACCCATTAAAGATCTTACCCTAAATTCCACCAGCTCAGTACAGGGAACAGCACATTTTAGGAAAATAGACTTGGTATTAATTTCCCCCTGAACACACAGTATGCATTAATGTAATGTGGCTTAAATAAGGCCTAATGTAAGTGTTGAGACCAGTAAGATTGAGTTTTTTTAAACTAACAGAGACATTTTTGTTTTCATAGTCTAGTGCCTGAATTTTCGTACATGGGAGGTCATGTGTGTATTAAGGCTGAAAATGGTTCACAAATATGAATAATAATAATATCATTTTATAATAATCATAATAATAATTAAAAAATAATGCTAAAACACTAGCTAAATATTATTTATTAAATATTATTATTTATTAAAAATATCTGAAGAATAATAATATTAATAAATAAAAATATGTTTTTAAATAATACTAAAAAAGCTGGCTAAAGCTAGCCTCTTTGAAACTGCATACTCCAGCTTTAAAGTGAGCCAAATTCTTTATTATATGCTCACTCTGAAGACAACTAAAGTAACCTTACAAACCTATCAATTTTAGATCTTGTTTTATAACAAATAACGCACTGTGTTGTGATGTTCGCTGTTGCATTATGGCCTCTTTAATGTGACTGTGTGAACTGTCTGCTATTGACAGATGTCAATGACAACGTGCCATTCTTCACATCTTCTATATACGAGGCATCTGTGACAGAAGGAGCGGAGATTGGGACTCTTGTTCTCCAGGTGTCAGCCAATGATCTTGACCTCGGGATGAATGGGAAGGTATGAAATATCTTTCAGTTGAATTAGCTATGCGCTCAGTCAACTCAATCTGTGGATGAATCTATAAACAAATTGTTTCTTTGTAGACATTATGCTCAATTCAATTTAAAATTCAAAGAACGTCCGTCATACATGCATACTTTTTATGAATAGAAAATGCAGAAAATGCGTATTTATTCTGATGAGTTTCTTAGCATTTTTTTCTGACATTTGAGTAGGAAGCCAAATTTGGCACGTTTGTGTAAGCATAGAATTCTTATTTTGTTTAGGACTGTTTTTTGTAATAAATATAGTAAACCAAAAAATCAATAAGATTATGATAGAATAACGTTTTGTACACATAGGATATGAAGCACTTTTTTCAGAAAGTGTCTTTTTAAAAAGGGTTCAAACAGAATTACATGCACAGCAGAACATGTAGTAAAGTAGTGCATCTCAGTGGGTCAATACCCAAAAAAGGATGGGTCTTTTCAGCAGGGGCCTTTCAGTATTAGAGAGGCCTTTCAGCAGTTCTCTGAATCATAGATGCCATGCAATCCCACATTGAATAATGAGTATCATTTGTGGGTGTGAATGCTAATATCATTCTTTTTCTCCAACAGCCCCCTCTAAAGCCCCTTCGTGCCAGATGGGGATTGCTTCGTGTTTTATTAACCTGACCCCTGCAATCATTTTATTATGCCATTTACATTTAATTCAGCCCTTTTATTTGTGTTCTCTGCTCTAATGCAGCCGGCAGGGCATCATTTAATACCTACACCATGCTGGTTTAGTGCAGACATTCAGAGCCGTTTGTATGATAATTGTTGTTTGGGGCTTGTTGAAACAGCAGTTGGCACCTCTTCATCCATTCAGCCTTTTTTGGCTACTCGGATTAGCTTCATTATTCTTAAGTTGAATGGCCTTGATTTTCACTTTACCTGCTGGGAAACAGGCATTGGTGGCAGAGCACGCAACAGGAGGTCTCAGGACTGGGTGAGATGTCTGGGTGAATAAGTTAGATGAGAGGCTGTCAGTGCTGCACTGTTTATTTACTTTGGATTAGGTAAGGTTGGGTACGAGTAAATAAACCCACATACACAGACAGACCAGCATTCATTATGAACACATATGGCTTATTTTCATCAGATGTGTTTGTCTTGTAGCGTTACATTTTCTAATTGAAGTTTGGGTTGAACATTTTAGTATTGAAGGGATTATGCCTTTTTTTAAATGATTGTATTACCTGTGTGTTGAATGAGTCATTCATTTTTAGCTGTTTACTGGTTAGAGAAAGACTGTTTAGAAGTGCGTTACCATATAGACATCCTGAAACCTAGCAAACATGGACTAAAAGCCACAGGACTTATTTTGATTTCATAGGAATGCTTTATCTTCTCTGTAGCAGATGCCATTTCTGCTGGCGTAATATCTCTTGGTTCATTTCCTTGAAGGTGTTTTTTTTGTCATTTCCCCGTCTCAGATCTCATACTCTCTACTGAATGACCGCAGTGGTGACTATCAGTACTTCCGCATTGATCCTGAGCTGGGCACCATGTACACAGAGGCTGTGTTTGACCGAGAGACCAAGGGATCTTACCTGCTGGAGGTGAAGTCAGTAGATGGCTGGGAGTCTGCCAGGCCAGGGAAACACGGGCAGCCCAATTCAGGTACTGCCAACTGAATTGAAACCAACTCACAAGCACAGTTAATTGTGACCCTGGACCACAAAACCAGTCACTTTCTATTAATAAATGGTACGTTAGGATAGGATAATATTTGATTGAAATATATCTATTTAAAACTCTGGAATCTGAGGATCCAAAAAAATTGGAACATTGAGAAAATCGTCTGTAAAGTTGTTAATAAGAAGCGCTGTAGCAGGCCGGTGCTAAGAAGATAATAAATGAACCCGAAAGCGGAAATTCTAAACTTGACATAGATGCCAAACTTGAGGTTAAATTAACAGCTAACAGCTTCATGGAACATGATCTTTACTTAATAGCTTTATGATTTTTGGCATTAAAGAAAAATCTATCATTTTGACCTATACAATGTATTGTTGGCTATTGCGGCAAATGTGTTACTTATGACTGGTTTTGTGGTCTAGGGTCACAAATGTGTTAAGCAGGGCAAAGTACCGGAAAAATGTATGAAGTCTCTCATTTTTTTAATTAAGGATGTTTTCACACCAGGAAAACCCGCTAGTTCACTTGCTTTTGTCCTGACCAAATACAATGTTGATTTTTTTTGTTTGATGCGGTTTGCTTTCACACTGCCCTTTTTCCAAGTAAACCAAAATTTGTAAACAAAACCACATGTGTGCTAAGGTCATCCATTCATTGGACAGAAATTCTCAGGCGGGGAAAAGCAGGAAGTGCAAAAATCTTTCGTAGTGCAATTTTTAAAAAGTTCTAAAAATTTAAATAGGCGACAGAATTTTATGGACAGATTTATTCATGTTTATTTTAAGCTGGATTACTTGAGTTGTCAACTTAATAAAATATTACAGGTCTCAGTACGGTTGTTTGGTCCGCACCCGATGCGATTGCTGTATTCACACCTGCCCAAAAGATTCGCACCAAGGGAGAAAAGGAACTTGAGTTCGATTCAAACGAACCAAACAAGACAGGTGTGAATACACCCTAAGTAAGGTGTTTGTATCTGTAGTACTAAAAATGGTTCCCAAACATTTCATGGTCCTTATTATATTGTAAACCTGTTTTTAAAGACACAGGATGCTAGTGTACTAAATAACAAACAGTACTATATTTATATCCTGCATGGCCAAATGAATGTGGACGCCTTTCCAATTCACAGCTATAAATGTTGTTATAGCAGCTACGGCCATTATTATTAAGCGCATGCAATCAAGTATACTGCCACACAATCATCCTCTAAACAAATATGTTCAGTAGAATGTTTCTTTTCTGCTTCAGCATGGCAATACCCTTGTGCACAAAACAAAGTCCAGTCTGGTTTACTGAGTCTGGCCGGTACAAACCTTCACCTCACTGAAGACCTTTGGAATGAATTGTGGAAAGCTTTTCCCGAAGGATATAAGCTGTTATAGACCACTCCGGAAGGCATAAACAACGCTGTCCAAAAGAACTTCTGGTTTCAGTTTTTTAACATTACTCAAAATACCAACAACAGAATATCTATAATCGAGTCAAAATGTTAAATATATGTAACATTTAATTATACTCTGTAAATCTTTAAGATTAAAAAATGTAATTATTGAATAAATAAAAATGGAAACTAAAAGGTTTCTGTGCCTGTGTTTATATTTTGTGAAGTGGTCTATAGCAACCTCAATGCCCATGGTTTTGAATTTAAATATTCAACAAGCACATATTTTTTTTAGAATAGGACAATATTTGGCCAAGATACAACTATTTAAAACTCAGGAATCTGAGGGTGCATTGCGGCGATTTAAATTTAAATGATTTTACATTTACATTTACGCATTTGGCAGACTCTTTTATCCAAAGCGACTTACATTGAATTATACATTTGTTTCTAAGTATGTGCAATCTCTGGGATCGAACCCATGACCTTGGCATTGCTAGTGCCATGCTCTAACCACTTACCCACAGGAAAGATTTATTTTCATTAACTGCATAAGATGTTGACATTGGTGTAGTCTGATTGTAATTGTTAGACCACACAGCTGGCCTTGAAATTTATTTTTCATGCACTCTATGGATTATTAACCATGTCTCTTTAGTGTCCTTCACTTTTTAGATGCCATAAATAGCCCTCTAATATTTAAAGATGCCAGCTAGACAAAAGTCATATGTGGACATTCTGCTGATTTAAATGCTTATGAAGATGCCAGAGGGGATAGTGATATTCGAACTGCTGCAAAATATGTTTGTTTCCATATGCTCTTCCCCTCTCTGCCTGCTCACAGTCAGTTTACCCTGCACACTGGATTGGGAAGAAGCACGCTCCATACACACTGACACGTATAGTGAGGTACACAAATGTGGATAATAAGATCGACAAAGTGACAGTGTCAAATACGCTCCAGCAAACAGAAGACGGTGTTAATGAGCACTGAGCCACATGTGCACACACAATTACACAGCAACATGTGAATACTAATCATACGATGTAATGAAGAGATCCTGTCAAAATCATCAGCATATCCAAAAAAAACACAAAGAAGTGCTGCACGAGTGAAAAATCACGCAACGGAGCTTCGTCTGTGCGCTTCTGAGAAGAACACATGACCATGTCTTTATGTTGAAGCTCTGAGGAACATGCCACCCTGTCACAGGGAGGCAGCTGAGCATTTGCCATGCTTTTTTAACACGACGTAACGCATCATAAAGAGAGTAAGATCAAAATCCAAATCAGACGCTCCAGAATTTCTTTGTCTTCTGAGTCTATCTGCGTCTCGCTGCACTGACAGAACTGAAGGCTGTGCAAAGGTCATAACTGATGCATGTTTGTTTTTTCTTTCTATAGTTATTGTTTGTGTTTTGTGAACTCCATTTGATGAATTACTGCCACCACGATCAATAGAAAATGAAAAGTTGCATCTCTTTTAAAATTCTGTTTACAGCTTATTTTCTGCACCATTCATTTTTTCAGGCAAATAGCACTAGAATTTGGGAAGGAAAAAAAATATATATTAAGGAGATGTTTACACTGAATAAAACAGTGCTGTTTTGGATCATTTAGTGTCAAGAAAGGGTTGTGTGTGGTTAGTGGAAATGACTTTTTTCTTTTTGAGCTGACATACAATGTGCAGAAGTGCCAAAATGTATTTGCCCCCTAGTAAACCTTGACTGTCCAGGGTTCTTCTCTCACTCTTCATCTAATAACTTCAGACACAACGTAGAGCCACAGAGATCAAAAAAGGATGAAGATAGACAGGCAATGAATAAGACAAGCACAAGACACTTGAATTGAAAAGAGAAGAATGACTGTAGAAAGCAAGAGAGAAATACTGGAAAAAAGCAAACACTTGAACACATAAGCAGAAGAATCCAGAAAAGACATAAAGTCAACCGAGTGAGTGAATAATCTTGTATGTGTATGTGTTTTTGACTCATCAGATACGGCGTACGTGCGCATTTTCATCAGTGACGTGAACGATAACAAGCCGGTGTTTTCGCAGTCCGTGTACGAAGTGGATGTGGATGAGGATGCTGACGTGGGCTCTACCATCCTCACCGTCAGCGCCAATGATGAAGATGAAGGTAGGAAAAGATGAGGAGGGGTGGTTGATGATGGATAGAACAATATGCTCATTTGTAAGGCACAAGTGAGAAATATGGAGCGTTGGGTGAAAATGAGGATGGATTTCTATTCATACATTCTTGAAAAAGTGAACTTACGTTTAAAGTGTGATGTTTGGCACTGTTGGCCGGTTGGTTTTACCCATTGTGTGCAGTCTATACAGCAAACCTCAGAAGTAATTCAAGAGGCTAAAAAAGCAAAAAAAGAAATAGATGAAATGTAAAAGGAAACATACTTATTTACATTGTTTTGGCAGTTGGACTATGTTATGCATAAACCTCTAAAAAAATAAAAAGAGTTTGACTAGCACATATTGATATTAATAAAACACGGTGAGAACATGATCCCAGGAGCTTGTTTGTGTCTCTAGGCTATTGTTGTCATATTCATCTGTTCTCTGCAATAACATCTGTAACGCTCACAAATACGAGAGACTTTCACTAATCAATATACCCTGAGACCATATGAAACGCTACTTCCATGATAAACCTCCTCATGCGTCACCACACAAAAGATCGGAAAATTCGTTTTGTCGTGTGCTCTTTCCAAGAAACACACACGAAGAAGATAGTCCGCCTAACTCATTACTCATCAGTCAGTCTGACTTTATATACAGATCCACTACTCAAGCACATAATTCCATCTGGTGTGGTTGAATCCACATTGCATACAGGAGCGAGAAAGGGAATGTAGCATTCCTGTTTCAGTCATTCATCATAATACAGCCTAGAGTGGCTGAACATTCCCAGAGCCTGAAGCTTTGCCCTGATGAATAGATTTCAACCTTCACTGCAGCTCCTTCTTAACCCTCTCAGCCACTCGAGCAGAGCCCCTGAAAGTTGGCTAGCCATCACAGTACATCTGCTTTTTCAAACAGCATCAGTGTTTGATTCTGCGCATTAGCAGAAAACATATAAGCCAAATATTCCCTAACGCAATTTTGTTGAGTTACGCAGGGCAATGCAAGACGGCGAAGATGAAATGGCGATAAGCCCACTAATGCGTCATTCCCTATTCATTAACCTCGTACCAGCAGGGAAATCCAAACACACTGCGAGGAGATCTGAGTAATGGCTAAACGCGAGTGTTTCTGCAATGTTTGCTTAACCGTGTTATATGTTTATATGAAGTCATTTTGCATTTATTACCTACCTCGGAGAGCTGAGCTTTGAGTGCGAAATACAAAATTACAGCAAAGCCGTAATAAAGAACGTCATAAAATAACATGCTGAAAACACAACACATGCATGCTTGCATCTTTCACCATTTAATTAACACTGCTCAATGGGGATCCAAACATGTTTTGTTCCTTACAAGTCTCCTGTGCTGCAGCTCGTCCTGTGTTTGCCTCCACTTTGTTCTTTTAAACGCTAGGGACCATCATGTTTTTATTGACTCCCGAGTCCATTCTTTTACCTTTCTTCTGCTTAATGGACAGTGAAACTAAGCTGTCAATGATTTAATTCCGAATGAAAATAAATTAATTCTGAGTTACCTACACAAAAGCACAGAGCGGGGACGGGGTTGCGCGACAACAAATCTATAAAAGGTTAAAGGTGGCGCTTGTTTGGCGAGTTGTCATTTTAAAACGCCATGCTTTCTGTAGTTTGAGCGTCATGTGTATCTGTTTCTGGGAAAGCCCAGAAATATTCGGCTGAATGGAAGGTACGTTGAAGTACAAAACAGGGGAAAGGGGAACAAAGTGAACAAAATCCATTAACCATTGTTAAAAATGCTTTGGAGAAGGAGAGAGCGATTGATTTTAGACGTATTCTTACCTAATTTAAGGAGTATTGGTCGGTATGTTTCCACGGTGGCGAGTTACCAAGGCTACTCGTGACGATTACCTCTAAAGGCCATTGGAGCAGATAAGGAACTTGCAACAAAAAAATGAGATTTTTCTTTAAACCCATGTTTACAGTATTGAAGGGTTTCTAACTTTTAACTTTATATGTTATTTTTATGCATTTTATGTCTTTGTCATTATACATTTTTACTCAAGGTCTTTGGTTTACAGGTGTGCAGATTTTAACTATTGGCTTGTCGTTATGCATCTCTCCATATCTCATTTCTCTTTTTTTTATTTTGCAGGTGCCAATGCCAAGTTGCGCTACCAGATTACATCAGGTAACGTGGGAGGTGTTTTTGACATGGAGCCTGAAGTGGGAACCATTTTTATCGCCCAGTCGCTGGATTATGAACAGAACAAGCTCTATAAGCTGCACGTTTTGGCCTCTGATGGGAAGTGGGAAGATTACGCCACTGTTATAGTCACTGTTGTGAATAAGAACGATGAGGCACCCGTGTTCTCTGTGAACGAGTACTATGGCAGCGTGACAGAGGAGCTGGATGGTTCTCCTGTGTTTGTGCTACAGGTACCACTTTTTTATGTTTATATCACAAATTATGGTTGCATCTATTGCTTTGTTTAAACAGGTAGAGCTCCAACCCAGCTCACATCCAAATGTGATGTCAGAAGGCCACGTCCATGGAGTCACAGGTTGATGTATTGGACACTGGTGTGACTTCTGATGTCACACTTGGATGTGGGCAGGGTTGGATGTTGAATGTCCATTGCAAGCTGTAGCGAGACACTTCTCCGTCCTTCGGATGAGACGTTAAAACCGAGGTCCTGACTCCCTGTGGTCATTAAAAATCCCATGGCACTTCTCGTAAAAGAGCAGGGGTGTAACCCCGGTGTCCTGGCCAGATTCCCTACACCGGCCCTTGTCAATCATGGCCTCCTAATAATCCCCTCCCTCTAAATAGGCTCTATCTCTCCTCTCCACCTGTAGCTGGTGTTTGGTGAGCACACTGGCGCCGTTGTACTGTGGCTGCTGTCGCATCATCCAAGTAGATGCTACACACTGGTGGTGGTTGAGGAGAGACCCCCTCATATGATTGTAAAGCCTTTAGGTGTACAGAAATTCACAATAAAGCTCTATATAAATGCCTCATTCATTCATTCAAACATGACAAAAATAGTTTGAGCTACACATGCAAATTGCCCCCTTCATCTCACATTAATAGGCTGTTTGAAAATGTTTATTACAGCAATTGAGTTGGACATTGCTGAGGCACTCATTATGTACACCTTGCCGGGGTGTTTTATGTCTCGTAATTATAGTGAAAACTGTGATTGATTTGTCCTGAATGCCGAGTATTTTATATTCTAATTTACAGTACGTGCTGGGTGATTCACAATCCTTAACTCAATGACTATTTCACTCAAATTAACTTAATTTTAAATCTTATTAAAATGCTTATTAAAGTCCATTGAAGTTTATTATTAGAAGTTTGAATTGCAACTAGTGACTCTTTTTTTGTCGCATGAGAAAATTTGCAGATGACCTTATTTCCTATCATTTTTTTTTTCCATGAGTCTGGAAGAAAGTTAAACCACATGAGTTCCAAAAGCTTAGAGACAGATAGATAGACAGATCGATAGAAAAAACTTTTGCTTGAGTTTGCACAGAGAACAAAGTTTCAATATATTCTCTTTGATGTTTTAGGTCACAGCCTCCGACCCAGACAAGGATGCTGACCAGGAGGCTTTGAGGTACTCCTTACATGGTCAAGGTGCTGAGAGTGAATTCATCATTGACGAGGTCACAGGGAAGATTTACGCTCAGAGAACATTAGACCGTGAGGCGCGGGCAGTTTGGCGGTTTGTAGTGCTGGCCACGGATGAGGGTGGCGAGGGGCTGACGGGATTCACTGATGTCATTATCAATGTTTGGGACATAAATGACAACGCTCCCATTTTTGCTTGTGCCCCGGATAGTTGCCATGGCGATGTAGCCGAGAATTCCCTGCCTGGCACTCCCGTTATGGAGATGACTGCCACTGATTTAGATGATGCAGCTGTTGGACAGAATGCAGTGCTGGCTTATAGAATTGTGGGTAATGCGGCCTTGAATGGGGGTAACAGTGGAGCGGATGTGTTTAGCATCAACCCTGCTACCGGGACAGTTTTAGTGGCAATGTCCGGACTCGACAGGGAGCAGACGGATACGTATGTCCTGGTGGTGGAAGCTCGAGACGGTGGAGGTATGATAGGAACAGCGACAGCCACTATACACGTGACGGACGTTAATGACCACGTGCCGCGCTTTTTGGACCATTCTTGCTCAGTTCGCATCCCTGAAAGCAGCGAGCCCAACACCGCTGTCGCAGAGCTGTCCGCCGAGGATGCAGATGCTGGAGAGAATGGTCAACTGACATTCAGTGTGGTGTCCGGTGATCCCGAACAGAAGTTTTACATGGTGAGTCATCGGCAGGAACAGCATGGGACTCTTCGTCTCAAGAAGCGTCTGGATTATGAAAGACCGGGTGAGCAACGCTTCAACCTCACCATCAAAGTAGACGATATGGAATACTCCAGCCTGCTACACTGCACCGTAGAGTTAGAAGACTGCAATGACCACTCCCCCGTCTTCATCCCTCACTTTCTGCAGATACCTGCTCTACGAGAAGATGTTGCTCCAGGAACTAGCTTGGCAAGTCTGGTTGCCAGTGATTTGGACTCGGGGCTGAACCGGGAGATCACGTATAGCATTGCTCCGGAGACCGATCCATACCATCTGTTTTCTGTGGACCAGTCAGGGTTGGTCACCGTGACCAGCGAGTTGGACCGGGAAAAGGTTGCACAGCATCACTTGGTAATATTAGCGACAGACCACGGCATGCCACCTTTGACCGGCACGGCAACTATCCAGATGGCTCTGCTTGATGTAAATGACAACGGGCCAGAATTCGAGGCAGCCTATGCACCTGTAGTGTGGGAGAACGTCATGGGACCGCAGGTTGTGCGACTTAACCAAAGCTCCACGCTACTCAGAGCTGTGGACCGAGATTCAGAAGAAAACGGATCACCTTTCTCTTTCTCTGTTCCTCTGGAGTATCGATACAGCAACGACTTTCATCTCCAGGATAACGGTAATGACACTGCCACCATCACGGCTCTGAGAGCCTTTGACAGAGAGAGACAGAAGGAGTTTCTACTGCCTATCATCATGACTGACAGCGGCATTCCACCGAAGACTGTCACAAACACCCTCACTATCATCATCGGGGATGAGAATGACCACGCCCACACAGCTGGACAGAAGAAAGTATTCATAAACTGTTACAGAGGTAAATGATCACCACATTATAAATATTTAATGGCAGGCAAAAAAGCTGTAATGGTTATAATCACTGACTATTGCAGTTTATAATCGCATTTTCCCTCATGTTGTTCATGTGAATATGACTTTTTTGCCTGTAGAACACAAAATTATCTATTCATACAATGGAACTCAATGGGGCACACTGTTGTTTGGTTACCAACGTTCTTTAAAAAATATCTTCTTTTGTGTTGTGCAGAAGAAAGAAAGTAATGATGTGAGGGTAAGTAAATGATGAAAGAATTTTCAGTTTTGAACTAGACACTAGTGGTCAAAAGTTTGTGTTCATATTCTTTCCACATTTTAGAATAATATTAAACTCATCAAAATGATGAAATAAAACAAAGGGAACTATGGGAATTATGTTGTAATTAAAATTTTTTTTTTTTAAATGTTATATTTTATCGTCTTCAGTGTAGTCACCTTTCGACTAGAATTTGCAGAAATGTTTTCATGTAATGTTATCAAGCAGCTTCTTGAGTTTTTATCTATTTTGTACTCTTATTGGCTGTTCTTTCTCAATTATTCAGTCAAAGTTATCCATTAAAAAAATTAAATTAAATAAAATGTTAGTTTTATCATGAAAAAACATGTATGTCTGGAAAATTATATTTTTGTCTACTAAACTAATTTCAGATATTTAAGCAAACACCTCAGATCAAAAGTTTTTTTTTTTTTTTAAATTTGCTCAAGTGTCCCAAAACATTTGACCGCTAGTGTTCTTTTAATCCACATATATCTACAGGAGAAGAGGGGCAGTTTTATAATAGAATCACTCAACACAGGAGAGGCTTCTTATAATTTTTCCAGATTAATGCATTATTATTAGCCGCTGTGAGTAATGTGTTCAAATTGAAAATTTCATTAAGAAAAAGTACATTTTAAGTACCCTGCTGATGTACTCATTAAACTAAAAAAAGGAATGAAGGACACTTCATGTACTCAACGTTAGCAGTTTTGCTTACATAGTGGAAGAGAGGGGGGTGCACAATCAAAGTTGACCTGTACAGACAATTACGCTTCTGTCCGACGTTGACTGATGTCAAGTTGGAGGAAAAGTAACACTGACACCAAAAGCACACTGTATAAATGGATCGTTTTGCATCGCATTTGGCGTCATTAAATAACCGGTTAGTAAAAACCTGTTTCATTTGAGATGATACAACCCTCCTAAAAATCATATGCTAGATGATAAAGTAGTGCATAGTTTAAGTTTATAGTGCATCTTTCGGGACACAACTAAATCTTAAATGGTGTGGTGCAGTAGTTAAAACCTTAAGGTTAGAAAGTGGAAGATTGCTGGTTAGAGCACCACAAAGGGATTGTAAAAGTACTGTGAGCTGCTTTGGATAAAAGCATCTGCTAAATATTCACTTACTGACTAAAATAAGTCAGTTCACTTCCCTTTAACAAATGGTATGTTTAATTATCTATATGTATCTGTGTGTGTGTGTTTTTTTCGCGAATAGCAGTGAAGCGTGACAAAACTTTGCATCACTGTTAATGAGACATTGGGTACCCACACAGCTGTTCAGTCTAGTGAACTGAGGCAACGATCACATGTGATGTCCTTTCTTCCATATGTAATGTATTGGCCTTTTTGATCCTTGCGCTGCATTTTAGTTTTTATTTAAAAATTAAATCCTGTTATATAGGCTACATTTCATTTAATAGAATTTAATGTGTTCATTTTTTCCTTCATGCATTCAAAAACACACACTGGTTTTGTGCATCCAAATATGCATTTGATTAAATTATACATTACTTTCACTTGTATCATTGTATAGTTACATGTTTAAAAAGATATTGCCATTAGAATTAGCTTTAATGTAGCCAGCCACTTTTCTAGCAGCTTGTAATGTCTTAAATTCTTCAAAAGGCAAGCTTGACTGTAGTTCAAATGAAACTTAAGCTGCAGACAGTCTTGCACTAAAAGCATGGTCCAGGTTATTCATAACCAGCTATACATCAGGTTTCAGCTGTCAACATTTGTCTGCGGTTCTGGAGTACATTACTAAGGACTATTCCTCACAATGCTTTGTGATTACAGCTACACACACACTCTGCACACACAGTGTTTCAATAGATTCTGTATAATGTGTGCCTATATATATACACACACACCTGTTGTACATGCAGTGCTTTGACAGAATGGCTTGTGTAATGACAGGGAGAATGCCCACCAATGTGCTGGGGAAGGTCTACTCACCAGATCCCGATGACTGGGATAACAAGACATATGCCTTCGAGGGACATTCACCTAAGTGAGACCTTCTCTTTAACTCAACCGTCATTCCACGTCTGCTTTTCCTGTCTGCATGTGTCCATATCATTACATCATCCCACCCATACCGTTAAAGTGTTTCTACAGTACACCTCCCCCATTCTTGAAAGGGGTCACGGGGTCTTTGAAAACAATGCCTAACCTTTCCTTCTCCTCACTTCCCAGCATCTCGCTTCTCTCTTGGTCTTCTCTATTGATGTTGTGCACTTTAGTTGAGAAAAGAGAACAGTGATCAGATGATCCTGACAGGGCCAGCTTCAGCCTTGAGACGTCTTGAGCGCATAGGCGCCTGAGCGCTCTCTCTCTTTTTATCTCCCTCTTTCTCATCAGAATGCATAATATAATGTGAAAACAGTCATATCTTGGTGTGTCTGTGGAGAGAGAGAATATAGATCGAAATTTTTGCTCCATTAGGAGTCATGTGTGCAGAAGGAAAGTGTGGATTTTGAAAACTAAACTGTCAGTTTACATCATAACTTGAATTTGTCTGCTCTCATCCTCCACATAAATATTTTGCACATGTATACAAGTGCATATAAATGTATTCAACAAAATTGCATATGGGGATTTGTTTGTATCATACAGTACGTTGTGCTGCTCCATCCAGGGAATTAAGTTTGGATTGTTTTATTGGTGAGGTCAGTGAAAATTGTACTTCAGTGCATCCACAACTTGTTGCAATATGTTTTGGTTATTAAAGCTGGAGAATGAAGGCCTTGTGGCCGAATGATGCAATGTCTCATTTTCTTTATTGCATTGTTTTTCTTTTTTCCCCCAGAATGTTCCCTCGGCATTCATTGCAGCCATTCATTTCAGTTCATGTCAAATTTACATCCATTCAGAATGTTGTCCTGTCAGTTTTCTTGTGTCCTTGTTTATTTTCTCAGAAATATTTAGTTAATTTTTTTGGCTGTGGGTTTTTGCAAGGACTTCAAAGAATTTGAATACTCTAAAAATGTACTGTAGTAGAGTTAAATATCTGTATTTAAAAAGAGCAGAAATATTTAAATAAAGAAAAAAACGGTTCAATCCTATTATTTATTTGTTTTTTACACCTGCAGTTATTTTATCCTGAACAAACGGACAGGCTTCCTCATTATAAAGGAAAACACACCGCCTGGGAGTTACGACTTTCAGGTGCGAGTCTCAGATGGGATGTGGTCAGATGTGATCTCCAGCATCAAGGTTAACGTGAGAGATCTACGGGACGATGCTATCTACAATTCAGCCTCGCTGCGAATAGCAGGTACAGGTGATCTTTACCTTTAAGACTCATAGCATGTCAGATTGAGTAATGTTGTGAAAACATTGTTAGCCATTGCCAGTTTAAAATAGAGAGATAACACTTATTTACCTTCTTACACTTATTTGCATGTTGAATTGTGATTGGCCTTTTCTTGCATTAGTTTAATTTTTTTGAGTAATATAAGCATACACACATTTTTTTAAACAATCGCATTTTGGCATTTTGAAATTGCTGACATTTTATTGAAAGACAGATCTCTTCTGAAACTTTAGACATGATATTAAACTAATGTCTGCATTTAATTTCAATGCTGTCAATCAGGAAGAGACAGAATATGTATTACATTCAGATTCTCAGACACTGGTGATATTACACCTGCAATGTGACTAATATGTTTTAAATGTATTCCTTTATTGAATTATGCTCTGTTTGAACCGCAACCTAGATGTAAAGTGATCGTGTCCACTTCTTTCAATCAGAGACAATAAAATAGTTTGACTGGATCTGAACTCAGGAGAGTGTGTTGATAGTGTCATACTGTGGCAGTAAAACTCATGGGGATATTGACTTGGGCGATAACATTATGACTGCCAGCATTTTAATGAAAACAAGACTGTGCAGAGATGACTCCTGAAAATGGACTATAGCAGAGGATTTTGTAGTGTTAAGGTTATTAAAGTGGGAGAAGGGGGCCTTTTGGGAGATGCGGAGACAGAATATAAAATGTAAGCCAATAGCACACTCATATAAGCCTATAAAGAGATTTTTCTTTGATTTCAGCAGTGCAGCTGAATTTACAGCAGGCATAGAAAAGTGCAAACTTTCTAATTCTATGTACAGTATGTGTTCAAATAGATATTTCTGTGGTTATGTCTTTCTGGTGTGCTTGTGTGTGTGTTTGTATTTGTGTAAATAACTATTTTTTGTAATCTCCTTCAATCTCTTATTTAAACTGTTTCAGTGGATTAAGTGTGGCATTAAACAAATAATCAGAGTTCCTTTTATTGCGTTTTAATAGCTTTATCACTTAATCTCACTGTGGGTTGTGCAAGTGGTTATTTGTCCCATATTTTGTTGCTTAATATTTTGATTTACTGTCTTTAGTACAAAACAGTGTAGTGCTCATACAAGCATAATCTCTAAAAATGCTGCAGAAAAGGATAAACTCAGCCGCTGGGTTAAAATAACCCAGAAAAATGTTATATTTAACCCAACCATGGGTTCAAACAACCCAGAATTTATAGGGTTGAAACAGCCCAGCGTGGGTTAAGTTGCGTTAACAATTGGGTTGTTCCTTTTAAACCAAATGCTAGGCTAAACATAACCTTTACATTTGACATTTATGTATTTGGGTAATGATGTTATACAGTATTATTATGTGTCTATTTGTTTAAATGATTTTTGTGTTGTTGTTTTTCAGATGTTATTAATGTTCTTAATGAGAATCAAAATTTTATTTATTATTAAATTATTAAAGGATTAGTTCACCCAAAAATGAAAATTCTGTCTTCATTTACTCATCCTCAAGTTGACTACCATAGTGGGAAAAATTGCTTTATACATTTCTTTTTTGAAGAAGAAGAAGAAGAAGAAGAAGAACAAGAATGTACGAAAGCAACAATTTACAATGGCACATTTTACTACCATTGTAATTTTTATATGTAATCAATGGTGGCCAAGAACTGTTTGGTTACAAGCATTCCTCCAAATATGTTTATAAAATTTTTACAGATTTGGAACAACTCAAGAGTTTTATTTTTGGGTGATCTCTTTAAATGCATTTATGTCGTACAACCTTTGTTTTTTAATAGTTTGTGTTCCCTGGAAACTCATGATCTTGGTATATAACAGCATGCTCATCCAGTTGCACTATGAACCAATCCAATATGAACCAAGTTCGGAAAAGAAAACACAGTCGGTACGTGTCAGTATACAGGCATTGTTTAAAATTCACAAAAATGACATCAGGCAGTGAAAGTATGTGTTAATGTTCAGATGCTGTTTATTTCCCCAGGGCGCCAATGAAACATGTATTGAATTCTGGGCTAACTGAAGATTCGACTTTTGTACTATTTACTGCCTCCTTGACATTTCAAATCCCATTTTAGAAGCAAATGTTTCGCAAGACCCGTTCTAACACTGCTTCTTTGAGATTATAGTTTGCTCTGTACACCTCATGAAGGAAGCTGATTGTAACGTGAAATGCGAGGTAAAATGGTACTGTGGTTCTTTAGACAGCCGTGCTATCTCACGGAGATAAGTGAACCAAGCTCATTCTCATAACCTCTGCTCTCCGTACAAACACATTCATGCAAACTCCCACATTCTGCAGGACAAGTAACATAAAGAGCCCTGGGCTGTTTGAGGTTGAACTTTTGAGGCTTCTGACTGCTTAGCCAGTTTGGACTTATCTGTTAAAAATTTCAAATGTCTCATGTTTTGATCCTCATCTGGCTAACCCCAGAGTTTTTGTCCTGGCGGGACTTTGTGTTGAGAAATTGGGAAAATATTGGCATTCTTTGGGGGGGATTAGTTCACCAATGCACAAAGACGTATTGACTGGCAGTCGCAACACACTGTCCCCTAAGCTAGTGCCAGCTAAACTTCTGATTTAAGTTGTGTGTGTGTGTGTGTGTGTGTGTGTGTGTGTGTGTGTGTGTGTGTGTGTGTGTGTGTGTGTGTGTGTGTGTGTGTGTGTGTGTGTGTGTGTGTGTGTGTGTGTGTGTGTGTGTGTGTGTGTGTGTGTGTGCGTGCGTGCGTGCATCTGTGTTTGTGTGTGTTTCCATCTGTTTATGGGTTTAAATATTATCTTTGTTGCTCTGCAGCAGACAGGGTTTCAATGCATAACAAATGCATTTGACAGATTCAAATTAATTCTGATGAATCTGTTTATATACTTTTATTAAACACATTGTATATTTTCTGTCTTCTGTATGTACTCGTGCGGAGAATGTGTGTGTGTGGTTTGGTTTTAATATGCCGGTGGGGACATAAACCTGAATACACACCAACTCGTGGGGACTTTGTGTCACCGTGGGGACCAAAATTTAGGTCCCCACGGGCACAAAAGCGTATAAATTGTACATAAAGATAATTTTTGAAAATCTAAAAATGCCAAATGTTGTCTATGATCTTTAGGTTTAGGTGTAGGGTTACGGGTAGGGAATAGAATATACAGTTTGTACGGTATAAAAGTCATTACGCCTATGGACTGTCACCACGGAGATAATAAACCAGACGTGTGTGTGTGTGTGTGTGTGTGTGTAATGTCCAGAAAAGGCGTTAAGCACATAGTCTGCCTAGTGCCTGTGGGAAGGGGAGCAGGTTTGATCTTGGCTTGGATCAAAGCCAGGTGTGAGGCTGTTCCCAGCTGTCATGGCGAGTCTCCTCTTCATGCACGGCTCCTGATGAGAGCAGACAGCCACCCTTGCTCTCCCCCCAAAGCTAATCACAGTTTCCTTCCTTACCCCCATCTAAAGCTCGGTGATTGACACACCTCGAGCACTAATGATTCGCTTTTAGATAGTTTAGGTGTCTGTGGTGCCGGACCCGAACGCCAGCCATTGGATGTGATCTTGGATATTAAGACAAAAATATAAATTTAACAGACTTCTTTGCTGAAATATACTGTATATTGTGCAGGGAAATGATTTGAATATTTTTCTTTGTTAAGGAGTTAAATGGCTGCAAATTTTCAAACTAATTGTAATACTGCACACAGGGAACCTTAGTAAAAGTCAATGCAGTAATTTTATGTTTGCTTTGTTCTTTAAGTTAAAGAAGTAAGCATAGATCTCCCCTTTAAAAGTAAATGCCCTCTAAAACCTCATAACTGGTTGGATACTGTAACACTTAACAGCTCTAACTGCAAATAAGCACCAGCTGTAATTTGGCAGGAGCTCTGTTCATCTCTGTGAAGGAATCTTGGCCCATACAGAATTCGGACAGATTGGTGGGTCTTCAAGCATGACATGCTTATTTGAGGTTATGCCACGTCATCTATGTTGGATTCAAGTCAGAACGTTGACTAGGCCTCTCCAAAACTTTCATGTGCTTCTATTTAGCCATTTTTCATCACCCATTATTATTTTCATCATCCAGTTATATTTTAACTTGCCTCACACTGAGATAGACTTCCCTTTGAGAACTTCCCCGTGCATAGCAGAAACCAATTGCCTTAAATCATTTAAGTTTTAAAACTAATAAATATGAGTATTATACGTTGAATTAGAGTGATATACATTAGAGTAAACTCAACTTCAAACTTCAAAAGTTTATTTCACTCAGTCTGTTTCAATTCAGCTGAAAAGTCTTAACAACTAAATGATTACTTAAATGGTTTGAGGAAACCAATTGCCTTTAATGGTTTAAGTTCAACAAACTCAAAGTAATGAAGTTACATTAGACAAAGCACAAACTAACATTGATACAAAGAAATGATGACAGAACAGGAGAGTACTCTTCATTTCTTTGTAACCAGGCATAGCCACTGTCCAGACCGATCAACAAACACAGACCAGAAGTTAACTTCGGGTCAGACGTGTGCTTCCAGTGAAACCGTCTATAAAAAATTTAGTGAGAGAAATATGCCATTTTTATTTATACCTAACACAAAACAAACTTTCATTTATGTACAAATAATTTATAGACACTGTAGGCTATCCTAGTGTTTTCTAAAGACACCCCTCACGTGTCTATTGTCTGTTTTTAAGCACCGTTTGGAACTTCGCAGGGATCCATGTCACCATGTCACCATTGTCATTCAAGCTGGAAAATCTCATGTAATTTTCTCAAACATGCCCTTCTGCTTTTGAGTTGAGAAGTGTCAGTGTGAGCCATAACACCCCTGCCAGTCTCCAAAACTGGCCCCAAGAGAGGGTGACTCAGCCCGGGGACAGACAGAGCATGGGATTTCTCTCAGCTGGTCTAACACCTCCCCTGAGGCAACCATTCACAGCCCCACACTGTAGGGTAAGCATCCCAATTAAAAAATGTACCGGATGTTAGGAGAAAAGCACACCTCCAGAGCCAAAATGTCAACGGTCAAACGGTCGCTGAAGTGTCACATTTGCCCACAATGCAGAGACGCTCGGGCCAACTTCTGACATGCCGGCAGACAATAAAGTACAGGGACCATTACCATACTGACAAAAGACTTGCCGCATGCAGTAGTTTAAGCTCTCGTGCTCGACTTTTTGACAGTGCATGTCAGCTGGAGTTTGAGTGAACAGCCACTGGCAGGCACTAACCTCAACTAATGATGGGGAGATGTGTTGACGAGTGAAAAACATGACCATGCATTTTTCATAAGCTCTGTACCTCTGTTCTATGCTGTATTAAATATGGAGCTGTTTTCTCCTTCTCGTGTTCTTGCGGCTCAGGTCAAATTTACACGGTTCTTATGCGTCACACATCTGTATGTTTGTGTTTTCGACAGACATTTCCGCTACGGAGTTCATGGAACGTCGCGGCACTCTGAAGAGCAGGTACGAGCTGCTGGGCGACTTCTTGTCAGACATGCTGTCTGTGGAAGCGGACGACGTCAACATTTTCAGCCTGGTGGAGGTGCGGAACAGAACGCTGGATGTGAGGTTCACCGTTCACAGCGTGCCGTTCCTCAGAGCTGAGAAAGTGCACGGATACCTCGCAGCTCATAAACAGAAAGTAAGGCTTGTCGGGGGTGTTTTTATGGCTTTAGTCAAATTTGACCTTGTAACAACCAAAAGTTTTTGTAAACCACTTCAAAAGTATTAGCTCTTGTAGATGAAATAGCTGCAAACTGAAGCACGGATTACATTTACTTTGACTAATTCATAAAGTGCTCAGACCTGATGTATTAACCTGTTCTTCTTTGTGTATTATCAGTGAAGCTTAAGCTCAAGTCCCGAGTCTTTGACTCTCTCCGGCTCTCCATTTATTTCTGCTATACTAGACGTAGAGCAGATATGTTGTTAAAGGTGAATGTGAATTGAAAACACCTCTCAATCTGAATGCATCAGGCCTGCAGAAACATTGATCAGATGCAATTATGAAGCTCGGAGAAGCTTAGGAATGACTTGGTCTGTTGGTTATAAACGTTTAGGATGGTGAATGGTAGAGCTGATGAAAACCAAGGGTTATTAATGATTAGAATGTCTAATCCTGAAGAAAAACTAGATAAAACTTTGTGAAAGAATGAATGTATTCTCACACTCTCTCATTTGCTTGCATCTCCTGCGACTCGTTCCATTACTCAGAGCTGAAAGTTGTTGGAGAAGAAAGTGCACATTTAGAGAGTTAATTACAGATGAACTCGCTGATATGGAAAGTGAGTCGTATGTCTCCACCCATAGTAATTGGAGAGATTCTGGGACGGGGAATGAAAAGATATTATTTTAGCTAAATGAAAATTGCTGTGATTGTGTTCCGAGTGATGATGGAAATGTACGTGCGTTGTAATCGCTGTGGTGTTGGAGAGATCAGCTGGTGCATACTCATGCTCTCATCTACATGCATACACTATTGCCTCTGACTGGATGTGTCAAGTAGGGCGTGTGATGTCGGCTTACAAACAGACAACGACACAGAGAGACTGAGAGTCTAAAAATCAGCGGGCGAGCGACACATCGAAGCCACTTTGTGTCTGTAACTTGTAAATGATTCTTAATGCGCTGCCATGATCTCTTCGAGTCCTATTTCTTCTCCCCTGCGTTCCCCCTTCCTGCCGCTGCCAAACGCGCACTTTGAAGAACTCAGGATTCCCCTGCGGACCAGCTAGGATGGGTGAAACGGATTTTTGGTGCACACCACTCATTTCCCAGGGGAGCGCCCTCATATCTCACCCTCCAACACCCCTTTGCAACACACACACGCTTACAGCACCCTGTGATGTGTCAGACGCAGCACAAAAACAAAGTAGAAAACCAGAAAAAATCTCCCTGTGGTGAAAGTGAGTCCTGATGAAAGAGTAGCAGTCAATGATAAATAGAGAAGAAGATACACAGGAAAACAACGTTTTGAGGAAAGCTTTTCGTTTGATGGTGGAATCTGAGGGTGAATGTGTGAAGATGAAAGTTTAAAGATCTTGACTAAAACTTGTTTGGAGATAGAATCCTCCTAAGACTTGGATGCTCAGAATAAAGCTATTAGACGTATTATGGAAATTGAACGTGCCTAGTAAGCGGGTCAAAACGTAGGAGAGCTTGTGAAGATGAAAAGAACAATTAGAGCTTTCCTGTACGTTTAATCCGACTCCAATGAATTCTCTTTTCGAGTGCACATTATAAAGAAAAGGAGATACATTTATTTTAATGCTTTGGCTGGGGCTTCGCTGTCACAGCCGTTTCACACCGGCCTTTCGCAAAAAACACATCTCATCACCTCGGCTTCTGCAGAAATCTTTGTAATTACATATCAAACGCAACGCTTTGCATTTTTCCTCTGGCCTTTTGTTCGCCTTGATTCTAACAGCTGTCGACTCGCACACACCCACACTATTTCTTTTGTTTTGCTTTGTTGTTTTTTTCTTCCCCACTCTTATCTCGCTCTGAAGAATTTTGAAATGACTACTTGGTTTGTCGCACTTTAAGTGCTGTGGCGCGCAACACCTCCCATTGATCACTATCTTTTGTGTCAGTGTCGTTCCATCAGGTTTGCTTTGGCAGGAAGAGCCGTAAAGCCTCGGACGTGTAACACGGTATCACGTGTGGATCGCCTTCAGTCCTCTTAGTTTCCCAGATTGATCCTCACTCTAGCCAAAACACCCACTGGCGGTTTCTGAGCACATTCTTCACAAATAAAATATGCTGTATTGAATTATAAAAAAGAAACATTGGCCAGTGGTCAAACCTGAAGCTCTGTACCTGTGAGAAAATTCCCTGTGTACGTTTGTGTTTGAACCTGTAAGTTTAGCTGTACTTGTAAAAGCCAAATGATGGTCTTCACAACCATAATTATAAATTGTTTTAAAATGTAAATAGTAAATATGATCTTACTAGAACATGCTATAAGAAACCCCTTATTAATATAGCTTCAAATGTGTCTGTGTGTAGATCACTTTGTATTTCTCTTGGGTGTCCTTCTGTGCTATCATGAGGCCTCTGTGGAATAGCCACCCTCAGGGAATTCTGGGTATTGTAGTTCCACTCCCTACGGATGCCTTAGCGATCTGTGAGAAATGAGCTGACACTACCATCGAGCAGGAGGCAGAGACAAAATTCCACTCTCTCCTCCAGGGACGATGAGAAGGGGAGAAGGAACAAAACAGAGAATGACAGTGAGAGAAATGAGAGCGTCCAGAAGAAGGATTAGGCGTGGGGGGAGTGTATCTTCTCTCACTTGTAGGCTTTGTTACCTGAACCTAACTAGCTCATATAAGACTGTGGTTTATTAGGTGTCTCTTAGTGCAAATGAAATGTGAGACCTCTGTGTTGCATTGTTTAACTTCCAAGGTAATACCTGCAAATCGCCGCCTCAAGTTATTATGGCACGTGGGAGTGCATCCACAGAGTGCATGTGTGTGTACGTTACAGAAAGTCCAGAACCTTGAGAAAAAGAGCGAGTCAAGTGTGTGTGGGTGAGTTTAACAACTGACACCTCTAGCTTTGCGTCCTCAGATGTGTTTGTGGCTTGACACATTGATCTGATCCACGTGGGACTGTTCGGTGCAATAAAGAGCACAAGTAGTGTCAGTCTGGAATACAATTACGAATGTAACTCAAGCGGTTCTCCGTCTGGCCAATTAATGGAGGTCAGAGAAAGATTATGCTGATGTGTTATTGTAAAAGAAATGTTCACGGTATGTGTGTGTTCAGAATTTATTCAGAAAATGCCTTTCACATTCTAATTGAATATCTGAGCTTATTAAATTGATTTAAAGTAGAAACAGGTTATGGAATTATAATTGTAATTTTGATGAATATAAAGACAGAATTCAAATGAATTGAAATTGATGTAATTGCTGTCTTTGTCTGAACAGCAGTGTTCTTTCTGTGTAGTTTCTTAGGAAGTTTACCATGGTTAGACTGTTAATTCAACTTATTTTGTTACATTTTAACTGAACGTAATTCATTTAAATGCTTCAGTGTGTCAGTTTTTTTTTAAAGAAACATCTTTGTTTTTACCATGTGCAATGTATGGTTCTAGTAGGAAGCCCCAGGGAGTTTACTGCAATATTTATTGTTAAGCTGCATACAGAACAGCTTGTCCTCAACCTAAGTGAAACCACCACTCTTCGCCAATATGGTAATCTCCAACAATTCGCACATAACAGAAGATCTTGTGAATTTCAACATCACAAAACAATGAACACTTAAAAGGGTCCTTCTCTCATCCTGCTTAACAACAAACACAATGTAACACTTTATTTAAACATTTACTGTCTAAATCCTGTTATGAGAGCAAAGCATGCTGGGAACTTATCCGCTGTGTAGTTTCAGTTAGTCAATGAAAATTAATTTTGAAAGAGTCAGTATTATGTATTACCAATACATATATGTTAGATCAAACTATATTGATTAAGCAAAATGAACAACCTTCAAAGTATTTTTACGTGTGTGTGTGTGTGTGTGTGTGTGTGTGTGTGTTTGTAGTAGTTCATAAAACCTTGGTTAATTTTCCTACCCGGTTCATTTATTTTTACAATACAAATACCAAATCGCTGCTGCTCTTCTCAAACCTCCATATTTCATGTTTCATATTTTCATAAATAATTATTATTAGTCACCTTTTATGTCACAGGGTTTTGCAAATATCTTAACAATAAAAAATATTAAAATGTGCTTGTTAACTTCGACAACAAAGTATTTAATCATTTAAAATGTACAGTATTTTTGTAATATTCTGAAAAACAGCAAATTTGGACATTAGATTTTTCAGCAAGACAGAGACTATAGGAATACTTAATAATAGGAATGTTTTTCCGATACAAATTCGAATTCGAACACATTTTTGCGTTATGGATTTTAATACATTGTGTTTTTAACACATCATGAGTCATTTTGTGTTGATTTTTTGTGTTAAATAAACACAAAATGTGTTGTCTTTAACTAGACACAGAGATGTGTTCAGTTAAAGACAGGTAGTGTGTTTTTAACACAACAGATTTTAGAGTGTAGACAAATAAGAGCACATTGTTACATTTGCCTGTTCAACCCTGTTGGGTGCATTGCATCACATACCTGTGGCCACCTCCGACAAAAATCAGCATAAACAACCTCATCAATCACCCACAACCCTCTGCCACAGCTGCCTGTATAGAAAATACCTCTCCACAATCCTCATCCCGGTCAAAATAGTGTCTATTAGTTCAAGGTAATCTTGCGGGAGTTCTCGTTTTGAACGCCTCTATCTGTCTCCATCTCTGACTCTCTATCTTCACCCCCACATTTCCACTTAAGTGTGTCTGGGCACATGGGTTAGTTGAGGACTGGTCAATCACCGCTCAGTCCACTGCTGAGCAAACTGCTCCACTTCAAATGCTGGATTTGAATAAATGGTGTGGAAGTTGAAAAGCAGCCCTGTGGACATCTGCGGGTATCTGCACGCCGTTTATGTGCTTGTAGAAAAGCGCTTGGCCTGATAGGCTCTGGAGTGCACTGTGTGTCCAAGAATAAAATAGAGCGAGCGTGCAGTGGAGCACTCTGAACACTTTTCATGCCTGAAAGCAATAGGAACAAATGGAGTTTGGGACGTTTTCCTGAAATTGTGACTTGTTTTGCTATTTGTATGCTAATTTGAGGATACAAGATATGTTCTTTACTCCCTCGGTTTTGTTTCAAACCTTGTTTTATCCATTTTGCCAATGTTTTACTCGTAATAAGCACAATCTCTCTTTCTCTCTCCACAGCTACAATCATTTCTGCAGGTTAACGTGACACAGGTTCATGTAGATGAGTGTGTGGATGCTGACTGCCGGGGAGGGGGAGGCTGTACAAGCCACCTGAGTGTGACCGACAAGCCAGCGGTGGTCGACTCGGGCAGCATGGCTCTGGTGTCCGTGACCATGGAGGCCACAGCTGTCTGCAGCTGTTCAGCACGCGAACATTATCACCAGGGATGCTCCGTCTATCCCAGAAACCCCTGCCACAACGGCGGAATCTGTGTGGACACGCAGAGTGGATACAGGTGGGAGAGTCCACGTTTTACCCTTTGGGAGAGAGATAGTTCATGCAAATATAAAAATTCTGTCATAATTTATTTACACTCATGTTGGTCAAAATGTGTGTAAGAACATATTTTGAGACAATAGAAGTCAATGTTATTTGGTTACCAGCATTCTTCAAAATATCTTCTTTTGTGTTGTGCAGAGAAAACAAAAGCATACCGATTTGGAAATACATGATGGTGTGTAAATGAAGAAAGAATTTACTCCTCTCTCTTCACACACATAGAGAGAGAGAGAGAGAGAGAGAGAGAGAGAGAGAGAGAGAGCAGTGAACTGAGGCACATGACATCAGTGAGCAATAAAATGTCCTAAACTTCCATTACCAGTCTGCAATATTCAATATGTTCCTGAGCATTTGCAACAACTAAACAAAGTGCCTAATGATGCATTAGGTAGAGAATGTCTAATGAAAACCGCAATGCATGTGCACTTAGTTTCACTCTCGCTCCTTTATTACTCTCGCATGCTCTTGCTCTCTTCGAGAATATAGATAGACACTCGATCAAGTGATTATTCCACAAGACTCAAGCCACTTCTCCTAAGTCTAATCTTATCACTTCTGAGCTTTTTCACAAATATGAAGGAGAGAGAGTCTTTCTTTCTCTGTTATTCAATTATCCGGTCCTGGCGTGGATATTGATTTCCTACCCTGAATAACAATACTGAGTGACTGAGATTGGAAGGGTTTGGAGAAGCAGCAAGATTGCCATAATTGTTAGGTGAGGAATTTTTTTCTAAGAAGACATGAAATCCTGGCAGCCGTAAGTTAATAACAAATGCTCTAACGCTACGGGTTCTTCAGCCAAAGCTGTAATTGGGCAAAGCAGGTGATCCATGTCTTTGTTCAAGATTTTGAAGAAAACTTTTTAAAAGTGTTTTGAAGATGCAGCCTTCTGAAAAGTATGCTGAAATGTTGAGTCCTGTTGTTTAACATGGATACAATGACATGAATAGTGCTCATTTATTTACGAATAAGGAACATGCCATGGTGCTTTAAGTTTGGTTAGAGAAGCAGAATTGAGTCAAGTGAAAATATTTCATGTTCTCATGTGGATTGGCAAGGGAATGTATATTGACTCTACTAACATGATCAATAATGCAGTGATCGATACTGAAAGAGTGATAGCAGGTTTTCTCATCAGCTAAACAACCTCTTAAAGCATACAAGGAATTTCAGGACTTTCAGGAATTTCAAAAGCAGAATGTTTTTCTTTTTATGGTGTGTAAATATGGTGTCAAATGTCTACATAGGCCCATAAAGAGTCCACATAACCCAATAGTCAGTATTAAAGTAAAAGAAAACAAATTTGACAGTATATTGGAGAGTGATAAGCAAGGTTGAATACAATAAATAAACATCTTAAATAAATATGGAAACAATATGGAAACAGTTTACCCCATCAACTATTCTCTCTCCGTTCTATACACAGTTAGGAGATCAATACAATCTAGGGCTGTCAGATTTAAAGTTATTGTACTACTGAATGCTTAGCAGTGATTTATAAATCTCGCTGTTTTGAGTGTATGGATTGAAATAGATCCGAATCGACAGAGCAGCTGCCGTATAGATGCTCCTAATGATATCCGAGATGTGCTTGCAGATGTGAGATGACTTCTAATAGCTGCTTGTGATATGGGAGATTTTTTCCCTCCCACATGCAAATTAAAAATGCAGCGCAATGAACGTATCATAAATATCAGCCTGACATCTTCTGAAGGGGCCATTTAAAAAAAACAAATTGCACATTTGCCTATTGTATAATTGATGTGTTGACAGTTTACCTCAGTCAGCCTCCCACCTATCAGGACCACACTACTGCCCCATCACACAAGCACACGTCTGGTTTTCATCTTTTATGGGGACTTTACATAGACAAAGATTTTAGACTGTACAAACTGTATATTCTGTCCCCTAATCCTCACCCTACCCCTATGCTGTAGGGTTTACCAAGACCACTCGCACACTATAAACCAAATAAACGTTTGTCTTCCCATTCATATATATTGTCTCTTTGTGTGATCAGGGCCTCTATTCACAAAACATCTTAAGGCTAAAAGTTGCTCCTAACTTGCCGATTTAGGAAAAACTCTTAAAAATGATGGGCGTGTCAGTCGTAATTTTAAGACTCCTACATTTTTGTGCTAATAGTTTCATAGTAATATTTCATAAAGCCATAAAGCATTTTAGCCTTAAAACTAGCTCCTAAATCTGTGAAATGTTAGAAGTAGTGAAGAGGACCCTTAAGTCACTAAGACCAACTCACAACAATCCTAAAATGGCTGTAACAACAGCAATCTGCCTTGAAATGTTAACATTTTAGAAAGATTTCATGACAATGAGCTTAAAGACTGCTTATATCTGCTAACTATGTATCTGCCGAACATATACTTTATATAAACATATAGTTTATTTGCAAAAACAAAGAAAATCATGTTTTTATTGTGTTTTATTAGCTGTATTTTTCTTTAGTTATTATTAACTCACTCAAGTTTATTCATATAGCGCTTTTTACAATTGTCATTGTTACAAACAGCTGTACATAAGACAAAATGACTATAAGCAAAACATTACATTTGTAAAAGGAAAGTAAGAACAACATATTGAAAGATTACACCCACACCACTCGCTCATCAAACACACACACTCACGCACACAACATACACACGAACGCGGACACACATGTGCACACACACACACACACACACACACACACACATGTAAACGAACACACGCACACATGCACACGAACACACGCACACATGCACACGAACACACGCACACGTACTTACAAACACACGCACGCATGGACACACACACACGGACCCATATAGGAAAAAGAAACACAGGCAACATACACGAACTATAAATTCCTATATGGAGTATTAAATTAATTACGTAAAATAAATATACAATTAACTGCAGTTTGATTTATGTTAATTGGAATGCACAATAGAAAACATGATTTGAAACAGATATGAAGTTATCTGTTTTTGCAAATACTCTTCATTTGTTTAATTAGTAATTTAGCATATATTTTATAATCTTAATTTGAATCTGGCAACAATTAGGCCCTAAGTGTTAAATATTTTATTTAAATATGACAACATTTTTTTTTAACATCTTAATTTAAATATGTCAGCATAATACCTCGTTCTATAATATTCCTATGATTAAATGACCCATTCTTTATCAGCCAATCACTGTGGTCATCGTCGGTAAGCTTGCTGACATCATCCATAGCAACGAGGTCAACCCCGCCCTTTCTTTTAGTTTAAGATTTCTTTCTGCTTCTTAGTAAGATTTGCTTTCAGCAGCGTTGTGAATAGATTTTAAGAGAAAACTCTTAACTAAAAACCTTTACTGCGGTTTAGGAGAACTCTTAGTGCTAAGATCAAATGTTTTGTGAATACGGGCCCTGATTCAGAATAACATAAGGGTGCATGAGTAAATAATGACAGAATTTTAATTTTTTGGGTGAACTATGCTTTTAGGAACAATTTTCAAAAACCAAACAGTAAATGTTCAGCATCAGTGTAGCGATTTACTTTTTTCTCCAACATTTTGCAAATGTGCACGTGCAACGGTTTAGCACCCCATTCTGACATGTCCAGACTTTAAAATGGCCCATTTTATTCACTTCACAAAATATTGAGAAATTCATTTAGCTCTCAGTGGTTTAATTAAAAGAAGCAAGTAAAGCTGTGGATTTCTGAGCGGTCAGATGTACAGAGCATGTAATGTGGTGAGCTGATGCTGTGAGCCAGAGCGCTTTATGCCCCAAACCCTCCACTAATCCTAATAATGTCAGAAGGCAACAACTTTAATGTTGCATCTGTGTTACATCAACCTTCTGGTCGTCTTCAGACAAAATGTACAGATTTCTTTCCGAAAGGATTTATTTGTATGTCCTGATATGAAACGGTTTATTTAAATTATACATTTATATTAAAATTAAATTAGGAATAGAATTGATATGTGTGTTTATAAGAACACTGGTTGATTGTTTTTGGGTCAAGGCATCAAAAGTGTTTAGCTCTTAAAGGGTTGTTCTGTCTGTTACGTATTATGTGCTTTATATACAGACACAGAAAAAGTACTAACAATATTTTATCCAAATTTCAAAGAAAAAATATTGTTTATTTGCATATATTTGCAAAAAATGAAAACTGAAGATATGTAAAAATATATTTTTTTTACTGCAAAGAGAACAAGTTCATATTCAATAAATAGGTAAAATATCGAAAGTCTTTGTTCATTTTTGAACGCGATGTTACTGGTCTAATTGGATTCAATGATCTATGCTAAGCTATGCTAAAAGTGCTATCGCCAGACCCGGAGATCGGCTGAATAGATTCCAAAAAAGGTCAAACTCAACTTAATAACTCTGGGGGAGTTGGAGAATGAGCCAATTTCCAAAAATAGGGGAGTGTTCCTTTAATACTGCAACTCCTTTTAACACTCTGGGGTCGACGCTTCCGCAGGCGGAAGCACTCGCATTTTTTACAAATAGCAGTAAAAAAATCTTACAATGCTTTGTCGTTTTTATTGTACATATAAGAGTAATATATCATTTTAATATGTAAAGGGTCTACTTTTATGTGTGTTCACTCACAATAACAACAAAATGTTGTGCTTTTGTAAAATTAAGAAAGTAAACAAGGTGCGCTTTCAGGTGACTTTCTCTCTGCAAACATTTTTCTGAAACGCGTTACTATAATGAACTAAAAACTACGCGAATACTTGACACACAGACATGAGAAATATATCTATATAAAGCTTAAAGTCTCTACTTTTAAATGAAGCAAGTCAACATGAACACAAATATTCTTGGTTTATGTAATCCACATGAAACCAAGCAGAGGCTCAGTTTTTCAATACAAAAATGGCTCAACTTTAAATTATAGATAAATTTGCAGGCACAGTAAAGATTTATCAAAAAAACTAGTTTTAATAAGTAAAGTCTACAGCTTGTTCATTATGGACAGATGATATGATGTAAAACTAGACTACTGTAAATTTAAAGACCCTTAGTGCTAATTTATGGTTAATTAAGCAGAAGGCTTATTAGTTGTTCAGCATCACTTAACAAATAATCATGACTTCCCAGTTAGAGAAGGAATTACATGTTCTGTTCTGTAATTTGCCATATTTGTACAATTAAAAACCAGTTTCATACTGAAGTATTAACATTTGCTCAAGGGAATTGTGTTATCTTAGTGTACATTATGGACCGGTGACCTGCTTTCTTAATATTGTATGCTTCTTTAGCATATTTCAATGTTTATTACATTTAATGACTGGTGTGCTAGTGCTTAGTGATAGCATAACTTTTTTAGGTTTTTTATTGGCATGCATGCTTACTCTAAATTTCATCACAGCGCTCCCCACGGAGGGGAGAGCTCAAGATTTAAAGAACTACATGTAGATGGTGAGGAAGATTAATGGTGGGATTTGGAAATGGAGATTATGTTGGG
This sequence comes from Oreonectes daqikongensis, assembly GCA_026939265.1. Taxonomy (NCBI): domain Eukaryota; kingdom Metazoa; phylum Chordata; class Actinopteri; order Cypriniformes; family Nemacheilidae; genus Oreonectes; species Oreonectes daqikongensis. Next base: position 4,444,498 of record JAOTQM010000343.1, on the reverse strand, counting down.
TTTTTCACGAGTTAACCAATGGATTCCTCACGCCGGGTATGCAGGCAGGAAATGAGCAAAGAGGAAAACGGGGTGAAATGGGCCAAAGGGAGTAAGAGGATTGTGTTCAGTCATCATGACTGATATTAAGGCCAGGATTCACTCGAGGAGATTAATTGGTTTGGTTTAGTTCAATAAGCAGAACAGAGCTTAGTCTTTTTTTATCATAATGGAAGACGTGTTTCTCTTTTAAAGCATTTTTACTGTCTCTTCCACATTTCTTTTATTTCACTGACATGCTGACAAGTGTTCCTGACACTGACACGGTTGCATTTTAATAGGATTTTTGGTTAGGAAGAAAGGGGATATAAATGCAGTCTAACTGACTTTCCTTTTATTTTGTGCTGTTTAGCATGTTGGTGCACAAGCGTCTTTCCCAAATGCCTTTTAAAATGCGTGATCAGCAAATTCTGTTGTTTAATCTTTCCTGTTACTAGCTTTGATTTTCCCTTTTGCTTCAGCAAGACTGTCTCTTTTATTGATCCTGTCACATTATTTTATCTCAGCTTTGAATCGCCCACTCAGTGCACCCTCTCATCCATCCATTCGCCCCGATGTGAAAAAAGTTCAATCTTGCCAGCTGACTCGAACCAACATCAGATAGCAGAGCTTCTTGTGTTAGTCTCAGCATAAATAGGAATCAGTTGACAGCTTCTAGTGAGTCTTTATGAAACTTTAGTTTAAAAGGGAATCGTTCCCTAGACGGAGTTACTTTATTGTATCGATTTGGGTGGTTGAAATGTTGTCTTCCTGCAACCAGATTGGCTTCTCTGTCTTGCTGGATTTGTGTCTTAAGGGAGCATTAGTCGCACCAGGCTAGAAATTTGTCCAAATCCAACTCACTGTGAGTCTGATATTAATCAATGGACAAACATTAGAAATGCAATAACTGTGGTATGATCGTGGTAAATTTTCTCTGCGGTGTGCATTATTCTTTCATCTTGCACATGTATTGGTCTCAGCACACTTGATGGATGAGATGAACACGAATTGAACACACACTATCAGAAATCTTTGCGACGAATTTCTTTCTTAACTTTGTTGTGCTTTGTAGATCTATTCTCAGAAGATGTCACTGCTTTGTTCTTACATTTTGTAATCTTTTTTGTGTTTATTTTCTTTTGCAAGATATGTGCCACTTTGTTTATACTGGATCCAGATGTACCAAAAAACAGCAGATTTGAAGTTGTTTATTCTGTATTTTAAAATAAACCGATCCAAACATGTTGTGAATCTACTGCAACAGTGATCTTTTGGATGAAAGCTAGAGCAAAGAAATGTGTGTCTAAGAGCTGCAGAAATACACAGAGATCAGAGATCACATACAGTGATATTCACAGGTTTCTAGATATGTTTTTATAATCTTGCTTTGTTTAAACATGCTTTGTTTAACTCTCATGTGCCCGTTTTTTTTGTTATTATTAATTTAGTTTTTTTTATTTTGACTGTATTCAGCATAAAATGTGGAAAATGTATATTTAAATATTTCACTCTATTTCCTTTTATAAATGTTTTTTAACTAGATTGTTAAACAGAAAGTGTCCTCATTGAAACCCATTTAAACAATAAAGAAAAATATACTGGCTGTGTTGCATGAAGGAAACAAACTAGGATTTAAATGGTTAAAATACAATTTATTAACAAAAACAGACTAACAAATGTTAACTTTCAAAATTGTTAGAATTAAATTAAGCCAAGTCATTAATATTACATAATTTGACATGCATTATTGCAACACAGAGGCTTTGTTTGACAAGGACATTTTTGTCTATTTTGGACCTAAGTGTGAGTTTTTTAAATGATGCACAAGGGTTAAATCCCTGTTGTGAAAGATCACCAGCACTTCCTGTATTTTGATTATTATTACAACAAACACATCCTGTCTTGTTCATCTCATTGTCTCCTGTCATGTCGTGTTGTTTTAGTAAACAAGGGCATCGCTTTGATAAGCACACAATGCAATTAAATTCTTTGTGTTTAATTGTGTTATTAAATGCACTGACCCATCTTTTGTTTGGCTCCTGTCAAATGTGCACAGATTCCTTCAACCCATGTCAATTGTTTTTTTTAGTCCGCCAATTAGAACTGCAACTAAAAGTGAGAAAGTGAGAGGAGAATAAGAGACTGAAGTGACAGACACGTGGAAGGACAGCAATAGGCACGTGCATTTTTCAGAGAATGCCATTAGACTTTCCGAAGAGGCATTGAGGCAGGGGATCTGAGGGCACAGCAGTGCTTGGGTGGCTAACCAGAAGAAAGCAATTTGTCATTGATGTTTGTGCGTAGATGATGCGGTTGGTGGGCAGAATTAACAGGTGGGACTGATCTGCCAGAAAGCAAAATGAGAGAGCTGTTGATTAGTGTTTGAGTCATGCCACTATGTGTGCATATGGAGTGTATCTTTCATATAGAAATTTGTGGAGGCTATGAGAGAACATCAGACTACAGCGCAATATTGTATATGCATTGAGTCCCAACCAGAAGAACATTTACTCCAGAGAAAATTTGAGAAGTTGTCAGGAGGGACTTGGAAAGATTTTGCCTAAAAAAACATAATGTAACACTATAGAACTATAGGTTAATTAATTTGAAAAATGTTTTTTAAAGGAAAGTAATGAATTTAATGAATTATGTGTAATGTTTAATATTATATAGAGCCGTGGAAAACAATTAAGACCAAATTTTAGTTTTTTTAATTTACTATTTATAACTGTGTTTAGGTAAAATCATCATTTGTTTCATTCTGTGAACTACTAACACTATTTCTTCCAAATTCCAAACAAAAGTATTGCCTTTTTATGCATGTATTTGAATAAAATGAAATTTGGAGAAACAGGTCAAAAAACAGAAAAGATGCTCTGTATTTCATATTCACTTTTAAGCAATAGAACAATAATTTTTGTAGGCCTACATGTATGTATAAAGCTCAACTTCAGGAAGAATTTAAGGAGGCAAAACAATTATGCTGAATTCCTATTATGGTGAATGCTTTTGAGTTTATGCATTTCTCGCATATTAAAATATAATTCCATGATATGATATAGTTTGCTTTTTTTGCCATATTATTTGTTTTTTGTGTTTTATGTCCTTATATTTTAATTGTCAAAACTGCAAGATCATTTCTATCAAATATTTGTGCAAATATCCCCTACAGATATCACTTTTGGCAACTTTTGTATGTTATGTGATGTGTCTGTTTTTCACCAACAGTATCAAAGTGACTTCAGTAGTATTAATCACAGTATAATAGATTGCTTAGGATACATTGATCTAGTTTACTTTCGGGATGTTACAATGATGGAAAAAATGGAAAATACATCTTTGTTTGTTTGGTGGAAAGGATGTAGTAATTTTAAGTACCTTACTTTAATAACAATATAGGGCAATATCAATATAATAAACTTGTACATTTAAGTGTTTTAAATGCAAATGTGCATGCATAAATGTGAGCTTTATATATTGTCTTTTTCTGAGATCACAGTGTCCATCTCCATCATGAGTCTACGGGGACTTGTGTCTAGGTCAATCCTGTACAATGTGTCCTAAAACTAAACTCATATCCTTTTTTAATTTGTGCTTTTGATTTCCTCTGTGTGCACTATAGATGCCAGTGCCCAGCTCAGTTTGAGGGACCCGAGTGCCAGCAGACAAAACACAGTTTCCATGGCAACGGCTATGCTTGGTTTCCTCCCATAAGGCCATGCTTCGAAAGTCACCTCTCACTGGAGTTCATCACAGAGGTGGCAGATGGCTTGCTGCTCTATAGTGGACCCGTCTCCCAGCTTCAACCGTGGGAGCCGGAAGACTTCATGGCTATAGGTAACCAGCAGGCACTTTCACTTTCAGCTGAGCTGAGGTTAGGAGACGAGATAGCGTTGGGATTGTTACCGGCATTAAGGCTAAACAATTTTTCACTGTCTACATCATCATTCTTTCATATCTGAACTCAAACCACTGCCGTATCCCCCCATCTCCCAGTAGGGAACGAAATAGAGAACGGGGCATGAAAAAAGAGTGATAATATGTTTATTTTAGACAGAAAGAGATGAAGATAATCCTTTGCGTCTATCCAGTAGGATTTAGTGTTTCTAATAAAAAAAGTTTTACGGCTGTAACATTTTCTTTCTCGGGGGAGATCTGCTATCATCTAACAGCCTAAACAGTGAGAGAGATAAAAATACCACATTATTTCTGTTTGTTTGCCTATGCGTGTCATAAATTCGGCAGCATCACAGCGCTGGCGGCTTGTATGTGCAGCAGTATTAGCTCATTAGGGGTTAACGGAGACACTCATTATATCAGTAAAGGCTTATTTGTCATTCATCTGGGAGAATAATTACAATGGGGTATACACATTTAGAGCTTTAATGAACTCACAGATCTGCCTACGTGCTAAGCATACTTTTCATACAAGGGCATTCTTCTGTTGATCGGTTTGCTGATGCGTTTGTAAAGAACACGATGATACATATGGAGAAAACGAGAGCAGGATGGATGGCGAGAGGAGATGGCAGAGAGCGAGTGGATTTAAGGGGAAAGAGAGGGAGCAGCGGGGAGTGAAAGACGAAGATTAAGTGAAGTGTGCAACTGTGGACAGAGTTTTAAAGCAGCTCGGGATACAAAGAGCGGAGAAGTGGTAAAGATCCGTCTGAGCTTCGGTTTCAGGTCAGCGTAAGGATACGAGTGATAGTCTGAGGGAGAGAGTGAGAGCGGCGAGGTCTAGCGAGGACAAGCTGCAAAGGGAGAGACAGAGAAATATGTGCTGTAAACCTATTGAGCTGCTTACAGAAACAGCATATTAAAGCTACGTTAAGGCTGTTTAAGAAGTAAAGTAATTACGGTGCCCCCTAGGATGCCTCGTTTTAGTCAAACTCGAAGGCAGCGTTGCACATATCCTGTTTGGGGAAGACAATCCCAGAATAATACAGTAAATGAAAAACTGGTTTGTTTCATATTGTATTTTAATATTTAAACAAGTATTGATAGAAAATAGTTTGATAACAAATGTTTGTGTGTGTATTTTGTGTATTTTATGCTTACTGGAGTATCACTCTAGTTTAGCAAAATTGTGTATTGTAGGGTTCAGAGATAAGACCTATGCAGAATTAAAGTGGGCCAAGACAAATATCAGGGAATGGAATGTGTTATTGCATTATGAAATCATTCAGAGAATGAATTTATTTTGATTCCATTATTTGACATAAATAACGAGTATTTATATGGTTGAATTAAGTAATTCTTTGAAAAAAATATTGTCCTGTAAATATTGTCCCAGACAAATAATGCCTAGAATCTAGTTCTCTGTTTTGTTTGATTTAGGAATCAACTTTAGTCTCAGATGTTTCTCCTAAAATTGCTTGGGAGAAATTAAAAGCAGTAAAAAATGCTTTTTTTGTAAATTTGATGGAAATTAGGAAGTTCATTATGAAGTATATACAGTATCTCACAAAAGTGACTACACCCCTCACATTTCAGCAACAATTTTACAATATCTTCTCAAGGGACAATCCTACGTTTCCCTCAATGAAGCGCAGCTCCCCAGTACCAGCAGCACTCATGCAGCAACAGTCCATGATGCTACCACCACCATGCATGCAATATTGGTACTGGTGGTACTCCTCACCAGGGCGTCGCCACACGTGCTGGACACCATCTGAGCCAAACAAGTTTATCTAGTCTCATCAGACCACAGGACATGGTTCCAGTAATTCATGCTCTTGGACAGGTTGCATCAGCATCAGAAGAGGCTTTCTGTGCCTCTTCCACCATGCAAACCGACTTGTTGCAGTGTGCTGCGGATGGTCTGAGCACTGACAAGCTGACCTTCCGCTTCTGCAACCTCTAGTCTAAAGCAATGCTGGCAGCACTAATACATCTGTTTTTCGAAGCCATCTTCTGCACCTTATGCACAGCACAAGGATTAAACTTCTTTCATCGACCCTTGCAAGGCCTGTTCCGAGTGGAACCCATCCTCAAACCTCAGTATGACCCTTGACACTGTACTGTAACTCAGTCTCAGGGTGTTGCCAATCTTCTTATAGCATAGGCCATCTTTGTGAAGAGCAACAATTCTAATTCTCAAATCCTCACAGAGTTCTTTGCCATGAGGTGCCATGTTGAACATCTAGTGGTCAGTATGAGAGAATTGTACTTAAAGCACCAAATTTTAACTGCTCTAATACAAGATGCACACATTTGTATGGTCCAGTCAAGCAGTCAAAAACATGAGCATGATGAATAGGACACGTGGCTTTGCATAGTTAAACAACATAAAGCTGTTATCACTTAGGGTGTATTCACTTTTGTTGCCAGTTATGTTTATGTTGACAATAATGGCTGTATGTTAAGTTATTTTCAGAGGACAGTTATTTTCTTTTTGCCTACTCTAAAATATATTCAAGTTGCATTTCTATAGGATTGTCCCTTGAGAAGATATAATAAAATTGTTGCTGAAATGTGAGGGGTGTACTCACTTTTGTAAGATACTGTATAATATTACATTAACATTCACTTTTGATCACTGTCTTGGCAAATATGCGCTGAATTTAGGACATATAATTTCAAACCTGTATGACTTTCTTTCTTATGCAGAACACAAAAGAAGATACTGTATGGTGTGTGTTGGTAACAGAAAACTGTTGGTACCCATTGATTATTTGTGTCCATACAGTAGAAGTCAATGGGGACCAACGGTTTTTGGTTACCAACATTCTTCAAAATATCTCATTTTGTATTTCGCAGAAGAAAGAAAGTCCTACAAGTTTAAAACTATAAGAGGGTAAGTAAATGATGACAGAACTATCCCTTTAAGCAAATGTTTCCATTTGCTCCCCTTTTAAGCTCATTGATGTCTAGGAAAATAATATAGGGATATTAGATCTCATTTAAGATTTTTCTCTCTTATGGAAAAGCATAGTTTTCTATTCGTGTTGTCTACTGCACCCCCAATATTGTGGTTTCCTATACCTCCAAAATCCCAGTTTAAACAAGGTACCATGATGCTGCCTTAGAAAGCAGCTGCACTCGATGGCAGTAGTCAAGGAGGCTCAGTGGATTTTGAGCCAGAGCTCCAGTCTAGTAGAGAGAAAGTGTGAGGCAGGAGAAACAGATTAAATAGATAAAAGCAGCGAAGATTTGAAGGAACCGCTGAGAAGTAACAGTGAGTGGCGCAGCTCTGAAATGAAAAAATGGAGAGAAAGGTTCACGTCTGGGTGAGAGACGGAGATGGAGTCTGAACGGCAAGGTGGAATGGAGGAAGAAAGCGAGTGACGAATAATGATGAATGGCAGTGTGGTGGACAGCGGAACAAGTGTAGCCACAGTCTGTGTCTGCACACATTACTTCCTCCCTCTCTCTCTCTCCAGTCCTCCACGGCCTCACTTTATCAGACCTTATTACTTACTGCTGTTCTTCACCATGGCCTATTAAACCTTATCATTGGCCTGCTGCCTGCCAGTTTTACGCCTCTGCTCTCCTTATTAAAGGCACTCATGACACTGCTACTATTATGCTGTTGCTGTAGCGTACACACATCCAGGGGCTCTCCCACTCACTCGAATATTTTAGATCGATGCCTCACCAGCACCCTGTGCAATAAACCGTGTGTGTTTGTGTGTATTAGTAGTTGTGTTTATGAATGCATGATGAAGCAGTGGGAGGGTTGGAAACCAACTTTTGCGACGAGTCCAAGGTCAAACATTAGAATTTGTTTGACTTTGCTTGGTCTGAGATGAGCCAAACTTTTCTGCCTGTACTTCTTGAGTAATATTTTGCGGCCCATGTGGTCTGGCTGCAATCTGAATTCTCACTCGTAATGCCTTGAAAATAAAACTGACATGAAATCTTTTTTCTTGCTCAAATTGCGAATCAAATTTGTGAACAACAGTAAACATAAACTCTCCCTTTTCAAGCCACACGTCTAATGGCGTGTTTATATTTTTGCCCAAGGTGATTCGCACATCAGCAGAAGCGCTTGAGGCGTATGTGCGTACATTTTGCTTTCAAGCATGGCGTCAGTATGAAAGACCAACCCTCTGTTTTCATCTCCTGCAAGACTTCCAACTCTAATAAAGCCCCTCTCCTTATCACAGCCAGAATTCATTTTCTCTCCACACCCTTTGACCTCTTTCTCAATTAATTTTCATTGATGGAAATGAGCAGGGATATGTGCATGAAGATTTCATGTCACATGGGTCTTATTGGCAGTTACAGTCTCCTTTCAAGGTTAGACAAAGATTTGAGAGGGCGAGCATGTCGAATCAATAGACAAATTAGACTGACAAATCTAATTTGGTTGATTAAAGACACTTATTGAATGGTAAGAAGCCTCATGAGGTCATTTACCTATGACTGAATACACTCTTGGCCATAAATGATGAAGTGAGATGACATTGATTAATTTCTTAGCCTTTTCAGAAAATGTAAAGCTGATATTGATGCCTGTAGTTCAGATGTCACACACTTAACACCGTTATGATTACATTTATTCATTTAGCAGACACTTTTATTCAAAGAGACTTTTTGATCTGAAGCTGGTTCTGCTTTTGATTTCCTTTAAAGGAGCTAGAAAATGAGCTTGAATTTAATACCCTTAGGAGAAATACTGCTACATTGGATGATGCATATATTTTCTTCTGTTTTTTTGATTCAATATCTGAGAGAAATCTTGATAGAGTGATAAAAACATGAATCAATTTTTTGGGTACAATATTGAATGTGTGACTTATGTTTCAGCATGTTTTCATTACCATTCAATTCGCTTTTTTTAAATTAAAGCTGTCTTATCATGTAATGGATGTGGTGCTGTGTTTTTAATATCGTAAAGAAACTCAGACCAGTGGAACTTCTTGAACGTGATCGTGAGCTTTAGCACGCACACGCAGACAGGAGGAGAGTCTGGAGATAAAGTTTCACCCAGAGTGTGATGCTCGCATTACGGTCAATGTTGCTGAACCCTGCATCCTTAACCTGACTCATTATACAGTAACAGCTCTCAAATATCCCTTTTAACATACAATATTTCAACCCATTTCCTGAGCTGGTGCAGGGAGGGAGGTGGGGTCTTTATGTCGTCCCCCCTCCTGTTTGTTCATTTGGGACAGCGAATTCTTCTGCTTAAAAGAGGAAATACTTTTGAGGGGGATTTGAGGAGAATGGGGGGTCGGCCTCCTTCATCTTCCCTCCCGCTGACAGAGGGATTAATGTGTGGTGATGTCGCATGGAGGCCTGTATGAATTAGGGATGAGAAGCGCGAAGCAAAGGCGACTCCCCTTTGACCGCTGACGGATGGTTTCTGAGAGCAAAAACATGTAGAAGCCCAATTACGCATACACATCGTGTTCCATCTATACAACATTTACATATGTAACGCAAAGACTGCTCAGCAGAGGTCCAGATGCACTGCCCAACTACGTGACAAAGCCAAGCGAGGAGGCAAATGAGATCGCTCTTCAACTCCTGCCTCTCTCTTCATTTTTATCTCTCTGTGTGTTGGAAAGTTCCAATAATCACATTCTCTCTTTGTCTGTCTTACAGAGACACCTTCATCGCTCGCCCTCATCTCAAATCAATACCAACCGCAAACTGGTACCAGTTACCTTTTCCACCTCTCATTTTCTCGTCTTCCTCATTCACAAAGCCTATTACATCTGCACTCCACCTAAAATGTCATGTCAACCCAAGAAGACATTGTCTTGCTCTGGGTTGACAGATCTTCATGTCTGGGAACAGGATTGGTGACAGTATCTGTGTAGGGGAGCAGTGCTTCATTCTCAGGGGCTTTCCCTGAAAAGGGCTCCTCAGCCCAGATTACAACAGCACTGTTCCTCACCCAGCATGTTCAGTGTTATCTCCTGCTCAACACTTCGGTCCCACCGGGAGTCTGCCTAGAGACAACTTGAGTGAAATGGGATGAGAAACAATTCAATGAAACCGTCAGAAACAACCCAGATAGGAACACTTGAACAAACTTGTGCTTATTCTGCTCAGCCGTGTAAATCCTGACATGAAGTTTCACATCGACGCTGAACAATAGAATCCTCCAGCCTGTGCTTACAGTAAGGGTTGATTGCTTCTGCTACACGCAGCCGTGTCACGCACACACACAAAACATCACAGACAGGTTTATTTGTGTCACGCCTTTTGAAAACAAATAAATGTGTATTTTGTTACTATGTATAATATGAGAAAAAGTTGCTGTAGTTGAAATCTTTGAAAATGTTTATGAAATCATTATGAAATTATTGAAAACACTAAACGACAAATGTTTCCTCAGCCATTAACTGAAATAAGTTTAAGGCACTAAAATTCAAAAATTTCAATGCAACAACATAAATAAACGTTACTGCGCATGCACGCTTTTGTGGCACAAACTAACCTCCGGTACACATCCACAAAGGATAAAGTCCCTGATTATTTCTGATAACAAGCAAAAGCTAGCATTAGCTAGCAAGTTAAAAGTATGTCTAGTCAGTATTATTTTGAGCTATCAGTAGAAGAACCGTTACTTGACTATAAACTTAAATGCGACAAATGGATAAAACTCAAATGTCACTTTGTATAAAAGCGTCTTCTAAATGACTTAATGTAAATGTAAATGACAAAGTTACATGACCCATTAAACAAATTGTTTATTTAATTAAATTATTATTTAATAAAATTCAACAATTTGTTTTTTTAATTCACAAACACAGACCGGATGTTAACTTCGGGCCAAGGCAACATAAAAAATAAGCCAAAAACTAATAAAATGACAAAAGCATATAACAAAAATTGCCAAAAATTCTACTAAAATTAATGTTAAAACTCAAATTTAAGTTAATAACTCTGAGCAGCACAAAGGTTGTAAGATTGTTTTCTAGGGAACACCCATACAGATCAAATATACCTAAAATAAATTCTCTTTGGATCTGTAAAATGCATAAAAGTGTAAGAGCATAATGCATTTTCATGTATTCTGAACCATATCCCAATGAAAATATTAATGGCCATCAGGGAAAGAAAAACAGAATAATTTGAAAGGCTACAGGACTACAAGACAATAACTGTTTTCTAAAAAGTGCAGGTAGCGTCCTGTTGACCTTTGTATAAAAATACAATAATGTTTATCTCTTTGAATACACAAATTCACATTTTCCTTTTCTATTTCATTTTTTATAATATTATTAAATATGTTATTTAACCAAGCAATCGCTGATCGTTCAGGTGTTCCTCGGTCAACATACTCAAACTCATAAAAATAGCTATCGAGCTGCAAAGTACTGAACAATTTCATTAAATAGTCCTTCTCAGCCATTATTTCTATCAGCGCTCCATTTGCGCTCATTCTCAGCATGTGCTAACCCAACTCCCCCACAAGTATGAGAGCGAGGCAGAGTCCCCTGGCACTCGTGAGCTGCTTGAATGGGTTAAAAACACAGGAGGATGATTGAATACATTCGCCAGAAGTTTGTGCGTTCAGTGAGATGAGCTGTGAGGAAAATATTAGAGAATTGGAGTGACAGCGAGAATACAGCACAGATGGACGACATAAATCAGCCGGTTTTAATGACGGAATGAGGGAATTAGCCAGGACAGACTGTCTGGAGAGTCAATCATTTGATTTGAGCTAATGAAGTGGGTACATGTGTTTTGAAAAGCTTCTTGCGGTTAGCTATAACTTCATTGCAGTTCAGTTGACCTCCGATAGGAAACCTGATGAAAGTTCTCTGTTTTCGACAAACGGTGAGCGCTGGAGAGTACAAGACAAGCAAACTCAAAGGAAGGGAATGTTATTTCAAGAAATCAAAAAAACAGCATCAAAGTCCAAGAAGGGGTCATGTGATATTAACATAAGAAAACAGAGAGGGAGGTTGCTGAAACTAGAAACATTATGGCATACATTCATATTTTGGTACTTTAAATATGGAGGCTATAACCTTAAAGGTGAAAAGAGCCTATTGCCTATTTGTTTACTCTAAAATGCACATGGGAATTAGCCTGAATAGCCAGAATAGCTTGATTTAATCTAAAGAAGCATGATTTACTTGACCATTATTGTCAGAATGTATGTATGATATGAAATATGGCCTTTCAACATTCAAGTACATGAAAGCTGTACTTGTGATTGAAAATAGCTGCCGGATGTGGACAAACTTGCCTTGGGCGAGACGGAGAAAAACACACTGTACATCTACTTTAGTACAATTTCATGACTTAAAACATCAGTGGGCATATTTAACAGCAAATACCATGGAAATAAATGTGAAATGAGTTGATGCTTCCCCCACCCTCATGCTCAGAATGTCTGTCAGACTATACAAGGCTTAAGGGAGTCTGTATGGCTTCATTAATTTTTAATTTGCCAATCGAATAACTCAGACAAAAGAGAACTTTCCATAATATGTTTATTCTATTATGCCCAAGAAATCATATTGCATAATCATATTGCAGTATGTTCTGCATCAATATCCACTTCCCTGATCCTGTAAAACAAAATGGCAGTTTATGGGAATTTTGGATATGGAAATTTGTTCTCTGTGTGGCAAGGGCTTGTGATAAAAAGTTTTTAAGTGGTTAATTCATCCAAAAATAATAATTCATAGTAGTTAATTCACCATAATGTCATTCAAAACCTGTGTATGACAAGAAGATATTTTGAGAAATGTCTCAGTGATTTCATGTCTATACAATGGAAGTCAGTGGAGGCCAGTGTTGTTTGATCACCATTGTTCTTCAAAGTAGTGTTTTTGATGTACTGAAGAAAATAAAAAAGTCAGGTTTGGAATGATATTAGAGTGAGTAAATGATGAATAAAAATGATATTTTTCTGTGAAGTGTCCCTTTAAGCATTATGCAAGCCCAAGGTTGTGTTTTATAATTGCATGTATCCCTGCTGTAACTGTTTATCTATCTACTCTTTCTTCTCTATCTGTCTCTGTCTTCCTCGCTCAGAACTGATCGACGGCACCCCCACCCTGAAAATCAACCACGGCTCGGGTACATTGGTCCTGCAGTTGCCGGGCAACGTGAACGTAGCGGACAGACGGTGGCACAGGCTGGACGTGAGGAGCAACAGCAAAGTAAGTGTTCACCGATAGCAAGAGACTGCCTGCCAAGCCCAACCTCTCAAAGCCGATCGAGCAAAGACCCTTCCTTCTCTGGCTCTTCTCTGCTTGCTTCCTCCGAACAAACCTCAGCACTTCTGTAGATTAGTTCTGAGTAAGGCGGAGGTTTGGCAGAAACATCCTCATGCGGTTCTACTTGACTGCAGCCTTAATCCCAAAGTTTGTTGTATATCCTCATTTGCATTCAGCATTGCCGGAACTCTTCCTGGCTCGATGGTCCTTGTGTTGTAGCCGTTCTGAAATGGGCTTTAGGGTGAAATTACTGTTAATTATAATGCTTATTTGTTCAATACAACCATAGTACGCACATCTTGCCGAGCACGAAGGGAACATTGCAGGTTAGAGCTTTTAGCGATTGTTTTGTTTAATAATACAACACCTGAAGCTGTAGTCTCCAATAGTAAGGGAAGGAAAAGGTTGCAGTGAGTCAAAACATTGCAAATATATTTCATGACCAGTTTCACTAGAAGAAGAGTGCTTAACAAAACAATGATTTAGGAGCAAAACAAATGTAAAGTTAAATGCATACTAATTGGAGGGCTATGTGATGATGTGAGATGAATTTTATAAGAACTTGCATAAATGTGTTACTTAAGTGAGGTTTGATCATAATGGTCTAACCATGGCCTAATGGTTAAGAGTCGGACTCGTAACCAGAAGGTTGCCGGTTTGATTCTCAGTACCGGCAGGTAACAACTGACGTGCCCTTGAGCAAGGCACCTTACCCCCGTTTGCTCCCCGGGCGCTGCAGTGATAGCTGCCCACTGTTCCCGGTGTATGTGTGTTCATGACTTGAAGTGTGTGTGTGTTCACTATTCACTGGTTGGGTTAAATGCAGAGGTCACATTTCGGGTATGGGTCACCATATCTGACAAATAGGTCACTTTCACTTTTATCTCATTAAACATTGACATTGCATGCATGTAACCATTTGTTTGGCAATAAAGACCACATCTTTCTTTTTAGGAGGTGCGTTTTACACTTGACCGTTGTGCAGGAGCCACTATAATGGAAATGGAGGGTGTAGGCAGCTGGCTAACCACCGAAGACCACACTTCCTGTGAAGTCACCGGTGTCACGCCAAATATGGACAGGTAAACACTTACCTACCTTTGTCTCTTTTTACATCAACTCTGAATTAGTTACCGTGTTTTGAAAATATGCCCTTGATTGGAGTTTGAATGCTATAGAAATTATTTCTTTACTATCGTAATGTACAGTAGCTTAACACAAAGCAGCAGTCGATAAAACAATCATTGCCTTCCTTATTCTCTATACGAGTCAGTTATGAACTCAATACGTATTGAAAGGCTTATAATTACACAAAGGTTTTAGTTTAAAAGATCAAATGATTAGCAGAGTTAATCTATAGAGGAAAATTACCTTTTCAAAGCACAGCACATTAACATCTGAAACTGTAGACAGGCAAATTTGACTTGAAAATCTGTTCTGTTGCGTTTTCAGGCATCTGAACGTCACTCAGGTTCTTCAGCTGGGAGGAGTGAATGAGAATCTGCCATATATCTACCCACAACTCCAACACAAGCACTTCACCGGCTGCATCCGAAACCTCATCGAGGACAGCAAGGTGAGGATGTCCATACACAGATGAACCTTTCAAAAACAATGCGTAAAAGAGACAAATGTGACCCTGGACAACAAAACCAGTCTCAAGGGTCAATTTTTTTAAATTGAGATTTTTACATCACTTGAAATCTGAATAAATAAGTTTCTATTGATAAATGGACAATATTTGGCAGATAAATAAAATCAGGCCGCTGCTAAGAAGAAGCTGGCTTGTTTTAATGCTCTCTATTGTCTTACCTGCCATAATGATGTTGTGGAGAGTAGATGAACCTGAAAGTTGAAATTCTAAGCTTTACATAGATACCATTCTTGAGTGGGTAATTCCCAAAGAGCGGACCGCAGCGAGTAGAATTTTGAGATAATTTTGTAGGTGTGTTTCCCGCCATTTTTGTTAGCGATTTTGCGGCATCCACTCACAAAAATAATGTTTTGATATATTTACGGTAGGAGATTTACAAAATATCTTCATGGACCATGATCTTTACTTCATATCCTAATGATTTTTGGCATAAAAATAATGATTTTTGTTGTGACCCATACAATATATTATTGGCTATTACTACAAATGTTTTCGTGCTACTTTCGACTGGTTTTGTGATCCAGGGTCACAAATAGAAAAAGAAGTCTTTATAATTGTTGATTCTTGTATGCTTCAATTTTGCTTCAATTTATATGTAGGCAGTAAACAAGCATGATGTAAGCAGTTTATGTCCTAGCATAAATGCATTTCTATTTTTTCCCTTTGATGTTTACTAGGGGTGTAACGATTCTTAAACCGAACCGAATGATCCGCGATACACCTCCCTTGATACGAACCGCGAAACTCTCATGGCGATCCGCGAACCCTCGCATCCCCACACTCGTCAGCTTTTACCGCCGCAGGTTAGAGCTTTCTTTTCGCAAATTGACGCAGCAGTGTAGTGGCCGCTGAAAACGCGCCAAAATGCGCATCGTTTGACACGTAAAAGAAACAATTCACAATTAAGTGATGTCTTATGTGTTTAAAGGATTTATAATACGAGTCTATGTTAAAATAAAGACTGTTCGGATTCGCAGATGCTCTCCCTACTGTACTGTGCTGCTCACCTCAAGTGATTCGTCATTTTGCCTTACATCCCAATTTTTTTTCTTCCTTTACATTTGATTAAATACTAATTAGAACACCTTAAACAACTAATGACAATTAACAACTATTAGCTGTATTTTTTGAAATATTAACTACTTAAATTTGACTGTCTTCCAAAGAGAAATGTGAAGCCAATGTATAAAGTTAAGAAGTTAAATTGTTGTTGTTATTATGAAGTTAAAAGTAAATCTAGTAGGATTTTTAGCATTTTTAGCACAAGCCGCAACATGTATCACAATCCAAGGTTGTCATGTTAAGGTTTGTTATAGCGGGTGACTGTATGCTGCTTATTGTGACACCTTGACACAGTTGAAGGCTCTTGACTGTAAAATACTCGACCGGTGGCCACCAGACACAAATAGAAAGTAAATAAGCATTCACTTAGGGCACTGGGGCATAAATGGGGCTTGACTGGAGTGCAGGTTAGGCTGTGGGAGGTTTTTCCAAACAATTTCCTAGCTTTTACTTGTTCCCAGTTGTACTCTTGTACATTCAGCCTCCGACATGTTAGAATTTTAAGAAAGCTTTTTGGTGGCAAAATGTTGCCATCCCAATGCAATATAACAATGATGGACAGTTTCATTAGAGTTCAGTGGATTAACAATTCCCTATGGCTTACCTAGCTGTGACTATATTTTTCATCAGCCTTGCTTTTCAAGGTTCGTACTCGATGTGCATCTTGGACTAGTCAGTCTCCAGTTTCCTTTGCCAATACCAGATCATGCGTGCATTTAGAAGCAGTTAGGATGAATAAATGGGAAGCATCAGATAAAAAGAAAACTGGATCTAATTGGTTTTGTTGGCTTTATGGCCTCAAGGTTTCCTCATTCTCTTAATACAGAACACTGCAGGCCTTGTTTTTTAAGTGGTTGTAGCCTTCCCAGCATGGTAATATTCATTACTACAGGCTAGATAAAAGGTGAATACACAAATGCAAGATAAAAAGTGCTTTTAATTTCTTCTCCTCTCAAGGCCCTTTAGATTGCTCTGGTCCCTAAACATCATTTGCTCTCTTTTTAGTATTTATTTCTTCACTTTGTATCTGTTATTTTGTTATGTTTCTTTCTGCCCTGTTGCGTTCTGTGTTTTCTTGTCTTCTCCGACTCTCTTTACATCTGCTATCTTGATCTGTGTCTGAATCTCCTGTGAATGGATTGGATTTCATGGGGAGGTGCTCGGATTTTGTGATTACATACATCATTGTTTTTTTATTCATGCCTTTATTTGGACAAGACACAGGACCTCGAGCCAGTATTCGAACTTGGGTCACCGGAGGCACAGTTGTGCCATATGTTAGAGTGCTGCTGACTTCCTTCATTAGTTTTATTGCATGTTAAAGGTTGTTGTAAAGCACGCTTTAGCAAAACGTGAGGTTCTGAGCAAAATCCGTAGTAGTTTAAGTGAAGTACTTGTAAGAAATTAACCTTAGATCACGTGTTTGATGCTATCAGAGGAATATACTATACTGAGGAAGTTCTGTCGAGATTTTTAGATCAGATCATATTTTCTTTGAAAGCTGCACAAAAGAGGTTGATTGACAGGTGAGTAGGTGGTGCTTCAGTGTTGCTTAGATAGCATCAAGACGGATTTTGTGTGTTTAGCTTTGTCCACTTGCGATTAAATAACCCGAACTGATCTTACTGCGGGAGACGTGCTCTCTTTATTTCTCACTTTCTGTCTCTCTCTCAGTTTTATGACTTAGGTTCCCCAGCAGACTCATTTGGCAGCATTCCGGGATGTCTCATGACAGACAGTAGCTGTGTGAATATGGGCTTTCCCTCCTGCGGGACCAGGGGCCGCTGCCACGGCGAGTGGGGTTCCTTCAGCTGTCAGTGTATTCCTGGGTACAGTGGGCATCAATGTGAAAAGGGTAATTACGTAGCAATTTCCAAACTTTTAAAGTCATACAGTGCAATTTTCAAATGTGGGAGGTGAGAGCGACTGTGCCTTTGAAGATAAAGAAGATAAATCAATGCTATAAAAAATGATTGAATGGATGCGGAAACAACCATTGTGCGCGTGTGTGTGAATATCAAGGCACGACTTTTCAGTAGGCCGGTGAATTGCTGTGTGTAGGAGGGATAGCGTTCAACATCCAGGCATTTCACGCACAACGAATCTTGGCACAAATCATATTCCGAAGTGTTATGAATTTGTAGCGCTTCTTTATGTAACCAGAACATCCTGTGATATTCTCACAGTGCATTTTTCCATGTTTACCCATGTTTTTTTAAGAGCACCATCTGAAGAACACATTTTTGTGTGTTTGATAGAGGTTCCAGAGTATTCTTTTGACGGAAGGAGTCATGCGCACTTTCAGCTGGCCTTCACGCTCCCCGCCAGGCACACGCAGGTTCAGGTTCTGGTTCGAACCCGCAAACACAGCAGCTCTATTGTCACCCTGCTGTCCAAAGAACAGAATGAATACATCAAGCTGGAGGTTAGTTCTCTCAAAACATCTCTCCCTCTTGTGCTTTTACTTCCACTTTATTCTATTATCATGCTTTTTTTTCTGCACAAGACCTATTATTAATGTTTCTATTAAGTAATAATCTTTCCCCTCCTCTCTCAGAACTGGCATTTTAGTGATTGACAATGAACACCCTGTCAAGCGATGTTTTTTCAACGTCTTCTTAATGTCTCCTCTCTGTTCCCACCAATAAGCGCCCGTGAAATGTCCTTACAGCGAACGAGCAGCGTGTAAAGATTATTTGTTCTTGATGTGCTCTGAAATAGCAGCCCATCTGCCAGACCCCGCAAACGTTGTTGCAACAGCAGTGCAATGTAAGAATTTGAATGGAGCAGCGAGTTTGTCTTTAATCATAGAGGCATTAGTATGCGTTTCCCGATGCGTCTGATACACTTGCAGAATGCATGCCTTCTGGCCCCTCACTCCAAGGCTGTCTGATTTTGTAAGGTTTTTTCCCCAACACCTGCTTTAAGATGATGTGTTCAGATTGCTGATTGCTGCTTTGTTTCTCTGCTTCCTCTCTTGCATTCTCTCTCTCTCATGTAAATTTCGCTTGATTTATCTGCGGCGTGAATTAGAAGTGTCTCTGAGACGGGCCTGAAAACATTTTATATCCCCTAAAGTGGCAGACTACAGATTTCATTACCTGCTTATATTGCGATGCTTGCGAGGCATCGCAGCGGTGCAGCAGCCGATGCTGCTTTTGTGCCACATGCTAAAGATTAAAACTTAATCTCCTGCTGTGCTCCTCTCCATTACCTTAGCAATAATGCTAATTGATGTGATGCGCCAATATCTATTTAGCATCGCCTGTTGTGTCTGATTATGATGCATCATCTCAATGACACTTTTCCAACAAGGTGTTTGTGTCAAAACCATCAACAAATGCTATTGATCTAATGTACCTCATCTAAAGGATGAGGTACATCTGAGAAAATGCATCTGTGTATTTGGATTTTTAAACCTTACAGTTATGATACCGTTGTGTGACAACTAACCCCAGTGTCCTTCTACATTGATGCTAAATCACACTGAGGTAGTGTGTATGAGTCTGAAAGGTCTGACAAGATGTTTTTGCAGTACTTTGAGGTTGATGGATCATTATTTTTGTTTGTTTTTCCCAATAAAAGTTTAAAGGTTTTGATAGAGTGAGACAGACAGAACTAAAATCAATGATTTATATTGTTCAAAAAGTTTCTCTACAGGTCCTGCTTTAACACAGTCTTATGTACTATGCACCTCCATGATAATCTACAGTACCTCTTACAGTAATAATTTATCAAAATGATCCAGTATGTTGTATTTAGTTATGAGTGGGAAGACAAACAATATTAAAGTGTGACAGGGCTGGTAAACAGAAGACCAACTGATCGCACAACCCAGATTAATCTTGAGTTGCACTTTCAATGAATCTCGGAAGAAACAGGTTCACTTTTCACTTTTTTACATTTTGTTTATTACGCTCTCCCTCTAGCTCAGTGCTTAGACCATGGTGCTAGCAACGCTACGGCACATACTCCGAAACAAATTTATAGTATAATGCTATGTAAGTCCTTATGTTAGCGTCTGCCAAATGCATAAATGTAAATGTATTTGTTGATTTTTATTTTCAGAACAATAGGATGAGTTACACGTATAAAAAAGGTTAAAGCTATTAATACATTCGAGGCAGTCTGTCACACACTGCACTTAGCATTCCACACACAAACCATAATGATGCTTGCTTCAACATAATTAAGGGAAAAAATAAAAGGGATATATTTATAGAAGGTATATAAGGCACAGCAATAACAAGAAACATTAAAAATGGCACTGCATGTTAACAAGGTTACAGACTTTTGCCGCTTTATAACATATGGCCAAGATTTTGACTTGATTTTGATTGACAATGTCACAAAATATTCCCCTCCACATAACAAAATCTGAAAAAAATGTTTGGACAACCCAGGCATACTTAACAGTTTGTACTTAAAAGCCAATGATGCATGGTCAAATGCCTTTTAATTATGAAACATGCGACTGGCCAGATGGCCACCTGCTGCTGCTGCTGTGCATGACTTTAGTTTCTGGATCACTAGTTGGAGATGCAGAAGACTTATGATGGGGTGCAGAGGAGGATATGATTTGTGAGGGGGGGGGTGAATCTTATGTGCATGTGGAGGAACGTCATTGTTGTGTAGTTGGATTAATACCAATTTTTAATACCAACCCAGCATAGTCTCAGCCTTGAGACAGACTAACAACAGCAAGTTGAAGCGTATTCCCACAAGCCATACCGCAGGTAATAGTACAAATGCTGTATTGGTGAAGAGAAAGGTGAGAAGTTCACAAACAGTTTACTGTTGTTGTTGAAAAGTGAGAAAGTTTAACCACCTCTTGCATCATTGAATTGATTAGTCCTCCTTTTTACATCCCCACAAAGCCAGCATCCAAAACGGGGCTGTAAATTGTGCTCTCTGGGACACATGCACAAAGACTTCGAGATTAAAATGAAGATTGAAGCCTTCAGGAGCGGGTGGTGCCCGACCACTTTCTGTCTCATAAACAAGCACACTTTCACCACGTTGCCGAGCCGGTGATTTTCCCTTTTTCCAGATGTAGAGTTACGAGCATGTGCCCGTGAAGTTAAAACACCTGTTGAATCGGTTATTAAACTGTTAAAAATATGACGGCAAACACATTACTGTTAGAAGGACATTGGATATTGGATGATTCAAAGCACATAACTGCAGACTGTGATATTAAATGCTTTTCATCTAACATGCATTCATAAATATTAATACTTGTCTGCGAAACATTTGATTAATAAAAAGTGACCGGTTTAAGAAGTATAACACACACACACACAAAGGGAAAAAAGAGTAAAGGAAAGTCTCTCAGCTGACCACCAGAGAATAGGAGAGGGAGCATAAAAATACAGTGGCAAATCAAATTGACACCACATTGAATTCCCTGCTCTCCCTGTCTCCAATTAAAGGCCTGATATGTTTAATTCTGTTAGTGCTCAGTAGAGTCTTATCAGATCCTGCCCCTGTCTGATGTCTTCAGTCCCTCGTGGTCTCTGTTTCATCACATACTGCCACTCTCTCTTCCTCGCTCTCTCTGTTTTCATAATTTTAATTATATTCTTATTTGTTCTTTGTCTCCTGCACTTTATTTTCTCCAGATTCCACAGATAATACGAAAATTGAATTGATTCCCTTTTAGTATTCTATTATGTTCTCTCGTTCCACTTTGCAGATCTACCAGGGTCTGTTAACCGTCTTCTACAACCTCGGCGATGGGGACTTCAACCTGACGATGCCCTCATATCGGG
This sequence comes from Oreonectes daqikongensis, assembly GCA_026939265.1. NCBI lineage: Eukaryota > Metazoa > Chordata > Actinopteri > Cypriniformes > Nemacheilidae > Oreonectes > Oreonectes daqikongensis. The sequence goes on along the minus strand of JAOTQM010000343.1, from coordinate 4,422,857 downwards.
TAGACAACGGAGAGTGGCATGATGTTCACTTAGATCGCCACGACAATGAGTTGACCCTGCGTCTGGATGGCGGTGGTGGAAGACGAGAGGTCACGGGCTCGCCAGGTCGCAGTCGGGAGATTGTTATCGATCCAGCCGTGGTGATGCTGGGCAACTCATTCCCCTCGGGACACAACAAGAGTTTCCAAGGTGAGGTACAGGTGTGTTCTGTGGAGCGTGGTGCTGGAAGCCCCAAGGTCATTGGGTTGATTCCTAATAGCTCAATTGGGCTGTTAGCTCTTCTTTTGTTTTAATGACAGCATGCACTCAGCATTGACTCCGATGTTTTAATTCCACAATAACCTGATGATTGTTGTTCCTGCATGTTGCAGAGAGACACTTGTATGCTTCAGTAGATTCGGGTGCCATGTTTCGAGGACACATCCTGCCCAGGATTTCGGCCGTGTCTAGGTTTATTATTTTAGCTTTGGCACTGTGTAATATTAAGGTGGATCTAGTATAAAGACCTTACATAATGAAGTGTTATGTTTTTATTACCTTAGAATTAGTTATTTCTATCTACATATGCAGCGGGTCTCCTTACATGGAATTCACCATGTTGTTTATACAGTATCTCTAAATGGACAATCTGCTCTACAGAGCGTTTCATTAAAAAGTTGTTATCTCCTTCAGCAAAGAAACAAAAACATGATGACATGTTTGTCCTGTGTCAGCCACGGTAGTGCTTCGAAAGGGAGTGAGCCGTTGGTTGCAATTCACAACATCACCACTAGATGCTCCTTTAAGAGAAATGCATGTTAATTTTACAATATGAAATGAAACAACCTCTGGAGGACGCAAATGATATCCTTGGCAGGATGTCTCCCGGAAAAATGGCACTTATGGTCACCTTACAGTAGATGCAAAGTTTGATAACATAATACATAGATTTAAATTAGAGTTTAAATGAAAGATTCAAAGAAGAGAGAGAACTATCTTATATACAAAATGGTTGGAAAACTGCCGCAATATATGTTTACTTTACTTTTTTTTTGTAAAAAAAAAAATGTTTACTTCCCATAGTTTCACAGTTGTTTTGCAGTCTGTTTGGCTTCTTCAGATATGCTCACAATAAATGAATTGGTTACAATAAATGAAACAGTCAATATGTCAAATTGTGAATGGAACACTTTAGCATGACATTTCGAGTAAACAAAAATGCTGTGTCCCATGGTCAGGGATTCAATTGCTCCAATATTGGACCGCTGTGAAGCAGACTGGCATTTTACCACTAAATCCAATTTAACCTCACTCAGGGAAAGAACTTACAGTATCCAGCGAGCGTGCACATCACACGCTCCGAAAGTGTGCCAGACAAATCTGTACAGCTTTATCAATTCATAGCGCAGTTCCTGTAATCTGTCATGATTACACACTATTGCATTGGCAATAATGAAAAATTAATAGGAGATTAATTTATAATAGCTTCAAATGCACCTTCGCTGTAGATTGAAGCACGGCTAGCATGAAGCAAAGGAAAGGAGACAGAGACATGTGACATTAAAGAGAGGAAGAGCTGCGTTGCACACAGCACACGTAGGGCTGAACTGGTTAGCCCCGGGCGCGTACTTTGTGTGTTTATTAAATGGACTCTAAAAGCACTTTTCTTAAAAGCTAAGGACATTGGTGGATGTGGTCGTCGTGTCAGGCTCAGTTTGTCTAGCGGGAGAGTGTAAGCATACATGATAAGAGGCCGATTCACTGTTAATGCTATATTTGTATTGTGAGAGCACGATGGCTTTGTGTGAAAGCATTGTCTTTTCCTCCATCTTTCTCTCTCTTAACAAAGATTTGTTGGCATGGTTAACAACGTTTACAGTGTTGCCAAAGCATATTCTGTATTTATAGTACCAAAATGGCAGAGACAATATAACATATACAGTAAATATGATTCAAAGAACAGAAGGAAATACAACGTCTCTCTTTTTCTCTCTCATTGGCACAGGCTGTATGAGGGACCTGAGACTCAGCGGGCGGTATATTTCTCTGGACGGTCAGCCCAGGGAGGGGGTGTCGGTGGTCAGTTCTCAGGGGGTTTCTTTGGGCTGTTCCTCTGATTCCTGCAGGAAAAACCAATGCAGCCCCCCATTCACATGTGTGGATCTGTGGAGAATTCACGAATGCAGGTATACAAACACACATATACATTAAATGAATGTTTTATATACATGATCGCTGAAAAGCCATTTGGCTGACGACATACAATCAGATTACCCGGATGTAAAAACGGAATAAACAGGGCCTTTGTCTCTCATCACGTACACATGCATCTGTAAACAAGCTTAAATTCAATGCGCTGAAGTCCTCTCTAATCCTCACTATGCTGGACCCCCAGACACACGTTGTAGGGAGTATACTCAGCTAAGCTTTTGATGCGCCTTGGCCCTGGGGTTGTCTGTAAACACGCCCGAGTCTGAAGGCTGATAGGCAAGCATGATATGTGTGGGTTACTCTTCACCATGAACCAGTCTGTTCTCCTCTCTGTCTGAAATGCCCGCCAGAGCTGTTGTGTAGTTATGTTTGTGTGTGATTGTGTGTCTGTCGACAGGTATTGTCTCTGACTTGCCGAAAGGCTGCCTTATTCTGTCTTTTATCAGTTTGATAAGCATGCTTTGTGCAGGGCCCTGGAGCAGGTCAAATTGGAGTTTGTGTGTGTGTGTGTGTGTGTGTGTGTGTGTGTGTGTGTGTGTGTGTGTGTGTGTGTGTGTGTGTGTGTGTGTGTGTGTGTGTGTGTGTGTGTGTGTGTGTGCGTGCGTGTTTTGGTAAAGTTTTTTAAGGAAAAGTTTGGATTTTTTCATCCATTCAATGCAGAGCAAATCTCCTCAGTGTTGCGTCCAATTCAATATGTGATATCTGGCTTACATACAAAAGGTTTTATGTGTAACTGCAGATTGTAATTTTTTTTTAGTATGTGCATTGTGGCAGTGTCAAAGAAAATGAAACATTTATTTAGTATTTAACATATTAACATTTAACATTATGAAATATACACACACATATATATATATATATATATATATATATTTAACCTAACAGATTGTTGTAATATCTGTTTTAGGTTACCCTATTACTTAAAAATAGGGCATCTAATTCCATGTTATTGCCATTTTTTTATGCTACACATATAAACATACACTTTTCATTGTTAATAACACTTCTCATCATCCAATCCCAGGTGTCCATCAGGTCACATGGTGAAGGCAAACTCCACAGGAAAGTTCTGCGTGTACACGCTGTGTGCCAGCCGCCCATGTCACCGGGGCACCTGTGTGGCACAGTCTCCATCCAAATTCACGTGCCACTGTCCAGAGGGTTACCGCGGTCGGCACTGTGAGGTGACACTGGCCATCTACCGGGATGACGTGGGGCTCAGTTTCAGCTCACTCTTTGCCATATGCATCTGTTTCATGGCCCTGCTAGGTAACTATGTCCATTAATGTGCTAATGTACGTCTGGTGATGCATGAATAGTTCACTCAAAAATGAAGTGTTATTCTAAACCGAGTTGACGGGTTTCTTTTCTGGAATACAAAATATGTTTTATGCAACATTACAAAATTGCCAAAAAGTAATATAATATAATAGCGTATATTAAAAGTCTTTGAAATCACTATAATAATTTGAAGAGTGGAGTAGACCACTGTTTTTTTTAAACAGGTGAGTACATTATTTTTCAACTGTAATTGTATTGTGCTACATTTATTCATGTATCCTATAACAAATGGCACTGATAATCATAACCAAAATAATAATTACGTGAGTCATTACATTAATGAATGTGAGTTGTTGCATTAGGAGTAACTTAATCAATGCTTAATCATAAATTTACAAAGCACTTTTGTTGATGTTTACTTTTCTCACACACTGCCTAATACAAAGGGCAGAACATTCTGTTAAATACTAATACCAACCATTACAGTGATTATTGTTCTTCTGCAAAATATATGTTTCACTGAGCGGCATCGATTATTGGGTAAGCCCAGTGTTTTTATCGCATAATATTAATTGTGCTCCTCCTGAACTGCTGAACCTCGTGTATTTTTGAAACTTATTTAGGTTGTTGACACATTCTCATATCGCGATTGTGCGCAGTGCGTTTATTCATATGACTTCTGCAATATTTATGTAGGAGCTGTTAGAGTATGGTATATATTCCTCGCCTGCACCAAGGTTCTTTCAGTGTTCCCTTGTGTTGCATTTTTCCTCACATTGTCTATGAGCCGCGGCCTTCATAATCAGCGATTCCGACAGGTGAAACTCGCATTGACTTCCTTCTTTCCGACGTCCTCATCTGCCTGCATAGCTGCGTTCATCCGGGCCAAAGGGAACCAAACAATCTTTCTCCTCCTCTCACAGTTTGGTTTCATTATAGGTTTGACATGACCTTAATCATTCTCAGCTCCAGTTGCTTTTTAAAGTGTTAATTACTTGATTTGTAGGCACACATTGTGCTGTTTACCCAAGCCAGGGTGGAAATTGAGATCAATGCACAAGGGTTTTGGGCAGAATTTCAATAGTCCCGGCCATCCTCGACAGAATTTAAGTAGCCCGTAAGGTTTTTGTCCCCGTCTTCCCTCGCGTCTTTATTCCTTCATTGTTTTTCTGCGCTCTATCCTGTTTCGCTGGAGCGATTCCAAAGAGGGGCAAACGAAGAGTCCAAGAAATTAAAGCTCTCTCGATACTCCACCATATGAAAGGCTTTAAGACGATTTTTTTCTGTAAGGCGGTTAATAGGTTTAGCACGTCGCGCTAACACTACGCCTCCACCTAAGCAGCCAAGCCCTGACTCCTGTCCACAGAAACGTAACCCCCTGCTGACTAACACATCACCATAGGAACAGCAAAGAGGAAAAGTTTCATCCGCTAAACCCCAGGAGTAGACAAGGGGGATGAAGTTAGATGAATCTGAGCAGGAGGGGAAGGACTGTACTGGTGGATACTACGTTTGAGGCTTTATTGTGGTATTCTGGTGTTTAGTGTGTTCTTTCTGTTTAAAATCCACCTTTACTTTCAAGACTGTTGGAAAGGGTAGAGCATTTTTACCGGTGTATTTTTATGTCATACTCAGTAATCTTTTGTTATTTTAGTTATGAGCAGGCAAAAGTATTCCTTTGAGTATGCACGCATGGTTCACATCTGTCTCAAGTGCACTTGCGTGTCTGTCGCCGGACCTCCCTCATAAGAACAACATATGAACTGGCTTTGCACTCCAGGTTTTCTTGACCTAGTTACCTGAATGTAAATTGGCACATAAACATTTCCAGGTTGTTTACTGTGAGCTGTGACATCACAGGCAGCCGACAGGGAGAAGTGTGTGTCCTTATTTAAGATTTTAAGAGGCCTCTACAATATAAGGTCTATTGTAATATAATAAGGTGCTTTTCTCCTTTCCCTTACTTATCGCCTATTGAATAAAATGTTTAATATATGATGTATGGGAACCTCTCGACTTTATAGTATAAAGATGGAGTGGTCTAGATTATCATTTCACTAGCTTTGTTCATTCCTATTCACACACATTTTTACAGAATTCAACAGGATGACAGTGGTTAAATGTAACACATATATTGTAGAGACTCGTATAGCGCTGGATTGTCACGTATATTTCTTGTATAAGGCATATCTGATATGGAGATTTGACATTCACACAGTGCAGATGCTGACCTGTGGGAATAACCAGCTTTCATGGCTTCAAAGATGAACTTGAATGATTACAGTTCACAGTGCTCTTCAGCAGTCTCTCCTTCTGTGATGCATATAGGATCCTATATCTATAAAAAAACTCAATGTCACTTTCTTTGCGTTTTTAAAGCAGCTGGTATCCAGTGAGGGCCGGTAACAAAAACATGATGTGTTAAAGTAAAAGTTTGAATTGATCTTATTAGGATGTATTTACTCATGGGCTTGGTGTGTGGATTAAAGCAAGAGCAATTTGTTTTTCCAGTAAAGGAGAATAAGTATTTTTATCTCATCTTGTCAATGATTTTTTAACAAGATACAGTAAGTCATAATGTAAGTCATTTGTTAAATTAAGTGCTTAATGAATCCAACCGTCGTGTTAATGAAAGAAATATATTGTGTCTTAAAAACTGAGAAAGGTTTATTATCTCAATTTACCTCAATACCATCAAATTACTCACAGATAATTGACTTATTTGTGTTGTACATAGCACACATTGTGTAAAATAGACCCGTACACTGTTCTGTGCGTGTGAATCCTTTTATTATAACCACATAGTGTAGATGGTCACATCATCTGACAATTGTGTCAATCATTATTTTATTACACGGCGCTCTGAAATACTTGATTCTGAAAACTAGTAACACACGGTACCCCGGATGCTTCAAATCATTTTGACAGGTACAGTTTAATATTTAAATTAAATATGAATATGCATTTTAATAACATTAAAACAACATATTTACGAATGATCAAACAAAATTGCGTGTGCGTGGCATTTAAACGTTGCGTCTTACCTTAAAATCGAAGGTAAACTGGTTTCCTTGTGGAAGGTCTGCATTTGTTAAAAATTAGCTAATAAAATATTTCAAATCAATATTTTTATGTTCAATAAGCGGGATAATGTACAGACAGCCAGCTGCTAATTTTAATCGGGTCCTGATCACACTGTCGTGGTTTATTCTTACGATAACAACTGGCTGCCTGTACATTATTCCTTACTTAAAATGGTTGCCATGTCTGTGTGTGTACGCATTGCTTTTTAGAAAGAACAGTCTAACTTAAACATTAACGTTTACAGATATTGCAGCTCAATTTAATTCATTTTGACCCCAAACATTTAAATATTAAAAATATGCTCACAAATAAAGTTTTATGTTTTGTTATCTACTTACAATTGACCTACTAATATTTTACATGAAATATTAAGACAAAACATAACTTTTTCATAACTTCTGAAATTTTATAAACATTTCTTTCTACATTTAACTTGTTTTGTTTACCTAGAAATCAGCAATTTGCACCACATGAATTTCTTAGATATTTAGGAAAACATTAACATTTATTACATTTGAGGCCAACGATAAATGCTTTTAAGCTCTACATCATTTTTTACAACATTCGACAGCTTCAAAGGTTTTCCTTTTATTTCGTTGACAGAGCATTGCAGTAGCAGCACGAAAGTCACGGGTCCCATACATTGCGGTATATCCTGTTCACTGCAAGTCATTTTGAATAAAAGTATCCACAAAAATGTAAAAATGTAAATGTAAACTGAACACTAAATACAATTTCACAATAGTTGATCTGATGTGCAGTTTTCATGTGTGCACATGTGTTTGATTCGAGTACAAACTAAAACTGATATTTGACTTATGTTGGCAAGAGAGATTCATCAGGAAAGGGTCAAATCGAACAAAAAATAGTTAGGCTTAATAGAAAGTTTAGCATAAAAAGTGCTTTTTAATGGATATTTGTATGTATGGAAAGTGTCATGCAACCTTTTGGAATAAGCAGTCAGTTCTTTATTGTATAGTATGCAAAGTATGTGCCCTTTTCAAGTCTACCGGGAAGTCTTGCAGTGAGTGCAAACATGCTGGATTTTTTTATTTGATCTCCTGTTCAGGCCCCAGGATATTTGTGACCAAGCTTGCGTGTGTGTGCCTTTGGATAAAAGAAAAATTACCCTTTTTTATTTTTCTCTGAAGCAAGATTATTGTCTCTTGCCTATGAATTAGCAGTGAAAGAATATAACTATGACACGGATAGTTCCGGTCCTTGATGTTAGTAGCTGTGTTTGTTAACGATAAGGATTAATGTCATTTTAACAATTGTACTGAATATTGTGGATATAAACACTGCTTCAAACTTAACTTTGCCTTTTCAGCATATTCACAGTATAACACAGCATTTCATACCTTATAGCTTAAAAATTAAAAATGGAGTAAAAACACAACAAGGACTGAAAACTAAAATGACACTAAAAACTTTTCTGTATATGTGAAATCCTCCAACTAAAATAACCCAGCTGTGAAGATGAGTTCATACGTGGATTGCAGTAAATGTCAGATGTGTCATTCTGATTTGAAACATTTAAAGGATTAGTTCACCCTAAAATGAAAATTTCATCTTCATTTACTCACCCTCGTGTCATTCTGACCCAATATGACATCTTTTCTTCCGTGAAACGAAAAGGCAGATTTGAGGCAGAATCCTTGAGCTTCTGCGAGAAAGTGAATGATTTGTACTAAGCTTCAAAAAGGTCAAAAAACATTAATTTATCATTAAAGTGACTCGTGATATGTGTATTCCAAATCTTCTAAAGCCGCAATTCAGAGTTTACAAATATAATTTATTCTTGTGTTCAATTACAAATTCTGCCTGTAGATGTGCAACTCCACAGAGAACAAGAAAGATGTGTGGACGGAAAGATGAGGACAAAGTAACTCAAGTTTGATACATTTCCATGCTACCAGCAAATCACCAGCACTGTCATGCTGATGCAAGGAAGCATTAGTCTAATCTATTGTAGTTATGAAGGCTTATAAAGAAACCAGCATCTTAATTAAATACTGTATACTGATAACATTGTTTTCAAAAGTCGCGAATTAACAATTGGGTGTTTTGAATATTTGCATATGAGCTTCACTTCACGTCATACGTCATGTGATAAGCTGCTGCTACAGGAAATGTCATTTGGTGCACATGAAAAACTTGTGCAGGCCAATACATTTTGACCAGCAAATTGTGGCTGGTGTTACAAACTTTTTTTAGTTGATGCAAATATTGTCTTTTTTCTTGTCAGACTGCACCAGAATGCATAAATTGAATGTAAAAATCACACAAATGTTCTTATGGGGGATGATGCCCCCACACACCCAACAGGGATTTCAATTGTATGTGTGTCTTCTTTTTCCACCACTTCCGAGTTTGCAGGTCTGTGATAAACAACACTGCTGAAGTTTTCAACAAGGGGCAGAGATTGTAAAGATTAATGAAGTTGTAAGGATTTCTTTTCTGAGGTTGACAATAAGAAAGAACTTCAAATATAGATGGGGCATGTAAATTAGAGATGGAGTCAAATGTTGATTTCAGAGGAGTTCTAGGAGCCCTCTACAGTCAACAGCTTTATATTTTGACTGTTCGATGAATTATTATCAGACATCGATTGATTTAGAAGTGTTTGGCTTTCATTTGTTCTTTTCTGCTTCTCTTGTTCCCTGTTTTCTCATCCCCTACTGACTGATTCACCGTACTCTCCTTCATTGTGGAAGGAATTCAAGGCTTCTTTTGGAGAGTGACAATGCTACGAAATGAATAATCACACATATTAAATAGCTTAACAATAAGCTTCACATAACAGAACCGAATGTTTTGCTCAGGCATCGATTTATTGTGTTTTTCTTTAGAAGCACAATAAATCTAATGACCATGTGAAATCATCATTATTGTGTTTTGTTCTTGCGTTCAACAGAAGCCTTGAGGTTTCAATGAGGCTCTTTGAAAAACATTTTATGAGTTTGTTTGGATTGTGTAATGTTTACATTGATACTTGATGTTCATTTCGTGGACAGTGGAGAAGAGAGATGTTGTTGGCATTCTACAGTGCAGTGTTTCTCATGTGGTTAGATTAGGATGCCAGGCTGGTCTTGGGTGTCCTGGGAGGGCAGAATGGAGGGTCATGTGATCGATGAAGCAGGCAGCCAGGAGACAGAAGCCTTGTCTGAAATCAGATGAAGAAGAGCTTCACTCAATAACAACCGCACAAGTTGCATTCAGAAATCACTCTGAACTCGACACTCGGAGACATTCGATGGAAATAAAGTCTCTATTTTTAAGGTATGATGATCAAGATGACTTTTCTTTGATCGAAATGGCAATGAACCAGAGCTAAATTTGATCCATTTTGATCTAATTTCATGAAGTGCCAGGTCGGGTTGACAGTTTAATAACGGATTCTTAAGCTTGAGTGTGAGAACAGTATTTCAGTGTACTTTGTTCCACTTATTTCTTACCTTTTAACACATTCTGTATATCACACGTATGCCACAGCCACTTTTTTCTCCCAAGTGACATCTCAGTTGAATAGACACACTCCGTATGGTTTTCTGCACATCTTGTCATTTCCTTCCACAAAGCTTGACAAAACACACCAGAGCTGCATTGCAACACATGCCATATGTCAGAACGTTCTGTTCATGGTATTTCACAAACGGTCCCCATCACCCCCAAAAAACTCTTGTCTGTTTGCAAATGGTACCAGGTTTCTGTTACAAACAGTTTTAGCTCGGAGAAAGGGCACGTTTGAGTCAAAAGACTCTCCACCCTCACATTTGGAATCAGCTCATTGCACCGATCGGAGAACAAAACCAGCTAAAAATGTCTCTTCGCTCCGAGCATCTGCCTTTCTTTGGTGGCAGCATGGCGTGACAAATCTTTAAAGAGAGCAGATATTTGACGCGCGGTTGTGTGCGGTACGGTCACCAGTGAGGGGGAGATTGCGCCGTGGTTGTATGTGTGTGATATTCTCTTAAATCGGTTCAAAGATGTCGGTGTGTAATTGTGCAGCGGAGATTTAGATTTACACAAAGTACACAAATCCTTTAGATTAATCCAAAAGCAGTTGTCAAGCACTGACGCAGCTATTCCGAAACCTTCTTGTGGGCACTGTGCTTATCTCTACCTGTCTTTACGGTCCTTTCAGCACATGTCTGTGCATCAAGAATGTCTAAAACGGGACTTTTTTCTAAAGGTTTGACCTTAAAATGTAGAAACCGACATGTAGCAAAGAACACATTTTATCCTTGCTGAATTAATAAATTGAAAGCGAAAGAATGGAAGAAAATAGAAACTCTCAAAGGGACCGAAGTACCTAACATTAGAAAATGAGGAGAGAAAAATATGAATATCAGACCACAAAGGAGAAAGTAAATGGAGAAGATATCTAAATAAAAAAATCTGATGTAGAAAGAGAGAGCGAGAGAGAGAGAGAGAGAGAGAGAGAGAGAGAGAGAGAGAGAGAGAGAGAGAATGGAGTGCTGGCACATTGAAGTGTATTGGGCATTCGATAGCAAGATAATATACTCTAAAGGTCAGAGTGGTGCCAAACAGGATTGATTCAGCGAGCTATACTTGACACGAGCCCCAGCGCTCAATAAAATAATGTGTTTGTGGCAAATCAGGGCCATCTCTACCAAGTCATCATGCTGACATCACGGCACTTGAGTGCTGGAGAAACATTACCAGAGGGATGCTCCAGGCAATGTGCTTTTATTCCTAGAGTAAAGCTCACTTAAAAGTAGTTCACCCTGATCTGCGATCAGTTTCAGTGTTCTTGTAAATTGTAATAGTGTGGAGGTTTTCAAAGTCTTAGACTGTGGGGTGTACCTCTGACAGAAAGCACACAACAGTGCCTGTCTTGTAAGGCTGATAAATGCGGTGAGGGGGAAAAATCCATCAGACTGTATTTACTTACGATTTGTTTGCTTGTACATATGGCCATGAAATTATATTGTACAAATATTTTTTGTCTGTATGGTGATGGAATTATGTTGCTTTTTGTCATTACATGTATAAGCAAACTTTGGCGGACGTGTTCATAATAATGTTCGTCTCTGTGAAACTCAAGGTTGTCACAACAAGAAGACACATTGTTGATTTGTTCATTACTTCGTTTTGGTGGCTTAACGTGAGAGATGTTTCATATTCACATATGGAGAGAAGAAATGATTAAAATTCTAGAGAAACATGATGTGTCGTCGTCTTCTGACGTTTTGTTAGAAGACACAAATGATGAATGTTTTCTTTAGTAGATGGTGTATGTTTTAACACGTCACATCAGCAAGCCTCAGATTTACATTTTTACCATTCTGTTTTTATATAGTACTGTAGGTGTTTGGTTTTTACTTGGTTTAATCTCTTTCAAACATTAACCATGTTTTTATTATATTACAAATGTAATAACTCGTGGTTTAACTATTCATAGTTATATACATATACTTTACAACCTGAAGTGAAATGTGAATCTAGTACGCTCTATATATAAACAATACATGTTAAAAAAAACACACGACCATTTAAAAGTTTAGAATCACTTATTCATTTCTTATTAGTATTTTTTATATATTTTCGAAAAATGTAATGATGATGTTATGACCAAAGAAAACTAAAACGAATCAAGCGGTTATATTGTAGTTTCTTCAAAGTAGCTCCATTTGCCTTGAATTTGCAGAATTGTAATTTTATCACCCAAAAATTATGTTTTTATCTATTCTGGGCTTTATGGCACCTTTTTTTCACTATTTAGTTCAAATCATCAATTTTAAAACCTTTTATCAAATACAATTTAATGAAGTTATTATGTTTTGACAATTATATTTTTATCAGCAAAAATAATATGAAATATATAAGCAAATGCCTTTCAATTGCAAAATACATTTTAGTCAAGTGATCCTAAACTTTGGACAGGAAGTGTATATATTCACAACTATGATAAATGTAAAACTAAAATAAAATAAAAAAAATGTTGGGTTAAAGGGACAGTTTGCCCCAAAATTTAAATTCTGTCATCATTTACTCAACCTTGAGTTGTTTCATATCTGAATAAATGTCTTTGATCTGATGAACACAGAGAAAGATATTTGGAAGAACGCTTGTAACCAAACAGTTCTTGGCCACCATTGACTACTATAATAGGAAAAATTGCTTTATAATTTTTTTGTTCTATTAAATGCAAAAGAAGATATTTTGAAGAATGTAAGAAACCAAACAGTTCTGGGCACTTTTATTAACCATTGTAATTTTTAACTGTCCCCTTAACGTCTTAGTAAAGTGCAATTTGCAATGTACTCCTAGTGCAAAAGTGCAACTTTTGTTTTATTTCTAGTAAAACTGTGGTTGATTTTTATACGGGATGTCCTGATGTGATCTCCCCGGCTGCCGTAATGAAGTATTGGCAAAAGTCTACAGTGCAACTTGATCATTGCTTAAACTAATTTCCAAACTACTTCCTGTGTGTTCACAGTGCTGCTGTTGGGGATTTTCCTGTACACGCGCTGGCGGAGCTATAAAGGGTTAAAGGAGGGGGTGTATCACGTGTCCGCTCACCACGACGGCTGGGAGGACATCCGAGAGAACGTTCTCAACTACGACGAGGAGGGCGGCGGAGAGGAAGACCAGGTGAGTGCATGACTTGTTTCGAAAGCCCCTAAAATGGATTTCGAAAAGATCCATCCAAGCGGGTAACACGGGTCAGAGAATGTGCCGAAGACCGTCTCCAAAGTTTCACAATGACAGATGCTCCCGACACGAGCCAAAGTTACTATGACAACTTGCTACAGGTTGTCATGACACCCCGCGTCGAAGAGGCGCCCGTGTCAGTTTGTCTCTGTGACAACCTCTAACATTAAAAACTGCATTCTGATGTTGATGACAAGTGGCTTCACTGAGCGCACAGAGCTTGAAGAAAGCGTGACAACTTCTCAAAGAACATCTCGAGATGTGACTTCTCCCCACTAAACCGTACGAGAAAAGCGACACACGAGAGGTGTTGGGTGTTTGATATACTGGCTGTTGCCGTGATGTGCAGCACGTGGGTGTAGATGTGTTGCAGGATCTCTCATTCTCATATCTGCTGTGTGTAAAATCCTGTTACATGATTATCAGATGCATAGTGGTGCTCTGATCCTCTCCATCTGATGAGGCTTCACACATCTCTCTCATCATGTAATCAATTACGCCCACAACCGTGACACCCACACACCTCTCTCGCTCTCTCCCTTCTTCCCCTCGGGGGGCATTTTTGGTTTTTCTTCCCCCGAGTGCCTCGCCGCAACACACCGAAGGGAATCTGCCTCGGTGGAATAGGATTAATGTTGACGTTCTATGGGAGAAGGGGCTTGTGGGATTGGTGTCGTGTTTTGTTGCGTCGACTGAGTGTGTAATGCCTCTTCACCGCGTCTGTCAGGTTTCTTCCTCTCAGGTGCAAGTAGACGCACGCAAAGGTGCTAATCAGAACGCGGCATTAACAGCTCGAATCCGGATTAATGCCATTAACAGTTCAGGGAATAATAATAAATGAAAAACTACAGACAAGCTGCTTATTTTGTCGGAGACTTCTGTCTGATTAGTCCAGGGATCAATTGTCGCAGTTTTTTGTGACAGACGCTGTTGTTATTACGCCACCAGCATTACGATCCCCCGATGTAATGCCACCTAATGCAATGCTAATGATCTTGTTATTTGTCACCGCTGCCTGAGTCTCATTCTCTGCTTCCCTCTCTTTCAGAATGCATACGATATGGCAGAGCTCCAAAAGTCTCTCCAGCCCAGTCCAGCCCAGTCGGTGCAGTACAGCCGATCCCGAGCCATCCACCACCACCCACCTTCCCAGCAGCAGCAACACTTTTGCCAACCTGACCCCCCCTCCCGAGCGGGCACGGGCACCACCGCCTCCTCCTCCAGCACCACCACCACCGTCCGCCGAGACGTGCCCCCCTCCCGGTCGCCGGCTCAAGGCCAGACGGCAAATACCAGCCGAGCGGCTCAGCTGGCCCGCAAGAGCCTGTCCTTCTCCAGCCAGGACCTGGCCCGCTACCTGTGTGAAATTATCCGTGATGCCGACCAGCACTCGGAGACGGCGCCCTTTGACTCCCTGCAGGTCTTCTCCACCGAGGGGGGAGGCTCGCTGGCCGGGTCGCTGAGTTCCTTCAGCTCCGCTGGGTTGGAAGAGGGAACAGCGGGTCACGAGTGTCTGAAAGAGTGGGGGCCACGCTTCGAGAAGCTGAAAGCCCTGTACGAGCGGGCGGAGGGCAGCGACCTCTGAGGAAGAGTTTCTGCAGTCAGAAGGGAGGAGGGAGACCACTACAGACATTTCTAGAAAACCAGAGGGATATTTCTTATTCGGAAAACGCTTTCTCTGGTTGCGTTACTTTATAGGAGACGCTCCCCCTGCATACCGAGCCAGATGACATCTGGGACTCTCAATGAGCAGCAAATGGGAAGTGCCAATCCAAGAAACGAGTTGTGGTCGTGGCAATTTCTACGCCCAGCATGGGCGTCTTTATTACAGTGACTTGCGGCTGACAATGATTTCAGTGAAACCATTCGTTGTCTTTGTGACTGACAGTGGCGAAATGCCTCGGACGTGCTTCGCTCTGAACTTTGCTGATATCCCGTTCTATATGTCTGTATGGTCCGTGTGCTCTTAAATAAAGGTAAGATGGAAAGGACAAAAAATATAAAGAGATGTGACCGGGAGGGTTTTTCTCTCCACCGTCACCGGCCGGTTTCAGAAATCAGTTTGCTGCTTGTTCTGTCAGAGTGGCAACTTGTGTTCATCAATCATCACTTCATACGTGGATACTGTTGATTTTATTCTTGCTCAACCCTCTGCATAAATTCTCTTCTCTTGGAAGCGAGGATGAAAGAGGCCGTCTGTGGGGAAAAAGACCAATAAAAACTGAAGATGTGTGGGAAACACTGAAGAAAATGAAACGGAATGCAGCCTTATTGTTTGGCATTTTAGGAGACGTTCCTTGGGAATACAAATTGTGTCCTGTCTTTCCCGTCTAAAAGGAGTGAAGGAACAGCTGGAATACAAATGTGTCTCGAGACGGAGGAGGCTGGGGGACAAAGTTGAGCGACTGACATGAGGATGGAAGTTTCCTGTAGTTGAAAACTATAAAACTATTGGCTCTTGAGCGGTAGCAGTCCACCAGATTTACGGACATCCAATGAGATAAATATAAGAATGTGTGTGTTGTTCTGTGTGATGGACTCAAACGTGATATTGAGCGCTGCAGGAGCTAAAGCTTACAGTTATGGAATGAGCTTATGTGGTGGGTGGGAGTTTCACTCCAGTTTGCTTCTTTTCAAAAGTATCATGTTATTAACCAAACCAGCTTACCCGGCCGTATCATTATTTCTCCTCCCACTATAAATAACCCAGAATCCTCCTCATACACATTGCATTATTCACCGCTGCGGTGTAGACGGGCCTCTGCACCAGGTGAGTTTAGACCAAAAGAGACGAGCGGCTTGTTCGCGCTAAGGGAGGGCGTGCGGTTGGTCGCAGACCCTAAAGTGTAACATGTAATGGGCTTCTGAAGGCGTGTGGTGAGCTGCATGAGGTAAAGAGAAGGCAAGAAAAGCTTCTATGTGCCGCTTTGCCACTGCAAATGGAATAACTAAAAGTCACATAGCCTCTCCCCCCACGAGGCCTCAAATGCCAACCTTGTAATTTATGCATTTTCAGGCAATATGTTTCTTGCCTTCCTTTTATTTGATTATTTATTTATTTTTTGGGATGGGAGAATGCCGTATGTGGAGCATGACAGGCTGGCAGTGGAGAGTAGGAGTGTGTTAAAAGACATCAGAGTGCTAATCCTAATGTGAACTGATCGCTCACTGTCATGCTGTGAACCAAAGGATCATGGGAGTTGAAAAACTGGATGGAGACGTCGTCACTCGTATTACGGATCTCAAAAGTGCCAATTTTTCCGAAGGCTGCAACAAGAGTATAAAAAGGTAAAGATAGAGCTGGGAGTGCAATGCTTGCTGTGTTATAGGTTTCAAAAGAAAGGAATGGTATTGGAATCATCATTGTAAGTGGATTGGAGAGCATACAATATGAGAATATTCATGAAAGAAAAACAATGGGCTTTGTCTCTGAATCACAGAATTTCTTATCTCACAAGACCAATTCCTCTTTGATTTTGAACCAAGGCCACCTGTTTATTTGTGTGGTGAACATCCAGTATTATATTTTGTGAAACAATGTTTTTACCTCATTTGTGCATATCAAAGACGTAATTGCTTTTTCAAAAGATATAAAGGGATCTAATGTTTTTTTCTGTTTAAAGCTTGTT
The DNA here is from genome assembly GCA_026939265.1 of Oreonectes daqikongensis. NCBI lineage: Eukaryota > Metazoa > Chordata > Actinopteri > Cypriniformes > Nemacheilidae > Oreonectes > Oreonectes daqikongensis. Next base: position 4,405,992 of record JAOTQM010000343.1, on the reverse strand, counting down.
TTTTTCATTGATTATTTAATGTTTTAGTTGTTCAAATGCTTTTCTTTTTTCTTTCTCAATAAATGGAGTTCTTATGTAATGGCTTATGTTATATGGAAACTAATCTGTAAATAGTTGACGCTAAAATGAGAACAGGTTAAAATCTTTGACCTCTAGTTTAAAAATAACATTGTGATTTGAGTTACATGACAATTAAATGTTAGTAACAGAGCGCTGCAGTATCCAACACACAAATCTGTTTTTATTACAAAAATTGAACCACACACAGAATGTACACATTTAGGGACGAATTTGCATGAATACCACAGGAACATACTAGTGCAACATAACACTGAATGAACTATATTAAACCACACAGTTAAACAATGTCAACATATTAAATCATTAAGGAGAAAACGCTCCATAATGATCATCCGCAAGGAACAAAGTGTTGTGACAGAGACTTTAAATATAAACAGTTTGACAGATAACGTAACAATAGCTGTTTCACCATATTATAATACAATCACAGAATGTTATCAAGACCTCTAGCTACAAACAGCTTTCAGAAAAAAATTGTTTATCTATAAAGCAACGTGAAATTGTTTTTCACAACTCGGAGCACTTCTGTACAAAGATATTCAGCCCACATCCACAAGAAAAGGAATAAGAAAAAAGAGAAAATCAAAGCTAGGTACATTTCAGTAGAGCTTAAAGCCGCTCCGAAGGTCTTTTGAATGGATGACTCTCTAGTCCAACAGCTCAATGAAAGTGTTTTAGTTCGACAGAGCTTATTTGAAAATGGCAAGGCACTTTCATACCGCATACTACAGGCCTGTCGATTCTATGAAGATAGATTGTTTAAAAAAAAAAATCTCCATTTAACAACACTAAATACAATTTCTTAAGAGACAAAGCAAAACCTGGAATGTGTGTCTTTGCAGCTCTGATATTCATCCCATCCATCTAGAATTTCTGTGTAAATTACTACATCTCTAACCTCTTTTTTAACTCTCTATAGCTCTAAAGCAGACCTCCTAACTACACACCTAAAACATTTCCATTATATCACAGCAAAAACAACAAAAATAAGTTTAACTGTTAGTTCTCTACCACAAAAATGTGGCAGGCATATGATTTATAATCCAACACTATTTATGAGACTAAGTAAGAGAATAATCCACAGTGGTATGACAATTTATTCCTACAATAAAGATTAATGGCACTTTCGTAGCACCCATAAGTAAGGTTAATGCTTCAGATTTGTCTCTGTTCGAGGGACCAAAAGCAGCAGTTTCGATTCATGCATGGATGTATGCGACTGTGTTCTCATTAAAAGCAGCCAGACAGCAGGATGTAGTGTAGAGTTTGAAAGCCAAACTTTGTTGACACAGGCCAACGGTTTGGCAGATGTAATGACAACACTGTCATAGACCCAAATTACCCCAAACGGCTCGTGTGAATTCCAATTACTAACAACCATTTTTCCCCATCTCCATTTCTTCACTTCATTGAGTTGGAAATGTGAAAGGAATGAGGTTGTGTAAGCAGTTGTGTTATTTACTATCTTTTTTTTACATCCTGTGCACTCTTGTCTATTTTATAAAAGTGAAAGGGGACAGGGGCTGTCGAGCTCCAAAATAAAAGGAGGAAAGAATCAAATGCTGCGAAGTTCCAAGTCATGTTGTAGTTTGGCATGTGACATTAAAGTAATGATTCATTTATAATCTTCAACTCCAGTGAGCTGTTTGTTAACTGCTGTACAACCAGATAATTAACGTAATGAATTGAACTTGAAAACCAGAGCCGTCTGTTCATAAACAAATCGTTCAGATCGGTTTTGTAAATCAACTTTTACAAAGTTTATGGGTGAAGTAGCAACCAAATTATTATGTGTCAAGAGGTGATGGGTGATTGAGGGACAAGTTTGTGTGTTATTTGTAATGGGTTACAATGTTCATTTTCATCATTTATTCACCCTTTTTGTCTTTACAAACCTGTGTGACACTTTTTTCTGCAGAACACAAAAGAAGATATTTTGAAGAATGTTGGTAACAGAACAGCTACAGTACCCATTGACTTGCATTGGTTTTGTGTCCATACAATAGAAGTGAACCGCTGTTTGGTTACCAACTTGGTTACAAAATATCTTCTTTTGTGTTCTGCGAAAAAAGTCAAATAGGATTGAAATGACAAGAGAGTGAGTAAATGATGACAGAATTTTCATTTTTGGGTGAACTATCACTTTAAACACTCATTCACCCATATGATATTCTTCCAGGATATTCTTAAATAAAATTCACACTGTTTTCACTGAAGAAATACATATATGTTGTTATTGAGAAACTTGTGTCCTTAAATACTGAATGTTTGTGTGAGAGAAAGAGTGCAACAGAGTGTGAACAAAAGAGATTTTCCTCCACTCTCTTCATGTTAAACTTCTGTTGCGGCAGACTGGCTCAGAACATGATTTACACACACAAACACACATCAACCATCCAGCGTGCGCTGGTTCAATCAGGCATCTCTCCAATCTCTCATGCACACACACACACCTGCTAGTATCACACACCCATTGAACATTCCAGATGGGCCGTGCAAGAACGAGTTTGAACTACGGGCCACTCTCGGACTTCTTTTTCTTCTTGGGTTTCTTAAGCTTGTACACGTGAAAGGTCTTGTTTTTGAACACGCGTGTGAAGAGGGCTGAATACGAAGGCACATCTGTCTTAATGGCCTCACAAAACCGAGGGTGAGATGCTGGGACGAGATCCTGGTCGTTTTCACCAGAACCATCCATTATCTGTAACACACACACACATACGCACGTAAAGTAAAACAGCTTTCTATGATGCAGCCAATCTCTATATTTAAAAAGACACAGAAGACCTTTAGAAGTGCAGAGAGAAGCAAAACTTTGCTTTTAAAAAGCATTTCACTTCTTTATCTTTCGAATCTTAGAAAAATTGTGCCCTGAGGTTTTTAAACATTTACTTTGATAAATATTCCCAAATTAACAGGAAGGCTGTTGTGGGATCTTTCTGAGCGCCCAGAGATAGCGAGATAGACAAAATGTGCACCCACGAGATACATCAGAGAAAAATCATAACTGAATATCCCACACAACACATTGCTTTCCGGTCCGTCGGTAGTACAACACGTGTTGTTCTGGGGTATTTCTGTCTACAATCAACAACCATAAAAACATCAATGTTTAAGATGAGAGAGGGCTTATTTAAAATAACCTATCCACACAGAACAAGTTACGGGACTGAAGCGCAGACACGGACTGCTGGAGGCTGCCTGAAGGTATCTGACTGCATCAAAGAGAAAGGCAGAAAGGTTCTTTCATTGCCTGGCAGAAATACGGATCAGAGGAGCAAGGGAGACAAACCTCTATGAGCTCTTTCAAAGACATGGCAACCACCTTAGACATATGAGTGACAACTGCTGACAAGCTATTTACAGCCGGAGGTTATTGCTGGCATGTGGTGGAGATGATTTTTATGCCGAGATACACCAACATCTGTGTGGTTGGTTTTTCAGGTCTTCTGTACAACAGCAATCAGCTACAGAAGACCAATCAAATGACTGAACCCAAAAGTCACTTAAGCGTGATTAGACAGCATGTGGGATGCATGCCGGCTCTCGATCCATGCTGGAAAAAGCAAACAATGGAGATGTATTCGGAGAGATGAAGAACGGCAGTATTTAATGACTAAGAGCTGTGGGTGAGTGAGAACAAAATGATGTTACAAAAAGAAAACTGTACACAAAGTTATTACAGCCATTATTATGTGCGAAATGAAAACACCTCCAAGAGCCAAAGAGATTTTTTAAAAAGACAAAAAAGGAATACTCAACATCGTGAGTTCTTGTTTAGTGCCACATCAAGAATTCAGTAAAGGGTAAAGTTGTTTGTTGTGTTTCAGCTGGGTTCCTTGAGCGAAACAAACTTTCTGATGGTTCATATAAATGGACCAAGTGTGATGTGAACTAGAGAGGCTGCGTGTGACCTACATGTCCGTTTGCCAGGTCGAGCAGGTCCCTCAGCCTACAGCCTCGGCTGTGCCTGCGCTCGTAGCAGATGCTGTCTTCCAGCACAATGTAGTCGGCTCCAACTGAACTGAGAACTTTATGAACCTCTTCAGCAGACTGACGTGCATAGATCTGATATACCTGCAGGGAACAAAGAGAGAGAGATACTGTAGATATTGGCTGTTTGAACATGCTGGTTAAATATCTATGCTTGTAACCCAAAGGTTGCAGGTTCGAAATATCGAAACTGGCAATTCGGGAGTTATTGAACCCTCAAGTCAGCTAGTGATGTACCTTTGTTTAAACAAATATGATAGATGATATATAAATAGTGCAATTATCCTTATTCATAACTTGGAAAAAGCTCAGGCTTCTCTGACACATGATGTGTGGAACACAGAATACTAAACAAAATCCTAAAAAGCAACACAGTGCACAATAAATACACATATAAATATATTCCATTTACAAAGGAAAGAACGCAAAATTCTGCGAGAAACTATTCTCACATAAAAGACATCAACATCAATTTATCAACACTAAATAGGCTTTTAGTTTCTGCTCAAGCTCAGGAAAACACTTTATTAATACCCAATGAGCAAGAGCGTAATGGCTTTTTTCATACTGGAACATTAATGCACAGACAGGAAATAGTTTGTTTTCATTTAGTTCAATTTAATAAATCTATACATTTCTGTTTATATTTTAGCCTGTTTCCTGCCATTTTATTGCATTGATTACAATGTTTTATTACATTTTTAGCCTGTTTTTCCTTTTTTTATTGCAATTTCAATAACATACACAAAAGAAATGGTGACTTAAGTTTTGGTGTAACATTGCATTATTCCAAGATTTCCCCATTTGCTCTACAGTAAAAAAACACATTTTGATAGTAGTTGTGGGACAATCTGTCTGTTGTTTATGGGTTGTCGAGGAATTATACTGCATTCCAGACACCTCGGATTAAGGATATTTCCTACTTCAATCCCGGAAATGTCTGGATATTAACATTAGGGCTAAGTTTCACATACAAGGCTTAGCTTAAGCCAGGACTATGCCTTAGTTAAATTAGGATATTTAGGTCACTTTGAAAAAAAAAACATTACTGGTGTGCATATTGAGATGAAACAATAGCACTGACATATTTTAAGATATTATTTTCAGGTAAGACCGCCCAAACATTCATTTTAGTCTGGGACTAGCCTTTAGCCTTGTTTGTGAAACCTGGGCCTAAAAGTATTTACTGTAGTAACATTTAAACATAATAAAACAGTATGTAGAAACAGAGCTGTTCCTGAAATTATTTCAGGGTTTAGGTGGGAAATATCATAAATCCGAGGTGTCTGGAATAAGACCACACAAATTCTTTGAAAAGTGTGTAGTTGGGGACTATAGTACAGAAACTATAGTTACACACCGGCTAAGCAGTGGGTTAATTATTGGATCATTAATGGAAAAGCAAACCTGTGGGAATCCCAGTGCAGTGTGTACTTATCACAGTCTTTCTGTTCTGATCAATTCACATCAATTCTCTGAAAAAACAAGGAACAGTAAAGCAGGAGTCTGCTCTTCCAGCTCCTCACCCCTTTATTTTCTTCCTCCGTGCCACATCTTTCGATTTTCATTCTACTTTTTATCTGACATTGGCCTGTTCTGCCTATATGTACCACTTCTTAACTTCTACATTCTGTCTCCCAGACTTAAGCAGAAATGTGAACCAAGTCAAATGCTCAAAACAGACTCAGTATATTAAAACCAAAGAAATGATGGCACTGCTTCCTTCAGCAGAGATTTTGAGATTTTGTCAGAATTATAGCTCAGTATCAATTGGGGTTTCAGTGTGTGTACATTCAACTCCTTAATGAGGATTTTATTACAGATAACCTCCTTCCCAATTTATTTTATTTACCAGTACATTAAAGTCATGCCACATATAACATCAGAGACAGAGTTTCTCTCATTACTGATGAGTGAACTTCCAGCCACCCCTAATGAATTAAATTACACCACACATGTCATTAAGAAAGAGGATTTATGAACCCTTTACTCATGGTCCATTTGTAATCTCATTATTAAGAATATGACCTGATTTGTTAAGGTACTTTTAAACTTCAATGCTGTTTTTTTTCTCACTTTGGAAGTGTTCGTTTTTAGTGCTAATTGTTAGTTTCTAACAGATTTATTGATCTGCTTTATTTAGTTTTATTAACATAATCAGGCATGATTTCAAAAAAATAGAAAGCAGACTACAATGCTGCAAAATCAGCTTTCCAAAGTAACCGTTATTGATCATGTATATTTTATGTAAATTAAATTAATCACATGTATATTTTGTGATTCTTGCACAACCATCAGTCAATACCACATTGATTACCGCTTTTGTCTTAAAAACCTTCTCGCCAGACTCCCGTTTTGGCATTACCACCAACTAAACAAAAGCATATCCACATAAACAAAGCAATTGTAGTCTCAGGAGAGCTGCTTGGCCTGAAGATAGTAAAACTTGGATTGAATTTGCTTTCAAGCAAACATGCCGAGTAGAGACTCCTACCTCTCTGGTTCTCTCCCTCAGCGCCTGGTCTTCATAGTGTGGGTGGTTTGTCAATACCCTTCCTGTACACAGCTTAATCCCCGCCAACAGCTGCATGCTGCCGGCAAACACTGCCCGCTTTGGCGTCTTCAATCTTTCGAGAAAGAAAAAACATAAGAGGGCTCGCTGTCACATTCACTTTTCAAGTCTCGCTAACATTTCAGAACAGGGAATGGCACGGGAGGCTGGATGTGTAGCGCATCATTTATGAGCGCAGAATTGTGGGAAAAGCCGAAACTGTGGACATTTATTTCCAGGGGAAAATGCGAAATGGCTCATTGAGGAGGGAAGCGGCCATTTGTACAATCTCATCACTGACGAAAAAGATATAAAGCCTGTCGCGGGTTTAAACGGCCACTCTGGACGTGATCTGTCTCATGGGTTTTTATATATGTGCATGGCATGAAGAAAGTGCTGAAGCGGTGTGCTATTTGATTTGCCTGATGGAAGTGTGAGAGCCCATCTGTTTATCAAAATATAACCTTTCAAATCTCACATTCTAAACACACTCCTGCTATTTGCATTTCTATTTCCTTTTTCCCAACATACACGTATGTGCTTGCATGTCAACCTACTCAATTTATTTCCATAAATCGGATGGAACCGCCATTTCGTTTTGGTTTGACAATAGAAGCAAATACTGCAAAACAGACGTCCTGCTCCAAGGTCGAAATGAAGCTGTTTGTTGATGTCTGTTCTCATGAAGGTGACACACAATACGACGACTTCATCTCTGTCCAAACTGGAATATGTTTGATTAAAGATGGCTGTATAGCTGCTGGATGAAATGTTTCATTACAGAGGTGGTCAGGGAGGGTCAGCCATGAACACAGACCCTCGCAGGACAACCTTGCTCCAAGCTCAAGATGAGTTCAATAACTTATGTCCAGTCACTAGGTGCAACACACACAATCCAAAATGAACTCCCCTTCGCCCAGGAGCGGGTAAAATAACACCCGGTTCTATCTCTGTCACTGCCCACCTCACGCAGACTCGAAACGACACAAACAAGGACAGAAGAGAGACAGGTTCACAAACACACGCTCACACAGGGTGACTAAAGAGTTATTTTTGATCTGATGCTGACTAAGACGCCGATGAAGCGGCAAAGGAGAAAAAATGGCTCCAATTACAGTGGGCAAAGAATGTCTAAGTATCAGACTTCTGAGGAAAAGCTTTCAATCGAAGGCCACATTGCACCATACACAAACATACATATGTATGTTAAATATATTGTGCATGTACATACATATATTTTGAGCTTAACATACAGACCTCTCTCTCGCTCTCTCTCTTTGATGCACAGGGGCTTTTAAACACCCACAAAACAGATTAAGTTCTCCAATCCCCTGTTCCAGTCTAACAAAGTGTTCTCCACTGCTGGACTTATCATGTTATCAATGTTAAAAAAAGGAACAAAATCGAATTATGTTCCAGCGTCGCAAGATATCACGTCAGTCTGTTTCCTAGCAGTTATTCTTTTCTCGTAATATTATGATGATTCCAATCTCAATCCAGAAATCATCAGTATGTAAATCCCTTTTTCCAGAAAAAAATATCCACAGACTTTTTTTATCTTAATTAGAGAAGGAAATCGGAAGGTTAGACATTGGATACTTGATATAAAATTACAATTTCAATTTTTCTTATCAATTCCTGTGCACACATTTTCAGAAATGTTAACTTGTGATCTTCCCATATCTCAATAAAAGCCCTTATGAAAATGAAATATTTTTACTATAGTAACCATATAGTTTAAAGGACAGGTCAGTGAAATTTAGCGGCATCTAGGGGTGAGTTTGCGGATTGCAACCAACAGCTCACTCCACTCCGCGTTCTGTAGAGCAGTTTGTCTGTTTAGGGCTACTGTAGAAACAACACGGCAAATTCCATGTAAGGAGACCCGCTGTGTATGCAGATAGAAATAACTCATTCTAAGGTAATAAAAACATAACGCTTCATTCTGAAGACATAGTTATGTATATTATATTGCATTTCTGTTAATAGATACTCCTTTATATTACACACTGGTAATATTACTATGGTAACTATGGTATTTGTAGTAGAGTACAGTAACCACAAATGTACCATAGTTTCATTATAGTAACTACAGATAACAATGTATATGTATAGTTAAACTATGCTCATACAAATTGTAATAAATCTGACAAAACCTAGTTGTTACACTATGTGTGTATATACTGTATATATACAATACGGTGCTCGAATATATTTTTATAAATAAGCACACAGGTTGATATATAAATGTTTTACTTCATTTTAAACAACTTTGGAATCAATAAGCAGAATCAGAACTGGAATTGAAAAAATTCTATTGATACCCAACCCTAATCTTGACTATAATTCTATTTTGTATTGTATTATTTCAGAATTATTAACTCCAGTTAACCTTGTCTACAAAACACAACAGCATCATTTCTATTAACCAAAGATTTTCTTAGCAAACGGACCTTCGACCTCTCTCCCAGTGCATCATATTCTGCTCTTAAGGGTCTCTGAGTAATTACTCCATATTGACAAGAGTCTGCATTGGCCTCCAGCAGATTTACATTTAATTTCTGATTTATATTCTCTTATGTAAATGTCAGCTTGTGTTAGCCTGCACCCTGCTGACATTATAAAAATGGATTAATGTCATTAACATTCCAAAGAGAGACGAACATGCCGTGGCCTACCGACGCCTCAGACGTATGACCATACAATAGATCTCCTGAAAACTAAATTCAACTTCAGACTGATGCAGATTTATAAATGAGGATAAATCAGTCTGTGTTGGAAGGTTGTTGTTTGTCAGCCACTCAGCCATTTCAAAGGATGATATTTATGATATAGCTGGACATGTCATCCATGTGTCTTGAGATATCTCAATGCCATTAGTCATTGAGTCACTGCATCTGTATCAGTACTTCTGTGTTGGCAGTAACTTACTAAAAGAAACTGTAGTTCCACCAAATGAATGAAAATTCTGTCATTACATGTTTCCTTTCTATGTAACAACAATAATTGTGGTTTGAAGCATTCAAGTTCACAAAAGAAAGTACCTAAAGTACTATTCAAATATAGTACTGTAAACCATAGACGATTTAATTCCTTTCAAGTCTTCTGAACCTAAATGATTATTCACTGAAACTCTCTTTCATCTATAAGTTCATCAAAGTTCATGAGAGAAGTCTGAATTATTCAAGTCAATCCTTTTCAATGTTTCATTGAAACACTTCATTCATCTTTCACTGAAAACAAACAGTGGCGCTAGTTTTCAGTTGTTTCATACACAATGCTGTGATATTGCTTCATACGAGCCCTCATATGGACAACTTTTACAGTACTTTAACGGTGCTTTTTGTATGTTTTTTAAGCTTAAAAGCTTCAGTCCCCATTTATTGCAAATGCATGGGAGAGAAAGACCAGCACAGCATTTCTCCTTTGAGTTCTGTAGAAGAAAGTCTGTAAAATGAGTTTGTAAAATGGGTCAGAATTTTCATTTTTTGGGTGAACTACACTGTTCCAATACATGCATATCCAGATATACAGTAACTGTGTAAATGATCACATGCATCAGTATCTGCTGTCAGTCTGGGTGAGAATAATGAGAGCTCTTCTGTAGTTCCTGAATGAATGCTAGGTTTCCTCACAACAGTCATTTATCATAAGGTCCAGAGCTTGACACATGGATAGAATAGTTTGTCAGCATAAACGTACAAAAATTCTATTAGGTCGTAATGACATCAGCCATGACAATCAGTCAACACATGGATGATGGATAGAGGCAGGTGAAGAAGAAAAGATAAAGGATCAGTTTAGAAATTTAAGCTCCATTCACATTGACAGTGGTTTGAACACTAGATGATGTCAGGTTACTTTATTGTCACTAGTTTGTGGAAATTCCTGCTGCTGGATGCCTACATTTTATTAACAAAGCATATCATTTAATCACAAATGGAAAATATTGCACAGATGAATGTTGTGCTTAAAATTAATATTTTGGAGAGCAACATGTCTGTACATAAATTACAGCATTCGCATTTCTATGCATTTAGCAGCCGCTTTAATCCAAAGTGACTTTCAGTGCATTCATGAGTATACAAGTTTTTAATTGAATCGAACCCACAACAATGTTAACGCAATGCTCTACCGGTAAAGGAACACATCCAGCCGATATGGAGGAGTGTGTCAGTGTATCAGCCACTGGTGTCATTTTCACCATTAGACAGATGCAATGGCCCACAACGGCAGAAGAACTGACAATGAGATATCCAGCATCCCACATACACAGACGGTCAATGTGGAGATAAAGCCCAATCAGAATGGGATCTGTAAGTGCTCTCAAGATGTGTGGGCCTTAATCCTGTGTATCAGAGAGAAACAAAGATAAACTGAGAGCGAGAAGTGAAGAGTGAACAGAGAGATGATAGACTGACTGATCGGGCCGGAACACGACTTAAATGTCAATGATTGATCTTCACCAAAGGGAATTGATTTTCAGTCTATAGGTTTCAGGAGTCACTTAGTTTAAAAAGAAGTCTGTTTGCAACAAAGCCATTGAAATGTGTTTAAATCAGACGATTATGAGTGCAAACTCATCTCAAAAATCTGATCCACACACATTGTGGGGTCTAGACTGTTAGTTAAGAGATGATGGCAAACACATGAGCGGTTCGAGCTATGAGTCAACGAGTCTGATTTGACAAGTTTTCCTCAAAGTGTGAGCCGTGTCCCGAATGTTTTCTAAAAGGGCTGCGGGTGTCTTGAAAAAGTAATGGGGAGGGGTTATTAGTTACTAATATTAGAGACACTGAAATAATATTAAGCAGGACATTTCTTTTAGAAATTATGCAAAGATGGACATTTTCAAATCAATATTTTCAAAATAATACTCACAGGTGAGGGAGACGGTGTGTGCTCAGCGTAATCTTCGCCAAACAATTGAAGCAGATATTAAAGACCAGGCATCAGTGATCACAGCATAATACTCAAACAGGGTCAGGGAGCCCCTGAATTAGATTTCAGGAATCATTTGTTTAAAAGAAAAGTATTTTGGGACAAGCGAACCTGTTTGTGACTGAAATGTTTTTTAAATGAGCCTAGAAAAGATCCTGTTAGACTTCACAACAACTATGAAAAGTGGAAATTTATGCAGATTAGAAAATAAACAATTTTGGTGAAACAAGAAAAATGACAAGTGCGAAATGGTGTCAGCGAACCTTCTATTTACGAAAGTGTATTTTGGGATGTTTGTAAATTCTGTTGGAGTTAAACGAAAGCAAACATCTCCAAGCAGAGCTATCAGCCGTGTTAGTGAGATATCTCCACCGAGACGTCTCCAGCAACATCTCCACCGAGACGTCTCCGGCAACAGCAAAAAGCCACTAATTTGATCAAATTAGACTGGAAAAAGATAGAAAGTGACAATTCGAGTGGAAGAGCGAAGGGAAGATGTTGAAAACACGACGACAGAAAGAAGGAAAGGAATCGAAAAACAGAAACCAGCAGGAGGAAAATGTGTCTTTGTTCAGATGGGAAACACAAATTACTTGTGCTCTGAGAGGCAGCGAAAGTTTTTTCCTTCAGAGAAAACAAAGGACTAATTTATCTTCATTATTTCAAAACAAGGCAACATTCAGAAGTAACTCCTTTATAGAGGCCGTAACAAAAGGATGCGCAGTAGAAAACTACAAAACAAAAGAGGGACAATTAATTACATGGCAGGAAGACGTTCACAATGATAAGACTGCCTGTGATGACAGAACTTCAGAACTACAACAAAGAACGTGCTTCCATCTACAGGACAGACACAGTCTGATTGAAAGGCCACGGATCAGTCACGATACACATGACACCCTTCCCACAATGCTTTCTCAGCTGATTCGCAGAGATGCAGGGTGTAGACTTATGAGTTCGAAAATGAGCTTTCACATGGGTGGTTTGTGCTATGAACTTGACAGTTAATAGCAATACTTGAGAGTCAATTGACAAGTTAAAGGAAAAGTTGATCAAAAATTAAAATGACCTTGATTTACTCACCCAGATATACACTTAAGGAACGGTTGTGTTAAAGCAACACATTTTTGTGCTATTTCTGGGTCAACACATTTTGTGTTACTTTGCGTCCCTATTCATTTATTTCACACAAAATGTTTTTAAAATAACACATAATGTGTTAAATAGCATGACACAAACAATGAGGTAATAATTAAGAGTGTATGAATTTCTTTCTTCAGCTGAACACAAAAATAAACATTTTCAATTTATATACATGTACAGCAACTGTATTTGACAACCGGCTTAACAAGAGAAAACACAAATACTTAAGAAATCTGTCAAAAACTTTCAAACAAAAAATGGTATTATCATTTTTTTAGGCAAATAACAAACTGATACAACTAAGTAGTGTTTATTTAAGTTTTTATACCCAAATTTGATCTGGCAAAATGCAAGAACATAACTGGGCATCTGAATAAAAAATAAAGTGCTTTACTATTTTTTCTGCCTTTCTTGTAAAACAGTAAATTAAACAATTCATGGATAACAACAAAACATTTATTTTAGTATTAGAACTATGACTGAAGAGTTTACGCATACTGGTGGATAAACCATTACAGAAACATAAAAAGGTTTCTGGTCATCACCAGTTCTGTTAGTTTAGGGAAGCTGTGGCACAAACTTTATATTTTACATTGGGTATATGTTACCAAAATGTTAAAGCTTCAGTGCTAAGAGAAATTTTTGGGTTAATAATCGTCTTCTGAAACAAATGTTAAATGCTTATAATTAAATCAATAAATATTCATTTCAATCTCATTGGTTTTTACACATCTTGTCATCATGAGACATCCAAGAACCAATGAGATTTGAAATTGTGTCAGCATATTTAAATGAGGGTTTTGCTAAAAATGCTCAGATTATGAATTGTTTGCGACTTCATGTACACCAAAGTGATTGACTTCAGCTGTGTTCAGATGAAAAAGTAAGTCATGTGGGTGAGTAAATTATGAGAATTAGAATTTTGGGGTGAACTGTTCTATTAATATTACACCCCACCAATGTGAAGTCCATCGTGGAGTCTGACTGTGACAGAATGGCACATGCTCTTAGCATGAGAGCAGGTGATTACATTCCCTCTCTTTGCAAGAATTCCTAGGCTTTGTTCTGAAACCCAGCGAGGTGCCGACACAGGCAGTATTTGAAGGTGTGCTGCTGACGCAGATGCTCTTTCAAAAGATAACAGCACGATTATTCTACTCTGAGACTCCATCTTACATAACGTACGTTTCTAACTAAATTTGGTCTACACGTTCTTTCTTTGGCAACAAAAATAGTTCAATGCATCAAACTGCACTATTTGCATGTCTTTTTGGTCACTTAAGATGTTTCTTTTAATAGCATACTTAGACGGCAACTGCCTATGTAGAGGCAATGGACAGCATGGCAGCTAAAGAGTTTGAAACCTGTCGTTAGCCGTCTTATAAAAAAGGCTAAATTTTTTTTTTTTTTATGAAAATAACTTTCAACTACACGCTACAAAATCATACACCGCATCTATTTTGTTTCTTTCAGCTCAAGTTAAATCAGGAGAATGCTTGACAGCAGTACTTTCACAGTTAGTCATTCACCCTCCCTCTCCACATTGTGCCACAGTATGTGGTATATTATTCAGTAAGTTCCAATCATGGTTAGACAAGGCCGATACTGCCTCGCTTCTCGGTACACTTGTCATCCCCACCCTCTCTCCCTCTCTCTCTCTCCTAGAAAAGCATCTCTGGTAATCTACATATAAAACAGTGGCAGAAGCAGGCACACAGCGAAGTGTGAAGTGATCTGCTTAACTCTTTCATCTGATGGTTAATTAGCGCAAGGAAGCAGCTTAATGCCACACCGCCAGCCAAGAGAACTCAAACACTAATCCCTGACGTAAATCGCATTTTCTTCAGTGAGAGATCACCTGTGTCATTGCATTCCAAACCTCGAAGTCTTTCTCACACCCTCACACATCCGCATAAACTCAGGAGTGGGCAAGACAACTCTGAGGGAGGCTTATTTTTTTCTGCGGTTGAAGTGAGACTGGTGGCATTGATGAAACTCTCTCTGTTGCCAACCGCTGGAATCGCTCCAGCACCTAATGTCTTATTCATGACGACCATCTCGAACCGGCCCACTTCCAAACACTGGTACCTGCTTCCTTACTTCTGCAAATCTGATGGAATGAATAGAGCAATCACTGCAGCTTTGTATTTATGTCCTTCGGGGACTGTAAAGAAGACATGTGGAATAGAAAGGAAGATTTTATTCATCAGTCTGAGCCAAAGGTTGACAACCTTTTTGACACTAAGAACCATTAACTCGAACAAAAACTCGAGAGACCGTTTCGAAAAGACCATTTTCTGTTTTTCAGTATTTGCTATTTATAGGTATGTGTTTAGGTAAAATTATCATTTTTGTTTATTCTGTGAACTACTAACAATATTTCTTCCAAATTTCAAACAAAAATATTGTTGAAAATGAAAACTGGAGAAACAGGTCAAAATAACGGAAAAGATGCTCTGTCATTTTTCAAACCTCAAATACTGCAAATAAAACAAGTTCATATTCCCTTTTAAGCAATACAACAGTAATATTTGTACATATATTTAGGAAAAGTTACACAATTATTTTTTTATGTGATAACCTTGTGATTTTTATCATGTTTTCATGTGTCTTTATGTCACTCCTGAGGTTTGATTTTGTTGAAATTCGACAGACACTGGACTGGAATGGCCACAATACATCTAAAAATTCAGCTTAAATTTACATTTTAAATGGTCTCTTTTTTTTCACGGCTGTATACAAGTACCATCGAAGTTTAAACTTTAAAGTCACTTAACAGCAATGTTTCTCATGATCTAAAGGTGTGTGCTCAACAGTTTAAAAGTTTTTTTTTCCATTAGTTACATTTGTGTTCACTTACAGTTTATATTTTTTTTATATTATAATTATAATCAAGAAGTAAGTGACCCTGAACTTTTGAATGGTATTGTCTATATAGGCTCCTGTGTATACACACACAGACACATAGCTATCGCTTCATACTCTTTCCCAGGACACACCGAACAAGAATACATTATGCAAATCGCCACCTCATTGTTTTGGTTTTTACTGTTTACTGCATAATTTGCTTGAGGTTGTCATGTTTGTTGTTCCCTTTGAATTATGTGTCATGTGGTGTTAACTTCGAGTGCATCTCTTCTTAATGATGTGATTTTGAATGTCACCATCATTGTGTTGCACGCATGGAATGTTAAGGACCGTGTAGGCTTGGCTTGAAAATCTTGAAGCGTTATTATACGCATGTTGCAAGATGTCATTCCCTCATTATGCATAGATGCTCATTTCAGAACGTTGCTTGCGGACACATCTCGTCATTTATGCAAAGTATTATTGTGAAAGCCTCCCATTCAGACTGTGTATTACGACTAAGGATGAGATTCTAAAATAGTCAAATAAATAAAATGTAATATTAATGTCCCTCGTTCTCAGTGATCGCCTCCTCTGCCTAAGTTTGCCGACCCGTGTCTGGTGTGCGTCTATGAGTGTTGTTCTGTAGGGTGCAGGTGGGAGAGAATATTACAGCTGTTTTACCTAATCCACTCCATTAGCTCCGCAGTGTCTGGGTCGTAAAACTCTCTGAGCTCAGAAACCTCCTCCATCAGTCTGGGCCAAAACTGTCAAGAGTGAGACAGCGATCGAGAGTGAGACGCAGCCATCTGACTGCTGTAATGGACATGACTCACAAAAATCAATGATCAACAAAAATGTCCAGTAAACACAAACATGCAGGCGTACACACAAACACATATCTGATATCGCCGCAATGTTAACACGATGTTAGCACGGTGGAATCAAAACTCTCCGAAATAACACACACAGTGGGATACAAATTCTGTTTGTGTGCGCTTGGATATGTGCATGATTGTTTGTGTAGAACTGCCACCCAGGCAGCTTTGCAAAATATGCAAATAGGTACGTGATAGCAAAGTTGCAGATGTCTTACCTTGTAATAAAGAAACGCAAGAATTACAATTGGAACCGAGTACCTGATCAGTCTCATCTGCGGAAAGAGATTAATAACATAAACGAATAAATAACAACATATTGCAAATGGGAAAAAGCAGGATGCAGTTTTTGCAGTTCTGCGGCTGGAACTACACTGCCACCTAGCGGTCAAATACAATTTAAGCCGTGTTAACATGAGCACACTAATGTAGATGAACAAGGCCATGCCTGACTGAAACTCAATATCCATTTATAACATTGAGCATTATTGCTTTCACATTACACTTGCGCAGCGAGGAGTGCTATCCATCATTGTTTTGTGGTCTTCTATAATTATGTATTGGATTCTCTTTCAGTTATACACACTCATGTCTCTTGCTATGACTTGTTATTGAGTATACTGTGTGTGGGTGTAGGTATGGGTGCATACTGGTTTGGCTATGCACGACTTGAGGGTCAAATTTGTGATATTACAAATACAGTTGGAAATATAATAGAATCAGAAAACAACATTTAAAGTTCTCACTATTTGAAAGACTCATAACTTGGCCAAATATAATAATGTCAGGTTTAGTAAATGTCATCATTTTCCATAAAAGCTATTATATACCTTCTTAGATCTGTGTGTGCGCTCATGTTTTATTTTTAGACCAGCAAAGTGAGAAGACAGTAAAGTGAGGACATTTTGTCCGGTTCTCCTGAGACTCCTTTAAAGGGCTGTTTGAGATTCAAGACTTGGTTTTAGGGTTAGGGTCAGGGTCAGGTTCGGATAGTTAGGATTAGGGTTACAGGCTAGAGATTGCATCGCTTCAAAGTATGTCCTCGCAAAGATGTGTGTGTGTGTGTGTGTTTCTCAAGTTTCTCAATTCTCACCGTGTTTTTAGTGTTCCACTGGAGGACTCTCAGATACAACGTCCAAACCTCCTTACCACACACCCCAAAGGCAGCGAATGCACACATGTGGCCCGTCCACAAATATTTCATTCTGCCAGCAGCAAAAAAGAAATTGAGAAATCTGTTAGCGCATTCTTATGTTACCATGCAGCTCAGACAAGAAGCCTCTACAAACGCATTCATTTTCTCTATTGCGATTCAGACACCAAATTACACTTTATGAAGTGATATCGCAATATTCTCCCATAATTCACTCATCATTCAAAATTTTGACTGGACTGACGACTTGGGATATGGACTAATAAGATGAAGGAGATCCCAGTTCAGAAGCGACGTGGAGGACAGGAAATGAGACGGATGGCACAGGGTGTCTACAGATATGAACAAGTTAAATTTAAGACTTTTTAAGACCTTTTTAATACCATCTTACATGAAATTTAAGACCAAGCCTACGATGGAAAAACACGCACGCACTCACGCACGCACACACACACACACAATATATAAAACACAAAAAGTCATAGCAAAGTATCATTGCTGTCACAAAATCTATTTATTATTACAATATACAGTGAGCTTTTATATCCGCATAAAATATCCAAGAAATCAAAATTGACAGCTGCCAAATAGCTAGAAATGCTGTTCTTTTGAAGAAGAAAATGAATAGAAAAAAAAATCATGAACTCAAAATACAATTTCAACAGCTGTTAAACTGCAAAGAAGCCACTGTACCGCATTAATTACTATCATTAACAAGCTCAGAATAACAGGTTGATTTCTGTTTTGGCTTGTATTTCTATTATAATAACAATGTGAATGAACAATTTTCATTTTAAATGAGAAATGTGGAACAGACATTTTCATTGAGAAGGTAAAACGGATAAGAAAATGGTTAACTGGATATTACACCATATGACATTATGGCATATGCCTGAGTTCTACGGATTTATTTCCTAACTCAGTCTCAACCTCTTTTAGTTCTGCGACCTTTTCTTTGTATCGCTTTCTCAGAATGTTAGACTTGGTGATTAGCTGGGCCATGAGTGTACCTGATTTACCCTCAGCTTGCTCTGCCAGTTTGTCTGCTTCTTTTTCAAGGCTGTTTGCCACCTCAGCTACTACCATCTTCCTCTTTTTGAGCTGCTCAAGGTGGTCCTCTGCAGCTTTTCTTTTTTCTCTTTGTGCATTGCTCTCCTGCTTTCTCTTTTCCTGGTCCAGGTATAGGCGATACTGAGATCTTGCAGAAGCTGCAGCTGCCAGGATCTCCTTCGTCAGAGGAACTTTTAGAACCCCCCCAGAGACAGAGACATAGTCACATATCATCCTCTGAGCAACAACGGTGTCCTCCTTCATGTTATCGGCCTCTACCTCCTTGTTAACAGAAAAGCCCCTCTCCACTGTTGCTTGGCCATGGGAGAGAAGCAGAAGTTTCTTGCAGAAAGTCCAGAGCTCAGGGTAGGATTGATGGAGGAGTCCTTTCAGAAAAACATCCAGCCTTGTCTTCATGGGTTGGAAAGAAGACAATGACTCTGATTTTGCCTCCAGAGACAAGAAGTTTCCAAACTGCTGGACAATTAAATCACCTGTTGTAAAACAAATTAAGATAAAATAACACTAATAACAATGAAAAAAAACTGAATCAGACAAACCTATCACTGCTAAATTGTGTGAAAACAAGATTCAGGTAAATGTGACATTCTGCTAGATCTTAAAAACTTAAATACCAGCAGAGATGCCTCCTGGCAGCTGGCGGTCTTGTAGAAACCTATGAACAAGTCGCTTCATTCTTTCCTGGCACAAGTTGGGATCTGAAAACATGTTTTTTGGGTCCAAACATGCCATCTGCCTCACAACAGTGTACTTCAATGGGCTCTTATCTTGAATTTTCTGGACGATGTTAGTCAAACAGGCCACGCAGTCCCTTCTAAACTCCAACACACTGAGCTCACCTACACTGCAACTACTCTGGAAGAATTCAGAACAGTGAGACAAATTCCTGTACCCTAACCATTGTTTGATATTTGCCACAATACCTTTATGACTGCTTCTGCTCCTAAGCCGATGTCTACATTCTTAAGTTGTTTTCTTTCTTTCTTGTCAGTCGTGTCCAGTCTGACCATCTGCAGTGCAGTTATGTCATGAAGGATTTCTTCCTTGATGAACCTCTTTAGCAGACTCTGAGAACATATATATGACATATATATAGTATAATGTAAATAACAAGTCTTAATGTTATTGAATTCAAATGGAAACATCACACACTATTTCTATGACATGTTATTTATTACCTTCATGAGCATGACCAGGTCTTTGCTAATGAATGGCATCACAGGCTCATCCGTCTGATATTTAGTCAGAAAGGTGGAGAAGGTCCTGGAGATAGTCATGCAAAAGTGAAACTTGGCCATAATGAGAGGATCATTCCGTGCCTCTGCAAGGGAGTCATAGGATGATGTTCTTGGATTTGGAAGCTTTTTCTGTGTCACTGCATCTATGTACATCACGATCATTGGCCATATTGCAATAGCCCTATCGATGACTGGTAGGTTTTCTATCCATCGATGCCCACAGAATGGCAAGGGAAACACAGATGTTTTGGTCAAAGTGCAGAAATCCTCTCTTCTAGCAGGGCTATTATGGAAGATTGTATGCAGTGCCCTGAGCACCTTCTCCATTTGCCAGACACTGAAGCCACTTTTGATGGCATTATGAAGTGTGTGGAGCCCACAGCTCCCGACCACAGTCAGTTGGGCACCTCCAAACGCCTCTGCATGTTCCTGCTGGAGCAGTTCAAAAAATTTCCAGTTGACACTGGGTCCATCCATGGAGACAGAAATCATGTTTCTCAGGTCAAGCTGCTGCACACACTCCTGGGAATAAAAAAGGTAAACATTAACCATACAACAGTCAACATATTTAATCTCTGACAATTTAAAAATGAAACAATGAACCATTAAAATGAATCATTTTATAACAAGACAACCAGTGCAGAGTCTAGCCACACAGTAAATGTGGATGATATTTGTCTGTATATTTTATTAAGATACTTTGGCAGGTGTAAAACACCTTTATTTTAAAATGTATTAAATTTAATTTAGCTGGTAAACTTATTAACATTGACTGCCCTTTACTGTTTTTATTGACTTGGCAAATATGTAGACTACACTTAAGATGGAAAAGTAACAGTGTTGAAAATGTAGTACAGCATTTAAATAGTAAAGCTATATACTTATGAACTAAAATATACACACTTATAGATTAAATACAATAACATATATATTATATAAGTTACAATTCAGCTATAATATACTTGTTAACCTAAAGTTGTAAAAAACACTGTGTCATAATTTGGCCTTACACTAGCCTACATTTTCTACATGATATACACTGATTAAAAGAAAACTTACTTTGAAATGCTTAAGTAGATCTTGTGCAGTTGCATGGCCCATAAACTGAGATCCAAAGAACCTTGACTGAACATGTTCATTTAACCAATACCGCACATGAAGGTCCAGTTGCTTGCTTTTAGTTGTCTGGTTCAGGGTCTCGTCAAACATGATCACAAAAGCACCACATCTGTTGACCTCGGCTATAAGTTCTTTTTTAATATATGGTGCCAGTCCAAACTTAGCTATATATCTGCTTTTGTCTTTTCCACACGTAAATGTCTGAACAAGCCCCGAGTCCGGAAACATAGCTTTGAAGACCTCCTCGATCCCGTCATTTGACCTGAATGAGTGATGGCTTGTTACCGTTCTCAGCACCCAAATCACCTCAGCTCGGAGTGTTGGCGTTGAGCCAAAAACCGTACGGATGTCAGATGATGGCGTTGCGGGCTGTGGATTCCCAACATCTGTGGTGACATCTTTGCTAGTGGTAAGGGTGGAACAGAAACCTTCAATTGTACTCTGCTTCTCACGGGCACTCGCATACTCCCTGTGCTTCGCGCTCTGCGTGTGCGATTTCAACGCTTTGATGCCCATTGTGCCCAGTTTTAAACGATTTTCTACAAACGGTGCAGTTTGCCTCGTAGATATTTCCAGGCACCGGCCTCAACCACCACGAGAAATCATCTTTCTCGAGCCATTTATTATTAAATTTGCACTTACCCATTACGGCTACATGCTACCTCAATTCTCTCTGACGACGCAATAACTACCGCGAGAAAAAAAAAATACGGTATGTCCAATGATCAGTCATTGGGTCCGTCACGCAGTTTACACGGAGCGTCAGCGTCAACGCTTGACGGAGGGCGTGTCTGAAGCGTGGCTTCGTCATAGTGACAACTGAGGAAATTTTTGCTGTAGTGCGACGAAAAATATTTAAGACCTGTCGAATCTGAATTTAAGACATTTTAAGACTTTTTAAGGCCTTATATTAGGAAAACTAGTTTTAAGACTTTTTAAGACTTTTTAAGGACCCGCGGCCACCCTGCAGAGAAGAGCGTGAAATTGAGACGCGTGTTAGCGGCAGAAACAGGGAACGAAATTACACACAGCATGTGATTTAAACGAAGAGCGAAAATATCCGCACGGAGGAATAGGGATACATGGCAAGAGCACAACACAACTTGTTTACCTCATAGTTGAAAAGGCAAGCAGGCCAAAGAAAATGGTGTGCAATAAATTGTAAGCGACGTCTGGCCTCATCTTAAAGGTCTTTTCCTCTTTCTCCCCACTCATTTGGACTGAACCACTCGACCTGGAATGAAAAATTAGAAATGAAAAAAGGAAAAAAGACATGCATGCATAAAACATAAAGGGGAGCCAAGATCACTGATGCTATTCTGAGTTCATGGTTTTTTTAATGCACAGAAAGGTTAATGGTCTGTGTGTGTGTGCGTGCGTGTGTGGTGCAAACCCTCTGGGTGTTTGTGGGGCCCGGTAATTCTGATAAGAGAAATGAAAGGAAAACAGAAGAAAGGACCGCAGCAGCCCTAAAGCATTAGCTAATCTGCTTTGAACCGAACATAATAATACATATTCAGAAGCTCTAATGGGGAAAAATATATCCAAAGTCCAATTATTATATATTAAGACTAATAACTCAAATTATAAGTAGTATTATATATAACCTGTAACATCAAGGCGCTCATGAAACTACTTTCATTGCTCTAGTGGTTATTTCTCATCCCGTTCCGTGGGAGCCCTCTAATTACAAAAATGAACATTATGAGTATATTTAGCATTAATTCTTCTAAATTCCCAGAAACACAAAAGGTTTGCCTTGTTAGACTCTAAAATACAGCACCGCCAATAAGAGAGAAAGTTACGCAGCAGCTTTACCTGAGATTAGAAAGAGCCACTAGGAGAAACAGAATGAAGAGCGCACTGAGGGTGCACAGATACGGATACAACATAACTGTGCCAGCCAAGCGCTCAAATGTATCCAATGGCAACAAGCCAAAGGCTTCCTCGCACAGATAGAGACTGGCATCGAAGTCTCTGAAAAAGAGGGAGAGCGAAGAGGAGGAGTAAATACATTATACAGATTATTGGGAGCAACAATTCATCCGATCAGCTGAAATTGCTCCCAATATATCAAGTGGATGATCAGATTATATTGCGCGCCAGATGCTATTTTTCCACCAGAGCCCGATCCGTTTAATCACAGAGGATTAATGGCTCGCTCGAGATCTAACTTCTGAATAAGACATCACAATATGGCCTTTGACTCATGATAAAGGCTTAAATCTAGTGCGAGGTGGAACTCGCCTTACCTTGTAGCACCAAAGCCAAGCTTGACCTTTATGAACTTAAAGATGTGCTCGTCCGACTTCAGCTGAAGTATTCTCTGTCAATTAAGATGGAGAGAGTGAAGGACAAGGTCATTCATATGTGCGTCTTCTCAGATGCAGATGGGAAGAAAGAGAATGAGAATGGAGACGGGAAGGTAAAGCTAGTGTCTCTGAAGGACCATGTAGAGCAGTTCTCACATCATTTATGACAGGGCAGAAGATGTAGAACAAGATTCATGGCTCACCTTGGCTGAATAATTGATGAGGAAAGTTAATGTGAAGACTAGGAGTGTGTGAAGAGACAGCTTTCCTATTCGTGTAACAAAGCCACCGGTTTTAAGCCCAGTCTGAAAGCCATACAAAGTAGGTATTAATAAATAAACCACAACAGTGTTCTGAAAGTTTTTGAGAAGGCAGAGAACAGGGCGTTAAAAGGTAATGTAAGGAGAGGAAAACAAAAGTGATGCTTCATATAATCACAGTTTCAAACGTAACAGCGCATGCTAAAATTTAATTAATATAAATTAAATTAAACAAAGTCATATTATTAGCCACTAGCCAGACCGATCGACAAACACAGACCGGAAGTTAACTTCAGGCCAGGCACGTGCGTCCGATGAAACTGTCTATAATGTTCATTTTTGGCGTTTTCTTTGTCTAAATCTAAACAAATCACTTCACTTGGCGGCCATTTTGGCAACCCCACTAGGCAGCTCTTTTGTGTCCAGGCAATGCAAAGACATGTCCCATCTACTTGAATTATGGAAGACCAAAATCCTGTTGTCAAGATGTTTCAGCAATAAATGTCAAATCGGCTATAAAACTGGACAAGAACTGTATCATGAATTTTGTTTCTCTAGCGTAAATCACAGTGTGTTTCAAACCAGTCTAGATTTAAGAAACAGATGATGCTTGTATCAAAACACAATTGGCTCTTTTATCTGAAAGGCAGAATTTCTATTCCTACAGGAGCCGTATTGAGCACCATGAGCGGTCCATCTATCAAAATCAGCTATGAAAGAGCAGTTTCACATGAACAACTGTAACAGAAATAACAGCCGAATGTTATTCTAATGTCTGATGGAACATTTTAGTGACGTATTGCAGGACAAAAATAAAATCATCCAGAATAAATTGTACATATTGAATAGATGGCAATGACCATTGTTTTATTAATAATTATAAATTATCAATATACAAGATAATGGACTTTTATTATCTGTGAAGTACTGAAGTGGACACTGACCTGAAAGTGTCTGATGAAGAGTGCAGAGACGATGAAGCTGAGCACCAGAGAGCCCAGAATCATAGAATTACAGAACTGCAGCATCCACACTAATAACAGACTTAACACCTGGATCAGGTACAGATGCATCGCCTACAGAGAAAGAGAATTCAATATCCAACCGTAAGATCTACAGTATGTTTGTGTGTGTCTACGTGTTACCTGCTCCGCTGTGAAGAAGTCCAGGCAGTCCAGAGTAAATATTATAAGGGCTTGAACTAGCAGGATAAACTGATTGAACTGCCACGTCAAACAGAAGCAGAAGGTTGCGACGAACACCAGCCACAGCACCACCTTCTGCGGTTGAAAACACACATGTTATTCAGTGCCTACTGCCCAGACAACCAAACATTCAAAAACATTCAAGGTTTCTTTGCTCACAACTTCAATAATGAGATTTTTTTTCCAGTGAAGAACTGTATGTCAGGAAAGCTATTATACTCTACTGAGAACACATACTGAGAGAGCACAAATATGTGCTCAGCAGAGTAAATATTTCATACATACACTGGCAATTGCTAACCACTGTTTCATATTTCATAAAAGTTTCACTAACAGCTGCAAACAGTGATAAATGTTTCTCCAAACTTTACTGTCACATGCTCCCTCACTGTCAAGGCATTTGTCAGTGTTTTGCAAAATGAGTGATAAAAAAATGATGAACCCAAGATATTACAAAGGACTGTATTTTAACAGTTACTTAAAGCTGAATTGTGCGGTTCTTTTTAATGAAAAAAAATCCTAGTTTAGTCAAATACAAGTATGACAAATTATGTGACCAAAATTTCACATGGTTTGTGACTGTACCTTTACGTTTTTCAAAGGTACAGTTCGCCCAAAAATGTATATTCATTCTCTTAACCTCATGTCATTCCAAACCTGTATAATTTCCGTACTTCTGAAACATAAAAACATAAAATTCATTTTTAAGAATGTTGGTAACCAAACACCATCGGCCTTGACTTTCATTCTATGGACACAAAACCACTGAGACATTTCTCAAAATATCTTCTTTAATGTTCCACAGAGGAAAGAGTCAAGTTCTGAACGACATGCGGGTGAATATGATGACAGAATTGTTATTTTTAGGACGAACTATCCCTTTAAACCAAATAGGTTATAAAAAGAAGCCTCTGAATTCAACAGGATAGGGAATTACCTGGTGAATAGGTTTCAGTTGTGGTCTTAAGTAGCATGTTATTGCTGCTACCTGCAGAGCCAAGAAAGGTATGGACCAGTTCTCCCTCAGAGAGATGGTGAACTCCACTCGAGTGGTGTCTACTCTGCATACAAACCATCAAGAAACATAAACACAATTAAACACAGAAAACAGGCATACAATGTGAAAAAACAACAAATACGAATGTCTCGAGAAGTAGGATGCGTTTCAAAAAGAGTTCTTTAAAAAACTGTGGTAGCTCCAGAGGGAATGTCCCGTAAATTAGCCTGCGGCGTGTCACATTGAATAAAAGAGCCCTCTAAATGACAAATTACATTTCAGTGTTAACTTTGAGAGATTCAATTCATATTTTAGAGAAACTTATCAGCTTTCACACTTATCTGAATCCAGATGCTTACAGAATAACAAGAAGCGCTCGCACTTGTTTGTTTTACCTCTAGGAGAATGAGCTGCAAAGGTTAGATCTGTGCCTGTGAGAATTTGATTGTAATCTCTCTATGCGAGCAATACCTGTTGAGAATGTACCACACTCCAGTGAGAGCTCCGGCCAGCCACGAGTTACTGAGTAACCAGCTAGTGATAAAGAGAGCGATGACATACACAGTCTGCAAAGCAAACACTGTGTAGATGTAGAAATAAATTGGCTCCAAGTAGGCCTGCAAAACAAACACATACAGGAGCGTACACACGGGACAAAAATAAATAAGATTTTTTTGAAAGCCCAGGAGAATCTATATCGAATCTGTCCTACAAAAAGAATAGAAGTAATTGAATACCTGGATGGGCAATATTCTGTATAAAATGCTAAGGACAACTTCTTGGTAGATATTCATACGCTGAAGGATGTTTACAGTCCTCTTGGATTCAGTAGTGTTGTCATGCATGAGCTCATAAAGACCTGGGAACATAAACAAACCTATTGTAAACTCAAACTTTGCACATTATTATATGTTTGAGAAACTAAGAGTGAATATAAATCAGTAAACATATTAGCATCCCAGGTACATGTTAAACGTTAGGAGCGATAATATTTAGGAATACGTACAGTAATTTTCTTGATAGCAAACTAACCTTCACTACATATTATAAGTAAGGGATAATGTACAGAAATTATCCCGCTTATTACACGGCTACTTGCCACATGAGGAAAAAATGGACATGAAATGTGAATTTGAAATATTTTATTTGTTCATTTTGACAGACCTTCTGCAAGGAAAAGTCGTTTACTTTCGGGTTTAAGGTAAGAAACGATGATCAAATGTCCCGAACAGGCAATTCGGTTCAATCATTTGTAAATATGCTATTAAAAGACATATTTACATTCAATTTTTGTGTAATATTAAACTGTACCTGTCAAAATGATTTAAAGTATGCGAGTTACCGTGTGTTATTATTACCGTGTGTTATGTAATAACAAATGCAAATTATGCGACTGGCCAATCAGAATCAAGCATTCCAACGAGCCGTGTAATAAAACATTTTTATTAAAATAACCAAATAACACTGTAAAGAATGGCATAACCTGCTAAAAAAAAAGTAATTCAGCTTTATAAAGGAGTATTTTTTTCTGAATAAAAATCAGCAAAAAAAACCCACAAAATACGTTGATTGTTTCATTTTAGTATAAACTCCCAAACATTTGAAAAATGTTGATTCTCAAGTACAATAGGTTCCATAAAACAGCAAATCGTAGAACTCTTTAGGCAGCCACAAAATACTTTGATGCGTATAGCGTATAGCGATGCACTATAGTAATGTATTATATTACAAAGGTTGAATTGTAATCATGTCTAGTGAACAGCTTTTGGCATCACTGCGGCTTTTACCATTTCAGTCTCAATATGTAATGAACTAATTGTGATGTTTTCAGCATAGGAACACAAAAGAAATCCATTCCAAATGGGGCTGTTAAGGGAATTAGCCTCCCAAAGACCACTTAGAGCAAAGTTGTGCATTTCCTCTCTTCCCTCTATTTTTTGAGACCGGTCATCCTGATATAGTTAAACAATAAAACATTCCTTTGATACTCCTTGTATTACATAAGTGATAACAGAAACCAGACAGATCGGTTCAGGAAACTTGTCATTACAAAATGGACTGAACTAAAAATAAAATAAAGTTTAAAAAATAGAATGATAGTATTTAAGAATGTCTGCTTTTGGAACAATATTTATTTTTTACATAAAGAACAAAGTAGGGAATTAAGTGTGAAAAGACGACAGGCTGCAAGTGTTATTGTTTTACCAGCAAATCTGTTTCGTCAATTTGTGATCATCTGCACATGTGTGTAAGTATAAATCTCTATACCTTGCTGTATAGAAGGGGCCTTCAACATCTGTTTGTAGTAAGAGTAATAAAGGCCACATTCTGTCCGGAAGGAGATTTCACGCTCGACTTCCTGCCATGCAAAAAGAAAGAAGATTCAGTAAATGTAAAGTATGACAAGAAACACAACAGCAGAAAAATGGTGATAACATATAACTCATTTTCCATCTGACAAAGAAATCAGCGTAGCCGTCTAACCAGCACAAACATTTTTGTTGCGGTGAAAGTCTTGAAGAAAAAAACAGGTGCTGTAAATATGAAGCATTTTAAAGTGGAAGCAGTATTAAGAATTAAACATATTCAGACAAAAAAAGTTTATGTTTTACAATAAATGAATCAAATGAAATTTGACTATAGGCAACAACATAAACAAACGTTACTGCATATGCACGCTTTTGTGGCCTTAACTTGCGGTGCACATCCGCAAAGAATAAATTCTTTTTTGATAACAAGCAAAAAGAAATAACAAGTAAATGACATTAACTAGTAGCAAGTTAAAAGTATGTCTAGCCAGTATTATTTTGAGTTACCAGTAGAAGAACTTTTACTTGGCTAAACTTAACTGTGCTAAAGTTACCTGACACATTCAACAAATTGTTTATACAATAAAATTAATATACAATAAAATTCAACAAATTGTGGTAACACTTTATTATAGGGACCAATTCTCACTATTAAATAGTTGCTTATAAGCATGCCTATTATTAGCATATTGGCTATATTAGTACTTTTAAAGCACATATTCCTCATGACCATTTTCTACATCCCTACCCAATACCTAAACCTAACAACTACAACTACAACTAACAACTAAACCTAATAACCAGAAGTTAACTTCAGGCCAGGCACGTGAGTCCGATGAAGCTGTCTATAGGTTAAAGACACTTGTTTTATAAAGCAACATTACAGCCCCTTCTTCCAAAACACTACTGGAAAAAGAACATTTACAAGCCAATAGTCTATTTAAAGAAGAAATAATGTTGTATAACAAATCAGAAGTGGACAAAGAACCCAACCGACACTGTTTACCCCGAATACAAAGAGACATGCATTTACTTAACAACGTTTCTAAGCAACATTCCCGAAGACAAACACAAGACAGATCCTGGTCTTGCTTACCTTTAGGTGTGAAAACCACAGCAGATTCTCATGTATTGAGAAAACACACCATGCATGAAACAGCCCAATAACCCCTGCCAACAGCAAACCCACTGCTATGACAACAGCCAGCCAACAGCTTTGTACCGGAATGTGACGCCATGAAAGCTTTAGACACCTCTCCATGTACCCCTGCCCACTCTTAGAATCCTGTAGATTGTCTTTGGAACCAAAGTTACCCATAGGCAGTCTGTTCTGGGAGGTCGGTGTGTCATCATCCAGATTGCTGTTCCTCCCACGACGAACTCTCATTCTCAAGGATTATTGCACTCTGTCTTAAGTCCCTCTGCCTCTGTCCGTATGAGACCGTAAGCTCCCTCTTTTGTTTATGACTCTTTCCAGAGTTACTTGCCCCAAAACTTTCTAGCGTACGTATTAAAACAATAAAACAGAACCTCATGAGGTCATTCTAAGCTCGGTCTGCACCGAACAGCAGAGGAACATTTCACATGTGATCAGAGAGAGAGGGGCTGAGGAAGGAAGGAAGGCATGTGGGCCGCACAACTGGTGACCTCTTGGTAGTCAGGGGAAAAAATGTAAAAAAGGAACACACACTTGGAACCTAATTTAGAGGGTTACGCGCATTTGTAAAAACAAATTGACGGTACACTATGACGATAGTGTGGTTTTGTAACTGTCCTGTTCATGACTTCACACACACAATGAATTTAGAAGCTGCAGTGGCAGCTGTCTCCTGCTGCGTCCCAGAAGAGACACATACAATCTTTAAAAGCCTACGGTGAAAATACGTCTGGCAATATTTAAACATCAGTGATGAAACTCACTGTAAGACCAACTCCTGCTGAAAACATTTACAAAATCCCTGTGAAATTTTCCGCCGGTTCCCGGAACGCTGTAAAGGCAACCCGCCAGTGTCTAATGGAGGATCTCTGAAGTAACATTTGAATAGCTACTAAACCAGTGAGTTTATTCTCAAATACAAGCAATTCATTTTTTATTATTCCTGCAAATGAAGAATATTTTTTAACTCCCGGAGACATTCTTAAACTGGATAATTAAACACATGAAGAATAAAAAGTGTGGTCATCCAGTCTCAGCGAGTCACGTTTTTCAAAAGCAAGTTTTCAGATAAAAGTAAGATGACACACGCACACTATTAAACATCAGCCGAGTGCATGTGCTTCCCTTTTTCCACTGCAATTGCACTATGAGTTCATTTTAAACCTGAGATAACCTGAGATACAATGCAAACCACATGGTGTCCTGTATAAACCATGTTAACTATGAATGACTTCACACACATTTAACTAAGTTTGACAACCAGAAAGTGTTCAAACACAGTTTCAGTGATTTATATTGTTACATGAGCCAAACAAACATGCTGTCTTTGTTCTACATATGCTATCATCTAATCTAGGGATGCACCGATACCATTTTTTAAAGACAGAGTGCAAGTACCGATATTTTTTCTGGTGCTCGCCGATACCAATACCTTTACCTGTATTTTCTGGTGAGGTGACACAGTGAGACTAATAAAAATAGCTTCATAATTACATCTCCACTAAATAATCGTATGTGCTTGTCACAAACTTTCAAAGCACAAATTTTAGTAAAAGTTCAGTCAGTTATGTCACATGAGGTATCGGTCTTTGGTATCGGTGCATCCCTAATCGGAACGTATCCTCAAACCATAAGTAAGGGATAATCCTAGCTAGCCATGCATTAAAGGATTTTAACGCATGACGTTGAAGCCAAGAATGGTTGTCTCTGCAAAGTGCATTCAAATCCTTTAATGCACGGCTAGCCGTGGATTATCCCGCTTAAACCATGGTCAATTGCCAAGTTAAAGCTGTTATTGATGTAAACAGTGTAATTTTTTTTATCAGATAGGTGAAAATGACAGTTATTTTGGTTCAAATGATAATCAAACTGACTGGAACTACCCGTGCATTAAATGGTTTTAATGCACACCTTCCAGCCAATCAGAAGCGAGTATTCAAACAGACCATGGTATAAAGAAAAATAACCAGACACCAGTCTAAAACAACAGTTAAGTTTAAATCCCATTTCAAAAAACATGATTGATGTCATATTTAAGACCGTTCCTGTGGTGTTCTTTTGCAAATCAGAGCATTATAGTATGAGAATCAAAATAAAATTTCCCATAAAAACAGCACATGTGTGACTATTATGAACAAGAAGCTTTAAACACAAGTGTCTCTGCATACCTGCATAAAAAGAAAGAGAAAAACCTGCAGCTGTAAATCATGCACTGATTAGAAAATATGGTTTAACTTCCCATGATCTGCTTTATTTCATAAGGAATCTGGGACACAGGGACACGCTGATGTATCCAACCAAACATGACATAACTTTTTTGGCAATGGTGATTTCTTCTGTTTCAGCTCTGGAAGTCATAACATGATCTACAGCCCAAACTCTGACTAACTGTTTATGTGACTGTTATGCCAAAGCGGGGCAGAAAAATTATCATTCAGCACATGGGAAAGTATTCTTTTTCAGAACAAAATGTGTGTGAGACGTGCATATAAGAACATCACCACTGGCAAAAACATAACCACTCCTTACACATCTAGCGCTGTTTTTTATATAAGCATGTAACCTAAGAACACTTGAGAGACATCTGATATTTCTGAAAGCCTGAAAAATCTTAAAAAGTCGTTTTACATTGCTACTCATGTACCACAAACAAATGTGTATTTTACCTTTATATTGGAGAACCACAGGTCATTTTCATGAAGCGTAGCCACAAAGATGCAGCACAGCAAGCCCAGGCTAAGCCCCACTATTGAGCCAGTGATTAGAAACAATATTGTCCACCATGAGAAAGCACCTAGAGAGAATGACAGCAGTATTACTCTTACAATCCACATGTAAACATATGAAGAGAACCCACAGTTCTAGTTACACTATACTAGCCTACTAGCTCACAGGGACAGGGACTACAAAATAACTTGTAGCAGAAGGGTTTCACTTGATGTTGTGTTCATATCAATGGTACTCAAGATCATGTTATACACTATGCACGCCTTTTAGCCTTCACTATATACATAATATAGTATAGAGTTTTATACCTTACCATATTTTAATTTGAACACTGTTGTTTGTACTTTAAAAAACATATTAGTCCAATGAAGTTTAGAGATCAAACTGAATGTATATTGTCCCTAAAAACTCATAGTATAAACTCACAATTATAAAAGTGCTTTGCAATGATTTACATGAATTCTTTAAATCTTTTTATTTCTAGCACTGACCTGTTTCAAGCCTATCTTTTGATTCAGCTATACATTCTGGCTTCAGGTTCTGAATGCTGGGGCCCGGCTCCTTCCCTTTGCTTCCCTTCCTTTGTCTGAGAGCAGTCATGCTGGAAAACAGGCTTCAAGTTCTGCCAAAATATATGTGTTGTGCTTACTATGAGCATCACAATATATTACAGAAAGGAATATAGAAGTAACAACATTTATTTATATTAAAATTCAATGAACTAAGTATAAATAGGGATTTGAGTGTACACTTTCAAACAGACATTTGAAAAATATACGATTACAGTATATAACATTTATTTCATATGACATACAGTGCAATGGATGTATACATGTTTTGTATGTTAATGTCTTGCTACCCTGCAATAAAAACAATAGAAACCACCACGAAAATTGTAATGGTTTCCATTAAAATACCATTAGGTGTTTTTTTTCTTTCATTAAAACCATTATAAAATGTATTTCTGTAGTTTTGAGCATTATTCCAAAATGATGAATCTTCCAGTAAAATCCATCCCATAGCAGTAGTTTCCATTAAAACCAATACAATTCCCATTATAACCATGAAATACCTAACATTTTCTATTGTGTTTTGGGCAGGGTTATGTTCTTTCTTTTTTAAGCAGGGTAGTGCATACTATTTGCTGTATAGTCTATATACTATATATGCAATAGACTCGATCAACAAGCAACGAAAGAGAATCATTCGATCAAAGCCGCCTCTCCTGCGCTACTGACAAACACTTCGGCGGGGTACAATGATCTATTACCGTTATCCCGGAAATCCTACAGCTAACGGTGTAAATGTATCCATTGCTATCATGACACTTCCACGACCTAAGCGCAAGTTGAACATTACACCTGTCCGGTGTATTACAGTAGCATTGTATCAAACGCACCAGATCACTTAGCGATACAAAACAAAGCGTCACGCCGCGCTATCTCGTTCATTCATTCATGGCAGGCCTGTGTTTCGCAGCGGCATTTCCTGCTCACAGCTCAGCAACAATGTCAGGAGATCTCAGATCGCATCAGCCGCTCATCTCGCTCCCCTGCTGGAGACAGACAGACATCTGCTGCACGCTTTCCTTCATGCGCTTTCACTAACTGTAAAACAATGCAGATTAATATTCACTAACCCATGCGCGCTTCTCCCGTTCAATGAAGCTCGTAGTTCCTTATCGGATGTCCGGTAGCTCCTCCTCCTCACGGACACTCGCCTCCAGTCTGTAAACGGTGCTGGATGGAAATCATCATCGGTGTATATAATCTACATGGATAAAAACAATAACACGGTATTATTAATCGGTCTTTAAGTCATTGTTTTATTTTTTCTGTGGATTGATACCATACAGCAATACGCCGCCGCGTAAAGAAAAAGCAGCGTTTCCTGTAGGCTACATCCATCCGCCTGGAGAAGCGCTCTGTCTCACCGTCCCGGTACCTGTTGAATACTTGCCCCGGGACACAGGGGCAGATTTACTCATTGGTTAAACAGCTCTCTGAATACACTTTATTCATGTTATCCTTTGTAAAAACTAACCATTTCACAAACCCGTTTTATACTAAACCAAATAGCTGTAAGACCCGAGCTTTGATTTCAAACACTTTTAATTCATACTAGCTATTGGGATTATTGGGACCTGATATATGAAAAAATGTGTAGACAAAAAGTGTCTACAAATGAAAACAAGTTTATATGCCTATATGGTGCAGCAGACCCAAAACGCATGTCCTCATATGAGGATAATATTTATAGTAAATACAAATGGTAATACAAATAATAATGACAATAATAATACAATTTGGATTGTTCCTCAGATATCATATTATTATATCATATATTACTTTAGGCTATGTACTGTAGTAAATATACAGTGCATTTCATAAAATTATTTTATCATTTCTAACTCCTCTGTGACCCAAATGTAATTGAGAATTGCATACATTTGTACTTTGGTCAGAAAATATGATTACAGTGGGAAATAAAAGAAATAAAACTGGAAAGCTTATTGAAATTGAACAACCACACATGTATTATGTTATAAACAAAGTTTGTAGTTCACTGTTGGATATCCATATAATTCTTGCATTTGGATGTTCGTGTAATTTTAATAAAATTACTCATTAAAATTATTTTTAACAAATAAAATCATTAAATGGATTCCATTAATTAACAGTATAATGGCATGTGTTGTAACTGTGCCATCTGGGTGGCTAAAAGGGTTACAATGGTAAATCTTTGTAAGGTTATGCCCAACATGCAGAAAGCTTTACCCACTCAGAGCAGTTAAACTCAACAGCAGGAGTCCATTTACACACCAAACCCTGTTTGACTGCACCTTGACTACTGTTGTTGTGGCTGCCACAGCCTTCAACATCAATAAGACTGAATTCTCATGTCTGCTGTGATATAACAACAGCTCTTTTTGGAATTCCGATTTTAATTCAATGTGATCTTTGAAAAAATGTCTCAATCTTCCTCATGTTCGAGAGAAGGTGACAGCAGAGCAGCATCAAGGGAAGATTTAAAAGGCAAGTGGCCCAACTACTGATAGTAAGTTTAGAAAAAACAAATTGGCCTCTATTTTGCGCTTATATTTCATAATTAACTAGAGAATTTATGAAGTACCTCCAGCATCCTCAGATAATTGAGTACAAACACCATCTAAAAGACTTTTTATCATTTTAAATGGGACTGATAACCTTTCTTTATGTTAACTGTCTATTCTCCTATTTAAATTTTTCATCAGCAAGTACTTCAACCAAAGAAGACACAACAACTTTGCCAGAAAAATGGATCAACAATGAAACTGCCGCCTCAGGTACAGTTGGATCAGGAGGCTTAATATGATTTCTTCAGGACATGTTTATGGATCAAGCATCTTTGATTGTCCTGGAGCAACATTGCTATCAACCAATCAGATTTTAGGGTTTAACTTCGGGCTGGTGTTCATGGCTTAAATGCCATTATTTTGAGTTACTAACCTATACAGTGTAAAACGTGATACCATTTGGATGAACGTTAAGACAATTTGATCTACTGATCTATACCTTTGTGTCATTCATTGTTGGTTGTCGTTAATCTATTATTTTCTCTAGTGCTAGAAAAATACAGTACAAATTCAATCATTTATTCATGCATTGACTGGCTTTACAACACCATCTCGTATGTTCGGAAAAATCAATAGTAAGGAATTGAATCAGTCTGACACATAAAAGACAGCTGGTGGTTGATGTTATGAGGTTACCAATCCTTTTCAGCAAGTGCACCAAATAAACAATTGTGGACATCTTACACTGTAAATTAATCACATCTTATCATGTAATCATAATCAAATCACCATATGTGACGCTTTCTGTAGGATGCCAAAGAGGTCATGTTTCCTCAGATGTAAGTCCCAGCGGGCCCCGGAAAAATAATCAGCACCACTGTCCAAAACCCAGCAGTACAGCAGCGAGACACAGATACAAGAGCCACACTCAACTGATAAAAGAAAAGCTGGACCATGTTAAAGCAGAGATGCAGAGGATCGCTGCGGCCCACCTGGACCAGCGCCCTGAGAGGTACACAAGGGACCGTTTTACAAGACTTGAGTGTGTCCTCCAGACCTTGTTTATTAGAGTTAAGACATTTTCTTGTATGACTGTAAGAGTGTCTTTAAAGTTTGCGATTGGAAAAAGAAATCTCTAAAGTAGTCTAATTCAATAGTCTTAGCACTTTAAACATCTCTCTAAGGTCTGTACCTTGACCTAAATTGGCATAACAGCGGCTGATTTATTTTAACAGTTGCACTATGGCATACACACAATAGCACACAATGCATAAGGTCCACGCAGGTCATTCAAGCGCTTTTTTGAACTAATGGAAAATCCACTGAATAAAGGCAGTGTGTAGTAAGTGGCAGCTTATATGATGTGTTAAACAGATAAAAACACGTACACACATACAAAGCAATGGTTGCTTTAGATCCTTATCTCAGCGCTGTGCACTCTCTCAGCACTTTCATCTGACACTATAAACAATCTATATAAATATCTTCGTGCAGGAAAGCATATCATCCATTTGTGTATAACAGTCTGAGTCCATACAGAGACACTACTGAGATTGACCATCTCCTCACAATGGTAAGATTCCTGTGCTGTTGTCTTTTCACAAAGTTGGTCTACTTTTTATTTTATTCTAAATATTTAATCAGACAAATGAAACGCTATTGATTCAGGTGAAACGAATCACATTCTGCAAACCACTTTACTTCAGTCATTTTTTTATAAGCTACTACTATCAGTGCAACTGTCATTAATGTAAACACAACTCCAATGTTTTTCAGTCAGCTGATCCAGGAAGAAGAAACCAGCACTCCTCAGTAAAGAATAGCAGAAAGTATTCAAATATCAAAGACTTTTCTGAATGACTGCATTTAAATAAATAATGGATATCTGTATTCACAGAAGGTGGATGGAGTTTATTTTATTGCTAATGACAACCAGCACATGCCTCCTCTACTCACTCTTATTAATACTGTAATGTAAAAATATCTGTGAACATGTTCCATTAGATCTTCACATTGTTGTCTGAGTGAGTGTACTGTTTAGTCAAGCCTTGGCCCCCATCAGATGTTTGACATGGAGACAACATCAAACACATCCCCAGCTCTCTGTACTGAAAAATAATAACTGTTACATTATTTATTATGTCCGTATCATTTAAACAATTGTGCACCAATGCACTCCTTAGAGATTCTTTTTTTTCTAAATTCTCCATTAAATACTTTCATATATGTAGCTGTGTCTGCTGACTTTATTGAAATGCTTAGCAGTTATAATGGACAAGACTATCCAAATGGGTCTGTTTAAAGGAAATAAAAGTAAGATGTGGCTTCTGACATGAAAGGGTTGAAGATTATAAAGAGATGTGAGAAATAAATTGGCAAGCAGCTCATCCTAGATAAAGGATTATGGGGGAAGAAAAGCGTAAATGTTTAATGGCTGCATCTTTTCTTCTAGGAAGGCACTTGTTTGTCTGGCTTTAGTCCTTCATAAGCACAAAGGGGAAAGTGGGTTGCAGTCGTACTCTTTACTCCACTTTCTCTTGCTTTTATCATTCCTGATAAGTTTAGTTCAAAAAGTAAGAGACTTCAAGCATGATGTCACTGCCTATCTGAGTAAGCTTCCGGATATTTTAGAGGACCAACAAGTCCTTTAGTTCATGATAGAAGAGTCATCTTGTATTTTCTTTCGACGTTGCACTTGCTTGAGCAGAAAACTGGGCTTTCTGAGGTAATGGAACAGGATCCCATGGGAAATTAACAGCAAAAATTTTGTCTCCTGAAATCGGTCTCTGCCTTTTGATTTTCCAAGCAAAAGATACCCCAAATATCAGGGACACTTTGCCTTCTGGTTAGTGAGCTATTTTCAACTATTTTTAAGAAAAGGCTTGTAAGTTAATGAAGGATGATTAAGAATAACAACATGGCCCAAGCAATTTCAACTTGTTGGGGTATGACTGTACATTACTTGCATAACAAATCTGTTGGTTCCAGAGAACCACCACTGGATATATCAACAAGGGAAAAACAAGAAGAAAAGACATTGACAAACTCGGGTTCGCAAACCTCTGGTGGGTCGTGAGGGAAGTGCAGAGGGTTTATTCATTTGAAAAAGTAACATTGCAAAAAGAATGTTACAGGTTTTATAATATCAATAGTTGTGTCAAATACTACTGTCAAATGTGCTGTGACATTATTGAAATATTTACTTTAAATAAATACATACTCAGGGGGTACTTCAAGTAAATAATTAAGGTCAAAGGCGTTCAGCCGTCCCAAAAATGTTTAAAAAACCCTGCAACAGAAAAACAAATCAAATGATTTCAGACATCTACAATGATACGATTTCAGATGTCAAAATGTCAGTTCTAAGATCACAGCATATGGCTGCTACATTATAAATTAATAGTATCTGTTAACTTTAAATTGCTATGTGGCTTTTTAATTTCAAAGTTTCAGGCTTGCAATGACCTTAACAAATCAAAACACTTTCAGATCACAGATGGTATTTCTTCTTTATTACCAAAAATACACTGGCAAAAATCATAACATTACAGTTTTTGAAGAACAAATAAATAATTGTGAACAAAACACTATACAAAATGGGGCCCCTCAGTACTTGACAGGGAGAAAGCACTGAAAGGCCATCAAACGGTAAAACACAGAAACTTCTTTCTCTCTTTTGGCATGGCAGAATGTAATGTGCTTGTTTTCAGATTCGAATGCCAACACTTCCCTTACACTCAATTCAAGACCTTTTTTGATACACTTTGGCTAGTCAAAGGTCTTTGATTACTTTTGTTTTCTGTAGTGTTTTCACAAGTTTTTAAAAATAGAATCTCTAAAAACGTCAGTTTTCTACAGTGTGTATATGTATAGCATGATATATACAAAACCATATTTTAGTACACTGTACTTAAAATTCTGAGGGCGTAT
Organism: Oreonectes daqikongensis; assembly: GCA_026939265.1. Taxonomy (NCBI): domain Eukaryota; kingdom Metazoa; phylum Chordata; class Actinopteri; order Cypriniformes; family Nemacheilidae; genus Oreonectes; species Oreonectes daqikongensis. The sequence continues at coordinate 4,367,026 of JAOTQM010000343.1, read as the reverse complement.
TATGTGGAAAAAGGTCCCGATTCAAAATGTCAATACACTCATGTGAGACTACTTGACTTAAGATTTAAGCTGTTTCTCTAAACTTGACAAAATATCTTTCAAATATGAGGCTGTTGAAATGGAAGGCACACTTGTGGTTAAGATCCTGTCCTTGTTACCAGAAATGTATGATTATCAAATCTATTAACTGTGACACAGAATTATTTCACTATGTCTTCCTAATAAATGTGCTGATTACTTGAAACGTCATACAAAATATACATTCCAGGTGCACTGCATTGTTCTTAGCAGGTATGTAAACAACTATAAATTAAGGGTTGACTAATAAACCTAAAATTCTAAAAATAGCATTTCGCCAGGATACAACATGAACAAAATGACTGCCAATTCTTACTTACAGACCGAGGAAGAAAAAGGATAATACCAAATGGTTGGATATTTTGATGCATGACACTATTGATGCGATCCAAATGAAACAACAGCTGGAACGCAAAAATAAGCTCTCTCTTTGCTGGCATTACATTTTAACAAGAATGTGCAAATGAAAAATGACAAAATACATCTTGAAACATTGGATTGAATGGTAGACAATTTCAAACCCGGTAAAGGTTTCTGAGTATTCATTTTCATCATTAAGATGCATATGTTAAGCACGACTGCGAGGTTTATATGCAGACCACGTTACTGTTTCGGTAACACTTGCAGTCTGAATTGTAAATTAGGCTCAGACTATAATAATCTGGTATGTAAATTCCTATGATTAAATTTCGTCGATTTAATTTCTCTGATACTGAGCGATGAGAAGTCTGCATAAATTATGAATGTCTTTTTATCATACAAATTTTACATTTTAGACTGTTGACATACAAACGTTAAGAGCATGCAAATCATCCCTTGGTAAATATGCTGCATATCAAGTCCAAATTGAAGGAATCTAAGGTCAAATCCAGGGTCAACAGAATGGGGAGACAAGTTTGCACTAGCAAATATAAGAGGTAGTGATCAAGCAAAAAATCTGCTTTTCAAACTCATGACCCAGTTATGAATTGCAAAGGCTTTCATTGAGATAACAGCAGTATGATTGACTAAAAGAAAAAAATACATCAGCTATGTGTGCCCTATATCCATGTATTGCAAAAAAAAGAAATATTAGAATGAGGAAAAAGTCTTCAAGTTTTGGCATTTTAACCTTGTTATAATTTGATTTTAATATGAATAATAATAAAGCCTGGTATGAACCAGCCCTTTGTTAGCATAAAAAAATACTTTTAAAGATTTTTTTTACTGTGCTGTTGTTTCAATTAGAAACTAGTTGAACTAATAATATACTGTTTATATACAGTATTAAGATACATTCCCAATAAAGATTTCTACACTCATTCTAAGTGCAGAACCCATAGCACCAAAAAAGATCATAAATCAAAACCAATAGTCTAAACATAACGGAAGGGAACATGCATATAAAAATAAATTAGTTTGATAAATATCAAAACGCAAACACTGACACACATTTGAGAACATTAAGGAAATCTGCCTCTCTATTTTTAAACATGGCATGGCAAGTGCCAACTTAAAGGTAAATGCGCATAAGAAACACAGATATAAATATTATTACAGTGAACAGAAGAAGCTGCCTTGGTTTCAAAATGTGTGTTCGCTGTTGAAACTATTCTAAACAGATGAGGTATTAAATGTTGTTGGAAACAAAATCATAATTTGCATAATTCACAATAATTTCCTGTACTGAAATAGCAATTACATTTGATGTGGCATGTTTTGACTAAATGAAATGATGTGTCCGTTGTCAGAAAAAACATCGAGAAATTAACCCACAGAGGGAAAAAAGGAGGAGGACAGGAAGGAAACACGAGGAAGAAAAAAAGGAATAAGAAAGATGTTTTGACAGTAAAGTTGTGGTGGGTCACTGGCCGCTGCTCGTCTCTTTCAACTGATTTCCCTGCTGCTCTTTGCTCAGTATGATGCTGATCAGATCTCCCTCATGCTGCTTCATGTGCTCCATCAGCTGCTCTTTACTGGTGGACTCGAAGCCACAGATACAGCAGCAAAAGAGCAGCACACAATATTCCATACCTGGCCGCGCCTGTCCCGAGCCGCCGCGCCACGCCGCGGTCCCGCTGGAGGATGATCTCACAGGGCTGCCCTCTGGTGCACTCGTGTGCGTGGGCCCTGTACCCATATCAAATGACTGCTTGTCTTTTCTGCTTAAGACAACATAGGGACGTTCCACAACAGTCTCAGGTGTTGATTTCAGAGGCAAAGTAGGTGATCTGCATACCAAGATATGAAACAAAGAAACAAATGTTAGTCTGGTCAAATTGTGATGGGCAGGTTTACTTAGACAGACGTCCATCCCTATTAGTGATATAATAAATCGTCCTCTCACCGGCTGCTCTGGGAAATGGCCTCATTGATGGCCTTGTTCACTTGCTCATAGTTGTAATTCTGATCCCCAGCATGTTTCCACATGTGAGACTTGAGGGATGGCGGGTGACTACACACGTAGCCACATAGGGAGCACCTGCAACACAAGATAAAGATTATGACAAATCTCCAAGCAGAACCATCTCTTTTATGTTCACTTGAATGTTTGTATCTGACCTGTACTGTTCAAGCAGCTGCATGGCTTGATGTTCCTGTGGGTGTTTCTTCATGTGGCTCTTCAGACTGTTCATATTAGTTGTGGCAAAGTCACAGCTGCAGCACCTAGAGGGATCATGCCGCACGCGATAAGCAATTAGAGGCACAAGGCTGCGATTTCAAATGAAAACCACTGGAGGACCTGTCAAGTGGGGTCAGGCGATGTTTGTTTGCGCGGTACTTTGCGTTTTGTTTGTAAGGCTGCGTGTTTGGAGTACTGCATCTGAAGTGTGCTGAAAGGCTGTTTGAGAGGATACACTCACAGGATTGTGCGCAGTAAATGCGGCACATTCGCAGGCCTTGGATGAATTGTGCGGCTGTGCTGAAAGGACAACGCTCTCAGAAGCGCTGTTTGAAGTGATCCTGGGTGAGCAAAACTGAAGCAAGATGTGTCGACACATACAAAGAGATCGTAATGGGAGCCTAATGCATTTATGCAAACTTGCATGGTTATCTGTGCTTGTAGTAAGAGGACATGTTTTTTCATGAACACATGCTTGATACAACAAAGACATATCTTGAGCATCAGTGCACCCTTGTGGTGATTGTTAGTAATGCTTTGATTCTCTGCTACATCTGCAACATATCTGACGCTTAGTGATTTTTCCTTAACAAATTACCAAAATGAAAATGTTTAAGCATTTACGCTTACATGAAATTAACATGAATAAAACTTTTCAAACCTGTATGGTTTATCAGAGTTGTGGATTCGCCGATGGTTGCGTACCCCAACATATGTGGAACTGGTGTAGTCACATACATCACATTTAAAAGTGCTCTGTTCACTGGCTGGATCTGGAAAGGAGAGAGAAAAACAGTGATGTTACCATTCAAAACAATATAAATAATATTAATTAAAGGGATAGTTTCCCCAAAAATGAAAATTCTGTCATCATTTACTCAACCTCTTGTAATCAAACCTGTATGACATTTTTTCTTCTGCAGAACACAAAAGAAGATATCCTGAAGAATGTTGGTAACCGAACAATGGTGGTAGCCATTGACTTGCATTGGTTTTGTGTCTATACCACCATTGTTCGGTTACCAACATTCTTCAAAATATCATCTTTTGTGTTCTGCAGAAGAAAGAAAGTCATATAGGTTTTTTTTTAGGGTGAACTATTTCTTTAAGCATTATAAACACCAAAACAGACACAAATCTATCAAAATAAAACAAATCTAGTTCATAAATTCCCTGTTAAACCAAATACCTCAAATACACAACATAGGCTTAGAGAAGAAAGTTTTAAAGGGACAAAACAGGCCAGTGTTTTTGAAACGCATTAGCTTTCCACCTCAACTGCTTTTACATTATGAGGTGGGTGCTGAAGATCACTCCATACTCACCTTCATCTGTCAGCTTTTCTGATTCTTCCACAGTTACTGTGCTTTCAGTGACGTGGGTCAGCGTGCTGCTGATGTCATCTATCCCGTGTCTCTCTTTCTCATGGCTCCTCAGCTGACTCTAAATGAGATATTAATAAAGCCATCATCAGTTCTTCATATGGAGTGAGTTTATTAATAAAACAGCGATCGAGATGCAGTACACTCCAATATTAGGAACTCCAATCCGCCAATGTATGGCAGTGTCAAATTATTCTAGCTCCCTATTCAGAAAGATTGAAGCTTGCTCAAATATGTACTTTTTCTACCAAGGAATACAAGATAATTCAAATCTAAGTAAAAACCTCCGTACTTCATTTAATGTATTTTTGAGAAATACAGATTTAAAATAAATAATAAGTACACACTCTAAAAAGAGTTTGACGTAGTTTTTGCTTTCTCTAGGAACACCTTTAACACTTTTGTGTTTTCATTAGTCAAATTTGAGTTTATTTATAAAACAGTTGTTTAAAAAAATGTTAGACCCATGTTTCAATTAAATGTATTAAGAAATAAACTCTTTAAACACATCATAGGAATCATCTCTTACGTTTAAAACAGTAATTCTTCAAGCTACAATATTATTCACTAATATTATTCAATGGCACTCAATTCATTAATTCAGAGTATATTCAAATTAATGGTTTATTTCATAATAAAGTTTATTTCCACTATGCAGTTTGGCATCAGTTATCCTCACCTTGTAGTGGAAAGTCTCGCTGCACTGTTTGCAGCTGTACATGCGGCTCTTGCAGTGGTGGATCATGTGACGCTCCAGGTCTTTGCTGTCACATGCGATGTGCTCACAGATGGGACACTGGTAGGGCTGCCTCTGTCTATGCACACGGAGATGCTGCTTTATGTATCCCTTGTTCCCACTGCTGTAACGACACAGTCGACAGCGGTACGGCCTCTCGTTTCCAGCAATATACTCCACCAGACCCTCTGCAGCAGAAACATCCCCAGATCCAGCAACATCTCCAGGGACTCCACCACCGTGTTGACTTTGGGCGTTGTCCTGCAATTCTTTTAGAATATCCTCATCAGACGTATTTTGATCTGAACGCTCCTGCAGTCGCTCAATGACGGTCAAAAGAGACATACTGATGCCAGCTTTAGATGGACCCCCTACCAGCACATCTTTTGGACCTTTTGAATTCTGGAGGCCGAGGTTAAGAAGAGCACCTGCATCTTCAATCGCACCAGTGAGCTCTCCTGAGTTCGCCTTAGGGCTGGCGGTAGAAATCTCTATAATTCTCTGGCCTGTGTCGGGGCTTTGCGTATTAAAGCTGTGCATCTCCTTTACAGCAGTTTTGTTAAGCTCAGGGGCCCTCGTGGGCATGGCTACCAGCACCTCGGCTGCCAAAGAATGCAGCCGTAGAGACTCTGAATAAGTTCTTCTCCGAACCGGTGGCACATTTTCATCTGAGGGAGATCCTGAAGACACCGTCTCTTTATCCTGTTGTTGAGCATCTCCATTCCAAGAGATACCATCCCCAACCTCCTCTTCCTCTGGTTTGCAATATATGGGATGGTGTTGGCTCTCCAACTCTGGTTCCTCAGAGGCAAGAAGAGTCTTGTCTCCTCCAACCTCTGGACTGAGGAGCAGAGGTTTGTTCGAAACTGGCTCTTCGGCGCAGGGGAGGCGTTCCACAATAACGTTGACGTGGCCAGCACTATTGCCACTGCTGCTGATAATCTTCTGTGCGGAGGACAGAAGGCTGTCAGAGCTTCCCTGCTGGCTCTCGGTCTCCAATTCCAGCTCCATTTGAGCCTCTGGGGTTGCCTGGACCTCAACTACAGGCTCCTCTGAGTCTTTAATAGAAAAAATGTGGTTCATGACAGGGATTTTGGTCTCCACCGTTTTCACAGTCTCCCCATGACACTTCATTTCAGGTGAGGCACACAGCTCTAGCTGGAGACCGGATGAGCCGTGCACCGTCTGAGCTTTACCTCCTACAGATGCGAGGACTACAACGTTATCCTCCTTTCCTGTCTGAACAAAAGGAGAACTGGAGCTTCGCGTTCGTACCGTCTGAGCATCAGGACACTCCGTTTCATCTTCAAATATAGGGTACGAGCAGTCAACGAGGCCAGCATGTCTCCACGCGTGGGTCTTCAGATTGCGTTGCTGTCTGCATTCGTAGTTGCAGATGAGACAACGGTACCTTCCCAACTCGAAGCTGTACCACTTCTTCGGAGTAGATGAGTCCTCTAATTCAGCCTTCAAGACTGTCATCTCTTGCTGAACGCTCCTTGCTGATATTGTCCCTTGCTCTTCTGCGATGTTCCGTACATGGCCCCCCTCCTCCAGGTGAAGTCGTATATGTGCCACTAGCTCCTCTTGGTGGTTAGAAGTAAACTGGCACTCTGAGCACATGAGAATAAGGTCACTGTGCTGTTCGTCATGGCACTGCAAATGCTCCTTCAACAGCTCCAATGTGGGCGAAATAAATCGGCACATACTGCACTGGTAGCAAGTGACAGTTCGAGCGCCTAGACCAGAAGGGTCCTGTTCACACTCGGCTCCTGTGTGCTCTTTCCCCAGCTCTCGGGTTCTCTTGCAAGGTGCGGCCCCACTCGGGTTGTCCCTGATATCTGGAACAGGTACGGAAGCACAAGTCAACGACGGTCTCTTTTTCCCAGATACCGTGCACCGCCGGGGCCGCTTGTCCACAATTTTGCTGAGTTTCTCGATGACCTGTATGAGAGAGTCAGCAGCCTGCTTTTGCTGGTCTTTGCCATCATGAAGATGTGGATCAGAAATGTAGACGGCATCCTGCTGGCCTCTAGACTGAGGCACGAGAACAGCAATACCACTGCTGTCCTCCATTCCTGGAAAAGAAAACAAACAAATCCACAAAACTTCAAACATGTGCAAATATGCAATGATACAGCTCACAGAATGTGCTGGGAATGAGCTGACATCCATTTTAAGCCTTATGTCTATTAACTGGCAGAGGCCCTCCCTACATATGTACAAGAATAGCCATTACTTCACAAAGCTAAAAATATCTCCCATTGGTTAAGGTCCAGTACAGCTGATTCTTTTCATGATCGTTTAGATGGTTTCTGACAATACAGCAACCTCTTGTTTTGGTACATGATGTGTTTTTAAACAATGAATGTTTGATATGTTACAACTGTAATTCACAATCTTAAGCATGCTTTTAATACATAGGCCTATTATTAAAATGCCTGCTGTTACTGTACTCACTGTATAATATACATAATATTAATAATTTAATACATTTCTGAACTGTAATATACTCACATCAAACAACAACATTAAACAAACTGAGGCAAACATAGAATGCACTTTCGCTGTCCGCTTGTAGTATTTCCTTATAGTACTTCTGCATTTTTGAACTACACTTAAAGGGAAGTTTAAGAGCATGACATCAGACCAAAACAAAGACACGTGGAGCACATACGCATGTTAACACTTGTCATTATTATATACAGCATTTGATCATCTAGTGCTTTTTTTTAGCGTTTTTCTATTTCCAAAGTAATATTTAAAACTGAGTTATATATTGTCACAGTATAATATGAGTGTGCTGACAGAAAAAACAGAAACCATGAAAGAAATTAAAACAACAGATTTAAGTGTAAAATAGAAATTACATTGTTTTAATGAAAGCTACAGTATAATGGTCTCTAAGGTCTCTATTGATAATGTGTTGATTGGTGGGATGTGTTGTGGCAAATGGGAACCATTAAAAAAAACATTAAATCTTATAATGAAAGGCCCAAAACACACTACAATATCAAAGAATAATGGTAAAAGCTGATGGTTCATGATCATATTTCTAATAAAAACCATTAGAAATGGTATTGTTTTAGCAGGGCCTAAAAGAAAACGAACACTGATAGTGAAGGGGTTAAATTCATCTTAAACACGCTGTCTTCCTGAGCGACAATATATCGATCGATGACTCTGACAGATGCTTCGAGACAGACACCTGCTGACAGGCACTCAACACGTGTTTATCAAACTCAGTAAATCGGTGTAATTGCTTGAAGTTGTGCATGCTTGAGAACATGGTGTCCGTAATAGCCGTGGAGACGCAACGTGAGAAAGGGGCAGGACATTTCTGACAACAGCACAGCCAGCATACACATGTACACACACACACTCCCAACGTGAGCAGTGAAAAAACACCTGTACCGTTTAATAAACAGCTCAGATCGGTCATGCGACCGTCACATTCACCGCAGCGCTACTTACTGGTGCAGCAGTTGTGTCTGATCTTTGGCCTCGGTGCTTGTAACGCGTAGCTTTTATTCCTGGGCTGTAAAAGTGCTTCACTCTGTGCTCAAAATGGCGAGAATGGAGCTCGGATCACGTGACTGTGGACTGGTCATGTGACCATAAAGAGCGACATCAGCCGCACTGATTCTAGATCAGTTTGTAAAACACGATGACACCGGTGAAAGGTACCTCTGATGTGAACTCATGTCTCCTGTTTTCTATTGATTTACTCACGTATTTTATATTTTGTAGTTGTGTGTTTACAGTTCCATTATAGACAGGCTATACATTTAAAATGCTCTTACAGAAAGCTTGTCCTTATGGTATCCGTGAAAATTTGATTTGATTTCATACTTCTTTATCTACCATGACATATTTGTTAAATATTTACCTGTTGTGCTTACCAGTTAACCCGTTTTTATTAGTCCAAAGTCTTCCTATTAAATCATTGACGGATAGCCTGTGATTTTAAGAAATTCAGTTGAATTAAATTATTTCTTTCTTTCTTTCTTTTTTTCTTATATTTATATCTTATTTATTTTTATAAATTAATTATTCAGGAGTTCACTTGTTCACCCACTTCAGTTTTGACAGGAGAAATGATCAGGCCCCTTCTACTATCTAATGTAAATAAATGCAAATCTATATAGATATGCATAAAATTATATGCATACAAGATATGCATTAAAATATATGCATACCGGTTTTATTGTTGTTTTGTTCATAAATGGTAGGCTACTTCATAGTTGTTGTGCTGGGATGATGAATACATTCCAACATACAATGACTGGAAATGACTTTACGTTTGTTAAACGTCCCATATGGTTTTCATTTATAAGTAAATTAGCCGTTAAGTAGATCTTTCTACATCATTAAGTGATAAATAGGAGCTACACTAGGGGGCTGTTCTTGTGTGTATATTAAATATGGACACCTGTGCATTTCCAAGAGCAATCTGACTGTTCAGATCAATCTTTAGATGTTACGCTATAGTGCAGTTCCAATGTCATCTTGGTAAAAAGGGTTATAACTGCATTTAATAAACGAAATAGCTTTCATGGTTTTTATTATGTATTAAAGTAGATATAATTTGTAATGCTCTTTGAAAGAACGCTACATTAGTTCTGTGTACATTAGTGGTGTGTGTCATGTTTGAAAATCATTTCAGGTCGTCTGTTATTGAAAGTGTATTTGAATTCTTGTTAATAAATTCCTTTTTCTCTTTATAAAAATATTGACCCCCATCCTTCAAAGGTATGTTTGAATTCTTTTTGTAGAAAAAAATGCTCTGATTTCTGAATGACTATTTCTCTACAAATTCTGTGAATGTAATAAAGGACACTGTAAAAAAACATTTTGCAGTACATCGTCTATTAATTTCATTAACACTAAAACACAACACAATGCTGTACACATTTTTGTCCCATTTACAAGATAACATATTGCTCCAAAAGAAAAGAAACGTTTTTGCAGTGTAAAATTTTATTTTTATTTAATATTTTCTTCAGGTCAAATCATTCATTGATATAGAGCCGGTATAGCATCTGCTTAGGTAAATGCTTTTTTCAATTGTATAAATACATGACAAATTTATGTTTAAAAACAACAACAACAAATTTTTCACGACACCTAATTTTTATGTTGTGTTAGTAGCACAGTAGAAGTGGTGTTTGTTTCCGTTCAACATGAAAAAAGTCAAAGCTTTATTATTCTCCCATTATTATAAAGCAACTTTTGTGACACCGTGCAGAACATTTAAACATTAACTTGTTAAATATGTGGGGAGTAAAATAGATAGAAACACTAGGAATTTTAGTAGAAGAATGTTACAGTACAGAAAATATGTATATTGCAGTACAAGATAACATATGGGTGCAGAGATGTATTTTAGGATGTTTATGTACACTTGGTACCACCAGAAAGCTCATACGTGTTGAGTCTTTATAAGGAGAACAGGTTTAAACCCTTTTATACAACCCAAAATTGCCTTTTATGATACAGTGCTAAATGGATACATCTGTGAATAGTCAGTGTATCATTTAGAATTTAGTGTGCTTTCTAAAAAGCAACCCTTTGTTCTATTGTGTGTGATTAGACCTCTGTCACATATCCCTTGTGCTACAAGTGAAATATGAATTAAATTATCTCCAAAAGAAAAAGCGAGAGAGTAATAAGAACACATTTGTGCCATCATTTCAGGGCCCACAGAATAATATTTGGTCTCCAGACTCACCCAGCCCTGGTGATGCACGGTTTCAGAATGGACACAGCTGAGGTCAGAGAGGCAAGAGGAGGGGGCTACAGGAGCTAACACCACTAATGCACAGTTTGGATTTATTGTTTTAATTAAGTACCACAGCATTTCATCATAAAATGTTTATGGACATAAGTCCACTGGTGCAGGCTATTGTACCAGCGTGAAGAGGGAGGGGAGGGAAAACAGCTTATTTTGTTTGAAAACCATTTCAGCCCTCTGTTCTCCATAGCAGCTGTCAAAGTCTTTCATATCTTTGATACATTAAGTATGTTTTGACATGAATCATAGATGACTAACACTTACTGCCACAGGTTAGATGTGGCATTGCTCAGTCAGCCCCCTCACAATCTGCAGTCCTCCATTAAATTCTTTAAAATGACTCCAGGTCGTTGTGTTATTTGTCCGACTCCTCTGTGTTTTATTTTAAATGACACGTATGCTGGGGAGTATATTGACAGAAAACTAAATGTGTCAGTTGTTCTCCAAGTGACATGCCAGAAAAACAAGTTGTTCTTCCAGCTTCTGGACAAATTCTCCATGTGATGGAGTAAAAAAAGCCCTGATGTATGATTAAGCGTTGTGAAATGATCTTTGTGTGTGTGTGTGGGGGGGGGGGTTAGTGTGTGTGTTGAATATATGGGTCAGCACAATCTATCTGAGCCGAGCTACAGTAAATAAACACGTGCAGGTCATTCCGTGTACATTATGCATTTAAATCGAACAGCAAGAGGGTTGCTATCAGCTTCAGCTCTCTTGTTTGAGTGTTGTGGGCAAATATATTGCCCCCCCAACCACCTCCGCAGCACTTGGTCAAATGGCGTATTTGTCTTCTTCTTTGTGATTTCATTAGCTTTAATATCTGCACTTCCTATTACCCCAGCTGCCTCTCATTCAAAGGCACACCGCCTTGCTTCTCTAATGCAGAGTGACACACTTTCACTCACACATTACGTGCTAGCCTGAAGCAAGGCCGCCCGCTCCTTTGAAAATGTTGGAATTAGGTTATTTCTATTGAAGTATTAAAGCAATTCTTCAGTTTAAGCTATTATTTCATAACTTTTTTCTCCCCTTTTCCCAGTGTTTCTTTCCAGGCTGAGAACGTGATTGAGAGGGAAACAGCGCTTAGGGTTGCCATAACCTTCTTATTATCCTCTCAGCCCAAACAGAGCTCAGAGACTGATATACTATGTGTTGATGAGATGATTATAAGACAGCGATCTGTTTTACTTCTCAAATATCTCAACCACACCAGTCCAGGGAAAAGTAGTCTGTGCTCAAAATGTTTTTCTTTTTCATAACGCTGTAATAGACGATTTATTCTCAGTGGCACAGATAACACACTTAAAGTCATAGTTCACCCAAAAATGTGACCCCGTCATCATTTCCTCACCCTCTTGTCATTTCAAACCTGTATACATTTCTTTGTTCTGATGAACACAAAGGAAGATCATTGGAAGAATGTCAGTAACCAAACAGATCTCATCCCTGCCGATTTACTGCAATAGTAGGGAAAATAAATAGGCCTGTCAATGGGGGGTAAGATCTGTTTGTTTACTCACATTCTTACAAATATCTTTCTTTGTGTTTTGCAGAACAAAGACATTTATACAGGTTTTAAATGACAAGAGCGTGAGGAAATGATGACAGAATTTTCATTTTTAGGTGAACTATCCCTTTAAGCACAATATGGTAATAATGTGGATTTTTATTTTAAGAAATACAAATTTTATCACGTTATTTATTGGGTATTTTCTGTTTATTTAAAACGGAGAACCAACGCTCACCGATTCGCGAATCTCTCGGTTTGGAAACGATTCTTTTCAATAATAGTCGAACGTTCACGATTCAGTTTGGATTATTCGTATCCTTTTGGCGCGTTTTCTGATCCAGTCAAACATTTCAGGACACAACTCTCTTGCTCTAGAAATAAAATAACAAATAAATATATGCAATGAATTATTCCAGAAATACATCATCATTGTTTGCAAGCGACAATGTCAATACATTTAACAAGGACTAACCAGTGGACTTGGGGAACAACGCTGGCTGTACTGCAGGTAAAAAAATACACGTCACAACCAAATAGGTGTTAAAACAAGTAACTTACAAACATACCATCTGTATTATGTCACATTCGTCTTTAAAAGTAACGTTACTTTGAAGTTATTTGATGCTATGTAAATAGCATATGGTAAAACATTCAGTCGTCATAAACCGCGACACAGTCTGGACGGAAGTTTTGAGAAACTAGCGAGAATAGGCTGCATTTGTTTTGCTGTGTTTAATTTCAATTTGTATTGTTGTTTAATCGTAAAGATTTGTGAAGCTGCTCTCAGTGTTCATATTGGGCCAATTCTGTTGATTTGATTGATTTCAAGTTAAAATAGCAATTTATCCCTTATGAAAAACAACGGTTTTTATCAATAACTTGTTTGATTATCATTTGTAGGCTACTGTGTTTTACTACAATTATTCTTGTTAAACTAGTTACAGTATGCTACTTTAGTGAGTGACACCATAATACATTTCCTATGATTTTAGTTAAACTAGGCTGTAGTAAAATCATGGATGATTTTAACAATCTATGTAATTGTGTGCCTTCAAATCAGCGTTGGTTTATTTAATACAGGTGTCCGTTTAGATTAAGAGGATGATGTTGATAGGTCTCATGAAGAGTCAGTGATCCAAACTCTGTTTTATGATATCATCCCCTCAGTCCACACTGACAGAAACATTACCTCTGTTCAAAACAAAGTGTCTGTCCCGTCTTGTCACCCTGCCACTATCATCACATAGGCCTATCAACAAATCCACAGTGGCATTGCCTTCTCTCTTCTCCCCATGTCACTCACTGCCTCAGAATGCAGGTTCACTTCAGTTCATGCCCATTCACTCTGTCTGAAGCCTTGAGATTCAGTTGTGAGAAAATGAATTCAGGAGGTCTAGACTTGTGAACCACGATGTTTTTCTGAGGTTGGAATAGGAGTGACATACAGTGGTTTTTCTAGCACATCAGATTTTGTAGGTGGTGTCGGTACATTTGGTGCCCTAGGTGATGTAGCTATAGATGATCAAATGTATTTTTCAAGTGTCATGTATGGAAAGTGCAGCTTTTGTGTTCCACAGAAACATTATTTGACTTTTGAACAAAGATGGTGGGGGTGCATAGATCTTGGTGGCACCAGTTTTAAATAATGAGTGTGGTGATAATGTGATTCAAACTCTGAATGAGACTGTAATTTTAAAGGTGTCCAGTGGGTGGTGATACAGTTCTATGTGTTAAACTAGTGAGGCAGCTTCTGCTTTGTCCAGCTATGACAAGCTGAGATAGGGATTCATTTATCTCCTCCTCGGTCCTCCACACGCAAGAACATCTCTGTATTTAGCTGTGCGTTACTCGCACAATAACACATAGTATTTGTGTGCCGCGAGAGGTCAAAAGAAGACAAAGCTATATTGTTTTTTTTCCTCGGGTTCTCTTATTTTCTGTTTTCCCGTGGTAAATTGATGTGATCCATCTGACCATGTGACTCCTGGAGCACACTCCCCGTGTGACCACTGAGGGCTAGAATTGCATTGTGGGTCTTTAGGCAATAAGGGACAATGTATGTCTTCCATTTTGCCTAGGAGAACAAACAAAACGTCAAAGCATATCCCCCTCCCTTTCTCATTTTTTTTCTCCCATACCTGCACTCTAAAATATGTCCTAGTCAGTTGGGGAAATGTCGGTTTGCGTACCGGTCTTGTTTGAGAAAACATTTTCAGCTTGCCGCTGGTTTCTCTGACTCCATTATTCAAACTCCGTAAGATTTCTTTTTCCATAGTGACTATAATAAGTGTGTTTGGAATGCCTCTACTCCGGTTTCACGCTTTGTCTTTTACAAAATGTAGAATATAGATTTGCTGCTTTTCATAAGTATGTATTTTTGGATCTGCACTCCAACAAAATACACATTTATGATTTTCAGCACAACTCTCTGACCTCTAAAGAACCAAAGCTAAAGAACAATGACACCTGCTTACCTTGTGCTACCCTATTTTTCTCTTTTGCATTTAATCTTAAATGCATAAAGTTACATAGCTCTGTTACAGTTTGATATGATTGCTTAGGCACAGAAAGGCATGCATTTCTGTAGGTGCTAAAATTAATTACTTATTGATCGGCACCTTGTTGAACGAAATGAAATAAAGAAATGACGGAATAAACACGCGAATAGACTCTTTGCACAGGTGTCTGTCTGTAATAATACTTGCATTCTTGGCATTATGCTTAGCAGGTTCTATTCTTCAGCAGTCATTAATATGGAGCTTAAGGGAGTGTGTAGCCAGCGGGTTTGCTGGCTGACCTGAGCCCGGGTTCAACTGAAAGCGTGTTAGTGACAAATTGTAACCATATGCCATACAGCCACAGGGCTCTGGCCACAGTTGGCCTCTAACGACTGATCTTGGACCAGGTTTTGGTGTTGGGCGTCCTGTACTCTTAATCAATATGAGAGAAAAGCACTTAAACTGACCAGGACTCTGCTGACCTGAACATTAAGTGTTCGCTGGTTATTGGACCCCCGCAGATCTCAGGCGTTTAGAGGAGGGATGTTTAAAGTTTCAACATATTTTTGGTGTAATTTAAAATCAAGATGTGACAAATGTAAATCTAATTGATGCAAAAAGTGTTGATAAACTGTGTTAAAGGTATGTATGTTGTAAGAAATGGTGATGTGTAATGGGGAGTCAGACCAGGACAATGCTGCAGGACGTTGTGCATTAATTGAACATTTCTTCTCAAATACATATCATTAACACATCAAAACAAGTCTGGCCAGCTAATAAACATTTATTTATAGCAAATTATGACCTAATGTATCAAACTAACAACATGCAGCAACTAAGATTTATCCACAACATTCCAGACATTTATTACTTTTACTTAAGCTATTCGGCTGAGCACATTTTGGTACAAACCTTATCTTTTTATAGATTACACTTTATGATAAAATATGTTACATTAACAACATTCTGTGTGTTTTTGTTTTCGTGATTTATGGTCTCTATAAAATGTGTTTATTAGACTGGTGAATGTAATTAAATGGCGGAGTTTTAAGTGCAATATTCACCTAATGTAACGAAATAATGTGTGAAAATATGGGCTTGTAAAACTGGAGTTATGACATAAGTCAAGGTGTCAGTGTATTTTCGGTGATAAATCCGTCGGTTAAATAGGTCCGGCTGCGATGCCTGGACATCCGAAACGACTCACCCTTTGTACTACAAAACAGATACGCAACCATTAGAGGCGGTTTTGTTGTTGTTGTTTGATTCAATGTCATTGACACTCAGGAATTTAAAAAGGGTTTTGCACTGCATCTTTAATGCTTTATATTAGAAAAACAAATGCAAATGCAAATGCAAATGCATTGTGGATCATCAGTCATTCTTATTTTTGGCCTTTTTGGAGAAGTGAAGCCGGGACTCGAACTCGGGACGCCCAAAGCGCAGTTGCGCTACATGTCTGGAGCACTGTCCACACGGCCACAGGCTCCGACGGATCACCAGTCATTTTGACAGATATCCACCTAGTATTAGTCTAGATTGCGTTTCACTCGGTATTTTAGTACGTGTTACGGTAAAATATTATGCTCATTGCTCTCTTGTGTGGAGGCATGATCTGTCTGCTCTTCAGACAGAGAACATGTAGACTGCAGGCCCTACTGCTTATTCACACTAAACAGGCTTCGCTGTTTTGAAGGTGAGGAGAACAGCAGTATGTCTCACTGCCCACACAAACAGATGTTTACTCTGTAAACTCTCAAAGCCAATCCTGCGGGTTGTCAGGGCCAGATATATTTATGGACAAATGCGCCACACAATCTCCAGGCCTTTGTCCACAAGTGAAGAAAATATGGTTTCAGTCGTTGCTTTCTGGCACCTACCGAAAGTAATGATTGATTATGGGCAGAGAGAGCCCTTTGTACTAATTTCATCATTGCTGACAAAATAAATAAATAAAAGGAAAAAAGCCACATAAAATGTTGTTTTCCACTGTCTATCTTGTTGAGTTTTTTTTTTCTCTATTTCTTTATTTTGTGAGAGTGTCAGAGAAAATTAATGTAATTAACTCACCCCGAGGCAGAGTGTTGCACTTGAAGTTTGTCACCCTGAAATTCTGTTATCTGCGAATGAAGGAGAAAAAACACAATCCCCTCTCTGCTGTTATTTTTTTTCCCTCTCATATTGAATTTTTGCTCGGCGCTTGAATGTCTTGAAGAGGCACCGATGTCGCTGTCAGAGCTTCTGGTCTCATTTGGCCTGGAGAAGGCGATGCATGCGTCAGCTCGGCTGAAATCACAGCTAATACGTCTTAATGAGTAACATAGACTGTCGCTCACGATTTGCCGTAAATATTTTCAGCGCGACTTCGTCCCTTGCTTAACGTCACTCTGGCAGAAAGAATCAAACAAACCATAAGTATCATCGCCACATGAACCAGAGTTATTTTGGGTGTCCAGTGGAGAAGAGATTCATCAGCAAACTCACTCTTGATGTTTGTCCAACTTTTAGCAACCAGTCCACCATATCACATCATAAAGCTCATACCTGTCCCGCAGCAACCTCTGATGTGACAAAACAAAGCATCTGTGTCGGTGTAGAACATGCTGATTTTGTCTGTAAATATTTAAACTTCACAAAACATCTTGTACTTTGAAAATCCCAGGCACACAAGGATCTGACAGATGATTGCACGCTGCATAAGGTTTCTGTAAACTGGCAGCACAGGGGGGCAGAATCTTGCAGATGGAGATCAAGGGCTAAAATCAAACTGTAAAGTAGAGGAGCTGGAATAGAACAGGTTTGGGATTTGGGAAAATTATTGAGTTGTCCATCTGAATTCTGCCAAGGGATACTGGTTTACATGTGTTGGCGTGACTGTTCTGTAATAGCCAAACTCCATTAGCCTGAGTCACCACCATGCAACTGTGTCATTCGCTGCAACCCTAAACCTATAATGCACTCGGTAAAGGAGGGCGACATGATTACATTAAGTGTTGGACTAGGCCAACATGAACTTTAGCTGAACCAAAGACCCCTTCTGTTCAGGGTGAGTTAGATTACCTCAATTTGGCATCACCTCTGCAATTACTAACATTACCAACAGATTTCTCAGAGCCCACTCCCTATTGCAAGTGCAACAATGTCTATTTATTTAAATTATTATGAGTAATTGATCTTACGTTGTGTTAGATTTTTCTTTATATTCTAATTAAAATTTAAGGATGCCATCTTTGCGACACAGTGTTCTTTTTGTTTCGTTTTTCTCTTTAAAATGAGCTCTAATTAGACAAGATTGCATTGATCACCGAGCTTGTCTGGCCGAGGGCCGATAAAGGGCAATACATCATAGCCCAAAATGAATTCACACAGTGCTTTCATAAGGACTATAAACCTCAAAGGCTTATTTGAGGGCAGCCTTATGCTAACCTATGACCCTTGAGACTCTATACCTGACCACACATCCTGGCCCTCCCTTGCCACTGCCGTGTATATACCGTTTCAATATAGCCGGTCTCCAGCGGGCTTTAAAATAGCAGTGTGTGTAATTACACTATAGCAAAGGCAATATGTAGGCCACAGCCTAACTACAGGCTTTAAGTTTAATTAGCACTTAATTACCGACATTGCTTAACTGGTTATCCAGGAGGACTAGCACACATTAGCGGCGAAGAGATGGGAAGATATGGAGAGAATATGGTGACGCAAGGCTGCAGCTTTACAAGAAATACTGGTCTGGAGCTCAGGAGTGTCCATGCAGTGATTTAATGAATTTATTAAGTGTGGGTGAGCAGTGTAGGTTTAAAGAAAGAAAGAATGCATGTAGAGGCTTTATATTTTAAGGTGTTGGTTAGAGTCAACACTAGAAAAGCATGCGAATGTGTGTGTTATATGATATGGGAGGCTGAATGACACGAGCGTGTGGGTGCGAGTGGCAAAATAAAGACAAAAGGGGCACAGGAATGAACGTCATCCTGAAAATAATATAAATTAATTGGCTGGAGAAAATCAGAGTGGAAAATCTGCCCTGCTCGTAATTAGGTTTCAGATTAGTAATGACTGGATTCAGAAAAAAGGCAGTTTCTCCATTTCATTTCTTTTTTTGTCGTGATAAAAACATTATTTGCAAAGGGCACCTAAACCTTGGTTTTAATTGGGGTGAGTGGACAGGCTACAAAGCTTGTTGGATTTTAACTGATGCTCATTGTGTAAACCCCAAAAAACTTAGAACATTTTGTGGGAATTGTAGTGTAATATATGTTCTAGTGGGGGAAAAACCTTTAGGTAATCAATAAGAGGGATTGCATTTATTATTATTGCAATAATATATGCATTTATATTTTTACAAATACAATCTAAATTCACAGATATATAATGCATTGTCTCTTACTTTTTCTGTGTAAAATCCGATTATTAAGCTTTATAAGTAAAATAAATGAGATATCATGAAGCTATACTCTACACAACAATACTTGTTTTCATAAAAACTATGTTGAATATATGTGAATATATTATATATTTTTACTTGTGCACTAGAGATTGTGCTCACTGTCATACACTGCTTCAGTGTCAACATCACTAAAGTATGATTTGATGGCATTTTATGCTGACACACATACTATTACTGATGGCTATTAAAGACACCTAAAGTAATGTTTCTCATTTTCATGTCCAGCAAGATATATAAAGAGAACCTTAAGCTAAAGTGAGTGATTGTAAATCACACAGAGAGAGTTAAAGATTAATATTTTTGAAGGGCTTTCCTCAAAATGTATTAATATTTTCTGTTTAACCCTTATTAAGCCCTTTTTCACTTTTAATTCTCAACGCCACCCGTCCTCTCCTCTGTAGTGTTCAGTCAGTACTTAAAAAGAGCAACAGATGGCGCTCTCCATCATCCTTCTGCCTCAGTCCTCTCCCTGAGAACACGCTGTGCTGATGTTGATTCCTCGATATGCAAGTCTTTGTTTCCATTCTCAACAAACCATCACTCACCTAAATCACGCTAGGACAAGACAAGACCACCTCTGCGTTTCAGGTGACAGAAACCATACAAAATTGCCATATTATAAGCCTAACACAAGTTGATAAGTGTTGGTTAAGCCTCATTTGCATACAGCTTTATAAACATACAGTGGGGTCTGAAAGTATGAGACCACTAGTGAGGATATCTTTACCTTATTATTTTTCTAATTTACTTAATTTTTTGTATTACAAACTACAGTGTATTATCAGCTGAATATTGAGTTGAATTGAAAAATGAACATGAACTTCAGGATTTTTCAGATTTTATGTCCTCCATTTGCATTATGATAACATGCACTCGGACTGGTGGTGCTAAACCTGATGATCCATGTTATCCCAGCATGCATTGAGAATGATCCAAAGAGCATCTGTGTGCTTCAGTGGAAGCAGGGAAATTTGACCTTCTGCATTAAGAGAGTTAGCATAGTCAATGTCAAGAAAACTGCTTGTGTGATTAGTAAAATAGAAATATTAAAACATTTAGCTGTGTAGATTAGTTCATATACCAGTTCATTATATTTCCATTTATGCATTTGGTGAAGTGCATTACAGTACTATACAGTTTTAGCAGTATAGGCGTTCCCTTTAGATTAAACCCACAACGTTTACACTGCTCATGCAATGCTCTATCTACTGAACTACTGAAACAGTTCTTCAGTGTGTTCTCAGACATTTGTGGACCCCAATATATCTGCAGATACCTGCATTGACGTTTTCAGCATACTGTTGTGGATAAAGAACAAAGCATAATGAGAGTATTTGTGTTTGTGGTACTCGGCCAACTTCACACAAGCACTCTCCATGCAAATATTTCCACATTTCTCTCTCCCACACCTCCGATCAAATCCAAACAAAGAATAACACATGTACCATTATTCCTATTTAAATGAAAGGCCTGTAAAACATTTCGCAGCATTTGTCCCTGCTTAGAGGATTATTTGGATCGACGCTCTCTAGGTGTGGCGATGGCAGTTAATCAGATCCTATTAAAATCATCAGGGAATGCTCAATTTAACCAAAAGGAGGGGAAAGAGGAATTTGTTGTGTAGAAAATGCGATTATTTTTTGTCTGCCTTAGTCGGTCCCCTTTTTCTCTCGCAATTTCTCCAACCGTTCAAACATTAGCATTTAGATGTGCTTAATTTGGCGTCCTTGCTCTAGTGTAAACAGAGACCTGGCAGGCAGGTGACACTTACATAACTTTAATCAGCCTCTTCATCAGAGGAAAGGGGGCTGCACAGAAGAGAATGGGAGAGAGAGAGAGAGAGAGAGAGAGAGAGAGAGAGAGAGAGAGGGGGAGAAAATGGCTCCAGTGGTTAAAAGAAACGCTTCTGATCCAGCACTTGAAAGTAATGGTAAACATTTGACACCCTGCATCTTGGCTGTCAATAAAAGCCAGGCATGCCGTTTGATGTCTGCTGGCAGATCATAAATGGTTAAAGTCGTGTCGCTCTCTCTCCATTGCCTCACAGACCACCGTTTGTCAATCATGTCTCACTGCACCTTCACCTCACTGAGAATGCCAGCTAATAGCACTTTGTTGTGGCAGGCTCACGACACACAGAGAGAAACTTTTCTCTGATTTAAAGCTTTGAGTTTCAGTCTCAGAAAGTAGAGAGACCTTTTCTGGAAATGTCTGAAGGTAGTGGCTAACTGTAAGCTCTTCGTTCACGCTTTCAAACAGATGTGCTCGCTTACCAGTGCCTTTTTTTAATCATGTCATTTTTCTCTTGAGCGTAAAGCACGGTAAAAACAGTTCTGTAAGTTATAAGCTGATTTCTTTATATGTCTGTCAGCATGCTCTTGTCTTTGTGCTTTCAGCACAGCCAGGAAAGGCATTTTTGTTGCTCGAAGAGTTTTTCTTAGCTCTTGGTAATGTATTGATGTTAGGTAATATTACACGAATATCAGTAATTTTCCAAAGAAAAAAAAAAAAAGACACAAGTAAGACAATTATTAATATTTGTCTTTGTTGTTTAGTAAGTGGACATAAAATTAACATCTAGGATAGCATCGCTCAGATTGTCTTGGAGAAACTGGATGAGAAAGATTTGAGTTCATAGAGACGTTTGCATTGTTAAATCTCATCTGGAAGTGAATTGAATTAAATACTTATCTTTTATTTTTTAGTTAAAAACTAGTAATACATAATACTAAGTTGAAGTCTTTATTTTCTTGCATATTGTAAAACTCAGAAGTAACACTCAGTAGTGGCTAATATAACTATTTATATTCTATTTAATTTATATTAATATTTTATTGTACAATAAGTTAACTTTGTTTAGCAATTTGTTGAATGGTCATGTAACTTTGTCGCATTTAAGTTTAGCCAAGTAACGGTTCTTCTACTAGTAACCAAAATAATACCGGCTACATACTTTTAACTTGCTAGCTAGCTAGCTAATGTCATTTACTTGTTATTGTTTTGCTTGTTTTTTAATTTTAGTAATTGCAATGATTTAAATTTGTAGCTAAGATAAAACGATTTGTGAATAGAATTATTGGCATTAGGAATTGAATTGAGTGTTGTATGAGTGCCATGACCTGAACACCCGTTGTGTGTTTACCTCTACTATCACAGTATAATTTCCATCGAAATATATTAGACACACCACATCAATATGAAGCCTGTTCCCCCTTGAAACAAGAGTTTGATAAGACTGTGGATGTGCTACTGTACTTGAGATATCTTGCTCTGGTGTCTTAAAGAACAGGGCTTCCATATTCACAGAAGCAGGAGAGAGGAGATAAGCTGAGTGCATCCCCCACATTAATTGAGAATGATGGAGAGAGCGGGAGAAGAATGAAAGGGGAAAGACAAGGAATGATAACCTGGACTTGCCTTCATGCATTCATTGAGAGAATTAGAGAGAGAGAGAACAGGAAGCAATGTGGCGTCTTTGCTGAAATGCCGCTTGTGTCGATAAGTCTTTGACTTTGATTGACTGCCTTGTTTAGATTGCTTCTGTTCTCTTGCTGGAACAAAGATTTCTGCCTAATTCTTTGGTAAAACACATAAGAAGCAAATAATCATATTTCCTTGGGCGGTTACTTCGAGCTCGGGGGTTCATGACGTGATCAATATTATATATCATGTTGTCATAACATCTTGGCTATTTTTGATCTAAAGAGCAGTGATTTTAGAAACCGCCCTTGTGCATTTTTCTTTCTGGCTTATTATTATTAAGTAATCGACAATTTTAACATAATTGTATTAGTCTTATTTATTGGTTATACATAACATATTTGACTTATTTTAGATTTTGGCTTAAAACCTGCTAAACAAATGTATATTCTGTTTTCTTAAATATCACAGGCACTAAAATAAATGCGAAAAAGCAGTTCAACAAAAACAAAGCCAAGGTCAGTAAACTGGTGCCTCTGGACTTTTGCTGCTCCTGCACTTGAGCGAGGGCCTCTGTATTGTCATTCAGTTTGTTTCTCCATTTTTGGGCCCTCTCTTTCTTTCTATCTGCTGCTGATCAGGGAAGATTGATGTCTCTGTTTGTGTCCCCGGCTCTTTCTTTATAACGGTCTTATGAGTCGGCTGCCCAGCCGATAGTGGAGGCCCGTTTGAGTTATGTCCCCAGATGGCTGAAACAGGCCGAGCCGATGGGTTTTCACCCACCCTTAGCCTCCGCCAAAAACAAAGAAATCAGGACAAAAAAGTGGAGAAAATGGGCACGAAATGAAATATTGGCACTGACCGGCAGGCACCTTTACAGGGGGGCGTTTCAAATGTGTTGTTTTCTACAGCACATAGAGGTAGAAGTGTTTGTTGTATCAGAACGTCTATTTGAATGAGAGTTAGTGGTCTCTTCAACTTTTGAAATATGGCATTTTAGGAAGTAGGATGTATTTTATCATCTTTTGTGACATTTATGATTTGTGAGTTTAATGGGGGTACAACATGCACGCTATTTCGGGATGCCACATAATTCAGGAAGTTTGTGTGACCCGTTTTCCATAGGTGGCCTCTTCATCAGATCTCTTCCTTTATACACCAGCATGCACTTTTGTCTGTATATATGCGTGTATGTATGCACAAACAAACATTCTGGAGTGAGAAGGTGTGAATCTCTGCCAGTTTTAGTTTGTGATGAATAAGTGGTGCGCGCATACGCTCAGTGTGTGGTCATAATTTTTGTACTGTACAGTGCCAGATAATTGCGAGGTGGACGCAGCAGCCAATGCATGCCCATGCGTCTACGTGAGTATGTGTGCAGTGCTCTGTGTATATCTCTGTCTCCGAGATGCCATTGTTTAGCCTCTGGAGGTTTCATTAAGGCCTTGGTGTTCTGAGGTAAAAAGTCATTCATCTCTCCTGTTGCAAAGTGCCAGTGCTATTCTTTGTCTCTCTGTCTTTCTCTTTTACTCTCTCTCTCTTCTACTCCCTCCGTCCCTTCCCAGCATGCACCACTCTAAGATGGGAAATAAAAAGAGGGATCAGACAGACCACTATGGCCTGTTTGATGTGTGGCAGACTGACTTGTCTAATGAACCCAACGTCTTGCCTCCACGTTTTTCCAAACGCTCATTAATTAGCCCTGTCAAAACTCCCCTTTTTTTCAGGGTGGGGGATGTCTTCAAGAGCTTGAGTGGGATACCGTTAATTAAAAATATATCAGATAAAGACCCACGAGTGCTAATCGTGATTGCATTAACCCTTGGTTACTGACAGCGAGAGCTGAACCGAGCCGTCCAAAGCTAGATGATCCCCTTTGTCCTAAAGTTACGACGCATTGAAGTTTCCGAGGCCGGCAAAGAGAGAAACAGCTTTGATTTAATTGCATATGTCCCATTATCCCGGCCCTAACGAGAAGACTTGACAACGCTTTCAAATGTTTTTGTGAGTGGAGGCTGTGTTTTATGAAAAGAAGTGCAGATCTCCAGTGACAGAAGCAAAAGTGTCGAGAGGAAAAGCAAAGTCAGCTCTCGAGCACGCCGGATCAGCGAGACTTGTCTTCTCTGCCCCGGTCCAGGTTGTTCCGTGCTGGGTATCTTGGTTGTATCTGCTATGCCTTTGTTCCGCTGGCAGAAGGAATATTAATAACTCGCTTGTTTGAGTTACAGTGTGCTGGTCACTGTCAGAAGGCCGCCGGCTAAAAACTTGTGAAACACGCGTTTCCCTTGTCTTCATCACGAGACGAGATAAGATGTGTTTTTGCACACAGAGTCAAACTCGCTGTCTTGGTCTCGTATCTGGCTCTCTGAGTTTGATCATTGGAATAATTTGAAGTTAATCATGTGCCTTAAATTGGGGGTTGGGTGTGCGATGGGAAGCCGGGCAGCACCAGGACTTGTTCCAGCATGTTCCTCGACTCTCTGGAGTGGAGAGAGCTGCGGAAAAAGACAAATGGGAACGGAGAGGCCAGAAACTGGCCCAGGCCTTCCCATGCAGAACTCTAATTAATTTTGTGCTGGGTTTCAGAATGGATTGTGGTCATTCCTGTTTCTAATTTGTCATCTGTTTCATTCACCCTCCTCCCTCTTCCCCGCTCTTAAGAGTTATGGTCATGCGTGTGCTGTACACATGTGTTAGCATGGATCGGACACACTCAGATGTGTGGCTAATCTTTTGACGGCAGCGAGATTGGGTCATTTGCATGTACCGCATGTGCGTGTCTGTCTGGTTGTGCGTTTACGTTAAACGCACGAGGCTGAAAGCCTCAGCGTTTTATGTCTGCGCAATATCTAATTATACACAGACTCCCGTGTAACGCCAAAAATTGACCAGTCAGTGTACAGTCATAAATGTTTAATGAAACGGGTACAATGAATTATATACGGTAAGACTTTAAATAGCAGAAGCTTTTAAAAGAAAAAGGAAGGGGGGCAATCCCTTTATTTTCGAGCACACCTGCTGTTTTTGTGCTTGAATGAGGCTAATGTCACTTTAAGAAAGCTTGTCAGGCTCCGAATGAGTAAAATTAATGAATTTGATTATAGCTTTGTCTAATAGCTTGTGTATCAGCGTTTCCTGTTTTTAATCACTACTGCTAAAGCTTACAGCCCAGGGGCATGTTTTTAATTCCTCCTCTCTTCTCAAGCCCTACTAACAAAAGAGAAAGAAAAATAATAATTGTTTGGTTCAGATTTAATAACAAGCAATAAAAACCAACCAACCACATTTTACCTCGCTCTTCAGTCTCATCGCTTTGCTAATATTAGACATTTTTGTTCCCTTATGTTTTTTCCAGATTACGAGTGAATATATTGAACATTTTCCTCAGATAAATATTTCAGTTTGCTTATGAAAGGGAGAGAAGGTTGTCACATGAATATGGAATGATATTTCCTTCATGGTTCATTATCGTCGGCGCTTTTTGTAATGACAAGCCCAGGCGATAGAATATTTACGGGAGGTTTTATTCGCCGGTCATTTAGATGCAATGTTAGTTGTGAAGGGCACCTGCTTCCTCTGTCTGTGTAACTCTACTGACAGGAAACCACACTTGTTCATCTACACTTGGCAAAGGCATGCTTTTCTCACTCTCTTTTTATTGAAATGTTTGGCATGGAGGTGAGTTGCTCTTTGTCCTTGTTTTATTTTCTCTGTACACTTCATTGTAGTGTATGTAGGTTTGGGTTTAACACAGGCAATTCGTAACTATTTTACGTGTTGGTGATATGTGTAATATGTGTGAATTTGTACGTTTTAGTCACACAAGTGACAAGTCAGGTTTAGAGGTGGGGCTTTAGTATTGTTCTTTATATTCGTACGTTTTTGTACTATTCACATCATATGACTTGTGACTCGCTAGCTCGTGAAACAGCGATGAAGTCCTGTGAGATAATCCTATAAAAAGAATAAAGTCTTTTTAACATTCCCACATTATCCACAATTTTCTTACACACACATGTGGATATCTTATTGTTATGTAATCCAGCATGTTTTATTGTATGTCCGTTATGGCATTATGCCATTAGTATCACCACATATCAAGGTATCAGGATCAAAGACTTCTTAGAACAAAACTTAAAGGTCCAGTGTATGAAATGTAGCGGCATCCAGCTGCGAGGTTGCAAATTGCAACCAACGACTCAATCAACTGCTCCTCCCCCTTTCCAAGCACTACGGTGGCTGACACAGGACAAAGATGTCATCATGTTTTCGCTTCTTTACCGAAGGAGATAACATATTTACGAAATGAGCTCTGTATCCCGTTTAGGGATACTCTAGAAACAACATGCCTAATTCCATGTAAGGGGATGAAGATAGAAATAGCTCATTCTAAGGTAATAAAAACATCATGGTTCATCATATAAGGTCTTTATACACCTCTAAAGACATTATGTATATTATATTGCATTTTATATTGCAATATATACTCCTTAATCTTCCACATTACACCTTCAATATTGACAAGTTTTGATTCCCAAGTTAACAGTTATCCTAATCTTAGGTTCACATTCAGGTATAAAGTGTAAAGCAAGAAAGTTAAGTAAACTTTGAATACCTAGAGCTTTTGGCCTTTTTTAGGACAGCTGATAGGATGTGCTGAAATCATACATGTAACCTTTCCCCTTCATTTCACTCTTTTTATGGACAGGCACACTTTGAAGCATGATATTTTTGCAGGAGTGCTTTCTGAAACATCGGTGAGCTTTATTTGTCCTCGCTGCCTCCCACCTGCCTCTCTCCAATGCAATATTTGCTTCTCTCAACCCGGGACACGAGCCTACCTCAATCCTCAGGGTCAGTGTGTTTTTGAGTATGTATGTGAGAGACAGAGAGAACGTGGGAAGATGGGCGAGTGTGTAGGCAAAAATGTCAAAGGTGTCTCTATGAAAAGAAGAGTTAGAGTGGAAGTAGATAGGTGCTTGTGGAAGGTGATGTGTGTGTATATGTGGGTCTCAGTAAGTGCACATACATCACTCACATACCCCATCCCACAAAAATGCCATCTGACATCTCCCTGTCTGATTATGTGGGCACTTTACGGGCATAAATATTAATGCCACTCCATTTTATTCAGGTTGTTGGCCTTTCACTGTGATAAGACAGTCTACTGTTTAAAATGGTATTTGTGTGCGCATGTGTGTTTGTGTCACGATGTACGTGAACGTGTTCCTGTAGCTGGTAGAGCTTGGCGCTAGCTTTGATAGTCACGGGTGTGATTCCCAGAGAATGCACATGTATAGCACTGACAGAATGTACTGTAGATCAGTTTGGATATACACATCTACTTGATGCCTGTAAAAAGTTCTGTATGCAATTCATTGCGGTACTGTACATGAGAAAGACCGGTACTTTGAAGAGGAACACTATACAGATAGAGAAAAACTACTTACAGGCCTTAGGCTTGAACAAAGAGATTAGGGATGATCTGAGGCTTTAGAAACATTGACTTGGGTATCAAGAGAGCAGTGAAATGTGCAATGGGCCAGCAAGGCACTACTGAGAAAGGCCAAAAAAGAAAGTAAGGGGTGAAAATGAGACAATTTCAAGCAAAGGGAGGGATCATTGAAAGCAGTTTGCGGAAACCTTTCAATATCCCTCAGACTCGGAGCATTTGATGAGGGCCAGCAGACTCACCCAACACTGCTGGATGAGCATCAACTTCATAGGTAAACTCCTTTTTTAAATGAATTCGTTATTTTATTTCATAATAAGGATATACATCACAAACCACCAATTTTGCACATTTTTTGGGGGTAATGGGTAATGTGCCCTTTTGATAATTTTTTATCAAAGAGAAGAAGCTTTGTTGACAAAGATTATACACGGCTTGTGAGCACACTTGGGTCACACGGGACAAAGAGCCAAGGCCTTGTGAGGTTCCTCACTTCATGTGGAGATGGTGTTAAGGTCAGAATGACCTTTGTCTTTTTTTCTCCCTCTCTCTCAGTGGAGGTGGGGAATAGTGCTTACTTGCACTCTTCACTGTAGAGTGGTGGTGGCTTTTAGGAGACAAGTGAGACCATGAGGAATTGTTTACGTGTAACAGTGAACAACTCCACCACCAGGGGGCACAGAGCTTTTTTGATTTATTGCTGTCAATAATGTGGTGTGGTAGTGTTGATTTTGCGCTTTTTTGGGGGGGTTGTTTTTTTAACTTCAATCTTTAAAATCTTTTTTTCTGTTTGAGTACCCCACCAATGATTGGTGCTTAAGTGATCTTTTTTTCGAAGAGTCTGACATTGATGAAGCTAAAAGCTCCCTTTACATTTGATGTTGTGATCGTGATGTGACTTAAGATATAATAAGAAATGTGAAAATGCTCTGATCTTAGCAGTGAGTCTGCTGGTCATGTGACGTTTTTTTTGGTTACAGTTCAAATGATTGTATTATTGAGGCTCTCACCCTTATGGCACATGGGGTTTCTATTCATGGTGCAGGTGTTTCTGTATGTTTAGATATATTTTGCTGGTCAGCTCTTTACTGAACTGCTGAAGTGTTGAATTGGCCAAAAGCCTTTCATTTGGATCTCAAGCTCTCAATCCAACAGGACTCCCTCCGCTCTATTTTGTAGGGCACTCAAATCAGCAGCAAACTAGTGGCCGTCTGGAAAGCCATTAAAACTAATAGATGGACACACGTTTGTGCTGAAAAAAGTATCACCTAAAGCAACCACGGGCAAGCTTTTACCTTTGAACTGACATGAAAGGAACATAGCAAATGACTAATGCTTAAATAACTGTATTTTTAAAAGAAGACCACCTCTGTGACAGAAGTGTTTTGACCACCCCTGACCCAGGCTCTCCCCTGTGGCTGGCTTGCAGCCTTTCTGCAGGTCAACCTCTCCTCTGAAGACCATCTGTGAAGCTTCTCCCTCCATTCATTAAAACTGTCTGTGGAGGCTTAGTGTTTTGGGGACTGCCTCTCCTTGTCTTGCTCCCTATGGCTAGCAAGGGACCATGGGACACAACATAATGCAGTTCTAAGACTCTTTCTCTGAATATCTGTTAGTCCTTTCCTACCATTGCTCCTCTGAGCAACAGACTTATTCTCATGTGTCTCCTCCCACCACATGGAGGCCTTTTGCAGAGAAACAAAATGACCCTGACACCATTTCATGTTCTTGCAGACTGTCTTTAGCGACTGATTAAGCTCCATTTTCCTGGCATACCAAAGCATGGGATGGTTGTGTAAGTCATAAAGCGATATAGGAAAGGGCTTTGGAGAGACCAAGGCACAACAGAATTGAATATACTTCTCTGGAATGCCCTGGGTTATCAGACTCATTAATCTACATGTCATGGGCAGTGGATGAATAATTGTGTGTGGAAGTTATCTGCCGACATGATGCGGAGTTGCTCATCCTCTTCCCCCTGTGCCTGCATCCCACGCTTTGTGCTTGGCCCTTTAATTATTGTATGCTTTGTCTTTGCCGTCCCTGGTCTTTAGGGGAAACGGAGGTCTGAAATATGCTATTCCTGCATTTAAAAGGACGCTATATCCTTTGTGTGACACTGATATTTTCCAAAAAACACATGTTTGTCCTGCTTGGCCCAAACCAAAACTTAAAAATTTTGATTTTTTATTAAGATCATAAATCCTACGAAAGGACTGTAGTGGTACCACTGTACAGTGATGTATAAAATTAAATAACCAGGAACTTATATGTATATATAAGGCCCCATGAAAATAATTTTTTTTCCAAAATTCCGCTAAATTTTTTCTCATTCATTTTTTCCCGTTTTGATTTTTCTGGATTAATTTTTTTTGGTTGTAATTTTTCTGGATTCATTTTTTTCCGTCTTTTACTAAACAATAGCAATATATTTGCCCACACTCACTTTATTTTAAACCTACAGTAGATGCTTTGTACCATACAGGGAAAAAATATGTAAAAATAGTGTATAATACACTTTACCTATGTTAATAAACCAGCATCTTACTCGTGCATTTATTTTATTTTCTGTTTTTAGGTCTAAATAAATTTAAGCACTGTTTTTAATAAAGCAATATTTAAAAAAAAGTGCTATTTTTATACTTTTACTAGCACATTTACTTCAATTTACTAAAGTAAATATACTTAGTGGTAAAAAAATGAATTTGTGTGCTAAAACGTGTTTGTTTGATTACTTGTTCAAGATTCCGTGATCAACAGCTTTCTCCCCGCAGAAACGGGAAAGTGAAAGACTCCTGCATAGTCTTTTTAAAATATATTTCTTATTCATATTAAATGTATTAATATTATTATTATTATTTTTTAGATTTATTTTTGGCCTTTTTATGCCTTTTATTGACAGTGGTGAAGGAGAGGACAGGAAATGAGGTGGGAGAGAGAGAGGGGGGTGGGGTCGGGAAAGGACCTCGAGTCGGGACTCGAACCCGGGTCGCCCGGAGCGCAACCGTGCTATATGCTGGAGCACTGTCCACTACACCATCGGCTCCGGCGTATTAGTATTATTTTAATTTGAGCATTTTAAATAAAAAAGCATAAAACTTTTAATAAAAGCATGACATTCCTCTGAACTCCTCGCGGTTTGGGTAGCTTGAATCTTTAGTGTGATATATTGTCATCATATATGTTCAAAAACATTCTGCTATGTACTGCCACTGTAAAGTAAAACACTGCAAGTGTACTCGTATAGTATCATGCCCACCTAAAATAATGTTTTTTGGCAATTTATTGGTACTGTTAACTACTCTTTTTAAGGTCAACTATGTTACTGATAATATTCAGATAGAAACCCAGCTGCAAAATACAAAGCTGTAGTGTCAGTGGCTTTCAGGCTGCAGCATGCAAACATCTCCTCCAACATTTGTAAACGCCTTCTTGTCTTTGATAGTTTTTTTTTGTTACCTGATGCATGGTTTTAGAAGATGAAAAGAGATGAGACAACATCAAAACACAAACAACAAAGTTGTTGACAATGTAAAGGGAGGGGGAAGACATAACAAACATTGTTTAGGTCTTTTGTGTCTTGCACATCCAAAAGGCAGAGGGGGGAATGAGAGAGAGACTCACAGTCAGGCTCAGTTTCTTGTGTTCCCTCAGAAGTGAGAAGAACAAAGAGAAAGGAGTCTTTCGAGATGAACCTCTCTGATGCGCAGGGGAGTTGGCCAGGCCTCGATATAATGACTCCTCTGCCATTTGTAACAGCAGTTAATGTGTCAATAAGAAATACAGACAGTGTAAACGCAGCCTACTTAAATATATACAGTGTATATCTATATAGGATAAAATATATACCATATATACCATAGCTATTGTATATACAACAGCTTCTGCTTTTTAAACACATCGAACGAAAGACAAAATGCCGCTGATTCATCTTATCTTGTGTTTAATTCTCTGCAGTTATTTATCTCACCCCGATGTCACCTGTGTCTGTTTCAAATACCCATAATGCTCAGCATTGCATTTATTCCATACCGCTAGTGAAAACCTGAGAAGTGGGAGCAGTGGCAAGCAGGTCAACCCTCAGATGGCCCGCTCTATCTCATCCTCTGTCCCCCAGACAAAGAGAAAGAGGCAGTGGGCTGATGTATTTTAAAAAGATCCTCTGACCTGTGGGTGCACGGCTGAGTCTATACTTAATGGACAAGCCATAGTTTTAGAATGTGCTTTGTGTAGCAGATTTTTCCAATGCACTATTACATTTAAAGGACACCCACATATTTACCTGTATCTATTGATGCAACAGAGGGCATTTATGTCAGTCCAAGGTTTTGGCCAAGGTTTTGTGGGTAATTCCAGTTCACCTTGGCAAGCCTCTGAGTAAAACAGAATGGTCCGTTTTGGAGGTCAGAAAATACAGGTGGTGAAGGGGTAATGAAATGTGTATATGTCTGTCTGTGTGTGAGTGTTGGTGCGAGGTTGAGTAGAAAATCAAGGTACAGTATTGTGAAAAAGATATTTTATTATTTAAGTTATTTTAAATCTTCTACTAGTATTAAATAATTTAAAGATTTTTTTTTTTAGCTAAAATACATTTCCATTTATAAAATATACTTAAATACAGTACTATGCAATTTCCTTTATTGTATCTTTGTGTTTGTGTGCATGAGGGGATGTTTAAGTACAGATACAGAGAGCTGTGATGATTGAGGTTTTTCATTCAACCTCAGATTGAAATAAACCAACCTGGTGGAAAGTAATATCAGTACCCAACAGGCTGGATTTACCTAGAGGTCCCATTTCAATCTGTTCAATCCGTTTTTAATCTATCCACAATATAAGATGGCATGCAGATGAGAGAAGGCTGGTCTGGTGTCATTTTAAAAGTGCTTCTCTAACCTGCTCCCCTGTCTGTGGAAATCCATCAAACAATCAGCAGGAAGTTTGTAATGACTGCAGTCATAGAAGTAGTTGGATTTAGCCTTGAACTCCTTGAGATCCATTTTTAAATGACCACAGCGGCAAACTGCAATTTATCTCTCTGTTAACATTGAGTCTTAAAGAATTTTTCTGAAATTTTATTTCTCAAAAGATATACTGCTCCCACCTTATTACTTTTCTCATGGCGTGTATCATTTTTGTCACACAATTTGGCACCCGCAGTTTAAAGCTTTTATATTAAACAATGTTAAAATGTCATTTCAAGGAAACTCCATGCGACACAATTAAATGAAGACATATCTACAAAGCAAACGATTGTTCAAATTCAGACACGTGGCATTTGGCGACCGAGCTCCCTCATTGTTGAGGCCCATTCTTATAAACTCAAGTTGCCACCCTTAAACCCCAGATCTGCTCCCTGGGCTCCTCAGTATGCGAGAGAGCCAGGGGGCCGTTTAGGGTGTGGGCGGGGTGAGGGCAGAGCCTTTTCGAGCCCCCGGGTGTGTCTCCGCTGTTTATGATGTGCTCGTAATTAAGCGTGTGCTGGGCTGGCATTGAAGTGGACACAGAGGAACTGTAAGGGTTGCAGGAAGATAAATGAGGCCAGCAGATGTAATATCTCTGGACTTATGGGATTGCCCCTCTGTTGAAGACTGTCAGGAGTGATTATTAATGTATGATATCCCCACCACTGTAATGAGCACGTAAAAGCAAAGAGCGCAAACACGCATTTCTACGTATACCCCACACACGCACGCACGCACACACACACACACATACACATACACAAGCATATGTTGTTCTTGACCACAGTCCCCATTTTATCAGAATAAACACAACTGCCATAATACATGATACAAACAGTAAGAGCGGATTTGTAACCGCATTCATTGCTATATTAAATCAATTAACGTCTTTTAGCATTAGCCAAATACATTAGCATCATGCTTTTAGCATCACTAATTGTTTTTTCTTATAGCATAACATAATTTTCACAAATTGTTGTTGTCTTCATTTGGAAGTTGTGTTTTCTAACTGCACTTAACCCAGTCTGGAAAGAAATCATAACATCTGAGTTGAGCTGCGTGACTTCATATTGCAAATCATTGCACTAGTTTTTTCTATATCCATTTAAACTGTGGTATGAAAAATGTTAGAAAGATGTAATGCTCTACAACAACAATATAATTGCTGTTGCTAAATATTAAAGTTGTCTTTGTCAAACACTTTGTACTTTATTTTAGTATAAAATTAAAGGGATAGTTCACCCAAAAATGAAAAATCTGTCATTGTTCGGTTACCAAAATTCTTCAAAATATCTTCTTTTGTGTTCTGCAGAAGAAAGAAAGTCATACAGGTTTGAAATGACAAGAGAGTGAGTAAATGGAGACAAAATGTTTTGGTGAACTATCCCTTTAAAAGAGCAATGTAGAGATTTTAGCGGCATCTAGCGGTGAGGTTACAAATCGCAACCAACGGCTCACTCCACCTCCCCCCCTTCCTTTAGAAGCGCTATGGTGGCTGACACGTTAAAAAATTGTCACGTTTCCCCTGCTTTGCCGAAAGAGATAACGTATTTACAAAATACGCTCTGTAGAGCCGTTTGTCCGTTTACGGCTGCTGTAGAAACAACATGGTAAATTCCATGTAAGGGGACCCGCGGTGCATGTAGATAGAAATATCTCATTCTAAGATAAAAAAATCTTAATACACCCCTGAAGACATAATTATGTATATTATATTGCATTTTTGTCAATAGATCCTCCTTAATCTTACACAGTGCATCTTTAAAGGCATTTAAGTCCCAGTTTCTAGTTGCATTACATTCATTGTTCTTTCATTTTAATTTAATAGTAGAGGGTAAATTCTGAATGCATGGTATTCCTGTAATACCGTATTCTACCTTTTCTGTGTTTTGTTTCTCTTTTTCTTTTCTCTGCTTTGGAACAATGCACATTGTGAAAAGCACTATATAAATAAAATTGAATTGAATTGAATTAAATGGATGAAACCATGATAACATAGCACAACACTTAGAAATATTCTTTGTAATGGGTATTTTTTGAAGTAAAAAAAGTATTTCACAGATATTACTATTTCCATAGTGGATGACAAAAATAATGCCACAAACCTTGCAACATTGTAGCAGCCCAGAACCATGTGAATGTCTTTGTTTCGAAGCTGACTGTTAAACTCTGCCAATCAGAATGGATCTTGACATTTTTATGTTCAATATGTTTAGTGTGTACTGTCTGACACTACATCTAAGTCTGTTTGATATCATTGTCATCCTCTAATACTGAAGCCATTGGATGAATGCACATGAAATACCTAGACACACTGCACTTTTATGTGTACTCCCTCTCTCACTCCAGTTATCTCTCTCACACACCCACAGAATAGCTCACAGAGGTGTATGCAGTATGTTCTGGTGGCAGTGTCTGTGCTGAGCTTCTGCTGGATACTGACATCAGGTCTCAGGAGACCTGCGTGGATCTAGACTCGCTGGAATCAGCCTTGACTGTATTAAAGGGGAATTACATGACACGGGCGCTACACGAGTGCTTTATCTACTGGCTCCTGCTTTTCTGCTACACACACGCACACACACAGAAACACACCTCCAGGCACCCTATGGGTCACACTCACTCAAATGTCATTCTGCCAATGCTGTCCAAATAGCAGCGATAAAATGGAGCGGATTAGAGGAAATGGACAGATGAGTGGCAGAGAGAGAGCGAGAGCGAGAGAGGAAGGGAGAAACTCCAACAGTGGTTGTTTAACATTTATTTTGATAAGTCTTATTAAAGCACAGGCTGTGTGTTGGACTGCTTGCAGAGAACTCGGTATGAGCATGCAGATGAATTAATTGATAAATATTGAGTCCATTATATGCAAAAATCTGCTTCAGTCACTCAGCACAGAGGAGAAGGGGATGGAAGGTTTGGAATTTGTCCCATTTTTATCTCCCTCCTCCACACACACACACACACACGCACACAAGGCAGGGTGTTTACTGTTTCACCCTACAGTCACCAACAGATGGTGATGCTATGGGCAATCGCACAGCTTTACGAGGGAAGAGAGAAAGAAAATGCCTCTCCTCCATCATCAATAGACAGTTAGTCTGACACCTCTGCCTCCACTGCATCTCCCTCTGATCCATCTATCTGCCTTCATATTTATGACAAACCACAGCTTTACAACACAACAGGACAACATGCTGGGATAAAAAGAACTTTTTGATTTCACAGTTCACCAAAGAAATGTTTCTGTGTCGTCCTTGTGATGTGTTGGAGTATGGAGGTGAATGTGCTGTTGAGTCACACAGTTGCACACAGGTCTTAAACATCTGCATGATGTTAGAGATGGCGACACTGGATAAAGTAGGTCAATACTTCAGTCAATAACTGAGGTTTATGTTCGGTTACGTAGGATTATGTGGGATTCGATCAACCGTTTGTGGCTCTGGCACATTTTTGTAGTGTAATTTTGAATACCTGGTGCGAAAAATCAGTCATGTTGCAGATTTCTCGATGCAGAAAGTGCCAAGGACAACACATGGTGTATTAATGATGTTTAATTCAGGCTAAACACAGATGCAGTTTGAAGTAATGGTGCATGAGGGTGTCTCTATCGAAGTGCCGCCGGGCTTTAAAAATGTTTAGCTTGATGTGGGTCGACTCCTCAGGTCGACTCTTAGTCATGGCTGCCGGATGACAAGTGAATGCCGTCCGATTTCTCATAACGTACACATGCACAGTTTCACTAAAATAACTCTAAACTTTCTCTTTTCAAACTTTTCTTTCTCCTCCTTGTCTTTCTCTCCCCATCCCTTGGCAAGTCTGTGAATCTGTGTCTCTGATTGCTATGCATTGTTTAGTTTCTTTCATTAATGCTGTGTGCCAGTCCTGCTCCTCAGATGAACAATAGCAGGCCTGCTGCGGCGGATCAATAGCAGATTGCTGATAGTGCCCCGTCCATTCGCTCTCCAGATTACATGATAAATGGTCTGGTCCATGTGTTTTGACACCCTTTCGTTCTTGTAGGGCCCGGGCTCCGGCACCGCAAGCCCCCTGACAGTAGCCTGGCCTGAGAGGAGAACAATGAGAAAAAGAAAAGGAGACCAGAAACAAACGTCCAAATTGGCAATCTACAGCGAGGGCCGCTCTGCCGAGGGGCCTGCGTCTATCAGCCGCTGGTAATTGTTGCTAAGAATGAGCGGAGAAAAGAGTCCTTTGGAACGTTTGATGTGTTGATGAGTTGCTGGCGAGATCACAATGGGAAGATATTGAAAAGTGTAGGTTTATTTTCGAATGTGTCACATTCTCACTGAAAGATGGCAAACGACACGTGTCTGCGAAATGGAAAGTTGGGCTTTTACAGTCGGGCTTGGGGAACATACGGCAGAACTGTTATAGATAGATAGACGGCTAGATGGATGGACAGACGCACATCAAAACATTAAATATAGTTTTATCAAACCTAATATTTGCTATGGATTTACACTTGGAAATTAGTCTAGTGTGCCTCCAGCTGTACATTCACCTACATTACAAGCATGAACTGTCCTATTTATTAGGAGCAAAACCAGAAAAAAGTCAAGGTCCTTTGGACACAAAAAGTGTGACAGGAAAAACAAGTTAATTTTCTCATTGACACGTTGTCCTTTATAATAAGTGAAGGACAGTATTTCTTTTTTTCATCAAGACTAATGACCTCCACATATGGTGTGTCGCCCATTTTAAAAAGAAACAAACAGCCTCTGGCCGTGCGCATGAGGCGGGAACTTAACCCCGTCTCTGCCGCCTCACCTGCTTTCCAAAAACAAAATGTTCCATTTGCTCTGCAGTCAAGCTCCATTAATACTTCCTAAAATTACCTCAAAAAGTCAATGACTGTGTCAGTGTCTAATGTCTTGGGATTGTTTCTGGTCTCTAACAATGTGCAGCATCCCCGTGCCTGCATTAAGTGAGTTATGATCTTCTCTAAACTGGGAGAGAAACCGGTATCCATAGCTCCCTCTCCCTGATCTGAACATTGTTTCCATCAGGAGGGGAAGATTTATGAAGGAGGAGAGCGAGCCTCCATAACAATGTGAATAATTCACCTCTGTCATCTGTTCAGAAATATCGTGCGGTTCCAACCTCCTGTCTGTTCGCCCATCAGCCAGCGTGCAGCAGCTCCAGGCAGTTTGGGTCGAGGAAGCGCTCACAGACGGACATCTGCAGCTCCGATTGTGAAGCTGCCAATAGGACTGAGGTTGCTTCAAAGGCAGGAATCAGAATTACTGCAGGCTAATTCTCTCATTCATTTCAATCAAGTTCAATACCGCTGTGACCTCCGGATTCCGAGAGAGGTATATAATTCATCCCTTCATGCTTTGATGAGCGTGTTTGTCAAGGAGAGGGAGGATGGTTTATATTGCAATAAAAACGGATAGTTCTGACTTTGAATTCTGATTGGTTCAGCTGCGTTTGAAATCGATGTTTGAAAATGCAGATAAACTCAAAACTTTAATCCAAGTTCCCTATCGGCTGTGCTATGTTACCTGTCAAATGTAAAGTATTCCAATTGGAATTGGAAATTTTTTGAATGAATTTCTTTACAATTTCTTGTTCATTTTTATAGAACAGCAATATCACACATTTGCAACCATTCTGTTGCAATGAATGTCAGACTGAAGTTAAATCAGAAATCAGTTAAAAAAGCACTCTTGTCATTGCAGCATTCACTTTATGTGTAGATCTATACTGTGAAATTGGTTTTGTCAGGTGTGATAGGTCATTTCTGGAGATTTTGTAATTTATTTGAAAGAGGTATATAAGCTGCATAAAGCACCTTTTCTTGTGCTTTTACCCTGTTGAAAAAGATCTTGACAGTGGATGTTCCTTTCTCTGCAGGAAGCTTGTGGCATCGCTTTAAGGAACGTCTGTTTTTCAGGCACACGAAACGCATGCAAATTCATGACGCTAATCCTCTCATTTTGTCACAGCAAGTGGCAATTCCATCATCTCTATCAGAGACAGACACATCTCATCTCCTGTTGCTCAATGTCCAAACTCCCTAAAATGTTCCCCGTTTTGCTCCTTTTTGTCTGTCAGCACAGCAGACTGCGGTTCTCTGTGCTTTACCTGCCTGTCTGTCAGCTCCTGCAGCCAGGGGATGTTCTGCTCCAAACGTCAGTCTGCTCTGCCATTTCACTACTCATCCCTTCCAGCTGCTAAAGCAGACACATGGGGTGGGACGTGGCTGGTATATGTTTGAGATTGTTTTTAAAAGTCTGAAACCCAGAGGGTGTATGTGTATGAGTCTGCACACAAGCAGCTTGTGTGAGTGTGTGTGTGTGTGTGTGTGTGTGTAGGGGCCTCACCTGTCCTATCCCTGGCGTGTCCAGTGGCTCATGTCTTCTGTCAGACTGAGAGCAAGAGAGAGACAGTGATGACGTGACCAGCGGGGCCAGCTGAAAGGGTCAAGCCTTCAAGCAGACAGAGATAGAAGGAGAGAAAGAGCAAGAGAGAGCGATAGAGCAAGAGGGAAGGAGAACCATGTGGCAGTGATTTCCCTCTGACAGCCTGTCAGGGCCATCAAACGTTGCCATACTGCACTGTCATTCGCACCTGCATTCTGACGGTGCTAACATCACATCGGGATGGAGAATGAGAGAGAGAAAGGACGAGAGAGAGCTAAAGAGGTGTTTTTGAATCAGCTTTTGAAAGTTTAGTGAAAAGTTCTCAAAACATTCAGCTGTCTGTGTCATTCTGAGAAAAATCTATTAAACACAGAGCTGAAGTGAATCTGTGGATTGATTCCTTGAGTGAAGGTGTATAAAATGGCACACTTTGTTTACAATCCCAAAATTCAATTTAAACTGTCAAGTACACGAAATTGTAGGGAACATTTGTCATCATATATGAAAAAGTGAATTATGTAAACAAAGCAATGTGATGTAAATAGAAGATTTTAGTTGTGCCCTTAAATCCTTAACAAAGCAAGTCGAAAGATCTGTATGTAACATAATATTTGTATTTGTATGCTGGGTAGAAGAATGCATTGTAACGGCAGATCTGTGACTTCACCTGCCCCCAGGTGAACAGAGTAGGAACTGAGACGCCCTGCAGGTATGTGGTGATGTGACTGTGGCTTTCGTTCGGCTCTTAACTCCCGGAGTGAGGGTCTCCCCTGCAGTCAGCATCGCCGAAAGGGAGCCGGCTTCTTTAGATCTGAAGCCATGTGGGTGGATGGCTTTGATCACAGAGCTCTGCTCTTCAGTGCTGCCTTAATATTGAGGACCGCTTATTCCGCAGCATGCAAAACTCTTACCTGAGCCCCACACATTTACATCCTTTTTCTTAATCAGACATTTCAAGTAGCATCACTTGGAGATGAGATGAGAAGAAGGATAAATTACAGGAAAAATTAAACAACTGTAAACTAAACCACAAATAACTCTAATTTGCTTAATTGTGAAACCTTTAAATAAATATTTTAAAGATCTATAAAAAAGTATGAGAGAACGAAACACGAAACAGACACTGAGAGAAAAGGGAGAAAGTCATTTTCTAGTGCTGTTGTCTGTTGTCTCCTCACCCCTCCCCGGGCCTGTGTCCCGTCACTTCCAGACACACTTTTTCAAAGACATTTGTTGAAGGATTTACTGGCCTCCGGAGAAGCCTTACATTTGCAATGCAATAACCAGAAGCATATGAAAGAGTAGCCTATACAGACACTTTAAAGATACTTTTATTATCCTGATGAGACAGAAAAGAAAAAAATAAGAAACAGAGAAGAAAAGGAAAATGGTGAATAAAGGGAGAGAGAGAGACCGTCCTACACTGGTAAATTAAATATCTCAGGGGAGAGAGAGTGAAGGAGGGTTGGGAATTGGTGTAGTTGCCCTGGCTGTTGAATAAAAGGAAAATAAGCACAAACTAACTGAATATGGTTTGTTCATGCGTAGGCTGGTCTTTGACTGGTTTTGTCTTTTCTGGCTGATCAAGGTAAAGTGACCAATTAAATCAGCTGATCATTACTAAAGCCATTCTGGGAGACCAGCCTAAACCAACAGAGAAAAACAAACCATCTCAGATATGTTAGTGCAGGGTTAATGTCAATACAATTATTCATGTTAGTTCATGGTGCATGAACTAATGTTAACTGTAACAACGTTTGGTTTTTAAAATGTGTAAGTAAATGCTTAAATTAACATAAACTAAGATTAATAAATGCAGTGGAAGTATTGTTCATTGTTAGTTCATGTTAATTAAAATGGGTTAACTAATAGTTAACAATCCTATTGTAAACTGTTACCAAATATTTTTAAGGTTGTGCCCTTTTTAGTAAATACTTGTGGATAGTGATAATCTATCATAATCTATAATAATAGATGATTATTGATCTTCATAAAAGGTTGTATTTTGTTCATTTCCAAGTCCAAAATAAAATACAACTTTTAAGCACATATATCTATTTTCTGTACTCTTAAAAGTACTGG
This sequence comes from Oreonectes daqikongensis, assembly GCA_026939265.1. NCBI lineage: Eukaryota > Metazoa > Chordata > Actinopteri > Cypriniformes > Nemacheilidae > Oreonectes > Oreonectes daqikongensis. The sequence continues at coordinate 4,325,675 of JAOTQM010000343.1, read as the reverse complement.
GTTATTTTTAACCAACCGTTGTGTAAAAAGCATTGGGTTTTAATTTAACCTCTGCTGGGTTTTGGGTAGGTCAAAAATATAAACATTTTCTGGGTTAATTTAACCCAATCGCTGGGTTTTGTCCCCTTTGTCCCCATGAGGTTTGAAAATAATCCAGCATTTTTGTTCTTATTTATTTGTTACAAAGCCAGTTTTAGGTAAACTACAGTATACCTTTATTCAGTATACCTATATATATATATATACTCTCAAATAAATACTTTACCTATATGGGTAGTTGACAGATGCTTTTTTTTAAATAAATGCTTTATTATAAATATGCATAATAGAAAATAATATATTATTTAGGACATATGTGCAGTATTTTTGTCAACTATCCAAATATAATTTGAAATAATGCATAATTGTTTTATTGGAGTGTAAGCACATGAAAAGCTCATAGAAGAATGCTGAACTGTTGTGTAGCACTACACCACATATACGACTAATCTTAAGCTCATGCTGTGGGAGATGGATGAGTTAAACTGTGCATCTCTTCACAGACTGAGGGAAATGCACAATAGGCTGTCAGGACACAAGGCTGATTGGCTCACAGATGAAGAGGATCTTGTCCTGGTAATATTAAGGATTACAAGTGCTCAGCCCAGTTTCACCGAGTTACCGTTTCATGTCCTAGACTGCTTCACTGCTCCTCGTGGCTTCTCATAGATGAGCATTCATTTAAGAACCGTTTCACATGTCCAGCTTGGGAACAATAGGTTCAAGGTTTTTCCAGCAACTCGTGTCTTTTATGCATCGTAATTGATTCTGATTAATTGTTTGATGTTGGCCCGGTTTACTTTGTTGACCATTTACAGCAGCGTAGGAATTAAATGACAGAAATTAAATGAGGGTTTAGGCCCTTTAAGATCAATGAGAATCCTATTAAAATATTTTGATAAATATCTTGATAAGTCAAGTGCAAAACATTAGGCGAAACCTCAGCTATGGTAATGATCTACTCAGTGCTTTAATGTAAACCTATCTACTTTCTTCTCTTCTCTCAGGTAATTACTTACAGTTTGTAGCTGTCTCCCTCACACATTTACATTTTCAGATTGCTTGTCTTGCTGAGGCGATTTTAATGTTTTTTCTTCATTCTGAATCTGTGCAGTTCCACCCGCATGGACTAATGATTTTTCTGTAGTGCATTTGTAATCAAATGCATTTGTTTTCCCGGCCAGAGCGCTCACGTTAACCTCAGCAGACGAGTATCCATTCTCCCTCTCTTTCTCTCGCATTCTGCCCCGTTTTGTTTCCTTTTTTCGGCGGTAAGGGCAGTTCGACGTGATGAGGTGTGTCTTAATATTGGAGGTGGAATATGAGCACCTCAGCAGGGCATCTAAATTAACTTGAAGCTGAGGAATGAGGAAGTCTCGTAAAGAAAATAAATAAACAAACAAAGAGACAACAATAGTATAATCGGCACCCGTTGAGATCCGAATGGAACGATGGTGATCAGAATACTAAGTCGCACTTTTGTTCGATGTTCCAATATCCAGGAGCGCTTTTGTGCCACTGCGCTTGTAGAAAGTGACAGGTGCAATATTTGTTGGATGATGTTTACAGGTCGGGTCATGCAGAGTACAATGCTCGGGCTTGCTCAAGATCAGTCGATCTGGAATCCAAAGCGCGCATTTCTCGAGTCCTTTCGACCGATGATTGATAGGCCTCAGCTGCGATGTTCTCAATCCGATCCTTGCCTAAGATAATGCGTTCTCCTTTTGTCTGCCTATCACATAATGCAGTGGTCGAAGATGACAGAGCGCTCGCCGCACTTTGCGGAGGGAGCGAAATGATATCTTTTTCATTGGAGCAAAACCAGAAACTATAAGGAGGGGGGAAAATAGAGAAAAAGATGGAAAAGTTCCCCCGCTTTCTGTCTCCAGAGAAAGAGAGGCCTTATTATCCGTCTGCATTTGCATGATGAGAAAACACAGCTCATATTCATCTTAGTAAAGTTGTAATAAATGATTTCAACAGCATCATCATCAATTTTACGCAGGTGCGCTTGTGAAAATCACTCACTTCAATCAAAAGAACCTTATCTCCCCCTTTTAAAGACGGCTCATTTTTTACTATCACACACTGTAACACTGAAATTTGGAGGAAAGAGTACAGGGAAAGATAGACAGACAGACAGGTAATCTTCCTCTGGATGGCGCTACTAAGAAGAGGTAAGAAGTAAATGAACACACACACGTTTATATCATAGACTTTTATTGTTTTTACTGTATGTAACTACTTATGATTACCATAGACCAACCTAAACCTAAAACATTAAAGGGATAGTTCACCCAAAAATTAAAATTCTGTCATCGTTTAATCACCATCTTGTCATTTCAAACCTGTACGACTTTCTTTCGTCCGTTTTGCAGAATGTTGGTCCCCGAACAATGGCGGTACCCATTCACTTTCATTGTATGGACACAAATCCATGCAAGTCAATGGGTACCACAGTTGTTCGGTTACTAACATTCTGCAAAATATCTTCTTTTGTGTTCTACACAAGGTGAGTCTTGCCAAGATGAGTTGTTGTCATGGTTAACTAGCCCTTTAAGCGCAAAGGTTAACACATTAAATGTAAATGTAGAACACAAAACAGGTTAATCATAATTATTTAATGGGTTTGCTTAAGTATTTAAATGAAACCAAGTATTAAACAGTAAACATGAGTGTTAAGAGTGAAAAGAGATCAAAATGAAGCAGTGGAAGTGGGTGATGTTCAGGGGGTCACTCTCAGCTAAATCAACTACTTCAGCAGAATTCCCAAATGCCAAGACAACACCTCATTCTATAATGACCAAAGATGCTCCCAATACACCAAAGCCTCCGCCTCAAACACACACCGCCACAGCTGAGGGAATTAAACACAGCGTCATACACAACGCAGGCCGTTGTTGAGCACTGCACACCTGCTCCTCAAGAAAGTCTTAATTGGCAATTACTCCAGTGCTTTTGTAACACTTGTATGCCTGATTGTGTTCAATCTCATTTTAATCAACAAAGGTCAAATCCAGGACAACAGCTAAAGTAAAGCTTAATAAAGGTTTGTTACTTTGTAACAAGAACGTATTGTTCGTATTAGGCAGTGATTACGAAGATGATTAGATTCATTACACATTTATTGAAGCATTGGTGTCTCTTTTGCAAGTGTTTAAAAAGGCTATAGTCTCTGCTTTAATAACACAAAAGAATATTTAAAATATACATCAGAAAACATTGATTGTACAATTTAAATGTAAAAATAGTTTTAAATTTCAGTTGTGGTAAAACGAGAGCGCTTTATATTGAGTTTTGGTTAGCTCCGGTATCCTTTCAAAAATGACAACTAACAGAAAGCTGAAGTCACAGTTTTATCAGATTAAAAAGTGCAGGTTTTGTTGTCACGAACACACAATTTGACTGTGTTCTCTCATTTGAGTGTTACATAATTCAGTGCTTTTGAATGGCTCATTATACAGGTTGGAGTGCACTCTCAGCCCATATCCATGACAAAGTGGCCTCAGGTTAGAAAACCCTTGTATATAAACTCATAGACTGGTTGTTTTTATCTTGATAAGCACTGGTAGGTGTGAGAGAATTTAAAAGGTTATTCATCTCCTGTGTGAGAGAGACAGAGAGAGAGAGAGCACTAATGTTTTTTGTCGTGTAGTCTCCAACCCGTCTGTACACTCATTGGTAGAGAAGTTAAGTACAGAAGTGCAAAATATGAAAAATATTAAACTGAAACTAAAACCTAAAACTATGTTGGATTTCGCTTTTTGTTAATAATTCGCTGCCTCGGATGTGGCGGAATAAAGGCTGCAAAAATGCTTAGTTTCATTTTCATCACTTGAATATTAATATTTCTTTATCTTATTTTTAGCTGAAAGTTTCTCAGTTGATATTGTTCTGTCTGTTGCTGCAGCGTGAGCGAAATTCTTCCAGCACTGTTTGTTCAAATTCCTCTAATATTACCAGTGTAAATAAATGTGTGGATTTTTATTTAATACTTTTGCTGTTTTACATTTGAAATCTTCAGATATGTTCCCATAGCTCAGTCGGTGGATGTAAAGCCTAGAGGGTTCGATTCCCAGGGAGCCCGAACATACAGTTTAGATGAACAGCATTTTGGATAGCAAACTTGCTTTGGATAAAAGTGTCTGTCAAACGCATAAAACCAAAATGAATAAACCTACAAGAAAAGACAATGTAATATATGGTTTTACTTGGCATGGAACTTAAACATCATTTAAAGCCAACATTTTGATAAAATCCTCCTCTGTATGTCTGTGTGAATGTGTCTTGAGTGAGATCAGAGAGCTGTTCTCCAGTAAAAGCCAGAGGAGCCGTAGGTAGATGCGGTGCTGGCAAATGCAATCACGCTCCGGTTTGCGTAATTGGGTTTTAACACAAGGGAACAATAACATCTACCCTCAGTGTTTTTGACACGGCTCCAAAAACGCATTACTGCTCGGCGAGGATACCTCCACATTATGTCTTTCTTTCTTGTAATATACCAGCAGAAACGCGCACGCTTGTTCCCTCTCCCACTCGTTCGCCCGCTCGCTCTTTCTCTGCTTTGGCAGGAAGCGAGGGAGTGAGAGGAAGTACCGGCACGTAGCATGTCTTCATTAAAGTGTCATTCTCCATTATTTGGCTCCTATCTCAATTAGCACTAGCTTTAATAAAGGAGCCCTTTCTCACCATCTATCTCCCATCTTCCCCACCATCTCGTTCACTTTCCTTTAGGTTCCCTCGTAGGATGGAGAGGAGAAGAAAAAGCATAGGTGAGACCGGTGTTGTTCTCCTACCTCTCCTCACTCGTGTCTGGATTTTGACGGCGTACGAGGGACGGCGCATCGGCGGCTTTCTTTCTCTTTCCTGCCCTCTCTCTTTCTCTCACCCCCTCTGAGAGCAATTAGACCTGCTTGCCTTTGGCTGAGCTGTGAACGCAGGCGGCAGATCCCCCTGTAATCACCAATGCAGGGAAGCCACCACATCGTTACACCACTGTGGGTCACAGCGGGGCCCTATCACCACACGTTCCACAGGAGAGAGAGATTCACATGCTCGCTTTCCTTCTGCACACCATGCCCCTGGAGATAACTCTTTATTTAAGTCTTGTAAACCTATATAAATCTAAAGGCAGAGATCACACGTTCCCCCGTGCGGCGGCACTCTGGGTATTACCATACCCCCGTACGCTATTTCCCACCTCGACCCTTTTTCCGAGGGGCCTCAGAGCTGCCATTTTATATTTAGCCCGGCCCCGTGGCCGACCGCCGCGGAACTCGAGCTCCGTAATTGAGCGCATACATTTGCAGTATCTGTATGTGACAGTAGGTGACAGCCCCTCTGCAGAGGTGAGGACGGCTTGGGCTAGTCGCCGGCTGATCTCTCAAATTGTACTCTAATTGGGGGATATTAAACAAGCCATTCTACTTAGCCTCTGGGAGGCCGATCCATATTCAGCCTGCTCTTCATATCTAGACCGCCTCAAGCAGCCGGGCTCGGGATAAAAGTGCCGCCTCAACACGTGGATATTGTGCATAGATATGGATCATTCATAGATCATTTTGACTCGGAAAAAAACCTGTGTACAGACACACGTTCTATCATGTAATCTGCCGTTGTTTTTGATAAAGTCTCGCATTATTAATGCATTTCAATGTTACTCAAGACTGAGGTTTTGAGCGTTCGGTTAGTATTGTCGCAACAAACTACAGATTGAAGGATTGTTACCCTGTTGGTGTCAAACATCTTTCAAACTAACTAAACCAGCACAAGCATTTTTTTGCACATATGTAATTTGTTGTGCTTATCATATGCATAATAGCTCTTTCAGAAGTGAAAATATGAAAATGAAATTGCTGTGATTATTGGTAATGGGATTATTGACACATTGAAGCGTTTGAATTGGTTGATTTTAAGGATTTGTGACTTTCATTATTCATTTTTAAGATGTGCAAAACTTTTGTCATTAAATGGTGGAGAAAAAATAGATGGAAAGTAATGTCCTACAATTGTACAGAATTACAAAAGATTCATACGATTTTTTATTTTTGTAAGTTTATTACTTATGAATTTAAATACATTTTTACATTACATTACAAGAATAAAACCCCCCTGCAACAATGGATAGTGTCACTTTTATGTAACACAACTGTCAGTGAGAGGATCCAGGAATTTATTCAGAATATCACATATGGTTTTGAGCAAAACATGTAATGTAATTATGGCACAAGTATCAAAGACATTCTCGTGCTTCACTGTCATTGAAGTAAAGGACTCTTGACTTTGACAAAGAGGAGACGAAGGCCAGACGCATCCTGCAGACCCGCAAACGATCGCGTGTGAAAGCTAGAGGAGGTCGCTGCGATTCTCTGCCTCTGTCGGCTGTTAGTTTCTAATTGAAGATTACTAAACGCACAACAAGGTGCTCTCGCTCATGAACATTCAGAGGTCGATGCAATTTAGCAGGGCAACACTCCATTAGAAAAGGCCAATGCCATGGCTTAAGGGGAACAATTTTAATGATGAAAATGTTGTTTCTCCAAATCAAACATATTACTTATGCTACTTTTTTTTCTCTGTTGAGAGACATCTGTGATCACTCAGACTTTCATCCGAACACAGGAAAGACGAGAGGAAACGAAACAAAAAAGGAAAAAAGAACAACAATAAACACAAAAATGATTTATAAGAACATCCTCTGGTGCTTATTCTCAAACCCCTTCAAACACACATGCACGCACACACACACACACTCGTACATATATTAAAAAAGCAGGGTGGATGTTTATTAATATATTATATGCCAGGCATGGGAATGTGGCTGCTGAGGAGTGTAATTGCAGCGTTGGAAACATTCCTCGGAGGAGCTTGGCACATATTAAAAGGGAAAACTTGAGACATGTTTGTGATAATATTCCTAATAAATCTCAGCGCGGGCCTCCTACTCCTTGACGTTAACAGTAACACGGCCGTTCATCTTGGCTGGAGCTCCAGAATTCAAGATTGGTCACAAACAATCTGAACGGCACCGGATTGCGCAGAAAGACGCTGTCCCTGTGTGCGCCTCGCGCTCCCATAAATCTCCTCTTCCTCCTATGCAAATGATGCAAGGCTTTTAATTGATAATTTCTCACATGGGCCTGCGCGATGGTGGACTGGAGGGTTCTAATGAGAGAGAGCCTATAGCATGTACTTTAAAGCCAGAATGAGCAATCACCCTGGGAAGTGGGGTAATTATTTAGCCCTGGGTAGGGATGAAGTGTGTGTACTAATGTGTGTGTGTAGCAGATGCGTGTGTATTTCTGTGAAGACGAACAGAAAAAAGAAGGCAGGTCTTTTAGTGTGTGTGTGTGTGTGTGTGTGTGTGTGTGTGTGTGTGTGTCTGTTCTTGAATGTTACCCTGCTTACGTAAGCGATGCTGGGTATAAACGGCGAGTTAAAAAGAGTGTACTTGTTCTCTTTTAATACAGGTTGTGATGTAAACGCCTCCCAATCGATTTCAAATGTTAGAACGTGTGATGCACAGCAAAAGCAACAAAACAATGTTACAACACACACACACACACACACACACACACACATACTTATATATTATTGGCCAGTTCACATTGACATCACCACTGACAATTTCATTTGATTCCACACAAATAATGGACCCAGGATAGAGATAATCAAAAATTAATGGTATGAATAATTAAAAAAGAATAATTCTTCATGACAAACGTCAAAAAATCAGCACCTAGCCCCAGTCTCTAGTGCGCAAAGAGCTGCGCTTGGTCGAGGGGAACCAGAACTATTCATGAGGATGAAACATCAGTCTGTTTATCTTTATTTGCGTTTGGCTAAAATATGTTGGAGCTCCATCATACGTTCAGATAAACTGATATAAATCTGTCTATTCCCTGTCATGAAGAGTATATGAGAGAGACAGAGTCCCAATGTTGTTTTAACCTGTTTATGTAGACCTGTTTGATTTGTGTGTAGCGGATCTGGGGAAAGAGAAACAGGTCTGGGGCTTGTATACGTGAGCACATCTTTCATTTTCTCTCTCTGTTTAAGTGTACTAAGGGCACCTTGCTATTTCACTGATGTTTATTCAAAATTTCTGTACAGTGTATATTCAAAGTAAAGCATTATATGTGTTTATATTGATGTTTATATTGAAGTTTTAAATGCAGTGCATTTTTTTGCTCACACGCTATCTTTCTCACACATACTGTATTGATGTACTGAAGTATGTTTAAAAATGTACTAAATATTTATACTTTTTTAAAACTAATTTTAAATTTGCAAACATATCAAATTTGATAAAGCTTTCTTGAGATTTGTTGACTGTTATGAGCTGTACAGTAATGAATAAACAATCTGATGACAGCCCATAATTATAGCTTCACACCAGTAGGGGGAAGAGTATACAAAGAAAAGCATTAGTGTAATGGGATATTTACAGTGATCTGAAGAGCTCTCAGCTTAGAGCAACTTTAAAACATACATACAGTAAATGTCTTAAGCATACGTGACTCTATTTAATATCCATCTGTTTTTGATTTGTTTTTAAAATTAAGTAATGATGGTAATTAAGTAATGATGCTACAAAAAGATTGTTTTTGTAAAAATGGGAGAGATTGGGGCTGTCATACTTTAAACTCCACAGAATATTTCTTGGGGTATGTTCATTTTTAAAGTAAGTTTATGTCTGTAGCTACTAAAGATGTTATTGAACATTTTAACTTTGACCAGGAAAAAACATTTACATGTTGGTTTTTTTCAATCGCAAGGCATATGGGGCAAACTGTCAAAATGGAAACTAAACAAATTGGAAATGAAACATAAATGTGTTATTATAAGTAATAAATAAGCAATGAAATAACAATGGCATTTATTAGTTTTGGTTACTGTTAATTAATACATAAATTGAAAATCTTAACCCAAATTTTATATATACTATTGTTCATGGTTAATTTAACATTTATTAAATTAATATACAGTTGTTGTTTATTTACAAATTATTATATCAAATGCATTAATTAATGTTAAGAAATTAAATCGTATGTTATTAGTTGTTATATTAGTTGTTAGTTGTTATTTTTGGAATTTTATTTTGGTAAATAGATTTCACAAAATAATTTAAAGTTTTTTTTTTTGCAGTGATGTTGACAGATTTGTGTTGACTGTGTTTTAAACAGTCAGAGAAAATTATGTGTAATTAGATTTTAAAAATAGTTATTGTGTGTATTAACTAGCCTGTTAACTAGCTCACATCAGAAAAACACCTACTATTAGTTTTCTAATCAGATCATGTAAATTTTTCCAAACCAGCATTAAAACCATGTCTATGAATTATTAATTCACATCAGTTTATGTTCTAGTTTATGTTAACAAAATATTATAGTTTTTATTTGTCAGTAAAATAACCATAAACCACCACACACACACACGTCCCCAAACGTCCCAATCCCTGAGTTCAGCTTTGAAAGTTAGCTCAAAGAATCAAAGCATCACCTCTGCACTACATCAATACCACATTTTATCAGTCTGCCGTGATTATCCATTTATCATCTTGATCTTTCTCTCCCTCTCTGTGACCCATTTTGATCTCTCCTTCTCTGTCTTTCCTGTCCTACAAACACGGCGCCGACTCTCGCCTTCCTATCTCGTTCGCCCTCTTCCTTTTCTCTTCTCCTGCTCACTAAAGGGGGTTCATCAGCGGGCTTGTTGTACAGCGCAGTAATTAGCAGCGCATGCTCGTATTAATTAGTGGTGAGTGATCTGGTTTTATTAATATGTACTGGAGAGCGATGGGGCAGGAGTCTGAAACAATGGGGCGGGCAGTTGGGCGGCTGGATTGAAGTGCATCCGTATCCGCTGACCTCGGCACACTGGCGTGATGTGGGACAGCCAAATGGTTAAACCCATTATTAAACATTTTATGCTAATGCTGTTTGTTTTATAAGCAAATTAACGGTGTGGATTTGCCGAAAACAGGTGCTGTGGTGTGAATGCGTACTAAATGATGTGATACTGGAGGAATTAATTAGAGCCTGTGCGGTAATTAGATGCAATAATTTGTGTGATTAGCGGCCTGTTTAAGAAGGAAGACACACTCACCAGTTAATGCGCATATGCACGCACACACCATTTCTACCTAACGCATATGCCACGTATGCTCGGATGGGACAGTTGTTGTGTGGTTTAGTGTTGCTTTTAACCACAGTGAGAGAGAGTTTGAGAGATCCTTCAGAAATGTTTCATTAAAAAATGCTGAGGTGGCTACTGCGTGCTAATTACTAAAATGAGCCGGTGAGGGGGGGCACACATCCCTCTTTAATTCCTTTCTTCTTGTCCTTCCACACCCCCACTCTTTCCTCAAAAAACCTCCTTACCTCAAAGCTACGGGAAGCTCCACGAAGCACTTCTAATTTTTGTTTGGTTAAGAAGACAGAACCTGTTTTTTTCTTCTCATCCTTCCTTCTGTTCTTTTCATGACTTATTATTAAAATCATAAAGTGCATCATTAATTTTGCAGATGCTGTGCAATCCGAGCTCATTCGGATTCTGTTAACAAGGCAGCTTTGCATTCGACCGCCGGAGTCAGTCAAGTGGAAACGAAACTCTCTGAGAAGTTTTCAGGAGACGAGATGAACGCAGACAGCCGAGTAAACAGAGTCCAAATCATTGTTTTGAACCAACAAAACCAAGTATATACAGGTAAGGAAAATAAACACTCATTCAGTCAAATAAACAAGCGATGCGTTTGACCGAAATTCTGATCGTTTGGACGTTTTGGGTGCAAATGTTCTCATTCCGTGACTCGCGCCAACAATAACACGGGTTTAGTGTTCCAGTTTCGAAAACACCTCTCCTGCTGGGGCAATGGTCATCCTCTCAGGCCGTCACTGACACTATGTATGAACCCATCCTTTGGTAAATCCGTTAATAAATTTCTTCACGTCTCAAATGGAGCCAAACCCAGGCTAACTTTGTATGGCCAACGGGACACGTCCAGATCCAACCCCCCACCATTATTTAAGCATCAGACGCTAACGGTGATTGAAACCACTTGTTGATGAGTGTATGTCCTCTGGCCCTTGCTTTTATTGCTTTCATTTGAGGCAGATGCATGAGGGCAGATTTGAATGACACCCAATATGCTCCAAATCACCTCATGTAACCCTGTTAGGCCTCATCCCATTTTCAACACTCCACAGTAACCGGTTTCCCCATTTATAGGCTGCGGGATCTTTGTGAATGGCTGATGTTATGGTTAAAACAAATTTTACTGTCTTATTTGTCATTTATGCCTGACAGCATATCCTGTATCCATTATGCATCACAGGGTTGAACTGATTTTGCATGCTAAAAAACCTTTTATTCGATCATTCTTTGACTAAAATTGGTTTAAAAGTGTGAAAAAACAATATATATCATGTTGAATGTTTCCTGTCAATTTTCAGTGTGTCTTGCAGAATACCAGTTCAGATGTCTTTTGTTCAACCTCATGATCAACTCCACAGTGGCAGGAAAGCCTGTGTTGGGGCACACACGTACCTGCTGTAATTGTGAAATAACAAGCGCAACCTGGGGGACGCAATTTGTCATCTGTTATATTAGAAGAGAAAAAACAAGTGAGAAGCATGTATTGCTCTTTTCCTTAATGACCGCTTCCTATTCTCCGAGCACCCCACGCAGGAGCTTTGATATGTCGCTGCGTTTAGAATATGCATATATGAAAAAGTGCAACGTAAACACACATGCAAACATACAATAAGCATAAGGGCCGATATGTGGATATTGTTACGCTAATGAATGAACAAGCGCGATTTGAGATACCCAGTTTATGAATCATTTATGTCATTATGAAAAATGACATGACAAGCTTAAAGGGCCTTCGAATATAAATTTGTGTGGAGGAGAAAGTCTATAGTACATAGAGTGTTCCCGGTAGAAATGGGGGTGGCCGAATGGGACTTTGTTTAAACATGAAATTCATATTGGCTTCCTAAAGCTGAAATAGACGAGGGGGCCACACGGAGCTCATAGGAGACCACCGAACATGAATTATTACCAAATATAATTTCAGCTATTAGTTCACCATGCTGAGTATCAATCACCAACATCTGAGGTGGAAATTAATATTTTGCGCAAAAAAATAGAGTAAGAGCGAGACTGGGACTCATTTTCTAAGATTTCGCTCTTTTTTCATAAGCTTTTTTTCCTCCTGCAGAGTCTGACATTTTTATGTGTGGTGTTGGGATGGGTCTGATCCATTACCATACAGATTATCAGTGGCGAACAATTGCACAGAGCAAATTAACATTTTGTGTCAATTGAGAGTAAAAGAAAAATAAAGAAAGAAATCGAATGGGTGAGAAGAATTATGTGTAACAGTTCCAGTTTTGTCTAATCACTGCCAGGCTCCATGTTTTGTCTCGAACGGAAATGAAAATAGTTTTAGAGGGAAATTCTGTGGTTTTGATGCTCGTCCTGGTTTGCTCAGGGTTTTCTGTATGGCTGCATATGGAATGAGAGGGCAGTTCAAGATTATACTTGAATCATAACATAATGGTCAGTGCAAGAAATTTAAATGCATGCATTAAAGGGGTCATATCATGAGAATAATCTCAATAAAAAAAATCTCAATTTTGAAATATAAATGTTATGAGATATAGAAGGTTGTTACACCGAAAAAACCTCATTATGTAACTTTTATCAAAAACAATCTACTATAATGGCTCATTCTGAAAATTACAGGTCCATGAAGATATTTTGTAAATTTCCTACCATAAATATATAAAAACATTTTGTGATGCAGCAAAATCACAAACAAAAATAGCCATAAACACACCTGCAAACTTCACTTGCTGCTGCCGCTCCTTGTGAATTACCCACTCAAGTTTGGTATCTATGTAAAGCTTGACATTGACATCATAGTGAAATGAATGGTTAAAATCGGACTTTGATGCTTGTTATCTTAGAATTAGATTTTCACAGACTGGGTCACAAATATAAAATTGCATGATATGATTGTAACTTTAATTGTTACAAAGCAGAAGTTTTATGGTGATTCATGCAAAAAAGGCAAAAACATTTTTAAGTAGGATTAATTATGAAACGAAACAATGTATTTACAATTAAAAAAAAAATGAAAATATGGTTATGTCACCCCTAAATGATATGCTCAAAACTGAATAGGACATCCTGCCCCTGTTGTCATGGAGACGCTGTCCACCACACATAAGTTAACACTCAGTACTTTGTTGGAAATCATCAATTACAGGGCAGTCGCTGTCAGATCAACTCTGAAATGTTGCAAAATGACAGACCTTGAACTGTCACGAGGCCGCCGCACATCCTTTCCATACTGTAGGCGCACATTATGTCTGTGTTGTTTTGGCCTGATCATATGTCAAAATGAATAGGAAAGAAACAGGAAGGTTTTATATGGAGCTGGTGAGATGGACGCTAATGGCCTCTTTGGTTTGACTGTATTACACTTGGTTTTTTTTCTTCCGTTCATTGTTTGTGCAGCGACCTCTGGTTAAGAGTGTGGTAGTTAAGGGTTACTCGACTGAACGCATTTCCTCCTGATTAACTTGAAGCCTGTCAGCTTTGTGAGACGTTCACCCACGACCCCTCTAGACCAGACCCCCCCACCCCACTCCGACTGCTCTTCCTAATAGATGTGAAACACTCCAGTCAATAATTTTTTACTCGTCTTTATCCCTCTCTCTCTTCCTCAGAATGCTTCGAGTCAGGACAGAGGTTCACATCCGAAAGTTCAGCCAAATGTTATCTAGCACAGGGAGGTTTCAAAGGGGAGGCCCGCTACTCCCCCTCTTCTAACTTCTTGTTTCTCACTTTCTCTCTCGCTCTGTCCTTCTGTCTCTCTCTCATTCCCCCCCCACCCCAGCTGCCTTTCAAACTCGCAGCCAATAAGTGTCTGTGATAACATCAACAGCTGTCAAAGACCCAGGCAACTACGCTTGTCTCGTAAACCCAAACACCTGTACTCTCTCATTCTCTTGATTGTTATCCCTCATACGCACGCACGCACGCACACACGCACGCACACAGTGCTCTGCTCTCTATCACTCACATTGGTTTGATTTGCCTGTCAGTGAGAAAGGGATGTGCCACGATCTGTGAAGGGGTGTGTGGGTGTATTCTGTGATGGGAGGAGGGGGAATTTGTAAACTGATGGAGGGAGATAGAAGGAAAAAGGGAGAGGAGAGGGAGAGCGACTCTTCAAAAGTTTGGCACAGTTTGAAAGGAAGATCTGGGGACTTACAGAGAAGATGTCACAACAAACTGTAGAGCGTCGCCCCTCTTCTACTTTGCCACCTCATTGCGTTGTTTAATAAAGAGAGGAAAATGTGTATGCGTGTGTGTGTGATATTGCGTGTCAACATATGTTTGCATTTAAATGCCAGTCTCATCACCAGCTCTTGCCTTACGTGCACACACCACCTGTCAGTCTCCAGATGCACATTTCCTCCACCGTCTCCCCGTCTGCACGCACACTTTCGGGCACAAGGATTGCTGGACCCAAGCTGCGTAATCCGCTTTTCCCCCCCGGAGGCTTTGGATCCCATCGCTGGTGCTGTCATGCCGGGCTGCCATATCCATCATTTAGTCAATGAGAAGTAATGACAGAGTGGAGCAAAACAACAGCAGTCTGTCTGCGGGTTCCTGTTTGAAGGGAAACAGACTGGGTTGCTATGAGACACGGCCCCGGTGGAGCAAGGCCACAACTCTGATGCATTCTGGGATTTCTATGAGAAAGATTTGGTCTTTGCGATCAGGTGCAGGCTGAAAAAGGACAGTCTGCTTTTGTGGTATTTTTTATGTTTGTGCAAGGCTTGTAAATGTCACGTAACAAGAAGTGAAATATGCATGAGATGGGCATGGCGTCTGGAGCGAGAGAGGCTGGGTGGAGACAGGAAGTTCTCAATCACAGACGAGAGGAAATGTGTTGTGTGTGTGTGTGTGTGTGTGTGTTTGTACAGAAAGAGAGAGAGAGAGTAATGAGGGAGTGTTTGTCAAGGGTGAGCTGTTCGTCTTTCTCTAGTTATTCTGATATATGTGTGAGACATATTAACAGTAGACTGGCAATCCTATCTTCCAGTCCTATCTTCCAGGGAGTGAAAGAAAATGGTGTAAAAGAATTTAAGCATTGCAGGAGTGTGAGTATGTGTGAGCATGATAAAAG
Source organism: Oreonectes daqikongensis (assembly GCA_026939265.1). Lineage (NCBI taxonomy): Eukaryota > Metazoa > Chordata > Actinopteri > Cypriniformes > Nemacheilidae > Oreonectes > Oreonectes daqikongensis. The sequence continues at coordinate 4,310,428 of JAOTQM010000343.1, read as the reverse complement.
TTTGTGCTTACGGGCACAAAGTTTTCTTTCAACCCTGATTCTTATGTTTTAAAATGTCTAAATACTGCTGTTTTAGTGGAATTCAGTTATATCCATTAGTTGTAGCAGACAAAATAGCAGAAGTGGAGGATTTGCTCTGTGCGCTCACCGTGAAACCATGAAGTTTGCTGTTGCCATGTAAATTGGTCTTTTTGTTCATGAAAAATGTCCACATCAAAAAAAGAAAGTGTGACTAGTTGACTGTATGAGGACATTACTTAAGTCAAAACTTGAAATATAAATTCTCAGAGAATGTATTTATTACCAATGTATGAATCATCTGTTTATATATCTAATGATAGTCAAGACATCTGAAAAATATCAGTTTAAGCACAAGTGTGCTTTTATAAAAGAATAAAAAAATTATGCATTACGGACACAAGTTTTTGAGAGACAGCATACTTTGTATTTCTGTGAATTAAAATTAAAAAGCAATAATGGAGATGGGAGGGCTTCATAGACCATAGAATAATTGTTTTATTTTAATATTCATATGTCCATTTCTGAGGATTATGGACTGTTTTGCATGAGACAATTCACTTACCTTACACTTATGGAAAACTATCATTTTAAAACAAGAAAATGCTTTGAAAAAGACTTCACGTATTTAAGCCACAAAATATTGACATCTGATCTATCAGTATGGTGAAAACCTTTTTTTTTCATTTTAAAGGGACACTCCACCCAAAAAATGAAAATTCTGTCATAATTTAAGTTGTTCCAAACCTATATACACTTCTTTGTTCTGCTGAACACATAGTAGGAAAAATAAATAATATAAGAATCAATGGGGGATGAGATCTGTTAGGTTACTGACATTTTTCCAAATATCTTTCTTTGTGTTCAGCAGAACAAAGAAATGTATACAGGTTTGGAACAATCTAAGGGTGAGTTAATGATAACAGAATTTTCATTTTTTGGGTAGAGTGTCCCTTTTAGGTTGACATTTGCATGGAATTTCCCATTTTCAAAAACACAGATAATGTCATGTACTTAACACAATATTGTACAGCATTACTTTAAAAGTAACATTTCCCACTATTCCTCATGACCATGTGATTTGCGGATTTCCTCGTTTTAGTGCAGGATTCACCATATGCTAGAGTTTAACCCATGACTAATCGCATTGCCTGTGTCATATCACGGCTCTGTTCTGAGAACATCGAGCCTCCAGTCCTGGACTCCATGAAGACCACACAACATTTATGTTGAGCCTTTTGCCTCTTTACTTTTAAATGTGCGCTAACTGATATGAGATGACATTTAAAAAAATAAACACGAGCTGAATTTGCGCAGAGAATGCCCAGCAAGTATAAAAGTTCACATTTGTGCTGATTAAGTGTGTTTCATGTCACTACGCTTCACCCAAATACACCTCGTCTCTCCAATCATAGATGTTTTATGACAATCAGTTGCCACATTTGCTGGCACTGGAGAAAATGTGACAAAAAAAGTTCTATAAAAGCAGAGGATTGAAGTGTCACAAAACGAAATCCAGCAGTATAAGCAATTTATATCTTAAAATACAGTTCATATTGTTTAAGGCACTACATATATCTGTCAGCAGTGACATAAAATATGACTTTAATACACCATTACAGACAAAGGATGGGGGTAGGCAGAGGAAATATTTCTGCTGCTTTTTTTCGGTTAAAAGTGGGTTTGCTCTTTTTTATTATCACGCTAAAGACTCGATTTAAAAGCGAAACCCGCTCTTCCCTTTTTCAACCCCTGCCATGGATGCCAAGAAGAAACAAATTGCTGTGAAATGTATGACACACAAACTCAGATGTGGAAATATTTGACCTTTTCTTCCTCCATGATCCTGCCTTTAACATGAAAGAACAAAAACAAGCTTGACCGCCCATCCAGGTTTTGCTTTAGTCTGACATTAGATGTTTGACATGAGCTTGTTCATGTGGTGTAAATTATATTTAAGCATGGGGTCTGTGTCAAAATGTCTCCCAAAACACAAAAACATACTAGGGTTTCTGCATTTTATCATACAGTGTATACATTTTAAAATTGAATCTAGACAGAGGTTATCATTAAAATCAATTGAATTTATCATCATTGAGGCCATTCAGAGTCAAATTGATTTTATTTTTGAATTAAAGTAAAGTAAATAAACTTGATATGACATGTTTAGTAAAACAAACAAACATCAATATTTTTAATAAGTGGATATATTTGTGGTCTAATTTACTTTGTTCTTTAAATGTTAACAGTAAATAAATGTGAAAATATTTCCCCATTTAATTATAAATATATTCTGTTTGAATAGTACTTTCAAGGTTACAGAGTCTGTAAAATAATACGATTAGTAATAATAGATTTTCATTTAAAAAAATTTAATTTTTAATTTGAAATCTTTAAAATGTAATTCATGCAGATTACTTAAAAGCAAGATGCTGAAGGTTCAGTCCCGTGTGGCTGAACAGGACGTGTCTCTCCTGGGATTTGTAGGAACCCATCATGGGCACCTAGCAGCACCTCATAGAATGTTAGGCAATGTTTGTGCTTGTGGAACAAAGTTAAATTCGTTGCATGTTTTTTCTTCCTCTCTAGTTCTACACTTTTTATTATAATCTCAGGTTCATGGAACAGAGGCCTAAGGGTAGAGAGAGGCACTGCTCTGTAAACATGTGATAATTAGGAGCCCAGAATATCCGCTGTCATTGCACATTTTATTCCACCAATAAAGGATGTAAGGGGCTGTCATCTTTTTCCGTCACCATTTTTTCAGCATCAGCCACTCTATTTTTGTGCTTGTGGAACAGGTGGGACAGATCATCATCTGATTGAAGCCCCTGGTGTTAATGTTAATTAAAAAGTTTTAGAGGCTCTTCCTAAGCCACGGCCATGCTGACTAGCATGAAGTGCTCCACAGCTCCCCCCCAGGGTTAAATTTAAATGCGACCACACTGCCCCTTAAATTAAGTATAATGTGTGATATCAATGTTGTAACTGGCCTTAAAGCATTTTCTATTCTGTAACAGCCCACCAATGACTCCGCAGACACTGGGAAATGCTTTGTGTTAGTGCCGTATGCTGCACATATACTGTTGATCACAGGTTTGGTTAGTTTAAAATGTTTATCGCCACAGATTGCCGAATACATGCACTAAGACATAATAATATGCTTGTTTTAATATGATAATTTTATGCTTGCTTACATTACAAATAATTTGACACTGCATTGAAATTGCATCCCTTATCTCAAAGTACATTGCTATGGTTATGCAAAGGTCAACAGAGCACCTAAAAGCAGGGTGGATTAGCAAATAGTATTATCTTTAATATTGAGAAAGATTAAAGAAGTTATTTCTTTTTTCAATTCATTTCAATTTTATTTATATAGCGCTTTTCACAATGAGCATTGTTCCAAAGCAGCTTTACAGGAGGAAAGGGCCGACACGGCCCTGTGGCGAGGAACCCAAAGTCCAATGATAAATATATGGAGAAAAAACCTCGGGAGAAACCAGTCTCAGTCGGGAGGGCCAGGTCTCCTCTGACGTGTCACAGCTGCACTCAGTGACTATGATTAACATTTAATACTAAGTATTGTAAATACTGTTAGCATTAATATGACAACAAGTAGTCTGTTTTAGAAGTGTATAGCAGTTTGATTCTTTGTAAACACAGCTTGCATTGCACCGTTATGTTGTGACCTTTGGCAAATACAGTGTGTGTGACTCTGTATTTCCAAACATGCGTGCATGTGACTTTCTTCAGTTGCTTATTGATAAAACAGGCCATGTGCTCTTTGTTTTAAGAAAGGGGACACAAGTGATCAAAGTACAGTTCGTTTTTATATTTTCCATTTGAAATACATAGCATGTATTTCATTACTTCCACCCTTGCTGTGCATAAGCATAAAACACTGTTTTATACAGTCACACATGAAACAATAAAACAGGAAGTGTCTGATTTCAGTTCTTCTGATTGAAGATCAGAAGATGAGATCCATATCAGATCAGTGGGGAGTAGCTGTTTGTTGGTGGTGGCATTGGCACAAAAGGCTGTCATTGTTTTAATGGGAGGCGGGCCATGCTGGGCTGTAATTAGCTTACTGCAGGTTGCTGGGCCCAGCTCATTTGTGTCAGACGCTGGGTAATTGTGTTGTAAAGTGTGGGGCGAGTGAGTGATGGCGCGGGCCAGCGCTGCAGGTGATTTGTGAGGCTGCGGCCTTGCTGTACGCATTACTAAGCCATCTTGATGTATTTATTTATGCCACGCAAATAAAATCAGAGAATCAAGAGTGCGGACGGCCCCTGCTAAGATACTGGCAGAACGGTGGAGCGAGAGAGAAAGAGAGTGCGAGAGGGAAAATAAGAAGGTGTATGTTTGTGTTTTTATGTATTATTGTAAGGCTGTAAATAGCCGAGTGAATTAAAGTGGGTGGAGGGTCGGTGCGAGCTTGTTTATATGCACGAGAATGCTTCATAAAAACAGGTTAGTGTGTGTGCGTGTGTGTATTTGCTGCAGGCGAAAGTACTTGCATGTCTCCAATCTTTCCTGATGTTGGGAACCGTGTAAGAACAGACGCTGCAGGCAGGCCCCCAGGCAGCCCTCAGGGCCTTCAAGACAACAGACACACACATACACCTGTTGTCACAAACACTCTCACCAGCAGCTAGATCCACAACACATATATACAAATCTGAGACATTCAGCATGCGCATTTTTAACAGTTTAGGGATGAAGTGATTCATCCGCCTCTTAGTTGGCTGGCCTCTCTGTTTCCTCCCTCTCTCTCTTTGAGACCGCTTAATTCCCACATATCCACTCAAAGAGCAGAGCAGTACTTCAGTCAACTTCAGATTAAATAAAAAAAGAAAGACAGGGAAAAACATACCTGCAGGAACGCCACAGCTGAATCAAAGCTGAGGTACGGCGGAGGGGTGGCTATTAGCACTACATGCATTTATTATGAGATACAGTAGGCAGGGTTTAATTATATGATGAAGTTGGCTGGGTGTATTTTGCTTCGAGTGACACAGGTTTATGCAAAGCCAGTCATTATCACTGTCAGGGAGAGAGAGAAAGAGAGCCAGGTTCAGTATTTGTGGCTGAAGGTGTCATTAGAGCTGTCGGAGACCCTGCTGGAGCCCTTTATGTCCTAACACACCAGTCGTCTGGACGACTTAATATATGTGAGTGTCTGCACGCTTCGTCAGATTGTCGGAGAAGGAATTTCATTGAAAACAAAAAAGGTCACGGTCTCACCCAAGGTCATTAACATTTTAACTTAATTTGCATGCAGTGCCTGTCAACAATGGATGTGATACTTTTGGATGTATACTTTACTAAACTTCAGCCACTTTCTCTGGCCATATGATACATTCTGAATAATGAGTTTTTGTAGATACATAACATCACCTGTCAGGGTGAAAACAGCTGAAGACCCACCTCTTCCGTGAGCACTTTACTGTTGTTTAACATGTTAACATGCGGGTTACATATTATTGTAGCCCAGTTTGTGCTGATTACATTGTTATCAGACTTTACCCGTTAATATGTTTAAAAGCAACTGAAAAAAGCACAAATGTCAGGGCATGTCAAAACCAGGCTAAGGCCCTAAAAGACCCTTAGACTCCAGAGAAAAACAATTCCGTTGTTCACTGTATACTTGCTTATACTATCTTAACGTTGTATCTGAAACTTTGTTTTACTAGCACTTCTCGTGAATAAAAGCGTCTGCCAAATGAATAAATGTAAATGTAACCGGACTGTCACATGACCTCGTACTGTTAGTTGAATGAAAGTGTTGGATCTTGATATTATTTGCTATGATAACAGTCAATTCCTGCAGTCAGACATCACATTAACAGCCTGCAGGCTTCAGGATTGACTTTTTTTTTAGTTATATTTTTGTCTTTACACCTTTAGTGGGAGAAGACAGTATAGAGCCAACAGGAAAGCATTGTACATTTAACATTTAAGTTTGCTGGTTCGTTTTAAGGTTGCTGGTTCGATTCTCAGGGCCGGCGGGTAACGGCTGTGGTGCACTTGAGCAAGGCACCTTACCCCCCCTTGCTTACTTGGAAACAAATGTATAGTATAATGCAGGGTTTGGGAACCTTTTTTCACCAAAGAGCCATTTTTCCCACTTTGGTCAATAAATTTTTTGCAAAAGAGCGATTTTATATGATAAAAAAGCATGTTTTATTAACTTGATTTAAATCCACAACTTAAAAACAGATATGAAACAGTGCATACATTTGGGGCGCCTGGAAATGACTTCCATTACTTAAAAACAACTCACATGTTTACATCAGGTCTCCGTTAAATTAGGCTTCATTATGGCTAACATATATCAATTTTAAAAAGTGCATGTTCCTATACTGATACTCACAAATACTGTATATGTGTCTTCTGGCTTTGTATTAGGTGTGTTCAACTTCTTGAAATGCCACGCAGACCGATCGGCATATGAGAGCAGAGTACCGCGAGAATGATTTGAAAACACGCGCAGCTCTGCTCTTGCGGTACTTTGATGTGCGCAGCACCTCACGAAAGCGAACATAACTAGCATCTTGCTAGCTTTGTAGGTCCATTTGTATGTGGCCATGCAAGACACTTACATACTGGCAGTGAAACTTCTCTGTCAAACTGGACAGCTGTATGTATGAACTTCATATGGTTCATATGCGTCAAAGACTGCTCGTACAAATATGACGAGCTAAACATAGCACAATCGCACTGACGCGTCGCAGTTTTTTTCCATCTGCCACCATCATACTTTGCTGCATGAAAGGTTTTTAAAACTTTTTACATTTGATTATTAAGCCGCAGAGCACCATAACTTTCAATAAAAGCATGACGCTCCTCTGAACTCCTTGCGGTCTGGGTAGCTTGAATCTGAGCGCGAGAGGTTACCATAGAAACGTAGTTTGCTAGTAATTAGTGTTGTGACACTTGCGCATAGCACTGAATACGCATTGGCCAGGACAACCTGAGATATATTATTGATATATATTGTTATGATGTTTTTAAGGTTCAAATGTTGGTGAAGACACCTGGAGAGCCACATGATTTTTGAAAAGAGCCATAGGTTCCTGACCACTGGTAGAATGCAATGTAAGTCACTTTGGATAAAAGCGTCTGCCAAGCGTCTGTTATTTTCAGTTAAGATAGTTTAGACATTCATTTTGGGTCTAGCCTTAAAGGGATAGTTCACCCAAAACACAACTGGAAAAATCTTTATGTTGTTGCTATTAAAGTCATGTAATCTGCATCTAATCGAAAAATGACCAAATAATCGTGTAGATACTGAACTAAAGGATGAAATCTCAAACATTCCTCTCATATATAATTCTCACTTATGTAACAAATGTCAAAGTCTTTAGTCTGGTTACATAAGCAGAGCAACAAGTCTTCAGTGTACTGTAACATTGTAAAACTTTTGCATTAGTAGCATCACTTTTCTTTTTCCACACAGTGTTTAATTTGAGAATCATATAGAGAGAGAGAGAGAGAGAGAGAGAGAGAGAGAGAGAGAGAGAGAGTGTCAGACTGATCCTGTCCTCTTGTCTTTCACAGCCTCATTGAGAGTTCTGCATCTCACTCTTTTATTGTACTTTTATTCTCTTTACCCCCTGCTCTCTTTGCCCTCCCAGTTCTTCTCTTGCCGTGCTTAAAGAATGACAAGAGCGAATGATCAAAACCTCCAAGTCTTTTTACCCTTGTCCATCACTCTGCATTGTGCTCCTTCCTTATATCTCACTGTCTTTCTCTCTCTTCAGCTGACAGGCTTTAACTTCAGAATGAAGCAAGTTTCTTGTGTTCCATGTGACCTGGTTCCTTCAGCAAACAGCGTACGATTAAAAATCATTATAGTATAATGCATATATTTTTTATATATTCTTTCTTTCTTTCTTTTATCTGACTTCATCTCTCATCTTACCCACACATAAACACACATTCTCCGCTTAAGAGTTGTTTCCATCTGAAATTGCTCTTTTTTTATTTAACTATGGTCCGTGGCGGGGTTGAGAAGTGAATAGCAACGCATATGTCACCAGGTATCCGGCGACAGGGCCCATGAGAGAGTCAGTATTTCCGCTGTCGGTCCTGTTCCGCAAGCACGCGGAGGAGCAACCATGCTTATCTGCGCCGCTGGTGCATTACCTGTCTGCAGGCTGCGGATCACTTCGGACAGTATCATTAAATGCCACGTCACAAACGTTATGGAATGATGCCCCTAGCCTTGCTGTCTCACGAGAAAGCTGATGGGGGGTTGTTCCGTGTACGTTTCGCAGAATCGCTGAAGAAGTGGTCGAAGCACGGGACGGACAGCGCGAAAGACACAATTGGCATTAAATTGTTGAGGAGAGCGGGATCGACTTTGACTGCTGCAGGAGGGGGCTGTTAGTGTGTGCGCTAGACGGTGTTTGTCACTGGAGTAAGGGCAGGCTGAGCAGACGTGCCGGGCTCAGGGAGAGACGGCTCGGGCTGAGCGATATGGATAGGTGAAGTCTCCCGGTGGGACGTGCTGCCGGGTTGTACGGAGCTGGGAGGAGAGAGGCTAAATTGAAGGTTTATTTATCCAATTCGCTGTCAAGGTCGGCTTGTCGGGAAGCTGTCCTGTGTGTGCTCACCAAATGCCAAAATCCCGACGAATTGTTAAGAGAAAGCTGAGGGCCCCGGAATCAATGACCTTTGTGCATCAGGCATCAACATGCCAGAGTCTCTTAAGGCCGTTTTTTCCTGCTATTACACGTGCCTTTTAAAACAAACCTTTAAGCGCTCGCACACCGGCACACTAGTGCGCATCCACAAACACAAAAACGAACAGATATATAAGTGAATAAAAATGCAGGCAGGCTTACACTGAAACTGTTGGTACAAGTTTGAGTGATAGAATATACTGTTACATGAAAATTATATATAGATACATATAGATTTGTTAAGAGAGATGTAAATAAAAGCTGATTGCATTGCAATCATGGCAGTGCAGTTAGCGTTCCCTCACTGCTGCATTGCATTTTACAAAGCACCGAATGTCACATTTCATAGAGTAAAAAGAAATGCTTTTCATGATTATCACTGAGCTTAAATTAAACAAGGTGGGTTCAAAAGGGTCAGTCATTTCACTTCGAATTAAGATTACGCTCAAAGTTTAATTGTTTATCATGCAGTGCTAGATTAGATGCAGATGGGTAGAAGATGACGTCTGTGTAGTTCCTGTTTTCTTGTATCAATTTCACACTGTAGGACTGAGCAGAGGCAGAGTTTGTAGGCACAATACTGTTTTACTTTAAAGCACATATGCTAATTTCTTTTTTTGTATTAAAAATGTCTCATGCTTAAAGGTGCTGTATGTAATATTTAGGAGGGTCTATTGATAGAAATGCAATATAATATACATAACTATGTCTTCAGAGGTGTATAAAGCGTTATGTTATTATTACATTAGAATGAGCTATGACATCTTTGTCCTGGTCAGCCACCGCGAGCAGTGCAGTGAGTCCTTAGTTGCAATTCTCGACCTCACCGCTAGATGCGGTTAAACTCTCTACATTTCTCTTTTAAAATGTCAGTAGTTGGTCAGGACCAGAATAGGTGTCATGGGACAAAAAAACTTTAGGAAAAATATTAACACGTTGAGGAAGAAGCGTTTTTCTGTTGGGATGCTGTATAATGTTTTCAAGTAAACCAATGGAGGGTCTGGCCGAGCTCTTATTGGTCAACGTGCCAGAATGCATGTACAGTTCATCTATTAATTATGCTATGAAGAGATATTTAAATTGCTGACCGCATGAGATAAGTGCAGGGCCATGGAAGATGTGTACATATTCACTGATCTCTAAATGGAGTTATGATGTTTCAAAAACCTATGCACCGTACCCTGCCTTCTGTGTCCACACTGTTTTCACTCGCAGTGTGTCTACTTGAGTCGTTGAGCTGCACTTCCAGTATTTTCGTTCAGTTACTTGCTTTTCTAATCACTGCACATGAGTGAGCTGACAAAGGTTTGATAGGAAGCTTAATTCCTTTATAGCATGTGGACAGACGGAGTGCTCCTATGGAGGGACCGCCTCGTCAAAGTTTCAGAAGGCCCTGTCAACGTGAAAAGAACATGACCTTTAAGTTGTATCAGCATGTTTGCTGATGCATACGGGGGAGTGGAAAAGGTTCCACTGCCAAGGAAAAAAAATATTTTTTTCATGTATTATATACAGTATATATATATTATTTTTAAAATGCACACACACATATATATATAGAGAGAGAGAGAGAGAGAGAGAGAGAGAGAGAGAGAGAGAGAGAGAGAGAGAGAAAGGAAGGTACTGTATATAATTATTAGTTTTATGTCATTCTTAATAATAAGGACATAGTCCATCTTTGAATGAAATAGGATTAAGTTCAATTAACAGAGTACATGTAACTAGATCAGCAATATGTACAGTTTTCCCATGTTTGAGATACAGGTTGGTACATTGGTTTAAATCCAGTATGAAAGGCAGACCACAGGGCTCAGATGAATTAGTTTCAGTTTTTTCCCCATCTGGCCGGATAAAATCCTTCTGCGCGTTTCAGTCATGCAATTGGCATTTCTCACACACGACTACGGGGTGCCGGGGAATGGCTTGACTGACAGGGGCTTTCAATCACAGCTTGTATGTTTCTCTCCTGTAGGCCTGATGGGAAACACAGGCTGAGGGATCAGAGAATGTAACCTACAGTGTTTCCTGTATTACTAACATATTTGTATCAGTTTCCATCTCACGCGCTTGGTAATGCTGGACACAAACATTCCTAAACATTTCTCTTATCTCCATGAAAACAAGGATAACTGGTAATGCCTACCAAACTGTAGGGGACAGCTTCTCATTGGCACAATATATGAACGGCCAGTGATTATTATTCAAATGACTATTATCACAGGATTCAGTGAATAATCTCTATTAAGCATGTGCATGTATACACTCAGTTTACTTTCATTTGCATTGTGAAGCTGCATTAGCATACAATGCCCTGTAGTGTATCTGCTTCTGGGGGCCGTGGATTAGCACACGATGCACTTTTATCAAACGTTGAGGCCTTTGCTCCTTTTTAACTTTTTTCTTTTGTCGTACTTTTTTCTGCGCATGAATGCGCAAGGCAACGTGATGCATATGTTGATTCGAGGAACAGAGACTTGCAACTGAGCTCTGCGGCTACATTTATTTTTTCAAACATGCTGGCCAATGCACAATTCAGATAGGCTCAGCCTTGGGATATTCATCCTTGAGAACACAAAGATATGCCGCACCACTTTCCTTTAGCTTTGAAACGTTGAGGTAAATCGCAATCACTGTTAGCTTAAGGGAAAATAAGACTTGAGGAAATATTATGGGTCTCAACAGATTTTACTCTTAACAATACAAAAAATGGTTACTTGTGCAGCAGTGTTTTTGATGCTTTATAGAAACCTAGTATATGATAGATTAATTTACTGTACAATCTTACTTAGAGACATACAAAAAGAGTTGGGAGTAAGTGCAAGGTGGCAACATTTCTGAGGATGCATATGGGCCATCCTTTCATGAAACATTGGTCTATAATACATTGTGTAATTAATTAATTCATTTATGTGAAGTAAAGCTTTATAAAATGCTGGAACCAAAACTTAAACTAACTTTAGTCTGATCTCATAGATGTCAGAAATTGCATGCAGCATACATCTTACAATTAGCACTTTGGCACCATCTTTGAGAAACATGGTAATGGCCAGGAATGTTTGCTTTAATCATTTAAATAGGATTCTAGTTTGTGGCAGGATAAATGAAAATATATATATATATATAAATTGCAAGACTACATCTGATTTATAGAAAAAATGCCAACTGTAATTTTTTTGGATGACAAAAGCAAACATGATACAGGCTGAAAAAAACACATGTGACCCTTGACAACAGAACTTAAGGTAATGTTTTTTTTATTTTTTATTTATATAGGTTTTGTTAGGATAGGACACTGTTTTGCCGAGATATGACTAAATCAAAATATGAAGAAAATCGCTTTTTGTTAAAAAGTTAAACGGAGGTGCTGTAGTAGGCCTCTGCTAAGAAGAAACAGGTTTGTTTTGGCTATTACTACAAATGTTCTTGTGCTTCTTAAGACTGGTTTTGTGATCCAGAGTCACATAGGACTCATTACCCAGAAGCCCATCTCTAGTGCTGCCCAAGTTCAGAAACAAATCACATGTGGACATACAAAAACACACACACAAAATTACACGCACAGGCTGTGGGTGGAGGCGGAGTGTGTTCAGCTAGAGACGAGACGCAGCCGCTCGGTGGACACAGTGTGGGTGTTGACTGATGACCAAACACCAGAAGTGTATCAACTCACCATGAGACTCAATAAACTGCACGAGGACTTGGGAGCATAGGCCACCTGAACCCATGCCAATTTGTGTGTGTGCACTTGCAGAAAAGCGCCCTTATCACAAATAATACACTAACAACACATGTTCATCACTTTAAGGGTGATGACCTTTGCTCTTTGCAAGTCAGATACTAAAACATGCAGGGTTAAAGGTGAAGTGTGTGATTTCTGTGCACTAGTGGTGCCAAATGGTATTACAGCCTGTTTGCTTGTAGGGCCTGGTTGGGCCGGACTTAACACGGTTTATGTATTAACTAATGCATGTGCATATCATTGACTAATGATGTGTGAGTTTTGTGTTTTAAAACTTTGTAAACATTTATTATTTGCAGTTGTGTTTGGTGTCAGTAGTGGACTGCTCATCTGAATATGTGTTTTACCCTTCATATATGTTGATGATATGTTACTAAGCTCTTAAGAGTAAAAGAGACAATTAAAGAAAAGCTTCTAGATGGATAAAAAGCATTTAAGGTTATTATTAAATTCAAAATACCTGATGAAGTGAAGCCTGTTTTAGCAGGTGGTAGATTAAAATCACATCTGTGATATGACAAATAATGCTTTCCTTTAATCTAATAATGGTCTTGTAACACCAGTGGTACACGTACCGTCCCCAGCTGGTATGCGAAATGACTCTAGAAAATTACTAAAAAATATTAAAAATATATATACAAATTATTTAAATAGATCTTTTTTATTTCCCATGTTTTACTTCTAATTTCTGCTCTATTTACAATTTTATTAAGGTTTTGTGCAAAAAATCGAATGCGTAGCTCACATTCTTATTTCAGCGATGCAGGATGTGAAGTTTGACTATTCTCAGGCTACTCTCTGGTTAGAGGTAGAGCAACAGTTTTGAGTATAGTGTTGAGAATTCAATATTCCAAATAACAAAAGTTTTTTACATTTTCCATTTTAAAAACAATTAGAATTTATGTTTAAACTGCAGCATATGTGTATTGAGATGTACATTACATTACATAAAATCCTTTCTAAATGTAATAATTTTTGTATTGTGTATGTTTATTTAGATTCTGCCTTGTTATTGTCTTTTCACAGATGGACCAGACCAAGAGATGATCAACACCTTGATGTATTTTAGCTACAGGTATATATTTATTTTTAAACAAAATAATGCACTGTGTGTCGCACTGTACATGGCCCTTAAGATTATGCTAAATACATTTTTTTTTCAAGAAATAGTTTAATAGAACCCACCAAGAGGTTGTCTTGAAACTCAGTGGTTTATAATTCACTCACAGAGCGCGCGCACACACACACACACACACACGGACACAAATCTACGCTATGATAGCTGAAATATTACTCTGGCATATTACATTTATGTTACAGTGCTAACACAGTATATCTATAGGTTTTTAAGCACAAGGCTAGTGTACTCACAGCTTTGACAGAATAAGAGTAAATCAGAAGGCCGGTGACTGCGGGTGCCAGGGTTTTTCTTCAAATCTAATTCCAGGTCCTTGAAACAACTTGCTTATTTTCGTTTCAGTTTTGGCTCTTTGCTAAAATAAAACATTGAGCGATGAATGCGCTGACAGGTCATTGTGTGTCAAGCTGTCACTCTGTAATGGGAACATCTTTCAGCTGCGGAGCTAGTGGCAAGAGAACAGTACAAGTGAAACGGGGAGGAAGAGGTGAAGATGGAGAGCTGGAAAATCAGAGCCGGAGAGATGTAGGGGATGCGCACCAGCGTCACAGTATACAGAATAAAGCAAGAAACACAACAGCGACAGTTCAACAATGCTTCTTCTTTGTGACCAAACACTTGTCATGTGGAGGGAGAAGTTGAATAAATTTTTAATGACGCCGGCTACGAGTGGCGCTTTGAAAATCTGCTGCAGCAAATTTTTTTTTCTTCGTTAGCCAAGGCTCGCTAATGCATCAGAAACGCTAGCAGCGTGTCCTGAGGAAAGCGCTATAATTGTGTTGTTCTAATATCACGCCTCCCCACTAATGTTCTCTCGGTAATCAAGCTGGCTTTTTTATTCTATTTATTTATTTATATATTCGATTTAATATATTCACTTATTGCATCATATCTCATACAAATCTTGTCAATTACAATCGCTTGTGGATGACAGTCCAAATAATTATACACATTTTCTTAAATTCTCTTTGTGAGCTTGGCTAATCAAGCCTTGAATGAATGATTGCGCTGTTTATATAAATTCTGTCTGTTCGCTCTCGAGTCCCTCATGCCAGTTTTCACCTCTCATTTTCAAACCTAATAAGAAAAATGAATACATTAAGCACTAGTCAGAGGCTCCTGATGCAATCAAACTAAATGTATTCACAGCAAAATCTCAAACACAAAGCCCCGCGCCCGTGTCGATAACGCCGCCCGTCGTCTTCATCTCTGAGCTGAATAAAACGCGTGTCTGTTCGCAGGGCTCCGTAGAAATTGAAATGCATGCACGAGAAAGGGAGAGACAAGCAATATTTCCAGTCCTTATAAGTGTGAGTTTATGGGCCTTTTATTTGAATAAATGAATTGGAAGCATTTGATGTGATTGAAAGGAGCTTAGTATTCAAATGGGTGGCCTAAGGCCTTGGTGTGCGCCTTTCACTCCAAATCTTTTTAATGCCGGCGAACCCGACTCTGCCATATGCCGATACGTGTTGTTTGGGCTGCTGAGAGAGACCGAGGGAGGCTGTTACAGCCGATCCATGCATTATTTATCGAGAGATATTAACTACTTCGGCTCTGTTATTAAAACAAGAGGGTTTGGCCTTGAATAGCGAAGACGAATGTTAACAATTCGCGCAATTGAATTCAACAGCCTTCCCTGCCCAGTGCTTTAGAAAACTGCAAGCGTTGTGCATGTTTTACCACTTCGCTCTGATCTTGCTGATGAGTTTTAAGTGGAATCTGTTTCATTAGTCAACTAAAATCCATTTATTCTTGTAGTGCTTTTGTGCAGAGAATGTAAAGCGTAGGGGAGGCATACATCATATACTTTATAGAGAATAGTGGATGGTAATAAATTGGTGGGGGGCATTTCATTTGCATGCTAGTGCCCTCTGAAGTGACCATTATAGTATACATGAATATATATGCGTACTGGAAAAAGAGAAATATGCCAATAAGTCATATGGTATGGTCACTTTTATGTTTTTGAGTATTTAAAATGATTTATGTAGACATATTCATTTATCTCATTAAAAAACTAAAATGTTTTTAAAGAAAAATGAAAGCATTCAATAACCAGTATAGAACTGGATATCTATACAATATCCAGTATAGAAATTAGTCAATACTGTTTAAAAAGCACCTCTCAAACCAATGGCAAGACTACATTTGTTACTAATTCTAAGCAAAGGGCTGTATTATACGTTTTTTTTTTTTGATTTTATTTTTAGTCAAAACATCATTCCCATAGTAACATTTGTGCTATTCCATAGTTTTTAATAAACTATGGAATAATCTTTTGATTGCATTGGTGTATTATTTATGATGATCAAAACTGTAATCTGTAAAACTCCAGTGAATACATTTTGTCAGATGAAGTAAACATGTCTTGCTTCGTGTGTAGGGAACATCGAACTTTGCGCAGGGACCCTGTGAATCAGTACGCAGCTGCAGAAAGAGTCCTAGATGGATGAAAAAGCATTTAAGGGAATTATCGAATTCATTTCGCTAAGTAAGCACAACCAATTTGGGGTAAAGTGCAAGCCGCAGAGGCGTGTGTGGTGAAGATGAGGAACCCTTGACCCTGTGGTCAAGGAGGTCAAGCGTTTCCAAAGGGTCTGAGATGTTACCCCATCCCTCACCTCTCGTCCATGTGAAACAAGCCCAACACCAATCATGTCTCGAAGGTGTGTGCACGCGAGTGTGTGTATATGAGCTTAAATCTTAACCTCTAGCCCGTAGGTAAGAAGGGCGGGAGGTGGAGAATTCGGCCAGGCCCAGTGAGTCTTGCTGCCCATAGAGAATGAATGGCTTTTGCACTGCGCCCAGACAGAAAAATCAATGCCTCATATGAGGAGACTGCGGGGGTTAGGCTCCCATGTTCATGTCAACAAGGCTATTGGTTTTCTTAATACTCCAAAGTTGGCGTTTCCCTTGTTGCGGGAGGGCCGATGCAGTGACTTGTGTGGTCAAAGCTTAACAAAGGGATTCTGCCTCCAACCTCCAACACTCAAATGCTGAGTCCTGCCAGGGCAAGGCAGAATTAATTCTACAGCATGGCACATGGCCATTAGTTTCAGTCCTGTATGTTTGTGTTTCCAGGAGTGAGCCGCTACACCACTGGATGAGCTACTGAAGATGAGGTACAGGACTGTCAGAAGAGCCAGAGGCTCAGATGTGCTTGATTCCTTTACAGGACCACCTGCTGGTATTTTAAGAGCTTGTCAATGGTTTCAGTTTCTGTAGGGAGAGTTAGAGGAAGAGGCCAATTTTTGCTGCACTGTTGTTTGAAAATGTAATTGTAGTGATTGTAGTGAAATGTGGACCAGGGCTATATCATCATAAACATTGAGGGGTTTGAATTTATTTGTTCTGATGAACACAAAGGAAGATATTTGGAAGAATGTCAGTAACCAAACAGATCTCATTCCCCATTTACTGCCATAGTATACTATGTAGAGTAAATACTAAGGGCAGTCGTGGCCCAGTGGTTAGAGAGTTGGACTCATGACCAGAAGGTTGCTGGTTCGATTCTCAGGTCTGGCGGGTAACGGCTGAGGTGCCCTTGAGCAAGGCACCTAACCCGCACTTGCTTACTATACAAAATGTACAAATGTATAGTACAATGTAATGTAAGTCGCTTTGGATAAAAGCGTCTGCCAAATGCGTAAATGTAAAATGTAAAAATGTACACTGATATTTTCCCCAATATCTTCCTTTGTGTTTAGCAGAACAATGAAATTTATACAGGTTTGTAACAATCTGAGGGTGAGTAAATTATGACAGAATTTACATTTTTGGGTAAACTGTTCCTTTAAATCTCTTAAAGTGATAGTTCACCCAAAAATTCTGTTATCATTTACTCAGCCTCTTTTGATTTTAAACCTGTATGATTTTCGTTCTTCTGCAGAACACAGAAAAATATATTTTGAAGAATGTTGGTAACCAAGCAACGGCGGTACCCATTCACTTCTATTTTAAACCAATACAAGCCAATGGGTACTGCCATTGTTCTTTTACCAACATTATTTAAAATATTTTCTTGTGTGTTCTGCAGAAAAAAGAAAGTCAAACAGGTTTGAAATGACAAGAGGTTGAGTAAATGTGACCCTGGATCACTTAAGTAGCACAAGAACATTTGTAGTAATAGCCAAAAATACATTGTATGGGTCAAAATCATTAGGATATTAAGTAAAGATCATGTTCAATGAAGATATTTTGTACCAAAAAACTATTTTTGGATGCAGCTAATTCGCTAACACAAATGCCCGGAAAAACACCTACAAACTTCACTCGCTGTTGCCCGCTCATTGTGAATTACCCACTCAAGTTTGGTATCTATGTAAAGTTTAGAATTTCGGCTTTCAGGTTCATCTATACATCATTACAGCGGTAAGCCAAAAGTTAAAACAAACCTGTTTCTACTTAGCAGCGCCCTGCTACAGCGCTTCTGATTAACTACTTTAAAGGTGATTTTCATAATGTTTTGATTTTTTTGCACCCTCAGATTCCAGAGATTTAGTTAGAGATAGTTATATCTCGGCCAAATAATAGCAAAAATATATATCAATAGAAAGCTTGTTTACTCAGCTTTCCGATCTCAATTTCGAAAAACTGACCCTTAAGACAGTTTTTCTTGTCTACAGTCACAAATGATGACGGTATTTTTGTTTTTTGATGAACTACCTCTTTAAATACACAATTGTTTTGCATTTTGCCATCCAAATCACTTCGTATTACAATTACACCTTCAGTCTGGGTTTAATGTCAGCTGGGACGTTTCATTGACACAATGTATTCAAAAGAAAAATTGGATCAAGTTTTAAAAGCACACGCAGCCTTCTATTAGAGTTAGAGATAACAAACAGACCTTATTAAATGTATTTGTATGCACACAATCGCACGCAAACTCTCTCTCTCTCTTTAAGTGTACTTGATTCTTTATTATACAAAGGAAACAAAGAAACATAAGAGGAATTGGTGCAGAGGAATAATTCCATTAGGGCTCTCTGGTTGTTTGATACACCACTGATATATTTTCTAATAGGAGAAAGAGGAAACCAGCCAGGTAATTACTGCCGTGGTACCTAGTCACGCAGACATCCGCCGAAACGCGCACAATAGACCCTTTCTTAATCACCGCCCCCCTCAAAGGGAAAAAATATTAATGTTATACTGTTGTTGTGTTGCATAGGTCCCCTCTCTGGTGTGTCGCTAATTTAAGCTTTTGTTTTTCTTAAGTAGCTTTCTCCTTAACCGCCGTCATGCGGCCCCCCTCCGGACACACTCCGGCACCGTCGTTAGCCACAGAGCGCTACGGGTGAAGAGCGCGAGGGAGGGGAAGGTGTTTGTTGGGGTGGGGGCAGTGGGTAAAGGGGAGTGAGCATTGCTCACCCAGAGCAATCGGATGAAAACGCAGTGCAGATGTAATTTGTTTTCAATGGCTGTTTCAAAAGAATAATTGTGGTGACACTGTCCGATCGATAGTATGGATTTTTGTTTTGGAGTGCCCTGTGTGTGTGGTGCTAAGAGGAGCCAGGAAATACAGCATTGCAGCCTGAATACAATAAAAATGGATGGCGGGGGTCTGTGGGTATTTGTGGGGCTGCTTGCCTTCAGTGGGGCGGCGGACATCATTGGTGGGATTACTGAACGTGTCCTCTGGGCTGCTGGTACTAGACTGGTTGTGTGGCCATAGTAACTGCTGTTTCTGTCTCTCTCCCCCCTCTCCTCCCTCTGCTACTCTTTCAGGGGGAAAAAACATTGACTACACTTGAATAAACTCACTTAAGATGAAACGCAGCAATGGCACGCGAGAGAAAGAGAAAAAGGGAGAGAAACAAAAATAGACTTCCCGCACGAGATAGCGAGACTTTGAGAAATAGATATGTACACAATGAATGGACCTGATTGAATAAAGCTGATACACACCATCTGACTGTACAGTGCATATGTAGGCATATAAAACACAATACAGACTGATGCAATAAGGCCGTGTTTGAGGAAGTAACTAGCCGATGACAAATGACAGTAAATGCTAAGCTATACTATATGTTTTCAAAATAAAGCACATTCAGCATGTCAGCAATTCGGATGCTTAGCGTGTGGTCTTAGGACTGGTGGCAGTTGTAAGAGTTTGTTTTTTAATATTATTTTTCAACAAATTTGTAGCCGACTGTGTATTTATAACCTAGATCATTTATTTTGTAGACTTGATCCAAACTAGTTCTGGTTGAAGTGTGTTGAATTCTTCTTCTTTTAGTCACAGTGTCTTTATTAGATTTATTCACAGATTCAATAAATACAAACACCCATGTATCATTTTAAGCAGTAATGTGGATGAGATTTATTAAAATTAATAGTTTTTTTTATTTTAAATCATTTAAAAATATATTTACTGATTAACGTTTGGTAACGTAGAATGTAAGAACCATTATTTGCTGTCCTTAATAGCTGTAGAAACAGAACTAATACAATATAATTTCTGCTCTAAAATAAACTTAAATGATGTTTGTGTGTGTCTGAGAAAATATGTCTACAGGAAAGGAAAGCAAAGCTGACCAATGAACCCATTGACCATTTTTCTTATATATTTAATTTGCACTCTTTTATTTTGGGGGTTTTAATAGGATATTTTCCCCAGGGTAGACGGTCATAATGTTGAATGCGCATGGAGACCATTTATTTCCTTTGACTCACGCTTGTTCCAGAGGTGTCCTAAGGCCCTTTCCCAAATAGCCTCTCTGTGTGCCCAATAATAGGCAGTTCACACGTTTGGAAAATCAGACTTTGTTTTTCCAGCAGTAACAGTCCAAGGTTCTTTTCATTTGTCTGGGAAAATTTAAGGCCGTAGAGGTGGAGATACCAGCGATATGTTACACATATTTGCTTTTCAGTGCTTGTGTGTTAAGCGTATTTGTTTGTGTGTGTCCAGTGGTACAGGGCTGTTTAAGAGAGTATCATTCCTCTCTTAGGTCTCACGTCCATGATCTCTCTCTCTCTCTCTCTCTCTCTCTCTCTCTCTCTCTCTCTCTCTCTCTCTCTCTCTCTCTCTCTCTCTCTCTCTCTCTCTCTCTCTCTCTCTCTCTCTCTCTCTCTCTCTCTCTCTCTCTCTCTCTCTCTCTCTCTCTCTCTCCCCCTTTTCAGTATTCCCATGTGATCAGTTGCCACCAGAGGCTCAGGGCCTGATTTATTAGCATGGCCTGAGCTCCTGTCCTCTGCCTGAGTGCATCTGCAATGGAAAAATTTCCTCTTTTTTTACAAAAAACAGCAAACTGGGAGAATAGGGCTACATCATGGTTTGACTGCCTAATACACTGTTCTCTCGTCTTTCACTTCTCTTGAGTCTCCAGCTTCACAGTCTGATTTCAGAAGTGTTTTTATACATATTGTCAGTTTGACTGAATATTATGTCTATCATTTGTTAGAACACTGTGAAAAAAGATTTAGAATTAAAAATATTAAAGAGATTTATTAATGATTTCAATGTGGGTAGTTGACAAATGAACCACACATGTGTGCAATGGTGTGACACCAAAAAATTAGGGAAAAAACTAGTATTTCTA
Source organism: Oreonectes daqikongensis (assembly GCA_026939265.1). NCBI lineage: Eukaryota > Metazoa > Chordata > Actinopteri > Cypriniformes > Nemacheilidae > Oreonectes > Oreonectes daqikongensis. The sequence goes on along the minus strand of JAOTQM010000343.1, from coordinate 4,289,293 downwards.
ATATATATTTTTTTTTATTAGTTTGTTTTCTAAATGTTTGCTGTCACACCATAGGATGGTTTATTTGTCAGCTACCTATGTACAAATTAATTTGTAAATTATACATAAACATTTAAATGTTTATACAAAAAGAAATTTGTATTTAATGGCAAATGTATTGTTTTTACTGAGCTCTTAGATATTATATTGTAGTGTGCAAGGTTCACACAACCGTTTACTCTAAATACATATTTACTGTACCATATTATCTCTACTATAGTAATACCGTAGTATTTATTTAGGTACCTGGGAGGGTTAATATAAATACCATAGTGATCCCATCACGGTACTTTTTCGGAAGTGCATTTCTTTACATACAGTAGAATGGTTATACCGGGGATGTGGAAAGCCAAGAGTTAATGCAGCTCATATAATTGAGGGACAAGTGCCTGGATGTATTAGCTATTTTCAATGAGAGGCCCCTGGCATATAATCAAAATGCACAGGACCAGCAAATCTAGATTAACTCTGATATTAATCCAGCTATTGGTGGCTTCTCCGAACATTGACATTAAAAAATCATTGAGGGCGTCATAAAGGCAGCGGGATAATAATCATTACCGAATAGATGGTCCGATCCACTTCTGAGAGCAGGGGACCTATTTAAAGCCTCACAGATCTGCCACCTGCAATTGGAAAGGGGTGAGATCTCCTTCCCACAATGATATGAATTACATGGGAAATATGCGTGCGGTTAATGTCTTTATTATATATGATGGCATGTCTTAAGCGGGTGCTTGCCCTTGTCATTCCATTATAATCTTAAGGAAATAACTTTATGCTTCCAAAGTATATTTGCACAACAGACACAGACATTGGCCCTTCAGTTTTTCAGTAACCTACGCATATATTTATTACTGATTTTTATATTGTTGTTTTCCACCAAACTGTGTAGCAATCTATGATCCAGAATGTTAATTTGGAGATGGCTTTTGCTCTGCACACGCTTTCTCACCCTTTAACACGGCCTTGCTTCTGCCTAGCAGCTGTTGACATTTCTGCAACATAGCAGCAGCATTGCGGAAATGTCTGCTAATGGATGTCTGAGATTCAGTAACAGGCGTGGTGTGTATCTAGTGGTTAAGACTTCATCAAGCTGAGGGTTTCAGTGAATGTCTGTGGACGGCTCTGTATAATTGCCAGCGATAGAATGATTCTGTGCTGGCTGACAGGTGAGAAACAGTGTGTTGTGATCAGTGAGAGTTTTCTTCTGAGGCCACTTGGTGCCCTATTCAGTCACAAATATACATGTGAATAAACGCGACGTACGCACATATTTGGTTGTCACGATACTAACATTTCAGTAATTGTTACCAATTTTAGTGCTATTTCTTGGTTCTAAATTTATCCACGGCAACAAAAAAGTTTTTCTGAAGCCATTTCTTGACATTAAATAAAAGTTAAATATGTTTTATTAATATGCATTCCTCAATTAAGTAAATATTTTAAAAGTGTTCTTTATTTTATTATTGAATGTTTATTAGGATAATTACTAAAGAATAAATATTAAAAAGATTTAATTATATTAAAAGTGATTGAATTATTTTGTCATTCAGAGTTTGAAAAGCAGGGCAGTAACTACAACTTTTATTCTCTAAACCTGTCAGTTTGGAGGCTTTGTATGTACTTTCAATAGTGAAGAAACATTGGTATGGTTATACGGTATAATTTCATCATCGGCATTAAATGAAAATGTTTTTATATCGAGAAAATTCTCAAAAGTCTCATTTTTATTTTCTGATGTATGATTAAACATGTATATGGAACACACAGATACATAACAAACCTCCCTATGGATAATATAAGATATTTTTACATGTGTCTTAATCTTTGTTTTTTTTTATGGTCAGGAGGCCAATTAGGCCTTGACTCCGATCCGGGCCCTGAGGAAGTGCACAGAGACCTTCCTTCCTCTTTTCACTATTTATCCTCTTTCCACCCCACCCCTCTGCGTGGTCTTGGACTCGGGGCACTTCTCCGTTGTAAAACGTTGGCACACATAGTATTGATTTTCATTTAGATAACTTAATGCTCGCAAACAATCCACGCACCCCGACATCGCGGCCCGGCTTAGATCTACGATTGTGCCTCGCTGTAATCTGGGGCCATTTCTCTTCCGGCCCGCTTTTTTAGATTCATTTTTCCTAAACTTAACCGATTCGGAATGGAAGGGGCGAGAGAGATATAAATGAAAAGCGAGGTGGCCGTCGATCAATCACCCGGAGCGCAAACATTCCCCCACTGGCCTTTTCCCAACATTCTATTACCACCGGGTAGTTGGCCAGTCAAACGGGAATAAAAATTACACGGAAAACATCATAAGTTAGGCTTGATTTGTCGAGCGCGAAGCCTGACAATTCCGCAGGACTTATACACTGGGGCCGGCACTGAAAATCAGCCTTGTTATGGCTCGGGCACGTCTATAAAGATTGTTCATTTCATATAAAACAGCTACCTGTGCTGAGGGGCAGGGGCGCGAGAGTGATGTAGGGTATAAATATACGGGGAAATCTATTAGTCTAGTCCCGGCTGCAGAAACGAGCTCGGACCGGGCCCACTGTTGTTACTAGGCAGTGCTGGGTTGTGTGTGCGTGCGAGCTCGGAGGTGGGGGGTTAGTTACTGAGGCGACGGCCATCATCTCTCTGTGTTAGATGAGATGAGATAACGCGCTGATGTGTGACCGTTGGCACGCCGACCGCAGCGTCTGCCCACTGCTGGCTTTGGCGCAATAACGATGGAATGGGAAAGGAAGAGAATGAGTGTCTCCGTGCGGCATAACACCCTCACAGCCCCGGTGTTAAGTGCCGCCTGCCCCCTCCACCCCAACCCACCTAACGCACAGCCCGGGCACCCTCGCCAACCCCACCCCCGCCCGAACGAACGCTCATACAATAGCAGCTAATTATGTTGAAGAGCTATTGCGTGTTGTTTTATGCTTTATTGTCCATTTGCTCACAGCACAAAAGCTAGCTGGCGCACTAATGCACACTTTGCCGCCATACAGGATGCAAAATCAATTTGTCAGGTCATACTGATTATTGTCATTCTGTAGAGAACACGACCCTTTGACCTTTCTATGACCCTCTGCTGTGAGTCTGGATTTTAGCCAGCCATAAACCGCCAAATGATCATAACTCATTTTTTCACGAACCATTAAATTTAATGAAAATGCCATAAAATAAATGTAATGCCATTCTTTGAGGCTATTTTCAAAACACAACTCTTTTGCTGCATAAGGACTTTACCGTACTGTATCTGGAGCACATTTACGCCCGTGTTATCGTAAAATCCAAAGGGAAAAGAACATGTATGAACTGTATTCCCTTACAAATAATTGTGCCCCAGAGACTGAGCATTCAAGAGATATTTGCAGTCATGTAATATGGTAAATGTGGAATTGGTGTAGAACATTCTTGAGACCTCCCCCCTTTTTTGTCAAGGTATGACATGTGGGCCATGTGTGGACAGCTATGACGTGTGTAAGTAATGCTGGTGGAACCGTGGCACTGTTCTCGTCCCCCTGAGATTTATACAGCCACAGGGGCCGGTCGTGCGCTCCTGTGCTTCCACAACACTAGTCGGGTGTGACTGTCATTATATGACAATCATAAAAGAGCTGAGTTATGATCTGCTCTCAGTTTCTGCAGGGTTTGATGTGGATTTTAACATGTTTTGCAGCATATGAGGAAGACATGATTGCCCTTTATTGACAGATGTGCATATCACACTGAATTATCTTATTAACACACAGTTATGTCAGTTGTGTTATTCTTATTTAAATGAGGATATTTGGGATTAATTTAAAACTATTTTAATGGTTTATACACATAAAATAATTATAATATTGGACTTTTCTTGTGCATGTAAACTCAGAAGCTCATTGAATTAGTAAACAAAGTTAATACATGCTAATGTAAACTTTTTTTTCTGCTCATATTTGCCATGATCTTAAAGATCCAACATACTATACTTTTGTACATCTGTACTTTTACTGCATATTAACAATTGCCACATGTGTCTACCTATGTTTCCTAATGAAATGTAAAAGTTAGAGGAAGATCAGGGAAAGTTAGACAAACTCATTTTTTCAGAGTTTTAAGTAAAAAATGTTCTCTCTCTCCTGGACTCTTCCACAGATCTTGTTCTTTCCCATGTCCCGCATGCCCGCAGGTGCCCTGTATGAGGCAGCTCATCCTAAAACACCTCTGTTTGTCCTAACCCACATGCTGGCCGCAGTCGGGACTGTCCCCTCGAGTCACGGCGCAGTCGCCGCTGTCACCTTGTGTCACGACACAGCGCATGTCCACTTGTTTGCGTTAAGTCAAATGAGAGGAGTGGAACACAGGGCCCTTTTGACAGGGCACAAAGTGACTCGATGAACACTGGCACTCTGACAGGAAGTAGAGGTTGTTCAACTCGTCCGCTGTCGTCACCGAGACAGGTCAGCTCAAAAGAGACATGAGCGAGAGCGCGAGTATAGAGTATTGACTGACAGCTGGTTTAAACGTCGCCTTCTGGGTGCCAGACCTCAAACCGGGAGGTGTACGTTTGAGTCTAATTTCTTATAGCAGTAGTGTTTTGGACCCTGTTGAGTCACTTAGGATGATGGTGGACAATATAGCCCTTGTGACAGAAGAATAAAACCGAGAAAAAAAGAGATCTCAATGATAATAGGGATAAGGAAGCTACACTTTCTTAATTAAGCTATGGTTGGTCTCTATAGGGCTGTTAGCCAATGGAATCTGTCACAGCTGGACTTTTCTCTGACAGAACGAAGGTATTTGGGGGGCTTTGCAGAAGCTTTGGACAGTGAGTGTTTATGGCCAGCAGGCAGGGAAACATTAGAGCAAGAATATGAGGCGCTGTATGTATGTGTGTGCACATGTGTCGGTCCACCGGGCCCAGAAGGGTCCCACGGGAGCCGTTATTAGAGTCTTCTCTTGCTGTGTGACATCCGTTTGGATCGCCGAGACCCGGGGGCCACCCCTCCCCTCCACGACCCACACGAATCAACTCGCTCTCACAGTCAATAAAAACCCATCGCACACGTAGGAGGTCCAACCTACGGGGGACGTCTTTATCCTGCAGGGAGTACAGGCCCTAACATTAAAGAGCAGAGAGTAAATTAAGACAAATAATAGCTATAATCTCCTGTAGTAGATTCCTAGGCTTTTACACTGTGAAGCCATACCTCAAGTCTCTAAAACCCAGCGCCTCAAAGGTCCCTTACGGTCGAAAATGTATTTTTTCGTCCCCGTGTATTTCGTCCGTTTTCCCCGCAGGTGATTTGGTTGAACCATTTTCTCATTTTCCCTCCTCGCGCAGGTCTCGAACATGCCGCGTGTCACCGCGCAGAGAGCCTTTTGAAAGCTCTGCTGTTGATGTGAGGAGATCGAGTCAGACCGAAGACCTGAATAAGCTTTTAGCTCCCGTGTACAGGTGCGGCGGTGCTGTCATGTCCTTGCGCACGCACCTCCTTTATTTACATATCCAGATGGATTTTCACACCCTGATTTAGGGGGATGAGGTGTCGCTGGTGCGAACACGTTCCTGGCATGAGGTGTCACAGAAGGGCACATGGTCTGGACTCCCACGAGGCGGCTTCCATCAACACCACCGTCATTATTGTCTTTTCTTTCAGATTCACAAGCTTATTAAAAGTCGTTGAGAATTATGAGTTGTGTGAGAGGATCTCTGAGGATTCCACTGTATACAGCATGTAAATGCTATAGCACAATTATTACATATATTAATATTCTTCAATTCTTGGAATAATAATAATAGGAATTAGTAAGGTATGTATTAGAGTATTAAAAGTTCATGTTTTGTAACCTGTTTTTTGCAACAATGAAAGTCAATGGGGCTAATGTTGTTTGGTTCTTCAAATAAAATCATCTTGTGTTTTGCTGAAGAAAGAAAGTCATGCAAGTGAGGAATGACATGAGGGTGAATTAATGATAAAATATTTTTTATTTTTGTAGAAACTGTCCCTTTAAGATGCAATTTTCAGCAAATTCAATAATTAAGATTAGTACAAAGATTTGTGTATTGCCAAATTTAAATAAATAACAATTATTAATTTATAGGAAACAATGCTTAGATTAGTGTAAAGTAAATTATTTTAATATATTGGCATCTATTGATGTATACAGGTAGTATATAGATAGTGTAGCACTTAAATGTAAGAAAAATTGTTGAGTGCCATATAGACCATTTGAGCGCCAACAATATAAACAAACGCTATGTGGCCTAAACTTAACTTTCGGTAGACCTTCGCAAAGAATCTATCACTGTTGAGTAGTACTTTAATATACAATAAATGATGAATATAAATAATATTAATATAAATTAAATCTAAAATAAATTGTTATATAGCTAGCCACTAGCCAGACTGATAACCAAACACAGACTGGAAGATAACTTTGGGCCAGGCACGTGCGTCCGATGAAACTGTCCATGTAATTGAGTAAATATTAGAGTACATATGTATGTTGGGGTATCCTAGTCAATACTCTGTCCATTAATAATTTTTATGTATGAGGTGTTTACAAACACAATAAACACTATGACAGGATGAAGATGGGGGACAGGAGGGGGTTTGAGGAAAGTAAGAGAGCGCCTTAGCATTCCGGCTGCACCTCAATTAAGACGGAAAGCTAGCAGATCCTCCCAGTTTAAGCAATTCCTCTTAAAAAATGTTACACAACGTGCAGACGTCCCTGACAGGCCAACATTATCCTCAGAGTTACAATTAATTACCCCCACGTCCGCCTCTTGCATCTCATTTCCATAACTTAAAAGGAGCAAAGACCTGCCAGAGGAGAGTGCATGTTAGTTAAGCATGCCAAACAGCGAGTTTACCACAACACCAGTCAAAAGATTGCACAGATAAAGAATGACCACAAACAGAGCTCGTTTTTCAAGAAGTGCACACGTCACAACACGTCGACGGTTGAAGCGATTTAACGAAATGTTAACGAAACGTCCGTCCGGGAAGGCGCTCGCAGTTCTTTTGTTTGTTTGTTTCCGTTGAGTTGCAGAGTGTTGGTAAGGCTTTTTTTTACCTCCATTATTTTTGTTCCTTGTTCTCCCGTAGCCTCTCATTTATAATGGGTCGGGGAAGAGGGAGATAAAGCGGATGGGGTGTTGAGACAGAGTGAGCGGTCACATTCTGTGATGTTATCTGTATCCCAGAACGCACTGCAAGTGGACGCCTGACATGTTCTATATATCTTTCCACAGGAGCACTCATTAAACAAATACCGCTTGATATATAGCTCTCAAGAAATGAATTTTTACCTCTGTGTGCAGGAGCTCCTCTCTTCTGATCTCTGGGGCTTTTGGAAATATACACTCTTACTCACACACACATACCCCAATGAGGACTTGGGCTGATCCTGGTGTTTGTATTGCTCTGTTGGATGTTTTTATTTGTTTTGAAGATGACTCAATAGCTCTTGAAAGGGTTCCAACATGTACAGTAATAGGAATATTGAATGCTGATAGAATAGCTGACTGAGTTGATATGTGAAAGGATTATGTATTTCACTTTTACATATGAAAGTGAGAAAAGTTCCAAGGTATTAAACAACATTCAGAATATTTTCAGGATAATAATGAATAAATGTATATTCTCAATATTATAGGCCCTTTCAAAGTAACAACATAAACAAACGTTACTGCACCTGCACGCTTTTGTGGCCTAATCTTAACTTTCAGTACACACCCACAAAGAATAGCAAGTTAAAAGTATGTCTGGTCAGTATTATTTTGGGTTACCAGTAGAACTTAAATGCGTCAAAGTTACATGACCCATTCAACAAATTGTTTATTTAATGCAATTATTATACAATAAACTATTAATATAAATTAGATCAAATATAAATAGTTATATTATTAGCCTAGCTAGACCATATTTATTAAATGTATTTATTTATATAATTAAATATTTATTATTTTATACACATCCTGTGAATAAAAAAATATATTTACATTTATGCATTTGGCAGATGCTTTTATCCAAAGCGAATTTGTTTAAACATTAACATTTGCAATAAACATTTGTTTCTGAGTATGTGCAATCCCTGGGATTGAACCTATGACCTTAGCGCCATGCTCTAGCCACTGAGCTACAGGAAAGCAGTATTTGTGTGTGTGTGTATGTATATATATATATATATATATATATATATATATATATACACACACACACATACAATAAATTACTTAAAATGAAAAAATTTTTGTAAACACATAAAAGCTCATTGTTAGGTTGTCTGATAAAACATGACCTGAACTTGACCTTTTTATTTCCTCTGCATTAGTTTAGCTTTCATTGAAAAAAATGTTTCTTGTACTTACAATGTATCTGCATCCAAAACAAAAAAGTAAACTTCAGTGTGTATTAAACAGTTATTTTAATGAGATTAGGCATTTATTCTAGTTATTCTATGAGGCGATGCCCCACATCTGTGTTTAAACCCGTCTCCGTTTAATATGTAGTGCTTTCAGAGTTGTGCGTTGCACGTCCTGCGTGTCAGATGGTCTGCCAAACACATATTAGTCCAAACATATCATAAATCTCACTCCTCCAACACATTCATATACAAAACATCCTCTTCTCTCCTCAACCCTGCTCAGAGGGGTCACGCTCACATTTTCATGCATCAGAACATCTGATCCGAAATGTACTTTACAACATAAAAGACTGCTTGAGTAAGTGGGCGTCTCTCGCCTTGTGCTCCATATGCATCTGTTAAATGACTTGCTGATCTCATTAAATAAAGCTAATGTACTTGTAAAACAGTCGGCGAAGACAGTACATCATTGTAAGTGTTGGGGGGTGGGGTGTGGATGGAGGGAATGAGAGGAATAGCTCAGGAGTGAGAGAGAGGGAGAAGAGCAGAATGGGGTGAGGTGGTTGCTGGTCAGTGGAGATGTCTCAGGCCCATAAATCTTGGCCTCTTCCTGCCTAGTTATTGTGTATTTCTTTTGGCCAGAGATTGATTGTAGCAGGGGAGAAGATGAATTTGCCCATAGACCTTCTTTTCTTCTCTCTCTCTCTTTTTAAGCTCCTGATGTTTGGCCAAGGTGATAATGCTCTCGGTTTTTTTCCCCTTTATTTGTCTCTTCCTCTCTGTCCCCCCCACCACTTCGCCCTGTTCTTTCCTGAGATCATTTGTTTTGGATTAGAAACAGTGTGCTGAAAAGGGGAGCCGTGGGGAGCCGTGCATGGGGGTCACTGGCGGTGGAAGAGAGCGTGGCAGCGTACAAGTGTCCCTGGTGTGATGTGAGCATGTACCGTCCGCATACACACACTCACAATGGCACACCTGTGTACACAACACACATACACTCGTGTACACGCAGCCTCTAAATCAGCTCTGGCTGGTCTCTCACGGCTCTGGGCAGATCTGCCAGGTTTGATCCTGCGGGACGGCGACTAGACGCTCGCGCCTGGATGTAGCAGCGAATGCAGACACATCATAATTGAGCGCTTTCTTTTGAGTCACCGATGCTTTTTTTTGCAGGTATATCTGAGGGAACCTTTCTATCTCTGTCTGCCTCTCCACGTCCTGCCTTTAACCTGGAACTATCAGAACATGCTCGTACATACACACAAAATAGGGCTCTGGCACTGTTTTAAAAGTAGATCAGATACATTCTACTAACATTTGTGACCTCTCGTCTACTATTGCTCAGCAAAACAGATAGTCTAAAATGTCTCAAACAGTATTTAAATGAACAAATATATTGCAATATTTCAAAGACATCAATTTGGTTGTGTAATGTTTTGAGCTGCGCCCACCTCTATTAAACTGGACCAGATCAGACTGTGAGCTCATGCCCCGCATAACACACACACACACACACACACACACACACACACACACACACACACACACACACACACACACACACACACACACACACACACACACACACACGGTCTCAAACACACACACACACGGTCTCAAACGAGAGCCGATAGAGAAAACTTTGAAAGTCACGCGAGGCTCACTTTTCCCTTTTCCTCTCTCTCCCTGGCGTTGACCTTTCTGCAACGTTGCCCCGTATTCACTGCTTGTCAGCACATGCTTTGTCCCGAGCCATCCGTCTCTGTCATCCATCACTCCTACCCTGAATCCCCTCCGTCCCATTAGCCCAGGATGAGGGGAAAGAGAGCGGGGTGGAGGGTGGGGTGCCGGCGAGGCCCGTAGCCTGCGGGATCATTAGTGGCCCCCTCCTATATCGGATTGTCGGTAAACCGGCTCACAGAGGAAGTCCAGGTGGCCTGTTGTTATTTATAACAAAGGAAACAACACAGCAGAACCATCTGACATCAGGCCCGCACGGACTGGCCGCGACGCAAGCGAGTGTGTGTTAGAGGTGGAGGGTTTTTCATCATTGAAGGACAGCTAAAAGTGGACCTTCTCTCCTCCCTTTTACCCTCTCGGTTCCCGGTAGACCAAGAGCGGGGGACTTATTGAACAGATGTTTGGTACACCGTCGCCAGGAAGATTGATTATTTTAATTGCCAACACTTTGCTTTTTTGTAGCATCTGAATACTTAATGTCAGGTTTTGAAGGATGTTAGACTCGCTGATCTTTATACCCCTAAACCCTCTCTCACTCTCTCTCTCTCTCTTTCTTTCTCTTTACGTTCACTCCATCTCTCCCTTTTAGCCCAAACCTTAAATGTTCACGCATTTTAGTTGCCACTTTCTGAGTGTCTTTTGGGAGTAGTGTGTGTATGTGTGTATACAGTGATGTGCTGGATTATACATGGCGGTCCGTTGTGACATCTGGGTTGTCTCTCTTTCCCAGAGGGCTTGTGTATACCCAGCCTGTTAGTGCCTGTCTCGGATAATTAATTGTTAATGGCGGTACGCTGTCAGCTGGGAAGTTGATATAAACTCGTAGAAGGACCTCTTGGAGGACTCGTTTTGCAGTCTGTGATAGATTTCCATAGAGAGGTGTGTTCTGCTAAATGCCCTATGGAAATAAACAGGGGCATATGCTTGACAGAACCACCCATCTCTTCGTCTCTGGATGGAATACACATGCTGCTCAGAGTAGAGGGGATACTCACTGTTATAAAAGTTTGATATACGTGAAAAGTCTGAGCCCTACTGACTTCTAAACAGTAAAACATATTCATGGTTCTAGGGTTGTGCTACAGTTTGTTGTGCATTTGTGTGGGTATTAGAACGTGTGTGTGTGTGTGTATGCTATAAATATTTTTATGTAATTTTACAGCCAGCTAAAGGGCTATCGGGATCATTTCCTTAACATTTGATATGTGGGCGATTGCACATAATACAGCAATGTACGTTAATGAATGCTTGAATGTTTCCTTCTTGTATTGTCCCTTTAATATCTGATTTCTCTAATGGCAAGATACAGTATAAAATATAGCCTTGTGTTGTATTGTGTGCAGCGGTTACATTCGCATAAAATAATAACTCATAAAATAATAATAGTATTCGCTGTAAAGTACGCATTAAGGCCACTTAAAGATATCAAGCATCACAGAGGGATAAAAAAACAGTTATTTGATTTCAACAAGCAATCTGAAATGGGGCCGGAGAGCACATCTAGCACAGGAAATGAGGACAGCTGCTTATACTTCCTGTATGTCTTCTGGCATGCAGGGCCTTAGAGGAGAGATTGACCACAAATGTTATTTTCTCCACAGCCGCCAGGCAGCGGGGCAAGTGTGCCCGTCCTAGGTGAAAGTGGTGTGGGTTGTCATGGCTAGAGGCAGGTGCTTTTGCACCTCCCCAAATATCCGTCATTCTAAAGAAAGGGTGGGAGGGGATGGGGGACGGCACAGACAATTAATGGTGAGGTGCTATGGCGAGACAGACTCGGAGAGCAAGAAAGAAAAGTCTGGGGATAATAAAGTGGCCCTGGTTGGCATTAATCTACCTCACGCTGCAGGCCTGTCAGGGCCGGTCGGCCTTTGACTAATACCATGCTTTGCATAGAGCGGTCACAACACATCGCCAGCATGCTAGCAAGGCTTTACGAACCTGATGCGGACTCTTGCACAGACACTGAAGGTCTGTAGGGGAATTGTAACCAGTGTAATGTGAAAGAATATTCTTTCTCAGTGTTTGCCAGCTTTCTTTCTTTAGGCGCAGTCCATCCACCAAAAAAGTTACATGTTTTGATTTATTATAACTTATACTGGATTTCATTTAACATCACCTTAGTTTATTATTGCAATAATCATTTACAATACTTACTTCAGTTGTAATTATATCCTCACAGACAATCTTAAGCCTGGACTATCCTTTAAAAGGATAGTTCACCCAAAAATGAAAAATCTGTCATGTATTACTCAGTCTCTAGTTGCTCCAAACCTGTACATATTTCTGTATAAATAACCCTAAACCGATTGACTACCACAGTAGGAGAAATGACAATGGTAGTCAAAAGTGCCCCAGAACTTTTTCTGTCCTACATTCTTCAAAAGATCTTCTTTTGTGTTCAACAAAAAAAAATGAAAATATAAAGTAATTTTTCCTACTCTGGTAGTCACTGGGGTCCAAGAACTGTTTGGTTATAAGCATTCTTCCAAATATCTTTCTCTGTGTTTATCAGAACAAAGAAATTTATACAGATTTGAAACAACTCAAAGATGAGTAAATGACAGAATTTACATTTTGCGGTGAAATATCCCTTTAAGATATATCATAAATCACATTGTCTGTGAAACCGGGCATATGAGTTTTAGTTTGATAGGCTGAGGCTTAAAATATGATGGAAAAAATAGGAAAGAGCTGTAAGGATGTGAGCAATTGTAAGTGTTTTTTAAATATATTTTTTATAGTTATAGTATGTTATTTTATAGTAATGAGTTAAATTATTGTAATATTTTGACATTCTTTTATTTTTATTAGTTATGTATATTAATACTTTTTTTTGAATAATTTTCAGTGTACCATGAATTTAATTGTTTTAACTCAAGCACAATTGTTTTGGTTCTACGATACAGTCTTGTCTTTCTTGTTTTGCTAATGTTGCCAAACACAAAAAACACAGCAGATGTTCTACATGTTGACCAAACGGTGCTTTACACCTGAGAAAATGTTTGCATGCTATCAAGAGCAGCACCTTTCCAAAGGGAACCTTTGTGAGAAATGAGCGTCTGTGTTTCTGTCAGCTGGTTCTATGTGTTTCTGTCAATATCTCGTCCTGATCAATGATATTCTCGGGTCTTAACTGCTTCCATACATCCTGCACTAATTACACCTTCTCTCCTCTCTTCTGTCAGGCGGTGTCCCTCCTCACTCTCCACTAAGTGTAAATCAGGGACATGGGCATCTGGAGCCCCTCATGTGGGGAGCTGATGAGTGGACTAGCACCAGGTAATGGCGGACGAGCTGTTGTGTCTATCATTCTCGAATGCCTTCTGTTCTTTTGAAAAGTCCAGTACATCAGCAGCAGGCTGATCCCAGAGCAGTTTCTAAAAAACGCGTGCAGATTGACAAGGGGACAGACACTTACATTGTCTATTATCTCTAGAAGGATGTGTATTTTCTTTTGGTACAATGCCAAAACTGTTTTCTGCTATGTGTGTACGGTCACGTTCTGGAATAGAGTTAGTAGTCAGAGAGAGAGAGAACCAGATAAAGGGAGTTCGGTGACTGCTTCTCCTCGGAGCACAAAGAACGCGTTTCTGAGACTTGCTGTAATCTTTATTCTCATGGCTGTGTTTGCCTGCTACAGTGAGAAATCTTTGCATCAACAGTTGAGCATGTCTTTTATTTCCTGTGAGCAATGGCCTATGCAACTCTGGCCAAATATTAAAATCATCCATCGTGTGCAGCAACGACACATTATGCAAATGTAAAACAGGACAGAAAAAATGTCAGGTTTCAGGTCTGCCCTGACTCAAACAATAGGTGCAAAAGTAATCCACAATGACAAATAAACTCAAAAAGTGGCACAAAGCAGTTAGTAAAGAGCAAGCCTTTGCGGGGCGGGGGAGATGAGATGGCACCTTTTCATAATGAGTGGGATGCAGAACAGCAGTCGGGCACATACAGTATCCAGCATTACTGATTTGTTGCCAGGTAGCGCTCCAATTAGCAGCACTTGTTATTATTTACATTTTGCACAATACATCACGCTAATCGCAAGGTGGATTTATCACCGGTCGAGGGGAGCAATAGCGTTGATTTATGGGGCTTGCGCAGAGAGTCACTGGGATGGGGGGTGACGGGCACTCCGGAGCGCTCCAACTGTCTACGTTCACATAGGGACAGCTAGTCCTCCTTCGTCAATCACGGCCGCCGCTTCACAGTCGCTTCCATCGTACATCTTAGGGATCTACTTTCTCCATCTCGGCATTATGTTTCATCTTATCTGCCTTCTTGGCCTGATTTGTGGTCTTTGTATAGCGGCCCATGTCAAGCGATGAGGTCACGCACATGATAAAAAGTCTCCCGCTTCTCTTCAAAATGAAACCCGACCTGGTTTCCTATAGAATGCATATTTAGTTTCTTTATGATGGGTCCTGTCGACAGCCCTGCTCCCTTTCAAGTAGATACATGCTGAAACAGATGTTTCTCATTCTCCCGGCTCATCCGCACTCTTCTGTTCTCCAATCAGCCAAAGCTCTCGAATCAATCTAGATCACCCAAGTGGCAGACAGTGGAAAGTGAGGGAGCCGAGCGGCGAAAGTGCTGTCGCCTTAGTTTTATGAAGTTTTCTCTCTCAGCGAGCGAACGGAGAGAAAGCAATATCCTCCAGCTCTTTTAATCATGTGACAGCATGCTGCCCTATGCAGCGGCAGGTGGGAACCATTGATCAAAGCCAGCGGGGTCCATGATGGGAGAGGGACAGGCCGGCACGGGCATAGGGCAAAGCGATTCCCACCAGCCGACTGCCAAGCCATTCGTCAAAGTTTTATCTGATTCCAAAGGTATTAGATCTATCAGTCACATCCTATGAAAGGGAGATTGACCCCTTGGTGGACATTTTTCTATATCACAGTCAGTCTGATGCCCAGCATCAGGTAAGAGGAGTCCCGATGGTCGGCGCTTGCTTGTGTCCAAGCATTGTTGGGATACGCCGCTGTGCAGCGGTTTAATTACAAAGGGGAGAGGAAAGATTTGACTGTTTTCTACATTACAGGTCTGGCGTGAACTCCAAATGGCTCCTCTCCCTCGAGGTTTAAATTGCTTCTCCTCTGACAAAGCACCTGCCAGGAATTCATCAGTCGCCTCATCCATCTGTCCATCAGCGTTCGCGTCTACTCCGCTATCAACAGGTAATGTCTGGCTGCTCTTCCCGCATGCTAATGAGAGGAAAAGAAAGCATCACACAATCTGTCAGCCGTCATTATGTCACAAATGCATTCTACTTAGATGGAGTGCAGGCGTGTTTTGCGGGCCTCGTTGGATTAATGGGTTAAAAATAGAATTCTTTCACAACTCTGAATCATGTTGTCCGGTTGGAAACCAGCATGAAGGAAAATAAAAAAATGTGTTGACACAATACTTTAAGCGCTTATTTGGTTAGGTCTAGGTTAGAAGAAAAATAAGTGCAAAATCATTTTTTAGTTCAACCGAGCTTTAATTACTTCGACCAAATAAATAGAAGAGAAGAAAGTGGTGTCTTTTTTTTCCCTCAGCCGAGTTTGACAAACACTGACCCTGCCTGCTTTTGCTCATGGGCAATGGGCTTTAATTGGCACTTAATTATTACTTTTAGCCTGTGGATTCAGCTTTTCTTGGGACGGGTCTCTCATTAGAAAACAAGGCAGAAAACTGTACTGTGTGTTACAAACAGCGGGAAACTTCGAACTCAACTACTGGTATCAAACTTAAAAATAAAGCAAACATAGCAATTATAATGATATGTGCAAAATGGATTTCAAAATACATGTTACTAGAAGATATATGGTGTAAGCGTGTTCTCACATTAGAGCTAGTGCGCATCCTCGTAGTATTAAACACTTTGTTGTACATTGGATTCAGTACATTTCTGACAACACTATACCAAGGTAAAAGCTTAAACTAATCTAAACTGGTTTGCTAGTTTGGTACTGTGCCCCAGTCAGACATGTTGCACTGTATAAAATTAGTTTCTGTCTTAAAATTTTAAGTACAATCAACCTGGCTTTACAAATAATTTCAACTTTTTTACATTACTTCAGCTCATAAAAATACGATTTGAAATTCCAACTTTTTGCATAAGTTTATCAACTCACCCCTGTCCAAAATTTGAAATAGTAAAAACACTTTAAAATCCAAGATGATTGAACTTTTATAAGGGCTTTCCAACTTGATCTCCCAGGAATACGTAACTATTTTACAAGGTGGTGAATGTGTATCAATGTTTTTCGGGCACCTGCTTCAGCCTGCTGAGGAACTAGCTAGGCTAGGCTAGCTTAGGTCTTCTTTAGCAGCTACAGTAAAATCAGTAAATCAGTTAAAGGGATAGTTTACCCAAAACTGAAAATTCTGTCACTAATTACTTACTCTTTTGTCATGTTAAACCTGTATGACCTTTTTTTTTCTAAAACACAAAAGAAGAAAGTTTGAAGAATGTTGGTAACAAAACAATGGCGGTACTCATTTACTTACATTGTACACTTCCATTGTGCTAAGCTTTGTTTTTTGGTCACAGTACATTTTTAAGCTGCTTTACTGGTCAAACATCTGGTCAAACTGCTGTATATGTCCTACAGACTCACTTCCAGGCCAACACCTTGTGCAAATTGATTGGAGACCAAGTCTCATCACAATAAGCGGTTGTGCCCCATTCTTGATCAATACCGATTGTTTTTTCTTCTCATTTTTTAGCATTTCTGGTTACATTCAAGTGCAAATAAGCAACTCTTTTTCTGTTTCAAACAGAGCCCTTCTGGCAATGTCAATACACCCTCAAGTTTTACTAAAACACAACCACACACACACACACAGACACACACACCCTTTGCTTCGATCTAGAGTGCCCCATGGCCCGTATCCAACAAACAAGATTGTTTTTTCTTTTTTCTGTGCAGCTTTTAAGGTTGCCCATTGGCTCAACATAAGTCAATACAAAGACTATTTTACCATAATGGAATTTGTTAGCACTTGATTTTCATCAAGGTAATAAACAGCATGATGTGTTTTGTTGTTTAGCTTCTCCCCATTACAGTTCAGACATCAGACAGGCTGCTAATACCACCCAGTGCTGGATCAGATAGCTTCTGGTTGCAATTTTGTTCGGTCTGATGGACCTTGCGAGAGTCAGACACTAAGATATCGGAAGCGTGTCATAGGAATGAATGAGGCACTCTCGCATTGGAGCTGCCAAGCTGTCAGACGCTGGGCAGACTGCATGACTGACATGCTTTGATTGGTCGATTTAATATAGGGAGAGAGCAGGAGCGAAGGAGAGGCGAGCGGGAAACTTCACAGAGCGCCGATTTGGAGTGTTGTAAGACTATTTGTAAAAGACGTGGAGCGCTAACTCTCTAGGTATCCAGCTTGTTAAATCTTTTTTCATCCTTCTTGAGGAATTGTGTTAAAGATTTGGCTTTGATATGGTCATACTCCGGCCGTATGGAGTGACAGACCCACCGCAGGTTCTGACTTTAGGCAAAAGCGAGTCTATTTATCCTACGCTTTATCGACTGCTCGCGCGCTCAGGCGAGGTTAATCACAGGTCTTGCGCTGCATTCTGGGTATAAGGGTGTCACACTGGGGAAGCGTAAGCTGTAAGAGCAGATCTGAAGCCGTATCCAGATCCAATAAGCAGATGCAGAGTTTTCGGTTAAGAAATGAATCTGGAGGAATAACTACAGAGAGGTGCGAAACTGACACGGCAAGGTAGAATTTAACATGGTTACCACTTGTAATTCCATGTTACTACAAATATAGCATTATTGTTTTTTCTCCACTTCAATTTAGGGGGAAATCAATATTCTGCTTTGTTTATCTAAGTGACAGCCTCTCGGATATTGCGTTTTTATGTTGCCTTTATAAAGGGGCATTAAAACACAATATATCTGAAGGTTTTTATGGAGCTGACAGTTGCTGAGGGAGATAGTGTTAATGGCATAAAACGCTTGAAAAATGGCCGTGTCTCTTATTTATCTGTGTTTATTATGTACAAATATCCATCACGGTGCTATACTTTTCTGATGCACAATTATGAAGATGCACCTCAGGACAGACTCATCAATAAAACGCAAGCGAGAAAACGACTTTGGCTTAGCTCGCCGTGTGTGTATATGAATGTGAGTGCGTGCGTGCTTGCGTGCGTGCGTGTGTGTGTGTGTGTGTGTGGGTAATAGAGAAGCGGTTACCTGTGTACAGTGTTGTTCACATTGCTTTCATCATTTTTCTCTTCAACATTAAAATTCTATTGAAACAGCATTCTAATTTCAGTTCACGCCTGTACAGTATTGCCTCCCTTTATTAGAGAGAATAAAAGAACACCATACATTTTTTTATATAGTTACTGTATTGCCAAGACAAGCGACATAAGCATAGATGTTTTGCTTATAAGAGTAAGATGTAACTATGTAAGCGCTCGAAAGGATCCTGTGAACGGGAATGATTGAGCGCTAACCCCCGTTTAACTTCTTTAATATTCACATGTTAGCATAGATAAATAACGACTGTGTCCGTCTGCTGTTGAATATTTGATTGTGCTTCTCTAATTGGCCAGTTTCCCCTGCTTCATCCCACCATAGACATCCTGCAGGTGTCACAACAGACTGTGACAGCCATCCATCTTTCCTCCTGCAGCCTAAATCAATTACTCTCCACCGGCACATAGAGTAAAAGAACTCCACCAGTCTGTTACTGTCACCCACAGATCAAACACATCATATTCACAGAGTTTTCACATCTCGCAGCGAGTCTGTGAGGTGTTCCTTAAGCCACCTCATTGCTCCGTCATTATGGGTTTATTAACAGCCTGAGGCGAAATCACTTATGGTATTCCATCTTGATTAGAGGATGCAATTAGACAGCTATAAAAATCAATGCCTCATGTTATTGGATTGCTAAACAACTTTGCCTCAATGGCGAGTGAGTTTTGAGGAAATGAAAAAAACCATAATGAGGTTCATGTCTCTTCCATGTCTTCATAATTAACCGTTATAGGCAAAAAAAGATATTGACCCAAAATTATCCAGAGTGTTTGCAGTATTGAAGATACTTGTTTTTAGTGAGCCCCTTATCGAGATCTGCCTTCAGATACATGTAAGGCCACAACACTTCAAAGAGAATGCAATCCAAGAATGCAGTGCAGCAATCCTAAATGGGGTGCCATACTTGAAAATGTATAATATGTACTTTCTATGTATACATATACAGCCGGGGAAAGACCGTTTCACAGACCATTTTCAGTTTTCCTTAATTTGTAGGTATGTGTTTAGGTATAATTATCATTTTTCTCTATAACAATATTTCTCCCAAATTTCAAACCAAAATATTGTTTCTATTTGCATTTATTTGCAGAAAATGAAAATGGGAGGAACAGGTCAAAATAATAGAAAAGACCTCGAATACTACAAAGAAAATGTTTACATTGACCTTTAAGCAGTTCAACAGTAATATTTGTACATGTATTTAGGAAAAGTAAAAAAAAAAAAATTCTTTGACAACCCTGATTTTTAGTTGTTCACATTGCTGTTGCATGACTTTGTCACTCCTGAGGTTTGATTTTGTCGAAATTTAACAGACACTGGACTAGAATGGGGCACAAAACATCTAGTAATGCTGATTAATGAAAATCTCGTAATATTTCTCACAGCCTTATGTATTTTCATGCTCAGAGTATTGTATTAATTGAGCAAAATGATAGCAACAAAGTCAAGTCTCCCGTGCAAAGGGCTTTTTGTGTGGCACATCCCCTTTATTGTAAGTTTGAGTCCTGTTTCTCCTACCTTACACACAAATCACTCATACCAGAAGATAGCGGACACCAGTTAGCCTGTAGGTATTATAGTAGGAATATGTTTTTTGTCATAATTTTTTTTTGTTTGGTACATTTCGCCAGAAAGCAGGAGCCTCTCAGGACCGTCCAAAACAGATTGACAAATGTAACCCTGTGTAGAGCCTCAGATTAGATAATAACTCAGCGTTGGCAGGGCGACAGTGTCACCGTCAGTCCATGTGTTTGTGTGTGTACGCATGTGCATTTGTGTGTTTGCACCCCAGGCTGTAGAAAGCATTGAAGGGCACTTAGACAAGCAATGCAATGGACAATATCAGTGCCAAAAACAGCCAACACACGGTTCATCCCTCATTGTGTCACTTCACAGTAATGGCTGGCAACAAACAAACAAACAATGGCACATTTATACAGATCAAACCACACACACACACACACACACACACACACACACACGCACACACACCTATACACTCCAGTTTTGCCTTTAATTCGTAGCAAATCCAGTCCAGTGAAAGAAAACCTTAGAAGTGCGAAGAACTTGTTTGAACTGATTGCAAAATACACGTAAAAACATTAGTATTGTAGTATTTAAACATGAATATGAAATACCTTGCTTTACAGTATTGTCACATTTCAATGTTCTGTAAATAAATGCAAAGAAAAATAGTTTTGTCCCTTTTATTAATTTGTTTTAACACAAAATTACTCATAATAAAAACACAAAATTAAAATTTCATTACATAAAAATGTGTTATTATTTGACACAGCCTTTTTTAAAAGTATATATATATTTCTAAAATATTCCATTTCAATATTATTATCGGAATTTACTATTTATAGGGATGTGTTTAGGTAAAACGGTAATTTTTGTTTTATTCTGTGAGCTACTAACAATATTTCTCCCATTTCAAATAAAAAGATTGTTTCAATTTGCATTTATTTGCAAAAAATGAAAACTGGAGAAACGGGTCAAAATAACAGATGTTACTTTTTTTATGTGATAACGTTGATTTTTTCACAGTTTCTGTGTCTTGTCATGCTTTCAATCACATGCTGTTGGTTTGATTTTGTTGAAATTGACACTGGACTGGAATGACCACAATACATCAAGAAATGCTGATTAATGAAAATTTTGAATGATCTCTTAATTTTTTCTGCGGCTGTAGTATTATTATATTTATATGTAAATGTTGTATTCAAATATATAAATTACTTCAAAAACAGTTTATTTCCACACATTTTTATGTTTTATTTATGTGTGAGGACATTTCATGTGTCACTGCTATCTAAATTTTTTGAAGGAAGACATAACATTTAAAATGATGCTGTAAAAGACTACTAAAAAGATTACAGCACAAAATGAAAGTCTCTGTATGTAGGTTGCAATAAAAGAATGTCAGCAGCCTACACAAACAATAAGCTACAGTTTACAGTTAACAGTTTTTTTTTATTTCAGCACACACACACACACACACACACACACACATACAATCTGCTGACAACAGAGGAATGTGGACAGCCACAAATGAGAGAAGAGATTTGTAATAGGCAATTAAAGGTGTGAAGATATGGTTGCATGTATGTAATTATTGGGCTTTTAATGAGTCACCTAGTAGCTTTTAGCTTTGAAAAGGTTGTTTCTCTTGTCACTGTGCCGGGGTCTATGTCAGAGATGTCCTTCTCTTCAACATCTTCAACTTGATATGTTACTCAGATGACAACTCATTAATGACCCAAATGCATTTCACTGAAATAACAAGACTTCACAATAGTTAAGAATAAATATATATGAGTCAAGTGAATAAAAATAAACATCTGATGTTTTCCCACAGACATTTGAGCGCAGGCAATGATGTGGCTTTTAACCTCTTCAAAATTAATCCTGACCTGGGACATTTGAAACAGAAGACGCTTGAAAATATGTACCAACATAGCCGAAGAAAAATACAGTAAGAGGAAAACAAGAGCAAATATTAAAGTTGTTATTTCCAGGTTTATTTGTTTCTGTCTCGGATGTTGTCCCTCAAGAATGCCGTCAGACATCAGTGTTAAATCAGCTGAACTAAGTGAAGCAAATATGTTAAAGCGCACATCAGTGGCACCCGGCACAACCATTTCATCTTTTCAACTTTTTTAGAGCGTTAAGAGCAAATACTGACATATGTACTTCATGGCCCCATTGCACTTTCAAAGAGGGATCGGAGCCCATTAAAATTGCATGAGGAAGGAATAATTAAACAGAATATTTTCTCTCTGAGAAATGAAGAAATCAAAACGGCGAGGGGCACATTTGATTTCCCTGGCCTTAAAATAAGATGAAAGGTGATGTAGAGACACAGGGCTGAAACACGTGCCTTGTCAGGAGCTCAATCTTTTTGTTCCTCACAGCTCTTTAATTTGTCTCTTACTTCCTGCCGTGGTGTGCTCATATTGTATATGCTTTTATAGTTGGGGCTCGTCGACATTTGAATTGGTAATTAAACTTATTTTAATATATTTATAAGACTCATCAAGGCAGCCCTGCATATCAAAGTGGCCGAGCGTGTATTGATGTGAGAAATCAAAGCAGTGATTACTCCCTAACATCGGTGGGCTTTAGCTCTTAATTGCGCTGCGTGTCCGAGAGATTTGTGGGTAGAGTGACTGGAGGACAACAGGGAGTTCTCAACCCAGGGACGGCGATACGGAGGGAAAAACATGTATATTGATTTCAGCCGAAAGTCTCGGTAAACTCATTACTCGACACAGCTGAACGGGTTGTTTCGAAGATGCTTGTTAGTGAACGCATCATCAGACCCTCTGAAGGGTCGTCTCAATTTTGCATTCGAACGACTTTTTTATGCATTTCACTCTAAAATGTCTTTGTCGTTAAAATGAAAGCTGCATTGTAATATTTCTGGTGCGCTTTTGTAAAACAAACACAAAAACACACGTAGCCTGACATCTTTTATTTTTTTACTGTAATGCCGACATATTAACAGGTGAATATATATTAATGCCCAAACAAAGGATGTAATGCTGGCTATGATAACTAAGACGTCGAACCTTTAGCCGCGGAGCTGCGGTTCCCCCCCCCCACTCCCTCACAACTCTAATTAGACCCACAAACAATAGCATGGCTGCAGACCTTGTTATGAAAGAAAAGAAGAAAGAGGCATAATGAAAGAATACATGGGTCGTTTTTGAATGTGTCTACCTCTCTTTTGTGGCAGAAGGAAAGATATGGCGCTCTCCAATGTACCGTCATTGACTCCTCCTGCCACTTTCCAGGTCACTAATTTTTCAGCTATGAGTTCATTGTGCGCAGACCGATATGCTGTCTTTTTTAATGAGGTTATTTCTGGGTTATTACCTCGTTCCTTGCTAGACCATCTTATGTGAGGGACCTAATTGATGTAAATCAAATATGGTTAAGCAGGGACCAACCCCTGGGCCACTCCGCTTTCATTTCCACCTTATAACCGTTTACAAAACACATACATACCTTTTCTCCTTATTAAAAATCGTAGAACTGAGAGATGGACTCTTTTTTTTATCTTTTTCTTTTCATCAATTACTCATCTCTGTATTGGAGAGATATTTGCAGACGGTCCCATTCCAGGCGTAAATGTGAGTGCATGCTCACAGATGCAGAAGAGTGAGCTCTGAACGAGAGACTGAGGTGCTGGCATTTGACTTTTGCTGAATAAGCTCAAGGTGTGCATTCCCTCAGGTTAGAGAGGTTATTGTGGAGAAGAAGATGGGTGGGGGGATGAAATGTTTTAGCAGTGCCTGTTCATTAGGCTCTATCTCATTCAACAGTGAAATTAGGCTTGGGGAGATAGAGAGAGAGAGAGATAGAGAGAGAGAGAGAGAGAGAGAGAGAGGCATGATGGGAGGTGAGGTGATTGAATCACACAGATGAATCCCCTTTTTGCATTTTCCTTAAATATTAAGAAATCACTTCTTGTGATAACTGTTATTATTAACTTTAAAATGAGTTCTATACACATTTTAGTTTGTTTTCCTTTAATTTGTTGTGTAATGTCATCTTATGAGTTCTATGACTATGATTTTGAATTTTAAATGAAAAATTACATGAAATCAAACAATACAAACTTTTTTTAGTGCATGCTGGGAAATGAGAGAATGGGACTCTGTGCACTTTTCAGGGTAACACTTTACAGTAAGGTTGTTTGTTAACAATTAGTTAAATTAAACTAACAATGAACAACATTTCTACAGCATTTATCTTATTTCATGTTATTTTAACATTTACTATGCTAATACATTTTAAAAATGCAAAGTTGTAACTGTTAACATTATTTAATAAACGAACACGAACAATTGTATTCAATTGTATTCAATTGTATTGAATACAATGCATTTACTAATGTTAACAAATACAACCTTATTGTCAAGTGTTACACTTTTCATTGTAGGTCTATTTGGAAAAAAGCATTCATCTAACTGATGAAATAAAAAAAACTACATTTGTACTAAAAACATTTGAAAGTTGTAGGTTGTTATAACTTTAGTACATATGTACATATAAAAAAATCAATAATCAACAAATAAAAAAAAAACAGTGTACACAGTTTTTGCAGTGTACATGTATTCCTATAATTCCTATTGGGAGTTTAATAGGATTCACAATTGTGTGTTCTTTAGCCACGTGCCACTGGTTTCTGCTATCAAAACAAGTGAAAATGCCCCATATTTACACAGTCTTGAAACACACATGGGCTGTTTGTGTTTGGGATTAGAAGTGTAGACATGTATGCTGGTGATCAAAAGCCGGCCATGACACTGAAGCTCCAATATCACTCTTTAGAGTTGCTCTCCTTCTTGCCGCTAGTGATTAGCGCCTAGTCCAGAGTATCATCAAAGCACTTTCGCTCCCTCTCTCTCTCTCACACAAACACACATGTACACACACTCTGGGCAGCTGTGTCCCTATAGCAACTTGTAACATGTGATGTTTAGCTTATTTCAGTAAATCCAGGGTTTTGTGTCACCCCCTCCCAAGGTCCTCTTACCCTACCACTGTGACATGGCCGCTGGTGGCACATTGACGCCTGTATCCATTCCTGATGAAGCTAAGCCGGATCAGGCATGTCTTCGTCTCTCTCTCTCGCTCGTTTCTCCTGAAAACATAATCGCAGTCAGTCTACACCGAGAGAATATGCTTCAGAAATCCCCCATCATCACCAGCACTTCCAGCATCACCACCATCATCAAAGGCCCCGGTATGTCCGTCAATCAGGTGAGCGCTTAGTCTGGGTGAGTGGCAGGAGGATCCACGAGAGTGACGCTAAGCAGGCAGCTCCATGGCCCTCCGTCAGGCCTGCCAGGCTCCCGTGACAGTGGGGGTGGGTATAACGTCCCTTATCCCGCCGGCTTAGCCTATTGAACTGCCAGCCCTGTGCCAGTCCACGGCAGGAGGCGAGATGGCACTCATCGATGGGACAGAGGCGTCCAACGGAGAGCAGTTCTGGAGGTTGGTGACTAGGAGTAAACCAGGATCTGTTAGCAGACTTTGATTCCTTCAAAACGATCAAGATACAGCGCATAGCTGGTACCGCATTTGCGTATTGAGTAGAGAAGAGGTTTTTCTTAGAAACATTTCTTCGGGTTTGGTTAAAACACTTTGATGTTTCTGGAGGGATTTCAGCAAACTCTTATTTACCTTTAACCAGAGCGAGAAAACAAGAACGATGTTGAAAATTTTTCAAGAGACTTGATTTGTAGGGCCTTCCAACAAGTTCAGCATTGTATTCAATGCAGCCGTTGCTTACACAGGGCATCACGCTGAGTATCAGATGTAATTAGCTGTATTTGCTTGAGCTGCACTTCCATCACAGGCAACGACTATTGTCTTGCACCTAAAGAGATACAGACTAAAGTGGGAGTGGATAATAGTTCAGGGGGAAAAATGAAATGAAACGAATCCAGGTTCTTAAACCACACAGCCGCCGCACCACAGCGCATTCGTTTTCCCGTTGTCAGCGCGACACCCGGGAGCAAAGTTGGCTTGAAAACGAAGCGCTGTTTTCCATAGCATGTTCAGCTTTAAGCTGGTAACATACTTTAATTTGTTCTTCTTATCTTATCGGTGAACACACCCTGGGCTGATGGCGGTGATGCTCTTAAGTGAAGTCCTAGTATTATCGTGCCGCCTCTGAGGGCCTCTTCTTTAATTTAGTTGTTATAATTAGCCATTAAATGGTGTCAGTTTCTACAGCTACTAACAGGCCCACTCTGTTCTGCTTGTCTGCATTATCAGTTTGGGTGCTTGTAGAGGGGAGGAGGGGGACCAAGAAAGTAAATTATAATGAAGGCCTATATAGTCCAATTACCGATAAAAGCAGCCAAGTGCAGTGCCGTAATGAGGTGCCACTACCTTTCCTTTTCCCCCTTCGCCTCCGAACACATCGGTGGGAATAGCTAATCGCTAGTTTTATTACTTTGAGCCCCTCTCGCTGAGGGGTTTTAACCCCGGGACTTTCAATCTGAGCGGGACGCTCGCGACAAACAAACACGGAGGCGGCGGCGTCCATGCTAAACAAAGTCGGCCTGTATGCGGATGTGATGGAATGATTGCAGAGGGAGAAAACAGACAGAGGCAATGAAGTGAGGAAGAGGAGGATGTGCAGAAAGAGAGAAAGAGAGAGCGACAGGAAGCCTGTCCTCATGTTCTCACTTTAATGGGTCAGTATTTAATTATTTGGAATAGCGGAGCTGTCTTTTGTAGCCAGGGATGTAGTTCCTTGCTGGAGCACTTTACAAGGCAGGCAGGTAATTAAACTGTAAGATCAAGAGGCTTCTCTTTTTCTTTCTCTCTATCCTTCTTTCACTTTTTTTCCTATTGCCACGCGTCGGAAGACAAGAGGAAATGGAGGGAACTGCGTTGAAAGAGTGACAGATAGAGATAGTAGAAATTAAAGGGATAGTTCACCCAAAAATAGCTTTCCTGTAGCTCAGTGGTTAGAGCAAGGCACTAGCTACGCCAAGGTCATGGGTTTGATCCCAGGGGAAACAAATGTATAATGTGTAATGCAATGTAAGTTGCTTTGGATAAAAGCATCTGACAAATGTAAAAATGATAATTCTATTTGCTCATTCTCTTGTCATTTCAAATGTGTGTGGCTTTCTTTCTTCTCCGAACAATGGCTGTACCCTTTGACTTGCATTAGTTTTGTGAATGGGTACCACCATTGTTTCTTCAAAATATCTTCTGTTGAAGAAAGAAAGTCGTACAGGTTAGAAATGATAAGAGGGTGTGTAAATGATGACAGAATTTGTTTTTTAGGTGAACTGTCCCTTTAAGGGTGTTGCTCAAAAGTCCCCTGCAGATCTAATAGATGGTTCTTCTAGGGCCAAAAACAACATGAAAGTGGCATATTTAATTGTTTTAACAACTGTCTCATTTGTATATTTCTAAGTGAAACTAAATCAGAATATCTGAGAACTCAATGAACTTTGTTTAAGATAAAAAACTGCAGTCAAATTATGGCACATCAATGTAAACATAAAGAAATGTCCAGACCCAATTCCTCTCTCACAAAGAGCTCAAGATGACATTATCACAGGCAGAAACTTAGAGCGCTTGGGTTCAGAGAGAAAGACAGCGCTATGGGCGCATTGTTTTCCAGACTACACCGAGGACAGACGATGGATTAAACCATGAATGAGTGATTTATTAGCTGCTGCTGTCACGCTGCTTAGATGGATTACTACACGTGACCTTTGACCCCACTTACCAGAGTCCTCACCACCACAGTGTGGGATGGAAGGTGTTCCGTGTGCGAACGTGCACATGTGTGTGTGTGTGTGTGTGTGTGTGTGTGTGTGTGTGTGTGTGTGTGTGTGTGTGTTTGAGTTAGACCGCTGGCCAGCTGTATGTTGGTGACAGGATGGGACCACTTGATCAATGGGCTAATGAACAGCCCATTTCATAGATGGGATGAACTGACTCTCTTGTGTTCATTGAGTGCCTATAGTAAAAGCACACTCTGTGCCCCCTCAACCCTTCAGTGCTTTATAAAAAGACAAAAAACAATGCAACAACAGGGAAACAGACGTAAAGGGTGTTTACAAAAGGTTTATCTTCATCTCTCTTATTTTGAATGGGTTCATCATTAACTGTGCGTTCTGAATAGTATTAAAGCAGAAACAGCTTCTTTACAGTCTCAACATGGATCATTTGTACTTCTGCTGCTTAAAAAATCTTTAATATCCCTGAGAGAAGCAGATACAACCTCAAGAAATATGAGCCTTGTTGGACGGTTTTCCCTGATTACAGCAAAGTACGGCAGAACAATAGAAGGGAAAAAAGTCATGGGATTTCTTTTTTTATAAAAGGCAAATATTGCAGTAGTTGAAGCTTGTACCATCCGCAAAGTGGGAGTGTGGATTTGCCTTAATGCAGCATATAAATCTAATAACAATAGTGTCTTATTTGCTTGTTTTGTTTTTGCTTTCTTTTCTCACCCAATTGTTCTGACACAGATGTCTCTCGCAGATCCCGTCTCCAGATTTTGTTTCTTTTTCCTCCTTCCTTTCTCTCTCTCTCTCTCTCTCTCTCTCTCTCTCTCTCTCTCTCTCTCTCTCTCTCTCTCTCTCTCTCTCTCTCTCTCTCTCTCTCTCTCTCTCTCTCTCTCTCCCTCTCTCTCCCCGTTCTTTTTCTCACTCTCTCCATCTCTTTAATTCCTTTTCGGGAACTCTGGCAATAAAAGCCAAAACAAAAGGAAGAGGCTTTTGTACCTTTGCTGACTTTGTTACTCGCTGGCGTAATAAAGAAAAGTAATATGCTTTAAACATTAAATAAGACTTTAATTGGAGCACATGAAAAACGTACCATGGGAAGATGTAATTGAATGTTGCCGGGGAGCAGGGGGAATTAAAATAGGTCGTTTTATGCTTTGCTTTATTTTTGATTGAATCAGCTTCTAATTGGCCTCGACAGAAGTATTATCAGTTTTAGGCGGTACGTGAAGCGCTCAATGGTGTTTCTCCTCAGTCACATGAGATGAGAGAGGGAGACACACCGAGATGAGGGGAAAAAGAATGACAGAGACAAATGTCTTCGCATTGACAGCTGTCCTCCATATTGCCCTCTGCACACGCAACAAAACACACAACAAAGCCTTGCAAGCGGCGCCGTCGAATTAATAATCACTAAACAGTTCAGGAGGATATTAGAAATATAATAGCATTTTCCTTCACTTTAGGAAAGTTTGGTTGACTGGTGACAATCCTACACCTGCAGGCTTTTCATATTTCAGACAAACATTACAGATTAGCTTGTAAAAAGCCAGTGAAATATTGAAATGTAAGACTGCAAACAAATAAAGTCTGATTTAGTAGTAATAGCTTTAAAGATTATTTAAAGGAACAGTTCACAAAAAATAACAATTATTTACTCGCCCTCTCATTGTTTTACTCCCCATTTCTTCTCAGTATAACACAAAATCAAGCATGTTTGCAGTTTTTTAAACTGCACAAAGGTTTATAGTTCCCACAGTTAAAATGAAAAAAGTAAAAAAAAAACATCTATTACTATGAACTTTATATGACAAAAACTGTTTACATTTTTTTTTTCACTTTTCCACAGAGAGAAAAGAACAACATGAGGGGTTAGTATTTTTGGGTGAACTATCCCTTTAAAAAGAAGAATGATCAGGAGAACAATTGGAACGGCTGATACCTGGAGGGTGTTGAGTGTCTTCTCCCACTTAAGTCGAGAAGCAAGTTAAAGGCCCTGGAGACCCTTTTCCTTTCTTTTAGACTTTCTCCTGTTCCTGTTCTCTCTTTCCTTATCATCTTCACACTAAAATTAGGTCTTCTGTTAGCCAAGCTGCCAGTGCTCCATGAAAGGCCTCATGGGAGCAACAATGCAGGGAGCATGGGTGTGTGTGAGTGTGCTGGAGGGAATCCACCTCACCTTGGCAGGCATTTAAGAGTAAAAGGAGGGCTAAAGTGTGCATAGAGCTTAATCCAGCTTCCTGCGGTCTCTCAGGTATAAGGTGGCACTGCCCTGCGAGACGGGAATTACTCTGGTCTGGAATATGCTCTCGCGAGGGAAAGAGAGAGTGAGTTTCCACGGACTTATCAAAGGCACTACTAAACCAGTGAGGTCAGCCGTTTTTATAAGTCACTTACCTGAAGCATGTGACTTTTATAGCTACTAAAAGGGATAGTTCACCCAAAAATGGAAATTCTGTCATCACCCTCATGTCATTCCAAATATGTATGACTTTCTTGGTTCTGCAGAACACAAAAGATATTTAGAAAAATGTTGATAACATTGAGCCCGTTTAACTTCCCAATTTCTCAAAATATATTTTGTGTTCCACAGAAAAAAGTGTCATGTGCAGGCTTTGAATCACATGAAGGTAAGTAAATGATTTGCTTTCGACACACCATCAATAGCTCATACGGTAAATAGCTCCAGATGGAATTTGTGGACAATACTGATACTTAGGTAAGCAGTCTAAACTTGCACATAAATCTAAACGTGTATCTAAAGGCATATTCATATTTATCCTAAATAAATAATGAACAACGAACAAATGTTTCAGAAATCTGTTTTGCAGAAAACTGCAGGCACAGGTTCCATGTGGACCCGTTTAGCTGAGAGTGTGAGAGCTCTTATATTTTGTTTCTTACATCCTTAAGGCAAAGAAGGAGAGAAAGAGGAGAGCACAAAAAGAGAAACAATGAGAAACTCTTAGTCTTAAATATAAGTCCCTCACCCTCCCTCCCTCTCTCCCTCCCTCTCTCTCAAATGGATAATTCTGGTGATGGCCCTGACAGCCCATGGTTTAGATTTTGATTTATGTTCTTCCAAAGCTAAAATCAAAGAATCCATCTAGTGCTATTTTATGGCAGCTGGGATGATGAATGGTGCAGTCTCTGGGCCAAACGAAGCCGCTGTGTCTTTGCCCCGGATTTTAATTGCTAAAGTAGCCAGTCATTGCTCAGGATTCAACAGTGAGCATGTTGCCTTTCTCTCCCTCTCTCTTCAAAGTGCACTGTAGATGGCTGCTTTGAACGAAAATTGAATTTAGTTTACTGTAACTTGCTGTTAAATCATTCATAGTGCGGCCATAGGGAACTCGTATAACAAGTATAAGTAATGGCTCTTGTAATGGGCGGAACTTTGAAGTGTAAATTTCACATGTATATTTAATGTACGGAAATTAAAAAAAGAATTTAAGTAATACTCCAGATGAAGATTTCATACCGTTTTATGTTGCCTTTCTGTTCAAACAACCACTCGGCTGTCCTGTTGTGCTCAGATCCGCTTTAGCATTTCTCATTTGCGTAAGTCCCGCACGCATCTCATATTTTATTTTGCAACGGGAAAACAGAAATAAACCGGAGGACGAAAAGAAAGCAGGATTATCTTGGGGCTAAGCAGAAAAAGTTGAGTAATTTGTTTTGTTGATGGACAAAGTGACAAATACCACAAGGAATGAGATGTTTTGTGCGCGTGTGCCTGTGTGTGTGTCATTATGAGAGCGCCTTGTTTAATAAGATGTACAAGAAGCTCGGCGCTTCTAATTTAACAGGGATACACACTTTTTGCGGCCGATAAAAGTCATAAACACACGTAAATAAAATCAGCCTGCGTGCGTCATTAATCAAATGGGACAAGGTGTCAAGATTCCCCCTTCACAAAAAAAAGAGGCATAAAAAAGCAGTAACATCGCTCGCTAAACTCCCACAAAATCAATGATGCAAATGAGAAAAACAAGCAGGCAATAAATTCTTTCACATCTGCACACCCCAGTGAGAATTTTTTAATAATTTTTAATAAAGCATGATTGTAGTTTGTAGCACTGAATAATTTAATCATGCAGAGATATGGAAGAGCGAGAGAGAGTGAGAGAGAGCGAGCGAGAGAGAGAGAGAGAGAGAGAGGCGGGTGGGGGAATTCACATTTGAAAATTTCAATCTCAAATCTTTAGCTGTTCGGTGGGGGGTGTTTGGTACTTATGTACTTATGTATGTAGCACATTAGTTTGTTTCCCCTTTGCTCTCCTTCCATTGGGGGGGGGGGGGGTTTATGGCGTATAGTTATAGGTTATAGTTTTCAAAAGGACATTTTATTGATTTATTTTATTTTCACTGGTTTTAGCATAGCGTCGTTGGAAAAACAGAGACACCGTAATTTTATATACTTTAAAATAAATATAAAACAAAAATTGCGTATGTTTATGTATGTACATGGAAGCGTGGATGAGCAGCCTCGGGTGAAACAAAACCTTGCCAGTAATTTATAACAATGACACAGGAGCGAAGTTTCTCTAAATGAGGCATTCAGATAGCCAAACCAGTCATTTATCCTTATGATTAATACAAATGATATTCCTAATAATAAATATTGCTGCCTCGCAGCGGGCAGGCAGAGAGAAAGAGAGCGAACATGAGTGAGTGAGAAAGAGCGGCTGCAAATTCATGTGGCCATGAGCACCTCAATGCGTGTCTATTTGTGTATGTCACTTTTGTATGTTGCAAACAAACTGTATGTGGGCTGTTGACACTTTTAGGATGTTGACATGTCCCGTTGTGCGACATGCTATACATCATCAAATCTATTTTAAACAGCATTTTTGCGAATTCTATAACAAATATTATGCGTGCAGATTTTATGAGCTTATATTAATTGAGTGACTGCATGGAACATTTGTACTTTTTAAAAAGGCATTTGTTTCACCCCAGGACAACTTAAAATGAGCTTGTGAAGACAAACAGAAAAAAAATATAAATGATTGTAAATGTTTTCTTTATGTAGGGTATTCATATACATTTGTACCTAAAATCATGATGTTTGAAATACAGTGTTTTGCATCAGCAGTCCGTGCGCATATGCAATATGTCTATATGTCCATCTTTTAAAATGATATCATAGATTTTCTCTTATCTCTTTTAGTGTTCTGCTTTTTGTAGGATTGGTTGGTGCAAGCCAGTGTATATATATACAGTATGGCTTCAGTAAATGTGTGTGTGTATCTGAACAATGAGGGGGTAGAGAGTAGACAGAAACCCCATGTGAACATCATCTCGCAGACATAGTCGAACCACTTATTTCCAAATATCAACCCCTTTAATATGTATTTTTCTCCTTGCTGGGCCATAATAATGCACAGAAGAGAGCTATCATAATCGGAGAAGGAGAGGAACAGTAGGAGCAGGGGCCTTTA
Organism: Oreonectes daqikongensis; assembly: GCA_026939265.1. Classification (NCBI taxonomy): domain Eukaryota; kingdom Metazoa; phylum Chordata; class Actinopteri; order Cypriniformes; family Nemacheilidae; genus Oreonectes; species Oreonectes daqikongensis. The sequence goes on along the minus strand of JAOTQM010000343.1, from coordinate 4,256,149 downwards.
AACAAATGAAGCTGTCAGTGCAACATAAAGCCCCAGAGAAAAATTACGGAGTCGGACGCCATACTTATGCAGAACGTGCTGCTTCTTCTCTCCTGCTCTCCACTGCTGCACTCTCTTCTACTTCACAATTTTTTGTCCCGTCTGCCGGCGCAGTTGTAAGATGGTTGCAGGGATTATTTCTTACTCTGAAATATTTCTCATCAGACATGAATGCAGTCTCCATTTGCACTCAATATGATCTCATTGCGGTCTAAGAGAAACATGTTTAAGAGTTCCTATTTGTGTTTTTTCTTTTCTATAGATACTTCACACCCAAGCTCCGTTTCAACAAGCGTGTTCTGTGGTACCGACGCATCCCTTCGACTAACTAGAGAAATGCGGACGAAGCCAGGGAAGTAAGAAGGTGTCTCCTAAATCAAGTATTCTATACTTCATACTAAACGAAATCATTCACTTCCTTCACCACCCACTGCCGTCTGATGAGAGGAGGGAAAAAAGGAAGAATGACGTATATCGGGGAATCTACATGGAAAGTCACATCATTTGATGCCAGGGAATTTGAAGTTTATGTGTCGCTGCCACATTCAAAAGTAAACACCCCGCGGCCTACATGACATTACTAAGTAGGTTAAGTGTAGTCTCGAGTCGTCATCGATCATTACGGAGTGTAGCATATTCTGCGGCGCGCGCGCGCTGAGAGGTAAAAGTTTTCCACTGTACCGAGATGACATTTAATTTTTCATATCTCGTCCACAGTCCTGGAATGAATTTTGGCAGACCTGATGCAATTTAGCAGCTTGGCAGTTTCAAATTGGGCAATGAATCACAAGGATTCAATGGACTCGAGTGGCTGCATAATATTTTCTCTGTGTCAGGAGAAAGAGAGAGGTGCTGAAGCTTTGGACAGTGGACCCCTCCTCTAATACTCTCTCTTTCTCACCTTCTCTTTCTCTCTCTCTACCTCCCGCTCTACCCTCTTGTTGTGTCTCACTACGCAGACCTCCTGTAACACGGGAGTGCATGTAAGAGACCACTGACTGCTGTGATCGCATTTGCATCTCAGCATAAATGTGTTTTAGCCATTCAAAGATGTGTTAAAATGCACTGACCTGTTTCGCTGAGAATAATGTTCTGTATTATGTGAAGGCAAGCTGTTTTATAGATTGAAACTGAGCACTTAAAGTGGTTTCAAACTGTCACATCTGCTTTGAAGCCTCACACAGTTATTGGCTAGATAAATAGCGTAGCAACACACTGGAAGAAAACGTCACTGTACTGATTTTTATTAGGGCATCGTAAATCTTTAATAATGATATCAGATCGACCGGTTTGGAAAGTTAAAGGATCCCAAATTTAAATGATGTAAAAATCTTTTTCACCCAAAAACTAAAATTCTGTCATCATTTATACACCATCTTGTCATTTCAAACCTTTCTTATGCAGAACACAAAAGGAGAAATTTTGTAGAATCGAACCATGAACCATCGAACCAGTCTTGTGTCCATATAGAAGTGAATGGGTACCGTCGTTGTTTGATTGCAAACATTCTTCAAAATATCTTCCTTTGTGTTCTGTGGAAGAAAGAAAGTCATACAGGTTTGAATGACAAGATGGTGAGTAAATGATGATTTGGATTAACTATCTCTTTAAAACATAAGCATCTTTTCATACCAAAATAAATGTGGTCTGTTCTTGTTTGGTTTTTCTGAAGCTATGAGATGCTGCCCCAGTAACTTCAACAATTTGCTTGTTTTGCATTGTTTTGCAATGCTTGTGTTGCATTTAAACACATGACAATATTTGAAAATTGCAGAAGCTCCTCTGAACGGATGTGAAAACAGCATCACAGTGACATTTTGTAGTTCAAGGACAAAATAGCTATTTTCTCTGCATGACGCCTGAACGTGAGGTGGTTTAAGACTGCAGAGTCACCTGGGTTGACCAACTAGGAGAACTGCATTAGAAAAAACGATTCAAGTATTAAAAAATTAAATCCAGTTAAGCAAGGTTCAACAGTAGCTGTTTCAGGTATAAATGTCATAGACGTTCCACCCCCAAATCTGTCTACTTTCACAGACTAGCCACAACCTCTCATCTCAAACAAAGAGCACAATCACTCCCCTTAAGAAAACACAAGAAACAGACACACACACATGCGTACGTTCGCCTCTCCGCCCACCTCATTCGAGACTCAGCGTATGTGTTTTAAAAGGTGAAGAGGTCCAGAGGGCCTCGCTGTATCTGATTTTTTGACAAAGAGCAGCGCGGCTAGAAATCAATAGCGCCTGTTTGGGGTGAGGCCAGAATAAGCGTAGGTGCCACTGAGCACGGCCGAACACTCGTCGGCCTCTCTCTCCAACCCAGTTGAACCCAAACAAGCAAAGAATGGACTGACAACGCTTTTGACACTAGCCGTTTATTAGGCGCTTCGCGCGGTTAAAGCCGATGTAGCCCCGCCGGCTGGCTGGCACTGTTGACGAGGTGACCATAGCCGAGCGAGGGACATTTCACACGACGCTCCATTTGTCAGGGTCAGCGTCAGGAAAATTAGTGTTTATTCTTGTCAAAAAAAAAAGCATGTGATGAATTGGTTTATTTATATGCTAAAGGATTTTTGGATGGCGCCTCTCATGCCTACTGTTCCTCCCCGGGATGTGCACTCACCTACAAAAGCAATAATTTCACCCCGGGCGGCTTCGAGGAGCTTAACGTTTTATACGTGAATAGCAGAGAAGCATGTAAACATGGATGTCAACAGCAGGCATAAGTGACTAGGGTAGAAACATTAACCTTGAGGGTAATGCAGACAGCGACTATCACACAGGCTGACATTTTTTCACACGAATGTACGTATGAATGTATGAAGCAATATCAGTGATATAAATATTCATTAAAGCACCTAATTAATATACTTCAAAATAATTTTATTTGTAGTATACATCATTATATGTGTGAAACGAAGGCGACCAGTGTTATGAAAATAGACTTTACGAAGTGGGAAGATTTTTCTCTAATTTTTAACACATCATGTCACCGTTATTTATTTTTGAATAAAGAGTTTAAATTGTAATTTTTAGTTGTAAAGTCTTTTTGCACACACATAACTAACCATCACAACTGAGACAAATAACATCTTACTATAAAAATATTTGAAATCTTTTATACAGCCTCACAATTGTGCTCCCATCACAGTCCTCCAAAAGCTGAGGTGAAAAGTGATTTCTGACAATCAGTCTATTCAATCTTCCCAAGACCTGGAGGAGTCATTACTATTAAACATAATAATGGCTTTTAAATAGTCACATTGTGCTTTGATGCGGTGAATAATTTAAGGTTGTCATCGCGCGCACCCGCTGCCCCGGACCCGTTTAGTGCGGAGGTGCCCGGTCAGGTAAAGCAGTACCTGAGACAACAGTCAACAGCCTGCCACATTTTCCTGAATTATTTATTTATTTCCCCCTCCCCGTCACGTTTATTTCGAGCGGCGTTAATTATGCTCGCGCAAGCTGTTAAGCTGTCGTCTGCCGATTAACAGAGTCAAGCGCAGACCTACTGCTGCCACCAGTGCGCAGCAAATGGGATGAAGGGAGGGGGGGATAACAGAAAGATCAGCTTTGTGACAGCATTTGTTAACTGAAAGAGAGGGCCATAAAAAGTATGCAGTCTTTAAAAGGCAAAGCAAGCAAACAATTTCGAGCACGCTTCATTTGCCCAACGTCCTTGCTAATTAAAGACGCAGTTGCACAATGCAGTAGTGCATTAAAAGTTAAAACAAATTGCTCATCTTCAAGACGTAATTCGACTCGAGTCCAGTGCTTCCAGCAGTTTTCACTTCCGTAGTCATTGCACTCGGGCTACACATGGTTTGATTTTGCCTGAGTATGATGTGCACGCTCAGATGGAGCTCAGGAGGATAAAGTAAACAGTCATGGAGATGTCCCGCTAACAAAGTGGATATCCGTTGAACTTTTGTGTGGTGTTTAGGCCACATGTATGATCAGCTGCCTGTACTTTCTGTGGGAAAGTAAAGTCTGCGCGTGGTAAATAATCATTCTTTACTGTATATCACATTGTTGGTATGATTTCATGTTGTTGGCGTACTATAATGTGCATTTGTAACATTGTTTGCACAGGGATGTCTGAGTATGCAGCAAGTTTATTCTGAGGTCAGAAAACTGTCTGGATTTCGTGCTCTCTGATGATTTGTGAAATGACATAACGTTTCTCTGGTCACTTGGATTTGTTCCAAACGTCAGTCACGTATACATTCTCTCCGGAGAGACGAGTCGCCGAGACAACACTGTGGTCATGTGAGTTCAGCGGCGCTCACCACTGAAAGCACTTCTTGTTGCCACTTTGTAGCATCACATTATTCTAATGAGAATACGACTGGAAGGAAAGTGACACGAAATGGCCATGGATGGGCTACATGTCAAAATTCCTTTTCTTTGAGTTTTTTGCGAATGGAGGCGAAGGGATTATGTGGAGTGTAGAGGATGGAGTCATCGTTTGTAGTGCCGCAGGCTCATGGCCAGCGCTGAAACCCTTCTGTCTGTATTGATGTCTCAGCCTCCTGTTCAAAATGCATGGAGAGAGAGGGAGAGAGAAACAGCAAAAACAGACAAATGCCTTCACGGTTCATACAGTTTAAAGCTTCTTGTATTTCTACTATCCTCTTCTCCTTTTCTCTCTTGGGGTTGGTGACCTTTTTGACATGGAGTGCCATTTTAAAAGTTGCCATTTTTTTAAAAGCCTCTTGGGGGAAAACAAATTCCAGTTACCATTTCTGATCGTTCTTTTACATACAAAGATTGGCCATTTTTAAGAAGCAGACATGCCTAAAATGCGTCTGAACAATCCAGACGTATATTTTTCCTTTAATTAAATGAGGTGAAATACTGTGAAATTTCTCATCTACAGTAAACAAGTAAAGGTAAATATAGTCTGCTGGGTCTCATTTTCTGACATGGAATTCATATTATTTTATTAGTGGCTGATAAAATGTCAAATATGTTTGAGAATTGTACATTTATTCTTTAGCTGCATTTCAAAATATTTCCTTAATTTCCCTGGTTTTCCCATTTATAACGCTTTTTGACAGCAGAAATGTGTCACAATAAACAGGTCGAGTTGTGTGGTAGGTCAAAATCACAATGTGCCACCATTAATAAAAATCCTACAGTGCGTATCATTGAATTCAGAGACTCAGAGATTTATGATCCACGGAGTTTGGAAACATCAATCAGCTGAGCATATCTTAAGGTATGATATATGCAATCATGCTAAATTCATATCACTGACGACACACAACGCGCATCACGGAGGGCAACAGCCGGAATGTTTGTCTCTTTTGCAAATTCTCATCCCTTTGTCACAGCATCACCGGTGCAGTTGTACCCCATCACATCTCAGAGCTCAGCATACTCATTTAAAAGGATGGAGGTTTAGAAGGAGAAAGTTTATGTGGCACATCGGCCTAGTTAAAAGCCCTCAGATCTGAATGTAATGGGCTCCTTTACTTCATTTTGCCAGAGATTTATGAGTGTGACTGGAAATGAGTGGCAGGATGTTAAAACGGTCAAACACTGAAGGAGAGAAACTCCGCTTCATTTCTGTGCTGGCCAACGGTGGATGTGTGTGGGACACTATAGCATAGGAGTCTGGACTGTGACCCTTTGGTTTTGAAAATAATACGAAATAATATAAAGGGATATTTCAGAGACAAACTAAAATGACACCATGTTTTACTCATCCTCAAGGCATCCTAGGTGTATATGACTTTCTCTTTCAGACGAATACTTTCAGAGTTAAAATACCATTTATCCTTTTTCTTCCGAGCGTTAGAATGGGAGTGAATGGTAAAAGTTTTTTTTTTAACTCCAAAAAGTGCATCCATCGATTAAAGAACTGCTCGACACGGATCCGTGATCTTAACAAAGGTCTTCTGAAGCGAATCGATGCGTTTGTTTAAGAGAAATATCCATATTGACAACGTTATTAACCATAATGTTATCCCTCGGTTGCTCATGTTGTTCCGGCAAATGACTGGAATCAGCCAAACAAATCGAAAAATTCTGCGTTCATCACCAGAACTTACGACACGCCTGCGTCATTTGCCGGCACAACACATGCAGCCGAGGGTATGTTTCAGAGGGTCAGGTGGAAGCATAATAGTAAGACTGTCAAAAAAACAGAAAATATTAAAGAATGACTATTTACCTATTTAAAGTTGGGGTAACCGATCTCTGAAAGCTGTTGGTTTTTGACATTGACAACAAAACACAGTTTTACTCGTCCCGACTCAGTTTTCTTAAGTGTTTTCAGAGATCGGTCACCCCGCTTTCAACTTTTAACTTTTTGTCACAAAAGCTGAAGCATTTTATGTCATTGAAACACATTTGTTATTTTAGTGTAATGTTACATTAACATTTCACTTTTTTTTCACTTTATGTTTCACTGTAAGTACTGTAACTATGTTGACATTGTATGTATTAAGTGACTAAAACCACACTTTGCACACAAATACCAAGAAACAGTAATAAAATCGCATTGGTCTGTGAGCACTTTCAAAACTGCATACCAAAGCACACACAAACACCGCCGCATCCTCATTGTGACTCTCTGCGAATGATATAAGCCTTGCAAATGTGATGTGAAGCCCCTGCACACTTGAGACTGATGCGCAATGCCAGTCAACAGCGTTCGGACGGCACATCCAAACACAGCTGTCATCGCAGAGTGCACATCCCTCTGTCTCGCATTGCCTGACGAACAGGGTACCGCTGATAACATTAGCACATCATTCCAGTAATGTGCCCTAATCTTCAAAAAACATGCCCACGGCGACCAACCGCTAGGCAAACCGCAGGCCTCCAAAAAGATATGCCGAAGCAGTCAATTATTCATCAATACCCCATTTATTAAGCCTTTAATGTCATTTATATCGCCCTTTATAAGTGCTGCCTCATGTATAATGAAGCACACACAGACTCTGCACATAATTTATCATGTTTATGGTGTGCTGAATATATTATTCATCAAGAGGAACCAATCATTAGGAGTCACTGCGTCACATTAGCGTCAACAGAAGATGGACGCAATGTGGTCCATGCGTGCCAGGGCGTGTGAGAGAGCGGTGAGGATGAGACGGGAGGAGAATGACCACAGAAGTAAAGCTGCAGTAGCGTAGTCTTAGCGCCAGCGGCTAATGCGGTCATGTGGATGTGCATGGGGACTGCCGTTATGCACATGTCTCTCTTTTAGCATGTCAACTAGAATCAGAAAGGAATCTGCATGTGTTCTTTCTGTTTACTTCAGCGAAAGGCCAAAGATGCCATGTACCATCTGTAAGACCAGACAAACAGGGAAGTGTCTGGAATTGTGAATAATCAACATAGTCTCATTAGTATTCATAGGTATTTATAGTTAAAGTGTGGTTGCAGCACATGCATTTTCCTTCGTTTTTACAATATCAATGTATTGACAGCACCTAAAACATAAATCCTTTCACAAATGTGCAAATGTATACAAATCCTTTGAGGTTCGTATTGAATTCAATGGCATTTAATTTGTATTTGTAAAAATGAGATAAATGTTTAAATGTTGATTGTTGGTTTTGGCAACAAGAGATGCCACAATTACTGACAGCACATACATAGGAAGAAAAAAGTTAATCTTCAGGTCAAATGAGAATTTGCATTGATTGAGAATTGCATTTTGGATACTACAATATTATTCATCTGTCTTTATACAGTAAATACGTAAAGAAAATGTCATTTGAAAAAGCTGTGGTTTTTACAACAGGATTTCTGCCGTTGGAATTGGCATATTTCATAGTCACATGTTTCTGAATTCAGTCACCTGCCGTATGCTGTCCACCTCTCCATCTCATCTTCTGTTTCTCCTCAATCCCATGACCGGCTCACTTTTACAATGCACAGTTTGGTTTCAATTATTCATATGGCAGGAGGGACCATTCAGCCTGGCCTTTTGGTGAAATGCCACAAAGACATTAACCTATATATCTGCATGATGAGAAGTGGGGCCCTAAAATAATGGAGAAAAGAATCCATTCTAAAACCAAATGTTACCTTTGCATGTGAATGGAAGATGACAGATATGTGATTCGTGGGTTGATTTGCAACAGTTGCTCTCTTAGGGCGATCAATAAATTGCAGGCTAACGTTGATGTTAGGTCAGGTCGGGTCTCCATCTACAACATGTTGGCCCCCGTGTCTGTTTGTAAACCTCTGTAGCAAGTGAACGGGGTAAGATGCATGTTTACAACAGGAATGCTTATGTCACACAAACAGTTTGCAATGTGAATGATGTATTAAAAAGTGTTAAAAGTGTACAGTGCTCCAAACAACTGCGCACTGCTTTGGAGTATTGAACAACATCTACAGTATGCAGATGTTATCTCGCTAGTCTTTCTCTCCGGCTGCGACTACAAGATATTCTGTTTTGCTCAGCAGGAATCTATATTCATTGGTGATAAGAGCACACACATTTGTCATTTCAGGGCCGGGAGTAATAAGCAAACAAGGAGGATTGCACCAAGGTAAAGCAGACTTTCATGATCCTGCACACACATTTGGAACAGGTTGTGAGTAGAAAAGTGGCCACTTGTCAAGACTTTAACGGCATTTGACTTTTTTTGGAATTGAGGAACTTTACGCCTGTCAATCACTTTGCAGGTTCGCAGGGCCACCAAGAAACATAAGGCGCTTTTCGACCGGATGAGTTCAGGAACAAAGTTCCGGAATGAGTAAAGAGGGCTGTTGTTCGTGAACTAAGTTTTCCCTCAGGCCATTTCCCCAATCGCATTCGCACCGGCATAAGGAACTATTTAGTGACGTAAGCAGCACGTCCGTCGAACAACGACAAACGACCAACAACAGAAGTTCAGACAATAAGCGTTTGCTTACGTCATGGATTGTTCCCATCCTGCTGGTTTAGACTCTGCCTCGGAGAAGGAGCTAAAGTGTTCCTCCAAAAAGGTTCCTGCGTTGCGAACACAACAAAAACAGGTACTTCTGGCAAATCATCCCGGAACTATGAAATCGTTCCTGCGGTGCAAAAGCCCCTATAACCACCGCATTATGCCCATTGTTGCAATACAGTATGTCAATAGTGGCACCATATTAAAGAAGTGAAAGAATGCCCTATAAACTCATAGAAGTAAAGGGGGAAGCTGCGATGTTTCATCATATTTAAGTCCAGTAATTTTCCAATTACTAAACTGATTTTAATGGTTTTATCGAGTACAAAAAACAACTGCAGGTGAATAATATAATGGATTTCTAAAATATACATGGTACAGGATTAATTATTGAAACAAGATGGTTAATTCAGCAGAATAGTTAACCTTTAGTGGGTGGAAGAACATTGAGTTAAGTGCAGGTCACTTACATTTGTTCAGTGTCTTTTTAATATACAGTATTGTAGAGTGACCAGAACTTAGGGGCAGTTTGTTGCGTTTAGCTAAGACACAAAGAAAAATAAGAAAAACTAATTGGGAGTTACATTACAGGCTGTTTGGATCATTTTAATTAAACATTTCAGAGGCATACAATTGCTTTAAGAAGCAAGACGTGATGTTTTTTAAATGACCTCCCTCTTGTTGTTTTGTTCCCCTTTTTCTCATTCATATCACAAAGAAGACCTTGAAAGAGATCTTTGCCCTCCCTGAACGATAGAATGGAAATGTAAGGGAACAGGAGAGAAAGGATAAGACCATCTCTGTTCCTCTTTGTAGCATCAGTAGCAACCTGCTCAGATAATACTGTTTAAACAATACACTTTTGCCCAGAGCTATTGTCAGACACATTTCCTCACATAGTGTCTGAAAACTTTCTATTACGCCTATTGATCTTTTTTCCATCTCTCCTTTCTTTCTAAGATTAACAGCGGGTCATTTGAGTGGCTTCTGAGCATCTGTGAGTGCAGGAATATTATTAGGTGTTTAACAAAAGCCAAATGACTCCCTGTGCGACTGAAGTTCAATGTGAAATGAAAGAATGTGTCATGGAGGAGGAGAGAGATCAGAATAAAAGCATCAGATGTGAAGCATGTAGGATGTGAGTTTGATGAGAATTTCAAAGTGTGGGATCAACAATTAAAAAGTGTTGTACTGATAGTTTCAGTTGGCCATATATCGGTGAGATTAGCACTGTATTTCGTTGGTTTTAGTCTGTTGCTTTGAAGATCCTCTACCTCATTATTGTACTATAATCTCTGAGATAAACGTACTGATGTTTCAACTTTCTTGGAAAGCTTTCATAGAGGTCAATGCAACAAATTACATTTATGCAGATGCGACTAACATTGGATTCTAGGAGGATTGTTATCGGTTAGTGCATTTCCTGAAAATCAAACCCATGCACTTCTGTTTGAGCCACAGTATAGGACTATTCCAGAATCATGGAATTAGATAAACATCCACATATCTTCCTCCTAGCTTGCTGGAAAGCCGTCTCAATAAAGTCAAACCAGATAGTTGTACACTTAATATTGACAGTGGTGAAATTTTGCAACACTTCAAAGATTTACTGCAAAACAAAATTTGCATAAGTATCATGATTTTTATACCCAGTGGCTTCCTAAAATAAACACATTTAAGAAAGAAAATACTTGGGTCTCGAAGGGTTACTGTGGCATTTATGACATTTAGCAAACACATACAGTATACCTGAATCATTTACAACATTTCCATTCTATGCAATCATCACGGTTGCTGTTGAAAATAGGAAGACACTGTACGTTGATATTTCGTGCGCTCACTCTCTCCCTTTAGCTGTCGTATTTTACTGATATAGTGGTGAATATATCCAGCAAGTGTTTTGCCATTTACTTTCAAGTTAGAAATTCACACTCTGAGATCCGCCACGCTTCTCACTGCGACGCGGCCCATCACTCGCGACATCTTGTCTCATTAGGGAGATGGTGAATTTCATCGTGTGCTGCCGTGTGTGGGGAGAGAGAGAGGGAGATAGAAATGAGAGCAGGAAAGAGTTACAGACATTGCTAAATACCACTGTGCACTTGTTATTTGACAGAATTGATATTTTGGGCATGATCCACTCCCTGCTGAAAAGTAGGCCTGTGTGTTGTTGTGTGTGTGTGTGTGTGTGTGTGTGTGTGTGTGTGTGTGTGTGTGTGTGTGTGTGTGTGTACGTGTGTACACACCGCTTACAGTTTGAATGGGGTCTTTTTTTCGTTCTCTCCCCTGGCACTCAGATTGTCAGTTTATCAGTGTATCGCTTATGTCCCTTAATTCAAAGGGCACCGTGCATTGTAACCCGCCGGGCAGCCGTGTCATTGAGACAGACACATGTTGGAGGAGGGACGAGCAGTGTTTATCCAGGGGACCTGTCTATCTCCCTTCCCAAGTAAAATGGACGGGAAGAGGCTGTGAGGAGCAGGGCTTATCGGTCCAGCCGTGGCTGGTGAATTAGCAGACCCTTGAGTGATAAGACCTAGAAGCCATACAGTGAAGAAAAGAAGAGAGGGAGGAAAGTATGTGTGTGCAGAGGGATTTGTAGGTGACAGCGAGCTGGCTAAGGCCTTGTCGGCTGTCAGTCAGTCTCCTTGCAGCCTGTGGCAATCTTTATTTATTCCGAGCCGTTCGGCTGTCGACCGGGCAGTCCGCAGACTCCAGCTGTCTGAATGGCTTTGCTTTCATTGTGAATGAGAAACGTGTGCCTGTGAGAGCAAAGAGTGGGTGGAAAGACGGATATTTTGTGTGAAGATGATAAAAATAAACATCCTTTCAGTCTCCAATTTTGAGATAACGATCCCACCTACCCCCCTGTCCAAGTGTATTATTCCCCCCAAGTCGGTGTGTATGAGCACTCCATTAACAGTGTCTCTATGGGAGAGCATCAAGACGCAGGTGAAGAGGCCGGGCGCTCCCGTCGGACCCCCATCACGTTCCATTTCCCAAATTTTTCTGTTTTCATCAGCCGATGGGAATCTCACATTTTCCCTCGACGTGTGTTCTCACGCGCTCTGGCACAATCAGATTGGATTTTCCATTTCGGATCGGCGCGGGGAGAGTCGGGTTTGATTGCGGCAGACGGGGATGAATTCTTCAGCGGGAATCGGACCTGTCGAAACTCGTGATGCGTGCCCGTCACTTCGCGATGACATGATCTAATGTGAGATGATATTGAACAACTCTAGTTCGGCACTTAGGCATCGGAGGGGGTTTCAGGGCTGACAGCAGCCACTTTATTGCTTTAATCCCAGGGTCTTTTAACCCCGTTTGACGCAAATTGAGGTTGGCTTTTGTAGAGAGGGGGAAAAATATCCACATTGGCTTCCCATCTCCGTTCCTCTTCACCTAAAACTACTTTGAACAATTTATGCCAACGTGTCAGCTTCATGTTTTGACTGACAAGGAGAGGGAGCGAGTTGGAGGGAAAGAGAGAGAGAGAGTTCTGTTGCGTTTTACACAGAAAAAATGAAGGCCGGCACAAAAAAGATGGCCTTGTCTTTTGAATTTAACGCTAGTGTTGCTCATTTAAATGATATGAAATGCAGTGTCCACCAACAAATAGCTAACGTAGTGTGATGAAAAGAGATGGAAGATAACACTGTAATTACAAAAAAGGGCTTCGGTGGAAATCAAATTACAGTGCATTATATCAGCTGTCGATTGTGATATCAATAAAACCCTCTTCTGTTTTGAGAGGTTAGGGTGGTGCGGTTTGTCTTTAATTAATTACATTGAGCATTCATTATTTTGAAGACAGCCTTTGTTAAAACAGCAGAGATTAAGATAAATCGTGTTTACCAGGCACTAGGAATGAAAAAAGGTTTATGAGTGCTTAATCTGACGTCTATTGGTAGAGATTTAGCGGACTCGGAGAGGACACGGTGCTTCTTAAAGAATGGCAGAGGTTGCACTGTAAGAAACAAGATGTGGGAGGGATTGGCTAGATTATAGTCTAGGTTAAAGTATAGAAACTTTATTAATAAGAGATCAAATGCAGTTTTGAACTCACTAATTGAAACTCAGGTTTCACTTGAAGAATAATAACTATAAAGATAACTATATCTATAGCACTCATCTGAAAGTACAATTGTTTATTCTAAGATTGTGGACTGCAGTTATGCAGTGTGAGCCGTAATTGCTGTCAATGTTGTATTGTTCATTAGCTTAAAAAACAATATTCTGTATCATTTTTTGTAGTTGTAATGCAGACTCCGCTACTCTCCTAAATTAAGGCGATTTTTAAAACTTTATCCATGTAGTTTGTTCTTAGTGTAAGCATGCCTTCAGAGTAGGTGCATCGTCACTGGTCTCACGATTCGACTACGATTATTATGTCAACGATACGATATCCCGATGCATTACGATGCATAATCTCTGTTTTAATTGACATGTATATATTTCATAATCACTCTCAGAGACTACGATACTGGTGTAACTGTGTAAATACTTTGTAAATGTACATTCTTTTTCATGAAACCCATTTAGTTATTTGAGCTTTATCTAGTGTTGTGAATTATTTTGCCTGTTGTTTTCTTCTGTGTACTCCTGAAACCCCCTCCTCCTAAAACTTTTTATACTTGCAAAGAAATCATGGAAATCATCAATTTTAAATATTACTGCACAAGTCTGTCTCCCTCACACTTTAACAATGTGTCTAAATTGCACGCGAGCACGACAAAAGGCAACAGAAACCATTAAGAACAAGACGTTTGTTGCGCCGCATCCAGTGGGGACTGAATTTCTGTTTATAATAGGTTCTATAGTCTTTTGTCCCGTCGCGCCACTCATGTACAGTGCAGCTCTTTCTCGTCTTTCTTGTCAAAGCCCCAAATATACCATCCAGTGGCATGCTTCTTTGATAACGCGAGTAGACGTTTTTAGACACAGTGTGGCGTCTTTAACATGTTGATCGATCGCTTTACAACTTAAACAACTTTAAACAGCGATTTAAGTTCAAAGATATATGAAAATGCGCTTTATTTACAGTACACACAGCTTCCTCCGCGCACACACTCATCTGAACGGGCCAGAAAGAAGAGGGAGAGAGCGCTGGTCATGCTGAAACCACAGTCTGCAAGATGTATTTTATGCTTTTTGTCAAAAGCAACATGTTCATATAGGATAAGACATAATAACAACACTTTCTATTTAGGGTAAAACAGTAACCATGATGATGATGTTTACTTGCATGTTTTAATAATCAATTATTAGTTTTTATGCATCGTAACATCGATTATTTTTGACAGCACAACGCACCTTTTTGCAAAGTGAAAATATATGTGACCCTGCCTGTGAAAGTTAGGCTAAAGTCTCAAAATGTAATAACAGGCATCAAAGTTTTATTTTAAGCATTTAAGGCACAGTTCGCCCAAAAAGTAAAATTCTTGTTCCAGTTGACTATCATAGATTAGATTAGATTAGATTCAACTTTATTGTCATTACACATGTACAAGTACAACGAAATGAAGTCATAAGACATTTTGAAGATTGTAGGAAAGCAAACAGTTCTGGGGCACTTTTGACTACTATTGTCATTTTTTTCTAAGTCAAAGTTGGTCAGGAACTGGTTGGTTACAAGCATTCTTCCAAATATCTTTTTTCTGTGTTCATCAAAACAAAGAAATGTATACAGATTTGGAACAACTTGAGGTAGAGTAAATGATGACAGAAATTTAATTTTGGGGTGAACTGCCTCTTTAATTTTTGTATATGATTTAAATTTTTGTCAATATTAAAGATATCAAGGTTACATTTTTACAGGATGCTCTTCACAATACGTAGGATGATTTTATGTAGAAAACAGTAAATCATAATAACTTTAGCTGGGTTTGCACAGGCAGGATCACATATTTTTGGACAGCTACATTTTCACAATTGAAAGTTTTGTCATGTTTTGCTTTTGTTTCACTGACATCTGACCGAGACACAGAAATACACCTTAAGAATTCATATTATTTGTCCATCAGTGGTTTCCCCCCATGACCTTTCATAAATGCTCAGGCCGAGACTATTACTTTGAGCCCCAGAGGACTTGTGGCTCTTTCTCTCCTTCAGGCCTGCCCTCAGGCACTGTAGATAGGGTGGGCATAGTGACTGGGACAGACCAGTCTTACGACCTCTCTGTTAAGAGCCCTAGATAGATCTAGGTCAGCTTTGTCTAAGGAACTGCCAGGGACTATCAGGGGGTTTTGATGCGCGGATGCTTGACTCCGAACACAAAACTCAACACACGAGTTTGTACATTTACCAAAGGGACTTAATGTTGCGTATTCCAAAGAAGTAACACAGATCAAATACGGTCAAAAGCGCTTCAACGAGTACAAACTGCACATGAAAAACGCAGCAGCAACATGTTTCTGAGCACGCCTCGGCTCCAAAGAGAAAACTGTAGATGTTGAAGCTAGCTCAAGCTGTCAGAAATAGTGCTTTATTTTCAGAGAGGCCTTCTTGCAGATGGCCAATAAAAATGAATGATAGCTAAAGGGGTTTAAGATGGAAAAGTTCTGTCAAACACATCCTTTTTGTGTTCCAGGGTGGTCCACCTGTGAATTAGATCAATCCAGCTTCAGTGCTGATACAGCACACTTCAAAGAAACAGCGCAGAACTCTTATTGGTGTTTATAGTCTCTTAATAATACAATTTAAATTGCATTGCTTTTTCCCAGTCCCCTTGTAGACACATTCCCAGATTCTAACTACATTCAGTGTTTTTCTTAAACCACCCTAAGTTTCAATTCGACCGTAAATGGGGGCTGTTTTATTAAGTAGTTATCGATTTTGATTTGATTAAACTCACGCTAATTTGCTGCGAACGAGCGAACGTTTAATCAAATAAAAATCAATGGTGTCTTAAGAGCTCCTTGCTCATCTCTGGAATAGAGGAACACAGTAGGTACATGATAAATTATCACTCAGAGTTAGCCAATACAGCAAAGCATTCTGGGTAGTGGGAGGGGTCTAACACGTCACACCCACACACTAGGGAGGGATGGATTTGCAGTTTACTAAGGACACTAGGGTTCAGTGTTTCAGTTCACTTTGAAGAATGTATAAGTAGAACCAGAAATTCCAACTGCAAGACCACTTTATTTTGTTTAGTAAGAGAATAAATTCTCGATTTAGACATCATGCAAATTAGCTCTTTTTATGGCATGCATATTTAGACATTTTGCAAATGATCTCAAAGAAACTTGAAGTAAAGTCAGTATACATTTCAAACTCATAACCCCTGCGTTGCTAGTGCCATGGTAAAAATTCATATTGCTAAATGTTGATTCACTCAGCATCAAAAGAAGATCTTTGCTATCTGTGATGATCAGCTGAAGTCTTTTGTTCAATTATTTTGATCACAGACTAATGCTGTAGTCATAAGCAAATGCAAAAACAGACATCCAAGACATTAGCTGCTCACTTAAAAGTTTTTCTCTACCTTTATTTTCTCGGAGGGAGGTCTAAAGTGCAGTCATTTCCTTTTCACTAGCACTTCATCTGCATGTCTGCGTTTGTTTAATTGCATCCTGCGAGCCAGAGACTGACCTCTGTTAGAGAGAACACCCTCTCTCTCTCTCTCTCTCCCTGTCCCTCTCTCTCTCTCTATCTCTCTCCCTCTCTCTCTCTCTCTCTCTCTCTCTCTGATTTAATTCATATACTTTACCATCATTAAAAAGTCATCGTTGCATAAGCATTTGATCACATCTTTACAAAGTCAGCAGACAGAGCAAAAGACTGACAGGAAAATGAAGGCATTTAAAATGTGAATCATATACGTGCCCTCTGCGATTGGAGGTGGTGACATGGTGGATTTGAACAGGAGAGGGGATTAAAGGGGGCCTTACACACGCAATTATGCAGTAATCTGTTTTTAAACACTGTTTAGAGACAGCGGTTCCTGCCAGCTTTTCAAAGAGGGATCTGGGGAAAATTTGCATGGAACACAGTAAGGATTTACCAGAGCCATGTAAACAGAATCCCACAGGAGTATGTAGAGAAGGGGCTCTGTAGAGATACCAAATAATACGTTTAAACTATAAAGCATGTGTCATGTCATCATTACAGTAACATCTTCCCAAAATTGAACACGAGGTATTTGGCTTACCAAATATCACTGTACGTTTTATTGTGTAGTGTTGAGTGAAGTTACTTATTTTAGGTTGTTTTGCAATATTAATATATTTATTTATTTAATATTGTATTATTATTGCATTATTTTT
This sequence comes from Oreonectes daqikongensis, assembly GCA_026939265.1. NCBI lineage: Eukaryota > Metazoa > Chordata > Actinopteri > Cypriniformes > Nemacheilidae > Oreonectes > Oreonectes daqikongensis. Next base: position 4,238,941 of record JAOTQM010000343.1, on the reverse strand, counting down.
ATATATATTTTTTATTCTCTTTAATTGTTGATCTTGTGCACAATCAACATCAGACATTTTATTATTGTTATCATTATTATTATATTTATAATAACAAAAATGACTACAACTGGATTTTACTAACAAACCCAGATTTATTTTCAACAGAAGAGAGAAGTTTTAATTGTATTTCTAGGAAAAAAATAATAATGAAAGGGTTTTTTTTACTAAAATTGTTTTTGAAAACTTTTTTCAAAAAAGTCGTTGTTCCACAATTCAGTAAACAATCATTTGGAACAACATACAGATCTTTTGATCATAATCCAAATTAACTACCGCACAATGCCTGTGCATTGATTTTCAGTTCTTTCAATCTGAATCTCCCTGTTGGATACACTAATGCCGGCCTTTAATTTGGTGGCCTGCGGTAACCCCAGGAGTCAGAGGGTCAGCACACACGTTAGATGTCAATTATACCACTTCTATACATCTTCTCTACTGCCATTTGTCTTCATCCTTCTCAGTCACAACTTTGACCTCCTCTTTCCCATTAGAGGGACCCACACGTACCGGCCACCTGCTTTCGAAAGATTTCTGTCTGTAAGAGATCCTGTTTATTATGTGCTGTTTATGTTTTCTGGGTCAAATCTTTTATTTCCGATGTTAATGTTATTAGGAAGTAAATTATTATTAAAAGTGTGCAGCTTCTTTCATTCCTAGCTTTGCAGAGTGTTGAATGATGCTGATTTTAATGACATTGAAACATCAAAAGGAATTAAATTAAACTAAGAAGCGGACATCAAAGGAAAAGGTAACATATTGCAATAGTGGGCTGCTATCCCATCTGGCCAAATGGCTATTGTGTCTCATTGTCTAAAAATAGGATGAAGACAAATTGTTATCATTTGGGAAAGCCCATGACAATAATGATGAATGAGCATTTTTTTCCTTTTCGGTTTGCCCTCTCAGAAGTCATTGCTTAAGGCTCTTTCCCTCCCTCCCGCCCTCCCTCCCTCTCGCTTACCCCCTCATCCCATTTCTCACCATGTGATCAACAATGTTAAAGCACTCGTTCGGCCTCATCTGCATGGGCCAAACCCTCCGCAAATGGCCCTGTGTGTTAGCAGCACCCCTCTCTGTAATCTGGTCAACAGAAGCACCTGATCTGGTGATTGATTAGCAATTTAAAATGACAACAAGGACCCCCTTCGCCTAGACCCGAGCCAAACTTTCCCATGACTAATGTCCCTGCTGACAGGAAAAGATAAGAGACATCCTTCACCTCGCTCACAGCCTGTTTTTGATAAATAACACTACTGATGGCGAGCTCTGAGGTCATTATTGTGTGAATACTACAATATCAAGCCTTTTTTTCTACAAGATGCATATGATATTAGGCCCCTGTACCACAAAACACACGCTAGATTTCCACATGCGCATTTATGTCTTAAATGAGAAGTGTATTGAATGCCTAACTAGCAAATTTCATGTCAGAAAGGAACTCTCTGTAAAGTGTATTTTATACATTGTTTTCAAACAAATATTAAACTTCTGATGATATGGGCCATAATTGTAGCTCTGCTCTCTGTAGGTATGCTATCTATCTAGGCACCTGACATTTAAAGGGGTTCACTTAAAAAATAAAATGTTGTCATCTTTACTCACCCTCAAGTTGTTTCAAACCTGTTTAAATTGTATATAATTGAAAGAATGTTTGTAACCAAACAGTATTGGGGCGCTATTGACTACCATAGTTAAAACACTACTATGGTAGTCAGTGGTGCTCCAGAACTGTTTGGTTTCTTCAAAATATCTTTTTTTCGTGTGTTTAACAGAACAATAAAATGTATACATTTATATATGTTTAGGTTTGGAACAACATTAGGGTGAATAAACAATGACAAATGTTCATTTTTGGATGAACTGGCACTTTCAAGCATCCATTTTGGAACAATTTACATAAAATACTTTAATAGACATAATACAAATCGCACATATATTAGCTATATAATGTACATTTTAAAATACACCACAGAAGCCTTTTTTTTCTTGTGGAATAAAATGGTTGCATTCTAAAATGAGACATTTTAGCAAAATTATAATAATAAGACATTAAGGGAACACTTAAATCACATATTAGAGCTGAACAAAAGATTCAAGTTAAAAATCATCGCTTTTGTACATCGCATAATTTATTGCAAATAAAATAGTGTGACAATGGTCAACAAAAGCCAAAATCGTTTGTTCGTTGTTATTTTGCCTTATTTGACTTATTGCATATGGTGCCTCGAATGCTGTTTCCTCAGGTTGCTTACTAGATTTTGAAACATTTTTTGCCATCTTTGCCATATAACTATTTTTTCTAAATAATTTTGTGTTGAACAGTACAAAGGTCTTTAATTCGTCAAACTTTCTCTCTCTCTCTCTCTCTCTCTCTCTCTCTCTCTCTCTCTCTCTCTCTCTCTCTCTCTCTCTCTCTCTCTCTCTCTCTCTCTCTCTCTCTCTCTCTCTCTCTCCCTCTCTCTCGCATGTTCAATTACAAGTAAACAAGCCACTCTCTAACTCCTTCAAATAAAACTCACACCATGACTGAAAGACAGCACAGGCTGTGTTAGTATACAGTGAACACAAGTGCCCAGTTAAATTAGCTCATAAATTCAAAAATGCAATCAAGTGCTGCCAAGTTTCTGCTGACCAGCAGCCCAAACAACTCATTTGATCTCATAATGTGGGCCTGATTGTCATTATGAAGTTTACAAACCAAATGCTTAAAAAAAAACTCACCATGTCTGCATCGCAGACCACAACTCACCCCCTCTTCACACTTTTATTGGTCATACAGAGTGTTTAATATTGGGATGGAATTTTTAATTATTTTATAATAAAATGGCGTGCTATTAGTAAAAGCCATACGAATATAATTGGATGATTTTGCCCATCAGACAACTGGTCATTTTTCGAATAAGTTGGTTTGAGTTGGTTTTTGACATGAATTGGCCACATAACATTCAGTTTATATGACAGGAGGTGGAACTCGACTAATTTAAACTTTTTTCCTAAAACGTAAATGTTGTTCCACCGTGGCTTATAAAATAATAAATATAGCAATCACTTAAAATCTGGAATTGAAAACGAAACAGTCAATTCAGTTCTGAATGGATTATTTCTGTTTTCCAGAAACTGTAATTATTTTCTCTTTTTGCAGGGGGGGATTGTCCCATAAAAGCATTGCAACTCTATAGCTGTGGCCTTGAGAGAGTGAAAGAGAGAGAGAGCAAAAAAGGGTTCAGAGCTAGTTCAGCTGCAGCGCTTGACAAATTATTTGTGGAATTGTTGCATTCACAGTCACTTAAAGAGGAATCTGTCAGAGGCTGCCTGCTCCACGGCGTACAACACAGCTTCCCTCTCGCTGTTCCCACTCTCTCTCCTCTCACCTATGATAGATTGAGCCTAATGCAAATTTACAACCATTTTATATGTCGATGCCTCCCCTGCCCGAGCAGGAACATACCTCAACATCACGCTTCAAGATGTCCGCCTCAGAACACCCTGCATCATCGGCCTCCTCTCAATCTCTCCTTTCACAAATCTCAGCAGAATAAAGATAAATGCCTTGACTTTGGCTGCCTTAACATTATGCCACAAAGAAACACCTTTAATATGATGCTCTGGGCCTGTGTCACCGTTATGTGTTGCCACATATACACCAGTGGCCGTTTCGCTACTTTCCTGTGCATTTGGGAACATTATAAAAGCAGCATTCGCACTCTTTTTTCCTTCCCCATGTTTTTTGTCATATTTATATTTGAATGAGCTTTGATGGTCATTGCAAATGGATTCAAAATTGTTGTTTGAAAGGAAAAGGCCATTATGTTTTACATGTACAAAATGCACAAAGCCGAGACCTGGGTTTTCACATGGGGGAATATTTTCTGTTGTGAGGAATAGGTCATAGTGTCATGTGTACTGTAGGGGTTTCTTTGTTAATAGGTCTGAATTGTACTTTCTGTCCAGAATAGGATATGTCTTCATAATATAATATCACCCTTTCTGAAGAGAGGGATTGTGAGAGGGGCTAGAGAGAGTGTGTTTTTCACCCTATCAGCTTGGAAAAGGTAATGTTGTGCCCTTGTAATTGTGCAGGTATCCCATCTATCAACAGTGCCACCCAGGATAATAAATATAGAGTACACACAGTCTCCTTTGAGATTTAGAAAAGGGAACAAGAGGTGGAGAGAGAGCGAGATAGTGTGTGTGTGAGACCAGAGAAAAAAAGAGAGGCATGGAGGGAAAGGAAGGGAGGAGTTTCAAAATGATATCATGCATGCTGACAGATGATCTTGAGGGTATGGCTTGTGTCATATGTGTACCATTCTGAGTCTTCATACACTCGAACACACGACCCTCGCGTTACGGTTTCTATTGCACATAGCGCCTTCACGCTCTTTGAGTGTGTATGCTACTGTGATTGCAGAGCTCACTGCGCACAGATGGTGCTCAGACAGTGTGAGGTGTGTACGATCCGCACACACTCCAGCAGAAATGCAGCATTCTCCAAATATACAGTTGAACACATTACACACACACACACACACGTTAGCTCAGTACAACTATGTTTTAGTTACTTATGTTTATCTGGCCTGAAATAGATGTCAGATTTACATCATACAGATAAATGATATTGTAAATGTTTATACAGTGCATGATTCTGATTGGTCATAGACAGTTTCATTGGATGCACACACATGACCCGAAGTTAACTCCAGTCTGTGTTTGTTGATCGGTCTGGCTAGTGGTAATAATATAACTATTTATATTCTATTTATTTCTATTAATATTCATTTACATTAATATTTTATTGTATAGTAATTGTATTAAATAAACAATTTGTTGAATGTTTAGCCAAGTAACAGTTCTTCTGTTACCCAAAATAATACTAACTAGACATACTTTTAACTTGCTAGCTAATGTCATTTACTTGTTATTTCTTTTGCTTGTTATCAGAAATAATCTACAGGGACTCTATTCTTTGCGGATGTGCAAGTTAAGTTTGGGCCATAAAAGCGTGCATGCGCAGTATCGGTTGTTTATGTTGTTGCTTTAAAACCATCTATATAATTGATTGTTGTCCAAGGTAACTGATTTCACATCCCAAATCATTCTGTGGTCTGTTTTCTCTTGCATAATAAAATTTCAGCTCAAATCAATTTTTCATGTCCATTTATTTCTTTGATAAGTAGCCATGTAATAGGCAGGATAATTCACAGCCAGCCTTCTATTAATCGCAAATGAAACCTTGGCCAGGGTCGTGAGGGGGTTTATACCCACTAGTCAGGGTTTAACCATCTGACTGTACACTATCACTTACATAGTCAAAATAAATAACATACACTTGCTGTATATGTGAGCAGGACAGGTTAGCTGTATGCCGTTTTGTATTTTGCAACCCCTAGTTTTTTTAAAAACATGGCTAAGTTGCCAAATGGAGCATGTTAGTTGAGTGACTAATTTCTGAGAATCTGACAAAAAGTAAAATACTTGTTTTCATTTGTTCTGGAATTGAGGTCATTATTGTGATGAGGCAGCTTTCGGCTTTGTAGTGTGTGTGTGTGTGTGTGTGTGTGTGTGTGTGTGCGTTTACACATAAGTGTGTCCGTGTGTGTAAATCTGTAATGCTGTCGATCAGACGCTGTCCTAACACTGGCTTTTTCATGTCAGCTCCCTCATTAGCACCATTAGGCTAATTACCATGGGTTACGCTCACCATGACAACAAGCGTATGAGTGGTGTAAACACACAACATGTCGAGACGAGCCGTGGCATTAGTCATGACAGGACTGATTAACAAAGAGACTCGACCGGGAGAGACCTAGAAAACAAATCAGACAACACGTCCAATGCGTGAGCTCAGAGAGAACCATGTGTCTGACAAACAGCCAATCAAATGCTCTCACCGCAAACGTTGGAACTGTTCCACTCAGATAAAACACAATCAACATTTCCTTAAGAAAAAGTGCAGAGTGCTTAACACCGTTTGATTTTTGCTCATTTATTTAAAAAATGTTTTAAAAAATTGCATAAAGCTTTCAAATTTCATTAACAGTAGCAGTCAGTACTAGGGCTGTCACGGTACCATAAGCATATCTTACGATACTATACCAGAGTATTACCATACCAGGTAGCACGCTGCTGTGCCATGTTCACAATTGAGTTCTACAAAATAAACTACATTTCCTTAATACACCGATCTAAATGAAACATACATTTTGTATTTTCTATAGTAGCCTAAACTATATTAACCTGTACAGTGCAATATTTTGTAGTAGGCTGTTAACTATAGTAATCGGATCAATTGTAGAAAATACTGTAGTGTATACATGAATATCTTCTAGTGTATACAAATTTTATTAAAGTTTAGGAGAGAAACGATGTGTTTAAATCGTGGGTATTTTGATGCTTTAGCATTGCAATGCTGCCGTAGCACCGGTACACCGTGCAACCCTAGTCAGTACATGTGTCAAAATAATATGTCATTGAGTTAGAATTGAAATTAAGTACATGTAGGCTGATATTTCATTTAGGCTTGTATAGTGACTTTTATTGTATATCCCTAAACTCCCAAAACACACTTTATAAATGCATATCAATAAACTCTTTAATGATAGCAGTTATTGCAAATGTAAGGCAGGTTGCACTCTGAGCATCAAATCTCGACATATTTGGAATATCCTAATGTCATCTCCATCAATCCCAAAATGTTTGATTTCCTCCTCACGACTTTCAGAGCAGAAATACTAATTTATTACATTTCCTCTCCATTTAACGAGCCCATTTGGTGAATTTGCGCTTGATCCTCACCGGCCCACTGAGGCGTAAAGGCAACGGCGTGGAGATGGATCCGTCAGCGAGCGTGTCACATAAATATCTTAATAGCCACTGATCTTATCATCATAAAGCTACCCATTTATACACTTAGGAGTGTCATGTTGGTCAACTGCACAAAAACCCAGTGCACATGCAATATTAAATGCTGAAATCTTGCGCTTATTCCATTAGAATAGGTTCTGAAGCGTTCGCTTTTTCCATTGTATTTTGAAAAGCACGCATTGTAAATCATCGTTTTGTGTTTTTGACTCTTTTGCCAAAGAGTTTATGAAAATAATAGAATGGCAAGTCATGTCTCTTTAGCCATCAGTCATGCAAATGTGAAGGATTCTTGTGGCCTGTTGTTGTCACACTGAGAATCAAATCTGTAATAATCCAAGAAAATACATATTTCGTTCTAATAAAATTTGATCCGTCCCATTGATTTAATTGGCTTTACCCAACAGCTATAACAAAAGTATGATACTGACAATTTCATTTGGAGGACAAAGATGTCCCGAACCTACATGAGCACTGCCAGAAAAAAGTCAAGTATTTTAACTCAATATCTTGCTGACATATGTAACTAAGATATTGTCTGTATGACAACCAGCCCCTATGCTCACTTCACCTTTCCTTTTAGTCATTTTTTCATTGCTGGCTGTTAATTTTGATGATTGATTGTTCAGCCCTCGGTTTCGTGAAGAAACAGCAGCTGATGTTTATTTCTACATCTCTTTTCCAGACGTTTCTTTGCTGTGTGTCTCAGCTGCTCCTGGTCAGCTTGTAGCTCTGTGAGGGGAAGCGATGACAGGATCTCTTTAACACAAGGGATGGTGAAAGCTGATGTAGAAAGTTTAATATGAACTACTGAGATGTGATAAACAGTGATAGAGAAAGGAGAAGAGAATGAGAAGAGAAAGAGAGGGAGGGTGCAGAGGGAAGAGAGAGAGAGAGATAGAGGGATTATTATTCCGTTATCAGTGCTCCGTAGAGCAGAACTGACACGGACAGAAGCAGATTTCCTGCTTCTCACACATCCATCTGCCACCTCCCCATGCAGAAAGAGAGAAAGAGAAAAGGAAAGAGGGGGGAGCAGGTTGGATAGAGAAGGAAACGCACACACATGCACACACGCCCAACAAATCACACAAAAGTACACACATACAGTACAACACAGATGTCTACATGTTGCTCTTATACCACTTTTGGTGCACGTGCTGTCCTTGTGTTTGTAATTTCAGGAGTGTACATTTGGTCAGACGGATTGAGTGGCACCTTGCGCAAATCATTTGTCTTATAAAAAAACTTCTGTCATACTGGCTCATTTAAAATATATACATATTACTTCAAATTTTAATGCATCTTTAAAAGCCTGGGCCGTTACTCCCCCTTCCCTCCTAAAAAAAAGGTGCGTAAGGCGCTTCTGGGTGCAACAATAAGACCCAAGAGTAGATGGATAAACAAAACCTTCATCTGTACATTTACGATCCATTAACCCAATGTCCTTCAGATTAGAGTGTGTGCTTTCCTAATTACTAGCATCAAGGCCATTTTTGTCTCTATATGTCATGGCTGGTGGGATGGATCTCAGACTAAATGGACCTGAAGAGGACAGCAGGATCTCTGCACTGCCTGTGTTGACACCAACAAGAAAAGCGATCACAGCGGCTGTCAATATATATGGACATCAATTATTTTTTAATTGTAGGGGAGTACGGTACACTAATTAAAATGAGTATATCTTGCCATGCCAGGGGCAAAATTAATAATTAATTTTTAAAATTAATATTCACAAGTAGCGCTGGGAATATATTAAAATGATTTTGCGGTTACAAGGCTGATCTGGCTTGTAGCTCGTGAGATGGTGTTTCTGCTAAATTAGGCGTCTCCACCTCTGTGGCATCTTGCGTGCACCCTCGATCTCACCCCGCGCTTCGCCTGCATCAGACCAGAGGAGGTACTGAGGAGGTTCTGATAGGGGCTGTTGGCCGGGGCAGCTTTGGCTTGTGAACCATGAAAAGAGAAGAAGAGGAACTCTCCACTGATTTAAGTAATGCTGAAGAAATGGAGCGGTGGGAGTCTGGTTTCTGTACAGTGTGTGCAGCAGGCTGTGAATTATGGAGGCCTTTTATTGTACTTTTTTTTTATTGTGTGAAAATTTGCTGGTTTTAAAATGTTAGGCAGCACATGTATATATTATGCTTCTGCAAAAATGTACCAAACAAACTGGTAGTAATATGTTTTTTATATCATATAATGTAATATTTATATTTATAATATAAAATAGCATAAAAGAGTTTAATCTTCTTTGGTAGTTTTTTGTCACACCATAGGACATATGTACATTAGCCACTAGCCAGACCGATAAACAAACACAGACTGGAAGTTTACTTTGGGCCAGACGCGTGCGCCCGATGAAACCGTCTATACCGTTTTCTTAAGTGTCAAGATCTGTGTTGGACAAAACATCTACAAAACATAATATGTATTACATTATAGATTTACAAACATATGACAAAAAACTAGTTTATTCAAATGGGTTTAAAATGCACACATTCCACCATTTTAAGCTACACTATAGTCATGTCATCTAACATTGCTAATATGTAACCTTTGCCCGGTTGATGAAATCATCGCTCATGTATGATTGTTCACTTTTTGTCTCTTTATTGATGAAGGCATAAATCTTGAATTTCTGTACAGAGGTTATTTAGCTAATCTCTCTAGAAGCTATGACCTTACAGCAGTTCTGTAGTGTCATAGAAATGAGTGCTGGCGAACACAAGAGAGTAAGTACTGGGATATATTAACACTGTACCAGCAACCATCATATATCTGTTTTAGTAACACTGGCCATTCAATGCGAACAGATCATTCATTTTTACACACAGTGCAATTAGTGTGAGTGTAATGTTGTTATATTTTATAAATTAAAGGATTGTGAATAACACCTCAAAGTCTGTGATGTGGTATCTTATTATACCGTAACTCTAATTAAAGCAGTATATCGTCAGCTCGGCGAGAGAGCAACATCATTTTCAAAATGATATCTCATATTCACAGGCATCATTTTTCATCATTCTGCAAAATCACAGCTCCCACAACCCCACCCCCCCGATATCAATTTCACCTCCGAATTAAAAAAAAAGCTAAACAAAAAGATAATGACTTGCGTCTTGCCATTTTAAAAGCCCCCTCCACTCCACATTTTCCGAAGGGGCAGAGTATGTTTAGTATTTTTAATAAGCATCCTCAATACTATTGAGCAGACTCTCTTTGTTCATATGGCAAGATTAATTATACTGTCGGCCGTTTTCAAGGCCTGCTTAACAAAGATTCAGTGATATAATTGGCCCGGCCTGCGTTTGACAATCGCAATCAGTATTAGACAATTTCACATCCTTTCCTCCGCGCAGCCGCGTGCGCACCACCGTTACATCAAAAAGAAAGTCATTTTGGCCAAACAGACAGAAAATATCCGTCTGCGTTACACATGCTTGCACGTACGTGTAGCTGCGCTCGGTGTCATTTGTTACAGGTCGAGAATAATGTGGCTGAGCACGGGGGTTTCCTCTCAAGGACAGGCGAAACAAGGAAATATAATTGAGCGGCGCACTGGATTTGAACTCTTGTGTTGGTAGCGGCTCTTCATCGGGTCTCGGTTCCCCATCTCCACCACCCTCAGATTAAAGTGAGGTTAATTTTGCATTGCAGATAGAGGCGGGCGAGGAAGAAGTGAGAGATGACTTCCATCTCTGCATGTGTCTCAGATTGTTAGGCGATGGATTGTCTGTGTTGAGTGGAGTGTGTATCGTTTGGAAATGTGATTTTGACACTGCAGTAGATATGGACTGCATTAGGCCTTTTCGTTTGCCTGCTTTAACCTCAGTGACGGAAAACAGTGTTACGTCCTGTGTCTGTGGTGGAATGATTATGAAATGTGTTAAATGATGTGTTATCATGGACTGTAAATGATATAATGGACAATTAACGAAGGTTTAATTGAGTAAAGCATTGTTTTGTGTCAGCAAGAAAATACATCTGTCTCACACAAATGAAGAGACTTAAGTTTTTTGAGTTGGGTAAATATGTTGTACACTATATTGGTATCAGCAGATTTTATGAGACTATTTGTTTGTGTGTTGTTGTCTTCTATTTGGTTAAGAATTTATACCTTGGAAACTACACATAGCAGGCATTAAAGTGAGCTCAGACTGCTACTCAGTTTTAGGTTCACCCAAAAATGACAATTATGTCATCATTTACTCACCCTCTTATCATTTCCAACCTGAATGACTTTCTTTCTTCTGCCGAACACAAAATAAGATATTTTGAAGAATACTGGCAACTGAACAACAGCAGTACCCATTCACTTCTAGACACAAAACCAATGCAAATTAAAATAACTTCTTTTGTGTTCTGTATTCATACAGGTTTGAAATGACAAGAGGGTGAATAAAAGATGACAGAATTTTCATTTAACTTTTAGTACTGATTTAAAGAAAACCAGGATGATGCCTCAAAAAATTGGTTGACAAAGGGGAAAGAAAACAGTAGTGTATTTGAGGGTGACTATACATTAACTAGTTATTGTTTTGTGATGGTTTTAGTCACACAAGTAAGTGAATGTACACTTGAATGGTAGTATGTGGTATATATAGTGTATAATACATGTATGTGCATATACAGCACCTACAAGTAGCAGAGTTTGCTGAGAAAATATTAACTTTCTATACATGAGACAAACCTCACTTCTAAAACAGATAAAACCCTGCAAGCTAGTATTTAGTCTGCTTTTTAATAAACAGTATACAAAGGCAGAAAGCCTGTATTTGTGTATATAAGTATGTCAATCACTGTGTGAGTAGAAAACCAGGTGAAAACGTTGGCCACACGTCCTCAGACACAAAATGAGACAGATCACCCTATAATCATGATGAATGGAGGAGGGAAGACATGTCAGCCCCTCATCCGCACTTGATGAATGGTATCATATACACTTATTTAGCCAAAGAAAGAGAATAATAGATCATTTGAAAGACTATAATTGTTCATATAAGCACACATGAAAATCTATATGCCATTATTATTTGTCTTATTATTAATAGCATGCATTTAATAATAAGCTAGTTTCCTGAATAGTAACTAGACTGTTTTTTATGATTGGGCCCTTCATTAGTTTAGCAATGAATAATAAATGTAAATTATTTTTGACCGAGTACATACATGTGTAGACACACATACGTATACATTGTTCATAAAGCATTGAAAAGTTACTGGCATCACTGTGAACACATAGACAGCTTAATTCAACACTCTTCTGAGTCATTACCAGATTTTTCTAGAAAAACAAGTCAAAAAAAGAAGAGGAAAAAAGCTTAATTGTGACAGACGATAGCGACGGAATACTAAGTGTGATATTTGCTTATTAGTCATTGACCCGTTCAAAAGAACATCACAAGGGTCATTAGGTGCAGTGGCGCCATAGTTTGTCATAAGCTGAAGACCAAACCTAATTTCTCTTCAATAGAGTTCAATTGTCCTTGAAACCTGGGCTGCTACAGTGACATATTCCTGCTTTGATATGAAAGATGTCTCATTATAGAGAAAAGCTAAAAACAAAAAAGCACAGATTTTAAAGGGATAGTTCACTTAAACATAAAAATAAACCTCATGCCATTCATAAGTAATGTGATTTTCTTTTTCCTCTTAGAACTCTTGGAGAAGAATTTTGATGAATGTTGATGCTCTGTTATATACAATGAAAGTTGCCAGAGCTTGTTAGTCGCCAACATCTTTTTGGTTCCATAGAAGAAAGTGAGCTGTCTCTTTAAAAATCCTGACATATTGGATATAGCGCCAAGGTAACAAATTTCTGTCTTTTGTAAAATAAAAACTTGTATTTATTTGACTTACAGTATATAGAGTGCCCACCACTCGTTTTGGCACTCTTTGGTAAATATGAGTAAAGAAGGCTGTTAAAATAAATGTTCTATAGTGTTCAGATCAGGGAACTGGGATGGCTATGGCAGGATCTTGATTTTTTTGTTGTTGATTTGGATGTTTGTTTTGAACCAATGACCTGATGGAAGATCTTACCATGACCCATTGTAATATTTTTAGCAGAGCAAGTCAGGTTTAGATTTTTTTATCTGTTGGTGTTTGATATAATCCATGATGCCATGTATTTAAACAAGATGTCCAGAACCTCTGGTATAAATGTAGGCACTTTTTTTATCACTGTGTGCACTCTAAATCTTCTCTTTGTTGTGCATTAAGACAATATAGACACACATTCACTTTCAGGCAGATTTGCAGCATTCCCAGTCCATTAAAACTTTCCACTTTCTACTTTGTTTAGCTCAACAATCTTTTGCTGCACATCAGAACTATATTCTTTAGTTTTACTCATTGTGATGAATGATTAAGGGGGTTTTGGCTTTGTGTTACTAATATTTATTCTCCTGTGCAACAAGAAGTCATGACTGGACAACATCATGTTTCTAGTCACCCTAGTGTGCTCCGAAAATGTAAATATCAATGGGAATATATTTGGGAGCTATTTTACTCATAAGAATTTCTAGGGGTGCCAATAATTGTGGCCTGGGTGTATTAGAGGAAACCTTTTTTGCTCAATGTGATATTTCCCCCACCTTGTTTTACTTGAATGAAATGCTAGAATGGTGTAGATAAAAACGAGTAACAATGCAGATTTATTTTTACAGCCTTCTTTGCTCATATTTATCAAGGGTGCCAATATTAGTGAAGGGGATTGTATAAATGTTATTGTATTGCAGTCCAGTTTAATGCTTGAAGATGGCAAGTTGATAAAATTCAAGGGTTCTTGACTCTGTGCTTAAGAAAGCCATACTCCGTAGTATGTAGTGCTGGAAGAATGATCAGGAAACTATGTGAATAGATCAACTGAACAGGCGGGGGAACGTGATGAGATGTGCAATTACCTGTATAATTCAATCAGCTCAAGATGCATAATTCTCATTTTATTGTGGAAAATATTTAAGATTCTATTGATTGAAGAAGTCACATAAAAGGGGTCCTCGGCGCATTCGTCGCACATTCAAATGAGTTTTATCTCAGCACATAAAGATTTCTCTTAATAATGGGGTCAAGGTGCTCAGCTTTAACATTAGCGACATATCGAGATCCCCCTGATGTGCGGGGGCTCAAATTTAAGGTGACGCCTTTTAACCGGTCATAACATACAAGCCTTTATGACCCAATAAAGGAAAAGCCACCGAGGTCCTCACATAGCGCTCATCTGAACAATGGCAAAATGAAAATGATAAAATAATGACCAAATTTAAAAAGAAAGAAATCTGTGTGCTAGTAAATCTAGAATAACCTTTTCAACCCTTTCAGTACCAAGACTAGCCATTTTGCCTCAGATACATTACGCAAGAGTTTTACAGTTTTTCTTCCTCGATTCATTTTTGGGGCTCGTGGAACGTTGACAAATCCTTTTAATAAATGAATCATAACATGGCCGTGTTGTGACGATCTGCCCCAAGCGTTTTTGTGAAAACTAAGTAATTTGCCCGCTAACATATGTGAAAATCAAAACGTCCATAAAAACACTCAACTAATCCATTACCCATAATACATTCATGAGTATCTTTTATATAGTCCTACTGTGCAAGCAGGATATAAAGGAAGTCATATTATCATTCAGAACATATTCCCCCCCCCCCCCCACACACACACACACACACTACATATTACCGCTTCATTCTTTACACGCATAGCCAGTGGCGACATTCACACCTTGCTGAGATATTTGTATCGTAAGCCATAACAGCAGTAAATTCAGATATAATGGGACTTTTATGAAATCGCTCGGATTCATAAAATCTTCGCCATGTTAAGATGAAGCGTTGCCCTCCGGCATATCTAAAGGCAGACGTGTAATACATACAATGTCTAGTAAGTTAGACATAATCAGATTGAGGTCTTTAATTGATACATAGAACACGTAACCACACTTTAGTTGTGGTGAGCTTGTCAATCAAAGAGAAACTGTCTGGAACAGTACGTTTAAGAAAACCCACGATGCATATTGATGCCGCGATCTCTCTTTTCATAACTTTGATCCGAGAGGAACATTCATCAACGAAATGAACAAGTACGAGATGGGTATATTGCCATCGTTTGCATTTAATGAGAACTTAAGAAGCAATTTTGATGACACTCGATCGGTACGTTGTTTTGAGAAATATAGCAAATAAGTTATTCTATAACTTCTGTAACTAATGTGACAAAAATAGCTAATTATCACTTTTATCTCTAACGCTGTGCTCCATACAGCTCTTAAAACCTATGGCCTATTGTTTAGCCATTCTTGGGGCTTTAATTGTCTGTTCTTTATGAACTAGCTGATACGAGTTTAATTACACTAAGACCTTCGACAACAAAAGCCTCGTGGACAATTTTTACATCCTTAATGAGCATTTTGTTGTCCTTTCACATGATACTGATGTCACATACGTTTTTTTCCTAATCATTATAAATTACGTTATGACAAAAAAGGGGGGAAAAAAGAAAAGATCTGCCATAATTTATAGCTGGAATCAAATTAATTGCCGGCGTGACAGGTGATAGGGAACCGCATTGACGATAAGGTCATTAAGTTGTGCTTATGCGGTAATGAGGAAGAACAGAGAAAGCGAGAGAAGGAGAGGGTGCGAGCTGAGCATTGTTTACACAGCCACGAGAGGTTGCTCGGTGTGATGTGACCAATGCTGAACGAAAGAGAATTCTTCCTTTGAGGAAAAAATGGAGAGAACGAAAAAAAGAGCAAGGGAGAGACCTGGTGGGTCTTGTGCGACACAGGCAAGCTGTCTGAGCAAATGCCACTGGATGTGACACTTTTAAAAAGTCTCAACATGTAAATCAAAAGTAGTTTGGGCTTAATGGATGTGTTTTAGCAGATGTATCCAAGGAAGCCAGGTCCGACGCCACGGCAACTGCCAGCCATGTCGGCGGGGATGATGTTTACAATAATGGGGAGAGGCAGTCCAATTTCACGAAACACGAAGGCGCAAAAGCCACCTCTCTCCCCAGCCAGCCGCCACGTTGAAAGGGAGATGAGGTAGAAAACAACACTAACTTCATGTACGAGGCTCTTGGAAGAGGGAAGCGCCTCAAAAGCACATCAAAAACAATTTCACCTTGGCAGGGCGCTTGTCAAAATCAAGAAATATCATACGGCGGCCTCTTTCCACCCTTGTTTTGTATAACTGTATTTGTAGCCTCAGGGTGTCAGTCACATGCAGCCACACACACACACAAACGCTGGCTAACATGCAAGACCCAAATAGACTGCTCTTGTTGTGTGACAGTGTTGAGATTGAGTGAGTATACACACCCGCCGACAGTAAAAGACACAACGAGGACCTTTGAGAACACTTTATAGACTCGGATATATTTTCCTGAATGACAGGAAATTCCACCAGGTTCTTCCTTTTTGCACCCAACAATTTAAGCAGCAGTTTCCTTGAGTTTCTTCCAGCCGGGTGTCTTTATTAGATCATGCGAGTTCATATCGGTGGCACGTTTTATACACCTTTTAAAAAAAATGAGCACGATCTTATGTCACGTAGCAAATGAGCAAAAGTTCTATTTTCTGGTGGATAAACTGTGCAAGTTAAACCTCACTGATATATGGCCTTATGTGCGAGACTAATAGTGTCAATTTGTGCATTATTAGCATGTATGCCCTCCATACATTTAACACCCGAGATGTGTCTGTGAGCTAAATAAGCACAGCAACAATTTTCCATGGTGTGCATTTGTATAATTATGTCGAACGAGGACTAATGAGGAGCTTTGCAGTTTAAAAGTGAGAACGGGCATGCAGTATTCTGTCCACCCTTGAACTCTGAGGTGGGCGCTTGGTTTGAGAAGGTGAGGACCTAACAATGGACCTCTTGACCTTTCTTCGCTACAGACCAAGTGACTGCGGTATCACAAGCGCAGGTGAAAGAAGGCCAATTTAAGCCTGTCGAGAAACCTCCACATCCTCGCTGCCACCTCTACTCCTCCCGCTCTCTTCATCTGGACTCCAATCTGACCTGCTCACCTTTTCCCTCTCAAGCCAACTCTTGCCCAACGTCCTTCACCACAGTGATTACAGAAGCGGTCAGAAAGGAGCCGTAAGTAGGCAAAATGGAGGGCAGGGGAGCTGAAGACCTTACTGAAGGACTAGAACACGTTTGAGGGTCGGTTAGAGACGACCGAGGCGAGTGAAGGGCCGGCGGGGCCGCGCTGTGATCTGAATCTCACACGATTTGCAGCCGGGAGAAGTTCATTTGGTAAAAAGCCACGGCGAATTGCGCTGACAGTGGTAGTTTGAAAAGGTTAATTGGGCCATTATCTGCCTGTAGAGTTTGAGGGATTTATGGACGTCTCTTCCTCTCACAGACCCGGACTCTCACCGCCTGCATTTCTAATATTCTCTGATTAGAGAACATGTTATGCTGTAAATAGAATTTCAGTGCTTTTCAAGCTTTAATATTTTCGAATGAAGAAATACATTAATAATTGTGTCACTTAAATAACATTAGAATTGATTAGGACATAAAGCTCTTAATATGGTAATTTCAGTCCCTTTTTAACCGATTGTGTGGATGTGTAATGACTGTGTGCCTGTCCTGTTCTAATGACTGAAGAAATAAATACATAAATACTTTTACGAGGAAAGTATTAGGTGTTTAATATTGTTTTAAGACCACCTCAGAACGTACCTCAAGAGTAGTGTTGTATTTGCTTTGCCTGTGACTATACTACATATACTACATACAAACATACAGTGTGTACGCTAGCATAGTGTATAGTTTTTGCAAGCAAAAAAGTGATTTGTATCTTATTTTCATTATCAGTGTCTTCAGTTTATTTTGACACAAATTTGCCTTAAGTGCCATAATCCACTAAACACTGAGACACTGATGACTTGATTACCTGCAGCACACTTATAAAGTTGTGCATTTCTGGTATTTGTAAACAAAATACTTGAAAAGGTACTCAGTTATACAGAGACTTCTGCAGTTATTTAGCAAAACCGATAAATGTACACATGCCATCTAAATAAGAAATATGCAGAACATACATAAAACATTTTTAAAAATAGGAAGTTTTTTTGTATTTTTAACATTTACATAATTATATAGTTTTCATGTAATTTCAGCAAAAATAATGAATCTCTTTTTTAAATACTTTTTGCTACTAAAATATACTTTTAAAGCAAAAAAGAAAAATGTATGAAATTCATTTTTAATTTAATTTAAATTTTGTATTTAAATCTTACATATAAAATTAAATCTTAAAGATGTGTTCATTTGATTGTATTGGCTAAATATTTTTTTTAAGTTTGTGCAGTGTTAAAAAACTGAAGTTCTTCTGGACCAGCATTGTTTACCTCTTCCAAAGTGGTCTATAGTAAGCAGCTAATACGCACAAGTGGGAAATTCTAAGGAGCAAATATTTCAGTGCTTTTTAATGAATTATACAGATGTGACAGCTCTTGAAATGGCTGACTCCCTCTTCAGTCGACATACTACATGACAGCAGATTGAGACACTCCCATATTAAATGTCGAAATCGTTGAAGTCACGCATGCTAATACTGTACGGGCGTCAACATCCTCACCAACTCTTTCTCTCCCGCTCCCGCTCTCGCCCTTGTCCCTCTTAGACAGAAATGCTCTCGCACACTTCCACCCGAGAGAGTAGCCTCTGATTATCAACCACTCATTTGTTATGCTCTCTGGCAAATCAGTGGCGATTCAGATGACAAATAAGAGGGAAAAAAACAGCTGCTGTCAGGGTGTGATGTGTTAATTTCTTGACAGTCTCAGCACTGAAACCAATTACAGATTTAAGGGCAGGGAAAAAGAGGCCCTCAGCTACGGCTAATTAGGCTCCTTCAAGAATAAAAGAAAACAAGGGAAGGAAGGAAACAGGTAGTCGCTGGAAGCTCTTTAAATAGTGTGTCTTTACTGTGTCGCCTTTTCTGTCAGTATCATACTCTCATTTTAAGTTGGGTTTTGTATGGTATAGTATGCTTAGGTAATGCTTTCTCTCTCCCTAGAGGGTATAACTTGGATCCTAAACCCTAGGGTGGATGTTGATTTGTTTAACTCTGGCACAGGGATCTTTTCAGGTACATTTTTTCGCTTTAATGCATGACCCCTCTGAGCTCAGGTCCCAGAGCGGAGTAATTGGGAAGGGTTCAGCGCGCTTCAGGGTCTCACAGCCGCCGCTTTATTCTAATCCTGCTATTCTGCAGCTTTGTGGGATCTTGCCCCTATTTTGTTTCTCCTAATCGGCTATGATATCTATGTCCAATAGCATCAATGGTCATACTGAAAGTGAGACTGTAAGGGAGGAGTTGGCAATGGGATTGTCAAACGGGAGTAATGGAATGCTAAGAAGATTTTGAGATGGGGTCTGGGTTGTGGATGTGTCGACCTGGAGATAAGTGCGTATCTTAAAAAGTAGGTTGTACAGTATTTGTGGCAGGAGAATATTTAATGAGAATTCACTGTAGAGACACTCATAGTATAAAGCTATAAACAAACACAATTTATTTGAATCTGGTATTTTTCCTGATTTTACTCCGGAACAGATGAAACAGATCACATATCATAATATATATGATTTAGTGAGAAAAAAATGATAATTGATTTATTTTTCGACAGAAGACTGAAAGAGCACAAACATCAAAGACAAAAATGAAGAACTGGGTTTGTAAATATATAATTAGTTTTAATTTCTTTAGATCAAATGCAGATATGACCTCTAGAGAAAACTATGGAAATGTACTCCGAGCTATTAGTTTGATTGCTTTGTCCATACTATCTGGCATTTTTAAGTGTTATATTTTATATGCTAATGATTTTGTTTGAAGTCTAGGAGACATTTCTTTCTTTTTTTTCCAGAATGAGCATGTGCAATGAGTCACAAGTGTGTGATTTCCAGTCTGAACTCATCTTCACTCCCAGAAACAACAAGATTAATGTATTTCATAAGCTAGAGAAGATTGCTGTCGTTCACTGTTGCACACAAATACGAAAGTTCAAAAACCTGTTGTTCTCCTTCCGTCTCCTTGTCTCTGTTTCTTCAACTTTACAAATTATGTCTAAAAAGAGAAAGCTTCTTGATTCAATAAAATCAAACAGGCGTTTAGAAAAGTGCTGGGATTATTGCTTAAGAAAGTCTTAAATGTGCCCAGCTTTTAACTGACAGTAAACACTAAGCAGTGTAAAATTAATTACAGCTATTATTTTGACTGGTATACCCCAACAAAATATTAAATCTACAGTGCTAGAAAAAGAAATCGCACATGAGTCTAATGTGTGAAACTAGGAATTGCAGGTAAACAGGACAACAGACAGTTTTAACAATTATTTGAACCCTGCATTCGAATATGTGCAATTCACTGCTATGCAAAAAGCGATATGTCAATTAGTAATAGTAATATAAATGAAATGAAATTAAATTAAATAGTTCTATTATTAGCCACTAGCCAGACCAGACACAAACACAAACCAGAAGTTAACTTTGGGCCAGGCACGTAGCCATCTGATTCCAAAATAAAAAATGTTTTTTTTAATATAGCTGCTTTATACCAAACAGTTCCTTGTGGTTGTATTTTACTCATTAAACACCATATGAGTAAATTATCACAGTTGTTGTCACTTTATCCTTAGTTAAAGAGCACACGGGTCAAAATGATGTATGTATTCCTAAGCCATTTGTAAAAGGAGCTCTGTAGAGTTTGCTCTCATTACACTGAATCTGCAATCTTACATGTTTAGCCTGTATTAAATCCTATTCTCTGTGGTAAATTGTGAGAAATATTTTTCTCCTGCTGTGGTTCACTGGGTGAAAGGGTCTTGCTATTGATTGCTGTCTCTCCGGAGTTCTGGGTCGCTAGATCTCTGCCATCAGTATTGGTGTCAAACTAGCAAGAGCACAGAGTCACTAATCCACCAGTCGGCCTGCTCATGAGGGATAAACTGCATTCAGGTTTGGCTCGGTTTTAAATATATGAAAAACAACAGCATTATTTAATGCGCTACTGTAGCTCACTGGCTAACCAAGCATGGCGCTAATAAGTGGAGGGGCCACTTTCCTGTTTTTTGGCTCTTCTCGTCTCTCCTCGCCCGCTAATGCATGCGGCTGTGTGAGGAGCCGCTCTGCGTCTCAGACAGGCCGATCATCGCTTGATTTATGGCACTGACCGTTGCCTGCATCTCTCAAGCTAATGACACATACACTAAAGTCATTGATTTGTATGAATGCCCTCCGCTCTTCATCTATCACAATTTAATGTAAGGGGCTTTGCAATGCAGAGGTGGAGAAGCAGAGAGGAGCATAAAGAGGCGAGTGGGATGGGGCCACCGGTCCCCCCTCTCCCAAGTCATGAGTCATTTGGTGCTACTTTAATATATAGACTCCTCCGTTTATGTAAATGGACGTGGAAACTGAGTGCTATGTTCAATAAAGCAGATAATAGCAACAACAGGGACTGCTCGGCAGAATTACCTCCACACTCACTGGTTTGAAAAGGTAGATGTTGTACCTCTGCCATACTGCAATAAATTAGACAGTGAATTGTGTATTGTGAATTGAATTTTACTTTCAAGAACAGCTCTTGGCAGGTAGTCCAACTTTTCAAAGTTACATTATAATCTTACAGTATAATAGGGCCCTTATGACCTGTGTGACCAACCTGATCTCAGGGGAAGACGTGACTATTTACAAATGATTTTGTTTGAGCTTGTACAATGTGCATCATATAAAAATAGATAGATAGATAGATAGATAGATAGATAGATAGATAGATAGATAGATAGATAGATAGATAGATAGATAGATAGATAGATAGATAGATAGATAGACAGACAGACCAGCCCATCTCTTATAATTGTTGTAAAAAAGGTGTATAAGGTCTCCATCCACTCATTTTCTATTTCCATTCAATCTTTTGTAGGCGAGCATGAAATAGTGTTACGCAAAAACACACTAAATGGCTAATGTAATACAGCTTGTTTATTATTGAGGCATATGTTTTGCAGTTCTCAAAATTATTAATTGCCCTGTGTACTTCCATTAGTTCTGGTTCAGTAGCAGATTCTTCTTCTATCCTCCTGGTAAAAGCGTTTGGTGTTGCACGTAGAGCAATAAACTGTTCCCCAAGAGTCTTCGCAATAGGTCTGCAATGCTCTTCGTACTGGATATAAATAAAACTTTGAAGTCATTTAAGGACCTATCACTCTATACAGGCACAGGGTCTAGAGCAAAGGCAAAAAAAATCTTAAGGGGTAAATTTTTTGAAATTGGGATTTTTACATAATGTGCAAGTTGAATAAATAAGCTTTCTATTGATATATGGTGTGTTAGGATATGACATAACAAAGAAATAAATATTTAAAACTCTATTTAAAAAATAAAGGTTTGATATATTTATAGTAGGAAATATCATGGAACATGATCTTTACTTAATATAATGATTTTTGGCATAAAAGAAAAATGGCTAATTTTGACCCATACAATGTATTTTTGGCTATTACTACAAATGTTCTTGTGCTACTTAAGACCCAGAGTGATCCAGAGTCACATATATGGCCTATGGTGGTTTGTGGTGTGACCAAATAAAATGTTTAAGAAGCGAGGACTTCCGTCTATGAGTATGCATTCATAGTCAGTCAGACAGTGGCATATATGATGCATTGGCACTGTCTTCCCTTTTTGGATTTTGTTTCGTTTAGCTGAGCTTTTTGTACTTTTTTATGATATTTTATTGTTTTTTATATTATTTATTTATTTTTTGCTCATGAGAATTTATGTATAATGACCACAGGGTTTGACCAATAACATGTACTATATGACAATATTCATTAACTCTTTAATGTTTTACTGGCCCTAAGGATACACAGTGGTTTCGGTTTAACTTGTTTAATGTTAACAGCTTTATTTAACATTCATAGATATTGTTGCGGGAGTGCTTCCTTTATATCAGTTATAGCATCACATCAGCACCTATTTTCAAAACTGATTAATAGTGCTCTCTTTTCCTGAATGTGCTTTCCCCTTGCCTCACAGTAAAATTGATAACAATAAAGAGTTAACAATTATTTCTTATTAGGTCAGTGTTAAATTCTTCTCTAATCATTTTTTTCATGCATAATTTGATTATATATATATATAATCCAATGGCAAACTTTTTAACTTTAGACATCACATCCATACTGGTGTTAGTGTGGCTGGGACAGAGAAGCGATTCTTCAAAAATCTCTGTTATTTCAATACAACTCGTTTATATGTTTACCATATATATTTCACATCGTTACTCCATATTTCCACCAACCTGGTGACCTTATGTGTGCCAACAGGTTATGTTCTTTATTTTATTTAACGTTAAGTTACATTTTAGAAACAGAGTATGTGTATACTGTATGTAGTGTGTGATCTGATTTGTCTGTCACACTTTCCGCAACATGTACCTGCCGTGTAATGCTTTAAACATGTGAATTACTTTCGTTCACCTTTTGAAACAAATTACGTTAAGGCAGACCAGTTCCTGCAAAACTCAATACGGCAAACTTTATGTACACACTTAAACACAGGTTCCTGCAAGCCCTTCTGGCTTCCTTTCAAACAGGAAGAAAAGTAGTAAGTTTTGACCTGGTTGGTGTTAAATCAGCCTGTGAGCATAAAGAAACGGGATGTGTTTGGGACGTCTGCTCCGCAGGGCAGATCTCATTCCACTTCAAGATGAGTCTGCATCTTTTAAAGTACTGGCAACTAAATGTGGCACACACATTAAAAAAAGTTGAAATAAGAAAAACAAAACACGAAAAAAAGTACAGTCACAGGTTTTTATTGCACAAACTGACCAAAAGCAGTGTAAAAGTTTTACAAACAACTTGTGTTGCAGAATATCCTTGGAATATCTGTATTTTTGAACGAAATTGTGATTGCGTGTATCTTGTGTTTTATATTATGACAAATAAACTGTTACATAACTTGCTCAAACTGCCTGAATAGCATCATGTAAACGCAATTATCCTGGCTGTTAAACTTAACCCGACACATCATCATTGCAAATTATACAATATACAATATCATAACAGCAGTAAAATTCACGTGTCCGGAGTACCCTGCATGTCGAAAAACTACGCCAAATGAGTACCTTGAGCATTACAAAGGGACGTTGAGGGTCACTGACTGAGCGGCAATGTGTGACGAGTCGAGAGTGAGAATGTGTTGCGGTGAACCTTGAGGAACTAACAAAATTAATATAAAATAAAAGTCCTTAACATTAATTCAAATGTTACCCTTTTTATTTTCTTAATGTGCATTTGTAGTCTTATTGTGATGCACAATTTAGGTTGTATTAATAAATATTGTTGTTATTTTTGTAATTAATGTTTTTTAATGGTTTATAGAAATGATTACAGAAGAATTTCATGCTAATGTTAACATGCTCTTGTAAACTTCTACAATCAGTATGTTAGTATTATGGTCAGAATATGATTAATTTTTGCTCATCTAGTTTGTGCTGAGTTGGAAGATGGCATGTGTCTCTAAGTCCATAATGTTGCTCGGTTCACACTGCTATCAAACAACAGACAGCTAATGATGGAAGTAAACAAGCATTGGATACTCACCATGAGCGGAGCATCCCAACATTTCTCTTTGTATTTCTCTCATATTTAGCACATTAAGCTCTAGTTTGGCTCTGACTATATCCCATAAATAGGTACAAGTAGATTCCTCATTCCAAAATAAAAAAAACTATTCCACACTTCTCTACAAGCAAGACTTATCATTATGGTTTATGCCATTTCATTAGATTATTCAATTCTGTTAACATTTTCATTTCTGTCAATATATTGCAGTATTTAAAGGGATAGTTCACCCAAAATGAAAATTTGGTCATAATTTTCTCACCCTGATGTAATTTCAAACCTGCATGGCCGAATGTTGGTGACAGAAAACTGTTGGTCCCTATTGACTATACAATAGAAGTGAATAGGGACCAACGATTTTTGTTTACCAATATTTTTATATCACATCTAAGAAATGTCTTCTTTTGTGTTTTGCAGAAGAAAGAAAGGTTTCAAATGAAAAGAGGGTGAGTTAATGATGACAGAATTTTCATTTTGGGGTGAAGTATCCTTTTAAGACATCTAATTCGCTAATAAATATCCCAGCCTGCATTTATTGCATAGGTAATGTGCAGTCTGTGAAAAAAATCAAATGGCACATCTGTGATACGATAGAGTGACACCTAAATTACACAAGTTCACAACAGGTGGTTCCCGATATCGTGGAATTCATCTTTCCGATACACAATTCTAAATCAGCCTCATATAATGTAGGTTTTTACTTGATTACTCAGGATCCAAACAAAGTGCCAAGCTAATCAGAGGCATCTTGCATTTTATAAACAAAAACAGTCCAAAGAGAAGTCATCTGTGTTTGGAATGTCCGTGTTGAACCTGAGCATCTCAAAACAGATGTGTAACTCTAACCTGTTTTGAACAACAACTCTGTCTTTGGTTAGTCTGAACGCTATAGTTATCTCATTCTTCTGACATGTTTTAAATAGTCAGAATAGTACATCAGACTCCCCGTCTTGGTCAATTTGAAACAGTATGGCTTTCACATAATTGAACTCCAATTAATCGTAAACAGACTGTTTATTCATTGTAAATTTATTCTAAACTAAGCATCTCCTTCATTGTAAATAGATTCAGACATTTTGAAGAGAGGCAATTTTTTCATTCTGTTCAGAGAAGATGGTTTTGGTACTGTTAAGAGCGGCTTGATTGCCAGAGCCTTCAGAATCGTCTCCAGGACTAATAATGAGACGTCATTCCTCTAAACGGTCATCTTTTCCGGAAAGGTGGAACATTTGTCATTTACAAAGGCTTTCCGTGAGGCGTCTGTCAGCGCCGGCTCCAATTATGCAGGCTGGACATCTCTAACAAGGTGCGAAGGAAAGGATTTCTAGACAAACAATGTCCATCCATAATGAGAGACCCTCATTTGAGCATCTTCTTGCTCGCAGGGATTGATTCCACTGCAAACTATAAGGCGAAATGTTACCGTCCGCTCAAGAGCATCGCTTAAAGTAAAAACAGAGAATAAAAAAAGTGTTGCTTACTGGTGAGGGGCTGAGCTGAAAAGTTTGTTTCACTCAAAACTTTTCAATGCGTGATTATAAATCATGGCAGGAGCAGTGTCAATACCGTGGCGGGGGAAGGGGGGCGAGAGACAGGGATCACGCGGAAGACGCTACAACAAACGTTCACTGGAGGCTCATTTTGCCCTATTCACGAACGTAGCCAAACAAGGCATGGATTGTCAATGCAGAAGGAGTTGTGATCAATGCTCCGGGGCCCGCTGGATCCACATTGATTTCTGCACTCTCAGATTTTCCAGCAGGCCCTTCATCAACACAAGCACTTTGTCCTTCCTAAATAATCGGATCGAATGGCGGGTCCCGGTAGTCCCGATAGACCGGCGTGTTTGTGATGTCACATGAGGTTGAGACCAGGCCTGGGTAGGTGCGGCAGTGGAGAACATGAGGATGGAGAAACGGTGAACAAATCATCTCGCAGTGTTAAAGGTAAAAATGCATCGTCTCAAAGAGAGAATAAAATCAAATAACCTTGCACCTCAAATGCTGAACCAACAGCACATTCATGTTATCAAACAAAGCCACGTCTATTTTTTAAACTTCTGTCTTCTCCTGTGGTAAAATAGGCTCCTGTGTCTTTAATTTTTGATTCGTTTTATGATAAATGTCCTGAAACATTTTACGAGGAGGCAGGTAATCCTGAAAATTGACCTTCATTTGAATTTTTCATAAAAAGAGAGCAAAAATATGAATAAATCCGTGTCTACTTTTGTTCCAAAAAATACATTAATCTGAGTGTTTCAAACCCCCACCTCCGAGTGCGACTACGCTCCATCAAACTTCCCCTGTCGCACTCGCAGAAACCAAAATTTAATTCCTCTTCCTGAATGTGTTTCTGTCAATATAAGAGATATAAATAGCTGTGGGAGACAGTGACCATTCATAAATCTAGCTGAATATTTAAAGAGGGTCTTTGGGCAAGAGAGAAAGAGAGGGAGAGAGAGAGGAAGGGGTCGCTCAACTTGCTGCTCAATTTGATCAATTGTTTTAGTCCTACCTCCGCGCTCGGAAGATTACAAATTGGAATCATGGAATCAGAGGCAGTTTATCATCTCATTGAAGCTCATGTTCTTTGTGGGGGGTTAAAGACCACAGGTGATATGCTTGTGGGAAATTTACAATATACAATTCCTTTAGATGCATTGGAATCTTGAGATAAATTTGTTTGCGAAACCTGTTTCATCTTTCAGTAGCAATAAGGTGCAAACACACAAATTGACAGATAAGTAAATAAGTGCCATTGTATTTTGTTCCCTGCAATATTACCCTGTGTTAACAGAAGATGATATATCTATCACGCATGTCAAGTTTAATCACAGTATTGAGCTTTATTAGTATTTATTAGAGAAAGGGATCGGAGCCATGTGCCATACTGTAAGTGACGTGTTGACACCGTATTATAAAACGTGATGTAATGAGTGATATTCATCCATGTGCAGGCATAGTCTCTGTCTTTGTACACAAGCTCACTCTATCTCTCCAGGGAAGAAACAGGCCGGCTAAAGAAGACACACTCAGAGAGTCAGTAGCTCATTAAAGGACTATTTTAATAAGCTGACTCCAGACTTGACAGAAATTTAGATACCAGGCCCTCCATGCTTTAATTGTTTTAATTACTTGATGTAATTGGCCTACCTCATTGTATCACTGGAGTGATGGTAATATGTCACTTACAGTCACAGAAATGATTCTCTTCATGTTCTCATCTCAGTGTGGATGTGCTTTGTAAATTAGATTCATGCTTGTGAAGCATGCTGTTTAGTTACCGAGCACTTATGAATTAAACTCGGCTATCGATAGGCCTTTTTTAATCATTTTGTAGTCTTCGCAGCTGTGTCGTGCGCTGAAAATTAGACGGCGTTTTTATTGGAGAAATTCTTTTTAAACTGAAGTGTCATCCAATCTGAAATGAAATGAAGTTCGATATGTAAGTCTGATTATTCTGTCCGTCATCATGTAGGCTATATAAAGCAGCCGCCTACGTGTATCCAGTTAGGATTATGATTATTTCTAATGAGCTGTTAAAATAAGACAAAATTTCATCTCAAAACAATGAAAAAAAACATTGGAAATGTCACAAGATATGGCAGATTATCATTTACAATTCAATTATGTTTAAGCATTATTAAAGCAGAAGTTTGTGACTGCCTCTCTGTCGCCATCTCTGTTTAAAACAAAACTGCAGTTTACTTTGTACTTAAAGGGGAACTCCGCCCAAAAATAAACATTCTGCCATGAATTTGGGCGAAGTTCCCCTTTAAAACAGCACAGATACTAAATTTTTTCTTTTAGCCAATTTAATTTACCTAATTTACCGCTAGTTAACTCACATTAACACAATTCTGAAGATTAAATTAAAATATTTTTCTTAATGCTATTATAATGCATATAATGACTAATAATATTGAATATTAAACTGGTGATGTTTCTTTTATCGACCCATGCCGATTATTGGCCGATATATTGTTGCATCTCTAGTAGCCTACTTATGTTCACAATGACATCAGACTGACATTTCCTGCAAAATCATATTCAACTTACAAATCATTAATATCTTTACCATTGTGAATCAGGGTAAGTAGGGGTACAGTTTTTATATAACAGATTCCTTTTAGAAAAACGTTACGGATAGCAGCTTTAAGAATGAAGATATTTTAGCAATTGCATTTGCAAAAAGCCCCCAACAAACAAGAAATTATGACTTTTTTGTTGACCTAATTTGACTTGCAGATTTCTATAACAGACACATCTGCAGAGAGGTTTACAAGATCTTCCGCACGTCTACCCTGCTTTTATTTCAGCAATTAATACCCCACACATGAGCTTTTTGACATTTGTCTATCAAGTGCAGTCTGAGTCACAAGCACTAATTAGTGTCAGAGCTGAGAGCAGACAGACAGACAGTCAGTCTCGCTTTACCCTCCAGTGCTGTTTAATGATCAAACCCAGAGGGCTTGTCATGAGTGACAGGGACAGAATATAGGCAAACATCACATTAGAGGAAGTACTCGCGCATTAGCCCCGCAGTGTCTGATCCAATACCAACTTAAGGCATGTGATTCTCTCATGTCAATGGCAGAATGTTATATTGAGAGACAGGAAATACGTGGCCTTTTTGAAAGTACGTTGCATTGGTTTTATTTTGTGTTTTTGATAGCGTCTTAATATTTACTGTCATCTTAGGTACATGCGAGGTTCAATCTGTATCCCAGCATGACTTAATCACAAATTATTGTGTAACTTTCACGTGACCTGAAGTCAACACGCACATTGATGTCTGCCTTCGTCTAGTCGTCGTCTTTTTTTTTTTTTACATCTGCTGGGTTCCTCCACTTTCCCTGGAGTGAGAACAAATTGTTTTGTAGCATTCTAATCTCTCTGACCTCCTCTCTGCTGATGGCCTGGGTATTAGAAGACGATCTTCACTTCCCAAGCAAGCTATAGTACGCAGCGTGCAGCCAGAAGATAGCGGGGGATAAAATATGTATTGGTTTTTGCCAAAGGATTTTTTTATACCAAGTTGGAAGACAAAGCAAGGCGCAGGGAGGGATATCGAAATTCCGAATCTGCTTATTACTTCTAAGCTATCTCTCCTCCCCCCCAAATAAAAAAGCTTGACCAATTTTGTAATATTTGTGGAAAAACTATTGTGAATTTCTCGGTTATCGTTTTCAGCGCCGTGCCCCAGTCCTGACTGTTATGCTCTCCGTACAATCTCCTCAGCCTTCTTTTTTCTTCCTTTTTTCTCCTTCCCCACTCTTCTTCTGACAAGCCTTGGGTTTTCAGCAAAGAAAGCGAGCATTAATTAAGACAGTGCCAGCTGTAATTTTCTTGGGAAGTAAATTTCTGCACAACTAAAGGTTACGGGGACCTTTTCACTGTCAGAATTTACTACAGCCTGTGAATGTTAATGCAGCTAATGAAGACATGCTCTCAGTTTCTGAACTTAAAAGTACCACTGCAGAGAAAGAGAGAGAGTCAGAGAGAGAGAGAGATGGTAGAGGGAAATAGAAAAGAAAAATTAAAATCCATTGTGACGAATGCAGTCAGATCAGCCATATTAATTTGATAGGAGCGCTTGGTTTAATTGCAACATTTGGAGGCTTTGTTTTATTCCTAAGCAGGATCAGCGTTATCAGTGAACATATGTTCTGATAAACACACTCCAGACACAAAGCCAAACAGAATGCGACTATTAGTGGGACATTGTGCAAAGTAATCACTATATATTGCTTCAGAGGATGTCACGTTTTCTGCCTTTCTTCGCAATTAATGTACTGTAATAAAAAGTGTCTTTGAATTATGTTACAGCAATAAACCACCGTCACTTGGCTTGCTTGACCAAAAACAGTGCCAATGAAAAAGTGTGACTTCAAAATGGTGACTGATAGCACTGCTGAGCAGTGTAAATAAACATGGAGCCGAGGAGCTCTAGCAGAAGTCCGTCTCGTGGGTTTTAGGCAGCGTGAGAGAAATGTTTGAAGATAAACAGGGTTCCACCCGTTAAAAAAATAAGGGAAGATTCAGAGAAGAGGAGGAATATAGATGCAGGTCGCATCAGTGGAGGGAGCGCCATGTTGGGAGGCAAAGGTGCAAAATGGTGATGTTGTGTTGGTGGTCCGAAAAATGTTGAACATGCAGACTAACACATACTTAGAAACTAAAAAAAAATACACATGCATTATAAAAAATACATTTTGAAATTTTTTTATTTCTTTAGCATGAGCATGGCCTGAAGTTAACTTAACTCTGTGTTTGTTGATCGGTCTGGCTAGTGGTTAATAATATAACTATTAATACTTTATTGAATTAATATTAATATTTATTATATAATAATCGTTTTAAAATAAACTATTTGTTGAATTTTATTGTATATTAATTTGATTAAATAAACAATTTGTTGAATGGGTCGTGTAACTTTGGTGCATTTAAGTTTAGCACAAGTAACGGTTTTTCTGCTGGTATCCCAAAATAATACTGACTAGACATCCTACATTTACTATTTATTTCTTTTGCTTGTTATCAGAAATAATCTCCAGGGACTCTATTCTTTGTGGATGTGTACTGGAACTTAAGTTCGGGCCACAAAAGCATGCATGCGAAGTAACGTTTATGTTGTTGCTTTTAAACCGTCTACAGCAGTGCCAAAATCATGGCTTTAAGTGCATTTTTAGATAAAGCGTCTGCCAAATACATGAATGTAAAAATCAACAGATAACCAGACAGACAGCCTTAGATGCTGTCCACATGCACAAACACACACACAGTGAAGCGACCCCGGCCGGGAAGACGATTTGATGTTGCGGATACAAAGTGGGTCTGTTTCGCCGAGGCCTTGAATTTTCACATGCTCAACACTCTCCCTGCTGATGGGACAAAGAGATGCTGATCAGAAAACAAACAATACAACCCGCACATCCCTTCCCCGAAGCAGCGGAGGCTTTCACAGGATGCTTCTGAAAGCCGCAATCAATGACAAGGTCATAAAAAAGCGTTCCGGCACAGCAAAGAATTCCTAAAGAAAGTAATATTTAACCTGAGGCTAGAGAATAATTTGACTTTCTCTTGATCAGTTTAAAATATCTCCTCTGTCAGTGGCGGCAGCTTTATACAAATTAATGGCCTTTAGTGAAAATCTCCCGCGCTTGGGTTATTAATTGTTAAAGTGCATACATTAAACAAAATGAGTAAAAAGTAATTTTAATAAATTATCCTCTCCCAAAACCTGCCTGGAAAAGAGCGCAGAACGCAGCACGATATCTAAGCGGTGCGTGATCCTTCAAAATAATGTGGCATAAATAAGAGGTAGAAACGAATGCTGTGTCCACTAGTATCTCATTAGGCTCTGAGCCTTCAGCACAATTAGCTCATCCCCCCCCATCCAACACACACTTCCTCAAAGAGACCTCCAATTCCTGGATTACGTTCTCCGCCTGTGATGGTTCTTCTGGCCGCATCAATGGGTAGCAGATGCGCAGGCCCTGTTGCATGTTTGTCAGTGCTGAAGCAGAGGTTAGCTTCAGTTCACTCGACAGGGTAAGCAGCCATTTAATTACAGGACTTTCTGGTCAACTGAACACGCCGCTGTCAAGTGGACAGACTTGTGTCTGATTGTTTTTCTGCCTCTGCCGTAACATGCAACAAACACATCTGCACACGGTCTGCTGCGTGACGGCACCTGCGCATGCGTGTCTGTGTTGTGTGAATAAAGAGCTAGCTTACTGAGAAACTTTGAGCTTGACTGCTTGGAAACTGGACTTTTTCAATTGTTTAAATAATCCGTCAAAACAATTTTTTTGGTTTGGCTAAAACATAACCATAACATTAATTGAGAATAATCATGAATGAGAAAAAAGCCAATGCAGAGAACAATACATAAACGATTGAGGTCTATTAATTTAATTAGAATAAGTCTAATTCATTTTTTATGTTTTATTTGTCAGAAATATTTATTAGTCAGCTAGTAAAATATCTTCTATTTTGAATTTTTGTAATTGAATACCTTTTACATTGTAAATTATAATGTCATATAATTTGAAAAATCAAATAAAAAAATAGATAAATTTTTTTGACACCTTTGATATTTCTTCCTTTTTAATTTTAGAACATTTGTTACGTCCTTATTTGATTTCTGTGTCAAAAAAAGTATTTTTAAGTTAAAATGAGAATCATTGCTTTTCGACCCCAATGTATGTTTTTATGCTTTAGGCATATTATTTATTCCTCCTTATCCTGGTTCTCCCTTTGTTCTGCTATCTCTGTCCCTTTTTCATGGCACACCATGCTGCGACACATAAACCCAGTGAGAAAAGACAGAATGAAGTCTGCTTGAGGTATCCGGGGAGAAAAGCATGGATAATATTTCCCAAATTTTGCCTTAGGAAAATAAAAAATCACTCACAAAAATAATGAACTAATGTCATCTGCTGGCTTCTCTCTCCAGCCCTCTTTTTCTCTTTATGAAGATGACACCAGTCATCATAGTGCAGATGTGTCTGTGTGTGGGCCAGGTGTTTATGTCTGTCCCTTGCAGCTGAATTTTGTAGTTCTCTGAGTGCTGGTAAAAACGGGGGCCCGGTGGAATGGTACAGTCCTCATGTCTGTGCTACACACGTAAGTCACATCTTATTGGAAATCACAGCACCTGGAAGAAAGCAGAAAGCTATAGTGTGTGTATGCATTTCAGTTCATGTTGTTTATTTTTCCCTGCGTCCATGCTTGACTTAGTTTACTTTTTTGCATGTTTAGTCCATTTTATTGGTATGTCTGGTCTAAATGATTAAGTATTTCATTATTGATTTTTTAACGCGTCTTATAATTTATCAAAATCTTTCTGTATTGGACAAAATAGCAAATTAGCATATGTATTTTTTTTAAATAGCATGTTATAATATATACTAAATTATAGAGATTCCAAAAAATATGCCAAAATTAATATGCCAAATAAATTACTGTGTTATTATACTGATTCCAACTTAAGTGGCTTGACAGATAAAGTTTGTCAATTCATTTCCTGCGACTTTATAAAAGGTGGTACGTTCACCTAGAGATGATCTCACACTACACTTCCTGAAACAAGCTTCTCTTATAGTCTAGGTGTATGTATGTACAGTTGAAGTTAAAAGTTTACATCCCCCTTGCAGAATCTGGAAAATGCTGAACATTTTGGGAAAATGAGAGGAATTTAGAAAATTAAGGTTTATTTTTATAAAGGGTTAAGGTTATTTAGTCCTGCCCAGAACAACGTTTTTACAAAAGACATGTAGTTTACACCAAAGAACAATAACAGAATTTCTATAAATAGCGCAGTGTAAAAGTTTACACCCCCCTGATTCTTAATACTGTATTAAGAACAATCAATAACAGTTGTTATGTTTTGTCATAGTTGTTTAAGGGTTTCTTGTTTGTCCTGAGTCATTAAACTGTCCACTGATCTTCAGAAATACCATCCAGGTCCTCCAGAATCTTTGCTTTTTCAGCATTTCTGTATTTGACTCATGTCAAGCAGTAACAGTATGATGTTAAGATTCATATTTTTACATTGAGGACAATCAAGAGACTCATACACAACTATTACATTCAATGATGCTCATGAAGGCAACACGATTGATTTAAAATCAGGTGGGTGTAAACTTCTGAAAATGACAACGGGTATAATTTTTTATTTTTTTTCTCATATAGTAATGTCTTTCAGAAGGTATAAAAATTTCTCAGAAAATTTTCAAAAATCCTCTTAATTTTCCATGATTCTAAACTTGTACACTTTTGACATCAACTGTATGTCCTGTGGTGTGACAGCAAAAATGTAGAAAAAACAAATGAACCTCTCTTTTTTAAGTTTAAATTCTATAATATAAAATAATATATTATTATTTTGCTGTCACACCATGTACGGTGTATTTGTCAACTACCCATGTAAGGATGTATATGTATGTATAGATGTGTAACACATAAGCACTGCCATGTGCATTTAACGGGTCAGCGGGTCATCAATGTTCCATCACTCCACTCGAGAAGAATGAAATTGTTGCAAAAGATGCAATTGTTTTTGTTGGATAGAATGTGTTTACTGGGACCTGGCTTAGCAATGAAAATCGCAAGGCCGTGAAACACTAATAAAATGTGCGTGTTCACGTGGGTTGTAATGGCAGAGAGAGTAGTTCACTGCACACAACAGTGGGCAATAGCAAGCAACCGCATTAGCTAAAAGAATCACTTTGTATTACAATAATGTGACATAGAGCTTGTGTTAACCATTACATATTTAACATCCCTGCCAGATCTATGCAGACCAATATGAACTATTCTCTGTAATACCACGAGACCGGCTAACAAAAATTACATTTCATTAGCATACAGCTAAAAGTGTTCTGGGCAATGGCTTACAAGAGAAATGGGGAGTTAGAAAGGTTGAAGTTCAGGCCAGTATGTGTGGTTTAATATCAAGGCGAAAGTGGGCATTTAACTTTCAAAAAGGTAAAACATTTGCCGACTCTCTAAGGCCCCCCATTAACTAGATGGGGAGGAAAAAGTGTGGGGAGGTTGGGGAGGGTGAATCTCTTTAATTCTGTGGCGTTCCAGTACTCCAGGGTTAAATATCTGCCATCGTTTCCATGTATTTGCATCTGATTAGCATAGAAATGCTCATTGGGGGCTAAAGCAAAGCCATACAGACAGGGGGAGCCTGTAATTTCATTAGGTCACATATCTAAGTGTTTAACTTGGAGCCCATGATAATGTATTCATTGTTGTCGTACCGCCATTGAAATAGGCCAGCAAGAATCTATTTGCTCACACTGAAAAATGTTTTATTTGTTTTAGGGGTGGAAGAGCGGTACCAAGTTTATCCTGGGTCTCCAGAAAATCTTTACCTTCAACCTCTCCCTAAGCCCATACTATTTTTAGTTTTACCTCATTTGTAATGTGACTCATAGAACAGAATAACAGAAATTACAGAGCTTGTGACTATACAGCATTGTATTGCCATCTAACACAACATTCAAGAATGTAGCGGTGGGCATTCGCTACAGTGTTAGAAGATAGCCAGCTGGATGCCCTTATAGTGTGATCGAGCAGATATGAAACTGCTGTGAGGGAGTACCCACTCAAATGTCCTTGAAAAAAACGGGCATGTGCTCCAGGGAGGGCACGGTTTTTTTCATGAGGAGAAAAGTGGGGGAAAACAACAGCATTAAAGTGAAGGCAGTAGGTGACGCTTAGAACCACAAGCCTGATCTGTTACATAAATCATTGTAATGCAGGTCTAAAAAGGGTGCATATTTTAATAAGGAAGAGGGAAGTGGCAAACTTGTCGGCAAGTTAGTCATAGATACGTGTGATCATATTTGCAATGTTTACAGTAAGATTACAGAGCAATGTATTTAAAAATGTCACACACACTCATGCATTCACTCACAATGTTTGGACATATTTTAAGAGTAAAATGGCAAATATTTCTAAGTGATCTACAATATAGCAGCAACTCTCTAATTGACTTAACTGAGGAGATCAACTATACAAACATATTTATTTCCAGATATATTTTGCAATTCACAATATATTAAAATATATCAAGGAATAAGCAGCATTTCCAGGTGTCTTGTGGTCAATCCAGTCCAGTGTCTGTTGAATTTCAACAAAATTAAACCTCAGGAGTGACAAAGTCATATTTTCCTAAATACATGTACAAATATTACTGTTGTATTGCTTAAAAGTGAATCTAAACTTGTTTTGAAAAAATTCAGAGCATCTTTGCTGTTATTTTGACCTGTTCCTCCAGTTTTCATTGTCTGCAAATAAATGCAAATAGAAACAATATTTTTATTAGACATTTAGGAGAAATATTGTTAGTAGTTCACAGAATGAAACAAAAATCATTGAAAATCATTACCATACTTATAAATAGTACATTCTGAAAAACTGAAAGTGGTCTTTAAATGGTCTCTTAGTTTTTTCCACAGCTGTTTATATAGATATTAGATTAATATTGTTTAACAATGTTTGTCTTTCTAGACAGCCATCAGTAAGTGTGTCACCAGTGTGTTTTAAGCACAAACAAACACGGCGTGAATGTGGCCTCCTTGCATGCAATTTAGCAGGACGCGATGTATGGCGGCAGGGAAATTTGTCACTGATATACATGCTGTGCCCTTAAGAAAATGACGGCACTGTCAGCAGGCAGAGGGGCCCTGCGACACTTTGGACATAAATCCACTGAAGAGATAAAGAAAGTACATGATAAATTAAGCGGCGCGTATAAATTCTTAAGAGTCTCCATTTTAATGCCGGTCATTATTCAACAAATTTTTCTAAGAAATGCCACATAGGCAGGAACAAGTAATTAGAGGGAGAAAAGTGAAACTGTCACCCTTAATGGTTTACTTCAGCACCTCACCTTCTACAGAAAGCTGAGCGGGGCCGAAAAGTAGGGGGTGGGGTAAGAGTCACAGAAGGGCAACAAATGACCATTACACCACCGCCAAAGTGTTTGCTGAAGAAGTGTTCGATCCAAAGGGGATCTTTAAATGCATTCAATTGGCCCGTGGTGGAGATGTTTGGTGTGTATCATTTGGACGTCAGGCGGTGAATAGGAGCACAATATTTGTGTCGCTCCCTTGATATCATGTCACCTTCTCATCCTCTCCGCGATAGCCGAAGCCCTCAATAAATCTGAAGTCACAAGGGATATTGTTAGTGTTGGGCAAAGTACTATTAAAATGAAAGGGAAATTTATGGATGACACTTTGTTACAATTAATCTGGATGTTGATTAATAAAGTTGGTCGGATATTCTCTTGAAACCTGCGAGGCTATGAGCATTGTCAGGCGGATCATTTTATTCATTATTTTTGATTAATGCGCCCGGATACTGTGAATATAAGCGGAGAGAGGAAAAAAATACTTATCCGCTATGCAAAATCATAAATAGTGAATGAGCGTGTGTACAGTTAACCTTGGCCATGGCAAAGAGATCTCAGGGAAGGAGAAATGTGCATATTCAGCAAATAAATGACTACAGGGATTTAAAAAATAAAATTAGAGGGAGTTTGAAGAACATCACCTCTCTAGACCTGTCCGTCTTCCACCAATGCCAGTGATTAATTAGTTTGTTTAGACACTCAATTAGCCCAGCCAAGCAGAGAGAGAGAGAGAGAGAGAGAGAGAGAGAGAGAGAGAGAGAGAGAGAGAGAGAGAGACGGGGGGCAAGTAGACTGATAAGGACAAAAGTGTAAAATAAATAAGTGCAGGACTATGTTCCCTCTTCCTCTGCATAACGCGTCTCTGATGTGACATTCAACTCAACCTTTGTGTTTAGTAGACAAAGGGAAAAACAGACAGAATTAAGTTGGTTTCTACTTCTTATATCCTGCAACTGATGCTTTTATTTACTTGGTGTTGCATTGGATTAGCAAGCGATGATACTTATTAATAAAAATACCCTCAATCTAATCCACTGCGCACTCAATGTAAATGTACCTCCAAGGACCTTCTTAGGCAGCATCCTAATTGAAATGGAACCTCATGTGTGACTGATTTGGACCACTCTGCATAGACAACAACATTAAATGTATTATATAAATAGCAATGTGCACAAGAGACTTTCATCACATTCGATTTCAATATATTTTACATTAGCATGTAATACGTTAATTAGCATTAATAAATAGATAACACACATTTTTGTTTAAATACTAAAACATTTATTAGATGCACTCAATAAAATGGTAAACTTTTCAGTACTGAAGGAAATATGTGCTTATTTTTCTTAGTTCATCACAAGGCATTCTGGGATTACTGCAAAATATACAGCCGCAGAAAATATGAAGAGACTATTTCATTCAAAGACCATTTTCAGTTTTTCTCTTACGTCACTCCTGAGGTTTGATTTTGTTGCAGTTCAACAGACACCGGACTGGAATGGCCACAATACATCTAGAAATGCTTAAATGAAAATATGGAATGGTCTCTTAATTTTTCTGTGGCTGTATACATGGTCAAAATATATAAAAGAATATGGTAAAAATTTGCTGTTGTAGACTTGATGTCTCACAATACTTTTTGAACATAGCTTTATGTTTGCAACTTCAATTGATAAGGCATATACACACATCTTGCCTCATTTGAGTTTAAAAGATGTTTCCCTTTAACTTGCTAGAGAGCACATGTGTGAGCTGTAATCCTTAATACATCTGCCCAGCTGTAGCCCCGCTGCTGGAACATGCTGTATGGTGGCATGTGATTACCTAAAACAAGGGAACGAGAAATCAGATTAGTATGGTGAGTGTAATGAAAATGGTACGGCATTTTCCGTCAACATCCGCTGCTCTTTATTGGGAAAAGATGCTTGGCCACGTCACGCAGAAAGAGTTGGCACCAGACCGCAAGCAGGCCCCTGGAGATACAGCTTTGTCCGAAAACACTATTGTACTGAACATTTCAAGATAAAGATGAAAAGATCAGCCTTGTCTTGTTACGTCCCTCAGTTTACATTTGATTTGTTATCGCTCTTTCCTCTATGCATGACTGTTAATGACAGCCCACGGTCAGAAACCATCAATTTTGATAATAAAGAATGATGTGAACTGTCATGTAGACAATGAAAAGTTCAAGATGCATGCTGGGAACTTCAGTGCATGTCATAACATGAGGTAACAATCATTCTGAACGTCCACACATTCATATCGTATGACAGATATGTTTTCTCTTGAGTTTGTTTTTGAAACTAAAACTGCATAAAGCACATTCCAGACATGATTTGAGTTTGTCAAATGCAGCATGGTTCGGGTGGAGTGAGTCTAACTTGGATTTTCTGACTGAACTTCTTTACTTTTGGCAAACGTGATGTGTATATTACGCTCATTGAATTCTGTTTTGCTATGTTAGATGTGTTTTAGATGATTGCAGCAAGCTGATGCATGAATTCCCTGTGTTTATCGCTGGCTGTGTGGAACAGATACAGACACATAATAGTGTTTTATGGTCGTGTCATTTTGATTGACAGCTACAGCCGGCTTTCCTGGATGCCTCGTGCAAAGTGCATCCAGTCATAGATTGGCTCACGCTAAACGTTAATTATGAACGTGTGCCTGTTAAACTAATAACACTACAGATATTTAGTGCATCCCGTCCTCATCAGATGTACACACGAACATGCACGCACGTTTGCGCACCCATTTGCTAAAAATGATGCGGCTGTTTCTTTCTGTCTTGTCTTTCCTCCTTTGTGTCTTAACTTTCTATGCCCATATAGCAAACGATACAAATGGAAGAAGGAAGGATCTGCAAGGTTTTTAAACTCACTGCCCCAATAACTCGCCAAGGAGACTCATAAGAGGCTGCTAATGGACTAAGCCCCCAAATGCTTGTCACACAAACATTTCTGCTGTCACAGCACTTTAAACCAGAGAAAGAGAGAGAGAGAGATGTGTAAATAGACTATTGGTGCTCACTCTTTGTGCTCGTGTCCTAGCAACACGTCACAGTTTATTTTGGCCTGCTCTGCACGAGTATGAATTGAAGATGAATGGTATTTACACACAAATTGCATCAGTGGGTAATAGAATTTCTTAATAGTCAAGCTTTGACTTTCAGTTTAAACACAAGCCAGTCGTGTCTGTGCCACATCGCTGATTCATGTTGCGCTTAATTATGTCATATTTATAGACAGAATATTACGTGGGGGATATTATTAACCTTTGACACAGTTTAATTTGTGTTTTATGTAGTTTTGATTGTCTTTTTTGATATTGTTTCATTTACATTTATGCATTTGGTAGCTTTTTGTTCTCTCAAGCAACTTACTGTGCATTCAGAATATTTTATCAGTACGTACAGCCGCTGAAAAAATTAAAAGACCATTTCAAAGACTACTATTTATAGTTATGTTTTATTTTGTGAACTACTAACAATAATAACAAACATATTGTTTATATTGCATTTATTTGTAAAAAAAATGATAACTGGAAAAACAGGTCAAAATAACAGAAAAGATGCTCTTTATTTCTTCAGACCTCAAATACTGCAAAGAAAACAAGTTCCTATTGACTTTTAGGCAATACAACAGTAATATTTGTACATGTATTTAGGAAAAGTTCAAAAGTTAATGTTTACGTGATAACGTCGATTTTTATTGCAGTTTTCATGCATCTTGTCATGCGGTCAGTCTTTCACATTGCTGTTGGATGACTTTATGTCACTCCTGAGGTTTGATTTGTTGAAATTCAACAGACACTAGACTGGAATGGCCACAATACATCTAGAAATGCTGATAAAATGACAAATTTGAAATGATCTCTTTGAAATTTTTTCCACGACTGTATATTGCCTGGCAGTTTGAATCTAATGCCAACATGCTGAGCAAGAGGAAGAATTATTTTAAGGCAAAGATGCTGTGCTTTGATTCAAAAGAAGGATCTGTAACTGAAAGGATCTGGAGGGACACTGACGAGGATGAGTCTGCGGTGAGAGGAGAGTGGGAATAAAGCAAACTTGTAGCGATTGCTTTGCTGTGGGATCAGATGTTTGTCGTCCCCAAAGGTCCAGATATTTGCAGCTTGGCATAATTCCAAACAAATCGTTCCGCACTGGTAATGGAGATGCTCCCAATTCCCCTCGGACCTCGAGCACTTGTAAGGCTGTGCTGCGCACTTTGGGCCGTCCTTCAAAAAAGCTTAACCAGGAGGGACTTGTTTGCTGTCCCACCAACCCATCTCCCCCCCTTCACACACTCACATGCTTACATGCTCACCCACTACAGCCCGGGTGGACTGAATTATTCATGCATATGTGTTCATCGTGTTCCACAAGTCGAGTTTTGCGAGAGAGGCGGATGCAGGCAGAGAGGTATGTGTGTTTATGGAAATGTTCAGAGAGTAATCTCATTTTTTTTTACTAATACTAGGTATTCAGGAAGTGATGTCATTATTAGCTTTAAAGTAGCCTGTCGTTCTAAGATGTCTCAATAAGTTACATAACTCAATATGTGTGCTAAAAGTAGATGTAACCTTAGGTTGTGTTAACCTGATAAGATCTTAATATAGCAGTGAGATCATAAATAAGCTTTAGACAGCGATAGGGCTTCAGCTATAACCAATGGCCTTTAAAACACAAACAAAACTTCACAAGAGAACGTGGTGCCTTTGGCTTAACTGTTAGGATTTTTTGGTGGGCCAAACTGACATGCACACAAACCATTTCTGATGTTGAACATTTCACAAGATAGGCTTTTAGGCCTGGCAGCATGACAGTTGAGGGAATAGACTGTGCAGGAATGAGGGGGGTTGAGGGGTAACCATGCAACTTTAAAGAGACAACACAATGCAAGAACAGTTTGTTTTCTGAGAGACACAGAGAAACAGACAGACAAAAGCAGAAGAGAGCAAGAAAGACATTCCATTTTCTTTTCACATTTACAAGCCAAGCTATGAGGTCCCTTTTGACGTTCTCCATCAGCGCTCTGTATCTGCCCAATCTTTTGTTGGCGCTCTTTATACGTTCTGAGACACAGCAACATTTTATGCTCATATAGGAAGATTTGTTTCACTGGACGTTGTGAAATTCTGCCAATTAATGCTGTTGCTCTTTTGTTCAGTCAATATCAAGCATAAAATTGTGGGCTTGTTTCATAACAGAAAT
Source organism: Oreonectes daqikongensis (assembly GCA_026939265.1). Lineage (NCBI taxonomy): Eukaryota > Metazoa > Chordata > Actinopteri > Cypriniformes > Nemacheilidae > Oreonectes > Oreonectes daqikongensis. The sequence continues at coordinate 4,196,735 of JAOTQM010000343.1, read as the reverse complement.
GTGGGTACGTTTTAATGCCATTAAACTCTTGAAAAGCATAATAAAAAGCAACGCAGCTCTGATTTGTGGATTGTAATGTCGCAGTCCTCTCAGGGCGATTTGGTTAGCCGTGTCTGAGAGGACCGGGCCCAGTTCCTTCCAGCTGCTCCAGCAACAACAGAAAAGGCAATAAAAAGCATTCATCAAAAAGCCTCAGTGAGTGGGGCAATTCATTCAGAGGACGGGGAAGAGAAATATCATCAATATTTGACATTGTTTTATGGAGAAGCCACTTGATTTTATCCCATGACGCCCAAAATGACCACGAGCAATCAATTACAGAGCTCAAAAATTGTGTGCATTTCTTATTTCAGGGGGCTGGTCTCTGTTGTCATTCTTTTCACACATATTACAGTCTTTTGACCATAAACAACGCGGCCTGCGCGGAAACACAGAGTCCGGGCCAAATGCGTCATGAAGTTTGCGGTAACAGCGGGTCCCTGGGAGGCAACGACGAGTGTGATATGTGGCCGCAGAAGACTAATGAAGTGGTCGGCATGCCACCCTGCTTCTTTTGCAAGATCAATTCGGTGGCGTGCGGCAGCAGCATGTTTTATGAATGATGGAGACCTCCTCAGGCCATCCATATACCTGAGCCTCCATGTCACTGTGGGCCCCCTCTGCACCAGGAGGCAGGGAAGTGGCCATTCTTCTTGTTTGCAACACAATACATTATTGTGAGGAGGCTGCATCAACACTAACTGCTGAGAAAGACAGAAAATAGTTAATGCCTCCTGGAAGCATTCAAAGCGAGTGCTTGAACGATATTCTAACATACAAATGGCATCATCACAGCAGACGGGCCTTTAAGAAGATAGTCATTACTCGAGTCCAGCTAGCAGCAGGTGACTGCCATCTCTGGAGAGCGTTAGCTTTTAACGCCAAATGAATTCAAAGAAGGATTTTTAGATATTCACTCCTCTGACCTTTGATCGCTGCGAGACGGAGATTTTATGCATGTGTTTGTGTAATGAGATAGTTTACCATATTTAATTCAGCTCGGTGTTCTGAGGATCCGCAGGGTAATGGCGTGTTTGTCTGGGTGATTAAGTGCTACCTCTTTCCATGGTGACATTGTTGAACTTCGCCATAAAATAGGTTGCTGAGGAGAAAAGAAGGAAAAGCAATCGGACTCGATATCATTTTATCATGTAAAAACATCCTCATTATAATTAGCTGCTTTCTGCCGGGAGAAACGTAAAGCGGTGTTTAAAAGCGAGGATCGACGCCCTTTGCTTCGCTCGGGCGGGCCACTCCAGCGAGCGTGTGTCAATAAGAAGGATCTGACGCTGGTGTTTTTGTGTTGGGAGATCATAGTGCAGAGCTCATCTGAGGCATCGATGGCATTTTGAAAGGAGAACATCGTATATAAAGTTGTCATGAACGCAGCCTCCTGCAGAGAGGTTGAAAGGAAAAAGTAGAACACAATGAATAGTTGCCAGAGTTTTGTGGAAGCGATGAAATTTAAAGGCATTCCTTTATTTTTGCTCAGATTAAAATGAAAAAAAGAAGTGAAAGAAGGATAAAAGAATGAGAGTTAGAGATACTGAGAGAGGCAGAACAATACATATACTTTTAATCTGAACTTTGTGATGGATTGACTGGCTCTGTCTTTAAATCAACCCTTTGCTGACAGTAGTCTTCTTTTATTATAATCCGTGTGTCAGAAGTGAGCAGGATATGAAGACACTGACGAGGAGAGAAGCATCTCAGCCAGCTACAAATGGAGCCGAGACGCTCTGACGCAGCAGCACCTGGCTCAATATGAGTTTTTCATGTGCCTTCTTATTTCACTTCAGAACGAGGCGAGAAAAAAGGCTTATGAGCTGATGATTGTTTCAGATATTCAGCGAGGGAAAAATCCGGCTAACTTATCAATAAACGTAATCGAATGGGATGGTGATGTGCCAATAGCGGCTGCCTAGACATCACAGGAGTGTTTAATATTAGATGTTTCTCAGGTACTGTGTTCTTCTAAGGAGAAACTAGAGAGAGATGTGAATATCTAACCAAAATTGGGTACAGGTGCAGGACACGATTTAGCAAACATGAAGAAGAGGGTAAATAGGTCCCATTTAACAAAAATACAGTAGTTTTGCATCAAATGTTTTCACACATAATTTTGCAAAAAAAATTAAACCAACCGAAAATAAGAATATTTTGATTTGTGTTCATGGATACGAATTCCCCTTTTTATCGTGTCACTCAGCACAACTTTTAATATGCAGACCACGTGTGTATATACATTTATATATTTATAACCTGATATTTTAGGGGAAGTCGTACATATTTTACAAGGTGGCTATAAGCAACCCCTTACATCACCCCAAACCCAAAAATCACAGACGCAAAGGAAAATTTTGCTAAAACTAACAAATTTTACAAGGTGACAAAGCAACAATAAAGATCCACCCTAACCCCACCCCCTAGACCTAATGTCACAGTGGCAAAGTCAAATCATAATAAAACGTATGAATGAGACTGTACGAATGAGACCGTACAAATGAGACTGTACGAATGAGACTGTACGAATAAAATCGTCTGAATGAGATCGTACGAATGAGACCGTACAAATGAGACTGTACGAATGAGATTGTACGAATGAGACCGTACAAATGAGACTGTACGAATGAGACTGTACGAATAAAATCGTCTGAATGAGATCGTACGAATGAGACCGTACAAATGAGACTGTACGAATGAGATTGTACGAATGAGACTGTACAAACAAGATCGTCTGAATGATATTGTATGAATCAGCCACATCGTAAAAAAGTGACAAATTCCCATCAGATTGTCTTGATATATATTTATACATATGAAAGATACTTTGTATTAAAATGCATTAGATTGAAAGTCGTGCTGAGTGACAAGAAAAAAGTTGTGGCATGTCATGAATTCCTGTGAGACTGTGTTGGATTTTTTACCTCAATTTGTTTTTACACTTATTTATGAATTTTGAGAAACAAAACAGCATAAACCATATTAAAACCATGTCCATATAAGGACTTCCTCAACGCCTTTTATGCAGGCATATTCTTTCACTGTCTAAAATATTAAATGTATTACATGATGTTTTAAAAAAATATTATTGTAGAGTCAGTTCAAACTTTAAAGCATTATTATATATACTGTATGTTATATAAGGCCACCTAGAGTTTTTTAGGTGATTCACGATTGTTCTGTCAAAACTTTTGACCTACTGATATAATTTATATAGTTAATGCAGCAATTTAAGTGTGCAAAAATGTACTCTCTTAATAATTTGACATGCAGTTGTGTCGTGTACACACTAGTTTCATCTGTATGTATTCCAACTGAAATGCATTGCACAAATATATCCTCAATTTTGATAAGTACACGCTTGTAAACGCTTGTGTTCACCTCTTCCCACCTGCAGAAAGACCATCTGCTCTTCAGGTATGATGACCTGAGTGTATCAGCTCAACTGAAGGCAATGTTGAGGATGCTTTTGGTAAGGATACATAAATAAACTTCAATCAAACATGCATTCTCTCCATGTGATATTGCGAACACACACAAGCCCATACCCACAAAAGTAATTTACAGGAAATCGTTCAGCGCAGGCATACACACACACACATTCACACACGCTCTGGCTCGATCGCACACATGCTTGCAGGCAGGCACGCACACAGCTGAAAGTAGTCTCAGGGTGAGATTGACCATGAGATAACTCTGCAAGAAAGAAGCCCTCTCTTGTTCCCTAGAGTGTTCTACATTTATTTTCCTTTATATATTATTCAAGTTAAAATAATTAATTCAGGATATTAAATCAAGATGTTGGAAATCAATCCAAACTCTGTCTCGGTCTGGATTTCATTACAGTGCTGCGACTGAGATTGGTTAAGCAGGGCTTTGCTTCACATGCACACCGAGGCTGTTGCGTGGCATCCGATTGGCTGGTTAAACAATATTTTAATTCACCACTGTCACAGTACTTACATGTAATCTGATTGGAGAATGGAAATATTATGGCATAATTTCAATTGGATGTTTCAGCTGTCATTCAAAATGAAACATTGCTTTGCCATGAGCTTAAACGTATGGGTGGTTCCTCTAAGTGTATGTGTGTGTGTGTGTGTGTGTGTGTGTGTGTGTATATATATATATATATAGCTTGATGGCATGTGGTGGTCTTCTGACATGAAGAGGCCAAGTCACCTTGCTGCATTTTTAGTCCAATATAAATTCATGTTCCAGTTCCATTTTTAATTAACAGTTTCTGGGTTAAAGGCATATGGAACAGTCTTTACATTACTCTTGGGGACTATCAACAAGCAACTTGCAATATGATATGATATTTTTGCTTATATTAACATACTTTCTTAAATCAAAGCCACATCAAGGTCTCATCATCATATTGCTTCAAAACTAATAACCACAGTATTGTAGTAAAAATAGCTGGTGTATATTATAATTGTAACTATTTGCTTAAATAGTGATGGTGATTTATGCATTTGGCAGAGATCTTTTTCTAAATGTATATAGCGGCTATTTATTTTTTTCAGTAAGTGTTCTTTGGGAATCAAACTTTGGCATTGTTAGGACTATAGGCTACCAGCAGTTTTTACCTTTTATTTGTGATACATTTTATTGGTCACATTCAGTTTGAACTATTATTAACAAGTCTTTGGTAAATAAATCAGTTGTCATGAAGGTAGACCACCTTAAATTTAAATAAAATTTTAATGGTGCTTTCACACGTGCACTTTTGGGAACATGGGTTTTTTTATTAGTTTGGATGTTATTGAACTCAGATTCTGGCCAAGTAAGGGTATCATGTGTGAAAACATCTTAAAACCACAGATCATCATTTCAAGTTTATTCCTCTTCGGTCATGAGTTGTTAAATCTATAATCAGTCCATGCATTTCCAGATCGACCCATTCAGTCCCACACTTTTAGTGAGAATACAAAAGAAGTCAAAAGAAGCAAAAACGATATCCACTGATCTGGCTGTTGGACAGTGTCACTTAAATTAAACACTATTTTCTACTGCAGTAATTTTACTACAGTTAAAATCTCACATTAAATTCGAAGATTAGAATATTAAATCTGAGATTTTGAATCTGTAGCCCTGTATATCATTTATGTTTCTCCTTCCCTGTCTCTCCTAGAAGACACTCTGGCTACTGGCTTTATGGGAAATCCGCTCTCTATCCCGAACGTCTGTCTGAATCAATACTCTTGTGAGATGACACCGCAGCGGACTTATCCTATTTTATGTTGATGGCTAGCTAATTTTGGAATGGCGACATGTTTCTTCTCCTCCACCGACAGACATGGTATAATTTTGTGGTAAAAACGTCAATCAGGCGGCAGGATGCTTTGGGCGTTCGCGGTGAATTTATTGATGGAAAATGTATCTATATACTGTTTGAGACACTCTTAACCCCAAATCTGGATGTTGGTGATAATTCCCGGTTGTTAAAGTGACAGCGCACAGTGGCCCTCAGTGAATGTAAGAGGCCGGCGCTGCCTATTAGTGTGCAGTATTTCACACACAGACTCACACATGGGGATGAGCTGAGTGAGACCTGGGTCAACACAAACACACAAATACACAATAACTAAGAGTACAAACAGATGCGCGTGCGCGCACACACACACACACACACACACACAGTATAGATTACCCAGGGATCAGTAGGAAGGATGTAGCTACATCACACACACATAAATATACTAACAGGAACAACAAGGACTTGTACTCTTTAAAGTTATGCCATTACGGTAAAGGTTATTTCAGAGCTGTGTGAAGAACATATCAATACTGGATATAACAAACTTCAGCTTTGAATCCTTGTCTGGTCAATTCACGTCATTTTAAAATAGTTTTGTCTGTTTAATTTAGTATTTGTCTGTCTGTGTTCTTTAAGAATACTTCCTCAAAGCGCTCCTTTTGAAAATGACAGTCAATATCTGTCACAGATATCAAAGTGAATAATAACCCTAATTAATACCCATTGGCAATTTCGTATTGATAGTCTGATCCTGAGTGCTGTGAATGGAGCTAAAGTGTTGCTCATTTTTAGTCTGGATGGTACTTGATTTCTGGGTTTGCAACAAAATGTTTTGGATGTTGAAGTGCGTGTAAATGAGATGGCAATGCAGGTCAGTGCTCGACAACACTCTCACACACTCACACGCACGCCCTCAGACACACAAAACATAAGCTGGTTTTCCGATCACGTCAGAAGCAGTAGTTAAAGCCTGTGACACTGAAGGAGCTGTCAAAAGGGTCTGGACTTATTTCATGTAAGGTACCCTAGCCATTAGCTCACACTGACCTTTCCTGCAATTTCCTTCTGTCAGAGTCACAACACTCTCCTGTGTACACCGAGAGTGTGTGTGTGTGCGTGTGTGTGTGCGTGTGTGCGTGTGTGTGTGTGTGTGTGTGTGTGTGTGTGTGTGTGTGTGTGTGATTTTTTGTGATTCCACATGAGAAGAGATCCTCACATTAAAACGCTGCTAAAAATGCGCTTGATCTAAAAAAAACCCTGTTTGTCAACACATTTCCTCTCTTCTCAAACATATGCGCTTACACGCCAGTTCGCGCTCTCGCACGCCAGATGCAAACATGCACATTTGTCTATTCTTCTAATCCTTAGTAATTGGAAATTAATTCAACTGCCGTCCGGAGGAATCGATAAAGAATTAATGAAAGGAAAGAGGGAGTCATTAAAAGCAATAAAGAGAGAGGTTATGATGGCATCAGTGGCAGACAGAGACATTGAGAGAGGGGGCGGGTCGGGACGGGACGGGTGTCATTTATGTGATTTTAGATCATTCGAATAAAACGTGAACAGTTTATGAAACCGTTCGACTGGTGTTTTTTAAATCAATATACGTTTATAGTTTGTAAATAATGTAAAATAATTTTAATAATATTTTATATTTATATTGATCAGGTATATAAAGACACTGAAGATGCTGTAATACACCAATCATTTTCAAATTCATCCTGTTCACTCCTGTTATGCTGATAACTTTCGATGATAACTGTATTAAATAAAAAATCTAAATTGAAACATTGAAACTCGTTTGAACACTGCATATTAGATATAGACGATATAGTTCAGTACAGGCAATACACGTACCGCACAGACATACCAGGGAATCGCCCGCCACACAGAGAGTATCACAGCCTTGATGTTCACCTACCATTCACCCAGGCCATAAAGCTGACAGACTGAGACAATACAGCCACTGGCGTCTGCGCTGGGATAATAGAGAATGGGCAGTAGCTGGCGGTAATATTGTTGGATAAATGATTATTGATTAGATAAAGGTTGAGATAATCATTAGCCTTTATCCGTTTCACTCAGTATCTCTGACCTTTCTGCCTCATTCTCTCTCCCCCTTCATACTGGAGTTATCTGTATGACGATTTGATCATCTGTGTCACACACACACTCGATGAGTTAGAGACAGTGAGGAGAAATGAGGTGAGAGAATAAAAAGAGGATGAAATAACAAATGTTTTACTGCCTGCAGGATTATCTGTTTGATTATTTAGATCTCTCTCTCTCTCTCTCTCTCTCTCTCTCTCTCTCTCTCTCTCTCTCTCTCTCTCTCGCGATGTTACAATATAGGGTCATATCAGTTATTTGTATTGATTCAAGTGTTACGTTCCTAACACTAGCATAGTTTACTTAATTACACTTGGGTCTGAATCTGAGAGAGAAGCCTCGGACGCTGAAAGCAATTGACGTACTCACCAAAGCAAACAGATCCATAATAAACCCACTGGGGACCCTATAACATCTTTGTATCTATTGTATGCGTGCATGTGTGTGTGAAGACATACGACATGGAGGAAACTGGATTTAATTGAATTACAATATTCAAGGACATATTCTGTTTAGTTAAGAACTATATTTACTACAGTATACAGTCATGTACTGGACCGACACATTTATAAATATAAAGGAAAAGATCATCTTGACATCTGTGGCAGGAAAATGAGGCAGGGGAATACAGCCTAACTATTAAATTTATTGAAATATATTTAATGGATATAGCAGTATTTCACAAAACTCTTCATATATATTTCATTGTTATAACAGCATATTTTACAATACTCTTCCTTTAATTGTATTGACTATGCCTGACATACATCTGCATGTCTTTTAATATAGGCCTACATAAAATTAGAGACATTTTCAAATTTGTCATTTAATCAGCATTTTTAGATGTATTGTGGAAAGGTCATCAACAGCAATGTAGAAGACTGACAGAATGACAATACACGAGGTTGTCAAATAAAAAAATATTCTGATCCTTTCCTAAATACATGTACAAATATTAGTATTGTATTGCTTAAAAGTGAATATGAACTTGTTTTCTTTGCAGTATTTGAGGTCTGAAAAAATATAGAGCATCTTTTCTGTTATTTTTCTCCTGTTACTCCAGTTTTCATTTTTTGCAAATATACAAATAGAAATATTTTATTTGAAATTTGGGAGAAACATTGTTATTAGTCCACAGAATAAAACAAAAAAAATTATTTTACCTACACAATACCTATAAATAGAAAAACTGAAAATGGTCTTTGAAATGGTCTCTTAAATTTTTCCACGGCTGTATATAAAAATAACTTTTTTCTAAATGAAATATATGCCATGTGCGTATACATTTTTCAGTTTATTTTTAACCGCTTGTGTGAAAGAGGAGAGTGTATAAAGCTCTTAGCCTGCATTATAACACATTACACTATAGGTCCTATGGCGGCTCTATTTATTGAATTACTCTGAATTTCCCTCTTAATAGCCAGTTAAGCAGCAGCAGACCTCGGCTAACATCTGGCTGCAATCAGCAGAGGAAATCCGCTTCTTTGCCTTTTGTTCTATTTATTCACAAACCCATGCTGGAATTGCAGTGTTTATTTAAAGTAATACTGCCCGTGCAACTACTGTACAGAGAGACATTTGGACGTTTTTACACAGAATTACATTTCCTAAACAATTGTCGCTGACGATGCCTGTGGTTAAGCTGCATTGTGAGGTTGTGGCTTTAATGTTTTGCATGAACAGAATTGTAATTGGGCCGGAGTTTCAACATTCTGCAGTCAGTACATCAGACACAGGAAGCATTAGAGGCTCCAAAGGAAGTGCTATGATTCATCGGTTACCTCACAGGATTGCAAGGCATTTACCTGTAACATTGCCAACTGTAGGGCCGAATGACACACTTCACACACACTGTGCTTTAGTGTGTGTGTGTGTGTGTGTGTGTGTGTGTGTGACTGGCTTTATCACACATCTGCTTCGGTTTATATGTAGTTCGGGGAGTGTGGACAACACTGAAAATTGTATCTCGTACAAGTCCTCTAAATACCTGTGTGATCATTTATTAGTTCTGACTTACAATGCGTTTTTAATAACATAAGATGTTTGATAAAAAAGCAAAGGTCACACCTTCAGAACGGCTTATCCTCACTTATAGAATTACTATAATGGATTACGCAAGATCTTGTAATGGAAAACATTCATTTATAAACACTTTCAATCATTCCAAAACGAAAAAAGACACTCCACTAGAAATGCCAAATCTGGTTTTGTTTTTATTAACACGTTTTGAGTACAACAGTGACTTGGTAAAAGAAAAAGGAAAAACACACACACACTTATCCAGAACATTATGGAGTAGAATTTCCCAGAAAGGCAACACATATGAATGTTTTTGACAGACAGGTCAGAGCTTTGGCCGCAGGAAAACATAACCAGTTCAAACGTTTCTTCATGGTGATAAAAACCATATGGATGTCAGTTACACAGCTTAAATAAGCATTTGCACAACTCACAGGCCAGCTCTGCACACCCGGCTGACTATGAAAATAATTAGTGCATGTGCTGGAGCTCTTGTGGCTAAGCTCACAGCTAACAGCCCCCTGAAGAGCTTCTGTGTAAGCCCCCTCAAGGCCTGTGTGTGGAGAGTCTAGAGGGACAAACACAAGCATTGCTTTTCAAATAATGCTCCTCCCCTGCCGTGACGTTTACTTGTAGGTAAAATGGGAGGTTTGATCATTATAATAATAATAAAAATGGGTTTTATAAACTTAAAGGGACAGTTCAACCAAAAATAAAAATCTGTATACATTTATTTGTTCTGATAAACACAGAGAAAGATGTGCTTGGAATAAGACAGTTCTTGACTACCACTGATATGAAAAAGTAAACGGTAGTCAAGAGTGCCCCAGAACTGTTGGCTTTTCTACATTTTTCAAAATATCTTCTTTTGGGTTTAACGGAACAAAGAAATTTAGAAAGCAATTCTTCTAACTATGGTAGTCAATGGTGGCCAAGAACTCTTTGGTTGCAAGCATTCTTCCAAATTTCTTTCTTTGTGTTACAAACTTGGAACAACTTGTGGTTGAGTTTTGGGTGAAGTGTCCCATTAAAGTTTCTTAAAGGGGAAAACACAGTGTGAATGTAGGGTATTTCACTTCCTGTCTGTCAAAAATAAAAGTATGAACAGGAAGTGCATAAGCAGATCATCAGCTTCTGTAAAATAATATAGGTTTTAACAGATGTAAAGATACAGCAATTGTAACATTTTGTAAGTCAATGGAGTTTTGTCTTCAAGTTATTCCCATTTGTCTTTTACACATTATTTTCACATGCAAAAATGGCACAACATATGGCCTTTTTTGTTGTTATCAAATAGAGTTTTGAAATAATTCATATGCCATCGCTCATCATGTATCTGTGTCAGTCACTCTCACAGCTATGGCAAAACGGAGGCCTACACACCATCCTATTTTGTGCAATCCTTTCCCCCTCTATTCCATCAATTCTTGCTTTCTTCCACCCGCAGCTTTGTAAATATTTCAGCCGGTCATCTGTGTGTGTAGTGTGAAGTGTCGTTTAGTCAGGTAGGCCGCCGTAGTAAAGTGCAGCAGGGCTGTTAGACTGTGTTGAGGTGAAGAAGAGTGAGGAACAGATGGAAGAGTGTTGCTCTGATGGGATGTGAAAGAGGGAGAACGACAGAGACCGATAACTAATGTGCTTCCTGTGTTCTCCTCTCTTCCTTGTCATCTCTCCATTTCTGGATATGTGTCAGTGTGTGTCCAGCTATGGTAATGTGTGAGAGATGATGAAGATGATGGTGATGTGTCTGCTTGTGTGTGAAAGAGTAAAAAGGTGAGTGAGAGTGATGATGATGAGGAGAGGGAAATTTAAGGTGACTGAAACGTTCACTTAGTAGAGAGAATGATATTAACAGCGGCAGACACCCTTCTATGCGCATCAGCGGCTTGCGTGCACACGTAGTGTCTGCACGTGTTCGCATTTGTGCATATGGTCCTTCTCGTGTGTAATTTCTCTTCGTGTCTTGATGAGCGTGTTATTTGTGCGAGTTTTTGGGGTATATGGGTGATTAGATTGATTCTTGTCTTTGCCATAGGTGAAAAACCATCTGTTTATGGGAGTGACTGAATGAATGTGAACTGAGTGTGAATGTGATGTGTTTTGGCACTGACCTAAATCCAAGATTACATACAAGTGTTTTCCATCTCATTCCTCGGGGAGCCCACTCGGCTGAAAAAAGAAAATATTTTTTGATTCCTACACTATAAAAATCAGTATCATACATTTATTACTTATTACTACTTGATCTAACATTTAAACATTATTTTTGTGGATTGATTCTGTAACGTTAAATAATATTTTTGACTAAAGTAGACCATTTACACACACAATACAGACATTTGTATTATTTAAGAAATTCCATAGGACAATTAAAGAAACAAAGCAGAGAAAATAAATATCCCTATTACAATATATATATATTGTCAAGACACAGCAGGCTGCACGTCTGCTAATCGTATGATATAAAAAACAGCAAAATCTCTCCCTCTATCTGTCTGTTTGGGCAGTAAAGGCATTAAGTCACCTCCCACTGGTTCTCCAATGATGTGCAGTGGTGTAAAATTGCTCTGCTGAGAGGTGTGTGGAGCTCTGTTACCTTCTCACCTGATTTTAAAAATAGAGACAAAGCGGTCACAAAGCTGAATTAATGATATGATTATAGTGTCCACTTAATACTGGTTACCATGGAGCCGACTGCTCGTGGATCGTGATCCAAGTCTGAGCGGAGACTGACATCATGATGGAGGCCTTTATTTTTACTCACTGACTGATGGGCAAAGCATTATAATTATAGAGTATTATGAACCATTCAAGGGTTGTCTTGTTTCTCTGCCTGTTTCAGAGATGTATAAGAAATTACAGAACGTACGCATGAGCGTGTGTCTCAATCTGTAAAGTATGTGGGTTTGAACAAATTAAGAAAATACGTTTAAATGTAGGAACGCAGAGATGAGCTCATGCTTTTCATATTCATTATTGATCTTTAAACATTTATAGGGGTTGTTTCCTGGACAGGGATTAGCTTATGTCAGGACTAGGCCTTAGTTAAATTCGATGTTTTGGAAAACATACTTTACAAAAACATTACTGTGTGCATTTTGAGACAAAACAATCGCACTGATATATTTTAGGATATGTCAGTGCAAGTTGTTTTTGGTCAAGATACCTCTAAAATGTAAGTTTGTCTGGAACTTAAGCCCTGAAACCACCCCTTAGTGTGCCAGTATTATTCAGAGTTTACACTCATAAAAATAAAGGTGCTTAAAAGGTTTTTCACAGTGATTTTCACAAAGAACCATTCAGTCAAAGATTCTTTAAAGAACCAACTCTTTATACCTTTTTATAATCTGAAGAACCTTTTTTTCACCACAAAGAACTTTTGTGAAACAGAAAGATTCTTCGGATGTTAAAGGTTCTTTATGGAACCATTTAGACAAAAAGGTTCTTCTATGGCATTATGAAGCACCTTTATTTTTAAGAGTGTACAAGAAAAAAATATGAGTAAAATGAGAAAAACCTTTCACTATACCTTTACTACTTCATTTTAAATGGTCCGGCATTGTGACAAATTCATTTTTAAAAGTAAAAAAAATTCCAAGTTTCTTCATAAGCTCATAAAAGCCACATTAATAACACAAAAATGAGCAAAATGTTATTTAAAATATAGTTTTTGATTAAGTATATTGTAGACACCACAAAACACATGAAAACGTATTCTAAATGTTGCCAAAACTATGGCAAACTACCTCTACGCTTTTGAGGGGAAAGAAAAAAATGTTAAACTTTCAGCACGGCAGAGAATAAATACCTCACATTAACCCCTGAAATCACAAGCTTTTCTGTTTTTTTTAGTCATGAAAAACGACCTAATCAAAATGTAAAGCGCAACTCGCTTTTACAACTAAGTGCTTTTCCCCTTTCTCTCTGAAAAGCCTGGCCTCTGCCCAAGAGAAAGCTAGACTTTTATGTCCAACATTAATTTGCTCAGCTCAGATCAAACCATTTTGCAGACACTTTGCATGACACTTGGCTAGGAAACACAGCACTAAAATATAGCTGAACACAGACCACAGTAAGCAAGCCCAAGAAAACCAGCAGATTTCATTTCATTAAGTCATAACATAAACAGTATGTACCTTTTTTCAAATATTACCATTGCGTTCATAGTTTTTAAGTGTATGTGTCCACATAGAGATACACATATAACGTATAATTAATGTATTCATTTCATTTGTTCTTCCTTCCGCACAGGCTACAGTGCTTCTTTCTTCTCCGTATTTATTTTATTTGCCTGTAAACTTGTGTATGTCATACATTTGACATATGAACTTTCTTTTCAGTTGTTTGACCCCCCCACATCAGAGTATCTTTGGTCATATATGATCGGGTGCAGAATGTATCACTTCCTAAATCCTGCCATGCAGAGGGCAGTCTAGCAGCTCCGTCTTTCCGCATCAGATCCTATTTCAAAGGGAAACCCCTCAGAGAACACACGCACGCACGCACGCACGCACGCACACGTTTTCATTTGCATGCATAGCAAAAATAGAACTTATCTCCTATATGTTTGTTGCTTCTGTATTTTAAACCTGCCCTGCACAACCCATTAAGATGGACATAAGCAGAATATGTGGTTGTGAGAAATGTTGATTTATACAGTATCCAGTTCTCAAGTGTCACTTCTTCTAGCGTTTGTGTTTAGCCACAGGAATGCTAATCATTGGGCTGTAAAGGCAAGCCTCTGGGTGCACTCGTGTCTCTCTATATAAACTAAGTCACCAAGGGGTCAACAAAATGACAACAGATCTGAGTGTGTCGGTACTGTCAGATTTATATTTAAAAACCATGTGTCGTGTCAGTTTAGCTGTGATGTGATTATTGGATGTATTGAGGAGGATCTCGTCTCTTTGCGAAATGTGGTGTCTGACCACATAACCAAGTACACAACTTTCTATAACACTAACAAGATGGAGGATTGTTTTTTTTAGTTCAATACAAAAGTGTTTCACAATGTTTTGGGGTTAACGTCAACAAAAATGCTATATTTTATTCATTATTATTTTATTATAACTGTATTTATTTTTTGTTGTTATGATGTATATTTTTATATAATATTTCTATGAATGTACTAATAAATGAAAGTATGTCACAGTTGCTTTTTTAATAAATAATTATAACTGCAATAATAATTACTTGATACTACTAACTCAGAAGAGATGCTGCCTCCCGCTGAAACTTTATCCTCTGGTGTTGCTGTTAGACAGCATTAAGAAAATCATTATATATTGCGTAATATTTGCTTTGTTTTCATTTCATATACCATCACTTTTTAGGGGGGAGGAACTGCCTTCCTTGCCTCCTGAGAACGCCACTGGTTTCTAAATATATTTATTTTTATCTCCCTATCGTCATTAAGCTTGTCATTCCAAGTGTGTGTTTAGAGGTGAAGCTTCTGCTTAGGAAGACTGAAAAATAGATGGAGCCCAGAATGTCAGCGCAAGATAAACACCAGCATAGTGAAGTGGCTCTCACATGCTTGAGGAAGAAAGGTTGATCTTTGATCTATCTCAATCTACTCTTCCTGAACTGTATTACAAAAACATCCCAACTCAAAATGTTAGTAACCATGGTGGTGCTCCTTTATTCCAGTACAGTTTCCTTGTTTGTACATTTTCATTTTGTTCCATAATCTATAATTCCCCCTTTCTCCTGTATCACACCTCTGTTTCAGTTACTGTGTCTTTCATTGTCATTTACAGAGTCTTTCGTGATTTCCAGGGTGTTGTCTTTTGACAGGTGGGTGGTGGGAGTTTGGAATGTGTAATGAGGAAGTGTAACAGAGAGAGGTCGTATCAGCGTTACATCACACCTAATTAATAAAGCGGACCTGTACAAAGGAAAAAAAAGTTTGATTAATGGATTCATGTCGCTGCTGGCACACGGCCTTAGCATTAATGGTCGCATGGGGTAAACACACAAACACACTATGCGGAGCTCTGTCTCTCTGCGTGAACGAATGCGTTCGATTCTCTATAATGAACAAAAGGAAGGGAAAAATTGACAATAAAAAGCACGTAAGAATGTCAAAGGGGAAAAACTGCGAACGGAATATAAAAAGACAGCAGCTATATTTAAACACCAGTGTAATGACAGCGAGATATAAAAAGTTATGAACACACATTTCGGATTATCCCACTCCAGCTCAGTCACAATCAGTGACTCGTGTTGATCTCTGAGTCATGACTCTCATTCCAATAGATGTAGATTGTTCTCTCTAGTAATATCAACCTCATGAGAGCCAAATATTGGGAGTAAACCCAGTCAGGAAGCCAGAATGAGTCAAGCTCCATCTGTTCAAAATACACGTGCCTTGATTAGAGCGCCGATTACACGGCTGCATTGTATTCTACGCTATTTTCACAATTCGTGACCCGAAATCTCCAGCTACGCTTTAATAAACTGTAAAAAAACAACTAACAAATATTTTTTCTGCGTAAGGACAGCACCACTTGATGGTCAGCGCTGTTGACCTCGCAAGTCTGCATTTCAGAGCCCACTCGCATCATTAATAGCGTTAAAACAGGGCCAGGGCTATTAGTTATTCCGTTAGGAGCTATGAGCCAGGCCGGTCGTGTTTGTCTGGTTTTCATTGGGGTAAACATTTGTTCCAGTTGTAGATGTTGTGCGGCAGGAACATGAATCAGGGACGAGAGGCGGAAAGAGCTCTGACAGCTGCAGCTCATTACCACCACCATTACTGCTATAGGGGGCTGCTGGGGGAAATTCCTCCTTCCAGGGAAAATGTTCCTGTTTACCATACAGTGCTGTGGATCAGGTCCCGCACACAGAGATGCAAGGCAATCACATACAGATACACACACACACACTTAAATGAATAAAAATGCACCGTTTTGCACACACGGGCACGCTTTTATACACACTCACTTAAGTTCTTATGTCTGCGTTCGTACGCGCGCACACGCAGATGGACTCACTTCCTCTCCCACACACATCATGTGCACTCTCACACACTAACAATCACTCTTTCTTGTGAGCTGATACTGTAGTACCTCCACCCACCTCTTTCCTCTGCACCCCCCCGCCCCCCCCCCCCCCCCCCCCCCCCCCCCTGCTCCGTGTCCCTCACATGTTCCTTCAATTATGACTGACTCATGCCTGCTTTACGTCATTCCGTCCAATCAGAGAGAGAGTTCCACGAGCCCATTAAACCCAAAGTTGTTTTCTTTTACTTGTTCATTCTTTCACCACTACATCAAAGACAAACATTCACTCGTAATCAACCTCTCCAGCCACATCTGCTCCTTCATCGAATGCTCGCTGCGAATCTTTATCTCACTCAGAAGTGTCAATCACTGTCCGTTTCAAAAGATGATCATTTGAAGAAAATACTTTTTAGATCAAAAACAAATGTCCAAAGTTGCATGCAGTCAAATCTGGAAACCATATTGAACTATACTAACTAAACGTAAATGATTTCTGTGTAATTGTAAACGTAAATAAAGTGCTACATGTAATTTCGGGAGGGGTCTGACCATTTTGTTCTGCCAGTCGTCATGTAATCCTAGATATGCAGCCGCCTACCTGTCTACAGTGACAATTCTTCCAAACTACCTTCTCCACCCAAACTCCTCCTCTATTGTAATTTGCCTCATTTGATCCAATTTCACATTCGAGTCTCGGGATCGAGCCCCTCCTTCAAAGACGGCAAGCCAATTGTTTACCATTATTTCTAATAAAACTGTGAACTCATGAAAAATAATACATTGGCCTAGTTATAGACAACATATTTTCTAACATAATCTACAGCTGTTTTTACGGTTTCGCCTCTAATGACCGCACCTCAGCTTAACACCTGAGATAACTGGGTAATGTTTTAATTTTTCAACGGCTCTCTTCTAAAACATAAATCAAAAGGGATGAAAAAGCGCCGCGTGTTTTGACCGCTCCCTCCTTCTTTGACCTATGCCAATTTTTATCTCAACCTGCTTTAACTTTGTAGATCAGACTTTAATTTTGAAGCGGGTCTGTGGGACAGTGATGAATTGGATATATCAAGCAGGGCTTAAATTACCCTCTCCCTGGTGGCAGTGAATAGGAAGGTGCTGGAAAAAGAGGTACGCGGGTTGGGGGGGGGTGTGGTGCTCCATGACCTAGTAACAGGCAGAGAAAGAGGGCTGGTCAGCACTTGCCCTCTCAACCCTGCAAGCAAGCACACCCAGTGAGAAAAGGGAGAGAGAGAGAAACAAAAGAGCAAGACCTGACACTTAAGGCTTCTCTTCTGAGAAAAAAGAACATAGTGTGAGACACAAATTACTGGTAAGAGGTAAAGGCAAGCAACTCTTTTAGAGCCCAACACTTATAAACCAAAGTAGATAAATGGCAAACCAATTTTATAACTGTGGAAGATAACTACTAGTGATCAGTCGAGAGATGAGACATACGGCAAAAGTTACAGCATTTTTCTTTTTACGTATAATAATTATGCAGTTTAATTATGAGTTAATTTTGTTATTCAAAATCAGTTTGGCTTCAAAATGTGACAAAACTGTTGTTTATTTTTGCTGTTATATTACCTGTATTTCCAGGATAAAAAATGCATTTAGCAGATGCTTTTATCCAAAATGACTTATTCAAGCTATACTTTCTTTTATTAATATGTGTTCCCTGGGAATCAAACCTCTGACACAATGCTTTATCAACTAAGCTTTAGGAAAAATTTAAGTCACATTAAATTGTGCATATACATTAACAAAATAAATAAATAAAATGTGATGGAGCCCGTAGATACAAGAAGCACAGGATGCTTATAAAAAGTTACCCATCAATTTGATTTTAATAAAATTTGTGAACAAAAGAAAAGTGGGCGTCATGCTGTGAAACTGCTGTGGATGAGCGATAAAGAAATAGATTTAATGTGGGATGCCACTGCATACCTAAGATAGGCATTTGCTGCCGGTTACTGAGTAAATGCTTCCCTCTCTTGAGGAGATCTCTCTGATGCCCACCCTCTTTACACACACTACTAGGAACAAGTGTGCCGTGAAGATGCGTGCGGTGCAGGAGAGCGTGCACGCTCCAGAAGCGGGAAATCTCCTCTAGCTCTAATTACGACACATGCTTTTTATAGCCGGCCTGGATGTAGTCCTAGCCATTGTTCTCAGAAGGTATGAGGACATGATGGTAAACCTATTTACCCTCTTCAAATCTAAAAAATGAGTTGGGTACACAAGTATATCGAGCTGCATGGATCTCACTTGATCAAACCATGAATCAGACTGACCCTGGCGTGGCACAGCTGGGGTCTCCTAGTCTCATGGGTGGTGACTGGGGGGTACATACGGGGGACGTTGTATATTAACCTTTATGCATAAGAGATGTGAAACAATGAGCTCCTGCTGTCTAAATGTGTGTGAGTTAAATGATGTGCTTCTCTATGGTTAACCTGTAAAATATGTATCTTGTGCTGTGTATTCATGTTGTATTTTATATTGTATTGCATTGTATGTGTGTGGTGTGTAATGCGAGTTATAAAAAAACCTTGTTAGATAAGTCTTACTTGGCCAATAAACCTCAACTTTAACTTCAACTCTGCTCCACTGACTGATGACTGATGCTCTCCACTCATGTATCGATCACATCCAACTGCGCCTCTGCTCCATATAAACGTGCTCTTGTCGGTATGATAAGAGTATAAATAATCGACGATGGCTCTTGCTTCATCAGTTGACAAAGTTTTTCGAGACACTATTTCGTGTAAAGTAATACCAAATAAATACCTAAATAGATACATAAATAATCATAGAGAAAATTAATAAGGAATCATGCATTCACATTTCTTACAACTTTGTTATATGTGTGGGTGATTCGTGACGGTGTTAACGATAAACATCAGCAATAGCCCCAATGTTAGAAATGCCCTCTAATTTAATGCACGCAAAAAAGGACATAACTTAGGAATGTAATTGTATTCACCGCGTAACAAATATTTTAACAGTACAGCACGAGTAAAAATGTTTTAATTTGGGTTCGATACTTTGCACTCCTTGGTTTCGCTTTAATATGTACGTATCCTGCGATTCTAAATGAATTCAAAGCCCTCCTGTGGTTCTTTGCCTTGTCGGCTTGTGTACAGAGAAAAATCACAAAATGGAAAACAGCCGTTAAACTGGTAAGAAATTATAAAGAAGCGTCAGGAATTTTGGAGAACATTTTGTTTGCGTTAGCCATAAGAATTTCATACCAAATCAATGTAGGCTATGTGTTTTTTATAATTCACTTTTTGGTAGCTTTAGTTACATTGATAGGCTATTATTCGACATTATTTGTGTATTTTTGTTTGATTCTTAACCTATTATTTGACCTCTTTAATTTTAAGGGTAAAATAAATACGTAGTCTGCAACAATGTAGATGATTATCGATTACAACTGCCCTATAATAAAACCTAAAAAATGTGATTGAATGTGATTTTATCATATTTTTTCCTTACAAAAAAGATAACAAGATGACAAACGAATACTCTATGTATACAATACGCACAAAAAAGAACTCATGAGTTTTATTTTTGCTTTCTTTTTCTTTGCCTTTAATCGTCTTTATTTAATTTCGTTCAGCACACTTTCTGAAATTGTGCTGAAGCTAAAATCTGGATTCGTAAATACAAATTAAATTCATCAATCTCCAGTATTTAGTCATTTGTGTAATTAAAATAGTTTGAAACTTCTAATAAAGTTTTAGTTTGGACTATAAAAACGTATAGCAAATTAAAATCATGTTGTGGGAATGGTCAGGCTATTATATTGTGTCCATCGGGGCCATTTCAGACTTTGCTCACAGTTTAAAGCACAAACTCATTCTCAAATCTCTCGTGAGAGCTGTATTTAGCCAACAAAGAGAAAAAGTAACATTTAATTTTCAGCATTATTTTTTCGTATAACTGGTGGTAACTTTTTCATGTTCTGAATTGCAGAACTAAGTTCTATGAGGAGAGGATCAAAATCAAAAGAATCAAAACGTCATCTACTTTTTTTGGCTCAGATTACACGTGCATTATTCACCAATAAAGAAACTTTATTTAATGAAAAGCTTTCTTTCAACTGATCTAACAGCAGTTTATAATTCAAGAATATTAAACAACGCACCTGAAAGCCATGCCATTGCGGCACATAACACATATTAGCGTTCCTGATATCTTCAGCGCATGTAGCAATTCAAACAAGCCTCCAAGTGGTCTTAAAACACTCATTATTGAAGATTCTCTCCCTTTCTCTATAAAAAGTAGCTGATGTCTACTACAATTATTAAACAAAATGAAATCAAAATTCACAGAAATAAATTCAAAAGCTTTATTAAAGTATAAAGTTGGCCTTGCTATGTCTTTAGTTTTGACTTTCACAACAATAAATAAGTATTTTTTCAGATTTCAGAAGATTGTGTTCTCTTATTAGCTAATAATAATATTATTAATAATAATCAAATAATACTTTAACACCTTTTCAATCTGTGAACATTTGTTAGGCACGTGACAGCAAAATATTTAACAGATGTCTCTAACTTTGGATATTTTGACAGGTCAAGAAACAAAAGACATATATATAATAAAAAGACGCAAGCCAAGTTTAGTGCAAAGCATGAGAGGTATACACATAATGAAACCAAGAGAAAGTGAAGTAAAACACAAGACAAATACATAGCCTACATTTTCTTCAATTTAGATAACTGAGCAGAAACACAGTTATATAAAATATTTAGACCCACTCTTTCAATCTAAATAAAAATAAAACATGTTTTACTTAGTTTCAGTTTTTAATTTAGGATAAGACTGAGACTAGGAGGGGGCGGTTACAATTTACAATGGACGCTCACGTTCATACACTAATGCATCGGTTATTTCCTAACACACACACACACACACACACACACACACACACACACACACACAAAAAACACTAAAGAACGTGTAGTTATTACGTGAAGCCTATTGATATTCTCCGATGTGTCTATTTCGTTATATGCATTGTTTTACACCGATGGAAAATACCAATCTGAGATAAAGCTATATATCTCTATGTCAGTTTAATAGATCTTAAGTTTGCACATTTTGTTAAAATATATATATTTTTTGTTTTACATTCACTAAAACAAAGACATGATTTTTTCAAAATCTGATTATATAAATAAAGTTCTTTCACTGGTTGATAGTCACATGTTCGTAAACTTAGGTCATCGGTAAATGTGGCCTAAAAATAAAGAAAATACCCCAGAATACCTAAGTTTCGGACGTGACAATACACACGAAAATTAAATCTCGGTATTTCACATCAATGCAAGAAAACATACAATCACCTCAAATTTTACAACTGGCAAAACGTGTGAAATTGTGACTAAATTGTAAGTTTAATCAAACTTAAGTTTTATGAGGTAGGCTACATTTAAGTAAACACGTTTTTTTATTAATGTAATGCATAATGTATAGAAAAAGAGAAATATTCTCGTAGGCTATTCAGTTAAAAACCACATTCTCATACACACCAATTTCAGCCTTCTAATGCACCCATGAATTCAAGTTTATCAGTTGCAAAAAAAAATACAATGTAGGCTACATTCTGTCAAACTGTTCGTTTGTAGTACGAAATTGGAAAGCATCCCGTTAATATCTTGCGTTATCAGTCCTTTGATGAAGAAGAGAAGCTGTCCGTAGTTAAAGCGACTCCGTGCGGCGTGTGCGTGTGTGTGACACTGATGGATGCGCCAATGGTTAGACGGACAGATGCTTGGGCGGATCTAACGGCATGCACACAGAGTGAGATTGGGCAAAAACATCCTGGATCCGTGAAAGACTGCTCTTTCCTTCCAATCTGCCCTGTGACTTCGGTGTACGGACATTCAAGACATTTTGGTTTATTGAACGGCACGACTCCCAATTGCCCCCTTCAGTGGGCTCGATGCGATTCCCTTTGCGGTCAGATGTGAGTATTGACTTACGCGAGAGAAGACAGCACGAATGCAAGGCGAAGACGCGGACTTGAACGCTTTTAGTGGAAGAGGCAGTGTCTGTCAAGTAACCCTCAGCTAGTAAACAGAGAGGAAACAGTTCCTATCTCCCCCTCTCAAAGTAAACGGACTCTGCATTTCTAATCCAACACGGACAACTTCTCCCTTTCTCTACTAAAAGAGTTTACACTTCAACGTTCGCGTGCAAAAACGACAAGAAAAAAGAAACCTGCATCATAACATTAATTTTTAAGTAGGTGTCTGTTGTCAGTGATGATGGGCATATTTGGAAAATTTTTATCTTACCGTCTCAAAAAGTCCATTCTGTGAAGGAAAGCGTTTGAAAACGGATTTTGAAAGTGACTGGAGAGAAAAGCATCTCGGAGCTAGAGAAACACGCGTCTGCTTCGCCCGTTGCTGTTTTTAAATACCTGCTACGAGCAGCACAAAGAAGGGTAAAAAGTGCTATTAGCGGCCAAGAAAGTGTTTGGCAATAGCTCAGTGATCCATGCTATCGCAGCAGCAGCTGAGGCGCAGCCCGAGTCCATCCCCTCCTTCTGATGTGCGTTATTACAAGCAGGAATACCCAATCAAACACCTATCGCATCGATTCGCACCGCTCTCAGCGGATTTCCAACGCGCGCGGACAAAATAAGCAAACGAGGCAACGCGCGGACGACAAGTCCGTCCATCTCCTCCTTCAAGGTTTTTGTCTTTTTCCCCGGTTGTTTATTATAGAAAAGATGGACATTTGAAAGGCTGCGGGGACTTGGAGCGTTTGGGATTTTTCGCAGAAAAGCTATCGGCGACGCACTACAGCGCTGCCCCGCTGATTTTTTGTTGTTTTCAAATTGTATTCGATTACTCGGATCGGATTCCCGATGGATAACACATTTATTCAGGCGATCCAGTAAGTAAAGCTTTGCTCTCTCTTTTTGTAAATCATTGATAAACCTGACTGCTGCCTTCACGCGTCACGCGTTTCTGCGCTGAAACAGCCAAGTTATTTATTGTTTCAAGAAATTTACTCATGTTGTTGGCACGATTATGCCATTGCTTATCTATAGTCTTGTGTTTGCGATTTGCTACTTTTACTATTAGTGTGCATCGGGGTTGGCTGCGGTAGGGAGAGAGAGAGGGAGAGAGACATATGCCTACCCACATGACATAAGCTAGCTAACCCATTCGAGATGGAAGGAGTTAATATGACAGTGCTTGATGTTTGCCTCTGTTTGCAGACTTTGAGTGACGCGATCATTTCGTTTTCCTTTAAGCTTGCCTGTTGCAGCTTCCAGCGCGGAGTGAGCGAGGATCGCACTGAGGAACGAGCGTTTTTTCTCCCCAACGTAGCGGCTCGACTCTCCGTCATATCCGAAAGCCGACCGGGGGGGAAAGAGAGTGAGAAAAGAAAGGAAAAATCCCGCTTCGTCTTCATCGTCTTCAGATCTTGCCGTCTGATTTTTTTTGTTTGAAAACTGCCGATACATGTCAGGCGTGTGAAAGCGCCCCAGGTGCCGTGTATCAGAGCAGAAGCGGAGCAGCTCTCGGGATCTCAGGGGCTGAAACTCCTGAAAAAAACCCTGAAAGAGAAACATGCCGCGGAGGAAACAGCAAGCGCCCCGGCGCTCGGCAGGTACGGCACCTCTTCTTCATTTACTCTTCATTTTACAATTCTGTTTTTGCGCTATTTTCATATTAAGGCTGTGTGTGTGTGAGAGAGAGAGAGAGAGATCTGGAATGATCCACTGCTCCTTTACTCAGTGGATGATGGTTACACTGTATTCGAAAAAAAGTTTTTTTTCCAGTTTTTCTTACTTCACGTCCTCCCTCCTTTTTAAAGAGTGGTGTTTTATTAAGTTTATGATTTCAGTGTAGCATATTTTTTATGGCAATATTATGATGTTTTTGTTAAGTTAAACAATAACATGATTTTGTTTGACTAAATGGCAGGATAATGCTCTCCCAGTGAATGCTGATTATTTCACACGTATTTTTTGTAAGCTACTTGTGTCAGTTTCCAGCTAAAGCTTCCCGATGTAGAGTGAGTCGACTGTTAGTCTTTGATTGTTCTCTATTTAGCCTCTTTTATGCCGCTCTCTTTCCTTGTAGGGCGTAGATATTGACTCCATGAATTAGAGATCTATAAAGAAGCGCAGGAAAAAGGGCTTGGGTGTCAGCTGACTGTCATGACTCTCTTTGATGCTCGCCTTCGTTGTTTTGGGGGGCTTTTGTGCGAAAACATTTGATCAGAAAGAGACAACTTTAGCCTAGTTTTTTCTTTTTTTTCTTACTCTTAACGTTTCTGGGAAAGACTCCGCGATTATTTTGTAGCCGACACCGGGGAGTACAAGGGGTCTAAGAAGAGGCTTTAATGGACAATTGCCATCGTTGATTTGACGGTTGATTGATCGCCTGTCATCCGGGTGCTCTTTGATCTATTCATTCCTGATAAACATCAATAAATCACTCGCCATGGCAACGCTAGAGTCCCGTGACGTCACGTCTGCTCTGACAACCACCCATTAAAACATCTTTAATTGCTGCTTTTGTATTTTTTTTCTACATAGACAGGGCACAAGGCCACATTTACTTCCAGGCTTTGAATAACACTAATACCAGGGAGATATAAAGACAGAGCGTTTAATGAAAGAGAGGCTTCTTCTTAGAAAACATGCTTTGATTTATTTGAACAATCTGTCTAAGAATAACTTGTTGTGAGACCGCATGCATGCAATGTTTACAATAAATTTTAAATGTAAGTTTACAGATTTGAAACAAATCTCTGATAAAGTATCTTTATTGGCCTACATGGTGTTGGTGACTACGTTTTTTTAAAGTGGTGACTTGATATTTTAGTTTCAAACTAAAATCCATATGTCTTGTGATCTTGAGTCTAAACTTTACTGGAAGACAGCAGAGGTCTTTGTTTATTCATTGATGAATTAGATGATAAACATAGGCTGGCGGTTGGTGTATGATACGCAGGGGAATATTTAGTGCTGTGACTTTAAAATCGTACATAATAAAAACAAGATTATTAGGTAGATTATTCTCTCTGAGTTCAATTGAACGCATACTGTATTATACAGGAATACAGCGCATTACACCAGAAGTGTTATCGCGTATATATATATATCCGTACAGTTGGCCACCTGCGATCACCCTGACCTGCTCTTTTAAACATATAAGGAGTTTTATACACACCTGAACGCATTCAAATAGAGGGCACATCAACCTACAATCTACACATGCAGTTGGTTTTAAAAAAAAGCACAAAACTAATAACCTAATCAGGAGACGGAAGAATGGTTTGCTCCATCAGTCTGACCCGTCAAAGCAACTTTGTTTCATATTTGATTTAATTGTCTCTCCTTTGACAGCCACATTCATCAATAGCTCTAATGGTCAATCAGAAGTTGGCAGAGTGAGTGCTCTCATTTTGTCCCCCCTCCCCTCCCCTCCCAATACGTTAGGCTTGTGCTTT
The DNA here is from genome assembly GCA_026939265.1 of Oreonectes daqikongensis. Classification (NCBI taxonomy): domain Eukaryota; kingdom Metazoa; phylum Chordata; class Actinopteri; order Cypriniformes; family Nemacheilidae; genus Oreonectes; species Oreonectes daqikongensis. The sequence continues at coordinate 4,170,806 of JAOTQM010000343.1, read as the reverse complement.
ACTTTATCAAAATGCTTTTGCCTAATGGACACGCAGAGGTAGAAGGAGGGAGGAGGCGAACAAGAATGACTGAGAGGCTTCTCATTTCAGAGGAGTGAGGGAGAGAAAAAAATCAGGCATTTATGCCTTTGATGAGCGGATGAAGACAAATACGAGAGCAGGCTGAGAGCCTTTTTTTTCCCTCTTTAGACGAGGCAACTTCCTGTGTTTTTTCTTACTCCCTCCTTTCTTCAACCCATTGCCCCTCCCCTCTCTCGCTCTCTCTTTCCTTCTCCCTCACTCCATCTCTCCCTCCCAGCAGCCCTCACAGCTGCAAGTTATAAGGTTGACGACTGCACTGTGGCATACAAAGAGTGATGACAAATTGATTGCGCCGTCGTGATGGAAAGAGCAAAGGAAAGATGGCAGATGATGGGCCTTGATTAGGAACTTTGGGAAATCCAGTCCCTTGCAACCTTGAGCTTTGCATGAGAAAATTTCGCCCTCCCTTACATTTTCGGTCTCTCTTTCTCTCCCACTTTCTTTCTGTCTCTCCCTACCTCCCTCCCTTCCTCCCACCGAATCTGGAAGGCCCGCTCAGCCGTAGAAAAAGAAAAGTTGTTTTGCCAGCTTCATTAGTGTTCACCTAATTAGCTGTAAAGCTGATGGATTCCTGACAGGCCTAATGATTGGAGATGACAAGCTCCGCACACTGTCATCCAGCCCAATTAGGTTTGCAGCTAGTTTGATGTAATCAAGTTGATATTACACAGTCCTCCATGCCTTTAGTTGGTGCACTAACTCAATTTGCTGCTGCAGGTGACAAATGGGCCGAGGTACCTGGGTAATCACGTTGGCTGGAATAGAACGCTTTTAATGGTCAGGAGAGTAAGAGCAATAATAGCGGGGAGGTGACAAAACAAAATCAAATGTCCCAGAAAAATTGTTGCGAGAGAAACGGCGTGGAAATGCGTCACAGCACGCGTACTTGCACACCTTTGTCGCGCTATGTTTTTGTAGTTGAAAAATGCCTGCTCTGTTTTTGCTCTTTATTTTTACAGACAAACACTCTCTGTTTAGTATGTGTGATTCACCACCAAAAAAACCCACCTCTTCAGATGCAGGTAATGCAGTAGACACACCATGTTTTTGTTCACAGGCTTCAAAGCTTTTGCCAGACCAAACATATCCGTTGTTTGAGAACGTCAGACTTTTCAGTCGTAGACAGCGATCAGACTTTTCCCCCAGCTCTCTCATCTCTGTATTTACTTAAACATTAGCGGCTAATTCACAACGTTGTTATCCACGTGCCCCCGATACCTTCGAGTAGAAATTGAAATCTTTAGGTTGACCCGTCTGCCTTGGCTCGGTGAAGGGGAATCTTAGTAGGAGCGTTTGAACGGGGCGGATTTGATGTATGGAGACGAACGATGTTGATATTGGTCATTATTATACCGTTCATAGCATATTTAAAGTTAGTTTATCTCATCTGGGTTAGAATAAATGCAAACTCTCAGCATTGTGTTTAGAGCGACTAAATATGATTTATAAAAATATTTGGGTTGTGACGAATGTAACGGCGGCTGCTCTGAGATGGATTGCAGTTGGGGAAAGGAGCTGATATCTGTGATTTCGTGTGTGTTTGATTGATTGCAGACAGCGAGCAATGATTAATCAAACTCAAAGCCTGTTCCGGAGAGGGTGTGGAGCTTTGGAAACGTGAGATTATATGGGGACCACCGATGAGCTTGTAAATACGGTTGCATGCTGATAAATGAGCATGTAGTCGCATGCATCCACATATATATATGGATCGGAACGTAAACGTCAAAATCTGTGAATGCAGGTTAGTTGTGATTAGTAAAGTTTATGTATCTGTAGTTCTTCAAATTGAGCACTACAGCAGCGCATGAATATAGTTTGGTGTGTGTGTCTTTTGATTTTCCTTACAAATTAAGAGTCACTCACTTCAGTTCAAGGTTTCTTTTCTGCTGCCGTTTAATTACTTGAATTATAATGAAACATGGCAACTTGATTATGTTAATTATCCTTATTAAAACCTAGTCATGATAATCATATGCATTATTAAGAGAAAGAAATTTATGCCATGTATACCGCTGTCCAGAATTACATTCAGCACCGAATGTATTTTTCTATTGATAAAATGAATAAATGTTAAATGAATCAAAAGTTTGCATACTAATGCAATTCCAGACGGATAGAATTTTAATCTGATTGTTTTGCATGCAATAAGCATAATGGTCAAAATCTGACAAGAGATCTAATTAAAGATCTGCAAATTATAGGTTATAGATTATTTGTTTTATATCAACCTCTTTTTTTCTCTAATAGAATTTTGAATAAAGCACATGAACATATTTTATTATAGCTAGACGATCATCTACTCAAGAGAGCAAACATAATGTTGCTTTGCTCATTGGACAGTATTAAACTGAATTACACTGACATTGTAAATTCTCGAAGTCGCAGATTACATCGAAGAAAATGACGCTATTGCATATTTTTCCTTTTATTTCCACATGTCTCATACTGATTTCTGCACTCAGTGGTTGGACACAGGGCTGTAGTTGGCCCTGTGTAGGTGTCCCTTCAGCAGTGTGTGTGTGTGTGTGTGTGTGTGTGTGTGTGTGTGTGTGTGTGCATGGATTATGGGGCCTGAGTCTGCGTCTTGCTCGCATTGCTCTGGCCCAAAACCTGCGCTCCCAGGCAGCCAACTGACACTATGATTAGTTATGGCTGTCCTCCGCCTTTTTCACCGCAAGAAGTGAGCAACAATGAGAAGGGTTAAGAGTAGAGAGAAGGCGGGGAAAAGCACAGGAACGAAAAGAAAGAGAGAGAGAGAGAGAGAGAGAGAGAGAGAGAGAGAGAGAGAATGAACGAAAGAGGGATGGGGGTTAAGGGAAAAAGCTGAATAACCTAAGAGCCAGACATAGTGAGAGAGAGTGAGAGAGAGAGGAGGGGAAGTTCTCCTCCCTGTGGATCCACACCAGGGTTGATGGTTGATAAACAGAATTTTTTTCCTGAATCCTCCGTCATGGCTCCCATTAGCTTGACAGCTGTCAATTAGGGCTCCCTTGGTCTCGCGGGCTGCAGTTTATTGCAGGCGGTTGATGCTGTCATTTCCCTCACAGTTTCGCCTTGAGCGTTATCAGGAGCGTTCACACAGTCAATAGCTGATGCATCAGCACTTATTTCTTAAATTGGCTCACAAGGCTGCATCCTTCCCTCATTTTTCCCCTTTCTACCCCCTTACTGTCTCTCTCTTTCTCTCTCACACACACTATCCTTCTTTGTTTCTTTCTTTCTTTTCATCTCCTGTTTTCCAAAGATTGTTTGGTAAAGTTATGACGATGAATTGTGACTGCAGCAGGGTTAATGAGAGAGCAGGGCGATTTCATGTAACACAAGTGGGTTTTTTTGGTGTACACTTTGTACGCACACAAATATATGTTTATGCTATTGAAAGATGCAACATATTTTCCAAGTTTTTTTTATAGCACATAGTCTGCACACAAAACTACAGTACAGTACTGTATAAGGTTTTCTAATTCAATTATTTTTGTTTAAATTCCTTCTATTGTAGCATTTATTAGGACTTTGCTTTTATGGTAACTGACAGTATGTCGAAAATTGTTGCTTTATAATGCTTTTATGTCTGCTAAAATATACATTTATTTTCTTGAAAAAATACTGCAGCTTGTTTTAGTTTTGACTTGCTTGGTGTTCTTTTATCTGCAGCCTATTGCATTTTCTTTTTAAACATTGTTAGCAATGTTTAGACAAAACATTTATCCGCCATTTACATGTCAAAAATACATGAAAAAAATAAACATCCCGTCAAGCTCCCGGTGTGTGTTCATTTAAGAAAAACTGTCTTAGTTTAACTGGTTGTTTGCTGTAGTTTCATAATCGTTTCATATTTAATAATTGTTCTATTTTAAGTATTTAAGCGTTTTATCCTCCCTTTTTAAAATTGTAATTATGTATGATTATATTATTATTAGTTTAATATTTTTTTGTGCTCTCCATGACCCTGTCATAACAGAAGTGTTAACTAATTTTGGGGTCACTTGAGAACCACTTTTCTGGAACAGACCTCCAAACCTACTTGTTGGTTCACGCTGATTATTGGTCAGAACTTTGAGCTAGGCTGCATGATTTCCTGCCACCGTGGCCCACACCTCTTCCAGAGGGAGTTGGGGGGAGTTAAAGGCGGTTTGGGAGGAGACAGGAAATGAAGAGGGTTTCTGGGATCTATGTGTCTGGTTGTGGTAAATAGTTATTTTTACCCTGCCTGCCCGGTACCGTGAGGGATATTAGCTTAGCCTTGCACAGAGGTGGCACTGAGTATCACAGTACTAATGAATCACCCGGCCCACGCTCTTTTCGTCTACTTGAGTTGTCCTGCCTTCTCTCTCTCTGTTTTCGTATTTTGAGCGATACTGTAGTTCTTTCTATGTGTATCTGTGAGGTCGAGTCCACTCTGGTAGTTACATGCAACCTAGTGTAGTCCAGTGAAATATGGCCGTTTTGAAGTAATCCCTGTCTGTGCCGTTGTCATGTCGAAGAGGGATGATGACGTGCCGAGGAGGGAGAGAATGAGAGAGAGTTTGGTGGGGGCAGGGACCAGACTGTAAAGATTTTGGCAGCGGTCTGGTTGTTGGTTCACGGCAGGGGTTTGTTCTTAGAGTGGCACTCGGGCCTTTGCTTTAAGCTTGTATTTCTTCATTGTGTGTGCATGTGTGTGGGTCCTCAACAAAAATGGCTGGGGTCTTGCCCCACTGCTTGGCTCCCTCCTCCTCTTTCAGTCTGAGCCTGAAAACTGACAGCCATCAGTCTTGCATATCTTTTTTATCGGGGGGGTGTGTGTGTGACATGCAGGCTGCTTTTTGATGGTGGTGCTTGTGATGAAAGACAGAGCAGCAGAATGAGCGAGAGAGAGGGGCCCTAGTAATCAGGGCCAGCCTGAGCTCTGACATCCTTCTCCGGCCTGACAGGCCTCTTCCTCCTCTCCTCGCTACCCGGACCAAGAGAACCAGAGAAGGATTGAGAAAGAGAGGACGCCTGCAAGCTCCTTTTCTCTCTTCATGTCCTGATCAGTCTCAGATGCTGGGAATTATCCTTCCTCCCTCTGCGCTGTGTTTTATTTAATGAGGGCAAAGGAAGGCAGAGGAACGCAAGGGTAGGGGATGTTGTTAGCTCTGCGGAGTCCCTGGTGTGCGTGTGCGTGTCCATGTCTGGGTGCGTTTACGAAACCTCCATGTACATGTATGACTGTTTACGTATGATGATGTGTGTTTTCCTGTGTGTAATGTCATGTCGGCATTTCCTTCCTGCGTGATCCCGAGTGTGGTGTTTGCGTTTGATTGTGCATGCGTGTGTGTTTGTGTGTATGCATTCCTCGCTTGGGTTAGTCGCTTCGGTTCTTGGCAAATGCGGGCAGGTGTGAGGGGCAAAGAGAGAGAGAGAGGCAGAGAGAGGGAGGGTGAGAGAGAGAGAGGCAAAGAGGAAGTCTGTTTTATTTTATACTGCGGGCCTGTTGCTAATTAATGTTTCTTGGTAGGATTCTGTCTGAGTTGAGTAATGTTTTTGATCTTTATGCCTGATAACTGCATACCTAATGAGATTTCAAAGCTTCTCGAGATGTGTGTGCGCTGCTCCCTGCAATTATTGACAGATGCCTTTTCTCCGCCATTGGGTTCGGCACCATAAATCCTCTGGCTGTAATGAGCTTGAGAAGTGCCACCCTGCCAGTGAGCTAATGAAAGAGAGAGAGAGAGAGAGGGTGGGTGGGGGGGAATCACGCTTCCTTGACACATTTTTTTCTTTAAATGCACTCTGCAGATGTCAGGCCCCCACTGCCAGTGTGTTAAAAAAGAAAGAGCATGAGATCGAGTGGGGAAAAGACAAGATGGAGGGATTTACAGTAAAGGGGGTGAGTTGAAGCTTTACTTTGAGGAGAGACGAGAAGGGATGAGCAGAGAGTTTCGGTCGGTGAGGCGTTTCGGGTTTCGGGCCCGTGTTAAGGTCATTTGTCTGCCGTATGTATTTTTTATTTGAAATAGTAGTCGCGTTGTTGCCGAAGTTGACATTGATTGATACCACTGCCCTCTCGCGCTACTCCGAGACAGATTTTTTTTAGCAGTTGTCTTTTTCTTTCTCATACATGTGTTTTTTGCCCTTTCTTTTTGTCGTTGGCTTGATTCCTCTTGCCGGGATGGCATGGTAGAGAGAGAGAGAGTGAGAACAGAATAAGAATAAAAAGAAGGGCCGGCCTGTTTTCCGGCTCCCGCGTGCACCGACACAACACTTCGGCCGTTTTTGATGGTGTCCTGAACTCGGATAGCAGGACAGAAAGAGAGAGAGAAAAAAGAGAGAAAGGCGCTCCATGCCAAACAGTCGATTTCCCCAGCTTCTCAGCACAGTCATACATCATGGACCCACCCTTCTCTCCTGACAGAATGACATGTGTCATTTATCAAACGGGCCCTTGCCAAGGAGCCCAGTGTTAGGGGCTGTCCCCCCCTTAGAGAATTGCCACTGCCTCCACACCACTGAGGGGTCTGCACAGCCAGGGGAGGGGAGGGCGGTTTGGGGAGGGGGGTGTCGTTGGACACATTTCTCCAGTAGTTCCAGTAACAATCCCACTCAGATCTCTCTCAATTTCCCCACAATTCCTCCATTTATGTAAGTGTGTCACTTTGTTTTCATAACTCACTTAGAGAAGTTTATATTGAATTTATTTATTGATGTCAAAGGAAGTATGTGCAATAAGTTTTAGTTGTTTAGGTAAGGTCTAAATTTAACACTCGACATGTGCCAGATACTAAAAAGTGGGTTTGGCAATGAAATATAATATAATAACTCACCAGTAGATGGTAAGTTTATTAGGAATTATAATGTAATATATGGTTTAAATTAAATTGTAAGCAGAATAATCTGACCTTTGCTGATGTAAGTGACACAAGTGATTCAAATCAAAATCCAGAAAAACGCCTCATTTGCCAAGCCTATTTAGATTAGCATTTTTTCAGGTCATTTTTTTTTAGATTTAATTTTTATTTTAAATAATATATAAAAATATTGATGTCCAATAAATTTACCTTGAAAGATGTGGCAAAAGCTTCTTGGCTACATGCGACCAGTCACGTCTCTCATTCTGATCAGAGTGAATGACGCACCTGTGTGCACAGACGAGCCGTCAGGTATCACTCAGAACCCGAATCTGCCGTCCTCTACCCTCCCTCTTCCCCTCCTTCTGTCCCTCCTTCTGCCTCTCCAGGGGCCTGCACGAGTGAATCGGAGCTCTTTCACTTTCCCATGATTCAAAGGAGCATTACTGAAGATGGATGCTCCTTAAAAAAAGAAATTGATGATGGATACGAGGCTGGCCATGTCATTCATCATTTTGAATATTATTTAGACTGGCCGTGTAAAGCTGTAACCTGAGCAGGGCTCAGAGAGAGAGAGAACAAGAGAGAGCTCGGAGCAGGACGTGGGCTTCCTCTGATGGATGGGCCGAGCTCTTGCACTGTTCGTTACCAGATACCAGAGGAGCTGCACTCTTTTGCTCACTCATTCACCCACTCACTCCCACCCCATTTTTGTTTCGGTGCCTGAAAGGGCAAAAATAAAACAAGGGGTGGCGGTGTTCGAAAACAAAACTCAAAGTGTTTTTGTTTGTCATCACCGTGGCCTCGTAACCTTGGTAACCCTGTTTTTCCTCTGTTTTAGCCCTCCCCCTGCAATGCCTCTCTGACACGGTTTTCATCGAGGTCGTAAAGTTTTTTCGACAGCCCCTCAGGACGAGTGACCGTTGTCGTCACAGACGCGAAAAGAGCGGGAACAGCTGGGCTTCATTAGCAGGAAATGAAGCCGACCTTTAACGAAAAGAAACACGTCTCGAAGCACACGTGATCCTCCGCGCTCAACTTGCGCTAATAAAAACATTTCCGTCATGTTTTCCTTCGTCCTTTTTGTGACCGTAAAGCGAGATGTGCCACACATTTGGAATCTTATTTTCACAGTATAACAATCTTTCAAATCAAAGCGTCTGAATTTTCGGATAACAGCGAGCTCTCGCTGTGCGCCTAAAGTTCACGGGCTGGTCAGATTCCTGTCGTCTGTGGCGGTGGCAGCCGAGCGCTCGACAATGCTTGATATATTTGTCCATTGTCGCGTTAGGGTCTATGCGACCAAAGACGTAAGATACATTACGCTCCCGGCAGCATTGAAATGGGTTTGATGAATTATTTTGCTTTGTGTCAAGCGTCGCTGTCTCGTTGTTGGACGTAGTGGGTGTACTTGGATTCATTGTTCTAGAATTTTCCAGCACCTAGAACGTGTCCCAACTTATGACAAGCTCCACCCTATGACAAACTCGGAGAGCGCTGAGATTTCCGAATCTATATAACCCTATAGGTTTCTTCTGTACTTTTGAGCTGAACCTTTTCTGAGGAGGGTTAAAAGCTCCGGTCAAACTGTTCAGAGAGGTTCAAACCCATTTCACCGAGAGAACGAGAAAGAGGGAGAGTATGCAAGAAAACGTAGGGGCGTGAGGAAAAGCAAAAACAGGATGGAGAGAATAGGTTGTTTTGTTTTCGTATGCTCTAATTCTTCCCCTTCCTAGCACCCCTGTCTCTTTCTCTCTCTCTCTCTCTCTCTCTCTCTCTCTCTCTCTCTCTCTCTCTCTCTCTCTCCCTCTCTCTCTCTCTCCCTCCCTCGCTCTCCCTCTTTTTTCCAGTTTTATAGCAGGAGACATGATTTATTGTGGCCATCCATCTCTGGGTCTCATCCATCACCTCCTGGTTGCTAGGCAATCATGGCAGCAGCTGTTTGCTTTGACTCAGACAGAGGCACTGTCAATCAAGACAGGCAGGTGAAAAGCATTAGAAACACGCTATTGTCAGACGGAATAATTAATCAAAGGCAAGAAAGATAATTAAAAAGATATGACCCTTGCTAGCACTTGCTCGGGGTTGCCTGAGAAGAGAGCGAAGAGGGAAAAAAGAGGGATAGGAAGAGAGTGGAAGGAAGGAAAGCACTGACGTGTGGCATGTCCTCCCTCTCTCTCTCTCTTTAACTCGGTCTCTCTCGCTCTCAACGCAGCGAGGGAGTGGAGCAGAGGAAGATAAAGCTCACTCTCTCCGTCACTAGACCAGGTTGTAATTAATTAAAAAGAGATCGGAGGAGAAAAAGAGAGGGGAGAGAAATAATAAAAGGGCTGGCGGAGGAGATGAGAGTGAGTGAGAGAGAGAGAGAGAGAGAGAGGGAGAGAGGGAGAGGGAGAGAGGGAGAGAAGCCACATGAAAGGGTTGAGTACCTCGCTCTGATACGAGCAAATGCTACAAACGCGTACTTAAAAGTGTTCCTCTTCAAATCCATGTCGCTAGCTCTCCTGTGTGCCAGAGCGCGTGTCTGTGTGTGTACGTGCTGAGACTTTCCCACAAAGCCTCGGGCCTACACAGTGTGCCTTCTTTAACTCGAGCTTAAGATGTCTCTGTTGAAACGCACACACGTGCACACACACTTATTTAGGCGGCTAATGTTATTCTAAGAGGGAAGGCAAGGCTGTTTTTTGGGTACAGCGAGTGACGGACAGCCCTTCAGCACAGAACTGTGAGTGACCGGGTGTTGGGGCTGCTTTTTTGGCACCTGGGAAGGGTCGGTCTTCATGTAATTCAGATAAGGATCTTGTTTTACCTTGTTTTCCCATGACAGTCATTAAAAGGGTTTAGAACAGGCACTTTGGTCAGAGAAAAAAAAAATTGATATTGGGTTTAACCTGCAGTTTGTACTGAAGAGAAAAGGCGTTGATCTTGAGACAACACTAACCTGGTTGGCTAGGAAATCGGTTGCCTGGGACAGCAGACAGTTGAGCAGTTTAGCAACTACAAAAATATCGAAAATAATAATAATATTGTTGCATGCGAAGAATCAAGGATTCAGGCAATATGACATTGTATTAATTTATGGGTCACAATATTTTAATACTGCTATTCTTATATAGACGGTTTCATCGGATGTACGTACCTGGCCCGAAGTTAACTTCCAGTCTGCGTTTGATTATCGGTCTGGCTAGTGGCTAGTAATTTAACAATTTATTTTCGATTTGTGACCCTGGCAAACAAAACCACGCTTTCTATTGCTATAGTTTGTTATGATGGGACAATATTTGGTCAACATGTAACTATTTAAAACTCTGAAATCTGAGGGTGTGAAAAAACAAAACATTGAGAAAATCGCCTTTAAAGTTGTTAATCAGAGGCGCTGTAGCAGGCCGCTGCTAAGAAGAAACAGGGTTGTTTTAACTCTCTCTATTGGCTTACCACTGTAATGGCATTGTGGAGAATAGATGAACCCGAAAGCAGAAATTCTAAGCTTTACATAGATACCAAACTTGAGTGGGTAATTCCCAAAGAGCGGACAGCAGCAAGTGAAGTTTGTAGGTGTGTTCCCGGCCATTTTTGTTAGCGATTTTGCTGCATCCTCACACAAAAAAAGTTTTGAAATATTTATGGTTGTAATTTGGCTAATACTACAAATGTTCTCGTGCTACTGGTTTAGTGACATAAAATTTTTATTAATACGATTTTATATTAATATTTTATTATTCATATATTAATTGAATTAAATTCAAGCTACTCGACAGTTATTGATTCTTTGTGGAGGTCTACCGAAGTTAAGTTTGGGCCACATAACGTTTGTTCACGTTGTTGCCGCTGAAACCGTCTATATGTAGCCACATTTGTTTCATTTCTTTCTGCAGTGGACTTCATGCTTTGTGCAGTTTGGTTGCACATTCTGGTCCTAAAAAAATAATTTATTAATAGAAACGTATGGGCGTGTGTTGCCCTGATGCTACAGTCACAGACTTTTGAACTTTCCTTAAAAAATATTCACAGAAAAATGTAAAGCTAAAATGATCAATTCTTCTGAAAATATTGATAGAAAATTGTACATTATTGGTACTGTATATGTTCAAACCTCGATCACCCACCCACCTACTGTGTAACAATTTAAAGTAACATGGTGTGTTTGTGCCTGTGTCTCTGTTCACTTGGTTAGACAGCAGTGTCTCCTGCACCTACATGTCTCTGAGGTAATGTGAGGTCATGTTGCCTCTAGCAGCAGCTCTCCCATGGGCTTGTCTTTTTGTATCTGTCTATCTCTCTCTCTCTCTTTCTAGCTCTTTCTACATCATTTCTTCCACACGCAGAGATAAGACCCAGAACAGTGCGCTCACGTCTCAAACCGAAACGTTTTCCTAAACGTTGCATTACTATCAAGGTTCCTTACATATTTCAGTATTCACAAAGCCGTCTGGCATACTACTGTAATGTTTTGACTCAGGATGGGAATACAGGGTATAAAAACATGAATATAGTCTTTCCTGTGCGCTAGCTTAAACATGAGGGTGAGCATTCATGTTGTAAGTAGTGTTTGGTTAGTCATTATCAGATAAAAGACTCGCTCTAATCTTCTTACACAGGTGCAGGCCGAGAGTCCAGTCAAAACACAGTAAAACACACTCAAAGACGTCACGCTGACACGGTCTGCCCTTTGTGTAAATGGAGAAAAAATAGCTTTACTCTTTAGCATCGACTCGCACCACAAATATGATTCAGATAGACACGACTGCTCTCAAATCTCCTTCACGTACCTTTCTGATAAAATTATAGAGATGGAAATGTCAAGGCTATTAGCTCGGTGTGAATGTTAGAATCGTCTTTGCACAGGAAGGTCGTGTTGTTCAAGCCGTGTCGGGTTATTGTTTTATATATTTGGTATACGCAACTTAAAAAAATAAAATAAAAACTTATTTTGCCTTCTTTTTTACATTTTACCTTTTGTTTAATGCTTTTCCCTTTAATTAATGACGTTTTTATGTTTTAATTTACTTTTTTTTTTTAAATAGACAGTTATATCTGAATGCTAGTTTATGTTAGAGGTTTTCTTAACCTCTCTCTCTTTGTACAAAATCAATTGTAAGTTCAGTCACTGGGTCTCGGTAAATGTGTAGCTAAATGGCTTATCAGCATAATCTCTCTTCATCGTTGCAGTTATGTCAAACATGGATTTAAGTGATTTATTGAGTCACTGGGAGGTTATATATTGACCTAGTCCTGGGTCAGTCTCTGAAACAAAGCTCCTGTAAACATTACACTAACTTAAACGACTGAGTGTAGATGTAAAGTTTGCCTGCTACTTGTTAAAACTATACCTCTGAAACACAAAAAGTTCAAATTGCTCTAGTTTTATTAACTATGTACAACTGGACTGTTAACATGATCTTCTCTAATAATCGCTTTAGGGGAAGTCGTGTTTTTCACTCTTATTGAGTTGCAGTCTTTTAGATGTGGCCTTGAAGTCTCCTGGCATTACATCTGCGAGCTACAGATGGAAAACACATAAACAACAAAAATAAAAACACATCTGTCCAAAAATGGTTTTCAATTAGTACAAATTATTCTAACTGTTTGTTGTTGCTTAATTGTTTTTTTATCATTGCATATGTACAAATATTTTATTTAAACATAACAAAAATATAAATCTTTGTTATGTCTATATATATTTTTGTAAAAATACATATTTTTATGTATTTTTAGTTGAGCTAAATGTATTGCTATAACTGTGACAAATGGCTTATTAATAAGGTAATATATATTTTACCATTTGAAGAAATTAATAATAATGCCTTTTTCCTGCGACTCTTTTGTGGTGACACGGTCCACATCTCGTCTGGTGTGTGCATGAGAGGATGTCCCTCTCTCGGCTGATAAGGCCCCCACTGTTTATGAATTCCTCAGGCTCGATCCAGTCACCCAACCCTGGAATTCAGTGGGGAAAAGTTTGTGTGCCAGAGCACATCTCTTTGCTCCCAGCTGTGCGTGTAAAACCACAAATGGCATGACGCTGGTGTTCGTAACGGCATATATTCACCGTAACGTGTTACATACACACATGTATGCGTGAGCATTCACTTGTAATTGAATTCCATTCATGTTGGACATGAGTATAGAGTCAGGACTCTGCAGCTGTCTCAGTGTGTCCATACACACTCCCAGCAGCCATCACAAACCAGTCCTTCACCATCTTAACACATACACACTGCTTTCCTTCTGACGAAATGATTTCTTAATAATTTGTCTTTGTACGCTGTTATTACTAATTCTGTTTCACAGGACACAAGCTCAGCTCCAATCGTAAAGGGACTCTACATTTTTCACTACTTCTTTGTTAGTAGTTTCCTTTTCCATTGAAGACTGAGGGGGAAAACAATCTGTTATTCCTCTATGTTTTGTGTGTGTGTATTTGGAGTGTAGGGGACTGCTGTGGCAGTGGGTTTGCTTATCTCTCCATCGTGACACAGGGAACTGCGCTACATTAATACCTGCGATAGGGACTGTCTGCCTCGCACCTCTCTACAATGCAGATAAGCTTCAGCTCTGGAGGATTATCAACAGCGCTCGTACACACACACACACACACACACACACACACACAAACATGCTTTATTTATTGTTTGGAGGTGCTGCAAGAAGGGAGAGAGTATAGAAGTGGTAGTGGGAAAAAAACACGAGACTAGGGAGAAGATGGTATCAAGCAAAAATTGGCAAACTTTAGAGTCTTTTTTCATCTCTCCTGATGCGCACGCATACACACCTAAACAAAGATTTGTTCAGAAAAACAGGAGTATTCATGCAGTCTTCGCGCAGGTTTTTCTTTTTATGAAGGTTGATGATGGCATAGTTTTAAAGTTTGATAATACCTGACGAAGGTCTTGGATCGAAACGTTGTATCTAAATAAATGTTGATATTTTTGCAAGATCGATCGTGTGTGGGTGTATGATGTTGTTCCAAAGTTTGATAATAAAAATCTGTTTTGTCTCTTTGGTTTAGATCATTATGGCAAAAAATTAAATAAAATGAATACTAATGTCAAACCTGTGGTCGGTCTAGTGGTTAGTGCACATTTATATTGTGGCATTTTTTTGTAGGCAGGTCTGGCTTATGACATCCTGAACCATTTCTCAATTATTTCCTATCTTCGTTTTGCTGTCACATAAATTGTAAAGAGGCAAAAGTAAAATGAATTTAAATGGCTAGAACCCCTGTACTGGCCTTGAACTGAGCGATCTTAGTTCTGGCTGCTTTTTTCTCTAAATCACAACATCGCCTAAACTTCACGAGTAACAATCCCGAGAAAGCCACTTTTAACTGTTTAAGGACCCCTATTGGATGGTCCTTTTATTAATATTGTATAATATGCATTCTCATGTTCAAAAACAATTCAAATGCAATGGAACAGAATAGGAATAGCTTTATTTTTCTTAAAAACTCAAAGCTTGTGACAATACACTATCACTAGATGCAAGACAATGGCCAAAACCATCCATCTGTGTGTGTATAGCTACAGCAGCTGTGCTTTGAAGGGGTTAAAAAATAGTTTTCGCACAATAGTCGACCATCATCACTTATCCCTCGGGAGGGGCTGTGTGTACTCTTCAAGGCTCATGTAGACTCATATTCACAGAGTGTCTTATTTTTTGTGTGTTTGTATGGTTGAGTTGACAGCGTAGTTCTTTGTAGCCATTGATAGCATGCAGCCACGTCTGTGCTGTAGGTTATTGCAGGCACTGTGTTTTTTGTTCGCAGCCGTGAGTTGTGTGCAGAATATGTGTGTGGTATCGATTGTATTGTGGTGGTATTGTGAAGTTCAGGGCCGTGGCGTAGTTCGCTGTGCTCCCCTGTGGAGTTCCATCCTGCAAACACAATGCTAGGTGGTAACTCTTCCTCATCCTTACTGCGCTTACAGCAGACACACTGATTAGCCTTTGTGCGTGTGTTTGTGCACATTTCATCCACTGTGTGATTAATTTACAAAACATTCCCATCAAGAACACTCAGAGGAAAAGATGCAATATTTCACGCACACATGTGGAGGCAAACATTTACTCTTGCGCGCACGCACGCACACACACACACACATATTCGCACAAACTCTCACTTTAATTGGGTACGGAGAGGTTAATGATCTTCCAGAGCATAAGCCCTGAGGGTGTGTGTGTGTTTGTGTGTGTGTGTTTAAAAGGCAGTTTAAAAGAGCTTGTACATCTAAACATCTAAATATGAGCCGTTAGTTCTCTGACGTGCTTTCTGAAACACACACACACACACACACGGAGGGCCTGTTTAAATGCACAAAGTTTCTGGGATCACTCTCTTTAGTCTGCTGCATTTGTGTTGGTTTGCCATTGTGTGATAATGAGATAATTAAATGTGGCGTCCCTCTTCCTGCTATATTTCATACCCCCCTTTCTTGGAGCCGTGGAACAGACCCGGCCTTTGAAATGGATACTCTATCAGTTCCCAGCCCAGATCAGTGGCCCTGTGGCCCCCAGGACTCAAGACGGAGGGGGAAAGAGGGCCCTACGGCCTGACCAATCAAAGCACAGCCTTCTATAAGAGGTGTTGATGGCAAATGAGCACTAGCTATCCATCATTCACTGTGATTTTAGGAATAACTTGTCTGTAATGCAATATCAAAGTAAACGAATGCCCTTTTAGAGCGAATGCCATTTTAAAAGATCTAGGGTTGCATTTTAATTTCAGTCATGCAATAAATCATAGAAAGACAAACAGAATAATCACAGTTTTATTCTAAATAAGAGCTCAGGTTTTTGAGATATCATATTAAGGAGGAAATATGCAGGGTGCAATGCGACACCGAGCAAAACAAACCTCATTGAAGAGTTGTGAATTTTGATTGATATGCAGCACTTTGGCTTCTCAGTCTTAAATGCCTGAGAGTTTATTTCACTATTTTGAACAAATAAGAATTTCATGGTATTATGCAATGCACATACAAATGCGGTCATTTTAATGATTGTTTGTTTAGAGGGAATTATCATAATTATTATTTCTTAATAATAATGCAGTATTTGTGCAGTTGTTATTACAATTAACTTTAAGAATTAAATGTAAGAATTTTTTTCAATGCAGTGCATGTTTTGAAAAAGCAATATAAATTATTTTATATCCTTTTAAACAGGATGTTAAATAATTTAGATATCACCAACCAGTCAATATATTTAGCTTTTCTGTATTTCTGTCGTGTCATACTGTCTGGATTGGTGGTGTCTTAATTGCACATCCTGTTTACATCCTATTGTGTTTCATTTCGGCACGTAGCACACAAGTGCCATTTTCCCTCCACCCTGGAGGGATGCACATTTCTTCTATATGTGCATTGTATGGATTTTTCTCTCTTGCCGTACATGTACAGAATTGACACAAAGAGAGCGGGAGAAAAGGGCAGAAGATAAAGATAGAGAAATAATAGCTTCATAGCATCACGGTAACCCGGCGTAGCTAGCCGACATTTTTAAGCGTCTCAAAGCAAAGGTCCTCGGCAGTGCCGGGACAGCTGTAAGGGGAGCTGTTTTCTTGTTAACAGTGGAAGCCTGTAAAGAGAGAGAACAGGGTCCTCTGCCCTGGGCCCGGTTTTATGAGCTGAGAGAATGTACTGCCAGAGCCATGTCTGCTTATCTGGAAAAAACAAAGCCAGAAAGAATAAAATAAGGTTTCAGGCTTCGGTTTCACACAATCACAGAGGAAAATTTGCTATTTGCAACATTTTATTGCTACTGCTTTCTCGTTCTTTCTCTTTGTTACTCTTCACTTTCTGGTATCTGTGTTCGTGTGTTTGTCCTCTGGCTATTTTCTCAAAGTTCTAGGAATTTTGTGGGAGAAAAAAGTAAATACATTTTTAATAGACCACCAACATATTGCCCCACCCTTATTAAATATGTGATCTTAGGCTCTTAAATCTGTTGTCAGCTACAGTGGGTGTGTTAGTGTGTGTGTGTGTGTGTGTGTGTGTGTGTGTCTGTCTCTCTCTCTCTGTGGAGGGGCTGTGATGGCTTGTTTTCTTATTGCATCATTAGTTGAGGGGGTTGTGTGTTTACCAGGGCAAGCTGAACATTGTGGACATTAATGTGTCCTCCTGTGGTTTATGAGCCATTCAGCACATGTGCACGCACACATACACACATGTGCAATCGACAGTTCACATGACAATATACTGTACAGTCGAAAGAATATACACACACACACACACACACACACACACACTATTTTGTAGCCTCAAGCCCCATTTTTTATTTTCAGTATAAAGAGGTGGAACCTCTTATGTCGTTATGATGACGTCCACAGCTGTGTAAATGTAAACTGGCCTCAGAACTGTGGGGACGTATAAAATTAGCAGAAGGCACTTTTGACTCACAGGGTTCAAGGCTCTGTTGTTGGCACAGTAAACAATTTAACATTATTTAGATGCGTCCCAACAAAAAGCAGCCGTTGATATGCAACCGAACTGTGTAACATTTCTGCTCTCTGCTTTTCATTAATATCCACAGATCGAGCACAGCATTAGCCCATAGCAGCTGCAACAAGATGACACACACAGTCAGAATGAGCAAATCAAAGACATAATGTTGTTTTTCCCTGCCAAAACCTAGAGAGTAGAGAACATCTCCTCTCTGGTTTACCATCTTCTCTCGCTAGTGATGTAAGTGTACAAGCATTGAATATTCATTCCTTGGGGTAAATAAATAGTATGTTAGCGTCACAAGAATCAGGCTACTGTTCTTTTCCTCTTCCGGGATCTCGGATCTGTTTCGTTACCGCACCTCTTGATATTATCCATTGCATTTTAAATAACAAACCTGACCCCAGCCCTGTGGCCAAGGGCGGCAGTGAACTGCAACACCGCTGTAAACAGTGTCTCTCTTTAAACGGGCTGTTTTAAAAGCGGATGGGAGGGGGGCAGTTTCAGGGGGGGGTTGGGTGCACATCACTTTTTATTAGCTTAATAAATCACCTTTGTTGTCAATCAAGGCACAGAGAATAATTGGATATGGTTGAAGCCTTGCGTGATGGATTATAAATCATTCCAGATTAAATTAAAAGATAATGCACAAACTTAATGGTTTGTGTTTTGCAGTCTAAATTGCCTCCGAGCAGTGTTGTTTTCTCGCTTTATTGTGTGCCGTTTTTCTCCTCTCTAAAACCTTGCACATTTCCCAGCCTTTTACCGCATCGCCTCTGCCGAGCCCAAGCACCTCACCGAGCGTGTCTCCTCATGCAGCGCCGCGTCTTTATTTTCTATGATGCGTCCACGTGCCCGTGCGTTGTTTCTGCGTCTGGTTTTGTTTAGATTATGTGTCTGTTTTCACGTCTGCCCCGCAGCTCGACTGCAGACCTCTCAAACACGGCGCGTGCAATATCATAGACAATCAGTCCCCTCCCAGCTCATCTACACCCTCTGCCCTGTCTGCTTCCAAATCAGAATAAGGCAAATCTCTTTCTGTTTGCCTCGGCGGCCCGACTCGATGCTAACAGATTAACCCTGACATCCTCAACAAGCAGGGCTTGCTTCTCAGGTGCCATCCAATGAGAGGAGAAAGAGAGAGGGGGGGAAAAGCCGACCCAATAAAGAGAGGAACAGGAGCGGAGGAGGCAGAGGCAGAGAGGCTATATCCTGCGCATTAGCGCCGCGGCTGCCCTGTCCGTTTACGTGCTGACAGATCCACTATTATCATAATCGGCCAGAGAACATGACGGGACGCTGAAGCGATGATGTCGTTTTATTTACGGGCGAGGCAGCCCCCCTCTTCGCCCGGCGCTCGCGGGCCACATACCCCGGCGGGCCGGCACGAGCGGGCGAGTAGGTCAAATGACATCTTTTGATCAGAGCTGTCCAAAGAGATCAGAGGAGAGTGGCAGGTAATGGATACCCAGTGACACGCTGAATGGAGAGAGCCAGCGACTAGATGACTACATGTCTCCCATTAGGAGCATCTCTTTCTATCTCCCTCTCCTTTTTGCTTTCCAGGTCCACTCTCGCTGTGTCTAAGCCCCTCCGCTTCCTCTCTCTCTCTCCCTGTTTCAAGGCCTTTAGATTGACGTCCCAACGTGGTACCTAAATCAGTGGACTGCCACCGGCTAACACTCTGCATTATGGGTTGGAAAATGCCTATTATTTCGCTGCCTAACGTATCTGCCAAGTTCAGGGCTTGCGTGTGAGACGGAGTGACTTTTTTCACTTTAAATCCGAGATCTTGTCTATTTGCATCAGACTGCTGTTTTCTCACATTTACATCGTATGATGTTTCTCTTTATATAGTTTGCTTGGTGACTACATGCAACCGTGTTTATATTGTGCTGCTAATATATGTTTTGCATGTGTGTGGTAGCCGAGTCGAGCGAGGCCCTGGGGATCACAGCAAGGCAGATCTGTTCTCTCCCATTACCCAGCAACCCTCTCTAATGGGAGACTGACACACTCCTGTGATTCTGAGTGGGACAGAGGGAGAGACAAGAGAGGAGGAAGAGATGTGCTATGGGAGGGATTTACAGAAAGTAAAAGCAACTGCAACTCGCAGAGGAAAACAGAGATTCAGAGGGGGATCCGAGTAAGATACACATGTATACTCATTCAAAGACGATCGCCCCTCCCTCTGCCTCTCTTTTGGCCTCTTGGGAGTTCTCTGTGTTTGCACCAGTGTGTGTGTCTGACCTCTGGTTGCCCTGTGCTTTAGGAATGTGACTTCTCCAAGTGCAGCGTGTCTGAATAACAAAGGAAGGCGGGTGGATCGTTCGCTAGAGATCACCGTTTCTCTGGTTTTTAATTGTTTGTCATGTCTGTTTGTGGGCTGTTTGAGACAGCAGAGCCAGTGTGATCATTACCTTACTAGAATTTACAATTTAAATTTGTTTTGTGTTAATTCCAGGTAGAAAATCAAATCGTAAAACATTTTAAATGTATTTACGTACATTTGTTTGGGCCAAAATATAGCTGTTCAAAAATGTAAATATATTTAAACATCTCAAACACATGATATTTGCCCTACTAAAATTGTTGGCACACACACACATCCTCTGCTCTCTCTACACCCAAACATTTGATCTACTCCGCACAGGTGGAGTTCATTCAGTGTCACTTACATACAGGAACACCTGCAGCAAGCACAGCTTTCTGTCCTTTACAACATTCATTTGCTACCATTTCACTGTGTTTCTCTGTGATATTCTGAAATACAGAACTGTATTTGCATGTTGGCATAGGATACTGTTTTAAGCTTAATGTGTTATGTGAATAGGAATATAGAATGCTTGGTTTGGTCATTATTTGTTTTAAAGTATTTTATTGTGGTTTTAGGTGTCAGTAAATGTAGTTCTAATAGCTCAGTTGAACAAATTTTACAATGTATTTTCTGGAATATACAAACTTGAAATATAATTCACATTAGTTGGAATCATAAACCCTGTTATTTTACCTAAGAAAGTGAAAATAAAATGAATGCTTTGTGAATAGGAATAGGACAAGAAATGATAGTACTTTTAGGCCATCTGAGGGGCGATCAGCTCCCTAAAACAGAAATTTTAATGTTGTATCTAGCTGTTATTTTCATAAAGGGACTGGCATATTAAAGAAAAGGCTTTTCATCCAATTTTGCTGCAGAAGATTTTGACAAACAGTCACGTACACTAAATTGCTAAAATCAAATAGTGATTTTTCACCATATTGAAAACAGGAAATGTTTTTAATTCTTTGACTGGATTGATGATTGTTTTTGAAATTCAATAAGGAAGACTTGTTATTCACCAGCATGATTACAGGCTAATGCCAAAAATATCCAATTGGCCAAACATTGGCTGATTTATCGCCCTGGCTGTTACGCTGGTGCGTCTCCGTGTCTTCACGAAGTTCTTTTCTTGGTGTGTATCTATATTTATCAGGGTTGTCAGAGCAGCGACCTACTGACTTGGATTATTTGTCTTGTGGACATTTGTAGAGGACATCCAGCCAGATGGACAGGTGATAGGATCTTTGTTAACTGTGGAGAGATCTTCTGAAGAACGTTAGGGGACGTTCTGGGCAGACATTGATGTTCATTAGTGACTGATAGCATTTTGGAAGAGGTGGAGCGTGTTTTACTCACGAGAATGTTCGTGCTGTGCTGTTTTAACCTCACAGTTCAAATATCTAAAGGAATAGATCCAAAAAGCACATCTAAGGTTTTTATTGGAGGTATCTCCAGGGGATGTGGCTCCAAAATGGTTTTGTCAACAGAACCGTTTTTCGGTCACCATCTGAGCACTACATAATTGAAGTCAATGATCAAACGATATTTCAGTTCAGCAGTTATTTACACAATCAGTGATCACGGAGTTCGCTTAAGCGCAGGTTAGCTCTGTTTTTGCCCCCTCTGCGGTTCCTTAGCGAGGGGTTTCAAAACGCCCGCATCAGCACCGAGCCTGTTGTTGAATATAAATCAACTTTTTGTTTGTACGTCATTGTGTTGCACACAGGATCATTTGTATGACTGAGCGCTCATGTGTGTGTGTACGAGCCTGTCGAATCTTGATGCCGTGTAGGAGTGTTAACTCCGGTGGAGGTGCTATGGCAGCGGGGGGAAGCTCTGTTCTCGAGCGTGGTTACCGGTTGCCGTGCACATGCGAGGGGGGAGAGCAGGCGTGTGTAAACATACACACACATACACATACACACACTGTCAGGGGCTCTCCCGCTGAGTGGCATGAGCGGGCGATTAGCCGTGCTAGCGTCTGTGTTTACCAGCTCTCTCGCTCAGTTCTGCCAGCGCCGAGGCACCCTCAGCCCTGTTTCCTTTCTCTTTAATCCACACCAGCTCATTCTCTCACTCACTCTCTCTTCCACCATCTCTCATTTTCATTCATTATTATAGCAAAACATGCTAATTTTTGTAGGTTTTAGGTAAGTCTGTTTGTTGTTCTTTCCTACAGGAATATTTTGGGTAATTTTCAATGTAATGTCTACGTACAGCATCTGTGACAGATAATAATTTGACTCGTCTCTCAGCTTGTAAAAACGAACGGTAAATGCGTTTACAGTAATATACTTGCCTGGCAGGCATGTGTGCAGCATCCCAAATAAATGTTTCAAATATGCAACTATCAACATTTGGAAGTCACAGCTGTCCGTAGATCGCAAGTTGTAAAAAAACACTGGAAATATTCGTTTAATGTTATCATAAATAAAAATGCGAGATTTTCGTCTGGTTGCCGGGACAATGCAGGGAAATTAAACCTTTAAAGCCATGGTAACTATCACTGAGTAACAGCCGAGCGTTCTATGAACAAAACATCAATGAATCCATAGGTAGAAGCTTCTCGTTTCTGTCTGTTGTTTTCTTTAACTTGTTATCTCTCTCTCTGTTACGCTGCTCTGTCCATCCAATCCATCTCAATGTGCCGTTTGTGGGCAGAGCAGGCTGGCTGGAGTGGTCGTACCGAGCTCTCTTTTTTTTCCGGCTAGCCTTGGAGCAGGGCCTCCATCAGTCAGTGGTCCTGGTCGATGGGGCGTCTCTCTGGAATCGATGGCACGCCTGTCTGCTCCGGCCATCCTTCTCTCTCTGCCTCCTATGTCCATCCGTGCCCTCTCGCCCACCCCTGCGCAGGACACACACACATCTCCTCTAACGCACACAGGCGTACGTACGCGTCCGGCCTCCCCACCGATTTGTCCTGTGCATGTCAAATTGCAATAATTAAGCATTATTGATCCCAGATTCAATTAACTTCATTAACGCGGGTCATGATAGCCGAGGAGAGGAGATGGAGGGGAGGTGAGGAAAGGCGAGGCGAGGGTGGAGGAGGAGAGGAAAGAGGAGAAGAGAAGTGGATTGGTGCTATCTCATATTCTCCAGCCGCACACAGACAGCCTGTCTGCTTAAGGCTACAAACCATTTTCCTCCTAATGATATCACATTGCAGATAGTGGCATATTAGAGAGAGATACCTCCCATTATAAATGTGGGCTTTAGGGGCTATATATAGCAGCTTTAATTACCAACTACTCACTCTTTCACTCTCTCCAGCTCATCCGCACACCCAGAAGTATTGGACTGGGCTGCCGACTTCAACTGCTGTCTGTATAAGTGAGGCTGATTGCAAACAAGACCCAGCGCCAGCAGCCGAGCGGTGTCTGCTTGGTTTACACGGAATAGTTCTACGTATTTCATGTATAGGAAGAGAGGTACACCAAAAAGACATGCTAACCGAAGGCTCAGGTTATTTCGTTCTTTTCTTAACATGTAAATGCTTTAGTAGACTGACAATTCAGACCGTCCACTTGGCCCACTTTGTCAGATTTTGTTTTTTAATGTAGAATTTGAGGACGAATTGTGAAAACAAGAAATGAAATTGTATGATTACATTTGCATTATACTAGCAGTACATGGGCCACCCTGCGTTCTAGATATCAATACCAGAACTCGGTCGAGCAAAATAAAACGCTTTCGTCTCATCCTAAAAATCCACCATACTTTTGCAACTTACAGCAGGCTTTTAATTTGAACTAAAAAGGCAACATTGCTTTCTTAAATCATTTAAGCTTTGTTATAATAAAGAGGCATATTTGCATAGCACAGTTGCTTGCGACTTGGGGATTGGTTTTATCACTTTTGTACGTATTAAGGTTTTCACTCTCCGATAATTTTGAAGACTGTATGTGTTCTAATAGCGCGGCCCCAGGCGGCCCTTGAAGTTTGCAAGGTTACGCTCTCCACTGCCTTAGAAAACAGCATTCTCTGCTGGTCGTCTCCCTGGACATCCGAGTGTAAATTAGATCAAGCTTTTCTTCCAGTCTAATGCCAAATCATTGGGAGGTCATTCTCATTTTACCCCCACCCCACCACAGTTGGATCCAAGCATCCTGTTTTCTAATTAAAACAGCACCTGTGTGGTGTGGGTAAGCCTGGACCAGAGCACTGGATTCAGAAGGTCCAGGGATAAAATCTCAATATTGTTCCCAGCCAGATCACACAGACTCTGAGTACACTGGGGGCTTGGGAACCTGGATAACAGCCAGGACATGCCCCGACACTCAGTTTGTGTGTGTGTGTGTGTGTGTGTGTGTGTGTGTGTGTGTGTGTGTGTGTGTCGGGTCTCTCTCATTAGACCCTGCCTTTGCTTTCTTCTCGTCTTTCAGCACTTCTCTCAGGTTACCTGAGGTTAGGGGTTACTGTTGATTGTTGTGTTGTCAAGCAGGGCTAATTCTGTGTTCGGTGTCTGAAAGTGAATTTTGAACGAAACACACACACGTACAGAAACGTGCACGCACGTCTCCCTCAGATTTGCTGTAGGGCGAACTCCTACACACCAGCGATACTTTGTGCTCTATATACAGTGAAGTTCAGGTCAAGGTTACAGTGAGACGAGTCTAAAGTGAGAGAGCCAACGCTTTCTCTCTTTCACTCTCTCTCATTTTGTGTAATTATGTTCAAGGTTGGTCTTACATTTTTTCCATGTAGTGGTTTACTGGGAGCTAAAAATTTCATGGTATAACTAGCACCTTAATGCGTGTGTGTTGTTGTTGTTGTAATGACTGTGAGGAGATTTAAAGTCAGGCTATGTATTTATTTGAAGGAACAGGGTTTTTACATTGCTATTTGGCCTTGATGTAAAGCTCGGCTTCTCCTGCTTCCTGAACGAAGGCATTGTTCTCTTAAACAGCTGTCGTTTTGGCTGATTCAGAACAGATGGCTCTGTGTGAGCGTGTGCATGTGAGTTTGTGTGTGCTGCACGATCACAGTTGGTTGTGATTTGTGTAGGGGGCGATTCGATTTCACAGACTGGCTGTGATGTGTGTGAGAAGATGGATCCTAATAATAATGCTGTAAAAAATTTTACTGTCACTACTGAATGGCCTTTGTTCGAAGACTTATGCAATTTTTTAATTACTTTTTTGTATTTCAGTATGTCAGAATACGATATGACTATGGCTTATTTACAGTTAACACTGTTACTATTATATTACCTGAATTTTAAAAATCTAACAATAATTATAATTACAATAATTGAATATGAAATTAATTTAAAATAAGGCTGCACCTGCAAAGGTTTGGACATTTCCAACTACTGTACATCAGCTACACCTGGAAGCAAAAACAGGTGCTGAGGGATACTTGTATTATTTCAGTTTTTCTTACACATCCACGTTATGTAGGCTGATATGAATTATTATTATATTACATTGTACACAATTATTCAGTAGATGATTCTTTAGAAATATATATATTTTTGGAAAGGCACAATGAATTTTCCTTCTAAACAAATTGACATAATATTTAGATTAAATGCTATATGCTGTGTGTTTAAGTTGTATCGTGATAAGTGTGACGTTTGCGGTATTTAGACAAGATAGAATGTGTTCCCAGAAAACCAGTGCATCCAATGGACTGTCTTCTCTCTCTGATGTTTACATACCTGGTCAAAAGAGAGATTAACAGATGCAGTTAGGAATGCATGGAATTATTTCAGTGTATTACATTTCTCTCTCGCACACACTCTCTCTCTTGTTCTGTATTCATCCTGTGGAACATTAAAAGAATACATTTGATTCTTATTTCATCATGCTGCTTTGTGTCTAACATGACCATTTCACCATTTCCTTTTCGTGAGCAGTAGCATTCTCCAGGCTAAACTGTAAATAATAACTTTCAACTTTCTAATCTTTCGTAATTGACGCAAATGTGTTTGGTGCAGGGATTTTATGTCGGAAATGTACATACAATCATTTTTATTTACAAGCAGGCAAGCCTTTGCAGAGTAATGAGTGCGAATGCTTTCTTAATTTAAATGGCGAGTGTGTCTGTTTGGAAATGCATTAGGGGCTGCTGAAGAAGCGTAAGACATATTAATTGACAGACAGGAACTGCTGTCTCTGAGGTTGATACAAGTAATTTATTACTTCAGAAACGAATGCCACCTCCAGAATGTGCTTCATTAATTTCAAATTTAGTTTTAATTTCAAGCTGTTGCCCCTTGAGAAGAATAAGGTGGCAACTTCGGTTTGAAGAGTCATTTTTTCTGTTCTTTGCACCCCCCCCACCCATTCTGTCGCACTCTCTTTTCAGAACAAAGAAAGGGGGGAATATAACTTCATTCCATGTGGCAATGTAATGCAATAGGAAAGTGGAGAAGGAATTACTGCAGCAGTTTATGATATGAAAAAAAGTCTGAGTGATTGTTTTGTTTGTCAGTGCTGGAGGAAAACACTGATGCCTGACATTTCTATCAGCTGTCTATCCACTATGCAAGGCATTGTGGGAATGCAATGTGTCAAATCTTCATAATTGGACACTGTGATAACATGTCTTTCTTTTCTCTTCTCTTTTTTTTACCTGCAGCATATGTGCCAGAGGAGCTGAAGGATGCTGCCTTACTAGATGAGGATGTTGAGGGTGAGGATTCAGCTGTGGAGGAGGAACCTGCCATGAAGTATGTGTGCCAGGACAAAGACAGACCTGGCTTCCACGACTCTCCACCTGCTGATTTCTCCAGCCACGAAATGGACAGTGAGTCACACCTGAGTGAGTCCAGTGACCGCATGTCAGACTTCGAGAGTGCTTCTGTAAAGAATGAAGAGGACAGCTCAGCCAAGGAGCCTCTCACTTCACTTTCCTCAACTTCATCGATGATGATGACAACAACAGCCACACCAAGCGGTGAGGAGGTTGCATCATTAGGCCCAGACAGCCTGGAGCAGATGAAAGCTATCTACACTAGCTTCCTGACCAACTCCTATTGGTCATCGCTGAACTTGAATACGTCCCAGCAGCCAGCGGAAAAGCCCCAACGTAGTCACAGTAGTAGCAGCAGCAGTAGTAGCAGCAGCAGTAGCTGTGGTAGTGGTGGCTACGACTGGCACCAGACGGCTGTGGCTAAGACCTTGCAGAATGCTTCACAGAACCAGAGCAGACTCCTGCATCCAGCATCCGAACCAAACCTCTTCAGTACTGTGCAGCTTTACCGACAGAGCACCAAACTCTATGGCTCCATCTTCACTGGCGCAAGCAAGTTTCGTTGCAAGGACTGCAGTGCTGCTTATGACACTCTTGTTGAGCTTACTGTACACATGAATGAGACGGGCCACTACCGAGATGACAACCATGAGACAGACAGCGAAGGTACAAGGCGCTGGTCAAAGCCCCGCAAACGTTCCCTACTGGAGATGGAGGGGAAGGAGGATGCACAGAAAGTTCTTAAGTGCATGTACTGTGGTCATTCCTTTGAGTCACTGCAGGACCTTAGTGTTCACATGATCAAGACGAAACACTACCAGAAAGTGCCTCTTAAGGAACCTGTTACACCTGTGGCAGCCAAGATTATCTCATCAGCTCGTAAAAGAGCCCCTATTGAGCTAGAACTCCCCAGCTCACCAGATTCCAACGGTGGTACACCCAAGCTCTCTTTATCTGACCCCAATGACCTTCTGTCAAAGACACCAAATCCCTACATCACGCCCAACAATCGGTATGGACACCAGAACGGTGCTAGCTACGCGTGGCAGTTTGAGTCACGGAAATCTCAGATATTGAAATGTATGGAGTGTGGAAGCTCACACGACACGCTGCAAGAGCTTACAGCTCATATGATGGTCACAGGACACTTCATCAAGGTCACTAACTCTGCGATCAAGAAAGGCAAACCTATAATGGAATCTATGTCCGCAACAGCTCCAAACACCATACCTGCCCATGACGATAAAATACAGTCTGTACCACTGGCTGCCACAGCATTCTCCCCACCGCCACCCGCACCTCCTCCTGCTAGCATTTCCCCTGCAATCACACCCATGGAGATAAAAAAGGAGGAGAAGGAAGTTGAATGTACCAAGGAGTCAACCAACTGCAAAGACAAGAAAGCAACAGAAAGTGAAACCGAAGAAAAATTTGAAGTTTCATCCAAATATCCGTACTTGACAGAGCAAGATCTTGAAGAGAGCCCTAAAGGCGGGTTTGACATTTTGAAGTCTCTTGAGAATACAGTAACATCTGCCATCAACAAAGCACAGAACGGCACACCCAGCTGGGGTGGCTACCCCAGTATTCATGCTGCCTACCAGCTTCCAAACATCATGAAACTTTCCCTACGCAACTCTGGGAAAAATTCCCCTCTGAAATACATGTTTTCTGGAGAAGAGATCCTATCTCCTACCAAAAACCAACCGCTGATCTCTCCGCCTAATTGCCAAACGTCCCCTTTGCCCAAAAACAACTTTCATGCCATGGAGGAGCTTGTCAAGAAAGTGACAGAAAAAGTGGCCAAAGTAGAGGAAAAGATGAGAGAACCTGGAACTAGGTCTTCCCCACTTCGAAGGACCACACCCTCTCCTTGCAGTAGCGATGCAGGGGAATCTGCCAGAAGATCCCCCAAGGAAAGGAGAGGGGCCAAAACCCCTGAGACCAATGGTGGTGGAAACACTCACAAAGACTCCAATGGTGAAGCTCTAACAAAAGAGTCTTTGGAAAATGGCACTGACCACGCTGTCAAAACTCCTGTTTCTACCTTATGCAGCAGCACTGCTATTATAACGGATCATCCTCCTGAGCAGCCATTTGTTAACCCTTTAAGTGCGCTTCAGTCTGTCATGAATGTTCACCTTGGCAAAGCTGCCAAACCTGCCCTGCCATCCCTTGATCCCATGAGCATGCTCTTCAAGATGAGCAACAGCTTGGCAGAGAAGGCAGCAGTAGCTGCTTCCACTCCTTCTCACACCAAAAAAACAAATGAGCACTTGGATCGCTACTTTTACCACATCAACAATGACCAGCCTATTGATCTGACCAAAGGCAAGAGTGAAAAGAGCAACTCCCTGGGATCTGCTGCACTCTCCTCCTCCACCTCTACTCCCACCTCAGTTTCACCCGCATCAACCATCACCATGGCCAAAGCCTCATCTGCTGTGGTTTCCTTCATGTCCAACTCACCTCTGCGTGAGAATGCCCTGTCTGACATCTCTGATATGCTACGTAACCTCACAGAAAGCCACACGTCCAAGTCATCCACGCCAACGAGTCTGTCAGAGCGTTCGGATATAGATGGGTCGACACCTGAGGAATCCGAGGAGATCTCTCCTGCTCAGAAACGAAAAGGCCGGCAGTCCAACTGGAACCCTCAGCATCTACTCATCCTGCAAGCACAGTTTGCTTCCAGTTTGCGACAAACGGGTGACGGCAAATACATTATGTCAGACCTCAGTCCACAGGAGCGCATGCATATTTCTCGCTTTACTGGCCTTTCAATGACCACCATCAGCCACTGGCTGGCCAATGTGAAATACCAGCTGAGGCGGACAGGTGGCACAAAGTTTTTAAAAAACCTTGACTCTGGCCACCCTGTCTTCTTCTGCAGTGACTGTGCATCACAGATCCGTTCGCCCTCCACCTACGTCGGCCATCTCGAGTCACATCTGGGCTTCCGGCTCAGGGACCTGGCTAAATTATCTGGGGAGCAGCTTGTTAACCAGATCTCACGTCACAGCAAGGGTTTCTCTGAGAAACTGCTCTCATCCCAAGCGCATTCTTTGGCCCATTCAATCCCGAACCCCAGCCCTCACTCACTCTCCCCTTCCCCTTCCCCAGATGAGGAGTCAAATGGCACCTCATATCAGTGTAAACTGTGTAATCGGACTTTTGCCAGCAAGCATGCTGTCAAGCTCCATCTGAGTAAGACCCATGGCAAATCCCCTGAGGACCATCTTATGTATGTTTCTGAACTTGAGAAACCTTAGCAATGGCCAAGGAGAAAAACTCTGTGTCTTGTCTCCCTATCTCTGTCCTTTTTTCAAGCCTTCTGACTAACATTTCTTAAGGAGAAAAGAATTCAAAGAACTTAAAGTAACTAACGAAGAACTAACTGCACATAGATGCCAGAAAACTACTGTTTAGTTTTGGCACATCATTTAGAGTTTTCCTGCTGGGAACACTCATTCAACCCTAGAGACATTAACTTTCTGCATTTTTAGTTGAAAATGGAAAACCGAGAAAAACAAATGATAATTTTCTAACTGTGCAGTGTTGAGTGAAGAGGTGCTTTTGTCACTGGTAAAATATGAAGGTAAATAAAAAAAGACCTAAAATGAAGTTGTATGTATTTGAAAGTTGTGTAAATTGGATTTTTTGGCATCGTTCAGATGCAATAAGCTGCATGCTTTTAATGAAATGGTTTAGTTCAATATTTGATAACTAAATCTGGGCTTTTCTTTATCTCTCTTTCCTTCTCTCTTATTTTGTTTCTTTTTTATGTGACATAAGTATGCTGTTGTCAGCATAAATTTAACCCTCTGAGTACGTCTAAATACTTCTATATTTACCACCCGCAGAAAAGTAAAGAAAATATAAATGAAAAGAGAGAAATTCGAGATTGGAAATTGCCAAGTTCATATGTATTTGAGCGGGCAAGTTCTCAAAGGATCGCATTGTCACAACAGACCACCCCGCATACACGGACAGCTTGCAGTGCAGAAATATATGTGAATCCAAAACAGCAGTCTTTTCGTTTGCTCAAATCAGGGGCCTTTATGAATTCAGGTCGGTGTAAAAATATGTACATAAAAACAAACTAATTTCTGTCTAAATTATGCATCATTTTTATATTTTTTAATTTAAGATGAGTATGACTATCTACTGGTGCACAATATATGAAGACATTAATGAAATTGTTTTGCACAATAGTTTTATAAATATGTTATTTAATCAGAAGATATGAAAATGAGAGGGAAAATCATGAAAAGAACACCCTAAAGTTTTATTTCCACCTCGTGCTCAAAGGGTTAAACTTCTTGTACAAGACAGTACTTGTTCCATCATTTCACTTAAATGGTTGTATAAAAAGATGCTACTTTATAATGTAAGGAGGAAATCCACAATGTAACCTTTTTATTTATAAACACTCTTGGTTGTTGTTTCATATTGTAGAATGCCTTTTTGATTGGTAACTTTTATTTTGTTGTTCTGTCTAATTATTCCTCCATAAAACCACACTGCAGCTTCATCATTTTGGGGGCTATGAAAGGTAACCATGGTTACCTTACCTCCAATTGACAGTTCTGCTACATTTTGGCAGTTCATTTACTGAAGTAACTGACAGCTGCCAGTGAATGGAAATCTTATGTGTAAAATATTGGCATGTTAACAGCACAGGCACTGTTATGCATTCTGTGCCGTGTTTCCTTTTTGTTGTTGTTGACAATGAAGCACTCATTATATGACTTCATATAACCTTTTTTCTACTGCAGCATTAAATTGAAATTGTTTTGGGTTTTTTTGCAATAACTTGATGTGTCATGCCTCACAAGTCTGTCGGGTGCCGGGGGAATAGGAATTGAGTGGATTAAAGCGAACCAACGTCAGTTAAATAGCAGACGATAGGAATGTGAAAAGAAAGAGGTCCTGTGGTCTGAGAGGAACGAGCATGCATTGGTCTTAAGAACAAGACGTGTTTTCCTCGGATGCCGCAGACTTTAGTGGTGTCATATATTTTGTGTGGATCTATCCCATCACTCCTCTCATCTAATTCCCTGCTTGGTGACACATCGACTCGCAACGTCTCCTAATATGGTTTAACTAGGGAACCATCAGGCAGCTTGAAGAGCGATGTGCCTTTTCCTCTCTACAATGGAATGTAGCAGATAATTGCTCTGGCATTAACTGTCTCTTTTTCACCATTTTCACTGTTGTAATTAGCACAGCCTCCCATTTTGCAGGGACAGATTTGTTTGGGCCTTATCCAGGATGACAACAAACCCACGTTTATAGTTTGCCTATAAAGTTCTGTGTGTGAAAAAAATTGAAATGGCATACTGAATCGTGTGCTAGATGTTTATGTGTGTGAGAGAGAGAGAGAGAGAAGGAGAGATGTAGATTCACAGTGAGAGTGAGAGCGAGAGAGAACCTCTGTGAACAGATCAGTGGAAGCAGAAGCATGTATAAGATATATCTCATAATGGTGGGACACTTTCTCAAATGGTTTACTCTGTTTAGTTACCGAATATGTTCCTCGTCAGATCTGTCAACGAGCGTTCGGCATGCACACCTACACACGCACGCACGCGCGCGCTCGCTCCGAGACGTCAGGAACCAGGTAGAGGCTACATCGTGTGTGGTGACAAGGTGCTGCTGTGTGTGAAAATGTCAGCCTTCACAGGCATCCCTGAAGTCTGCCGCCATATTTAAGGTGCTCATTAGTCGCAAAGAAAATATGCGAGAAATTGAAGTGTACGAAAGCCATTTTCTCTCCTCCATTCCAGTCAGGCGAGCCACAGAACCGGGGGTTATTAAGGTTGAAAACGAGACATTTAACTATGAAGACGTGCCTACACACTCCCACGCACGCGAGTAAACAATATCCCGCTCCACCCTGATGCTAATGGCATTTTTTGAAAGTTAAAGTTTGGGCTATAAATGATGTGATGTAGGGCCATATTTCCTTTCTCCCTCCAACTGAGATCGGTCTGGAGATTGAAATGCATTCTGAATTTGACCCAGTTCAGCGAGTGAACAAATTGTAAATAAGCGCACACGTGCACAATAAAGAAGGTGTGTTTGTGCAGAAAAGGCCTACATAATTGCTTTGTGCCTAAATACCTCAACAATGAGTATATTTCCCAGGATGTATAGAGCGTAATTGGCCTGTACACATAATCAGCTCAGAATGAGAGGTTTACGTGCGCGGGACTCAACACCACAGTGGCGGCTTTATCTCTGTCGCTCTTCTACAAAAGACCAGAGCGTCTAAAACTCGCAGAAACTCTCCAACCAGCCCTCGCACAAAACGCTCTCCAGCACAAATGAATGCAGCGTTGTAATGCTATTGAGCTTCTGAGGGACTCCGTGTATTGCTGGACTTCCCAGATAAACGAAATTGCGGATTACGTGCGCTGGCGGAAATGCATCTGTGTTTACTCTATCGCACGCAAACACACACACACACATACTATTTTCAAGAGGCCCGTACAATAAGCGGGCGCCGGCACATCCTGCACGTGGCAAATTACAATGATGCGGGCGACACGCGCTGCACTTTTCAACAATCGGGCCTGATTGATTCACTGCTGCGCTGACCCAAAGCTTCACTTTGTCTGCGGACGCCTTTGAGGCGAGCTGTCTCTCTTAACCTGTGTAATTTACATGCGCTGTAATTCACTCACCATCTGCAGTCTCACCTTGGAAGCACTCCCATTACAAATGCTAATTTAGAGCACCTTATAAATTCTCTCAATCACACGCTTACGTCCAGTCCATCTACACACGCAGAAAGGGCAAAAGCGGATATTAATGCAAAAAAAACCTCCTTTAAATCATGGGCGTGTCCCGATGACCCTAACATTACCCCGAGGAGAAGAAAGGAAGCCAGGGAGAGATGGAAAGGGAGGAGTCGGGCCGTGTTGTAATGCACCACCGTAGATCTTCAAGCTGTCGCGTTCCCAAAGTATCTTAAAATAATGCAGGTGATGAATGTGCAATTTCCCTAATTTACGGGCCTCTGTGTGCTCCCGGCTCCGCGCAGGATAGAAATCTTAAATGGGGCTTGAATGGTTCTTCTCACAACAAGAAATCAATATGCCACACAGCTTAGGGAACCAGGGCTCGGAGAGACTTTAATTCCTACTTAAAACTACTAAACACACACCTGTATTCTCATGTGGCAAAATCACTTCACATACGTGTTGAGTGTATGTGAGTGTGTGTTTACCATTTATATCTCTTGTCTCTGAGAGCCGGTTGGCTGTCAGTGGCTCGGTACCATGACAAAGGGCATAATGGCGTTGTGCAGCAGTGTGCCATTACAAATGTGATCACCAATCACTCGACACACAACACACTCCACGCAGGAAGAGGTAATAAGGTCTCGGCGAGCACACGCTCACTTCCACCCAACCCGTTCGCGGTTTCATGTTGGCCTACGCGTCTGTGAACAGACAAACACACCACAAAAAGAATTATCTACAGTAGAAACTCAGTTAGTCGTCACAATACAGATACACACACACGCAAGCCATGTGTAGACATTAAAACCCACCAACAGAGATAAATGATAAAGCCGCTATAAAAACGAATGCTTATAAAAGACACTGATTCTTTCAGTGCATGTAACCCAATAAAATGTGTCTGAGGTAGTTGGGAGTTGCTGATGCCAGCCACCGTGACTTCATTGATATACTAATTCATTTTCATTTGCCTACAAAACAGCATTATTTCCGTTTGCACCGCACCTATGCCCTAGAGACAAACTGAAATGATGCATTTTAAATGTTGCCATGTTCAAAACAATGCAGTGGTGATATTTTGATGCTGGGTACAGGCTGTTAGGCACAAGTACGGATGGAAAAGTATGGTAAGTATGGAAAGATTTTCAAAGCTTTCCAGTTATAAATAATATAATGATAAAAACAAATCAATAATAAGAAAAACCTGGCTTATACTTTCATTGATCAGCCATAGAATTACATTTACATGTTGCAATAATGTACAGTAAATACAGTGTTACTTAGCCTTCAAATTTTTTACATAATCCCTCTGTGAAATGTAAAATATGCATGTACATTTGCGTTTTTCGCTGTCACTAACATTGTGAAGTCTCTTTGGCCCTCTCAAGAGTTAAACAAACATGGCCCTGACATGGCCCTCTTGCCCTGTCACTCACCCCTGGCCTTTGACCTGAGCCTGGGGGTGAACAGCAGGCTACAGTTGAATATAAGCACAACCCTTGCTCTCGGCTTTTCCCAGCGGCAGCAAACATCCTAAAACTCTAGGAAGCACTGAGAAGTCAGGTGCCCTGAAAATATGTAAGAACATTACTTTATATTTTTATATGATTTATTTAAATAGTTTGGAAATTGAGCAAATCTATTTTTTTTTGCGATTTATCTTTTTACCTTTGGATGAAATAAATGACATGAAAATAACATGGTAAACAGTTTTTCTGATCAGGCAAAATATAAAAATTTTAATAACAATACTAAGAGTTTATTCCCAGGTTTGATAGGAAGCTGTACATCTTATATACCATAGTTTTAATGAAGGTCATATGACTGGAGATCTCACGTTGGGTGCTATATGTGCACAGTAGCAGTAGATTCTCTAGGTCTGCCTCAACACCAACGCAGACTTTCATCTTTCTTCTTTTTCTCTTCACATTGTGACAGTCATTTGACATCTGATATTTCATATACTCTTGATGCAATCATTTCTTTTAAATTTTCTTTTTCTCTTTTTTACCTCTTTCATCTTGAAATAGAACTGTGCGTAGTGTTCTTCTCTATCTAATTTAGAACTAAACCGTTGAAAGTAGTTAAGTATATTTTTCACTAATTTAAGATGAAATACATGATTGTCGCTTGAGGGCTGTCAGAGAAGACATGTGAGCTGATCTGCGCTGTTTGGCTGGCTGATGTCGGTGGGTTTGTTGCCCTGGGGTTCAGACTGGAGAGGACCTCTCAGAAAGGTCAAAGGTGAATCTTCTAAAGCAGAGTGATAAGGGAAAGTGCTTAGCACCATTTAACCTGAAACACCCATCACACTGCTCCATAAACACACACGCACACCCAAATTCAATTTCCTCCCATCTCTAATAGAATAACAGAATTAAGAGGTCAGCATGACCAAACTATGTTGAGTGTCTTATTTTGGGAAATGGCAGCGGCTGCGTCGAGCCCTGGGGGTATTTTTCTTCTCATTATTATCTTCTAAACAATAGCCTAGACACACTACAATACACATGGAGTTCTGCGTCGCTGTCAGGAATATATACTGACTGTACAATCTTATATTTCAGTATCTCTTTTTAGTAGGCGAATGACCAAAAATGACCTTAAAAATAACTGTACATTCTAAAAAACTGTACAGTGTATAATCTCCTTATTTGAGCCATATATATATATATATATATATATATATATATATATGAAGAG
This sequence comes from Oreonectes daqikongensis, assembly GCA_026939265.1. Lineage (NCBI taxonomy): Eukaryota > Metazoa > Chordata > Actinopteri > Cypriniformes > Nemacheilidae > Oreonectes > Oreonectes daqikongensis. Next base: position 4,135,003 of record JAOTQM010000343.1, on the reverse strand, counting down.
TTTGGTTCCAAAACGCAATAAATCCATTTAAAAGAAATTTCAAAATTCATGTTTTTTATTATGTTATCATGTTTTTATTGTGTTTTATTGTGTAAGTTAGCTGTATTTCTTTTGTTATTATGGCTTAAATCAAAACTAAACAACTGCAGTTTGATTGATATTAATTGGAATGCACAATCAAAAAACATGATTTTTGTATATTTTTGAAAATGGATTTAGAGCGTTTTGGAACCAAACTCTTCATATAACACTTAAGCCTCCCAGCTGTTGACCTAATTTGGTGCACACCTAAATCCCAGAGAAGCCGAGAAAAGGGTTAACGTAAATCCGGTTTGTTACCTGTCTCTTTTTTTTGACAAAGTGGGCGGGGCCTGTTGGATAGCTCCGCACACCAGTGGCTGACTTCCAAAAACAGTTATCTTGTCCTCGTGTCCCTCTCGAAACTCATTATCACACTCAAATTATTTCCACCCACAAGCTGCTTAATTAACACGCATGTCCAGTCTCACGTCAGCTCACATATATTGATTACAACATCAGACTCTCACGTCTGCCAAAGCGTCGAGTCACACAAAGATAGGAAAGATAGAAGACCAGGAGCGGCTAAGAGAAATGTACGTTAAACGTCTCCAACAAACCACTACATTATCGACTCCATTTTGTTCCCTTCCTCCTAATGAATTATGGGTAAGCGAGCTAATGAATGGCAGTTCTCTGAACAATGGGCACGCAGTAATCTCCCTTCTAGCTCACAGCAGTCGGGTAATTCTGGGTAATTTCAGGCTTGGCCTCAATCAGTGGCATTAGCCATCATCTCAGTCCTGAAGGGGTTAATTAGGGGCTGAGAGAAAAGCCCAAATTAATTGGCTCTCGTCCGAATGAAGGGTAGAATAAAAAAAAGAAAGAGCTCTGCTTTTTAATACATTAAGAGCAGCTGACAGCGGTTAATTGCCATGGACATAACTAGAGTAATGATGGAAAAACGAGATGCAAAAATAACATCAGAAATCCTTTTTCTGGAGAAAGAGACGAGTTTATTCTGTCAGCAGAAAGGTCAGACGTTTGGACGGGGCACAAAAGGCAAACAGCCGGACAGAGATCCAGAAATGGATCTGCATTTATGTACAGTTCTGAAAGGGAAGAGATGGGGGCGAGCTGTTTTGAGACAGGATACGTGTTTTCCTTCGTTTCCTATCTTACTCTTCTCTCTGTATTTTAAGTGATGGTATGGCGACGGGCATCATGCATCGGTGAGCATGAAACGGAGTCGGCAAAAGCGCTGAAGGAGTGCTCTCCTCCTGGAAGCCTCATCAGGACTTGTCATCGCTCTAATGAATATCATTTAAATTGCTTTGTATATGAGAGTGAGTTTGGATGTCGATTTAATTTGCGCATGTGTTTGAGTTCTTCTGCTTGGCTAGGCGAATAGAGACAGATAGAGAGAGAGAGAGAGAGAGAGAGAGAGAGAGAGAGAGAGAGAGAGAGGCAGACTAATGAAAAGCGAGCTGGGGTGACAGCGTGATGAGACTCGACCCGATCAGACGAGTTTGAAAGGAAATTCTGACAGGGCTGGAGAATAAAAAATGCGCACTCATGTGCGCATACACACTCGGGCACACATAGATGCAAAGTACACACATGCTGCATTTCAGGAAGTGGCTCCAAAGTGGTTTGTGTTATCAAGTCTACTGTTGAATTGTGAGGCGGGTGTTGTCGGGGGTGCACCTGTTCTCATTTGCTGATATCCCCTGTCGTAGAGGGACCGCTAATGATGGTTGAGGAATCGTCCGTAGGCTTTGTGTATATGTAAAATAAATAAACCTGCTCGTCCCCTGTGCAGATGGGCGCCACCTCGGCTTTTAAGCGTGGCCTTATCAAAATAAAATTACAATATATGCTGATACTGTATTTCAACCCTCCCCCTTGTCCCCCTCCAGCACTCATTCTGAACGCCCGCACAGTACTGAGTCGCGGTCTGTGCCGCGCGCTGTGAAATATTACAACCTTTCCTGAAGCAAAAGATATAAATCCGCATTGAGGAATTGCAAAAACAGCACAAAGCATTCCCGGCCCACCGCTATCTAGTGAAGCACTGATGATTTAGCATTGCAGGTGCATCAGGACCCCAAGCTCTGCAGACAAAGCCCAACCCTGCAAGCTTTTTGCTTTCTCTCTCTCCCTCTCTCTTGCTTTTATTTTTTATTTCGATGGTAATAAATGCGTCATTTGTAATTCATTTCAATTACTCAGGCTTTTTAATTGAGTCGGATCCAATTATGCCCTGGCAATTAGTATAATCAATTACGCTTTGATTACGCAGGTTTTCATGCTTGTCACTGCAGGATTCGGCACAGATGGGGGAAGTGCGGTGTGATTTCAACCCATCGTCGCTGCTATCTCCGTCCCGGCGGAGGAGACGGGCCAGGTAGATCTCGGTATGTTTTTCAACTGCGCCTCTGATGCAGGATCCGGGGAGACATGCTGATATGCTTGTCAAAGTCAGCATTCTGACTGCCACAATTCATCTGAAAGTTCCTCGCACCTCACTTTAAGCAGCACCTTTCTGCCGTTCCTGAGATTTATTGCGAGCGATAAAATTTGAGCTGTGAGAAGATGGGTTTTAGCATCGTTAGAGAGAGCACTTTTAAAGGAAAGTGCGTCAAAACACCCGACGCGGTGGGGCGAGGGCCTTTAAAAATCTCAAATGCTGTCTGAAGGGTGGGCACATTTAAACCATTACCATGTTATTCTAGCAGTATCAACAAAGCATGCCGGTGTGCCCGTATCTTGGTGTGAGATTGTGTAAATGTTCTTAGTTCTTTTCACAGTGTCAGATGTTTTGGCTTTGTTATTTTTATTGCATAGTTAGTAAAACCCTATCATACGATCTTACCATACTGCTGTGGTATCACTAATGTATTTTTGCTATGTGTTACCGGTTTGACATCCAGGCATGACACTTTGTTGTAGCAATGCACTGTTGCTTCGGATGAGACCATGCGTTGAATGCAGAAATGTAAATGTCGTGATTCAGATTACATTACAACAAATTGCAAGACCAGCTAGTTGCTGTGACAAAACAAATAAAGCCAGAGAAGAGATGTACAGGAACTGAAAAAAGATTTTTAAAAATCTGTATCTGTAAAAAATCTGGATAATATTCATGAAATACATGAAAATCATAAAGTGGGTACTTCTGGTGTTTATCTATATTTATATGAAAACATGTTTACATTTAGCAGCTTTGAGCAAAAGTGACTTACTGTACACTGGCGTAATTGAGAATCTTAGAAGTTTAAGGCATTTTAAACGATGCATGTAGTGCTAAAATTCTTCAACAGTACAATACTAGAGCAGGTCATTTTTATTTTTGTGCATTTATTGACTAAGGTTTCACTCTCATTTAATCTGGCTTACACTTACACAATAATGTAGCTCATGGATAAGATTCGGCTCAGGCTTCCCCCAGACTTCTGAATTAACAAAACAAACATATCAAATATTGAACACATAATATAAATAAAAGTGTAGTTGGGCTGAAAAGGGATGCTGAAGGAATTCTGACAGATGTGAGGTGGGCGGCTGTTTATATACTGTACACTTGTGTTGTGATTGATAGAGTTAGATGAACATGCTCCTTCAACTTTCATTTTAAACTCGTCCCATATTTATACCAAAACCGTTTATACAAAATATGTCTTTATTTACTTAGCCCGATGAACACAGTAAGATATTTGGACGAATGCTTGTAACCAAACAGTTCTTGGCCACCATTGACTACCATAGTAGGAACAATGACAATAGTCAAAAGTGCCCCAGAACTGTTTGCTTTCCTACATTCTTCAAAATATCTTCTTTTGTGTTCAATAGAACAAAGACATTTATAAAGCAATTTTTCCTATTATGGTAGTCAATGGTGGCCAAGAACTGTTTCGTTACAAGCATTCTTGCAAATATCTTTCTCTGTGTTCATCAGAAATGTATACATATTTGTACCAACTTGAGGGTGAGTAAATGATGACAGAATTTTCATTTTTGGATGAACTGTTCATTTAAAGATTTCATGAAATCATGCTGGGGCTTCATTTATAAGGCGTGCATACGCACGGATTTGGTCGTAGCTTGTGCATACGCAAAAATCCACCACAATGTTCATATTTATAAAAATGGTCTTTGACGTGGAAAAGTGCTTAACGCCACGTCAGGGTCTGAGCAGACGTACGCACTTTTGCTTGTCCGAGTGCTGCAGGTTTTTGGAATTATAAGCCATTCTTGCCGCTCGTAAAGTATTTGAACGTTGACAGGTGCTGTTTTATATATCAATAATATTAATTAGACGATGTTAAAATGCAGAGATTTGAAACTGGTCAGCTGCGCGAAATTTCAAGATCATTTGCGATGTATAGATTTCACATCTGAAAGAGAGGCGTACACACGTTTTCTGTGTGTACGTTCATTCTATGAATCACACGTACGCACTTTGAGAAATGATCGTAAAATCAAATTTAGGACGGTTTCTATGCAACATTTTATAAATGAGGCCCCTGGTGTAATGGTTTTCAACTGGTGGGTAGTTAGAAGTGAGAAAAAAAATGCTAAAAGTGGAAGAGTATTTGTCATCATATTTTAATACTGTGTTGTGTTGCAACTTGATGTCTGGCGTAAAATGTTTTAGGTTAAAGATTAAAGAAGCAAAGATTTGAGAATCACTGTTCTAAAAGCTCTCTCACCACATTGCCTCTGTAAAATTCCACACTCAGCTAGAAGTAGCCTTTTTGACAGACAGTGAAAGTAAAAGAGACACACATAATAGGATATTAAACTTTAACCACCCCGTATTCATTCCAATCATCTGGAAAAGAAATGGTCAAAATTTCATGCTCACAATTTCATTTGTATCACATCACAGTGGTGGAATTTATGAGCGCTTTAGTTAAGTCGAGTATCTTCAGCACGCGCTTAAAAGTTATCCTGGTCTCTCTCTCACTTCCGAGTGAGCTGGAGACTCTATGACATACGTCTTCATTTGAAAGACTTCAGTTCAGGCCAGGCTGGAACTTTTATAGGTTGGGTTCTGTTTCCCCTGGAGGGCTGTAAACTGTTGCACAGAAATAAAAAAGAAATGCCAAGATCCCTCTTAATACTGAGAGTGATTTTATTACATGAGCGTTGAACAGAATTGTAGTTGTGGAATTGTAAGATTTGCCAGGCAAAAATGGCACGGTTAGAAATGACTCTGTCACAGTGTAAGTGTCTCTCGACTTTTGAGACTTTTATTTTAAAACCAAAACATAAACAGTCCTCGTAAAAATTCTACAGTACGCTATTCAAAACAAAGAAGAATGCTTTAATTGCGACATTATTGCTACTGTAAAATCCGTCATTTCTTTGTAATTAGTTGTAATTTGTCCAATGGAACGTTCAATTATATGAGTGCATTTGCACATCTTTTAATTCAACCAAGCGCCAAAAAAAGAAAACCACGCGCTCTATGAGCTCCCATCCGATCCCTCTCCCCTGTTTATTCTGTTAAGAGTGCAGCAATCAAATGTTCCCCCACTTATGGATCAACCCACTTCATGACTCCGATCCTCCAACTGGCAGAGCAAGGGAAAAAACCCCGTCGGAATCAGTGCGGCTGAAATTGAATCTCATTTTCGAGGATCTCCCGGGCAGCTGATGTTTCGATGAGACGAGCAGTTGTCACGATGAGGGCCGGGGCCCGGGCAGTGAGAAGAGATCTCTTCTCTTAACTAACCTGCATCTTGACAAGGCAATCAAGAGGCATGGGAGAGTAATTAAATGATAAGTTCATATTTGAGGGACAATCGAGTGGCGCAGGCTCTCTTGTCACGGCTCCTGGCCGTCGTGATGAATACCCTTATTAGCAGCCGCGTTGCTCCCTGTCACAGGGGCCAGGTCTGACAGCAGGGCCCGTGACAGAGCCCCTCGGCACCCCTGCTGAGATGGCTGCTGATAGCCCTCTGTAAGGACACCTGGAGGTACATAATGTAGGACAGTGACGTGCGCACGTGAAAGTCAATAAGGGGGGTGGAGTCGAACAGTCACGAACAGGAAGTGTTTCTAACTATTAACGTCTGAGCAGGTATCACCCGAAGGAATACATCACTATGAACTTTCTGTCATGCTTTACACATTGTCATACCAAAGACTAGTAAAAATCCTAAATGACAACAAAACCCTTTTTTTTACCTTTGAAAGGTGGAACACTAATTAGTTCTGTAATTGAATATAGAAACTACTCGACTGCAGACTTTAGAAACGGTGCTTGTTTGAATGCTTCTTTCTGATCTCAAGCGCACACTCGGTTTGAGTCGCAAGGTGGGCGGAAATAACAAGAGCCATGCGCGGTATTTATACACCACAGCGCACTTCTCGCAGCGCTTTACATCTTTGTACAGCTTAAACATTTGGGTCACCGCTAGGTGTGAAGCTGGAATCTGTCTTCCGATTGCAGTGGATCTGCCCCACTCGCTGTAATCCCCCGTTGTGTGCCACTGGCTCGGCAGGACGCCATTGTGATCCTCTCTCCATTGTGTCGGCAGTATAAAGCGTCCTCTGTTGTCTCGCCAACTTCCTCCCTCAAACACAGCTTGTGTTTTCAATGCTTACATCCCCGTGCAAAGGAAAATAAACCTGGGCCCTTTGACTGGATCCATAACGGTGTTGTGTGAACATAAAGGTTGTGTGTGTGAAAGAGGGAGGGTGTGAGAGGCTGAGGTGAGTGAGCGTTTGTAAGCGATACCTCAGCCAAAGAAAACCCATGGGTGAAAACCTGTAGATATGAGTCACTGCCATGATTGCATTTCAATATATCGCATGTACTTTTCCCTTTTAAACTGACGTCGTTGGCACTTACGGCCACGTTTGAGTTTAGAGATCAGTATAAAGAAATAATGAAATAATAATATGGTAATATTGAGAGCCTGAAATGGCAAAGGCCCCCATAAGTCCTGCGGCAGAGCACGGGGCAATAAAGTATGCTCCATTTCAGATCTCGTGTTAATAAATCTGAACTCCGGAGAGTCTGCTTAAATTGCAGCTTTATATAACTTCTAGGTAAAGGTCACTCTTCTTTTTTAAGGGAATTTAAAGATCAAAATGGCTTCTGTCAGTGTTTCCATATTATGCACCTCCATTTTGCTCGCACCCTTAAGCAGCATGAGGTGATATTGTTTAATACCCAGCTTAATAATTGTTCTCCAGACTGGGTTGTATCCAGATCTACATAAAAACCATTGTCATATTTTCCATCTCGCCCATTGTTCTTTTTGTTTAACAGCAGGACTCAACGATTAGCTAATCGTTGTGCGCTTGCCTTATTAATAGCTGTACTAGAGGAGGAACGTGTGGATCTGTGGATAATTAGAGAGGAGAAACAGCAGTTAATGTGAGTTGGCTCTTTTCGTTCACAGTGGAGGTTGAATGTATATAAACCTTTCAGTCGGGAGTGAGACACCCAGAGTTACAGGTCAGGTATATGCAAAAAGTTTATCATCTTCACTCAGAGGTGGAAAACTGTTTGAAACGATGTTAAGTACTTACTAGGCACACTTACACATAACTAAACTGCACCTTTGTATATTATTATATTTTTATCCATATTTATTTTAATTCTTTTCTATTTCTTGTGTTATGTGTATACTGTGTGTTTCAGAGCTCCTGTAACCAGAACGAATTCCTTGTGTGTGCACACTTGGCGAATAAAGCTTATTCTGATTCTGATTAATTGTGCAAGTTACTTTTAAGGGATAGTTCACCCAAAAATGACAATACTGTCAACACAAAAGAAGATATTTTGAAGAATGTTGATAACTGAACAACGCCGCTACGCATTGACTTTTATTGTTTGGGGGACAAAACCAATGAAGATACCGCTGTTGTTCAGTTACCAAAATTCTTTAAAATACAGCCGCAGAAAATGTTTTGAGACCGTTCTACATTTTTACTTAAGCAGCATTTCTAGATGCATTCTGGCCATTCCAGTCTTACAGTGTCTTTAAGATTTCAACAAAATCAAACCTCAGGAGAGACAAAAATGTCATCCAACAGTAATGTGAAAGACTGAAAGCATGACAAGACATATGAAAACTGTGATAAAAATCAGTTCAATGTTTTCTTAACTTTCCCAAACACATGTACAAATATTACTGTTGTATTGCTTAAAAGTGAATATGAATATTGTTTTCTTTTCAGTATTTGAGGTCTGAAAAAATACAGAGCATATTTTCTATTATTTTGAGTTAGTTTTCATTTTCTGCAAATCAGTGCAAATATTTTTGTTGAAATTTGGGGGAAATATTGTTAGATATTCACAGAATAAAAAAAAGATAATTTTACCTAAATAAAAAAAAACTGAAAAAGGTCGATGAAATGGTCTCTTATTTTTTCTGCGGTTGTTTCTTTTGTGTTCTGCAGAAGAAAGAGAGTCAAACAGGTTTGAAATGACAAGAGGGTAAATGATGACAGAATTTTCATTTTTGGGTTAACTATCCCTTTTAGTTTTACACCTTTTAAAACATTGTATCAAACAATGTCACCAGGGGATATTACCCAAGTGTAACTATTTCTATTTAACAATTAAAAGAAACCAACTACAACTTTTAGAATAGACTTTTATCACACAATAGCTCATCAGTTAAAGCAATACTACAAAAAGGCGTGCTGCTGAAACGCTTCCTGCTTCTCTCTCTCATTCACTGCTTTTAGCCCCACGGAGAAACCCGTCAGATGTAGTTTGTCCTGACGTCTGATGGATCGGCCGAAGACACTCGTCTCTGGGCACTTCTCTATATATCGTTAATTTAATGCATGATGACGTGGCCAATTATAGGGCGGCTGCACGCTCAAATAGCATGTCAAAACCTGTGTATCAATCTATTAGATCCTGTCTCTTTGTGGCATGAGTATGCACCTTAAAGCAGTAGTGAGACGCTGGGGGAGAAAGAAAGTGCTGACCTCATGGGGATCGGGCCTCTGATCTCAACCGGAATAAAAAAAAAAACAGCCTTAACAAGACACGCGTGCAGGTGAGCTCTCGCCCCGTGCACATATGATAGTGAGCTAAAACAAGAGCAAGTCAGCGGTAATGTCAAACGTTGAGCAAATATGTGAATGTCATCTTTGTTTAGAATGTGAAATGAAATATGAACGTCCTTTAAAGAGTTCAGAGTGTGCTTTGAATATAGAACTAAACAAATGATTTTCCCAAGTGTTTTTTTTTCATTATGTTGTTATTATTAATATGGAATTATTTGTTTATTTTGGGAAAGCCCTGTTTTATTAAAGCTTTTGTGTACATACGAACGCTCGTGACGCCCACAGCTGACACAAAACTGAAAAATATAATTCCTGCTTTATTTATCTGAACTATAGTGTTCTTCCTCACCTGTCCTTGGCGTAAGGGCACAGGCTCCAGGGCTCTGGCACAGTCATGCCCCCTAAGAAGACTGGCATCTCGCCCCACTGTCATTCCACACGGACACTCACACAACGAACGAAGAGCGATGCCCCCATGTCACGCTGATGAAAGTTTGTAATAAGTCTGAGTCTGACCAGGATGATGAGATGCTGTTGACTGAGACTGATCCCACAAGTATTTGAGGCTGGGACAGATCATTCAACCTTCCATTAGATTTTATAAAATCTTTGTGACAGCACATAAACCTTAACATCTGAATAGAGAATTATGCACAATATGCAAATATTTACTTTAACATTTTAAAACATTCCAAATATTTGATATAAGAGTACTTTACTTTGTTTTTTTCTCAATGCATTCACAGAGTTCATAAACCTGTCTCTTCAGACTATATAAATATGTCAGATGTCTATATGGACCTGTCTGCATGTGCAAATGAAGGAGCCTATCCTGGCTGCAATAACCCTCAAGCTCTCTCTCTCTCTCTCTCTCTCTCTCTCTCTCTCTCTCATCCCTTGGGATTTCCTATATCTGATGGAGAGGCTGTAAAGTTTGTCTGCTTTAGCTCACTCTTTGATGCTGTCACATTTGATCGGCTCAGAAAGTTCTGGCCCATCAACTGCTTGCAAATTAGAAAACCTTGTACATGAAGTTACAATTGTGCAGCCAGCGGCACTTGTTCCTTACCCACACAAAGCAGCAATCCTGGCTCGTCCTCGGAAACTGCATCACGTCTCCGGTTTGTTGTCACACTTACCTACGTGAAGAAAGGTTATTTGTCAAGACAGGAGTTGGGTTGATTACCAAGGAAAGTAATAAGCAGTACATTGCAGCAATGACAAATGTGAGGTGTATTCAATGTAGCTCTGAAAAATGAGGGTTTGTTGACATATACTGCAGTTCTTAGATGTTGTGAAGAGTATTCAAAACTAATGTAGAGGGTCTTCTGGGGGAGGGGCTACTTGTCATGAAGGAAGTTGTCATGTGGGCTTTCTCTATCAATTGTTTTGTATCGTGGTTTAAAATGATATTATTAGAAATATTTCTAATAAAATATACAATTGCATTTTACACTTTATGAAGTGTTTTTAATTGCTGAACTGTTTAAATATTGCTCAAAATCTATCATTTGCTATTTAAGGTGAAATTGCGCTGTGACAACTTACCCCATATAGCGTGACACCATGCCCTAATATAATGTGTTTTCTTTCTGGGCAATAACAGTATGTTTTGATTTTTGTAGCCAAGACAAGCTATGTGCCTATACAGCAACTGAATTTCAAAGATATTCACTATATTCAGTAAAAACATGACAACTAGCCCCAGTCCTTCCAGTGTGTCTTAAAAAACAGACAATTGAAGAGCACAAAGCGCAAATTGCAGTCAAGCTCCACAAAACGTTCAAATCATCCAAACCTTCCACTCTGTTTTCCATCCACAGTGAGAATTCTCTCTCTTCTCTTTCTCTCCAGTCCCATCAGGCTGTTTGCATACAGTGCTTGTAGCAGCGGCTCTCTTCCTCAATCTTGTCGCATTAGCATATGCTTGTGACAGCTTTGGACGCCGGTGGGTGGATCTCTGCACCTCTCGTGTGAGGTAGAGGGTATCGCTCGTGCTGCTCTGTGTCTGTTACGTAAACCGTAGGCTTTAGATGGAGCTCGGCAGACGGGGCCCGTGATGTGACGTGGCTCTGTGAGGGAATGGACCCGACAGGCCCTGATCGCCCGAATGACAGAACTAATCTCTAGACCCGGTGCCGTGCTCCGAACTGCGCTCTGATCAGCTCCCATTAGAACTAAACACTTTGAATGATTTGGAATGAAATCAAAATCAATTTGCGTAGCCCTCTATTCCAGCCGTCCCCCTGGGCAACGGGCCTTGTCACATCCTGTCGTGCCGAAATTGACGTTTTGACACACGCATGCAGGGGAAAAAAGCACGAAGTGAGCGAGTGGGGGGGAGACGAATGAGTGAAGATGAGAAAAAGCAAAGCCCAATGAAGATGAGCCGATGGTAGTTTAGGAGTATTCCAACGTGTCACTGCTGAGGAAGGACAATCATGAGCTGTCAGTCAACTAATTTGCAGGACCGGAGGCCTTTTAGCTTTGCGGAGAGTTTCCTTTACTCGTGGGGTTTGCAAATCCGTGCTCTTGTCCGATCGTGCCTCAGCTCCGCTCCTTGTGATTGACAGAATGACAGAGGAAAGGTAACCCTACGGATGGCTGTGTGATGTGAGGTTTGAATGACAGGCTTTGTGACAGGGTTGGACATGGTGAAATGTGATTGGCAGGCATGCGTCTGCCTGAGAACACAACTTTTTTTTCTCGTTTCCGCTTGTGACATTGTACATCTGCCAGAGACATGCACGTCTAAGCAACGAGATGGGAACTAGACAGGAAGAGAGATTCTGTGCGTGCGTGTATCTGCGTCAGATGTGTGTGCGCGCGTGTTTGTATGCGCTCATGTTTGAGCGTATATTTGCGCGAGCGCGCGTGTGTGTACATCGAATCGGGTCACTGTGAGGTGAGTGCCCTTATCAGGCACGCACAGAAGATGTCGTCCATTTGCAATGACACCGGCTGCGATATCAGGGCTCGGCTTGCGGGGGGAGATGTACTGTTTGTCGTTTTGACAGTTTTGGGTGGGCTCGGTGCATCTCACGGCGCACACAGTGTGAACTTTGCTGAAGATCCGTCAGTCTCCGCTTGTCTTGTGGGGATTTCCATCCTAAACAAAACAAGAAGAGAGTCAAAGAGCGTAAACATCATGCACGAGACGCTTTAATCAGCCCTAGTAAAATACTAGATGTTTTTCTTTAGTGAAGATATTATTACTACACAAGCATTCAAAATAACTTCCTAGACTGTAGGGAAATTAATTGAAGCCGACATCCACAGGCAGACATGCGGTTAGCTGCCACCTCCGTTGTTGTGCTGGAACACGTCTGTACGAACAATAACAACGACGATGTTGTTTACATACCAATGCGCTTGGGTTGAAAATAAGTAGAGTGTCTCGCAACCACCTTAGTGTAATTCAATTATTTTTGGTCGACTTTCCTTAATGATATAATTAGTCTGTTGTAATGATAATGAATTACTCCATAATTAAAGGTCCATCAATGGACATTAATTTAAAGTGTTGGCTAATTAATCTTTTCTTTGAAGATCATACCCATCTTGATACGCACCTGGATATGCGCTTTGCTTTAAACAGATGTGCAGGTTGCGATGAGCCAGAGCGGGAACATCTGGAGTGACTTCAGACGCGATATGATGCTTCCACCGGTCAGTATAGCCAAGTGTGGATATGACACTTTCGCTAAAGAAGCGAATCAGAAATATGTCAGTTCATTGCATACATGTTGACATTGAGGGCTATGTTGGCTGGTTTGGGGATCGGCATGTCACTTTTGACCCCGTGGAAACACAAGGCCTTCACTGCGATTAGTCACGGAAGTTCGCCTGACTTTAACGTCCATTGAGAGGCGGAAATGTTGCTCTGACCGATCAAAGTTGTCGGATGCTGGTGAACATCTTTAGTAATTGTACGCCGGCCAAGAGGAACACAGGAGTTTACAATTAGGTATAGGGTACAGATGTTAATGGCAACCACTGGGTCAGAAGGTCTGTACGATTTTTTTTTGCCCTTTTATGGTGCAATTACACTTCAAGAGCTAGTAAACGACATCTGTGAATCTTTCAAGCTGATGATAAAAGCATGCTGTTTATAAAACCCATTATTTATCCAATAGCTACATTATGTTTATTTACATGTATGCATTTGGCAGATGCACATATTCAAAGTGCATCAAATGATACATTTGTAAGTGTGTTCTCTGGGATTGAACGTACGATCTTTGCACTGCTAATGCAATACTTTTCCAAATGATATATAAAAAGCCGACATTTAAAAACCACTCAACATACCTGCAATGCAGTGTTGCTAAAATGTTAAAAGGAAGCTTGAAAACACAAATATATGTTTTCTGTCTGCGATATAACACATCGTAAAAGATAATGATGTCTGAAAAAAGTGTAATCCCCGACGCGTCCCTTTGATGAGATGAAATCAGTCACTTTTTCTTTGCTAATGTTTACAGCGTTTCAGCTACAATGGGCAGGTGATTAGACAGGATGGGGGACAGTGGCAGTGGAGACTCTCTCTCTCTCCCTCTCATCGCTAATGACGAGTCACATGTGCGCAGCTCTCAAGCTTTGACAGACACAATGTCAATCATCACCACGGAAACAGACCCCATGATGTCACCCAGCTGGCCCCGCTTGACAGCTGATGGGTATCAGAGACAGAGCTGATTCTTTCCCTGCGCTCTGATTGGCTGGATTATTCTGCTGCAGTGCTAATGACTATGGTGCAAAATGGCTGTAATCTCATTATGGCAAAAAACACAGGATTTATTCCTCTCGCACATGAATTCTCTCTGTTGGGGTTGGTTTTTTACCTGTGTATTTGTGATGTTTGAAACATTTGTGTGTCAAGTGTTTTCCTCTCAATCATTTCTATTTGTTTACATGAAACTATTCTATTAGTACATTTAATTTAAAGATTTGAATGTTTCTCATTGTCATGTTTTCAATCTTGGATACATTGATTCTTCATTTGAATCACGTGGGTTAATTCGCAAATAAAAACACAAAAGCGTACACAATACAAGCATACATAAACTTAATTTTTACAGTGCAGACAGATGCTGACAACTGCTGCTAAATGTCAGAAGGCTGTAGTCAAGCAGAGAGGAGGAGGAGATGGGTGAAGGGTGTACAATAGACAATCAGACCGCACACTCCCCCGGGTGTAATCTCGCTTTGTTTATGCTACCAGAGTGTTATTTTAGCTGTCTGTTTGGGCCACAGTGTGAGTGACGTGGATATGGATACACAGTCTTCTGTCTGTCTGAGAGGGTTGGCTGCCCAACATGCCTTGCTTTGTTAATTGCAGAGTTAATGCATGAACAGAGATTGAAATGCAAGAAGACTCGCCGTTATCTCGTTTTACGTGACTGTGATTACAGGATTGTCATTCTGATAGTGGAGGTTTCTTACCCTTAAAAAAATGACTGTGATGATGGTACAGTAATGGTATCCAATGGTAAAACCATGGATGTATTCATACAGTATATGGTGCAGTATGTAGGCTACATAGTATTCCAAAATATTTGGAATGTGCATAAAAATATATAATATTTTATCCTGTAGCTCAGTGGCTAGCTAGCAATGCCAAGTCCCCATGGGATTCGATCCCAGGGATTGCACATACTCAGAAACAAATGTATAGTAAGTCACTTTGGATAAAAGCATCTGCCAAATGCATAAATGTAAATATTATCACTGTATGTTATCATGGTAGTTGTTGTTGCAGCTAATAAAAACAAACACCTGCCGGCATATAAACATACACATTGTCCAACATTTGTGCTTTCGACCATTGTTCGAGATTCAAATTTCCACACAAAGTGTGCTTTGATGTAACATGCCGGATTTTGTAAAACACACAAGTTGATTGATACAATGCATTGCAAACCCAAAACTGCACGTTTCCGCTTGTGATAGCATCGGTGTTGCTAAAAGCACACCTTACAGTGCAAGCTGAAAGCAGGAATTTGTACCACGCTGGCTCCTGTGTGGGAACCTGGACTAATAGAATATTAGAAGATTATATTTAACAAAGTGTCTATCTCAAACAAGGTCCATTTTTCATCTGACAGCCCTTCCAGGGAGGCCCAGAGAGGAAGAGATGGCTGTCGGAAAACGCCGGTTTGAGATTGGCTTAGTATCCATTAAAGTGTGGAGCATGGCGCATATTTTCATTATTCACACAAAGGTACGTGTCAGCTAATCACGGCGAAATCGCGAGCGTTTAAAAAGCCAACAGACAGACTCCATCCATTACGTCAATTATGAATTAGCACCTCTCCGCCATCTCGCCGCACGGAAATGTCTAGTGCTGTCTTAATTAGCCAAACACAGGGCATCAATTCCTCCCAGCCAATGCTGTCTCCTCCTGCGCACGCACCCGCGCACGCACACGGAGCTCACATTTGAAATGGCGCATGGGGACATTTAATGAGACAAGCGCTCGTGTTTGTCATGCTTTGACGATACATTACTGATCTGATATCCGCGCCCGTTTCAAGTGTGAAACACATCAGTTGTACTTGTCCTGAGCTGGATTGCGCCGCAAAAGTTAACAGCCAGACGCAATGTATCACATTAATGCACGCACCTGCTGAAATCCCGTTCTCATGCCTGTAATAAATTATGCGCGGTTTAACTCACTATCGTAAATAAAACAATGGAGGCGACGACATACGTTACGAAGTTCAACGGCAGAGTGAAGCTGTTGTCCAGCTGCAACCGTGTCACTGTCTCTTTAAGGTAGCCCCTCCCCGTCCCTCCCGCTGCCACGGCTACAGCCAACGAGCATTGTGAAGTGTGACATGATCATGCTCACTTTCCGTAGTTAAGCCCTCGCCGGGGGTCGGCCTCTCCAGCTGCTCAATGAGTCATTTGATTGTCATCCACCTAGTGCACTCACATAGAGAGGAGAGAAAGTGAGGCGAGAGAGAGATGTGGAGGCAAACGGGAGAGAATGAAAGAAAAGGAGGGAGCACGTGAAAGAGAGAGAGAGAGAGGTGGAAAGAGAAAAAAGATAGAAGTAGAGACAGAGAGAGCCAGAGAGGGGGAAATGGAGCCTGGAGCCTTGTCTACTGAGGATGACAAGCAGTCACAGAGTCTAAACCCCCGCGCAGAAATAAGTGAGTTAGAACAGGGCTTCTGGCTCTGTAATAAACCGTTTAATGGACAGACAGGCTCTCCTTGCCTACCTCAGGGTAACACTAAATCCCTCTTTATTGTACTTTGCACAGATGTTAGTGAGTTATCCATTTCTCTAATCACACTGGATGCTGGGACATCCATCTTGAGTTGAAAAATAACCCCTCGCCTTTCTTCCTTTCACAAACATCCCGCAATTCCAACGTCTCTCCGCCCCTTTAATGTTGGCAGTGAGTCATATAAGGGTCAGCTGCACCAATACAAATAGAATTCAAACAATATTGTGTCCCGATTCGAGGCTTCATGCGATTAAGAACAGCCCGCGGTCAGATTTGTTTTATAGGTTATGGTGCCGTTTCGGAGGGTGCGGCATCTGGACATGATATTGCCGAGCGTCTTGTCATAAAGACACACACATTGTCCCGAGGCCTTCGTCGCAATAACGTGATTCGCCAGCAACAATGTCAGATTGTTTTTGAACTCGCAGAATTTCATAACGGCCTCACAGTCTCAGCCAACACCAGCAAACACAATTAAGTCATTGATAAACAACAAAGTGGAGTGGAAAAGTAAGTTTGGATTACAGGAGTCTATGTGAAGATAAAACGATAAGCAATGGCATATTAGATTTTTTACCTGATGTAATCGCATTTATTAAAAATCAATGCTGTGAAAAACGGATAGTCATATCTTAAAAAATATTTGGAGTTTTTGTTATAGCCTTTTTTTACTGTAATGTGTCTTGAAGGCTTTGGTCTATGGCTATTCGGACCTCTGCTGCGAACGTCGTGCATGTTTCTACAGCTGTTTTATGTGGTCGTCTTGCCTTTTTTGTTTAGCTTTCAATGACACAATATCTTCCCTTCATCAGACTGTTGTGAGAGACAGGATGTCTATGACACGGAGCATGTGAGATATTAAAAAAAAGGAAAGAAGGCAGAGGGGAAAAAAAGAAGCGAGACTGATTCGGCATTCAGCGAAACGCAGACGGGTTAAATCTGGAAGCGTGACAAAAATGTGTCCAGCCTAATGATGTCAACTAGTGTTCTCATTGCAGTGCCTTCCTGCTCTCTTTCTGTTTCTATCTGTGTTCTTCTCGTTCTCCCAACTGCTGAGAAAAGCAAAGTTCTGACACAAACACAGTGTCGTGTAAACACATTCACCTTCCTCCATCCGTTACTGTGATCTCGCCTTCATACACAGACAAGAACATACACCACTTTTGTGAGACACTGCTTCAAACAAATAGGGTCACATGGAATTGATGTCTTCAAAACAGAGGTTCAGAACCCATAGGGTTGTGACCCCACAGATGTGCGGGAGTTTTGTTGTGGGAAATTCATAAGAACGACATATTATTTATAATATATACTGTTCAAGAATAGTAATAATACCAATAGGTGATAGATAGATAGATAGATAGATAATAATAACTTATATTAATAACAATCTATTTTTTATTTATTAATAAAATAAATAATTAATAATAACATATATAATATGAAACAATAATAATAATTATAAATCATTGTTCTTCTTTTATTATTTTTAATTCTAAAAAATAAACAAAATATATGACTATTTATTCATATTAATAATAATTATTAACAATGTTAAATAGACATATACGTTGATATTTTTGCTTATCGTATATTTTTATTATTAATTGTTTGCCACCTGTGAAATCCAGCTAAAGTATTTAGCTTAGTTCTGTTATGTGGGTGGGGCAGGGTGGAGTTAAATATGGGACTGCAAGATTTTTGTTACACAAAATAGAATTGGGGTTATAAAAGGTTGCGAACCTCTTTTTTAAGCTCAAACTAGGTGCTAAGGTGCAAAGACTGTAAGTTCTGGAGAGAAGCGTGAGGAAAGGGTCACAGGGAGTTCAGAGAGAGTGGATGAGTGATGGCCGTAGAGTGAGGGGCTCTGTTGCCGGGTCTTGTACTTTTCTGTGCTGGCTGATGGGCCTCACAGCAGTAGCCTGAGACTTGATGGATTGGCAGCCAGTGAAAGGAAATGTTGCCCCCTCCCTTTTTTTACACAAACACACACAATTTCTCTCACACCACCACTATCCCATCATTCCCCCTCCCACTGCTTGAATGAGAGATTTGCCCTCATATTTTGCTCCCTCCTCCCACCTCAACAGAACCAGCTGCCCCTGGGCCGCACAGGAGACTGGGGGAATGTAGCGGGACACGAGGGATAAAGAGTTTAGGGGGCTGGACATCTTATGACCAGGTCAGCGGAGGGGGCCGCCCAGAGGCAGTCTGACTGACTGAGGCTGAGCTTGATCTTGTTGTACCTGGCTGGACACAAAAGGGACCTGGAGCAGCAGGGTAGGGCTACTAAAATAAACATCAAAGGAGTGAAGGGGATGCATAGCGGACCCTTTTGTTGCCTGGAAATGGAGGGCTCCCCTGGGGGGTGTCGGCGCTAAATGAGATGGTCTGTCTCGGTGCGTTTCCTGGTGAAATATTTTTGATAAATAAATCACAGGACCCATGACGCGTTAACCGCTTAGCGTCCACCAGGCCACAGAGATAATCTGAACGTACACATTGGCTTTTTTCCCTTTATACCAGCTTTTTCTCCTGGTGGAATGGAGGGAGGTAAGGCGGCATGTCATTTGAATAACGCCTTGCTATGTAGGCTTCCTCTCGGAACGCATCATACACACATACAGTTGTGTTCCACCTATTGTTTGCCGCACTCACTCCCCTGAAAATAACAAATCCATTCTGATGCGTGTCTCTGTCGTGTCAAAACAGAGCCCTGATAATGACATGAACTCAAACCTCTGGAGGTGTCTCTAGGGCTCCAGTGCTCTTCCAGCTATTAGGATTTGTTTGCTTGTTTGTTTTCCGTGTGTAGGGTCCCCATGGATGTGTCTAATTGCTCAACCTGATTGTGTAATATATTCACAGTCAAGGAGAATAGAATAGCGTGTGTGTTTGAGTTCCTCTGTGAGCGCTGCTGTAAGTATGTCTCATTTGTACCTTGTGTTCTAATAAATGTTAAACTGTCAAATAATGTGTTGTGTGACACATACGCTGTGTAACGGTTTCTTATGTAAAAGAAGATATAATAAAACAAAGCCACTCAGACATGCATTATTTGCGTGAGTGTGTTTGTAAACCGGCATGCGTCTGTGAATGTGGGAGGTTTCGTTCGTGTGTGTGTGTGTGTGCATTCCACCGATTAAACTGCTTGCGTCTGCGCGTTTGCTCGATTGTGTGCGAGATTGGAACGCGCGTGTGCCTGCATGCGTGTGCGTGCACTCAAGCGGTTGAGATGGTGGCGGTAAAGGGAGGGCTTCTGGGTAAGAGATGATTATGCCCATCTGTGGTGGATGCCAGGTGTGCACTCCCCACCCCCACCTCTTCTCTTCTCGTTCCTCCTAGTAACGCTCCACTCCACTCATCACCCTCCATCAGCCTGCTCCAGCTGCCAGCCGCCATGCTAACTAGTACCAAGGGGCGCTAGCGTGCCTCCGCAGAACGCACTTACCAGCCAAAGCGAAGCAACTCTGCAGTCGCAACTGGATGAGACACTGTCCAACAGGGCCTGACACCTGCTGTGGTCATAGACTTCCTCTCGGTATGCTTGCCCTGTGAAAACACATTGAAGTCTGGGACTCTAGTGTACTGACGTCGACTGCTGCATCAGATTTTCCTGCTGTTGATTGCTTGTTGCTTTTTGGTCAATTTAGATTCGCCTCACCTACAAAAACACAGTGTGTGTTTGCTCGCAGGGGCGATTTCTGTGATCCTACTACCAGCGTGCATAAGAGATCTGAATGATCTGCAGCGGCACCCTATTCCTGCAAGGCTGTCACCCGCGCACGCACGCATACATGCACGCACGCACACACACACACTGTAGGGCCACCCCACACAGAGAGGACGCGCCTCGTAAAACACCCCACGACGGGCTAGATTGATCCCCTGGTGAAAATGGGCAATATTCCTACTGCATCGATATCAATAAAGCGTCTCAGGCTGGAGGCAGTGCAGGCCTTCTTTTTGTTTCTCTTCCGTGGTGGAAGAAAAATCCATAGACAATTGATGGTGTCTGGAAGAAAGGCTCTATTGGAGTATATCAAATCAGGCTATCGAAGAGAGGAAAGTTTGCCCTGTAAATTAGACTGTTTGCTCCAAGTTCAGTGATAAAGAGAAAGGAATAGGCATGTCTTTTTTTTCTGATATGCTCAGGTTGCTGTGCATCTGCAGCACGCTTACTATCAGACAGCAGCTGGTGATATATAGGATGTTTAGGGTTTAGCTCGAGAATCACGATCATTTATTGTTGACTGACATTGACTGTCGACTGTGGGTGTTCTTTTGGTAAGCAAACCTATTTCTGTTATCTCTGTGTCTGATTGCAGGTTTAGCGATGCAGAGGGATGGTGCCCTTCACAGAATGCTTTGTAGATGAAATCAGGCCAATCAGTAGCATAATGAGAGGTGTAATATGTCCCCAGAGGAAGTTGGGGGTGGGGGTATCATATTGCCAGAGAGCCTCTTCTTAGACTATATAATCTCTCCATACACACTTAATGATGAACACAGTCGCACACAGTGTCACAAGTGAAAAGTTCACTTTCAACTTTGCATCATAACTCCTCCCTGTGTCAATCTACGTCCTTCCCGTTCTATTAGTAACTCCGAAATGCCGGTGTAAGCAGACTACAGTATCCCCATGATAATTATTTAACAGCAGCGAAAACACAAAGTCTAATTGTAGTCTGGTCCTAATTACACATGGCTTTGTTTTCTAGGAATGCATTTCAAAGGCACATCAAACACTTTTTGAGCTGGGTGAAAAGTAATATAGCTAGGAACAAATGCAGACCTACTTTAAGAGCAAGTAAATAAATTCATTATTGGTCTATGATAACAAGAAATGTAAAAAATAGCACCAGAGAGAAGAAAAAACAGATAGTTTTATGTATGTGACTCATGCTTATTATCTCTTATTTTGTGTGTATTAGCATATGCATGAGATTTTTTTTATACTCCAGTCCTACAAGCTTGCAAGAAATCCCTCATTGACAAGAATGAGAATTCAATATCAGCAGAATTAAAAGTTTCAGGCTTTAATATGGAAATGATGCACTTGTATCCAGAGTCCAATAATTTAGCCCCGAGTTTTATACAAAGCTGATGTGCCATTCTTGACACGGTTGGATTGGTTCAGGGACGAGTGTACATGTGTGTTCTGCATTCTGCCAGGTAAAACACTCTACACATTCAGTAAATGAATACATTAATTGAAGGTGATGCTTTGTTAGGAATGAGGTCAGCCATAAACTCTTGACCACCCACATGCATAAACATAACTAAACAATGACAACAAGAGTTTCTTATGAATCGGGACTGTGTGTTGTGTGTGTTGAACCCTGAAATGTGGTTTTATAAAAAGGTTATGTTGTAAACAAATGACACTGTCACGACCAATAACATTTTGACATATCTATTCATGACAGATTTTTAGAGCCTCTCAGTTTTTTAAACCACATAATGTGTGAACTGACTTAATTGGATTGAGGAAGGCTGTCGATTTCCAATTTCTCTCCCTCTTTCTCATTCTTGTTATTTTCTACATCCCCTCAGGAACGTGGAATCCACAACATTCACTTTTGTCTGGTGTCTGTCAAAGAATAAACATCAGATATGAAATTGGAAAGAAAAAGTGCATTCCATCACTGGAAGGATGTACTTCTCTCTTATCAGATATTTGCATCTAAATTGGAGTCTTGCTCTGCCTTTGAAAAGAGCGCCATATCGAACACACACGCAGTATTTCTGACTGGATTGTTAAATGTCCAGTCACGAATGGTTGTTAGTTTTATCCTGCCCATTTATTCTCTATGAGTATTATGTCCTTTAGTATAACTTCTCTGTTGACATTCATGTTCCACCAAGTGACCTTTGCAGCCTTTTGAATTGACAATTTACTTGTCCATTCTGCCATTGTTCTTTCTGTTCTGTGATCTGTTTATTAAAACAATTTCATAACTTCAGAACATGGCAGAAATTGTCAAAAGCCCACAAAGCTTTGTTTATATGACACCAAACCCATTGTGTTTACATATTGCTTCACGGAAAACACGAACAATGTATTTTCTGCTAGATCTTTGCAAATGTTAACCACATTCAAAACATCAATAATATGAATATGCAGAGACACTTTCTTTTAATCTAGTTTATCATCTTATATATGACTTCAACCATATGTTGAGTTTACTTGACAAGCTTTACTACAAACCTGACACAAAGTTGATGTGTTTTGAAAGCAGATGCCAAATCCATCTTAACCCATTGGCCACATACAACCACAAACACTGTCAATCTATCTAAAAAAAACAATTATATTCACTGTAAAGAAAAAAAGAAAAAGGCAGAAAATGGCAGATGTGGTGCTTGCTACATCTGCTTTACTCTATTTACTCCTAACTATATATTGTATGTGTGTATGTGAGCGTATGTCTGGTCTTCCTGGTCCAGTCCTTTTTCAGATTGATTCCATCAGCGCTGACTCTAATCCACTTACTTAATGAAATACATAATTAACATATTATAATTGCAGTAAAGATGGTTTTGACAGAAATCATTTCCCGTATCTAATACCATAGTAATTTAATCTGTTCCCCACTCCCTAACACGACCCCTCCTGATTAAGTTTTGTCCCTTCATTTTTCGACTCATGGAGAGCGTGAGTCACTGTGTGTGCGTGCGTGGACGTCTCTCCTCTGCCTAGTTTGTCATGATTATTATTCTCGATTGTCCCTCGCTTTGATTGATTGACAGGGCTGTGGTGTGCAGATGGGTCATGTGACCTGGCAGATGGCGGAGAGGAATGAGCGAGCAGCTTCCCTCCTTGTGTGGTCTCACTCTTCTTCTCTCAATAGGTTTCATAAACAGAGTATTACAGAGCAAAGAGAGCGAGGAGGACAGGGAGAGAGAAAATACCTTTACAATGTTCTCTTCATTCTTGTGCTGTGCCAGAGGGAGAGATGTGTTCAATCAACTTTTTTATCAACTTGAAATACATAATTAATAATAATGATAATTAAAGGAAATAACAACTGTATGAATCACACGGCTGCGAAATGTTACAGTGGATTTGTATTTGAGCAGCTGCTGTGGTGTATTGTGGAGCTGCCAGAGTTCAAGCGGAGAATGGGTTTAAATCTTAAAGCACCGATAGAGTAACAATGAGTGATTATTGCTCTAAAGAGCCGCAGGCTCCAGGGATGTCTGTAATGCCATTACCCACTACATCATCTATCCTGGCCAATAGGCAACTGACCCCACAGTGCCCCTAGGTCACAGCAAGTTCAGGAGGTGGAAGTGCCGAGGCGTTAGGTAACACACTCAACCAAAAAAAACAGATCGAATCCTCCATATTTCTTTAACTCCCTCCCTCTACCACACACATGCACCTTCCTTCTCATACTTTCACTGGGTTCAGCCAACAGCATCAGCATACAGTGCACCCAGCAACCTGAGAAGCATGATGAAATGTTGCCCTGTTGATCAAAAGGCCTGTTCTCATCTCCTCTTCATTGCATGTTTGACGGAGACTGATGCAGTCAATAATGACATTAATCTAATCCAGTAAGGCACCAGACATGCATTAGTTACTCTTATGGAGATGCAGAACAAAAGCCAGGGACTAATAGGTTTGGGGGTGGATCTGGCTCCATGCATGTGCATCCGCTGAAACCAGAGACTTTGGGGAAGAAAACAGAGATGGAGGATGGGAAACGGAGCTCTTGAATCTGCGCATGTTAGCAAAAGAAAGAGACGGAACATGTGAGAGAAAAAGCAAGAGAGACTGTGTTGAGTAATGAGCACTGTGCTCCCAGAACAATCACGCTCTCCATTTTGCAGTGTGTTTTCACCTGATGTATTGTCTCTGTTGAGGGAAGCCTTGTAATAAGACCATTTGGGCCCCTCATTTGTGCGCATTAGAGGCAAATATCTTACAGTGCCCTTTAAAGAGCCTGGAGGCCTGGAGAAACAGCAGTCCTGATGTTCTTTCCGTGCAGGTGACGTAAAGAGAACAGCCTTGATTCTGAGTGATTATCTGCTAAAAACAAGAGCGAACCACTACAGATTCCCGGATTTATCTGTCCTGTACTCTCCGTCTAGGATTATTTTTAGCAGGTTGTGTAATTTCTGACTGTAGACGTATGAGATGATAATCAAAGCGGTCTGATTATTACAGTATATTATGTTCTTTTTGACGTCTATATCAAAACCGAGAGCTGAATAAATCCTGGGAGATTTGCTGTGTAGTCTCTTCACTGACTGGCACGTACTCGTCTTTTGATTACACACGTGCCGTGCGATTGAATTGAATTGAATTTGTGTTCGTGTGTGTAAATAGGCCATGCGGGCACGTGAGGGATATGACAAGATGAAGAGGCTTCCAGAAGCATCAGCAGAAGCAGCGTGGAAAATGATTTTAATCAAACTCACACCACTTATCGGAGCCAGCAGATGGAGGAGCCAGATTCTCTTCCCTTAAGCTAAAGATGGCCACCTGAGAAAAAAATGTGTACTAGCAAAACTTTCCAGTATGGTCATGCTATCTTTTGGCTGCATCACATATTTGCAACAAAACTATTTTATATATAAAGAAAGAAAATAAATTATATTAATCTGTTGGTTTCTGGAATATAATTGGATTAGAGGCATCACAAGAATGCATATATATTACCAAAACTGCATTGGGAGGCTTAACCGTTTTGTATTACACAGTGACGGTTAAAACAATATTATATAAAAAATAAAAACTTTGGCTTCTATTTTTTATTAAAAAAACTAAAATGGACAAAAAAGAAAAGGTCTTTAACTCTAAAGCACATGCACTTTCCTATAAAGCATCATTGCACCTGGCCTTTATAACGCATGCTTTCATACAACAATTTTTGCAAATCACATTCTCAAACCTTAAAGGAACAGTTGACCCAAAAATGAAAATTATGTCACTATTTACTCTCCCTCAAGTTGGTACAAATCTGTATACGTTTCTGATGAACACAGAGAAAGATATTTGGAAGAATACTTGTAACCAAAAAGTTATTGGCCACCATTGACACCATAGTAAGAAAATTGCTTTATAAATGTCTTTGTTGAACACGAAATGAGATATTTTGAAGAATGTAGGAAAGCAAACAGTTCTGGGAAACCAGTGTAATTTTTCCTACTATGGTAGTCAATGGTGGCCAAGAACTGTTTGGTTACAAGCGTTCTTCTAAGCATCTTTCTCTGTGTTCATCAGAACAAAGAAATGTATATAGATTTGGAATAACGCAATGGTAAGTAAATAAAGACTGTCCGTTTAAAGCCAACAAGAAGCAGGCAGGTTCTTGTTCTTGTTCAACCACACACTACCATAGCCATATATCTATTCTACGCTCTGCCGTATTAACATAAATACCATGGTTAATGTGAGCATACTGCAAGTGTGATTTAAACAACAACATTACCCACAGGTTCCCTTTCATACATGAGTCACTCTGATTCATTCACTGTGCCAAACACACACATATTTACATAGCACCTCCTATGTCAGGGTCACACTGTGTCTCCTTCCGTCTTCGGTTCAGAGACAGGAGGACATGTGCGAGGAAAGGCGGCAGTTAAAGCAGGGGGTGGGGGGAGAAGGATAAGGACGCTCTGAGTGGCAAGCGTACACGAATACCGCCACATCAACTGCCAATATGTTTGGAGGCCTTGGTAACAGCATGTGGTCTCTGGGGAGAGCTGCAGCAGTTCAGGAGAATATCAGACGGAGAGGAAAACAATTTCTGGTGCCAATAATGCAGCACAGATGAAAAATGTTTTAATATTTGCCGCTGCTTTATGGCAGCCACCGTGACAGTGATGGAGTCAATGTCAGCTTTTTCCTTTTAAATGTCATGCTCTGTCTCTGTTCACTCTGCGTGTGTGTGCATTCGTTTTGTGTGTGCGTGCGTGTGTACACGCATGAAAGGATTTCTGTGTAGCATGTGTTGATATACACAAAGATGTATGTGTATTATTTTCAAGTGTTTTGTATTTGTTGTTGTGTGATATCCCAGCAGCTGGCAGAGTTCACTCATCTTCTCTTCATTGATCACGCAGGGCTTTTTTGTCCACATTATTCAGTAATAGCGCACATGCCCGGTGCCCAAATCCACAAATGTCTTTCTCTCCATAATGAGCGATTTACCCCCCAAACGCCCTCATCACCTCCTATCTCTCTATCACGGTTTTCTCTCTCTCTCTTTCAGTAATCATAAAGCCACTCTTCGCTGTCAAGAAAGACACTTGTCTCAGCAGCTTGGTTTTATTATTTATTTTTAATTAGTTTTTATATGCGACAACGATGGAAGAAATTAATTAAGAAACACAGCACGGTTAATTATATATAATGTAAACTGTGCACATACATAACAGCTACAGTATCTAGTAACTATGTAACCATATCATGGCTCAATCATTACATCACACACAAAAAAACGCCCATGTATAACCTCATGACCTAATTCACATGTAAATAACATATTAAAAAAGCTTTGACCCCTTCCTGAACCAAGGCTCCACCCAGTCTCACATGACCCAGACATGCACTCAGAAGGAGGAGTGAATTAGTTTTCTATTGTCATTCAAACCACCACCCAGCACACTAAAAAGAAGCAGTCATCCCCTACTGACAGGCGGCCCAGGAAGCGGTCATCAGTGCTCTACTAAAACTACAACGTCAGGCAAAGATCACAGAGTTCACTCGCAGCATTTACATGCCCCTTACTGCCAGGGGTATAAATAATGCCTCAGAGAACAAGAGAGACAATTGCAATGAGACACAACTATACAAAGAGTTTTCAACATTTTTCCACAAATGTGACTAAAGAAATTAAAAAAATTAAATCTAAATTATATTTTAGTATGTTCAAAGTAGTCACCTTGTGCCTATAGCTTTCTTTAGCATCTTGAGGGGATGCCTTTTAAACAGTATTGAATGAATTCCCATTCTGGGCTTTTGTTGACAGTTTTTTTTTTGTCCAGGAGATCAAATTAAAACATATAATAAATAAAATATTTTTTGTAATGAAAGATATTTAGATTTTTGCACAACTGTGACCCTGTCTGTGAATTCCATGCTAATGTCTCTTTTATTATGACATAAGCGTTAAAGCATTAAAACCAATAATTTCACTATGATTTCAAATTGACATGGCCTTACTCACTCAATATTAAAGATATTAAGATTATTTTATTATTTTATGTAGAAAACTGTAAATCACACAAAAATATTTTGATACTATTTTTTAGCGTATATTGAATTTTATATATTTTTGGCAAAATCAAATTAAAATTTATTAAGCCTAACTCTATAGTACGACGCCTTAAGAACATTACATATTTGAAAAAATATCCCAAAAATAATAAAACTTTATAATTTTATCATAAAAGTGGGTTACATAATCTGAACTCCATATTTCTTCAGATATGTATTTAAAGTTATTATTAGGGTAACTATTACTGAAATTATGGTTACAATATTACCCTCATGTTTTGGGTAAAACACAATAGTAAACTGTGCTGTGTTTAAAACGAAGTTAGGTCACACTTTAGAATAGAGGCCAATTCTCAATATTAACTAACTATTAACAACAACTTTTGCCTCAATAAACTCCTAACTACTGCTTAGATTTAGGCATTGAGTAAGATTAAGGGATGTAGAATAAGGCATTTATATGTGCTTTATACACACTAATATACAACCAATATGCATGTTAATAAGCAAGTAGCGATGAATTTATGTACCTTAATATAGAGTGTAACCAAAAGTTAGATCCCCATTCCCATCAAAACGAACCAAAAACAAAATTTGTGTTTTGATTTTTTCGAATCAGACCTGTCTTTACGTTTTTCTGCTGAGCCCAATTAAGAGCCTTAATCAGCTAATGACTCTGGCTCGGCCCGTTAGAGGGGAATTAAGCAGGTAGGAATGATGAGGGTGAGGAGGAAGGCAAAATGCTGAGGAGACTGTTTGAGTATCTCTGGTGTAAAATTAAAAAAGAAAGAAGAAGCGATTAAAAAGAGAACAAGCCGGAGCAGAATGAGTGCTAGCGCTCTTTTGAGGCACTGAATTAGCCCATACCAAACACACATACACGCAAACAAAACACCCTCCGGAATTAAAAAGTGGCAAAATTAAAACTGGCCTGTTTATCAGAGCACTAAAACTTATAGCATTTAGGTTAAATTTAGAAAAATAGAATTGTTATATTCAGAAGTTTGTCTTGGTTGGAACTGTTTTATCATATATTCTGGAATAATACCATGATTCAGTTTGCACATTATTGTCTTATGAATTGATTCTTCTCCTGTCACGTTTTCTTCATCTCAACTCCCTTTTTTTAATGTCTTCAACCCGACAGGAGCAATCTGCTTGAATATCTTGAATTCAGATCTCACGAGCAGATGAAGTATAGTGTCATCATCACCACTCGATAAACAACACAGAAAGACTGACATCAATAAACATGAACAAACAAATAAATACACCAAAACAGTCTAAGTGTAATAGATCCTAATCTGACATATGTTATTAGTTTCCACACACAGATTTTGACCCAAAGACATTCTGATCAACAAATCACAAACAAAACTTCAGAAAGCTAGAGCAGAAACATTCTGCTAGCAATTCTCTAGCAGTCAATTAGCCAAGAAACATAAATAATATCTTTGTTAAACTAAGTGCAATGTTAACAATTAACTTTTAAAATGAACCACATTATTTTGAATGCAACAGAATATTGAAGAAAACTAAGTTAGCTTGTTAGCTCTTTAACTGTGTGGTTAAGTCAGTTGTACCTGCTACGATGTTACAGACTTTAATACCCCTTTTGCTCTCTCTCAGCCGCCTTCTTTCTGTGTTTGCGAGCCGGAGTGGGCAGGGTTTGTTGAGAGTAGCTTTAACTTTTGCCAGAGGCTTTAGCAGCCATAAAAACAGGCCTGGGCTGAAGCAGCGGCTGGCTAATCTCTTCATATCTTGTGAGGCCCATTCTGCTCGACGCCGTGGGGTGCCACACTCTTATTCCCATGCCCTGTATTTCACTTCACCTTTTTTCTACTCTATTTTTTAGTTTCTTGAATCTCTCTCTGTGCATGCTCTCTCTCTTTCTGTCTGTCTATTGGATAGTTCCCAAAACAAATCAAGCTCATCTTCTGGTGACTGGATGGAAGAGAGAGAGTAGAGCGTGTGATGCTAGAGCTTTGTGCCCACCCCTCTCACCTCCTTTTTCTCTCTCTGTCTCTCTCTCTTTAGGCCTCAAGCAGTCAGCATCTGGTAGCCCACGAAACGGGTATGTGTGTGTGGCGCAGCAAGCACGAGACACACACTGGCAGCATTTGAACGACAATAAAGACGCACAAGCCGTGCGCGCACGCACGCACACACACACACGGACAGTGTAGCACTGTTTGAGTGATGGTTAAAGAGACAGCTGGTGTGTACTCAGCCAAAGTTCCTCAGCCAAACATAAGCTTGTCCGACCTTCAGAGGTCTGGCAGAAGTGCCTGCGTTCTGGGCATTCTTTACAGACAACTTGCAAAGACGGCTTCTAGCACTCACCTATGCCTATAATAACTCAAGCCATTACTCTCCCTGGATCTCTCCTGTCCTGATGAGTTTTATGGCAACTTTGTTTATTTGTATTGTTTTAGGTGGGTCTGGGTATGTTTGTCGTCACGTTTCCCTCTCAGTTCATCAAGTTTCGACATCGCGGAAGAGTGGATTGTGGAAATGGGTAGGCAGTGTAAATCAGTGAGCGTGTGGGTGTGTGTTTGTGTAAGCCGGGAATATGTGTGTGTTCTTTCATGTCAAAGCAGGTATGAGGTTGTGAATGTGTATGTGCGCCCGTGTCCGCGTGCGTGTGTGTGTATTAGACATTGTGAACGCTGAGAAGGGATGAGTGTTTTTTGACGCCTGTCGGACTGGGCCTGTCACAGTGGAACAGGAAGGTGTCATCAGCCCAGGCCTCAGAGCTGGAGCCCGTCAGCCAGCCGGACCTGTGCACCCTGATGAGATGACAGCCGGCGTAGCACAGGCCTGTCTCAGGCCTCCCAGAGAGAGAAAGCACCTGATAGAGCACCAGCAAGCAACCATCTACCTGTCTGTCTGATACACTTGATACAGTGTACATCCACGGCCCTCTTTTGGTTTTGAAAGTGTCCGTGTACTGTATGTGCATGTCTCACATTCCATCTCTTCTGAGTGTTACTTTTTGAGCTGCACAGTCCTTAAACCCACAAAATACAATTTCTCCAAAAATGTCAAAATAAATGAATGAGATAAATACAGTACCCCTTTAAAGTTATTGAACACAAAAAATGTCCTTGCATTAAATCTTAAAACATGAGGCCAAGAGCATCGAAAACAAATGAACTAACTTCACCTATTAAGCAGTTTTTGCTTTTACGTTTTGACTGATCGGTCCCAAGGTTATTTTTAGTGGATGAAGTCAGTTCCTCTCAGATTCGCACAGGGGTCCTCGCATGCTTAACTATGGGTAGGTTCCAGTGAGTTTAATAATACTAAAACCTTTTTCCTTCATTATGTCAGTTATACAATTTAAATATGAACAAACTTGTTTTTGTGTAATGTATTGCTTATCTTACTGTAAATAAGTCATATCACAGTAAATCAAATCTTCTTTGAGCTTTTGAGATTAAGGAGCATGAGAACATACTACTCCAGATCTCAACCCTAGTGCAAAATGAACATTTATTGATCATTTATCATGGTGCGAAATCCAAAGATGACTTCTTAACTAAATAAGCTGTGTTATATTTTACATATGACAAGGGCATTTTTTATTGGTGCAGCAAAAATATGAAAATAAATAATAAAATAAAGATTTAGTTTCAGGGGTCACTTTACAAAAACTGACCCTGAAAATTACAAGCTAATAATTACAAAAAAGCTATGTTATAATAAACATCTTTTTAAAATACAATGCATTTGAAGAGTTCATTTGCAACATTTGCTTTTTTTATATTTTCAAAAATCATGTTCTTCCTGTGTTTTATTGTTAGTAAGCTATATTTATATATTTTTTTTGAGCTATTATTACTTATTTAAAACAACACAACTGCAGTTTGATTGATATTAACTGTAATGCACAATAAAAAAAGATTTTAAACATATATCATATCATATAATGTAATAATATAAAATATATTGATTTATTGTTGTTTAATCCATTAGCCAATCATTCATTCATACAGTACAGTGATCTGATTTTGATCTGACAAAACAGTGACAGGTGTCTGAAGCTTTCCTGATGATGTGCGCTTCACATGAACAATTGTCACATTACAGATGTTCAAGCCCATTGAGATCACACTTCCCGTTCTACAAGCTAGCAGAGTCAAATGTAGAAAAATCAAACATGCTTTATGGTACTGTCGTGTAAAATGATCAAACAAGATGCTTCCTCTTGCTGTGTCCGCGTTCCCTTGGGTCTTTGTTAAAACTGACTGAAATTACCCACGATGCTCAGTGTTGCTGCCTTTGCACGCCTGTATTACGCTCATTTTCTGGGTGGCAATAAATATTAGAATAAACTGCACCAAAGCGAGTCTGGTCAGTGCCTCTGCTCCCTGTCTGCTCCCGTTGCCACGGCAGCTGAGTGACAGACAAGCCTGGGGGGGCTGAATTAGATGAGGTGACAGAGGGTAAGAAACCAAAGGTCTCTTTTTTCCCCCTGCACCCTTTTTTCTTCTTCTCGTCAAGTAAATTTCGCCTCAGGAAGGATGAACATCATAAAGCTGAGAGGAGAAGAGAGGCCCTCTGTGATTGTTGACGCCTGCCAATAAATCACATTTTTAATTATCGGATACACGACAAGGAGCAGTGACAACGTGTTTTGCCCCCACCTAAGAGACTGGATTCACAGGAGAGCGCTCTGTCAGCCACGGTCATGCAGTTTTCAGAGGTTCGCGACTGACACAACACAAGAACACCTCTCACCTCCTCAGCCACAGAAACCTGCTAAAGACTCAAGCTAAACAAACATTCACAAATTGGAATCATGTGCAGCAGTCTACAGCCAGTGTACAATAGCTAGAGCCATGAGACCTTTTGAACCAAGTGCATGCTGGGAAGGACACTGCAGGACATATGCATGCTGGGTAGCGACTATGCTTCATGACCAGTGAGGGAACATGCATTTGACATTTATTCCCGTATGTCTATTGATTATGTGACAGCAGCAATTTGTTTTCCCTGAGGAATTTCATTACTAACCATGATATTGGCTAAATCCAAGGAAATGTGGTTTTAGACTGTAAGCGAGTAGCAAATATGATCTCAGCTGCACGAGCGTTAGATCAGAATTTGCTTCTCCCGCAAGCTGGGGGCTCTGCATCGCAAGCTGACCAAAATGTGCATTTTATGTTAGCCATTTCACGTAGATTCAATAATAGCCCATTGGCTTGCCATCTATTAAATATAGTACATTTGCTGTTCAAAACCACAACATGGAGAAACATTTGGCTGTTGAATAGCATCCAGGTATCCGTCACCAGCCACATGTGTTTGTGTTTTTTTGGTTAGTCTTACATTACTTCCTAAGAAAACTTTATCATGCATGAACATTTGCACTTGTGTCAAAGTAATGGCTTCTCAATAGCGGTCTTTTGGATGCGAAAATCGATGTAAAGAATAAGATCCATTACTAATATAAGGAGTAGATTTAAAACATACAGTAACACAAGATGAAACAGATCATTAATCTAAGTTTGGGGATTCAGTCTGTTATTGCTACAAGTGTCTCGACGTCTTTCGCAATGGAGCCGCAAACTTAATGAATCCAGCAATGTTTGAACCGCAAGTTTGAACTGTCATTAGATGATGTTTTTTGATACACATTTATCAATGTGGTTTATTCTGTCTCACACTGAAATCCATATAAATAACTGCGTTTGAGCCCCCTTTGGATTTGTGGAATAAATTGGACTGATGAGCTGCCAGTGTCAATACACACTCCCCCAAACCATTCTGTGACAACTGAGATGTGCAAAACTGCATGTTTTTAAAATCATGGGTTTCCTGGCTGACTAGTTGGCTAATCGCATAAGACAAGCCCTGAGAAATTAGGCAGTTAACCTCACTAATCGACTACTTGGTTGTTGGACAACTAGACCATTGTGACCTCTTTCTAGTAAAAACATATTTAAAGGACCCTCCCTCTTGCCACAGTTCCATAACATACCCCACTGCTCATTCTGCTGAATATCTTGAGTGATGATGCTCTAATCCAAAAACACTCCAAGGCCTCCAACAGCAATTTCACTTTGATAAATGAAAATAGCATGTTGCATTTATGATGTCACAATGTTTGTGCTGGAATTCATTATAAGTGTCGGTTTAGCATTTTTACAGCTAAAACGCTTACAGACCAGCTGTGAACGCTAAAAAAAAAGAAAAGAAAATCGCACCGCTTTCATACGCTATCAGTTCCAGTCGCAGCTCTGTTTGGTGTTATTCTCACTCCGTTGTTGACACAATGTTCTTGCGCTAGACCACCTTCCTGGATTTCCCCCAAATGCTGATGGTGATTCAAGCCCTCTCCCCTTTTCCTTCACCAATCCTATAGTGAACTCCACATTTTGTCTCCGAGGCACAGGAAAAGAAGCCACAGGCACTGTGATTTACGAGTGCTTAGCTCACTAATTCTTGCCGGCCCGAGCAGGAGGCATACATGTTGTGTTGGCTAAGGCGGTGCTTGTACTATACGCCTGGACACTTTGTACATGACACTTTCCTTACACACCACCTCCCCACTCGGATTTCATTTAAAGACACTAATTCAAATTCTCCACAGCAGTGACACACATAATGGCTACTGCAAACTAAAATTTACAGCACGGTCTTTGTGTGAATGTGCCACCTGGATGGTGTTTCTTTCAGGTAAAAAAAATATGAAATGTGACCCTGGATCACAAAACTTAAGTTGCACAGGAACATTTTTATTAATAGCCAAAAATACATTGTATGGGTCAAAATTATTGATTTTTCAAAAATCATTAGGATATCAAGTAAAGATCATGTTCCATGAAGATATTTTGTAAATGTCCTACGTAAATATATCAAAACTTTATTTTTATGAGTAATATGCTATGCTAAGGACTTCATTTTTACAACTTTAAATGTGATTTTCTCAATATGTTTATTTTTTTGCACCCTTACATTCCAGATTTTCAAATAGTTATATCTTGGCCAAATATTGTCCTATTCCAACCATCCATCTTTTGGGTGATGTAAAAATATAAAGTTCGAAAAAAAAATCTGTTATTTTTTTCTTCATAAACTCAAGTGCATATTGTCATAAAAGCCAAAACAGAAACTATTAAACTATAATACATTTTTTTCAGTTTTAACCTTTTAGCTTTAAATATGAAATAGTTACATATTTGATAATACAACTCATTTTATTTTTTTTATTTATTTATAACAATGTAATTTATTTAAGCAGAAGAAACATTTTTACTCTTGGTATCAGTCTTAGTCAAAATCAGCTGTAATGAATAAAATGAATTTCTCAGAATCTCTAGTTCATTGTAATATGGGCAACTAAACTGTGCTACCACCTCGCTTGATTTGTCCTGTAGGGGGCGACAAACTTTTTGGTGCGTCATTAATTTGACCTAAAATGATAAATATGAACAAAAAAGTCTTCCCTATCATATATTTACAAACTCCAATTAAATGCAGTTTCATATATATCCATGGAGTCAAGCATTTTTTTTTTACCTAAGTCTGTTAGGAGAGAAGCCCATGCACATCAATGTAACAAATTGTTTTGATCAGCACTCAAGAAGCTTAAGAAGATAAGACATGTCTTAGCAGAGCTGGAAGGAGTCCAGCAGCTATTGATGAAACAAAGAAACAAAGAACTGGTTAGACAGTTTGAGAAAGGAGAGAGAAGACTGAGAGCGAGAATAAGATGTAATGTGAGTCATAATGTTCCAAAACAGTATTCAGAAAAAAACATCCCTAACATAAGGAACCAGGCATAAGAGGGTGCTTCTGAAATGTGCTTTTTGCCATGACTGCAATGGCAGCTAATTTTGCACAGTGGACTGGGTAACCTTTTTGGATCAATGGATTACAGCCTTTATTATTCAATCATCATTACCATTTACCATAGTGTATGGAACCAGCCATGTTGACATGATATGAATCGCATTTATTTTTATAAATATAAATATTTTTATAATACATTATGCCAGATTGTCATGCTGACAAAATTGCCTTCACTTTTCATTAAAGCTTCAAAAAATGAAAAGAGAACAGCAGCATCAACAGTGTAACTCTGTCATAAGTTCTTTTAATGGAGTGCGTTGCTGTTTGGGACATGTGCAGCAATAGCTGAGCTGTTATGGTGGAGTTCGGCCCCACGGTGACGGTACGGGTCCCTCTCAGGAGTTGAGCGGCTCTGGAAATATGGACGTCGGGAGAGAATGTGGCAGATGGCTGACAAGGCATTTTTACCCATAACGCCCCAGTAAAACTTTAACTCTCGAGATTTAGTGCTAGAGCTCTGCACTTAGCAAGCTGCAGCCAGGGTCATATTTTTTCAAAAGTCCCAAACTGATGGTTCTGCAAGCTTTGCATAAACATGCTTTATTGATTGCGTTGTTAAAAGATTCAAAGGGTCAGTATCATTTAGCTAAAGACAGTTTTAGAGGACAAATAAAAGCCAAAAATTGCTCAAACGTTTGGGTGTGGAATATTGATTTGTTTTGGGGGGGAGCAAGAAGCAATTCAATTATTCATCTTGTTATAATGATGACTGATGCAGGCATTATGCCGTCATTTCTGCAAAATAGTTTTAAGCTAAAACATTTGGATGGTAATAAATACAATAAAACCAAAAGCAAACATATGTACATATAGGTTTATAACGTAGAGTCAGGGACGACGATCCCTAGTCAACAGAGCATGCGAAAAACGACGCGAGTTAAAATAAAGGAGCCCAAATCTCTTGCACAGGAACATTGTTTGACATGTTCATTTTCTTCATGACAGCCTGGGCAGAAACTAACAGCCGGCTTTGTCTTCATTGTACCAAGTTTATGAAAACATTTCACTTCCACAGTCATTTGTATTCGACTATGCAAAACAAGCTCCCTGATAGGATGTGTCATCCTAATTGGGCCCATGATGCCAGTAGGCCGGGAATTATGGGAAGGGGCTGATGGGGAGACGGGCTGAGCAGAGGAAGGGATGTGCCGAGAGAGTCATCCCTCTTACCACGCCAGACGCCAGCCGAGTCGAGGGGCACACAAGGGGGGTTGATGAGAGCGTGCTGGGGGGGGGGTATGAGGGGGCATTACGAGGCACAGGTGACACAGTCTCACATCTGCAGCTGCCAGCATTTGGGTTGGCTTGTTTGCTGTAGTTTGAATGGATAGAGGGGTGGGGTTGCTGAGACCGTGGAGATTTGGTGAGGGGGTAAAAGGGAATTTTGTTTATGGTGCACAGCTGCTTGTGTCACTTCTAGGGACCCGTAAAAGCAAAAAGGAAGAGCGGTTGTAAATGAGTGAAGAAAACAGCAAGCATGCTTAGTCTAATGCTTCTGTACGATTAAACCTAAAGCTGATTCATGTTTTCTGATTGGAGGCATTTATATGTACATTCAAATATATATATATATACAGACTTAAGATTGCAATCCCTACTTAGGTCAACTATACCAAGAATAACACACTTTTTTAAAAAAGAACAATGCACACTTACTGCTGATATCCACAAGCCGCCTTAGCTTCCGCCCAACATTTCCCGCTCATAGTTTATCATCTCAGCCGGACCTTGGTCCAGTGTAGGCACGTTCCTGACATCTACGTACACCCAGAAGCAGGACCATCCGTTAGGCATGACAACATAGAAAAAGGGCACAGAGCGCAGGCCTGAGAGAGGCACTGAGGTGGACAGTTGCGAAGCTAGCTCGGTTTATCTTCCAGCATTAACATGATGGAAAATATGAATACTAGAATCTTATCGCAGGTGTGCTTTATAACAACATTCATCATAAGACATATTATGTTTTTATCAAGTAAGGGGGAGCTACCGATTCCATTTCCTCGCTGGTCAGCACGGGATTCTGCACGCCTGTATTATCCCGATTTCAGGAGGAAACAAGGAAAAAGTGTAAGGAAAAGATTATAAATCCTGCCGCTGCTTTTTCTCCACTCCTTGTTGCCAACTCTGTCTTGAAATTAACTCAAGATCCACGGGCCGAGGGCTTTAATAGCAGAAAATAATAAAACAGATGTCGGCTGAATCTGTTACATTTATATATTAAAGGCTAGTGAGGGTGTGATGTACTGGCTGATAAACGTAAGGAAATCCTTCAAGCCTTTCTGTTTTAATAATTCTGTCAGCCTCACAAACCATCTGACCATTGTGCTAAGTCATTTTAAGGGAAAAAAAGATGAAATATCATCAGTCATTATTATCATTTAATGCATCTTTTGTGCTCTTTTACTTTCCCACTTTGACTCGCAACAACCAAACGCATTTGTTGCAGAAATCTCAGGGCAGGGGAATGGGAAGTTTGCCACCGAACAGTAGGAAAGAGGTTCGATGATGGCTGCCTGTTTTACAGAGTCTGTGGGGAATTTACAGATGGTGGATCTGTATCATTAATTCACTGTGGCTGGAACTCAGCTGAACTGATTCATTGTCTGTGGCACAAGTGAGAGTTAATGATAGTTTATTCATAGTTTTAAAATGTCTTTAGTCAGAATGTGGCTGTCCACGTAAACCTGCGTTTGATTCATGGAACAAAAGAACCACGCCGTGCCTTTCATTGCCATCGGGCCACGGCGGTTTGAATACCAACAAATGACTTCTCAATCACAGAACTTGTCAGAAACAATTTGGAGAACATTTATGTGTCTTTACTTTCAATGCAATTTTAAAAACCTTATTACATGAATCTTCTAGAATGCAGATGTAAAGCTTTAAAGGGGTCTGTAACACTATACTGCAATAGTTTGCAATACAATCCTTTGTCTAGTTACATTTTCCAACAACAAACATACACATGCTTTAATAATTTATGCTATAAAAATATGTA
The DNA here is from genome assembly GCA_026939265.1 of Oreonectes daqikongensis. NCBI lineage: Eukaryota > Metazoa > Chordata > Actinopteri > Cypriniformes > Nemacheilidae > Oreonectes > Oreonectes daqikongensis. The sequence goes on along the minus strand of JAOTQM010000343.1, from coordinate 4,096,614 downwards.
TTAAAAAGTGAGGTAAGCTATTCTTACAGAAGTAACCATTTAGCTTACCGGGCTAAACCTGTGTTTAAAACAAAAGTGAACGAAACATACCAAGTTAAGCTTATATTGTATCCCACCTCGGTTTAATTGTGCTAGCTAAATACATGGGACTTAATCAAGCTTAAAAATAACAAACAAACAAATAAAAGAGGTCCTGGGAGAACTCATTAGAGGCCTTGTCAAACTCCAAGAGACTACATAATTACTCACCAAAATAAAAATGCAAAGCTATTTTGTTTGTATTCCTTTCTTCTTTTACGATTACTGCTGAACTAAGGTCAATGAAAGCCAAAGTTTTACTCATTTGAAAAGTTTGATTGAGCAATGGAAACTGTGACATACGTGATCAGCCCCGTAGAAAGAGACTTCATTCTGAAAAGGCCTGTGCATGCGTCTCACATAGAACATGAACCACCACTTATGCTGATGTTCTAGTTCTGTCTGCGAGGAAAAAAGGAAAGAAAGAGAAAAATTACATTTCCTGATTCCTCTCATTAAAAGAGATCGCATGGCCCGCTGACAGCGAAGTGAAAAGAGTTAAACATAATTTCTATAAATAAATCTTTTTTTGTCATTTTAATTACTGGATCAACGGTGCCTTTGACGAATGGTCATCCCATCAATCTTTAATTAAAGACACGCATTGCAGATTTAGCACGATGTTGTGCTTGATTGAAAAATAAGGGAATGATATTTCTATTAGAGGCTGGTTTATTAATAACATGTCATGGCTTTAAAACACCAATCCAACAGAGATTTAATCAAAAGGAAATGATAGACAGTTTATATGTTAGCAAATGCATATTGCATGTCTTTTTCTCTGCTTACATTTCTTAGTACCACCTTTTTATTTTTGTCTTTCACTTTATTCCCTTTCTTTGTCTTTGTTACATTGCTGTATAACTTACTAACTGTATATTTTTTTAACAGCAAATGGTTAGTGAAAGCTGTTTAACCTTAGGACAAGCACCACATTTTAATAGGAGCTTATATGATTTTTATTAAATTATCAAGTTCTTCACATTTTATCTTTATTAACACTGCCTTTAGATTTTTTCTCTCTTATGAATCATTGTGTTGTTTAATAATTATATTTTGAAAATAAGTCAGTAGGATGTTTAATGGGATGTTTCATTGTTATACTGTAAGTTGTGCGTCCCTATACAGTAGTGTGACAACATGGTCTTTCTCATACACACACGCACGCACGCACGCACGCACGCACGCACACACACACACACACACACTTATTTGACAAGTGAAAGACAAAAATAAATAATGTGTGAGTGTGTGTGGGATTACAGTGTCAGTTTTAAAATAAATGTAAAGGTCATTTGCTCTCTCTGTTCACTGAAAGAATAAAAGAATACCGCAATGTCAATTTTTCCCTCATTAAATGACAGATGTACAAACAGTACTTTCCATTGTGTGTAAATACTACACAACGCAATTCAGTCTTAATTAATATCTAAACTGCTTAACCCTCATAAATCCATACAAACCTATGCCAAGAACAATGAGGTATTTTGTGGATGTGATTGCATCAGACTGAGGAAAGTTTCAGAACTTTTCCTACTTCCCAAAACTGTTATTTTTCTGTCCTTGTTTTAATCTTTAATGCTTTCTCATATGAAGAGAGAGAGAGTCAGGGAGCTCATGCTACTCTCTTGACCCCAATGCTACATGTTTGTTGTGTTGGGTAATTCTTCTTCCTTCCCTCCCAAGATGAGCCCTCCGGTTTATTTTTAAGTCATCAATTACTCAAACTTCAGCCCAACTATCTCTCCCCTACCATCTGGGTTCCATACCATAGTCTTAAATGCAGCCCAAATAATGACAACCTTCTCCCGACTGTTAATTTACGAGACCGAGGAGTCGTATTTCATGTGTTATCATGCCTCTCCATTTGATCTTGCGTATCTTTTCCCCCTGCATCTGTGCGCCCACGTGCATAAATCTCTTCGTCTCACACCTTGTCACAAGGCCAGAAGATGCTTAAGGTGCAAGGAACTCGGTGCTTCAAACTAAATAAGGGGGAAAGAGTGTTGAACAAAGAACAAAGCAGGAGAAGGGTGAGGAAAAAACATGGCGAATATGGCAAAGTGGCTGCCGGAATTAAAAGTCAATTCAGATTTGAAGTAACGTGGCAGGTGATCTAAAGAATTAGTTCTCATCTCCACTAAATTATTGGCAGCCATGGGCATACATTTTGAAATACAGGTGAGTCTCGACTACATCTGCATGTGTAACAATACTTTATTGCATTTCAGATCTTCCTTATCTGTTTTATATTTACATTGTTCAGGTCATTATTGTTATATGGCTTAAATTAATTCTTTATGCCTGCAATGAATTGTAAAACACAATGTTCTGCCCCAGTTTGGTAGATTTGCAGCTTTTGTCTAAGTCTAAGTGTCTAAGTCTAAGTGCATCTTTCTTTCCCGCTACACTTTCCATAGTCTATTTTCATCTTCATTGTAGTGTTATTTTCACCCCTAATGAAATCACACGCAAATCGCCCAAAGTGCTGACGGAGGCTGCGGGCGTTAAAAGCCAATCCTCCGCGGGCCTCGTTTAGAAAGCAACCGTTTTATTTATTGTCTGTCTCATCTTCTCTCCTCCTCCTCCTCCTCCTCCTCCTCCTGCTCTTCCTCTCCAAAATGTCCCTGCACTTCTTAAAGCTCACCGGCCATAACAACCTAAGAGGGCTTATGCTAAGCCAGGCAGAAAATAATAATATCGTGAAAATATTAAAAACACACGCGCTTATGCACACATACGTGCATGCATACACTCGCACAGCCTTGTAAAGTTCTTTGTATTTCGCAGTGAATGACGAGCCCCATATTTTCTTTCTGAAATGACACTTTAATTAAGCAAATGACTCTAGTGAGGGTAGAAGAAGCGTCAAGAGCTTGATAAGGCTGTGGAGATAAACCCTTATTGAGAGTGTTTATCAAAGACGCAGGGATCTAAACCTTTAATAGGTAATACCGAGATAAGTACGCCTTTGTGATGTTACTAGTGCAGGGATATTTTCAGAGGAGCTTATGGAAGAGGGTAAAAGAGGGATGAAATGTTTTGGGAATGAATCTGTGCTTAAGAAAAATAGAGGAAGGGGACTTCTCATCTTTACTACTCTCACAGTTCTTTTGTGTAAATGACTTTGGGATTATTGGAAGGCACAAGTTAAAATACAGCGCATGCTGTTGTGACCTTCAATAGCAGAAATGGACTATTAGCAATTTTTATGGATTCATTAGCTTTTGGGGAGACGTTTAGAATGTCACTTTTTTTAAACAGAAGAATTAAACAAATTTCTAAATAATCGTTTTTTTATAAACATTATGTATAGTATATTTTTTTATTTATTTTAAGTTTGGCAATAGGGACAAATGTAAATGCTCTAGCATCCATGTGTTTATATAAACACACTACAAGAACATGCACCACTTCCAGCAACTAATAAATTTGATACATTTATAATTTCAGCTTAATCCTCCTAACTATCGGTACTGTTTAGCGTGTTGACAAAATGTTTTATGCTCTCCTACTTGTAAGTCGCTTTGGATAAAAGCATCTGCCAAATGAATAAATGTAAATGTAGTTTATTTAAAGGGATAGTTCACCCAAAAAAAGTTGTGAACACAGTTCTGATGAACACAGAAAAAGGTATGTGGAAGAACAGTTCTTGGACCCCATTGACTACCAAAGTTTTAAAAAATTGTTTTTGTTTGTTTATATGTTGAACACACAATGATATATTTTGAAGAATGTAGAACAGCAAAAAGTTCTTGGGCACTTTTGACTAACTGTTTGGTTACAAGCATTCTTCCAAATATCTTTCTCTGTTCAACCAAACAAAATAATTCATACAGATTTGCAACAACTACAGAATGAGTAATTTATGACATTTTTGGGTGAACTGTTTATTTAAACCTGTCATCAGACTGCAACAGACAACAAGCAAACCTGACAAATCTCCCAAAAAAAGTTAAAGACATTTACAGAAATGATTCCAAGAGACCTTCCAAGCATAGACACAGTGTTGTAATGCTTTTCTGGTATTTGTACAAATACACAAGAGATATTCTATGAGATCTCAGGCCTAAAGACTACCTTGTAAATGCATGTTTTGTCACTTGCTCTCTCTCTCTCTCTCTCTCTCTCTCTCTCTCTCTCCTATTCATACACACTTTTTCTTTCTATATCTACATGTGGTTTGGGTTATGCAAACGTGTTATACTGCGGTGTGCAGATATTACTGTAGGAACAGTAAAGAAGGGAATAAAAGGAGAAACAGACAGAGAGAAAAACAGACAGAGAGGCTGTGGTGAGGTGCAGAGTTGTGCTAAAGAAGCACCCAGACTCTGCAAAATGTCATAAAAACCTTCCAGGCACCCAGCTGGGCGACCATGTAAGAGAGCCACAGATCACTTCCTTTAACATACTTCAGCACTCATGTTTCTCTGCAGGAGGAGGCCTCCGCTTTCCCAGAATTCCTGCACAGGGTTCAGGGACCACCGTGGTGTGTGTGCGGTCTGCGCATAGTTACAGCTAATAATGTGTTTCTGAGAGAGAGCAGGGTGTATGCTGCCCCCCCTCTCAGCGCTGTGCATTGCGTCCTCTAACTGTCTCTCATGGTAATGCTCAACAGCTGTGCTTAAGGATTGTACTTGCAGATGCCGAGGCTTAAATGTTCTTAGTTTTCTGACAAATATTAGAAAATCGAAACATTATAAATACATTAATTTAAAGTGTTAGTAGTTTTTTTGGGGGGTACAATTTTATTATTGTCACAGATGTGGAACGCCAAGCTATGCGCAGCTAAATGCTGACAATTATGACTATTTTAGATATGCATATGCTTTATTTTGGTTTTTTAGATATTTTAAACTAATCATAGTTTTCCACTTGGATCTGTGAAATGTTGAGTATCAGGTTCATACTTGATTTTGAAGAACTACAAACAAAATTATATCTATAAACAAAAAATAAATTAGTCTGTAAAAAGTTTTGCTTGGGTCAAATCTTGGCTTCAGACAGAATCATCCCTACAATGACAGATAGCGGTCACATTTTTTAAAGTGCATGCACATCAGCTTGTGATGGTTACATTTTTTTATAATACCCACCTTTTGGGTTTTGATCAGAAGGAAAGCTTACGTACTGTAAATTAAAAATTCTGTCATAGTTTTCTCAACTGACCTTCCAAACGCGTATGACCACTTTTCCACAAAAGGGACAAAAATAAAAATGTAAAAACTTACAATAAATTAATTTAAAGAAAAAATATATATTTAAATTAGTTTATTAAATTACATTATGATTATTTTCACTAGCGCAGCCTTACGGGTTCCTCAAAATAGTCAAAGACAATCTGAACAGAACATAAAGGTAAACGCAAGAAATGAGCTTATCATCATCGTGGATGAGCACAGAGTGCTTTGAGAAGAACTGTGGGAGGGTAGAAAGAGAAACAGAGAAAAGAGAACTCTCTTCATCAATATCGGTCTAAAGCTCTGTTAGATCTCAGTCTGTCACTTACCTGAAGCTGCCACTTCTCCTTAGCATAAGCAAGCGTGAAATGTTTACTTGAACACATTTCGGCGGGAAAGCGTGGAATAGAAGATGGCACGAGCTGCATAGGAGGTATAGGTATGTGACAGATATATAACAGAGAGAGAAAGAGAATGAGGGGTAGAGAGAGAGAGAGAGAGAGGGAAAGAGAGCTGACACTTGTTATTGCGGCAGTGTTCGGCTGAGGTATATCTTTTCTCAGGAGGATAAATTCAACGTGATGTGCCCATCCTTTTGCCTTCAAAGCACTGACATTGGCATGCAGTTCACATCATGGGACAGACACACATTAGCTGTCAAACACTTCTTTCATCTTCTGACTTCAAAGGGACCGATTGATTAGTCTAAATGGCCATTACCAAACATCCGCCACTGCAGCATGGAGAAGCAACCGTGACAAAGAGGAATACAAAATCAACGGCTGTCGAATATGATAGAGAAAGAGGCTAGGAGAAAGGGGAAAAAAGACAGGAGAAGAGAGGAGTGCAGCAACAAAAGAACAAAAAGATGCTTTCTGTCTAATTTGCAGAGGGAGAGGCTCTTTTCTCCTATAATCCGGTGAGATTAACAGCAGATTACACGTTCTTCACTGTGTCAACTAGCTTTGCAGAATAATGAGCTTTTCGTTGCCGTTGTCATCTCTACAGAGTGCAAGGTGTGTTTCGCACACTACAAAAGCAGAGGCCTTGACCGCTCGGAAGCGTTACAACAACATGCATGACTGTGGTGAGATGTTGAGAACATCCCAGACACATATATATGGACCCGCAAGGACCGGGTCATGCCCCGATCCCTATTATATATATACATATATATATATATATATGTATATATATATATATATATACTAATGGTCAAAGGTTTTAAAACACTTAAGTGGAAATGTTACTCTTTTTTTTATGTTTTGATCTGAAGGTGTCTAAAATGAGTTTCGTAGACACAAATACTGTGCAAATATAAACTTTTTATTGAATAAAATGTAAAATAAAATTGAAATGGTTGACTTTGAATGAATAATAAAAAAGAGCACAAAGCACAGAATAGATGGGAACTTCTTCAATATTGTTTAAAAAGCATCTCAGGGAAAAACCCAGAGAAGCTGCTTGATAAAATGCCAAGAAAACATTTCTGCAAATTCTGAGCTAAAGGTGACTACACTAAAGATGTTAAAATATAACAAAATAAACCGGCAATTTGTATTACTTGTGTGCTAGAGTATTTTCCACATCATAGCTTTGTGTGGGAAACAAACTAAAGTTCTCAAAACAAAATTTGGTGAATAAATCATCTCAAGAGTCCTAAAGCAAAACTGTACACAAGCCTCAAAAAGCTATTGATGGAAGCATGTTAATCCCTGCTTTGAGTGTCTGATGACTGTTTCATAAAGAGGCTGTTATTAATTAATTAATTTGTCATTATTTTTAGCATTATCATGCTAATAGTTTCAGAGCCTAGTCAAAACATTTCCCCAGCTTATCCCTGCTCAACATATGGTTACATGCATGCTTCCACCCAACCCCCACACACAAATGCACACACAATCACAGCAATGAAAAATGAAATCAAATGCTATGCCCTCGTAAAAGTGGAATAAAACCCCTGTTTCCTCGAAGACAGGAGGTGCATCTTCCCAGAGACAGATGGCGGTGTTGGCGGATATATTTTACCTCTCCTCTCCCCTCACACTGAAGCCGCGGACACTAAAAAGCCCATAAAACTCAAAGATGAGCGGATAGAGCTAATAATATAATCATTGGAAACACCTGCAAAAAGGCGCAGATGGGCCATCTCGGCCCGCCTGTCCATCAGCAGCGTGAGGGTCCGCCTCCCCATATGGAATGGTGGTGATGGTGGGGTCCACACATACACGGCCTCTCACTCTGTGGTGTCTCTCTCACTCATTCACTCACTTTCTCTCACTCGCTTTCTTTCTCCACCCAAGAGAAGAGCATATGCAGGCTTTTTATAGCGCAGGGCTGGGCTGCCGGGTGTCACAGTCAATCCTGTCCCTCCGCAGAATTGGTGTGCCGTTCTGCGAGGAGTTTGTGTGCTGCGTGATGCCAAGGATGTGTCACCCATACACTTCTTTAGACACACACACACACACTTGGATACTTCCCAGACACACTCTTCCTTATGCTTTGTCTCTCTCATTTCACACTGGAACTGTATTTTGAATAGCCTGCGAGTAGCAGATTCTCTTTATATTGAAGGCATCATTCTAATGGGCAGGTCACAAAAATGTGTCTTGTTGACATCTAGGACATTGGTGGGTGCTGATAGGAGCGCAGCATCGATGAGTATGTCACTGTAATGGTTTCAAGGCAGATAACAGTTAAATACACTCTTTTTGATGGGGGAAAGGCTGATTCCAAATCAGGGGTTGAGGGTAACTCCTCGTTCCTCTGATCTCTGCCTGAATTTCATTAATGGTGACAATGAGAGATACTGCTCTCTGACAGCCTTTAGTCTACAAGCCCTTCACAATCGGTCAGAGCATGGCTCTAGTGAGTTTTTCTAATTGATGTGTTCCCTGCTGAAAATAACAATGCTGGTCTAATAACTGGTTTTAGATGAGTTTTGTGCATTTGGGCTGGTTTATGATACAGCCCACGGAAAAAATTAAGAGACCATTTCGAAGACCATTTTCAGCTTTTCTGAATTTACTATTTATAGGTATGTGTATAGGTAAAAATCATTATTTTTATCAACAATATATCTCCCAAATTTATTTTTTTTTCTTTGTATTTATTTTCAGAAATATTTACTAATATTCACTTTTAAGCAATACAACAGTAACATGTATTTCAGTAAAAATATTATAATTTTGTAATAACCTCACAGTTTTCATGTGTCTTGTCATGCTGTCAGTCTTCCACATTGCTGCTGAATAACTTTATATCACTCCTGAGGTTTGATTTTGTTGAAATTAAACAGATACTGGACTGGAATGGCCACAATACATTTTAATTAAATTAAGATTAAATAAATTTCTTTTCCACGGCTGTATTTCTTTAACATGACTTAGCTAATCATTTTTAACAAACATTATGTGTTTCTCTAGCACATGTATATGCATACACACACAAACACATAAACACCCAAGTCAAAATCTCCTTTGCTTTCTGCACTGCGAGGCAACGTTCCTTTGAAGATATTAGAAGAAAGTGAACACAACTCAACGGCGTCATCAATTTTACTGTGCAGCGATATTTTGTTTAAAGAGTCGAAAGAGGAGACACTCCTGGCTGTTGCTGTCATGATGTGATAACTTTGCAGAGTTCTCTAAAGCATCTGCCACTGAAGCTCCCTTTAAAGAAAGGATTGGGCTATTTACTCTTTTCACTTCTACTGCCTCCTGGCTCTGTGCTGGCGCTGCTCACCCACAAATTACTCCATCACATGCTATTTTTACATGGCTAAAGGTGAGCTGTGAGCCTGTGACAGTGCACGTTCACTTGTCATTTATACTGTAAGTTCAGCATTGGTATCAATGATGTTAGCGGAAAGATCCATCAAATTATTTATTGACCCCTCCCCCTATACAGATTAGAGATATCAGTTCTTTAAAACACAGTGGGCGGCACACACCTACACACACACGGTTCTTCTTTATATAAACTCGCTCGCTGTGTGAGGCATACGGGAGTTGATTAGTACCTGCTTGCAGGTTTGATTTCGATGTTATTCTTTCTGTTTTGACAAGGGGAATTTGAGGATAGGATGTGACTTGGCCCTGTCATTCACGGCTGGCTGACAGGTGTACTTGTCAAGGACGGGCCTGTCTCTGCCCATTAAGTGACACGTAAATCCAGGAAGGGTGGAGAACAGCCATTTCGGAGGGCTTATGCTTGACATAAATCCAGTGTGGAAAAGCTTCCATCGCCTGCCTTTCCAACCGTCAAACATACATATCCTCTATGATGCCCGTTTCAAAAAATATGCCCACACGCACGCACACGCTGCATACTCACACTCTTATGAATAGGCTGATGTGGATACCAAGCAATATATATTTTTTCGTATTGAGAGGTTAATGTATGGAAATCTTTTTATTATAATTCTTCATTTGTTCAGCCAAGAATACGTGAAGTTCTTTTAAAACAACTCTCACTGACATTCAGTCTATACTTTATTTAAAGTAACTATTTCTTATGTTCTGTGGCCTGCATTTGCAGTTTTCTCCTATAATCTCCCTGACCATAGAATATTCAGTTAACGATTCATAGAGTTACTGTGCTGGGTTCACAAACAAATAAATATATAAAGAATTGTGGAAGAAATGTGACTTTGGGCAACTGTGTCACCAGATGATGATGGGATGCCATACGTCTTACCATCTGTGATGTCACTTGTGACATGCAATGATATTTTTGGTGTTATCAAGCATCACTTCAACACAGTAGGCTGAAACACACTTCCCTTTTTAACTAGAAAATGAGGCAACAACAGATTGAATTGCAGATTCATACAGATTATACATTATGGTCAAGAAACTATATATATATATATATATATATTGGCTTTGCTCTACTGATTTTATTTTTTAAGCTAAATATAGTGTATCATCTAGAAATATAATATATGATACATAATAATTCAATTACCTCATCCAAATAAAAAAGGTAAAAGCTCCTTCATTTGCTTATAGTTAATATGCAGATGTTAATAAAGCTGTTGTAGATGAAACCATTGTTGCAAAAGAATTAAATCAGAAACCAAATTAAACAATATCCCACAACAAATTATAACACATATAAATGAAAATAACATGAGAAAGAAAATAACTTCACTTTCTCAAAAACAATAAATTAAACCTGGCTGCTATATAAAAAGTTTCATTTAAAAAGTTTGTAAATAATGTTACCCGGTTAGCTGTAATGTGGAAATATTGCCTCTTGTGAGAATTTAAACGTTTCATTGTAATCAGACAGAAAGGCAGCCATCATAATGTTTAAAATTAGACTTTAATATTTCATCGCATCGGAAGGTTGATTCTCATTAAACGTGGGCTTTTTCTCGAAGCCTAAATGTCAGCCGGAAAAACGTGTGAAGATGCTTCTGTTTGCTATGAAATGATTCTGTTTCTATGCACTCTGCGTCCAGTGTTCATAAATGTGTCATACGGGCTGAATGATTTAGATATTAAAATGCACATTTATTTAATGGAGCTATTTTTAAATGATGTTAAACATAAAAAAACTAATTGTATGGTTACAATTATATTTTGTAACATTTATAGTTAGTGTTCAAAATAACACATAAAGAACCTGTCAAACAAACAGTAAAAAGGTAGATTTAAAAAGTACATATTTATATTATAGTGAATATAATATATCATATGAAGATACAAATCTGTACAGATGCATACAGATCTTATATATAAAATGGATACACTGACCAAAAACATTTTTCATATGCTACACACAAAATTTATGATGGCATTGTTTAAATTATATATATTTTACAAACAGATTCGGTCAAGAAATTGACAACACATTACTAATAGCATTCAGACATCTCTGATTTCTTGACTCTGAGACATAACTCTGTCTTCTGTGTAGAAGAGACTGAGATAGATGTTAATAGGAAGAATATATTTTGCTTAAAGAGTCTAACATCAGTGTCTAGTGACTTTACAAATGACATTACTTTAGAGTAATGTTTAATTTCTTTGGAAATTCTAATTACTGAAGCCACATTAATTACTTTATTGACCGTGTTTGGCTTGACATTGGACTTCTAATAATTTGACTTGGCCTGCTTTAACCACATTGGCTTAACCAACAGCAGGAGAATGGGGTGGGACTACTTGAAGAGTTCATTTGCAAAAACAGAAACGGAATCATTTTTGTGCATTCCAATTAATATCAATTAAACTGCAATTAGGTTGTTTTGATTAAGTAATATTAGCTCAAAAATACAGATAACACAATAAAAAATCATAAAGATGTTATGAGTTATCGGTTTGTGCAAATAAATTCTATGCTTGATTGTTGGACGTACAGTTATACATAGGAAAAAATACATTTTAATATACATTTTTCCTGAATTTGTTTAGTTCTGCTAGTGGTGCAGAAATTAAACACTTCACTTTCACGTTCTTGAAATCATATACCATTATGACACTAGTTATTTAGCTTCAGTCAATTTCATCACATATGCTTTTAATCAAGAAAAACTATTACCCCTGCCGCCAGTAGAACGACTGTATTCAATGTATCCATCTCCCTAATGTTATCTTTGGATTGAACGCTACCACAAAATGTCTGGTAAGAAAGAAATGCTTTCTTTATGCAACACCCCACCCACCACTACTTTTCTGTGTCATAGCCATGATACCTTATATCAAACCTGACAAATTGTTGGACTGTTAAGTTACAGTTTTCAACTATTTTTTAACTGCATTCAATGCATGTGTGACATGTAAATACACAATAAGATTTTCAAAACCTAGCTCATTCCTAAACAATTGCTTAATATTTCAACTTTAATTTACTGTTTTTAAGTGTATATCTATTCTAAACACAAGGAATAGGATTAGTGTGGAATATAGAAATAATCAAAAGTGAAAAAGCGCTGTTGGTGGTGATTTATTGATACAGACACTAAATGACTGTCAAAATACAATTTAGACTTGTTAAACAGAAAGACTGTAAATGCAATAAACCAATCCAATGAATATGCTCTCCAGGGATTTTCATATATTTCAGGATCATTCATTGTATTCTAATGCAGAACACATTTACACACACACACACACACACACACACACACACACACACACACACACACACACACACACACACACACACACACACACACACACACACACACACTTAAGCAGACCACAGGCCCTACACGCCCCCCCCCCCCCCCGGGGACTACTCTATTGCTTTTGGTTTATCACAGTCCAGCGTGCAGTTGGCCACAGTAATTAGAAAACCTCAGACATGCATTTGAAGTGTCCTGCTTAGACCCAGATCACCAATAACAGCATTTATTGTTTTCTAATCAGGGGCCCTTCGGCTGCCCCAATCACTCAGTAAATAATGGAGATGTCAATACTCTCAGGCCCGTGACTCACCCAAACCCCTGCTCCCGCTCACCATAAAGGCCCTCATTAATCACTCTGTACCTTTGAAAAGAGTTAAAACTGTCACTCGCTGAAAACCTGTCTTCCCCCACTACCTCTCCACCGTCCACGTCACCCGAACCTCCAGTCCCGCTAACCCCTTTCCTCATCAGTGGTCAAGCGGCTCAAATCTTTCTGTGTAACAAGGGCACCGCCATTGATTAGCGCACTTGCAGGCCCCACTCCCCAGGAATCACTCCACTCATTTTCTGTGAGTTTTTCTATCTTAAACCTCATGAACCAAACATATTTTTCTTATTCTGCACATAGCTTCATTTTTCATGACACAATTGCTTTTAGCACCTGTACCCTCTAAAAATGCAACGGCTGAGTCTTTCTGTATTTTAGCTAACCACTATTTTAGTGTACTACTCAAACTTCTATTCTTCCCCTTTACTCTTAAAAACAAAGGCGCTTAAAAGGTTCTTCACAGCGATGCCGAAGAACAACCATTTTTTGGTTCCACAAAAAACATTCAAGTCAAAGGTTCTTAAAAGAACCATCTCTGTCTTACCTTTTTATAACATGAACAACCCTTTTTCGCCACAAAGAACTTTTTGTGAGACATAAAGTGTGCTTCGTGGAACCATTTAGACAAAAAAAGTTATTCTATGGTATTGTGAAGCACATTTATTTGATCGCAGTGTATCTCTATTCATTTTGCAACTTTTGCAGGTTTTAATGAATGAGCTCCTTGTCGAATGCACAGACCTCTTAAGCAGCAAGTTTCAGAGTTAGTTAGAGAGAAGACTCTGCATTGGAATGAACCAACAATGAATGACTGCTATAAGATCTGCTAGAAGATGGGCTTTGAGTCTGTCTTTGATTTCCCCTGATGAGGTCTCAACTTTCAGACAAGATATTGTGCAACCTCTTTTTAAGCAAATAAGCACTGGTGGCGCTTAGGAATGGTGCATGCAGCAGTATTTCTATTACTTTATTAGTATGTCCTTATATATTTTTTATTTAACATCAAGCATCAGAGTGAGTTGTTTGACTGTGACAGAACAGATATTTGAAAACTCACTCGACATGAGCTTGATTGGAAGCGGCTCAAAGGCTGCCACCGCTGAACAAGTGTCCTAAATCTCCTTGATGGGGTACATATTCTTTGCCCGTATTTCTGTCATGTAGAATGTTGAATGATGTTGGCTGCGTTCTGCCTGTGACCCAGCATTAGGTGGACCGTTGGGACGGCGGCACAGGCTAATGCTTCAGATCCAGTCTCTGACTTGTGACTTACGGTTTTTCTCTGTACTGTAATGCCGGTTCGAGCTCCTACAAAACGTTCCCCTTAATTAGGCTCTGCACCACATGAAAGTTACTGTGTTACTGTACAGGAAGTGATTCAACATTTTCCCTTGTCAAACGTTTTCCTCCTCCTCCTGCATGCCTCTAATGAGATTTAGGGTTTTACATAAAATGTTGTTTAGATTGGTTTCTCTCCATTTGGCAAGGCCTTTGAAAGGAAAAAAAAGATGACTGACTCTGTCGGCAACCTCCCATCTGTATGTCTAATCTAAGCCTGTAATTAGTTATTGCTCCACATCGTGAACTCATTAGATATCTGCCTACGGGACATCAACAGAGATCTGCGTCGCTGCTTTACTTTACAGTTGTTTTAGACCGCGAAACGACCGTATATGCCTTTAAATCATAACTGTCCATTTTTTTCCACAAAGTACACAAATTACTGATGTAACAAAACTCTGCTTCTCATATCACTACTCGGGACGGATTTCTGAAATATGTTTTCTATCATGTGAACTTGCAGTATTGCCTGGGAACATCGAGTTAGTTGTCAAGCACTGTTTATAAACAGTTTATGACAGATAAATTATAGCAGACTCATGTGTTTGTGGTTCAGCATTGATGTATAACACGGCCTCTTAGATCGTGGCTCGGCTGATAATGGAGTGCATTCTCAGTGGGACGGTCCTCTCTCGGGCTCGATTTGAAGTGAATTTGAATCAGGGCCGGGTTTGTCTTTAAGCAGACCTTTAATACCCCCCTCATCTCCCCACTGCCTATTTATACATTTTTCTTCCCCGCAGATAAAGATCTCAGCCATCTAAACCACCGCCTCCCCCTCCCCTGGCGTGTTTCAGCAGTTGTAACATGCTCTGCAACACTCTACACTACACGCATACCAAGAAGACGCATGCGCCCGCTGCGTGCTTATGTCTAATGGCATCAGGAAGCTGAAAAAAAGCCATTTCCTCTCCCTCCCGTCCTCCACCCCACCAGCCCGCCCCGATGATGAAAACACAGACAGCTGAAGCAGAAAGCCATTTCTCAAGTTAAATGCCATGTGGTTATGTAGTGTGGTATTCACTCCAAAATTAAACGCCTCTCGCCCTGAAAGCTGTCACACAACAAAAAACCACAAGAGGCTGGGGCTCACCCAGCACGGCCGCAACGGCACCCAGACAGCAGGCGTTTTTATAACTTTCATCCCCGTCCCACACATTGTTTAGCTGGATGCATGCCTGTGGCATTATGATCACTGCAGGATCACCGTGTTCTGCTGGTTCCACGGCTAATTTAATATTCTTTGGCTGCTATGAAGACTTACTGTTTTTATGACATTTATTGAGTAGCAGATCTTGTAAAATATGTTTTGGTAAAATGTTCAAACACATACTTTACAGTATGTTGCACTACTGTTGAATAACGATACTGTAGTTTAGGATGCAATGAACATAATTATTTTTGTGTAATGGAGCTGCTTTGCGAAATGAAAGCTTACCTCAGAGACAGTCTAACCCTCTTCACCTTCCACAAGGGACTCTTCACATTAGTCGGGGTATTTTGGTGACCCCGGCACATTTTGGACGAATGCTGTCCCTGCTCGTAGCTTCAATCGATGAAGGCTTTCAGTGGGCCCCGCCATCCATTCCCTCTTGTTAATGACAGCCATAATTCACACGACTGAGAAATATATATAAATATTTCACCCCTGAGCTGTGACCTTTCTGTCTCCCAGCTGACAGCTCAGGGGGGAAAAGGTGTCAATTAATGACATTTAGAAATTTCATATCACTCTCAATAACCCTGAGATTTTTACAGGGACCGCTGGGTGGGGGGGCCGGGAAAGCAACTTTCACGAGGTAAGATAGGAATCCGTGGCTAGCCATTAATGTCACTCGCTCCACCCGCAATCATTTCCAGCCTGGGTCGGCATTAAATCTAATTGATCACCATGATTGTCTTTTTGGATGATATAGCCCTCATCCCATCAATGTCCGGCCTCTTCTGTTCAAGGTGCTGTAGACAAGAAAAATGTCTTTGAAAGGTGATAAAGTTTGACCAAATCTGTATAAAAAGGTCTGGTTTAAGCATACCGTCTGCCAAAATGGCTTCATAGTTATGCTTTTTATTAGATTCTCACTTACTAATGAGAGAGGTCTTGTCACAGATATTATGAGGGAATGATGCATATTGGTAATGCAGGGAATAGTATCCCCAATTTTGATTGATCAGAGGTTGCTTACTGAACATTTAGCTCTCATATAGGTTCAACTTCATGAGAACTCATGAGAAATAAAATGGACACAACTGAGAAAACTGCCAGCATGTATTTTCCATAAATAGCTATAAAAGTAACACGGTTTGGATACTTCATAAAATGTATTTACCTTTGAAGGTATGGGAATAGTTCACATTAAAATATGACTTCTGAATGTAGTCTAAGCTAAGTTTGTAACATTGTTGAGATCTTATTCACACTCCTAAAATGGAACAAGCAGGTGTCAAAAACCAATTGAAGTCTCCTTAATTTCTTTTTATGTTTGAGATATTAAAGGGACAGTTTACCCAAAAATAAAGAAAATAATTCTCATGTCATTATAAACCTGTATGAATTGGGACACAAAATAAGATATTTTAAACAATGTTGGTCACCAAACCATACTGGTGCACACTGACTTTCAATGCATGGACATAAAACCACTTGTCAAAATATCTGAAGAAAAATAGAAAGTCATTGGGATCATTTTTGGATGAACTATCCCTTTAAAAATATCAGATTTGTGATTTCTCTTTCCAGTGGGGCTCACAAACTTAACCTATAATCCACCTATACCTGGGACACACAATTCTTTCCTTTATGCCGTCATGACTGGACTGCACATTTGTTTTCTAAGTTAGCAGGACGATATGCTGAGCTCCAGAAGCAATCAGCGAGCTCCATCATAAGATCTAACGTCACATTATTTCATTGTTCTTTAAATGACAGGTCCTCTCAGGCTACACTGTCACGCCACCATCCCTGAGGATCTGAAACATGGAGCAATCTTGCACGGATCAGCCACACATTACCAGGCAATCATCTTGTTCACATATGAGTACAATGACACGGAGTCTGGCAATACTTCCCCCTTTCCCCCAAGCCTTCCTGTCAATCTCTGCGTTCCCCGCCACAATCTCCATTCCACTCAAATGCTAGATCTGTTCCATATCAGTGGCACCGGGCCTGCGGTTGAATATCAACCCCATTCAAATCGGGGGGTAAACAGCTAAGGGGTGACATAACCTTTCGTGTAGAGCCCGGCCGTGCCGTATACAAATAATTGAAACCCTTGACCCTGTCTCACCGCATACGGCTGTAAGTACAAACCTGACATTTTGATTCAGCTCCTGGGCCCTTTTCTCACTTGTTATTTTTCTATTTCAATAATCCATGACGGGCAGCGGGAAAAGAGAAGGGAGATGGAGAGGAAAGCGTGAATGATTAAGACTGTCAAGATCAAATAATGTCCTCCGAAAGCAGGCCATAAATCTGCTTTTGTGACATTTCCAAACCTGACGTGCTGCGAGCGGTTCGCCAGCCTCAAATGTTTCACATGTTTTATTTATCTGTTTATTTATTACTGTTTGTTCATCTGGTTTGCCCTATCTTGCAGAATAATGTTAACTTCCTGTTCAACTTCCACAGACTAAAACTCCAGAACTCTCGGATATAAGAAAGATTTTAAAATGTAAAAGTCAATGCACTGTAGTCCTCCAATGTGCTGTGCTTAGCACAAACCATCAACGGGAGTCATTTTAGACGGACAGCTATCAATACGGCTGGCTCATTTGGGCTATAATTCTAAGGAAATATTCTAAGGAGAAGATGCACTTGTTACCCCATTGACCGGGTTCGGTTCAGTCGATGGTCATCGCTTTCTAAAGTCGCTCATTATAATATCAGTTTAACCGCCTTCACTCTTTTTCCGTTTCAGCCCTCCTCCATCTTTAACAGCCCCATTTTAATCATTGCCCCATGCGGGCTTACTGTCTCGTCCTGGAATTTATACCCCTATCAACTGCATTTGCATATTGCCTAATATGGACATTTCCAATTGAGAGTGTCACTGATAGCCTGCATGCTTCATGGCTATTATGCAGCACAATACACTGATAAGAAGGATGAGGTTAATTCCTGACCTTAAGATTCACTCGTTTCATCTCTAAATCGTTTTTCATTTGGCTTTGATCAGTATTATGATACCGATATTCTTGTTGGCGCTCACGCACATGCATAATTTACAGTATAATGAAAATCACATTCATTGGATTACAGCGAAGGTAGGTGCGTTCGGATAAATGTTTGATGTGGAGACTATGGCTTTTTAAATAACAGAACAAACAGGTGCCGGTCTCAAGATGTAATAGGGGTTCTCCGCCGAAATCCAAAGCAAAACTCTAACAGGGAAATAAGAGGCAGCAAATCCAGTTGTTTGCTGAGCACTTTGAACGTGGGCATATTTAATGAAGACTTCAGGCCATGCCACATCCTGGCATTTGTCTCTTTCTTCCCCTCCCCCTTCCTTTCCCTCCCTCTCCGCCATGCATCTTCACCTCCTTAATGCTGCTGTGTTCTGATAAACAGCTGCCATCAGTGTGAAATATTAATAGCGGAGGCTGATTTGGGTGTTGAGCGGTGTCATTCATTTGCCTTTTTAATCTACCAGCAAACAAAAAAAGAAAAATAACTCCCCCCAGCTTCTTCGGAGCGTCAAAGTCCTCGCAAAGTCAGCCACTTCCACACTGACAGCTGTATTGTGAACGTCAGTTAGTGCTTGCGTGCCTTCCCTTGTTCACTACAGAGGTGCCATGCATGAAAGTTTAAACGTGACACAAGGCATCACTGGCACTTCTCCAAATCCTATTGTTAGGACGAAAACCCACGGTGACACATTGTAAATATTTCAACATATACAGAGGCCTGCTCATCCTGCGGCCTGAACAAAATGGCTGCCGAGCTGTAGGAAAGTTTTCCTTGGTGTGCAACTGTCAAAGTGGAGTTGTTTTGCATTGTAGCTATCAGTAATGTGCATGACTACAAAGTCTGCAACTTCTGTTTTGTTTCCTTCTGTTTGCTTTGTCCCTGTTCATTCTAGGAGTTAAGAAGGAATTCGCAGACAGTGGCAAAAAGAGGAAGATCTTTGATTAATGTGAATGCATTTATAATTCTGCTTAATATCATTATCATAATAATTGCATTAATCATCACGGCCCATCGACAGCCTTAATGTTTCCCCAAATGTGATCACACCCAAGCACATATTAAAACGTGGCGATATTTTATTCAAAGCCACCGATAAAAATGTCTCTCCGTGAAGATACCTGTCTAGGGAGTGAGAAAGATGATTTATAACTCAGCTTAAACTCAAAGAAAATACCGGGAGAGTTTTCTCCATGCCCCTTTGTCTTGATTTTAATAAGGGTATCTAATTAATATTTATGGAATAATTGCCTCTTTCCTTTTTCTGCAGAAAAGGAATAACAAGGCCAAAATACTGTTGTTGGTAATTAAGACAAATGCATCAATTATTAAAGATGCAAACATGTCAAGCAAGCATAACTAATTATTTGAGCGTGTTAACAGTTGTTTAATGTTAGCAGCTGATGAATTATTTAGTGTGCGCATGCCATTTTTGGATTGTTTGAAATGGGGAATGATAAGTAGGGTGAAGAAAGTCACAGTCTCTTCTGAGAAGAAGGAAAACAAGTCAGCCAAGTTTTGCAGATGGCTCCCACCTATAAATACATATCTCAGGTTTCCAGGGGTTTCACGGTAAGTGTTTGTGTGTGCATGTGTGTACATGTTTGCGTGCGTGTTTGCATGCATGCGTGTACAAAGCATTTCCGGTATCTTGGGGGTATATCAGGGAGGCAGATTTGACACCACTGCTTTGTTGTGGGGCACTGGGAGGATGGCGAGACGGCGGGGGTAAGTGAAAGTGACAGCAAACAATTTATTTTGTTACATCTTAATTGTCACCTGATGCGCTTACAATCTGGAGCCCTGTCAAAAAAGCATCTTGTATCCCACTCATCTGTGTGAGGGAGGAGGTGGAGGGCTGCGGTAGATAAAATACTAAAATCTTACTAGCACTAATGCAGTTTTACAGTAAAAAAATACATAAAAAAATTCATACATAAAAAGCCATTTTCAATGTTTAAATGTGTTTAAATGAATGAAATGTGTTTAAATTTTAAATACATTCTTAAGCCTGAATACAAGGACCCACTGACTAAATGCATGGCTTTGTCTTTAGTTTCTTACTATAAAAATAGATATAAAAATATAAAACAAAATAAAGATAATAAATATAATACAAATAAACAAATTTTGATCTAAAGGGAATTCATCTAAAATTGCAGAAGACATCATTTCTTATCCTTACACAAAAGACTAAGCATACCAACATTCTTTAATATGGAATGCCTCAAAAATCTCAACATTGTTGTCCTGCTTAACAAATCAGCATTGCTATTATGGCAAAATTGACAATTATGCTTCATTTTGAGAGGCATACACAATTCATTCATCACTGTCATTTCAAATTCTTTGCTTTTCAGAAATGAAAACATATCATAAAGATAAGAAAAATATCCTAAAAGAGGTACAGTATCACTCACTAGCTTATTGACTTTTGGAAATCTTTACAGAAATAAAATGTAAATTGATAATAAGCTATCAAAATTGCAGGAAGAAAAAAGGCCTGTGTTGAACATTATGCAGCAAAACACAAAATACCAGTGTGCAAGTCTTTTTACTAAAAAAATGGCAAAAATAATATTTTCTTACAATCTGTATTAAACATCAATTAACCCTTAGCCTCATCTTAAACTATAATAAAGTAGTGTACAATTCAAATGGACTGGACACAACAGCTTAAGGCTTCTAATAATAAATCTCTAACTCTCAGGGGGGTTGAACAAGAATGTGATGCAAGATGTAGCAACACAGTCCATATACAACTTTGAGTACATCTGTTGCCTAGAATCAATCCTCTCAATGATCCATCGATTAAGCAGCACGTGGTTGCATCAGATCACACTAAGCTTGTATTGCTTGGCTCTCAGTCTTGTCTTTCTTAATCAACAGGGCAATAGGTTAATGATGTTTCGTGCACACACACAATCTTTTGAGCTTTTACTTTTACCCCTTTACTGCCGAAACAAACACGCAAACCGTCCTTAACCCTAACTTATAAGCCCCTTACGGGTAGTCTAACAATTCCTCAAAGGCTCTTCCGGCAGCGTGCACCATGAGAATTGTGTAGGTGTGAGATGTGTCTCGACCCCTCCCACTCCCACCCATCTCCACCCCCCTCCTCATCTTTCTGGTTATGATTAATGGGCTGATTCTGGCCAGTGGGGAGTCGACAGTTGCTTTCATTTTCTTATATATATTTTTTCCCTCTCCGCCAAGGTCATAGGGGAGTTGGGCCTCTCCAAGTTTTCCCCCTCTGCTCGTCCTCCATCAGCCCTCCCCTATCTCTCTTCTCCCTCCTCTGATGGTCCCATGAATCATCTCGTCTTCCCATCGAACCCTCTGACGCCTCCCTCCCGATGCGCCTGCCCCGACTTCCGCCATCCCTCTTCATTCCCACTAACAATTTGGTAATGAAATATTGATTTTTAGTTAGATTCAAATGGATGTTATTACGTTTGCATTGATAAATGGCCTTTTCATCCAGCAGTGGAAAGACCTCAGTCAAAAGTGTGGTCCAGGAGACCAGACACACCTGGGGGCGTGTTGACCGGGGCACATATGTCGAGTCCAAATAAACTGCAAGTTTGCACTTTGGGATATGTCCCCAAATGTAAGTCGTTTATAAGACAGCTGATAAAGGGGGGCAGTTGTGGCCTAATGGTTAGAGAGTCGGACTCGTAACCAGAAGGTTGCCGGTTCGATTCTCGGTACCAGCAGGTAACAACTAACATGCCCTTGAGTAAGGCACCTTACCCCCGTTTGCTCCCCGGGCGCTGCAGTGATACTGCCCACTCCCGGTGTATGTGTTCATCACTTGAAGTGAGTGTGTTCACTATTCACTGGTTGGGTTAAATGCAGAGGTCACATTTTGGGTATGGGTCACCATATCTGACAAATAGGTCACTTTCACTAAAGCCGGAGCGTTAGAAACTAAACAATGCTTCGCCAGTTCTGATATGCTACTGTTAATTAAAACCATCTCCTATGACACATGGTAGTACACTATTAACAGATACATGATACACTTATTTAGGTCACATCATGATACAGTAGCTTGCATTTTGAAAGGAAAATATAAAGTAATAAGGACAATGTGTAGCTAAGTGCCTATACCCATCGCAAAATGTGATATGAAACTGTGATAAAACTTGGTGAGAATGACCACAGTGCATTAAACACAGCTCACCCAATCAGAATTCAGTCTAAACTATATCAAATCATGACCTATATGACAGTTCAGACAGTGTACATACTCTTTCTGTTTAAAATTATTATTATTTTGTATTTGACTTTTCTTTAAAATACTACAAATACAAGTTAGGCAAATTTGCTTCAAAAAGGGTGCATTTGGCTAAAAGGCAAGTAGCTTGCATCCCTAAGATTGTCAGACTGAAAGTGAGGCTGATGATATGGTGCACAGGTGTTTACATTCTCTTTTACACAACCAAGGGTCTAAAGAGAAATTTAAAGCTTCTGAGTTTCAGGGCACTTGGGGAAAAATTCCACGACACGGAGCGTTTTCTCTTTTTAGGACAGCTGTTTATTTTTGCTTCACCTGTGCATTTAAATGCAACTGACAGAGAGGTGTGCTTTAAGAAAGTGACATTTCCTCCGCAAGGCTCGCTTTTACAGGCAGCTCCAGTTTTCATTGTTTTTACATGGTAATTGCTCTGTGTATTTACTCTCCGGGGGATTTAAACACATGCCTTCATACTCACAGCCCCACAGTCACTGCTCCATCTCTTCTCAGTTTCTCTCTCCGTGCCTCTCCAATCCTCGCATTGGGCAACAGTAGATTCCTTCAGCTAACTGAGCAGGACGGCTGCTGGAGGACGGAAAAATACAATATAAGTGTGGTATTAAAAAGGCAGCTTTGACACAAGATGGACACCCTGAGGTGGGGGGCTATAGATGGGACCCCAGGGTGCATATGAGGTGTCCTTTCCGGGGAAGGGTATTTACATTTTTCTCCAGCGTCCCAGTGACAGGGACACAATTTCCTGTCCCGCCTGGCATGGTTTGACGTGAGCTTGGACTGAAATGTAATCTTGTGCTGAGACATGGATCTCCCCAAGAGTATTGCAGAAACCTTGGACTTCGGTTCAGTAATCCCCTTTTTTTGAACCCGCTCCTATTTTGACTGAAAACAGCGACCAACGTATAGGGACGTAATGCTTAATTCTGATGGCCATCATTCATCTGTTTTTTTTGTGTTTGTTTTATGTCCTGTGTGCATTAGGAAACACAGTAAAACAGATTGAGGTAGTTAACAGAGAGATTTTTGTGGGGGTTGAGAGTCCCAGTTTGAGTATAGTACAAGTGTATGTGTGTGTGTGTGTGTGTGTGTGTGTGTGTGTGTGATGTAGAGGTCACAGAAATTTCTCAGGAGACCACAGCCCAGTAGAGGACATGGGTTGTTCTGTCATAGTGATTAATGCATGACACACACACACACACACACACACACACACACACACACACACACACACACTTGTCTACAGACAAGTCTCAAACTGGCACATGTGGTTTGACATGTTCATGACCATGTTCAGCCCAAGCGAGCATGCATGACCTGTGAGTGACATTCCATATAAACATGCTAACATGCGTGCACCAGAGCTGACGCTAAGCTGTGTTCCTACATCCCAATTGCTTGATTTACAGATCAAAATGAAATGTAGCATTTCCCGAAAAGGCTATCAACAGAAAAGAAACAACTGACCTCTACACCTGACTTTATAAAATAGCATTGTGCACCTGCCTATAGAAAGCAGCAGAAAATGAAACTTCCCGCTGCAACCTTCCCATTTTGCCAAGGTGGACTGAGGACCATATCAAATCCTCATCCAGCTGCTTTAGAGAGAGCAGTGCTTGTCTCTTGCTGCATGTAGATAACCCATGTTATTAGCTACCCAATAGCCAATCAATAAAACACTTCCATGGCCATGGAGATGAACTAAGTCTGCGAGCTGATAAACATCTCTCTCATGCTGTCGCTGTAATTGGTAGCCTCTCAATCCTTGCTTGTTTGACACGGACTTTGCATATTGAAATACAACCAGCAAGCTTCTGTCGCTATCAGAATTACTGCTGATCACAAAGACATCTCGTTTTAAGTGCTGATGCAAAGCACTCTTGGAAGGTGCTGTGAAGGAGCGATACGTCTCAACGCTTGTTTCAGTCACACCCAGTAATGTTTTCTTGTGCACGGTGTAGATTTAAAGACATAAAAACATGTTTCAAATATCATTTAGTCATTTTATTTCAAGTCAATTATTTTTGCAATTCACCTCAAGACGTTTTTATCAGTAAAATACTTCCATGTTCCTTACGTAAGCGATTCAGCATTTTGCTTGGAAACCGCCTAAGCTGTTGCTGCTAGATCAAAAGCATCATCCTAGTTTTAAAGTGTCACCTCAGAACTGCTAACATACTGAGAGGGAGGCAGAAAGAGAGAGGGAGAAAGAGTTAGATCAATAGAAAGAGAGTGAACAAGAAAAAATGTCCAACATTGCTTAAAATAACAAACCTATTATTTGAACTATCTGAGGAGATAACTTTGAATTCTACACAAAACTAGCAAATACGAACACAACATGGAGGTAAACCATAGTCGTAAAATAATTCAACACCCCAGAATGTCTAATAACAAGTCAAAATCGAACCTTCAACACAGGCACTGTGCTATACAGAATACTAATTACAGTATAGTCTATTCACATGCATACGATGAGATCATTGACAACAATCAAACTTTCTCTGCATCTTCTGTGACCTCAGACATGTCATAAAATGATGGCTTGCAATAGGGAGGCTGGTAATTATATAAAGGGAGACATAATGAGAGCTGGATCCAGAGTGTGATCCAGATGCGTGCTAAATGGAGACGTGTACGGGCGGCAGATTGGACCGCTGATGCGGGGAGGAGAGTCCCAGTCGTCCAGCTCTCTGCGGAGCATCACGGGGAGACCAGTCCCCTGCGGAGAGGGACAGAAATGGGGCTCTGATGAGAAGGATAGTGTTGAAACCAAAACACTCATCCATCTGTCTAACTCTTTCTTTTTCTCTGTTTTTCTCTAGTCCACCCTTTCCTTTGTTCTGATTTTTGTCTGCAGTACGCAAACAGTATTCATTCAAAATAGCTTCTCGTGACATCTTTATAGATAGACTGTGACAGGTCTCTTTGAGGTTTTTTTTTTTTGATTGTGTTTTCTGATATCTCAGTCTGTTTGTTTTGTGGCAGAGGCGGGGACGTTCTCTCCTGAGAGGAATAGGAGATGGAGAGTGTTGACAGCAGTGCAGGCCGGAGGGTGGAAGGGTTGACAGTCGTGTGCGTGCCTGACCAGACTGCTGGTCGTTGACTCTCTTTTAGACCAGACACAAGGGGAGAGAAGCAAAAACCAGACCAGGGGGAGGCAGGCTGTCAGAGCTGGATCAGTAGGCTGGTCCGCCACTTTGGAGCTGTTTTATCCCTTAAACCTCCACTGAGGGGAGAGGAATTGCTCCTATGGTACTGTAGAGAATTAGACCGCTGAACTCTAGAGCTTTCGGAGGCGAACATAAACACACACACAGAAAACCACACACATGAATTGCAGTCAGATAGACAAAAAACTAGGAACCTGTGTGTTCAGCTCTGTTTGGCAGATGTAATACAAATGTTATACACAAGTATGGTGCTTGAACGGCAGGTTCAACACAAAGACAGAGTATTATTTACTGTATATATAGTTTTGAAATACCAGAATGCATGTTGCAGCTCTACAGTTCATCATAAACTGTATGACAATCACATTTGCATAATATTATATTGAAACATATAGTTCTCAGTTAATTGACAATTAAACAGCATGGGGACCAATGTATCCATGGTTACTACAGTTACAGCATTATGCTGCGAGCTGTAAGTAAAGTGAATCCCAATTACTAGGAAATAAGAATTATGCCCCATTTTACCGACAGTAAGTTACTACATTTTTGTTATGTCTAAATAAATTATGTTCTTTTAAGAAAATGGGGCTGTTTTGAAGGGAATGTTTATGTTAAATCATGTTTTAACACGTGACAGACGTATTCTTCATCTAGCTGGAAGCAAACAGAATAGAGGCCTTGCAAAAAAAGAGCAATTACAGCTATTAAGAAAGCAGAGCATGCCAATATGCCATAATTCAGCCTGCACTTCCATATTTTTCAAGAACATAAATCTCAAGCTCAAATAAACAACATCTCGTTTTCACTCTGCGCCAAAGACTCTTGAGAGACAACTCCTTAATCAAAACATTGCTCTTCAATTTTTTCTGCCTTTTTCCTCCTCCGGGCATCTCTTAATGTTAACACTGTTGGTCTTTGCTTGCGGTATCCTCTCCTTCAACCTCCCCCTCCCCATCACTTGTCATCTACAAGCCATGCTTCTATGATTTTACAGAAAGTGAGGATTCACCACATCAATCTAACATGTTTATCACTCAGAAACGTGAGCATAAACGTGGAAAGAGCAGATTGTCTGTGAAGCAAAGGACAGCCTACATTTTGAATTACAGATTAATATATGATAAAATGGCCCACAACAAAGGCACAAACTATTCTGTGATTCTTTGTACCTCTGTGATATTATTTACATTGAATGAGTCTTTAAGAAACAGAGATCATTCTGTCGTCAAAACAGGTAACCAGTACATAGTATGATCTTGTTTGAACATTTAAAACTTTCATTAACACAAAGCAAGCAAAAAATAAAGGTAGCCAATTAATAATTGTGACTATATATATATATATATATGATAAAATATATATATTCAGAATATATATATATATATATATATATATATATATATATATATATATATATATATATATATATATATTCATTTCTGTTGATAAATTAAGCAATGTCATGTTATATAAAATCTTTTACTGGATGCTGTTACTGCTTTACACAACTTCTAGAGCAAACAAAAACATTCTTCTGACCTTCATCTTAAAAATTTGTGTTTTCTGACCTATTTATAGACCCCGATCAGGGATATCACTGAGCAATATTTTTATATTTATTAAATGAATATTTTTAATGGTTTGGGGTTATGGGATAAGCTAGATATTAGATAATCGTCCACTTACTATATTTTTACATTCTACAGCATTTTAATCTGGTTGTTTGTTGGAAGTTGGTTGCTGTTTGTCTTGCTGTTATTGCAAATATCACCTTCACAAATGTTTAAATCTTTTAAAGCACAAGTTGGTTTCATTTCATGATCGGTATAGGCCGGTTTGTTTACACACATATATTATATGTATACATTATATATATATTGCCTACATTTTGAACTGTCAAAAAACATAGCCGATGCATCAATATGAAATCACAACACTTTCACTATCTCACTATATGTGTTTCTCAGTAGTAGGCTACACATCAAAACATGCAAACGAGCAAATGTATGGTTACCTCTTACCTATTATGATCAATCAGAAGTAGTTTCATCAGAAACGTATCCACAACTCTGGTGTTTTAAATCCAATGTTTTTGCGCGTTTTAAAATATATATGTAATCGTCCAACATGTGAACTTTACAGCAGTTAAACCAGCGCCAGGCCAGCAACACTTCCGGTCCACTGTTCATTCGCTTTTTCAAGTAGACTGGCTGTATCAGTAAATTTGAGACTATAAGGCTATTTAGAATTAAGCCGTTTATATACTAATAGATTCACATCGTCGAATTTCATAATATTAAGTGTAATACATACAACTGGCCTGTGGGAGACCTGCTGTTATGAAGAGCAGAAGTAGCCTGAGGCCGGTGACACACTGATGCGTGGCGTAAGCGTCTCAGCTGCGTGGCGTGTCCGTTTTTAATTCGACTCCCATGTTAACAGGTTAGAGCTTGCAGACTGCCTGCGTGAGACGCGCGTCTCAGGCGGCTCGAGCCGCGCGGAAAACGCGTGCATGCTAGAAATAGAACCGACGCCTATTTTTCACGCGACAGGCAAGGGTGTTGGAAGCGTTTCCAGGCAAAATAGAATAGGAAAATATGTTTATATGTCATTATGTACACAAATACATATTAATTAATGACATTTTGATGTTTGAAAGTCTATAGGTTGACATAAATTCAGATATAAATGTAATTTAAAATTTTCCATTTGTTTCTTATGTTCTTAACAATGTGATTACATGAAAAAAAATATGACACACTACAATAACAACGTAGTGTGTATTCTGAGTGACGGTCCAACATCAGGTAGGCTAAATAAGCTCTTTAAAGCTACACAAATTTGTAAATGTTATTGAACGCAACTGACACGCAACAGAAACGCCACGCTCACGCCACGCAGCCAGTGTGTCACCGGCCTAAGTGAAGTGAGAGGTACGAGTACGCGCCTTCAGTTCCACATATGGACATCAGTAGGCCTATGTTTATTCCGGATGTTTTGTAAAGAAGCTGACAAATTCAAATTTGGAGCATTTCTTGAAAAACATAAATAATGATATGTGTTGACTGTGTTTATAAATCTCTCTTGGATATTTGTGTTAAAATAAAATATATTAAATTAAAAGGGTGATTTCAAAGGGGATATTATGGCAATATTACTATAGTGTTTTAACATTTTGAAAACACATTTTTTTGTGACTCCTGGAACCTACGTATGTGAGTACTGCGGACTATATGAGCATCCCCAGTTAGAGATCATTGTTCTAAACCCCCTGGTCAGAGGTGAAGAGGAGACTACCGGAGCATGCCCAGCAATAGGCCACTACTGACGGGCTTTGAGTCCATAAAGTGGCCTTCCATCTACTATCATGAATCAACCCCTCCATTCCCTTTTCTCCCCCCCCTCCTATCCTCATATTTTTTGTGGAGTGTGTGTGTATGTGGGGGGGATACTCTACCATTACTGACTAATGAGCCGTGCAGAAGAATACACCTTCAGCTGCCACATGATGAGGGCTTACTGACACCACATCCCGCATCAGGCACAGGGCACACTCACACCGCCTGCACATGAGAGTGTATATTGGATTGTGTGTGCTTTTTCTTATTTTGTCCATCAATCACATCATTAGTCAAAGCAGACAGAGCTGTCAGTGTTCTGGCAGGAGGGCCAGCAGACAGGTGTTAGCGTGTTAGCGGCTCACCCACCGCTAGCATCTGCAGCGGTGCACCCGTCCAGACTACACCCTCAGACAATAACATGCTACAACAGAAAGAAAGATGGACGAGGGCAGTGGATGGAGAGGACAGTTCAGGGATGTTGGAAGGAAAAAGAGAGGGAAAACACTTAATGGTAATGTGGGCCCACAATGTAACCACTCTGACTTTGTGTAAACACTGAATGTATAACAACAAGGAAAAAAGTAAACTAGTGATAGAATCAAAATGAAACACATGAACACATATTATCTGACATTATTTAATCACCCTCTTGTCATCCTGAACCCATTAGAATTTCATCTCTTCTATGAAACACAACATGAAATATTCACTTAAAAATTAGTGTGTAAAATAAAACAATCACTGAATACATATGTGCACACAGACTCATAACGTTATTTTCTATCCCCACATCTTTTCCCTGAGCTGTAATTGCCAATCGTAGAGCCAGCATCTGAAGTGCACTTTACAACTTTGTCTGCAGTTTGAGAGTAATAAAATGATATAGAACAGACTCACATTTCATATAAAGTTTTTAGCATACATAATTACATTGCCTTTTCCTTTGATCATGTTTTACCTTGCCTAAGGCACCAAATGAGCCAGAACTGCCACTGGTGCCCCTCAAAAAAGGTGCATTATGGCCCCTGGCCATGGCTGTGATAAAGAGATTCAAGCGACTATTTTACATAGTTTACGTTTTAAACCGCAGAATGACTATTCTGTGGTAATGTTCTGTTCTTGTCAGTTACTTCTTTTAAAATGGTTCACTTAGTGATACTGGTATACCAACACATTAGGCAAAGTGTGAGTTTCAAGTTAAACAATGTTAGATAACAGTGAATTTTCTTCTCAACCCATCTTGTTGTTCTGTCTAGATTGGCACAATTCTCCTTAGCTTTAGTATTTGTATGACCCAAATACCCAGTCTAAATATGCATAATAAAAATCATTGAAAAATGTTTGTTATAACTGTTTTAGATTCACAAAACAGAATTGTGCATTCAAAATTGAATTGCATTCCAATACACTTTGAGGTGGGTGTGTTCTGGACCTTTTGAAAAATGTACAAAGGCATTGTGGCCTCTGCCTTTTAAGTTAAGCGGTTTACTTTAATTATGTCTGTTAGAAATTGGCTATAAATCTAAGAAATCTGCTTGTACCCACAATCTGGCATGCCTCACTATGAAATAAACTGACTGTCCAGTCAAACTTAAAGAATGGAAAGTGACACAAAAAAAGGAGAAAGAGGAGAAAGAACAGTCAATCCATACTGTAGACAAAAAGTAGAACAGAGGAGCATTGCAGTGCTGGTGTTGATTAGAGTATAGCAGATGATTTAGACCTGAATGGTGACATTTCCAGTGTTCTCAGGAAATAAGTTACAAATGATTGAATAGATAATCAGGATATGTTTGCTTGTTGGCCTCCATTCTTTCCTGTTCTTATGGTTGCTCAAGGCCTGAGGTACTGTACACACACACACACACACACACACACACACACACACACACACACACACACACACACACACACACACACACACACACACACACCCTGCAACAACTTTAGACGGTTCAATGACTTCTATTTCCAGTGGATGGTCCATTTATTTGTTACAAAGGGCATGTAAAAAAAATTGTGAATCGAGAGACTGTACACTAAACGCAGCCACTTGTCAACATCAAAGCTAAGAAAGAGTAAGAGGGCAGACTACTGGCACAAAGATTTTTTCCGGATTTTTTTGCCAGGTAGGTACGTCAACACGCAGGAAGCATCTGAACGCTTCCATGGTGGTCCTCTCTCTATTGCAGTCTCTCATAATTCTAATAAAAAGGAGCCATGTTGCTATTATATTTCCTATTTCTTGTGCATCTTTAGTCTTCTTCCCTCTCTGTGACTTTATGGTGCATGTGTGTTTCCTGTAGATAGTTATTAAGTTAATACCTTTGTAAATAACATTTTGTGTTCAGAGCCATTGAAAATAACAAAAAGAACATGGACGTCACATCAGCCACACCTGGACTCTCTGGGAGAGCTCACATCGGTTAAGCATTTTCTACTTTATTAACTCGTCTTTTAGGTGCAGACACCGTGTCTCCAGCATCCTGCCCTTCGGGGCCTTAATATTTTCGCCAAACTCTTTCTGTGTGTGTCTTATTTTTCGGTGCTGAGATTGTTGTTTAGATTTTCCACAATCCCCTTATCTTTCACAAAATGTATTTGCCTCTCAGCTTGTAATATTTATCATTTTTAATTGTAGCTCTACAATGTCTTGACCAGCAGTTCAAGCAGCGTGAAAAGTTTGAAAGGGCAGCTTGAACACACATATGGTATTTAAAATGATTTATTTTATGACTCATGGAAAAGCGATGATAAATACTATATCACATGTGTTTTAAAAAATGAAACTAAAAATACAAAATTATTATAAATTGTAACTATTATATGGAGCAAGATGTCTACTGGAGAAGATAACACATTGTTTGTCTGGATATCATGCTCTATCAGTGTAAGAAGTGTTAGAGCAGGCTAAACTCAAGTAGTAGCATATCCTTATACTTCAATAGATCACTATAGAGCGTCTTTAGGGAGGCTTAACTTATTTAAGTTTAAATACTCTGGTGTAATGTTTCATTTGGGCTATACGTAGGATGTAATTTTTTTTATATCTAAAATACACACAGTAAGTTTGCACACAACAATCTAATGTTTCAACTATTTGCTTTTGTATACAAAAATAATACATTAGATATAAAGATCAGGGTACATCTGAAATTATTGCAGGTAATAAGTCTACACAGATTTCCTCTTGCATAACATGGACACACACGTGCACAGAGACAGACACCATAGGGTTAAAAATGCTAAACTAATGCTAACAACAGCTCTGCTCCATGTGGCCAAGGCTACCTTTTTTCAATCCCTCCCAAAGGCCTGGATACACTTGTAAACATTATAGAAAACAATAACTTAATGTTTCCCGAGGCTCAGTTGCACAGATACGTTGTTAGTTTTTTTTATGTCTGTTAGTGAACATTTACCATTTTTATCTATTGGCTATTTTAACATGCAAAAGTAGTGTTCACTGGAAAGTCACTCGTGATATGGTGTGCGAGGTTGATGATAATGCTTTAAAGTATTTTAAGGTAAGTGTAGACCACCTCTCAAAAGTTGGAATAAAGTGAATTATTGATACATTAAGTATAGAAAATTAGATTTAAATGTAGCATTTAAATGGAAAGCACTGTGTGTTTTTCTCTGGCCCCAATAATCAATAACAACATATTAAATTAAATTCTGCTTAATTAACTGTAACAGCCATTCAACCTGGATGGCCGCTTTTTTCTTTTTGCTATTATTGTTTTGATCACATTGATCATTTCATCAACACACACACACGCACGCACGCACGCACACACACACACACACACACACACACACACATGCACACACACACACACACACACACACACACACACACACACACACACATGCACGCACACACAATCAACATAAATAAAGAGATTAATCATTCATTGCAACTACAAAGTAAATCAGCATTTCCCACAAGGCCAGAGAGACCAAATCCATCCGAAGAGACATATCATAAAATAAACAAAAAGAGACCCATACTGAGTGATACAGTTAAAAGCTTTGAGGATAGAAATAGAGAGAGAGAGAGAGCACGGTTTAAAGGGCATCATCTGAATGAGTATGCTGAAGTAATTCTCTGGCTAAAAATGTGGTATCACTTTTCCACTGGTATACATTGACAGGTTTGAATGCAGGCAGGGTCAAGTCTTGCATCCTTATTATACAGCAAAAATTCCCCGGGGTTCCGTTTATTGATTTGCACATCTAGTTTACCTTGTTTTCCTATCTATATATGACACTCTACAATGGCTCCTGATCGAGATATGTGTCGTACAAATAAATTATGGCCAACTATATGCTAAATAATTCTATAAATGCACTTCGGGGCGAGGTTGACAAAACAGAAGTAGTTTGTGAGAGTGTGTTTGCGTGTGTGCGCTCTGATCATTCCGTGTTGTCATGTGTAATGAAGCAAGGGGCCCCATCATTAATCAAAGGGACCAATCGGATAACTAATTTAGGCAATAGAACTGAACCACAAGACCAAATGGCTAGTGGGGAGAATGAGGAAAAAGGAGAGAGAGGAAGAAAGAGAGAAAGAGAAAAAGAGAGAGTAGGGATCAATATTTCTCTTCAGGCCAGATGCAGTTCAAAATCAGTTTCTAATTTGGCATATTAAAGCCATAATGGTGGTTGTGGGGCTAAGTTGCGCGGAGGGACAGGCGAGGTTAATTAGCCCGCTGCACTCCCAGTCTGAAGTGGAGTCACACGCGTGCTCCTGCTTTAATTAACACTGAGACAGAAAGAGAACGAGAGGAGAGAGACAGGCAGAGAGAAAGTAAAAACAAACCGTCAGCAGGGTTTGTTAAGTGGGAAGTGCTTTGAAGAATGCCCATTGCACACAACAAAGAGAGAGAGGGACCACAAATAATCTTCTATTGTAATGCATCGTTTCTGGATGGTGCTCTACCCTAAGTGTTCTGTCTGATTTATCTGGCGAATCTGCTGGCTACCTATCGGTTATCTCAGGTTTGTGTCTTTGACTAACAACTACTGATTCCTTCTCATTAGATGAATCCTTTGCAACCTTGAGTTTGATCCCCAGAAACACACATTGTAAGTCACTTATCAAAAGCTTCTGCATGAATGTAAATCGAAATTTTGCAAATTAAATTCACACATTGTGTTTAAATTCAATTTCAAACATGCAATGCAACATGTCATTTTTTTACACCAGCTAGAGGGCGCTTACCTTTAACGTGTAGCTATAAAGATGTAATAAACTGCTCATGAGGACAGCCTTGAAATGTAATTCAAAACACAGACTGCAGTATCATTTTAAGTTTAAAACCTTGATGTTTATTATCAAGTTCAGCAAAGTATATAAAATGATTTATCAAAACTGATGACCATTCATTAACAATAATGAAGGGTAACGCTGCAAATCTGAGCTGGACGTGACAACACACGGATTGTGATGAAGGTATGTAATCATTTCTCGGTGACATGGAGACGTGTCTGTCCCGTGTTTGACACGTTGGCTGTGCACCAGTGTGCTGACGCCATCAGAAGATGTGACTCTGCGCGGCACTTAGCTTACAGGAAGCCATCATTAAGGAGGACGTTCTCAACTGATGTGAGGTTCCTCTCTGCTAACACGACTGCTTGAAAATACTATCACTCAGAAGTGAGCGATAGAGAAAACGAGTGATGAAAACCCTCATTATATCATGGAGGATTCAGGTCACCTGTCACGTGTCGGGCGTCCTGCTGAGGTTGTAAAGTCTACCTGATAGCCCATTAGTTCTGCTGTTATTTGTATGGGAATTTACATAAATGTGTAATTCTTGCAGAATGGTGTTTCACATAAAGTCTTCAACAAAGGTTCCCCTGTACTGTGCAACTAATTAGGTCTAATTTTTCATTGTTGCTGCTGGGTGTGTTATGGAAACAAAGGGGGGTTATGAAGAGAGATGTGCGTGCGCGTGTGTGTGTGTGTGTGTTGCTTGATGAGGCCCAATCATTTCATTTATTCTCATTACAGTTGATGTCAGACTGTTTCCTTAACTGATTCAGGGGTCAGTGATTGAACAGGCTCGGCTTAATAAACACACTAATATGCAAAGCATAACAATGGGACACAGTAAGAGCAACTATAAAGAGAGAAGAAAGAGGAACAGGAAGGATTAGGTGATGGTTGTTTACAGGTGGACAAGACTCGAGAACAGTGTGATATGGTTTATTAAACAGTGGAGAAAATGTAATAATTTAGCACTAGTATGAGAAGTATGAAAACGCATGTTCAAAATGAACGGCGTGATCTTCTTATTGAATGCTGATTGCCGGTTACACCATCTATAAAATATATACCTTCTTTATTTCTTTTTATTTTTATTTAGAGTTTAAAGAACAAACACAAAAACAGTAACTGACAAAACACAACAAGAGAAGCATACAAAAAAATACAGCTGCTGAAAAAATCAAGAGACCATTTCAAAGACCATTTTCAGTTTTTTTCTGAATTAATAGGTATGTGTTTATTATTATCTTTATTCTGTGAACAACATTTCTTCCAAATTTCAAACAAAAATATTGTTCGCATTTTACTGTATTATATTTCAAAATTGTTTATCCATTCCATTGTGACAACATGCCCCTCAGGTATGATGTCAGAAAAGGTCAACGAATTTAATGTGTATACAGAAACCTACTCACAAAAATGTACTGTAAACACTTACTGAAGTAAAAAGTGTGTGTGTAATATGTAAGCAAGAAAGAAAACATACACTGTACATGTACATTTGCAAATGTTAGCTCTAGTTGTGCAGTTTGCCAGTAAACTCACTTCTAATAACACTTCTAATATAGTATATACACCCATATAGACTACTGTATATAATCCATATATAAAAGTTCACATAGGCCTACCACATATATATTTTCATAAAACACATTCAAAAAATTAAACAGCACAAATTTTTGTAATTAAATGGTCTAAAAAATACAATAGAATGTGTAACAGGTCAGCCAACCTCTCACCTTTAGGAAATGTGGGTGACAGAACAGACGAGGAACTGTGGACTGCCTCCGTATAGTGAAAGATGGTTTTGATGGTGTTCTGTGATGTGCTCAGCAAAACTGGACTGTAGATTTATATTTATCTAATGTATTGGCAACAGTGTGTTCAAATGAACATTAAACATTACTAAGTCTTTATATTTACAGAAAAAAACTATAAAATAGCCTCATGCAAAGCATTCTGGGAACCAAAAATCCTCATCAACCTGATTTTTGGTTCCCAGAAATGCTTACATGAGGCTGTTATTTTATAGTTTTTTTCTGTAAATATAAAGACTTTTATGTTTAATGTTCATTTATCTTTAAACAAACTGTTGCCAATAAATTTAATAAATATAAATCTACAGTAAGTTACTGGCAAACTGCTGCCAGTAATACTGTAATTTCGACATATTTTTTAACAGTGTACAGTTTAAACTAGATTTTATGCAGTATGTGATGACCATACCTCAGTATTCTCTTGCATGTGTCCTCTCATCACTAGTGATTGCAGCTAATGAGTGATGTATTCTGATGATATCTCAGTGTGAGGGGAAGACGGCTATGGCGACACGGGTCAGCGTCCTGTTTAAAGCTTTGTCGTTCTTTCCGTCACCGAGCTTCAGCAGGCCACATGAACCCTGTCTGCTGTCAGTGTGAGGAGAAGACAGGCCCA
Source organism: Oreonectes daqikongensis (assembly GCA_026939265.1). Taxonomy (NCBI): domain Eukaryota; kingdom Metazoa; phylum Chordata; class Actinopteri; order Cypriniformes; family Nemacheilidae; genus Oreonectes; species Oreonectes daqikongensis. Next base: position 4,059,889 of record JAOTQM010000343.1, on the reverse strand, counting down.
GCATTCATCACGATTAGGTCTAATTAATAAAGCCTGCAGCGTTCATCAAGAGAGATCCAGGCACGGTGTCTAATCTATCCTTTACTAAAAGCACGGCCTGACAGCCCCAGCTGATTTACAGCAGGTGTATGTGCGCGTGTGTGGATGTGTGCGGTATAACGTAATGACAGCGGATATACGAGAATATGTCACTGTATGGGCTCTTTAGCTTGTGATTGAGAGTCTGTGAGCGGGTATCCACATGCGTGTGCACGTATTTGTATTTGTGTGTGTGTGGAACTGTATGTATATGTGTGTCGGCCCCGGTCCCCTTTTCGTCTGCTGGATATTGACAGCCTTGACAGAACGTTGATTATCAGACCCACAGGATGCTGAGGCCTGTCGGCCATCAGGTATCTGCGTGAGAGACGAGCTCCCTTCAGAGTGATGAGACAATCTGAAGAGAGAAAGCAAGAGAGAGAGAGAGGGGAGGGGGTAAGGGTTGTCATGGCCATCATCATGACAATAAGCTGTCTGGTGTGAAAGAGACAGGCAGGTCTAGGATCAGGATCAGATTAACTATCACACTGACCTCCAGCCGGGCTGGAAGTGAAGCAGGACACATTTAAACTCTTCACACTGAGAGTTTACATCATTAGATGGACCAGCGCTGCATCAAATCAGACTATAGAAAGCCAGCCGCTCCTTCATGTTGTGTTGTTATTTTCATATTAATTACAGCTACTATTTACAGCTTTATGATTTCTGTGCTTCACTTTAGGCCAAATACAGACAGAAGGTCGTGACTCTGCGTACACTTTTAAAATAAAGGTGCTACGAAAGGTTACTCATAGCAATGACATGAGCCGCTTTCCCACCGGATAACTTTAGGAACAAAGTTCTGGAACGAGTAAAGGTTTCTGCAGTGCGAACACAACAAAAAGTCGTTCTGGAACTACAAAATAGTTCCTGCGGTCCGAAAACCTCTATAGAACCCCCATTTTCAGTTCCCCAAAGAACTATTCAGTCAGATGTTCTTAAAAGAACTTTTAAAAGACATTTCTTTTGTACCTGTTTATTTTCTAAAGAACCTTTTTTAATTATAAGGAACCTAATGATTGTTAAAGTCCAAAAATGTTTTTTACAATGACATTGATTAGCACCTTTATTTTTGTAAGAGTGTGCATTTGGTAAGTTTGTGTTTTTCCATAATAAACACTGTACACATCAATATATTTTTAAATTATATATTTTTAAATACTTTACTCTAACTTATAACATAAAATTGTGATATTATTGCTACCAGTATAACAACATCAATATTGTAACTTATTTGTAACATTTGAACATTTAATTTAATGCAATATTTTATCATTGCAACATTTCACAAACAAATGTGAATGAACGAACCAAGGTGGTCTCAAGGCGGTTCATGGCGTAGGCACATCATTTGGAATCTATTACTTTGTGTCCCTTGAGACTGTGTTGAGGTATACCTAAATTCATAAACCTGTTATCCCACCGGTCACTATTGTTGCCATCAACATGTTTACTCATGACAACAATCAACAAAACTGAATTCACATATTAATACTACACACCTTAAATATAATGTGAACCAAAAATCTTTGTCATATCTTTGTTTACATACTTTACTAGACTTTTGTTTTGAAGCTTTGATGCAGTCAGCATCATCTTACGGTGCAAACAGGAAGTAAACTGCTGTTGTCATGTGACATCGTGTCTACACCGGGTGCGATGTGACATGACAAAAGAAATTATTAGAATTTAATTAGAATTATTAAAATGTATTAGAACCCATTATAATTTTACATTTTGTCCGCACTGGATGCCGCACTTCCATTAAGAACAAGCAGGTTGTCATGTCGTGTCCGGTGTAGACCATGACTATGTGACACTGCACATATTTAATGAGCCTCCATTTTTTTAAAATATATTTGTAGGAAATGCACTAAAACATCAGTCAGTAAGACTTTTAGAGCTTTATAAATGAAGACCTTCTTTATGGGCACTACTGTGACCGGTGGGATTAAATGGTTAAAGGCATGTATTGTCTATGAAACTGGGCCTATGAGATTTGCTTCTTGACAGCATGTCAACAAACATCAAGGAGGAGGGGCTTGAAGTCATTTAAATTCTAATTGTAAGGAAAACTGAACTATAAATAAGGTCATTTAGGGAGATGTGGAAAGCAATTTTTATTTTATTTTATTTTTTGGCCTACTGCAATTGTTGCTGTGACCTTCATCTGTCCTACCCTGCTTCTCCATCTTTGTCTTGTCTCTCACATTACCAGTGCTAATGTGATAATGCTATGACTCGATTGCTGGTCAATCAAATGCAGAATACTCTGGAACTGTAAGCACAACCTGAGCTGATGATCACAGCGGGAGTGGGAGTTTCGGTCTGAGCTGTGTTAATCAGAGAAGTGCTGAAATGAAGAATTAAAGATTTTATGTCAAATAGTCTTGTACCCTTCCCAGAAACATGTATCAACCTCTCCCCGACTGCTTCATCAGGATCAGATGTTCCGGATAAACATGACCACATCTCAGATCCTTGCCTTTTTCCTTTTAAAACACAACATATATTCACATTACACATAACCCTCACACATCCTGACACAGAGATGTGTGGCTTGATGGGTTAATCACATCTAAACAATGAGATGACGTTAGATTGGCTGCCGGTAAAGAGAGGTCTAATTATGATTGGCTGCTGATATCAGTTTAACAGAGAGGAGCAGGAATTCTGTATCATCTACACAGTTGGTCAGCACTTCTTTATCTCCATGTGTCTGTTAGCTTCTGTCCCTCACTGGCTTTCTCTTCCCTCTGTACTGCTGAAGGGTATCAGTCGATATTCCCCTGTTTCCCCCTCTCTCTCTCTCTCTCTCTCTCTCTCTCTCTCTCTCTCTCTCTCTCTCTCTCTCTCTCTCTCTCTCTCTCGCTCTCTCTCTCCCTCTCTCACCCTCTTTATCTCTCTCGGAGCAGGACCCCAGATGAATGATTGCCCGGCCTGAAAGTACATGTTTCTCAAGGACCTCTGATGGGCAGCGGATAATAAAAATGATGTCGCAGCAAGAGGAAGCGTTCTTTTGGCCCCTCCCCTCTCATAATCACAATCCTCCCAGGCCATTATCCCACCTACCAGCAGCTTGCTGGAGAAAGTCGTGGGCATTCATACACAAGTCGTGGGTAGCATTAATGTTTAGAATAGTGTGTTTGCAACAGGTCAAAGTGAAGTGTGGAGTTTGAATGTAGGATTAAGAGCATGTTTGCGTGCTGTGGTTTTCAGATATATATAGTGTCATAGTTCTGTACAAGCAGAAATGGAAATCATGAACGAGAGTTCAATATAAAGAATCAAAAGATTCTCTTAAAAGCATCTGTTGTGTATGTTATCCTTAAGGTAACTGATGGTCAGACCTGTCTATAATACAGTACATATGTGCTTGTGCTGCATTTATAATGCAGTATAATTTTACTTATATATTACCTTCATTATACTATTTATTTAAACTGTTTATTATACTTCATGTTCAACATATACAACACAATAGTATATGCTTCATTACGTGGCACATGACAGAACTTTTCCTATTAAATGCTGAGAAGAATAACTGTATATATTTGCAGTTTGAAAAAAGAATGTAAACTTTTTCTTTTTTGAATAACAGAAAGACAGACAGACAGAGAGAGAGCGAGAGAGAGAGAGAGAGAGAGAGAGAGAGAGAGAGAGAGAGAGAGCAACAAAATAAACTGGATTTAACAAATGAGTAATTCATATGTTGTGAGTCGTACAAAAACGTGCAATTAAGCAATACTGAAGAATAAACGTCACTGACGTGAAAGCAAACTGTACTAAAACGTACGACTGAGATCGTACAAATTCATACGAATACTTACGATTTCGCCGTGAGATTGCGTTGGAGTATTTGTTTGCCATAAACGTGTGGGTATGCAGATAAAGTTCTCAGAAGCAATAGTAGGAAGAAGCTCCACTGGGAGCAAGAACAGGTCAGTGTGTGGGTGGAATGAGACAGAAAAAAGAGAAGGAATGAGGGGAGCGCAGGACCGCAGAGGATAGATTGGGTTGGCAGTCAGATCTCTGTATGTCGGTCTGGGATTGAACACCAAATGCTCTTCAATGAAACCTTCAGGTCAAATGCTCCACTGAGGCTGATAGAAAGGTTAAAGTTCTGCCCAAACAACTTACTAGTATAGTGTGGATATATTTTAATATGGTAGCTTGTTATACAATATACAGTACAATACTGTGCAAAAATCTTAAGCACATATTAAAACAGTTCTGGATTCAATTCTAAGTAAAGTTCATTTCTATCTTTTGCTTTTTTGTGTCCATATAAAATATCAATACAGATTTCCAAACATTCTTTCTTTACCATTAACTGTAAAATCAAAACATCCTACAACAGGCAACCCACACAAAGATTTGATTTAACCATCACTGAGTCATTCTATAGGATTATTGTGGCAATCCATAATGACTGTGGCCCAAAAAACGTTGCCCCTGATAGTTTCCATTGCAGTGTGTCCCTAATTTTCTTGCCTGTTTAGTTTTTCCCAATTCATTTGCTTAATTTCTCCCTTTGTACTTTCACTTTACCCTTTACCTCTCTTAAAGACAAGACAAATAGCCATCCATTTACAATAAATAAAGAAAACAACACAATTGTTCATCGCACCCAGAGTCACAGCACAAAAAACTAAAAAACAAAACACGGCCGGGGAAACAAACATTTGAGTTATTAGCATTTTTTCAATAATGCATAAGACAGATATATGCGCATTAAAAAGATGAAACTCAAATGCTCATTAAATTTACATAGAATGGCATCTAAACAACATGGCACTCGTGCGCAAGCTCTTTTAATGGACTCTGATAAAACCGCATTCAAAATCAGGAGCTGGAGTATCTGTGCTCATAGAATCACTCTTTATCTTGCGCGATCACCCTTCAAAAGCCAAATTAATATAATTGACTTTTAATTAATCCCCTTGATATTTGCATCAGCACATCTGAGCAACAGGTGTTCTGTTTTGAGCCTGTGCATTATTTAAAGCATATTAAAGCAGCGGGTGATTAAGGTGCTCACATCTACGTGCAAATGTCAAATAATCGTGGCAAAGTGATAGGCTGTTGTGTTTTTTCTTTCAGATTTATTGTTGCGTTCCTTTCGTCTCTATTCTATACAAGAGACAGGAAGACATTGAAAGAGACATTGTAAGATGCTTGGAAATATTGACTAGTTTTGTGAGCATGTAATGTTGTAAGAATTGCGGTTCAATTTATATGTATCAATATTTACTTATTACATAGAGCAATAGACAACCATTTATTGCTAGAAATTGTAAACATATTTAAATATATACATGAGTGTATGCTAGTGCAGTTACAACCATATTGATTTAATCTGGTAGCAGACGATTTGTTACAGTGTCTTACACTGTACATATGCAAGTGTTACCATGCCAACAAGGTCATCAGTGTTAAAAGCATCCGGGAGCGGCCCCTTTGCTATGATTGACAAGCCCAGGTCAAAAGGTTATGTTATTATGTTATCAGAGGGTTAATATAAACGCCTCAACCCGAATGCGGTTACAGATGGGATGGAAATACAAATACACCCGCTTGTGGCAGAAACATCGGTGTCATAGACCGCTAAATATAAGTTGTCCAAATGCATTTGTATCCTTACTGTTGGTCTGTAGAGGTAATGCCACAGATGGCAGAATGAACGCAGAGAAAACAAGAGAGAAAGGTAGAGTCGGCGCTTTGATAGGCACGTCTCATTTCTGTGCGGACAGCTTTGTCAATAGCCCTAGGACGCCTGGCTCTCCCCCTCCCCTCTCTGTGATTGACAGCCAGCAGGTGGCGGCTGAATGGAGTTGTCAGGAATGCTGCTGATCAGCCGCACGTTACTGTTAACGATGGTGGAGCGGACCGACGCGGCTGCCCAAGGTGATCTCTTCTTTTGCGAGCGACAGACGCCCGCTGCGTATCCCCACCTCACCACAGGGTTCCAGTCTAACACTGCCATTCATGTCTAAGAAAAGAGCCTATATTTCTCCAGTAGGACAGATGGACACCCACTCCCATAATCCTATGATATGATAAGAAATGAAGGGGACATTATCAGTTTATTCAGTTTAGTGACTGCCTAATAGGAGAGAGGTGACTGTTAAAGGGGAAGTGTACGATTTTTGCGACACAAGCTGCTCAAAACAGAAATGCCATAATAATAAATCTTATTTAAAAGTTCCTCCAATATTCTGCTTGTTACATTTGGGTGAACACAAAGGCACTATACCCTACACTCATGTACTTGGTAAAGGCAATGTTGCTAAGCTCAAACAGAGTAGTTTTTGATAGCTGTACACTAGCTATTGCAGTTTTCATTTTAGGAAATTCAATCTACAAATCGCTGCTGTCCTTCTGAAACCGTGTATCTCCATATTTCAAGATTTTTTTTCTGCCATAAATCATTATTATTAGTTATCCTTTGTGTTTGTCACTGGGTTTTGCAAATATCTCACCAGTAAAAAGTATTAAAAAGTTCTTGTCAACTTTAACAAACAAAGTATTTCATCATGAAATGACATTTGTTCTTCAAAAAATAAAGAGACCACTCCAACTTTTCATTTCAAACTAGCATTGATGTATTGTGGTCATTCCAGTCCAGTGTCTTTTGAATTTTAACTAAATCAAATCTCAGGAGTGACAAAAAGTCATCCAACAGCAATGTGAAAGACTGACAAGAAAAGACACCTGAAACCATGATGAAAATTTTTTTTTTGAACTTTGCTTAAATACATGTACAAATGTTACTGTTGTATTGCTTAAAAGTGAAAATGAAATTATTTGCAGTATTTGAGGTCTGAAAAATTACAGAGCATCTTTTCTGTAATTTTGACCTGTTTCTTCAGTTTTTATTTTCTGAAAATAAATGCAAATAGAAACAATATTTTTATCTGACATTTAGTAATAAAAATATTGGTAGTAGTTCACAGAATGAAACAAGATTGATAATTTTACCTAAACACCAACCTATAAAAAGAAAATTCAGAAAAACTGAAATGAAGCTTTGTTCCCCAATTATTTCCACAGCTGTATATTGAGAGTTAGCTAGGAGGTTAACCAAGTTAAAAGTGAAGTTTAGTTACACATAATATGACCATGCAAAATGACCTAAGAATGACCTTTGAACTTGAGTCATGAAAATAGTTAAACAGCCATCATCATTTATTTGCCTGAGCTGTGCACACACTATCAACGTGAAAACTATCAAGCATCTGTATCCTTCGTCATTAAACACAATCTTTGTTTTTATCTCTCAATTGAAAAGCTTTTTTTGATAATGACAATGAGTGTAGCTAGAGATGTCTGTTTCTGTTAAATGTGTTAACTTGTGTCTAAATGAGTGCATAATCACATATTAATTAGCGATACTTAAGCACGTGTTTAAGTTACATCTGTTTTAATTACCTTGGCTAATCATATGATAGCAGATTTTTCTTGCACTGTATGCAAATGGGAGTCGCTCCCTGTCTAGTGAGAGTTTTTTCCTGATTAGCAAGACACCTAGCATCCCACAGCAAATTAATTCACTTAAAGAAGCCAAGAGATTTTTTATACAAACTTTACAACTTACCGCTTACTTCCATGCTCTCCCAATAAGGGCCAAAGAAAACTGTTTAACATTGAAGTGTGTCACGGGCCAACAAAGGCCTTTGCTGTAATTATGCGAGTTTCTCCCAAATCACATGCCCGTCAACAGTCTTCCTGCTTCTCCAAGAAATGGTCATTATCACAGACAGAAATAGGTATATAAATTCAGTGTTAATGAAAATGTCAATTAGCAGGCTGTGCTGTCAGGTGATGCTACTTTGGCCCTACACACTTGTCCAAAATCTGAAGAATGACACCAAGCACTCCACACACCATACACACACATTTTCTCTCTCTCTCGCCTTGTATTCAGACAGCTGCTTAGAGGTGACACATTCTCCATCTCTTGCGTCTACCCACAGAGAGAAGAGAGTCTTTGTTGATATTAGAAAAAGAGAGAATATGCTGAAGTTGTCAAATCCTTACGTTCACAATAGAAATATTCTACACTGCCGGAGCCAAAATGGTAAGTTTGTAAATATATAAATAAATAAACCCATAAATCATAAAACAAAATGATATAATGCACATTGTCTGGCAATCAACACTAACATACGTTTACCATAATTGTTTTTTATACGCCATAAAAGTTTAAGCTTTATGCAAAGACAAATGTCATCCTTCACTTTTTTCCATCACTGAGCCTGCCTCACTTTTCATAGAAGTCGGTTTGATATTTTTATCCGCATGTTTGGGTCATTAATCAAAATGAGATGGGCGGTCGAGGAGCGGACAGAACATGATCTCTAACACATCCAGTGCTCAGATCAGTCTACCCTTCTCAATGCCCTGACATCAAAGCTTACACACAAATGACCAAAAATAGAAAAAAAAGAATATTACCATTACCATGTTCTCTTACCGGTTGCAGGAAGCACGACAGAGAAAATAGACGTTTAAAACCTCCAAACACGTACACTACACATTCCCGTCCACACCCTCAAACAAACATCTGTGGAGGCGAGCGAAACGGCCGAAATAAAACAGACAGATTTGCACCAAAACGTCAATAAAAGGAGGATGTATTAAAAGCACATTTGAAATTCTTAACAGCGTCGGGCCTCATTTGGAGAAGTCTGGGTCGCGCACTTTTTAAAGCACGGGATATAAATCAATTTTGGTAGCTGCTCACACTGAGACCTCAATAAAAATGAATAGATGAATGTAGCTCACCCTGGACACATTTTTCAAGTCCCTGAGCCATTCGGTAACATAATTATGATTTTGATTGTTCCTGACCACTTATTCCGCAGAAAGCCAAGAAATAAGTTTGAGTTTCTATGAAATCGTACGCGTATGTTTGTTTGCGAAACGTAACATTCTGATAATTTTATAACAAATATTTATCATGCAATAAACATTACGGCAAGCAGAACTGTGACAAGAAGGGGCATGATTGATCATCACACCTTTTCTTTCTCTCTCACACACTCTCTTGTTCTTTTTCTATCTCTTCCTTTTTCTGGTCAATAACCCATCAGACAGATGACAGGTGGAATTGTCTGTTGACTCTTTAAGTGATTGGAGCCCTTCAGCACTGTCCACACACCCCAAACAGAGCCTTAATGATGGACACCTGCGCAATTTCACACAAGCTGGTCGATGTGGAAAAAGAAACCGAGTAAACACATCTATACAGTTGCAACTCAACTGCTTCTATAAAACCCTCTCGTAACGCTCTACTAACAATGCTTTTGCGTTTAATCTCCTGCCCGCTTGTGTTACACACACTCCCGAAACCGCAAGACACACGGTATTTCTCGGCTGTGTTTATTAGTCTTCGTTTTTTACTGTGAGCATGGAATGCTAGCGTATTAATGGGGTATAATTATAAATCTCAGACTGCTGTTCCCCTGTGCAGTATACAGACTGCATTCCAGTGAAGCCACAAACTGCAGCATTCTACCCCATTACATCTGCAATGATTAGAAATAGAGGAGAACATCTGGCGTCTGTGCTGTGATAGAAAAGAGCATTCTGTCCTTTAATGGATATCTGCAGGCCAAACAGATCTTATATTTTATCTCGTGGAGTTAACTCTTTGTATGCCAGCTGTCGGCTGAGAAGAATAAGGATGGAAAAATGGAAAGAACAGTGGTTTTTCATTGCGCTGTTGTTTGTGGGGTAGAGAGCACATGGTTTAAAGTAGTATATTAATGTTTTATTGTATAATAGTTGCATTTAATATACAGTTTGTTGAATTTTATTGTATGTTAATGCTTGTTATCAGAAATAATCTCCAGGGACTCTGTTCTGCAGTTGTGTACAAGAAGTTAAGTTTTGGCCACAAAAGCGTACATGTGCAGTAACATTTTTTTAATGTTGTTGCTTTGAAACCGCCTATATATAGGGGTGGTTTACCAGACAGGGATAAGCTTAAGCCTGGACTAGGCCTTAGTTTAATTGGGAAATTTAAGTCGTTTTAACAAACATACCTTGCTAAAAACATTACTTGTTTGCATTTTAAGATAACACAAAGGAACTGATGTCTTTTGAGATATGTCAGTGCAAGTTGTTTTCAGTTTGGACAGCTCTTACATTTCTTTTAGTCTAGGACAAGTCTAATCCCTGTCCGGGAAACCGCCCCATAGAGTTTTAACTTACTTTAGCATACCTGGTTACTATGAGTTGCAAATTAATGAAAAAATTAAGTTGCAGTGAATGAAAAATGTCTTTGTTTTAAGCTCGGTATCAAGCATCTTCTGATGCTCAGTAAAGTGAGCGCTCACCACAAATGATGCTAGACTGTGTGCGAATATTTTCACTGTGAAATATGCCAAGAACTTCCCAGAGTTAAAATAGATGTGGAAATATAATCAGAGAAACACATTGTGCACTGAATTTACACTCAAAGCCATCTGTACTTCAGCCGACACAAAGGCTTATTGTAAGTAATTATAGGAATTATAATGCAATGCTCTTGCAGTATCATTTATATATAATTAGACACAACGCTGATTCCAGTAAAGGTTATCGCAGTAACACTTCAAGTGCAGACCTTGGATTGGCCCTAACATTATCTTTACAGCCACACCCGATGCATTAATATTTCGTGATGTCTGCCATATGAACCAACCCGTTTTGGGTCCTACTGGCACTAATTATGGCGAGCTGATGAAAGTCCACCTATAAGACTAAGGCGCCTTAATGAACACGGGCGGTAATTAAACAGGCCGGTAACACGACCCTCTCTTGCTGAGGGAGTTTCAGTAATGACAGGGGAGCATGGATACGGAAAATGGCCGCCTTTGCCTGCAATTCGTAAAAAAGAATATAATTGGGCGACCGCAGGCTTAAATGACGGCCTTTGCCAACTCCTGACAAAACAGCCATAATTAAGAGCTCGCGGACTCAGGAGGGGCCTGGAGGGGCTGATCTCTGAACAGCAGCGGAGGATTCGAGCAATGAAAGAACTGGCCCTACACCACACAACACTATAGCATCACAGATCACCTGTTTAAACTTACAGCGGCAGACACACAAGGTCATTACAAAACTAAAGCATTGCACGCTGTATATGATGAGACTATATGTTACAAGTAATAAAAATGGAGACAGAAAATATTAAAAGACAAATATTATTGTTGTTTGGCTTCTAATGTTCAGAGTGGCATCAAGAACTCAGTAATTCCTATTTTTGACTTCACACACTATGCAATTTCGGTGTATTTCAAAGAGGCAGGATCATAATATTCACCTTTCCTCCTTGTTTTCGGAATGACCTATAAATTAATAAAATACGTCTGGAAGGTTTTATTAGTTGCGATGCAGACCTCCCAACTTTGTGCGAGCAGAGGGAAAATATGAAGGGTTATAGAGCGAACAATCTCTTGATAATTAACAGGAGGATAAACAAAACATAAATTTGGATATTGCGTTTATTTGGACTACCACTCAAATATGCGTGAACCACGCAATTTTAATTAAAAGATAAATCTATGTGACACTCCGCCTCAGAGTTAATTATTCAGTGTTGTATAATAAAAATAAAGCCTATTAAACATGCCACACACTGTATTTCTCCATTAACAGTATAAGAGCGCTGGGGATGTTTAGATTCAGAGCTGTGTGTTGTGTTTTCTCCTCCTCGTTTTCAGCTCTCTTATTTCCATCGCTTTCTTTGTTCTGAAAGCTTCCAGTAAACATGAGAAATAAAGGAGAAATACATATACAGAGAGCGAGGTAAGAGTAAAATCATTTAATATTTGCTGTACGTCAGTGTTAACTGAACGATCTTACGTTTGTACGCTGCCCGTGTTGATGACTTTGCGGGTCTCTGTTACAGGTGGTGCTCATTACGGTTTATGAAAGCCATTTGATTTCATTTAGTGCTGTTCTCAGCTCTCTTTGGAACCACATCAACGGACTATTTTTCAGTTTCACTATCAGGAAACGTTATGGGCAGCAGCAACACTTAAATGGCGACGAAAGCTTTTAGCCGAAGATCTGTGGTTTTCTGCAAGCATGTGTATAACTTTATAAACATGATCCAAAATAACCTTTACTGTTAGAGGAAGTGTTTGCATACAATTCCAAACCTGTTTTTTATTCAAAATTGTTTACTTTAAAAATATTTTGTGCCTAATGTTAGTTTTCAAGATTATTAACTTTGCTTCCAAAAAACCTAAAAAAGGTAATAAAAATAATTAACAAGTATTAATTAACAAAGAAAAATAATAATTTTTCCCTACAAATAGCATACATTTTAACATCAGTCTTTGATGAATGAAGCAAAGTCGTTGTTTTTAGAGGTAGAGGTTTTATTGCGTAAAACACTGGATCAGACTGTACTGCTTCAAAGACATTAGAACTTCTAAACAGCAGAAAGAAAACAGCCATTGCTCAAATAAGAATACTTTCTCTTCTTTTATCAAACAGATGTGTGATAATAAATAAAGACCGGAATAATCCTTAAATACAATAACAAGTCGTTTACTTGTTAAAAGCATATTCGAAGCAATATAATCCTCTAGCCTCCTTTGCACCATCTCTGATATAGAAATATTCTTTATTTAGGAATGTTCGACAGTATACAGTTGGACAGTTCATGAACACATACTATAGAATATTATAGAGAGAAATAAAACGGACATGATTTTTTTTATTTTCCCAAGAAGCACAATATTGCAGAGCTCTAAAATATGCAAGTAACTGTATCGATGGACATGATTCGGTTACAGATTCTTATGAAGTTTTATTTTGTTTTTCAATAATAGGGGAGGTAACGTGAACACATTACCACCTAAACGAAACAACCACAATACAAAAGAAATGAAATAAATAAAAAATCTTCCAGTGTCAATAACAGAATTATTGCCAGAGCTCCAGAAATGATCCAGAAATACTGAAGAGCAGAGAAACAGTGAACGGAATGTCTTTTGATTTTTTTAACTGGAATATACTTAGGTTGGGGTGAGCACACTTACATACACACAAGAAAAGCAAGCGACTGACAGGCACCAGAAAACACAGTAGTGCATTGAAACCTCTAAAGCTTAATGTAGTCACAACACTGTAAAAAAATTCTGATTGAAGTCAGCTGAACTTAATTTAGTAAATTAATCCAATTGATTTGTCTAATCTAGTTGATTTGACCTAATTATGTAAGTTATCTCAACTTTTGGCAGTCAATACAACTCAAAAAATCTAATGCAAAAAAGAAACTTAAAAAGATGAGTTGAGATTTTTTTAAAGTGTATTTTTTGAATTTGAAACATTTCCCCTAGTAGAGCTTATACAAATAGTTGCATTCAATTTTCCGATTTAAGGCAGTGAGAACTATCAAAAAAAAAAAATAATAGCCCAAGTCAAAAATAAAAGTCTTAAATATTTGTTTGGGTTAAGGCAAATTAAAGAACTGTCTTATGGAGGACTTGTAACATCTTTAGACCACTGCTATCATTTTTTACTTCTATCTTTGTTTCTTGAGATGTTGTGGTCCTAGGGCTCTTTGATAAGGGTTTATGTTTTTATTTACTGCGTGAGAAGTGTGGCGGGTATTTGTGAGTTTTCTAAACTCCCTCTGGCGTGAATAGAGCAGCCATAAGGCCCTGGGGTTTAAGTGCTGAGCTTCCCTGTGCTGAGCGAGAAGATATTGACTTTCTTAAAGTCCGGATCATTTCTGTTTATCACAAAACATTAATATCCACCCCCCACCCCCCACCCACCACCCATGCATCTCTAACCCCTTACACGGGCAAAAAAAAAGAGCCATACTTATTTACCTTCTAACCCCTGCTAGCCTTTAATAAAAGGAAGTACAATGAAAGTTGATACACTTTAATTTTGCTCTTTAAGAGGCTTGATTTCATACGAGCCAAACTGCCTGCGTTGTTAATCTCCTTTAGTAGAGGAACATTCAGGACAATAAGTACAAAAAGGGGGCCATGTTGATCACAAAAAAAATACTTATTCAAACATAAAAACAAATCAAAAGTCAAACCTATAAATGCCTGAAGTTAAGATTACAGACATGTAGCAGTAAAAGTGATTATCTATACTTCATATCTACAGTTTGCCTTCATAATGCTGCTTTCTCAAGGTAGTCAATAAACCCCACAAAAGCGCTACAGTTCCTTCATATTATTTTCATGTTACACGTTACAAATAACACATTTAGCCTCTTGCTAAATAGTTACATCTGTACAGGGTCCCTGTACATCTGTACACTTTACCTAACATCCACCAGTCAACAATGAAAGCAGCACTTTCATTCGAACCGACAAACTTTTTTTATCATGTTGAATGGAAATAAAGCACATGCATTGTGTTTCCCCACTGTGTTGTTGCCCCAAATTACATCCTAAAACTTCACAACAATGATAAAGAAAAAGAAAAAACATCACTGATTATTATACAATGTTATTGACCATTATTCTTTTTTGTCACAAGAGGAAGAAACGAGAGCGATGCTGACAGGAAGTGCTACTAGTCCTCAGACAGTTCTGAGGCTGACCCTTCAGCCGTCCAGCTATACGGCCGACTTAGGTTTCTCTTGACGTGTTGTGAAAGAGTGAGGAGAGGCGAAATGAGGAAGAGGAGGGGTGAATGGAAGCAGAGTGGGAGGGGGGTTGAATTGATTTCCTCTGTGATGACAGCTCCAGTCAGGCTGGCACCAAGGCCCCCCTCCACCCCCCCATTTCACGATCCGCATCTCTCCGTCCGTTCACTCCATCCCTGCACATCAGTGGCGCTGGGCAAATGGCCACTGGTGGTGTCATGTTCGTGAAGGGTGCGCTCAACATCTCCCTCCATCTTTCTTTCCCTTCCAACTGTCGAGGAATCGTTGCTGCGGATCGTTTTTCTGATAAAAGCATTATTTTTGGGCCAAAAGTCACTCGGAGGACTTTAATGAGTCTTTTTTCTTTTTTTAACATTGTCATTTTTTTCTGTCTTCAGTAATGTCCCTTCAGTGCTCATTTCAGGCAGTTCCAATAAGAGCAGTGTATTTAGTTTCAGAACAGGATTCGGGTTTGTCTGCTTTATCATCTCCGTCCCATGCTTCACGAAACAGCCAGTGCAGCCGTAGTGAATTGATTCGGTTTGATCCACATATAGAAGTAAGTGTCGCTGTAGTTTTTAAGAGCTGTATTAGGCAATTCTTCACATGGAAATTTGCAATGCGAACGCTTGTATGACGTTGTGTCTACTAACTTGATGTCACAACAATGACGTTATCACTTCAAACCCCTGAAGGTCACTAGAGATCCCTGGATCAAGCTTTAGAATGCTTCACTCAAAAAAGTGAAGCATATCACTGGAAATACCTTCTCCTGTGGTCCCCTGTCCAGAAGAGAGAGGGTTTCCGTCCTCTGAGTTCCCGGTGATGTCAGAGTCTATTCGGGAACGTTTGAAGCGACGGTCTGGGTACTGGCTGTTGTCAAAGGGCATGCGGTGCACGCACAGAACATGGGTCTTCAGGTTGCCTTTTTGAGAAGCGCTGTAAGGGCAGTACCGGCACTGGAATGGCTTTTGACCTGCGTGACCTGTGTATGAAAGAAAACAAAATCAATAATAAAAGAAAATAATGTATTTTTGTAATGTATAAAAGTATTTTATCTATGAACAATCTACCATTTCTAAGGAGCAGTTACAAATAAGTTTCATCTTCTGATTCATCAGTATGTATTACATGTATTTTCCCAATCTGCTCGAAACCGTGGACATTTTTGGTTATTTAGATACAGACGTTTTCTTTGTGCGCTTTTCCACAGAACTTTGAAAGTGCTCTTTTCAGCTCGGAGCAAGAACAACTGTTTAAGAGATTGGATCTGATCATCGGCGCATTGTACACAATGGCTCTTAATAGCCCACACAAGTCTGTTTGAGGAATGCAGATTACGTGCCTATCATATCTGGCTCTCTTATCAGGCCCATCCACTTAGAGCAAAGCCAGGCACTTTCAGCTATACGCACTACTTTAGAACATTAATAACAGTACATTGGCTCTCCATTTTTCTCAATTCACTTTAAAATGCACTAAATCAAATTAACATGCTGGTTTAAAATAGCAGTCGCATTGGTGTGGAGAATGTAAAGCGGCTGCATTAAAGGTGGAGCCTCAATGTAATGTTTTAAAAAATCGTGTGTGTGGCAGCAAAAAGAAGGATTTATAAGCACTTTGTGTTTGGCTTTGGAGTCTCAGAGGGTTTTGAATACGACAGTGTCTGGTACAAAGGGGATTGCTACAAGTTTTAGAGCTTTCGGTGTTCCAGTTGTCTGATAAGCAAGCCAACGGTGCACAATCCCGGCCGCTTGATTCATTTGAACTTTAATTTCACACTCCCTTACATTGTGCTAAGTCTGAGAGGCAGAATATGCTCGTGCCTTTTTATACATGGAGCAAACGAATGTCACCAAGTGTAAGATTTCTTTCTTGTTTCTTCAATTCTTATTTCTCCCATATGTTGTCTGTTTTCATGAAGAGGGAGTTTTTATAGGAGGTCCAACGGACTGAGGCAATTTCCAATTCTATTTAAAAAGAATCACTGTGTGTGTGTAGGATGAACCAGACAGAAAGAAAGAGAAACAGGAGGGTGTCGCGCTCGCTGTGGCTCTGACAGGGCCGCAGGTAAATGATTAACAGTTCTCAGAGAGACACAAAAGAAGAAAGCCTATTGATATGGAACCTCTGTCACTGCTCCATATTCTTCTGGAAATCTTGCGGCTTGCTTTTCAAAGTGAGATAATACTGCCCCTTAAGGGTGCCTATTTGGTGGTCAAAATAATTGGTAACAATGAATCCTATTTCAAGGGGTGTTCTGTGACAGAAGACATTTTTCTCATATCTGATAAATATAACATTGAACCCCCTCTCAAAATGTTCCCCATAATAGTTGTCTCGAAAAAACTAATTGGGGCAATTTTATTGCTGGTTCTTAAATGACAAGAGAAAAAGGACCAGAGCTGAAAATGTGATGCACAAAGATTACAGTGTATTGTAGCATGTGTGTTGTGCTGGAGCACTACAGGATGTTTGTTTTCAGGTGATGGTAAAGAGAAGCATTCTAATGTCTTTCTTATTTAGCTGTTTTAATACTTTTGTGCCATTCACAACACAAAAACATGAACACTTTTGTGTATGCTGGAGCTATGGATATGGAATATATTCTCTTCTTTACTATTAAAGAAAAAACAGGTTTATAAAAATCAGGTTGAGGGTGTATTTGTGTGAAGTGCAGTGAAACATTTACATTTTGTGAGGATGGTCCTCACTAAAAAAATAAAATCTCAAAATCTGGTTTTAAATCTGAATATATACTGTTAAAAATGTATTTAAAAAATATATATATAAAAAACTAAATATGTTAAATAATGTGCACGTTTGCTATACATAATTTCTTATTATAAAAACAATGTTTTTTTAGGGCTAAGATTGTAGTAATTGTAATTAGCTCCAGTTAAAACAATAGAACTCTGTTTCTCCAGTTCAAATCATTTGTTCTTGGCAGAATCTTTTGATTGTAGTCTTTGGAATGTTGATGAAAACAATTTGTGAAATTGTTGAGATCTCTTTTGACATTATTGCAATTTAAAAAGGGCTTAAACATACGTTTCCATTTGCTCTTCATTTAATCTCACTAGAGTCTAAGAGACATAATTGACATATCACAGAGATCTCATTTATGATTTTTCTATGGGAAAGTACATATTTGCAACAGTACTGACATTGATGGTATAAACTCTTTTGGCTTCCTTTCTAGTTTTTCTTTCAATGTTTTATTCAAAACGCCAAGTGACATGAACTAGTATGAACAATTTTATTTGTTCATTCTTTCCCTCTCTCTCTAGTATGTATCCTCATTTTTCCTTACACTGTTTCTCGAAACTGCAAAAATTCCAATGTGCTTGTTACCCACACATCTTTTGAATGTTTTGAGTCCCAAAACCACACAAGTGCATTTGCATCTTTTAAGGTTTTATAAAATAACATAGATATGTTTTCCTTTTTTCTCTTTACATTCCTTAAAATAGACATGAGAGAGAAAAAGAGAAAGACTTCTATTATTTTCAGCAGTGTGCCATTATCACGCCTGCCTAATTAACCCCCGAAGGCCTCATATGTGGAGATCAGAGGGCGAAGGAGAGGAGGAGGGAGAACCAATGATAACACCCACTTCCTGCAAACTCCCCGACATCACTCCATCACTGTCCTTCCCGATCTCACTGTCTATCATGCCAAAAATAAAAACAGAAGACATTAAAAAGGTTCACATTCATTCAATTCACACATATTCTATTTTCCATATACACTTTTAAAAATAAAGGTGCTTAAAAGGTTCTTCACAACGATGCCATAGAAGAACCTTTTTTGGTTCCACAAAGAACCATTCAGCCTAAGGTTCTTTAAAGAACCATCTCTTTCTTACTTTTTTATAATCTTAAGAACCTTTTTCATCACAAAGAACCTTTTGTGAAACAGAAAGTTTCTTCAGATGTTAAAGGTTTTTTATAGAACCAAAAGGTTCTTCTATGGCATCAAATAACCTTTTGAAGCACCTTTATTTTTAAGAGTGTACCAGTATCTTAATATCTCCCCTCATCATATCCCACAACATGTCTAAGGCTCCCTCTTGCGGTGCCTTCCGCTATTGCTGTCTCACCCCTTCTCTGTCGTCTTATTCTCTTCTTATAATCTCATCTTTGCACACAAACGCAGTCTAAAAAAATGCACGAACAAAACAAGATGCTTTTGAACAATTCGTCTACATGTTGTGGTATGTAAGCAAGCAGACGCATGCTCGTACACGCGCGCACAGACACGGAGATGCTTTGGCATGTAATCAAAATCACTCTTATATAAATTCCATCTGATGCCAGAGTTACCATCTGTGAGAGAGAACTGCCTCTCACCTCTGTCTGTCTGTGAGAAGTCACCCTCTTCAACGATCAGCAACAAAGAGCATGTGTGTGTGTGTGTGTGTGTGTGTGTGTGACAGAGAGAGAGAGAGAGAGAGAGAAGGGTGTTGAGAAGCAAAAATGATTAATTTGCAGAATGCTTGTGATTTGCTCATATATTATTATAACAGCTCATCAGCACATGACGAATCCCCTGCCCCATGCAGCAGAATGAACCTGCAGGGCTTCAGCACTTTTGTGTGTGTGTGTGTGTGTGTGTGTGTGTGTGTGTGTGTGTGTGTTTACACACTCGAGCATGTGTCCCTGTGTATGTGTGGCATGTCTTTGAGAAATAATAGCTCATGAGCATGTCATGAATTTTTGTTTCTGCATGTGTGTGGGGGTATGTGTAGCATATAGCATGTTGTGGTGTTTGTGTGCATCTATTTGCGTGTGTGCGCGCGCGCGTGTGTGTGTGTGTGTGTGTGTGAGCTGGCACCTGACAGGCTGCAGAGCCTCTAATGACTTTCATATGCTCACTGTGAGTAACTCTAGCCTAAGAACGAGTGAGATAGGAAAGCTGAAGGAGAGAGAGAGACTTCCGTTCTATGAGTGATCAAGGGTTTAAACACTCATATCCTTTTAGCTCACAGTAAAGGTATGGGTAAGGTCGCCTGATTCAGAACTGATGTGGGTTAAATACTTCCGCTCCGTGTTAGGGGTCATGTTTAACACGGGGTATGTTTTAGTACACAGTTTCCCACATACAGGAACATTTTATTGCTTAGGGGGTTACGCTTTCATTGCTTAGACTGGATTATGTTTCATGCAAGTAGCAACTTTGTCTCAGTTGTTTCTCCTAAACTTGGGAGAATTTCAGAGAAATAAAATTGAAACAAATGTAAGACAATTGTTAATGCAAGCATATAACTGCTATAAAGAATTACAAGGTTTTATCTGCCATTTTTGACAACATTTTGTTAATTACATACTCTTATTCTGTGACAACTTATTTACATTATGTGATGTTTTTTCTTTACATTTGGACTTTTGTTTGTTGCTTTTAGAAAACAAAAATTGTTCAACATCAACCACTTAGAATAAAGATAAAACTTATATCCGAGGTGACCAAATGTTTAAGTTCATAAAGTAATAATACAGAGGTCTTATTCTACAGGTACAAATTTGAGAATCGTGATTAAAACTAAGATATTTATAAATCTCATTTGTGACATTTTTTTCTTATGGTTTCAGTTGATAACTGTTGAAATTCAGATGCCTATGAGATCACTCGTGTCTGACTCACACGTTCTCTCTAGACGTCTTATTGATTTCTGTACTTCAAACGTTTTTGAACAGCTCATCTATTACCATGTTTTTGTTAGCGAAACAAAGTGTGCTTATAAAATAAATAAGCCACTCTTAGCCACTGTGATTTTCTAAATCATATCTGATGAGTCTGTACCTGTAGGCATGGCAATCCTTGCCCAAAACTGCTGCATGTCTGCGTGTGCGTGCCAGTTTCTTTTTTCTGCTTTGCTCCTGTGAGAAAACCCAATGTGCCTATGAGAACACTCGCACAGCACGTGCAGAATATCCATGTGCTTATATCTGAGTGGAAACTTTTCTTTTGCGTGTGTGTGTGTTTGATTGTCACCTATATGGAAGAAAAGGAAAAGATAAAGAAAAAACAGAGAGAGTGTGTGAGTGTGTGTCTGGGGAGCACGCAAGCCACAGAAGGTGTGAGCAGTAAAAAGTGATGTACCATCTGTCGGCCAGTAATAACCTGCGTGTTGTAAAGGCTGGGAGATTACTCAGCAAAGAGAGCTTCCAAACACCCAAATCCCTCCGCAACGTTAGTGCGCCACGCACTATCTCTCCCCACCTGCTCCCAAAACCCTGCTGAGAAAGATTCCACACTAAAACCGACATCACACCTTCAGATCCACTCGCTCTGATTTGGTAAACACAATGAAGCAAAGACACGACTACAATAGGCCGGTGCTAAGCTGAACATCTTTACACAGCTTTGTATAAACCTGCACTGCACCACAAACTGAGATATAAATTTGGTCGTAGACAGATTTTATCATTATGAACTTTACAAGATCAAGAGATTTCTATAAGAAAAACAGTGGATGTTGTAGACGTCGGCCACAGTGAATATTTCTTTAAAAAATAAAAGCTGAGGCTTTATACCTATTTTTAATGCCGCATGGAGCTCTAATGAAAATTGTGCCACAGTTTGAAAAAGCGATGCTGCTGTTGTTTGTCTCCCTGGGAAAAACAACACAAAAACAATGCAGACGACCCGAGATTTAGTTGTGAGCAAGCGTGTGTGTAATAGCTCTGAAAGCTCCCATGTTAAAAACAGAACTAGTTTGCTAACCGCTGCATCAGACGTAATTCTTATTACACTTTCAAAAACACATTTCCCAAAATGTCTGTATCTCTACTCAATCTTCTTTAGCTGGCTTCATTTCATCCTTTTCTGGACAAACAGAATTCTGTGTAGTCTTCCAGAGCGCTTCGTTTTGTTTGTCCACATGGACGTGTCTGAGTAACTGCGTAGAGAAAGTTTTAAGGAAAGGTCCTTTAGATAATATACCACTTCCTTCACTGGCAGTGTATAAGAGGTGCTGGCAAGGGCCTACATGGAGCCCCGTGATTGGTCAAGAGTTAGAAAGGCTCAAGGGTAAAAGGCAGCATATACATCATGTGATGAGAGCGATGTGTCAGGCAGTCTCAGCAGTACTGTATGTCTGTGTGTGGGTATCTGTGTGGCCAAGGGAGGAAGAGTTCATGAGTACTCATCTGCTGTTCTGCTCACTTCTCTCTCTCCCCATAGAGCATATTGCTGCACATTCTAGTGCTGAGCTGTCACTGCAGACACATAATAAATGTCTGCGAGTGTGTGCGCGTGTGAGTGTGTGTGTGTGTGTGTGTGCCTGTGTGTGTGCGAGAGTCCATCTTCTAGCTGACTAGTCTCAAACTAGTCTTTAAAAGTGGTCGTAACTAACAAAGCCACTTCTTAGCCTCAAAATGTATTGCACCATGCAGTGATGATCTGGTAATAGTGTAAAACTACGAACAGTACTTGTTATCATATTCATATATTATGATATTTGGGTCAATGGCGTATAACGACCACTTATCATGAGGTGCGACCAATAATATCAGTAATTGTATTTATATTATTATATCTTTTTTTTAATATGAATCTCTCATACATATGCTTAAGTAAATGGTACTTTTTAAAACATTTATATCAGTTGTATGCGATTTTCAGAAAAAATAAATCTGTTAATTGTGTTCATTTAAAAAGACAAAATTATTGAACAAATATAAGTTCAAGTGTGTGCTTAAAATTTTTTTTTTTCAGGTACATACTAAAGGAATATTATCACCCTAGTGACAGCTATTGTACTATAAAAGGTATAGTTTTGTAATTTTTCCGAGAGTATATAAGTATGTTATTTGTGTCTGTTCTTTTAAGTAAATGTAACGTTTAAAACTGATAAACAATGACATGAATTGACTTTAAAATGCTGAAAATGACAGTTTGTGTGTATGTTTATTTTGTCAATCACCATGCAAGAGTACTGTATATAAACAGCTGCTTTATTCACTCTTCTGACATTTCTTTATCCTTCAATTTTTTATGTATGAAAAATTATATGAACAATATTAATAAAGTCCTGTAGTTTACCTTTATTGTATTCAAGGATCATATGGAAACTCATGAAATAACTGCAAACACAATTGGTTTTGTGGTCTCTGACAGTCATTTTGCTACAAAATCATTTATTATATTAGGCTCTCTTACAATCCACCACTGCCTGTTTTCCACACGCATCTTCCCCTCTCTTCTCTTGAATTTTCCCTTTCTACTTCCATATCCTGCTTTCTTTTCATTCCTACCTGCTATTTCTCTGCCATAAGAGAAATCCCTTCAGTTGAAAGGAGTTAGGCTTTGGTGGGGGGAGGGCCAGGACGGGCCACCTCCAAATAAGTTCCATTAATCACCCAACACACTCTAATGTAACTAATATTTTACAATTAGAGAAGACATGATGGAGCTTGGAGCCATCTATCTCTCTTATATCACATGATCATCGATTCATAAGACCCTGCCTGAGAGCTGAGCAAACACGCACGCACGCACACACACGCACGCACACACGCACGCACATTCCTGTTAAGTTGCGTGTGCATGTGTGTGAGACCGCATGCGCTGATGATGAACATTATGACACGTTGTATTCAGGCGCCGGGTATTCACACAGAGCTCTCGAATGGTGACGGATGACTGTTGTCTGTGTGTGTGTGTGTGTGTGTGTGTGTGTGTGTGTGTGTGTGTGTGTAAATGAGAGAGGAAGAGTGCGCAGAAAATGTGTAGAAATGTGAAAAGGCTGTCAAATAACGTCTGATAAGATTGATTACAGATTGACTACAGATTGAAAATGGAAAGAAGGTGCAATTCTTTCCGGAGACGCTGCCTTTCGCTCTCAGATAACGTTTAGTTCGCTTTAATGACGAGATTTCATATGAACAGGCTAAACGTGTTTAATATCACCCATGCGACTCAATGGAAGAATAATCTTATAAGGTCGGAAGTATTGAAGGTACAGTTCACTCAAAAATGAACATTGTGCCATCATTTATTCACACTCAAGTGGTTCAAAACCAATACGGCTCACATTTGAAACCGAGAATGCATGAGCTGCTTTTTTCCATACAAAGACAATGGTGCCCAAAGTTGTCCCTGGTCATTCACACTTATTGTATGAAATATAATATGAGAAATAGTTGCATAAAAGTTTTTTGTTCTATGCCAAAATAACTCACAAGACTGTCACACAGGCTTGGAGCTACATGAGAAAACTGTATGTCAGAATGTTGGAGTGAACTATGCCTATAAAACATATGTCAGACCCCCCCACATAATTTTTATCAAGATTTACTAGTATAATTTCCCTGCCTTAATTATAATCGTTTATCTGTCATGTGTTGGCGTTCAAAGATTACAAAGTATTGGAGGCCTCCACGCCCCTGCAACTAACGGTGCTATTAGTTGGTTTATAGCGCCATCTGGTGGTAGAAATAAAGAATTGTGGCTTCTCCGCTTTCAGTTTGCAGGCCAAATGGAAGCCAGCTGAACAAATGAGAGGGAAGAGAGGTTCAAGCTCAGGTCACCATCTGCCTGGCTACAAGTGCTGGCACACAGCAACCCAGCCGTGCAGCGTTCTTAAACACATCAGCTACATACACACACATTTATACAATATGATGCCAGTGGAGGGGGACAAGATGGCGTGACAGCGATATGCTGAAAGACTGTTGACAGTCGTTTAAAGGCATTATACACACACAAAAAAAATGATAACAAAATAATGCTAACCATATTCCTGTACCAAAAATGGTACAGTAGTAGCATGACTTTTGTTAGTAATGGTAATCTAACACTTCACAAACTAAAGCTGACAAATAAATGTGACAAAAGTAAATGTGTTCTATAGTGTGACAGCAAAAATTTAGAAAGCAAACTGTTCATAATATATGCTTTTATATTCATATTTATGTTTATAAGCATAAGAGAGATTTGTCTTCATTGTTTTTTTCCCTAAATTTCACGTGTCACACAAAAGGAAACGTGTACAGTTTATTTGTCAACTACCCATATACCAAAAATATCAAACTGCTGGTATGGTCAACAAATATTCAGATTCCTAAACTATACACATTTAAAACATTAAAATATATGAAAGGTTAGCGTGACGCTTTGGATAAAATCTGCCTTTATTATATTTTAGTTTAAGTTTATATTTATAGTTTGCCTGAATGCTGGTTTTAGTGTTTTGACTTATTTTCCCAGTTTTCTTGTCCTATATTCTTACATCAAAAATAATTATACATTTATATAAAAATATATATTGTAGTTGACTTTGCTTTTGATTAAAAAGCTCCACATGGCTCAAGTGCTCCAGACAGGGCAGACATAAGGAGGGGGGCAGGAAAATGAAACGGTTACTTTTTCAGGATGTGAGTTTTATTAGGTCCAGGCCCTTCCCCATCTGGTCTAGTGTAGCTGATCCGTTTAAAAATTAGTCAGGCGTTGACCTTAGACACCTTCTCTCACCGGGGTCCTGACGGCAGGTTAACACAAATATGGATCCCATCAGACTAAAGAAGATCGGATTTCCCTCCACGAGGCCACGCTAACTCACAGGAAGAGGTTAAAGAATAAAACATACAGTAAAGTACTGACTTATAATAGGGGGGAAAATCCCTCAGTCTGCAGCGGAATGGACGTGGCTCTTATCTCTCTGAGGTATTGACATAATAGACCCTTGTGCCAAAGTGTGTCACTTCTTGTCACTGGCCTATGATGAGAGTGTGTGACAGGGAAAATCCGTCTCTGGAAAGAGCCAGCGAGACGGCAACGTCCTTGAGAGGCGTATCCTGCACTTACATGTTTGTTGTTCGGATACGATAAATGACATCATAGAAACAGCAGTCATATCTGCTTATTGTATTGGTATCGCACGAGTGCCTCGGAAAGTTAAAAGGTTTTAAACTGCCAGGTGTAATGATTTCAATACACATCCGCTATTGAATATACTGCCATGACTAAAAAAGTCAGAGAAAAAAGAACATAAGCGTTTGAATTTCCAAACTGTTTTCAGGCTTTTACAGGTTTAGAGAATTAACACAGCTCTAGCCCAAGGCTACAGAACCACGGTTAGCAGAAACACAGCTGGTAATGCGAGCTGTCATAATCCATACTGCTCCTGTGTCAGACATACACTCAGCAGAAACACACAGGCCTGTAGCCCTGCAGCTAACACCATGTACTACACTTAACACTGGAGTCAGGGGTTGAGAGAAACCGAGAACAAGAGAGAGATTTATCATTTCTACAGTCTATCCTACAAGTATTCTGCTAGCAACCGTTTATGTTTGAGTGCTGCACTCGTGTGTCCGTGTAACTCTACAAGTGAGTGTTGGGATTATTTACAGAAATCTCATATAATTTAAAATGCCAATAATACCGTTACTGCGAATAGTTATCGGTGTCTAGTATCATGTCAGCATACTTGAAGCAAGAATGATGTGGGTAGGTTTAGGGTAGAAGTGCTTTAAAATATCTATTATTTTATATATAAGTACAAATAATATGTATTTATAAAATTGTTTCAGTTTTACAAGTGCAATGTTCATGCACAAAGGAGGCAAAGCGTGACACTGACATGCATTCTCGGGTGGACCAGCGTGTCTATCGGGATGTTTCATCGGACGCAAGCCCCTGGCCCGAAGTTAACTTCCAGTCTGTGTTCGTATATAACTATTTATATTAATATATTCATATTGTATTGTATAATTATTGCATTAGATAAACAATTTGTTGAACTTTACCATATGTTAATTTGATTAAATAATTTGTTGAATGGGTTGTGTAAGTTTGTCGCATTTAA
This sequence comes from Oreonectes daqikongensis, assembly GCA_026939265.1. Lineage (NCBI taxonomy): Eukaryota > Metazoa > Chordata > Actinopteri > Cypriniformes > Nemacheilidae > Oreonectes > Oreonectes daqikongensis. The sequence goes on along the minus strand of JAOTQM010000343.1, from coordinate 4,033,385 downwards.
GTTTAGCCAAGTAACGTTTCTTCTACTAATAACCCCCCAAAAAACTGGCTAGACATACTTTTAACTTGCTAGCTAATGTCATTTGCTTATTATTTCTTTTGCTTGTTATCAGAAATAATCTGCAGGGACTCTATTCTTCGCGGATGTGTACCGGAAGTTAAGTTTGGGCCACAAAAACGTGCATGCGCAGTAACGTTTGTTTATATTGTTGCTATCTATAAGTGGTTGGAATGAAAGATTAAGCATACAGTGGGAATACATTCTGCCAATATAACAAACTCACAATACATCTTAAGACAGGTTATCCAAAAACAAGTTAGATTACGTAAATTTCATTGTTGAATTATTGACTTGAAGGATGTTTATTTGTTTTCACTGAAAAGCATGACAAAAATACTGATTAAGAATAAAATTGTTCTGCCATACAAGTGCTAGATGGTAATTTAAAGTTAATACCCTTAATGTTCCACATTTTCACACTTAACATTAGACATTTTCGAAATGTAAAATTGCAACTCAGAAAGCACAAAAACGCTCAGTTGTTCACACTGACGTTTCATAGTTTGAATACATTTTATTTCTCATTATAAGTACAGTTCAGTAGTTACAAAACAAAGCATCTGCCATGAGGATACAGCAACCAAATGAAAGTCATACAGTCCACAAGACAGCTCAGAGGTGTGGAATGCTCATATATTAGTCCAGAATGATTGAAAGAGAGATAGATGAGTGTTTATACTACACAGAGGAGGGAGCCAGAGGTGTGCTCATCTATAACCAGTGTATATAGGGATTGGTCTCCTATCACTGACCCTCCCTGTCATATTCCTTTACCTTACATAGCCTGTACTAGTCTTCGTAAACTAGTTCACTAAACAGTTTCATTTTTTTTAACTGTATCATTTACAAAAGGAGAACGGAGACTGAAAACAGACACATTTTTCAGATGTTTGTTTTGCAAAGAGGACAACTAAAGAATAGCTTTGAATATTCGAATAGAACAGATTGGACTTGACTGCATCGCCACATTGTGGAATCCATACACAATGACTTATGGGGAAGTTCATTGAATTAATTCTCAAAGCAACAGAGAGATGACCATCATAGGATGAGATTGTTTGAACTACACGGACCAAATCAGCAGAGTTCACAAAAAGAATAGAGAGAATATCATTTCACAATGTCAAGGGACGCACAAACACGCACACGCACGCACACACACCTTCATTTTCCATTAGCAATCTGTGTACTGTATAGACTGGTTTTTCGTTTACTATCACAGTGCAAAATACTTGGGGGGGAAAACTCGGTTTGTATTTGCTTGCATGAGGCATGGATATATATACTGTATGGATTTACTGTATATGCTTGCAGCAACAGAAGAAGATTGTCGATCTTTCTTTTTCTTTTCTTTTCTTTTCTTTTCTTTTCATGTTATTTGTATTTTACAGAGGTGAAAGGCAAAACTTACAGTACTAGAGAAGAAAACTCCAATCTAATACCTACACTCTAAAACAGCTAGCTTTGTAAATGCAATAACGCGTGACTGTATCTATGGCTAGACAATATTTGTTTCTTGTTTGCATGTTTCTTTTTTTTCTCATTTTCTTTAATAATTGAAGACATCAAACCATTTCAGTAGTCCGTAACACTTTGCAACACTGATTGGTGGCAGTATTTTACAAACACAATCTCATAACCAGAGTACTTGAAGTGAGCAAGACTGAGATCAAAGCGTGTAGGGTTAGGGTCTGGATTCTGTTTGATTTCTGCAGGCTGTACTTGTGCAGTCTCCTTGGCTCGTGTCGTTTCATCAGACACGCTCGGTGTAAACTAGTTCCTCCTGTCACCTCGGCTGGTTTCGTCTCTGCTACGGCACTCTTTCTCAGGAGTTCACGCCAGTCGCTCACAAACACATCAGGAGAACAAAACATGGACGCAGATTCATGGAGCCGGTTTTCAAGGGATAGAGCCATAGCCACAGTACACCTAGCTTCCCTTTTTGGGTTTTGACTGAGGGCCACGTTGTCATTTTTTTCTTTTTTTACGTACTGGATTGTCATTCATCCGTGCTGACGTCCAGGCACTGACTGCTGAGTGTGTGCGGGTAACAAATGAGTTTTTAATAAGAGTGTGCTTGGTCTCCAGACGTGTGGTAGGTTGGTCCAAAAGCCCTGGCAGAACGCTTTAGGGAGTCTCAGAGAAATAACATTGGTGAAGTTTCAGTGGGCAGTGAGAAACACTGATAGAGTTCCATTTTACATTTTGTCCAAGAGAGTCTGTTCAGTTTCTCAGACTGGCAGCTGCGTCTGGCCGCCATCTTGGTTCAAGGAATGTGTTGCTCTGAGGGACAATCGCTAAAAAGTTTCCTCACTATGTCAAAGTCAAAAAAGCATTTAAAAACACAAAGTATTTATCAGCTACACAAGGGAGGATTCAAGACACATAAAACACAGGAAGCAAAAATCTTTTTTTCCTTCTTTGTTTCCAGCTCACTACACATCAACAGATAATCTTGACTTCATCCAGCGAAACGCTTGTGTAGGAAACCATCCGAGCTGTCCATATTTTCACCATCTAATTTATTAGCCTTTTTTCTCTCTTGAAGTCTTTAACATTAAATAATGCATTTGATAACATAATGTCCTTCATCATCATTGTCCTCTTCCTCTTTCGTCCGTCACCTGCTCTTGGTCGCTCAGTCCGGTAGTCGGGTGATGTTAGTTTCTGATTAGTCCTGCATCTCTGTGTCAGTTAGGCTATGTTCAGGGGTAATAGCAGAGCCAAACCTTCGGGTAGCCTCTTCCTCCGCCCACAGATGAACTACGGTTAAGAGAACAAACGCAGATTAACACCACTGCCTGTGTGTGCCCGCCCTCCTGCTTTCTCTCTTTCTCTCTCACACAAATGTTCAAAAATACAGACAGTTTTTGATCAACAGAAATAATGACAATAAAAAAAAATGGAAGAAAAAAAACATATTAATATTCTTGCTGTCATTAATAAAAAGGTTGGCACCTCAGATTTTAGTAACATTCCATAACACCTGCAATTTATTGAATTTAGGATGATCATTTTCTGAAAAAGAAATATATATTTCTTCTAAATATAGTTTTAAATGTTACTGCAAGTTCAATGTTATGTTGTAAACACATATTTTTATTGAATGCATCTAAATTCTAGGCTATATTTGATTTCTATTTACATATAAAAAAATATTTTTCTTTCATGCAATTTTTTCACTAAATATATCCATATAACTAGGCCTACCTAATATTTTAAATCATATAAAGTTAAAATTATAATAAGTATAAGGAATAACATGGTTTAAATAATTGATCAATAATTGATCAAATCTTGTTTCAAGAGAAGAATATGGCAGTGTATTTTATTTTTTGGAATTTTTGTTTTATTTTACTTATTTTTGCAGTTTGATTTAGTGGTTTAATTGCACTTAGTGTTACAAAAATGTACACTCTTTAATGTAAGGTTTATGATTACAATGATTTAAAACACACACATATTTGTGCATTTGATGACTCAATAAGGATTTCAAAGCAACTGTTATTATGAGGAATACGAGGTTATTATGAGGTGAGGCATTTAAAAAGAAATAAATGATTGCATTGAAGACGATTACGCCTCCATCGGGATGTGTGTGTTTAAATAGTGCCTATTAACTTTATGAATTCAGATGTACATTTAACCTTCAATGATACGATGGAAAACTAATCTTGAGAATTATTAGATAAAACGTTAGACATGGGAGGAGGGTAATTTAAACATTTCATACTTCTTCCACTTCTAATATAGAGATATAAATATATAAAGCTTTCTAATATCAAGACAATAACTCTACGAACATCGCACTTGTGCAATTACTGCTGAAGTTTGAATCCGGTGAAAATGCTTACTGCTTTTGTCCTATTTATGCGCTATCGCCGTTTGAACTAAATAATATAAATGTTGTTTAATTCCCTCTACAACCCCTAAGAAAATTATTTGGCAATAAAATCTACAGAGTGCATTTCCAAGTCGTGTTCTTTTAAAGTGCCTCTATGAAAATGACAAAATGAAATTAAAACATGCATTTATTTGAGCGCGCTCTCGCAAGAGATGTTGTGGAAATGAAACGAGAAGTCAGTTCGCCACTAATAACTGAATAAAACATCGTCATTTAGATTTGCCAGAGAGCAATAACGCTGACGCCTACTCGCTTTGCGTTATGCGCGCATCTCGAGATGCGCTTTTTCAAACAGACGCACTTTCAACTCACATGTCAGGCGCTTCTGAAAGCGCTGATAGAGATTAAGATAAAGAATTAAACCACTTTCGCCTACTCACATGCGGATATTAAATCATACGTTGTGAAAGAAAATGCTCATAACAAACATTTACTCTAGTGAGAAACGCACTATTTTATAGGCTACTGGAAATATCTGGAAATAAAAAAATATCAGACCCTTTTCTAGGAGGACACACATGAACCTTTCATAAAATGTGAAAAAGAAGGAAATGCAATAAAAAAACCCTGTGAAGGTCTGGCTAAGAAAAAAAAGCAGCCGTTTCTTTACACAAGGTTTAAGACATAAGCTGCAGTACATACTTTGTCCAGTAGATGACAGTATAAGCCCCCAAATTACTCATCCGCCCAAACTCACGTTGAGAACAGGATCTTGTTTCTCAATGTCATTTTCCTTTAACCTGCTGATGTTTCATGTTAATCCATAGATGAAGTGGTTGTTATTTATCAAATATGAAGTGATTGGCAAGTGTTTTAAGAATACGCCGCAGTCACGGCTCTACAGCTGTCTGCTCGCATTTCCGGTGTCCGTGAGGAAATTAAGACAATCATAACCATAATGATAATAAATTATGTTCTCAAGTTTTAAAAACGGCTGGTCTCCCAGGGGCCGGTGCTCTTCGTGACTTCCTCTTAAAGAAAGTTTTGGTAATGAGTTACAGATTCCGCCCCATATTTGGTTTTCACTCTTCATTAACTAAGCCACCTGGAATGTTATTATTTAAGGATGCCATTTCTTTTCCCTAAACAACTGCCACTGCGATCTGGAGACTAACACACAAACTTTATGATCCTCACAACTTTTCCTCATGTCTGTTCAAAATCGCATTCTCTCTCTGCATGCGTGAAGTGATTGCTTAATTATTTTTTGCCATACTAGAAATCATCAACTCACGCCTGTCAAATTATGTTGGTTTTTCTCTTTCTCTTTTCATGTCAGTTTAAATCATGTTTGTTTGTTCTTCTTCATATAACTTCGAACCAAATAAAAAAAACGAAATTATTTTTGCTTGAACATCATTATTATTTATCAGGTCACATTGTAAGAGCTATGTTTAAAATCTAAAATGCTGTAATAGCGCTGAAACACCTTGCGTCACTGTAGAATCTGTAGATGAAAGGAATGTGGCGCCCTCTACTGTTCGAGTCTGATAATACATTCTCACTGTAAGACGAGAGAGGGGCCCTGGAAAGTAATACAAGACATATGGTAAGAGGACACATAGCTCCAGGATCCATCTTATGTTAATACATGTGTCATGCTTAACAGAATGGCTAAATGAAAAGGCAGACAGAACAATAGCTCGGCACAAGGCTGGGAGCAAGCTCAGTTAACAGGGGCCAGCACACTCGGGGAAAAGCGGGGCTGTCTGGAGTCAAAGTTCTGACATTTCCAAACTGCTGCTTATTATTCCCGAACCACAAAGTTGAGGCAGAGAGCGTCTCCTTTTTAAAAAACAGTACCACTTTATACACTGGCCTCCCTCAGGTATTCTATTTTTACCATGAAATCTACTTAGCGTATATTTGTGTTTCAAAGGGCTATTCGTTTAAGGTTTCTCTTTAAAACAGAGGCCACCTAATTGGAGGAAAATGTGAGGATATGAATTGCTTAACTTTTGAAAACATGTTTAAGCGATCAGATAAAGCATACATTATGGAAATGAATCGGGAACATTTATTTAGCACATGGTCTCCGGCTGGTTTGACTGATATTTTGACCACATCATGTAGTGGTTTGTCCATTCATAATATTCTCTGTTTTAAGAAAGACTTCAAATGTTTTTGCTAAAGTCTGTTTTTTGATGTGAATGAAGTGTAGATGTAAGTGATGCGGTTCACCATCTCCTTCTAAACACAACACGCACCGCACACTCTGCCACGGAGGGTGGCTTTGTTCTCTCCCAGGCATCCGGTGCTGCTGGAAAAGAGTTGTTTTTGGCAAAGGTAGACCTCATTGTACAGCCCAGTATTTATAAATATGTAAATACGAGTCAGTGCGCGAACACACACACAAACGCACATATAAGCGGGCTGAACGCAAGGAAGTGCACCCGAATCATATTTTTAGAAGGTTTTAATGAATACAGGATGTTTATGAATACCATTTGTAGTGATTCACAAAGACTAGAAGAATCCTTGCGCACCACCCCCTTTTTTGCCCTCAAAACGTAAAAGAAACCCAATGTTTCTGCAGGAAACAGCAGAATTGCATGTTTGGTGGTTGTGTGGGTTCAGATTGCCTTTAGATAAGCAGACGGTTGTAAAGAGCAAAAAAATCATGAAATTCCTTCTGCTTCTTTTAATGTTACAGTGACTGCGTTGCGCTTAGAAAGTAGGATCGTGAAGGTAAAACAAACAGTGTGTGTTTGTTATTCTGAGGCATAACAGATGACAGAGGTTAAGATTAAACAGAATCTGAATTCCGATAGAAAAACTGTTTGTCTTGCACGTCTCGCCCCGAACGAGAGAAACCCGCAGCGATCCGAAGCGCTGCTATACATCCAGACGCAAAGCGGACAGAATCGGGTCTGACATCAAGAAGAGGAAATGAGAAGCTCTCAATTCAAACTGGTCTTGTAGAGAAAAGCGAGGGCTCGAATGTGGATATGTCTTGCTCCCTGACTTATTCTATTTCTGGGGCAGAGATTCTCACTCTGATACTACCTCCACTGAGCAATTTAAAGCCAAACACTGATGTTGCAATCTGTCTTCTGTGCCTGATAGCGCTTTTCTCCCTCTCTAACCCAAATTACTTTCTTTTCATATCTAATTATATTTGCTAATGATCTTATAAGGGGATAATGGAATGTGCTTGATCTATTACCTTTTTTTGCAATACATAAATACAATACAAATGGCTATGCAGCACTTTTTCCATCAGCCGTTTCAGGCAAGCCAAAGAGAAGCTATTTAAGCAATATCTAAAATTTTGCACTGTTACAATAAAAATCTCTTTGCTACTAAAAAAAAGAGAGAGAGAGGGGGGGGAGAAACAGCTCGGTGGATTCAAAGAAACAATTTGTTTGACTAGAGCAGGAAACAAATGTGGTCTTTTCATGCAGCACACATTACTAGCGTCTATTCACTTGTGTGCTCATTCACTGGCAGGTTGTGAGGGCACCAGAGGGTGAGACCCTCAGGCCACGACCTCCACCCTGGCACGTGAGCCACAGAGAACAGACGAACACAAGCGGAGCCGCTAAATAAATGACGAGACATGTTTTATGAACACACACAAGCATGTCCACCTAAGACGTTTCCGTCTCTGATATCTTGCCATATTACTTCTCGGAGATCTTTCGATCTCTCCTGAGGTAATTTGCGTCTTTAGCTCTGTTTCTGCGTGCTATTGTTACGAATATTCCCTGTGCCCCTCTGCCAAGCACCGCCCTGGTCTCCTCTCTAAGCCTCTCCCCATTCTTCACGTACTGTTTTCCCACAGGCCCGGCGATGGCCACGGCATGACAGCCGCACTAAACCCCCCGCATTAATGGAAGGAAATGGCATTCGATCTCCATTTGATCTCCTAATCATTTCTGCTGAAATGATAATTAGTGTCCTCAGAATCCTCTCGCTGTGAGAGGACAGTGTAAAATAAAACACAGATCTTTTGGTAGAAATGACACTTCACTCAACAACCTATAGTATGCAGTCGCATTTCTCTCATACGTATATTTATCCCTAAATCCGCATGAACCGGCGCGCACACTAACAGGCCCTGTCCTCTGGCGACTGCAGTCTGTGATTCTTTTCAACTGACATAATCCTGATTGATTCGTTCAGCAGATAAAAACTCAGTCCACTTGTGCCCTGTACTGCTGGAACATAATACCACTCTTTATTCTGCAACAATGTAACATAATGGCATTGGAATGTGTGGAGGAAAAAATCGTAAGGGCTGCGTCTTAAATGACTGTGACACTCTGCGGTCCAGGCACAAGCTGTGGTCTAATGTAAAAGAGGAAGAGGAGGAACGAGCGAGAGGTGAAGGGAGGGCGAGGGAGAAGAGAAAAATCATTAGGAGCAGATTACCAGAGTACCCTGCTAACAAGGTCGAGGCAGGGCCGCTGGTAAAAGTTGACATTGTCTGTTTCTCTTAAATGCGTGCACTTCAGATGAGATTTGGTTGCTGCGAATTTTCCCCATCCTATCTGCTCCCCCACATTTTTAAAAGAACCTTTTGTTTGACAACAGGATGACATGAGGTCATTTTTGGTTCATCGGGACAATTTGAGAATACATCATGCATTTCATTTTGCATGGACTCGACAAGGGGTGAGAATGAGCTGCTTAATTAGACCAAACACACACAATAGAAGTCAACTCACTCGTACACACCAAGACGCACACAGATGGTTGTAAAGTAACACAAAGTGAATTTTGTTACTCTTAAAGGGATAGTACACCCAAAAATGAAAATTCTGTCATGAATTACTTACTCTTTAGTTGTTCCAAACCTGTATACATTTCTTTGTTTAGTTGAACACAGTGAAAGATATTTGGACAAATGCTTGTAACAAACAGTTCTTTGCCCCCATTGACTATCATAGTAGGAAAAATTACAATGGTAGTCAAAAGTGCCCCAGAACTGTTTGCTGTCCTACATTCTTCAAAATATCTTATTTTGTTTTCAACAGAACCAAATAAATAAATAAATATCAATTTGAATCAAAATATCAAAACCTGTGTGTTTTCTTTCCATAGCAGTGTTCCACGTTTCAGTAAAACGCTTGCCTTTGTTGCTTTTGCTTCTTACGTAACATGCAAAAAATAATGACTCCAACAAAACAAATTGACTATATTATAAAAGCTAAAGAAATGTAAAAAGTTGAGCTCGTCACAAAACGGCCAAACGAAACCTCATTCATAAACACTCGGCGTCAGAGATGTTCCTGTAGGATCCTAGGAGCGTTGTTTGTGTTCAGCCTGTGTCTCGGTGTCTCGTGTATGTGTTATATTAATTGTGAGCCCTAATCTAGAAGAGTCGGGGCTCCCCAGAGCTACCGCTGCTATTATTCGCACGAGCATCGTGCACCGCGCCGCTCTCGCTTACTAATTTTGTGGAGCATCGCAGCCCTCAGCCGAGGGAACGGAGCACGGAAAGCCGTGTCTTAGTCAGTCAGACGGCTCCAGACGACGTCCCTTTAGTGCCACACTGTCAGTCACTTTATATGTTGTGAAAAAGAGAGAACGAAAAGAGAAAAGACGAGAGCAAGCGAGAGAGAGAGAGAGAGAACGTAGAAAAAGAAGAATTCCTTTTATCCTGCTCGGCGGGACCTGTCAGTGCCACCTTCTCTCCGGTTCCCCTCAGCAGTCCCAACACAGCAGCTATCAGAGGGAACCTGACATCCACACACCGCGTTTTCCAGGGGGGAAGGAAATCATGAGAGCGGTCCCACACAAGCGAGCAGCTAGTACATACTCTCCTTAGATCAAGCAAGAGTCTCTCGTAAGAGAAGAAAGGGAGAACGAGAGGGAGAGATTTGGATGTTTTAAGTGGGAATGTAGGCTGACAGGCTTTTGCTGGTTGTGACATGTGATAGAAACTAGGTTTGCGTCTCCCTGTGTTCATTTTAGAGTTTGGACTGAGATGAGAGAGAGAGAGAGAGAGTGTGTCACAGCTTAAGCGATGATAGTTCTGTCTTAACAGCCCTTTATTCTTGCTCGCAGATCTGAATTGTGACTCCAGGCACCTCCGGAGTCGGTGGCGTTTCTATTTTTCTCCACAGTCGTGAGTCTTTTTGTTTGTTTTTGATAAAGAGAAAGGAAATGATTTCTAATCCATACATGACACACACACACGAGCACACATTTCACGGATTGCAGTGCGGGGAAAATCGCGAGCACCTGGCTGAGTTCTTTTTTTCGTGATATGATTTTGCCTGCTTCCCCACTGGTCTCTGATGATTCAACAGTTCCTGCTCTAACATCTGCTACTTACTCTTACTGGGTCTCAATTAAGACAGCAGTATTTATGAATCTGCTCTTATTTACATTTCTATTTTTCCGCGTATGTGAGGGAACGGCGGCCAAAACAGCCCCTCACTCCACGCAGATGTTTCTTCAGAGGGGCCAAGAGGTTAGCACTGGGTTTGAGAATATTACAGCGTACGTTAAAGAGAAAGAGATTTAGAACGACAAGATTTGCAGCTTCATTGTCAGATGGATGAGAACTCCAGCTCTCAGGTGATTGTAAAATATGGCAATTTGATTGTGGGAATGTGGAACTGGTGAAAGATATTTCCCATGTTTAAAAAAGGTGGACTTAGAAACCTCTTCACCTTTGTGTGTGGAGGGGAGAGATGTATTAGACTGCCTCAGACAGGATATTGATTTATCCGGTTTCCTATTGTTTTTTATGGATGGTCAAAAATAGGCAAACTCACGCGTTGCTACATACAGACACATGTGCATGTTTTACCCATTTGGCAATCTCAATTGTTCCCAGACATACTATATACAATATATCTATATATATATATACAGCCAGGGAAGAAACAGTTTCAAAGCATCATTGCAGCTTTCTGAATTTACAATTTATAGGTAGGTGTTTAGGTAAAATTACCAATCTTGTTTCATTCTGTGGACTACTAACATTATTTTTTAACTAAATTTCAAATAAAAATATTGTTTCTATTTGCATTTATTTGCAGAAAATGAGACCTTGAGAAACAGGTCTATATAACAGAAAGATGCTCTGTATTTTTAAGACCTCAAATACTGCAAATAAAACAAGTTCATATTCACTTTTAAGCAATACAACAGTCATATTTGTACATGTATTTAGGAAAAGTTAAAAAAATATACTTTTTCGTGTAATTATTTTTATCATAGTTTTCATGTGTCTTGTCATTTTGTCAGTCTTTCACATTACTGTTGGATGATTTGATTTTGTTGAAATTCAACAGACACTAGACTGGAATGACCACAATACATCAAGAATATATATATATATATATATATATATGGTCAATCACACTTATATATTCCAATGTGTGCCAAAGAATATGACCATGCAGGGTAATATTGATTTTGCATGAGACTGCAGAACTGACAGGACAAAGACAATACATATCATAGTGTGCACAATAATGAATCCATTGCTTAGCTTGTCTAGCACCTGTGGATTCTCTTTGAAGCACTTTACTCTATTTATAGGTCTAGTATAGTGAGGCCTTAGACCTTCTTAATCCCTGCTTAGGCCACAGGCATCTGAACCCTTTGCCCCTTTAATTTAGTTTAGTTTAGTTTAGCAATACATTAGGTGGAAAACAAATACAAGTACAATTCAACCACACATTACTAAGTGCTGAAATATTTAAAGTAATCTTGCTATTTAAAAAAAAGCACACAAGTGTAAAATGGAGTGTGTTGGTTTAGACAGACCACTCGTATCTCTAATAAACATTAATGTATTTCCATTACACACACACAAGTGCCTAATCATGCCAACCTAATGATGCCATTAAAAGAAACAAACAAGAGTGACATCATAATGACATAAAAGCCAGTTATTGTTCCTTCTAATAGACAGACAATCATGGGAATTCGATGAAAAAATACACCTGAGATCTGTGGAACTCATAAACAGAGTGACAAATATGAGTGCAAGTATCAAAATTCAGCATTGTGCATGCACCACAAATGGAACCTTTGTTTACCTTTTATTTATTTACTAGCACAAGTAAAGCACTGTTGAATATGAAACATCAAACTATTTACGTGCAGCGTAAACACTTAAGGCAAGGCTTTTTAGTTTTTGACACAACCTGTAAACAACACAACATCAAACGTCCTCACTAAAGACTAAGCATGAGTTGGCAGATATGAAAGCACTTTCCCATGAAAACAAGCATAAGCCTACAGTACTTAGAGACAATACTGGGGAAAAAAAGTATTTCATTGTTAAAAATCCTCTTCACACTCTTTAAAGATCTCCTCTGTTTAGATATAATCATTTTATCAATTACAAATGCTTTTTACTCTATTTTCAACCAAATAGCAGCTTGCACGGGCAGTCAGAGAACAGTAAGTCTCTCAAATGTGTTATTAATAATTCATGTGAGAATGCTGTTTATGAAGTTCGGGAGGCAGGTCTAATAAGCATGGACAACGTCTAATACGGCATGTGCTGGACAAAGCGCTTTTGAGAATCATTACTTTGTGTGCTTGTCTAATTGAGACTTCATAAATTACCCAGTAGGCCTCGACTCGCTGCAGATTGCTCTCTGACTTCACTGGAACAAACGCCTCACGTTTTCTCAAGAGGCAAATAATTTTTGCGTGCACACTGCACGTAAAGGCGGGCAAGTGAAAACTGTGGTGACAAATATGTAAATAAAAATAATAAAACTATATCAAGTCAAATAAACCGAAACGGGCAAAGAATGAGCCGTCATTCTGTTTTAAATCTCACTACAATCGCAACAATTATACGGTTTTCCTCACTTTTCCCTGCTCCCATTGTTTTTGGCAGGCAGATCCATAACATTTTTTTTGTTCCACTTTGGTCTCCTCCTTTTTCCCAAGCCTGAGAAACTTCAGACATGAGAACCATTAGCTGCCTCTAATATAAAACCAGTGAAATTTACCTAGGATTATAAGTCATTGACAAATAACCTCGCTGATAGATGCGAACTAGATTTTGTTCAAAGCGCTCTGACAGCCTCAAAAGAGATTAGTGGAGTTCTTATCAGGTCAGGGGTGTCACAGGGGAAATGTGTTTAAAGTCACATTGATTTATTGAAAGATTTTCCAATAAGAAGACTTCTCTCCGCTCTCAGACGTGTGTGTGAGAGTGATGGACTCTTGCTCGGTTATTGTGAACTCTGCTGCACTACAAAAGGAACAAAAAGTTAAAAACAATCATCAAGAGCAACATGCAGCTCCTAAGTAAACACAAGAGACTTTTGAGGCCTGGGTAAAACTATACTGTGTTTCCTTTTCTATCTTTTTCCTTTCCCATCGTCTACGTGCGTGCTATTCGTCCCGAAGAAATTGCAATAGATGACCGAAATGCACAAGAACATTCGCACGCACACACATACATGCAAGCATAATAAGATCCTTTGTTCCTTCGGGCATTCATTTGACACTATTACCTTCTTAAGAGTAATTATGAATCTTTTCAAAAAGCTGGATTGTGGGAACCGTCGGGTTTGGCCCTGGACCCACCCACTCTTAGCAACTGGATGAGAGAGACGACTCGGAATATCACTCCGCACCCCTGTCACAGAAATGTCATTACTTCTCTATCTCTCTTTCTCCCCCCGTCTTTCACAACCCTCTCCCCCCACCCCCTTCCCTCAGCCATCTCTCGTTCTCTCACACTCCTGCTGCTTCGTTTGATCTCTGAGGTCCGCTGGAACCCTGGAAAGCTATTCCAGCATTTGCGGTCCGTCAGAATCATGTGGAGAACCTTCTGGATGTGTCGGTGTGTCCAGGCTGCAACCCTTCCTGCTGACACGGCTCACTCCGCCACACAATCTGTCAGAGACTTAACCTTAACAGCGCAACACAATCTCTGATAATAGACGACGCTAGACCAAATCAACATTCATTTCATGGTTTCTTTTATTAAACGCGTCACAGGAAACTTTCAGGGCAGTGATTTTGGAGTAGAGGGATAAATCAGGCTGTAAACTAAAACTAAAGGTTTTCTAGTGAATTTGAATTCATTTGTGGATTTAACCCTGTGTTTGGGTTTAAACACTGATTGTTTTTACAAGATCTGATTTTGTTTTTTTTGTTCCTTGGCTATCATGGGTCAATACCACTGGATCACTTCAAAATAATGTGTGAAATATTTCTTTAAAATTGTTTTGTTTTAATTTGCTTTCCCTTCAATGTAATAGGAAATTTTAAATGGACTTATTTTCAAATAGAATTATCAGATAATAATTAATCTAGTCATGACAGTCAGACAAAAAATTATAATAGTACATTAAGTATTTAATGCAGGAGCTATTTAGATTTTATGGTCATGCTAGACATGAACAGTACCAACTTAAAATGATCTAAACTCATTTGTGAGATATTTTGATATTTCACATCATGGTACTGACAGAAAATAAACACAACAGCTTTTGTGACCTTGTTGAACTCAACAAGTAAAATTTAGTTGAAGTTGAAGTTAGTACAATATAATTTTTCTTAAATGTCTTAAATTTTATATATATATTTAACATTATATTAAATATAAAATATTTTATATTTATATACATGATATATAATATTTATATAATGTATATAATGCATAGTATTCAACATATAAGTATTGATTTATGATCTGAGGACAGTTGGTTTTAGTCAGTAGGTTATAATGTAATGTCATAATTTTGATTTATAGAAATACAAGAAAAATGTGCACATTAAAGTAAGAACATTTTAGAGAATAAAGATTGTCTTTCATTTATTTCAAAAAGATTTTTTAAAACAAATAGCATGTGATATATAGGACATGTTTTGACCAAAGTCTCAGGATTCAATCCAGAGATACTGTTACAGTCCACAATACATTTACGTGAACTCTCCATTAAAAGGTAAAAACATACAAAAAATTTACTAAACAGGTCACTGTCAGCTTATGATACTTAACACTGCAGGGCTTCAGATAACACACTGATAAACAGGACAAAGAACCCGAGACGTCTTGAGAACTCAAAGACAAGTGTGTTTGTCTTTATCAAGTAAGAAATCAAAGCCTTGCCCTAGTTAAAAACTCTCTTTACTGTACATCACCACCTGATCTATAGTCACAAGCAAGACACAGTGTCTCCGCAGTAATAGCTATTCTCAAAACTACTACAGCAGTTGAAAACAGGAGAGGGATAATGTTTTATGTTATCTCTTAGTCTTCCACGTTTGTTTTCGAAGCCATTCACTATAGCCAGAGCTCAGAGATGACAGGAAATGGCAGCGTTTGTTCCGATTTCGACCCCTCTTCCCATCACAACGCCAAAAGAACGTGGGAGGACCACAATACACAATGATCTCTTGTTCCGATGAAAATGCTTTGTGCATTCATCTATAACTGCCCACCATGCAAAGATAACCAGCCAGTCTGACGATCAATAAATAAATAGCAGACGGCAAAAAAAGACAGATAAACGAGAAACTAATGACGCAAAGGCAGACAGAGAGATGAAGGGTTTGATGACTTCTATTTGTCTTGTTTTAATAGCTGAAAATGATAAACAATAACAAACGATAATGCTGGATGCATGTGTTTATATACACTGTAAATAATGTTTTGTCAGGTAACCTAAAAAATGTGCTTCATGTGGGAACATCTAAATGAACTGGAAGGCACAAATCACTATATACTGTGCTAGCCCTTTATTTCAAGCAATAATTCAGCACTAGCTGACATTAAGTCTATCACCAGACATTGAACATTATTTTCTCATGTTAGCTTTGTAAAAGAGATCTTAAGAGCGAATGCAAACGCGTGACATGTGAATGCCAAAACTGTATAAAATGCAGTGATAGGAAGTGGGGTTATCACAATGAAGCAGCTCTGGGAGCCACACAGCTGTTTGTGGGTCTCCGCACACGCGCGAATGACGTTTACGTACGGCTGTGTATCACAGAGCAAACAGCCTGCTCATTGCCTCAAAGTCTGCCAGCCTAGAGAGGGGATCAAACGCTGTGTTTGGGTGAAACCATATCGACAAGAGTGTCAAGCACAACAGGGGTTGTAAGGAGGGGCATCCTCTGTCTTTCTTTGCTCTCTCGCCCTCTCTCTTTCACAAAGAGATGTGGCTATGTGTGTCAGTCACACTGCGCTTTGTGTGTCAATATCTAATTGCTCCGATGGCTGAAACGTAAAGACGAACAGACAGAAAGGGGGCAAAAGGGATGGCGATCAAGTGAGCCGAATGGATGAAAAAGAGCCATTTCATTACAATTCTATTACGGCTCCTTCAGCATTGAGACGCGGATGAAGTCAAACTATTACTCAGCCTGCACATGCTACGAAAAACGAATCTAGTTCTGATATACAAAACTGCTTTGTTCCTGATGAAGATAAACAGTCAGGGTATGTTTGTATTTGTTATATAAAGTCCGGATAGCAAAAGCATACCAAAATAACACGTCAAAAATAATCAAAAGGCATAAAAAAGGCACAAAAGCCATTTTAAACAGTGTGTCAGTACTGGACAAATGACTCTGTGGCGACACCCACCACCCACCACCCGCCTTCATACACAGGAAGACAAATATTGAACAGAACTCCACACGCATCAAACAACACCGTGGGGCAGGGCCGAGTGGGCCTGTGTATCGTCTGTAATCTGAAATGTCCAAATTTTATAAATGAGGTCCAGAGCTATCGACCACATCAAACTACAATTTCTACGTTCCTTTCCTTACATCTGTTTATGGTCAAACGGTACTGCTGGTCAAATGTAATGCTTTGTGTGTTCAATCTTAACTATATCTACAAATATTATACAACACCAGCCTATATTCCTGGTATTTTCATGCTGACCACTCCAAATACGTCCCCTCACTGTGGCTTTAGTCAATTTTGGTCAATGACCTGTAGGGGGAGCTGCTCTTTTATGTGTTGGGGGCGTATTTGTGTAAGACAATAAAAACATTAATTTGCCCTGAAATCATTCCTGACGTAAATGTAAAATGGTGCCCATTGGAACCCAGTAATGAAGCATGCGGCATCTCTGCAGCTTCTAATTTGACTAGTTAAATGACTCCATTACGTGTTTAACAGACAGAGGCAAATCATTTCTGGTCAGTTGAGGCTCACTTAGCCGCGTCGCAGGGCTTGGGGAGAAATCGAAAGATAACTGGTCCCGATTCTTCTCTTTTTTGTGCTCTATACCTCCCGCCGCCCCAAAAACAAGCTACGACCTCTATGTGAGCCATGTGTGTTTGTTCTCTTTATACGTCCATCTCTCTCACCCCTTCAGTGATGATGTCCGCACGTGTCCACACACATCCCTGTGTTAATTAGATGTGTACTGTGCATGATCAAAGTCTATATCGTGAAATAAATAGATGATCATCGGGGAGTGTGTTTCCAGCAGACTTCTGATAGGAATTCAGGTAATCATTTCACTGCACTGTGGTTAAATTAAGTTGGTGAAGAAAAGGTTAGTGAATTATTAGTCAACTAAATTTAATCCATCAAATAACATTTTGTAAAGAAAGAGTTTACCCCAAAATGAGAATTCTGTCTTCATTTACTCACCTTCAAGTTTTCCAAATCTGTATACATTTCATAATTTGGAAGAACGCTTGTAATCAAACAGTTCTTGGCCACCATTGACTACCATAGTAGAAAAAATTGCTTTGTATGTGATATGTTGAACAAAATATACGATATTTTGAAGAATGAAGGAGTTCTGGGGCACCAGTGTAAGTTTTCCTACTATGGTAGTCAATGATGGCCAAGAACTGTTTAGTTACAAGGATTCTCCCAAATATCTTTCTCTGTGTTTATCAAAACAAAGACATTTATACAGATTTGGAACAACTCGAGGGTGAGTAAATTACTTTTTTATTTTTGGGTGAACTGTTTCTTTAAGACTTCACAATATTGTTCTATTCATAAACATTTATTAATGCATTAGCTAACACTAAAAAATATATTTACAGCATTAATATGGATTCATGCTAATTATTTAATATGCTAACATTATTCCGTGTTAGTTTATTATAGCATTTAATGCATTAACATTACAATTTAAAGATAAAATATAAAAAGTAGAAATTAAAATTAATATCAATACCAATCCTGTAAAAATATTCTTTGTTATTATTTTGTGGCAATTCTCGTGACATTAACCTATAAAGTTATGAACTACATGCACAATGAGATTTATGTATCCTTTTATTTCAGTCATTGTAGAATATAAAGCTGTTATTTAGACAATTATGAAACCCACACTAAACACCACCAATTGCTGACACCAACTGACCACACATACTCTAATAACGGATCGTCAGTCTAAAAACATACATCATACAAACACAAACACATGCACTCCCTTAAAGGATATAGTGATGATTAGAGCAGGTGCGTTTGTGTGAGTCAGAAAGGACTTGCATCACTGGCTTTAAATGGGGTGATTAAGAATGGAAAAAGAGTTATGGATGTACTGATTCCTAGTGTACTCACTGCCCTCTGCCACACTGCACGGACAGGCAGAAACCCATCCCTCTCACACGTGCAGGATGCAGGAACGTCTCTGCTGATGGACAGAGAGCCAATCACAAGCTGGCATCACTCAGAAGCCAAAGGATTTCATTACATAATCCTGAAGGGTTCGGATATTGATACCTAGTAAAGTTTAACTTCACTTTTCATTTATTTTAATGCAGTTAGATATTAAAAGCATTTCTTAAATATCATAGACTGGAGTTTGAATCCTGTTAATGTGTCTAAAGGAATCCCGAGTATGTCTCACATGGATTTACACACCCACTTTTATAGAAAGATCTAAAAACATATAGCTCTGGAGCACACCTACAGCTGTTCCTGGCCCTTGTGTGTATGCAGGGGCCAAAGCCTCCCACTCTAATGTGATAGGTAATTATACAGTCTGATCTCTCAGACAAAGGATTTAAGAACTAAGAATACTACTCTCTGTCTGTGTGACACATGTCTGGTTTATTAATAGTCATAACCAGGCCCACACAGAATCACTGCAGAAAGCTCCACAGATTTCTAGATTTGGAACACCCATCATTCACAAAGTTCTACATATGCCCCGTCTATTGTGTGCTTATTAAAGACTTTGTATATTATCTATTTATTATACCCTTTAAGAGCGTAGTACACATTCATTTAACACTATATTAAAGAGATTTTACCCAAATATCAGCACAGAGCACACAGATTTAGTATGGGACTGGTCATAACTATATGCACAGATGGACAGACCCGAAATAATGCTGTCAGATGATGCCCGTAAGCTGCCTTGAAGCCTTCTTAAGGTACAAGCGAACCACAATGCTTACTGTCATCACTACAAAAAGAACGCTGTAAATGTCTCCATATAGTAATACCCTCTGTCTGCTCAGTTTCTGGTCTCATAGCCGCAGAGAGCAGATGTCAAAAGCTGGGAAAATACAACCGTACGAGTTCATGAAAAGCAAAGCACTCTTTATCCCTTTAGCATTCGTGGCTCAACTCTTTGTAGTTAGCGTGAGTGAAGGGCAGTGAAGTGGGCTGCTTTTACCCCCCCACACCCTCAGCGTCTGAGCCCTAACAACACCCCCTCAACAATGTCTCTTATGTCTGCCCGTCTTTCTGATTGTTGATCCTCCAGAAAAGAACAGATCAAATATTCCACTCTAGTCTGTAAGCGGGGCAGAGATATGATTGGGGTTGACGGACGGGGCCCCCAGTTTGAAGTCTTAACAGACAGTGCGACTTTGATATCCGTATTCGCCGCATATCACCAAAGACACGGAATGAGAGTGAAGGGGTAACTGAGAGAGAGAGAGAGAGAGAGAGAGAGAGAGAGAGAGAGAGAGAGAGAGAGAGAGAGAGAGAGAGCAATGAACAAAAGCATCTGTGGAGTGGTCAGGGCCAGCGGCAGCATGTGTCAGAGGCTTTTTGAAGTTTAACCCCCCCTTCCTCTCTCTCTTCTCCTCCTCCTCCCCTGTATGTCTTTTCCCCACAGGCCCCTCTCTTCCTTACTCTCACACTTCCTGCTTTCTGGGAGAGCCCTGTGGCGACACATACAGTATGAACATACACACCAACAGCCTCAACCAACCAATTACAACCCACTATCTCTCATATGCTTGATAGGACTGCTACACATGAAAGCGGAATGCACTGGAAACTGTTGTTTAAGTGCACACAACAAATTTAAGTTCATTGCCCCTTTTATGTTTAGGCCTGTGATTCGTCTACAATAAAAAAGCCCCGGATCGTATTCAACATGATACTAGTGTGTGCTCGTGAGGCACGACGCTATTGTCGTTTTCAAGCTGGTGTGCATCAGGTGTCCTGGCTAGAAAGAGCAGGAATGAGCAACAATAAGGCGGTGGGAAGTGAATGCAAAACAAATGTAATTGAATTCAACCACTTTCTCATACATATATTATTTTACTGTTCTTTTTTCTGTTCTGTGCAAATGAGAACACAAAATATGTATTAAAGGGACACCCCACCCAAATATTCTGTCATCATTTACTCAACCCTAGATTGTTCCAAACCTGTATACATTTCTTTGCTCTGCTAAACACAAAGAAAGATATTTGGAAGAATGTCAATAACCAAACAGATCTCATCCCCCATTTGCTGCCATAGTAGGGCAAAAAAATACTATGAGATTCAATGGGGGATGAGATCTGTTTGGTTATTGACATTCTTCCAAATATCTTTCTTTGTGTTTAGCAGAGCAAAGAAATGTATACAGGTTTGGAACAATCTAGGGTTGAGTAAATGATGACAGAATATTTGGGTGGGGTGTCCCTTTAATACATATTTTGGTCTGCGATCAACTGTGTAAAATAATTAGCTACACAACAGAAAACAAAAAACTGTGACTATAAATGTGCACATGGCATTAAGCTTCTGTCTTGTAGCGTGCACTTGGTCTCAACTAGAAGTGAAGCATGCAAATTGTTAATGTGGGCGAAATCAAATATAATTCTTAGTTATAATCCAGACAAAAAAAAAAATTGAAAGTAAGGACCTTTCTGGTGGTCTGTCAGTTGAAACTGAATCCGCAAGAAGCAAAGTTCATCTAAAATAAAGGAAAAGACATAAACACATGCAATCATCATTTTCTCAACTTGTATTTCCGCAAATTCAAAGCGCTGAGCTTTAGCATAAACAGCAGGCAGGAAAAGTGGGTTTTTAAAAACTCTGTCTTCCTGGGATTGAGCGTTTGCAGCAGAGGGATGAAGAAAAGACTAAACAGATGTCACAGCTTGGCGGGAACGAGGGAGTTAAATGGCTTTATTTTTTTCCTCCCTCTTTTTAAATGTCTCACGTATAAACAGATTTTGTTGCTTCTTAAAGTGGGCTCAAAATTAAAGCGTATCGTTTTACACACATATTGCATGCATATTAGTGAGCCCCAGCTGCCCGTGTCCTGTTCTTAAGAGCCATATGATTGAGTTAGGGGCCCGGGTATCAGATAAGATTTAAGCCTGCTCTCCCTGTGCGCTCCCCCTCTGCATTTTACTGCTAACTTATTAAATGGAGAGAAATGACATTATTTTTCTGAGTGTATGTGTAATTATTGTCACACACCTGTGACTCTTGCCATAGACGAGGAGAGGAGGAGAGGAAGGAGGAGAGGGAGAGTCGAGATGAGGCGGTGAGGGGAGAAATGTTGTTCCGAGCAGCAGGAGTTCAGTGGGGTTTTTTCTTTTAAATGGAGGGTGAGAGAAAAACAGCCAGCTTGTTAATCATGAAGTCTCTGTCATGGGGAGAACACAGATATTCTAACAACTCAAACAGCAGATACTGTAGACCTTAAGGGCCCCTGCTCAACACGCATTCCAACTTAAATTAAATGCCCTTTCATGTTATTTCTTTCACACAACAACATCCATCTCATTCTACATCCAGTTTGAAGTTTATGGAAAAGTTTCCTCTCTCGTCTGGCAGAAATCTGCCAAACAGGCTTCCTTTCCACATACCACCAACAAACTGTTCTGTGTTGGCAGTTCGAGATGGTGAACAAAACGCCTCATCTACAATTCTGATGCGTACGCCAAGCACACGTTCCTTTCTTTCTTGCTCGCTTTCATTCTTTCTTTCTTTCGCTCGCTCTTTTTTCTTTTTTGCGGAGGGGACCACCCTGTGGAAGGCAACATGTGAAATACTGCTCGGAAGACAAAGGAAATTACCTATTAGAGTGGGAGCAATGATCCTCTTTTGCCCAGACTCCAAAAAGTGACTCAGAATGTTGTAATTGTTTACCTTTGACACTGACCGTAATTCTTCTTTGCTCTGCCGTAACAGAATATTTCAGCAAAGCTCGCTCTCTCTCCAGCATTGAAATGTCATCAAATCACTCACAACGTATTTCTTTTCAACACCCACTCTTTGCATCACGGGGGCAAGAGCAAAGCAAGTATAGAAACATCAAGAAAAGCAGCAAATTAGTTTAGGATATCCCAGCATGCACCTCTCGCTGTCCCAGAGCGCCCGGGGCCCTAAAATGTGACCTCCGCTCCATCTCTGACTTGTGCAAATACACCCCGCGCCACTCAAAGCCTTTTATTATGACACGTTGGAAAGGGCCATTGATAAAAGCTCAGCGCGTCGGGCGGTTTTACACTGTCAGTCTCGCTTTCCTGTGCTGATCTAAAAGCATGAAAATAGCAGCGTTTTTCTGTGTAATGTTTTAATAGAAAACAGATGGCCGCAGATGTAGGGCTGCACAGAGCTGGGTGACATGTCTTTAATATTTTAGAGTGGTCTTGCTGTAAATGTAGAAGCAGCTGTTTCCTCCCCGTTGTAAATTTGGAGTTTTTAATTTGTGATTGACAGCTATTGGATTTGCTGTAAATTACAAAAATGAATATGGAAGCGATGGAACCGACGGCCGGGAAGGGGGAGGGGGGGGGGGGCGTTTGACGCCGTTCACGGATGAATAGATTTATATGCACCCAAATGTGAGGTATTTACTTTCTTTCTGTCTTTCTCCCTTGCTCGCGATCCTGTCGAGACACGTAGCTATCTCGCTATACGGCTTGATATTTAAATGTACATGAATATTAAAATAAAGAGAGGATGCGGGAGCAAGGGGGGTTGCGCGGGGTAGCTGGTAACAGAGTTCTATTTCGACGTGTTTGTTTAGCTGCTGTTCGTTTAGTTTTAATGTCAGCTGCGAGTACAGCTCCCTTGACGCTTATGGTAGAGGTGATTGTCATCAATTCGCATCTTGGCATTTAAACCACCTGCTTCAAATATGCGTATTTGAAATGCAAATAAACTGCATATGCCCAGACAAATTAAAAAACATGGTGAGTAAACACTTTTGAAGTCATAACTTTCTCTCTCCTTTTTTCATCAGGGACTTGCACTGTCAAATGTTCTTTGACTTGAGAAGGCAACAGCAGACAGATAATGCCTCTCCGAGCAAACCTGCATAATACTAACTGATTATATATTTATTTACGGTTTTCTTCACACAGGCACACAGAGCGGTTATGTTTTTATCTCGGCCTCAGCTTGATTCTTATGCCTCTGGAGTGTTTTCGATTAACCGTTTTTGTCTTTTTTTGTCCTTCTGAAAAACGAAGGCATTATGTTTTCTCTCCTTATTTTTCACCTCTCTCTTCCTCATCGCCTGACATTACTGTGCTTC
Organism: Oreonectes daqikongensis; assembly: GCA_026939265.1. NCBI lineage: Eukaryota > Metazoa > Chordata > Actinopteri > Cypriniformes > Nemacheilidae > Oreonectes > Oreonectes daqikongensis. Next base: position 4,009,772 of record JAOTQM010000343.1, on the reverse strand, counting down.
AGACATCAATAGCTATACGTCTTATTTAGCGCCGACCCTTTTTTCATATTGATATTTATATGTGATCATTACTTTTGCTCTCCAGGCTTTGTCTCCATGTGTCAGCTCTAAGGTGCAATATCCAATACTGCATTCGGAGCAAAACGCAAAGCAAATATACAGCATAATGCTGGATAGCTTTATAATGAACCAGGTACATAATTCTTCCGAAGGCGTCAATTTAAACATGATCAGGTTGCGCTACCCAGACCAGGGCATCTTTTTTCTTTTTATTATTCTATCCGTTTTATCTATTTTCGTCCAGGCCGAATGAAGGGCTTCAATGATAAAGATCAGGCAGATGGCTGACATTCTAAACGCTCTTCCTGTATGCGTGCAATCACTGTCATCATCCTCATTAATCACCATCATCATCCTTGTTTTAGATGAAATAAAAATTTTCACAATGACACTGTGCATCAAATCTCCTGAATGGATATTTTTTGCAGAATGAAAATCTAAACTTCTGCACCGCTGCTTCCCAGCATCCCTCTGTTCTCTCCGTTTCGATAAAACTTGCTGATGTTATTTCTCAAATTAACAAGCAACCGTTTCATTTCATCAGATGAAGAAGTTGAAGTAAACAGGGAGGGAAGACACACACGGAACAGCTTCATTATGGTTAAAGACCCCCTCCTAAACCAGCACACGCACGCACCCAGGTACATTTGCCACACCTCATTGAGTATTGATTGTGGCGATTGTTGACTGTTAGCGCTGATCGGGATGTGACAGCGGACGGGCGAATGTGCTCACGGAGAAGCGCCTGTCACTCCATTTGACGAACAGTTGTCAAGCACTCACAATGGCCCGTGCACCGCCAACACCGACGCCGCTAACATTCACGCACCTGTCAACCACAGGCAGACAGAACCCCTGATGAGGTGTTACCTAATTGTGTTTTAGAAAGTGATGACACCTCGTCTTACTCTCTCTCTCGCTCCACTATGATATGTCTCTTAATGCAATTAGGCATAATGAAAAACTAGAAATGGTGAACACTGGAGGCTTGGTGGAAGTGATGTGGGGGGGCTGGGGAGGGGTTGGACTTCCTGTGGAGAGCAGGCATTCAAATGAGAACATAATAGGAACATCAGAGCAAGAGCAGTACTTTCTTTGAGATGACAACAACATAAAAAAATCCAGGTAATTAAAAACATACTCTGTGTTTTGTCAAAGTGGCCGTCACTGTTGAAGTTGAAGCCTCTCCCCCACCCGAACAACTTCGGCATAAATACGAATAATGATGTCGGGAAGACGAGGAAAACTAAGACGACGGTCACAAAAAAGCAACAACAACAGGGGGAAAAAATAATCAATCAAAGTATTAGACTGAAAAGTTGTTCTGTTCTCAAGGACATTGAGTTCTCGGGCATTCTGTTGGAGCTGTCCAGTAGAAAAAAATGAGACATAACTTGGATGAGACACCAGCGAGGGGGGAGGGAGAACGGAGAGGGATGAGACACAGAAATAAACCCAACTCCCATCTGATGACCAGCTTGTCTATAATACTGAATCCCTGCACCGTGCCAAGATGCAGAAACAGGATAAGTCCAGATCGGAGAGATTTGAACCAGTCTCGGGCCTGTGAGAGCGCAGCGACAACTTTGAAGCATGAAAAAAAATCACTGTTTCACCTGCTTACCAGTCCTTTTCATAAGCCGATAAGAGATTTGAGCGGAAAATTGGGCGAGCGGAAGAGAAAAAACATGATACACAGCATTCAGCTTATCATTTTCTATCCCCCCTCCTAAAAAAAATTACAGGACAGATGATGTGGCCATCTTGAGATCGTTTGTCAACTGTCAGCCTGGTTGACCTTGCAAAAAAAAAAAAACACAAACAGGGAGGTGCTGTTATCATCTTTACAGAAAAGGGAGAGCGGTTAAAACGGACACAGAAGAGAGAGCGAGAGAAGGAACGGTTGTTTTGGATAATAAAGAGACATTTTGCCTCCCATTTGCAGCGCCAGTTAAAAGCGCAACCAACATGGAAATCCATTCCGACGCTACTTAAAAAGTGTGACCGATCCTTGTGCAGTGAATTAGGAACTGGAGACAGACTATGATGTTTTTCTGTTAGGGTCTGGCGCATTGTGATCAGCAAGGATTTACAGATGAAGAGAAGAGATATAGTTCGATTTTTATTGTTTATTTGGGTAGGATGGAACGAAGCAGCCAAGCTCGGCTTATCTTCTTTTCTCTGCTTTTTAATTTTTGACACTCTCTTTCTCCATATACAGAAGCATTATACAGCTATGTGCTTATCCATTGTTTTGTTTAAAAAGTTTAAAACCGGGTTGCAAAAGAGTTACACAGATATATTGTCAGAAAAAGCTGTGTTCTTACATTTGGACACAATATGTCATTTAAAGTGTTTATAAGCACTGATTGGCCAGAATAAGTAGGGATGAAGTTTCACATTAAAAAAAGATTTATCTTAAAGTATGGTGTTAATCCTCAGCTTAATACCCTCCTCCATTTTTGCATGCTGGCTTTTATAAAAGGCTATAAACCATAAAGTTCTTACATATTCTGGAATCAGACATGCTAGGCCTGATTTTACAAGAATTGCTGCTCAATGAATCACGCAGAAAATTCATCTTCTAGTGCTGTGTGACTCGAGAACAGACAATTAAACAATAAAACAAAAGTTTTTCAAAAGGACGTGTAAAGAAACAAAGAACATGTTACAGAAATGCTGAAAAATGATTCACTAATCAAATGAAAGAATGATGACGGTTATCATGGCTAAATGCAAAAACTGTTTTCAAAACTGTTGGAGGAAAATGCCTAATAAAATGCATTAATATGAATAATTATTATCATTGTCGTCCTATATAATTTGTAAATCAGTGTTCTTTGCTCCAGTGGAAACTCATCACATTAGAAGTGCCGTAAACTGCTGTTAGGCTGAAACATATGGGTGCATGCAGTCGTCAGCCCACTTCATAAATATTTCATTCATATTTCCTGTTTGTGCGCGTAAAACTGTGTGACAGAAAGCCTATGCATGTGTGCGTGTCCGTGTCTCTCGCTCTCTCTCTCTCTCTCCGCCTCTCTTTTTTCCTTTCTGTGTATAATTAAATCGCAGCAGATTTCCTTTGAAACTGCTAATCATACCAGTAAATCAAGGCTGAGATGTATCTTGATGAAGGAATAGAAAATAACTTCTGAAAGTAACAGAAACACCACTTGAGAACAAATAGAAGCAGGCAAAAGGTGAACCTGATTTCAGACTTTGCCTCGAAACTGTCATCAGCCGTCATTCAGGCTCGAATACTTTCAAATTGTAATATTCTACGAGAAGGAAGAGCGTTGAGTGTGTGTCTGTGTGTGCGTGTTTCCGAGTGAGAAAACCAAAATGGGATCACAGGCCAGTTATTGAGTTCTTGTGGACACAATAGGCCTACTGTTGCAGACAGCTAAAGCTGAGGCAGTTACTGTACCTTTCAAAACTAATATGTAACCATATCTGTTTTAAAAGGAAGATTCATATTACTGTGAATGCAGGAGGAAAGTTGTTCCCATCTCCCAAGCCCTAGGAAACTCGAGTCTCAACCTAATGGCCCTCGACTGGAAGGTGGCCTTTTGTGGAAGAGGCATCACATTTGTAGAAAAAAATGACACATTAAACTTTTGCAATGATGTAAAACATCTCGTGTTTTTTTGACAGCACAATGGCACTTACTGTGCTTTATGGTCGCCGTGGCGACACAAAGGTCATTTTGTATATGACTCAGCGGACAAGGGCAGCACTGAATGAAAATTAGGTTATATGTGATCAACCAAGTTATTAATCTGATTAAAATGGATTCTCTTTGCTTCCTTTTTAGCGAGGCTTGGGAGAGAGCGCGAGTGAGAGACACGGAGAACGAGTGAAGGGGGGATGGAATTCTGTTTATTTATCCACAGAAGAGTGCCACCGGTGCCAGCTCGGGCTTGGTCGTAAATTCATCAACGCAAAACATCAACACGACATAAGCCGAGAAATGTGCATTTTTCTGTGGTTCCGCGAGCACCGGTGTCCTTGCGCTGCTGCCTCATCCAGGTAACCTTTCTAATCCTGATTAAATTACTGCAATTAGAACAGCAGCTCTCCCACCTCCCCCCTATTTCCCTAATAAACAATGTGCCATCTTAAATCCATTCGATGGGATTTGCATGGAACAATGCGCAAGCTCGTGCGATTTATTTCCATCTCTACAGAGGAATTAAGTGCATTTTTTAACAGCTAATGGCATAATGTGAGCTTATTTCTCATGCAACGCTTTTCTTTTATGTTGCTCCTTCACTCTTTCTATTTGAAGGAACTTTCCTTCCTCGTCTTCATTTGAAGTTTAAATCAAATGTGGCTTATTGGACCAGCTCTTCTTTCACACAACAACCACAACTAGAAGTATGCGACAGATCCATCTGTAATTGCTACGCTACCTCTCAAAACACACCCCTGTTGGTGCCGTCTCAGCCTGACTGTGTTTTCTGTATTTGTTTTATTAACTTTGTCGCATTGTTTGCCATTGATGTAGAATAAGAGAGCAAATAAAAGTTGACATACTTGTGCTTTTTTCTTTTTTTAACTCCAGCGCCTGCCGTCTGGAGTCGGGGCATATTCTCTCATTACGTTTGGAGTGCGCGTGTCACGCGGTGTGTGTGTGTGTGTGTAAGCATCATCATTATGTTGCGTGTGTATGCGTGTGAGGCGTGCCCCTGCGAAGGCAGGAAGTGTTGTTCTACCGGTACAACTCCACTGAGAGTAGATTCTCACATCTTAGAGCACCTGGGGAACGCAAGCAACACAGCTATAAGGAAAATCTCAAATTGAACAAAGTCTGTGTCGAGGAAAAAACCCCAAAACAAAAACAAAGAAATAATAAGATCAAATATATGTGGGGGGGGGACACTGGGTCGAGGTGCAAATCTATTAAGTATTAGCTTAAGGGTTTCTATCATTAAATGCACACTACGGCGGGCTACAGGGGAATAAAAATAACAGTAGCGTGCGGTGATTACCGCACCAGTGAGAACACTTCATATTCTTCTCTCCCAAGGTTTCCTCTAACAAGATCTTTTTTTTCTGTCTAATATTATGAATAGCATAATTGTTTTGCTGTCATTAGCATTGAATATTTCTTTCCTTTGTTGTCATACTGGAACCCGATCCTTTATTCAGCGACCACTCTTTTTTCCCCCACTGGAAATTATGAAGCTTACTGTACATCAGCAAGGTACGAGACAAGAGTGAAAGAGAGCGAAATTACGAGGCCTTTCAAAAGCTTTCAGCACCGCCAAAGTTGATATCGGAGTAAATTAGCGTAGGGAAAAATATTTTTAGAGATCGCACAGCTGCTGAGGAGAGCAACAGGTACCATCCAGTGGGTTTGACAACAGCTTTTACAATTAATTGCTCTTTGAAAGCAGAATTTGTGTAGCTGAGTGACAAGGCGCTAATTCACCTAGGTTGAAGTTAAAATGGTAATATTGAACATGTGAAATAGCACCTCGCCTTCACCCGACGTGCCTTCATCACACTCCGCACAATGGAAATAGTGGAGATGCACCAATGTTGTCTGTCACCTCTGAGACTTCCACAGAGAGAGAGAGAGAGAGAGAGAGAGAGAGAGAGATAGAGCAGTCTTTCATTGTGAGAGCGCTTCCCCGAGGCAATACGCTCTGAGATGGAGAAGCGTGGGACGAGGCTCAGAGACTCAGTCTGATGAGTCGTGTCAAGAGTCTACCTTTACTCTGTAATAAGACTGTTTGACAGCTCTTAAATGTACCACAACAGTGTGCTCGGAGGCTGACAGCATTTAAACTCCCGGTGACAGGTTAAACATCATCAGTCAGAGATGAATGATTCGTCTCGGAGTCTTTTAAAATTCACTCGTATGTAATAACCGGTTCAACACAGGTTCTTCAGCTCTGACTTTAACGGTAAGGAGCTAAAGATTACGGCGAGCCTCTGCGTTCCCGAGGGAGGGATTATGCGTACATAAAACACGGACCGGCTGACCCTCGGGCCGTACGTATCATCAGAGTGTGACGGGTTCTCCCAGCTCTCAGCATTTGCCCGAACGCAGGGCTGTGGATGCTAGCAGACTAACACGAGCAATATTACTGTTAATTAGCCACCTGATGAGGACAGCATTACTGGCAATTACCAAGTTTCATCCCCGCACTGCTTGTTGGATGTGGAGAATTCTTTTCACTGAATGCAAGGAGAACGTCAGGGAAAACCGAGACAAAAAAGAAAAAAGCAAATCCAAAATCTTGTTTGATTTTCACTCCTTCACACTTGGTGTCTGCAACAGTTCTTGCGGCATGAACATTAACAGACTGCAATAATTACGTAGTGGCGGTTGTTCTGTTGTAAATGACGTACTACAGAAGTAGCGTGTGTGGAAATTGTGTTCTTAAAAAAGTAAAGGATAATCCAGTGTGATCTCATTCGTTTTTTTGCATAATGTGTGGTTTCAGCATAAGCACATTTTTACGTTCTATTGGAATAGCCTAGATATTAAACTGTACAAAATTAACATAAACGTATGTTACATTTGTGACCAAATTTAAAAACACAAATATTAATGAATACTTTGAGGTTCACATGAATTTTGAACATCTGGGATTGTATTTATAATAAATGAGATCAAAAAATTTTATATAACACACGCACGCGCACGCACGCACACACACACAGGCACACACACTAAATTACTGTGAAGTGAAACATGAATTAATGTTACATCAAAAATTAACATCATAAGTGTTTCACTTATATTTCATACTTGGTGAGCTTTGATGATAATTACATACAGCCAAACAAAGAGTACAAATGACTTATATTTGTTCCATCTGGATTTCATTTTAAAAATAAATGTAAAAAAATCTTTCAAAAGGTCCTTTTTAGACAAAGTTTTTTATTTAATGATAAATGAGAGTCCCGCTACGGGACTGTGTACGTACAAAACTTGTTCACCTGCAGGGTTATCCTAACAAACGTCTGTTTCATTTTTAACAAGCCGTCAGAGTATTTCTAAAGATTGGCATCTAATTTTAGATTTGGCACAAATGTTCCGTATAAATGCTTGGTTTTTTTTGTTAGTTTTTTTTTAGCTGATTTCAAATAATTGTATTTATATTCTTCACAAAAATGAATGAGATCACACTAAAACACACACTATATGTCTTTAATGTATATTGCAAAATAGAAAAATGTTACCAAATAAATAAAAATGTTAAGAATATACTATGAATAATTGTTAATAATATACAAAATAATATTAAATGTGTCCCACATTAACTGTTACTTTTTTTGTACAAGTCTTTGCATTTGAGGATGTACCTACAAGTGTGTACTTTTTTAGGGAAATCCGCTTCTCTTCCTTTACATCTGTGGGCTTTGCAGAATGCAGGCACCATATGTTTTTGTCTCATAATAGAACCTGGTCAGAGGAACACACACTCACACAAGCTCTCCATTACCACACTCACTACACATTTAACACAGTCAGGACTCCAGAGACCGAGAGACAGAGGGAGATGGATAGGAAAAGAGTGACAGAAACAGAGGGATATAAAGTTAGAAAAAGTTAAAGAGGAGATATGAACTTAAAGCTGACAGTTAGGAAGACAGGAAGTGGTGCACTGTGTCTGACCCACTCCAGACTGGGGTCATGACCCGCCCAAGAGAGGGTCTGATACTACACCCTTCTGACAGTGATAATTGGCCACTGGTGACTAAACACCATTTACATTTAACTACCCACTCCTGTCTGCTACGGCAAGATACAGTACATCTCAACACACACACAAAGATAAAAGGAAATAGGCTAGTAGACAGGCGCTAAAATGAAAGAGGTACAAAGTTGTGAAAATCCAAGCATGCATGAATTTTTAGCTGCCTTATACTACATAGTTTGTGGGCTTGATCAATTTTAATTTTCTGACTCTGATTATGTGAGCCATAACATATAAAGCAGGGCAAATTGTAAAGTGATAAATCCAAAAGGGATTTGTATAAAAAGAAAAAAAAGGAAGAAACAAAACAATTCATTTTTTGCAAAGCATATATACGCTCTGCTAACATCAACTCCCTGCTTTATGTACTCTCTTTTCCTTTGCTTAGCCTTTATTCTCTCTGTTTCCTTCTATCGTTCTCAAATCATCTGTCATCCTCGCTGAGTGGTTTGGAGTGAATGGGGACAGGGTTCACTGCTTTTCCACCAGGGGGTGTCATGGCCTTATGAACTGGGACAGTTAGGGTGAGCAACCCCCTATTCACGAGTCCTCCTGACGGATCTCTCTATACATCCTCTCCTGCCGTTCCTTCTTTTGCTTTTTTCCCTCTCTATCTCTCTCTGTCTACTACACTTTCATATCATGAGGAATGTATTGACTGTGTGGCAAAACTAGTTTGTGGGTGGTGGGACTGCTCTTAGCGGTAAACATCTGAAACTTGGGCTCCTAACACACACACACACACACACACACACACACACACACACACACACAGCTGCCCATCTGAAAATTCAAACACGTTTAAAAGCCAAAAGCAAGAAAAGATTTACCTTGCTAGCTGAGCGATAACTTTATTAGGAGCTACAACACAAGGTTTAACACGTCGAACTGTAAGAATGATAGTCCTGCACTGATGCAAGCAACTCAAAACAATTTAAATCAGATCCATACAAACCGCCAAATAAAGAAAACATCTGTCTTCTAACAATTTTATCTCTGTGGAAAAAAAGTGGAAAGTTTATCTAGGAAGGATTCATTTTATTTTTCCTCTCCAGGACTTGATGTGCCACCACAATTACTATTGTAATGCATTGTAATACATATTAAGCCATCAAAAGAAAAATAGAGCAAAATCCTAATGTGACATTAGTGACAGGTGCAGTTTTATCGATGAATGTAAACTGTAGCATCTAGTGTACTGTACAGAGAGTAATGCAATGACCTGCGCTGTTTGTCATTTATATGCAAGGAATAAACAGCTAAACACTTCCATTGTCACTGACAGACAAATATTTTAAAATAAAATGAATGCAATGTACAATTTTATGGCCAGTAAATGTTCTCTATTAACCAGCCATTGGCAGGTGTATCAAAAAGTTAATTTTAAACCTTTATTACGGCACCACAAGCTCATGCTTGCAACTGCTCCTGAGAGAAATCTAAGTGTGGCCATTTTTCATGATGCCTAATGGAGGCAAAGAGAGTGACTCCAGATAACTGTTTACATTGCAGGCTACTGCGACGACAATATAAACAACAACAAAAACAAAAAGGGTGCGAGTAGTGCAGTGCGAAGCAAAAACTAAGATATCAGAGCACAAGGACACTAACAATCTCATTTCTCTCATCCTCCCTGTTGTTCTTCCTCTATCTCTCGCTCTATGCCCCGAGTGGTGCTTAACAATAAATGTAGGGCCATTTTTTAAACACATCACCATTTCTTACAGATTTCTTACAGATCAGCAAACATTTAAAAAATGTTGAAGGCCTTATTCTTATCGTGTGATTTATGTAACAGGGTTCTGCACAGGTGCTGACGTGTGGTTATTACGTTATAACATGCGTAGCTTGTGATGATACGTTGTTAAATTAAGGGGAAGACAAAGAGGAGCAACAGAAAAAGACAAAGAACACAATGCCTTAGACATGTGCAATGTATAGATGAAGATATGCCACTAACAGACCTAGTATTGATTATACGATACACTTACACAATGGCTGCCTTGCACAATGGAACAAGGCCATTAAGCAATGCGAACAATACAAGGCTAATCCACTACACACTGGCTAAGGTGTTAAAGAGAACTTTCAAGAACAAAATCGTGGATATACTTTTGGATTAATATGCTCTATGCATTAGTATTTCTCCACATAAACTTTTGATCGTTAAATGCGATGATATTGCTTTTGGTTATAGTCAATAAACAGGGTATTCTCAATGTGATTTGTAATGAAAGGTATTTGTTATGATTTACTATAAAATGTGCGTCTCTACTACATATGGGGAAAGGCCAACGTACCATGCTATCAATGTAATATACTCGACATGTAAGAGGGGGCAAATGTGTTTGTGTGTCTTATAAAAATGTTGTAATAATGAGAGTGCCACTTTAAAATGGATCTCACTCCACTTCACCCTGGATGTCAAGGCATACCAAATTCAGCTGAGAATTCTAAATATTAATGATTTATGCATTATTTGCATACAAACCTAATGCCAAGCCACTTCAGATAATCATATTTCGCCCCGAATTAAATTTTCAGAGGGATTTTTGCTTCATTTATGCTCAGCCCCAAGGAATCATGCAAAATGTGTCTCACTCAATGGCGTACAAGAGACCGGGGCACAAAAGACTCACGATCAGACGGTTACACTTGTATTGCTATTTTACATCCATATGAGTTTCAAATACACTCAAAGATGCTAAAAAGGACAGTCATTTTAGTGATTATTCCTGTGCTGTAGTCTGTTTTATCTCTCCCTGTCTCTGGGCCAAAGTCTAGTATTGGTGACGACTACTTCCTGGTATATATTCATTCAGATGAGATCAAATGAGGACATCAAAAAGTGCAGACGAGAATTTCTCTCGCTTTCATTCACCATCTCTTGCACACATCCGCGAGTATTTACATCAGGTTTACTGGTAATACTAACACATTCCCCTCAGAAAAGGATGAATAAACTGTCTGTTGAATTTTTTCTTGTGGTCATTCAATGCATTTACTGTATGTATTACTCAAACATGCCCACACACTGTCACAGTGTATACAGAGGCGCTCGGCTGCGAGTCGGTATCCACCAGCTACAAACTGATGGAGTCATGCTTTAAAAATGCCAAACAAAAAAACTTTTGTTCTTCAGACAAAGCCTTATCTCTAAAGGTCAGTCCCTCTTCATAGCGGCAGGAGAGGAGGACGTCACAAGGGCACTTTTCAAATGTCTTTGATTAAAGAAGGATATTACAATACGACACATTCACTACGCGGACAAAAACCTAGCATTCATTTTCAGCCGAGCGAATGACCCCCTCTAAATATTAAAAATGCAACAGGTTCCTCCATGACAGACATATTTTCCATAATTGAAAGGTCAAAAGCAGCATTAATTGTTAATGTAAACCGTTTTGAAGGGAGAAAATTAAACACATGGCAGTCTTGAGACTTCACTTTATTCTCTATTCTAAGTCGCCCTTGTTTGAAAAATTATGTCAAAACTAACACACTCTGGCCCTCCCCTAACTTCAAGCTCTATCACAATGGAAAGATGCTTTGCTTCTCTCTTTTACAGTGCTGCTGTGGTCAGCTCTTTCACAATATTTGTTCATCTCTCTGACTTTCATTGGTTTTCTAGGCCGTACAGTTTATTGTGTCTAGAGGTTTAGTCTGCTTTGCTTTTCTTTTAGATACTGACTCACCTCTTTGACTAGTTCAGATGACGTGAGTGTTAGTGGTTTACTCACTTGTGGTCAGTGTTATGGTGAAACACAGTACCAAATGATAACACATAGAAAAAAAAACTACTGTTCATCTGATATTATTAAATCTGTAATGATAAACAATAAAATTTGAAAAGATCTATACTAAGTCCCTTCGAATCTGCATTTATAATTTTCATACTATTGAAGCGCATAAAGCAACACAAATGCAAACATTGTGAATGAACAATCTGATTGTTCCAAATTAAACGAACAATACGTTTTAAGATTTGTTAGAATGAGACAGTTAATAAAACAATCCTGTTGAAAATACTTGCAGTACTAGTTGAAACCCCCTTGTTTAATCCTACACCTATTTGCAGTAAGATTGTTTTACTGGGAGCGTAAAAAAACGTCTGCCTTGCTCCTCTGTGTTTGCAGACTAGAAGTAATAACACCAATGTAAAGCACCAAACTAAAAATGTCTATCTCAACTCCCGACATGAAAATTATTTTCCTTCTTAATGAATAATGCATTAAGATGAGGATAACGGAAGATGCGTACATTTTATTATCTGACAGGTTTACTTCAGCAATATGAATTGTCTAACTGAAAAAATAAATAAATACAAATTATATATATGGTGTTGCAGTCTAAAGACTTTCACTTTCTACTATGGCTGCCCAAATAATACTACAAATTCAATTCTTTCAATTTTTTCCCCCCTCATTCTCGACAACTTTTTTCTTTTTATCACCAAATTTTCAGAAAAGGCAATGTGAAACAGTAGTCTCAAGGAGCACCAGTAACCTTAGCAGAATCATGAAAGGTGACAGATCATTTTTCACAAGGCCATAGATCCCGAGCTCTTATAAAGTAATGGGCTTTTGGGAGAGGCCTTTATGAAAGCTAAGATAGTTAAGTTCCGTGTGCTAGAGATGACACAGAGACCATTGGCTCTTAGTCTGTGTAAAAGCAGACACCCTTATTCCCAGAAAGAGGAGGGAAAGAGAGAAGGTGGGACTGGAGCTCTTGTAAAATGACAACGTTATAAAGATTAATATGTTACTTTGTCATCCTGATGGTCTCTAAATTTGCCTGAAATAAGGTTCAAAGCACTCAAAAGCAAATCTTGTGCCTTTAGAGAGTTTCTGTTTTGCTGCTTTTCTGACCAATGAACTAGACACTGAATCAATGTCTCAATGTGTAATTTGTTTACAGATGTGCAGTTGCACCTTTGTAGAGAAGATGCCGTGTATATGTACAATGGTGTATGTATACCAGTAGGTCATTTTAACTTTAGACACTAAAACAAGAGTGCATGTTGTCATGCTCACCAGAGGGGTCATTTCTTTTCATGCTGCTGATGCTGCTGCCTCCCCCGTTGGAGCTGCCTAGGCCTCCGTTGAATGCTGCAAGGTTCTCTGAACTGTAGGCCCGCAGGACAGAAAGCATGTTCATCTGGTGCTCCATGTGAGCCTGATCGGGCTTTACCAGGCCAGGAGGACCACCGCTTGGAGAGAGAAGGCCCAGACCTGCCTGCTGCCACTGCTTCTCAGAGATGGAAGGCTGAGGAGGAGAAAGACCAGAGCCTTGGGGTCCCATGGACAGCTTGCATCTTTGGATGTTCTTCCCTGACAGTGGAGATTCGGGAAGCATCTGCATGGATCCGCGGTCCTCCTCCTCTGCATCACCCATCTCCATCTCCTCGTCTTCATCTGCCTCCTCTTCTTCATCTGAACGCATGTGTCGCTCTGTGGCAGAGGGATGGGGCAATGATTTGTCTTCATCTTCCTCAGATTGAGTGCCACGATCCTCAGATGCCTCTATCTCACAGCATGATGCTTTGTCGGATGAGTCGTCAAGAGGGCCCCGACCACCCACATCATTGGGCTGAATATGCTGCTGATCCAGGAATCCAACAGGCCCTCTAGCAGAGCCATCAAATATGGGGCCAAAGGGCTTATAGAAATCACTGGAGAATGCTCCCATGGAGGCTCCATGCGGGGGCTGCTCCAGATGGTTGGACCAGCCTGCTTGTCCCTTCAAATCCCCAGACTCGGTCTCTCTGTGCCTGGACGAGGCTCCCTCATGGTGATGGAGAAGGCCTGGTGGTGGAGAAGCCAGGCTGGTAGCTTTGCCAGCATGAGATGGCTCACCTAGGAGATGTTGCTTAGCATCTTTGCCTGAGCCACACTTGCCTTTACCCAGGTGGTTGGCTTGCAGGTGGAGGGCCATTAACTCTACAGAGGCAGTGGTGAAAGAGCAGAAGAGGCAGCCATGCCAGGCAACATTGTCCTGGATTGTGATGGATGCTCCAGGGAGGGACCCTGCATCAGGTCTCACGGACAAATCCAGAGGTTCAAACTGGGAGCGGCCACCCTCAGCTGGCTTGGCATCACCGGAAGAATTTTCCTCCTGGTTGCCTTCGCTGGTTCTTTTGGTCTTGGCCTCGGTACTCTCTTGGCTAAAGTGCTGGCCATGCAGCTGATTCTCTCTAATTTCCTTTTCTTTCTTCATGGAGTTGAGGACAAAGCTGTCCATGAAAGCTTGCAGGGAGCCCTGAAAGTTGACTCCATTTCCCACCATACTCTGGTAGGCCCGGCTCAGGTCTGAGAAGCTGGCAGGGCTGTCCCCTGCAGTGTTTGGTCCTTCAGGACTCTTCATGTTCTCTGTGGTGGGCTCCGCCCCTGGCCCATGACGATCACGTTCCCTTTCACGGTCTCTTTCTCTGGGAGAGAGCATTCCTGGTGGAGCCCACTGGTGTGGGAGAATTGGACCCCCTCTGAAGTCAAGACCAGACGGCATCATGCCCTTAAAGACCCCACGAAGGACATCGGGACGAGCAAAGACGCTACTGTTGTTCTTGCTGTGGTCATCCTTGTGTTCAGAGGATGGAGGGTGGTTGGCAGAGGGAGCACCTCCATTTTGTCGCTCACGGTGATGGCGCTCCAGGTGGTACTTCAGGGAAGCTGATTGAGTGCCTGCATAGTCACAATGAGGGCACCTGTAGGGCTTTTCACCTAGAGAGAGCGACAGACAGAAATAAAGACAGAAGTTAATGTCTGTACAACAGCAACAATACAGGTGCCAACAAACTCAGCAAGAAACCTTTGGCACATTCCACCTGTCAGAAAAAGAGCAACATGTAAATATTTGACAGAAATCACGTCAGGGATTACGTCAAGCCTCTCTAAATCTCACATTCTGCTGCATTCTACTACATTTATCACTTAGTAAACAATCCAGCAGCCTTTTTGAGAGGAGGGAGGGGTTTCAATACGGGTCGATCCAGCTCAATCCAGATCCGACGAGTGAGCCATCACTCACGTCAGTGCCATAAAAAAACATTTCACCATATGGTGCCTTCAGTCCACTACAGAGATCATATTTTCAACTGACAACAAAACAGTCCGGATGTTATTTCTGTTCACATGGGGAACTGCGGGCTTGTGGTGCTGCTGGTTGCTGCTGTCTTTCTCTACAGCTCTCTTTCTCCCTCGCCCACTTTCTGTCTCTCTCCTGGCCTTGTCTGCTGTCAGGCCTCTACCTTGGCGGTGAAGCTGTTCTGCGGACATTCTCTATTTGCAGTTTATCACGGTGAGGATAAATCAAGCCCCACAGAAGCTCTTTATTCCCACTGGAGAACAACTGTGACCCCTCGGTCTGAAATGCTTCCAATAAAAGGCCCTCATTTGAGAGTGAAGATAGTCTAAATGTTAGAAACACACCATATGTGGTGCACATGAGCATTCCTCGTACGGCAGTCTCACACTGTGGATTACAAAATGCTAACCAGCATGAAATGTACTGTTAAAGATAGCATGCAGGCAGTTAAGAAACGCAAGCAAATGTACAAGAACTCTTGTTAAAAATAAAATGGGAGCAACGTTTAATGAGAGAAAGAGCCTAAATTGCATTTGCATGATCCAATCAATATTGATATAAAATATCTCCTGACAACAATTATAATAGGCTTGGAATGAAATCTAGATTTATAATATCAATAAGCAATAAACAAAATGCAAGGGTTGATTTCTGAGACCCTGTAATGTTTCAGGAATGAAATGATCTAGCAGGAGGTGGAAAGAGGGAGAGTGAGGGAGAGATATGGGAAAATGAATATAAAAGCATGTTTGTCAATGTGTGTGTGTGTGGCTATAAACGCTTAGATTATACACATGGAAAACATTTTTTAACCCAGAAAAAATGTTGCATTGTTACGCAAGACTGAATTGAATGATTTAAGTCTGGCTCTGTAGTAAATCATGGATATAATTAGCAAATGGCATAGTGCTCAAGTAATTTATCATTATTTGGAGGGCGCCATTCCAGAAAAAGAATGGAAGATCTGCAGACCCACTGCACAGCTTCCTAAATAAAGTATCACAAACATAAACTCGATAAAGTATTGATAAGAGAGGTATATACAGAGGGACATCGAAGCGAAGGGCAGGAGAAAGGGTGAGGAAAAAAGAGAGTAAAAGATAAACAGTGATGAGGCCCGTCTTTTGTTCTTTTAAACAGCGTTTGAAGCGTATATTCAAAAGACATCATGCAAGATGAGCTTTTAACCCAATAAGTGCTTATCCTCTGAGCAGGATAACAGAGGCTTGATGTGATTCAATAAGGAAACGTCCTTGATGCAAATGATCATTTTCAGTTCCTTTAACTGGAAGGAATGATATTCTGTACCCAAAATTAGAGTACAATTAGAGTGATCTGCTTTTCTCCACTCCATCTCGAGTGTCTGATTATGAAAATACTGATCAAATCAAAATGTATTCCAGTCCAAAAAAACATTAGGTCACATATTAGGTTAATAACGTATATGATGTTAGCAAAATCAACCCATATACACTGGTTATATGTTTATATCAAGTGTGCGTTCAAGTGCCTGTGTAAGTCTCTGTGCGTGTGGCGTGTTCTTTGTGCACCATTTGGGCTCAGTAAGACATCTGCTCCATCATACGTCAGGGGCACATGTGACATCTGGGGAATATACTGTATCCTGCCTTGCAACATTACACACAATTTACTGCTAAAGGTCATTATGTACCCGTTAATCCACTTTTAATTGATATCCACACAAACAACACAACCTCGGGGAAACAAAATGGATCGCCAAGGCAGAGAGGTAAAGAGATTATTATTTTTCATAATTTAAAATGAGAGAGTGCCAAACTCGAAAAACTTTCCGAAGCTTCCAATGCCTACTGCTGATAAACTGTGTTAATAAAAACAGGGAGGAAAAAAATACATATCAAATTGCCATCTGCTATAGCATGACAGGCTTTATATAAATTACAGGGGCCTCCCATGAGCAGTACGTATCCATTATCATTCTGCAAGTTCAATTCTAAAACAGTGCCTTCAGTCTCTCGACTTAAGGAAGTCCGGCGCAAACTGATTTCATATGGATTTGGGCGATTTGTCATGACTCCATAGCAACAGTTTAGAGTAAACACCCACAGTCCTTACAGAAGGGCAATTAAAATAGTTAATAGATATGACATACTATAAGATGAATTTCCATATGGCTTTACGGAGTGGCGAAAAGACAGCCTGCATTCCACAGGGGGATAGAAAGGGAGAGAGAAAGATTGACTGCCCTGGAAAAATAGATGTGTTTTCCCCTTCTTAAGCTATGTTTTATCTACTCCAAATGTAGAAACAAGAATGTCAAGGTGTTTGAGTTCTCAGGCCCTCCACACAGTATACCCACAAGTTCTATTTACATTTGAAATTACCCTTTACTATACGGACCATTACTTTAATCCTTTCATTCATTTTAAAGACTTTTAGAGAACTAACACACCATGCAGTAAGCAAATAAGCATTTCGAGATGGAATGAAAACAATAGCAAATGCAACAAAATCATGCATTTGACAAAAAACGGCCATCTTAGATTGCAGGCGATACTGTCAGATTTCCCTCCGGGAGCCTGCCGAGTGACCTTTGTAATTTACGTTGCTTATGGTTTGGAACAGTAGCAAGTGACCACAGAGCTGTGTGTAATCGCTCCCTGTCTCCCTCTCTCCCCCTTCAAAGTAAAGCCTCAAAACGCTGTTCGATACAACCATAAACCTCCACCCAGCTGTGCTTCTGCCAAAGCAAGCCTCACAAGAGATACGTAATGCTCCCGATGTCCAAGGTGAACTCGCACGCCCCGTGCCCGTCTGCCTTTAAATAAAGGTGATTCGTCTGGCATGTTGGTTCTCCGATGCCCTCAAGTTATGCGTAGCCATTGTCAGGAGCAAGGACCTTTTTATTTTTTATCTACAGCTGCTTACTGCTAAATACTGCCTTGTCCAGAAGGGGACAATCTGTGTCTCTAATTGCTGTCACTGAAGCCTAGATTCATTATGTGACTTTCCCATTAAAATGTGAGCATTAATTTGTATAATGAAATATCACCCACTGCAGTGTTCATTAGCTGTGGCCTCACACTATACGCCGCACAATGTTAGCTACCTAGAAAACTGTGCTTAATTTCACTAATGGATATTTTCCCGCTCACTGTTGGAGAGGAAATTAATACTGTAACATTAGCTCTTTAACTTTTGGAGAAATTAAATTCACTTCATTCCTTTCAAGCCAACGTTAGAGAGTCATTAATCTAACATTGTGTCGCACAATGCCCTGGCCTCTTCAGTAAGCAACGCCATTGTGGCGGCGGGGCGGCATCGGGATTGAAGCCCGCTTTGTGTCATCCGCGACTCTGATTGCTTTAAATCAAGGCAGGATATTTGTTTAATGTCAACAGCATAGTTTCAGCCTGATTGGAAGGGAGGGCAGTGACTCTGCGGCACGGTGGATGCCTGTTGTTCCTGTAAATTATTTCAGCAGAGCTTGACCGAGGCCCGCGCCGTTTCTCTAACGTCTGTCAGGACGGAATCTTTATGACAAACCTATAACCGATCAGCAAAGAGTCACACATCTTGCAAGTACATCAGGGCTTGTGTAAATTGCTGCATCGACAGAAAGTAAAGCGGCTGTGTGTAAAGGCACTCGAGCCGCGCCGCACACACATGGGCCCTTCCCAGTCGGTGCAGTGAGTGAGTGAGTGAGTTAACGGAGGCTTGGGACGAGGGCCTCTGTTTCCTCTCTGCTGAATTATGGCCCTACTGGGGACCCTTACCCCCTGCTCTGAGCAGGCATAACTCAACCTCCCTCAACTAGAAACATATTTCCCCAATCCATCCGCTGCTCTCTTGCTAGGAGGATACAGCCGGCTTGCCCTAAGCCTTAACCTCTCTGTTTAAGAAGCCCAAGAGAAGCAAAGTTAAACACTTCGCTGTGACTGCCTGTCATTACGCTAACGTTCGACGCTCTCCTAAGTGCAGCCGGTAGCCATGCGCTACATAACGTTTTAAAGGTTTGTCACATTGTCAAGTAACTCAAACGAATATTACTCTTTCTAACTGCTTCACAGTGCATAATAGACAATAACAAATTCGGATGACCGTGCTCTGCAGGCTATACAGTTCTGTATTGAAAAGTAACACTATTTCCTGTGCATGAAAATACTGCAGGCTGGGAGACTTAAATATTAACCGTTGTCAGAAGTGCCTTATAATAAGCCTTAATGCTCCAGAATAGAGAGGCTATGTGCTTCTTATTAAGTGGGACAAATACCATCTGGGTGGTCTATGCTCTTTCTTGTAAGCACATACCAAAAAATAACAACCATCGATTTCCTGAGCTGCGAGTGATTCCATTTACAGTTAAGGAAAGAAGAGGGATTTGCTCAATATAGAATGCTGCTGCTTTCCATTTTTGTCATTCTATTTTAGTCTGTCCTTTTTAAAGGAATGATAAAGGTACAGTTGTTACCGTAGGGATGGATTTCTACCTCATCTGACCCTTAACAATTAATTTCACGGGTGTAATGTATTCAGAAAAAAACTAAATATTGAAAACTTGAATAAAACCAGACAATTTATCATGTACAAGTACATGATTAGGTTTATTTCAAAAAGGCATGTAAATAATAATAATTATTATTATTATTTATAATAATTTATAACAATTTATTTATATTAGTATTATTATTTAAATAGTTTTTTTATGTATTGCTAGTATACTCATGCACAGAGACAGCAGTGGGCTGAACGTAAGGTGACCTCCTTGTGCTTATCCTGGTTATCCTGCATGTTAACTAGGCCAGCTGTGCCTGCTAGTGAGCCTCAGCCTTGCTCTTGGGTGGAACAGCAGGGTCTCCTGACAGCCACTGGACCAGCACTGCTCACATCATTACTCTGCTGGGCTGGGGCGTCCTCTCTAACATACCTGAAGTTCATTTACGGGCTCTGAGTTTCTAAACTCCACCAAAGTGGGCTGCGTAAAAGGTGCATCATTGGGAACAACAATGGAAAAAATGTGGTTCACATGTGACCGAATACTTGCATAAGCTAAAATATGCAGTGCATGGTATGTCTGAGAGTTATATTCACTTACATGTGCTTTCCTGACATATTAAAAATATTGCACAAGTGTTAAAAATGTTAAAAATAAAATAAGTTTTAAACATGTAACTGCTGCCTTAAATTTGTCAAATAAAAAGTAAAGTTTTGCCAACATTACTGCAATAATAAGTTTAACTTCAAACAAGTAACAGAAATGATAGACATGATGAAAACATTTTTACAGCTTGTGAGATGTAAAATTCTTGGATTTCTCATTGAAAAAAAAAACTCTCACCTGTGTGTATTCTTAGATGGACCTTCAGATGGTGGGAGGTGCGAAATGATTTGCCACAGTAGGGGCAGTCCTTCATGCTGGAGCCCACGCTCCTCTCCCGGTGTTGGGTAGTGGGGGGCTGGACAGCACTCACAGGCTTTGGCATCTCCTCCCCAACATCTACGAGACAGAAAACATAGAAAGACTTAATTCAGTTTCGCTTCGAACCAGCCACACGTCAGATGTTTAAATTCCACCGTGTTTCTCCATTCTTTCAGCTTTTGCCACCCAAATCTGCTAACGCCACGCAAAGTCAAACACATCAATGAGTTCACGTGCACCCCCTCCTCCCCCACGCCCTTCACAACCTGACAGAACGCTGACAGTTCAGAAGCTTTCTTTACAGATATCACCCCCCCGACCCCCCACCCATGTACACTTACATCCCAACATTTTATCCAGCCTCTCATCATATGTAGAGGGAAGCATATGGCAGATTGTGTTGAAATGAACAATACAGAAATGAAATCTGCCATGTCAGCAACAGGGTCTTCACTTCACCGTGGCCTGGTTTTGACAGGTGATGTCGGTGGGGAGCTTGATGGGAAACGGTGATAACTATGGGCTCGCTTTGATTGAGCAACTGTCACACCGATAATGTCTAAAAGTGTCAACAAGTCCACACTCGATATAATTAGTCACTTTGCTTATATGTGAAATGTCAGCAGTGTTACACCATGGTGAGTTATGGAGGTTATCATATTGTGTGAAGTGTCTGACACTCTGGTGAAGTTAAGAGATACAAGACCAGGTCAGGTTCACAATTACATTCATTCACAGATCAACTAGCTATATAAAACACATTTACTGTATGTTGAATCCATCACCTGTGGTGCTAAATACAACACTTTAAAAACTTCCAAAAAGACATGGTCTCAATGGTTCAACCCACTTTAGCATCCATTTGCCTCAATCAAAAGCTTTTGTACTAGAATCTCTCTTTCTTTTCCTGCTTTTTTGCCACATTTCTCTCCCCTCTTTTTAAGAATCGAATGAGATTTGAGAAGTTAAAAAAGGAAGAGTTGAGTCAGCATCTCCGTCTCTCTTGTGACTGATCACATCCCTGCAATTTGCTGCCTCCGTTTTGCCTATCCGTATTACATTGTGATGTGTGCCCCATTTTCTGACCCAAACATATACTCGCAACTATACGAATACAAACACTCTGACCCACTTTAGCCTGGAACACAGACACTTACAAATATTACTCCTACTTGCACATTTTACAAGCTTTTATTGAAGAGAAAGCACAATGTTATTGTCCCACAACTGCACGCATCTACAAAAAAACACTCAATGTCAATCATTATTCTTATGATATTAAATGTTTCTTTAGATCCAGACTCGATGCAGGCTTAACTCTTAGGAAACTTTTATTTGAGTAGTTTTTTATATTAAATAAGCATGGATTTTGGCAGAATAATTACTATTTGTGACCCGGGGACACAAAATGGTGAATTTTTTTAAATTGATATTTTTACATAATCTTAAAGGTGAATAAATAAGCTTTCTATTGATATATGGTTTGTTATGACAGGACAATATTTGGTAGAGATAAAACTATTCAAAACTTTGGAATCTGAGGGTGCAAAAAATCGCCTTCAAAGTTGTTAATCAGAGTCGCTGTATCAGGTCGCTGCTAAGAAGAAACAGGTTTGTTTTAACGCTCTCTTTTGGCATACCGCTTAATGACGTTGTGGAAAATAGATGAACCCGAAAGCAGAAATTTTCAGCTTTACATAGATACAGAAACATGAGTGGGTAATTCACAAAAAAAGGGCAGAAGCAAGTGTTTGCATGCGTGTTAGTTAGCAATTTTGCTGAATCCACTCACAAAAATAAAGTTTTGATATATTTACGTTAGGAAATTTACAAATATCTTCATGGAACATGATCTTTACCTAATATTCTAATGATTTTTGGCATAAAAGTAATATCATTAATTTTGACCCATACCATGTATTTTTGGCTATTACTACAAATGTTCTTGTGCTACTTAAGACTTTTTTTAAGGTTTTGTGATCCAGGGTCACATTCGTATTACCATAGTTCAACTACAAATATCAGGGTTTCTTAACTACACACACTACAGGAACATCATAAAGACAGATACATAGCCATACAAGGCCTTAACAGGTAATACTGTTCTTTTATCTCTCCCCCTCTCTCTCCACACACACACACACACACACACACACACACACACACACACACACACACACACACACACACACACACACACACACACACACACAGGCCAGCAGGGCTGTCTTTAATCAGCTGACTGCTCCCCAGCTTTTAATACGGCTGTTCCAATTACTGTAAAAGTCATCCTGCACCAAATAACCACAAATATTGACAGTTTATTGCACAACACATTTATGACATTTGAAGGTCACCCCATATATTACGCATCATCTCTCAGCCCAGGGTGTCTGGAACAGAGAGATTCTCGATAACCCGCCACCTATAACTATTTTCTGCATATTGATTTTCCATTTCTCGGCCCTTTTTTATGCAAGAGAAAAATGTGTAAGAGACACAACATTAAAATGATTGTCACGAACGAGCTGCGGCCTTCATATATTATCCAGTTAAGCTTGAAAACAATAACTCTTTAGTCCAGCTCCCAGACAATGCTCCAAAACATTATCAAATGCTACAGTATTCTTTTATAGATGTTTACAGTCTGACTAATTAGACATGGGGATAATGAAGTTACTTCTGTAATTTATGATTAGCTTGCTTGTTGTGACTACGCTGGTATCAATCATCTCCATCTCCATAAATATTTCATCGACCACTGGATTCGCTTATGAGATTTTTGCTGCCGTAACCAATAATAAAGAGCATCTCCAAACGCGTGACACAATATATCAATAGCAGTCTCATTGTCTGTCCAGTTAGTTACAGGGACACTTTCCGTAATGCCGCACATATAGGCTACATGTACGTAAGAGTCAAGTTCAACCGGACTCATCCCAGTGTTGCAGAACGTGCCAGAACAATAGACTGGAATCGGACAAGAGACCATTGGGAATAGCCATATGGGAGGTGTGTCGCTCACCCTGTCGTCTGCTTTCTCTATTTATCTTTCAAACACATGCATGCTGGTAAGCTGTGCATATATGAGAGTTAAAATGCACGTATAATATGTATTTGTCACTGCGAAGCAAGATGAAATCTTTATGTCAGTGTTTGTTTGTGAATGTGTGTGTCTACAGCCTCTCAAATCTCCACAGATGGACCACACCCTGTTCTCACTAATAAAAACAACAACAACAACAAAAGCCCACTATGAACCCCCCTTCCCCCCCACACACACCTTTAATGGATCGCTCACAATCACACTTCCACTCTAAATCAGTCTGTGGTTCTGATTACTCTCATATCACTTTCAGAGGAAAAAAAGATGCAATCATAAAAACACAAGATGTCTCTCGTATCCATTAGAATAATGTGTCACGTGTCACACACAGTCATTGACCTCTCTGCCTCTGTAGCACCCGAGGAAAATGTGAGAGAAACATTTGGATTTAGATAGTAAAAAGCAGAGAGAGAGAGAGAGAGAGAGAGAGAGAGAGAGAGAGAGAGAGAGAGAAGAGGTAAAATGTGATGACATCATTTGAAAGGCATTAGGCTTTTAAAAATGCGCCCGGGGGGAGCTGATTTTCTTACGCTGGAGCAACACAACACCATCCGGCTGATGCGCGCGCTGCACTCTCTCTTTTTTGATTTGGACCCGTGCCATCTTTGTGAACAGTCTGGTTCAGGCGAGTTAATCAATTTGAGGTTTAGTTACACTGCTGAGGCTAGCATTCCTCCGACTGCTAGAAAGTAATCGGAACTCGCAGAATTTATTAACCAAACACCAATTATCATTAAACACCACTGCATTATCCCCTCCTTTTACTACCTGACAAGGACTACTTAATGAAATTTTAGATTAAAGTTATTTAGCCTGCTGATTTATGGTGGCTAAAACTCCTAATGCAGCCCCCTGGCACAGATGCTCGCACAAGCAGTTATTTATTTATTTTTTTGCGGTACACCAGGGACCCGAAACCCTCCGTGGTACCACCACCACCACAACTGAGTCCTGCCCAGGAAAAAAAAATCTGTCAAAGCGTTTCTGAGATTCACTCAACACGCGAGCGAGCCCTCTCGCGTACAGGCGGCACGCGATGACCTGCGTGTCAACGAGGTAATAAATTCGTGGAGGCAAACTAGAATTTAAATAAAGAAATAAATACTAAATTCAAAAAGTGTTTACCCCCTTTCTGTTTGTGAGATGAAACAGCCGCAAAATGTGCTACATATAAGGCATGTGGGTAAACAGGGGCACCAGATGTTCTTTGATGTTAATAATGGCATTTATTATTAATATTAATTAGACTGCATTCAGCAATACATTTGGGCCATTTCCAAGTCAATTAAGCAAAATGGCATTCGGGAGATGTTGAAACGACATTTTAAGGCAGGTGTTCGGCGGTCCCCTAATAAAACATTTTTGCTGTGACTGAAAAACAACCCATTTTCAAGATCTTTTTTTCCTGGTCTGCAGGAAAGCAGTATTTACTTGCTGAATATTTAAAGCGTTGTATTTAAACACGAACATTCTTGCTCTTATATGATATCATACATGTTCTCATATCATACATCTTATATTATATTATTTATCATTATTTATAGACTAATAATTAGTAATGATCCCCTTACTTGAATTAGTTTGTTTAACCTGACTATATCTACACAGTCAAGAGCTAAACTCAATGGTAAATATCAGTCTAAAAAACTAAATGAATGTCCACATGGCATTGAAGGATCAGATGGGGGAAAGTGTTGGGGGAGGCTATGTTGTCTATATAATCTTTATATCCTACGTGTAAGTATATTCACACAAGCGCTCGCACACACAGGCACACAAAACGCAGTTGTAAAGCTCCATTCCCTGTAATCTGGACCATGAAAAAGGGGGCCGCTAGCACATTACCTCCAGCTAGCACTGATTTGGCAAGAAGGCCCTGTGTTTTTTTTTTTTTTTTAAAGCTTGTGGAGGCTCAGCCATACAATGGTACATTAACAATCTGTGCGTTCATTTATCAGCCCATGCGTTTTTGGACTCTGTGTTTATGGCGCAGTGCACTTTTCATCGCTGAAAATTAATGAACATGCCTCTCCTCGCAACAAACATGCACCTGTGCCGCCGTGATGCTAATCACAAACATTTATATTTATTAGCGGCAGCCTGAGTGAAAGTAGGATTACAAGAGGAGGAGGAAAGATTGTCCTTTTTCTGCTTTGTGAACAGAATGCCGCATTTCTCTCTCCCTCGTTCTATCGCTTTTGCTCTCTTTCTTTTTTGAAGCACATTTGTTTTGCCTGCTGGCAGAGGGGGTCAGGTGAAAATGAGCTTCAAGTATTTGCTGTCTGACTGCAAGGAGTCAAGAATCTTTCTTGGTTTAGCGGGCTTAATTTAGCCCCCCTCAACCGATAACATCAATAATTCGATAGCATAACGGGTGACATAAAGCACAAGAATTTCAACATGATGCTAGAATCGCAGCCAAGTCACGCGCGGCTCTGTCGCAACTGAAATTTGATCGCCGAGTCTCAGGTTCAACAAATCGTGCCCCTTATAAACGCCCGGCTTCACGCACCAACACAACAACATACAAAGTCTCAGGAGGTCAGGGAGGTGAAAGTGGCAGAATTGTGCAAATGAACCACATTGACAGCACTCTTGACTGGAGAACACCCCCCTTCTCTCTCTCTCCCACCATCAGTGACAGAAGGTGCGCCTCTCCCTCTTTAAAGGCTATGCCTCTGTCGAGCTGAGGGAACAGGAATGGTGCCATAAGTTTGCGCCTGGCACTCGCCCATCTTTGTTTGCTGCTCTCGAGTTGCTTTCAGGCTTCAAAGAGCAGCAAATTAAAAAAAGGGGGGAAAAGAACAGAAAATTAAGATAAATAAATTAATAAATACGCACCGGAAAGAAAGTGAAACCCGGGCCGATGAGGAGGCAGTGAGGTCTCACTAACTTTATTATTCTGCAAGGTGATCACAGCATGCAGGGGATGGAAGAGGGGCCGACATGACCACTGCTGGCCTGACGCATGAGAGGAGCCGTTCTGCCATGATCTGAAGCCTTAGTGAGCTTGCGGGCCCTGAGGGCGGGCATCTTATTACAATCATTACTTCAGTGAGGCTGGCTGCTGTTAATCGTGGTAAATATTCATTGAACGCCCACTTTTTTTGTAAATGGGCAACTTTATCATTAGTGAGGGCCGGGTGGATGCTGCCAGTTTAGAAATATGAAAAAATGCAAAAATGATGTTCTGAAGAAAGAAAGAAAAAAGAAAGAAAGAAAGAAAAAAGAAAGTATTTCTATCACGCATTACCTAGGCACGGCACTGTACCTTTAAAAGTCTTTCAGGGTAGAAAAAAATCTCCTCGCCTGACATTGATTTCCTATTCATTTTTCCACCCGACCAAATCAACAACAAGTACACCAGGCAATCATAAAGCTGACTTACACATCCCTTTACAGCACCTTCTAAATCCATTAGCATCCCTCTAAAGCCATACGCTTTGAAAAGCCATTCCTGTATTGCTTTCATTAATGAGAATTAAAACAATACTGATGTACTTGAAGATATTAGGGAAATTACCATATGGATGGTCTGATCAATAACAACATTACCAAACTACAAATCCACAAAGGCTGACACTATAATGTGAAGATGATGAATTACATGCATCTTTACGTATCGCCTTAACCTGAAACCTTCTCGCCAGGAACTGTAAAACGTGGCTTTTTTGTGTCTCAGCCACATGGACTATAAATCGCGCGGTCAAGGACATCCCCACTTTTACTCTTATATGCACTTGTCCACTGTCTTGGAAAATGAAATAAAAAGATTTATCATGCCACCCTAAACACAGGAGAGTCTCATGACTGAGCAACTCTATCAGAATACATTTCAAGATGTTGAGAGCTGGCCAGAGATGCTTTAAAACTGTCTGTCCCTCCTCCTCAAGGTTACATCATCCATCAAAAATAGCATTGGACATCTTTTATTTAACCCACATTAATCTGAGTGCAATGTCTGAATGAAGTTTGATAGAGTAATTTTAGAACAAAAAATATCTGCAAACATGCGGGCAGGATGAGAGCTGTTGAAACACGGATGTGCTACCAGACTGATGATAGCAGCCTAATCACATGAAACTCAATCAAATCACATGAGAAATCATATGAGATTCAATATAAAGCCATATTATGCATTAACGTTACTGGCAAGCATCCATATAACCAAACCTGATGCTATCACGTATGCTTTATTTTTATTTACGTCCTTTCATAGCACAGGAGATTTAATAAAAATCTCATTTATGCTTGATTTAAATATCAGCCTAGTCTCAGATGTTTCTCATAAAATTCTACAGGAAACAAAAAACTAAAATAAATGAAACAGATTTTTTCAGATTATATTTTATGCATTTGGCAGATGCGTTCATCGAAAGCTACTTACAGTGCATTTAAGGTAAACATTTTTTATCAGTATATGTCTCTTCCCTTGGAATTAAACCCACAACTGTGAAAAGCAAATTTCGTCTTGAAAGTATCTGATGACAAATATTTGAGTTTATATTAAAAATGATGGCTTTGATTGCAAACCCGAACACAGTTTGTGGCATTGTTGAAATCTCTTCTAAAAGGCAAAAGTGGCAATTTGCTCTTCATTTAATCTTTTTGCTGCCCAGGAAACACAACAGTGATATTAATGCAACTCGTGATTTTCCTACGGGTGCCAGGTTTCGTGTAACTCCCCTCTTTCTCTCTTCTTCATCATCCTTTCACTGTTGACTTTCTACAACTCTATTCCCTCCAGCTGATGGTGCGTCACCCCTCACACATGTCAGTGAGAACGCTTGCTCCTATCTCCTCCACAGACCAAATGTTCATTTCTATGAAGGTCACTGACAGAGAGCAAGAATCACCATTGAGGAGCTACAGAAACAATTTGCCATTTCAGAACATTGCTGCACTGATGACTCAACTATTAATAGACTCTCCCCCTCTAATATGAATAACACCATTCGGGCCACAGAAAAGACGGAACCTTATGTCTTTATTTCTCTGTCTGTTTTATCTGAGGAGAGATATCTGACATTTGGAGCAAATTAATGTGAACCTAAGCCCGACGAAAAGTGCTGCATGACAGGATATTGAAAATTAAATCACAGCGTTACAGAGAAAAGGGCTTTGGATGCCTTGCTGCCCTATTCTTTAGTTTTTTCTCTTTTTTTCTTTTTTCCCCATCCACGCTCCGTCTTTAAAAGACTGTGTTTGTACAATACCACCAACACGCTGTCACTTAAGCACGACCCTACATTCCATTACATGGATTCGATGTTTACAACTAAACAATAACAGTTTATTTCAAAACTCATTTACTGGCAAGCTCGCTGTTGCCAGGGCATTCAGACATACGTGCCTGTATTTGTCTGCGCGCACAATCATTTAGGCTTATGCTATTTTAGTCCAGCTACCAGCATTTGGGATTTTTTTAAAGATCCGTGTTTCTGAAATGAAGCATAGACTTTCGAATCCTTTATCTACAGAGGCTCAAAATCTCAAGACTAATTACAAATTAATCTGAATCTGTACATCTGAAATAAGAGGGCAATAACTCGGCGTAATAAGATCTATCTTTTATATATTTATAAATAGCTTCACATGGCTTGGTCCGAAAAGCGAGAAGCATGACATAATTGCTTGTCGTCTACACCCATATGGGGACATTGAGGCTAGAGATTGTGAATATTAATAATTGATCATTAGCTTGATATGTGTGTGTGAGCTCAAGTTTGGCTTTCAGAGTTGACTCGCTCCATTAGGACTAGCTCCTGGGGCCGTGAGGACTGTGGTAGAAGGTCATGTGGTAAAAGTCATTGCAGCGTTTTGCGTACGGGCCGCCTGCTGCTGCTGTTATTAGCATGAAAGCGTTAGCTACAAGGTTAACCTTTCTATAAATCACAGTACATCAGGTTGATGTAAAACCTGAAACAAATTTCTTTATATAATAATTGTCTAATAGCCAGGGGTGATGGGTAAAGCTTAAATGTAAAAAGCTATCAAACATATAAGTTAAATTTAACTCATTTTTTTGCTAACTAAGAATCTTTTGAGCATTGCATAATGATAGCAATTTGAATGTCCTTAATTACAGTTATTATAAAATTAAATGCGAGGGCAAAATCTTTTTAAATACACCTTGGTTTAAAAAAAAAAGAGAAAAAAAAATCACAGCCCACTTGACCTGATAGTCACCTGACAAAACACCTGTAATCTACAACATCCACCCCTCCTCCCGGCCGTCTCCGTGCCTCCCACCTTCAGCCCGGGTCTGGCGCGCTCCCCCAGCAGGGGAACCTCTGGGCACCTTGACTTTTGTTAACTGCTTGTGGCACGAGCTGAGGAAATGGGTCATTAAATGAAACGCGCCAGGGCCAACCTCCCAGACTCCCAGAACTGTTTCCAATCAGATTGCTTCCTTTAACAGGAGCCAGAATCTCAAAGAGCATTAGCGTCATTAGAGCCACCCCATCCACCCCCGGCCCCCCTCTCCTGGGCTACCTCTGCTCCGGTCCCCCTGTTGGAGGCACTGCTGCTGTTGTCTGAGGTACTGACATGGATTCCACTTGCTTTGGTAAAGGGCAGACACCTTGTTGTTGGGGCAAACAACTTTGAATGCTATCCACAGCTCACAGGCACTGCAGGATGTCAGACACTCGATTGACATTCCCTCATCTCTCACTCCCACCCATTCACAAGCAGGTCTTCACAAACAAATCTCACACACACACACACACACACACACACACACACACACACACACACACACAAAGCTATACAAGGCTAAACACACATTCACACATTTCTACTGAAATCTGGCGTGCCAAGGCTTTTCTGATGAGGTCCTATATTTACACACCTCAAAATAGAATTAGCCAGAGCTGCCAATCAAAGTTTCAAATATGTAACTGAGAAACACATTATCTACGGCGCTAAAACTCGCCTTGCACTTGTTGCCTCCGCGTCTGCACTTTTGCCTTCGTTTTCGAGAGACAAGATAAATGAGTGACGCGCATCTCGCGCACCTGTCCCAGCATCCTGCTCCTCTCCGGGGTGATAAGGGATTTCATTAATGGCAAAGCATTTGGTCTGAAAGAAACATAATTGCTCGGCTGCTGTTGTTTCCTCTGATGACGCCCTTATTTCCCATCATTCTTTGCTCTTGACTGTTAAGTGATCATCGTATCAACAGAGAAGTGGGTGCAAGGTTGAGATATCGACACTCTGTGGTCATGTTGAAAAGCAAACACGGGTGTGGTGCAGATGGAGGGAAAAAAAGAGCAGTGAAAAAGAGGAAGAGGAGGGGGGAAATGGAAGGATGAAGTGTGGTAACAGTATGACAGTGGATGTGAGCGATAAGATCAATCGGGAAAGATCACAGCATTCGGTAATGATTTAAGCGCCTGGACCGCTCCCTCTAATAGTCCTTGATGGATAACTGTATGAGAGATACATAATTTTTTGACTTGCCATTTACACAGCATTGCACCTGAAAGCCGGGTGGAATAATAGACAGTTTAAAATGTCAGGGAACTAACTAAGAAAGAGAGACGGATCGGCCGGCAGAATCTTAATTAGGAAACCCGGCTAATGGCCCTGGCAGCTCGTGTGTGTGTGTGTGTGTGTGTGTGGGGGGGGGGGGGTATAGGAAGTGCTGCTCTGAAATAGACAACACTTCCCAGCAATGCTTTGGTTCAATTAGCTTAGGCCTCTTCTCGTTTGTAGTTTTTTTCTTGCCCCTCCACTCTCTGCTTTTTTTACGTGATAGGCTGACCAGTCAAACCGCAAATATATATCTAGTTGCGAAAGCCATCAAGAATATGCTCTGTCTGGAAAGGCATGTATAGGATTTACCTATCTGTCCCAGAGCAGACCTGCATGTTGAGCTGAAGCCAGCAGCACATGATTGTGTTAATTAATCTGCCATTGTAAGCAGGGGGAACAGCTGCAGAGGCTCTCGTGGCTGCGTTGTCAAAGCAAAACAATGCCGTGTTAAGCTTCCCCCACTGAATCTTCCCATTACAAAAGCAGCTTCAACACAGGGGCTAAATTCATAAAACCCACAGATCAATTTTTACCAGCACTAATGTCTGACCTTTAAAGGGAAAAGGGTTTTAACATGCTTAATTTCGGCTTGAAATATGGTCAGATATGTGATACCTAGGATTTGGGCCAATTCCCTGGGCTTTGAAAACAAACAGCTTGAGGAAAAGGGGTGAGCACGGAAAGCGAGGATGGGAGAGAGAGAGAGAAAGTGGAAGCTAAAGAGGTCTGATCTCTTCAACAGGGACAAACAGAAGAGCACCCAGGATCCACCAGCTGAGCGCTGGTATTTTAAAACAATACGTCTAACGCGATTAGGAGGCAGCCATCGATCTCTGTTATGTGGATTTAATTTACACGTAAGGGGGAAGGGGTGGATGGAGGGTGAGGAAGGGCTGTGTTTGCACACAAATTCCATGACAGAACCGGATGTATCCCTAAAAGGCGAGCTTGTGGCGTGGGTGGAGACCAGGTGATGATTTTTTTTCCATTGACATACAGGTCAAATAGGACAACAGTGATGCCCATATAATGTTTACCACCTATATATATATATCAATATATAAATGTAATGGTAGAATGTATAGGTAGAAGTGTCTGCCATCCTTTAATGTCATTTCCACTGTTCATTTGTGAACTGGGCTAATCTTCACGAAAGGGTGTGTTAAGGCCAGATAAACAGAATGAGATGAAATAAGTACACAGACAGCGAGAGACGGTACGTATGCGCGTGTGGCAGGAGGGACGAGGACTCTGTGGGCTATTTCTGTCGGGGACACAGAAGGGGTTAGACAAACAGAGTGTTCGAGGGGAAGATTGTGGCGAGATATTCTGGAAGCACTGTAGGGGGGAAAGATGGCACTCTCTTGCGTTCTGGTTTCCAAAGATTTGGAGATACGTCGCAAAAAACTCATGGTGCTCCCTGGACCTCAACCCACTCGGCAGTGGGAGACCGTCTGTTTCGGCACAGCTCCTCCATGAGCCCACCAAGTGTGCCCTGTTTTTAAAGGGATAATACTTCACTGAGCCTGAGACGGTCTGTCGGTGATGGGATCTGTTTAGCCGACATGCCCTCAAGGTTTATTCAGGGGATGTGGCATGGCAGGAGAGCAAACATGGTTTGAACAAAAACTGAGAAAAACATACACATAAAGATGATGTTTATGCGCATGTAACGGCGCTGTATTTTAAACTGGGGTTGAAGGGATTCATTACCTTTTAATTTCACATTTTCATATTTAGTCTTGCTTCTTTGGAAGTTGCTATTCACTGAAATATTAAAAAAGCTATATTTAACCAGAGAACATTACAGACAAATATACGCAGTTAGATACCGGGCGTTTCATGCTACTACAGCGAGTGTTTAACCAAACATTGATATTTGTCTCGCTGAGTAAGTGAGAAACAATACTAGCGAACAGTGGCTGATAAATGAAAGCAGAACGTGCGAGCGTGTGAGCTTGGCAGAGACACACTAAAGGGAAATTTTTCTGAAGGCTTGCAGATGGAGAACGGTGACATGGTGTGAACACGCGTCTCCAAAGTGTCGCTCGCTCACGCATCTCACCTGTCCGCCACGCTGCATCACAGAGAGCCATCAGATGTTCAACTTACCGCTACAGTAAGCATGAGATAAGAAAAGCCTGTCTGTTAGCACCAACGCAAACGCGTACTTTTCAACACTGTTAGCTACGTTTAGGCGACGTTGGGCAACTTATCGGCGATGATTCATTATCATGTTTCGTGCTAATGGGGGGGGGGGCATTATTTGACATTGGGACAATGTTCTCTAATACGCTTTGCGGAGAAGGACAGGTTTTTACACAACGCTAGCTGTCAGAATATTTGGAATCAGGATGTGTTGACTTAAGATTCCTGCCTACATCCATTTAGTTGTGGATTGTGGTGGTGTCTTACTGTGCTGAGCCTTGCAGGGTGTAAAAATAAACTTTATGGAAATAGACATGCATTGACATAGTGCCATGTTCAGACTGCGAGCAGCTTGTGTCTCATGAACATAATCCAGAAATGTCCTCCAAACTTTTCTCTTTCTAAAGTTCAAGTTGCCCCTCTTCTTCTCTCACTTTGCGCCACAATAGACAAATCTGCTATTCTTGAGGCCCAGCAGATACGCGTGAAATGTGAGGATCAGGGACAGAGAGAGATGAAGAGAGAATGAGAGAAAACCAGATTTGACATTCTTTTCTGAATCCTCATCTTTGTCTTACAGGAAATACCTGTTTCTGGCAGGGGAAGTGCTTTAGCGGCAAGATTACACCTTACCTGCACCCCGAGCCAGGAGAGGTGGCATTTGGGCCATCCGTCCCCAGTGAGGGGCTCGCGGGGGCTGAGCCGTGGTTTAGCCACACTGAGGGAGCAGGCTGAGGCCCTCTTAAAACCAGCACTAAACCTGTGTCCTGAGGGGGAAAGACGACACAACTTGTCATGCACGAGGCCTGGTGTTAAATGAAACAACATGGCCCTGCATCTCTCCGCCTGCAGTGCTAAATCCTGAGCTGATATTGTTTTTCTTATTTTGTTATCTGTAATATGTCAAATCTGTCACAATGCCCAGAGTCTGTTCACAACATCACATCTTTTCCATAACGTCTCGAGTGAGAATCCCCAGGGAAAAGTTTGCTGAATCGTAAAAAGGATATTATGCGCTTTGGAGAGAATGAAGAAAGGGATGCATGATGGAAGCCAACTGCTGACTGATACGAGCACCTTGTGCAACAGAACAACATAAAGAAAACTCAGTTAACACAATGAGATGTATTTACACTCCAAACTCTGGAAGAGAACGAAAGAAAGAAAGAAAGATCTATTGTTGGCAACGTTAGTCATTATAAATATTGTGATAAAATGAAAAACTCTATTGACCTTGGTAAACACTAAACCAAGCCTAAATCATTATAGAAGTGTTAGGTTAATGGTGCCCATGTGTTCCATTATGTTTAGCAGAGTGCAAGCGAATCACAGATGTAAGGTTTTGCACTGTTCTTTAGTTCCTCTACCGTGAATTAAGAGTGTTTGCTAGTTTGTAAACAAACTGTGCTAACAGCTCTTTTCACATGAAAGTTAAACTCAAATAACATATGTTCTTAACAAAAACAATAGGTGTTAACCGTCTAAATTGCAATTGGGGTAGATCTTACACAAACAAACACCAAGCTTTGTTTCCAAGACAACTAAAACAATGTGAATCCTGTGGCATGCTCAACGCTGCCACTTCTCGCTTGCCGCGCGTGGAGCGCCGTTACAGAGACAGTGGGAGTTTTGGAGCAAACACCATCTTTTGTGGCACGCTGCATTTGGGCAAACCAATAAAAAAGCATATATCGGGGGTCAATAAAACAATTTTTCTATACAACAACTGAACTTTCACTTTGCCTCGTTTTCTCGTTTTTTTTTTATCTCTCCCTCTCCCTCTCCCCTCTCTCTTCTCTCGCTCTCTTTTTCTTGTTGTATTCCAGAGCAGCAAAATGAATTCAACTCCAAACCTAATTAATCCACAAAGGTTTCATGTCTTAATCCCCAAAGTCAAGGGGGTTATTGTCCTCACAAATGAGGTCAATGTTTCTCCCAGTGGAAATACAGGAACAGCAGTGAGACCGATAGAGACAGAGGGAAAGAGAATAAAAGTGAGAGAGCGAGCACTTCTCTCTGTGAAACTTACAGTAGGAGTTCAAAAGAGGGTGACAAGGGCTACGCAAATAGGGTTAGAGGTGCCCTGTGAGCTGGATCATGTTTTAAACCATCTCGATTTGTCTCTGTCAAGAGCAGTGTCCCAGAAACCTCTTAGGACAAAGGATAGAAATGACTTTAAAAAAAAAACATTGGTTGGTTTTAGATATTCTAATATAGAAGACGATTAGGCAAACTTTTGTACCCACATGTCAAACTTAAAACACGGATACCATCACAGATAGGCGCTCATCTCAAGCAAACCTACAATTTGTATCCGATTTACATCTATGTCCTCAATTACAAAAAGCCTTTCCACAAGTTTGAACTGTGGTCCCGAAAGAAAAGGCTTAGAGATGATACGAGCTAACAAAATGATGACTGTATGACCTCCTCTATCAAGGGCAGCCAATCACGTGATGCCTTTGACCATCGAGGAGCCAACGCACACGCAAGAAACAGCTTGGTAATCTAATTATTTGTATGATACAGTACAGAAAAAAAAGAATTAGAAAAGGAAGATAAAAATGAAACATAATGTAAAGGCACAGTTTCAAATTGGCAAAAAAAAGGAAAAAAGGACCACCACAAACAGAACAAAGAGCTGCTTCTTCTACCCACACTGGTTGCAGTGAAGAGGGGGCTCTGTATGAACCCAACATACAACACAGGCTCATTAGCAGGAGCTCCGCTGTTTATGATTACCCATAATTACCAGCACTCGAACGAGACCTAAGAAAAAAAGTAGAGGAAGGAAGAGAAAAAAATAAAAACGCGAACGAAAGAAAAACAATGTGACTGTAGCCTTGTTACAGGCATTTTTGTTTCAAAGTTCTTTAAAGCTGGAGAAATGAAAGCGGTTTACATTGTCATGCCTACCGCTGTGCTTGACACTTTAGTTTAAACTGACAGTGGGAATTAAAATCTGTAAATGGCTTTTATTTTTGATGCACAATGTATGAATCAGCTGTCAAACTCAGTGTTTGTTGATTTTTATCGGGAGGGTTATTACATTTTGAGAATGTGACAATTAAAAAGCCCTCGATCATTCCATAACTTTGCCTCAGGGTGCCAATCTACAGTACGCCAGAGTGTAGGAGTAGGAAAAGAAACAGAGCGTTCCGGAGCGTTTAGTAGAAGATAGATACGCTGCAGCATAAAGCTGTCAGGTTTATCGCGTATTTTGCCGATTCCCGATATCTCGGCAATGACCAAATAGGCCTTTGAAAGCATACATTGGTCACGCGCATTGAAATGAAAAAAGAAAGCTTCACAGTGAGGAAAAATGTCAGATACTTGCAACTGAATAGCATTAATATCGAACACACTTATGATAGGAGCAGGGCTCTAGGTTTAGCCCCAGGTCAACAGAGATC
Organism: Oreonectes daqikongensis; assembly: GCA_026939265.1. Lineage (NCBI taxonomy): Eukaryota > Metazoa > Chordata > Actinopteri > Cypriniformes > Nemacheilidae > Oreonectes > Oreonectes daqikongensis. Next base: position 3,973,310 of record JAOTQM010000343.1, on the reverse strand, counting down.
AGACACAGAACACATGAGACCAACAAGCTTTGTGGATCAAATTGAGTCTGTTTTTACACACAGGTCACAGTGTCGGTACCTGCTATCACCAGAGCTGTGAGAGAAAAAAGCTGATATCTGTTTCTCCTCTCCAATTGCAGAGGATATACAGAGGAGAAAAAAGATTTAAAGGGGAAAAGGACACAATTGTTTATTGATTTTATAATAGGCTTAATGCCAGAGAAATAAAGTAGAGGTCAGCAAGGGAACTTAAATGTGAGGAAATGGCGTGACAAACCCCCAGTTTGTGCAAAGATTACAGGAGTTGTGTACCAAAACATAAAAGCTTTCTTTCTTTCTTTCTTTCTTTCTTTCGTTCGCTCTCCTTCTTTCGTTCTTGCTTTAACAGCTGGAAGAATGATCCCTGTAGACATTTAAGACACTTTAAGAGCAATATCATATATCTAGGCTGTTTGCACTGAGAGACATTAAAGGAAACCTGATCGTATTTTTCCAGTGTGAGCTGTAATTTTACGGTTTGTGGCTGTATGTATCAGATTGTCAAAACATTGAGCGTGAACTTGCCGCGCTGCTCCGTGTGGCAAAAAGTCACGCCAACAGTAGGTAAACAAGATAATGTCTAAACTACACCTCAATCGCAACCCATTGTGGAAAATGGGGAGGCTAAAGACAGGATCATTTCTCGAACTACAGTATGATGGCCTGTAATGTTAGGGCAGAACAAAGCCCTGATCAGATTCTCCTATGATGGAGGAGCAGTGTGATGCTCTGTGTATGTGTATGTGCGTTTAAGGGGAAGATCAGTGTGTGTATGCGTATGGCCTGATATATGGATGATAACACTAATTAGCTCATTTTGTTTGGGGCACAACACTCATTAAAAACCCAGTGGGACCATTAACGTTACCGTCCCTCCAAAACGCTGCAACCGCCATATTAATCTCTCCAGCTCTCACTCCTAATGGCGACCGCTTCAGGTTGGGTTGAGGAAGAAAATAAATAAGCCAAATAACGGAATATTTGTGTCTGCCTTTTTTTTGCATTTCTTGCGCACGAGACACCCCCTCTTCCTTCAATTAATATCCATTAATGTTGAAATTCACAAACACGATCTTTTCCAGCACCAATTACTCTATGTACCTTCTGCTCAAGGCTAAACTCGGAAACGGTGTATGCATAAGCGTGCGGGATTCACCCGGGCTGGTTTTGACAGTGTTTTCAGCCTTATGTGGTAATGTACCCGTAATTCCACTGCTTCGCCGCAGCTTGCGCTGCCATAAGGCACCACTTACAGCGAGGCGGCAGAGTCTGATATCTCAGGCCTGTTAGGATTAGGAGGGTAGACGTAGCATCCTGCTAATAGACCGAACGCGCAAGCCGAACTCTCGAGGGTCAGTCACGCGGAATCTTTAATGTGTCTGCTTTTCGCACCGTTTTTCAAACACCACAACCTGTTCGGGGATTTTCATTCAGCTGCGCTTTACGAGAGACTCGCGACGCAAGCTATCAAAAACCGAGTCACAGTGCATGGCAAGCATCCATTCTCAAAAAGCCTTCCAGAAACAAACTCTACCCCTTTCGCCCAGCGAGGGCACATGGTGAGAAACAGTAATTCACACTAACTAGAAACCCACTCCTCCACCAAGTCAGGCCTGGATAGAGGAGGGTGAAAAGGCTAATATTCTCTATCTCCAAGCTGGATATTAGGAGTGTTGATGAGATCTATGAGTTTGCCATTTGCCCGTGGAGCGGCGAGGCTGCGGCAGAGCCGGGTACCATATGGCTGGTGAGAGATTTCCTCCCTCTTTTCCCCCTCTCTGCGCGTGACAGCTGGATGCCTGCTAACAGGGGACGAGGAGCTTGGCAGCTGCAAGCTGAGAGCAATGCTTTGATGCCGTGCCGTGCAACTAACGCAAACTTTCTACAGGTAGGTGAGGGGAGGATAAGACGTATAGACGGCGAGTGTGGGAAAGGGGCAAGAGGGAGATAGTGTGCCAAGAGAACGGGGAGGAGGGAAAAGGCTTCTGGGATCACATTAAAACGTACAGCTGGCAAGTACAAAAGTGAGAGAGCTTTTTTTTATATATTTTTCGCTTTTTTCTTTGAGTCAAAGGGGCTTTCATCATCTGAAAAAGATTCCTTTGGAAACAATGATGCAGGTATGAGGATGTTTTGAAGAGAATGAATAAAACACTTCATCTCCTCTTTTGCTGTTTTAATCAATGCAGAATAAAAGGCAGCTGGTAGAACATCGAATTTCACACGACAGAGAAACATACGTAGACGTCTAAATTACTAGATTAAAGACGGAATGCAGTGGTGTCATTTTTTTTGGGGGGGGGGATTGGGGGAAAGGGTGATGATGATGATTCAAGTGTCTCTGCGTGGAAGGAAATGGATAGCACCACCATGCTGATGAGTCAAATGTCCCTCCTTTGGGGAAGCTTGTCAGCCCTCTCCTGTGAGAATGGAGAGGGGGTAAAGCATAGACATACTCCAGTGAAGATGCCACAGTGCCCTCCACTCCAGATCAAACAACTCAACTCTTATTAATCACGATCCGCTCACTCTAAACAGGAGGTAGTCATGTTCAAAGTGCCACTTACTGTCACTGTCTGTGGTCACAAAACAATGCGGTGGCCTGTTTCAGTTAGAGAGAAAGAAAACACATCTTGACGCTTTCAAAAGTAAACTGAACATCGAAAGAAGTAGGAAAAAATCTTTACCATGAGTAACAGAAAACAAGACAGCACAGATTGGCTACCGTCAAAATCGTCCAGGTGGTTGTGGCATACTGGTGTTGGTTAAGGAGAGTCCCAAACCTGTGATTTGTCAAGAATATTATTAATTCCTTTCTTCATACATTAATTCAATAGGACATGAGATGGATGAACAGCCGATAGTGCCCCTGAGAGGTGTCAATTTTTAGATTTCAGAAGATTTTATGTAGTATAAGCCGTTCATTCGGTTTTATTCAAACAGAAAAATGCATTTGGCCTTGCTTTAAGAATCTGGCGGAAAAAGACGTAAACAAGCATGATGCAACCTGGACACATCCTACAAAAATCTGAACGCTTTTGAGAAGTTTTAGTGAGAAAATAAATATTCTGCAGTCCAGGAGCAATATGCACGATCAAAGATCTCCAAGCCAAATGGATTTTATATTCACTTTCCAAAATAAATGATTGTATCCTTTCAGATTAAGTTGCATGTTTATTGTAAGATAAAAAGTGTAAAACGTGTCCGCGTACAATGCTGAAAAATCTCTATAAATAAAAAATCTCCAAAGGCATATATTACTAGTTTTTTATGTAAAAAAATAAATAAAAATGCATGGTAAAAGCAGGTTATCACTTTCAATTCTGCCTGGATTGTTAGATCAGGAATTACCTGGCTCCCCTCACAGAAAAAAAACTTTGCCAATCTTATATAAGGAAATACTCAGTAGTGCAATTAGATGATTCAGGACATTTAGGATAAATGAGTATTTTTCATATAAATACACAATACTTCCTAATTATTTTTTCTCATGTTTTTTTATTTTCCACTTTTCCCTTCCGTTGTTCTCATGTTTCTTTCACATGTACTTTCTTCTCACCCATACGCCATCATTATTTTAGACATTCATGAGTTTTTATCTCTCATAACACATACAGTGTTTTCACTCATTTAGAACTGCATTCATTTTCACCCGTGCCTCACTTCCACCATGTGTTCATCTCTCCCTCATTGTAGTTACTCTACTGCAGACAGGATGGCTTCTTTGGGGCCGATCTCTCTTGCCCTCGCCTGCCAGTTCATGGGTCTGTTGGGGGAGAGGTTTGCCCAACCAGAGCAGTATGTCATTCTGGATCTTTATTTCCCCAAGTTGCATTACCATCCAAATCTTTTGCCTTCATAATCTCGGCGCTCGGCGTTCGGCTCCAAGAAGCGTATGACTGATTTTTTAATTCCCTCCAAGCGCTGTATCTCCCTGTGTTTCTTTCCTTCTGTTTTCTCCATTCTTTTTTCTATCCCTGCGTCATCCACTCTAATTTTCATAGGCGCTTTTTAATCTTGCTTTTAGGTTTTATTAGCGTGGTCTGACCATCGTTTGCTCATTTCAGCTTGCCTAACCATCTCCGCATTTCCACACATTTTTCTTAAATGTGTTCTACCTCTATCTCTCTCTGCCTCTTTTTCTCTCTCTCCTGACAGCCCTCCCTTCTTTCCCTCCATTCTCTCTCTCTCTCTCCAGGCCCCCTGTTGCTGCCTGCTACCAGAGCCGTGGTGTGGAGTTTGGCTGAAGCCGAGAGGAGCAGCTGGGCCAGGCTAACGGGGAATGATAATGACCTCAGAAATCTGCTGCTCGCTCCACAACAATAGGGTGCTCAGTCTAGTGGAAAATTGTGTTCATCAGCTAGCTCTGCTCACTTACTAATTGACATTGCCAAATATTTTAAGAACAATTGGAATGCACAGGCAAAAAAAAGAGAAAATGAAGATCTTAATCCGTGGACTTTTTTGCCCAGTTTCTTTTTTACCCTTCTTTGCCTTTGATTGGTAGATAACTATCACTAAAATGAAGATGGGGGCAGAGAAGAAGAGGCAAACTTTTCATGTCATTATCTGCCTCATGTCAGTGCCGTGATGTTGACACAAAAGGGTTTTTTATGCGGCCTGTCAATGGGGTTAGGAGAGAGAGGGAGAGAGAGAGGAGGAGAGAGATACTCATCAGTGCATGATGAATGCCCGTAAAGCCCCCCCTCACCACCCCTCCGCCACAGCACGGCTAGGAGAGAAGGGGGGGTGGACTTTGACACATGTGTTTTTCTCTCCCTAAATACTGCTTTTAATCTACATAATGTTCTTGCTTTACACCTCTGTAACTTGTGTTTACGCAACTGTGTGAAAGAAAGACGCTAAACGACAGAGAGAGCGAAACAGACACGGGAGAAAGGAAAGGAAGAGAAGGAAGATTCTTCTGTCATGGTATCATATGGCTGGTCCTCCATATTTAATGAGACAAAGGTCAATGTATTCACTTGCTCTTTCACACGGGAGGCACCCCAATCATGCCAAAGTTAACTTGTTCAAACAAAGCGCCCTCCCACCCAGATATGCCATTTGTATGCACTGGTTCGAGAGCGAGAGCGCAAGAGAGAGACAGGCGATTTCATTCCAGAGGAATTCAGCTCTGACAGAGGAAGACAGCTGTCGCCCTTTCCTCAACATTCTCATCAGACACAAAACTGAGAGTGCCATCCAACCTCTGAGCAAATAAAGTTTCTTTTAAACTTCGACGTTTTGTTTTCTTCCATAAAGAATGTTATTGTCAACAGTGACACTCGCGTCTACTTTAGTGCGCAGTAATTCAAAACTCAATTCAATTTAAGAAATACGCAAAGCTTTCTTCGCACTGTTCTCCTGAGCGATTTGATAATGACATTTTCATACGCTTCAGTCAAGATGGTTCGGTTTTTCTAACAAGTACAATTAATGGTATACAAGACCACATTATCTCGTTTAAAGCGACGACACCTCTGCTGTCGCCTGAAAGACGTCATATTGATGCATTTAAAATATTAATATTCAAACTCTCTAGCTCCCCCAGTACGACAGCCTTCTGTTGGGGAAAGATAAATATTATGTTTTAATTATAAAAACATAAAACAGAAATGAAGCGACTGATGAAAAAGCGCAGCACTGCCAAGGAGGCTTGTATGCAAAGGTAAGCAATGTTTTGGCAAAGACACGGAATTAAAATCTGGTATACTGCACGCGGCTTTCTCTCTCTCCCTCTTTTTTCTCTCTTCCTCTGAGCAGTACATAGCTTGCCGTTGTCTCCATAACCAAGCGGGGAATCCTAACAGGATCATTAAGACATAAAACAGACTGATAAATGTTTCATAAGGACTGCCCGTTGATAGCCTCACAGGGGTACGGTGAGCACAGAGAGACGACACTAGCAGCAGCTCTTTCATATACACTTTGGAATACAATTGGAATTTTAAATATAGTGGAAAAAAAGGCAATGCTAATTCCCACTATGGGTAATATTTACAAATTGAGAGAGAGAAAGCGAGAGAGAGAGAGAAAGCGAGAGAGAGAGAGAGAGAGAGAGAGAGAGAGAGAGAGAGAGAGAGAGAGAGAGAGAGAGAGAGAGAGAGAGAGAGAGAGAGCAATACAGGGAAACAGAGAATCAAATGAGCTGCTGCGAAGGGGAAATAAATTGCCCTTTTATTGTTCAAGCGTGCACAAAAATACTAAGTCTACATTTATCTAAGACATGTCAATCAACTGAGCACACTGACAATTAGCACGTTGAATAGAACTTTTATCATTTAAAAGACACCAGAGTCCTGACCCACTGTATTGAAATAAAGCAGTGTAATAGCATTTTCAGGACTTTTTTGTATTAAACGGCAAAAAAAAGGACAGATTTAAGATTTGGGGGAGAATTAAGCTATATTTGCACATAAAGACTAGATGCAGTGCAGATGAGTGTAAAAATAAAAGTGAGAGTGCTACATGCTGGGTGAGAGGGCAGAGGGCACAAACTGCAATGAAGGTGAATGATAGGAATAAACATTGACATAATTCTTCCGAGGTCTGCACTTCCTAATTAGCACAGAGAAAGATGTCCTCATTTTAAAGATTTTGGAGAGCAATAGAGACAATTTAAAGAAAAAGAGAGAAAGGGTGAGAGAGAATGTCACAGACATGCTGTTAATAATAAGTAATACTTCTATCTCACACAAGATATTCCATGTAATTTTAGTTCTCAGCTCAACTCATTTCCTGTCACAACTGTCAAATTTCTGTACATATATGAGCATTCGCACCACCACCTCATTATAGTCTGATCTAAACCCATCAAATATAGTGTTACAAAAACAGCAATATACTTGCTGTGCTCAATGTGCAGCTCTTGGTTTTGATATTGACTGGACGTGGCTTAAACAGTATTGCAACAAATATCACCATATCTCCAAAGTCCTTACGTAATCTACAAACCTGTGATCAGGTGGAATAGGTTTGTGTCTCCATAGAGAGAGGAACATTTTGCAAAGCAGTTTGGGTTATTTCGACTTTAATTACACTGAAATACATTGTAACAGTAAGTCTGCATGTGTAATTATACCAATTTGTAATTGTGTAATTAGATGAATATCCATGCTTTATAACCTAAGGCATCCATTGGCAAATCCAATTTCAATTTGTATGGAGCAAGTGTTTCGCCCAAAACGGCGGCAAGCTGTAAAGACCTGGGGATATACTGATAATCCTTGCCATGTTAAAATGCTCTTCCTCTTAACAATATTTAGACATGGGGAATTCTCAACATGGAGGAAAAAGACAGGGCAGGTTCGTAGCCTTAAGCAACAAAGATCATGTGGTAGAAAAAGGCCATTCACAAGAAAAAAATTGTTTTTTTCAGCCTTAGTAGTACTTGAATCTGGGCTTATTTAAAAAAAAATGGATGTGTTTGAAATCAAATCATGTGTACATTACCCTACTAAAAATGTGCATATATTAGTTGTATTAAATACATATATATCAGTCAAAAGTTTGGAAACACTTACTCTTTATTTTCCCCCCACAGTTTAGAATAATAGTAAACCCATCAAAACCATTGAATAACACAGTAGTAACTGTGGGAATTATGTTGAGACTAAAAGCATTCAAAATACATGAACTCTACATTCTATTTTAGCATCTTCAAAGTAATCATTCTTTGGCTAGAATTTGCAGAATCATACTTTTATCATTTTATCATTCAACTTCTTGAGATCTCAACCTGGGAAGCTTTTTAAACATTATTTAAAGGAATTTCCATCTATGCTGCACTCTCTTATTGGCTGCTTTTAATTCATTTTTAATTTGATTCAAGTAATCCATTTCAAAAATATTTTTTTGAAATAGAAAATTTTGTTTCCTAATGAAATAAATGTATATGTTGGTACAATTATATTTTTGTCTACACAAGTAATTTCAAACATTGAAACATACACCTTCATATTAAAAGATTTTTAAAATCATGAGAAACATTTTTGTCAAGTGTTTCCAAACTTTTGACTGGTAGTGTATATTTCATAATATAATATAATTTAACATAATATACAAACGTTTTGATTGTGTTAATTAAATATGTATTTAATAAAACAAAGATATGCAATATTACAAATACATTGAAAAGTTGTAATTGTGTTCTCCTTTTCAGTCTATGCTTTGCATCTGTTTAAGTCTCAAGTTGAAAAGTCTCTCTCTCTCTCTCTCTCTCTCTCTCTCTCTCTCTCTCTCTCTCTCTCTCTCTCAGCTGTCACTCAAAGGCCTACAATAATGAATTCAGAAACACTATCAGGAATGAGCCCCCCTTGTTTATGAAGCCCAATTCAGAGTGCGAAATCTGAAATAACAATAGATCCCCTCCTCAGTCAAGCCAATCTTGTAATGGTAATAAGAAATAAAAGAGAATGGGGAAAAATGTAATAAACTAAAAAAAGAGAGAGAAGGAAAGAGAAGGAAGAGATGTACAGAGGCTGGAAATTCTATTGCACAAGAAGCATATTTAAGGTTGATTATTGAGAGGAGAAAAGAAAAGGCCTTTAGAGGACATTTCTGAGGCAACTTTTTTTTTCCTTTTTATCTGTCTCTCTCTGTGTTTAAACAAGTGCAGTGTCAAAGACAAAAGCGATTGTGTCGACCTTCTTTCACAGTTGAGATGTTATTGTTGATTACTGTAATTCAAGTTTAACTCAAAATTGCAGTGGGTAGGTGGTTTAGAGGTTGGTTGAGCTTGTTGAAGGGAGACGGCAGATAAAAATGCTGTACGTTAAAGAGAATGTAAAAAACATCAAATAAAATCGACTGATGATAAAGGAAGTCTGTTCTCTTTGGGTTAGAGGAACGTGTGAGATATTAAAAGTAAAACAGAGGTATGACATGCCACATCCTGTTGCACAGTACGTAAACATACACACCACCCCCCCCCAAAAAAATTTTTTTTAAATAAAGAATAGGCATGCACACAACCGGCTTATTTGAAAATACAGCCCTTAAGAGTTGTTTTCTTGTTGGCATCTCTTCTAATTATGAGTCAGACACTAAATGTGAATGCTGTTTCTTGGTGAGAGAAGAAATACTTTTCTGCATCTTCCACATTTTCGTGGCTAATAAAGTTGCACAACATTAAACAAAAACACCGACAGGCTCAGAGACACTGCAACACTTCCTTTCCTGTACATTGCACCTTTTACTGGGGTTTAGTTAGGTACATGCTTTGTGCCTTGTGCCGTGGCCTAAAAAGACAGCCCCTTTAGCATGTGCATGCAAGCTTTTAAATAAGTATGTCAGAGAATCTGCCAAACTGCTTTCCCCCTACCATGGCATCACTCCCTCATAAAAACACACACCTCCCTGTGCTTGCAGGCAAAGAGACCTGAAGGTCAATCTTAAGACAAGGGGGGGACTGGCATTATGCCCGCTGCACAGTGAGAAGTCTCTGCCCGCTCCAACTGAGCTGGGCAGTAACGTGGGATTTCAGCTTGTGATCACACTCCACCTTGACACTAACTCTCACACACAGGGTGGAGGGGGAGAGAGAGTGTGTGTGTGAGAGAGAGAGAGAGAGAGAGAGAGAGAGAGAGAGAGAGAGAGAGAGAGTGTGTGTGTGTGTGTGTGTGTGTGTGTGTGTGCGTGTGTGTGTGTGTGTGTGTGGTGTGTGTGTGTGTGTGTGTGTGTGTGTGTGTGTGTGTGTGTGTGTGTGTGTGTGTGTGTGTGAGAGAGAGATGTATGTATATATATTGGTATATATTAGTGACCAGGTAAGAAATAATAATAATTAAATTAAATTAATTAACTAATATATCTTTAAAAAAAATTCAGGTTGTATCTGATTAACCATGTTGCAGAAACCAACAGGGCCAAGCAATCACAATAAACTAAAGCGTTCAGAAGCAAAGAGGATATTATAGGTGAACCAATCATTCTCTGGTGGAGTGGCACAAAAGAAGTCATACTCAAGAATCATGTAAGAGGATGTTTGGAGTTTGCCAAAAAGCATTTTAGTGGCCCAGCTGCAACATCCAACAAGATTTTATTGAAAGATATGAGCAAAATAGAGTTTCCAGCCAAATATTTAAGCAATATGTGGCACAAATGTTACTCTGTGTCTTGTAATGTAAGTTTGAACTATCCATTCATCTTTATATTTTTATGTTTTGGATATGACTTTAATTAACACTAGACCATAACAAAAATAATCCAATCTAATAATTCTACCTTTAATTAAAAAAAGGTCAGGAAAAGATGAAAAGCCACTGTTACTGTATACAAAACAAGTCTGAGTCTACACTGAAAATGTTTTTTTCCTCATGAAAAAAAATCTAATTTATACTTTATAAATAGTCAGCATCATTTAAAACAAAACAACATTATAAAATAAAATAGTTTTTTTTAAGAGTATTACTATTTAAGATTCTTATTTCATACCATGTCACCAATCAACTATCCATATTTATTTTTTACCAAGGCAAGAAAAAATATATTGTATATACAATTCATCATAATTTTTTTGTTTTGTAGTTAAAAAAAGAATATATTCTTATATAAATATATATTAGTATATAAGAGTATATTCTTATATATTAAAGCACATGATAAAGATAAACAAAAAAAGAAATAAAAGCATTTTCACTAGACCGACATACACAAAAAGGGAAAAAGACAACCTATAGCTAAACAATTGAGGGCATGTTAATAAAATATTAAACGACCAATTTCCTCAGATTTGTGTGGCTTAAAAACCAGTCTGTTCATGTATGATAAATGCTATGAGAGTGTAAAAAGAATCAATAAATAAATTGTATATTAACTCTCCGTCCCATGATTCAGTTAGTGCTTAACCTTATATTAATAATAACAGTAACACTAATCACTTTAATTCCAAATACCCTGCCAATCTTACAAAGGCCTGAAAGGAGTTTATAAAATGCCAGGCTCTAAATCTCAAAGTAGTAGTAAAAGAGATGCAAAAGAAATAAAACTTCATGCATTAAAATTCACAGGATAATTACTTCGGCAACATACCCTCCTTTCTGTGTTTAGGTTTAATAGTCTCTGTAAAGAAAATAGGTTTTATCTCCTTCTCATTTTCATTAATTCCTAATTGGGGTGGGGGTTGTCTGTTATTATTCCTTAGATTAAAATAAACATAGCCCATTGCATGTTTAAACTCATCTCACTACATGAGGGTGATAAGGACTGGGAATAAATAAACAATTTCTTCTTTGCTGTTGAAATTAACTTGCTTAGAGCCTTAAGCTAAGCCTTTTTTTGGATGACTTAAAAGCACATTTTACCCAGCAAATGAAGTTCATTTTTTTGACCTGCTTTATATGTATATCTTTAATTAGTGTCTTGTTTAGCTTAAGCTAACTGATTATCACATAGACGTGACCTAATTAACAGCCAGGCTTCTTAACAGTGGTGTACCACCCCGAGGAATGAGAAAGTTACCTTTAAAACTTCTGTAATCATTAGCTGCAGCTTCACTTAATCCCACTAAACATACACTTTATCTCACAAGCTCCGAGTTTCTCAGCTGGGACGGGCTCGTTGTCCTTTTCTTTAAAAGGAGAATATTTCGATCACTCGTAATATCCGTACAACATCCATACAGCGTTCCACTGGCACTGCAAAGGGTTGTTTTTAAAATAATGAACGGCACATATTAAATTCATTCCACTACCAAAAAACTGCCAAAGTAAGGTATTATTATCTTAGTAATGAATTTGTTTAAACTAGGCTAAAAGACAGAAAGGAAAGATGTCAACTCACTTGAGTGCACTCCAAGGATGTTTCATGGTTATTTGAACAGTAACATTAAGCATCAGAGTTATGCACGGAATGCGCTTTTCAGATTTACCTTTTTTCTACGCTTTCATCAGATTTAATCACCTCCTGACACAACATCATCACAATCGCCCATTTTCTTTTAAGTGTAAGTGTAACCAAATGACAGTCATACCAGGCACTAAAGCAGTTACATAGAAAACATGTTGCCTTCACTGCATTAGTTGTTTTAATATAGGCCTACTATAACACTTCGAACAAACAAAGCTTTAAAGTAAAAATTCTGTCATCATTTACTCACTGACATTTGTCATTTCAAACCTGTATGACTTTCTTTCTTCTGCAAAACGCTAAAGATATTTTGGAAAATGTTGGCAACCTAACAATGGCGGTACCCATTCACTTCTATTATACAGACACAAAACCAATGCCATTCAATGGGTACTGTCGTTGTTCGGTTACCAACATTCTTCAAAATATCAAAAAGGTAATATCTATATTGTTAAATATTGTATTTGTGTCATGAGAGAAATAGGATGTCTGCCGAACAGATCTTACCTGAAGATGGAGAAGACGGGTGGGGACTGTCATCCTGCACACTGCCTGTTTGGGAGTGTCCGCCTCCAGCACCACTTTCCTCTGTCACATTGGAGGAGCCCGGGGTGGTGGATCGGCTGATGGACTGAGACTCTGGGTCGCTAGCTGAGCCACGCCTTTCGTCCAGAACGTGCTGGGAGCTGTCCTCTAGGGATCGACGGTCCTTGCTGTGAACCCGGGAGTGGACCACCATCTGGTGGTAGGTTCTAAAGACTCTGCCACAGTCAGGACACTCAGTCGGTTTTTCTTTAAGGCCGGTCAAGCTGTACTCAAGACCTTGGCCGAGGCCTAAACCCCCATGGTGAGACAAGAACTCACGGTGGCTATCAAAGCCTACACCTTCATCTTTCAACGGCATCATGCCGCCACTGGACTTCACTCCATGGAAGACTTCAGGATGTTGCTTCTGCTTGGAAGCATCGCTAGAGGCTAGGGTTGGGTGCTCATGCTTGTCTTTTCCAAATGGAGCAATGCCAGCTGTACTCGCAAGATCATCTTCTTGTCCGTGCCCCCCATGGTGCTGCTCTTTAGGCATGAAGGAGCGTTCCATGGCCATTCCACGTGCCATTATTTGCCATGCTTGGTAGCTGTTCAGGGGGTCCATCTCTGCCACCTTAGCTGCGGCTTGCAAGCGCTCCATACAGCTTGACTTCAGGGGGGGTACCAGGTTTAGGCAACCCAAGAGTGAGCGCTTCTCATTTTCTCCTAAACCATGGCCCATGCCGACCATTGGGTTAAGGAGTTTTCCAAGCATCTCCTTTTCCTTCATAGCTATACCAGCCTTGGCCAGCATCTGGTGTTGTTGTTCAGCTAGGCCTTGTTTGTCAGGTGTGAGAAAGCCACTTTGCAGGCAAGAAATGTAGCGTGAGTACAGGTTGGCATGGGCTTCTTGAGCTAGGCTGCTCATACTGTTAACAGAGGTTCTATCTTCATCAACTCCAACTGTGGGTTTGCTCTTGATGGCCAGTTTATTAAGATGCACCTTCATGTGATTTTTCAGGAACCAGGGCTCTTTGAATCGACGTCCGCAGATCTGGCAACAATGTTCAAAGGAGTCTTTGTGTTTCCTCATGTGACCTTTAAGGAACCAAGCTTGGCTGAAGACCTGGCCACAGACCTCACAGCGAAATTCATTGGCAGGTTTTTCTGCACCACCAGCTCCTGTGCCCTGTCCTTGAGCTGATTCAGCTGTGATGTGGGTTTTCTCCACGTGACTGATGAGGTCCTCCTCCTGGGAAGCAGCAAATTCACACAGGGTGCACTTGTAGGGCTTGTGGAGAATGCGAATGTGGCGCTCTAGCTCCTCGCGCTTCTTAAATTTACCCTTGCAGAAAGTGCAGCGGAACCCCTGGGCTGGGTTGAGTGTTTGCTCATCTGCAGGCTTAGGCGAGGCAGATGGTTGGGTCAGTCCATCAGGTGTGCCACCGATGTTGGTGGGAGAAAGCAGGTCACAGGCAGAGCCAGGCTGTTGCTGGTTGTGACTTTGAATGCCCACGTGTGGTGGAAGAGGTTGCGAGGGCTGCAGTAGGCTGCTCCTCATTTGCTTATCACGTAGAATGGCCCTCTCTTCTAGTTCATGAAGAAGCCTGTTTTCCTCGCGTACACGACCACGGCCCTTTCCAAGATTTCCCAGCTTATGGGTTCGGAGGTGGATCTTCAAGTTACCTTTTTGAGCAGCTCGGTGGTCACAATAGGGGCATTTGAAGGGTTTCTCTCCAGTGTGTGTACGCATATGAAGAGAAAGAATGCTGTTGAAGCGAAATCGTTTGCCACATAGTGGACAAGGGTATTTACGGTTCTTGCGGGCATCATCTTCTATATCATTCATCTGGGACATGATTCCCAAGTTCTGCCCGTTGAGAAACTGTTGCAAATCAACACGGCCATTGAGACCACTCAGGGCACTCACATCCATGTCACGGTTAAGCTGGTTGGCCAACAAGGCCATCTGACTGCTGATTGGCTGACTTGCTAAGGCAGCATGGGTTTTTTCATCCAGTGGGGTTGCTGCCTTTTCCTCTGGGATCTGCTGGCGACTCTGTAGTTCAGGAAAGGCATGACCCAGCTGAGCAGTTAGCTGGTGCAGTTTCTGACTGATTGGGTAGCGGCCATTAAGCACGGCGTTGCTGAGATGGGGGTCAGCATCAGGGACCACCGAGGATACACCAAGGCACAAACTAGAGTCCTCCATCCTAGAAGACAAAAACACAGAACACATATTGAGTAAGACATTCAAGAACATGGAGAAGAGCAGGTGTTCAGGCAATTTACGCCTCTATATAGCCTTAAGGTGCAGTATCACTGATACACTCATTGTATTATCACTGTGAACAATCAACAGGAAACACCGCACAACATATTAATATATGTAAAATGATACATGGAACATCAGGTACCCAGTAACAAACATTAACAATAGAAGTAAACATGCAATGTTTAAAACGGAATAGGGTGCAACAAACTTTCTTAACCTCACCATTGTCTGTCAACAGTGGTGTAGGATTTCATGAAAAAAGCCTTTTTTTACTCAGACCTTTTAAGACACTCTGTGGTGTTATGAAGGTCATATTTCCGAATTGAAAGCCTCGCAGCCTCAAGTAGTCTTTTTTAGACATAAGCACAAACACAAAGGTGTTTAGTTTTTTGCTAAAGTAGGTGTAAATGTGAACATAAAAGCAAATCAGTAGATACAATCTTTTGTAGATCTCCATCGCAGATTACATGCTGCATTGTCTGGCAAAAGAAATCACACCATAAGGCAGTTAATTCAGTTCATTCTTAAGTACCCCTTTGTGTGTCAGCAGTCTGAATACAGCACGAGGAAATGGTTAACAACGATGACTGCACTTCAGTGACAAGTGTGAAGAAAAAAAACAGTGAGTTCATCTCCGTCTGATTTATGAAGTACTACATGTACTCTCACACTTGGGGAGAGAAGCTGCAACTCTCAGAACTTTTTCTCAAACAGTAACACAATTTTGGAGGCAATAATTACCCAGTAAACACGGCAAGGCGCCGCATAATTAAGCTACTTGGTCCCATCCTATCAGAATCCCTCCAATTACACGCCTTAATGAAACGGAGCAATGGTATTGTCATGAAGCCGCCGCAATACTACAATTATGATATTAACAATAGCACTTAAAACCAAGGGGTTACTCCAGTAAACACAAGCCCTTATCTCACTGCTGCGACACTTGTCTTGGCGTAATTTTCCATTAAGAGGCACATTACGTTTGATGCAAATCATTCTGTGTTCACCTTCTTTTTTTCCCTCTCTGTTCTCTCACTCTCGTATGGCTTCCGATGAGAAGAAAACAACAGTTGGCGTTATTGAAAGGGTTCCCAATGTATCACAGGCTTCCCAGTCATTTAAATGGTCACAGAGCGGCCCCATGCACCGTCAGGCTAAAACGAAGCGGCGCCTGTTGTCATCAGGCTCGGTTGAGCTTATCCAGGATGCTGCTCACCATCTTAAGGAAGGATAATGATGTTCCCCTGAGACGGACAGGTCAAGCTTCAGAAACAATGCACTGAGTTTTGCTTTGGTCAACAAAATATTGTATAACATCTCATTAAGCTGATTAGTATGCAGCCTGGTTACGGCGGCTATGCACTTTAACACATGATTACAAACATAAAAATAAATGCACTGCGGTCATTTTAACAAAGACAATGGCAAGAGCAGATGTTCAGGAAATTGCATCCAGAATGATAGAGGTGAGAGTTTTCGATCCTCTCCACTTTTATTTAGAGTGTCTCCTCACACACGGTTTCCCACACACACCGCCTGAGGGAGGATAAGGTGTTCTCGGGCAGGATACCCACACCCTTTGGTCATTAATAAACCTTTTAAATGGTACAGATTGACCCAGTTTACTTATTGGGGAGGGACTACCTAATGACTCAGCACCTGCAGTCTATGGGCTGCTGACACATTATATTTCAGTCGTTCTCAAGGCAGTATGACAGCTCAGTGTGAGCGCAGTCACAACGCTGTACAAACATAGATGGCTGTTTTTCACATGACCCAATGCACAGGAAAACAAATAACGGATTTCTTTGTTGACAAGCAGCAAAAAATCCAACCAGTTGGAAGAACCTATTGGTCTGATAGTATTACAAAAAAGTGCACTTGTCGAGACAAATACAGAAAGACTAACAAACACACACACACACGCGCATGCGCACGCACGCACGCACACACGCACGCACACACACACACACACACACACTCACACACAGACTCCAGTGGAAGGCAGTGGGCTTGGAGCACATATTTGCTGATGCTCTCATAAGAACTCTAATAAGGGCCGCCTGTTCTTTAGCTATTTGCTCTTCCTACGCCATGTTGGTTGCAATCTTATCTCCAGCATGAATAAAAAACACTGAGGCCGCTGCTAAACACACTGTGGGCTGCTGCTGAATGCCATTCCTCTTTTGTCCAGAGCTATAACTCTCAGGAATTTAAAAGAAAAAAAAATGCTGGAATCTGAATGCGAACAATACACTGTAGGTGTATTATGTATTTAAAGACCGGGTGTGTTATAAACACACTCACGCGTGTAAGCATGTGCATTGCAAATTATACGCGGCTAAGCAGTTTGGTGAGGTTTCCTGATATTCAGCAAAACGTAATACAGGAGTAAATGCACGACAAATATAAATGGCGGACGGTTCGCTCTGCCAGGTCATCTAATTAAAGACACGGTCCTCAGACAAAAGCAAACATTTTGCTTCTAAAATGTTGGCCGATGTTTGGATTTAGTAGGATGTGTCATGACTTTGGAGTTTCTTTGGTTAGCGAATTGTTCAATTTGCTTTTGTTCGAGTCATCGGAAATCTGAGCAGATATCAGACAAGGCCCTTTTTCAATGTGGCTAGCATGCCTTCTGCAAAAAGAAATCTATGATTTAAGCGAGGCATGATGAGCAGTTGCTCATTTGGAGAGATAACTGCTTGCCCTTTTCTTCTATTTGATTTCCTTCTTTATCTTTACCATATAACAAAGGCAGATAGACAATGGAACAATGTGAAATGAACTGACAAATCCAGTTTGTTTTTGAACATAGCCTCGCCTGACGAGTGTATGCAAATGAAGTGCATTAATATGCCTTCCTTGCTCCCAAGTCATTTCGTTTTTTTCTGATTAAAAAGGACATTTCATATGGTTAAAGAGGTGTCACACACACACACACACACACACACACGCACGCACGCACACACTTTTTTCAGAGGCAGACAACAGTATTGAGTTCACATTTAAACTCAAACAAACAACATCACACACACATTATTTTAAAGAGCATCTATAAATAACTAAATCCATTAATAAATAAATTTGATACTGGGAATTCTTTATGAGAGGCATCACTACGGAACAATTATCAGTAAAGTGCATATTTTCCACAGTATAATTAGCAGAAACTTCATGCCAAGAGCCTTATCTCTAACGACACAAAGTCATTAAAATCTAAATACATCTGCTCTTAAATATCGGCATGCTTAACGCATATCTGAAAACACCCCCAAACCAAATCTGCAGAGCACCAGGCACATATGGGGGCAATTTGTAAAAAAATGCACACACTTTAATTCAAAAAGATGAAAAGATTATACATTGTGCAATGCACACATGCACTTTTTCCATGTGATTCATTTTTGTATTTCACTTTCTCCCCATACAAAGCAGCAAACAAATTCAGAATACATACCATGTCATACCACACTGAAAGTCGATTTGGTTCTCTAAATAAGCATGCATGTCTTTGTTATCTGCTTATGTAGGATGCCCTGCAAAGTTCTTGTTAGAAATGCTAATGCCTCACCTATTTGGATCAGTGCCATTGAGTCGTGGCCCACAGCATGTAGGCCTGACAGCAAACACGGTGGAGGCTCCTTGTCCCAGACCCCCGGTTCTCTCTTCCCAAGCTGGGGCAGCTGGGTTAGGCAGGAGCTAGACGAAACGATCGAGTCTCAGTGGTCTGATACTACCTGTCACACGTAGTGTAACAGCAGCAGCGTGCTCTAATTAACGCGTGCACCGCCGCCGCGTCTCATGAAAAGCCACCGAGACTTCCTTTAGTGCACTGTCACACAGGGCCCAGTGGCATGCAGCTTTACAGTCTGTGGTTAATACTCAGCCTTTCAAACAACATGGCAAAACAACCGGATTTATGTCTTATCTTAACCTCAATTTACCTCACAATCTTTTCTCTTCTGCAAACTCTGCAATCCACCTCTTAATTAGAGGGTGCACATGCCACAATCACACTGTTGTCCTTCTGTCCTTATCTTTTCTTTGTCAAGCAGGGCCATTGTTTTATCATCAGAGAACACGTCGCGTGATTTGTGCCTCCGCCGTTGCGCAACTCCGAGTAACATTTTAATGTTCAAAAGTTGTTCTTTCTCAACTCCGGTCTCAGTTGTTTTTCATGCGAGTGTAAAATATAACATTTCTTAGGAATAATAAATACTGTGTCTCAACAGCTTTCACTGTTGTTATGATGAGAAAATAGAAGAATAAAACTCATTTTGCTTTTTAATACATGACATGTATGTCAAATATGTGAAGATATACCAATTTCTGAAATCCAACGTCAGAGATTTTAATACTTATTATTATTAATAATAATTATTAATGCATTAATAATAACTTATTAATCATAATAATACCTTAGATAACACTAAAAATCGAATGTTCGATTGCAGACTTTGGTGTCTGTGCAAATCCGATTTTTGTTATCTC
Organism: Oreonectes daqikongensis; assembly: GCA_026939265.1. Lineage (NCBI taxonomy): Eukaryota > Metazoa > Chordata > Actinopteri > Cypriniformes > Nemacheilidae > Oreonectes > Oreonectes daqikongensis. Next base: position 3,954,130 of record JAOTQM010000343.1, on the reverse strand, counting down.
TCCCTATACTCAAATTGAGAAAATTGAATTATTCCTTTTTTTGTGTTGAGAAAAGTAAAACGAGAAATGTCACCCTTTAAATATTATTCACTCCGGTCACAAAAACAACGATGTTAAAGACATTTATTTTTCTGTTCTATGAGAATAAAAATACATGTCTATCATACAAGCACTTGCCTGTCGCAGGATCTATATGTAACCATGAGAAACGAACCCTTCAATGCACTTTCAAAGTGACAAACACGAGGCAGGCTGCTAAACAAAGGTGTATCTAAGATATTTGAACTGATTGTGGTTTCTAAGCCTGCAGTAAGCATTGCAACATGCATGATTATGCTTTGCATAATCTGTGTCTCTTGGAGCTGGCATTCAGATAGCATTTTGAAGGGTCACGTTTCGGTTTGAGGACATCAAGGTGAACACAACTAAATTGAGGCCTCCGTAGCGACAAAATATTACATTAAACTTCAGGTGCCCGTGCTAATTCACGTCCTTGAGCGGGTCCTCTAGCGGCTTCTCGCAAATCAACACGGAGGGCTGTAGCAAGGTTCCATTTAAAAAACACATACATACACGAACTTACCGACACACGCGAGTAAACTTCAGCCTTGAACAGCCTCGGAACAAAGTGTTTTAATGTGTATGGCTAACCTCAAAGAGGACATAAAACACATCTAATCCTTAAATGTTCTAGATTACACAGCATGTTCAAGCCTTAAATCAAATAACAGAGAGCAGATCGGGCTCTTTCGGGCTTTGAGTCTTGATTTAACATCATTTCTGTGTCCTTCCGCATCCTTGCGTGTGTACACTTACAGAATGCGGTGGTTTTTGGGGAGCGGCGGGCGGGGGTTGTATTGACAAGTTGAACAAACTATACTCAAAGTCTTTGCAAGTTGAAATGAAAATAAAAAGATAGATTGCAGGGCCATTAGCTAGTCTGTTATTGTGAGGCGTTATCGACCAAACTCCATTGACTAATTACTATGCAGCAGATGATTAATTAATTATGAAAGAGGTCATCGCTATTGATAAATCAATCATTATTTACAGAAAGTGCGAAAGTCAGTTTTATTTCCAGCCGATCATTAATGGCCCCAGTATAAAAGAAAATGGGCGGGGGGGGGCGGATTGGAAAATGGCTGCCATATGTTGCATTTTTAATGGATGGAAATAGCAATACATGCTATGCACTTATGGGACTACAGCCAGACATGCACAAAAATCTAAGCGGATATCAGCGAGGTTTGATCTGTCCCTCTCTCTCTGCTCGTGTTTAGTCTATTGCAGGTGGTCTTCAGAATACGTCTAATTAATCCAATAAAACGTGGCTTGTTTTTCTTCCTCCCGATGCTCTTTGACTGAACTGGATTATTAGTGGCTGTAATGAGGCATTAAGCAAAGGTTTCCAGCACAAGACCGAAACTGAATCAAACAAAGAAACGCACACGGAAAGGACAAACTCCATCTCATCCAGCAAACAGTCCGTTGCATGATGCAGGCTGTTTTCTTATTTGTGGTTAGACAGTAAGTGACCTAATTATACCTAGTTTATGGGTTGAGACGCCACCACAGACGAATTGTTACAGTCACAAATACACGTGGGTTGGGCTGCCTTCCTCTCAACACAGCTCTGATCTGTTAGCTCAGCCCTCAAACTCTCACATTCTCTCCTGGTCTCTGTCTCGCACAATATGTTATTGAGAGAGTCTTAAGAGAGCATTTCAACAGGTAGTTCAGTTTACAGCTCATCTCTACAGATCAGTATGAGCCCACGAAAGGATGAGCGGGGAGAAAAATGCTGCTCCTTTTATCCCGTGCGTCTGACAGACTTGTTGGGAAGCCAAGAGAGAGAAGATCAGTGGGGGACCAAAGAATTCCCACAGTTCATTGTCCTGGCCTGCTGCATCATCACCCTCATCATCATCTAGAGCCGGCCCGAAGCTCAAAGCCTCCCTTTATGTTTAACATTTGCGGCATTATCCTGAAAACCAGCAGATGTGCCCTGTGTGTGTGTGGTGTACAATATAGTAGTCACAGCATGTCGAGTCTCCTGCCTGTAGCTTTCAGACTGGGAGAGAGGAAAAAGATGGATAACTGTAAGCATTTGTTAAATTGTTGAGGTGGGATCATTATAAAAAATGCCGTAATGTTCATACCCCTCACAAAGCAAGCTAGAAAGAAAGTCAAGTGACCATTGTTCAAGACCTCATCCTAAAACATATTTTACTAAAGGTCAAAGCCATGACATAATTAATCTCTAAAACTTTCCCTTGTGGTTACCACCCACAACTATGAAGAAATTAAAAGGCTGTAATTGCACATGAGGTGACGGCTCAGAGGAAAATATGACTGCTCAGATGTTGCTGTTTCATAGCTCAGGAGACTTCAATGAGCTCTCAGTTATGGTTTGTGTAGAACTAGAACTCTAAAAACAGACACAACAGAGGCAACTGTTAAAGTTACAGTTCACCCAAAAATCGTCTGTCGTCTGTCGTTGTTTACTCACCCTCATGACATTCAAAACCTGTATATGACTCTTTCTTCTGTTGAACACGAAAGAAGATATTTTGAGAAAGGTTTTGTGTCCATATAATGGAAGTCAATGGGGGCCAGTGTTGTTTAGTTACCAGCATTCTATTTTGTGTTCAGCAAAAGAAAGTCATGCAGATTTGGAATGAATGAGGGTGAATAAATGATTTTTTAATGAATTTCTATGTTGTTGATATTCACTTGTGATTGCTGATCCAAGATTCAATGTTGACATCTCTTCTGAAAAAGTGAGATTTTAATAGATTTGTGATTCTTCCATCCGGGTGGCACTAAAAACATCATTTAGGATCAGAAAAGATAATTTAACCCAGTTTGACCTAATAGTCTTTTGGCAGTCCAATCAGAATTGTGTGTTAGAAGAGAAGAGGACAAAGACGTGTCATAGTGACAAAGCTGAGCGACCCATGGTCAAATCACTGATCGTGCATGACTACACCTCAGCGCAGAAAACCTCAACAACAATGAACACAGTGTAGCGATGGGCAAAGGGGCAAAAATCCAAACCTTACATCATCTCCACTTTTACTCAGGACAGCAGCTTTAGGACAGAGACAATACTAGCAGATACCACACAAAAAAAACTCACTGCCAGGAAAGATCAGCCTCTATTAAAAACTGTGTTTTCAGTGAGGTCTGTGTATCACGCTCTGAACTCTTGCCTATGAGGGAATCTAAAGAGGATAAACCTGAATAAACATGGTGTGAAGCTGTATCAAAATCACTTCTTTGACTGTCTGAAGGTGACGGTGTGTTCTCTCTCGACACTCTCTCTATCTCTCAGCTGTGGTGAACAAAGATTACCTTTGTGGAAAACTTAAATGTCAATGTAACCCCCAAATAAGTGAATATCAGAAATAATTGCTGTTTTCTTCTCGCACACGCTGGTTTTGTGCGCATGGGTTTTGCATAATGACTCCAACAAGGGGTGTTGTTTTGACAGGTGCTGAAATCGAGTCGAGAGGAGAGGGAGACAAGGTTCAATTTAGTTTGTGAATCTTTTAATTGTTGCATGGCTAATTAAAATAAAAGAGGAAAAAAGCGAAAAGATGTGACTTAATGTTCCCGAGTGTTTAATTCCTGCTTGTGTGCATACATCGGCCCCGAATCGTGCCACCGAAGCCGCTCGACGTAATAGAGAAAATACAGGAGAGGAAAATCTGCTGCTACTTGAACATCCTTGCCGGCTCTTCACAACTCCAGCCTGTAGTTTAGAGTTTTCACAAAACAAATGTATGGCTAATTAGAGATTCTCATTAAGGAAGGCAAGTCAAGTAATTATTTTACATCATGGCGCTGTTAATTGAATGATTCTTCAATGTCTTTTGAAAATATCTCCTTTTTTGTCTTTCCTTTTTCCTCCGCGCACGCAGATGATAAGACTATAAACAGGTAGCGCAGCCATATGCTCTTGAATGAAAAAGCACTTCTGTCGTGGCAAATGGGCTTTTTAAATATTGAACCGCTGCATGTCTTTTTAATATGGCTGATGTTAAATCTTCTTTATTCCGTCGCTTTGAGAAACTCTCGAGCTAAACCGAGAGAAAGTTTCACTTTTGTCAAGACAGTTATGCAACCGTTCTCTGTCCATACAGCGTGTTTTTAAAAAGCAGCCCTCTCACATCCTGTTTAAGAAAGCCACTAATCTTATCAAAGCCATCAGGAAGTCAGAGTTGACTGGAAATGCTCATGACTCTTTGTATATGCTACAATATTTGTTTCCTCTTTCTTTCTTATTTTTCTGTTTCTTACTTTGTGATTTTGTCTGCTGTTGTATTATTTGTCTGTGCGTGGTAAGAAAAGACACTAATGCGCTTTTTCTTCATGGTTCCTATAACCACTATACTGAGAAGCAGAGGAACAGCGTGGAGGTTGACTGTATGTTAAAAGGCCTCTCTTTATTAAGAAAAGTGTGTTTTATTATGGACTAATTGTGATGGGAGGAAGTGTGTGTGGAATGGGTGGACTCTGGAGAGAGGGTGGAGGACCTCAGGGAGATCAGGGCACATGTTTATTTATCAGCCTTTATCGGAAATGGTGAGGCCACAGATCCCAGCAGGATCAGAGAGAGAGAGAGGGAGAAAGAAACCCTCTTTTCTACCACAGGCCAGGCAGAAAACGTTTACTTCCCTGCCAGCATTACACTGACACACAACTATGATTAAACGACCAAAGCAGAGCTGGTCAAACCTCAAAGGCTTTTTAAAAAAATTAAAAAAACGTTCTGTTCTGATCCACACAACAAAAAGCTGCATGCACTGGCTCTTTCTGTGCTAACACATCTGCAATAAAAACAAGCAGGTGTAGACTGAGTGATATTTTTGCTTCGATGTAAAGGACACATTTAGCCTAACGCTCGTAACTTACAGCATAACTTAAAGACAAAGCGATTATTTTTCTTTATTGTAAAAACAAAAAAGGAAAGACCTATCATTTTTGGGTTATCATGTGTATAAGCAGTAGATTATTATAGGTAAATGTTTCATTTTATTATAATTAAACATTTGATTGAATTGAAATCAAATCAAATATGTGACCCTGGATCACAAACCAGTCTTAAGTAGCACAAGAACATTTGTTGTAAATCCAAAAATACATTGTATGGGTCAAAATCGTTCTTTTATGCCAAAAATCATTAGGATATTAAGTAAAGATCATGTTCATGATGTAAATATATCATATATAAAACTATTTTTGTGAGTGGTTTCAGCAAAATTGCTAACAAAAATAACCATAAACACGCCTACAAACTTTACTTGCTGCTGCCGTTCTTTGGGAATTACTCAAGTTTGGTATCTATGTAAAGCTCAGAATTTCAGCTTTCGGTTCATCTATTCTCCACAACATTACAGTGGTAAGCCAAAAGAGAGCATTAAAACAAACCCGTTTCTTCTTAGCATTGGCCTGCTACAGTGCCTCTGATGGACAACTTTAAAGGACATTTTCTCAGATTCCAGAGATTTAAATATTTCAACCAAATATTGTCCTATCCTAACAAACCATATATCAATAGAAAGTTTATTTATTCAGCTTTCAGGTGATGTAAAAATCTCAACTTTGAGACCCTTAAGGTTTTGTTGTCCAGAGTCACATATTATTTGACTAAAAATGTTGCTTTAGAAATTAACTGAAATAAGTTTGAGGCACTAAAATTATTAACTTAAAATAAATAAAAAGCTAAAACTAATCAAAAATAATAAACCAAAAAATTTAAATTATATATCAATATAAATAAGCACATATGCACATAAAAAATCTAAAATTAACATACAAATAAAATAAAATTTTACATTAAAAAAACCTCAAAAAATAGCCCTGATCAATCCTGGAGAACAAGGTATAAACTAATGGTCAGACTTCATGGAGTCAAAAGACTGATTCTCAAATAAAAGCCTGTCTGAACTGAAAAACACAACTTGTTTCTAAAAGGCCATTCCACCTGTGACATTTGTACATTTGCATTTAACTGACAGAGAAGACAGATGCATGGCTTTAGAGTTCTGAATTGGCGAGAACACCAGATTACAGAAGTCTTTGCTCACTCAGTCCCTCGTTCTTCTTCCCTCTCTGGCCAGCTCCACACATTCTTATCCTCCTCTCTGCCCTGTGCGACCTTGAACATGATAACACATTCATCCTCTTTCACGGGGGGCCGCTGCGGTGACCCGCAGTCAACGGGACAGGAGAAGAGCAAAGGAAAGATAAGTTCATAAAGCCAAGGATGTTTTGGTGAAAAATGACCCGAGTCTGTCCCGTGAGATGCGGGGTGAACACGTGGTTTAGCCCACGGTGAGGAATTACACATATTCCTCTCTTCGACTGTTATGGTTTGGTACGAGCTGCCATGTTAACATGTTCACGGCACGCTTCGAGCACTGATCTCCGTACGAGCGTTGTCGGGGAGGTCGCGACCTCCATGCGCAATTTGGCTGTCAGAAGCTTCACAACAGCTGGGAGAGAAGATAGGATAATTTTATAGTCTGTTTATACAGCCTGTTTAGACATAAATTATATTAAAACAGGCATACGTGTACCGAAAGTATCCTTTCGGCTGGTTTTACACAAAGCTGTACCATGAAAACATGGAACACCTGAGCTGTGAAACAGTCCGGCACAGACAGAGAGCATCAGGTCTCTGTCACCTGATTGGCTGTGACCAAGCCAATCACTGAGCTCACACAGATCTGAGACAGGGCCTTAACACATATACACACACACACACACGTCCCAAACAGAAACACACACCCTTAACCCCTTCCAGGGCCTGACACCAGCACCCCACAAACATCAACCCCATCAGCAGAGAGGTTTAATCTCTCGCTCTCCGCCATTTCAAAAGTCCCTGACTCTTGTTTGTGCAGCCCCCTCCTCTCGATCTTTCCCTCCCTCCCTTCCTCTCCCCACTCCATATTTTCTCTCCTGCATCTGATTAAGTTAACAATGTGGCGTTATTTGCATGCTGATTTGGCGAGGTCCCTCTCCTCCCCGCTCGCTCTCACAAACACAGGGGCTGGATCACGGTAATGCGATAGCACAGCAGCCAGCCGATGCAATCTCTACCCCTCCTCCAAAGCCAGGTGTGTGCCATCCACTTCTCTCTTGATTCCCTCCACGCTCATATTTTAGTCCTTCTTTATTTTTCTGTCGTTATGTGCCTTGTAAGGATCGCATTATAATCAAATCTGGTGGAAAAAAAGGTTGACGGGGAGGGGGTATATCCTGTCTTTTTATATTAATTATAGACCGCGGCTGATGCGAATGTATTCCGAAAGCATCTTCAAAATAGGTCGGCATACAGTTTTCTATTCTTATCACATTTAAATGTCAACATGGTGCAAAGCTCTACAAATTAGTTCAGGCAGACTTCAACCCCCATTTAACATTTAAAGCTCCGCTCGGTAAGCCCCCAATGTGTGATTCAAATCAGTTTACACACACATAAAAAGGAAGCAGTGCGTCTTTCAAACTTCTCATTTCAATACTGATATTATTGCCAACCTTTTGCCAGAGAATAGGCTGGCAGAGAGGGAAATGAGATGAAGCAACAGAAACAATGCATTAGCTTTCATGAATTATATATCTGCCTTCATTCTGAGCAGAATCGAGGATTTTCGGAGCCTATGCATATATCCAAGACGCGAATGAATAAATCACGACGGTGGGGTCATTCCTTTTTACATGCATTGAGAGCCATATCTGGATGATAATAATGTCCACATAAAACACTTACTGTGGCTCATTTGGAATGCAAGCGATGCAAAAATTCTCCCAGATTCTCATATGTCAATGGAAATGTCCCGAGGAGAGCTGCTGTATCAGGACATTTATTTGTTACAGAAGATGGCCAAGGCGAATATTGAAGGACTGGTCTCTTTTTGATGACACTCAAATTCTAGTGACTTTGGGCAAATATGCAAAGATTATATGAATGATTTCTGAGCCGCAACAATGGGAAACATGTTTAGAGTTTACTTTACAACCACAGGTCCATTTCAGTGATGTAAAAAGATGATTTTACTGTTGCTAGACAAAGAGGGCATTACACCTTAACATGTTGTAATTCAAGCTAATCTACTCAATAACACTCGATGGAAGTCTATATAACCACCAGGGTCTTTTCTCAGTAAAGCAAAAAGCATCGCTCACATTCCACAGAACAATAGTTCAGTCCCAGTGTCTTGGATCAGCTGTCCTGGTCCTCAGATGACTCAGCATTATAAGGCAAAGAGGCTAAGGGCCCACGGGAGGAGTTTCACACCTCGAGCTGTTTTATGCCAGCGAGCGCTATGCATGACCCTGCAAGTCTGCTCCAGACAGCCCTGGAGGAGCACTCGCTAGGCGTGTGAGGATAGGATGTGCTCCTCACGCCTCATTACCCAGACCTCCTATCTGAGTCCCCCAGTCACCATCGGCAGAGCAGAAACAGCGACGGACGTGGCTCCGTGGTCTCGTATACCCACTCCTTCACCAGAGGAGGCTGGCAGAGAGAGCTGTGTAGCCTAGCGCACTTTTCCTATCCAAAGTCCTTTGGCCAAGATTGCTGTTCATGTCTTTGAGCAGTCTTGCCTCAAAGCTGCCATTAACCAGCTGTCTTTGAAACGCTATCCTACGTACAAGGCCTCAAAACCTTGGTGCTTGTCGTTACCACAAAGCTTTGGCGAGATGTCAAATATTGAACGGATCAAACCACAAGAAACATTTACCCGATCCAAATAGTCCGCTTTAAAAGCAGTTATCCTTCCCTCTGCCTCAAACTCGACATGCAGGTGCAAAGACCTTGCCTCACAAACTGAGGACTAGCCAATGCTCAGTCCCTCTCTGGTTTTAGCTGGAGCAGGGCCTTGAGATGTGCTAAAAAGGCTATTCCTTCGAAATGTACGGTGGGTGTGCCTAATATGTCCGCAGCCAAATGTCAAAAGAGTTATATGTCCCTTTATGCACAGAAGGGCCTTAAGGGCTTTAATTGACTATGGTGTAAAAGGAGTTAAGGAGGGGTGAAGGAACATGATGAAAATGAATACTGTTCATTATCAGACAAACAGAGCCCAATGGCGCTCTTAAAATTGGCAGGGAGCGAAGATTTCCCAATGTTAAAGCACATTTGTCCGCCGAGTAATTATCGGACCGCACTTTCTGTGGCATTGTTTCAAAATTATGAAGAATTATGAATTTTTCAAATTTAATGTGTGTGAGTGGCAGAGGGCTGCCAACTTGAGCCCGTGTGTGTGCGTGAGTGCTTATAGCTTAATTCATACAAACCCACACTCTGTGTAATTAAATTAATGCGTTAATGCAGGTATAAATGTGAGTCTGCTTTATTGGATTACAAAAGCCAGTCGAAACATATTAGCTTTTAACTTCTGTAAAAATCTACTGTAATCTTGAATCAACAGTCTTTTTATTTGTTTTTCTTTATTAGTTATATAATATACTTAATAAACATTGAGAATACCTATAGCCTACATGTTCCTGTTTAGCTTAACAATAGTCTATCAGTTTCCTGTACCTTTTACCCGCCCGCAATACATATTGCTGTTGTTCTTATGAAACCTTGTATCTCCACATCTCATGATTTTAATTTTTTGCCATAAATCATTATCATTATTCACCTATTACTGGTTTTTGCAAATATCTAACCAATAAAGTATTAAAAAGTGCTTTTCAACTTTGACAACAGAGTATGTAATCGTTAAAAAGTACAAGGTTTTCCATTTTCTGAAAAACAGGGAATTTGGACATACAAGGATTCAGAAGAACAACCAGATCTTTCTCTTAAGCTTGCATCGTATCAGCCTGGAACCTGTTGACAATTTAGCTGTCCGAGCCTTGTGAAGTGTAAGCGCTTCTCTCGCTGGATCCGCATTATAGCACAACTATGGTGGTGTTTGCTGCTATCCATTCAGAAATCATTAACCAAGGTTTTACCACAATAATAATAACTAGTTTAACTATGGTATTTGAAGTAAAACCACAGTAACCACAAATTTACAATTTTTTTAGTATAGTGGTCATAGTATAACCATGATATTTGTAGTAAATGTATGTTAATACAAATAATAATTATTCCACAAAAAAGTTGGTTTCACTGTAACTGCAATAACTATGTTTAATAAACATAAGGGTATGTAGCTCAATTTACACTGCACGGTCATATCTTAAGTAAACTTATCCTCCCCTATTATACTCTATTTAAAATGTACTACTATTTCCTTTTCGATCTTTTTAAACATTTAAGAATGTTTATATAAGCAGTCTAAATAAACAGTTTTTACACTAAATACATTTTACATACCTTTGCCAAATCAAAAAATCTTTTAATAAAAACATTTGAGCCAATGTGATAAGATAATATCGCCGCTGTCCTTCTGAAACATTGGATGTCCAAATTTGCTCTTTTTCAGGAAATGGAAAAAACACTGTACTTTTCAAATGAATACATCCTGTGTTGTCAGTGTTGACAAGCACTTTTTAATACTTTTTATTGGTTAGATATTTGCAAAACCCAGTGAAAAACATAAAAATCATGAAATATGGAGATACAAGTTTCAGAAGGACAGCAGCGATATGTATAATGTGCCCTTCCCACCTTAAGATGGTTTCTATATCCCTGCTGCATATAGTTCCACAATAAGCCTTTCTCTGTTATTTCTATTTTCCAAGTCCCTCTCCTTCCCGGTGTTTGTGCTATTGCCACTCTCTGCGCAGAGCTCCGCGACCGCCTGGCAACTTCAAATATTTATCAAATGGAGGAGGGGAAGAGAGAGCCCTCTCCATCCCGCTACAGTCATTTACCAATTATTTTGAGTACCTGCTGACAGGTATGTGTCACAGTCAGATACCCTTCCCCAGTCCTCTTCCTCACATGATTTACCTTTCCCCCTGCTGAGGAGGAAGCCACCAAGCTACAGGCACTGGAGACGGGGGATGTGTGGCAGAAGAGAGCTGCTGTGGCACACAGCTGAAGTTCCCACGCTTTGATTCGGGAAATGATTCGCTGTGGAAAAAAAAGCCTCTCTTTGTCAATGCATGCGAGGCAGAGAATGACAGAAGAATGGCAAAACGCAGAAGCGAACCAACAATTGGGTCAGAATGGAAAACAAGCTCATTAAACCAGGAGAGGGATTTACCAACAAAACACCTATCAAGGTCTGTCACTGTATGTTCTAGCTGGAGAGTGAGCGTTTGATAGAGGAAGAAACAAAGTACACAGCTAAAGCATCACATATATTTCAGTCCACATTAAGGAGACTTAAAGATGCTGTTTTTTTTAGCAAAGGACTCAAGCAGAAATCAGTTATGTTTCATGGGTATGTAATTGTGCATTTGTGTGCATGTGAGAGACTATTGCAAGACTGAATACATATAGCTTAACCGTTCGTGTATGGGCCACAAAACACTGAGGGCACGGAGTACTGCTCTCATCAGGGCAAAGAATAAATGAACAACTCTCCAATGTGTGTGTCCGTGTGTGAGTGTGTGTGTGTACGAGTGTGTGTGCGTGCACCTCCTCGAGGGGGCACTTCACAACACTATCAACGTTCTCTGTGCTCCAAATTGTCTGCTTTCTGTCTTCCGAGAAGCAGCAACACTCCATGAAAAAATAGAAAAGTAAATGAAGATAAGAGACCGACTAAGTAGGCATTCTCTCTCTCTTTGAGTTTCAAAGGCTGGATTAAAAGGTGATCTGACATGCAGGTGTGAGATTATCAGGGGAGAGGTGCACGGGACCCTGGGGACTGACATGATGGAAGGGCTATTATTCTGTGGGACTGTTTTCTGCCATACTAAGCAATACCAGCTTACTCTGTGAAACAGATCCTATAAAACACGAAAAACAGAAAAGGGAAAACGGCACAATAAAAGGGTGTATTAAATTGGAGGAAAAATATTTGGAAGTCAAATGTTTTGTTTTTAATTTATGGTCAATTTTATGCATAGGATAGTTGAGAGGGAGAATGAGGATTAGGAAATGTCACAATTCGAAGCAATGTAATTCATTTGAGCACCACAGCTCAATGTGATGGAGCTTGCGTGCTAACCTCTGGGATACAGACCCATCCAAATGTCAAAAAATTGAATTTTCAGTTCTTACACACAGTTTGACCCTATTAGTATCCAGTGAGGTGTTGCAAATACAGAAAACGTGTTGTGGTGTTTTGTGTTTCTCTGCTCTGCCAGAACCACTGCGCAGTTCTAATCCCACAGCCCGCCACTGACCCGGACCCGCTGCATTGCGATCCTATCGGCCGCTGTGCGATACGCCTCTAATTGAAAAGGCCCTGCACCATGTCTAAACCTCTCCTTGCAACTCCAGCGCATGTTATGTCTGCATGCGGAATCGGATCTCTAAGAGGCTTACGGGTGCGTGTGCATGTTTGAGTGAGTGTGTTATGTTGCGGGCACGTGTATGTGTTCATGTGCAAGGTGCATTTAAACGGAGTAGATTGATATTTGAAACAGAAGGAATTAACCACCTTTACTTGGTTTTAATTACAATGAAGTCCACCTCTGTAGCTGAGCACTAAAAATACACGCTGGGTTTCCCTGTGGGACTGAAGTTAGCAGGCCTTACGGCAGCTCGTACCTCAGTGCAAAAAAGAGAAACGCACACACGCGCACTCTCCAAAACCGTAACACCATAAATGGAACAGGCCATACGTCCTTGCTGTGTATTTTGGGATCTCAGTCTAATTCAATCAGATAATGCTACAAAAAATGATATATTAAAAAAGAAAGAGAGAAGAAAAGGAGAAAAAAATCAAATTTGAAAAGAGAGAGCAAAAGGCACAAGGGAATAGTAGATGAATCCAGGTCTTAGGGGTGTTCCAGTGAGTAAAATAAGGTTGAACCTCAATAGGATCAACATTCAGGGCAAAACTGCAATAAAAGTAGAAATGTGACAAGGAAAATGATCTGTAATTAGGACAAACAGCACTAAAAGCAAGTTCAAAGATAATTGTTTTTGGAGGGGTGTGTGACTGACTGCTAGGATTCCCAGGGTGACCAGTTTGCTTGCGTGAAGATTGAAAGAGAGAGAGAAAGAGAGAGAGAGAGAGAGAGAGAGAGAGAGAGAGAGAGAGAGAGAGAGAGAGAGAGAGAGAGAGAGAGAGAGAGAGAGAGAGAGAGAGAGAGAGAGGAAAGACTACAAGATGAAAGTAAAAAAAAGATAAAGGGCTTTTATGATAAAGGTTAAGAAGCAGAAAGAAACACTCAACAGCAGGACAGAAAGAGGAAAAAGAGAGAATGTAAAAGTGAGAGGGAGGGTGGTGAAAGAAAGTCACCAAAGGTGAGACCAGTCCATCTGAAAAAAAGAAAAATTAAAATAGAGTGTGTGAAAGTTAACAAAGACACCCTACCGAACATGCACCAATCCATCATAAGACCAAGCATAAAAAACAACAAGTGTCCCAACACCCTTATCCCCACATACATCTCCACACAAAGACTGCTATTGTTGTCGATTTTCACAACACTATGGCCTTTGATGGATTCTGCAAGCTAAAGAATAGAAACACAATAGATGGCAGGGGTCAGGGTATAAAACGCATTATGAATTACATTTTTTTATGTTAGTAAAACAGCCCAGGCCCCACATTGGTATTAATCACCTGAGAAGGTTCCCAGGGAGATTCAATGGTCACAGACGGGAGGGTCCAGCTAGATGCGGTTCAACTTTTAATTCACTTTCTCCGTGTGTTCGTATACGTAGAAGCTGAAAAGCAGCAGGAAACTGTGACAATGTGAACATAGTTGAGATTTTATTTTCAAAACTAACTGGACAGCCTTTTCTTTTTTCTGTTTCCTGTCCCTAAGATGAAGTCACACTTGGCTGTGGGAAACATAAGCATAATTGTGCTTGAACTGACTCAGACAAGACCTAAAAATACACACAATGGCAGCGAGATGAGCAGAGACAGATACAGAGAAAGAGGGGCGTACTGAAGCGGTGTGTGTATTCTGCCTATTTTTCCACATATGCAATATTGGAAATAAACGGATGCATGAATTAAACCTCATTGTCCGCGGACACGTCCTGCTATATTTAGTTCAATTTTTTGTCAAATGTGCCGGGGTCTCTTTACCTTGACAAAATCTTCTCTCGCAACTGTGTATCTGTCTTTATCTGTGCATGTTTGAAAAGAAAGGAAAAAAAGGGCAGAAAAACAGTTCATCCGTACAATTTTTGCAATTAAAAAAGACACAAAAATAATTATTCCGCAGCACACTCGAGCGACACATCCTGAATCCATGAAGCACGGATCACGTGTTTAATAAAAAGGTTAATCAGTTGTTAATCAGAGGATTAATAACTTGTTATTTTCTTTACAAAACCATTAATATTATGCCATAAATATTTAATGTTGATGGGTGTGTTTTTTATTTTTTATTGGGTAGGGAGAAGAGGAGCGTGCGAATGAGTAATCCACACGCTAATGTGCATTAATCATGCTTTGTTAAAGACAAATAAATTCCTTCATGTTTATTAATACAACCTCGGAGACAACAATACACTTTACATTATTTAGAAAGTTATTAATAAAGTATTTATCTGCAGTGCCACTAAAGGACAGAGAATGCTACAAGCTGGCTAATGTAGTCCACAAGCACAGCCCTTCAGGACAAGGATTGCTACAATTTAAACTCGAGTTAACTGAACTTGAACACTCTTCTGTAGGTAAAAAGGAATCCAAAAGTTTTGGTTCGAGGAAAGATTTTTGTTTCATTTCGGAAAAAAATTACCCTGCCAATCTGCTAATCAAAGCAAAACAAATATTGCGTTTCTCTCGCTCCATTTGTTTGAACGAATATATCGCATTCCCAAAATACTCAGTCCCGGTTCAAATGTAATTAAATTGCGCCTTTAGTAAAAACATGCAGTGGTTCTCCAATTAGTTCTGTTTTTGTCATTCAAAAATAAAAAATAAAAAGAAATGCTGGACTTGGGCATGCCCAAGGCACTGTCGCGTCCCAGAATGATGCAACGCCTTTGTGTTCGGTAGGTTGAACGTCAACGCAATAGTTTAGTTTTCAGTCTTAAGACTATTGATGGAGAGAGCAAAGTACACAAACAGTGTGGGTGTTTTGATTGAAGCGAGATAAAAATACAATTCCATTGATTTCAAGTGTGATAGTGTTTGAACAACAGGAAGTGTGAAGGGTGCATTATGATGGCACAGATTCAGCGATTGACTGATTAAAGAACTATACGTGGTGCTTTGTAAAAATAATGATGCATGCGTATGTGAGGATGGAAGTATTTGATGTCAATTGCTCTGTAACTGGCAAGTACTGTAGTTAACTGCCAGACTCTACAGTCTCCTTGTTTCTCGTCCGTTATCTGGTTCTCCCTGTGGCTTTGATACGTTTTTGAGCATCATAGATAAATTAAATCGCATGAGCCAAGCTCTTACATGGTTAGTTCACCCAAAATGACAATTCTGTTAATTACTCACTCTCATGTTATTTCAATCCCATGTGACTTCTTTTCCACTGTGGAACACAAGAGGAGAAATTTTGAAGAATATTGACTTTGCTCTTTTCCCTCACATTTGAAGGAATAGTGCACCTTCTTCTCATTTCAAACCTATATGACTTTCTTTCATCTGCAGAACCCAAAAGAAGACATTTTGAAGAACGTTGCTAACCGAACAACAGCAGTACCCGTTCTTTTCTATTGTACAAACACAAAACCAATGCAAGTCAATGGGTACCAACATTCTTCAAAATATCTTCTTTTGGGTTCTGCAGAAGACATACAGGTTTGATATGACAAGAGGGTGAGTAAATGCTTAGAATTTTCATTTTTGGATGAACTATCCCTTTAAGTGAACGATGACTGAGCCTGTCATCACTAACATTCTCCCTTTTGCATTCCCTGAAAGAAATAAAGTCACAGGGTTCGGAACCACATGAGAATAAAGCAACGATGAGAAATTTTCAGATTTGGTTGAATTATACACAACGCACACATGACCATCGGTGAACTGACTAACAAAAGTTTATTTTTAATCAAAGTTTGCTTGTACTTTGAATCGAATAGCTGAATGGATTTCACACAAAATGCAATCCATCTACCTGTCAATGCATCCATCCATTCTCTCAACAATCCAGCGGTGGCCCTATGCTGTCAAAAAATAAATAAATATAAATAATGTACGTCTACGTGTCTTTAATGAATATCAACTGCGAACAATTTGAGTGAAACCTCTGCGAATCTATGAGCCCGAGGCCAGCGGTGAATAATTGTTGAATAAAATGTTTGCTCTGAGCGCTCCTTCACACTCTCTTTCACATTAATAAATGGAAAACATGGTCATGACTCTATCCAATCCGCTGGCTTTCAGAGAGTCCTCCAGTCCAGATGGACTCTATCTGAGAAACAACAAGAAAACCATCGCCACAATGCCATAGCCACCCTGCATGGCATTTAAACCACCTTCAGTCCATTGTCTCCCAAAACAGAGAAAACCACAGCGAGAAAGAGAGAGAGAAAAGGAAAAGCTGGTGCCAAAAATGAAGGCTGGAGAAAGTGGGAGAGATCTATTTTGTGTTTCGTTTAAATGCTGATTTCATCACTGGACTAAAACACATAACTTTAAAAGCGAAATCAAATATTAAAAATGACAGGCGGTATAAGTATGGTGAGTGAGCCGGGGTCACGGAGGGAGGAGGCGCGGGCGGCTTGTCAGCCACTATCTGTCAGAGT
Organism: Oreonectes daqikongensis; assembly: GCA_026939265.1. Lineage (NCBI taxonomy): Eukaryota > Metazoa > Chordata > Actinopteri > Cypriniformes > Nemacheilidae > Oreonectes > Oreonectes daqikongensis. Next base: position 3,937,374 of record JAOTQM010000343.1, on the reverse strand, counting down.
GAATTAGAAACAATCAGGGGCAACTGAAAGAGAAGGTGATTGTTATTAAGCAGCAGGGCTGTGAGCAAGCTCCCCCAGATGTGGCCATGCATATAAAAGAACAGGAAGCCAGCAGTTTAATTCAGGAAGCGCTAGCGAACACGGCCCGCACAAAGGAGGAAGGAGGAGGGGGAGGGATGAGAGCAGGAGAAAAAGGCCTTTTGTTACTAATAAGCTGGAAGTTACTTTGATAACAGGCAAGGGTTAGGCACCGGAATAAAAGCACCCCCCCTTCCTCTACGCCTCGCTCGCTCACTTGTTTCATCCTCAATTCATATTTTCAGGAGGACAGGCCGCACCAGTCAGTCAATATCTGCGGTGGAATATAATGGGAGTGGAGAAATATGGGGTGAAATGTAGATAAGTTGACCTTAACAAGGGTGAGGAGAAGAGACAGCCTCAGCCATATATCAATTACCCAGCTGTGATCGCACTCTGATGATGTGGGAGAGGGTTCGGGACGGGCTACCCCTCCCTCCGACGTCCCCTGACAATCTCTCTCGCTCTCTCTCCGCCACCAGCTCGGGAAAGCTCCTTGGAGGCAGCCATCATGGCCGCAGATTGTCGTCAGGGGCGACGGGGGGAGAGGGAGGGGATGTGTACAATATGTTTTTCAAAGGGAGCGGAGGCTTGATTTGAATGATAAGAAAAGACGCTAATCTGCCGCGCTACGGCCTCAAAGGCACATCCACCGCAACACTCCAACCCGCCCGCCGCACGGGGAAACGCTGCACGCACGCTGACCCGAAGGGGCCGAGGTTCTCGTCACACGTCTAAACACGGCAACAAAGTAACTACAAACGTTGAAAACATCAAATATGGCGTCTTTTAAGCAACTCTGCAATGACTGACAACGGTGACACGAGGCTGACAAACGCAGATGAGATACGGCGAGGATTCTGGGTAGACGGTTCCCTCTGATAGTTAGTGATTTTACAACGTGCTGTTAATATATGTAAGTTTGCATCACTCTGTGTGGTAGAGAGTGTCTCTAGAGAGAATTTTTGTTTGTTCTAACAAGCCTGTCATAAGAGACTGCTAACTTCAGCTATGCAAATACTCCACCAGCAGAAAAAAAAAACACAAAATGAAGATTGTCATTCGGAAAAAGTCTCCGTCTTTCTTTAAACGACGGCAGCGCTTTGATTTTCATTTCTCTTTGTAGTGCGAGATATCTATGGAAATTATCCCTGCCTTGAGATATTTTTTGTGATCCTGTAATAGCTATAACTGTTAAATAAAAGCTCAGAGATAGAAACACATACCGCAGATTTAGAAGCGTGTCACCCGTCTCTGTTTTTTAAGCATGATGTGAGGAGCTTTGACTGGAGGGTTGTGGTGTTAAACATGCTATTGCTAAATATTACCTCAGGGAGTAACAGTGTATGTATATATATAACACCTGAGAAAGAGAGAGAGAGAGAGAGAGAGAGAGAGAAGTGAGGGGGAGTGGGGAACGTTACAAAAATTCAGATGAGAGGCAGACGGGTACGAACTGATGGTGATATAGCAGAGCGGGGAGAAAGAGGGATGTCAGACAGAAGGACAGAAGGGATCGCTGTGCCATTTAGAGAAAGAAAGCGAGACAGTTAAGGAAGAGGAGTGAGATTGATAAAGTTACAAAGAAGAGAGAGGGAGAGAGAGAGAGAGAGAGAGAGAGAGAGAGAGAGAGGGGGGTCCATGCAGTCCTATCATTTCTTCTCCTCTCAGGACATGTCTTAGATTTCAGTGTGATTAGATAGTCAGGGATAGAGAGATGTTCTGAGGGAGTATTAGTAATTAATCACTACTGAAGCTGGGATTTCCACTCACACTGGCTCGTCTACACACACACAGTTCCTCTAACCATTCAACAAAACACAAAAGGAGGGAAAAACACCAGAAAACAAAATAAATAGAAATAAAAATAGCAAAACAAAACAACAAAAAAAGCATTAAACAGAGGCTTAAGAGGCAAACGGTTCCCTTTGTGCCATGTGCTAATTATTACCGTGCCCATAATGGGCTCCAGTCTTCTCCGTAGACGATGTCTTAACACCTATCATTACTGAATGAAAGGGTGACCATAAAAAAAAGCCCAGCGGTCTCTGCTTACAGCTCTCTTACCACCCGTTCACAATCTTTTTTCTATTTTAATTTTTTTATTTTCTGTACTATGAATAAATTTAGTCTGTCCCGGACATGAAAATGTCAAATACCTAAAATACACCTAGGCTAAATAGCATATTAATTTTTAATGCTCCTTCATCCTATGCTGCTATTCTCATATCTAGTATGTCTGCCAACAGCTGTTGCGGGCTCGCTCATAGGGGGATTTATAATCTATCTAAAAGTGTTGGAGCATTGTTCAAGAGAGGGGAGGAGGAAAAGACTTTTATTTATGGGCTGCTTTTTTCACCCCTTATTTCACCTAAAATATGTGAAAAATGTAAATCATTGCTTCTTTTCATTTTTTATTTTGTTGTAAAGATCACACTAACTTGTACTTTATAAACGATTCAAACATGCAAGCTTTAATACAGAAGTTTTTTTAAGAGATAATTTCTTAGGGTGGGTTTATTTTTGAAAATGAATTTCTATACACACAGACTTGACAATACATTTATTTTCACTTTAAAGTATTCTCAATTTTTACCCAGGAAAATGATACAGAAAACGCATAGACACAAAATAGCAGCTTTTATGCATTTCAGCTAAATTTATACAGTGTAAAAAAAAAAAACTATTATGCATAAATTAAAAAATGACAACATGCAATTTGTGACAACATAAGCCCCCAAAACAACTGAAATGATAAAAAAAACGAATGTGCTGCTTATTTGTGCTTTTACTAAACTTAATATATGTCGGTTAGTTGCAAAAAACAAAAAAACAAAAATTGTTTAACAGAACTTTGTCATACTCAAACAGTAACTGAGATAAAAGGCTAGTCTTCATTTTATATTTTATGTGCATTGCACATTCATGATGTCCACAAATGAAACATGTCAGTGAAAAGGCTTGAACTGGATTGAAAAGCAAATTGGAGAAGCGATTGCTCTAAATTGGGCTTTTATATGTCATTTAGGTGTTCGGCTTTAAGACACATTGCAGTCGAAGATTACAAGTGTTCAGCACAAAACGTGCTACTTCAAATGGACTGTCTGCTAGGGATCAGTCTTAAGGATCAGTTAATCTCATCCTGACACTGACGATATGAGACGAGTAGGTAAGTGAACATGCCTTACATTTTATCTAATGACTGTTCAAGCGTACAGACCTGAGATCAGTGAGCTGGCAGGTGACTAAATGTATGCCCTGTGTCTGAGCATGCATGCTAATCTGGTCCAGGTGTCACTGTACGCTACACATATAAAATGATGTTTTTTAAGGAGTGAATTGGATTCGAGTGTGGGGAGTAAGCGAACTGTTGCTTACCTGATCACTCTAAATGCATACTGGTCCGGGGCCCGTCAGGTTGAAGAGACCGTGACTCACCCCGCCACAGAGTCTGTGCCGCAACAAGCGATGACAGTCGCGATGAGTCTTTATTCTGTCAGCAAGACACACAGAGAGAGAGAGGATGTCAGGCCAAATGTAACAAATTCACTGAATCACAGCAGTGGCGCAGAGGTCAAGGAAAAGCACCCGAAAAAGGTTAAAGATGAAATCAAAGCCGTGGCTCAGAGCGCCGCTGAAAATCTATCCCTGTGAGGCAAGGCCACCGCTGACGCGCTCAGCAGACAAGAAGCTAAATACTGCACGCCACTCTGGGATCTTTCATTTTCAACCGATCAATAAGGACTTATATTTATCAGGATTCCAAGCAGCTGCCACATCTGACAACCTCCACTTCATTTTCGCACTCCGCCCTCTCTCCCTCTCTCTCTCTCTGTCTTTCTCCCTCCATCCATCCATCCTCTGGCCTGTCTTCTGTGGCCTCGTGCTAAATCGGGACCTATCGACCATAAAACCGAACAGGGCCTTCGGTGTGGTTTGAGCCCTCACGCAGAGCCGCGCTCTCTTACCGCGTCCCCCTACTAATACTGGGTTAAGAAGCGTGCTTTTTGTCATTAGCCTGTTGGCTCGGGCCCATCTCCCTGCTCTCTTTGTTCCACGCCACGCTATTGAAGCCTGCCAAGAAAATGGCGTCGTAAAACGTACACTTCACCATTTCGCGTGCCCGTGCGTGCTCACCCACGTGCAGTTTCAAACACGCAGATATAGTTAGGGAGGAAAAGAAGGGGAAAGGAAAGTCACCAATTTAAATCATTCAGAGAAGCAGAAGATTTGCTGTGAGGGTGGAGAGAAGGCCGAGTTAAAATAGCTCAATCTCTAATCATCTGTACGACAATATTTGCTGTGAGGCATTCTAAATAGATTATCGCTGGTCCATCTGCCTCATCACTGATTTATAAGGCGTTAAGCTGCTTTCCAACGGCAAGGACTTCCTTTGCAGCTACAGTAGAAGGATTCTTGTTCAAATCAGGGCCAATGGCAGCTAAACAAGCCCGCGCTCGGCTGCGGCGACGCAGTTTCTGCTTTCAGCCAGAGAGAGGCAGAGGAAATAAAAATAGGACGGCACTATCCGGTTTGGAGTCGCCACACGAAGCGTTTTGAATCCAAAAAATGTGTATCTCTGATTTTTTTTTTTTTACAAAGGAACAAGGAGGAGGGGAGGAAGTGAAAAACACATACACACACACACGCACATACACACAAAACAAGGGACATCATTAACATATGAATACTGTATGCAAATGGTTAGAAGAGAGCAGATGTTGCCGCATTTAATTGACCTATATGTGAATTGCATCCAAACCTACTACACAAAGTATGCTGAGTGTTCATCGAGCATGCAGTAACACTGGATGCCCGACACTGGCTTCCTTACACAACACAAACAGGGGTGATACACAGAGTAAATGAGGGGGAGAGCGAGACAGAGGGAGAAAGCGATAGAGATGTATAAAGATGAAGACAAAGAAACTCGAGCATCACAGCTGAGATCCGTGTCGGCAGACAGCACGGGATGACTAAATACACTGGCTGTGTGAAAGCTGAAAAAGGCCGTCCTCACAGACAATATATGGACGTATAAAGGCATTAAGTCGTAGATCCAGCGTTCCCATAACAGCCAGAATGTCTAGAATGCCTTAATCTTGTTCATTTAAGGCATCGCAGATGTATCATTTGCTGCCTCTGACATCCCACAATAATAAAAATTACATTTGGCAATCTAACCAAATTACTTTTTTCAACTTACGACTAAAACGTTATGATCACCTAATGTTTACTTGCTTATTTCTTAAGCTCACCTGATGTCTTTTAATCCAGAAAGGAGTTACATTCATACACAAAATGCTGTCTGTTCAGTAATTGAAGATTGACTGACTGGGCAGTGAGGAAACTGCTTAGGTTTCGGACAATGCCACCGGCTGTCACCACCTTGTGTCTCTTGTGCATGACATCACTGCACCACACAGGAAATCAATCACGTCGTGGCCTTTGGGGAACACGACCATGACCGGTTATGATCCGCAACCTGTGTTACATTCTGTTTCTCTGTCTCCACAAGTCTTGAAACTGATTTCTATCGCTACACACTCTCGCAGAGACGACCACAATAAAAAAAAAGTTGTGAGGGAGGGTGGAATCATAGCTTTTCTGTTGCTAAGTTTTGCATGGTTGAACTATAAGAACCACGAATGCTAATTTAATCTGGGCTCTGCCCTTTCTTTCCCCCTTTCTCCCTCCTGCTTGGGAATGTCATTAAATTGTATTAAACAGCCTTTTGTCCACAGGGCAGGGACCACCCGATATATGATAATGCATTAATGCCCTGGTGCTATGGCCACTGAGCTGAGACGCTCTTTAAGGCCGCGGGCTGGGAAGCACACACATGGAGCATGCGATTCTGCGTGTGTATGTATGTATGTATGTATGTGTGAGTGTGGGGGTATGCATGTGCACAAGAGAGAGAGGGAAAGAGAGGCTGGCTAACAAGTGTGACACATACTAATAGAAACATACCTAATAAATTACAAGCTTTCAGGGTCTGGCAAGCTGACATTTTCTCTGCGAGCGGGACAATTTCATATCTGTGGAGCAGGGAACCAAATTGCATCACATGGAGATGCTGGCAGATTAGCATAAAAATTAACACTTAAATTTCAGCTTATTGTCAAGCCTTCTCCTGCTCTTTCTGAAACACCAACAATCAATTTCTTTTAGACATCTGATTAGCTTTCATGATGCTTATTATCCTAGTCGTGTTTCTGCACTGCCATCCAACAATCCGGGACTATTTGTTTAAATAGAATTAAGAGGCTGATAAATCCATAGGTGTCTCTTAGACGCACATTCCACTTCTCTCTGACTCTTTCCTTTTGTCCGACCCTTCATCAGCAGTCGCTCATTAAACATGCTGATTAATATGCCATGGATCGCAGTGGAGTGTTTTACATTTAGATGGTTTATTATTTACATGTCCAGCTGACGCAGTCATTTTAACAGACATGCCATTAAGACCACAGCCCAGTGTGAAAACGTTAAATTAATGTAGTTGTAAATAACAGCGCCATCTCTTTAAGATATAGGCAGCAAATCATGAGAGACTTGCTTTGCATATGCAAAAAAGTATAGATTAGTGTTTCATACATACAAAAAAGAAACAGAAAAGAAAGAAAAACTGCTACATATAGAATTTATAAACGACACGGGCTACATGAAAACAGATGATTTTCATTTATTAAAAAAATAAACAAATATTTCAACGCAATATTAATCAATATTCTAAATAACTTCATATCCTGTTTGGGGTTTCAGCCACAAGTGCAATTTAGGCATGTGTTATGTAAAGTCACAGCATTCACGTTCACTCTTTCAGTGAGAGCAGTGCCAGTCTTTACACATTTTCAAAAGCCTTAATACCGCTGTTCTGAAATATCAGTCAATATATTCGTATTAAAATCGCTGCGCAAGTGCGTGATGATGAGCAGCGTGCGCTCTGGGTGGCTTTCCAGGTGGAGAGAGAGGAGCTTCGTTCTGTTTAAACAAATTCTATTTCATCGCATCCAGATGTCTTTAAGCGCAGTCCGTTCGCCATGTGCGCACTCCAAGATACACAAAAAATGTATACAAACATTTATTCATAGCGGCATGCCTCTTCTCAGACTTAAGAGTTGCCTCTGCTCTTTCCATGCCGTTTCAGGGGTAAACCAAGTCTAATGTTAAGCAAAAACAGTGTAACGTGATTAGCCCGAGCGCTCGCTTCTGTGACCGGATTCCTTGTTCTCTAGCCAGGCGTCTAAGCTGGGACGTATGTTTGTCGTGTGGCCCGCAAAAACTTGTCGGGCTCGTGCTTCTACGAGTGCCAAGACTGACTTGACAAAATGACATCCCTGATTTGTACATTACCTGACATTCTTGAACTTTATTCCTAAAGTTAAAAGTGAAATGTAATTTATGATGCTCTAAGTAGATAACAACAGTTCCTGCTATGCAAAAGCAAGGAATAACTCAAACCACCCCCAGCAACCTGGTCTCTCTCCTTCTCCTCTTCAACCTCTATTCTTATGTTAACATGGCTAATAGAAATGGGCCACCCGGCAGTGAACTTAAAAACTTAAGTCCACGCTCAAGGAAAATAATCAATTTCTCGCATCCCCTGATGAAACTTCAAACTTTATGTGTGGGCCTTTTGCAGCTCCACCGATACATGTGCCGGGTCCTTAAAGCATATTACTTTTCACACGGTTTAAGAATAATAAACGTGCACTTAGTCGAGCTGTTTTCTCATCCTAATGCCACACAATGGCGGCGAGAAATTCCAAAGTCTTTAAGTTCAGAGTAAACACTCTGTTCTTTTGTTGACTGTACAGCTATTTCTCTCCCTCTCTCTTTCTCTCTTTTATCTTTTTCTGAACTTGTTGTGTTTTTACTCTAAACAATACGCCCTTCCTCACATCTGAGCAACACACCTCACTGCCGTTTAATAGGTTAAATCCCGTTGTATGGAGAGTCATATTTTAAAGGGGTGGTTTATTTTTATGAGCGGGTGTAATTAACGCAGCATGTCCTATCTCTTAGTCATCCATGCCAAGGTCTCTATTTAAACAACTTTATTGTGAAATGTTTGCATTCTCAGCATTTGCCAGGCCACACACGGATTATTATTTCATACTTCTCAGTGACGTTCTCAAACGTTTACGCTTTCCAATGGTTATTGTTTTTGATTATGGCTCTTTGGATGAATCACTCTGGGGGGGGACTGACTAGAAAACATGTTTACAGAGGGCCGAGTGTGAACCTGAAGGCCTCGCTCAGGCCCAACGAATGCTTAACACCTGATTTATGAAGCGAAGATTAAACTATTTATGTCCGAGCAGCCTGAGTTGTTTAATTTCTCTGCTTGAGGCCGTTCGTTTTTTCACTCTGTTTCTTTCTTTTTTGGTTGCAGGACTGCACAAGTTTGTCTGTTCTGTGTATTTACAGCAATGGAATAAACATGAGCGAAAAGAAATTCACCCCACAGTCCCGTCAGGGCGCTTTCAGAAATGTGTTCCCTTTGATTCATATCCGATATCATTTAGTATTATCATTAATATGATTGAAGTGGTCATTATTACAAACAAAAACAAATCCTAATGTGGAAAAATGACTCACAGAGTAGTTTCCCCTCTATTTAATGAAACACCTAAGCTTGTTTGCCTTAAAGACAAATCTTAGAGAAACTTTCCACGAGAACGCACATTTATTGTAAAAGGTAATCCGGATGAGACGTTTACTCAAGTAATTTGTAATCTTTGCATGGTCGAAATAAAATATCATCCAAATAATACTGTAAGTCTTACAGGTTAACCACAATCAAAATCTTCCAAGTCACCTTGGAAGTACTCCAATAGACGGATGGCAATCACTGTTCTGAAATGTTAAGGATACAAATGACTTACGGCCTCGAAGACAGGATAGTGATCCACATCAGATGGGAGAGCAGATGTCTTTTAACAATGCTGCTCCTCAATGATATGCCCTGTGCCACCACAAACATTTTAAGACTTTCATTGTTACACAGGTGCATTCTCAGAGCGCAGCAGACAACAGAGCTTTCGAGGCACACGCCGCCCCGACCACACCATTCACACTTCATAAACCTCACGCTCAAGCCTCCAGGGTGATGAGGTGGGAAGGCTGAGATGAACGCGACAATCTGTGAGCTAACCACACTTCGACATATGGCAAAGGTCCACAGGCCTCTCTTAATCTGTCCGTCAAACTGGCTGCTCTGTTTTCCCCACTGAAATGTGAGAGCGTTACATGCACCAGTGGCAAGACTAATCCTAGCATACGCCTACTAGCCTAGCATAATGTCATATTATTGTTTTACGCTTTACGTTTTAGTTATGTCAAACAGTTCTCCTTTCCGGCAGACTTGAAACTCTGCCAGCGGGAATTACCTCGAGAGCAGCCCTGCCAAACCCAGCCCATAACCTCAGAGCGTAACATCGCCCCATCATTTTGCCCGTTGTGCGGTGCTCCGGGCTGCGTGCAGTCAGTGGCCTGCAGATGGAATTTCAGAGACTAAAGCTTGTCATCTTTTGATTAAGAAAAGGAAATGATTTCACTTTAAAGGCATTTCTCACGCACAGCAGTGACCCAGGAGCTATAAGACACATTCCACAAATATACAGTACGCTTAGGTGTCGCATTTCTGTTTTAGGCATTAGAGACGTATGCTTTTTGAGGAGAACAATTAAATATGTATTAAAAACTTTTATTGAACAGTATAAAAGGTAGTTTTGAACACTTAAATGCCTGTATTCCCAATGGAAACTGCATTACATTTTGTCTGTCTGGACTGCAAGAACAAATAGTAAAAAATGAGATGATAACACTGTTTTATTCATAATTATTCAGTTAATTGTAATAAAATAAATAAATTTCAATTACTAAAACATAATATTTAGCTCTTTAATATTTACTTGTTGCGTGCAACCTTGTTACCCCCTAATTTTGCCATTTTGTCCATTTTACACAAATTGCAGCATTAACTGCATTTATTATTCTTAATTATTCAAGCACTTAACCCAAAATATTGTAAGAAAAATTATCAAGCGAATTGTATGAAATTTATGGGCAAGTTCCCAAACTAGCTGTCCTCTACTGAGTGTCACAAAAATCACAAAACTAAAAAATGTAGCAAATGTTATAGAGACAGGATTGCAGGATGTTATTTAGACAGGATTCGTAACAGGATTGCAAACCTTCAAAAAATGAATAGAAAAACATCATCATCTAATTTTTAGATCTATCAACATTTTACACCCTCTTTCACTAACCCAAAAAATATTTAAAAAATTTCAGGCTCTATTTTATTCTATTTTTGGATATTTGCTACACTCATTCACTCTGCATGTTGTAATTCTTTCCTCCTTCACTATATGCTGTTAAAGTTTAAGACAATTTTTACCTGTCTGCCTAGCAGTCAGAGGGCATGCAGTAAAATGGAAGCAAACTTGTGAAATTTTGAGTTTGGTTTGACACGAGCGATCCGTCTCTGTTTTATTGTCAGGCACTTACGACAGAATACAGCGAATCTGCTCAGGGACCTGACCTTGGGTTAAGTGGGGCACTGTGCTATTTCTTCATGACCCCAGGCTTGTTAAGGGAAGAGATAGGGAGTCTGGGAGCATGGGGGAGGTCTCAGAGATTGAGATACAGACACGGTGCTCCTCCATAAACCCACAGAGACAGACCGAGACCCGCCTCGCCCGTCACATTAAAACGTCTCTCAGCAACACATCTGCACATGAACTACAAATCACGCCTGGCCAACGCTGGTGCAGTCCGGGAACTGTAAATGTTTCAGGAGACACAGATAAAAACGTACCGACCCTTTGCAAGGGTCCCTGTGTGAGTCTGGTCGTGTTTTGAGACTCAGATTTCTCTGACTGCATATCAAAGTACTGGCCAAGCATCTGTTGTCTATGCTATGATCTAATCCTTACCGATGACGTCTATCACTGGAGGATTCTGTCATAGAAATCATTATATTGGGTTACATAAAGTATTATTAAAAGTATTTATTAATATAACTCAACTTACTAAGCTCTAACGCCAAAGCATTCCTCTGTTGTTTGGCTCACACAGCTGACAATTTTATATTTATGTTGTTATTTTAGCTTCAGTTTTTGTAGTTATGGTAGAATATATTGTGCACATGACTCAAAATAATCTAAGATTAAGAACATGTTTTTAAATCAGTGCTTTTTATTTTATATAATATTTCATCATAGTTTTAGTATACAAATATAAACCTGATCCTAACCGCTAACCCATGTTCTCATCTCTATACTGTTTTTATACTGTTGCTCTCATCGTCCGTGTTTAATCTAAAGAATCGAGCCGAGCATCAGAGCTGAAGCCGAGACCACCAGCATGTTAGTCCCTCACCTCAGTTCAGGAGAAACAGATCGAAGTGCTTACCTGCCTGCTGCCGACTGAGCACTTTACACACCGGGACAACATACTGAAACCAGAACCACCTCAACAATTCATTTTCTAAGAGAAAACTCACCGGTGTTGTGTTCACACACTGATTGATGTTTGTCTAAATACAAAAGTAGGTAACGTAAAACATACCTATACAAAAAGTAAAAAAAGTCGTACATTGTTGTACAGCATAAGCTAAAAATGGTAGCTATAATATAAAGAGATGCAGGACTATTAAACAAATCCTGTAGGACACACTAATGCATGGGCACCCAGCATGTTCGGCAGGGATTTGAGTCAGTGATGACTTGCTTGTCTGCCCTATCGATTGCACCTGAACCCCGCACACTCCCTTCGTATTATTTAAACCTCTTCAATATTTAATCACCAGCCCAAACCCCACTATGCATCTAGACCACCGCACGTACATCCCAAACAAACCTTCCAAAACACAAGGGTTTCATAAGCACTCTGCCTTACGTAAACACACACAGGTGTACACTTATGTGTAACACTTCATCAAACCTGTTCGTTTCCATCTCGTCTTTCTTCTACAAATCGTCCAGAAACGCGCACGCGCGCAGTTAACATCTGACAGCAGGCAATCTAAGAATCATATAACATGCCACACACACATGAAACTAATTAAACATTATCACACTTCCTGTGACAAAACATTCATTAAAACTGCACACACGCACACAAATCACACTCGCAGACACACACAAGCGAGTGCGCCATTCACAAGCCCACCCAACCCACGACAGTTCTGTTTGACCTTGTGTTGCCATATTCATTACATCATTAAGTTACCTCTTCATTAACTTTTCATTATTTATGGGGGCTTTTGGGGAGGGGGACCTTTATCAAATACTATCTTTTGTTGAGCTCACAATGTGCAGGCAGACCCCCTCGAGAAATCGTCTGCCATGCCTCACTGCCAACAGGAGAATCAGCCTTGAACTCGTGTCATTTCGGAGTTTAAACCCGGCTCCCCAGACCAGGGATGGCAGCGACTGAAACCAATGAAAAAAATTACTCCCTTTAAGATTACAGGCGTAAACGAATGCGAAAACGAGCTGTGCGACTTCTTTTAATAAGCCACAAGACTCTGGAATTAAAGATGGGTTTGGTTTGTTTGTTTCCAAATTGCAACAATGTTTCGCTTCTGTATTTTCGTTCCATTGTGTCGTCCATGTTTAGGAAAAAGAAATCAATAGACAATGCCATTTGAGTCACGCAAACACCGCAGACTTCAGATAAACATATTTGTGTTCTGTACCCTTACATGAGCACCATTCTGTTCCCAAGGCGTATTGCGCTAGCTGTCATTAGCGAACCATCGGCCCCTCCACCGCCACAGATTGCCTTTTTAAAAAAGTCTGGCTGCCGACCATTTCACATCGTTGGCCAATTATAAATGGCAAATCACAATCAAGCCGATTTTTCCCTTCCCCCCGAAACACTCTAGTCTGGCCTGGCTCCATGGCTGCTCTTGAATAATAGGGTGATAGCCCTTTGTGTGACAGCCTGCGCCGGCTTCGGGTATTTTACACATTCATGTGGCGGATCCTGGGCTCAAACAGGCTCGTACGAGGCGGCGGCTCAGCCAAGTCTCCGAAGCGAGCGGCCGCGCGCCACATCCGAACGCTAATAAATGGCTTCCTTCCCCAGCACACCCCTATCGGCCCGTATTAATCTGAGCACACGAGACAGGTGACAGCAATAAATGCTGCGAAAGTCTGCAAAGCCCCCCTAAAAAAGAATAAGAAAGATGATTTCAGATCAATGCTGAAGAGGGATCGGAGACAGCGGAGGAAGCTATTAAAGTGTATTAGGGCCGAGCATTAGGCTTGACTGATAGGGCCCTCATTGACTTCCAGTATCACAGCCTTACAGCCCAGAGAGGAGTGTGTGCGTGTGTGTGTGTGTGGGGGGGGGTGTGCGTGCTGAGCTGCAAGCTCTCTCTCCATCCACACTCCATCCCATGATCATTCGCCAATTACGGCGAGCTAATGCATCCAGAGCCTAGAATCCCACCCCAAAAGCGAGGGGGGAAACTCTCCAGAGACCCGCTAATAATATAACTTAAAACATGCTGAGAGAGAGCATTATGCGCAAAATGGAAATCAAAAAAGAAAAACAGTGTAATTTAAACTGGGGCAAGGCTGGAATGGGTTTAACTCACAAATGGTAAATTCGCTATCTTTTCATCTCTCTGTCACTCACTGGCGCAGTAATGCTAGTACCATAAAAGAACACATTAGCTGTAGAGAGGGTCTAAAGGCTGGATGAAGAGTTCAGCTGTTGGCTGTGAGAGAGTGGAAGAGCAGGTTGAGATGAAGGGTCTGTTATACAGTAAAGCACATAAGAGGGGCTCCGGAGGGCCACGGTTTTACGTAACTCTGTACCTCACACAAACCATTAAGGGAGACGACGTTGTCGAAATTCTAGGAAATACATTTCTTTCAATTTTTTTGCTGGTAGATTTCAACTGGTAGAGCACTGTGCTGGTGACACAAGGTCATGGGTTTGGATCACAAGGAAAATACATACTGAAAATGTCAACTAAAAGAGGCATAAACATAATATTGTAAATAAAGGCAAAACTACAACACTTCTACAGTGAACATCAACACAAAGAGTCATACTCGAACAAACTTTTAATAATTAAGCTTGTATCTTAAAACAGTTGCATTCGAGTGCAGTGGTATAGAACTGTTGATCTGTTGAAAGGTAGGAAACGTAATGCGTCATGTTGATGTTTGTAATATTTATCACAGTCTCAGAGATGAATAATGCTGAGCATTTAAGGCCAAGAATAATGAATTAAAAATAGTTTTCTCTCTCTCACACACACAAAAGCCTTTCTCATTTTGCCGTACGACCGAGTTTTCCGAGCAGCTGCCTTGCTGAGAAGAGGTGTGCTGATATATTCTAATCAGTTCTGGCCGATCCAATGGTTTGTGTGCGCATTTGTTGTTTTATCATCAAATTGCTCACTAGAACAGAATGTTACTGTCCTCCCTCAGAATGCCTGCACCCCTCGCTCCTATTTTCCTCAGCAGGCTGAATAATTTTCTCTTATGATTTTTCTTCCTCTCCCCGTCATTCTTAGTTTCTTTCATCGGTATGACTTTCAGAATTTTTTGGTGCTGTAGCTTTAGGACATTAAATCAAGTGTTAAATCCAAATAAGCAGGTGCAAATGACAAGAAGAGAATTTAAAGTATGCGTGTGTGTGTGTGTGTGTGTGTGTGTGTGTGTGTCAACCGCAAACCGTCCCACGGTACGCCTTCTCACTACACTTCATCTACAGCATTATAAAGTCACATGAGGATTACTCATCTGCTTCTCGTCTTCCATCTACCTCTCTCCTCCTTTCCTTCCACACATCTGCCGAACGCTCAGTCATATTCAGAGACATAATCCAAGCGAATATTGGGGAATAGTGGCAAAGTTCAGATTGGATCTGTGTAGCGCTGACAGACTACATCATCCAGGAGGGCCTGTGAGCCCCAGTGAAATAGTTGTGTCTGCCGCGCAATATTACTGTCATGCTCCTCAGAGTGTCCCCCTCCCTTACAAGCAGACGCTTTACTCGGAGAATTCCCCGCAAACATCCAGGCCCTTGGACTGTGTGACTGGAGATTGTGCGCCTACAAATTGATGGGAAATGAATCCCCGGATTAAAATTACATAGCACAGGAGATTTTATGGAGTTTGTTTTAAGCATTACCTTTGTCTCGAATGTTTCTCGTAAAATTCCTCTGTCTCTTAGGAGTATTTAAAATCAAAAGAAATGAGATAATTGTTGACATGCTGTAAGATTACAGAGCTATAAAATTTGTGTGAATGGCATAGTTCAGATCATTTTTACCTAATGGGAATTTTTGCGTCATTTTAAAATATTTGGCTGTAAACAGCAAACTTTGCTGTCTTGGCAAATCTGAGCACAGTTTGTGACATTGTTGACATCTCTTAGAATTCCTGAGGAGAAATAAATTAAATCATTTTTTTTTCTTTTCATTTAAGAAGATATGTTTCTATTTGCAAGCTATTTTATCTTATTGCTGACTATGTGGAGATGAAAAAAACTGAGCTCAAAACAAACACCAAATTTCAACAATTAAACCATACTGTATGTAAAGACATCTATATGAGAAAGTGGAAAATGTGACTTCCAATCCTGCGCCTAGATAGGTAGAAAACAGTTGCGTCTCTGGATTAAAGTAAAAGATCTGATGGCTGTGTTGGTAAGGAAACCACAATCTGTTAAGTACAATAAAAGCTCTGCGTCTGTTACCCCCAATATAAATGTTCTCTTGGCTTGCAGAGTTTCCATTTCCTCCTCGAGTCAGTTTGATCAGTTAATAACATTAGATCACTTAAACTCTCCAGTGCCTGTTCCCTCACTTTGAAATCCCTAAAGGTGGAACTATCAGAATAAGCACAAAGTCACTTTGAAGGGAGGCGCTTGCTGGAGTGGGTGTTTCTCCAAAGTACATGATTACTCATGAACAAGTGTTGAATATGTATGCGTGAGGATAAACGATGTCACGTCGCATTAGTATAAAAAAGAAGGACAAGAAAGGAGAGAGCGAGATGGATGGAAGAAAAGAATAAAGCAGAAGGAAACAGAGAGAGGGGGGGAGCGTGGCAGAGACTCATGGGAAGAGGACAGTGTGTCATACGAGCTTCAGAGTGAGGGGCCTTTATCAAGCGAGGCATGAGCTGTGGTTCAAACTGTCCCGTGCAAATATGGCAGCCACCTGCTCACCATAGCTCTGCGTCTGCAAAGAATTAATTTGGAGTTTGGGGTAATTGTAACAAAAATACAAAATCTGGCCGCGTCACATTCATTTCTCTCCGCCCGGCAACGTTTAATTTGAAACAGGCTTTTCAGGGGACGCTCGCTCTTTTCTGGAAGACAACCCAAGGATTGCGGCAGGTTATTTGCGCAGGAGAGAGAGATGGCAAATGCTTGTATCCTGTCCCGGTCGCCCCATACCACTCTGGCTTTACATTCCACACATCGCAGATACATACGCCAATGTTCCAGCTGCCTGCTTTATAAATGAACAGTGCAAAACCAAATCTGGAATATTCTGTCTTTAAGGAAGCAAGTGCCCATTCATACCACCATTCCCATAATGAAGAGCACAGCAATATAATGATTGCATATATATGTGTGTGTGTGTGTGTGTGTTTGTTTATCATTGTGTGATATGTGTGATAAAAGCGCTATCGGTGTCTCTCTATATGATCTAAGGTGTTGGAATGATGCTGTGTGCATGCATTGGGGAGAGCGAGTGAATCTTTCATCAAGCGTGAGTGTGTGTGCGCGTGTGATTGAGTGTGTGTATATCTTCTGATTGAGATTGGTTTGACTGGCTGGGAGTGAACAGATGTCAGCATGTGTCGACTGCCAGCAAGACTGAACAAAGCCAATCGCATCGTCTCCCTGTCCAAGAGCACTAAAACAAGGGACCTGCAAAACCAAGGCTTGATATTAGCTGTCAACAAAACATACAACAGCACACATGTGCGCGCACAAAAAGACACACACACAAAACGACAGGCACAAAATGCACATAAACTAGCCCTACAAGCCTCCATAGCTTGGCTGAACTGCCCCAAACTGATTTGGAAATGCAATCAATTGACATTGTGTTGGAGACCAAGCTCCCAACTTACAGATTTGTTCCTGTTCCCCTTGTTGTTATTTATAAGGTAGTGATTAATTAGCATACAACCACGAATTGCGTTAGGACCCAAACTGGTAATTTACAGCCCTATCTCGTACACACGTGGTCAAAACAAAGTGTTTAAACAGTTATGGAAAATATGAGTCATTCAATGAGGCATGTTCATGAGATATATGAGATCGAGCGGACTCGGCAAGGACAACATTCTGCTCGCTGATGCAAACGGTTAATATTAAAGCGCAAGTAAATACTATAATTACAGGTTATTTTAGGGACAAGCGCATCAATTTTTATAAAACCCTGAGATATTAAGGAAATTACATTTTTTTTAAATGGTAAAAAGGCAAAAACAGATTGAATGACTCTTGTTTTGGAGCTAATGTGTGTTGACAGGTTTGTGTATTTTTATTCTTTCAGTATATCCAGAGGTAAAGCCTATAATGACAGCTTTTTCTAAAACTGTGCAAGTTTCTTCTTGGCCAGGTACTTGAATGGTTCTTATTGTATTGATAATGACACCTTTCTTCTGCATCAAAAGACGTGGCTATGAACTCACATAAATATGTCCATACGATAAGACAGACAGAGAGAGACAGACAGAGAGAGAGAGAGAGAAAGAGAGAAAAAAACGAAATGATGTTAATAAAATTATTGTGAAAACGGTCTTAGTTTTGTGAAGATGCTTTCTCGGTCTCTTAGATTTCAGACTTGCTGCTTTGCGAGGTAGTGTGACTAACATTCAGAGGATGCATTACGGAACTATTAGCTTGACATCCAACACCAGAGACACATGCAGGGGCAAGGAGATGATAGAGAGAAAGGGAGAGAGAGTTAGAGTCCAGACAAAAAAAAGAGAGAAAGCGAGAGAGACAGAGAGAGAAGGAAGGTGTGATGCGCCATGACAAGAAAGCATCATGGGACTTGTGTGCATGGAAGTGTGCATGACAATATGTCATGCCTCTATTCTCTTCTTATCTACTTATCATCTTTAATTATTTATTTGTGATCAGTCAGCCTGGTGAGGACAGCAGAGGTTAACTGGTAAAGCAGGTTTTCCAGATGCACATGTAGGGATTGGTGGATTAGGACTCTTCAGAAGCCCTTTTCCCTGCTCGCTGTCTGAGGGGCTGCTGCATTGACTGTTGCGTATCCAATTGAGCATGTTTGTAATGACACGCTGAAAAGATTCAGGGAAGGACTGAAAGAGTGAAGAAACGACAGAAGAGGGAAAAAAGAGAGAATAAAAAGAACACCAGATGCTTTGGAGTGACAGATTGCAGGAGTGTAACACACTCGATGGCATTCTCCTTCTAAAGCGTTATTCGGACCGAATTTGTTTTTCCGAACGATAAATGAGTTACAATTATCATCGCACCTGTGATATGATGCTGACAGAATCTGTAGTTTTTAGTCGAGTTGATGTGCCTATTGTCTAGATGTGGTCATAATAAAATGCGCTCTGGAAAATAAACAAACAGCACAAAATGAATTAAGATGAGAATTTTACCCGACTCAGTGCTACAGTGACCGTCCTGAGCATTTTTATTTCATTTATTTTTACATTAGATGCGAGCAGTACTGGCAGCCACTCACTGTTACTTTACCCAGAAAGTTGGCAAACAAGGTCCAAATTCATATTTAAGGTGCACACAGCAGAGAAACAAGAAAATTAGTTATAGTTACACAGTATTCAAGGTCAAAATAAATGAGAAGCATTGTGAAAAAATAATATAATACAATCACAGATAGGACTATCCGGAAGGGATTAGATTTCTCACAGGACCCCTGCGTAAACCGAAAAACAGTAGGTGATTTTCTCCATAATGTTTACTGGGGAAGTGTGAGACATGCTCAATTCGAACGGGATTAAAATCACAAAGTATGTCTGTGAAACGCAAATTTACCTGACCTCCTCAGGGAAAACCTGTCGCATCCAAATAGGCTTAAGTGTGCGAGGGGAGTGTCTGGGGAGTGTTTTGGTTGAGACCACAGGCAACGGATTTTGAGTTTCCAAAGCTGCCCAGCCATTGTCACAAACATCAACACACACATGTGCAGAAACCTCTAGCGCTTCAACTCTGGTGACCTCCTCACTTCACCACATTGTAACCGCACTCCATCTCCCTTAAGACTTTTACTGCCTGCCAGCGCGGCGTAACCCTGAGGTTAAAGAGCAATCTGTAACTAATTAGCCATTTGACTGCCAGTGCTTGGTGCTAAAAAGGAAAAATTGGGTGACAGTGGTGACTTAGAGATATGCCCCGGTAAGTGCAAGGTAACAGGTGGAGTGAACCAAAAAGTGGACTCTGAAAGTTTTTTTTATCTAGATTAGACTAAACCACAGAACTTGGTTAAAAAGGCATTATCGTTTACAGGCCTCCTGGTGTGGTCCCACTGTAATGACTGCCAGACCCTGAACAGCCTGACGTTCTGTGTTCAACCGTAACTGAAAACAAGGAACAAAGAGAAAACATGCAATAAATAAAGAAGAGACACAGCTACAGCTAATGTGAGAAACAGGAAGAAAAATAGATGCAGAAAAGCAGAAAAAGTCAAATAAAAGACACATTTGTACAGTACAGACAAACAAAGAGAAAGGAGGTATTGTTAGGGAAAAGAGAGAGATGGAGGGAGATGGGAGAGGAAAGCGCAGAGCGAGCCCGGCCCCTGCTCCTCATCCATCAGCGTATCTGTGGAGGGATCAGGGCCGAGCAATGAGCCGTGGGCACCCTTACACATGTTGACACTCCTCAAAATAAGATCCATTTACCTTCAGCCTGCCGTTCCAGCTGCAAGCACACGCCCCCCCCCCCCCATCCCACCCTCACCATCTCATGTGTCAGAAGATCTGGGTTATCTATGTGAGATAAAGAAAGCTGAGGGAAAGTGTGGGGCACAATAACTGTTACTCTAGTAATCAACAGATGGCCTGAGCTTTCTGGTTGTCCATGTAAGATTTAGATAAAGGTCTCCGAAAGTTGTCCACACTGGTAGTGTCTGGTCCGCTTTTCCAGGAAGAGAGCAAAAGCAAACGAACACCGTGATTCAATCTACGCTGACGTTTCGTCTCTATCTGCTCGGAATATAATGAGAGCAGGATTAGCTCTGGACTGTTTCGTTTTGCGTCCATATTCAGGGCTGATTACTTTCATTATCATAGATCTATCAGCCTTTTATTTTTCCTCATCAAGTTGCAAATTTGGGTCTTCTTGTCCACTGTCCAGCCACTTTCACACCACCCTAAATGACTAATGATGCATTTAACTGGAGAATTAGCAGCAGAGTGGAGAGAGAGAGAAAGACAGAGGGGGAGAGAGAGAGAAAGAGAGAGACAGGCATTAACACAACGTCATACCTCCACGAAAATGGAGTGCCTAAGGAAAACAAAAGAACAAATCAGAGGGAGAGAGAGAGGAAGCGAGAGAGTTATTGGGTGAACGAGAATGCGTCAGATAATGAGACATTTCTTTTACCCACCAGCCTTGTGTGTGTGCAGTATCACGATGATACGCCTGTTTTCCCCCGGCCCCCATTATCAGTGCACTTGAACCCGGGCTAACAATGAGTTCATAGAGATTGAGAAGTGCCGAGCCCTTAATTGTATGTATTTAGTCACGCAAACAGAGGCAATGGCCTGAGAATGGCTAGTTACCCAATGACATCATTTGAGCTTTGGAGTCGACTCAATGGACCCGTAGCAAATTTGCACAGTGGCAAACGTCTATCTCTCGTCGCTATGCAGAAGCAGCGTGGTGCCTCTTCAGATCAATGTGTTCCATTTCCACGTTTTCAGCTGTACCACACCGGGTCTCCGAGGTCTCCCAAGTGACTTTGTGCTTTATTTCTTAACCGCTTTCAAAAGAAGTGGCGTTTTTTAAGCACTCGGATCGTTCTGTTGTGTGTGGTGATGTGTGGCGTGCGTGATCTGTCAATCAATGGCGCTAGTCGGCGGCGGCGGTATGGAACCGCTGATCGCATCATGATGTTAGTGTGCCTGACTTGCTCTGCACAAAGGAAGAGGAGCACAAGGCTTCTCAAGCAGAGATGTCAGCACTCGAAAAATCAATCACCATCTGGGCTCTTCTCTTCACAGGGTAGAGGGAGGGAGACAGAGAACGGAGGAGAGAAAGATGGAAAAAAAAGTCCAGCTGAGAGACAGAACTCACCAGCGTTTGGCAACATTGTGGCAACGTTGCGGCAACAGGGGCAGCCCATCCGCCCGCCCGGCCATTAGGCGGTGTGAGAACGACACACATTAGCCGCAAGCAAGGTCACAGAAAGCAAACACAGATTAGCGGAAAGAAAGCAGCGATTCGTCTGGTTGACTAACACCTTGGGACCCAGGGGTCACAGGGTTTACCACAAATTTTTTTTTTTTGGTGTTTGGCTCCTTTTACAGTTTTTCCTGCAGATTTCGTTTCCATCTGCTTCACCACTAAGCTCGGACACTCTTAACCATAAACTTTCTCTCTCTTTCCTTATGAACACAAAGATAAATAGTTTACACAGACGGTGCCTCTTTTAAAGACCCCTACGGGCGGTTCAGCGTTTGCTGGGGGGGGGGTCGGGATGGCGACACGATTTTTGCAGCAGTGTTGCCTCTTTTCAGTAGCACAGCTGTGTGAAAAATACCAGTTAGAAAGGGTGCTGAGGCAGCAAAAGCATTTAATACTCAACAAACAGTTATCTAAGCCCATGTCCAATAACCAGACACCACTGTAATGTGACCTACATACTAAGTGAATAAGAATTTTTACATCAGGGAGGGGGTGAGGAGAACAGCACAGAGCGCAGCTCATTCAGCTGACAGTAATTAAATAGCAAGTATTCCTTTTCACTGCCCTTTTGCCTCTCTCTCAGCTAAGAAAGTATAATGTAACAGAACATATTGTGCCCTTCTCTGTATTTTTCTCTCTTCCTTACTTTTCTTCTCATCCCTCTCCCAACTCTCTCTCTCTATCGCTTAACCTCAGCAAGAATTAATTAAATGAAAAATTGGACTTTGATTGTGCATTTCATCTCTTGCTTCGTGACACTGTTTTGTAGATTGTAAATAGTTTCTGGGACAGCACAGGTGCGTGCTACATTCTGACTGGAAGAGTCAGATGCCGGTTCAGGACGTGAGACATTTTATAGCACTTAAAAAAATAATGCCCCGATGAAAAAGTGAACAAATCAAAACACTACATTTAATTGCGCTGAAACTATTTTTTATTTTTACATTTTATTTGATTTGGAAATTATCATCACTGTGCACCTGTCTGAATTCATTGGTCATTAAGCTTTACAACGAATTCAAAACATGAAGCTTTTTATAAAAATACTAAAATAAAAAAGACCAAATTATTTGAGCTACAAATTTATTTTATACAAACTGTTAATAATTTTCTTATATTTAATATTTATTAAAAATATTAATATGAATGTATTATATTTGTTGTGCTGTCACACAATAGGACGAATTTATTTGTCAAGTACTCATTTTTATTTTTAAACTGCATGTTTATTTCTCCTAAGGAATTTAACAAGAGCCATCTGAGACAATACTTAAAAGAAATCTATAAGCAATGCAAACATGGGGGTGGGGAAGGAGTGGACAGACGCACACTCTCTCTAGAGGACGGGTGCCGAAGTGAAACCTCAGCCCTGCTCTAAGATCAGGTAGGCCCTTTGCAGACAGACCACTGAAAGATGCTGAAAGAGGAAGAATAAGTATACAAGGCATGACAACAGAAACCAGGCTGCCAGGAACAAAGCAGGTGTCCATATTAATGCACCGCACGCTCCTGAAAGCCCCTGATGGAGAAGAAAGTTTTACCCACCAATTAGACATACGCAAAAAGCAAATCACCAGGTCGAAGTCTATTGCAGAACATCATAAACTTTGCATCAGTGATTCACCGCTACAGACGCCTTCCCTTTTAGGTGCTTCCAAACAATGGCACTCATATCCGCGTACTGTATGTTCTTTAAGTTTTTGGATACGCAAGGAAAAATTTTCCATTGAAAGTGTTTTCTTTGAAACTTTGTGGAGGCAATGGGGGCGGGGAAAGGAATAACACACAGGCTGTGTGACACGGGCTATATCGGACTCAAGTTCAAAGACTCAAGAGTCAAACATCTCCAAATACAGCACTGAGTGATGCAAATGATGCATTTAGCACAAGGCATAACATGTTCCCATTTGGAAAGACTGGAGATTATATAAATAGCCGAGCATGAGTCAGGCAGCCAGTCCTTATTCTGAAAACAGGATTTTGTTTTCATTAAACAACAGCTTATAAAAAAACTTTGAGGCAGGAGTGGAGGAGGAGATGAATGACAAGTTAAAAGTAAAAACGAAGAAAAAAAACCCTCACTCGTATGGATCAATTACAGCATCTCTGTGGCTAATTGAATTCTAGTCTATAGCTGCCATAGTTTGTGTCTGTTGACTGCTTGTGTTTCCATCGAGCCACATTCAAAGTCGTATTCAAAAGTTTGCACAAAAAAGACAAAGAGAGTCACACTGACAACAAAAACATTGAAAACCTTCAGAAAAGATGAAGGAAATAAAACTACGACGCAAACACCAGATCAAGTCTCAGCGTACAAATGGGGATTAAGCTAAATCTCAGAGTAAACCTCAAAGTTACAGAACTCTTTATGGTGAGGGGAGGGCCGGGAACCCACAACAATTCTGCTTTTGTGGAAGCCTGAGGAACTTTGATTCTAAATGTGTATGAAGAGACAGACAAAACAAGTTAAAAATGGCGTGAGATTTCCTCCATGGCGCTTTTACATGCACCTTCGTTCTGTTAATTCAATTACAGACGCTCTGGCGTTTCCTGCTCGTCTTTCCTTTTCCGTGTTTTTACAGTGCGGTATTACAGCACCGCTTCACATTTCTGTAAACCCCTCATAAATATAGAGAGGATGGAGGTGAAGAGAAAAGCATCACATTATTTCGTCTTTTCAAATTCCCTCTCTCAGACTGCTTTAGTGATGACCGCTGTTTCTTTACACTACGGCTATCTTTAAGCTCCCACTGATCTTAAGCTTCCATGTAGGAACCAGTCTCCATTGAGGAGAACTCCTTTGTAAACTTAAATACACCCCAATGTGTCCCTCAACAAAAGCTTCTCCAATTCTTTTCTGTCTGGCCTTTTTTAATGCCTTAAGTTTAGGTGGTCTGTGGGTGGTAGATTTTTTCCTCTCTCTCTTTTTTTTAATCAAGCATTAGCACTGCTCCCCATTCAGCGCCACAGCGACTATAAAAATTCATCAGGATTAAAATGACCTCACAAGCAAAATTAAAGTTCCTATAGTACACAATGGGGGCTGTATCTTTTTTAACATGTCCTCGGGGCCTTGGGAACAGAATTGTTTCCTGACAAAGTGCTCTCGCATTGACAATGGCCACCTTTCAGGCCTTCCATACCGACTGCCTTTAGAGAGCAGGAGAGGGACTTATTTCACATATCAATCAAAGAAAAGAAGAAAAAATGAAGTGAGCGAGGGAGAGGGTGAGAGAAAGACCCTCATCTAACGCAAGTGGTGCTTCAAAATGTGAACGGATCAAAATAGGGTATATGCTGCTTTTATGGCAGTCAATGACGGATGTTTAGAAGGCGAAGGTGGATGGTGTGCGAACGTGAGAGCAAGATCCTGTTGGAATGCTGACAAAGGAATCATGGAGAAGAAGAGGGTAAAAGGCCGCATATCTAATGCCCAACCAAGAGTTTTGGGGTTTGTGAAAGTAGAAAGTCTACTGTATTAAACCACACTGTTTTGTAAATGTTCACTGTTAGCAGCACTGCGCTGGCTTACTCATATAAAGCCCCGGCGTCTGCGCCGTACGCCACCCACAGCGGCTTCCGTGTGGTTGTGTCACTAATCACACTGGAATGAATTAGGTGCCAGTGGTGGTAATTCCAGATCGCATTTGAGCACCTCAGCCCGGACCTGAGAGACACATATAAATATAGTATTCCTGGACAGGTGGATTAATGAGCCTCCTTAAAGGCCTTCTTTATAGGTCAGCGCCTGCTCGGCACAGCCACGGCTGCCTAATCCCCCCCAAAATCATCTCATCTACCACTCAATTCGTTAAAGCAGAACCGGAGAGAGAGGAACAGATGAAAAGGACTAAAAAAAAATCATATATATATATATATATATATATATATATATATATATATATAAATAAATGAAATAGGGAAATGGTTTACCCATAATTCAAAGCGCTCTGATTTAAGATTGCATCCTTGGTCACATAATACTCATGTCTAATATTTCAAATTGTCAGTGCCTACTTCACAATATGAATATATTGATTCTTCTAATAATAGTTTATGAGTTAAAATGTATTTATTCTTCATGTATATTCCATGGCAATAAAAAGAAAGAACAAAACTATTTAGCCTGTGTCATCATTTGTAATGTGGTTTTAGAATTGGGGCAAGCATTTTTTGGACATGGCTTTGATAGGATATTATATTAAACCTGATTAGATCATAGTAATAGCTTTAGGGCTCTTATGATAGATGCTAGTCGTAGAATCTGACAGATTTCTTAATATTTCTTCTTCTGTCCAGAGCTTGAATTAATCTTTTTCCTGAGTGGGTGCAAATAGCTGAGTACGGCAAACTCTTTACACCTGAGGAGAAGAGGTTGGAGCATAAATGAGCCAGCGTGCGTGCGTGCGTGTTCTTACAATACGCGTATAAATGCGGGATGAGTTAAATTTATTAGTTCAGTTGCTCGTGTTGTAAAACTGTAAAACAAGTATTCGAGCTCTCTGAGCTGTGTGTGTGTGTGTGTGTGTTCCTCCGACATTCCACTACAGCCCTCCTACCACTGTCCTGACATTAACCTGTAATTTCATAGAGCATTAGTGCTGGGTCATTCTGTTCTAAAAGATCCCACCATGCTTTTCTCCAGCATTTCTCCTCTGACTTCATCTACTATCATTACATTTTCTCTCTCTTTTTTTGTACATTAAACATGGCGTTCATCAAGGAGAACCTTTTCTCTCGTGTGCAGAGGCGTTTTGCGTTAACTCGGGCCGGGGCGACATCTATCTTGCGTGCACACCTTGAGGGCATCTCTTAAATGGCGGAATTTGGTCATTATGTGACATTAACCTCATTAGAAAACACTCTTTAGAGGCTGAGAGATAAAATTGATTTACAGCTGCCATTTCAACCACTGCTCTGCCGATCAATTGTTAAACTATCCTTTTTATGGCCCGCAATGCTGCATCTCACACTGCAAGCGGCTCTCCGCCCTACCCTCCGCTGTCTGCGTGCCAGGTGTGTGTGTGTGTGTGTTTGTGTGCGTCTGGCTCCGTGAAAAGGCGCAACGCTCGGTGTGGATGAAAATTGAAAAATACCTTCCGTAAGTGAGAATCTCCATTCGTTTATAATACAGCAGTGTTATAGCTTTTTATAAGCCGCGTATGTGTGAGTGTCAAGATAAACCTTTGCACGGAGGATGTGTATAATTATTACTTAGTTATTTATAGTACTTATTTAACCGTACGAAAATGTGTGTGAGAGTGTGTTTGACTCCATCTATCTCTCCCATATGTGTGTGTAAATGTCAG
The DNA here is from genome assembly GCA_026939265.1 of Oreonectes daqikongensis. Lineage (NCBI taxonomy): Eukaryota > Metazoa > Chordata > Actinopteri > Cypriniformes > Nemacheilidae > Oreonectes > Oreonectes daqikongensis. Next base: position 3,910,570 of record JAOTQM010000343.1, on the reverse strand, counting down.
CATGTCAAGTAGGTGACAGCTGGGTTTAGTGTGGCCATTTAAGGCAAACACACGCTATATTCCACTGATAAATCGATAATGCCTCTCTCTCTACCCGCCGGCTGCCTTGTGCAATCCCTAAGATTGATCTGTGGCTAGCACTCATGCAGACCAGGACACTTTTGAAGTATGAATAAAATATGGCAGGTTTTTGTTTCACATCTTGGTCAATGCTTCTGGTCATACAAGGCCCTGGGATGAACATACGAGATGGACGTCAGTGCGAGGCTACTGACAGCATCGATGCCACCTGTGTGACAAAATCCCACATGTCGTGTCGGAGAGCCTTCGACCAATGGCGAATGAGCGCCCGTGGACAGAATGTGCTCCTTCACATTTCACGGGGCTTCCGATGCCCTCCATATTAAACTCTCTGACTCAATTGCAGAGAATGGCATTTCAAAATAATGTGGCCTCTCAATTATTCAAACCTTTACAGTACCATAATGCTCGAGTTCATAACCACAGGACTCTTTGCTCTCTCTCTCACACACACACACACACACACACACACACACACACACAGAGAGACATACGCCACACATCTTCCCACTTGCTTCAGAATTATGACACATATTCATTTCACGTCATCCTTCTGACTTTGGCAAGAGGCGGAGAGAGAGAGAGCGATAGAGGGTGTGTGAAAGAGCAGAGAGAAAATGCCTTTGCACCACTGCATTTAGGTGTCAAGCTCGCAGACCGTCTCGACTTTAATATAAATAGATATAAATCAACATGGCAGCAAATTTTTTTTTCATAATTTTAAAATGTGCCATCAACAGATGAGCGCTACATATTCACCCACACCTCCACAGCATATTTCCACTCGGCTGCACGGGACATTCCACCGGCTCAGTTAGAAATAGCGGCTAGGTGAGCTTACCCGAAAGAGTGCCGCCCGCTCACGTAACCCCACCTGGGCCACCTGGACTCCAGCTATAAACACTTTCACACGTACGCTTCACGTCGGAAGTATTTTCAGGACTCGTTTTGAGTGGTTTCATCACAATTTCGCATATTTTGCATGGCTGGTTTCAACGCGTGTCTCTCTCGCTGCATATGGTGCAGCCTGTCCCGTAATATGTTATTTAAAGAGCTGTTGCTATGAGTGTCTCGTTCTCTGCTATGGCGGAACATTTAGGAGATTAAAGGGGAATTAGCTGTGCCGCAGATCCACATGTATAGGGACAGATGATATAAAGCCACAAAGTGGGTAGTCATCATAATCATCTTCATCATTATGGTCATCATCATCACCCCATACGGATTGCATCATGGGAATTACAGACAGGCGGTGGTGCCACCAGGCGTGCACACAGTCACAGCTCAGACGGAGGCTTATTCAGCGGGAACATCTCTCTCTCTCTCTCTCTCTCTCTCTCTCTCTCTCTCTCTCTCTCTCTCTCTCTCTCTCTCTCACTCTGCCTGTCTGCTTAGCTCTGGTCTGGGCCCTAGAAAATGCTGAGCTCACAGCAATCTCCTCTGCTGCCCCCCCCCCCATGTCTGCCCACCAACCCTCCCCCACCTGCCTAAAGGGTTTCCCCGGTTAAATAGGGCGGGAGGGGAAGGGAAGATGACTCACCTGTTTAACCAACACTCTTAAAAAAAGGTGCTTCAATATGTAGGTTATTCGATGCCATAAAGAACCTTTAACATACAAAGAACCTTTCTGTTTTACAAAAGGTTCTTTGTGGCAAAAAAAGATCTTCAGACTATAAAAAGGTAAGAAAGAGATGGTTCTTTAAAGAACCTTTGACTGAATGGTTCTTTGTGTAACCAGAAATGGTTCTTCTATGGCATCGCTACGAAGAACCTTTCAAGCACCTTTATTTTTAAAAGTATACATACATACAAACATGAATAAAATCTACTTACATTTATATACATATATATACTGCATGAATAAACATAAAATATTTTTTTATCTGTGTTGAAATAGCCCCCCATAGGAATTCTATCACATTCCCTGTCAACCTTAACTCTATTTGATCTTAAGTGACCACATCTAACACAGCTCAGGCTCATTGTATTAGATACTGTATTATGGTTTGATTTTACTGTGGATTGAGTTTCATTTGCATTTTTCCATCCTTTCTTTCTTTTATAACATGACACGGTAATCACAATGCATTTAGCTTCCATAATATGATGTATGTCTGTGTGAAACAGACTATTTAGTAGGAAACAGAATCAGAATTTGCTTGGATTGTGAGGGTCTGAAACATACTTAAACTATAATGCTATTGGTTAATATAATTTTCGCTTGCAAGTCATTTCAGAGGTGAAAGTTAACGGCAAAAGATGAAAACGCATGAATTCTTTCTTCTTTTTCTTTTTTAGAACAACATGCTCTGTCAAACATGAAGTATGCCCAATTAGAGCAGGAACATTTATAAGTGAGGGCATTCTGTAGGGTAAATGTTAATGTCATGCTGTTCTTAAACAGAAGTCGAAGCAATCTAGAACTAGAAGCAAATTAGCAAAGCAGTACAGCTTAATTTGTTGCTTAACTTTAGAGAAAAACGGAAGGAAAAAGGCTGGAGGTAAGTAGGATAGACAGAAGGGGGCATGTTTAAAGGGAAGTGTTGACAGCTGTGAATGGTCCTGTGCGGGGGTCTCGGTGTAGTCTGTGTTAGGGTCAGCTGCCCCTTGCTCAATGAATACTGGATGTGATATTGTTCTAGTCGTCATGACCATCTGATGTCAATTTCACACAGCGGTGGGACCCTCTGCAAGCTGGTCCTCACCACCAACCACACGGGTAATAAACAAAACCATGACAGACACACACATGCATTACCATGAGAGCCACAAACATACAGCATGGGCTAAAACCCATTCAGAGTGCACTAGACTATTGAAGAAGTAACTAAAATACTCTTAATACAAAATGTAGGTTTGGCATCGTTTATTAAGTTTTGCTATTCTTTTTCAAATAAATAAAATGCCAAACAATAAAAATGATTATATGTCAAAAAAAACAGTATTTGTACTGTTCTTAATTTTTTTATACTGGGTAAGAACAAATGATCTGTAAATGCATTTTTATGTCGAAAAGGCAAATGTAAGGTCTGGCAGAGTATTACATTACATTAATTTACTGCTGCTTTTTGCTGGACTGCGCATAACTATCAATAACCCATTTTTTCATCGTTTTAGTCTTTGCGTATCGAGATGATATATTTATATGAATGTATAAAGAGAAGAGTGTTAAGTTTTCTCGACATTTTTAATCACCTTTTCCCCCTTACTAGTTCATTTTAAATGTTCCTGCGGTATGACGAATTCTTTTTTAAAAGTACAAATATTCCACGTACGGTAGACTCTCAATTAATGAGGTCATAAAAACGGCATACATAATAATTATAAAATAATTAGCAGAATTCCTTAAATATAGCCAAAGATGGAGTGTTTCGTGTCACACCACAGGAAATGTCAACTTCCTAAAACTATTTCATGTGAACTACTCTGTACTTATACTACATTAAGGCTCAAGGGATTATTAAGTAGCGTCTTAAATGTAGTGTAGGGACGAGCCCGTATCTACGCTCATACTTAATCAAATCGCAAAGCCGAATTCAAAATAACAGTAGCGTCATCATGAAGATGCTCGTCCACTTTCACAAGAATGCACATTCAAGCACCGATAAACATAACCTGCCGAACACCAACTGGCTAGGATACTACCTCACTCCCATCACACACAATCACATCATCTCATGCCTCCAAATGATGCTGAACGTGAGCCCATGGATCCCTGAATCCTCTCCACAATCATCCCCTGTGCAAAAATAGCAATCTTGTCTTTCAGCTCAAGCAGGGCGAGAACCATTCTAAGAGGCTATGAATTTGGTTGGGGCTGAATAGGATGTTGGTACATGTTTTACTAAAGGAAATATAATGGCACACTATTATTAGATCACATTAATCATGAGGGTGCCAAAGGCACTGACAGCAGCCCTGAAAAGGATTGAAAACGTTGGTAATGGATATAAATTACCCATTGTGTGATAAAAGGATTTTTTCCACTAAGAAGGTGGGAATAAAACAGAGAGCCTCCGAATGCGGGTGTGTAAAATATGGAATAATACAGGTTATCACGTCTGGATTAAAATTTTAAGCGAATCAGATAGTGACAGAGAGGCCTAAAGTTAAAGCGCAAGCTGTAAAAGTATAAGAATTAAAAGCAGATTAATATCGGCTTGTGTCTAGGAGAATGTGAGGGAGAGAAAGAGAGCGAGAGAGGGGGCAGGAGAGTAGTTTTGATAGAGGTCTGTCAGTTGGCACAGCGATAATGAGTCGCGTCTCTGTTATTCGGTTATTTATTGCCGACTTGGCTGGCAAACAAAAGATCAATAATTTTGAGCAAATCTAATGTTGTCCCTGCTGCTAATGTGCTCGTCCATCACTCCTGCCATCCTCACATGGGAGAGACACCGAATCCCGGCTTATTCCACATCAAATGCAATTATGTCATATGACTTTAATAACACAGCAGCCCCCTATGAATACGCGAGGACAGTTGATTATGTGTATGCATATGTGCCCGAACATGTCACGTACTAGTAAATCATAATATATGTTTAGATGATATATGCATTTTTTGTTTTTTCGTCCGAATCAATCTTGATTTGCTGCTCCAGATTTCTAATATGAAGTGCCGCAAAAGTCCATCAACCAAGTGACAAGGAAAACGCCCGTGTACGCACGCTCGTAAATGCATGATTCTCATGCGATGACAAAATGTACCTTCAGATAAGATCATTATCACATCTCTAATAGAGGAAACCTGTAATTGTTCCTTACCATTACTACAAGTCCATGGCTCTCTTTAGTGCAGTGTAATGAACCAGTTGGAAGTTAAAGATCTTACCAACAGATTTCAAATCTCATTGGACACCATTTATGTACATTTAATACCAAATACATCCTATGATTGAGTAATGTCACACAGTTTTAAATCTCATCGAATCTGGTTAGACAGAAACATCCACAGAGCAGCCCTTAACCTCTCCAGACATAGGTCTTCAATGCAATCTTTTCTTAATTGAATCAAACGACGATATATCTTCTCGATCTGACGTATTAAGGTAAAGATCTTATTAGTAACACTGCTTGTATTTCATGTCACCTGTGTGCCTTCTCCTACAGCGTTTACTCTAAGTCTAGTCTAATTGACATCCGGCTCTGGTTGCCATTGTGCGAGAGTAAACTGGAGGAAAGCCATGTGTTAATGACAGTGGCGGGGTGGAGCATGGGAGAGACTCATCGGATATCATTAGCACTAGCTTGCAGTGCCTAAGGAACAAGTGTCAGAAATCACAGCTCATAAAGACAGCTTTAACTGTAAAACTAAAGGGGTTTCAGCCCAAAATACACTTCCTCAAATATGACATCCAAAAGTTGGTGTGAGGACATATGCTGTGCTTCATGGTACAAGTCAGCTTTACATTGGGGCGGGCTGATCGACCTTAAACTAAGACCTTAAATAACTTCAACTACTAATGTTACACTCACCTTTTCTTAACCCATGAGTCCGTATTACGCACTGAAAAGTCTCAAATGAGTAATATAAATAATAATGTTCTTTATACACTGTGAATGGAGCTGCTGTGTGTCATGGGATAGAGATGATTTGATGTCGTTCTATAACAGAGCCCGTCTCGTCTCTTCCTCTCAGCAACTGTGCCATCACCACACACGGCAAACACAAGCGCACCCGCACCCAAGATAAGCGAGCGTTCCGTGAGTCTTTTTAAGATGTCATTTTTTTAAACATACGTATCAAAGTTGTGGAAGAGAACATCTGCCTTTGTGCTAAAGCACAATCTAGCTTTGAAAAGAAAAGAGGGGGAAGTGACATCCAGAGATCGCTTTCCCATCCACATCCCCAGCGCCGACTGGCAATACATCATTTGTATTGATGCAATATTAAATTTCAATATCGCATGTCAAAAGGTACAAAATGATAGATCATAGCCTAACTAAATGAATTATTAAAGGGGCCAGACTGCGCCGAGCTATCGGCTTCTCTCCCAATCAACTGTGTCTGAAAACTACAGTTTGATACTGGCAGCATTTCAAAGCTTGAGCGATTCTCTCTCTTTCGCTTGGTTTTCTTTTCCTCAAAGTTTTTTTGTTCGTCATAATGAATCTGGATTTGTGTCACCCACAAATCCACCCACAATGCAACGCTGCGTGAGCGTTGCTTCCGATTGTGTGGAATTTTTGTTTGTTTGTTTTCTTTTTTCCGTCCTGTTCGCTTCGGAGAATGCCAACCGTTATCAGATTACCCTAATCTGTTGCTAAAGAATTTAAAAGCAGGGCTGAAATTGTTCAATGTTTTCAACAGTGCAGATATGTGCTTGTTGTTTTTTTTTTAGCATAGGCCCGGGATCTCCTAAACCTAAAGACAATGAGTTCAAGAGTTTGGAATAAAATGATTTTAAGCAAAAATATAGCATTATAAATAGAATACAAACGAAATAAGTCGTTAAAGAGAGGTAAATATCATATGATGTCGGGAAAAGGGAAGCTTTCGAGAAAACACTGTAGTCGTCTTCTTCATCACACACACACACACACACACACACACACACACACACACACTAAATAGCATTAGTGTCTCACTGTCATGGTTACAGGGTTGTTTTGTTGACAGCTGACCACAGAGGTCCTATTATTTTATAAGCTGTTGGCCACCTAAACAAGAAACAAATACAGTCTGTAGTTTGCTGTCCAATAATTACACTAAAACTTTCATCTCAAAAACATGATAATAATGTGTGAGCGTGCCTGCGTGTGCGTGCATGTGTGTTGTAATGATGACTCCAGGGGGATTTAAATGGAGAGTCCAGATTGTCAGACCGGTGACCCCACGCAAGTCACGGCCACCATTAGCGTTCAGCTCGCATGTTAACAAACACAATCCCTTCGCCTTTTACCGTGGCGAAAATTCAATTTCGGCTCTTTGTCTGCCTGCTGCCTTTGCCCTAACGATGGTCTCTCTCTCGTTCTCATCTCTCTCTCTCTCTTTTCCCCTTAACCAACAGAACACAGAGGAGTCGTTAGGACCCTCTCTTCATTACTTCAAAAAACCAATCATTAGACACCAGAGTATATACGTAATTAGAAAATCACTTCCTTTGCAATCCTGGCTAAGTAGTTTACATACTGTAATTACAGGGACAAAATCAATTTTTAATCATTCTACTGATTGGGCTCATCAGCTCAGTAGGAACATTGTATCCTGCTTGTTGTGCGCAAGCAACATCTGGGCTAAAACAATTACCCTTTTGTGTTCCAAAACTATTCAGCACAGGGCATTCTCCAGCGCTACCACTAAGCCCCTCTGTAGCCATCTCTTTCTCGCTATTTCTCTCTCCTCTTTCTTTCTGCCCTTGACTGTTGCGTGGTGGATCGCATTTAAAGCCTTATAAATCAATACGCTATAATAAGATGCTCTTGAGAAAACACAGCATATTGCTTTTTTAACACCTATTGTTTTCCCCCCACCCTCTTTTTAGACGTCGTCGTTTCGCTCGCTGTTGCTTGCGACTCAATCAGGAAAAAGGGAACAGACTTTGTTTTGCCTGAAGAAATATCACCTTATTAATAATACGTGTTCCACTCAGCGAACAATTAGAGTAGTTTTAATGCACAACTACAATATTCACAAAGCAAAACTGTGACTGCCTTTTAATTATCGGCGTTTTAGAGAACGACGCAAACAGAACGCGCTGGAGTCGTGGTCGCGGGGTTCAGCGAGGGGCGGCGAAGAAAGAGAGACGTTTCCTAACTCGACGTATCGAACTTCGTTCCTAATATGTTCCTACCCTTCTCTGCATAATAAAACGCTTTGTATTCGCGTCTGTGCAACGGGGGATCAATGGGCATTAGGCTCAACTCTCTTTCTCTCACTTTGAAAATCAGATTTGGAGAAAAAAGCGGAGATGAAAAATCAGTTAAAGCATCGATCGCGCCTGGTGTATGCAAATCACATTTGCCTCTATTTTTTGACTGATCAATAGGGTTAATTAACAGATTCGTTTTAACTGCACTTCGTGACACCGGCGACCTCAGAAATCATCCCACCTTCTCGCTGCCATCGTAGTAATGAATGACGGAGCGTGCGAGAGGCCGTAACTCTAAAAATCCAATCCATCTATGAGCTTGGGCATAACTGTAAAATACGAGTGCTTAGACGGCTCGCAAGTAGATGTTTAGACATCAAAAAGGAGCGAGCACTGGTGTTTTCTGAGCGCAGAGTCAGAGGTGAACTTTGACCGCATTTTCTGCTCAACTCGGTTTGCAATACAGGAGGTGGCATTTTTGTGATGGCTCTGGTGATTTTCTACTGTTTTGGATTAATAACGGATGCTTTTTAAAAATGATTATTATTCCCAAAATGCTCTTTTGTGATTTGCTTTGAAGGGGGAAGCGCTGGGAAGATTGCACTTGCTAAAGGGGGCCGCTCATTTGGAGAGCTTTTTCCAATTATACAATTAGTCAGGAATGTAGGGCAACAGCCTCTGTGTACCGACCCTGGAAAGAGAGAGTGGTTTGCTTCTGTGCTGGTCGAGTACAGTCAAATTTGAAATAAATAATATGCAAAAAAACATATAGATAAGTGCTAGACCAAAGAGCTGTACATACATCAAACATTCACCAAACAATGTGAGTTTTGATTGTGTGCAAGCACCAAATGTGATACGCTCTACACTAGCGGTACAGTAACAGGGTCAAGCGTTTTTGTTTAAGAGCATGTCTTTGTTGTTTGAGGTTTGAGTTTTCAGCACTGTTGCTGTTAGCTAGGATGGGCTGATTGGCCAGTGTTGGCACCCAGGACCAAAAAGTCCTAATTATGCCACTGATTATATATTTTTTTTCTTTTAGATGGTGAAGAGATTTTAATTTTATCATTTGCCCTTTTCATTGTCCTCTTGCCAAAGCAGCTATAATGCGTGCTGGTTTAATACGAGTGGGGAAGAGAAAAGCACAAAAAAAAACACAACAGCTACCATCTGCTTGCCTGTGGATTTTCTGTAATCGCTCTTTACTGATTACACTGCTGACTACATGAACCTCTTAAATAATTATCCTGCAATAAAAAATGCTAAATAATTATTATCATTAACTCCTAGCAAGACGGCTGCCACTCCAACTAATGCTGCCTAAACTGTCAGAGACAGAGCGCCTATGTGCCGTGTCAATCATCGGATGGTGAAAGCACTGCACGTTTTTAGCATGTTCACGTGGGGGATGAAGGTTTGATGGATAATGTCTACCTACATCACAAATTAAACTCAACAGCGTGGGCCTTTGTAGTCGAAAGCTATACGCCGCAAATAGCATCTTTGGGGGCCCCGCAGAAGTATGCGCTTTATTTGCGTGTTTGTTTCTTCGTAGATGTATCGAGGAGGACCGCGAGACCCTCCTGACTGCGAACGGTTGCGCCGTACATGTTTCTCTCTGAAGCTGAGATCGTCGTGTAGGAGTAGACGAGTTTATTGAGTTATGAGCGTACGTATTTACAGAATGGCTTTGAATGAGCCTGTGAGGGACGGCACATGTTTATGATGGATCCCGTATGACTGCCGCAAGTCACGGAGAGTTCAGACTGAAGGCAAAGCAGCTTCACAACATGTCCCATCAGATAGTTTGACAGTCATCTAAGCAAGAGGATTTCTACATGAGATACTTCAGCGCTACAACAAATAGTCATGCAAAAACAAACACAACCTCAAAAGACTAGCATTAAATCAAAAAAGCAGCTGATGCTGGCAAAGCGATTCAGACCTGTCGCTTTTTTCAGGGAAATATGGTAAACAGAACTTGTTTGGTCAACATCATTCGCTGTGTCCTGCTGTTATGCGTTACTATCCTTTACTATGTTTCTCTTCATATTTTATGTTTTAGCATTTTCAGTTTCCAGAAAAGGTTCTCATTGATTAGCACTTTAGCACCAAGCAATCAATTCCTACAAACTGCTCTGACCTTGCATATAGGACGATGGTCTGTTATGAATTAAAAAAGCTCTAGAAAAAAAAAGTATTATTCACTGAAGAAAAGCAAAAAAAAGAAAGATAAAAAGAGTGTGAGAAAGCATGTGATGAAAAACACTATTCGACAAGACGACAAAAGCAAAAAAGTATCTGAGGAGAGAGAGAGAAAAGCGGAGCGAGGAAACAGATGTAAAACTGAAGAGTGTAGGAACGCTGCGTCCCACCCTGTGAGCTTGTTGGGGAAGCATCATCCCTTTTCATCTCTTTTTTTTGGAGGACAGAAGATGTTTGAGTAAAACGGCAGGCAGACCCAATCAGTCGAGCCCTGATACAGACAGATAATTCACCCCTCCTGTCACATGATCCCTCATCAGTCTGGGAGATGGGGATATATCGCCAGCAGCTCCCGGAATAATGGCTGCACCTGTTTACCGTGTCACCTCTGTTTGCTAATTGTCTCCTTGAGCTACATTGGGGAAGTGAATATGTCTCCTGCTTCTGACAGGCGGGCGTTTATTTGGAAAATATCATTACTTCCTCCATGATTGTTCCTTTTTTCCTTTTTGTCATTTTATCCTTTTCTTCTCTTTCTTTTTGTCTTCGCTGTCTATTTTCCTGCCGGAGGGGGGAGTAAGTGGTAAAAGTTAAACGACTACGCCTGGATACAGATTTCACGTCCTGATTAGGCGAGGTGACAGCGCGCGGCTGAAAAGTTCACATCCACTTGTTTAGCCGAGGAGGGGCGCGTGACAGACATCTTTAATATCCTCCTCTTTTGCCGCCGTCAATCCCTGTGCCAAGCAGTCGTACCTGCAGCCGGGCGTACGAGGGAGGCGGCACAGGAAGAACACAGACAGGTTCACGAGAGGGGGTAGACAAGCGCCTGTAAACAAACTCAGCCCGTGCAAGAGATTCAGCAACCATGCGTTTGATTTACCTGTAATTACAACTTCAGAAAGTCGAGCTGTATTCACGCAGCTAAAATGTGGCAGCTGCAAAAAAAAAGATGACGGATAATCAAGTCTCATTTTCTAATAAAATGCTACTCTTTTTTACAGGATTTAAATCTTCCTCTACACTCAACTTAACAGCAGCGAGACGCTCGGAAGAAATTTTATTTCTCCGAGGCTCATCTTTCATAGCTCGCGAGTGTTCTCGGATTTGTTTCATATAGGTATCAGTTTTGTTTCAAACGCTTCTCCTAAAATTTCTCACATGCATAGCATAGCCCTGGCAATCTGGTTTTGGAAGAAATTGATGAGAAATGTTTCACATTAAAATCTTTTCATTGCGGATTTTGGTTTCTAAACAAATCTGAGAACACTTAAGAGACATTATTCAGATCTCTCCTGAAACTCTAGAAGAGTTAGTAAGACTGCTATATTCAGGAAAAATGAAAACTGAGAAGCGGGACATGTAAGCTTCAGCATCTAGTTTTACTCTTAGGAGACACAAATGAGAAATGAAAGAGATTTTCCTTCTTTTATGGGTCCTATGGGTTTTATTTTAGCTTGAATGCTGTGGATAAGTTTAATGTAACTGAAACATATAATGTTGCTCCACACTGGTTCAGGTGCAAAAAAAAAACACATAATGAGGCCGACCATGAGCCCTGTATGTGGTGCAGGAGAGGAGAGCACTTTGATGATCAGGTAAAATATGATTCCTGTCCAAGGTGCCACTTTCCTGAGAACAAAACCTCCTTTCCTCCCTCATCCGCATCCTCAGCATCTGTGTCTCTGTCATCAGTGTCATTGGTGACTTTTTAGATTTATCCAAAGCAAAACAAACACTTACCATTTCCTCATTCAAACTGAGAATATATAAATGTGTCATATTATCCACTTTTATAACTAAAGTTCCACTTTTGTGCCAAATCTGACTGACCCTTAGAATCAAACTGCTGCTCTTCTTTTTACAAACTGACTTTTTTTTACATAAAATAAGCAACACTGCTTTTCAACACTAAGATACGAGCTGTGGGTTTGCTGTCGTGTTCAATACAGTTTTTATCTGTCCCATCCTTCAATAACAGCATCTCTGCCAGACCTACATCTCATTCTGATTCTGATTCTGATTGTGACAGGATTTATAAAACAACCCCCACAAGTGTGACTGAATGATCAGAGATCTTGCTAAACACAAACCTAAGCTGTTCTGTCTAACATTGAGCCTTCAGATACAGTATATGCAGAACAGCCAGGAGAAGCATGTAGTTTGATAAAGTTTCAAACATTTTATTTCCGACCCTTTATTTACAGCGATTAGGAAAAATACTCTCTTTATTATCTCACCTTGACTGGCTGGGCAAAGTTTCTGTTTACCCAACAGGCATCATTGTAAATGTGGACGGCCAGATGTTATAATCGCTCGTAAAATCGTACGATTTTTTCTTTCTTTCAGTTAGCTCAATTCCAATAAGTCCTCTATTTGAACTTAGCAGAAAGTCTTTAGTTCTGAAAATTACAGTATGATATGACCTATTTAAGCTTGACCTATTCCATAAAGGCCCACGAGAAATGCACTTGCATGCAATGACTCCATTTATTTGGCCTTTTTGTTTTGTTGTAATCATAACAGACACGCAGGCTATTACAGAACGAAAAAAATCAGACACAAATGTACAAAGTCTTGAGCGTTACTCAATCCCGCTTTGAAAGACTCCTGCTCAGCACTAAATAAATAATCTGGACGGCATAAACTCTGTGAACTACATAACCTGACCTCTCTTTAAAGTAGCACAGAGCCCTGAGAATACAGGCCTCCCAGAGAGAGAGAGAGAGAGAGAGAGAGAGAGAGAGAGAGAGAGAGAGAGAGAGAGAGAGAGAGAGAGAGAGAGAGAGAGAGAGAGAGAGAGAGAGAGAGAGAGAGAGAGAGAGGGCAGCAGTGTAAGGGCAGGGACACAGATGTGGGGCTGAAAAGCAGCCCACCCCCGGAGCCTGCAAGGGGAATTCTAATCACCCTGTAGTATTTCAATAGAGTGCCAAGATGAACACACCCGCTCACGTGTGTATACACACACACACACAAACAGATACACAGTCACACACATACTCAAAGGCATGCTTGCCTTAAGTCACATTCTAAATTGGATCCCAGGAGCTTTTTCTCTACCTTGTTCACCAAAGGCATTGTGTATGTTTTCCGAGTGCTCAGCATATGCTGGGTAACCTGAGCGCTCTTTAACACACACACACACACACACACACACACACAAACACAAACATATTGTTTCCAGAAGTAGTAGTTGTTCTTTTCTTCCTCCTAAAGGTATTTCCCATCAGGAGCTTAATTAAGTTTAAAATACCACACATATATCTATTATGTCAAACTTAAAAAAAAGAAAGCAAAAAAACCACCTACTTGAGATGAAGCCATAAAAATTGGAAAGATTAAAGAATAAGAGAGATTAGGTGAGACTTGCGGTTGGGGGGGTGGGGCTCGGGGGGTGCATGTTTATTATATTGTTTTTTCTTTTGTGTATTTTTCTGAGGGGTGACCTAAAATAAGTTCCTCTGCATTTGCGTGCAGAACACAATGATTGATGACTGACAATGATATCCCACAGTTTTGTTTTATTAAAACTTATTGTGGGATGCCAACATATTCCTCGAGCTGTTCTGCTCGGAGCTTAAACGTATTTTAACGCTGATTTCCGATGCCCAACACCTGCCATCTTGAGCGGAGGTGTATCACACAGTCAAAACTTCACCGCTCAGAGCCACAGCAGAAAATTGGCGGGTTTTTTTATTAAAAAATTTTTTTATGGGGTTTTGGCTTAGTGAATAGAACAGTACGGAAGTGATTAGGAAACGTCCCGTCCTAGCCAAAATCGATCTCAGATCACCCACACATAAGCAGTATATTGGAGCGTGTTCACTACCCGCCAGGCCCAATCTTCAATAAACTACAGCATCTTATCAGCAGAATGCCTGAATAATGCTCTGCTTCCTCAAGACCACACTAAAGAGAATTAAAGAAATGATTCTCCCAGTTACCCAATCACAATATTTGCTTTATAAAGAACTGCTTCTCCACTCCTAGAACTTAGGCTGATCGTGGAACAATGCTGTCTGTCAGAGCGGCAAAACGGTAAAAGTAATAGCAAAACCAGTGAAGTGTTGACTTTACAAAGGATATGGGAAAAAACAGACAACCCCCCCCCATCACCATCTCTCTCCCTCTCTTTTCGGCTGGCAGCCGAAGTTAACATTTTCAGAGAGAATATTCCTCCCTCCAATGGTGGAGCGTAATTCATTTTCCATCTCTGTTCATTAATCATTGTTAAAATTAGTGATCCATTTCTTCCACTCTGCCATCTGCACTCAGCTTCGTTACAAACATGACACCTTCCCGCATAATAAAAGCTGACAGGCACGAGGATGCCTTTCCAAATAGCTTTCTGCATATGTGCACCTCTACAACTGATGCTGTTGTCAAGACAAAAGTAGGTTATTTAAGCTCCCCACTTTAACAACGCACGCACACAAACACTAACGTACACACGTCTGGCATACGCGTGAAATCACACTGATGCCAGACGTATACAGTGTATAGACCAGATGTACATGTCTACAAACAGAGCACATATTTACATTAAGGCGGAGTTATCAGAATAACAGTTATGTACAGTGTGTGCCAAGCTTAAAAAAATTACTCAAAAAAGAATGATCTAAAACGCTACTAATAAATTGTGAATAAAAATAAGCTAAAAACATTTAATGTATTTAAATAAATCAATATTTTTACATTTCGTCGGCTTTGAATTATAGACGGTTTCATCGCACGCATGCGCCTGGCATGAAGTTCACTTCCGGTCTTGTGTTTGTTGATCAGTCTGGCTAGTGACTAATAATATAACTATTTATATTTTATTTATTTTAATTTATATTAATATTCGATTATATAAATTTTCATTGTATATTTATTTTATTAAATAATTTGTTGAATGGGTTGTGTAACTTTGTCACATTTGAGTTGAGAAAAGTAACGTTTTTTTAACTTGCTAGCTAATGTCATATACTTGTTATTTACTTTGCTTGTTATCAGAAATAATCTGCAGGGACTTTATTCTTTGCGGATTTGTACCGAAAGTAAAGTTTAGGCCACAAAAGTGTGCATGCGCAGTAATGTTTGTTTATGTTGTTGCTTTGAAACCGTCTATAAGTTTCAGATAAGGTTTCAGATAACAAGCTTTAGGTTTTCGCATTATATTTAACTTTGTTGATAAAACATTTTTGTTTTCTAAAAAAAATCCTAAAATGTACACAACGTAAAGTAAAAAATGTCACAATGCAAAAAAGCTGCCACAGAATAAGAATATGTGAATTACTCAATTGTAACAAAAATGTCATATAGAACCTTGTAATTCCAAAGCGAAGATATGTAGAATTTTTAAATCTGGCACCGAATTAAAGGATGGAAAATAAAGCATATTATACCACTATATGTTGTAAAAAAAAAAAAGCTAAAACTATAGCTATACAATTTTAAAACTGACAAATCAATGAACACGACTGAAATTGAAAGAACAGATACAGTAACACTCAAGAAAAACAAATCAAGTTCTTAGTTTACTTCTCTTGCTCTCTCTGTACCCTTTTATACACGCGCTCGCACAATCATAATCTTATCTGGAATGTGCTCAAAACTCACACTACAATAGCCAAGCCATTTTCCTTATGACAGGTGACGTTATGAAACAGCAGTCTTAAACACAGCCATCAGCACAGAGACAACAAAGAACCTGTTGTGAGTTAATGTGCTGTTTACGTCCTCTGGAGGTTTATTTCACCTTTCATTAACACAAGCTTGCTCTCTTGTTGTTTGTCCACCAGGCCTTGAGGAAAAAAAGCCTTGGCCCTCATCCGTGAGCATGTGTGTGCGTAATAGGATTCTCAATTATTGCATTCTCATTTCTCACACGAGGGAGCCAGAGCTTTGACCTTCTCTAGGAAAAAATAATAATGATAATGATGATTATAATAATAATAAATATATTATATTATACATAACCCATAATAAATACAACATATTTTTAATACACCTACTCCTTTGTTCAAGATATGCAGAGGTCAGTAGGTGAGGACAGAAGAGCTTTCTTTGCAAATGAGATCCTATATCAAGCATGTATGTGAATTTCTGCTGTACGTTACTGCTGACGTGATCGAGGAATTTGGGTAGCAAATGCGTAAACATACGAGTGGACTGTGGTATTGACAAGTGACTAAGTGTGTGTGCATGTGTCTGTGGGTGTTTAGTGTCTGCTGGCTTTGAAGAAGAGGGTCGTGCTGATATAATGAGCAGCTTGGAGCAGATGATGCTCCAACTCCATCCCACCAGATCCAGACCAGAAGCCTGTGTTTGCTTTCAGCAGGCCGGGGCTACGTTCTCTCCGCTCCCCCTTCCATCCCAGTCGAGTCCAAGGCTTCATGCTAGGCCTCCCAGGAGCCCTTGGCCCAAACCATTAATCTATATAATGCCCCCAAAGAGTGAGCTTTTTCACACCGCCCAGAGCCAAGCGGAAACACGGGTAACGGCTACATCATTGAGTCAGCTGTTCATCCAACTGCTGTCTGCAGACGTACACACACACATATAGGCACGACACGCTGATAGATAAACACTGACGGCAACAATCAAATGATTAATCGTATAAACATATCAGCCGAAACCTTAGATTGCGTAAGATACCGTAAAAAATGCTGCATTTGAAGCCAGTCAGACAAGGGGGCGGCGGCTAAATCAAGTTGACTTTCACCCTCAACATGACCAGGAGAAATCCAGAGCTTCAGCAGTTTCCTGCTAATTTGGTTTCCCCTTGACCCCGGCGCATGCACGCACACACAAAGCGCACATCTCGACACGTCTATTTACAGCTCGCACACGGACACATTTAATTTCAGGTTCTCACCACATGTGAATTACTGAAAAACTGATGGTGGACAGAGGCCAGGCCCCGCCGGACTGATTAGCATCATTTAAGAAAGCGCACAGCGTCGAGAAGACCGCCCAGAACTACAAGATGGGTGGCCTCTCCCCACACCAAAAGTCAATACCTAGTAAACTCATTTGAATTGAATATAGAGAAAAAGCACTCCAGCGCTTGGGCCACTGCATACATTTTCCTTCTCCCCCCACTTCCACACATGCATTTATGTATTCCACTTTCCCTAGTTCCCTCTTCCCCTTTGTCTCTCACTAAGTGCTTTCAGTGTTGGTCACCACAGACTGCCGACGGAGGTATGCATATACATTAAGAGCCGAACAATGTTCTTTTTCAGAGGTATGAAAATAATAGAAGGGAGAGTCGTCCCCCTCCTTCTAAATTAGATAAGCCATGCAAATGGCTTAAAATTTTGTAAAGCTTTTGAGAAAATCCTACTTATGGTAGCGAATCTGTGCCAAAAAGTTCATCTGGCCTGTAAATTTAAGCATGGATTACAAATATTCAAATCATGAGCTTACTGTTCAAATAAACATTTCCAACAGGGAGAAAAGTTGCAAGGCATACACTTTCAACATAATTCCCTGTCTGGCATCGCCTGCCCCTCACTCCTAATAAAACAAAACCTCTCCAAAAATTCAAGAGAGAGAGGGAGAGGGGGGAAAAACAAAACAAAGGAGTTAAAAGTTCGCCTTTTCATTTTTCCTCGCTCTGAATAAACACAGTTGATGAAATCTGTAATGAATGTAATTGTAACCACCTATACAATTGCAATCTGTTGGTAAGAGAGTGAGAAAGAGAGAGAGAGAGAGAGAGAGAGAGAGAGAATTCGCAGGCGCGCAGGCTGGGAAACAGGAACAGATAGTCGAGTTTATATTTGAAAGAAAAAAGTATGAGTGAGAGAGAGAGAGAGAGCGAGAGAGAGAGAGCGAGAGCGAGAGAGAGGGAGAATAAATGGCTTAGGTTGGTCAGCTGCTTGCCACATGGTACAACTAACAAGGACTGAAGCACAATGATTCTGGCTGGCATGTCCACCCTCCCTCTCATTTTCCCCCTCTTTCTTTCTACTTCCCTTATCCATTCATCCTTTAAAAGTACTCGCATCTCAACTTTGATACCGTTCTCTAGCCACAAGTATACCTGAGTCACTGTCCGCTCCAGACCAGGGCATTTCTCATGACCTTGCCCTGCACACTGGATCTCACATCTCTAATTTCTCTTCTTCCATTGAGCAAGAAAAGAGAAAAGCGAAGGTCGTTTTTTTTGTGGCGATGACAGCCGGCGCTACCCCAGGATTAGAATAGCCCCTATCATTCCAAACCAAGAGTGCCATATTAAAGTCTTCCACATTTGCGAAATTGCAAACAGATGCAACTCAAGTACCTGCAAATAATCTGCCAAGACCAATTTCAAAAGGGAGATTTCCAAATATGTGGAAGTCATTAGGACGCGCATTATTTTTGCGATGAGCAGGAGGCTGGAGCCCGTCTAGAGGCAGATGGGTGCTGCTTTTATTTAGCCAGGAAAAAAGGCCTACATGTTGTTCCACCGTAAATGAAGATATATAGCGCCAACAAAACAATTACAGCCCAAATATTGATGATTCAAAGACAACAAAAGACTGTGAAATTTCCTTTTATCATTACACCTCCTGCAATCTTTCATGTTTCCTTCTTCGTGTTTTCCTGTTCGCTTCAGATAACATGAGGCACAAAGACATCTAAAGGAAACGTAAAAAGTAAAATATTAAAAGTTAAAATAGTTTTATTGTGTAAAGGAAACGCTTCAGATTTCCGATTCCCAACTGCTGTTATTGCTTTTCCCCTGATCTTTAAAAAACAGTATGTAAAGTTTTCGGTTCCTCTTGTTGACTCTCTCTCTCTCTTTCTCTCTCTCTCTCTTTATGCATCTGTCTGTTTTGTGTTTTTCAAATAGCGTTATAACTCAGCAAGCCTGTGCCGCATTCTCTAATTAAAAATGATTTTACCACCATGCACTGCGACAGACTTCATTAGGGTGCGTGTGGAACCGCCTCTCTCCTCCATTCTGTATGGGATATCCCATTCACACACACACACACACACACATTATTCTGTTTTTCTGTTTCTCAGCCTCTACAAGTGTGTTCTCACATCAAATAAATATTTAGATGAAGTAAAAAAGTTAGATTAAATGATTAATTTAAATGTTAGCGCAGAAAACACAGTTTCAGCCTCTTGAAAAGATTGTTCAAAATCAGCCCACTTGAAACAATAAGCATTCAGTCAAATTCCTTATAATTGTAACAGTGGGAAGCATTTTAGGCTTTCCACCCACAACAAATGTTCTGTTTCGCTTGTGCGTGCGAGTGCGAGCGCGTGCGCACCTGCGTGAGGAAAATCGTGATAGGGAATGAGACGGATTATTAACTAGCAAGAAATCCAAGAATCCAAAATGTAGTTTTTATCTCCTTCTCTCCGGGTCGTCCGCATTATTGTTCTTCTGTTCTAATGTGGCTGGCAAAAATAAAAATTCTATAATTGTGTGGTACAGAACATGTGCCCTCCCCGCTCCAAGATGACAGATGGATTATAAAAACTTCAAAGGCGAGCATTTGGAGCACCAAGGGAGAGATGGTAGGTATTTGAACTATCATTCCTTACCCAGGAGACAAAGGCTGCCTGACATGGCGTATACATCAAGAAATAGTGCAACCACACAGACATAATCTCTCTCTCTCTCTCTCTCTCTCTCTCTCTCTCTCTCTCTCCCTCTCTCTCTCTCTCTCTCTCTCCCTCTCTCTCTCTGCCTGCGATACATTAAACATCCTGTTATGAGTAACTTTCAGCCAAGCACAAAAAGGCTAAGGAGGGTTTTAAGATTAAAAACAGTTCACGGCGCACACGCTATTTAAAAGACCTTCATAACTGCTATATAATGTGACGTACAAAGACATAAACAGAAAATTAAGTTGTCATCCGCAGCAAGAATTCACTGAATGTTGTATTAGTTTTTAGAGTCTATTTAATGAAACGCTACACTCACGAAGGCTATAGCTAGAGGAGTATTCGCCCCCGATGAGAATCCAACAGCCAGTGAAAAAGAGGTGCTTCCATCCTTTTCTCTCATCCTCTGTCGTGCTTTAGATATGGTTGTGATCTATTAAAAAAACATGGCCATCTGTCCAACTTCCTTCAGCACAGAGCCTATGGGCAAACTACTTTTAATAATATAGAGACAAGATGTGGGAATGCCACCATGCATACATAATGAGAAGATCCAGATCCCCTGCTGCAAATCACAACTGATTCTTATCCAAATCTGCCCCTGTGTGAACTTTACTTGCTTTTGTTACGGGTATAAAAAACACACGCTCGCAGTGCTACACAATCTAATTTGTTGTGCGGCCGCTGACTCGACTCAGCTTAAGGGATTCAGCTGTAGAAGCTAGACAGCAAGTGTGCTCATTTGTTGTAGGTTCCTATTTTTATTTTTTTGGTATTCCTATTGGCCCTTTAAGTCTAACATTTAGACTACAGTGTAAAGAAAAATCTGACAACTAAAACGTTTTTTTTATATTTAAAAAAATACTTGATAATTTTGTAAAAAAAAAAAAGATATAGTTTTTTATCATTTTACTTAATATAATTTTTTTCTATTTATAAGTCATACCTGACAATCCAGACATGCCACTGAAGTCTTCACACTGATTCATCTTTGATTCACAAAGCATTTAGCAGACTTTGTGGCCTTTGACCTTTCTATTGACCCCTCATCCTGATCCGGGAAGTTTGGGTGTTTCTGTCTGCATGTATGTGTGTGGGATTTGCAGTGAGACATATATTAACGCCTTTTCTCCAAGTGGTCACCTTTTCAACGTCCATCAGGATTTTCTTTTAATCCCGTTGGATCATCCTATCAGTGCTTAAAGCATGTTTATGTGTAATGCAATCCATCTTCCTCGGTACATCTCTACTCCCTCCTGCTTTCCTGTCTCGTTTTTTATTATTATTTATTTTATTTTATTTCTTTTTTTAATTTCAGCTATCATTCAGAATAGTTTTTTTAGCTGGTGATACCGATAACTATACAATGGGGTGTCAGATGGCATATTACACAATGTTTTAAAATAATTTGTTAGCTGCAACCCATAACTTTTGTCACTATATCTCTGTATCAAATATAAAATTTAATTGCAAATTAAAAGTCTAACTGTGTCAAACTTATATTGTACCTGACTGCTCAAATTATAAATCATTATTAAAAGTTTACTAATCAAAAGTTACAAATAAAAAGACAGTTCTGGACAATTTGTGCTCAATAATTTTTGAATTTAATTTTGATTTAAACTCCAAAACGTTTCTGATTCCAGCTTTAACATTGACTACATTTCTTTTAAACAAAAATTTGGGTAATTAATGACGGGAGTGAAGGTAGTGATAACTCTTCTGTTAGTTATAAAATATAAAATCCATAAGTCTGTCTCTGTAATATGCATTAATATTCCTGATTATCTATCAACACTTATTTATTTTTGTTCAACGAATACTATTCTCACCCAAAGCAAGAATCCAGAAAAAGTCGGATCTTTCAAAATTGTCTGTTTTGCACCTCTTTGAACACCTGCTCAATCCCTTCACGCAACCCTCATTCTAGGCTTGGAGGTGTGGGGTTCCTCCCCCTTGTTCATAACTAACTGACTGCACAGTTTGATTAAAAGCGCATTTGGATGGTAGAGAAAAAAAACCGGCCCATCCTCCATAATTAAGATCACTTCCGAGATTATACACGACAACAAAAGTGAGGAAAAGGGAATCCTGCGGCCAAGACGAGTGGATGAAATACAAGGGCAGGAGACGGGGTAAACCCCTCTTGTGCCTTGATCAAACGTCCAGCCGAGGAAAGAAGGACCCCCACTGCACACAAACAGAGAAACCAAACACTTATCCGAACGGCTCGTGCTCCACATATCAGGTAATACGTTCGGTGCGCAGTGACAGAAATCATGTCACACATGTACACACAAAGGCACACATAGCAATTTCACAATAAATCCCTGAATTAGAGGAAAAGAAATAACAAAGTCCCCCCAAATAAAGGCGCTAACACATAGACACATACCATGGAATCAAACAAACATTTTCGTATGCAATAACGCAAATGCACACACTCCATTTCGGAGTAACAATGCTGCAGGTGCTGTGCAAGTCTAATGAAGACAAATAAACGTGCGGGAGTGCCTAGAAGTCACATAATAACAAATAAAGATCAATACTTCTCAGAGGAGAATTATTAGCCAGCTTTGTGAGTTTTAGCCAAAAGCCTCTGGGTGTGATTTGTTCTGTCTCACTCATAACTTCCCTTTCTCACAGCAGACACAGAACCCCACATCACATTTCTCTTTCTCTCGACTGCTGTGGTTAGGGCGCTCACTGAGGCGTTGCGAGTTAAGTGGCCTGCCCAGAGGGAGCGCGGAGCTACGCCGTGGCCCACCTGGGCCTTGATCCCGAGACCCCCTGTGGTCAGAGGTCCATCTCCTTAACCGTTCCTCCGCGATGCTTCGCATTACCGCGGCCGTCCTCAGCCTCCAAACCCAGCGCGGGAGGCCATTAATATAATCACAGGGATGTAGCGTGCGCCGGAGAGCCCCGAGGCTACGGCAATCAGCGGGGCTGAGTGAGGGGAGAGAGAGGAAGAAAAATATATAAACGGAGGGAAAATCTCCCAAAGCTTCCCCGTTCGGCTCGCGCTGAAACAGGATCGCGTCGGATCATCATTCCTGGAGACGTGGGACGAGAGGGGGGCTGAGGTTTGTGCTTTGAAGGGGACCTCCCACGACGGAGAGCGTCTGGGGGAGGGGGGTGGGTTTAAGACTCATGAATCTTCTCTGCCCAACCTAAGCCTCTCTAGTTAGTTGATCTAACGATGACTGGTCACAGTACCATCATCATGCAAATTTAAACAGAGATGATCTTTTAGCCGCCTGATGAGGGGGCCACACATACAGCGGAAAGTGTAAACGATCAACACCGGTCCACGGGCCCCTTTCTATGCACAGAACGCATCACCGTCGCCTCGACTTCGCTCTGGAAACAGCCAATATTCATAACGTTCTGATTAGCTTCATGAAATTAATTCCTTAAGCATCTTAGCAAAATCCAAAATACCAAAACCCTATAAATACCATTCTCACAGAAAAAAATCTAAATCATTAATATTATGTTTACATGTTGCAAAATCACACAGACATTTAATCTACACTGTTTACAGGAAACCGACTCTCTAAAAAGCGTGAAACAACTCTAAATCTACACAAAATTGTTTTTTATGAAATGCATATGTAGGCAGAGAACAAATACAATCTGCCTTCCACAATGTGTTTTCGGATGTGTCCAGTAACAGAGATGCCGGCTAACACGGCACCTCTTTTATGAGTTCACTTGACCTTGGAAAGCTGAGAAGGATGCTGGCTGTTAATCTGACACAAAGAAGTCATGCATAAAAACTTGCAGAAGTGTAACTGAACTCTGAGCTGTCCTCTCCATGCACGCTTTCCATTTTTCCCCTCTAAACTTCCAGCCTCCAGTCGTGTGGGTTTGGAGTGGATTGGATTGTCCACATTACCGCAGGCTGATCTATACTGACAGCCTTATTTACAAAATCGTGGGGAAGAGTAACAAGGCAAGTTACCCCACACTCTCTCCTTCACTCACTTAACTTCGCTTTCTCCCAATTACAACGATTGGCACGGACGCCATAACAAAGGAGATGAAACAGGCAACTTAAGAGACAGACAACAACACTTCGTGATCAAGACTGAAAAAAGGGAGCAGGCGAGAGAACAAAAACAATAACAGACAAGAAAGAGGGAGAGGGAAAAAAGCTGATTTGTGAAAATCGGCAGAGATTGTGGGAGATGTGTTATGGGTAAGCGTCGGCAGGAGGGGGAAAAACACATCTTAAGACTTTAAAGGTGTGTAAAGTAAGCTGAGCATCGGGGGAATTCTCTCTGAGAGGCCCTTTAAATTTCACCTCTGTATTAATGCAGATAAATAAAGGCACAATTCCCTAAAGTAAATACTGTTTAACTCTCACCTTCAGCAAGAGTTAGTTAAAGTGCTTCTCACAAGACTGACAGTCCTCTACAAACGCAACCAGGAAATGCATAGCGACTTGAAACATATAAATGGTCATATAAATATATTTTTAAAAATATATAAATCTGCAGCATTTAAAAACACTGACATGCAAAGATGTTAACTATTGGACATTTTCTAGCGAATAACTTCAAATGTGCACAAATGATCAAATAAATAAAGTCTCCTATTACTTCAGAAATAAGATCTTCAGAGGTCTGTATTTTGGCCAACTTCTTTAGCATGCGGACTGGCCCCTCGAGACAAAAATGAGCAAATATAGCACAAATATACAGTACTTGGATACTTAATATTTGTTCTGAAAACTTCCAGGCAGGTCTGATTGCTCATATGACACTGAGGTCTGAAGACTGGCTGGTGCTGGTGTGTGTAGAGGGATGGGGAGGTGTGGGGTGGACAGTCACAGAGGTTCATGTGTTCAAAGCTCGGTATGCTCATTAGCATTCAGACCTATTTATTTACTTTAAGGTTGCCGGAAAAACAGTACAACACTATTAGAGCTTTCGGAGAGGAGAGGGAAAATGATGTTTAAAGGCTGCATTTGCTCAGTATTTGCAAAGAGACGTTTCGGTACAAGATGCATTCATTTTTAGAATTTGTAAAATTCCATATAAAATGCGAAAATGAACATCTTCAAATAGCAAAAGGCATTTAATTTCTGTGCTTCATTTTTTATTTTATACGAATTTACTTCTATATTCCATTAACACGTATTCAATATCAATTCCATTCTGTTTAAATTGTTATGTTTAGGTCATATATCGGGAGATAGGCCCCCGATGTGATCACGATTCAAAGTATCGGGACAGACGTGCAGAGGCATTAAAGAGCTTTGCAAACAGGCGGTCATGTCCCTGTCTGATATCAAGCGGCAGTTATCAGCACTGCCACACACAGATCTCTCGCAGCCTGTTCAAGAGCACAGCACAGATATGTTAAGTACATCACCCTCTCTCTCTTTCAACATCTCTATCTTTTTCTCTCTCTCCCTTTATCCCCGTGCCAGTGGCTCTCTCTTTCTCCTCCGTATGCCATCTCTCCCTCTCTCTCTCTCTCTGGTTAGGAGCTGCTAATTCACAGGGTCTGATCTGTCTGTAAGGCTGGAGACGCCAATGCTATCATTATCAGCCAATTCAGCCAGCCGTTAAATGGAGGAATCAGGAGACATTTGCTCTCCTCCACTATCGCAATGACATCATTACCGGGAGAATCAACAGCACAAGCACTATGACCGCGTGCTAGTGCGACCGTGTAAGTGTGTGTGTGTGTGTGTGTGTGTGTGTGTGTACGAGCATGTATGCATACACCGTTGTGTGATTGCATGTGTGTTTGGAACACATAAAAGGGTCATTTTCAGGGGAAATTACGGGGAGTAAAAATAACACAAGCCTACCTGTGAGATACCGGGGACCGGGGCACACTGTCAGCTGAAAGTTCCCAAGTGCAGAGCGTGAAGAGAGAGCGAGAGAGAGAGAAAGAGAGAAAAAAAGAAAGTGAGTGAGAGTCGTTTGCACATACAGGGTAAATGGCAGCTCGCCGCTAGCTGTGGCACTTTTTTCCCAAGCCCTCCCTTCCCGTTTCTCCCCTCTTTTTCTGTCTCCCCTCTCGAACACTGCGCTAATAGCCACCTGTGAACCGCACAGCCATATGATCCACTCCCAGGCCTCTGGAGTGGAGTCACCTCTGTGTTTTCGGCCCCCTCCTCCAATGATAAATCATCATCGTTTAGCTAATATCCGTTTTTAACCTCTCTCCCTGATTAACAACACTCTTCCCCCCTGGATACGAACCGCTACTGCTATAGCGCAGCTAAACAGCTTGCCTCTTCTCTCTCTCTCCTAATTTCAGTTTCTCTCTTTCTTTCAATCCCTTTTCCCCCAACACTTTTCAAATGATAGGTCCTTCAAAGATAGGACAAATAACATTTCATTAACCATGACAGTCACGTCTGTTTGAAAGGGTCACTATCAGCATTTTAACCTTCATCTGCTCAAGAACAGGAAAAAAGACGCATGCATTTTAATTAACCAATAAAAAAACAATCCTGAGTCCCAAATAAGAGAGGGAATAAAAACAGATGTTATGGATTATAAAGTGTCTGTTCCCGAGAAAGCGCGTAAATAAACCGGCGTAAAATCACAGTGGCGATTATGCACGCAGACACAAGCAACGCAAATACACCGAAGCTTAACGCGTACCTACGGTAAACACTAACAAGGTATTAAGACACATACGCACACCCTTGAGGAAGCACACAGATAGAGGCAGAACAAATCAAGCACGTGTCGCGTTGCACCCCTAGTGGAGGAGGGAATATAGTCGGACTGCCCGTGATTAGGAATTGTCAAAATATTTGCGGCGGAGGAATTCCGACATGCGAGCGGCATGGGCTCCCCTACAAAGGACCCATCTTCCCTGAGTAACAAGTGAAGGGAATGAATGTCGACAGAGAAGCTAAAATCCCTCAGGCTAAAGAAATCCAGCTATTGTAATAATAACCCCCGAGACCTGGCTGAGTATGTACAGCTTTCAGAGGTACTTCTCATCCTATTTGTAGCCCCGGCAGTGATGTACGTGTGTAAGAAACACAGCGTCTAGGTCACTTCACTACACATACACTCCCTTAAACAGACTCCTTAATCCCTGTGCTCTTTTTATCATTTTTTTGGAGGCAAGTGCAACCTTCTACTACAAATACTCGCTGGGGTTTGTCTATAATACTATAATGTATTTTTTCATCTCTCTCCTCATTTTTTTTCCCTTTTTTGTTCCACAAGGCAAGTTTCATTAAAGATCCAATTATGCAAATCAGGTCCTGAAGAGCCAGTTGAATATGCAGTATAATAGTGTACCGTAATAGTTCAACACAATATACTGCATCTGAGGCAGATTTACGAGGCAACATAACTGCTACGCCTCCGTCCTTTGGAGAAAACCTCTTGATCATAATTAAAGGTGCAGGGTCCCCTCTTTACTTCTCACTGTCGTCCATTTTAACTGGGCCGCCCTCCAGGGGACCGCTGTCCCCCGCGCTCGGGGGCGCACCCGTCAGGGTCACGACCTGGAAACAGTTCAAGGATAAGCGTTGCTAAACTCCTCCAATTATCTGGGGACATCTTGTAACGGAGATGCCCTCCGATCCACGCAGACCACCCGGCCACCAGAGGTATCCGTCGCTATTTTTGGTGCCTGTGCAGCGCCGCAAATATTTACCAGTATTTTAAGAGCTCGGATTAGAATGCAAAACAGCATAATAGCCTGTGCTTAGGGCCAGTGATTGACAGGAAGTTGCTTGTTTGCGTAAAGCCCGTCTGAACGATGACATGGCTGCAATTTCGTGCTTCTCGCTAAATTAAAAACAAGCCGTCGTGTAACAAAGTGCCTTATAGGAAATAGGAATGCGGTTATTAAAAAAAAAGTTGATTCAATAAAGTTACAATTATACCTATTATTGCACTTATGAAAAAAACAGATGGAATGGGGTGTGGTCGGGTGGGTGGTTGTGCTGCTAAATAGGTGTGTCTCTCTGGAAAAAGGGTAAGGACATAGTCGAAGGCTGCCCGTGTCTCCCAAGGCTGTTTAAACCTGCCCTGATTCGACACTCTTTATAATGACCACATATGCCACAGTCCTTCTATACACTGTCTTCTCTATATACTCAGCAGAGAAAGAGAAATGAGAAAATGAGAGCGAGAGAGGAGTGTGTGTGTGTGTACGTGGTGTTGGGGGATGAATTTTGTCCACCCATTCTCTCTCCCAGAGGAGAGAATTATGAGAAGCGAGAAAAAAACTTAGTAGGACACAAAACATCTGCACACATCTGTTCAGCTCTGTCATTTGCGCACGGGCTAACTTTAACTGTAACGTACGCTTATTTCCCACTGCTCAATATTTCTCATAGCACCATTAATCTATCTATACATTTTCCTCGTGGAAAGTGCCTCGGGGTGGAATAGAGCAAGCTGTATAACCAAAGACCTCTCTCTCTCTCTCTCTCTCTCTCTCTCTCTCTCTCTCTAGACAGACAGACGCTCCTTCTGGTGGCACCCTGGCATGAGGCAGTGGAGACAAGATCATCCGTCACCACCTCATCTGTCAGGGCACTCTTTATTCTTAGATCACACACTGACTGACGTCTGTGATTAGCCCGCTCAAAAACTTCCACTCCTCTACCCCCTCTTTCCCTCTCTCCCTCCTTCTCTTTCCAACAACTCCGAAAAGCCTTAGAAATCATCACTCATTTATAAGTGACATGTGCATAACGAAATGTCCTTATTCCACTATAATTATTTGTTAAATACAAAAGTTGACATCTGTCAGTAACCGAACATTCCCATTTATATTACGTAAAGTGACATGCTGAACTGTGTCTTCGGCTGTACACGGCGGATATTGAATGACAGGGAATTATGCGCTTAATCAATTGGATAGGACAGGCATTGGAGTAATGTGAGGCACTCCTTTTCTAAATGTACTTTCAAAGATTCTATAGCAGCCGGTATAAGACCCCACCCAGAGCTTTACACAAACATGAGTTTGGAAACAATACTATTAACACACACACACAAAAACTGGAAAAAATCTCTTTTCCTTTGCTTGAAAAATAAAAGATTATGTCACAATTCTGTCCAGACGGGTTGTAAATATGATTACCAAAGAAACATTACATCCGTAAGTTAACTTTCTGTATCAAGGTCATTAACAAGCACCGTCTAATGCTACTTTGTTAAGCAAAGAGCATCGTGCAGGCCCCCCCAACAAATAAACACGACGCTCTAGGCGTTTGGGGATTCTACAGCCAGAAAAGGAAAGGCCCGAGTTAAATAGGAAGGGAACGCGGGCGACGACAAGGTGGGGGTGTGGGGTTGGTGTCTCCACAGCACATATCAATTAATACCTAAACACCATGGCCTTGCCTGCCACACCATCCCTCCAGAGTTCCCTGGCTAGGGCCTGGGCATCTGGAAGACAATTTCCTCCAATTAATAGGAACGGGAGGCATTTAAGTGTGCAATGGCTGTTTGATCAAGTCTCCAAGGCTGAAGCACAGATCCATCCGGCTAAACTGGAAACTGACAGGCCTAGAGACAGACTGTGTGAGAGAGAAGGCTGCATATATTCGTCTCTCCTGCCCGTTGGCATTGCCCTGCCATCGGCTGTGGTTTGGGCCGACGATGTGCACCTCCACACACCGGGGCTATTGGTGACGGCGGCGGCAAACGCACAGACCTGGGGACACACTGATGCTCGAACGCTGCCAAATTCTGCCACACAACACACACTTTCCTTGCCGATTGAGTGCAAGACGCATATGTAAATGAGAGCGTACACACCAGGGAGGAGACATTTTGACAGGATTGGCTTGGTCTGTTTAGCCCCATCGAACTGCTATCAGTTGCACTGGCAAAGTGTATTCGCAAGAGTCTTCATAACACCCTCTCTCTCACTGCATTTAAACGAGTTTGATATTTTTCCTACCCGAAAAAACATTTTGTTTTAAAGATGATAAATTCAATGTTAGCATGATATACGTTTTCAGTTAAACTGCGTTTGTGATGGCAAAAATATTATTTAAAAATAATAAACTAACCCTGAAGCAATTACAACAACAACAACCTCTTTAGGATTGTCCCTGCTATTTTTCTTAGTTAAGCTAGTTAATAAATATATATTTTAAATAATGTTTTTATTTAGGATCAAAAATAAGTTACATTAAATGTTAAAGATAAATATTTTGTCCTAAAATTATTTTGTAATTTAAATCTTGTAAATAAATGAATCATACATTTGTATAATAACAATCAGATGGCTTCTCAATTATAACACACACACACACACACACACACACACCATGCATAACTATTTTCTATTCCTTTGCTATTTTTCTACATCCTCCTAACACACTTTTCATTGATTTATATATTTTAATTTATAAAAAAGACAACAGAACTGTTTTTGTGGTTATATTAATGCTGGCCTTTCAAATGTCCACGCAAAATTGTGTGGGATTTTGAAAAGAATGTGTGACTTGACTACATCACAATGTCATTTCAAATCAGAAAAATGAAAAGAGCTGACAAAAATGTCTACGCCCAGACACAATTACAGACATAATATCCGTTAAACAATGACGGTACATCTGTACCGCCTGCTATTTGTCCCTTTTTATGAACAATGAACCTGACGAAAAAACAGTTATCTCATTTCAACACTGCGGAAGATGCAAACAAACTAAAAGTATTGCCAGAGCTGAGTGTGTGCGTGCGTCTTATATTCCTGAAATTAAGTAAAAGTTTTTGGTCATGCTAATTAAAAAAAAGTGCATCTGGATCAAAGCACGAGATCAGTTTTGGTAGTACATTATAAGTCTGCACTAAGTGTCTAAAGTATGTGCAATAGATCGAGGCCATGCAATCTGTCATATCATTCTGACCCTGAGAACCTTTAAATGTCATAATCGGGATATTTGTGAACTTATAAAATATGCGCCAAACAATGCGTGGAATTATATGGCGTGTCTAAACGCAGCTTTGACGCGATTGTGCTTACATATATTTAATCTTTTCTTCAATAATTCCCGCACTTGCCGCGCGCATTTCTCTCCTCATCTTTAATTCTAACAACTTTCTTTGCCTTTTTTCCTTTGCCCATTATACATCATTTCCCCAAGCGACAATGTTCGCAACAGTCGTTAAAATCTCCATTTCCAGGGGAGATGTGCATGTTTTTCTGCAGATAAAAAGGTTTTTAAGTCTGATATGACATTTAGCCCTCAGTTGTTGAATGCCATCATAAGGCTTCTGTTCATAAGAGGTCGATCACAGCACAAAATGGCAGGTCTCACCGGCTCTTCCATCTCACAAGTTTTGACACATGGCATGCACCGGGTAACTTTGATCCTAATTCTCCAACCGATCTGCGTTCACTTCAGCTGAAATCCTAAACGCAAACCCCTTGGGGCTGAAGTGAGAGAAAGTTTGAGCTGAGATTGGAAAAGCGGAAAGTTTCCAACAGCTTGGTATCTCTGCTTAGCCAGCAGCGAATGTAAGTCTGGTGCGCATAGCTGGAAAGCTTTAAAGCACCTTACGATAAATAATGCACGATATATCTTAATACTTCGTTAATGAAGTTCTGTCTATAAGAGTTAAATATAACACGGCGGTCTTTTTCTTTCAAGTAAGTTCAAGCAAGCGCGTGCAATGGCTTCCAGTGCGCTTTCGATATGAAGCTGTTTTATTATCCCGTGACAACAAACGACAACGCTTTAGACATGTAATGCCGTATCGTTTCAGATCAATGTAAATAAACGGCTTAAATGTAAACATGCAAACGCATCATTTGCAAAGCTGTCTTCTGACTTTTAAAACGCGAAACGAGAGAAAACCATCCGCGAGCCACTAGACTGATCTCGCCACTTCTTACCTTTAAATTTATCCAGACGTCCTGCGCGTAGCTACAAGATGCGTTGTGAAAGATTGTCTTCATTGAATAACGAAGCATGTCCACATGATTGAGCCGATCATTTTCTTATACTGCTGAGGGGGTTAAAGTATAGCCTACACACACGCGCGCGCTTCGGACCTGTTATGATCGTCCTCTCCTGAATCCTTTTCCCAACTGTTCCTCGCGCATCCCGAGTGATGAAAAAGCGCCTTTGATTTCCCCCGCTCAGTATATTCTCAATATAAACGCGTTCATTGATACCGATCGGCCAGCATCACAAGACATTTCCCTCATCTTCCCGTTCGGACTCCCCCTATCTGGACGGTGAAATGCATTGTACCGTTAAAAAGACACTCCATTGTCGTCCATTCACAGAGAGCGGAGAGAGTCTTGCGGTATTTGATGGGACTAAAAGCTCGACTCCCTGATAAAACAGCCCCGCTGAACGGAATATAATCTCTAATCGTCTATTTTCCCCATGCTAAGACGAATTTAACTCCATCCGATCATCTTATTGACCTTGACTTCCATGTAAACACTTATTAAAATCTGTCTATCCTCACGCACATTGTCAGTCCCGTTATTCAGACGAGGCGTAATTGGCTTTGATGCCTGTCGCCCTTTAAATAACACGACGAAAAAACACAAATGCAATTCAAAAATAGATGTTCTTACCTTTTGGGAAAACTATCTGAAGTCTTGAACGCTTGAGAAAAAGTCCAGTGAGATGAGATGAGCGGAGGGAGCGAGCATCAGTCAGTAAAAGAGAGAAGTAATGAGTGATAAAATGACGCTCATCTGCACTGTAACCTTGTGGCGTATTTAATGTAAATAAGCCGGTTATGTTGCACACGATCGCGCGCACACACACATGCATGCAAACAGAGAACGGCCGAGATGGGAAGCGCTTTTTTCCACACTTTTATAAGCTAACGCGTCGTGCGGGAGCGCATATTTAAAACAAATGCACGGAAAGCTTATCAGTTTGTAAATATGATATGAAATTGCCACTCAGCGAGGCGCGCAGTCTAACCAACAACCTCACTCTTCATTACAGAATGAGGAAACGGGTCCAGACACTGGTCGAGACACGAGCTCAGAGACGTGGGAGAGTGTCCTCTGAAAAGGTACTTCGGTGGGGACATGAAACTTTTTTGGGGCTGAACTTCAGCGGCAGGACAGTAGCGCTCAGGCCGGTGAGGTTTGATAGATTAAGAGGCAGAATGATGCAATTATATATGCAGTGTACCAAAAGCTACTGATTCAATAAAGTCTTTGTTCAGGGATTATATAATGATTATGTTGTAATTATGGGAATGCTTTGGTAATAATAATAAAAGAAAATGCTATCCAGGGGGACTAGATTCAGGGGACGCGAGTGCATGGGGCTTTGGAACGGAGAGAGAGGCTGATCTTGGAGAAAAGGACACTGATGCAAGGATGCAGACGGATTGATTACTGATTATATTGATCCTGATATAGATCCTGGTAAATCAGGAGGAGGAAAATAGAAGCAGTTGCCTAAAATAGTGAAATCCTCCACTTTAGTGTTTTTTTTTCCAACTGAGCAGAAATTCTGCATCCTAAAAGAGACAAACAAACAAATTATACATTTTATGAAATCAACAAATCAATACAAAAAACAACAACATAGTAAGACATATTTTCTATATTAAAAGGCTCAAATTGCCTTTAATAAATTATACATTTTTATTGAATTTATTAATTTGTTGTTTTGTTTATTTAATTACCTACTTATTATTAATAACAATATTTATTAGGCAAACTTTTATTTTGCATATTCGTTTTTTCTGTTGTTGTTTTTATGGACAAATTGCTTGACTGTTTTTATTTTTAATTAGAAAAACTAAATCATTAGGTTGCATTATGAATGATTTCCGTATTATGACCTGATGACATCTAATGATATGCCATATTTACACAGCAAGGACAAAACACTGGCTCTTAACATGATCCAGAAAACGGTTTTATTCTTTGCCACCTTTAAGACTAAAAGGTTTAACTTCTCACTCTTTTAGTGCAACAACACAGTTGCGTGTTTGAGGTTATTTAGTTTGTTCAAAGGAGCTTTAATTGTTATTAAAATCCCGAGGCAGAGGCTTGCCTTCTCTTTATTTTCTTTCCAGACAAAACACACGTTTTAAAAGATAGCACATTCATTATTCACTATGAAAATCAGATTCCCATGCTGCCCCTTAAACACTCAGGAATTCAGCCCGCATTTTCCAGTCTGATGTGTATGAAATTCCTTTTTGAACAAATTCCAAAATAAAAGTTGTGCCTCTAAAGAAATTAGCATAACCATCCCATCAATAATATCACTATCTCTATGGGAATGATAGCGAAAGCAGTAGGGGTGTTCCTTTACTCAATTCTTCATGGATTCTCTGTTTCTTTTGAACTTGTTATAGCAAGTCAAGTGATTCTTTATCGGTGACAGGCCTGACAATACACAGCGAAGACGGGAAAGCAGGTCAAAAGGAAGTTGCCATATGGACTTAAACATGCACTTTTCAACAATATAGGGCAGAGATCTCCTTCACACAGACATGTGTTTATCATTCTTTTTATTTATCATTTATTTTTAAGTGCTCAGGGTTAAATGAAGTTGAGACATTTGTTGCGGATAAAGCAGGACAGCTGTATTCTTGTTAAAGTGAATCGCTCGTCTGTGTCTCTTGTCTGTTTACTTTATTCGAGGTTTTTATGCAAACAAACAAATGTGGATTCGTTCAGTTTGGCTGGTATCCATTTTATGGATTTTGGCGGAACAGGAAGAGAATACGGTAAAATTGTCACGTTGTCTGGGGTGTTTGGAAGGGCAGCATTTGAGATTGATCATTTTGTCTCCGCAAATATCAACTTGTAACAGGAATCAAAAGGTCGAAAGATCCTGACGGCTCGAGTCATGTGACTCCTCACTGCCCACAAGCAACAGGTGCACGAGGGGAGAGAAGGGAGCGCTCAAAGCTTCTTTTCATATTTCCTTTTTATTCCCGCTTTCTTTAAACATTACACGTATGCATAAAGGCAATGTTTATATTTAATGTAGATATACAATTCAATCGCTGTATTATGTATGTGTAACATTTTAATCATTTGAACTTTAGATTTTTCTCTATATACTATTTTTCTAATATACTATAATATATATAGGTTCCTGCTGTAAGGTTGAGACTTGTGGGCCATTCATTTTGCATTACTGCGTTACTAAACTCGACTAGTTATTTTTGTGACATTGAAAAAGCTGTTGTGGGTAATACACTGCTCAGAGTATAACCCACAGGGTTTGTTTATACTATTAGACCAAGACCACACACATTCAATGTAAATATTTCAAGACATCAAAGTACATGCGAACACTGCATTTCATTTCCAGTGCACGCTCATAACAGTAACCAAAGTGTCAGAGTAAAAGTAAAAATTACTGAGTTTAAACACATTGACACTATGTACAGGATATGTATACTGTATATACTGTATACATTTTATATATAAATTTAATACGTTTTTAGATGATGGCAGTGTTTAGTGCGCTGTTTGCTGTTGTTTAGCAGTTATGTACAGTAGAAAAAAGTTCTTCAAAAATGAAATAAGTCATAAATCTACTTTACTGATCAGTCTGAAAGAGAGAAACAGAGAGGGAGAGAGTGTCACTTTAAACCAGCATGTAAAACACTAAAGACTGCATAAGCATTTCATCCAGGGCCAGCATGAAGGTCTACATACAACCACACCAGAATGATTTTCTCATATGGAAAAACGGGAAGGGGGCTACATTACTTTTTAAATTGAGTTTCTCTGAGCATAATCTGTTCCAGGTCTTTGATGAACAAATGTTCTCAAAGTATCATGCCGACTGATTTAATGAGAAGGGAGTGAGCACAATTTCAAACAATCTGATTTTCTGAACCTTCTGTGACTCTAAACTTTTAAAATTGCACTTAAGAATTGCATCAATTACCCTTTAAAGTATGACATCCACTAACTAGGAGCCCTAGCATAACAAACACACGCTATGCTGTATTTACTTCATATCCTCTCATCAGGATCTGATACATTGGTCCCTTATGTGAGCCCCTCTCCAAGCTCCATTACTGTTTTCCTGTCTCTTCACTGGGGGGTGGAATACATGTTTGGCAGATCCAAAAGTCTAACGATGATTTCGTGAAATATTACAGAAGCAAATATTTAGAGCCGAGTTCTACGTTTTCAGCGTTTCGGTGTGATGAGACTAGAGGGGAGAGAGCACGTTTTCCATATTCTTCAGGCCACAGTTTAGATAATGCGTCTGCTCCGAATCCCACCC
The DNA here is from genome assembly GCA_026939265.1 of Oreonectes daqikongensis. Classification (NCBI taxonomy): domain Eukaryota; kingdom Metazoa; phylum Chordata; class Actinopteri; order Cypriniformes; family Nemacheilidae; genus Oreonectes; species Oreonectes daqikongensis. The sequence goes on along the minus strand of JAOTQM010000343.1, from coordinate 3,874,672 downwards.
ACTGCTGATGAACTGAGAGAAGTGTATAATGTCGATGACTTATATCTGGACCAATGCTAATTTAAATCATCTGAATCAACGTCTAGCTTAGGAACAAAAATCTAAATGAAAACATGTGACTCAAACTGACTACAAACAATGTTGAGCAAAGGGGATTTAATAATGATTACATGCTTAAATTATCCAGGCCATTTTGAGAATCCATCACTCTTATATCTCTTAGAAAAGCAGGCGCTGTGTTTGTGTGCGTATCTCTGCGAGAGTTTGCTTCACAAGAGGAGCTACGACGCACAAACAAACAAACAACAACATTAGCATTGGGAAAATTCAGCTTGCTAATCAGTGTCTAAGTTGCTTCATTATAACATTAGCTTCTCTTAATCTCAGTCTTGAGACCTAGAAAAACAAATGATTGAACTTTGACACACGGTTTAACTTAAACAGCGCCATAGAAGAACATGAGGAAAACCCTTTAAGATGTACTCCTCGCCCTCACCCCAGTTCAAACACAGTGTTGCCTCCTCTTTAAAGTCCATATTTCTGTGAAAGCGAGCCATCATATTTTACTATTACCTATCAATTGGTTTCTAATCATGGTAATGAGGCGTCTGCCGTTTGGTGACAGCGAACTAACGGCCTCCATGGGAGCATTAGGGAGCCTGGGTTATGCTGTGGGCCGTTAACTACCTACAGGCGCTTGCTAATGGCTCCAAATGACCTCCTCAGTGGCTATTAGCACATAATTAGAACCTTGCAGACCATCAATGACTTCCACCGGACATGCGTACCTCTTTGGTTTTCTCCTCCTTGCTCCCCCACTTACTATTTAATGGTCAGATTATGGTGAGGTGCCGAGATGCGACCACAATTGCTGCATTAAGTTGTGTGTGGCCTGCGGGCACGCGTTGCCACGTATGGCGAAGATGCGATGCAGAATCGCTGTTTAAGGCCAACTACAACTGTTATGTGGCGGCAGGAGAGATCTTTGACTCCACCTATACGTTTACAAACTAAAAAGTGAATTCCTGGGTCAGCTATTTTGACAAGATTTGACTGCAGCCGTAATTCAGTCGCGCAGTATAATTCACTGCAAACCTGCCGACAGCTTGCATTTCCTTTAGCACATCAGTGTAAATATCCAGTGTAAGAAAATAGCATAAACAAACCAACTAAATATCCAATATGACACCTGCTATCTTTCCCCAACATCAGTGCCCCATCCGTCCCGGCTTCTTTTACTATTTTGTTCTATTGTTGTGGATCACGCAGAGCGTAAAGTGCAAGGCACGGCCACACCGCACAAACGGTTCAGTCACACCAACCTCTGTGTACACTTAGCAATGCTCTCCAGTTACCCAGAACAAAGGCCTGCTTTAGTGGGTTAATGTCAGCTCAGGAACTGTGGAGAACAATAGCAGAGCTGGAATAAAAAGAGGAATGCACGGTTTTATAAAGCAAACACCGCACGGCACATCTATGCGGTGGCAAGTGCTAAAATTATCAGCAAATTATCTCTCCTCACCTCAGCAGTTATGTATGTCATCTGTGAAAACCGCAGACTTTGTGGCGAAAGTATGAAACCACTAATATAAGCTGAAGATGGGAATCTTTCTAGGTCATCAACAAGCCTTGGACAATGGAATCTAAAATAGATGATGACATGGTGACAGAAACAAAGTGCTCCAATGTATTGTTTTTTTGTTTATGCAAAATTTTATATACATTAATAAAAACGTATGTTGCATGTGACACTCATCTGATGCTGAAAACTGCCTCAAAAGCTTCTTACACAGTGTTAAGAATGTGAAAAGAGTGTGGCATGCACAGTCAGCATTGCGCTTTCTAGAGGCCAGAGACAGAACTGCAAGAATCTCTGCACATTTGCGGCTGGAGAAGCCCAGCAGACAGTCATGAGCAAAGGTCACCCACTCTGTGGTCACAATCACTTCCTGCATTCTGAGTGTCCCAACCCACAGACACCATTTCTGATGTGTTTTCTATGTCATGAGTTTGAATCATTGCCCATGTTGCCACCACCCTCCTCCCTGACTCCAGCCTCTCTCTCTCTCTCTCTCTCTCTCTCTCTCTCTCTCTCTCTCTCTCTCTCTCTCTCTCTCTCTCTCTCTCTCTCGCTCTCAGACACTCTTAGCAGAAGCATTCCCTGAATTAATTTGTTTTCATTTGCAGTATGTCAACTGAAAATATGTAGTTGTTCTCTGTGGCAGAGCAAAAGAATCTCTCTCGCTCGAGTCTGTTTCTGCTTCATGATCATTAAATCTGTATGTATGTTTTTTACAGTGCAATGGCAGTAAATACATAAACAGCCTGCTGTAGCTCTCTCCTCAGCTGCATCTGTGGTGGATCCCTCTTCACAGTGTGCCATTCCGCAACATTCCCCTAGTGTTTGTCCTGTGTTGTCAGAACGTTGCCAGCCACCGCTGCTACAATGTCAGGCCAATCCACTGCCAAAGAGCAGGGACGGCGACCGCGGCGGGTCCCAATTATCCGCGGGACGACGGCGTTGTCCAAAAATAACCTCTTTCCCCTATTTCTGGATTGGCCGCCCCTTTCTGTGGGCAGTCCACCTCTCTAGCCCATCTGGCAAGAGGACAAACAAAATCTTGGTTGTTCTTCAGTCGAAAACCTTTTCCCTGTCAGGAGAAAAGCGCTGGAAAATAGCTTCACACTGTCATCAATTTCTTCACAGAGAACAGAACCCTGGACATAGTTAATCAGTGAAAGGGCACGCCTCCAAAACGCCATTCTTCTGTAACAGCATTAGCACAGAAGTAAGATTTACAGATCACTTAATGTTCCTGAGTCCTCTGCATAAAAGTATATACAAAGGTTAATATTGTAATAATATCTTCCTGGAGGGCATTGCAATCATTATCTCTCCAGAGATATCAATTAGAAGCACTTTACAGCAGGTAATGACAGAGATTCCGGTCCAAAATGACATTATTATTATTATCATCATCTATATTCCTGTACTGCCTATACAAGGCTGAATAGGCAACGTAAGTTCAGCAAAATGTAGATGAAGAACAAGACATATCAAATGATGCACATTAATCTTAGTTTTATGTGGTCAAGCTCGCAGACTAACAAGCTTTATATATGACCCCCGTGCCCTGGCATTTCTGGAAGCGTGCAACAGTTGTCCGCACCTTGGCTTTGCGTCCATCTTGTACGCTGCTCGTCTCTCTTTTGTTTTCAGAAGATAACATACAGTAGACTGCATGGAGGCTGGATGCTCACAAAGCAAACAGAAACAGTGATAGACACACATCACAAGTGAGAGACACAAGGGAAGCAGATAGAAATGATGGAGGCAGTTACGAATCAAAAGCTTTTGCGGCTGCTCGGCTAATATTTACTTGCCACCGAACACAGATTTACGCCATTGCTTTCTCTGTTTGTCTAGAAAGTAAAAAAGCAGTCGAAACATTGGAAAAGTTACTGACTGACCTTTGGGCTTAGCTAGTAACATTAATAAGGAGGATTTGTTACGTTATTGACCCTCTTATCAACACCATGAATAATTCACAGCCGGGCCAGCACTTGTCCAAAAGCAGATGAGAAAACTGCACCCATGCCTCTGACTGTTGATTTAGCAGTTTCATATTTAATAAGGGGACTAGAGCGCTGGGAGGCGCCTTTTTTTTTTGAGAGATTTAATTGGGCGCTGGTGACATCCATCACATGGTTGTCATGACCATGACCTTTCGTTTGGGGCTATTCATAATAAGAGAGTTATGAGCCGGTTCCTCGTATTTCTAGCGACTCACTCCTCCGTTTGTGTAATAGATGCCGCAGCATTTGTAAACCTTATCTTACAGGGGTTGGTTAAAGCTAGTGTGCGCGACCCGAACGGGATTTATTGCTTTCTGTCAGGCTGGTTAGGGAAGACGTAAAAGGGTGCGAGTATTTGAAGAAGGATGACTTAACATGAATGAATGCAGTCACTATATCTAAGTTTGAAGCAAGGGGCCTTGACACTGATTTACAGAGAGCAATCCTATAGACACAAATAAGTATCTACAGCATGCGGGATATTTGAAAAAATTTTCAAATCTCGGTTTTAGCAAACAAGCTCTCCGGAGCTAAAAATGCCACGCGGAGAGAGGGAGCGCCGAAGAAACTGAGATGAACAGAGCGTAGTGGTTTGACATGGAAACGCTGTGTTTAAGGTGCGACACTTTAAAGTCTCTATCTCTCCATCTTTGACTCCACAGAACCGTGTAGCGACGAGAGAGAATCGAGCTTTACACGCAGGTTAATTTCATCAACCCCGTGGGCTCTGGGGAGAGAGCGGGTGCCTGAGGGAGCTCCCGACGCAAGCCACAGTTCCCTTGAAGAAAGTTGTGAGACAGAAGGTGAGAGAGGGAGAGAGGGGAAGGGTGAGAGAGAGAGTGAGAGATCAAATACAGGTGAGCTTGCTCCCTTAGGAGCACCAGATGGCCTGCACTACCCCCTGTGTTTGTGCTCTTAACTGCTTCGCTGTGTCGCCAGAACAATGGTCATTCACAAGCAAGCTCTCTTACACAACTCCTCCTTTATACATAAACATAAAGCCGTCGTACATTATTAAAGCGGGCCAGGCACACGTAATCTTTTCAGACTGGGACAAACTTACCACCATTGATATCTATGTATTTATTACAGCAATAGAGCAATATGAGGGTGAGGCGCAGAGAGATATCGGCTTACCCGAGGCTGAGAGGGAAATTTAAGATAAAGGATATTTAATATCCAGTTCACATCGCCAGGGCTAAGCCTTTAATAGCACGAGGGGTTTCCGTGCAGGTAATGCCTTTGTCTTTGTCTAAACACACTTCCACGGACTTTAACTGTAGTTGCGTAAAGCGTGCGGGTCACTGATAAATGTGCCGTAATGGCTCGACGTGGGAGATTGCCCATTTGTCCTGTCAGGTTATTAATGCACCTGGGCACTTCCTCCAAAGGTGTTATCTACCGGCCCAAAAAAAGAATGAGGCGATATATAATTAATTCACTATCTCTCTCGCGTTTGCCTTTGCTTTACAGTGTTCTTACATTTTGTCACATTGCATTAGAATCAAACGACGTGCGACGACGGGCTGGCAATAATCACTGAGACAAATATGCATGTATATTATTGGGAGTAACATTAGGCTGGTGACTTGCATTCCAGGGCACATTACTGTTGCTTATTTTGTGTCTAAATGATAATGAGCACTGGAATGATAACCTATATCATTTAGAGTGAAATATGAATTTAAAGCACTGCCTGCCATTTAGAGAGGAGAAATGTGTTGCGGAGATCATTCAGGTGTCTTCTGTATTCATTCGAAAATCAGCTTGCAAACGAAAGGGAACGTTTGAGTTTTCTTCGAGTGGTAAAAGACTATTGTTGTCCTAATTACGAGGGTGGCTGATGCATTATTTAACAAGCCAACATACATCGCCAGGGCTGGATATGAGTAAAATAATTTATGACAGGATCTCGTTTTTTTTGCCCCTCACTTTAAATCAAACTTCAATAAATGTGCCACCCCTATCCATTTTACATGAGGCCTTGGTGAAAACAAGTTGCGCGCAGGAGTCTGTTATTCAAAAAGTCTTCCGACAGCATGGGGTCTAAAACGAAATCACAACCGAGAACAAGGAGGTGCTCTGTGTTAGCTCACCTTGGGCTATGCGGAAAGACAGAAGAGAGGAAGAATGCGAGGAAGAGGAAAAACTCAAAAAGACGCCCCTCCAAAGCAATGCTATAAAAGTGCATTGTCAGGAAGGATTAAAGGGCGACCTAGAGAGGAAAAGAGAGATTTGCTTAACATAGGAATTGTTTTTTTATGCATTGTAAACTTCTTGTGTACCTCACTTTTGTTATCAATATGAATTCTTTGTAAGGCCCCCTTTGTGTAGAGTGCATCGCTTTGCGGCCCCCCAAATAAAACCATATAATCTTAAACTGAGAATTTTCTTAAAACCAAAAACAAATTCTGTTATAGAATGCTGGAACATCAGTATTTTGGTTGGTGGTCTTATTTTTTATGATAATGCCACAAAATCTATGGCCCCCAGTTTGAGAACCGCTGATTTAAAGTATACACACATTCCCTGGGAATCAATCCCATGACCACGTTACTAAAGCCACATGCTAGCAGTTGTGCGACAGTGATGCTGACCTCTGTTCAGCTCCTGTCCTCATGACAATGGCATCAGGACAAACTTTAATGAGCGCTAACGCAATGGGCAGACCTGTAGCTATCCATCATCAAGTGTGCTGAGAGAAACACTGCCGCTTAAAAGCACTAGCTGAACAGGCCCGGCAGACGAGGAGAGCGGCCATAACCAAATTTATATCATATTACGCATTGAAATGTGACCCCATAATGACATCACTGAAATTCAATCAAAGCCCTGATTCGGTATTACTTAAGTTGAACTAGTGTCCTTCCTCATGTAAAATTAGTAAATTGAATATGGTTGTTGTTTATGTTACAGCAGGCCCAAGACACAGTTTGATTTAGAGCGTTTTGATTTTCAGAAAGCCTAATTTTCAAGAGCGTATCTGAAGAGCCAAAATAGCCCGGGAAGTTGGCAGAATTTTTTTTATTGATTGTGGTTTACGTAATTGCTATCTATCTGTATTTGTCTACTCAAGCACGAGGGTCATGGATTACGTTTCAATGCAACCAGTGAACACAGCTAAAAGCCTTTGAGAGCAGCGAGGGGTACGACAGGAGAGGTTTGTTTTTGAAGTTGTTGTGTTGTTGACACTATGAGGGCTCTTTAACTGCTGGTATTGAGAGTGACTGACACATTCATAATTCTGCCATTATGTACTTGACTGATCTGCTCCAATGCTGATCTCAAAAACAACAGACTCAATGGTCCTGATGCATCTATAGATGCTTGGACGCCACTCAATACCTGGACTATTTTTTGGTTTGACGGAAGACACGAGAAGAACAACTGCTTGCTTGGTCGACCTATGTATTTTTATTACGCTTAACTTCATTGTTGCCGTTCTCCCTGCCTAATTATTTACAGTGAGAGAAAAGACAAGTCAAGTTGCTCTTATTTCATAAACACCAGCTCAATGTGTCATAGCACCAGTGCTAACTGGGCCTTGCCTTTCAACTTTAAAGGGATAGCCATTATTTATTCACCATTGTGTCATTTAAAACAAAAAAAAGTTTCTTTTGAGAATTGAAAGTCAACGGGGACCAATGTTGTTTGGTAATACCAACATTCATCAAAATATCTTCTTTTGTGTTCTGTAGACGAAAGTCATACAGGTTCAGAATGATATGAGGGTGAGTAAATGATATATATATATGAAATATTGAGTAACTATGCCTTTAAATGTGTTTTGGGATTAAATGTTAATGGGATAAAAACTTGTCTGCCTATACAAGAAAGCCCACAACAATTCCAACTGGACTGATGAATGATCAAATATATTAATTGAATGTATTTTTAGCACAACAACAACAACAAAAAGAAAAAAAGAACATTCGATTTTACATACTGAAAAATGTTCAATATTGTGATATTTTTTTGATCTGAAAATGATCATTCAGACTTAGATAACAAACATACACATAAAAATTTGACTTTCAATGTAATGTAAGGGTCATTGGCACGAAGTAGCTTTCAAGGTCATTGACAGTAAGTCACCCTTGTAAAACAATAGAAAGTTAACTTATTTCTCTTCTTTGCCAACTTTAAATGTTTAGAAAACATGCATTCTAAAAAACTGACTCCGACGAGCGGGAAAAAAGGCAAAGAAAACCAGAGCCTGTTGAATCAGACAGCAACAAAATGAATATTCTTCACCTGTCTGCTGATGTTGACTCCTCTTGTTTAGATTTCACAGTGGGGGGAGAAAAAAGAAAACCGCATATTTACTTTTAATTGAAAGGAAATTAAAGACGCATCCACATCCGCAAATGACAAAGGAGTGTCTGAGGGCTTGGGAACGATGATAGCTTTTGTTTAGGATGGATTTCATAAAGCACCCCACCCCCACTGATAATAATAAAGAAAAAAAGAAGTCTTGGACATTTCTCCAAATACAATTACCTCTGCATCACCTGATTCAATCAAATGAATTTGCATTCTGTTTGCATCCAATGTTCCGTGGCCCAGTAAACAAGACAGGGGGAATAAATCTGATGTGTTTTCATGGTTCTGCCTGCCCCCCTCGTTCGCTACACTTTATTTGGAATATTTGAATTCTCATGAATCTGTAAATGCACCATGTGTGGGTGAAATTAAAAAGCCTTTTTGTTTTTTTGTTTTTGGATGAAGTAAGGAGCGTCCTCTTGTGATGACAAGAGAAAAATGCTACATCTGAAGAAACAGGATGTTAGCGACTGCCCAGGAACATATGTTACATGAATCAAGGGAGGATAGAGATCGATACTTTAGTTAATACTGACCTTTGCTTTGACCTCACTGTAGAGAGTAAAGCTGGGGCAATACTAATAAAGGAATATATCACACAACAAATTCTGTCCCTAATTGCGTACAATAATGTTACTCCAAGACTGTATGTTGTCATTATGTCACCAATGAAACATTTTAGAAACATTTTCTCTGTTTTCATAGAAATCCTGTCGGTCAGACTAAAAAAGGCACCATTGATTTGATATCTGCACAGACGTGCTGCAGCAAAGGAGATTTTTATCAATGTATATAATACAATATACAAATATATATTGCATTTTGTCATATAAGAGTGAATATATTATAATATAATATCAAAGTATATAATTGAATATTATATTTCTGGTTCTGTGGCTTCAGAAGACGTTTTTGAGCTTAACAATGATCTTCAGGCTTTGAATTACATTTGAATGAATAAATATTCACATTTTTCTTGCACTGTCCCTTTAAAACTGATAATGGAAACCCTATACAAAATATAGTATTACATCTACATTATGACACATTTACCCAAGTACGCTGTACTGTAGACACACAACACAACACCACACATACAAATCCGCACACTCAGCCACCATCACATCACTGCTAGAGATGCACAGGAAGAAAAAGTCCATTGTTCTGTCAAATAAAAAGCTCTAATCTATCCGTCTTTCTCTCCTCCCACCACCTACTCTCTGAGACCAGGCTCATCTTCACATGTCTTCATATCCATATGAACACACAGAGGTGGGGGTCAGCTCGGTTAAAGACTCCCTTTATCTCACCAACATCATAAAGAACACGGGCCCGTCTAAATGTGTACATTTACTGATCTCTGCTCCACGGGGAGAGATTAAAGTGAGAAATAATATTGTAAAGATAATGAAGGGGAGAAAATGTGAATATGCAAATATTTCCTGCGGATATATGAATGTTAGGAATTTTTCAATGCTTTTGTAGCCTAATATAAAACATTGAGGCAAATGAGAAGTAGTCTAGCCGGCTTGTTCAGACTGGATTACGTTGATAACTGTTGTTGGCTTGGTTGTGGACCAATGGCATAGATGCTGTACATAAGTCAAATTTAAAGCTGGTTGGCTAAGGAAGTTTTGCTAGTTTAACTAGTTTAGTAGCATCACACAGTCAGAAAAAGTACAATCTGTCACTGTGGTGGTACCCTTGAAGGTTCCTTTTTCTCCCTTTACAGGTATACTAAACATAAAAAGTTGTTTATTTTTTAGGTACATTATTTTACCCTAAGGACCTACTGTGTACCCTTAAAGGGTTTATCTTATCTGCACTGTGTTTATCTCACCTGCACTGTTGTTTATCTTATCTGCACTGTTGTTTATCTTATCTGCCCTGTTGTTCATTTCACTGGTTTGTTGTTCATTTCACTGGTTTGCACATTTATCCCGTTATACTTCCCTGCTTGTAAAGTTGTATTGTGTATATATAGATTTATCTGTATATTTGATATTCTTTTTTTGATATATGTTTATTCTATGTTATCTGTAAGCAGCTGGGGTCTGAGTGTAACGCAATTTCAATCCTCCATTTGTATGTACTGTACTTGTGGCAGAATTGACAATAAAGCTGACTTTGACTTGACTTTGAAAGGAAACAATACAAGCAACGTAAAAGGTAAAATTTTGCATTTTTGACAGAACATGGTGAAAACCAGAACAGAAAAGACATGCGCTAGTGACCCTCAATGCTGTTTTTGTTCAGTAGGGTACATAAACGGACACGAATGTATGCAACAGTCTTAAACTATGTAGCTTCTTACCGGCCCCTATTCCTTTTTTTCTTTCTTATACTATGGTATAACTGAACACTTTATGCAACTGGAGAAAAATCAACTAACCTCTTAATATTGCAAAGTGTGTGACTGAACCATTGGGTAGAAAGTCTATAAAAGTTTGTTTTGAAAAATATAGTTTTTCCATTCTTAGCTGTTTTCATAAGTACAGAGGCATAAGCATACAGGCCGCAACGGTTTGATGTAGCAACAATACGCACATTGTACTGTATGGGGAGGTAAATACCACAGTTTTGATTGAGGGTTAAAGAAGAGAGATTGGGGTTGGTTTGGATTCCTTTAATGGCAGGCCAACCACTGCGTGTTGGAATAATAATTACGTAGACTATTTATTTTTAATTGATATGCCCTTTCATACTATGAAAAGAACAATTATGCAGAGAACTGCACGCCTCTCTCATGCACAGTATGCCATTGAAATAAAAAGGGTCCTATGCAAAATGAGAAAGAACAGTCATATTTCTGCCAAAAACCTTTTTCTGTGTCAACTTTTATATCAAAGAACAATAATTTTGACATTAAAACCACTCAACTCACCAGTCTAATATCATTTTTTGATGATTTGCTGGATTGATGGGGTATTAAAAGCAATGATACAAGATAAGCGCCAGTAAAGAAGGGAAAGATTTCATGTTAAGTGCATATTACATTCATGGGGTGCTGCATAATTTGATGTGAGAATATTTCTTATGGATTGTGTTATATGCAAAACTATTTTACAGTTCTGAAGTTTAGCTTTTCATATAAATAAGTGGCGTAATTACTACTAAATGGAGATCCCAAAATGACCACAGGGCTTTTTACAAGTGTCAAAAGTATTCATGGCTACTCTCTCTCTCTCTTCTGATGTTCGCTCAACTGTAACAGTGGGCTTGTTTTAGTCTATGTTAGTGGATGTTTCTAGGTCTCCCACAATTTTATGTGTCTGTTTTTCCTCTTATATATTTAATTAGGTCAGCAATAAATGAGAAATTGTGTCAAACTGCGACTCAAGAATTGACAAATCCTCAACACAATTCTCTCTGGAATAAATTATACATAGACTTTGAAAAATAAAAGGATAAATAAACGCACCATACATTATTCTGTTGACTACGACGAAGTAGAAATAGAAATCTTTTTTTCTCTTCATGTCTGAGTGTCTTACTTATTTAGAGACATATTTATTTATTTAAGTTGAAATAGAAAAGGCCGCGCAGCAGAACATAAAAGCAATCAGTCGCTGTGACTTAACAAGAATCTGCCCCTATTAAATAAACTCTAAACCCATCAATGAGAACCAGCTCAGTACATCAGCAATTTTCTGAGGCGTCTGAAGGAAAGACAAGCAGAAGTTAGTGTATTTATTTATTTTTTCCAGATTATCTTTTATAATCAACGGGAAATCTAAATTACGTTTAAACACTACATATAACAATAGGAGTTGGCATTTTTGCATGCATGTATGGGGGGCTGGTATTTGGATAGTTACGAGGTTGAATGTGGGCCGATCCCCTGTTTTCTTGCCTCCTGGAGATGCAAATGTCAGTTTTGAGCAGTTTGTGGACTCCCCGCTAAGTGCTTGGCCCATACCAAACCAAACTGCTTCCATCTTCTGGACTTCTGGCATTCCAAACCCCTGCGTCAGCCATCAACGTGTCACATGACAACTTACTCTTCAGAACCAAATCCATAACTGGGGATCATAAACAACAATTATCGGACCGTTTTCTTTTCCTAAGACCACTTTTTTACGAATCATTCCAGCTCCCTTAACATGATCTATTATTTTAATCTGTTACTAAATTTTTAACATAGTTTATAGCTCTTTTGTGCCTAAACAAATCACATGCCTCAGGCGACTTTATGTCATACGAAAACCAGAGACTACACAGGGAGCAACAATAGCGCTAAACTACTTTGGCACAAGATGACAGACACATTTAGAAAAAATAAACAAGACTGTGAGACAACATAACTTTGTCTCTGCTACTTAAAAATATCCGGTTTCATTGCAGTCCAGAAACATTCCCTAATTGGACTACAGATAAAGAAAGCAAAAATGTGGGTTCGTACTACTATTACAATGTTAGTGGTCTTAAAGCTAAGCTGTTGTGCCAACCCTAGCTACTCCATGTGGAAACAACTACTCTTCTTCAAACTGGACACGACAGACGTGGACACTAGTTTGCAAAGCAACAGCGGCGTGATGTCACCAGTTCAAAGTTTGGATTCAAAACACCCGCCTCCCCGCCTGTAGCCTTTCCTTTTGAAACTAGAGGCCAACTACAATAATCACGCTCGAGTCAAAGTACTTATCAGATGGAAGGGATGTGAGATTGCATCGAGTACAAATACACATCCCTGTTGCAGTGTGCGATTCAGCGGAGCAACACTGGAGGTGACATGAAAAGAAGGAGGGAGAAAAGGAGCTGCAGGATGAAGATATGGATAAAATAAGTGGGAGGTGAAAAGAATAAGAAGGAGGGGTAAAAAGTTGAAAGAGAGACAAGACCAGCTGATAGCGAAGGAGAGAAAACTTGATAAAAAGAGAAAGTGGGGGAAAAAATGAGACAGTAGAAATGGGGTAGGGTGGGTGGGTGCCTTGTATACAGCAACTCATTATCCCACAATCAAACCACTTCTTTTCTCTTACAGTTGCTCTTCCTCTGTCTTTTTTGTTTACGCTTTCTTTTCTTCTTTTTGTGTAACTTATTTATGAGGAGTTAGAGAGAATCTGCAGAGCTGTGCATTTCACTCTCAGTTTATGTCTAATTTAGTAAACATCCTTGTACAAGTCAGACCCGTCAACATCCCCTCCTCTCACCTCTGATTTAGATTGTGGCTTTACGTTGTAGGGGGTGAGTAAAATAAGAGATGTTTTGATCTAGTTAGCTTATGTCTCAAGTATGGATCTTATTTTAGTCTGTAAGAGATATAAAGTCGCTAACCGCATCACTGCATTGTGGTGGTGGTTCGGCTGTCATAGCGCATTTTCTTCATTTCTCATTACCTGCTAATGTGGACAGGGGCCAAAACCACTAACCAGCCCTCTACCCACCTCCAAGTACTCTCTCTCTCTCTCTCTTTCTTTCTTTCTTTCTTCGTCTCTGCCCCTGCTGATGGGCTAAATGGTCTGCCTGCTAACAAAAGGAGAAAGAGAGAGAGATGAAATATATTTTGACTGTTTCATGGAAAAACAATCTGACACAAAGTAATATTCATCTCCAATGAATCCAATATTCTTTTAGGAATGATATTAGACGGTATCTATTCTATCTTCCATTGTGTTCCCATCTGCCCTTTTCAGGATCTAAATTATGTGCATTAGTACGTAAATGGGCTAATGCCTGTCTGTATTTAGCAGGCTACATGCCGTGAATATATTCTCTGCTTCAAGAAGTAATTGGTAATTACAGTGGTCATTTAGGCAATCACTGTCTCTCCCAGATTCATGTCATTCTTAAAAATAACTAGCTCTTAACCTTTGACAGAATTCTACAGAAACTGTTCATCATCGCCCCCGCTTTGATTAATTTTGTGCATACACTTTCTCCCTCTCTCACGAGTGCGACCGCACACACGCACACACACGAAACTGTATCAATAATAGTGATGTTTTAGCATTTGTTAACAGTGACAGTTTGCTTCTCTCATCAAAACAGCAGAAAGACAGGGTGGGGTGGGGGCAGTTAAATGTAAGGTACTGTACTGTTCGAAAACCATTAGTTCCATTTATAAACAATTAGACAACAGGACACACAGGGCATTTAGCCTTATCATCTCTTCCTAATCTCTCTCTCTCTCTCCCTGCTCCGCCATGAACAAATTCAGTTCTTTAACTGTGATAATCTTTTGTCTGCTTGCTGCCGTATTTCACTTTCTTTGTTTATACAGTCTTATTCACACATTATTCATTTCCACGCATAATGAAACGGCGCACAGAAGAACTTTCAGTCTGCGGATACTGACTTTGAAAAATAACAAGGTCGACAGCTTTAGCTCCAAAACATTTCCCTGCGTGTCTCTTAAGATCTCCATTATGTTGTCTAAGGTACTAAAGGATCTTCTCCCGTGTCTTCCCCACACCAAATGTGATATCGGTTTTTGGTTTTTGCAAAACCTGACAAGAAGAGAGAAAGCCTTTTAATATCATGTCAAAATGGAACAACTGCTGCTAAAACAGGAACTGTTTAGAATTTTAAACGTTGAGCGGTGAAAAAAAGAAAGAAAGAAACGGAAAGAAATCAAAAGCTTCCCATGATGTTTTTATTACTATTCCTGTTTAAAAGACAGAAGTCAATATCGTGGCACTTACATGCCGCACGAGTGTCGCAGACGTGCACGTGAGAGGAAGGACTTTTTGGCTTTGTGGATTATGGCGTGAAGTATGGCTAGATGGAGAATGAAACATTTCCAAAAAATCTAATATTTGAAAATCACACAAAAAAAGGGTTAATATAATTTAACAGGCTCCCAGAATACTGAACCTTAAAATATGATTTGCACCCCTTATAATTTCTTACCCTTGCAACGTTTGACTTCGCTCAAATGGAGAAATGAAATGAAATTAAGTCAAAGAATGGTCCCTGTAATATTAATGAGAGTTTGTATGGTGTAATTTAAGCCTCCTTTTATGCCTGAGTTGCAAAGCCTGAATTATCTATTCAGAGGGATACAAAGTTTTACTGCCGTGAAAGTTTAAAGAATGTTCTTTCTGCTTCAGCCAGTGCAGAATAAGGCTTAAAACAGAGGTTAGTCTGTGAGGATCTTTCGAGTACAGGATGCCTTCTTTATTACCAACCTTTGGCCAGTCTGTCCTCCCAAATCCTAATATTAACTCTTATGAAAGAGACAAAGGTACCAGCTTCAGTTAAGCATGAAAACTGAGCCATTACAAATAGAACAAGACGTCTGTCACAGCAAGAATGAGGGCTGTCTGAAGCAGTTCATCCGTGACATAGCTATAGCGTAGTCAGTGAATTGCGGCTACTGTAGGTGAGTGATGTGTCAATATTTCTTTATATACATTTACAGGCATCAATTGACATCACATTGCGCCAGACCACCGGGTCGAATCTATTGTTAAAAAAAGGCTAAGAGACAAAGAATAATAAACCGAAAACATGTTAAGGCTTATGAGTAATACAGCTGTTAGAATTAGAAATAACACAATCAATATATAATCTAGTATACAAAGTAAAAGGGGAGTTTAATAAAAAGACTAAACTACATGCTGTCATCTCAGGAAACCTGCAGCTCAGCAAACAACTGATGCTTTTTTAATACATCAAAGCTTAAGAGCACATATAATTAAGAGTACATGAATATAATGTGTTTTTATTCTCCCTGGGGATTTGTTTTAGCTCTGATTTCTTTGATTGTATTCCCAGTAAAGCTCTCCAATTGTTTGTACAATCAAGCTGCAGGGACTGCATGTATTTGTGTGTGTGTGTGTGTGTGTGTGTACGACCAGCATAAACACTCATTCCAACGTGTCATCCCGTGTGTGTGTGTGTGTGTGTGTGTGTGTGTGTGTGTGTGTGCATAGCCGACGCGAGCGTCTGTGTGTGCGTGCGCGGTCACTGCCAAGCGTAAGCGTGTATTTGTGATAATTCGGATCACCGCACGAGCACGTTCTCGCTGACACCGCTTCCACCCAATTCCGGCCTTATAGGCATTATGGAGAAGATGCCGTGCTCCAACAGCACTCTGAGCCGGGCTGCGTCTCTGCTGTGTGCTTCTGGATTTTATCAAGATTTCCCGCTGAGCACCGATATATTAGTGTGGCAAACATATCTGCCAATTCAAACTTGCATCAAAAGCGTATCGACAACGCAGCCGAAACAGCATTTCCATGCACTTCGTCTTTTGAATTGCTAAAATCAGCTTGGCAAAAGAAGCGGCACCATAAAATTCAGCTGTGGTTTTCTTTCAGCCAAAGCGCTTTTCTTTTGTTGTGAAAAAGGAAAAAAAGGTGGTGGTGGCGGAGGGGGTGTGGAGAGAAAAGACTAGGTCTTAGCTGCGCACGAGTATGGGGAATGCATGGGTCCATCTGGCATCCAAAGAGAAGGCTTTGTCAGGATCCATCCAAGACACACTGCTGCAGAAGGGTCCTTCTCCAGCACCTGCAAAAATACCTCCGAGGCGAGCCAGGCAACGTCTGCGCGCCCGCCTGCATCCTTAGCGTTGTTTTGGCGTAACCTCTCCGAGCCCCTCTAAGAATGCAGCTACCCTACTGTTTTTAGAAATATCCAGGAAGCCAAGAGATAATAATAAACAATAAAGGTGCAAATGAGGACGGAATGAATGATGAAAAGGTGCGAATGGAAAGAGAGAGGGATGGAGGTAAAATAGTAGTCAGGAATTAGAGAGGTGGACGTGAGGAAGACGGCAGGAGTGAGTGATGAAGGGATGGGTGTGTTATTTACGCGGAGACATTTCAGGCTTCACCGCTCTTTGTTAAAGTGAGAAAGGATGATCTTATCGCTGGTGCCTAATTTGTTACTGATGTCAATGTGTTTTTGACTAATTTAAGCTACAAAGTTGGCAAAAGTCTGTCAAAGTCCCCCTTAAGATGTAACTTTGCTCTGGGGACTGTATATAAAAGTTCACTGCACAAAGACGTTTGCAAAAGGAGAGCAAACACACATGCACGCACGCACGCACGCACGCACGCACACACACACACACACACACACTAGCTGACCATTAAATGAGTTTAATGTAGACTATTTCACAGATGCTTTTTATGAAAATGAGAATTAGGTTATGCTTGAAGCACATTGCTGATAAATCCTTTCTAAGCTTAATTATGATGTTATAAAATTGTGCCCTGCATGGGCACATACAACTTTTAAAGTGTATTAAATATTGCAATCATATTTAAAAAATGCTATAATCTGTATATATAATTAGAATTCAGTGAGTAATTGCATAAGAGTGCCAGAGGTGAAGGTGAACTAAATTCTCATATAACCTAAACACAGACAGCAGAGGAAATCTATAATGAAACTACTCAGGAAGCACTATATCTGTTACAAAATAGAATAGAATTAATTTGACAAAATCCACTCACACAAATAATAACGTGCTCTCATCTGGTTGTTCGTAGGTCTGCGTATTTTGAAGTGATCAAATCAATGGCTACAACTGAGAAAAAAGCAATCGAGATATGTTTAAAACACAGTGCCACGGCTAAGATCTAATCCAAATACATTCCTGCCTTTACCCTCAACGAGGTCTTTTAATTATAAAAACTGATAAGACTAAGAAGAAAGTTCTTAAGAATGGTTTAAAATGGACTTTTATGTATCTTTTCAATTGTTCACCATTCTTTTGAATATCCATTGAGCGTGCTCCTTGCCTTTAAAAAAGAGAGAAATTTGTCATTGTAAATCTGTGGACAGAGACACCACAATGCCCGGAAGTCAGTATCAGGTGTTACAATCGACAAGGGTCAAGTTGGCCGACTGACCCTCGCAGCACCAAGGCCGTGGGTGAGATGCACAGCGGTGAAGTGGATCGAGGCAGGCAGGATGAGCCACTCGAGAGAAGCGTTGAGACAGGCCTGTATAGAAAGGCACAGAGAGAGGCTAAGTGGTAATAGAGCCTTATTATGGGGTCACCATAGAGCCCCGGAGTGGAGGATAATAACAGAAAAGCTCAGTGGTACTCACACTTTCACCTCCCTTCACTGTCTGATATCTATTCCTCAGAGCCGTCACTTAAAACACAAAGCGCTGCTCTGCTTCAGTGAGAGGAAACTCTCTGCTCTCGTTCCCTTTACTTTTCAGACCTTCCCTCACGCTTGAGCTTTTTTCATCCGTTTGGCACGCCGTCTCTTTTCCTCTCTCATTACAGATTAAGGCAGGTTGTATTTCTGTTCCTGCTAATGTTTGGGAGAGTACAACACAGTCCATCTGAGGGAGGACAGCTTCATTTCTCACAGAATCTCGCATGTTTGACTCTCAGCTTTAAGAGAGATGGCAGAGACGTCAATGTCCTGACAAGTCTACACCATTAGAGCCCACGCTTAACTTCTGAGAAGCTGATTAGAGCGTTGCTGTGCCAGCCACAATCCATCACTTCCAGTAAAGGAGCTTCTTATCCATCTAACCAAGAGACTGCCTCCAGCGCACCACAGGGAAGAGAAGGAAAGCTAAAACATTGCCTTATCAAATCCTGGACCGAAAATCCTTCGCTTCAAATGGCTAGCGAATCTGGGATGACCAGCTGTACCATGAGATGGAGCTCGGCTTTGGCTTTGGCGTGCACCCGGACGCTTTCGCTGATGGCCTTGTTGATGAAGGACGCAGAGCACCCACAGACTCGGCATCCAACTGGAGCTTCTCTGAGGACCCCACACATCCCTGGCATGTGGGCAGAGATAAAGCTCGCGCCAGGCCTCGAAAGTTGCAGTCCAAAGTTTTGCCCGAAGAAAAGCGAAAGGAAAATAAGAAAGTTTAAGCTTGTTTAGCTCCCCCTCCCCAAAAGACAAGCAGCCGTGCCATCTGTGAAGATCCTCTCTCCAGCCATGGCCACTACCCTAGAAAGAGGAGGGGAAGTTGGGGGGGGAAAATGAGGGGAAACAAGACATGAAAGGAAAGAGATGCCTTTATATAGAGGGAAGAAACGCATAGCAGACCCCGCAGGTAACAAGGTGGGCACGTGCCCCTGAAATCATCAAACATCTCTCTTCTTGTAGATCTGGATCTCCGTGTAGCCCTCATATTCCTGGCAGCACAACTGAGGACGTTAACCCCCCTTCTGTTCGCCTTTGATTCGATGTGAACAGAACGGAGGCTCTCTCTTCTTTATGTACACAAAAGAGTGCACTTGAAAAACAGACATGATTTCTGACACGGTCACGGGTTGCGTGTGCCTTGAAGGGTGGCTTCCGTTGACCAAAAAGATCCCTAGTTTTGTCGTGAAGCGATGATCAATGTTATTTTATTCCTGTTCCCTGGGAAAATCTGCCAGAGCTTATACATGGAAGCCAATGCATGAACTTTCAATCAGGGATTAGCCGGATTTTCCAATGTGGATCTTCTTTTGTGAATTTGGCCAGCGTCGCCTCTGTCGTTGGCAAGGGAAACGTAAATAGAAAATGATCCCTGGGCCAACAGGGATTGCCATTGCCTATTTCAAAGAAAGAGTTGACAAAAAAGGCCACTTAGTCCTCTACACCAACGTGACGCCGCATCAGACCGAAGTGACAGACCACCAAAAAAGTCCTTTTCCAAGTTCGCAGCATATTGCTGCCGCACACTTTGGTCTGTTCGGCCAAAAGAAGGGGAAGATGCAACATGGCCGAAAAAGAAAAGAGCAACTAAAATGACTGAAGGAGGAATGAAAGAGCCAATAACTAAAAGCCAAGTGCGTTTCGTAAGCGCCTTCCTGTTTTTATTCACTTCACACAATCTATTGCCATCAGAAGTCCACTTAGCTTAATCTAGATCCTGATTCTAGATAGCATACTATCTTTAGAGATAAGGGAACAGTTATATATGTCTAACTTTCACTCAGTGATGAGAGGTCTCTGTATGGCTGCCAGCCACTGTACTAAAAATGTACAAATCTACAATGTGTGTGTGTGTGTGCCTGCGTGCGTGCGTGCGTGTGTGTGTTTGCATGTGTTAAAAGAATGGGGCATTTAAAAACCACACAATAGATGCCCGAGAAGACCTAATTTCCACACAAGCTCAAGTTTTATCTTAAAACACAATGAGCAAATATGCCACCCATGTGAGCCCTGTGTTTGTTCTTTAAATGTCAGCTTTGAAATCCACTACATTGTCCACTACCACAGCTGGGTGCATCCAGCCAGTCAGATGCACTTATGCCAACAAAATGTTACGAATGTTCAGCTCCATTAACTATCCAAAAACTGACAAAATTATGCTACAGGTGTGTTTTTGACAAATATGTTTTTTCATATGTTAATTTCTTGCTAATCACACAGAAAACTGGTATAATGCCACACCCACATACACACTCGCTGTAAAAGGATAAAGTCATGTTCTCAGCCTCCTGCGGTGAGAGGCTATTCAGCAGGTACAG
The DNA here is from genome assembly GCA_026939265.1 of Oreonectes daqikongensis. Taxonomy (NCBI): domain Eukaryota; kingdom Metazoa; phylum Chordata; class Actinopteri; order Cypriniformes; family Nemacheilidae; genus Oreonectes; species Oreonectes daqikongensis. The sequence goes on along the minus strand of JAOTQM010000343.1, from coordinate 3,854,385 downwards.
AGCCCCCGCACTGTACACAACAGGTTCAACAACACGGGGAAAAAACGCATGTGCCTGTATGTGTCCGTGTGTTCTTTCAGGAAACGTACAGGATGTGGAATTGATGTGGGTCAAATTTGTTCCTGAAAACTCTAAAAATAGACCACTAGCTAGTGTAAAACGGATAAAAGAGGGGGAAAAGTCCCCGTTCTGTGTTTATTTAATTGTTTGAGAAGAACGCTCGAAAATATCTTCGCTGCTTGCTCAATTTACTTATTTTAGGCCACCTAAAATGAGCTAATGCAACACAAATTTGGCAAAACCTAATTTCCTTGCATGCAAACCATTTAACTTTGTAAAAAAGTTTACTCAATCTATTCTCATCGAGACTGCGTTATTGTTAACGTAACATTACTGAAACTGGGCAGGGGATTTTATTGTGTTTTACTCAATTCGGTTAGTTTTCCACTACACGGGGTATTTGAGCGGAGTTCACACTTTAATTTTATGTGAAGAAACCCCATTTCCTATGTGTGTGGAACCACTGTCCACAATTGAGTTACGTTCAGGCAAAGAATTCTCTCCTGTGCATCGGCAAAACGCGCTTAGCTGGCTGTCTACCCTTCTTTCCCATCGTCTGTCACGGCAGGACAAGAGTTAAGAGCGCTAAATCACTCGGGGAGAGGAAGAGTTGCTGTCCCAGTTTATTTCCTCACCTATTCATGTCCTTCTTTGTTCTTTAAGTTCTTTTTCTCCACTCCAATCCGTGTCTAACAAACTCTTTTCTTTGTTTTTGTCTTCGCAGTGGCTCTTAAGGTGCTTGTTCTCTACCGCTCCGAGCACGGCTGCTTGCCGCTTGTTTGGATGATTAGCACGGGGCTGCTGTGCGCCGTGCATGTGTATCTGTTCCAGGGCTCCTCGGGGCCCCGGGGGCGATACGCTCAGCGTAAAATGGCCTTCCACTCTGCCCACCTATCTCTCCCAAGATGAGGCCACAGCCTCCCTGTGGAAAATCCCCGTCCCCGAGCGCTGGGCGAGGAGGGGTACGGATTAGGTGTTCCGCCTGAAAAGCACACCAAATTGAGTCTTCAATGTTTATTTTTATACTTTGTGTTGTAAATTAAAATGGTGGAAATTCATCTTTATTGTACTTTGTTCCCCTGCATTCTTTAAAATCTGATTGTTTTACGTGCGAGGGAGTGCGACTCGCTCTCAGCGCTGGTTGAACAACTGCGAGGGGGAAAGTAATCACCGCACACACGTACGCTAAAGGATTGTAAACGCAAAGAAATCCAACAAGTGCACGGCTTAACAGTTTTATACGAATAGAGGGGAATATATTCATTCTAAACGCTCTGTGCCGGCACGAGAACTTGAACTTGTATTGCGCAAGTCTGATAATGAAGGACTATTTCATTACAAACAACAGTGCAGATATCTCAAGATGTTTCACTGCTCTCATTTCAAGTGTGTCACACAGAAAATCAAGTCAGTCTTTAATCAATGCTCTCCAATAAAAAGTCACATCTCCAAACTCTCACTTTAATTTCCTGCCCGAGTTTAGAGTTAAAGCAACATTCCTTTTCCAACCACTCTCTGTCCTTTCAGCATTCTCGTATATTAAGAAACTAATCAAATAAATCAATAACACATCTCTTATGAATAAATGACTGCGGGCTAATCCTCCATCCTAACTTTGATATGAGAGATGAATTTCTTTGCATACAGATTCAAAACGCAGAGGCAGATTTCCTCTGACAACAGCCTAAGAACAATCGCAGAACAGAACAAGGTCTTACTCATTTCTCTCTCAAGAAACATATGAGTCATCGTTAAACAATTTAAGAAAACAAAAAGACTAATTGTACTTTTTTCCAAAGAGCTGTATTGTATACATGTGAGGCCAACAAGGAAGGCTAATTCACCGTGGGTTCCCTCTGGAATGCCCAAGATGTTTTTAAATGTAGAAGTAAAGGTCTGTGGTTTTGAGGAGACTTTCACATATTATTTAGCAACAGTTAAACACAGTTAAACATCATTTTAAAGCCACTCAACAGCAAACTTAACTTCCGGTAGACTGTCACAACTGTTGTGTAGTTTTAATTTATGTTAATACAATTATTATACAATAAAACATTAATTTAAATTTATATAACTTAAATATAAAAAAATAACCAAACACAGAGCGGATGTTAACTTCGGGCCAGCACATGCGTCAGATAAAAACGTCTATACAGGGATGTCCAATTCATCATGCAGAATAACTCAGTACACTAGCGGTCAAAAGTTTTGGGACACTTGCTCAATTATGTGTTGCACATTTTAGAATAACATTAAACTCATCAAAATTATGAAATAAAACATCAACTTTGCGAATTATGTTGTAATAAAAAAAGAAAAAGAAATTAAAACATGTTATATTTTATCGTATTCAGTGTAGTCACCTTTCGACTAGAATTTGCAGAAATGTTTTCATGTAATTTTATCAAGCAGCTTCTTGAGGTCTCTTTAAACAATATTAAAGAAGTTTTTATCTATTCTGTGCTCTTATTGGCTGTTTTTTCTTAATTATTCAGTCAAAGTTATTTGAAAAAGTTTTTTTTAATAAAATGTTAGTTTTGTAATAAAAAAAACATCTATGTTTGGAAAATAAACATTTTCTACTAAACAATTTTCTGATATTTAAGCAAACACCTCAGATCAATCAAAAGGGTTTTTTTAATAATGAGAAAAAATTCCCCAAAATGTCCCAAAACTTTTGACCACTAGTGTATCTTTAAATCGAGTAAGATCTATATTTTTCTTATAAATTCAACGCCATTAGGCTATTTAAAAAACTAAAATAAAACAAATCAAAGGGAATCTATTGAAAATGCTATTTCTGTCAAATGTTTTTGGACTACAACTTGAACTGCTCTCATGTCATTATGATTTACAGCATAATTGTATAGGTAAAGATAAAAATCTGACTGTTTAACCAACACCGTTATGATTGCAAATAAAAGAATGCATTTAAAATAAATAAAGAGATGGCTCATTGACTCGTCTAAAGATTTTCACAATGCCTGCCATCCCTGGAAGCTCTGGTGATGCTCTGATTGATGCCAGACTCAGTGCTATTAATGGTCTAGGTTAATCTTAGACTGCGATTTAAACTTAGACTATAAGTTACGAACAACAAAACTGTATCCATGTACATGGAAAAAAGCCTCAAGAAAATAATTTGAAAACAGGAGCAGATATTAAACAAATATTGCTCTTTTTACATTGTGACATGCAAGGAGGCGCCGTGGCACAGGATCCTTTGATGTATTCTAGTGTATTACTCTAAATGGTTTCATCAGTCTCTGACGAGTGAGAATATATGCCATTTTATCATCTCTTGATGATGGAGCCTGAATTTTTGCCAAAGGCCTCCACTGAAAAAGAAAAGGATGCTGGGAGTTGGGAGTTGGGGGGGGGGCGTGATTTTGTTGGGGTTATTCAATCTTTGAAAGTGAAAGGCGGAGAGGTGGAGTGGCAACCTAGTCTCCTCCAACCAGACTGCTATTTTCCCAAAGTTATTTGTAAGAATGCATTGCATCAGTCTTTAAAACTCTTCATTAATCAATCCAGTCTTCTTATTATTTCTGTAAGTGCAGAAGAGATTGCTAAATAAAAAGAGATTTCTCGTTCATAGGGGGAGGGAGAAAAAAAGCACAGTGAAATGAAACCGCATTCATTGAACCTTAAAATGTTTTGATGGCTTTTCAGAGGCACATTATATTTACATAGGAATGTGTCATTAACGTCAACGGCGAACCAGAAACTATTAAACTAATACAATGCTAAACTGAACAACCTTGAGAATTTGATTAGAGCCATTGTGAGTTTTAAAAATGCTCCATTCTTGGGTTAAAACAAAAGACTGATGCTTTCAGCTATGCTAATAATTCAGCTGTCAACTTTCATTGATGTATTTGACTGCTGCAGCTAGCATTTACATACTTTATATATAGCAAGGAGGGGTGGGGGTGGGGGTCGTCTATGCAAAGAATCATAATAGAGCTTCGAAACAAACACGAAACTGTTTGTGTTTCATTTCAAATTAGCCGCTGTAATTTTCAAAAAGACTGCAGGCATTGTTTGCTTGGCAAAGTCATGCGTTTTGGAGCAGTTTTAATTCTCCTATTATTGCACTTGCCGAGACGAAGCATTTCTTTTTTCTCCGCTCTGCCAAGTGCTCTTAAACGCCGAAGAATAATCTCTCATCTTACTGCAACTCTGCTTTAATATCATGTTCTCTATGACCTTCTTAGACTGTTTATTAACTGCTTGTTTATTTGTGTGTGTGCGTGCACGCAAAGTCTGTCATTGTGTTCAAAGCGCATCTGAACCTTCTCTCACGAATCGACGGATTTCGAAAGTTCACCGAGTTCCGGTTTTGACTGACTGAAGTTTAATACACATAAAACACAAAAACAACACAGCTTGTCACCGTTAGCAGGCTAATGTGCGCTCCCTGGATGCCATTTTAAATATAGTTAGGAAATTGAATAAATACATAACAGGATCTTTCGCCACAAGACAAAAAGGTAAAACAAGAACCTATTTGCGATTCATTATCTCTTTGAACATATATTACAACCTTGGCAGGATACTTAACATTGTTTCACTGAACCCTGGAGATATTTTACACAGTGATCTAATTAAAGTCACCGTTTTGCCTAGTATCCCATTTAAGAAATCTATATGTTCTATATAATTATGAAATTATACATTATTTAATACATAAACCCCAAAGCTCCACGTGTGGCTATAATTTAAATGAAAAAGGAAATGAATTGACTCCTCCTTTAGTCCTGTTTACAGGCCTAATTGCAAAACAATGAATCTCGACTGTCGTTCGAATTTGTAGATGTGAAATGGATAAAATAAATGAAAATAATTGGAAAACATCTTTACGTTTAAATCATTTATGAAGCATGTGACGAAATGACGCAGATGCAGATCATCATTTAACAGCAAAGGGAGGGATAAATGCAAGTGTGTGTGTGTGTTGGGCAAACAAAAGTGAAATGGAGAAGGAGGTGTAGCTAGTCTGAGCATGCCTGCCAAAGATTCAGGATCACTGTTTTAACAGGGAACATAACACACGCGCAGTATTGTTATCTGCGGCATTGTTGCTAAAGTAGCCCATTAAAATGCAAGGATGTATATTAAAAAGCAGCGCTGCCTTTTGATGGATAGTCGTCAGTTTATGAATAAGTGTGCATATTGATTCGCGAAAGGTGAGAAAGCTGTTTGACACAATTATTTCTGAAAGGGCCCCCACTCTTCTGCATGATTTAAAAGCCATTCTAAATGCCCATCACTTACATTTCCTTATAGAAGACCCCAATGACTCCCCTGGAAATAATAATTACGAAAATGTGGGGAATGGCATTGGTGTATATTGCCTCCGCAGCAGACAGTGCATACAGCATAAGCGTGTGTGCTGATAGGCATCTGCGCGGAAGACGATGCTGGGAAACCACAATTGCTGTCGAAAGGACCACCGCTGCCCCATTTTCTATCTCATTCATACATGCCGTGGTTTTAATTCCCTTAACAAAACTTACATCTGCCCACGTGTTGTCTTCAAATTCACATCTGGGTGGCAAATACGATTTTTTTTTTCAGAGAAAACAGTCCAGTGGGAGCTCGGACAACAGTCATAATGGGAGTTTTTAAGCTATCACAATATATGTGAGCAAGGCCTCAAAACAAAACTAGAATACAGTACAGAAACCTTCTTATTTAGGTGGTCTGACACTAAGAATCATGGGAAATTTAAGCTTCATCTTTATACTGCACATTATAAAATCATGTTGTTTTTCTAGCCATGAATGACTGTGTGCAGGGGTAGCGCATGCCACCTAAGGAGATATATCACTAAACTGTTATATTAGAGCGCAACCCTCACTTCTCAGGAGTAGAGGACAGATACTTAAAACGTGGACGTCCAGATGTTCGCCATATATCCGCAATTTATTAAATAAAGCGTCCTTGCATGTGTTGTGTGCCGTGAATAAACCTCCACTTATTAGACGCCGTCTGTATTTGTGTGGGTGGAAGGTTTGATTCTGATTATCATCCCTCACCTTTCATCACACACACCGCTCTGAACAACAGAGCAACAGAGATGGACGTTCACCCATGCCTGCATCTGTCCATCAGAGCAGCAACCAAATGCGCACACACAAGCGCACGTGCAAACTCCACTAGGTGCCCTTATTGACTCGGCCTGAGCTTGGATTTCCTTATTCTGTAAATGCCCACTCCCACAGTTAGCTGGAGAGCCCTCCCGCTCTCTTACGTGCAGTTAAAAGCACAGGCTCTCGTTGTCTGGGGAGTAAATTTGTTCGGTGAACGGCGTGCGCGGCTAACGGGGAAAACGTCGCGTGTTTTTAATGCGGTTTCCGCTGGCATCAATCATTCCGTACAATTAGGCCAATTCCCACTCAATTTTCTATTTCTGAGGAGCACGACCATGCTGACAGCACACGCGGCCGTCCCGCGCAAGCACACAATCGCTTGTACGCACACCTACTCGAGCATGCACGGCTATGCAGACAAACACCTATACAAAGCAGATGGGGCAGGTGTCTCCATGTCAAACCGGAGAAGGCGTCAGCGGCCTTTTTAGATTTACTTGTGCGGCGTTCTCATAGACCTCAAGTGTCCTTTGTTTTCCATGGCAACAAGATTAAATTACTCAAGTGATTATATCTTATTAACAGCAAATGTTGTTAGTGTGTTCTTACCATCTTGTATGTAAACACTTTGCGCCCTTTATTGGAAATTGCTTTGTATAGACTAGGCGGCCCGGAGCTTGCTTATAATAAAAATATAATTACAATTTAGACAATAGCCACTCGAACGTACCGCAGCCCCCAACACCCCCTTCTTCTGACCATTTGGTGACTGCAAGTTACAAGGCACAGCCAAACACAGTAATGAACAATGAAAGAGCAAGTCTCTCTCTCTCTCTCTCTCTCTCTCTCTCTCTCTCCCTAATTCTAACTAATAAACCCACTAGAATTAACATTCACAATTGGCATAATGAGGTGTGGGGGTTTGGTCTCTGCTACTTCATATTGACTACTCTTGCCCTCAGCCACTCTTTGCATTTAATGCAGTACTTCAGGCCAGAGTGACTGCCGCATTATTTGCGTATTTTGTGGAGCTGCTAGTGTAATTGGTATTAAAATGAAGCATTTTGTTGATGTTTAGTGGTGTATTATTACAAGTGTTGCTTACAGAGAGGAAGCATACACACGCACACAAAACAAAACTTTACACACACTGTAATGGCCTTTCAGTATCTTTCTCTCCATTTCAGACTCAACAAGATACAGAAAAACCCAAATGTATTCAGACACCTTCAACATTGTCTCACATTATCACACTTTATTCGCTATAGTTTCGAAAATTGTAACTCAAAGTTAAACTGTGTCAGAACAAATTCATCTTGATAATGTCAGATAACTTTGATAGAAAGGTATGTAATGAATTAGGTTGAAAAGCTGTCAGCTGTTAAGTACACAATTAGATAATACCAATTTAGGGCAACCTATTACCAAGCAACGATTCATTTTATTCAGTTTATGTTGTAAAAAGGTTGCATTAGCAATTAAAGAAAAAAAACAATTAAGCAAAACATTGTCAGGTCAAAATGTACTGAAGAACCTATTACTTTTTCCCCTTCTCACACATGATGTGAGATAATGAACATAGCTACTGTATGAAGAGGTTTTGGGAATAATATGTCACAGTTTACTTTATTTTGCTATCCTCACTTACATAAATTAACTACAGTGTCCTGCACCCACTAAAAAATGTCAAAAATTATATGTGGTGTCTGAATATTTTTTGGTTTGACTGTACATAAAATGTCTAGTTCAGATATGCTCAAACGCAACATGGGAGATTTCTATGAATCGTAATTTAATCAAACATTTAATTATAAGCTATGACTACAGACGCTTAAAAATGTATACTATTATATAATAAATTCTTCAAGAATATTCAATAAATAAAAAAATTATACAATATACACATTGAAAATGAACAGTGACTGTCAAAGAAATACAGACTAAAAAGATTGATGACTCATGCAGCACTCATTTTGTCCAATCAAATGCTTTTAAGAATGAGAATGTCCCTCCCCCCATACATACTGCTTCTGACTAACTTTGCAAATCATCTTTTCTTGTCCAATATGAATTAAAATAAAAAATAAAAACATCACCTTCTGCTTCCATCTAATATATATATATATATATATATATATATATATATATATATATATATATATATATATATATATATGCACAAACAACAGAAAGCTTGATGCAATAGTAAATAATATAAAAAATAACTAAAATGTCTTTGAACATGAGATGCACCAAAAAACCCTGGTCCCTGATCTTACAATACAGACATTACAAGATTATCTCAATTATACATTTTTAAATCAAGTTTACACCACTGCTAAATTTCCTCTTGTGTCACATCGGTTTGGTATCACCACACCGTGCCAATGATGGGTTGAAGCTTGATGGAGTAGTTAATAATATTAAAAATAACTAAAATGTTTTTGTACTGGAAGACCAAAAAACGCAGAGGTTACAGTATATATGGGACAGCAAAAAAATAAAAATAAAAGTGAAAGCCAAAAAAAGGAAAACATGTCCCGGTTCTCACAATACTTACATTCCAAGATTATCTCAATTAAACATTTTTAAATCAAGTTAACATCACTGCTATATTTCCTCCTCTGTCACATCGGTTTGGCATCACAACGCAGTGCCAAGGATGGGTGGATGGTGTGATGGAGGGAGGAATAGAGAAAAAGGGAGAGAGCGAGTAGCAGCTTTAGGCCAGGGGGAAAGCGAGCAGGTGCAGGGAGGGAAAATTACTACTATAAACAAGGCTAGTCCTTGTAATTTATCATTAATCTGGCTGTCTGCGTTCCCAGCTTTCGGCTTCTTTTGCATGCTGATATCCATGTCATATTTCTTATCAGAGATTTGTTTATGCTTTTATCCTTGTCCCTAGTCTATGTACTTACTGCAATGGCATCCGAGAGGACAACACAACACATACACAGAGAGAGAGAGATAGAGAGAGAGAGAGAGAGAGAGAGAGAGAGAGAGAGGAGAGAGAGAGACCCATTAGAAATTGTCAAATCGCACACATTAATGATTTTGTTTTATCACACACAGAAAGGCAAAAAAATGATCTATTCAGCTCACTTCAAAGCAAGGTATGCGGCAATATCAGCTAATGCAAACAGCCGTAATATCATCTTATCAGCACCTGCCTAAAAGTGGCTTCATTTGCTTTAGTCATGGAAGTTTTATAGAGCCCAATGCTGTGAAATAAATCTATGTAACACCACTTTATTACATGTCAGGACTCACTTGTCTCTGCTGGCAAGTGTATTGTATTAAGCAATGATACTTATTAACTGGAAACAGACTGTGCTATTATGTTGGTTCACAAGTGTCTAATAACATCCCATTGGGGACAGCTCACACGGCTCTCACAACTAGAGTTTGTTTGGAAAGAGCTGATCTATGGTTTCTCATTGCAAAATACACCAAGTGTGAGAAGAAACTAGAGAGGAAAACTTTCCCAAAGAGCATTTTTATATTCATTTTTTCTCTCCTAATTTTATAGACAGATGAAACGAATATGACTTTCTTCCCTTTTCGAATTTGACTTTGTAATGCTCTGTCCTTGTTTATTTGCTGTAATTTACAAATGGAAAAAAGTGCAGAAGTTATTGATTCATGACCGTAATTGTTTAATTATTAATCAGTTTAGCGTTATATTAGCATTTGTAATATTGCAGACGCTCATGCTGAGAGGTTGAGGAGCTATAATGCAGGCTGTGGTTTGCTGCTCTGTGACATCTGAGATCACCACAGAATCTGTCACGCACACATGCACACACACACATGCACACACACACACACACACACGCGCTCCCCTCTCTCACTCTCTGTGTAGTCATTTATTACCCCATTCACACTCTTCAGTCAATACCATCGTAGGCGGGCACCAGTTCAATACTCTGATTATTTGATAAAATTTAGACGTTGCTGATGTATGGTTTAACCCCCAACACGGATGCATTCACCAATAACTATCATTCAGCGAACTGTACGACACAGATACACGTGTCCAAAGCCTGCACGCACACTGATCTGCATCATGCCGACATACATTGTAAAGTGGTTTCTGTTGTTAAGCTATAACATTTTTGTCTTCCTCTATTTGACTTTAGTCTGTAACTTTTTTGGGTCAAAATAAACAAATCAGTCATTGTGAAAGTACATAAATGATCAGTATTAAAAACGGTCTACATAGCGTACTTGACCTCGATTCGCAACAGGTCAGGTACGATTTTGCAGGTGTCAGTCTGATATCATTCGGCTTCAAACCACAAAAAGATTGCAAAGATTTTAAAACATAAAACTGCACGTACCCTGCAATTTCAAGTTTTAAACAGAGATGGCAATAGAGAGGGAAAAGTTATGGGCTACAGCTACAGTATAAGTCATTTTTTTCTACTTAATTTGATCATTTTTCGATTTCCATCAGTAAATACATTTAAAACAATTGAACAACTGCAGTTTAGAACTTTTAAAATGAAGGCCATTAAGTTTTCAGTTTCAGTTTTTACGTATTTTAAAGTGTCCCACCATCTGACCAATCGCTGATCCATCACGTCCCTCCAAAAAGACCCCAGCTAATTTCCCCATCCTGTATTTCCTCCCAGGTCCTGGTTCACTCCCTCGTTCTCCATATTCCTCCTTCAGTCTGTGTGAAGGACAGGATTGATTAGCATGCCGCATATTCATTTGCATACTTTTGCACACAGATCACTCTGAATGAACGGCGGCGTTGTTTTCTCGCTTTTTCACTCTCCAAAGGTGGGGGAGGAGAGGGTGGAGGGCGGAGAGGTGCTGGCGGTAGAGGTGGAGGGGGGCTCGTCTTTTCAAGGAACACCCCCAGAATTAATGTTCCACACCTGTGCACAGTGCGGCAGTCTTTATCAACCATCACAGGTGCGCCACATTAATTTTGGGAGAGACCATTTCCCTTTCCACAGGGGTGTCCCATTTGGCAGTCGGCATGCGCTCCCAAACCTAAGCTAGTTAATGTGGTTTACAGAGTGTTCATTTTCCTCTGATATCAATTTTTCTTTTTTCTGCTCTCCAAGGACTGCACATAGTGCACAATGCATAATATATAAATAGCCTCTCTATTTCAAAGTAGTGATTAGTGTAATGCTTGTTTGGCATATTTTCCCGTGTGTCTGGGTGTGTGCGCGCTCACGCTGTCATGTTATGAAGTTTTGGTAGTTACGTGATCTCGAAAGTTTTCAGAACCACAGACCATCTCTCTCTCTCTCTCTCTCTCTCTCTCTCTCTCTCTCTCTCTCTCTCTCTCAACATCTGCATGTATATGAAGGCATGCGTTTAGCTGTGTAGCAACTAGTCTCTCGATGCCTCCTTTAATATGTGCTTATAGCTGGTAGAGTGGAGAACTGCACACCTGCAGGCCTAAAGGCCAAACGCAGCAGACTGCCCCCCTGGTGACAAAGATTACTGCAAGAAAACCCCAACCTCAGAGTCAGACCTCCAACATCCGTCCTTCTACACTACGCTCCACCACGCGCTCAATCGCATGACAATGCTTACAGAAACTGAGCGCTCCGATTCAAGATTCCCTAAAGATGTAGGAGATTTTTGTTCTTTGTTTTTTGGGTATGTCCAATAATGAGCAATAAAAGGTCAGTAGACCATTGCTGCTCATTCACTCGTGGCTTATTCTTCTGCTTATGCGTGATTACCCTCCAAATGGTTAAACATAAAAAAAGTAAAAACAATGGGCTCATGTCGCACTCTTCAAACACAGAGATCGGAGCATTATTTATGGCATATTATATTAATGACATACCGAGACTGAATATATTTTTTGTTTTAAAGTAAATGCAGTGTTGTGACTGGGGAGATAAGGGAGAAGAAAAGGAGAGAGAGAAAACAGAAAAATAACAAGCTTTTCCCCCCTCCCTCTATCAGTCATTTTGAACTCGGCAATTGACCTTCTGTGGCATCATTTACAATGACTCATATCAAAACCTTAAAATGTTAAAGCTATAGCATGTCAATGCACACACTGAGGCACACACACACACATACACACACATACACACACACACACACACTAAAGGGATAATAGCTTTAACTACGCTAAATTGTCTCCTTCATTTGGAGGGCTATGGCGACCTACAGTCTCCCCGGCTTCCCCTTTGACAAAGGGGGTCATCGCTATGCAGGGGAAAATGAAACCCACTAGATATTGTTTGATTGGATTTGCCATTGCCAGGTTTTGAGATCATTACAGAAATTCATTTGAAGTGTGGCAGAAAATGAAACTCGCCTGTTTAATTATTTTTTTCTACCCGGCATTTTTGCCCCCTTTTTTCCTCCCTTCGCTGCCGTTTTGAAATCATCTGAAATATTAAAGACCCAACACTATCCTTAAAATGCATCTTCAACAGGCTGACGTACCCCCCGTTGTCTGAGGGAATGAAACATGTTTAATGACTCCGCCATCATTCTATTTCTGCTCTTAAAGTTATAATTCCTCCCTTTGCCAGATCCTATCCTCCGACCCCCCCATCTCTCACTTTCACAGTCCATCTTTCGCTCACTCGTGGAGAGAGATAGAACGACAGAGGGAGAGAGAGACTTCCAAACCAAATGTGCTCATTCCAACATTTCAATAAATTGAGAGGAAAAGCATTAAAGTTAATCAGACCAACCACATTGTGGTTAAGACACGTTGGCTGGATTATGGATTACTATTAGCTGGATGAAAACCGATTCTTTCATTTAAATTCTGGGTTCCTCATCCCGCTAAAATTAAAAAGGAACTAATACTTCTTGGAAAGAGTTCTTTATTCTTCCTGCATGCTCTTACTTTCTCTTTAATCTGACATGGAGACAGACTATATATGAAGAACACGCAGCGAGAAACATGTGGGTGACTTGTGTGTTAGCGATGACCTTTAATGAAGATTACACGAGCAGTCGCCACAAAACACTGACTGCAGTTTTCCTATATCTAAAAAATAAAAGCAAGTCGGCTATTGCACAATTTCAAACGCATCAAGTGCCTTGTCATACTGCTATTCTGACTTTACTCTGTGGATAATTATGTTTGATGACAAGTAATAAATAATGTACCATTATTTGGAAATGATTAGGACACTGTTTTAGGACAGCGTATTCCAGCTTTCCCGAAGAGACAGATGTTATACAGCTAAGGAAGGGTTGCGGAGTTTGTAAAGTGTCACATCTGTACATTTCCTGTGCAGGAACCTCTCATCCATGCACGTCTAGCCACATGACGAGACACTATCGAGAACCAAGCGTGAAGAACGTAAATAGCACACGAAATGATGCTGTGTTGCAAAACCAAGCAAACAGACCATCAAACTGGTTCAGGCAAGGATGAAATAAATGTTAATACAATGCATCTGAGATTGTGTACAGTCTTTCTATCTCGCTAATACTGAGCGGTCTGGGTGCTCTAATGCTGACAGATGTGTTTTGACATGCAAGAGGAGTAGATTTCAAAAAAATATTTAACACATGGAACTTTCCCCGGCTTAAGCGAAGCACATGATGTTTATGCCCTGAATTGATCGGTTACAGGCCAGAGGGTCAGTGTAAATGTGTATGTGTGTGTAAAATAGCTGCATTTGTGTGTGTTTTATGGCTTCAGAGCAGCTGTGTATGTGTGTGTGTGTGTGTGTGTGCTGCTGTCAACACTGGATGGTGTATGTCAGCCTTGACTAGACTCTGGCTCCAGTATATCACAGGCAGCAGGCAGCTCACTGCAGATACAGCCAAACTGTTTCACTGTCAATAAACTCGTGTCTCCGTTAGAGCCGCAACCTCTCAGTCCTCACCCACACATCCAGACACCAAAACAAGCCACCAGCCAGTCCCAAACGCCTAAATTTGTTATCAAGCAACTTATGAACTCGAACTTCATTTTAGATTGTAGCTTCTGTATCACTAGCAGCAGCAAACAAAATGGAAAAAATGATCTAAAAGATGGATAATCCCACAATATGCATCACCTTCTGAGCAGCTTACCTTCAGTTGTACCTGCTTATTAATCCAGTAGAAAAGTATTTACACAAAAAACAACTACCCACAACACCTTCGAATCCCACGCAATGGCTATAATAACTTTACAGGTGGGGGACAGGCTTCAGGGGGCATCTAACTCGTTCGCTTTCTTTCTGGGCAAGGTCAGGCCTCTGTAATGTGTTCACCTCCATGCCTTGCTCATTACCCTCGATAGCAGTTGATGGATCTGCTGAAGTAGAAAATATTGGGAGGGAGAGAGAGAGAGAGAGATAGAGAGAGAGGGAGGGAGAGCAAGGGAGGAAAAGATACAGAAACATCACTAACATTTATCTCCACTTGCTCTCGTCCCGGCTTAAATCAACCCATCAGCCTGTCCCAGAACACTTAGTGCAGAGGTACATATCACTGGTTGTGGCTGCATCTTGGCTTCCTCTGTTAGCAGCCTAATCTATCCAGGAGGATTGTATTGAACGTTGTATTAGGATCTTCAAGATATATATCTCCAGTGCAAACACACTTTGGCATGGACATATACAATATTTAGACATTTTACCTTACTAGCATTTTCAAATACCCCTTCACACCCATAATCTCTCCCACACACACACACATTGATATTACTATCATTTCAATGAATTTCTATTAACTGCTATTGCTTTTAAACCAAGCTAGTGATATGTTTCATCCCCTACCCTTCACAACCTCACACAAACCTAAACAAAACCACACAAACAGTCTCTTTCCAAAATGTACAAGAATTAATCAAGTGGCGCTGCATTTGATTCAGCAGAGTTCATGTGTCCTAACCCTATACTCTATAAGGATAATATCGAGGGGTGAGGACCAGGGGGGCGTAAGTGACATTTTGGGTGATATATATATATATCAAATGAAAGCCCTCGATGAGCTCTTTCTACTGCCACAATGACACAAGTGAAATCTTAATTAATTTGGAGATATTCATTAGAAGCCAGAAGACACATCACTGAACATACTAAACCAGGTGGTGCCAAATTACTTTTAGTCTTAGTTAAAAATTATTTCAAATAAATGTAAATTAGTCTTAATATTTGAGTCAAACATTAAATGATCACACAGTTTTAATATATAATATAAAAATGCTATAATAAATAAAAATGTTATAAACTGACAGCTACTAGAAGTAAAAGTAAGTCAATAAGTCTTAACAAAACTGTGGTTACAGTATTTCAACACAACTGCTCAAACACATGCTCAATCAGTAGTTAACAGAGAAATATTCTACAAAATATCTGAATAAAAACCAGATTAACTTAAAACATTTGTATTTCTATAGACCACTTTGTAAAACGTAAGCAACAATGGTCGAGAAGAACTTTCTGCTTGAGTTTTTTAATACTACACAAATGTTAGAACAAAATACAACCAACAGAACATTTATAACCAAAGAATGGAGAAACGGGTCAAAATACCAGAAAAGATGCTCTATATTTCTTCAGACCTCAAATACTGCAAACAAAACAAGTTCATATTCACTTTTAAGCAACATTTTTTTTTTTAGTTTTCATGTCTTGTCATTCTGTCAGTCTTTTACATATTGCTGTTGGATGACTTTGTCACTCCTGAGGTTTGATTTTGTTGAAATTCAACAGACACTGGACTGGAATGGCCACAATACATCTAAAATGCTGGTTAAATTAAAGCTGGAACAGCCTCCAAGTTTTTTCCACAACTATATAAACGCACAGTATTACCTATACACACAGATATATACATGATGTGTATGGTTTGTGTGAATAATATCAAACACACAGCCCCCACTCCCTTTTTTAGACATTTCATTATGTTATATGACTTTAGGCCCAGTGGCTGGAAAATGACAATTATTTTGCTCCAGCAGCTTGCTATTAAGAGACTCGCTGCAAACGTCGAGTGGCGTGTGAAGGAGCCACAACAGTGCACAACAAGAATTGCTCACAGAAACCAACACTATCCGTCTCTATCTGTAATGCATATACACACAAACACAGAGCCATGCAACAAACGCGCTGGACTGTGCCCGGAGCACGTGACGGATGGTCTTTTGGAAGAAGTTCAGAAAAATATCAGTCAGAGCTAACTAATGCCTTTTAAATGTACCCAGCTACCTTTAGCAGCCCAGCTTACTGAATTAAAGGAATATCTAATGCTAGTTTGTTTGGCCCCCTCATATATTCTACATAAATATATATGAGAATGAAAGAAACACACAACAAGCTAATAGAAACGAATGAACTAGTCAACCATAAATTTGCAATGCGAGATATGCTTTTTCTGATTGGAAAGGGCATCCGCTATCTGCAATATTGATAATACTTTTCAAATTTCATCTGCTTTTGTTTGCATTCTGGGCTGCCTGTTTAAACACACTGGGAATTATAATGAAGCCAAACATTATCTCCCAGTTGTTCAAGGCTGAACATATAACTTTATCATAAAAATGATTCCAGTCTTTGGCTGGGTTGTATCTTTTCCATTAAAGCCTGGCTATCAGCCGGTGACAGCGAGGCAGCCAGTCGGCACTGGGTTGTCCACATGTGGCGGCCAAGTGGCGTGAAGGTTCGCACTTTTTCATTTTTACGTATGGTCGTGTGTTCGTGTCTGAAAGGCAGCGCATGAGAGAAAATATGGTTGGAGGGGCTTTTATTAGCATTCTCATAAAGACTTGAATTGAATAGAAGCGTATATTCATGGATCATCAATATTGTGTGTGTTGCAATTTGTAACAGTACAGGATTGGATTATGGAATGGTCCAGTGCTGCGGGTCCACGAATTGCCAGGGTCCTCAAAATCTCAGGCCCGCCCACCGATCTATATATATTATTATACAAAATGTGCATATTTAAGCCATAGAAAAAATGTAAAGACCATTTTAAATATTAATTTAATCAGCATTTCTAGATGTATTGTTGTCATTCCAGTCCAGTGTCTGTTGAATTTCAACAAAATCAGCAGTGGGCAGCTATCACTGCAGCGCCCGGGGAGCAAACGGGGGTAAGGTGCCTTGCTCAAGGGCACATCAGTTATTACCTGCCGGTACTGAGAATCAAACCGGCAACCTTCTGGTTACGAGTCCGACTCTCTAACCATTAGGCCACAACTGCCCCCAAACCATGAAAAAACCAATGAACAGACACAAAAATCATACTCCACCACTGAAGTTTCTAAAAAGCTTGACCCCTGAGAAATTTGTTCCCCCGAATTTCACAGGCAACACTAGCGAACCACTTACCCCCATTAACAGTGAGCTAATCTCATCAAGCATAGACACGTTCAGTCACTCCCAGCTGCATTTCCACCACCTCAAGTTCTGCCTCTATCAAGTGCAGACAGAGACCTTTCAGCTCACTCTTCATCCTCCTAGTGAGAAATGAGTGGTTTTGCCTTCACTCCAAACATATCAAAGACAGAGATTTCCTAAAGACATACAGCTGTTTTGGCAGTCCACACTTACAGTGTGCGGAGAAAGAGAGAGAGAAATGAAATGCCCGCTGCGGACACAGAAACAAGGCTTACATCACATCACTGTGGGTCTGTTAGATCTGTCTCCACCACAGGCCCCGTGGAGATTGGGTTATCAGGCACTGTCAGTGCCTAAGTGGATACTGAACAGCCCTAGGCAGCAGAAAACTCCCGGTCTGTGTGTGCCGCTTTTAGGACAGCTAGAGAATCAGCTGTGCCTTAGCGACTGGATGAGGTAGGGCTAAAAGCTTTAAGCGTGCGAAAATCACACCGCTTGCATCGTGCCGAATGGAACGTCACGCACATTCGCAATACCAGTAGGGTTACGAGGGTTGTAGCATGGAAGAGCATTTGGCACCTGTGAGCTCCCACTGGATAAAGCTTGGATTGGATTTGGATAATGCTGAATTGTAAGCAAATTCTAACCAGGGTCTTAAACTTACAAAGTGCAAAATTAAACATGGTTTAAATCAAATTGTAATATGCCAATCTGACTGTAACTTATGGCATATAAACTGTCTACTAAAGAACAACATTTGTTGCAACTTTGAAAGTGAAAAGAAAGTGACTTTCGCTTTTACCTGAGCAGAAAATCTCAAATTCACTTCTTCCCCAGATGGAATATTCTCTGCATTAAACAAAAAAAAATAAAATCTTAGAAACACAAATCACAATAATTCAGTGACAGGTGCAGTTTCACACAGAGATGCAGACAGGCTCATCTCACATATGATGTAAAAACACGAGACAAAAAAGCGACACATTTTTAACATTAGAATAACGCAAAATACAGTTTCATGGCCAGTAAAAAATATTTATGGCTGGTAAAGGTACTCAATTCACTCACCATCAGCAGGTGTGGCAAAAACTCAATATCAGGCCCTGCTTAGAACTGTAAGCAATAAATGCATCCTGAATCCGTATTTATAAGGGGAATATTACATGCAAAAAGAATATCTATCACAGCCAGAAATAGAAGCAGCATTAAGAAAGTTAGAAAAAGGCACAGATGGGGGGTATTAGGCGATTCTATCCACAGACCTGATTCATTGCGGCATTTAATGCATGTAAAACCCTTTATGAAAGCAAACAGAAAGTAAGTGATTACATTAGATTGTTAACATGCTCCAGTCACGCACCAAGTAAATGGCACAAACAAGACGTGTGTGCTCGCTGAAGGCTCTGCAGACTTTAGCCCCCCGTCCCGACGCTCCTCACAATGTTCCAGAACTTACAGATAGGCCAATATCCCACACATTCGGAAGCGGGCTTTGTTGAGGTTAAGGGTAAACACATGTGGCTCAAACTTTGGACATGTTTCAGTACCGTCTTTTGATTCCAGCATCTTTATCCCGATCCTGGCAAACGGGAAGAAGTCTGTGTCCAGAAGAAGACAGCCAGGACTCTTTGTGTTTACCCATGACTCTCACAAGAGTCCTTCTGCTATCATCATCATCTCAAACAGCTGGGGCTTCATATAATACACCATAATACTAGTCTGTGTGTGTGCATGTGTGTGTGTGTGTGTGTGTGTGTGTTTTGAAGGGTAAATTGCTTAATGATTTCTGGGAAAACTATAAATTGGGGTACCAAATAAGCGCCATTACCACAATTTGATTACCATACAATTGAATTAGAGGGTAATCACCATTTCTATATATCATTATATTGAAATCTTATACAGAATTAGTCCATGCTGCTGGCTGTTGGGATAAGATACGACCATCTGAATAAAGGTGGAACCGTAAATCTACAGCTTTCAGTTTTGCATTTAAGAGCAAAATATCTCATTTTTCAGAAGGCGGTGACACTTTTAAAGAGAGAGAGAGAGAGAGAGAGAGAGAGAGAGAGAGAAAGAAAGAGAGAGAGAGGGTGAAAAGCTCGGTGTGAGGGCAGAGGAGTAATTAAACAATGCTTCATCAGACAAACACAGCTCTCTCTGTGATTAAAGCTCGCACCTGTGCAAGCGCACACCAAGGTCCTCGGCACTTCAACCGGTGCATTTCAAAATCATAATTGCAGACTTCAGACCATATAACAGGGGATGTAAAAACATCTGCTGGTGTTTTGTATGTCCACACATGGATTTTGAGTATGCGTCTTGGCACCAGTCTGGATACACATACAGTGTCTCTAAATACTTTCCTGCTACACGGTATGTAAAAGCGTTATGTCAACGAAGTAAAAAACTCTATAAAAAAGCATTCACTGTGCAATCTTATAAGGCCACGTGAGCACGGGAGCCGTCAAATTCAAGTCTTAAAAGTACATCGAGTTACTACACATGTTCACACTCCCTACCCAACATTTACTCACGCAAGAGCGATTTCCATTCCCCGCAATGCCCCACGGGATGCGTCAACCATCAGAGATTGTGACATCCCTGACAATCGTCCAGATGTCTTAGTGCTGTGATGATGGAGGATGAAGACTTGAGTCCTTCCATGCTGATGGGCATTAGACGGGCTTCTGAAGAGTCTGTGCTGTCAAGTGTTAGCTGAATGAAGAGGTGAGTGCTGGGGCAGTGGAGAGGCAGACACAGGGCTCCCATTAGTCAAGACCGGCCTCATCAAGCCAATGTGAATCTCAAGTCAGCCGTGCACAGTTCTACTTTGTAATAGTTCAGTAAAATACACATTGAATAAAGTTTGTACAATGCAATTATATCTTATATTTTAAAAACCGTCCTTCGAGTGAACCAGTGCTCTTGAAACGTCCTAAACGGTGCCAGGACTCTTTGCGTGTATTGCTTTACTTAAGCACACAGGACCAATCAAGCCTCTGATTACTCAAATGGGCTCATTAAAGCTCATTAGACTGTAAGTCCTGACACCTGCACACAGCACACTCTGCATGCGGACAGGGCCACGGATTCTCTCCCGCTGCACACGGCTCCGCTAGCTGTCAACACCGGCCCCGACAACTGTCCCAGCCACAGTACGCTTTTGTTCCCCGCCCTTCACGCTCCCTCATAAGGATCTCTCCAATTATGCAAGCAGACTGGGGACTTGTGGAGTGGCCCAGCAAAAATGAATGTGCCACGCTAAACAGGCTTTTTGAGGGACACGTTTCCGATGCAAACAACGGAGACAAAGCATCCGAACATGTCTGACCTGTTTATCGCATCGATTCGTTCATTAACGCGTCATCGTTACGCCGCAGCTTTCATGCCTAATATTTTATGCGATGGAAGTGCAAGAGAAGTCTTTCACTAAATGTCAAAGAACTTTTAATGAGCGCCTGCTAAAATTTGACCTTACAATAGCGGTTCAACATGAACACGAACAAGAGGCACACGCAGTTCAATTAGATGTTTCAAATCTGTACGGCTCCTAAAACTAAAACCTCCAACTTTACATCAGGCCTGGCATCCCTGAAAATCTTTCCATTCCAACCCGAGCCCGCTGGCACGCACACAAGCACGGGTTTGATATTCGCAAAATATTTTTCCAACTGTGCGAAAACAAATAAAATATGATATCTAAACCTCCTGCAATAGGGATAAACCTCCCAAAATGTTTATGAAAAATAATCACCAGGACAACAGACGGCGTGTAGTGTTTACACTGACGCCAGTGTCGCAGCTATCCCACATCTCCGACAAACACGGGGGGTGGGGTGGGGGCGGGCGGCAAAACAGGAAATATCTTTTGCATATTATTTTAAGTAACTGTTCAAATTTCATTTCAGAATGGTAATCCACAAAACAAATATGTAGAGGCATATTTTAAAAAGGGAGGCTCTGCTTCAATTTCCTATTGTGGTGCAGAATGTGTGTTTACTCTTTGTGTCTGTTTGAATTGATTTGCACAGCTCGGCAGACAGCGGCTGAATGCTGCGACCAAGAATCCATCATCTCATGTGATCTGATAGTTCTGCAGTATTAGATTGATTTTCCTCTCTGCTCTCATCTTTCCCTGTCTCTCGCTCGCTTTGTCTGCTTTCTTACCATTGGCAACGTTAACAAACATGCCAAGTTACCTGTCTCCCCATCTGCTAAGATGGAAACAGAGTCCCTTCTGTCACGAACAACAGATTAAGGTGTGAGAACAGAGGGTACACAGCTCACGGTTTCCGGTTATTCCTTGATGCCAAACTTTGAGAAATGCTAAAAGAAGTGCGAGGTTGAAAGAGCAGAGGGAACGCAAATGATCTTCTCCTTAAAACATCCAGTTGATGTATTCGCGTGCCTGCTGGATTTGGCTTGATACGAGTTTAAACTGCTAAGAGAACAGAGAAGGCTTAATTTTACAGAACCATCTTAAGACTCCTGTCAACTCTTTCGAGCTCTAGTACGATCTCCATCTCTCTCACGCAGGCAAAGTAAAAAAAAAACAGCTGTCACAGATTCACAGCAAAAACTCAGAGCAGTAGCCGGGCAGGCGATCACCTCTCTGGCAAGCCTATAGGGAATGGATTTTTAAAAGCTCAAAGATCCCCTCGTCGTTCTTCTTTAACCGTCAGCAAAGGCAGCAGAGACTGCGCAGGTATAAGCCCCACTCTGGCATACCTGAGACTTCTATTTTAAGCCCTTCCTTTCATACAGCGTGTCAACCGAGCCCGAAATCCCTGCTAATACTAGTTACCTCTGAAACATAGATCTTACTGTTTGGCTTTTAGCTTTGACAAGTTATTTCCTACTCGCTTTGAAATAAAAAAGTGGAGCGTTCTGACACCGACTTTACGTTTTTGAGCTCATTAAAGCTGGGATCTGCCTCAATGCTACCTGGATTTTTTTATAGGCGCGATAAGCCAAATTAATATGAACTCGTCAGGGCCACTTTAAATGCTTCTTGTTATCCAAAGCCCTGAGCTCTTGCAACTTATCACACCGCCACTGATATCCTTTAAACTACCAAGGTGCGGTCCTTTAATTAAAACTAGTAACATTCCTTTGGAAGAAGAGGGAAGGAAATGTAGAAGGGGTGGACTCCATAATTTATCACAGGCTCGAGTTAAAAGGAAGCGATTTCACAAACCAAAGAAACTGCTAATACCTCTTAAACTGACACGCGAGCTGGCATTTTCAAACGGGCCTGCGAAAAACAAAGTATCCCGAGGATGAATCCAGCGCGGGGTGTACATCAAACGCTACACTGTGAAATACTGTATATGTGAATATGTATGCGTAGTATGTTTTCCAGCAGCACGACCCTTTAAAACAGACACCAAATGAAAACGGATGTGTGCTCTTCCTTTGTGCCACTGAGAAGAGAGATATATCTTGATAATATCCGCCATATTTTACTGATAATAAAAAGCAACGCGCCACATTGCCACTGGAACACTTAGCAAACACAGGAGAGAGAGCGGCGTAGCAAACAATGTAAATCAATCTGAGTAATACTGCTTTAAACTTAATGCAATATACTCCCTGCAAGTATAGCCATCCTAATGTGCATTTACATACACGCTGCTGCTGCGTATACAGCATATAAGTACATATCTCTAGACATACAGACATCCATAAACACAGGCACGTTTACACACAGTCACAGCAACACATACTTGAAGTCTATTGAGTGTTTTTTTTTCTTCGTGCCAGGGCGCTCCGAGGATAATACAATTCTTTTTCTCTCTCTCCCTCTCTCTACTTTTCTTACAATACATCATTCAGTTCTGCCTTATGCCTGCATGAAATTCATTTTCTAATGGAAATATTTGTTTTGTAAATCAAATATGTATTATGCACAGAATGCAAAGCACAAATTAAATTATGTTAATGAAATGAAAGAGATATGAAATGCATATTTCATGGACAAAACATAACCCCAGCGAACAGCCATTTCTTGATAAAAATCTTTAAACACAATCTCATTCAGAGGAAGACATATTGCTAAGGCAGATAGCACCTCATTAAAATGGTCTCCTTTAATATCAGTGCTTAGTATATATAGGATTGTAAATAACCACTGGGGACGAGGAACCAATAATGAAATACTGTCTTTAATAGCTTGCCATTGATGTCAGCATAAAAAGTGTGTAGAGGAATATTGGAAATTGGGCGCGCACACACATAGAGTCAAAAGCTGTAAATGATTGCATATTTAAATAGAGCTGACTAAGGCAAAGATGATATGGATATAAGTAATAGGCAAAAAATGATGCTGACCTCACATTATTTAACACGAAAATAAAGAAATAAATAAAACACTGTTTTAAATTTTATATTGGTTACACTTAATGAATAATAGATTCCTCGGCCGTTGTTGCGCGCTCCCTGATCTTAATAAAAAAAAACTAAAAGAAAGAAATGGACCCTCTCTGGCCAGCTGACTCACAAATACACTAGATTGGCTTTTCAGCAGAAATAAATACTGCAATAAGTACAAAAGGCAAGAGGAGAGAGAGGGAGTAGGAGAGAGACAGAGGGATGCCCACTGGTATGATTTGATGGCGGTAAGAGAAGAGGGTGGGGTGCTTGACCTGGCTTATTCTGGTTAATGCTAAATATCTTAATTGCCCCACAATACGCAATTACCAGCTGCTCCAAACAAAGCGTGGATTTAAACCCAAATAATACCCAGCTGAGGTCTGGGTAGGTCTGTCCTCTCCCTCCTCTTGCCACGTGATTGACAACACATATACGTGAGAGCGATAATGGCATTACGCCCAAACTGCAGGTGCACCGGCTCTTTATTTTATTTTTAATTGAAGCTCTTAAAATCCTGCATTTTCAAAACGGACTAGTTCCCCCTTGAGGACAGACACTTAGAAGAACAGAATGTTATTCATTCTTACCCTTGGCCCCTCGCTTGAATACTAATTTAAGTTAATAATCTGTTTTTCTTTTATCTTAAATACCGTTTTATTAAAATCTATGTTTATGACTTTAGTATAGAGATTATACTATCAGTCGCAAGCTTTACATTTTTGCTAAAATGTGAAAATCGATTTTTTTTTTTCTCTCTGGAAAAAAGCTGTCAGTGCAATCCTAAAGGTTTTATCCAGTACAAATATAATCTGATTAACAGATTTTAATTGTGTTTTCAATAATTGTTATTTGCATTTATTTAGCTGGAAGCGGAGAGAGATTGGGCACGAGACGAACCGTGTGTGTGTGCGTGTGTGCGTGTTTGTGTGTGTGCGTGTGTGTGTGAGAGAGAGAGAGATTGTGAGAGAGACTCATTTTTTGGATTTGTTTAAGAGAGGTTCCTCATTCATAGCTCACAAGACTTTGAGATCTCAAATATATCAAATATCAACTAAATTGCTTTTAAAAAGTTTGCTTCTATATAAATAAAAATTGATACAAAAGAGACTTTTTTGAATACAGTAACAATTTAGAGCAACAACATTTCTTGTATACAGCCTAAATAATTTGGCCTTGCACACATTACAATATGTTGGAAATGTTTACGTTAATCTTGAAATCTGACTTTTCATATAGTATCTGACTGAAACATTTCTTTTTAAGACATTAAACTCCTTTCACAAACTCTACAGGAATCACATGTGAGATTTTCAGGAGAAAATCTTCTATTTGCTCAATAATCTCATTGCTGTAGGTGAAACAAATGCGATATTAATGATGTGTTTTTTCTTCCCTATAAAGAGGGAGAGAGAGCTAAATGTTAGGGTGACGACTGCGGCTGAAGTCAGGCTGACACGGACAAAGAAGGATGGAGACCTGTCGCGGGGAGGTCGCCACACACAATCTCATCACATCAGCCTCACATTACACACCTAATTTCCACCCAACCAGCTTCCTTCCTTCACCTCTCAGTGTTTCTCACACCTCACTGAAAACAGGTCAGTACATCGCATAGGTCAAAGTGCTTTTCAAAACACAAGACTTTAGCAATACTTAACAATTTTGATAATAGTCCCTTGTTAGACAAGCCTCTTTTTATAACCACCTTATATGGAACTGATGTTATTTTATAAAAATGTGATCTTTTCTTCCAGATTTGTACTTTCTAAGTGGGTCCTGTAAGAACATGCTGGCCCTATAAATATACTAGAGATTTGGAAGTACCAGACACATTTATCCTGGTGCCATTTGACAAAATCCTATCTCTTATTCTCTTCAAGTCACCATATCTCACCAATGTTACATGTCCTCCCACCTTCCAAGCCCATCAGATGCATGCTGCTGCAGGTGACATCTTTTACAACAACCATCATGCTCCATATGTCCCATCTCTCTCTCTCATCTCTCTCTGACTCACTCATTCTCAGTCTTTGCATCTCAGGAGTTCCCACAAAAAGCAGCAGTTTGTGACGGACACGTCGCGTGAGGCACAGAAGCAGAACAGCGCAACATACCAATAATCCTCCTTTACTGTCTAAATGCGGCACTTGAAGAGCGAGATGCAAAAGTTGAAATGGGATCACGGATAGGCAATTAACACCGCTCTTCAAATCTCCTTTAGGCTGTGAAACAGGGGAGAGGAAAGAGTATAGGAGAGCATTGCTGAATTTGGTGGCAGAAGAAGGTGACCTTGTTAGGTAATTAACATCTCTCTCCAAGTTTAATTAGAAAGGCTACATCAATTCAAAATAAGAATAAAAGGAGTGTGGCAATGAAAAGACGCAGAAACGCTGGCTCGTCTACGTAAAATCCTCATCTGATTGTATAAAAGCATTAAAAATGCACCTGTTCATGGATGAATTGCTTCACTCACAGGAAACCCACAGGGGACCGAGTGCTTTTCAAAATAGCAAAAGATGCTATTTACATGCGTTGATACATAGAATGCAAAGAGGTAAAAAAAAAGAAAGGCACCAAATTATTTTCGCATGTCTCAGTCCTCTTGTTAAGATTCAAAACAATGCTTTCAAACTTTCCTGATTTGGGGCTGTGTGTCTCTGTTGGCCTGTTCTTTTCCTGCCAAAGCCTGCCTTAACCCCCTTTAGTGTTGAGCAAACAATCTCCTCCCGCTCACAAGAACTTTGAAGGAAGATGTTTTTGTTTAAGCCCCAGAGCCGTTATTGGCATCCGGTCCAAAAATAAAAGCGCATTCCCGTCAGCGGCTGAATGACGGGCGGCTGACAGTCTTCGTAGATGAGCCGTATATTCATCAGATGTTTAATTGAGACGGGGTGCACAGGTCGCTAAGTTAATGTAGCAGGGACGACGCGGGATTTATAATTATGATTGATGGTGTAGTGGCACTGGACTGCCTATGAATGCTCTGCGCCGGTGGCTCTGATACTATGGATGTACAGAAAAGACGTTTGTAACGAGGGCTGGATCCTATCACTTCCTCCTGCCAGTCAGCTCAACATGACAGATCTGACCTCACCATCAGCGCAGACACACAACCATCCCTGTCATCATGTCACACACACACACACACACACACACACACACACACACACACACACACACACACACATAGGTCCAGAGGTGCAATGCAACTGCTGGCTGTCCTGGATCACTTGAAACCCAAGGCAATAAATATATAACCAAAAAACTTACTTAAAAATGTGCATGCATGAGCTAGGTTCAGTATTTTTGTTGAAAATAAACAATATAAAGTAATAGTTCACCCAAAAATGGGTCATCATTTACTCAACCATAAACCATTGGTCCCCATTACTTTCTATTGTATAGACTCAAAACCAACGGTTTTCTGCCACCAACATTCTTTAAAATATCTTCTTTTGTGTTGCGCAGAAGAAAGAAAGTCATAAGAGGGTGAGTAAATGATGACAGAATTTTCGATTTTGGGTGAACTATCCCATTAATGCTTATGCTTTGACACATTAAGAAGGTACTCAGAAATTCGAATCTGATCTTCTCCAGAAAAGATTTCCATTCCTCCCCGTTTATCCTGTCATTCCCTGTCATCCCTCAACAGTTTACAAAAAGGGTTAAAAATGTAGATTTAGAATCCACTCATCTTCAAGCAGATAAAAACAAACAAACCAAAATAAAATTATGCGCCTGTGAGGAGCACAATCATGGTATCTGTGCCTAAAAAAACGTATCGGTCATGTCGGCACTTGTCCCTCATAAAGTGAAGCGTGCGGCAGGTACACGGATGTGGAGGGGCTTGTAATTGCCTACAAGTGATGCACTAATAACGTGACAGTAACCCCAGGACCTCTCGAGAGGGTCTTTCTCTCTTGTTTTGCAAAAAATAGCATCACTAATGGAAGGAAGAAAGAGAGAGAAGAGAGAGGGGTAAAAAACCAAGACTGTCAGTAAAAAGATGGGAAGAGAACAAAACCACTCCACCTTCCAGGAGTTTGGGGTCCGATTGACGGCGCTTCATCCAGCAGCAATTATATCGACTAATTAGAATTGGACAATTTCTTGTTTGAAGTATAAAGAAATGACAAAAGAGGGCAATGTGAAAAGCTATAATTCAGAGCGAAACAGCATTAAAAATCCAGCCTAATCCCGCTCTAGCATGTGCCTCTATGATAACATAGAGCGCAGACTATGTCCTCGATTCTTTCTATTTCTTCGTCTCCATATTTTTTTTCCGTTTTTGCCTTTTTTTTATTTTATACCATCTGGCCCCCTCATCTCTGACATAAAAAAAGAAAACTAATTCATGTTCAGAGTCATCCACATGATGAATAGTGTAGGTCCAGGTGCTATGAGTGTAAAAAAGGAAAGAGGAGACAGAGAGAGAGCGAGAGAGAGAGAGAGAGAGGGAGGACCAGAATGAGAGCGAATTATATATGTATATCATCTCCCATTGTACACAAGGGTGATTTTAAACTGTTCATGATTAAAGCAAGGGCTTACACTACAGTATATTCCTCATTGCAATATGATCGTAATTAGATATTTAATCTGTAATCCGAAATAGCCTGCGATCCAAAAGACAAGAAATGCTGGAAGATGAAGGGATGCGAGAGGAAGGAGATAAAAAAAAGAAATTGAAAAAAGTGGCCTTTTTATCCCTTTTTTCTATCTATGAAGGTCACAATGCAATGTGATTGTTTGCCTCAGTGGAGGTGAATTATGTCACCCAGACAAGCTTTTAACCCATGTTACCTCTCTCTCTCTCTCTCTCTCTCTCTCTCTCTCTCTCTCTCTCTCTCTCTCCCTCTCTTCTTTAAACAGTTTTCTATTGAAGAGGATTCAATCACCATAATGAATCTGAGGCCAGGCAGCAATCTTCTCCACAGAAAGAAATTCTAAAAGGTTATAGAATTTGTAAAATGAACAGCTCAGAGGAAGTAAATGGCAGCGTGTGCGGGTGTGTATATATGTGCGTGTGCGGGGAGGGGGAATCAATTATTGCAGGACACAAGGCAGTCATAATATTTAGTGCCCACATTCACTGTGCTCAGGTAGACTCAAACACTGCTGGTTGTACAGGAGGTGATGTTTATTTTTAGGAGGTGTGCGCGTGTGTGTGACAGTGTGTGCGCGAGTGTGTGTATGCCACGCCCGGCAGGCAGAAGGAGGCTGGCATTGAAGCGTATGAGGGAGGCGCCCCTGACTGAGTCTCATAATCATATGCTAGATTAGGTTAAGTGGTGCACAAACCCGTCAGTAATTCAGCCCACTGTCTCCCAGGGAAACTGATTCACTCCTCCCCCTCCTCCATCATTCGAACGCCACAAGACACACATGCCAAACGCTTAGCCGGAACGGGTATACGTATGGGACGAGCGTACGCACCATCCCCATATGCGATCGACGTGACACGCCGCCATACCAAGCTCTGTCATGTATGAAATGACTCCATCTTGGAATGTTCAGAAGCACGTGTGTCGCACCCTAGATTGATTGATTCGTGTTATTCTGAGTGGCGTGTTAGCTTACTCCATCTTCGCCCAAAAGCATCACCTGCCGGCGCGCGCCCCGTGACGCCTAATGTTCCGACAGGGCCGTCAATCCTCCGACGGGCCTGTCGTTAACACCCGCGACAGATGAACATGACAACCGACCGCCCTACGTTCCTCTCCGGCGATCACCTCTTGACATGACATCAGATAGCCGCCGAGTAGCCCGACGACAGGAGGGAGGGGGGACGTAGACACCTATCCTCCATGTTCCTACATAATGAACTCTTAAAGAAGGTTGCCGGCTGTGCGGAGAGCCACGGGAGCCTGGAGCTCATCAGTGTCAGTCCTGAAAAGGTTCCGGAATGAATGAGCGCGAGGAATCAAAGGGAGATTACACGTCTGACCATGTATCATCCTCGATATATTGAACGGCGCTATTGTGTAGATAGAGCGCTTATAAAAAGTGGTATTGTGCCGGCCTGAAAGACTGTGTGGGCTCTCTGCATGACTAATCTGTCTCCTCCCATTTTTTTATTCAATCTTCGCTGACTTTATGCCTTTGACATTTTTGCTACACTCAGTAAGTTTGAGTTGAATGGACAATTTTAAAGATTTTTTTTAAGGCATTCGTCGAGGCAGCCCGTGCGCGAGGGGAACAAAAAAAGAGGCTATCTCTTTGTTTCAATGCATAATTTATTACTAAAAATGGTCCTTTGACTAATTCCAGCGGGCAGGGTGAGAGTAAGAACATGTTCTTTTCCACTCAATACTGAAAGGCACATTGGATTTTTGGAGTGAAAACATTTGATAATGCCTTGCTAAGAGATGTCTCTCTCCAGTTCATCCATTCAGCCCTTTTAACATGCGCGCACACACACACAATTCCAAATGAATAGTGGTTTGGGGTCTGCTATAGATGCAACGCTATTTATATTCCTAACCAAACTGCTAAGAAAACAATTCAGAGTCAATGAGCTGTTTTTGCATTCATAAGCATAACTGATGTTCTCTGTGAGATTTATACAAAACCACACACAAAACACACACGCGTGCACCTAAGGACTGCGAGAAGGAGAAAACAAAGCAATTCGACTTGTGGTACTCTGCCAAAACTCGTACAATACGACTGCTACCTCCAATACCATATGTACGGACACAGCAACACGTTGATAAAATGCCAACAAAATAAGACGGTCATTGGCATTAAGGGCTTAGCTTAAGTCCAAAAGTAATCATCATGTGAATATTTCATTATTAATCTGTCCTGTTAAATTGATTATGGTAATGCTGAGGACAGGTGGGGTCGAGAACAGCACCTGGCCACATATGGAGCAACACACACACACACACACACACACACACACACACCTGTTCTGATTTTGCCACCGCCATCTTCAAATCATCACAGCACATCAAATGTGTAGACTCATCTCTCTCTCTCTGTCTCTTTCTCTCAGGTGAGAGTTCCACTGAGGCCGCAAGGCTGGTGTACTTGCAGCCATAAAATCAGGTTATGGAGAATGAATGAGTGGAGGGTAGCTGTCAAACACAGTAAACACACAGACATATGTGCTTCCTTCTGACTTACTAAGCGAGAGCAAACATTTATGAATGGCATCATAATAATGTGGAGGAAGTAATAAATTCACAAACAGTGGCCTT
This sequence comes from Oreonectes daqikongensis, assembly GCA_026939265.1. Classification (NCBI taxonomy): domain Eukaryota; kingdom Metazoa; phylum Chordata; class Actinopteri; order Cypriniformes; family Nemacheilidae; genus Oreonectes; species Oreonectes daqikongensis. The sequence goes on along the minus strand of JAOTQM010000343.1, from coordinate 3,823,365 downwards.
AAGATGCACCAAAATGCAGCGCAAAAACATCAGACACTCAATGTGTCACTGTGGGTAAAACGATTCGATTACATGACCTTTGCTGAGATATTATGACTTCTGAATGTGACTTCAGCTGTTTTAAGAGAGAAACGTGCATATTGTATATGGTCAAACAAATCAGCAAGTGTTCTTCCTCACATATCAGTTCATAGAGTTCACCCAAAAGTAAAAATTCTGACATCATTTACTCACCCTCATAATTAGAGATATGATGTTATGATGAAATACCTCATGATGAGATATTTTGAAAAAAGCTGGTAACCAAACATCTGTGGCACCCATTCACTTCTATTGTATGGGCACAAAACCAATGCAAGTCAATGAGTGCCATTTACCTGCATTCTTCTCTGTTCTGTGTATACATGTTTGAAATGACAAGAGGATGAGTAAAGGATGACAGAATTTCATTTCATTTGTGGGTGAAGTATCACATTTACACATTTCTGTATCTGTATGTGTCTAGTGTCACATTTTACACATTTGTTTACACTTTAATTTATTTAACACACAATCAACACAAAATGACACATAGTGTGTTAAAATAACACGTGTTAAAATTCCATAACACTAAAATGTGTTAATAATAAACACATCCTTTCAGAGAGTAGGCCTATAGCTCCAAATCCAATAAGTCAAATCTAGTCGACATTTCTATCACAGGGTGACATAACTGTAAAGGTTGCCAGTGTCACAATGAATTTGCAAGCTGCTCAAGCGGGGTGGGAATTATAGGGGGAGGGGTCAGATCCCCCAGTTAAATCCACAAGAGAAAGTGTTTCTTAAAAGCATTTAGTATACATTTCAACGGTTTTTAAACTGATCAGTAACCACAGAAGTTACAAGCTATGCAGAGTGCTTTCACGTTTGACTGAGTAGGTAACTATAGCAACTAAATTATGCATTTTGCATTATAAAATACATAAAATTAGGGCTAGTTAACGCGTTATCGCATTAACGCATTAATTATTTAATACCGACAATTATTTTATTGTGCATTAACGCAGTTTTTTTTTACTATTATTTTATTTCGAAAGTCCGTTGCTCAGTGGCTTTGAAACATACAGACAAACCATGGGTCACAGGAGTGGTGGGATGTTGATCAGTACTGGCTTGGGATGGGCGTCATCACGCGTCTCAACCAATGAGAGCATTTGGGGTGGGCCTGCTGAAGCGCGCACATGAACCAGGAACATGGTTATGGCTAGACATGAAACTTGTAAAAGTAGTCCGTTTCAACGTAAACAGTAGGGAATCAAAACAGACGCGTCACAGTATTAGATCCGTATCTGTATACTCGCAAGGGGCAGCAGCATAATACAGATCTCTGTTTATAATGTTCAACAAACAACAAATAACAGGCCCAAAACACTCACTCATATTAAAGGAATTGTGTTCTTCTTATATGAGTTGTAGCGTACAATAATTTAGTTGTTACATATGTGCTCTAAATACACTTTAAATACTGTACACTTCACACTTTGTGTAGAAAGAGAGTTTACGTATAAGCAATAAAATCAATAATCATTGTAACTTGTTTTTCTTTATCAAATTAGATCAAACGTTAATGCCCTGGCACTGGCCGATAGCTGGGTTTTATATTTAATTTGAGTACAATAATGTTTAAGTTGAGTAAAACATGTTTACTGCTACTATGTAAAGGGAATACTGCTGCAAAAAGCACATTATTTGTTAAAAGGGTTTGCAAACCAAATGTTATTGCAATTTTTTCATATAGCAGTAGGCTACTTTTAAAATAAAAATGCACAATACACTGCTTTTGAATTCTTTATTGAATTTTATGCTTAATGCGATTAATCGTGATTAATCACAGAAAAATCATGCGATTAATGCGATTTAAAAAATTATCATTGCCCAGAACTAATTAAAAACAAATACTGTGATTATTTAACACGTCAATATAGATTTATAGTACAGCCATGGCTAAAAGTTATGTTTAAGCTTTGGAAGATTTTACTTTTTACTCAAATGACAGAAAAAACTTTTTTTTTTTTATATTTTGAAACTATTAATGTTGCGTAGTGTAAACTAAAGCTCAAGCTTAAGAAGAATTTAAGAATTCTTGGCAAAAAACAACATACAACAAATGTACAAAGCCCAGGACAATGACCACAAAATATGACTACACGAGAGTTTTAACAAATATTAATAACAGATAAAATTGTAGTCAATATGCTTCATTTCCTGCAAGCTTTTTGAAATGAAACCCCAATTCCCTGATATGCTGAGGTTTGTCTTTTAGACAAAGTAATTTTGTCCAATAAATACTTTTAAAAATTTGTAAATCGGTATGTTTTTATTGTGTTTTTATCAATTTAACTGCAGTTGGGTTGAGTTATGTTTACTTAATTAAAACAACACAATAATAACATGATTTTAGTTTTTTTCATTTTTAAAAACGAAATTATCTGTACACTTTAAATATTGTACAAGTAGGATATGCCCCCTGGCCAGCACTTTTTCGTCACTAATACCACCAAAAGACTTGAGTATCATGAACTGAACCTGATGAATTTACTGTATAATTTATACAACAGCTCAACCCTTTCCAAACCTCACTGTGTCATATTTATACAATCTACTCTGAGCATGAGGATACTGTTGGCCAATCCTCATGCACATGTGGTGTGTGTGTGCGCGCGTGCATGCGTGTGTGCGTGTGCGTGTGTGCCCGAGCAGCAGGTGGAGTTCTGAGTTGATGAGCCTGTCATAGCTGATTATGTCACCGTGGGGCTAGCCTTCAAAACTGACGGCAGAGCTACAAGAGCTCTTACACGTCTGTCAACACAAAGAGGAGACAGACCGTTTTAACAATCTCAAGCGCACGTGGAGGCTCGTGGGGAAAGCTATATCTTCCCTGCGAGGCGGCGCAGGGCAGTTAAAGTGGTACAGTGCTACAAGACTTCAGGAACGAGCGGAGTCTGTTTAAAAGCACGGGCGAGCGCTCGCAGACATGAGCGCCGAGGAGTAGCTAATCGCCCTGTGATCTTTTAAACACGCAATGCTATGTTCAACGGCAGCTTGAGAACTCATTTAAGGCCTCGGAGGAGAGCGGGAGGGGCGAATGTGCTGAAATTACCCGCCGCTAAACTGCTAAAGTCAGGCTAAAGCGCTGATTTATTCAACAGAGACAAAAGACCAAGGGAGGGTTTTAAGAGATTCATATCACTGCCAGAGTCTCCTCTAAGGAGCTTTGTGCGTGAGTGTGTGTATGTGTGGTTATGTTTGACTCGTCTTTTTTATGCAACCAAAAGCACGCAACAGAAACTGTGTATATATCTGGACTCATTGCCTAACTGTGCATATGCACGGATTTAAGTGTAAAGTCTGTGTGCCAACATTTTCACACAAAAATCATGATTCATTAAGTTTGCGCTTTCATTTCTTTCTAAATTTAGCACCAAGTCAACCACGCAAACTTCTTGTGGCTCTAAAAACATGGAATTTGTTAAGCCAAAATGAATGACCCCACAAAATAGGTGTTATCACTTGATCTGGTACAGGTTGTACATAAAAACAGATGCGTAATCTAGGCCTACCGTAAATGTTTCGTCACAAATTTTGTGATGTCAAGAACTCATGTTTACTTTCGGATCTTGCCACACATGCTCTTGGGAAGAAGGATGCGCTTGCAAAGAGTGACGAATGGCTGTACAGGAGATGCTGTGTGGAAACTATTTCTATTGAGATGGTTTGGGTGTGCATGATGCTAATTGCTGACTGTGGGCACTCACTCCCTCATTTACAATAATTTGGATTCATCAACATAAGAATGAGGGTACGACCAAATTTATGTGCATACACACCTGTTGTGGATCCGACTGTTTCTGCACACATACAAAACACTTACGGAAATTATTAGCGAATGGTATTCTAGTTTTTTTTTTAAATAGTGGTGTGCATTATGTGCATTACTGTCTATGCGAGAAAACTGTCAAAGCAAAGCAAACAACAAACAGTAAATAGTCATTCAACATGTGCTTTATCCAAGGCAAGTTTGAGAAGTTAACCAGCCACTTGAACAACACTAATGCTTTACTCAAAAGAACAGTGGTGAACGTTCATCCCTTGTGATTACCGGCTCAGATGATAAAAAAATATACATTCTTAAACAGCATGGTTCCATGATGAACTTTTAAAATCTACAGATATTTCCTTTTGCAAAAAACATCCTTTATAGATGGTTTCATCAGATGCACCCGCCTAGCCCGAAGTTAACTTCAAGTCTGTGTTTGTTGGTCGGTCTGGCTAGTATAATAGAACTTTTTATATTTGATTTAATTTATATTCATATTTTAGTAATATTTTATTGTATAATACTTGTATTAAATAAACAATTTGTTCAATGATTCGTGTAACTTTGTCGCATTTAAGTTTAGCCAAGTAATGGTTCTTCTACTGGTAACCCAAAATAATATTACTAGATATATTTTAACTTGCTAGCTTATGTCATTTACTTGTTATTTCTTTTGCTTGTTATCAGAAATAATCTGTAGGAACTCTATTCTTTGCGAATGTGTACCGGAAGTTAAGTTTGGGTTATGCGCAGAAACGTTTTTTTATGTTGTTGCTTTGAAAGCATCTACAAAAAGGCAAAAAAAATATTTTAAGAACTGACTGAAAGGTTTTTTGAGAAACAAAAATTCAATTTTTTGGGCACTACTAATGCACACTCGTAAATTAAAAACTATTTGAAGTGTCCCAGTACCCCCTCCCCACCTTTCCATTCCTCCCCCACCCCCACATAACCCCGCATCCTCTCCCAAGCCTCTCCCCACCATTTGGGTTATTATTACTATTATCATTATTATTTTGGAAAAGCAGCGCTGTGAGCGCATTGCGTCAGGGCCCCGTAAACAAATCTATTATTGGTGATGAATTGTATAATAACACAGGCATAATGCGTTTTTCTCACACTGAAGTGTTTCGAGGTGCTGAACTGGAAAAAGTCCCCCGTCTGTAAAATTTGAATAAACGCATAGAAGACAGGAGAATATCATCAACTCCAGTAGGGCTGCAGACACATAGATGTTCTTTTCTTTTTTATTTTATGTATATAGTTTTATTCGGCTAATGAAACGCTTATAAAGATCCATCAGGCTATCTCTCCGGCATCACCTCTAATGTTTTGTGCAACAGCTCACTCAATGAGTACTCTGGATGAAAACACTTGCAATTTATTCCAGGGATCATGGACTTAAACACACAACAATTGCATTGTATTGTAACCAAGAGCTATCGGCCACAGTGAGGCTTAATGTACACGGTAATAAAACTCTTTCGGCTGGTTTTCTGGGTGGATGGTTACCCATTAGATTTAGCCCACTGTACTGCAACAGTTTAAATCAAATATATAATGTTGGAGCTGAAGCTGAACAGTTAAATCTGACACATTGAGCCTAGTTGCTCAAATGGGTCTTCTTGTTCTCAATTTTTACTCCTTTCTATTGAAAAAAGAAGACAAATTTTTAGTCATCATCATGAATATGCACAACAAGCATGTCAGTAAATAACAAGTTATGTCTGTAAGTCATATGGATTAGGAACGACATACAGGTAGATAAATGGCAGATTTCAATTTTTTTTGGCTAAACTAGTACTATTAAACACAGTAAAGCACAGATAAGGAGGCCTCTAATGGCAAACATATTTTTTGAGGTGCACTGTAAACACGTCTGGTCATCTTCAGTCACACACACCCACGGAGCAGATTCATGCATCTACGAAACCATATTACACACTGTTACTCACTGCTTTTTTCCACATCACTCTTATAGCAAACACACTCTCTCTCTCTCACACAGTGACGTGGACGGACACCCACGCACCCTGGCTTGTGAGCCGAGTGTTAAATGTGAGAAACCATGATGGCAGGAGATCGCTGGCAGAAGATGAGGATGATCCAGAGAGAGAGAGGCTGATCATCTCATTCTATACTTCAACCTACTACTGTACCTCGGATTGCGTGTGTGTGACGGGACCTGGTCAATAACGTGTCGACTATCATGGTGTGCATATGAGGATGTATGGATTATAATAATTACGTAAACCAGGGATGTCATGCACCTATTTTTTGGTGTCAGGCACTGGTCCTGGCTCAACTAGGCTGAAAGAAAAATGTGTTTAATTTCTCCAGAATAATATGTGTATTTTTTTCTATTAAAGCTAGGTAGACTTTAACTAAAGCTAAGATGTACTGAGCATTAGGTATTTTGTTATAAACATTTTTGTTTGAGTTTCAACATGACTTGATGATGACAGACTTTTAGTTAAAGACACAATATGCAATGCACCTACAAAACTAGGTTTGCCTCCTTATAGACGGTTTCAAATCAACAACATAAACTAACGTTTTGTGGCCCAAACTTAACTTCCGGTGCACATCCACAAACAACAGAGTCCCTGCAGATTATTTCTGATAACAAGCAAAAGAAATGACATAGCAAGTTAAAAGTATTATTTTGGGTTTCCAGTAGAAGAACCGTTACATGACAAACAAAGTTACACGACCCATACAACAAATTGTTTATTTAATACAATTATTATAGTAGAAAATAAAAATACAAATTAATATTCATATAAGTTAAATTAAATATAAATAGTTACATTATTAGCCACTAGCCAGATCGATCAAAACAAACACAGATCGGAAGTTAACTCCGGGCCAGGCGCGTGTGTCCGATGAAATGTGTCCGTTTATATTTAGTTTACCATGTTAAATATATTGAAAAACCAGGGCAGTACTTAGTACTTCTTTGATACTTAGTAGTTACATGATACAAGTGTGATTCGACCTATCCTGACCAAATGTAATTCTGAATTACTGCCAAAACTTCTTACACTATTCATTTAACTTAATCAAAACTGACATTGGGGATGTCAACTCACTCATCATTTCCTTCGTGAGGTCCAATCTACAAGTTGTTCTTGTACATCACCTCCCTGCAGCCTTTGTTAAGATTGTAAAGTTACCAAGAAAACATATCATCTGAATCAGTGATTCTTCTCTGCAGAGCTCAGAATGTGCTTTTCTACGCTTAAAGTGTTCATTCACGCTTTCTTTACGGCACACACACAAACAAACACAAGCACACACTGGGTGGAGCAGAAGCTGTTTAGCTGTGGTAATTTGAATATATTTTTGGGTCAATCGTACGCTCGCGAGAGACACATCCACGCCTTCCATGTGCCGAACAATTTAAATTTTTAATACTCCATTTAAATATATGGGCCACCTCTGCGGCAATCTCACAATGCCAAAAGCCCCTCTGATTTATGTGAGCTAAACAAAGCCACGGCGTCACGCTCTGATATCTGCTCTTACCTTCCTGCTATTGTTATCTTTAACCTATTTCACCTTAAGAAAGAATCAATAAGAGCAATTATTAGAAGTGGGCACAACACACAGCTCTCTCTCTCTCCCTTCCCTTCTTTCTTAACCTCGCTTTTTCCTCTTTCTGTCCATCTCTCTATCATTCTGTCTTTCTCCTTGGCAACTCTCAGGGTATAATATTTAATTACGCTTTATAATTTATGCAGGTTATCAAAACTGTGAGAGCATCATTTTATGTACATTGGGCAAATTGCTTTTTTCCCTCCTTTTCTTGAGAATAGGGGGTTGGGGGGGTTGATTCTTTGCAGGCATAGACAAAGATATTGAAGCTGGGTGCAAATGTGAAATGAATAAACAGGGTGGATCTCTTCTTCAAGGCCCTAAATGAGATCTGTAGGAAATAATTTAAACCAGCGATAGGACCATTTATCATTGAAGGAGAAAAAGAGAAGGAGAGAGAAAGAGAGATAGTGCCCCTGGCCCTGACTGCTGCAGCCAGCATCCTGCCACCATAAAAGAGCCATTACAGTAAACAGACACTGGATGTGCCCTCTTACTAATGAAGGGAAGTCTCTACCCAGCTTCTTGCACAGGTAGCGCCTGCATCCTGCACAGCATACGTACAGCTTTTAGAGAGCTGCTGTTTGTCAAACTGTCAGTCTGCTAGACACAAAATAAAAGTCAGCTACAACTGCATTCATGCTGCATGTCCTAATTATTTACATGCATTTGTAAATAGTGTTTAAATATCCTACCAATACGCAATAGGCTTAGTTTGCTTTTTAGAAGAAATCATAACAAGTGTTTAACATGAACATCTGCAAATGTGACCCTGTCAGTAAAAACCCATCCAAAGTCATTTTATACTTATTTACTGTTTTGTACATAAAATCACCATATAGGGTAAAGAACATGACAAATGATGAGAAAAAAGAAGCCAAAACCTGCCGACATCTTTGTTCTAAGGAAATAACATATTTACAAAATGCGCTCTGTAGAGTAGTTTGTCCGTTTAGGGCTACTGTAGAAACAACACGGCGAATTCCATGTAAGGGGACCCGTGGTGTATGTAGATAGAAATAACTCATTCTAAGGTAATAAAAACATAACGCTTCATTATGTAAGATCTTTATACACCTCTGAAGACATAATTGTGTATATTATATTATATTGCATTTCTGTCAATAGATCCTCCTTAATATTACACATTGGTCCTTTAATGCTTGAAATCAAACTTTGATGCTTTACTTTTTAGACTTTAGCCTGGCTTTCACATTTCCATTTTCACTGAGACACCAAAAAGCATCAACAAAACATAAAAATGATTGCATTTGATTATTAAATACAACTATCTTTACCACAGCTGTATTGAGAGTTATATTTTGGATTACCACAGAAAGCTATTTCGACACACCCCTCAATTTGAAAACACAATATGGAAAATGTATGTACAGTAATGTAAAGTAAAGTAATTTAAAACACTATCTTCGTTACACTGACTGCCCTCCATGATTTATAAACAGGACCTTCCATGCATTCACCAAAGTTGATCTGCCATGCAACAATATTGAAGATGTTGAAATGAAATGATAATAATCAGGTGTTAAAACATTTCTCAGATGACCATATATCAGATCAGATTAAAAATGCATTTAAAATGCAAAGAAAACTCATGCGTACACATGCATCAGGATCCGATCTGTGAGAACACAAATTAAAAGCACAGCTGCTTGGAGTTGGTAGGCAATGTTAATGTGCTCTGTTACCATTGTAAAGTACTTACTGAGTAAAGCAAGATATCTGTACAAAAGTCCAATGATACACACAGCTCTGAAAACTCTGAACCCTCGCCCTGATGTTACAAAAATAAAATATGGACAATTTTAGCATCTTTGTTTTGTTTAAAGCGCATACTTTAACATTTCTCTAATGCTGGCAGGCATGTTGAATAGAGCACCTGTTTCTATAATCCATACCTACCCCAGCTGTCTCGCCCCAATCCAGGTGTGTCTGTTTCACTGGATGCTACTATTAGCATTGCTAATGATCCAAATCTCCATACTTCTCTATATAATTAGCGGTAAAGATGACAAGCGACAGTCAAAAAAACCCTACTGCTTTACTTTAGAGCACCGATCAGCTGCGTGAGAAGACGCCACCGACATATGAGATAACAGAGCTCGAAACTTAAAGGAGAGCGGAAATATATTTCAGCTACAGCCTGAATCGAGATGATTTTAGTGGCCGGTGACAACAAGCAGCTCATGACATTTTATAAATGAGAAAACAATAAAAGTGACACTAATAATGACAATGTGAAAAGGCAAGAGCTATTGAAGCGTATAATTTCTTTTCTCTTAATTGTATTCGGTGCTCTCAAATAAATGGCAGCAGGCCATACACCGCAAATCACACTCATTTATAACTGCTTACATCGCTTTTATGGATTTCTCATTGTTACATATGAGCGTGGTGCGTAGGTAGTCTATTAGTTTTCTATTGGTTTTTGTTAAGTAAGTGTGTGTGTGTGTGTATAAATGATTTTAAAACTGTATCTCCTGATTAAGTTTGAGAAAGTGTGTGTGTTTGACTCCCCGTGCAGTGTTTTGGGCTCTAGGGCAGGCCGGTCTCTGGGGTTTCTAAATGTCAACGACCTGAGGGCCTGACTCGCTTTCTAGCATCCCTAACACACACATCAGTCAGCCTGTGATTCTGCTCTCTGCCTGATAACACTCTCTCATTCATCATGCTAATGAATCAAGCAAATTCATAATCTATCTCATTCCACTTTCACCACTCAAATGTACACATTCTCTCTCTCTGTGAAAAGCCTAGGCCGCTTCCGCTTGTCTTCCTCCCCGTTCTGCTCGCCCCGTAGCGGAAATGCTGGAGGTGTAAGACGAGAGGTGTGTGTGTGTTATAGCATTGGGAAAAGGTTCATTGTATGCGTCTATCTTGTCAGCCTCTGGGAGTTGATACCAATCGGGCCCCCACCTGCTAAACTTACCGACGTGCCTCCGCTTTGCCTTCTGCTCAGCTTGACTAACATAAATATGTAATTGGAGCACAAACAACGTTGAGTGTGTGGGTATGATTGTGTGTGTGAGTGATGGGGGGAGGGCGCGTGTATGCCAAACTGTGGTTTTAAATGCTGTGAGCCCTCGCTCCCTTGCCACCTTGCCTAACAGGCTTGTGTCGAGCGCTTTGGGAACGCTGTAAAGATCAGGAGTGTGACTGTGGATCCGAGGCGCAGACGTACACGTACCACACACGGAGCGCAGGCAGAGGAGCGGCGTGAGGGGCAATAAAGCAGCGTAGTGACGCGGGTAGGCAGATGAGAGGAGAGCAGAAAAGTAAAACAGCATGAGGACACGGCTGGTGACGACATCCTGGCGGAGGTTAAACAGGCCCCGATTACCCTGATTTATAATCCTCTACCAGAGAGAGAGGGAAAGAGAATATAGGAGCTACCGGGGCTAGTTGTCACACAGTGAAGTCATAACAGGCTATATTGCAATAAATATAGACAGTAACAACATAAACAAGCGTTATGTGGTCCAAACGTAACTTTCGGTAGACCTCTGCAAAGTATCAATACCTGTTGAGTAGTTTAATTGAGTTTAATACAATCAACATACAATAAAATATTAATAATAATTCATATTAATAGGAATTAAATGTAAAATATATTTTTTTATTGAACACCGGAAGTTATCTTCGGGTCAGCGAGTGCGTACGATAAAACTGTCTATAAGGTAAGGTTTTATAAGGTTTCTGTCTCAAACTGTGGTTTTGTTTATTTTCACCTACTTTTAAATATTCTAGATTTATTTTATCTTCTAAACTAAAGCTCTAATATCATTATATTTCCACTATAGCTGTTGGGTAAACAAGTAAACACAATAAAACCACCAGCATACTTTCAAGACTCAATTATATAATGAAGGTAGATTAAAACCAAAAGGTTGAACGGTGTTCTCTAAACAGAGGAAATTTTTCATAAATGTCAGGGCCAGGCCATGTTGTCATCTTGTAGTTTTATACAATTTATTAATTACAATTTATGTTTGCAGTAAGAATGGTTTGATATTTTTGTACATTGGTTTTTTACATTTTTGCTTTTAATTGTTTGGCATTTCATAATTATTTTACTGTGTAAATTTTGCTGAAAACCCTATAATAGGCTGTTCAATGGTTCTAGTGTGACAAGATTATGATACAAAAGGTCAACATGTGTTGAATGAACTGTAACGTTTTCTCTGGACTTTAAAAGGTGAAAACGATCAATATCTTTTCTGTAGCCAAGACTTTAAAGTGTCTATACAGAAACTCACAAATGTACCTTGACAAAAACCTAATTGGAGTAAAAAGTGTGACAACCAGCCCCATTCTCCCCAATAACTGTAAATACATGACGGTTGCAACAAAAACGTGAGAGACTTGTCATGAATTATAAGAAATGGGCACAGACAGGGTCTTGGACAGAGGGAGACTGAGAGAAATGAAGAGCGGTTTGTCTCTGAATGCTGAATTTGTGAAAGCAGAGACATCCTCTAAAGCGCCTGGGGGACTTCTGTCCTTATGCTCTCCATATCTCGCTCTCTCTCTCTCTCTCTGAGACTAAGACTGAAATTCCACATGTCTATGAGAAAGAGAAACAGAAGGACAGAGAGACCGAAACCCAGCATTCCTTCTGCAGACCAGTGCAGAGCTGCCGCCACAACAAAGGAGCCATTCAGGGGGACCCGGCTTTAAAAAGTTGAAGAGTATGTCTAATTTTGGTCAAAGTTCAATAGGAAGCACAAAAGCAGGAGCTCGTTCAGAACATAAGGACAGTCACAGAGGCAAGTGCTTCGTGCCAGTGCTGATAAGACGGGACGGGGCGACTACAAAGCGCTCCTTAAGAGGAGAGGGAAAGAAAGGGAGAAGCGGAGAGGAGAGGAAGAAGGGAAAATAGAACGGGTCCGCGTTCTCCATTTGGAATATGTCATGGTTTTAATGCGTTCATGCCAATGCGTATTAATGCAAGCGGTTAACCTAGCAGACGGCATTATTTAAATATAACATCAAGCAAACGAAAGAGCTTAAAAAATGCAGAATAAGTGAATGTTTATTTTTGGAGAGGAGGAATTTGTTCAATCAAAATCAGTACATACCCTACATCCAATCTGCCTTGTTCGAATGTGCCTTTTGGAGAATTCAACAAACGGTTTTCGTATTGAATGCGGATTTTAAAGGCATTTCCACAGCGCACCAAAGGAGAGGCCGCCAGTAGAGATGGCCTATAATTGCTAAAGCGAGTCATAGTGTTGTAAATGGATATTGGAGATTAGATCTCCCAACTGGAGGGGCATGTCATTTTCCTATTTTTCCTCCTATTGATTTTGCTTGCTTTTATACTGTCGTGGCCAGAGAGGTTAACCCCTTCAGTGCCGGCCGAGTCGGCGACTTAAAACCTAAACACAGATTGTGCAATTCATAAACCGGTGAACGACCGTTTAATTGGTGCGCTGGTTGGCGCACACGGATCAATTCAGCCATATTGTCAAATATCCTGTTTTATCACAAACGAAATATGAGTAACAAGAGCCAAAATAATCAGAATCAAACAACAATCTGATCAGGAAGCGGTTTACGTTGTGCAACACATTTCAGTCTTGTTTCATTGAACACACGCACACATGCACAGCACCCTTTCCCTCCTGCTGAGTGTGTGCTGGCTTATGGGAGCCATGCTTGCTCACTCCTAATCTCCTAATCAATAGTGAAGGCTCCCAATTAACCAAGGCCTGAAAGCCTCATATGGGCCCCCAGCATTGCTGCCATGTGTCTCTTCTCTCTCTATCTGCGTGTCGCATGTGCGACCATGAACCCATCCCCCAAACAAGAGAAATACAAACACGGAAATTCCACAGAATACAGTCACTTAACTTTTTTCTGCCTTTTACTCATACAGATCCCCCTCACACTCTTGCTAGCCGTAGTAGCGCCACAGGCTTATTTTAAGTGTCTCTTCTGCTGGATTATTTCCTGACGCTGTGGGCGATGTTTGGTGTGACAGCAGAAGCGTATGTCAATGCCCGACTTGACTGCGGGGCGAGCGTGTACATATGTGCGTGTATGCTGACTGAGCGGTGACAAGGCCTTACAAAAGGTAACTTCAGGCTCTACAAAAACAAGAGGGTTTGTGGCTTTTCCTTTCTAGGCTGAAGCAATATGATCAGGCACAATGGTGTAAACACACACACACACACACACACATCCACTCTGCAGCTGAACGACGCATTTAAGTGCCACCTGCAAGTCTATTAACCGAATATGCCTAGCAACAGTGCTTACGCCTTATTGTTCTGCATACAATCTTTTCCATTAAGTTCATACGGCATGTCTGGTTTTAAACAGCAAGTGACATTTAAAGGCATATGCAGGACAAGTGTACTTAAATGGGTAGTTCACCCAAAAATAAAAATCGTTTACTCCTCCTCCAAATCTGTATAAATGTCTTTGTTCTGATAAACACAGAGAAAGATATTTGGATGAACGACTACCATAGTAGGACAAATTGAAATGTGAAATTTATAAAGCAATTTTTCCTACTACGGTAGTCATTGGTGGCCAAGAAGAAACTGTTCCTTTAAGTAGTATTTAAAGGGATAGTTCACCCTAAAATAAAAATTATTTCATCATTTACTCTCCCTCATGTCATTTCAAACCTTTATGATTTTCTTTCTTCTGCAGAACACAAAAGAAGATATTTTGAAGAATGTTGGTAACCAAACAACACTGGACCCCATTGACTTCCATTGTAAAGACACAAAACCACAGAAGAAAGTCTGATATCAGTTTTACATACAGTATGTGACTAATTATAAAAAGCCGAGTTCGTCTTTGCAAGGGACCACTGGTACTGTTTTGTAAGGTGAGACTCTCGCATCTGACTTTATCTTCCGCTCCCCAACCTCTCCCCATTCTTTGCGTTATTTTTACGTCTCCCTCAGTGCCCGGAGATAACGGCTCGTCAATATTTAATGGACATGCTCCAACGAGAGCACGGCGGCGACGGGGAGTGAATGATATTTTGCTGTCAGAGACCTATCTGATCAGGAGCTGTCCACAGGGGTGCAGGGCGAGCCGGGCCGCAGAATGTGGATAATTCTCTTACAGCAGGATGAAGACCAGGACAGCAGAGGCCTCATCTTCATCCGAACTCCCTGAACCACACACCGATCAGTCTAGCACTGTGGACTTAGGCTACTATCAGGCTAATGAAAACAAATGACTTATCAAGCCCTAGACAAACCAATTTCAGACATTCATCACGGCCCGCATGGATTTCTAAAATCCCATCAAATCTGTCCCCCTCTCGTTGTTCTCACCGCATCTACGATCCCACATGACTGACTGTTCTCGTCCCGTTCCTCATCCGTCCCGGCCTCATAAAAGTCTTCCTCATCTAACTGACAGGCCTGGACGCTAAAGATGCCAACACACAATGCAATTTAACAGCAATTTGGTGGTACATTGCAAACGCTGTGCTTGCTAGTTTGACATGACGTAGATGTTGCTGTCTTAACATTGGCCAAGATGACATTAGGCTGCGTATCTGCTGAGAGGTGTAAAGGTGGCTTAAATATTGACGTTTAGCTTATGCTGAGAGAGATATGAGTGATGCTGCCCAATTCGTGTAATTGTCAAAGCTCAAATGAAAGTAGCTGTAGATGATGGAAGTGATTGATGGACAGGTGGCAGTTTGATTTGGACAGGGAGGAAAGTTCTCATCAGACTGATGGACCATAGCCAGACTGCTGGAGGAAAGAGATTAAGGCAGAAGAGAGACTAATAGACAAAGTGGTGAAGTCGTGAAAAACATTTGCATTCTGGGAGGCTGAATATGCATACACGAGAGACTTCGAGATCGGAGAGAAGAATGGTGCAAATTCACACTTTTGATAACTAACAAGCTTATAAAGTTCATCAAATCAGCACATGCAAACATGTAACATGTCCAAACTTACTTTTAACTTTCATTGTCAACACTCCAAAAAAGGCCATTTTCATATTGTCATTATATGAGAGCGCATTCTCTCTCACACACAGTCACATGAACAGAAAGAGAAAGTGAGACACCAACACACCTCGTGCACGCAAGGTGAAATCAGTTTTGTTTTTTCTACGCTTTTCTTAATATTTTATACTTGTTTGTGTTTATCTTTATAATTACATTACACTTTTTAAACGACTGCTGCCCTTCTGAAACCTCGTATTCATAATTCATGATTTTTATTTTTTGATCATTATTATTAGTCATCCTTTATATTCTTCACTGGCTTTTTGCACAAATCTAACAAATATAAAGTTTTAAAAAGTGCTTTTCAAGTTCAACTTTGACAACAAAGGATTTATTCATTTAAAAAGTACAGCATTTTTAACATTTCCTGAAAAAAGAAAATTTGGACATCCAAAGTTTAGAAGGACAGCGACAAAATTATGACCAAACGCACTTTTTCACAACAGTACCCGTGGTATCTAACCCTTGGCTTTCTCTTGAGGACAAATGATGCGAAGGACATTTCCATCAATCATCATTAAGCATTGCTGACTTTTACTGAGGCCTCCCATAAAGATCTTTAGGTTCACAAAACCTACCACAAGTTGTTGCTCTATGGAGGAGCTCTGAAAGATGCACACGTAGCTGGAGGGTGGCCTTAATCCACCAGAACGTTGATTTTAAAAACACTGGACACCTGTCCCCAAGACACAATAAAATGTACCTATGAGAAAGAGGCAGTAACCTATGTCTTGTCTTGTCTGCCTATGTCTGTTCTTTAATCGTTGTTCCTGGCATTTTCCTCCCTGATCAGAGTGTTAAGAGGAAACAATGGCTAATTACAGAATAAGGTTAGTGAGGATGGGAGAAGTGGGACCCCTCCTCCTCCCTTCTCTGTTCTTAATGAGCTCTGGGTCTGACCTTGTACAGCCAACATTCTCTGGCACAACCCTGAGTATATCAGTGAAGCACGCACACACACGTCTACCCTTCTTTGCTAACTGAACTTCTACTAAACATGATTTGTTCTGTCACATTCACAACTTCAGCCAATACTCAACCCCCCACTCCCAAAAAAAGGAAAAACAATATCATAACTTACCATCCTAAAATCTCAGCATCATTTACTCAAGAAAACTCACCCCTGTAAAACTTTTTTAAAGGACCATAAGTAGTGCTGTGGTATCACTTTGGAGCAGACAATTCTTAATTTTACTCTTAAGTACATTACACAAGTATCTGTAATTGTTACAGTTTTCATGGGTATGTTTTAGTGTATGCTTTATGATGTAGTTAAGTACATTTTTCCAAAGTAAAACAGACTCTCCACCTCTGTGGGCCTCTGTAGTTTTGCACATCCCAATCACATGACAAGCAAAAAGAGAGTTTGACAACAATGACGTCAAAGTTTGGTTCGTTTCACACGTGGCTATCTCAGATTCAGAAGACTGACAGAAATATAGTCATTCAAAATCCTTATAGTTATGGTGCTTTTTTGTTCATTTTGGAAAGTAATATAAATCCCCATTCGATTTAAATAGGAAAGGCAACTCAGAAGAAAGAAAATAATACAGGGTTAGAGCGGCGTACGTGTGAGTAAATGATGACAAAATTGTTATTTGATGGTAAACTATTCCTTTAATTTCTTAATGGACACTGACTGTGTATATCACACTAAGAGGTTCTTCTGCACAGCTCTATCCATGATTTTAACCGTTCTAATAGTTAACTTACTGACAGTGGCAACAGTTGTTGATAATGTTAATGTAGCAGGAGCAATATTTTCAGTTTAAAACATTAGTGATAAACAGATATGGCTGTCGTGGTAATATTCAGGCAGTAATACTCGGGCCGGTACAAATGTAAGAGGTGTCGTGGATCAATAAAACTGCACTGTGTATCAAGAGTTATACAGTCCTTGATAATAAACATCGCACATAATATACATATTTATCAGAAGTATATAAAGGCTATATATTATGAAAGGACAACAGAATCCCCTTTGTGTGCAAATTAAGTGCTTCTCACACGTCCCGGTAATCTCCAGCAGGCCTTAAGAGAAAACAACGGCAATGATTCAGCTGCATTTATTGGCAAAAAAACGCCACTGAAATATAACATCAAAACAGCAATTCTACGCTTAAATTAATCGCTTTTTTTCTGCATCAAACCGCCAGCATGTTCAATTTGTGGATCCCTCTCCCTGGTCTCTCTCTGCCAGGCGCGTATGGAGGTAAAAGGGAAAAAATGCGAGCAGAACTGCAGAACAGTTAATAGTAGCGCTGCAATAACAATAAAATGTCATCAATCTGCGGTGCCTCCTGCTTCTGTCACACCAAGTTTGTACAGATTAATGATATTAGGCCCGAGTCGCAGGCAGCGGTCTTAAAGGCACAGCAACCCATGCAAACAAACAATGCCAACAGAAAAGGAGGGAGGCACGGATGAAAGGAGGTGGAGAGAGATCGCATAGTACTTGCCAGTCACTGGGCTGTAAGCAGATGGTACGATGGAGGAAAGAAAGAGAGAGAGGGAAAGAAGGAAAGAGAGTGGCTGAGGCCATCGGATGGACTGATGTTAGGGAGGGGAGGTGGAGAGTGGGGAAAACAGCCGACAGATGACTGTTCAATTAAAAAGGGCACTTCAGGGTGGAGAGAGGCAAAAGAAAAGAGAGAGAGAGAGAGGAGGGAGAGAAAGATAGAGGGAAGATGAAAACGGGAAGACACTTGAGGATTGTGTGGAACAGATTACTGGAAGCATGTGGACAAAACACACTATGTGATCACATCCAGAGATTTTCACACCAACGCAACTCGCAGGCGATCTCACAAACACACACACACATGCACACGCATATGCAAAGGTGTTCGCGGCTGCACTGTTTGTGTTTTCATCCATCTGTGTGCCTGGTGGTGACATATCAGCCAAGTGCCTCAATCAATGACACACTCTGGGGGTAGCGACTGAGAGCCCACCCCATCAGCTTTTTAACCCCTTGCAGGGTACAGATCTTGTCCTAAACTCCCATGCCCGTCACAATCACAAAAAAATCTACTCTGCACATGTCTGAGAGAAATTCTCCTCATATCTAGGCTACTACAAATGCTTCTGCAACTCGGGGAGATCGCGACAACAAGGTCTCTCATTTAGCATTAGCTTTGGAAGCCAGGGTCAGCATTGCTCTAACAAGACAACATTGATGTGCACCCAGGGTCCAGAATTAACACTTGTCAAGCGCCAAATTGGAGTAAAAATTGGCTCGTGGGTTGGCTGGTAACTTTATTAGAATCTCCAACATAAAACAGTATTAAAGGGACAGTTCAGCTAAAAATGAAAATTGTTTTATCATTTACTCGCCCTAACGTCATTCCAAACATGTATGACTTTATTTCTTCTGCAGAACACAAGGAAGATCTTTTAAAGAATGACGGTGACCAAACAACCCCTTTGACTTGCATTGTTTAGACACAAAACCACTGATACATTGTGTCCCACAAAATAATGTCATAAAAGGTTTTGGATGACATGAATGTAAATAAATGATGACAGAATTATTTTGGGGTGAACTATCCTTTTCACTGGACTCCTAAAATAACACTTTTTATTTGTTCATCTTCTAGCCACATTTACCTCAAAATGTCCCATTAACAGCTTATCTAGGATGTATTAGCAATGTAACGATATGAAACGGGTTTGTTCAAATGTTCTGGAAATGTCCAAAAACTACTGATACTAAGTTTTATATTGATGTGACTTGTTAAAAGCACTTTTTGTTTTCATAACATTAACATGAATCATGGAACCATTAGGTTAAAGATTCTTTTGTTCAGGTTAAACACAACCTGAAGTAAATCATTTAAATCCAACACAAATCAGGAAATCATCTGTCTGCATGTGTTGAGAGTAATCAGGTGTACTTTAGGACCCAGGAGGCACCTGCAGTCATAACAGCGATCGCCAGAGTTGAACAGAGCTTTAAAATCATCAGTTGGTCTAAAGAAATCTGAATTAAACGTGTTTCAGTATATCTATATTTACCCCAATATGCACATTTTTGGACTAAAAGCCCTGTGATCACAAGCAAATAAATATGTATGTCATATCAATAATTTGCTTATTTTATTGTTTATTTTGCACTCCTGACATATATGAACAAAACCTGCATTTTATAATGCGCTTCTGTTATACTGTTGCTACTTTTGGCTGACACTGGACAGTATTTACCATTAGTAACGTTAAGTTGGTACGGTTTAATAATAACTAAAATATGATATGATATTACTAACCGTTGGATGTTTTTATCGTGGTTTATGATAAAAACCAGTAAGCGTTACATCTCTAGGATGTATCTGTACATGCTTTTGTTTCGAGAACTTCATGTGATGAGATGCAAGTTTATAACCTGAAGTAAACTTCAAAAATAGAAAAAGTACAATAGCCGCATTTCCATTCCAGATTTGCACAAAACTTTTGCCATATTACACTTTTTCGAATTGCCTGAAAACCACCTAATGTGAGCACAAAAACTTTTGTGCAATAAATGGGAGTTTTATTTTTATAGAAATGTTTTATAGAAATTGATAGGAAGTTTTGTTTCCATTGAGCGTACTTTCAAATTTTCAATTTCAATTTACACAATTTAAAGGGTAATGGAAACGCCCCTAATGTAACTGGCACAATAACTTGTGCTTTTTGTTACAAATAAAAAATACAAAAAATTTGACATAAAACAATGCAAATAAAGTTTTGTGGCCCAGTTTTATTTCTCTCCTCAGGTTAAAGATCAAAATAAAAGTGCCTAAAAGACTCCTCAAATCATCTTCTCAAATAATTTTTCCTCTCCTCTACCTGATTTTTTCCCTCCCACTCACATGATGTGATTGAAATTAAACGGACCTCCTCAACGGTGGCTTTCTGGCAGTGTGAACTTTTGATGCGTGTATTGTTTTTGTGGTAAATGTGAACTCTAGAGCCCCTCTGGGAGTATTGCTCAGGTTCGAAGGCAGACGTCTGACTTGCCCATGAAGTGCCAGGAGAACACTGTCTCTCTATTGCTTTGGTGCTCTGTCTAATCATAGCTGTGGTAATGGGTCTAAGTAATCTCTGTAGTACACCTAACACAAGTGAAAATAAAAGCAGTTCATGGGGAAGGTGACGGCTACATCTCTATCCGTCTCTCACGGTCTCTCTCATTTTGTTTTCTTCATATCGCCGCAATATCTTTGTGTGGAAGAGGCGCAGCATGGCCGAATTAAGGGACACTTCAAAGCTTGCATGCTGAGTTTAATGACACAAAACGTAGACAGTGAGCCCTATTGTTTAGCCTCAATACGGCAATTCCTCCAACATTACAACATTGGATTTTTATGATAAGGAATTAGGGCTGTCCTGTAATTGTGCAGGGGGGTTGTGTTGGACCCAAGAGGACGTGGCTGGTGAGGTTAAGACTGGGATAACACTACTGCTACTGCCAACATGAAGGAAACCAAGAAATTGAAAAAAATTGCAGCAATATTGCCCGTCGTAAAGAATACAAGAACAAGTTACGCCAATGTAATTAATAATCATTTTCTTAGTATTATTTTACACTTTAAAACTGCATTAAAAAGCACATTAGATGTGAATCTTTACCAGTATGCAAGAAAAAGAACAAGAAAAAAGTTATCGTGTGGTCCAGCTCGGGTTTGGAGCTTGTATATAAAGAACAGTAAAATCCTTGCATACAGAACCAGAAACACAGGCCACGGCTCCCCTCCACTAGCCATGTCATGCTACACAGGCACTTTTTGCTACGCCCGCATGAATGGAGGAGAAAAAAAGATTCCAGTTGCCTAGGAAACGCTTCACTCTGATAATTATTACTGTAACTATCTCTGCACACCCCACCTATAATAGAAATGGATCATAAATTATAATCAGACTGGCAGACCTCTGTAGAGAGGGCTACTCACTGCTGCCACCCTCTGGCTGAAGGCTCTCCTGTATTCGGTCCCTGCTCTCTGCGTGTCTAGGAGGACCAAGAATACCCCGAGAGCTCTTTTTAATTTATGCCCTCAGCTGAACACAAATTCAAATATTTATGTATTTGATGTTTTTAGACTGTTTTCAGAGAATAATTATTGAGGGGGAAAAAACGCAGTTAACCGCCAATTGAAATATGGCTTAGTGCAGGACTGCATGTCTTTAAATATTTAAAACTAGGAATTCCCATGGTCGCATCCTAAGTAATCAAAAAACAATTAAATATTCTTCCAGTTGAGAAATGCTTTTTTGTTTGTTTGTTTTTAAAATAATTTGTGCCTTTAAGAAAAAAATAAATAACAAACAAGAAAGTGGGGTTGTGCAATACTTGCAAAGTGAGCGTCCTACTTTTCTCTCTTCCCAAGAACTGGAAGGCGAACACACACACACACACACACACACACAATAAATAAATAAACAAAATATAAGCTAAAAAAAGTTTAAAATAGCATCATCATTAAATTTGCAAGCAACCAGCCAAATAGGAAATAAGATAATTATCAGCATGTGGATTGTCTTAATTTCTTAGGGAACTTCAATAAACTACACACTGCCCGATCCTGATAGACTGTGAGACTGCTCCTATATTGTTAAAGGCAATTCAACATTTTGGTCCCCTAAAATGATTTAGTGAATGGGACTTGGACAGCATAAAGGTGGCTGGCAGGCAGAAGCTCGATGGTGAAGCTACAGCTGCCTTAAATGCTCTTCCATGAAATAGAAACTGTCTTAAATCAACCAAATACAGCTGATTTCAATTCAGCTCCCCTTTTGTGGTGTGGAAAAGTGGTTTTGATTCAAGACGAATGTGCAACAAAAGGTCTTCACCGCTGTGCCAGCTTACCCAATTACTGGCAAACTGCTGGGTCTTAAACCAGCTATCACATGTAAACATTTCCTGCAGCCACCACCCCCTTGGTTTTTACCAGGGCACTGCGAGTTCAGGGGTGGTGTTGGGGGGGCTGGGCGGTTGCATGTCTACTCTACCGTGCCTTCAGCCTCACAAACACATGATGCTGAGGTTTGGCACCCACAGAGGCAGGATAGAAAGTTATTTCTTTTTTTATTTCTAAAGTACCGAGCTGACGACTAACATTTATTGTGTTCATGCAGAGAGAGAGAGAGAGAGAGAGAGAGAGAGAGAGAGAGAGAGAGAGAGAGAGAGAGAGAGAGAGGGGGCTTTGTGCTTCACAAAACATCTGACTGTATTTAATCAGTTAGGAGTCTTGTGTCATTTTCACCCATTAACTCATGTTACGGACAAGTTTCCTCCACTTGTCACAAAGAAAGCATGCCATTCTTTAATGGCAAACGCGGTTCTGCACATCCGCTTCAAACTGCGCAATCGCAAGGTCATCAGACAGTATTGTGCTGGCTGAGATAGCATTTGATCTTTAAAGTCGACCCTTGTGCATAAAAATGCGCAGAAAGTTACGCTGCAATGAAACTTTCAGATCTTAAACAATGAAACTGCTGCTTCTACATAAAAAGAGCGAGTCGGAAAAATTATAACGGCTTTGACAACTTCGCAAAGACAGAACTCGGAGACTTTCAAGAGCCTCCGTTCAGAGAAGTTTACTGCATGTTAGCAATACGTTGGATTCAAACTGTGCAATGCAAATCACAATGGAGATTCTCATTAGTAGGTATTGACAAGCCACATAAAACAGCCTTCTTATGTTCTCCACGCCAGCTTTTTCGGCTCACCTCTCCTCTCCTTTCGTCTCATCTTTCCGCCCGAGATGTAGCCGTGCATATTTCAGATTGGCATGACAGACAGTGAAAATTATTTATCCCGGGTTCTGAGCTCGTGGTGAGCTGTTTAAGCATTCATACTAACAAAGGGCAGCGGAGTCACAACGAGGCTGACAAGGCCTCTCTCTCTTCCTCTCGCTCGCTCAAACACACACACACACACACACACACACACACACACACATGCGAGACGCACTTTTCAGAAAGAAAAAAGTGCTTCATTTTTTTTTCTGATTCTCTGACCTTTGAAGCAGCTTAGGTTCACAAAACACTTCCAAACAGTTCTCTCTAATGGCCCCCTACTCAAACAATCGGCAGAACGCTCCGACCAAGATGATTGATCTCCGACAAGCAGCTCGATGTAGCTCCATGAATCATTAGATCAGCTCGGAGCAAAAGAGAGAGAGAGGGGAAGAGAGAAAGACAGACCAAACCGGTGAGCAAAAGGTAACGAAAGATGAAAAAAGAATGCAGACATATTGCATGCAAATAAGCATTTCAAAACTGCATAAAAAGGACATTCGAATGAATGGTGCGTATTTGACATATGAGGGAATTCAGCTTTGGTCTTATTTATTATACTTCAACACAAACCGAGAGCACTAAATCGCTTTGAATGTAATTGTTTTTTTTTTATATCTGTACAGTTGCATCAGGTGTCTCTATCCCACCCTGAGTGCTGGCTATGCTGGTGGGGGGCAAACATAAAACAGGCGAGTAAGTAGCATGCTGTTGAACATGTTATATTGCCCCAGGACAGCAATACAAGGTCCATGCAGCACAAAAACAGGGAGAAAGAAAGAAAGAACAGTAAAGATGACAAATGTATGACATGACACTGTAGTGGTTCAACAGTCGAGATCTTGAAGGCAGCGTGTCTAAGTGAAATCCCAACGGAGAGAGGAGAAAGCCAAGAGTGTTATCACATATTATCACACACCGTTTCTGAGGCAAGGGAGGGCAGGAACAGCCTTTAATGTAGCGCTGTGTCGAGCTGTTGCAAGCCGCTAACATCACTGTGAGCGAAAGAGACCTGTCAAAGGTCAATGTGCCTCAGATACTGCTCACTGCAGGGAAGAGCAGAAGAGAGGCGAACAGAGGAACACATATCAGTACTGGAATATTCAAGAAAACAATTATAAACCAAAGTTTTTTACGCAGATAGGTTACATAAAGTAGATTTTAGTGGCATTTTAAGAGTTTGAGAAGGTGGATTATCATATACCGTAAGCACCACTGCACAACATGTCTATACATCTTGCTGAACACAGAATTACTACAAATTACAACAAAGTAATGCATTTTACGCATCAAATATAGCACTAAAATTAAGCCTTCCTTTTAAACAAACAGTACACCTAAAATAAAAAATATTGCCATTAATTATCCTCATGATGTCCCATATGCTTATCACTTTCTTTCTATTTATAAAAATAAAATATACACATTTTGGTATACATATGAAACTAAATGAAGACCCATCTGTCCAAAATGACAAAAGTTGCATTAACACATGTGATTTTATAGCCACACAGCAGCAAAAGGAACAGATAAATATCTGGATCTTTTTTATAATAATCTATATGAATCATTTAGATTGATTTTCGTTAAATGATCAAGTAATCGGGTATATGTCAAATGTCATGTGACTAAACTGGTAAACTGGTCTCATTACATCCTCTTGTTGGAAAAAGTGTATTAACAGTATTAACTAACAGCGATATCTATGGATTTTCAGCTAACCTAGCTAGCTGTTTTCATTTTTAGGCGTTTATGCTATTTTAATAATCCATTGTCTGTAAGAAGAAAAAAGATTTTTTATATATTCATCTGTTTATGTGATGGGCATCGATTTTTATCATCTTTGGTTGCTAATTTAAAGGCAAGTAAAACGACTCTTTATGTAATGATGTGCATACAAAAGACTTAAACCGGATGCAATGAGACTTGTTTTCCGCTTTCTGCACATGACCATCGGCATAACCCATATTAATTAAAAAGATCCAACCCAACGAATGGCTCAATTGGACATTGCAGCCTGATCTCCTGATCTTCGTGCATATTTTACAAGCTGGCTAATTCGTATGATGTGAATCGTACAAAAACACAGGATTATAAGAAAAAAGCCATACTTCTGAAGCTCCTCCCTTAACTCCACTTTTAAACCACAACTGAAACAGTAACTGATGTGAACACAAACCATATAAAATATACTAATGATATTGTACAATTTGAATTGTACGTTTCTCAAGTACAATAAATGACAGAATTGTCACTTTAATATATACTATTAAACAATTGCAATGTGGCCACCAACTTTTCTCTGTGGCCCTGTCTCATTTGTCTCTGAGCTCAACTGAATGTCTGAAATCAACATTATACAAGCAGATGATGGTACAGAAGTGGTCATGTCTATTGCTGGCAGATGTGGGCAAGCAGAAAATGAACAAGAATTGCCCTTGTCCCCTTTAGTGTCACTGTATAAGAAATATTAAAAGCCTGTCAGACTGGACAACACCACTGGAACCAGCAGCACATGAGTGTGGGCCGGTGAAAAAATACTCCGGTTCTCTGAGCTTCACATTTTCAATGGTCTGTTGATATCCCACTCTCTCTAGAGACCTCGTGAACCATGTGTGTGTGTGTGCGCGCGTATCTATTTGTATCTTTGTAGAAACCACACAGATGTCAGGGGTAAAGTGGTTAAAAAATTGCTGCACATTTTTATAAACCGGCCAGGAATTCCAAAAATTATTAATAATGTTTACTGAAAAACCTTCAAATGTTGCAACAGTATTTGCTGCGTTTGGATGTAAAGCTGACTATTGCTATTAGTTGTAGCATTAGTTCCTTAAATATCTGGCACTCTTTACTCCACAGCTACCATTTTATTAAAAACATGTCTTTATAATTCATGTCTAATCTGTAGCCAAGCAATTAACATGATTTTATACATTGGCAATTCCCCAACATGCATTTTACCTGCCATGTGGAAAATTTACTTTGACATGAAAAAAACATGTGCATCAATGTGATGGATGTTTTCTAAATCTATGATCACATCACAAAAATAGTGCAAGATTAAGAGCACAACAAAGCTAACCCACTGACACATTCCTCTCTCCTCTATCACTGATGACGCTCCTAATAATAACAAAATAACCTAAACAACAATAAAATCAACTGACATCAGCAGCAATAATTCAATCCATTATATGAAGATTTCAAAACAGAATTTTAATTCATTAAGTTCATAAAAGCAAAGGTACATGGAAGAACATGGGATAATAAATGATAATCAGATGTGAGTCTCTGACCTTTGCACCAGCTCACACAGAGAGGTTAGAGGTCACGTGTCTCAACAACTCCGAGCATGCACACACGAGCCTTACACAAACACGAAGCACACTCCAAAGAGGAAGGGGCACAGGTCAAGAGGTCAACTCTCCAAACACCTGAAGAGTTTCTTGGTGTATTGCACCGTATGTCATATCTCTTCACATTTCTCTTTAAAAGTCCAAAGTCACACAGGAAGGCCAAAGAAAGGAAATGCTTAAATATTTCTAAATAAGAAGCATATGCACCTAGGCATTAAATGAATGAAGGAAGCCAGTTGAGAGGAAGGATTTGTGGGACAAGGAGTACTTGAAGGAAGAAAACAGTAGGATAAGATTGTGTAAGGAAATAAGTAAATAAGAGGAAGCTAAGATATAATAGTATGAATAATAATAATAAAGATAAGGGGAAAATAAGGGTGAGTGTATAACAATGATACAATGTGACGATTGGGTGGCAAAAATACGAGCAATGAAAAACAGCAGTTTTGCTCCCAGTGTAAACACCAGTGGGACTGTATGGTGACAATGGGTGGGTCTCCTTTAAAACCTGACGTGCAGGGGGGAAGCAGCCCCAAACCTCCCCAACCCCCTCCAGCTGAGCGCCAAGGCTGCACAGATGCAAACTCCCCCCTGACCGTGCGCTTGCCAAGACGAGCTTCCGAACCCACACCAGCTGGGAGCCCTCTGATGAGGCCAACACATCCATTTCCGTGGTAACCGTGCCCCTCTTCGCCATCGTCGCCAGCGTACACACACACACACAAATATACAAACACACACAAAATCTAACCCCCACCCCCAATATAACATATTTGCCAGCAACAATATCAAAGCACAGTGGCAAAATGCAGCTAAATACTGCAGCTCATACACACAGGTGACATCAACACAAATATGAGGACAAATCACTGCAATGGTGAACTTTAAACAAAACAATATCAATTTGAGTGATGCGTTCAGTAAAATGTGTCAGAAAAGGGGGCACAAACACTAAATTCAAATATGGTTTAGAGAAGAAAAGCTTAAGAGAGGATGCTGTGGTGCTTATAACATATCAATTAAAATATGAGCATTAAAAAACTTCTATACCAAAGTATTATTTTGTTGTGCATTTCTTACATCTTTATACGCTAGCCAGAAACTCTGAATGTTATTCAGAAGATTTAGCAAAAGTAGCGAAACCATATTCGACATACTGTAATATTATTTGTGATAGTGGACAAACCACTACATGGTGAATTTATGGCTGTCCGATATCCATTTAAGTGATGTCTCCAGTAAAAAGTATCAGACAAACGGGGTAAAAACACTAAATCCAAATTTGGTTCAAGGCAAAAAAGCTTAAGACAGGAAGCCAAACCCAAATATCAATTCTAAAGCATTTAAGTGTTAGCTCAGCTTTTTTAACCATATTGACCGATCTACACTTAACAGGAAGACAAGACATGATGTAACGTTAGAAGCCATACAGTAAACACCTCACACAACACAGTCACAGCAAAACCTAGAAAAAAATATTGTCTAACCACATGTCTAACACGTTATTTTCACATTTTGGTTTCGCAGTTTGAT
Source organism: Oreonectes daqikongensis (assembly GCA_026939265.1). Taxonomy (NCBI): domain Eukaryota; kingdom Metazoa; phylum Chordata; class Actinopteri; order Cypriniformes; family Nemacheilidae; genus Oreonectes; species Oreonectes daqikongensis. The sequence goes on along the minus strand of JAOTQM010000343.1, from coordinate 3,795,239 downwards.
GGGAAATTAATGCACAAATCTAAAACATCCCACCCGACACACTCCTAATCAATAAAAAGTCACTTTCAATAATTTCTTCTTCCAAATGTAAATTCCAAAAAACATAAATCAAAACTATCCTGTGTGAACTCATCAAAAAACACATGACTGACATCTGTTGGACCAGCCATGGGCTGAGCACAAACATGTTCTCTCACTCCCTCATGCACTAACACAAACACAACACACACACCCATGGCTGTGTGTTACTCAAAGCTATTAGCTTACTCCACTTCTGGCATATCCATCCTCAGGGTAATCCAGTGAAGGAGAGATGCACGGCTGGGGAATAATGCAGCATTGTTGTGGGAATGTGAGAGATATGGCAGAGGAGACAAGACAGCATTTATCAAGAGGAGCTGGTAAACATATAATCTCAATAAACTGCCAAGGTCATGCAAACCGCACCTGGCAGGCATGATGTGATGAGGAATGGAATGGCATGAAACAGGAATTCAGATCCTGGAATGGGATCAGTGGGTTTTCCAGGTAACCTTGGGGTCTTTGTGCACTTAGAGAGAGGACACCCAGTGCTACACATCACATGCGTACTTTTATCTCTCTCATGCTCGCTCGCTCATTAAGTGTCCTGGTTTTAAAATGGTGGTTCGGCGGCTGCTTGTTGACGTTTTCTGAAGTGCCAGGGCCTCAGAATGTGCTACACACAAAGCCGGTAGCGGGCGTGCTAACGCTAGAGCCGTGCCAAGAACAACAAGCCAAGTAAGCAGCTGTGCACTAGTGGGACGGCTTGCCCAAGGAATCAAAGATTGCCGCCGAAGAAAGAAAAACAACATATCAAAGAAGTGGCTTTTTTATTGGTGTTCGTAACAAAGAGATGGAATCAGAGGACATGTGAGAGCCTACTGTCCGCATGATGTTGAGAGACCGTTCGGGGTTAGCATTAGCAGGACAACTCCCTCTCATTCAGAAGTGTTAATGAGCTTTGATCAGGAGACGCGGATGAAAGACGAGATGAGTTAGCGGGTAGCAGATGGGCGCGAGCCCACTGAGATCTGAAAGAAATAGTTCAGCAGGAATTAAAAGTAAAACAGATAATCCGTGGGACAGTCCAAACCACTTCCAGACGCGCACCACGGCGCCTGGGCTTCAAGAAACTCTGTTTCCCAACTGAAAATGTCTTTACCAGTCAAGCCTGCTTGAGTGCAACTTATGAGTTAATGTTACATTCCAGTTATCCTGTGCTCCTGGAGGAATTTTCGATTCCAAATGCACATACGATATCCAGTCTTTTTACTCCATTACAGGAAAGAAAGTGCTCTTAACCATTTCAGATGTTTCCTAAGGCATAGCACCTGGGGCTCCCCCATCTCAGAATCACTCAAAGATCTAATGCCTGATATTCTTTGCTGTAGCGAAACCACTGCATTAACACCTAATGCTTCAGAATCACATTTCCGCTCTCACTTTACACCATCAGCCCTAAAAAGCCAAATTATCTTTAAAGCGCCAACCTTAAGAGAAATAAAAAGATGTGAAAATAAGGGAAAAACATTAGCATTAAGTACTGAATTTGGTCACTACCCAGGGAAAGGGTAAAAGATCTTTAACGGCTCACTGTTTGCCCATGTCAAGATGAGGAAAGTGATAGAAAGGCACGAGAGACGTAAAAGCCAGGGGGATGAAGGGAGAAAGGATACCTCTCTTATTCTCGCCTTTGGCGAAAAACACTCGAGCCAGCGGTTAACCTCCATCCCCTCAGGACAGATACCGGAGCATCTGGCCGCTTCCAATACCCTCCGAGAGGATGGAGAGGGGGAAAGAGAGGATCCAGTGAAAGCAAGAGGGGGCGCCCACGTGCTTACAACCTTTCGTCTGATCGGTGGCACTACCCTGTCGCCAAAAGCCCTGCTCCTCAGCTCTCATCTTCTATTACTGGCAAGACAAAAGCAGGCTCTGAACTTCCCTTCACCCTAAGCAATTATCAGCCCCCGGAGACAAGCCCCTGACCGCTCCAAGCCAACCCCACTCTTTCATCTCTGCCCTGTGCTGTTGCAACGGATCAGAGCCTACTTCAGATGCAACTATTGCACCTGCTGCGGAAACTGCAAGTACAGTGTCGGTTTCTCTGTTTTCTTCTAATCTAAGCTAGCATTTACCCAAAAGAAGATATTCTGAAGAATGTTGGTAACCAAACAACATTGGCCCCCATTGACCTTCATTGTAAGGACACAAAACCATTGAGAATTCTTTTGAATAATCTTCTTTTGGATTCCACAGAAGAAACAAAGTCATACAGGTTTAAGGATGAATAAATTATGACAGAACTTTTTTTGTAGGTGAAATATCCCTTTAAAGCAGGTAGAACCATAACCATCTCATGTTTCAGCACTGTTGTGTAGAAAGACAAATTGCCAGAAGTGGTATACAGGAAACTATACTGTGTTTCTGAAGACAGCTGAACAGTGCGAAGTAGCAACAGGAGTTCTTTTGACTGATGAATCACCAGTTAATTCCTGCCAGATATCCTGTATAAACCCTCCCGTGAGCTGTGTTTCACAAAGCCGGTGCAAAGTGAGACTGATTTAAAATCAGTGCTTATTTTCTCCTTTTCTACTGTGGTCTCCATCAGTGAACCGTCTTCAGTCGCTGCCTCCCCGTACGACAGATCGTTCAAACATCATCATCTGGTCAGCCTGCTGAAATCAGAGTGGACAGGGTGGGACGCTTTCTTGGACTGAAATAGAAATTGAAATGAAATCTGTGCATGACATGCAGATAACAGTCTTAAAAGGACAGAATGTTGAAATTCGTCTTGAAAAAGGAAAGAGTACTACAAGGCTTTTCCACCTAAAGGCTCCACTTAAGGCAAATTATCATTTACCTTTCGAGGGCTGCCAGATCATTAGGCAGGGACATTAAAATCAGCCACCGCAGCACCAGAGGGGGCCAAAGTGAACCGGTGCCCGGTACATAGCTGAGCATGCGTGAGTTCGGTCGTGTGTGCGTGCATGTGTGAGACAAAAAGAGTATGCCAGCGCGCATTTGTGTATATGTGTGTGTGATGACATCAAAGCTTCCAGCAGTCAAGGGTTTGCCATGTGTCCAGAATCATTTGACATGAGCAGATGCATCATTAAAACCTTGCCACACGCGCAGTTTCCTGTGCCAGACACCACAGCCATTCTCACTCTCTCTGTCATTAGCGGTTTTCTTTATTTCATTTCTCCTCCGCATCTCGCATACATTCCCCAACCACTTGCAAATCTGAGAAGGTGAGAAATCTATACCTCTCTCCCTGCTCTGGCCTTTTCTGAGGTTATGGGACTTTACACACTTATCTGTCAGTCTGCTGGATCACTTGGCCATGTTACTTTTTTCCGTGTTCTATCTTTTTTTCTTCTTCTCTAGCCAGACGGTGGCATCCAAAGCTCCTCTCATTAAATCAAACTGACTGGTCGGGTGTGCGGCATGGCCAGTGACCACCTTCTGATGTTTAGCCAGGGATATGTGAAGAAACAGACCTTACCTTCTTCTAAGGGGCTGGCATATGGCCCCAACACAGCTGCTTTATTCCTTCCCCTTTGCATATTCTTCCCTCCCTTAAATCGTGTTTGGTCATTCTCCACCTCCTACCGGTCAATGGTACTGTCAAGCCTCCTGGACTCATGTCAGAAGGGTGCATGTTGTCCTACACAGGACACAATCCCAGCTGTTTGGGGAACCACTACCAGACATTGCCGGTCACCACCTTTTTCTTCTAAGGAAGAGGATGTTGTGTCTTTGCAAGTCATGTCTCACCATATAGCAAGACTTCCAGGTTTAAAATAACAACTCCAACATTTCCGGGTGAAAGGACAAAGCAAACTGTCTATTGTGGAAAAGGGAAAAAAATGTCCATCGAGTGGTTATTTCTTAACAATGAAGTTAAAAAATATCTTCGGAGGCACACCTGAACAATACAGCAGGAAGGGCTGCGGTTAATGCTGCTGGGAAAAGAAGCATTGGCGCGCGCATCAAAGCTTGGCTTTGACACGGCATTGTCTTTAAATGATCCAAACAGTAAACAAAAACAAATGGGTGCTCTGTGCACGAGGCATGTTATCAACTTGATTTCTGTCCGCGTGGCTAATATTGCTACGTTTATTATATTGCACAGGCTAATGCATTATGACCTGTGAAAACCCTGAATAATAACAGATTTTCTAAATTCTAGATTTTTTAAACTTTGTAAAGCACTCACTGGTGAAATGTGTTGTCTGGGGACCTTATTGCATCCGTCTTTACATTTGTTTTACTAAAAGAGTGTGACTATGTGACCTCTAGTCTGAAAATTGTTTAGAAAACATCTATTGCATGTGTTTGGATTGAAAACTTTTCTTTTTCTTGTAGTTTAGGTTACCTTAAGACAGGGTTGCCAACTCTGCGGTTTTCCCATGGAATCGGGTTACTTTTAAACTGATTCCGCGGGTTGATTTTTATTTGACATATTCGGAAATTGTAGTTGACATAAATGCATGTATTGAACTAATATACTCCACCAAATGTATATTCTAACAGCAGCCTAATAAAACTGAAGCGGACAACAAATCTGTAAATAGTTCATTCAAATAGTTCTAAAAAATTGACATCCACCTTTCCTAAAGGATTTTGTTTCTCAGCTATAAATCTTGAGGTAAGATAAGAATGTAAATATATTATATTATTTATTACTACTGTACAATTTTTTTAGTGTCTAGTGTATTACAGTGGCTGTAAAATATGTATTTTATGTATGTGGCATATTTTGAGTTGTGGTGTTTGGGCCATTGGGCGGGTTTTGTTACAAAAACCTGGCAACCCTGCTTTTAACGGTGGGGGTGGCATGGCCCACAAGTGAACAAGCTGTCTTCCAAGGGGGCATAACAAAAACTAAAATGTTTTTTTTTTTATAGTTTGGCCATTTTTTTGTACAATGAATAAACATTTTTCCAGTAAATGCTCTAAAATATTGTTGAAGACAACGGCGGGCATTGAAGTAAAAAAAGGTTGAGAACCCATGCCTTAAGATGATAAACTTGTATACAGACATTCAATAAAACAACCCATCACGGTCATTAAGAGCTCAGCAAAACATACGTTTCTATATGATAAAGCCAGTGATGACAGGCGCTTTATCAGAGCACTAGAGGGACAACCAGGACCCAGAGACCTCTAACCAGCCTTCTCCAGCCATCAAGAGCTCGCTGCAGCTCCTCTCTTCTCTGTCTGCTTTACAATGAGATGAACTCCTGGGCGCAATTAAGAAGCGCACTCTGAGGACTTTCCTGACGTTCAGCTATAAACTACAATGTGTCTCACATTTCAAAGACAGCAGGTTTTTGCTAAGCACGGAGAGCGTGCCGCACGCCATACTTTACACGAGCGCCGAGGCAAAGCAGAACAGTGCTGAATCGCACCTGCAATAAACAGCAGATTTATGGAAAATATTTTCATCGTTTTGCCTTTGTCAATGCCACGGCTTCAAATTAATTATTGATTAATCACTTTCTTTTTAAGCAAAAATGCAGACTAGCAATATCAAAGCACAGAGGGAAAAAAGATTATAGCCCCAATTCAGGTTGGTTCCAATCATTCATAACTATTGTATCGACAAATCCCAACTTGCTAATCACTGAGCTCGAGAAATAAAAATGGTCAGCATTTCCCCCGGGACACATTAAAGCTGAAATATATCAGTTGTCTTTAACAAGCAAACCTCACAGAAACGGAGCGAGGGGGAAATAAACCACACGTGCGTGTGTGTTTCTGTCTGTCCGTATGCAAACGTAACCCCAGGGCTCAACACCAGCACTCGTGAAGGTACATACATGGTTGCAGAGGACAAAGTGGACACCCGGTGTTGCCAAACCAGACCGAAAAGGTCAAGGTAAATTTTAGAGCATGCGAGGGGCTTTTAAAATATTCACGGTCAGCTTTTTAGCACATGTGACCAGTCCGGGCGTAATCAGATGGGAGTAGTAAATATTTGCCGATGGTCTGTAGCGATCCCATGTGCTGAAGCTTATTTTGAATACAGAGGATGCTGGGGAGGCAAGTGGAGGGGGCACCTGATAACTAATTAGTACATTTGCACAAATAATTAGAATGATTGATTGATTTTTCACAGGGACGCGTGGGAGACATGTCAAATGAAGACTGGGGTCTGCGGTTAAGGGCAGAACGGACTAGTGGTGGTCCGTCTGAAACCATCATTTGAAGCGTGTGACATACGCTGATAATAGGAAACGAAATGACAATATAGAAGCTGGAAAGAAAAGTCCCTAGAGGTAGATTTTGTAAAATGTTCTCGGGGAAAAACCGGTCATCTTCAAATGACTCCACTTTAACTTGTTAAAAAATTATCTAGGGTAATTGTAAGGTTTTAAAGAGAGGATGTATTTATAGCTCTGTACTTCCAAAATCTCCATGAAATTCATGCTCTTTTTTGGAAAACTATGAATATTGATTCACACACCGGAACACTTTTTAGCATTATTCGTGGTGACAATATAGATTTAAATACAATAAATAAAAACGATTCTTATTGGTAGCATTTATCAAATTAGACAGCATTAGGATTAAAAAACAACAGGGAGTGTAAAACTTTGCTATGACAGGATGCAAACCAGCAAACACTTGACTCAAGGTAAAAGCATCTCATGCACAACAAGAGCAACGTTGCTTTAAATTCTGATTTTGTAGCTTGATGTAGAACCGATGGGCTCCAGGCTCTAATGTCCTGCTATTCTTCTGAGTGATGCTGTTGCGCCTGAAGCGCGGCACTTAAAATCTAACTTGCTCCGAGGGCACAACAATATGGCACGGTGTTCTGCGTTCTTGGAGTAAATGGGAATAGGTTTAAAAAATGAAATTAAATATTCCGCACAGCCCATTACCAAAAGTCTTGCGGAATGCATATAAGGCCATGTCCTATTCCTCTTCCCAGCTGCAGAAACGCACGTGCAGGCCAGTCTCTTAACATCAGTGAGAACACACACATTACGCTGAGCAAATAGATATTCTCTCTCATTATCCTGTCTTTTAAAGTAAAAGAGAGGCAGGCTGTTTGTGGTGGCCGCACATAATTTCCCCCTCATATGGAATTCAAATATAGACAGCTAGAAAATGGGAAGGAGGTACAGAAAGAAAGAGAAGATGAAAGAGAGAGGAAGAAAGAAAGAAAGAGGTCAGGCCCTTTCAAAGAGATGTCTTCATTTTTCTGGCCGGCTCTCACCAACTTACTGTAACTGACACTTCGAGGACCTCTGCAAATATAACACATGCCTTGAAATTCTTCAAAATTGTATATAAGTCAATGAGTTTTTTATGACTGAGGGGAGGTTGGAGGACAGGATAGGAGGGCAGGACGGGTACGGAGAGGTGAAAAGGACGTAACTGAAATAGAAATGTGAATTGGCGAGTAGAGGAACACAAGGAGGAGGGGCAGATAAGAGTATAATCCCTCTTATGTCAGGAACAGACTGCAGAGAGACAAGATTAGAAGATACCTACCATACCGTTACAATTAGTCTCAGCCTTGACTTAGCGCTCACATTGAATGCCTCTCTAACAGGGTCAAGGAAAAAATGATTTAAACGTCTATATTTGTGCACTGGCTAAAAAAGTGGCGCACAATTTGTCTATGTCTCTCTGTATTTTAGCAACATCTGGCAGTAGGAGATTTAGGTTAGACAAGTAATTAGTGCCATGTATTTGTCCTAAAGACAGGTGTATTTTCATTTAAAAATCACTTTATCATTGTGCTGGAAAGCAGCCGGTACACACACACACATACACACCTCCTCACCTTGCAAGCTTCGCAATGTCAAGTTTGTGTGGGCTGATATAGACTTTAAAAGGTACACTACAAAGACCTCTACTAAATGTAATGCACCAAGACACTGTAAAAAAAAGAGAGAGAGAGAAATATTTTTTCCAATATTTCCTGTCAAAAGTGAAGAAACTAGAAACTATCACTCAGTTGAAGATATGAAATGTTAAGCATTTACATCTCAACTTCAATATAAACATCTAAAATACAGTTTTATTACAATCTGCGAAGTGGAATTATAAGCAGAAAATAAGGTATTTAGGAGGATATATCCCTGATGGTGTCGTTTAAGCATATACGGTTCCCAAAGCCTGGAAAGGCGCTTTGGGAGCACATGTTGCAACATTCTCGTTTAGCAAATGTTTACCCAACAAACTTTTTTTATTAAAGCCCTGCTCTTTTATGTATATATATACTCAGATTCTAAAATTTACATACTGTATATTAACAGTAAATGGATTAAATATGAAGTGAAGGTCCCTTTCATTTAAAAAACTCTTTTCTCGCCCTTAACAAAATCTCAATATAGCACATCCTCTCTCCTTCACTAACTAATCATGTGGTTTGTTTCCATCGTAACTTTTCCAGATTGAGTGCTGAAGTCTTTTAAAATGGAAATGTACTTAATCATGGTCATTTGACACTCGGCACTAATAAATCAAGCCTAGTCCTCATCTACTGTGACTTCAAGTAAAACAAACAGAAGTGGACTGTACTGGACCTAATGGAGGTCACATTCACAGACATTCATTTACCACACACATTCCCATACAATTAAATAGTCAAAGACACGAGAGAAGAAGAAAGGTTCTCTTTCTTAAACCATTAAAATGGAGAGGGCATTACTTTCCAGGATTAATAAATATATATATAGTCTTACCTGCACAATCATGAGTTCACATTAATACTGCTTGGAACTTGGAACTCACTGGAAATATCCAGCCGTGGAAATAATTTCAAAGCATCATTTCAGTTTTTCTGAATTTACTTTTTATAGGTTGGTGTTTTGGTAAAAATTATCATTCTTGTTTCATTCTGTGAACTACTAACAATATTTTGATCAAATTTTAAATAATAATATTGTTTTTGCATTTATTGCCGAAAATGAAAACTGGAGAAACAGGTCAAAATACTCTGGTTTTTTTCAGACCTCAAAGACTGTCATCAAGATCATATGTGACCCTGGTCTTAAGGGTAAATTTTTTTAAATTGAGCATTTTACATCATATGAAAGCTGAATAAATAAGATTTATATTGATATATGGTTTGTTAGGATAGGATCCAATATATACGTTTAAAACTCAGGAATCTGAGGGTGCAAAAAATCCAAATATTGAGAAAATTGCCTTTAAAGTTGTCCAAATGAAGTCCTTAGCATAGCATAATACTCACAAAAATAACGTTTTGATATATTTACGGTAGGAAATTAACAAAATATCTTCACGGAACATGATCTTTACTCAATATCCTAATGATTTTTGGCATAAAAGAAAAGTTGATAATTTTGACCCATACGATACATTTTGGCTATTACTACACATTTTTCTGTGCTACTTAAGACTGGTTTTTTTGATCCAAGGTCACATATTCACTTTTAAGCAATACAACAATAATATTTGTACATGTATTTAGGGAAAGTTAAAAAAATATTTTTTATGTGATTTTTAAGTGTCTTGTCATGCTGTCAGTCTTTCACATTGCTGTTGGATGACTTTATGTAACTCCTGAGGTTTGATTGTGTTGAAATTCAACAGACACTAGACTGGAATGACCACAATACATCTAGAAATGTTGGTTTGAAATGAAAAGTTAAGTGGTCTCTTATTTCTTTTCACAGGCTGTATTTTAGTCAAGTATATTACTCACTGAAACCATATACCAAGTACACCGACCTTAAAATACGATAGTGAATTCAAAAGATTTAATGCAATCTAAAATATTCTGTGACAAGCCATACAAAAGATATTTTATTTTGCATTAAATCTTTGAATTCACTATCGTATTTTAAGGTATTTTTATATTTATTGTATAGAGACTAATAATAAAAAACAACGAAGTCAGTTGTAACTCAACCCATTTCCCTCAAATGGAATTATGAGCACACAAAAAGAAAATTCGACATATTCTTTTCTGTATGGGTTCAATCAAAATATTCTGATCCTTGTTACTAGATCTGAATATGTATGAACGTATCAAATATGCTGAATTTATTTTGAATATTTAATGAGATATAAAATATAAGTGTATTTCAGCAACTAATAAAATCGGTCTCGTAACACAGATTGAAGGAACGAAAGGGAAAGGGCAAAAAAACAAGACAGACGGAGAGAAAGAAGATTCGGAGTCAGAGGTTCATCAACATTCAATGACGGAATAACACGACCATACTTCCTCACATCAAGAGCAGTCAAAATATCAGTGTGCATATCTAAGCATCTTCACACCCTCTATCTCGATCACCCTCTCTCTAACACTCTCTCACCCGCTTCGCCTGTGTCCAATCACACACCAGTCCCTCGCAATAAAACAAATTAACTGATTAGACATTTTAATTTCAGTTGTCTTTGACCTTGTAGAATATATTACAGCTGTCTACATTGGCAGGGCGATAATACCGAGGTTTCTCGTGAAAACATAGCAGCCCTATTTTCACCTTCTCAGCACGACGGCTGCAAACAGGTTGTAGCTGTTACGCACACATACACAAACAGGCGCAGAACATCCCTCCTAATATGAGCACACAGCATCCATTCTTTTCCACCCCGGATCCCCCCTTCTGCCACCCCCTCCCGCTCCAGGCGGGCGGTACTGAAAGGGTTAAGCAGGGAATGCATTAACAAAAGAAAATTATAGCGTAAACAGTTCATAAAATCTCACAGCCCCCGATGTCGCGCTAGATCATTAAATTTCTGCAACAATTAGACCTTTTCTCACGGCGGCAAATTGGACCCGTTGCCATGGCAAATCTGAGCCCTTAAGTCATATATCTTTGATTGCGGAAAGGTCAGACGTAGACAGCCTAATAACTCAGGGGGCTGTTTGACAGATTTCATCCGAGCATGATCACATAACAGCACAAAACTATGTCGGCAGTTGTTAAAAGCAGGGAGGGGTCACGGAGAAGGTTGAGGTTATGGAATGTTTGAGCTTGACTGAGCACAGCCTGATAATGTGCCTGACTGCATTTAAATCCACAGAATCGCCGTGCGTCCGTGTGCGCGCAGCCGCGTTTCGATAGTCTCAGCTGTGATCAATGGACGGCCTTTATTTCACGATAGTTTAAAGCAGCGACGTTTTAAGGGCAAGGTGTTTAAAACGCGACGGAGGCAGTCAGAGGAGGAGATGGCAGCCTGTTGAGAATACAATGATTTAGAATGATTTATTTAGATGATGTCGCACGCCCCCGATCACACGCGCATATGGTTGGGGAATTGTGAGGTGCGGCTTAGTGTAAGATGGCATCAAACTAAAATCTATGAGCTCGACTCACTAATGACCTTGACATGTAAACTTTGAGGGAACAATAAGCTCTCTTTACTCAGCTAACTGCATTTCAGTGTGATTTTAGGAGTAATCCTTAACCCTCCCCTGTAGGCTTTGCTGGCATTTCAGTTGCCTTTCCCACAGGTGCCTGAAAAAGCAGTGGCAACAGCGCCATCTGCTGGACGCAGGAAGAATATCGGCCGGTGTAGAGGCGCAGCTGTGCGCCGTCTTAAAAAGTAGTAGACAAAATATGCTGTGACTGAGTGCAATTACGTTTGTGTGTGCATGAGTGTTGCTTGTCTTTGCGCATGACTGAGATATACTTTCCCTGTCCCCGGACCTAGATATCGGAGGCCCTTGGGAATATGTGACAATGAGAGTGTGCACTTGAGTGAGTTAATGTGAGGGTGGCTCAGCTGGACAGCAGATGTCTACCTCTTAGTACCCCTCCATCTCTGTCTCCTAGTTTCCACCTCCCTCTGACTCTTTCCTCCCCATCTCTCACCCTTTATCCTCTATTTCTTCTCAACTGCTAGATCGTGGTGCTGGCAATTCCAAGGTCGTAGATTTGCAGAAACACAAATACTGACAGCCTATATGGGGAGACTGGGGTGGATAACACACGAGCAAGTTGCTACAAGGGATAACTAAGCTATCCTATTACTTCAGAGGCAAACTAAAATTACATTTTTTGATGTTTGATGTTTTATGATAATGATGTTTTACTCACCCTAGGTGTATGACTTTCTTCTTTCAGATGAATACAGTCATAGATATAATACCATTTATCCTTTTTTTTTTCAAGCGGTGACAACGGGAGTAAAAAGTTTTTTTTGAAACTCCAAAAAGTGCTTCCATTGATCAAAGAACTGCTCGACATGGCTCCATGGTCCTTGTTTCGGCAAATGACTGTAACAAACAACTAAAATGCTGCGTTCGTCACCGGAACTTACGACACGCCTGCGTTATTTTCCGGAACAACATGCGCAGCCGAGGTATAACGGAAGTTAGACATTATCGTTCGTCAATATGGATATTTCTCTTAAACAAACGCAGCGATTCACCTTTGTTAAGACCACGGAGCCGTGTCGAGCAGATCTTTGATCAATAGAAGCACTTTTTGGAGTTTCAAAAAAACTTTTTACTCCCATTGTCACCGCTTGGAAGAAAAAGGATAAATGGTGTTATACTCTGACTGTATTCGTCTGAAAGAAAAAAGTCATATACACCTGGCCTGGGATGCCTTGAGGGTGAGTAAAACATGGTGTCATTTTAGTTTGTCTCTGAAATATCCCTTTAAATGTGCTTTCTTTATATTTCTCAATATTTGATTTTCATAAAAGACTGATTCAAAAACATTTCATTTGTGATGAGAGTAGACTATGAAAATGTAAACATTGTTCTTTGTCATAAACGCCTGGCACATTTTTACACACATTTTAAATGTAATAAATGTACATATGTTCATATAATCGCCTTTAAAGTTGTTAATCAGAGGCGCTGTAGCAGGCCGCTGCAAAGAAGAAACAGTTTGGTTTTAATGCTCTCTTTTGGCTTACCGCTGTAATGATGTTGTGGAGAATAGATGAACCTGAAAGCTGACATTCTAAGCTTTACATAGATACCAAACTTGAGTGGATCATTCCCAAAGAGCGGCAGCAGTGAGTGAAGTTTGTAGGCGTGTTTCCGGCCATTTTGTTTTTGCGATTCCACTAAAAATAAAAGTTTTTATATATTTATGGTAGGACATTTACAAAATATCTTCATGGAACATGATCTTTACTTAATATCCTAATGTTTTTTGGAATTTAAAAAATTGGTTATTTTTGACACATACAATGTATTTTTGGCTATTACTTCAAATGTTCTTGTGCTACTTAATATTTAACTGAATGGTTCCATAACATAACAGAATGCTCTTTTTATTGCAAAACGTTTTTTTAGATTATAAAAAAAGTGAACACCGCAAAACTGAATACAGTTTGTGACACTGTTGAGACTTCTTGTAGTAGAGACATCAAATCCTGGCCAAACTTGGGAAACTCGCTTTAATTATTACATCATTTAAAAATAAACATTATTTAAATTATTTTTAAGATGCAGAAAAACATGTATTCATGTTGCATAATTGTGCTTGGAGTGTAAACTGATTAAGGAGGCTTGGCAAAAAGTTAAATACATTTACAAAGTTTACAGAGTCAAGGCCCAGGAGAATGGTTACAAAACATTAGTACATGAGAAAATCAACAAATATTATTAACAGATAAAACTGCAGTCAGAGCATGCTTTATTTTCTGCAAGCTCTTTGTTTATCTATGCAATTTTTGTACATTTGAATAAAACCCATTTTCTGCTGTGGTTTGCTTTTTTGCCAAATAATTGTGTCCAATAAATACCTTAAAAGTTTAGTGTTTTGTCTATTTCATACCATACATCTCATATTTTGATAGTTTAATGCAACCTGAGGGGCCATTAAAAGCAAATATTGTATCCTTCCCCCAATCCCTTTTGAAATTTATTTTTTCCCATGAGAAATATCTGAGACACAGGGGACTTAAGAAGAAGTTTCCATTTAATCTCATAAGAGAAAGAACAAAAATCTCATCTGTGATTTTCTTTTCCCATCCAATAACACTGTAACCAAGACTATACAGGAATTTATTTTTACAAACCAAAGAGAAATATTCATTGGAGTAATGTGACAACTAGCCCCGGTGTCTTGAATGCTTAGTCACCTTTATACAAAGTCACTTAGGACAAAAGCATCTGCACAGTCTAAATAAGTCTTCAACCCATGAACATGTTTGTTGAAAGATTCTGTAGAAATTACAGTTTTACTGGCAGCAGTTTGCCAGTAACTTACTGTAGATTTATATTTATCTAATTTATTGGCAACAGTTTGAAAGATCTTCACAGGAAAAAAAAGTCTCATAAAAGCCTTTCTGGGAACCAAAATCAGGGGAAAAAAACAGGAAGCATTTTTTTTGGTAAGCATTTTGGTTACCAAAATGCTTTGCATGGTTATTTTTATAGTTTTTTTCTGTAAGGATAGAGACTTATTAATGTTTAATGTTCATTTATCTTTAAACAAACTGTTGCCAATAAATTAGATAAATATAAATCTACAGTAAGTTACTGGTAAACTGCTGCAAAGTTTAAAGTGAAACCTACACAAAACTCCCCCATTTCGTACGGAGCTTATATTATTATTATTTTTTAATTGTACGGGTGGACTCGCCATCACCTAACTTTGAAACCAATTTTATAGCAAAAAGCTCATAGGCCAGTCCAGATCACCTTTAAGCTTCCGTTCAAACAGTCAAAATTAAATGTTATTATACAAAGGTCACACATTAATTCCAGTTTCATGCTATTTCTATTCATGACATGGAGGGTTCGCCGGATATCAGTGTCCTCGTAATCAGATATGGACTTCTCATTAAACCCGAAAAGGCTAGTGGCTGCCACAGAGATGCCACGGCTTTACTTTAAGACTACATCATGCTTTCCTCCAAAGGACATTTCTTCCACAGCACTGTCACTGCTGGCCTGCTCTGCGGGGATTTAAGACACTGATGTCAGCTTTGTGACAGCTGGTTTAAGTGCACAGCTGAGTTTTACAAGACAGGCCCTGTTGTCTGTCCTTAATTAAGGCTGTGAAAATGGCCGTGATTCACAAAAGCATTCCACCCAAGCAAAGTTTTGCTGAGCAAAAGGAATATGAAATGATGTGAATGGCTCAGACATCTGACTAACCCCAATCACTGTTTCTTTTAATGACAATTTAATGATAATTGGATGTACAAAAAAAATACAAGCACTGGAGGATTTGAGAAATCTTTCGAGTGAAATGCACTGGAAGAAGGCAAAATAATCCTGAAATGAAACTGCAAACTAGTGACATGTTCACTAGTTAAAGGCCTGGCGGTTTGAGCGATGCACAACGAGGCTCACAGAAACCACGGCTCCATTGGGTTAGCAAAGTGTTGCTTACCTCAAGTTGGTACAGTAAGAACAAAAGCCGAGCAGAGAACAGCCGGAACAGGGGAGTCGTGGGTAGGGGGTTAATTAATACAAAGCATTTTAAAAAGAGAGCCCAACACATCGGCACTCAGAAGCAGCGGGGCTCCATGATAAGCGGCTCATCAAACACACGAGCGGAGCTGTTTCTCAGCTGTTCTGCACCCAGATTAATAGCACCTCAGGTCAGGAGGACCCCTGCCGCTTCACAGCGCCCCACTGCGAGCTCCAGCCAGATCGCTCGCTGACGCACTACCTCGCTGGATAATTGGGGCACGGAGCTGCGCTGAGCTCACCTGTCTGCTTGCAGGTGCAGGGGTGTCAGAACCTCCGTGTAACACGCGAACTACTCAAACGGTGAGATCTAACACGTTTCCACTTACACGCTGTAGCGTGCAGCTGAGAGCAGCGGGAGGAACTTTTGGAAGGTAAAGGTAATCGAGACCCAACAGCAGGTTTAAATGGAGGGTGAAGGGAGGGGTACTATTCTCTCTCTCACGTGCGGCACTGCAACTGGTAACAACCTGTAGCTTGTGCGCCGTCGGTATGCCAGCGATTACTGGTCATTTCAAGTTTTAAGAAAATGTACACCATCGTAAAAATACCCTGACGTCCTCTATGGTCATGGAAACCCTTGGTCTTTGAAAACACACGCTATGCTTGATTTATCGTATGCCGCGTGATAAAAGCCCAGTTAAGTGTGTCAAAATTCATAGTGGAGAGGAGGTGTGGAGGAGAGGAACAGTGGGAATACAAATGGAAGGAAGGCTCGGATTAATTGTCCGAGAAGCGAAATGGCTGCGGTGCGGTCGCCGTGCGTCGAGGGCTGGGGGGGGTCTCACTTGTTGTTGGGGTTGAGGTCAGGAGCGGGTCGATTCTAATGGTGTCACCCAGCACGCTCACAATTCCACACTCATTACACCATTCACAATTACTGCTACCTATTTCCCCGAGAGGGCTGGGCCAACCATTATCACGGCGACTCAAATGAAGTGGATAATTGTGTCTCTCTGCGGCACATCAGGAAATGGAGGAGAGAGAGAAGATGGAAACGGGGAGGCAGAGGAGGAAAGACAGATGCATCAGAAGGTGCAAGACAGATATCAACACACGACAAACTAGTTCAAACAGACGCAAGCGGGAAAAGTGCATCGTTGCAGATCGAGCAGATCTTACGGAGGCCATTAGCTAGCAAATAGAAGCCTAAAAATCGCTCTTTGCAACTGATGGTTAAGAAATCAGAAAAGAGAATTCATTCATGGGAAATGACCAAAAATAGAGGCGCCTCTTGAATGCTATATTTATAAGAAAGGGAAACTGCAGTCCTCACAGACTTGTCAAACCGCGTGCCATTACTATCCCTTGTCTTAGCGCGCTTGTCATGTAAGATATGTTCTCGGATGAAATATTTATTCTGCATAATAACTTTCAAAGGGGAATAAAGTATGGAATTAATTATTAATCATATGTATATTCAAAGCTTTCCTTTTTTGGGAGCGCGAGATATTCCCAGACAGTTTCGATCTGAGAGAGGGCCCGATTGAGTCGAACGTTCCGAAAAATATAAGATGACAGACATCAAAGTCGGGCGAAGGAAGAAACATACGAACAGGAATCGTGAGCTTCTGGCCTTTGATTTTACAAGTTCACAGGTGTCAGAAGCGAGATGTTTTGCAACACAAATTACATGCCTCATTTGGTGGACACTAACTGTGCTGTAGTTTGATGGAACAAAGTACATTTGCTGTGAAGGGGGAGTCAAGGTCGGGTCATTGGCAAACGTCATAAACTCCCATTAACAGGAGTGAGGAAATAAAGAAGGCCACTGATGAGAGGAAATGCGATCTGTAACGATAGATATCTCATTTACTGCATTCTGGCCCATTTTGACACAATTTGCTGCAAGCCAGTTAATATGCAAGTTATCCATCTGAGAAGGGCGTGAGACAGACCATTTCAGTGTCAATTTACAGCAAAAAAAGCGAATCTAAGTACCCTCCATTCTTCAAAGCTCTTTAGTCTAATTCAATTGTACCTTTCAATACCTTATGATATGCAGGAAGTGCTTGGCTCACTATATCACATTATGGGAGGATAAAATAGTAAAACGGATTTTTTAAAGGAGGCAAGTATGCACAGAGATAAAAGCAGATAAAAAGTGAAGCTTACTTTTGCCTTGTCTGGGGGTTGAAAAGTGGGTATAAGTGCTTTAGATAGTGCTTAGCAGTAAATGCAGGGTATCCATCATCTAACCGCTTCAAATAGTAATGGGAGAAGTTATTCCTTATTGACTTTATTCGACTCGACTGCCTGACAGACTATTCATAACTTTTAAAAAGCAGCTCTGGACATCACAGTTTCTGCCATATACTTATAAAAAAAGTTAATGCTTTAGAAGGGCTGTCAATAAAGTGCAATTAATAACAAAAAGTAATGGCAACACACCACATATCACCAAACCACACATACAGAGAGCTGTTCTTGTGTTCTTGAGTATTGGAACCAGACTTGGGCAGTTAATGGTGACATAGAGCGACAACACGAGGACACAAGAACAGCCACTGCTGGTCCAGAAGAACTTCGTGGTTCAGTTTTTTAACACTAGTACACAAAGATTTGAACAGAATACAACCAACAGAAGATGTATACCTGAATCAAAATGTTAAACAAATATCATTAAGATTTTATTATATATGTAAGATTTAAAAATACTAAATAAAACTAAGTGCTGCTTGACCACTATAGTGGTACGCGAGATGTAAACACTGGTCCTGCAGAACTTCCGGTTTCATTTTTTTCACAAAATTTTTTGTACATTTTTGTTTACATCTTGTAAATTGTTTTTATCTTGCAAAGTGGTCTACAGAAATGTATTCCCTAGAAAAATATATATTAATGTTCTGTTGATTGTATTCTTTTCAAACATTTCTGTAGTGTTAAAAAACTGAAACAGGAATATATATATATAATATGATAACATAATGGATTTGAGTGACCGACTAACCCTTTTTCTCTGCTTTTGATAATGATGAGATAAAGGCTCCAGCAAAATAAGCGGTATAGAAAAACATACATTCAGCCAAAGTACAGCTATGTTTCGATCAAGCATAAATGTATATGCTACTTCACAACCCAAATTGCAGTTGCATCAGTGAATGTATATCATTTGTTTGCATTTTACTTTGTGATATAATGTGCCATTCCTGATCATTCCTGCCCAATTTTCAGGGTTGTTTATCGAGCTTGTAAAACTGTGTCTGCGAGGCTCATGAATTTATGTCAACATTAATTGCCCTTGAAATCCTATATCTACAATAAGAACAATCATGTATTGTGTGATATCATCGTAGGACAATACAGCTGAACAGAGGCTGAACTCTCCGTCTTGTGATCCTGGTTATTGGAGATGATGAGCCTTCATGTCGATGAAAATAGCAACTGCTGCCGCAACCCAATTACGAACAGAATCTTCTCTATTTTGTTTTCCCTTTTTCTTTACCTCGCGAACAGTAGGTCAGATGGGATCGACCGGGCGCCAGCGTTCAAAACAGACAGCTCGGCCCCTATTTGAGGATCAATAGCACTGGCTAATGTCTGATCTGTTTTCGTCTATATTCAAATACAACGTGCCGGGATTGTAGCGCACATCATCTCCTCAAAGTCATGTACGATTAGGCACGCCTGAGAGACACAATGAGAGAGACAGAAAGAAAGAAAAAGAGAGAGAGACAGACAGAGAGAGAGAGAGAGAGAGAGAGAGAGTGAAAAGGAAAACACAGTCATTAATGAGAGCCCAGCCACGGTTCTGTGTCTCTGATTCAATATTAAAGGCCTTAACCACGTACATTTAAATGAGATCTGTACATATATTGCAATAAAAAGGTACAGAGGGTACTTTCAAATATGAAAAAAATTGAATAAGATGAAATGAAACACTGACTAAGAACACATTTTCTAGCTCAGTACATCATGATATGGCTCCAGGCGCTACCTTTTGTCTCCATCTCCACACTGACTTAAACTGTGTATTGTAACAAGACACCTCTGATTTCATGCAATATGGAGGATTACCGAATTGAATTGAACGCTCAGCGTTTTTGTTCACATTTCTAAATTAGGATTTTCTGTCTCCATAATGACACAGAGAAGTCTCTCTTTTTGCCAAATCAATGCCAGCTATTTATACGAACGGTAATCCTTCACCCCTCTCTGAACTGCCAACACAGCGACGGTTTAAAGTAATGACTAAAAAACAAAACGACGGCAAATGAATGGAAATTGGCGCCTCTCCATGTAAAAATACCATTTGGTTCGAAGCACTCGCACAGAAGTAGTAATACGAGAAAAGAAATATTCAACGTAGGCCTACGTGTGCGTATCCCGCTTTGTGAAAGGAAAGTGGAAATAGCTTGAAAGGAGATGTTATGGTTATGCTGGATATTCAAAAATCCTCCTTGCTTCTTGATGGAGCGAGTCAGCCTGACAAGTAGGCTATCAGCCAAGAGATCATTAAGCTAAACAGTTGAAGTGTCATTGCCAATGTGTGGGGGATGCCATGGCAACAAGGGTTCACCCTGCTTGAGAGACAAGACAAAAAACAACGCGAGGCAGCGTGCAGGGCCGTGTAACGATCAGTACTGATCGATGCTTCGCTCTTTCTCTCTCTCGTTCTTTTCTCTTTAGAGATGGAGAAGGAAAAGAAAGGGCAGTATCACTTAGGCTTTGTGGCTGGCAGACCTTAGGGGGTCCTTAAACGCACAAGAGGAAAAGCGGTGAGGATGGGCGAACTGCGAAAATGGTCGCCTGCGATTATACAAATAGGCAGTGCTGAAATCGGTGACCGGCTGAAAAGTTTCAGGGAGAATCCTGTTCACATTTATGCTGGTAAATTATCCAAATCTTGGCAAAATGTGAAGACATCTGCAGGGCTTTTGTATCAGGACAAGCAAGCGGCGCCCCACGTATGCAGAATGAACCCCATCAAGCTCTGGCTGGTGGAAGCTACGTGACAAGCGATCAGCACCTGCTTAGCCAACACACTTCTGAAGGTCTTTTCGGGAACGCTCGCTTACTAGCAACATGTTCCGATCAATGGAAAATTCTGTCAGGAAATCTTTAGCGTTGGGCCTGCCTCCTAAACGTGGATCGGGCCAATTCAGCGGAGCAGAGTGCGGCCTGGGTCTTAGGAATCTTCCTTTACGCATCTCCGAGTGTCAATACGGATTACGAGCGCTGCTTTTATCTTTTCAACCACACAGACTATTTACTCATTTAAAATGGATGAATAAGTGTTTTCCCCCCTTCTTCGATAAATAAAAAAATAAAACGACTTTGAATGCATTCAAATCCTGCTCCAAATTCAAATTCGGCTCCCCTATGCATCCTTTGAGATCTAATCTAGCCTTTTTAATCCCCACAATTTACTGAGGGCAATTTTTAAACATTCTTCTTTAAGACCTGAACGGATAAACATAGTCGAGCTATTGTCGGGAGCAAAGCACCTTTCTTTGCAACTTAAGCCCAACAATTCACTTGAGGATTGACTGCTTGGCAAATGACGACAACCGTATGCAAAGCAGGTGCGGCGTTTGAGAAGCGTTTTCAGCGAAGCGCCTGAGCCTCACACCTCACTAAGTGCAGCGGAATCATAAAGAACTTTATTTACCGGTGTTTCAATGGCTACAAAAATAGGCCTTTATATCGCCGTGCCATCAACATAAAAAAGAGCCAATAAAACCTGTGAGGAAGCGCCACAACGATGAACAAATAAAAGCAAATTTTGACATTTTGCATTCAGCACATCTCTTTATAGGTCAGAGGCAACCCTGGCCGACCCTGCATTGTTTCTAAATGCCATTTTGTAAAAGAGGATCTCAGGAATTAATTAATGCATGGGTAGCTGCCACTGTCAAGAGGCACGCATTAAAATCAATGATTAATAAATTCAAAACACACAACAAACTCAGAGGGGAGATGAAACTAGTATTGTGTTCCCCAGGAAGCGGCCCCAGTGCGGGTCCTCCCACCAGCGAGGCGGCCACTCTGATGCCTAATGGAAAGTCGCCGATGCCAGCTGTGTGCCTGTGAATAAAATCACTTTAATTAAAGGCATTACAATGAACAGAGAATACACGCGGCAGAGTCGACAGGAAACGGCCCTCGTACTTGACACGCGCGCACACACACACAGCCGAAGCGGCACAATGCCTAAAAGGAACAGAGGTCCTGGTGATCTAAACACAAATAAATCTAAGTCCATCAAGCGCAACAATTACAGTAAAACACACGTAATTACATTACAGATCTTTCTTTACGATTCCATGAGCCTTATTATCAGGTAATCTGGGCGTAAGGGTTGGAGCCTTGGCATTCTTATTAAATTTAGCCTAATTGCCATTCAGATCATTCATTTTCACAATCCCCCCATCTTTTTACTCTGAATACTCTTACAAAAAAAGAAATCTCCATATAGAAGAACACCAAACCACAAATTGTTTATTCTCAAAACTGTGTGGCAAAAAGAATTTTAATTCTCTGTATACTTTTGAAATATTACGCTGTCTAGCAAGCAAACAGCATAGCAAAATTACTGTCCACCCCCATATAACAGACGAAGGGTTCCTCTTAATCTGATATACAACAAAGATGAGCTCTGATTATATTCACCCTCCTCTTCTTGTTTTAAATAGACTGGGAGCAGTGCCCAGAGACAGCTGGGGTAAACTCAGCCCAGCTGATGCCGGATCAGAGGTAGTTTGCCTATTCAACCATAAGAGGGCAGCAAACTCACACTCACTCAGACAAATGTAACTCATTCACAAATAAATATCATGCAATTGAAGAAATATGACAGAATGTATACATAACCCTCATTTGAATAGAATATATAACTATTGTCAAAATTAAGCAGGGGGTATCAGACAAACTGCTCATGTTCAATAAAGGCTTAACAGTAATGTTCCAAGACTGATCAGTTTCAACAACTAAGTTATTCATCATTTAGAGAAAGTAGAGAAACTGGAGATACACATCTGCACAAAAGCGGAGACATGCATCAGATATAAAAGATTAAAAAGTAATCTTGCACAGACAAGGAAGTTGGCACCCTATATACTGGCATGCTCTTGACATTTCAGTCCCATCTGTAGGTGAACATCGTTTTTTTCATCAAGGGAGGAACTGAAATGTAAATAAAAAGCAAAGAACTTACAAGCTTGGCCCACATTTTCCTCTGCCAGCGTTCCCTGCATCTGCGCTGTTCTTTCTGATTTCCATGCCTAGATGACAGCTCCTCTGCATACGTTCCATCTGTAGGTGACCACAGCTCCATCAAGCAAATGTGAGGAGGAACTGAAATGTCCAGAGCATGAGAGGAAAAGCAAAGAACTTACAAGTTTGGGCCACATTTTCTTCTGCCAGTGTTCCCTGCATCTGCTCCTCTTTCTGACACCCCTGCTTCGATGACCGCTCCTCTGTCTAATAGGTGACCACTGGTCCATCATCAAGCCAGAGCTGTGAGGAAGAAGTTAAATGTTCACAGCATGCCACAAAAACAACATTTTATAGGTTTGGGGACCCCTTGCAAAAACATGCATTTCTGACCTCATGAGTAGAGTACGCTAAAATAAACGCTAAAACTTTTCTAACTGAGATATACAGAGCACTTCTGGCCACATAATCCATGTAGGAGCAGATTTTTTGTACTTACAATATAGAAAGACACTTGAAGACAGCAGTGAAATCTTTGCAATTCTTTCCTGACCGAGTATCTAAACGTATTGTAATTTGTAAACACATTGGAAATAGTCTAAAGGAAATAGTTGAGAGATGACTTTACATCAGGTTATCCTAAGAATTCTTAAGTTCATTCATATAGTTGAGATATGTTTTTTATGTATATTATTGTTTGAGTGTACATAAGTAATAGATTATACTAACAAACAAATAAACATGTCAACACTTTGAGATGCATGTGTTGTGCTACCTGTTTTACTAGGTTATGTAATGAAATCGTCACACTGTAACAACTTTAAACTTAAAAGGTCAAAACTTGATAATAAAATAATTCATTTAATTTAAATACTTTAATTTCTCCAAGTAATATTTTATTACAGCATTATAAATGTAGATATATAGATGTATCGTCCGTTCATTTGTATCAAACCATGCCAAATTAAAACCATTACCATACCTGTATTTTAACGCACTGAAATGGTATAATCCAGTAAACTTCGAAAACGTGCTTCACAAAACAAAGTGAGCAAATTTTAAGAACTGCTGATGGGTTACTTTACTTTGAAGGCTCTTCAAATTTTCCTGCACAACACGACACTTTTAGAGAGGACTTTTAAAACGAACGCGACGCGAAATAAGCGAAAACTTTCTTCTTTGTTATATGATGGGTTACGTCAAGGTGTATACCGCCACCTACTATCAGAATGTGCAGTAAATGCTCGGAGGTCGTATAAACAGCAGCACAGATAAGATTACACAAAAAAAAATATTTTATTTTTTACAAATTTTAACATTTATTGCGTTGTCAGGCAATTTAAACCTCACTGTGTTTTTGCTGATTTGTGGAACAAAAACTTTGTTCCGTTTTGGCAAATCAAATCTCGATCAAACATTGTAAAATGAGCATTGTATTCCCTTAGAAATTACAATTAGGAGTACCTCGCCTCGTATCACTCGTTTATTGCCTGCTTAAGGAAAATAAATAAAACGTGATTTAAGGCTGATGAACCTGTCGATTTGTGATTTGATTTACTTTTCAGTTTTACAGATAAAACTGTAGATACAGTAGAAAATCCTAACACCCTCGGGGCACAGGAAGCGTCACGCTCAGCTCGTGAACTTCTCACACAGGCGTTGTTCAGTGGGTCACGTGTGTAAACAAAGCTGCTGCCACGTGGCTTCCGTGACAGTTGAGTTTGACAGCTCAGAGAGGAAACAGTTGTCGCAAAAAGAATGCAACTTGAATTTATATTCTCTTAAACAAGAGAGAGAGAGATATGATAATAATATGTATTATAATATTCATTAATAATATTAATAACATTATTATAAATGATTTGATTTCAAAGTTTAATATAAGTATAATGTATTTTGGCAATTCTTTATTTTTACTAAAGCAATAAACATTATTGTGAAAGTTTACACTTTTTTAAGCAATGAGCCTATTAACCTTAAAATGATATATGTTTGGTTTATTTTTATTATAAATTATTAATGTTAATTTAATCTCAAATGTAAAAAATCTATTAGTAATAAATGCAAATTGTTCATTATTATTTCAGACTATTAAAACTAAAGACTAAAAAAGACTAAATTACTATTACATTACATACTATTAGGACTAAAAAAGTATAGGTTTTAAGGGAAACAAATTACTTTGCCCTCACTAGTTGACTTATTTGAGGTGGAAATAAATGACAACATAAAATATTCTTTTAAATTTAAAAAACATTGTGTGTGAATACAATCCCATAGCACTCTTGCTTCTAAGAACACTAGGGGGCTTTGATGAAGACGGCCCGCTAACAATCAGAAGCAGGTGATATTTGCATAAATTAGTCATGCAAATGAATTAACTAAAACCCAATTTACTTCCCACCCCATATTGAGATAAACAAACTCATTAATACATGAGTTCAGCTTATACATTTCAACCCTGACAGCACCTGAACTACTCAAATAACAATTACAAACAAGCAATTCACTCAAGGGCTGGAAAAGCCGACCCTGGTTTAGTTGAAAAGAAAAGCCACTCCTTTGTCCGCAGTTGACTAAGATTTTAAACACACAGATTTCATGTAAACCCCCTTGCTGATGACACTGGTCTGTGCTTTAACCAGTACTTTGTCAACTGAATATCATGTCATAGGCTATGACTTTATGAAAATTAGTGGCAGACAGGGACCATACAGCTCTGACTAGGTGTGACTTTTGGTGGTGGTGACTGGGAGATCATCCAATGGGCACCTGCTGCTGCTGCCACCAGCGTCTGTGCAGAAAGAACAAAAGGGGCATTGAGCACATAACAGCTGTTGCGCTGTTGCCTGCCTAAGGGCCCCCCTGCCCCCAGGGTCTGTCTGTTGGGGGGACCCCTCCTCTTTCTCATTGTTGACCTCCAAACAGCTCTTTTAGGAGACTGCATGGTACCACATTGTTAAATACAGAACATTGATGTGGATTCCATTCACTGTCAACCACAGTAAGGTGAAGAGCTTGAAAGACACAAAGCTGCTGATCAGGAACCCGCAGATTCAGGAATTTCTACCATCATCGGAAATCTAACCCTATTCAAAACCCCTTTGTTTGTCATCAGCTATCTAACCTACAACATGTGTTAAGATTCTTGTAATCACCCTGCTATATAATGTATTCATTATTATACATTTGTTGTTAGACATAAACAAAAATAAAACAAACAGTCTCATTTGGGAGTTTGCCAATTTAAATAATGAAATAAAAAGGGAAAACAAAAATTGCCTTAAGCAGATTCCAGTCACCAGCATAGCACCCAAACATTGCCAGACCAAAGCAGCAGAACGTTTGTCAGTGTGCAATGTAATGAATTACCCTTGTCTCAGCAGCATCTGTCGAGGAGCTCACAGACCTCAAGTCCAGCTTTCTGATTTTGACAGACAAAAGCATCACACTGACATCTAGTGGATCACATCCTAGGTCTCGCAGTAACACTTGCTCTCAGACGGCAAGCAGAGGGCACTGTGTATGTAGATGTATTAGTGAGACAGCCATTACAGGCCCTGTTCACCATTTTGTGACGTTTTAGATCTTACACACAATGTTGCACTTTAGTTGTTTTGAACACACATCTATCAATTCATACTTGGAAAAGCATGTAATCACACTTTTTTTTCAAATCTGCATGCAATGAGCGCTTTTTGATAACCAGGTCAATGTAATAAATGGCTTAATAAATCAAGCTAATGATCACATTTGGTTTCTTCAGAGCATGTTTTATCAAATTACACACATGAAAGGAATAGTTCACTCAAAAGTGAAAATCATTTACTCACCCTTAAGTTAATCCAAACCTGTATACATTTTGTTTTCTGCTGAACACGAAGGAATATATTTGGAAGAACATTTGTAACCACACAGTTCTGGGGCAATATTGACTACTATAGTAGGAAAAGAGAACTACTATAGTAGTCAATAGTGGCCCAAAACATTCTTCAAAATAACTTCTGTGTTCAACAGAACAAAGAAATGTAAAACGGTTTGGATCAACTTGAGGATGATTAAATGATGACATAATTTTCATTTTTGGGTGAACTCTCTCTTTAATTTTATGTAGTTAATACCAGCTTGGACAACACGGTGCCTAACAAATTTAAAAGACCTCCTAAAGAGAAATCAAAAATAGTTTAGGCAAATAAACTAAAACAACTAAATGGTGCTTATTATCTTTTTATACCTAAATTTATTTCAGCAAATTTACCTTCTTTCAGTCTGAAATTAATAAAGCATATCATTTAACCAGTGTTGTAAAGTATTGGAGTAAATGTAATTAGGTACTGTACTTAAGTATCTGTTTGGCTACTTTGTAGTTGTACTGAGTATCAAAGATACTAGCAACTTTTACTCTCTACTGGAGTACATTTTTGAACAACTATATGTACTCTTCACTCCACTACATTTGTAATGACTAATGCAATTACACATTACATTTTGCATGGCACCAAACTTTCTTTAGCAGCAATTTATTTCTGCTATACAGAAGAAGCAATATTGTAATTTACAGGGCATTGAAGGCACTAGATCTTGAGCATTTTCCCTTACTTACTGAAACTTGTCAACATGGCTTCTTGATGCAAATGCATTATCAGGTAGTTGTCAATCGCTGAGGGTTTATATGTGAGATGAGGACACGACTGCAGCCGGCGAGAAGGCCAAAATCTGCATGTCCAGTGCAAAAAGGCTTTGACTTTTAGGCTTCCTTTACATCATTTTATTTTTTTGTTATAGGATATTGTTTTACTTATGAGCGCTTGAGCGTAACTGAGACTTGATTGTTTGTAATATGTGTTGGCAATGGTGTCGACCTTGATTTGTTGCAATTTTGAGGCGTTCAGTTTTTTTTTTATGATTTCTGAAAATAAATGCAATTGCTCTCCTCACAAATCAAATGTCTCGTTGAGCCGATTTAGTATGAGCAAAATACTCAAGTACTGTTAAAATCTGATACTCGAAGAATTTACTCAAGTTGTTTTGGAATTGGTGACTTGTAACTTATAATGGAGTAACTTTCACAGTAACGTAACTGTACTTTTACTATTATTATTAAAGGAATCCCTTGCTGGATAAAAATCACCTCATTACTAAAGATGATCTTTGAAAATCACTTACACCGAAAACAAACTGGTAAACTTAAAAACTGTCCGAGACAGTTGCTTTATTTAGAAATATGATATAGAGAAATGTAGCAGCATCATGTTTAAAAACAAACCTATTAAAAGGGAATGATCAGATTTGGTTAAAACACTCAACCAGAGGAAAATCTTAAATATAAAAATCTGAGTCCTAGCTTCTGAAGCTGGTGATTTTTCTGGTCCTTTCTGGCAGTGGAGACTTCAGTCCCCATGACAACCTGTCAGGATGTTGCTGGTCCAAATGGCAACCTGAGCCACAGAAACCCATGCCCATATTTGTGTGGGGATCTCAGTGGTCATCTTTCCATCTGCTCCAGTCCCACCCTCTTTTAGCAGCAACCAGAGCCAATAACAGCTCTGAGATTTTGGCAGGTAGTCTACATTTGTAAAATTAACAAAAATAAAAACACCAAACCTTTGGACCATTAAAAACAAAGAATGTCTTTCAGGGCTCACATATAAGAAGCACAAGATATTTTTGGTTGTGAATCTTCCATGCGAATTGATGTTTGGGTGTATCCTGCAATGCCACCATTTTGTTGAGTTCATTTAAATTCATCAGTCAGGGCTGTCTCCTATTCCATACATGAAAGGAAGTCAGGAGGCCGTGCTCTCTGGCTTCTCACTGCTGGGTGGTGGAGTGAGAACTCCAGATGGAACTGGGGACCTCTGACTGCTTTCAATGTCCACGAGTTGATAGGAGTGAACCCTTTCCTGAAACACAAGAAATCAGGAAATTTCAGCCCAACTGTTGAAGTAAATTTATGCGCAGGTGGGCCTAAATTTACACAAAACAATGTAAAGTCAATCTTGTGTTCAACATTAGATGCTGAGATTCGAAGTCAGAGTTTTGAGACTACAGAACAAATAGAAACTAACCAGCAATTTCAAGTAAGACACATGGGTCTGGATATTGTGTAAGTCATCTGCTGCTATTCCTTTGAATGTCTTGAGAGTCGAGCTGCCCACCTCACGGATTGACATTGCGAAAGGGACCATCCATTTCACACACTCCTCCAAATCACACCACTTTAGCCCTGGAACCCCACAGAAAATAAGGTCAACCACAGGAAATGTAAAGAAAGACTCAAGTCTACTTGTATTTCAGCCCAGCAAAACACAGGTACAGTGGGGTTTAAAGGTTTTTGCATATTGCTCATATCCAATTTTTATCCTTTAAATTTATATTATGATAGTGAAATTATTCAATGACACTGAAGATTAAAAGAATAACCAGAAATGTGAATTTTGTAACATTGCTTTAAAAAAGCACTAAAGACCCTAGAGATATGTGTAAAAATAAGAAAATCTACTAGATTTAAATGAAAGCAAGGAAATCAGGAAAACTAGCTTGTGTCACAAATGTCAGTTCATCTAAACAATGAACTGACATATCATCTAAACAAAAAATTTAATTGTCAGAATGTTGGTTTGTATATTTACAGGTTTAATTTGGAATACTAAAAGTACACCACCCCACTCTATACACACTTTATTTCAAGAAAAACACAAAGAACAACACTTGTTACGATACCTGAAACTTTCATCACTAGCTCCAGAGATGAGAAGTGGAAGAGTGCGGAAGCTGCAAGGAGGCTATAGGAAAACTCCAGACTCTTTACATCTAGTATACACAGATCCAAAAGCTAAGAGGAGAAAACAGAACTTCCATTTAATCTTTGAACTGGTGAAAAACAAGCTAAAGGCAAGATCTGTACATGTGGATGTTACATATGCACAGAAATGGCAACAATTACTGGAAAAGATCTAAACCTCCTGATCCGGAAAGTTTGTGCAGCCCTACCTCTGCGATCTGTATGAACGTTGCCTGTGGGTACTGTGCCATGAGAACTTCATCATCCTCCTTCAGATAGGCCATCTGCATGTAGATGTTGAGCCAAGCCACCGGGGTCAAAGGACTCAAACTCCAATTCAACTCCTTAGGATAGAAATCAAGTAAAGATCAGACATAAATCCTACCATTTACTTTCAGGCTACAGGTTTAGGCAAGAATCTCCAAGGTATTGAAGAAAAATTATGATAATCTACCTTCATGATGATAATCTCCATATCGAGGATGTCATCCTCTGCACAGGCTCCATCAGTAACATAGGCAAACTGGTGCACTTTAGGAGGGTAAATTTCCTTTGGAAACATCACAAAAAAAGGCCCAATTATATTTCAGGTTTACAAATATTCCACAAGCATGTGCTACACATTTCAATTTTTCCACAGGTTGACATAGAACATTTCAGCAGGAATCTTACCTCCATTTTGGCAGCAATAAAGAGACAGGAGATGCCAATGAGCTGTAGTGTTGTTTTAAGAACATTCTCTTGAGTGGACATGAATCGATCAAAGTAATCCTGACCCAAGTAAAACGTTTCTCTGTGCAATTTATACACCTCACAAACCTGAAAAGATGGTAAATGAGCATCAGACCATTATGTCATCATTTCATTTTATAGTGGAAAACAATGCCCCCCCCCACACACACACACACACGCACACGCACACATCACTTCGAACAAAACACTTCCATTAAACCAGATATCAACAGGCACCAATTGTGATTCTAAAGCAAAACCCCCCAGTATTTGGAGAACAGCCTTTGTATACCTTTAAGGTTTGGATAAAAATTAAAATGAAGGAACTTGAGGTATACCCACCCCTCTTAATGAGATGAGATTAAAAGGTGTGAAGTGTTAAACAAGGATTACCAACCTCCATTAGCCAGTCCAACAGAATTCCTCTCATTTTGGGTTGGAGATTTGGATGCCTCTGCATAACACTCGTATCTCGCGGGTAGATTTTGTCCTTTCTAAGCAGGTTGTTCCACACGTCATCTTTGCTCGCCCAGCTATGGACAATTCATAGGACACAGCACACCTTTACTTTGTGGTAACATTTAACAAAGGCTCCAAACCTATCAAAACATCACAACGGGTTGTGCCGTTTTAACCAATGATATTAACCCCCAAAGTGATGTGTAAGCGATGTATTGTAGGACAAGATGAGCAAATATTTAATTATGTCAATCTGCTGAGTTTAGGTAGCTAAATGCAGTTTGGAAAGTCACCAACTCACCAGAGGGCAGGCAGGGGGGTAGAGCGTGTGGGGGTGATGAAAATGTTTTCAGAGGTGTACTGTGCGAATCCCAAGCTGCCAACAGCAACCGGTTCCTCGACTTCATCAGGTGTAGGGATCCGCCTGCATGGGCTTGTGTAACCTGTGTCAGGATTCCAGCAGGCCTGAGCAAGAGTAAAACAGAAGGAAGGACAAAAAAGGTAAGACTTCTAACGGATATAAACAAATATACTAGCCCACCCTCTGCAACTGGGACAGGCTTCAAACAAAGCCATTTTGAAAAAGTAATTGTATGATCCGCAGACAGCTTATTATGCAAATCGACAATGCCATTAACCCTTACCACACATGGCATGCACTTACCATAGTGACATGAACAAAACAAAATAAATAAATTCACTAACACAAGTTTAACTTTGTTTGTAACATTATACAGAAATACCTTAATTATAGCCCAGATGTCTACTAAAATAAGTCACATGGGCAAGTTGGTTTAGCATCACTGATATAGATAGGATGTCCACTAAGGCCTAGATACTACATTAGCAAAGTTTCAATCATACCTGGGGTGCACATGGTTTCTTTCTGGTCATCTCTGCAACCTCCTCGTCGGGATCTTGTAGGTGCTGTGGATAGATTAAGAAATAGTCAGACTTTAGCTTCCATGATCTCCTCCTCCATGTGAAAATAAAGATGAGCAAAAATGTTGCTTACAATAGCCACATCTGCTTTTCTCTTCCTGGAGCGTGCTGAAACGGCTTTAGAAGCTTCATCTGTAGTGCTAATCTGCTCAGTTTGTGTCCTGTATAGAAAATAATAACGTTACATTTCCAAATTGGGCTAAAACTCTGTGCAAGTCACTAACTGGCCAGCTCACTACTGAAACTTTTCCATGCACAGCGATTGTCAAAAGCCATCTAGAAAGACACGAAATCGCAACTTACACTTTCTTGCTTGGCATGATATCCACGCGTGTGTCTCTCTTGAGTGAAGAGAGCCTAAAAAACAAAAGTGTTATTTAATAAAAATGTCCGATTTATGGCGTTTAATCCCAACCCCCCTCATGCAAGTCTTCACAAAGCGCTTTGGGCGCGGGGAAGTAGAACTAGGAACAATGTTCAAGAGGTCAAAACTATACGAAAAACCCAACATATTACTTCAAAAACACAGATATATGCACTAAAGAGTCTATATTTTAAGCATAGTGTTAGTTGATAACGAGATTTAGTTTGCTGGGTTAATAAATATAAGTTTTTATTGCTACACAAGGGAGTCAGAAAATGGCCGAGCAAATCCCTATTCATTTCATTAAACGCGCTCTCGCAATATTTACAGTTAAAAATATATATATATCGGCAATCCCGTTTTCCAAAATGTGCGCAAGGCATTTAACGTTAAACACATTAGAATCATAATGTTACTTTTACAGACTTCTAACAAAGACCATACGACTCTGCAATGCACGTAACTTACCTTACTTAATATGATGCTCTCAAATATTCTCTCCACAGATCTCCTCGGATGCAAGAGTTAGTAGAATATCACACAAAACATTGTTTAGTAAAAAGCCGACAATGTGTAAGCGGCATATGGCTGTAATGTGTTCCGCAGTCCGCTCGTTCTGAGCTGGCGCCAGTAATTTTGCGCCTTGTCTTATAAACCGCCTGCAGTGGCTAAAAGGGGCCGTCAACGCGGGTCATTTAAAATCCCAGCAGAGACATAACAACAGCAATCGGCTGCGATTAATGTCGCTTTTCGATCGACGTCGGTACGTGAAAAACTTAGAAAATCCCCGCGTTATGTATCATAAATGTTTTCGTCTACAAAACAAAGTTTAGAAACAAGAAAAATTTTGCCGGCAAAAGGAGGTGTGTGCTTGATGACATCACGTGTGGGGTGGTACTAAGACTCAGGAAGTGCGAAAAGCACATGGCTAGCAAGCTCAAGAAGTAAACAATACAGGCGATCGCGTCAAATAGTTGCATTTTATCATGATATATTGCTGGGGATTTGTGAAATGTGATGTTTTGGTTATGCACGCTTGACCGTTTGAGATGTCAAATGCTGAAAATGTTGATGAAGCGCGTTCTGTTGCTGTTTCGGGTTACGCGGGCATGTCAGTTTCATTAGAATGACTGGCGCCCCTGTAGAAACACATTGTATGTTATAGCACACAACGGTTTTTTTCTAATATAATATTAAAATGTACCCTTCTGTGTTTACGCTTTGTTTTTAATGCACAACATAGTTGTTATCATTGTTAGAGCTCTGTCGGTATATATATAACCTTTGACCGGTCACGTGACCATCCAACGCACTCCCAAATCTGGGACAGAAGAAAATGAAGTTTTCCAAACTTTTCGGACGCCTTAAGGCAAATGTCATTGGCATGATTCACGTTAAAGCACTGCCGGGTAAAGTATTTGTTTGTCCTGGTTTCTGGGTTAAGAGCCAGTGGTGAACTTTAATTTCTTGTCGTTTGCAGGGACCCCCTTGAACAGAGCAACCGTGTCAGAGATCACAGAGAAGGCATGTCGGGAGGCGGACATTTACCACCAGTCAGGGCTTGTATGTGATCTGTGATCGTAATCGATTAAAGTCAGATCGTGCTTTCTTAATATGCAGTTAGGCTACATGTAAATATATCATTTGAACTTTTGATATTCGTTTCGTAAGTGTATCCGAGTACATTCACATTTATCATATAAGACTTTTAGATAACTTGTCTTAATATAATACATTTGAAATTATATGGTGGCTTTGTTTAATTCATTTGTGTTTATGTTTATGATTTCCGGTTTGTAATTTATAATTTCCTACAATCCTCTCTGACAGGATGGAGTGATTATTGAAAATATGCATGATATTCCATACACATTTGAGGTGGGTCCAGAGGTGTGTGCATCTATGACCGCTGTGTGTGCTGCAGTCAGAAGGCTTAATCCATCCTGGCCGCTTGGTGTACAGATTCTCTCAGCTGCAAACCAGTCAGCGCTGGCTGTTGCCCTGGCCTCAGGTGTTCACAGATGACTGGCTTTTGTCAAAAACATCCTTATGTTAATTAACATAACATGATACTTTATCAATGTTAACAATGTTATCACTTCCTCCAAAGGGCTGGATTTTATCCGTGCAGAGGGATTTGTGTTTTCACATGTTGCTGATGAAGGCCTATTAAACGCTTGTGCTGGTGAGTTGCTGCGCTACCGTAGACGCATTGGGGCAGAGCACATTCGGATCTTTACAGACATCAAGAAGAAGCACAGGTATGATTATATTAGACTTCGGTCAACTGACACATTCTTCAGTATATGAGGTGAGTGAATTGACTGTCGTTTCAGTGCTCATGCCCTCACTTCAGATGTGAGTATAGCAGAGACAGCCCAAGCAGCTGAGTTCTTCCTCTCTGATGGAGTTATCGTCACAGGAACGGCCACTGGAGCTCAGGCTGACCCAGAAGAATTAAGTGGTGAGTGTTGCAGCACTAGGGTCATAAAATACGTAAGCGGGTCGTGCCTACACTTTAGTAACTTTTGGATTTTGAAAGGTCTTGATGAAGCATACGTTTTTCAGTTTTATGTTTCCTCGTGAAGGGGTATGCTACAGATTTTACAATTCACACAGGTCAAGTTTGAGCACTTTATATGAACGTTTTAAACAAATTACGGATACAAAATATCCACCCTGTTATGGACAAACACAAATATTTACATGAATATTTATTATTAACCTATATAAATCTTGCTTTAACCAACAGACAATGTGGCCCACAATCTTTTCTTATAGGCAGTAGGCAGTATCATAACAGGGTGGAAGATGTAACCTTTGACATTAATTTGTCTAAATTCAAATATTTCACATATTAAATATTATTAATATCATAACTTGTACTGGGGACTTAAACCTTTTCTAATTGTAAGTATGACCCAAATAGTTATTTTTGATACTGTGTGTTTTTTGTTAATGTTATTCTCATGTAACATTATCGGCTTAATGTGCAGAAGCAGTTATAACCAAACATGTACACATTTGGAAGATGCTGTTATCTAAAATAACTTGCAGTGTGATTAATATACCTGTAAAAGTAATATACCTATATTCCCTGGGAGTCAAACCCATGACCTAAGGATGCTCTGCTTAGGAAACCATTTGTAGATTAATTTCCCAGAAGAGTTTAAACAATGTGGCTCTGTGTTTGTTCGTTGATCTTAACTCTAACATCTAACATGAAGACTGTTTGGAAAAATATAAAAATGCAAATCACATTTTATAGTGGCACAGAAATTACACGCTGAACATGTAACATTCTGTACCGAGACAGAATCACATAAGTCTATTTTACTATACAGTTCTCTTTTCTTTACTGCAGAATGCATCTGTTTTTGATTTATTAAGCCACACTGTGATTGATTCCCTAAATCAGATCAGCGACCTAGTATGCTATGCATGTTTGAATCACTCAACTCAGAATTGCTACAGTACAAACAAAACTATCTCATATGTCATCCTGACATTTATCTGCGGCTCCCTAACAATGAAACCAAATCACACAGCCCCATTCCTAAACGGGAAACAACTGATATAAACATAATTTGTCAGGTATTTTTTAGTCATCAGTTTATCATTCGGCAAAACAAAGAAAATTAATAGTAGCCTGCCAAGACAGAGGTAATTTTGGACGCTTTAGGTCAGTATTCTCTAATTCTCTGTCTCTCTCCCCTGGTCTCTCTGTGTGTGCTGGGCTTAAATGAGACGTCAGACTATATTCTGCTCTCTGGTTCATTTTATAAACACGTACAGTGTTTACAAACACGGTTTTCCAGGGCTCCCAGCATGCTGTCTGAGATAACATGACATGTTTTTGTGTCTCTTAATAATAGCTGTCATCACCTCACCTTTATCTTAGTCACATTCAAGGCCTCACACTTCAGTGGTCAATCTCCTTCGATCTAATTTAGCCCATCAGCCTATTGTCATGACACACATAAAACCCATGTATAATTTGAGTTTAAGGCCTTAGAGAGAATAATCTCCTTGGGGAGGAAGGATGCCATAAAGTCTCCTGGCCCTGGTGATTTCCCCATGTGAGCAGGCAACCTGCTTTCAGCCCTGCCTCACAACCAATGGCCTTGTATGGGCTAATATAGACAACAGCACTGCTAGCTATTTTAAATCCCACTTCCAGATGGCTGGTGATCATTGAAGGCTGTAAACATAGACATGAAAACCAGGCCCAGCCTAGTCTACCATTGCCCTGCTGCCTACTTTGGACTTTTGCCTATTGCCTTCCTTAGTTCTGATCCATTGGGCTTGGGAATCTGTCAGATGGAGAATGGGGCACATTCTGCCAAAATACTCATTTACAATGAAGGAAAAACATGTTTTTTATTTTAATGCATGCATGTAGCAAAAAGATGTCCATTTTATACAATTTTTTAGCTTGTTATCTAAAAAAGCTGAATGTTATTTTGTGTACAAAAATTATTAGCACCCAAAATACACTGAAAAAAATTATTTTTGCTGCTTGTCCAATCTACTTAAATTAAACAAGTTAAATCAACAAAATTTTTGGAAAATTTGGTTAAACATGATTTTTTCACGTTCAGTTATATAACTTAATTTATTCATGTTAGGACTACATGAGTGATTTATGTTGTGTTAACATAACATTTAAAACTGGGCAGAGGATTTGCATTTCCCAGCATGCTTTGTATAAGACTGCATTTTAAGAGGTATTTTCTTAATTAAGTGTTGTTTTATGTGTTTTTCAGTCAAGAGAAACACTTGTTAGTGTTTAATGTTAATTTATCTTTGAGATTTAGAGGAGTTTTATATAATTTTAAGTTTTGTGGTTACCATTGTTTAGAAAAGCGTTGTGGGCGGTTACATTTTAAAATATGAATTATAGATCTGTAAAAGTTATATCATCTTGTCCATATAGTAGTCATGACAAAAATAGTTAACATGGCATTATTTTATGTAGTAGGCATGGCAAAATAAAACGGTTAACCTGACAAAATTCTTTCTATTAGGCATTGCAAAACATTATCCAGTAAGTTTGACACAAATTAATTTGATCAAGACTACTAAAAAAAATTAAGTTCATACAACAAGATTATAAATACTTGTTTCAAACTAATTTGATTTTGTTGAAGAAATGTAATTCATTTTCGTGGAAAAGTTTTCCTTAATTTAATTAAGTTCGTTCAACAACTTTTTTTTTGAGTGTAACGTCGGAGATCACAAATAATACTTTTGTATTTCTTCAGATGTAATGCAGTCTGTACGGATCCCGGTCCTTATCGGGTCAGGAGTAACGCACAGCAATGTGGAGCACTACCTTCAAGCAGGTGCTATGATCATTGGTTCCCACTTCAAGAAAGACGGTCATTGGGCAAATGATGTAGATGCAGAGAGAGTAAAGAAGTTCATGGAGAAGATGTACAAACTTCGGGAGTGACTAAAAACAGAGCACTTATGACTAAATATATACTATTACGTCGCATTACATACAGAAATTCCTTCATATTTTTGTTCATTAAAATAGTAGAGAAAATGATAGAAGACTGACTTTACTGAAAAAATATTTTTAATTTTTTAAAAAGGTTTTTTGAAAACAGAAAATAAAACATCAAAATGTATTTATATTTACAAAGTCAAATAATAACAACATTTGTAATCATAACATAATGATTCACAAAATACCATGGTAATTAACTTGTACAGTAGTACAAAGTCTTTAACACTTTTGTAAGCTTCAACACTGAATAATTTTCACTTATATTATATTCATATTCACATTACCAGTCATAACCAAGCAAAAGCAGAAACACATACATTAGTACATGCCATGTTTTAAATCCTCACATGTTGGTGAGATTTCTAGTTATAAAACCACACTGAATTCAATAAAACTTTAAACCAGTAACAGTATCACAGGAGAATGATTTTATTTTTCACAAAAACACTTCCCTTAAGAATATAAAACAGTAATGCATATAACAGAAGCCATTTTCTCTTTTTTGATGTAAAGAAAGATTAAAGCTCAAAAGTTGTACAAGCGTTGAGCGGGCTGTTTAAAGTAGCCGTAACGTCGCTCAGAAGATGAAAAGCGTGTTTTTGCGAGATTTTGCC
The DNA here is from genome assembly GCA_026939265.1 of Oreonectes daqikongensis. Taxonomy (NCBI): domain Eukaryota; kingdom Metazoa; phylum Chordata; class Actinopteri; order Cypriniformes; family Nemacheilidae; genus Oreonectes; species Oreonectes daqikongensis. The sequence goes on along the minus strand of JAOTQM010000343.1, from coordinate 3,757,268 downwards.
TGTTGAGGGCGCCGCGGGTCAGCTTCCTTTGCTCATTATAAACTCTGGCACGCTGCACTGAGAGCAGTATGTTGCTGGAGGGCAAGGGGCTGCCCCATGCAGCCAGCCGCCAAGAAACGTGACGTCTGATTGGCACCAACCTAAAGAAGAAGATTGACAGGCCGATAAAAAGTTTTAAAACACAAAAAAATAGGTTGCATGTCAGTGTGACATCACAAGACTTGTTTTTTTGTCCCATTTAGGTATGGCTGTCATTCCTGTCTAAAACCATAAACCTGACCCATAAGGAATGTGACCTACTTTTGCAGAACTACCTTTTTGGTATTGAAAGATGTGGTCATTCCCTCCCTTTTTTTCACCCTAACACTGTATATGATACTTAAAGTTGCATAGTTAAGAAACATTACCTTATAAGTAATAAAAGACATACCGGACTGGGCTAGATCTGTTGATCTGTCTTAAAATTTACCTAGCCATGTCTTCTGCTTCTTCCTCCGAACCAAGGTCCTCCTCATCAGGCTTCATCTGGTACACAGACATGCTGGGGTGCTCGATCAACAGGTTTTCCAGAATGTCAGCTTCACATGAGCCAAGAGACTGATTCTCTGTACAGGAAGCAGAATTCAGTTAAATCCAAAAAAACTATAATCTGACATGCTGCTCTCTAACACCCATCTGATGACACAAAACATCTAGATTATTTGCTTGGACTTCCCTAGATTTATTGTGATACCAACTTTATCACCAAACCTAAACATTAAACAGACTGTAATATTGTTCTCTATTTATTCTAATCAAAACCACTCACCGTGTATATTTATAATAACCCATTCTCCATCCTCAAACTCAAGGAGGTTCGCACAGTCATCAGTTTCAACTGCAGCATCACTGTTATTCTCCTCTACGCTGCCAACCAGTGCGAGGATTTTACCAATCATTCTCTCTTGATCTGTCAGACTGCAATCTAAACAGAAAGAAACAACGGATTATGTTGCCCTCTAGAGGAATCAAGTTTAATAAGCATACATCATGTACTGGTCTTTCTTTCGTTCCCTGTTAAATAAAAAATGTTGATGGAAAGCAACGCGCAGAACGTTAAACGTCATATTAGACGCTGGAAACAGCCTTGCATAACCTTAAGGTCACGTCTGCTGCTCTGGTACAAGTTACAACTAATACACTTGGCACATATCAGCTGGTCGGGCTGAGACATGGTGTTCCTTTCCATACAAGGTGTATTTTTAACATCGTCTGGCATTCCGTGCTAAATTTAGATACATTTTTTAATAAAATGTATACATCAGAACATACATTGACTATGATTCAAGAGCCGATTATTTTTTGTACAATTAATAATTGCTGAGCATCATTACACAGATCATTTAATAGCATACATTATATTAAACATATAGACATTTCTGACAGTTTTTAGTCTTTTTAAGTTTTGGAACACATTTGTGATGTTGCTTGATAAAATTTTTTAATTAAATTGTTTTTTTACTCGATTCTATTATCCTCAGCACGTCAGTGAAAATGGTGCAGTATGACAGAAAGGAGCGATCAGCTGTAGCCCTGACCGTTTAAAGCATAGGTGTGTTGCATTTAGAAGCTCTTCAAGGTGACAAACTATAATATGACTATTAAAGGAACAACAGGATATTATAGGCGAACTGCTATCATCGAGTCGTTTCTAAGAACCTTTGCGGCATGTCTTTTTTATTAAACAGTGTTTATTCACATTTGTTTAGGCACAAACACGTCATCAAAATTTTTTTAATTGCAAGTGTTTAGACACAAACACTTCAAGTTGGGTAAACGGACGCGAATGCACAGCTTATTTTAAACTGACAAGAAAATGTAAATGTCGAGAAGTTACGCGTAGAAGCTGTTAAAGAACACTTACCTTAAGAAAAATCTGTGAAGTTGACTTTTTATGAAATACCTTTACTTTGTATAAATTATGTCCAAGTTTCTCCCTCAGCGTACAGTCTCGACTTGTTTGTGTATTCGAAGTTCCTCCCCTTTGTTCTTGACTGTACTTGACATTGCGTCATCAAACCCCACCCACAAGGCGGGGCATGTAGTGCTCCCACACGCGGATGTTCTTGTTTATAAACAACTTCACAGGTGTTGCCAGAGAAACCATTTACAATAGGGACATCGTTTTTTCGTATTTTGATAGCCGAAATAAAGACCGGAATATATTTGACATTCCACCTTCTTATCTCTGCTGCTGCTGGAAAAAATAGCTTTAAACCGATCGAGCCTACCGAACCTTTATTATCATATAAGTTAATTGTAATTGAATGAATGGAGTGTAATCGCAAATATGGCATATCAACCCCATTTTAAATTGATATACATCATAGAATGTTAAAAAGATACACATGGATTAGGCTACGCATAATATACACATTAATCGTAAAACTGTGACAGTCACCGAGGAAATGTGCCCCCTAGAGGAGGATACTGGGACATACTGTACTTGAAGGGATAGTTCACCCAAATATTCTGTCATGAATTACTCACTCTCTCGTTGTTCCAAACCTGTATACATTTCTTTGTTTGGTTGAAGACAGAGAAAGATATTTGGACAAATGCTTGTAACCTAACAGTTATTTGCCCTTATTGACTGCCATAGTAGGAAAAATTACAATGGTAGTCAAAAGTGTCCCAGACTTTTTACTGTCCTACATTCTTCAAAATATCTAATTTTGTGTTCAACAGCACAAAAAAGTATGAAGTAATTTTTGCTTTATTCTTCCAAATATATGTCTCTGTGATCATCAGAACAAAGAAATTTGAAACAACTCGAGGGTGAGTAAATGACAACAGAATCTTTGTTTTTGGATGAACTATCCCTTTAAGTTAATAAATTAAAACAAATAGCCTAACTTTTACACACCGGCAATATAGGAAAATAGGATCATCAGTATTAAACCTTTATGATTATAAAAATATAATCATCTGTTACTATATTCAACTTAATGTGACTATATGGCTTTCATTAAGTGGTAATTATTTATGTCATTGAATAAAATGAGTGAGAGAGAGAAAGAGAGAGAGAGAGAGAGAGAGAGAGAGGGAGAGAGAGAGAGAGAGGGGGAGAGAGAGAGAGGGAGAGAGAGAGAGAGAATGATACAGCCCCTTTAAAGAGGGCGGAGGTATTACATACACTGATTTCTCACAGGCATCTGCAGTTGCTCCAGAGGTAGGCTAAAATATTTTAGACCAAAAATTATAGTAGACAATTTTTTTAAATTGAAATTTTAAGGTGTATCATAAATGTCAAAGAGATTGTTTGATGTATATTATTTGTTTTAATATTAAAAGATTTTATAATGAAATGCTGTGTGATTACAGGCTATGGATGAAATAAAAGAGTAGGCCAATAATTTCCACACATTGGTTAAATTGCTTATATTTTGTATAATGTTTGAACAATCCTTTTTATATTTGTGTTAAAGGTCAATTTATCATTTTGTTCTTAGATTTTTCCACACAGCACAATGAGCAGTCGAAAGGATGATGTTATTGAACTATGCTGTAAGATTTCAGCAAATAAAAAGATAAAAGCAGCAGTTAAGAACTCTGGTAAAGGAGCTGCAGCGGCCGGTGGTGGTGCATTTGTTGGGGGACTGGTTGGAGGACCAGCCGGTATAGCTGTTGGTAAGCTTATGATTCTGCATTCTTGCAATCTTTGAACTTTCATCCAATTTCATTCCACAGGGTGGAGTTTTAACATCATCTGTCATAGTTTAGTCATTTGTCTATTCATTGTGTTAAGAAAAATAATGAAAATAATGTATAACAGTACCTTGTTAGTTAGCTTTTTAAACATGTTCTGTGCATTTACATATTAGTCTGTTGTTTCAGGTGGTGCTTTGGGAGGTGCCCTGGGAAGTTGGATGACAAGTGGCCAATTTAAACCTCTTCCAGAGATTATCATTGCACTGCCTTCTATACAGCAGGAGAAACTCTACTCTGGTGTGATGGCAGCATTGGGCACAGTGGACTGGGTTGATGTTGTCAGCCTCGTTGCTCTGGTTATAGGGAATGCTACTCTTCAAGAGAGAGTGCTTAGTGCTATAGTCACTTATGCCACAAAAGAGCTTAAGGCTGAGGTGCAGTATGGAGCTTGAACACAAGAGGGAGTTAGCAGCTCACTTACTGTAGACGCTATTGTTTTCCTATTGGGGCTCCGTATCTACATTTACATTTATTCATTTAACAGACGCTTTAGCTGAAGTCACTTACAGATTAGAGAGCATTTAACTTTTTGTTTTAGGAGCCAACTATAAGTGTAGTCTACATTTACATTTACATTTACATTTACATTTAATCATTCACATTTACATTTAGTCATTTAGCAGACGCTTTTATCCATGTAGCCTACTTGAATTCCAGTTTTTATTGGGTGTTCAGTTTTCATTAAGAGGATATATATTTGTTTTGTGTGTGTTTGTGGAAAGTGTATAATAAAGCATTAAAATGTGCCTCTCAATGTTGCTAAAGACGGAAGTTATTATGCAAAGTATTTTTTGTTACATGTAGTTTTTATGCAAAGTATTTTTTTTAACATGTAGGCGCATTAATTTCTGGTGTGTCCATATTGACAGGATGCTATAAAATTTCAAGGAATTATACTGTAGCCTACTGCGAAATACGTTCAATGCAAACTAAACTGAAAAAGTAACTTACAGTAATGTGGGCGGGCTTTGATTTTCCCAACCTTCAGCCGGCTCTCATAAACAAACAATGGTCGACAAATAAACAGGTGTTATCAGCTGGACGAGTGCGGAAGTGGGAAGTCTGTTCCACAATATAAGATGAAAATGAAAGTGAAGCCAGTTACACTAACTTTGCATCACAGGCGTCTATACTATAAGATAAGGTATGTTCTGTAAAAAGTTTTGTAAAACACTATGGCATGATGTTTATTATGCTATACCAATCCGCAAGTGTCAAATAGTAGACACTATTATAGAGTATTGATTTAATAGTAGCCTAGATATAAGTAGACCGTGATTGTATAGCCTATGTAAAGACTGTGTTACACGTCGTTATTGTATAGCCTACGCAAAAAAGTAAAGTCATTGGAAATGTTGTGGCTACATTTGTCTTAACGAGCTGAACGTGAAAGAGTGATTCACAACTGCTTAAAGTTGTATTTTATTGTACGTTTGCTTTTTCAGCGTTACATTGCGAAAATAAATGTATGCATGTTTATAAGCAGGTTTCGTTAGCACAATGGAGGATGTCGTGGCACTTTGCTGTAAAATATCAGCAGACAAAAAGATCCAAGCAGCATTTAAGAGCTCTGCCAAAGGAGCCGCAGCAGCGGGTGGTGGTGCTTTTGTAGGGGGGCTTCTTGGTGGCCCGCTCGGAATAGCTGTTGGTAGGTTTTCTGCATACATTCATGTAACCTTTATATAAAAATAGGAAACATAGCCTATTATACTAATCATATAGTTATTCGATCAGATACTGTATGGTCAAACAACCAGACCATATCATATTCATTACATTTAGCTATGTAAAGCGACTTACATTGCATTATATTATACATTTTGTTTCTGGATATGTACATTCCCTGGGATCGAACCCATGTCCTTGGCGTTGCTAGCGCCATGCTCTCCACAGAGCCACAGGAAAGCCCAAAAGGGGTTTTTGGTTTATCATCTGAAACCAACATATTGACCTTTCAATGCTTGTATTGTCTTTCTCTATTTGCTTTGAGCTTATCATTACAAACCAATAAGTTTCTTCTTTGGTCTTTTTGTGTCTGTGTATTTATATTATTATTTATATACCATTATATTATTGTCTTATAGGTGGTGCTGTGGGAGGTGCCCTGGGGGCATGGATGACAAGTGGCCAGTTCAGACCTCTTCTTGAGGTCCTCATGGAGCTGGCTCCTGCACAGAAGGAGAAACTCTACTCTGATGTGATGGCAGTATTGGGAACGCTGAGATGGAACAACCCTGCTCAGCTAATAAGTCAAGTTATGGGAAACGGCGTTCTGAAAGAGCAAGTGTTTGCTGCTGTAGTATCTTATGCCACAAACGAGCTCAAAGCTGATGTGAAGTATGATTGACCAGATGGTGAATGTCATCTATCTAATTCGTTTTTAAATGACATTCCTGTTACAAATAATCATTTACTTCTGTTGCTGTGGTTTTATTATTTACTCAAATGAAATTATATAGGGCGGTTATGAGCTGTGTTTTAATATTATTTAGCATTAAAGCATGTTTAGTCTTTATGGTTCATATCTGTTGGTTAATGATGAGTATGTCAAATTAATACATAATTTGGTGGTTGAAACATTGTGATTGGTGTAATGATAGTTCAAGATTTCAGGGACAAACACAATAACAGCACTTTAACAAGTTAACTGTTTACACTCTTTTAAAATGTTTTACTTATCTGATATGCCTGCAGTGGACTGATCAATGTGAATTTATGTTAATGTAACATTAAAGAGAGTTTTCCCGTCGTTATTTGTCCTTATACGTGCAGACAGCAGTAATCTAAATTAAATAGTAAATAACTTGTTACTTTTTAAAATGACTATGTCAACACAAAACATAAAATATTACAAGAGCAATTAAAATGTCTCACGTTTTAACTTAAGAAAAACACCTGCGCCCATTAAAAATCCATTGATGATGACATTTTTACATTATTTAACAGGTCAGCTTTTACTAATCGTATCACTTTACCTCTCAATATAACATTAGTAAACATTTACAGTTCAAGATATATAAAGTAAACAACGAAATAAATTCCATCCATTGAATCTTAACTGAAGTATTTTGCTAGTAGCTTGGTCTAAGGATTTCATCGGTTTCAGAATCAGAATAAGCTTTATTCGCCAAGTGTGCACACACAAGGAATTCATGGTTACAGGAGCTCTTAAACACACAGTATACACATAACACAAGAAATATAAAAGAATTTAAAATAAATATGGATAAAAATATAATAATATACAAAGGTGCAGTTTAGTTATGTGCAAGTGTACCTAGTAAGTACTGTATATTACAACTGTGTACTGTACATGTTTAAGACCAAGAAAATATAATAATATGTATTTACATAAAGTGTTAGAGTAAAGATATTGCACTGATACATATTGCACTTAACATCTAGGAGGTTATGGTGGATGTACTAGCTGTTCAGGTTTGAGATGGCCTGCGAGAAGAAGCTGTTCTTGAATCTAGATGTTCAAGTGCGCAGTGTTCTGTATCGTCTGCCTGATGGCAGGAGTTCAAACAGATTGTGTCCAGGGTGTAAGGGGTCTTTGATGATGTAACTAGTCTGTTTCTTCACCCTGGAGTTGTACAAGTCTTAGACATTGGGCAGGGACACACCAATAATCCTCTCAGCTGTTTTTACAGTCTGTTGCAGTCTACCTATGTCTGATTTGGTGGCTGAACCACACCAGACTGTTATAGATGTACACAGGACTGATTCAATCACAGCAGTGTAGAATTGTTCCATCAGCTCCTGTGGTAGATCGAACTTCCTCAGTTGGCGAAGGAAGTACATTCTTTGCTGAGCTTTTTTGACAATGGAGTCTATGTGGGTCTCCCACTTCAGGTCCTGTGAGATGATAGTGCCCAGGAACCTGAATGACTCCATAGCTGTCACAGTGCTGTTGTGAATGGTGAGGGGAGAGAGTGATGGAGGGTTCCTCCTAAAGTCATCTCCACAATTTTTAGAGTATTAAGCTCCAGGTTGTTTTGATGACACCAGCCAGCCAGCTGTTCAACCTCTCCTCTGTATGCAGATTCATCACAATCCTGGATCAGGCCAATGATCGTGGTGTCATCTGCAAACTTTAAATATTTGACAGAGGGGTCGTGTGAGATGCAGTCGTTGGTGTACAGGGAGAAGAACAGTGGAGACAGAACACAGCCCTGAGGAGTTCAGTGCTGATGGTGAGGGTGCTGGATGTGAAATTCCCCATCCTCACTAGCTGTTGTCTGTCCGTGAGGAAGTTAGTAATCCACTGACAGGTGGAGGTGGGTACAGAGAGCTGAGTGAGTTTAGTCTGAAGGATGTTTGGTATAATTGTATTAAAGGCTGAGCTGAAGTCCACAAACAGGATCCTGGCATATGTCCCTGGTCTTTCAAGGTGTTGCAGGATAAAATGCAGCCCCATGTTGACTGCATCATCCACTGACCTGTTTGCCCGATAAGCAAACTGAAGAGGGTTTAGCAAGGATCCAGTGATGTTCTTTAGGTGGGCCAGCATCAGTCTCTCAAACGACTTCATGACCACAGACGTCAGGGCAACAGGTCTGTAGTCATTTAGCCCTGTGATCTTGGGTTTCTTCAGCACAGGGATGATGGTGGAGCGTTTGAGGCAGGAGGGGACTATGCACTGCTCCAGTGATGTATTGAAGATCTTTGTGAAGATGGGTGACAGCTGGGCAGCACAGGCATGCAGGTGAGACACCATCACGCCTTTTGCTTTCCTGATCTTCTGTTTCTAGAAGATGTGTGCCAGGTCTTCTGGAAAGAAGACCCGTAGGAAAAATAGTAGGAGAAATTTGCGGAAGTGATGTCACTGCAAATCCCTCAAATGATGCAGACTCTACTCTTGACAGTGAAACTAAAAGAACTTTAACAGAAGAAACAAAACACATTGAGGTAAAGTTTTCTTTTTTTTAAGTTATGTTTCCGTTTATGGTTGCAGTTAAAGTAAGTTAGGCCTATTTAACAGTCAGGCAGTAATAGCGTAACTGTTTTATAGGAGTTTATCAGCTGTTTCTATGCCTTGTTTTTAGACTGTTTGTGTGTTTTCTTTTTATTGGCATTCATACGAATTATTTGAATTATTGGAATTATTGTTTTTTTCCCAGATTGTGTCTTACAATGGCAATGAACAGTCAAATAAAGGATGTAATGGGACTTTGCTGTAAGATATCAGACAACAGGAAAATAAAAGCAACATTACATAACTCCGCGAAGGGAGGTGCAGCAGCTGGAGGAGGGGCTTTTATAGGGGGACTTCTTGGAGGTCCATCCGGCATATTTCTTGGTATATTTCTTGCAATCTAGATTTTGTCTATGCACTGCACTTTCTAACCACAGAGTGGAGCTATAAAATCACATTTATAGCAAGTTAATCAGGTGATCAGTATAACTTTTACTTTAAAACATTATATATTTATGAAATTTATGAACATTTGTTTTGTTATATTTATATATTAGTTCATATATATTTAAGTGTAATGCACCTGAAAATTATAACAAGACATGGCTTGTCACCAAGTGAAGTTGAGAAAAACAATTATTTTCCATTTAGTAGTTTCTACACACAGGAGACATATTGGACATAAAAAGGCAAAACCACACCTTCTAGAAGAACCTATACATCATAAATGAGCAGACGGTCTACTCTGACTGGTAGTTGCCAAGTTACTTATAATTAGTTGAATTACTCTGTTTCTCTGTTTAACTTTTGCTGAATGTACTAATGTAAATAAGATGAAGATAAAACGCTGTGCAACTAGTCACTAAAACGTTTTGATTTTGAGTCAGCTTAAATGTATTGTCCCACACATCTCTGGTATTATCATATTTTGGTGCGACTATAGGAGGTGCACTGAATGGTAGATGACCAGTGGTAATTTTCAGCCTCTTCATCAGATTATAATCGAGCTACCTCTTCACCAGAAGAAGAAACTCTATGATTATGTCATGGCAGTATTGGGCAAACTGGACTGGATTGATCTTGCTCAACTACTTGTTTTAGTAATGGGTAATTCCTCTCTGCAAATGTGTGTACTTAGCACTATACTCGCTTTTGCCACAAAAGAGCCAAAGTACAGTATGACATTTAAGAAATTGGAATGTAAATGTTTTACTTATAGTTAAATATTCAAACTGCATTTGTTGCAAGTATACAGAAAACATGTAGTTTAACAAAGCATATAAGTCCAAATAATAAATGATACATTGATACATTTTGTGTATTTTGTGTACAATATATTTTTTAAAGCCACCCCATTTAGTGTGCATCATAAAATAATTAAAATATGCAATATATTTTTTAAACAGTAATGACCTTGACAAGAGTGTTTCAGTGTCACATGACAACAAAATACACAAGCATGTGGGTAATGGCACACTGACTGTTATCAGGTAAAATGATGTTATTTTTTAGATTCACTTTTATTTGTTTTGTCATGTTAGAAGGTATGTCTCACAAGACATTTTATATTATGTGTATGTTTATGAGTTATGGCCAACATTAGCAGACATGCTTTAATGTGCAATTTGTTAGACTGTATAGGCCAAAAATCCAAAACGTTTAAAAAAAAAAAACTTCAGTTAATCATTGCTCTTAGACGTAGTCTGACTGAACACATTTAACAGGTGTTATAAAGGCAGTGGAAATTTCCTGCTTCACAACATTCTCCTGTGACGTACAAAACCTGAGGGCTGTAAACAATGCATCACACAAATCTTACATATGTCGTACTTAGATTTTTTGTGTATTTAAAATACATTTTTTAAATTATATATTACATCAAATAGGTAATAAAAAGTCACTAGGCTATATGTAATTACATTCTTTCTTACCCATAACAAGATTTCCTTAAAGGGACTCGGTAGGAAAAATAAATACTATGAGAACCAATGGGGATAAGATCTGTTTGGTTACTGACATTCTTCCTTTGTGTTTAGTAGAACAAAGAAATATATACAGGTTTGGAACAATCTAAGGGTGAGTAAATGATGACAGAATTTTCATTTTTGGGTGGAGTGCCCCTTTAAAACTATAAGCACTGCTGTTCTGTAAGGTGCAGTTCATATAGTGCTAGAAAGCAGACCTACATTATTCTTTGAAAAGTGGGAGAACTTATTAAAGAAGAGGAAACATGTTTAAAAGGTGCAAACAAATACAAGTGCATGTAGTCAAGCAAACGATAATGTAACTAAGTACAATTCTATAGAATTCAGCAATGACTTTGATGATTATCTGTCAGCAATTTCAAATGTACTTTCACCAAAAAGAGGTTGTTATGGTGGTTGAATAAAATTTGTTTTTCAAAGAGAAGGCCAGCTATTTCCTCATGTTAAGTTGCAAAAGTTACTGTTTGTCCTCTGAATTAAGCAACTCCACATCATGCTGGTAATGTTGAAGGCAAAAAAAATATATGTTGATATATGTTAAAATATGTATAAATGTATAAATGTTTTGTTTAAAATGTTTTTTCACAAAAGGGCCAGTAATAAATATTTATTGTTAAAAAGTTTATTGTTTTGTCTCAAGATGTATACCAGTAATGTTTTTTTTTTTTCATTTTTGGGTTAAAATTATATGAAATCGGGCCTATATGTCTCACTACATTATGTGAGACATTTCAGTATTTTTGTTTGCAACTTCTGTGCAGTTTGTACAGTTGCAATCATAATTTGGCACTTTACTGTTTTACTTACTTATTTTCGGATTATATTGTCAGTTTTACTGCACTTTGTCTCTTTCATACAAAGACATGTTGCTAAAAAAAACCTTTCATACACACAAAAGCCGATACTGGAAGTATCGGAAAATTTGTTTTGTCAATGCTTTGTTTGGTTAAGTGGGTTGGCTGCATTCACAGATCATCTGCCAACTTTTCTATTTTTATCTGATGTCTATATGTAACCTCTTGACGTGCGAGAAAGTTGACGTTACTTGATAAACCGGTTTTGTTTATGTCTACGTATTTACACAATCTGCCAAAGACTTTCCTGACAATTATGGTCTGGATGAAAAGTTTTTGAGAGTTTGGTTTATGAGCATTGTATGTTGTGCACAAATTATTAGAAAATAATAAAAAACAAGCAACCTCATGGCTCGTCTGAATGTTCCTAAATGTTCCTAAAAGGCTCTTTGTCATGCTGGTAAATTTTTCATAGCACAAAATATTCTTTGTATTGAGGGCCTAATAAATAAAACGCTAGACAGAAAATGGTTCTTTTGAGAACCTTTGATTGAAACTTTCCTAATAAAATAGTTTAAATTACCTGTACAGTCAATTCAATTATACTGAAATGTTTAATGCAGCAACATATTAATTGTTAGTGTGTTGGTGAGCTTTTAGTGGTAAAGTGTATCTAATAAAAAACACCAAAATGTTTTACTATAATTCTGTTTATATGTATTATCTAGATTGTACGTGCATATTTACATTTATTTACTTATTACAAGATAAATAAAAATACAAACACATATCTACAAAACAAAACATCAGTGCAAAATACATATAGTAGAAGTGACTTGTGCAAAATACATCATAACTTCTGTAATCTTCCTTGCGCACCTACAGTTTGGACTGGTGAAACTCATGATCAGTTCCAGTATAGTTCATAGTATTTGTTCTCTTTCTTTCTCATATCTGTCCAGTTTCACAGTACCCCAAGAGGAGGCGTCCTGTGCTCTTGTTTTAGATAGCAGTATTCAGAATGATTACTCTGCTGACCACTAAACCACTTGGTGGGCACTTGATACCCCCCCTCCTCCTCCTCTTCACTGGAACTCTCATATTCAGGTTGGGTCGGTGAGTCCTCCATTGAATTCTTCTTCCAGTTCTTTCCCTTGATTCTTCTCCGTCTCTTGTCTTGGCCATCTTGACCTTGCAGGTGGGCCGCACAATGCCGGCATACTCTCACCGGCCTCGATGAGATGTTGAGTAGCAAGGCCCGGTCCTTTGAGCAAGCTCCACACACTATATAGCCACACATCCGGCAGTGGTGCTTCCTGTTAGCAACGGTGAAGCGATCCGAGCAGCGCATGCAAATTGCCGAGGCCATGTCAGGAATCCAGGTAGCAGCAAAACTCCTCCTGGCGGTAGAAAGGCCTTTGTGTTGCAGGAGCAAGGCCTTGTACTGCTTGATGTGCCCTATCCACGCTTGCTTCTCCACAGGCGAGGCCGCCGCCACATAGAAGGACTTGCGTGGTGTGCGGATGAGCCACTGGTTGGCCATGGTGGATTCGTCTTGCATATCTTCCACCTCAACCTCATCCAAAGAAATGATTTGCTTTTTATTGTTCCAGCGGCCAGGCACCATGATACTGCCGTAGACCAGGATGTCATTGAAGAGGAAGAACACTTTGGGTTTGGGTCCACGTCTACAAAGCTTTAACAAGCGACCCTCTCCCACTAGGACACGGCCTGGGATGAGAAGGGATTTTCCAGCGCGGCCAAAGGTGTTTTCTACCGCCTGAATACGCTCACGATTCAGCTGTTCCGCCATTGCTAAAAATGTTCTGTAAAATGTAAGAACAAGTTTATTTCAGTGGACTGGTTTAGAAAGTTTAAATGTATCATTTTTGTAATGAAAAGAAAAACAATTAGAAATCTTCAAATGTTTCAAATTATTTCAAACATTGTAATAAACTAAGAAAATAGTTATTTTATAGGAACACAAAGAAATAAATCACTTGTTAATTCAACACAAACCTGAATGTGATGTTAAAGATACTCTGTCTGTTTGCAGTTTCTTTGTCCTTAAGGTTACAAAAGAATTGTTTGTTCCCTCTGTTTCTCTGACTGCTTGGCTAAGCAGAGTGCTACAAGTCACGGAACAGAGCTTTATACCAGTCTCAGAAACTTGTCTTTCCTGTTTGAAACAGGGAAATTCCAGCTCTACATACACTAGAAGTGCCAGAGCTCTGCTTACGCAACTGCTTAAGAAGTGTAATCTTCCTTGTCAATGCGTCTTATAGAACAAGTATGATGACAATAAAATATTGTGACCTAATTTCATGTCAGATCAAATCAATAAATAGTGGCATTTAAAGTGATAGTTCACCCAAAAATAAACATTCTGTCATCATTTACTCACCATCAAACCTGAATGACTTACTTTCTTCTGCAGGACACAAAAAATATATTTTGAAGAATGTTGTTAACTGGCACTCATTCACTTGCAATGGTTTTGTGTCCATACAATAAGTTAGGGCTGCTCGATTATTACAAAAACCATAATCACAATAATTTTTCAACAATATTGAAACATGATTGTTTAACATTATAACTCTCTGATTTTCGAAACAATATAGAAAAAGTAAATTGAAAAAACTGTGAATTCAACTGAAAAATGAATGTATAATAGCACAGCTGCACCTTAAAGGAAAGGGGTGCGTCGTGCATTTATAACATAAGAAAAGAGTGTCTTCTTGCAAAATGGAATGTAGCACAATAATTGTTTTAGCTCGATTATTTTGTTTTTGTAATTGTTGGAGGCCAAATTGACGATTGAGATTTACAATTTAATTGCACAGCCCTAATAGAAGTGAATGGGCATCTCAAAGTATCTTCTTTCGTGTTCTGCAGAAGAAAGAAAATCATGTTTGAAATGACAAGAGGGTAAGTAAATGATTTTTGGGAAGAATGGACATGGACATCTGGGTACCATGGACATGGTCTTTAAGGGTCAGTTTTTCAAAATTGAGATTTTTAATTGATTTGATACGTGGTTTGTTAGGACAGGACAATATTTGGTTAAGATATTTAAAGTGGTCTAATAAATGAAGTCCTTAGCATAGCATATTACTCACAAAAATAAAGGTTTTATATATGGTAGGAAATTTACTAAATATCTTCTTGGAACATGATTTTAATATCCAAATGATTTTTGGCATGAAAGAAAGATCACTCATTTTGACCCATACAATGTATTTTTGGCTATTAAATGTTCTCTTGCTACTTAAGACATATATGCTATCATAAAGTTTATCTTGCATGAAATTATTTTCAAAACATGAGACTGAGAACACCCGCTGCTGTTGTTGTTACATCTGCTTATCTTGTAAGTTAAACTTCTGACAGCAGGTTGGATGTGACCCCCATCATGTCCTTGTCCCGTTAGCCACCCCTCGTCCAATGCTTTTGTCTTTCCAAAATTGTCCTATTGTAAAATGTTTAAAAAATCTAAGTTTATAAGTTAAATTATGGGAGAAATAAAAAGTCAAGCCTATCTTCCTCATTACTTTATTAAGGGAGAAATGACATCCATGGGGCTTTTACACATTAACAGTAAAAAACACCTTGAGCAGGAAAGTGAACTTCAAAAAGGCCGACACATTCCTCATTCCAATCATTCTGCAGTCCACAAACAAAAATACTAAAGCACAAATGTTTGAAGATTATTTTTAGAACCATGTATGAAATATGAAACAATTAGAAATGTTCTTTCTAAAAAAAACTGGATATTGTTTTTATTGTAAAGCTGTCAAACGATTAATCACGATTAATCGCATTCAGAATAAAAGTTTGTGTTTACATAATATATGTCTGTGTACTGTGCATATTAATTTTGTATTTATAAATACAAACACATACATAATATTTAGGAAATATTTAGATGTATTAATTTATATATACCAATAACTGAAAATATATTTAAATGTTTATTAATTTTGATATTTTCTTAAATATATGCATGAATGTATATGTTTTTATGAATACACAATTAATATGCACAGTACACAAGCATATATTATGTAAACACAAACTTTTATTCTGGATGCGATTAATCGCGATTAATCATTTGACAGCCCTATTTTATTGCATTTTGTTTTTATTAATAATGTAGTTAAAGTAGTAGTTTCATAAACATGTAGAGTGTACAATGCCCCTATATTTGAAGTTGTTTTTCTGTAGATTATCAATAGTGCAGACAATAAAGAAAAAATCTATTAAAAGATTTACTAGGCAACAGCAGAATTTTAACCTTTAAACCCATGGAAACCGATAGAAAGTGAATAATATCAGTGAAGATAAAGCAGTGGCATAGCCAGTCAAACAAGTTTACTCACAAACAACTCGATGACAAACAACAGACTTGTACTCTATCATACAAAGTCTATCATTTATGATTCAGCGTTGGCTGGAATTGTATTTGTTAGCATTAAAACATATTGTTTTATTTTGGAATATAAAATGTGGTTATGGGGAAGTACACACCCTTGATGCAACATTGTTTAAACAGTGACCTCAGAGGAGGCGGCACTGAATGTAAAAGACCTCTTTTCTTTGAAAAGCATATCACACCAGATTTATGAACAGACTTTTATTCACAAGAATGATGACTTCATGGCTTATGACATCTTATTTCAGTTTGTAACAATTTTATTGAATTTTTTTTTTTAATGAAAAGTGTATTTACTTATACAGTGTCCAAGAACTTGAACTCAACACTAAATATATTTATTGTTTTTATAAAGCATCATCACAATTGATTAACAGTAAATTAAATTAATAGCAAACCTGTTTTGTCCCTTTTTAGGAAGAGAAGGATTACTAGAAGGGGCGTTGACAACAATAAAGCCAACTAAGAATCATGCTGACTCACCAGGAAGAAGCAAAGTTCCTTGTTTTGTAAAAAGGCAGATAACAGCACAACATATGATGATGAAAACCATAAACATAACAGATTTACCTCCACATAATGTCAACTGCAGTGTTGGAAAACAAAGAACCAAACTTCATGCTAAGGTTATATTCAAGTTAACCTACTAAAATATTTAATTGTATGTCAAATAATTTTGCTGTGAAAACATACACTTGCAACATTAGTAGAGGTAAACAGTTCGAAACCGTTCTTCAAAGATATGTGATGATATTTGTTTTTCAGCACTAATCCCTCGCTACCCACGTAAAATCTTTGTGTTTGGGGAACATAGTATCTATAAGAAACTAAATAATTATGTGGAAACATTTGCTTATAATAATATTACATGAACGAATACACAAACCAGAAACAAAAAACTTCAGGAAAGAAAAGTATAACAGAGATCTAGAGTCATTCATTCATTTACTGTATACCTGTGAAGTCAAACATATTCATTCAACTAAGAGATAAAATCATTTGATATAACACAAGCAAAAAATATCATTGTCTCCACCTAGTGGACATCTCCACATTTTTCTGGATGTCTACATACAAATATCGATTTAAATCCCAATACATATGAGACATACAAAACATCAAATGGGAAAACAAGCACCCCAGTTTTAAATAAAAAAAAATCTAAAAAATAAAAGTGTCCATAAAGAAAGAAGAAACGACTTCTCGTCATTGAGTCCAGTATCAGCCCACAGTTACATGGTAATGTGGTAATAGTTTTCCATTACAAGTCAATAGTTCCTTTTACTTTAAATTTCTTTGCTGACCGTTCACTGGAGCGCAGTTCAAACTTGCTGCCATAGATGTGAGTTACAAAATCACCAATTTCCACACTGAACACACTATTCCTCTTAGGGATGACTAGAAAGAGAAAAAAAGTCAGTTTTCAGATGGATATAAAAAATTGCAGAAACATTTTTTACAATTAACAACTTGCCCCTATGGAACAACTATCATGCAAAATACAACTTTTTCACAGTTTATTTAAATGCTAATATTATGCATTTCAAGTATTGTTATCAGTTTAAGATTAAGCTCCCTCTAGTGGACAAAAGCTTGCCTTAACCATTACAAAATACTGACATGCTCATTCTGTGCATTGAACTATTCTGGATAAAAGCTGATGTATTCATTAAAACAATAATTTAGTAAAATGTTTGAATTTTATAATAAATAAAATAGATTATTTACTTTAACAGTTTTTAGAGGTGGACAGCAGAAGTGCTAGGACTGCTTACCAAGGTTTGAAATCCCAGCAACTCACGTCAGGCACAATAACATAAAAGCAGTAGAATCGTAATTCTAGTATATTAATAACTTTAGAAATATACCTTTTAGTTTGTCTTCTTTTGTGATGATTTTAAAGATGTGCTTCAGTTCCTGTACTAGAATGCCAGTAAGACCTACATACGAGGGACATTTTGATCTGACCACTGTAACAGACACACATGAGAAAACATAAGGCTTTACTTTATGCTCAAAACATCTGGCTATACTGTGCCTTAATGCAAAAGAAGCATGTCTGTGAACAATGTCTACCTGTTAAAACAGCACCATGGAAATCAGCTTTCAGCAGTTTCTGCTGGATCATCTGTGGATTGCTGCATTTAGACAGAAACACATTCATGGAGCATAAGCCAGGCTAAAAATAAAACTATATGCCAAAATCCGAATACATGCATTTTACCTTCCCGGTTTCAATCCATTGCATAGATCCACAATGTACTGTTTCCAAAGCTCATGCAGAGGTAAGAAGAGCTCATACCTAACAGAACCAAATACCAGATGTTTAAGAGCTGTTTGTATTGGATTCATGAAACTGGTGTCTGTGTGCAACCAGCAGAACACCATTACATCCTACTAAAATAAAATGTAAAAGACAAAAAGATCTGTTAAAGTTTAAATATATTGCTCACTTTTGATGTTCAGGTTTCAGCTGGTATATTTTCAGTCGTCGTCTCTCTTTAGCATTCAGTCCCTTGGCCTTTCGTTTCTTTTCCTTTTTCTTCGGTCTTTTATATTCCAGGACCACTGCCTTGCGCATCATTACATCCTCGATTGCAGCAGTAGTCATCTTGGGAATGCTGTTCTTCAGGAAAGCTTTGGTGAAATTCTCTGCTGCCTTTCCATGCTGAGACTGTAAGATTGCACGTGTGGCATTCAGTAAAACATACAATGATGTCCCATCAATGCATGTTAAGCATTTAATTATATCATGGTGGTGTATGCGAGGATACTTTAAAAAACAAGAAATACGATTAATGATAAACATCATGAATCACCTGAACTCCCAGAATGTCACCTTGTTCTGGAGGAAGTCGTGATTTGACAATACCTAAACATTGCAAACAGTAAAAATAGCGAAAGGAGTCAAGGAGTTGTTCTTTTGCAAGGAGTTACATAAATCAACGTAATGATTAGCTGGACAAAGAGCCAGATTTGATAGTTGCACCATCAGGAACGGATAAATGTTATAAGAAATGAATTAATATTAAACAATATAATACTTACGGTCCATAGTTCAAAACAAACCGTAAAGACCCAGAATACACTGCTGCTTGACACACGTGCTGCTGACTGGACTGATAATCGATTCATAGATCAGACCGGAATAATCGAGCACAGCATTCTCTCCAGAGTCTTGTGAAGAAGTGCATTTGTGCTAAAATATGAAAACACAATGTAAATTTGTTACTCATACTTGTTCTTAAGAATGATTTTAGACCACACATGCAGTTTAATACTTTATTAGACCCCATTTACCTTCTTTGCATTTGTTACATACAGTGAATAGTGAGGTTGACTGTCAGTGCCCATCTGCCTCACACCTTTCGTTGTGTTCCATGGATGAAAGGAAGTGGAAAGGAGAGTGCCTGAATGATAAAAAAATCAAAAATGCATTTTTTTTGTTTGGGTGAACTGGCCCTTTAAGATAGTGTCGGTTTGCTCCGCCCCCTCAGTTTATTGGGTTCTTCTGCTCCACCCGGGCAACGTTTGAAAATACAAGTGAAGGGAGGAGACGGATAGCGTCAGTTAGCTCCGATAAAACTTATTCATCAATTATTGATAAGTTATAAAACTTCAGAAATGTCTGAGGAACTCGCCTGTTCAAAGCCAGAGGCGCAGATAAGAGAAGCTGAAAACAGCGTGGAAATCATCATCAAACTGACCAGTGAAGATTCGGTAAATAACCCAGATGATAATGTCGACCAGCAGATAGATGAAGAGACGGACTGTGATCACCTCAGACCAAACCACGCACAGGTTTCTAAAGGTTTGTCATGTTTGTATAACATACGAATGATTATTGACCGCCGAATTCCTGGCTGTCGGTTCATGGCCCATCTGGTATTTTCATTTGGGTTAAAGTTGATTTGTGATTATTTCAAACTGAAATTTGTCACGTTAGACTATGCTAAGAAGATTTAATAGTGTGTCTTGAATTGTTTTCAGAGTTATTTAAGCCAGAAGATGACGACGATGATGATGACGACAGCGGTACCCATTACTTGAACATCGATGAGGGACCTTATACTCATCTACGACGAGCGGAGAGGCCAGGAAATGGAGGACTGCAAGACACCTTCCAGACAGATCACCTTCTGTACTATGAGAGATTCAAAGCATATCAAGACTACATGCTTGGTAACATTTCCAACAACACTTGTGAAGAACATGATTTCTAACACTGAATGGGTTAAAAAGGACTGAATACGGAATCTAATGACATGTTTAATAGGTGACTGTAAAACATCTGAAGTGAAGGCCTTCACTGCCGAGTACCTTGAGAAGATTGTGGAGCCGTGTGATTGGCAGGCTATATGGCACACTGATGTATTTGATGTGCTGCTTGAAGTAAGTGGATCAAAGCATGGTAATGGGAATATGTGTTGCATATTAAACATGATGTAAAATGGACAAAAATGGACTTTTAAAAAGCTGAGGGTTGCTGTTGTAGGTTGTTGATGTGAACTGTAAAGAGCTGAAGGCAAAGGTGGAGTTGGTGGTACCAATGCAGTGTGAAACCAGAGGCTGTGAGCTTACAGAAGAGTCCATGAAGGCCCTGCTGGAGGCCACACTTCATAAAGTTCCTCTTCTGGAACTCTCTGTGGTCTATGATGAGTCTGGTGACTTTGATCAGACTGCTTTGGCCATGGAACACCTCAGGTTAGTTTAACCATCCATTTGTAAAGTTGTGGCGTCAGAAATATTGATTTTGTTTCAAATGGTGTACTAGGGCTGCACGATCATGCGTAAAATGAAAATCGCGATTATTTTTCTCAACATTTTAATCACAATTATTACACGGCTCGTTGGAATGCTTGATTCGGATTGGCCAGTCGCATCATTTGCAGGTTCGTTATTCCCAGATTACAACCGCTCGAAACTAATAACACACGGTAACCGGATGCTGCAAATCATTTTGACAGGTACAGTTTAATATTACACAAAAAATAAATATATATATATGTCTTTTAAATAACATATATGACATTATATTTACAAATGATTAAACCAAATTGCCTGTTCACGACATTTGAACGTCGTTTCTTACCTTAAAACCAAAAGTAAACAGCTTTTCCTGGCAGAAAGTCTGCATTCGGTAAAAATTAGCTAATAAAATATAATATAATGTTCAGTTTTTTCCCTCATGTGGCAAGTAGCCGTACAATAAGCGGGATAATGTACAAGCATCCGACTGTTATCACAAAATAAGCCCACTGTCAGGGTTTATTTCTGTGATAACAACCGGCTGCCTGTACATTATCCCTTTCTTAATGACTATTCTGTCAGTTTAGAACTTTTGTTTTTAATAAAAATAAAAAAATAGTTTGTAATTTAATCAGCTGCCATTAAACTTCTTCAACACCGTATTTCAAAGAACCATCTTAACTCTGCCCCAAAAATGAAACCTTCAGAATGAAACCTTGCTAGAAACCTTTTTTTTAAATAAATCATTACTATTGGTCAGCCTTCATGTATGTCTGTTGCAAATAAAAAGTATTAAAATGTTACAAATCCAGTGTAAAATGTGGTGTTTTGTTTTTCTTTCATGTAAAGTAACTTTCTAACTTTCAATATTAAACTGGTTTTGTAGGTTTTTTTCTATCATTCTCACTCTCCAAACATCTCATTTTCCACCTCTCCATCCTCCTACATTTACATTCAGCATTTAGAAGAAGCTTTTATTCAGATAAGAGAACATAAACATTTTGTTAATAAGCCAAAAATAAGTATATTTACACGTCGGACCAGAGAGAAGCTAGTCCATCTCTCTTTGTCTCGTCATTGTTGCACATATCATTTGTCTTATTCCCACAGGTTTTTCTATAAGCATATCTGGAGGAAGTGGGATGAAGAAGATGAGGATGATGACTTCGATTACTTTGTTCGGTGTGTGGAGCCTCGTCTCAGACTGTAAGTGCCTGTAGTCTGTCATACCAGCAACTGTTGATCATAAATATGCTGCGACCACAAGGTGGCAATGTGTACAAACAATTGAACAGGTGACGGTGCTTGATGACAACACCATAAATGATTTCATAAGTAATGCAAAGTAAACTTCTTTGCTAATAAAGTATATTATCTTTATTAAATAAGCCATTTGTGCTTGTTTTAATTTGCTTAATTTTTCTATGATGTGTACTTTTAAACTCATCCTAGCACAAACAAACATATTTAACAGTAACAGTGATGTCAGACATATTTAATAAAGAGTTTAATATCCTCGAATGTGAACTTTTTTTTTCTTTGCCAAACCAATTGTTAATGGGCCCAACTGCTCAACAAACGTATTCCAATTATGTATGATGCTGCTAGAGATGCAAACTTCATTTTAAAGAAAAAGATAAAATGATGACCTTTCCTTTCACACATTTTCTGTCTCTACCTCAATGTCTTTACAACAGTTACTATGACATTCTGGAGGATCGTGTTCCAGCCGGTCTTGTATCCGAGTATCACTCTCTGCTTGCGTTGTGCTCGGAGAAGTTTCAGGAGTTTTCCAGCCTTAGAAGTGACCTTAACAGCGACTCTGAATCCGAACTAGACAACGTGTCCATGGTGGAGGGGCTGCGCATGTACGAGCAGCTGGAATCACTTAAGCGCAAGCTGCGTATCATTGAGAACCCGCTGCTCAGGTTAGTACTGCTTTCTGTGATGGATAACTGTCATGCACATGTATGGCAACAGCATTGCTTAGTTCTTCAGCTCAGATTTAATCAGGAAAGTAACGCGATCAATAGAAATGCGATTCATTTTGGTACTTGGGATTATTGAAGTATTGAGTCCAAACCTTGGGATCAATATGCACTATTCCATAATTAATTATCAGACGGTTTTTCCAAGTTAGGCAATTTCTGGGATTTTTTTAGAAAGCCTTTATCACATGTTGCACTGGGTTATCTGTCAGTTCAATGGTTTGCTGACCCACGGCACGTGTGTGTTCATTGCAGGTATGTCCTGGGCTACAAGGTGAACTCTGGTCAGCAGTCATGCAGGGCGAAGGGTCCGCGTCCTGCCGGAGGCCATGTGGTCCACCTGGTATCCGCCTCGGCCACAGTTCACCAGCTTCAAAGCTTAATAACTGACAAACTGATGCCCCACTACTCCAGTGAAGAGTTTGAAGTGCAGGTATGTGTCAAACCCTTTCCCCTTTTTATTGCCCATTTGGTCAGAGGACCTTACACTAACCTTTGGAGGATGGTGTTGTTTTAAAATGTGCTGCCTTTGTAATTGGAGGTTGTGGGAGGGGGGTCGTGACATCTGCGTTTTGATGGAATTCTCAGTTTTGGCGATTGGGTGGGAAATATGAAATTTAAGATTTAAAATGTCTTTTAAGCTATACTATAAATGAATTTGGATAGAGATTATGTGATCATTACAAACAAAGCAGCTTTAAAGGCGGGTGGAGCACAAATGCTGAAAATAACACCTCTCTGCATCTGATCACTGTCTTTTAATTTCCTGGGCTTTACCTCTTAAAGGTTAATATCTGCTTGACAGTGCTGGCCGCCTCAGAGCTCTTAGAAAAAATCAAATCATCGATTTTACTCGCGCTAGTATAATTTTATGACCAGTAGGACTGAGTGAATAATCTTGCCAGTAAAATCTGAAGTGCGCTGGAGGATTTCTTGCACCTCCAGCTCAATGTAAGATTAAAGACAGGGTATCCAGGATCTTTTCGATTGTTTGACTGGAATAAGAGGGCAGAAAGCAGTTTTCAGAAGGATACGATCGCATGTGTCACGGCGCTGTTAAAACAGTTTATTCATGCACTGGCTCCTGTTTGATCTCTCTTGTTCTGCGAGCTAGTTTATCCCTCAAGAACTTGTTAAAACTGTGCAGACGCGTGTGTTCTGATCACACCTACAGGGCATGCATTTGCTTAAATGGTGTGTGTGGCAGACTTTGTTTGTTAAATATGTATTAGACCAATATTAGACTAGTCTTTATTGTAGTTTTTTGTTAGGACAGAGGGTATTTGAGTTCAACTAATTTGTTGTGTATGCTTTGATTCTAGTTTCACAGTGACCCTGTGCTTGCGGTCAATGCGTGCTACGAAGGGGACGTTGTGATTGTGTGCCCCGGCCTCTACAGCATCACCAGCTCCATCAGTATCGTCGACTCTATCGAGGTGGAAGGTAATCACATCATTTAGATTTGTCCAAACAGACTAAATGAACTTTGATCTGAAAACCCTTTCCATTTGTTCGATACATTTGTATTTGTATTGTGTTGTATCTGTGCACCAGTGGTATTGACCTTTATCACCTGATTGATCGCAAAGTACTTCTTGTTTTCGTCCGTCCTGTCTAAAACCCCGAGGATATTACTTTTATGTATGATTCTTTTCTCTTTAATAAAGCTGTGCAGTACAGCATGCTTCATAACAGTAAGTCAATAGTCTGGCACCGGGCCTTGTTTGTCACAATGGCTCCCTGGATGAGTATAAAGAGAGCGCTGCAATTGGTGCGTGATATCGGGAAGCCTGCCGGGGTAATTGAGCTGGATGGCGCAATAACCGCCACCCGATGATGAGGGCCAGAAATTAATGCGATAGGAGCGCGCGGGCATGCGAGCGGTGAGAACACGGGGTCAGGGTCGAGTCTTTTTATGCAAATGGACGACCTGCAAAGTCAGATAGCGATGAAGTCAAATGAGGAAGAGGAAAAGAGGCCTTGAGGACACTGTTTAAATATGGAGGTTTTGTGTGCTTTGTCGGTCCCTCCCGCAGCGTCTGGGAAGCCCTGAAAATTGAGATAACGGCACAAGCGGCTGCTGGCTCTACTGCAGAAGAAGAGCAACTCAATTAGACCACTGCCAAATTACCATAAACCGACTCCGCTCCCTCACTCTTTGATATTTAGCGAGAACGTCACACGTGTCTCAGGCTGCAGCTTTATCACGCAGATTATTTGGAGCAGCTGTAAATTATTTTGTTTTTTTTTAGTGAAGAGGTTCATTGAGATGTTCCAGGGTGTGTTTTGGGGAGCAAGAAGCTCTCCTGCGATTCAAACCTATCCAGAGCATCCCACCGCTGTCAATTACGATGAGATCTTTGAGCGAATCCACCGCCGTTACCTGCAGATATGGAACTCGGAATGGCAGCGTGACCTTACCGGTCTATATTCAGCCCGTGGCATTTGAAAGGAGTTTGTGAGAGCTGACCAGTGTGCTGAGGTTCATCTGGGCATTGTTAGAAAGCTCTTGGAAAAAAACTGCTCAAGGATCATCTGTCAAAGAGCACTGTGTAATGAAGCTGGGCTGTCAAACTATGTTGCTTTGAACTGATGCTCTCTCCGACGTGCCACTATTACGTGAAACTGAGATGGGGCTGGGCTGACCTCTCAGTCATCGGTTCTTCTGGCCGCTTTAGACTCAACACGCTTGTTGATGGTCATTTAAACACATTGTTACTTGGAAACCATGTGTCTAGATCGAGAGACTGTCTCATTTCCATAGAGAATTAGGTTCTTTATGGAGAGGTTTTGCTGTAATGAGATGTCCTTAGCTGAGTGTTATGCCTAGTGATAAACGGCAGCGATCCATCAGGGTTAAGGGCCTGTCAGTTTCCCTTAAAGTGATAGTTCAGCCAGAAATGAATCTTCCGTCAGCATTTACTTGACAACTTGTTGCTCCAAACATGCAGAATTTCTTTTCATAAGTTCAACACGAAGGAAAACTTTAAAGTAATAAGTAAATTATTTTTAAGATACAATGTGTTATGTTAAGGATTGACAGAAATGTAATATAATATAAAACATAACTATGTCTTCAAAGGTGTCTAAAGAACAGTTTTATTTTTTTTGTTGCCTTAGAATGAGCTATTCCTGTCTACATACACCGCGGGTCCCTTTACATGGAATTCACTATATTGTTTCTATAGTAGCCCTAAACGGACAAACTGCTCTACAGAACGCGTTTTGTAAAATATTTTCTCCGTGGGCAAAGTGAGAATATCACAACATATTTGTCCTGTGTCAGCCACTGTAGTGCTTCGAAAGGGAGAGGTAAAAAAAAAATGGACTCAGCTGTTGGTTGCAATTCGTAACCTAACCTCTAGATGCTGTTAAATTTCACAAATACTTTAAATACAGTGAATGGTGACTCTAAAGAAAAGTACATAAAGTAACCTGCAGTGTTGTGTTTTATACAGAGATGGAGGTGTAGAGGCAAGCTACAGATTGCAGCTTTGAAACAAAAACATTATTTGTCATTATTTCTTTTTTTCTTTCCACACAATATGCGAAAACACAATGAAGAATGTCAACAAGAGAAAAGGGTTGTTCAAAAAACAGTTTCTCCTGAGCTATTTCTCTCTCTTCCCAGGATATGGGCTGCCAGACGAGGTGGTGATCGAGAAGCGTAACAAGGGTGACGCTTTTGTGGAGTCGACGGGAGCGAACGTCAAGCTCTCGAATTTGAAGTTCATCCAGCGCGACGCCATCGAAGGCATCTTATGTGAGTTTCAGACGAATCGCTCTATCCCGTTTTCTCTCTACCAACAGTGTGCTCTGAGAACGTCTTCAGTTAATAAATCTTGAGGGACTGCGCCTCTTGAATGGCTTCGCAGGCAATATATCCCCCAGAGGCCTGACTGGCACTTTTTTGTTCAGACATTCATGTGGTCTCTAGACAACACGGACACTGAGTTATTTGATGGTTTTCTTGTTGCTTTGTTCCAAAGTGTAGTAAGCTTCTTTGTTGCCTGTTGCTTATGTAGACAGCATACTTCGAAAGAAGCCTCATATTTGACTGATTTTAAAGTGATAGTTGACCCAAAAATGAAAATTCTGTTGTCGTTTCATAACTGTATCACTATTTCTTCTGAAGAACACAAAAGAAGATATTTTAAAGCATGTTGGTAAACGAAAACTGTTGTTCCCCATTGACTTGCATTGGTTTTGTCTTCATACAATAGAAGTCAATGGGGACCAACGATTTTTGGTTACCAAGATTCTTTTGAATATTTTCTTTTGTGTTCTGCAGAAGAAGGAAAAAATCATGAGGGTGAGTAAATGATGACAGAATTTGTGTTCTTTTGGTGAGCTTCATTTGAGTGCTCTATGTAGGCGGCAACATTTGTCACATATAGTGTTCTGCACTTGAAGCTCATTAGGTTTTAAGACAGACCATTTCTGTTGGTCAGTTTTGAGATATGTAAATCTGTATCCCAGTTTGCAGCTATGCTAAAATTGACCTCCTGTGGGATTTTCTTTATCCATTCTCGGTAGCCGCCCCACGTTTCCTCTATTCCTGTTATTATATGTGAATGAAATTCTGGCTTTCTTAGTCTCTTGTCCCTTTGTCATTGCCTTTTTTTGCCTGTCTTTCTATTCTTCACCCTTTGTCATCAGGTGTTCGCCAAGGGAAGCTGGAAATGGAAAATTGTGTGTTGCAGTGCGAGACCACAGGTGTGATCGTGCGATCCGCAGCCCAGCTGACTATGAACATATGTGACCTTTATGGCTCAAAGGTAAGCGTGTTGTTCCCCCACATTAATTCATCCCTGAAGAATTCATTTCAGAATTGGTGTCATCAGAGTAATTTATTGTGCCGTGATGTGGCCTTTACGGTTATGATTACTGTACACGCAGCACATGATACAAGTGGGAAACGTCTTAAATGCACGGCTCAGCAGGAGCACATGCCAGCAGCGATCTTTGATTGAATTACCACCAGCCATTTACTAAAGAGCCTCTTCGTCAATGACCAGCGTCATTATCATTTTGATGGTCGCCGTGTGCTTTCTTCAGGGGGCTGGTGTGGAGATCTATCCGGGAAGCGTATGCAGTCTGGTGGGCAACGGCATCCATCATTGCAAGGAGGGGATCCTGATTAAGGTGAGGAAGATGGATGAGCTTTGGCTCTTCTAAACGCCTATAGATTAGCCCGCCTACCTCGCGGTTACCGCTAATGGTTTCCCAGGCAACGCTAGTGTCTTGCCAGACCCATCATGGTCAAGCTGTAGAAATGTCTTAGTATTGTACAAATGATCTAGTGGATTAAAGAAAGGTTTAGAAGCCCCCCAGGGAAGTCTAGCCTGTTAGCGTGTTAGTGGAATGGGACTTCACTGGCCACCGTGGGATGTCTTTGATGGTAATAGCTCTAAGCCGTGTCAACAGAGGTCGGTACACTCGTGCAGTTCAGAGAAAATCTCAGAAAAGCCAATGAACACCGAGTGGTAGACACAAATCTTTGTAGAATATCTGTCCCATTGGATTTAATGCGGAGAACATTTTTTTTTGGTGGTTTGAGCTATTATGGGATGCTCCTCAAGGTTCTGAGGCCAGCGCAATCACGCACCCGTTGATTAATCTTTTGTTAAATTGTATTATATTTATATACATGGTTATTATCTCACCTCACACCAAATTAAATTTCCCGAGCGTGACACGCAGACAAATGTGCACACAGGTAGAAGCTTCCGAGAAGATTTCTTTCTAATTACCTCTAGCAGAATAATTGGATTTTATCTGCTTTCCCCAAGCTTTGTGTTTGAGTGCACGTGGTGCCACCCCAGCCTGATTCTTTTTTCTTTTTCCCATGTTGCTGGTGCACGTTCATTCGTGTAGGCACGCTGCATGTTTACCTTCCCGCTGCTTTCCCCTTTGGCAGGATTTTGCAGACGAGCTGGATGTCATGCCTAAAATCACCATGGTGAATAATGTGATCCACAACAATCAGGGCTATGGCGTTATCTTGGTCAGGCCAGGTGATGCTGCCGCGGAGGAACCGCCCGCCGAGCCCAACGCCGCAGGTATGTTTGTCTCGTTCCTTCTGTTACTGTCACCTCACTTCACCCGGCAGTGGTGCATACGCTCAAATTAACAGTAGCAGCCTGTTCAATAAGGCCAGTTATTAAAGTACCAGTCTGTGGAGGACATGCATTGAACTAATGGTAACATCTGCTTTGGTGTTTGTGTAGAATAGTGTCTCTCACCACCAGTAATATATGTGTAATATGTGCAACAGCAACTAAATGCCACCCTAGACAGTCATGCTGTGTGAGAAGAACAGTGATCCAAAAACTTGAAAATTGTCCATTGTGTACCTGGTATTCAAAGTCGAAGTCATTTTGGTCCAATAATATTCCTTTAATTCATTCTTATTTTGATGAAATCCAACTCTTCTAGAGTTTAAATGTACACTGTTATTCACGTTGGCGAGGTTAGAGCTCAGAATAATTTTGTACTAGTATTCGCAATAATGTAACCTTGCTGTTCTTTGCTTATACACACCATATCATCTTTGCCACAAATGAAATGGGCCACAGCGAAACTCCTCATTACTGTAAATGGCCCCATGCATGCCTACATCCACTACACGCTCATGAAGAAACCCGCAGGACTTAACTGTGTGAAACGTGTTCCACTTTCTCCTGTAGTAATATCTGTGAAAATATATTCGCTTGCATAAAATGTTTCTTAAAAATCCCCCTCCCCCGGGGGGGCTGTCAGAAGGCCTGTCTGTAATGACTGCCATCCCTAAGGTATGTCTTTTCGTCAGGATTGCCAGCTCCGTTTTGGAGAGGAAAGAATAGAAATTGGCTTGACATTCCATGAAGGGCAGCTGTGAACGGAGTGTGCTGCAGGAGTGTGCTTCATTTCTGAATTATGCTTAGCAGACTGTGTCTCAGCTTAAAAGTACACCCCATCCTTCTGCTTCCTTTATGCTTCCAGTTTTTGTCTAATGGATACATTTTCATAATTTCTCTCTCTCTTGGACTGAACTCTCACGTTGTGATTGGGGGAAAACGGTTTGATGAGGTCTATTCGAATGGTTTTATTTTACATCGATGTTCTTTTTTTATTAGGGCAATCCTGTTCTTGTGATATCTTATATATTGGGTAGTTCACCCAAACATTTGTGAATCTCTAGTTGTTCCAAATCTGTATATATTTCTTTGTTTGGTTGAACACAGAGAAAGATATTTGGATGAATGCTTGTAACCAAACAGTTCTTGGACCCCATTGACAACCATAGTAGGAAAAATGACAATGGTATTTTAAAGTGCCCCAGAACGTTTTGCTGTCCTACATTCTTCAAAATATCAAATTTTGTGTTCAACAGAACAAAAAAATAAAGTAGTTTTTTCTACTATGGTAGTCAATTGGGTCCAAGAACTGTGAACAAAGAAATGTATACATATTGGGAACAACTCAAAAGTGAGGAAATTATGACATTTATTTTTGGGTGGACTATCCCTTTAAAGTAATGCATTTGTGTTTGTGCAGGTCAGATCCACAGATAAACAAAAGATTTAGAAATTAAACAAGTTCAATGTAATATAAAACAAAATGGAAAGGATTAGGTCATGGTATTGTGTCTCATGCCTCTATTGAACCAGCAACTGTGTCATAACAGAGATTGAAGAAAAAAAGATATTTGCAATATAACAGCTGCCTTTCCTAAAAACAGTTTTCTATCTTCATCTACAAAATAGGAAATGACTCTAGTTTTACAATGTAGTTTGCATCATTTAATATCTTTGTTTGCCAGAAACAGCAGGGTTTAAGAGCAGAAGGGTTTTTTTTTGTTTCATTTTATGAAGGGCTGCAGATGTAATTCAAACACATGCTTTTATTGTACCCTATCATTTTCAGACTGACTAACAATTCATACCTCTAATGTTTGTGTTCAGTTAGTGCTTCATGAGAACCTACATGCATACAGTTTATTTAGTTTGAACCCGTGTTCCCTTCAAAGGTTCGTCTAACGGTTTTAGATGCTTCCAAAATGCTACCCACCAATCTGTTCTCAAACTGTTTGTGTCTGATCTGGCAGATGACCCAGAGAGTGAACAGAAAGAGGCAGAGGACACTGGGATCAAAAGAGATGGAGATATGGATGATGATGATCATGATCTTGTGCCTGGTATTGTGGAGGAAGAAGGTCCAGTCATCACACATAGCCGCCCGCCCCCTCCAGATTTCACCGAGGGCAATGATGCCATCAAGCAAGAGTTGGTTGCCACGTCGGCCAAGAAGCAGAGCCTTCAGAGGAGTAGGATGAAGGCACTTGGGGCCATGCAGGCTGATGAGAATCTACTGTCACAGGAAATGTTCATTTCCATTCATGGAAATCAATTTAAGCACAATGGCAAGGGAAGCTTTGGAACCTTCCTGTACTGATGCCACCTACATGGCAAGCACTGACACACTTTACAGTTCATTTCTATTTATTCTTTACATTTTTGAGATTTCACTAAATACTGTAGGTGAGTGAAATGTGACATTTATTAAAATCATGATTACATTACCTTTTTTTAAATGATTTTTAACCCTTGGATCAAATTTATATTGGTCTGAAATAGTAAAATACCTGTGCGTATTGACATGAAAAATCAGTTTTCTGTTTATATGACCACGTTGAGTAATAATTTGGCTTTTAACAGGCAGTCACATTTAACACAACATTCAATACAGAATAATTGAGTCAACGTTTGTTTTTGTTGTTCTCACCACGTTTAGTTTGTTCATACGCTAGTTAAATAGTCACTGTAGTTTAATGCTCACTTAATATTTAAGCAAAAGCTTTTTTTTTTGTCTTATTTTCTTAATGTTGTGTACAAATAAATGTTTATTGGGTGACTGAGAATCCTCATAACCTCTTCATGTAGTTTTCATTTCTTTCCAACTAGTAAAGAGACAGGTCATGTTTTACAAAAGTAAAGAGTTGTTGGTTGGGGTTCTTGTATAAAGAAACCTGCAATACACAATAAACATTTCATACCCGGTGGATTTGAAGGTCTTGTACATCTTATTACAAGGGAGGCAGTTTGATTAATAACATAATCTGCTATGTTCTGTTAAAACTACACATGAGTTTGGTTTGCTACAGGAAACATAATGTGAGGCGTTTGCCAAATGTATTCTCCAGAAGCTTTGAAGCTCATCCATTTTGGATGGGGAAAATAAAATTAGGCACAAAAAGCTTTGAGATCTTCAAAAGAGATAAACCTGGAAAAAAGCAGTACACATTTATTGCAGGAAATGAGAGGAAGAACTAAAGTGGTTTATTCCATTTTCCATATTGTCAAATGACAAATATATTTATGGATCTAATTTGCTTTCTTTTTTAGATTTTGCTCTCCAAAAGTATAAAACATTTAGCAGGCCTGTGTATAAAAAGTCTCTTGTCAGTTCGGAGCGTAGAATTATTTATACAAAACCATATCTTCATACAGGTCACTTAGGGAAAAGAAATCCTTTACTGTTTATTACCCAACCATAGGTTTTCTTCCATTTCACAAGATGTCTGTTTTTGTTGTGTAGGTCAAAGTCTTTGAATGGAATCGATGATAAAAATACACACTTTTCTTTTTGAGGAGGGAAGAGGGCCGAGGGATTATTGATTTTCCTTTTTATTTTTGTTCTTCCACTGATTCTTCACCGGCATATTTTAGATGCAACAGCATTAGAGGGGAAAAGATGTGACAGGATTCTTTTGTGGCGATTGTTTTATCTTCAGAAGAGGTGTCACAGCCTGGACAGACCAAAGCGAGAGCTCCTGGCCATGGAAGACTCTAAAAAGTGTCCCATTTTGAAGCCACGTCCTTCAGACCAGTGAGTGGTCTGTGAAAAAATGGCGATGTGCATTGTTCCGAGTAAGGGCGTCTGTCAAAGCCACAGTTTCACCCCTGTTTTGTGATAGAAGGCTTACACGGCATCCCCCTGGTGCGGTATAAGAGCGTTCCTGCTGGAGTAAACATCACTATCCTCTTGATTCCCCCCAATGCTCAGATGACCTTCATCTTTTCTCATTTATGTCTACTATTTGCTCATTAATTTTGACAATGTCCAATGTTAACTTGTGATGTTGCATGTGAATGCTTTGGTTTCCTTTGTTGCTAGTATAGATGTCAAACAGAAGAAAGCAGTGAATAAGGTTTGATTAATTAGCAGTGCTGTGTGTTAATTAAATGTCGGGGTGCATTGTCCTCCTGAGGTTGAATCTCTGCTGTGTATTTAACAGTAGTTTCCTAGGACATCATTATTAAACTTGTTCTTTTTAGAGAAGTAAGGCAGGCATATCTTTTTGACACAAATGAAGGTTAGTTGAAATGTGTCCTGATCATTTCTCTCCTGAGCTCTATCGAGTTTGGACAGCGGCATTGAACAGGAGCAAATGCAATCTAAAGACGATGTGTGT
Source organism: Oreonectes daqikongensis (assembly GCA_026939265.1). Classification (NCBI taxonomy): domain Eukaryota; kingdom Metazoa; phylum Chordata; class Actinopteri; order Cypriniformes; family Nemacheilidae; genus Oreonectes; species Oreonectes daqikongensis. The sequence continues at coordinate 3,724,196 of JAOTQM010000343.1, read as the reverse complement.
AAAAGATTGACAGTAACGATAAAGAAATTAAATGAAAAAAATCAGTTTTTTGTTGCACGACCTTCAGTAGTCAATAACAATGACAGCATATTTGTAACTTGGCAGAAAAGTAACACACATAATTACTTTGAAGTTTCAAAAACTTTCTTAAAGGGTGCTGTGTGTAATATTTAGTATAGTATCTATTGACAGAAATGCAATATAATATACATAATGTAACTTATGCAACCACTGTATATCCTGCACTTGCTGCTATTGCACTTCTGGTTAGACCTAAACTGCATTTCGTTGCCTTGTACTTGTACATGTGTAATGACAATAAAGTTGAATCTAATCTAATAACTATGTCTTCAGATGTGTATAAACCGTTATGTTTTTATTACCTTAGAATGAGTTATTTCTATCTACATACACCGCGGGTCCCCTTACACAGAATTCTTCATGTTGTTTCTACAGTAGCCCTAAACGCACAAACTGCTCGACAGAGTGCGTTTTGTTATCTCCTTAGGACAAAGATCACATTTTCGCTTTTTTGCCGGTGTCAGTTACTGTTTCGAAAGAGAGTGAGCCGTTGGTTGCAATTCGTAACCTCACCGCTAGATGCCGCTAAAATCTCCACATTGCTCCTTTAATGGGTGTTTACCCCATTTCTGACTAGAAAACTGTTCATTTCAATGAAAGTATTTTTGAGAGAGTTTTGAAAGTGAATGTTTTTGAACAGTATTGTTTTTCGTCTTTGTGTAAACACATGATTTTTTATACTGTGGTGTCATGTTTGTCTTGCATAAGGTGACAGGTGCATAGTTTTTCTTTACTAAAGATCATTGCCAGCCACTGCATTTTTGGTCGTTTTCATAGTTCTTTGTAAACGTGGATTGTTTAACATGAATCAATGAAAAGTGAAAAAGTACCAATTCTAATCTCACTGTTTGAGATTTCTTGTTTAACAGCATAACCACAAACCAAGATTCCTCAAGCAATGTGTGCCGGAGTTTGCGATCAGCTTTGTAGAAAAAAAACTGTCGCAGATGGTGGCCCATTATCTCAAAGCCAAAGTGAATGAATGGGTGCTCCACCAAATCCTTTATTTAAATCTCTTTATTGGCACAAGTGTCCAGTCAGCAGGCTGTTATTGCCAAATTTGTAAAGGACCCATTCAACATAAGTGACTGCGTTCCATTATGAGTCTGAATATTTTGGGGTGAAGTAAAAGTCAATAACACCATAGAAATGTTTTAAAACAGAAAATCAGTAAATTGAGCTTACTTTCTCTATTACTTACCCTAATTACCCCGCCATTACCAAAACAAATTAGACATCCAGTACGAAACCATTTTCAGCTAGAAATAGTGAATGACAAGAGATGCTGAGCTGACGCCACCGCAGGAAGTTGCCCTTCTTTCACGCCCTGTCTTGGTATCCGTCCACGTTTCTATTCTAATATTGGCTTCTGGAGGTCAGGTGTAAGATGAAGAGGCCGAACAAGAGCGATGAACGCCTCGGATCAATGAAGTCGGCTTGCACTTGCAGGATCACTTCGCAAGAGTTTCCGAGCTTTAATGACTGCAATATCTCACACCATCTGTCACTGCGCGAGCGAGGCAGGAGGTCCGGCTCTGTGCTTCAGGATTAAAGCCTGTAATTGTCAGTTCATAGTCTGCTTTTCTTGCCAGTGTGTTTTGGATGCTATCTACATACACACCCCCTCAACACCTCACTGACCATTTCCTCCACCAGCTCTCTCTCGCTCTCTGAAGAGAGACAGCACCAGGGAAAGAGTGGAAAAGCATGCATACTTCCATTACTGCTCACGCTGTGAGTTCAATGAGCTGCGCTCCAGATTCTACAGTACCCGTGCTTGTCTGAATTACCGTTTTCCTGAATTCAGGTGCCAGTTCCTACATCCTGACCCCTTTTGAAGGTTTTTGAATTAGATGGCTTTGTCAGTCTGTCTAATTCAACACCCTCATATTTTTATTGTGCATATATATTTCATGTCATTTCAGCTTACTGGCTGAGATTTTGATGGGGAAATTGAAGTGCACCTGCAGGTTCAACACATGTACTGTTTAGTCACACATTTGTAATAAGTTTGAAAGCCATTTGCAAAAACTACACTGTAAAACTTTGCCAGAAACGTACTGTAGATTTAATTGACAATTTTGTTTTAAACATAAACTTACTTATATTTTCTTTCATAAAACAATACTAAATATCACTTAGGTCACTTTTCTTGTTATGTTTATGTATTGTAATTTAAGAAGTTTTAAATATGTTTACTAGAAAACAAAACAAAAATGCTTAGGAAGAATATCAGTTTTTGCAGTGTTGCTGTGCTAATGCCAGTAATGAGATCAGTCTCTTCTTGCTCATTTTGAATCTTTAAAGTCAAAGTGTTTTAATTTTGATTAATGTAAAGTATAATTTAAAATGTATATGTACTAATAGGAAAGTAATTAAATCTACAGTAAGTTACTGGCAAACCTGCTGCAAAACTACAGCAAAGTTTTACAGTGTAATATCATAATATCATAATTTAGCATTTTGAAGGAATTTTTTGCTTTGAGCTGTTTAAAGGGACACTCCGCCCAAAAACAAAAGATTGTTCCAAACCTGTATTAATGTCTTTGTTCTGCTAAACATAAATAAAGATATTTGGAAGAATGTCAGTAACCAATCTTTTAAATATCCAAAACCACTTCTCCATCTGAAAATATGCTGTCCTGTCTCTTTAATGATGTGCTATGCTGGACTGGTTTACTTATTTTGGCTATCATAAACATCTCCCTAAGTATCGGTGTTGTCTAATCTTGTTGCAAGCATGTGAGTCAGTTGATTCTTAAGGAGCCGAATCTTGACTTTTCCTATTTAAAGAGTAACTATTACAGTGTCTTTAAAATGACATTTCATGCAGCGTGTAATGTTGCTGTCTGTGCACGTAAGCAGTCTGCCAAGTTGTAAAGCTAAAAGTGAACGAATAACAAATTTATTGACTTTATTGACGAATCGTCGGACGTTCTTATTTCTTTTCCGTGAAAGATGTGCTTTACTCGGTGCAATGCCCGCCTACATTCCATTTGCGACACTGTACACGGTAGACCAATCACAGCAGGCTAGACCATCTGACCAATCCGATCAGAGTTGGCTGACAGGAAGGAGGGGATTAGACAGATGGATCGCCGAACGAATCATTTGATAATAATAACTGCTTATTATTACAAAATGAAAGCGTTTTTACACCTTGTATGTAGCCTACTTAACTCCATAAACCAAAAGTAGAACCTTAAAAATCACAAAATACTTCCTCTTTAAATCATTTGAATGATTTCTATTTTTATCTACAGTTATTGAGAAATCTGTCTTTGCACTTTTGCACTTCAATCTGGGTTTAGATCTCATCACAGCACTGAAAGCTGAGCTATTGCTCATTTAGGATTTTAGTAGTTCTCTAGTAATTTCTGCTAGATTTGACTGCATTTTTTTTTTTTAAGATTTATTTTTGGCCTTTTTATGCCTTTTATTGACAGTGGTGAAGGAGAGGACAGGAAATGAGGTGGGAGAGAGAGAGGGGGGTGGGGTCGGGAAAGGACCTCGAGTCGGGACTCGAACCCGGGTCGCCCAGAGCGCAACCGCGCTATATGCCGGAGCACTGTTCACTACACCATCGGCTCCGGCTTGACTGCAGTTTTTGATACTGTCACTTGTACTATTCTTTTACCTAGCCTATAGCAGGAGGTTGGTATGAATGGCACTGTCCTACATGGCTTCCGGAGGTCTATAACGTTGGAATTGTAACTGTTTTTATTTCCTTATGTCTTTTGCTTACCTCAAGGCTCCATTCTGAGCCCCATTTGTTTTCACTATATATTGCTTTTTACACAACTGTATGTTTTCTTACCATCTGACAACAGGCTTTTATCTTGTAGTAATATCATTATTACTTAATGATGCAAATCTTAATGACAGCAAAACTGATCTTGTTATTATCTGGAACTCTCTCTGGACATACTGTAGGCGCATATACACTAAACTGTTATTATTTTTCTTATTTCAAAATATTATATTATACTCATATTATTTATGAGTAAAACAAACAAACCGTAAAACGAATAGATCTGTTAAATAACCTCCAAATTGCGATTAAAAAACATCTGCAAACACCGATCTCCTGATCTACTCATGTCTGTCAAAGGGGTCTTTGATAGAAATGTCAAATAATGAATCAATTCTTCATGGGAGTAACAGAATTATACTGCCTGCCATACCAGTAAAGACTGTAATGAAGAAGACTTTTCTTTGTAAACTTAACCAAAACGAATCACCCTTTATGTTCAATCACCTTATTGCTTTACAAAACTCTAAATTCTATCATTCTCATCCCTTCCTTGCTATCCATCTGCAGTATCCAAATATGACTCTTGACAATCGTCAGATGAATGTGTTGTCTCATGCTCTTTGAAGATTTCATCTCTCACTCTGTTGCAGCAGTTCAGTTGGTTTTGGTGTCTGCTGATATGTTTGTTTTTAGAAAGAATACTGAAGCAAAAACACATTGCACATTTCAATTTCATTTTGTAAAGTTACTCAATCCTGTCCTGTATTTTATGTATTCTCTTGATATATATTCTGCACTAGTGACAGACTTTCTATGAATGACTGGTACATGAGCACCACATTTTTCATGTCATATATTTGTATGAAATGTGTGTTTTTTCTTGTTTGCCTATAATAGTACTGCTGTAATTTTTGTTTGTTTGCACTGAATATAATGGCAGTGAGGATTTATGTCATGAGATTCTTATTACATTATAGGACACACTTTCTGTTCACCTCTTTACCTGTAGCCCAGGTTGTTCTTCCATTTATAATTTGCGTTCAATGGCTCCAGGACAGTGCTTTTCTATATTCAATTTGCAACTTTTTCACAATACACATTTGTTCAGTTGCTGCATAACTGTATTAGAATTACTTTTAAAACCACAAGTAGACACGCTTGATTTTATTACTGCTGTAGTGACTTGGTTATGACTTATTGAATCAGCAATATGTTGTTCTTGCAAATCTTATAGATTTCTTTTTCCTCCAATATGCCCACAGGCAGGGTTGAGACTGCTTCAGTTCTGGCTGTTTCCGGGCAGGGTCTTCTGTTCCCAGTGATATTTCCCTTTATTTGCCCTCATTAAGGTGTCAACATCCTGAGTCCTTCGCCATCTGTTGAGGCCAGACTCGAGGGCCTATGGCGGATGGCTTCCATGAGTCTCTGACCTCCAAAGGGGGGAGTGAGCATCACCTTCTGCTTAGACATGATTCTCATTAGAGCTGCTCTCAGACACAACAATAAAATAAGTGCCTTAACATTCATTTTAAATACAACCCTCATTAATAAAATGTAGACATTTTGTCTAAATACTGATACCCCTTTCTGAACCCTTTTGTTACATGAACATTTATGTGCTCCTTAGGTGGTCATGATTCACCAACTTATTTTTGAAGACATTATCTGTGGAGCCCAACGTGAAAAATAACAACCACTATGCACATGTGGTTTGTGTTCAGAGTCTTATTAGCATTGACCGTGATGAGTATGAGCATTTGCTTGGCAGTGGGCACAGAACAGTATGCATCACCATGTGCAGTAATGTCCTGCACAGAGGAAAAAGTGAAATAAAAACATGTGGGAGTAATAAGCAATAACAATTAACATTATATTCTAGCTTTGTCTGAAACATGTGTTTCTGTGTATTATCCTGTAATTCTGTATAACCTAAATAATTGTGTTTTTCAGCCTTTTTATCAATGGCGTTGTCTGAATTGGTCTCTGTACAAATAACCCTCGTAGTGCTATACCATGTGCATCCATTTCACATCTCTCAGTAGAGCAGAGAGACAAGTTAGCTCAAACAAGTTGGTGGCCGGGCACAGTTTATCACAACAACATCCTTCCATTTTTCTCTCTCTCTTTCTGTCTCTCTGAAGCCCAGGCAGCCTGTGGTGGTGTTTGCCATTTGATGTGGTTCCTCTGTTGTGGCAGTAGAGCGGAGATTTCTCCTTCCCTGCAGGAGCATCAGACTCTGTATGCGTGGAGGAAAGCTCCAGCTGAGATTCCAGCGCTTTGTGAAGAAAGCTGGGAAAGAAGCAAATGCGGCGTGCTGGAAGAAGAGTTTCGGAGATAGATGCAAATTCAGCAGGAGTGTTAGGGTTGCAGAAAGGGGAAACGACTTTAAAAACACTTTGAATGGAAGCAGGAAAGGTTTCTTTCTAGTAATCAGAATGGGAGCAAATTTGTGGAAGGAACAAGAACAGGAAAATGGCTGAAATATATTTTAAAATGATTGAAAATGGTGCTTTAAAAACAGGGGTAGTGGAAGCATAAAAGGGAGAGCCATTATCCATATGCCCCACTTTAATATAACTCAAAAACCTGTAGAAAAACAGCACAAGGCTAAGAGCAAGCTGATATTTAATGGAAGCTGCACTTGCAGTCCATTTTCTTGTTTACAGAGACACAACTAAAATAGATTTTATGGCCTCTTTCGGTGGCAGCAGGATGTAAAAACGCCTGAATTTAGATCCGCTTCTCAAATTGATATCAAAATAACAGGAATAACACCCACAAAACTAAAATGATGAGATCCTTTGTTTGAGAATGATTGGTGAGAAAGTTTTCATTTTTGCAGAATACTGTTATTAAGTGTTTTCCTCCCTTCATCCCTTTTCTATTGACAGGAAACGTTCCTATATCTAGAGTCCTATCTCTTTAATGAGTTCATTAGATAGCTTTGGCTGTGGTGATTCATCAGAAGACTCAGCGAGATGCTCTCCAGTCACAAGGCCCCCGATGATTCCAGCGGAAGGCCGTCGTGAGAGATCGTTCGCCTCCGATACCTGACTTCACGAGCCCGTGTGTGACTGTGAGTGGGCTTATTTGTTTTCTTGTCACTGCTGAAGATAACGTATCACTGTACGGCTCAGATAATTACTCTTCTGTGAGTTTGAGGGGGGATAAAGATGTTTAATCTTCCAAGACTCATTACTCACTGCAATGTTAATGGGAATTACAGGCAAGAAGCAAGCGCAGGCAGGGGACTTTAAAGATCAGCCGCTGCATGGTGAGTGTAAATCTGGAGTGCTAGACTTGTTTGAGCATGCGCCTGGTGAACGCTGTCATCTGCTAAAACGATTTCTTCTGCTCCTTTTTTCATTCGAATTGTTATTTTCCATAGAAATGCAATGTGTTTATGTATTCTTGACTACCCTTTAATGAGTGACCCAATCTCAAAATTTTAGGACATTTGTGTATGACCTGTATTTTGCACTGTCCACTTGTGATTTGTGATTCATGTCATGCCGTCTGCTGTTAGCCCAAAGCGAAAGTTTCATTTGGATTTTTTTACCATTTTAAAGTCAAGTATAATGCAATATGTCCAAGAATGCTTGTGTCATCTTGTAGCCACAAAACCAGTATCAACACTGGGAATATTTCAACTGAAGTCTCCAGTCGCCGTCGTGACCTAAAGCGAGTAAATAATAAGGCATAGTTCTAAGTCAGCAGAAAAACGACATTGGCTGCTTCTCATATGTTTGAGGCCTGAGAGCTGGAAGTGAGACAAATGGTCCCGGTGAATAGACAGTGACTGAGGTGGCTGTTGCTTCATTGTAGTTTAGGATTGTTATTTCTCAAGCAAGTCTATTTTTAGCAAAGTCACTTATTTACACTGGACGGGGGGATATGGGCAGAGATAGATGAGATTTTGGCGTGATGAATATGCCATACGCATTACGTGTCACTCGGAATCACTTCACCTATCACTCTGTGTGTCTCCATAGACCTGCAGCGGCGTTTGAACACGGATGAGCGACACTGGAGTCTGAGATGACCGAGAGCCACGTTTGGAGCCTCTGTTTGTTTTGTCACCCACTGGCTCCCAACTATCATTCTGACATTCTTAGATTGTCAAGGACATTTGAATAAATCGTAACAAATGGTTTTCACTCAAGATTGCTGTGATGGCAGCGGGTGCTACTGAAAGTATTTTGCATGTTTAAAAATAATCTATTTGTTGGTGAATGATGATGCTATAGATGGTTTCATCGAGCGCACACGCCTGGCCCGAAGTTTGTTTCCGTTCTTGTGTCTGTTGATTCCTAACTAGTGGCTAATAATATAAATATTTATATTTGATTTAATTTATATTAATATTTTATTGCATAATAATTTTTATTAAATAAACTATTTGTTGAATGGGTCGTGTAAGTTTGTCACATTTAACCAAGTACCTGTTCTTCTACTGGTAACCCAAAATAATACTGACGTATACTTTTAACTTGCTAGCTAATGTCATTTACTTGTTATTTCTTTTGCTTGTTATCAGAAATAATCTGCAGGGACTCTATTCTTTGCGGATGTGTACCCGAAGTTAAGTTTGGGTCACAAAAGCGCACATGCGCAATAATGTTTGTTTACGTTGTTGTTTTGAAACCGTCTATAGAGAAGTGGTTAAAAAATGGTGGTTAAATTCTGTGCCATCGCTTTTTTAAAGAATGTAAAGAAGAGTGTACGTTTTTTGCTTAAGTTGCTTACATATCTGTTGAGTAGATAAAGTGACCAAATGGTTCGACAAATTCAAGCTGGTTGAATATTAGGCAACATATAAAGAATTTTTGAATGACATTCAATGAAGACGAGAGAGGGGGTCTTAGCGTGCACATGACCCAGTAACCAGTCTTCAATCTTTTGCTAGACCCACAAAGCAGTTTACAGCTTCCATCTGCTCCCCCGCCTCTCTCTCTCTCGCTCACTTCACAATGTTTAGCACACTAGAGACTCATAGTGATATGACACACTCAGTTATCCGAGTGACAGTACAGCTCATAGACAGGCGACAACAACACTTGATAACTTCTTTCACAGGGAGAGACGTGTTCTAGTTTGACACCTGTTGTCCAGGTTGTATTTGCACAGCAGAAGCCCCTAAGGCTCATGATGTCCTTGTATGTTAATGAATGTGAGGTGCAGCTGGTTAACCAGTCAATCAAGCCACTTAGCATCTGCAGCCTCAGCCGTTCTCCAGCCTCTTTTAGGACTCAGATTAATTTCTGTTGTCATTCGGCATATTGGGTTTGTTTTCCACCAATGCTCCTCCAATGCCCATTCATAACAATTACCTTCCTGATACGTCACCGGTATACGAGGCTTTACAGATGGATGCTTACTACATTGGCATGTAATAAAACATTTGAACAACCCTGCCAAAACACATTTTCCCCTTGGAAATTTAACCAGCACTAAGGAATATAACTCAGAAGTTAATGCTTGGCTGTATGCGGAGGAGTCTGGTTATATAATGTGTTCAGACCTTTCACGCAGTGGGTGAGCGCATTCGAGCATCAGCTTCTTTCAAATACCCTTTAGAAAAAGAACATGCACAGTATTTGATAGATTTGCATATATATAAAAGAAGAGAAGTTATATAAACCACAAGCCATCTGGTAGATGCCCATAAGAATAAAAAAATCATAGATTATTATCTCTGTTGTTTTCATAGATGAGATTAAATAGAGAGCAAATGGAAACTTTTGCTTAAGATTTTCCTCCTGAGACAAATACCCCCAAACATCTTACATATGTCTCCATTAGATGATCAGCTTCTGCACACTATTTTCTGTTTCCTGTCTGAGCTCTGCGTTTACATACTCATTCTGAGGCTTTTAGGTAAAGTTGAAGCTCTTGTGTTGTCAGTAGTTGGTAAAATGAATCATTGAGAACGTAGTTTCTTTTTAAATGAAGACCAAGTCTAAAACACCTGGCAATGACATTCTTATCTTATTTTCTACATGTGAGACCACAAGAGAATACATAATAACATTTAAAGGATGTCCTTGTTTAAGATTGTTCTTTTGAGGATGTTTGGCACTTCATACCTGTGGTGTGACAATAAAAGGTTTATGAGTCTTTACACTCTTGAATCTGAGTTTGAAAACTTTAAATCTGTTTCTTTTGGTGGCGATGTTGATTTATTTTAGCACCAGATGTTTGTAGACCTATATGCGTTTCTAAAAATAATAATTTATTGAAGCAAAGCCGCAGTGACCTATCTTTAATAATGCCCTGAAACTGCCGCTGTACCTCAACCCACGAAACGAGTGCCAAAAGACATGTGCACATCACTGATGTTATCATAAAAATCCATTTCTGCAATCCCAGACACTGCAAGGGTACTCTCACCCAACCATTAAAATGGATAAGTCACCTGTCCACCTGGCCCCATTGCAGGAGAGATAACATTTTGGAGATTTTGAAAGAGAAGTGGGAATATGCTGCCGGGTGCTTTCTAATGCGATGTTTTCATTGTGTCACTGTCAGCTCGATGAGGAGGAGTCAAACTGAAGGGACGAATGCAAACGCAGACAATGTGCTAAACATGGTGTTAAGAAGAGTTGTCATTTCAGCGCTGTGATGTGCAGCACGGATCTAGCTCTTGGTTTTGTGTGTCAAATTGACAAAGTGAAGATGTGTTTTCTTTATTTATTGAAGAACCTCGCATTCATCCTTTCAGAGGGAATGTGGGACATGAAAGGCAGACGGCCGTCTAGCATTATTTCATGCTTTTTGGAAAGCTTGTTTGGACAACACTGTGGGTAGACCGATAGTGTGTATCAATCTGCATCAAAAGGAATGTGACAAGTACATTTGGATAACCATTTCTTCTCAAATACTGAGAGTGTGCCTCTCATTTAATTGTAAAAGAAATTGTGAACACAAAAACAAGTGCTTCATGTTTTGAATTATAGATAAAACCTTATCTGATCTTAGACAACCCGTTGAGGTATTTAAATGCAAAAACATAGTCTTCTCTTCATCTGCAGCCGCTGTGTCTTATTCTGTCAACATACCCATCAAATTAAGTATTGTTACAGTTTGTCAGAGTATTCTTACAGAAAACAAACAAATTGCTCTGGCTTGTGTTTGACCTTTTTGTATCTTGCAGTTGTAAATCGTGTTCCTCTAGAGACAAGAAAAATACATACAAATATATTTCTCATACAGTATAATCCCTCATCTAACCTCTTGCTGATACCCTTTTTTAGAGCTCATCTTTTAACGGCAAACCTGGCAAACAGATGCATTTCTGCAGTTTGTATATTTAAGAAGTAAGAGTTAGAGATGCAGTCCATTATGTAAGATTATGACCTTACAATCACCCCAGGGCATAACTTGGCAGTACATACTCAAAGGTCTAAAATTCAACATTCTACTTTTATTCTGTCCAGTTTTTTTGGTTTGTTGTTAAGTTATGCTTTTATAATAAAGTAACCTGGAGTCAGCTTTTTATTCTTTGCCAGTATAGGTTCAACAAACACATTTTTTTCTAAGAACAAAGTTATTTAAAAGAGCTTCTGAAAAAAATTCACAACAAAATACTTGAGTTGAAAGATCAAAGGGTATTGCAAGTACCAATGTTTTGATGATTTTTTAAAAGTTTTTAATTTGAAAAAAGTTAGGGTTAGTAATTTTTTTAATTCTCTAAATGAAATGAAATTATTAGCAAATGTTGTTTTTTCATCCAGTGCACTGCATTCCAAGACCCTATAAAGCAAGTCTGTTCTGCAACTATTTACCTGAATGAGTAGAGAACCCGATCTCCAAAACAGTTTGTAAAGGTTACATTCCAATAAAACATGTAAACAATTGAAATAAAGTCAAGATGAGCACTGATATTACAAACTGTACTCAAATCACATAAAAAACATCTTGCAGTTGGCTGTTTTGAACTGTAGGGTGGCAGTTTCATCCTTACAGATGCCATATTAAGCACTATGATTCATTTTATTACAGATGATCTGTTTCATCACCTTATAATGTGTGTTCACTTAAATCCATTTTCAGAGGCATGGGGTCGTATTAATCAAAGTAGGTAGCAATAAAATTCAAGACGCATAAATTAAACGCAATGAGCAGAGGCATCATGTAAAGTAAGCAGTTAAAGAGGTGAAATTAGACACATTTAAACAGCATTCTATCCTTGGGGCTCTTCTGTGGTGGGGGGTATCATCAGCTTTGTTCATTTAACAAGTGCTAATCTGTCTCCGTAGTGGTGTTAAAAAAAAGCCTCGGCACTTTAATGAAATCTCCTCTTGGATCCCCCACCTTCCCCTCTGCGATCCATGTGAACAGTGATAGCAGAGTCTTTTAAATGCCTGTAGGTGAGAAAAGGGCAGGTAATTATTTCTCTGTCATGCAACAGGCAAAGCAGAGCGAATCAGCTATATCAGATGTGGATTTTTTCAGCCTTTCATATGAGAGCATTTGTGTGTTAAAATCTTTTTAATTGCACTGTTAGGCAGGTCAGATGCAGTGATGTTTGGGTCATGTTTGGCAATATTGTGGTTGTACGAACCATTATGCCAGGGTGATGGGTGATTGTGAGATGTAGGATGAATGCTAGGCTATGCCCACATGTTTATTGAACCTTTAATAACAGGGAACGTCTAACAGAGAGAAGCCTTGCAGCTGATTGGTTGATTGTTCACTTTTGCCTTTGTGGTTTTAACCTGTTTATTTGTATCTTCACATGTATACATTTAATCTATTTATTTTGAATATGAATTCATTGTTAATACCGCCATGTTCCTATAAAAATGAATAGAATATATCTGAGGATTGACTGTATGTTTTCATGTGGCAAATCAATACTATATACAGCGTGCATGACAGAGTATCAGATTTATTGCCGTATTCAGTCATTTCTTTTAAGTCTAATTTTTTTCTCTTAAAATCTCTTAGAATTAAAAAAAAGAAACAAATCATAGAACTGTTGATACAGCTAAGGAATTTAGAGCTAAAAAAGCATACCATAGCAACTTTAACTCTGAAACTCAACATGGAAGAGGTTTTTGGAAGACAAATCTCCCAAAGGCAAAAGTCCCCATTGGCTCTTTACACGCACGCACACACACGCACACACAAAATATGCTGAGGTGGTTCAATCTATGATTGTATAAAATATGGACGAACCCAATAGTTGGTCTAAATTAACTTAGAAAATAACTTAGAAAACCCGACAGCTGGGTATGTCCATATCTTACCCATATCAATGCTTACACAACCTTAGTTTTACATTAAACTTCAGCAAAATTGAATGAGTTGGGTGAACCAACAGCTTAAAAACCAGAAAAATCTTTTTATTATATTATAATGGTAAAGTACGGAAAGCGAGCTGGGTGGGCTGCTTTGGAATTCCACAATGAAAGAATCATAAAGGTATAGCTAATGTCATTTCCATGCAAATATTATCATAGATAAGCCACTTGTTCTCTGTGATATTGTTTTGCACTTATGTATTTCTATGCTAGTTGATTGTCTTTTTGATTGCCTCCTTGTTTTTGGGGATGAATCACAGGCGCAGGGAGGCGACATTGTCTTTGGGACCCGTGTCATTGATTTCAAGCCATCTGTTTTGCATTTGAAACGAATGTGGGGAAAAGACAAAATGCTTGAAGATTAAACCTTTGAGAATTGCGAAAGTTTTGCATAATGAAAGAATTTGGCTGCTCTCAAAGGGTAGGGGTTGGAGTTGGAGTAAGAAAAGAAAGCCGTATCATAAAAAAAACATATTTATCAGAGAACGATAAGCATTAAGTGTGGCTGATCTGATTGCAATAAAGAGGTAAGGTGATAAAGTACCTCTCATTTCTATATTAAATGGAAGGAAATTGAACCTGTTTCTCGAGCACTGTAGAATAGCTTCCTCCACTTATCCTTGGCAAACTGTCTCTTTCACCCCTCCTTCAATGGATTAATGTGTGTATGCAAATCTGTCACAGAGATCGAGAGGAGAGCAATTTGGTGTGTATTTACGTCTTGGGGCGTATGTGACTGTCTGCTCCGGCGTGTGTCTGTACAGGCATAAAGGTGTCGAGCATGCCGGTGCGTATGAAAGTGCAGTCAGCTTTCATTAGCATGGACTCATTGTGCTGGGAGAAAGCGTACGTGATGGAGCCAGTGGTAACAGCCGCAGCGGCTGCACGCAGATGCTCTCTCCCTCTGGTTCGTGACTGGGGGCAGGACCTGAATACTAATGGCTCTGTTTCAGGCTTGATCAATGAGCACCGATCAGACAATCTCTCTCTGGCAGTGCTGGAAGCGAGAGAATGACCGAATACCTTTAACTAAAGTTGGTCTGATGTTACTGATCGTGGAGCATCGTGATCGTTTTGAAATCTTAGTCTCTTAGCCTCTTTTCCTATCATTATGAAGACTTTCTATTGAGTTCTACTGTGTTTATGCTAATATAATAGGTTTTTCCTATTAACCTATTGTAGCCCTCACACAAAACCACAGTATTTTTATATTTTGCATCTGATTTGCGGGGACAGTTGGGTTGTGCTCACAATGTTGCAAATGTTTTTCCAACATTAAATTACAAGGACACTTTTATTACCATAATGGAGGTGAAACTGAAAAACCCATACGCATCTTCTCAATTGATGCTGCGCTATAAATGCCTCTAACGCTGTTGTAATGCTTGATATTTTCCATGATCATTCTAATAACTACTATTACAGTAAGCAAAATAACAAATGTTTGCTTTTATGACTTTGTAGCCTATTGAATTGGTCGGAGATATTTCTATCAGGCACACCAAAATTAAAGGGAGAATAAAGTAGAGAGCTCGCTGTCTGAGACACTGCAGCGCCAGATTTGCCGTAACAAATTGAAGCTAATGCAATGAGGATGCAATAGTTTTTCTCTCCTATCTGGTTGTTGCTCCTATTTAGCTCTCACTTTTTCTCTCCCTCTTGCGTAGCACAGAAGATCCTCGTCCACGTTTTGGTTGAAGCCTCCTCGCTGTTTGAGCCCTACAACCTTGACCCGTTTCTGCCTCAGTTCCACCTCACTGAGTCCATGCTTACCCCATAGTGTGCTTAAGGTTACTTGCAGTAACTCTGTGTCTGTTAGCACTACTTTCCTTGAAGTGCTTTCTAAGTACCGCTAAACTTCATGACACACGCTCAAATATTCTTCTTTTTTATTTCCTGATGGTTTGCACAGCAGCTTTTAACCTCTTGCCTCCTCTATTGAGCGTCAAGCCTCAAATTGAATCAATTCTTAATAAATGGCCATTGGCATTATTGTCTCTGCAGGTGAGAAGGATGGTGTAAGAGCTCAAGGACAGTCAGTGATGCGTGAGAACAACAGCAGGGGCATTTGCACTTACTGCCACCTGGGGCAGTATAGCACTTGCTTTTTTCTCAAATCCATTTTCTTACAGTAGTATTGCAGTAGAGATTAGATGTGCCTCCCAAATCGTGCACTTATGCACTATTATACGCCATTTTGTAGTATAAATAGTGTGAGTAGTGCGTTTACATTGACATTTTTCAAAAAAGAAGTGCACCCGGATGATGCACTCATTCAACCGAAAATATGAAGTTTGGAACTTTGGACACTTTACACACTCAACGGTCGCAGTTTTGCTTACATAGTGGAAGGGAGGCTGGGCTATAAGGTGGAGCTCGAGCAAAGTTCTTCTGTGGAGTGATAACGCTTCAATCTGATGGTGACTAAAGTTATGCTGGGCAAAACAAATCAACATTATATTAAATACAATGTACAAATAGATTTTTATTGACACGCATTGTGTTGTGTGATTGACGTAATTTGCTCTTGTCTGGGAAACCGCATGTGCTTCTGGTTAGTATAAAGTATTCCATTTGTGACTATACTACCCTTCTTATAGCGATACTTCACTACCAAATCAAAATTTCCCCATGTTTTACTCACCCTTAAGACATCCTAACTGAATATGGTTTTCTTCTTGAAGCCTAATGCAGTCGGAGTTATAATCCCACGTATCATTTTACTTCCTAGCGGTAGAATGGGAGTGAATGAATGTGAATGATTATAACTCCGACTGCATTAGGCTTCAAGAAGAAAACCATATTCAGTTAGGATGTCTTAAGGGTGAGTAAAACATGGGGAAATTTTGATTTGGTAGTAAAGTGTCGCTTTAAATTCATACACTAGATGGTTGAGTGCATAGTTTAAGTGCATAGGGTATAGTATGTCATTTGGGACACTGCTTAGAGGTTGTCTGTGCATCACAAGAATGAATTTCCTGTAATTTTTATATTTGTGGCATTCCAGACCTTGTGACTTAAAAAAGTAGAGCTGGAACCGAATGAGTTCACATTGAGCAGAAGAGAAAACTGCTGCCCACTTTACTCCCTCCCTTACTGACCATTTCAAACCAGTATCTGATACGTGCTAATATTCACTCTGTTGTGTGAAATGTACTGCAGACACCATTAGCACTAAAGATTTTGGATCATTCGTCACAGAATATCTCCATAATGCATTATGGTATGGGCTGTATATTTTGTCACCCTCTTGCTTCTCAGTGGGTGTTTCTTCTCTGAGAGAGAGCGACATGTTTGCCTTACCCTGCTGCATCCCTCATGGTTTATTCATGTGCCAATGTTGTGCCGGTGGTTAGCCGTGTGGGTTCAGAGCCAACCACGCTCCTGCCACACTAAACAATGGCAGCGATCTCCCCATGTTTATTTATCAGAGTCAGTGCGCCTGGTGCGTCGGGTCTCACATCATTTATCTCTGCTATTTGTTTGGTGTCTGTCTGCTGTAATGGGGCTAGCCTGGCTTGTCTTCAGAGAGGCATGCAGCCTCACAGCAGACCCTTCAAAGGCACTGCGTGGCTACTTAATAAATCCCTTTGCTTTGGTTCTTAATTGGTACATCCAAATGACTTGGGGTTGATTTCGGATGCTCGCGCTGCCTGGGGCGAACTGAAGGTTATCATAGAGCAAGCAGACAACGCATCTGATCTCTGCTGGAGCTGTACTTACACTTGTAAACATGCACACGCACATTTACATGTTTAATACATGCATATTTAACAGCTAAAAGTGATAGGTGTCTAACTAAAGATCTAAAATATAGGTGCGTCTAAAACATATTGTACATTGATCCAGCTGAGACTTGTTTTTCTGCATAAGCTAAAATGGAAGACAAATACAAGCAGAGGTTAAAGTTCATAAACTCTGTATTGGGTCACTTTAGTTGAGAGTGAACTGATGGTGCCGATTTGAAACATAAAATGATCGAAGATGGAGCGTTCCAGCCCTGTTGGTAAAGAAAATTGCAGCTTGTGGCGTTATTGATGAGAGCTGAGATATGTGGTGAGAAAGATCAGGGAGGTCTCTGCTTTAAGTAGTCCCTGCGGAGGAACAGCTCTCCTCACTACCACAAGAGAGCTGATCTCTCAACAGCTATAAGTTTTGTAATTTCTCTCAGTCTCCCAAAAGAGTGGCTTGAAGCTGTCTGAATAGAAAACAATGTGAAAAATAAAAAATGTTTCTAAGCTCCACTGACACCGGCCACAAGATTTTCAAATCTTGTGCCTCAGAGCTTTATGGAAAAATATAAATTCTGTGTATTAAATGTGATGATGGTTTCTGAGTGCTGTGTGGTGTTCATTATACACTAGCCACATTGACAAATACTTTAAATGTTTGAGCTCTAGGGAATAAGATGGAATAAAAATGTATCTGATCAGAGGAGAAGAATGAAGGTATCCTAATGTATGTCAGCCCCGGCACCTGTTTTGCCCTTTTTTTGTCTTCTTTTCTTCCTGTGACTCAGCTTCTTCTGTACCTAATAGGCCATTAGACACACAGTTTCTCATTTCCTCTGTTCTCTACCCTGGTTGGTCATAGTTGACTCAGAGGAGAACCAAGCAGAGCCAGCGATACACTTCCGTCACAACACCTCAGCTGTCTCTGCTCAAACATAACCGAAGCACCTGCCACCTCACTTTTGCCACAATGTGGGTAAATGCCATACAGATGATGCTGAAGGTTAATTTAGTGTGTCTCACACTAAATGCTGGGCTTTGCTGTATCAGAATATTGTTTTGTAATTTCCACTAGGGATGCACCGATATGTCAATTTTGGCCGATAACAATAACTAATAACTCTTTAACAATGGAAACTAATAATCGATATATTGGCTGATATACAGTATCTCATTATTAACATATTTTTTTCTGAGCCTGACACAAAAGGTAAAAAGTGAACAATATTTAACATTTAATTCTGTTTTCTGAAAATCATGCACCAAGCCTACTTTACACTAGTTAAAGATTCTTGAACTTTTCTGGGATAATGTTTATTTAATAAAAATATATAGATGTTCTTTCAGTGCAACCCAAGAAAGTGTTCTCAATAGCCACAGTCTAACAGATCTCAAGAGATAAATAATTCAACCAGTGGAAATGATTTATAATGTATCGGCTTTAATTGGCCCGATATTGATAATGTTTAAAATGACCATTCATCGTGACAATATATCGTGCATCCCTAATTTCCACCTGTTTTTGCTTTTTTGTCTGTCCTCAGTAGAAGATACAGGTGCTCATTGATCATTTTATTCAAGATTAAAACCTAACACAGCAAAACCTGTGATGCCCATAATGGTTTGCTTAACATAACTCTGTTAATTCCTCACTGAGGTGCATGCAGTGGGTTGCAATTGACTCCCTGTCCCGTTTTAAAACATCATATTATTAACCACTACACTGCAGACTTGAGGAAATCAATGATTCCTGCTAGAAATGTTAATTGTATTGACTTTGGGGCAGAGACAGAACTAATGAACTCAATAAAGTTAAGCTAGTTAAGCAGTTAGCTGCTACAGTAGTAAACAGTTGGGTGCTTTTATTGAAAGTGCCACCACTAGGCGGCAATGTTGAAATTTAGAATGCATTTACACTTTGTTTAGATGCAAATGGCTCCAAAAAGAAAATACTTTCAGCGAGTAAAATAAATAATGGAAAATGAGAAATAGTGAGTAGAGAAGGGTGAAAGTCGGTATTATCCCTCAGGTTGTTGGCTTGTAGATAAAGACTCTTGGCTGATTGGAATTTACTGTTATACCATGCAAGCAGTACTCGCAGCCTGTTAATATGCAGAATGATATTCTGAGTCACAATCTGAAATAGAGCAAATAATGAAAATTGAGAGTGAGAGAGAAAATGCGTGGCATGCTTTGAATAACTGTCCCACTCATGGACGCAAGAAAATTGTGACAGCAATAGGAAAGCTCTCTTCTCATTTGACTCCATAAGGGAAAATTGGATAAAGGAATTTGCATGACATTTTGGAATAATGCGCTCATCTAATCAAGGTGACAAAAGCAATATATAACTTTTTAAATATGCATGGAGTGAGTGCTTCCCTATTTCTCACACAGAACATTTACCAGTGCACCACTGAGAATTGGCCTCAAATCTGCTTTGTGGTAACATCATGTAAGTAGGAATACAGGACACGGTCACATAACTGACCTGTGGCAGTTGGGTTAGTCTTTACAGACATTATGCACAGACATTAGCATGGCCATTGCTAGTTAACCAGTTGACTACGTAACATTTAGTTTAACACTTGATATTACAAGGTCTTATTTTTTTTCTTGCATTTGGTCTGGATGTCTGCCTTTGTAGCAAGGTACCTTTGTACATGAGTAATTGACATTGTCTACAGCCATTGTCTATAGTCTTTACAGGCAGAGAAAAAATTAAGAGACCATTTCAAAGTCCATTTTCAGTTTTCCTGAATTTACTATTGATAGGTATGTGTTTTGTTTAGGTGAAATTATAATTATTTTTTTATTCTGTTAACTACTTACAATATTTCTCCCAAATTTCAAACAAAAACAGTATTTCTATTGGTATTTTTTTGCTAAAAGTGAAAACTGGAGAAACGGGTAAAAAAAATAAAATAAAAGATGCTCTTATTTTTCAGACCTCAAATACTGCAAAGAAAATAAGTAATACAACATTAATATAGTATTTGTACATGTATTTCAGAAAAGTAAAAAAAAATAAATAAAAAAAATATATATCTTTTTTTATGTGATCACACAGTTTTCATGTCTTGTCATGTCTTGTGGTTTTCGAATGTTCTCTTAATTTTTTCAGCAGCTGCATATAATTGCTCATTTCTATTAATATTTTTCCAAATTCACAGTCTTATTATGATGCTTAGAAAGGAGAGAACTTCCACACTCAATAGAAATGTTGCAAAATAAGATAATGAGGATTCACGGCACGTGTATAAAATATGATTGTTGATGCCTTGACAATATAAACTCCTTTGAAGTCTTTATTTTCTTCATTAAAAAAGCTTTAGCTTCATTTGATTAAAAGTGCAATACTCGGTGTAGCATTATTTGCAATGCCGAACAGCCTCGTTGGCAGATGTTATCCCTACAGATCGAATTCCATATAGTATGTAATAGCAGCGATTACTTCAGCAAGAAATTTAAGAGACAATCGATTAAAAGTGTCCATAACCTAACAAGCACTCCGAATTTGTATTCAGAAGCCGATTCTAATGCGTCCTAAAGCTAATAGGTAATATTTCTCTGGGTGAAATTGCCGATGTGCTTTCGACAGCTGCCAGGTCACATTTTAACTCAGCCCTTTATTTCCACTATATCTGGTCCTCTTCATATTATTCCGCCTCCACCTCTCACTGTAAAATCCAGAGTGGCATCAGTGACCACATTCCATCAAAGCCTCTCTAAACAAGAGAGGCCATATATGATTCTGGAGCTTGACTGCACTTTAGAGGTCCACTGTCTAATGCAGAATACACCTTTTGCTTTGAGTAGCACTGCTGTATCTGCATTGGTGCTGTTTTTATGTCTGTGCACTGGTAAAGCAGATATAAAGTGGGAAGATATTTGTTTTGGGGTCAAACACTAGGCGAAACACTCTTTTTAGTATAATGTTACTACACAAGTTAACTTTTTCCAACATTTATTGGTTTTTATTATTATTATTATTTGGATTAGGCAAACATTACATATTGTACTTAATCTGTTTTGCTCCATTGACATGCATGTCTTACTTCAGATTATTGGCACTATTGTACATATTAAACATTTATATTCTGTATGTTTTTATGCTCTAATCTACACGTTTTTGTTAAACCATTACTTTTCCATTCATGTTTTTTAAACCACCAGTTTTGAAAGTATCAAGTAAAACCACACTGACACATTTAGCAGAATAAGTAACCAGTTTATTCACAGCTGACAAAGTTAAATTCATCCTTTTCTGAATCATTGTGTCATTGAGCTTTCATGAAATCTGGCATTATCACTGTGTGATGCCGAATTAAAACACTTGCTAATTGTTCTTTTGGCTTGTTCCAAATGATCTAATGACACCAGTGCATTTGACAACCTGAAAGCGCGAGTCCCTCTTCTGAGCGTATGCAGTGTGGCAGGCTCTATGAATTGGAGCACAAACAGAAGACAGAATTGCGACCATGACCACATGGGTCATTTAAAATGGAGGGAAGCTGTCACCATTTTCTGTCATATAACAGTATAACAGCCAAAGTAATTAGGTGCATTCCCACAGTGTTCAGTTGAGATAACAGGCCTGGGTCATAGGACAGGCAAGTTGGCTTTATTGTGATGTTGTATTGCACAAAATCTATATGTTCCTATAAGCTCACATTAAATGTGCCTTTAGCATTTTTTGGTTATGTTGAGTTTTTTTTTACTTATACACATTTAGATACAGATCACAGATTGTAAAAATAAACTATTTACAATCAGCAATAAGTATTTTTTTTTGCAAGCTAATGTGTCCATTATTAGAAGGTTACCGAAATGAAAGAGCACTCTGCTAGTCATGTGATCTCAACATTTTTTAAACTTACTTTATAGATGGTTTCAAAGCAACAACATAAACAAACTTAACCTCCGGTACACATCCGCAAAGAATAGAGTCCCTGCAGATTATTTCTGATAACAAGCAAAAGAAATAACAAGTAAACGACATTAGCTAGCAAGTTAAAAGTAGCCTATGTCCAGTCAGTATTATTTTGGGTTACCAGAACCGTTATTTGGCTAAACTTAAATGCGACAAAGTTACACGACCCATTCAACAAATTGTTTATTTGATCAAATTAATATAGGCCTAAATAAAATATAAATAGTTAACTTCGGCCATGCGTGTGCGTCCGATGAAAGCGTCTATAAAACTAATGATGGAAACATTACTTTATGCACCTTCAGCAGATAAAAGCTTGATTGTAAGTTGTTGACTCATCCCCTGACCTGTGCACCATCTGACCTACCTCTCCACCGGGGCTCTGCCTCTGAACATCATAAATCAGCATGAGCGGACCGTCTTCATGGCTTCCCGCTCGACTCAGAGCCGCTGCCTGCGCTGCTCGCTGGTCCATCAACACGTTCCTCCCTGCTGCCACCAATGAATCACATTAGGAGGATAATGAACCATTTAATGACCTGCGTGTTGATTTATCAGACGCTCTGGAGAGGGCAATTTAAAAATATAACGCCATAAGTCACCGAGTCGCCGGCCGACATGTCTCGCTAAGCCTTGCACGGCCTCCCGTTGTCCGAGCGTTAATCAGCACGCGTTTAGGGGACGTGGAGAAGAGAAACAGTCCACTTCCCTTGCAGAACCACAGTCGGCTTTATGCCCGTGCCGCGCTCTCCCCTCTTTTCCATAGTGACATATTGAGCTCTGGCAGGGTGAGACGGGGATATTTCGAGCTTGTGCTCAGAGCGCTCCTCAATGGACTGCTCATCATTAGGATGAGGGATCTGACACGGCGTGTGGCTGCACTGGGAGAGTTCATATGCTCCTCAGGGCTAAGCTTACTAAATTGCCTCTGCCTGTTGTGTTTGTGGAATAAATACAGCTCCGTGAGACATATTTATCAAATCCTGAAAGACAGGTTTGTATGTTGTAGCCTACTTTGGCAAGACAAAAATAAAAGCACATTGAATTTGCATATGTATGCCTTCTCAAGACAAAAATGGTGTGTGTTGTGATTATTATTGAATATTATAATGGAAGGGGTGTGAAGGAGAAATTGTAAGTGTAAGAGTTACTGAATCTGCTGTTCTGGTTGCGATTGAAAGCTCATTCAGCTATTGAGTGGTGAGGAGAGATGGACCTTGACATGTAGAGACATTTTATGTGAAGAGAACAAGGGATTGGATGACTGACTATTACAGTTAGAAGTAGCCTGGATGTGGTCTATGGTTTTATCATGTCTTATAAGTAGCAGGCGGCTTTGGACCAGAAACTGTGTTGAATGTGATGCTGGCAGCCGCAGGAAATGGAAGTAGTGACGTCTATCAGTCATGTTTTTTTTGTTATTTCTTTTAGCTGCATCAAAAATATATTTAATATAATTATTGCCTGGTTTTACAGACAAGGCTGAAGACTAGTCCCAGACTAATAAGCAAGTTTGAGCTATGTTAACTTAAAATAACTTGCAATGTCATTTCTTAAAATATCCAGATGCCATTGTTTTGTCTCAAGATTCACACCATGAATGTTGTACACTAGTGGTCAAAAGTTTTGGGACACTTGAGGGAAATTTTTATCTGAGGTGTTTGCTGAAATCTGAAATGAGTAAACAAAAAATATTTTTCCAAACATGCATGAACCATAACAAAACTAACATTTTATTTAATAAAAAATGTTTTTTAAATAAACAACTTTGACTGAATAATTAAGAAAGAACAGCCAATAAGAGCACAGAATAGATCAAAACTCCTTTAATATTGTTTAGAAAGCATCTCAGGGTGAGACCTCAAGAAGCTGCTTGATACAATTACATGAAAACATTTCTGCAAAGTCTAGTCGAAAGGCAACTACACTGAAGACGATAAAATACAACATGTTTTCATTAATTTTTTTATTACAACATAATTTCCATAGTTCCCTGTTTTATTTAATAATTTTGATGAGTTTATTATTATTCTAAAATGTGGAAAAAATTGGACCGCTAGTGTAGTTAAATATCCTAATTTAACTACACTCTATATAGTGCTGGGTTATTTTTGACCCATGCTGGGTAAATGTGGGACAAAACACACTTGGCTGTAGAATCGTGATGTCAAGCTTTGTTTGTTTGTGCTCTATATTAATGAAGTTCACACTTTAAAACAAACGTTATCGTAATTCAAAAATCTAATCATATCTATTTTCCTTATAGATGGCAGCGATATATTTCCTCCATGTGATACTCCACACAGAAATAATATGAAATCTGACATCAGCTATGCAAAACGTGCACTACCTCACCATTGTTGTATATCCTTGAATTTGAATGTGTCTGACTGACAATAGAAAGATTGACCCGGAAAATACATTAACTTGCGCTAATTCTCAAAATCAATTCATTTTGTTTATATAAAATGTGTTATCTATTCCATCTTGTTTTCTCGCGTAGTAATGGAATTATGAGCACACTGGTATTGTTGTCATTGTCTTTTAATATTTAGAGGGCTCGATGCTATAAAGCCTTCCAAACGATTCACGGCCCAGTCATGAGGTCTCATCAAAGTAAACTAGAGGAAGGCGGATTTATTTGTAATCCACAAGGTGTCGTGCATACGCTAGTCATACCTAGACCAAATAAAAGTATACAATGTGATCTTGAACTTTTCTCCCCATGTTTTAGATTCTAAGTTTCCCTTAAATCTGAGTTCAGATGAGGTGACAAGGCTCATTACACAAATATTCCCAGCTCAGCACTTTGAGGATTGAATATAGTAAGTTTTGTTCTTCCTGAGAGACACTTTTATGGTATGGGGTGTGTCTCTTGCTTGGAAATTTCTCACATTTTTCTTTTTGCCAGTGTCCCGCTGGGAATGTCATCTTGTACAGGTGGATACACCATCATTCCAGCAAATAGCACCGTGAAGGCCAAACTGCATGTTAAAGGATGTTGCTTTCTGGTAGAGGATCTCAAAACTAATGTAACCTACAGTAATAAAAAAATCCCTCCAAATATATATATAATATACGCATCAATCATATATTGCTCTCATACACTGAAAAAAGATTCCTTTGGAATTACTCGATTTAATCATGTACATCGGTTCCACACGATTGAATTACATTTAAAACATTAAATATTTTTTTCTTAAATTGCAAGAAAAATTATGTAAAAAAAATAAAATCATGTTGAACCGATGAACATGATTAAATGATTTTTTTCCCAGTGTAGTTATCCACTTTGTCTATAGACCTTTATTAAGTTATTATCTTACATTTTTGTGCTGAATGGTTCCCTAAAGTGTCTTTAACATCTCAAAAACCTGTCTGTTTTACAAAAGGTTTGTTGTATTGGAAAAATATTTTAGACTATCAAAAAGAAAGAAATGGCTTTTTGACTGAATGGTTCTTTGTTGCACTGCTGTGAAGAACCTTTCATTTTAATAGTGTAGGTCTTTTGGATAGTTTATTAAATAATACATTTTATTATCTTCAACAGCTGTTATTTTTGTCTTCACACCCCACCCCCCTCCTCCACCTGCAGGGACACAGAGTGCAGTCCACTCTGCCTGGATCAATGTCCTGAAACATCACCTGGAAATCGATGACCTTTCTTAGTGTGTTTCTGTCTGTGTTAATGTGCTCTGGGCCATTGACCCGAGAGGTGACACAGACAGCATACTCCAGAGGTGTCTGCTTCACTGACAGTGGAAAATTCTGCTGCCAAGACATCCAAATATTGCACACATGGACATTTAGCTTCTCACACTTCTTACTAGGACACAAAGAACAGTTATTATTAGCAGGTGTTTGAACCAAATATCAGACAGTTGTGTGTATTGTTTAATGTTATACCTCGTGTACCATGCTTGAAGTGAAAATGTACTGTTGTTTGCACTGAGTGGGGTGCAGTGACATGATACTTCTCTACATTTGTGAAGGGATGCAAAGATATTCATTAAAATGTCATTGCATGATGTAGGCAGGGAGTGCTGTACTGTATACCACAACTACTGCCTTCGAGGGGAGGCAGATGACTGAGTCTTATAGACGCAAAGATCACAGAAGACTGTAATCACATCTGTACTTGTTCATGGAAGTGGGAAAGTATATGTGGAGGCTTGTTCCTTTGACACCCCACTCTTAAAGAGTCAATGCAGAGGTTAAAAACTAAGATGATGCTGTACGATGTTGCTCTGGACCACACTTCACTCAAAAATAAAGAGTCTTGCATCATTTACTACACAAACATAAAACAAAATAAGATATTTTGAAGGACGTTGGTAAGCAAACAACATTGGACCCAAAACCAATGAGACATTTCTTCTAAAGGAAAAAGAGACATACAGGTTTATGTCAGAATTTTTATTTTTGGGTGAACTATTCCTTTAAGGTACACTTTCCAAGAAGGGTGAAACGTCCAATAGTGCGCTACAAAGCTAGAATCCTTCTAAATCCTGTTTGAAATAAACAAAGCAATTTACAAGACTGACATTTGAAAAATGTATTGACAGATGTCAATCAATGCCCAAGAAAGACATTTGGGGTTCAACAGATGGTGTGTGGTTTTCCATCGAATTAATCTAAAAAATATTAAAACCATTCTGAGAGATATGTTGTATGTGCCAGTCGAAGGGCTCAGCTTATGCCTGCACAAGATACCCACATTTTATTACCGTATGCTTTTCACATGTAAGTGCAGTGCAGCTGTGTTGCCTGTGAGCCAATATGTTGCTTTGTCTCAACACAAAAACAGCACCCAGAATATCCCCAAGGGAGGATGTTTTGTGTACGTGTCTGGGGGCTTGTGAGGATTTGGAGTGGTGCCAGTGTTTCTGGAGCGCACATAATACATTTCACGTCATACCATAAAAATGGCTCTTCATTTCCCCACGTTGCTGCTCAAGGTAATGCATAGCCACATTAATGCCTAAAAACAAACAGGGAGAGGTAAAGATAAACGAGATAAACAAAGGAAAATGAAATCTTTTCTGTAAACAACAGCTCTGACGTAGCCAGAATCTGGTTAAAGAATGTGACTGCAGGCTTTGGTTAAGGGTGGAAAGGTTGAATTAACCTTTTGGATAATACAGATAAAACCTTTTTCGAAACATAAACACTTGACTGTTACCACTTCTCATTCTTTCTTTTAACACTACAGATGTTTTAGATGTGTGTAACGACAAATGCCCTTCAAGGGCTTTATAAAGCCATAATGGATGTAAATTTCTTTTTTTATTCCTAGTAGTTTTCATCATGGATCCTCTTCTTTTTTTTTTTTTACCTAAATGTTACCTGAATTTGTTTTGCAACACATTTGTTGGTTTAGTGTGATAGGTCAGTGGTTCTCAACCTTGTTCCTGGGGACCCACAGCTCTGCACATTTTGCATGTTTCCCTTATCTAACACACCTGATTTAAATTATCCGCTCATTAAGGTAGAAATCCATGAACTGAAGCAAACGTGCCAGTTAAGGAGACATACAAAATGTGCAGAGCAGTGGGTCCCGCAGGAACAAGGTTGAGAACCACTGTGATAGGTCATTTAGAATGATGGTGTTTGTTGGATGAGTGTGAATGAGCGTTAAAACAGCAGCTCAGATCAGATTTAGAATGTTTAGTTGTACATTACAGTATTTAATGCATTCACTCAAAGTAATGTAACACATCACAAAGCATTTAAATTCACTTATCAATTTCTTATATAATTCCACCTAAACACCTAAATGATGTCCTCCAACTCTCTAAAGGCATCAAAATGACTCTTCAACTGCCAAATAGAAGAAATGACCAGTTTTAGTGATTTATCGCACCAGTTAAATTCTCCTGGCTGGGCACTATAGAAATTAACCAGAGTGTGTAGAGTACAAAAAGGGTTGAGTACTGATTGATGTTCTACTTATAAAGAACTGTAACCCTTTTGACTTTTATTATAAATAATTTTAAGTGCAGAAATTCAAAGGCAGGTATTACTGGATTAGGTGATGAGAAAGCTAATCACTGTCGTAGACCTTAATATGTATGGCTCTATTTTTTGGCTATACAAACCCTTCTGCTTCATATAAGTCATTCAAGTGCACAGCGTATGAAAACAAAAGAGGTATTTTGGTTTATGTTGCATGACTGCGACCATCTCTTGTTTATTTTGTCATTTTGATACACCTCATTTGTTTACATATATGTATTACAGTTTATTTCAGTATGCCTAGTCAGCAGTGCACTGATAAAGTGTTGCTACTGGAAAACCAGTAGTGCCTCTCTCTGTCCAGTTACTTTTTTGGATTATGTTCTCAAACCTAAATATACAGTTATGGATTATTTATAGAATGACGTGTCAGAATTGAGAGGCACTTGCCCAACATATTGACAACCTTTCAATGATGATGCACTGTATCTATTCTCCCCAAAATCTTCTTTATCCATTTCAATTCATACTTAACTGAATTAGCAATGTAATTTTGGGCAAACACAGCCATGTTTCAAACACTCAAAGGTTTGTTTCACTATACAACATTAGTGAATTATTAGGATCTACTTTTAAACATATCAGGTCACTTTTCTATAAATTAGATCCACATTAAAACACTTTCTTTAATTCGTACATACACACAAAGAAAATATAAAATACATTAATAAAATATGAACCCATATTTGTGTTAACACCGCAGATATGCTAGAAATTGTAAGGCTAAACCTCTTTTATGCCGTATTTCTTAAGCATGCTGCTTTATAATTAAAAGCTATAATTTTACAGAAACTGTAATGAAGAGGAGTCAGAGTTGGCCTGAACATGAGAGGATAATTGACCTAGAAGTGTGTGAGATGCCCATCTGGATCTGCCAACAGGGCATAAACAATGGGCTCTGTTTTACACTAGCAGTTTTCTAGTGACTTTAACTTCCCTTACGTTTAAATGAATGGTAACAACTCTATTGCTGTGTTCACCCCAAATGCGAATTGAGCGTTTTGTGCGAGTTAATTACATACAAAGTCAACGCAAAGACGCAAATAGACACGATCCTTCGCGTTTGGTGAGAACACAGCATAATGCTATTGTGCCACCCGATTCACGTCATTCGCATCGCCTGCCGCGAGTTTACGTTTATTCGCGTCTTTGCATTGACTTGCAATGTAATTTACTCGCTTTGACTGAATGGTTCTTTGTGGAATCAAAATGGATGAATTACATACATTCTTATCTGTCTTGATGTGATAGTTTGAGAGGTTTGTAAGCAAAGTAGTTTAGCATCTTCATCTCTCATCCTGTGTGGCTGGATAACAGAGTCAGGAAGTAAAGGTTAAATATGTTACAATCTTTTGAATATCCTGCAGCTAGCACTTGGCAGTTGCTGAGGCAACCATCTCCATCTTATTTCATCCATTGTATCCATCAACACTTAATACTGTACAGTCATAGCCATGAACAGATTTAAAAACACTAGACACTTTTGGAAATGGCTACAACTGTGAATAATACACTAACAACCGACTGAAGATCACACACTAGTCAACTGTCAAATCATTCCAAACATATATTTACTCTATATTTGATGTAAATAAATGCAACTATTTAAGAGCCAATCGTATTGTTGCCATTCTGTGTTTTAGGAAGAAACAACATGAGCCAAATGCATTTACATGCAATCTAGAAAACAGAAAAACGGCACACATATCTGATCTATATTGCCTTCTATTGATCTGAAAATCAGTTTAACTATAAAAGGCATCCTAATCTTGTCTGGAAATCTTTTTGAGATCTACATTAACAAGTCTACATTTAATCATTCACCATCTCCAATGGCTCACTGTAGACATGTATAACATGCTCCCTCTGGATCAATGTTTTCTTTGAAGAGCAGTCACTGCAGACGGTCAATTGATAGGGTTTCTGCCACCATCAGATATGATCAAATAGATGGCTTCTTTATAATTTGAAATGCTCATATGATTATTTTTTATCTCAAATTTGAAAGCATTAAAGCAATGATTCACAGTCTGATTTTGACAGTGCCTTGCAGATTCACCCTTCAGAAGAGTGTTCCTCTCAAACTGAAGCTTGACATTTACAGGGGCTTGTTAAGGGTGAGCACTCTTTCTCCATGGTCTGGGAAGTAATGAAGAGCTTATCCACCACAGATAAAAATAGGAAAAATAGCCACGCCTTACTTCCGAGCAGGCTTGACATTCATTGCCAGCCACAGCAAGGGAAAATAAATTATGTTTATTATTACTAGGCGTTTTATAGGCAAAGGCAGATCCTTTTATTGGTTTTCTTCTGTTGTTAATTTTCAGTTTAGACTATTTGAATACGTAAAGGTGAGGAAAGCAAGCTTGAATTGACTACGCTTTTCTGTTCATAAAATCAAGGAACTAATCGATACAGGGATGATAAACTTCTTTGTAAATCTGAAAAGAATTTAGACTGTACTGTTAAGACATGCAGAGCCAGGCCTGAAAAAAGCAATACAATGATGAAAACGAATGTTTTGTTTTTTTAAATACATTTTTAATAATTGATTGATGGATTTCTGGATTAGGCTTGCATTAGTATATTCAAAGAATAGCTAACATTGTTTGTGTGTTTTTACTGAACTGTATGTATAGTGTACTTACAATAGAAAAATATGGAATATCAAAGGTGGAGGAGGTGTTAGAAAATGATATTTCTAAATATACATTGACACGCTGGCTGCGTATGTTTTTCAGAGGTGTTCATAGGATAGAATATTAATATTCTCAAATGAAGCATGACAGAAACATTTTAAATTAGAAATAAGAATAAGAAATTCATTGTTTTATTAAGTGACATGTGTGCACCATAATCCTTTGATGGAAAAAAGTAGAGAATATATAGTCTAACATAAAAAACTACAGGTGTTGAAAATAAATCCTTTAGATTTGATTGAACACTGCTGCAGAAATCCCAGATGCACCTGCAGGATTCCATCAGGACAGGATTGACAGGATATTCCAATTTCTGCATAACCATTGTTGGAAAATCCAGAGGGATTAAAATCTTTAAGATTTTGATGTTCCTGCAGACTATGCCAAATCCTTCAATAGAAAATTTTATTCGAGAGAAGAACGCTTTTTTGACAGACTGATTTGTTCAGACAATAACTTTCTCTCCCTTTTTCATCTTGCCATTTACGTGACCTCATGTTTTTTTCAGTTGGGGTGTTTACACATGGTCACCTTATTTTTATTGACCAAATAGCTTTTCATTCATGAAGATAACATGTGTAAATACCCTACCAGATGCTTTCAAGATACAAGAGATGCCGAAGGTTTTTATCTCACAATTCCTCGCACACCACAAACTGTTACACCAAACAACACTAGACAAATGACCTATAAAATGTGACAGCTATACATACATAAATACATACATGTTTATTCCATAAACAGTTCTACCATTTATGTGCACTTATGTGTTTGTTTTTACTTTCAATAAATAAGCAGCAAAAATATACATCCTTTTATGCATTATTGAGTATAATGTTCCAACAATTGGAAATAACAGACAATCGTATTTCACAGAGCACATTTTTTTCTAGTTTCAAAGGGAGGTCTGACAAAATCGAGAACCACCGTGGTTATAGGATTACATTGACATAGTGAGTTTAACACATTTAACACTACTGTGCGCACTACATAGGAGTCACAGTACGGACACTGAGAGATGAGTGCCCCCCTGCCACGTTCCTGATGAAATAAAAGAGGAGGTTCTAATAACAGCTGTAATCTTTGCTCTCTCATGCCCAGCGTGAACTCCAAGACCGGGCCAAAGCTCTCTGGATACTGAAACAGTGTCCATGCTTCCTTTTCTCCAGCTTCATTTACATTCAGAAAATCTGACACTCAGCCCATAGCATGAAGTAAGTATAATTATCTCCTAGATCTGTCAAATATCAAGTTTCGGTACATGTGGTCCAAACCAGAATGTTTTGACTAAAAAGTGTTATATAAACAACCATTCTAAATGTAGTTTCAGATTTCTTTACAACATCAATAAAACGCTCTTATTTTTTCATTTGGCAAGAAAAACATTTCCAACTAGAAAATGACAAACGTTCACAAAATCAACCATAAAATGCTTTCAAAATTGGTCTATAACACAGAGAGTAAATCAAGCTGATGGCAAGAGTCATGGCAAGAGATCCTGAAAATCTGGATCCACATAGAGTTCTTCATTACGGAGTATAACTTTATATTGCCATTGTTAGGTAATATTCATGTTTAAACAACACAATACAAATATTTCACATGTATTTTGGGATCAATTCAAAAATGAATATTTGATGGCCTTTTTTCTCCACAATTTTCATGTCTGCATTTTCTCACAAAATATGAAATCTCAAATGTACGAGTAAACACGACCTGAAGTGTCTTGCAACAACTTACTGCACATCGTTTGAAACTGAGATGAAACCTTGGTGCATGCTTCTTCTCTGGCTTTATATGTGACAAAGAGAGAAAGAAATTGTTGTTGCCTATTTAGAATGGATGGCGTTGATGAAGACTGACGCAGCGGTTCCATTTTTAATCTGCTGGTGGGGGCGGCAGAGACACTAATGTGGTACTTGCGTTGACAGGTGTAATTGTGAGCTGTAACCATACTTCAGTACAACAAAATAAGAAACAGGCTAACGTAAACAAATATGTTCATTTATTATCAAGATTTGCTTCATACTCAAACTAAAAGAGAATGTGTATGTCCTTCAGGAGATCAACAAGAATCATTAATTTACCCTCTATTGTTTAACAACACCCACATGGTTTTTATACTTTATCACTTGTTTTGCTCAGTCATCTTTACTGGAGAAAGTTGGAGAAGCTGAACCTACTGTTAAACAACTTATTCTGTAAAAAGCAGATAGAACGTTTCCCCTGTCTCACATCAGCAGTTTAATAGCACCACAGCAAATTGAGTTTCTGTTATTCCCTGGTTGATTGAATCAACCTGCCAGCAGTATCACAGTTTCCATGGTCAAATGCTAAGATTGAATAACTTTGACACAACCTTGAGACTTCAAAGGCAATTGCTGGGGTTAGCTTTTTCTTTTGCTGTCTGCTAGAGGAGAGCAAGATGAGATATGTATAGCATTAAACCTTAAGCTGCTTTATGACAGCTAGAAACTGTAATTTGCAGATCATCTCTAGTCTGTGAGCAGAGGGTACTGTAAATCTGGCCTCTGCATACGTCTAGAAGAGAATAGAAAAAAATAAAGTCAGCTGAGTGTGTCTTTGTTTTCTTGTTTTAGGTCCCTCGAGCAGATGTCTCCTCTAATCATGATAGAAGTCAAATAAAACTGCCTGGTTGTGATGTTCTTTGCCTACTGTGGAGATGTCAAATGGATTTCCTGATGTTCTCTATTAATTGTGACCTAATGGTGTCATGGTTCACCTTGCCCTTGTACACAACTGTTCTTGCCATTTACCAATAATATATCAACAGCACTATAGACAGACATTTTTGTTCTGAACAGTTGCTTAATTTAAAGTCATAGAAAAAGAGTTTTGGATGCATTTACAGAAACTGCTTTGAGTTATGACAATGTTTGCATTAATGATAAAAATGCAAACATTTAATAATAAAAATGTAACCTCATAAGAACAATATACATGCTTATTTGTAAATATTTGGTTTCTAAACAAAAAATATTAAGCATGTCAAGGAAATGAATACATTTGAATCATTGTATTGAGCACTGAAAAACTATGTCATTTTCTTTACAGAATGTACAGCTGTATGCACCACAGTAAAACTGCTGCATGTACCTAAAACACCTTAAAACATACAGTGACCTCCACTAATATTGGCCCCCATGGTAAATATTAGCAAAGAAAGCTGTAAAAATGAATCTGCATTGTTTCTCATTCTGATCTTTTATTACAAAAATCTACAAAATCCCAACATTTAATTCAAATAAAACAATTTAAAGTGGAGGAATATCACATTGTGAATTTTTTTTAATACAGCCATGCCACAATTATTGACACCCCTAAAAATTCTTATGAGTAAAACATCTCCCAAGTATATTCCCATTAATATTACAATTTTCAGGGCACACTAGGGTGACTAGAACCATGATGTTGTTCTTGTTGCACAGGAGAATAAATATTACTAACACAAAGCCCAAACCCCCTTAATCATTCATCACAATGAGTAAAACTAAAGAATATAGTTCTGATGAGCAGCAAAAGATTGTTGAGCTAAACAAAGTAGAAAGTGGATTTAAAATGAAATTGTTAAAACAATACAAATGCCTATTTCCAACATCACATTTGAATGGACTGGAGATGTTGTAAATCTGCCTGAAAGTGTGTCTATATTGTATTAATGCACAGCAAAGAGAAGATTTTAGTGGCCAAAGACTTTTCAAAGATCACAGATAGAGAATTGCAGAAATTAGTTGCATTTTAGTGTAAGAAAATTTTTAAATAAAAATAAAGGAAAACCTCCATCACCACAAGTTGTTTGGGACACTGTTCAAGAAACAAAAGTTTTTTTTGGCAGCAATAACACAAGATAGGTTTGGTGCACACTGGAATAATAAAGTGCCCCATGTCCACAGTTAAATATGTCGCCAGATCTTCATTGTTTTAGGACCTACATTTATACCAGAGGTTCTGGACATCTTATTCAGATACATGAAATCATGGATTCTATCAAATACCAACAGATAAAGAAATCTTTAAAAGACTTGCTCTGCTAAAAATATTACAATGGGCCATGGTTAGATCTTCCATAAAGACATTGGTTCAACACAAAAATGAGACACTGATTACAAAATCAAGATCCTGCCACAGCCGTCCCAGTTCCCTGATCTGAACATTATAGAAAATGAGTGGGATGAACTGTAGAAGAGGGAGCACCAACATTTGAAGGATCTGGAGGAATTCTTTATGGAGGAATGGACGGATGACTCTCAATGTATTATTACAGCTTTCTTTGCTCTTATTTACCAAGGGTGCCAGTGCACTGTAAATATATTTGTAGTGGATATTACTTTAACATTAAATTAATTATTAAATTAAACATTTTGTTAGGGTATGGTCATGCACCGACAGTATCTTGCCCTTTCATCCTATACATAACTTCCTTTGAATAATAAAAATGCAATTATGCAATCATAAGATATTTCCACCATTACATAGTCATAGGGCACAATGCAAGGGTTATTAAACAGTTTGATGATACAATAACAGTGGCTATTCCCATTTGGTGGAATGAAAAATGTAATCATGTTCAATTAAACGTTCAATTATTAGAAAGGGATAAGCAGACTTTGCATTTAATTTTTTATGTAATTTCTCATCTGGGTCTGTAAATTGTTAGAACTTTAGAAAATTAAGCAGTAATCACTTAGGAAAATGGCAGCCAAATTCATTTAAATGCCCTATTTTAGATACTACTACAGACCAGAAAACATTATTAAAGGTAATGTTGTTCTTCCACTTACCTTTACATGAGTTATTTTCTCCTATTTAAAATAGAATGAATAATATGTAAATATCTTTATTCCTATCAAATTGTAAATAAGCAGAAAAATAATAAATAATAATTCAGCTGTCTTTAACAATATTGTCATCGGTAGATTTGTCCTAAATATAGCTATCTTTATCTATATCTATCTTGTATTTACTGCATGTCTTCTGTTTTATCTTTCTTCGTCTTTTTTTCCAACATTTAAAGGTTGTGCCTTGGTTCAACAAATAAAGCTAGACGATAATACTGTAGATTACAATAGGACAGCAACCACATAAAGTCACTGACCAGCTGCTAGCACCAGTCCTCTACATTTGTAGTCACAGGAGGTCATACTGTACACGCAGAACATGAGAGTTCAGGGCAAACCATGTTCCGCCCTCTGCGTATGGGAACGAGACTTTCTGTCCTCTGTGGTTTCCAATTGTCTTTTACACTAGTGACTGCAAAGATGATGAAATGAGACTCTTGGAGGGAGGATGGGCTGTAATGTGAAAACAGACAAGCATTCCTGAGTGGAATCCATTTATCATACATCAAAAGTATCATCAAAAAGGGCATTTGGCCTGCAGATTTCAATGCATTTTTTTTAAATGCCACTGCAGCATGAAGAGCCAGGCCATTTTTTGCCAATATGAGAACCTAATGCCTCTTTTTGATACCGTCGGCTTATGCATCCATATTGATTTCCTTCAGAGATGTTTTCACACATTAGATTTCTGAATGCATGTCCTCAGAGGGCGAACGGGCTGAGTAGGAAAAGCAAGAGGTTAGGATATTTTGAAGAGTGCTGGTTTTTCCCTTGTTGGGAATTGCTGCCGGCATCCATTAAGCATGTCAAAAACGTGTCAGATAAAAAAAGGTGAGGAAATCTGAGAGAACACAGTAAGTGTTAGTGAATCTCTCAAATGTCAAACCTGTAATTTGAGAGATGGAAAGTATTTGGTCGTGCCCGCTCTTAGAAATCTTCCCATCATCAAATTGCATCTGGGTTTGCTGAGCCCTGAACAGAAATTGGTTTCTGCCTACAGGAAGATAGTGTCGCTGCAGGGGCTCAACTCTGACGCTCACGTGATCACGTTGGAATGCAGGGGATTCATGAACAGTGGGCTTGGACAACAACGTCTGTGTGTCCCTCTGCCATTTATCTCTTTGATTTAAAGTTAGTGTATAGGGCTGAAATATGTATACGGTTAATCAGATTTTCTTTATCAAGGTTTCTTATATTCTGGTTTAAATTTGACAGTCTCGTTGACAAGCTGCAGCATTACGCACACCTTCAACTTTCTCATTAGACAGAGTGAGTACCAATAAAACGATGTCCAAATGATTTATTATAGTTTTTATGGCTGCCAATATATTAAAATTGGCAAAATAATAAAATGTGCTATTTTTAGAAGTAATCTGACAGTTATGCAATTATTATGAGATGTTCGAATGAATAGCTGTGATTCTGTGACAAATCTAAAATCTGACCTATGAAATTACAGGGTATAACACACAAGCACACACAATAGTATACGTCTTGTCTGTAGCACAAATCCAGTACTATAAGCAACAGCCATAATGTTGTTTGTCTCATCAACACAAAAAAGGAACACACCGTCCCAGAAAACCAAACACCAGGTTTACTCATTGCCAATTATGCAAGAAAAAACATAACAGCCAACACATCTGAGCAATTTGTTTTGAAGTCTTTGGTCTGAGTCTGCATCAGTTCATCACCATGCATTATTTGCTCATCAGGCTCTGACAAAATTCATGCTCAAAACAGTGTCACTATAAATATGATGCCATTTCATCAAATCTGGCCAAACAACAGTTTATTCCTGTTGTTTATTTTATAATACATCTCGCATCCCAGATGCAAAAATAATGCTTGCTGTCAAATGCACAAGTGTTTAACACACAGAAACAATACCGCCACTCAAATGCATAAATGCACATTTTTCTCCCGAATTGAACACTTACATTTACACATATAAAGCATTATTACATTGTCCATTCTTAATGCATGTATTTCCATTACTTTTGAAATGAGCCTAATGTCATGTGCATCATGCAGACCTCAAGGTGAATCATGCACTTGTGCTGGTTTTCAGCGAATATATTTCAGGCGAACAGTTGGATGCATCTGTTCTCATGCTGTTCTTAATGTGTTGTGTCTCTGTTTTTCTGATCTCCGCTGCATAATAAACAGAGAATGCGATTGTTATTTTTTTGACAAATGGGTAGACAATAGAAGTACGGAAATAAAATTCATTATTTTTAAATGATTTTCTGTGGGCTTTTACAGTTTTAAAAATACTAAACCTTGAATAAAATGTTAAAAAGAACAATCAGAAAATATTGAAAAATACAAGAGACAAATCTGTAGTTACAATTGCATTAAACCTCTTTGCAGCTCAGTGGTTAAACTAGAGTGATTTTATCATTCTGAACACTTTCTTTTTTCCATCCACATTCTAATCATAAGTGTTTATCAGCAGCTAAGGAAATGGCTTTCAGTCCTAGCACAGATTGTGAGGAGCAATGACCTATTTGTTTAGGGCAGCTAAACAGAGGAATTTCACAGCTTGCCGCTTTGGAGTAAGTGGTTGAGAAATATGGCTACAGCCATTTAGTCTCAGCATCGCTTGGGTTTGATTACCCAGAAGGAGTGTGGGTTGATGTTAAGAAACATTACTGAGACATAATGTTCAGTGCGTATGTGTGTCGAAATACAGTTATACACACACGTACTGTACTGCACTGTGCACACAACCCTCCAAAAAAGGCTAATGTCACATGTTCAGGCACCGCTCGGCACTAGGTCTGAATCTGCAAGTGACTAAGAATTCTGCAAATGCCTATTTTTTGTATTGTGTGCGTATTGCAACCTGCTTGAGAAGAATGCTATTGTATGAGTGCTTTTAGATAGAAATAAACATACTGTACTGCAGACATCTCAAAAGGTGGATTATTTCAATTTCATTATTCATTTTAAAGCCTCGGGCATATCTCTATACTCACCTTTTCACCTTTCACTATTCACTTTTTATGCTATAGAATAAAGAATGTTTGGAACATAACAGTGAGTTTATGACTGAATATTTATTTTTGAACTAAATCAGGTGAGAGTCCTTTAAGTTTATTATAGAGTAACTTTTCTTCATATACATCGTGCCTTTTGCTGACAGATGCAGATCAATAACCTTTATGCCGTAGGATGTACTTTATTCTAATAGGGATGTTTGAGGATGTGTCTTTGGAGAATAAGAGGAGGAGAGATCTAAAGACGGATCTCAATATCAAAAGCGACGTGCTGATAACTGAAGGAAGTTGAGTGATGCGATTCCCTTGCTGCTCTCATTGTTCTGAAGCTCAGAGAGAAAGGCAAGAGGCGGCTCACAGGGCTCTTTGGGAGCTTTCGTGGCCATTGAGTCTAAACAACCCTGGCTCTGCGGATCAGCATCTGGCCAACTGACAGTAATGTGCCCTGAAGGAGAGATCAATGCACCTCAGAGCATTTGTGCTCTCCCAATGTCTCTGCTTCAGCAGACGCTTTCTGCTGCTTTCGGCCATTAGTGACCAGCATCTCTCTCTTTCTCAAGCCATCAGCATTGAGTGTGGATTAAATGAGCATGGAGTATGCGAGCCAGTGTTCTTAACAGGCCCCTTATCTGAGAGTGAAAAAACTCACATCATCATAAAGGAACATTCATTATGCAGTAGCTTTTTGCAGTAGTTTAAGTGTGCAGTGTCACATACTGTATATACTTTAATAAATAAATTGACATTGACACTGAAATAAAAATCTTAGAAAAGATAAAGGAACAACAGGAATAACATTATCGACACTATCATTCAAAAGTTTAAGGTCACTTTTTATTTTTAATGTTAGAATAATAGTAAACCTATCAAAATTACTTTAAAAACACAACTGGAACTATGGGAACTACTGTATTTTATAAGAATAATAGGAATAGTAATATAATAATAATAATAATAATCATCATCAAGTCAATTATATTTAAGCATCTTCAGTGAAGTTTCTCTTTGCCTAGAATTTGTAAAAAAACATTCTTGGCATTTTGTCAGCCAAATTCTTGATTCTTAAATTTCTTTTTAAACAATACTGAAGGATTTTTTTTCTTCATTGTTTGGTCTAAACCCTCCAATTTAAAACTATAATGTTGTAAATATTTTTGTCTATAATTATTTAAAACATGCATTCACTGTAAAGAATTTAGTTACGTGGCTGAAGTCAATTCAACTTAAAAATATTAGTTAACCAAATGAATTTGATGCAAACATGTTGTGTTGACATAGATCTTTAAGTTGAATTTAACTCAAAAATTTTAGGCAGCCAGGTAACTTATTTTTTCAAGTTGAAACAACAATTTTTTACAGTGCTGTATATACAGTATGCTGAAGCTCTGAATGTATAAACAAATCAGAAGACTAAAGGTGAAATACAGAGCAGTGCTAAGGAAACAATCTCTGCAAGTATAATGAGCTCTCTGTTTGACACTGTGATTCTCTTCCAGCAGGCAGGTGATGGCTGCGGAGCAGAGGCCAGATGTAGATGTGGCTCTGGTTAAATGTTTAGGAGCTGATAGCGTGAGGTAAAGGGAGCACCGGTGGGGTGATGAAATGATGTGTCTTCTCTAATGTGATGACAGAGGGGTGGGCAAGAGGCAGCACAGAGGGCAGGAAAGTGGCAGCAATTCATTCTCCGGCCAAGGCCTATCTGGCCCTTAAGCTCAACATGCTGCTTGTTAGTCTGTACAACAGGGGGTCGTGTCAAAGGTCCTAAGTAATATAGAATAGTGTGACAGTGTTGCAATATTTTTTTTCCACCACACCTGGTGCTGTTTTGTGCACCTGTGTCTGAATGGATGTACTTGATCAATCTCAGAGATCCTGCACTTTTTCCATTCATTCTATAAACCTGCTTATACTCTGCAGGCCTAGTGCCATACACAGGAAGGGTATACCCTGGATAGATGGTCTGCATTCTATTTGTAATGATTATAAAAGATGCAATTATTAAAAATTGCAATTGTGCAATTGTTTTGCATGATGCTTGCAATATCAAGGTCATGGCTTTCCAAGGAATGCATGTACTTATACATACATAATGGTTCAAAGGTATGTTAGATGTTTTGGTCAAATTTCCTAAAGCTGGTAACATTGATCTATAATAAAAGGAATACGATCATTGTCCAGTAGCACACAGCAGCTTCATGACTATCTGTAATTCATCCTCTAGAAGAACAAGTGTCTAAAATGTATCTTTTAGATCTACAACCAAAACAGCTTTATAATGTCTTTTGATAGATGTGCAGTTAGCATCACTACAGTAGTGGTCCACATTTACAGTGTCATACAAAACCGAATCACTAAGAAATCTCAACCTCAATGTGGATAGAAAGAATAATGGAATATTGCAAAATCGCCCTTTGAGTTTGACATATAAGGCATGCAAAACACGACCACTATTTAAGAAACAACACTGACTGCTAAGGTTGACAAGCACGTCAAGAATATTTTAAGAATATCCTGAAGATGTATCGGGTAGGGCTGTCAGAGCATCAAAGTCTTGCAGATGAGACCATGTCACTTTGCGACTGCGTACTATGAATTAAACATAGCATGTACAGTGCAAATACATACCCCAGTGAACACATTGTGATAGTTCAAAACATTTTTAGCTTTTTTTTTATAATCGTTTTTTTCAATAACCAAGTGTGTAGAATGTGTCTTGCTTGACAAATCAATGATTTTGGTTGGCTTTTTAATAACTGTTAATGATAGCCTTACAGTACCTGGGAATCTTAAAGGAGAAATATTGCCAAGCTAAAACCAATATTATTGTTTCTATTTAATGTAATGCAATGTGTTTATACGTTTTAAGGAGGAAAAAACACATTATTTTCCACATACCGCACATTTTTAAGTGCCGTGTGCTCTGATTGGACAGTGGAGCTGTGCATGATTGGCTGAAAACCTTCAGCGTAAAGGCGAAACTTCCAGGAGGCCGAGTGTCAGTTTATCGCTCCTTTCACTCAGAGACGTTTCGTTTCATAACAGTTGCAAACACAGTCCGCTAATAACAGCAGTGTGAGCAGTGTGTTAAAACCGCATATGAGGCCAGACAGTGTGTGAAAGCAAAGCACACAGCGCACAACTCTCATGCTGGAGAGGTCATCAGTTCGCCTCGCCACCCACACGGAGTGGATTCGTGTTGGGCCATAATAAATACAAATACATTAGTGGATAAAGAGTAAAATCAGCATCGGTTTTGCCTTCAAACCTATAGGAGAATGAAACCAACGGGTCGACCAGAAGGACGCTTTACAGAGGTATGTTTTTATTCTATCCTTTGCATTTGCACGGCTGCAGCACCACAGCTGTGATAACTAAAGATACGCCTTCTTCTTTGCGTGTACATTTGGGCGGCATCATGCAGCGAACTGAGGTGAGGTGATTTAAAAAGCACAATTAATAATGTGACATTGCAGATAGAATAAAAAAACACTTCCTGTTAAAATGGCCCCTGGCTCGAACAGAATGTAAAACTCGATTGTAAATTCGATTGCTGTGGACTGCAGGCCAGTGATAGTCTTATGTTTATTGACGTGGAAATAAACAAAATATTGACTTATAAACCTCTGATTCAATGCTCTGCCACAATCTTTTTTTGGTGGGATTTATTCAGTTGATATATGCAATCATACTCATCCATTCTATATACCGCTTATCTTATGTAGTCACAGAAAGTATACTGGAGCCTATCTCAAACAGCAAGAAAACACTTTTGGTCAGGTGGCCTTGAACAGGCAAACTGCTATCCATTGAGCCAACACTGTCCATTTAAGCATTAATATTGGTTCATTATCATCTATTTAAATAACTGATGATTGACAGTCATAATTCATTCCAAACAAAAGATAAGAAAACATGAAATAGATTTACCATACAAGTGGAAGCTTCTGTTGGTTCATGCTTATCAAAGTGGGTCTCAGCTTTCTCAGTATTTTGTCACATTCTCTCTCTCGGGACAGCACAGCTCTGTTTGTTTAGGCATAATGCCCTGCTTAAACAGGCTTGTAATTAAGTCCTCAGTCATGACTCCTTTCTCTTTGCAGAAAAGCCTTCTTCTTCTGTCTGTATCTCCTGTCTGCACCTTGTGCTGTGATTCAGATTTCTTGCTCTGCCTCCTTATTGCTGACACATATTTCTAGTCCCACTGGTCTCCAGTCACGCTCTGCCTCCTGTTTATTAATTCATTTTCAACCTGTCAAATTAAAGAGTTTTCTTGGATACACTAATGGTTGCTTGTGAAATCATGTGACTAAACTACATTTGAGCATCTTTAGTGTAGTTATCCTTTGAAACGTACAGAAATGCACTTTTGGCATTTTATCAGCAAGCGTCTTGAGGTATCAGCCTGAGATGCATTTAAAACTGTATTGAAATAGTTTCAATCTACTGTATAGGATCTTATTGCCAGCTTTTTCTTTAAAATTCATTCCAAGACATCCATTTCACCCGATCTGTGAAAACCCAGACAAAGTTCTTTTTGTGATTTACTGTTTTCCACATAAAACCATCCTACATAATGTAAAGAATATTCTATGAAAATATAACACTAATATCATTAATAATGCCATGCCATGTTGTTAATATTAATGCCATGTTAAAAACTGAAATCATAGTAAAATTAATTATTAAAATCAAATCTTTGATGCTTTTATCTCCTTATTAGATTAGGAAAAACACATTTCAGACATTTAGATCAAAGGTTTTGTAAGGTTAAGGAAAACATTGTACGCATGTGACCCTAAATTTCTGAACAGTAGTGTCTATCATATTCAATTCACAAACATTTCGTATTCACATTTTCACACAGTGTTGTTTGGATATGAAAACACAAGCAATATGCACGAGCATGTGCGTGACCATCAATCCAAACAGAATGAGTATGCCAGTAAAAATAATGTGCAAACAAACAGTCTCTGCTGGAGTTATAAAATAAACCACAGTGATCCACAGCTTCCATGCAGAAACAAATGGCAGGACCACCAACAGCAAGCACAACAAACAGAAAAATATATGCTAAAAAGACAAACAAACTCAACAAACAGCTCCGAGGCCTGACTCAAGAAGAAAGTTACACAAACTCGGTTGAAACCAAGTTTTCAACCAAC
This sequence comes from Oreonectes daqikongensis, assembly GCA_026939265.1. Classification (NCBI taxonomy): domain Eukaryota; kingdom Metazoa; phylum Chordata; class Actinopteri; order Cypriniformes; family Nemacheilidae; genus Oreonectes; species Oreonectes daqikongensis. The sequence goes on along the minus strand of JAOTQM010000343.1, from coordinate 3,680,655 downwards.
ATGCTGGAAGTGTGACGGGAGAACGATCATCGTGACTTCACGTTTCCAATAAAAATCAGGAGATCATCACTAAAGATCAGTATAAAATATATATTTGTATATTATCTTTATGCTATTTGAATCTTATAAAAGAATCTAAATTAAAGCCTAATATAATTTCAGTGGTCTAGTTGAGGGATGGGGTGCAGGTCCAGTGTACTGTAAACATATTTCTATATTGTTATCTAACATTGTATACATTTAAATAAAAACACTTTCATAATTTGTCTTTTAACACTGCAAATACAGTCTGGCTAGACAGGAAAAAGCACTTACACTTACAATCAGATTGCATATTTGCAATCAGAGCAGTACAGGAGTTTCTGGTAGGTCAATCCTCTGATATAACTTTTTGTCTTTCTCAGGTGCAGGAGTGTAAAAGGGTTATGCTTTTCTGAAATGAGTGGAGCCACGCAGGGGACAGGTTCTGCAACGTGGGGAATATTGCTTTCAACATGGCCTAATTGGCTAAATGAATAATGGGCTTGCTCTCCTTTCACTGTCAGAGGAACAAATGAATTTGAGTCGCTCTCCAAAGAATTGAATCACTGACCGGCCATCTTAGAGAGCACTTATTATTTTGCATTCATTTTTGAAATTACAAAGTGACAAGGTCACCTTTGCATATATACTGCAAGTGGAATCCTGTGCCGTTTAGAACGCCAACATCTAATCAATACAGGCGGGACAGATCTGCACACTTTGTTTTTCTCAGCCATTTTAACCATACTAAAGTCACTGGGTCAACACGCATCACATGTTAGAGTTTATATGTAATTTAAGCAGGAAACAGCGAACTGTTGAATAATACATCATCTGTCGGATTGCATCAGAAAATGCCAGACATGCTTCAATGATACCCTTTTGTTTTGGTGTTGGCTGTAAAATAGTTTATGTACTGAACAGCTGCTTGGTCTAATGCACCAATTTCCATCCACAAATCCATTAAGACATCTCCAATTACAAGCGAGCAGATAAAAGATATGAAAAATTTGACAGGCGATCATAAAAATGTTGGCGGCGTTTATTGGCAGCGTAAAATTTTAGAAGGGAAAAAGCGCTGGCATTTACTTATCTCTGTATAGGTTACAATGTACAGTTTTTGTGAGAAGCATGAGACGATGTTTTTCTAATGGCCTTATTACACAATTTAATTTGTTATGATTTTTCAAAGTAAATTTAATTTTGCACAAAGAAAATTTGGTTTGCTTTGTTTTGCAGAATTTCTATGTGATCTTTTAAAACCAAATGTTGAATTTTGCGTATGCTATTGTTCTCTTGTCTAATATGAACATTTGTTAAGCCAAATGAAACCACTGAGTAAGATAAACATGCAAAATACAGCAAATCCATTTTTACGGCACTATGTTGCTTTAAGTGACAGCAGGTGAGACGGAAGAGGTAAAAAGTTTGTGGAGCATGTGAGGTGTGAGTAATCAGAAATTGCTAACCTACAGCAGCGAACAGCGTGATGGGTTGAGTTAATCCATCAGATTTCCTTTAATTGCCACACTGCTGTTTTTATAATGAGGGCCCATTAAGTTGTCACCCAGTGATAACGTGTAAGACCCTGGAGCAAGGAAATGGATTAAGCTATACTGACATCCCGCCCCCACTCGCTCTCACCTCCTGTCATTCATCCAGTAGGGCCTTACAAAGAGAAATGATAGAGGAGCGCTCTAACATAAAGAGCTCAGGTGTCTGTGCAGAGCAAAACTGCCTGGTGTGAGGACATCATGATGGTTATTCATTTTACATTGTTGTCAAGGACATCATCATCTTCTTTTTGAATGGTTTAAATGTCACAATGATGCTTTTTATAACGCTGATCACTTTTGGCTAATTAGGAATGAATCCTAATGCGCTGTTCACCTTGACTTCATCAAGCAAGTGTTATTTCCATCTCGACTCATAATGTATAATGCACTTTTTAAATGCTTTCACAAGCTGAATCGATTGCATGGAAACATTACTATAGTGGCACGTGTGCTTGTAAACTTTGGTAGAGACAAGTTTCTCCTCTAAAGAATTATAAATGTTTCGATCTAACTAAAAGTGACAAGCCAAGAGGAAAAAATTATGTCCAAGGGGTTTATTAACTGTCACTGTCTTATTAAGAAGGGTGTCTGGTGAGCTTTTACAGAGTATGGTTTCAATGAACTATGTTTATTGACTTTAAAACATTCACCATAAAAATATTGTCTGCTTTGCGATAAATTCCGATCTGTCCATTTAGATAATGAAAAAGAAGAGGCAGTTAATTTGAATCCATAAATATGGATCTTAATTTGGCACAGCCCTGGACATATCCTGGACTGAAATTTCTAGCCATGTTATTACAAATACAAAATCGGTCAACATTCATAAAAATGTATGTACAGTATATATTGTGTGAATTCATTGTACATGGCAGGTTTATTGTATTTGCATCTCTCAATTTGGAAATTCGATATGTTTTGAGAAATTTTTTCAAGTTAACATTCTATCATTTATTTAACCCCCTGTTGTTCCAAACCCACATTTTTTTTTTCCCCGTTTGTGCAACACAAAAAAATCCTGAATAATGTACTGCTGAATAATGCTCTCTATGTTTATGGGAACCGAAGCTGTCAAGCTTCAGAAATAATGCAAAAGCTCAATAAAAATCATTAAAGCATGATAAAATTCCATAAGCCTTTCATAATAGATTACAAAGCCTGCTGGAGCCATACAGAAGCTTTATGTGATGAACATAAAGCTACTACAGTATATAGCTTCCTCTGCCTGTTTATCATCATAAGAAAAGTTGGCGTCAGATGAGCTATCAATGGATCTGAAGAAATTTGAAACACAATCATGCCCTAGTGTCTGATGTCATCAATAGTGGCATCATGACATTGTTTGGCCACGGCATTGCCACACATATTTCATCACTCACCAATGATAACTTGCTTTCAAAGCAAGTGACTGTATTTCAGAATTAACTTCAATATTTTTGACAGCTCATTACTATACATGTTAGCACATTACCCCCCCCCCCCCCCCCCCGACTGCCTATTCTCAGAAGAGGTGAATCACTTTAAAGCCAATTATAAAGCACTTTTTCAAAGGCAGCCATTACACAAGTTCATCAATAGGATTACACTGGCCAAAGTTCCCTTGTTAATATAAATATAATTCCCTTGTTTATATAAATCCTTTTCTTTCAGAGTTATTTAAAAAGACCCAGCACTTCACTGCGCTGTTACGTTTCATCAATTTTACACAATTTGCATTTTTTTCCTCACCTGCTTGCTTTTTCTCCACTTTTGCTTACTGTTATTAATGATCTTTTCTGCATATAGTGCTTACATATTGCAATGAAACTTAGAGGCTTCCCAAATTTGGGAGTTTGTTGTTCCAAGTGTGCACTTTAATGTGCATTGGTGACCCATTTGCTGAGGGAAGCAGCATGAGGTGTAATTAATTTGAATGCCTTGAAATAGCTTGACTTAAAGAATTACCTTTCATGATTAAGAGCCCTGTTTCTCATAAACCTCATGTCTACCCTTGGTGAACTCAAAGGCACACTGCATTTTTATCAGGCTTATCCGATTTACTCTGTATGCCCCTTTATTCTGTGGTTATGTGAACTTCTGAGGCATACAGTACTAATCCAGATAGTTCTGTGGATAATTTTAGACATCTCACTACCGTACATCTAAACAGCATTCATTTGATATGAGATTCACCATTCTGAATCTATTGCTCAGCTGTCTGATCTCAAAATAATAGATGCATCTGGTGTATAGATGATTTCATTGGACATACGCGCCTGGTACGAAGTTAACTTTCGCTCTGTGTTTGTTGGTTAGTCTGGCTACTGGCTATATTATAACTATTTATATTTAATTTAATCTATAATAATATTCCTTTATATTAATATTGTATTGTATAATAATTGGAATAAATTAACAATTCATTTAATTTTATTGTATATTCATTTTATTAAATAAACATTTGTTGAATGGGTCGTGTAACTTTGTCGCATTTAAGTTTAGCCAAGTAACGGTTCTTCTACTGGTAACCCAAAATAAGCTAGAAATACTTTTAACTTGCTAGCTAATGTCATTTACTTGTTATTTCTTTTGCTTGTTATCAGAAATAATAGGGACTCTGTTTGTAGATGTGTACCTGCAAGTTAAGTTTGGGCCAGGAAAGCGCCCATGTGCTGTAACGTTTGTTTATTTTGTTGCTTTGACCAATACCATTGCTGGTTTTATAAACGGTTTGATTGTTTTCTTGTTAGGAAAAGTCACATGTTTTTCTTCACTGAAGATTCAGACGGTTTAATTCTGGTTAGGTCTTATCGTTCAAATGTGTTTATAAAGCCCCAGTGAACAACTTCCTACCACCATATGAATACTGCCTCATCAGTCTCTCCTCCACTGGAGTGTAGAGTCTGGGATGCTAAAGGGGGTAGATAAAGTACAAGAGGTTTAAAAGCACATGTTGACATTCCATTATGCTGTTGAGGTGCATTGGTTTTAGTTTAGCCATCTGTACTGCTGTAATGAGTAGAAGATAACCAAGCTGATGCAACACATGCAATTCATCCTGCTGAGAATTAAAGGGATGGTTCACCCAAAAATGAAAATTCTTTCATCATTTGCTCACCTCAACCCTGTATGACTTTCTTTCTTCAGCACAAAACAAAAGAAGATATTTTGTAGAACATTGTTGACCAAACAACACTGGACTCCATTGACTTGTGAGACACAAAGACACTGGGACATTTCTCAAAAAATCTTCATTTGTGTTCCACAGACAAAGCTGTCATACAGGTTTTGAATGACAAGAGGGTGAAAAATTGATGACAGATTTTTTTCTTTGGGGGGGCTGAAGTATCCCTTTAAGTTTTTGGATGGAAGGGACATTTGTGTAGCTATACACTCAAACTGTATGAAGATCAAGATACCGCCTCAAGTAAAGTGAAAGAAAGTCATGGCCAATTGTTGTCGGAGGTGATCTACTTACTTCTTAGCAACCAGAGCACCTACATAATAAAATGGCCTGTAAATAAAAAAAACATTCAGAGTGGAGCAATCTGCGCTTCTGCTCAAATTCAAAAGCACAATTTCAAAAAGTACGTAAGAGCAGTGAGGGGAAACTGATCGGAGAGGATAACAATGCTAAAATGGGACAATTTAAATCTTTGAGTTTCAAAGAAAAATGTTTTTCCTCTTTCGCTGACCTCTTTTTCCGTGCCTCTATCAGTGATACCCTGAGCACTTAGCCTGTGGTTTAGACAGATTATTCCAAATTCTCTATTTCGCTTCCTGTCATTGTCCAAACCTCAGAGCTTCACATCAGGCGATCATTCACCCAGAGAGAGTAATGAATTGGTGAACTGTGTAATTACCTCATGCACAATACAGGTCACTTTAATTAGCAACCCCTGAGATATGTGTGCTGCTATGGTGGCCCAGAGCGCTCGATGAAGGATGCAAGATATAATTTATGAGATAATGTGGCATGATCGCTTCTTTATGGTTCCTTGGACTGCAGGTTTTGACTTGACTTCATTACAGGGCCACTGCTTCTTTTATGTCAAGCTACGGGTAGCAATAAGCTGGTACATTTAGTTTAATGCAAATGACCCCCTCTAATGACCACATTAGGGATTTTTCAACTCCGTTTAGTAAATGATTAGTATAAATAGACATGCCCATGCTTGAATCTTAATGATGCACATTGTCTTGTCATCTTGTAGCGCCGTATTCAAATCATCCCAATGTTGCGTTGCCATAACCGAAAAGATTCCTTCATTCAAAATGACCTGATAATTGCTGTGAAGAGTTCTGTGAAATGTCTGAGCAATTACTGTTTAGATCTAGTAGAAGCTATTGTCATTGCATGCTATTCCCTTCTCTATTTACTTTTAGGTAAGCTTAAAGGAACACTCCACTATTTTTGGAAATAGGCTCATTCTCCAACTCCCCCAAAGTGAATAAGTTGAGTTTGACCTTTTTGGAATCTATTCAGCCAATCTCCGGGTCTGGCAATAGCACTTTTAGCATAGCTTAACACAGATCATTGAATCCAATTAGACTAGTAACATCGCGTTCAAAAATGACCAAAGAGTTTTGATATTTTTCCTATTTAAAACTTGACTCTTCTGTAGTTTTATCGTGTGCTAAGACCGGCGGAAAATGAAAAGTAGTCTTAACTCTGGGGGAGTTGGAGATTGAGCCTAATTCCAAAAATAGTGGAGTGTTCCTTTAAAGTTTGATCCATAAAGTCAATTCGTTGCAATGTTGTGACACTAAATTAAAGTGATAGTTCACCCAAAAATGAAAATTCTGTCATCATTTACTCACCTTCCTGTCATTTAAAGATTTTCTCTCTTCCACAGAACACACAAAAAATAATTATTATATATTTCCCTTTCACTTTCCATTCATAGTTCATGATTTGTAGTTAAGCTTGATTTGACACGCCTACCATGTTCATGCTTTCACAATGCACATACGCAGTACAAACATGGGGTGATTATCAGCCATTTTCTATCATTCACTTTCACAAAGAATCTCTCAAAGCTAAATAAAAGCGTCAATGGCGTCTCTATGCATCTCTTGACCATCATCGACTACTTAGTGCACATTTACTAGATGTACTAGATGTTATGTACTACCACGAGAGGGAATAATGTTCAGTTTTGGAGGGAAAAATAGGAAAACAGCTGTTCCAGAAACTATCAAAACATTACTTAGCCAATGTGCTTTCATAGATCCCCTTCTCGCCAAAGCCAGGGCCTGTCATTACCACCAGCTGGCCTATAGACTTGATTTATGACTGAATCTGTTTGGTTTCTGTTGCGCGTTTTACCGAGGGCCACTTCTGCCAGTACAACAACCTGCATGCAGGTGGTTTGATGCGAACGGATGAAACCGAGAAAACGTATAATGCTAGACAGCAGGTGTTTTATTAACTCGTACACAGTTAGAAATGTAACCTTGTGCACTGATACATTAATTTTGTGCCTGGGTAATTGAACATACTGTTGCTGCCTCCCAATATAGCACTGCAATCTAACAAACTGTTGGGTAATAGTATTAACAGGAACGACTGCAGCTCTGTATGTCTGAAAAGAAAATAATTATGGGTTGTTTTAAAACAAAACGCATTTAGTTCTTTTTTGAGTGTTTTTAGGATTCAAATTCAGAATCTTAAAAACTGAAAAAGCAGTACCCTTTTTTCCACAACAATACAAGCCCACCAGAGCTGGATAAAGGGATAGTTCACCCAAAAAAAGAAAATTCTGTCTCGAATTTCAATGCAATATTCTTTAGTGTTCTGCACAAGGTTCAAAATGACAAGAGAGTACGTAAATGATGACAAAATTTTTATTTTTTGTGGAACTATCCCTTTAACTAAAAGCTTTGGCAAAAGCTCTCTTCATAGTGCCTGGATACGTTATTACACTACCAAACTACAGTTTTGAATATAACAATTTATATGTCATTAGATGTTTAGTTTTATTACTTACTATTTCTTGAGGGATAGCATTTTGGTGTGACAGAAGCTTGTGGTGATGGCAATTTCCAGGTCCAACAGCATCTCTATGTCATAATTATAAGTCATGGGAGATGACATGGCCAGCAGATTCTCTTTTGCAATTTGTGCTCAGTAGGAGTTACATGCCTGGACATGGCAAAAACAGAGAGAGAAAAAAATGACTGCTTGGGCAGTGGATGATAAAACACTAATAGAGAAAACAGCTGTCATATAACCAGGCTTTCTAGGTCAGCAGTGGCAGCCGACCCAGCTAACAGTAATGGTTTTCTATTGATAATATTCTCTTTTGAGAGGGACAAGATGGTGTCACATATCGAAAAGTTATAAAAATAAGGAAAAACATAAAATGACAGTGATATGATCACAAGAAGTTAAAATTCTTGGTTATTTATTTAAAGGTAGGACTGCTTGGAATTTAACATTTCAAACCAAGCGAATCCTTTAATTCTTAAAATACAAAGGCTCTGCTCTTCTTTCGTAGAACAAAGAAGTCTTTTAGATTATGCATATTCACTTCATTATAAATAATTCACTACAAACATTGCTTCAGGGAGAGTCATTTCCTCAACCCAGCTGTCAGAAGTTCACCGCTGTGGGGATGTGGCTGCTCCTGCCTGTGGCCTGAGGTGAAAGTGCGTGTGTGTGGGTGTGTGTATAAACCTGGTAGATATACAATGACAAAAATGTTTTAGTTTGAGTTTAGTTCAGACAATTTTTGATTCTGAAAATACTCTTTGTAATATAATTGTATAAAAGCAATGAAAAGTCGTAGGCTATTATTGCAGAATATGGAGACATTTTTAAATTGGTAGGTCATCTAGAGTTGTTGTACACAATTGGTTAAAACAAAGCTGTATATCAGGTTCTTCCATTTTCCAGATGGACAAAATAAATAAAAATAAGCCTGAATTACATCATATCAGAAATATTTTTGACAGGCATAAAAAAAAGTTTAGTATAGAATACTCTTAAAAAGCTCTGGGTTATTTTTTGACATTTGATTTAATGGTGCTTTTGGCTCACAGTATTCTGCGTCCCAAATCCAATAACCAAAGTTTGTTGTCATGTTCGGAATGCCTAAATCACTTTTAGCATCTCAGTTCTTCAGAAGCTCACTGTCCTTAAATTAGGTTTCTTTTTCAAGCTCACGGCTGATCTCAAGAGAACAAACTGATCCCAAAGTCCATTATTTTTTATAGTTTTCATTCCTTGATACTGCTTTGCTTCCTCGGGTCTTCCTTATTAAAGCTTTACATTTTTTCCTCCCACAACCACAATTAAAATAACAACTAATTGTATGTGTGTTTTTTGAAGCTCATCAGAGTGGAAGTGAGATCCACAGTTTTGTGGGCCTGTGGATTGTTGTGTCTGTAAATGTGGACTGTGATTGGCAGCTGTGCCACTCTCAGTTTTATTGATTTTTCAATAATCATCCATGATTTAGCCATGCTGTTTACTGGTGACGAGTATGGATTTGTACTCTAGACGGACTTGCTGCACTCAAAGATTACTAAAACTCAATGCTAATGGATTGAGAATGCTGTAAAAGAATATGCACTTTTTGTAAGACATTGGAAAAGTTCACCTGAAGGATTATGGTAGTCTCATTAGAATCTTTTCAGACCCAAATTGATTATACATACAGTTGAGTTTCGGTTTTCACCCCCGTGGTTAACAAAATTGGGCTTTGAATCAATATGCTATTTTTAAAAGCCTACTATGGAAAATCCGAGGCATAATGACATTCCTTGTGACTTGCAGTAGTCATATGTCAGACTTATTAATAGTCTGGGAACGCATCTGCAGCGCGAGCTCCTCTTTAATCATCTCCTCCATCAGAACAGAAACAACAAGGGCCTGGCTTCATAACATCCTACATCTGACATTGTGCTGGAGATATTCATATTTCTCTTGTCTTATCTGCTTCAGTCATATGCAAACTGGTAAGATTTAAAAATGGGCAAGATTACAGGTGAACCCAAAAATGCTTATTGTGTTACTAACTGAACAAGATGCATTCAGATGAGCCAGTAATCCCCTCAACAGAGGAAAAACATTTCCACATTTAATAAGAAATGTTATGCATATCACTTAAAAAAACTACTTAAACATGCATGCAATGTTTTAATATACAATGCAACGCAACCTATATGCAGATAAACAGGAATGGCAATCTACCAAAAAATATGCCCTGACGCTCGATATACGAATGCCATACTGTAACAGAAAATAGATCTTATTCGCTGACAGACCACTTGAGTTGTGTATCCGCTCACTTTTTACAAGTGCCAATCACGCTGGGATTGAGTTTCTCCGTTTATTGTTGTGCGTGACCTTGAAAGTTGTTGTGATTCAGTCCAGTTTAGAGTTATTATTGTGAGGACATGATTCTCTATGGGTTTGCTAATTTATTTCGAATGCCTATAAATGAAGAAGACCCACACAAGAAGAGATCTGGCCTCTCTAGTGTGCTCAGCTTGCCAGACCCTATGATGAATTCACATTCTAAAGGTAAGGTCAAGCCCAAAGTCCTGCCATCACACTGCTGTCTCCTGTACAAAACACTAGCTATCAGGGGATCCGCTGTGCTAAGAATCTCATGTAAAGCAAGCTGTGAAAAATGGATATGTATTTGTCTCCGGTTTGTACTGAAATATCTTTTATGTCATGATCCATGAGTATGGCCTGACATGTTTTTCTTTTATGTTTACTATGTATACTATTGTCCAAGTCAATAGCAAAAGTCAATGCGTTTGTCGATCAGTCTGGCTAGTGGCTATTAATATTAATATTTTATTTATATGAATATTAAATTATATTGATATTTTAATAATTGCATTAAATAAACATTTTGTTGAATTTTATTGTAGATTAATTTTATTAAATAAATAATTTGTTGAATGGGTCGTGTAATGTTAAGTTTATCCCTTTAAAAGCAGACAAAATCAGTATGTGTATACCCTTCCCTTACTGAAATCTTTCGAAAACCTCTCCAGGACCAATTCATTCAATAAAAACATCTTGGGAATACAGTAGATCATAGATAATTAACCAAGAATAAGTAAACAGCATGTTCAATATTTCTTGACCTTTTCTGTTCAGCTTTGAATTCATGAAGGTTTCTACCCATGTAGCCAAAGAGAAAACAATGTTGCTCGCACTAATTGCTGACACAGATGGAAGGTGATGTAAAACCAAAATCTTGTTTACTCACAAATAAAGCTCACAGAGAAACGAAGACTGCAAGAAATATACACAGTAAAAGTTGTGGCCAGCAGACATTAGCAAGCTGAAAAGAAAAATGATTATGTTTCTTTAAAACTGACACACAAAGTACTGAGTGGGAGAGAGAGAACTCAAAACAAAGAACGATATAATTAGTTTTGAATCTTGAATCATGCCAGAATCTTGCCGATCAGCTATACAACAAAGACAATAGTTCTTAAGAGAATAATAAATAAAACCAAGGCCCAGTAATGTTGCCTCTCCCACTTCTTTGTTGATCCCTGACAATATATGCCTTTGAACAACTGTGCTTTTAAAATTCATCCACTGCACTCTAAAGTAGCATATAGAGGTTTTGTGTTCTTTTAATCAACTTTATGTTTGATATGTGCACCACTAGGGAGAGAAGGGGGCGGGCGCAAAACACGCCTTGCCATGTAGCAATCTAGTCGAATAACCTGCACATGCCCTGCAAAGAAACTTCACAATTCAGCACCATGAAGTTCAGCCAAGGGGAGCAGTGAGGAGCACACAGGTCTTATTGTGTTGGGAATTGAGCTGGGGGCCGACCGGTTCTACAGCACATACGGAGAGAAGGCAATGGTTATCATGGCAGACATCCCTTAACTAAAGCTGAGAGGAGAGGGGCTTGTTGTGGCAGTGAGGTTGTCATTCTGCAGATAGGTTTGTATTACTCAAGAGAGACGAGAGAGGGAGGGGTGCGTGTGTTTGTGAGGGGGCTGTGAAGCGGACAAGTAGTGCTGCATCATCTCGTGTAGTCATTTCATTTGTTTCATTTTTATTTATTTTCTAACCAACTTTGAAAGGTATGAGATGAGCGCCACGTTGATGGCAGCTGAAATGCTAGAAACTGTGGGTACAGGAAGATTCATTCCACTTCCATAATTTACACGAAAATGACTTTAGTCCCCTGATGCTGCTTCTATTTGTCTTTCCCTTGCTACATTTGTAGGAAGAAAACTGCATATAGACAATGGAAGCGAAGTCTCAAATCCAGTTAACTGACGGATTGTATCTGGAGTCTCATAAACACAACTGATCTACCGCAATTAATGTGCTGTAATGGACATGTGGCTTGGTTGCTATGTTGCCAATTAGCAAAGGTCCTCCAACAACCGCATACAGTAGGACCTCAAGAGGTTTAAATGACTGCAATATGCCGTCAAGAGCAAGTTTCTAAAGAAAAACCCATTACTGCAGTTCTTCAGTGTTCCAACCATGTGGAATCAAGTGGCATTTTGTATCTCCAACCAAACATGTGGTAAGAAAATGACATTTGTTTAAGCCTTGGTTGCAAAGATGTGGCCAGTCACCTGAAAATTGTGCTTGTTCGTATTTTTCTGTCACGGGAGAAAATACAATTTTAGTTGTGTCTATAGAGTGATCTCTTCAATCAACCTAAACTCCCTACAACCAGTCAAAACTAAAAAAAATTTTTTAATTCTTTATTTAATTTATATTTATACATTTGACAGACCATTTTATCCAAAGTGACAGAGTAAAAGCTATTCTTTTTAGTATAGACGGTTTCAAAGCAGCAACATAAACAAATGTTACTGTGCACGTGGTCAAAACTTAACTTCCGGTACACATCCACAAAGAATGTGCAGAGTCCTTGCAGATTATTTCTGAGGTAGTTGTAGTTTAATAATTATAATTTTGAAAGCATTATCAGCATTTGCAGTCTGTGATAATAAAAATAACAATTCTTTAAACAAAATGCACAACCTGTCATCTCAGTCTCAAGCAGGACGATGACTGCTAGTTCAACTCTCCTCTCTCGGTGGAAAGATAGACAGTGTATTGTTTCCTTTCGGGCCCTCGCACCATCTGGAATGCTAAATGGCAGACTCACCTAGAAAAGTGACACAGCTTTTCTGGAAGGACATCTGATGCAAAGGGACTGTGAAGAACTAAATCTGAAAACATCAAATGAAAGTGGAGGACAGTGGTACAGAATTATGAATTGAACCACAAATAGCATAGTTGGGATAATATACTATGCCATAAGAACGGTTTCTGATCACTTTTAACAATATATGTAAATCTATAATGCATTATTTAACATTACTGTATAATAACTTAGTAGTAGTAGTTGTCCCTGAACCTAGAGCGCTCTGTCCCTGTCATGTTTATCTCATATTCTCTAGCATTTATACTGAAATTGTTGATACGTCTTGACATACAGTACCTCTTTATTGTACTTCAACAAAACCATCCCCTAATGGGGATTTTACTTGTGAGATGAAATCTCATTCACGCACTTAGTGGCTGTCCATACAATACTTCAATTGAAGTGCACACACATACACACGCACCTTCACCTCAAACACCTCCAAAATGAGCGAGCAGACACTCACACAGCAGCAGAATTCAATCACATCATCTTTAATTGTTTGGTTTTCTGCTCCAACTCCTCCAACTCAGACAACAACACAAGATAAAAAGGTTATCCAAAATGATCCAAAGTTGAATTTTTAGTTAGTGGGACTTCTCAGTCAAGCTTACACTTCTGATTTCACCTCATTTCAACTCAATTCCAGAGGTGGACAGTAACAAAGTAAATTTACTTAAGTACACTTTTTGAGTATCTGTACTTTACTTGAGTATTATGTTTTCTGAGTACTTGTGACTTTAACTTCACTACATTTAAAAGACAAATATTATACTTTTTAATTAAAAAAAAATCAATATTTATGAAAAGGTCCAAAAGTAGAAAGTCGTTTCTATGTAGCGGGTTTTCCTGTGTGCGCATTTTTTTCTGGCTTGCAATCTGCTAGGACCTTTCACTGTTGCTAAGTATTTCAGTTTTTCTAAGCTCACGGTTTTCCGGCTAGCTTTGAATGGCCATTTGGCAGATTTTTTTTACCCAAATCTGGCAACCCTGGGATCTTCACGCTAAACTAATGTTACTACTACACAGCTGAAAGCACTACAAAAATGATAAAAAAGTCACATGTAATAGTATTGTGTGATTATCTGTGGGTTCAATTATGTGTGTGTAGAATGAACGCTACGATCAGGCAAAGATCATAGAAGACATTTTCATGAAAATGATCAAACTTCTGATCTGCTGCTATATCATTTAAAGCCGTTTGGAAAATGAACCATGTTTTTACTATAGTAACTATAGTTTAAGTATTCCTGCTGAAATAAAAACAGTAGAACCTTGCCCAAAACACAACAGAACATTTTATGGATTTAATGGTTATAATGGGAATTGTATTGTATGGATATTTGGTGTCTACTGGTATGTGATGGGTTCTATTTGTGGGATGTTAAATCCTATTGGAATAAAACCCAAAACACACTACAAAAAGGTATTTGGTAATGGTTTTAATAAAAAAAATCTAATTCCAATTCACAAATTCATTGTATTTTTCCAGCAGGGATGGTATTTGCAGTAAAACCACAGTATCCACAAATTTAACATTTTCTCTATAGTAACCATATTCCAGTAAAGTAGAACCACAGTAACAAAAGTTACCATAGTTTCACTATAGTAGCTATAGTTTATTTTTGTAGTTAAACTATGGTATTACAAATGGTAATAAATTCAACAAACACATGGCTTCTACACTTGACTATTCAAGAACCTTACTGGTAAATTGCTGCTAAAACTGGTAAAGGGAATACAAAAAACAAAACACTACTCATAAATACATATAGGCCTAGGGGGCTAATGATCATACAGAATTATATCTAAAATAGGTTTTGTAACATAAAAGCTCTTCATATCACTGATACTGTAAGTTTCTCAGTGTATTCAGTAGGTTGCTTCAGAGGCATACAACAATAAAACAATGCACCACTGACATAAAGGAAATTTACTTGAGTACTTTAAAAAGCACGTACTTCTCTACTTTTACTTGAGTAAGAATCTGTCTTTACAACTTTTACTTGTAGTGGAGTAAAATTTGACCAACAGTATCTGTACTTTCACTCAAGTAAGGAAGTTGTGTACTGCTTTCAGTTTTTTTCTGTATCTCTGTAGAATGGAGGGGAAGCATACATTCTGATAGATTCTGGAGACTAGATACTTGAAACATTTAGGGAGGGACTATGAACGGACGTGGTTTAATTTTGGTTCGGAAAGCTGCAATGACAGCTTTGCGGGCGTCCCGTGGAGTGCCAAAATCTCTTTGATCCTTTTAAGCTATGGCCTGAAAGTTAATCAGATGAACAAATATCCCAGTTAAAAGTCTTGGATCGTATTGTTAATGATTTTGTACCATTATCTGGCAGATTGTGCTGTATTCAGATGGTCTAACACGCAGTTAAAATTCACATAGGCTCAGATAAGAGCTTATTATTTTGTACATCACAATCTGAACTGCATTCTGTGTTAGATCAGTACTTGGCAGTACAGAAAAATTAATTTTGAAAATTCTGATGTCGTGCACCACAAACTAAAAACTTTTGGTTTAGGAGGCCTTACTGGGGTTATATGGTGAATAGGAGGAAGGAACTGGGCAGTTATACATTTCCACACTCAGCATTAGATTCAACATAATCCTTCCTTAACTGCTGATACTTGAGAAGGATGACAGAGCCACAACACCACTGCATTATTGAGCCAACCTCTGGAAATTGGGTCAATAGACAGTCTACATCGCTTGAATGATCATGTGATTTATAGTTCTAAGATGGGATCATTCTCATTCTATATTGGCTGGAGAAATTTCCCTCCCCACTTGGCTTCCCTGCCGACAGGGCTAAGATGGTTTAGTGTGGCTTCAGTGAAGCTGTAAGTGATTTTTTTACTCCCTAACCAAACTGTTCTGTGTTTTTCAAACAAGTATTTATAAAATATAGACAACATGGAAGAGAAGTTGACTTCAGTTGTATTTTGTAAACTGTAATGTAAATGCAATACAGACTTTAACAGGGTTTATGTCAATCGTCACATGACTAAACAGAGAAACAGATCTTGTTACATCCGCTTGTGGGAAAAAGTGTTCGATATCTATTGATTTTAGAGGTAATCAGCTAACAGCTTTTCATTTCTAGCATTTTTAACATTCAAATGTTAGAGAAAACTTTCATTTATCAATCTGTATATGTGATGGACACAGATTAAGTACCTTTGGTAGTTTGACTGTGGGCATTTTACAAAGTAAAAAATGTAACAAAGCACATATAAAAGACCCAAACCGGTGCGATGAGACCTTTTTCTTAAGGCATAAAATATATAAAGGACACAATCTTCACTAAGTTTTACTAAAGAGTCTAGATGAATATCTTATTCAAAATATTGATTCTATTGATGTACGCTTGCGTATTCCTTCAGAGACAACCTGATAAATCACCTTCCTACTTGATCTTGATGAGCTGTCATTTTGCATTCCCGATTCCAGGGGGAATGGAACCATTTGAGGTCAATTATGGAGATTGCTGTTTCAATCTCAAATGGGGTTACCCAGAAAGAAGAATTATGGGATTGGAGTTTGAGTTATTAGAAATAGAATAGCATTATTAAGGATGAACTGCTTTGTATTCAAAAGAATAATTTAAAGAAAAACTATAGCTCCATAATTTTCCTAGCCTGACACATTTTCCCTCCCAAAATTGTTTGCTATTACTGGAGACACGGTCAGCATGCATTGAGCATAATTCAAACTTCTTCCAAAGATGAAATAACTCTCTGTTTGGCTAAAAGCTCTTGTTGTTTATCAAAACCCACATTGTTTATCACATTTACATCCAGTCTAAATCCTGTACATAAACAATTCTACCAATTTTGTTGTTGTTGACTTTGCAAGTATGTGCATGGAAAGCAGAGAGGAGTTATTTGCAGAGACAGAAAAATGTAAATGAAGAAAAATATTTCTTGATTTCACCACCTCTATATTCTTAAGGCCACCTGAACACTACAGTGTGATTTCTAGTTTGCACAAGCTACAAACATCTATTCACTAGTGTACAACATCTCTTAATCCTAAAGCCAGCAGAGGGCACTGTGGCTCCTAACAGCAGACAACAAGGTTTTTGGAAGGACTGGACTTATAGGCCTACTGAATGCATGTCTGTGTATGAATCTTTTACCTTTGTGATTGACACTGCAATTATAGGTTTTGCATCTGAGAGGCCTCAGCACTGTGT
Organism: Oreonectes daqikongensis; assembly: GCA_026939265.1. Classification (NCBI taxonomy): domain Eukaryota; kingdom Metazoa; phylum Chordata; class Actinopteri; order Cypriniformes; family Nemacheilidae; genus Oreonectes; species Oreonectes daqikongensis. The sequence continues at coordinate 3,663,732 of JAOTQM010000343.1, read as the reverse complement.
AAATGGAATGGCAGAAGACCCCCAACCTGACTATGTGTGTGATTACTACACCTTTTCTTTTACTCTTTCAATCCATATGAAATTTTCTTCTGTTCATCCTAAATATCCATAAGGTATAATCAACAGTTAGAAATAACACTGTAATTTCAATCAATCGGTACCAGATGAGACATAACCTTCACGCATGTTTAATGGCAAAAGCGGATGAGGTATAGATTGTCTTAGCAAAGAGATCTTTTTTAAAAGCATACAGAACATGGCTTTCACTCACCCCAGGGGAGGGCTGCACTTCCATAAAGGAGCACCTGAATTTAAATTTTCACCAAGGACGCATCCCTCCCTCTCACGAAATAACATCACACCCAAGTGTCAGCCCTCAACAAATCCCACATACATTCTCTTCTTCTCTCTTGATGATTCATTTCAATATTTCTAGTCTGAATTGGGCCATAGAAAAGGCACCACGAAGGTAATCCACTTCATAGCGGGCAAATAAAGCATCTGGACCTGTGACGATGAGCAATGCTCAACCTCATGTCTTAAATTTTTTTAACCAAAGTTTTTTCTGTTCGTTTCTGCATTCAAAAAAGAGCATTCCGCAGTTAATCAAACGCGTGTCAGTCTGACTCTGCAAGAATGCTTTTGTAATGTAATTTTCGTGCAGAGAGAATATTAATAGATACATTGGCCACCAAACTCCTATCATGCATTGATCAAATATGCTAAGTTACGTGTAGGCCTAAATTAAAACAATTTTACCTTTCCTGCCTGCAACCCAAGCGGAAATGGGCCACTGGACACAAACATCACAGTTCACTCGAAGTTGATGCCGAACCGTAAGTAGGCTAAACAAAGTGTTTGACTTCTGTGGAGCTGCGCAACCCCTTTGGCATATTACATCAAGGTACAGCGAAAACGATTCGAATACATGCAGAGCTATCTGCTCAAAATCTGCAGTTTCGCGGTACTTTAGTCATGCTGATCAGTCTGCGCAGCTTTGCTTAAAGTCTGTACATTGGCGGTCTGTCAGAGCGTAAACAACGGACATAACGATCAAAATCATAACATATTTTTTTACCAGCCAATTTTTAAACAGGCACTCAATGTGTATTTATTTTTCTTTCATGGCCAGTAGCCAATTTCTAATGACTGCACGTACGTCAGTGAGGTGGGAAAGAAAAGACTAGGCCTATTACTTACTGGGCTCTCTAGCCTATGGACATTTTGATCGCTTGCAAACGTTGTGGGACTAGTCGCCAACGCTGATAAGTTAAGTTTAAACTTAAGGTTAAGTTGAAAATAGTCAAGTAGTGGGTGTGGTTTGCGAATCGCGAATGCTCAGGAATTAATTTACGTTTTACATTGCGTCATCGAGCCTGCGTGCGTTTAAGGGGCAGTTCACATTTCGCCTCTTTTGCGGGCACATATTTATTATTTTAAATGTAGACGCGCAGCAGCAGCGCTCAAATAGGAAGCGACGCGCATGCGGTGCGGCACGCTCCTTTTTCTAGGCGTGTCGGCGCCGCATCAAGATATAAATATATAGGCCTAGGGCTGTCAAAAAATTAATAGAAGGTTAATCGCATTCAGAATAAAAGTTGTGTTTACCTAATAGATATCATGTGTACTGTGCATATTCATTTTGTATTTATGAACACAAACACATAGGCTACATGTAGGCCTATATACAGTATATTTAGGAAATATTTAGATGCATTTATTTTTACCAATCATTGAAATTATATTTAAATGTTGATTAATTTTTATATTTGATATTTTTCTTAAATATATAGCCTACATGTATGGGTTTGCTTTTATAAATACAAAATTAATATGCACAGTACACAGACATATATTATGTAAACACACATTTTTATTCTGGATGCGATTAATCGCGATTAATCGTTAGACAGCCCTAATTTCAATTTTTCAAAATGAGCGAGCGCACCGCAGATCATGTGACAAGAACGAACCAATCAGCGTCATCCTATGCGTAGCAACAGTGTATTATGTAAACATTGTATCAGTATGAACTAACGATGGAGAAACAGCTGATCATAGTTGTACAGAGATCCATTAATAAATCCTTTACCGAATAGAGCTCGGGAATCTACGCAGAGTAGCACAAATACCGCCTCGTCCTAACTGCAAGCGCGGCCCGGTTGCTTAGTAACTAAAGAAAGCAAGAGAAAGCAACTCGCCTTGCGTTTGCGCGCGGTCTTAGACGCGAAATGTGAATCGCCCTTAAGTAATCATAACAGGCATTATTATAATAAAATAAAAAAGGTTAAGAAAAAAACTAATTATGTACATAGAGATTTTAAGAATTAATCAGAATATAGATGACAAATGAAGAGCTGATGAACATGGTCACAGCACAAGGAGGTCAGGTAATGTTGGATATAGCCTAGTGATGTTATCCAGTAAAATGATGTATTTGATTGCTATGGTCTGTGTATGGCACTGCGTATCTTATCTCATAAGTTAATTTGCAATATGTTTTCATTTACAAGTGTTTTTTGTCTGTTTAAATCTAGTGGTATGCTTATTTTTACATCCTAAACATAGACCATTATATACTAAACAAATGCAAAAGGATTCTTCAGTGTCACACTTCAGTATAGGGGGAAATTCACGCTATTAACAAACCATTAACTATGACTTTTCCCCCAATAAACTCTTAATTTGTTGCTTATTAATAGTTAGTAAGGTAGCTAGTTGTTACTATTGATTAGGGATGTAGAGTGTGGTCATGCAGAATATGTGCTTTATAAGTACTAATAAATAGCCAATATGCCAATAATAGGCATGCTAATAACAACTAGTTAATAGTGAAACTTGCCCCCTATACTGAAGTGTTACCCGCACATCTATTCTTTTACTGCATTAATCTGTTACTGACCACCTCTCTCTCACTAACTCTCTTTCTAATCTCTTGTCCTCCCTCACTTCTTTTCTTGCCCATATTCTTTTAAAATGGCTGTGTGCATTAAGATGCTAGAGATCTGGACTGGACCTGATTGGTAGGCTACTGTATGTGTGTGTGTGTGCTTGCTTTCTGGAACACAGAAATAATCAAGTGACATCAATCTCAAATATTAAATTAGTATCTTTCAAAGTGAACTTCCTGAATAATGTAATGTTTAGGTAGAAAAATAAACTGGCTGTACCAATGTAGTGTTTAAGAATTTGTTCACAAAAAGTGAAATGTACAATTATGCGTTTCATCAGGGCTGCTCGAGGACCAGGTGAATGCATGAATTGCTGAGGTAAATGTCAACACTGATTTGATGTGGATCTATCAAACCAGCAAACCGATCTCCTCAATGGAGCCCAGCCGAGACTGTCCACATTCTCAAATTGCCGCATTGCCCAGATATTAAGTGACATTTTAGCCGAGATCTGGAAGGATCTGATATTGAGCATTGCCTTTAATGTCCTAAAAACATTATCAGGTGAGCCATCTTTACACTTGCGTTTGCATATGTGTCCTTCCCTCCCTTTGTATGCACGGAAATGTGGTTTTACTGCTCTGTTTATATACTTAGAATCATGTTCTGAACTACACAACATAGCCAAACATGCACTAATGCAATAGATATCCATACCATTATCTATTTTACTGCCGCAATCAAGTTTTTCCATAACACTGTCCACATCCTGGAATGGGATTTTTTGATTTCTTGCCCCTCACACGTCTTCCTCCAATATGTCTTTGAAACAGCCGTGTGCATCATGTGATAATCAACCCTCATAAATGTCCCTCATTAGTATGCTGCTCTCAGAGTGTGTTGCCTTTGGACAGCACAGAGCAGTCTGATCTTTCCCTGACTCAGACCTCCCTGCAGCTCCCTCATCTCTCTTTATATCCTGATGTGCGCTGCACCCTCATTTCTGAAATATCAGTCTCATCGCCAGAACATTACTGCTGTCAGGGGTTAAATAGTGGAAGCTTGGCAGGGATTGATTGGTGGATATAGGGAGGTTATGATTGCACTCTCGGTCTGTACTCCCTGTGTTTATGTGAGGTCTTCGAAATGTCCCCAACCAAACATTCACTTTCCTAGATGAATGAATTCTGAATCAATCAAAAGAGTGTTCCCTCACTCACTCTCATCTTTTCTTTTTGTTTTATTGTCAGACCTGTTGGTGTGTTTGAAATACAGTTAACCTGTCAATTATGAAAAGTAAGTACAGTCATTTTTAAATCCCCAAGTACTAAAGAAATAACATAATTTGGAACTTTGGCTGAAGCATTCCTTTCTTAGAATTTCTAAGTACAGTATTTCTATGTAATTCTTACTCAAATTGAATTGTAGTCAAGCTGAACCCAAGTTATTGTCTGAAAACATATCAATCAAATACTTTTATACATACAGTATACTTACTTTCTTTTTATACAATTCTAAGTCTATGTAATTAATTCATAATTAATGTTCATTGCTGTATCTTGTCACATAAAATCAATATTTTTAGTTTGACCTAGAAATGCTTCTTTTCGTAGATAGAGCTTTCTACTCTCCTTAATTTGCAACAATTTATATTAATGTGCTCTTTCTTTTCAAGATTTTTTGTTTACTCATGAATATTCATTATTCTATTGTCCAAAATGTTACATTTATAATAACATCGGTTCGTATTCAAAATCTTTTCTCTTCCACATTTGAAACCAAGAGATCTCTTGTTCTTTGCATGACCTTAACATTCCATAAAAATGAAAAAAAAAAGAGCTGGCATTTAATAATGGTCTTCATTCCTGATGTATAAATAACTTAATACCGTGTTCATAACATGCCCTGTTTGCCAGATCTATTCCAGAAAAGCAATGAATACATTAGGGTTTGTTTTTGAGTGCTTTTTCACAGTGTCTGGCATAGCAGCTTCCATTAGCTTCATGAAACAGCTTTAATTGTTGTAACTTGTTTTAAATAATGTTGTAGCATGATCTTTGAAGTAAACCACAGTAAATTGTACTTGAAGACAGCATTGAGCAGCAATTACCCTCCAACATCCTCATGACAGACTATTCAAATTATGTCTGTGTAAACTGAAGCTTCACAAATCTAATGCGTGTGTTGCTCCTCTGCTATGTGGGAAGCTGTACTTATATGGACCGATTATCCAGCTTGCAGTCTTGTCAATAAGAAAACAGGTTGACAGAGCTTCCAGTTTCCAAGGCAACCGCACAAAACATGATAAACTGATTGGAATGTATCTGCAAAATATAGTCACAAAGTAAGAGGCCAAAGAGGACACTGCAGGTGGGATATATTTATTTATCTTCGGCATACTTATTGTGGAAGATTTTAACTCACGTTACAGGTGAGCAATGTCAAAAAGAGAAAAATGCTAAAGTCCAACAGCTCACAGGTCAGGTTAGGACTTCAGAAAGCACAGAGGATGGCTGTCACGGAGAGACGGGTGCAGGTAATGGGAGAAGGAAGGTGTCAGTGCTCATAGATGTGATGAAGACATGGTCGATAACTGTCACTTAGCCTTATGAAAAAACACATTCGGAGCAGGATGAAGAAATGGGCTCACGCAATTGTGGTTTCACTGAAGCTGATTGAAAGCTGATTTGGTCGTTTTTCATTGATGGTTAGTGGTAAATACCCGTTCACATCGAGAATGATATAAAGATAACTATACTCTTAACTATAGTATTGTACAAATGATATCCAACTTCACTCTTTATTCAAATATTTTCTTTTTCTATTTGTAAATTATTGTAAATAAACCCTACCTTACATATTTTACCCTTTGTTTTAGTGCTTCTGTTATGTTAATTTTTTTGTGAGCTTTTTTAAGACCCATTTTTTCTAAAATGCTGTGTTTTGCCAAATAATTTTATCCAATAAACACCTGAAATGTTTAGTGTTTACCTCATAGTTTGATGGTTTATTTTAACCCGAGAGGGGATTAAAAGCAAATATTGTGCAAATATGCCACCAACATCACTTTTGGCCACTACTGTATTAGCATCCACCCGAACAGACAACATTGGTTATTATGCTGTTTTACATTTTGAACTTTTCTGAATGTGATCCCAATTATAAAGTTCCTGTGTATCTTTTATGTATGGAGATTTGCTTAATAGGACTAGGTGTTATAATCCCAATATTTCAGCACAGTTTAATTGCCCAATGATACATTTTCCATGCTTTAAGAGTCAAGGCTTCAATGGGTTCATCAGGTAGGCATCCTCTGTGTTTTAGGGAAATAAGATACTAAATAAATAATATATTATACTTACCTTTCCTTGATATTATGCGTCAGCCACCTCATGTGTCCGATTCTACCTTCTTCACATTCAATATCCTGGGTGAAAGCTGCTTTTTGGTGAAGTGCTGCTGATAATGACTTTGTAGGGTTTCCAACTATGCAACATGCTTACCATTTAATACGTGTTTTGTCCATTGGGAGGCATTGTGATACCTTTATATTAAGAGCACCTGTCTAATTAGAGGGTATGTTTGGTGACAGGAAAGCAAACAGTTTTTGACTGTGACTGCGGTTGAGCTACAAGTTAATCCTGCTCACTATAGCTTTGGTGTCAATTGGAAATATTGTGTTGGACTGAGTGTATTGTATAACCATGCAAGGAATAAGATGGATTATCGACAATGGGTATGCTATGTCTGAAAGGTACGAACTGCACTGTGGTATGTCATGAATACAAAGGAGAGCTCACAGGGAGCGATCGGCAAGAACTGTTGTATTTAGCACAATTAAAGAAACATTTAGCATTTAACATCAGTGTGCATGCCCATTTTTCACATGTCAGTTACTCGCTTACTTCCGTCACTAGCATATGGCTCAGTGGAAAGCCGTAATATTAATAAAAAACTATGCTACACAAACAAGCGAGCATTTAAACGATGACTTTGCTTCAAAGATCAGCTAATTTGCTGCAAGTGGATGAGACGCACATGGACGCCACTTTGGAGACGGAGGCTTTAAGGATCGTGAGTTTTCAACGCAATATGGATTTGCTTCTTGGACATTGGATTTTGCTGTGGAAACCTGATTGCGAGTTATGGATTAGATGCTGTTCCTGAAGGATTCATTCTGGATTTACTTGTTGTTCCTGTTGGATTAATGTTGGATTTACTTCGCTGTTCCTGGTGGATTGGTTGCTTCTGGGACATTGCATTGGTGCTGGATCAAAAGGTACTGTGGCAACAACATATGCTTAATGGCCATTGACTTTGTGTGCACAAATTACATGTAAATCCAATGCATTGGTGACAAAGGGGTTAAAAAAATTATTTTGTCTTTGCTTTGCTTGGTGTAAACATTTTGGGTACTCTCTTCAGTTGTTCGATCACTTTTAGAAATTGTTGTTGCTCACTAAAGTGAATGATGGCCATTTTGGCTTCAAAAAGATCCTCCAATGACAAAGACTGTCCTCTTTGTTTTGTCTTGAACAATGTACATCTACAGTAGGTATAGTAGCATCACCATCCTTTCTTAATGATTTCCAGTGCATGCTCTCTGTCCACCATCATCCCGCTGATTGGGCAAATGTTTTTTGTTCCTACGCCTTTCACAGACGATATATAATTATATAAATACCAATGTTTCATTTTACTTATTGATTGCTGTCAGGATTTTCAGAGACTTACAACCAGCATGACAAAAAACATTTCTGGACAGGATTGCCTACTCTGCCTTTAAGTGTTCCAGTGATGGAACAGTGACGTTGAACAGGTTAACAAAGGGCACTAAAGTAATCTAGTAAGGAGGGATGTAACAGTATTACATTACATTTATGCATTTGGCAGACGCTTTTATCCAAAGCAACTTACATTGTATTATACTATACATTTGTATTTGAGTATATGCAATCCCTGGGATTGAACCCATGACCTTGGCGTTGTTCTAACCACTGAGCTACAAGAAAACTCTAGCAGGAAAGTATTATCAATTTCGTGGTATCATGGTATCAATAGCAAAATTGTCTCTATATTATCGTGGTCACTTGACTGTATGAAATGATAGGTCTTCCAGGCAAAAAGTTTCAGTTTCAAACCGTCTTGACAGTTTTTTACAGGGATCTGGAGGGTACATAAATCTGTGAGCGAGTGAAGGTAAGGGGGTGCCGAACCAGTGGGGGTTTTGAAGGCCAGGAGCAGAGCTTTGAATTTGATGCAAGCGACTATTTGATTTAAGCGACTATAGCCAATATAACCTGGGAGCGGAAATTCTCGCTTATATTGCATTTTTTTGTGTGAAATAATGACATACAATGACATTGTTTTTGGAAAGACATCCAAGACATCAAAAGACAGGCATCCATTGTATGATGACACCAGCTCTTACATAACTGCTGAAAATCAATTCACAATGTCCAAAAACATCCACCAAATCTCTTTACCTTCTTTTAGGTAAATATTTCATTACTGCCAAAGAACGGAAATGCTATTCATGTCAGAGGACATGGACAGAACACAGGATGTCAGATTTATTTGCAATTAATTTTACACAGATAAGCTTCTTAAGGAAATGTTTTGATTCTGTGCAGGTCTGGGCAATACTCCAGACGCCTGTCAGCAGAACAGCAGCAGGCTAATGAATATCTTTTGGCAGGCATCACTCAATGGTTCTGAGGGATGAGAGAGAGAGAGAGAGAGAGAGAGAGAGAGAGAGAGAGAGAGAGAGAGACGGGAAAGGTCATACATTTCAGTGGCTTGGAAACACACTTAGCAGCTCACTCAGATAATCTACACTTAAATTTACATGTTGACTAAACAACTCAAGCAGTGTAGTCAGCGAAATGATTGAAACGAGAAAGACAAAATTGATGGTATGATGAGGAGTGTTTTTAAAGCTGTTTTCTCATTTCTGTCAGAAGACAACGGGACGGGGTCTATGGGTGATGCAAAGAGAGAGGTAAGGCCTCTGCTGTCAGTAAATCTGTTTTGCTTGATTGATTTTAGATTAGCAGTTTAATGAAAACAGACTGTGTTTGGAGAAAGTGCTCTTCTGCTATCGCTCTATCAAACGCACTGTCTTGAAGGGAGCAACATCGCTCTGTGGTCCCATTAGACAAGGCAGGACATGCAGTCCTGATAGCAGACAGATAATAGAACAGTAATGTTCTTCTGCATCGCAGAGAACGTTTGTTTAAGGTGGCACACAATTAAAGATTAACACTTATGCATACAAGGAAAGTAATGTCGTGTCTGTTTTTGTTTGTTTGTGTACTGGTATTGTATAGTGGAATTGCATGCAAAACTAATGAATGTTGGGAACTGCAATGTGTGTGTGTTTGTAAAAATGGCCTCCTGCAACTTTGCAAATGCAACATTCACATTTCTTTCTTGTGCAGAACACAAAAAAATGTTGGTGGTATAACTGAACAACAGTGGTATCCTATTCACTTTAATTGTATAGACACAAATCCAATGCAACCGCTGCTGTTCGGTTAACAACATTCTTCAAATGATCTACTTTTGTGTTCTTCAGAAGAAAGAAATTCATACAGGGTTGAAGTGACAAGAGGGTGAGTAAATGATGACAGTATTTTCATTTTTGGGTGAACTATCACTAAAGTGTCTGTGGTTTTAATGTAGAGCATGGTAATAGAAATGCTAAGGTCATGGGACTGATTTCTATGATTAGCATGACCTTAGAAAACTGACTGTAAAAGGCTTTGGTTGAAAGTGTCTCCCAAATGGCTAAACATAAAAATGTTATTAATTATATTTTCTGTGCCAAAAGCCAACTTAAAAATGCAATGTATGTGATCAGGACTGCACGAGGACTAAACAAATGCCCGACAATGTACACTTAAGAAAACGTTATTGTTGATTTGGTTTAAAAATTTTGAGCCAGCAAAACCTCCTCGATAAAGCATAGCCGAGATGGTCCAAATTCTCATATCACACGACAATGGCCGATATCAAGTGACATTTTGCCTGAGACCTAGAGGGATATGAGTCTAGGAGCAGCACATAGATCCCCAACAAATGGGGCCTGATCTGGATAATCCTTTACGCTTCTTTAACAAATGGGTCCAAAGCTGTCCAAAAAGCCTGTGTCTATATCTCCCATGACTGTGGATTTAGGCCTTACATGCTGTGTCTACATGTATAGGGAGATATTAGAGGACAATGTCAATAGAGCTTGAAATTTTAAAAGCAGACGCTTCCTTTCAGTGATTTTCATGCGATTCCTATTGTGTTTGACATTTTTCTCTGACTTGTATACATTGCAGAAATGTTTCACCCCGTTGTGTGAATATAAAGTGATATAAAGCATTACATGTGTGCTTCTAATTTTAATTTTAACCTTTCAAGTATCAATGCCTTCTGTAAACCTTATTTACAGAGAGCTTCATTAAAGACTCTTGAACGAATTCGTCTTTTCCAGGGCCACTCCAGCTTGTCATTCCGTTCAGTTTTCAATGAGTGTTGTTTAATGTGTAATGTTTGTCACCATCAATAAATAAACAGAAATCAGGGTTGAGTGGTGCTTAAAAAACAGCTAATTCATTATTTACTTGACTGACTGAATAAAACATGCGCTTAATGGTTTTTAATCAGCTTCTCAACTGTCATACCCGTGGAACTCGACTGTATACATTACTTTTATATATACAGACATAACATTATGACCACTGACAGGTGAAGTGAATAACGCTGATTATCTCTTCATCACGGCACCTATTAGTGGGTGGGATATATGGGCAGGAAGTGAACATTTTGTCCTGAAAGTTGATGTTATAATAAGCATGAAAATTTGGTAAGCGTAAGGATTAGAGCGAGTTTGACAAGGGCCAAATTGTGATGGCTAGATGGCTGGGTCAGAGCATCTCTAAAACTGCAGCACTTGTGGATGTTCCCAGTGTGCAGTGATCAGTATCTATTAAAAGTGGTCCAAGAAAGGAACAGTGGTGAACCAGCAACAAGGTCATGGGCGGCCAAGGCTCATTGATGCATGTGGGGAGCGAATGCTGACCTGTGTGGTCCAATCCAAAAGACGAGCTACTGTAGCTCAAACTGCTGAAGAAGTTAATGCTTGTTTTGATAGAAAGGTGTCAGAATACACAGTTTGTTGCGTATGGAGCTGCAAAAGCGGGACCAACACAATATTAGGAAGGTGGTCAATCAACTTAAATTCACACTTTTTTAGTTACGTTTTATTGAACTATGTGGACCATTTAATTGATTAACCTATTAAGAAAGAACGTCCAAAGTTACAAGATGAGTTATAAAGAAAAATATAAGAAGTACAGTATATGCCTAAATTTAAAATATCAAAAGTGTTACCCAAAATGAGTACATGCTTTAACCTGCCAGCTCAACAACTGGTTCTGTACTGTGTTTTCAGCAGATGGTAGGAAAAAAACTCCCAAAGGACTTATCAATTCTACTTCTGATCCATTAGATCTAGTATAACCCAAGGAATCTATAGGTCACTGGGATTAAGTCTGACATTCTGACTTCATAATGAAAGGATAGGAATGTGTCAGTGAGGGAGAAAACTGGCAAAACAGGAGTTTGTGTTATACACCATGAATTTACTGTAGTTTTCTTCACAATAAATTAAATAACACAATGTGGAAAAAACCTCTTTAGTTAAGATGTGTGTTGATGATAAAAATAAGAAAGTTATTTTAATCTTTTTTAAATGCAGCATTTTATAATATGAAGAGTTTGGTTCCAAAATGCAATAAATCCATTTTTTTATTTTTTCAAAATTCATGTTTTTTATTGTTATCATGTTTTTATTGTGTTTTATTGTGTTAGTAGCTGTATTTTTTTTAGTTATTATGGCTTAAATCAAAACTAAACAACTGCAGTTTGATTGATATTAATTGGAATAATGCACAATCAAAAAACATGATTTTTGCAAATTTTTGAAAATGGATTTATAGCGTTTTGGAACCAAACTCTTCATATATTAAATCCAAATTTACTGTACCGTATAGCCCTAATATTGTTTATGATAAAGTGAACACATTTGTATGATCGTGCTGTCTGTAAATTGCGAGCATTGGAAGATAACTTCTTTTTTATAGCACATAACCGTGTTCCAGACGGTTTTCTTCTTTCTTGCTGTGGTGCCCATTGATCTGTGAAAAAGCATTTCAGTATCTGTAACATCAGTCAGGGACAATTCCGTCTTTATCTCATATCTCAACAACCCATCTCATTGATTGGCATTCGAAAACATCTAAATGAATGTATTTGAAAAGCATCAAGGCCCTTACAGCCTCTGTTTTGTCATTTGGTTTGTACGCAGTAATAGAGTCAATGATTGCATGCACACACACACTGACATTGCTACCGAGGGCTAGAATTACACTAATGTACATCTTGTGCCATATGTGCACCTGTTGACCACAGTTATTAATAATGGCCTGTGCATATGATCCAATACATAGCGTCTACCTCCATCAGATTTGTTGCATGCATGATTGTTTGGGTTTCTTGATTTCATACGTTGCAGTTTGTCACCCCATGCATTGTTAGGCTGGAAAAAATATAAATATACAGAGAGCCTGCTTGTTGATGCAAATTACAGAACTTTAGGATAGGTGCCATCAAATGTTTATTTCAACAACATATTGTCGATGAGTTTTTTTAAGGCTGTGAAATGTTACCAGACTGGACAAGTTCAGTTTTGTGATTGGTGGTGGGTTTCTCTTTATTGAAATGGATTTGCATATAAAGGCTGTTCTGTCTCCATTTTCTGCAAAATAAGTCTAACCAGATCAAAATATTGGATTTGCTATAGAATCCTTAAAGTTAATGTTTGTAATCGTGGGTCTCAATTATGAGAGGAAAATCAGAAATCGGTCACCTTTGCATGTGTATAAGGCCTGCAGCTGCTTATGATATGGTTTGTGTTGTCAGTATGTTATTTGATAGTTGAGATTTTTTTATTTTCCTTTGAGACTTCAGACAGAAAACCTTTCATTTCTGTCAGGGGCGGTTCTAGACCCTTTTTAGGCGGCTTCAGCTCCTCTGTCTGTCATCTTAGCCCCCCTAAACCTATCAGCTCTCAAACTATTAAAATACAGTGTTTCCTATACATCGCCACAATATCAACACTGGCCGCCACTAATAGATTTTCCTGATTTCCTCTTTACATTTCTCTTTTACTATTTAAAACAGCAAATTCATTGTAGAGTCTCGAACAGCGTGTTGACGCTGGAGCGTCTCTTTCACATGTTGTGTACAGCACCTTGGTGCTCACATGACAGTAAACAAATTAAAAAGTGGCATTAATTTTAATATGCATTCCTCTGTGTACTTGCTTTTCCACATAAACGTCAACAGTCACAGATGTTACTGACAGAGAGGACAGCTGACCGAGTTTAACAGGATTTAAAGCAACACTATGTAGTTTTTTTTAGTAACAGAGAATTGCGCGTATCAACCACACCGGGGAACTCGTGAGCAAAAGTTCTCTAGTGTTGCTTTAACTGAACGTTAGCAATTTCATATCCCACACTCTCTCTGGATTTGCTCGGTGTGTGTGCAAGTCCTCGCCCTCTGCCAATGCGTTTGGTGCGGTGTGACTGCACGCATTTAGTTAACTGTGTAACAGTGTATTCTTGCCTATTTCTGAATTAATAAAATTAATATAAATTCTTTAAGAATTTAACAAAGAATAAATAAACCTAAATAATACTTAAAGCACCAACCGAAGGGCACAGGATAGATGTCTTTGCAGATGTCTTTGTACAAGCACCTTTTTATGACCAACAGTTACGTATGAAGGATGAGCGCCCTCTAGCACCAGCAGCTTATGATTATGAAGTACGGTTATTCCATTGTTTAAGCTTGTTAAGCACTCTTATGCATTTAATTCTTCGTATTTGTTATAGTATCAATAATTTAATTAATATTTATGGTTTTATAGATATTTTTGAGCCCCTAAAAAAAACCCCATCCTGAAACAATTCTCAACCATACAAAACACAACACACAAGTGAAAGTACAGTCACAAGTATTTATTGCATAAATTGACCAACAAACAGTATAAATCGTGTTGCAAACCTTCTGAATTGACTTACACGGAACGGAAGTGACTTAACACGGAAGTGACTTAAACTGTAATTCATCAACTGGCCGCTAGAGTCTGGCTCCATAAGAGAGCAGAATCTCATTGAGCTCCATGTTAAAATGCAGCAGAAAAAAAAACATGTTTACATCCTGGTACAAAAAATTATTTTGGTTTATATAGCTAATTTTGCCCTTCATGACAACTGTGAGATGAGTGAATTTTTTTATAACTTATCTGTTCAAATTATATTAAATGCACTTGAAATTAAGGGAGTGGTAACAGGTGGTTTCAGCCACCAGGCACCTCAGGTCTAACCACGTCCCGCCTCTTTGCCCATTTTTGATTATCCGGAAGTGATGCATGGTGATGTGCTGCTAAGATGGCGATGGCCGGTTCCGCCCACTTTTGGCTTCAATTAAGTGCCTCAGTAACCTACGGGTGACGTCACGGACACTACGTCCATCCCTGCGTTTCCATTTCAAAGGGCTCATCCCTATGCCCTAAGCCTTTCAGAGTGTTTACCCTCCAGAGTGAGAGCTTCTTGAAGTGCCCTTCTGTGTCATCATCCCGTGCCCATAAGGAGGCGCCGTCGCCAGGCAAAAAATCATGGGGGCACGAAGTGTCCTTCAGTTGTACCCTTCAAAATCCTTCATTCCAAAAAGGCCAGTTATGAGCAATTCCATTTAGAACAACCCTTCAATATGGCGGCCATGATTGTTTTACCTTCGTAGGGCGATATATCCCATTTGGAACGCATCGCATGTTTTATTCAGTCTGAATGTTTTATTATGGTTAAACCCGGAAGTTCACAGGACATGAAGATTATTCCTTATAAAAATTGATCGTTTGATTTTGGTACACTTGGAATATTTGCGCGTTTTAAAAAACAATTGAAACCTTGCTTGCTCAAAATTCTATTCACTTTTATTTATATAGCCTAGTGCATTTTTTATGCGTGAATTGTGTCATTTGTAATGTAAATACAGTTCATCCTGACAGTTTAAATTGAAAATCAGACTCCAATACAAGTCATCATTGCAAAATAATAGCACAATATATAATTTTATAATGATGGTAGACAAAAGCTTCTCCTGCTGCCGGTAGAGGCGCTATTTTAGGAAACACTCCACGGGGTCGTATTTGACAAACGTTGAAAACGACCAATGTGGTCGTATATGAGTCGGAGGACTTGTTGCTAGTTTCTGTCGGAGGTTAACTCTAATGCCATGAATAATTAGTATATAAATGTATATAAAATACACTCTTACCTTAATAATGATGCTTGGAACCAGTCATTTATCTTTTTAGAAAACAGCATTTTAAAGTCTTTACTTTGATTTGACAAATTATTTTAAAAATCTTTTTTTTATCGTTATCCAAAAACACTAATTGGGGTTCTGGGAAAAATGCCAGTTAATGTTGTGGGCGTGACTGGACTGTGATTTTAGAAAACTGAAAAGCTATGATGTGTATCTTTTATATTTTCTGAAATACTGATGCTTATTTGTTACAAATTAAATGTAATGTAGATGTTTTATGACTGAATTGCAGATACATTGAGTTTAAATACAAGATACAGTAACAGCCAAAAGTGATGTCCAGGGAGGAATGTTTGTACAATGTTTTCATTCAATCTGTCTAATATTCAAGCTTTACTATTATTAGTACATACTTTCTCTGGGAATCAACCCCATGACTTGTTGAACAAACAAGCAAGTAGACGGTCATATCAGCATTTATAGGGAGAGGTCCTTGCAGTGTTTGTCATACAACAAACGAGTATGCATCAGGAATTAGCCTCTGTGTAAGTGCAGTGCAGTAAAGCTGCAAATGAGGTCTGTTCCACTGAACAGTGTGATTTTCATTATGAAAGTGCAAAGCTGGATATCGCTGCCAGAGGCAAAACACCCGGCTTTGATGCTCAAGCTGCTCATAGGGTGAAATGCCCCATGAAGCTCTCTTTATAAAAATGGATGGCTCTGAGACATTGTGAGGACTGTATTTTGTTATATATTTGGTTAGATGTACAAAGTGTCTAATCCATATAATGGGTTTTGCTTGCCGATTAAACAAAGAAAGTGCTGGCTGAAGCAAACATTGTCAGTTGAAGGCAAATAGCTTCCTTCCAGCATCTGGAAGCTCCAGGTTCCAATTGAGGAGTTTCTAATGAATAAGAAATGGTAAGAAAAAAACAATCTAGGATGTCTTCAGCTCTACTGCACATTTCTCATTTCAATTAAAGCTCAAGACGGGCAGGCGTCAAGGTGAACAAACAGGGAGCAGTGGGGGCTTTGGGGTCACTCACATGCTAACTGCCTGTGTCAATCACCGGTGGTAGCAATGGACAGGCATAACTAATCGAGTAATGGCACATGGACCACAACTGACAGGTAGAACTAATCATTTCTGCTTATCGGTTCAGAATCAATCCAAGATTAATACATATATTTTACTATTAGACTGGCACAAATAATCACAGACCGCCATCAGACATTTACAGTGTTAGCAGTGTTTAGAGTTAGGCCAAAAAAATCTCTTGCTCTATTATATATATATATATATATATATATATATATATATATATATTTCTCCACACTTTAAAATAATAGTAAACTATTTTTAAAATATTTTTTGTCTTATAGACGCGGCTGGTCCGAAGTTAACTTCTGGTCTGTGTTTGTTGATCTGTCTGGCCAGTGACTAATAATTTAAGTATTTATATTTGATTTAATGTCTGTTCATTTGCCAGCAAGGGGTTGATTTCCACCTTACTTTGCTATATCTCTGTGCTTAAACTAAGTGTCAAACATGTGGTTTTGAGTCCGCTGTATTTATAGGATGCTGTGCACTCTCATACCAATGAGACGATCGGTCAATATTTATTCTTCAATTACAGAGAGTGGAGAGAAGCCTGAAAGAGGGATTATTGGCTGTTGTCCAGTGCTTGCAGACCATCTACTTCATTTCCAGAAGCTTGCTTTTCGATCAGCTGACTGATGTCATAATCTGTTCCAGTCTTATCAAAAGACAATGAGATAAAAGATGCTGCTGTACACAAAGAAATTAAGTCTGAAAATGCAAAAAAAAGTTTCTGCTGCATAATTTGCTGTCTGTCATTGATGTAATCGACATTATTATTATTGATGAACATGTTGCAATACAGTTTTAGATAAGATTGTCATAAGAGATCCAAACACGGTAAATGAAATTAAAGAAAGTGTACTATACTCTTATAGCTTTAATGGCAAATTACATCACTGAAATGCAATAAAGGAATGCCGTTTTTAAGAAACTTCTTAATGGAACACAAATTGGTCATTAAAAGATGAGTAATAGTTTTAAAGTGTACAGCTGCATACAACATACAACATTTGTTCATCTGTATAATCACTTCCATGGCCTTTGAGTTGCACATTGAAGATTTTCAACCACACAGTATAATAGAAATCTCATTTCTGCCGCCTCCTTTGCTCTCCATCCCTTCGGATCCGGTTGGAGTGTTTTACAGCTTTCAGAGCTCTGAACCTCCAAATCAGAAATTCCAGCCTCCCAACTCAACAAAAGGCTGACACTGGAATTTTGCTTGGTTACCTGAGACTTCTGTCCAGCCTGAGATTACCTGCATGTGTCCCTTTCACACAGCTCTGTTTTTGTGTTTGACAAATAGTGCTAACTGAATTCTATAATGTTACAGCTGTGTCCTGAGATGTAAACCGGAAGAATCAACTCTCATAGCAGAGCCAGAAAGTCCACAAACATTTGCTACTTGTCTTGTTTGCTACAGACAGTTTTAAATAAACAGCCATGGAAAAAATAAGAGATCACTCTAGTTTTGCATTTAATCATGTAATGTGTGAATTCCAGTCCAGTGACTATTGAATTTCAACAGAAATGCAAGAGAATGCAATGACTCATACAAGTTGTGAAAAAAACAGGCTTATTCCATAATATATATTTATTTTGAACTGATTCTAAAATACATGTAAAATACGAGTATTGTGTTGTTTAAACATGAATATAATCTTGTTTTCTTTGCAGTATTCAACATCTGCAAACATTGCATCTTTTTTTTGAGCAGTGTGTCCCGTTTTAATTTTCTTGCCAATACAAACAATATTTTCATTTGGGAGAAATGTTGTCACTGGTTCACAGAATGAAACAAAATAATAATTTTATGGAAACATGTAAAAAGTAATTATTTTTAAGTTATTTCTTGATTTTTCCATGCATGGCGGTATATTAAATTGTGCAATTGCTTACTTAAAATTGTCTTACTGTATGTGTAGTAATCCAATGTCACCCTTTGCCTCAAAAGTCGCTGCTTTCTTACTGTTCCTCATTTTTATTGGCTGCATTTATTGTTTCACATCTACGTACAGTAATGAATCAAACAGACATTGAGAAAAGACATTGTTTTCTCTCCCTCTGAGCAGTTTACCTCCTGTACAATATTTAGCTCAGTCTGAAAGAGCTTATAAGTGAGAGCTAAAGACAATTCTGTTAGGATCTCTATTTGTTCACCAAGTTTTCCAAATCTGAGTGATTGCTCAAGTGTGACGAAACCCAATTAAACTAAAAAAACAACAGTAAACACAGACTATTTCCCCTTCTGAGAAATGACTTACAATCTAGGTCTATCAGTCAAACACAAAAAGTGGCACTCTCAGAAACAATTTACAGTTTTGATTATATTTATTACCAATAGGGTTTCTTGGGGCTACAGTAAAGTGAATTCAGTGTCTCTCTTTAATTTTAATTAAATGAAACAAACAAAGCCAATGGCGGTTATATGTTTCATTTACCATCTGGTGTGCTGATTATGGAATCTGATGGACAGAAACGACATGGTTCCAGCTTAAGGTTTGATTCAACACCTCCCTCAGGTTAACAGCCAGACTCTTTTGACATTTCTGTATTTCCCAATTTAATATAGCCTAGAGTTTATATGCCCTTGAATCAGGCCCAGCATAGATGTTAAAAACTGATGAAAACTCAGACACAACATGGAGGAGAATGTTAACGTGTATCTCACAGCCAGTCACCTGCATGAGGGAAGATTTATCCTAAGTCACTAAAAACAAAAAGTACAAACAAATTGTATAGTTTTGTCTTCACACAGCTCTTATTAAAGTGCTGATTTGACAGAATTTATTAAAACATCAAAAGAAGTCGATGCCATTAGCATTGTGGTTAGCGTGCCGACACATAGCGCCGATGCTCACGCATATCTGCCCAATGCATTCCTGTCAGCTTTGCACTGCCTGTCCCAATAAAAAATGTTTGTTAGTTATATTGTGAAATAGTTTATTTCTGTACATCTACAGTATATCTTTTACAAATATTCACAAATCTCAAATCAAAACTTACATGTATCAATAGTGAGAGTTGACTTCTTCAAAAAGACATTTTGTATTTACTGTACAGTTACTGTAAACTAACTGTAAACATAAAATCCATTACTTGAATGAATGGTTAGGATGAATTGAAAGGAATAAGCTCATCAGAGTCTTCATAAGTCTTTGGCAAGTCCATGAAAAAATACAGGTGTTGCACAACATATTGCAAATTTTTGAGAGCTCTGTGATTCTGCTTTGATCTTGTCACTCCGGAGGTTCAGTATTGACTAGAATATTATTAGCTTTGGACCAGCATTTCTCCCCTCATCGGAACAGGTGTTAATCTATTGGTGCTCCTCACCAAGAGATTAGCTCCTCATCACACAAATGAGATCATTTCCCTTGAGACTGGATCTTGTTTTTCATTAGTATGGGGTCTGGACAGTCATCACACTCCTGCACTAACAAAACATGCCATATTGCCACATGCATTGCCTGCAGCGTTAATAGTTTGTTATTACCTGAACATACACGTAGTCATTCTGGTTATTTTTGCTACCATGGCATACATGAATCTGGTGTATTTATAAGCTTCATCAAGGGTGCTATGTTTAAAATAAATTAAAGGTGCAATGTGGAAGATTGAGTATCTATTGATAGAAATAATATACATAACCATGTCTTCAGAGGTGTATAAAAACCTTACATAATAAAACGTTATGTTTTTATTACCTTAGAATGAGCTATTTCTATATACATACACCGCAGGTCCCCTTACATGGAATCCATCATGTCGGTTCTACAGTAGACCTAAACAGACAAACTGCTCTACAGAGCACGTTTTGTAAATGTTACCTCCTTCGACAAAGAAGCGAAAATGTGATGACATCTTTGTCCTGTGTCAGCCACTGTAGTGATTCAAAAGGGGGGGGGGCTGTGGAGTGAGCCGTTGGTTGCAATTTGCAACCTCACCGCTAGATGCCGCTAAATTTTATACACTGGACCTTTAAAATAATGCCAGCTAAAATATTGCAGTAAAATAAGATGTCGAGTGATATATAGCGAAAATGAGACAGTGAGTTAAACTCTATTTGAGTCAGGAAGTGACCATCTTAGTTTCTGTACTGAATAGAGTCATATAGTCTTCTCTTTTTTGTGCCAATTACAGTGAAGCTACACAACAAAATAATTTGTGGTTCTTTTGAAAGAACTGTGTGAGTTTGTTGTAATCTACTCAACATGCAGTTACTGTTATTTGATTATAATGTAATTCAAAGGAACCATATGCTGACATAAAAACAATATAGTTGAATGTGCAGCAATTTCTTACAGTTTATTAGTGTGTACAGTTAGTGCTAAAAGAATTCAACTAAAATAATATGTATTTTTTTAAAACACCTGGCAGGAAAAAAGTAGTTAAACATTACATTTTTCTTTCATTAGCAGGACAAAAGAATATGTTTTTTTTCGTCAAGTTTTATCATTATAGCTGTTCTAAATATATAGCCTGCAGATGAAGGGGAGATTTGCAGTCACTGTCGGTAATAAGATATAAATACAATATCAGAGCCATACTGATTTACTGTAGATATAGGCACAATGAAATAAAGCATGTAACATAATGGTCAAATAAAATATCCATTATCTTAGACTTTGTTAGTGATGCAGTGTTTTTTCAACGGGTCACAGGTGAATTATGTGGGCAGAGATCTAACAAAGACAACAAGGAAATAGAGAATCAAAGCCTTTAATTGATAACTGTTGTCCTGACAACAGAACTTTGCTCCATTGCAGGAAGAGTGAAGGTTTCTTATAACCATACAGTTCATATCAGAATAGCCATTCTGCAATATAAGTGTATTAATGGGCTTTTACAGATAGAATACAACCTTTGAAATTGCTCAACATAGCCTACTGTATATTTCCATGGAGTTATTGTTCTTATTTGTGGTTATTTCTGTAATTTCACATGTAAGTACATTTCAGAACAGGTTGCGTTAGGGTTTCCTGTCTTTGGTAACACAGATTGGATATGATTTAAGTTACATTCTTTTGTAAATCAGTTGACTAGCTTATCATTGTCTGTCAGCATTTCCATGACAATCTACCATACAGCTGTGACATCGATGGCTGTGCCTTCAACTACAATACCTTCTAATGTTGTATTTTTAGCTCTCTTAACAGACGGTTTTGCTCTAGCAGTGCAATGCTATATAGGCAAATGGAAAATGTACTTTCCTGAAGTAATGGGTGCGTTAATATCATGCACTTCATGGTACATGCTGCTTTCTGAGCATCTGTAAGACATGCAGTGCAGAGTAACAGGCAACTTGTCTGTCATGATTTTGCTTAGCTCTGGAAAAACTGATTTTATTGTAATTATATAGCTCACCGCACTGGAAGCAAACATCCTTCTGTTTGTATCACACTGCTTTCACTTAGAAAAAGGTCCAGGCTCAGTCTGATAATAGAGCTGACATTCCTGATCAGTTTGTTTAGGCACTTAGAAACCCTGGACTGATGTTATTTCTCCAGCAGACCCGCATACAGAGAAAAAAAGCTGGCAACCACACATAAGTGTAACATCTTTAACAGCCTTCCGCACATAGTGAAACACCTGAGACATGCGGGAAAAGAAAAGCCTGCTGTGGCCTTTTTTGGCTTTTCAAATCTTATTGTTTAATAGGTGTATGAGTCAACACATTATCAGGTACTTATCCAATTGTCTTGTAATAGACACATGTACCACCGTTTCATATTGGGAAAAGCAGTTTAAAGTTTTTCTTTGTTGTCCATTATATGGTAAAGTTACCTAATATCTAATATGACATCAGTTTTCACATAGACAGTACTCATTCTTGGCCTTTTTCGGCAGGTGAAATTAGAAAACTGTATGCAGTCAATATTTGCAATAGCTTCGGTAAGCCATTCATTTGCATCATAATCATCCATGTGTGGCCAAAGTGCCTTTGTTCAGTTTACTGAATTACCTTTTCAAGATGAGTAGCTTTCAGTGCAGCATAACTAAAATAAACTAACTCTGTTCTTGCTTTCTTCCTTCCTATCTGTTTAAATATGGACACAAATTGTCTATGCGGCTCATTTGGTCTCTTGTTGCATAAACAGCTGTCTGAGTGAACAGAAAATATAAATTTACATTTAACGTTTTTTTTTTTACAACCAATTTACAGTCTGTCTGTCTGACACACGCATTCCTATATACATTCTCATGTCATCACAGTGCCATCTTGATTTCCATTTCCTTTGTGCTCTTATGTGTTCTTTTTTAAATTGTACTTGTCATTTACTTTTATGTGTATTTGTGATGTGATTCAATAGCAGAGGAAAAATGCAAGAGATGTTATATTGCATGAATACCAGACTGATGAAGTAACACAGTAAAACCAGACAAGCTCTGACTAATCTGTTGAGTTTTAAAAGAAAGCAGTTTTAGTAACTATTAAAGGGATCTTTGGAAGTCATTCATATGCAGTCGCAGCATAATAATTGTTTTTGCAACAGACCATTTTTCTTATTTTACTACACAATTGATTGCAGGTTAAAGTTTCTTGGAAAGCAAAAGTTGAAGAATTGAATAATTGTAGAATTAAGTCATAGTAAACATGAGAACATGCATATTCTCAATGCCCTTCTATACTTACTGCATTAGTGTACAGTATGATGTGCTATCGAAGGCATTAGACAGAGATGATTTTAGAGTTTTAAGAGCCCATAAAAATATGTGGGTCAAGTTTTGATTCCAAAGTTGTTAAAAATGAAGTAAAACATTTCGATATCAACCTGTATGGTAATTTAGCCTGCTTATTGACTGGTTTGCAAAGAATATTTGAGCACCGTTTTGTGTATTACAATTTGTATTACCATAGTTTTGCTACAAATGTAGTTACTATAGTGAAACTATGGTATAATTTTCATAAGGGTTTTTATATTAAGATATCAGCAATCACAACTTAACTCATTCACATTTCTGAAAATGTGCTCACAGGAATTCATAAGAGGAATTAACATTTTTATTTTATATGAAGAATCTGATTCCTAACCTTTCGATTCCATTTCCAGAATTGGAATTGATTATCGATTCCCAACCCTATAATTACAGCATCATGTATTATGTACAGATAAAAAAAACTTTCAAAAATTCATGTCTCTTGGCTCTGGCATTTCGGCACTGAAATAAAAGCCTCATTTTGCCTGTTTAGTTCATTTTAATTCATACATTTACCTGACAGAAATGGTTTTATTGAAGGGGACAGTTCCAGTGTGCTGCTGGAGGGTTCATGTTGCTCAGATGCGCTGGCATATTGATGTTGACTAAATGAGAGGAAAACAGATTCA
The DNA here is from genome assembly GCA_026939265.1 of Oreonectes daqikongensis. NCBI lineage: Eukaryota > Metazoa > Chordata > Actinopteri > Cypriniformes > Nemacheilidae > Oreonectes > Oreonectes daqikongensis. The sequence continues at coordinate 3,640,021 of JAOTQM010000343.1, read as the reverse complement.
AAGCGAAAATCTACATGTAAACAAATTAGGATGCTGAAATTTCCTATTATATATTTGATTTTGACATGTTTTGATCTCAGTACGGATTCATTTGCTTTTGGTACACGCCATACACCACAACAAGCACAGGAAGAGAGAATATGAAAAGATAAAATATTTTTTTTTAATATTTTTATTTTAGCGATTTGAAAGGTGTAGAGCGCTTGTCAGATGTGGAACATAACAGAAATTTATTTTCGAACGGCTCTCGTTTGAGAAAGTTTTCTTTTGATTGATAAAACATTGCTTACAGGACGTTTAGGAAGTCTTTGAAGTTTGACAGCTCAAAGAATTTAATCACGGTTGAAATAATTTGATCCTGTCAATAGCGAGAAATTAATTAGAGGTTACTGAGCGATTCTAAACACAACTGGACAATATTGACAAACACATATTGTCACGAAGGACAAAAATGCCCCTTCCATCAGAAGACAGATATTTTAATTACAATATTAATTGGGTGACATCCAAAGTTTACATGGCAATACTACTGGGAACGAAATAATGAGATGGAAACAGCATCTGTCCAAATAGAGGGCAGGCGTTAAATGATCATTTGAACCCTGGAGGTCTGAGCTACAGACAAACATAGCACTTTCACAGAACTTTCTATACTATCTCACTGAAGGCCTCAATTCAGAAAGCTCTGAGGAATAGAAAGCGGTTTCATTTCACATCAGGTCTGGTGCCGAGCTCTGATTCTGAGTCAACCTGCTTCTGCGCTGCAGCTCCACTTTAATAGGGATCTTGAGAATGGTACAGCACACACGAACAGTACTGTATCTGGATTTGATCTAAGATGAGATATGAAGTCTGTTCTATCTAAAATTGATACCCCCTCCTCCTGTCTTTCCTTGACATTTTTGCTTTCACGTCAACAGCTCTGGAGCTAATGTGTTACAAACATCAAGAGAGCTTCAGTGTCAGATTTCAGACCTTAAAGAGCCCACTGACAGGAACATCATGCAGGATTAATGTCATTTAACATTCACCACCTGTTTTATAAATGAAAAGGAATGGGATCTGAGCCAGATAAAGGGTCTCGGGTCATTTAAATATCTGCTGTCATGTGTCATCATTCTGTGAACTCTGGCGAATGTGAGCTCCTTTTCTTTTTTACTTCACTATTTAGTTTGACAGTAGGTCATGTGAGATGGTGCGGTTTGGTGCGATCTGATTGGATCTGATTGGGTTATTTTTAGGGTTTTTATGAACGCTCAAGGGTCCATGTACAGTATCATTGTTGACAAAATCAAAGAACTAAAACAAAATATATATATGGTTGCATTTGTTAACATCAGTTAACACATTGGTTGAGGAGACATTGCAAAGCAACATAATGGTGCACATGCTATGATAAACATTGAGAAGGAGATTGATCCCAATTTGCAAAATGGTCTCAATTTGATGATTCAGGGTCAAATATGTCAACAGCAGAACATTATTCAGATGAGTGGGGATTCTAAGATTTCAGTCTTCAGGCCAACTATTGTTCAATTCTCCAATTGTTAATTGGTTTAAAACAAACTAAATTGTATCTGTTTGTCTGGTGAGATATTTGTTTGCATTTCCAGGCACGGAGAGTGAAAGATTTAATTGAAATTTATGAAAGGGGCTGAGGCTCTCCTTTAAGAATCCATGGCTACTACTGTGTCATTACTCATACAGACATGTCATATGGCAATATAATAATAATTACATACATATAAAATATTTTTTATAAACATGGAGAACATGTATTCATGTGTAGGAATTAAGGTTAACAGAAATACTGTGTATGTTTCATATATTTGTTATAATGCATCAGAATAAGGCATTAGTTAATGAATGCACCAACATAAACCAACAATGAACAATTAATTTTGACATCATTATTATTATTATATAATAATGTTATGAATATAGAATAGTACATTTTGTTAATATTTGGTAATGTTAGTTCATTCAAATACATTTGTTTATTGTCGGTTTATTGTCCATTAACAAATGTTTACAAATACAGTTGTTGATTTTAAATCAAAATTAAATATTTTAATTATATATTTGTTATTAAAAATTAAGCCTGCAGTTGTATCATTCATTGTTCATGTTAACTATTGACTAGTGTTCAAAATAACATTTTTATTGTAAAGTGTTTTCATAAACACATTTGTAGTGTTTTAAATCTATGCTGTATCACCTATCAACTCTTTATAGGTGATGATGATACTTCATATGCACTTTACATAAGTGAAAAACAATATTTTGAATTTACATATATATTATAACTTTACAAAACAACTCTCAGAAAGGGCACTTCAAGATTTCTTTAAGTCTTGTTTAAGTTCTGTAGATGGATGAGGAAACAGAGGCAGGCATGAAACACACACTATAATAGGTCTGCTCAATCCACTGCGCAAAGCCCTGCAGAGAGAGAGAGAGAGAGAGAGAGAGAGAGAGAGAGAGAGTCTCCTAGTTTCTTGACCTCTTCCTGTGCTATTTGCACCGTTGTCATTTTTGTCTCACTATACCATGTGGCGCTTTCTCTGCCCGCAGCAATTCTATTCATCCTGCGTTATTAGCTCATTACTGTTTAAAGAGTTCACATGGGCCTGCCTCTCAGGGTGAGTCAACACCATGGGGGCAGGTGTGGAGACTGAGGAGGAAAATAGGAGAAATGGTGCCTAGTCCTGATATTTGCAAGTTTGTTGTTCCAGCCAGGTAAAGTGGAGGCACAAAGGGTAATGATAAGGGTGTAATGCAGAATGCCCTGGATGTGTTTTCTCTCTGCATGCACTGTATGAAAGCCACAGACCCACCTCCCTCCCCAGGCCTGCTTGACACACTTCATTAATACTTTATGGAGTCATTCTCCAGGAGAATACTATGTCAAAGTCGGGGGGAGGAACCAGCTGTGCAAATGCTCCATTGCAGTTTATTTCATTTGACGTGGTCTTGGAACACAATGTCCTCTGCCTCTTGAGTTTATACAAGTGATGTGTTTTATAAATGGAGGTATCAGGTGTGGCACATCATTGGGGGGAAATATGATGAATAGAGTTCTGAGCAGCTAAAAGACCCCTGATGTAAAAGTTATTTTATGAGATTTCATTATTTGTCATGTTTGTGCCATACAATGTTTTGCTTTTAATGAATAATGGATAAACACTTAACAGTTTATAATATTATTCAATAGTTGAGTTAGAATCCTTAAATCTGATAAAGTACTCTGGACAAATGCCATGAGTACTGATAATAACTGTCACTTCATCATCTGCAGATAAGAATATATAACAGAGGACTTCAGAGATGACGTATTTTTGTATGCAAACCCCGGATGCATGTTAGCACTTTAGCACTGTTTCATTGCCCCAAAGTCTATGTTCTTTTATGTTTTTTTTTTTTTGTAAAATGCCTGAAATAAGATCTGTGGTTAATATGTGATCTGTGTGTTTTCACATTTAATCTATCACATAAAGCACACCAGTTATAATGCCACTCATGATTAGTTTTTTTTTTTTTTGCTTTTATGAGCTTTATTGTGTCTTAAAACAGGTTGCTAAAGTTGCTAAAAGCGACTGCATCCTTTGGCGGGGAAGTTAGACGTTATCATGCATATCAATCTGACAAATAACACTACATGGGCACAAATCTCTAAAACACGTTTTTAATAAAGTATGAAAAGAGGCTTGGTGGTTGTGACGTTGATATCAAGCGACCGTAGTGTAGTTTGTTTGTAGTCACATCTTTGTATTGGCGATTGTATTTAAGCTTTAAAAGTAACAAATGTTGTTTTAATTTGTAAAGATTATCTTGATAGACAAAGCGTGTAAGTATCATAAACCTTTGCTAATAACAAAGTTTATTTTTGTGATCTTCCAAAAGACTATCGGAAAAATGCATAGGCTTTCAGTCGAGGGAACCAATGCAACCACTATATTAGGGGATCATTAGCAATCATATTGTCCTTAATCATTTGAAAGGAGTTCATTTCACTATGAAAACAGTCATTTTTAGATCTTTCCCCAATTAAATAAAACAACTATTTATTTAAACCAACTTTCTGCTAAATAAAAATAATAATTTCAACACATACACAAGTGACTTCCCACAATTTCACATTAACAAGCCTGTTCAGTGATCATAAGCTTGCTTTTTTCAGTCTCTTGCTCTTTTCAGGGTCTTATTTGAACTAATGCTAATAGTAAAACATGGAACTTTAGAACCTAACAGCAAAAGCTTTATTTTTATCAAGGTCTCTGATCATTTCAGTCCGACCTTCGCAGTTTGCGCAGTACATTTTACCATGGCTTATTTTGTGAACCTGTCATGATGCAATGCAAAGTTACAGCTGAAGGACGGTGCGTTTAAAACCATATTAAACTTGACAACAAAACTGCAGCTTGCAAGTAAATTCAGCAAGGCTTTGTGTCTCATTTCACATGCGTACAGAACATTTACATAGACGTTTTTAAAGGCACAGCAGCAATTTTAATGTTAAGACTGAGAAAGAAGATGAAAAACGAAATAAGAACTAAACTATGGGTGCAAAATTAACTTTACTACGCTATAAGTGGTCATCATGGAACCATTTTGATGAAGAAATTTTAATCAGGATCTCCATCCTTTGATGAAAAAGAGGAAAATGATTGAAAGAAGTTCGGCTGAATCTCACCAGACTATGAACTCGTCTACTGGGGATAAGCTTTACTCCAACCATAAAACCCAATCCTCCTCCTCCTCCATCCATGTCCAGTGTCTGGAGGGGATGGAGGGCCTTGTAGAGCCCCTGACAAACCTGAGCCAGTGAAGCAGGAACCTGTCAGGGCTATTTTTACTGCTGCTGCCCTTGGGGCTTCCCTAAGCTCTTCCGTGCTCTCTGTCTCTTGTCTCTCATCTCTCACTTTCTTTCTCACGCTTTGTTCATTTTTGCTCATTTCTGAGACCAATTTGACTTCAGTTGTATTGAATCTGAGAAATTTCATGATGTGTCTGCATGACAATATTTACATGCGTCCATAGTACATTTTGAAATTAACACTGCTTATCTTATAGTATTATGTTTAATGAGTGTTGACCTTTTGGGTCGTTTTGGTTGAATAAATATGCTGTATTAAAGATAATTGTTTCACTGTGATATGATGCACATAGCACTTGATTGGTAGCTGTTTATTTGTAATATAATGTTTGGTATTATTAATTATTAATTAATTTGGTAAAATATTAATTATTAATAGAAAAACTCTTTCACATGACTATGAGCGATATTGCATTTATACAACAGTTCGACGGCACAAGTGGGTAGATACATTAGAAACAACATCGGACTGTCTTTAAAACCCTCCGGTTTTCCCCTTTCTTCCGCTACGAATTCCAGCCCAGAATAACAGTTAAACAAATCTCCATTACTTATTCCAAACAATGTGCTGCGTCAGTGAAGTTATTAGTTAGAAATAATGAGACAGGACATTCGTATCAAGGAAAGAGAGACTGTAAAAAGCAACTCACCAAGAATGCGTTATTTCCATTGCACTGCGGCACTTTCTTTTGTTTTTTTTATGTAAATATGTGCGTGTTTACAGTAGCAAGTTCTCGTTCTTTCAGTTTAGTGCTTAGTGGCAGAGTGATACAAATGGTGAAGCTGTTCCTGTGATGATACCGGTGGAATATTGCATGGCTCTAAGCCAATCAGATCCAAGAACCAGAAAGAACTGTTGTATTAAAATAGATCAGCGTTGTCCTGATTTAATGGGCTTATTGTTGTTTTTTAGGTATTGTAGGGTTTATTTACATAGAAATATATTTAATACCGTCCATTACCTATTCTTGTAATTGCCATTATTATGATTTGCGGTCATTAACGTGACAGGTGTATAAAATGAACAGCAAGTGCCTAAACTATAGGTGTGTTTAATCTTGCCTCCCTGAACACTAGCAGCGGTGTAGATCCACTTAACACTGGGACATTGATGACTTAATTACCTGTGACATGATTACATGGAAGCGTTTTAAAACGCAGCTGGTATTTATCAACAGCATTGCTGTGAAAAAGACATTATTGAGCATTTTCATGAAATAAAGTACAGTACAGTATTATTATGAAAGAGATCATACAGTACATAAATTAACCAGGTGTATTTGTAATTGTTAAAGACAAAATTGGTAAAAAAATCTCTAAAACAAAGGTTAGACTAGGCGTTGACTTGTACAGTATATTTGTGTATTATAATTGTTATTGCATTCACATAGATCATATTGACAGAGCTAGGTAGTAACGGATTACATGTAATCTGAATTACGTAATCAGATTCCAAAAATCAAGTACTAATTAGAGTAAACTACATTTTAAAATACTCAGACTACAGTAATTCTTTACAGATTAACAGTAATTTTATAGATTATCAGTAACTGATAACTTGTTACTGATTCATAATCTACCCTCTGCGTACTAATGTGCCATAGTTACAAAATAATGATGCATCCAGCTTTCAATTCACACCACTGACAACTGTAAATGTTAGACAAAACAATATCGAGAACTATTTAACTCAAAAGTTCTTACTAATCCCAAAATCACTTATGGCCCATTCAAGGTCTGTCTTATTTGTCATCTTTCTACTAGTTGTAATGTGCCTGGTGTTGGTGAGTAGCCTTGTAGTTAGTTCATCAGGCAGAGATTTCTATGACATTGATGCAACTGTAGCTCATAGGCTCAAGCTTGGTAGGAAGGAACTCCCTGACAGCTATGCTCAGAGGACAATATGGTAACTACTTTTCTACACCTATTAAAAGTTCTTCTCCAAGGGTTTAAACGTTGTTTCCATCTGTGCACAAAGTTGTGCAGGAGGGGCTCTCAAACCTTGTTATAACACTGCTTCATTCCGAAGGCACTTTTAGAAGTCGAATGCTGTGAGATTTGATGTGAAATACATCACTGCTGGCTGCCTTCTAGAGCTAATGTTATTGTGTTGTATAAGAAGTAATATTTTTCCTGTCCTCTCACAGTAACGCTTTTATCAACATTTTGCCCTTCTGAACATCCTACTGTGCCATATTTTGAATTATTGGAGGAGTTGGATTGGTTACAGTATTTCAATGAATAATAATTTAGATGTAAATAAAATTAACCACATGATGACCTTTCCCCTGACAACCTCATCCGAGATGATCCTTCCCGTTCAGACACCTTCATTTGTTCTAGCACTTTTTTTTTTTGCGCCGCAGCGTGTTTGTTTACTTATTGTTTATTATTATTATAAGTAGTAGTATAAGTATTTTACAAGAACACCGTCAAGAGAGCATACATGGCTGTTATTTATATTCATGTGTATAGCCTACCCTGAAGTGATGTTAGCTGCATCCATCTTGCTGTTTGGAGGAGAAAAGTTTCACAGCATTGAGGGGTCTGGTCTTTTCACTAAAACTAATAATACTTTAAACTATTATTATTACAGTATTTAAGAAAAGTAGAAAATCATTATCACAACACTGTTAAAACAGCTTATTCTGATTTTCTCATACTCCTACTTTACAATGCTGTTTTTATTGTCATTATTATTTAAAAAAAAAAATTAAAATTCAGAACAGGGTTCGAACAGAATTATAGGAAAAACCTTAAGGTTCGGACAACTTAATTCACTTCAGTTTCTAACCCCAGAGTTATTAACAGGTGCAAAGAAATATGTTTTAACTTTAAAACATTAAAATTGTCTTTTCTGTTCTGTTTCGTTTTCAAAACTGCATCATGGCATTTGCTGATGCATCAATACAGAAGCATCCACATTGATATGTGTATTAGCAAGGAATGCGTTACGATATACAGCCTTGTCCTATGTGCCCCTTTTATATTTTGAGCACCTGTCCCTTTAAAGGTCTCTGCACGGCCCTGAGTGGTAAGAAAATTCATATGTCTGGATGACAGGTTCCAACTGTTGTGTATATTTAGAAGAGGGAGTCAATAACCAAACCATCGCATACCCCTGTGGATAGTTGATATAACAGTCTTGTTGTTATAGTTTTGTGTAGGTTTCCTGCTGATGAGGAAGTGCAGCGAGGCTTGATGTATTGATGATTTGTGCAGGTAGGAGTGAAGAGGAGGTGGTTTGACGAAGATGGAAGGGAATAGGGGAAAAGGGCAGGTGGTTGGGTGGTCGGAGAGGAACTGTTTAAAGACTTCAGCTTATGTGAGGGAAGAGAAAGATGAGAGCAGAGAGTTGCATGTGGGTGGGTGGATGCTGAGAATTAACTGCTGATGGTTGTTGTCTTGTCTGTGAAACAAGTGCCGGAGTTGTCAGACAGTAAAGACGAGGTGACGAAGGAAACAACAGAGAGGAAAATGGTTTGCAGTTTGCTCTGGTCTGAAGTGCTGTTGATCTTGGTAATAGTATGTATTTTAGTGCTGTACATGACTGATACTGTACCAATTTAGGTGTCTTAAGCTGACCTGATCTATACATGTGTGTAGACAAGCATACAGTACCTAGTAAAGTGACATTTAAAGGAGACAAATCATATGCCTCGATCAGTGCGCAGTGATGGAGATTGTTGCTGTACAGTCCTAGTAAATTACAGCAGATAGTCTCAGGACTGGCCTGCAAGATGCAAGATTGTGCCATCTAAATTGCTTTCATCACAGATCTTATGGCTATGTTTGCACCATTACCTAATCTGCATAATTCCTTTAGTGAATTGGGTGTTAAACAATGCAGACAGACAGCATGTCTAAATAAATGATGCTATCAGCAGGTGCAATTAATTCTTCAGGAATTCCCAACAGACTGCACAGACAGACCAAATTTTTGTGGGCATGTTTACGCCATTTGAATAATTCCTTTAGTGAATTGCATGCAAATTATTGACACTATCAACAGACACAGTCTCTTTCTGGAGAATTCCCCCATATGTTGAGAGATTTGAATGAGTACATTTGGTTCAGCTGTAGACAAAAGCAAATTACTTGATACGTGAGGTAAAGGAATAGTTTACCCAAACATTCTGTCATTATTTACACACCCTCTTGTCATTTCAAACATGTATTACCTTCTTCTGCAGAACACAAAAGAAGATATTTTGGAGACTGTTGGTACAGCAAACTGTTGGTCCCATTGACTTGCATTGGTTTTGTGTCCATACAGAGATAAAAACATTAAATAGCGTCCTTCTTAAACAGTCCTACAATAGTTCTACTTTACAAACTACACAACACTAGTGTTTTGATTCAGCCGTGATATTGAATCAAGACACTAGTTGGATACTATCATTCAGCATGCAGAATAAATATAAATACTTAATGACAGCAATTTAAAGTCTATAATTTAAAGCACAAAGAATAAAAATCAGATTTCATTCTGATTCAATGAGTTTTGATTGACAGAATATGGTGGATTAATTCACACACTATACATCTATATAGAGGCAACAATTCCAATATGCTAGTTAATGATGCTAAAGGTGTGTATTTCACCATTTACTAATACTGTAAGCTTCTTAGCCTCAATTAATTGGTATTCTGCCATGGGGATGGATAAGATTCCAGACACTAGTTCAAATAATTTATGAGACCGTCAGGCTGTAACCACAAAAGTTGCATTGACTCTTGGGTTCAGGTGACCTTGCTCTTTTTGGAGTCTCCAAACAACCTCTGATCAATATTGTGGCCTCTCCTTCACCTTGGTCAGTAACAATAAAGACTGGGGTAGAAAATGGCAGAAAAAAGATCTGCTAAAAAAAACTCACCAGCATAGGGTAAAAGGCCAGAGTATTGATATAAATACTTAAGATAAAATAATATGGTTTTAATAATGTTTAAGCAAATACTTGTTCAAAACAATCACTTTATCAAAGTTTGTACTACTTTTTGTTTATTTTGATCAATAAAATAATTCAATGTTTTGTTCAGTAAATATACATTACATTACATTACGTTTATTCATTTGGCAAGTAGGAGAGCATAAACCATTTTGTCAACACGTTAAACAGTACAGATAGTTTAAAAGGACATGTTATAGGAGGATTAAGCTGGAGTAAGCAAGGGAGAGAATGAACAACATGAAATAATCTTTTTTTGTGTTAAGACAAAACATATACAGTTATTGGTTAGTCAGATAGATGCGGGACGGGTATGTTTTGAGTTGTGTTTTGAAGGTTGTGAAAGATGCTGCAGTTAGGTAAAGGCTGATAGATCAATCTACCACAGAGGAACCGAATGTGTAAAGGTTTTTGCAAGCAATTTGGTGCCTCGTTGTGATGGAACAACTAGACATCGCTCATTTTCAGACCAAAGATGACGGGAAACCTTACCACCAGGTTCCTCGCAGACTTGGTGGATGTTATAGTTGAAGATCCAAGCTGAATGGTGAAGTGGTGTTCAATTGATGGGTGTGCTGGTATAACAAGGAGTTCTGTCTTGGAAAGATTGAGTTGGAGGTGATGCTCTTTCATCCAAGAAGAGATATCCAGAAGGTGGGCAGAGATAGTGGGATCATCTGGCTTAAAAGAGAGCTAAAGCTGCATAATCTGCATAAACATGATATGAGAACCCATAATGATTGGACCCAGGGAGGTGGCATATATAGAAAAGAGGAGAGGGGCAAGAACTGATCTCTGAGGAACTCTAGTTGTTAGCTGGTGAGAGTATCCAGGATACTGTCATTAAAATACGTTAATATCACAATAATAAAAAATAATAAAAATTATTAAAAAAGTAAAGTTTTTGAATGCATTGGAGATCTCATAATAATTTAATATAGATTTAAAGTAGTTACAATAAATGATATTTTATGATATAATATGATTAATTAAATATTTTAGATATAATGATTTCATTATAAATATGGTGATTATCTCTTAGGTGGACTCCCAACTTATATATGATATTTACCATCTGAATCTAACCATGTCATGTCAACAAATGCAAATGTCAGCCAGCTGTTTATTATGATGTTAATTTAGTGTGCCTTTAGCCCCAACAACGGGGTGCTTTCACCCCAAATACCGTACTTTTGCATATTCTTCTGTTATAGAAAAATTGTTGCTTTAATTAACTTGAACAAAACTGAAAATCATTAGCAAGACCTTTTTCTCAAAATATATTGAGTAATTTTAGCGATTCTCATGTACTGCTTATAAATCTACAACATTTTGAAAAACATCAAATACTAGATCAAATTAGCACCAAATAAATTTTGCGCTGTTGCACGTGATCGTGTCAAAGATCAGCTGAATATCCACATGCAGAGGAAAAGTGCTACAGCATTTTTTTGTGCCATGTAGTGGTTTACAGGAAAATAAAATTAGGAAATTTAGCCAACCAGCATCAAATTTGTTTATTTATTGTTATTTTAAATTATAAAATAATAATTATTATTTAACCTCACATGCTTTAATGTTAGATTTTCAGAAATGACATTTACAGGGTTGTAATAGTATAAAAATGATGGGACTGATTAATCCATCTAAGCAGGTGTGTACCATGCAGATGGAGCCTGCAGCAAGATGAATCACACTGCTATAAAGTTACCTTTCCCCATTGCACCTGACCCAGAAGTAGGGCAAGAGGAGGGAAAGAGAGAGGCTAAGCGGTTAACATGCTAAAAGAGTCCTGATATTCACCTGTGCATGTAACCAGTAAGTCTCTTGCCACAACTGGGGCTCAAAACTGAAAAGGTCATCTAATTTTAATGAAGCCAAGCCATCTCGAAAATTCTTGCTTTAGAAATAAATCACTCCCCAGTGATATTATATTATAGATATTATAAGAATAACTCTGCTTAACAGTTTCCATTCCTTCTAGTGGATTAACTTTAATAATACATATTCAACAACCTCACAAAGTGTAAGATTGTGCAGGAATTAATCTAGATTAGTGGTTCACATGTCCATAATCTCAAAAATGCTTGTTTTGTAGTAACTGTAAAATCTACAGTAACACATACTATAGAGCTTTCAGTATATTGGTGTTTGTGTGTTTGTGTGCACAATACACTTGATTGCTTTAAGATACAGAATTTGTAATTGTGGAGTTGTCTTTAAAACTTAAAGAGTACATAACATAAACCACCAATATATTTGTAGAACATTTGGCTTTTTTATTTTTAATTATAAGTTCTCTATCGTAATTTGTTTTAAGTAATTTTTACTGGGATAAACTTGGTAGGTAGCTGCTCATCTACAGGATAAAAATAACCATTTTCAAATTACATTTATATAACACAGACTGTTTTCTCTCTGTCTTGTCTTTACATTATTAATGTATTGCCTTTAAGAGTTCAGCTGGTTAAGGTACGGCTGCGGGGTAAAACAGTAGCTTTTGGTCTTAAAAGCAACCCTCTGTTACTCTGCTCAAAGCCGTTTTTAAAAGTCTGTTCACCTTTCATCATTGCACTTGAGAGAGGTTTCTGCAAAAACTAAAAATACAATCGATCATTAAATCTTTTTGTATCTCACACTTAGAAACATACTTAGGTCTTTGTCAGACCACAATTTAAAGCATTGCTCTATCATTTATCAACATGAGTCAATGCTGTATCTTGTCTTTACAGTTCAAGACCATGAACTGTAATGGTTAAACAACTAACACCTTAATGAAGCCATTTGGAGATAAAGCAAATCCCCGGGCTCCATTTTGTGTTAAGAAGCGAATTGACTTCCTTTTATATACAAGATTACTTTTTTAATCTTCGGTTATGATTTGCATTAGATAATATTAATGATACATTTTAATTAACAGAAACCTCCATTACATCTGCAGGAAATTTATAGACCATATTTTATAGTGGTATTATTTGGGGTGAGCATTTGCCAATTGAATAAATAAATAAATATCAAACAAATCTGGGACATTTGTGTATTGACTGATATGAGTAGTTAATAAGTTATTTTTGATACCTAACTTACCCACGTGACCAAAATGACTAACTCTGCCACTGGTCTATATAAAGTTATGCGATGAAGCAGTACAGTTTGCAATCTAGCATAACACTGCAAACTCTCTCACATTTACAAACAAATCAATTCCACTGTATTTAACTTTCTCAGTATTTAGGTTTCTAATCCTCTCATCTGTCACTGCCTTCGTGTCTTTTTCTCATTCTTTGTTCCCCCATGTCCCATTTAGTTTTGCATTAGTTTGAGGCAATTTCTCTTTCAATATTTACTGATTATTAATGTTGCCACTGTAACATGTTTTCCTCTGTTGACTATGCCACCAGATGTTGCCTAAGGGAGGTTTTCCCTCGCTGTGGTTTGTTTGTTAGCCTTTTTTAATTCCTTCCCATTTCCAAGCCAATCTCTTTTGAATTTCATTATCCCACTTGTGTCTCAAAAAACATGCATGTAGATACCACTTTTTGCCATTCAGAACAACTGTACATTTCTCATGCATATTCTGCCTATTGTCCAGTGATGTAGTTTCACTCTAGAGCATTCCAAAATCTAGAAGATTGTAAAAGATTTTTGTGGAAAGATTGTTTAGACAGTGTGGAATGCATGTGATACAAACCCCTAACATCTTCAAAATCTTCAATGTGTGTTTATTTATTTGACTATGGCTGAGCACAAACAACACTAACATTGGCAGTAAGTGAGATTTAAACTGAGAATAAATGCGCTTATTGCACATACTGTACTAAATGAGAATGGTAATACTTGAACATTAAATAGGATATGCTGTACTAAAGCTTTGTCATATGCTTTGTTATACAACACTGTCACTGTCGTCTTTCTCTCAGCATGAATGAAATCAGCAGATCACATGTTGAGAGACTAAACATCTTAAATAGGTTCAGGGCAAGTCATTTACCCTAGTGTGATAAGGATTTTCTCCTCACCTTAAGGGATCTAACAGAAGTACTTTCAGGAGCACTGGGTCATCAATCCCACTGCTATTGACAACACAGGCCATCACCGGACATTGCTCCCCTGCTCTCCTAAACACCTAAATAATTTAAATCCAGACCACTTTATTTCCTCTGAATTACTAAGCACAGTTGGAGACCACTGCTAGACCAATCCGGCATGCTGTACGCTTGACACGAGACCAATTGCTGTCCTCCCTCCATCGGTGCTGGTAACCCCGCATTTTTGGTTGGCAGATTTACTTATTTCTTGTGTAGGATGGAAATGCTGTATACAAGACTGTGTTCTTAAAATGATGCAGACAATCTTCCAGGTCCTAATGGATTAATGTAAGCAGTTTTGACCACAGTGAATTTAAACCGCACATAAATATAAAGCCCAATGATTATTTCTAGTATTATTTTTTGAAGACAGCTTCATTAGGCCAGTAATATACCAGTATACTGTAGCTCAGAAGCAAAGACATGCAGACCACGCCAAACCAACTTTGGCAAAGCTATTGGTATACAGTGATTATTTCTAGACTTGGTGGCTGTTTTGCTATATGTAATGTGTAGGAGAAGGCCAGTTTTCCATGATTTATGCTTTTGTGAAGAGCAAAGAGGCCAGAAAGCTAGGAGAATAAGTCGCATGCCATTTTCAGTGCCCATGATTCACCATGCTTCTGCAGAAGACAAATGAAGGATATTCTGTGGGTATAGCAGACCATACAATTACAGATGTAGTCATGGCCCTACGTGATACGCCCTCCAACCCAATCAAAGATGGTTTTCTTGCAGTTATCTACAACTTGTATATAAATAACTAGTTAATTTTTGTGCGTTATTATGATGGTTTAGCTCGTTCTCCCCATTCCTTGTTGACAGACACATCAAACATCTTTTTTTTGACCAATAAACTATTCTGATAAACTGCTATATCTTGGCATGGTGATATAAATGCCCCAAAAGCCAGGCATACTGTATAATGACAACACTAAAAATGACCTTGCTAAAATAGATTTGGCATTGTGCTGCCATAGCACCATTTTCAATCAATGGCCAATTTAAAGGCAATTTGTTGGCCCATAACCTAAAATCCATTTCATTAGATTATCCATCCGCCAGTTTCCTTCTGAAATTGATTATGATGCAATTAGTTACATGTGATGTTGATTAGGATTGTAATGAGAAATCCACATTTAACCTAGATTTCATGCTGTTGAGGCACGTCTGTAAAACTGCATATGAAAGCCCCAAAGACCTTATGTACAGAGATATGTACTGTAACAATTCTGCTTTTCAAAAAGTTTAGAGTTAACTTGAGATTTAGTGAATCAATATAAGAAAAATGCTCACACTCTCCATATCAAAGATTAGAATGTTATTAATATATGAGTATACGTGACACTGTGTGTGAAATGTGTTCAGTTATTTTTTTATTTGGAATCTAGTTGATCAGATTCACAGACTTACTGGGTTTATAGCAGTTATCATTGATTTATCAGCCTGCTCTCTGAATCCTTTTAAATGTGCTACTTCTGTCTCTCTCACTTCTGAATTATTCATATTTTGCCTGTCACAATGTTGCAGTGTATTGCTTTATGTGCGTAACATAACCGCCTTTCACACGTTTTTAAATGCTTTTGAAAGTCATAGGTTATTTGTATAAGAATATTTATAGTTTGCAAAGTCTGATTTCTTTAACTCTTCTAATCCACTTTATTTGTAATTTGACCATGGGAATTTTTCAATGCTTCAGCATACAACATTTTAGTGCTTTGTAAAAAAAATCATACATTTTTACATTATAGTAATTCTATAAATATAGTTTTTATACTATAAATCATATTCTCAAACTATTATAACATTGTTCTTGAAATATTATGGCATTAGTCTCATAAATGGCCTATTATGAGATTATTATTGAAACACTGCAACATTTTTCTTATCTTTGTAGGTTGCACAAAAGTGTTTAATGTGGCTCTTACTCTGGTGTACATTCAAACATCCCCATTTTCTTTAAATTTTCATTTGAATTTGTCTGTTGGATTGATAACCCTACAAGTTATTTGGGAAATGACTTGTGTTTTTATGCTGCAATAACAAAAGATGTATGCAGAACAGCAAGTTCTCTTCATAAGCATGCTGTCCATTTCACAGACACCGTTGGCTCCAGATGCCACTGCATTGTGAATTATTAGTAGATGATGATTCTGCAGCTGCAAGCCATTTCTCTTGTCTGACTGATGTCCACAGATCCCGTTAACTAGTACATTAAGCCACAAAGATGGCTTTTCAGTGGGCCATTTACCTGTCTCATATTATTTGTCATATCAGAACAATTCCCCGTCTGTGATGGCATTCCAATAGATGTGTCCTTCAGCACAAAGCCTGTCATGTTTCATGTCACTTATAGAAAGGGATTTGATGATTAACCTTTTAGCTGCGCTTCAGGCTATGATATCTAAATCTCTTCTTCCATATACGGTAGGTTTCAATCACATTTGCATACCAATCAAACGCTCCTCTTTCCTTCCAATAAAAAACCAACGACTTTACTCAAATGTACAATAAAGTATGTCTCCGCTCATTGGAAATATTCTTTTCGGCTGCTTCTAACAACCAGTACAATAGTTCAGGCCAATTGGAGATGGAAATGTGATCGAAAGCCTTTTTTTTACAGTTCTTCCCTAAGCTTGTAAAAGACACTTGCTTTCCATTGCATTTGGTAACTCAACAAGTGACTTCACAAAGAAAGCAATTACGCTCCGCACTGAGCATTACCTTTTATCTTCAACAAGGCAGATTCCATCATAATACGAGGTGTTTCATGCCCTTTCAGAGCTCCATAGTATCAGAGTCCATTAATAATGATACAAAATGAAGTGTTATCATTTAAATGCCCCTTTCCAACATTAGTTACCCGTAGATCTACCGAACATTTTTGGGTGGTCTGTGTTTTGAAAAAGGCAGGAATGAGTTGGGAAGGTCAAATGATTTTATATGTGATGTTCGCTTTCATTGTTACCTAATGGTGGACCGATGTATCACACTTGAACAGCAATCTTCCGGTGTGTGGTTGTGTTATTGCTTTTAGCATGATTCAAAAACAAACACAAGGAGACTTGTGGTTAAAACGTAAGGCTTTAGAAAAATTCTATACATTTCATCTGTTTCCTTTATATGCGTACTTGGAACTTGATCAGTTCTGAAGGCCCCCATATGGCCACACTGATGGAACTCGAGAACACTACTATATGTTAATGTAAGATTCTGAAGTTCATTTCATCTCCGTCTACATACTCTTCTCAGCAGGAAATTGTATTTTAAGGCATAGTTCCAAGAGGCTGTTTTACCAGGCATTCTGCTTTCTTGAATGCCCTCCCACAAGCCATGTTTGTGTTGGTTATCTAGCTCAGTAGCTCACAAAATGTTCAAGTGCCACCTTCAATCAAATCAGAACTTCAAAGTACTGCTAGTCACCAGAAATGTTTCGACTTATATTTTATTTATTTTTGCATTAGGAAGATTGACTCTTGAGAGCAAGAGACAGTGGGTAAATATTTTGCAAACTTCCTATTAGTGGAGCTGCACACATTTTCCAAGGAACAGACATACTTTTAAAATTGTATACCTTAAATGTGCTATACAGTAATGTGCTTTGGATTAAAGCTTCTGCCAAATGCATTAATGTAATGCAGCCATTAAAATTTCGCTATTATCAAAAAAATAAATGCCTAAGAGCAATTTATTATGAGCAAAGCACTAAAACTTTTCCATCTTTTAATGTTGCTTGAAACTGCTATCTGAAACTATTTTCATGTTCAATGCTGAATGAAGTGCTCAATTTTAAACTCATCTTCAGAAAATCCAACTTTATTAGTTTATTTAAGTTTTTTTCCACTGCTCTCTTTGATTTTATGTGCAAATGTGGTGTGCAGATTTCAAATGGAATGTTACTCCTTTGCATGTAAAGGCACTGTAAAGTTTTGTGTTATGACTTAACTTAAAGATATGGTAGATATGGTAAATATTAAGATACAATAATTGGATGTTATTGTAATCGTACTTTATAAAAAATAACAATTTGAATAAAATATTAGTAATGTATTTTATATATTATGAATATGGACTCACCACCTGTCTAAAGTGCTTTCCTGCCTCAGCCCTGCCTTTAGCACTCCCACAACCGTACTAGAGATAAACATTTATTTAGTGAATAAATGTATGGAGGCTTTTATTATTATGTCACTAGTAGATCTACAACCACTTTCAGAACCATTTTTTGCTTCAAAAGCAGCCATTGGTGCAGTGTTTTTTACTCTGCGGACAGCATGCAGAGAGTGTAGAGAACTGTGCTGTTTTCATTTAACTGTTTTGAATATGTGGACAGTATGTGTTGAGAAAAGGTGAATAACCATGAGCAGCAGCAGACATATGCATGCTCAAAAGACAGAAAGCAAATGTTTTATTTTTTTATGTTGTAAATGTCAAATGTTAATTTCTCAGAGCCGGGAGGTATGATCAGTAATATATATGCTATGGGTTGCTTGTTTAGGTTGTTTACACTTGACCTGCAAGATGATCAATAGAATTTCTCTGCAAATGCATTTCTTTTTGCAATATAGTGGCTTGCATTGCTGGGTTGTGTTTGTATGCCTTACATTCTGTTTGCAATGCATCCACCTTACATTTAAATTTACCGTATGGATTGTCAGATGCTTTTTTTTATTACCTTGAATGCTTTTTAAAGAACTTACTGTGCATTCAAGATATACATTTACTTGTGTATGTCCTGGGGATGAACCATACTGTATGGGCGACAGAAACATGCTACAGAATTTTTAATTCTCCTTGAATTTTCTTTTTGTTTAGGTACCTTTTAATATTCTTTCTTTTTGTGAGAATAAGAACATTCCCGTGTGCACATTAATTTAATTGCATATACAGTAACATAAAGGGTATCATTTATATATAAGTTGTCAAAAATTGCAAAAGCAAACATAAAAAAACTAACTGTCAGCAGCTCATGCCATTGGTTGAGTCAGTAGGGCCAGACAGTAACCAATTTTTTGTTTCACAGATCTAAAGTATTTACAGTTTTTAAGCAAATGAACCTATAAATAGAATATTTGCAGTTGTCTCTGCGTCATATGTATTTTAACACTGAAAAAGTGTTTTAAGTGGCTTCTTGTGCCATTTTTCTGCTTTGCTGAAAGTCGTCTTGTCATGTTAAATATAACAAATGAAAATATCAACAACCAATTAGAGGGGCAGTGGCCATGGTGTCAGAATTGAAATTGAAGTAGAAAAATCTTAGGAAAAGAATGAATGCCAAAGATGACCTTATCAGTTTTGCTCTAATAAAGCATTTTGTTTATTAGTGGCTGGTAGAAAACCGTAATGATTATGGATTTTTCTTGTGCCTGAGCAATTAAAATAGAGGCCTACCTAGCCAGTTATGGATCAATGTGTGTTTCCATGATGTTTCGTCTCCTTTTTTCTTCCTACCTCTTGCGCTGTCAGTGGCATTTGGGAGGTAATCAGAGCAGTTGACTCGCATGCTGTGCATGCCAAAAAGGAGCTTTCTCTCAACCCCCTCTTTCTATATCTCAATCTTCCTCTCTTGCTCTCTGTCTTCACCTCTCAGCTCATTTCCTCTCATCTTAATGATGATGCGTAATAGCTTGTCCACGGGGTCTCTCGCCTCTTTCCCATCATTAACATAACCCTGACATCCTTCAAAACAACTCCTGCTAAAAAACAGCAACTGGAAACAAAGACGCAATGTGGTGTTTAATAAATACAATGGTGAATTTGCAAGAGAACAAATTAAACCGAGCTGACAAATGAACAAACACTGTATGTGTGCGTGGACATGTATTAATGAGGCCGTTTCAGAGGCACGTTAATTACCCCGGGGTAAATGGCACAGGGCAGGTTTGAAAGCTCTGTTTAGTTGTCACATTAATACTTCTTTCAATGTTTTTTCTCCTCTTGTATCGAGAAGCCTTTCTGGCACATCATTCAGACCCACAGACCACGTGCGACAGCTTGGTGCTTGGCGAGGTCAATCAGAGGACAATGATTTGTGTTTCCATGGAGACAGTCAACATGGCAGTGCCCACTGGACTTCACTTTCTGATGGATGCCACAGAGTCTTTCTGATACACCAAGATCACACACATTCAGCCCAGTGATCAGGTCACAGTTCACGTCAGACTCTGTGGTCTTGAAGTCATAATGCGCTTGTCAATAAAGACAGATTATGATTTATCCAAAAGGGAAGATGAAAAGCGAGAAAGCAACAGGGAGGTAAAAAAAAGAGACTAAGAGATGAAATGTTTGGACACAGTGGGCGTGACGGGTGAAATAACGTGTCACGCTGTGTTCTGGGCCAAGCCTCAGCAGTGTATTTGCCTGCCCACAGAATTGACAACTGCACCTGCGGGGAGGGCACCCGCCATCATATTGGCCTCAAACTCACTCCCAGAGGTCCCGTCAAAACAGTCGGCTCGTGCAGTCATTCCTCTGTGCCACTTTAATCAGCTCTGACACACCTAGAGCAACACACACTGCTGGCCCATCATTTGTAATGACCACACAGAGATGCTGATTACAAAAGGTGTGGAAATGTGATACCTTTCTGCTTCAAACACTACATTTGAAGTTAAATTCAAATCAGAAATGTTCAAGGGTTGTTTTCAATCCATGGTTGCACTGAAAAGAAAATGCATTTCTTTCTAAGGATTATTGTCTTGTTTATTAGTAAAATGTCCTAAATCAAAAACACATTTACTTGACAAGAAAAGTGACTTTAGATATTAATCTTGTTTTATGAAAGAAAGTATATGACCCTGGATGACAAAACCAGTCTTAAGGGTCAATTTGTTAGGATAAGACTGCGATATAACTATTTAAAACTCCCAAAAATCTGAGCGTGCAAAGAATTCAAAATATTTCAAAAATTGCCTTTAAAATTGTCTGAAGTGCTGTAGCAGGCCGCTACTAAGAAGAAACAGGTTTGTTTTAATGCTCTCTATTGGCTTACCACTGTATTAATGTTGAGGAGAGTAGATGAACCTAAAAGCTGAAATTCAAAGCTTTACGTAGATACCAAACTTGAGTGGATCATTCACAAACAGCGGGCAGCAGCAAGTGAAGTTTTCCGGCCATTTTTGTTAGCGATATTGCTAGCGAAGTTTTGATATATTTACAGTAGGAAATGTACAAAATATCTTCGTGGAACGTGGAACTTCTTAATATCCTATACTTTTGTCATAAAAGAAAAATCGATGTATTTTTGCTATTACTACAAATGCTCTTGTGCTACTCAAGAAGTTTGTTTAAAACAAGACAAAAAAAAAATCTGCCAATTGGGTAAGAAAAATAAACTTTAGTTTTTTTCAAGCTTATTTTTCTTTTTTGGTACTTAATTCTTACTTTATTCTTATTCTTAAGACTAAATATCTTTGGTCGCTTTTCTTGTCAAAAAAATGTTTTTTGATTTAAGAATGTTTAGATATTTGCACTATAAAACAAGACAGTGCTTGGTAAAAATGTAATTTTTTGCAGTGTGGGTAAAATATAGACAGAACCAACTGTTGGTCTATGAAATAACTGATATTAGGTTGTTGTTACCCAACGAGTTTATACAATCCATCACAGATTAATTTGACCCAAATGTTTTTAACCATGGGTTAAAAACACACCAGCTTTTCAAGAGCGTACAGTATATATGGAATATTTAAAGTGACAGTGGTTTTGTACTCCTCCTGATCAAGGGATTGCTGGAAAGCTCTGATACGAGTGTGACATTTACCATTGCTAATATAGATGTACATTTATTATAACCGTTAAAGTCAATATTTCCTGAAAGTTTGCTTTGAGGGTTGGATGTGTGTTTCAAGGTTAGACTAACATGTCCTACATCATCCTACAGACATGGACCTGTTAAAAAACCTGTGGAAGGACAGCCCTGACGCTCAAGAGCGGTTCAACACAGTTCAGCATCACATTCAAGTCCTCAGACAAATTTTTCTACATCCGCTATGGGGCTGCTCTCTTAGACCTGAGGGTCTGCTGGGTTGTTGGCCACTTACTGGCTATACAAGAATAGCATGAAGGTTTTTTCCTAATCGCCTGAGATTCTCCAGGGAGACCAAATCCAGCACGTGTGTCCAATAAACCCAGCTTGGAGCCTTCCAGCAATGTATAGTGCCACATCGCTGCTGATGCTTGGGTCCCCAGAGAAACTTTTTTTCATGAAGGGGGATTAAGAACTCTCTTTACACACACTATCTTTTATTTGTGCACAATGGCAGTTTCTCATATTTTCAGACTGCCACTGCTTTCTCCTTTTCATTTCACAAAAGGAGGAAGAGAATGTCCACTGACAATAATTAAACTTGGCTTCCCTCCTTTTATCCCCTCCAGTACACTTGGCCCTCGGGTGTGATGTATGGTGATATGTTCTGTACATGCTGCATTGTAAATAGCGCTGCCTTTTCAAATACAAGTTTGATACAGTCTTCACAATACTGGTTCTAAGAGAACATACACACCATCTTCCATTTTAAAGTACATGCAGATAAACAAATGTCCTTGAAAAATGTGCCACAAAACATTGAAGGACAAATTAAGCCCTCAAGGAAATAAGAAACATACAACACAGATATGAGCTACTCTGCCACATGAACCAGCATGCAAAAACGCACTTAACCATTGTCTATATTTGCTGTTTAATTTGCAGAACTCTCAGCGTTCCAATGGACAGCCTGCAGCGTTCCAAACCCAATAAAGGGCTGTGTGCGATGACAATAAAACTCATTACTTTAGTCAAATGACTTTATATACAACCTAATACATAGCACAGTCAGAGTCCACAGGGAGAGCTGAGCAGGCTTCATATTGACCATGAAATATTTAACACGTGGACGATAATTTATAGCCGCAGCCTTTAAAGCAGTTAAAGCTGCTGCGTTTAAGACGGAAATAGAAGCACTGTAAAGAAGTTTCTCTGTATATCACAGGCTTGTTAATTATCTGCTGTAAGTTAAAGGGTCTCGATTTCACATGTGGCATAAATTAAGAAGGATATTAAAGGATTTGCTGCCATGAAAAGATAGGACTTTTATTTTCTGTTTAAAACTCTCATACTTCAATGTCTTGTTGCTGTTTATGTGTTGAAAAAATATATTAAATTCACTGTGCTGGTGGAATTCAGGCAAGGTTACAATGATTCTTCTTTATAGAAACAAAGTAAACAGCAACATCCATAAAGTGTTCAACAACTCATTGTGTAAGGACTCTTCAACTACTTTTCTTACGTTTATTAATTAATACAGTGCAGTCAAAAAGTAATTTTTTTTCTTGTTTTGTATTTTTGCCTATTTGGAGAGCCAAGTGAATTGGCAAAAAAAGTAAAACTGCACAAAGACAACCCAAGAGATGCAATGCTGTCTTTTTCAGCCACTGTAGTGCTTTGAAAGGCAGGGGTGAGCGGTGGAGTGAGCCGTTGGTTGCAATTCACGACCTCATCGCTCGATGCTGCTAAATCTTCACATTGCTCCTTTAAAAACTAAAACAGTATAAACTCGAAACCCCACCCATAGTTTGATAAGAGTCTCACTCATTTCTGAGAAGAAATCTCTGCCCATTCTTCTTTGCACAATTCTGACAGACTGGTAGTCATTCAAGCATGAACTGCTCTTTTCAGGTCCTGCCATATTCTCTCTATAGAATTCAAGTCAGGACTTTGACTGAGCCACTTCAAAACTTAGATTTTATTTCTTTTCAGCTATTCAGATGTCAACTTGATTATGTGTTCTGGAACATTGTCCTGCTACTTCAGCCATTAGACTTCAGCTCATGCACAGACGGTCAGAACATTGATGCTGTTTTATCCAATGCTGTTTTTAGCCTTTTATCCAATGAAAATGAGAAACGGAGTGACTTTTTAACCCCTTAGCATTCCTAAGATCCCAAGTGGTTTTAAGCGTTGTTTTTCTTAAGTTCCATCACACCGATGTCAAGCAGAGAGGTCATTCCTCTTTACAGTCGGCCATTATGGAACATCATTATGCGTTGGAACGAGCAGCCCAGCCTCCAGTATTATCATGTCTCAAAATTTCTCTCTGATTACATTGCTTGCTGCACAACGTTGAGATGCATATGCCAAGGTCAGCGAAAGTCATGAAGCTTTTCGAGAGCTTGAAATGGCAATTTCCCGCAACTTAAAGGTCAGTCTCATGAAGATCTTATGCAAATATCACTATTCAGGATAAGAGATGTTGGCTTCTACCTACTTGATCAGCATAGAAAAGAATATTAGGTACAAAATCTGAATAATGACAAATCTGATTAAGCGTCCGTGTTTCAAGCTGCACTAATCTAATTCTGACATTCTGTTAGTCCTAAAAAGTCATTTTGTCATGTTGCAGAGTAGAAAGCCAAATCTGCTTTGCAACCATACTTATCTTGCTCGTGTTAAAAATGTCTTCCAAAACCCACTATGTTGATGGATCAGTAAATGCTATTTCATGCTTCGTAAACACAGCCTACCTATGTATCAGCACACACAAGCATCGGCAGTGGGACTCGCTTTTAAATGGCAAGCTTGGCGTGTATCAGACAGTTGAACATATTGAATGTACATGTTCTGGCACATTGCACTCTTATGGTAATCTGAAAGCAGATCAAGGCATAGGCCGAGCCCTTGGGGCATGGTTTCAATGCCGGCTATGGCGAGGGTGTTTGTTTGAAGCTGAGCTATAGAGGAACCTGCATAAAGAGCATAACAGCAGGCTGTTAAATGCTCCGCTACCTCTGCATGAACACATGAAGCGGAGTGTGAGCCCTTGGGTCATGCTTCCCTCCCTCTGCAAATGTCTTTGACAAGCTTAAATAACCCCTGAACCTACCCTAAATTGTTTATGCCACATTGCTTTAAATAATTAGAGCAAATTGAGTCGGATCCTCATTAGAGCTGGATTTGTTTGCTTAGGAGTGTGGTCTGATGTTTGGAGCCTTCTCTCCGCCCTTCGTGAAGGAGGTTATAGCGCTGCGCGGTATGGCTGTTCGTAAGACCTATGGGAGCTGTTAGATGTTGTAACCTATTTGCTTTCAACCTCATATACAAATGTGAGAGAATAAAAATGCAACGCAATTAAAACCACGGCTGTGCTGTTGTAGATTTGCATACTAGCCTTAAAACTTCTCAGTCTTACTTTTGGGAATGTACTGGTTTTAGTCTCAAAGCAAGAAATAAAGAAGTATGTCGGCATTGTACACGCAAGAGTAACATGCCAGTCAAGCCCTGAATTCCATGATATCAACTCAGAAATAACAACAAAACCTTTGGCTCAAATTGCTTGGCAGTCCTGTCAAAGGCATGGTCAGGTTGTTTTTTCTTTCCTTGAGGGAGACAGAACCGCTCATGGAACAGAGGGACCCAGTCATGTTTGGCCCTTTGAATTGTCAGTTATTTGGGAAAGGAAGCTATAATCAGTGCATTGGCACTGGTGGAAATTGACAGCAACTTTGAGTGCCAGACACACTGCAGGGCTTGATAAAAACAGTAGAGGATTTTATAACTAACGCAAATGTGGGTCGCCAAAAAGATATGGAACAGCATACCAGCAGTACGCTCCTAGTTATTTTTGCAGATGCACTAGGTGTTACAGTAAAGTGAGAACCTTGTATTGTTTTATGTTCTTATGAGTTTGAGAGGTTACAACAAAATGCAGAAAGAAATATAGAATATTAATGTTGTATTGCATCTTTTCTGTTATTTTGACCTCTTTCTGCAGTTCAAATGCGAATAGAAACTATATTTTTATTTGAAATATGATGTTTTATTAACAAAGTCCGGGAGGAGCCGGAGCATACCTACGCCATCTCTAGTAGTCTTTAACATCCCTCCACCTGTATATGGGTTGTGTAATATTTTCAATCAACAGTTGTTCTGCTGCCATGTGCACACATAGACGTCATAGTATTGAAAATAGATGTTATTTTTATTTAAGAGTACACATGCAAAATGCATCGTACTACAAAGAGAATTGTTTACATTCTGCCATTATACTGATCTGAAGATAGATATTCTGATAGATGAGGATTATCTGTAATTACAAGAGGCATCAGATGAACCAGTGTACCAAAATGAGCTCTAATGAATGACATTGATTCCGTTGTTCTTATCTCTCAAATTTACGTGCGCACTAATAATAAAAGACAAAGCAGAAACCAATGACAACTTGATGATGAATTTGAAATTAGCATCAACATCTCTGATGTTTTCCATTGTTCACCGCAGACTGATCAAAACATTTGTCATTAGTGAGAATGAGTTAAATTAACGTTCTGAATTAGTAATGATAATGATAATTCCATCTGACAGTCTTCGGTTTATTTTTACCTTATCAGCAATATTGCATATACGTGTAACTGAGGAAAATAAAATGCTCTTCATGAATATTTGTCTCTGTATATCAGTGTTCATGCATTCTCAGTGCATTCCCTCTGCACCTGTTCTTACATCTTTTAAATTGATACATTGAAGCAGCACCTCCTTTTGTTGCCGTATCTGCTGCTGTTGTCAAATTTCCATATTTTCAATTTTCACCTCACCCATGGTCAGAAGTTACCAAACTGACAAGTACAATGCATGTCTGATAGCGATGGCCCACTTTTGAATCTATCGCCTCCGTCTCATCTCTAGGGGCTAAAAGAACTTCTATCTATCAAAATGGCTTGATGCTCGGGGTCTCAGATTCAGGTGAAATGCTGAGTAAAAGTGTTGGTCTTGGAAAATCCTACAGTGTGGTGACCAAATTTCCCCAAAAAGAGAGTCTGGTCTTAAATCAAAGCTTTTAAAGCAAACTATATGAAGTTTAGAAAATATAAGAAAAGATAATATAATCGCAGAAAGTTTTCTGTGATGGTTAGGTTTAGGGGATAGAATATACAGTTTGTGTAAATGCTTGCTGTTCTAATTGCACTTGTCCTGGGCCAATCTATGGCCATTTACATTCGTCCCACTTCTCTTGGCACTTTTTTTTTTCTCAAGCACTTTTATCATAGACTGTCTCCAGCCCACTGCTATTATAAGCCTCTCTGACTGTATTTGTTTTTGGTATGAATTTGACCCTGCTGACTGATCATCTGATGTCTGTGATTACTCCTCAAGTTGTTTGGAGTAACAGCCTACAGCTGCCGATAGCCGCAAATTCCTCCCACCCCATTCCGGGGTTAATTTGCTAGATTATGGGCTTCTTTCTCTCTCCATTGAAGTGGATCTGTCATGGACCGAGAAAGCTATACCATTTTTGTCTTCGGGATTGCTATAATCAGATCCAAGTCACAGCTTCAGAGTTCATTAGTGTAAAGACATGATGGGTGGCGGGTAAGTCCACATATGGCAAGATTTTCTCGATTTGTCGCACATATAGAGGATTATAATCAAACATTGAGGACATAACTGATAACCTACTTAACGCTGAGTGTTTTAATACCTTTGAACCTGACGTACACGCGGTTGTCTTCATCTAGAAGTGACCCTACGCATTCCAATTAGGATAAATCAACATTGCTTCTATTCAACAGACTTGGGCGGTGGAAGTCAAATCACAGACATGATGCAATGTTCATTAGAGTCTTGTAAACATCCTCTTTCTCTTTTAAGTGCTCTGTTGAAATAGCTTTGATCCTCAACTTAGTGCTACACTGTTGGTGTGGCGGCACAAAATTTCACACCCTCTTTGATCTGTACAGCTCCCCAGTTTGGAATTGCCTGTGCTTAACAACTGTTACTTAGCATTTTGTCACGAATTAATTTTTGCCTTAAAATGTGCATTTATTAAGACAGCCATTGAGCTGTTAGAATTTCCCATATATAAATATAAGTAGTCAACAGATAAATTCAAAATGACATGCGATTTAAGATAGTAATTTTTCCTTCATGGGTATAGAATTTTCTTGCAACTTTTCCCCTGAGGACTCCAGAAAGTGTGTCTAATTCTGTCCCTCCAAACATTCAGGGCCATAAACATGTGTTAAAGTGTTGCGCTGGTGGTGATGCTGTTGTAGTAATGCTTCTTTTAATAGCAAAAGCCAAAAACAACAAAGAACATAAAACCAAACAAAGCTCGAGAGAGCGGTTATGAGACACGGCTCAGTTTAAAAAGCCTCTTTATTTACATGTAAAAGTATTTGGCAGACGCTTTTATCCTTACATTGCATTACACTATACATTTGTTTCTGACTATGTGCAATCCCTGGGATCGAACCCATGACCCATTGCCATGCTCGAAGCGCTGAGCTACAGGACAGCTCATGAAACTCTTTGCATTT
The DNA here is from genome assembly GCA_026939265.1 of Oreonectes daqikongensis. Lineage (NCBI taxonomy): Eukaryota > Metazoa > Chordata > Actinopteri > Cypriniformes > Nemacheilidae > Oreonectes > Oreonectes daqikongensis. Next base: position 3,611,816 of record JAOTQM010000343.1, on the reverse strand, counting down.
GTTAAACAAGCATTGTCACTAACACCTTCATCAATTACAAGAATTAACAATTAATGTGTTGTAATGCTAATGCATGCCTTATGCCTAATACACCTTCCCTGTCTGAAAAAACAATAAACTGAAGTCTTGAGCAAATGCATTGGGGATCTGGCTCAGATACATTAGACCCTCCTGTGGTCTTCTAGTACGTACTACAGAGACTTCCTTTATCAATTCTAAGTTCTAATGTTTCTGTCATCATCCCTATTATAAAACAGACACGTGCATGCTCTTTAGGTGAAAAGTGTGTCTTATTGCTGTATAAAGCCTTTTCAACTCCTCTGGAAATATTAAAGAAGCTCTGGAGATAAAAAAGCAAATCCCTAATTGGCCAATTAGTGTGTGGTTAGTACGACATTATGTGGGAGCATTTACCTTTAACAGCTGATGGTTAAAAGAAATTGAATTCTGTCCCTGCCAGCAAGGCGCCACTTATGTAATGTGTCTGTGTATGTACTGAAACGAATTGTTGCTGAAAATAAAATATGAGTTAATGTACATTATTTATAATGTGAGCATTATACTGGAGCAGACCGTGGTTGGTCTTTGGGGAAGTTGAGGAATGAGTCATGCACATCACTTCTAATGGCCTAAAAGCAATTTTTCATGTGCTGTTCCTTGATTTTACACTCTGGTACTGCTAGCCAGGTAAAAGCAATGTGAAAGACTGTATTAATGAGGCTTGTAAGGTCTAGAATGTATGGTCTGTACTCCCCTGTAGACCTGGGTGTACTGCAGCGATGATGGCCGAGGTCGTCTTAGTAGTTGCCATATTGTGAAGTAGCTGTTAGGTATGCCATAAACAAATGCACTGCAAAAATAAATTATATTTCCTAAACAGAAAACATTCATTCATTCATTCTATTACTGTGACCAACATAGTTGAAAGATCCACCCACTAGTGATGAAGGCAAGTTCAAGCTGTGCGGAATGCTTGGTGTCTCACTGAGTTTGCTATTATGTGTGATTTCAACTGTAGTCTATTTGGATGACAATTTGCAACCCTTAGGTGACCTGGCTGCTTTAATCTTAAAACCTCAGAATAACAGAAAGGATGTACAGTAACAACAAGCAGATCAGCCAATGCACATATATCTGCATACATCTGAATATTCCTTGTGTGTGTGTGTTGTGCACACTTGGTGAATAAAGCTTCTGATTCTATATATCACAAAAATGTACATGTACCTGTATAAAACACAATTTTTTTTTAAAGCTGCCTTCAAAGCCTTAAGTGTTTCGATTTCTGCTTTATCTGTATTGTATGTATGATTTAAATGTTTAGAGCATTTTGATTCTGTCAATTATGTTGATGTCACGTTGGCCCACTAAACACTTTTTTTTCTCTTGCTTGGAGCAACAATAAAACTGGCTCTCTTTTTGCTTTGGATTGTCACAAATAGACAGAGAACAAGGACCCCAAATGTAAGGAGTGCATCATACTTATTATGTGAGATATTTACATTTTGCAAAGATCTAATATATGTGACCCTGGATCACAAAACCAGTCTTATGGGTCATTTTTTTGAAATTGAGGTATTTACATCTAAAAGCTGAAGAAATAAGATAAAAAATATAGAAAAACTCGCCTTTAAAGTTGTCCAAATGAAGTCCTTAGCATAGCATATTACTCACAAAAAAAAGTTTTGATATATTTACGGTAGGTAATTTACAAAATATCTTCATGGAACATGATCTTAACTTCATATCCTAATGATTTTTGGCATAGAAGTATTGACCCATAAGATAAAAATTTTGAATCAGATGTATTTTACTCAACATACTCAATGAATATTTCAAATTATGGCAACCTAATTTCGTTTCACATTGGTGTATAATCTACACAATAGGCATCTAAATACCAATCCACATTTCTTAAAAACGTTGACTATGTTGAATAATCACTGAGCTAGAGTCAATCACATTTGTGCTGTCTGTGGCGAGACACATTTTGTGCCACCAGGCTTTTCTAAACAAGTCATTTCTGGAAAAGGATGACTATTGCATAAGTTAAGACTTATATTTGCTGTTTTAATTTCAAAAGAAGTGAAAGTAATTTATTGACTGAGTGCACAGAATCCTGAGGGTGTTTCTCCACGATGCTTCTCATTCTTTCCATCGTTTCTGAACGTCGGCTGGGCTCTGTGGGGTGAAAGGGTTTTGGGCTATTGTGTGTTCACTGATTGTAAGATGTGCTGTAATGATTAAAGGAGCTTATCTGGGCTGCCTTTAATTCACCTGAGAGAGAACGAATTTGCATACATTCAATACTCATAAGTCCTAACAACTTGATTAGTCTTATTTCCCTTCAGACTGCAGTGGCTGTGCACCAGGGCTGGAGATGTGATTATCATTATGGCAGGAGTCATTGTACATTTCTGCCCTAAAGCATGGTGATGTAATGAAAAATAATGTTAGAGTAATTTTTTTTTTATCATCCACAATTCAGGCCCAGGTGATATAAATCAAGCTCAACGTCGACACCTGTTTTACCAACCCTCCTGTTTTTTTTTTGTGGTAATATTAAGTATTTAGCCTTATTATTCTTTCATACACGTACTGTACGAAACACATGCATATTGTAATATGCATAAGAACAATAGCAATAATAATTGGCATCATAAAAGGCAGATGAATGGCTTGCTCTGTAACTGCCTCTATGCATTTCATCTCACATTGTGTTCATTTGATTTTTCTCACATACAAAGTTATACACACATACTGGGTCCTGGTGTTCAGATTTGCTGTAAATTGGTGGACGTCTCTGGTGCTGAAAATCGTATAAGAAATCAGTTTGAACTGAAATCAAAGCCATGAAGAAAGTTCACACTTCAGTCATTCTCAACTGGAATTAATGACTTTTTTGTACTGTATTTGAGTCATATGTGAATCAACATGACCAGTTAGCACAGAAGATGTGTGATTTACCACTGGTCAGCTTTCAGCAGGGTTTTCAGTGGGCTGCAGTGATAGCTGCCCACTGCTCCCCACTGCTGCCCACTGCTCCCGGTGTATGTGTGTTCACGACTTGAAGTGTGTGTGTTCACTATTCACTGGTTGGGTTAAATGCAGAGGTCACATTTCGGGTATGGGGTCACCATATCTGACAAATAGGTCACTTAACCCTTTGTAGCCACTTTACACAGAAGACCTCATTTCAGCAACTGCTGTCTTTTTTCCAAAACGTTTTAGTAGTTATAGACGGTTTTATCAGTCTGGCTAGTGGTTAATAATAAAACTATTTATATGTGATTTAATGTATATTAATATACATTTATATTAATATTTTATTGTATAATAATTTTATTAAATAATATGTTGAATGGGTCGTGTAACTTTATCGTATTTAAGTCTAGCCAAGTAACGGTTCTTCTACTGTTAACCCAAAATAATACTGGCTAAAAAGCTAATGTTATTTTGCTTGTTATCAGAAATAATCCGCAGGGCTGTTTTGTGTTTGTCATCACCATCTCTTTTTATATTTTTTGTAAATAGCTTAACCACACTTGGAAGGAATAGAGAGTGAGTGCCATTTCCTTTTGTAAATACTGTTTCACTGGTTTTTGCATTAGTTTAAGGAGGTAGTTGATTTCTTTTGTTTTACAGTAATGGCTAGAAGGTTGTTTCTCAACCATATTTTTTGTGTTCCAGTTAGTGTTTTTTGTACAGTAGCTCAACTAGAAGAGTATAGTAGAAATGCCAAGGTCATGGGTTTGATTCTCACAGAGCAGACATATTGATAAAATGTATGCAGTGTATCTGTGTGTCTGCCAAGTGCATAAGTGTTAGGGCAACTGAGACCATTGAGACCAGTCTTATCATGACCTCATCAAAAATGTCTTCATACTGCACTGGTGTAAGTCATGTTGTGTTTTTAAAAAATAATGGAAATAATTGCAAACATCCCAAGCTCCAGGGCCAACAGGACTGTAGCTTTAAACTGTCACTTATTTCTTTCCTGCCCAGTTCCTCAAGGACTTCCTTTCATTTTAGAGCATTTTGCATTTAAGAGATGAATGAAATTGATTAAAGCCAGTGGACAGGAACAGCAATTAAAAAATAAACACAAATTATCTCTGGCATCTGTTGAAATAAGCTCACTTTCTATAGTTATGGTATTTAAAATGTATCTTGCTAGCATGTGGATATCTATTATTTACCTTCATAACATTGTGTGCAGCTCCCGTTCTGTTCAAAACAAACCAGGTTCTTTTACTTTTGAAGTCATTCTTTTGTGTGCTATTTTCAACAATTAAGAGATAAAAGAAAATAAATAAACCACTATCATTCTCTACCCTACACTCTTTCAAACACTGTCAATAGAATGCATTAGAAATAGTTTGCCTGAAGGTGATTTTAATTAGACTTATATTCATATTCATTCTCCATGGAGAGAGAGAGAGAGAGAGAGAGAGAGAGAGAGAGAGAGAGAGAGAGAGAGAAAGCTCCACTTCCTAACGGAATGTACAAAATACACGGCTATACGGACAATGTTTTATGGAAAAATAAATCCATACCCGAGACGTTTGAAAGTTATTTGAGAGAGAGAGAGAGAGAGAGAGAGAGAGAGAGAGAGAGAGAGAGAGAGAGAGAGAGAGAGAGAGAGAGCTAGTCTAGGCTCTTTCTGCAGAACTGACTGGGTCTAAATGTGAATGCTGTCTGTGCACTATAGCACAGCTTGAACATGGCAGTGATAATAATTCTTTCTGAACGGAGTTAGGAATTATTATTAAATCTTTTGATTTTTTTCATCTATATCCCTTAAAAATAGCCAGGAAGTAGAGGGAGTAATGTGTAGCAGCTTGTGACCATGACTGATTGTCATCACCGACAGCCTTAACTGGGCTAGTTTTTTTCTTTTAAGCCATTAAGAGATATGCTGGTTCCTGATTGAATTAGTGTTCTTGTATACAATAAGAATTTGTCATGTTATCTTTTCTTGTGATAATTGCCCCCTTGCTGTGATAATGACCACATGCATCACAGACATGACTGCAGTGTGAAAAGGGAAAATAGTAGAGGAAATAACTGATGACAACTGAGTATGACCTATATGAATAAGCTGGAATGCAGGGTTTTATTTAAGTATGCCCCTAAATCTCATTGATTTATGTTTAACAGAACTTATTTTTTATTAATAATAATAATAATTCTATTATTATTATTATTATTATTATTATTATTATTAGTAGTAGTAGTAGTAGTAGTAGTAGTAGTAGTAGTAGTATTATATTAATAACAAAACAACTATTATTATTAATATTAATATTATATTAATAGCAAAACAGTAACTACTATTATTATTATTATTATTATTATTATTATAACTATTGACAAAGACACAAATAAGAGTTTGTTTTCTCTGTTCTATTGACTAACAAATCATATATTTCCCATTATCTCTGTACCTTCCCTTGTGAAAATTAGACAGTTTGTTGCTCAGTGCTGCTTGTATTCCTGTCTGAGGTGAAATAGGCAGAACTGAAAGAAAACTAATAAAGAACATGTGAATTGTATTTCCCATACAAAGCAGAGGTTACACAAAATTTGCATGATTTCATTTGCTTGTCTGTCATTTCAATTTATGTAATATTCCTTAAGGAAAATTACATTTTTATGATTTCCTTAGTTACTGTGTAGTGTATGACTAAGCAGCATTTACGCCTACCCCAAACTAGCTAATCTGCTGATGTTCTATTGTCAAATAAACTATTTTGCATATTATTTACATAAATAATTACAGAGTAATGAATAACAAACATAACGTGTAATTTTGTGAATTTTGGTCTTGATCCATTTTGGCCTCCTTATCATTTTCTTTATACAAATTTGTTAAATCATTGTACATTCTGTACCGATAGTTGATGTTTGGTGGGCGTTCACGTGGCATATGGCTGCTGTTACATATAGTGCACTCCTCCACTTTACTTTGAGTGGAAGTATCCAGTATAAGGAGCTGTTCCTACTTTTCTTATAATGAATTACACAACATTTGAACGGTGCACTGTAAAAATAATTAGCTGGAGCGACTGACATATACCGTAAAATAACAATCTTTTCCTGTAAAATTAGAGGATATAAGGATATATAATAAATTGTTTTGTCATGTAAATTTGCAGTCTTTCTGTAATTTTTACATTTTCAAAAATGTGAAACAAAACAGCAAATTGCAAAACTAATAACAAATCTGAAAAAAAAAAATCCAAATTCAAAATGACAAATCAATATCAAATCTTAAAACAAAATAATGATTATCTTGCTGATCACTTCAAAAGTTTCAGTTCTTTATATAGAATCAGAATCTATTTCATTGGAATCTATTTTTAAAGATATTATGCATCTGAGTTTAACAGATGGTCTTTGAGAGATGTGGGAAGCCCCGCTCAGACGTTTCTCCTCTCAGGAGGTAAATACACCATTTAATGGTAATACATCTCTTGATTCTGTTTTTAACAAATGACAAGGCTCCATGCAGATGATACATCAAACAACATTTTGCTCATTTTTCTTCTGGTACCGCAGAGATGAGCCCAAAGTAGAATCAGAGCATTACATCTCTGGTGCTGCTCTACATCTTACACACACAGTAGCATCAGACATCAGCTTTGTCACCCGGCCACCCGTCAGTCTGCTAGCAAACTGAATGAGGTTAGCGTGTCACTTCGAGAAGGAAAATCTATTTTGGAAGCTTTTAGGGGGCCAGGTATGGGAGTCTCTTGCCTGCTTCTGTGATCCATGGCACTGCTTGTTTTTACAAGGTGCTCTTTTCACTATCACCCAACTGGAAAATGTCTCTGCCACCTTTCATGCATTCCTCCCATTTTTCTCTCTGCCTGTCATTTAGGCTATGCTGCTTCGCTAATGTATAAAAAATACCCAAAGCTTTCTCCATATTGTAAATGCAATGCAAAATGCTTACGGCACAGTGCTTTCTGGGTGGCACTTTATTTAACTGAGAACTCATAAAATGAGCACAGAGAGGGAAAGCAGAAGCGAATGGATTTAAAGATGGAAGGGGTGCTGAACTGTGTGCCACTTTGCTATAAAAAGCTATTTTGAAGGCCACATTGTGAACTTTAAATGGACTTTGGTTAAAAAATGAATGAGGGAATGTCTATGGCATATTTAGGGACTTTATGAAAGGACCTTAAGGGATTTTATTTTTTATTTTGCTGTGACTCACTTCCGTCCTGTTCTGAATTGGCTTTCAAAAGATGCCAAAGCCACCTGAGGTGGCAGCTGAACCATTTGCTTACAAACCGATATGTTTTCTGTCATACAACATGCATGAAATGACAAACTCAGCAAAAATAGGAACTTTTTGATTAAATTTAATATTCCTGTAGTTTTATAGTAAATTACATTACACAATTTTATAACTAATTAGCTTCATGAACTTTATGCATAGTTTAGTCTAAAACTCTTCGTATTTGGAAATTCAATTTGTGGATGTGCCACTAGCTCTGCTTGTGGTTTATTAAGATAAGACAAAACAATTGAGAATTTCATGAAGGAAATGCAAATAGAATGTTAACCATAAGTTAAAACTGTATACTTTTTTAAGAGAAAGTGACTTCCTTTGCATGACAGATCATCCCAAAAGAAAACAATTCCTAGATATAAACCACTGTCCCTCCCTCCTCTGCTTTCTATCATAAACACTGACAGCAATGCATCTAGCGAGTCATTTCCACGATTTGTCATATTAGGTCTCCAGGCAACAAGGAAACTAGAAATAAAGTTACGGACATAAGCAGCTGTAGGATCATTAGCAGAGTACAAAAATCCACTTGTGCAGATGGTATTGTAAGGATTTTACTCATAAAAAGTTACTGACATTCTCAACTTGTCCTAATTAACTGAATACTGCAGGGAATAGTGGAGATCATTTACCCAAAGTAACTCTTCATTACGTCTTGTCTGGTACGCTAAGTGTGTCAGCAATTTGTCTGTCTATAGACTCTCCACTTTAATTTTGTTTGTTTGGTTTCCTTACAAATACCTTTCACAGTTTATTGCTTAAGCAGGATAATGCATCCTGACATGGAGCTTTGCTAAACAGTCATAACAGTCATTTTGCTAAACAAATAATTATCATGAACTTGTTATTTTAATGATGCAAAAGACAAAGGGCAAGTGTTGTACTTTAGTTAAACATGTTAAATCAACTGTATGTAATCCAACTACATATCATCCAACTAAAGATAACACGTTTTGGGCAACTTTTCAATTTGCTTATTTAGTGATTGTCCTATAGACGGTTTCAAAGCAACTACTGTGTTACTGTGTGCTTTTGTGGCACAAACTTAACTTACACATCTTACAAAGTACAAAGTACTATACTTACAAAGTATAGAGTCCCTGCAGATTATTTCTGATAACAAGCAAAAGAAATAACAAGTAAATGACATTAGCTAGCAAGTTAACAGTATAGTCTAGTAAGTATTATTTTGGGTTACCAGTAGAAGAAACGTTATTTGGCTAAACTTAATGCGACCAATTCATGAAATTGTTTTTACAAATTAATATACATTTAATAAACTATAAATAGTTATATTATTAGCCACTGGCCAGACTGATCAGGTGCGTGTGTACGATGTTACCGTCTATAAATAGTGGACTGAAGATAGGAACTGAAAGTTTAGTACTGTAGATGAAGGAATGTACCTCCAAACCTAGCAAAGGAGAAAACCATGAACCCCCATTGTGCCCTTGAGGACAGTAGTTGCTCTTGAGGCTTTTCCCCTGTAATGAGTATGTTGTGTAGCTTTGGATAGAAACGGGTGATTATTTTGTTCATGTTACTGTGTGGAGTTGAAGTGGCAGGTGTTTAAAACACCACTAATCTGTGATGTTTCATCAGTTGTTAAGGGTTCTTCACCGTAAAAGTCATCAGAAGTGTAAAATAGATTAAGTGCTGGGAAATTGTCCCCAATTAAAATCACTCAGATTGTGAATTAGGATGACCGAGGTTTTAAAAGAATAGTATTCAGTATTTGTGTTATTTTTTCATGGCATGATATAGACTTACAAATATCTTTTAAACAAACCAAACTGTGTACAATTACTAAGACTACAGGTAAAAGTGTCAAATGCATAAAGTTGAAAGACTTGGCAGTGTAATGTTTTCTCAATGCTTTGGTTCCAAAACCTGCCAATTCAAGAATATGTTGTTTTGGCTAATTGATTATTATCAATCAAATTGATTTTACAAAAATTGCTATTGAATCGAATCTAATTGATCAACTATTACCCAAAAATTCACATCCCTACTTTGAATATACACTCTTTAAAAATAAAGGTTCTATTAAAGACCCTTTAACATCCGAAGAACCTGTTTCACAAAAAGGGTTATTGTTTTTTTGTGGTGTAAAAACGTTATAAAAAAAAAAGTATTAAAAAGAGATGGTTCTTTAAATAACCTTTGACTGAACCATTCTTTGTGGAGCCAAAAAAAGATTCTTATATGGGATCGCCGTGAAAAACCTTTTACGCAACTTTATTTTTAGGAATGTACTCATATAGTGATATAGACTATTTTTTATAATGCATTTTATGTCACATGTGAGCTTTTCTATGAAGAGCATGAGCTTTTCTGTTTGACAAGAAACAGAAAGTTACTCATGTTTGAAGGGACATATGGGTGAGTAAATAGTGATAAAACTTTATATGACAACAAGTACATTTATTTCTCAACTATGTATGTCTTGTTTTACCAATGTTTAAGAATAATTTAATTTGCTAACATGACAAACATATATGAATAGAAAATTTCACATACAAATCGCATCAGTTGTGTGGGTGGGGTAAAAACAGACATTTTGATTTACATCTTCTTTGCATTATTTCAGGCAATTGCATTTGTGCTGTAAATAATAAATGGCATCAGCAAGGTTCATAATCAGTCTTTTAAATAAATGGGCTCTGATGGATTTGTTTTTCTTCACTCTGCTGTTATAATGCGCTTGTGTTTATATTTTTATAAGCAGATGATGAATCAAGCTGAGAGAGCAATCCATCTCACCTTGATTCATCATTTGCTGTTGAATAGTGTCAGCCAATGCAGTATGGTTCTGTTCAAGAAGAAAAAAGTTACAAATATAAATGTGTCCATCTTGAATGTGGTCAGATTTGTTGACAAGCGCACCGCAGGGTTTATCTCCATAGGGTCTGAGTGAACTTTTTCCTTCTTTAAAATTGAGCTCTTCTTCGCCGCCCTTTCAAGTCACCGTGCCAATTAATGATAGGCTGTGGCTCTTTCCTGGGTATTTCTGTGTGGATTTGACACAGCCTGCCACTCACTGTGAGTAAACATAAAACAGAGACTAGATACAGAAGATACAGTGCTCTGTGCCTGTTTCCTCCTGTCATATAAAGGCTCTGTCAAAACTCCTCTACCTTTATGGTGTCTTTATGTAGCGGGAAAGAGGCAGGAACGAGAGCTGCAGAGGAGGAGAACGGAAGAAAGGCAGATCAAGGAGAGCAGAGAGACCACTCACATATCTCAAGAGTCATCATTACCACCACCTCTCCTTCCACACACACACACGCACGCACGCACGCACACACACACACACTTAACTTCAATTTGGCCACAAGCTTTTCCTAGGATGCCAAATAATTGTGCCTTTTTGCCTTTTGAGAATTGACTTATATGTAATCAAACTGCACAGAGAATATAACCGAACCAATTGTTATCTTCACTCTGACGTATATATATGGCACATCTAAAACAACAGAGCTGACCAAGTGTTTAACAGAAAAGTTAAAAATGAGTGCATTACATACTCTAACAGATATTTTAGACACAATGTAGTCAGAAAATTTGATGTTTAAGATTTTCCCAAATAAATGATAAGTTTTTTGTAAATTTGTTATGTATGCTTATAACTGTAAACTCAGTGCTGAAAGTTGAAATATAAATATTTCATACTGTGTTTCTGGTGGTGTCTCACTCTGAGAAAAGTTAGAATGTTGTGTTTACAAACAGTAAGTCAAAATCTTAGTGCACTTTTAAAGATCTCCACTGAGGGAGCTGACGGAACATATAGAGGCATACTTTTCCACAATACAGAAACTACAAAAAAAATGCTTGATCACACCTTAACTCATGGCAACAGCTATATGCACCTTTTTCTATTGCTTATACTTAGACCGAGAGAAAAATACCATTATTTCATTAGTACACTTCAGAGGCCTGGATGAGCTATAAGGAAAAAGGAGATCTTTGATGTAATAAGGATTCTAATTATAAAAAGCTTTTAATAGGAATAAGGAAATCTTGATTCACTCTATGGTAGTCTATGAAAATTGCTAACATTCTTCCAAATATCTTCATCAGAACAAAGAAATTTATACAAGTTTGAAACAACCTGAGTGTGAGTAAATGACATAATTTTTAGATTTAAGATCAATACAAAACTAAACTGACAAATATTTCACCCAAAAATGTCATTTCCATGACTTTCTTTCTTTTGCAGAACACAAAAGATATATTGAAGAACCAAACCAAACAACAATGCCCCCCATTGACGTTTACTGTATGGACACAAAACCACTGAAACATCTCTCAAAAAAAATGTTGTGTTCCACAGAAAAAGATTTCAGAATACTATCCCATTAAATCTATTCAGGCTCAGTGGTGGGTTCCACCCTTACAAAAGCAATTGTGAGGGGTGGCAGTACCATTGAATCTGAATAACCAATATATGTAAATATACACATTTATACAAGAGAACAGTTTGTAGCTGCTGCAATTTCATCATACAAAACTGATCACATATATTATATTAATCATGAAAAACAGATGTTAACCATATGAATAATAGACCTCAGATAGAATCTTCAGATGCATGCAGTATGGTGCACACTGTCCACACACTGTAAAACTTTTGCAGCAGGTTTACTAGTAACTTACTGTAAATTTAATTTACAATTGTGTTTTAAACATAAACATACCTAGTTCTTATTTTTCTTTCATAAAACAAGATTAAATATCTTAGGTCACTTTTCTTGTTATGTAAATGTATCTTAATTTAAGAATATTTTAACTAGAAAACAAAACAAAAATGCTAAGGAAGAATTTCAGTTTTTGGGAGTGTTGCTGTGCTAATGCCAGTAATGAGATCAGTCTCTTCTTGCTCATTTTATATCTCTTTAGTCAAAGTGTTTTAATTTTGATTAAAGTAAAGTTTAACTCAAATTGAAAACAGTATAAATAGGAAAGTAATTAAATTTACAGTAAGATACTGGCAAAACTGCTGCAAATCTACAGCAAAGTTTAAAAGCGCACTAATGCCATTTAATGTTGAATTTTTTATGATCCGATAGAACATTTAATGCACATATAAATAGTATACACATATAAATCCTATTGACATAAGCTCTCAAGAGACCCGTTGCTGTCGTGTCTCCATAACAACACTGGTCTTTCATATCTTACCATATGTTGTAGACTCTGACATTCTGATTAACACAAGATATTCCATCTGTGTGCAACTGATATTTATCCAGAATGTTATATGTAGCGTATGTTCAATGATCGTTGAGTGTTTACACACTTTTCAATATGTACGAAAAAAGCCATTTCTTTTGTCATTCGTAGGCAATGCCGATGTGAATCAAGGTTAATGCTTTTCTCTATATATGGCTGCACGCACAGTACTGAAGAACATTTTCGCCTGGACATTTTGCGCTCTGTGGAGTTCAAGGGTAATGCTTAGAATTATTCAATAGTCACTGTGGGTATGAAAACAATACCATATTCAAGCCTTCTCACAGCGACTGGATTTATTGAAGACTGCGGGGGTGGAAGCAACCAAACCTCTAAACACCTCGTAGGTCTAATTTTCCCGAGATGAACCTGACCTTTAATCAAGTCATGTCACACAAATGTTCAGTCTGTGTGTGCATGTAAATGTGTGTGTGTGTGTGTGTGTGTGTGTGTGTCTGTTCCGCAGGAGACTTGATGGCCTGTTGGATGTCCAGCAGGGCTAACCTTGAAATGAGCTCAGACATATCTCAGGGCAAACGAGTGCTTGATATAATTTCAAAGACAGCGGGGAGGCTGGTCATTATCTGAATCGATGGTGACACTTTAGACTGAGTGAGAAAACAATGCGCTCATCACTCACCTCTGTGATCTTGGGCTGTAACATCACTACCGAGTGACTGAATATATTGCTTGTCCTTTTGTCTAAGCGACTCCTACATTTTCATGTCACTGCAGAGATGTATTCAAATCTCTTCTATTTCTTCTGAATATCTATGAGAAGTTGATTCCAAACACAAACTGTTTTATTCAAGATCATATTTGTTTTGTGAACAGGTAAAATTATTATTTTCTCTCAGACCTTTTTATCAGTTATATTTATGCTGCGTTTCAGACAACTCGGATTTTGAATATTATATTTCTAAATACACTACCTCAAATCACGCATTATATTCGCATGTTTACGACATGATGCTACGTTATCATTATATGGTAGCTATTCAAACATAGGCGTTTGTTCATAAACAGTTATTTTATTGTTAATGTTTATACATTATATGTTTATACATATATTTATACATTTGTGTGTGACGTCAAAGTCATTGAGTTCATCAGATAACTGACTTTGTTTGTCGTTCTAGGCGATTTCTTCCAAGACCCAATTGGGAAAACCCAAAGTCTGAGTTGTCTGGAAAGCAGCATTATTATATATGAACAGCACATACAAACCACATACAGCAGTAGAAATATGTTGGAGATTATGAGAGGATCATGAGAGGTTTTGATAGCACATCTAGTATTTGATTGTGCGGGTTTCTTGAATTGTGTTAAGTTGTGTAAGATAGATGAAGCAGAAAGGGAGCGCATCAATACTAGCAAATGACAGCCTATGCGCACTATTCATCTCGAAGCACAGCAGCATTATGCGCTAGACATACAAACATTTTTTGCCACCCTCTTGCTATAAACTGAGCTATGGTGTCACTATATTTTTCAGCTGTTCAGCACTGTCATTTTCACACTCTGTTGTAATGCTGTTATTTTACTGAAGCGCACCAACTAATTTTGTTCAAATTAAATCACACATTGTAATTTTACAGTTTTTTTTCTGTAATTTTTTTTACAGATTTCCCATGTATAATGTAAAAGAAACCTGTAATTTTACAAAATTGTACTTTTTTAAAAAACTATTTTTGAAATAGGTCAAAAAAGTTTTTTTACAGTTAATTTCTGAAAATACCGTTAAAAAAACACAAAAAAACTCGCTAAATTACAACAAAAATGGGGAACCACGCTATTTTACAGGACAAAACTGCCAGAGTTTATTTCTGCCAGAAAATTTCCTTTTTTTACAGTGCAGGCATGTTTTGCAATGATGGCTTTTTTTTATGAGATGCACAAGACAAAGAAAGTTAAACTCCCTTTTGCTCTTTTCTGCACTCTTTTCCTCACGTGTAGTTGTTCTCTGTCTTTCTGTACCCACAAAATAAAACAAAACAAAGCTATTAGTTTCGTGTTTACTCTGACTGTTGCATAAGTGTATATTTGGCCTTGTCGGATTGGAACATCCATCAAGCATTATGTGCGAGCCACTTCCCAGGGCGATCGCGAGCCATATACATGACGTGTCTGGATGTGAACCAGTGGCTTCTGTGACCCCTTGATCGTGGAGGCTTACATATCCAGACAGAGTTTAGCCATCCAGGCCCTGACTGCCATCCAGATGGCCTGGTCCCAGCTGAACTCACTGACACTGGCCATTATTCTCCTCCTTCATGGTTGAAGGCCTCTGCAATTCATAATGCAAAATGGGGATGAGGATAATTGCTGTTGTTACCCAAGGTTTGGGAGTGGAAATGAAGTAATAATAAGAGGATGGGTAAGAATAAAGACACTGTAATTCTGGTACAATTTAACAGTGTATTTTTTAACCGATATAAGGTGGTGTTTAATTCTTGGAACGATTCTAGAGAACGTGGGAGGTGGAGAAGTGCACATAGTGACTGAATTTACAATCTGTAAATAATCTCATTCTTTAATTTACACAAAATATAAATGCTGTGGCTACCTTATTTTATTAATTTAAGCGAATACATGAGAGAAACTGATGGGGTCAGTATCATTAAAAAGCACAAAGGTATGAGTTCCCTTAGGGGTTAATTAGTTGATTAATGTTTGTTGACATCTTGCTTACTGTACATGTATTTACATTAAACATGCTTAATTTATTGTCATTCCAATCTAAATTTGTAAATAGATTTTCAATGCAACTCTATTCTCTTTGTTCTTCATTGCGGTGGTGCTCATAAAAATCTTTTTTTAGAGAGAGGTTTATCATACAGTGTATACTGGACATTAGCCCATACTGTAGGAGTTAAAAATAATTTTTCAACAGATGAACAGATTTTTTTCTGAGGGATACCAAAAAAAGTCTCCTATAAAAAGTCTTCTATACTTTCCAGTGAATTAACTAATTTTTATTAGATTAGATTAGAGATGTTTTAATCATTTTAATGTTATTGTTAAAAACCCTCAATTGGATTAACCCTCCTATTATCTTTGGGGTCAAATTGACTCCACAGCTACTTTGACATATCAGAAAACATTCTGATTATATTTTTAAACCTTGAATTCCTAAACATACACATTTTGTTTTCAAAACGCTTGTACACATTTTAACCCAATTGGTGACGTCTGGGGTAAAAATGTGAAATATTGTTTTGGCTGGTCAAACTGGCCTTAAATGTAATAAATGTTATTGGTATCTAAAATATCCAGTAAACTTTTATGCTACAAATATTTTTATTTTAATGTAAATGAAGCAATTTAAGATATTATTTGTCCTATTTTGTTATTAAAATGTTAGGATAGGTAAAGTGTGTGTAAATAAAAACAATTAACATTTTAAATTCGGTAATGTATTATAGATTAACATATGGGGGGTCAATATGATCATATCATTGCTAAAATTTCAGGATAATAGAAGGGCTTAAAGGCTGGCAAAGCTAAAAAAAGAAAAAACATTGCTGTAAAAAAAGCCACTTTTAGATGCGTTTGATGTACATAATGTGCTAACATGTAATATAGTCATATTGCCCTTCAGGTAATCATAATTGCCAAAAGCTTTCATGCACTTTATAAAAGTACAGTAATATCATAATTCTTTGTGTGACAGAATTCATAAAGTTCATAAAAAGCCCTTGATGTAGACAAACTATCCGAGCAAAAGAGATTTAACACTTTAACTAAGGGTCCTTCATGTTCCTTACAGTCAGAACCAATCCAACATACTCAACAGATCATTTTAATCTTCTGTTCTTTGTTTTAGTGAATCAAAGTACAACACACACACACACACACACACACACACAAGCGCAATTAGGGTACGCTAGCATCACAATGCTAAAGCTTCAAAATACCCGTGATGCCTGTCTATTTTTTAATGGTTGTATCCTAGTACTGTAAGTAATGTTGCATATGCGCATTAACGTTTATTTAAACACTTACATCTGCCTTTTTACTTTGTTTCTTTCCTAAACAAATCTGTGTTTTGAACGACTTAGACAAGATAATGATTCAGTGAGTCATTCATCAAGACACTGTATGCTTAAGCATTAAAGCAACAGTGTGTGCATTTAGATACAGTTAGATACAGTGGAATATTCTGCCAATACGTTTGGTATAATTAGGCACACTGTATCTCAGTAATAAAACATTTAGCCATCCAAATAGCGCTGATGTGAATGATGAGAAGAAATGGGTGGTCTTACTTCATTTTTGAGACTCCACATCTCATGGAATGAGCAGACGCTGAGAGAACGACTGTTTTGTGATGAGAGAAATGGCTGGTCCTGCCCTGATTCAGTGACTCACGCATTCAAAAGATCTTTTCATTCCTAATATTAATCTTCCTCCCCAGTGTGGCCTATCAATTCAATCACTGCAGAAAAATGCCTCTTGCTGTGTTTAATCAAGACATTAAGCCAGAATTTTTGTTCATTTCTGCCGTCCAATCATTTCTATTCTCTCGGCTAAACCTTAGCAGATACATCTGAATGACAATATAGAGTGCAAAAATGAATTTCGGGCTTCTTTCATTTTTAACATTTCCAATTACCTTTATACTTTTTTCCTCGGCTTCCTTTGCTCAGGAAACTGCACGAGGCTGATCCATTAGAGAAATCAAATACAGTAGCCAGTGATAATATAAGCTATTCCTATACGGAAGAAGACATGCTCGTATAGACCATTATTGCTTAAGAGCACAATGGTATTTTAGTACAGAGAAAGTAATGGCACTTTTTTCATGGTACATTAAGGCTTCAGCTATGTGCAAGCAGTGTTTTTAAAGAGTGAATGTGCTCTGAGTTCAGCATTAAATTATAAGTTTTGAATCAAAGAGGCAAACAAATAAAGGGACCTCCATAATAACCGCTCACGTGACTGAAATCAGTGTCAGATTTATTGAGCTTTTGATAACCTTCTCTCCATTGCTTATATCTCCCATCTTTAAATATAATACTGTTTAAGCAATATTATAGGAGCTAGTGTGCTGACTGCAGTCTCCTTTTCTACCACAGAGAGACCAAGAAACATTTCCCCAGACAGATGTTTGAAGTTCTCCTAATTTCCAACCATTAGTCATTAAAATGTCTGTATGAAACAGAATAAAGCAATAGGGTATAGTACTCGTTGCACTCATGAAGATACTCCACGTGAGATGAGTCAATGATTAAATATGTAATATTATCCACTCTTTGTACACTAAACATTAAGATGTTTACTTTCAGTAAGTGTATAGAGGTTTCATATACTTTTATTTATACCACATCTTAATGGGTTTTGTTCCCCATTATAGACGAAAAAGAAGTCACAAAATGAAATAATATTTAAAAACATGCGGCATGTTGCACTTTAGATTATGCAAATGTGCGTCTGCTAAGTACATCTCAGACCCTCATCTCCATTTGAAATTCTTTAAACCAGATCAAACAATTGTCCACTTATTACAATAACGTGACTGCATTCATCTAAAAATAATTTTTTCTCTGAAGTACATTATCACCGCTGAGCAACAAGTGCTGTGTTTGTGCGGATAATGTGCGCTTAATTGCTTGTAACAGAGGAGAGCAAGTGCATTTCCACGCATTAGAATTCAATAGATAATTTCACACTGTTGGATGACCAGCAGTATACAGCCGAGATGTCTCTTTTACAAGCTTTAATTAATGAGAAAACATTTTTCATATACGGCTGCAAGTTTAGAAAAACACAAAATTGAATCATCAGAAAATGTGCTTCAATTAGTTGTATTCAATGCATTACAGACCATTATATTCTCATAAATAAACAGCCTAATTTGCAAACATTATTAAGATTGTGTCATTATCATTTTATGACATCCATTATATCTTTTCATTTTTTATGACAACACATGAGCTCTAGCATGAAAGCTCATTTTGTGGTGTCTAGTCTGAAGGTGTGGCTATGTCTGTCCTAATCATTCAGGTCTTTTTTTGGAGAGAGATTGTTATTGATCTGTTTCGTCCAAAACAACAGCAGAACAGAGATGTGCTATGGTCTGATAGATTAGAAGGCTTGGAACGCTGATGCGAACAAAGATGAGCAAAGACTTTCTAGCATGAACATATTCAGTGACGGTCCATCAGATGACTAGCAAAAGTTAATTTCAAATGAAAGTGCTTAAATATAATATAATAATATAATAAGTCATGCTTTGACAATTTCATATCAGACCCCAGGGAAATTCTCTTACAGACCAATAATATCTGTTGGTGTTCTTGTTATTTGGACATTGGACATTAAGAGTTATAAGGGGTTTGCGTTATATAGACCTAACACTTAGACCTAAACAAAATGTAAACTATTGATTCATGTTAAATGTGCATTTAACTTAAATCAGAAATGAATTTTAAATCAGCATGTTTCACAATGAAGCAAAATGTTTACTGTACAGTATAAAAAAGAAAACATCAACATCAACCGGTAGGTTCCAGCATGGATAGGAGCCATGTGTTGTTAGTCACAGTTGGCTAAAATTACAGCCTGGGCTTCACAGCAGGAAACACAACATTTCCCTGACATCAGCTCCAGTCATCTCTGCTTTGCTGTCATTTTAGTCTAAATGAAGCTCAGGCTGCTGCATCTCTATATTGTGCTAGCCTGGGGAGCACATCAGAGGACAGAAACAGGGAGAGAGAAAGTGAAAGAGATATGCATTTCATCTAATAACATAATAGGACTTTATGAATTTCAAACTATATACAATAATATTACTTTAGCTATTGCTGGCTCAGGACATTTTATCCATGTTTTCAAATTAAGATAACCATTGACATTTGATTTTAAAACCTCAATTATGGACTATCCACATATTGACTGTATCATTATATTTTATGCCTCAATTATGTTACACACAATTATATTCTTCATAATATAATGAACTGATATGTCTGATGTGGTTAGGGCTAATTTAAGTTTTTCATTATCAGTATGAAATATTCCCTTTCTGGAGAAACTGGGAAATAATGTCATATTCCTATATAATTTAAATGTTTTCACAAATTTGAGGCCAGAAAAGACAAAAACTGCTTAATCTGCTTAAATTGAGCTTGAACAATGAGATATTATCAGCTTTAATAGGGAAATATATTTTCCACTACACATTTGTGGGGGCAACTTATGGTTTGTCTTCTACAAAAAGTCGCTCCCATCCCTTATCAATCTTCAGTATGGTAGGTCAGACAGATGGACACAACAGTTCAATGATCTGACCTCTAATCATAGAGAGAGTAACTGATTTCAGTTGGCACGAGGATAAGGCTTGGATTAACCACTGCTGCTAAAGCTTCTGTAATATGACTTCACATGTTAAGAACTACTGAGCGGACTGTGTTGAACAGTCATGGATTAATTTGTTGGTTATAAAGAAAAAGAAAAAAGTGAAATAAAAGGAAAAGCAAAACCAAAAACAAACTTGCTATCCCAGCATCTTGTATACCCAGAATATTGGTGTCCAGTCCTGCATGGTGACATTCTTAGTAATTCTTTTTACTTGCAGTGTTTATAAAACTATACACGGATACACAGATTAAGGCAATTTTGCTGCTACTGTAACTGCCAGAGATCTGAGATCTAATTTTGTATCTTAAGAACTTCAGAATGCAGCAGAATAATATCACAGAAGCAGCAAATAAAGAGAAGGTCTTAGATTTCAGTTGCTCTGTTTCTTAACCGCATTTACGCGTATCCTCCAGCCGTGACAGTCCGCCTTCATAATGGAGCACAAGCCGCTGCTCTGTGTCTCTGTGTTTTTTTCCCTATTCATTCACATCCACTGAAAGAGCCATTATTCTTTGAAATATAAATGTCTGCGCAGAGAACAGGGGAATGTGAATTTGATTAGAATACATTTCTGAAAGAGGCCAGTGGATGGAAAGGCCTGTGTTAGGCTGCCAAACGTTTCCAGTGCCACCCTGGCTGTCAGTGCCAACTCTGTGCTGCTCAAAATTTCCCAAAAAGATGTTGCCTGAGCTTTCATCGCATCCCACCAGCTTATGCAGCTCATTTTTTTCCATCTGTATCATCCCTGCTACTCCTGTATCTACCAATACTGTACCACTCTGAACCAGATGGGATGGTTACCAAAAAATGAGAGGTAAAGTGAGCAACTGGTCCTTTGATTGTTTTTTTAAATGTTCACATGTGTTTCCACAATAATGGAATTATTGTCTTATTTATCTAAGTAGGACAGGTTTTGCTTTTTAAAGTTTAAACCCAGATCAGTCACACTGATGGGACACTGTGACTCGAGCATGCATGCATGACATCACATTACTCAGATACGTCCTCTGTATCATCATTAAAGCAGCTCTCATTCACAGTGATGAAAATCATCCAGTTGCCAAAGAGAATATGAATTATACATACACATACTGCCCATCTGCTATACTGTACGTGCTGTGTAGGTATCTTTTTTCATTTTTTCAATTCTATTTCTATGATGTGTTGCGTTAAATTGGAATGATCCAAATTCTGAAAAAAGTTTTATCCAATTTACCAGTGTGAAATAAAAAAAAGCACTGCTCTGGAAACGTTCCCTTTGTTTGCATTACTGATGCCAAAGTCACAGCAATTATTTGTCAGTGACATACACGTTCAGTTTCTAAGAAAAGCATGTGAAATTCTGGGAGACTATTCAATTAGAAGCAGGTCCCTTATACTGTAAGCAAGCATGAACTTAAAATCTGCTTTCTCAGAGTAACCCACATCCATTTCTAATGCATTTGCTTGAACATCACATATTTCTTCCCAATATAAAGTTTTGTTTGCTCCTACAAGTTGCTACAAAGGCAGAAAAAAGAATCCAATCAGATGCACAAACTTGGCAATTGAAAGAGCATATGTGATCAAGCAAGAAATGATGTTAACAGCATCCTTGTGTGAAAACAAGCAATAGGGAGAAAGCTCCAAGTGCTCTCTGTGTTTTCTCTTTGATCAGTTATTGCCAACAGCATCAGTGTTCTCAAGGTTGAAATACGCTGGTCCCACTTGTTGTAATCAACAGATGTTTGTTTCTTTTAATTGCACTTTTCTGATATCTTTTTCCAGCTCTACAGGATTGAGGGGAAAGGCAGTAGGTTTGCAGTGTGCCGTTTATTATCACAGCTTTGCTTCCCTGCAGATGACCTCCTGCTGAGAAAGGCGAGACAGTGACGAGAGGAACTAAAAGGAGACCTTGCCTATGGTTTGTCGTCTTGTTTCCTTGATATTTTTCACCTGTCTGGCCATCTTTGCCTGCAGTCAGAACGTGGCTGGACGATGGGCCTGAGACGTTTTGCTGCAAATGGCCTTGGAGATTGAATTTACATTTGTTAATGAAAATATCTCATCTCTTTGTCAGCCCTCGATAAACATCAGACAGGAGATCTAAGCAGCCTTGTTGTTCAAAGCTGATCCTGTCAAGGCAAAGCTCCAGGACACACAAACAATGGGCTGATGTTGAGCCCTGTGACAAGGGCTGCAAAATCTCAAAACTCAAAGCTTTCTTTCACACACGAAACATTCACGTTATATTAAGGCATTAATATATATACACAACTTTATGCGAGTTTGTGTATTGTATGTGATTAAATCAGTCCAGAGAAAATTGTGTTTATATGTTTATCCATTTTGCAATGCATTCCCTGTGTATCTACGTCACTAGAAATAGTCCCCGCCTGCCCGTGAAAACTTGAACACACGCGCTAAACCAATCCCTTAAACATCACAAGCTATGCACTCTTTAAGTAGCTGTAAAAATGTGAGGATATAGGTAAAAGAAACTCTGTTGGATGAAGGATAAAAGGTAACACTATGCAGTGCAGCTATCAAAACCATCTGAGTTTTATAAAAGCAACTTGGAAGTGTGTGGCTGACCCACAGTAAAAGATTTTAAACACTTATCAAAATGTTAGCGACCACAAACATGACAATAAAAATCATCAATTTAAGATTTTTTCTCAAGTGTAGAGTGCCACTATATGTGACAAAGAAACTCCTTACTGTGAACACAGGAAATCTCGCAAAATTTCAAATCTTACTTTTGAGTAAACAAATATGAAGGACAAATTGTAGTAATCGTGTTTGCACTGTTTTTTTTTACATAGAAAAGGGTGGAGAAAAACACTAAAAACAAAGATGCTAACCAATGGCATAGAAGAACACTTTCTGTCCCATAAAAAACATCTGCAGAAACCTGAAAAAAAATTCTTTATACAGTAATCTATCCAAATGCTTCTTTGGAAAATCAAAAATTGTTCTTCTGTGGCATCGCTAGTGGCATCGCTACCTTTTATTTTTAGCAGTGTATGTTTCCGTCTTCCATCAGCTCGCTTTCTGATTGGGTATTGAACAATTGTCTCCGGGTTCCCTTCACGCCTCTGTTTGTAAACATTCAATATGTTGGACATTTACAATTTGTGATTGGTGCAGATTCAGTCACTCTTAACACAGATTTCACACCACAGGAAAATCTAAAGTGTATCCATCAGAAAGCAAATCTGGACCTTTCTTTTTAGGTTATACAAGGTATATGTGCTTGTTTGTACCTTCATAACACATCTGATCACATTGTCTTTGGTAAATAAAGGAGACATTTGCTGAAGCCTCATTTGCCCAGAGGTCATTCAAGCCTATTCAAAAGAACACTGCCCATAAGAGCAGAGCTTATTTACTGAAGACAGCATGTTTAGATTTGCATGTATAAGACTATTTAGATTTCCATTCATATTAAACATAAGACAACATTGCAAAAGATGTTTCAATAAACATTAGAGCTTCATAGTTATTATAATTTCATTATATGTAATTCCCAAGCATTATTAGGTTACAATAAGCAGGCCAGCAGACATGTATTTACTTCTGCTGGAATTTTTAGATGGCAATATAAAAACACAAACTATACAGTAGAAATCCTTAGTTATAAAAAATATATTTGATATGTTCTCTATGCTCTATGCATGCATTTTTTAATCATTTTTTAATGATTTAAGTAACACGTAAAGGATTTTATAGCTGTTTATCACCCTGTAAAGTAAGATTTATTTAAAAAATGGCCACTTATGATGAAATGGCCATGTACTTGTAATTTGCACGTATCTAAGCAGTAAAGTTAAATCTGAAAGATGTTAAACAAATGTATCTACCTGAGACAGATCTATGGCATCCCCATGAAAAAGAGGTCTCTCTCTTTTCTCTTCAGCCCTCTGTGGTGATTGGGGTGAGCGTCTGGTCAGCATGAGCAAACGCACCAGCCATCGTCAGCACATCACACACTCAAAACACAGACAGAGATTATTCTGTCAAAACTTTCTCCCAGGACAACAGAGAGCAAAGATGCCTCGTGAATCTTAACCTGAGCCACAGATCCCATATTCTCTTAGACTTTTTGTCTATGGAGAAATTACTGATATATCTGGAGCGATTTCAAATAGAAAGATCTCCCTGTTAAACACATACAAGAATGAAAGCACACTTGCATTAGACCAGTTTTTGTTTGCACGATTTTAATGAGGAGGTCTACCTGCTTCCCAGAAAAGAGAGATTGACAGGCACCTTTTGGGCAAGATGAAGCAATAGCATTTACAGAAATGCTGGGTTTGTGTGGCTTGTTATTTGACACTGGCTGTCATTGCGGATGGATGATATGTTTATTTCTCTGATAATAAGACTGATTTGGGGTTTCTGGCATGTGATTAAACTAACCTTTGGATATTTGAATGATAATTGCTGAACTGCGAGTTGGTCACACACTTAGTGGAGTATTGAAACCTGCCTGTTGTGCTTCATGCTGACAGCAGATTGTACGGCAATGGAAATGAGTGCTATTGCCATGGTGATAAATATACCTAAGCCCTGTGTGGTTGGTGGGAAGTGTTTAGTAAACCATTTTAAAGGCAGAATTAGATAAAGATGAGGGATAGGTTGCAGGCATTTAAATGATCAATATATAATACAGATCAACAAAATCCACTAAGGACTGTTTGTTCTTTGAAAATCAGGCATTTTCATCAATAAATACATCAAACATGGTCTGAGATTCCATATATTCTGAAAGGGGTGATTCATGCAACAATAAAATCTGTCAATATGTAGGCTATTTATTCTCATGTCATCCTGTGGAACAAATAAGAAGATATTTTATACCCATAGCAGTCGAAATCAGTGGAGGGTTGGTTACTAACAAAATATCTTCTATTGTGGTCTGCAGAGTAGTCATACAAATTTGCAATTATTAAAGGGGGAGGGAGATGATGAAATTGTTTTCATTTTTGGGTGAACTATTCCTTTAAATTAAAATGTCTTTAATAATTTTTTATACATCGTTTCCTGTTTTTATATCACGGCGAAATCGAGGTATTTGACAAGGTGGCTAATTTTGGCTAATTCGTATGAATTCGTACGAGCTCAGTCGTACGTTTTAGTACGACTTGCTGTCGTGCCAGTGACGTTAGATGGGGTTAGGGGCGGGCCTTCAGCAGTGCTTAATCGTACGTTTTTGTACGACTCACAACGTATGAATTCATACGAATTAGCCACCTCGTCAAATACTTACGACTTCCCGTGAGATCAGGTTGGTGAATTTCAGAATTCTGATTATTACAAAGACATTTTAGCCGTAAGATTCTGGTATGATTAACTTGGGTAAGGGGACCACTTGAGAAAACAGAATTTGTAATGTAAGTCCTTTATATGAGACTTTTATGAGGATTTTGTTATCTTTTATTGGAGATTTTTGGTAAAATTGGCATTTCTTCATTCAGGCAGTATGAAGGTACTTGCAATGCGTATTACCTCGACAGAAAATGGATGCCAGGAGGTGTTGCTAAGATGCAAGAACTGGACGAGTGGACTAACCTGCCTTACAGGGACTTTGCGCTGACACAGTCTCACACAGCTCTCACACGTGCTGTCTGCTGCACATTTCAGCATTCATGGCAGTTTCATGGCATTGTTCCTGCCACTCTTATTGAATACATGAAATGATGTCCTTGCGTGTATGTTTTCCTAAGCAGCTCCCTGTGCTATAGATCCCTCCTACCACAGATAATATTTGTTAACCATCAGATCACAAACAATTTATGATTATTACCTTTGCAATATAAAACACTGCATTTAATACATACAATTAATATTACATCAGGTAAGTTTGCATTGTATGAATGTAATAGCTAATGTGGTTTGTGATATAGGCCCTTTTTTGTTTTAAAGGCCAAGTTTATTTATTGGAGGGCCTTTGTGGACTTTTTGTTGTTGGAGCTGCTACTTTTTAACATTCTGTTACTACTGTATTAAATCTGTTAAAATTAAGAATAGTGGAACCCTTCTTTCTAAAATGGCCTAAACAGACAA
This sequence comes from Oreonectes daqikongensis, assembly GCA_026939265.1. Lineage (NCBI taxonomy): Eukaryota > Metazoa > Chordata > Actinopteri > Cypriniformes > Nemacheilidae > Oreonectes > Oreonectes daqikongensis. Next base: position 3,585,874 of record JAOTQM010000343.1, on the reverse strand, counting down.
GAAGCAGTTAAAGGTACAAGCAGCCCGAGTGATAGTTGCTGCCGTATAAATCAGCCACCTCTCGAAATGACCCTAAGCAAGTGTCCTTCTATTGATTTTCTCCCTGAAAAGATTTAATCAGATTGTTGCCAAGATTGGAAAGGGACAAAACCCCCTGTTTAACCCCATTGTTGTATCTTTCGGCTATCATTCCATCTTCTTTCTCTTTACAAGAATTCCACTTGTTCTAACCCAGAATATGAAGTAAGAAAAAGATTAAAGATTAACATTAGTTAATTGATAAGCTAACATAACTAACAATGAACAATACTTCAATAACATTTATTAATCACTTTGGTCATTTTTTTGTAAATAAATACTGAAATATTTTATACTTGAGGGAGATTTATTGCACTTTGATGTTTCTTGAGTTTCACCATAAACTGTGTAGACGAGAGCATAATAAAAATGAATAGGAATAGTTACAAAATTAACTACAATAAATAAACTGTATTCATGAACTGGAAAATGACATACAATCCTAATATAACTAGAAGTTATTTTACAGTTTTGAATGCATGTATTACAGTAAGCATGCAGGTAAAGTTCATAAATCATAAAGAAATAAAAGCGCATTGGATCTGTACAGCTCTCTATTTAAACCATAATGGATTCAAATATTTACAGAGAATTGTATTAAGGGACTGGATTGAAGCAGATATAGAAGCCTTAGGTATTTTATATCATTACAGAGAAAATAGTCTCCTTATCTGCAGGGCTAAAGCAAATATCCTACCAGAGTTTCTCTTCGGGCCATGTTATGTTCAAAATTTAGTGACTCTACTTAAGACATCTCATGGGTGTCCACTTTGTTATTTATTTTATTTTAGTGAACTCTATACATAAGAAACATTCTGGTGCAGAGTTTGCATCGGTGACAAATTGCTGAAGAAATATGATTATTGAGAGACTGATGATATCACCACTGATCACAGCTGTTTGCTGGAATTCGTTCATGCAGAGAATCATCATGACCACATTCATCAAAATGTTTACCTTCTACAAAATACAAGATTGACTTATTTTATACAGTATATGCAGCATGCGTGACATGTAGAAGAATGCATGACTGTACATGTACAAGTAAAACATATTTATTGATGTACATTCAGCCATATGTGTTCATAAATCCGAAGAATGCAGAACAGCTGGTAATCTCATGACTGTTCCTCTATATACTGGTGTTAATGCCTCTAGTGGTGAAACACTGAATGTCCCTGTGGAGAGAGATTTAAGGACAGTCTATGAGGATTCCTCTCAGTTCAGAAGAGCAGCTTTTGAGAAAGCTGACATCTTGTCATGTATCCTTTCTTTCCAACTATGACTTGTACCTCTGCACACAGAATATTTTCCCTCATATCTGTAAGCTGAAACCAGGTAAAAAAAAAGAGGCACAGGAATGATGCCAAATTCAATAATATTATGGCAGATGGCTCGTAGGACCACTGCGCCAGATTTTTGTGATATCCAACATGGTAGACAATCCTTTTTGTGTACAAAATGACACAGCATGTTGAACATCTGCTCAAAGCAAAGAAAACAACATAAATGTAGCAGGCCAAGAAAATAATATGTAAGCTCATGCTGTTGGTTGTTTCTGTTATTAACATCTCACATTAAAAAATTAATTTAAGAATTAATAAGTAAAAAATGTTGTCTATCCCTTACACGAAGCTATCATAATAGACAATAGAAAACTCAGAATAAGGAGAACATGTCTCTACAAGATGTCTCTACAAGATCATGGATGTATTTCCTAAATGCACTTTGTCAATTTGGATTACATGGTTTTGGATGTTTAATAAAACTTTGCTCAAAGTTTCTCTTTTCGCTTTTCTACAAAAGATAAATACCATTTTATAGGGTTAACTAATGCACTCAACCACATAAGTAGGACTGCATAACCTGTGTGTTTCTTCCCCTAACAGTTGCTTATGCATGTGCTCCTCCTGCCAGGGAAGGGCTGGCATGCTGGTAAAAGGGAAGGCCATGCTGAACAGTAAGCACTTGCTGCCTTTGCTTTATCTTGAGAGCACAGAGGGTTTACTAATTAGAGCATCTTTTGGAGAGACGGTGAGCTGAAACAGAGGACTGTGATACGGCCCTTGACAAACAGCCTCATTGGTATTTTGATGATTACTCTGCTGCCTATTGGTTGCATGTCAGACGCTATGCCAAATCAAAATGACGTTTAATTTGCAGTTACATGACTGATATTTTAATTATCCCTCCACATCTGTCACAGCTCTCCGGCATCTTTATGCTTCCCTGATAAAACAGTAATGCACAGCCATTCTCGAGATGATTGTTATTTGGAGAAAGGCACATGCCTCTTTTCAAACTTAAAAAAATAAATATATTTTCATCCTTTTATCAGCCTTCATCCTCATTAAAATTACATCATAAGGTATATTTGCCCTTTATGACTTTTACAAATCTGTTCTTAAAAATAAGCTTCATTCCAATGCAACATAAGGACCATATTTCATAGTTGACGGCAGATGGTGCAAGTTTATTATGTAACTTTTAGCAGTGGACAGGACAGAAAGTAAGCGAGAGCAATTACATCAGCACACCCATCGAATTTACCCCAGCAGTCTCTATTAAAGAGATGTTGTGGATGTATTACACTTTGAAGATATTGCACCCGGTATACTGTAAATGCTCTATTTCATCATATTCAACGACAACCTTAATAATGATCTAGAAAGCCAGGAATGCTGTTGATTTAACATGGGTTACAATAAAACATAGATCAAGTGCTTTCTGAAGTTCTCATTTATATAAGATAGAAAGCTTCATTGAATTCTTGAAAAATTGGGTTTGTAAAAGAGAAACAGAGAGGGTTAGAGAGAATTAGGGAAGAGGGACAAATACATTGTGAACGTTTTTTGTGATGCAGTAAAAGCGATTTGAGGGTTTTAAGCATGATACCAACAAAGTTTTTTGGAAAGTGGGCATTTTTAGTAGCACACACAAAATCAGTGGTACATTATTCCCACAAAACCTAAAATATACATTCTCAGTGAGACAAGCTGCAAAATAAATTTGACATGTTTGTAGCAGCTGAGTTCAGAATATTTGGAAAACATCTATGCTGGATAAAAGGACAGCAGTTGTGAGACAGGTCCTAGACTTCATTAAGGATATAATATATATAAATGCATGTTTTTGTCTCGTTTCCCAAAAAATCCTGTCTTACAAGGAAAGTATGTGTTGCCTCAAGAAGTTCAGAAAGATGTCCAGCATTCCCTCAGCCAGAGGGTTCAAAAAACCTTATCCACTCTTATTACAGCAGAGAATCTTTGCATTATAGCTTTTGGGTAATGTAATGTAATATATGTTTATTAGCGATTCCAAGTATAGAGTGGATAAATCAATAAATGACAAACATTTGCCATTGCAAGCATGTACTGGAGTTTTGTTTCCAAAAGGTTTTTATTTAAAAGTAAAAGTTTTGATTTATTCTAAAAATGAATTAATAATGCACATCAGAAAATCCAAATGGCCTGTAGGGGTAATTCACAAAACTGTTCAGTTCAAATTCATAATTATAAAACCATATGAGTGCCTTGTCTCGACACATTTTTGTTAAACACAAGGGTTTAAACAATTGTCAGTTGACAAGGTAAAGAAAGAGTACAGAAAAGACTGGGTTTATATAGTCTGACTGAAGTGGGCTCATTTAAACCTGTTAGCAGACGGGGCAGCTCGACGTTCCTGAGGACAGAGACAAGAACTCAGATGATTAACCGCTGTTCTTATAACAGACAGATGCAGACAGACAATATACAGGAACTCACACTTTTTATTCAGTATGCACATGGCATAATGAGGATTATTAAAGGAGCATTCATTGTCAAGTGGGTGATGAATGTATTAGAATAATAATCATAATTCAACAGAGAGAGGCAGATTATATTTAACACCTTTCTTTGTGATCACTAGTTCATCTCAGTGAGAATTTGTATTTATGGCCTCCTCGTATATTCTGTTATTACAGCAGAACTTTTCCTATATTGTCCAGATGTTTCAAATTGATATAAAGCAATAGGCCGCCCTAAAAAAAACAAAAATCTAGATGTTTCAAACATGTATGGCAGAACACAAAAAAAGATATTTTTAAGAATATTGATAACAAAAAACCTTTGTTCCCCATTGATTTGCATTGGTTTCGTGTTCATACAATAGAAGTCAACAGTAACATCATCAAAATATCTTATTTTGTGTTCTGCAGAAGAAAGGGGTTTATAGAGGTTTAAAATGACAAGGGGGTAAGAAAAGGATAAAGAAAAATGTGGTTTTTGGATGAACTATCCCTTTAAGTTGTAGAACAGCTTATGCAAACAGTATTAAGGTTTATATAAAAACCAGTTTAGTCAATTTGTGCACTATTTTCAAGTCTTCTGAAATGATCATGACGTTCTCTGAGAAACAGATAAAATTTAAGTGAATATTCTCTGAACATCATCTGAGTTCCTCTGTAGTTTTTAAATCATCACTGTCTCTATATGAACAAAGCAATTTTTAATACAAAAGCTTGTGCTCTGCTTGCCTTGTTGTAGGCAAAATTTCTTTGATGGTAGATGCTAGCACAGCAGTTTTGCACTCAATCTGGAAATCGCATAGTTTTTCTTTTTTTATGGCATAGTTGTATTTATTTCAGAAACAATCTTTCATAGAAATATAAAGCAGTGGAAAGAAAGAAAGAAAAATATTAAATTGTAATATTTGTAGTCACATTTGTTTATTCTTTTAGTGATGAAAGATAAACTGTCTAAGAATTAAAGGTATTCCGAGGCTTATTAGAACAGAACAAATATTGTTCAGCAAATCCTATCAACAATGAATTCTTTGAATTCCTGTGTTTGCTTTCAGTTTACCAAATGCATGTCTACTAAACTTTATTGCAGTTTCACAGCAGGCAGATAAATTATAATTTCATCACAGTGTGCAGAATGAATACCAGCACTGTCCCGACCTGCATGTGTCTCAGAGCAGGAACACCCCTGATGACATTGAGCTTTTTGTTTCTTCTCTGTGATCAGTTAAACAAGCCGGTCAGCCGGAGCAGGGGCCTCTCTGTGATGAATCTGGCCAGTTTCTCAGTGAATCATAGGAAGCAGATTGGTCCTGCCAGCCTTCATACAGCCAGAGATATTTCAGCCTCCCATCATCACTATAGCGCCAGCAGATGTTTGATCCCCTTCGCCTCATTCATCCATCTGCCCACTGCTTACATTTCTCTCTTCGTCAAGCCCAAAGTCTCCCGTTTTCTGTGCCCATTAAGCCAAAACGCTCATCTCGTATTCTCTCTCGAATTCTGTTTTTTTATTTTTTTAAGTTGATTTGTTGTTCAATAATAAACATTCAAGAGTTTTGACAGGCATGGGGAAGACATTGTTTAGGAGAAAACAGCATAATTATGCAACATTTTTAATAAAATATCTGAAATATGAAATATTTAACAATATTGTAGTGTTTTACTTTTTTCTTTCATATTTACATAATAAAACTTGTATATAAAACGTATATTTAAACTGGTATATTAATATTATATAAAATAAAGGTGCTTCACGAGGCCATAAAAGAACGTTTTTTGTCTAAATAGTTCCATAAAGAACCTTTAGCATCCGAAGAACCTTTCTGTTTCACAAAACATTATTTGTGGCGAAAAAAAGTAGATGACTCTTGAAAAACCTTGACTGAATGCTTCTGTGTAGAATTGAAAATGGTCCTTCTATGGCATCACTGTGAAGAACCTTTTAAGCACCTTTGTGTATCTTTAGTTAATTAATAGATTAAGGTCATTATTATAACCATAGTTATGATCAATAACAAATATTTCAAGACGTGTGACTGTGCCTTAAAAAAACAAGATGCGTCTTCATATAAAAACGTACAAAGCAAAACTCCTCAACAGCGAGATGTTATTCAGAGTTGGGAAATTTCCTCAGCGGGACATGATCTCCTCCAAAGAGCCGTCATTTTACACACACATTCCACAGGCTCTGAACTTCTAAAAAGAAGTCTGCAAAGACGTTTCTCTTTATATCAGAGCCGTGGCTCCAGCCAGTCTTTTGGCAAACACATAAATTGGCCTGGCACATCAATGCTAACTCCTAAAATTCTATTTATATTCAAGATTATGTCTGGAATTTCCTGAAATATATGTACTGAATCCATTGTTTGAAAGCCCGCTTGAAGAAAAACACATTGTGTGTTTGGCGGAAGGGAAGAGGCAAGTAATTGGATATGCCAACTACCATGAGTTCAAAGAAGTGTTAATTACTCTGATATAAACAAGATTAAAAAGTCCCGCTGAGAGTCTTGTCCCTATCACTCCGAGCACAGCGTCTTTCTTCCTCAGAAGACAGATATAATGGACTAAGGAGCACCGAGGAGAGATGGAATGGGGGCAAGCAGAGAGACAGAGATTCGCTGAGACGAGAGGGTCACTGGACAAGCAAGAATGCCAAGACCACATTTAAATGAAGCAAATCGTGGTGAAGATGAAACCCAACAACAGATAAAAAGAGTTGAAACCCAACAACAAGCAGCTGAAATTAAAGTAATGGAACAGAGTGATTGTGCATTCAGCAGGGGAGTGGCCCGGAGGGTGACCCGGGGCGCCGTTTTCCTCCTTTCTACTTTTGTCCAGAGAATGACTCAGCTGCTGTTTGCTGTTGACTGACAGGATTAATGAAGCTCTTCACAGCCCAGCCTGTAGATCAGCGCCTGCTTGTGAGAACACAAAAACTCCTGGCACACAAGGAGGAAGAAAAGAGACTTTCATTAGAGTTTATTATTCTTCAGTCCCCTACGTCAACCTCGCTCCCCAGCTTCACTCCAGAGTGAAGAGTCATTTAGGCTCCATTCTTGGCGCTCGTGTGGGTACGGCGCGGGGCGCCACATGTGGATGGCGCTTTAGAGGGGGCTTTCAAAGCTCCAGCTGCAGGCAACATCGCACCATAGTATGAAAGCAGAGATCAATTTCCCCTAATGATACGACAATTTTTATGTGATGTCTCATTTCCACCTATTCACACTCGTGCACATATATCAGAGGGGAGGGGAGTGGGACAATACAGGGCATCTTTCTAAAACTCTCCATTCTGGCCTTTATAAGCTCACTATCAGAATGCACACAGAGATACTTCTGCAGTGGAGATAAGTGGATCTAGTTTTTTTTCTTTTCTATTACATTTCTCTTTATTTAAAGTCTTTCTATAAAAGTTTAAGCCAGTATAAATATAGTTCGATTTTTAAAACAGCAGGACAATTAAAGGAGCAATGTGAAGATCTTAGTGGCATCTAGCAGTGAGGTTGTGAACGGCTCACTCCACCGCTCACCCCTGCCTTTCGAATCACTACGGTAACTGACAAAAGACAAATATGTCATCATGTTTTTACTTCTTAGCCGCAGTAGATAATGTATTTACGAAACGTGCTCTGTAAAGCAGTTTGTCCGTTTAGAGATACTGTAGAAACAACATGGAGAATTCCATGTAAAAGGATCCGCGGTGTATCTAGATAGAAATAACTCATTATAAGGTAATAAAAACATAACGCATTATTATTTGAAAATAAAGGTCTTTATAGACCTCTACACTACCAGTCAAAAGTTTGGAAACACAGTCTTTCTGTATTTTACTTTGTTTTACACATTTTAGAATAATAGTAAACCCATCAAAACCATTGAATAACACAGTTGTAACTGTGGGAATTATGTTGAGACTAAAAGCATTCAAAATACATGAACTCTACGTTCTATTTTAGCATCTTCAAAGTAATCATTCTTTGGCTAGAATTTGCAGAATCATACTTTTATCATTTTATCATTCAACTTCTTGTGATCTCAACCTGGGAAGCTTTTTAAACATTATTGAAGGACTTTCCATCTATGATGCACTCTCTTATTATTTGATTCAAGTAATCAATTTCAAAAATATTTTTTTAAATAAAGTTTTGTTTCCTAATGAAGTAAATGTATATGTTGGCACAATTCTAGTTTTGTCTACACAAATAATTTCAAACATTGAAACATACACCTTTTTATTAAAAGATTTTTAAGATCATGAGAAACATTTTTGTCAAGTGTTTCCAAACTTTTGACTGGTAGTGTATATTATATTGCATTTCTATTAATAGATCCTCCTTAATACTATTGCACCTTTAAGGCATCAACTCTGAAATGTGTTCATTTAAAAAATTGTTTTAATCATCTTTTATAATGTTACCTGAAATAAATGTTTTATAGCTAAACAAACCAAGTGTTAAAGTTAAAGTTAAAAGTTAAACTTGTTTCATAAAGACGGAACAGATTAATAAAGAGATTAGACACATTGGCAGTCAATCCTTAAAAAAAATAAAACCTAATTATTATGTTAAGTTATGCAAACAAGTTCAAATAAATTATGGGGAGCCTAATAAATCTTTCATCATAATCTGATCACCCTAGAGAGAAATGGAAGATTATTACATTAGTGTGACACATCAGATAAAAGGAAAGCAAACCAGACATTTTTTTCAACAAATTGTCTTGGTTTGTCTTATTCTGCCCTCACAGAGTCACTCGTTCCTCAAAAAGAAAGGGTTTTTAAAAGGATCTATTCAAATTATGAAAAATGATCAGCACACATTAGTATAAGAATGCCATATTTCTGTCTTTGTTCTGCACATTTGAATGGAACTTCATAACGCATAACTTGCCTGTGGTAACAACTAGCACTTCGAATTACTGTATCTTTTTGCAAACAAACACACTTATTGAAAACTGTGCGTCTCTAACAGTTCATACAGATTAAATTACACACCCTCCATAGCTGAATGTGAGAAATGGCTGCAGTTTGCTTTTCACAGAATTCTTACCCCCCCAAAAAAAAATGCTGGTAGACCTAAATGTGTTGAGGCCAGGGATCTACATGATGTCTAGATGATAAACAATGGTATCCTGACATTCCCTCTGAAATCATCATTCTATCACTCAGGTCTGTGTGTTCGCCAAAGCTGCTGGCAGGCAGGCTGGTCTGGCACAGAGCTTAGGGCTGCAGAACTGAGCAGGTTGCATGTCACAAGCTCTGGATGCTCATACCCACAGGCACCAGAGGGAGGGAGCGGGGATGAGAATCCAGTGCATTAAATGTATTAAAACACCCAGTGCCAAATCAATGAATGTTCCGTGTCCAGGACAACAACCCAGACACATTCAGAGAAAAAGGTCAGCATTTTAAAATGAATGGGTAAAAACTGAAGTCATTTCACTTTAGTGCAGCAACAGTATCGTATTGGAATTTAGCGTTTGTTCGATTATACAGAATGCTCCAAAATTCTTGTGAATTAATAAGTTTTACCCTGACTGTTTTCACAGCTGGCTCAAAAGCATGTTGACTTTTTTAATCGGCTCTCAAGACAAATTAAACACTTGAATAGAAATACATAAAGCTTCTGTAGTAAAATTATATAGTATTCCCAAAATAAATGTGGGAATGCGAGACATCATGTTGGCCAGCTTTTACACTTCAGCTCATGTCAGAAGTTCCTTGACATTAAGAGAAAATCTGTTGTTAAATGTTGCTGTGCTTCTAGAGATTTCATAATCTATGTTTAACATTTTGGTTAAATGTCAGTGCAGTGTACCAATGAGATGTAAGAAGATAGTAATATTTAGTTAGTTCCACCTTCAATATCTTAATAGACTACATCAGCTGCAAATTAACTACAAATGTACTGCTTCCCTATAATTTGCAAAATAAATAAAACTATAAATTGCTGTAGTTATTTACATTTAGTAGGTCACACACAGCTAGAACAGAATATTTTACAGTTTAGGCACCAGCAAATGACCACACCATCACTTTATTCTTTCTGACTATGTGTGCAACTCTTGAATAAAGACTTAAGAACACTTGAGCCTATATTGTCCCTCCACATCCCTATCAAGAGACATCAAGTACTTCTATTTATAGCTGGTTATTACTTAATGAAGTGTAGGAAATGAAGTGTAGGAATGCTAGACATGTTAGTCCGCTTTAACAATCTTAATCACTTCTGATCATTTCAGAACTGCAGAAGCACATCTCTTTCTTATAGTTATAGTTAGTTTAAACTACCAGTACAACGTGACCCTACCTAATTAATGCATAAAATAGTCCTATAAGCTATTTGTAAATCTTGTTTCAGTGCCATTGGTTGACATCTTAAAATGATCACATTTAAAAATGTCCTAAAAATGATGAATGTATGAATGTTTTATTAAGTTGACATGTTTAAGCACATCATATGTTGTTATGCATTAATCATTAAAAGACAATATTAACCTTTAAAATGCTCATTGTACTTAATAGTCTCCAGTGAAACTAAGCCATAACCATGTTTTGCAACAAAAATGAAATTTCAAATCAAATTGCTGAAAGTTGTGCTAAATGAACTGTTTTCAACTACAGCAGAAAACACCATGCTGCAATCATACATAGCCTACTTAACATAACTTTCTGCTGTGCGAAAATGTCACCCTACAAACTTTGCTTTCAGATTGTATCTGTTCCTTATCTGGCTCGCAAAGTTAAAACAATTTGCAAAGCAGACAAAAACATTCATGTCGAGACTGAATAAATAACTCTGACTGAGGCTTTCTATCAGATAAAATACACATTTATTACTTACAATTAACCACCAAGTCAAAGTAGATCATGTGTGTCTGAGGCAAGATGGACAAATCAAACAAAGAAAAGAACAGATTCATTGGTGATCATAGGTATTAGCAGAGTATAGTTCTTTCCTTTATCCAACAATCACAGTGTCATCATCTTGGAACTCGTAGTAGGGCACCTCCAGGTTGAGTGGAGCAGGGCCTTTCCTAATGCGACCAGAAGCATCGTAATGAGAGCCGTGGCATGGACAGTAATAGCCACCATAGTCACCAGCATTAGCAATGGGCACGCAGCCCAGGTGGGTGCACACACCGATGACGATAACCCAGGATGGATTCAAAACGCGCTCTTTGTCATGCTGGGGGTCCCGAAGCTCAGACAGATTAACACTAGCCTCAGCTGAGATCTCCTTTTCCGTCCTGTGCCGGACGAACAGGGGCTTCCCTCTCCATTTGAAGGTCATGTTCTTACCCTCAGGGATGTCTGACAGCTTGACTTCAATCTTCGACAGAGCCAACACATCAGCTGAAGCGCTCATGGAGGAGATAAACTGTGTGACTACTGTTTTGGCCGTGTAGACTCCAATCACGGCTGTGGAACCTGTGATCAGATAAGAGAAGGCCCGGCGGGTATCGCCGCTGTCTTGCGATGACTTCTTCTGGTCCAAAACTTCAGGTCTGCGGTAGTCAGAGAAATCAGGGATTTTGATGTCTGTGTGGGCAAAACGCACTCCAGCACGAGCTACAAAAAAAAAAAAGAAAAAGAAAATTAAGACACTTTTTGTATTAGCAAATAAAAGTCCAAGTTAATAAATGATAACTGCACATTATTACAATTGTATTTTTTTTACTTTAAGACTGTGACTGCTTATGAAATTTCAAACCATTATCCCAACACTCACAATCTACATGAAATGAAATGTTTAGATTACAATGTAAATCACATTCATTCACTCTTTGTACCGATATATTTTATTAGCTGTACCTTCAAACTTTAAATAATAAGTTACCTTTATTATTATTATTAACTCCCTGGACTAAATCTACACAACACCTAGTTACAGTAGGCCTATCTTGACGTTAGCTAGCAAGTGCTATAACACTTGGCTAAATAACTCCCCTCAAATTATACCAAAAATCACTTTACTAATAACACTTCCATATTATTTATCTTAATATTTAATCCTACTCAATATAACATTTCATAAAAGAAATATATGTTATGTATTCACACAACCCACGAACTGACAAGTCAGTCTGCTATCACAAGGACATTAGCAAAGAAACAGCTAATAGCTGCAGTATATCTGACCTGCTACAGTTTATTTCTAAAGTATAAACTCAGTTGAGTTAAATTAAAAATAACAACAATTCAGCATTCATTATATAAAGCAAGAACGCTTTATAAACCTCTAAACAACACACATTAAACACATGATAACGCCGTGCCCTTGAGTTCGCGCTACAAGGCCTGAGATGAGACCGCGACTGTCGAGTTGATCTAGCCCGCAGTGAGACTCACCGTTGATACTGGAAGACACGGAAAGGCCGGTCTTAGCGCTCTGTCCGGCTAAAGACTCGCGGCACAAGAACGGTTTCTTGACGTCCATCAACATTTTATCGCTCTTCACTACGACACCGGGCACTAAAGCCTTCAGCGGACCTGCAACAGCATAGTTAGTTGTTTGCAGGTACGGGGAAAACGTCCCCGAACGGGCAGCAATGGACATCATGTTTCTCAGCTAACAACGCTGCGGCGTACTTTCCGACCTGATCTATGGACGCCAGTAACGCACTGACGAAAGCGCGTCGCCGTTACGTCGGAAGCATGACGTCATGCTCTAAACCATTTGCAAACGTTTACTTGTGTTATTTTGAGACAATACAAAAATAGAGATCCAAAAGATTTAATATATATTCTTATCAATCTTTCTCTAGAAAACTAGTGCAACATAAAATATATTGGTATTGTTTTTCAAAGCCCTGCTAAAAACACGTTTTAAACCTTTTATTTGTGCTGAGATTTTCAATAACAAGGCAGAAAATCATAAAAGATGTAATGGGAATTGTAATGTTTTAAAAGCAATAATCTTTGTGGGCTCTAGTAGTAATGTGTAGTCTATTTGTGGGATGTTATGCTGATGAGGATTTAAACTATTAAAGCAGCACGAACTCCTACTGGAATAAGATCAGAATCCCACTACATAAATACATTTTATAACAGTTTTATTGGTAAACAACAATGATATTTGTAATGTGTAGTTCTTTTAAGAATAATTTACATGAAATAAGCAAGCAATGAGTTGTCAAAACATTCCCCCTATTCCTTTCTTTCTTTCAACTACAGAAATTCTATGGAAACACCATCCTGCCGCTTCACATATACAGATTTAATACTGTGCTGTGTGACATATTACAAGGCATTATCACACACATTTCCCACAGCAATCCCATTTGTATGTTCCTGTTTACCTGCACTGGGTTGCAGCTTGTCAGATTCTCACAGCCGTTTTAATAAATCCAGTACAGTAAGCCTACGTCTGATCTTTCTGCCCGTTGTTGCCACAGCATCAGCTTTTGATCAATATGATACGGTTTGCTTGCAATTGAGCCCCGGCTATTTGCGTCTGCAATTCCTCCTCTGTCAACTGAAAATAAAGTCTATTGACATTTTTAATGTATGACTATGCAGTTTGGCTCTGGTCTTCTCTGTACTGTATCAGCTGTATCACTCTTGACATTTGGTGCTGCTCTTTCCACAAGCCTGCTTATTCGTTTCATTAAAGAGGTGCAATAGGCACCCAGAGGACTCGGCAGAGTGACTTTGCGCTGCCATTCACTCTCCTTAAATGAGACAGCAATAAAACCTGACTCCTTTTAATGGCTCTAGCAAACACAGCCATTAGGTTATTTTAAAAACCTGCTGTAAGAACCTACTGTAACTATTTGATGTATAATGTAATTACAGCCCATATATTTTCTATACAATTAAACACTCTTTGTATATAAACCACACAATACAAAGACACACTGCTGCAGTTTGTAAACTGTGTATGTATAACCCAGACTTGCAGAAGAGAGCCTGAACGTGTTTCTCCTCCTGAACATTTCCTGTCCTTTAGCTTGTGATAGAAAGGGAATTTAATCTGTGAGAGAGGTAATCCCAGAGGGGAGGGTAGGAGTGCCACACTTGGAGCACAGGCCACTTTAACAGAGACATATAAGTCCCTTGTCCTGATGTTGCTTGTGCTCTGCTAACAGCACATTCAAAGCTGACAGGGAACCACTGACCCCGTGCTTCAGACCCATCTATACACAAATATATTCTTCTAGCAAAGCTGGACACTGCTTCTTTGTGAGGGATTATGTCACTGCTTTACAACAAGTGCCACATCTGGTCGGTGCCATTGTGAGCGCACACATTCTCAGGAGTTTCCAATGATGCTAAAGCAATTAGGCCGCCTGTCTCTTTAGATTCCAAGTGATGTCAGAATTTCTAGTTTTGAACTTTCACTTCAAAAGCACTTACAATACCAACATGAGGACACAGAGGGACGTGTCGTTCCTCGCATAATGGCTACTGTAAAGAGGATGAAAAGAATGACCCCGTGAGCTTCACTGACACTTTAGAGACAAATGAGAGTGAAAATCAGGTCAATGCTGCTTTAAGTATGCTATGCGTATATCTTAAGTCTTCTATGTGATTCATTGATTTTCTCATTCCAGCATTTTCAGACATAATGAAGGCTTTTCGTTTATTTGACCACGCAACCTTTGGATTTGAAATGATGAGTCATGTATCTCAGAGAGCTAAATATTTTAATCAATCTGCTTTTTCTGGTATTGATTAGTAGCTAGAAGGGAAAATGTATTGCAGTTGGTCATGAACGAGTGGACAGATGTGATGTGTTTGATTGGTTTATAGAAGGTAGAGATGAGACAGTCGCCTGACAAATTTGATCATAGGGTTTGCCTGGACAGCTTATCTTTCACATTTATGTCAACAGCAGTTGTTTTCCAGCTTTACTTTGTATAGGTATTGGGCAGCCAGGTCTGGATTCATTTATTATTTATCCAATCGTCTGAGCCATAAATGCTGTGACTGACCACTTCAACAGAACAAGGATATTCCTGCATATCTATCATTATGTTATATAGTTTTAAAAAGTAATTGTTATCAGAATACACAGCTACTTTAATAAATGGCTGTCAGTATAATGCTTTTGACAAATAGCATAGTGCTTTATAGCTATAACTTGATCTCATCGGCACCACTCAGCTCTATCCACAACTCTTGTGCCCATAAGTAAACTAATAAAGCCCGAATAGTTTAACAGGTTGTATTATTTTGTTGACATTGTAATATTGTTGTAAATATTGTCTAATATTTATTGTTGTAATATGAAAAAAAATCATTCAAAACCTATAAGTGGAGACATGCCGAGTTGTGTTAGAAAGGAAGTAATCTCGTGTTTTATCTACTTCAATTTATATAAACCGATTATCAGACCTCACTATCTGGAAAAGGACGTGGTCCGCATACAAATTGAACGGGCAGAATGACATCACTGTGAACATCAAATTTCATTGCATGAAGAGGATGCTGTTTTCCACACTAATATAAAGGCAAAATTATTGTTTCTAGTGATAATCATACAGCATATCCCCACAGAACATGCTGACACAAACAAAAAAAAGTGCCGGCTGCTATAGTACTTTTACTACAGTATCTCTCCTCATCTGATAATATTAAGATGCAGATCTTGTCTGGGCACCAAATTGTGCTCAAGGGCAATATCGTCCATCTCTCCCTTCGATAGCACATCACCCACATACCCAATAATACATTAACATCCTATTAACTGGGGCTTTAAAGTGGCTTTGTAATTGATAAGGAGGTTGGGTGGGAGGACTGAGAGTGACAGAAGGCGTGGCGGTAACCAGATGGAATGTTATTATCTAAATGGAAATCCGAAGAGTCTACTTTTCATTGCCTTTGTAGGGACTAAGCTAAGAGAAAGGGAAGAGATTGTGTTATGGTCAAACTAATTGTTATATTTGAATTTAAATGATACACTCCCTGACCTGTTCGCAGACCCAACACATTGAATACTGTGTAAAATGAATTTCTGTTTTATGTTTGACTGCAGAAATATGCAGAAAACAAGCAAAAACATGGTTTTATAATTAACATTTTATATTAACTGGATTCAGTGATTCTCAAAGGCAATGTTTCAATATGAATAATGTTTTGTAATTGCTTCAAATTCTGATGTTTAGTTATTTTGCTGGGTTGCTGCTTGTTGAAAGATTTTTCAGACCCTAGTTTACTCATGCTGCTTCTCACATCTGATTCCGCGCTTGTGCTGATTGCTGACAATGTCATCAGATGCTCCAAGGAAGGAGAAAGCATGCAGAAACCTAGATAATGTCATTCCTGGCATTCGACAATTTCGCGCCGAGCTCGGTTCAGATGTCACAATCTGATAAGCTGTCATTTATGCCAGCGCTTCTATCTCCTAACCTGCTCTCTCTGCAGTGCGCTCGGGATGTCTCAAGCAGCGCAGTGATGGGACAGGGCAGCGATGCCTTTGGGACTTCTTGCAGTGAAGGGACGTTGATGGCTTTATCTAGACACAAAGGTCTCTGTCTTCAAGTGAAGGCCGGGAACTTTGTTCACTTTACCAACTCTATCTGGGGACCGCAAAGAGACAAGGAGAGTCTGGTGAAGGAGAAATAATAAACCACACATGGATAGCTGCCCTTGTCTTAGGGTGGAATAGGGTATGTTTGGAACATCTAAAGGCTTCAAAGGAATGAAACATAAATCTATACTTTTTCTCTTCTATCTTTTGGCAGTTGATAGAGGCAAGAGGACCATAGCCCATATTATTGGATTAGGGGTCAGTAAATTCATCAACATTTAACCGCTAATATGATGAACATCACTTCTGCACAGGTGAAATGATGATGTCTTTTAATTCCCTGTGATTGTTTGTACAGTGTGTGTGCGTGCGTGTGCGCGTGTGTGTGATCGTTCTGACAGTAATGCAATGATGGCTCTTTAGTATTTTATAAGTTGCACTTAGAATCACCTGTTATTTTTTGCACAATAAACAAATATAGCACTGTTTCTAATCAACACTCCTGCACTTCAATACCTGTGAATAAAAAAATTGAAGACAACAATAAACTATAAATAAAACTAAAGTACTTTTTACAATAATTAAATATGGAATACAGTGTTGAAATATAAGGATGCATGGGGGTCTATGAGTTATGGGGCCCCATGTACAGCACATAAAAATAAAATAGAATAATTTGGGATTTTTCTAACACAAATGAAATACTTTATTAATCACAGTTGTGCGATTCATTGTTTGGTTTAATGACTTTAGTGTCCAGGGGACAGTGCAGATAGAGTGACAATGCAATTCTCTTCACACTGATGATTCAGGCTGATATGTATATCATACAGCTAATGTTAGTCTGCAGTTTCTTCCACCCTATGCAGACATATATCTTCTTTCATCTCTGCTCATTTATACTGTAGCTCTTTGCCTGAATTTTCTGCCGATTAATCAAGCAAAAATATACACCAACTACTGTCTGTACTGCATATCACCTCTCAAGAGCAGTTCTGTAAATCAAATGAAAATCGCTGTGTTGCTGCATTCACTTCAATCTCAGAGTCCTTATTTCTTTGAGATTTACAAGGGATTTCTCAGTACCAGGTTTGTTCCAGAGGCTCTGCCCCAAGAGAAAATGTTTTCATGCTTACAAATTCTTCCTAATGATGTGACAAATATTACAAGTATATTATTGATTAGTAAAATGTGTTGTTTTTATATCAAAAATATGAATTTGTATACATAAACACAATAGGTGAAATAGTCTGCCATATGCATTATACAAAAATGAGGGATTTGTATATTATAATATAACAAAAAATAATAATATACATAGAGTATATTAATAAAATGGATTAAAAACATTTTGTGCAGATTAGTACTATTAGAAAGAAGTCAATTCATTAAAACTGTAAGAATAATTTGCACTGGGACACATTTCAAAGAGTTGTTTCTATGAGTGATGCTTTACACTTACATATTCTTAAAGATTTCTCCATATCTTAATTCGGCAAAGTGCTTAATCATAGAGCAATCTCCTTTTACATGCTTTTAAAGAGTTTTGCATTGAAACAGCAAGCAGCAACAGATGGCGGGACAGTAACTTCACAAATAGATGTTTGCTGGAAATATACAATGTCTAATGAAGACCAACATTATGTAAGTGAAAGAGCTTTACCAGAGCAAAGCATTTGAGGTGTTTACAGACTTAAAGCATTATAAAAGCAATTAAAAAATTGTTGTGAACCAAAGTATTAAAGTTATAGTCCATGGCAGCTGTCTCTGCATAAAAAAGCACTAAGGTGATAAGAAACAAATATAATTACATATGATGTAATTTTCACATGTTAATATTTCAAAGGCTGCAAATAAAGTACAAAATATCTGTGCAATTTAAAGCAAGGTGAGACCCACACTGCTTCTGTGTATGTCTGAATTGTGTAGAAACAAAGTCTAACACACTCCTGTCTCTGCTATACCTGAAGAATTCAATTAGGCTCACTCAACTTCCTCACTGTGCTCCTTGTGTGTGTACATGTCTGTACTGAATAGTGTTGTAGAGTGAGAAAAGTGAGTAGAGAATGTGAACAAGCTAGTACTTTGCAGTGGGCATGGAAAATCAAACTAACCAAAAGGCTGCTGAACTTGGCTGGTCTTCTGTCCATCAGAGCTTTCTAACTATATTTTTACAGTTTGCAGATGTTAGCATGAACCAGCAGGGAAAATATACATTTTTATGGAAGAGAAAGTAGTGCTTGGGGCTCAGAGCTAGTACTGGAAGATTGCCGGTTTGTACCTTGTAATCACCGCTTGTTCCCTTGAACAGTTCTCAACAGGGGACTACAACTGTCTAATAAGTGTGCGTCTGTTGGATAAAAACTTTTGCTTTATCACTTTTTAAAGCTAAAAGATTAAAGTGCATGAATCCAGATTTTTTTAAATAGTGAAATGTGCCAGAATGTAATTTCTATAAACACAAGTGTGTGTTGCATTCTCAGGGTTGCTATAAATGGCACTGTAGGGTGTTTTCTACAGCATGAGGTCTTCAACAGGGGGTCTGCCGCAGTACTGCAGGGGGTCCAAAAATTATTTAGATTTTAAACTGCCTTGAGTGGAGAAAAACAGTCAAGTTAACTTCAACAAGAGCTAAAGTTAAGATAAATGCCTTATTGTCTCTTAAACATTTAAATGTACACTCAAAAAGTTCTTCGATAGAAGAAAAGAACCTTTTCCATAAAGAATCTTTAACATTTGAAGAATTTGTGCCGCAAAGTGATGCACCCTACACAAAGGGGGGCCTTACAACAAAAAGAACCACTGGCTAGTTCAGCACCATGGAACTCTCACTGCCAGTTTCATCATAAACTATTCTCACATTGCATATGCATGTATTTAGTATTTGGATGAAAACATAAAAATGTATGTCCTCTGTTTCAAGAAGTGTCTCTAAGCCAACCAATAATGATTTCAATGGAAAGTCAATATCTGTCCAAAGTGCACACTGCATACAAATGCTCTCAGGTGTATAGAGAAGCAAGTGCAACTGATGCTGGTGTACAGTCTATACTGCAGAGGACAGGCTACATAAGGACACACACGTAAAAAAAATTCTGATTATGGGTTATATTTATCTTTACAAACATCTTGTCTCTTGTCTTTCTTTTCATTCATCCAAAGCTTATTTCATGTCAAGTCTGACATGCATATCCTTTTTTGCTCTCTCTCGCTTGCTCGCTCTCATGGGCTTCATCACATCGGGGACAACTACGTATGACTATAAAACCATTCATTAAACTGAAGGTCATCTGGCACACTTCATGATTAAAGAAAGTCCCTGCTCAATTTACATGTGTACTGTCATGTTCATGCTGTCCTATGTTCATATACTGTTATTGACCTAACACACACACACACACACACAGAGAGCAAGAGAGAGAGAGAGAGAGAAAGAGAGATCAAATGAGAAAGACCAAGAGAAACGCCAGATGCTGCCGGGCCTACTAAGCCTAAAGTGTAAACTTTTGTTGTGGAACTGAAGAGATGTTTAGAAGGGAATCTCTCTGGAGTTTAGGTGACACTGAAGGGCCAGTTTTGAAGCAGGGCATTGTTGTATCACAATAAATGACTCGCAAGGTAAATGTTTAAAATCCTTTTGCATTGACAAAAAGTTCTGTTCAGTTATTTCTGTACCTTTCCAATGAATCTGTGGCCTGGATTGTTTCTTTTTATTTCAGGCAGCCACACTGGAACAGTACAATCCACCTCAAAGCCATTTGGTTGGTTTCTTTTTAAGCAGCGCATTAGCTAATAAACTCAATTCAGCTGTCATTTACTCATTAATATCTTATACAGTAACTTTATTTGTCAATTATTAAGTCTCCACTGCCACAGTGTGGGTAGCATTACTGCTCCCTGATCTTCCCTGTATGGCCTGATTCACTGGCAGTAGTTAAGTTTGTTATTGAGCTTTAATGCAACATTGCTTCAACTCACCTGATACCCGGGCGCTCTGAGGTCGAGCCGGGGCCAGATATCTATTAGACCCAAACACTTCTCAGACCCCCTCTGCTGTCGAATCACTCTGTAAATTGAAATGAAAATAGATGTGTTGCAAAGGCTCAACACTAACTTCAAAGCTGAGCCCGAAGGTGTAACATATCAGAAATCTCACTCTTGTCAATTCATCAAAGCAATGGAGCAACGACAGGATGCCGAAGGGACAGGAACGAGGGATTTCAGAGAAAAGGAGGGAGACACAGCCCCAGTAGGCCTTTCTGTTGCTATTCTGAGGTGAACGCAGGTGGGAAGATGTGACTGGTGGTCAGGGCCAATTATATCTCTTTCTTTCTCTCTTTTTGGACTTTAACCTCCACATTTTCAGAGTTACTTAGTACTTAGAACAAAAATCACTCTCTTTTATAGTCTTGTTTAATTTAATATAGCATAAAACCTCAAGGTATTTCAAAGATGATAAATCTACAATTACTTATCAGTGCTCTTCTGCAAATGCTGATTTAGGTCTTTGATTGTGAAGACAGACATGATGTAAATGATACCTCACCTCCTAATTTTACCTTCTGCTTACACTATCATTCCCTTTTGTTCAGACAGAAATGGACAATTGGAAAAGCTCTAGTAAAAACATCATATCTTTTGTCTTTTATTCTGCTCTAAAGGTTCAATCAATACTTTTTATTATGCTCTGCAAGGTGCCAATTTATAAACTTACGCACTGTTCTGGGAGAAGTGAATACATTTAGTTCAAGGAAGCATTGGATATGGTCGGGCTCATTTGTAAAATGGATCTGTTCCTC
Organism: Oreonectes daqikongensis; assembly: GCA_026939265.1. Taxonomy (NCBI): domain Eukaryota; kingdom Metazoa; phylum Chordata; class Actinopteri; order Cypriniformes; family Nemacheilidae; genus Oreonectes; species Oreonectes daqikongensis. The sequence goes on along the minus strand of JAOTQM010000343.1, from coordinate 3,564,740 downwards.
GCTCTTTCAGCAACCTGTACTTACAAAATCTCTTGCGATGGCCATGTCATTTTGAGTGCTTTTATATTCAACCTGACATTAACTGGCTCCTAACACAGACTGAGCCGTTCAAATGCACAGCTGTTCCATATCCACTATGTATGCCATATGATGGGCTCATAGTGACCACACGCACATGCATTTGGATGATGCTGTGGATGTTTGGGGAGCTACAACAATAGGATTTGATTGTGTATTGCAAGAGACAAGAGGGCATGAACAAGCTGCCAACTATGAAACATTCTTTTGATCTCTGAAAAAAGCAGGCTTTTAGTACACAAGACAACCATAATCTATAGCTATTGTAAATAGGAATGTACATTACGGCACTCATAAGGAACCCTGTGTAAAAGAGTCACTATTTAATATTAGCCATGTCAAGGCACGTGTAATACAATGGATTTACAGGAAATATTTTTCTGCTTTAAAGGATGCAAAAATAAAAATGTCCTCATGTCATTTCAAACCTGTATGACAATAGAAGTGATTAAGTACCTCTGTTGCTCGGTTACCAACATTCTTCAAAATATCTTCTTTTGTGTTTTGCAGAAGAAAGAAAGTCACACAGGTTTGAAATGACAAGACGGTTCCTTTAATGTCACAGAAGGGCACTGGATGTCCCTTGAATGAATACATACTGCCAAACAAAATGTGGAGGTTTCAAAATATTATAACATCACCATGTTGATTTTATGTAATAGAAAGAACTACATTCATGCAAGCTTTGCCACATTCAGTATTTTCTGTCGATTCCTCTGAGGATTTACAGGGACAGCTTTCACTTATTAACTGTCAACTGTCTCCAAGGTAAAGCTGTCATCATGTATTATCCAGCCTCAAAACCATGTTTGGTCCTTTCACAGCCCCTGAGGGCTTTCTCTCTGCCAGACATGGGTGTGTGTCTGAGTTTACGTGTATATTGAATTGGATATAAGTGCATGCTTTGCAAACGTTTCTACCTTAAACATAGTGACAGCATATCTCCACTTTTAAAATTCTTCTTAAAGGTGAACTGAAGCATTAGTGAAATCATGAATAAATTGCAAAAATAAAATCCACTAGCATTAGTCAACAAATAGTACAGTCTGCCACAAACACACTCAAAATGTAATAGTACCACAAACCTATTAATGGCTGAAGTTGTAAGCACATTACATTATCTAAAGAAAAATGGGACCTTTAGATTGTGTGCACATCCTTACTGTTGCAACAGTACGGTATATATCAGCATTTTCATCTTCCATTCTGTGCAGTCATAAATCATCTCTGTTATTATGCTCAGTGAAATATATGCTACCCCTGGCCTGTCTACAAAGACTTGTGTAACTTAATTACAAGTCATCAACTAGTCAGAATGTTTGTGTAGGTTTGACTATGAACTATTATAGTCAACAATATCCGTAATTAATCTGAAACTGAACTGCAAGTGATGTTTTATAATGCTCGTCCATGTCTGAACCAGAATACATTGGACAGAAAGCTACAGTAGATTGTTTGTTTCTGGGTCCTAACAATAAATAATGACTATAGCTACATAATGCATCTAATGGTTGCTATGGTCCTGCAAGAGAGCAACCACAGAGCACTTAGCATTCATTGATCAAGCTTTTATCCTTGGTTGTTTAGAATCAAAAAACATAAATGAATAGCGAATAAATTACACCCTTATTGGCAGTGCAGATAGCAGCATGAAATATTTCTCTTATTGACAATAAACTGCACACAAAGCTAGAGAAAATTGGAGTTCGGTCTTGGAACTGCACCATACTAAAAATTGGAGAATGGCGATTCAACCTTTTTGACTTTCTCTCCCATTGTCCAAGATATAATACAACGGGCCCCCCATTGGCCTCTGGTTTTGTAATCAATGCTTTGAATAAGCTGGTCAAATCAATTGTGGTCCTGCTAATTCATAATTCTGCCTAATATTTCTATATACTGTGCAGCAAAAGTCTTTTCAGCAATGGTGTTTAAGCAATGGTATAATGTATACATAATTTTTCTCAGTGTCTTTTCTAGAATACAACCAGAAAATTAAGAAAAATTATATACAGCCTTAAAAAAGCCGTCAATTGTTGCTTATTTGTTAATCAGAAACTTTCTGCTGTTCCTGTCTGTGTATGGTGCTGCCTTACAGATAGCAAATGTTGTATTCTACACATATGCCTAGCGTGAAAACAAATTAACACATACATATATAGACACACATATATGTTAGGTCATACATCTACACCCTCATTAAAGCAAAAATGAATATAAGCAGTGATTGGAATGAGGTATAAATACAGTATTGTGTTTACTTATATAAAATATTTAAGGCACACATACTTTATTCCCAAGACACTAAAACTTCTAATAAAAGATAAAAATAAGCTGACAGTGCTCTATTTCTATTTACATTTACATTTATTCATTTGGCAGACTGAAATATTGTATCAATACAATCCTTAAGAGCTGACAAAACAAAAGTTAAGACAAAAAAAACTAATCTTTTCCATTTACAATGAGAAACACAAAGCCACTGAACTTACTGGTAAATAAATCAATGTACATCAGATTTTTACAAGTTCTAATTCCAACAAAGAGCCAGACTCTCTTATCCATTCCTGTTCAATCTCATAACACTATTGTCCAGCAATAGTTTTTTAGAAGATGAGCATATTTATATTTGTTCTGCATTCAGGTTTCCCCCATACTGTCGTAGAACCACTAAACACAATCAGTTAAAAAAATCAGGTACTAAAAATATGTTCGTAATGTACAGGCCAGCATTATACTGGTAATAATATTTCAGTGTGTTTCTAATGTTTTAGCAGGGTACAATATGTTATTTCAAAAACAACACAAAACATACCTGTTATCTGACTAACCAATGACTGTGTTGACAAAATGTTAAATGCTCTCCTAAGTGTAAGTCGCATGGGACCTGCCAAATGAATAAATGTAATGTAATGTTTCTATACAGTGGAAACATACTGATGTCATTGTGCAGACACACTGTTCGCTACTGTACAAAAAGTATTATTATAGATAATATATTAAACTCAATCAGACGCTGGAAAAACATTTACAATACAACATTACAATTGGAAACAATGTTCTAGAATTTCCAGATTATTTTGAATGGCTGGCAATAGCGAAATATACTTGGACCAGATGGTGAAGTTACATTACCTACCAGCAGGGTAGCCTTTGGTTATTAGCGCAATGCAGTGATGGGTTTTGTCCTAGCTTTCTAATGTCCATATTTCCCACTTTCTGTCATTGATGGACTTATTACTTTAATCTGATGACTGTTCAAGGAGACAAATTACTGTTGCAGGAAAACAAGACTGTTAGTTGACACCTATAATTCATGCCGTTAAAGCAAAGAGAAAAGAGAAAAGCACGAATAAAGAGATTTGTTTCAGTCAACACGACCTGTATACCTATACGCCATACTGATGTCACACACGTCAGCGAAGGTTATTAAAACAAATCAATTACTTCCACTCTCTCGGTTTCACAATCTCTCTCTCTCTCTCTCTCTTGTAACCCAGTGCCGGATTTAGGGCCCGGCAAGCTGGCAGTTTTGAAGGGTAAACACCCACTGCATAACACATCATTCTCCATAACACCCACCTCACCATCCATATCACTCCCACCCACATTCTGCCACATTCTCTCTCTTTGCTCTTTTCATTTCAACGCTCTCAAAAGCCATCAGACCTTTTCTGTTCTTTGTCTTCCTACGTCATTTACGCTTCACTTTTTCCTTCTCGCTATTTAACGCTCTCAATCTCACCCCCTCTCTCTCTTTCTCTGTATTTCTTTGTGTTTGTCGCTCTTGTATCAGCAGCAGAGCTCCTGTCTGGAGTGTCAATACTCTTCACTGTGTGCTGGCTGCTTTGGTGACACAAGTCACAACATCAGCCCATCCTGTTACCAGCAGGGAACAGTTGAAAAAATGTGTGTGATAGTGAAAATCTAAAATTTTGAGCAGTTTTAAAGAGTAATTTGCCAAGTAATTGTTTAACTTTGTTGTTTGGGTTTTGCTAATAGGATCATTAATATGCATAACTAGCTCTTAACATTCATATAAAATACAATGTTTAATAGAAGTAACTATTTTATGCATGACAAAACTATTAAGACTTTGCTATCTTTTGTTTTGGAAAAATGAATGTTTGGGTCTTTCCAAGAAAACAAATACTCATTAAAACTCTTTAGTACTTCTAATTTACCATGGCATGCTCACTTCGAGGCGTCTAAATATGTGCAGAAAAGGCAACAATAATAAGATCTGCAACATTCAATGTTTTTTCTGAGTGTCTATATGACTGAATCATCTTGACAGGTTTGCTGTGGCTCCAGGATGAGTTGCATTATGGACAGACACCTGTGCCTCCACTGGATATGCAGCTGCAATAGAAAACAACAGCACTACAGCCCACCTGTCATCCATATCAGACAGAGACAAACAAAGCGAGCGAGAGACCTAAAGAGTGAAGGGTGAAACAGAAAGAGAGAGAGGAGGGTGGATGGTTGGGTAATTTCTTTATCTTTCATATCAAAAGCAGGCAGGAGCTGGGCTAATTATGTTGATTCATGTGGCGTGCTCTTGTAACGCTTCTGTTGACAGTAAATATGCAAATGCCCCCCCCTTGTTTCAGTAATGCCAACATCAGACCTTGCTGATGGAAAGCCCCTGGTGGATTTGTCTACTTATTAAACCTGCAGGGAGCCCCTCCTCCACACACACTGCCCATCTTGGCTGCCGACGGAACACCACGCAGAATCTGTTTGAAATTTTCCAGGAATACTTAATAGAATTGAAGTGGATTATAGGTTTTTAAAGAGGCTTTGCTGCATAGCAACACGGGCCAAATCAATTATGACTCTGCTGTGATGAAAAGCCACACATTACGCCTAACTGGGCACAACCCAACAAAGCATCAAGTGATGAAATTTCACTTTAATGGTAAAATATGAGTTTCTGACCTAACCAATGATACACCAGTCAGGTAACATGTGTCAATCACTTTGGTTGTCACTGAGTCTGTGTTCTTAGTTTAACAATCTTCAGCGTATTAATGCGAAGGTGCATTCAAAATGTATACTATAGTATAAATAAATTATAAAATTTACATTTCCGTAACAACTACTAAATAAATCTAGGAAGAATGGTTTAATGTAGGATCATTTAGAATTTCAAAACATGCAAGGTTTGCATCAAAAGTACACACAAAAAAACCACTAAGATGTTTGTGCAGAAGTCAATTTTGATGAAAATTGTGTTCAATGTTTATTCTCTAGGTAAGCATGAGCTTTTTGAAGGCATAAACACTAAGGCTGATTGAGATGAGATTAGCAGACTGTTTAAAATGACATTTTTCTGGAACAGAAATGGTCTTTTGCATGAACCTCACTGAGCACTCTATATTTCTGCTTCGTGCCTGGTGACTTATGTGGCCAATTTGAGAGACAGTTTACACAAACCGCATCCATCCCTGATTGTCAAGAGAAATGCTAGACATCACTTCGGCGGAGGGTGCTGATTTTGCCCACAGCAGGGGAGAGCCTGATGTCCTCACTTGGACTCAAGGGTATGTCATCTATAAGAGCGAATAACACTTAAAGGCTTTCAACATCTTCGCATAAAACAAGCATGACACTTATCGCCCCTTTTACTGACGGTCAACAGAAAGCGGAGTGACGCTATTAGGTGCGCTGAAAAAAACCTGTCACACACGTCAACAACATCCACCCACAGATTTAATGGTAAAACATTTAAAATGTTATAACCTTTCAGGGAGTTCATGTTGTACTCTATCACCTGTGTCCTCAATAATGTACATGTGTTGATTAGTTTCTCTATAGCACATGACAGGTCATCACTTCTCTAGCAATGACAGGAATGATTCTATAAGACCTACCATCCAATACCTGTACACAGGGGCGCCGCTAGGCATTCTGGTCCTCCTGTCTAATTTCTAGTTTGGGCCCTTTGTCCACGATCAGGCGTCCGCAGAATCGGGCGAATATAGATTTTTCCTAAAAATATAATTGTACAATGTTTAATTAAAAGTATAGTCAAAACATGTGACAGAACATAAAAACATTCTACAACATTAAAATGTTTGGTTTTTAAACAAAATGTCAATGGCCAAATATTTACAGTTCATTAGCCTATCATTGAAAATTAAGAAATGGTCCTACGCTATTTTTAAAGGTATGGTTAGCATTAATTTTATTTGACACTTTTCTAGTCACTTTTCTAGTTATAATTTTAGTCACTGTTTTATATAGAAGCACACTTTAGTCTACATATAAACCTAAAACACAGGATCAGTAGCCTAAAGAAACACTGATAACAATAGTTGTATTAGTCTTACTTGTTCATTTTTGGATAATAAACTAATATTAAATCTTAATAAATGTATTTGTATCATCCGTTTTCATATTGATTTTAAAACACTTTATAATTCAAAGGGTCATCACAAGCATAAATCCCTCTAATAAATGTCACAACCAGCTGCTGGGTCATTATTTATCAGTAAGGAATATTTTTGTCCTTACGAAAATTAACCATGGTTTATTTGTGGTACAAGTGTAGTAACCATGTTTTTTTGGTGCATTGATTACTTATGGCAAAACCACAGTTTTACTACAGTAACCATCGTTAACTATGGTTTTTAGCAAACTAAACTATGGTTTTCAAACCCATGGTTATTTTGTGGTAACCATGTTTGTACTACAGTAACCATGTTTTTTTTAACTGTAGTAAAACCATAGTTTTTTTAGTTTTAACTGTAGTAAAACCATAGTTTTTCAATTTTAACTGTAGTAAAACCATGGTAAATTTTTGTAAGGTAACTCTAATAAGCAATTTATACGATTGCTTTCCATCACTTCTTGTGCAAGACTTTAAGTTCTTCTTACGCCACATACAGAATGTTTATGTAGCAGAATGAAAGTAGCGGCATGATCGCTTTCTAAAGTATTTATTCGTGGATGTGAAGTGCTTTATTCTGAGGTAATCAATTGTATAATGTAATGAGGGGTGAACAGAGTGAAAACTTTACAGTGGATAGGAAACTGTATTGCTCCAGCGTCACATTATGTAAACTGCATTTATAGTAAGGAACTGCACATATGCAGATGTCATAGCAAATAGCAGTAAATACATACACACCTTATTCTCTTATTCTGAAGTTCACTCCGCACTGCGAGACTGTGGATTGAAGAACGCGCTAAAAACAGAGTAAAATTGTTTCAAGGGTCAGCTCTCGGGGGCCCCACTGACCGTCTGCGCACTCGTGTTCCGTATACACAGGGCCTTCAAAAGTTCATGGGCCCTTAGAAGTGTCCTAAGCCTCCCCCCTTACGGCACCCCAGCTATCCTCATATACTGAGAGACTTGGAATAGTTTCTTCATCTCCACCAACCCCCTCCTCAAGACTGTCCTGAACGCCCAAACCTAGAGAGTTTCTAAGTTAATGGTATACACGCACGCACGCACACACACACACACATTTATTTTTGGACACATTGTTCAAATGTAAATTTCCTGACATATTAAAAACAGGTTAAAAAAAATCTAAACTACTGGCTCTACTTGACTTGCAGAAGAATATCTTTACTTTGAGCCCTGCCTCTAACACTTTGTTTAAATGTCAAATTAAATTAAATTAAATTGCATTTGAGTCACTCATATTCATATTTTGTCAAAACATTGATGTTTGATTAAAAATAGAATAAACTAACCTTAACCATAACCCACATAAATAACAGGATTTAAAGCTTCATGACCATGAATATCAAAGACACTAACGAAAGGTCCTTAAGTGTCTCTGTGTAGTAAATAATTACAAATGTACTGTAGCCACTTCCGGCTATATTTGTTTGCGATGTTGCTGCATTTACTAAAAATAAAGTCTTGATATATTAACGGTAAGAAATTTACAAAATATCTTAACATGATCTTTAGTTAATATCCTAATGATTTTTGGCATTTTGACCCATACACTGTATTTTGGGTTATTATTACAAATGTTCTCGTGCTACTTTTGTGATACAGGGTCACATATAGTTAGCAAGATACGCCTGCTGACTAAAACATAACCCTTGTTTTATTCAAACTGGTAGAAACTAAATCTTACAAATAACAAGTCAACTTGTTTCACCTCTGCAATTTTTTGAAATTGAGATTTTTACAGCATCTGAAATCTGAATAAATAAGATTTCTATTGATGTATGGTTTGTTATGATCATATTTGGTTGAGATATAACTATTTAAAACTCTGGAATCTGAGGGTGCAAAAAATCTAAATCATGAGAAAATGGCCTTTAAAGTTGTTAATCAGAGCCGCTGCTAAGAAGAAACAGGTTTGTTTTAATGCTCTCTTTTGGCTTACTGCTGTAAAGACGTTGTAGTGAATAGATGAACCTGAAAGCTGAAATTCTAAGCTTTACATAGATATCAAACTTGAGTTGGTAATTCCCAAAGCGTGTACAGCAGCGAGTGAAGTTTGTATGCGTGTTTCCGGCTATATTTGTTGGCGATGTTGCTGCATTTACTAAAAATAAAGTCTTGATATATTAACGGTAAGAAATTTACAAAATATCTTAACATGATCTTTAGTTAATATCCTAATGATTTTTGGCATTTTGACCCATACACTGTATTTTGGGTTATTATTACAAATGTTCTCGTGCTACTTTTTTGTGATACAGGGTCACATATAGTTAGCAAGATACGCCTGCTGACTAAAACATAACCCTTGTTTTATTCAAACTGGTAGAAACTAAATCTTACAAATAACAAGTCAACTTGTTTCACCTCTGCATCTCCCAGACTGAAACTCACTCTGAATCTGAACTTGGAGGCATATCTGAAGGCTTTTGACCCCTTCGTTTGGGATCCAAAAGTGCTTGTCAGCTTCCAAATACAGGGCGGTTTGGATGGCAGGGGAGGCCAGACCGCATGAGGATTGAAGTCTAGCAAAACAGTTAAGGCTAGAGCTCTTGGATAAGAGAGCCTGGCTGGGTACACATGGGATGAATGTTCCTCTGGGAGACAGATGTGATAGATGGTGTTGAAAGAACCTTCTCAGGCAAAAACGACATGCAACAGTTATCACAGAGCTGCTGAGAGGCAAAAGCCACACTGGATAACAAAAGTGTTGAAACAATCAGAGTTGTGGATTTTGAGATAGTGCTGTGATCGCCAGTGCATGCTGGCAGACTGATGCAACAGCAGTTTCGTGAGTAAGGGGGTTGAAGTGTTGCAAGAACCCAGATCTTGTAGATTTTAGCCTCGGAACATGTACAATGAATTTTAAATTCAAGCAAAGATTTATCAATTGCAGTTTACATTTAATAGTCAATAATAAAAATCAAGAATATATAAATATAGCAAGATTTCCCATTATTCCTCCTGTTATTTCATTAAAATAGGCCAGCTGAATATGCACATTAAAATAGTGATGTAATCTAATGACTTTTAACAACAAATCCATGTTTGAGTAGCTGCATGAACAAAAAAGTGAACACTGCTTGTGCCAACTTCCGAGCCAGAGAGTGAAAGCTAACTAGGTTGCGTTGCTTGACATTTCTTTAAATGATGTATATTTATGTTATGTGCCTATATTGTCGATATCCTATCAAAACCTTAGTTTGTCAGGAAATGAAAAAAACATTTTAAAGGTGCAGTGTGTAATATTAAGGAGGATCTATTGACAAAAAATTCAATATAATGTACATAACTATGTTTTCAGAGGTGTATAAAGATCTTACATAATGAAGCGTTATGTTTCTATTACTTTAGAATGAGTTATTTTTATCTGCATACACCGCGGGTCCCCTTACATGGAATCACCATATTTCTATAGCCCTAAATGGTAAAACTTTATGAATTTGAAAAATTTCGTAACTATGTTATCTCCTTCAGCAAACTGAAAATGTGATGACATCCTTGTCCTGTGTCAGCCGTCATCGTGCTTTAAAGGGAGGGGTGAGCGGTGGAGTGAGCCGTTGGTCACAATTTGTAACCTCACCGCTAGATGCCGCCAAATTTCACAACTGGACCTTTAAATGAATAAATACTGTTTTGACAAGCACTTTTAATACTTCCTATTGGTAAAATGTTAACAAAAGTGACAAACATAAAGGCTGACTAATAAGTAAATATTATTAATATATAAATACGGAGATTGGGGTTTTAGATGGACAGCAGCGTTATGTGCATTACAGTATATGAGAAATAAAAATAAAATAATAAAAATGCTGTTGCTCCCACTCTAATGGTAACATGTGTGCTTTTCTACTCATCAAATAATGATTATCACAAATGCCATTTAAGTCTCAACGCGTTGCTCACATTACAGTTGTGCACCTGGCACACAGAAAGTGGCCTTTTACAACCATAATAACAGCTATGCTGGGAATGGAATATTGCTCATTTATTTTTAAGACAGAATATTGCAGCATGTAATATGCATACTGGTTTTCAAATGATTAAAACGAATGTGCTGCAACATTGTCACATGACCTTACTACATTGTCTACTCAGAGACATTAAGATTATAAGCTTGTTATTCAAACTGATCTGTGTTGAAAGACCTAATCACAGACGCAAAATAAGAACAGATATGTTGTGTGTACAGCTAACAAGTCGATCTCAGAATGACTAAAAAACTTTTTTGATTGTAAAATAATTTATTGTTGATTGTAGATCAGTAATAGACTCAGCCACATTTTTATTTAAGACTTTTGTCTGTTGACAAGTAGATAACAGTGGTCTTTGATGACTATACAAGTCAGTGTATTATTTTTTTCTTTTAAATATTAAAAATGTTGGCAAATATAATAGATCATCCTCATATATACACACAAAATTTGCAAATTATGCAGGGTAAACTGAAAAATAAGTGTTGGTAAAATGCCATTATAAGCATAAAAATATTTTAAAGATGGAACAAGGTTAAACAACGACTATATATTAATGAATAATTTTACAGCACATTTAATTAAATGTCTTTTATAGTCAGGGCCAAAATCACAAATTGATCTTATTATCTAGACAGTCTATCCTTGGAGATGGAGAGATATTGCCTGCTGCCATGGCAAAACCTTTGGCCAAGTCTTAAGATCCCTGGTCACAATAAGAAAAAATATCAATCCTTATTGCTCTGTGGCTTTGGGAGTGAAACCTGAAAGTGGGTATGTGTATTTTTACTCTCAATGTAAATGATCTACTTTAGATGAAATTCAGGACTTCACGTTCAAATAATCAAAATGATGGATGTTTTGGTTTAAGCGTAAAATGCAAATCTGCCCATAAATGCATTATATTTACATAGTGTTTTTATTTTGAAACACAGAAAACACGTGCTAACTGTGCTTTCAAACAAATAGCCTTTTCTGTAAATGCAACGATTTCTTTAATGCATTTTTGTGTTATTTATGTAATATTAGACCCATTGTACAAACACTGGTATTTCAGCTTTGATAATTTGCTGGCTAAAGAAGTTGTAACAAGGGTTTTGCAGTTTAACTTGATGTGTGAATGCATTAAGCATAAATAGCAATCTTGCAGTTTTACTGCAATTTAACAGGTTTCATGTGTGAAAGTGACTCATAATGAAAGAAATGACAATGCAGTGATGAATACATGGATGCAATCACATCTACAGCTTTATATATACTTTGTGTTGCAGTTGTTTGGATAATGGAGACATTATACAGAACACTACAGATTGTGTAAAGACTTTATTTTCGCTCTCCTTCTTTCAGCAGATATGGTCTCTGGCATTTGTATAAACTTATTGCAATAAGATGCACTCAGTGCCTTCTTCAGAACCATCGCTTCATTGTTTTTGGATGCTAAACGCTTAACTGTAAGCTCTCTATGAGACTCCGCTCTCAAAAGAAAAATGGTGGTACATTTTTCTTTACTCTGGTAAAATCCTAAAATGTGGGGGTGTCTAGGTGATAGATTACCAGTAAAAGGACTCAATGATCTTTTCAATAATTGATTGAGGAGAGAATAACAATAAATCACCACTGCCACTTGTCACTGATAATGCTGTCTGTAATAAATGGCAATTCAAAAGATCTGTGATTCAATTATGCTTCAAATGAACATGAATTAATTTTACAAGCAAATGGACACGCCGTTACACTACGGCAGCTTTGCTCCTCTGCAAAGATCAGTTGCCTAGATGAGATATTTTTTGGAGGGACCTACAACAGAACATTGTGGATTTAATTCTGCTACTGACAATAGGATGTAACGGTTCACAGGAGTTCAGAAAGAAAAAATCCTGTTAGCATCTCTGTCTCTCTCTCTCTCTGTATCTGATACAGTGCCTTTCTGATCACTTTCAGCCTTAGGACTCTTTTGGCAGTTGATATGGCCAGCATTAGTGTGAATTACTCACGCTGTTATCTGTTGCCTGTGCCAAACTCCTGCCTCTGTGAACAGACTCATACTATCTTGCAGCTGCCCACCTCCACCGTATCAATTCATTTGTTTTGGATGAATCATCTTTATCTGAAGCGCATAGCTTATTAAATGAAGACTGAGGATGATGGCTGTTTCTGTGATGTATCGCTTCCCATGACAGCTCAGGTAGTAAAAAGCAGCCCAATACTGTACCACAGTACTACAGGTAAACCAAAGGAAATGCTTAGAATTGTACTCTAAATTCTATCCGCCTACATGTGGCAAGACAGACTAATGTTTTATGCAATCTAAGCAGTGTTTTGTGCCGTAAGTCAACATGAAATCCAAATCCCCCTCATTTAGTTAAAGGTTGTTCACCCAAAATTCGTCATTTACTCACCCTCTTGTCATTTCAAACCTGTATAACTTTCTTCTGTAGAACACAAAAAAAGATATTTTGAAGAAGGTTGGTCCCCATTGACTTGCATTGGTTTTGTGTCCATTCAATAAAAGTTAATGGGGACCAATGGTTTTTGTTACCAACGTTCTTCAAAATATCTTTTGTGTTTTGCAGTGGATAGAAAAAAAGAAAGAAAGAAAGACACACAGGTTTAAAATGTCAAGATGGTAAGTAAATAACAGAATTTCTGTTTTTTGGTGAACTACTTATATGTTCAAGATCTTATTTTGAATGATTCAGTGCAAGCTTCATAAGCGTGAATCAAAATACAATAATTTTAAAACTTTGGTCCACTGTCTGAAATGGTTGCACATTTGAGGAAAAATATTAGTGAGGATGTTTTTACTTTTGAGTACATCCAAAGTATTTAAGGTAACAACATTTGCTGGCATTTATGCAAATCAATATTTGCCTATTTAATTGCAAAGAAATATGCATTAATGTTGATATATTCCTAAATTCATATAAAAAAGCCTTACATGTGTGTCCAGTGCTCATAATATTGTTGACATATTGTTTTTTCTCTCTGTCTTCCCTGCAAAATCTGTGTTCAGTGCAATACAGGCAATGGTATGCTCAGAAATGACGTGAAGAAAGCATTATTTTCTAGCTAAAAGGATATTTTAAAAAAGAGCCGGCTCTTCATATGTGCTAATCAATGAAGGGTGCATTTAAAGAAAAGATTTTCCTTGAAGCTAAATGTCATCTGCAAAATTACAGCATGTTTTCAAGTCTGCATTTAATGGGCTCAGTGGGTTACTGATCCTCAGATGAAAACAAATCATGGAAACTTGAGTTGTTTATGGAAAATGTTGTGAAAATGAAAAACAGCATTTGTAAGCAGAGTTTGAGTTCAGGTTTACGTCGAGATGTCTTTCACAGGTTGACTGAGTTCTATAAAAGGGAAGAGAATCTTCACAGACACATTCAACTTCTTGGACACTGTTGGTTGCCATAGCACTTGAGGTCAAGAACAAATCTATCGATTGCTTGGAATGAGTGAGCAGAACAAGAGGAATACAAGCACGTAAAGAGAGTCAAACACAAGCACAAGCACACAAAGCCAAACACAAACAGTGGCAATTAACTGTAACAGCCAAGTACAGACTTGCACATTCATTCACATCAAGCTGGAAGCCTAAAAATGTGGATCCCGTCCTCTCCAGTACCTTTACATCTTGTTTGACATTCAAAACACATTTCTGATGACTTTACCAAAACAATACAACCAAGCGTTTCCCAGCATTCCTTGGAATCTTGACACCACCCTTGGTTTGACCTTTCCCATCAGGTTTTAATCAACAGCAACATCGCATCAGTGATTTACTCTCTGTCTCTTCATCTCTCTCTCCTCGTGCCAGTGGGGTGAGAGAAAAAGAAGCAGCAGACTGAGGCATGTTGACACAGTTTTGATTAAAAGGCAATTCTGGGACTGCACAGCGCAGATGAGAAAGCCTTTATTAATGGGATAATAAAAATGATTAGCCATTAAGGAGGACACGGTTAATATAACAATCTTGTTTATATTACAAGAGATGGGACACAACTCCTCTCCTGTGGACAGCAGACATGTTGTGTGCAGGAAACAATTCCCACAGGAGTGTTTATACATCCCTTTTCTGTTGAAAGAACACAATATAAATTGTATGAATACAGGTGAGATTGATATATTTTGATTTCTAAGGACTATGACTTTATGTTCAGGTAAGTGTAAAGACCCCACAGAACACATAGACAGAAGAAATATATACACATTTCTATGTGTTTTATAAATTCTTTTTGCAACCCTACTTTCTGAAATAAATGTGTTTTAAAGGTTACAGACAGAGCAGGCATCAACACATTTTCTCTTTGTGCTACTTGGTCTCTATACATTTCGGTCTGAATTCATTTTTTATATTTTGAGACACTTGCCAGTCTTCGTGCGCATGCGCAATAACTTAAGCGACCTCGAAAAAGGTGATTTTTTTAGAACAATTTAAGCTTGGCAAACCCCAGTTATGGTACAGTTCATATCAGGTTTAATCATTGATCTGTTGACTTGCCATGACGTAAATAACTTACCACGACCTCGTAAACTGACTTTTGTTCCATATTGCAAATGTGAGACGGATATTGAAGGACACCAAACTGCTGGTCTAAACTGAACTAGTAACAGGATGGTGTTTGATATTTGTGAAATTAGAAAACAAAGTCTCTGAAAATCTCTCAGATGTGCTTTGTTTACAGTTCTGCCATCGTTGTACAATCTCTGGAAGAAAAGTGGTCCGCGGCACAGTTTCCTAAGTCGTAATTGGCTTTATTAGCAGCTACATTTCGAAAATAAGAAAAGATAAAAAGGCTCCGAAAGTCTGTGAAGACATCTTTCGAAAAAAATAGTTTGATCTGATTCTAGTTCATGAAGCAGAAACCCTTTTTATCGTTCTTCCCATGACCCTGACACAGTTTGTGAGATGGAAAGTTTTTATATATTTATTTCACACACTGAGTAAATCAATTCATCAGCCTGTCCACTGAGCCTTAATCACAAAACAGTGTACATTCCACACTGAATGTCAGACATCTGGCCAATGTAAATAAATGATGCCCTCAAATCATTATGTAAATCTGTTTCCTGTGTGCATTGTACTGTGAAAGTCTCTGGAAACAAGCTTGCGTAATCCGAGTTTGTGTAATCCACGATCAGGAGAGAGGTGATGAGACAGCAAAGAACATTTGCTTGGTTCTGATGTGTCATGAACCTGTCTAACCTCACACAAGTCACAAAACTCCCCTTTCTCTTTAAATCCATCTTTCTGTATCTCATTGGTTTACAGGTTCCTTGGGTTTATGCAGGTAAACAAATGAATTATATTCGCACGAGGTTCAAGAATCCCAAGGCGTTCCACGGATTTATTGCACCTCATTAATTCAAAGTGTTTATACTATTGTTTTGACACAGTTACAATTGTGAATAATGTTGTAAAATTAGATTATAAATAGTCTGATATCCCTGTTTCAAGTTGAATGCACATTTATGCAGTTGCAGGCAATAATACTTTCGCATTATTATTGTTTTTCAATATCTTAATCAGCAAAATCAAAGAAATCTAAATATTTTTGTCAACCAAGCAAAAAAGGCATTAGAGGAATCGGCACAAAAAAAAAGTAATTCTTTAAATTTAAATGAAATGTACTTTAACCTTCTGCACCTGCTGATTTCTTTAAAACTCAGATATTTTCCATGATACATTTTTGGTTGTAAAGCCCCAGAAATGCTCTTTCCGACATTTGAAAAGCTCCTGGACTGTTTTCTCAACAGCTATACATGTAGTACATTAGTGTACTTTTCCCAAAACCCTGTATTCCCCTCTACTAAGTGCACATCACTTTACTACACTGTTACTGCTTTAAACTGCTCCGATTGCTTAGACAAATGTTTAAGTACATACAGATGTGTTCGCAGTTATCATGCATCGATTCAAATTCGTTTCACCACCATTTTTTCACATTTTACACACAGAGATGAGAGGCATGAACAAGTAATTTCCGATGAACAGATACTGAATGTAAATACCTCTATTTTGGTCACCGTGTTGTCTGATAGCAATAGATTTTTAATCTCCACCACTGATGTAATCTCAGCCATAATCAGGCAGAAGCAAAGCCACACGCCACCACACTGAGGAAGCCCAGATATCTGACAGATATTTTCCTGCTTCTGTGGAGGGATGAGACTGAGTAAAAATGCTGACTCTACACAACTTGTTCTTCGCTCAGTGTTCTTTTGGTACTGTACATCAAGCCTTGATCAAATTTACCCAGTATGCGCTCAGCACTTGTTTTTTTACATGGCGTTTACTAGGAAGTGCAAAACAAGGATCAAGAAAATTATGGAGCTTTACTATCCTACCAATAGCATCTTTTCATGGCAACAGTCAGATAAATGAAGCCAGGGGGCCAACTAAGAGCACCTGCTCAACCGGCTCAGGAGAATGTGACCCATGACATCTGCTCCTAATCTGCTTTTTCATAAACACACGTTCACTGTCTAAATAAGGATATTCCATAGACTTCTGTTTTTCTACATGGCTATCTAACCCTAAAAGAAAACCTTCTGCATGTTTATTATTTTGAACAAAAAAACTCGTTATCTACCATATTTTTAGTGTTTTTACTAATTCGGACATCCTCAATGAGATGTTTTGCTCGGATTTGACAGGTTTTCCTTGCTACACATTTGTGTGCCAAAATACAGTTAGGTGGCTACACCATACAACATTCATGGACATGCACCTTCAACAAACAATGGCATTCTAGGAAATAAAGCGTTAAATAAAGCGTCTTCCACCCTGGCACAAAAGTGGAAATATAATATTTATCAAGTTTTAAACAGATCTGCCTGTGTTTGTCTTTCAAATAAAAAAAACTTTAAAATAAAGCTGCTAAACCACCACTTTGACATGTTAAAATTTGTCTTAACAAATTAGTAGGTTTCAAATGTGTCACCTTTTATGGTATGCTACACTATACTAAAGTACAGTCCTACCTCATTTTACATTCAATTTACACTCTGAAACTGAATGAATTGCATTTAAAAAGCATTCTGAGATCAATCCTGAATGGAACACAACCCCGGCTGCTGGTCTTTAATACACAACACACATTTTATATATATATATTGCATATGCAATAAATAAAACCTGAAACTTTACCATCCTCTCTCAACCTCTTCCATTGCCTCGGGCTGTGTACATATCTTAATACACCTTGATCTCTCACTCACACTGCTTTATACTGGCAAACCATCAGCATTAGCAAACACACTGCAGATGGACTCCGTCATGCTCTGCCTCCCTCATATCACACAGACTGGAGGGCATAGTTTGCCGTGGAGTTTCGAATTCAAGCCTCTGTCCGCAAACACAGACTTTCAAGCCCTAAAATAACTCGGCCACATCACCAATCATAATGATTGGATAATTATATTAGGAAATGACTATAGCCCTTTTCCTTGCTGCCTCACTGACCTCAGGCTTCGTCTTCTACACTTCAAACATCCTATGGGCAGTGCCAAATGTCTAGAGTGCTGAAAAATGGCTCCCATCTGACATTGCGTTTGCCTGTGCGGGAGGCTGAATTTATATTCAGACCTTCTGTTCTCTCTCTCTTCAACAGCTCAGGAGAAACGCTGGACTCACGGATGCAGACCTTCTGGAAACTCCCACGGGTCTTTAATTATCTGTAAGCGAAAGGGGCTGTGGAGCGGAATTGTGTGGATGAATGTGTGCATCCGAGTAGTGTTTGTGCTCTTTTTCCTATTTCTCTTTCCGCTCTCTCTCTCCAGCCATCTTTTCTCAGTACTTGGTCAGACACTGTGACCTGAATGGGCAAAACGGAGTTGTCCAGGGAGATGGTCGCGCTGTCCGCCTGGAGACCGAAATTCATAACACGCCTCCAACCTCCTCACCTGCACGTGACACAATTACATGCGTTTTAAAGACCTTGATGGTCAGAATATCCAATATTTGTGCAGCGTTTTTTTAAGAAGCACAAAGGTATAGAGATGGCCTCAGCTGTCTGAACTGTTGTCCTTTTTATTAAAAAAGGTCAAAATGAACGCATTTGTAGTACGATCACACGCTTTCTCCTGCCAGAGGGAACAGGATGAAACCTCTGGCTCAGCCGGGGTCAGCTAATATCTGGCTGGATTTGTTCATGTGATCTCTGGCTTTAAGCAGTGAACCGTGAAGGACCACATCCATGCACGGTTGCCTCTACCTGTAGCAGACACTGTACTCAATATGCGTTGGCTCTCTCCCGAACAAATCTCACTGTATATATTTTAAAGATAAATAAAATGTTTTCAGTGCCTCTAAAGCTTAATATAAAATAAACAAATTCACAACTATTGCATCACAATGGCCTCACGTAACAGCGCCCTCACAAAAAAGGGCAAAGAGGATTATAAAAGATTAAACAGCACTGAGTCCAGATTAAAAAAAGACATGGAGGTTTCTGCCACCAACTCGGCTGTTGAAAACGAGTGTTTGCTCAGTCACCTCATGTGTAAATGGATTTCACCAAATGCCTCAGTTAATTTCAATGTGATAATGTCACGCTGCCTCCTGGTTTGACAACATGCAATTACAAAAACAATTAACCGTTATCCAGACCTCGGTCTTGTTGCGAGACAACAATAAATGCATACTGTGATACTGGCATGGTGTTTCCCTGTATCTTCCGTGCCATGTCTCGAAGCTGCCGTGCGCTCTCAGATAAGAGCCTAAGCCTTTAAAAAGGCACAAAGCAGAGATGTTATCAAAGCATAAGAGTCGAGCGCACATTAAGAGAACAGCCTGTGTGCGACATTACACATAGCGCCCACCTGCTACGAGACCCGTCAAGGTATAATGTCATTTTTTTAGGGTAATATTCTTTTGTTTGCAGACAGCGAACGCTTTGACATTGACCTCCTGTGGTGCACGTCTGATAAACCAAAATGATTGTCGTTATCTCACAAAACTAATTCAGTACGCCAGCTATACCCACACATTTTATATTAAAACCTATGTCTAAGGTGCATGGTGTTGAATGTGCAAGGATACACTGGTATTGCATAATGATTGTATGCTAAAATATTTACAATATAAAATAATAAAAATCATCACACAAAGCAAACATCACAATGTAAACTAGTTTCATGCTGGCTCTAGTTATAATCTTCTGATAGTGATATTCAAAGCATCTTTGGTGCAATGCGTGTTATATACACTGAAAAAACATCGATTGCACAAAACCATTTTCTCAATTTGTGTTTGTTAAACAAACATGATTTTTATATGTTAAAGTTTCATATTTTCATTTCACATTCTCAACATAAATATTTTGAGTTCATGCTACGTAATATTTAAAGAAGATAATACATTAATAGATCTTAAAAAGATTCCCATTTTAAAATGTAACCTCCCACCACCTAACCAAAGGCAACGCTTTTCTGAACAATGGTAACCACAAAACTCCTCTAAATCTCAAAGATAAATGAACATTATACACTAACAAGTGTTTCTCTTGACTGAAAAACACAAAGAAAATACCTCTCAAAATGCAGTCTTATGCAAAGCATGCTGGAAAATGCAAATCCTCTTTTTAGTTGTAAAATTTAATGTTAACGCAACACAAATCATTCATGTAGTCCTAACATGAATGAAATCAGTTACATAACTAAACATGAAAAAATCTTGTTTTGACCAAATTTTATGTTGATTTAACTTGTTTAATTTCAGTAGATTGGACAAGCAGCAAAAGCCTTTTTTCAGTGTACAATTAGACCTTAGATTGAATTTCCAATTCACAAATGACACTTTCATACGTGTATGCTCTAAATTGCCATAATATCCACAGCCTTATAACACTCACTCAAGCAAATGTAACTGTGCAAAGCCTAATGGAAATTACGAGCTGAACACATGACCTGAAAAATATATTTAGTCCCATTTGGAGCACAGCATGGGACAATTACCTTTGGGAAATCGAAATACATACAGTAAAATCTACAGGACTACCACTCTGTTAATCAGTTTTCATTTTAACTGCTTAATTTTATTTCAAAACTTAAAATACTCATGACTTACATTGTATTACGAGACCCCAGAGTCTAGTTCCCCTGTGCAGGGCGTGATGTTCTGGAAGCCCAAAGACCTCTCATCACTCTCCAATCTCTGACTTCAAATATCTAATAAACAAATTTAAAGACACATCTGCTATAAACTTGGATAACATAAAAAATTCTCTAATGTTTTGAAGTTTACCGCTCCATTTACTGCTCAGCATTGCACACACTGTTCCTACTATTAACATGGGACCAGGCTGAAGACTAATGAGCTTCTCCTAAAAATAGAAACAGCGGGATGTGTAACTATTAATATCGTTGCATGCTACTAGGTTATTGTCATGGAATGCTTTACCCCTAAAAATGCCTATTGATCGAATGAGAAAGTGAGGCAATAGGACAGAGAGAGTGAGAGAGAGTAGCTCATGAGTAAGGTATTATAGAAAAGGCCATCATAGGTCTCCGTGATCATGAATTTGACAAGCAGGTCTGAATAATTGAGCACGAGGACATCCAATACCTGATAAATGTAACCCAGCGCAAATGGAAGCCAGAACCCAATGAAATATTTATAATGAAGCTGATGACCTCAGCGCATGGAGTTCTCTTTTAGAGCATGAAGGCTTCATGTTACTGTTTGTGCTGAAACATTGGACCTGGCATCAAAGACACAAAAAGCATAGTGCAATATATTATTCACCATCTCAAAAGGTTCATCCTGCAGTGGCTGTCAAAGGTGAAATGTGTTGCACTATATGAGTTAGTGTACTTAACATATGGCTGCCTTGCAGGAAACTTGTTTTTGGGATTCAGCCTTATAGAGTCATCTCCTCCTAATGCACAGACAACAGAGATGACTTAAAGGGATATTTGACCAATAAATAAAACTCTTTCATCAGAAAAACTGTCCCTCTTATGTCTATTGTATTCACTGAAATGTCCACTGAGACATTTCTAAATATCTTCTTGTGTTCCACAAGAGTTTAAAATGACATAAGAGTAAATAAATAATTTCATTTTTATTTTGAGGTGAACTATCCCTTTATACTTCCAGAAACAGAAATGAAAATTCTGTCTCATTTACCCTCAAGTTGTTCCAAATCTGTATAAACTTATTTGTTCCTGATATTTTAAAGAATGAAGGAAAGCAAACAGTTTTGGTGCACTTTTGACTACCATTGTAATTTTCCCCATGGTACTCAATCGTGGCGAAGAACTGTTTGGTTACAAGCATTCTTCCAAATATATTTCTTTGTGTTCATCAGAACAAAGAAATGTCCACAGATTTGGAACAACTTGAGGGTGAGTAAATGACAGAAAATTTAAAAAAAAAATCTATTTAAATGCGTAAAAATGTAAAACAAATAGGTGAGATAATGGAAATGTTGCAGTCTCACATTGTAGTGGTGAATCATCACAAGGTCGGTTAGATGTGAAAATCAATTCAATATAATATTTAACATATATTAGTACAATAAGTAGTACACTTAAACAACACAGCTAAAAAAAATCCACTTTTGTGTGGCGGCACAGCAATATTTAGTCTGTGTTGTTTTCGGTGTTGGCTGTGTCTTCTTCCCCACATCTTGCCACGAATTCTCTATCATCCTGCTCTTTTAGACATATTTGCCCAAGGAAGAAATCAAATTAGAATCTGTTTTGACAGTATCTTTGTATGTACTTATGGTGAATGTGTTTGTCTTTCATTTGGAAACCCTGACTGTTGGGATCAAAGCACGATTATATGAACTGATTTTAATCAGCACTTCAAATGGCATGCTGAAATCCCTGCAAAAAGATTAGAAACAGAGACCAAGAGCACTTATTTCAGAGGTTGCACAAACAGAGAACGTTTCATCTCCAATGAAAACCCATTTGAAAACTGCAACAAGGTTTGTTAAAAAAGGTTTTATGTATATAATGATTTTATATTGATTTGTGTGGTTTACATTCATAATAAACAGTGCTTTAGCACACAGCCTCTGGCAGTCTGGGAACATGAAGATATACAGATCTAAACTTTGAATGTTTTCCTCACTGAAAGCATTTATTATAACAAACATGTCCACACCTGGCATATCTGACATGAGTGGCACTAACAATCCATATATGTGACATCCCTGCTCCAGGCTCACAACTGTCTTACTGCAAGACCAAGATAAGCCAGAAACAGCCATGTGTAGTTTATGATGAGGTTACAGGTGATATGTGATCTAGTCATGGCAACAACCTACAAATAGGCCGACCAAAATGTGCACAAACATGTCCAGTACAAAAATGAGCACACTGAACAACTAGTTCAGTGTCATTACTGCAATTCAATGCAAATGTTAACCTTAATCTGAAAACAAGTTAATCTCGTTTATACCAAAGGATTTCAACATACTGATGTCAGATGTTAATATTTGGTGGTTTCATTTTTTGACATAACGCATTATTTTTCTCTTTTAAAATACAAAACTTGTGCATAGACTGATATTTTAAAATGTCAGGACATAGGGTTTAAGTAAAATATAAAGAGATGGTTCAATATATACTTAAAATATAAGTTTGAACTAAAAATGTTACATCCACAATGTCGGAATTGCCTATTTACAGCTTTGAATTGCCAATGAATAATCAGATCTCAGGATTTTTTCCTTCTTTACATAAAAGGTAAAACGGATAATAGAGTAAAATAAAGAATGACTACAGTATAAGGATTATAAAACTCAACTTGTCTTTTCTGGGCTATATGGCACGGACTACAACCCTAGCGAAAAGTCTAACCTAGATCAGCATGGATTTCAATTAGCGAAGCACTAAATTAGATATAACAAGTGTGTGTGTAATTATGATTTTACAACAATTCTCATTCAAATTGAGAATTTGCTGTATTAACATCTTGGAAGTCACTAGGCATGTCTTTTTTCATTCATACCCACAAGACTCTTGTAAGAAAATGCAGACATATCAACCATAATCCCCCGGCAGAAGGAAGAAAGTGATCTCTGGTGTCTTTTGCATAACATTTATTTCACAGTTCAGCATGGAAGAGGCTTCGTGCTCTGTGTGAAGAGTCACAGTTCTGTGTGAGAACAGGCCCATATTCCCCAGCCTCTCTTTATTGTGTGGGAAGAGGGATTGAGGCACACTCTAATGTTTATTATATTAAAAGATACTCGAAAGACACTTTCAAAGAATAAGAGTCAAATTTCGGTCCCTTTCTTCACCCACTTACTGCTTTAGTTCTTTTCCCATAGTTACCTTCCTATACACTTTGATAAAACATTTTTTCACAACTGGCAATGTTACAGACAAAGATGTTCCCAAACAGATTTTGCTAAAGAGTGCAATAGCAGTTTAGGAATATTATAGCAGAGTATTACACCAGCAGAGATTGCCTGTTCTCTCCAGCAACCCAAGGGAAGACCAATGGCATGAAAGCTGTATCATAAGCACAGACAGATGAATAGAAGTGACTGAGTCAATGCCGCTAAACCCCTCTATGATCTTTTATTTCTTTTCATTTTACATTTTCCTTTCCAATCCTGACAAATAGCTCACAGAATTGAGGAAGTTGGAGTGAAAGTGGGGTGGAACTGTTCCTCAAATGTCTACATGAATTCCCATCAACCTGCCCTAGAGAACTTTAATGTAATAAATACGGACGTGTTTCCAAACCCATGTAGAGCTCCTTTCTGAATCAAGGTCACATAACCGCATAAAAATAAATCAAAGAAAGCTGGATTATGAAACCCTTCCCTTTTAATGTTATTGGATTCACTGCACAGCACTTAAGGATACTTCCCACTTTAAGTGCCATATAGAGAACTGGGACCCATTTGCACCAGATAGTCTATTAAGTGCCAAGTAACCTGTTTTACATTACATAAATCTTCTCAGAGTCCCAGTTGGTATTGTTAATTTCTTATTAAAAGCAGAGCAGCCAGAGGCAGGTGAGTGCTACAGTCTCCTCTTAATAATCTGAAATGTATTAAGCTAAAGAGACAGCAAAACACTAGGGCCGAAAATGACAGCCAAGATGCTAAACCTAAACAAAAGCCAAGGAATGCTTTAGCAAAACTTTATTGCAACCTCTGTGAAAAGGAACTAAAACAGATTGAACTAGGAGGCTCAGTACAGTGCTGTGAACGTTATCCCATCAACAGCTCATTGTACATTCGGATTTTGCAAACATGTGATCCACCAGTCATAATGTTCTAATCTGTATTAAAACTGATTTATTTTTTTTCTGTATTATTACTGATCTGCACAAATCGGATTAAATCTAGTCTGATGATTAGACAAATGACAAAATGAAGCAGGTATACATGAAGACCGACTGGTAAAGCATGGCACCAGCAACGCCAAGGTCATGGGTTTGATGATTTTATACACATATATAAACGATACAGATACAGTTAACAGCTTAAATAGTAATAGTTCACCCAAAAACAAGTGGCTAATAATAAAATGCTGTGTTCACACCAAACAAAAAGTATCACATTCCTCGCTCTTTATTACTGGCAGGACTAGTTATTTTCGCCCGAGTGACATGAAAATCAATGTGGGACAGGAAGTCGTGCCTTGACTTTTGACAATGCGGCATCCAGATGTGTCAAACAACTTTTTTAACTTGCACAGTAGACTCGCACCAGGCGATGGCCGGCACGATTGCCGCGAACACACTTACTACGTGCCGCTCGATGCGAATCTTTCGCGTCACCCCATTTGAGTTTCCCCTTTAATTCTGTCTTTGCATTCACTTCGTATATAATTTAATTGCGCAAATCGCGTTTAGTGTAAACACGGCATTACTATTTTATTTTAATTTATATTCATTTAAATCAATATTTTCATCAATTTCGTTGAATTTTATTGTACAATCATTTTGTTGTAACATTTAGGTTTAGCTAATTAAGGATTCTTCTACTGGTAACTCAGAATAATACTAGCTAGACATACTTTTAACTTGCTAGTTAATGCCATTACTTGTTATTATCGAAAATAATCTGCTGAGACTATTCTTTCCGTACGTGTACCGGAAGTTAAGTTTGGGTCACAAAAGCGCACATGCAATAACGTTTGTTTATGTTGCTTTGAAAGCGTCATTAGATAAGTTAATCAATGTTGCATTCACATGGGCAAATCACTGATCAAGTCAAGGCACTGCAAAACTTGTACCATTATGTTAGGTTAAGCTCAGCTGATCTGAACTCAGAGTGACACCATCATAGTCTGACAGTGTGATGAATAATGCTGAGTGAAAAGCTGATAGATTTTCTGTTGATCCAGTGCCACTGTTTGCTGCAGCTGGATCTTTTCTGCACGTCTACACTGACATGTGACTGGAAGCATTCATGTCTTTGGGAAATGATGCTCGTGACAATGTATAGTACATTCTGAAGCAGCATTGAACTATTACCCTCAAAACTTCAAAATGTGCACTACCTACTGAACTTTGCATTTTTCCTATGGCTAAAAATATCAAATTTATCAAACTCCGCTTGAATAGGGTTATATACATTTCATTTAAACTTAGACTGTTTTTCTCTAACTATGAAAAAAAAAAAACAGTACACAAACATATGCCCCATTTAGCCATAACATTAGCTGAGAATGCATGTGTTTCAAAGAACAGCTCTGCATCCCGCTGGCGCCCCACATCCACAGGACAGTCTGTGCTACTTAGTGTGCCGCTGCAGGATCAGCACAAGTTAAGAGAAAGAGTTTCCCGTTAATCAGGGCAGACATGAGAGGTAACCTCACAATCCATCTGCCCGCACACCTGCTGGCCTTGGCATGTGTCTCTTCCTTAAACTCAAATCGATCTGGCATTGGGTTTCCAAGGGGAGGCGTCTAAGCATCTGGCAGCACATCATAACCAAAACCAGAAGATCAGGGTGTCCTTCCTGTTTGACATTGGACAGTTTGCTTGATAAAGATCTGGGGCACCTTCAAGCAAGTCTGAAAATATTTTCAGTAATAGACTAAATGAATCAGTGCTTTTATATTTGTAAGTCGCTCTGGATAAAAGCATCTGCTAAATGACTAAATGTAAATGTTATGACCTAACAACAAAGAGAATTTGTTGAACACTGAGAAACTACAAATGCTGTCTATGAATGTTAAAGAATAAGAATTTGTTCTGTGCATGCAAAATGTTGTGCAATACAAACAAATACGTTAGGCAGAATTTTAGTGACTCACACTCAAGTCAACATTCACTTTTAGCAATTGTAAATTACCCTGCAACGAAAAACAGGTTAAAATTAATAGTGCCTCACTCTTGAATGACTGTTTATGAGTTCAGACAGATACATTCACAATGTACTACAATTGTCAAATGATTTCTGACACAAAGAGCTGAAATTGTTACAGTCATGTTAATGCAGCACGGTATACTTGTCTGACTCAGTGCTGACCGATCTGCTGAGAAGGTTCTGAGATGATCTGCTGAGCAAAGATAAAATGATCAACAAGTTTAACATTCATTTTAGACACGAATAAACAGCCATATATATGCACTGCTTTGTCAGATATAGCAAAGAATAAGCGCACAGGCACAAGCTACTATGCAATTTGATATTTTTCACAGGCTTCATTTGAATAAATATCAATTTTTTTGCTGTAGAATATTTTCAGTTTGAAGAGCTGCACTCGGTGGTTGAGCTTTCTGTATGCTAACAAGCACAAGCTCCACTTTTATAAAAATTTATGACTTTTGTAATCCAGAAATGTGTGTGACGGCATTAATTCATTTGAATACAAATTGAACCAGAGCACACCGAGTTTGACTGTAGACAGAACTGAAAGCTTTTGACAGTCTCTATGCAAAATACTTAGGATGTCTGACTGAGGATGGTGAGTGAGCGGTACAGAATCTGTCTGAGTGAGTGAAGTAAGAGGCTGATAGATTTGGGTCACTTTCAGAAGATGCATCCGTTTCTGTATGTGTCTCGAGGGACGTTTTGAGTAGGTCTTCATTGCCAAATAAAGAGTGATAAAGTTCACAAAGTGGACAACAGGTGTAACTTAAATCTAATGTTCTGGTTTCATGTTTTGTTTCTAAACTCAAAAGGTGTATCTACATACACCGCGGCTCCCTTACATGGAATTCGCCATGTTGTTTCTACAGTAGCCCAAAACGGACGTCATAAGATGACTATGAATAAGTCTATGAATCAAATGTACATTAATAGCCTAAAAAATTGTCACTCTGAAAAACATTAAGCTTTGTTTCCTAAGCTTTGCATTTGACCTTATTTCATGTCTAAATGTAATTATTGGTAGGGGTTAAAAAATTCATCCACTTTATACTGTGCAGTACATTTCACAGATTCATCCATTCCTAAAAAAGCAGAGTAAGTTCATGTCATTTTACAATACCAATTTAATGCCGTTGCACAGCTTTGATTAATGAACACATAAATTTGGTGGCCTTTTGGTTCAGTTTTCTGTGTGTACTACCGAGCATGCACGTTTGACCATTCTCTCTCATACCCAAGTTGACTGGCCTTCCTCCATTGTAGACTGGTGATCTTTCACTTCTGTGCATATTAAGAGACACATTTGGACTGAATAATACATATTCAATGAGTGCAGCATGGAGCATTTGGGTAATTAGAAGTCAGTGATCATCATATTAATACATGGGTGCATTGCCAAGGGGGAGAACATTTTAATGATCAGACATAGCGTTAACAATGACAATGACAAAAAAACTGCAGTGTAATAATGTGCTGGATTACTATGGGATGATAAACCTCCGTAGTGCATTATGACACTATCAGCACGCGTGCTAAAATCTACACAGACAATGCAATATACATCCAATATATCAAATATATCCAATATATTCTTAAGAAGGGTATTAAAACTGTTACATTCATGCATTTATTAAGTGCTGTTTTATATTCTTACATTTATTGGAACAATTCACATTAATTTATTATAATTATTTTGCCATACCTAGCACAATTGACCTACAGAAAACCTATAGTTATGCTTTTATTATAGGCTATTTTACATTAAAGTGGGTTGGCTGTTCTCACAATACCTTATAGAATGTTTTACTTTGTTACAAACCTTTCAAGTAAAGCAAATCACAGTATGTACTCTAGCGTTCACACCAGATGAACTGAAAGACCCCCTGCCTTTTTTTCTCTATAGGTAACTGATGAAACATTTTGGGCTGTGATTGTGGGCTTGGTTTGAGCGTCATGGGGGGAAAATTGGTAGCGTTATTTTTAGAGGGGCATCTTTTACATTTGGATAAGAGACTGTTGAACAGAAACCGGGTGGCTAATTAACAGAGTATTTGTGTCATTTACGTGATGAAAAAGATTTTAGCATTTAAAGTCTCCAGCTGTGGTCGCCATGCAACACAAATCTAGGGCCAGGAGTTCTCTGCAGACATGGCTAGGTAATAACAGCGTTCAGAGCACCAGCACTAAGCAAAGACCCTGTGGGCGGCTACTGTATAAATCAACAGGATTGTTTAGAAAACAGCTGGTGTTTAACTAGCTTCCCATTTAGACACTCATCTACACACAACCATACTGTACGCGCACACACACTTTTGCTTATTTCAACAATAAAACTTATTTCTGTGATGAAACTATTGGGATTTGTTGAGATGGAGAATTGCCCGTGCCGGAAAAAAATACGCAAACACACAGAAAGGGAGATGTTTTGACATGTAAACCTATAAGTCTGTAATCGGTTAATTGTATTCTTGGACACATGTGTGACATCAGATTATATAAAGATGTGGTCACATGTTTACATCCTCTCCCAGCAGCACACTTCTCAAGTGTTATATCTTGACACATGTTTGCGGGTGGCACGTGTTGTGTTGTGTTGTCTTTTCTTTTCACTCAGTGACAGAGGTTTAGAAAAGGCACGTTTTGACAACATGTTCACTTTTAAGCAATACAACAGTAATATTTGTACATGTTTTTAGTAAACGTTAAATTATTTGTGTGATAACCTCGATTGTTATCTCAGATTTCATGCGTCTCATGCTGTCTTTCACATTGCTGCACTGAAAAAAGGTTCCTTTGGAATTACTCGATTTAATCATGTACATCGTTTCCACACAATTGAATTACATTTTTAAAAAAATTTACATTTAATATTTTTTTTCTTACATTGCAAGAAAAATTATGTTAAAAAAACTTTAATCCTGTTGAACCGATGAACATGATTAAATTGAGTAATTCCAACAAACCTTTTTTTTCAGTGTGTTGGATGACTTTATGTCACTCCTGAGGTTTGATTCTGTTGACATGTAACAGACACTGGACTGAAATGACTAGAAATGTGACCCTACCCGTGAAAACCCAGCTAAAGTCTTTTTTTTGTGATTTACTGCTTTCTACAAAAATCATTCTACATAATGTAAAAAACATTCTATAAAAATATATCATTATTTAATAGACAGAGTAAGACCATGTCAAAGATTGAAATCATAGTGAAATTAAGCCTGGTTAATTTTAGCCTGGTTTTCACATGCAGGGTCACAATGATTAAATGAAAATGGAAATGATACTTTTTTCATGGCTGTATATGTGCAATACTTAATAAACAGTAACATAGTACTGAATTCCGGTTATGACGTTATCCTTTACGGGATGGCACATCGATTTTTTTTTTGCAAATTGAGAGTATATTGTCCACATAATGTGAATGTTTTCACATTTTAAATGCCTCTTAGTCTGCATCACACGCAGTCAATTGCTCTATTCATATGTTTTTCAATGAACTGTTGCAATAGTCACAGGACTGGGGCTAATAATGGCCTCACACTTTCAGAACATGGTCAGAGGCTAGAATGAAGCACAAAGGTAATTAATTGGCCATTTTAAATTGCTATTTAACATTATGAGGCTCAACATTTCTCTCGTAGTCATGTGCGATTATTTCATCCACACATCTTACTGACTTCACTGTGATTACTCAAGTGTGGCACAAAAATAACAAGCCCAACCAAAAACAAACTGAAATTCAACATCCAACTCTAGACACTTGATTAAAATAAAATACATGAAGAGGCTGACAAAAGCATTCAAATTATATTTCCAAGCCCAACAAAAAGAAAAACCTTTTTAACCCAGAAACTTGAGCTTTATACCCTGCTTCCACCAACACAGCTGTTTGCAATAATGACCAGATCTGATCTGATTGGTTTAGAGGGAAAGGTGTGTCTATAAATAACTGCAGTTTGAGCAGATCTCTAGCTACAGATTTTTTCTTTTGTGGATGTAAGGTTATGGTGGGGGTGAAAACTGACACAAGCATGGGTCCAACAAATATATTAAATATTTTTAAATAGCAAAAGTAAAGCATTTAATACGGTTGCACAGCATAAGGGCATGAGGAAATAAAACAATAGCTAATTGATGAGTCATACTAAAATGTCCATCTGTCATTGGTGTGTGGCTGGTGCTCCATATCAGCCAAACAGGAGTAATAGTAACAGGTTATGCAGAGCCCTCTGGGAGTGCTGAACACAGTTCAGATACTCCATCGAAGACTGTGGTAGCTGAGAGAACATAAAGCCAATCTTAATGGAAGTGATATGTACCATTGACTTGTCTAGTTGGAGTAATATGTGTGTCAAAGTATAGGTCATTACAAATGTACCATCTATTATGAGTTCCATAAAGGTAGAGCTTGGAACTCAGGGGCATTTTGTCAAAGAAAGCAAAAGTAGTAGTAGTCCTTAAGGACAAATGTGACCCTGGACCACAAAACCAGTCTGAAGCTGAATATTTAAGCTTTCCAGTGATGTATGGTTTGTTAGGATTCAATACTATTTGTAAATCTGAGGGTGCAAAAAAATAGAAGCCTTTAAAGTTGTCCATCAAACAATTTAACGCTCTCTATTGGCCTACCGCTGTAATGATGTTGTGGAGAGTGAACCCGAAAGCAGAAATTCTAAGATTTACATAGATACCAAACTTGAGTGAGTATTCACAAACAGCGGGCAGCAGCGAGTGAAATTTGTAGGTGTGTTTCCGGCCATTTTTGTTAGCAATTTTGCTGCATCCACTCACAAATATAAAGTTTTGGTATTTACGATAGAACATTTACAAAAATATATAATGGAACATATTCTTAATATGCTAATGATTTTTGGCATAAAAGAAAAATCAATAATTTTGACCCACAAAATGTACTTATGACTGGTTTTGTCGTCCAGGGTCCCATATGACACTACCAAAATGTTAAAACACTATTTTGAAAAGTCTTATTGTAGCATTGCTGAAATATTTAGATTTTATATTTGTTTTACATGTTTAAAATGGAGCCATTGTTGCATTTTTACCATGTGCTTTAAAATTGTTACAGTGACAACATGATGGGCAGCACATAAAGATTTGGATTGTTGAAATGAAGAGTTAATTTGCAAAATCAAAAAACTTTTATAAATTGCCCAAAAATGTATTTTTGTATACGTTATTTTGTATTCTTCATCCTAAAATTTCATCGGCTCTGAATAGCCAAAACACCTTTGAAAATGCCTTCTACGAATGCGAAAAGCGCAGAAAATCGGACCCAGTTTTTTATGACGAACAAAATTTTCATAGGCAGTGTGTAAATGTGATTGAAACAACGTGAGGTCGTATTTATTTTTAACATGCAAAAATTTCTGCCGCAAATTTCTGACTCTGTGCAGTGGCCTTTATGCATATTTGTATGACACTGTTTTGGTTATTATATACATGGTAAACTAGACTAGCAGGATGAAAGCATCATCATAGGTTTATTACTCTCCCTTCTCTGGTAGGTCTCTCTACTTCTCCTCCACCACTTTAGTTTGATAATGAAGTTGGCAGTGACGGCCCTCATTTCATAGCTGTGCAGCTCATTAGTGTCAAGCTTATAATAGTCTTCTGTCTCTTTGAAATGGCAGATGAGAATTAATACCCTAAACCAGTGTTTCCCAATCCTGGTCCTGGAGTATCCCCAACTATGCACATTTTTGATGTGACTCTAATCTGACACGCTTATCAGAGGTCTTGAAGTCTTTACTAATAAGCTGATGAGTTGAAACAGGTGTGTTTGATTAGAGAGGTATGGAAAATGTGCAGTGCTGGGGGTACTCCAGGACCAAGATTGGGAAACACTGCCTTAATCCATTAAAAAAGGAAAAAGCATTGGCATGCTTTGGTGGTATTCCTACGAGAAGACTAAGAACTTGAGTATTGACATGCTATGGGTCTCTGGATGGATTAATGGATCAAAAGGTGTCACTAAAGGTACCAGCAGAAATCTAGAGCCTCTGACAATAGGAGGTAAAACTGGGCCAGGTTCTGGGTTGGCTCTACCTCTCTCTCTCTTCTCTCTCTCCTTTATTATTTGTCTTTCATCTAATGTTCTGCTTGACTTCCTGTCGTTGTTCATCTGTGAGATTGAACCTCTGAAACGCTCTGCTGGCTCTCCATACAGCCGTCATGGATAAAGGTTTGCAGATGGAAAACAAAGAAAAAGGAAGAGAAATAAAGAGGGATAAAGGAAGTTCATTACAGAAGTGATAATGCAGAAAAGCTAATGATTGGCGACTCCAGACAGCGATGTCCTTCACACAGTCATAAGTGGGCAGGATACAAACTCATATAAAAGCGAAAGTAATAAAATATTTTGACTATGTGTTGAAATAATGTCAAAACATGTATCGTCTTTGAGGCAGTGAAGACACAGTCACACTCACTATTTTAACTAACTTAAAACTTAGAAAACATCTGAGCCAATGAACATATTCAATAAAAAAACCTTATTCCTAAAGATTAAGCTATCAAAGCTAACAGCAAATGGGAGGTTATACTGTACGGTGTCTGTGGAAAGAGGAAAGATAGTCTAAAAGAACATGTAAACGGTACTGTTACTTTAAGCCTATTCATTCGATTTTCTTCCCGACTAAGAAAGTACGTACACAGCGGAAATATTATTTGCATAAATGAGGCAACCCCTCTGATGTTTAGTTCCAAGGGCAAAAGAGCAGTTAATGTCATTATAAACTATTATACAAGCTAAATACAAACATTTCTTATGTGTCTTCTGAACTGATCATGCTGTTTCACAGCTCCTGTGAGACTGTTTGCCTGGCTGGCTCATATACACATTCAGTGCATTATAATTGATCTGGAGTGAATGCTTGAACAGAGGAACCTGCTGGCCCAGATGTCTTGTTTACTTTTGACTGAAGAAAGAACACCTTGGTGTAGCATGATTGGGAGGCTCTTTTGTTTCGGGCGCAGTACAGTAAGTGAAGAAGCCAGCGGGTAATATAGGCAACCAGCATGTAAAACCTATGTCAAAGTGAAACATGAACCCTAGGTTTTCTCTATAAAGGTTACTGCACGTGCATGATCCCTCCAGATTATTATGAACCCAAGGTCATGGGTTCGATTCCCGGCTAAACCCAAATGTGACAAATTTAAACAACCATTTCAATAATTATGTGATACAAATTAATATAAGATAGAATTCAACTTGTTAAAATATCATTAAAATATGAATATCAATTAAATAAAATATAAATGGTAATATTATAAGCCACTAGCC
This sequence comes from Oreonectes daqikongensis, assembly GCA_026939265.1. Lineage (NCBI taxonomy): Eukaryota > Metazoa > Chordata > Actinopteri > Cypriniformes > Nemacheilidae > Oreonectes > Oreonectes daqikongensis. The sequence continues at coordinate 3,530,669 of JAOTQM010000343.1, read as the reverse complement.
AGATCGATCAACAAACACAGAACCGAGGTTAACTTCAGGTTAGAGCAAGTCCAATGAAACAAAACCACATGCTGCAAAGAAAGCAGAAAATGCTTTACATCTATGGCTTGTGTGGAGAAAGTTGGTCACCTTTGTGTTATCCTATGCTATATTGATTTACGCATGAGGGTTTTTTTGTTGCTTTTTCTCAGTGGAATTCAAAGTTGTATTAATGGAAATCAAAAATGATAATATAATATAAAATATGCTTATATAATATGATATACTAAGCTTTACGAAAAACATGACCAGCTGAAATGGGTAAAATGAAACATCATAATGAAAGAAAGAGACTGAGAGGGAATGTTGAGAAGTTGCAATTCTGAGAGTGAAAAGAGCAGACAGAGGTAATGAGACCATCATTCAGGGGCCATTTGTTCTGTTTTGGCAGTGTCTTGTTTTTTCCTACTCTTAAATGCACAACAACGCCTCCCCCTCACCCCGTCCCATTGTTCTTTCAGTTTTCATCCCGTCACAGGTGAATGTGGTCTCAAGAGCTCCAGTTGTCAGCCCTCTTGTTTACTACCGTAGTGCAAACATTACACTGATTCCATTGGTTCTAATATGCTTCTTATTATATCATTATCATTTCAATCTAAGTAATCTGTATTAAGAGCTGCACTTCATCATCCACTGCTAGAGATGTTTTGAAATTAAAGTCCTGTTGAATGTTACTGATATCACAGAGCTGAACATGGTGCTGAAGTTGAATGTCTAACTTTACTTTTGTCACCAAACAGAAAACAAATTATGGGAGCTGTGATATCTGCGAGGAGTTAATGAATCATTTCAACATAGGTTTATTGCACATGAAAGTGCAGCAATGCAAATATCTCCTGTAATATAAAAAGTCAAAGGAATCCCACCAGAGCATTGCTGTCTTTTTAAATCATCATCATCATAATTATCAAAAGCCCCCGGTATGGTAATGTGCAGGCATTTCTATTATATTTCTTTAGCTTGGGGATACAAACATGATTATCTTTTTACTCATAAGGTGACCTCATTCAATTAAAGCAAGTTTGGAAGGACATAGAATCAATGGAGGACCAGAACCAATTAAAAAACAGCTAATTGCAGATGCATTTTTAAGTGGATTGACTAAGTGGCCGTCAATAGAAACATCTCCTGCCAAGGAAATTATGCAAGACAGTAAGTGAAGTGAATCAGCTCCTAAAGACAAAACTCTCCAAATATCACATACAGTATAAAAGAATTCCTAACCTATTTGATGCTGACACTGAAAATTCTTAAAAAACATGTATACATTTTCTAGGGAATAAATGGACATTTATTTAAGTGACATTATGAATGGTCTACATGGGTACAATACAGCTATAATGTGAAGTGCCTATTCTATATAACAACAAAAGCCCAATCTCTTGTAATTTCTCTATTAAATATTCTGCTTGCATTTCCTCTCCATCTTGTCTTATTGTAATAGTTGTACTCTTCTAAAAAAAGATCATGCAGGATACACTCTCAATTTCAGTTGTGAATACGGCAATCAATAAGCAATAGCCTTGGAAAGGATTACAAAGTGGAATGCTTCAATGTATTCTACTTGCACAACAATAAGAGACGAGGTGCCAAACAAGTTACATTGTGCAGTTTCAATAGTAAATGAAAATTGCTGTAAAACTAATGGCCAAAAGTACAATATTTTTACTTCCATGTTTTCATTTCTAATTTCTCATTTACATTTCATTTGCTTTGTTTAATCAAACTAATGTGTATGTCACAAAATGCATACATTTCGCCTACAACATTAGCAGTAATATTAAGCTACATGCTCAGTAACTTGTGTTTTCGACTATAAATACAGAATTGCTGCTATTTTATGTTTGTGATGTTGTAAGTAGAGCTCCAATGAATGATTAAAAACAGCAACTGAAAAGTACAGGATCAGCCTCACTGAAAAAACAACTACTAAGATTTACTTAATTTTTTGTGTTAAAGTAAATTTTAAAATCTCAAATTTTAAAGTCTCAAAAACTTGCGCCCTTAACACAAAAAATTAAGTAAATCCTAGTAGTTTTTTCAGTGCTGAGCTTTCCAACAAGAATAACACTGTCCTAAAAAAAGATAAGTGTAAATAAAAGAATGGCTTACAAAGGCTTTATCTTAGTAACGCAACATTCTCTCAATGTTTCAGCAGTAAGAAACATTGAGTATAGAGACACATCTGCGATTAACACATGTCCCACTGTAAATATTGGAATTACACTGAAATCGACAGTTCTTAAAGCTTGTCTTTTAAATCTATAGCCGAAGAGACTAGATCCAGAACAGCTGGGAGCCAAACCTACTCCACCCGCGAGCCATGTGCTTCTGTTTACCTGCTGGCTGTGGTGCTGAATTGCAGTGGAATGATACAGCTAAACTAAACAGAATACAGAAGGTTCACCTTCACTATGCATCTTTGGCTAAATCCTTAAATGAAATTTACTCAAATTTAAACTAATAAATAAAAATAACATCTTAGCATTCACCAAAAGGCACACCCTGACAGTGGCAGATTATGAACTTGTAACAAAGCTGAGAAAATAACTTGTACTTGAAGTTTTACTTTAAGAATTAAAACTATCAACCCCCTTAGCAAAATTCCACATTAAAAGACAATTCCCTAAATTCAAAAAAGAACAATTCAATATTTGCTTTATCTTAAATAGCATTCATTTACTGAAAACAGGCATTGTTCTGCCTCAGGACAAAAGTATCCAGTCAAAATTATAACATTTCAAAAACTAGAAATGTTCCTTAACTGTTGTAGCATTTCAACAAATTTGCTCCTAATATTGTTTGTGTAGCTGTTTCCTGAGTAAATGACAATGTCAATGAAAAGGAAAAACAAAACCAGAGTACAATAATATAATGTCCATTACAATATGCTATGAAAAACAAAACATAATTTGAGATGTGATATAAACTACTCTGGTGGAAATGTTTGACTTACAGAAAAAAGGAAACAAATGATTGCATGTATGTTCACTGTGTTGTTAACAGGAAAATGAAATCAACCACAGAAAGTGTGAAAACTGTGTTCTGTAGAGTTTATTTTTAAAGGTCCAAAGGTCTGTAAGTGCCCACAATCTTAATATCCATACAGTACTGTAGATAAAATACATGAATCTTTGAAATATACAGCACTGCAGCCCAAGCACAATTTAAAAACCGCACATTTGTGACCCTGGCCCACAAAACCAGTCCCAAGGGTCATATAGGCGTTCCTGCAGCTCAGTGGTTAGAGCATGGTGCTAGCAATGTCAAGGTCATGGGTTCGATCCCAAGGGATTGCACACACTCAGAAACAAATGTATGAAGTCGCTTTGGATAAAAGCATCTGCCAAATGCGTAAATGTAAATCTGGAATCTGAGGTGCCAAAAATGTTAATATTGAGAACATTGCCTTTAAAGTTGTCCATCAGAGGCGCTGTAGCAGGCCATTGCTAAGAAGAAACAGGTTTGTTTTAGCACTCTCTATAGGCTTAGAGGTAGAAGAAAGATGAAATTCTAAGCTTTACATAGATACCAAACTTGAGTGGGTAATTCCCAAAGAATGGGCCGCAGTGAGCGAAGTTTGTAGATTTGTTTTCGTCACTTCTATGACATCGAAGAACCTTTTGAAGCCCCTTTATTTAGTGTAAATGAAAATATTAAATACATTTTGACCCATAAAAATATACTTATGCTACTTGTGACTGATTTTGTGGTCACGTTTGATCAATGAAAGACGCAATTCACTATTTCGTAACACCCTACAATGGTGATTATTTTCCATACCACGTCCGTTATCTGTTTTTGTGTTCAAATAAACCTAAGCAGTTTGACCACATGGTTCTTTACCAAAGACGAAAATGAAAAGAGCACAGAGGAACGGCATAACTCACTGTCAGCTGCTCTGATCTCTAGCACAATAACTTCATATTTATCCAAGCCATGCCTTTATTGCTTTATAATCTCGGCAGGGTCATATTCACTGCAGGCTGTTTAGCTCATAACACCTCTTAAATGTGCCTAGCTATGACCACCTTCAGTAAACAGACTTTGTCAGCACCCCCAGCAGGGTTATCCATGAGAAATGCTTATTTTTGTTATATAAAAATGTATATGCCTGAATGAAAAAAAATTTAAATCTCAAAAGAGAGATTTTCTTTTATTACAGTGATATCTCTACTGTTACTCATCCGCCTGACCATTCAGCATATGACACCTCGCTCTGTGAGTTTCTTCACATAAAAAGCAATTGACATCCAAAATTCTTTTCTATTTTTCAAATGTCAGGAAAATATCAAGTCATGATTTTTTTATGGTATTCATATTGTGTATTGGGCTTATTTCTGACAACTGTACCATGATAAAAAAAATCATCTGTCAATCAAATAAAATATTTTATGTTTTCGCTGAATGACTCATGTTTCCCTACAGTACAAGCCTCTACAGTAGACTCAAAAGAAATAAAAGTGATTGAATGATTTTTTTCCACATTTGTGTGTTTTTGAAATATTTTTAATGGGGAGAAAATTGAAGCTTATCCAGATGGCTTTTTGTACTCTAATATCTAATGGGGCTTAGTGGGCCATCAGAGAAATTTGCCAAAAGAAACCCCAGGGCTGCTGAAGGGTGGGGAAGTGCCAGCCACTGGAAAGGGAAAGCATCTGTGTCATTTTTTACAGCTCTATTATAGACATGAACAAATTCCCAAACATGACATGTACTGTATATCAAGCCTGTATTGATGTTTTCTGAAAGTGTATAAAATGACTAACTACTGCCATTATTTTGACTCCCATTATTTAATTATGTATTTGTTTATATGGAAAACCGCCTGCGGTGTGTATAACCCTTAGCAAGCGTGAACAGCCTGCAGAATCAGAATCAGAATAAACTTTATTTGCCAAATGTGCACACACAAAGAATTCGTTCTGGTTACAGGAGCTCTTAAACACACAGTATACACATAACACAAGAAATAGAAAAGAATATAAAATAAATATGGATAAAAATAATAATATACAAAGGTGCAGTTTAGTTATGTGCAAGTGTGCCTAGTAAGTACTGTATATTATAACTGCATGTGTACTGTACATGTTTAAGACCAAGAAAAAATAATAATATTTACAAAAAGTGTCAGAGTAAAGATATTGCACTGATATATATATATATATCACTTAACATGCACTGATACATATATCACTTAACTGCAGCAATGCAGATATGGACATAAGGTGAAACAGTTCACATTCTAACATAGAGGAAGGAAATGAACAATCTTGTTTATTGTTCAGAGGTGCCATTCTGTGCTTAACCTCAATACAAGACGCTAGCAAAGGCTTGCAGGACTAAATATGGATGCTGCTCAATTATCAAATAAAACAACACAGTGAAGTGGCTAAGAGCATTGAATGTTCTTGTAGCTCAACTGGTAGAGCATCTTGCCAGGGTCATGGGTTAAATTTCCAGAGAATGCATGAATTAAAAACATGTATACCCCAAATGTACTAAGTTGCTTTGCATAAAAAGGTGAACAACCAAATACATAAATGAAAGAGAAAATGGGAGGCAAACACTTAGACAGCCTTGCTGTAACGCATGGCTTGTTAGAGACCCTCACATTTCACCTGCTGATTGCAGTGCACTTTAAAATAAGAAAGAAGTCAAAAAGTACAGTCACAAAGCAATTCCAGCAAGGTAAAGATCATGAGCAAATCAGATGAGAAGAATCAAGGCGAAGGGAACAAGAGAAAAAGCAAATCAAAGCAAGTATAGAATTGAGGCGATATAAATGAGATGGGATTACTTTATCAAGCCTGGCAGGGTAAGAGCCTTTTGTTCACTGGGCTCCATCACATCTGTGTGCTCTTAAGCCTCGCTTGGGTTAGGAAACCCCAGCACTCCAGGAACTTTTTACTTCGCTGCATCTATGTGGAATTCACCTCTGCTCCTTCCCGGAAGATGAAAAGGTGGGGCTTATACTGTGGTTGGATTTATTTCTAACTTAAATTCTTCTGATGTTCACAGTCTGTTTTCTTATGTGGATTAATGCTCGACGTTTTTTGGCAATGTGATGCTCTGCTGTACTGTATATAATCTATGCATAAAAACCCATAAACCCATGACAGTCTGGATAATTCGCTAAAAGCATGTCTATGTACAATTTGCAGACCATAAACCGTTCCATAGTGTGACCCTTGAGGGTGTGCAGGTGAATGGATCCATAACATGTCATAATGACAGCTATTATTAGCATTATCAGGACTCAAGGTAAAACTGCTCTGGTATAGGTCTCAACCCCAGCATCACTGATGGGTGGCAGTGAGAGAGTGACCTGAGAGGTGTGCTGAGGTTAAGCAGTAATTATTTCTTTAGATTATTATCCAAACAAATGACATGAATATAAACGATGGTGCGATTTCCTATAGCTTAATGCAATATTTTTTTTTATCCAAAGTGACTTACATTCCATTATATGTGTGTGTGTGTGTGTGTGTGCCTGTGTGTGTGTGTGTGTGCGTGCGTGTGTGTGTGTGTGTGTGTGTGTGTGTGTGTGTGTGTGTGTGTCTGGAGTTTGAACCCATGACCTTGGCGTTGCTATAGCTAGCGCCATGCTCTAACCACTGAGCTACAGGAAAGCCAATACTATACTACTAAAATATACACAAAATATAAGACACCAATACATGATATGCAGATTTATATAATTTCGGCTACACCTCATACACTTTGTTTTAAAGAGGCTACACTTTCTCTAGAATTTAATACATTTCCCACATAATAAACATGTAACTCACACTTGAGAGCTCCCTCTCTCAGTCTATTAAATATCACCTGACTACACCTGAGTCTTTTAGAGAAGTGTTTTTGAGTGCAAGATTAGGACAATCCGCTAACAATAAATATGATGGAATGAATTGCTATAAGTACCCTTAAACATCTTTTATTACTGAGATATCTGGCTGCAGCAGTCATCCACTTTAAGCTTTTCAGAAGTGTTTCTTCAGTACTACAATATTTCAAATTCAAATGGCTAGTGAACTAATGTTTGAATTGGAAATGCTCTGAATAGCTTTTCAAAGCTAAAACAATTTAAAGTGTCTTGACATTATTTGGAAATTAAGTGAAGGAAAAACGGTGTAATAAAGGAAATAGTTTAAAGTGAAATTATTCACCAAATTAAAGTCACCAAGTTTTTTCCATCAGGTATATTTTTTAAATGTTTCTTCTTAAATTACATTGTATACTATTGTGCTGACTTGGAGAGTATATTTGATAGTGTTTTTGACTTTCTTCGTTTAAATTATATATTAATTTATAATTCTGCTTGTTTATGTCTTTGATACAATAACCTGTATGACTAGGTTTAGGCTGAGGAAATATTTCAAGATTTTCAGGGCTTCACTGAACCAGCCAAACGGAATTTCCAGCTTCAGCCTCTGGAGGAGGAACTGTGGAAAAATCAGAAGAACCTTCCCTGCAATTTTATTTTTTACAAGATCAGTCTGAACAGATAAACCTACCCTAACAGCCTGCTATTGATATGAGAAGGACTTGTAAAAGGATCCTAGCATAAGGATAATGTCAGTTAACAGAGAAGAGGTTGACAAATGGAATTGGTCTCTGTGCATTTGTACAAATGAATGACAATGAATTTACTGAGTACCTTATGTTGTTGTTGTTGAATTGTCACCAATTATTGTGTCCTTTGAGTCTTTTGGGAGTCCTTTAAATTCTTCACAAAAGGTGATTAAAAGTATGAAAAAAAAGTCATCTAAGAAAATTTTTAACACACATTGATTTTTAACCTTTTACGCATTTTTATTTTAAACAATGCTATTCTTTTACTTTCTTTCTCTTTCCTCATTGACCAAGTCACAAATATCAGTTTGTCCAGTGATTGCAGATATAAGATGCGAGCGGTTTTTAAACGAATCAAATCAGGGTCCCTATTGAAAAGCATATGCACTTCGACTGCTGAAACACAGCGTCGTCAGCCATTGTGCTTACCACATGCTGTCAACAAAAATGAAGCAATTTACAGTACACTGCCCAAACCCAGGCCGAATCACTGAGAAAGTGTGACGCTCTTCCTAAATCCCTGTTCCTACTCTGCTATCTGTAACGGTCCAACGGTAATGACGGCAGCAGGAATCAATTGCTGAAATCCCTGTCTGCAGCCTTGATCTCTTAAACCACCCATATTGAAAATGCAAATATAATGGAGGAGGAGAGAGCGACAGATTTTCCGATTGCATTCAACCGCACTCTGAATTATGAGTGACCGGCTGATAAGAACGGGCAACTGCTAGGCCAATGAAAGATATGCTGATTGATTCACACGATTTACATGGATCAAGAAAATTGAAAGTTCCTTTGTAGCCCTTTCCATCTTCAATTTCAGGCAACAAAGAGACCACTCGGATCATGTAAATAACACAAAGAGAATTGTGTAGCATGCCAGGAATAACTACTGGTTCACCTCATCCACATGCAAATAGAAAAAGCTTCTGTGTGTTTGTGTGTGAAGAGGACACATAGAGAACAATGCAGAGAAGAAACCAATGGGAAGGAAACACTGCATATTGTCACCAACACAAAGTTTGTATTTTCGTACAGTTGTTTGTCATACAGTTGTCTGTCCAACTGCATTCTGCTTTGTATGAAAGCCTTTCATTCACCACACGTGGTAATGTGACAATAAAAGTGATTTGATTTAATATCTTAATTGCTTCTTGTAAAACATAAAATATGAACCTCAAGGTGAAGCATTTATATTTTGATTAGGGCTGTCACAATATCAGATTTTCACCACACAATTATCATGCACTGTAAAATAAATTACACCAGAATATCAGTTTTACAAATTGTGACAATATAAAATTGAGTAAACAAATATAAAAAAATACTTTTGTATGGTAATATACCTTATTATTTTTACAATATAGATGAGCAAGTAAGAAGAGACTGGTCTCCATAATGGTATTAGCACAGTTCCTGCTCAATGAGTGAAGTACTTTGTGACTAACATTGTGCCTTCCTCAGCATAACCTCAAATGGTAACCACTTAAAAAATGAACATTAAAATGAAACCTCTAAATCTCAAAGATAAATCAACAAAAACTAAGTCTGTCTTTTTACTAAAAAACATAACATATTAACATTGTTACATTATTTTAAGTCAAATTGTATTTAAAAAAACAGGAACACAATTTTTTATGAAGTATATTTCACTAATCTTTTTTCATTAAATCTAATAAAACGAACAATTTCACAACAATATCATCACAATGTCGATAGAAAAGTTTTTTTCAAAATAAAATCGATGCTATCAATCAAATTCAGCTTTAATTTTGTTTATTTTTTTAGTCAATGAATCACACTTAAAATATGAGTGTAGGGGGTCAAGAGAGATAAAGAGTTTGTAATCATTGTGGCTCTTTTTAAAGGGGGTACTGAATCATTTAATCTATTACGATATTTAGTAGAATTGACACAATATCAATCATTTGGGTTTTGCGATTATTGTCAATGCAAGTATATTTTTACAACCCTAGTTACCCTACAACCCTAGATACTTAAATGTAAAACAGCAATAACATTTTCCTCTTGGCAGGATGAAGAATACAAAAAAGAGTGAGAGATACGTAAACTAGAATCTTAGTGTGCATTAGCATAGTTATGTAAAAAGTTAATAGACCGTAACATTACTGTTATAATGACCTTAAAGACCAAACCCAGAACAAAACATTCACCTGCTATAACACCAAGCTTTGCCCCAAGCTCACATCTTTCCTGTGAATGTTTTCATATATATATATATATATATATATATATATATATATATGTACACTATAGTATACAGTAAATGTATGTGTGTTTGCACAATATCACATTAAAATGCATCAAGCATGCACCTCTGGGCCACACATACTTTTACACGTCACCACGGCTTTGCCACCATTACAGTAAGCTGCCGAGTTCATTTATCACCATGCGCTTTGTGACAGCGCTGTGGCATAGGCACGTTCCCTCATGCATTTGTCCTCTTTCCTATTCTGGAATTCTCCTGAAGCCTTCCTCTGAAGAGCTGTGACACAACCCAAGACAGTTAAAGTCTTTACGATCAACCCTGGTTTTAAGGGCCATCTTAAACAGATATGTGCACAGCTTCAATTTCCCTAGTGATTAATAAAGCTCTTGGCAGGCTGCTATTTGAAGTTCTATACCCTATATATTGAACCAAGACGGGAGAGAAAGGATCTCCTCCAATCTTATTTGAAGGTCAGCAGGCCTTATAAATGGCAGTCCTGCTTTTGTCAACATATCTTGCACCAATGTTTTAGATGTTTGATCAACCAAAATAAGTATTAAACCAATCATAACTTTAGGAACGTCCATACATGCCAACTACGTCTTTAATTCCTCCAACAATGAAGTTTGACCGAATTATCATAAGGTGACCCCTTTGTATATGTAGGAATAAGATGATGACTAACTACAACGATATATTCTGTATTTCACAACGTGCCTTCAGATCTTGCACAGTACCTTTGTGGGGTGTTGCATTATTCAGCAGAAGGTATTTGCTGTCACATCAGCCTGTAGAATTTCAATGGCAGGAGCTCTGTTTTAGGTGATCAAGCATGACATGTCAAGATGTTTATGAGGGAATGTATACATGAAAACACTGAGCTGACTCCAAACAGGTTACAAGCCATTGAACCTCATCTGGCTCACACACCGAAGCACAGGAGTTTGCATGAATTATTACATCAAATACAAAAACTTTGGAAAAAAGGTGACATGTGCAGTATATTTATCATGTCAACATCTTTTAAATGTGAGCTGTGGTTACTAACAAACATCCAGTAATTATTTTAAGCATGTCACAAATAAATGATATTAGAAGGTCTGAAAACAGTGTGATGTGCGTCAGATGAAGAAGTTACTTCAAATCACATTTAGCTACTCACATAACACTTTGATTTTATGTTGGGAAATTTATTCATTATGCATCATGTTCAAATTGCCTGTTGAATATTCCTGTAGATATTATGAAGTACTTGCTCTTAATACCATGTACATCACTTGATATAAATGTAAATGGCACTACAGCATATATAATGAGTTTGATTAGCATGATTAGTATTTAAGTATCATTATTATTTAGCTTAATCGTAAGTTCTTATTTACTTGATTTGAATAATTCAACTTTTTGGTGGGTAGTTCAACATGTCTGACAAGACTTGAGTTTTTCAGGCTTTGGCATTTCTGTCCCCCACATGTTCAAGAGTGCGATAGCTACTAAATGATATTGGCTTATTTGTGACCTATTCTCTGATCTCTTTGTATCCTGACACCAAAGGGATGGGGGTTCAGGCTGTCCTGATGAGTATTATCAAAGACGTTTTAAAAATAGTACACCCAGCTTTCTGCCCTGGCACTTAGTATTACTAAGATGGATTAAGGTAACAGCAGAGGTTACAGCACCAGGCTCTGTTCCTATCAGCATGTTGGGCTGCACTCCAGACTTTGGCCTTGAGTACTTGCTCTCCTCACTACACACTGTCCTATTTTACAACCTAAACTTACAATCTCTCTCTGCCTCTGCTTGGCTTTTACCAAACCTCCCCTCTTATTCCATTCTCTAGAATACTTTTAACATAGAATGTAAAGCTTCAAGAATGTAAAGCTTCCAATGCCGTCTGCTACTCCTGTTTTCGAAAACTACACACACTACAGTCATGGCCAAAAGTATTGGCAGTGACATACAGTAAATGTGTTTTGCAAAGTTTCTGCTTAAGCTGTTGTGGTGTTCAGTCACATTGTTTATAGACTATTGTGCAGAGTGATCAGATGCATTTTAGATAATTGTAACAACAAAGAAAAAACTCAGATGTCAATCCTATATAGAGAACGTGTGGTCAGTCCTCAAAAGGCGAGTGGACAAGCAGAAGCCCACAAATTGTGATCAACTCCGAGCACTAGAAGGCAAGAATCAGTCAGGATTTGGTCCAGAAGCTAATATCCAGCATGCCAGAATGAGTTATGAAAGTTTATGAAAAACAAGGCTCAACACTGTAAATATGGACTTTTTGCATATATTAAGTTTTTGCCAATAAAAGCTTTTAAAACTTATGATATGCTTATCATTGTTTTCCAGTATATCATAGACACATGTGGAGAAATCTTCAAATACGGAAGCCTCAAACCTTGCAAAACACAAAATGTATGTCACTGCGAATACTTAGAACCAGACCCCTGGACCCCTATGACTACTACTGTCATGGGGGGAGTCAGTGTGATAGTGTCATTTAAAGTTGACACCCCAATGTAAGCGATCTCTAAATGCCTCATTAAGTTAAAAAGGTCAAAAGATGCTGCATAAGATCAACCTAGTGTTTGGAACATCTTGTGAAATGTCGTCCTCATGCTGTGTTAGTTTAATCTGACATCTGGATTCAAAGCTGATAGCCCTTTAAAGACCACAAATAAATATCCATCCATTCTCTGAGAGGAGAGCGCAGCTTTTTCTGGCTTTTTTCACACATCACCTGGCAGCAATATCAGTTCTGGTCCAGCCTATTGCTAAGGGATCAATAACCATGGACGCCGTTACTGTATCAGCTCATCTGACAAATCCAATTCAATTACCTGCTGCTGAAGGAGAAAAACAGATCTATCCAGAGCATTGAGGATCTGAAGAGGGTTTTACTTTCCAGAGAGACCAATGAGAATGTGCGTTCCGCACCACCCGTGGGATTGATTTCACAATATCTCCAGTATTGTTGCCAAGGTCTGATAAGGGAATTGACAAACCGCCATGTGACCACAAGCAAACATCTCCAGAAGAAATAATGATATAATAAAACGGAAACAGCAAATAGGTAAACAGATGTTTGCTGTTGTGCAATAATCGGTCATTTGTGAGTCCAATCTATCATCATTGCTAATTAAAGGCCCTCTGTAAAATCAAAGCTGTCAGAAGCAATAGATTTCAAAGTACAGAGACGGTGTGAATTATAGGTCACCCCTCATGAGAAACAGCCACAATAACATATCGGCTTTGACATCTGCTGGTGGAGACACAGCAGGATGCACCTCATCCTCTGTGACGCCCACTGAGTAACCTGCTCCCCCGCTGGCAACCCGCAGACGCTCTACTCTGTCTGATGCAGGCACACAAGCAGTGTGCACACAAACGACAGCTCATCTCACACGGACAGACAGGATGAACATGTCTGCTGTTTTCGCACACAGAACGACAAGTCTTTTTACAGAAAGAGGTCCCATCATCTCAGCAACCATTCAGCAATGGGGTTAATGTTACTTTTATCTGAGCCTGATGTTTCACTTGCACACCATTTATCTACTCGCTGAGCAACAATGAAACACACTCATCTGATTTATTTGCAACAATAATTTGCTGTGACAGGCACTTCATCTAATTTTAGGGGGGTACAAAAACACACTGGAATTAAAACGGTCAACTGTAAAGCTCCTGGCCTTATGCCAGGGGAGTTCGCACCCTAATGTTGCATTCACACTACAAGCGGCATGCAGCAACAAAAACCCATTTATTTCAACGGGGTTGAAACCATTGGCGACAAAGTTGAAAACATTTAACTTTATGCAAATGCAATGCTACTTTCAGAAGTGACAGACAATCAGCTTGTTAAGCAATTATATTTACTCATGACGTACTGTAATGACAGAAAAATTTTGATCCCAAATGGCCAGACATGATTTTCAACATTTCATTTTTTTATGCATTATTAAAATCTTGATGTCAGAGATTCTGTGAGCCTGGAGACTGTAGTGTTCATCCTGAGTTTATGAAAGTTTAGCTTAATAATGTCATATGAATAAATAAATAGTGCTCATAAATGGCTTTTTAAATAGTGATGAAACAAGTGGATGCTTTATACATCATGACTTAAGTGGACTGGTGAGAAGATGGGAACTCCTGAAATGACGGAAACCAGTAGTGACTGAACCACCAACCCCTGGTGTCATGCAGAGACAATCGCTGGTAATGTGAACATAGAATAAGACACCTGTTGCAAGAAAAGTGCCTTGAAGCTCCTAGCGGTTAAGTGATTCTCTCCCAAATAATTATGGATGTAAATACTGCATTACACATACACTGTAATGGTTTTATTGTGTATTTCATACAAATTTAATATTACTTATACAACCAGCATTAAATCTGTTCATGTTGTACAGACAGAAGAGAACTGGCCTGTCCACAAGAGCATTATTAATAAGTCTCAGGTAGATGGGCCTCTTTTGTCTGTGCAATATGAACAGTTTTAATACTGGTTGTATAAGTCATATTAAAGGGGTTGTCCACCCAAAAATTCTATAATTTACTCACCCTCTTGACATTTTAAATCTGTATGACTTTTCTTTCTTCTGCAGATCACAAACAAAGATATTTCGAAGAATGTTGGTAACAAAAAAACATTTTTCCCCATTGACTTCTATTGTATGGACAAAACCAATGCAAGTCAATGGGGACCAAAGTTTTTTTTTACCAACATTTTTCTAAATATCTTCTTTTGTGTTCTGCAGAAGAAACAAAGTCACACAGGTGAAAAATGACAAGGGGGTGAGTAAATGATGACTGAATTGTCATTTTTGGGTGAACTATCCCTTTAAATTTCTCTGCCCATGTTTTTTTATCTTCCCACAAGTTGCCTTTAGTTTTCTCACTGGGTGTTTACAGAAAAAAGGCTTTAAAGCATACATTTCTTGGGCCAGAATGTTTTTTGTAAAGCTGCTTTGAACATCAGGTCTACATCAACTAAACTAAACTCAATTAACCAGCGGTTAAATAATTCTGTTAGGTTATTTGTTATACACAACATTTAGGACACAGATAGCTAGGACTGATTTACCAACTTTGGGAACTACTCAACTACCACAGTTGCCTCTTTTATATTTTTTCACTTAATGCAAATGTATTATGGAGGAGGTAGTAATATTTTTACATATTTACTTGTACTGGCAAGCTACTTTATTTCCTAAGACACAGGGCTACCACAACACACACACTCCCACTGTACTATGGTGCTTCAGTCAGTGTTAAAATGATTGTGTAAAACTACTGTGGAATAACATTCTGTAACATTGTCAAGCTCATCTCAATCTAGTAGTGTCTCGCCACTAGACTGAAAATCTATTTTACACACACAACAACACACACAAACTTGATAACAGTTGGGTGATTTTCACAAAATCTTGCGTTCAAGATGTCAAATGTAATTTTCTTAAATTAACAAATTTCCTTTATATTCATTTAAAACAAGGTATGATATGTTTAAAGGCATTAATTTATCAACTTTTACTGACAGTTTAACACAATTAAATGCGCAGTTTGCGGAAATCCGCTGCTAGAGGGCGCACGATCAAAACAACAACAATGCTGTAGCTTGATGACGCTGTGAAGGAGCGTAGAATTATGGGATCTGTTGTCTTCAACTCTACCGCTGATGGCAATTAATCAGACGGGAATGAGAAATTGTTGTCAACTCTATTATCTATTTCTGTTAAAAGCAATTAAAAAATTAAAAAAGAGAAATGGTTGTCATGCGGTTTCATGCAGTAAAGGTGGTAACAAAGGGTAACGCGGATATGACGCCATTGACAGGCGACTGCACGGCCCCGTGTCACTGTTAAAAATGGCAATATTCTCACGATTTATGAGTAGTTGAAAACATTTGAGATATTGTAAATACTCAGCAGAACAAAATATATAACACTGGCCTAGTGGTTTTTGAATATTTTACTGCAAATATATTACAAACTGCAGCTTTAAAAAAATATTTACAAAAAAAAGGCCTTAAAAATGTAGAATTTTTTTTTATGTGGAAAACTGCCTGTATCGGTAATGAGAAGGGGAAAAGTCGTGTACACAGCGTGACAAGAAAATATTACGTTTTTAACTGGAATAATATAAAGTAATTTGTTAACTTGTTAGCCATTTAAAAAGTACTAGTGGTTGTGTTTCTTTACATAAAATCAAACTTCATGTAAATACATTTGTGTGTGTTTAAACGTTACGAAGGATGAGAATATCAGTCATGGACACGTCTTTCCTCCACTATTTCGTCATTTTTATTATACATGAATATTCAGTCAATGATTTTTTTCGTCTAGTAGAACATCCAATTGTTTTTTTCAGATTGTTTTAATTTTACTCTGTTTAAATGACAACATATATTGCACTTAGACAAATCAGGACGCGTTACGGTTATCAGAATTTCAGCAGAAAAAGAAATAAAATACATAAATAAATAATACATTTTTGGTCAAAATTATTTTTTGTCCAAGGTAGAGAACACAATTATCTTGATTATGATATTTTTTTTGTGTTATCAAACTAGTTTTATATTTCAAATCTTTACTGGCATGTTGTTTCAGTGGTTTTGTGAGAATCACCCAGTTACACACTTACACATGATAACATGTTCCTGATCGCTTTCGCACATACTGTCCGGTACATAGACATTTTCTACTCATTTCGTGAGTGCGCTATATAGACACTTGTGAAAACAACAGTTGATATAAGAATACTTATATTGACATACTATAACAGCATTACAATCACACACTCACACATACACAGCTGCCTCGGTAAAATAATGTAAACAGAACACAAAAGCAGCCTGCTTCCTTCCCACCTCCCACCCGTCCACCCACACGCAAACACTGCAGTGTCGCATATTAGCCTGAGTGGCTGGCAGCAGCCAAGGGTGAATCATGGTCTTGCCTGCAGCTGAGGATTATGGGGGAGAGATGCCAGCATTCTTGCATTGCACGGAATCGGGAGGGCGGACACAATCCCAGCAGGCCTTGATGCCCCTTCCAAACATTAAGCACACCCACTCCACAAGCCGTGGAAATGCATCAAAACACACATCTTGAAAAGAAGCATAAATTAAATATTTACTGATACACAATGCCAAGAGTGTAGCACAATTGTCACAGACACACAATTAAGCTTATTTACAGTGCATTGCCGCAGGTTTAATCTTAAAATTCCATCCCCCATGATGTTATTCAGGTGTTTCATGCACAGAATATACTATATCACTAAATGAAACTACTGATGCATACATAAGTCTTTATATCTTCTTTTGATCATCCCTCTCCACTTCCTGCTGTCCCTGCATTTACAGTGGCAAGAAAAAGTATGTGAACCTTTTGGAATTTAATGGTTTTCTGAATAAATTTGTCATAAAATGTGATCTGATCTTCATCTAAGTCAAGGGTATTGACAAACATAACGTGTCTAAAAATAATAACACAAAACAATCTGATCTTTCATGTCTTTATTGAAAACAACCAAAAAAACTCAGTGCTTGAGCTCAAAAAAGCTAATTGGCAGTTCAACCAGTTATTAATTCTAAGGGTTCACTTACTTTTTCCACTGCCGTTTTGAATGTTCAGTAAAGTGTGTTCAATAAAGACATGAAAGATCAGAATATTTTGTGTTATTATTTTTAGACACATTATGTTTGTCAATACCCTTGACTTAGATGAAGATCAGATCACATTTTATGACAAATTTATTCAGAAAACCATGAAATTCCTAAAGGTTCACATACTTTTTCTTGCCACTGTATTTACACACAAATTTTCTATAGCTTACTAAAAAGGCTTCATCACTCTCACATTTGAGACCTCACAAATGAGGTAAATCATAAACAGCGCGAGCGAGTGCAAGAGGATTAAGAGGAGTCTTTTCATTCACCTGCCTGAGAAGTCAGCGATATTCCACAGCTGACTGGCTGACAAAAATACACCGCCTGCACTCATCCTTTGTCACTTTGTTAGGAGCGCTTCTGTTGGCACAGGTTGGCTTTTGTGCACCTGCTTGTTTAGATGTTTTTATTGTTATGACATGGCCTGGCCCCTCCAGCTGTGGTACAGCCAGTGTCTGTCAGGTTTCCGTCGCAGGAGTTGTTTTTACAGTGCCTTACTGCCTCACCCCCAGGCCAAGATTGGAATTGGGTCATAAATGTCATCGGCCTTCCAACACACAGTGCTGTCCATGTCTCATAAAGACTTGTAATGAAGGTGCCCAACCTTCATGAGTTGCTCATAACTCTTAAAACATCGGGATGGATTTAAACTAGAGTCTAGAATAAAGCACAAATTTTGTAAGCAAAAATATGTATAGGTTTTAAATGGTTATAAAAAGTTGATGAATGACATTTATTAAATAGTGTTTCCTAATATTGTTGTATTAGAATACATGTGTGCACATACTGTATTCAGAGATTGGACAAAATAATGTAAAAACCGGGGAAAATATGTAATATTGCTTTATACTATTAAGGTGTTGGACTACGCTTTCAGCTTCAAGCCTTATCTGTATATTAAACTTTTTTGAATATTAGTCTTCATAATTTATTGTCTATCAAAATATCATTGAATTGCTTTAGTGGTCGGAATAGGGAGCCTGTTTCTCACTCTTCTCAAAATTCTGGAGACTTGCTTTTAAAACACCAAACGGTCAGATGCTCCTGCTAAATTGGCTCTCATGATTTGTCCCCTTTGGAAATCTAACAAGTCACCCATTTCAGTCAATTTCTTGTACTAACCGATGCTGAACACATCTTGTTACAGCACAATTTGTTTAAAACTTTGTTTTGCCATGCAACCTTGATAATATATAGTAACAAAAGAAAACCACAATGTTTGCTTTTTTCACAGCAGCCCACACAATTAATATCAGCCGTGTTCCGATTATTTTGTCCAACAACCCCTGTATGTACCGTGCTGCTGATATAGGACAAGAACATCACAAGGCCACAGTAACCATTGAAACAATACTACGACAGTTATTGATTTCCTCAGCAGACATGTCACAGCAGATGCAGGTAATTACATGCTCAGTCGCCCTCTCTTTGTCACTCTTGTATCCACCCTACCTCCTTGTTTCCACTCTTGGTGGTTCTAACTCATAACGTTATGTGTATTTAGTTGGATACCACACTCACAACCAAACTGTTGCAATGTCATATATCAACACACTGCAAATACCTGTGAGAGCTTACAGCTATAACACACCTTTACTAGTGAGATATTACGCTAATATACTCATCAAACGGATTTAATAAACAAAACATTTTTGAAGAAATTTTGATTGACATGTTTCTTTCACATGTAGTCATGGTGTTTAGATGTTACTTTAAGACCTTTAATTAAATTCTTGTTTGTAATGTTTTTGTAAACACTGAGGTGTTTTATCCAGCTAGCCTGCATGGAGAAGATCTCGCACAACTACTGCAAGTGGAAGTAAATACTCCTGACAGTTCTGAACTAGTTTTAAAGAAACAAAATCAAAGAGCTTTAAAACAAGCTAATTATCAATTAAAAGAGATTGTTTGATGTAATATCAGCATGATCTATGTAATTGTTTATTTGCATTCTTGTCTTAGTTGGAATGAAATCTTAAAAGAACATATTCATTATATTTTCTTTTATCATTCAGAAGGTAACTTAATTATTTCAATTAATTACTCATTTTGTTACAACAAATACATTTCTGGGGAAATTGGTAATCCTCACAGATTAAGTGCACCCACTCCTCAGTGTTATATTTTAGAATGAATTAGGATGTCTTATATTACTCTGGCAGAGCCAATACAATTTTCTAGACATTGTTTAATCTTTTCCTTTTGACAGTCTCCATAACTATGTCAGAGCTGCTTAAGAAAAATAACTTTAACCCCTGGTGACACCTTAAAATATTCTAAAGCAGCTCATAAATTGATCGAAATGACTCGAAAAGGGACAAAGAATCTTAACATTTAGCCTGTTCACATCATTTTGTTGTGCAGAACAGCGTGTTACTCGCCTGGTGTAATCTTTTGCATCAGCATGCCAGTGTTACAATGGTCTACTTTATACCTACTCTTGTCAAAACTGGCAATGTACACCAAGCGTCACTGTGTTGCCAGTGTTCTTGAGTGGTCAACATGCTACATTAAAGACAATTTTGTAATAACATTCCAGTCTTACTTCCAGTCAACTGAAATAACCATGGCACAATGGTAGCAGATGGAAAAAGCATACTTTTATATATTGTAAATGTAAATTAATAACATTGTATATCCATGCAACTCAATTGTATTACATGTCATGTCATGCCACGCCGCCAGGTACTTTCTACTTTTTTGTTCATTCTACATGTAAATATTGCCGAAATCATTAAAAGCTTACCTATGCTCATTTTTTCGGACTGTTTTAAAGCAGGATTAGCATAAAGTGACTGCTGGTTAACAACATGTAGTTTAAACAGAAAATAAAAATGTTAATGTCAAATAAATAAGTTCTAATTCTGCTGTTTAAGTACCGTAAGAGGTTAGGAAATGCAAAACACGTAAAATACCAAAAAAACGATAGCACAAACATATCACGCGATTACGTCACAAATATGCTAACTCAGCACGGCGTCATTGAGCGACTTTGCGACAGCTTCTTTACCCTGTGACGCATTTTCAGTGGAGTGCAGGTAAATATTCCACTTCATTCCGAGTTCCTTTGATGTGACACTGCTCCAATCTTCTGTGAGCTATCCGTTTGCTTTGCATTGAACAGTCAGTCAGTTCAGATATGGTAAGAGTAATAGTTTTTTGTAATTAGTGGATAAGAATACATTTTCGATTTTCGTCCTTATACATTTTTAATATATTAAATGAGACAAACTGGGATTGAAAATGCAGAAAATATGGCTCTGCGAAGTTCAGTGAGTGGATCCGGTACTCTTGAGGAAACTGTAGCCTCTGTAACAGCTGTTACAGCTCTTGTGCATTGTCTCTCCTTCGCATTGTTTGTTCACTTTTTTAGGTTGCACTTTTGTGGTATTTTTTAGACGAATATTACATTTTTATATCTAGTGTCTGTTTATGTGTGTGATCCGGTATGTATTATGGTTGTCGGATCTTGGCTTGTTATTTTAAAATTGTTTATTGTTTGGTCTAGTCAGGGGATAAATAGTTTACAAAGGCCAGTCCTCAAAAGGGGATTATGTGGTCTGGCATACAGTACATCACATATGTGACCCTGGATCACAAAACCAGTCTTAAGTAGCATTAGAACATTTGTAGTAATAGCCAAAAATACATCTTATGGGTCAAAATGTGCCGTTTTTCTTTTATGCCAAAAATAATTAGGATATGAAGTAAAGATCATGTTTTATGAAGATATTTTGTAAATTTCCTACCATAAATAAATCAAAACTTTATTTTGTGAGTAATATGCTATGCTAAGGACCTAATTTGGACAAATGTAAAGGAGATTTTCTCAATATTTTGATTTTTTTTGCACCTTCAGATTCCTGAGTTTTAAATTGTTGTATCTTAGCCAAATATTGTCCTATCCTAACAAATCGTACATCAATAGAAAGCTTACATATTTTGTAATATGTAGCTTTTCGATGATGTAAAAATCTCCATTTTAAAAAATTGACCTATAAGACACAAGGTTTTGTGATTCAGGGTCAAATATTACTCAGAAGCAGATGCCATTACACCCACTTTACACTGAGTTGAGTATGGTGCTTGAACTGAAACGCTCTTCTCTATGGAGCCCAAATCTCAAAGATGTTGGACAGATGCAACATACTGTATGGCAGTAAGACATAAGACTACAAACATGCTGCAGAATTGTTCCAGATGTGGCACTGAGAGATTTGGCACTGAGCAATTTACTGCAGCATACACTAAACTCATCAAAAAGAAAAACAATGCATAATAACCAGGCAGAACCATACACACAAAAACACTTAATTTGTTTGTATTCAGACAATTTATGAAGTTTATGTCAGGGTTTATGTATGGGTTTATTACATGTAGGCTAAATGTGATTCTCCTCATTATAAACTGTAGATTGAATAATAATCATGTTTGTATTATTAATGGACTTCCAGTTCTCATTTTATAATTTGTTCATTGTTAAAATAAATACTCAATGTAGATACATAGATATTAGTCTTGCATTGCATTCTTGTATGCAGAAAGGTTTTCAGTATTAAAAATTTATACCAGCAGGCCCATTGCCGGGATAGACTGGAAATAAGGAACAGGGTTTGGCGAGGAAAATAGTCCAAATGTCATCATCTGTGTTTTCTGCGATGTGGAATATAAGTGTTCTATTAAATTATTTAGGTTGGAAATATATATATATATCATGTAGTGCTTAGTTTGAATGATATCAATGACATTATTTTAATTTGCACTTTTAGTTGAGGAACAAATAATTCTGACATTGTTTATAATTTCTTTCTTATGTACATTGGCAGTTAGATTTGTAATCATCCTGTAGAAGAGTTATGAAGGATTACTGACCACGGTCCTCCGTGCAGTGTATGCAGAAGAGCAGCATTTCAGTTAGTCTTTTGTTTTTCTTACCTGTGTTCAATTAAACATTATAGTTTTAGCAGAGCTGCTTGTACATGCAGTGCATTGGCCCCGAATATTGTGGAGCCACACAATAAACAGAAGTAATGTTGTGTACTAATGTTCAATCAATACAATTAGAAACTACCACACCGTAAAATATTAATTAGTAAGCGAGACACTGAACCACTGGTGAATGGTAATAAGGCAATGCCTGGTTTTGCAAGCCAAACATTTCTATAATCTGGTGGAAAGCTGTGGCAGTGTTGTGGGGTTCAAATGCCAAGGCCTTTGCCCTGAACTTCACCATGTGCTCATTACAAGTACTGTAGGTGTGACCCACTCCCCATTTTACTGGTAAGATCTCTTTTAGCCTAACCATATCGCTTCACGGAAGCTACAAATCACAATCTCTAAGAAACGATTCTGTTCTTATAATAGCTGATTTTTAATGGACATGGTAATGCACTTATGAAAATTGCACCATGCTTATAAATAAACAGATTTACGTGGCATCCTACTTTTATTGAAAGATATTTGTAGATCACTTACACTTAATCACATTTACTAAGTCAGTTATTGCCAGCATTTTTTATGTAGTGTCCTTTTAATAGGATACTGCTTTCTTCTATGGAAATTTATTTTTTATAATCTTTATTATAATTTCCATGATTTACTGATGATACAACACAGTCACATCACAAAATTTAATCTATTGATTTGCATTCACGGACACAAATTTTGATATATTTCGTGTCTCTCAGCACGACTTTCAGTATAAAGCCCTATTCGGACGGTAAATGTTTCTCATGAGGATGTCTGTAAAAATAAATCTGCATGGCTCCTCTGTGATAAAATCATGTGTTCGGACAGACATAGTCTTCACAGTGGATGTGTGAGTTTGTAATCCTGCGAACCCGGAAAATGCACTTCTCACGGGCTCAGTCACATGACTATTCGCACATATATAATAATTATAATGGAATAAAATCAATGTGAATTTTAATGTTTTCATATTGTTTCTTCTCTTCTTTCTGTTCTTATCATCTCCCACTGTGTAGTGAAGCTGCGATCCTGATCTATCGGTCAAGTTAGCTAGAACTTTTTTGAACTTGTGTGTGAATATCATGTGTGCGCATGCGTGATCCATACGTGATAACTTTAAGCTATCAGCTGGTCATCATACAGACACGTATAATATCATTCAAAGCATGTTTACATTTATTTGCGTATCCACGACCATGATAACCATAAGAGAAAAACACAGATTTGGATGGCAATAAAATCACTAATGTACCCCTGTAAATGGTGAAAATATCTTGCGTCCCTATGAGAAACAATTACCATCCGAATAGGGCTTAAGTCTACTTTAATTCGAAGTATGTTTCATACAGTATGTATACAGCGCCTTTACAATTATTGGCACACTTGATAAATATGAGCAAAGAAGGCTGTAAAAATAATTCTGCATTTTTTCTTGTTTTAATCTTTTATTTAGAAATTCTACAAAATTGTAAATCTATAACAATGTGATGAGAATTTGTACATGTTTTCCAAGATGGCTGATTCATAGGATTTTATTCGAACGTTTTCTCATGATTAGATTTTGCCCCTGTGGCATTAGGGTTAGGGGCGGGGTTAGGGTAAGTTTGTGCATTAATATGCAAATCTTCCTCTGATATCATGTTATAAATGTATATACACACGTGGTATGTATATTAAAAGCTGTGCTGACTGACACGAAAAAAGAAAATTCGGAAATTTGTGTCCATAAACAAGAATCAATAGATTTGACATTTCGTCACTGTTGCGAACTGCCGCGAGACTCAGATGAATGATATCCATAGTTATATTTTAAGGCGAAACGGACAGATTTTGACAATTTCACCCTAAAGAGATGTTCTGTCAATCTGAAAAGTATTATGAAAAAACTCTTAATGTATTGACTTTTTAAAAGTGGTCAGTCTATTTGAGCAATAGCTTTGGATGGCACTAGCAGAGCCCAGAGTTCTGTTCACTGTCACAGCTTAACTAAGGAAATCCACCCTTCGCACAAACAACCAGAAAACACGCTATCTGTCACCTGGGGGAAGAGTTTGTGTTCTGCTTTGGAGCATTTATAATGAATCAGACTGATCAAGGCAAGGGATGGAAGGAGGCTTCGGTTTGCTGCATAGCCTGTAGTTAAACAAACAAGAAATTGTGTGTAAAGTGCCAACCTTTTGTGAGGCAGTCTGTGGGGAACTTGTCCCCCAGGCATATTTGGATTTCTTGTGCAGTAATTTGGAGGGAGGTGAAGAGAATAAAAGCTATGCTTGTGTGTTTAAGAAGTGGGGTGGAGGCGTGGGAGAATGAAAAGTGATGTAATGCGCACAAAAGCTAGTTGTTTTGAACCTGTTGAACAGCCGTTTCCAGAGTACATTAGGGTTTAATCAGTTCTGTTTCATTTCATTCATCCTTCTGGATGTGTGGTGTGCTGAATTGAAGGCAAAAAACTAAATTGTACAAATGTTACACAACAATGTTACATTTAACCATTTTTAATTTGAAGTTTTCCGCACATATGGAGGATTTATATAACTGAAGAAAGGCTTTTGAAAACATGACTCTACATTTTTCTGGTAAATGACAGGTTTGGTAACCAGAGGAATCAAAAGATTCATTAACATATTTGTCAATTAAGCACATAATTATGAAGTCGCAGTATTAGTTCTAGTTTTTTTTTGAGTACAGAGATGTATGACTAATTTGGTCAATATGTCCAGAATATGGACTAATCATGAAATCACACCTTGAGTAGTGTGTGTGTGTGCGTGCGTGCAGGAAGTGTAAATTATTTCTTTGAGCCCTTTTTTGCATCAATGTTTGATCAGAGGGGCTCGTTCCTGCTTTTATTCATGTTACTGTATTACATTTGATGAAAATGGATGTGACTGTGCGCCGTAAAAAGGGAAGTATTCATCCTGAACATAGACTTTGACTATACTGTCTTTTCTTAGTGTCTTGGAATGATATGATCACTATACTGAAAATATATTCTTCCTTCCATCACATAACATAGTTTGTTTTGGTAGTGTATTATTTTGTGGAGACAGTACAAAGAAATAGTTACAGAAAACACGTTTTCTGACTGGAGCAGTAACAGTATCACACTGTGCTTCATGTCTGATGCAGATATGTGAAATCTGGAATGTTTTTCACAAGCCATTGTTATAATCCTTACAGGCTCTCTGTGTATCACCTCATACATCAAAATGTTGTCATGTCATTTACCTTTTAAATTATAATTTATCAATAATTCATTACCCATGAATTATTTTCACAAATTAGAACAAAATTAGAATGGAAGTCATCTCATTATTAAATTCATGAATGTGTCTGCTTTCAAGGCTACACTATTTTCAACCAAATGTGAGGTGGTTTTAATGAATCTTTATGAAATTGGGTTTTATACTGTATATTTTATATGGTCGATTAGCCAGGTACATGTAAACTTACATAAATAATACATCCAAACAAACTCAAGTGATGAGTTATTTAGATTTTTTTTTGCAAAATGGTTAAAGTAAATGCATTAAACATAGCATACAAAACATTTCTCTGGTGAAAGGGATCTGTACTGAATGTTGGGAACCGTTTCTGTCTTGAATGTGATGGGCTGGGACATCAATATTTATTTTGTGATTGATGTAAAAACCAGCCAGGAAATCAGCTTTTTACAGTAGGTGGAAAGAGCTTGATATATATTGTATTGAACAGGAAAGTACTCTTTCAGCAAACTGACATAAATTCAGGATAATAATTTATTTGTTTGGGGTCATTTCATTTTGAAAAACCAATTTAAAAGCTGCTTTATCATTGTATTCACTGTCCCAAGGTTGCTTCCTAAAAAGTGAACTAGTCTGTTGGTGCTGATATTTTGGCAGATACGGGATTTGTTGGCTCAAATCCCAGTATGATCAAGGAAAAAAGTGGGAGAATTCCACAAACCTGTGAATAGACTGCTTCACATGGCATCAGATGCTTTTATCAATATCTTCATTTGAAGTTGAATGAAATATATTTGTTAGTTTATGACCTGTTTTACAGCAGTGCGTCTGATGAAACCGTCTATATAAAACATTTTATATTCATGTTTTATTTATTTATTTTATTTTAACACTGCACATGTTGTTGGCTTTTGAAGGATATGGTTATACAGTAATTGTGCGCCACTAATTTCCCTTAATGTCTCTAAATAACTTACTTTGTCTCCTCCAGCTCTAGTCCTCATATTGTTTTTCTTTTTTACACTCACAAACAAAAATTGGAAAATCACTTGGAAATTGTCACTTCTCACTTTCTAAGCAGAGAATTATGTTTTAACATTGTACTGAATGTCCAAACATAAGTTATAAACATAAAGAATTAAGTTGAAATGTAGTCCATCTGTGAGCTGAAATTGTCCACAATACAGAGTTGTGATCCATTGTGACTCACATAAAGACCAAAACTGCTCAGCTCCTAAAAATGTATATATTTATCATTAGCTATGCAGCCCAACAGTACTATTTTATGATTATTTTGAGGTCTTATGGGTGAACAAATACACGCGTCGTAGATAATGTTGGCCTGGTTTGCACTGGCGTAAACAAAATAACAGAGCATTATTACCATACTGTGTGTTTTGAAAAGAAAGGATAATCGCATGCACCCATTTTAACATTCTCATTTTCCTGTTGTTGCTTTTGGGGTGAGTGGGGTCATTTGAATACATAGCTGTAATGTTCCATATACTTTAATTGAGGCAATTCATAATCCTAGCATTGTTATCCGTAATAAATTATATATGGTGGATCAGTGGCAGTTGTCCTGAATTCAGTTCAAATGCACAAGGATGATTTATAGTTCTTGATTCACACAAATGCAGATTAAAAAGAATTATTCATTTTTGTATCTGCAAACTTTTGTTAAGGATTTTTCCTTGATGTCTTTGTGTGGCATTAGTATGCATGTCTACCCTTTGGCATGATGTGTGTGTGCTCGTGCCAGCTTTTACATGAATACTGATGAAATTAACAGGAAAAATATTTTCCGTTTCAGAGCAACTTTGATGAAGTTTAATGCTGGATGTGGCATCTTCAGGAAAACTCTGCCCGTATCCTCCAGGCACAGAGGCTGATGTTCAGACTTAATGAATTCATTGTAGATGGAAGTGTAGGATTTAATAGAAGCATGACCTCCTTTAATTTTCTCATATAGGAGCTCATTTACAGAGGTCCCCCTGTTCCTGCTGATGTAGTTGAATCCCCGAGAGCATGATAGGAAACCCTTTGAGGCTCTGCGTGTATGTGTGTGTGCCTTTTTATAAGGGACAATTATATGTACAGACAGATTCCAGATAAATGTCACAGAGTTTAATTACAATTAATTCAGTATCCTTTAAATTGTTCAGATATATGCAATCTATTGCTGGAAGTTTTTACAAATTGGGAATGTGTATGGTGTGGTTCTGGAATATGTGACCATATCAGGTTTCCCAGTGTCTCGTGCTGAGACTAAAGACAAATGTAATTTGTCTGAATACTCCATTGTGTAAAAATTTATTTCTGAAAAAAGTGCATGGTATGTTTTTCCGCAGCTCTGTGCTAAACAACAGGTTTATCATGCAGACATGATAAACAACACTTTCATCTGCATCTTTTTATGTGTGCTTCCATGGCTGGTTCTAGCAATGAAAAAACAGTTTTCCTTTTCTTTGCATACAGATCTGTCTGTACCTTTTAAAGCACAGCGAGTAGCAGCAGTTTTTTCTGTATCTTTTAGGGAAAGAGACACAAACATAGATAAACTGTGTAAGCCCTTGTTCTTGAGATAACTTACTTTAAAACAAAAGCTGTAGGATTTAAACTAATATCTTGTTTGATCTTTTGGCACATACTTCTTAGGGCTCGGAGACTCCCTCTCTTGTTCCTTCTCTGTTCACACACTCTCCTGCTCAACCTCTGCTAAGCACAACGAGTAAGAACTGTTGCAGTGGTCCATGCGGGTTTGATATAATCTCTCAAACATCAACCCTCCAGGTTGTTGGCTTACTAAAAAAACATGCTTGTATTGCTGTCTGGGTATTTTTCTTGTTGCTGCATTTTTAAAGCTCTTTCGTAAACAGAGTTTCTTAGGCTTCTTTCGGACTGTACGAGCCCAGTAAACATGCACATACAGTACACACACCTCTGTAAAAAGAAAGAAAACAATTGGGAGAGGAGTAAAAATGTTTTTGAGCCTCCTCTTATTGGAGGCACAGGCAAAGCTCTTGAAATAAAGGTCCATCACTTCTGGCAGAAGAGAACGGCTCAGCTCCATAATAGAGGAAGGCAAAAGAAGGGCTGATGGAGTTGAGTGGGTGGTGAGAAAGTGAAGAGCCTATGATGGTTTGTGAAGTGCCTGATGCCACATCTTTTTGGGGCTTTTTGCCAAGCCCTTTTGGTGGATTTAGTGTCAGAAATCATGCTTCCTCGTTCTGGCACAATGATGCTGAATATGATTTTGTATACATTGTATTACAGCTGTAAAACGCATTGCTTCACCCCAACACTGTTGAGCATTTTCAGGCCAGTTATCTTGTGTACGCAGATTTCTGACCTGCGGCCTAAAGTCTTGTCAGTTTTGTAGCTTAGAAACTTGATCAGTCAGAAAGACAGATGAGAATATCTCATAGGTTCAGATAGTATTGAGCAAAGGGATATGAGTTCATTATAAATTCATTGATGAGAATGATGAGTGTGTAGTTTGTGCCACTAGAGGCACCAAATGGAATTACAACTGGAATCCGAACATTCGCATTTATGCATTTGGCAGATGCCTTTATTCGATGTGACTTACAATGAATACATTTCGTAATCTTTTTTTTCTGAGCGCTCTGTTTGTTTGAGTAAAACGACAGGGCCGAACAAAACAATGTTGGATCAATTGCAGACGAGGGAGTGTTGTAAACTCGTTCTTATTTGTGCAGTTCTATCAGACGCCACTACTAGTGCAACAGAAAGGACGCACTTCACCTCTGAAAGAAGACGTTATTTACTGTTGAGCGTTTGTGTTGATCAGTTTCAGTGATGCATATGCTTAAACCATCGTGTGTGTGTGTGTGTGTGTGAGTGCGTGTGTGGTACTGAATGCATTTGTGTGTGAATTTCACAGCCTTCAGCACAATGTGGCAGGGGCACAAATGAAGGCCGTTTATCTTGTCTCTCCAGAGCCAGTTATTTTTCATTCTCAGCTTATAGGAGAGATAATAAGACATGTTCAATTTATGTCAGCTGACAGAGAGCTTCCCGTTAGCAGACATGCCCCCAAAATATTGCCCGAGAACCTAGATACATGCTCTTCTCCCGCACACGCTCTATTTATTTTCTATCAACCAACCGAACATGCATGTATATTATTAGTCTCCTGACCCGAAAGCCTGTGGTGCATGAACTCCTCCAGTTCCTTATTCATAGCGAACCCAGTTACACCTGTCAGAGACGCCAATGAACCGATCTATGAGTGATGAGCTTCGTGCAGAACATCAGATAGTGTTATCATGAGGAGGAACGTATATAGCGGTACAGACTATTAAAAGATAAAGGCATACATTATAGCTGAACCGGGGGGTGTCATCACCTCTGCTATGATCTTAATTTCATCAAAGACGGATCATTGTTGTGTTGGGTAGCTAGATTTAAGAGAGAACATCGCTCGTCTTTGTATTAAGATTGATCTTGACCTTGGCTGTTGTTTAACGGTCACAAGCTGAATAAATTTACATTTAAGCATTTAGCAGACTCTTATCCAAAGTGACTTACAAAAGCCTGATGTTGGTTTGTTTGGGCTGAAATTTACAAGATATCGGTGGCGCATTATGGGTTGCCAAAACCTAATTCCTTCGGGCAAAATGAGGACTTTAAATCCTTTAGCGCTGACTGTTTGGCAAAGATAAGACCTCACCAACACCAACTCGTCCTTCGCCCCCATATTGCTCACTCGGCAAGGTACTTTACACAAGAAAATACAGCTTTAAAATGCATGATAATGGTGTGTCCTTGACAGACATGAATAAGATGTTATGTCAGCGAGTGCACAAGGGATTTGGTTAATCAATTTACAGAATTCTACACCAACCCAAATGCATATTAAGCAATTTCATATGCGAGTGTGCTGGCAAACTGAATGTCAGCATGGCTGTGATTCAGCCTCATACTGCACTGGTATCACTGCTGTACTGATATTCAGAATGTCACATCTGTAGCAAAATAATTGATTGTTGTTTCTATATTATATTTCCTTCAACAAGTCATTAATCAAGCAACATGTATTTTAGATATAAAAGAAACAACCTGCAAACAAGTCGAAAGCTACAGCCAGTGAAACCGTAAATACTAAATACCAATACACTTAAAAATGCCATTTTACCAATCAAATAAGAGTTAACTGTTACATGTACAGAATACAGACGCTTTCAATGGAAGCACGCACCTGGCCCGAAGTTAACGGTCTGTGATATCGGTCTGGCTAGTGAATAATAATATATATTATTTAATATTTTATGACATAATAATTGTATTAAATAACCAATTTGTTGAATGGGTCGTGTAACTTTATCGTTTAGCCAATGTAACGGTTCTTCTGCTGCAAACCCCCAAAAATACTGACTACTAGACATTCTTTTAACTTGCTAGCTAATGTAAGTTACTTGTTCTTTATTTTTGCTTATCAGAAATAATCTGCCGGGACTCTATTCTTGCAGATGTGTACTAGAAGTTAAGTTTGGGCCACAAAAGCGTGCATGTGCAGTAACGTTTGTTTATGTTGCTTTGAAACCGTCTATATTAACATGAGTACCACTGGCTGTGCTCAATTCCATTTCTCTGGGGATGCGTGGATGTGCTATTGAAGAGCTACTCAGGACCATCAGACAATCATTGACCTAGTCAGCTTCCAGCACATAAAACTGAGGCTTTTAAAACACTTTATACACCTGAAATTTGCTTTTGTGTGGAAATGCCATGGTCTTAATTAAAAATGTTTCGTTAGTGTGTCAAACGTTAAGAGCTTTTTAGTGTGATTCCTGCAATCAGTCAACTGCAGCCAAGCATCTAATCCAAACAATGCACTTCACAGTGTGTGTGTGTGTGTGTGTGCATGTGCATGTGTATGTAAAGCTAAGTTATTTGTATTATTGAATGAGCTCCTTAATTGTAATTACAGGCACACCACCGAGCACCCGAGCAGAAAATACGTTTTTTTCCGATTGTAAGTTTTAAAAGCAGTATTAATTGCTCATCTGTTTTTCCCAGAGGAAAGGTTAATTAGAAGCATAATACAATGTAGTGGTTGGGAATAAGACAGTCCTCACTCTTGATTTCTTCCTGATGCAATCCTACACTCTGCATGAAGCCCTATGCAACACTACAACAGGTAATTAACAGCACAATGATTTCTAACCTTTGAAACATTGAATTTGCATTAACTCTGATGTGGTTATGAAACACCATGCACTGTGACACAGTGGGGGTTAAATTAAACAACAAATTCACAGATATATTGGGAATGTATGTACTTTTGTGTATAAGCTGAAAAAGTTTTTTTTTACTATAGATTTACTTTAGAATTTACTATTTATAGGTATGTGTTTGGGTAAAATTATTATTTTTTATATTTATCCCAATTTTCACAGAAAGCTATTGAATGAACTGCATTTATGAAATTTGCATTTATTTGCCCCAAAAAATGAAATAAAATGAAAGATGCTCTGTATTTTTTCAGACATCAAATACTGCAAAAAACAAGTTCATATTCACTTTAAAGCAATACAACAGTAATATTTGTACTATGTAATATTTGGGAATATATATATATGTATATCACATTGCTGTGTTGGATGACTTTGTCACTCCTGAGGTTTGATTTTGTTGAAATTCAACAAACACTGGACTGAAATGACCACAAATCTAGAAATGCTGATTAAATTATAATGTAGAATGGTCTTAATTTTTTTCCGCAGCAGTATAGTTTCACAGTTCCAGAGTTCCAAACTCACTTTAAATGTACTTTATGCATACCAAATCCCACTGTACTACAAAGAGGTTTGGTTTGTTTTACGTCTACAGAGTCGGTGTTGTATAGTACATTACCATCCTAAATTTGTTTGTTCTGCACAGGCTGTTTTTATGCATTTATAACTTTCATTACATCCTTTACAACCCATTTGGAGAACATAAGTAAGGCTGGAGGGACAAAAAGTGAAAGGGACATGGTCGCTGTATGGCTGCTATACAATTATAGCACAATTATAATAATGAGTTTAGTACACACCCACACAACGTATGTCACCGTGACATGTTTTACTTATTTGATAAAAAGGTCATTATCTGATGCTTGTTAAGATGAAACAGGAAATAAAGGTGTTTATATGTGGGTGCAGTTAAAAGTATTACATTAGGGTGGAATTATAGGCATAATTTCAAGAATATATACTGTAAATGAAAAGTGATTTACTGTAATATAAACTATTGATGTACAGTAAGTTCCAAAATGCAGAGTCTGCGAAAATTTCAGTGTTTCAAAACTTTAATATATCTATTTTTTTCAAAAATATAAAATAAATTAAACTTGACCATATAAATTAAATTAAACATTTTACTCAATAATTTAGTATAGAATAAAATAAGATGTTAGTTGGAATGCATAAATGCTTGGCTTGCTTTGAGACTTTTGGACCCCACTGCATGTTTATAAAAGTATTATCCACTGGTGCCATTTTCCTTCGAGGAAAGAAAAAATCTAACACCGTGTCTACACCGGACGCGACATGGATTGTTTTAATGGGATTGTCGCGTCACGTCACATCAGTGTGGACCATTTGTAAAATTATAATGGCTTCTAATGCATTTCTAATGTCTTTTGTCGCATCGCGGCGGTCGCGTCCGGTCGCATATGGGGTAGACACAGTGTTAGATTTTTTCTTAGCTTAAAGGAAAATGGCACCAGTGGATTAGCTCAAAGTCATCAGAATATTTAATGACAACCAATGGATGTAATGTACTGTGAAGGAAATCTGGATTACTGACCAGATAGAGGCGACACAGCAGAACACAGAGCATTTAATCCTTTTGTCAGAATTAGTGTTTAACATAGTCCTCAATTAAGACTCTGTTCAGACTTTAGCATACTTTAACAGGCTCAAATGTGAGCAAGCTTTTAAAAGCTGGATATGTAACAGATTCAATCACACTAATGCAGAAATGGTTCGACTGCCATTATCCAAAAGAGCAAGCTCTACAATGTGCCGTACTGTGACTAGTAAACAAAGCAATGGAACATTACATTTACACGTCTCACATTGCATTAAAGCTGTACATTCTTATCAGTATCTACCAAGGCTGTACCAAGGGAGCTAGGTGGTTCAAATTCAATTCCTAAAAAACTGGCAGCAGTACTATTGCTTGGAGTGAAACAGCCTGCAGTCATCCCCAAATGCACAACAAAAGTCATAAATGATGACAATAAGTTATGGAATGCATCATGCATTATGTTATGCATCATGAATAATAAAGCACTGAATTATACATGGGGTTGGAAAAAGGAAATGAAAAGTTAATTTATGATTCACTGAGCTGACACATGCCTACCTCTGGTACCTTCACTGAGACATCAGTTTACATACAGTATAGGAGTAAGCAGTAATTTAAGAGGATCATGGTAGTAAATCAGCTTCTGTAATGGCATGCGGCACAGTGCATGCAAGAATAACCAAATCAGGTTCTGTTCATCCACGCTTTTAGCTGTTGCTTTTAGGCTTGCAGTCAAGAACTCCAGCTGTGTTGAATGATTGAGGATGAGAGTGCAGTTGTGTTAACATTGATGCACTATTGATCATTATAAGAGTCCTGTGTCATGCGCGTGCATTGTCTGTCTGTTTGGTATGGAATGCTGTGTTTTGGTCTACGGATTATTTATATATCATATTCTGTTAGTTAAGATATTCTGTTTAACCATTTTCAAGTATTTTGAGTTGTAATGTTTGGCTTTATGTAGCATGAACACACTCAAAAAGGAAATGGCTTCTTTTTAGATGTGCACTAGACAATAACACTCACCAGGAAGAAAGAAAACTGCCAGTTAAATCCAAAATCGGACCAAAGTTCAAAATATTTGTAGGAGCCCTATGGGAAAATATTGTGTGTGGGGTGCTCAAGAACATTAAAAGCATGAAATCTGTACTGAATTCAAAGAACAGTTTACCCAATAATGGAGCTTCTGCACTTACATTTTTATTCCTAATGCACGTTCTAAAAAAAACCCGAACAAAAACGGTGGCTATCATTAAATAGTGACCTATTTTTTGTTTTCCACAATTTTTGCTTAACATGACTTGAAATGTAAAGTACTGTCATGTGAATTAATTTAAGTTTTATTATTTTTTTAAGGAGTTTGACAGCTGTGGTCACTGTGTGCTGTTGCATAAATATTTTGTGTTCCTGATAAAAAATAACATCATACAGTATGTGTTTGGAGCGACATGACAGTGAGTAAATAATGACAGTTTTTTATTTTTATTAAACTTCTCTTCACGAGCTCTGAATAACTCATCTCCCCCCTGCCATGCAGCATCTTTTGAGCAAAGCATTCATAAACTCTGTTTGATAGAATCCTGGGCATATTGTTTAGACTATCCAGACTATCCATACCCTTCTGTGCCACCCAGTTAGACTTGATTCTTGGCATTTCTTCAAACACAGCATCAGGAAAGCAGACCCAGGCAACAATCAGTCCCTCATGTCCTTAGCCTAGGGTGAAAAGTGGGACATTGTTTTCATTGGACAGCAAAGTTAAGTGCTTGAGGAAGAATGCTTGCTAAATAATGCATGTGTATCCGAAACGAACACAATCATACATTTACACTGCTTTCAACATCCTAGTTGAAAGCATAGCTTTTATTTGTTCATGTTTTTATTCTCACGATTGTGTTTACACTATTATCTCTAAAACTGATAAACCAACAAACACTATGTTATTGATTTAACAATGCGCTGTATGTAACATCCAGATAACTGTTGCACCTAATTTGATTTTCTGCACAACAAAATGCAGTCTGATTTAATTTTTGGGTGAAATCAATACTGCATGATTCATGGGGCAGCACTCACTTTACTGGATGCAAGTTAATATGGCCTAATAGTCTAATGAATGGAAAAAAAACTCTGTGGACTTTTGACATTAGATAATTAATATTCTACTGAGGACATCTTAAGATTTACAGGCGGTTTAAATAAGGTAAGGAAACAATGGAGTGGAGAGGCAAGAGAGTTACAAAGAAACATAAAAAACCTTCAGACAGAAAGGACAGTTTGAGGTTTTACTTCAGAACGCTCTTGCACAGGTTGAAAATGGCCCAGTAATCTCAGCATGGAGTCTTCCCATCATGGGAAACATTCATTTTTATTTTCATCACATGCGAGAAGCACCTCGGGCAACATCGACTGCTGGCCTATAACTCTGACATGTGGAGATTTGAGGCTGATAAATTTGCTCTAGTCCAACCACTCTGAGCCCATCAGATCTGCTCACTGTGTTCAATGAGAAGTCCACTGCTGTCTTGATTTACGCTGGTGCAGTATAGAAAAGAAAATGAGGCATGTTTATTTGTACACACTCAAAACAGATCTCCATGGTTTGTGGAACGGTAGAATAAAAAGACAAAAAGCAGCTATATTGAGCAAGAAAAACAGCAAGTTAGAATGTACGTTTTTGTTTTTTCAAGTGAGCAGTTTTTTTCTCTCGATATGCCATTGTAGCAAGGTGAGCCACAGGAACATATCTCAAACATTTGAAAGTGGTGGCTTTTCTTGCCCTCAATAGTGACCTAAAATGTGACCTCTGCATTTAACCCAGCCAGTGAATAGTGAACACACACACTTCAAGTCGTGAACACACATACACCAGCGCAGTGGGCAGCTAACACTGCAGCGCCCGGGGAGCAAACGGGGGTAAGGTGCCTTGCTCAAGGACACGTCAGTTGTTACCTGCCGGTACTGAGAATCGAAACGGCAACCTTCTGGTTACGAGTCCGACTCTCTAACCATTAGGCCACAACTGCCCCCAATAATAATATTAATAGCAATGTTGTAGGCATAAGTGATTTTAAAATACATGTGTTCCACAGCAAAGAACAGATAAACTTCTTGATGGAGGAAAACGTCACTAAATGCTGTGCCATGCAACACTGGAAAAAATGGTTCGTTGGAATTGCTTAATTTAATCATGTACATCGGTTCCACATGATTTAATTAAATTTTTTTAACATAACTTTTCTTGCAAATTAAGACAAACATGTTAAATGTTATTAAAATTATTACAATTTAATTCAATCGTGTGGAACCGATGTACATGATTAAATTGAGTAATTCCAAAGGAACCTTTTTTTAGTGAAGAAAATGAGAGAGAATGGAGAATGTCAGGACATAAAACCAACTCTGTTTAAAAAAGAAAAGTAAGGTTCTTTGTGTCAAATTTTATTAGAAAAATAGACCATTACAGTAGCATTACAAATTTTGTAAAATGGTAATACCTTATCTCATATTCACTATAGATGTTCATAATGGGCATTGCACAGTGGGCAATGAAATGTAAATACTTTACTCTACGGTATTGTATTGCATTTGTGTTTGGGTGGCTTCACACAGAGAGACAAAAACACATAACTTTAGGCAATGACCAGTAATGGAGCTGTTTGAAAGGTTTCACATTATGTAGAACGCTTTATTTGCCATATGCAATTGAGTTGAAATAATGTACAATAAACACAAAACAATGATGACAGTAACAAATAAATATGATATACATATAAAAAGATAAATATAGAATGTAGAAAGAATATACTTCATATGCAGATGCAAAGTTTAGTTGTTAAGAGTTCTCACTTCAGTGAGATGAAAAGGTTCTTGAATTTAGTGCTCTGTCTCAGTGTGGAACTCTTTTCCAGGAGGAGGCTCTGAAAGCTGTTTGTGGATATGTTGGTTAGAGTCCAAGATGATGGATTGGTCTGATTGTAACACTGAATGAAATCTTGCTAACAAATGGCAATGTACAGCCTATAATTCCCTGTTGGATTGCAGGTAATACATGTCTTTGCAACTTCATACAACAATTGAATTATGACGCAGTTTTGGTTAAACATTAACACAGCAGCCATTGTAAGTTACTCGTATTTTGTTTTTGTTTTTTTATGTAAAACTAAATTCACGGTTAGTGAGGGATATACCATAAATAGTAAAAAAAATAAAAGCATAAATTATGAAAATAACTATATAAAGCTGATAACTAATGCAGAATTATTCAGTGAAATCAGTAAAAAGTTTAATAAGGTAGATATAATTTCATGCATATTAAAAAAAGCTTATAGGTAAATCAGATACTGTACTTTACTGTACTGAAAGCTATATCACACTCGCAGTTGTGCTGTTTTAGCTGTATATTAGCATGTTGTGATTGAACAGTACTTTCACTTCACTGTACCTGTGTGACAGTAGAAATGTCTCGAAAAAATGCGTTTTTTCTTCAGTGTGTTGGTTTGATTTTTCATCCTCCTGTCTACACACACACGCACACACACACTCTTTCTCTCTCTCTCTCTCTCTCTCTCTCTCTCTCTCTCTCTCTCTCTCGAGAGCTCTCGCTCTCTCTCTCTCTCTCGCTCTCTCTCTCTCTCTCTCTCTCTCTCTCTCGCTATCTCTCTCTCTCTCTCTCTCTCTCTCTCTCTCTCTCTCTCTCTCTCTCTCTCTCTCTCTCTCTCTATATATATATATACATATATATATATATACACCAGCCTGCAAGTGAGATTCGCGCCAGGTGCCACTCTTCAGAACTCAATTGCAGCAGAGTCAATAAACATGCTGGGTCATATTCCTTATCTCCAAACCAGTTTCATCCAGGTGTGTGCTTATTTTTATTTCCTTTTTGTGCTTGGGGCCTAAAAGGCTCTGCCTCAGACGTGGTCTTCATATTTATCTCTTCTCACTCGTTACTCTCACAACAGCCCACAGAACAGCTACACTGAGCATCACTGTGTTTTTATTGGACAGTAACAAAGAAGCTAAGTGATTAGTAGTGTGAAACTAATAATTATCACCCCGGATCTCTTGTCACCAACAGAGACAACTCGCACACTAATGTTGGAGCCAATGAAACGTGGCATTCCTAACACAAAAAATTGTTTAAAAAAGCACTGAAGTGTTTTCATTTCCCTAGTAAAGTGTGTGAAATGAGCTGTACTGTTGTTTTAACAGTCACTAAACTGGAGGTTAAAGGCTGCCTTGATGAAGTTTACCTGTAAATTCAAAGAAGCTTAAAAAAATATTGCAGAACTCCAGATGGTCTGAAGCGCATAGCACAGGTGCACTTAGGGCATGTTCGAATCCACTTTTGCTAGTTTTACAAATGAGAGGGTTGTACCTGTTTTCTTAATGAGTCATGGGTGTGTTTGGGGTGTAACGTGCAGTAAACCAATCAGATCTCTCTTGCACTTGCACCATGGTGGATTTGCTATTTATGTGAAGACTGAATGCTTCTCCAGAGAGGAAATGCGTGAGCAGACCATCTACAGGACAAGCCTGATTTTTTTTATATATTGTTATCTTTTTATTTTTAATATTTGGCATGTTTGTGTGCTTCTGCGCATCCCTTTGTATGTAATACGCGCATATTACTAACGCGTCCTTTAAATAAATACAAAAGTACTGCGCCATTGACTTTAAGTTAGACCAGGTTTAAGTTGGTCACTGTTTTCAGACTAGCACACCCATGGGCGAACAGATGGGCTCAAGTACATTCATTATTTAAACAATGTGGCGCTGGACGTGAAAATGATAGTTGTGTCAGCCGGAAACTTAATAAAAACTTTAAGTCCTTAAGTCAAAACCAACGTCCTGACACACGTTAATCTACACTTTCTTCTATCCATTGGCTGGATGTCGTCGTCGTCTCTATTTTTGTTAACAAGGAGCTCCATGAGGCATTTTACTGGCCTTCATCTGTGTCTCTCAGTTCTTGTAATCAGGCTTCTTTGAATTTACAGGTAACCTCTGACAAGACTTCCTGTTGTTTAAAGACTGTTAAAACAACACAACAGCTCATTGCACACACTTTACTAGAGTAATGAATGCACTGAACTGCTTTTTTGCATTTCCATAAGCCTCTTAACAATAGATTTTTTGTGTTAAGAATGCCACAGGCAGTATGGGGTGCTTCCTTGTGCTAACATCCTCAACAATATTGCAGATCTATGTTTCTAATGATGCTTGAAATATTTTTTGAAGTACTTTTGGGATTACAAGTGAAAACACTGAAAGTCAACAGTCAGTGCAGAAACTAAGAGTAAGTTTCTCAGAGAACCGAAAGGATGCCTGACCTTTTAATCTTTTCATTTTTACAATGCTTGGAGCAATATTGTTTAGTCTCTGCATGGTATGTCGGATTGCAGTAATCTGCTGCTTCTTCCACTACCAGCAGAACCAGTCCAGAAGATCAGACATTGTGCAGATATTATGTTTGCATTAAATGATTTGCATATTTCTTTTAGTGTACCGGGTGCTTAAACAGTGCGGGCAGAGTGTTCCAAAAAATGAGCTGGCACAATTCATTCTAGTGCATTTCCCCCTGAGACTCATAGAAAGGTTGGGGGAATTCACAGAGTATGAATTGTATGTTTGTGACTTCGGACTAATAGAAAAGACTGGTGAACGGTGTTTTATAAAGTGACTTGTAAGGTAAAAGAATTACAAGAAAGATGAAATTTACTGAGATCCCACATGCTTCATTGATTTCTTAAATTGTCAAAACCAACAATATGTAGGGATAACTGACAGTCTAATTTTAGATTTGTTTGTAACTTCCCTTAAGAAATCTCATTCGTAGTCACCTTGCCCTCTCTCTCTTTTTCACAGCAAAAATATAGCACTTTTTCCCTTTAAAGGTTTTTTTCTCCCCTCACACAAATCCTGATGATTAATCACACAATTCAGCAAAAGTGCCACATAAGATGTTTACACCGTCAAAACGTCACGTTCATTTTTCATGGGCAGCAGCCATGTCACCACACTTTAGATCCCCACTAACCACCAACCCTAAAAACCTGTGTGTGTGTGTGTGCGTGTGTGCGTGCGTGCGTGCGCACGATCACGTAGTACAGGTAGAGCTAGACTGTAAAAGAGATGAAATAATTTGCTGTTCATACCATTTGAGGAACTTTTTTAAAGTAATTATTGTTCAATTGGGTCAATTTATATAGTGCCAAGTGGACTGGGAGTTTACACAGGCCCGGCAATACTGACAGCTCAGGTAATTGAGACCACAGGACAAGCAAATCAAAGTGTGATGAATGGAACATTTGCTTTTTAAATAACCTGTTAGTGTGGCAACTCCATCTATTCGCTGCAATTACGTAAGCCATAAAGATCTACAAATGAGATGTGGTCAATGGCTATATTGATTCAACTCTCTCTTTGTCCTTAGATATCCTGCCTCACGTGTCCCCCTTTAAAGTTTTTTCCCTTGGCAGACTACTGTACAATAATTTGTGTCCTATATGACCAGACAGAATTCTGAGATAAATGTTAGTCCATTAATGATAGTAGTACTAAAGAGTAGTGCTCTTACAGAATTTATAAAATGGGTTTGCATTTACATTTATGCATTGTGCAACTGCTTTTATCCAAAAGCGACATTTAAATTGCATTCAAGTAGGTGTGTTCCCTGGGGATCAAACCCATGATCTTTGCGTTGCTAGTGCAATGCTCTACCAACTGTAAATATTCTCTATTTACTGGAATATGACAGAGAGGTGGGTTGATTTATTATTGTTTCTGGGGTGTTTTTATTGTATTCCTTTGACAACATTTGCTTGCTGGATAAACTAATAAAATTAAATTTTAAGTATGGATTTTGTTTCCTCCCAGACATGAACATCTCCAAAGCTTTGGTTCTGCACTTTTGGTCATCTGTTTTAGTTGAATATTAGTTGTGAAAAGCTATCCAGCAAAGTTTCGCATGGAGCAAAACTTTCCACCACATTAATTGTGCGTTAATTTGCTTTCCGTTCAGTCACATCCAGTTTTGTAACCCAGAGCGAGCATTTGTGCGCTAATGTGCAATGTTCTAGCATCTTGTTATCTGTTATTTGGCTCTGCATTTGATACACATTTGCTGTACTATGCTGATCTGCCAAGCTTGCCCCTTGCCATTAAAGCCTGATCCTGTGTCTCATTTTTCTCTGCCAAAGTCATTGTCACCATAATGCACAATGAGAACACTTCTTTCTTTAGCAGGAGAGTCGAGGGAAGGGATGAGAAATTCTGGTTTTATATGATAAAATGGAGATGATAAAGCCTATTTGTATACATTGTCTAGAGCTTGGGTTCCCAACAACTTTTAGTCAAATTCAAGCCAATTTAGTAAGGTTCTTGTGACCTTGTGTTTAGGTCCATATCTAATAGGTCTAACATGTAACTAGCCTTTAAGAAGTTTGAATACCTTTTTCCACAAACTGATTTGCTTTATTAAAACCACCTTATAAGGAGCTTACGTCTGCCACAAAGCATGATATTAATTGATCATGGTTTATTTTTGTCCCTTTATCCTTATTTTGACCTTATTGTTTCTCTTTGATTTTTCTAGTGTGATTTATCTGTGATGGTCTGCCTGAGTTGAATTAATTTTAACATTATGTAAATCCCTGAGCTGCCCAAGTGATACAGACAGAGGAAGAGTTTGCTGTGCAAACCCCTAGAGGCCACTAGCACAGCTTAAACTTCACATTCGGGCAGAAGGGGTCCAAGTATGCATATAAATAAACATGCACACGCATACATACACACATACACACATACAACCTCAACCCATTTCTTTTTCTTATTTTTTAAAGGTTAAAAAAGCATTGACATGCCCGGTGCTGCATGGATTACTGATATGCATTAATTTAATACATATTTTTAATGTTTCTCTTTTAGTAAGCAGTTGTTTTATTTAAAATTATATTTTGAGCATAAAAATATTACCTGACTGTAACAGTTCTGTTATGTTTAGTTTTGGTTTAGTCTGTGTTCTAGTCTGCCTGTGTTCATTCATGTGTTTCCTTGGTTGTTAATTGCCCCACACCTGC
Organism: Oreonectes daqikongensis; assembly: GCA_026939265.1. Taxonomy (NCBI): domain Eukaryota; kingdom Metazoa; phylum Chordata; class Actinopteri; order Cypriniformes; family Nemacheilidae; genus Oreonectes; species Oreonectes daqikongensis. Next base: position 3,488,045 of record JAOTQM010000343.1, on the reverse strand, counting down.
TTCTGTTCTCCCTGTTTGCGTTGTCCCCTGTATTTAAGACCTGTGTTTTCCTTGGTTTTTCCGGTATTGATGTTGCCTATGGTTTTGTGTGTTTTTGTTGTTTCTGTTGTAATCCTGTGGATTGATTGAATACCCCTTTGAAATTCTACCCCGTTGTCTTGCACTTCACACACGTACCTCGTTACAGAATCCCAGACCGAAACGTAAGTTTAATAAGCTGCGTTTCTCTTTGTTTGTTTTTGGTTTTTGTTCACCCCCCCTCCCCATGGATCTGCCCGCCGTCCAGCTAATATGCCGGAAGCAGTTGGACCGTTTGCTGGTGGACCACAACAGGGACTTTTAACATCTGGTGTGCCTTACTAACTTCCCGGAGGACTCGCCTCCTCTGTCGTTGCCAGCCAGGTCATCAGCCCTGGGCCTGCTGGCACCTGGAGACACCTCTGCTCACCCTCTGCACGCCAGCGCCGTTGGGTCGGTTGAGTTTCCCTAGTCTCCGCAGTCAGCCTCCGAGACCCGGACTCCACCTCGGCCCTCCGACCCAGCGGCTCCACCTCGGCTCTGGGCTCCCGCATCCTCACCATGTCCTGTCAGCCTACCAGCTCGACCAGGCTTCCTCGTCCATCCGGCTCCGCCTTGGTCAGTCGTCCACCTGCCTCCACCACGGGACTTCACTCCTCTGGCTATGCCTCGTCCATCTGTCCCTCTGGCTCCATCAGACTCCTCCTTCCCTCCGGCCCCACCTCAATCCTTGGTCGCTCTGGCTCCACCGCGTTTTTTTACCACACAAATAGGTGGTTGCAGACAATCTGCCACTCTTAATAAACAGCTTTTTCTCAGAAAACATAACCGACTTTGGGGACCCAGAATATGTTTATTATTGTTTATTATTAATAAGTTTATTATTACGCAAGCAAATTATTTGGGATCTTAGTAAATCAAGGCCTTTGACATTAATATTTCTATTTTAACAGCTGTTCCTGATCATTTCAGGTTTACTGGGAAAAGCCAAGATCAATGAACAATGTTGACAGCCAGTAAAAGTAATTGTCGATTTCCCCACCCTGTTTAGAACAGCTATCCTGCCTACCTCTCATTCGCCATCTGGTTGCATCCTGAGTTATGATCAGCACAATGGAATCAAATTAAATTAATCAAACGTTGTTAGTGCGAGCGTTCAAATTGATTTACAAGCCTCGCTCTGAACTATAAACATAGCTGTGTCAATAAAGACATCTTTCTCATTTCACGAGTCGGTATGGCTGTTCTCCTCCTACCTCCTCCCCTCGATCTCTCTCTTCCTGCTCCTTCATTTTGCTTGCTCACTGACAGGGCTATTAATTAACAAAGTTCATCAATGGTGGCTGCCTTCATTTGTTTTCCTGTCATGAGTCCTGCCATACTGTACATGCTCGGGGAACAAAAAATGACATTAATAATACCATATGATTTGAATGTAGGGGTCACTTTTAATTATTATAAATTACCTCTGCAGCTTAAGAAGACAGGAGTCAAAAGATCTTAGCAGTTCAGTTAGAGAGAGGCAGAGGAAAAATTAAAGAATAAATGTACAGAATTGAGTGTGTTAATAACAATAAACAATGCAGCAATAATTCTCAGATAATAAATCAAACCTGCATACGGGTACACTGTAAAAAGAAATCTTTCGACAGCCAAAACTATAAGGTAAAATAACCACAAAAAATATTTTTTAACATTTTATGTGAAATATCTGTAAAAAAATAACAGTAAAATTTTGTCAAATCCAGTTTTTTTACAGTAACATGTCATCTACACTGTTTACCCATGTCATCTATACACTGTTTTACATCCACACATGTAATAAAACCCGAACATTTTCTGCCAGCTGGGGCACCAGAAATATACCATAAAATATATATTTTTCACGTAAAATTAAACATTTTTTATGTTTGCCGTCTTTTTCTGTCATTTTATGTTTTTTGAGTTCATTTAAAAAATATGTGAAAAATATGTTTAAAAAAACTTTTTTATATTATACGTGAAATATCTGTAAAAACCAATTTACCCATGACATGGGTAACAAAACATATTAGCCCAGATGTTTGTTGAGATCTAAGGCAAGTTTTAAGAAAATATGATTTAGATATTTTGGAAACAGCTTTTTTAGGTTTTAGGTATTTTTAGTACCAACATGTTGGCAATGTGACTCATCGAGCCATTCACAGCACACGAAAGGCACAAGAAGGGTTAATAAAGCGTTTTCCATCAGCAGGGACAGATTAGTGTGCTCTCTGGTCTCTGCACGTGCCATTGTTTGGATCAAGGCTGTTATTTCACTCCATATCTCCCTCCCGAGGCATCTCCTCTAAGCCGGATCCTTCAGTCTGCTGTGGCTAGCCATGGCCTCAAATGGCAAACGCATGCAAATTATATGGTGAATTAAAGGTGACCGATTGAACCCATTTGCTCTCATTTTTCCCTTCTCATTCTCCCTCTCTCTATCTTTTCCATCTCGTTCCTGCCCTCCCTGACTCATTCTCTCCCGTCTCACTTACTCTCTATTTCTGCCCAATAGGCATATACAAGGGCCTGATTTAGAACAGAAGGCATGCTTCGTTACCCCCGCAGCCTGCCCTCCCTCCGTAAATTGCCCTTTTCTGGTGACAGAAAGGAAAGGATTGATAGATTGAGCGTATTAGAGCTGGGCACGTCTTTCTGAACGGACAGAGAGGGAGGAACAAAGGAGGGAGAGATGGAGGAAACACCTGCCATGGTGAAGATGGGAATAAAATGAGCAGTTGAAAAGTGAGTATTTCTAAGTTGCTGTTCCTCTGCAGATCTGTCAAAACTCTATCATTGCCCTGTGAGACCAGGAAATGTCTTGACAGTGTAGATCTAACATACTCGGAGATTCGGGAGCACATCAGACAGCTTTTTACGTCAGTGGGCTGGTCATTTGTCAGATGCTGTGCTATCAGTTGCTACCGCCATCAGTGCTCTGTTTTAATCCTCCATCGTCCATTCACTGCTTTTCATAATCCTTAATTCTCACTGTTTTACTTTACAACTTTATGTAGTTACATGCATCGCGTCTCAGAAAACAAATAACACCAACTCAAGTTACATAAGCAGACTTGTGTTTCGCTTAATCCTTTATGTAAAGCACTGAATTTGAATGAGTCATAATGGGTTGTTACTTTCCATTTTTATGTTGCCTGCTGTTTTGTTATGCAAAATTCATTTGGGAGCTGTAACTAATTTAAGAAGTACATCAAAAGTTTATTACAGTTTTTATATATCAATGTCAGTTTGTTTTTTGTATTAGATTTTTTTAAAGCCTTTTCTTATCATTGCTCCGAGGGCAATAACAAGACAAGCCTACAGGTCAAATCTGTGAGACTCAATCTGAGACTCACTCACACAGTAAAAAAATGTGAGGCGTCAACATGTGAGGGCAAACACTCAATACACCAGAAACATGACTGTCCTTTTTCAATTATGCCCCCCCTTCTACCCCGGGACTTGGGCAACCAAGCGCAACCATACTGTGGAGATTACTACAGCAATCACACTGTATCTTAATCTCTCTCCTCAACCAGAGGACCAAACAAAACAATACCGCAAAGACCACGCAAATCCCGATAATTGCGCGGCAATATCCGAATGGCAGCAAGACATGATGACAAAGTGAGGAAATGGAGAGATGGCGAGAGACTGCCGTGTGCGGTCGGGGAATTGATGGCCAATGAGCTGTGATGGATGATGGTAAATGTGGTCAAATCAAATAAATCTGAATAATTTGAGCATTTGTATGAGGCGGAGGTGAACAGAGAATGGAATCTGACATTTCAGGCTGTGCTATTGGGTCTGGCAGTACTTACTTCCTGTTCAACAGGCAGAGCCGAAGCTCCATCAGCAGAGCGGTAATGACCGTCGTAAAGCGATTCAGTACCGTAGGCAGAACGCCAGGAATGAGGCTGCCGTCAGGATTGATAAGAGGGCCTCTGGGTTATGTTAACCTAACCTGAGATCACGTGAGCATGGCACGGCAGTGATGTAGGTAAAAATGTAGCTTATTTTTTCACCGCTACTCTTCCCCCTGAGTGCTCGTATTCGTCGGCCTACTTTTGTCCCGCTACTCGAAACTTCCTTTCAACATTACAATGTCTTCTATAGCCACATCTGTTTGAAGTCTATTGTGCGGGGTAAAATGTAAAGGTTGCCTAAACTCTCCTTAGCAAAGGCGGCAGATTGACTATAATACTCGACTGTGGCGTTTAGCTGGAGGTGTGTAGTTCCGGCTCAGTGTGTCCTCTTTGTCACAATGACAATGTTGACTGAGGCACAAAGGAGCCTTATCGGAGCATAGGCAAATATTTTAAATCCTCTACTCTCTTTTCTGTTTGAGCATCAGATAGCTCAAATGAAAGAGCCGGGCGCTGAGGTGGCAGGGCTTAGTGAGATACAGTAATTCTTCATTAATCAGGATGCCTTTTTCATTATTAGCTTTTTGCTTCATGATTAATATCACACCCCCTCATTAAAGAGGATTAAATATTGCCTCTGCAGCTCGAAAATCTGACTTTACCCAAACCAGTGGAAGAGAGAGAACCGATACAATGCGACTGAGGCTTTGTAGTCGGTCATTTCGCTTACGATAATTGTTAATATTCACAACTACCCAGTAAAGGTCAGAGACTCTGTGTAGTTGTCTTTGTCGTACATTTACATAAAACAACAGAGTACCTGCATTTACTTGGTGTCCATAACATTTATAAGAAGTCTTGGCAATGCAAAGCTCTTCTCTGCTGTTGCACTCAATATTTTGTAGTTTTATGTTCTTGACCTTAGTTAATAACTATATGTACTGTATTATAAATACTGTATTGTGTTTCTGGGAACATTGCCCTTTGATAATTAGCTTGGCAGCTGTTTAAATACAAGCCTAGAACATAAATGTATTAAGATAAAGTAAAATGTGGATGACACAGAGCATAAATGAGACAAATGCTTTTAAATAGCAATATTTATGCAAATGTCTTTCAAAGTCTCCCTACCTCACTTTCAGTACACTCTTAAAAAGGGTGTGTTCATTTTAACACACTGTTTGTGTTATGCTATTTAACATATGTTTTATTTTTTAACACATGCTGTGTTGATTTTGTGTGAAATAAATGAAAGGGACAACACAGGTTGTGTACCACAAAGTAACACAAAATGCGTTATCCCAGAAATAACAGAGATGTGTTCAGTTAAGGACAACACAACTTTTTTTAGAGTGTATTTGGAGAGGTGTGTTTTGCTTTCTTTGTTGCTTTCTTGTTTGTGGTCAGAAACTTTTGAGTTCATGAGAAATGTAGAATCCCTCAAGATGCATTTTAATAAGAACTGAGATGTCTAAAATGTTTCTCTGTTGCATAACTGATACAGCACATTTCTTAAGTGCAGATTATGGCACACGTCGCATATTTTTATGAACATCTTTGTTGTTTGTTTTCCTCTAGTTGGTGTTGATTTTTGGTCATCGTTGTGGTTTGTAAAAGAAAAAGCAGAGCAGAATTGTTCCTCTGCTTATCACCACAGCCTGTAGACATCAACACTTTTATCTACAATGATAAGATGTGTTTCTATTGACTGGCTCTTGTTTGGTCTAGTTTGTCTGTAAAAACACAGAGACTGCAAGTCTGTGAAGCTGATTGGAGGTATGGCAAAAGAAAAGAAATAGTGACTAGCTTGGTTTGCTACATTATGTAACTTTATATTAAGCAGTGTCAGTATTATTGTTTTTAACTTACACAGTTGTAACTAATACAGTATTTGTATGTCTTAGACACTACTTTTGATTTGCAAAATTTGATATTTTTGTTTATGGGTATGTGGCTGTGAGCATATGGTTGTATTTGTTCACATTTATTAATACATTAGCTGACATGAACTTACAATAAACAATACTTTACAGTTAACCTTAATTTTTTTAATCTTAGTTTGTGTTCATTTTAGCATTTACTAATACATTAAATTAGAAGTTGTAACTGTTGACATTAGTTAATACAATGTGAACATGAAAAATTGTATGGGCATAAACTAACACTAACAAAAATTTTAAAATGCTGAAACACATGCTGCTTATTGTTAGTTTGTGTTAGCTAACGCATTTAGTAATGTTACCAATACAACCTAAAGTGTTATCTTTGCTACAAAACACCACTATTTAAAATGTTGTACTTCCTAATACTTTGTGTCTTTGTATTTGTACAGTATGTTTCAAATAAGCAAATTTGGACTAATGTGTCTTTGGAAAATCAATATTTAAAGAAGGCTTTTATGCATTATAATTGCACTTAATGTTAACTGTTTGGAAACGTCACACACTTGTGCCTTTAACTTAATACCAGGGATTTCAAACATGATCATTTTTTTCCACTTGTATTTAGTAAGTGCCCATTATCTTTGATGAGCAGTTGATCTGTACAGGTGCCACACTCTTGAACTGTTTGCAGAACGTTTAGAAAATCTGTTATATAACATGCTTGAGTGTTATTAATTTAAAGGTGAATTTGCTTATTTCTTTATAGGTTGTTTAAAGGAATTTGTAGGTGATCCTGATTTATTTGCAGCATTTACATGTATATGAAGACTTACCCTAATTAAATGTTCATTAAGGGAAACCTGCAGTAAGTGACAAGACACACTGCTTTGCGCATTTTAAAGACTCAATAATCAATAATATAAAATAACTATAACAATACTTCATTAGTGTACACGTTAACAATGATAACATTGTTTATTTTAAGCTCACACGCTGTAGTTTACCAGTTTCACAGAAATATGGATAATGGATATATATTGGCTGTCAATTTTTTCCCAGTTCATCAGCTGTTAAAAGTCGACTAAAAATCGAACAATATTGTTTCTCTGTATTTTAATTGTACTTTTGGTGTGGACTTCTATTCTCATAAATTTGTAAAGTTTGTAAAACGTTATAATTATGGTTATAGTTAGCATTCGGGCATTGAATCAACCCATACTTTTGTACCTTTTGTATTTGGCCAGTATTTTTATGTTAGCAAATTAGGACCAATGTGTCTTTATGCAGATGATTGATTAATGAATCTATTCAGCATAGAAGCAATTCTGGTGATGAATTAGATAACGAATGTCGCACAAAACAGTGAACACAGTGGACTCGAGTCTTACTGCTGGAGTTTGGAATAGATGAGAATGTTCAGTGCACCACAACGTCTGGCCAGTACTGTGTGTATCCGATGTCTACACCTCAAAACCTGCTGTTTAATTAAAAGTCTTTTAAAATCCAAAATTGTCTTGTTTTTTTTCATGTTGATAAAAACTAAACAAACTGAATTGGATTATACTGTACTTAGACAGTGTGAATCAGATATCACTAAAACTTCTTCAGATTTCCACCATTTAAACAGTGTCCATAAGGCCTATGTTTGAGGTGGAAATGGTATTTTAGTTATTTGAAATGTAATGTTGTTTAGTTTTGTAATAGTTTTATTGTAACATATTGACATTTGAATAACTTAAATACAAATAGGTTGCTGCAGAAAAAAGATTTAATTTTGCATAATTTCTATTTAATCCCACAAAAAAAAGAAAGTGTAGAGCACCTCACAAGAGCCATTACCTACTATATGATTGTGCTATTTATCATGTCATTCCCTTCATTATGCCACAGCATCTCTTTCATTTGCATTCAGGCTATCCAGAACAAACTCCACAGTTTATCAACGAAATGATTAAAAACAGCAAATCAGCAAAAATGGACTTGAAGGCCAGTGGAGCAAGTGAACACAAATAGGCCAGGTTAGTAAACGACAAGGAAACTTCTCCCTTAGACTACTAACTCTCTGTATGTGCCTGTTTGGAGAAAGATATTTCAAAAGAACGATAGAGCCATCATATAAGCCTCTGAAGATATTCTCTACTGACAAATCACAAATATCTTAAGCCCTAAACCCAAATTCCTATCCCAGAGATGCTAACTGCTTCTTATATTTCTGTGCCCACCAACTTGCATCTTAGGAGTTGGTGTTAATAGTATATGGATTGTGCAGCAATTCATCTATTAATGTTTCTATTAGTGGATTTTGTCTAAGAGGATTATTTCCAGGGTTTGAAATGATTTTTTTACTCAAGCCAATTCGGCTATACATTTTTAAATTACTGGCCATTCAGAAAAAAACTACAGCCATGTTTATTATAAAATCTGTATTTTCACATTATTTAAAGGTCCAGTGTGTAGTTTTTTGGAGACTCTATTGACAGAAATGCAGATTTGGCTTACACAAACACATCCAACAAAGTCAGTGAACATATTTTATGAAACATCATTTATGAAACATAGTAAAATGCTAAATTGGATTGTGATTTGACCGTGTTACCCGTAGATTTTTACTCGGTTGACGGGTGTTAACTGATTTCCTCTTTTCTCGAAGTTTTATTTAAATGAATAGATAGAGACCCATTATGAGTGTAAAATGAGATGGAAAGAGAGGTGATGAAGGTTATTTTGGTTGGGCTTTTAGCTTGTCCCCATTTTGGCTTTGGTTTCACAAACAATCAATGGCACTCATCTGTGAAGTCACAAATTGTAAGTATCATGATAAGAAGAGCAAAACAAACATGGGCTTTTAGCTTGTAGATCTTACAAGAGAACTATTTACCTCTCAATATTTAATAGCAATGTTTTTGAGACTCATTACATAACATCTATGGGTTTTCTAAATGTATTAATTATGTGTTAACGGAATTTTACTACTGTATAGGGTTGTCATGGTACCATAAACAATATCTTACGATCCTATACCAGTTGAAGTATCACGATGCTGTGCCATGTTCATAGTTGAATTCTACAGAATAAACTAAATTTCTTTGATATACAGATCTAAATGAAACATTTTATATTTACTATAGTAAACTATATTATACTGTACACTGCAATATTTTGTAGTAGCCTATTAATATTACTATATAGTAATAGTAATTTGATAAATTGTAGAAAATACTGTATACTTTAATATCTACTAGTGTATACTGTACGAATTTTAGTAAGGTTTCCTGTAATAAATACTAAGTACACATTTTTCACCTGGGAACTAATTCAAATATGTGACAAAATGTATTCATACAGCAATGTTTATAAAGGGATACGCTAGGCTTACTTCAAATGGGAAACTAAAGCGGCCAGGTGGCGGCAATTTTTTATTCATTCAACCAATTCGTTCAAAACGGTTGATTTATTCAAGAACAAAGCAAGTGTCTTTATGAATGACTCACTGAATCATTATCTCGTCTTTCAAAACACGGTTTCGTTTAGGAGAGAAACAGTGCAAAAAGGCAGATGTAAGTGTTTAAATGAACGATAATGCGCATTACTTACGGTACTAGGATATTACCATTTATAAAACAGAGCGGCATCGCGGGTATTTTAAACCTTCAGCATTGCGATGCTACCGTAGCACCGGTACACCGTGCAACCCTACTACTGTATGCCCTTTATTTATATACTTCCTATAGATTATTATGTCAAAAGATGGCAAAGTTTCATTTTTCTATCACTTTTTTCTATCACCACATCTAACAGTTTCTACTCTCTCTGAATTTTTTTTCTAACCCAAGGCTTCCATAAGTAATAACAGTTTTACAGTTTGCTTGTATACCTCCATTTCCCATTCAGGTTTTCTCTTTCTGTTTCTCTTTTTGATATATGCTCTCAGAGGGAGGGTCATAACTGCATAAAACACTGAGGCACTCTTCATAAAGACAGAAAACGACCCATTGCCCCGCTGTTCTGCGCCTGAATGTCTGTTGGAGAGCACAGTATTATCCACTTTAGCAATCAAGTCTAGACTTAAGTGACTATGTCTCCAGCAGAATAGTGGCTGTTGCTGAAGCATCATCTCGACCCTCTCTCACCTGATCTTGACAACTCTGTTTCCTTTTATATCAACTTTATTGTTTCGCAATGGAAAATTTGCCAGAGAAAATTAGGATGAGTGCTTGTGTCAGACACCCAAATGGAAGAACGTACAGTACAAAGAGGTTTCGAAATATAGATGACATGGTTCTTAAATTCATTTTATGGTTGTTGTGTAATACGAACAGTCAAAAACACGCAATACAAAATGCATCCATTCTATAATGAATTATTTGTGATTGTCAGAATTGAGAAAGCGTTTCATTATTCTCAAGACACTAAAGTGATAATGTTTAATTAACAAATATGTGGTTACAGATCTATGTTGTAAATTGTTCCGACTGAATAGCACCAAAAGCGTTTTGGGCATTTAATAAAGTAACAAATAACACCCATGTGCAGTTTGTCAGCAATATTTATTAAACCATATGAAAACTGAATTAATGAATAAATGATAAATAAAACACAAGCATAAAGGAGACTAGAAGACGGAAAACAAGCACAGATCTGTTTTGCTACAATGTCTGTGAAGACGGTTGGAGGGGGTTGGTGTGTACACGTACTGACAAATGAGCCACTCACCCCAAACTTACACTGCAATAACCTAAAATAATGGAAGCTGACCTCTGGGCTGTCACCCTTATCCTTACATTGATTACACCGGCGCTGTGGCTGTACTCACCTGCCCCTCATGCATACATTGTATCCCTGCTGTCAGAAATGGCTGTAACAGGAACATGTTACTCCTGCATGACTGCACCCCAAGTTTCCAGCATGTTCCAAGTTGTGCTTAGTTTTCTGCAGTAAAAAGGTGTTACGTAGAGTCAAGCCATTGCCAATCCTCTGGCTCATTCATTTCTAATAAACAGACAAAGTGCTTATTGTGATACTGTATCAGTCTACATGACAACCTCTGTTTAAGCACTGGCCCTCAGAGTGTAAGAAAAGTGTCATGTTAGGGACGCTCATGGGGCAATTATGTAATTACATTTGTGCCGTAGCTATTGAAGACGAACCCGTTTTTTAACTAATGCCATCTAATTGAAACATTTTAGATCATTTGAAAGATCTTGCCCAGGCTACTTTTATGATGTAGGGTACTTAGGTTGTGCCTTTAAAACACGTTTCAAAAACGCTTTAAAGTACAATAGCCTTTTTGTGAGTTCATTAAAATTACATAAATGTACGCAGGAAGTAGCATTAGAAGTCAACGTTTTTTAAGTTACCTCCATCTCTCTCTGAAACACCTGTGCAGGCTATTCCGAAGTATAATTTTACTTCAGCTAACTGAGCTCAATTATTCAGCAAATGTGTTTTCATCCTTATGGCTTATATCACTGAGATATTAAGGAGCTTTACCTTTTTTGTGCATCAGTGGTCAAGAAGGAAGCCTGTCCCTGTGGCTGAGCCTCCACTGAAGCGTATTTTATTAAAAAGGAGGATGGGCAGAAAAAGACAGAAATATGCAAGCGATTAATTCTGCTCTAACTTCACTGCCTGACCTCATTAGCTGCAATAGACCTTTGAGTGCCCCTTAAATGCCCAGTTAACTGGCTATACAGATGATCAATGTCGAATATCTCAATAGGGGAGGAAAAGTGCTCAGTTAAGGAAAAAGCAGGAGAGAATGGCGAATGGGTAGAACAAGTGAATGCAATGAAAGACAAATGGAGACTAGCACTAGAAAGGTGAAGTAAAAAAAAGGTTTAAGTTTTTTTGAGTAAGTCCAGGGTGAAGTCTAGTCTTGAGTAATTGGAAAGGCTCTGGCCATATAATCCTGGTGATGATTGGTCAATGGCCGCGGTTAATTTACAGTGAAGAACAGATATGACCTCTTCACTGAGCTGCTATTAGTATCACTGAATGGCACAAAATGATTTTTGTTGCATACAGCAACATTATTTTACGGTTTATATATATAACCCAGGATTGTTATGGTTAACAAAAACTATTTAAACGTGTGTTAATTGAAAGAAAAGAAATAGGCCTAAATATAATTTGAAAAGATTAAACCAAAAGTAAGATTTAGAAAAAATAAGTTTCAGAAGTTACATGAAAACTGTCTCTCTCAATCAGCACTCTAGGTTGTGAAATGGTATAGACGGTTTCAAAGCAACAACATAAACGTCACTGCGTATGCACGCTTTTGTGACCCAAACTTAACTTCCAGTACACGTTTGCAAAGTATAGAGTCCCTGCAGATTATTTCTGATGACAAGCAAAAGAAATAGCAAGTAAATGACATTAGCTAGCAAGTAAATGTATGTCTAGTCAGTATTATTTTGGGTTACCAGTAAAAGATTTATTGTTCTACTTAAGTCAAAATGTCACCCACGTCACGGATGGCCTGGGGGTGAGTAAATAAACAGCAAATTTGAATTTTTGGGTGAACTATCGCTTTAACTTGGCTAAACTCAAATGCAACAAAGTTACACGACCAATTCAATAAATAGTTTATTTAATATAATTATTTTTCAATAAAATTCAACAAATAGTTTATTTAATAAAATCAATATACAATAAAATTCATCAAATTGGTTATTTAATACAATTATTATACAATAAATGATTCTAAATATAGATGTAATAAAATATAAATAGTTATATTACTATTATATTACAACTAGCCAGACCGATCAACGAACACAGGAAGATAACTTCGGGACAGACGTGTATGTCCGATGAAACCGACTATATTGTGTGTACATGGGTTTGGGCACTAGTAAGGACCCTGGTTCACTACACTTTGGGACACTGATGACTTGTTTTCCCGTGATGTCAGAAGTTTCACCACTGGTATATATCAACTGAATACTTTGCGACAGTAAATACTGGTTAAGGTACATTATGGAAAACACTGCTTATTCGGTTACATATCTGTGTATCAAATTTTAATGTTAGCTAGGTTGTATTGGCTAGCAAAGTTGTGTTTTATGATGTTTATTGAGTTGGCCTGTGTGATTTTGGTTAGACAGCTTCAAAATTTCTGGTTTCACGTGATCTCTGGTAAGGGAACGAATTTCAGGATTTTGCAAATAAGACTCTTAAAATGGCCAACTCCCTGCTCAGTGCCTTGACTACTGAACAAGGGAGCTGATTGAGATAAGACTTGGCTCAGGATGAGTCACCTGCTGATGTCATTGGTTGAATCATACAGTTTCTAACAAGATACACACTAACTGTCTTACACTGTGGCTACAATTCTAATTAAAACGACTCCCTGTGGCCTCCTCGGGCCTTCATTGTGCCGTGTGGGCTAATTGTTTGAGATCAACCACTTGGACATGAATCAAAATGGCTAGAATTCAAAGACCAAAGGGTAAGGTGATGCACAGGGCACGTTAATCAAACGAAGGGTCAACACAAGAATACTAATGAAATGTTAAAAATATTTTGTTTTTCAACGCTGAAGCTTAATTTTCAGACAAACAATGCTCAGTTCTTTGTAAACGGCTCCAAGATAGGCGTCTGTGGCAAATCTCCAATAACGAGCATGTCTATAATGTTCACAGTAAATGCGTTTCCACCACTGTTGGCCCTCTGCACTCTCTTAATTAAGCTTAAGTGTTTACTCGCTCTGTGTGTTGTACAATGCCAGCTAGTAATAGGCTCTATAGTCCCAGTGGAATGAATACTGTTATGAATCTGGGACTTACATTACATTTTTTGTTTCCTTTCTCAGCTTGTGCCACTTGGTTATTATTTGCATGTGATATTTTATTCAAAGGACATATTGCCATGCATGAAAAAGCACAGTAATGAGCTGATGCCTTTTGTCTCTTATGCAATCGTAACACGATAACTTACATTGAGAGACATTATGAATATTTTGAAGAAACTTGGCATGGTTCATCAATTGCACTGCTTTGATGATTTTTAAAAACTTAAATATTTTACCTATGAAAATCTGTATTCTTCACTGTATGAATGCTTTTTGTCCGTGCTGAGCGTGAAGAAGTATTTTCCCTTAGGAATTTGGCTATTCAACAAAGTTAAAATAACACATATGGCTCCTATAGAAGTGTCACGGAATGTAGACTGGAGACTCTGTATTTTATTAAACAGATGATACGGCAATGGGTTTCTGACAAAGTCTTTGTTACCAGGAGTAGATGAACAGACGAGGTGCGGATAGCCAGCCGCTGAACACGGCGAAGGGGGAAACTGGAACCTTGGGGATCACAGAGAGACACTAAAAGATTTGTAGACAGAAGACAGGTAAATCCGTGGGATGTCACTGAGAGGATGACTATATTATATTCAAAGTCTGTTCTCAACCAGATTGAAGAAAGAATTACTTTGTGCTATTCATTTTTGCTTCTGTTTTTCATTTACTAGTTAAAAGTCATTGTATTCCATTTGCCTGGTCTATCTGGGAAATAAACATGTAATCAAGCAAGTTTAATTATGATGTTTCAGCATTTCATTACACTAAGAATATTAAACAAACCACCAAGCAAGTTAACATCATTAACATCATTTTACCTTTGGGTCAACCCTGTGGGTTTTGAAACACACATTGTCTAAGAACAGCTGAAATCTTAATTCAATTGGTGTTTAGACATGCAGAAGCAATGACCTGCCATGCAGTGTTGGGAGAGCTTGAAACAAGCTAATTTAAAGTAGAAAAACTACAGTTAAGCAGTCAGTCTCACTGTATTTTTCTCAAGTTTGCACTGCAAACTTTGGTTTGTAGGGTTGCTTTCGAAGATGTTGTCAACATAGCATCTGTTCCGAAGGATTGCGTTTAGATCTACCTTGCATAGTGTTGAACTGAGAAAGCTGTATTGCATCAGATGTGACCCCCCCACCACCCACTTCAGGGTATTCCAGTATTTACTATGATCTGTTTGTTTCAAACTGAAATTCTTCGCAGCATCTGCGTCCTCATTGATGGTTTATGAGAAGGACCTGGAAAGTAGAAAGTGCTGTTCGATGTGGACCGTCGCTTCCTGCTGCGTTTGATTCTGTGATACACTCTCCACCAGCGCCTCCTTCACTTGTTTTTGCCGGTCTATCAGAAGCTCTACAAGCAGGATGGTATTACTTGAATGCCAGGTCAGTAATGACTGCCTTGTTTTCTCTCCCACATGGATGGAAAAATGGTTCTGCTGTGTTCTTGCCTGCCAGCTCTGAGGAGGTAATGACAGGTCTTTTATCCAATGACAGGTAATAAGGAGTATGAGCTCTTAGAGCAAAGAAAAGAAGAGTAGGAAGTAAACAGGTAGATGGGGAAAAGGGTGGTTGAAAGGTAAAACATTATGTAGCAGGGAGAGAGGAAGCTTTTAGCTCTCACAATTGTGGGCAGGGGAGTTTTGTCACTCTGACAGGATGTTGACATCTCTTTATAGCACAACAATGATCAGTTCCACACATTGTGCAATGTATCGTTTTGAGGTAGATCTCAATGTCTGTATTTTCTGAAATAGTGTTTAACCTCATAACCTGGGAAAAATATTTGGGCATAATGTTTTATTAAATGATTAGAGGTTGTTTAGACAAAGGCACTTGTTTTGCAGTGAAATGAGCCAGCAGTTTAATTGTGTTTTATTATTATTTATTGAGTTTCCATTCTCTTTACTCTCCCCCAATCTTGGGACGCAGTGCTGCTGAACTTCTATGACTCAGGCCATGGTAAAACATCTTACTTTACTCTAAAAAGCCTCTTAGACCTAACAGCCCTGCCCACTGTGTCTGTCCTTGCATGTTCTGTCACACTTGTAAATAATTAAAATGCAACGGAACAGAAGTCCACTGTTCCTAACTTTGGCCTAAAACAGAATTGATGTAAATGCCACCACACTGAACTTTACTAAAGAGCAGGAAAAAATTAATAAAATGTTGTGTCAGGGGAGGAGAAATGGGTTAATTGATACTTCAGAGGAAGTTTAATGAGTGATGAGTGTAATAAAGAAAGCGCAGTACACAGGATAACCAGAGATAGATGGTCCTGAAATCTAACACATGGCGGTTGAATCCATTTGAGGACTTTGCTGGTAAATTAGAGCATTCTAAGAAAATCGTCCAGTGTATTATATTAAGTGCATTTTGAGTATGACCTTTGCATTGCTATCAGTACCAACTAGATAGAGATAGAGATGAAGGACCGCCCAAGAAGACATATGACTGACAGATAAAGCAACCAATCACGTTTCGTTTTGTGCCGCGTCATATTAATGGGTGTAATTCACGAACATGTCAAACGTTAACAACAGCGATGTTTATCAGTTTATACCGTGAATCTCACATCCTTTTAAAATACCAGTGTTTAGTTGAATTTTCATTGTAACCGATTGTAAACACGGCAGCTTCTTCGATCAGACGGCTTCTTGTTGTTCCCAGGTGGACCGTTAAAAAACGCGACACGCACTTCTCCCGGAAATCTGTAGAATTTAACCAATCAGAAGACAATTTCGGTCCATGGGTGTGACGTCTAAGCCTGAGACACCTGACAACGTCAATGTGTGTAGACTGAATAGAATAAATTTGTGTTCAAAATAGAAAGAAAATAATTCTAGGCTTTACAGCAAGTGAGAGAGAGTAAATCATGCATTACACTGTATAGTGTAATGTAATGTAAGTCACTTTGGAGAAAAGCGTCTGCCAAATGCATGAATGTAAATGTAATGTAATGTAATTGTAAGGCCGATTAAAGGGCAAGAACAAAAAAGGTCAAACTTTATTTCAGTCACATGTCACAGAAAAAAAAACATGTCACAGAAACGCATAATTTTGTCAAAGATCCCAAATTCTTCTCCCTGATCCATTCTTTTTTCTACACATAACACCAAGCAAGACTTAAAAATGTTAAAAATGACTCGAATTTGTTATTTACTGTGGAACATATTTGTCACTTAATTTCAGCACAAATTGGTGGAAATTGAGCACCATGGCAACGCTTGTCTGAGGATGACAGAGCAGTATGTGTTAATTGCTAGTAAACAGTAACCAATCATCATGGGCCTTGACTCCCTATCTCTGTTTGACCAGACTTACTGGAGCTCCTCCAAAATCCAAACAAATACCAAAACTGAACGCTTATTGTTATAATCAAGAGTCTATTTGAACCACATTGCCTGAATTTTTGAAAATGTCCGCACTGCATTGTTGCGAAAGAAAAAGCAGATTAACAAATAGATTCATGCTTTTACCTGAGATGTTGATGCTGCAATATTCCCATGAGCAGTGCTCCTTTTCAATTCACATAGGTATTTCTCTCACTCACTATGCAAGTTTCCCTGTCACCTTTAGGAATGATACTTTTTGGCGAGTTGAGCTTTAACAGAGCTGCCTGTCGCCATCGTCAATATAAATGCAAATGAAGATCAGGGATCCGTGAGGCTGGAGCATGGTTTTGTCATGATAATATCTGGCTTGCAGTGGAGGGAGGTGGTGGATCAGGTATTGAGCTGTGCGTGATGCCTTCGGCTTTGAAGATCTGAGGCACATTTTCTGAAGTGGGGCCACATAAAAACGTGCGGGCATGTCTTATGGTCAGAGAGAGGGAGAACCCCCTGCTTTGATTCGGCATATTGGAGAATAGAGGTTCAAGTAGGGAAAGCCTGAATGAAAACAAGAAAGCCGAAAATGTCCTGAGGGTGCATCTGTGTATGCAGTTTGAATGAATGAGCATGTGTGTCAATGACTGTATTTACAAAGTAGCAGAGAACAAGCTTTTGAAGTTTGCGAGTAATCCAGGAAAAAGCTGATGGGATGCACCTTTTGTGCATCTGCATTATTTGATATTCCGACTACTCACCAGTTACCAGTTTCCATAACATTTTCACTATAAAACACTGTTGTTGACAATATAGCATGTGACGGTTCCTTAGTTTTGTCAAACCTTTTAAAAACACTGTAAATCCATAGGATTTTCATCCCAGGATTTGGACTATAATGAGCTTTCCTGTTCAGTGGACTGCTCGGTTTTTCTGTCAGATACTGTCAGGTGCATGTAATTGAATGCTCTCTAAATTGAAGCCTCGCTCTGATATATAGATGGCCCAGGGAACCGTCCTGTTGTGCCAATTCAGGCAGTTTGACAAAAAACCTTGCTAAAGGCCACACCATTACCAGGGTGATTTTAAACATTTCTGCATTCCAGAACCAAATCCCCTGGGCCTTGGTTGATCCACAAGCATTTCTACAGAAGCCAAAAAGTTTTAGACTAAAGCAAGCCATCCTTATTTTCCCGTAATCCAAAAATGAGATGATGTAAACTTGTGCATATGACTTTTAGACGTGCCACGGTCAAACACAACTTCTGCAGAATTTCTGATGTCCACTTATTCAAGTTATCTGAGAAGGACAGTTGAAAGGGACAAAGGAAATCTGAGCCAACAAGTCATGTGTTCGTCGGCCTCTGATTTCACATGACTTATGAATGCTCTTGCTCTCTATAATGAGCACCATATATATGTCTTTGAGCCCATTTTCGTCTTTTTCCGTGCCTGTTCGTGTTAATCTTCTTTGCTGTCTGTGCACTTTAAAGAGAATGAGAGGTAGGGGTGAGTTGAGGGTTAGAGGTTATTGGCAGATAGAAATAGATTGAAAGCAGTTTCCGTTATACATAAGAGGAAGCAAAGTGGGGGAAAGCAGACATAAGAGAGTTAGTGCAGTTAATCACATGCTAAATCCTCGCCCCCAAATCAGGGGTCAGAATATTCAGGGATAAAATCAGACCTATACCTTAATGCATATGGAGAAAGGTTTGGTAGAAATACTTGAAAAGGAAACACTTAAAAATGGATGTTGAAATGTTACCTCTGCAGCGTGTCACTTTTTATCTAGTGAATCAATATTACAGGAGCTAAAACTAAAGTTCGCACTAACTTAGTCTCAGCTTCAGGCAAAGCCAAAGATCAGAAATCATGTATTTTAATCCACCATGATGAAAAGAGAACTGGAACACTCATGACACTTACTTGATTTACTCACTGAGTGCTTTGGGGTTTGGAGGTTAGCAGGCTGTTGCAATGAGTGTTTCTCAGTAAAAATATAGTTGTTAGATTTGCCAAGGTTCATTGTATTGTGTCTTAATAGAGTTTCACATGAGCTGCAAATCTTCTGGCTTGTGTCTTAAAGTTTGCTAACAAATTCCTGGAGCACAGCTGTACTGTGTGTGCACATTTTACTGACTCTTTTATATGAATCTTGAATATCTTGAAGAATATATTTGGCTCCATTCAGGATGGAGAGAAACTTTGACCATGAGGTCAACAAATAGGTTTAATGTCTTTGGTGTTGTCTGCAAAACCTAAAAATTTACCATAAATTATACAAGCTTCCACTTGACCACAAATGACCACTGTGTAAAAATGCTGGGTTATTTTAAACCCAGTATTGTGTCAAAAAGTGACAAACCCAATCGTCTGGTTATAATAAAATAGCCTAAAATGATGGGTTGTTTTAACCCATTGTTGGGTCAAACATTTTCTGGGTTAATTTAACCGATTGGCTTTTTAGAGCCATGCAGCATTTAAAACTTAATGGAAAACAAAATTTTTGCTTTTTGTTTCACAAGTCTCTTTATAGTGGAAAAGGTTTTTAGACTACGAAAGAAATGGTTCTCTTAAGAACCCTTGACTGAATGGTTCTTTGAAGAACTAAAAACGGTTGTTCTATGGCAATGTTGTGAAGAATCTTTTGTAGCACTTTTATTTTTATTAGTTAAGCATAAGAACATATCGTGTTTTTTGTCACCAGTTGAACAGAACTAATCAGAACTTATCACTTCTTTCCTCTGTTTAATTTATTTCAGTGACGTTTGACCTCTGACTGCTGAGCAACTGGAAGAGCCAATGGCAACATTAACACCATCTTCTGAAAGGTTTATATGAGCTCTTGCACATACTGTACTGAACGCTTGTAAAAAAGCAGTCTGAATGACATAAACAAGCTTCTCACAGCTCTGCTCACAAAAGCTTGCCCGCTTTCATATCCTCTCTCCCTTTCTCTCTCCAACTCTATTCTTTAGATTTTTTTAGACTAATGATGACTGAAATGAAAAAGGAAATCATCTCCATATGCCTCTGTAAACAGAAGCTCCTCAAAGCGGTCTGTTTTCCCCAGCCGTTCTCCAGATGGACACAGTAGGGAGGACAGGGAGATGGTGGTAGTGGTTGTGTGTTTCTTGGCTGGAATTGCAGTGGGACTTCTTCAATTTCAGCAACAGGTCTCTACTAATTTATGATGTCTCACGATGTATTCACCCCAGCTGTTCCTTTTGTGAATGATAAAATGAACGCATGCATGTGTAATACGAAATCTCATTTTTCTTTTTTTGTTGAAGTTAATGACAACTGTTGCTGTTTGTTAACAAAAATAGCATAAGATAGCATTTGGAAGATAGCTGGGTGTGATGCACGGAAAGTGCTAGAACTAAAAGGGACGATGAGGAAAGGGGAGGGAGTGAGAGATATTGAATGATGCTGATTCAAGGCTTTGACCCGCTGTTTTAGTTTCAGCATGCTGAGAACAAATGTAGGTAATCTGAGCATCCCCAGTGCAAATAAATAGCATGATGTGTCCTTTTTCTGAAAAGAGGAAGAGAGAGCGAAGAAAAAGAAAGAGACAGTCCCACAAGGAGTAAACAAATGGCAAATGATGGTTTCCTTAATCATTTAAAAGAGCCTTTGTCAACAGGACACCTTGCATTTGGCACATACATTCTATCCAAGCACTTTTGAGGCATCTCTTCATTAATAAACAGCTTTGGCATTGGGTGTCTGAGAGGGTCTTTTTGTCATCTCTAAACCTGCAGCTCCATTTAAAGTGTCTATAAAGCACTTAAATGATGCCATGTGGCTATAAGCTACTTTTAAACTATGCTGCTTGCATAGCTTTATAATGCCATAGGTGAACATGAATCTAGAATATCTTGACATTGGGACAGACAGATGCAGGGTGCATTATGAAGCTGTGAATGGAAAACATTTTATGGTCATGTTTCACAATGTGTCCTAGAATCCACCTTGACACGTTGCTTCAAAGCCTGTCACACACTAGTCATGTATGTTTATTTATAAATTGGTGACCCTCACTTCCACCTCTCTTCTTTTAATGTCAGAGTGATTTTTCCTCCCTGGTGCCTGTTATTTTGAATGATTAGGGAGCTCGCAGCAGGGTACAAACCCTCTAATACCCCTTTTTATTTAAAGCCGGTAAAGAGAGCTGCACATCTGGGTGTCTGTCCACTGAGGCAGAGATCTATACATTAAGCCCAAACAGCTTTTTCATTATTAAAATATTTTATTGAAGATCTCAGGTTTAAAGAGGCGTTTCACATGTAATGGGGAGTTTTTCTGTGCTTGTGCGTCTTTCTCTCTCAGCAGATTCTGCTGGCGAGCGGGGTTACATTACCACGTTGACCTCTGTTTCCTCAGATTGTTTGTTGCAGATTCAGATAACCCCGACAGATGAAACACGAGTGTGGAGGAGTCCTAATTGGATGTACTCCTGACATCGCTGCATTAACACAAAAGGTACAGCATTCTGTTCTGAATCCAAAAAAGGCACTCTTGTCAATTGCATCTTGAGAATCACAAACTCAAACACACATATTTAATTAGATGTCTAAATGGGGACTATTAATTATAATTATGATGTTTTGTAATATGATTGAAGTTTTAAAATAAAAACATAATGTTTTTTTAAAACATTTATTATGTTTTTTATACAGTAGAGGCCAAAAGTTTGGAAAGGCTTGACTGAAATGTTACTAATTGTCTTAAAAATCTTAAACATCTGAAATTATTGAAGTAGACAAAAATATAATTGTGGCAACATATCAGTTTCTTTCATGACAAAATTTTGACTTAATTATTGATTTTTCTTTTATGCCAAAAATCGTTAGGATATTAAGTAAAGATCATGTCCAATGAAGATATTTTGTGAATTTCCTATCGTAAATATATCAAAACTTTTTGTGAGAAATATGCTCTTCTAAGGACTACATTTGGACAATTTTAAAGGCGATTTTTTTAATATTTAGATTTTTTTTGCACCCTCAGATTCCAGAGTTTTAAATAGTTATATTTCAGACGAATATCATCCTATCCTAACCTAAATTATATATCAATGGAAAGCTTATTTATTCAGCTTTCAGATGATGCAAACATCTCAATTTCAAAAATGTAACCTTAAGACTGGTTTTGTTGTCCACGGTAACAAATATGGTATTTGTTTTTACAAATAATGCAGTCCCCAAAAAAATCATGTTTATCATTAGATAAACATGATTTATCTCATTTATGAGCCATTTTACTAGTTACAACCTCTAGAAAAACAGACATTTTTAAACATTTGACCCTCTACAAGTGTAGATGAACAGCACACACACACATACACATTTCCTGTTCTGCATGTTTGATATAAAACATTTGTCTGAAGATGGATGCCGGCAATATAAATCTGCCCATGTCACAGTAGGAAAGAACTCTGTTTCGTATTCAACCTTGTTCAATTTAGCATAACAAAAGCAGTGGAGAACCATCCTCAAGACAGAACACGAAACCATCTGGCTGGAAAGTGCGGCAAATAAAAATTATTAGCTCTCTCTGTCTCATCCAGCCCAAAGTATGAAGACATACACAGATAAATTGGTTTCTTTTTCTACCGCCTCTGCATTTCTTTTACCTTATACTAAATCTACATTGAGAAGTGAGACATTGGCTTTGAATTGTGCTGTCCTCTATGAGGTAAATAAATTGAATTCGGTAAGGTCATTGTTAAATTATAAAATATCAGGAAACAAGGCAAAGATTGAAAATTCAGGTTGGGAGACATTGTGAGGGTAAAACTTATGCTCTTACTGTAAAAAACTCTCTTAGGTTTTCAAAGGTGGAGTTTTTCTCAATCACAAAATGTAATGACATTTTGATCTATTGACATGAACCTTTATATCATAAGCCTCTTTTAGAGGAACCCATTAAGATGAACAGATTTGTGAAAGGGCCAAAAAGGCTTTGGGTGCTTTTTACATTTTCAGATAGGACCAAGAACAGGGTGTTCAAAAATAATTGCTTAGTTTGTAAAGTTGAAGACCAAGTTGCAAATTCAGACTTTTTTATTTAACTATAGCAGCACATTTATCAATACAAGAGCATTAAAAGCAAGAGTGTAATTTGTGGAAGTAGAAATGTGGGTGTGCCATTGTGTGCTACTAATAACTTTCCAATGTACACCAGTTCAGTGTAAAATACAAAGAACAACAAGATTAAATATTTGAAACCTCTTGAATTTAGAACAGCCTCTACCCAATCCTTTGACAAACTTTTGCAAAGAAGAGTTTAATATCAGGTCACTCGAGGAAACGTCCATGTTGGAGAAAATGAGAACACACTGTGAATCAAAGCATCTCTCTTTCAGTGGTTGAAAAATAGCATGGAGATGGATGAAAGGCAGAGAGCCCTCAGCTGTGTTGTTTTAAATTGCATTGCAGCCTACATCTGCTATGCCACACATTAATATCACATTGCCTGCTCATGAATTAGACAGAAATCCTGTCACCCAGCGACCCAACTGGCTTTTTTTACTCTTGAGACTGCCCAGCATCTTCCCAGAGATCATAAATATCTAATTGTACTTTCTGCTAAATGTTGTGGAACAGAAAGAGAGATGTGAGATTTTGGATGATGATGACAACGGCTAGTTGAAAGAGAAACCTTAAGAGACCTTTATCCATTTCTGTTTGAATGTCACGAAGAAAAAGGCCCCTGTTTAAATGTAAGTTCTTCAATTTGGTTGTCATGTGGAAAACTGAAAATACCACATTTAGCTTTTAACTTAAGTTTCTCACAAGCAATAAATGTGTAAGTGAAAACAATGGCACAATGAATACTATGGTACTTGAAAATACAGGTTAACTTTACGTAATGTAAAGCCTGCAGATAACACATGCTATTATTTGTGCACAGGGTCATTGTCATGTTAGAATAGAAAAGAGTCCTGCAAATACAGTTTCTATCAAATTAAAAGCACATCGAATATCATTGTATGCTGTATGTGTAGTGTAGTTTTACTCATGCCATAAAATCTTAAACTGACAGATCTGGCTAGTGCCATATTTCCATTTACTGGGTGATAGTGATCGGAGTTATTCTATAAAAATGAATTATGAATAGCACTATGAGCTCATTATCTCATTCTGTGTGTTTGTGTTTGGACATCTTCATACAGACATAAAAGAGTCAGAGTGTAGTTCAAAGATGAGCATTGTTCGGTGAAAGCATTACGCAGTGTAAAAGGTTTAGAATTGTTGTCACTAAGGGTAAACACACTGGCACCTGCCTCATTGTCAAGGACAAGCGGTTGACCTCCAGGTGAGGGACACGAGTGGTTGGACAGAAGTGCGGCATTCGGTTAACTCTCACAAAAAATATTGAGAACTGTTGTTGAACTACTTGACTGATGAGTATCTTCCTACAGCAGAAGGCTAGATTACGGTTCAATCCCTCTCTGCCTCTTACACTTTCACTAGCTCATATACCATCTTATGTACGAGTACCAATACATTGGTAACCTGCAAAAGCCTAGTTTTAATATTGGTCTTGCCCCATTTCTCCCTTTATCTCCATCTCTTCCTTTCTGTGTTGCTGAAGTGCTAGTAGGAGTGTAAGGGTGAACAAGTGCTACATTATTGGCAGGCAGGCAGCTGGGAGGGAGGGCTGTTTTAGGATTCAGCCAGAGAAGCACTCTGATGCACAAGCCTGGGACTCCAGGGACAATGCTGGATTGGTGGTCTGATATGGTGACACGTCCTGCAATTCCATGTGAAGGAATATGCTTGTTTTTGCTGTAGCACACGCAGCACATTTACATTTTGTTTTAATGAATTATCAATTTTTCAATATAAGATGAATTTTTCACATCTTTGGCTATGGTTTCTGCTAAAACACTACATTTTAACAACATCTTCTCTGACTGCAGCCTTTTTCAGCCCCAATACTGGAACGTTGTAGGGTGGAAACAGAAGTAATGAACCTGATTTACTGAAATAGTTTTTTTATTTGACTGTCACCATAAGAAGAAATGCAGATTACCTCTGTTATTACAAGAAGCAGAGGCTGGGATTACACAGTCTACAGTCAGCGGAGAGAAAGATTAAATGTTGTACGCCTAATCTGAAGGTTTGAAGGGTTTCGCATTAAAATAAAAACGACTTTTGGCTGTGACCGTAGCTACTTTAAGAGCTGCTTGTTGATCTCGTAGAGTAAACCGCATGAATCATTAACTGCCGTTTATTTTCTGGCCAGTCGTTTGCTGTGGACATCGTTTGGAACGGTTTTCCTCTTATTGGTCGAGCCTTATGCTGATTTGAGAGACAGAGAGTTAGTTTGCTCCCAAACCCCGTCGGTCTGTCAGTGGTCTCGCGGGTTTGGAGATGCCAAAGCGCCTCCTCGCTGCTCACGCGCTCACACACAGAGCTGGAACTATCCACTGATGCCTCTTCTTCGTTTAGGTACTTTAACTGCTTCTTAAAAACGTCGAGGGAATCCACTGACATTTGGATTTTTTTCTATTTCATTATATTTTTGTTTCGAGGACATAGACACGGGATTGTTTTGTGATGGGCGGTGGAAACGAATCGCGGATCTTTTCTCTTTTTATGGAGACCGAAGTGAGCATATTTCCCACTGTTGAAAGCAAGTTTTATCTTGATAAGAAGCGTATGGTCATTCAGAGGATTCTTTAGGGGGGGACGGATACTCGCTCGAGAAATACTGCAGAAAATTCTGCGGAACGCAAAGATTTCACAACAGAAAAGGGGTATTGTGGTCCGCAACATTGGATTTTACGTTTTGGTTGACTGACGCAGCATCCTTTGGAGTATCTTATTTGGAGATTTTAGACCTTTAGCTACATTTCGGAGAAATAAATCGAATCTTCTAAAGCAAAACCAGACAAAGTTATGGAGATGGTGATGAAATAAAACCTGTATCTTCTGGTCAAATGACCACTTTCACTCGTTCTCCAATCTGACCACTTTATTTATGACATGGAAAAACGGGGACTCTACGGTGTCTTTTATTATTTGATTCTGAATGCGCCCCTGCTATTCTGTGTAAATGGTAAGTAAACTTAAGCAGTCCCCGATGTCAGAGATTTCCACTCTCTGTTGCGCATTTACTCAAGTCTATTGAGAGATGGCAGATGCTGTTTAGTCATTCTGAAATTAAGTTTTTCTCTTTTTATAGTGATGCTGAATTAATATTTGGTTAGGTTAGAGTGATTATCTACAGTTTTATCGTGCCATGTTGCACGCGGAACCGTTAAATAGATGTGTACGTGTATAGTTGAATATCCTCCTGTGTAAAACGTAGGCTAATAAAAATAAACGTTATTTTGTTTAAAACGACTGACAAAACACAAATGCCTGCATAGCGCATTTTAAACAGGCCGATTTAGTTTCTTTGTTCGAATGATTTTTTTGTAACAATTATCTGTTAATGATGTGTTTTCTTTATTAAGCCTCGTTTACTGAAGTGCCCAAAGATGTGAGTGTCGGGGAGGGCGAGGACATAGAGATGCCGTGCGCTTTTCGAGCCATTGGAGTCTCGCCGTTCTCTTTGGAGATTCAATGGTGGTACCTCAAGGAAGCAGCCACTAAAGAGCTCGCTCAAGAACTTCAGATTAGCGCTCCGGCCAACAGACCCAAGGTAAATGGCCTTTAGTTTCCCTTAGGAGACGCCTGAAAACATGCAGAGTTTCTGATGGGAGACCTGTTGTGAAAGTTGCACCAGGGGTGTTGTTTGACGGCCGCAGTGGGATGCGACGATGTTTCACATGTTCACATTTCCCCTGCGTGTTTCTTTAATGTATGCCTTGTGATGAGTGAACCCAAATAAACGCCGTAATGCAAGTCTTTCAATCAAGTTGGGATTTGTGTATGGGGTGGGTATTCGGTGGAAGGATATGAATGTGATGTCATGCCTAATATGATATAAATGCACAAAACCATGGAATGGATTATTGTGTACGATCCTTGTACGCCAAAAAAAAAAAGGTGAAATCGCACATTTCTACTAGCGTCTCTCTATTTACTCAAGCGAGCATCAATAGGACATGAATAGATTTAATTCGACAAACCAGTAAAACAAAAATTTACAGCCATATGAAAGATGGGCTAAGCCATAAAACGTGAAAGGAAAACGTATGTGATACGGGCAACTGTTGCTGTCCATGGTGCTGATGTGAATGACTAGACCTCTCGTTTATGATTAACTGTGAGGCTCTATCGAGCTTCAGCAGTAGTTCCCTATTCGTATTGTGACACGAAAAAATGAATCACTTTAGCTGCCTGTTCATGTTTTGATGTGATCTGTTACAGGTTGCCCACCGGGACGCCACAAAAATAAGCGTGAGTATTCCAATGATCATTTTGTGAGCGTTTTGAGGAATTATCTGACAGAATTAAATACAAAAATAGTCCATGAGATGGATTAAATGGCATGAAGTGTTATTGACACGTGATGCATTGCATTAATATATCACAGATAGATAGATCATTTGTTGATCATAAACAAATACTGTCTAAAGTAGCCTAATACATTTGAGCATCTTATATTTATGTATATTTATACATAATGTATATTTCTGTTAGGTGAAATCAAGTATTTTTCAGCTGTTAATAAAACGTTAAAGATGCACACACTAAATTCAAAATTGTACTTTCATTCTGTTGTTTTTAATTAAAAAAAATTGTAATGACAATAAGCTAATAGAATTTCTTTCTGTCTTAACGAGCAGACGGTAAGAGTCCAGGGCAATGCCATTTCCCACAAACTTAGCCTGTCGGGCGTCCGGAAGGAGGACGAGGGCGTTTATGAGTGTCGGGTTTTGGACTTGTACTCTGATGAGACTC
The DNA here is from genome assembly GCA_026939265.1 of Oreonectes daqikongensis. NCBI lineage: Eukaryota > Metazoa > Chordata > Actinopteri > Cypriniformes > Nemacheilidae > Oreonectes > Oreonectes daqikongensis. Next base: position 3,460,263 of record JAOTQM010000343.1, on the reverse strand, counting down.
AGGAAAACAAGGTGCAGGCCACTCTGCGCGTGACCCCACGCGAGGGAATGCTGGCCGAGGAGGCCGTGTCGCATATCCAGAACCGATGGCCGCTGAGAAACAGTAACACAGCGACGGGTGGACGGGCCACATCCGAGCCGGGCCAGGGAAAACCCCGCGTGCCTCCGCCGCTCGGAATCGGACCCGCTCCCGCATCAACTACCACGACTGACACTGCAGTCAAGTCTTCAGCTTCGCCTCGGCCGGGCAATTCATCCATCCTGAGACAACAGCACGGATCCGGTGAGTGAAAGTGCAACAGCGACACTGAGTGGTCAAAAGAGGAACAATAACAAGGGTGTTTGGAGCTTAATCGAGTGAGATTCTAATGGCGTTTTGTTGGTTTGGGGGATTTGCTGGATACGTATTTTAACGACGTGAAACGAAAGTCTTCTCAATTGACGGCCATATTTACAATGGGCAGCTATTTCTGCTATACAAGACGAAGTTTATGGTGGAAGATATCTACATTTCTGGCTAGGGTCACAAGAAAAAAACATATTTCTGCTTGTGTAATATATCATGCAGTGAATTTGTACATTCTGTTGACAAACAATTAAACCTGACAACAACTGTAACATAAAGTTTGTTTCTTAAGCTCAAACTGCACTTACAGGTTGCTACTGCGTTTTACCTGCTGAAAAAACAACAGAAACCCAATATAAACCATCACAGAAATTGTACCATTATGTACCATTTTTCTGTACCAAACAGAAAAATACCATTATGAAGTTGAACCATAGCTTTTTCCATGAAGACAATTACAACATTCCTTTTTGTAGTGTGTTTTGGATATTTTTCCAATAGGATTTAATGGTGTTCCATTGGTTCTGCCTAATAACATCACAACCAATAGTATCTATCACATACCATTAGCACCATTATTGTTTTCATTAAATCCAATACCATTCCCATTATAACTGTTCAATCTGTCACATTTCTATTGTATTTGGGAAGGGTTCTGTTGTTGTTGTTTTCAGCAGGGTTGTACTCTGCACAAATTCTCTTCATTTGTCTTTAATGTTTGACGATTGCCTTGTTTTACTGGCAGGCAGGTTTTCCATTCATAGTAAAACAATTGCACCATTTTGTTATTATGGTGAAACATCTTGAATGACCTCTAGCGATTCAAAGTTTATTTGGGTGCATCTTTGATTAAATTGGCAATAAGAGTGTACTATTGAATGTGGCTCTTGCATATAGTGAAATACAGAATATTGAATTGTTTATCTGTACGCGGTTGAGGACGATAAATCCCGATGTTATTACCAGCATTATTCGGTACATTCTGTTGACATACCTCAGAGAGCTGTCTTTTCTGTGATTTGTTTTGATGTCGATGTGTGTGATGGAGAGGCATCACATTTTCAAACAGGCACAAACGCACACTAATCAATGAAGCACATCTCCGAATAATCACATTTTACAGTCGCTGCTGGAAGGTTTAATTTGATGCCTTGCCGTATCAAGCTCCTGTCTGCTCAGCAGGCAGTCTGGGAGAAAATTGTATGTGTGGAGGTGTGTGTGTGTGTGTGTGCGTGTGCGTGTGCGTGTGCGTGTGTGTGCGTGCGTGCGTGTGTGTGTGCGATTGTTTATGTATCAGTGTACTCTCTGTGAAAGGCAAAAATCAGAAGATTGAAGGGAAGCAAGAGGAAGAGAAAGTAATAAAAGCGCTTGATGACACTGCCTCTGTCTGATGCAGGAAGCAGCGCTATGGTGTGTTCTGTCTCAGAGCATCAGTCCTCACCCTTATTGTCTCTTTATGACCACAGTGTGGTGTGACAGTGAGGTTATCAAGACATCACCTTGTCTCTTTAACTCTGGCCCTGATGTCAGGTCCTCTATTTATGGGGCCTTCGGTGGGGATTTAGAGGCTTGTGTGTGTTTTTGACTCTTCGTTCTGTCACCGCAGAAGTGATTTCTGCAGACAATGGCGGACATCAAGTCTCTAGTTGAGGTGTTGTTTGTGGCTGGATGCATTACCCTGCTGGTAACATGACTAAATAGTGTGGTCTTACTGTGGACCCTATTATTTTACAGCATTATTCCAACATCAGTTTACACTTTTTATCAGGTTGCAACCATTTTCCCTGCAAACTGTGAATTCAACTGAAAGAATTTAATGCATCTTTGTTCATTTAAGAAGGTGTGAAACAGCAAGTCTTGTTTGAAATCCTAATTAAACGGTGACACACAATGTTTTTGTGATCATGAAAGTGTATACACTGTACATACATGTATAGGTTTAAGCTCCTGTGAGAGTGAGTGTATGTGCGCCAACATGCTCAACCAGCTCTATCTTTAGTGCAGTCAGGCAGCCATTTGGTGAACATGTCGGACATTAAAAGGGCCAGTGCATTGAATCTCTATGCCTTATCCTTCCAGGCATTATTTCTCACCACCTCTATGTCGGTATTTAATAGGCTATATATTGGCTATTTTGTTTAACCATTAAAAACCATTAAGACAATTTTCTGTTTAATTAGCTGGACCATTTACCTTTTCTAAGAAATACGTGCATGGCATTGTTATAGTCTTCAGTCAATGAACTGCTATTTTCTTCCTAAATTCTCCCACAGTTGCATTTTTAACCAGATATTATGCATTTCTAATTCATATTATTGCTATTTGCAGATTTACTTACTATAAAGTGGGATATTATGTTACATTTGGACAACATAATATTTCATAATTGCTGGACATCATTCAGTTTAGCATGTTTTATTGAATATGATGCTGAATAATGAACACTTTCATTAATTGTTGGATTATTTCAACCCAGCATGGGTCAAAAATGGAAAAACCTAACCCTTGGGTTAAAAATGTATCTATGCTGGGTTGTTTCAACCCAAAATGTTGGGTGGTTTTAACCCATTGTTAAACCATTTGCTGGGTTAATTGAACCCAGCAGTTTGGTTTGTCCATTTTTGAGTGTCTGACTATAGAGACTATTTATATCTGCCTTTCATAGTCAGAAAAAGATTGTTTTTTTAGTTAAGAGCTGGTTAACTTATTTGTCATTGAAGTGAGAAGGTTAAAGAAATCTGAAGGATTTTACATCTAAAGGATTCTGGTCATGGCGTCATATTTTGTCTTACTCTCTCTCTCTCTCTCTCTCTCTCTCTCTCTCTCTCTCTCTCTCTCTCTCTCTCTCTCTCTCTCTCTCTCTCTCTCTCTCTCTCTCTCTCTCTCTCTCTCTCTCTCTCTCTCTCTCTCTCTCTCTCTCTCTCTCTCTCTCTCTCTCTCTCTCACACTCATACACACAAACCTACTGTTTTGGAAACGTGCATCTGTCACTTTTCCACAATGACATTTCTTTGAGTGGCAGAAACAATTAATACTAAAGGAATGCCATGGGCGGGAGCTGATAAGCGTGCCTTTCTGCATGGTGTCAGGTGCATCAAATTGCCTCTTGCTGTTTTTGCTTTCTTTTATTTTCCCCAGCAGGGCTGGATGGCATGTCTATCCTGACTGGAAGAAGCAGATAACCATTTTGACTTAAAGTATTTCTTACAAACGCATTTTGCTCATTGTATTTTGGCTCATGGGTACAGATTTCCACCGAGCCAAAATACAATGAGCAAAATGCGTTTGTAAGAAATACCTTAAGTCAGATTGCACCAGGGTCAGAAATTAAAACAAAACGTTTTACAGCTGCCACAATTATAATGAAATATGAAAATGAAGGTTGTTCAGATCTGATCACACATCTGAGACTTATATTCCTTGTTTTAATCGAAGCGTTGAGTTTTACAACAAGCAGAAACAGCGCTTGCACGTACTGGCCAATCAGAAGTCATCTCTGCAGTTTAAAGATGGCTTTTGTTGATAATATATTACTATCTATAATATGTCATTATTCTTATTGACTAAATAATTTATTAATACAATTAATTAATTATAAAATTGCCCTTTAAAGATTAAAAAATGCCTCTGGAAATCACTTGCCCCTTAATGGAAAAGTTCATTTCTGTCCCTGGATTACTCTCAGAGCATTAAGCATAAAAACGCATCTCCATGTAGACATGGTTTATAACTAAATGCTTTTATTGGTTTCAGCATACTGTTTAATTATTTCAGAAGCTCATTTCATATTAATGCCATTGCTTCTGGGTTGTATAATGAAGCTGTTTGTGTTTGCCGTAGTTTTAATTGATGTTAAAATTCTTTTACAACAATTTAGCAAGTTTGACTAATCTAATTCTATAAGTAAATTATATATTTTACCCTAACGTTTTGCTGTTTGTATCAGGAAAAGAGATAGAGCAAGCGAGGGGAAATTGAAAATGTTTGGAAGGAATCCTAAGTAACCTTAATTTGGCAGCTGAGTACATTTTGGTAGAGAGACAAATTAAGAACTGCACAGAGGTTGAGCAAATTAAAAACAAAAATAATTACAATGAAGATAAAGAGAGAAAGACGTGAGAATATCCGAGGATCTATGTGACTACCCATAATGCACCATGCCACAACCCCAGGTGACCTTGTCACCCTGATAAGTTTATATCTGTTTTAATCTCCTCTTTGTTTGTGTGTGTGTGTGTGCATCAGTGTTTTTCAGAATCCTGTTCCCTCTACGCTTAATACCCTCAGACATCAATCTGGTTCTTTCACCTGTAATCAAATGGCAATCCCGCGTGACAGCGAGCGCAGGAGGTTTGTTGGTGCGATGATTGTGTGCTCGAGGGGAGAAGCCCAGTGTTTAGTGCTGCTGGACAGCTTTCACACTTTACTGATGAGCCCAGTTTAACTGCAGACCCCCCACTGCAAACATGCATTCGCTAGATGTGTTTGTAGATTGTAGCTGAACATTGTCACTGTGTGGAAAGCACTTCAGCACTCTGGGACGCGTGTTAATTGTTTCATCTTTGTTTCGGTCATATTGGGACACTGTGCTTAGTGGTGTTCCTGCTGACTACACGAGGGAAATCAAGGAGAGCTTTGTCTCAATCTAGCTTTTGTTTAGCGAATGACTCACAGAGAGAGAGAGAGAGAGAGAGAGAGAGAGAGAGAGAGAGAGAGAGAGAGAGAGAAAGAGAGAGAGGGATGAAGGTAAGCCTGAGCATTGAATGTAAGACAGCAGAGAGGATTTTCAGACCATGAATAATAGAAAAATTGTAGCTGGTTAGGAGGTAACAAAATAAACAGACATTACATTAGAAAGTATGAAAGCTGACCAACAAAGATTGTTACTGACTTGTATCTGACATTTCAGTGATCTCAGTGTGTCTGGATTTTATCCTGACAGTCGTTTTAGTTATTATGATAAAGAATAACTAAGTATAGAAAACACCAAAGCTAATATTCAATGGTGCAGTATTTGAGAACAGATACTGTATTGATGTTCTTGGTGTCTGTTTGTAGGTGCACTGGCTAAAACAAGCCAATTATCAGCATGAATAAAGAGTGTGTGTTGTCTCTGTGTGGTCAATAATCCCTCTTTTCCAGACCCAGAATCTTTTTTTTTTGTTGCTATAGCTCTACTCTTGTCTACAGGGAATAACTGTCACGCTCCTCCTTTTACCATGTTGTGCCATATAGCTTCCTTTATTGTGTTTAGAAGGTATCATGGTTGTGCTGGTGTTCATACAGTACCAGTGGTTGATTCACCAATGTCACATGCTCAAATAAAAGAAGTCATTTGCGGGTATTATTGATTCACAATATTAGTCTCTGCATTCACAGGCATGCTGGTTGGACATATTTATGCCTGCAGCTTAAAGCAGAGTTTCAACAAAGCATATTCAATTGGATTTGGAGGTGTGTAGAGCGTGCTGCTGAAACACTATTATTCCCTGTGAGGAAGAGGGACATGCCCTCAGCTCAACAGATATGATCACACTGTAACCCTCTTATCCTTCATCTTTAGAGTCCATTGCTTCAGATCTCTCAGTGGGCCCTCGAGGGCCATTAGAAGAGTTCATAAGTGCACCTGCTAGGATCGTAGGGGAGTTGAAAGAATTGATAAAAGCAAGAGATGTTGTGAGGTGAAAAATGAAATAAGTTATTTTCTATTGTAAAATATTGTGAAACTGGGCCAGTTAAAGAAATTTCGCTTTTTACTATGACTAGTCCACACAAAATTGAAGCCGTAGCATATATGAAAGCAAACGCTGAGTTAAAATGCGATAGGAACAAAAGGCTCAAATACTTGTGAGAGGCTTACCATGTGCTGTAGTCAAACCGCTGAGGAAATGCCAAAACACACACATCTCTTAAATGTCCTGTAACATCTATTTAGTAAAACAAAACAATTCAGACTATGTTGTTGATGGTATACTGTGATAACTAAGCTAACCATCTCTACAACAGCATGAGAGCCATAATCTTTCAAAGGTAACAAAAAGTTATTAAAAGTGGCTGGGGTGTGTTCATTTAATGTGTTATTAAGTGAACAGACAGATTAATATCCTTTTATGGAGGGTTAAGTGAGGAAGAGGAGGAGATTATTGCTGACATGTGAGTAATGAGCTGGACTCCGAATCCCTCTGCGTCCGTGTTGACTGTAATTATTTCCACAGCAGTCAGGGTCATGACTTTGGCATTTTAGCTGATTTGCTCGTCTGTTCGGGTATTCACTTACCCTTGTTTAGCCTAATCTCTTGTGTATCTAGATTTCGATTGCGTGCGGAGTGACATTGACATTGAAGGTCAGTTAATGGAGGATCCGCTGAATCAATTAAGATTTAAGAAAATGGTGAAGAAATGTAGTGGAACGTTTTGAAAATTGCTGGTGAAGTGATGGGATTGACATATGGCAATGGATATTAGGATCTGGGTCAGATCTCACATTAACTCTACACACTATGGGTATTTCTCATCTAAATCTTTAGTTCAATAATAAGTGCACTTCCCTATGAGTTATCATTATAAGTTGTGGCATTATCAGTGTATTGTCACTCTTTAGAAGTTGTATTTATTTATCTATATATTTATAAGATCTTTAATTATATTTGAGGAATATACAGCTGTGGAAAAAAAGACATCACTCCAGTTTTACCTTTATCAGCATTTATGCATGTGTTGTGGCAACTCCAGTCAAGTGTTTGTTGGATTTCAATAGAAAAAAACTTGAAAGTTACCCAAAAGCAATATTGGGGAAAAACTGAAAGAATGTAAAGATGCACGAAAGTTGTGGAAAAAATCTGGCTTATTCTATCATAGACTGTTGTTTCTTATATGCAAAAAACTGAAACGGAACACTTTGGTCAAAATGACAAAAAATCTGTAAAGACAAGTTCATATTTATGTTTTAACAACACAATACTAATCTTTTTAAGGATCAGTTCAAAAATTAGTCCACACATTTATATTAATAAATCTTTGCAGTAATGCCAAGAAGAACCAATTTTTGGTTCCACAAAAAACCATTCTGTCGAATGTTCTTTAAAAAAACATATTTTTCTTACCTTTCTATAATCTGAAGAACATTCTTTTACCACAAAGATGTTCTTCGGATATTAAAGGTTCTTTATGGAACCATTTAGATTAAAAAAGGTTTTTCTACACTCTTAAAAAAAGGTGCTTTAAAAGGTTATTCAATGCCATAGAAGAACCTTTTTGTTCCATCCTTAAAAACATTAGTATTAATGTTTAAACATAAATATAAACTTGTCTTTGCAGTATTCAAGATCTGCAAACAAACAGATTTGTTGTCATTTTGACCAAAGTGTTCCGTTTCAGTTTTCTGCAAATAAATGCAAATAAGAAACAATATTATGCTTTTGGAATTTTGGGAACATGTTGTCTCTACTTCACAGAATAAAAAAATAATATTTGTACTTAAACACATAGCTAGAAACTAAATTCCGAAAAACTGAAAATAATTTAGTAGTCTCTTTTTTTCTAAATGAATATACATGCATGCACATGGGCAGAACAAGTGCATATTTAAACAACTACAACAAAGATGCACAATATTACACATCTGTGCTGTTAATAAATCGTAGCCTTGAAATTATAAGGTTCTATCTGACACTTTTGCCACAATTGAGTTATTCACATATTCTTATTCTTAACTTATTTGCATTATGTGATGTTTTTTTTAAATTGTGTACTTTTTTTAGAAAACAAAAAGGTTTTATCTATGGAGTCAAATGGAAGACAAAAACCTTAAAGCTCAATTAGACATGTATTAATGATGGTTCATATTCTACATGGAATTAGGGAGTGGAATGATTCACAACCTGTGTCTTTCATTGGGGCCTTCAGCCTACAAGATATTATTTGTATTTATTTTTTTATATTATTTATAATTTTAATTGTAATTTTAAATTCAGTTATGGATATATCTATGTGTTTTTGGGAATAGTTTTTAAGAAAAAGCTGAAAGTGATATGGAGTGCCTCTGTGTACACCCACGCTAATGTTTGTCTTTGAAAAGAGCAGCGTTTCTCAAATGCTTTCCTATGCCAACCCAACCACCCATGTAGGGGACACCACCACCTTCTTACCTCTGCAACAATAATGATAAAAGAAACTTCCAGTGGTGAACGTGTATAGGTCATATAGACACGCTTCAGGAGATCACTGTATAACATGCTCCTGGAGCTTGTGTGATGTCGTGCTTGCGTGCTGTGCCGTAGTGTACCTGTCACGGGCAGCCTGGCACACTATGCTAATCTGTTTGGGGATGGTGGGAGAGTTAGAGTAAAGAAATGCAGTCAGATATGACCACGGGAAAGCCAGAACTGCGGAAAACAGACGGCCGTTTCACACTCTGAAAGTCAGGAGCGCTTTGGCACTGTTAAGCAGCGACTCATTACTAGTGTGTTTTTGTCTGTGAATGTGGGTATATGTCCATATAATACAGCTGTGTATTTGTGTGGTTCGAATATATCCAGTCTGGTGTAATCGTGTGTTTATTCCACAGTTTGTTTTGGTACTACTGTGTGTGCGCCTTTCTTTGGCTTGAGGCCTGTGGGATACTGTTCTGCTGTCAGTCAAGAAGAGAAAATGTCATGTAGGTCCCGCACAAAGGGCAAGGTGCTCCCCTGAAGGTCCAAGGGTTCCTCAGTGCTCCCCACTGGGAGCTGTAGCACATTTTTCACCTCCAGCAGTTGACTGCATTAAAATTGTTGCTGAAACTGTGGAGTTACTGAATTCTTTGTTGTTCCTGATACGGAGGAATGAGGCGATAAGAGTAAAATTGCTGAGTAGTGTTTACGAACGAGACATCTGAAGGACTTTGGTAATGTGAAACATGGCCCAGATGCTGAATAAGCCATAGATGCAATAAACAGCTTCAGACTAAAAGCAAAGAAAGTAGATGCTATTTTCTAGATAAATGCATTTTGAAATGAATAATGAATAATATGGTTGGCTATTTTCAAGGTACTGTGACCTAACAAACCTTTTTGTCTCTCTTTCTCTGTTGCTGCTGACATTTGCAGGTTCTGGAACAATGGCAACCACTGAGCCACTCCTTTACATCACTCTGCTGATCCTGCATAAGCTCCTCCCCTTCCTGTTTGCCTACTAAGAGACCACAACCAAACAACTCGCTATTTCACTTTATGTACCAAACGACAAAGGGAAAAATATTACTACATATATATAAATATATATAAATGAATATATCTACCATTATGACACATCACAGAGAGGGATGGGATGTGACGATAAGATCAGACTATTAAAACATTAGAATAATAAAAAACAGCCATGTTCTTTTCTGGGACTTTTCAGATTTGGATGTAAAAATGGATTCTATAAGAAGCATGATGAAAAACACACAAAAAAAATGTATAAAAGAAGTCTATGTGAATTAAAGCTTCACAACTGTGTCATACACACGACTGACATCCATAAACGCTGCATCAGATTTCCAAATACTAGTGTTCGCCTTGCTAAATGCATGGCTTTACTGTTTTATTTTTAAGATTTTACATTTCAATTTCATCATTGTTCTGATTTAACTATATGATGTTGAATAATTAAATCATGAATGTCTTCTCATTTTAATTTGAGGATTTAATTTGTATGATTTACTTTAACATTTTTCCACTTTTGGTTGTTGTTTTTGCATGAATGGTTTCATTGCAGTAATGTCAAACAGGACACTCTTTCCACAAGACTGTGTGTAATATTGTGTATTCTGTTTCCCCACATCTGACTTTTGAGTTTTCGAGCTTTTTGGTCTCATAATGTATAAAAATGCAACCTTATATATTTTGATCAAAAAAGACACGTTACCATAGTTGTTGTTAGTCACCTCTAATAATGTTTATTTTTATTAAAGGTATGGTGGTCAAGATAATACATTCATTTATAAAATGTAAAAAGAAAAAACATTAATATGTTGCCAACATAAGTTGAAATAAAAGTTGTTTCTTTTCTTAAAAAAAGAAGATAAGACAATTATAATTCTTTAGATTTTTACATCACAATGACACTTTGTGTTTTTTATTCAGGTGGGCTTACATCAGACAAGTACAGTACATGATTGTAGTGTGCTACTTCTCAGTCTCAACAAAACACTCTAGCATCACATGGGTGTCATGAACTGCAATATGTGACCCTGGACAAGAAAACCAGTCTGAATGGTCAATTTCGAAATTGGGATTTTAACATAATCTAAAAGCTAAATAAATAAACTTTTTTATTTGGCTGAGATATAACTATTTAAAACTCGCCTCTAAAGTTAATCAGAGGCGCTGCTAAGAAGAAACGGGTTTGTTTAATGCTCTCAATTGTCTTACTGCTGTAATGATGTTGTGGAGAATAGATGAATTCTAAGCTTTACGTAGATACCAAACTTGAGCGGCAGCAGATAGTGAAGTTTGTAGGTGTGTTTCCGGCCATTTTTGTTAGCGATTTTGCTGCATCTACTCACAAAAATAACGTTTTGATATATTTACGGTAGGAAACTTACAAAATATCTTAATGAAACATGATCTGTATATATCCTAATGATTTTTGGCATAAACAACTATCATTTTGACCTATACAATATATTTTTGGCTATTACTACAAATGTCCCGTGCTACTTAAGACTGGTTTTGGGATCCAGAGTCATTATACACATATATTCTTTACAGTTGGATAGGCCTTTAGCTGAAAAACACATTACTCTTGCAAGCAATACTAACTCAGTTCATTTCATTCGTCAAATACACATCACCTTTTAGCAGGGCCAGATAACTCTCTTCTGTCTCAAACTACCCCTGCTCTACTCTACCGAAATCCTCTGATGAATGACAGAGGCATTACACCATGCTAAAGCACTGAATTTTAGTGTCTTAATGGAACCCTGGAACGTGTCGTAAGACAAACCATCTTCCTACTGCCTCGGACAGCCATTGTGTTTATCTCCTCCAGGTAACTGACTTTCACTCACTTTAAAATTCAGGCGTACAATGAAAGGTCATTCTGCTTTCACTGGAATAAATAACTGTTTGCGAACATAAATGAATCCAGCAGGTAAAACCAAGCATCCAGCGAACCATCACAACATTAGCATTTTTTCTTTTTGAAAATGAAATGAGCCAGGTGGCTTTTACTCCGCTTGGTGAAGGCCTCTCCACCCCATCAAATTAATGAGTGTTTGACAAAGCCATTTATATGTGTTGCACAGCATCCGACAAGACCCTGAGTGCTCTCCCCACTGCTGTAAATCATCCACTATTCAAGTAAACCAACTCTCTTCCTCTCCTGCTTCCTCCATTCTTAAGGAAACAGGAACATTGCACTATGGTATTTTTATCTTTATGTAGGCTACACAATAATCATTTGTGTGGTTTCCTCACTAAGCGTTCAGTCTTGCAAATTAGGTCGTGTAAAAATGATCTGCTTTTTACACACAGGGACGCGCAGCAGCACACAAACAAGACAAATATTTCAAATGAAACGACTACAATGTAAAATATTATACATTGTCCTATAGATGGTCGAGGTTTAAAACGAGCAGATTTTTATTTTTATGTACACTATAATAATGCGGGTCGTTATCTCGCTAGAGAAGCGTTCAGTCTCTTGCAAACTCCGCCGTGTAAATAGCAAATACTCCACGGCACGAGCGCAACTGTTTCTTAAAGGGAATGTAAGATGAGACTCCGATGGTTTACTACACGTTTTGCCAAAAACACACCCATTACTCATTAAGAAAGTAGGGACAAACGCGCACGGGAGCACCGACAGTTTTCCCGTCGTTGAACTAGCAAAAGTGGATTCGAACTAAGCGCACGTGCGCCTTGCGCTTTAGACTATGCGCGTAGATCGTTGAAATAGGGCCCACAGTCTCTTACGCTGTCAATGAAATAATGTGACAAAGGCCAAACAGGATGAAGATGCCAGTCACCGGTACAGGTTATTTCTCAGTGGTTGCGCTTTCAAAGCTTTGTAAACTTTAGATCTTTCTGTACAAAGGACAAACAGACAATTATTGACATACAAAATATACACTTGTAAGCGATAACATGTATGTGAAATTTTGTTGTTTGTATTGAAATTGTAGACTGGTGTATTATTACTGTGGAAGAACGGAAGCTTGGTTATTTTTCTCAGGAAATGTAAGCCAAAGTTTCATTAGCTGGCCATAATTGTCTCATGAGAGACACCTGGCAGGGAAATCGGTCAAGAATGTCTTTGTGTCCTTTTTAGATTAGTAATAAACAAACATGTGTTTCATTTAACCAGCATCTATTGTACATTAAAAATAAATTATAAAGCAGATTTTCTCCACATACAATATATTCGTCACTAAGGCATTTTGATCCAGAGACTCACAATGTGGTGGTCATAGAAAATGGGTTAGAGGACATGACAGCTTCAGTACTTAACTGTGGAGACTGTGTGGCTTTTAAAAAGTGAATGTACTGAAATAGATAGCTTGAAGAAGACATTTTATGCAGGAACAAGCAGAAAGGATCATGTTTATCCATTCTTGCAGGACATCAGTCCCACTTTTTAGCAAGGTGAGTAAGCACATGTATAGTATATGTCATCATATCTGACATCAAACGAATTGAGACATACAAATAACCTGTTCATGTGACTCCATTGTAATGTAAATCTAACCTGACAGCTTTGGTGAGCTCTGACCTGAGCTGGTGTATCATCTCAAGCTATTAGAAAATGCAAAGACCTTCAGTTTAAAACAACGTCTAGGATGAAACTCAAAGGAAATTAAAGGAATAGTTCACTTAAAAATTGAAAATTTTGTCTTCATTTACTTACCCTCAAATTGCTCGAAATTACATTTACATTTATTCATTTGGCAAATGGTTTTATCCAAAGCGACTTACAAGTAGGAGAGCATAAAACATTTTGTCAACACGCTAAACAGAACCGATGGTTAACAAGGCTATGTTACTAAGCTGGAGTGAGCAAGGGAGAAAATGAAACATGAAAGAATGAATATCTATTTTTTTTGTATAAACGTCTTTGTTCTGTTAAACATGCAAGAAGATATTTTGTAAAATGTAGGAAAGCAAACAGTTCTCTACTGCTATAGTCAATGGTGGCCAAGAACTGTGTGACCAAGAACTCTAGGGTGAGTAAATGATGACAGAATGTTTATTTTTAGGTGCACTGTCCCTTTAAGTTGCATTTGCTGGCATCAGACAGAAGAGATGAACAAGCTAACTGAGAAAATTGAACACCAAGTAGATCTTCTTCTTATTATTTTTAAAATATTTTATATTAATGTATTACATTAAATAAGATCAAATAAAATTTATATAAATATGTAAAATGTATATTTATTATTCTGGATCAGTTTGGTTTCATTCACCTATGCATTATTTTCGAAAGAAACATTTTTTGTTTAATAAAGAAACGTCAGAATGAAGTACCTTCCAATGAAGGGCAAACGCAAAACAAGAAACCAATTTTAATAATGGTCACCATCTTCACAAGCTGATTTATTTTATTCAGTCCATGTCTACCATTTACCGAAAATATTTTTCTATTGATTAAATGTTTTTACAGACAAAGGTTGAAAATAAAAGAAGACGACGTCTCACCCTGAAACACTGCCCTTGAGCATCACTGACTTTGTTGGCAGTTTTTTAAATGCAAGCAAGCGTGCTAACATGACTCTACGCCCTCAGGCTAATTTCTTAAATGCCTGAACAGTCTACAGCCATATGCCTGGCCTGCATTTATCATGCTGGAGAATCTTGATTAACAGCCATATGCTTCACAAGTCCACATTAAGTGCTTATCACCAAACGAAAGCAAAGGGCTTCATGACCTGCCTCATTATTCCTGGTTGTAGGTAATCAACAATGATACATTTTCTGCCGCAGCTGGAACAGGTGTCGAATAAATAGCATTTCGGTGACACGGGTATCACTCTGGCTGCTCTTAAGAATGCACGGAGGAGAAACAGCTCCTCTAAAGCTTATTTATAGTCCGCCACTTAAGCAAGCGCATTGATCTTCTTTAAAGCATTTCCTCTGTGGCCAACGTCGACTGTGTTCTTTGAATATTAAACTGTGAACGGATGCGAGGTGTCTGGTGCACCAGCCCTTGTAAACATGATTCTCAATTCATCATTCTTGAAGGAGCATCGAAACAAGGTTAAGGGCCTTACAGGGTCACCGACAGTACACTCTTGGAGGCAAATGGCTATAAAGGTCTGGATGCTGTTTGGTGATAAACGGCTGCAAGATTACTTAATCAATTAGCAAGCAGTGCTGTTTTATGGTGCATTGGTTTCTTTTGCTATGCAAAGCATAGCTTGTGCAATGGTGTGGGGATGAGAGAACAGATAGCGCCCATCATCCAAGACACCATAGTCGTGGTGCCAGCACATCACCACCTGTAGACCTGAATTGACCCGCAGAGCCTGGATGCGGTGGAGAAGACGTATGATGTTTGATAGCTTAAATAAATGTTAAAAGTGATAGCGAGTAAGCGCAGACTGCGGAGCCTCAGACTAATCCGTTTAAGCTTAAATCCTGTGAGAGATTCAGGGTAAGATTCAAAACAATTACCCCTGCCAACAGCCTGTGTCAACTATGATTATGTTGTTATTGTCTGATCGGCCCGCTCTGAGCAGAGCTCAGATACACAAAAATATATTTGGCGACAAGGCATGCAGACAAATGCAATGTCAGTAATGAACTCTCTCGCCTGTACACTCCAGCACATCAAAACTTCAAAGTAACGCCTGTGAAAATAAAAAGCACTTGTGCATAAAAATTCACATGTAGATGAGTTATATTTATATAAGGTGTAAATCGATGTTTCAAACAAGGTTTGTTTAAGCGAACTATTTTTTTCATTGTTTGCTTGATATTGTGTTTGTTTCTGCACTAAACAATTTTAGTGTTATTGCTGACCTTTCAGACATAGATTTGACTGAATTGCTTCTGTCTGGAGAATGTGAAGCTATAAAGACTAATCTGGTTATTATGAGATGGTGCAGTCAGCAGAATTTATCTTTGTTAGTTGAATGCATTATGTTTTCTCTATAACTGTCTTATATTTTGGCCTATGAAGATAGATATGAGCTCATGTAAGTCTGAAAAAAGCCTGAAATTTAGCAATGCAGTAAAGCACAGTAGATCAATGAATCCCGACCACTTTAGAAGCGCAGCTGAAGTTTTGTTCTATTGTGCTTTATATTGTTATTTACAGAAATCTGCAGCAAATCACTGCATCACAGCCAATACGAGGGATAAAAAACAGATTTACAGCCTAAAGCACATTAATGATTTATAACTCAGGCCTCTGGAAAGGCTGGGGAACAGAACAAATGGAAGTCTGGGAGAACAGAAATCAGTGAACTTGCAGTGTTTATGCTTATAAATAATAGATGTCAAATTACAGAGAAATTATGATAGCGGTATACTGTCTAGCAGTATACAGTTCAATAAACTGGATGGAAATATAAAGTCTTGTTTGTTTTATTTATGTTTTATTGATTGGTAGTCTTTGCACTTATTTAACTTTGTAGCTTTATAAATAAATAAAAAGTAAAAAATATACAGTCTTGGGGGGGGGGGAAACATTTTCAGTTTTTCTGAATTTACTATTTATATGTGTGTTTAGGTAAAATAATTATTTTTGTTTCATTCTGTGATTCTAACAGAATTTCTTCCAAAACTATTGTTTCTATTTGCACTTTTCTTTGCAGAAAATGAAAACTGGAGAAACACGTAAAAATTGTAGAAAATATGTTTTTTTCAGACCTCAAATACTAAAAATAAAACGAGTTTATATTAACGTAACATTGTACATATATTTAGGAAAAGTTCAAAGTTATTTTTATGTGGTAAACTTTTTATCACAGTTTTGATCAGTCTTTCACATTGCTGTTGGGTGACTTTATGTCACTCCTGAGGTTTGACTTTGTTCAAATTCAAAAGACACTGGACTGGAATGACCACAAAACATCTAGCAATGCTGATTAAATGAAAATTTGGAATGGTCTCTTATTTTTTCTGCCGCTGTATGTGCAGTATATATGAACATGAAGATTACTGCTAAAATTCATGTATGACCATGGGAGCTATGGAGTTATTTATAACCAGCAAGCTGTGAAAAAATACTACTTTTCTTATTTTGATTACATTTTAGTTACAGGTCAAAAATGAATGGGGACTAAATTAGAGTTTCATAAGTTATTTATCACATTTTAAATGTTTTTGTGCAGTGCGGTCTTACAGAAAGAAAGAATAATGTTTCTGTTTAAATAGAACCCACAAAGTGGTTTGTCATTTTTAGGAAGCAAAATATTTTTACTGTTTTAGCTGAAAAACTGTTCAGCTTTCACTTTAATAATTTGACCTCAGGGGGAGCTGGCATGTCAAAAATAATAGTTTAGGCCCCCACCCACCTACTGTGTTCACACTATTACTATTCAGCACAGAATGTTTCACGCTGCGCATATGAACTATGACGATTCTTTGTACGTTTTACAAGACATTTTCAAGCGTAAGGTAAGGTAGCATTCCAAATGCTTGGTTCTTTTCTTATCCAGTGGAGCTTATTCAGCAATCTATGACATTCCAACTGCAGCAAAACTAGAAAAACTGATACAGAGACTTGGAAAGTTTTCTCTTTTTTCCTGTCACTAGAGTATGAACATTAGGTGATTATGTTGACCGTAGGTAAGAGTGTCAGCAGTCATTTCACCGACTCAAGGGGAACTGCAGCAGACAGCAGACAGAAAAGTGTTTGTGCTAGTATGGCATATTCTCGTCCATACCTCCATAACTAAATGAAATCTATTTCCACTATAGACTCTCAAACCTCTCAAAGGCCCTCGTGTCTGCCAGTAAAGGAGGAGCACATCACACAAGACGGCCCTGTTTATCCAAACCCTGCAGCAAGCTTCTGGTTTTTTTTTTTAGCTTTGTCTGTTTCAGCGCTTTGTTAGCAAGAGATCGCCGCATTCATAACCCATCTTCCACCTCATGAGAGATGACAGCTGCACATCTGTTTCCACCTTGGCTTTAAAGGAATTGAGCAGTTAACAGTTTAACTCCACCTGCTGCCTTTTTTAAACTCAGACTTGAAGGAGAACAGACTCCTCATTTAGACGCATGATTGAATTAGTCAACTTTCATGTTATCGCCCCTATTGTCAACAGATGTTTGAAAACAGCGCCGGTGCTGCGAAGAGCCATATTGACGTGGTCTGCAGGCAGTTAGAAAGCATCTGTTTGTGACTTGAGCTGGTTGATCTGCATGCTAACCCAGCTCAGTCCAATATCTGACAGGTTGAGTTCTGTCCAGTCTCTATCATATGTCAAGTTTGTGCTAATATGAGTTATTATATAACATCATAAAAGCTTTCAAGCAAACCATACTGTATGACTTTATGAGCACAGTTGTCACATTGTCCGTTTTTAAGAAAGCATTTAGAATACGGCCAATATAACTTTCCTGCAGCTAAATAAAACTGATTTTACAGAATTTAGTGCCAATCCATCCATCCATCCTTCATCTCTCTCTCTCTCTCTCTCTCTCTCTCTCTCTCTCTCTCTCTCTCTCTCTCTCTCTCTCTCTCTCTCTCTCTCTTCGTCGCCTCATCGCAAATTGTCAAGGGAGCTGTACACCACCTAACTAAGCATAATGAGATTTAAAGATATTATATTAAGAAGATTTTGATTTTAATTTTCATATGCTTATTAAAATACACGACTGGCCACAGGCTCTTAGGACCGGCTCTTTTAATTTAATTTAGACACAGTATAGCCTACATGTTTTCTGTCTTCATAATAAAGTAAATTAAGGCTTAAAAATTAAGTCTCTAAATTACAAACTGTGTGTTTACAGTATGTACAGTATAGACTATTGGAACTAATCGAATGCTTTGGAAAAGTGCATGTGCAAAAATACGATTATTTCTCTCCAATTACACAAGCATCCTGGCAATTCATCTGATATCAGTGCAATGCAAAATCTCATCCTGCACAAAAGGGCGGATCAACGTTATGATTCATACACGATAAACCCGAATGCATTAGTGTAAACAAAGGGACAGCTTAACCAGGCTTATTTGATCTCGATACAACAATAGCCCTCATATGACTGGCCAGCTCAACGCTACCATTCGATCTTTGGCAAACTAATGTGCCATTTAGTAGTCATGGGGATTGTCTCTTCCATCTGGTCATTGTATATTGCCTCAGACATCGCTTTCCATGCCCAACCCCTATTTCTCTATAAAGTCTGGCTTGTACCACATGTTGGTCTATTTAATTAGCTTAGTCACCCTGTTATTCTATTTTGCCTTAAGAAACTTTTCTTCGACTAATAAGCTAATAGTTGCGAAAAGCATGCTTTACTACAATTGTATTTTCAGTGAGTTTACTGAAAGAGCTTTATCAACTACATACATAATACTCAAATGATAAAAACACAAATCTGAGCATACTGTATGATATTTCAGTGGGTTATTTCTCTTCATTATGGCGCAGCGTGCACAGCTGGCCAGGCATGGAGAGCATGAGAAGCCTTTGATTGCATCTTATCTGGTCTCTGTGCTGTGACAGGGATCTGGGCTACAGAGTCTGGCATTAGCGTGACTTTATCTATCGTGCTACTGCACATTCTGAAGCCCATAATTGGCCTGTCAGTCTTGCAAGGAAAAGCTCTCCAAAGACTTCATAGCACTCATTGATTTTATGATGGCAGACATTTCCAGTCGTTAAAAATGCCTTTTCTTTCCCAAGTCTTGCATCAGGCACATGGGCTTTGCACTTCAGTTGGTCGTACTTGAGCTGTCTGACCGCTAATAGGTGCTGGAGAAACGTAGTCGCGTCAATTTTCACAAGAGCGCTACAGCACGTTTTCATTGACATGTGTAAGCAATAATAAAACATGTAAGATTTACAGAGATGGACAAGTCTAATATTCAATACTGAATTAGTGTACCAGAGCCTCGGGCATCTTTCAAAAAATGTGCAAAAGACAGATGGCCCTACAGGCCATTTTCCTCCGCTGAAGTTCAGAGGGTCTTGTGCCAGTCATTTCAAGTGAAACTACTGTCTACTTTAAATCCTATCCTGGCTCCAGGAGTGCTCACAGAGAGGATATTAGATTAAATGAGTTTACCCCATTACACCACCCATACAAATTGTGACTGTATTCATATTTTTATTATCATCCAGCTTTCAAAATTATTTGTATTATGTGTTATTTCCTACGGTATATAATTTTGAAAAGCATAACATTAGTTTTCATTGATTTTGTCTTTAATTGTAAAAAATGATGATCCTGGTCCATGTGGTACAAAAGTGCTTTATTATTTAAGACCCCTGGTACATATTGTTCAAATAATGTGCAGTTTTAACAGCTATTTTACAGTACATATTAACAGTAGCTATTGTCCTAAAGAGTACATTTATATCATATTTTTATGATAATAACATTGAGTTAAAGCACCCAGCTCATAATGCCTGCAAGGTACAAAGACCACAGTGAAAAGAACAGTAATCCCATTTCCTGTCATTAGAGTGGATATTTTCTTCTCTCTGCAGTCCTTGGCTCTCTGAAGCTCTAATCCTTTTACATCCTTTTATCAACCTGATCTCTTCTCTGAGGCTACACGGCATCCCGATGAGCAGCCATCAACAGGCTCGATTCACTCAGAAAGAGCCACAGGTCTCTGCCAGAACAACTGTCTCTCATGCTTCACGTTAACCTTAAATGTAGACATATCAGAAAAGTTTGTGACTTGCCTTAAAATATAAGGTGACTATTTTTCCGGGACACATCCTCCCGAGGTCGCATTCGTCGCAAATACGTGTACATCATCGAGGTTGTCTCATTTCTGTTAAAGGACATTATAAAATGAACATGTGTTACTTTTAAGATGTAATCTTTGTAGTTGCGTTATTATCCTGAAATAAAACCTTAAATAATAAACCTCGATGATGAATGCGATCGACAAATGCGACCTTCACATAATAAAACATTTACATTTCAGTCATTTTAGCAGACGCTTTTTTCCAAAGCGACATAAACCATTGCAGGTATAATTATAGTTACTTCAGTTGTGCAGGACGTAAGTGGAATTACATAACAAAAGCATTCTGCATTCTAGCATCCAAGCATGGGCACTACATCAAGAAGAACAGGGCTGCAAAATGCTTTTAATTTCATTTAGGTGAAAACACATGCCTCCGCTTTTATTTTTTCCTGTCTTCAGAACTGAGTCATTTCCATCTTCCCCAAAACGGCCATCCGAAAATTCATTTATTCTTCACTATTAGATTCATCTAATCAGCTTGTCCCATTTTTTCTGCATGTGACAGTGGCAGAGGGAAATCAGGCCTGTAGTCTAAAGGCTTTTGAAAGCTGTATGCTACTAATGCTGAAGATGATGTATGAAAAGTAAGTGCCTGAATCACTTTGTTCTGAAATATGTAACCTATTGACTTATCGTGACTAGATCATATGTGCAGGAGGTGCTCAGCTGGAGTGGATTTCAGCGTTGGCTTAAGGATATGTGGCGGGTACCTTCTGTTCTGTGTAATTCAACATCACCCAAGGTTTCTACAGTGGAAATGTTTCAGAGATGGTAGAAGACTGATGGTCTACACGTGGATAATAGATGTGCACACACACACACACACCGATGTCATCTGCACCGAGATGTTTGCACCTATGATCTTTGTTGTCTATCTTTCATTTGATTGCTAGTGACTTTGTTGTACAACGCGGTTGAGTGCAAAAGTGAAGAGCACCTGTTTTAGGCACTGCTTAAAGCAATATCAAGAAAACAAATGAACATGAACACACTTAAGATCAACATCGTTGGATGAGAGAAAACTGGTGCACCTATTTGAAAAGAAAGAGCTTCTGAAGTCAGGTTTGTCAGGTTTGATCCCAAATTCTGTTCTTTTTCTTATTTATCAGTGACATCAGAATTTTTTTATTACAAATTATGGTTACAGTTTATTTTGATACATGTCAACTAACACTCATTAATCTGCAACTATGTTTACTCTTATTAAAGTATGAGTACTGTTCAATACTTGTAAATACTTGTTTACAGTCAGTACAATGTTTGTACAATGGGTGATAATCCTCTAACAAATTAGTTATAGTTAGTACAATGTCTATCGTTGACAATTGAAATATAAGTTGATAGCTTAATAATTATTAAAACAATAACTAAAAGCTAATGAGATGACTTCTCATTTTCCCTTTGAAAGGTGAAAAACATATTTTTCCAAGTAACTAAATTGAACTGCAATATTTTATTATATGTTTTTATAATTTTATATTTCAAAATACAATACAAATATGTGTCCATTTTATTTGGTCCTCCCTATTTAAAAAGCTCATAAATCATAGTATCTATTATCTACGAAAGACCCCCGACTCCCAATTAAAATATAAAGTAAGCAAAACCTGACAAATCTGAGCAAAACATCTCATTTGGAACATACTCATTTTCAAAAACAATATAAAATATAGTAAAATGATCATTTTCAAAATGTCTATGAGAAGACCCTTTAATGTATGAAAACAAACCTGTGCGTGTGTGCGTGCGTGCATGTGGTGGTAAACCCTACAGAATGGGGACCAAATGTATAATGTAAACATGATGTTTATTTGAAAATGTAAAAATGCAGAAAGGTTTGTGTGAGTATTAGGTTTAGGGTGAGCGGATAGATTATTCAGTTTGCACAAGATAAAAATAATTACGTCTATGGAAAATCGGCATTAAACATAGAAACCCAACATGTGTGTGCATGTGAAGTGAAAATGAGAAGTCCATTCACTCAGCTCATCCAAAAAGAAACTGCTTCTTGCCAGTTTGTTTATACACAAAGGAAGCTTGGCTGGCACAAACCAACTGTCATCTGTGTGTGTCCTTTTGGCCATATGTCTGTGAGGAACAAAGGAGGTCCCGGGTCTCACTGAGATCAAAACAATCAATGACTGAGAGATTTAAACAACAAAAGAGGTAGTGTTTGGAGCCGTATAAATAATAGATTCGAGAATTCTGGTACCATAAAATAAAAGGAGTATAAAGATGAACCGATTCAGAGGCTTTTTGTAAACAGCCAAGTTAATGCTGTGATTTCTGTAAATAATTTTTGGCCAGGGATATAAGGGTGGTCCCCGCTCAATATGCTAAACCAGCGTTTTTTATTTTTCTAATTAAACTCATGCATATTGGTCCACACATAAACAAGCATAATAGGCCTGCAACCACTTTTAAACCTTTGGGGGGAAATGTTTGTTATGTTTGTGTGCATCCTGAGAGATTCCCTAAGGTATCATGCCCTTCATCTTTAATCTTGCAGAACATCTCTTAAAAAATGTTCCAAACATACTTTCAGCGTTGTGTGTCATTTATCTCAATGGTCTTTACTGGAGAAATATAGCCAGATTTCATATATACAGCCTACTACCATTTATTACTTTGACATCTCCACACTGCTCACATATACACAAGATCATAAATAAAATGTGCCTCACAATATATCATTTCTTATTTATGCGCATTAAAATGAGATGCCGCTACGCACATTAATTACACTCACCTTATATAAAATCTAAGGCATTTTTATAATGAACAATCATCATAAACACTGAGAGGAAAATACCGTTCTGACCACAATAAAATGAAAACTCAATGCACTCGTCTGTGTCCAGTCAGCTGAACCACAGAATAAACAGCTGCCACCGTCTGTCCAGTCTCAACCTGTCAACCCCACTGGAGAAAGAAATCAGAAATATAGTGACATCGCCAATGCCAACACCCTCAGCACTTTCCCTAAGAACCCTCACATCAAACACATCTCAGTCCAAACTCTGGGTGGCAGTCAGCATGTTTGGCACACAACTGTCTGATGGAACATCATTCAAGATTGAATGTCAAAAGATATGAATATATAACACTTCATGTGTCTTGAGGTGACAGTGTGAGATGACACGACTGATAGGGAAAATCTTACATTACGGTGCTTACGTAAAACGTAATTGGATACTGCTGCAAGAGTTTAACTTCCTATCAGCACCATTACCTCTTCAAACAGATTAATAAGTATCAAATACAAATAGTGGGTTTCAAAGAGTGTGTATCCAGTTGGCTACCCACCAGCTTATTAAGTCTTTAATCAGAAGTGTGGCTGAAATCCAGTGTCAACAAATGAATCAAGTTCCATAAATGCCCTCAGCAAAACACAGTTTCACCCTTGGCCAGTCTGAGAGAGCATGCAACTTTGCAAATGTGGTTTAAAATCTCAGTCAAAGGACAAAAGTGAATTTGTGAACAGCTCTGACATTATATAAGGCAACTGACTTCCTAACTAAATGAGATGGGATAATACTGGCTAAAACTACTATGCTCATAGTTTATTGCAGCTTTTATTAATATATAGGTCAGTACTGCGGTATTTGTGTGTGATGCGCGTTACCACACTAATCTTCTTTCCAGCAAACTTGGCAATGGTATTGCAATCTATTACATGTTTGTCCCATTCTGTTGTCTATTGTTCCTCATACCTGCAATATAATGTTTTTTTCCTAAAAACCATTGCAAGCTTCATTTGGTTTCTTAACCTTTTGCAGGATTTTTAAAAGTCTCTCTGTGAAAACGTCTGAACTTCTGTTATTATAACACAATAACATATCTCTCTCCGCTGAAAATGCCAAAGGCACTCACCAGGACCAAGACAGGCTCAGATTCAAGTATTATTCCTGACCTCTGTACCAGACCAAATGTTGCAGAGTGCCGATGACCTTCAGGGTGTTTTTTGTGGAGAGCATTGTGTGTGTGTGTGTGTGTGTGTGTGTGTGTGTGTGTGTGTGTGTGTGTGTGTGTGTGTGTGTGTGTGTGTGTGTGTGTGTGTGTGTGTGTGTGTGTGTGTGTGTGTGTGTGTGTGTGTGTGTGGACCAAATGAGGGACATTCTAAAAATACTATGTCAAGTCCCCACAAGGACACCGAAACAAACATGTGAGATGTGTTTTTTATCAACATTTTACATTTTTATAGACATTTTATCGACTTTTGCGTCTGTCCTGAACCAACAGCTGGAGTCAATCGTGTCTCTGTCTCTAACAAGACATTTCTTAATAACAAATCTGTATATTGCACAGGAAAATGTAGTGATTTGGGCATTTTGGAAAGAAATTGAGATGGTTTTAACAGCACCTTAAATAATCCTCTTATTTGTATTAAACCAATGAGGGAAAAGAATGATGTCAGAGATTATCTGCTTTTTCTATCGAGTCGACTGGCATTAAACCCAACTCGGATTACTGCAATCTTTGTCGTTAAAATAAATGGAAGGGATGCCATGGTGTAAGACTGCCCCCTTGTGGCTAAAATGCACCTGCCTTTTGCACCTGCATAAACTGAATTTTTAAAACTGCACAAAAAAATGTAAACAGAAAGATTTCTCACATTTTCATCAGGGAATATCATGTCTAATATATAAATAATATATACAATCTATATAAAATCTATAAAGTATAAAAGGACAGAAAATATATATGGAAATAAAGATAATTTAAACAGGGTGTATATGCAGCAGTTTGCTGCACTGTAAAGCCACTCGAGCCTACCTTTTGTTAACTACCTTTTGACCTTCACAGTAACACAAAAGCCAGCGGATGATAGGAATGCTAATCTCTTAGCAGGCCAAAGCAGAATAATGTTGCCAGATTTAAAGCCTTATTGGTTGGAACAGGGCCTGCAATAAAAGCACTTGTCCATTAAATATGGCATGTGATCTTTTTGATTATCTCTATGGCTATGAATCCTTTGTGATTCAGTCCCTCAAGAAGAGGCTAATTATAAAGTAATATACAACATATGCTCTGAAATTTATCTGAATGAGTATAAATTTAATAATGCATGCATTATATTCTCAAAATGCCTAAATATTTATTGCAATTGTCTCTGCCTTTTTGCCCCTTTAAGGCTATTACTTGCTGTGAAACATTTCCAGGCAGTTAACGTGTAAAGAAAACGAGATCACATAAAGATACTGTATAACTTTGGTTAGTAATACCAACAGACTGAACGCAAGGTGTAAAAACTAACAGCTAATGCAGTTATGTACAGAATAATTCGAGTACAGTATTTAATGAGAACAAACATATATGATAAGGGACCAAAGGATTGTATGAACAAACAAACCTATATAGGAAATATTCATTAAAATACATTGCTATCATTATTTATCTGTAGGTGTTTAAAACCACTATCACATTTTGACCATGGCTCTGCTATGTCAATAAGTCAATAAATTGCTGCTGTAATATTTATTAATAAATAAAAAAGTTATTTCCTTGAACTTGCATAATTAAAAAAAGAGCAAGACGGAATAACACTTTAATCTATGATTTTCTCAGACATCTCAAATCAGACTTCATTGGACAGTTCAAATTTTGATGTCTGCTTTTGAGCGTCAATAAATTCTAAATAATATTTATATACTGTAGAAATACAAATGAAAAGGTATAATAATAAATACATTGAATTATTATTTTGCTGCTGCTGTTGTTGTTAGCCTATATGTATATCTTGCTTGCGGGGGCGGGCAAAGGTTTGTTGAACCTTTTATTTTGAAAAGCTGAAACGTAGCTTCCGGTTGAGCCGGATATGTGACAGTTGTTTTCTTGTTTGTGCATTCCTTGATATATTACTTGATTAATATCGCGGTTTATTTCGTTTTTCTGTCATTATCGCTGTCTCTTTCAGCGGATTGTTTGTGAGCAGCTATGTCGGGGGGAACGCGACTAGAAAACGCCAATCCTCTGATATTTCAGCGATCAGGAGAAAGACTCGTGTCAGCCACAGATGAAGATGAGGATGTTGCTGATCCCATCGATGACAGGGAGATCTTTGATATCCTTTCACACATTTAACTCGAGCCGTGGTTTTAAAGCTGTCGGCACTGTAGCATGGTACTTACAAAAATTATTGTTAGAGATAGTTCACCATAGTCTTACAACAGGAACCAGATTAACCATGATTTGTAATAAAACTATGGTAATACAAAAGGTATCAATCCTTCAAAAGACATGGCTACTAACTAACACTTTCTATAATAAAACTCATAAGGGGCTTATTTGTTAAGTAACTCTTAGCAAAATGGTTTTCAGAAGTAGGCTATGAGAAATGAAAAATCATTTGGTATACCACCTTAACCCCAAGAGTACATCTGATCAGATCGATTAATGATCCTGAGCATCCACTGTCCCTCGAAGAGCTGAATGTCGTGGAACAAATGCATGTTATTGTGAGTCTCACAATACTCTTAAGGCATTTCCTTTAATAGAATGGATTCTTGAATAGAAAACCTTTTCATTCATCATATTCTGGTCTCTGAGCAGGTGAATGATCAAGAGAGCGCTGTGTCTGTAGAGTTCACACCCACCATCCCACACTGCAGTATGGCCACTCTTATTGGCCTGTCCATCAAAGTCAAGCTCTTGCGCTCCCTGCCAGACAGATTTAAGGTACATTTCCTTTCAAATTGTTTAGAATTCAAAATGACTTTATTGGATTTTATTTTTAATCTAGAGAATTTGTCTTTTTTTGGTCAGATTGATGTCCACATCACACCTGGCACACATGCCTCAGAGGATGCAGGTAAACATCCATGTTAAAATGAATAGTTTGTCAAACCCTTACAATTTTGTTAATTAAGATATATTTATTAAGATAAATGTAATCCTAAAAAGTAAATAAATTATATAATATAAAGACCAAATGTTGTGTGCAAAACTCACCAGTAAAGTCTCTTTGGCTGTTTGTTGTCCACACCAGTTAATAAGCAGCTTGCAGACAAAGAGAGAGTGGCAGCAGCTCTGGAGAACTCTCAGCTGCTGGAGGTGGTCAACCAGTGTCTGTACACTAGAGTCATGTGATTAGAAGAAACCCCACAAGCAAGAGCTGCGCTAGTGACTTTTTTGGAGAGAAAAAAAATCATCTAAAAATACTTTATTAATACATTATTTTGAGTATTGAGCATTTGGATATAACTGACATTACCTGCTCAAACTAGCCTTACTGATACTTCTAAAAAGAAACAAAGTGATAGAAAATTTTATTAAATATGTTGTTGACTTATTGCTCCAATGAAGTATTCAGAAGCCAACAGGTGACAGTAAAAGAACTGGTATAGAATTTATATTGGCACTGGATCAATTTTTTGTTTGAGTGTATGTGAATACAAAAACAAATGTTTTATTTACAATAAAATGGCTTTTAAATGAAAGTCGCATATAGACACCTTTGTTTTTGTCATTTTTAAGTTATAAACTGTTCTTTAATGTTTTAGAGAAGTGAGGAGAGCCTCCCCTAAATAAGTCGAAATTGAAATTTCATGACTAGTAAACAATGCAAGTTACTTAGGTAACTAGATAATATAGGCCCAGGTTGAAAGTGATCTTAGTCATATGTTGCTATTATGATTATGGCTGTAATATTATATTTCTTACACTGTTAATGATCTTCAGGGATGTGCCAGTTTAATTGAAAGAGGAATATAAGGAATATACCCGTGGTGCAAACTGCTCTATACTTAACATGTATTAATTAAACACAAGCAGCTTGAAAATAGTTTTTCACAATAACTATTCATATATTCAGTAACATTTTACAGTAAGGTCTACTTATTAGTAAGGTCTACACCATCGAGAGCATCCTGACCAGCTGCATCACTGTGTGGTATGGCGCCTGCAACGCATCGTGTCGCAAGACTCTCCAACGCATAGTGAGAGCAGCTGAGAAGATCGTTGGTGTCTCTCTCCCCTCCCTCCAGGACATTTTTGGTACCCGTCTCACCCGCAAAGCCCTCTGCATTGCAGGTGATCCCACCCACCCATCACACAGCTTCTTCAGTCTGCTGCCATCAGGGAGGAGGCTTCGGAGTCTCCAGGCCAGGCCCAGCAGACTGAAAGAGAGCTTCATACACCAGGCAGTCAGGAAGCTAAACTCCCTTCCGACCCTCCCTTGCCACACGCATCCCTGAACCCATCCATCCCTTCCCACATCATACTCTGTCCCGCACTTGTCACTTTATGGAACATTGGACTGCTCAACCCCTTTTCAGTAGTGGTCTGAGCCTCCTCAACTAACTACCTCTAAGTCAGTTAAAACAAGCCTGCTCTCCTGACACTTTAATACAGACCGATAAGTTTTGCACTACATTACATTTGCACTGTTGATATTTTCATCTGCACTGTAGTGTTTCTCATCTACACTGTTGTTTATTTCATCTGCACCATTTGATTGGATTATTTCATCTGCACGGTTGTTTATTTCATCTACGCTGCTGTTTATTTAATCTGCACTGCTGTTTATCTCATCTGCACTGTTGATTATTTCTTTGGTTTGCACAATTATTTCGGTTACATATCCCTTGCTTGTAAAGTTGTTTTGTGTATATATATAGATTTTGTATTTATCTGTAATTTGATATATTTTTTTTGATATATGTTATTCTATGTTATCTGTATGCACCTATAGGGTCTGAGAGTAACGCAATTTCAATCCTCCATTTGTATGTACTGTACATGTGGCAGAATTGACAATAAAGCTGACTTTGACTTTGACTTTTTGACTTCATTAATGTTAGTTAATGCATTGGTTAACATGAACTAACAATGAGCAATTTATTTTTATATAGTATATTCATCTTTATTAACAGCTCGTGTTAACTAATGAGTTAAGTAATGTTAACAAATACAACCTTATTGCTAAGTGTTATATATCTTTATATTATCCAAGAACAGTAAGCATTCAAAGTCAACAACTGAATGTCTCAAATAGCCTGAAGTCTCGGTTAGCCCATGCATTGTGTCCAAGTCTTGTCTCACATCCACATCTCTAAGCAGCTCAGTGAGATCCAGAATTGTCTTTTCGTAAAAAACTATCTATTGTAATAACCAGTGTGAAAGGGACAGAACATTCTGTGAGTGCTGGAGAATGATACAATTAATTAGGAATGTTTTATTGTGTGTGTGATCTGATTTGCTGCTTAATAATAGCATCAGACAATTTATACAAGCAAGGTCTAGCTTTAACTTTTATTGACCTACCTCTGTCTTTGTTATAGACGCTGAAGTTATTCTCTGTTAATGCAATAATCTGGAAGGACAAGCAGTATATGATTTCTGTATGGAAACTAGTCATATGTTCATATAATGTTCATATAATCACATGTTCTACGACTCATCTGTGTTATAATTTAGCCTTATATAGGGCTGAGGGATAATAAATGACAGATACCATAATAAGTACAATAGGTTTGAAAAAAATATTTGGATTACGCTTGCTTGGCTTTTCAAGACTCAAAAGTGCTTTCGCTGGCAAGCATTAAATATGCATGATAGATTTGATTTCACGTAATATAACACATATCCAATAAAGTTTTTTATAAACAGGCTAGCTAAGGGTGCAAGTGTTTTTCTTAGATCTGGAAAATAAATGCTGACATCAGTTTAATAAAAATAGCATTCATTAATGTTGCTTGTGGTGTATGGTAAATATATAACAGATATATGTCTGAAGGACATATAAAAGACTGCATTAGCTCAATACATGTTGTATAATAGCATTGTAATGATGTACATTTAGTGATTACAAAGACACGTACAGGCAAGGTTTTGCCTATACATGACAGAGGTCATCCAGCAGTTATTTTATAGACTTTTGCATACTAGGGTAATTTTATTTGCTAGCAGAGAATATAAAGATATCATAATCATTAGAAAACAAACCTTTACATAATAAATCTCAAATGAGTCCAGTTTGTGTAATATAACAATTTGCATTGTCTCCTTGTCATTTCAAGTAGTCTTTCTGTACAGTACTTATAGATTATAAGAAGATGGTTATTTAAGCAAAAGTATGTTTTTACTTGTTTGTCTGACTCGAGTTTGATAATGCGACTGCTATCTGTAACAACAGTTTTGACTCACCACTAGATGGCAGCATTGAACTCATTGTAAACGTGCTGCATGTTGATGTACCAACATACACGTATACCATTGTTACAATTTTGCCCTTGAGAATACCTGTTTGATGTTCAAAACATGCAACAATACAATACCTTGATATTCTGACAATGGATAGCTACTATTGCCGAAGCTATTTAAAATACAGAGCTATTAATCTAGTAATGTATTAATTGAATGAATGAAAAATATTATATTGGACAATATAAGCTACATGTCTACGTGTTTCACATCTGTAATTGAGGTTGAACATGAGCACGTACCTTTAGCTATCACATGTTTAGGGGGAGGAAAGACCCTCTGTGCTGGACGCCCTCGCAGAATTGTGAATCACGCGCACATGTAGCGGATTCCGCCCCCTCCCTCTCCCTCATCTCACAGTGATGTTACTACTATAAAGAGAGACGTGATTCTCCCAGGCAAGCCCCCCTCTCCCCTCCTTCGGTCTGACGTCACTGACTCCCGAGCGCAATAAATAAGGGGATCCGTCTCATCACAGACACAGACCACAACCGAAAACGTCAGGGGAGAAGGATTAAACGAAAGGATTTTTCAACACTGGAATTTTGACATTGAAGTGAAGACACTATAACCGCAAACAGAACACAAGGCAAGAAATCATAAGTAAGTATCATTTTGACATTGTCTTACATGCTGAGATGCTGAGAATTCCTATAGGTAATATAAAAATGTTCTAGAATAATTTCAATTTAACAAGAGGAACGTGTTATTATAAATCTAAACCGTACACAGAGGTGTATTTACAACAGTTGCGCTCTACATAGACAGGTTTGGAGCCATGACTTTAAACAAAGGAGACAAGTTCAGGAACATGGATAAGAGAAGAGGTAGCATGCCTTTTCCCGTCCACCTACAGAACTTGCACAGGAGAAGCATGCCAGTGGACGACCGGGAACTGCGCTCGATGCCCGCGGCGGAGACGGGCGAGCTCTCCAGTCTGATGCGCTTCAGTCCCGGAGAAGAGCACAGAAACAGCTGCGTGTCCGACTCCTCCGACTCGGTTATCTCCTCCGGCAGTGATTCAGAGGGGCAGGTCTACAAGGTGGTTCTTTTGGGCGAGCACGGCGTTGGGAAATCCAGCTTGGCGAGAATATTTGGTGGAGTTGAAGATAGCAGCGATTGTGAGGAAACAGGTAATTTTTTGTAATGTCTTTTTTAATAAATAAGGTATATTATACGAAAAGCATGAGGCTTTTGAGGTGGTAGAAGTGCATCGATTAGGGACATCCCTTCAGTCACGACTGCATGTAAGATTCGACTGTATAGGGGATTTGACATACCTATGCAGGCTTGGTCAAACTATAGTTTTTTTACCAGGTCTTACACATTAGAGATGTGCACTTACATATTGCATACTGTTTTTCAGGAAACACATATGACAGATCCCTTATTGTTGATGATGAGGAGACATCAATTCTTCTGTATGACATATGGGAACAGGTAAGAATTAAACAGCATACAATATACAGTAATACGAAATATTTGCTTTTTGATCAACATTCACATTCTTGTAAAATTCATCACAGTAACAATCCATTAAATTCTTCAGGATAATAGCCAGTGGCTGAAAGACCAGTGTATGCGAATGGGAGACGCATATATCATAGTGTACTCTGTGACAGACAAGTCCAGCTTTGAAAAGGCTTCAGAGCTACGAATTCAGCTGCGCAGAGCTCGGCAGTCAGAGAACATCCCCATCATCCTGGTTGGAAACAAGAGTGACCTTGTGCGCTCCAGAGAAGTGTCGATGGATGGTAAGATTTATTTTTGTTATCGTAATTTAAAGAAATGTTAAACCTCTGGTTGGCTATAGAGTGGGAAGTCAAGTTAGATGTTTTGGTAAACAAGGACTCGGGGTCTCCTGAGGTTTGAGGAGCAGCCGGGAGGCATAGTAATGATAACACAATAGTCTCTGTCCCTCTGGAGTCATTGCTCACCTGTATCTGCATCTCTGTTCTTGTCTTCTCTCTCTAGAGGGCAGTGCATGTGCCGTAGTGTTCGACTGCAAGTTCATAGAGACTTCAGCCTCCCTGCATCACAATGTCCGTGACCTTTTTGAGGGCATTGTGCGACAAATACGTCTACGCAAGGACAGCAAGGAGGAAAACGCCCGACGCATGGCCAACTGCAAGCGGCGCGAGAGCATCAGCAAGAAGGCCAAACGTTTCCTGGGCCGCATGGTGGCCCGGAAGAACAAAAAGATGGCTTTTAGACAGAAGTCCAAATCCTGTCATGACCTGTCAGTGCTCTGAAAAACTGGATTGATATGCCTTCTCGTACCCATGACCAGAAGCTGTGTGTTTTTAATGCTAATATAAGGACTCCATAGCTGTACAGAGAAAACACTAACACGTTTTATAAGCTTAAAAGAGATTATATGAAAAAAATGAACAAAATCATGTTGATTATGTTAACCGGCATGAGGCATTTCAATGTTGTTTTATTTTATTTATTTCGATTTTTTATTTTGTGTGTTTTTCGCTGCCTTAACATGTATAGTTGTTTATTTTTAGGCATGTAAATAGGGGGTAAATCCACAAATCACAATGTTCCCTTTTGAGAGCTGTGGTGATGCTTGCTCAGAAGCAAAAGAAATCTTTTTTTACATGTGTACCATATCTGTACTGATTATCAGATGTGGAATGCACCTCTCATGTGTGCATGTCCAGAAGATGAGCACAAGTATTTTCTCATGTTTAAATGACATGAAATGAAATGTTACTTGAAACTGAGTACGCAGGTTCGTAACTCGGCCAAGACACAACTAGAAATTTGGGGTTTTGGGGGTAGGGCAAGAGGCAATATAATATAAAGTTTCAATATGAGAAATCTGACATGATCAGCTACTCCGACATATGCTCCCATGTGCAAACGACATAGAAGCAATAAATAATGTGTTGCGAGCTGTTTCTAAAAATGTTTGATTTGCACTTATTGGCATTTAATATTGAGTTGTTAATTTTGTTACATGTTTACATTGGTTTTATAATAAAATTATAATTATGGTTTCAAAATAATGTTATATTGTGTTTTTTCCACTACAAAGAAACTATGCATTTAAACACTGCTTTGAAGCTCTTATATCACATCGTTTAGTCTCTCATACATATGTAAGCCAGGGACTTGCTAGTAAGTTGTATAAATGGAGGAAACAAGGTAGTTAAAGGTTTTCTGAGACAAATTAGGAAAGCTAATCATTAATCAGATAGAGAGCAGATGCAATGTTCGTCTAAAACCATTCTCACTCTTCTCACTGGACGTGTGGACGAGAGGTAAGAGCTGTACTTATTAAACAACAAACAAAAGAACAATCTGTAATCTAAAATGTTGCTTGGATTAAGATTTTTTTGTGTTTGTTAATGTTCTGCATGCAGGCCTAAGTAGCATACACTGCACAAAGCTAATGTGATGAGTAAATCATGGAAATTGGTTTTACATTACTTTTACTAATCAAAATAGTTTAAACAATGCATCACTAGTCAAGATTTGAAACAAAGTTGAAAGGACAATTTGATTATGCTTAATTTAGGACAGCAACAAATAATAAATATTACAGAACCACAAAATATTACACAACAAAACAACTATTTATCACTTGTGTTTGTGTAATTATATTTCATTATTTGAAACTAAAATGAATTTAAGATTTATGGCAGTTTTTTATTTTGGGTAATCACTGGGTACAGACATGAATGTTTTGTTTTGTCATTTTTTTATTAAAAATAATAATAAACCTTGTATCCATCCATG
Source organism: Oreonectes daqikongensis (assembly GCA_026939265.1). Classification (NCBI taxonomy): domain Eukaryota; kingdom Metazoa; phylum Chordata; class Actinopteri; order Cypriniformes; family Nemacheilidae; genus Oreonectes; species Oreonectes daqikongensis. The sequence continues at coordinate 3,426,063 of JAOTQM010000343.1, read as the reverse complement.
TAAAAGCTCAAACAAAATGCATTTTCCTAATAGGGCATGTGTAATTTGACTCTTGACGTGATGTTACATTAATGAGCTGTGTTTGCTGTTAACATATAGTCAATCATTAACTCCTGTCTGATGGCATTTTTGATTCTGTTTTCCTTTTGTTGTGTTAATCTAATGAAAACATCTGCACACAAATAATTAAAACTCTTCTGTTCAAACTTAACAAACGGTGAATGTGAAATAATATTTTATTGTCTCAGGCTACTTGAAGGCTGCTCTTTGCACAATGGAATCTCTGAGTGTCTGGTTTATTGCACTGAGTGTAAGTTTTTTAGTTTCACTTATTTTGTCTAAAATAGATGTTTATCACTTGCCATGATTTAACATATGCAATGAATTGCTTTCTATATTAGGTGGCGTCTCAGAACATTTTGCTTTCGGAGACTGCTCATCTTAAGATTGGTGTTCCAGAAAACTATGATGGTATTTTCCCATGGTACCTCACCAAGGTGAGTGCTATCTTTAATGAGGAACAAAATGACTTTGGAAAGTTTAAATATTAGTTGCAACTTTACTTGCAAGCTTAACTTTGCTGAACACTTATTTTAGGTAGTAAATTAAAAAATTTACTTTTTCCACAGTAATAGCACCAAAACAAACATATTTATTAGAAAAAAATTATAATTGTATATTTTAATGGTACATTATTAGTTTAGCCTAATAATAATCATAATAATCATCATCATCATCATAGTAATCCAAAATTATAATACAAGAGAGCAAATGAACTAAGGCGATAGGTCAGTTTGCCTAACAATGTTTTGTTGGCTAAACCAGCGAAAAGGGAATTTTAGTAACCAAGACATTTAATCCAAATTGACATACATTGCATTATACTATACAATTGTTTCTGGATAAGACAAAAGATTATGAAGGCATGTTTTAAGCTCTTTAATATAAAAATAGTGTGAATGTACGCAGACATGTGCTACAGACCAAAGAATCGATGTAAGCAAAGCAGAGATGATTCAAAGGTAATGCCAAGATGAACAGTTTGCAAAGAAGTGCATCCATTACTAATTTCTATATGTACTAAGACATACCTCACTGAAAGAGTATATGTTATTTAGAAACTGAATTCAGAAACTTAAAATGGACTGTCCTTGTACTTGGTTGTGAATATCCGCTAGGTTCAGAGCAATGCAATAATAACTTCTCAATATAGAAAAAGTCTATTAGTGATTTCTCAATAAAAGCAATACAGAGAAGAGATTGAAAGGATGAAAGTTATTGTATGTACCGTTCAATAAACCCCACTTCCCTCTCCCCAGAGCTTTCAGAATTCAAGGTATAATTATGAGTAGGCATTCACACACCATCCAGTCATCACCAAACTAAATATGGAACTCCTGTACAATGGTTTACTTCAACCCAATGTCAGACATCTTTACCAGATGTCGTTTACGTTTAGTAATAGCGCTGTTGCTCTCCAAAAAGCTTTTCACTTTGACATTGTAATTGGTGGCATTTATGAAGGACTGCTTGAGTCTCAGTACTTCTCGCTCAGCATTTTCTGTATTTGACGCCATGCCATCAAAACAGTCAATGCATTCACCAAATCATGTGTAATATTCATGTATTTTATTTTTGCCACAGTCAATAAGCACTTCAGTCAATATCTACCTTTTCTAATAAACAATCACTGGCATGCTAAAACATGCATCCAAGCATGCAAGTCAAGCAACAAAAAATATACAGAGTTTTTGAAACAAACAACTGGTCAGGCAGGTGAGATTTGTTGACATGACACTATGCCCAGTGTTCATGTGTGTAACCCCACATGCACTCTTTCCAAGTAATTCCCCTTGGGGAGGCTCATGCCCAGTTAAATTCAGCATTATAGTGTATATTGGTGTCAACCACAGAGCCACATAACTCCTGTCAACAGCAGCAGCCTTTTCGGCCACATGTGGAGGAAGCACCAGCAAGTCATAAAATATCATTTAAATATTATCCAGTCCACCTGTCCCTCACTATGATGCTGTTTCCCAAAACAATTTAAAAAAATAAAAGATTAAAAAATAAAATGCATGCAGCAGTACTATAATGAATATTCCTATTTACATTTATTATTTATTTGGATTCTGATTTTACAGCTGCCTGATCTTCCCCTCGCCTACTCTGATCTGACTGTGAGTGGTGATGATGAAGGGATATTTGGGGTGGAGTCTGGTTTCCTGTATGCCCTCAAACCTTTGGACAGAGAAAAACAGCCATCATACTCTTTACAGGTAAAGAATCATTTGGGTCTCTCTGTTTATTTGCTTTTTCTCATTTTCTATTTCACAGTATTTCATGTCATATTGAGGAATAAGAAAGCCAATAAGGAATTGAGGAATAATAAGCCAATATTTCACAGCACTTAATCAAAATAAAAACAAAGAAATCACAATGTTTGTGATGCCCTTTAAAATACTTTTTACTTTGTTAAATGCTTGCATTTGTACATTCTTGCATTTGACCCAAAGTCTAAATTTGTCTTTTCTAGCAGGTGAAACAGTATTCAGAAACAACCATGCCCAAAGTGCCGCAAAACATCCAAATGTTACTTTACAAACACTGACAATATTACGGGGCATAATGAATATTGAAGCAAAAAATTGTTTTGAGAGCGATTTGGACATGCTGCTTGAGTGCTCTGACCTAAGTGCTTTTTTCCAGGTGTCCTTCACAAAGTCCATGCACACTCAGAGCTTTACTGTGGAGGTGTGCGTCATCGATAAGAATGACAATGTACCGGTGTTCTTGGAGGAGAGCATGAGAGGCAGCGTGCAGCTGGGGCTTCTAAAAGGTGGGAGGGGATAACTCAGCAGGGCTACAAACTTCCTTTTCTTGATGTTCAGCCTAATTGCCTTGACTTTTCTTCAATCCTACAGCCGTGAGAAGCGAAATGAGCTAAACTGTTTGAATAGAAAAATGTTCTTTAAAATAGAAAAACTAGCTCTCTGATGAGACATACCATACAGTATGACAAGCTTTTACATCTGTTATACAGGAGGATACGTTGTTTTACCAGTTGAGATGCGTACATCCTCTTTGTGATGTAAGAAATGTCCTTGAAGTCCCGCACCTGTATATATAAGTATATAAAACCTTTTTTAATGTTCAGAGATTACTCATTTCTTTTAAAAGTATTATTAGAACATCAAAAAAAGACAATGAACACGCTTTTCACTGATTCAAAATTGATTGCTAATGTATCATAGAGGAATTCATCATCTTGTTGAATACATGTTTTAATATAGAACATCATTATTGTAATTATCTGTGACTGTGTCAGGCTAGTTGTGAGATTGTGAATTACTTGCAATCAGTTGATTGCAATCAAATATTGAGAATGTCACAATTAAAACAATGTTCTGGATTTAACCTATTAAAATCTAAGTCTATCAACATCATCTGAGGCTGAAAAGCCATAGACAATAATTTCGTAGCTTGTTTGTAACTCTTCTTTAACACCTCGGATTTAGAATATTTCCCACTTCAAACACGGAAATAACGTCTGGATTTAGTAACATTAAAAGTAGGCCTATTTAATAACATCAAAACACTAATGTTACTAATGATTTAGTAACATTAAAACATTAAAAGTATTTATTAACATTAACCCAGCTAAATCATTCCGTTCCAGAAATAATGTCTAACTCCCTACTCGGTTAGGATTAGATGTGGGGCCGTACTTTACAGATAGGAACCAATCAATTAGCAGTCTCCCATTGTATTAACCAATCAGAAATAGGAGAGTCGATACAACTCGCGCGAAGGCCAACGTCGGTTTCACGCTTTTTAATGGCATGCGCGGAAGGTCACGCCGTATGCAATTTGCAAGTAGCATATGTAGGCTATATATATATATATAATGACGTTTCATTGTCCCATTCGTAAAATCGTTTAAGATTAATACAGTGATGTATTTCATGTTCAGTGGCTTGATTTCCACCCGTCGTCCCCCATGAAGCAATCTGTCCGGATGTAGGCTATATAGGATATTAACGGTCAGAAACATCAAACATTTCTTCATGTGTACAACAAGGGAGGAACAAAGTGCACTTTTAAAGCTGCAACAACGAAAAAGTGTTACAGAAATATCTTGATTTGAGGTTAGGCTCACTAAAAATACTCAAGTCTGGCAAGCAGTGTAAACATGTTGGTAGCCTATGTGAGAGATCCGTTTCCGATTTCACTTCTATTTTAGACTATATCACTTCCTGTCACCTTTCGAGGTACATGAATACAATTCTTACAGTTCTAATAATAGGAAAACAATGTGTACTTGTCAATCCAAATGTCTCCGATTTTGGCGATTTCATGCACATGTGCGAAATAACCGTGATAATGTGTGCGTCATTCTTGCAGGAATCCCGTTTATGCAGGTGGAGGCGCTGGATCGAGATGACCGTAACACCGCCCACGCAGACCTGCGCTTCAATCTGCTGGACCAGATACCTCGCATCCCTGCCAGCCACATGTTCTCTATAGATGCCATCACTGGAGAAGTGTCTCTTACAGAAGATGGTAATAATAAGAATTTCCTATAACTACTGGTCTGACCAGGTAAATCATTGATTTGGTTCCAAATTATCTCTTAATGCTAGTAGCCTAATTTACCAAATTGTTGTTTTTGTCATTATGAATTGCATAAGTAGCATAACAATTGTACTAAAATGTAAAAAATGAAATTAATATAGATTGTTATGGTTTCTAATAACAGTAGCCTACAACATTTGTTGGTATGCATTATATTCGTTTGTTCCAAACCTTATCATCCATGTTTTCACAGTATGGTTTGAAATAGAAGCATCTTACATTATTTCATTAGGGCATCGACATGGGGTTAACATGATTATTTTCACAATAAGGTTTACTTAACTGGTAACCTCAAAATAGTGCAGACTATAATACTTTTTATTCCTGTTTTGTTTTAATGTTAGAACTGTTTATTATAAATTTAGATTTAATTCTGAATGATCTGAATCCCCTAAGCATTTGTTTTTCTCTCACTGTCTCAAACACATTAGCACCAACCAGCCTAATATTCAAACCTCTCTGAATCCTGGAGCAGTGGCCTCATGCCTATTCTGTGTCTTGGTATAAACAGGAAAACAATATTTCTTCTTATCTCTGTTCCTTATCTGTTATTCCATTCATCTTTATCTCACCGTGAAATTAACTAATAACTCTTTCAATCGACCAGTCCAACACGCTCTGCTTATTGCATAGTTAACACGGCTGTTAACAACATTGGTCCCTAGTTTTTTTTAATATGCTCACTAAATGAAAATGATTTTGAACCAGAGCCAGAAAAGCAAGCCGTTTAATTTGAATGACTCATCGAGAGCTTAAGCATCGGGTCAGATCAGTCGATTCTAGGTTCAGGTCCAGATGCAATCAGAGCAGCATGGCATTTGTTGAGAGAGAAAAACAGAGGGATTATACTGTATGCCTACACAATGTTTATGCATTGTGTTTGTGTGACTTTTGCTGTGGCAGTGCAGATAATAGAAGGTTTTATAATGTAGGTCTTTGAGTCCAGGGTTGTTTATCTTTTGGTAGACTCAGCCTGACACAAATTAAGTTAAATGGATAGGTGATAAACAAACATTAAAAATTGAGGTCTGTTGTTTAACTCAGAGTATTGTAAGGCATGTATAATGTAGCCTTATGTAGCATAATCTTGTGTGAGGAATTGTGTGGGAGATTGGTGAGTTTTTTTCTTAAATATGTCTTTTTGCTATCCAGGTGCTTCAACTCTAGATCCAGAGATGTGTGGCCGCTATAAGCTCTCAATAATGGTGCAGGACATGGCTGGCAAGACCAACGCTTTCTTCTCCACTGGAACAGTGTTAGTGGAAGTGACTGGGAATACATGGGCCTCACCTGATCTAGTGAGACTGCAGGAGAATTTGCCTGGACCATACCCCATCCAAATTTCTCAGGTATGAATATGTGGAAAAACAACTGCATGAAAGTGCATGAAATAAATACTGTGCATGCTTTCACAGAGTTTTTCCATAGGTAGGTCTGTTATATATTACCACCCCCCAAATTTACACAGTAACGGTGATTAATAATCATTAGATAAAACTAAGTTTCCTCAATAATTATTGGTTGTGTAGTTCTTCGCTGGAATTTTGGCAATTAAACCATTTTTATATAAGAAATTGAAAATCACTGATCTGTGCGAAATGAAATGAGATGTATTTTTAATTTCTAAACCCACCGCTGTACTCTTGCTCATGGGTTTCATAATGAATTGACCTTTTTCTTGTGTTTCATTTCGTGATATTAGTCAGGACTGTATTTCCCAACATACAGTTACTATTTCTGGAAATCCAGAAATGGCATCAGTGTTCGACTGCTCAGTAAAATAAAAATGTTCTGGAAAGTGTAGAAACCTAACATGTATCATCAAAGAAAGGTTAGAATAAAGCTTGTAATATTAGAGTAAAATGGTGCAGAATCTGTTTAATGCTCTTTTAATACAGTGACAATAAGTTGTTCATGCTTGCTTTGGCAAAAGATCATTTTTTCAAGAATCTTAAATCCATCTTTCCCTCCGCTCTCGTTCGTGGATGCCTCCTACACACACACCAACATATTTCCACCCACTTTAACTGCCTGGATCATAAACAGTCCTTTCCTTTGTCTCCTTCTGTAACAAACCAGGGGTACATGAACCTCAGGAGGTATCAAAGCAGTTTTCTAGAAAAGTATTGCTGTCAGTACTCTGTTGATTAAAATAAATGATGTTAGTTATTTTTGTAAGAAAAAATCCTATGACAGTATGTATGTTTTTGTGCGATGTTAGAATTCAATCCAAAATGTAAAATAAATGGTTTGTTGTCATTGAAGGGATACTATATTGATAAGCTGTATTAATAGATTTGTAGGAGTAAGAGAAAATAGGAAACATTGTTTTGTAAGCTAGCATTGGTTATGATATATGCAAATTAATGTTTCTTTCAGAGTCTTACAAAAGGGTATGTTTTTTGTAATATATTTGAGAAGTATTGTACATCAAAGAGCTCTTGATATAAGGGAGACAGATATGTGCATTTGCAGCGTGAGTGGTGTCTTTCTGTCTTTTTTCTATGGGAAAAGCCTTTTTCCACCCACTCCTGTGTGTGCCGTGATACGCATGTGGGTGGCTGGAGTCACACTGGTTATGAAACAGATTAGTGGTCATGAAGGGCTCAGACTCGATGAGTTGTACATCTTTTGTCTTCCATGGCAACATTGCATTTTATCCTTCACTCTTTTTCTGTCATAAAAACCTCTTAATTTCATATGTTCCCACAGAACACTTCTGTTTTTTCATATCAAGAGATTTATTTGTATGTAATGCTCGATGGATTACCTCAGCAAGTGATGTCAGCTTTGTTTATTTGCTCTTGCTCATCCGTCAAGCACAGGTGACACGACTCTGGAGAACGCAGCACAATTCATCTGCCGTGTTTCACCCACATTATTTACCTGATGCCACAGTAGTGCAATCCAAAAGTTTCCACTTGTTAACATCTAATAAATGATGTCCGATATCATCTTAGTGTCTGTTATATCATTGGATTAAAGGATTGTTACAAAGATGTTGTCATGGTTAAGAAATGTTTTTCTCTAAAGGAAAGCATATCATGCAAAACATCAAATGCGTGCCCTGTCTCGGTCTTATCACTTTTATCAAAAACAAGCTATGGAAACTAAATGGATGACATCACCTTGGATTGGTGTTCACCATTTTTAAATCCGCAGGACACACACCGATCCCTTCAAAGCTCTCCTCTCTCGACTGTTCATAACAGTGTAGGCAGGTCATCTTTACAGAGTATCAGTGATGTATACAAAGTGCTTGAGTTTGGAGAGTCATCTCCATAACAAACGGCCTCAGAATGAGTTATTAAGAAGATACAAGTACCCCCTTGCTCCGCTTGTTCCAGGGTCCTCTCCTTCTTCGGTGCTATTCCACACCCTTTTCAGGATCGTTTGTCGCAGCGGAGTGGAAAATCCCTCCATCGCGAGGGCAGCTGGTTTGTTTTGGCTGGTGCTTGCCTCAGCGTACTTATCAGCCAAGTCTCGGCAGTAATCAAACATCCAGGGTTTCCCTCAAACACAGTATCTCATGATTGTTTAAATCTGATGTCCAAAGATGTATGGTGCTCCCACGGGTGCCTTCTGATCATCGTATGAAGAAAGATTTTGCCTTTGGTGGATGCTTTAAGTACACTAATTCAAGTTGCATTTGCATTTATGCAGAATGTGTTATCCAAGCTGCTTCAAGCAAGCGAGTTTAACTGCTTAAGTGTTAGTATTCTCTGAGGAATTGATAGATGTGGATGTATGTCTTTGCAGGTGAGGTGGAGTGGGAGTCCAGTTGAGTACAGTCTTGAAGGAGAGTTTCCAGAAATGCTTTTTACTATCAACAGGGAAGGAAACATTTACCTGAATGCTCCTCTGGACAGAGAAACACAGGACCAGGTGAGACATGCACATAGACATAATGTGCTAAAGCCTGTCTGAATGTGTAAAGATGGAAGAACATTCTAATGTCCTAAACATGCAGATGTTGGAACTGGACTGGATTTATTAATGTCTCTGTAGAGAGTGTGTGTGTGTGTGTGTGTGTGTGTGTGTGTGCGCGTGTTTTATATACACGCATTATATAGTCAGTCTGTTCTCTCTGTGAAATCCACTTCACTTCCACTAAGATGAATTGTTGGGTGAAATCAGCTGTAAATGGAAAGTCCTAAATAGCGTAAATAATTTGACTTTCCAAGAGCCAAGCATACATTTCTTAATAAATAAAACTGTGTGATGGTGTGTAATTGTAAACTGAAATATAATGGTATGTGTTTCCTAGGCAGGTGTTTATATCTCAATATAATATTGTAGTGTTTATTGTAGCTTTGCCCAGCTGGTGCTCTGTTTGAATGTCTGTACTGGCAGTGTAATGACCATAACACTACATATGATGGCTCGAGGCAACTAGGTCAATTTTGATCCCCATTCATTACTGCAACAACCAGAGAGAGTTAATCGCCAGGAGATTCAGGAGATACTGCTTCAGAGTACAGTGTACTAATATGCCTGTGAAGGCTTGCAGTCGTCCATGCCACTGCACATTATTGGTGAAATTCAGGTTATATAAACTTGCAGATTGCATCACTAATACAGGGAAATCCCAGACATGTGACATCTAGGGCTGTCGCAATATCAGATTTTCACTGTACAATTATCATGACCAGAATATTTCATGATAACAATATTTTTTGTGATATCTTTAAAATACATCTTTTATTTTTGATTGAGTTTTCGGGATGGCAGATCTATAACGATAAATTGAGGGGTACATTTTAGCTACAATCCGTAAACATAGATACAGCAAATATTATGTCTCTTTTTATTTTCACAATTTCCTGTTAAAGCTGCTGGACAAGTTTAAAAGGTTTTCAAATAAGCATGTACTTCAAGTCTGATTCATAATGACATCAAATAAAATAAAAAATAGCTGATTTATTTGTTTGTGATGAATCACGAAATCATCCGAATTGCCCCTCTAACCCCATTCTGGGTTTTTCCTCTTAGTTTCTTATTAGTATTGTGGTGGAAAGGCCAGATGGCAGAGAAATCGCTAAGCCTGTTGAGTTGAGGGTGATGGTAGGTGATGCCAACGACAACAGGCCAACTTTCCCACAGATGCAGTACCACACCGTTGTGAAGGAGCTTGCAACCAAAGGTCACACAAATGATACTAAATGATAAGAATGATACTATATAGCATGGAAATAAGTTCATTTCACCATATTGTGCTGAGGTTTACATTCACAGTGGTATGCTCTTCTGCTCACAGGGACAGAAATTCTGACAGTTCAAGCAGCAGACAACGATGATCCAAAAACAGACAATGTGCGGATCTTTTATCGCCTGGTGGGCCAGATGCCAGAGACTCCGCGGAATTTGTTCCGTGTCGACAGAGACTCGGGAGTGATCACGGTGCAGGCGGACAGCATGGAGGGAACCGCCCCGCAGTACACACTTACCATCACGGCCGAGGATGCTAAAGGTTGACACCTCACAGACAACTCTGATCTTGTCGCTAGTGTGTCAGCCGTTGTTTACATGTATAATATTCCATGACGTGACATTTAGAATGAGGCATGCGGTCGGTCACTGAGATCTTGCAACAATAACTGTATTGTGTTATGAATAGAGAATCAATATGCTCTCTGATGTTCCTCAGGGCTGAACAGCTCCTGCACTGTCATAGTCAAAGTTCTGGATGAAAACAACAACCCTCCCATCTTCTCACATCATGAGGTAGGGTGTGTGCAAATAAGATGCCAGTTTATGCAGTTCTGAGTGCTTCTATGTCTCTGCTTTGTGACTTTTGGTGAAGATGTTTTCTTTTTCTTTATATCCGCCTCATTTCCTCATTTCCGTCTTTTAAAGATGTGGATTTTTTATATTTGACCTCTGCAAATGGACAGCTTTCTCTACAATTATTAAAAGAGTATTATTAAAAAGCTTTACAAAAATAACCTATTTGTAATGTAATATATTTGTTTATTGAAAAACAAATTGTGCAAGATTAAGCAAGCCGTTAGATCTAGCAGATCTTTAGATGCATCCACAGTACTGTGGTGTTCCTTTTTACATTACATATCTGATGTGCTATTTTTGAAAGAATTTCTTAACCTGGGGCGATGTTCTAAAAACAGCCTAGTTTGTCTATTTATGGTACACACAAGCACATTCACATATGCAAAATAGCACTGGTCGTCTTTCTAAAGTCATCATCTTTGTGCATTGATATGGCTGAGCTGAATAATAAACAGAGAGTGGATCTCTGAATGAAGTGATGGGGGTTCAGAGAAGAGCTGAACAGAGGGAAGGATGGAGAGCAGATGTAGGACGGAGGTTGGCATTGGTTCCTGGTTTCTGGAAAATACCCTGTGTGTTTACGCCCACATGTTGTGAATAATACAGGAGATGAACGTAAGTGCAGAGCGGGTGCTGTTGTTAAGATGGAGGGCAGAACAGTTGAAGGGTACAAAAAGCAATCTTGGCATGAATTCAGTAGGTATATTTAGAATCCGCTTTGAAAGAGGGGGAAGACGCGGGCAGTAGAGAAGACATGCTCAGTTTTGCATTCTGGGTACATCAATAAAGTTCACCCCTCTGGCTGTGTGCCTTTCATTTCATTATGCATTTCCCAATTTAGTTGACAATAAAGTTTAGTCTCTATAAAGTGCAGCCAAAACTTTTTAAGATGGATGATGTGCTACTATGAAGGGTAATTGCTGCTGTACCCATGCATAAATGAACAGAAATGTTTGCAGTAATACTTGCATATATTTTCTACTTTTAAAGTTCATGTTCGTGTTTTTCTTTTTTGTTTTGTTCTTTTTCTCTCTTTCTGAAAGTAGAAAAACTGGATTGTTGAACGTAGCACCTCCAAAAAACTGCACTATTGCCTGTGGTGCAAGGTTCAATAAACCATCCATCTGAGTGAGCTCTCCTTTGTGGCAATATTCTCAAGTACACTCATTAACTGCACAGTTTTGATGTACCCATTTGTTCAAACTGAATGTATTTGGACTAGATGTGCACTTGTTGAAAGTGTGTTTTGTGGGTTGAGTTATGGAGAGACATCCGTAAATGTCATATCAATCCATATAGTTTTAAGCTCTGATAAAAGAAATGAATGGCAAGGCATTAAAATACAGTTCTTTTTCATTACCTTCATTGACAAAAAGATCATCTTATCTCCATTCTTCCTTATTTCTCTGCCTTTTATTATCTGCCTTTATCTGTTAAGTCTACCTCTGTTTATTCTCCAGTTTCTGTTTTCCCAATTCCAAGTCTTATGTCATTTTAGGCTACATGTTTCATATCTCTCTCTCTTACTCTTTCATTAGTATGGGCCTTTCCACCTGACTGAGGATTCTTCAGTGGGCACTACAGTGACAGTAGTGTCAGCATGGGATGCCGATGAGTGGGGTGGAGACAGCTGGCAGGTGGACTACCGGCTTGAGTCTGGAAATGAGGAGGAGGTTTTTACTCTAGTCACAGACAGACAGACTAATGAAGCTACTCTCATCCTTGAGAAGGTATTACCTCTGCTGTATGAGCAATAGAATCACGATATGTTTACCTACCCACCTCATATAAAAAAAAGTAAACTGTATAAATGTCAAAATTGTATGATTTTTCATGTCTTGTTTCGGAAGGGATCTCAAAAATGTCTAATTTTTGCTCAGATTTGCCAAAACATCACTCTAAAAATGCATCAAAAAGTTACAAAATTAATGTTTATATTTAACCCAACAACATTTTAAATTTTTTTATCAAAGTCTACAATAACTAGCTATAAATTTGTGTTAGTAACAACAGAAGCAACAGATACAAGTGGACACTTAAAACATAATAACATTAAATCTCTTAAAAGTGGCTTCTTTGTAATAAAATTGTCCTGTGGCATGGTTTTTCAACATTGGGTAAATCCTGATATATATACTGATATGTACACTTGTTTTGTGTTCGGTTTGTCTGTATACTTTTATATGTTTCGCACAGCTCTCCCATGGTTTTCATCTGTTGCTGCTGTGGCTCAGTAATTGTGTAATAGTATTGTTCTCTTAATTAGCAGGTGCTAATTACACTATGTCATGTGTACCCAGGCTGGAATCCACATGCATTTTGTATTTGTTGTAAAGATCAAAAATGTAATTTGCCTTAGCTTTGAATCATGTCAGAGTGATGAGCTGATGTTGTCACAGTTGTCAGGAACTATAAACAGTGTTTTTGCTTTAGATTTGTTTATGCAGGGATTGACTGAGGATTTAGGGACAGCTCACATTTTTTGCAGTGTGACAGGTGTGCTGAACACACTCAATTATTCTGAGTGGAGCAGTAGGATGGAAATTACACGCACTCGTGTACAAGATGCCAAAGCACGGAGGAGGCACTAAGCTTTGTGATTTATTTTTAGAAAAGCAATATTTTAAGAATGAACTCATTCATCGGATCACAAGCCAAAGTAGGGTCAACAGAGATGAATGTATGATAGAACGTTCCTAGAGATGACGACTGAAATAGGAACTAAGAGGGAAAAATGAATCAAATATTGGCATGTAGTCTGCTATCAGAATGCAGTCTGCTTGTAAATATAAAAGTGAATTGAGTGATCTAATGAATTGATCTGAGCGAAGTTTGAATGAAAATTGTTAGTAAAGTGTGTCCTTTAAGCGGCACTAGCGTCACAAAAGCCTTGTTTTCCTGGAAGACAGCCCAGCGTATGACATACAGTCAGTGTGACATCAGTGTGTTGTGTGCATCCAGCAAAATCTATAACCTTGGGTCTGACATCAGAGCATACAGTGTGTCATTCAGAACTCAGACATCCAGATTTAAACATCTATTACCTTCAGAAATGCTGTTTGACGCATTGTGATGACACTTTCAACTTGTGATTTTGTCCAGGACACTGGTGTGCTGAAGCATGTATTCTATTAAAAGCCGAGCTTGTGAAATAAAGGAACACATCTTTATTACATTTTTCATTTTGATGATGGGTGTTATTTTCTATTTAAAGGAATACTTAAGACAAATATTTCAATTCAGCGTTTGTTCACCCTCATGTTATCCAAAACCTGTATGACTTTCTTTTATCTGTGGAACACAAAGAAAGGTTTATTTATAAATGTCTCAGTGGTCCATACACACAGCAAAATCGACAGTGTTAAAACATGTCAAATTAAAACTCGCAGTGTATATATAATCCAGATTATATTTACACTGAGTGTTAATTTGACCTTTTTTAACACTGCCGATATTGCTGTGCAGTGGTAGTCAGTAAAACACAATGTTGTTTGGTCACCAGTGTTTTTCTAAATATCTTCTTTGTTCTGCAGAAGAAATGACAGGAGATTTTTCTGTGAATTATCCTTTTCATCCTGAACACATCAATTTCTTTGGCCGAAAATCAAACTTAAAATGTTTTAGCAGTAACAATGTGCCCGTCTGTAATCTATGTGTAGGTGCTGGACTTTGAAAGAGAGAATGAGTACATACTGGTACTTAGCGCTCAGAACCCAGTTGCTCTGGTACGAGGAAGATACGGACCCGCATCCACAGCAACTGTCACCATCTTTATTGACGACATCAACGAAGGTCCTGTTTTATCTCAAAGCCACTATGAGGTCACAGTGAGAGAAGGGGAGGAGCCAGGACGTGTTATTGCCACCATCAGGGGTTATGACCCAGATTCTCATCCAATCAGGCAAGTGGATATTACACACTCTCAATTTATACATACTCTCTTTTTCCATTTTATTTTCAAAAGGTCCAGTGTTGGCCTTTTAGTAGAGACTGTATGTAAACTCAGTCCCATGGTCTTTTCCATTACAAACAGCAGCCAGACCTTACCAACACTTTTCTAAATCTCCTATACATATAGTGAACATACAGTATTTCAGTCTAATGTAGGAGAGAGGACCATAAAACCACTAGTCTCTTTTCTGCATTACATTTTCAGACATTAATGCTTTAAAAATGTATAATGCCAAAGCTCGAGAGACAGAAACATCAACCTAGTATGAAATGGTGATGTTATCTTGTTGCATCTCAGAGGGTATGATCATATTTGACTGAAATACTTAGTAATATCATAGTTATTTATTCCCAAGTCTTAATACTGTGAGTATTGTGTATATAATAGCACGCTTATCAAAGAAAAGGTGTCTGATTTATACTTGTCATTTTTTTCATCAGATATTCGCTGAGAGGTGACACTAAGAAATATTTCTCTATTGGGAAGTACTCCGGAGAGCTGAAAACAGTCCAGGCTTTGGACAGAGAGGAAAACAGCACCTACACCATGGAGGTGGTGGCTGAAGATGGGCGTAAGAGATGTTTCACCCTTTTCTCATACTGTGCATTCAATGTGGAGGGCTGTCAATACACGCTGTTTGTTTGAATAAACATGTCCATCAAACTGAAGCTATTATACAGAGCAAGCACAGAGAAAGAAGAAAAAACGACAGGGGGTGAGGCTATCAATGCGAGACATCTGGGAAAATCAACATCTCTCGGCTTTCTCTTTTTCGAAATCAAAAAGTGTTACCAAGACACTTGACATTTCAGAATGCTGTGACAGGCTGCGTTCGGTTTGAAGTCTCATTGAAAATTCTGGGCCACATCCACATGCAGTGAGAAAATTCGCAGACGTTGTAACAAGCAGCGAATGAGTCACCAGCTGTTGCATTGTGGGTAGTGAGGGAAGGAGATGTGTGTCTGAGAGGGGTATAGAATTCAACATAATTCACACACACACACACACACACGCACTCTTAAGGTAGACTTGAGGTGTAAAGGTGACGCAGTTCACCCGCCAATTACCTTTTGCCGCCATCAGGGATCTCTGATGAGATACCGGTCCAATCCAGAATGCTCAGTCACAAATGTTTACAGAGAAAAAGTGGAAAGAGAAATTAAATAAGAACAAGGGAGGTATGACTCACTACCTCCCTGTCATGCGTGGACTTGAGTGTTAAAGGAGGGTCGAAAATGAGAGACAGAGAGAAATGAAGAATCTATAGATGAAAGAAAAAAATAATGCTCATACTTTAGTGTCTGAGGGCCTCTGACTTTCAAGGAATTGTGTTTTAGTGAGGGCTACAGAGAAAGAGAGAGATGTGAAAATAGACAGAATTGCAGCTGGGAAATTGGTGTTTTTATGTATATGTGTCATGTTAAAAAATCCTTCAAATATTTATTTAGGAAAAGTAATTATTACCTTTTGTTGCTATTTCTTGAATTTTCAAAATACTTCTTGTTGTCAAGTATACGAAGAATGAAAATGTAAGCAAAACACCATAATCTGTATGATGCTCTCTTTAATGTACTGTTTATTTCAAGCAACATTATAGGGGACATTTTCTCAAATTACATTTATTTCCTTTATCTGCCGTCATGGATAAAATAATCAAATCGAATTTTCTCTATAAAAAGTAACATAAAATAAATCTGGTCTGCTTTAACATCTTATTGTAATGTAATCTGACTTGCAGTCCGAGCTGTTCTTTGTAAAATTACATTTAAATGATAAAGTCGGAGATGTTTATCAGTTTTTAGTGTTCCATGGTAAAACACTAACCGATGGCATTGAGGTCCAAGCTCAATCTACACTGTTTATAATGCAGTCCCTCAATATTTAGCAAAAACTTATTTTGTACTGCAATAAAAAGAGTGCACGAGAGATAGAAATAGAAGCATTTATTTTATCCAACTTTCTTGGGCCAACAGAGAGTGCAGAAGAATAAATCCACTGAGCACAGACGGGAGTTTCACATTTCTTTATATATGTCACTAATGCACGGCCTGATCCACAGTATTATGAAGCTTTTGTAGAGTGACGTGTGTGGATTATCAGTTTCCACATAGCACCACACATTAAAAAAAAGTCGTACAAAACAAATGTACAAAACATTTTGACATTTTTGTGTTTTGTGTCACCAGGCAATTCCTCCTTGTCAGCCTCCACACTAGTGACTGTTCATATTCTGGATGTGAATGATAACAGCCCGGTCCTGGTGGGCGATTATTCCTGGAAATACCTGTGCACACCTCGATGGGACGACCAGGCCCTGGTTCTGGCCTCTCGGGACAGCGATGGACCCCAGCATGGTGGACGGCTCAATTTCTCCCTCCGCAGCGACACAGCAGTCCGTCGTAACTGGAAGCTTACGCCCATCAATGGTTAGTCTTTTCCTGATAGGGACTCTTTTACAATACCTGTTAGGTAATACCTGGTTCATGTGTGAGGTAATGCCGTTGTCTTTTCAAACAAAAGAGTTATGTGACTACTCTCATGCTCTGTTTGTCTGTCTGTCATTCCCACAATGTTCCCAGACCTCGCACGATCACAATAGCACTGACATGCCCGGTTGTGGTGACCTTCTCTGACAGTGACATCAAAATGGATAAAATTGGAGATTTAAAGGACTGTAGCTACAGCACCTATCTAGTCAACTCACTGCATCTTGAGAATTGGATGTAATGCTTCCCACCTGCTGAATCACACGGTGAACATCCAGGGAAGGGAGTGTGCTGACAAAGAAGGAAATTGTCCTTCATCTCTAGTGTCTTCAGACGGATCTGTGTTGAATGTAATAAGGGTAATAGTTCTCTTCCTGCTGCTTTAGGCGTCATTAATGTGCCAAGCTGATGTTGGTGAGCAGGCTGACCTAGCCGCATCATGTGAGTCACTGTATGGATCCGCTCTAAATTTTTTTGACTCTTTCTTCTCAATTTCTCTCTGTATTTTTTTTCTTGTGAGTTGTTAATGGATAAAAAGCCCCCCCCTGGTGACGTGGGGTAATTATATTGCCTTTAATTGATATGATGTCACAGCTGGGGCCGCTTGTTTGAGAGGCTAAAATTGACTTTTCCTCTAATTGATCCTGTAACATCCTACAGTGTTTTGTTTTCTCCCTCTCTCTCATTCATACACCTTAACCTGCTTAATGTTGAATGAAGTATGGCAGGGAGGGATGACGTTGTATGGCGCCTGCAGGTCCCAATTTATGTCTTAGCCTCAACATGTGTCTCAGTTGGTTTGCTGCATGTCCTGTTATGACATAAGAGCACATCCTGCTGTTTGTGTGCATGATGGAGAGGTTTAACCTCCTAGACTGCCACCTGGCAAGCGGAAACATCAATCCTTAACCCGTTACCTGTCACAAAATGTATGGAGAATATACATAAAATATTCACATTCCAAACTTAAATGGGTTTAATAAATAGGCTTTGGAATGGAATCCTAAAGTTAATTATTATTTTAAATCAATTACTGTATATTTTTGGTTTTTGGGTAGCTCTTCAAGAGCAGATTATGTAATACAGAATTGCCAGTAATTGGGTTGCTCATTTAGTCTTCAGATGTGAAGGCCATGGTCAACATATCGGTCACCTCTGACAAGTGAGATAACTGCAGGAGATAAGCTTGTTTTTAGTTTAGTACCGGTGTCATCAAGACCTCTTTGGTTCCCTGTTGACTAGCACATTAAAGGCTTTGGTGTCAAAGGACAGTAGTGGGGCTTCTTGGACCATAGATAACAGTGAGAAGAGTCTGATAACAACCCCATGTTTACTGGACTGAGCTCTTGGTTCTGCGTCAGACAGCCGAACTATGATTAAGGGTTTTCCATACGTGAACTCAACAACACCAGCCCACAACAAGAAATCTTTTCAATCTGCTTGACCAGATGGGCAAATTCCATTTAAAGTGAATAGTACAAATAGCTGTGATTGGTAAAATGAACAACTAAGTGACAACAGTCACAACCGTAAGACGACACAATAAAAGGTGGATTTGCTTTTGACAGCTAGTTGTCGGATGCTGGATTGGTTGCACTAGCACTGTAGTTAATATAGTGCATAAGCTCATTTTGATGCTCCTCTGTTGTCCGGCCTTGCATGAATGCAATTGTCTAGTGCGTGCACTGGGGTATTTGCATACAGCGATCTGTGTTGGTGCTTGAAAAGTATTCAACTTCTGCCACAAGCAAAGCCAGTGATGCAACGGCCCCACAATTCAGTTCGCCAAGCATGACGTTACCCATTCATAGTAAATTAGTTTTAAGCATTAATGCCGCCGCCCCTTGTGAATTGGGCATAACAAATGTGATCCGTGTATACATGAGAGCAATTGAATATTTTAAAATCACAGATATAATATTAAATGATCTTAAGCATTAAAAAAAAAGAACATGCCATCCAGGATCACTTGATTACAATCTGCAAAACTTTCTTACATTATTACATATTAATTGTTTTTACAGATACTCACACCAACCTGTCTTTAAATGTCCCGTACCTGCCACCAGAAGTCTACATTGTACCCTTTACCATCTCAGACAGCAGCTCTCCACCCAGAAGCACATTCATCAATCTACCAGGTAACACACTTCATTTGGAGCTGACTGAATGAAAGGAGAACAAGCTTGCACAACCAAGACGTAACACGCTGACGTCATATAAACGCGCACCTTCATGCATTGTATTGCTCATGCAGCTGTTGAACACAAACATTGTCTCAACGGAGGCTCAGATATTCATTGGAGGTCACAAATTACAAATTCCGATATTTCTCAGTGTTCTTGAACACAAAAACAAGACCAATTTAGTCACATTTCAGTAAATCAAGACTCATTAGGTTAAAGAATACACAGATGAACTTAATGACTCATCCAAATGATTTCTGTGATGCAATTGGGTCGCTGCTGTGCATTTTCTACTTGTTTTATCAATATTTTGTATATATGTTACGTTTTTTTACACTTCAATTATATGTTTCTAATGATCTTTAATCTCAAGGTGTATGTCTAAATATATACACACACATTTAATGTAGATGTTACCGCATGCAGCATATTATTAAGTTAAATGTTCCTTTACTCCTTTATTTCTTAATGGCTTTCCTGTAACATCCTGCTCAGTGATGCATGGCTGGGTCACAGGTCTCTCTCTCCCTCTCTCCTTCTCTCCCTCTCTCTTTCTTTCTTTCTTTCTTTCTTTCTCTCTGTAACTGCTTTTTCTCTCCTTGTCTGCTCCTGATGCTAGTTTCTTATGAGACCTCTCCAGAGCTATCACCCTCGACTAGTGGTCCATAAATATGACCTCCTTATCTGACTGCAACCATTGCCCCTCTAATGCATTTAAAGAAGAGCTAAATGCTCATTGTCTTTGCCACAGTGACGGTTTGCCCATGCAACGTGAGGGGCAACTGTAGGACGGCAGCAAAACAGCTTGAGGGCATGCCCACTATTCAGTCAACAATAGGTGTCCTGCTTGGAACTCTGGGTGTTATAGGTGAGTTATGGTCACAGTTTCATTCAAAACATCCTGAAATTATTAGAAAGGAAGGAGGAAAACACAATTTGCAATCTTTTTATGTTCTTGTTTACAGGTATTATATTGATTGTTATATTTGTGAGACTGTCCTACCTGAATCCCACACCACCAAACAAAGCCTGTCAGGAACGAGTGCCACTTACAGTCTCTCTGTAATGTCTGAGATGCTTTCTAGGCCACTGCTTTTGTATTGAACTTATTGAAGGATTTAGCTTTATTAAACTTTAATGTAATAGTTTTTTATACAGTGTATTTAGGTTTTAGTAAAGGTTTAAAAATAAGAAATCAACTCGTGTTTCACTGATATGCATACGAAACGTCTGTCTGCACAATACATTCTGATGTTATTTATTTGTTTTTACACTTTTTAGCTACATTATCCTTTATGCAATTGTAGTTTTTTTAAATATTTTGTGGTGATTGAAACATGTGGATAGATCATTCAATATTTTCTTTGCTGAGCTGTATTTTATTCAACTGAAATAAAAACAATGAGGAGAAACAAGCTCTGTGTGGTCACTGATATTTGTGTGTAGATTCACAGAGAGAGTTCATACACTTGTCTTATCTTTTAAACCATTTCAGAGATGGAGATTAATCATCCCATCCTGGAGATAATAACCCTGGCTACACTAAAACAGTTTCACATTTACAGAGAGAGAGAAGATTACCCACAATTGCTTTGAGGCAGCCATTTCCTGTTTACGGTGAGATGACAACAGCAAAACGTGACCCAGATGACCTTACAACTATGCTATATATAGCCACGCAATGCGCTAAAAATAGTCACACTGCTGCGTGACGCCACACAGAAGCCTTCCCACAATGACTGTAAATGAACTCTGGCATTGAACGTATATCGTGCGATATTAAGCGTTCTTTATGTACCTTCCATGAGGTGCTTAGAATGTCAGTAACCTAAGGAAGCATGTCACATTACCTCATGCACTTCCTGTTATGTAGGTGCTGGTTTTCGCCGTTAGGCATTCACCGACAGGCTGCTCGTGAAGCATCCGTGAGCAGATGAACGGTGTAATCTCTCAGGATCTCATTCATGAGTATTTGTCTCAGCTTGCTCATTCGCTCAGACGCTCCATTAGCATAGAAACGCAAAATCGTACTGTCCAAAAACAACATGCTGATTATTTACCTTCATGCAGAGTTCCCGATACTGCCGTTTTCTAAACGTTCCCTGATGTAATCTTAAAATAAAAGTTCACAAATACAGCAAAGCTCAAGTTGTTTTTGAACTGTCAACACATTATTTGACGAAGAGCAAGCCATGTCTACGTGTATTTTTTGAAGGGCAAAAATCCCAAAAGAGTATTTACAAATCGCCCTAGTCATTGGTAGGTCGAGCCTTATAACACTGTGAAAGGCAGGGACTATATTTAGTTTCTCTGGCCTTGTTTTTAGCTCTCTTAGGATCAAATAGTACATCTGACTAAGACAGACAGTTTTGCCTCCTAGGCAAACCAGACACCAGCTCTAACTGTGAGCTTTCAAATGTAACCTTTATCAAAGTTAAGTATGTTTTGATAGAAATTTGTGGTAGAATGAGGAGAAATAGCTCTGTCTGTATGATTCTTGTGGTGATTCGTGAATGTCTCAGTCTGCTGTAAACTTTGCTTCTATTCCTGGCCAGGAAGAGTGCAGCTGTGAGCTCTTTTTGAGACATGTAAACATGTTCCAGGGTGATGAAGCACCCATGATGCTGTTAGTTTACTGAAAATGACTTTGTGGAAAATATTCGTCATTTCCACTCGTCCAGTTCCTGTGTGCTGTCTCTTTTGGGAGCTGGATAGTGTTAGTTAGACTGTCAGGTCCTCATCACTTTTCCATAGAGCTTTTTTTGCCTCACTTAACCCTGTTTTAGTGTCATTTTCAAGTCCAGTTTAAGCAATTCTGCACACTATAATTATAGTTTTGAAAAGTTTTTAGTACCACTTATTAGTTATTAAACGGCACTGCTTGGCGCTAATATGTTACAGCGAGCTGATTATAAAAAAACAACCAATACACATAATACATTTCTTGGTGCTTACCTCATTAAAGGACTTTTTTTTAGATTTGTGCAGAAACTTTTCCTCACTGTTTAGTTCTTGTATCTGACGGGAAAAAGTAAAAAAAAAAAAATTGAACAGTGATGTCAAATGTTTTAACTGACTTGATTAAGAGACCATATGGACAAGTGACTATATTGTGACTATATTATAGTGAAAATATGCTCTTTGTGTGCTGTTCCTGTCCAGTCATGTTATTAAAGGGATAGTTCACCCAAAAGAAGAAGATTTACTTTTTATCCCAAGGTTAAGTAGGGTATAGTTTTTAATATAACAGCCCTATGGCATATTGGCATTTCTTATCACTTGTTATTTGCAAATGTGGAGTAAGGGGCAAGGACTGGTGGCCTAAAAGCAATGCCACAGTGGGCGAGAGGGCATTGCCAGCATGAAGATTGGCCATTCTTACACCTGCCAATTTCAACAGCACCCTTCCACACAGACACAACCATGTGCACATACACACTTGGGCATAATTCAACGTCAACTCCACAGCTTTCTATTTATAATCCTATTTAATCTATCCAAAATGAGCCAAGTGTTCGCCTGCCTGATTAATTTAATAGGGCCTTGACCACTTAGCCTCTCTCCACTCCTCCTCGTATTGTTTACCGCAGCTGAGATCGGAGAAGTCGTGTGAAGGTTAGCCGTTTAAATCGGAGAGGCCTACTTCAACCAGAAAAACCTGTAATTGCCTTGATCTGGTGCATATTTAATCTCGCCACATTGAGCAATGCAGTCTCCAGCGGAGCTTTGTGAAGAGAGACAAGCATGAAATCCAATTTAGGCTGCGATTCAGATTCACATCACCTTATAATCCCGATGCGGCGGAGCGGAACGCAGCATATTTATCCTGTTGTTTATAACTGTTTTCCTCTTTAGTGTTTACATTTTATTACCCAATAATGATGTTATTTTTAAGAGCACTTTGTGTGTTTATATTGTCTGAGACACACTGTCGAATGACCCATGTTGAGTATCACTTTTATGGTGATTGCATGCTTACTTATACCCAAGTGTCTGTCAATAGTATTTGATATCAGTGTTTGGTTGTTGGGTATCATTAATCTGTTACGAAACCTTGGATGTCCATATTCGCTGTTTTTCAGGAAATGGAAAAAACACTGCACTTTTTAAATGATTATATACTACGTTGTCAAAGTTGACAAGCACTTTTGAATATTTTTTTACTAGTTAGACGTTTGCAAAACCCAGTAACAAACATAATTATATATTATAATAATTATATTTAAGGCAATAAAAAAAATAATGAAATAGAGATACATGGTTTCAGAAGGTCAGCAGCGATATACAGTTACTTCAAAAACAGTTACTGTACGATATACTTCAAAAACTAATTTGAATTTTCTTACATACAAATACTATCTTCTATATTGCACAGTGAGTTTGCAGATGAAGTATTTACTCTTGATCATGCTGTGTGACATGTACACGGGTGTTGAGTTTCCATACTGTTATACTTTGCTTTGAATGCTACATCTAAATTTAACCGTCTTACTGGGCAGCACTGATAATACAGCTAGTGATTACTGGAACTGGCTCATTGTAGGAGGTAAACTGGGTCGTAATCATAAATCTAAACCCACCCGTGAGGTAAACAAATGCTGGATACCATAGTTACCCATTCAATTCAATATGGCTATTTTATTTCATTTTGTAAAGATATGCACTCCAAACAGGTTGTGGTTTTATTAACACAATGCATCATGTTTTACTGATGTAACTGCTAAAATCTATTAAAATGTTTTGTTGTCATGTAGATGTTTGCAAACACAGAATCTTTTGTTGAGTAATTTCCTGCAAGTTTCAGCACGGAGGTGGTGGAGTTGATTTGTGTACACATGAAGCTCTTCCGTCACACTGTTTAACAATAACCAAAAGTGTTGACACGCTGTTTATAAAGTCTTTGGCTATACTCACAGTGCAGCTAAAGTGTTTAAAATGAAGAAAGCATTTGCTTTGGCAAGCAGCCACCTGTAATGATATTAAAGCAAAGTATCACTTTGTAAACCAGCCACTTTACATATTCCTTGCTATCTGTAATTCCATAGGAAATTTGTGTGGCTTGCCATAATTCATATTTAACTATGTACGCTCAAAAAGTAATCTTTCCTGTTAGATGATTGGCCCAACTTTGTATTTTTCTATAGACTTATCAGGCAGAGACATTGTTGACTAATAGTGGTGCTTGGCATTAACTATTAATGTACTACAGTTCACTTCAGAACCTCTTCAGCCATTATTTGTTAAGCCACAAGTGTTTGAATAGATTGAGCGTTTGACGCTTTAAAAGAACAAGAGCTATGATGATATTTTTCATTCTTTTCCTATTTTTCAATATAAATGGAGGCTGGTTTACACGATCAGTCTGATCTTCTGTATAAAGTATGCATTTCAAAGAAGCAATACTCACTTCATAAAGATCCTATGGAATTATGGGGACTTTGTCATCACAATGGTGAGATTGTAAATGGTACTGAAAAAGAATCCTTTATTCGGGTGAACGCGTGACTGGCTATTTTCAGCAAGAGGTCCTGTTGCTTTTAAATGCCTGCCAGCTAATGGCTCTAGTTATCTCTCAAAGAAAGCAACAGACATAGAGCTAATAGAATAGACCTTTCCATTATTGCATTAGGATGTCGGCTAGTTGCTGCTCAGTGAAAACGTTGCCCGGTCGTGCTAACTGCATTACGTTGAGTTTTACACAGCTGAGAATGCAAAATTCGTAACATTGCGGATGATCTGCATGTTCCAGCAGATGACCTCGAAATGGCAAAATGTTTCATAAAATTCACACAATTGAGTCCTAACAACTCTAATGCTCTAACCACTTTCCTATAAGTGGTTAGAGCATGGCGCTAGCAACGCCAAGGTCAAGGGTTCGATCCCAGGGATTGCACATACTCTGAAACAAATGTATAATGTAGTGTAAGTCACTTTGGATAAAAGTGTCTGCCAAATGTATGTAAATGTAAATGTTTCTGTGGTAGCCATATCATGGGTTTGGTTCCCAGAGAACACACAAACTGATAAGATGTAGTATATATTTTGGATGGCCTGTAAGTTGCTGCATTTGCCAAATACTTGAATGTAAATGTAATAAGTATTCCAACCTGTTGGACAGCTGGATGTGCATCTCTCAAGCAGGTCATCAAAGTATGTCAGTCACATTAATAAAGTATAAGATTAAACAAATCACTCACCCAAACCTTTCTTCATTTTAGCTTAGTGTGATTCTGTCACATTTACCTTTAGTTAACAGCATACAATGTATTCACTTTCTATTGAGGTTGATGACATAAGCACCAGCCCTGATGATATAAGCACCAATGACAGTGTGGCTGTTACGTTGGCCTAATTCATCCAGAAAGGCATGATCTGTAGACATGGCTTGCCATGATTCATACCCTGTCTTAAAAGCTATGATTGAGAGCATAACTGCCCAAACATAATAACCTCATTATACGTTTTATTCTAGACAGGCATTATATTTAAAACCATTTTACTGGCAGTACTGCATAGTGAATACCCCTACTCAAGGGGTTATCTTAATGTAAAAAAGGTACAATTATGCACATTCTTTTTTTGCACATTCAATTGAAAGTTTGTTTTTTTATTCATGGGCACATCCGCCACATTGTCTTGGTTGTCATAGAAACAGTCCAACATTGGGACTTTAATTCAGATTGATTTTTCTTTCTTCCCTTTTGAATGACATGCTATTTTTGATGTCACTCTCTTTTGTGTCGAAGATATCCTGCCGGGTTAAACCAGAACTTAAATAACTGCGTTTATCCACACCTTTGACAGTGTGTTCACAAAGTGTTGGACAAAAAAACATCATTCCACGCTGTCAGACATGAAGAGGTACAGCTCAGCTATTACACTCACTGTGTGATACCGAACAAGACAGAAATACTCAATGCTGTCCTTGGATGGGTATGTTTTCACTGCATAGAATCTGTAAAACCTTTATCTTTCAACATTCTTAGGTAAGACAGCTGGCAAAAAGCAGCAGCGTTACCTAACCACTTACACCACCACCCTTTTATGTGAGTCTTCTTAGTGGCAGAGGCTCTCTGTCTTACTACAGTCATATGCCCACATCAGCCACCCACTGTCTGAGTCTACATTAGAGATGTAGTTGATGTGAAAGCAGGCCATCACGAGCAGACACGGAGATGCATTCTGTGTGGGATTTCATCCACTGCTCTGAATTCATGTGGGCCAAGTGTATTATCATTGTGATATTTTCCACACTGGCTTTTGCATGCCAGGACAGCATTGATTCACTTTATTATTCATTGGTACTTGACTTTCTCAGTGATTCAGGATGTAGCTGCCAGTTTACAGTTACATGAATGTATGCAAATTGTCATCATTTGCATACATTTACATATAAAAGATTAAGGCTGTTTAGAAAGGATATTAGTTTAAAGGTGGTGTGTGTATTATTTAGCAGGATCTATTGACAGAAATGCAATATCATAAAACATAACTATGTCTTCAGAGGTGTATAAAGACCTTACGTAATAACCGTTATGTTTTTATTACCTTAGAATGAGCTATTTCTAGCCATAGAATTCATCATGTTGTTTCTACGGTAGCCCTAAACGGACAAATTACATTAAAATGACATACTGTCAACAATATACAAAAGCTTTAGCAAAGAGCCACAAGAGCCACAATGCAATTGCGCAGTTTAATGACGCGTCTGTCCCCAGCCAAAGGCCTTGAACTTAATGGCTCCTACATGTGACAAGCAAAGGGCTTGAACTCAAGTTTTTCCATTAGCTCAGTCCTTCTCTTTAAATGTCTCACCTCTGACCCTTTCTTTTACAAGCAAGCAGGCAGAAAGCCCATCTCTAATATGGAGTTTCTCTTTGTCTCCCACTGTGAGGGAACTATCAATGGTTATAATCTTCATGTGCTCTTCCAGGAACAACATCCCCGATATGGCTGCATTAACAGTTTAGACAGGCCACTGGGACAGCTGCTCAGCTTAGATCTCCTGTTAAGTCTGCCGTGCCCTCTCTCTCCCTCCTAAACCCTAGAGACCAGCAGACATCCTGCTCCATGGACATGGCCAGCAGTGAAGCCGCATTGTGTGTTGCTGGGATTCCTGTGGCTTATTTTTAATGCTCCTGTATTGTTGCTTAACATTGTTACATAACATGAAGCCAAAACTTTGCTATAAGTGGTTATGTAGGTCATGTACTGTAACTTCAACTGTATCTTGGTATATACTGTAGGTCCATTCTTGAACTTCGCAACCGAATAAGTGTCTTGTTTTAATGTTCTCACTTAAGCTGGGTGTCATAAATGAGTTACAGTCTTAACAATGTAATTCAATTCATTGAATCTTGAGACACACATCCTTACTAATATGGGTTTAATATATACATACATTACCTATATCTAATGTGTAATCTCACAGTGTGATAAATGATACTTTGACACTCTCAATTCCAATTTTAACAGTTTGTGTAACAAGTATTTGCACTAATACACAATAATAAAACACATGTAATTGACTATATCATCACTGTTTGACTGAAATCTTGTATGTCAAAAACTGCCACTTTACAGGAAATAAAAAACATATCTTTTAATAATTACTGTAAACACTGTGTTGTCAAAGTTGACAAGCTCTACTTTTGATTGCTTAAATATTTGCAAAACCCACAGACCAACATGAAGGGTGACCAAATAGTACTCATTTATAAAAAACAAATTAAAAAACTATGACAAATGGAGATATGAGGTTTCAGTCAAATTTGTCCTTTTTTATATAGGGTGACTTAACTGACAGATCTCAATTTAAATAATCTGAAACCTCTATATCGGGATTGTTGGCACAGATTTCATTTTACATTCCCATGCCTTGTCTTCTGCCTCCCTCGTGCCTTTCTTTCATGTCTTTGATGGGGCCCATGCCTGCCTCATGTATTTGGGCAATGCTCACACATAGGCATTTTATATACCGTAAGATAAATTGCCATAGACTACACTAGAGTAATACAAACACAAAACATTTTTTAAGTTGCACATTTTTGTCCCTCATTTCTGATGTGTCATATTAAATATAATATAATAAATATGCTGCTCTTAAACCTGCGGCACTAAACCCGTGTCTGTTTCCTGGAGATTAGCGCATCAGATATCAAAATCATGCATCAAATAATCCTCTAGAATACCTTTGACTGGACACCCTTCAGACTTTCTACCTCAGGTCACCGGTGTATTTCAGTCGTTGTTATGGAAACAGTGGCACTGAGAAGCAGTATAACAGCCAGGAGTAACCTTACTCTGCCTCTTGATTTAACCGGGTGGAAAGCGGCAGATATTCCTGTGTCACGTTTAGCGTTTGCTTAGCAGCTAGCTGAGCAGGTGACAATACAGTAGCCAATTTATCAAGCACGTTTTCTGGAACCTTGAAAGAACAGGATGGCAGGGCCTAATGCGCCAGGGTTTATGTGATAGCATTGAGTGACAAATCTGGATGGAGACCAGCAACAATCCATTTAAAGTGACAAGAATCAATTGGTACACAAAACAAATATCCACAATTTTAAAACTTTCCCCTTAATTTCGACTGTTGTTGATATCCCATTATACAGGGCAGTAAATCTAAAGAAGTCCCAGCATTCAGACTACTACCAGTATTTGGCAGCACTTGTACCAGAGGTGTTGCGTTTTTAAGTGAGCAGTAAATGTACGGAAAGAATCTGGGCAGCTGATTTGTAGTCAAGTTAAAAATGGTGCTGTTACAGTTATTACTGTTGGCGAAACACACGAACAAAGGCTTTTCTCTGAAGGTGGTGCTTTCCAGCATGAAGCCCTGGCAGACACGTGACCTATTGAATAGTGACTGGAAAGCCTGCAAGTGCTGTTGTCAACACCAGTGCATAAATAAAGCTAAAGATAGGGCTGCGCCACCATCGCCACCAACCAGCCAGGCTTTTTATAGGGGTGCTTTGATTTATAAAAGGCAGCGGGGGCTATTTTTTGACCGACCGGCCTTCTGATGGAAACTTCTGATGGTTGCATGACTGACCCCCATGGCCTGAGTGTGGCAGGGGGTTTGGGAGATAGCGCTTGGTGCGGGTTGAGTGACACAGCAGACAAAGTCTGTATGTATACTGGACATCATCCAGGAAGAAATGCTATTGCACTAATGGACTCCTGCTGTGGAGTTCCTCAAATAAATAGTCATAGTGCTCAGCATGTAAAGTAAGATGAGTGACAAGTATGAGTTTCATTTCTACAGAATTGATGGGAAAATCTGTCCTGTTCTCCAAGGCACAGACACCGATTGAACCTCTTTGTATTATGGCTTTTACCTTTATAGGGATGTTAATTTTGCAGTTTTGTTTCAAACAGGCAGAAGACTCAACTAACTTCAAAGGAGGCCTCCAAATGACTTAAAGGGATAGTTCACTCAAAAATGAAAATTCTGTCTTCATGTCCTTAGCCCCAAGTTGTTCCGAGTCTGTAAAATTTGTTCTGATAAACAGAGAGAAATATATTTGTAAGAATGCTTTTAGCCAAATTGACTACCATGAATTTATTTTTGTAAATTTCTTTGTTCTGTTGAACAGAAACAAAGATATTTTGAAGAATGTAGGAAAACAAAAAGTTATGGGGCACTAATTTTCCTACTATAGTCTATGGTGGCCAAGAACTGTTTGGTTACAAGCATTCTTCCAAATATCTTTCTCTGTGTTTATCAGAACAAGGAAATTTATACTTAATAGATTTGAAACAACTCAAGGGTGAGTAAATGATGACAGATTTTTTGGGGGGGTGAACTGTCTCTTTAAAATTATTAACTATATTTTGTATTGGGTATGTTGGATTTCAAATGTTGTGGAAAATGGAGAGGAAGGTTGGGACTTGAAGTCAAAAGGACTCCCTGCCTTGAATTATTAAATTCCAAGTTACAACATGTAACTCATCACACCTTTTGACAATATTGAATAGAAATACATTTTGACAAGTAAAATGGCCAATTTAATAGATTGTCCTATAAAGGAACTTTTAGGCAATATGAGGTCTCTGTTTCATAGATTTAACTCTTAATGATCTGTTATATTCAGGGCACTTTAATCACTTTTACTAATCTACATTCAGATGTTAAAGTAAACCAGTACTCCTTGAACTTACATGGGTTTTTGTGTATTTTATAAAAACATATAAATACAATATAAAACAAAATAGCTTTTAAAGAACTTTGAAATGAAACTTTTATTTAGTGATTAAGAAGGTGAGCACAAAGTGTAATGGAAAAGAGAGCAATAGCCGATGGTTGATGTGGACTGATGATTCGGACACATTTGAGTGTTGTTCTTTGGGTAAAGGTTAAAGTGATGGCATGTTCAAGAGGGCTACTGACAAAAAACAGACATGATGGCCACTTTGTTCTTCCCGTCAGTATTTCTCTTTGCAAATTCAACAAAGAATTATAAAAATAAACTATACATGATATCATCTGTCTCTAAATATGACATGGGCCAAAAGAAGTCAAAGAGTACAGGACGAAGACACTGAATCATTTCTGGCAAGTGCTGGTGTTAGATATCAATCTTGCAATCCATTCTAAAAATCTTTCTGCACTTTTTACAAATGTCCTGCTACGGTAGAAAAAAATCTCTGGCTTTGTCATTTCCAAAGGATTGCATGACAAATGAGTGTACAGGAGTGTACGGCCTTGACAGGTTACACCTTGCCAGTAATACCTATATCACTGTACAGGGATATGAGTTCCTTCGGTTGGTTTTTGGACACAGATGCACTGTTACCAACATTGTTTACAGTTGCTATGATGATTCTGAATCAAGTGACACAATTCAGTAACATTTGCGCTGCGTGCCAAAAGAGCGCTGACAGGCAATGTCAGCCATCCAGCACTCATCACCAGTAACGTCTCGTGACCAGCAAAAGTATCCAGGGCTATAATACGGTAAAAATCATCAATGAAAATTGTGTGCGGGAGTCACTGATCCCAATTAGGATATTAGGGAAACACTCATACCTGTGGTTCTGCTGAAATTCACACTTCTCAGCAATGCTATTTTTAGTCTCATACACAGCCAAGCCTGTAACTGTATTCTACTGGTAACTGAACCAGTAAGTCATGTCAGAATGACAGCGTGACCATCCCTGACTCTTGACAGGAATACGTGGAAGCCACGATGATGAGACTGAGAGAATAATTGAGAGAAACATCACTAATCATCTGTGCTACACCTATAAGCAGTGTCCTGGTTTTATAGAACATGACTTCTAAAAGATTAAGATTGAGAAATGTAGCAGACTTTCATTACCGTTCAATGTGTAGCTTACCTAAATAAAGATTACCATCACATGTAACAGAAACGCACGAGATATTTTGGTATCCTTTTATTTCCTGATGGATGACGGCAACAGACTGCTTGTTCAGAGGTAGAAAGGTAGACGTGAAGTGTCAGGATTGTTTGTTTGTTACCATGGAAACTTCTGGCTGTGAAGTGATGTGGTGGTGTGTCTGTAGTCTGGCCTGTGTTGACTGCCCCCTGCAGGTGATGTGTCAAACTTACCTTCTTATTCTTTGTTGCAAAAAGCTGTATACAGTAAAGGAGTCATATTTATATTTACAGTATAGGAAACATGTATAATTAGGGTTGGGAATCATTTGAATTTTATCGATTCCGATTCTCATTTCCAAGATTTAGATATCAACCTGCTTGTTGACTGGGTGCTCATAATAAATATATATATTTTTTGCAAAACGTTTTGTGAATATATACATATAGCAACGATGTTTTGTCGGATTTATTACAATTTCTATTACCATAGTTTAACTACAAATATCCTGGTTAAACAGTAGTTTATTTGTGGTTACTGTGCTTTACTACAAATACAATAGTTAAACTCTGGTTACTATAGTAAAAATATGGTTAATTTTCATAAGGGCTTTTATTGAGATATCAGCAGATCGCAAGTTTCTTAAAAATGAGTGCACAGGAATTGATAAGAGATATTTTTTATTTTATATCAAGTATCCAAATTCCTTACCTTTCAATTACAATTCCAGAATTGGAACGTAAACGGACCGAGCATGTCATTTTATTTTATCTCTTTATCTTAAAAATATATAATGTATAATATTATTTGTATAAAAATAAAAAACAAGTATGTACTGTCAAAATATGCATCATGTCATACAGACTGGTGACAGTCTAATGCTTAAAGATTAAAGTGTTAACACATATTTTGCAGTCTTAAACTGATATGCCTTATTATATCACAGTTCTGATCAATCAGTATATTGCATCCGCATAAGGCATTTGACCTGTTCTGTACAGTAAATAAAAAATTGTTTTATGACTAAAAGCTCACTGTACGCCTGTCTTAGTTGATGTATTCCTAGCCTGTGAGCCAAACAGGAAGCAGGGGCTGCATCTAAAACAGCATACCATTTCAATAAATTTCCTTTTGCGACCATGTCATTTATTTATAGACTTACAGAAGAGCAATGCTGTGACTTTGTGATCGTATCAGGAATCTGCCTTTTTCTTCCTCAGGCGATATTGGTTATTTCTCAGACAGAGATAGCAGTTGATATCACCGATATCAGTGCTGCCAAAAATATCAGTTGCTATTTTTATGGTAGCCAGATGCAGTTTACATTACATGCTACATTGATTGCTGCCATACATTTTGTGCTTGCTCAGGTATCCTCGATCTTTACACAGCCGCTCAGTTTCTATTTTGGGAAAGTTATTTTTGCCAATATGTTAAATATATGCTAGACATTGCAGCCTCATCCATTGTTAATGAAGCTGCAAACAGACAAAATTCCATGAATTAGACCGCTCAAATGACAGATAACAGACAACGGAGGCAACAGAGATACGAATCCACCTGGGATTACTTAGCAACCAAAAGCATGACCTCATCAGTTCATGTGAATCAGATACTGTGATGTCATCAGAATGTGATGCCTGACCTTGAAAAGTGTGTGACACTGAGAATGCTACTTGGAATAACTTCTTTTTACCATTTTGTTAGTTTGAATAGATTTTATACTGTAACAAAAATCCTGTTGTATAACTATGCAAGAAAAATCAATCACAATTTCATTTGTCTGCTTGCCTGGATGTCTTGTTGGGAAATAAACATTAAACATTGAGGACTGATGGACCATTTGTCTTATCCCATCTACTATGAACATGCTGCCATCTTCTGGGTAAATCACAACAGCAAACCTACATATAAATAGAGAAGTACTGCACAAAATGTATGTGTTCATGTCTAATATTTGTAAGAAAGATTACTTTTAAATCAAAAAAGCAGCAAAACCGAAACACAGAAAAATGCTGTTTTTTGATGACATCATTGCTACATTTTCTCTTTAAATAAAAAATAGAATTTAAAGCTGGTTTATAAGTAACTAAATGTTTTAAAGAAGATCCTCAGAAAATGTTAAGATCACCTGATAACCAACATTAGACAGTGTGTTCTATTATTAATATATCAGTTGCCCGTGTTCTGTCTTTGGCAAACAGTGAGCACCCCTCAGTCCACCTTATTGTCCTTCTCTTCCAAGTGAAATGAACCTTAACCTGATTATCTGATGGAACATGTCTGTGCTGTTAAATATTCCACACTTAACGCTCATGTGCTTAGTCCTCAGTCTGTGGTCTGAGACTGCTCCCAGTGGGATAATAGTGACACACAGATCAACAAGGTTAAACATTCACCAGCCACAGTCTATTCAGTCTGCGACACACATTCACTGTAATAAATGCTGTGTAAGGAAGCATATGAAGTCCTGAAAGCTCACAAGTAAAGTATGTCTCTCAACAGTCTTTAAACAATGAACATGTAGATTGTTTTTAAAACCTCCATCATGACAAGAATTGCAATAGGCTTTGTGACAAATGACAATAAACTCTACAAGGTAGGCTATACAGTTCTTTTTTCATGTTGGCAGTAAACCTTGAAATTTTGGAGAATAATCAATCTCGAAATTACATTCTCTCTTAACCATTTGTTCTGTGCAAATGTTAGGGGGATGTAATTTCACTAATCTCAAGTTTTTTTTCGTTTACATTTTATTTAACATGTATAAGAAATATACAGGGCTATTTAGCTGAATGCAATTTATTATAATTAAACAGAACTTAAGGGAAGTTCAATGATCACCACATGAGGACGTCAGGCTAGTGCGAAAGAATCAATAAATATAGGTTTAGTGCTTTTATTTTTTAACACTATTGCCTGGTTTCACAGGCCAGGCTTAAGAGTCTAAACTGAATGTTTGAGCTCTTTGAAAATAAGTTGCCCTGACATATAGAAATATACAGCACATGAAATATAGTGCCATGGTGCCATTGTTTTGTCTCAAAATGTTTTTTTTTACTAAGGCATGTTCCTCGTTAAACCTTTACTGTGAAACTGGGCCAAGAAATAAAATTGCTATTTTTAACCTGTTAAAACATCTTTATTTGCTTATGTCAATACAAATATAGGATGCAATGATGATCCGATATGGTTGCATTAAGATCGCATGTCTGTGCATTCATCTTTCTGTGCCCCCTGAAGGACACTGCTCAAAATTAGTATCCGGATCCGGACCCACCTCCACTTAGTTATTAAGTCAGGGTTCCTACATTGAAAAAATTTTGGCGGCCGCCAAAACTAAATTTAGTCCCGCCAAAGATTTATTTGATCACTGAATGTGATTTATGAGCAATGTAAATGACTGCCGCGCTTGAGATGACTGCAGTAATGAACGAACAGAGAGCGCGTGCACTTAGTTCCACTTCATTCTGTGTTGCGCAGACCGATCGGTAGGCTATATGATGTGAAGTAGCTGCGGAAGCTAGACGGAATCGTCTGTTTTTAAATGCTCTCGCGGAAGCTTGAGATCATATGCCGATCGGTCTCCGCAGCGCCGAATAAAGGCAGAACATGCCGGTTTCTGCTCCCGCGCACATCAACCAAAAGTAAGTGACATGATCACAAAAAGCCAGAAGACCGAATCCATGTTTAATGTGACGCATCCGCTCAAAACAGATTTCCTTTTCTCTGACAAGGATTCCGCTCGTACAACTGACATAAACAAACCAAACAAATCATATCCAGCAATTACGTGTTAACTTTATTCTTTTGCGATGTCCTAGCTGTGATTAACACATAGCACGTCTGCTAATGTCCGGTTCGCGTCCTAATGACTCTTTTGAACCGATTCATTTTAATGAACGATTGAAACAACTGATATGTCAACACAGAACTTACGAGACTCACTGTCTGAATCCATTAATTTAATTCTCAAAACACATCAGAACGTATGCCTAAGTGTGCTTAGGCCATAGCAAGAGTGGTTATTAAGATTTAGTCTAAATAAGTGAGAGGACTTAGGCTACAGTTTATTTATATGACAATGTGTAATAAATTACCTATAAAATCATTTAGTTTCAACAGGAGAGAGGTGAAACCAGAACAAATCATAAGTTGTTGTTAGCTAGCTGCTAATTTAATTAAATTGTAGCCTATATGTGATGAGAATAAGAACTTTAAAGTATGACTATGACCTTAAGTAACACAATAAACATGAGAACAAAATTTTTTTTACACTGGAATTATCTGTTTTTGCAAATAAATTCTTTATATATATGTTATTTAAAGTTGATTTTAATGTTTTTAAAAACAAGTTTTATAATAGCAATATCGGACCTTTGATGTTAATGAGAATTCAGATTCGAACCTTCCAATGTAAACTTTGAGTAGGCTACCCCTGGATTAGGGCACAGCGTTGAGCCCTTAACGAATTGTAAGGCAGGGTGTATTTCAAAACTTCAGAATGACTATAGCCACTCATCAGGACCAAGAGATCACATACATACATACAATGTGTTGATACATACATACATACATAGGCTACATACATACATACATATATATATATATATATATACATACATATATATATATATATATATATATATATATATATATATTGAAGAGTTTGGTTCCAAAACGCAATAAATCCATTTTTATTTTTTTTCAAAATTCATGTTGTTTTATTATGTTATCATGAACTAAACTAAACAACTGCAGTTTGATTGATATTAATTGGAATAATACACAATCAAAAACATGATTTTTGAAAATTGTTGAAAATGGATTTATAGCGTTTTGGAACCAAACTCCATATATACACACACATACACATGTAAAAAACTAAAAAATACAGGTCTAAATCATAGTACATGAAAGATCTCATCATATTTCTTCAAAAAAGAGATGCATTTTATATTATTAATTACTCTTATTGATTTAATTAAATGTTCTACTACATAAGAAGTCTATAAACATAGGTATTTTCTTAAGAAATCTTTGTTTGTGAAAATAGAATTTTGCCACAAGAATAAGAAAATTAACAGTAGATTCTAAAGATTTGTTTTTGTTTTCAAAAAAACAAATAATATCCTTAATGTGTAAATTATAGACTATATTACCTTTAGAGAAACAATATAAACTCAACTTTTTGAAACATTACATGAGAAAAATAAATGAACAATATCTTCACTTTCTATTTTACAGAAGGTGCAAATATCAGCTACATCACAAAATTTTGACAGCAAAGAATTACAAGGGTTTATATTGCCCCCATCACACCTTTTATTTGCTAAAACATATTTTTTCAATTTGTGAGGTTTATTACTCCAGATAAAATCAAGAAAAATCTTATCTATATTTTTAGAAGTGTGATTATCTACAGCTAAAGACAAGGAAGGGTACACAAATCTGGATAATATCTGTGCTGCTTAATGGGAAATATGCATACAGGCCGATGACGTATTTATTGTATCCGGTGCACGTAGCGTCTATAGGGAACAATGACGTTGTTGGTCGCTTCTAGACGTGAGTAATCATCCAAACACTATACATAGTGTGACATGTCATACTTAGACTAATTGTTACATTTCACTACTGATTGTAGCCTATATTCTCTATATAGCTGTGTATGTGACGAATAAAAAAAATCTTACATCAACAACCATAAAGGAGAATGGCTACTAGCTATGTGTTTTACGGTACATTCACAGATAATAAAAAAACACTAAGGGGGTTTCTAAGGGCACTTACTTGAGGCTTGATCAGAGGCACTTAACTATGCTCAGCCGTGGGGCTGTGGTTTTGCTGAAATTTGAACGTTTTCTTAGTAAACACATCATTATCACTTATTATCACTGAAAAATTACCTCAGCGGTATGAGAGCGGAAGTGGCTTAGTTGGCTGAGATTTTAGCGGAAGTACGTTTACCCGTAGGCTATGCCCCATTGTGTATAAAATAATTAATACACAAATAGCGTTTGCTTTAAAATTGAAACGAATTTTACTTTATTTTGTGAAAAGGTTATTTTGTGGGATTTGGTTATATCTTAACGTTTGGATATTTGCAAGGACATTCATACATATTAATTGTGGTATGAGTGTTAAAATTCTTTTTAATGCCACTGTATGATCACAAGAATATCAACATTTCTAATGTCTGGCACAAATGTTACCATTACAGTTAAAAGTTTCCAAAAAACCACAATTACAATTGTATGCTCAATACAGTCAACAATGACAATACAATATTAACATAATTATATTTTGTATATATTTTAACATTAAAAACATATACAGTAAAATATCCTCCCTGCCACCACAAAGTGAAAATCCCTTTTGTTGCCAAATGCACTCAGAAAGAGAGCTTTACCTCTTCAAAAGCCACGCCAGAGACTGCATTAAGAATTACAGTGATAAAAGGAACTATTTTTAACTACTATCTGAAGTGTGACCAGTGTAATCCATCAATCATTTCAACCTTCACACATCACCTTATTACTGTAAAAGCTTTCGTAAGGCTTCACTAAAAACATATGGAGAGAATATTTCATTACAGTGATTGCAGTGAGTTCATGGAATTATAACAGCTGAACCAACATGTAGCTGTAAGCTTAACAATAATGCTATTTACTCCTATTAGTGATACAATCCAGTGTATTCATAACATCTTTAAAGTGTTAATAGAAAGTCATCCGGCATTTGTCAGGGGTATGGTCCAAGAAGAGTCATGTGTCTTTAAACAGCTAAAATGACATCACACATACCCGATCAAAAGATCCTTTGGTGAAGATAAACAGGTCAAATTTCAGGCTCCTGGATCTTTCTTTCATATAGTTGTGAGAATGCAAACAGCAGCCATCTAATCTGACCACATTACTTTGGAGTCTTTGGAAGCACAAATATCTCAGACATCTGCAACAAGTATCTGTTTGCACACGTCAGATCAATATGGATCAGAAGGGATTTAAACACCTATAGCCATGGATTCAAAAAGCTCAGTGTCAAAGTCAAGCCGAATTATGTTTGAGGTCACCACCCAAACCTATAAACAATAGACAAAGAGTTCTCGTACAGCCTTATTACTCACACTACATAAAAATCTCTTAGATGTTAAAAGGAAAATAAATATTACTTCAAAATCATACACAAGCACAAAAAACATAAGTGCTATCTACTGTCAAGTATTGTCATTTCTTCTGATATTAAGCACTTGTTAATCCAGTGTACAGTATTGCTTAATTGTTACAGTTTGTGGATACAACTGAACTTAAAAATATACAGATCGATGTTTGACATGCACCTTTAGGAGTGATATAGTTTGTTGTCTCCATAAATCTTTCATAAAGTTCTGGAAAGAGTGGATCACAATTGGAGAATTACTTAAAAGAGGCCCGGACTGTCCTGCCTTTTAGTGGCTGTGGTGGGCGAAAGTTGTTCTCCATCCGCCTTCGGTTCTCCTCTTCCTCGTCATCAAAATTCAGTGTCCGGAACTTTCCCATCTACGTCCATATACAATAGCATGTAAAAAGTGAGGAAAAGTAGTAAGATGTACAGCAACAAAAAGAAAATACACACTCATATGCCTGAAAAGTATAGTTTTGTCCTCATTTACTCACCCTTTTGTCAAATTTAAATCGGTATGACTTTTTTTTGAGGAACATTGCTAACCAAACAATGTTGGTACCCATTAACTTCTATCGTATGGACACAAAACCAATGCAAGTCAATGGGTATAGCCATTGTTCGGATACCAACAGTCCTCAAAATATCTTCTTCTGTGTTTTGCAGAAGAAAGAACGGATATGTAAATGATGACATTTTGGGGTCAACTATCGCTTTAAGCAACCAGGCTTTAAATCTTCTCAACTTTTTCATTTGTCATAACTATGAAGCCAACATGCTGACCTGCTCACATTATTGAAATTTCCTTCAGTACAGGACAGAAACCAGATATGATTTTCAGGTATACATTAATATAAATTAATTTAAAAGACAAATGAATTTTACATTTATTTTACAGTCGTATAACACAAGTAAACTACGTATCGGTGGGTCTATTCTGTAGCTTGCAATAGCAGTTGTGCTGAGATTTGGCTGGAAATTTGTGCTGGATATTTGATGTGATTTTGCTTTAACAGCCTTGTATAAGACAGTGTGAGACACGCCAAATTAAATCACAAGCATGCAGCACACAAACCGTATTGCATATCTTTTGTTTAAGGGCTTAGAGAGTTATTCAACAAAGGCAATATTCGAATATTGTGGACAGACTCTAATTTACATCACCAGCCATAAATTTTATTCAGTGGGCACACTTTCCACATCCACCTCCCTCCACAACCATTTATTTTCATAACTGGCATCCACAAACAGACAGGTGATAATTAGAACAACACACACTACCTTAAAAACCATTGGTACAGTTGACAAGTTCCTTCACTGTGTTTTATCATTTCATAACACACTCACAAAAGCAGCCCACCTGTTTCTCTGACACAAAAATAGGATCTTTCAGAACAATCCATGTGACGCTCTCAAGAAGTGGCGGAGTGGTGAGAGAGCC
The DNA here is from genome assembly GCA_026939265.1 of Oreonectes daqikongensis. Classification (NCBI taxonomy): domain Eukaryota; kingdom Metazoa; phylum Chordata; class Actinopteri; order Cypriniformes; family Nemacheilidae; genus Oreonectes; species Oreonectes daqikongensis. Next base: position 3,386,073 of record JAOTQM010000343.1, on the reverse strand, counting down.
TGGGTATGTCCAGTAATCCAGACTGAGAGGCAGGAGGCACTTTGGGTTAAAGCCCTTAAAATCAGCAATGGTTCCCTACATGGAAGAACAAGCAAACAAGATTATTGTCTATATTAAAAACAAAACAAGGTTTTAATTAGTGGTTAACGTATTTAGTTTTTTTTTTGTTATTTTAGTTAGTTTTTTTAGTATTTAGTTAGTTTTCATTTGTTTGCCAGATTGCTGAAATATTTGCCTTTTATATGCCCTAATATATTTAGCAGCTATGACAAGAAAGACTGTATATAAATCTAGATCTATATAAATGACTGGATTGTATGTAGAACGCTAAATCAACTGCAGGAGGTGAAGCCACCAAACGTGTATACATACACATGCTATATACTCACAGCAAAAAGTGAATCAGTAACTGTCAATTTTCTGCACAGTCACCTCTGAAGGATAGATTTTTTCCAGCAACCATATGCTCAAAGCCATCGCAACCCTTGCCTGGTATGCCAAACCGACAGAGGGCATCATTGACTTACAGTCGAAATAATGATCTAAAATCACCTGTAAAGCTGCTTTGCAACAATAAAAATTGTGAAAAGCACTATATAAATACAATTAAATTGAAGAAATTGTATTGTACTTAAAATCTGTATGTAAATTTCAGACTGAGCACATTTGTCATATGTTGAGGTGTCCCGTCCGCCTGCTGATCTGATATGTATGCTAACGTAATGAAGATGAATGTAACTCACTCACTATTTAGTAAGCAAGGAATATTCTTGACTTCAAAAAGTATCCACCTCTTAGGACATTTGTGTAATGGGAGACTCCCTATTAATTTAATAGAATGTTTTGGCATACCAATGTGACAGCGCAGTGGCTTCAATGTAATGACGTCATGAGCAATCCAGTTCTTTATTAGAGATCAGTGGTTTGAATTCATGCTTTAATTCATTAAACCTAAATCAATGTAATGCCGATGGTATTCTTTAAAGGGATAGTTCACCCAAAAAATTCTGTCATTTTCAACCTGTATGATTCTCTTTCGTCCGCAGAAGAGAAAAGATGGTATTTTAAAGAATGTTGGTAACCGAACAATGGCCTTACCCATTGACTTGCATTGGTTTTGTGTCCATACAATAGAATGTATGTGTTTGGTTTGGCAGAAGAAAGAGAGTCATACAGGTTGGAAATGATGTCAGAAATAACAACAGGGTGTGATGATGACATTTTTATTTGTGGGTGAACTTGAATGTGTTAGAATAATTTTTTTTGCTAATCTAACTTAACATTAAAGACTAAAAATGTAGGAAAAGTTTGAAAAGTCATCAGTGAAATAAAAGAGTCCAAGATAATAATGAAAAAACTATGCTAAAACACTAAATGAAATCAGATGAATAAGTCACAACCAATGTATATAATAGAGGGGTCAAAATTAAACAATTGTTTTCCTTTTGTTGTAGGGGTGTTATCAAAACTCCTCTTCTTGAACCTAAAGAAACAAACTACTTAATATATTTCAAAACAAGTTTTTTCAAATGAAATCCAATGCAAAGAAAGGAGGCATTTGTTTATGCAAAAATGCAAAAAAGGGGCTGAAGAACAGCAGGCATTTGCCTATTCATATGACACGCTATCTAAAAACCTAAATTGTTTTATATTTCACGTTTTATCTCTCAAACACCCCTAAGAAACTACAAAATTTTCTCCTCAGTTTTCATATATTGAACAATGTATGTTTTCATATAAAAACAATGTACATAAACATACCTTGAATTTCACCATATACATGGCATCGGTTATCTGATGAAGACCTTTGTGTTCAATACCTATCTAAATAAAAAAGATACAAAAATTAAATATGCACATGTCATATTGAAAGTCTGTGTGATGTGCCATTACCATTCTGCATTGCTTTGAATATCCTTATGACAAATACATCCATCACAGTCATACCAAGCTTAATTTGTATTTTCTCACCCTCATGTTGTTACAAACTTGTATGACTATGTTTCTCTAATGGATAACAAAAGCTGACTTGATACCATCAGTCAATTCATTGCATCTCATTTCCATACAAAGAAGCTGAATGATGACTGAGACGGATTTCTTTTTCATATACATTTGGAAAAAAATAAGGAACAATAATGTAAACAGAATTTTCCCTGTGTAGCGGTAAAGGTGTGAATGAAGTGAATACTTACTTCCAGAAAGATACCAAGGACAGCGAGACCATCAGGGGCTGATGCGGCCTCACCAAAGGACCTGTACTTCACAGCGTTCCAATGAACCAGATGAAGCTAAAGAGAATCAGAATTTACAACAAAGGATTGTAATAGATAAACAACAACTGTGTATAGAAAGTAAATCCGTAACGGTGCAGTCAATTTTATGCTCCATCACCTCTGAAGGAAAGATTTTTCCAGCGACCGTATGTTCAGAGCCACCGCAACCCTTGCCTCCCCAGTGGAAATGAAACTGTTTCAGTCTGTACATGTTGTCCAAGGGACCTCCCTGGATTACTGCAAGAAAAAAGCAGTTTACTTAGCCTGTAATAGCAGCCTTGTTTCTCAGACACACTGAGTTGGCAGAGCTGCATGATACTGTACATGAGCAATGAACTTATAATGTGTTTATTGTATATTGTCATTTTTTTATTCTACTTAAATCCCAATTTAAATATGCTTATTTATTTACTAGGCCTACATATAAAGTACATTTACATATAAAATGGATTTGTGCTTTGTCAGTGATGATGCAGCCGGTGTCAGTCGAAGCATGTGATAGTCTGTCATCTAACCACTGTGGTCAAGTTCAGAGCACAAAAATTTCCAGAATAGGGAACATTTCCAACAACTGTGTCTTTCATACATTCATGTTCATATGGTAACTTAGTACAGTGTTAACAATGCTAAAGTCATGAGTACGATTCACGATGGGTATGGAGCACTTATTCACAAATACTAAGCAAAAAAGAGCCTCTGCCAGATGCATAGATGTAAATGCACTGAACAACCGCAATGGCTGACAATCATGGTAATACTCACTGTGTGACTAATGTCTGAACAGAGATACCACATTCGAAGTGTGCACTTTCATAGGGTAATCATTACAAAACAGAGCTTGATTTCATTTCCGAGTGGTAAAATGAGGCAAAAAATGAAACTTGTGAGATTAAAGTTATTTTAAAAAACACATTCATAAAGAATCACATAAAAATAAAACCCTCCAGGGCAAAATGCATGAAAATATATAAACACAATATACTCATAAGACATATAAACATGTTCTTATCACTGTAAAAAAATCTGCCGTATATTTTATCAGTAAAATACTGGTAGTAGGATTTCCAGCTGCGTACCATAAATTTACAGTTTCACTTACTTTATATCAAAGGATTGTGTTAATTATCACATATTATATAATGTCATATTTTGTAAAAACTTTGTTTAAATGTAAATCCACATTAAAATAAAGGGACTAGGATTGCACTTCTTTGCTATACCACAGCTGTTTATGGTTGAGTGCCGTAAACAGATTTACGCTTAAATTCTCTAATTTGACTAGCAAGTAATTAATTTACAGATCAATGGCTGTAAATGTACATTATTTTAAAAAAAATTTAATAACAGTATTTTGATGTTGAAATTGGCAGTATTTTTACGGTAATTTTTTACATTAACTGAGAACAGTATAGACATGAACACTTGGGTGCTGTGTTAAATTTTACACATATCTTATTTAGAACTGGTTGAAGACATATAAAACCATGACAGTCAATAGTGTTGGTAAGTATTACTAATGCACCCTGAAGTCCATTGCCCTTCTTTGACGGTATAACATTTTTAAACCAGCAATAAAATGTTGCCACTGATACTAACCTGATCTGTCATCGATGTCAACAAACTCCACTACCACAGAGTGGCCATTGTTTGTAATATTGATGGAGGTGCAGTTGTCGTAAAACAGTGAGATGGACGACAGGCTAGCATCATAAACTGCACTGCCAGGGACTATATCAATAGGTGACTGACGGCTACCCTGGGCAATGGGATAGGCTTTGTGCCATACAGCTGGACCTAAAAACATAATTTAAATAGAAATGACACAGTAGACTTATGTACAGTATAGCCTAAGATGTCATATCTGACTATAAGTGATATTACAAATGAGCTGGTATTAAAGTAACAAGTTTTTCAATGTTCTACACATTTCATAGCAGAATAGTTTCTTGGCATCACACTCTCAATCTCACATAAATTCTAGTTAAGCAGCATCTGTCCCTTTAAATAATAACTGGGCTAATCTCGTATTAACATGTATCCAAACAATATTCTGCAGGAAGCAGAATTGTGTGCTACACGCAATATAACTACAAAAGGACATTAAATAGTTAAATAAATAAATGAACACGAACCAGAGGGTAACTTTTCCTTAATAAGAGATATGCACTTGATAAGAAGCCCCGTCACTTACCGTTGGCTTCTCCATATCCCCAGTGATGGCCAGTCATTGCTGTCTCTGTATTTTAGAGGCTAAAAGATTGTTGGAAAGTACGCGGAAAGGTCCCGCGGGTGAGAGCTTTGAGACGCAAGAAGTGTGTGGATGGACAATAATGACAGAAGTAACAGGTGAATGAAGAGCGCTGTGATTGATTGACATGTGAAGTGATCCGCTCATTCCCCGCCCTCTCTAAAGCCGATTTCAGCAGACACGAGACCTGAGTAACAATTCTGCGATTATGTCATATTGTTAAGTACTTCTGACACTCGACTTATTTTTGTAGCAATTGCTTGATGAATTCAAATGAAATAAATCATTTCGTCAGGTCTTTTATTTCACCACACGCTCGAGCGAATTTAATAAAAAATAGCTGCATTGTGAAGGTAGCCTACTGTAATTCAATTTTGAAAACCTTTTTTGTTAATATTAACATTTTAACTCGTCATTTTCTGTATTTATCAAGTGGTGAAACTTTGATATTTTAGGTGCTGTTTAAAAGTTAATAAAAATTTATTATGCATTGGAAAAAACGAAATAAACAATATAAAGTCAGCATATGTTTTAGAGTTGGTAGTTCTTGTGTTGGAGAAGATCCAGGTTTACAGCAGGATAAAAGTGGCCTACTGCCAAAAAGCATGCACATTACCTTACAATGATCTCTAGCTGTGAATCATTACATATTCTGAATAAAACTTAGCCTGATCATTAGTTACTAAAGTGGCTAAAGGTCGGCAAGTGAATGGCATCACTTCTGAATGTTCACTCCTAAAATGTAAAGTGTCTGATAACATAGACGATTTATATTGAGTGCCAACAATTGTGAAATACCAGCATTTGTGTTTATTGCTTTCCTAGGCATGCATAATGACTGGCCACTGAAAGTGATGCAATAAAATAACAAGTCTGAGACACAACTGCTGCCTGGGAGGCTTAGCTTGGTTAACTCAATAACTATCATTTTCAGAATCAATGCTGATTTGTGCATTTTGTCTGAAACCAAAGCAGCCGTTACCTATTGCCTTCTCATTATCTGTAGCCAACTGAGACATATTGAGAATTCAAATCAATATGAACAACAGCAATGTAGTGCAAACAACAGAGCAGTAGAGGGGAGAAGTTGGCATGTTGATCTAAAGGAGGAAATCATTCTGGCTGTGAAGTCTATGCTTAGATTGCTGGTAGAACTGTTATGCACCATTTTTACTAAAATCAAAAAAATAATCTAAGCCTCTCCAGTAGCTACTACAATACTGACAAGGTGTCTCTTTGGCTCCCTCTAATGGTCAAATAGAGGATAAGCTTTTTACTCAGCGTCGAATCTGCTGCTGTCGATCTGAAAATAATGCAACAGCGGCGTGCCGGTGGTAGGATCAAGCCGCAGCAGACAGAGGACCATGACAGACCATAAAGCGAGCAAAGAACAGAAATATGATCGACAGCTCAGGTACATCTCTATCGGCACCTTAAAACACAGAAAACAGCATTGACATGCACAATGATTATTTTGTAGCATTAACATTAGCGTTTTGTTTTATATTAGCGCAGGAATACATACAGGCCCAACATGACAGTCAAATGATAATATTTTAATTTCAGATAGCTGGACAATTCTTCACGAGTTACCTAAACTCCATTCATTTACTTAATATCTAGTCTGACAATAAATAACTGATTGGAAATCGCTAGTCTGTTGTTTAGCTGATCTGTTCTCTTATATAACTTTACTCGCAGTATGTACTTCCCTACCATGGTTTTAATACAGATACCATATCTATCCATGTCCGTGTTTGTTCCAGGTTGTGGGGAGATCATGGACAGGAAGCTCTTGAAAATGCTCATGTGTGTCTCATCAATGCCACTGCATCTGGCACTGAGATACTCAAGAACCTTGTGTTGCCAGGTATCAGTGTTTATCATGTTGAATCATGACACTTAACATGAATCAGTGTGTGTTAATGCATTTATATTATGTTTCTGCTCTCCTTTAAAGGCATTGGAGCCTTCACCATAGTTGATGGGCATAAAGTGTCAGGGGAAGATGTTGGAAACAAGTATGTATATTATTAACAGTCATTCTCTGCTTTCTTAACCAGTTACCCAAAGCAGACTTTTATTTTAAATGGAAATGGAAGTTAAAATGCACAGTTGTACAGTAATGTCTACTTTGATCTTTTTCTGCAGTTTCTTCCTTACCAACAACAGTATTGGAAAGGTAAGCACTGCAGTGTGTTCAAATGATATATCTCTAAACCTAATGTGACCTAATCATAAATCATATAATTTATTTTGCAGAACAGAGCTCAGGCTGCAACTGAACTTCTGCAGGAGCTTAACAGTGATGTGTCTGGAAACTTTGTGGAGGAGGTCAGACTTTTAAAACAATGCCATTGCTATTAAATTTATTGGAAACACTTTACAATATGGTTGGATTTCTTAACATTAGGAAATGGATTAACTAACAATTAGCATTATAGTTCTTAAGCATGTATTAATCCTTGTAAATGTTAGTTCATGTCAATGCAATTATTTATGTTAGTTCATTGTGCATTAACTAAAGTTATCAGTTACAACGTTTGACTTTAAAATGTATTAATAAATGTTACTATAAATATTCATATTTATCTATAATAATTTTAGTTTTATTGTTGTCTGTTCTACATCATTATGTTTTATTGTCTAAATTTGTCTGTTTTTTCACCTTTAGAGTCCTGATAAATTTTTGGACAATGACCCTGAGTTTTATCACAGATTTAGTCTGGTAATCGGTGTGCATCTTCCAGAAAGGTAACAATACCATGATTCTTAAAACACTCTATGGGTGATTCTCACGAAACAGAATATTCATGTATAATAAAAATGAAGAAATAGTGGAGGTAAGAAGTGTCGATGACTGCTATTCTCATCCTCCGTAACGTTTTTTAAAGACTGTTTAAACACACACAAATATATTTACATGAAGTTTGATTTTATGTAAAGAAACACAACCACTAGTACTTTTTAAATGGCTAACAAGTTAACAAATTACTTTATATTATTCCAGTTAAAAACGTAATAATCTCTTGTCACTCTGTGTACATGACTTTTTCCCTTCTCATTAGCGATACAGGTCGTTTTCCACTTTTAAAGACATTCTACATTTATAAAAATCTATAAAAATATAATTAATTAATGTCATATTATGTATGATTAATAAAAACTTGCTAAGGCATCATGGCTTTACTTGTTTTTAGCAAAACATGCTATGAGATTGACAGTTTTCAATAGGTACGGTAAAGAGAATTTTTAAGGCCTTTTTTGTAAATATTTTTTTTAATTGTGTTAAACTATCAGTGAAAGTTGATAAATTAATTCCTTTAAACATATCATACCTTGTTTTAAATTATTATAATGGAAATTTGTTAACACAAGTGTTTTTAAGAAAATCACGTTTGACATCTTGAAAGCAAGATTTCGTGAGAATCACGGAAATTTTCCAACAATTTAGAATAATACTAAACTCATCAAAATTATTAAATAAAACAAATGGAAGAATATTGAATCCCACTATAAGGTGTTGGTTTAGTTATCTGCTGTACTTTAATATGTTTTAATCTATGTTTCTCACCCCCTCGTCAAAATATTGAAATAAAACAAATAGAAGTGTATTGCAGCTGTATTGAAATGATGTTGCAACTAAAAAAAATACAACTTTACATTTTAGCACCTTTAGTGTAGTCACATTTTGCGTAGAATTTTTCTTGTCATTTAATCAAGCAACTTTTTGTTTCCATCGATTCTGAGCTCTTATTGGTTGTTCTTTCTTCATTATTCAGTCAAAGTCATCCATTTCAAAAACATTTGTTATTAAATGTATGTTTGCAAAATGACATTTTTGTCTGTGAAACCAATTTCATACATTTGAGCACACACCTTTAGATCAAATGTTTTTTAAGATAATTTCACTGAAGTGTTCAAAACATTTCGTGTTGGGCTGTAGATGCTGGTTTTGTCAAATTTAAGGTTGTTGATTTTTATTTTTTTTTACCTTGACAGCACATGTTTGAGGCTGGCCACGGTGCTATGGGAGGCTGGTGTGCCATACCTTGCATGTAGAACATATGGGCTTGTTGGTTACATGAGACTAGCTGCAAAGGAGCACACAGGTAGACCAACAGTTCTTGGTTGACTAATGAGTTTATCTTTTGCTTATTGCAGTAAACTTTAAAAGGGCATGATGATTATTTAGCCTTTATTAAATATTTCAGCTCATGCATCCATATAGCCTTAAAAAGGTAACTATACAGAGTTTTCTTAAGACTAGCTAGTTATCTAGCCATTCAGAAAACTCACTAGTCAGAATATGTAGTTTGCTAAAATGTAAAAGTGCCTGTTTTTGACTTGCAATGTAGTGGTTGAGTCTCATCCAGACAATGCTTTAGAAGACCTAAGGCTAGACCAGCCATTCACAGAGCTGAAAAACCATGTTGGGGCCTATGACCTGGACAACATGAAGAAGAAGGTGAGATTAAAGATGGCCTATTACTAAGACAAAATTGTATTCGCTGATTCTGTAATTGCTTAAAAGTCTTACCTGATTTTTTACCTGTGTGTGTGTGTTTTAGGATCACAGCCATACACCCTGGATTATTGTTGTTGCCAAATATTTGGAAAAATGGTATAGTGAGGTAATTCTTGATTTGTGCTTATAATATGTGTAATAAAGACCTCCCAAATGTCAAAGCTTCTCGTCATGTATATTTTCTGATTCAGCACAACTCGCAGTTACCGAAGAATTATAAGGAGAAGGAAGCTTTCAGACAACTGATCAGAGAAGGTCATTCATTGGTTGTTATCTTATTGTCGTATTTCAGCCATTATTCTAGCTAACCTCTATTTTGATGAGTTTTTTTATTCCTCTGTTTCCTCAGGAATCCTTAAAAATGAGAATGGAACACCTGAGGATGAAGAGAACTTTGATGAGGCCATCAAGAATGTGAACACGGCTTTGAATCCCACCAAGGTAGATCTCCTCACTTATAAGTTTTTCTGCATGCTGTACTTTAATATGTATTGATCTATGTTTCTCACACTGATGTAGATCTCCAGTGCAGTTGAAGACATTTTTAACATGGAGCAGTGTGAAAACATTACCTCACAGGTTCAAAGCTCCCTACTTGCATTCCTTATTTTATGTGGAAAACATCAGTAGGGCTGTGTTATATGTAACAGTTTAAATTAATATATATTTGTTTTTAAATATATTTTGTTATTTTACCTTTTACCAATTATTTAAAGTTGCTGTGTTTTGCATGTGTAAACACAGAGCTCCTCCTTTTGGGTGATGGCACGTGGAGTACGAGACTTTGTTCGAAATGAGGGAAATGGAAACCTGCCTGTGCGAGGAACCATCCCAGACATGATCGCTGATTCAGACAAATTTATCAAGTTACAAAATGTGTAGGTATTTCATTTTCAAACTGCGGTTAGTTTCATATCGAACTTTCAGAAAAGTTCTAGTTGTAATGAATTTGGGAAATTTTATAAAGTGATTTAAGCACAAAATTATAGATTATGACAAATGATTATTGTTCAGATATTTGTTTTAAGTGAGTGTTCATATTAATATTAATAGTATTATGCGTTTTGTATATGTATGTGTGTGGCTGATCGTGTTTACTTTGAATGACTTCAGAACTTAAAGACTCTTGCATGAGAGATTATTTTGATAAACTTGACTGTTTGTTACAGCTTGTAATGTAATAGCATTTGTTTTGACACCTTCAATTTCAGCTATAGAGAAAAAGCAATGAAGGATGCTGCAGTCGTGTCCAAACATGTTGAATCACTTTTACACTCAGTTGGAAAGGTATTTATATAATGAAGTTGTAATAATAGCATCTTGTGTATGCACATTAACATGTAAGAAAACAGTGTGGGGTGCATTGGCTTCATGCTGCTGCCAATAATGTCTCTGTTTATTTCAAAGCTTCCTGAGAGCATCTCAGAACAGGAAATAAAACTCTTTTGTGAGTACCCCTATTATTCAACATGCAAATGACTACATGAACATCATATCAGTTATTTAAAGTTTTCAACTCCAGTCTTCAGGTTCCCCTCCCAGATTGTTTTACTGTAGATGTCTCCCTATTTAACACACTAACAAGCTGATGAGCTAAAACATTCAGGAGTCGGGCGCTGAGTTATTCTAACATGTTTGATAAAATCACATGATGAGGGTCCAATGAATGTTTCAATAAAAAAAATTGAGATTCGTCTATGAGAGCCATTTATGGTTCTGGCGTTGTGTACTAATGGCGACTTTGTGGCATTTTATCCTTCGCAGGTAAGAATGCAGCTTTTCTCAGGGTGGTGCGGTGTAGGTCTCTGGCTGAGGAGTACAGTGTAGACTCTTTTAATAAAGACGAAATCAGTAAGTTTTTTCTGTAGATCCTTTCAACGGCTTGTGGTTTATGTCTCAATGTTTATACACTTTCATCAGTAGGTCATGGATGTGGTTAAGTAGTTATTTCTGCCTCCACAGCCTCCTGCATGGACAGTCCAGACAGTGAGATGGTCCTCTACCTCATGCTCCGCTCGGTTGAACGCTTCTATCAACAACACTCACGTTACCCAGGTCACTATTGTTTGTATTGATGTGTCTGAACCAAAAATACTGCCTTTAGTTAATACCTTGTTTTTAACACTGTGATATTCCCGGAGTGTCATGTAAATACCAAGTGATGTCAGTGGTGATATCAAAATACTATGGTATTACCACAGTACAGCCATTGTAGCTATTTGTAAAGGTACTATATGCAAACATATGACCTGTCACTATGAAATTACAATGTTGCTGTTTTTTTAGGTGTCTACAATTACCAGGTGGAGGAAGACATCAATAAACTGAAGTTATGTGTAAACGGTCTTCTACAGGAGTACAGTCTGAACGTCAATGTGAAAGATGACTACATCCATGAGTTGTACGTTAAAGCCTTATATGTACTTGACGAATATTTGTATGAAAATATGTTTTATAACATTGACAGTAATAAAGCCCACATGCTCCCGTTCTCCCGGTTGCTCTGTTTATAATTAAGTGCAAATGTTAATTTTGTGTCTTCCAGCTGTCGGTACGGAGCTGCCGAGCCACACACAGTCGCTGCTTTTTTGGGAGGTGAATATAAACATGCTTTTACAAGACAGACTTGGTCACACACTCAGGCATGTGATGGCCACTTCAACTATATGGATTTGGATGTAAGTAAGATCTCTTGTGGTTTTCCTACAGGGTCAGCAGCTCAAGAAGCTATCAAAATCATCACACATCAGTTTGTACCGTTCAACAACACGTTCATCTATAACGCCATGGCACAGACTTCTGCTACTTTTCAGTTGTAGAACAATCTTTCCATCCATTTCACTATCAACATTTTGCACTGGAATGAGTAAAATCTGCGATTTTACATATTTTTGCATCAAAGGGCCGCTCAAGTTTGTTTTGACGTATTGATGGTGTTGCTCTGACAAGACCAGCAGTGATGCTTCATATTGAGTAAACAGTGTATTTAAAATACTCCTGTATATGGTTGGTCTATTTTAATGTATCTCTGGTCATTAGTATTGTGTTTTAAATGACTTTTGTTGTGAAATTGTGACCTATGATGGTAGGATCTGTGCCACTTAGCTTTTTTTTTTGGTTGCAACTATGACAACATTTAAACACAATGCCACGGGTAAACAGAGACACATATTTAAAAAATTGAAAATATCATACAAATTACACAATGATACAATTTTACGGGCTTTGGGGTTGCTGGAGTCAATGAGAGTATCTAGGTAGGACTCAAGATCCTAACGGAAAAAAAGGATGGCTTAAATTTATATTTGTATAGAAAATATTTACCAAGTAAAATAAATAGGTTGATGAAAAATATTGATTCTTTACACAATTTTCAAAATAATGACAACCAAATATAATCTCTTTGTCTAACAAAGAAAAACAAAGATGATGGATTCTTCTTTAACATCATAAAATGAACATAGTGAGTCACTATTTGAAATTATTTCAAATAATCCCTGACTGGACAAAAAAGATTAAGTAATTATAAGATACATCCTTTATCTTGTTTGTTATTAAATGGTAATATACTGTAGATGACAAAGACCACACTTTTTTTCCATGGAATATTATCAAACTTGACATTCCAGTAGGACACAATGTGTGAGACTCGTATTGAAATTATTTTCTAATTCTCCTGTTATGACCAGAAGAACTGGATAAAAAAAACAAATATTCCCAATGCCTATTGTTACATTTAGGCATGTAGCATGACTGCTTTTAAATAAAAACACTCACCAGCAATTTAGCTATTGTGCAGTTATATATTTGGCTAACCATGAAGCCCTGCATTTCGTTTGCGTGTACTCTGATACAAATGTGTGACATTTTGACATTGTAACTAAAGTACTACTGTTTATGTAAGCCATATATTTTCTAAATGTGTCTGTGCAACACCAAGGTCCAGTGCGGTGAGCTTCTGTTGTGTATTTGAGTAGATTACGGAGCTATTTCTTGCTGTAGGGTGGAGTGCTGTGTTTCTATGGCCTCTCTAGAAAGCAGAGAGCTCTTTGTGGTTTAAAGAATAGCTAGTTCTTTCTAGACGGAGGAAGTGGCACATAAACTTGTTCTGTTTTTATTCCCAGTCCTCACATCTTTTTTTAAATTCTTCTTAGTTTATCCAGAAAGGCCATGACATTCATCAGTATGTTGCTGTGCATTTTAAGGCCTAAATCCAGCGGAGGGCACCATTTTCCTTTTTTTAGAGTGCATTCTAGCCACAAATGTTTTTCTTTTTTTGGAATGAACATTCCATAGAAGAGTGAATAATTCATAACTGCAGGCTGCCCTTAAATTGATCTGCTGAGCAGGACAATGTTAATAAGAAACCAGATAATGTTGATCAGTTACATTCACATTGTGTTCACAGAAGCAGATTCTGTCAAATGTTTTCCTTTTCCTTCACTGATATATAAACTGTGAGGAAACAGTGTAGGCTATATGGGCTGCATATATAAATGTTAAAGGATTGTTGCGCTTAGCCTGCAGCAATTGAATGGAAATTCCCCCAAGGAGATTCTACCCCTTCTGGACCAAGATTGACATTGAAAGCATGGCTTTCCCTATTCAGCTAGTCGATCGATACCATCTCACTGAAGCCTTTTTTTTAACCAATACTGCTTACCTTTTTAGTCCTTTTTAGTATCCGTATTTATCATTCCCCTCAAGCCACAGCATTGACCATTTTGGTAATCCGTTTTTCTTTTTTTTTGTACTTTTGCTTCCCTCAGTAGTTCAATTAGATGGAGCACATAGCTAGGAAATAGTACATTCACTTATGTCACCAGCCTGACAATAGCCCAGCGTGCTGCCTCTATACTGGACTGATAAGCATTCGCTTTGCTTTAGTATCACATGGCACATTGGTTTCCACTGTAGCCTTTTTCCACAACAATAGACCTGATGTCATATAGATAAAAAGTGTATACTGAGGACTGAATCTTCACTTCCTAGTGGCAGCTGCAATTGGGAAGATTCTAGGTGAGAAGGAACAGCAGGAGGCAAAATGAGGTGAGAAGGAAGTTCAGGGTGCCATGCAGCTGTGTCAACATGGCCAAAGCACCATACACCACAAACCATTACAAACCCACCAAACGTGTTAATGCGTTATCTTTGCAACAGATACTTCGATAATGTTGACAATGTTCGCTACTTGTACTTTAGGCTGCTTGGTATATTTTATATGCAATTATAATCTTAAAGGGACAGTTCGCCCAAAAATGAAAATTCTGTCATCATTTACTCATTCTCTTGTTATTTCAGACCTGTATGACTTTCTATTGCAAAATACAAAAAGAAGATATTTTGAAGAATGTTCAACTTTGGTACCTATTCACTTCTATTGTATGAACACAAAAAAATGCAAGTGAATGGGTCCTGCCGGGGTTTGGTTACCAACATTTTTTTAAATATCTTCTTTTGTGTTATGCATAAGAAAGAGAGTCATACATGTTTGAAATAACAAGAGGGTGAGTAAATGATGACAGAATTTTCATTTTTGGGTGAACTGTCCCCACTGCAAAATGTGCAAATACACCCCATCTTAAAAAAAGGTTCAATTAACATTAAAAAAAGAAAATGTAATGCGACATGACAGGTTGTGACATCAATATGACCATGTTTTATTTAAACTCTACAGATTAAACAGTTGACAATGTTCTTTGTCAATCTACCCTTTGTCTTTGCATAAAGCTATATTGAACACGGATATCCATGTCCCGAATCCCTTCCCCGAGGAATTAGTGCTGAACAGGGCAGCTCTTCTTCATTAATATGGATGACTGAAGCCCAGAACCATCCAGAGGCGACACGCAGCCTCTCATAAACACGCCCTGCTCTCCAGATAAAGAGACAGTGATGGAGCAATACTATCACTACATTCATTCACACACATATTACATTCATTCCTCATCGTCTTGTCTGCCATGTGAGAGGGAAAGTCCGCTAGTCACACAAATACAGGAATCTAAAGCTGAATTTGGCTGGAAAAGATTGATAACCGAAGTAATCTGATTTTCTCCCCATTGAGCAGAATAAGGAATGGATAATGCTAAATGTGTAACTTCTCACATATTCATTAACCATTCTTAAAAAGCTGTCAGATATTCATATCATATGCACACAAATACATTGAGTCATCAATACGTCAGTTATCAGGAGGAGATTGGGTTGTTCATTATCTGCTTTCACGGGAGGAGGGGTGAACAATAGATGAGTTAGCCATGTTGAGTGGTCAGTCCTGTAATGTGAAAATCAATGGGCCAATCTTAAGCACTGACACAGCACAAGTGATTTTTTTAATCCATTTGCTGTGTACTATTTTTTTCACAGCATACAGCGAAAGCTCAAATAAATCACAGCATCGATATAGCTATATTCATATGCATCTGTGTTTATATATCGAAAAAACACACACATAAAGAACAAAGCAGAGGAGGCAGTTAATGGAAAGGGGCTGAAGGAAGCCAGGGAGCTGAAATCTGCTGATTATTATTTTGGATATTCGTCTGGCCGTCTTCCAAAGCTGTGCTATGTCTCTCCATCTCTCCTGGGGTCTGGAGGAGCTGGGATGGATTAATACATTGCAGTGTGAGCACATGTTGTCTGAACATGCTGCCCTTACAACAAATAACATGGCAGTACACTGTATATGTGTATAGATGGTTTCAAAGTAACAATATAAGCAAATGCATGCTTTTGTGGCCCAAACTTAACTTCCGGTGCACATCCGCAAAGAATAGAGTATTACTGATAACAAGCAAAAGAAATAACAAGTAAATTTCATCAGCTAGCAAGTTAAAAATATGTCTAGTCAGTATAATTTTGGAAGAACCGTTACTTGGCTAAACTTAAATGCAACAAAGTTACACGACCCATTCAACAAATGTTTATTTATTAAAATGAATATACAATCAAATATTAATATAAATTAAATAAAATATAAATAGTATAATATTAGCCAAAAAACAAACACATGAAACTGTCTTCAAGGAATACCATGATACTACAATGGTACATGTTTAAAAAACATTGCACATAGTTGTCTAAAAAACCACATATACACACACAACTGCACAGGCTTTATAAGGAATTGTGGTATTATAAAAGAGTCTTTCAAGGGTGAAGCGAAATGAATCGGCCCGTCACACAAAGTGAAGAACATGTGCAGTATAAAGCATGAAGCAGCCTATAGTGTCTTTACAATCAGCTTGCAGAATGCACTTGGAAATGAATCAGATTAGTGAAAGGGATGTATTTAGTGATGGAGTCAGGCTTCCTAGTGCCTGTGATGAGAATTTCAGGCTCATCTAGGACAGGCAGGCTAGTTTATGTGTGTTTATGTAACACAGCTGCGGTTACAGACACCCAGCCCCCTGTTTCTCAACACTTCAGACAAGGTCAGAGGTTGTAAGGCCCAATTTAGATCAATTCCTCAAGACTCGGACTGGACCAGCGGATCACAGTGGCATTAGTTTGCTCATAAAGTCACATGTTTCAATACTGGCATGAGACATACAGCAGTTGTACTGTTACCCACTAATATCCACTAAACTATGTCATTTTTGCTGTTGGAGAATTTATTAAGCTGTCCTGCAATGGGACAAGGCCAGCGCTTTACTCTAGCTGTCCTTGAATTTAGAAATGGATGACGTCAAAGTTATAAATCTGAGAGAAAGATGTCTTCATCTATTTTTGCTTTTATTAGGAGCATTTCTCAGACAAATGAGTCTCTTGTGTGTCCTTTGAAATGAGCTGTTGTGAGTTTGTCCATGTCTCTTTATGTGTTTAACCATCACACATTGTCGCCTGCTATTTTAACCTCTCGTATGCCTTGCAATATAATTCTTCTCATTTGCCAAATATTTTGTTTTATGAATCCATTATGAATGAGTCTTGAGAGTCACCCTCAATGTCTAAAGTGGTTATGGCCCTTCACTTATGGCTTCTCCTTATTCCTGTTATTTCTTTCCCTCTCCCTTTCTCTTTTATCCACACAGTAAGCTTCTCCTCATCTAAGCTCCCTGTTCAACGCCAGGTGCTTCCTCTTATCGCCCCCTTTACAGGACAGCAACTCCAGCCCACACTGAGCTCAAACATGCAGCACACCTACAACTGACCTCTAGAAAAACATGTTCATTTTATCTGTTTACCTGTTTCTTTAAACTATAACACTGGAACGGCCGTATGTAGAAACCTCTCCAAAGCAAACTACAGGAAAGCATGAAAAAGACCTGCGCTATTGCAAGGACCCTTATTCTTTAATAGATGTTATCTGCACAGAAATATTTATCTTTCCAGAGGCGATCTTCTTTCTTTTTTTTACTTTTCTTTTAAAATAATTATTTGTTATTTTATTAAAATATTTATTTAGATTTGCTATTAAACTGATTATTGTATGATCAAAAACATTACTACATATAAACATTTCTGCAAAGGTATTCAAATAGTAAAATATAGTTTTTTCACAGTTTTACTGTGAAAACAGATCTGCAGTAATGTAAACAGAACACACAGAATGAAGACATTAGGCTGTTAGTGTAATATACACACTGTGCTCCCTTCAGCTCCACGTGGTTTTTTAATCTATACTCGGAACAGGCCGTACCTTCCTGCGTTGTCCTGAACTTTGTGTTTATAGCTCTCCAAAAAGCTAGGATTTTATATTTTTACCTGAACACTGCATATTTGTATAAAATGTCAAATCTGTATAAATATTCAATATGTAAAGGTATATATGGTGCGTGTACATTAAGTGCATATTAGACATGTCATGTGTGCAAAATATACAAACACTTGCATTCACTGTCATTCATATCACAGAAATCCGTTTTTTAGCATTCTCTTCCTCTGGTGTCACTGTGATCTCTCTCACATTACAGACACACACAAACTCACACCTGTGCTCAGTCACACACTTCCTGTTACTCAAACATGCTGTTTGTTTGAATGAATCATTCATCATTCACGTGCTGATAGCTGATTTGTCTCTGTTTCATCCTTGAGGCTGAGAGCAGTGAGAAGTGGGTGGGTGGATGTGTTGAGAGGGGTGGGGGAGAGCTATCCAAAGCACAAACCCAGTGACCCACACTGTAGGATGCACCTCCCCACTGGGTGGAAACTTTCTGGAGGCCATGCTGGGAAAACAAGAGCCAGTTGGGGTAAAACATGTGGGGAAACTTGGCTCTTGATATTACACATTTTTAATCTTTGTCTTTCTCTCTCCCTCGCTTTTTCTGTCTGAAGTGGTGCCTCACTTCAACAGTCTACAACCTGGGTCATTTTCGGTTGCCAGATTGCAGCCAAAATCTCACCGATTCCAGACACGTGTGGAATTTACTATAATAACCAATGGCACGTCCTTGAGGAAACAGTGAGCTTAGCAGCTGTGGGTTTCACTAGGTCATTCACCTTTCTCTTATTTAGGACCCGACAGGCTCTGCAGTGAGGTGTTGATATGCATGAAGAGATGTCGAGAGAATTCCACAGATAAGTGTGCAAGCTGCACTTCTGAGGATAGAGAACGGTAATATGGAAGAACCCTACTATCAGTGCCAAAATGCTAAACAGGAGATAAACTGACAATGGACAACTAGCCTATAATACATACACAACTAAAGTAAAAAGATTGAAAAAGCACTATTTACATTGTCATAAATGAAAAGCCACCATGAGAAATTGCAATATTGATGCTTGCCTCAAAAAGCCCCACTAAAAATGACACAATAAATCGTCCTGTCATCCTGCTATAAATCCCCAGTGAGGAGTGCTTACACAGACACGTCTCCAACAGAGCTGCTGTAACTGAAAGCATGTATGCAGCGTTTATGCAACATGTAATTGTTAATGTGTTTTTGTGGATGCTCGGGGTGTGTGTGTGGTTGTGCTGCTTTCCATGTGTCAGCAGGCTCACATACACTGTGCCAGCACAATGCTACAGAGACCCACAATGCAGCAGTCAGCAAGAGAAGAAAGGGGGAGGAGAAAGAAGATGAAGAGTGGGGGGATGGGGGGTGCTGGAGGCAGGTCAGACTCTTGGTTGTGGTGGAAGGGTGTAGACAGTTGTAGTTTTCCTCTACAGCCACAAGAGGGAGGCAGTATAGATGCCCCACGTGGGTTTAGTAAACCAGACAATGCACAAGGCCACACCTTTTTTGAGCATACAGTAAACACACACTTATTTTATTATAAATGTCCAATCAAAAAGCATAAATGCAATCCATATGTATGCACCATTTGTGGAGAACACGCCGCACTCAGGAAGAGGTCGGTCTGCAGTCATCTTTGTAAGCGTAGAATAGGGAGGATGAAAACATTTTGATTGTTTGTTATTGCGGAGATGTTATTGTTGATGCTATCTTTCACCTGCCTGTTTGAAAATGTCTGACCTTCCAGCTCAGTTTGTCCAACTTTGACCCTAGGACTCGCCAAAGGAGATGTTGTCGTAAGGGGTAATACTGTGAAGTGAAGATGACCTGCTTTCCATTTAAAACCAGTGCTCTTAAATTGGGTTGAGGGCTGGTTTCGCTATGGCCAGGCGAGACTTCAACTTCCTCCCCAGGCAGACAGAGAGACAAAGACCTCGGTTTCAACCCGTCGCATCAGAGCTGTGTTTGGCATGCTGCAGGGTCACACAACGGGGATGAGACAGTGTTATGCAACTGTTTGGGTGCTTGGATGTTACTTGGTGTGTGTGCAGTGAAAAGACAGCGGGTGTCTCAAAGGCAGCTCTCTCTTAGTATGATCTATCTGGCCATGTTAGCATTCACGTGACAGCTTTCATATCCAGACAGCCAAAACAGCAAAGTGTCCGATATCATCAGTGTAGCCACGTCTGGAACGCTTGAGGACAGAGGAAAAGCCAAATAGCAAATCTTTCCCAATTCATTCCTTTCTCTCTGTGTCCACTCTGTCTCGCTATCATTTCGTGTGCTTTGTTTTTATGAAATGTGGAATTCATCTTATGTCTGTCTGTAAGTTCCTTATATTTACCTGGAAACCAAATTACATACTGTAGTCCACAAGATACATTCATACAACATGTCATTTAATCTAAAAATGTTCAGTGGCTTCTAAAACAATTTTTAAAAAAAACATAGTAATCATTGCAGTTTGTATTCCTGACATTTTCACCAAAAGACAAATGAGAATTGAAAGTGGAGTGACCACAAAGTGGAATTTTACTGGTTCACATTTCATTAACTCTCTATAAATGCTTACTGGTCAAAAATAGTTTCACAATCCCTGAGGCTTGAGTTGTTTTCTTGCTTCCAAGAACTCGCCCATATTGCAGGTCGAATCTTTGCCTTCTAATGTTTTGAGACTATTTGCATATTAAATCTGGATGAATAGGGTTTGGCCAAATACTCAAATTCAGTACCACAGTATATCACACTGGTTTTTGTTTATATTTGAAAGTCTCTGTTGTCTTTTATTGGGAAGTTACTTGGTTTCTTTCATTTCCTTTTTTTCGTTTTTAGTTTCCTAATTTTCTTTATCCCTCAAAGCTTTTTCTCATTTTCTTGTGTTTGCAGATGTGGTGTATCATGTCTGCATACTTCCTTTTTCTATATTTGTTTGATTTAAGAACTGTAGAAAAGTACTATTACAAGGTGAGGATATGATAACATGCTGAAGTTAAATTGCTTTATTACCAGAACTAATGGCAGGAAGTGAGCTGTATCCAGTGAGCATTGCACATTATAGTGTGTGATGGGGTCAGAAATGCAGTGTAATGATGTTTATAGCAAACGGATGGAAGGAAAGTATATTACACTGCAGCCACAGTTTACTGGAGACGTGAACTAGTGTGTTGGATCATTCTTGGATCATAATTCATTTTTGACTTTTTCACTAAATAAACATGATGCTTGATATATTAATGTCCAAATAATAAAAAAAGAAATGCTTTAGGACTTTTAACAATGTTTTCTAAATCATCATAGATTACAATAATACATTTAAGCATTTGGCAGATGCTTTTATCCAAAGCGACTTACATTGCATTATACATTTGTTTCTAAGTATGTGCAATCTCTGGGGCAGTTGTGGCCCAGTGGTTAGAGAGTTGGATTTATGAACAGAAGGTTGCTGGTTCGATTCTCAGGGCTGGCGTGTAACGTCTGAGGTGCCTTTGAGCAAGGCACCTAACCCCCACTTGCTTACTATACAAAATGTACAAATGTATAGTACAATGCAATGTAAGTCACTTTGGATAAAAGCGTCTGCCAAATGCATAAATGTAAATGTGAATGTATATACAATAATCTCTGGGATCAAACCCATGACCTTGGCGTTGCTAGCATCATGCTCTAACCACTGAGCTAACGGAAAGCTAATAATACATTTTAATTACATAAAAAAATGAATAAAACTTTACATTTCTTCCCACAATTCACCAAGCAGTTTACCCACTTTAATCACTCTTTTGTTCACTCCCACTAGTTTTTCTTCTCTGCAACTCTCACACGCAGGTTCAGGGTTGCAGGAGTCATGACAGATATTCCTCTCTGGCTGGAGCAGATCTGTTTGCATGCTCTGAACATCTGGGGGCATGGTGGTGAGGGCATATGGCAGGGTGGTAGAGGAGGAGGTGAGAAGTGTGTGAGGTTCGCAAGAGAGAAAAAAGATTTAATGAGGCTCGACCAGCAGACTTTAATCAGTGAACTTACCTCATAGTGAGTCTTTTTGTTTGAAGTTAAACCCCATGGGACCCCTTTCCCTAGTGTGCCAACTGCCTTCCTCCCTATTTATTCTCTCTCTCTCAGCTGTAATGTGTCTATTCTGTAAACCATTCCTGCCTGAAGTGCGGAACGTTGGACATTTAATGTACTTAATGGTCTTTGTAGCGGAAGGGGCTACATTTGTGCATTTGGAAACAGTGAATGCTTTAGTGTACTAAAGAAAATTAGGTGTTTCATTTGGGATATAACACAGGAAATGTCTGCCAAACAAACTGAATTTCCATAACAGTAGTAAAATGACCGATGCTCTATCTCTCTCTATCTTTCTACTTTTCAGTGTGACCTGTTCTTTAAGGCTTATATATTGTATTGGTGTTGATGAAACACACCAAGCTAGTGATCTAGTGCATTGTAGTATCAAATTAATCTTTCCTAGTGCAATATATGAGAGTGGTGGGGATAAAACTGAGACAAAGAGCAGTTTAGACTCAAATAAGTGTTGACATACTAAACACAAACTCCCAAGGAGGGTGAGATCTTAAAAATGAGTTTTCTATGGCACATATAAACGGCATCAGACTACCCAAATATTGTTTTCTTTAAACACCAATGCGTTGAGTAAAAAATACTTGCTGGTGTTCTCATGTTTAGACTGAACGTTCTCTCTTCTACTCAGACTGTGTGAGAGAGATAGTAGTGATGTTAAGGCTTTAACATCACAGCCTTATCAGTGTTTAACACTGTCTGTGTGATTGCCAATCCCACAATGCTTTGTGACAAGCTTCAGTGGAAAACAAGATGGCAGACACAGCAAGAAAAATGCTTATTATAACTTTACTCTTACTGTATATTATATATAATATTGAAATGTGTTTAGCAAAATAGCAAATGAGGTCCCATAGAGTCAAACTCTGTACTTTGTACCTTCATCAATGACCTCTATAGCATGAGTGGCCAATGACATGCTGTGGCAGATCATTATAGAGTTTCCATCAACCAGAACTGCAGAATAGATAACTGCACCACTCATACATGCCATGTAAACAGACATGTACTCTTATCTGTCAACACACCCTGACAGACACACATTTCTCTCACCCACACTATCTCCCCTTCTCTTTCTTCCCTCTGTCCCCAATAACGGTCATCCAATTGATAAATAATTCAGTGCGACAGGTTCTCTGGCAGCTCTGTCTTAAGTAAGCAAAGCCTCTGATTTACCTGTGTCACCCCCATGCTTCTAAAAACCAAGGTCACCGATGCTTTAGATTACATTTTTAGATGGTTTCTTTTCTTTGCGCGTTCATGGCTCAAGTCAAACTACTACATGTTCAACATATGAGACAAAAGAATCACATTTCTAGGATGTAGTTTTGAGAAGCCAGTGTTTTTAAAACTTTTAGCAGAAGTCGCCGTGATGAGTGAGCATTGCTACTTCCCTTTGATTACATAATGACTGTGTGGTTTCAGAAACACATGGAAGAACAGGAATTTGAGATTTTGCCTGCAATGTTCTTTTGCTCAAGGTGACCGAGCGCAACGTAGTTTTAATATTTAATCTTAAACACACACGCATACAGCTTATGTTCCCATTTCTATTGTTCATGCTCACCAGATTGCATAAGGGAACAACCTTGTTGGTGATTTAATCTTGTTCAAGTTGCTGATTTTAATAATTACTGTTTATGAGATATAGATATGAGGAAAGGTGTGCTTGTGAGTGATGGTGTTTGTATTTGTGGCATATGGTGGACTTCTGAAATGAGGAGGCAAAGTCCCCTTTTTTGTTAAAGGCAAATTCATGTTCCATTGACTGGTTCTGTGTTAAACGTGGCATGTTTTTAACCATACTATTTATTAAAACCACAACTATTTCAGGCTAGTTTGCAGACTGGTCACGAACATTATTAAATTCACAAGGTAATGATAGTGCAGTATTTCAGCGCAGTCCGGTATTTCCCCATAACAGTACTTCCAGTAGCACAATGAAAATAGAATGTGTTCAAAGGTGGCAACATTGTTTACATCAGAAACTTTATCATGTCACCATTTGAGCAGATTAAAAATAGTTTACCCCAAATTCTGGCACAATTTACTCACCTGCATGTCTTTCTCTCTTCTGTGGAACACAAAAGAAGATATTTTGAAGAACAGTGGTACAAATAACAACCCATTGACGTCTATTGTATAGACACAAAACAACTGAGACATTTCTCAAAATTTCAACTTTTGTGTTCCGTACAGATTTTGAATGACATGATCATTTTGAGGTGAAATATCCCTTCAAAGTCAATAAAGTAGTTTAAATCGTGTGTTTTTTAATCATTTTGGGCATCCCATGTATCTAAAACTACATTTTATACAAATGAGTCTTTATACATTAAATGCTATAGCAAATCTTGGGCTTAGCAGCTGCAGCGTCTGTAACGCCTACAAAGGGATGTGTAAAACATCAAACGCCACGTGCATCGGTCGGGCTGGATCACAATGCTGTTCAGGGCAAAATGAGCTCTGTTTGGCACGCGGCTCGTGGTTCCTACTGCCTCTGTTTAATGGTCTAGAATGATTAAATGTCAGGGTATAAAATTCTCTCTCCCCTAATGGCTAAAGGGAGAAGGCAACGGAGGAAAGGAAGGGGGTTGGGCGGCACAACAAAGACACATCTCCCCTCACAGAGGCTCCATGCTGGGACTGTCACTAGACCCCATACAGAACCCCCATCTTCCACTGTCTTCCCTCTCACACGTGCATTTCACCGGGTCTGTTACAAAAGTGTGCTAGTGCGGAGCTTGAATGGAAAACAGGCAGGGGGAATGAGCAGTGTGTGTAAGCAGGGGGAGGGAGAGAGGATGAAAAAGACCAGAGGAGCAAGAGTGAGCAATAGAGGGGAAAGGGTAAGAAGACAGACCCAGCCCTCTTAGTGGCCATTAAGCTAACTCGTGGATCAATACCGGTTGTAACTATAACTGTGTACAGACTGAAAGGCTTCTGCAGGTCTGCATATAATGACAGCATTATAGAGCAGCTGCACAGATGGGCAGAGCACCACCAGACCATCATTCACTAAGGGAGTAAGAGGGATAGTAGAAACAATGGGAATCCCCCTCTGAGTTTTTCAGCAATTTTAAACACACTGCTTTTCGACTCTACAGGATAGAAAGGAGTTCATTATTTCACTTCCCTAGAGTGTTTAAGAGTGAGACAGGTCAGTTTTTTCTACAGTGCCTACTGCTGTAGTATGAACTAAGTCATAGTTGACTTTCATCAGTATGGATCAACAGGCCGTGTGGTCATGTGATATATTAAGAAACCGTGAGAGAGCCAGACGCACATTTTTCAAATTTTTGCTGAAATCCTTTTCTTTTTCTCACACTCCTTGACTTCGTCTCTTTCTCCTTTTCAGTGTTAGTATCCATACTATCAACTATCAATTCCATCTATTTTTTGTGATTTCGACTAAATCTGTGGTCTGATTTTTTTTGTTTGTTATAGTAGAGGAGTAAAAAGTGTAAGATTACGTTTCCTCGTGTGGAAAAAGAGACAGGAAAGCAAGCTCAGGTTTGTGCCAAGGCACCAGTATAGAACACATAGCGCTGGTGTATCCAAGCACTGCAGCTGGGGCTACACAACTATGCACTGTGTAGAGAGTCTTTAAATCAAGATGCAAGCAGGGCCTCTCATCTGTTGTACATAAAAGCTAAGGAAAAGAGAGGAAGAACAACGGAGGAAGAGAGAGAGAGAAAGAGAGTCAAGTAGGAGGAAGGAATCTTCACGGAGTAGGATGGGATGGGGAAACTGGACACCTTGTCTTGAAAATTCCTTACACCGGAATCGCCATTTAACACACTTACAGACTTATATACTAGAGTAAATGTATTTTTTTAATAAAAGTTCTCAGACGTTATGGGCACTGCATAAAGCCGGATATAAAGTATGAACAAATCTGACTGATTTTTACTTTTGTACAGGAAGGTTTATAAATTACATTGTCGTTTGACAAATGTTAAACAAGGACCAAGTTTAACAGTGACTTGAAACACCGAAGCCACTGGGTTCATCCACCCTAACCTTCTCCAACCCCCCTCGGCTTTAGAGAACATTCCTTTCATAAATCTGTACGCCTGCGTGTGTGCGTTTTTTAAGAAACCGGAGAATTCGTGCTTGGTATGTGGAGGAGCTCATAATGGTGTCGGCGAAGGGCACCTTCGGATATTTCCAGACTCTTCTGTCTCAAGGCTTTTCCCATGACCACCTATGACGTCCCCTCACATGAGCAAACACAGTTCCTTGTAATCATTTTTGCACATTAGCACCTATGTCTGACAAGACCTCTACTCCTTTAAGGAGTAGGTGAGGGAGCCCATTTGAAGTTCTTGTTTTCCAAACTTCTTTGTGGTTTTATCTGTGTGCCTTTTCTTAGAGGGCTTCCTTCCGCTCTACATGGGGTCGCTGTGTGCATGTGAAATATCTGAAGGTAGAAAGGCGATAATATTTTTTGTCAATGCTACTCTCTTCCTCTTCACGCTGCATCAGACCTCCTCCTTTTATACCAGAAACCTTCCCTAACCCTGTTCCCCCCACTGCAACGTGCTGCATTGCACTGTATCCCCCTGAAGGCCACTTCCTTTCATGAGGAACGGCTGTGAATCCATTCTACTCGATCTCCTGAATTTAGCCTCTGAACAAACATTTAAATGCATGGCCATGCTCGAAACAACACGTGTTCGAGGCCCTGCCTCACCAAATAAATTTACAAAGTCAATGACTCCTGGGACATTGTTGAAATGATGACCTGCCGGTCAGATACGCACTACCAAAGAAAATAACCGAAACAAGGTCTGAAAAGTAACTGATGTAGCTGTTGAGAACCTCCTCCTATATTAATTCAGTGCCAAAAAAACTTGCACACACATTCAAAATGGATGTGTTCTCTGCATGAGCCAGACTGTATTATACGTTATCATTTATTTGAAATACTTTTAAATAATACACAAGTAAAACAATCTAAGCACACACTCAGCACAACATTCAAGAAAAATACATGTGCAAAAAGGAAAGAACCACTCTTAAGGTATAACAGAGTGTTTTATTGTCTAAGCCAAGTCATTAAGTTAAATGAACATTCCTCACTGTATTTCCCATCATGAAAACAAATCTCCTTATTACATGGTGACAGAAATGATGTGGTCTAAATTAGATTATATACTATTAAATGCTAATCCAATAAACCATTTTAATATGCATCAGACTCACACAAAAAAAGATGAAACTATTAATTCAATTCATTTCTTTGCCATTGCTACCATTCAGGATTTCTGTTCTGCTTGTTTTTTATTCTTGTTCCAGTCCATGTGTAATCATCATCTCTCCGGCTTAAATATTCACCAGACCTGCAAGCTCGCCCTCTCCAATGACAGCAGGACACAGGGCACAAACATTTCAAACACTGTTCGCTCTCAGTCTCACTCACATTCTCTCTCTCCAATTTCTTTTCAGTCTTTCACCCTCACATGTTGAATTCTTTGTTACTTGCTCTGTTAGCTCTTGGGTGGTATTTCTTTTTGGTTAGTCAGAAATTCCTTTTGGCTGAGAAACCACAACAGGCATTTTTTCAGAAAACCCACATTCAGACGATTGTTTCAGTTGTTTGCATCAGTATTCACATTTAGGGTTTGTTTCTCAGATTAAGTCGACTCACTGCGGCACCTCTACCATGTCGCCGATTGGAAGTGGAACCTGAATGTCAGCAGCCAAACTCAAGTCCTTTTTCAGTTCACATTCACTCTGCTCCTGAGGGGGTTCTTTGTCCTTCACACCATTCATGCATGCTTCAGCCGGAGATTTGGGGACATCCACCTCTGGGGCGTGCTCATGGCATTCCCCATTTACCTCAGGGGGAGCTGACACAGACTCCTCAGCTGAGGCGGCACTCTCACACTCTCCATTACTGAGCTTCGGATCTGCGACGGTTGGGACAGCTTCCTCCGAGGAGATATCATTGTTTGAGGTTGATTCTAAGATGACGATTGAAGGGATGAGCTCCCCTTTTTTCTCAGGTGCAGGCTCAACCTCTGTTGGCTCTGGGGTTGGTGTGGGTTCCTCTGGGCTAGGCACGACTGCATCTACCTCTGGCTCGGAAACGGGCTCGGGCACTTGCTCAGCAACTGGCTCTGGAGCTTCTCGCTCTGGTTCTGGCATTGCCTTTGTGGTTTCTGTAACTTCAGTGGACACCTCACTGGCATTTGCAATATTTTCAACAATTTCTTCAGTTATCTGCTCTGTAACAGGTTCGGCTGGCGGAGATGCAAGTTGAGGGGAAGATAGTGGCTCCTCTGGCACGGCGGCAGGTGGCTCCGCCACTGGTGACTCCTGCACTGGATCTTCAGATATTGTTACAGGTTCCTCTACCACTGGTGGCTCTGGCACAGCTGATGGTTCCTCGGGTGTAGCTGCAGGTTCCTCTGTCACTGGTGACTCTAGCACAGTTGCCGGTTCCTCAGGTGCAGGTTCCTCTGCCACTAGTACCTCTGATGAAACTGCCGGTTCCTCAGGTGTAGCTGCAGGTTCCTCTGTCACTTGTATCTCAGGTGTAGCTGCAGGTTCCGTAGGTGCAACTGTAGGATCCTCTGTCACTGGTGCCTCAGATAAAACTGCGTGTTCCTCTTGTATTGGTATTTCAAGTATAGCTGCTAATACCAGAGGTTCTTCCACCACTGGTGCCTCTGATGCAGCTGCTGGCTTCTCAGGCGAAGCAGCAGGTTTCTCTGCTAAAGGTTGCTCTACCTCAGCTGCTGGTTCCTCAGGGGCAGCCACAGGTTCCTCTGCTACCGGTGACTCTGGGGGAGCTGCTTCTTCTTTAGGTGTAGCAGCAGGCTCCTCAGCTACAGATGCTTCTGCCGAAGCTGCTGGTGTCTCTGGTGCATCTTCTGCTGGTTTCTCTGGTGCATCTGCTGGTACCTCAGCTGCTGGTTTCTCTGGTGCAGGTGTTGTAACCTCTGCCTGTGGTGCCTCTGCTGCTGGTGTTTCTGTCACAGCTGCTGGTTCTTCTGGTGCACTTGCTGGTGCCTCAGATGCAGCAGTTGATGCCTCTGTTGCAGCAGCTGGTTCTTCCGATGTAGCATTGTCTTTCTTTACCTCTGTTTCTGTTGTTGAGGTAGCTTGCTCAGTTGATGCTTCTGAGTTCCCCACTGCAGTGTCTTGAGGTACCGCCTCTGCCTCGGTCACAGGAGACTCTGCATTCTTCTCAGATGGGGCAACTGCCGTCACGGCGCTCTCCTCTTTCTTCTCTTTAGGGTCACTGACATCATATCCCTTCTTCCGTTTGCTTAGTTTGCCTCCCATGATGTGCCCTGCAGGATTTAAAGAACATCTTACATTAAATTATGAACATTGGAACATTTTAAGTTGTATTGTACATTAAACATAAATAAATATCCATATTAATTATGAATAAATATAAGAAAATGTAAACCTTCATAAGTCTGCCCACATGGCCCACCCTGTCTCTCCATATAAAGGGCACTCACTCATTTTAACTCAAGGCAATCTCTGCCAAGGACTTTGAATGCAGTCCAATTTTGCAAAGAAGGAGGATATGGTTTAAGGACAAACAGTGACTGGAAGGGAATGTCACTTGGTTCTTGTAAACTTTCTATTAGGGTAAGTGTTGCTGCCAAGGGAACATTCTATTAAAATGATTTATAACCAGACCTTACACTGACTGTATATAATTGTATGTATGTATGTACATAGAATTTTTTTTAATTCTTGAAGGTTAGACCTAATCTACTATAATTTCATAATAAACAGGTCAAATGTATTTTGGGTACAGAATGAAAGCAGTGGTTCAGTTTCTGTTCATCTCTTAAGCAGAAAATACATTTATCGTGTGTGGGTTTTTTGGTTTGTAAACAAGCTTAGTGAAGTTAAAAGATAACATTAAGGGGAAATGCTGATTACATAACGTAACAGAGCAAGCTTCCCATTTTCATTAAATGGGTCTACAGCACTGTAGGAGAAACTTTTATTTTAGCAACTCACTGAGAACAAGAAGTGTGAAATAACATCAAATGGATTTAATTTAATTCATTAAAGGTTTTAGTTTACATCAACTTCCCCTTTTAAGGCATCTAGTTCAACTTTAACAAATTGATATGCGTCATTTGATAGTAGACCTAAATAATACATATTTTAGAATTCTACATTTAAACGCAATTTTACAGTAGTGTAAGAGCCCGCATTGAGATGCTGGTCAAAATGGGTTCTATTGCAAATCAATCGGCACTAAAAAGACAAATAATATAAATAGCATAAAATACTTCTAGCGTAATATTACATTAACTTTAGTACTGCGGGGGTTATCATAGGAGCTGTCCATAGTGCTGCACTGGGGCAAACAATACGGGATGCGCAGTCATGCAGCAACCCGACCTGCAAATGTCCAGCTGCTGAGTCGTGCTGTCTGTGTCATCTTTTACTGAACACACTTCATTCCGCCGGCAGTTTATTACAGCGGCTCTGTCTGGACCTACACTTAACAGCCTCCGCTGTTTCTGCAAATCTTACTCGATTAGGCTAAGTCACTTGGTAAATGTATCGAAACCCTCCAAAAATCATAAATACTGAACAAGCATGTTACATCGTCCCATCCCATTTCAAGTCATTACAGAATAAAAAGATATCGGAAAAACGAAGTTAACACTGAATTTAAACTCGTTCGTATGTCTGATAAGACGACGTATAATTGTGTCGTCTTATATTCTTTTTTGATGGACAGTGATTTAAGTGTGTTCCCCACCCCCACAGCCCCCCACTTTGATTTCTCCCTTCATGTCGACCAGCTTTCTCATATGCTTGAATGAGCTTTGATATCAGTGCAAATAAATGCTTTCGATTTTCTCATAAACCTGGTTTTCGCTGAAAAGCAACAGCGAAGCAACAACTTATGATTTTGCCAACTGTTAAGGGCTACCTGTAACCCCCAGATTATTTTTTTTACATATCTAGTTTTTATTTTAATACGCTTTAAGTAAAGACCTCCCAATATTTTAAGAATACCGGTTACACCTCATGAAGATAGCCTACCATAATGCATGTAGAACATTTAAGATATATAATTTACTAAATTGTCTATAACACACTGTTTGAAAAAGCTGTAAAGCCATTTTCCCTGTTTAGTTATTTTAATTTTGTGATATAGGATGCTTGTGTTGTACAGTATTTAGTTAACATGAGTGACACTTAAAATGAAGAGAACAAAGGACGGCTCATCTATTCGACTCTTAACAATGTCTCCTTTAGCGGCACGTCAAGTCTCAATAAAACGCTTGGTTTGTGATTTTACCGGGTCACTAGAATCGAAATAAAACATTTTACTAACCTGTTTTTCTGCTGTTATAAACCCTGGAAATCCGTTCGTGCGCTGGAGGCACTTTTCTCTCTCCTGTGGTAGTGAATGTGATCCAGTCGCACCCAGTACTCACTCCCCGTGGTCCAATCTGCGACTGGGCGTTTTTTCTCCTTTCACCCCTCCTGTTAAACCCACTGCTTGTGAGACATCTGTCGTTATCACAGCCTCTCCTACCCACTGCCCACAATCCATATACCCTCCCCTGCTTTCTCCTCCCTTCCCTTCCCCCCACTTTGGGTGCATATTTTACTAGATTAGGTGGGCTTCATAATGGGTTTTGGGAATAATGCCCCCTTTTCTTTTACTTTTGAAGTGATCGCTATAGCAACCATATTCCTTGGACTTAAAAGTTGGTGCATTTGCCTTTTTCCACCTGCCTGCCTGGTTTTAGCATAGATCTCTCTCATTCTGCTTGCATGTTGAATCTATTGCTCAAGAGATGTAAATGATCAGCAGGGCACTTGAGTTTGGTTACCTTAATCCGTTTTTACCAGTAGCCTATAAAAATGTTCAAGGACAGATTCTCTCCTGAGCTGATACTCGTCTTTAAAAAATGGGAGGGGGGAGTAAGCACTGCCTTATAAAAATGTAATGGTAATGGTATTTCTTTTTGTATTTCACCCCTTTAATGTATCTTGGATAAGTAAAGCTACCCCTGACTGTTTCACAATGTAGAGGTGTTACTGTAAGAAAGCCACTAGGTCATCACCAATATTATTTTCCACCTAAAGCAGCCTGACATATTGCACCCAAGTGTAATTTCGCTGCTTGGTGTTAATAGAATATCATAGGTAGAAGTGCAATGATGACATTTTACTGGGCTTAACTAACAAACATGACTTTTCTTGTTCTTTACCATTTTTTCACAATTTTTAATTACTTTTACTTTGTAAAATGTATAGAGAATGTAGTAATCAATCCACATGGTAGTACTTATGTGCTCTCCGTCCTTTGATGGTAAAACTTGTGGCATATCATTGCACCTGAGGACAAAAATAAGAATATTTTACTGTCTAAACACACTGATGAGTATCGTTTCAATAATCAGTGTCATTTTTAACACTGCAACACAGCACAATCTTACTACAGTAACAATGCTGAAAGCAAGTAAGTATAGAAGTAGACCAGATTAATATAAATATATAATTAAGTAAAAAAATACAAAAACAATTCAGACCTGCTATTGCATACGCTATTTACAATAATGTGACACAGCATCGTGTAGAAAACTACAAAGCCGATAAGTCTTGTCAATAATTTTAAATGAATCCTTATGTAGACTAGACATTGATATTTTTTTTCTCTTACTCACCTCATCACAGGCTCATGATTAAATCACATTAAGGGGAGGAATGAACCAGTGCCGCGCTTTCATCACTACTAGACACATGGAATGTGATGAAACATGGCCGTGAGAAAGTAGTTTCCTCTCTGTAGTTCTGCGTGTTGTACAGTAGGCCTATAGTTTGCATTTTTGTCTGTCAAAATGAGAAATCAAATCGCATAATGCAGAAAATACAAGTTTACATTTATGTCAAACTCCTATTGCCTTAATGTGGGAAAATGGAAATAACTGTGGAAAATTGCTTCTTTCAATGATCTACATTCATGTTTAAAAATTGCACATAATGTTTCCATTTTGGTTGCACACACTGTGTGTGTGTGTGTGTGTGTGTGTGTGTGTGTGTGTGTGTGTGTGTGTGTGTGTGTGTGTGTGTGTGTGTGTGTGTGTGTGTGTGTGTGTGTGTGTGTGTGTGTGTGTGTGTGTGGTAATTTGTTAAAATACCCAACTATTCGGGGCAAAGAGTTCAAGGTTATAGAGTTCCCAGACTATGAGCGCTGAAAGGTTTATGATCTGTAAGCTTTGTGCTCCCATAGAATGTCTGGCAAACAAGGCATATGTGATTAATCATATGTATCCTGTCAAACAAACAACAACAATGTGCACTAGGGAAGCCTTAAAATGCAACTTACTTTTTGGGGAGATGAATAAATGAAGACAGCAGCCTCTAGCGTCAGAATTATGATGGTGCATCAGGATAAATGGCCAAAGCAGAACAAGAGGAAAAATGAGTATTAGTGATACAGGAAGAACATAGTTAACAAAATAGTCCAAAATAGTTTATTATAGTAATTAATAAAACTTACTTGAATTTAGTGCATATAGCTTTCATTCCTGTCTAATTGCAGAGCAATCAAATTGTGCATTTCCTTGCCAGCATGGGTAAAGAATAAAGGGAATAGGGTCAAGTTACAGGCCTCAACACATGACTCAGGGTTTTGGCATGCATGTCCCCCAAGAGACCCTCGGTCTTACCCCTCAACTCTTGTGAGTACACCACAAATCCAGAGCTGTGGCAGGTCTGGCCATATGGAGGAGCCTGAGGGAATACCCCAGACTTAATTGTGGTAGAGGCTCAGCTGTCCTCCCTTCAACCCAATACAGTTAGGCCTGACTGAGTGTGACAATAATGGAAAAGCGACTATTTTGTTCAGTTACCTCAGCAATCACATCTACTTATTGTTATTTTTTTAAATGACTATTTTCCTTTCCTGTATGTTTGTTTGTCTGGTTTTAAACAAACATTTTGGTTAGATCATTCTACTGTATTGACGAGATGCTTGTATTGCAAACCTTAATTTGTTTATTTATTTTTAATACGTCGTCAATATGTATCATTATTATTATTATATGCACAATAATATATAATACTGTATTTGTGTCGAAAGCCTGTTTGCAAACGTACAGTAACGGCGCGTACCACGTTGTCATGTAATATTTCCTCCAGCAGATGTCATTATTACACTTCTTTCTATCTCTGCTTCAGAAGTAACAATATTTCACAACCGCCTTTTTTATCTTAATTATTTTAACTGAATACGTACATAATGCATTACTTTATTAATAACATATATTTCAGTTTATTTCCTATTCTGCAACGGTGCGACAGGTTCAGAAAACGGTTGTCTACGCCCGGTTCATATGAAGCTGAGCGTGGATCAGTTTCGTCTTTTCACGTTTATTTCTTCATCGCGAAAAGTAATTTACAAAGCTGACCTCAGTTCAGCTCACAATGGTTTGACGGCAGCGCGCGCGGCAAAGTCTAAAATGACATCATTCAAGCCAACGCGGATTGCGCGGTCTGTTCATATGCCTGATCAGAATTACAAACAAAATTTCAAAAATATTATTTCATCTTTTTTCTGAATTCAGCATATTACTTTAAGTAACTGACGCAAGACTTATTTATGAGATTTGAAGAACCATTCAGTGCATTTTCATCTCCTTTCTATTGTTGTTTTTCTGTTTTTTTCTAAAGGAGCGTGACGACGCCATACGTCGTACTATGGTATAGTACATATTCATGAATATTAATTTAGTCACGCTTTGCCACGCTGCTTTTATTAAACGTTCAGTCATGTGTAAGTAATATTCATGGGCCAACTGACGTTCGCGTTTACTGGTTAAATGACACGTTGCGTAGTTAATATTCATTAGGTTAACCTTCCCCATAATAGGAAAGGTAGTTGGCCGAGCGGTTCATGTGAGGTCCTCGGTCGCTGTATATGCGCCTCCTTTTGTGCCTCTCTACTCAAGATGGCTCCCGTTTTAGAGAAGAAGCTACTGGGTGCAGTCGGGACGGGCGACACTATGGAAAACAGCAACGAGGATGACGAAGGACAAAACCTTTGGTACGCTGGCAACCTCAGATTGTCTAAAAGTGAATTTGATTTTGCAGGGAGGGTGTTTAGTTGACAGTGTAATGTGTTGCTTTGTCACCAGCCGGGTGCTGTCCAGTTCAGACGCCGGTCCCGGATGAGTCAAAAACATTTCCCACAGACTTGTAACTTAGACAAATACCGGATGAGGCTTTATGAGCGATTTACAAGCAGCTTTGGGATAGAGACAGTGTTTAAAGCGATGCCACGTGTCCTAGTTTATGTTCTCTTCTTGTTATTCATGTTCTGTTTGTGATGTGAGCCATAATGTGTGGAAAAATCTGATAGATCTGGTTTTTTTGCGTGTTTTACAACGTGTAATGTATATATAGATAGTGTTTAACTGTATTTTTATGAGACGTCATAATGTGAAGATTTGATTTTCATTTTTAATGCGATTTAACGGTTGCTGGACACCTTTCTCTGTTTTGAAAGACTTGATAGGTGTCTCTTCCTGCATGTTGAAGTGACAGCAACTATCAATCTAAAGCTTATCAAAACTAACTTTATTACTGATGTCTAGCTTATCAAAGCGTTATCTGCTGCTTTCATGAATGCAAAGTGATGTATGTTTGTTGTTCTGTCATTCTTGCAGGTCTTCAATTCTCAGCGAAGTTTCCACACGCTCGAGCTCCAAATTGCCATCAGGGAAAAATATATTAGTTTTTGGTATGTCTCTTTTCTAAATGTTTAGTTCACAATCCTAACAACGCATGAGTAAACCTTTGTTTTACGGTCTTGTTTTTGTGATATGTTGTAAAATATGAGTGATGTGATTTATTTTAGGGGAGGATGGTTCAGGAAAGACAACGCTCGTGGCAAAACTGCAAGGAGCAGAGCACAACAAGAAAGGCAGAGGTCTGGAATACTTGTACCTAAATGTCCAAGATGAAGACAGAGATGGTAAGTGCGAAGTGATGCTGATGGTTTAAAGCATGCTTTTCTTTGTGTAAGACCAACTGTACATTTAGTATTTACTAATTTCCTTAATATTTACACCTTTGACTCACCAGTTTTCACAGGCAGGGTCACATTTGTACTTTATAGTAAGCCTTTTTTTAATGCTCTTCCAGATTTGGCTCGCTGTAATGTGTGGATCCTTGATGGAGACCTGTACCACAAAAACTTGCTGAAGTTTGCTGTGACTGCCGACTCGCTGAAGGACAGTCTAGCTGTGTTTGTGGTGGACATGTCACGGCCTTGGACCATCATGGAGTCGCTGCAGAAGTGGGCGAGTGTGCTGCGTGAACATGTGGACAAACTGAAGATCCCACCCGAGGAAATGAGAGAGATGGAGCAGAAGAGTGAGTGTTGTTTTATTTTGGGTGGCAATACAAAATACAATTTGTTAATGCCAATTTTCCTGGTAAAATAACCATATACTGTAGCTCCGTGGCTGAAGGATGGCTATCTGACCAGGCCAGTGAACACGTGAATGTTGATACAGCTTTCTATTTTTAAAATGTGGTATCTATGGTCAGAATTGTCTGTTTCTTCTCTTGTGTGGTTGTATTACTGTTTTGTACTTAATGTTAAATGCTCTGAGGCTTTCATAAGTGATCAGTGTTCATTGTTAATGAAGCAGTAGAGTGGATATGTCTGCTTAAGTTACAATAATTTCAAAGACAAATTGTAGTGCAAGTAAACAACAATTTACTTGTGCTTGTTGGATTTTTTTTGGCTTGTCAATTGTAGATGTGTAGTGGAGAATAGTAATCAAAGTCAGCTTTATTGTCAATTCTGCCACAAGTACAGTACATACAAATGGAGGATTGAAATTGCGTTATTAAAAAGTAATGTTATTGTCTAAACGTAAAAGCACTTTTAAGTCAAAGTCAAAGAGTCTTTAGTTTAGTTTTGTTTTTAAGTCTTTGAGTCCTAATTCCTCTTATCCCCTTTTATATTATTAAGTTACAGCATGAGAGACCAGCACTGCCTGTAGTTTATGTTGGTATGACACACTCTGGCTATGAAGTACTCTTTGTCCTTTGAATTTGCATGACCTTTCATTCAGATCCATGCTGTTAGAATCAAAGCGATTATAAACTTCTGTTAAATATCACGAATAAAGCTTTGCTTAGGACCGTCATGGTTTTAAAAACCCTGACTGACATTCTTAGATTTTGTAGTCTATATTTTTGTCTTAAAACACTGAGGTATAACTCAGTCATACTGTTGTTATGAAGCCTAAAGTTACTTTCTCTTATTTATAAACAGTTCATAAGAATTAAAACAGAGCCGTTAAACTTTGAAGCAGACTTTTTTATACTGGCATCTGTAATATGAAATAAGAGGATGAGTGCTCGCACGTGATGTGAGAGGTTATATCTGAGGATCATTATTTGCACTTGTGCTATCTAAACAGGGCTATGAGAGCAGAAAGGGGAAGTGGCTTAGAAATTGTATTTTAGCTTGCATCTAACATATCAAGCACAGTGGTTTACAATACAGCATGAAGGATCTCTAGCTCTTGTCTAAATGTTATCTAATGATCATAATCTAATGATGAATGGTCTTGTAATTCTTGAGCAAATCTATTTTGTTCCTTATTCGCTCATTACTGATATCAGGTTGTTTATATAATTTACAAGGCATAATTTTTACAATGCAAAAATCATCCTCTAATGCCAGGCAGTTGCGAGTACCTAGTTCACTTGGTTTGTTGGGTATATTGAATCAGGGCCCAATGTGATGACAGGCTAAGACTTTACAAGCCACCCTTATTTAGCTTTATAAAACAGACCCGCCCAGAAACAGAGCCAGTGCTTCCTTAAGCTAAAATCAACTTAGGAGGAACAAGGCTCTCTCTTCTGACTGGAGTCGATGATGTCATCATTGTAGTGGGAAGGAGCATTCAAGCTTTCTTACAAGGTGTTGCATCATGGTCCGCTCAGTCGGACATTCCTGACATTCAACTCATTGCTGTGAGCAGGACAGACAGAATGCTGGTGTAGAAGCAGTTTAACAGAGCAGCTTTTCTCAAACCACTGTGTAACAACATAGTATCTCACAGCTCTTAGTCAGCTAACACTCAGAAGGAATGTTTTTTAAGAAGCAGAAATGTCAGAATGCACTTTGTAAACACTTTCCTTCCTATGTTGTTCAATGCATGAATGTGGTATTACACATGTTTGGTGAATATTGGCATTGGTAAAGTTGTAATTATCATACTTGGCTTTCAGATTGCATGTTTAATTCCTTCAATACTGTACATTAGTCCTGTGACTGTCCCCACCCTTGTTTGTGGAAGCTGGTCAAAGTCGACAATAGAAAATGATTGTAAAGTGGTGCTTCACTTTAACAGGTCGAGGTCATTGTATTAGAAATGGGTCATTCTCACTAAGAAGGTTGGTGGTGGTTACAGGTTAAAATCTGATCCTATTTATCTTGATGAAAGTATCAGAACAGTTATGTAAAAAATGTTCAGTGTGTGTCTTTAGCCAGAGTCTGTGGACTATAGAATAGAGGCTATTCTTTTTACAAGTCTGAAGACAAGTGGTAAGAACACACGTCTATTGAATTATTATTAAGAAGGATCACTGTTTGTTAAAAATCAGTTTGCCTTCTAGAGATCATTAAAATTTCTCCATGCTTTTTTGTTAAAGAACATTCAGAAGTTGACTCGTAATGAATGAAAGTGCACTCTGGTCAATATGAGTTTAATATTCTTTCACACACCCCTGTTGGTTTGAATCGGTAAGACAGCGGTTTATAGATTTTCTTGAAATGTGCAAAGTTGGGATCTCTGGCTCATGTGGAAACCTGCGTAAGCTCCAGGAGGCAGGGTGTGTATCATTGCATGTGATACAACCAGTGTTCCAGGTAATATGTGGTCAGAATATGTGTTCAATTTGCTCCAGGGTCACTTTAAGGCATCTACTGTATGTTATTCAAGCAGTACTGGAGCTGTGTTGCTTTAATGGTACGTTAAAGGAAGTTGTGTCACTCGCTTGGCTTTCTGGGTTATCTGGAGCTGCATTCTTAAGGTTCCTGAGGAAGTCCCCCCACCACCACCTCCTGTATCTATCTACCAAAGATTACCATTACTACAGCCACACTTTTTACACATCACCACCATGCTTTTTCCATACACTCCTGTGTGTCAGCCCTGATCGGATATCAAAAATATCTTAATTCATTTTTTTAATAAATGGAATGAAGGCTACTTGTTGTCATTTCTAAAGCTGGTGATATTCTTATATGTCTCTTTTTATTTTCTGCAGTGGTAAAGGCCTTCCAGGAGTACGTAGAACCGGAGGAAGCCAGGCCAAGTTCACCCCAGAGACGAGCCCCGGCCGCTGCAGGAGAAGACGACAGCGTGCTGCTGCCCTTAGGAGACAACGTCCTTACGCACAACCTGGGCGTTCCAGTGATAATAGTTTGTACAAAGGTATTTAAGTACTTGCAAGCAGAATTTTTTGTTTAGCCTAACCAGAGTAAGATGACGAAGTTAGATAAAGTTTATCATAAGAAGTCAAGGCTTTCAATATTAGTCATATTTTTTTAGGTACATGTGAATATAAATGTGTGGGTGGATGTTTATTTCTGTTCTAATTTCCAAAACGATTTGTTGCTTTGCTTGGTTGTATGTGTGCTGGGTGTGCGTGTCCTTTTTTTTATGTTGTTGTGTTGTCTTTGAGCAGATGAAAAGCTCTCTTTATGAAGTGTCAGTAGCCTGCAGGTTCAGAGCTGCAGACTCACCATGTCTCCCTCACATGCTGTCTGTGATCAGGACACATTTGATGATCTTTTCTATTGTTTGCCTCCCTCCAGCCCTGGGAACATTTAAAATGAGCTAGTTTAGAGCTAAGAGCTCAATGTTCAGTTGTTTTTTATCAAATAGCCTCTTGCCATTAAAAACAAAAACCACAAAAACAGCATGTGGCTCTGTCAGTACAATGCTAGCTTGATGGAATATTTTTCAGCTTTATTGTAATATCTCTTTATGTATACATGGTTACCTGAGTTTATTATGCAGCAGTATGTTGAAATGGAGTGACAGGCTGTATGCACCCCACTAATATCTCTATAGTTTGTGTTGAAGAAGGGCATGTGTCCAGTATTAGCGTATATGCGTTCATTTACCCACAAATCAGAATGTTTTGTGTTTTAGACTTTTCATTTTAACATATATCTTATGCAGATGAATAACATGAAGCTCTGTAAATGACAGATTTTGTTTATTTTTACTATTTCTTTAAGTGGAAGTGTTTCTGCTCTTGTTCTGTGGAATATGTGTGTGGTGAAGGTCAACAGTGCTTATGACAAGCAGAGATGAGTTTGCATTTGAGCAAAACTGATCAGTCCAAGATATTTATGTTATGCAGCCTCCTGGATTTTTTGCAGTCTAGATAGCTCCTCCTTTTCCTTTCAAAACCATTATAGCTGGCAACCGGCCACAACCTGAGTCATTTTTAAACATGGCGTGTTCCTCTCTGATTTTATTATGTTTCTTTCTGTCTTTACCTTTTTAGTTTTTTGAAAACAGGTTAAGGTTTACATGAAATCTCTTTCTTAAGAAGATACTGCTGTGGAAAGAATTAAGAGACCACTCCAAATTTTAATTTAATCATCATTTCTAGATGTATTGTGGCCATTCCAGTCCAGTGTCTGTTGAATTTTAACAAAATTTAACCTCATGAGTGACAAAGTCATCCAACAGCAATGTGAAAGACTGACAGCATGAGAAGACACATGAAAACTGTGATAAAATCGAGGTTATCACCTAAATTTTTGTTTGCTTAAAAGTGAATATGAATTTGTTTTATTTGCAGTATTTGATGTAAAAAAAAATATTACAGAGAATCTTTTCTGTTATTTTGACATTTTTCTCTAGTTTTCATTTTAATAAGTAGTTTACGGAGTTAAACAAAAATAATTACCTAAACACACACCTATAAACAGTAAATTCAAAAAGACTGGAAATGGTCTTTGAAATGGTTTCTTAATTGTTTTCCACGGCTGTATTTTTGCAAGAAAATACAATTTTCAGTTAAAATGAATGAGGACTGGGCTGTTATGCTTCCAAAATAAAGCATCTTAAAAGCATTCCATAAAACATTGAGAACTTTGTGAGGAGCAAACCGAAATCATTGTAGATGTTGAAAGTTAATCACACCTCACTGGTTCTCATGTGTCCTCACTGGCATTTACACCTGGCAATAATGTTTATCAGTTTAACTGTAAAAGGAGGATAAAATCAGCTTT
The DNA here is from genome assembly GCA_026939265.1 of Oreonectes daqikongensis. NCBI lineage: Eukaryota > Metazoa > Chordata > Actinopteri > Cypriniformes > Nemacheilidae > Oreonectes > Oreonectes daqikongensis. The sequence continues at coordinate 3,344,966 of JAOTQM010000343.1, read as the reverse complement.
TCCTCTAAATGAGAGTCTGCCTGTTTTCCAGTGTGATGCTGTCAGTGTATTGGAAAAGGAGCATGACTACAGAGAGGAGCACTTCGACTTCATCCAGTCACATATTCGACGGTTCTGCTTACAATGTATCCTACTCACTCGGCTTCAACAAACATCACTGCTATTGTAATGTCCTTCACCCTGATGCAGAACACATCCTTAATCAAATCCCACAGATGGAGCCGGCTTGATTTACACATCTGTCAAAGAAGAAAAGAACTTGGACCTCCTCTACAAATACATGGTGCACAAAATATATGACTTCCATTTCGCCACGGCTGCCTTAGTGGTGGAGAAGGATGCTGTGTTCATGTGAGATCTGCAAATGAAATGATATTATTCTCAGTTTTTTTCTGTTTTCTCTTTTGAAACCTTTTTTTCATTCTGTGCAGTCCGTCCGGGTGGGATAATGAGAAAAAAATTGCCATCCTACACGAAAACTTCTCAACAGTTCGACCTGAAGATGCCTTTGAGGACTTCATAACGAAACCTCCAGTGCGGAAGGTAAGAAGAGTTGAGTTTAGAATGCAGTTTTCTTTCTCGTGATCATATTAAACGTAACGTTTTTTAAATCTTTTTTGTCTTTAAGTTGGTGCATGACAAGGAAATCATTGCTGAGGATGAGCAGGTCTTTCTCATGAAACAGCAGGTTTGTTTATACAGGGGGAAAATATGTTTTTGCTTTAAACTCTCTTACCAATCACAAGCTAGTAATATTTTTGTTCTAATGCTTACTTCTGCCTTACAGTCATTGTTAGCCAAGCAGCCGGCCACACCAACAAGAGGAACAGTAAGTGTGACCTCATGAGCCACACACCTCACACATAACTGCTGCAACTGTTACAATTTTAAGCACATTTACGCTGTATGATTTTACTATGGTAACTTTGTCTGCAGACAAACCTAAAAATCAGTGTAACTAAAGTAATTAATTTAAAGTTTCCGAATCGCTTTTGTATTTTTCTTACGTTTGTTTTTTTGTGGTTGCGAACAGGAGTCTCCAGCCCGAACTGCGTCGGCTTCACCTCGGCCAGCAGGCCGGACAGGCCCCACCAATGTGGCCAGCGTCTCGCCCATGACTGCAGTGAAGAAACCAGACCCCAACATGAAAGGTAAGAACTCTCACCTTGCACGATTACATGCAGCTTTGTGATGACATTGCTTCCTATTCATCTGGGTGAAATGAAGTGCAAGATGGTGCAGTCAAGCAAAAACGAGTTTAAATATGAGCACTTTGTTCCTCTCGTCTCTGTTTCACACACATCTCATTTTGCTGGCTTTTTTCCATGCTTAAAACACTGCCCTCCAGTGGGGACTGTTGGAGTAATTCCCTAAACAGATTGCTGAATTGTTTTAGCTGGTGTGGGCAAACTAAAATTTTTCCCATCATTAAGCTCAGTTGGACAGCATGCCTCACACCAGCAGGAATACATTTAGTAGCTTTGATTAAATCAACATGAAATGAATTGAACCTTTTCGTCCTGCAGGGGGAATCATGTCATATATTAGAAGCTCACTATTTTTGTTTTGATAAATATTAGTTTAAACATCAGCTTAAAATAATAATAATAGTCATGTTTTTATAGATGCATATTTGCTTTTGAATGTCATGCAGAGTCAGTAGTTCAAATTCCTTTGCCTGAATTTGATTCTTTAGCCTTCCAAGGTCATTTTGTTCTATTTGTGTGTGTTTATAGGAGCAGCAGCAAATGAGGGAGTGCTGGCCAACTTCTTCAACAGTCTGCTGAGTAAAAAGACGGGTGTACCGAGCAGTCCTGGATCACCGGGAGCGGGAGCAGGGGTACAGGGCTCTGCCAAGAAAACAGGTAAATTCTCCCTTTTTCAGCCCCAGCCACAGGAATGGGTCAATCTCATGTACACTAGAAGAATTGTCTGGAACATATTACACTAAAAAATCTAAAGATAAAATGAGAATTGTTTTGTTTTGTAATGATAAGGCAAATAGAGTAATTATAATGAAATAATAATTAAAATTAATAATATAGAAATTGGACTCAAAATATTATAATATTGTGAAAGTGCAGTGCATGAAAAAATACGCAGGGACCTTGACATTTCTTTCAGAGATTCACCCACATGAGAATCTTCTTCTGTTATGTCTGGATAGTGCTGTTTTTTTAAAGTTTTACTTATAGAACAAGATAAACTAGCCATGAAGAATGGGCAAAAAGCCTATCCCATTGACTGCACCGTGGATGGTGATATTTCAAATCTGCTTGTTTAACCAACCCATGATGATGTGAAGTCCATGTCATACCATTTCCAGTTAATATTCTCATTCACATAAACATAACATATTAACACATTTATGCTTTTAACCTGCTGTTATGGCCCAAAAATCTACATGACACTGCATGGATAAACAACAGGGATTACATATTTGTTGGTCGGAGAATGTTAGCATGGTATTGGTGCATCCCAGAGAAATAACTGCATGCTTTTTAAACGGTTTTGCATGTGCAGCCACACAGCATAAACGTACCAGCATGCTGCACTGATCCACATCCACCAAACTGGTTCCCGCTTAATCGTTCTGTGTTATATTTATACATGACACTACAGGAAATTACTCTTGTTTTTTTTCTTTCTTTTTTCAAGGGCAGAAGCCGGGTTTGACTGACGTCCAGGCGGAACTGGACCGAATGGCTCGTAAATCCGACTCTATGGTAACGGCCAACACCCCAGCAACAGAGAACGAGGCATGAGCCTACATCGTCCACTGTGGAAATCAACATATACCAACATAAAGGAGCAAAAAAGCTTTTCATGACCAAAATTCTCCCCCCAGCTTGTGTCAATCAGAAAACAGAACATGATTTACCGACAGTGTTGGGATCCTGTATGGATGTATAGGCCCTGATGTTTTGGGGGAATGAAAGGTAGATATTTGAAAAGATGCGACTGCTTTGTTTGTTTATTTGTTTGTTTTCCCAGACCTCTTTGTTTGTATTTGCGGTGAATATTTTTGGTGAGGCATGGCAAGTCAGTGCTCTCTCTTAAGAAGGCAGTCAGACATCTGCATTGTGGGGCCTTGCTTAGCTTGGGGAATTTTACCCCTATCCATTTCCCTCCTCCAAACAAGCACAGAAGCGATCTGCCATGTTGAATGACAGCTGCTTAAAGGTATATTGAAAACACTTGCAAAATAGTATATACTTGCAAAAAGTATACAGTGTGTAAAAACAGTTACATTTATGCTGATGTATTTATAAAAAAGAAAGAAAATCAAGCTTTTATGTTCTCTGTGTTTTATCAGTGAGATGTTTAGCTTCTCTTAACATCACTGATGTCATGACACTAATGACAATACCCATACACCTTCAGCATATAAGAATAGCAGACCTCGCAACACCACATCGTCAAATTATGTAAATACGTGCTAAATATTTGCTATACAGCTTTGATTTGATTTTTTTGTATAAAATTGAATTATTTTAACAATTTATGAAGAACTATTTCAGATGAAACAAGCATTGAGTAACAGGCTGATCATTTTCTTTTGTATTTGGAGGAGAAGGGCAGGGCGGCATCTTTCCTAATATAACTCCCAAGTGCCTGGCACAGTATACTGTTTGTGTCATAGTGGAGGTGCTTGTCTCTAAAAGAGGAATTGCACTGTAGCATCAACGGTCAATAGTTATTTTTACTTCCTTTTGTCTATTGCTTCATGTAATTTATTTGTTGTTGTTTTTCTTTGAAAACACTTGGTAATTGCTTTTTACAAAAATGACCTATTTTGCTTACTTCAGTGGCCTATATATATATAATTTTTTTTCTTTTCTTGCTGCCATAGGGAGCTTGCCTTTCTTCTTTCGAATGTCAAAATATTCACGATTAGGATGTTGGGGGGACATTTTGTCCAACCCACGCCCCAAATCCAAATTGTGACTTAAACCACTAGCACTATTCTCATTTGGCCAAGTGACTGACTATATGTCATTCTCAGTAAGTGTATTGTCCTTACAAACAATGTACATTTAGTGTGCATTTACCAGATTTGTTCTCTATAGGACCGTATAGCAATTCATGTAAAACATTCCCTGTTCTGCACAGTGTCGATGTCCCTGTAGGCAAATTCTGCCAAATTTTTGTTTTGTTTTTTGTGCACTTCCTTAGTGCCCACTGGAAGTGATGACTTTGCCTTCACTGTAGCGTTTACTGTTGTCACTCCACGTGCTCTGTCTCTTCACTCAGGGTAGATCTGAGTCCATACAACAGCCTTGTTCATCATCACAGTGAGTTTATAAGTACTCGTGACATTTCTCAACATTTTCTTCCACAGTATCATATTTGACTGAAACAAAATTAGATGGTTTGTAAGCTTTGGAACTTGACAGGTTTTAACCTTGATGTTGGTGTGGAGAAACTGTATTAGGAGCAGCTACAGTGGCTTTTAAATTATCATTAGAGAATTTGGAATCTGGAACCAAAGATGTAGAATCCACATGTTATGTCTATGTCGTGTAGCTGGCCTAAATTCCTCCTCTCTCTCGGCTTAGTCTGGAGAAGACATCATTCCAGAATGGATCCTTCTGCTTACTGTGGTGTCGTGTTCTGTGTCAGAATATTCCACAAGAGTCCTTTTTTAAGCTCTTCAAGGGAATAGATCATAAGATGTGTAGAATGTACTGTGGTTTTGCATGAACTTGTAAGAAAAGAAAAATCTCATACCAAACGAGATAAGGAACTTCAATGAAATTGCATTTTATGCTACATAACATTGCTTAAGTTTCCATTTATGACGGGCAGAGCTGAAGCATTTGCTGATATTCAAGCACAACATTATGCCAGGACTATATACCTCTCGTTTTAGTGGCTTTTCATCATTTCAGATTGTGTAAAGAGCTTGTTTGGCTGACATTAGTCAAGCTTTTGATCACATGTAACATTTTGCCTACTTTTAAAATCACTTAATATAATCTTAAATGCACTTAATTCATTGCATTCTCTGAGTTTGCTGTGTGACTGAAATTTCACTGTTAGAATCTCACTGACACATTCCTGTAAACGTAGCTCTTTCTCCCCCCCCAAGAGACTCGGCATAAACATTTTGAAATTGTTGTTCATTTATATTTGTTAATTTTTTTTCCATGTTTTTGTTTTATTTAATGCAGATTTGACGGTTACTGATTTTTAAACAAGCTCAATGCAAATGTAGAAAAACAATTTAAATGGACTAAGAAATTTGAAAAACTAACAAGCTTCTCCTGAGATGCCTGAAGTACTTGAAACATGCTTCCTTACACAACACTGTTTTCCCAAAGGAGACTACACAACACATGTTGAACTTTAGGGGTGCCCACCAAAAGAAACAAGTTTTCTTTGGCATCGGCTTCAATCATTTTCCCCTCAATTGGGCATGATTGCACATATATGATGAACAACACATTTTCTATTTCATTCAGTGTAGGGTGGGAATTGTCCGCTCTGTGCAGTTTAATCCTTCCAACATGCACTTACCCATGTAAGAAAGAAAATGTTGAGAAAATGCTCTAGCTTCCAAAATTTTCTATACAGGAATTATAGACCTTTCTATTCACAAAGGACGGTTTTGTGCTGTACATTAAAGTGAGTCTGATTGTATGGCTTTAACCTGATGCAGAATGCAGCCATGTGGAATTTTGCTTTTAATGCAAACAAGAATAAGGAAATGTCTTTTTTCAGTCCTGGCTTAAATAAAATACAAATACAAACAATTACCAGTTTTTTGTGTCTGACATTTCAGTTCATTTTAGATGCTTGTATATTAATGTTGAATATCTTAATAATAATGTAATATTTTGTTACTTACTAGTTTAGGTACATCTTTATAACGTTAGTTATAAAATGATTTGGGAGATGAAGACCGTGTTGAATTGTTGTGTGGCTCTATGAACTAAACCACTAGGGGGCAGGTTTCTAATATCTAGTTATTTAAATGCTAAATGTTGAACAATGAGATGTATCAATTCTATTCAAATGCTCATAATACACATATGTGTAAATGCAAATTACGTATATTTGCATTTATTATAACATCAACATTTACAAAGATTTGTATTAAAATACGTGTATGCAATCCCATAATGACAATCTTTTTTGTGGCTCTACAACAGGTTATCTAGTTAAAGTTTAAACAAGGTTTTAATTTTTTAAGGTTGTCTGCTTGAAATAGCAAGAAACGTCGAAACCCGAACAAATCTGCTTACACCTGCGTAGTTCGTCCCATTCGACACACATCTGCGACACGCGCGCGCGCACAGAAGCTGACCAAAACCTGTCGCGAGTCCTATCTAGACATTATTTTGGCCTTTACAGGGGCGCTCTGAGTTAGCAGACGCCCAAAATTGCTTTATAAGTAACGTTAGGTTGCACACACTAGCTTTAGAAACATCCACGCGAACGGTCGTGTCTCGTCTCGCACTTCAGTCACATCGTAGTCTTCGTCAGCGTAAATAGATGATAAACGCGAGACTTCACGGATGATTGTTTTTCTGCCTTTATTTCTCCGACGTCAATCTAAACGACTTTATATCAAATTCTCTTTCTTCGCAGGAATGTAGTTTGGAGGGCGGAGACTCGCAACTCTACAACATTACATTCTGCATCCCGTACCGAAACTGTGAAATATGGACAATGCCATGAGAAAAGTCGCGATCGTACGGGCATACAGAGTCGGGTTTGAGATTATGGAGATGTCACTATAACCGGGATCTATAGGTCATAGCCTAACGTAGCCTACTCACCGCGGTATTGACGGTGATCGTTTTCTAACGAGGCTTGTTCTTTGTTAAAACATTGTGACTTGTGTTTTCTGCCCGGCTGTGTTTTCAAGTTAGACAACCAGCGGATCGTTGTAAACTGTTCTCCAAAATTCGATATCATATATTGGTGGGACGTGTCAACTAGAGTTGGAGTTCAGCATGAGGAATAACGAGGACGCGGAGGGTTTTGATGGCGAGGCCTCCAACACTTCCATGATTTCGGGAGCTAATAGTCCGTATCAGCCGACCACCGAGCCCGTGCACTCCAGAAACGTGTTCAGGGGCATCAGGTGTGACATGGAGTATCTCAAATCCCATTTTGGTATTTTGAAAGTAATCGAAGTGGTAAGTTGAAGTGTTACAGTGTTTCTGAATTCACGATGCACGTTGAGACAAGAAAGTTTTACAGTATGCATACTGTAGTCAAGCGTGGTGTATTGGCAACAACGAGATTTAAAGTCCCTTGTGTGGTGTCCCATTGAGCAGGACAGCAAAAGTCTAAATGCAGATGGCTTCATTACTAACAGAAACTTTTCTTTCTTCATTTGGGAGTTACATCGCAATTCAGTTTGATATTAAACACAGGTTACACATCATGTTAAAGTGGATTAGTGTGATGAGCAGGGTAGAGTTTCATTTGGATTTGAACTCAAACCGCTCCATGCTGGGTGCATGCAGATGGGTGTCAAAATCTCTGGAATGCATCACTGACAGAGGGAATGTCGTCTGCATTCTTGCTGAATGTATTTGCACTGTTTCTGTAGCTCAAATGGGAGAGCATAAGTTTGATTCCCACAAACTTCTAAAAATCCTTTAGTGCACTCTTTAAATTAAAGCATCTGCCAAGCGTGTACATGCATTGTAATGTAAATTTGCATGCAAGCGCTGAAACGCACACAAGGGGTTTCTGCCAGATGTCTAAAGTGGAGTAGGAAGCCTGAGGAGGAAAAAATGATGGCTTTTTGGGTTCTGCTTGCTCAGCAAAAGTAAAGAATCTCAGATTGGGCCCTCATGGTGATGCACTGTTAAGAAGCCGCATGCATTGTGGGGGAAAAAAGGTTAAACTAAGCAAGTCAGTAAAGCAAGGGTTTGTGCACACTGCCGAAAGAAAACAACCTGTGTGTCAAGTACAGAAGAAACTTGTCTGCTCTTGCCTAATGAGTTTCTGTTTGTCATTGATATATTTATTGGAATAGTTTAGTTGTTGGGCATCTGTGTCAACTGTATCTTCTTTATGTCCTGTTATGGCAGCAGCTGCATAGGGAGTCACATTACAAGCAGCCGGCATGAGGAGTATAGTAATGCTGTTTTCATTCATTGTAGATCCAGGAACAGCCTTTACATTTTTAATCTGAGTTATAAAAAAGTCAAAGTCCATTACAGTGTTATCAGAGCAGGAAATGGAAGGTGAGGTAGATGTTTACTTTTTATAATGTTGAATGAAGGTCACACAGCTCCTTGCCTCGTATGGAGTACATATTTGTGTGCTTGCGGCCTGAATGAAGGTTAGTGAGAGGCAATGAATAATAAAGTGTAAAAGAGAATACAACAAAAGTTTGAGCTAAAAACTAAACAGGATATGATTCAGAACGTTCCCACATAACTTTTAAATTGCAACATTCCTTTGATATCCCTTGAGGCATTCAGAGCCTTGGTCATAAAATCTTCTGACGTTGTGTTTGAAAATATTGTCAATCATTCTGTACCTCATCAAAGTTTGACAGATATGTAATACATTAACCATATGACATAAGCTGATTAGATTTTGGTGTATATTTGCTCACATTACCATTGTCTGACTCTTTCGAGCCCTGAATATGGGTTATGTATTCTGTCTTGCAAACCAGTTGAGTATTGGGTTTTTTTATTAGGGAAAGAGAACAAATCGATCTGTACCTCGGGACATTTCACATGGCTGCATGTTTCTTGCTGTTAGCTTGCCAGGGCTATTCAACATCAGCATTTCTCCATGCACTAGCCAATGATTTACCTAATGCCCCTGTGGAATAAAGAGGAGCCTTTTTGACTGTTTAATCTTTGAGAAGATTTTGTTGTTGTTGTTGGTCATCTGCACATGTGGTATTTTTGCAAAACATCTTCATATTGATGGACATCGGTGGATTTGAACACCTTAAATGTTTTTGCCTGTTATTGCACATCCTTATATGTGTTTGTTTTTATACAGTATGGCTTCTTTTGCATAACCAGTTTGACTGTTATTTACCTTGAAGGGGGGAGTTTTTAAGGTGTGTTTTGTTTAGGGAAAGTTAAATATTATTGAAAGGAGTAGAGTTTGATGGACTTGCCTGATGCTTTTTGCATGTGCATGTCTGTAAATATATTCTCCAGCCGTTCTCACAGAACTTATGTAATGTGCAAAGTGCTTGTCTGCAAACATCTCCAAGGTTATAAAACGTTGAAATAGCGGTTTCAGTTTTGCGCAAGAGAAACCTCCTTCGGGCAAGAGAAAAACTGTTGGGCTAATTTAAGGAGGAGCGCTTGGAAGACAATGCAAGCTGTCAGACCAAGACTCCCGCCATTAATTCTGTGGGCACAACAGATGGCGAGTGTACAAACCGGGGATTTGCCTCTATGGACACTACAATAAGAAACCTCCTGAATTACCTCCTGTCTCCTGTAAATAAAAAAAGGGGGACTCTGAAAAACGCGTGGACTGACACCTGCTGTCTGTGGGCAGTGGACTGTACAGCATTTATCAAGAACAAGACCACATCTCCATACATTTTTGACAAGCCTGATTATATACAGTAATTGCCATAAAGGTAACTAGCATTTTACGCTTTGGAATTTAGCCCTAAAAGCAGAATTTTGTTGGAGTTAGTGTAATTGTGAAAGCTGTGACAATGGACAGTTTTTTGTCCAGAAACAGTTAATTTTTTGTTTTAAATGGAATAGTCAGATTCTGTAGCTCTTCACATGTTGGTGTCTTTGGTGCATAAGGCAAGGCCACACCTGAAAATGAAAACTCTGTCATCATTTATTCACCCTCACGTCATTCAAAACATGTATATGACTTTTTCATCTGTGGATCACAAAGCAGATATTTAGAGAAATGTTTCAGTGGTTTTGTGTCCACACAATAGACTTCAATGGGGGCCATTGTGGTCTTGTTATCAACTTTTTAAAGTTTTAAGTACGTCAAGTTAAAGATCAACAAGTCAACACTTTATTTAGCGTCTTCTTATTGAATGATGGATGATTCTGCTTTTTTTTATTAGCATAATCAGAAATCAATCATTTAGACTAGAGGTTTCCAGATATTTTAATTCCTAGATGCGCAGAACACTTTATTTAGCGTCTCCTGTATGACAGCATCCGGACTGGTCCAGCTGGAAATGGCCCCGTCTGGATGTTGGAATGCTTTGTGGCAGCGGTTCTGTCTTTTCTTTGTTTGGAGCGGGCCAACCTGTAATCTGTCTGAGGTTTTGTGCTGGAGAGTCAAGACGGCATAACACCTAAATAGCACATTAACCTCAGAATTCTTCCCATGCTGTGGTTTGCTGATGAATGTGGCGGGGAAACGTTGGTGAACCCTCTGCGACTTCAGTAGGGTTCAACATACTTCACGAGGCTCTGTTACGACCATGTGGAAAATGCATTACAAAGTAACCCAGGCTAAATGTAGATTCATTTGAGAAATACTGTTTGGACTGTGTTTAATCTTCTGTTTGAATAAAATAAAATGTGTTGTTTATTGCATAGATAAATGGTTGATCTGTTATGCTAAGTTTGCTTTAAAATGTTTCTTTTTGCTGTTGCAGGTCTTGGCTCTTATCTCATTCATCTGCATCGAGACCATCATGATGTGCTCACCCTGTGCAGGCGTATACCTCTTTGAGTTTGTTAGCTGCAGTGCCTTCGTTGTTACAGGCATCTTGCTTCTGATCTTCAGCCTAAACCTGCACATCAAAGTACCGCATGTCAACTGGAGTCTGACGGTATGTTTACTCTAATATGTTTTTATTAGTCACCACAACGTTCTTAAAGGGATAGTTCACCCTGTCATGACTTTCTTTCTTCTGCAGAACACAAAAGAAGATATTTTGAAGAAGGTTGGTAACCAAACAACGGTGGTAGACATTCACTTCTATTTTACGGACACAAAACCAATGCAAGTCAAAAGTTACTGCCGTTGTTCGTTTACCAACATTCTTTAAAACATCTTCTTTTGTGTTCTGCAGAAGAAAGAAAGTCATGTTTCACCTTGACTGTCAAACTCCAGAAAGTACATTTAACTTCTTGCATGTTCATTAGAATTCATACGTAGCAGTGTCTGATATGAATCAAACCATTTATTTGGTTTGGATCTTTTCAATGAATGTTATAATTCATTTAACAAATCCTAAATGGTTTGTTCATGAAACTGATCTAATTCTGACTCATACAAGTCATGCAGTCTAGGAATAATGGAAGTAAATCTTTCACTTTTGGCCAAGCTATTGCTTTCCTAAGATAATTTCATATTCATCTAAACCTGAAAAATACTTTTTGCTATGGAAACATTTTGACACTGCAACTTTTCCCTTAATCCATTTTTATTGCATAATGTTTTAAGAAGGGCTAGTGATGATTGATCACGATATAGCACAACTTATTTGTACTTCTGTCAGCTGCCTACAAAATGAAAAGAGCCTTTCCGTTGCCATGACATACCAATAACACTGTACATGTCTGAAAAATAAGCCCGTCTCTTGTGTGTAGCACGGCTGAGGTGGAGGCCATGCACACAGGCTTCATGTTCCTCAGAATGGGAGCTTGTGTGCTCATGGCTCTTGTTAAACCCCACTTTTAGCAAACACGAATGGCCCCTCTTGGGAGATGAATTTACTAATTCACTGAAAAATTAATAAGGCATGATTCCCTTTCTCTTCCCGCCTATACACACTCAAAGTTCAGCATAATTAGACTTCAGTGTTGTGGATCTATTGCAGAGCTTATGATGAAAAAGGCTGTCAGAGTTTTATTTCCAGAGTTGTACACATAATTCTTGCATTCAACCATAGATATCGCATTGCATTATGGTGCACAAAAGCACAATATGTGCTTTGTCTTTAAAACTTTGGAACTTTGTATAACATTTCTGAACATATTATATAGAAATTGCTTTGTTTTTGTCACTTACAGGTTGCTTTGAATAAAAGTGTCTGCTAAATGCATATGTGTAAATGTAAAATCAATGCTTAACCACAGACAGACATCAAGGAAATGCTGCGAGACAGATTCAGTACTTGGTCCACATGACCACCAAGGAGTTTTTGGAACATGAGAAAATACGTTTTCCTGTGTGTATCATCGTATCATAGATGCAACTGCTAGTCTGTTATACATTTTTGTAAGGATGGGGTTAATGATTTCATGTCTCGGTCATGAGTGTATAAATGTTTGTCCATGTGGATATTGTGAACACTAAAGGTTTGGGGTTTTGTCGGTGTTGCCATGGCTCATTAGACGAACTATGATCTTCAGGATCATTTCAGCTGTGGTGGGGTTGAGGTTTTGGACTGAGCGCCATCTCGCCATCTAGATGGACCCCACGAGCCCCAGACTTCTCATTTGTTCTGGAATGGATGCTTTGGGATGGGGTGCTGTAAAAGCCAGGTTCTCCTTTTCTGCCTTTTGTGTTTATATCTTTGGCTTTGCTAACTTCACTGCTGTTGTTCTTCAGGAGCTTTCACATAATACAGTGCTAAAAGTGAACTGTGCTTTTTGTCGCTGAAATTACACTCTTGTGTGTATGGTCCTGTCATTGTGGCCGATGTCCCAGAAAAGTGTTTTTTAAGTTTGGTCTGTGAGATGAAGTTCTCCCAAAAACCAGGACCAATTATACTCCGGCCTATAAAGAACAGCAATGTAGCAGCATGTTTGGTACTTCGCAAACATGTTGAAGATTTTGAGGTTTTTCTGTATTATTTTGCTGTCTTCTTAAGTTTGTTAAGTTTAGATGACAAAAGTTTTAAGTGCACACACAAAGCTAACTGGTATTTCTAAACCCATGTGTCATTAGTAGTTTGTTCCAGAGGGTCCGTCTTTGTGTAGCACCCTATTACCACAGAATGCTTTGATAGTGGGTTTCTGTGCCAGGCTCAGAGGGGTCTGGCATGGTGACTGACATTATTGAAAGTGATAGGTCAGTAGAATGACTACATTCAGCTTGCGGTGGTACCCTGGCACCATTGTACCCATTTAGAAACCTCTGTAACTGAACAATGTCTGACTAACTGCAAATACACAGAAAACCATGCTTTTGTGAAGTATTGAGAAAGCTTTTGGGTTTTATATTTTATAGCTATTCTGAAACTTGTTAAACGTATTAAACATGAGCTAGAGACCATTTACTATATAAAAGGGGTAACACCGTGTGGAAAAGATTGAAAGGTACATTTAAAAACTAGTAAAACAGAATGCATGTTCTGGAGGATGAGGATTTTCACACTTAAAATACCCTTCATTTTGACTTTTTGTTTAAGTGAAGCTGAATCAACCTGTTTTCCCTGCTTCACATTTGTTACACACCACATCAGAGAGGCCAAGCACTTCAAACTAAGTTCTGGGAAAAACCTTTAGCAACTTTGTTAAATGCTAGAATCTCACCACCCAAGTGGATAAAGAGATATAGCTTAACATTCAGGAATCCTTTTTCCCCAGCAAACTTGGATTGGAATTAGTTTCTTTTTTTCCACATTTCCAGGATCTATAGGCCTCCTGTTGCCTAAAGCAGTATGTTACTCTATAAATGCACCACTGAGAATATTTGGCACAGACACTATAGCACAGAAGCAAGACCCAACCTTATTCTCTCCTCTCCTCTGTCTTTCTATCACTCACTTTTACATATGCATATGTGACGCTGGACCACAAAACTTAAGTAGCACAAGAACATTTGTAGCAATAGCCAAAAATACATTGCATGGGTCAAAATGATCGATTTTTCTTTTATGCCAAAAATCATTATGATTTTAGGTAAAGATGATATTCCATTAAGATATTTTGTACATTTCCTACCGTAAATATATCAAAACTTTATTTTTGTGACTGCCGCTCTTTGAGAATTACCCACTCAGGTTCGTTATCTGTGTAAAGCTTAGAATTTATTCAAGCTTATTGTAAAAATCTCAATTTCGAAAAATGTACCCTTAAGACTGGTTTTGTTGTCCATGGTCACATATATACACTTTATACAGACTTTGTCTCTGCAAATGCACCATATAAGCATACATACATGTTGCTTTAGAACTGATCTTTGTTAACAGTTTGGAGGGCCACAGTGACTGATCCCGCTGTGAACATTACAATTTTAAGGTTTACACCCCATGAGCATAGCTTTCTTTTAAACACACAGCCAACACACACACACTTCTGGGAGTGCATTTTAAAGGTGCAATGTGTTAAGAAGGGTCTATTGACAGAAATGCAATATAATATACATAACGATCCCTAAACGGACAAACTACTCTAAAAACCATGTTTCGGTAATATGTTATCTCCTTCGGCAGAAGCGGAAACGTGACGTGGTTGCAGTTCGCGACCTCACTGCTAAATTCTCCACATTGCTCTTTTAAGAACACTCTGACTTTGATCTCATTTGCATGAAGGTTCTTCTTACCTACATTAAATGCTTAGTCAGTGTGTTTTTGTAGTCTTATGTAATCATGTTTATTCAGCTAACTTAGATTTATATTCATCACTAAATAATTGGACTTGTTACCTTACCTCAAGATACTTTGTGTTTTTTACCGTCATAGAATATTTTAAGCTTGTCAGCAGTTTTTAACATTAAGTGTGTTTCAGGGTTTGGTTTGGTTTGGTTTGGCGTGCATTTGAGACATCTGTTGAAGTATGTGTGAGAGCAAAGGCCGGTTTGGCATGTTTCATTGATAGAGATTATATTCTGGTTTGGCATATGTTGCCATGTACTGTGTTTGAGATGGGCATGGTTTTGCTTAAGTGTGTGTGTGGAAGAGAGAGGGAGGGAGTATCATGTGAGACAGCGTGGTCAATCGCCCTCATGCATTCTGTCACATGGGTGGCCATGCTTAAGTCACGCTGAAGTGCTTATTGGCTGCACCAAGACAAACCGCCCAGCTTAATACAGTCCAATCTCTGCTCTCTTAGTGTGTATTTATGTTAAAGCAGACTTTTATTTTGAATAGTGTGGGAAATCTGGTTTTACTGTAAAAAAGCCTCTCTGCCCACAAACACATGAGGATTCACTTTTCCTATACAACATTCAATACAACGTATTTATCAGCTTGAAGAATATATCCAAAGCGACTTACATTGCATTGTACTATACATTTGTTTCTAAGTATGTGCAATCCCTGGGATCGAACCTATGACCTTGGTGTTCCTAGCGCCATGCTCTAACCACTGAACCACAGGAAAATCTTCAAAAAAAGCTACCTGTATGTTTTGTTTAGTTGTCACAAAGTGTGTACTAAACAGTAATGGTTTTTTTATTTCTTGTATTTTCCATCTAAATCATTGCACATAAATGTACTTAACCTGAAAATGGAAAAGGTAAATTTCAGACATCAATGACTTAATACACTTGCTGTCCATCACTACAGGCAGACTTTAATTATTGAATTTTTGACAATGCTGTCAATTTGTATGTAGTTGCCTAGAAACCCATTTTGCCCTACTTTGTCTCCCCTACTTCACACTGCCGAGAGGAGAAAGCAGTCTGCATTCATTTGGAAACATCAAAGCCAGACGTTTGTGCTGTGTTGGCCTGTGATGTGAAATTTGAGGTGCCAGCTAGTGAGGTTTAGTTTGCAACATGCTTTGAAGGGCTTGCTACATTTCACCCCCCACAGTGTGATGGCTCAGACAAAACACACATCTATTCCAGACTCATAAGCGTTCAGGTTGGCTGGATGAGTGATCAGAGGTTTAAACCATGTTACAGCATTCTCCAATGGTTCTCTGGCTGCTGAAAACGTTGACCCTGTTTTGTGAAACTATTCAACCTAAAACACTCTGAAGGTATTTTTACAGTGTGATGGATCTTGAATTAATAGAGGGGAGAGTATAAAGGCATTACATTTAAATGGCAAGGAGACTCGCATACATTTAACAGTGTCCATCTTTTACTTTAGGATTGTATACATAAATGACTTAATGGTTTTGTTTAACTACAGCGGCAGAAAAAAATAAGAGACCATTCCAAATTTCCATTTAATCATCATTTCTAGATGTCATTCCAGTCCAGTGTCTGTAGAAGTTAAACAAAATCAAACTTCAGAAGTGACATAAAGTCATGCAACAGCAATGTGAAAGACTGACAGCATGACAAGACACATGAAAAATCGAGGTTATCACATAAAAATAAGTATTTTTTTATCTTTTTCGAAATACATGTATATTACTGTTGTATTGCTCAAAAGTGAATATGAACTTGTTTTCTTTGCAGTATTTGAGGTCTGAAAAATACAGAGCATCTTTTCTGTTATTTTGTTTCTGTTTCTCCAGTTTTCATTTTCTGCAAACAAATACAAATAGTAACAATATTTTTTAAATATTATTTTAAAATGTTGTTAGTAGTTCAAAGAATAAAACAAAAATAATAATTTTACCTAATTCAGAACAACTGAAAATGGTCTTTAAAATGGTCTCTTAATTTTACACGGCTGTAAGTTCCCAAAAAAGATTAACTAATTGCATAAATAGCCACAGATGAAAATGGGTTGGATACACCCATAGACCAAATACTACAGGTCTATGTAAAATAATTGATTACATTAAAGGACACCAGGAAAAATATAGTGTGAATATAAGTTCACACAGGTGCTCTAGCAAATATTTACAGGCATTGTTCATGACAACTAGAGGTTTATACTTTACAGCTTTTGTCTTTTTATTTTGAATGTTATATCTATTTTTTTATTTAACAAAAGGAAAAATGTTTTTTTAAGCTATTTGTTATCTAAAAGTGACTGAAGAGTTTTTGGTAGTAAACTGTTGGTGAATTTGGCTTCCCCCTGCTTGTAAAAGTGCATTACTGCAGGTAGCACAATGACAGCATGACCACACCTTAAATTTCAGCTTTTTTGGCTTTGGTCAGTCCGTAGTCAGAAGACTTACCCTAGAAAAATGTGCCTACACAGCATTCTGTACACACAGAAGTGACAACATGCTCAATTTAAACAGAACAAACAATTGTTAATGTCAATGAGTTTATTGATGCACATTGTGTCTTTCTTTGTATAATATTCACCAAATAACAGAATTGAAGATGTATATTCTTTTTCATATTTTGACAAAGAATATACATATATGTCTGTATTTAATTGTTGTTAGGGGGAATTCAGATAAATAGTTTATATTCACATGGCCCATGGGTCTAGTAAATTGTAACAGATCAGAAGTTAATTTGAGTCTTAAGACATTCACAGAAGGGGGTTTAGCTCTGTCAAAGCTATCATGGATTTAATTGCCAGAAAACATGAACTAAAATGCACTTCTTGAATATGCATGTGTATGCATACTGTATATGTAACATTGTATGTCACATGATCTATGTAAACACTGTAGAGTTAAGTTCACACTCTCTCTTTCTTGCAGGATCTGATCAACACTGCCACCAGCACCTTGTTCTTCTTTCTGGCTTCGGTGGTCTTGGCAGCTCTCAACCATAAAACTGGAGCAGAGATTGCAGCTGTGGTATCTATCATCTTGTTTAGTTCATTACTTCATGAATTCTGTCTAAAGTTCAGGTTTTGTCATTTGTGAAGTATTTCAAATGAGTCCTAACCTGCCAGGGTTCTGCTGACCTCTTGTGATCGAAATGGTAAATGCATCTCTAGTTCTTGGGGAGGTACCTAAATAGGTAAATGGGTAAATGGGTAGTGGGAAGTGCAGTATTTTACATCATTTTAAACATTACGTTCTTTCAGGAATAAACAGACTCCTCTGTGATTAAGCTTACTTTAAACCTTATATTCACTGTAGTGTTCTTCCCTCTGCAACGTTCCATTACATTTGTTTCTCTCATCACTTTCTTATTTATTTTTCTCCTGCGCCTGAGGATTGTGTGTCAGTGTTTTACTGCATTGCTCATCATTACAGAATGTTACAGAACTAAAACCATCATTTCACTCCCACATACCTTTCCATTCAATGTGTCTGTTTTGGGCCAGGCTGCTAACCTTTTGTGGCTGTGAGGAGGTTTGTTGTTGCTGCCTTAGCAAAAAGAACCAGAAGACTGTATATATTCCTTAAACTGATATACAGTATACTGATTGTCTAGCCCAAATCTTAACCTAAAGTGATCTGAGATCAGCTTTATATCCAACAACACCCTGGGGATTTGTGCTGAGTGTTTTATGATACAGATGTTCACAGCGGGAAATCACTTTAACACCCCGCGATTTTTCTGAACCACAGAGCACTGCAAAATTCCTTTTTCTGTCTCTCCGGTTGGCTGTGAGAGCGAGAGTGTTATCAGCCATGTTGACTTACTGCTGTCATTTACTATAAAACATGTCAAATTATTTAGAAATAGTAGGTTTAATGCTATGTATAACAAAAGCATAAGATTTATAGTTGGAAACCTTCCTCTCCAGTCCTCCTGAGCATGAATAATTGTGTGTGTGTTTCATCTACAGATCTTTGGTTTTCTGGTGATGGGAGTTTATGGTCTGAATACGTATTTGGCCGTGCGAAGGTGGCGTCTCGGGGACTCACGTGATGGAACCCTGCAGACCAGCGAGTACATACGTGCCCGCACCGCCTCACGGGGAGAGGTGGAGTCACGGCCTGAACTACAGTAAAAGCCACAGGCGGACCCATAGAGACTAGGACCGAGCAAGCCCCGCCCACGTGGTTTACATTCCTTTTCCTTCACATTACGGTGGGAGACTGATGGCTAGGACATACAGTACAACAAATGCATGAACTCGTGTCTAGAGTGGAGCACAATTCTAGTATCTTCATCCTCATGATCAACCCCAGGCCATCATCATTTGACTGTGTATGTAAATACTGTATCCTACCTTTAATTAAGGGCTTTGCCTTGATTATTGACTGAAACTCACTCCACAGTGCTCCCGACAGGGAAGCTCAGAAGTCTTATGTTCTGAACCAGAACCAGCTGGTTTTAATAACGTCCGCAATAAGCTTGACAAAGACACTCCCGTTTAGCTCCATTCCCAACCTGCTTTATACAGAATCACAGCTGCGTGTATGATGTGACATCAAAGATCAAAAACCACTGTACTTAGACAAAGGAAATCTAGTATTAGATCAAATGTAGGTCTTTAAAGTCTTTAATGATTATTGCCGATTTCTGATTGAAGTGAAATGAGAATTGATGAGCTTTTCTTACTCAATGAAGTGTTTTATGATATATAGTTTTTTTCTCTCTGGCGTTATCTTCCGATTGCAGACACATTGGAGAACAATGGATTTGCTTTTTACCATTTTGTCTGTACAGAGCAGGTCACTAGAAGCCAGTATTTATTTTAATGCTATTTTTGTACCAAACATATTTCACCTCAGCAATGTGATCTTGCATTAACAACTTTCCACTGAAAGCACGACAGTAGTGTGTGTTTTGCAAGTGATTGGGAATCTGGGTGTGACTAGTTAAACTTTTTAAAATGTTTAGATACTAATCTTTAGGTATGACAACTTTTAGATATTTTGCAGGAACTAAAATGTGTGTGAATAGTTTATTGATGGTTGTTTGTAAGGATTTCTTGACTGCGTTCTGCAGCTCTGTGCCGTTATCTGTATATATGGTTTAACTGAGGATAGAGTTTTTGAAGGTGTATATATTGAGAATCAGTGTGTGTGATTAATGAAGGTTCCTTGTTTGTATGAATCTTATGATCGACATTAATAAACTGTATTTTAGCGAACGAGTGTACTGCATATGCGGTATACGATAGCATCAGCTAAACTGTGTATCTTTCTCAGTGTGCCTTAATCATAAAGGCTTGGCTTACGTGTAAACCTTGCTTACATTTTATCCTTTAAGTGTGCACATACACAGTTAAAAATGTATGTAGGCTGTGCGCATACACTTATTAATATGTGCGTACAGAACGTTTATACATTAGGCCCCTGAACACCAATTTTCCTAAATTGAATAAATCATGTTTTTTTATTATGGAATCAAACACTACAGCTCATCTTCACTAGAACATTTATTACCCAGGCCAAATGAAGTTGCACACTATGCTTGATGTAAAATGAAAAGAAGGTCACTCCTCATGTTATTTGTTTATATTCATGCTCATGTGTCTTACTTCCTGAAGTTTTTATTTTGAGGCACTTATTGGCTGAAGAGCAATGCTGAGATGACATTGCATCCCAACATCATTTGAATTTTATGATGTACACGTTAATAACAGGTTTAAAATTATTGTTTTAATGAAGGGCACATTAAACAGAAGTCTGTTTTTCCTGTATTGATAGCAATACTACTGTATGTGCTTAGGATTTGTCATAATGTTATGAGAGCTTTTACTGTGCTTTGACAATATATGCTGAACTTCTCATTTGAAGATTTTGGCATCAAATTAATTCCTGATTTTGATCATATGGTTTTGCATTTTCAGCTTGCAAATCATGACTCATTTTTCGATACTGAGGTTTTGAAGGATTTTGATAAAGATTGTATTGTCTTTCTGATTGAAACTGATGATTATTTTGATTCTTGCTGACGTTTTCTTTATAAATACTTCATGTAATTGTGATATAAATTTGTATTTTTGTATTTATAGAGTTGTGCATAGACTTACTAAATGCTACTTGATTGAAAATATTTGTGATGGCAATCATTTCCTCCAATAAATGGATTTGGATTGATTAATGAATGTTAATGAATGAAAGCCACTTTACACTTCACCGAATTTAAAGTTTGATCCACTGAAGAAAATAACATATTTTGCCACTAACATAATGATTCATAATGTAACATTCTGCAGAAAAAAAATGTACTACATCATTAATGGCTGAAACCAAACATCAAGTCACTGGTGCTCAAAATATATTTATTTTGTTAAGTGGTTATCTGACAGTTCATGTAAGTCATAATCATACTAGAATTTGGTTTGTTGTGGGCATATGAAGAATGCCTGTAAACCAGGAGACACTACTAAAGATCACACATAGGTATAAAATAAGTTTAAAGGAAGGGCAGTGGACAGATAAGAATAGTTCACTGCTAGATGAGCGCTACAAGACAAGCCCTGCCATTCTTGCAAGACATTAGCATTACTTAGAAATGAAAAGATTAACACAAATGTGTAAACCTGTGAGAAGTCGTCAGGTGACTGTAACCAGCCAACCACCTGCTATATTCTTAAATGATGTAAACGTCTTTTTTGGTGCAAAACATTAAAAAAAATCCCCACTGAGCAGGACTTCATTGCCAGGATCATGCATAGCTTTTATAATCAGAAAATATGTTGAGAGAAAATTCTCCCAGCATATTTCAAGATATTAACACACACACACCTCCCAAGTATAGACTTATAGAGTTAAAGGCTCAAACATCTGAAAAACAAACTGAATGATAAACAACCGCACTTATGTAAACACTACTTTAAGTACACTATTAGGCAGTATTTAGACCAAATAAATGATACCCCAGAGAGCAAAGATAAGTTATTTAATGTTAAGTAATACTGCTGAATAATGCAAAGAATAACCAATTTAACAATGGTTCAACATTAAGTCACTTATCTTTGCTATCTGTGGCAAAGTGGAATAATTCATTGTGAGAAACCAAATGACATGATTGTATTGATGTACACAAGTCTGTGTTTTTATCAGTGGTCACACTCCAGAAGACACAGCGACAGCTTTAGTCAGAGTCAGAATCTGAATCATCATCTGTGTGGAAAAAAGAGTATGTTAACTGAGAAGGAAGAGACCAAAAATACATGGGGATTTCCCTTGATAATAATCTGCTTTGCACAACATCTCCTTACAAGTATACTTAAAAGTATACTTTCATAAACTCAATAGTGGGCCAATTTAGTCCCATGGTTTTCCAAATAGGGCTTAAGCTAAATCTTAAATGTCCCAGACTATCTTAATGTTAGAGGTGTCTTGATCGAAAACAACATGCACTGACATATCTTAAAATATATCAGTGTGTCTCAAGATGCACACAGTAATGTTCTTTGTAAAAGTATGCTTTTAAAAATAACTTAAATGTCCTATTTTAACTAAGGACTAGTCCTGGTTTAAACTAATCCCTGTAATCCTTGTATACTTAAAAAATTAACTTGCAGTATTTTGTAATGGCAGGCAATATGACTGTACATGACAATTGCTGGACTATTTTGCCTTGTATTAAATTATGTCCATAAATAAAATAAAAACTAGGATTCATATCACCATTCCACTTGAAACAACTAGTCTCACTTAGGTTTTTTTTCTGCTACAGACTGATAAATAATGATATAAATGTCCTTAGATACCTTGTGTATTGGGAGGTTCCTCGCTGGAATTGCCTCCCTTGAGGAAATTTGCCAGTTCATTAAAAATGAAATAAAAATCCAGGGCGAAAATTATTGTTGCAATAAAGCCAAAGACCTAGGAAGTGAGGATGAGAAAACTTAAGTGAATTCAGGATAAACAGAGGGATCAGTAATAGTAAAGATATGAGATCTGACTGATGTTAACTTACCCCAGCAGCCTTGGAGGCTCCATCTGGATACTTTGACACAGATATTATAGAAAAGATGAAGAAGATGATGGAGGCACTGACACAGCGTAGGAAGTCCTTGATGAAACAACAAACCGACATTGTAAAAGATCTTGAGAAGGCCAAATGTTACAATGTGATGCATTTAACTGATCATGTACACAGTCTCCATTTTGTACAGTAGGTCATTGAACTTACCATGAGGGGCCATTGAAAGCCTTTAAATCTCTCATTGAACTTTGTGGAATATGCAAAGAGCAGGAAAAGCGCGGCCAAGAATTCAAGGAGGGGAGCTGTGACAAAAGCAGCTGCTGTTGAAGCAGCAAAGCAGACAAAGCTGATGAACGACGTTACCTGAGGGGACATCAAACACAAGCATATATCTTTTAATTATTGATCATAGATGCAGATATAGATGCTGATTATTATTAATCTTCAAAACTGACAGCTGCGGCTTTTCATGTGGCTTAACTTTTTTAGCTTGCAGTGATTTCCCACAACATGGAAACCAAATACAGAATGTTGTCAATAGAATCATAACCACGACCTGGTTCACAATACTTCAGATGTACACTCACCTCAGATATTTCAAAGACAAAATGATCACACAGATAAAAATAAAGCAAGCAGTTGATGTATTACTGCGATTAAAATGTGATTTATTTGTCTTACCAGGAAGTATAACAACATCTCCATATATGTAAATTCAATAAACCGAGTCAAAACATCTGGCAACTGGTATGGGACTCACACAAGATCTGCCCACACATGCAACACAAAGCAATTATAACAGAATTGGCTGTAACATGAAACCTTTTAAGAATAAAAGCATTTGGTCATGCTGTCAGTCTGAATGTTTATTTATCATGTAAGATATCTCTCACAAAGCATACAATTATTTTAATGTTTTCAGAAACGTGTGGGGGCTCTGAACAGGAAAGACAACTCTTCAGCTGAATGAAAAAAGATGGGTTTGACCTACATAGACAACAAATTATTTACCCATTTATTACATTTACATTTTTACATTACATTTATGCATTTGGCAGACGCTTTTATCCAAAGCGACTTACATTGTACTATACATTTGTACATTTTGTATAGTAAGCAAGTGGGGGTTAGGTGCCTTGCTCAAGGGCATCTCAGCCGTTACCCGCCAGCCCTGGGTATCGAACCAGAAACCTTCTGGTCACGAGTCCAACTCTCTAACCACTAGGCCACGACTGCCCATTTATCAACAAAGAAACGTTTTAAACACATATGAAAAAGCATTGATTTAACAGAAAATCAACGAAAAGTCTGTGAAAATATATTTAAAAAAAGAGAAGAAAGTAAAACCGAAACAACAAACAAATTGCATGTGATGAATGGCATGTGACCACTTATGCAGCACTTTTTACGCATCCTGCATCCAGCTGCCAATAGCACACAAAACTAAAGTACGACAATTTATTAAACTGCAGAAACCTATCACAAATCTAACCAATGCGACTGCAACGTAACCATTTACCATGCTTGATTTAATGACACAAGACAAACAGCATACCACTTCACCGATCAAAAGTTGTCCTTTTCGGGATGAGATGAACTCTTTACTCGGCAGAAGAGAGCGAAATGCAGATGGCTGTGTCCTGTTATTTGCTGGAGCCTCGATGTCCCCCATCACGCCAAAAGAAACCCTTCCACACCCAAATAAAGTTCACACTGATGGGTCCTGCTCACCGCTATGAGTATAGCTAGTCTTTGCAAAGCGACATAATAACTTTCCTCGGAGTGGAAACGGAAATAATGACAGTGCGGAAACAGAGCGCTAAAGAGCAACATCTGCATTCCCGAAATCTGGAGAGCGTTAATAAGTGAACAGACAATGTGGGCGATACAGACACTGTACAGAAATTCAAACAATATCAAATAGCAAACAGAATATCTTTCATTGCACGACTTTACCTGAACCCTTATGTCTAAAATTCTGACTGACCTTCCCCCATACCAGCCCCCAAAGACTGCATGCACAGTTTGTATAATGCTTGAGCAGCCTGGAGTTTAAAATAACCTAGGTATAATATAAAACAAATGTAAAGTATTTTCACATGGTTTTATTCACAAAATTGTATTTTATTGTTTCTTTACGTGTTCTTGCTGGGATAAAACCGACAGAACAGCAATACATTTCTCTAAAAGGAGCATCTTTGTGGGAAAACAGATTTTAGGGACAATTTAATTCATTTAAAAAGGACTTTAGGCTTGAGACAACATTGACGTGGTTCTTTATTTGTGGTTGAGTTTTTTATTTAGTGGCAGAAAACTAATGGAAATAATGAAAAACTTATAGGCTATAATGTATTTTTATACAGTATTTGTTTTTATATTTTAATGATAAACATGTTTTTTTATATTTGGCCATTTGCAAAATTAATTTTCCTCTACATGACCTGTTGTTTTTGCTCTCGGCTTGTTGAATGTGATTTTCTTGAAAAGTATGTAACCATCCAGAAACCACAAGGCCGCAGCCACAAGACCCACAATCTGTCAATCAAAAAACAAAAAAGTGTTTCATCACAATGGTATAGTCATCATCATTACAGAAATCTTTGTAAACTAGGTGTGAGTGTGTGTTACAAAATACAACAGTGCGCCCTAAAACAATAATTGCAGGAATCAAGTCTTACCCCTCCACCCAGAGTGCCCTTCACTCTATATGTAGAAACTGCTAGAAGGCTGACAATACACATCAACCCTGCAGCAAAAAATGAGTTGAACACATCCTGTGAGAGAAAAGGTCAAATGCCAGATCAAAGTTGCAGTAATAGTCTTGCAAGTGTCATCAATGCAAAGTTCTCTGAGCAGTAACAAAACCTGATGAATGTTATTGTAAAGTTAATGTTAGTCATAAACATTGCATGAAGATATATTAGATGACATATGTTTTCTCTACTCACAATAAGAGGCCAGAAGATGAAGGTAAACATCTTGTTGAGTTTCAGTAGATAAAGCAGAAGGAAGCCAAGTGTAATGAAAAACTCCATGCACATTGCTGCTATATAGGTAGGCCGAGATGCCACTGCATAACACACGAGAGCCACGAAAACCAACACCTGGCCAAGAGATAAAACAGTGAAGATACGTTTGTCTGATTTAGTAGCGTATGCTAATAATGAAGATCTATTGCATTATTCAAAAAAAATGTGTATGGACATGTAGTTATTAGATCGATATCTCACCGCTTCTGCTATTTTCAATAGACCTTTTGTTGACTTCAGCAAGTCCAAATCAACTTCCATTGTGTCCTAAACTGGGTTTATGTGCATATGTTTATTGTCATATGTTTCGTGTCGTTCATTTGTTCTTATTTCATTGCTTATGACCAAGCTGGCACATTACTTCCTGTTTCCTCTTTTCAGTTTCAGGAAATGGCTTTATATCACTCGTTTTAAAACACGCACACACACACAAGGACTTAAATATTATGCTTGGATAAATGTGTCTAGGAAACACTGGAAAATATTAGAATGACAACAAAAGCCCACTCCTCTGGGTGTATGTGTGTTCACTACTCACTGAATGTTAAATGCAGAGAACAAATTTTGAGAATGGGTTACCATCACGTCACTTTCCTGTAAAATGGTTTCACTTAAATGTTGCAAAAAATAAAAATGTGCATCCTTATACAACATAATGACGTAAGGTACCCTAACTGAAGCTATAAACATACAAACAGTGATTATGTTGATGCAATCATGTAAAGCGGTCAAATGTTTTGGGACACTTATTCACTTCATGTTTTCATATTTCCACATTTTAGAATAATAATAAACTCATCAAAATTATGAAATAAAACAAAGGGAACTTTGGGAATTATGTTGTAATTAAAAAATGAAAAATAAATGAAAACATGTTATATTTTATTGTCTTCAGTGTAGTTGCCTTTCGACTAGAATTTGCAGAAATGTTTTCACGTAATTTTATCAAGCAGCTTCTTGAGGTTTCACCCTGAGATGCTTTCTAAACAATATTAAAGGAGTTTTGATCTATTCTGTGCTCTTATTGGCTGTTTTTTTATTTTTTATTTAGTCAAAGTTATTAATTTAAAAAACATTTTTTATTAAATAAAATGTTAGTTTTTTTCATGAAAAAACATGAATGTTTGGAAAATTATATTTTTGTCTAAACTAATTTAAGATATTTAAGCAAACACCTCAGATCAAAAGTTTTCTTTGAAAAATGTGAAAAATGTGTCCCAAAACTTTTGTGTTTGAGTGTGTGTAAAAATATCCTCAAATATTTTTATTTTATTAATTATGATCTTTTAGTCCTGGGATATTACAGCATTGTGGCTTTCTTTTGACAATAAGGTTATTATCTATTTTCAGCTTGCAAAATATGCGTTAATCGTGCACGCATATAAATGGGTAATAAACAACTAGGCTATATACAAGAATAAAATGAAAATGAAATGAAACAAAAAAAAAAGAAAACGTAAAAATATATTTTATTTTTAAAGCTTTTATTTTGCTATTCAGACCTTTATTTTGACATGCTTTGGTTGATTATCAATGTTCCGGGTGTCAGTACACTGAGCTGGTAAACACGGTAGTTGTTCGTAACATGAGTTCATTAAACACTTTTGTTTTATATTTCTTTAGTAGACATAGATGAAAAAGCGAGATGACTAATAACTTTTTCACAAATATTTGTCGTGTCGTTTTACCTTCGTATTCACACAAATATTTGTCATCATATGTGTTTGCGCGTCAATCTACCGTGAGGAGGCATTTGATCGGACATGCGTGGAGCAGCAGAATCCATAGAAGCACTACATCTCTCAGCCTCAGTAAGCCCTGCACCTGCGTTGTCACTATTCGTGAAAAACCAACTTCCGGCTGCCGTTGTTCTCCGTTATTGTTGCTGTATTTCTAGATGTATATTACTGATAATAACCATCCTCGTGTGTTTTGCATTAACAGTTTTGAGATATAACAGTATTTACGATTGTTACCTTTTGCACGCCCGCTGCTTTTATTGCTGTCATAACGTTAGTGGTCTGCAAGATAAAAAGAGTCGTTGTGTTTCATTATGTTGTCTTCTTCTCAAGGCAAACTGGTCAGAAATGGCGAGAATAAGAAATCTGTGGTAAGCTCCAAAACGGCATCTATCATTATAAATACATTTTTTTCTATAAAGGGGGGCACGATTATTTGGTAACATGTTTATGGTGCTTGTTAATTTGCATCCGTAGATTTGGTTGGAAGGAAATATTGCAAGTGGGAAGACAACATGTCTGGAGTACTTCAGCAAAACCAGTGACATTGAGGTAATATGCTGAATTTGTAATGAATTCATTTATGCATGATATTTTTGCTAATACCTGATATTTGTGCTAGTTTCTCTTGTTATTTAGGAGATAACTAAATGTTTCTTGTCTTTCAGGTGTTAACAGAGCCTGTGTCTAAATGGAGAAATGTGAATGGATGCAATCCATTGGTAGGGTATGACTCAAAGGGTGCACTACTATCTTAGCCTCAAAAAGTTGCATTCAGTGTATGTTTTATCATTGTAGAAAATAGTAATTGTAATTTTTAATTTCTTTTTTTAACAGGGTTTGATGTACCAGGACCCAACCAGATGGGGGCTGACCCTTCAGACATACGTCCAACTGACTATGCTGGATCGACATGTCTCACCACTGGCATGTACAATTTACAGTATTATACATTATCCTACAATCAACTGTTTAAGTTGTTGTTTCTCTGCCATGTAGGCATTTGCATCTGTTTTATTGTAATGAAACCAAAACTCTATAGAATATAATAACTTTGCATCCCATAAATATCTTTATTGTATATACTCATATATTTACATTCATGTTGTACTCTGCACAATGAAAATAAAGTTAAAGTGATAGTTTGCCCAAAAATGAAAATCCTGTCATCATTTACTCAACTTCTTGTTATTTCAAACATGTATGACTTTCTTACAACACAAAAGGAGATATTTTGAATAAAATTCACTTCTATTATGGACACAAAACCAATGCAAGTGAATGGGTGCCAGTTACCAACATTCTTCAAAATAATTTTTTTTGTGTTCTGCTAAAGTCATACCGGTTTGAAATGACAAGAGGTTGAGTAAATGATGACAAAATCTTCATTTTGGGGTAAACTATCACTTTAAATCTAATGAACATTAACCCTTTTTATTCTGTCATATCTATATTCACAGGCAGCACCAATCAGAATGCTGGAAAGATCAATCTACAGTGCAAAGTACATTTTTGTGGAAAATCTTTATAAAAGGTATATTTGATTATAAGGCTAATATGGCTTTGTGCCTCCGAAATGTTTATTGTAACAAAATGTGTTTTATTTGGTTGACAGTGGAAAGATGCCAGAGGTGGACTTTGCTGTTTTAAGTGAATGGTTTGAGTGGATCATAAAGAACATACATATTCCCGTGGACCTTATTGGTATGGTATACACATTTATCCATACTGCATGGCAAATGCTACTTGATTTGGTAAGAAATTCTCTCGTGTAGTGTCAGTAATGTGTGTGTGTTCTGGTAACAGTTTACCTACAGACCTCTCCACAGACCTGCTATGAGAGGTTAAAGCAGAGGTGCAGAGAGGAAGAGAAGGTTATTCCAATGGTAAGAATAAAACAATGTTATTGAATTTTATCATAAAAACTAAATACAAACCTGAAAGTATGTTAGGCATAATTTTCATCAACCTTTAGGAATACTTAGAATCAATCCATAGCCTGTATGAAGACTGGTTAATTCATCACAAGTCCTTTGAAGTCCCTGCTCCAGTCCTCGTAAGTCTTTTAATAGTTACAATACAATACCAAACCTTAAAGCATATTTCAATCACTAATGCTCAGTTGTGTGTTTTAATTGGTTGGCAGGTAATCCCAGCAGATCATGATCTTAAGAAGATGCTGCATCAGTATGAGGAGAACAGAGAAAAGATACTAATGGCACATTGATCTTGTTCAAGTAGAGGATCTAAGTGAGAACAATGGCTATGAAATCAAAAATATGTAATCTTACATGGAGATGGGTGAAACAAGCACTTATATTACACATACAATGCAAACATTCTTCTTGCGTTGATTTACAAAATAGTAGATTTTTAAGTATGACATGGTGTTTGTGTCTTATTTAAATGCTGCTTTTTATGGTTGTTGTTGCATATATGCATTCATGTAAACATGGTTTAAGCTTACCAGAAGATTCCATTTCTATATTTTCATTCCAAAGTACGCAGGTCTGTGAAATATGGTTTTATTTTGCATTCTTTATGAATTCAATTTGCTGTTTGGGGACTTGTAGATACTGTATCAAAGTGACCACTGGGTTCTGTGTTTAGTAGTTACTGAATGTGTTACTGATCAATGTAATTTATATGAATACTTTTAAGTAAAGTTTTAACAAAATGGTTCAGTACATTTTGTTGTTTTTCTGAACACTAGTCCTTAATAGAGTCACATAAATGTGTTAGCAATGCTATGTATGCATATGAAATAGTTTGCACCTGGTTCCTTACAGTACGAGGAAGTACAATAGATGCACCATAGATAACACAATGACAGACATTCCTGCAGCACATTCCATTAAGACAAGTGGGTGCACATTTCAACTGTCTTTACAATTTAGTAAGGCACAATACCAAGTAAGTCGAGCTCTTAAAATAATTTGACCCAAATCTTACCAAGCAGGTTAATACAAATTAAAGCAGCAAGAACAATTTCTTAGAAAACTGTTATAGGGCACACACATACATTCTTCATAAATAAGTTACCAAGTAAGGCTCCTCATGAATCAGTGCTTCATTAAAAGAAAAGTTGCCATCACTAAAAATTGAAAAAAATCTTGTCTGTGCTAGCATACGAAGTCAAATTTTGGAGGTTAGCACATTCCTATACTGTTGCTCATTTGAACATTCCTGGCATGGAATGCTGCATGCTTCTACAACATCACATATGTTTGAAGTATGTCATCATCCGGTTGCTGCGATGTGGGACTCCTGTGGACTTGAGAACCCTCATTTCCAGTCTGATGGTGTTCAGTTGGTGGTCTCAAAGGCGGGAGAGAACTGGGGATGTAAATGGACTGGGGAGGTTCTTTGATGGTGTTGTCCTGTCCAGGAATGACATCAGATGCTGCACAGCTCCTGCAACCTACAATGTTGCAGATATGATCTTGAGATGGGCTGCACAAAATGGGCAAACTCATCCCATCTTGAGATTTTGTAGGTGGGGCTATTACATGGACGCTATTTTCAACGCACGGCTGGGCCTGTGTGGTCTCTTCTATGGGGTATTTAAGAGGCTCATCTACACAGAGTTCTTTCATGTGCACTTTTCCCATTTGCTCAGTTAGCTCAACCAGGCAGTTTTCCGGTGGCCCCTCACGGTTGCATCCTTGTAACACCGTTCCCACTCGAAGCACCAGTGTTTTTTCATCTAAACACTGAGCTGCTTTCGGGGTATGTAATTTACTATTGCTTGGGGTGGTCTCGCTGTGCATGGCTATAGACTGGGGGCCACTCATGTCAGTACTGACCTCAGGGAATAGGGCTGCGTTGTAACCCTTAAATGCAGCCCGCTCCTTGGCTTTAAGAGACTGCGTTGACTTTTTCTGAGACTTCCTGAAAATGGGCTTTTGTCGGATAGTCAGGTCTGGGTAGTTCTCCTGCATTTCCAAGATAGACTTATCATCAGTCATAAATGAGCTAGATGGTCCTTCTACCTCAGCAATTGTACCATCTTGAGACTTGAGGTTTTCTCGATCATGAGGGTTATGCATTGCATGCATCGGTCTCTGCTGTTCTCCTGGATTGACCAGTGAGCCACCTTCAACGTGTCCATCCTCCTGAAGAACATCCTCATTTCCATTACAGATACTCGTGTGCCCCGGGACATCATCTCCAGCAGTGCCGTTCAGAGGAGCAGCTCTCTTCTGCAGGATCTCCAGACATTCCACGTGTGATTTTTGGCTCATGAGCTCGAGGAGGTACTCGCATTCTAACCTGGCGAGGAAAAGGTCAAATCCCATCTTTTTGGCCTTGTCAGGGTCGACATTGTCAGACAGTCTATACTCAGTATCTGTTTCAATGCTGTAACCAATACTCTGAAGAATACTCTTGGCAAAAGGCAGAATTGGCTTGATGTAGTAGACAAAGTGTCCTGTGAATGTCTAAAAGAAAACAATAACAATCAACTTGTTTGTAAAGCTGCTTTGTTAAAAGTGCTATATAAATAAACTTGCTTTCTGGAATCATAATGATACTATGCCTGATGAAAAACAATACTAGTTCGGTAACACTTTACAATAGGTTGTATTTGTTAACATTAGTTATTGCATTAGCTAACATGAACCAGCAATGAACAATACTTCTAGAGCATTTATTATTCTTACTTCATGTTAATTTCAGCATTTAAATTCAATTATACACTAAATTATTAAAATTAAACGCTGTAAATGTTAACATTCATTGATGAACTAAACATAAACAATTGTATTGACATTCACAAACAATAACAAAGATTAACAAGTGCTTCATTGCTCATTGCAAGCTCAAATGCATTTACTAATGTTAACAAATGCAAGCATTTTACGTAATGTAAAATGATACCAAATATTAAAATGTTTTCCATCTGCCAAAAAACACCACACCAACAAAACCCAACACATTAACAGCAGAAACCATTTTAGTTTCCATTAAAACCATTTATAACCATTATCTCCATACTGCCTGCCACTGTTTTTATTTAACAAGGTTAGCATGTCAAAAATCATTGCAATTTACTTATACATATAATTTGAATTTACATGTTGCTAAAAATCTGTCAAAAAAGTAGTAAAAGTTATATAATATCAGTCTTTATCACGAATGTTTTCGAAGAGGCGTATGACGTATAACTGAGCAGGAGGTTTACAGGAAGTCAACCAACAGATGTTTACCGACACCAGCTCCATCCACACCATTCATTTACCTTTAAAGTTTTAATCTCCTTCTTCCAGGGAAACAGAAACAGGTTGACACAGAACATCTCCAGTAACTCTGTGGCTTTTATAAAGTGCTGGATGTGTCTCTGACAGTCCGTGTATTGCGCGCACTCGTAGAGAAACTGATAGAGATCCAGTGTGTTAAACCTCCTCCGCGGCTCGTCCTCTGACAGTAACACGCGTCTGCCTTCATCTGTCACCTGTCGATCTGAACACACTTTAACAATACCTTCAGACATAACTCTGTCGTAGTGCTCTAAATACTTCACCAGCACGTCTTTACGCGACGCGGGCGTCAGACCGTCGACGCTGTTGGTCATGTTTATAGGACGCGAAGTGATCAAGTTGATCAACTCCCGATGAAGCGATGTCAAACGAGGAAGCGAAAGTAGACAGTATGCAAATGAGGAGGTATGATGAATATATCAGCACAAATACGGAAGAGACTCAAATACATATTGTCTGTTTATAGTTTCACAATTGTCAACCAAACAAAACCGCCTACATGTCTATAAATGTCCCGTATCGCAGGCATAGTTCATCTGAGCCTCAGCGCACACCTGACATTCATTCTGTTAATTCATATCTATTAATACAATAAATTCAACCTGTTGTATTCGTCCGTGGTTTGCTAAATGAGCCGAGAACCGGTTGGTGGTATACCTTCATGTCACCTTTGTTATTTTCTTTTACAATGTGGGAGACATTACTGACCTCTAGTGGAGAAAGTATTTGTCATGATTTCGATTTTAGGAAAACGCCACCAGATGGCAATGTATCACCAATATGGTTAAGCAAAATAAACATTTGGTTTATTTCGCATTGTGCACTATTATTAGTAGTTCATTTATTTATTAGTTTTGTTTTTAACATAATGATGTAGGTAGCAATAGTCATTTTCAGAGATTTTCTTTCTTTCACACAGTAAAATACCATTTTATTTTACACATTTTTCGAAAGTGAGATTTTTACATAATCTGAAAGCTAAATAAATAAGATTTGATATACGTTTTGTTAGGATAGGATACTATTTGATCGAGATATAACTATTTAAAACTCTGGAATTTGAGGGTGAAAAATAAAAATAAAAATATTGAAAAAAAAACGCCTTTAAAGTTGTTAATCAGAGGCGCTGTAGCAGGCCATCCACTAACAAAAATAAAGTTTTGATATATTTACGGTAGGAAATTTACAAAATATATTCATGGAGCATGATCTTTACTTACTATCCGAATAATTTAGCCATAAAAGAAAAATCTATTATTTTGACCCATAACTGTATAGGCTGTTACTTAAAATGTTTCCGTGGTATTTAAAACTGATTTTGTGATCCAGTGTCAAGTAGGCCTATTCTATATATAGAATATATTTTCACAGTATTATTACCAAAATACAGACTATCATATGATATAGATGTCAAGTTAAAGTTTCGGTTTGCTTTCTCATAAAAAGTAGGGAATGTTTTTTTTTAAATAAAACTCAATAATAACACCACACTAGCAAATTTGACAAAATGCACAGAATGACTAAATAAGCCCTTGTGAAATTTAACCATGATATTGCTACAGTAATTAGTTTGAGCATGATATTTCTAGTAAATGTTTGGTTATACGAATGTCATGTATATATGTATTTTATTTTTACGTTTCTACTATAATATTTGGTTAATTTCCCTAAGGGAGCAGACAAATGGTCAAACAGTGACAATTATGGAGAAACCCACAAGCAAATATTATCCAAGGCTTCACTGTTACCAGTGTTGGAGAATATGAAAGTAATATGAACCTCTAGGTAGATTGTAAAATAACAATTTAAAGGACCAGTCATTAAAATTTAGTGGCATCTAGTGGTGAGATTACGAATTGCAACCAATTCGATTTAATGTTAGGGGACCTGCGGTGTATATAGATAGAAATAGCTCATTCTAAGATAATCGGTTATTACGTAAGGTCTTTATACACCTCTGAAGACATAGTTATGTATATTATATAGCATTTCTGTCAATAGAACCTCCAAAAATTACACATTGGACCTTTAATTAAACACAACAAGTAAATGATACTAATATAATATATATTACATGTAATGACAATACACAAGTTCTGTGAGTTTGATGAAAGTTACACGACGTGGAGTCACCATGTGTCACATGCATGAAATCAGCATTCCTCTGGTTGATTTAATAAAAGAGGATCTGGGGGTAAAAGGCTAATTAAAAGTGGAGCTTTGGCCCAGTCCATCTGTTCAGGATGCTTTCAGTGAGCCCGCTATGCAAACAGGCAGGAGAAAGATGGATATCCACATCAGTGCTAGCGAGACACTTGTCATGCATTATGAATGACAGGAGTCAATGAATATAAAAGTGGTTCGAGAAATATTCTGTCCATCTGGAAGCCTTTAGTGTACAATCTACATCTGTTACTAAATTGCACATCACACATTGAAATGTACCATCTACGCACAACAACATTATTCTACATTGCTATTTAAGCAAAATTGACTATAAACACTGCAATTCTAAAAACAGACAGATGCTCAGCAAAAAGATTCTTGAAAGAAGTCTTGTGTCTTTATTGACTTTTTCAGGTTACAGTGGTAAAGGAATAAAGACTCTAATACAAAACATACACCAACATCTGCAGCTTTATGAAACAGCATTATCACTTCGGACAGCTGAGCACAATATTGTGACAACAAAACAACACATCTGAGATGTAGATTTATTACATGTGTGTCTACATTTATAATGGACTTGATGCAAAGGTGCTATTTCAGGGTAAAACCATTTCCACATACAGTAACACAAATGAATGAAGGTGCACATAAAACTGTAAAACTGCCGAAATAGTGTAGCATGTTTTACCTGAACATCAGCTCCATAGGTGCCACTCAAACACAATCCCCTAATAAATACTATGAAACCAATGGTAAGAATTTTAGATGAATAATTTGGCAATCTTTCTTTAAATGTGACTTGTATGTGTTTGTTTTTAGTATGGTGCACAAAGAATTGCTACAGACACAATTTCAGCATTACAGCGAAGTGGCTAAAACACCTCTAGTCATGTCACAGCTTTGAAATTCTGGACCACTTCTTCTAAGGCATTGACCAAAACAACTTTGCCTTTATAAAGGTATATTAACAGACAGAGAATCTAGAAGCTTCTCTAGAAAAATAACATTTAATGCTACTTCAGAGGTCTCATTGATTCTCTTCATAGGAGCTGAGTGATAAAAAGAAATCCTACAATGCGAATGTCCAAAGTTGACATCAATTCAAACTACAATAAAAAAAATAACATTGAGACATTTATTATTCATTTCAGTCGTGAGCTGCTTTACACTACACAAATATGCACTCATGCATCTCTTTCAGTTGCTCTTCTATTCGTATATAATGTACTGCCGTGCGGTGAATGGAAAGTGGTGAGAAAAAGATGTGTCATGCAGTGTCATTTCTGGGCCATTTTAAATGTATGCTTCTTATACCTTTTTCTAAGTGATATTAAAAGGGTAAGACCTACAAACCACCTCAAGGTCAAGGAGAAAAAGATTATTATTTCATCATGTTCTGAAATCTAACAGTCCTGGTAACCAATAGGCACATTGAATAGAAACATGCATGTGCAGGGAAGCCTTTGTGTTACAATGAATGAAGTGAACTTCATGACAAAACCAGGAAAACATTTTAGGAACAAATTTCAAACATTTTTGGAAGAACAAAGTATCTAGCAAGAACTATTTTATATTGACATCACTGCTACGGTAACTTTTCCACTGAGCGGTTACTAGTCTCTGCTCTCGTATTACAATGTACACAGCATCTGTGCAGCTCTGAAGAATAATGCAACACCCTTTGGCAAAATGTCTGCTACTGTACAGCCCTTTCTAACTATTGTTTTTGTATTGTCATATGCATGGATAAACATCTTACACACACCTGGTGTTCTAATAATTATTTTAAAAGTAGCATTACCAGAAAGCAGTGGTCTCGGCAAAAAAATCACAGTGATCTATATACTAAATGTGAAGAAAAAAATGGATTAGCATTCTGATTTTAGGATGACATTCAAATTGCATGTAATTGCTTGTCTATGCAAGTTAATCTATGAAATTGACACAGTATATTATTCTAAAAAATGTTTTTTACTACATAAAGAATATAGTTAAAACCGATCATATTAGAAATCAAGATTGCAATCATTTTAAAGACATTCAAACAGAAATACGCACACAAACGTGAACATACAACATCTCCTTAAGAATGCACACACTCACCCTTTCACACAAAAGCAAATTTGCCAATCTATGAAATAGATTCCACTATTACAAACCAATACGATATTTGTTAAGTTGCTTGCCGTGAACTGACCAGAGTACTATTTTTTATGCATTTATTTATACATCTAGTGTATACGTCCATCAGCAGAAGAAGAAAGACACATATCTAATGATGTAAAGTGAATACACGAAAAAGTGGTTGATAGCCCTGTGCTCTCATAGTGGCCCTCTTTGTATTCAATGAAACAGGAAATGCAGTGTCTGAAAGCCGTGTTGGATGATGTAAGAGGTAACTGTGGGGTTCTGCAGGTGTCTGTTTCAGTTCACAGCTTTTCTATCGAGTCTCCCTTGACGCAGGAGGCTCCAGACAAACAAAGGAGTTCCTCTGAAAGCTGGTTTGGTACAGGGGATACATGAGTGTGCTGGAGAGGCATGGATTACAGGATCCGGTGGGGAACAGTGTCTTGAGGAGCACTGCCCTCTCTAGTGTGTTTGAGCAGATCCAGGGGCATCAGAGGGAGAGGATGGTTTTGTTCACTTACTACTGCCTCATACGGGGGAGCCTCTTCTAAAGGTAAGGCTGACAAAGAGATGGAGGCGATTGGCTGGTGCCTAAAGTCTTGCGGTCTGGTTGGGTATCGGGAAGAGCTGCTTGCTGACACCCAGCAAGCACCAGCGGGCAGATCGTTCGTCTCTCTGTAGTTGTGTGGCTCCCCCCGGCACGGGTCAGTGAGAGAGTAAGGAGGTGGGTCATCCGTAGGAACATACAGCTGGGTCCCTACTCCCACACATTCATCATAACTGAAAGAAAAGACACGAGTGTCAGTGCACAAAGTACGATAACATACACAGCAACCAAAGTATCGACACCACAATGAAAATCTATTATTCAAAATCATGTTTAAACCTAGAAATAAACAATGTTCAATATTAATATAATAAATATATTTATGCACCTTAGTATGTCCTGTCCTAGCCAAAAGTGACGTCCAACTAAAGACTTTATTGACGTCTTCACTTTTTATTCAATTATATGATTAAAGATTTATTAAAAACGTTCTATTCATAGTTTTACTTGGAGCATAAACTGAAGCTCACCTTTAGAGAGGATTTAAAGTAATAGTTCACCCAAAAATCAATATTCTGTCATCATTTAGTGTTATTTAAAATCTGTATGACTTTCTTTCCTCTGCAGAACACGAAGACATTTTAAAGAATGTTGGTAAAAGAAAAACCCTATTGACTTGCATTGGTTTTGTGTTCATATAATAGAAGTCAATAGGGATCAGCAGTTTTCGGTTACCAACATTCTTCAGAATATCTTCTTTTGCGTTCTGCAGAAGAAAGAAAGGAAGCTCTGAAAAATCAACAAAAACAACAAATTTGTTGTGCTGAATACATGGTAGTGGTGTTTCGGGTAACTTATTCTAGCCACTAGAGGGCAGTAAATCGTTTAAAGACATTTAAGCTGCATAGGAGAACATTTAGATCATTCACAAGTGTATCTGCAGTCAAGACAAATAGTAATATGACCTTCAATCCCTAGTAAAATCGTATTACATTTAAACACATTTAAGCATCATAAGAGGGCTCTAAAACACGTATTAAGGTACAATGTTATAAAAGCGAAATGCAAAACAATCGTGCATACAAACATTGCACCAAACTACTTTCTCTGACGCCCGGCAACACACAAACAAGCTCCAGCATCCAAGAGAAAATCATCCACACAGGAGAGACAGAAAGTGAAAGTGGCCTACTTATGTGTGCGTGACTGTGAGTTCAGTTGTGTATGTAGGTGAGCTATATTAACCAGGTGAACAGACATCCGTCTCTGACCTCTGTGTGTTCAGGGGGCGTTAGAGAGAACAGCAGCAGGGTAAATGGATCTGGGGTATGCTTAACCATATCAGACTGTGAGTGAGAGCGGAAGCTGGATGCTAGAATCGGTTTAGTCTGTCACCCCAGGCTTACATGTGAGGGATGAATAGGGGAAAGGGTTTGTGGTGGACATAGAGAGATCTTTCTTAAACACATCTTTTGTCTGAATAAATCCTAATGGTACTGCAAGTTTTGAATGACGAAGTCATGAAAATAGTACAGTTCTGTCATTTAGGTTTAATAACAGATGCTCAGAAAATCTGTTTAAAGGAGTCTCATAGATTCATAGATCCACTATCCTTCTTCTGTCAGGCTTCCGTGAGGTGATGAGTGCTAATTAACACACCACCTGCTCAACTGGAAGAGGTGACGAAAGCAGGGAAAATGGTGTCGCTGCGATCCACTTTAAGAGAAGATTGAGTCAACACCATAATAAAAGCTTCTTCTCTTCTATATCATGATGGTTATCACACCCCATCACGGTAAAGCTCCTTCAGACTGCAGTAACATGAAAACAGCCCTTTGGTGTGAACTCTGTAAAAGAAATTAAGAGCTTAAAGATTATTCTTTACTTTTGCCTCTTCATCCCCCAAATGAAGATATATCTTAACTAAACCCACACGAACGAATCATCCCAACACAGTTAACAAGCGCTTTTTGCCACAGGTAGAAACCACAGGAAACCGTTCCGCATTGCCGCCACAAGGTAACCTATATTGACAGCTTGGCTCAATGCTTAGAAGCCCATAATGCTATGGCACACTTCCAGGAGAATACTCCACTCAGATACGGCGCCACTGTGTCTACATTAAGCATTCAATTCTGATGACGCTGCTCGGTTGAACTCTGTTTAGTGGATTATATACAAATGTATTTTATGGTCTTTAAATTAAGCTGCTCTCTCTATTGCATTACAATATTTGTACAGTAAATGAATGCAGAAGTCAAACAGAAACTCTCCCTGCAGTGCAGCAGATCCCTTTAGTTCAGTTAATCTATACTAAAAAGGGGGAGAACTATTTTAATGTTATGCTCAGGGTTTGAAATTAAAGGGATAGTTCACACAAAAATGAAAATTCTGTCTTGAAATGAATTACTCACTAGTTGGAAGAATGCGTGTAACCAAACAGTTCTTGGACCCCATTGACTACCATAGTAGGAAAAACTGCAATGATAGTCAAACGTGCCCCAGAACTTTTTGGTGTTCTACACTCTTTAGAAAAGTGTAATTGTTTCTACTATATGGTAGTCAATGGGGTCCAAGAACTGTTTGGTTACAAGCATTCTTCCAAGTATCTTTCTCTGTGTTCATCAGAAAAGATTTGGAACAACTCAAAGGTGAGTAAATGATAAGAACTATCCCTTTAACACCTGCCAAATGTGGGTAAAAATGAACTGTGATGGATAATGCCTTTACAACTATACAATTTGGGGAGTTGGTTCATAAAATTACCTGATTTATTTTGTGGGAGCCAAACCTGCACAAATTTAGCACAAATACTCAACTCGCGCGTCATTGTGATATATTAAATAAAGCCTAAATGTGCAGCATTTTTGACTTGTACATTATATCACTACGACAAAAATAGCAGCATGCTGATTCATTTGCACTGAAGCAATAACAAAGAATCAAACTTGCTTGGTGTAACTAACACATGTGTAAAACAAATCCATCAACAAAGAAAATTAGAAGTCAATGTGACAAACTGGGGTTAATATTTTACTACATTGATTTGATTTGTCCATCTAACATGCATTTAACAAAAAGGGTGAAGGACAAGGATGACAGAGGAAGAGCGAAGATACAGAATAACTGTAATTTTTTAAGAATATAAATTTATGAAATTATTTATGAAATGTGTATATATAAGCTGGTTAAGACTGAATTGTTCTGATTGGCAGGTAACTTACATATTTACTGGCCAAATTGTCTGATGAGTAAATTAAAAAAAATTATACTCAGTGCTAAATTCTGTTTAACCAGAAGTCACCTGACCCAAACCTGGTGGGACAAAATGTCAGTCTGGGTTTGTCATTATTAAAAAGATAATTCTTCTATTAAAACTGAAAGCATTGACTGGTTTTATTTTGTTGTCCCAATTCATAGCCTGTCATTAAGATGCATTGCAATTCTGCATCTACTCGCTTGAATTGAAATATAAAAGGAAGCTTTTTATAAAAGGTTTTAAATACCTAACTTTGGTGTGGTCAGGTCACAGGGTTTGGGCTTCAGACCTGTGCTTTGTAGAATGTTTTAGTTCTGACACCTGCTGTCATTTGTAATCAATATGAATAAGACGACATCTGCTGTTACCCTGGTTACCCTCAGCAGTTTGTTCCCTTATTCCTCATACATAAATAATAAATGTGATCAAGACCATGGAGGATATCCTCCATCTACATGTGTGTGTTTATTTTCTTACTTTTTTAAAATAAAACATGTTTAAATGCAGAGTCCTCCCCTGAGAATCACAGCAAAATGTATAAAAACTACTTTCAGCATAATAAATTCTGAATAATGTCAAGGCTATCCATATGCCTCGGTGTGAGTGTTACCTTAAGCTAATAGCTCTCTTTAGAACAGGGTGAGAGGTGTTTTGCACCACCATACTTCCCCTGGTAAGGAGCATCCCTGGGGTCCCTTCCATCTCCACACACACTGAGGAGAACAACTCAACAATAATTCATTAATCTGGCTATGCAAATATCACAGCCCAGCCCAGGTTGGGTCTCTTATCTCATCTATCTGCATCCTAATTTAATAAACAGCCTGTATTTACTTTGACACATTTTTAATCATGCTGTTGTTTTTCCCAGGAACAATTCCAAGCAACAGTTGTTTTTCCACCTTCGGCAAATGCAGACAGTTCCCGTTTCTCGAGAGAATACCATAGGAAACACCTGCAGAGCACAGAAATATATATATATACTCTCTGTCAAGGTATACTGTTAAACAACTTAATTTAAAGTGCAATAAAAATAAAGAGCACAGGGGCCTGGCAGGAAAGACATATTTAAAATATATATTTTTTCAGTTTAAATACCTAGAAAAGGACTACTACATTTATTAATAGGACGGCACACAAAAAAACCTATAAAAATACACGATGAAATATATCAATAAAACAACCAAGTTCTCTCCCTCCCTGCGGAAGTGGCACTTCATGGGCGCCACAGGTGAGCAGCTGATATACATGCCCTGAGCTCTAAGTTCCCTGGTGCCATCTGTGGTCATAGCAGCCCTGGCGTGGGTCACATGTCACAGCCCCTCCCTCTCAGCATCACAGAGAAGCAAGGACAGACACAAACCGTCATTTTGTGGCAATGGGCATGCACCAACGCCCACTGTGCTAATAGCTCCTCATTCCAAAGTCCTGAAGATTTCAAAGAACAGCATAGCTGTGAAATGTTACAGTCCACATATGTGCATGTGTGTGTAGCATAAACTGGCACATTCTCAAACGTGGCATGCGGAAACGCCTGGGTGGAACGATCGCTCCACAACATAATGGTCTTGTGCCAGTGTGTGCACAAAAAAGTGGGCTTCCATGTTTTATGGGGACTTTCAATAGACATGACTTTTATCCTGTACAAACTGTATATTTTATCCCCTAGCATTCACCCTGACCCCAAACCTAACCCTCACACAAACCTTTCTGTATTTTTATACTTTCAAAGAAACATTTTTAGTCTGAAGCTGTTTTCCTCATGGGGACCAAAAACCCCACAAGGTCAAAAATGACTGGTATCACGAAGTGACAAAAACTTAAGCATTGACGGAGGCAAAATGTTTGCTGCATGCAAATAAATGGTTTTATTTGTTGGTAATCTTTTTTTTGCCAGTGAATATAGCCCTCAACACGCACACAACGTATATTTGTTTTTATATGTTTTTTTTAAAGCTATGTTGCTTTTACTTTGAGGTTTGTAATGGAGGCTGATGGGGCGAGCTGAAACGTGCCAGTTGTGATAAATGCACATTATGATGTGACTGGAGGCTCGTCTCCTCTGATCTGAGAAGTGATTCCGCTCTTGCTCATTTCTGGCACAGATGAATGAAGGCGAGCACGGAGGCAGGCAGTGATGGAGAGCTCCGTTCAGCTTCATCGCCTCAGCATCTGTAAGACCTCCTCCTCTCTCAAAACACTGAGCTCACATACCATACAGAACACTACAGTCCTAAGACAGTAAAACGTGTGCACAGTACATTGGGCTTGCAGTGTCAATAGTGGAAAGCAAAAGTGACCAACAAAGCAAGCGAAAGTAGAACATATGCTAAATATAAAGGTTTCAAATAATATATGCCTTAAAATGGAAGTAGGCTTCAGGAAGCAGACTTCACACTTAAAAAACAGAGGAGATCATACATTAGTAATCTTCCATCATGTTTCCAGATGATCTAACTCTCAGAGGTGTGCGGCTGCGGAATGGCCGCCTGATTAAATTGAGTATTCGGAGCGGCGGATATCTCTCCCAACAGAATTACATTCAGTATCCATTCAGTAATTCTTAATGGGCCTCGGGGGCAACACTAATATTCTATATCCATCATAATTTGCTATTTAATAGGAGGAGGCCCTGCTCTTTCAGGTAGCTATTGCTCCTGCGGAGAAGTAATTTCACCCTGTTCAAAAGCCCCTTTACAGAGCCACAGCAAAGGGCCCTGCCAGCCTAATGGAACTGTCATAGAGATGTAAATAACATTGGCACTCTGTGAAACAAGCCATGAAGGGCAGGCGAGTTGAGCGCAAACATGACCCTAACTAAACCTTCCCTCTCTGCTATTTAAGACGCACACAAACGGACATCCACATGGTTAACACATCAGGCATCTGTTACGCAACTGGGCAAGCTTTTAGTACTGAAGAATAATAGCTTTACTAGACAGATGTGTATTACATTAACAGTGCAAGTCAACACAAAAAAACATTTGGTTATGTTTGGAGTCTGAGACCACGTTTACACGATGAAAAGCGCTTTTGAAAAGTTTCACGCACACATGATAGCGTTATCAAAACGATCTGCATTTACACGGATCCAGGAAAACGGATAAAAACGCTGTAGTATGTATTCCAAGCCAGTGGATGCCGATGTTGCTGTGTAAAGAAACAGGATGTGGCTGCGCAAATACACTTTATAAGGCAAAAGTGCTTTTTAATACCCTTGGTCGACGTATATGTGTGTGTTAAAGTCTG
This sequence comes from Oreonectes daqikongensis, assembly GCA_026939265.1. Taxonomy (NCBI): domain Eukaryota; kingdom Metazoa; phylum Chordata; class Actinopteri; order Cypriniformes; family Nemacheilidae; genus Oreonectes; species Oreonectes daqikongensis. The sequence continues at coordinate 3,301,113 of JAOTQM010000343.1, read as the reverse complement.
GAGAATGTAAATAATGTGTCTCCGCTGGTCTTATTTGTGCAGTAAATCCACATTTTGCTGGGGATACATAGTCGAGATGCGAGAGCTCACAGTACTGGAGACCGCCATATTGTTTTGGGTATACATAACTTGCACTTTCGGTCCCCCAAAACGCCATTTCCATGTAAACGAACGGCCAAAACGCATAAAAAGTTTTGCGTTTTTATTTGAAAATGATCTCGTGTAAACAGCCTCTTATAGAGAGCGTGGCACTGTTTATGAAGGGTGGTGCTCATGAATATTAATTAGCATGTGTTGATTTTATCAGGTAATCTTCCATTACCTAATTAATATTCATAAGATGTAAACACTGGTCTAGAAACACTTCCGGTTTCATTTTTTTATCCATCTCTTTCTTAGTTTTTAAAATCTTTCTCTTCGGATTTTAAAGTTTATTTATGGTATCATTTAGACAGAAAAAGGTTCTTTTATTGCATTGGGAAGCACCTTTATTTTTAAGAGGGTATAAAAAATCTTAAAAGATATTTGTATAACATTTTGATTCCATTATAAATGTTCTGTTGGTTGTATCCGGTTGAAATGTTTTTTGTTAAAAATGTTAAACAGGAAGTTCTTTTGAACCAGCGTTGTTTATGTTTTACAAAGTGGTCTATATCAAGAACTGTACATAGCAAAACCATTAAGACCTCACTGGAAACATTTTGTAAAGTCACAAATACTGCTGTCATGAAGTTACAATGATCAGACTTCATATCCTTTGATGATTTTAAATGATTTTGGAAAAATAGGCATACATACATAGTCATACATGGATCCCTCATGTATTCTATTAAGGTATAGTCATTATGACTTAAAGATAAATGTAAAGCAATGAGGTTAAACTGTAAAATACCATACAGTATAATGACATTTGAATGAATACGAAATGATTTCATTGTTATTAAAATGAGTCCAGGTCTGATAAACAATCAACTCTGAGACAACCCTCTGTGAAGGGCTCCCCTACCTGAGAAGTATTTTATGGGTCGCTGTGTGAAGGCAGGCAGGCTAAATGGCAAGGAAGGGAACCGACTGATTCTTTGAAGATGCCAATTAGACAAGATGCCATTTAGATCAAACACAGCAAGCCTTTTCAGTGCAAAGCCATGGCATTTATCAGCAACCCCTGCTTGTTATGAGAACAGGTTCAGGGCAGAAAGTGTAAAGTGCTCAACCTTCCTAACAGGATGAGAGAAGATGGCTGAAAGGCAAAAACCTCAAAAGAGGGAAACTGGGGATGCACTGAGATTTAGAATACCCTTCAATGCAAGGGAGAGGAGTGAAAGAGTTCATGATTCTTATCTTGACTAGCCATCTGATGTAAGCTTTATTGCTATGAGCTTCTCTTGTTCTTAATTTCTAAAGCAATAATACGGAAATTAATATAAGGGTTTTACTCTGGAGGGTTTCAATAGAGCCACAGCCAGTAAATGTGTCTAAAGGAGGGTTTGAGCAATGTTCCCACTAAGCTGTGCCTATACGCAACCGAACAGATGGGAAAAAAAAATGTGTGAAAAGAAAAAAAGGCATTTTCTTAAATTAGTGGATAGTTTTTTTCTTTATTTTTAAGCTATACTTGCCTATTGTGTTTTACTCGGTGGATGTGTTTTCTTTCAAATGGACACGTCAGTAGTGAATATATGAATCCGATAAGCTTAAGTGTAAAATGAAATCGAGTAAAATATAGTTGAAATATGCCACATTACTCAGGACTTTTTCATGCTACACTGAGGCTTTTAAAGATTGTGTAAGGAACTGTGGAATGGAATTCAATAAGGTGGCGGTGCGCCTCCTCTGTCACAGCCGATAAAGTGATCTCATTACCGATTATACACGCACACACTCCCTCCTTTGACCTCCACCGTTCATACAATACGTATTCACACAGATTTGATCCAGAGGTGACATGTCACTTACTGAGGAGGAGAGTCTGGGTACATGACGTTGACTTGAGACAGGGTCTCGATATAAGAGTCTAAGTCAAACGCAGGGGGAAACTCCTCGATGCAGGCGGACCTCAGCTCTCCAACGGAGCCCCCATATGAGAGGCCATCTGGAGCTGTAGAGACAATCACAGAGACCAAACATGTTGAATATTTTTTGATATCGTGGGTTTGCTATGTCTCATCATCATACAGATGATACATACAGACAACCTAAATTTGCGCACCAAAACCAAAACTTCCTGTAGCTCAGTTGTAAGAGAACTGTGTTAGCAAAAATATGTATGTAGATAGAAATAGCTCATTCTAAGATAATAAAAACATAACGGTTCATTATGTAAGGTCTTTATACACCTCTGAAGACATAGTTATGTATACTATAATGCATTTCTATCAATAGATCCTCCTTTATCTTACACACTGATCTTTTAAATTCATTGACATTGCATTGGCAAAAACAATGCAAGACATGCGAGAAGTTGTGAATACAAGCCACTCACCGTAGCTGGCACGCAGGTGGGGGTTGCGCAGTCGGCTGTCTTTTCGCAGACTGCCCACAATGATGGTGACGCAGGAGAGGAAGAGCACCAGGCCGATAACAATGCCGGCCACCACCAGAGGGGACACCAGCAGGCTGGCTTCACTGACCCCTTCCTGGCAGTCTGGGTACTCATGAGTCTGGCTGCTCTGGTTTGAGCTCACTGTATGGAAGGCGGAAGATGGTAGGTTCAGAGATGGGATGTGGGGAGGTTAAAAACAATGAGGAAGGTGGGAATGGGAAAGCAGGTGTAGCGAAGAAGCAAAAAGGACAAAGAGAGAAGTGACACATAAGGTTAGTCACCAAGATTTTAAAGTAGTCTTAAAAATGAAATCCATCCACATTGTACATAATATATGTTGGCATATGTGTACGGATGAGGTTAAAATAGCTCTGTTTAAAGCTTATTGTACGTCACTATATATTGCGCACTTGTGGTGTAAATATAGTAATGTTAAAATGAAAAAGCTCTAGGAATTCTACTTAAGCTTCCGCAAGGACAAGTGCAAGTCAATTGTTTGTGTCCAATAATATCCCTACTTTGCATGCTGTGTTAAGGGGTTACATGTACAATTTTATATATGGAATGAGTGATTCAAGAAATTCAACGATCATGGTTTTAAATAATGTTACATTAAGAGAGATAAGGTACTCATCCTGCTTTTGGAAGCATTGGAATAAAAGCTGTATAAATAGGGTTTGTTGTATGTATATGGTTGTCTGTTTTTTGTGTTTTTATTGTTTTCTTTTCTCTTGTACTTTCTCTTGTTCTTTTTTGATATGGATCTGGGTCTGAGATAAAGTATGAATGAATGAATGAAAAATAGAGGCAAACTGGCTATGTTCAGAATGGAATACTATCGTAAACTTAAATATTTTGCTTATGTTTATATTGTTTAATGTTGTGTGAAGTGTAAAAAAAAAATGTTTTAAATCATACTACAATAAACTGCAGTGTTATCTGTTGTATACTGCACATTTTGGCAAATGTAGCATAAATACTGGATGCACAATATTAAAGAAAAATGTCATATGCAATAAAAACTTGCAAAAACCAAAATCAAAACAAATCTTATTTATAAAGAACAGTAAAAACAACAGCAGTTGACCACTGTGCTGTGCAACCGTAATTTAATATCCATAAACATACAAAGTACATATAATATACATTATAAAATTATGGCTGTCTAAAACCGCTCCCTATCTCCTATATAGTGCACTATATCGGGTGTCCGCCATTTTGTAGTGGTGTGAACTACTTCATTCCATACATTCGTTCACTCTTTTGACCCACAATGCACTCTGATTTTGAGTGTACATCCAATGTTCACTCACTATTTCCCAAGATACAATGCAAAGTTTATACACTTGTGTTTTTCCTTGTTGACAGTTATTTTCTAGTTTTTGAGAAATAAACGGATTAAATGCAGCAAGTGAAGTTTGTAAATATGTTTCTAGCCATTTTTGTTAGCAATTTTGCTGCACCCACTAACAAAAATAAGGTTTTAATATATTTACAGTAGGACATTTACCAAATATCTTCATGGAATATGATGTTTACTTAATATCCTAATGATTTTTGGCATAAAAGAAAAATCAATAATTTTGACCCATACAATGTTTTTTTGGCTATTACTACAAATGTTATCGTGCTACTTGTTAAGACTGGTTTTGTTATCCAGGGTCACATACAGTATAATACTGCCTTAATTTTGTCAAATTTAAATGATATTAAATTATAAAAACTAAATATTATATAACCAACATACATGTTTCATATTCTTTTTGGGATAAGAAAGCATCAATAAAACGTCTGACACTGAACAGCTACTATTGCAGTAAATAAAAACAAATCTGACAGTACAAATCTGACATTGCCTCTTCAATATATTATGCAACCCTATTAAGTACAGAAAGGTAGTATAGAAAATGTGCATACATGCAAAATGTACTGTACACACAATATAGTGAGAGTAGTATATTTGCATGCCGTTCTGAACAAAGCCGTTTTTGAATCCCCCACAGATCAGAGATCACACTGGTGTGTGATTATGTCAGTTTCTGTACGTTAAACCTACTGTGAGCGCAAAGACACAGCACACACACTCACACACCTACCTCTCTGTGGACCGCAGATCAGGAACGCTCCCCAGACTTTCATCCCTCAGTGGATTAGATTCTCAAGTCTGCAGTGTTTAATTTTTAATCCTGACCCGTGTGAATTTTTAAATATGCAGGGTGGAAGACTTTCATGTCAGCTTGCGAGAAGCCCAACTCCAGCCATTAGCTCCTCTCTGACTTCCTTCACCCTTTCCATTTGGACCAAAGAGAAACCAAAATAAGCCACACACTCTCTCTCTCACACATACACTATACAGTAGGCTACAGGCAGATTCAATAAAGCCTATTGGTAAAGAGAATGATGTTAACACTCTGTGGGTCCTGTGATGCCTCCAGCCCTCTCTGAAGATAAACAAGGCGCAAATCAAATCAACTTATCTGTGGGGTCCACAGCGCTTGAACGCTAACCATGTATACTTGGACGAAAAGGAAATATCACTGTCAGGTGGGAAATGTTCAACTTGATGTAACAGTTCACTTAAACTGCACAAGCTGTGAATGTAGAACAAACAACCGGAAATTGTGTGTTTGAAGCTGTTGCCATCAGATTACATCTCTAATGATTTTGCCTTTCGGCTGTAAATAAATATGAGGACAAAATGCCAAGATCAGTTTGTACTGCATATTAAAGTATATACTATTTGTGTTATACTTTGTGGATTGTTAAATTAAAATGAAGAACTAAATATTATGTATATATATATATATATTTGTTTCTTCATGACATATATATATATACATATGTCATGAAGAAACAAATGATTCTGTCTGACTGGATTGACTGAGCCAAATTTCACATTTTTCTGATGTAAAACTAGGCCACAGGCTTGTGTGTTATACAGGGATTCAAGGACACAAAACAATGCAACATGATCACAGTCGATAACAAGACATCTTTCACTTTTAACATCACACTGAAGACATGCTAAAACAAGCAAAACCAAAAAGTAACGTACATTATTGTCTGTTTGTCATTTTTTTAAAACTTATTTTAAACTAACAGCACTTGACTTACAAATGTGAAATTAGATTCTAAAATTAGAATGAAACCTCAGTTGGTTTCTTTGCAGTGTCATTTTGAACTTGAAAATTCTGCCATGAATTACTCACCCTGAAGTCATTTAACAACCATAGGACCTCCGTCTATCTTCAGAACGCAGATTAGGATAGTTTAGATGCGGTACCGGTCCCCCCATTGACCGCAACGTTGTTAAACGACTTCAGGGTGAGTAATTCATGGCAGAATTTTTGGGCGGAGTTCCCATTTAAGTAGTCTATGTAGTCATCCAGCTCTGATTTATTGGTTGCTGTGTGCTAATACGTAGGTGGCCAGTAGTGGAGTCTCCAAAGATACGACATGGCTGTGTCTCCAGGACTACCGCAGCATGGCAACCTCTAGGCATCCATCTAATCAGTGTTAACACTGGAACACATGTCTGCTGTGTGCATGATGTTTGGCTTTAAGAGCTGATGCTGACTCAGATTGCATTTGTGACATCAGTTCACTTTGGTCAGCAGTGTGCCACTGTTTGATGATGTCAGATTTGCGTGAGTGTGTGGCTTATGTAAGTTGTCATGTCCTTCTGCTGTCCTTGCCTCTGGCCCTTTCCTTGTCCTGTCTATAAAAAACACAGCTTTGTGCTGAAGGTCGTGGCAGACCAACATGCAACTCGGTTGCATAATCACAACAACGTATGCTTCTTCTGACCTTCTTTAACCTCTTCTTCTCCCACACACAAACACACTCTTAAACGCAACTGTTTCCACTCTTCTTCTTCTTCTTCTCTTTCTCTGCTTATTTCATGCTTTCCACTGGGAACAATCCAATTCTGTGCCACAGATTTGCAGACTACAGCCCACATCTTCAATTCAACATCTTTTCCACAGTGCCGTTTTCAGATGTTGACAAAGTACAATAATTTAAAAAGTATGTTTGTCTTTTTTAGTAAAATATCTAAGCAGCCTTAAAACAAGATTAAGTACAGAAGAAAGGTGGTCCCGTACTAAAGAAATAATACGGATACAATTTTTTATTTAAAATCCAGGAATGATATAAATGGAAAGGAAATGAAATGAAAACATACTAAGTAAAAAAATGCTCAAATTTGCCATGTCTGAAATCAAAAGTCAACATTATTCAGGCTTTTAATATCTAATATATTATATGACTTGTTAAAAAACATTAGAAAAGCATTACTTTAAATCTACAGTCATTTATACAGATCCATATTGTAATGTATGTAACAACATTGTAATCTCATTGTAGTCTCATCTTCTAAGCAGTTTTAGGTTAAAACACAAAAGCAGTTTGTTAGCAGTTTGTGTGGCCCATTTATGCTCAGATTCATGATGTAATATAATGCAGACTTTGCAAAGATGCTGTTACAGTAGGATGGTGCAGTTAAAATATATATTGGAGCTGACAGCAAACCTGCAGCTCACAGAAAAGTGCTGTATCTCATTTCACATGCAAGGAGGCTATTTACATAAAGTCTTAAAGACACAGCAGCAAAAAAGTAGCCGTTTTAATTCCAAGGATTAGAGACAGGCTAAAAAATGGTCATATAAAACCGATTTTTTTGTTTGTTTTTCGTGCAAAAAATTATTACAGTTACATCAGATTTTTAAAAGGTAAGGAAAAATGATGAGATGTATTAATGCCGACTGTGAATACAGCATGTGTCTTTCTCTGTGTCTTTCATACTACACTGACTGACACTTTATATAGATTTCTGCAGGTACCTGTCAGCCTACAATGTCTTTTTATTGCAGAGCACTAAAGCAGAGCATTTCAGACCATCACAGTAAGTTTTGTCTTTAGATTTTGACATGCTGATGATGTCACCAGTTTCTTCATGCTGCATATGTGTACACTGCTTTGCTTCTGTGAGGAGCAAACTTCATATGCATGACAGGAAAATTGGAAATAAGGTATTACAGATTTCTCCATTGGATATAACTGTAATTTCACATGAAACACCAATGTGTCCTCTTTAATATCTCAACTAATCCTGAGCTATTAAGTGACATTTAAAGAGATTTTCAGTAAAGGCGAGCAAATTGAGAATTTTGTTTAAATCTATTGAGTCTCATATTTTTCTGAACAAAGTCAAAGCCTAATATCCAAGCAATAAACCTACAATCTAACTGTCTCTTTCTATTATAATTTCTCCCAAGGAAGTTAAAAGCCACAAAACAGTAAAATCAACAATTGAATGTCTCTGGATGCTTCTGGTGAATGACGACAGTTTCCAATCTCATTTCAAGTCATTTCAAACCTGTCATACTCATTTGTCAGATGTCTTAAAATATGCCATTAGCAGCACTTTGAATGGTCAGTGGCAAACAGGAGCTGAAATTGTTTTAACCTTGAGTGCTGTATTATAATGCTTAACAAACATGGACTTAACTGATTCTTTGAGCCATGAATTCAAGGAATTTGGGAATGTTGATGAACGGAGTTGTAAAAATCTCTATAGAGAAATTATACAAAAAGCTAGATTTCAATGAACACACATTTTCTCAGCCTTTCTATGCAGTTACACATGCAGTAAATAAGCAGCACTTGAACAAAATGAAGCAGTATTTACAGAAACATGCATACTTGATTTAGATCTCTCAGCAACAAGGATGAAAAGTGTGGAAAGAAGGTCACTCCAACCCACACAACCAGTAACACATAAAACACACAAAAACCCACAGGAACACACACAGAATAAATTACAATCTTCCTTCCTGAAAAGCTCAAACAGAATAATGATACTGATTAAAATGTGATTTTTCCATCATTGATTTCCAGGGAACACACAAATGGATAAAAGTGTCTACCAACTACCAACAAAAATACTTTATATTGTTCATGCAAATCCAAATCCTGTATGTGTATCTATTGTTCAAGAGTGTAAAGAGCTATATACAGTAGAGCATGTTAATGCAGCAGGGGAAACTATCAAGACACCTTGGTCTGAACATCTCTAAATATCATTTACATTTACTCATTTCGCTTTTATCCAAAGCGACTTACAATTGAGGAAAACAGCAAGCAATTTAAAGCAATATTCATGAGAAGTGCCCGTAATACAAAGTTTCAGATACAATGTTAATATGGTATACGCAGGTATACAGAGAACAGAAGGAAAAGAGAAGTAGGTTTTTTTCATGCTGGTTTGCCACTTTGCACATGATGTGAGTTGACAAATGCTTATAGAGCAAAAATGCAAGTGGCAAAGTTTAGGGTGGAGGACATAGAGAAGGACCCAAACTGATTGTGATTGCTTTCCTGTATAGGTCAAACATACTGTACATTATATGCATGCATTACACAGATGGTTTTATCCAAAGCGACTTACAAAGCATTTGAGGTATACATTTTCTATCAGTATAAGTGTTCCCTGGGAATCAAACTCACAACCTTTGTTCTGCTAACACAATACAATTCCAAGTGAGCTGAACCCTAAATGATTAAAAGCACTTTAATACTCTCAGACAAGTCATTTATCAATCCAATTAAAGGCACCTTGAACCTAAAAAAAAACACTTAACTTCACTAAATGACTAGACTTCACTAAGTGGACATCCAGACCTTTCCATATTCAAAATGTTTACTGAAACAAAACAACTGGAAACCACACACATGATAAAACACATCACTGTGAAATGCCACATATATGAAGGAGTACAATGCACCTACAAGACAATTTACCTCATACAAGCTCCTCATCACCCATGAGAGATGCCATCTGTCAGAGTCTTTAAAAGTTTACACAACCTTTTACTCATTCTCACTTCTGGGTCCTCAGAGATCCAGCTGGGAAGTGTGTGACAAATAATGCAAGCCTCTGCGCATCTTTTAATCTTTAACTGACTCATATAACACAGAATATGAGCTGCACTGATTGGAAAAGTCTTCAAGGCATTTAATATCTGAAGTATTAGCCATTATTATAAAATAAATTTTGTTTGGCTCATTTTTTAAATGCTCTTTGAAACAACTACATTTTAGCAGTAAAAAGTATGATTTAGTATGCAACAATAATATACAGACCATTTTGCTAGATGTAAACTGGACCAGTCCAGAAGCATTTCCTGTTTCATTTTACTATGCAAACAAAATACAAATACATTTAGAACTAAATCAAAATCTAAAATGAACATTTTTATGACATAATTACATTTGTGAAATAAAAAAGGTAAAAACAGGAAGTGCTTTTGGACCACTATTGATTGTTGTATTAGTTGTAAGAAAGTATAAAAATATAAATTACGACAAATAATACTCCGGCATATAAAAGAAAATTTATTTAGGGTAATTGATCTCTTAAGTAATAAAAAGACATGTAATAAAAATGTTACATTACGGATTTTCTGATTTCTGCAACGGACAGCAGGTAAATCTGATGAGATAAGACAGAAAGCAAAGAGGCTAGTGACAGGGTCACCAGATGGACAGACAACGCTGTGAGGAACACACAATCCATTCTCATAAAGCTGAAGAGCACTGCTCCGATGAACAGCCATTGATACAGACTTCAACAACAGGCTTTTTGGTTTTCTTTTAAATGAGGGGAAGTCTTATGCTTTGAAGCCTTAATGCCTTTGCCTTTTTAACTCCTTTAAAAATAAGACAAACACCTACTTTTTACAGATTTACTGGATATAAATGCAGATATACTGTGGGTATAAAATTTCTATTTCTGCAGAAATTAATGTTTTAAATGTAATAGATAGCTGTTTTAAAAATATACTGCAATATCCACCAGAACAAAACAGCAATTCAATCTACCTGTAAAAAAGCAATACATCTCTAAACTGACCTCTAACCCCAGATGTTCAGGTCACCTACGAAATGTGTTTTTGTACTGCCGATGCAGCTAACGTCAGTTCTCATCCAAGTCACTTTCTGCTAAATGCATAAATGTAAAGATAACCTCTAAAAACCAAAAAGATTGTATATGTTATACATGTATAAAAGAAATGTAGTTGCTCTACAAGCAATACTTCACAGAACAACACAGCCATTCATGTTTACATTTTGTGAATTGGTGTCTCTTGACATATTATTTTACGTCATATTATTCAAACCCCACACTCACTACAATACCACCTGGCAAAACCTCATATACCGACATTAAAAAATGTCATAATCTTATAATATATTTGTTCATAACACTGCTGTATTGCCTCTATGGCACACAGAGGCACAACACCCACACAACAGTTTGGATGAGCTGTTCTAGCACAGCTGGCGTAATGCATTCATAATATTTCCCCTGCAGGCCCTTAAAAGCGCGAGCGAGTGTGTGCGAGTGTGCGCGTCTGCATCCAAGCTGAGGAGTCAGCGGTGATCCTGCGGGCCTGTAACGGATGCTGGCTGTTTGCTCTGTGACGGATGGGGGATAATGGATCTGATTGTGGCGGTGATGTTTGCTCTTGTTCGCAGCCTGAGCTGAAGGCGAACTCTGGGAACATTGTGTCACTGTCTGGCCCTGTTTGATGAGGTTTGTTACAGGGGTGGTCTGTCTGTCACCACACTGGACACGCTCCAAACACCCCAGATCAACTTAACAGAACTGTGGGCTTCTGTAGCTCAAGGTCACATTCAGCAGCGTCTGACTGGACAACAGCTGCTGACCAGAGAGCAAGACACTTGAAGCAGTGGGGCAGTAAAAATAAAAATACATGCACAAATCAAAGTCAACAACAGAAGCATTAATGCACTTGGCAAAAACTTCCTTCCAAAGGGATTTATAGTGCATTTAAGGTAGGCAGTTTACGTGTCCACCAAGGTCACTGGAATTGCTAACATCATGCACTATCGCCGACTACTATACACAACAAATATGACAAGAAAATCTTTCAAACTGTCATATTGAAACCAAGCCACAACATTGCTTTCGCTTTGCATTTCTAGTTTCAAAGGGGAAGAATGCAGCCTGTCACAGTGAGTTTTCTAATGGTGATTCAAAGCCATTTATTTCTAGTATAATAGAGACGAAAGAGCCTGATGTACAGTACATGCTGGAGTCTGTAGTGAATTGGATGTGGGTCAGAGAGATGCAGCATATCTAGGTCATACTGAATCGTAGAGAGAGTCAATCTGGCTCATCTAATAATAAAGCCTATAGGGGAGACAGATTACAATTCTGACTGTGTCACTTTATATTCACAAATCATAATCTCATTATTTAGCCAGACAACAAAGCTGAGCTTTAAAAACAGTGAGAAGGTAAATCAGAGAGAATAGCTATATACTATTTATTCCCTTTGCTAATGTGTGAAAAACACTTAAAAGAAGTTTAATGAGTGCTGAAATAAAACATCATCAATGTCTTTGTGGCATCGAGGGCATTGTGAAGCTCGGTGTCAAAAAGACTATGTGTATATTGTATTTACATACATTCACACAATACATATTTATAAACATATGTTTGGAGTCTGAATGATAGATGCCAAACTGTGTATGAAATGTCTGTGACAAATCCTCACTGGAGGATACTCGTACATTTTTACAACTGCATGAAAAGGATCTCCTTAAACAGAAGGACAGAATGAGGTTGTAATCTATCTTCTGTAGATATTATATTTGGTGTGTGAGAAATAAACACATAAAAAAGAAAAATACATAAACCACAAACCCATTAAAAGAAAAATCAGAGATTGTGGCCTAATGGATAGAGAGTCGGACTTGTAACCAGAAAGTTGCCGGTTCGATTCCCAGTCCCGGCAGGTAACAACTGACGTGCCCTTGAGCAAGGCACCTTACCCCCGTTTGCTCCCCGGGCGCTGCAGTGTTAGCTGCCCACTGCTCCCGGTGTATGTGTGTTCATCACTTGAAGTGTGTGTGTTCACTATTCACTGGATGGGTTAAATGCAGAGGTCACATTTCGGGTATGGGTCACCATATCTGACAAATAGGTCACTTTCACTCAGTCAATATTGAAGATATCAAGGTTATGTTTTCACAGAATGTTTTATACATTATGTAGAATGATTTTATGTAAAACACAAAAAATGACTAGCTGGGTTTTCACAGGCAGGGTCACAATTAATATACAATAAAATTCAACAAATTGTTTATTTAATACAATTATTGTACAATAATATCTAAATATAAATTAATAATAATAAAAATTAAATCAAATATAAATAGTTATATTATTAGCCACTAGCCAGGCAATCAACAAACACAGACAGGAAGTTAACTTCGGGCCAGGCGCGTGAGTCCGATGAAACCGTAAATAGTTTAAATTGACTTAAAGTGCTACAAACTTTAAGCATTATTACAAATTGTTATCACATTTTTCCTTTATATCACTCTAGTGTGTTATGTACACAGTACACAATACATACTACATTCAACAAAACGTGAGGAATTTCGTGCAAACTGCACAACGCGGAGGTCTTTAATACACATTGGTTGGACTGGTTTCTCCTGAGGTTTTTTTCTCTCCACATATTTATCATTTGGAGTTTGGGTTCCTCGCCACAGGGCCTTGTTGGCTTGCTCACCGGGAGACTGCTTTTATAGTTATTTTATCTTACTAAATTAATTTAAAGGTTTGTTAATTTTTACCTTTCTTATGTGTTTTTCTGTTGCTTTCTCCTGTAAAGCTGCTTTGCAACAATACTCATTGTGAAAAGCGCTATATAAATAAAATTGAATTGAACTGAACATTGGTATTTGTTTATATCCCACTCATGCCACTTTAAAGCTCATGCTGACAATGAGTTAAATAACAAAGACTTAACAAAGAGATAACAAAAATCATATCTTATTGCAAGAGCCTCTAACAATTCTGCATTGCTCAACTCAAACTGTGAGAATTTCTGTTTCAAACAGTGCGGAATGACTCACAGCAGTTGAGTTTAAAAAAAAAATGCCAGCACTTCCTCACATTCTCTTCTCTAAAGGCAGCTGTTTAAAAACACCATTGCCATTTAACCCAGAGCAAAGGGCACATCGATGACAAACCTCTGGACCTTGGATACCGTATACTGCAGGCAAGTTAAACCAAGGGTGGATTAATGCTGTGGACCCGTATTTTCTAGACCTCAGGGTTTTAGTGGACAGGGGATGCAATAGCGATGCCCATTTCCACAGGATTTGGCAGCTTTGATCCCACTCTTACAGTCATGGTTGGCAGGCTAAGCCCATGGGATGAGGCACTGGCCCTATGGCTTAATCTAGTTTAAGTGGTACCCATGAGCTGCTATTCTGTGTTTGACTCAATCAGCAAAGATCCACCCATCTCCATCTCGAAACCTAAATAAAGATCACCTGAAAAGCAGGGATAGAGATTGTGCACTACTGGATCATATTGACTGTCAGGTGCTGGACTCAAATGGAAGGAAACGCATTGCAGTGTGGCTTCATTGTGCTGTTGTTGAGTAATGCTGAATGATCAAACTGCAGCTGTAAAAAAAGATTCTGTAAGCTTATTATATACTTGCAGAACAAAATCAATTGACATCTTTATTTAATGAATATTATATTAGCTCTATACTAAGTGTCCTATTTTTCTCTTCTTTTTCTGTCTGACATAACTATCATACAAATGTTATAGGTACAAATGCTTTGGATAAAGCATGTGCTAAATAAATAAGTGTAAATGAATGTATACAAATTTAAATAATTCAGAGTGAATGTCCAATATTTAATAATTATTGTTAATAATAACTCAATCAAACCAATACTGGAGTGAGATATGATATGGCCTGCTTTTCATACTCAATTCAGTATACTTGTTATGCCATGATTACTAGATCTCACTTTTCTGTTATAATATATCAAAATATTTTCGATGTCTGATTTTACTTGAAATATTCTTGCTATTAATTTCAGACAACATGCTTTCTATTGGTGCATCACTATCATTATAGTTTTACTAACTGTAAAGATTTTGTCCAAGAAGGATTCTAACAGCAAAAATCTGAGAATACAGCAGCAAAAATGAAAAACTCATAAGCATTACTATGATGCTACCTTCTACTCTCCTTTCAATATCATACATACATCATATGCATAGATTCATAGCTCATGCACAGTTGCTCTGTTTGATGACTGAAATTGTAAGTCACGCTCGCATAGGATGCAATCTTGCATCCATTTTTTAAATTCATGCAGGAAATAGTTTTGCCTGATGGCTGGAGGAAACAATTTAAAAAAACTTCTGTATAATCAAAACTGCATCAGATCCCATGAGCATTTAGTAAAGTCTCTTTTTCTACAAGGTTTAATGTTATAGGAAAAACCTCCTCCACAGAGAACAAAATAGGATTTGGATAAGATTATATTTTTTATAAGTTTTTGTGATGTCTGTGAAACACTACACTGGTGATATGAAAAATAGGAAATTTAGTTTTGTGCTTTGGATGTACATCAGTAACATCATCTAATAATCTCTCAATGATCACATCACTTGTGCACATTGTTATCAGTGGAGGGGAGAGCTATGATGGACTAACACTGTTAAGATGCAAACCAGTGACACAGACAGATGTGGAAAAAGCCAGACTAACTCCAGGATGTATGTCAGCGTGGGTGCTCTTCCTCAGGGAGGGCTGTAATAAAGCTCACTCTGATAACCTAAAACCCAGAGCCGCCCATTGCTCATCTAATTGGAAGCGTTTATAAGAGCAGCATCAGGAGAGGCCGTCGTTCTCACTCTGGAATTAAAATGCTAATGCGCTTGAAACAAACAAAACAAAGGCTCACTACATCTGGGATTTGCATGAACTTGAAAGTAGCCGTGAAAGTCAATACCAGAGGGCACCAAGTTTGAAGACGGGCATTTAGCCGGCTTAAGGCACAATGAGCCATCTGACAGGAAGAGATGTGACCACGCAAGAATCAAAAGGGCTGATGCAACAACAAAGGCAACATTTTGCTATCTCCTTGTCTTCTCTGCACTTCTTTAGCCTCCCTCTGGGGGAGTGTAGGAGGATGAGTGGGCTGTAGTAACTGTAACGGTTGGTGATGTCTATGCCAATGATGCTGGTGGATGGTATGATGGTCTTGTTGAAGACTGCTGGACACTAGCAGCATGTGTAAAGATTTTAATATTGATCCCATATAATGTGCACTGTCCCTTTTTTCTTTTCTTTTTTGTTCAATGCTGTCTACATTAAAGTTTTTTAAATCACCATCAGCACTAAACCACACAAGCATAACCAAAAGCACGTTCTACTGTTTGAATATTCACCCACCGGTCTAAGCTGGTCTTTTCAGCAGGGAGGTGTACTATCTCACACACACAGCAGGGGCATTCCCAGTGGGCTGGAGCTAGCGTCACAAACCTGGCTTCAACACAAAGATCTAACCAGCTGAGACAGCACTTGATGGAAGGTCACATCAGGAAGAAAGGAAATGGCAGCGCAGCAGGCGATCGACTGATCAATACAAGTTAACTCTTTAATTGGTCAAAGCACAGGTGCCAAAATAATAAGATAACACAAATGCATGTCTACATACAAACAGCTCTTTTTAAACAATCTCTCAATTGCTTCTAGAAAGAAATGGGATTAAATGGAGAGTAGAGAACTCTTTTTCAAGACCAAAACATCCGAATTACAGTATGCTACCCATATTCTTAATGTGTACCAATAATCATCCTTTAAACCCCATTATTATTTCTCCAATTTGGTTCACAATTCTGGTTTCCATTCAAAAGCACACAAAAGCTAGGAAGAGCCATGATTAGAGATGCACCGATATATCGCCTAATAATCGGTATTGGTTTTGTAAAAGCACTTTTCCACATATGGTTGATAGTTTAAAAACAGCTGATAATCAGGGCCGATATATCCTGTCAATCAAAAGAGGACAGGAGTCCAATGAATTTGTGCTCTGTGAATAGAAAATGTTAAGAAACATCACCAGATTGATGTTTAATATTAATAGTCATTATGTGAATTAATACAATTCAGAAATTAATGAAATCTTAGTTTAATCTTTAGAATGCAGTTCATGCAAATTAATATAACCACCAAACGATCGGTATCGGCAGACATCACACAATAATAATCGGCTATCGGTATTGGAGGAGAAATTAGTATTGGTGCATCTCTTGATATTATTTAATATAACTGCAACTGTGTATATCTGAAGAATAAAAGTTATAAACACCTGGTGTGGCACAAGGGTCAGTTTCATTTTTAGGTGAACTACTCTTTAAGCCACATGAGTATGTACTGTATGTAATTTATGGGTAAGCAAAATAAACAATCCGTCATACCGTTATCAATCTTTATTATTTATTCTTGTTCTTTTTCTCTGCTGTGCTGGCTAAAAGAGGATAAAGAAAAAACTGCCTGCAGGGACCACCAGGGCTACCATGACATTTAAAGCACTGCATAGAATAGAGTAATGTATCAGGGTGAACTAGAGGAGGGAATAGTGAGCTATGTGTAAATGTGTTTTTAAGGGCACATAAGGCATCCCTCACCTGCAATGTGAATACAAATAATAGCAATCAAACATGCTATCATCCCACTTTGACATGAATTTTACATGAGATTGTAATATGTTGGGTACACAGCAGGACACAAACATATTTATATTTTATGAAAGTGATTACCAACTTGCACTCTCAAAAATAAAGGTGCTTAAATGGTTCTTCACAGCAATTCCATAGAAGAACCATTTTAGTTCCATTTAAAGGTCCATTTAAAGGTTCTTTAAAGAAACATCTCATTCTTATCTTTTTATACTCTGAAAAACTTTTGTGAATCAGTAAGGTTCTTCAGATGTTAAAGGTTCTTCTATGGCACCTTGAAGCCTTCTTATTATTTGGGTGTTCTAGGTATTACAATGCAACCTGCTTATATTAAAAGACATTTATTCGGCAGCTGATAAGCATGCTAAAAACACAAAGAAAAGAAAAGAACAAATGCAGCAAATGCAACCGCAATGTTACTTTGGCACACATTAATGGCCTCGTGACATCAGACGTGTAAGTGGATGAATTTTTCTCCGTCGGCAAACAGTTTAACAAAAGGTCGGGCCGAATTAGCAGATGGCATAAATGCGCCATGGCTGTGAGAACTGTCTGTTCCTTACAAAGGTGCTTAGAAGGCGACAGTGGCCACAAGATTATATGTCAGAGCAAGAACGGTAACATATTCACACACACTGCCTCAGGTTTCACAATGGTGGTGTCATATAATAATCACAGCAATAACAAAGCGATTAAACAATTCTGATTAAAAATGTGAAAGGAACAGAAGTAAGGAGTTTTTCAACCAGTCTGGGCCCTTGGGCATACATTAACATTCAGGAAGAATCCTTCTCATATTGCATGGATTGCAAAACTAATTTCTTATTGGATTTGTTTGTTCAGGGTAGTCTGGGTAGTGACTGATCTTTCCTGAAAGACAACCTGCGTCTGTGTGACGCACCAGGGACATTAACAGCAAGCAACAGTATCATTTTGAGTCAAATTCGTGTATGAAAACACTCTAAATTAACTTTCGGAGATGACATACCTGGCGCTCCGAATAATTTACATGCCTTACGGTTTGTTGTGCAATAACTCAAGAGGGTCATTAAACCTGCCAGACAAAGTAAAGAGAGAAAAATACTCAATTTAAAACAACACTGCTTAATCAACTGAGTGTCAAGATAGCCCAGTTGAATCACAACTTGGAGCCACGTTGCCATGGTTTCTGTCTCGACCCCCGACTTGCTGCCTACAGTTCAGTTTGTTTGTTTGTTTATTCCTCGGGATAAAACTGGCATCAACATTACAAGCCTGTGTGAAGCCTCTGTTATATAATTTTTTTGTAGTTTGTAACTTGTTGATATGGGTCTGTAAAGTATGAAAATCCAACACACACTTCAAATACTTACATTCATGCAGTGAAGAAATGTTCTTACCTGAACAAATCAATTTCATCAACATGTACTCCCTGCCACAGTCTTTCCTATAGTAACATCTTAAGCGGTTGACCAAGCAAGATCCAAATTTGATGTTCTCTTTTTTGCAAAGAAGGGCAATGTTCTCATCTGCAGGAATAAAAGAAAGGGAAAAGAATGAGATCAGGTGGAACACAGAGAGTGTAAGTTGATTAAGATAGCGACAGGCACCCAGATGTTTAAAAGTCAGTGCCCACGTCCCATGCCAATTTCAAACCACACACTCCTGCATATCAACTTTTACTGAGGTATTGTCATTCACTCATTATTATATGGCTCGTTGGAATGCTTGATTCTGATTGGCCAGTCGCGACATTTGCAGGTTCGTTCTTTTCAAATAATAATCGCTGCAAACTAATAACGCATGACCGGTACTACTTGTATGTTTAATATCCCTCCGCTCCAACAAAGATTACTGTCTCGTCTGGCGCCATCTTGTGACTGAAACACTGGACAATCACAATTTGCAATGGATGATTTTGACATTAATTTCAACATGTACGGTAAAAATAAAACAGTGGATAGATTCGGACGAATCGAATGACTCCCTAAATAAGATGAAAAAATGAAAACTGAACAGTCTATATATGCTTATGTTTCATATGTAGCGCTTACAAATGGTTGTACTACATCGTTTGTTAGGAATGTTAATAGTCGCTTGGAACTATCTTTTCGCGGAAGGTTTGCACTTTCAAATTAATAAGCTAATAAAATGTTTTAAATTAATATTTTATGTCCAGTATTTTCCTCATTTGGCAAGTAGCCGTGTAATAAGCGGGATAATGTACAGGCAGCGGTAGTTATCGCAGAAATAAGCCCCTTCAGTGTGATAAAAGACCTGATCACACTGTCAGGACTTATTTCTGCAATAACTACCGGCTGCCTGTACATTATCCCTTACATAACACACTTCACAGGGAAGGCACTGACTACTACTGTACACATATGCACAACTTCAGAATTTAGGCATTTGCATGGAGTGTTTGCAAGTCATCACACAAAAACTGGTTACTAGCAAATTAATAGAGTACACAACAAAAAAGTTATGAAGAGTTTTTTGACAGACACAAAGCATGTCATAATGCACCTTGTACCAAATGTTAATACCAATTTAATTAAATAGTGAACTCATTATATTATATAGTTTATACAGTACACCTAAACCAAGGAATATCGGCCTAGCTTTACTAAGCTGCTGCTGTACATTTTGCTGTTGAACTTGTTCATACTTCTACCGATTGAGTAAAACATGGGGAATTTTTTATTTGGCAGTGAAGAATCCCTTTAATATTTCTCCAACTACCATGGTTATAACATTAAAGTATTATTTAAAAAAGAAAATCATGTAAACATAAAATATTTGCTATACAGTTTCTTGTTTCTCTCGGCCACAGTAAACAGTAAAACATTTTTACCATTATCAGCCTTGAATGTGAATCCTTTAATGAGACGAATCTAATGTCATACAAGAAAAATATCAATCTACAGCATCGGACCAATTATGTAGGTCTCAAGAGTTCAGTTAATGTGTATATGACTCAAACAAGAGTACTCACATGCCTCAGTATAATTCTTACCAGCCTCGATTATATCTGAAGTGATGAAAAGAAAAGGACAGTGCAGAAGGAGAACTGGAAATTGAAAGGGTAAGAGAGAGAAAGAAAGAAAGAAAGAAAGAAAGAAAAATAAACAGACTGCCTTTCCACCTACAGTCCCTATCATAAGGTTAATTCTGCATCCCTGTGTGTGTAAGGTTGACTATGATAGCTGTACATCTCATGGGATCTTGGCATCTCAGGTGTGTGTGAACAGGTGCAATCCTTCAAGATAGCAATTTACGGCAACATGCAACCATAGCAGCCTAGTTTTAAACGGCTATGATAAAACAATGTTGCAACAGTAGGCTATAAGACAAAACAAGTATAACAATTTTAAGACTAAACGTTGCAACACAAAGCTCAAAAAAAGAGTGTTATCTGTGAGAAATGAATATTTTGATAAATATGTAATATACAATTTTAGAAAATATTTTATAGCCATCAACAGGACAACTATCATTTGAGCAATACTAACTTCCATAGCTGTAATCTACACATGATCACTTCTTGTAAAGGGATTAACAGCACTACATACACTACATACATTTAAGCATATTAGCGAGGAAAACATTATATAAAACATTGCTATTGTTTGCTTTGCAAGCCTAGGTTATATGACTACAGTGTCTGAAAGAGTTGAAGGGGAACATACTTTCATAACTCTGTACACTGCGGGGTAAAGAACAGGTAACGTTAACCTACTTACGCGCTCGCAGAGAAGAAAACAGCCCCATGCAACTTAAATCGTCCTTTCTCGGATTGCTCTAAAAAGCCCAGATGGATTTAGAGCTGATAGTCTATGCTAGCATCTCTCAGACGTACTGTTTCCACAATACTGCGAAAGCAAGTGCATTACTTTACATCTCTACACATCTGCCGCGATCGACCTGTATGGATACGGCAAGCACGTATGCCACAGACCACAGGCTAAACCGTCTGACTGACCGTCTGATGAAACGACGCTTTACTATCGAATCCGAATCGCTTTGTTTCTCGATCGCACACGTTCACCACAGAGACAGGAGAAAACGGTTAACAACAGTTGCTGTGTTTGTGTCCTCGCCGCCTCGGCGGGGCAGCGCTGTCTGATCCTCCTCGCGCTTCATAGGCTTTCATTCGAACGACTTGTATAATTCAGAAAGAAGGGCAGGTGATGCCGTGCCAAAACATGATAGAAAATTGCAATCAAAACAGCGGCATCTTATGATTGAATTAAACCAATGCAATGTTTTATAACGAAATAGTAATACTATTTACATTAAAATTTTATTACGCAACTATTAAAATAGCACGAAATTTACTAATGTAAGAATGAAATAGATGTCGTAATGAGAGTTCGTGCCACCGTGCATTTTGTGTTGTGAAAATACTTTAAAATGTGTTTATACGTGTCACACAGCGTATCTCCGTGCCGATGTTAACTATGGCTCTCTCGTTGAGGTCAGGGCTCCGAGTTTAGAAGTCGGATATTAAAGCGGGCATATTTAACGCAGTTTCTGCCAATCTCATATTAATATTGAGTAGGCTACCTATATACAGTAGTATTGCATACGTCATATCTTCGAAGAGTATATAGTTTGATTACATTTATAAAAGAGAGATGCAGCTGTACGATTATTTCCGGAAAAACGCGAGCTGCCGGAGGCAGGTAAGGGTCTCTGCAGGTCGGAGAAATGGGCGTGGCAAAAGGTAGGGGGCGTGCCGAAAGGCAAAGGTGCACTCACTTGCAGTTGACCAATCAGCATTAACCACACAGATACGTCATTTATTTTAAACCGGAAAAAGGTCCGGTTGCTAAATCCTTGGTGTTTCGAGTGAGAGGAGTGCCAAAAGTTTGCAAACTTGTGAACATAACAAATACTGTCTCATACGTTCAACTCGTTTTTTAACAAGCTGACCATGTTAAGTATGAGAAGACAACATGTTTAACATTGTAAATAAGTCAAAATGCATGAAACACTATTGCATCTGCCCTTTAAACTTCGAGCGGCAATCGTTATTTTCAAGTTTGAGGTAGGAAACTCCTAAACTCGAGTTGTCTTGAGCGCATCTGCTGTATATATGACTGTTGTTTACGGCGTCTTATTGAATCCAATTGAATTTCCAAATTATGTTTACGCCTTGAAGTTGGACACAATCTCAATATATGGTCTCTTTTGACAACGAAAAAGCAAAAAACAAGATAACAGCTAGCATACCGGCGTGCATTTTGGAGTAACACAACGGTGTTTCGTTCTGAATGAATCTGCGTTTTTGACCATTTCGGATCGACTACTCTGTGACTTATTCATAAAACAGTAGTTTTTTCAGACGGTGCGTTCCAAATGGGATATATCGCAATCCGAAGGGCACTTCGGAGTGCCACATTGAATGGTTGTTCCAAACCAAAGTGCTCATAACTGGCCACTTCAAAGGGTCCTTGCAGACCTTTTTTGGCCTGGTGCTGCCTCCTTATGGGCACGGGATGATGGGTTCTTCAATAAACATGCTGCATCCCAATTCGCATACTATCCGTCCTAAATAGTATTTTAAAATAGAAGTGGTATGTCCCAAATCATAGTACTATATGTGTAAAAAAAAAAAAAAAAAAAGAGTATTCCAAAGATTCCCGGATGGTCTACTACTTCCGGTATAGAAATTCGAAGTGCAGAATGATACACACTGGCTGATACTACCCACAACTCCCCACGAGTAGGCGGAGTTTAGTGATGCTCCACTGCCTTAATAAAATGAAACAACTGATGAATCATTAAATTAATAAATATAACTATAGAGTTAACATTACATATGAAACAATGAATGAATAAATATTTAAATGGAAAGAAGAAATGTATTTTGATGTGTGTGACAGTTATTGGCCACAATGTTGTCTAGGCAACAATGGCCACTTCTGTTTCCTGTTAGTGTCCTTTAAGCGTGCATATTGTTTTGCTACACACTAAAACGTATATACTTTTCCAAAACAAAAACAGTACATACTTTTAGTGCATAGTATAAGTAGGCGAATTGGGATGCAGCAACAGTTGTTTGGTCCCCTACACCCTTCAACCCTTTGAAGCTCTCACTTAAACCATTTGAAGGGCTTAGGGCATAGGGATGAACTTATCGAAATGGAAAGCAGGGATTGCACTCCTACTATGGTAAAAGTAGAATGTCGCAGTCTAGCATACGATTACGAATTCAGCCAGTCACGTGCTTCGTTCTTGAATGAATCAGCCTTTTTGATCGAATCGGTTGAAAGAATGACTCAATGACTTACTTGTTAAATTGCTTTAGTTTTATATTTAAAGTATTATTTCTAAAATAAATAAGTTCATAAATACACATTAATAGTCAGTAAAAACTCATTTAAGCATATTAGTTACGCAATAGCTTGCAGGGTTAATTCATTTGTTACTTCACATGCAGATTCTGAAAACATGTAATGGTCATTGTAGCATAAGTGAAAGGTTTATGGTAAAATAATGATAACAAAATTATGTATGTGTAAAAGAGTCTTTGGTGAATAAAATGGAAAAATATTTCTTTCTTTCTAGGAGTCTAACATAATGATTTGAATAAATCAATTAATTTTTAACGAATCAATTTATCATCCAGAATCGATGTGTGATTTTTTGTCAATTTGATTAAAGGAACAATACTTGATTTTTTTGTATGATTTATTGAAAGAAATGCAATATAACATACAAAACTGTTTCTTCAGAGGTGTATAAAGACTGTACGTAATGAACAGTTATGTTTTTATTACCTTAGAATAACCCCGTTTTATCTACATAGGCGCGGGCCTATATATGTGGAGTTTTCCATGTTGCGCGGCCATGTTTGGTTACAGCAGCCCTAAACGGACAAACAGCTCACAGAGCGCATTTAGTAATTCGTAGAGGCAGCTTGCGTCATCACTGAGTTGGAGACCACGAAGAAGTTAGTGAGTCGTAGTATGAAGAGAAGGAACAGTAGTCGTCGTCATTGTTATCTAGCTGAAGCATAGATTGTTTTGTTTTTAGAAGTTTTGATACAATGGAAGACCATACGTATTGTGCACAAGAGTCGACAGAGCGCGAATCTCCATCGGTGAAGCGCAAATGTGACAAATTAGAGACAAACAATGTCAGAAATCCAGGATAAACATCGGTATAGCTATTACCAGATGAAGGACAAATGTTTTCAACGCGACGCCGAAGTTGCCTGTTTTCTGCTGGGCTGGTAAGGTAATTTAACTTTTGTGAAAGTGAAACCAGTTTTTTGGTAACGTTAGCATTTGATACAAATGGGCATATAACCTACGAGAGACGAACGTTTTTCCTTATAAGTGTAGAAATAATGTAACTGAATTGTAATTTAACATGAAGTAACATGACAGTGTGGCTAGACATTTACATTTACATTTATTCATTTGGCAGACGCTTTTATCCAAAGCGACTTACAATTGAGGAAAACAGCAAGCTAGAATCACAGCCGCTGTCTCAGTGGCGACATGTTTTTTTTTTACTGTTGCGGCCACCGTCGTACTTCGAAAGGGAGGGATGAGCAAATGACTGAAAGATTTATTGCAAATCTATACTGAAACGCTAGTGGCCGCTAAAAATCCAAAACTACGCCTTTAAGTAATCAGCTCATCTTGTAATTTATTGGATTAAAAATGGTAAATCTATTGACAGTCTTAATAAACTATTTATTCCAGTTTTTTACTGGGCTTATGTAACTGCTTTAGATCAGTCATTTATACAGTATGTACACAGTGGGTGTCGAATATGACTCAAGCCCATGGCCCTCACCCCCTAATTCTGCTCCGGTCACAACGAATTAATGAACTGCCTTCTTCAACTATGGAAAGTTTGACTAATGTCTATTCAACTGTCCAAACCACACATAACAACAGTTGTCATGTCTTTTATAATTTTTCTTTGGTTTACAGTGAGACTCAGGAAAGCCCCTTTCTCTTTACTCATCCCTCTACACCTGTGAAAGCTCAGTGGTGGTTTAGTACAGCAGGTCAGCACTTTCTAAGTGCAAGTGTGAATCACTTCCTCACTCTAGTACAAAATCACACCTCTGGGATTAGAGAATGCAACAGCTCAGCAGATATATATGGGCACAGAATGTGCATAAACCATTAGATGAATTGCCATAGCTTGTTTCAGATATCAACAGCCGTTCGCTTCTGGCACAAGCCGTACTGTGCCATACATCGCTTTACATAAATTACTTAAAACAAAATGTATTGTTATTATCATGTCTTACAAATTCCCCAAAATTCTATCTGTTTGTATTCTAGAGCTGTATATGTGTCATCCATATAAGCACACACACTAGCAGCACTAGCATGGTTTCATCTCCTGCCTACACAGTATTGTTAGCTAAGTTTGCCATTATGTAATTTCAATGGAACAAGCACATCTATACTTTTATATTTTAAAATCGTTCAGTAAAACATTTTAAATTTGTAAAAGGCATAAATGCAATTGATGTGTAATTGGTTGGTCTCATGCACGCACACTCACATGCATGCACGCACACACACACAAATATGAAATATTCAGGTACACATACTTTTGAACAATAATGTGATCAAAATTAAATTATTAATAGTTCATTGAAATTTTGTCAATAAGCAAAATGTTAAATTATAAAATATTTCAGATTCTTTTCCTAGATTTCTCAACTTCGTTTAACATACACCTGATGTAATGATATGCTTTTTAAACCACATTGAGAGAAGCTCTTGTTGGCTGCTGACTGCTCCTCCTTCAGTTCCATTTTTTCCAAAGAATTTTAATTTTGCATGTTAATTCGTACATATGCACAAGGTTTTAGAAATCAAAAGCGGTAAAAAAGCATATAAAAAACCTTTTACTAGTAGTGTATTCTGATAAGGATGGAGGCAGTGATATTATGTAATGTTTAACAGATTGAAGTGGAAGTGGAGGTATAATTCAGTGTAGAGGGCTTGGAAAGGCCACCAGAAGCTCTCAGTAACCACAGCTGACAAGTGTTTATTTTTGCTTCAAATCCCACGTGCCGCTCTTCTGCCGCCGCCACTGGTAAAGACTGTGATCCCCATGCACGCAGGACACGGGCAGCCTCGCATGCAGGTGTCCCTAAAGGCTGTGATGTGTTTGTGAGGAAGACAAAAAGGGAAAATATGTGTCCTTCTGGGTGTGTAGAGTAAACACGACAGAAGCCAAGGAAGACATCTGATTGAACTCTCAGTGCGGCCATCAGAGTGGAAGGTACATTGTGGCTTGCTGAGAGAGGGAGAGAGACGTGGACAAGCATGTGTGCATGGGATTAAGTAACATTTTGGTGTAGGAATCCCATCCTTAGCATTGTCTACACTTTCTCATCATTGTACCGTATGTAAACGTATCTTCATTTAAATAAACTCCCACACAAAATGAGGGTGGATGAGAACGAGAAAGAGATGAAGAGTTTGGTTCCAAAATGCAATAAATCCATTTTTTAGTTTTTTCAAAATTCATGTTTTTTATTATGTTATCATGTTTTTATTGTGTTTTATTGTGTTAGTTAGCTGTATTATTGTAGTTATTATGGCTTAAATCAAATCTAAACAACTGCAGTTTGATTGATATTAATTGGAATGCACAATCAAAAAACATGATTCTTGAAAATGGATTTATAGCGTTTTGGAACCAAACTCTTCAGATGCTGTAAAGGACAGAAAGGTTAAAGCAGGTGAAGGGATTTTCTTAATATGATTATACATTCAGTCTTTCTTCTTCAATTCTCTCCGTCTTCTAATCATTAAATGAAATCCATTTCCTTTCCAAGCCAATGATCTACATGTATGAAATGGAAGAGGCATGGCCAAAAGATGGTATTGAGCCAACTGAGTGTAAGAGAGTGTGCAGTTAGCATTGCATTGGTTTAATATTCAATTCAATTTCTGCAAAGTGCTGCAGCAGCTTCACATGCATATAGAAAAATGTAGATTAGCAAAAGAAAAATACAGTAAAAATATAGAATACATGGTATTAGGATATATAAATGGTATTGCACAGTATACTTTTGATGAAAGCAAAAGCAATGTGTATATTTTTTTTCATTGGATGTATATTACTATACATGTGTATGTAGAAAGATTACTTTAGAGAGATGATGTCAAATACATCAAATGTAAACCTGAAATGAGATGGACAGGTATCAGAGTTGTTGTTTTTTCTATTATGTTTTACATCTTTCTAAAATCCAAATTGATGCAGGGGTGATGGCATGAGGAATCAAAATGTAAAGATTTTGACATATACAAAAGATCTTTGTGTCATTAGTACATCCATGTTTCATAGTTTAAAACGTCCTTCTCCTCATCATTCATTTGTATAAAACCATACATTTTTACCTTTTTTTTTACGTAGAGCTGTAGTGATGTTGTGCTGCCCTCTTGTGTTTAGTTTGGGAAGCTACACCTACTAGAGGTGAAGCTTTATTTCTTGTTATAAATGTTATAAAACTCTTTGTTTTGATCAAATGTGACATCACCGTCTTTAATGTCACACCGGTAATGAGGAACAAGAATGCAGTTTTTTGTAAGGACATTGGACAGTGCTTTCAATTTCTGCTATTATCATATTCTCATTTTCAGTGGTTTACTATGATTTGTTTGATAATGTATAAGTGGTTATTGCACATAGGGATGTGTTTTTTAAGGCATTTTTCTACAGAGAACCGTTTTATTATTTTCTGTTCCTGGAACATACTATTTGAACAACTTGATTGTTGGACAGGATATTATTTCTTTGTTTAAGACATCTTATTGGTATACTGCTAAAAAACGGGACAATTCAGCTTATTGTTTATCACTGCTGTCCTTCTGAAACCTTATATCTCCATATTTCATGATTTAATTTGTTTTTGGCAATAAATTATAATTATTAGTCACCCTTTATGTTTGTAACTGGGTTTTGCAAATGTATAACCAATAGAAAGTATTCAAAAGTGCTTGTCAACTTTGACAACACTTAAACATTTAAAAAAGTACAGTATATTTTCCATATCCTGAAAAACAGTGAATTTGGACATCCAAGGTTTCAGAAGGACAGCGACAATATGTTTAAAACCAAATATACATACACCGATAAGGAAATATGTTTTCCAAAACATTTTAGGGAAGGCAGAATATTTTCAGTAAATCTGAGCTCTTCCTGTTGGAATATGGTAATTTCCTATCTTGAATGACTTCTGGTGAAACTATCATGCAGTAGAAGTTTATTTATGCTACTATAAAGATTGTACTTCAAAAGACAGTAATTGGTGTTTGATTGTTTGGATGATGACACATGATTATACAAGGAAATTAATGTTTATTGATAGCAAAAGCTTGTTTATAAAGAGCCGGCCTGTGGCATGCTATACATGTATGCATTCTTGAGGGGCATACTGTATACATTTTACGATTTTCCTATTTCTCTTCATGATTTTATTATTTTGAGATTACGTTTGTTTGGATGTGTAAGAAGCCTTCCTGCTCTCTGAATGCCATGAATGGCTGAGTCTTATGCCTCAGGAAGTCCCAGCTGGGTGTCTCACAGGCGTGATGTCACTGTGGAATTTCCGCTAACGTGCCGTTATCTGCGTAATCTGTTTGTCTCTCCTGGATTATAAACAAAATACATTTTGAACTTGTCCTGAAGGCACCCTCTGCTTCACTGAGAGGAAGCCCACAGTTTCAGCCATCTCATATTATGTCATTCTTTCTTTTTGTGTAATGATAAAACAGTGCAATTTATGTTGTGTGAAGTTTTTTTTATTCAAATACAAAATTGGCAGTTTTAAGAGACAAAAAGAACAATTTAACAATAGAAAAAAGGCACATATTGTATCCCCTTTAACATACACAATGCACAATAAAATGTTTGGCCCAACTGCCCAACACTGACATCTACTGGACCATTTCAAGAAATCACAGACATCTGTTCATTTATAAAAAATCTCAGTCAACACACTATGCTGTTTTGTCAAGTATAACCGATTCAACAGCATACTTACAAACAGGGAATATGACAACAATAAACAACAATCACAAATACAGTGAACTGACAGCTCCATCTCATATACAGTTCCAGTTTTTCTTAAACTTTCTGTACATTGTTTATTTTTACAAGTAGTCTAAACCCAACAGTTATATATCTATAACTCTAAAACCAGTGATAAAGATACACAGTACAACTATAAGAAAGATATTCTCCTATATTAGTTTAGTAAAAACAAATTCAAACTAAGTGTAGTATAATTGAAATTTTTTAGTGAAAATAAAAAAATGGCATGGAAATCAGTGCAGTACATTTCAGTCATAAAGAATAGACTTAGACTTGATTTATGTTGTTCTTTAACATTTTCCTGCTGCAAATTTATTTTCTTTGTTCGTCCAAGACAAGAAAACAGGAAAACAGTTCCAATGTGTTCCTTTACTTAAAAGATAAGAGAACAGGAAGTGAGTTTCCTTGTGCTCACACAGACAGGAAGTTGACATTTTAGTGACGAAGCTGCTCATTTTCACCGAGATGGGAGAAGAGCACTTGGCATGTAATTCCCTACAGGAAAAGGTGGCTTCCACATATTGTGCCTGTGGTAAATGTGGGAAATAGGGTAGAGATTGTGCACAGAGGTAAATATTTAAAGAATAAAGTGGTTTATTTTTCAATGAAACGAAGATCCTCTTGTCTATATATTTAGTCGTGTATAAAGACAATGCTTTCAGAAGAATGGCTACTATTTTGGAGTACAAATTCAGCAAGTTTAACTTTGCATTATTCTCTTAAGACAGAGTTAAATATACCCTCATTATTTACATGGTTATTCAGTTACTTAGATCACTTCTCACATTTCAACAAGCTTTCGGGTTACTACACATTTCCTGAGACATCTGCAATTGCCTTATATTAGTCGACCTTAGAGATTTGAGCTGAACACATAACAATCGATGTGCTGATGATTCCTGTCAAATAGACTTGGAGTAGCCTTTCATTCTTTCAGTGTACAGTTATCATCACTTCCTCTGTTGCTCCCATGGCAATAGAGTAGTTTCCTGATGAGAAGAGTCAGCTGCTGAACAATGCTAGACCGACCGTGAGTCCAGAAAAAACTTTTAAGACGCGCGTGCGTGCGTGTGTGTGTGTGTATAGGAAAGATACATGACAAACTGAAGATTTGTGTGGAGTACAAAACTAAAGATAGACTTAACATGAGATAAAAACGAAATGTTTCATCCAGTGTCCAATGCAGGTTAATACACACAAAATGCTGTTTTACGCCTGTACAAAAAAGTAGTCTAAAAGACCAAGGCAAGTTTTTATACTAACACTCATTCTATAAAAATGACAAATACTGTAGTGCTTGTAAATCATAAATGCATGAGTTGGCACTTCTCAATCAATTTTTTAAAGGGACCCTAACACAAAGTCCCACAACGGGACAATAGCAGTCGCCATCACATTTGTTTTAGCATCTGATGGATTCTTTGCTTTGAGTTTCAACTTAATTCTTTCTGTAGATCAGTAGGAGCTATCAGTGTCAGAGCCATCTATTCCATAAAGCTCAGCTAAGGTCCTGAAACGCGGTCCCCACTCATGCAGAAAGTCATAGTCCAAATTAGAGGCAGTCGAGGACGAGTCCAAAGAGCTGAGGGAACCAGCGAAAGATTCTGATCCCTCATAGCCATAGATGTGTAACGTATCATAGGGAATTCCATCCCGGTCGTGATCTGCCTCATCCTTCTTCACCTCGATCATCACGGCCATGTCACCCTTGCATGCAGGGGGTTTCTTTACCATGGCATAGAGTGAAGGGCCAGGGGCGGGCTGAAAGCTGCCGTCGTGGCAGGCGGAGGTCAGAATGGAGACATCGTAACCGTTTGTGTCCATCTCTCCTCCACCCTCCTCATCGTATCTCACAAGCTGCTCGTGGATCTCACCAGATGACTTGCCAAGGGCGACCAAATCATCTTTCTGATAGCGTCTCCGCAGTACAATGAGGATGACGATGACTGTTAAGATAAGAGAAATAGACACACACTGTAAGTGTTTCAACAAATTTAAGATTGAAAATCGACAAACGGGGTTGCCAGAATTTTACCATTAAAAATACACAAAAAAAAAACATTTCAGGCAGAGCTTAGTATTGGACGATACCATACTTACAAATAAGTCTAATTGTACTCACTATGGTAAACTGAAGTATTCTGTAATATATTACAGTATTACTATAGTAAATACTACAACATATTGTAGTGTACAGTTTAATATAGTTTCTGTGTATTAGAAAAATTTGGTTTATTTTGTAGATTTCAATTCTGAACATGGCACAGCATCGTGTGACACTACTTGGTATTGTAATACTTCAGCTGGTGTAGTATCGTAAAATATGTGTATGGTACCGTGACAACCCTAGTAGGTGGCTGCAATTTTTTACTGAGTCAGTGAACCATTCGACCGATTCGTTCAAAACAGCTGATTTACTCAAGAACGAAGCAAGTGTTTTGATAAAAGACTCACTGAATCATTATCTTGTTCGAGTCATTCAAAACATGGATGGCAGATGTAAGTGTTTAAATGAACGTTAATGTTCATTTCTCACTGCATACAATACTAAAATAGAGCGGCATCGCCAGTATTTTAAAGCTTTAGCACTGCCATGCTAACGTAGCACCGGTACACCGTGCAACTCTGCTTAGTATTGTACACAGACACACTTCTGGGTACAAAACACTAACATACTGTAATTGTACTTCAACTAAATAATAATAATATTATGTAAAATTCAAAATGTCATTGCAAAAGTAGGTTTCTTTCTTCCTTCCTTCCTTCCAGAATTCTGTATTAAATCCGACTGATGGCATAACTGGTAAACAGCATAAGGTGGAGTCCATGTGAATTTCAAAATAACTCCAGTGTTGAAAAGCACGTCTTATATCACCCTAAGGAATACTTTAACACCTCTGTAACTGACTGCAGATCAGTTGCCTTTACATTATCATCACCCTTGTCTTGTTTCTCACCTCTGGACGTGCACACTCACAATTCAACCTCAGCTGTGGTGCACACATGCAAATGAAATGTCTTCAGCTCATCAAATATAAACGTAGAAATACAGACATAAATGTAGCATTACAAAAATGGTACAAAGTTGATTTATTTGACTGATTTATTTATTTACGCATTTATGTACTTCTTGATTTTATTTATAGTCATTTTTCGTCCTCCATAGAACATAAATGTGTCTTTGATTGTGGCATATATGACAGTAATTTATGTATTATGTGTTTTACGAACAAGGAGTAGAAACACATATAACACTGCAATAGCAGACAGAAATAAACTGTGAGTCTTGTAAATAAGACGCATGCACTTACCCAAGATTGTGACAATGCAGAGTAGAATGGCTAAGAGGGCACTGACGCTCACTCCAGTCTGGGCATACGCCCTGCAGTACTCTGCCCTCCGCCCCGACTGGCACGTGCACACTTTAATGTGAAGGGAGTTTATGCTCTTTTGCTCTGGTGTACCTCCATCTGAGATCTCGATGTCAACCACATGCTCCACCGAGCGCTCTGTACTGAAACCTCCCTGCTTCAGCACAATGCTTGCAGTGTTATCTACAACAAATATAAATCGAGATGTATTAATTAATGACACTTATACTGATGACGTCCACCACAGGTGCAAACTAATGATTTTCATCAGCAGTGCTATTGTTGTCACTGGACTTTTATTTTTCTGTTGATGTTCGCAGTGAAATGTTGCTGAGATCCTTGTGCCAACTCAATGCAGCAAGGCCTAAGAATATCACATTTCACACAATAGTAGGAAAAGTAAATCCACACTCGGGCATTCATGTGACTTGAATTGAAATGCACATAAAGCACATTTTGAAAAAAGTTTGTTGTAAAACGCAACTCTATTTATGTCACAGTGTTACAGAATAATACATTAGTATAGATAAAAATGTTTGTATTCATTAATAGAAGCATAACATATGTCATTTAAATAATACATTTTATTCCTTATAAATTTAATAGTATTTAATTCTGTAATCTCTGTTTATAGTAAGAGACATCTGTATATTATGGTCATAGTATATATCCATCTGTTAATTTCTGTTTATAGTAAGAGACATCTGTATATTATGTTCATAGTACATATCCATCTGTTAATTTCTGTTTATAGTAAGAGACATCTGTATATTATGGTCATAGTATATATCCATCTGTTAATTTCTGTTTATAGTAAGAGACATCTGTATATTATGGTCATAGTATATATCCATCTGTTAATTTCTGTTTATAGTAAGAGACATCTGTATATTATGGTCATAGTACATATCCATCTGTTAATTTCTGTTTATAGTAAGAGACATCTGTATATTATGGTCATAGTATATATCCATCTGTTAATTTCTGTTTATAGTAAGAGACATCTGTATATTATGGTCATAGTATATATCCATCTGTTAATTTCTGTTTATAGTAAGAGACATCTGTATATTATGGTCATAGTATATATCCATCTGTTAATTTCTGTTTATAGTAAGAGACATCTGTATATTATGGTCATAGTATATATCCATCTGTTAATTTCTGTTTATAGTAAGAGACATCAGTATATTATGGTCATAGTACATATCCATCTGTAAATTACTTCTATTATATTTATTTATGTAACTTATGCAACCATTGTATATCCTGCACTTGCTACTTTTGCACTTCTGGTTAGACCTAAACTGCATTTCGTTGCCTTGTACTTGTACATGTGTAATGACAATAAAGTTGAATCTAATCTAATCATAGAATGGAATCTTAGATTTAAAGCACCTTGCTTTACGCTTGTTGTTCTTTTGTGCCAGATTACACTAGAACCAGTAAGGTAGATATTCTCCTTTACAACAATAACTAAAGGTAAATCCTCCTAGTTGTAAATCTGGTAGATGTTAATATCTAATCTGTATTTAGAACTGTATTTTTGATATATATTTCTATTCTGTTTCTATACATATTTCTATTCTATTCTGTTCTATTTCTATTCTGTGTTATCTGTATGCACCTAGGGTCTGAGAGTAACGCAATTTCAATCCTCTAGATATATGTACTGTACATGTGGCAGAATTGACAATAAAGCTGACTTTGACTTTGATATTATGATAATACTCTTTGGCTTCTCATTTTATTGATCAGTTTACTCACCTTGGTTGTCATGAAGGGAAAAGTTAGAACTCTTTTTTGCCAGAGTAAAGCGGAATCTGCCTGAATTCTCATCCTGGTCATAGGCACCAATAGTTCCAATGACCTGCAAGAGATTAAAGGTAATACATGAAGGTGTGTGGAAAATATTTCATTATGTAAAAAAGTGAATTATGGACTTGATTAACTAATTGATGTTATTGAGTTATTTCTTACCGTGCCTGGTTTGTCACTCTCACAAACATACACGTAACTCCCATTAGTTAGTTCCGGCACATTGTCATTTATGTCAAGAACCTTCAGATGAACCATTGCATAGGATTTTTGACCTGGAAATATATAGAGAATATAAAGTTTTCACCTTGTGTATTTTTTTCACTTTTATTATTATTACTTTATATTACACTATTTTTTGATTCTATCAGAGGTGAACAGGATGGGTTTAATAGTTATTAATACATAATCAGAAATCACATTCTATGCATTGATGTAGCTAAAGCATGTGATCTTTGGTTATCAGCGAATTTAGGCGGTGCTATTTTAACAAATCATACAGCCATAGAACATATTAAAAGACCATTTCAAAGACCATTTTCAGTTTATCTGAATTTACTATTTATAGGTATCTGTTTAGATAAAATAATCTAACTACTAACAATGTTTCTCCCAAATTTAAAATCAAAATATTGTTTCTTTGTGCATTTGCCGAAAATGAAAAAAAAAACAGGTCAAAATAACAGAAAAGATGCTCTGTATTCATTCATATTCACTTTAAAGCAATACAACATTAATATTAGTACATGCATTGAGGAAAAGTAAAAAAACAATTATGTGATAACCTCAAATAAGCTTATGTGAATTTTTTTGTATCTCAATTTTCATTTGTCTTGTCTCTTGTCAGTCTTTCACATTGCTGTTGGAGGACATTGTCACTCCTAAGGTTTTATTTTGTAGAAATTTAACAGACACTGGACTGGAATGACCCCCAAACATCTAGAAATGCTGATAAAATGAACATTTTAAATGGTCTCTTCATTTTTTCCAAAGCTGTATATACAAATAAAACTGAAATGACAATTGACCAAAGCAGAACACAATTGTACACATAGAACATTTAAGTGGGTAATATGTAAGTTGTATATATCATACCATTTACTACATCTTCCTGTGCTATAACTTGGCAAGTGTATGAGGATTCTTGCTCCCTATCCAGTTGTTTCTTTAAAGACAGATGTCCTTGTACGGGATCCACAGTCACAGGGCAGTGTGGTTCTTCAATAGAATACCTAGAGGCATCATAGAGCAACATTAGCTTAAACCACAGTCTATTTTTCTGTGTACAATCGTTGACAAACATACAGTAAAGCTTATACCTTATTTTGTGACCAATTTTATCTGGATCTCTTGCTGAGACGGCTCCAATGATTGGATTCTTATAAGCACCTTCATAAACACTGAACTTGTATTCTGTTTGGTTAAAAACAGGTGGTTCGTCAACATCGATTACATTGATGAAAACTTGGGCTCTCTTTAGCATGCCGGGACCTTGGTTATCTGGAGATTTTGAAACTGTGTGCTCGTCCACAACAACATTGAAGGTGTAGGTCTTAACTGTTTCGTAGTCCAGAGGCTATGATTGATTTAAAAGGAAAATAAGCTTCAGATAAGAACTAAAAATGTGGATAACACCAGGTAACAGTAGTAAATCTTTCAATACTTACCAGTTTGAGGCTAAGGATGCCATCTTTCTCATTATTTCGTCTAATGCCAAACACTTCATTATATGTCTGCTGTAGAGTAAATGTTGGGTCTTTGTTTTGTATCTCATCTTTGTCCTCCACTTCTAATATGCCAATTTCAGATCCTAGTTTTGTGTCTTCTCTCACATTAAATTGGTATTTTCCTAAATGAGAAAGTAACATTCTGTTGATGTTTACTTTGAAAGGCATACTAGACTGCTTTTGAAGTTTTAAAGTTTAAAAATCCTCTTGCCTGTCTTGAAGGTGGCAATGTTGTCATTGATATCAGTAATGTTGATGGTCACTATGGTTGTAGCAGAATTTCCTTTATCTGATCCTGGCATATCTTTGGCTTGTACTTGAATCTGATACTGATTCTGTTTTTCGCGGTCAAGCGTGTCTTTTCTGCTTGTGATGACACCTGAGAATGAAGAAATTAGGACTCATATTAAATACTTCAAATTTCAAAGGTCAGTTATAAATACATTAAACTGTTGTAAAGGTCATTTACTGTCATGGTTCTGCCCGATCTGTCTTGTAAATTCCTAGAGCCTTGTGGGCAGGGCCATGACAGTGCCATGTCTCTGTGTTTGTTACTCGTGGAAGCGCGTGGCCTGGGCGTGGTGCGCCCGTGTCACGCGCTCTCCGGTCTTGCGTCATGACCACGCCCCCCGGATACTTCCGCGATCCTGCCCTCCTTGTTTATGTCTTGTTTTCATGATCTAGTGGGCAGGATTGCGTCAGTATCTTGTCTTTGTGTTTACGTTCTGTGGGGAGACACGCGGCTCGGGCGCTTCCGCCTTTTGCCGCGTGTTTTCATGTCGCGCGTCTTAGCCCCGCCCCCTTGTTCTCCGGTAAGCGATCCATCTGTGTTTCATGCATCACAGCTGTCCCCGTGTCATTATCCCTTGTTTGTTACCCTATTTAAAGCCCTCGTGTTCATTGTCCTGTGCTGGTTCGTTTTGTAAAGTTAGCAAGATTTGTAATACCCATGTTAGTCTTTGTGAAACCGTGTGAGTACGTCCGTGTTTTGCCTTGCCCTGTCCTGGTTCCGTGTTTCAGTGTTTTAGCTTTTTGGTTTCTGTTTTGCCCCCCCCTGTGGGATGTTTTAGTTTGACAGTTTTATCAGTGTGTTTAAATTCTAGTTATTTTCGTTCTGTTCTCCCCATCGTGGGTGTTTGTTTTGTCATTTATAATAAAAGCCCTTTTGTTACCCCTGCACTGCTGCCTGCATCTGGGTTCTGTCCTCCATTCATGACAGAACGAACCAGCCATAGAAGAACCCAGCGGGCAGCGCACTTCTCCGAGGCTGAGCAGCGGAGTCGAGAGGCGTATGTGCTTTTCGGGATGCAACAGAGGGGCGCCGACCTGTTCGACTTTGCCGAGGAGTTCGCAGCAGTCGCTGACACCACCGAATTCTCGGAGGCGGAGCTCAAGGTGGTATTTAACACATGTGTGGATGAGCCCCTTGACCCCTCCGAGATGCGGCTGCTGCGTTCCCGGAGCTTTGCCGAGCAGGTCCGGTTCGCCTACTTCCGGGGCGACCCCGAGGCACCAGCCTGGCCCTTGGCTCCACCCCCTCTTCCTACCATCCCGGAGGACTGCGTCGTGGCTGTGGCAGCCATGGGAGACTCTGCCATCCCCACCTCTGCTCCCGGGACCCAACCTGGATCTGCCTCCTTGCGGGGGAAGCATGGGAGGCGCCCTTCGTGGGACTCCCCATCTGACTCCTCCGCCACAGAGGCACACACGGCCATCCCCGGACCGTCTCTGCCAGCCGCTCTTCCGGCCTCCCGGGCCAAGAAAAAGAAGCGGCGGAAGCAAGCCCCGGGCCTGGTCACGACCCACCAGGTCTCCGCGCCGGTCCAGCCGGCCACCCAGGTCTCCGCGCCGGTCCAGCCGGCCACCCAGGTCTCCGCGCCGGTCCAGCCGGCCACCCAGGTCTCCGCGCCGGTCCAGCCGGCCACCCAGGTCTCCGCGCCGGTCCAGCCGGCCAACCAGGTCTCCGCGCCGGTCCAGCCGGCCAACCAGGTCTCCGCGCCGGTCCAGCCGGCCAACCAGGTCTCCGCGCCGGTCCAGCCGGCCAACCAGGTCTCCGCGCCGGTCCAGCCGGCCAACCAGGTCTCCGCGCCGGTCCAGCCGGCCAACCAGGTCTCCGCGCCGGTCCAGCCGGCCAACCAGGTCTCCGCGCCGGTCCAGCCGGCCAACCAGGTCTCCGCGCCGGCCTCCCAGCCGGGCTCCCAGGTCTCCGCGCCGGCCTCCCAGCCGGGCTCCCAAGTCTCCGCGCCGGCCTCCCGGCTGGCATCCCCTGGAGGGGGAGGCCAACCTGCCAAACCCCCTCAGACTCCCCGGACACGGGTCTCGAGAGCCCCTAAGACTCTCACCCCCAAGACTGTCCCTCATGTGTCTCCCTTGTCATGTCCCCCAGTACCTGGACTTTTTGTGCCTCCCCCTCCTCTGCAGTTAATGTTATTTTTGTTGTCTAACCCCAACCCTGTTATTGTTTTATCTGTCTTGCCTGTTATCTGTTCTGTTTTATGTATTTGGTGTCTGTCTTTGTGCCTGTCGGTGTTTCCCCAGTCATGTCCCCCTTGAGGCCGCCAGGTGGCGTCCCTTAAGGGGGGGGTACTGTCATGGTTCTGCCCGATCTGTCTTGTAAATTCCTAGAGCCTTGTGGGCAGGGCCATGACAGTGCCATGTCTCTGTGTTTGTTACTCGTGGAAGCGCGTGGCCTGGGCGTGGTGCGCCCGTGTCACGCGCTCTCCGGTCTTGCGTCATGACCACGCCCCCCGGATACTTCCGCGATCCTGCCCTCCTTGTTTATGTCTTGTTTTCATGATCTAGTGGGCAGGATTGCGTCAGTATCTTGTCTTTGTGTTTACGTTCTGTGGGGAGACACGCGGCTCGGGCGCTTCCGCCTTTTGCCGCGTGTTTTCATGTCGCGCGTCTTAGCCCCGCCCCCTTGTTCTCCGGTAAGCGATCCATCTGTGTTTCATGCATCACAGCTGTCCCCGTGTCATTATCCCTTGTTTGTTACCCTATTTAAAGCCCTCGTGTTCATTGTCCTGTGCTGGTTCGTTTTGTAAAGTTAGCAAGATTTGTAATACCCATGTTAGTCTTTGTGAAACCGTGTGAGTACGTCCGTGTTTTGCCTTGCCCTGTCCTGGTTCCGTGTTTCAGTGTTTTAGCTTTTTGGTTTCTGTTTTGCCCCCCCCTGTGGGATGTTTTAGTTTGACAGTTTTATCAGTGTGTTTAAATTCTAGTTATTTTCGTTCTGTTCTCCCCATCGTGGGTGTTTGTTTTGTCATTTATAATAAAAGCCCTTTTGTTACCCCTGCACTGCTGCCTGCATCTGGGTTCTGTCCTCCATTCATGACATTTACATTTTGCATTTATTTATTCAGCACATGATTTTATCTGAAGCGACTTAAAAATGTAAGAGCTTTTAACATTTTGCCTATTATTTTTTTTTAGTTACCAAATGCTTACCTTCATCATTGATTTGGAAGATGTTAGTCCCATTTAGAAGCTTGTATTCAATCTTTCCATTTTGAGTGGTTGGATCATCAGCATCTGTTGCTTTTACTGTCATCACAGAAGTTCCTATTTCATGGTAATACAGACATTTTTAGAGTTAATTTAAAAGAATAAAGTGGCCATTGATGAATAAGAACTATTGTAGTTAACCAAACCATAGCAGATGCCCTTACAAAAAGGGTTCAATGGAACCACGGCAGTGTAATTGTTTACATTGGTAAAGCAATGGTACTTTGGTATATACCTTGAAAATAAATGATCCCCATATTCATGTACCATAGTATTTAAAATTGTAAATATATAATATCATGGTAGTTTGTAATTGAAGTTATAAATAAGTTATAAGTCTACCTTCTCTAGATGATTCAGTGATGGATCCAGAGAGCGCAGGTGGAAAAACAGGTTCACTGTCATTGATATCAAGCACCACAATTACAAAAGGCTCATCTTTATCAAGCTTTTGCTTGGTGTGAATGTTGATGAGTGAAGCTGAGAGTTTGTAGATGCTCTGCTTTTCCCGGTCCAGCTTTGCATGGAAAAGTATATCTCCCATGTCATTGACAGTAAACTCGGTATTGGCACCTTGCCCTGAGAGGATATATCGTGCGGAATCACTATAAAGTGTGTTATCCAGCTGAAAAAAGACAAAAAGTTCAGATTAGTAAAATGTATTATTCACCAATATTGTTACAAGTGTTAAATGCAGCTCACTTATTTAAAGAGTACATTCCATGAGATCATCAAACTGACATTTCATGCAGTGTGTAATGTTGCCGTGTTTGAAAGTAAGCAGTCTGCCAAGTTGTAAATCCGAAAGTGAATAAATAAGTTATTGATAAATAAGTTAGCTTGCTGTTTTCCTCAATTGTAAGTCGCTTTGGATAAAAGCGTCTGCCAAATGAATAAATGTAAATGTAAATGTAAATGTTATTGGCTTGGAAAAAAAGGAGTCGACTCTGAATCACGCGAACGAGTCGAGACCTAGTCCGATTCTCTAACCGCCGTGTATCTACGTCACTAGAAATAGTCCCCGCCTGCCCGCGAAAACTTGAACACACGCACTAAACCAATTACAGCAGACTGGACCATCTGACCAATCACATCAGACTAGCCATCTGACCAATCACATCAGACTAGACCATCTGACCAATCACATCAGACTAGACCATCTGACCAATCACATCAGACTAGGCTAGTGGAAAGGTGGAAAAGCGCAGAAAGGCACAGAATGAATCATTTGAGAATCAGTCAAGAAGTAAGGTAATAATAACTGTTTATTATTACGAAATAATAGTGTTTTACACCATGTATGTACATAAACCTGTTGTCAGACACTCCATAAACCAAAGTAGGCCCTTAAAAATCACAAGCTATTTACCCTTTAACTTTCCAATTACTCTGTAATACATTTAGATTAAGTAACAGATTATTTACATTCAATTGATCATAGTTTGGACCATTTACCTTTCCAATTTTTTCCCCTGAAGGATGTGGAGCTGTTTCCTCATACACATAAAGTTTGTCCCATTTCCATGCTCTTTTATGTCTCTGGAGCACTTCACTGTACGTAGATGGAAGTTTTAAAGCTTGCTGGACATCCAATGCCATGCTTAGGGTACATAAAATGACTAAGAAACCTGCCCAAAAGCAAGGCTCAGTCATCTGCCTCCAGGCAGATTGTTTCATCATCTGAAATGAACAACAAAACCAATGTATACATGCATTTGTGAAAAAAGTAATTTAGCATTTCAAGAAAGAAAGAATGAAAAAAAAAGAAGAAAGACAGAAAAAATACATAATCCATAGTTATCTTGACTTGAAAATCCCCTTATTAAATTGTTCGGCTCATTAGTGTATTTCCTGTGACTTTTGAATGATGGGAAATAGCTCAACTCAACTAAAACTACTACTACATATTCTAGCCTACTATGTGCCGGAATCATCAGGATATTCCCATCCCTGATAACACACTTTAGCCTGATGGACCATTCTTATGTCAGACTCATTTAGATGATGATATTAAGATGAGGTGGATTATGCTTCTTAAGTGTCCCCGAATGGCTAAATCTTTGCTTCAGGCATAAACTCTTTATACACTCAAAATGATTACTTTCACATGAGGTATAAAATAGCTCATGCCATCACTTCAATGGGTACAGATTTTTAGGGGCATTGCCTGGGGAAAAAATGGATTATACAATTCAAGTTGATTTCTACTCAGAAAATTGGTTTATACATGTGGTTTCTTCTTTTAGTTAAAGGGCATCTAAATTCTAAATATTTTTTTGAAATATTTTGTATTTCTACAAGAAATCAGAAATCTAATTTTATTATTATTTGTTCAGTTTATATCATTTTTAAATGTTCTTTTTTAAGAAGCAGATTTTAAAGAATTTTTATTTTGTATATCAGGCCAAATCATTTTTGTATTTCACATTCACAGTATTGTGACGCCACTTACTGTAACGCTACTTCCAGTCCACTAATATGACTTGACACACAGTGTTACTGGAAGTAACAATACGACTTTTCTGTATTTGCTGTATTTTGTATGTTATAAATGAACACAGCTCCAAATTAAACAAAATAGCTGCCCAAATTGTGTCTATTTTGTTGTAAACCACCTTATTGTCTTTGGCCTAAAGATGGATTAAAGAAAGACTGATATTAATATGTGATAGTTCACTCAAAAATGATGTCATCATTTACTCACTCTCTTGTCATTTCAAAATTGTATGACTTTCTTCCGCAGAGCACAGAAAAAAATATATTTTGACGAATGTTGTTAACCGGCACCCATTCACTTGCATTGGTTTTGTCCATAGTAAATGGACAAATGGTAGAAGTAAATGGGTGACGCTGGTGTTCGGTTACAAACTTTTTTCAAAATCGCTTCTTTTGTGTTTTGGGAAAGAAAATGACAGAGTTTTTATTTTTGGGTGAACTGTTACTTTAATGCTTATATTAAGTACAACAACATTTTACTTGATATTGCTTAAATATTCCAGACAGTTTCCAAATTTGTCAAGATGTATTTTGATTTATTAAAAAAGTATTAGTGGTCAGATC
The DNA here is from genome assembly GCA_026939265.1 of Oreonectes daqikongensis. Taxonomy (NCBI): domain Eukaryota; kingdom Metazoa; phylum Chordata; class Actinopteri; order Cypriniformes; family Nemacheilidae; genus Oreonectes; species Oreonectes daqikongensis. Next base: position 3,258,429 of record JAOTQM010000343.1, on the reverse strand, counting down.
ATTTTCATTAATATCCCAAGAAGAATACACCTCTATCCCTTGATGAAACATTTTACTTTGAAATAAATGTAGTGCTATCAAGCCTCATTATAATCACAGGTGATTGACACTGACAAAACAATTTAGTTCTGTTCTAACATGTGACCATCTTTCAACAGCTCACCATAACTATCAATGAAACGATTAAAAGATTAAATCGTAGATTAAAATAGGTTTAATCACAGAGCCGCAGCTTTCAGCAATCTGCAGTCTGCCTACTCTGTCCTCCAGGAAATTCAGCCTGACATATACCAGATCCCCCCATCTTTCTATCTTCCATGTCACAAGCTATAGAAACCTGTTAAATGTGTCACTGTCTGAAGTGTCTAAATGCACCTGTTCTCACTTCTTTTTCTCATTCTATAGTTTGGCACGTTCACAGTTTAACTTTGTCGTGCCACAAAATGTCAAGCTTAACAGGATGATATAGTATTTATAGCATGTTCATCAACTTTGTCTTGGTACTCACGTTAAGAAAAACCTGTAACTATTTGTGTGGAGAACCAAGAGACAGATGGTGTAAGGATTTATTATTGTTTCTCTGTCCCCAAGTAAACGTAACATCCTGATAAGTTCAAAATCTTCCCATGTGGATTCAGTGTCCTGGGAATTTCTTTACCATTGATCCAAGAAGCATTATTCAATTCTGATTATATAGTTTATTTAACAGTATGTCCTTTTTTAATTTACCATGAGAACACGCTTTCAATGTTTGAAACCTATTTACATTTACCTGAACTTAACTCGATCACTAGAAACAAAAAAATCACTTACCGAGTTATCTTCTTCGATTCAACTATTCCACCAGTATGTAAATTAGCAAAGTTATATATCCTTCTCACTTTCAGATCAATGTTGCCTGTTGTCCAGCTGCATGTGAACCTGTCTGAGCTCCCACAGAGCCTCACACCAGACAATCAGGCCACTCCAGTGGCAAAAGTGATCAGCCCAACCCAGCTGTTCCTCTTCCTGTTATTGTCCCTGCCTCTTTAGCCCAGCTCCAAACCTCTCTCTGGAAAATCAGATAACATTTGAAGCCCCCCGACCATCAGTAGCTCAGCGAGGCAAGCGAAGCGCTACGCTTCTGAACGAGACAGCGAACGAGACAGAAGCAGGGAGCGAACGCGAGAGAGCGACTGAGGGGGCCGGAGGTGGGAGAATCATTAAATTCCAGCTTACCCCTCTGTGATGAAAACAGAATGAGGAGAGCAAAGTGATTCATTATTCAAACCTATAGAATAAAGAGCACGATAAAGAGGTTAAAGGAGTTAAAGTAATCCCAAGAGATTTTCCCCAGAGTGGTATTAAATTTTTCAGAGGCGTTGACTGTCATATCTGCCTATGTGATCTTGTCTAAACTAGTAAGTGAGTAGGGGTGGGAGGCTTTGGGGGGCGACTCGCGTTTTCGGCAGAGGGTTGAGTTTGGGGACTGGGACTTGCGGCGAATGTATGTATCTGTCAGATGTGCTTAGCGTTTTTCCCTATTTATCTAAGTGGAGAGAGTCAGTTTAGTAGGATTAGTTGCACAGAAAAACCAAGCCTTTCTGACAGGAGACCTAAGATAAATACCCCAGGGTGCTTAGAAAGGCAACTGCAGAAGTGCAGCCCTGCCTGACATTTGCTTTTGTTTGTTTGCTCTGTGGGTTTGGAGGGGATAGTCTTATTTCTTTGAATATGTCCATTGCCCTTCACTTTGACATATTTCTCCATGCCGTGCCTCTGGTAAAACAAGTGCATATGACCTTTAAACCTTTATAGACCCTTATTCGCTTTAAACCACCCTCCGGAAGTTTACTTCCAATTTGGTTGGCTTTACTGCTTTGCGTTGAATTTCTTTTGAAATGTAACAAATAAATGAATGAAAGAATTCTGACTGTATCAAATGTACGAGATGTGTCAAGCCAAAGTCTTGTGAATTATTTCGTAACAATACTGTTTCTTATAACTGTGGAAACCGACTGGTGGCCATTAGTTGACATGTTTTGAACACCTTAGAAGTTGAAAACCGTTGGTCCCCAACATTCTTTAAAATATCTTCTTTTGTGTTCTGCGGAATAAAGAAAGTCATACAGGTTACAAATGCCAGAGGGTGAGTAAATAATGACAGAACTAAGTCAATTACTGATCGTAGCTTTTACCCATCATCATCAGGAGAACTGCTTACGTCTCCTCCAGCGGCGTTTAACCCTGCCGCTGTCCGGCAGACATTCTTAGCTCGGTCACCCACCACACAGCACGAGGCAGTGGACGCCCTGTGAAGTGTGTGCTTTAAAAATAGCAGGGTTCTTGTCGTCTCTCATTTGCCCCGGGTGAGCAGCCAAGCGCGTGGAGGCCCTCAGAGAAAGCTGAAGTACAGCACGTTTGAGCCGTTCGGACTGATTTTAACTAGACGTTAATGCTCACTTAACGTGATCCTAAATCCACCCTCGGGCATATTCGAGACGAAACAGAAAGCCCTCTCTCCACTTTATTCTTATGAAGAAGGGACCTCTTTAAAAATGTGAACATAATAATCAGTGCAAAATTTGTTTGCTGCCATGTTTTGGATGAAGCAATGAGAGTGTAAAAGTCTGTAATTTTTAGAACAGGGAACATCCTTCAGTCTCAGTCTCACAGCGATACGGCAATACCAGTGAAAATTAGTTTTAATAATGAAAGGCAAAGAACCCAGTTGAAAGAGAAGTGCCTGAGGAATATTCATGGAGCACACTGTGTTGTTTGAAGGGGTTCAGATAAATTATGCAGTATGAGAAAAACAATGACATCACAATTGAATATTCAAGATTAGTGTAATGTTGTTTTTTAGGTTTAACTGTCTGTATTAGACATTATTGTACAATTAGGTTAAAAGAAATATCGTTTTTTTGGTAAAATAAACATTTACATATAATCAATATATATATATACAAGAATTCTGTATTTTGTTGCCTCAAGGCAACATTGTAACGAAAATGAAACAATGGATTTTTCTTATGCAAAAAATAAAAATATTTGTTTAAAACATTAATTTCCATTGTCAAACCAACCAGCTCAAACAAATACATTAATCTATTTTGTAATATATTACATTAAATCAGAAATCAAATCAGAAATTAATATCCACATGTCTCCTTTGGGCAACACTGGAAAATTCCAGAGAAAAAAATCTTCAAAAATGTAATAACACAAACATATCAAAGCAGTGCACACGCTTTGCTAACTTTCGCAAAAAAGTGCTTTTTTTTCAGAAGACATTTTATCACTACATTCAATCAGACAACTAGACTAACAGAGCCAGTGCTGGCTATGTAAGAGCATCTCCAAACAACCAGTACGTATTTTTGATGTTAAGATCTAGGAAGAGACGACCTGAAGCAGAAAGCTTCAGAAAATACAGTGGAGATGCAAGAAAAAACAGAGCTGGCGATACTTTCATGTGGCTTTCCTCACACTCACATGTTGAATTCATTAATTCCCAGAACATATTCCCTTTAGGTTTAAGGACTTGAGAGAGTTAAAATTGCCAGAGAGTTTCATCATAGGCCTACTTGCCCTTCATACCTTTTTCAATAACAAAGGGGGAGACATATTCTAGGGTATGTAATCACAGTAGAAGAATTGCTTCACGGTAGAAGAAAAAAAGGGGAAGGAAATCTGATTTAGCAAATATTATTTCAAAAACAACATGGGTTTTCACATCATTTTAATTGTAACATCACAACAAAAGCGTATCAAACCGCAGTGAGTTGAAAGAGTTCTATCCCTGCGTTTGAGTTAAAAAAAAAATACACGCTAGCGTGGTTCCACATCAGTGGCATGCTACCAGAGTGAAATCACACGGAATGAATCACGTTACGTTTTTATCGGTGATGTCACAACACCATGTACGGTACTGTATATAAAGTATCCCACCCTCTGTGATTAGTAATGCAAGCATCAAAGCTTCTGTTCTCCCCTCCTACACCTTTCCAGAATGGAGAGGTCTGTTAATCTCATCACTTCAATCCTAATCAAGCAGCTCCAGCCTGCAGTAATTTCCGTAACGCCAGCCCCGGCTTCCTCCCAGACCCAAACTAATCTTTGGCTCATGTCCTGTGTTTAAACCTTCAGAAACATAGCTGCGGAGGCTTGGACCAGCAGCCCTGCACTTTAAATCACTACACAGACTTTGCTAACCGATTACACACACACGCTACTAAAAGACAGAGAAGCCCAAACTAAAAGCGTATCTCAGACACCCTGGTGTCTTGACAGGTAATTGGAGACAAATTTGGATTCGGAAAACTTTTTTTATTTAAATTTTATAACGCTTGCTATAATTCTATTTTTTATAGAATAGATACATGCATGTCTCGCACAGAGACTCATGTTAATGTGTGAACTCTCAGGAGTGAAAAGGAACAAAAGTTCTGCACTGGCCAGCTGTGTAAGATCCATGGGATTTCCATTCTGTCAACAGGAAACTCAAGGTTAGGGGTTTCAATGAGGATGTTGCTACTGTTTCAATTGGAGGAAGTGAATTGACCTAAGGATGAATAAGCATTCCTCAGCCCGAAGTAAAAAACGTCATTCTAGTTCACTGGGGATGTTAAACCCATCTAGGTTTTTTGCACCCAATCAGCAAATTTCACTTTGATTTTTGCATTATTCTACAGAAGCATAACAGAAATGACTGAATGAAAATCCAATTCGTTTCTGTTTCATTGCAGTTCACTGCACAGGAATAATCAGCCTTTTCTGTACCCTTTAATTAATAGCTTGCTGATATAATAAAAAGTAAGACGATTAGACACATGATAGAAGAAAAAGAAAGCTTTATTTATTTATCTGATCCCTTGTACACCCTGTTTATCTGCTTATGCTTCCACTAGTAGCTTTGGTATAATCTTTAGCCTTAAGAACCAATTTAGTGGCCCAGTCATTGAAAACAGTGTTCTGGACCTTCCATCTGGGCTTTGGGTAATAGGGGGGCATGTTGTTGAACAAGACCCCCCATTGCCCTGCAAATCTGCATCTTTATATATTTCTTTCTCTCAACCAACCCTAAACCTCGCGTTGTTACCACCTATGCTATAAATACACAATATTCTCTCTGACGCCTCAAGTTGCAGACAATGTTGCTATAAAGAATTTAATAAAGATGGCTGAACATCAGTTACAGCTTAAAATAGCAAACCTAACAGACTGCTATCTTCCCCTCCCTTCTCCATGCATTTGATTCTGTTTCACCATGTTCAGAAAAAAGCATTTGCTTTACAGAATCAATGGAATCTTGTGATGTTCAAAAAAAAAGGTGAATGACCTTGCAGAGAATGGGACCTCAGAGTACACGCTTCACATGACAGTATTTCCAGAATGTTCTCATAACTCTCCGATACTGACACATTTTGAGGAAGCTCTCGCTGAAGGGCCTCATTTACCGCTCCCAAGAACTGAATCAGTGCAATTCGGTGACTGTGATATTGCTCTAAAAAGCCACTGTAACCCCTGAGTCGCCTGCTGGTAGCTGGTTGTCTTCTGAGAGAAAGTCATTTCAGAGCATTTTGCCTTATAAAAGATAGACAGGAGGATCGGCTCACATATCCCTTAGAGAGGACTTTCTAAGCCTGTTATTACTGGGAGGGGGATCCATTTAATGTTATCACGGAAATCCACCCTTTCCCACACCTTCATAGTGGTTTGCATGCTTTGAGTGATGTTATCAGAGAAAATGATTTGTCTGTCATAAGCTAGCCCCATGCACTTTAAAATTATTTCAATTTGTAAGCAATGTTACTGACAGAGATGATTACAGCCACATACAAATTGTATAACAAAAAAACAAACAAAAAAAAGCTCTATTTTTTGGTAACTACTGTATGTCCTTGAACCCAGAATGGGAGGTAAAAGCTTTATAGATTAAGGGGCAATCATGCAAAATGGCTGTTGGCTTTGTTAAACAGCTGCAGGCTAAGACTTAATTGAATATATATATTATATATAGTGGAGAGAGAGAGAGAGAGAGAGAGAGAGAAACATTTTTGCTATGAGGTGTCAGTGCTACCCACTGTGCCACAAATAAACATATACATCTCTTAAAATATAGAGCGTAAACACTTAAATCCTCAAAGAAAAAAGCTTACAGGGATAGTTCACCCAAACATGAAAATTCTCTCATTATTTACTCTCCCTCTTGTCATTTTAAGCCTGTATGACTTTCTTTCTTCTGCAGAACACAAAGGAAGATATTTTAAATGACCAATAACAGAAAAACGGTGGTACCAATTCCCTTCTATTGTATGGACACAAAACCATTACAAATCAATAGGTAACACCATTGTTCCTTTTTTTCAGTTTGAACACATTCAGAATGTTTATTTTTGGGTGAACTATCACTTTAACCAAACTTCCATGCTAGAACAGAAACACCATTACACTGAACAGACTTCATTTGTTTTTAGCCCTTATTTTGAATGTGCTTCTTTACAAATTGACAAAGGAAAAGAAAGAAAAACAGACAAAAACAATCTGAAGCACTAAAGTCCAATTTACCCATTCACCATGAAGTTACAGCCATGCAAAACACAAGCTCTTAAATTATGTATGGCAAACATAGAAATAAAATTAAAACCACTCTCAGCATGCCTGTATCCTTGATTTCTGGTATGCTAGATAGAAGGGGTCTGAAAGAGGGTGCTACAAGTATCGCTATGAAGTATGTCAATAAACACAGAATCTTATCAACAAAGGCAAAACACACAGCTTTAGACAGCAGATTATTCAGGAAAACAGACCATCTATAGTATCTACTGTCTCCTTATATCTGTTTGTTTATCTATAAGACTGCATGCATATTTTTCTGATATTCAAATCAGCTCAATTTATCAGATGTTACTCTTCTCCAGGTGTGACGTTACACGTGGCTGAGTTCCTAAATCTTATTAATGATGGTAATCCCCACTGCTGGAGAGAAAGGGATTCTGGAGAATAGAAGTCAAAACAAATCAGTACAGAAGTACACGCACATGGCTATGTAAAGTGCGAGATTATCAAGGTTAAAAATCTAATCCCTTTATCCTTTTCATCTTCTGATTGCTTCACCAAAGCCACTTCCCTCACTTGCCGGAGTACACACCTTGCGACCCGCTTTTAGTCCAGATTAAGTGCGGCCCCTAATCCCATTCAGAGGATCTGATTAAACCGCTGTTTCCAGAGATTCTGTCACGCCAATTTATTTATTTTGTTCTAATGCTTTCTTCTCCCTTGTATCACTAACACAGATATAATCCCTCTTGTTCTCACTTGTTCTCCATTATCTTTTTAAAGTTCTTCTTGGTAACATTATGATAGTAAGAGCAGGAAAAATGCATTATCTGCTTCTTTTCATGGGCTATGATCACTGTGACAAACCACTCATTTTTTCACCCAACTCTTATTTGCTTTGAAGTTTAAACTAGGAATTTATTAAGTGGTATTGATGGCACATTGAACAAGACTGTAAAAGTAAAAAATTACTATGAGGGAAAAGAAAGGTGATGAGTTCAGTAAACACATATGCATACAGTAAATACTAAACAAATAGAACAAAATGATAAGCATTCTACGTTTGGCGAAAATTCTGTCATCACTATAAACCTGTATGAATTTCTTTCTTCTGCAGAACAAAAAAGAAGATATTTTGAACAAAAACCGTTGGTCCCCTTTGACTTGCATTGGTTTTGTGTCCATACAATAGAAGTCAATAGTGAACAATGGCTTTTGGTTACCAACATTCTTCAAAATATCTTCTTTTGTGTTCCGCAGAAGAAAGGTTTATAATGATGACAGAAATTTTGTTTTTTTGTGAACTACTCCTTTAACAAACAAATGTCTTTGTAAAAATCTTAATGTTGGCTCAACGCTTTAATAGCTTTTTGCCAAACCAGACATACATACACATAACACTATTGAGACTATTGATTTGTTCACCACCACCATAAAGGATTGTTTATCTGGTATGAACAGACAACTAAACTCAAGAAATCACATTAGAGATGTTCCTAAGAGCCTTTACAGCTCTGCATCACCATCTAGTGGACAATCTCTGTCCTGCGACATGAACATTATCAGTGCATTTTCTCACATTAAAGAGGAGTCGGACGGAGTGCTGGAAATTTAAAACATTGTAATTTCCTTGTAAACTAATAATCAAAGACTTCTACAAAGACAGTGATTAGCCTGCGAGTAACTATGTGTCTTCATCAAGGCTTCTCTGTCAGCTTCATTTTCACGGCCCTTGTTGGAGCATCTCCAAACGGCGCTGGCTGCCATATTTGAAGAGGCAGCGAGCTATTCTGTGTAATTATCACTGATGTGTACGCTTGCGGTGGAGTGGCTCGTTCCAAACTTGGATACCATTCAGAGACAGTTATCTGCATAAGCTCTTGGATATCACACAGACATATGCAGTTACGCACTTGCATACAAGCTTTCACACATACCCGCTCGCAGACAGAGCTGTGGATTAAGTTAATATGCGATATTAACTGACAAATTACTTTTTGATGTTCTGCATCGTGTTGCCATTTCTCTCTATGATCAGCTTTTCATCAGTGCTTACGCGCAAAACTTGTGTGTGTTTGCTGTTATTTTACTTATTTAGATCTCATATATGTTTATACTTTTACTATAGATTCATAAAAAAAGCAACTAATGGCTTTGAGACATTCTCACACCAGAACATCATTAGGCAACAAATTCATGTTTTGAGATGGTATTGTACCATGAACATCAAGGTCATGTGTCAACTCAAACTTGAAATAAAATCCACAAAGACCTCATTAATTCTAAAATAGCTAACTGTTTAATAACTCAAATGAGTGAAATAGTTTGTTTATGCGATTTCAGCTTTTGTATAAAAAGAAAACAACATAATTAATTTCATTAAAAGTAAACTGCCAAAGGAGCAACACTTTGTTAAATATGGGAGAAAAGCAGAAACATCAAAGTCAAGTCAGGTCACTTTCATCAGTCCAGAACTCTCATCAAAGAACTGTTAACCACAGAAACATACAGTAATCTTAGTCTTTAATTAACCAGATATCTTCTGGTTTGTCATCTGTAAGAACTGTTAGGGTAATGACATACAAAGTCATTAAAAAGCATTTGCTAAAGAACTAATGACTCTGTGATGTCTTTGAGACAGATGCTGTCGTAGTTTTGGAAAGTGCAGTACTTGTAAATAAAGCCATGGCAGTCTGCTATTTCTAATCCTATACGATTTATATAATAGGAATCATGATATGTTCACCATCCATATGCACTTACTCACACATACAAAATATGCACTTACAGTATAAATTCAACTTGGTCTACCGTCTAGCTGATTTTTGTATTTGTCCACTATGTTGTTTTATGTGTGCAGTTATCTGTCAGTGACAGCCAGTGGGACGTGTTTACTTGAGCTCAACAGGAGCTGACTCATGTCTGTACGTACATGTCACCTTTTTGTCACACAGTAACTGAAAGAAGACATGCTGATGAAACTCTGGGCCTTTACTGCTGCCAACCTTACTGATGTGCTTCCAGAAAGATCCTGTCAACTTCAGTCATGCTGCTGAAGTGAGATTCCGAACCAGTCGGAAAAGAACCTATGGGAACAAAAAATATTTCATAAAATATGTCCAAGCAGTAAATAGAGGTAGGGTTGTAGCAACAGATATCTAAAAGAAAATTAAAAAGGAGCAACTGTTTTTCACAGCACACACGTAAAGCAGAAAAGCTTTGTCGTCGCCACTGTGCTAGGTTCACATAGCACCAGAATATACTAGTTGTGAGTTTGTGGTCGTCTCAGCCTCAGTCAGACAGCAGCCTCATCCCACGGCCCACCCACAGTCTGTCTGCTAACCATATGATGCAAATTACACTGAAAACTTGAAAAGACAATCACGCTCTATCCTAACTGGGTGATACTACAGAACCTCTACAGAAGACCATTTTGTAATATAGAACTTAAAGTTGCTCTATATTATTTGGTTTGTTTTATTATAGTCCTAACTTTGCAGCAAGTTTTATGCCGTAATTTCGTTTTTTTTTGTCAGATTATATATCTCACTTCTAAACAACATGTAACAACAACAACAAAAAAAAGCATCAGGTAACCTTTTGATGTAGTGCAGTCAGACGTTTGGCAATGCAATACCATATTTGGAATGCTGAATGCAGTTTGGTGATGAAAGGTAGTGACACATAACCAAAAGACTTTCAAAATTTTTCAAGAAGTCTGGATAGTGAGTTCTTTTTATAAGTTCTGTATGAACAGATACAAAGTAGACATTTCTGTCATGGGATAAACTTAAAATGACACCCGTCTGTTTGACCACAAGTAGGTCTACACATTAATTGTATTTTCTAAGATGATTGTAAAAGACCCTACAAGTAAAAACAACTTACATTTACATTACATTTAAGCATTTGGCAGACGCTTTCATGCCATACATTGCATTATACATTTATTTCTGTGCAATCCTTGGGATCAAACCCATGACCTTGGCGTTGCTTGCTGGCGTTAGGCTACTCTAACCACTAAGCTACAGGAAAGCTATGACTATAACTTGAAAATGGTTTACAAAAAAATGTAATGATTGAAAACGACGATACGTACGATGATTGAAAACGATATATACGTACATTTCACTGAAGGAAAAGTTTTAGTTACATCATAGTTTTTAGGAACTACAAATATCTAAAGGTGTATTGATTTCTGATGGAAATGGCGGTCGTTTACTTACAGTGATTGGCTCATTAACCTGTCACTCAAGTGGGATAAGCCCGCCTCTCATGCTCAACAATTGAGTTGTGCAAACGAGCCTCAATCACAGTCAAGCGGGTAAAGTTTACGGACTAATTCACGTTACAAAGTAAACAACTTCCGTTCATTTTGTAATCAAAATGAACTTAACGTGAGTATGAGTACGTCGGTTTTTAGTAAGTTAAGTTGATCTTGGTTGATGTGCTCATCACGCGGAGGATTTTATTGATCCGAAAAGGTGACTATTAAAAGTTTAATCGCAAACATTCTCAACTATAATGTAAACAGGGTACAATTGTTCATGCATCGCTGTAGTTGTTATTAAAATGATTTAAAACATGAACTTGATGAGATTTTACCTGGTTTGAATTCGTATAAACACCTCTCATGGCTCTGAACGCAAGGTTACATAGAAACACTGTTGTGCCTTTACATAATTCTGCCTCATGGTGGCACCCTGCTGTTTTAGGGTGGTTGTCAAATCTTTATCTAATGTGTCTTGTTTAACAAAATAAACATGTGATTTAATTTTGTTGTTTAGAAATGGAGTAGTAGAAGCCCTGGAAAAAGAGCAAGTAAATATTATGGCAGTCTGTTTAGCAGCGTTTCTGCACCTGTCACTTAGAGCTTGTTGCATTTCCACATTTGACCACAGATTTGTGAAAAGGTTATCTGCCCAATGCAATGGCTACAGTATCACAATAGAGGGTTCTGCTACTGTGCTATATTATGACTTAAGTCAAATAAATAATACTTTATCCAGGCATGGAGCATTTTATAAAAAAGGCATTGGCAGATTTATTTTTATAAGAAAAATCTGTGTGCAAGTTGTCTGCGGGCCACTGCTTGTTTGCAGGCCTGTAAATAGCATTAGAACAGTAGAAATGCATGCATTAACAGTACACACGCATAATTCCTTTTCCTCCATGGTTACAGAGTACATGGCTTTACTTGATATATTCTGGATTACCATCTACTTATAGAGCTCACCGTGTCTGGATTTTCCTCAGCTGCCTCAACCGGCAAATCTAAAGGTAACATGTTACAAGATAAAAGAGTATGACAAACATAACTGTTTTTTGTTATTTTGCAAATCACCTCTGTCTTCCTGAAAACTCCATATTTTGTGATTTTTATAAATCATTATTATTAGTCACAAGTCACCCTTTATATTTGTCACTATGGTTTGCAAATATCTAACCAATATAAAGTATTAAAAAGTGCTTGTCAATTTAATTACATTTCCTGTAAATTTGCACAAAATAATCTAACATATTACGTCAACCCCTTTCTACAGTACACTGTAGCACAAACATGTATTTCAACTGCATCTCCAAGTAATAGTAATTTTGAAGAATAAATCTGAAGACTGTGAGGCAGACTAGCAATGGGGGGCCTTAATTTGGCACGAGAGGCTATCAGTTGGATGCTCATAACATGATGCTACAATAAGAGGCTTTGCTTTAGTCTGTGGCCTACCATTCAATCAGATTGCATATCTGAATCCAGCTGATATTTCTCCAGTACAATGAATTATCTGCTTAAATCCACATGAACACAAGCACCATGAGAAAGAGGTTAATCGTGGTCAGTAACCACGCTGTGCATTGTCCAAAGAACAAGGCTGTTTGATTGTCTTCAGCATGCTGTGCATTCTTATCTCAGGAATACACGAGACGGTAAAAGCATTGGTGTGCAACTGACTGAGCTGCACTTTGTAGTAAATCTAAAAATGGCCAGAGGAAAATATATTCTGTTTTGTGTTAAGCTCTGAGGTAATAACCATCTGGGAGGCTGGAGACTGTTTGATGATTTTTGATTTTATCAGGTCTATCAGCATGTCCACAATATTGAACTTAGTGAATTGAATTGCATTCACCATACCTTTGAGTGAAGCACTGAAAACTGGGTTTCGCAGAAATGACAACATTGCAGACATGTTAGCACATAAATTTGTCGGTCTCAGGACGTCATGTTGAATCCTGTCAAGGATTTTCTCAGAATTTGTCTTGTCTACCTTGATTATATCATTTGTAGTTGGTAGATAACACAGCATGACAAATCTATTTCTATTTAATTTCAATCAAAATAGCAATGCCTGTTTTACGTGTTTTCAATAAATAGAACAGCTGTAGTTTCTTTAACACATTAGTACGCACATTTGGTAATAGGCTTTCCAAGATATAAACGTGTGGGTTTGGCAGTAAAGTAAATGACAGATCGTGCAATGAAAGGACAGGGTTCCGAATTAAACTCTTAAAGGAGCAATGTGGAGATTTTAGCGGCATCTAAGGGTGAGGTTGCAAATTGTAAATAACGCTCACTCCACCGCTCGCCCCTTCCTTTCGAAGCACTACGGTGGCTGACCCAGGACAAAGATGTTGTCACGTTTTCGCTTATTTGCCGAAGGAGTATTTATGAGTATGTTTTTACGCAATGCGCTCTGTAGCAGTTTGTCCGTTTAGGGATAATGTAGAAACAATAGTGAATTCCACGTGAGGGAACCTGCGGTGTATGTAGATAGAAATTGTTAATTCTAACGTAATAAAACATAACACTTCATTATGTAAGGTCTTTATAAACCTTTGAAGACATAGTTATGTATAATATATTGCATTTCTATCAATAGATCCTCCTAAATATTACACATTGCACCTTTAAACACTTACAGGTAAAAACAGTGTGCTTGTTCACATGGTTGCCTACATCTTTGTAGGGTATGTATTACATCAGCAGGTAAGGTATTATATGAGAAGACAGCATGATTCATCTGATCTCACGTAAACTTTATGGCTTTTTAAAATTTTACAACATTCAACATGTTGAAAGAAGTAGCACTGTTGTTATGTAAAGCGAACAAACAGCAAGTCGTCTGTAGAGGCGAATATCCATGTGCTTTTAAAGCAGGTGATGTTGGTGTTTGGTGACGTTTAGCAGCACTAGGTGCTGCAGATGCAAGCTGTTCCCAATTAGCCATTTGAACATTTAATCCAGCAGGCTAGCCATCCCTGAGCTGGGTGGGAGGGCCTCTTTCCCAGCATGCCTTTTTCCAGATAAGCAAAGATGGAGATGCAAAGCTGCCTCATATAATTGCATATTAGCTGGCTCAGGCCTGAGCTCCCAGTGGGGCTGTTAATTTATCGCAACCAATTTAAATTCCTGCCACTTTCTAATAGCACTAATGAAAGGCCTCTCTTCGCACTAAAAGTACACTGGAGTTTTTGTATTTGGGCACAAGGTGCATTAAACTCACCTAAATGCATAGAAAGCAAGCAAGCAAGAACAAATCGCCAGCAAATGTTTACCATATGTCACATAAGCTCTAATTAGCGCAAGAAGAAAATTGGCTGAAAGTAACGAGAAATATATGTTTGTCGGAGTCTAGCGCGCAAGGTGCTCTCGCCGGGATTCATTTTAGAAAGATAATGTCCAGAATTAAGCACTTTTAGGTCTCCTTTGTAGCATGTTGCAGTTCTTCAGAGGGCTATAAATATACATCTTTCTGAAATGTGGTCTTAACTGTAGGTTCGCTTTCCCTCATCAACAGCTTTTGGCTCACTGAAGGTGGCAGGCTTCACCTTTTCATAGTTTTGTTGCAGTTGCTCCTAAAATAGAATGAATGATTCCTAAAAGAAAAGTTCTTGTGATATTAGGAGCTGAGAGATGTATGTATTCTGTTTAAAAACCGAAGTGCTTACCTGCTACCTGTGACATTTTACTGTCCTGATGGTGCAGTACGGTGTGAAATGGAAGACAGGGGTGATGTGTTCACAGTAAAGGTCTCGCAGAATGTACCTACATTTACACTGAAATAAGAAAAAAGTGAGAAAAAAAATCAATAGCTTCAGTCTGGAGTTGTCAATCTCACTAAAAAGAATGAAGACACGCTCATGCTGTTTTTTTCTTGCAAAAGAGTAGCAGTGACTGAGAAAAATAGCAGCCACTGAATATTGCTTATTTATTTATTCATTGAGATCATCGATCTTGTAAACCTACCTGGAATTTGTGAAGCGAAAAGAAGCTCTATTAAAAAAAATGAATGGAATGAAAAGACTTTATGGGTTAAGGCTAAGATGTTGTACTGTAAGTGGTCCTTTGTGATTTTTCACTTAGAAATATGATGTACTACATGAATGCATTTATCAAGCCTCAGATTTACTGTAAACGGTAGATCGGACGGCTCTATCGATACACTTGTCAAGCTAACCATGATTTCTTGAGCTGCAAAAAAGTTGTTCTTGTAAAACTGATCAATACTTGACTGTATCTACCATTGTGTTTTATGTTTATCTCCTAAGTTGCTCAGACGTCTATGAAGATGGCCCCTCCTTCAGTCAGTACATTGTAACATTTTCATATCCCGCTTGTGTTATTGGTCAATGCCAAGGCTTCTGGGAAGGGGCGTAGTGAAAGTGCTTAGTTTCCATTCTTGTTATCAGGAAGGCAATGGGAGATGATATATCACAGGCACTTACCCAGAGATACTGACAAATGAAATGGCATTGGGTTATGGACAATGCCTGCCTAATGGAAGTGGCCCTCCATCTAACACCAAGCTAAGGAGACATTAGATGCCATGAGAGGAAATCTGTAGTGAGGCCCTCGATGCAAATGCAGCTGTCCTTGATAACCTAGCAACTCATGTGTGAGAAGAAAGCAGGGATTGTGAAATACTGTGAAATACTCATCACAATTTTGCAGCTTGATTTATACTTTTACAGACTCGCTTTTATTCTTGTATACTTACTGGTACAAAGTTGACCTTGATGACCCATACAGACCCCCAAAGGAAGCTGTTATATGATAATATTATAGCTGGTTATACTGTGAGAGTTCATAAAAGTTAGATGGTTAAATTTAAGGATGTCATAACATTGATTGACATCTTATTCTGGAATAGTACCCTCTTTCTGTCTGCAGGCAGTTTTGAAGGTGCACTCTGTAATTTTCCCATCATTAAGAGTTTTACGCAGACATGGTCAATGTATACAATAACATAGGTTTATGTTGTTGCTGGCTATAGTCAAACTATAACACTCACGAATTAGTCATGACTGACCGCAGAAAAAACATTTCTACAATGACATTGATAATATTTGTGTTACAGGCAATTCCATGCAAGAATCTGGTAAGTCAGATGTCAGTATTTGGTGGTTAATATCCATGTGAAGTCTTGCTCTTTTTTTGTGTGTGTTTTTGAAGCATCATTTTTCATAGTCTGGTAAGTAAATGCACTTGCGCTTTGGGCGACCCGGGTTCGATTTCCGTCTTGTGGTCCTTTCCCGATCCCACCCCCTTCTCTCTCCCACTTTGCTTCCTGTCACTTAATCTCACTGTTTTATACAAAGAAAGGCAAAAATGCCAAAAATAAATCTAAAAAAAAAAAAAATGCAATCAAAAGTTATTGAAAGTTAAAATTGAACTTAAATTTATAAAAAACTATGCTCCATCCAGCGTTTCTGCCGCCATTTTATTTTTTCGAGCTTAATCCTGCTCGACCAATCACCTTCCTCGCATGTTGTTATTGAATCGACAGGTCTCACTTGTCATTGGTTAGCTGTAAAAAAAGTTGCTTAACGTAGGGCATTTTTTATAACTTCAAAAGACGCTCTGAGCTGCAGAAAGAGATGCTGGCATTTGAAAACACGATTTACTCCATATGATTATTATGTAAAAAAGAGAAAAATTATAGCAAAAAAGAAGTCAAGTGTGAACACGTCCTCTCAGGCCCGGTTCCAGAACCAAATCACTGAGGGTGCTTTTGGAAATATTGAGGGTGCTTACTATTACGATTAATGTTTTTATTTTTTATCTGTCAGCTAGCACACTAACAGAGCAGGACATGGCAAAAAGGGCAAGGAAGGATTTAAAGAGACAGGCTCACTCATCCAAGAGCTTCACGCTTGCTGAAGACACGATTCGAATGAAATGCCATTTTAAGAATCGAAACATAATGAAATTTCGATTTTGATTCGAAATATTGTATATGTATTAATTATGTTAAGTGGTGTATGTGCGCATCTGCATCCATTTTCAAATTCTAATTTAAATAATTAAAATAATTATTAAATAATTAAATAATTACTTTTTTGTTGTTTGAGGGTGCTGGGAATCGATTCCAAAAATAATTGATTCCTCTTTAAGAGCCTCATAGAAACAAGCCCCACCCCTTAGCTGATGTCATCGATCAATTAAATCACATTAGTTTCTTGTAAAAAACAGTACAGATTTCAGAAAAAATTGACACACTATGCAGATATAATTAATTAGATGTATCCAGTCCACGCATATAACAAATGATGTAAGTATGTTTTTTCAGACAGACTGTAAATGGATCGTCTTCTCTTAGTGTTATTAATCTTTTTCTATTAATTTAGTAATATATTGCAATTGGAGGACAAGATCGACATATTTGGTTAAGGTTTTTGTTATAGAAATTAAATGAACAATAAACAATTAAATGTAGGAGCTAGGAATCGATTCTTGGAATCGACTTTTCCGATTCCAAAACCAGGAATCAGAATCAAAATCGATCCCAAAAATTTGGGGATCTAACAGCCCTACCCTCAAGCACCCTCGTAGAACCGGGCATGTCAAAATTATGTGCATTTAGAACACAAAACCCATGTATAGGCTAATAATTTTTTGCTGTCTGGACTCTATTGTCAGGGGTTTAGTAAAATATAATACAGATGATTCAATATATTTTCTGAGAATTTATATTTCAAGTTTTGACTAAAAATGTCATATCCATAATGCTGGATTTGCCCATTTGCAAATGCTTGTCCTTGTCAGTATAAGTTCAAAGTGACTTTCATGTCAGCCTGCACAACATGCACTAAAAACAACCAAGTGCACTTTTGAAAAAACCTGGGTCTTTATTGTAATAGATAATTGTGACAACTTGGATTAAAATAAAAATAAGTTGTTTACAGTGGGCTTGGACATCCCTGCATCATGGAGTGTTGAGGGAGATGAGCCCAGAACAAACTCTTGTAAACATAAAGCAGAATGATTAAACTTTGCTCTCTTCTTTCACCTTCAGACAAGATCTTTACCAAATCTACTGTTCCGTGTTCTTAATTGCACATCATTAGCTATTGATTTTGTTAGAATGAGAATCCGAGGAGGAGAGGAGCAGATGGAGACCAGGCCCTCACGCTTGATCGTTCTGAAGTCTGTTCCATCAGGGTTTGTGTTAACAGATTCTGTTGACCCCAACATCACATGCAGGGGGCCTGCTAGGGAGAAAACAATCTGCCGTTTCCTTCTCAATATATTTAAGTCTAAATTTCAGTCACCTTGCTAATTTGTCTTAATTTGCCCAGTTATCAATAATACAACGTGGGTGCAGCTTACTAAAGAAGGCTCTGTGGGTTTTAATTGCCGTTCATTCTTAGATCGATTTCAATTCAAAGGCGGAATAATTTAAAATTAAATTACTTGTGAAGCTTGTGAGGAATAAAAAACGGTGGCTCCACTTGGATGATGCAAAGGGATGAAACGCATTATCTAGAATGTAAAAGAAAGATCAATGAGGAGATTATTAAAAAAAAGAAAAAGACATTTTTACTATGTTTCCATTCCAAAATTCCCCATCAACTGGAATTTTTGATTATGGTTCATAATCAAAGATGCTGCTATCCTAAAAGACTTGATGCATCAATTAGAAATGTTTTATCTACAAAGATCTTGTTGTCACTTTAGAGAAATTCTGTTTCAGCGCTGGCTTGCAGCAGAACGGACCTGATGAAACATTGTATAATAAGTTTGGCATGGCAACAGGCTCTCATTCAAGCTCTCGAAATACCATTGTGGGTGTTGGTATGCTAAGATGCTAATTCTACAGCAAAACACATGGCACTTTGTCTAGTCATGCACTAATGATTCCTCCTGCTGTCCTCCCATCTTGATAGATGAGCTGTTGGAGAGGGATGGTGGATGGGATGTCTGTTGCAGATACTGCACCCTCCCTCAATAAAAACATTTCAGTGATAGGGTCCCTTCTGTATTTATCTTACAACATTCTTGATGAAAGCTGCCTCCCGCTGGTCTGGAGTTTTTCTTGGGGGGAGGACCCTCGGTATGGGGCCCACCTTACCCAGTGGGCCGCTTTCGGAGCCTTCTCTCTGATGAAGCTCTGACATGTTTACCAAGTCAGCTGAATCAGCCACTCACTGAGCTCCCTCAACCACAGCGCCCCCTGCTTTCATCAGAAAGCTATAATAAGAAATTGAAAGCAAACAAATATTTTAAAGCAGCAGTGAAAGTGGTGCAGAATGCTGTAAACGCAGCAAGAAACTGGTGGTCAGCTTGACATCCGCCTTACTTCTCTGGGGGATGCAAGGCCTCAGGGTTGTGAATGTACATGTATGTTGGCTGAATAAAATAGAGCCATCACCTGCTCGGATGTTGCATGCAGACAGCATGCCATTCAGACTTCTGTGCACACCAGATGATTAAAAGCATCTCTATAGGGGTTCGATTCAATATTTGTCAAAGACAGCCAATCAGTCAGCATGCCACCATTTTCTTTTCAAATGGTCCTAACACCCAGGTTTCGAGAGGAGGTTTAAAAAGAAGTATTTTGTTGTTTGTGTTTAGACGTCATAGCAAACCACTTAATTCTAGGACAAAGATTGAATAGAGCAGTACATCTTGTCCACGGAACCTACAGTGTTTTGTTTTACCTCAAGGCTGTGTACCAATGCAAATTCCCATGAAGATTCCCCGCTAGTAAATATGTGCAGTATTCATGCGAGATGTGTACATTACTAGCTTAATAATTTAACAGCTGTAGAAATACATTTACATTTAGCTGAAGCAGCATAAGATGCTTTATCTTCCTTACCGGATATTCCGAATACCGTCTTGAACCCTTTGCTTTGTTACTCGAGGATGCACTCTATATAATATTACATTTCCTTCTCAATGTTCTCCAATATTCAGTATAAAAGCCTTGAGTAACAGCTAACCTGTTTTCCATCCTCACCAGAGGCTTCCTGTACTGTGTGTGTGTGATTTTAAGATCTGCATAATGCGTTTCTGTGTTTGGCAGGTGGAGATGGTGTCCTTCTTTTTGTGTTTTTTCAAAACCAGGCTTGCAGTCCAAATCGTCTCTCATAAGTTCAGCAGCCTCTGCAACGATGATCTGTAGTGGTGTGTGTGCTGCCATTCTGGGAGGTAAATATAGGCTGTGTTGAATCACACTGGCATGTACGAGGTGTGACATTTACGAGTGCTGAGAGAGTCGCGAGAGCCCCGGCTGTGAGACAGCTGGAAATCAGTGCAGGCATGCAAAACCTAATAACAACACTGATATTTACTCTCTCTCTCTCGCTCTCTCTCTCTCTCTCTCTCTCTCTCTCTCTCTTTCTCTCTCTCATTCGCTCTGCCTCTGTCTGAGGGTCTCCACTTCTCCCTTTCCTCCATCCCTTTGATTTTCATCTTTCCTCAGGGGGGCAGCACACCTCCACAGTTGACGGAACGTGCTAATCCTCTCACCCCCCGCCCCACACGCACTCATTCTTACCTTCTCTTTTTTCATTTCTGCATCTTCTCTCTATACTCTTCTGCAATCTTTTCTTTTTTCCTTTTGTGAGGGCCACCATGAGTCAAGCTCCACTGCTTTACCAATTCCATCAAAAGGCTAATCAACAATCTCAGAGCAGGGCAGTTCTCAGAACAGTCATTCTTTCTGTGCCCAACCGGCAATCCAGCAAAAGCAAGCAAGCGCTGCGGTAATAGACCTTGAATTACAATTAATCCTGCCTGGCTCGATTTGCCAATAGTAATTCCAGCGCTGCGGGAGCGGGACCGGGACCGGGTTCGGGCTCGGGTGGGTTCTGCAGGAGTGGAGAAATGAGACAACTATAGTGAGAGAGAAAGCGAATGAATGATCTACAATCGTGTTAGCTGTCACTCAGGCAAAAATTACAGCTCTTTTACGGCCTCGACAGAAGACCGGGCCATTAGTCTTTCAGGTACTTATTTTACATTTATCACTGTATGTTGCACAGCACCCGTAAAATACCGTCGCTGTGTTGCATTTAGAGTATCTCTGTGTTGCCGCTGCTGGTGGTATTGCCTAGTTGTTTGATGTGCAGGCCATGGCGAAGAGAAGATGAGGAGGGTAATGGAAAAGCCCTGGTTCCCTGCCAGGAGCTGCTGAAGTGCCCAAGGTGTTCTCTGGTATTTAGATTAGGAGGCAGAGAGGGATTTCATTAGTTGTTTATCTGGAGTCTGTGAATGTGTTACAGTATGCTGAGGAATATCTTCACAGGCATTCAAGTGAAGATGAACATGCGTCGTTCACATGCACACACACACACACACACACACACACACACACACACACACACACACACACACACACACACAAGGATTTTTTGCACGGCCTGGGAGAAGCCTGCATTTCTCTCTACCTGCGCTCTCTCTCTCTCTCTCTCTCTCTCTCTCTCTCTCTCTCTCTCTCTCTCTCTCTCTCTCTCTCTCTCTCTCTCTCTCTCTCTCTCTCTCTCTCTCTCTCTCTCTCTCTCTCTCTCTCTCTCTCTCTCTCCCTTTCACTATATCCAAACCTCATTTCACAAGAACTCAGTCAGCAGTGACAGACAGCCGCAGTCAGCAGGCAGATGTCATCCAGTCCAAGGGCAAACACACCCCGCCTGTCCCCAAGCCACCATCATGCCATCATCACCAGGCTCAGTCTGTGCCAATTAAATGAGATGAGCTGCTTATCCAGTCCTGTTGAGTCTATTCTCATCAGACTTCCTTTGACTCATTCACTGTTTAAAACCATTTAGCCTTTTCACTAAAGGCAGTGTCACGTGCCAGCTCACAGAAGTATCAGGGAAGGCTTTACATACTGATGTGTCAAACAGACTTTTAAATCAAAACTTTTATTGTTTTATTCTCTTTTTCCCCATACTGTCTAACCCCAAAACCCATTTTACAGAGAGGCAAAGACAAGAATTACAAGGATTGATTGAAAAACAACACCAGAGGTCTTGATGATGGCTCCTTTCAGGCTGTAGAGAATGAACAGGGGTTTTTTTTCTCTTCAAAGGGGATCTTTGAGAAACTCACAAAGACTGTGTGCTTTTTTGTTAGTCATTGGTGTTTTATCAAAGAAAATATTTCTAGATTCTACTGATATTAAATCTACTGATTTAATCTTAAACTTAGTTTTGCTCTAATATACATCTTATTAAAAGTTTGAGACACACACTTGCTTAATAGAACTATGTAATGTTCTGATTATAAATTATTTTCAGTTCGTTTTGTCAATGTATTTTCCATAATACTGCTTAGGGGTGTCACGGTATTGCCAATAATTGTGATAATAAAAACAAGGGTGGTCAATATTGTATTAATTGTACACAAATCGTAATATCTTAAACGATTCAGCATCCATTTAAAATGTTGCTTTAAAAGTTACTGTGGTTACAAACTCTCTATCTCTGCCTTTATACACTCATATTATTAGTGTGATTTGTTAACGAAATAACAGACAAAAACATAAAATTAACAAAATTAAAGATGAATTTTTCTGATGGCATAATTGATTCCTGTCTGTTTTTTACTTTGGTCACACTAGTATTAATGTTAAGTTTGCACTGTATCAAGTTTGCACTGCAATCTTGTGAAAAGTGCTATAGAAATGCGCGCCTGGCCCGAAGATATCTTCCGGTCTGTGTTTGTATAATATATCAATTTATGTAATATTTTTTTATGAATTAATATTTTATTGTATGTTAATTGTATTAAATTAAATTAAAACTACTCAACAGCTATTGAATCTTTGCAGAGGTCTACCTGAAGTTAAGTTTAGGCCACATAATGTTTGTTTGTTGTTGCCGCTGAAACCGTCTGTAGAAATACATTTGAATCGCATTGAATTGAATGTGATGGAAAAAGACCTGCTTGACCCTTGATCTTGATTCTGTATTGTAAATGGTTCTGTCTCAAGCAAGGAAAATTTAGTGAGTAAAGTCAAATGTGTGACACAGCTGTGCTGGACTGGCCTCTCACTATTGAAGGAGAGATAGAGAGAAGGCAGCTGGGGATGTCTTCTTGTATAGTTAGGCCATAATATTTTGATGAGCATAGAGAAATAGCACTCTGGGAATTTGTCAAGACACCCAAGCTGTCATTTCAATGCTGTACGGACAATCTTAGCTGTACAAACACACACGTCTAGTGGATCTGGCTTTAGCAGGCCAACATAGCTTTTACAAATCACTCTAATAGAATCCATAAAGTGATGGCTGTGATGGCAGCAGACAGAACATGCATGACTTGCTTTGATTGCAGATAGCACGAAACCTGTCAAATGGGAAACTTGTTTCTAACATCTTTATTTAACCAATACAAGAGCAGACAAGCTTGACCAGAGTTTATGGTAATGCCAGGCATTCTGAAGATGGCATTAGATTTGTTTTACTGTTGTGCCATTTCAATACACAGTGATTTAAAAGAGTCAGATCATATTATGTACAAAACAACCCAAATTCCTTCAATTCTTTGAAATGAGAGTTCGATGTACAACGTAAATAATTGTATATCTTTAGAAAGATATTGTATTGAAACTGTGCTGCAGAAATGGCAGAATTTTCGAAACCTGTTATATGAATTAAAACCACATTTACACATCAATGATACCCTTTGACATCAAGAACCCTGATTATTTTAGTCTACTCATAACGGTTTGTGCTGCATATTATTTTCAGTTTTTTTTGGTGTGAACCTGT
This sequence comes from Oreonectes daqikongensis, assembly GCA_026939265.1. Classification (NCBI taxonomy): domain Eukaryota; kingdom Metazoa; phylum Chordata; class Actinopteri; order Cypriniformes; family Nemacheilidae; genus Oreonectes; species Oreonectes daqikongensis. The sequence goes on along the minus strand of JAOTQM010000343.1, from coordinate 3,234,894 downwards.
CTCAATCCAAAGTTTTGAATTTAACCGCAAAATTATTGCAAAAAAATATTGCATAATATTGAATCATCACAATATAGTGAGTCAAAGAGAACAAAAATGTCCTGATAAACTGCTGCCAAATATATAAAAAAGAAAGCTTCTGCAATAGGAGATGGGATTTAAAAAAATATATATAATAGATTGCTTGAGCCTAAGAGCACACAGACAAACATAATAATTGTTTTGTTTGTTTTATTGCTCTTTAGGAACGCAATTGTGTAAGACAGTTATGGGATGTAATACCAAACCACTTTCATGACAGACCTTGGCTAAAGCATTTCAGAACAACATTCCAGATGCTATGGAACGAGAGGATCGCTGGTTAGTCCAGTTATGTCATCTATTGAATATTTGTGCATGTTGGCATTTCCATTATTTTTAATGCAATAACACAAAATGAACATAAAAATGTGTGGATGGAAACATACCTAATGTAATTGGCCATAGGCTTTTATTGAAGGACAGTTATTGAAGTGCCACTGTATTGGATCTAATGATATACTGTTATCAACCTGTAAGGAAGCATTGGTAATCATTCACTTCATACATGTCTTTGAGGGACGGTAGCAAAACAAACAATCTGATTCATTTTGACTTCATGGCTGTTTTGGTGGAAGTATCTGAGTAACATGAGAGTAAAAATTAAATTCTCAAAAACATGATTTGGCCCTTTTAAAATCCACACCTCCTGTTTATGTCAACTCTGATCTCTGCATTCAGCCCTCTCTCTCTTACTCAGACTTTTTTTGTCTCAGATGTGTGTAATTTATGTTGCCTGCTCTGCTGTAAATCTCCTTCCTGCTGGTATGCTTCAATTTATTACAGTTTTTTCTTAAGTCATCAAGCTGTGAAGGACAATCTACCTGCTGAAAAAGAGCTGTTTTGGGGAGTAGCTTTCTTTTGCATTTTACTTTGCAACTTTCTGGATCTACTCCATCATTTGAATGAGTGACTGAATAAGGAACATATGTTTTTTTTTAACTAATTTTAAGTAAGTTCATTAAAGCAGAGAGAGGTGTAATCACATCTGAGTCACAGAACCCTTGCTGTTCATGCTGTGTTTAGGGACATTGTCATTCTAAAAAAGTTCTACTTTTCAAACTTTCTGTATAATAATTTGAATGGAACTTCACACTTTTGGCTTCCATTGTTAGTGTTAATTTAGCCTGATATATAGATTAATATGTCAATGCAGTTGGCAGATGGAGTTGAGTTATTATTTGAGTTCTGACAATTAGCAATACTATTTTGACTGTGGTTATCTCAATAATTAAAATCCTTGAATCAAAATGTGTAAACCCCCCCTGTCAAGAGCTTGTCAGACTCTATTTTTTCACTTTTTGCTGTCTGCGGGTCAAAGATACTCTTTGCCAGATTGATAGATAATTGTCAAAATGCTCCATCATTTACATCTGTATTGACATGCACTGCTGCTGTTGACTGATTGTCTCTGGAGGAATGGCAGTGTAGTGCAAAATCCTAATAGGGGAATAATCACAAATTATCTGTCATTTCAACATACCAAGGGAAAAATAAATCACTACAAATGCCTCATAACAGAAGCATTTTGGTTTCAGTTAATTGTAGTTTTATGAATATTTTATATTTTTGTTTTTTTACATACATTTTTGTTTAATTTTTTAGCAATTTGTTATCTGCTTTTGTCATTATATTATATTATTTGTTTGTTTGTTTATTATATTGCTATATAAGTTAAATGAACTTTTTTTTTGTTTTAGTTGAGTACATTTTTTTCAGTGCCTTAAAAATATGCCGTAGAAGAAAGTTTTTTGTCTAAATGGTTCCATAACGAACCTTTAACATCCAGATTATAAAAAGCTATGAAAGAGATGTTTCTTTAAATGTTTCTATTACTGAATGGTTCTTTGTGAAACCAAAAATGGTTCTTTTATGGCATCGCTGTGAAGAACCTTTAACTTATTTCAGTTTATTGCTAAGCGAACATTTCTAATTTCCTTTTTACGTTTTCCAAATATTTTATTTAATTAAAATGTTTTTTTTTTCCTTTTATCAAACTATAGTAACCTTTCCTCATTTTTGGGGGGCATTTTAAGATTGATTTGCATATGAAGAATTTGGTTCCAAAACGCTATAAATCCATTTTTACATTGTTTCAAAATTCATGTTTTTATTATGTTATCATGTTTTTATTGTGTTTTATTGTGTTAGTTAGCTGTATTTGTATTGATATTAATTGGAATGCACAATCAAAAAACATGATTTTTGAAAATTTTTGAAAATGGATTTATAGTGTTTTGGAACCAAACTCTTCATATATTTCATTATAGCATCTTTTTTATGGTATTCACACTATTGTTCTCGTCCTGTCAAAGTTCTGAGGTCACCTGCATCTAAAAACATCACAGAGTATGTGCTAATGCCCGGATCTGGTTTCCTGTCTTTGCATTCTCCTTGTACCCCCGGTCAGGCGATGCAACTGACTGCCACCTATGAAAGGTCATGCATCAGTGCCTCATGCAGAGTAAAGCAACTCTCATCTCACTGCTCCTCCCATTCGCCCGCCCCTCCGTCCCCTAAGTGACTTTTAACTGCATACACGTGAAAGTGCCCCATGCTGTGACTCTTGCTCGTGACCATGTACGTACACCTCACTTTCACAGATTCTCAGAGCTGATTGAAGCCGGTTGAATGATCTTAGAATGAAAGAAAAACATACATGCAGAGACCATAGGCAATGCAAGAGCCTATTTCAACCACTTTAGCTTTTAGCCTGCCTAAAAATCTCTGTTTAACTAAAGTGCCTTTTAAGGAAGGTCACTTTGCTCAGCTGTCATATTTGCAACACTTCTTGGCAGCTATTTCAGTCATAAGACCAAGTCCTATCTACTTGAATGGAATTTCTTTGCTAAATTTGTCACAATGAGCATTGCACTTTCCCCCATTTACTGTAATACACTGAACTGTTTTTTTATGTCTTTAGTCTTTTTAAAATCAATGATTATGAGATCTTGCTCAATGTAAGGTGAATGTAGCAGCTGCAAGCTTAAACTACTGTATCTGTGGTTATTGCACTCTCAAGCCTCCATTAACTAATTGAAACTGTGAAGTTACTTTAAATATAAATGTTTTTTTTGGTCAGTAGTGGACCCAGTCATAGCCAACATATGGTGACAGTGTTCAGCTTGGAGTGTTGCCCTGGAGTTAGCTACTATATCATAGACGCTCCCTCTACTTTTCCATACAAATGCTGTATGCCTGCTGATATACTGTACATCTGGCAACAAACAGGGGCGCTTCCAATGTTTATTTAAAAACATTGTCAGAGAAACAAGATTTAAAGTCACAGCCTCTTACATCTGCGAAAACAGGAAATGTTCATCTGAGCCACATTACTGGTGGTCTTAGCCTCACCCATAGACCGCCTACATTCGTTTGCACTGTTTTTATTTAATGTACCACCGTGGTCTCAAATTTTGATGTATTTTCACATATTTCCATGTATTTTTGTCACATGTATTCTACAAACGCATCAAACAGCACTGATGACTGATGTATGACGTCATTCAATAAGAGAAGACCTTAACAACATTTGTTGTGGGAGTGTAATGTACCAGCTCTGAACCCACATCTGTGTGAAAAACGCCGCCTCAGAGTGGAAATGCATGTTGCTTTACAGAACACACTGGAGAGCCAGTCACCATGGGGCCACAGCATCACTTTGATGTAAGAGTTCAATAAGAGATAATTGCCGGCTGGTGATAGAGCACCAACCACGATGAGCTTGCTGCTTGTGCTTGCCAGTGCTGCTCGGGCTGGGCTGCGGCGACAGCAGCGTATCCGGTGGCGCGTGGAGCGGCGGCAGGGGGAGAGGTTAGAGCGGGGTTCAGTCTCGCAGCTTTCAGACCGTGCTGTCACTTGAGATATGTCAGACAGGGCCAGATGTCAAGTTTAGATATCCTGCTCAGGGTTTGATGAACGGGAACGTAGGTGTGACAGAGACAACAGACGGCACTCAAAAGCAGGAATGAGAGCACAAGGGTGAACAGAGCTAGCATCTCGTCGACGGGGAAAGGAGGGCAGGTTGGGCTCCTTTCACGCTGAAAGCGCGGAGATCTCATTGAAAGCACTCCCACACACTCGCTTCCCTGCAGAGACCTGCTGTAGTGAGAGGAAGAAGCAACCCAAGGTGAAGAAAGGTTTACCTGAGAGAGAAAGTGTGTGCGTGTGTATATACTTATCTGCTTTACGTCATTTGTGGGTGTGAGGATTTGTTCCACCTAATCATGGTGTAGGCTGAAAAAGTTGCATGTAGGTGTATGTATGTGTTTATGGAGAACACTTGTCCTTTCTATAAGTATACCGTAACTCAGTGCTTTGCCGGCTATTGTGGTAAAAGCAGCATGTTGGGTTAAATTCATTCTTTACACTAGAAAATGTCCATATTTGAACCAACCATGGGTTAAAACAGTCTAGCCTAGCATTTTGCTCGGAAGCAACCCAGCATAGATTTATTACCCAATGCTTGGGTTTGTCAATTTTTGACCCAATCATGGGTCAAATATAATAATACGTTTTTTGCTCTCGTGGCTCTGTGCCGGTGTGGCACTGCTCTTTGCTTGCTGCATTTGCTGGGCTTGGCCTCGTGGTGCTGCTTGCAGCTCTTGTTAGAGCTATAATTGTTTATTATGCTTTGGTAAGACATTTAGAAAGTGACACAAGGTGAATGTAAAAGCATTTTTTAAATAAATAAAGCTGGGACTAGGGCTGTCAAGCTGAAATTACAAAAACTGCACCATAAAAATATCATAAGAGTATGATTTGTTGAAGGTTTCCAAAGTCAGATCTACCAGGCATAACCATCTTTAAATAAACAGTCTGTATAAATTTTACGTCGATACCTGAGGCTGGAGTCTTGCGTTAGCTTGATATCAAAATTTTTTGTTTCAATGTGATACCAGCCCCTGGTATTGCTCTCTTCTACCCCCTTTTGCACATCACACTTCAAGACATGTCATTGCACTCATCCTACGTATGACAGACGGCAGCCCATCCTCTGGATGTCACAATTAAGTTGTCTTTCAATAGCTTAGATCGAGCCCCTCGCACAACCACTTGTGTCCCGCCCGGCCGCTTATCTGCTCTGATAGAGATGTGCTTCCTTCTCCACACTTTTGTCAAACAGGAAAACACCTATTTACAGGCCTGCCAACAACAATTTCCACAGCCTTTCTGTGTGGTTAATACAGTACATATCAACAATCTGACCACGTCCTCCATCCATCTGTCCTTCCTTCCATCCTCGGTCCGTCCATACAACCAGCCGGTCATTTATTTTGTTTGCTTTTGGAGGAAATGGATGTGAGCAATCACTTTGTTGAGTGCTGAAACTGAAATACCAATTCTGTGGCTGTAGTTGCCCAGCTGGTTTCCATTGTCTGTAGTATTGTACATGTTACATCTAATATTTTTTTCTGTTTTTCTAAGAAAGATATCTCTGAAGAGAGCAAGTTCAGTTCAGTGGAACCTGCAGTGAAATTTAAAATGAAAAAGTATTTGTGCTGTTCAATAAAAAAGAGAATGGTGTGAATGAGAAAGAGGCAGGAGAAAAGACATTTCGACATCTCTATGTAGAAATAAGCGTAGGATCATATCAGAGAAGTCAGTTCTCTCACACACCAGCGTGCCATTGAGTACACACAGCGGAATTAGACTTTCAAATCACTGCAACTTTGTTATTTTCTTCAAGTCTTGCTGTGCACAAGGCTCTTCATCTCCAGACAATCAGCATGCCGGGTCGATGGGGCAAGAGAGAGGAATAGTAGAAGCAAAAGTGTGCATGTTTAAAATGCGACCGTTCTTGTTCTAGACTACCATTAATGCCGGCTGCCAAAATGGCTGGAAGCCTCTAATGATGTGTGGAATAAGGATATGCTCTGTATCACGAGGTCTTTAACTGTTCACCTACCTGACAGCAAATACCAAACGTTCTTTTAATCATGTTTCTTCTGAAAAATCATGAGTTTTGAATGCTGAGACTGATGCCCGATTAAAGGGAAGTTGAATTTGAAGTATGGTTGCACGGTGCTACGGTAGCATCACGGTGTTAAAGCTTCAAAATACCCGCGATGCCGCTCTGTTTTTTAAACGATAATATAGTAGTACCCTAGGTAATGCATTTGCGCATTAACGTTCATTTAAACATTTTTCTCTCCTAAACAAATTCATGTTTTGAAAGACTCGGACGAGATAATGATTCAGTGAGTCATTCATTAAGACACTTACTTCGTTCTTGAATAAATCAGCTGTTTTGAACCAATCGGTTGAATGATTCACTGACATTTATTTGTATATGTAACCGTTCCTACTCGCACCCACCCCGAGCGGGCCTCGAACCGGGTCAGTCCGGCATGGGAGTCGGGCGCTCTAATGAGGAGGCTAAAGACCGCAGTCTCTAGTGTCTGTCGCTAGAGCACCTCTTGAGGTCGGAGAGTGAGGTTTACACACTGCACAGCTCTTCACTAGCTGGCCTCCGTTACATATACACTAGTAGATGTTAAAGTACAGTATTTTCTACAATTGATCTAATTATTATAGTTAATAGGCTACCATACCTACTATAATATTGTTGTGTACAGTATAACTATAGTTTACTATTGTAAATACAAATTGTTTAATTTAGATCTGTGTATAAAGAAAAATGTGAACATGGCACAGTACCGTGATACTACACATTATTGTGATACTACATAGTATCGTGATACTCCAACTGGTATCATAAGATATGTTTATGGTACCGTGACAACCCTAGTACGAAGCACTCCTGACTTTTGCGTCAGTACCTTTGTTAAGATTATGCGCAGAATAAACACAGCCTTAAAACACAATAGAGCTGTAATTATGCTGTAATCTTTGTCACATTAATTAAATGTCAATCATAATAGATCCGCGACATATTATGAGGCTTTCAGCGATACGCACCAGATTGCTCGAGTACTGCGTGTGCACACCTGTACAACAAATAGCCCCAAACAATCCTTGTTACGTATATTATATTGTTCAAAACGAGCATCAGATTTTATGGAACACATAACATGCTAATTCAAAGCTAATTAAAGTGATATGCAATCTGTTTGGTTTTATCAGGTGGAATATAAAATAGCTGTAAGCCCAAACACACATTTCTCAGAGGGAAAAAAACAAAAAGCTCAATTTCTGTGTACAAACAAATAGGAATTGGGATGTGGTCTCCATCACTCCTGCTTCTCCGCTGGAGATGGGAACTGCTTTTTTCTAATTTTCTTAGGTTGCATTGCAGCTATGGTGACACGTCACCTTTGTTTAAATCAATACTGCAGAAGGTGTGAGTGAGGAGGGGTGGTGAGGTGACACACCAAGAGCTGTGTAGTCATTAAAAAAACATTAAAACTGTCTTGAAAACTTAATAAAAAGTATATTTTTGGAATTAACCTCAACCTCATCTTTTTGCATAGATATAATGCTTCTAAATCATTCAATTAAATATAATAGTTTTATACATGTTTTTTATTTTTCTTGAATTATAATTTTAAACAGACTAAAGAAATAACCGTGGTCTCAGGGCAATTGATGCAAAAAAATAAAGAGATAACTCAGTTTTTAAAAATGTTTTATTGTAATCCAACTGCAGTTGGGTTGTTTTGATTTAGTAATAACTAACAAAATACAGCTATCTAACACTATAAAACACCATAAAAACATAACACATTAAAAAACATGATTTATGAACATTTTTAAAAACAGAACTACCTGTTTTGCAAATTGCAAACAAAAAAAACAATAACAATTTCTTAACCTTTATACATAGCATGTTATGTTACAAAAACTATATCCTGGATAAGTGTAAGTTTAAATGACTTTATTGAAAAACAGTTGTTCGATTTATGATCTCTTGCTTTGGAAGTGCCAAACATGAGCAACCATGTCAGATATGCTACAGAATGACAAATAGTTGTTGGCCTCAACAATAAAATGTCATCTGTCCCTGTCTATGGTGTGAACAGTGTTTAAGATCCATCTCCATTCAGCTGTGAAAATATAGCAAAACGTTCTTATTCTTTAACAAAGTCAACCATATTGTTTGCACATAGAACCACTCACCATTGCTAAGGGTTATAGGTTTTCTTTTACCTTTGTTTTATTGCAAGGTCACTCAACAAGGAGCTCATTTCACACTATGATGCTATGGCACTGCTCAGGGGAGGACTGGCAGAAGTCAGCCCAGCCACTTAAAGCAAAGGTCTCATTGGGTGAGAGAGCTACCATTGGAGCTATACGTTCAGAGCAGAGCATTGTGAAATGAATGTAAACAAATGGGAGTTTCTGTGGTCCCACCTCTTTTACTTCTGACTTAACGTTGACAAAAGCTCCTAAGGGATGTTGGTGTAAACGCCATCTCTGTTCTAACAAGCTCAAGCATAGAGTGCAAAATATTGATGTTGACCTTGTAGAAGTTTGTTCTGTTTAAAGTTATAATGCAGTGGTTTGGTTTTCAGATTCTTACACTGTTGCGTTTACTCGTGTGTGCTTTGTTTGTACTGTAGGTGTATATTGTGAATGACATTTGGGTAGTTGACAAATAAACAGTAAATGTGTCCTATGTTGTGACAGCAAAAATGTAGAAAACAAACTGTTGATAATATATTAATTTGTTATTGATATATGACATAGCATAGGAGAGATTTATCTTCATTGTTAGTTTTTTCCCCAATTTTTGTTGTTACACCATAGGACATGCACGGTTTATTTGCCAAGTACCTATTTACAGTATAAGGGTTTCTAAACTTCATCTTTAACTGTGAATGTGTTTTTATAATACAGTTTGTGTATTTATGGTCAAATAAATACTGCGCCGTGCAGCTGAATAATCCAAATGGACTGATATATGTCCATATATGTTGGGTCTTTTCAAATTTTACATCAAATGAAAGGACCATTCGACAACATGTTTAAAGTGAAGGATGAATCGGGTCAACCAGTGGCAACCATTTCATACCAACTTGACGTGACACCAATTTCTAGCCTTTCATTTCAAGAGCAGCCAGATCTATTCATATGATATTATGATAGAAAGCACTGAAATGACATTGATCTAAATGACATGGCTGGCCAAAGCAAAAGAGGCAGAAGCGACATGCAGTCAATCTAGTATTGCCACGGCAATACATCAAGACATTTTTCAGTAAAGGTCTGTCAGAATAAAGCTTGTCTCCAATTGAAATCGCAATAAAAGTAGCAGTGTGAAAAGCAACAGTGGTGAGCGAAAAAGAGAAGACTAAGCCAGAGTGTGTGATGAATTACATATTTAGGATATCTTGAATGGAGAACATTGTTGAAATTGTAGTCACACACTGTACATGAATGCAGTAGGAGGAACATCCATGTATTTATTTATGGTAGTGGAAAATTAATATTAAAATCAGAATCGAGTCATTTCTACTACTATATTTAACTTTCTTTTCTTTGTTTGTTTATGGGCTAGAAATGATTTCATACTTACTGTATATTTGCTGCCCATAGCTGTACCAAAGCTTGGTCTATCAATGACAAAAATAAATGGCAGTGTGAAGTATTTCAAGAGTACAATATAAAATGACTCCTGTTGTGCTGTTCATTAGTTTTAATTCATTAATGTGCAAATTAACCCCAGACGCACAAAATGGAGCAGTGGCAACAGAGAGGGGTGTTAAAAGAGGAATGTAATTTGGTAATCTAAAGGTTACGAATGAATAATTCATTAAAGGTTTTATTTCCGGTTGTCACATATGACTCTGTCCCCTTCACTAGAATAGGGTCCTAGAGAGAGAAAGTTGGATCCACAGCTGTATGCTAAGGGTTGAGCTCCATATATTTGCATCTCCACTACTGCATAGGGAACAGATGGGACTCGTTAATTGAATTATTTATTAACCAAATCTCTGAGCATATGCCGGACATTGAGCATCTTGTCTTCTCTGAGCCGCCCAGCAGTCTTCAAATTTCCGGCCTCCTCTAAAGAGCTTCCTGCCAACCTCATTCCACATCTTGAGGAGAATAGAAAAGGAGGTCAGTAAGAACAGAAGGAGACTAGAGGGAGAAATGGGATGTACTAATGATTTACCTATTTGCCTTTGGCCATATCGTAACACCAGCGATTTCCTTTCCTCTCTTTTTATTTTTCACTCCGAGCATTGCTCCGGGCCTTCCCTTAGAAGATGCTGCTGGCCATCAGCAGTTCTGGGAGCAGTGAGTGTAAGTTTTTGCCCTCGTACCCACCAGGGATAACCAATATAAAGCGAAGACGCCCCCTTCCCATTAAAAAAATCTGAAAATGGCTCTTCACAATGTGCTTGTCCTGACAAATGGTATGATGATGATCCCGATTAGCTTCGGTAGAGGTCACGATGCTCTTCTCGTACCTGCTACAGAACCCTGGCATTTAAAGACTGAGATAATAAATGTGCAGTGATGAAAGGTTTAATACTACCAGGTCAAAAACACTTCTTTTTGATAATACATGGCAAATGCATTCAATAAAGTGTTGAGTGAATGAAGGAGCATCAAAAACATGTGAAATCAAACGAAAAGGCCAACGTTTGTCCAGTCTTATGATAGGTTTAAGCACACTATAGTTATTATTTAAGCGCATTCAGAGCTGACAGACAGTAGCTTATTCTCACCACCCTCCACCGCAGGCCCTGAAATCCTCTCTTCTTCTGTCTTGTCAAATAAAATGAAATGGCTTTGATCTTCTCTCCTAACTCTGCTCTGTATAATTTCAGCAGCTGCTGAGAAACCTGCTCTCCACCTGAGTGTTTGTCAGCCCGAGCAATTTGTCTTTGGATGGATTGCATTGGGTGATAGCTTTATGGAGTCACGGCCAAAGCTTGCAGCAAAGCCCGTGCCGGAAAAATCCCTGATACTCACAATCATGCGAGCCAGGGAAAGAAAAAAGGAAAGGAAAAGAAAAGAAAGGTAAAAGACTGAACGGGGGAGAGAGAGAAAAGTCAATCAAAAGCAACTATTGTGGGAACCATTGTGAGCGTATCAATTACTTTGTGTCAGTCTCCAAAGACCTTCCCCTGGTTATACTGAACACACATACAAAATGAGATGTGAGGTAAATTATAGCTACACCGAGGTCTACAGATACACAGACATGAATACAGGAGAGAGAAAGTCTGACAGCATGATGTATAAGCCCAAAGATGTATCAAAGACGGCTGCGCGCACGTTTCCCGACGGGTGCGTGTTAGTGGCGCGCTCAGCCTGAGAGAAGTGTAGTCTTGGGAGGCTTCTGTTGTATTTAAAGTGCACATTCTCTGGAGTTTCAAGGCTTGAGCAGATAGAATGAAATTTGCAAAACAGTTGGGGATCACTCGTACCTGCGACGCACGCAGGCTTGTAATTGCTCTGTGACTTCATCTCAGCGGTGCGAGAGGAGGAACCAATTAAAAGCCAAATATGGCCTATGAGGTGTCCACTAAAAATAGCCAGCGGAGCTGTGTTTGCTGCGAGTTGTGACAAAACGTGGCAGGTGGAATTTGGGGAATAATGTCCTATGGTTATAAATAAATGCGCAACTGTGCAACCAAGCTTTTGCGGTACGAATGAAATGTTGCGAGCAGTGATTATAAGGAAGGTATCCGCGGTAGTTCTCTCAAAGGAGGGCATGTTTAGAGATCCAGGCCCTCTAACAGCTGCACGCAGGTGATGTCTGTGGGAAATTAGGCAAGCTGAGGCTTGTTATTGTGTTGGGGCTGATGAAGCAGTGGGCTTTCTCAGACATGGCTAAGCTTTCTTCGGTTCTTCATTTTAATTTAGTTCATCTTTTTTGCATAAGTAATGGAAATTTTTCAGCAAGGATGCAACTTTATAGAACACTAGATGACTGGGATGGTTTGGTAGATGTGAATTAAAGGGGTAGTTCTCTCAAAAATGAAACATTTTTACTCAATTACTCACCCTAATGTCATTACAAACCTGTATAACTTTATTCTTCATTTTGAATAATGTAGGAAAGCAAACAGTTCTGGGGAAATTTTGACTACCATTGAAATTTCTCCTACTATGGTAGTCAATGGTGGCCAAGAAATGTTTGGTTACAAGCATTTTTCCCGAATTTTCATTTGGGTGAACTATCCCTTTAATATTATAATTTAAATATGTGTGGCTTTTTTCATATGGTTTGAGTTACGCTGTTGACATGACACTTGCAAGGGGTCAAGTCATCTGTCATTCTCTCCCATATTGTTACTTATAATGCGATAATGGTCGGTTCCTTCAATAGCACCTCATACTAGACAGGGTCACAGTTCAATCCATCAGCCTTAGTGACATGGCTAATTATGAGGTCAGAATGAGTCATGGGGAGTGATAGCCTAAGGAGTCATTTTATAGGGGCAGAGGTCAAATCGGAATGTAATGTGTTGGATCTCTAGGGGTCAGAGGCTTGTTTCCTTGTTCTCTTCATGCCTGGTGCCACGAATGTCTTCAATCAGGCTCGAAGCTTATGGGAAAGAATTTCAATCTTTTGAGGATCTTTTATGAGTAGCCACTAACCTAAATATTGTTTTAACCGGTCATGTAACCCTTGTGCCATGCAAAAATCTCTGCTGTGTGGGTGGGTGGCATGTAAGCATAATTAAAATCCCATTATTGTCCTAGATTTTCTCTGTGGTAGACACTTGATGCTGATGAGGGAATTCTATGCTGATTTAACTTTCCTACCATTTTTTAAAGCTTTTGACTGCTGTCCACTCTGATTAGGCCTCGAGATGTTTCTCAACAGTATGTTTTCATTTCCCATCTCCACCAGCTCTTCTGAAGATTGGATGTTTGAGTGCTCTGTAATTGAGACTGAAACTTGGCCATGCATTATGGATCATAAGTACCAGGCTTCATTTGAATATGCATCGCACAGTCCGCCAAAGCGTATTGCCTCTCTATGAGCACAAGAGTTCTGATCTAAATAATGAAAACGGCCCAAATTTTGATTTGGTGTCATAAATCTGGTGTTTGGTGTATATGAAAGTGACCTATTTGTCAGATATGGTGACCCATACCCGAAATGTGACCTGCATTTAACCCAACCAGTGAATAGTGAACACACACACTTCAAGTCGTGAACACACATACACCGGGAGCAGTGGGCAGCTAACACTGCAGCGCCCGGGGAGCAAACGGGGGTAAGGTGCCTTGCTCAAGGACACGTCAGTTGTTACCTGCTGGTACTGAGAATCTATGTTTCTCATATTATGAGAAATATGTGTCCCATAAAAGCAGATTCCATCCTTCCTTCGGTTTCACCAACACTGGGGCATGGTAGCTTGTCACAGAAGACTGAGATGTGTGTGTGTCAGCGCGTGTTGATTGGATGAAATACACAATGATTCGATCCTGTCCGTTTAGCACGGCATACATAGAGAAGTGTTTCATCAGTTGGCTTTGTGACAGGTTCAACCATGTGCCACAGCTCATCAGTGCTCAATCCATGTATGACGATCTTCTTCTCTGGGACCGCGAGAGCCGGAGATGCGCAGGCGATGCGACGAGACTAACAAGTATGTGAGTACAATGCAGTTGGGCGTCGACTTACCAGCTGGCTTTTTGCTCAGCGGTGTGTCAACGTGGGCTTCCCAAGTCACAGACTCCCTGTGCCGCGCAAGGAAAACAAGTAAACCATTACCGTTCATTTTGAGCAACATTAATCCCACTGTAATGAAGATGGTGTTGTGTTTACTCGGCAATGCTGTGCACACACAGGATCAGAGGGTGAATTGTGCGAGTAAACAACTGCTGATTGATTCTGAGAATTTTCAGAAACCTATGACTTCCTTTGAGGAAATGCTTGATTAGCAGTAGGGAATTTTGACCGTTGCCGTTTTTCTGAAGAAAAGGAGAACATCCTTTGTTTGTTCACCCTACACACACACACACACACACGTGGCACGTGTGTGCAGATACATTTACTCGCGCAAAATTGCCACTTGGCATCTCTGGTGATTACAGCAAAAAATAATTTGTTTTCCTGACAAACAATCCTCAGGTGGTTTTACTCTCTTGCTCTACGAAAATACTTCAAAATGGTTGGAACTGGTTTGAAAGTCAGTTTGAAGTCACTACATAACGTCATTCTTACCTCATATTGTCTTATTCAAAGGCCTGCGGTGTGCCACAGTTTGCATCTTCTCAGCGTCATTCCATTTGAAGTGCGGTAAAACAAAAACATCAGTGGCTGGAGGTGTTTCTCTGGAGAAATGCTTTTTAATGTTGGGTGGTTTGAAGCTGCACCTCTGTGAAATTCTCATTTTGAGAGAATACGCACTGTTTTCATAGGGTACGAGTGAGCAAAGTGAAGAACTGTCAGAGAAGGGAAGTTTGAATATGAATATTGGTGTGAAACAGGTTGGTTAAGACTGACTGATTTACAATGGGATGCCGCCACAATTTTCACAGTCACAAGTGCTTGGTGAAGGCTGTGTTACTTCTGTCAGGTTTCATTTTTACACTTGCTATCAAATACTTCAACAAGTAAGGGATAATCCACAGCTAGCCATGCATTAAAGGATTTTAACACACAACGTGGAGGCCAAGAACCGTGCGAAGTGGAGGGTGGTTGCCTCTCCTTTAATGCACGGCTAGTCCTGGATTATCCCACGTATGGTCATTTGCCAAGGTAAAGCTGTTATTGATGTAAACAGTGTAATTTCTGATCAGACAGCTGGAAATGACAATATTTTTGTTCAGTTTATTTCAAATGATCAAACTGACTGGTACAACTCGTGCATTAAATGGTTTAAATGCACACCTTCCAGCCAATCAGAATCAAGTATTCAAACAGACCATGGTATAAGGATAAAACAGATTAGATTTAGCCAAAATGTTTCTCATGATCTTAAGCATTGGAATCCAAAATGGTTTTAAGGGTTTGGAATTAAGTTATTAAGACAAAAAGAATTATTCTAACATAATTTCTTACATGAAATATTAGAGAAAATAATGAAGAAAAGCAGAGGCTAGCATACAGTAAATGGGGAACTTTTTGAGTAGCCAGTTAATAAAATGCCATTTTTTTTCTTTTTATGGCTACTAAATTTAATGAAGTTTTTAATTATTTTGAATTTTGTAGAACATAAGTATTTCTATAGGTAAGTTTATTTTAAAGGTGCTCTGTGTAATATTAGGGAGGATCTATTGACAGAAATGCAATATAGTATATGTACAAAAGGATTGAATGCTTTGGAATCCAAGAGCGGCAGCAACGTCATACAGGAAAAAAGCGGAGAGTTGACACAGTGCACCAGTTCAAACTCGAACTTAAGTGTCTTTATAGTCTCTCTACAGTGGTTAGAATACAGCCACTAACTTGTATCTTCTCTTGTGCACTGTGTCAACTCTCCTCTCTTCCTGTATGACGTTGCTGCCGTTTTTGGATTTTAAAGCATTCGATATATATATATATTTTTGTGCAGTATACATAACTATGTCTTCAGAGGCCTCTTACATAATGAACCATTTTTAATGCCTTATAATGAGCTATTTCTACCTACATACACCGCGGGTCCCCTTACATGAAATTCTCCATGTTGTTTTTACAGTATCCCTAAATGGACAAACAACTCTACAGAGCGCATTTCGTAAATATGTTTTCTCCTTTGGCAAAGAAGCAAAAATGATACCATTCTTAAAAAGTCTTTTCTTCATATGTTTTTCCATGCTAAAAAGAGCAGTGCTGAATACCAGCATGTTTTATAGATGCCAGATGTCTAAACTAACTTTCTCCACCACCACTACTCACCTCATCACTTAACACATAAGTTTAAACATTTAGTGCAAGCCTATGCTTATATTCTTAGCAGGGTTGACAGATGCTTTCATTTGAGTTTGCTGTGCACTACGTGTGTGCCTTTTACCAAACCTGTGATCTTGGTGTTTCTGGCCACCATCAGTTGGGCTACACAAAAGGGGAAAAAATTGTTTGAACCCAGGGGTTGTATTGTTACTCTCTAAATGTGTTTTTGTTCCCGTAAATATACGCCTCGTGACGTCCAGCTTAACTAACTACTGTTGAGGGATGTATTGATGGCAGTCATCACCAAACTGTTAAGCATTAGGAGAGATCTGGAAAAGGATTAATGCGAGTATCAGTCAATAGCAATTACAGTAAGCTGAAGCCCTGTATCCAGGTCTCATTAACGTAGCTGTTAGCACAGACAGACCTGTTTATTTTTAGCTGAGGGGCAAGGCAGAGGTGCAGGGGGCAGTGTGGAGGGACTATTGATTAGAACCGTGTGCTCATATGTTGGAGGGGCTGGGCTGACCTTGGTTAATGACCGAGTCGAGGGGATGAGTGCTGGCACAGCTGTGTCCCCGGTTAGCTATCATCTCACCTGTAATACCACACTGAGATGCAGTGTCCACATGAATGAAAACTCCATGCGGTTGTGTGCTTCAGTCTCTACATGGAAGATGATACCACAAAATGAAGTTCTGTTTTATCTGGGTATTGGTTGAGCTTTGCATCTACCCAATATGTGACCCTGGACCACAAAACAATAAGTAAGTAGCACGGGTACATTTGTAGCGATAGCCAACAATACATGGTATGGGTCAAAGTTACCAATTTTGCTCTTTTGCCAAAAATCATTAGAGTTTTAAATAAAGATCATGTTCCATGAAGATCTTTTTTAAACATTTTCTACCGTAAATATATCAAAACTGTATTTTTGTGCATGGATGCAGCAAAATCGTGAACAAAAAACATTGCGGAAACACGCCTACAAACTTCACTCGCTGCTGCCCGCTCTTTGGGAATTACCCACGTTTGGTGTCTATGTAAAGCTTAGAATTTCAGCTTTCGGGTTCATCTACTCTCCACAACGTCATTACAGTGATAAGCCTATAAAGAGTGTTAAAACAAACCTGTTTCTTCTTAGCACTACGGCCTGCTACAGGGCCTCTGATGGACAACTGGGCGATTTTATCAATATTTCGATTTTTTGGCACCCTCTGATTTCGGATTTTCAAATAGTTGTATCTCGGCCAAATATTGTCTTATCCTACCAAGATCATATAATCAGCTTTCAGATTATGTATAAATATCAAGTTAAAAAAATGTACCATTGTGTTTGGTTTTGTGGTCCAAGGTCACATATATAGATGCAACCTTGGTAGCAATTAGGATCATTTTAGAATGCATTCAATTTGTAATTGTGGAACCTCACAAATGTGTTTCTATCTGAACCCACATTTACACGATGAACTTGTTCTAAGAGCCATCACCTATATTTAGATTGCAAACTAGAAGATCGTTTGGAGCAAAGGGCTAAAGCACGTTATAATTTAGTATCCTATTATTTAGCAATAGCTGTAACTGCACCCGCCATGCTAATGAATCGCTACATTAATGCCATTTGCTAATATCCATCCATTTAGACACAGATTACCGAGTTGTAAATAAAGCGCTTTTGAATAGGGCAAGAGACAGAATGCAGAGCCTGGTGATGGATGAAGAAAAGACTTCAAGAATAACCTTCAGGGAGTCCTGATAGGGAGAGGAGGGAGGTTGGTGAGACGCACACACACACTTTCAGTGAACGCATACCAAAACATAATTTTTTTCTCTCCCACCATCAAGTTTTGGAAAGTATTTTTGTGACCCTCATCTTCAAATAGTCAGAATGTGGAAATATTTTCCTACCTCCCCCCCCCCGAAAAGAACAATCTGTGAGGCCAAGATCCACAGAATGCGAGTATATCACATTTAGCTCATGAGGGGAGATCTCGCAGTCGCTTTCCTCCTCCCTCTCTAAATTTATATCTCCCTGGAAAATGAATCTGTAGAAGGTCACACTCCAATCAGGATTCCCACAGCATTCCCGTCTAAATGTAAACCGAGAAAGCTATCAGCCCGAGCCAACGTGTGCCTTATTGAAATAAATGAGGCTTCATTAGGAGAGCAAAATAAATGGCATCGCACATTAAAATCGTCTCACTGATTTCTCACCAGCACGTGGCAAAATGAGGGTAGATACGTTTCGTCCTGATCCGCATAAGGGAGAGACAGATGTTGTGTTGGAAATTTCCTTTTACTATAAATGATTACTTCCCCCGCTTTGACTTAATCGAGGGGTGGAATCTTCCCAAAATTCAGAACAGAGGGTCTGTTCTGCTTTCTGTCGGAAATCTGCAGATAGATGCGCACATGTCCAGATGCCTCCTAGTACAGTAGGCGCAGTGAAATTCCAAAAAAAGAAATATGTTAGTAATTGAAGCCAATGCCTCATATCTCTCTATACTGACATTTTTATTCTTTCTACCATAATGTGAGCGGAGATGAGACAGTTAAAGAGATTGACCATGAAACTACAGTCAAAATGGGGTTGTTTTCGATTAGGTGCGCACTAGGTGAAAAGAAATTATGGAAGGGATAAAACAAGACTGCAATGATGATAGAATAAAAGAGAACATGGAGGTCAAATTGTGAGCCAAATAAAAGACATTGAGCCTGCATGCACACATCTGGCATCCGTATAGAGCAGTGCGTGTTGGTTTTAGTGGAACCTCATACGTCAATAAATGATTTCAGCACATTGACTACAAAGTTTTCGGTACTGGAGGTTATAGCGAGGGCATTTGTTTTCAAGAGGAGACATCTGCTTGGCTTTGGCTGCTCAGTAAAGCTTGGCCTGTGTTTATAAACCTCAATCCTCGTGCATGCTTTGGGGAAAGACATCCTTGATCAGACTCATGAGTCTGGGTCTCGAGGTTACCGTATAAGACTACAATGACTTCTCGTGATTATTATAGTTGTGTAGCACAGAAGCAATGCAAGGGTTTTCAGACTCTACTCAAGATCTTTTGTGTTTGGCCTTCGGCGCTGTTGTCATGGAGCCTTGAGAGAGGTGTGTGTGTCTATAGAACCGTTTCTGTGTCTGGCATATATCTGCCACAAGTGTGTTACAAAATGGCTCTCTCACCTAAAAAGGGAGTGTTTTTAGCTTATTATGCGGACGTGCTCGCAATGTGCGGAGCCAGGGAGACTTCAAGACCTTTTCAAAAGAGCACGAGCAAAGTAGAGGATAACGGAGTGTGCAGTCATCGATTCTCATTTTTAGAAGTGGCAAAGTGGCTGTGCTCTTTTCACAATGAACGGCCACAAACACACACACACACACACACACACACATTTAGCCATCAGTGTGTGACTCTGTCCGTTTGACTCCTGAAGTTCATCTTTCACTCGCAGGGTCTTTAGAAAAAGTTCACGTATGAAGTTGCTTTGGCAATGATCCGCAGAGACCCGTCTGGCTGACGGAGGGGGGTCAGGTTGTACTTTCTATTGTGCAGTACAGAAAAGCACCTGTGTTCAGTTTTTTGTCACTTCGTGTAGAAGGCAGGCAATATGTTGTGCTGAAGAATATGAAAACATACACTCTGATCCAGAGGATCAAACCTATATAAACACATTTAATGCATGCGGTGCATGCAGTGAGATCAACTGACTGACGTCATGTTTTGTAAGCGAACATATGTCTCAAGGAAATTGAACCAGTGTGTGTTAAAGTGAAAGAGACAGGAAAAAAGAAGAGTGTTGAGGTATAATATCAGCCTCCACTCACTAAACCTAGTCACTTATGAACTACACAAGAGGTCAGCACACGTTGAAAATCCACTGATGGAAGAAAGTGACAGCGGTGAAATTGAAAAAAGTGGTTGACCTTTAAATGACATCTGGGGAAAAATATACGCTATAAATAGATCTGGAAAAAGAGGCCATTTCAAATTTGCGTGTGTGTGTGTGGTGACCATTCCGTTCCAGTGTTTGTGAATAATGGAGAACTTGTCAAGATGCTTGAATGCTGTGATTACAAATCAGCATTATTCCATCAAATATATATATTTTTTAAAGATGAAAAATGATACCAACTATACCATTTTTATTTTTATTTTGGCCAGTTAGTCCAGTTTTTACTTTCTGCAAATAAATGCAAATGAAAAAATTTGGAATTTGGGTGAAAGGTTGACAGAAATTAACAGAACAAAACAAAAAATACACACATTCACACCACTAGAAGCAATTCACTTGTGTATATTACAGAATTATTCAGGTTAAATGACATTGCTTGGATTTACTAAACAGTTACTGTGTAAAAGTCCTAGACATTATTATGTATTTTTACAGAAAATATCAATATAGATTTTTAAATATTTCCATAACTGTATACTTAAGTGGGATTTTTGTATTACCAAGGAATCCTACAAGGATGACCCACAGAGAAATGGAATGTTACATCATCAAGAGTCAGTGTGAAGAAGACACAGATAAAACAGTCTAAATCCATAAAAACCATAGCAACTTCTCCAAGATTGTTAAACGTGTATGTGGAAACTGCAATATGATGACGTTTTATGTGCATGTCAAATTGATCTGTAAACTGAGGATGTTTTAAAGATATTGCCATGACCATTTCCCAATTCAAAAATAAAAAAAGAAATGTAATCAGTTTTGACCACCTTTTGCCACTAAAACTTTTTTTCTCTGTGTACACTTGCAAGTTGATATTGATACAGTACTTATGGATTTCTCACTTTTGGTTTTTCTCTCTATATGTAGTCCCAGACATAATAGTGAGATCAGGTCTCACACACATATGATATTTCCATTAAAACATTAAAGCAAAAGATCTAGATACAGCAAATAGTATAGACAAATAATATTAATAATAAGCATTTTACGTATGTATCATGAATAAAAATACATTTTATTGTCAAACAACATTTAGTACATAGTCTGAACATAAAACTGGACAACTTAGAAGACTGAAACCTTATCAGTCTTCTAACCTTTCTGTATATAAATATAGATCTTGTTTTCTTTCCTCAAGGTGAGCTGCTGGGTCCATTTTTATGTTTTCTGCAGGAAAAAACCATTGGAGAATTCTCACTAGTGCTGTCCATACAGTCCTGCAACCATAATGGAGATTGCATTTGCTTGCGCACAACACTTTGGTCTGCAATGGAAGGCCCATGGAAGGCATGGATTTGTTCTCTGAGAATTGTTTGTTGAGCATGGTGCTCTCAGCTGTCAAAATGAGTTGAGGTGAAAACTATAAATGTTAGTTTGCCATGGCTGACAGGTCAAAACATGCATTTCAATACCCAAGCAACTAGGCCATCTCTTTCTGACTTCAACCTTTGCATCAAAGCTCATTGATAGACAGCTGCACAATGTGGAAAGTCTTCCTTCCATACACCACAGAACCAAGTGTATCTTCACCTGCCATACAGCCATATTGTAATATCACATTAGCTGGGCCTGTCAGTGCTTGAGCAAGCCATTCAGGTGACTGTATGTGCCCTTTAAAGTAACCCTTACTGACAGTAAGAATGTTTCCTCATGCCTTCACTCTTAGAATATTTTATAATAACAGCTGACTGTCCTCAAGGCTGGTGATGGTTAAATGCTGGATACGACCCCCCTGACACTAGATATTTGAGAACAGGAACGAAATGGCAAGATGATGGGTGACTGTTTAAAATAATATTTTTTTTTCTCTCAAAGGTGCCCAAAAGCCACAGGGGAATTAATGGGCACCAAATAAAAGGCCCTCTGAAACGACACTCTTGAAAACCACATGATGTGCTGCCGCCACCCACCCACCAAATTTTGGTCATGGCTTCTCTTGTTGCTGGAGAGATTTTACTGTATTTTGATTGTGGTTTAAGCCGTTTTAGGAGGTACTCGGTGTGTACTTTGGCTGCAGGTCCCACCAGCTCACAGAGTAAAGATCACAGATATAAGCTTTGTGTGTGTGAATCACGTTCTTTAAAACTGGACATGCAGACTAACAGCTTTCTCTAGCTTAGTCCCAACAAGAGTTGCAATAACAAACAAAATTCCACAACTTTGTCTGTCAAACAGGAACAAACAGGAGGTTTGACCTGACTGTGAGTTCAGGATAAATCAGAGGCTGTTTTGCAATTTGAATAACCCATGAGCCAAAGTTAAGCAGGTCTATTTCATCACAGCTCAAGTTTTACAAGTATGATTTATGTAAATGTTCATTTTGTGGCACCTCAGCAACATACTGGAATAAGAAAAAGCAAATTAGAAGACATTTATATTTGATTTATGTAATAGTCACGGTTCAGTGCTGTTTTGTTTTGCCCCTCAATATATTTAAGAATATCCTCATTACTGTAATAGGACTATGTAACAACATTTGGCATTATTTTGTATGGAGCTGTTCCCTTTAAAAATCATCTTCCCCAAACAAATAAACAAGGAAAACATGTAAAGCCATTTCCTTTGAGATCTCCTTAGGCATTAACAAATCTTATCAAGTTTTTCAAATTTGCCAAGAACAGATATGCTTTCACTTTTTATAGCTCTAGTTGCATAATCATATTTTGTCTCTCTGCATTAATTTTAGATTTAACATTGCAAATTGGTCAAGAAACCATTCAACATGTGGCAGAACCCTAATGGCCAACTAGAAGCCCCTGACACAATGTTTTCTGCAGAAATACAGCAAAAATGTATTGCCTAAATGTAAGGCACTGACTGGAGAAAGAGAGAGAGATTAAGGGTGCTGTGGAGAGTGGTGGACAAATCTCATTTAAAAATGGCAGTAAGGACATGCATAATTCAAACCCATTACAGGGTGCGGCTCCATTGCTCAACGTTAATTGAGATTCTCACATCTGATCAAGAAAGACTTCCTGTTTAAAGTCACACAAGAGCGAACGCTTCTGGTATGACGACATGACATAAATGAAAATTTCTTCCTTTAAGAATAATGTACGTATGTCGGCGTGCAGTGCATTAGGTGCAATGTAATTTTGCATATATTTGTCAAAATAGTCATCATGGGTTTAATGGACGACACTGCTTCAATAGTTTTTCAAAAACCAGTTGATAAATTTGTTTCTGTTCTCCATTCCTCTCTCTTATCAAAAATGGACTTTTCATTCTGAAAGACATCTGATGACTAGTTGTTTACAGCATTTCTGTGCTTGCGCGGCAGCCGGCTTGTGGTTGTGTTGTCAGCGAGAGTTTTTGTCTACAGCAGGTGTACTCAGCTGTGAAGAACATCTCATTGAGGCAGATTTTGAGTGAGTTTCACCTCTTTCCAGCACCCTTATATTTGGCAATTGTGCAACTTCACAACAATTATTTACTATTGTCCCCTGAAAAGATCCAAATTAACAATGTGTGAAAGCCTGAACTCTGAACTTCTACTTCAAGTACAGTATGACTTATGCATCTTTTGGTTTTCTAAAACTTTTGGTTAACTTAGCTAGTCTTGTTGGCTCACTTTGTTACTGAACACAATATGTGTCTGTTTTTCGGATTTCGTATGCTGAAAATAGTTCTACTTCCAGCCATAGGGCAGGATTATGTCATCGGCTATAACTTTCACCCGTCATGTTTTGCAAGTTATTGCAGCTGTTTTCGAAACCAACTTTAGGACAATGTAACTATAATGACTCACTCTTGAGTTAATAAAGAGATGATTTCTGAACTTTATCTGTGTGAATGAAATTGAGTAAAGAAGGGTAAATTACAGACAGCTTGAGATACAATAGCACTCTTCTTCATTTATTATATTATATCTTCAAATACCCCCAAACATGAAACTCCTCTCTCTTTTTGTGTAATAGACCTGAAAGACTGCATGAGGCCTGATTGCTTGTCCGTTCCGTCTGCAGAGGAGAAGAGGAAAAAGTCGTCCTCGACCTCCATAAATCCTACTGACCAGTGTCTGGATCCGGCATGTTTTATTTGGACAACTCCTGATCTCCGGTAAAATGAAAACTCGCCCACACATTCACATTTTACCTTCCGACAGTGCCTGTTTTAACCTAAGCTCAAAAACCACTTAAAACTTTCAGGAAGTACAGCACAGGTGGTAAGTACTGTAGAAGGAAATGGTACATTTATCAGGGGTAATGTACTTTAAAGATGATTCGGATGGGTTGCTTTGTCGAGAAAGGTCTTCTTTGTTAACAGCAACACTGTGGGGCTATAATACGCGTTGTGGACTAAGAGCTGTATAAATATACTCCCAGTACTCACATGGGACAATGTGGCACATACATCTCAATGATTAATATTTGCCAGTAAAAAATAACAGTAAAACCCATATGCCTGTATACAGAGACAGCCTTCAAAGAAATACAGTTTTCATTTATTTTATGGCTAACTATCAAAGGATGTCAAGTTTTTTCCTAGCAAATTCACCCTGGAGGACATTAATTGTAATGGGGTAATGTTTGAGCGTAAAAATCAAGATAATCTACCAGTTAGATATATTCAAACCCACATTTCATGTCTGTTTATTTATTACATAAGCCCCCATGCAGTAGGTGAATTACTATAAAACCAGTCGGTCATTATTGACAAATAACTTAGACAGGGTTACAAAGGCCAGATTTTACCTTATTTGCCAGCAAGTCTTTTGAGAGACGAAAAGAATTCTTTCCTCTAGAGAGCAGCACATTAGCTTTTCAGAATTTTTAATCAAGGTTAAGTGAGATGATTGTGATGATGTGCATGTTGATGAGATCCCCCCATGGCGCTCTCTGACATGACCTTCATCTCCAAAAGGACAGCCGTCTCCTCACTGGCACCTCTTATCGCCATGCTGGAGAGCATCCAGGTGTGCTTCGTAAAGTGACTGTGATGTATAAGTCACACTTACCCACACTCTGTGCCCTCACATCACTGAGTGAGAGATGGAAGAATGCAAACGTTGATGGATGAAGGGGACCGGATTATTTAAATGGCCGTGAGGGTGTGTAAATATTTCAGATGTGGACTAAAGACAACGGATGTCTAAAAAGGAAGATGAGATGAAAGCCGAACGGTGACGAATGAGCAAAGTCAAATAATCAAACAATGTGAGGTGCATCATTATAATTGATGTTCTCAGTTTGACTCCATGAAGAATCTGGCGAGGGCCCTGAGCTCCCATTTTGAGAGTGAGAGGAACGCGCATGAACGATCCGTTCCTTTGTGTCAACATTTAGGCAACTCAAGGTTCGCCCTGGTCAGCATCCAATCAGGAAGTAGATGATATATGACTGGGAATTCCAGCGGTTAAAGTTAACGCATTAAAAACAGAGAGGAAAATAGCCTTAACCAGAGACATATGGAAAATATTTTCTTTCCCCTTTTAAATTATATGTCTCTGGACTACGGAGTCCAATTACCCTACATATTTAAACCAGTGTTTATGTTTTCAACAAAAATAAAGCTTTAAACCCCATGGCGAAGCTCTTTTTCCTCTCACTTTTTCAAACTCTCATTGTAGTCAAGCCAGCAGATGGAGATGGTGACATTTCTGCTAGGGATTTTGCAAGACGGCTTTCAAAGTTTAATTATCAGCTGTAAAACACGCTCCAGCTATACAGTGAATAAAGGAAATGCGTACACGTAATTTGGCAAGACAAGAAAACCGCTAAGCTTAAGCACATATTGTTATGTGTAATGTTGTGAGCTACGATCCAAAACAAAGACCTGTGATAAAACACAATCTGTTTTTAATCAGTGTAACCAATGTGGTCATTTCCAAAGAGACGTGCTGACTGTGACAGTTCATTCTTTTGGCTTTTCCATGCTTTAGTATTCTTGACTTTTCCAGAGAAAAGAAGACATTCAATAGGGGATGTCCTCGATGTTTAATTTCATGCTCGAAGACTTCCAAATGTCTCTCCAACAGGATGGGGAGAAAAGGGACAGATTGCTGTACGTTCTGACCTGTCCATGTTTAATTAATTTGGTGGCATTTTGTTCCTCCGTGAAAAGGATTTTCGCCTTCCCATTTGAAGGCATTTTTCCTCTCGCTGTGCTGTGCTGTTGTGCGGTAATGCTTCTGTACATTACCACAAGTACTTTTTACTTTGCATTTATATAAGTGAATGGATTGTTTTACTGTGCCACATACACTTTGTATGCCCTTTTGAAATAGCAGCCACGGGATAATTTTGCACAAACACATGTTATGTAAGATGATCAAGGGTAGTACAGTACTTTCATCTTTCAAGTAAATTTGCAATGGAGCGTATTAAAGGCATTTAAGGGAAACCTGAAACTGAAATTAAATGAGTCTGTGATTTCCTCTGTTTTGCAGAACGAGCGTGATGGATGTATATAGGATGTTATGCACTGTGAGTTTAGTCTGGCATTCTTGTTGAAAGAAATGGACTAAAACTAAATGACTCATGTATTTAAATAAGATCAGTGACTCAGTTGTTCTCTTTCATAGTACTATTCTCCTCGCAGAAATATTTTTCCCATATGTTGTCATAATCCCATATGTTGTCTCCTTTTTTTAAACATTTTACTGTTAGCGCTTACATAAACATGGAATAATAGATTTAAATATTTATGTATATTACATTCAGCGAGTCTTTTTTCCCACCCGTCTCTGGTGGTCTGCAGACAGCAGCAAACCCTTTTATTGACATGGACATTTCACTGCCAAGAGCTGATGATATTCAGAAGCTGCGTTTATAAAAGAAATATCACATGTTTCTGCTAGTTTCTGCAGGATGGCACATCCCTCAACCTTGATGAACTAATAACTCTTTGTTAATACAGGATAAAAGCTCAGTAAATATCCAAGGGTGTATCAGATTGTTTGAACCACTTTTTATCAAGCAAATCAGCATAATAATTATCATCAACTAACCCAGGAGAAAAAGTGCACTATATTTAGTATGTCTTAAAGCAACACTATGTAGTTTTTCGACCTCCGCACTGGACTGTATCTGAAATTTACTTCAGTGTAATGTCATGTTTACTGAAACATTTTTTTTGTTTGTCCAATACTTAATTTAACACATTTGATTTGTCACAACACAATGTTTTACATGTCCAATGATAACACATGATGCATTCAAGTTGGGACTACATGAATGATTTGCTTGGTTTAAAAA
The DNA here is from genome assembly GCA_026939265.1 of Oreonectes daqikongensis. NCBI lineage: Eukaryota > Metazoa > Chordata > Actinopteri > Cypriniformes > Nemacheilidae > Oreonectes > Oreonectes daqikongensis. The sequence continues at coordinate 3,207,912 of JAOTQM010000343.1, read as the reverse complement.
CAGAATTATGTAAGCAGACAGTTCCCAGCATGCTTTGCATGAGACTTTTTGAATGTTTTTTTTGTGATTATGTTCTCTTTAGTTTTTTTATGTTTCCGCGTCAGTAGCTGCGTTTCCATTACCCTTCAAAAAGCGCAAATTGAAAAAGCGCATTGAAAATACGCCCAATGGAAACACGTCAATTTTGCAAAAACTCCCATGTGTTGCAAAAAAGTTTTCACGCCCGCATGATGTGTTTTTTCGGGCAATGCGATAAAGGCATATCTCGCAAAACTCCCATGGAAACGCTTTTTGTCGTTCTTGCAAGTCACGTGGTGTACGAAAAAGTCACATGACCAGTCATGGTATGTTTGGGCAGAACATTTGGAAAGATAAAATGTAAGGAATTCACATTAAGTAATATCTTAAATGATTGCCCAAATGCAGGAAAACGAGTGAGTCAGTTTATCTTTAGGCAATATGAAAATATGTAAAACACTCTTTCATCACAGTAGGTGTCAATATGAACCTCTAACGTTTGTTTGCAACCTGTCATAAAACCTAAAAAGAAGAAGTATGGTCAAAATTAGTCTTATGGAATTTCCGTCATTCCGCAATATTTTTTTATTGACATTTAGAAAATATAGCTTAAGTTTTGCGCAGATCTGTAATGGAAACCTGGTTCTCTGTGCATTTATACCTCTGTTTCTGTGCAGTTTTTTGTCAGTCCTTGTTTGATGTCACGCTGTTACTCACCTGTTGGATTGTATTTGAAATTGTTTTCATTAAAAGAAGCATTTATTTACTTTATCTCATCCTTGCCAGTTTGTTCTTGTGACATTATGTTGGAGATTTATAGGAGTTTATTATATTTGTATTTGTTAGTTTTGTGGTTATCATTTTTTAAAAGTGATACTTGTGGGAGGTTATATTTATAACTGTAAGTTCTTAGTGTTTGAAAGAAGATGAAAAATTATGCTAAAAATTTTAAGTCAAATAAACTAAAAGTAGTTGAGAACTCTAATTAAAAACTGAAAGGTCTACATATAAAAATCAAGTTTGTTGAACAAACATAATTTCGGCAACTTGAACTGCGTAAACATAACTTTATTATGTGTACTTTTTTAATCCAAAAGATTTTTTTCAGTACATTAAATGTCTCATGATAGAATTATGGAAACAACGTCTTGTTTGATTTGAGTCAATTTAAGTCGTTGGAACATTATGTTTTTCAATACAAGATGCAATACATTTTATGCGTTTTTTTAAATAAAGTGATTCACTTCAGCTAGGTAAAGGAATGGCGCCATCTGATTTGGCAGTAAAAGTGACCTTTCACAACGGTGCCCTTGCAGACAACAGGGGTTGCAGCTATGCCTTTCATATACATGTGCATTCCGTTCCTCTCCCCTGCAGTCTTTAACAACATGCCTGCAGCAGACCTGGTCTCTGAGCCCCAGAGAAGCAAGCACGCTCAGATTCCGAGGCGCCTCGTCCAGAATTGATTTCGGGAATAAAAAAGGAAAGGGGAACTCGGTTACATTTTCCCGTTTTCCCGCAAGAGCCCATGCCACTCAGAATGACCTTCATGCTACCAGGAAAAAGGTGATAATCCTCAGGACTTCGCTCCAGTGAGTCGTGGGTGGAAGGGCATATTTCAAGATTGAAGGCTCCACTGTCAAGAGGAGTTGATGGAGGACAGGTTAAGGACATCAGGACTGGCTGTTGAGCCCCTCTGCACCTGGGGAGAAATGTAGTGGACCCAAATGTAGTGTTTTTCACCTTGTTAGGGAGGCTCAGACTTCATTAGACCCCTGAGGGTCAGAGTCAACAGTCACTAAAGTCATGGTACATGAACCAAATTGTTAATATTATGGTTTGTTCAAAAATCCTCCCAGATTTAAAAAAAAGTCCAACTGCATTTCTGAAATCTCCATGACTTGACTTTGCTAAGGCATGTTTAAAATGTGGCATATATTAAACAGTAGCTACAGTAATATGATGTTTTTCCTTACTGACCTGCATCAATACGTATTTACTCTTACAGAAAATATGTTAATTCAAGTGTGCTATTAGTTTAAACTTAAACTTAAACTTGACTTGGTTAAAGATATAGCCTATATAAAGTATTATTACGTTTTCTATGTAACCAAGTATGACTGTTTATATAATTAGCTTACAGAGTAAATGACACATGTAGAACTGAACCTGATCTTTCTTCAAGTACAGTTGAACTTATATTTCAAAGTTATGAAAAGTTAAATTACTGTAAATAGGAACATAGTAGTATGCTAAGTGCAAAAATGATATATGAATAGTAAAGCTATAAGTGAGATGTTAGGTTCCCTTTAAGACAATATTGTATACTTACAGTATACAAACTATTCAACTAGAAGTTTACTGAGAGTATTTCTAAGTGTAATAATGCTTTTGTAAACTAAAATATTTGCTGCAAGTACTGAACTAGTAAACTATAAGTGTTTCTGTAAGTTCGCTTGTAAGTATCATTGCAGAATAAGCAAACACATAGTTGTAAACTAGTTGTGTACTCAAAAGTTGTTATACTTAACTTAAACAAGCATGCGTTTGTAAACTTAAAAAGTGTGCCAGTTTAGTCCCAAGTACTGAAATAGTATACTATTATATCAGTATATCAGAAGTGTACTTACTACATAGTGTACTTTACTGTATGTGTATTTAAAAAACACTGTGAAAAGGTTAATATTCCAACATGTAGGGTGGCAGAAAAAACACGTAAAAATAATGTGTAATGGAATTTACATGTTTTTAATGTTATTTTACACCCGACATGTACATTGTGTTTACTACATTTTAGATGTGAAAATGATTTCAAATAAAACTCCATAAAATTCTGTAAAACAACATTTTTAAGGATCTACTCTTGCAGCTGTAGTGCCATCAGAAACTACTTTCTTTTTTGATGAAAATGACCCTGTTCATGTTGCTATTTTGTACACAATTTATAGATTCTCTCTAGACATATTGCCAGCACATTTCTAAGACCTCTATTCTCACCCTGATTGTCTCTCAGCCCTTCATGTTTCCTGGTTGTGTATAAATGTGCGACCCTGTCACAGCAAGAGGGCCGTCTCGCAGCTGACCTCACCCCAGACCGTAAAGAAGCGCAGATACCGCTGCTGTTTTCCTTTCGCTCAGTTGAGCTCACATCAGGCGGATACGGACGTTGAAACTCTCTGCTCGCCACAGCAGGGGAGGCGGAGGAGAAACCGTTCCCTCAGCTACGCATTAAGCATGCAACAACACACATTAGAAACGCAACGCAGACGTCTCGTTCTTTCACACCCATCAAACTTCTCCGACCCCCAGTGCTGTCGGAAGAACTGGAAAAACAGTGCCATTCAAATGGAAAAGTACAGCATAGAATGTAGTTTTCCATGCCTTGCGCCACGTTTTCAAGCTGCAGCGCTTTGTCCTCGAGAAATCCTTTTAAATCAAACAGTTCCCTCAAACGCACGCTCTTCCCCCCACACTCCTCGTGCTGTGTCTTCTTAAGGCATCCTAGCAGCCATATCAGTGTGAGAAGAATTAACGCTCTCTGTGGGCTCTTTTGGCTGGTGAGCATAGGCCGAGGGCCGTGCAGAGAGGAGCCGGCATATCTGCCACACATGCAGAGGCCAGATGTTTCCTTAGAGCTCTGTCCTCCCAACCTCCAGCCGGAGAACTTGGCCTGCACTCCCAGAAATTATGAAGCTCACTCTGTCTTTCTCCTTTTGTCTGTCTCTTTTTCCACAGCATGTGTTAATATGTACTACTCCCCTGTGTGCTCCAGAAGGTAAAAACGGTTTAGAGTCCACACAGCCCCCAAAACAGCCCCTGTAACTTTTCATTGACCCGGAGCAGCTCACACACACTTTGTGGAATGTCTCTATCTTCTTTTTTCCTTTTTTTGTTTGCATTTGATGAGTTCAAAAGCTCTTTGTGTGTCTAACTTGCGGGTTTCTGCAGCTTGTAGCAAATATAGCATAACACAAAAAGCTTTCCAAGCTCCTAAAATGGACTTCACAGGAGCCGGTTTTATGTAGCATATAATAAAACGGCCCAGACAAAGAAGGCAAAAAAAGAGAAACGGTTAAGACTCAGATGAAATGCATGTATACGTATGCTTTTAGTTTCCTTGAGTTAACCCAAACCGCACACGATTTTTAAGCCAAGATGGGCAATTTTGTGTAACTCGAAGCTTCAAGCCTCATTTTTCTTTCTCGCGGGATACAAACGGTCACATCTTTTCTTTTACATTCATGCATTTGACACATGCTTTTATCCACTTGCAGTGCATTTAGTCTATAGGCGATTTCATTGGACGTATGTGCCTGGCCCAAAGTTTACGGTCTGGCTAATAATAATAATTTATAGTTTATATTAATATTAATTTATATTTTATTATATAATAATTGTATTAAATTAACAATTTGTTAAATGGGTCGTGTGTTGCATTTAAGTTTAGCCAAGTAACGGATCTTCTACTGGTAACCCAAAATAATACTGGCTGGACTTTTAACTTGCTAGCTAATGTCATCGACTTGTTATTTCTTTTGCTTGCTCTCAGAAATAATCAGCAGTTCTTTGCGGAAGTTGCGCAGTAACGTTTGTTTATGTTGTCTGTATCAGTGTTCTGTACATGTTCTCTGGGATCGAACCCATGGCCTTTGTTGATAACGGAATGCTCTACCAATTGAGCTACAGGAACATTTTGTTGTGTAGCGGCTAAATGTTAAGCACTGTAAATTAAAATGATGGAATCGGAGACAGGACTGACCAAAGTTTGCAGACGATGAGTCCTGACCTCATTAACATTTTCAGGAAGAGCAGCGCGATGACCTTGTTAACATTTCTGCCGTAATTAATTAATCCACACGAGTGCTGAATCTTTGCCGATTCCTGCCAGCACGGTCCACTCGGCAACAGGGTGAGTGATGTATTGAGGGTGGAGAAAAGGCAAGCCGCTGTCAAATTCTCGGGTCAACGACGTGGGGCACGGATAACTAAAAGCTCAACGAGGGAAGATTTTATCTTCATGCATTCATTATGACGCATACAATATTCCTTTATCATTAGAAGGGTGGGAAAAGGCTTGCCTGTAAATTCTGTACCAGTAGACATATAATATCTCTTAGACGCATGTTGTTCTTTAAGATGAATGTATTATACAGATGGACTAGACTGTGTGCATCACGCAAAGTTCTCTTAGTATTCAGGGTTAAAAAGTCTCTGAGTGCTGAATATGATGAATCATTATGTCTTCAGCATGCCACAGTGGTCAAGTTGTTTGTTCAAGGTTTTCCTTTTTTCTCCAGAGCTAATACTACCAGTCGACAAAGACGAGAGGAAAGAGAGACCTTAGGCTGTCGGGCTATCACGGTCTTACACATTGCTGCTTTCATGCGCTGAATGCAAATTGGATCAGGTAATTGGGAGGCAGCTTGAGAGGACTGCTTCAGATCTCCCTAGCGACAAGCTCTGCTCACCATCATGATTGGGCCCAGATGGACTGTGAAGCACTTACTATGCTTTCCACTTCACACAACTGTCTACGCACCCTCACACAGGGCAGCCTTGCATAGTTATTTAATGTCACGTCCTGTACATGGACTTGATCACCGAGGGTCTCATGTATAAATACGAACTTGCAAAACAGACTTGCAAAAAGTGCACATGCTGTTTTCTTTGCATATGTCGGGAAAATTTTTGTAAGCAAAGTTGGCCAAGATATAACTATTTAAAAATCTGGAATCTGAGGGGGCGAAATATTGAGAATATCACCTTTAAAGTTGTTTATCAGAGGCGCTGTAGCAGGCCGTTGTTAAGAAGAAATGTTTTAACACTTTCTATTGGCTTATCACTGTAATGACGTTGTGGAGAGTAGATGAACCTGAAAGCTGAAATTCTAAACTTTACATAGATACCAGACTTGAGCGAGTGAAGTTTGTAGGCGTGTTTCCGGCCATTTTTGTTCACGATTTTGCTGCATCCACTCACAAAAATAAAGTTTTTATATATTACAAAAATATTTTCATGGCACATGATCTTTACTTAATATCCTAATGATTTTTGACATAAAAGATAAATCAATAATTTTGACCCCTATGTATTGTTGCTGTTGTTACAAATTTACTCGTGCTGCAGGGGTCAAATATTTGTCATTTGCCATGCATCAGAATTTTCCACACAATCTGAAGCATTTTGTTTATGGTAGAGTTTACCCCCAAAAAATACAAATTCTGTCATCATGATATAAGGGTGAGTAAACTGAAATAATTTTCATTTTTAGATTAAATATCTCTTTAATATCTAATAGGAAGTGTACAATATTTCAGGAGTTTAACTGGATATTCCATGCTGCAACCCTTCAAAATAGAAATATTATCATTGTACAACACAAAGATACTTGACTATTCATTTAAAAACTTGGTTCACATCAGTAGATTTCATGTTGACACTAAGGTGGAATTGCCAAGCTGTCACTGAACCTCTCAAACTTGCATATTTGTAATGTCATCTCAAAATGTCATAAATCCCACCTTCAACAACATTGGAGCAAAACTCTATACATTTCGATAAGAGAGTAAGTCTAGTCAGGATAAACCCCTTGAACCGTAACTTTAGTACTTCACCTCTGAGATGTTTCTCTCTTGCTACATCAGTCATGTATCTTCATTTGACTAAACGGGTCAAATTGCATTCTGGGGTAAACAGCACTGATAAATTGAAGCCATTGTATAAACAGCTGCGGATATAATGCGAGTCGTTGCGCTGAGCAAAACCTCATATAGTGATCGATTTAGACAAAGACAATTTAATATACATAAAAACATTGAGTGAGGCGCTGTGATTTATGCTCATGAAATTTAGAAATATAGCTGAAATTTTACAGATGGGTGTCTGTGAGAGCGTTTCCGATCAACAGGGCTACAAATGTCTGGCACGTTATAAGACAAGCAGTTCTTGATAAACGTCTGCTAGTAAAGGACGTATGGGAGAAGGGTGAGGGATGTAGAAGAGGAATTACGGTATTGCGCACTTGTTTTTGTTTATAGGTACTGATTTTGAAGTATCTGCGTTGGTCCTTTCCAGCTGGATTTTTGCCAGTTGGTCAAACACTCCAGCAACTCAAGTATAGCAGGAGTTCGGATTTCTCCACCAGTGTAAAGTATAATTGCAGAGGGAGAAGAAGAGAGACGGAGGTAAATTAACAAGACATCTGTGCTTAACATTCAGCAGGTGGTATTAATCTGACAAGTTGACTGTCAGCTCAAATGATCTGTACAGAATGTTTTTTGAGGTGAGTCTTTGAGCTAGTAAGTTTCTTATAAAAGTCGGTTTTAATAAGGCCAGCGTGCAATCTAGGCTCAAAAAGATTTACTTGTTAGAAGCGGTGTGATATTTTTTAAATAAGTATTAAATAAGCAAAAATGGAATGATATGTGAATGGAAAGAAATAAATGCAATAAACCAAGGCAGAAATGATGGCAATCTTTTCTCCCCGAGGGAGGAGAGAGGTGCCCTGATGGACCCCTGGTGTGCCCTGTGGCTGCTTTCCTGGAGTCAGCAGAATAGTTGGTGATTTGAGAGGGAATGTCAAGATGATGGGATGGTTTTCATCAAGGGTTTGAAGGCCACTCTTATCAATCCAGAAAGACTTGCTGAAACTGCAAGAGCGGCTGCATTTCAAATGCTCCATCTTGACTCAAAACACAGGTAAGACACTCAAATAAATCAAACACACTTCTGTGCTCATAAATGAAAAGTCACTAAGTTTTATGTACTGTAATATGACTGTCAATTTAAGGCCAAAGTTATGTTGTCTGGTGATTTTTATAGTGCATATAAATTATTTAAGAGAATCTTAACTGACACTGCAAATTTAAATGAAGAATTTTCATGTAGCCTATTTTTAAAATGAATTAAAAATGTCAAATTACAGAAACAAATATACAAGTTGACACCCAGTTTGGTGCCCATCTGCCAGAACTTTACAGTTTTATGGGTATTTTTTACAGTGTACAGTATAATTTGAAATAAAAAAAACCTTTTAAAACCTTAGAAAAAGTGCAGAATATTACAAAAAATACAAAAGAAAACATTACAGCGACGCACTTACAATGGACATATATTCTCTAGATATACTTATAATTATTCAAAATCTCTCTACAGAGTTATGATTATTTACCTGATATATCTGATATATATTATCTGATGGTTTCATAGGACGCACACGCCCAAAGTTAACTTCTGCTCTGTGTTTGGTAATTGTTTGGCTAGTGGCTAATCAACTATTTATACTTAATTTTTTATATTAATATTTTATTGCATAGTAATTGTATTAAATAAACAATTTGTTGGATTTTATGTTTATTAATTTTAGTAAATAAACAATTTGTTGAATACGTCATGTAACTTTATCGCATTTAATTTTAGCCAAATAACAGTTCTACTGGTAACCCAAAATAATACTGACTGGACATAGGCTACTTTTAACTTGCTAGCTAATGTCATTTACTTGTTACTTACTTTACAAGGTTGTTTAGTCGTACAGTTGTTTGTCTGTCCAACTGCATTCTACTTTGTATGGAGCATGCACCCAAGACTTTTACTCACCACTCATGGTGATGTGACAATAAAGGTGATTTGATTTGATTTTGATTTGATTTCTTTTGTTTGTTATCAGAAATACTCTGCAGGGACTCTGCTTTTTGCGAATGTGTACCAGAAGTTAAGCTTGGGCCCCAAAAGCGTTCATGCACAGAAATGCTTTTATATTTTTTGCTGTGAAACATCTGTATCTGATAATTTGCAGGCAATTGAAGTCATTGGACTCCAAAATCTGTATTTGTACACTGTTCTGTGATGATAATCTTCATAGTTTTTGTTTTATAAACATGGTGCTGAATGTAGCCAGAGACAGTAAATGCTTTTACAATATCCATTTTTCTTGGTGTGGTAAGGAAAGGGCTAGGGCCCTTAAAGTTAATGTAAAAATCTATATTTTGATTGAGCATAGTCTATGGTTTGAGGGTATGGATAATTGGAGTTTATGTGCTTTTTTTTTTTACCTTCAAGGGAGCCGGACGATATCTTAGCTTAGGCCTTAAGATTATATCGGTTGTGAATTTGTGACAAATGACCCGCTGTCTCGCCTAATGCTGACAACATCAATTTCACGCAAATTCGTGGTCCTGGGGCACACACGCAGGACAAAAGTAAAGTTGCGTAATGAACGATTGTGGACTTTTTCGCATAATTACAGCTAGTGATTGAGAGGCAGTTTATAAAAAGATGGTTATGTAACGCTTAACATGACATTTTACTGCCTAAAATAATAGTTTCTATTAACTGCATGGAAAAAAACCCCAACAAAGGCGCTCTGTAGAGAATGGTCAGTAAGTCATACTACTCTCCGTCAACTACTCCGTCAACATCGGTGAATTTCATGTTTATTCTGGAATGCTTACAGTAAAATGACAGCTGGTGGTTTATTTGTGTTAAGAGGGGCAGGGGAATGAATGCAACACGATCTAGCAGCTGCCATGACTGCAAAAAGTATGTATTGTCAACGTGTTTAGTAAAATAAAAAACAGTCAGGATTTTGACTATTTAAGATTCGATCAAAGAAATGCAACAATGCAAAACAAGTGTATTATTTTTGAGGACCAGATACAATACTCGCTTCTGTCAGTGTGAAATAGATTTTGCCGTTCTCTATGTTTTTTAATGCATTGAATTCACTTCAAAGGCATATAGTGTGTTAATGTGGCTGTTTAAATGGCAAAGGCCAAGACAATGTTTTTCTGTGTAGCGTGAACGAAACAAGACCATTTGACAGTACTTTTGAGAACTTTACTGTGATTTTCAAAGAGCAAAGACAAAGAAGCCGATGGTGCATGGTAAAGCTGTTAAGCAGAGAGATGTGATTGATTTGAGAGTGCTGGTGGAGTGAAGTGGAAATAAATGGTCCCCCACCAGCTGTGGAGAGTTATAGCACTTTCACACCTCTGCTCCAGTCCAGTTCTGTCTGTGCTGTTAACATGGGTAAATTATTACAAGTTTCCTTGCTCTGTGTAACGCAGCACACCTTTTTCGACATATGGATCGGACTAAAATTTTGACTTAACTGTGCAAGTTGCTTCGATACTAGTAGTCAAAATGGAATAACAATCAAAATGTGTGAAAGAAACTATTTCTGAAAAAATGATTTCCATATTTCCACAGGAGGCCGCAACAGATATATTTTGACAGGAAGTGAACATTTTGTCCTGAAAGTTGATGCGTTAGAGTCATGAAAAATTTGGTAAGCGTAAGGATTAGAGCGAGTTTGACAAGGGCCAAATTGTAATGGCTAGATGACTGGGTCAGAGCTTCTCCAAAACTGCAGCTGTTGTGGATGTTCCCAGTGTGCAGTGATCAGTATCTATTAAAAGTGGTCCAAGGAAGGAACAGTGGTAAACCAGCAACAAGGTCATGGGCGGCCAAGGCTCATTGATGCATGTGGGGAGTGAATGCTGACCTGTGTGGTCCAATCCAACAGATGAGAAGTTAATGCTGGTTCTGATAGAAAGGTATCAGAATACACAGTGCATCACAGTTTGTTGCGTATGGGGTTGCAAAAGCGAGACCAATATTAGGAAGGTGGTCATAATGTTATGCCTGAACTGTGTATAATGCACATATATTTTGAGGAATGTTGCAGAAATGTATAGCCCGTACGACGAAACTTTAAATTAATATTTTTGGAAAAACAAATAACAGAAACAAATGCTACTCCAAACAGCTATCATTTCATTTGATTTGCAGTGTAGGGTTTGATATTGCAGTGCTATATAAAAATGACAAAAATACACACAGCTGCTGTCATCCTATATATGCATGTGTCATAGATCATTGCTGTCAGTTCACAACTTTAGAGTTCAACTTTACGTTCCTGTTTAACCTTGTGTTGTTCAGAGTCATGTGGGCGGGTAAAATACTTTTTCATAGTTTGGATCTGATTCTATTAGTGTGCTGGCCTCAAACTGTGCTGCCCTCCAAACTGAAGTCAGCATTAAGAGGAGAGGTCACTTTGTGCTCTTGTTAATGTCTCACCACAGGCCAAATGTTTCCCTCTCAGCCACAGATATTCAGTTTGGAGAAAAACAGAGAGCACCTGGTGTGCAATGTAATGTCATTTGGCGAAATTATTCTTTTCTTGGCAATGGACCTTTTTTATATGTCACTAAGTCTTCACATTTTAATTGATCTTGGGTTCTTTAAATGTGGTTTAGGAACTGATATGCACCAATTTCTCAGAACGAAATTAAAATGTACAGCACTACGCACATTTATGTACTACAGCTACAGTGTTTTAATTTTCTTTGTGAGATGGTGCAAAACACAAGCAAGCATAATTATTCTGTATAATTTCTCTGTTTACGAATAAATGTTCCATCATTTTCTTGAAAATTAATTAACAAAAATAGGAGAAATTCACTGACTGTAAGGCAAGGTTAATAGTAATTCACTGATTAAATATTTTGATGCCGCTCAGTATGCAGCATAATTACAGCTTGTGGCAATTCACTTGATTTAAGCAACTTGTTTTCAAACACAATTTTTCAAATGTGAAAGATTTGAAACTTACAACTGGAACACATTGACATCAAGTGACTTATTTCTCAGTTTTTTGTTTGATCATTTTCATTTATTTCACCTCTTCATTCTGGGACTTATACTTTGACGTATCTGCCTGGCTTCAACATGCAAAATGTGTTTTACAAGAATCGATCATTTATCATTTATGTCTCATTTCAGTCATGCAAAAAAGAGATTCTAATTGGTATGAATTAATTTCAAGTCATATTGAAATTTTACCCTTCAGTTGACACAGCAGGGATGAGCAGCGCAGACTATCTGCAAGATAAACACAAACATGACATTATCTCATTATGGATATTGTGACATTTCATTGTAAATAAAACATGTTTCTTCATTAATATTTGTCACATACATACGGCGAACACGTACATTATATACAGTAAGTATACGTGTAACACACATTACATGACTAAGATTAGTAAAATGCATAGTATCTGTATCTGTATCTACAAATACAGGAGCTCATAAATATAATACAGTATTTCACAGATGTTACCTGAGGTCTAAAGCCTGACCTGAGCATGTATCCGAAGTGAATGCTGACCTCTACAAGCTCAACATTCAAACTGCATTAGGTAACCTGCATCAGCAGATGACGGCAGGGATTTGGCTGGAGCAGCATTTGAGCAGAGACACATCCCAATGCTGCTCGTCCTCAGTGGATTGCAAGGTTACAGACCTTACAAGCAGTGTGACAAATAATACAAATGCTATGGCAGAAAACAATAGTGGCATTACAAATGTACTACAACTGACCGTAAATACCAATAACATGCATCAGAGCAAGCAATGTAACAAAAATCTTGGACAAGTTCTGTAGGAGTCTTTTTTTGTCGCTTCATAGATAAATCCTCCCTAACAATGACTCATCGTAATGTGTTAAAGTAGTTTGCATTGTAGATAATTAGTGAAATTAGTGCAATGTTGAATATATCTTGTTAACTTGAAACTAGTACGCCCACCTAAGGCATTGTAATGCTAATTATATGTCACCCTGTTATCACTGGTCAGAGCTATACTAGCAATATTTATGATGCAGTTGCATGTTTGTGGTATTTCCGCTCGGTTACTTTGTGTTTATGCTAATTGGATAGATAACTGATCTTGAAAAGTGCCATCCAGGATTAGATGTGTATATGCTAGCAAATCTTTTGCTGGAAAGCTGCTCAACACACAAGCACTTCATCTAAGGTTCAAACAACTTTTCTTTTTTTGCAAACTGTATCTAATGTCTTTAACAAAATGTAAACATTTTCTTGAAACTAAATTGAAAATGAAGCAGAAATCCAGGTTTATTTCCAAAACATTCACATTTTTCAATAAGATTTTTTGTCCCTCTGAGTTATAAAACATTAAACAGGTTTTTAAAAATAAAGCTGAATTATGAAGTAAACTAACAAATAATATATTGATGTAGGTCATGGGTTGTAGGTCAGCTTAGCCAGTAGGATTAAAGAGATGGTATATTGTAAAAAAAATCTTTATAGCTGTACAATAAATCGTATTTTTTTGTATTGTGATATATTGCCACAATATATTGTTACACAATGAGTATCTTTTTTCTAATTGTAGCTCAGGTTTCTTCAAGAATTCCATTTAGAAAAAAACATGCTTTGTTGTTCGTTTGCTTTTCATATCCTTTGACTGCTGTATCTATGAATAGTCTATAAACGGGGGGGGGGGGGGGGGCAAGGAGAGCTGGGCTTTTGCTCAAAAGCTCAATTAGATGGTGATCTTTCAAGACAGATGCTTTTAAATGCATTATTTTCTTTATCTATGCTCTGTTTATCAGTGGGCTAAGTTCACAAGTTTCATTCAATTATATTTCAAATGCAAACTCTGTAACCTCGGTTCATTATGACTGGACTCATGCTGAGTTTAGCTTTCAATTTTTAATTGCTAGATTCCTAAACCTGTCTTGCATTTTGCCTACAGTTCTCTGTATACGGTCCTGATGCTTCCACAGTCATTCATAATATTGATATAGTATGTTCTCCCTCATGTTGTTTTTCTTCTATGGAACACAAAAGAATATATTTTGAGAAATGTCTTTTTTTTGCCTTTTGTGTCCAGACAATGTAATTTAATGGGGGCCAGTGGTGTTTGGTTACCAACGTTCTACAAAATATCATCTTTTCTGCTGCTTTACTGAAGAACGGTAGAATGACAAGAGGGTGAGTAAATGATGACAGAATTTTTGGCTGAACTATCCCTTTCAGTAATGATGCGAATGTTTCGTACAGTTTATTTTCTTATTTTTTTGTGTAATGACCCCAAATCACAACAGTTTATTGGACCATTGTCTCATTTCTAACAAAAGTGTAAATTGAGAGAGATTAAAGTGTAAATGCATGATATAGTGATGCGATGGCAAGCCATCTGTGCAGATATCAATGTCATGCTGTCAGTCATGTGGACAAGTAACACATTTATAAATTTAACTTTTTCACTCAAGTAAGGTGTAAACGTGTACATCTGTTCAGCATTAAACCATAGATAAACAAAAGAAGTTTTGACATCCCAGTTAGGGTAATCTGCTGTATTTACCTTATGCCATGTGCAACCAGATTCACTAACAACAGATTTCCCTATCACCTTTGGTTCTTTCTAACAATCGTCCTTTAAAACATTTTGAATCAATGCTTTCCAGAGTATTTTTTTCTTGTTCTTCCCACACCTGTGGTTGATGCTTGACCCAGGATTGTTTGTATTAAGGATGTACTTGCTTTGCTATTTAGGTTATAAAATTCAACCCAATACATTGTAATAATAACAGTAAGTTCTGCTTGAAGAGATGGATATCATGTTCAAAGCTCTGCACTATAAGATAAATTGTAAAAGATCATCATCTGGTTTCTGAGCGACTGAATGGGAATAGAAACTACATGATTGTATTATAAATGAGCTTATTTCCAGTCAACCAGTCTTTAAAGTCCCCATAGATGTGTAATAAATGCAACGTACATCAAAAGAAATATAAACTGAATGGATGGGAATTTAAAACATGGACTTATGAAAAGCACATGCTGTAGATGGTGAAGGTAGTTTATTGTAAAGCTTACAATGGAACAGCACACTGCAGCATATGTCAAATATCCCATTTATTCTGTCTAACAGACGTCTGTGAAGTAGAGATCTTCGTGCTCTGAAGTGTGACAAAATGTTCAAAGCCCTGTTTTGATTGTTCTGATTTGTACTGGCTGAATTGAGGGAAACCCAAACAAAGCCTGAAAGCAAAAGAACAGCACAAGTCAACAGTAAGGGTCTATACCTATGTTGGCAAAAACATTGTTTCTGGAATTGAGATTGACTTCAATAAACCCTGAATTCAAACCCCTCTGATCCATGTCTCAAACTACAGCTTTGAAATGTGGTGACAAATTTTATTATGTGTTGATTCACAAGACCCTCCCACCTAAAAGTTCCGCCTACTGGTCACACCATGATTCATAGCGGGACCAGTCTCTCCCTCCAGACAGCCGCCGATCTAAATAATAATTACCTCATGTGTGACACTACTCAGATCATTCGTGTGTTTGAAGTGACAGTTCTACAGTGCATCTCGTGCAGGTTCCTCCGTTGCTATTTCTGCTCCACCCAACTGTTGGCTGAAGTGAGATGCATATGGGAGGGCAAACATGTTCCAATTAGTCAGTGTGTAATTCTTTGACTTCCCCAACCCTCTTCCTCTGACAGGTCCCTCTGTAAATTCTCAATTGAATCACTGTGATTGGGCCTCTCTGCTCAAATAGGCTTAACGCGTGGTGACACAGTTTGAAGTGAGTGGCGTGCGCGGCCTGTGAAGCACCTCCCATAGTGTGGCAGAGCTCTGATGTTTAATATATAGCTGGTAAATGGAATTCCAAGCAAGGCAGGAAATGCAGGGAGGGGAAAGGGAATGGCACAGAAATAACAAAGCCCTGAGGGCAGTCTTCTGAACTCACACACTTTCCCATTTGGAGTTTGGAGCAGAATGAATGAGAGAGCAAATTGAAGGTGGATGGAGGTATAGGACAGGAGTTTGGGGAGTGGTTTGTTATGGGGCGTCTTTAGTGCAACAGACAAAACAGTTGACCAGTATGAGTCTGTTTATGGCTGTATAGATACATTTTATTACCAGACTTATGCTTGACTGCTTATCACTAATAATAACATTACATCCAACGTAGTGTTAAATGAATAAATACATGACAAAATTGGACAAGTAAGGTAATTTGACTAGTTAACTCCTTTACGCTAATTTGCTTAATGTTTCGTAGTCTTTTTTTTATATAATCCTAATTTAAGTACAAGACTTTGAATGAAATGCAATGTATTTCTGATGCCCATCCACTCATTTCAATGTTACATTTGACGTATTAGCCATAAACTCGGTCATCTTTCTACTATTGAAAGAGATTACAATCCTTAGACAATTATTTATAAAGGGCGCTACTTACATACTGATATACACAGCACTTGCTAGTAAATGTCTGATTACAAACTTTTACAGAATTGCAAAAATACCACATATTCCCTGCTTAAAAAAACAATAGAACCATGCTCAAAACACAATAAAAAAAATAATGGATTTAATGGTTATAATGGGAATTGTATTGGTTTTAATGGAAACTATAATAGTGTCTACTGGTATGTGATGGATTCTATTGGTGGAGTGTTATCTGGTAGATTAATCTTATTGAATAATGCCCATAATGCACAATAAAAATACATTTTGTAATGGTTTTCAAGGAATAGTTCACCCAATAATAAACATTTATTTTATATTCGAAATATAGTAGTAAAAAAACTACTATAACAGTCAATGGTGCCCCCAAACTTAAAAATGTCTTCTTTTGCGGTCAACCTAACAAAGAAATGTACCTTTAATGAAAAAGCTACTGGCTCATAATAGTATTTCAAGTTGAATTTCGTTGATGGTTTCTGTGGGGTTTCTACTATTTGTTCCATATAATCAGTGTCTTTTTATTATATTTAAATATATTTACTACATGTTTAGCTATAGACCCCTTCAGATGATGTAAACAATGCTGGTTCAGTGCTTGTCCAGACAAACATCCTGTTTCAGTTGTTTAACGCTACAAAAGCGAATATTTATTTAGAATATTTATAACTGATTTTTAATGTTAAACAAATATCTTTAGGATTTGATTATATATATGTACGATTTTAAAATACTACTAATAAATAAATAGAACTGAAATTGGAAGTGCTTCTGGACCAGTGTTTACATCTTTCAAAGTGGTCTATACATACAAGGGCCATATTTTCAAAAAATGGCTTCAGAAATAGAGTATAACCTTCAAAAAAATAGGATTTCCAGGTGGTCCTTGCAAGTAAAAATTAGCCAAAGCATGTTGTGTTTTAATTCTGCTTAGGTCCACAGACCTCATTGAGGGTTAGATTTAAAGAAATATCACAGTCTGGTACAAAAACAAAGAACTGTGTGTGTGTATGTGTGCGTGTGCGTGTGAAGGAGAAGAAAGACATATCACTGCAGCATGGAGACCCAGGGTGAGCAGGGGGTAACCTGACTCATAGGCAGCAGACTGTTTGTCTGGCAGTTCATTTATTTGTGTAAATCAAAACTGAGAAGAGGAACCCAGGAAAGCGTATAAACACAGAATGCCCTGGCCGAAAACCTCTGAGAAAGAGATACAAAGCAATGCGAGCACCCCTCACCTCAACCTCTCCATACTATCCGCAGAAGATATATATATACAAGGGTCATATGTACACAATCTTGGTGAAGTCATGCCTGAGACGGTCAGAATACAAAACCCATCCAAAACCATAGCTCTGAAAACAATCAGCTCTATAGGCATGTGTTCAGTTATGTGCGATTTTTCTTCATTCTGCTCCTCAGGTGATGGCACGTCAGAGAATGAAGCCAAGAACATGTCGCGTATGACCCATTTTTTCCTTTCCCCGGCTTATGGCATTTCATCATCTGCCACCCTGCCTGCGCGATCTGCTCCTCAAAAATAGTCTTCTGAACGCTACACGTTATTTTTGCTCTGCGTTTTGTACAGCTTGTGTAGAAGAATATTTGTAGAAGACTAGACTGCCATCCCTTGTAGATTTGCTGAATCTAATAAACATATTAGGTATGTGGTATGTGAATTGCATGTTTACAATTGACTGTTACAGTTTGCTGTTCCCACAATATTGTAATTAGAAACGGTTGAATGCCTTGTGGTATGTATTGATTTTGTATTGTTAGTTATAATTAAATGGATGGTGTGTGCTTGATGGTTTCGCTTGGATGGAATTAGTAAACAATTATTTATTATATTATTTATTTTTCAATGCATATATTGTTTGAACAATATTCACCCGAAATCTAAATTTTTTCACCCTCTTGACATGTCAGAACTATATGACTTTCTTTTGCGGAAGATATTTTGAAGAACGTTGGTATCAGAAAGCCATTGGTCCCCAATGACTTGCATTGATTTTGTGTTTATACAATTAAAATCAATAGGGAGCAACTGTTTTTGGTTACCAAAATATCTTCCTTTGGTTATGCAGAAGAAAGAAAGTCATACAGGTTTGGAAACTTACTTTAAGAAGATACTTTGAGAAATGTCTTAGTGGTTTTGTGTCATGCAATGGAAGTCATTGGGGTCCCAAATTGTTTCATCACCAACATTCTTCAAAATATTTTCTTTTGGTTATGCAGAAGAAAGAAAGTCATACAAGTTTGGAATGACACCTAAATGATGAAAGAATCCCTTGGTGCTTTAAAAAAAGGCAAAAATGTATGCTCATTGATCCTATACGGGATTTAAAGCTTACGTTTACCCACTATTTCATTCCACACACACGTCAATGCTACTTTTGTTTACTTTATACAGTCTTTAGCATGGACTGCCAATATTTCAAATTACAGAAGAGTAAATGTCTCTGTCATTCTGTCAAAGCAGCAGTTTACATCACATATGTTTAAATAATCCAAATGAATGAGAAGAGCTGGTGTACCGTCCCTTCTCTTACCTGTTGAATCCTGCTGAGCCTGATTCTCCACTGAGACCGTATACTGCGTCTCACTGCCGCTCTTTAATTTCTGCCCTGAAGAGAAATAGAATAAATCACGTTATCTTTCTACCACAGGATCGTAGCTCATTCCTTTCCAGTATCACTATATGGTGTGTTTTACTTATGAAATAAAACCTCCGGTTTCCGGAGTAATCCAATTGTTTTGTCACATGTGCATTCGGTGTGTGCGTGAAGGGCCCTGTGGACGTTGAAAGTAGATTTTGGAGGAAGTAGAGGCGAGAACAAGAGCAGGATGTGTCTAGACAAGAAATGTATTAGCCAATTTCTGATATAGCAAATCAACACGTTGTAGAGTGTAATTGAGTTTTTCCCTCCTGCCTGTTACACGAGCGTACAACGGGACATTGGCTAAACAGGTTGCTTAATTGAAATTTAAACGTAAAAGCATAAATCATGCTGGCCCCGGTGTAATTGAAGGGTAACTGAATATTTAATGAAGTCGGTGGACTAGGTTCCATATCAGGATCTGTCAGAGTGATCTATAGCCCAGGAGTGTGTCACCACACATCTTTCTCGTCTTCCTTCCTAAATCTTTTCTTATTCGGACAAACTAATACACAGACTTACCCTCAATTAAAGATTTTCACTTCAGCGCACAATTTCCTGAATAAGAAATGGGACAAAAAATGTAGTTATACCTATAATTTCAGGCATTTAAGGTCTGACAGATGAACTAAACCAGCACTACAATTCTACGACAAATTCAGGTTGGTTTACATAACAGTCTCACAAAACATTCACCAGAGATGATGTAACACTCAGACAGGTGACTCATAAACATTCATATGTCAACACGGGTTAACACAACTTGCGATGTGTCAGTAAAAGGTGACTCAGTCTTGTACTTTGTAAACGGGTCCTGTGGCGACTGACTGTCAAGGCCTGCGACATTTCGTTGTGGTTCTTCAAATATTTTGTGTGTCCTCTCCAAGATCCGAATGTGGTTATCCTCTCAATATGTAGATAACAGCAAGCTTCCTCCGCTGCCCCCCAATGAACACATGTAAATATGACATTTAGTCTTTCGGCCGAATTTAATTGGAGAAATATATGCAGAGCTTAAGCAGCAGGAGAAAATGCAAGATGATTTTTCTGCAATGAAAAGCTTTCAACAGCATGAAATTGCACTGTGAAAAACATTCAGCATGGATATTTCCTGATTTCAAAACGGGTTAGAAGTGACATTCACGGTCGCAGAATCGACCGCTGTAAAAGTTCGAATTTTTTATGTTTGAATGGTTTGAGAGGCTGACATGATCATACTTGTTCATTTATCAATAAAGAGGCAATTACCCAAAAGCAGAGCACATTTGTTGTTCTGTCACATGGGGGAATTTCCGATGGATTTTTTGGGCTTCTGTGACTCTGGTGTGTAAGAAATCAGCCAAATAAATGAAGGCATTTAAAGCAAGTCAATATCCCACCGTGCCCTTAACCAATTACAGAATGACAGGAAATAGAATCTGCGCTTTGCTCAGCTACAGAAGTGATGTATTATGGTTCCTTTTTTACCGTTCTCTTGCACACAATTTCCTAGAAAGATACACTGAAACATCAATATCATCTGCATCTTGACACTATAAACACTCACCTTGGCACGTGCTACAGAGCCAGATGAAGGCAAAGCTAAAAGTGTATGGAAACAAGGTCATTAAGGGATAAAATGGGGTAATAAAATACCATGTCACATATCGTAATCTAATCCTGCATAAACCATGTAAATATTGACACTTTATGCTGTGCAAATAATATATATTCTTTTAACATCCAAAATACAAAGATGCTGAATTATGTGCATGTGCACCCTAGTTAAAAAGTAATGCATTTAAAATATGTTTATTTCATATATAAGTATAGCTTAAATGTATTAATATATGTACTGACATATCACTTAAAGGACCAGTCAGTACAATTTAGCGGCATCTAGCAGCGAGGTTGGCAACCAACGGCTTAGTCCACCCTTCCCTTTCGAAGCACTACGGTGGCTGACACAGCACTAAAATGTTGTGCATATTTATGAAACACGCTCTGTAGAGCAGATTTTCCATTTAGGGATACTGTAGAAACAACATGGCGAATTCCATGTAAGGGGACCCGCGGTGTATGTAGATAGAAATAGCTCATTTTAAGGCAATGAAAACATAAGACATAGTTATGTATATTATATAGCATTACACACAGCACCTTTAAGACTTACTGATATAAAATTATAATGAAACTTTATTTGGAGTACTACTTGTATACAATGCACATATCATATTATCAAGCCTAAAATGTTTTGTAATGTCACTTTTAATAAGATTGTATAATTTTTGAATAATATCGGCCTCTTAATGCAACATCACAATAGTTCCACTTTAGCACAGTCAAATATACTTAAGTATATCTTTAGTTGTACCTCAGCACTACTTCTGCACAAATCAAGTTAAATACAAAATGTAGCATACCGAAAGTACAATCACAGGGTATTTTTTTGAAGTACTTAAAACGAAATGGATTTGCAGTAAGTTTACTTGTAATATTCTTGTATTTCAAGTCATAGTTTTATTTTTTTATTTTCACTAGAGTATGCACTGGGACAGGATAAACGTCATTATGTCTATGGAAGTCCACCGAAATCCTGAAAACCCAACATGTGTGTGTATGTGCGTATGCACTGAGAAGCAGGAATGAAAAAACTGATGTAATTCAACTTCAAAATCTGACAACGGGTAGAAAAATTAAGTAATAATTGGAATGAGCTACTTCACTCCATCTGTCTCACAAAAGTTATCAGTTCGCACCTGGAAGTTCTGATTGTGCACGATGGAGTCGAGGTGAGGGCGCTAGCCGCCGAGGTGATTAGCTTTGCTGAAGAGTGTATGGAATAGAAATGAAGTGATTCACTCTCGCTGTTTCTCCCTGGCTCTCTCCGCTTATCTAAAATGTCTTAGATAGAATTACAGTTATGTCAGCACTACAGGACTGTTGTTTGAATAAGCTCCTTTACTGAGTATTTTATTAAACAAACACATAACCATTTCCACATAACGCCCACTGATTGTTTGTGTACTGGAAGGTGTGTGTATGAGTTGAGTTCTGTATGAGATGCATGCATGTCAGCATGTGTCTGTCTAAGTGGACATGCATTAAACACTAGCACAGTGAATTAGGAATGTTTTTATTTTTGCTGACAGAAACAGATTAGATTATCCTAAATTGACGGATGGTGTTGGCAGCCATTTCATTTGAGGGCTTGGGAGTCATTGATAAGAGGTGTCGAGATTAGTTATCTCCTGTGATTTTACTTTATTAAAATGCAGTGTATGATGAATGAACCAGTTTCATGAGGTTAAAACTGACATAATGAGATTCTATTTGGGCAGGGACTGTGCATACTCCATTACTGAAAGACAGAGATTAATTTCATATGATTTAAAATTGCTAAATTTGCAGCTTTAGGTGAAAATGTATATCTTCATGTTAAAATGATCCATGCATTATATTTATTAGTATTATTTCCACACACACACATATATATATATGGTATTATATTCTATATCTGTAACATTGAGTTTTATATTATTAGTTTTATATTTGTAGTGTGTTTGCTTTTGAGACTGAACTTTGTGAGAATTTACACTTTTCGCATAATTATCTTTTATACCTCCAAAATCTGAAAAACATGATGACAAAAATGATATCATGTTTGTTCAATCCACTTTGACCTTGTTTGATGTACATAGACACAGTATGTATGTATAATGAGCTCACCGTTGAGATGCTTGGACTCAGTGGGTAAGTTTGCTCATTATCTCATAAATGAACTATTAACCTTCAAAAACCAGTCTCTGTTAACCGTCAAGGTTAAACAGCAATAACAGCCATCAAATAGCATCTCTCCTCGGAAAAAAATGCAAATATTAAGACTGTGATTCTGATGGGAAGGGTTAGACAAGGTGACAGTGGTGTTTAAATGGGGCGATTTGATGATCTGAACGAGTTTGCGCTCCACCAGCTTGTTTAGCATTGAGAAAGAGCAGAATCTTTATGTGAGCTAT
The DNA here is from genome assembly GCA_026939265.1 of Oreonectes daqikongensis. Classification (NCBI taxonomy): domain Eukaryota; kingdom Metazoa; phylum Chordata; class Actinopteri; order Cypriniformes; family Nemacheilidae; genus Oreonectes; species Oreonectes daqikongensis. The sequence continues at coordinate 3,185,167 of JAOTQM010000343.1, read as the reverse complement.
AAAACACTTCACCATTATGACTCTGTTCTGTCTCCTGCTGAATGCTTCAGGTCCGACATCAAACTACAGAGTATGAGGTACAGACTGGCGTTCTGAAAAGCAGCATCATAGCTCGATCTTGGAGTAATGTAATAAACCAATCTTATATTGTCTGACTGTAAAATGTGCCTGTCAGTAAACCGCTGTAATATAGTATGATACGTTTACCATCACTGTATAGCACCGCAGACATTTCAGTTGTCAGCTGGAAAGCATTGTTTATGAACTGTCAATGTCAATATTCTCATGCATACAGTGTGTGATAGTGAATGATAGACAGTGAGCAATTGTAAACAGTGATGCAAGCTGAAAAACCAATGTATTGAGTTGATTTTGTCAAGGATGTGCAATATCTGGAGAATATCCGTTAGCGCTCCCATTCATCTCAATGGCAGTTGCTCAGCTGGCTTGTGACCTTCTGGAAATACACAGTTTGATTTTTGCCATCTTTGCTCCGCTCTGGGCACAAAAGATTTTGAGCCAATCACCTGAGCCATTAAGACCACTTCACTATTGGGATAAAAAATATTGATTGTTTTTAAAATAATAATATTGTTAAATAAAGTTCTGCAAAGGCTAGCAATAGCAAGCTATGTTTAATAGGAGAAAAGGGGAAAAGATCCCACCCTCTAAGCCAGGGGTTTTCAAACTGGGGTCCAGGGACCCCCAGGGGGCCTCCAGAATGTTCTAATCTAAGGGGTCCCCAGAACCCCAGAATTTGTGAGATACAAAAGACTGCAAAAGTTTGTATAAAGTATTTATAATATCACACTTACTGTTTGTCTACATTTCATGCTTTGTCTTTACATAGAGTAAAGCTTGCAATAACACCATATACTGTCTATATATTCTCTTTCTCATCTATCACTGTTATTATTTACATTTTTAACTATGATGCATGTAAAGCTGCTTTGCAACAATGAAATTGTGAAAAGCACTATATAAATAGAATTTTATTGAATTTAATTGCCATTTAAATGCTTCTTTATACACAAAAAAGGAATATGTATTTTAGAAAGGTGGTCCCTCGCAAAAGTCTCATCATATTTGGGGGTCCTTGGTATGAAAAAGTTTTCAAACCCCCACTCTAAGCTCCATAGCCACACCTCCTTCCCTCACGAAAATGAACCATAGCTACTGTAGTAAAACCATGCTTACCACAAAATTACCATGCTTATATAGTTCAACCATGGTTACTGTAGTAAAACCATGTTTTTGCCAATAGTAATCATTACATTTAAAACCATGGTTACTACACTTTTACCACAGAAAAACATGGTTCATTTTCGCAAGGGATTTGTCAATTATCTTGTCTAACATTACAGTACAAAGCATAAAACATTACAATAATAAGGAACATGAACACCTTTACGCTTATTGTTAAAAAATCATAGTGGGCTTGTACGCTTGTAGGGTTCGTAACAGGTACACATCCTCATTTCAAACATTGCATTTGAACTGAATTAAGTACATCATCCACAGTAGATCCCCTTTACTTACTGATTTCTATTAGCATGTGAAGAGACTTCCAAGCAGTATAACAAAGAAAGTTTATGAAAAACTACCCTATAGGTATTCCTGTAAGAGCTGTTGAAAAATGCTAATAATTTATCATTTTTTATGGAGGAAGATACAATTTGTCAGAAACATGGTGTAGTTACTGCAGTTGCCAGTAGGGGCTAATTGACTCATGCAATCCAGCCAAAGCCTTGAACACTTTGCTAATCATTTATTGACTAGTGATTTTTGTTGTTGTCTGATTATCGTCACACCGTGCTTTCTAAAGACTCAGCGCATACTTATGCAGTTAAGTAACGTACATGTTTTAAAAAGTACACTGATAAAGTATAAAGATTAATAGCTGATTTGGTTCCGAGAGGGTTTTTTCTCTCTCCTCGTGAACACTAATGGACTTCAGAATGTGCTGATACAGTGGTAAGGAAAGGTAAGGACATCTCTTCCTTTCGTGATGTAGCACTTGTTGGAGTACTATCTGCTCTTACGAGATGAAGACAAGCAAAAACATAACCGCACTTTGTCCATTAAAGCAAGGACACAGTTAAATAATGGATGTTATTTTATGCCACTTAGTTAATTCTGCTGTGGTTGAAAATGACAAAACAGGCTTAAAAGGTCACGTAATGCCAGGGTATTTATACAGTAGGCCTCTGCTGTGGATGGGCCATCTTTGGGGTGTGGGAATTTTGTGGCACTTTGTTCTTCCACATATATCACAAAATAGAAACAATTCCCAGGTGGATGGGAATATGCACTATGGGCCCCTTTTTACATGAAATATTTAATTGCTCTGCGCTTCGTCACAAAAAGCAGTGACAGTTTGGGTGTCCGCACCATCACCTTGCTTCCTCATGCATTTCGTGCATGTGATGCCTGTTTCTCATGGTTCATCAGTTATGGTTGCTTAAAAAAATGTTTTCAACCTATATAAAGTATTGTCCTTAAGAAGCAGTGAATAGAGGACACATTCATATTTTATTTGATTCTGAAAGTTACCAATAACTTCATTTGTGCAAACATTATCCATCCTGCCTCGAGTAAGACAGAAATCTCTCTCATTTTATCTGCAGCTGTAAACAAATCAATTACACTGCTGCTGTCTCTCTTCATATCAGACATTTCTATAAAACCAGCAGGGCCAAATCAAAAATGTTATATGTTGATTTAAGTTTGATGAATCTGATCTATTCTGTGTGTTCTAAAGCACAAACATGTGTTCGGAAATCTTGACATGTTATTGGATGAGATTAAAAACTCTTTGAGTTTCGCCGTTGAAGTGAAAACCATTAACTGCCTGCACGCTGTGAATAAAGACATAAATAATACATACGTTTCTCAAATGCTTGTTGTGCAATTTTGCTTGTACTCGTAATGTATTATGGGAATAAATAATTTACAATCTGGGAACAACTAATTACCGTGCCATATATCTTCCAGTATAGCCTCTCTCTAAGAGAGCTCCTTATTCGGGATGACATGGTAATGAGTGGAGAGGGCTCAATGAGTTTTATTTATTGGGCTCCATGCTGGTTCTCCATGGCCCTCTCTGTCTTAAGAAGAGCTTCCTGACAATTTGCCACAGGAGCCTGGCAGTTCCACGCGATGATCGCGAGGTGTTTTCTGACAAAATAATTGGCTACCCGAGCATTTCAATTCATTCCCTGTAAATTGCCTTTTACAAGGGCATTCTTTGACACTGGATCAGAGGCCAAGATATAAAGCATCAAGTGATGGGGATTATGTGTACGTGTAAAAAAATCCAAAAGCTACAAGGCACATAAGGGACCACCTTTTCTCTTACATTTCTGTTGTATAAAACATCCTTACTGTTCTGCTGGCACAGAAACAAACCATTTAAGAACAAACCATCCTAAACAGGCAGGTTACGTTCCACTTAGTTGGCTGAAAGGGCAGTTGTGAAAGAGCTGACTCAGGCTTCCATTAGAGCAGATCTCAGAGCTGTTATCGGCCGGTCTAGCTGAGGTTGAGGCCCTTGGAAAGTGCTTGTCTGGGCAGAGGTGTTGAACCCCCACCACTAGAGGATAAATAGCACTTTCACAAAGAAGGAAGAGTCCCTGAGTGTAATGGTACACCCTGGAAGGGTTCCAGTTGAACCCTTGCAGTTTCTGCACACTTAAGTCTAAGATGCTTGTCTCAGATGGGATTTGAGGAAACGATTAGAACCCGCTGCTTCAGGGAGAGCAGAGGACAATATTGTGCGATTAAAGTCAAGCAACCCCTCTCCTCCTCCTCCTCTTTGCTGGCCGGGTCTCATCTGCCGCGTCTCGAGCACCACAATCTTTGCATCGACACCAACCTCTGTCTTTCTGTCTGTTGCGTATATCTCAGTCATTCTGTCACACTCGGGCGTCTTTCTCTTAAAAGCCACGTTATCTCCAGAAATGCATTTGCTGTCTTTGAAGTGGTTAAAGTATCCAGACTGGCATTGCGGTGTGATACGGTTTCAGTTTGTGAAGCAGTTAGTGACCTCTATCAGTGACTCAACTCCCCTTCAGTTATCAGCAGACTTCAGCCTGGGAGGAAGATCCTGGAGGTGTGAATCACGAGGGAATTGGGCTTCGAAACTGACATTTTACGGAGGCTGTCTTGAAATAAATCAACAAATAGTAGATGCATATACATTAAAACAAAAAAGAGACAAATTAATAACTAAATTGGTGGTGTAAATAGCAGCATGCTCTTCACAACAAGGTGAAAATTGTACAAATGACGGATTTGCTGTAGGTGTAAAGAAACAATTTAGAATACATGCAAACATGCATATCTGTTGATATTTTACCAAATGAAAAAGAAGCAAAATGCTATTTACACAGTTTGCAGATAGCAGGGTTGTGGGCTAAGCAGAATCATACAATACAGGGGAATTTATAAACTCCAACTGTGTAAACACATAATGAAAATTTCAGCATGATTAGAACAACATTGTTTTTTGGACTATATACGTTTTTTTGATACGCCATGCTTACATCTTTCTAAAATGACCCGTTTCCGGTATCTGCATTTGTACTATACACAGCGAAACAACCCAAGGTAGACGTACAGACCGGAAAAGGAAGTGAAAACTGCATGGTTGGTTCTTTTTCTTTGGGGGTTTACAGCAGTTGGCATCTAACTTGTTGCATTACTGCCACATTCTGTGGCACAGTTGGTGTCTACCTGAGGTGACGTCATTCTGTTGCTCATTCAATGACGTTCGACTCGCATTGACAAGGGAATATCCGATCTGCCTGCTTACATGGCAGATGCACATGCACGTATCCGATTCCTATTCTATTTATTTCCACATATGAATGAAGCCTGAAACCGATCTGAAAATATCGGAATCCATGTGCTTTTTCCTTCTTCACGTCCATGGGTAATCTATCTTTGCCACATTGGAGGAAAGATTGGGTCACTTGATACATGCAGTGTAAATGCGGCCTAAATATTGCAGAAACCGGGGCAAGTTGTCACATTCATTTTTTTTAATTGAGTACCTTTCTGGGTGGGTTTATTATTATTTTTATTATAATCTTTTTTGTATATGATTTTGACATTGCTACTATTTTTTCAATATAAAACACATGTTGACCTTTTGTGACAACATGCCCCTAGGGTGTGATGTTGTCCCACTCTATACAGTATGGGGTAAGTTGTATGTAATGTGACTAATAATTCGAAGTTTATTATAGACTTTTGTGCAAAACAATAACGACACAAAAAAACTATAAATACCAAATTTTAACTTTTAATTTTTAAATTTTAACAAACCATTGGTTTGGAAAACTGAAATGAATAATGCAAAATGCTATTTTTTTTTCATTTGATGCTTGCCTGAATTTTTTTGTGTTATTTTATTTTTACCCAATAGCAAATATACACTACGAGACATTTTATTCAAAGCCTTACTGTTACTAAGGCAACTTGTGACAACTTGCCCCGACCTCTTTTATAATTTGGATCTTCAGTTTGGTCAGGAAGTTGTCATGTTGAGTTCTTATTTCCAATAACACCACTAGACAGAATGCATAAAGTGGGACAGGGCCAGATGCACAGTGTGAGATAGTTCAGTTAGAACAGCTGTGTGCTCCAGAAGTCTTGTAATATTCATCCGTTTGTGTTGCTTACATACACTATTCCCAAGATTCATGCTGACTTCTGAATTATGTACATACCAAACTGATAAATATGAAAGACCCACAGTCAGCTATAGTATTATTCTGATGTTTTGAAGCTGGGCTTATGTCTACATAAAAAGGGATTGATGAGGATTTTAAAATTGCTGTTCTCTTAAAAAACAGGTTATAGTGGTTTTATTGTTTATTAAGTAAGCCAAAATCTCAGTTCTTATAAATCATCAACAACTACAAAAACAACAAGGAAACCATGTTTACTCTATGCATTTTATGCACTCTATTCCCCCTGTTACGTGCTTAAAAGTATGCAATATAGTATATTTATATATTTTTTCCATTTTATCTTCTGGACCTTGAAATAGGAACTGTTATGTTTTTGCAATGAGTCTGTTTTATTCATTTCCATATTTGCACATTTTAATGGTCACGATAAAATTCATCCACAAAACTCAAAAGGGCAATGTTTTCTATTGGTATTACTGGGATGCAAAAGGGTAAGATTTAACAGCAGCACTCTTTGTACTTGATAATTTACACAGTAAACACGGGCATACGTTTTCTAAAGCTTTCTAAACTAATTTGTGCAATACTCTCCAGTCTTCCCTATGCAAATGTTCCCCCAAACAATTTAATGTTCTTGTTAGGTTTATATAAATTCTATCATAAGTTCATTTATGTCCATGAAAAAAGAAACCTGCAGATAACACCCTTACAGTTATATTAAGTTTGAAAAGTTTTCTTTACTAAAGGGTAAAGTTTTCCCACAATTTTAGAAATGTAAATTTCTTTAGTAAAGTCTATGTGTAGATGGTGGGTCTTATATTAAAATTGTTAAATTAATATTAAGATAAAATACAAATAAAAAAATATAACATTTCACATCTAAGAGTCCAGCAAAATAAGTATTAAGCTCATAACCATGTTTTACAGTTGCTGAATAGATTTTAAACAACAGTGTATAACCTCGGGCAAGGTTAAACTCCTGCACAAACTTGGGTACCCCTTAATTTATTCGGATATATTTATTGACACTGTGTTTTTTCCACCTTTACCTCATAACAATATGATATTAGATTTTTAGTGTAGTCAGGTAAAGCTTTCACAGTCCACACGTAGCTGTGATTCATAGCAAAAGGAGAAAACAATTCTGCACAGGTTTATTGCATTCAAGTGATAAGCTTTTATTGTTCATTAGTCATTTTAGAGGAAAGCTGTTCATATCGCTCAGCTGGAGAGATACAGTGTGGATCAGTGAGGACTGAGAAATAAAAGATGGCTCCTGTCACCGGCGCCTGATGTTGAGACCCAGAGGGGCCCTTAGTGCCCAGTATTGACAACACTACTGACAGAAGTCTTACTTTTGGAACTGCAAGCCCCCTGCAAAGCCTGGAGTCCAGCACATTAATAATACCAGTGTCTCCTCTGCTCTGAAGCCCAGCCATGAGGACACAGTTCTGGAATTGAGGGCAGGAAGACAAATAAACTGGACAGGGCCGTGGCTGATGTACTACCTGGCTGTGTGAAATATTGGAAGAGCATGACTCTGGAGGTATATTTACCAAAGGCGTGCAGCCGAGCAGAAAGGTGACAGCAAAGGCAGCAGGGGAAAGGGTGGCCTGGGACCCATAGCTCTCTCTGTGGGAGATGACCGCTGATGGACACAGATCAGACTTGGAAAACAAACACTACTGGGTAATTCGGTCCATGGATGTAACCTCTATCCTCTTCCCCACTGCTATCATACACACGCTGTCTGAAAAGAGCACAGGGTGAGGACAGACAAAAAACAAACGTAGTGTATTAAAGGCAGTGGCATGGTCAAACAGTCATGGTATCTGACAGTATGGATCTACTGTGAACATTTCATAATGAAATAGTATAGACGCTTTCAAAGCAACAACATAAACTAGGGTTACTGCGCATGCACGCTTTTGTGGCCCAAACATCCGGTACACATCCACAAATAATAGAGTCCCTGCAGATTGTTTCTGAAGCAAAAGAAATAACAAGTAAATGACATTAGCTAGTTAGTTAAAAGCATGTGTAGTCAGTATTATTATTACCAGTAGAATAACTGTTACTTGGCTAAACTTAAATGCGACAAAGTTACACGAACCATTCAACAAATTGTTTATTTAATAAAATAATTATAAAATAAAATATGAATATAAATTAATTGTAATAAAATTTAAACATACAAATAGTTATATTATTAACCACTAGCCAGACCAATAACCAAACACAGGCCGGAAGTTAACTTTGGGCCAGGCGCATATGTCCGATAAAACCGTGTATAGAATAGAAAAGAATAAAGCAGATTCCATTCCATGTTACTTCATGCTTGAATGCATAGACACAGTCAAATCAAGAGCTGCTATAGCCGCAATTCGCTGATCACAAACATAATTTCTTGATGACACCAATCATTGTCTGTGTAGCAAGCGATCAAAGACAAATCATAATATGCAAAACGATTTAGACGGTAAACATAATACAACAGTGGCCTGTAAGCGCTGCTGACACGAGCCTGTAAAGTGCTAATTAGTAAAAGCTAAGGTGGTCTCATCCCACATTACATCTTAAATGTCACAGACAACGTGCGTTCCACCTTAGTCGTCGATTAACAAAAGTCTGTAAACCAAATTAATTGGTCTTTTTAACTCTTCCGCTGGGGACGGCGTGTTATGTGTGTGCAAGTAACTAAATTGGTTCTTTGTTAGAGGGCAGAGCTCCTCCGTTTTAAAGGTAGTAGTGTCTTCAAAGGACACCCACACTCACCCTACATACCGAGTTTTGGAGGAGGGTGTGTGGGGGGGGCGTGTTGTCTGTCATAGTTGTTTTGCAGTGGTCATCTGATCTCAGCTGGACCGCGGAGAGGGCTGTGGAGGTTCAGGTCGAGCGCCTGAGACTCCCATCACAGCTGGATGAGGTGGCAGAGGCTTTGATGGCCGGGTGAGCACGGGCCTGCTATACCAGAGGGATATCAAAGGTGAACAAACAAGCAGAGATGAAGTACGTGTGGGTGGCGTGACCCATAGTCCAGAGGGGAAGAGTAAACCCAAGAGGAAGAGGGGCATCAAGCATCATTTTGATTTAGCTAAGGACATTGTGATGTGTGTGGATGAGAATATAGTTTTTTTTTCTTATGCTGTTCATATGTGGGTCAGATTTCTTTTTGTATTCCTACATTCTATTATGTGCCTCATATCTTGTAATCTCCCAATAAGTAACTTTTGTGTGTTGTGAAGCAGGGATGGATCACTTATTGGAGGCTGGGATTTAAGTATAATGTGTCCTATTAGCATTTTGCATTGTATGTGAATGTAATTGATTTTGAGTCCTTAAGTAATGTACTCATTGAGTTATTATTTAATAACACATCTGCTTTTATAATTACCACACATTCATTTATTCTAATGTTTGACTTTCAGTGATCTGACAGACTATTCAGACTCAATGATTAGCATTTAATTCTCTGTGTGTAAGCTGTGCTGTTTTACTCAATTATATATAATGGACAATGTTGGGGTAGAGAACGAAACAACTTTTGTAATATTTTTAGTTTGTTCTGAGTATAATAACTTAATTTGCCAATGGAAGCTTTCAAAGACCAAAAAACAATAGGTCACATACAATTGAATGTGTTAACAGTATTTGGACTATACAGCAAATCCTCTTAAATCATAAACATGTATGTGAGTTCTGTTCCACTAGGTTAATGTTGTGCAAGCTCACAAAAGTAATAAAAAGGTTTGAATAGTAATTCTTGGCCTTGGAATGATTATCATTTGCATTATCATCTGCATATCATGTGCAAAAGGTCACATACACTGCCAGTGTTATATTTTGGTGAGTTTTTGAGGGCAGTCATTGTAGATATAGAAGTGTCAAAAATTAGAGACCTGCTGTGTGGTCTTTGCCAAGTTCCCTTGCCAAAACAATTGCAATGCTCTTGGGTCAAAAGAGATGCCTACTTTAAACAAGAATCACAATATTTATTGGATTCAACATGCATTGAAAATATAAGAAAATGAATTATGTATATCACCTTTTCAATAAATAAGCTGTTCATCCAAATCCACAACAAGACTCTGAAGCACCCAAAGGGTCATGCTTCATCTGTTGGAGGGCCATGCTTTATGACAGCCCACATTTTTTTCTTAGCTGTGTGTCACTAACAAAGCTGCTTACAGGAGCAATCAGGCTTACAACAGTGCCCATAACACTACACGCTGGCCCATATGTTGGTCTGTGCTCACCAAATCTCAACACGCCTCTGCTGCTTACAGACTGATATCACAATGTGTCACCTGGGATAGAAATGGAGAATGACACTTCGCTCTTTAGAGTGGGACATCATACAGTATGGTCTATTTCTTTATTTCTTTATTTATTGCATTCGTAACGCTATTCCAGCATCTAAGGCTATATTCATGGCGAGAACTAGTCACTCTATACACACAAGTCTATACTATACACAAGTCTTTTCTATACATGAGTCGGGGGGACAATTTGGATTCCTCAATTGACCTATCCAGTATGGTCTATAAGCATTATTTAAGCACACCTTTGCTACACTCTAATAGTTTATAGTGCAGTTTTGCCCTGCCCAATATGGCGGCTTGTGTAACAACAACAGATTAAAAGCGTTCAATGCTGCATTATTACGTTTTACACAAATAAGTAGATACATCGGACGCAGGGCATACTGAAACATATTTGTTTGCAATATTTCTCTTTTTTTGTTCACATGGTATTAATACAATAGTTCGAGGTTGCCCCCAGCATTACACTGACTAGATGCTTCAATACTGAAGTCAACTTAAAAGGATTTATTCATTTTTCTTCCACTGTTCACACTTTTGGATGTCAGGATGTCAGATGTCAGATGTTTTCTGTATTTGTGGCTGGTTTTTGTTTAATGTTTCGATGTACACAACCTGATATGATAAATATACTAAGATAACATTTTGCCTGTGTAACATGTATATAGTGAAACCTCGAAATTTTAATGTTAAATTTCAAGGTTACATTATACTATGGGCCGACAGCATGTAAACAAGCGAGGATGGTTTCACGTGCAGCAGGTCATGTGACGTGATTTTTCGACATCTGACCAAATGTCACTTTTGTAGCTTTTAAATTGCTACAAAAATCTTGTCTACTTAAAATCAATTTTCATGCCACACTTGCTGGTAAATCTGTTGCACTTTTATGAGACGTGTCACAGTGTAAGTGACGTGCGATCTATTTTTTATTTATCAAACAAGTGACATGAAATACATTTAGGATTAAGGATTTTGATATTGCAAAACGGTGATCAGTATAAAGCATCTGTCAGTGCCCCATCTAGCAAAAACTGTTGCATAGTTCCTTTGGTTTATGTCTAATTTCCCCTATCACAACACTTGTTTTTTTACATTTTAAAAATGATTTAAGTTTTTTATTATATTATAATATGTTTGACATTTTGATTCGGTTATAAATGTACTGTTGGATGCATTGTGTAGTGTTAAAAAACAGCATTATTTACGTCTTCTGAAGTGGTCTATAGGGTCTCTTCCTTTGCAAGTGTGCCTGCCCAGAGGGGTTATCAGAGATATCTTATACCACAAAATAGACCAATTTCTACAGTCAGGCCAATTAGCTGACCAAGCTTCAACCAACAAAAAGGAAACTGAATGCAAGAATGTGTACATCCAGGCGAAAAGCATTGACCATTTCATCAACTAGATAAAAGTAGCACGCAGATCATTAGACAGCTTGTTAGCATATATACTGTAGGAAATGCCCCGTTTCCCTCTGTTAATTTTCATCCAGTGCACTGATAGGAGGCGGAGAGAAAAATATCCTGGGTGATGTACAGTAATGGCCTAGCAGATTGCTTTATTCTAGGGAGTGGGGGTTTGCTGATAGCAGGTTTGTGTTCTGGTGTGAAAAAGAGTGATAGAGAGAGAGAGCCCAGGCTCTTTGCCTACATTGCAGGTCATTAGAGACAGGATGGTTTGGCCGGCTCCTGCGTCATAGCTCACTAGCCTCAGATGGCAGGGAGCGGGCCAAGCTGTTCAGCTGGCACTGAAACAGCAAGGACCAGGTGAGTTTGGCTCACTATCTGTCTTACTATCCTCTACCGCACTCCCCCTCACACTACGATATGCCCACTGAGCCTGGTTACCCCTGACTGAGCAGTGAGTTGGGCGTGTTGGCAGTGCTACCTGTGCTCATTCCAGATTTGCATACGTGGTCTCCCATATATCAAACCAGACTCCTTTGACCTTAGCTTTGTTCAGACAGGGCAGGTGAACACAGAGTTGCATTCACCGATTGCTTTCTTAACTGTCCTGGAAGCAGCATCCGTATCAAAGCTCTCACACCATAATGTTCCCTTCATTTATTGTCTTTTCAGCTTGGCAGAGCGAGCTAGAGGAATATCAATATGCTCAGTACGTGTTACACATTTAGACGGTGTAACTTAACGTTCCCCCAAGACTCCAGGGGCATTTCATCCACCCACAGGCTGTTTTTTCTGTCCCATCAGTTGTCAGATTCTGTGATGTTGTGAGAGCCTACACGTTTGGGTAATGCAGGAAATACGTGAAGTCGGGGCTTTGAGATACCTGTCTCACAGCAGCGCTCTGTTTCATGTGGCTCGTTGTAAGAGTAGCTGCAGAGTTAAGGGAAGTTAAAACACAGAAGCCGTCAAATTACCTGTCATACCTGCTTGTTTGTGCTGTTGAGCGCTCTGCACACTGCCAGTACGCATTCTCATCAATTAGCCTCCATCTTTTCAGAGTGCTAGTCGTTCCCAGAGCAGTTTAAAAACATATCTTATGTTTGGTTTGTGTGGTAGTGCTGGTGCACTGAGAGCGTGTACAAGCAGGGAGAGCCCATCAAAAGCATCATCTACCCATTGCTATACTGAGCTCTCCTTGGAGGGAGGCCCTCTCTGCCCTTTTTGGGGTATATAATGGGGTCGTATTTGAAAAACAATACAAGGACAGTCTAAAGGACCATGTAATGTGCAGATGAAATACGTGCCGGTGTAAAGCGGGAAGACGATGTTTTTAGAGAAGATGAAGCGCTCTTCTTGCATTCTGCTTCCGCTTTCATCTGCCATCCATTGGCATTGCTCATGCATCACAGATGATGAGCCCAATGAGTGCCGTATAGTGTCTGCAAGTGACATTAATGATGTTCAGAGCATGCGCCCGCTGAGCACTTTGATTTGACACAGCTGGCCGCGTGCGTAATCCAGAGGAAAAAGTGTAAGGGAGATGAAAGAGCATGTGAGCGACGTGTCTAAACGGTGAACGGACACGAGGGGACGAGAGGGGAGCTCTCTTTGGAGGGCTGCCATGTAGGAGAAAGAAAAGAAAAAAACACAAATACAATCCTTGTCACGCTGTGTTCTGCTGGCAGGAACAAACTGGGGGAGTATTGTGCTTTGGAGCATATTGCTAACTGATAATTCAGATGGGAATGTTGAAAGCATATATTTTAGTTGTCCGTTGAGTTAAAAGACAGATGGATAATTTGCATTAGAGTTGCGCTGGGATAACTAGATGTCGTGAAATGTAAATATTAAAATGAACAAATAAGCTGTCAGTGATTGAATCAGTAGGGAAAATAAAATTGAGTTTTTCCAAATAAAAAATAATGGGATAATGTTCAGTTGCTACCTTCATAGTGAAAATGTCTCTGCATTTAAATATTTTGTGTGACTGCTGTATCCTTACAGCTGCAGTTGTGAAACTAAGATCAGATGATGTGTTTAGGTTAAAACAGGTACAAACCTGAAATTAGTGTTGACCCATTTTGGAAAGGATGTATTTTACCTACTCTGCATTTTTCCCTATAGGTTGGAATGTGTTTTTGCCTGCTTGTGTGTGGTAACATACTGTAAGGTGGCTTTGCCTTCATTAAAGATTGGTTTTCTTATGGGACTTGGTACTGTAGGATGAGAAGCTAAGCGTCTGTTTCCTTCAGTGAAAATCCCAAGGTGTAGTTGGCTACATCTGTGTGATGCATGCTACCTCAACCTCCACCACACACTTGCTTGTATTATTGCTTGAGATCTGGTCACCTGAGATATTAGAATAACATTATCTGAACATAACCGCATTGGCTAAATGGAAAAATAAACCTGAATATATTGTATGACTGGCCATAATATTATGTAACTGACATTTACATCAGTTATATAGACAATAACATCTGTTGCACTTAATTTTTCACTAATCTTAAAATTACTCTTGTGGACAAAATATATGGAAATAGTTGAGAAGTCTGGCAAAATCATATATAATTCTAGACTGTGACTTTTAACTACAGTATTTCTATATATTTCAGTGATCTTCATTTAGTTACTGTACATTTGCAAATTATCAACTGGCTTCTATTGATCTCATTGATTTAGGTTTTGTATGGGCATTTGATTGTGTAACTTTCTCATGCAGGATTTCAGCTTGGTGACATAACATTTAGGTTATGTGTGAAGAACACATCATAAAAATGTGAAGCTTCAGTGAGTCAGCCAATGATAATGCGGAACTACTAACGTCACTGCTCCATGCTCAATACCCACTGAGGGTTTCAGGATAGATTCACACTTGAAGAAGAAAAGACCTGTGCTTTGGGAGGGAATCAATTTTTTCGCCATGCCTGGTGATTTTCAATGGAATCCCTAAAAGGCAATAGAAGAGCAAAGTGTATGAGCGATCTGGATTGAGTGCCAAATGTACTTTTAGTCTATTACTGAGACAAGTGTATAGACCCTTGAGGTCTCCCCTTTACATGTGTAAATTTCACTGACTTCAGTACCCTTTTTGAAGATGAGACAGAGGTCATGAGAAACTGGAAAGCATTCGTCCCTCCCCAACACTTTGGTAGATATATCCAAATTTCACAGTATCTGCTGTAGTTCAGTGGATTGAAGCAACTTCAGTTGGCAGCGCTACAAAATGTTTGACAACTCAAAACCGTAACTGTCTAACATAAGCAACTGCTTGTGAATGAATGTCTTATAATATGTTTTTACATGTTAATTATAGTGTGTAAAACATTGGCATTCGGGTCTGTGTGCTGACTAAGATTCAGACAGAATAGTTGGTGTGCAATACATAATGAATGCAGCGGAAATGATCATTACGTGCGGCAGATAAAAGTGCCGTGCCTGGCATCCAGAGCAAAATTATATAGCTTTGGTTTTTTTCGTTACCTGAGGTGATTTTTATACCATAATCTTCTATGATTTAGAGTCCACTGAGAATTTTTGCATGAGCGTATATTTGTAATATTAGCATTACGCCGTTGCATGTGAAAAGGTACTCGGAGGGTTTTGATTTGAATTGGACCCGTCATGATCTGGTCTGTGATGACATAAGCGCATGAGATCAGTCAGATTGGTTTGTTTGATGCAGAACAATGTTCTCACCTCCCCTTTTATTTCTTCCCCCCTTTGCATACAAATAAGAAAAGTTTCAGTGAGACCTTTTTGACGATTAATAAAATATGCTAAAAGAAATAAATTAAAAAAAGGTTTATGTAAATTGATAAGCGCTGCATAATGTAAATCCTTTCTTCTTTTCTAAAGGTCACAAGTTGATTTGTGATGAAATGAGCACAAGTTATGTTAGATATTTCGAAGCACTAGGACAACATTTTTATGTGCTGTATAGTATGCTGAGAAATAGATTTTTTGTCTAACAAGACAGCAGAGCTGATCTGTCAGTGCCTTTCATTGTTTGCTTATGTGCTTATTATGTTAAACCTCACTTGCATGTATTTAGTATTTTTTACCTTTATGTGCAGTTTTCTACACTCTTAATAATAAAGGTGCTTTAAAAGTTCTTTACCGCAATGCCATAGAAGAACCATTCAGTCCAAAATCTCTTTGTTGCCTTTTTATAATCTGAAGTACCTTTTTTGCAACAAATATCCTTTTGGGAAACAGAAAGGTTCTTCGGATGTTAAAGGTTCTTTATGGAACCGTTCAGACAAAAAGGTTATTCTATGGCATTTTGAATTACCTTTATTTTTAAGAGTGTAGATCACAATTAAAAGTAAAAAAGGTATATGAATGCAGGAGAGCAGGAATGTAAGCATATATTTTGCTATTCTTTAAATCCCTATGGAAAACTAAGTAAAATAATATTCCTAAAAACAAGACAGCTTTGAAGTGGGTAGGCTTTGTTGCACTCTATTGCGGATCTAAACCGCATAAATTAGCCTCTTTACTCAATACATAAAATACACACATTACAGTTAAAGAATTTATGCATGCTGTGGAACTGTGGAGTGGATCATCTTTTTTATCGTTAAAAGCATTTTAATTTTAATGTGTTTTTTTAGAAAGCGTTTTTAGTTAATTGCACAAACGTAGGATATCACATACAGTTACTGTAATTATAACACATTACATTTACATTTACTTTTATGCATTTGGCAGATGCTTTTATCCAAAGCGACTTACATTGCATTATACATTATATATTTTTTGATAGAGGTGATAGAGGCTTGAAATCCCTGCTACTCTTATGCTCACGTTTAACACACAGAATTTGTGAAGGCACATAAATGCATATATGTCCCATTTTGATGGATGAGGAGAGCAGGCAGCTTATGGAACATGATTAGTATAGGCTGGGAGTTGAAATGTTGTGTACCCTACCCTCTCTAGCATGAGTTCTACATTGGAGAATTATTATGATCCCAGACTACATGGACACGGTGGACCTATATCCCTGTACATGTTTAATGAATGGACTTTACACAGCATTAAATAGTAAAAGACCTGTTTCTTGCGCATGGCTGGTTGGAGCCACTATCTTTATTTTTAATCATCACGCCCGAGCATGTGCTGACCAGGCCTGGTCTCTACAGGTCATCACAATGCTATCTGTTCATAATTCTGTACTGGTAGTTAATGATCTGTAATGCACACAGTACTTGAATCAGGTAAGAACGCAGCAATTTCTCCATTCATGACAGCTAAGGAATGTTTCATGTAGGAAGGATGCAGTGTTATAATGCACTCTTCTAAAAGAGACGAGTAGCAGAATGCCTATGTTGTCCCATCATCGGAAATGATAGTTTACGCCATGCTGTACTGATCCAAAATAATGCGTGCGATCGCTGCGGGATGAATCAACTGTGTTGCATTAGTCTCATGTTCGAAAGGCATGTTTTAATTTGGCACCGACTGCCAGTCTAAATGAGTTACAAATCACAAGGATAAGATGTGTCTGAATTGACATGAGAGATAAGAGTAATCTGTTTTCAAAGAATACCCAATGGAAGGACATTCCTGACAAGCGCTTTTGTCTGCGCAGCAGCATTAGCATGCACAGCAGGCTGGTTTGTTTACCTGCGAGTCTTGTTTGTATTCTCAGTGGCATTAGTCTCTTTTTTTGTTTTTCTTTTAGACAAGGAAAATGTAGAAGAAGATTACAAATCTAAGAGATATAAAACCTAAACGATTAAGCATAAATTATATATTAGAAAACCATTTCAGCGAAAGGCATAATACATTTTGGGAGCGCATATAATGGCTGTTATTTTCAGTTTGTGGGCCTGCCTCTAGAGTTAAGAAACCCTTTCATCATTTTCCACCCGCTGGTGTTTAAATGTGATGATAATGTTTGCAAAAACCATAAGCTAGAAAGCAGAACAGAGAGTGAAAGATAAGTAATATACTGGTGGAAGGCTTTAGGAAAAGAGGGATGGAGAGGCCGAGAGAAAGTAGAGATTGTTAATTAACTTTCCAGCCTTTCCAGCTAGTTGGAAGAGTGGGTTTGGTAGTTAAATGGTAGGTGAAGTGCTGATAGCCTCAGATGTAATGGCCCCTGAGAGCAGAACTCGGCCTCTCGGGTCTTTTTGCTTAAAGGCACATGCTGGCAGCAATGGACACAGACAGACATTTCCACCCAAATCTCGGCTTTATCTCAGTTGGATGGAGCAGGTTAGAATGAGATTGACAGTCCTCCCCCTCTCCCTCTCTTGTTTTTCAAACGTCTTTCTCACTGACGCCTGCCAGCTAGCTAAGGTCTTCCCCTCTCTCCTCTTCTGCTCTCTCCAACATCAGCAGAGGGAAAACCGCCGAGAAAATATCCTTCTCTTTCTGTCAGAAGAGGTATCACTCTTAAATGCCTCAGCAGAATGCATTTCCTCCTCACATGTCAGCAGGTATTAAAAAGCGGTGTTGAAATAATTGATTCTGTCCCACCGGGAGACCATTATATTCCCTGTGCCCACTTGTAGCTGTGACAGCCACTATATGACATGTATACGTACACACGCACACACATATTGTGACAAACACACACCCACTCGTCCACAAAACACAAACATACGTCTAAAAACCTGTGTACACACACTGGCAGTTTTCGGCATGCGTTCCAGTTGTTGAGCAACCAGCCTGCATGCCTTGCCACACTGCAGAAAGGGTGTGTTCACAGTTTTCCCTGGCATTGCAACAGTCTCTAGTATTGCTGAAAAAATCTACCCCGGAGTAACATGTAGTATAAATGGAAAGCAGGCTTGGATCAGGGGGCCTCTCCCAGGGGGGATGCAGACAATGTAGAAAGATGGTTATTTACCTTGCATTAGGGCAGGCATAATGTAAAACAGAGCGGCTGGAGGCTAGTGCGTGTTTAGTTGATAGAGTAGTGAGTTATAGAACGGGGAATAGCAAACATTTTGGAGCAGTAGGTTACAGGAATCATTTTACATAAGCAAATGGGCCTGCAAAATAATGAAGACGTATGCTGTTGGAGAATGGTTAAACAAACCGGCAATGTATATATTATGCATGGCTAAATGTGTTAAACCCATTTCCAGTGTCTGTCGTTTTTCTCTAAAACAAATGTTTTCAGGCCCTCAAGATAATGAACAATATGGCCAACTATACTAAACAAATATCTTATGGATCTTGATGGACTTTTTTCTCTCACCAGATGGAGGATCATTGCGGAACTGGCATATGCATAAATATCTTAGTTTTCCTCTCAATGTTTCTGTGCTGCATGCCTGATAATAAAAGACAAGGACATAAGATGTTTTAGTTATGTTAAATTCCCCAAAGTGAGCTCAATGTGATGTCAAGGGAGCACGCTTTGCTAATGTGGATGGATTTGATTGATTCTGATGGGGCAAGCTCCGCCCATCTATAAAGATTTAAGATCATGTTGTATTCCTTGTCATGTTGAACACTAAAGAGCAGATAGCTCGCTTTGATCTCGAGACGCTGAACTGATACTTCATCAATAACTGCCATTTTGTGGGGAGAGATTGGAAAGGTTGAACTCTGACAAACATCCGATTTCATTTTCTTTTTAAGAAGGCAATTTAAATGGAGATCATTCTCTCTCTCAGAAGTGAAAAGCACAGCAATTTTGCTTCTGTGGCATTGCTTCTATCTTAGCAGATACCTGCGAACGCAACCACTGAAATTCAGCATTTTTACACAAAGTTAAATTGATTTCTTTCTGCCAAAAGCTGGATAAAGACCACCCCTCCAGACCTGAAGGCATGCCGGGAAATGTAGATGTCTGGGGTACGGCAAAGATCAAAAAGTCAAAACTGTTAAAATTCTATTCAGATTGCTGTCATAGCTTGAGTAAATGGTTTGTGTTCACCCTCACTGACATAACAACAATTGGAAAGAGATAAATATGGTATAACACCACACAGACATTCCATATTCTCGTCCTGGAGGGGCAGAGCAAATGGAGAAGGCAGCCAGTGACAGTTGTAATCTGTTAAAACCTCTGGTCAGCATCTCTCTGGCTCATTTGCTGTGAAAGGGTTTCACTGATCCCTTACATTTGAAGAAGGCTGTATTGTCATGCTGGACACATAAGCTCACATGTCCACATAAGCAAGTGCATCAGCAGACACATTAAATCAAACCATAATATTCTTAGAATACAACTTGTTAAAGTGACAGTTCACTTATTTACTCACCCTCTTGTCATTTCAAACCTGTATGACTTTCTCTCTACCGCAGAACACAAAAGAATTAATTCTGAAGAATGTTGTCAACTGGCAATGATTTTGTGTCCATTTTTCCATTGTGAATGGGTGCCGCTGCTGTTTGCTTACCAGCTTTTTAGTATATGTGTTGCAATGCAAACAAAACCACAGTTTTTATCTTGCTTTTTCTGGCATGTAAGTGCACCAACTGAGATGATTGTGGGGTTTGCTACTCAGTCCCAATAAGTGAAATCTAATAGAGGTCACCCTGTATCTCTGCTTTCCCTAGATATAGAGTTTGAAAATAGCCATCTTGGTGACAGGATGTCTAAAACCCTGGACAAGAATGTGTCGCTTAATTGGTGCTTTCTGAGTGGCTGCTGCAGAGTGATTTAGAAACCGCTCTAAATGTTGTAATTTACTTTGATACCTTGCAATTGTATAACATAAATTCTGCAGTGCATATTGTTTTAAACAAACTGATTTTATGTATATGATTAAAGATTTTCTCCTGCTGAGTATGAGAGAAAGGCTTGCCCTGAATTGTACACATATTCTTGTTTGTAATGTTTAATAACACTAGTTACACTAAATGAGATAGTTCACCCAATAATAAAACTTTTGTTATCATTTACACACCCTCAAGTTGTTCCAGACCTGTATAAATTAAAAAGATATTTGGAAGAATGCTTGTAACCAAGCAATTCTGGGTAACTATTGACTGTGATTGTAAAAAGATAAAAATACTACTATTAAGGTAGTCAATGGTGCCCCAGAACTGTTTAGTCCCCTTATTTTTCTAAATATCTTGTGTTGTCTCAAAGAACAGAACAATGAAATGTATGTATACAGGTTTGGAACAACTTTATTTTTGGGTGAACTTTGGGATATGATAACCCTTAGTGACAAGTCAATAATAATATCACTTTTAATGTGTTACTCCCTGTCTCCTGCATGAAATAGGTTGTTATCACATGAGTCACTGAGCTCACTGACAAATGTAATTTAATACAGCAAAAAACAAATCTTATTATCTGCTCTTTGTTATTAGGCAGAAGATATGGAAAAGAAGGAAAAGTGAGATACTTATGTATATGCCAGTAATTTTAGTGTATTAATGTGACACGAGACCACAATAATGTATGTTAACGTTTTATGAACTGCAATCGTTTTAGTATCTAATATCTTAGGTTGTGTTCAAAAGAAGGGTGCAGAATAAAGCCAGATGAACGCTGAAAGATTTTTATGGTCGATTGTTGTTTGTCAGAGGATATAATCCCAGTGAGATCTTAGGTAAAAGCCATGGCACACTGAGCAACATCAATATAGCCATATTTTTGTCCAGTCATCTTGGTTGAAGCAGCTTTGGCTGTCCATCATAGGATCAGTCAGACCGTGTAACATGTCTGAAATTGCCATGATCGGATGAACAACAGTAAATGTTTATCGGATGTCAAATTATCAAACAATCTTTTGGGCAGAGTTTAATCTGCAATCGCAAAATATGCCAAAATAACCGTATTCGTTTTTTTGCCCTGATCCTCAGTCAATGGGCAGAAAGAATTGACTGATTTTAATGGCCACATTTTACAATTATCACAGGAGTAGTCTGTTAACTGGTGGTTAAATGGTTCTTTTATAAACCATTTTGAGCACAATATCCTCTTATAACTGCAATTGAACTGGCAACCTTTATATTAGCAATTAAGGTCTTAACCACACTTTTGTACCAATTGAAAGAATGGAGCTATAGAACAATTAGTGATAAAATGAAAAAAATTCCCAACAACTCTTGAAATAACACATTCTTGTAATACTACAACACTTAATTGACATGGCCTTTAATCTATATTACCATCTGTCTACATGAAGCTGTAAAGCTATTGTCTGCTGCTGCTACTTGGTCTGTGATTTAGAAGGAAATGTCCTGCTCATTCTCTCTCTATCAAAAATGTTTAATACTGTTTTGTTGCTCTTTTATAGCTAAGTAGACTTAATGGAGTCTTTGTTAATGGCTAAATATGATGAATAATAGTTGTTCGGGGGCAGTTGTGGACTAATGGTTAGAGAGTCGGACTCGTAACCAGAAGGTTGCCGGTTCGATTCCCAGTACCGGCAGGTAACAACTGATGTGCCCTTGAGCAAGGCACCTTACCCCCGTTTGCTCCCCGGGCGCTGCAGTGTTAGCTGCCCACTGCTCCCGGTGTATGTGTGTTCACGACTTGAAGTGTGTGTGTTCATTATTCACTGGTTGGGTTAAATGCAGAGGTCACATTTCGGGTATGGGTCACCATATCTGACAATTAGGTCACTTTCACTTCATTGGTGAAAAAAGCCTAAAATGGGCTAGTGCTGCTATTGCTAATTTAGCTATATTTAAAGTGAAAAACGTGATAATGTCAGACAGTCTTGAACTACTTGAGCCTTCTTAATTTGAGCACAGTTTTGGATCATTTTTATATTAACAACAATAACAACAACAACAACAACAACAACAACAATAGATACTTGCAGTACTTTTCTAAGTTTTCCAGAAGGTCCTCAAATAAGCAAGGCCACTAGGCTGGAAAATGATATATAAAGGTGTGTATGTGTAAGAGTTAGGGCAGAATTCAAAAGAAGCAGATTGACATTTATTTGATTGCCTTTCAATAGATGATGGCTTTCTGCACAGGTGGCCAAGTCACCCGCCTATGCTCCAGTGAGCAGGTCAGTATCAAAATGCATGGGATCTATATTTCTTCACTGCAAAAAACACTTTTCACATCAACAGGCTATAAAAAGCCATAACATGCACACCTTACTCTCTTGCATATGTAGATTTTTCAAGCTAATCTAAAAAGCTTTAAAGAACATCAAAACATACATTATACTTTAATATCATATTTTAAATGTACTTTTATGTACATAGCATTATGTGAAATTCATAACAGGTAATGTAATTTGACAGAACCAGACCTTACATAGTTGCTCTTGTCTATCCTAGACCAACATTTGCTCATTTTATAACCTGCAGGCTCATTTCATTGTCTGCCTTTTATTCTGGCTTGTTGACAATAACAGCTGATGAGGGAGCTAATGTAATGAACTGTCATGGCTAACCTTGTGTTAAAGTGTGCCCATCAATCCTCACCCGATGGATGTCAGCGTTGTATACATTCTTAACTGGTCTTTATGAGAACACGTTGACAATTAATCGCAGCAAGAAATGCATTCACAAATCTTTCACCTGTTCATTTCAGGTTTAGTCAATAATGAGCTGTGAACCACTGTGTTAAAAATTTGATTGTTTTCAAATGACCTTTGCCCAGTTGGAATATGCATACTGTGCCACAGGACAGTGTCAAATGCACAGAACTGAAACAGAATGTTTTGATGATCAATACATTGATTAGCGGGTCACACAAGGTAATAACCAGCCGCTTTTAATCCATGCAGAACTCTTTTCTCTTCCTCTTTATATCCCAGCACCAAGAAATCAGAGCAATAAACATGCAGTGTCACTGTGTGACTTCGGCTAAATAGAAAGTGGAATTATTTGAAGCAAAACGCCACATATTACCACACTGCGTGTAGTCTACATCACCTACAAATAGACAGGATTTCTGTGGGGCTTGCATTGCAGACCACAGGGTCCGTAATTTCAGATGTACAGCCCTGCGTAAGTATAAAAGTATGAAACCTAACACCAATTTTACTAGTTGTTTTGATTGATAATAAATCTTAAATTAGAGGCAAAAATATGAGACTGAACTGCTGATTCATGCTGAGAATGATGCAATGCTATGAACAGATCTTTTTCTTTTCTTTTATCTTTTCTTTTCACCGCGAGCTATTACACGCTCATCTATTAAAGAGAACAAAAGGATGTTTATTTTGCACATTGGCCAGACAAGCATATGAAGCCTCTAATTAGCGATTCTCTCTGCAGCCAGTAAATTATTAATATTCCAATTTATGGCAAAATATTGAAATTCATGCCTGGGAGATCATGGCTGAGAGTGTGATGGATTTTGATTCATGGCTACAAGGTAAGAGCCAAAGGGCTGTGACCTGAAAGGGATGTCGAGTTTAATGATTTGAACCCAAACTGCACAAGGTTGTAAACCGATCTTATGATGTCTTTGGGAAGGGGCAAATGGTTTAAGGTACTTTAATTGCATCCTGTATCCCTCTCTGTATCTGTTGTGTGGGGAACACTGGACCAGTGCATCAGTGTCGTGCCGCATTTGTAATAATCAACAAAATTCTCAAGACTTTTAACATTTAAATTCATTTTCCAAAGTACTAGGGCTGTGGAATTTTAAAGCAAGAACAGTATTATGATCAAGTCAAGTTTTTAATTTTTTCATATGTATGAAATAATGCTGAGTATTTTAAAGATTGTTCAATTGAACTATATTTTAGGGGATGTAGTCGCTTTGTGTTTTGTTGCTGGCACCACTGGGTTGTCTAGTTCACCCAAAAATGAAAATGAAGTGCTGATGACTAAGCAAATGTTGTATAGCGTACACAACCACACACACCATAGCAAGCTGTAGGAGTTAGCTGTTGGAGCAGTCTGCTGTTTTTGTCATCACAACTGTGGGAGGCCTGTTGTTCACTTGTTTGTTACGTATTGTAGAAGTGCTGCAATAATGCCAATGACTTGATCATAAATAGAAGTCGCTCGAAAATATCACAGTGACAACATCAGTGCTTTGTTCAAGCTAAAAATATGCTTGTATTAAGTAACAATAGAGGGGGTTTAACTGGATTAACTGTGGTCAGTATTTAGCTGTGCTGTTTTAACCCCTGTTCAAACTAACAAGGCCGAGCTTCACATCACCATAGCACCTTAAGTTATAGAGTGATAAACAGATAAAGAGACGCTATAAATATATAGAAAGGAAAGAAGGCTATATTTTGTTGCCTGGCAGCTTAGAAAAGAATGGCAGTAGCGAATGCATTCATCGTCGTAGTTTTAATGATTTAATTTCTATGTGATAGCTGGAACAGTCCGCTACATGTAATACATATCTATATCTGTATTTGAAAATGAAACCCACTGAAGTGAGAGGGACTCTGCATTTCACGAGGTTCTCGCTCAAAGCTATGAATTTTCATCAGGACTGACTTGGACTGAATTGAAAGCCCAATCTTCTGGCACAGCGAGTCTCGGTCATAAATGCATCCAAACGTTGTTCAGTTTTGCAGTTATTTAATCAAAGTTATGTAATGCTAAGCCTCTCTGCATACTTATGCTGGTGGAACGTAGCCCACTTGTCGGGGTTTGAGTATTTCATATTTGCCTCGCACTTTCACGCTGCATACAGTAATCTTCCATAAGGTCCAATCTTTAACTTTTTTTGAAGAAGTCATATGGGCAGTAACTCTCTGAAGTTTGCTTCACAGGGCATGTTTCTACTTCTGTGCATCAATTGTTGGAAATTTCATTCAACACGATCGCACTGCAATTCATAACTATTTTATGAGGTTGCTACTTTGTATGAATTTGTACGATCTTTTTTGTATGTTTTTAAACTATTTGCTTTCGTGCCAGTGATGTTGGGTTTTGGGGAGGGGCTTGGTGTTTTTCTAATACATGAGATCAGACTGTCATTCATCTAGATTTGTGGCAAACTCAGTCAAAACATGCTTTACTGATCACTCATATTGTTTACCACACACCTCTTATCCTCTCATGTTTTTCAGCTTTCTCTAACACTTTCCCTCCCTCTCTTTTTTCACTTATTGTGCCTCTCTCATGTCCCATCTTCACCTCCCTTTGGGTTCCACACAGCTCATTATAGGTAGGTCCTGCTGCAGAGGCAGAAACAGTCTGAAAATTTCATTAAGAATTTATTGATGAGACCACACTCATGTGGAACACTGTTTACCCAATGATGGAGCCTCTAGTCTGCAGTGAGGGCGCCAGGCTTTGACGCTGTGGTAAGTTGGATAAATGACATTAGAATGGCCTCGCCATTACAGGCAGGGACACATAGATGTGCACAGAACCAGGATTGGGCTCGGGGTCTCTACTAGACGATAAAACACATTTTTTACAATCGCAATGAGAAAAAAAGAATAAAACTGCCCTTTTGATGCACAAATAATGTATTCCTATATACCTATAAAATAATTGGCTATCCTTATTATTTACTTTAGTTTAGAAACACAATAACAACACATTACTTTTAACAGTAGTTTTCGCCAATTCTGTAGATTGATTAGGATAATTCCCCTTTTTCACACTTGGGCTGTGTATTGGCAAGGGCCTCGGTATACGATACATATACCATAGATGGGTTTACAATATATTGAAATATATTTCTATACGATACTATTGCAATATACTGCAATCGTTTTTAAAATAAAAAATGTAAACAGAAAATAGATCTGAAAATACAACTTGCTTTGGACCTCCTGGGGTATTTCTTAACATCCCACCAATAGAATCCAGCACATATCTGTAGACACCATTATAGTTTCCAGTCAAACCAATTAAATTCCTATTATAACCATCAAATCTATTACATTTTTTATTGTGTAGCGTTAATGTCAGTTTGTGCATACTTTTTAGGAGACAAAATATTTAACTCGCAGTTAAATTCAGTTTTTAAATGGACTGTATATGAAAAAAATATATCGATAGTAGAGGTTGGAAAAAAATTGCGATAGTTTGCTGTATCTGTATTTTTTACACAGCCCTATTTCACACGTACTTGACTGTTGGCCATGTTTGTTAACCTGTTGCCTGTGTCTTGCTTGGTCATGGAAAAAAGTAAAATATGCGATTTAAAATGTACTAATAATATTTGAGTTATAGCACAAAATATAAGCAGAAATTAAAGGACCAGATTTTGTTGGCAAACTGCATCATCGCCGGACACAACATCAAATTATCTTAGAGGAAACTCTGAGTATTGCTGAGTACATTTTGTATGGGTATGTTGTTGAATCGAAGAGTGAGTTTGCTGAATGTTTTAGCATTATTTTGAGGATATTACATCATCTGACAGTCATTTGTAAGTCTGGCTTGCCTGGGTCTGTGTTGTTTTACAGACCCCCCCCATCCCCCCCAAAGCATGACATCATGCATGCAGTATTTGTATTGAGGGTGACAATGTATCAGTTATAGTAACACGTAGGTATGTTTTTTTTATCTATTTTGTACTAAAATATTTTTGTTTATCTTTTCTGAATTTCTGTCATTCCACAGCAGGTTAGTGCTATAGATTTTACTCAGCACTCTGCCACATTTTTGACATCAATGAGAGGAAAGCAATTTTGTGATTATAAATAGATCTCTGTTCTAAAACATCAAAGCAAAGCAGTTGACCTGACAAAGTCTGCTCCTGCAGCGTCTTTACTCTTTGCATGCATTCAATCATTAAATAGATTGTTTCCTACGTTTCCTGTGTGTAAATACATACATTAAAACAGCTACATATACAGTAGTATATTTATGTACGTGGTGTGGTATCAGTGCAGTTAAATCACTCTAAATTGGCAAATTTAGCAAAAATATAACTCTTCCCTTTCCAAAGTCGTCTTATGCGCACATGTAAATCTATGATAGAAAATATTGCAGATAGAGAAAGAAAGTGATAACAGTAGCCTATTATTAAAGGAATCATTATTAGTTTTAATATTGAAGATAACAAAAAATTGCTAATCAGAAGCTGAACAGTTCATGAAGAGTTGTGGAAGACAAATTTATTCATCTTTCTAAGACATTATCAGAACAGTGAAGGGACATTATGTACTCAACTGTAAGCAAGCAAAGCGGCAATGAAATAAAGGCCCAATGATGCCTTAGTCATTGTGATGAGGTCAA
Organism: Oreonectes daqikongensis; assembly: GCA_026939265.1. Taxonomy (NCBI): domain Eukaryota; kingdom Metazoa; phylum Chordata; class Actinopteri; order Cypriniformes; family Nemacheilidae; genus Oreonectes; species Oreonectes daqikongensis. The sequence continues at coordinate 3,157,681 of JAOTQM010000343.1, read as the reverse complement.
AGTTCAAATCAGGTCCCATTATTTGGGCTTTGGTCATTTCATTGCTTATTAGAAGACCAGATCTTATCAGAAAAATCTCATCTTGCTCTCTGGATTATTGGACTCTTCTGGCCATTATCTTTCAGAGCCAAATTGTACTGTTTAAACAAAACTCCTATCAAAAAGGACTTAAAAAAGTAATTAAAATGACAAAGTTTAATAGAACAGCACTCGGTTAAGTTATGTACTGGTGACATGATGACAGCTGATGTTGAAGCTTTATTCTATTTTATAACCTAGAGTATATGTAAATATTATTAGTTGTACATAGTTTATAAAATCAAAATGCATGAAAAGGTAATAAAATGTATATGGTTCTACAATTGTTGGAATTAAATATACAACTTTTTAATTTCATTGTACCTAATAATTGTACATTTTGTAATGATGAAGTGAGTGCCCTCCCAGGCAGAAGTAAATGAAGAATTTATCTGTGTATTCCCCACTGTGTCGCTATGAAAAGACTCTTCTATACCAATCCATGGGGCCTTGTTGTTAATTATTTTGATGGAGACTAAAATGTGAGAAATCCCTTTGAAGATGGCTATAAAACAAAAATAAACTTTTAATGAACAGGCTGCTCATCTCATGTTAAAATCGCTAAAATAAGCACTAATTAATTACTCTGCGAGAGGCATGCGGCATATTCTCAAACAAGAAAATACATATTTTATTCCATTTCAACACATTGCATGCTATGTCATGTATGTATAGTGAACCTCTGGACAGTGTACTCGATCTGTATGTCTGAGAACATGTTTGAGTGCAGAAAAGCTTTGTATTACTTTGTTAAATTATAATGATTCTGTACGCGAAGCTTGCATGTAAATGTTAAATTAGGAAAAGGTTATTTTACCATATCTATTGTTTTTTATCTTATAGTTTGCTAATAAATTACTTAATGCTTCATGTACAGCTGCATTGAGCTTATCCTACACTCTGAACCTGCCGGAGAGGCATTTCGTGTTATTTTTGATGTGGCTTTTGTGTGTTTATGCTCACTGTTTGAGGTCCTCTGGTTTGTCCTCGCAATGTGGGAGCCGCGGCTCATTGTGGTTTGTTTCATTGCCCCAGCAGGGACTGCTTGTTTGGATGCTTTATTTTTCCACTCCAACTCATTCTGTTGGATTGGTGGATCGCACACATGCTGATTCATACCATCTATCTGTGCTGTTGTCTATTTATTGACTCAGAATCTATTTGTTATGTTGTGGCTTTATTATGCATATTGTGTGATATGCATGTTTTTGAAAAAAATATGTTAAGTTACTTATACATAAATATATATAAGTAGTTTGACTTTATATACTGCTTTACAAAACATAAACAAAAATACCAAGTTTTACAAGACCATGCAACGCATGCACATAATAGGATATCCAGATATGGATAATGGATATTAATTAACTATTATAATAATAATGGACTAGGAGTATTACCTGTCATCATAATTGAAAGCTAATTAATATTCATGAACATTGTCTTTGTCATATGGTGATGTTACCACCTGACCGTCTTCAGCATCCCCCATTCTAAAATTCATTCTGGTACCCTGGTATTATAAGTAAATAAAAAAGTGCTTACCTAAAACAAAAAAAATATTTCTTCTTAAGTGCTTTCTCTACAAAGCACAAACCTGTCTTAGTCTATTTGTTGTCTTGTTGTTTTGGCTTTATTCCATTCTTATTGTGGGCTAATGCTGTTATGTTGTGGGTTGGTTTTGTTGGGTCTCAACCTTATTCTTCTTATTGCTTGCTTTGTAATGATGTATTTTGATAGTTCTGAAGGCAGAACATGAATCTACAGAAGCCTGTGTCCCTGTATTGACAGATTTTAAGCTGACTATTACTTTGCTTGACATATGCAAATAGATGGTCATGCTGCACATGTCTAGTATGACACTCTGAGATATGTTTTTTCAAGGTACTTGCCATATTGATATTATCATCTCTGATATATTACAGACATGGACCAACGTAGAAAATGTTCTAAAGCATTCAGAATGTTTACTGTTATTTTTATGATGACTATAAAATAAATTGTTTCAGAAAGTGTTTAAAAGCCATATATTATTTACAGATCAGAGAGTGTCAGCTGAAATATGTATCGTAATGATTTTGATTTGATAAACAGTATGTAATAGGATTTTGTTAAGATTTAGTGTGAAGTTAAATATTTCTAGCACGCTTCTAACGGTTTAAAACCTGTTCACTGTGTGATGATACAGTGATGATACAATGATATGGAAATGCAACTACTCAAAATGTATTATTCATACTTTATCTGTCATAAACAAATCAACATGAGATCTTTTAAATTAATAAATACACCGTTTGAAATGAAAAGCGTATAATTCTTTAGAATCTGAATCAATTATGCTAAAGGCACAGTGTGTGTAGAAAACATATTTCTGCAAGGTGAGTCTCACCATGACCGTTGTTTTTGGATGTGTACTTTTTTGTTTTCTTACAGAGCCCCAGACTCTCATTTTGTTTTCTTTACATTTCAACTTAGAGGTGCTTTCAGGCAATTCGTCATGAAGGGCATGATAAAAAAGATTGATTGACTCGTGACTAGTAAGGCCAGTACAAATACTTCAAACAGTGCATTTAAATGCTAATATCTCTGCTACACACCGTGTCCCTCCTAAAACCATATTAAGTTTAACAGAAAAACTTGATACTTCATAGTTTGCTTCCAAAACGTAATATTGGCACAAACATATTGTCTCGGAAAGAAATCCAGTTGAACTGGGAGACTGGGGGGGGCATTCCATGAAAATATAGATTTTAAATCATCTGAAGAAATGATCTACTCGTCCTTAAACAGAAATGGGCACGTTTAGCATCATGTTACCTTATTGTCCCAGAGAGACATCCCAGCAAATGTTCTGTCCAAACTGATCAATTCAGAGCTGTGTTTTCTTAAGATAAACAAGCGACTATGCTGTCAGCAGCACTTTTAGGAAGATATAGTCAACTAGCACCTACAGTATTGTTCTCAGTTCATTATCACATGACAACACTCTTTGTGTTTCCCACTAGGCAGTTTATGAAAATAATTGTTTGCTCTGATCATAATTTTGTGCATCTGACTAGCAAGATTGACCAATATCTTATGTTTTGAAAGGACAGGGAATTCTCATAAATTAATATTTATATGAACAAAATGTGCTCTGCAGTGATGGACTGCACATTGTTTTCGCCTGATTTTGTAATTCCAGTTCTGGTTTGCTGTTAATTCTTTCCTTTCAGTCTAGGAATTTGACTTTCTTTCTCAGACTTGGCTGAAAGCGCCATACCAGTACGGCACAATGACGTGCAATCTAGGAGGATCTAATCAGTACCGGCACAGCTGGACGTCTCCCACAGTAAGGTTCCAAAGAGGGCTACACATTGATCTTGTTCATAGTAGGTGAACCCTTTTACATTGCATTGGGGCCAAATCAAAATCATTAGAAAATTGTCTTTGAACAGACTACTCTAAGAAATTGGAACGATTATCCAGTTACTTTTGTTATCTTGAGGATAGTGATTCTTTCCACTTTGGATTACTTTTAAGATATGCTTGTTAAAGTTGCAAGCTAATTAATCTGATGTCCAGTTTTTTGCCAATTGGGTAAAAATCCCAGTTCTCCATCATATGAGAAGGCGTTCTGTAATCTTGCATTTAATTTGTTTTCCCTTCTGGGCATCTAGCACCCAGCTCTCCCTTTCTCTCTCTCTTTTGTTCACAGTTGTGTTTCCTTAGCAGTGGTTTTGTCTTTAATACATGGTCTTGCGCCGTGATATATTCTGTCATTGCGACTCCTTCACACTCACTTACGTGACCTTGAATGAATCCATAATGGAATGATATTGTAGTGCAAATTGCGTGCCGTGGCGCACTACACGTCTATGTCAACAAAAAAGAAATGACACTATAAAAAAATCGAATAGCTTGTTACGAGCCAATGTGCATTAATGCATAGAACATGTAGGTAGCAGAATCACATTGAAATGAGCCTCTCAGAACAGTTCTTAATGCACAAACCTGCTTTCGTGTTCTCTACGTTTTTTCTAAGCCGGTTCTCTGATTTGACAGACAGGCAAACCCTTGGGCGGAAATCAGTTGATTAGTTAGGGGGTAAAATGTGACAGCGTTTTACAGGTTTGGTCAAAGTACCAGACACATTGAAGAGCTCTTGTGTTGAAGGGCATGATCTTCAGCAATCTATCAGGAGTAACGGTATTGATCAGCTAGCTAATTTCAGCACTTCATTGCAGGACACTTGAGACGGTGTGCGGAGAGCGGGCGACCCAGCACTTGCACCGAAATTGTGTTTTCGTGCGTTGATCGCTGGTGTTAGAGATGCGGTTGCGTGATGAAGAGGTGTGTGTAAAGAACAGACAGGCAGCTTTCATCCGAGGGCTTTGTGACCTCCGCAGCTGTCACACACGCACCAGACTTATTTCCAGTGTTGCGGCAAGATAAGTGCCATCGGCTTGCAATTACAGCTGAGGAAAAACCTTGTTGATTTCACTGCTCATCTCTTGTCGTCCGGCCATTTTGTGAATGGATGTAAACACAACTGGTACGTTCATAGCTCACTCATGCATTGCATACACCCACACGTCTCCAACACATCCTCCCTGTGTAATTCCGCTGTGAAGGTTTTTTGCGCAATATCTAAACGGAAGCTTAATATTCTCTCATCACCACTCAGCATTGGGTAATAAATTATGGAAAAGGACGGAAGCAAGTAAATTTATCTTCTTTTAATGGTGCTGACATACCTTTCTGTTCTCTTCTAGCGTTTGCTGCACTCACATCCCTCGTACCTGGTGACCCTCGTGAAAAATGTGCATATAAATACAGTAAACAGCTCAGATTGTAATCTTTCATTTGAGCTACTGGCAGCGATAGGGAGCAGAATTATCTCATTTAGCAGTTGGCACACACAGACTCTATATAATGGATGGCAAAGCCTAAGAAGAGAGCTCAAAGTCTCCCTACAAGCACTTTAAAACTCTATCAACGCCAGCAGTCCTGCAGAGTTTGATATTGTATTTTACCTCCAATAAGGACTAAGTCCCGACCCTGCACACCAGATGCCACAATACTGTAACCGCACGAGATAAAACCAGCATGAGCAAAGGAATAAAGCCTTACATAGAAAATATATATATAAAAACCTAATCGTAGAGCTGAAGAAAGAAAATACTGTGGGTAAAAGCCACAGGGAAAGTGATAAAACCCTCATAAAAATAGAGCCGCCACCCATATATAGTTTATTAGCACACATTGTCTTGTCTGTAGCTCTGTTAGCCATGCATGGTTCATACGGGAATCCCGTCCCTGGCTGGAGGATGACCTTTCACAGTGGCAATGTGGGGGAAAACCACTAGACACTTTAAGTCTATAAATATTCTAAAGGCATTTAAATCTCTGAGGATTTACAATTGCAAAGTAAGTTGAAGGGGGAAGATGTGATTTATGTTGGGCCTCTGGGTAATAGAGGGTTAGTCCTTAATATTTTACTTAGTTCAGAGGTCGGGGTATATTTAATGGGGGTGCTAAAAGAATTTATTTTAGACCTCCAACATGAAGATGGAAAATTAGGTTACTTTATATCATTTAAAATTAAATTACATACATCTGAAAAAACATGAACAGTATCAAAAGTAATTCTACAGTGATGATTCGATTTATTACTGGACAGCATGGGTATAGACCTGCATAGTAGTAAAGTTAAGAGACTACTGAAAAATCTCTAGGCCAATTTTTCTGTGTCATGATTTTTTCACCTGTAAAATGAAAGTATTTTATTTCCCTTTCTAAATTAAGTAAACAGGTACTGTGCATGTGTTAATGATGCTTAAACAAGCACAAGCTGTGGATGCGCCTCCAAGGGCTTTTCTCCTTTTAAGCTATTCTCCAAAACAACAGGCAGCAGTGCAGAGAAAATGTCAACTGTAACAGTGTGAGTTTTGCAGAATTTTACATTTTAAAACATCATGCAAAAATCCTATTTATTTTATATACAGTAGACGGTTTCAGCGGCAACAACATAAACAAAGATAATTACTTTGTTTATGTTGTTGCCAAATGGTAGACTTCCACTAAGAATCAATAACTGTTGAGTACTTTTAATGTACAATATACAATAACATATTAATATATTAATAATAATATAAAGTATAAAATAAATTGTTATATTACAACCAAACACAGACAGTTAACTTCGGGCCAGATGCATGAGTCCGATTAAACAAAAACCTGCTTCTAAGCTCAGTATCTGACTATTAACTGCATGAATTTTGTTCAGATTATATCTTACATCCTTAGAATGTTGATTTTTACATTTTCAATCCAATAAAATCAAAATGCAGAAACATAAGAACCTTGTACAGTAAAACTCCTCTGTAATGGCTGGATATTTTTCTTTAAGTGTACAAAAGGTAACTTAATGTAGCACCTAGTATAGGATTGTAGTGAACATCTGTTGTTAAAACATTCTTTCAATTACTTCCATATTTGTTGAGATTTAAACTCAACTGTAAAAGATCTTAATGGCTTATTATGACATGCCCTTTACAGTGAACTGTAAAGCACTGTTTTCCAAGTCGATATCCAAAAAATGCCATGTTAAAAAAGCTGACAACTGACAAGAGATGCATCAACACAGGCTGTTGTTATTGTTCTGCATGCTGTATGTTTTAGCAAGTGCACAGATGGACAGCGCCAGGTCATGTCACGCAGCAGACTGACTGGCAGGTGTCATGCCACTTGTCAGATGTGCCGTCTCAGATGGTTTTGCCGTTGCTATCGCAGATACTTCCTCCGGGTGTTACGTGGCGGATATATACCGTGCCATTACAGCCGGGACGCGTGTGCCTGTCACAACGGTGACAGAAACCGACTTCTTCATTTTGCCGCAAGGCGGTTGGCACAATGATTGTATACCGTGTCTTTGTGTGAATTTGTGTGGGCAGCATTCTCTCTCCCTCTTCACCGCAGAGGCCGCACTGCCGTTCATTGTTCGGGCTGGTGGTCAAGTGGCAACAGCGAATGAATAGATTTTCCTGGAGTACCAGCCGCACAGCTCTGGCATATTTATTTTTGTATTATTCTAATGAGTCCGGTAGATGAAGGAATCAAATGCGCTCTTCAGCTGATCACGGGTGGGAGCAAAGTTGGCGGGGGGGCTCGTACCCTGCCGTAATAGAGGTCATTTTTAGCCTTTGGGAAGAAAACAAAGCAAATAGTGAGGGAAGTGTACGCACTCTGTTTAAGCATGTAAATTATTCATGGGAATCAGATCGTGCTGTATTTCATTCGATACTGAGGATGGAGCAGGGAAAAAAGGCGTTGCAAATGGAAATGAACTGACAGATGCTAAACACTTTTATCCTCCGACCTCGATTGTACATCAGGCAGCTGCCACAATGCCATTTGGTATCACAATGATACATAATTATGATAGATCAATCATAATCATTTTTGATTTCGGAGATGTTTCGTTTTAATGCACATATGTGTGCATTGCATTTACAAGGAGACCTGCTGCTGTGACTTTTAGGGTGCTTTCTTTTTATCTGGAAAAATAACACTCAGACTCTTTTGCCATGCAGCTTATGTGTCTGTGAAATTTTAGACACGCCACTTAGAGCGTGCAATGACCTTTTTCTCACCGAGACAGAAAACGTGATTCAATATTCAAAGGGAAAAGCTGTTCGTGCGGCGTAACGTGTCAATACACCGAGATGATTGGCCGACACGTGGTGTTGTTGCCACTCATCATTTCAATGCAAGGCACACAGTGACCCATTATGCCCATGTGCATTACATCTTCATTAGCTCTATTATCTGAGCCCGCGCTGACGCACACCTCAATGTCCTCATTGACCTTTCCCATCGTAGCCTTTTCTTCTTTCCTTTACCACATGCTTAACTGATCGTTTAAGATGCCCTCGCTGACAATGCCAAAGGCTTCACGGTGAACTTTGTGTTTCTGATTGAACTGACCTTTGTATGTTTGGTAGAACGTTGTCGTCTCTCCTTTGGAGGTGTTAACAGAAATGCAGGATTGACCTAAATTAACATTTTTAGAGTCTGTTTATGCAAGCGTGTCAGATTACAGTTGAGAAGGTTGGAAAGGCGTGAGACTGTGGACTATAAATGATGGTGCTACGGTAGCTTCGTGATGCTAATGCTTTTAAGCGGTAGTATCGTAGTACCGCAAGTGATGTTGCATACACATTAACGTTCATTTAAACACTTAAATCAGCCTTTTTTGAACGAATTTGTTAAATGATTCAGTAAAAAATTGCCGCCACATACTGGCCATTTTAGTTTCCCATTTAAAGTAAGTCTAACGTTTCCCTTTATAAACATTGCTGTATAGATGAATTTTGTCACACATTTGAATTAGTTCCCAGGTGAAAAATGTTCAAGTGTACTTAGTATTTATTACAGTAAATTTTACTAAAATTCGTATACACTGGGTAAGGGATAATGTACAGGCAGGCTGCTTCGCGCCGGGTCCTGATCACATTGTCAGCTGGCTGCTTGTACATTATCCCGCCTTTTACACAGCTACTTGCCACATGAGAAAAAACTGGTCATGAAATGTGATTGAAATATTTTATTAGCTCATTTTACCGAATACAGAAGGAAAAGCCATTTACTTTCAAGGTAAGAGTGTCACAAACAGGCAATTTGGTTTAATCATTTGTCATATATGTTATTAAAAGTCTTATTTATATTTATTTATTGTGTAATATTAAACTGTACCGCAAAATGATTTGCAGCATCCAGGTTACCGCGTGTTATTCGTTTTGAGCGGTTGTTATCCGGGAATAACGAACCTGCAAATGTTGCGACTGGCCAATCAGAATCAAGCATTCCAACGAGCTGTAAGTACACTACAGTATTTTCTACAATTTATCCAATTGCTATAGTTAATAGGCTACTACAAAATATTGCTGTGTTCAGTATAATATAGTTTACTATCATAAATACAAAATGTTTCATTTAGATCTGTATATTAAGAAAAGTTAGTTTATTTTGTAGAATTCAATTATTAACATTGCACAGGATTGTGATACTACTTGGTATCATGATACTCCAACTGGTATAGTATCGAAGGATATGTTTATGGTACCGTGACAACCCTAGTATCAATATAGAGTAACTGGAAAGGAGGTTTTGAGACATGTCAGCGTGCATGTGATCATTAAAGGTGATGCAAAGAGGTCAGTTTTTAACTTGTCTGGTGAGAAATGACAGTGTAATGCATGTGAGGTGCTTAAGGACAAAAATGCTCATCAAAGCTAAATGCGCAGCCCACACAGATTTGAATGAGTCAGGTGCACGTAACTGCACTGCAAATGACAATAAAATGGATATATAATCACTAGTTTTTAATGCACGTAATGCATTTCACCAAATGTCTGTACCTTCATATTAGTTGCTTATTACTTCAGTTTCCAGGCAACTAGAGTTTGTTAATCATAAGTATGACAATTTTGGCATAAGTTGGAATAGAGTTTCCCAAAAGCCTTGACCCGCCAGGCTGTTGACGTGTGTCACAGGCTAGCGCTCAGAAAGGCCATTTCATCTAAAATCCATCTGCACCCACTTTGAACCAAATGAGAGAGCCAGCCAAGCTAGGCATGAGGATAGATTTGTCGATTACCCACTCCGCCTACCCCACCCTGGATCTCTCTTTCTCACTACACCCACTGCATCCCTGATCCGTGCCGGTTCGATTATGATGCAGCAGAGAACAGGGCTCACCCCATTCCAGCGGGCCGCTGTTGTAAATGGGCCAGAAAACGGCAAGCTTTCTTTATCGGATTATCTGAGAAAGGGGACCCTATCTGCCTGTGATTTACACAGATCAATTCTCCATTAAAAATGAACATTGCTTCAGAGGTTTAACAGGTGGAGGGGGATGCCGTAATGGCCGCTGTTCTCGCCGCACACGGCTGAAGATGAATGCAAATTACTTAATTCTGCTTTCAGCCGTCTCACTTATGAGAGTGCAGTTTACAAGCATGAGACAAAACACATCACTTGACATTCCACTGAAAGCGTGCATTTGTATCAAGGTGCTAAAAAGAGAATGAGTCCGTTTTAGGTTGCATTCATATTTGCCATGTCAGTCTCTTAGTGGACTTTATTCATGTGGCAGCAACACTATTCAGTGCTCAATGCTGAGCTGTCATTCAACAGCTCTTAGTCACAGGGACATCTGTGATTTCATCGGGGTCCACAGTTGTGCTTAGTAATAATTTTTCAGAAAAACGCTGAGAAGTCTCGAGGACAAACAGCACATTGTTACAGTTCAATAAGCTGAGAAATGGTTACAGTTATTCAGTATCACTTTCTTTATTGTATGAATTATGAATGCTGGATATAAATTCATTCAAACACTTTGTGCCTAATTTGACCTACTGTGTTGCTTTCCAGCGTTTTCAATAAAATGTACAGTTTTAATTTCTTTTATTGCAAATTTGAAGTCTTTACCGTAAACCCACCAACAGCTCATGGTTGCATTGACATGTCTGTATCTCTTTAACATAAAGACAGTGCTTAAGCTACTGGCATATTTTTGAAATGACAAATGTTTGCATGTTATGAATCAAATTTAAAAGCAGCAATGCCTAACAAAAATTCAGCCTGTATCTTAATGCTTTGTTTTTAATTTTATTTCGAGATCATGGCTGGGCAATTTCATCGGATGTATGTGCCTGGCCCGAAGTTAACTTGTGTTTGTTGATCGGTCTGGCTACATGGCTAATAATATAATTATTTATATTTTATTTAAGTTATTATAGGCTATAAATAGTCATTTATATTCATATTTTATTGTATAATATAATATAAACAATTTGTTGAATTGTATTATTCATTATTGTTATTAAATAAAGCAGAATGGATCGCATTTAAGTTTAGCCAAGTTACAGTTCTTCTACTTGTAACCCAAAATAATACTGACTAGACAAATTGTTTACTTGCTAGCTAATGTCATTTACTTGTTTTTTTATTTTGCTTATTATCAGAAATAATTTGCAGGGACATTCGCAGTAACATTTGTTTATGTTGTTGCTTTGAAACTGTCTATACCCAAAATGTAATACTTTAATTAATTTTTGACAATACTCAGAATAAGTCAATATTGTTGTGGATTAAAAACCAATTTTAAGTGCAAAAATACAGTGACCACATACTACTTTTCCCCCCTCTACACATGTAAGAAATGCTTCCATCCATAAATTTATTCCTGTATCTCTTTCCACTTTTGTGCCCCTGCTGTCACCATTATCATGATGACACATGTTTTGTGCTACTGGAGATGTAAAAGGTGAGTGAAATTGCCTGTTGACGCTGGCATTTCCACATTATTCTTAATTTTCAACAAATTATTCTGTAATTTTAGATTTTCATTAAAATGATCTGTATAATATGAAATATTCAATATATTTCCCAGCCCTCACCTGGACTGAAATTGAATTGTATTCCTGTCCTCAGATATAGGGATTATATGAGATTTTTGTCTGCTGATTGTTTCATTGAATCAAGTTTAATGTGGCCAAGAAAGAATAACTTAAGCTTGTTCTCGTTTTATGGCCTCTGTTCTTAGATTCTTCTTTTCTCCACAGGTTATTGGCCATGGCTACCAGTCCTTACTCTACTTCCTGTCTCTCCTCTGAGCTGTGAGCTCCTTGTTCCACTTGTCTTTTTTCTCTTCCGTCTTGCCTCAGGTATTATTCCACATGCATCCTAGTTTCATCTACATCATTTATAAGTCGTCACATGTGTGAGGATTGAGGTGACTGAGTGGTAAAAGTGTACGGCTTCTATGCTGTGATGCTTTACCTGAGTGGGTTCTAATCAGCTGTCAGTGTCAAATGCTGTCAAAGGCGTCTCTCTGTACGCACATTAATAGAAAACATTCAGTTTTTTTTTTAGAATATTTAAAAAAAATTTATGTAATGTAGGGTTATAGGATTTTCTTTAGGGTTAGAGATCAGATCAAATTAAGGCTCATGTGCAAGCAATCTTTTTCAGTTATAACATGACATGTCTGTCTTTGTCATGAAAGCAGCTTGACACACTTAACATGGCAACCTACCTCTCAATTTCTGCCAGTTGTCTTTCTGCAATGAGAATATGTATGTGACACTTTTATTTGACCTGTTCCTTATAATCCTCACTGGTAGTCCGTATTGATCTGAATTAAATTGTATCAGTTGGCAGGTTACAACAATAAGGTGCGTAAGACTTCCGAATATTAGATCATTGGCCTTCGGGAATTATACACTAGAAATAATGAGTGAGAAGGAGAGTATCAAATGCCTTGTAAATAATCTAACAAGACTGTGAGAAATGTAGGCTGGAAGAAATTGTTTATAAAACGTTAACATTCCCAGAGCTAGCAGCCAAAAATAGACCGTGCCACGGCTAGATCATTAGTTTGTTAAATAGAAATTTATTGGCGTTCTGAGGATCCAATAAATATTTGGTAACGTGGAGAGAAAGACAATAAAGAATGAATGATAAATGCTTCAGCATCACCTGCTATACTACAGCAAAGTCCTGTAATCTAAAAAAAATTGCATTGTCTCGCACCTTTCAAAGACACAGGGACGAAAAGTTGGTGCGCTACAAAGATTTTATTTTTCAGCTTTTGCAGCTTCACCTGACCTCCCCCCAAACCTTCTCACATGTTTTCACACTTACATTTGGCTGAAAATAGGTGCTATCATTTGGAATGGATGGTACATCTAAACCTGTGAAATGGAGGTTGTGTTCTATTGAACATACAGTATTTTGTGCTGGGAAGATTTGGCTCGTGTATATATTTCAGATATATCACCACCACCTGTTCTCTGGATTCTGACATCACACAGTTCTTCACCTATTGTACACATTACTAAGAAAGACAGACTAACCACAGTACTTAAAGTCAGTTAAAGCAAATTTGTCTTTTATTCTCACACACCAGAAGACCAATTTTATATTTTAAGTTACTTAAAACAAAGCAAATGTTATCAGGTGAAGTCTGAATTTATGAAGGTTGAATAAGTTCTTGCTGCATATATCTTAGTTACGGCAGTGCTGTAACTTTTCTTGTGTTTCTTTGGGACAACATGTTCGAACTATAAATAATTTCTATAGAACTTGTTTCCTAGCTTGATTACTTAATGGACGGATCTATCAGCTCAGAAACTTCCTCATCTTTTATGCAGGAACAAAATATGCTTCTGTCTCTCTAAGTACAAATATAGCAGCTTTTTTCTGTCACTGTAGTATAAATAAAAAATGAACCACAAATTGAGGTAAATATGCGTTCCTGTGAGAGTAATGCGATACTTCGCTTGAAATCCCATTCCCTGTTTCCCTTAGATTTTTCTTGTTTAAACCACAGAGTACCTGGTCCATCCCTAAGAACAGCTGCTTTTAGATCGGGAGAAATCAATGACATTCATGCATCTCCATAGATTTAGGTCAGAGATCAGGAGCGGGTTTCTTATGACCCTTTGGGTTTTTTTTGCATAAAGGAAATCGGCGAAGGAAAACGCGAGGAGGATTTCAGTTGCGGTGGTCTGCCGCCTCATCACTCAGCATGTTGATTATCTGCTTACCAGATCATCTTATATGAGGGCCAGCAAAATTGGCAATTGATTACCCAATTGAACCTGACCACAAAACCAGCCCACTGTTTGAAAGCGGAGAGACCTGCATCCTGTTACCATCGATCGACCGCCCCGTCTCGTCTCGCCAAACAAGGTACTCTGCAATGTCGTGTGAAGCCTCTCAGGAACTGTCCGGAGCTGTAGACTTACTTAGTGTAGGATTTACAACCTGTCTTTTGAGTCCACAGATACCCTCTTCCTTCCACCACGGATACGGTTCGCTGGGATGAAAGGGCGTATGACCATTAATTACTTTTGTAAATGTAGGTTCTTATAAAAAGCATCAAATCTGTAAGCCGGTTGATGGATGTGGGAGTTAAATGACAGCATCATCTGACTGGACTAAATAGAAATCAATGCATTGACTGATTAACAAGAACATTGACATTTACCAAACTGAAATGACACTTAAATCTTGCAGGCCTTAAAGGTTCCTGGTTTTTTTCTTTCTTTTTTTTCCTAATTACATAGTGGAATTAAGTTTCTGTCTACACTGCTGAGTCTGCATGGCCCAGTAATAACCCTCTTCCATTAGTTCTGCTTCAAGAAAGGAAGGTTTGGTGCTGGATTACATGGAAACATAAATGGCTTGCATGTTATATAAGCCGTGCTTTCCAAACAAGCGGAAGTGCTATTTGAATCGAGAAAAGCAATCCATGCACCTATTGTTTCTGTCTAAATTCCCCGATTCATTGTGATAATTATTTACCGTGGTGTATCCCTTTCCTCACCGTGCTCTCTGGAGTGTGGGTGCATTCTCGAGTGTATAAATCTTGACAGCTTCTCTGCAGCTCCAATATTCCTTAAATGGCTGGCAGTTGAGTAGGGGTTCTTTTTGTAAGTAGTGTCTTCCATTCTTTCAGCTGTCAGGCTCCCTGATTGAACAAAACCTTTGAGAATGACATGCAGTGGCTTTGAGGGAGCAAAAATGGGGGATCCAAGACAGTGCGTGATTGATGACTTGATTACGGATGCCAAGGTTTTAAGGGCAGAAAGGAAAATATTAATTTCAGTTTAAAATTCGCCAGGCACTGACGTGTGCTGCAGAGCGGAATCCTCGTCCTTACAGTAAATGTATAAAACTTTTTATGAGTGCTGGATGTGCACAGCTGACTCTCACATTGCTGTCAATGCACATGTTTATATTTACAGGAAAAAATAACAAAATCAAATATGTAATATGTAATTGGAATCAAGGATACCTAAATATTTGTCCCCAAAAACTGATAGTTAACCCAAAAATGAAAGTTCTGTCATAATTTACTCACCTTGTTGTCATTTCAAATTTGTATTACTTTCTGTCTTCTGCAGAACACAAAAGAAGATATTTTGAAGAATGTTGGTAACCGGCACTTATTCACTTGCATTGGTTTTGTGTAAATACAATAGAAGTGTATGGGTGCCGCCACTGTTGGGTTACCAACTTTCTTTAAAATATCTTCTTTTAACATATACTTTCTAACATTTCTGTTTCTGCTTTTCTGCAGTGGGATTTCAGTGGGACTTTCATAGAAATTCATAACTGTTTACAATCAAGCTAATTCCTATGATTTTGTGAATGTGAATTGTACAAAAACATACGATTATTAGAATAAAGTCCCACCACTAAACAGATCAAAGGAGATTGTACAAATTCCTTACAAAATAGTCACAAGCTGCCATGAAATCTTGTTGATTTTATCAGTTATGAAATCTTTTGTCTCTTTGAAATGCTGTCTTTTTTCTTAAGGAAAATTATACTAATTTTAGCACTCAAAGGGCAAAACAGAAAAGCTGCTCATGTTTATTTTGTCTGCTATTGTGTGCTATCCAAACATCAAAGACTTGGCAAATGAGAGAAGCATTTATGATTCATCACAAGCACCTGTTTACTGTTTTCTGTTACAGTTTTTTTTTTACTTGTTCTGGAGGGAGTTGTTCTGAAAGAAGCAGGAATGGACTGGACATAGAGAAAACTTGCTGACTGTCAAAACTAGTTTATTATAGGAAGATTTAAAGGGCTGAGCAAATGGCTGTATACTGATGCATCGGAATAGTATCCCTGTAATCTTTATTCAAGACTAAAGCTTGATCACCCTTGGAAAGTTGCATTATTCAAGTTTATGTCATGTGTGATGAAGTTTTACAGCTCACAATCTGTATAGAAATCTGGGAAATTTAGCAGAGGTGTTCAAGCATTCTAAATAGAGCTCTGTCTTTAACATGGATTAGGGAGAATATCTTAATAAACTTGACCCCTTTTTAGATCACCACCCATTTGTCTCTGGACTTGCAATTGAATTGTTTTGGTGTTTGTATTTCACTTCGGTGTACTGTAACTTTATTTGATGCTATCAATGCATTGTTCATTAAATTGATCACAAACATAGATGTGTGTATTTTGGTACTATTTCTTTCTGATGTATTTCTTTAATCCTTGTTATTATTTTGTATTAGTATATGTTTGTTGTAAAAAACAAACCTGTATGACTTCCTTCCTTCCACAGAACACACAAAAAAGATATTTTAAACAACCTAAGGTAACCGAACAAAACCAATGCAAGTCAATGGGAACCACCATTGTTCAAATATTCTTCAAAATATCTTCTTTTGTGTTTTGCAGAAGTCATTTGAAATGATACTAGGATGAGTAAATGATGACAGAATTATCCATTTAAATAATAATGATATTTTTTAAATATAAGTGATTTTACGTTTGTTCATGTACACATCACTGTAGATTGTGGAATAAATTGCCAATGAGCAGATTTTCCTGAGTAACTTAAAACCTCTAATTCAGTTATTCTACACATTGATTTTATATGTAAGATTTCTGGTTTCTGGCCAGTGATGCATAGCCAAATATTTTTCCTGTTTCTAGTGATAGCTGCAGTAGGGGATTATCTACCGGGGTTTGTATGGGTCCTAGGCTGTTTTTTTGTGTCAGTTCTTCCCTGGGCAGAAGCTTGTAAACAGCAGGCTTGCAAGACACCTAGCCAGAAGCAGGTTTCTGCTGAAGAAGCTTGGACCCGGCCCTAGTCTTGTGTTCCAGCAGAGACATGTGAAAGCAACCTCATAGCCAAAGGACCAGCATGTGTGGTGACTACTATAAAATGACTAACTTCTGCCAGTGTGTAATGCATGTTAGCCAGAGGTGATGAAGGAAGGAGGCAGAGAATTAAATGTAGGGCTTCCACCGGTAGATCCATGCTCTGGGAAAAGATTATGTGGCTTAGTGAATGAAAACCTTTACATTGATAATTTAAGGTCTGTCTTTTAAAGTTGATTAATTGATCATGAATATGTGATCCAGATATGTATTTTTATTATATGTAGAGCAAAAAAGGTTCCTAAAGATGCATTATGCCAAGGCAAGAAAACACAAAGGATTTAAAGGTAGTTGTACAAATGTTCTCTTTAATCTGTTGTCATCATATAAGCATCATTTATATTTATATTTCATACACAAAGGTAATTTAAAGTTCTTTACATATGATTTACATTTACATGTATGCATTTGGCAGACCAAAGCGATTTTCATAGCATTATACTATACATGTGTAAGTATATATTTACAAACAAAATTAAATCAAAAGCACTACAAAGATACGGAATGTGAATGATGTGAATGCTGTGCTATGAATGATGTGAATTTATAAAAATGCTAATAAAAGCAAAATATATGCAAACAATGTTTTTTAAATGTATGAAAATAAGCAATAAAAAGAAAAGTTAGTGCAGTTAGAGATCTCAGTCCTCAAATGTGCAATGTATAAGATTAAGCAGTATCTATTGACAGTAATGCAATATAATATACATAACTATGTTTAAAGACCTTACATAATGAAGTGTTATGTTTTTATTGCCTTAGAATGAGCAATTTCTATCTACACCTTACATAGACTTTATGTTTTCAACAGAAATGGTGGTATGAGCAGAAGTTGCAGATTGCAGCTGTGATGTGCTTTTAAGATGGATTTGAATGTAAATGTATCTCCAGAGGTATGAACAGTGTTTGTGAAGTAGTGGAGGGAGTCATAGGTGACCTTGGTTAACTGGGAAGCAGTGATGTAGAGTTTAAGGGACGTTTTGCAAAACGTCACACTCAGGAGTACTGTAAATAGTGTGAAAATGCAATTATTAATCTCCATATCATTATCAGCACAATATTTTGCTATAGATGCGTTCGTAAGCAACATAAATAATAGAGTGAACCATTTACCCAGTGTTTGATAAAAGACGTCAGTTGGGTTGTGGTTCCTCACAGGGAGAAGGCATACAAACAGCATTTTCTATTCGTTGAATCTGAGCGCATCTAAATTCAAGCATTTTTTAACTCGCATTCAGGGGTTTCAGTTCTGTGTAGATTAATTACGTTTGGATGTAGATGCGGTCCCCTTCCTTACTCAAATTAGAATTCATGACAATCATGTTTGTAATAGTTCTCAATGGCCCTTTCTCGATAACCGTTTTTTAATTTATGGCCCTTATCTAAGGAAATACTCTTGAAAGCTGAGTGCATGCCTGCTGCTGTAATGTTCATGTGTTACGAATATGTGAGTCACAAGTAGTACAGGTTTTTTATTTTATGCCAAAAATCATTAGGATATTAGGTAAAGATCATGTTCCATGAAGATATTTTGTACATTTCCTACCGTAACTTTATTTTTGTGAGTGGATGCTGGTAAATCGTGAACAAAAATAGCCAGAAACATGTCTACAAACTTCACTCGCTGCCGCCGCTCTTTAGGACTTACCCACTCAAGTTTGGTATCTATGTAAAGCTTAGAATTTCAGCTTTCGGGTTCGTAAAGAAGCTTTACAACAATAAAGAGCGTTAAAACAAACCTGTTTCTTCTCAGCAACGGCCTGCTGCAGCGCCTCTTATGGACAACCTTTTTATCCTCAGATTCCAGATTTTCAAGTAGTTGTATCCCGGCCAAATGTTGTCCTATCCTAACAGATACATCAATGTAAAGCTTATATTTTAAGTTTTCAGATATTGTATAAATCTCAATTTCAAAAAAATTACACTTGTGATTGGTTTTGTTGTCCAGGGTCACATATAATAAGAAGGCCTTAGTGTTCTCTTCCACCTTAAAAATCCTCATGAGACACGACATGTGTGTCATTGTTCCTGTGGACCATGGAAATATTTCTCATTTACTCTTAATATCAGATCTGCCTGCCAAAGTTTACTACACAGATTACTGATGTACTGCGACATAAATATGCAACTAAAAGCAAAGGTCTAATTGTTTTAGGGTTGATGGCATGCAAAGGTATTCTTATTGAAAACAATCATGTTGCACTGTGGGAGACATTTAGATAAATGTTTGTTTACAATAGGTGAAATGAGATGCAATCAGTGTGGGGGATATGATTTAGATGGAGACTGGTGGGTGTAGACGGCATCCAGGTTTACTACCTTCCTCTCTACTGTCTTCTGTAGTATTTACGAGAATAATTTAATGCGTGCAGCATATCTGCTATATTTCACTTAACAAAACAACCTAAATATATGTCATGTATATAAAGTTTATGTTTGCATTACATTCAGGAGACATTTTTCATCACAGGCATTTTTGTCGGGGCAGGCCGAGGTTCATTTTTCTTTGTGTTATTCATTACTGAATAAGAGCTTCATTACCGGGGAGCTTTCACACCCTCAGGCTTTTTCAGATCGCGTCAAATCCGCAACTATCTACACAAAATCATTATATGCTTTATGCTTCATTGCTCGAGTCAGATTACATACTTGCAATGGAGAAGTAGATAGTAATCAACACAGCCAGAAACCCTTACAGGGAATGCCCTCTGATTTAATGAATGGGATATCGTCATGAGGCGGTGTGCTGTTTTAATGATGCAACAAAAGGATTGTTGTGCCACATACAATTTCCTGTAATCATGGGATAGGATGTGTTTGAAAATATACCGTAATGCGATTTTGCCGCTGCTGCTGTCATCTAAATCCCTATGGATGCCGGATGATGGATGCTTTATAAGATGAGTGATGGGTCAGGTTAATAAATGCAAGCTTCTTTTATTCAACGTAATATCTTTAGTGTATTTACAGTAATGACTGAATGAATAATTATTAGTAACTGGTCTTACAGGCCCATTCACAATCCTCATGTGCACTTTAGGAGTGTGAAGGACTGGCCATGTGTCCGGGGTGATTCCCACCAGCATCCCTGCTGAGGACAAGCGGCTTTGGAGAATGGTTGGATATAGTAGGTGGCTTTGGAGACTTGATAGCAGTTGACAGTCAAGCTCATGGTGTATACCAGCCTTTATGGTGCCCACCAGCAGCCTTCCGTAATACACGTCTGCCACTCGAGGGTACCGTAATTTCCTCTCTACTCCGGCACTCACAAACGGCACAACCTTTTGCTTTTTGTCAGTAATAAACGGGCACTGTGTTTCCTTTGGTGAAAAAAACCCTCTCCACTTGCATTTCGACAACTTTATCATACACTTTATTGGCATCTAATTGACACAGTGCTATTACAGGATATTTCTTATGCTCCGTTTAAATCTTGAAGGCCTCACAAATGTGTGAAGGCATTGCTAATCGTATAATTAATCTTTGGTGTTCGTCGGTCCCTGGGAAGCACACTGTGGGACTATGATGGTGAACTGTCATGTTGTCATGAATTTAAACAGACTGCCACAACCCACAAGCACTCCCAGAGAGACTACATTGTTGATGTAACACCTCCCAAAGCTGCTGTGCACTTTCCAGACTACATGGTCTGTCAATCACGAGATTAGTCTGTGCAGTTACTTTTCAACGCAGATTAACATGTTTCATTTTTTATCCCCGCTGTATTTGGAATTTATTTACGGCGGTGCGTTGTTTGCTTTTCGCGAGCCTAATATCATGCTTAAAATTTTAGAGGTCGCAAAAGAGCATCTTTCAGCAGCTGTCATAAGCTTTTATTACATGCATTTAACCTCTCAAGCGGCTTTTTATGAGTCACTTTCTTTAGCGAGCGGATCTAGAGGAAAGATTAATCCCACTGGCAAACAATGAGCGCTGAATGTAAAATACAACAGCTTACCACCTCTACAGTATCTGTGACTCAAGCGACCGGCCAACAGAAAAATAATAAACAGAGAAAAATCGCCGCAATTTGCATGGCTAATATAACCCGTACTTGTGATGAACGTAATGAGGGCACACTCGAAGTGCCCTATTCTCAACTTCTGTGTCTTATAATTTCAAGAGAACGTGCTAACCCAGAAATGTCACCGCTTGCCGCGGCCCAGCTGAATTTATTTGCCGGGAGACATGTTAGCTGTCAATAAGACCATAGAGTTGTACTGAGTGACAGATCGGCATAGATTTCCCAATGCAGAGGTCTGGCTGATTGGGAATAGAATCACTTCCTTACCAGAGACAGTTCTGCTTTCTTGATTATCTCTGCCTCGGAGCAGATAACCTGTCGGGACAGTTTCTCATGCCAGACACATGCTGGAAACTCACCAGTCCTCTCGCTGTGGGCTCTGATGGCATTGTGCTGCCAGGACTTGGCTTGGGTTTAGAGGATCATCTTTTTTCTTCATGGAGTAGTGTGGTCTTTATTCAGTGAGCCTGAAGGACTGATCGCTCAATATGATAGCGTATGATTTACACTGCCATTCAAAAGTTTAGAGTCGCTGAAATGTTTTCCATTATCTTACAGATCTTTTGATCTGAAGGCATGTGACCAAATGTCACGCTATTTTTGTACACTGTATCATACAGTAATTTATTTTTACAAAACAAATATTTTGTTTAAAAATTTATGTTCTTTTTTTCTATTTATTAAAATGCCAAGAGGACATTTTTGCAAATTCTTGATGCTAATTTTTATTTTATTTTGGAATCTCTTTTGTTTAACATAAATCCCATAGTTACATTTGCGTGTTTCAACAGTCTAAAATATTAAAGCAAAAAAAGATCTTTTGAATGGCCTATTATCTGTCAAAAGCTTCAGTAAGGGTTTGATATTATGTGCTTAAATAAATCTGTGGACATAATTGTGACACTTTTGGACATAGTGTATATAATGTTTTGTCTATTCCTTCTGATCTAAATGGTCTAAATCTCAGGATGCTAACATCAAATGTTCTACAACTCAACCTGGCCAAGACTGAGCTTCTAATATTTCCTGCTACTCCATCAGAACAGCACCATTTTACCATCCAGCTTGGTCCATCAACGATAACTCCATTGACTTTAGTCAGGAATCTTCGGGTAATCAGGGATGATCAGCTGACTTTTAAGGATCGTGTTACTAAAACAACACGGTCATGCAGGTTTACATTGTACAACATCAGGAAGATCAGACCGTTCTTAACAGAACATGCCACACAGCCTGTCACACCTCTGCTCATCTCTCTGCACTGTCTCCCAGTAGCGGCTCGCATTAAGTTCAAGGCATTGGTGCTTGCTTATAGAACAGCCACTAACTCGGCACCCCGCTACCTCAACTCTCTCTTACAGACCTACATCCCCTCCAGACGTCTGCGGTCTGAAAACGATCGGCGCCTCGTTGTACCTTCACAGAGAGGCATGAGATCCATCTCAAGGACATTTTCTTTTACTGTTCCCTGCTGGTGGAACAATCTTCCTGTTTCCATCAGGACAGCTGGATCAATCTCACAATTCAAAAAATGGCAAAAGACCCACCTCTTCCGTGAGCACTTAACTGTCTCTTATTAAAAAAATAAAAAAACCTACTTCTCTTTTCCTTTTCTAATTGTTCTCTGTATACTTGCTTATACTATCTTAACGTTGTATCTGAAACTTTGTATTACTAGCACTTCTCGTGAATATTACTGCGCTGGCTGTTTTCCTCAATTGTAAGTCGCTTCGGATAAAAGCTTCTGCCAAATGAATAAATGTAAATGTATTAAATTCTACTTAAAAAGAGAAAATGCCATTATGTCAGTTTTGATGTTCCTTCTTAAATTATATCCATAATGAGTAGCTCTTGAGATAAACATGTTTGAAAATGTTATATTTGTTTTGTTTTATGTTATTATGTGTGTCTTATGACATGTCACACTTAAGGGGTAAGTTAGCACATTACACTGCAGCGTGGGGGTGGTCAGAAGAGGTCGAATGTAGGACTGTGCACTTGAGAGAACGGCAGCTCTCCCTGCTTGAGTGTCTGCTGATGTGGGAGTGACTTTAACTTTTACATGGATATGAAGGGGTCATGGCACGGACTTCTCATCCGAAGTGTGTCAGGGGTTGATGAGAGGTAGAATGGTCTAATCAACCCTGAGTGTAGCCTCTTCAGCATTATTGTTTATACTGATGATTGCAGACTCTTATCCCCAGCTTCATGTCATTATGCTCTTCCTCAAATAGCAGCCTCTTTTATGGCCTTTTTTCTCCATTATTCCCTCATGCTGTTTTTGCAACTCCAAAATGTAACCTATTTTCCCCCCTCAGGTTCTTTGTACTAGACCTATTGATCTTTTTATTAAAAGGAATTCTAGGTTTGAGCCTGCCATCCGTTCTGCACGTCTTTAATACAATTCAGACATGTGTTATCTTTCACACGTCTCACAGTGGCTTGTGTTAAAGTTCTTTCTGGAACTTGTTCTAGAGTAGATAAACCATTATGGAGAGAAAAAAATTTAGACCGGTTTTCTATTCACATTATTTATTCATTTTGTGGCGTGGGCAAAAAATGCAGGATGATCTTAATAATGATGCATATTTGTTTTATAGAAGCTTGAGTTTTGGCCTGTTAGGTATTGGCTCAGCCAAACCGTTCTGACATGTAACCAGCAGAGTGGCAGAGATGCGGTAATGGCGGTAATGCGGTAATTCTCCCAAACACATTCTCCAAAAATGTATTAAAATATAAATAGTAATATTATTAGGCACTAGCCAGATCGCTCAACAAACACAGACCGGAAGTTAACTTCGGGCCAGGCGCCTGTGTCCGATGAAACCGTCTATACACACTTTCAAACAGTACAGCATCTTTATTTTGTGCTAACCTTCAACAACATTTCACGTCTTCATTAAAAACCATAAAACCAGAATTAAGTGGCTGTTTGTAATATACTGTATATTCTTGCATTGAACAGGTACAGAAATGTTTGTGGAGGTTTTCTTTCACAGCTCTCTACCATCAGCTATTATACTTTTAAAAGTGCTTATCTGGATGTAGGCGTCTGTGCTTTTCTCATCAAGTCAGTAAGGATAAAATCCTTTACATGTACTTGTAAAGGATGAGCGAATTTCTGTTTAACATTTTGAGCATATTAGTGTCCATTAGATCTGAGCATTGTATAGAACCCAATATATGAACACTGTGGTACACTATTCCCATTCTGTTAGTAACCTTGTCTTGAACACTGTTATACTATTCAGCCTGTCAGAGTACATTCTGTTACCATTTTGTTTATGTATCCTCTTTAGCGAGAGAAGGATTGAGACTTAGAGCCTTGTTTGACATTGAACAGCTTGAGTTGTGTTTTGTTGCTCTCTCTTTCGCAACAGCTCGCGGGTCAAGCAGGTCCAGACACAGAGGGATCTCAAATATGTCTCAGGGACATCTAATCTCCTCCATTATTGATGCTGTTCCTGGCTTGTTATGGATAGTAAAAAAAGGACCTTTCATCAACCGAGTTGATTGATTTTCAATTAATTCATCATCTCGTTCCTCTGCTCTCTATAGTCATTATAGTGATGGTATGTCTTATTTACTTCTTTAGGGTGACATCTAATTAATTCAACTATTCCGGAGATGGAACTTGTCCAATCCACCTCTCAATGGTGCCTAATGAGGAAACATTATTAATTCACCTCAGACAGGAAATTATCCGGGTCGTACTTTTTTTTTTAGATGCTCAGGTAATATTATTTATCAACCTGATTCCTGTGAAATATCCGAGGGTGCTCGAGAGTTCCAAGCTTGGAGCATCAGCTGATCTATAGAGCAGTGAGTTCTTGTTTGTGGATGGCGTCTATTTTTACTTGTGCCCGTGGTTTGTGTGTTCTGTGAGGTGATGTAGTGACTGTTGGCATGTGCCTTTGCTCTGTTTCTAGCCTCCATAATGTCTAAAGGTCAGGGTGACCCCCAAGACTGATCCCTTGGTAATGACCATACGGTGTGGGCTGATCTCAGGTCAACGTATTGTGGCAGGGGTGAGCAGCTCCTACGGGGCCTGCTGGAGGAGGAAAAACACAGCAGAAGCGACAGCTTCGGTCAGCCATGGCCAGTCGATGTCTCTATCCCCAACTGAAGAACACAGAAGATAAGAAAGCATAAACAGTTGCTATTTGTTTATTTATTTATATTTTGCACAAGCTGTTTGCGCTATTGAACATTCTGCCAAAAGGACCCGAGCATGTTTTGTTTGATTTAATCCAAATACCAGGAATCATGAATATGAAAAAGCTCATTGTCCAGCATCTTTGGATTAATAGCTGTATTAAACATGCTTCTAGCATCTTCTCTCTTTTTTTGTCCATATGGGTTGTACAGTGATAGCGATGAGTGCTACAGGGTATATCTGCTGTGTGATCTCCTTCATTGATGGTCCAGATGGCTTGCTGGACCACAGGAATTTCTATCTTATTCCGTACTCTCTACTTCAAAACCGAATCATGTTCAGACAGTGGGATGCTTGGGTGGATGCCGTGCCAAGCCATTAACTTAAGCTCCTCCCACCCTTAAAATGGCTTAAGGACATTTTTATGGATGTTTCATGACTCTTAAAAAGACATAAAACAACCCTTTTGAGTCGTTGACAGGTTTGGTGCACTTTATGGGGGACAATGATAGCAACCTTTACTTTTGGTTTATTTGGATAATCTTAGGCTTCAGGTTTGAATTCATCGAGTCAGTGTTATGGAGGGACTGTTTCTTATAGAAGAAACCCTCAAAATGATTTGGTGCCATGAAACATTACCCATGACACGTACCTCTCACAGCAAAGTGAAAGCAAACAGAACCATGCGACCTTTACATAGTTGCCCTGACAGAACAACTAACTTCTTTGTGATGATTACATTCACCAACATTTACTTCACTCAAAACAAAATAGTTTTAACTTAATTTTATTGTGTTCAACCTCCCTAAAATTGTCAAATTAAAACCAAAGGAAGTTACTTAATACATTTATTTTGGAACTACATAAATAAGTTTTGTCGGCATCAACTGAAACAGGGCTGGGGATTCGTAGTTCCCAGCATGCTTTGAGTGAGAATTAAGTGTTTCTCAGCTACATGAAAGACGTGGGAGTGACTCCTTTGTGTTTTAAATCTGTTATGTTTGGACTTGGAGTTGTGAGTTTGGAATGGTGGGGTTTGGTAGGGAGGGGAGCTAGTGTGTGGGTTAAAGGTGGATAGATAAGGAGTATCTTGTACTTATTAATAAGCAATTGCAATGCAAATGCTAGTACACGAATAATGTAAGTCTTCCTTGTGTTGCACTTCCTGTCAACACCATACATTACATACAGTATAGCTAAAAAATTTTGCGCTGCTTGTGGGTAGTAGTTAACTGAGGCCGGCTCATTTGAGTTGCTTTGACTTGAATTGAGTGCAGTAAATTAAAGTTATTTGTAGAAGGGTTTGTTTCATGCAGTTGAATTACATTGTGCATTACTGAAAACCCTTGACAGTTGTAACTCCAGTTAAAGCAACAGAAGTTGCTGTTCGATTTCCTCCCTCTATTCTGCAGTTTTCCACATTTTCGTCATTAAAAATATGATAACAACCAATGACCAATGTGGAAATGTGAGATTTCATGACAATTTTGTAAGCCATTAGTGTAGACACAACAGCGCAGCAATAAAGATGCCACTCGGATAAAAATGACTTTGGGAAGATTGTGGTGTTAAAGCAAGAAATGAGCTTTCCTCTGGACGTTTACCAAATGTCTGTGTCATTTTAATTACTCAGATATGTTTAGTGAAAAGTAAAAGGAGTAAAGCTTGTGTAGAGCTTATTTTCAGTTAAGAATGCATAGGTGATGTACCTTTTGGCCCTTAGCTAATCAGCATAAATTCATCTAGGCTTGACAGCTATGTGTGTGGGATTGTATATGAAAATCAGTGTTCCGTTGCAAAGGACACTTAGAGATAAGAGAGACTCAGGGCAGAGGAAGGGTTACAAGACTGAAAGCATTCTTGCCTCATTTACATTTCCAGTTCTTCCACAGCTAGGAAAGGTGCATGCTTGTGATATTGTTCCTCGCTCATTGACAGTGATTTCATGGGTCCAATTATAGGTTTAATGTTCTTCTCTTATCTCTCTGAAAGTCCGTAAGATGTAAATTTCATTAATATGTAAATTACATAGGCACATATAGTGTAAAGCATTTTTATTAATGTAAAATGTTGTTTCATTTGGCATCTGACAGTTTATTGTGAATAGAGCTTTTGTTGCTAAAACTTGAAGGTCAAGCAATAAACATTAATAATGGAATTCTTTTGTGTGTTATACAGATAAAGAGAGAGAGCAAGGTAAAGAAGTAATAGTGAAACTAAGGTCATGAATTGTTAACTAGCAATATGCGAGATGATGATGTCATGAAAATAAAAGAGAATGCAACAGATCCCAGTTCTTTTAGGCAGTTCTTTGTCTTTATTTATTTCTTTTAAAATATGCAAATATTTTAACTGTAACATTTGCAAGACATTTTAACTGACATCTTTTTAATGTTTATAGATAATATGATTAAATAAAAAGTGAATAAAATATCTGTCATGTGCAACTAAAATATTCAAAGTAGATTTGCATTTTCTGAGATATCAGTGCTTGCAAAGCTGCTATAGAACAGTGTGAAATGTTGAGGTAGGCTTAGGTTTTAGGCTTTGGGATGCTGCATCAGTTGTCAAGGCGCTCAACACATCATGTTTTCAGCTGACTGCACACCAGAGTTAATACATAGTCACTGTAAAATATATGCAATACAATACCACAATTCAGTTTGCAAACAGTGTAAAAGCAGTAGACAATCTTTACAGAAAAATACTATAAAATAACAGCCTCATGCAAAGCATTCTGTGAAGCAAAAAAAAAGGTTGATGAGGATTTCTAATTCCCAGAATGCTTTGCATTTGCATTTTTTATATAAAGATAAAGACTTGTTAATGTTCATTTATCTTTGAACAAACTGTTGCCAGTAATACTGTAATTTCTACAGAAATGTAGATTCTCCCCCTCCGTAAATATCGCTGCTGTCCTTCTGAAACCTTGTATGTCCTTATTTTTTTTTTACCATAGATCATTATTATTAGTCACCCTTTATGTTTGTCACTGGATTTTACAAATATCTGACCAATAAAAAGTGCTTTAAAACTGTGTTTCAAAGGAAAAGTTTCAGAAGGACAACAACGATATCTAACTCTACAAAATGTAGCAAGTGATATTTTAGTTCATTGGAGAACTTTAATTTCCCTCTTCATTGAGCTATTTTGGCCTATTTCCTGTAAGCCAAAACATCACATGTTATTAAATGTAGACAAATTGTACAGTTTAATTTCACTCTTGCTCTCACCCCATTTGATGGCAATTTATGTCTGTAATCAGAATCTGTGCTTTCGGTCTCCGATGCCAAAATATGTCACCCACATTCCAAAGTATTTAGTCTGCACAGTGGAGTTAAAAGTGTAGAATAACAGTCTAAAAATTTCCCAAAGTAAAACAAATATTCTGTACCGGATCAGCCCTCCCTCCGTCTCATTTTCCCCCGCCTACCCAAATTCTTCTCTTTCCATCTATCCCAAACTGACAGGTCAGCCTGTTTTACTTGGAAGAGGTCCGGGTGGAACAACATTGAGATCGTTTTCGACAGGAAACGGCAGCAGCTGACTTCCATTAGGTAAATCGTAAAGAGTTTCAAATGAACAATCCTGTATTGTCAGGTACAATTACAAACTGAATCCGGCTTTCTGGTGAGTGGAGTGAAATGATAAAATATAAAGCACAATGTCGTATAGCGGTACTGGTTTCAATTACTAATGGTGTAGGAAGTATAAGAGCATGTCTGAGGCTGTCAGGGTGAGACTATAAAAAGCTCATACCCGTGTCAGAGGAGACAATGAGACTTTTGATGCCTTTTATGGGAGCATATGTGGGTCACTCATGAATAAAGCCACTATTTCTTTAACCTTTTGGTTTATATAGCCCAGTATAAGTGTTTTATTAATGTTTCAGCCAAAATTAATAGTTTACCCCTTGTTGCTTATAGAATTTATGGGTCCTGGACCTTGACCCTGTATAAACAGTAGAGTCCTGAGTAAATCTCACCGTTGTCTTGCCAAGAGCTTTAAAACAAATTCGGTCCTGAGCTGCTTTTTATTTTTTACTTTTAGTGATGCTTTGCTACCTTTGTGTAAGCTGAACAGAGTCACTTATATATATCTAAAATAAACATAAATGCATTTAGCATACTGATTGTAAATTGTAAATGTCTACCACTTTTAGTGGTTTTACTGGTCCTGCTTCTGTATTGTCTGCAGGGCTTTGTACTATGATACATTCCTATGATACTTTTTCCAGTTTTTTTTTGTAAAAGAGCTTGATTCGGCTCCAGGAAGACATGGTGCAGAACATCACTTGCAGGGGCCACCAGGCCCCTAATGGAGAGTGATTTATTGAATGGCTTTGGCTTGCTTTTGGCCCTGGGCCTGTCTCCTAATTGAGCACCTGGTGCTGCATGGGAAAAGTTAATATGATATAAATTGATACTGTGGCAGTGGCCGTGGCAGGGCTCGGGAGGCAGTATGGACGCGTGCCTGCTCCCCCATGGAGATGGGACCAGATGCTCCGGGAGGCAGGGGGAATAGCATGGGGACATTGAGGTGACAGATAGACCTCACGCGGGGCTCGAGAGGTGGGCCAAAATGGGCTGGCTGCAGATGTTCTGCTAGAGTTTCTGGTCACTGATTCTGATAGCTTTCAGGCTAAACAGAAGACTTGAAAATTAGAAATAATGGTGAAATGCTGGCGCTAACTTGTTGTTCATGGCGCTACTGGAAATGGACTGTGGTTTACTTACTTTGCATTACTGTTGGTTATACTAAATAAATAATAGTTTAAAACTTTGAATAATTAAAACTTTGTCATGATAAACAGCTGATTGTTCTAATTTTAAATGTCAGAAACTCCATAATAGAAGTTAACTTCCGATCTGTGTTTGTTGATCAGTCTGGCTAGTTGCTATTTATATCTTATTTTTATTTATATCAATATGTTATTGTTTAATAATAATTGTATTAAATAAACAGTTTGTTTAATGGGTTGTGTATTTTTTTGCATTTAAGTTTAGCTAACCGTTCTTCTACTGGTAACCCAAAATAATACTGACTAGACATACTTTTAACTTGCTAGCTCATGTCATTTACTTGTGTTTTTTTTGCTTAATTTTATATTTATTTACATAATAATAACTACATATTATTATTACATATAAAAAATACTAATAATAATTAGCTTTAGAATTAGTTTCAGACTTTCTCTTTTTCATGTTTCAATAGTTTGTGGTCTTCATTATTTGTTTTATGTTTAAAAAAAATACATATTTATAGAAAGTCTCTTATAAAATATCACTTTATAAATAAACCTCTCTAGTAAATAAAAGGCTTGTTAAATAATAATGATAATTAACTTGCCAAATAAATTTGCAAACAGACTTATTTTCATTGCAGACAGGATATAGCATGTCATAAGTATTAATATTGCTAAATTAGTTATTATGATTAATATTATGAATTAGACTAGATAAATGAAATAGATTGGGCTGAGCTCTACTTAAAACACATTTGGCCTTTCTCAGAAGTCACTGTTAGCATATGGAAGGTAAAGGTCTGTAGTTCTCAAAAGTACTTACAGTGCCTCACACATCAGATATAATAGAACTGAAGTATAAAAAACAGCGATTGAATTGTATAAGATGGACTGGCAGGTAGCCACATTCAACTTGTATAAGCACTTTCTGAGAGAAAAAATAACCCTGTGGGTCATAAAGAAAAGCCAGTTATTGCATTTTTATGTTGTCCCTTCATCTAGAGAGAGAGAGCGGGAGAGAGATGGAGGTAGTGCCCATTCTTTGTGGGTCCCCCCTGAGGACGGTTCTGTCTTGACAGCTCACTCCTACAAACGAAACCGAATGCCAGATCCATTCAGCAGCCCGGTTCATTTCTCTGTCCCTATCCACTCCTCTTAGCCCAGCAAATCAGGTGCTGAATATACAAAACCTATGCCCACTGGCAGTTTCAGACTGCACATCAGTGAAAAGAGAAAAAAGACAAGTCTGGTAAAAAGTCCATTTCAATATATTGCTCTCTCTGCCTAGCTACATATTGCCAAACTCACAGTCCAAAGCACACAGGCTTATCCAGAATAATCTTCTGAGGGAATTCTGTTCTGTAGCTCTTCTTACTAGCCCTCTGTCAATACAAAGACTTGCATGGCTTTGGATGGATTCACCGCCTTCTTTCTCCAGTTAGACTTACAAATATTCCTGCCTGAGTGCATTTCACTTTTCATAGTTTGCATGCAGAATTTGTTCCATAGTAAACACAAATGTTGAAAGTCGATAGCTGTCTAGTTTGAGGACTGAGAAAATAACAAATGTGCCACTTATATTGTTGTCCTACTTATATTGTATTGCTGATTTTTAGTTTTACAATATATATATATTTGAGAGTTCAGATGCAAAACCCTCTAAAAGCCACCTCCGTCAAAAAAAAAAGTTCTCTAATATCACCTATTACTATATGGTTACTTTGAATTAGCCAAAAACCCAGGTAGTTCCATGTGGATTTATTTATTCATATATTTATTTTTACATTCATCTGCCTCTACAGAGAGTGTTCAGCATCACATTATGTTTTCATCGGGTTCTGGCAGAGCATGCATATCTCTTCTTGTGTGGTACTGTAAGTCCTGATGTTGAGGAAAAACTCAAATGGATGGAATAGGCTGTTCTTTAGGGCTTATGTTTATTTTTATTTTTATCTTTTCTTTCTGTAGCAGAATAAAAAAACTGAATTAAAGGGGAGGAAAAACCTCTTTTTTAGGAAAGCTATTAATAAACTTTAAATCCAAAATGTCTTCATTTATAATCACCTAAAATTGTAAGTAATTACTGTATATTACAGTGTACTTGTTACTGCTCGTAGAAAAAAAGTGTATATGTAAAAATTTGTGTATTAATTTAGTCAAATATACTGTACTCTAAAGTCTGTTACAGCTTTGGACCTCAGGAAACATTTCACAAATAAGTCAATTTTTTTAGAACGGTCATGGGTAACACATGGCGATTGCTTTTTTCTTTTTCATTCTCTTTTTTAAGAACAACAGTAAAATATGAGCTCTTTTATTGCCACACAAATCATTCTGTTTATTTGATTCTCAGATTTTAGTGTAAGTCTTTCTGCAGGCAGCCGTAGGTATGTTTAGTATTTTGCTGCTTTATGAACTGGAGGGTAGCTGGACAATATTGAGTCCTCCAGTCTGTCCTTCCACCCATGTAGACTAATATGTCTTGACATTATATCCTCTATGAGACACCACAGCCTCTCACATCTCTGTAGTCTGTTGTTCTCGAGGAAAGCAAACGCTGGCTCCAGGCTTTTGAATTTAGAATCCTACACAACTACTCAAATTAAAAATGTACCTAGACGTATTTATGAGGAAAAAGAGTGGGAGGTAATCTGTCTTCCCGGAGATATTCGTAGTAAAGAATGAAAAAAGTTACAATATATTGTTGTTTTTATTGGTCTGGATATTTTCTATTTTTGTTTGTTTTTTTGCAATCTGTGGTTATTTTTAGTAGTGCTTTTGCCAGGGGCATCACTATCGCAATTGCTCATAGAGTTTGAAATCGTATAAAACAAGGTATTAAACTTTGCCATGCACATTTTTGTGAAAAAATAACTTGAGTTGTACAAGGGACAGAGTGCCATTTTTTGGCCATCATCAGTGTAGCGTCATGGCAGTGAGTTTTGAACCATCAAACACCACAAATCCCCCAAAATGGTTTGCTTGGCGTTTCTCCACTATATGGTTAATTGTATAATTTACAGCAGATTTCTATTGGTTGCATAATGGTATCAATACCACTGTTTAAACCAGCGCAGAAGCCCCCTAAGTAAGAATGGATAAATTAAATTAAATAAAGTAAAGCTTCTTGCTCATTCCCAGATATGAGCCCCTTTTAGTGCACTATATATAATTCATGTGCTTTTCAACTTTACTCTAAAAGAACTAAATAGTAACCTACAAATGAAAAGCCACTGTGTATCATTTTAGGACATCTGTGGAGTTACAGTTTGCCAAGCAAATCAGAGAATTATTATTCAATCATTATATTGGTTGCTAAAATTGCTTGTCTTATCTCGTAGCATTTCAAACTGACTAGCGTTTGCAGTCTTTTAGTCAGAGTTGATGAAATGGATACAGATATCCTGTTCATCTATGGAAGGCAGAGTTCAAACATCACCTGCTCAAATGACCCTTCTCCATCTCCATCTTGCAAGAGAATGATACAGAAAAAGAAAGTGACTGCCTCTAACCATTAACAAACTACAGCTTGGAAATTGTGGTCCATTCTAAGAAATGAAGCATAATGACAGAAACTAAGCATGTTAAAAAAAATACAGCACAAAAATAACTTTATTTTTGACCAGAATCCTATGCTGGTAATACAGCATGCTGGTACATTAGAGTACATTTTAATGAGTAAATGCTCGGATGGGAAATGGGGCTTAAATGATTCTCTTCATAGGAAAAACAGAGCTAGCACAGAAAAGCTTGGACAACAGTTGCATGTCATAATGAATGTAGTTACCTCAATTATAGATTGATGTGTTACATTCATCTATTCATTATGTGGGCCAGACAGAAAAGCAAGAAAAGATGGGTGAAGCTGAGAGCTTCTTTGCAGAATGGTTTTCAGTCTATACACAGGATGTTGATTTCCACTATAATATTTTTAGGCTTTTCACACTCTAGAGAGTTTTAATGGAATATAGTCTGTGTATAGTTTGTCCATCTGTCTGTGTACTATAATACAAGAGACAACTCCAAATTTTCATTTAATCCGCATTTCTAGATGTATTGTGTCGATTCCAGTCCAGAGTCTGTTGAATTTCAACAAAATCAAACCTCAGAGGTGACGTGAAGTCATTCAACAGCATTTTACTTAAACACATACCTATAAATAGTAAATTCAGAAAAACTGAAAATGGTCTTTTTGCTGCTGTATATAATCTGATCACATCAGAATTCATGTCTGTCGTCCAATAAGCTTTAAAAACCATAGTGACTGGTAACTGTATGTACAGTATAATTAAAAGTTACAGAAATGTAAACTACATTTTCTGTGCGGTGTTTTCAGTTCAAATATTGTCTATGCTCTGGGTTTTTGACAGCTCACCTTAGGTAAAAATATTTAAATGAACGGCATTCCTGAGATTTGAATGCTGTTTTCATCGATTTTTTTCATCTTCAGTCAAGTAAAACACCATCTGCATTGGAGGGTCAGTCTGAATTTTAAGATGGAAAAATATATTCTCGGAGAAAAATGGCAAACGATGCAATACGAAGGGAATACATTACTTATGAAATGAGCAAAAGGTTGCATCCACCACCTGGGATAGGACTAGCACTTGTGATCGACCTAGATATGTTTGTGCGAGCTATTTTTAAAATTCTTTTAAACGCGGATCTGAATGCGATACGTGGCAGGTAAACGTGATTACCTCTGCTTCCATGGATCTTACTGCAGATTTTCCACTTTGAGATGCAGGGAATGAATTGCATGTGTTTGGTAGGAGACAGAGAATCTCCTGCATTGCTCCAAATAAAAGATTTGTGGTGTGGTGTGGTTTAGTGCGGTGTGCAGGGTGGTCCAACGGTGCATGAATGTGCACTGCCTACCTCATGCATATCCTGTTTGACAGTGATGGACAGCAGGTACAGTGCCTAACCTGACTTCTGAGCCTGCAGCCGATTAGACAGGAGCACGTTGAAACCTCGGCTCTGTGTGAATCCAAACAGTGGGGGGGGGGGGGGTTTGGAGCAGCTTGTGCGCTGTACGTGTCTGCGTACTGTACCGTTCAGCTCATAGAGCAAGACATAGACAAGAAGTTATGCTGCAGCTTTATAACTGCCTTAACTCCGAACCATTTACGGTAGCTGCGAGATGACAATGATGTTATGCAAGACAATGAAATACAAAGAGAAGTCTAAATACATGAAAGTTTACACTTTTTTTTTTACACCCAAAAAATTCATTTAAACATGCGTTTTGAATCATTTAACTCCTGTCAGATGGAGCTTGTTACTAAAATGATACGCAGATCAGACTTCACTGTGGCAGATACTTGTTATTACCGTGCTTTTATATAATGTGACAAACTGAATGGGAAGAGAAGATACATGTATACAGAAGCATCAGGGAGTATTAAAGAGTATGAGCATGTAGGTTGTATTATTAAACAGTAGGATTGGGGTTTTGATGTGCAGTACCTTTGTTGACCAGCAGGGGCAGCAGATGCAGTTCAGTGCTGCAGGATTTCTTCATCGACTTGTGTGATTTATATTGGAGGGAAGATCACATCTGTGAGCACTTATGTACACATTTTTAACATTTCCCGATTTTTTTCATGTTCTGAGCAGAATTCAGATTTAATCAATTAAATATGGTGCAATATTTATAAAACACATTTGCTGCTCTCAGATCACTACAGGGAAGGGCAAAAGTCTCCGCAATGCAAAAATCACATTTAACAAATTTTGATACCAGTTATGACCTTGGCATATCTTGTGTGAGTGGTCGGGAAAATGGTTTTCATAATTTCTTTGCCATCATTAATGGATCATTTCAGCCAACATTGACCTTATCGAGCTTTAATTCTGCAAAGCTAAAAAAAATCTACTAAATGTGATGCAAATGTTAATTTTTCCCAATTAAAAAAATGAACAATAACTATCGTCCCAGTCTTTCTAAAGTAAGTCATTGCTTTGCTGTACAAACAAGCAAAGACATTTACATTAAATTGTTGTCTAAAACAAATAGTTGGTAAGAACTAGTGGTTCTTCTGCCTTAAATAGATTACCATTAAGTGGAGAGCGTGCCCAGCAGCTTTGCCATTTTTGCTAGTCTTGGGACACTTTGTATTTGTTTCCACCAGACAGAATCAGAACAATAAAAGTGGTCTCAATGGGCTGGACATTTGGGAGAGAGGGAGAGCAGTTGGGAATGCAAATGAGGAACACTTATATAAACAGGCTCTGAAATATACAAAGGCTGAGGGTTGCATGAAAGGGCTGTGGAAGAGTCTGCCATGATGTCTGGGATAAATCGACGGTTTAGTTCTTCCAAAGGACCCAGAAACTTTTATTGCTGCCATTTAAGTAGTATAGTGTAGTTAAAGTCACTTTACGTTTAAGACGTATTAAAATTCAACTTAGACATTCATCACACATTCAGTTTTTGGAATTTATGCCAACCACATATTTTGTTTTATAACACTGTTAGGAAATTGTTCAATTACCTTAACAGCCATGACAGGTGTTGCTACTACAATTATATTATTCCTTTTATCAAGAGACATGGGAATTGTTTATTTCAGACAGGCAGATGTTAAACCGGTGTTATCTTCATTCCTGTCATCAAAATGAGCCATTTGCAAATTGAAAATGTTACTCTTTTTGGCACTGATTTGCCTGCAAGTTTTTTGGTAAACCATGACAACTTTATCCAATTTTTTAACAATACAGCCTTTACAAACACTCCGGGTCCCAAACGGCCCTACTGTTTCCCTCACAGCTATCTGTCTCCCAAACGTATTTTTCCTGTTCGGCTCTGTTTTGCCATGTTCCCCCGTCTTTTTATGTCTGACCATGAAGTTGTGGCAGATAAAGCAATCTTCCCCTCCATTTAGAGCCTCAGTAATGTGCTAGGATGCTGTGAATATTAATGGCCTCATACAACCTTGGCCTCCACTGAATGACAGGGATGGGAAATGCAAGCGGGAATCTAATAAGGCCTGATTGTCAACATGGAGTTGTTTGTTGGTTTGGCTGCAATTAAACTCCCAGGCCTGTGTCCCCGTGTTGATGTGGAAAAATGAGCTACACAGCAGCAGCAGCTAATCATTATGACATGAGGATGAAGGTCAAGTGTTTCAGTGGGGGAAAACTATTGAAAAAGGAAGACTAAGCCATATCTGTCTTTTTTACAATGTCCCAAAGTCTAGAGTTATTTATTTATTTTCATTTCTCTGGACCTGTATGGCACTTTCCATTACTGGGGTACAAAATATGACTTCATAAAATGTGAATCGCCAGAAATGTGTATTTTATTTTTATATGTATTGCAGACAAACTGTTTGAATGTATATTTTCTAACAAGTGACATTATATAAACATTTAAATTAATGTGACTCCAAATTCATGCCGTGATTCATGCCGTGATGTGGGCAGTCGTGGCCCAGTGGTTAGAGAGTTGGACTCATGACCAGAAGGTTGCTGGTTCGATTCTCAGTGCTGGCGGGTAACGGCTGAGGTGCTTTTGAGCAAGGCACCTAACCCCCACTTGCTTACTATACAAAATGTACAAATGTATAGTACAACAAACTATTGTTTGAGAAGTATGACAAACAAAAGTAAGACAAACAAAACTTGTAGATCACTTTTAAACACAGATTTATTTATACGTTTATACACACACAGCTCTATAATGAGATCTAGAGCATGCTTTTATTCCTCCCTTGTTTTTCTGACATTTAAACACAAAGCAGTTTGAGTTTTTTGTAGGCAGGGTTTGCTGTGTTAAGTCTACCTTTGGACCAGAGAGAACTCAGCCTTTGTACCTCAGCTTTGGCTTTTGCTAGAGGCTAGAGAGACAATAGCCATTTTTGTAGCAGAGGAAATCCCAATAGGAGATCTGGTTTCTGGACTTTACTCCTAAGACCAGGCCCGATCAAAAGAACTTGAATTCTGCTAGGTCAATAAGGTAACTGAGAGCCGTGCGTCTCTCAGGATTGGATGTACTGCTTGAAGGTGTTGTGGCTCAGCCAAAAGCACTGATAAAATAACTCCAACCTGTTTGAGCAGAGAAAATACAGTCTTTGAATTATTCTTGCACATTGTTCATTGGCTACTGCATTTTAAGTAATCCTCTGGTATGCATTTATGTCTTATTTAAATATAAACATATATTGTATGGTTTATTGAATTCTTGTGGGGAAGTTTGTGTGCGCTATAAGTCTTTTTTTATAAACATTCATGACAAAAGGAACCATGCATCAAACTGTGTAAAAGTACAGTACTTTGATATTTCAGCTGTACAGTTAACATAGCTTGTTAACGAATGGCTCACTTGCAGATGTAACAGATTGTTTTCTATGAACAATCTGTGAATATCTGAACAATTAAAGACTTTTTCTCTCCTTTAAACTAATCAGTGTGACATTAGAACAGATTAAATCCTGTATGCATGGGACATGTTCTAGTAAAGAAGGAATTTATCTGATATTATCTGATTGATAGTAATTGTTTTTGCCAAAATGTTGCCTTCTAGTAGAATTAATTACAAAAGACTGATAAGCAGCACAGAAGAATGAAACATTGTTCTGAATCTGATGATCATGAGTACATGTATTCAACTTTCACCCCATCACACCCTCTTTCTTGAATCAGTTTTTATCACATCATTATTGCCTGTGGTCTGTGGCATGGCCCATTTTCCCCCCACTTCCCCTATAATGCACTTATCTTTATAATTAAAGAGGAAAAAGCATATAAACATGATCATTTTAATATTACATATATTACTTTTCAAAAGTTTTATGTATTTAAAATATATTTTGAACATTTTAAGTTAGATACAACCAAGCACTCAAACCATTTACCTGTATGCCAATTACATAAAATAGGCTTATTTGATATTAATACATTTATTAATATTAATAATGAATGCTCAATAAGACATTAAGTTATAAGAATCATATTTCATTCTGTCTTAAATTCTTAATATGCAAACCGTGAACATGTAAATGTAAAAAATAAAGATGAAAGAGTTTAAAGTACTGAAATATTAAAGTTGTGTTTTATCATGCTGATACTTGGTCGTTTATTATGGTGTATTAAAACTGTTACTGCTGGATTTCATTTGGGTAAATGTACATGAAATAGCCATGATAAATGATTCTAGCTGATTCTGAGTCTGATTTTTTGGGGCCGTTCACACAGAACGCGTTTTTCCATTCCAATGCGCTACTTTTTCATTGTTTTTTTATGTAAACACGTGTTTAACGGACGTGCATGACGTTACGCTCGCATCTTGCGTGTTTTGCAGTGCCTCGCACATGAGCGCCGCGTTTTTAAGATGCCGTGTCAAGTTAAAAGAATTTCAAATTTTACACGCAGCACCCCTCATCAAATCAGTTACATTTATCATTTTATACAAAGCCACTTACATTGCATTACACTATACATTTGTTTCTGAGTATGTGCAATCCCACTGAACCCATGACCTTGGTATTGCTAACACCATGCTCTAACCACTGAGCTGCAGGAAAGCTGTGGACCAATCAGAAGAATTTGGAGGTGGGACAAGCGTTGCAATCTTCTCTTTACAGTGACATGGCAACATGGCGGAGGAGGCGCTCATAGTGCGTTTTTTTTACCATTCCTGAGTGCTGTGTCGCGTTTTTAAACGCTAAAGGTGCGTTTTATGTGAATGGCCCCTTATTCTGTTAGGTTTAAAGACAACACAAACACACATAAGAGATACGGTATTGTCAGCTTGGCATTATTTCAGAATTATTAGAGTTCCCTGTGACAGTCAGTTATACTGTTTGACGGTTATAAAACTTGACTAAATGTATCAAAATGTATTTTCAGGTGTGTCATCGCACAGCAGAAATCTAATCACATCTGAATTAACGATGTGAAACCTGTGAGAAAAATGTAGAACAATCATGTAAAGTTGATGATCTACTAAAACAGCTTATTAAAACTAGGATAAAATTATAGTGAAGGCATGCACAGTCCTGCCAGTCTGACATATGTCGACTTTTGATGTGAAGGGTAGCTCTTTTTGTAACTAAACACACCAGACTGTTCGCTCCACCAAAGCCACTTAATCTCTGTGTCTCGCCATATCAAAAATCACAATTAGATCTGAAGCACATGTTGGTTCTGGCCAATAGTCAAGAACCGGGCTGCTAATACAGAGGTTGCAAAGTTCAATCCCGGGAAGGGATGACCCATGAACTGGAGAATTACTGGCATCCCACTTCTGCCCCAGCACAGTTTCGCCTTTGGGCAAAACATTTAACCCACGGGTTGCTCCATGAGGATGCAATTTCCACGTCGTGAAGTTGCCTTGGTTAAAATGTAAATGCTAAATGACAGTCGTCTTGTTTTGAAATGGCACGCGATTGAAGTATTTGTTTAGTAAAACATGTACTACATCACTTTATTATCGATTGTAGCATTCGACTGACAAACTGCAGTTTCAGCCATTTTTCATTTGTTGGCTTTACTGCTGACTCACCAACCATCTGTGTAAATATAAAACATTTCAAATAAACCAAAAAGGAACATCCTCTTCTTTCTACGTGGGCAAAACATTTCAGTTCTTCTGTTTTACTGAATTCCTACAGTCACGCTCAATTAGCATTGCATGAGACGTTTAACTCAGCATTGTAATGCAAGTCATATGCCAATTGACCTGAACGGTTTGAAGTCGATTAAATTTGGTTCTCATTGGTGTAGGGTTTCCCCGTGGAAGGTGGAGGGAGAAAACCTGATGAAATATAACACAAAACAAAAATTGTTCCTCAAATGTTCTCACTAA
Source organism: Oreonectes daqikongensis (assembly GCA_026939265.1). NCBI lineage: Eukaryota > Metazoa > Chordata > Actinopteri > Cypriniformes > Nemacheilidae > Oreonectes > Oreonectes daqikongensis. The sequence goes on along the minus strand of JAOTQM010000343.1, from coordinate 3,117,135 downwards.
AAGATGCATTAGTGACTAGATGCAACCGTTAAAATGTCATTACAAATCAGACCAGAAGGACAAAGCAATTTAAACACAAGACAGAACACCAGCAGGACCTTTTTCCTATGTGCAAACTGATATTGAGCGTTCCTGCAAGATGCCTGAAAAACTATACAGATTGTGATACATGTACCATTCACTGTACTTTTACCCCGTAAAAGATGCATTAGTTTTGCGGAAGACCATATCAAATGTTTCAAGACACAGGCCCTCCTGAGCTTGCTAAACCCCAGAGTCATTTCAATATGTTTATATCTTCACCAAGCGCTTTGTCATAATAAAATACAGCTAACAAAAGACGGAATGACTTAACTTTGACCTGGCGTGGATGTTGACACAGTTGGGCTTACTATGCATACAGTTTTCTGAAGTGAATCTGATAAGCTCTGTGAAGTCCGCCCAATGAAACCAAGCCTTATACAAGCAAGGAAGTGTGCCAAGGTTATTGTGTTTACATTTGTGAGAGGGAATATTGAGAGAGCGAGAGAAAGAAAAATTTTTACCCTAAACATAAACCTCACACTTTTGAGAAACTTTGGAGGAATTTAACTTTTGTTGTTCTTTGCTTGCTCTGGTGCAGGAATGCTAGTCGTGGATGCTCTGGATAAAAGCATCTGCCAAATGCAACTGTAAATGCAGTGCATGCGGTGTAACGCAATATGAATGTACAATTATTTGTATAGGCAGTTTAGACTGTTAAACTAAAATTGAAAATGAGAGGGAGAGAGAATGGGACCAATGAGAAATGGACGTCCTTGTTTACAGTTGAGTTACAGTGTAGCGGCGCTTTGAAATAAAACAGCAGCAAGTCATGTAGAAGAATTCTTCTTTCATCCCATTAGGTAATTAAACCAATCAGACTGTAGATGGTGGGATGCAAACTACAATTGTAAATGTTCATGAACATTTATCCCAACAGAGGGGCAAATTACAATCACAGAACAGCATCTGACATGTGATATCCAGACTACAGGAATTTCATCATGTAGGCGGTTATCATGCTCTGGTCTTCTCATTGGGAGGAGATATGTACAGTAGAATGATTTTGTGGAGGATGATGTGATTCACTGGTTGTGGCTGGAGGTCGGCTGATGCATCATGGATTTCAATATACACGTATACAGTCTGTATCATCAGACAGTCTACAAAAGCACAGGCACATTACCATGTGTAATCTAGATGTGTAAGCTGAACCCTGAGTCCTTAACAATGATGTATTTTTTATAAAAACCTTACGTGATTTTGCTTTGTAGCTGAAAAGTTAGTCGAGATAAAATGCAGACAGAAACACCTACATATCAGCTACCTTTTTCACAAAGGCTTGACATTTTAGCTCTGTTGAAAGGAACAGGCACTTTCAGTATTGGGTTATAATTAAAGAAATGCTAATGGGTTATGCATAAAGCGATTGCAAATCTGACTGATCTCTAAAATTGGAAACAAATGCCTTTTTAAGTCCCCGCTGTAGAATTATAATAAGCTCGGTTAAGAGCACATTAAACTGGTTGGGTGAGAACATTAGGCTGTTCTGCTTTTTAGTACAATTATTATGTTCATTAGTTTTGTTTGTTTCTTTCTCAGATCTTCCTCATTTTAGATGTCAAGCATACTGAACATATTTACCTGAAATTCTGTGTAGATTTGACATAATAACATGTTGTTTGGAAAAGTGAAAATTTGCAAATAGTAAAAATTAGGTCTTATAGACGGTGTCATCGGACGCAAGCACGTTTGTTGATCGGTCTGGCTAGCGGCAAATAAAATAACTATTTATACTTATATACTTTATATGAATATTTCTTAATTGTATTAAATAAACAAATTATTGCATTTTATTGAATAGCAATTTTACAATAGGTCGTCTAACTTTGTTGCATTTAAGTTTAGCCAAGTAACAGTTCTTCTACTGGTAACCCAAAATAATACTGACTAGACATATTTTTAACTTGCTAGCTAATGTCATTTACTTAATATTTATTTTGTTTATCAGAAATAATCTGCAGGGACTCTATTCTTTGTGGATGTGTACCGGAAGTTAAGTTTGGGCCACAAAAGCGTGCATGTGCAGTTACGTTTGTTTATGTTGTTGCTTTGATACCGTCTATAGCTTGAAATTGATTAGTAGGCTATAATGTTAACAAAATATTTATAACCCAAAAACGAAAACCATGGGTTCCTATTGATTGCACTTGTATCCATACATAGAAGTCAATAGGGACCAATGTTTTTTTGGTTACCAGCATTCTTAAAGCATATCTTCTTTTGTGTTTTGCAGAAGAAAGAAATTCATACAGGTTTGAAATTACAAGAGGGTGAGTAAATGATGACAAGGTAAAAACTACCACTGTAATGGGTTAATAATTGTATGTATTATTATTTTATCTAATACGCCATGTAACATATTGCATTTTAAAGTATATTGCTATTTGTCCTGTAGTAAAGTAAATATGTCCACCCATTTTGAGAGACCCAGCAAGGTCCAGGTTACTGGAGCACATGACTGATGGTCTCCTTATTAAATCATACCATTCCCCATAGGCTGTTTCTGATGACCATAAAATGAGATCGGGAGAAATACATGTGAGAAATGAGAAGGTATGATTTCAGCTAGAGAAATCACTGTGCTTAAGAATTTATACTCCTCCTTATTTCAATCAGATTCCTTATGGTTTTAAAACTACCTTTTATTCCATGACCCATTTCCGTCATTTTGTGCAGCCTTACAGGTAAATCTGAAATACATTGTGGACTCCAGTTTCTTAACCCTGTGGAGAAATACGACTGGTGGGTCTGATTCCTGTCCTAAATAAGGAGCTGTTAGGTATTGTCAGTTAAATGTCTTAATTTACTGTGCTGCTTTAATAGAAAGTATTGAAGAGCCTACAAAGATACATTAAAAGCCTTTTAGTTATTGATTACATACTTATCATGACATACAGGAAACATACACTACAGTATTATTTACTATAATGTGCTATTACTGCACACAGAGGGGTATTACAATATTGGCAATATTGATCTTCAGAATCCACCTTATAGATATTCTCAGTCTTGTTTTACCTTTGTCACCACACACATACAATATAAAGAAAGCTTGACCATTAAGAGAAATATGACGCGACTACAAGATGTGCTGCAAAGAACATTTTAAAGAGCACATTCAATTTAAGCATGTTATGGCCTGATTTTTGTTCTTTACACTTTAAAAAATGAGTCTCTTGGGATGTATGTGAAAAGCAATGCCGTTTGATTAAAATAGATGTGTGCCACCATAATGATAGTCTGTTTGCCCTATATTAAATGTACTTTAAATATACACGGCATGTGATTCACTGTTGCAGCATTAAACATGCACGGTTGTAAGGTGTGAGTTTATTAAAGATTATTTTCTACTGCTTGCTAACGCCTGTAAATGCAAATTAAAAGCAATGCAATGTCAAATTAAAAAGAAAACTATTCTTTGTGATGTACTAAAAAAAGTCTGTCACTTCATAAGTATTATAATGTTGTAAAGTATAAGGGCTTAGCTAGTTTTTATTGAGTACAAAGATTGCATTTCCACTAAACTGTCACCAAAGATGCAGAGTATAATTTTCTGCCGCTCCTCCTTTATGGGTGCATTTCAGATTCAGACACTTTGCACAGTGGCCAATTTTACAGAGAGCAAGTAATGTGCTTGAATTAGCCCATAGCTGAATAACATAATGCAATAAAAGAAGCTTCCTATTTCACTGAGTGGACAGTGCAGACAACACAAATATATACAAACATGGACTTATCTGGAACCATTGAATGAAACAGTCATCTAGACCCTCTGTTCTGGCAATAATCATGTTTTATACAGGAGAAAGCTTACAAAAAAGTAATAGTTCACCCAAAAATTCTGTCATCATTTACTTACCATCTTGTCATTTCAAACCTGTATGACTTTCTTTCGCAAAACACAAAAGAAGATATTTTGATGAAAGTTGGTAACCGAACAGCAGTGGCACCCATTCACTATTGTATGCCAGTTACCAACATTCTTCAAAATAGCGTAATATTACATCTCTTTAAAATTGAGGCATTAAAACATTCTTGAAAAGTGAGGTTTTCACTGTAGTTTAAACAAAGATCATTGTCTAGAACTCTAGCTATGAAGAAATTCAATACAAGATAGAAGAAAATGCAGACACACGTGTTGTTTATCTAAAATAAATAGTAAAAACAATCCAGTTTAGGTGTAGTAGATGTGAAGGAATATAAAATTGAAAGCCTAACGTCACAGTGGTGTCTGGTGGGTAACACCCAACAGACTTTAAAACAGCACGCTGCTTATTCAGATGCAGGTCTTCGGGTAAAATTGCATTGGTGAAATTGTTTGTGTATTCAAAGCCCTGGCTAGGACTCTAAAGTCAGACTGCTGTTTCGCCTGCTTTAAGGTACTAAACCGAGACAGTCGGCTGATCTTGGTTAAGGTGAGGCATAATTTGGGTCTTACTTGAAAATCCTCTGTTATCCTAAAAAAGTAGCTAATTTCCAGTCACTAGCAATGGCAAAGTTTCGGTTACAGGGGCAATGTATTAGATGAAATTGAGAGTGGAACACGATCCTCAGCTGCATGCCTGTGTTTATTTAGCAATCCTGTCTAAGTCTGGCTGGAGGAGACAGACCATAAATGTCAGTGAGGGGGCTGTGTTTTATCCTCTGTTCCATATAGTGAATCCTTGCATGGGATGGCATTCATTACAAATTGTAATAGCTCAGTTTCAGTCTTTCGTAGATCACCATTTCGTGTCTTAGTCATGCTCCAGATGCCCGTTTTTCTTAAATTACCGCATGCTACGTTTCCATATTTCTTAGCTTCTGGTAGCTGCACTCCCAGGACATTAATCTTCTTCCACTTCCACGTATGAAATTAGTCTCCGAGGTTCACGTGCCTGTAAATTCACATACCTACGATGAAGTCTTTATGTTTCTTTGAAGCCATGGATAAATGGGTGGATCAGAGCTCCTAATGTTACATTCATTTCAGTGGAAGCGCAGTGAACAGGATATGCTCTATTTTCTGGGGCTTTAAGCGTGCTTCCTGTGTGAATTTGTACCAGTTGTATTAAAGGGCTTCAAAAGAGAAGGAAAGAGAAAATGGAAAGAAGAGGAGTAATTCGTATTTTGACAGGTTAAGATTGCATGGGCAATGTGTAAACGTTTGGTTGTTTGTTACACACCATTTGTCTTTTGTTACCCGAACGCCGCTTTATCAGGGGATATAGCCAAGGCAGGCAGAGCGATCTCAAGAAACTCAGATGCAAAAATAAAATGCAGTACAAACAAATAAATAAATAAAGGAGGAGACAAAATAGTTGGTAAAGCATAAGTTTCAGAGGGAGAACGTTTTTATTTCCTTTAGCTCACCTACAGTGTAACATTAATGGAACAGTTCACCCAAAAATGGAAAAACCCTCAAATTGTCCCGAATCTGTCTAAATGTCTTTGATATTTGGAAGATTGTTACCAAACATTTTGCCAACCATTGACTACCATAGTAGTAAAAATTGCTTTAATAGTTTTTGTTTTGTTGAACACAAAATAATATATTTTGAAGAATGTAGCAAACAGTTCTGGGGCACTTTTGACTACCATTGTCATTTTTTTGTCTATTATGGTAGTCAATGATGGCCAAGAACTGTTTGGTTACAAGCATTCTTCCAAATATCTTTCTCTGTTTTCATCAGAAAGAAAGAAAATGTGTCTGTACTTGGGAAACTAACTTGCAAACAGCTTGAACAAAACCTTTCCTGAAATGTGTAAAAATAGTAAAATCAATCGTCAGCAGACTGTTCTGTCGAAATTTTATTTGAAAGTTGACTGTGTTTTTGAGAGCATGAAATTGGTGTGTGTTTTCCTCAACGTGGGTTTGTTGCACCTCACATGGAGATAAGCCTTGCTTTGGTTTAATGCGTGGGGATGCTTCATGTCTCCTCTCTTCAAGTAGGTCACAAATGGTCTCTCCGCAGACTCAGAGAATAATCCCATCTTGTCGTAGTCTGGGGAATTGTGATGAGAGAAAAAAAAACTTTTCTACTGATGAAGCTCTGAACCCTGAATATTCTGTACCGACAGTTTGAGGACTTTGTGATCGGTAATTCATGCTTGTATGCGACAATTTGCATAATGTGGTACAGAGAGAACATTTTTAAATAATTTCCTTGTTGACGGTGAGTTGAGTAAACGTAAGAAGTGTGCAAAGTGTGCATTCTGCAGACCGTTGAGGGGAAGTTGTATTAACATTATCTGTGTATTATATATTCATGTGCGACAGACAGATTCTTCACTTAACACAGAACTGCAATTAATCTGCCTAGGTTTGAGAAAATGTATAATATCACTGGACACATGTTTGTGTCATATTCTTGGTCGGACGGTGTCTAACCCTGGGGAGTCTTGTAATGGCCCTGCATCCAGGTGGGTGTATTGATTAAAGCTGTATTGCACTTGGTAGTATGTAAATCTGTGCTAATTAGATTTCATTTACAGAGAAGGCCAGTGTCTAAAATGCCATTTCCAGACCTACTGCTGGATCACATGAAAACCATATAAAATGGGACAGCGGAAGAGCGAGAGGGAGAGCGATTTCTTAAATATGATCATAATTATCATAAGTCAGCCGTAGACATTAGGGAGCTTCTAATATATCAAGACTAAAGATTAATGGCAGTGTACCTGATATATTCCTGTTTTCAGTCAAATCATATTGGATAGGTTTGGTCTAATATGCTATAATTAGCTTACACCATTGAGGAGTGATTGATTTTTGCTGCATTGTGTTGCTGCACGGGGAAAAGAAAAAGCCGATAGTAAACAGCAGGAAATAACAATGGTAAAATTACTTTAGATAATAGAGCGGTGTTCAGTGTCATGGTCTGGCATGTGCTTAAAATCCAGCTGGGGCTATATATATATTTGTAAAAATGTGTTTAAATCTACACAAAACAAACATGTATGTGTACATCCAAATGCATTTGTGTGAAATAAATGTGCATCGAGAGTTTGAAATAATGTGATATCTAGAACACCTAAACTACAGTGCATAAATATTCAGGTATGTTAGACCCCATATTCAGATTCAGTGGCATTAATAATTAAAAGCACTTTAATTCATTTTAATATGTGTAACAGTGTGAGTGCATAATGATTTTTAACTAACCTGTCACTGATATTTCCAGGGGTCTCATGCGAACGTTGTGTGGGTTTCAGTTTAAGTCTGTATGCACACAAAAGGCAGAATTTGCATATGCATTGTAAGTTTCATAACACCTTTCTAAGGTCACATCATGAGCATAAAACTGCTTATTTCGATTAAATAAGTTTGCCTAATACAAACAGGTATTGACACTTTTAAAACCTTTACTGTATGGTATTGCGATCCCAGTGAGGGTTTAAGCCATGGAAAAATTAAGAGACCATTTCAAAGAGCATTTTCAGTTTTTCTGAATTTCCTATTTATTGGTATGTGTAAATTTATTGGTAAAATTATTATTTTTGTTTAATTCTATGAACTACTAACAATATTTCCCCCAAATTTCAAACAAAAATATTGTTTCTATTTGTATTTATTTGCAGAAAATAATAACTGGAGAAACGGGTCAAAATAACAGAAAAGATTCTCTGTATTTCTATAGACCTCAAATACATTCAGTTCATATTCACTTTTAAGCAATACAGCAAAATTGAAATTATGATTATAAAAAAATATTGAAATTCAACTGGATTGGAATGTCCACAATACATGAAATGCTGAATAAATGCATATTTGGAATGGTCTCAAATTTTTTTAATGACAGTCTCATTCTTTTTATGCAGATTGCTAAAGTTGCTTTAATTGGGATAGCAATGGTATAACTATGATAAAATCCTGCTGAAATGAACTGTTGAATGCTGAGGTTTGTCATGCTGAAGGGCAACGTTTGGAGGCCTTAAGTCTTATTCACAGTATTGATTTTCCATATGTCTACAGCTGATGTTTGAAATTCCTCAGACAGCGTCACCATAAAAAAACGGTCTGTGATTGTCATACATGCCATTTGAGGGGAATTTATTGGTTTGTACACATTTCTGGCAACTCGTCATCTCTCCTTGACCCAAAAACATTCTCATACCTGTTCTTTAACACAATATCCATCCTCCTGCGACTTTAGTATAACATACAGCTTAACAGATGGCAGATGGTTGCAGCGTGTTGCCCCACGGAGCACAAAGACAAAAACAAAAACAGATTTAACGCATTTAAATACCTGTTGTTACTCACTTTTCCAGAAGATGAAGCTATACCCGCACCATGTTTCATAGCACATAAATGCTTTACAAGTTAATGGAAGATACAATAGTCACGTATAAAAAAAATCAATGAATCCATTGATAATCTCTCCGGCTGCTCTCGGTCGCATAACATTTTGCCTCTACACTCTTATGGCTTTTATGATCAGTTTCACCTTTTAGTGAAATCTCCCCGCACGCTCCACAGTCCACACAAACACAGCAGACGTCGTAGTTAAAAGCATTGAAGATCAGGAAGAAAGCCTCGGCTGGGCAGATAGAATTTCTTTTTAAAGACCTGCCGGGATTGAAGCGTTACAATCGGCGGGAACAATCGCAAGAATATTCCGGGAAAGTCCAATCCAAGGGGCAGAGTAACGGGCACGGCGGTCCATTTCATCCATCAGGCATGACGTGTGCAGGAAAAGGAGTTCTTTCTTAATCAGGTTAGGCCTCTCTCTAGCCACAGCACATCTCCAGCCTCCTCTCTCAAACTCATTCATCTCGGGCTGGAGAGGTAATGTGTTCCAAAGTGAGTTAACCCACTGCACAGATTTGATTTGCTTCTTAAACATTACATCACTCTTTATATCTCATTATTAATTAGCTGGGATTACGCTTCAGACGTTGTGTTTAGAGTGCCTCGAGGTTATCGGAAGAGGTCCATTTCACCCGTGCTGTATTTAATTTCATGTGTTTAATTAATATATAGCAGACTTTTGAAAGCCTACCAATGGCGGACTTCTCGTATGGCACATTTGAACCTTCGCTTTAAGGACGCATCTGAATGAGTACAATTCCTGGCAGAGGAATCAAGAGCGTGCACGCGATCATTCAAAGACCTCATCTGTCAAAATGCGCTGACAGCGTTTCTGGGATTCGGCTGCGAAGGATTAAATTATCACATTGTCTTGATTGTTTGATTTGAAAATAGATCCACAGAACATTTGTCTGTTTGACACCATTGTCATGCTTTTGAATATCACTTTGGAACAAGCAAAACTCTAACCGGACCCTTGGTTTTAGCTCCCATTGACGTGACCGAGCGCTGGGATACTTGATATTAGCCGATGGCATCAGATTAAGCTGCAGAGAAAACTAAAAAATACACATTTCATCAGGATCCAAGATGTTGAGTCCCTGTAAATGGAAGCTCGTGGTTGGAAACAGTCGCTGTGGCCAAATGCACATTGTTAGATTGTCCATCTCGCAAAGTTGTTTGCAAATAGACCATCACGATCTATTACAGTTAGCAAAGGTTTCCTTCAGTGCAGCGTAATGGTAATTACGGTCAATGCTGTTAGACGGGAAAGATGATACCGGCCTCTTCACTTGTTTTATGGAGTCAGGGGAAGCACTTCATGTCCCCAGAACTCCCTTGGTTTAACAAACACCCTACAGCAGGCCTCCACATATTTGAAATGAGATCTGGAAGCCTTCAACTCTCCCTCAGCCCTTTTCCTACTGTGTTAGAAACTACCGGGACTTGCCTTGATCTCTTACTCCCACCTCGGGTCTTTAGTCTGTTAATGGCTCCTTTGTCTGTATGAGATTTTTACATTCCCAGCAAGGCAGCTCCGCTAACCAGAATCGAGTAATGTGTGAGAATATTAATTCACTAATTTTGCTTGTGTCAGTAACAGTTGCTTAAAGTGCCAATTAGCTGAAGTTGCAAAATAGTTCTGGAATGAGCGAAACAAGCATGCATAAATTATAATGTATTCTTTAAATTAATTGTGCACCGAAAGGTTCTTAAGATTTGAAAATAATATGATACAGTATATGAACCTTCTAAATTACAGCTAGAATCAAGAAGGCACTTTGTAATACATAAATAGTCGGACACTGTCAGGCCCTATATTCAAATCCAGTCTTACCAGCAATTTTACAATCTGTTACTTTAAACCCCTAACGTGTTGTAGTGTGAATTCATAATGAATGTTTTAGTCAAATTGGCTTTGAGAATATGAAATTATCCCGGGGCCTCGTGCATGAAACTTGTTGGGTTTATTTTAAAAGTCTGCATACACACAAAAGGCAGAATTTTCATATGCATAAACAGCTTTTGCAGATTTAGAATTCTCTTGTCACAAACGCATTCTGCAAATATATGGGGTCAGGGTTAGGGGTATAACAACCTTTTCTCCGCACAATGTAGTACTATACTGTACATGCCACTACAATACCCCACATCTTAATAAAGATATACATGTGCCAGCAGACCAATTCAAACAACACCAGGAACATTTCCTCGCCCCAATGGTTCATTGAATCACTGAACATGACTGACAGTCTGTGACTGCATTGTCTCAGGCCGTCTCACAACTATGTTAATCAGTCACATATGCATCACCGAGTACTTGCACACTGATAGAGAAAATTGCTTTCTGGTACCTGGAGCTCAGAAGCCTTTTATTTTAATGCTGGGTGGGTTTTACACCTTGTTGTGGAAAAAAAGGACCAGACCAACCATTGGATTTAAATAAACCTACAGTGTGCTGGGTTGTTTCAAATCATGGCTGGATAACAACAGTAATCCAATATACTGCAGGTTCATTCATCACCAATACTAATGTTTGGTTTGTTTTTTACCCAACAATGGGTTGGAAAAAACTGCATGTTTTAAAGTGTGCCTTTTAAAACATTTACATAAAATTTAAGGTATTAAGCCTGAATGATCATCAACTTTGATTGAAGTGCTTAACTCAATACTTTCTGGAGAGTGATGTTTCATATAATAAATGTGGTGGATTACTTTTGTGTTCTGCAGAAGAAACAAAGTCATACAGGTTTGGAATGATATTAGGGCAAGTAAATTATAAATTGCACTTTTTGATGCCATGTTGTGTGCACATGACATATATTCCCAAGTTTTAATAAACAAAAATTAAAACACATTAATCAGAATTAACAGAATACTAATTTAAGGGAATTTGTCTTGTAAACAACCTCAGGACAATGTCTAGCATGTCTCCAATTCTCATATTTATAAAATAAACGTATTTTCACAATCAATAGATTTTAAAATCTATATTTTTCCATATTTAAAAAGCAGATGTCATCCTTATGGTTGCTTTAGGGCAACTTTTCGCCATGCCAAGAGAAGCAATACAATGATGCAATTGTAGAAAAAAGTAAAGTTGCACATCAACGTCCCAGGAGGCAGGGTGACAAGTTAGACACTCATAAACTACCGTAAACAAAATTTCTGACTCAATTTTTGGCATGGCACACATTGTGAACTTCTGCTGACAGCTTATTAAAAATGTTCTCAAGTATTTACACAGAATGGGCCCAGTGCTTTAGAGCACGTGACCTGTGTTTGTGGTCATACTGTAAGTCACGATTGACACATCAACATAGTGGTGAAACTCAATCTTGGCTGTAACACTTCTGCCCCTCCAAGCATTTGAAGGGACGATTATTGAATATAAAGAATATCATCGCAAGTGAAACAGGAGAGCCCATAAACCTGGCTATTCAAGTTTATTACTTTTCCTGTTACCTAGGAAGAAGAAGAGGGGAGAAAACTACCTTTCCAGTACCTCTTCAATGCCCCAGTTCCTGGAAACATGAAACGGTGATATTTCTTTCATAATGTTATTTACCTGTAAGTCTCTGTAATCGCTTTACGTGGCTTTTAACTCAGTGCCTTTTCGAAAGTGCTGTTTTAGTAAACTCCTTGGGAGTTTATTTCAACCTCACTGTCAAGAATACATTTTGGGCATGTTTTTTTTTTATTAAATTTATTTTTGTTCAATAAACCATGTTAGTGCAAGACATGAATTCATTAAAAGTGTGGTTTTAGGAAACTCACTCATCATGAATATAAACAGTTTCATCGGATGCACGTGCCTGACCTGAAGTCTGTGTTTGTTGATCGATCTGGCTAGTGGCTAATAATGTACTTATTCATAATTTATTTATATAAATGTATTTTATTAAATAAACAATTTGTTGAATGAGTCGTGTAACATTGACGAATTTAGGTTTATCCAAGTAACCGTTACTTGGATAAACCTTCTACTGGTAACCCAAAATAATACTGGCTAGACATGCTTTTAACTTGCTAGCTAATGTAATTTATTAGTTTATTTATTTATTTTTGCTTGTTAGCGTGCATGTGCATTAACATTTGTTTATGAACGTTTGTTCATTTTGCTGATTTGTGAATATTTGAAGCCTTGTGTCCTTACTAAATGTTCAAAGACTAAAAAAAAGCGTTGTACATGCCGTTCTTTCATCTGTATATTGAGGACATAAACATCATGCATTGCTAAAAATTCCAAGAACAAATATAAATAAATAAAAACAGTGACAAACGTTCCCATGGCTGTAATTACACCACTCTCTCTCTCTCTCTCTCTCTCTCTCTCTCTCTCTCTCTCTCTCTCTCTCTCTCTCTCTCTCTCTCTCTCTCTAACCCCCCTCATCCACAGGTCACATGATTGAATGACAATGCCCTGTTTGTTCTCTCTGGGAAATCTAGAACAATGTGATTAAATGTAAATATCAGCGTGTCCAGGCTCTCCCCCGTGTTTGTGTGGGTAGGGAGGTTTTAGACTCTCTCAATCAATTAACAAAAACCATCTCGAAGCGCACACAATCAAGAGAGGCTCTCTGTTTACCGCTGTTAACTTCACTATAAACCAAATTAGACACACCTCAGTCAACCCAATTAATTACAAACAAAATAAACCAGCTAACCTGTTTTTCTATATTGTGCCCAATCCCGCGTACGAACCCAAGGACACGTGCTTTTAATTAGAGTCACCAAATTGATGTAAGATGGAAGCAATAAAAACACATTCTTCCAACATTAATGTTTTTTCCCTCTGCGTTCACTTTTAAAACGAGAATGGGAGGAGATTAGGGGCTTCCTGTGGCCCTCCCTCGGTCCACATGATGAATGAGTGAAAGAAACGAGAGAGACAGTTCACCTTCTCTGTGCCTTGTTTCAAGGAGACTTTTGATGATTGTTGTCAACTACAGCTAACCAGATTAAATGACAGCCTGGGCATCAGAGTTAGCTTTCACCCTTTCCAGGGCTCCCGGTTCCCCGTTCCTACATTAGGATTAAGGCTCAATGAAACTGTTTGGAGAGGCCGCAGCACTGTCACTCCATCATTGCTTGACAGAAGCGTGACTTGAGTGTTTGTGAGCTCAGTCAAAACTCATCAAACCACTTGTGTGCTCGAAACCCTGCGAGATAACTGGGAGTTATTCAGGGATTTAATTTTGATAAATGTGTCACGTTACCAGTGTTGATGTATATGAGACCCTAATCCCATTGCTATTGATTAGGTTGATGTATTATGTAAGAGGCAAGGATCAATGTTCTTATGTTTCTATAGTTACGTTGGAGCGGTGAAGGAGGAGTGACATGCATTGGCCAGAATGATGGGGACTGATTTTTCATGAATTTATGATAACCTCAAGCATGATTTTTTTGGTTTGTGTATGTGTTTTGTGTGTGATTTTCCAAGAGATTTTCAGATGTCCACTTGACTGGACAGTATGCGTTATGTTTTATTATTACAAAGCACTTACATGCACATTCAAGGCTTTACTCAACCTTTAGAGTATGCCTGATTTCGACATGCGCAGTATAGACGGTTTTAAAGCAACAACATAAACAAACATTCCTATGAATGCATGATTTTGTGGTCCAAACTTAACTTCCAGTACACATTTGTAAAAAAAAAAGAGTCCGGCAGATTATTTCTGATAACAAGCAAAAGAAATAACAAGTACATGACATTAGCAAGTAAGTTAAAAGCATGTGTAGTCAGTATTAATTTGGGTTACCAGTAGACTGTCAACTGTTACTTGACAAATCTAGAAATGCAACAAAGTTTGACGACCCATTGAGCAAATTGTTTATTTAATAAAATTATTACATAATAAAATAGTAATATAAATTAAATAAAATATAAATAGTTTATTAGCCAATTATTAGCCACTAGCCTAGCCCTGTGTTTCAGGTGATATGTGAAAACCTCACAGGAGCTGGAGAGAGAGCTGTACTGGGAGACAGTTTCTGGTTCAATAACAAACTCGAAACCTCATTGTTCAGTGCCTCAGTCAGAAACAATGTTAATATTCACATTTTATTCAAATATATATTCTAAAATGTTAGTGGAATCTGTAATTTTCGTGAAGTCCTTTCCCTGCTGTCAGTCTTTTATAACTCAGGAAAGTTCGAGACATCCATATGTCTCTGTCCCTTCCAGACGTGACCTGCACCGAACCAGTTTCAGGGTTCACACATGCACCGTGGGAAACATGTCCCTACTGTGGCCACAGGATGATGTCACTCAGTTTAACATGCTCCTGTCTTTATTTATTTATTTTTTGCCACGCTCGCCACGTTTGCGTTTTCAGAGTTTATGGTAAATAGGCCACAAGGAAACGGGAGGGGGAATTTTTAAACCCCCAACATGCCATAGTTAATTTTCCAAAGGCTGATCCTGACAGAGCGATAATCAAGCGTTGCAGTGATTGGAAATATTTCAGCCCGCAGTAGCATTTTAATGCAAACGGCTTTAATTTGCACCGATAGGGGCTGTAATTGGATTTTGATTGGACATTAATGAAGATGCACACCCTCCGCAACGGACCCGGCCAGTCATCTGTTTTCAGGGATGCTCACCGGCACATACAGAACAGCCATAGTTTGCAGAACAAGTTTTAAATTGCCTGTACGGACCGGCCCTGGATTTGCAACCCTCAAGGTTTGGTGTTATGTTCGGCATTACGGTTGCTCTCATTAAACAGAGCCCGGCTTTGCTCTTACGATAATACCCCAATACTCATTTGTGAGTTTTTGCTTCTAGATATTTTGCTTGTGTGTAAACATCAGAATCTGACATATCTCAGGGATTAATTAAGAAACATGGACATCTTGTTAATGAATCAGTTCCAGGAAGAAATTGGAAGAGCTTTCAGATTATGCTGTGATTAGAGTTTCTTACTTTTTCTCGCTTGCCTCCAACTGGCTAAGCTGTTCAGGCTAAGTTGTATAAAACGAGGTCAGATGCGATGATGATAGGGGTGATTGTGTGTGTGTGTGTGTGTGTGTGTGTGTGTGTGTGTGCGCGGGTGGCTTTCTCTCTGCTCTTCTAAATGTAGAGGAATGTTAATGAGAAGCAGGCCGTGCTGAAACGCTCCGCTCGTCTCACGCTGAGCTGCTTTGAGCTTTGCCCTTGTCACTGTCCCCTATTCATTTATCTCTCTTATATTCCCACATGGAACTTTATGCCTGACCACAAGCAGACTACCGTCACAGCAGTCTGCTTTCGCTCACTTCTTCTTTCTCATTTTACATGTTTATCCGTGTATTTGGGTGATCTGTTATAAATATGCTTTTATTATGTTGTTAGTAGTAGTGGCAGCAAAAGCAACATTACATGTGTTAATTTTATGTTTAATAAATTACTATAATTTAATAAATTGCTCTCAAATAAATAAATAGAAACACTTACAGTAAAAATTAAGGTGCTATAAAGACTTTGCAGTGATGCCATATGAGAATCATTTTGGTTTTCCCTGAATAATCTTTTAGTCAAATAACTATTTTGTGGTTTTGTGGATATTAAAGGTACTCTAAGAATGTTTTGGGAACCTTTATTGTTAAGACTGTAAAGTTACCATGCTACTGTAATAGTATCAGATGACAATACTGAATTATTAGCAGTCTTTTTACATGGCTCTCTGGAATACTGGATTTTGATTGGTCAGTCTGGGTATTGGGTTGTCAAATGTTTTTTTCATGAGTATAGATGGTTTTATTGTACGCATGCGTCTGGCCCGCAGTTACATTTACATTTACAGTTAACTTCCGATCTCTTTGTTGATCAGTTTGGCTAGGGGCTAATAATATAACTATTTACATTTAATTCAATTTATATTAATATTATTTTATATTAATCAAGCGACAACCTTCCGGTCTCTCTTGTGAAACCAATATGGAAGTGACATAAACTGCAATTCATTGACTGGCCGCTAGAGGCTGGCTCCAAAACAGAGCAAAATCTCATTGAGCCCCATGTTAAAATGCCCAACTTTACAGCAGAAAAAACATGTTTATAGCCTGGTACAATAAATTATTTTAGTCTATATAGCTAATTTTGCCCTTAATGACAACTGTGAGGTGGGTGAACTCATCCGTTTAAATTATATGATAACTTCTTACACTTATCCAAATAATAGGCAGGCCTCTTTGCCCATTTTCGATGATGTGCTGCC
The DNA here is from genome assembly GCA_026939265.1 of Oreonectes daqikongensis. Taxonomy (NCBI): domain Eukaryota; kingdom Metazoa; phylum Chordata; class Actinopteri; order Cypriniformes; family Nemacheilidae; genus Oreonectes; species Oreonectes daqikongensis. The sequence continues at coordinate 3,100,551 of JAOTQM010000343.1, read as the reverse complement.
AAGATGGCGACAACCGGCTCCGTCTTCTTTTGGCTTCAAAATTGCTGTTCACGGATCTACGGGTGATGTCACGGTCTATGATATTGATATTTGATTGTGTAATCATAATTGTATTAAAAAACAATTTGTTAAATAGGTTGTTAAAAACTTTGTCTCATTTAAGTTTAGCCAAGTAACGGTTCCTCTACTGGTAACCCAAAATAATACTGACTAGATATTTTGTAGTTTTAACTTGCTAGCTAATGTCATTTACTTGTTATTTATTTTGTTTGTTATCAGAAATAATCTGCAGGGACTCTATTCTTTGTGGATGTGTACCGGAAGTTAAGTTTGGGCCACAAAAGTGTTCATGCGCAGTAACGTTTCTTCATGTTGTTGCTTTGAAACCTTCTATATTTAACTCTCAGGTTCCTTTTTTATACATGTAGATTATATTTTTGTGAGGTTTTTTTGTATAACTTAGCAGTTACACTTTAAAAAAATCCCAAATAACTTCCAAAAAAAGACATTTCAGCAGCCAGGAGAAAGCTGAACAGGGAAACGGAAAAGCTGGAAATGTGACATGTATATTGCAGAGAGCTGAGGCAGACGGCGGTAAATCACACGTTTTCTCTCTCTCTCACACACACAAATCTGTACTGCAATAAACCAACTTGTACTACTCAAAGCATTACAATCCTGATAAAATGTCTTGACATAACAAATCTGAATGTGAAAAACTTTATATAAGCAGAAGCTGTCTGGACACTAGAGTGATCTCTGGACAGTTAAATAATTAAATATTAATGCAACTTGCTAATCTGCTTTGTGTTAAGGCCCTGTTACACAATGATCTTTGATTTTTTTTATAATTCAATGATCCATTGTCAATTATTCCTTACTTACAACATGTACGGTACATCAAAGAAAACCATTGGTTTCTCCATGGCACATATCCAAAAACTGTGAGACTGTAACACCACGATGCTTATTTTTGTTTGTTTTGGCTCAGTGTTTCTATTTACAATTCACATCATTCGGAGACCGTCTTTAATCCCGTGACACCCAAAAACCCAAACTTTTAAGCTATTTATTTTAGTAATGTTAGCCAGATGACCTTCAGTCTAATCCCAGGATTAGCGTGCAGTCGTCTAGTGTTGACATTGATCTGTTTTTCTCCGCGCCAGAAATGGTTAAATGATATGCCTTCAGTGAAAGAGTGGCCTCCAGTCTGAGCAGACCCTAATAGAAGCAAATACTGCTTTTATCCCAAAGATTGGAGTGCAGGTGCAAACAATTAGGATCTCAAGGAGGACAGGCAGATTACATTTGCATTTGTATGGCATGTCTGTGGCAAATATCACTATATAGCCGGCTCCCAAACTTGCATGTTATTCAGAGAAGAGATGAGCACACACCTCCATTAAATGCTAATGTTGCAAATATGATCCACAAATTTGTTTTTTAAGTATAGGGGATCAACAGAAACTGAAACCGGGTCATCCAATTTGAGCTGTGCTGAGAAATGCACATAGGCAATATGCATAGTGATGGTTTTTCCTCTTCTGAGTAAATGAAACCTGCTCAAACAGTGTATATTGTCTACAAAAGAGCATTAAGTTGTAACTAAAAAAAGCTATATGCTGTACACTGACAACCTAGTTATGGTGTGGTCCTTACTGAGCAACTTTAATGAACATTCAATGATTTGCTTGAATTAAAGAACATGCAAAATACGTTTGAGCAGGTCTACTAGTCTACAGAGTAGTTATATATACAGTTGTGGCCAAAAGTGACCAACTCGTCTTCAACATGTATTAAAAACTTTGTATACAATTTTTTACATATGCAGTACATAATTGCAGCCAGTGTGTGCTTTATTTCCTGTAAGTGTTTTGTTTTTTATGCTTCTTTGTATTTGCATTTTAGAATAGACCCCATGGGGTGGTTTCCCAGACAGGGATTAGCTTAAACCTGGACTAGGCCTTAGTTTAATTGGGAAATATAAGTAGTTTTAACAAACATACTTTACTAAAAACATTACGTGTGTGCATTTCGAGACAACACAAAGGCACTGATGTATTTTGAGATATGTCAGTGCAAGTTGTTCTCAGTTTGGACAGCTCTTACGTTTATTTTAGTCTAGGACTAGTCTAAACCCTGTTAAACTGCCCCCATATTGGCTAAATCCAATAAATGCATTTAAAGTTTACTGTTGTAGCCTTGTATTTTGATGGTAATGTTAAATATTGTCGCAATTACAAATTGGCTGTTATTGAGGAAATATAAAAACATATTTTTTAAATGATTAAATAGTGTGTTGTCAAACTTTTTTAAAGGGATAGTTCACCCAAAAATGAAAATTCTGTCATGAATTACTCTAGTTCTTCCAAACCTGTATACATTTCTTTTGGTTGAACACATAGACATATATTTGGATGAATGCTTGTAACCAAACAGGTCTTAGACCCTATTGACTACCATAGTGGGAAAAATATCTAATTTTTCCCTACTGTGGTAGTCAGTGGGGTCCAAGAACTGTTTGTTTTCTCATATTGGAAGCAATATGTTATGTATACATATATATTTTTCTGTAAAATGTAGGGAAATAATAGTACCATCACTGAACAACTTATTCTGTTGATAGTCCCCGTAAGAAGTCACTCCCCATTTGCATTAGATAAAACTTTTCTTAGATTTGGTGAGCCACTGCTAATCCTATCACCAATAGTAGCTGCCGCTCATGTCTTCAGAAGGCTCCAGCTCTCATTGAAAATGAAAGAGTTCAAATCACTCTTTTACCGCAAGTTGCCAGTGGTGCGAACGCTCTTAATAAGCCCCTTAAGAATCTGATGTGGGCTCTTTGTAACTCACTCTTTAGAATTAATAGCTGAATTAAAATCCTTTCCAGTGTAAAAAGCCTCTTTGAATGTGCTGCTTTATACAACTCTCTATTAGGGCTTCTATTAGCACATCACCCACTCTTTCTTCCACCGGGCCCCAGGGGCAGGCCAGTCATGGGTCTGTCCAGCGCCCAGCCTCTGCCAGAGATGGAGGTTTAGCTCTCATCTTAGCCCAGCTCCAAACATATCAGTCGTGAAATGAGGCGAGTCATCCTGCTACTTAATTACAAAACAGGCCCAGGCAGCGAGGCAGAGCCTGGCTCGACCGTGATAGATTTCACGAATGAAGAGCTCGTCTGCACCCTGGAGGCCCGCGGTTCTCAAGCCATAGTTCTACATCTGTTTACACCACAAAACTGTGGCCGCTCGTCCGGCTTAGTCATTTTTCTCCATGGCCTGCAGCCATTGTACTGCTGGGCTCTGCTCCTTGGCCTACGGCTCAAAGTGTACATTAAGATTAGACCAGCAGCACTGGAAGGTTATCAGTGATTGTATTGCGTTTTTACTCCCTTCACCTGCCGCTTCCTTTTGTTTTTCCTTTTTTTATCTTGAGGTGGATAAGTGTGACTTAGCACAACCGCACCACGGCTCGATCGAGGCATTTTGCGTAGTGAATGTTAATTAGTTCTCTGTGCTGTCTGCCGATAGCATGATTTCCATTTGACTCCCGCATCCGTGGGGATTGAACATGATGGTATGATGGTATTAGCAGCTATAAAGCTTGAGCTGAGAGCATTTCTTAAAGAATTGTTAGAATGATGCTTGCTTTCTTTCATTATCAACCTAATCAGTTGGCTGGGATGATAATGACTTTTTTGTCTTTTATTCTTGTTCTCATTGGCATTTGTGTTTATTTAGCCCTAAATACAAACATCTAATTAACTGGTTAGACTTAATCACTTTTAGAATAGTGCAGATTCTCAATTACGCTCCCATTTCTTCTCCATCTAGCATGAAACACATTTTTGACCACACCAACCTTTTAGGAAATGATATGATTATTGGAGATTTTTGAGAATATTAGTGAAAGCACAATTAATGTGGTAAACTACCCAGCTGGGTAATTTCATAATGCTTGAAATCATTTGCATAATATTGTGTGAATTGCGTACAAATAGGCCTAGTTAAAGGGGAAAATCACAATATTATCGCAATAATAATAGTATGCCAAGATATCAGCTTCATTAACGGAAATGGATTTGTAGGATTTAGTTAAATCGTACTTCAGGATAAGATTTAACAACAAAGAAATTCTTGGTGTTTTTGTAAATTTGCATCAAATCATCATTAGTATCCAGACACTGTGGCGGTTATGCTACAAATTTATTCTTGAAATATTGTAATCTCATAATGCTGTAACTTTGTGACTTTATTTTCTTGAAGGCATATTATATGCTAAAAGTTTTTTCTTTATAATGCTGCAGCTTTGTTTTTAAAACCTTCATTTTATAGATTTTTTTATTTTGGTATTGTTAAGTAGTATACTAGAGGTTACATGTGAATTTCAACATCCTGAAGTTTTGATTTTCTAATTGAAAGTATTAAATTGTTTAGGCAGATTCTGGTTCTTGTTTACAAGGTCATATCAGGTCAGATAATTGCATTTTTTTCAGAATGTCATGTCCTGGTGCAAAACAAACAGAGAGGGGGGAGAGACGGTTTAAAAAGCCTTCCACAATTAGATCAAATGCAGAGACTAATCTAATTTGCTTTTATTATTTTCTCAAGACTTTAAGCATCCAACTTATTAGATTTAGGCTTGTTACTGCTTGCCTTTCATGAAAGGTTATAGAAGTTCTGGGTTGAATTAGAGATATACAATTTATATTTTTGACTTAGTATAATGAGCAAATTATTTTGTTTTTATTTGTGTCACCTTTTATAGTACATATTATACTGTACATGGGTAGTTGACAAATAAACTGTAAATGTGTCCTATGTGTGATGGCATACATTTAGAAACAAAACTAACAATGAAGAAAAATCTCTCTTATGCTTTTGTATATTATAAATAATATAAATAATAAAAAATAATATGTGACCACAAAGCCACAAAGTCTTAAGGTAAAATTTTTCAAAAATGAGATTTTTACATAATCTAAAAAAAGCTGAATAAAAGGTTTCCTTTGATGTTTTAGGATAGGGTGATATTTTGCCTTATTTTAAAATCCGGAATCTGAGGGTGCAAAAAAATCTAAATCCTTAGCATAGCATTTTAAAAAATAAGGTTTGATATATTTACGGTATGAATTTTACAAAATATATTAATTGAACATGAGCTTTATTTACTATAACAGAAAAATCGATCATTTTGACCCACACAGTGTATTTTTGGCTATTACTAAAAATGTATCCCTGCTACTTAAGACTGGTTTTGTGGTCAAGGGTCACATATATTATTACCAGTTTGTTTTGGTCACTCCATAGGACACATGTACGGTATATTTTTCAACTCTTCCCAAGAGAATTTCTCCTCTATACGAACACACAGTGACCAATACGTTTAATCTGGAGCGAGACCTAGACAATAAAGCTTTTAGATTCAAGACAGGCATTTATTCACTCAAAGTATTCTGACTTTGTTGTTGGAGTTGGAGTGTGATCCAAGTGGTTAAATAAATAAGCAAAGCGCATTGATTTAATGGATGCATGGGCCTATCAAGTTCACTGTGGTTTCCCTTCCAAACAAAAGTGCTCCTGTTCCACCCCCATCCCAGCAGTCACATATACTTTTATGGAAGAAAAATGTGCCTGGGTGTCACAAGCAGAAGACTGTGTTCAGTTTTTTTTCTTTAGCTTTGCTTCTGTTTCTTTTTTTTGCCGTCTCTGCCTTGTAGAGGAATACCACACCATTCTGGCTGCATGAGAGACCGTAGCAAAGCTTCAATCAATGTCCACAAACCTTTCCTTCCCAAACGGCTATTCAGCACTATGTAGGGAAAGTACTCTGCAATCTAGTGAACAATTCCACCACAGTATGTGCCACAGGTTTTATTGCAGATCGGCCCCAAAGCTTCAGCTTCTTTGAGGCCTGTACCATGTTCCTGGCTAAACTTTTTATTTGGTTTCATTTAAAAATGTAAACACATAAAAAAGTTTATATATTCACATCTGGCGTCTATTTATTTGTTGCATATGTGCAGCAAATAAATAAACAACACATCGTGTGTATAGCCAAAACTATTTGGACTGAATGTTATTCTGCACAAACCCAAAAAGAACTTGGTGGATGCTGGATGCAAATGCATGGAAGTTTTCAGTTCTTATTATCCTGCACAGTGTACTTGGGCGGAAAAAAATGATAATATTAGGTTTTTAATAATTCTTTCATTACTTTTCAATTTTACAGCCTCATGTTATACTATGCAGTCGCACTTGTGTCGATTTATTTGATCAATTTCTTTAAGAGAGTGAACTTGTGGAACGCTCATCCACATTTTAAAGTCCCCTCCATCATCGCGGTGTCTGCCTGTTGTTATTGCTTTGTGTTTTTATTGCCGAAGAAAAATAGCCAAAATGTGTTGTGGTGTGACATCAGAGTTTCCTTACTTTCTTCTGAAGGAAGCTTTGGTGACACGAGAAGGATTATTTCCCCAAAGGAACAGTCTGGGCCTGAGTTAAATGTGTATATTTTCTCAGGCCTGTGTGAGACCCGTAAACGCAAAGTACTTGGAAAGGCGGTTGTCCTGTTCATAACCCATCCACCAGTGCTTTGCTTTGAAATGTTTGCCCCAATCATAAACCTATTAACTTTCTAATTGGTTCCACGTGCAGATGCTTTCATGTCTGGTATCAATCTAACAGTTTGAATGGATTTGGACGGCAACATTTATAGTAAACCCTTCTCATTCTCTTTATGTGGTAATTGCCTTTAACAGTCGAGATCTGGAGTAATTAACTCCCTTTGAAACATAAATAGAGTATCGAGGATAAAGGGAGAGGTGGCATTCGAAAGACATTCCCTCTCCTCTCTCTCTCCTGCTTCTCTTCATTTCTCATGTATCAGCTGGCCCATGATAGTAGCAGTTCTGCTAATTTACCCCTCTTTGGATGCTTTAAGAGTCCTGGCCATGAAGACTGGGACTTTGGTACACGGTTACTAAAATAGATTTACTGGCTTTAATAAAACACAATTTGTGGTAAAGCTGTAGCAGGGCAGCCTTTGCTTATTAACAGGAGCTGGGATCTTATTTCAGCTGCGCTGCACAAAAGATGCCCAGAAATCACATGGTATAAAACATGTTTGTTTTGTTCTCTGTCTTTGATGTTCACTTGTTGGACAATGATGTGAGAAAAAGCATAATGACAACTGCATAAAGAACAATTTGGTTTAATTGACATGTGCACGACACAACAGAGAAAAGACAAGATGCTCTACTGCCAGAAATGTGGAAGCCCTGCTGAAGAATTTTGTTACAAAGATCAGATCAATAACACAGTAACTGACCACATTTTAATGCTATTCTTGTCATCAGATTCAGTAAAAGGGTCACTTTTTTGAAATTGAGATTTTACATAATCTGAAAGCTGAATATATAAGCTTTCTATTGATGTATTGTGTGTTAGGATAGCACAGTATTTGGTCGAGATATAACTATTTAAAACTCTGGAATCTGAAGGTGCAAAAAATCTTTTACAATGTTTGGCATTAAAGAAAAATAGATCATTTTGACCCATACTATATATTTTTGGCTAGGTAAAATGTTCCTGTGCTACTTAAGACCAGGGTCACAAATTAACTGTGACACTTTTAACTGTCTTTTTACAATGAACAGTTTTTCTACAGTATTTCTTAATCTTAATGTAAATATTTATTGCTATTTAAATCAAAAGTTGTATCAAATATAAATTCTGATAGACTTGAACTATGGGATTTTCTCGGCTGAGCTATAGGGTATGCGTAACAGATTTACAGTATGTTAAATTTGTATTTTTAAAGCTTCTCATCTTTTTTCTTTAAAAAACTTTTCTTTTTGTACTGTAACCGACTTACTGTTGCATGGAGAACCATTTTTTTCTTCTTCACTGAGCTCCATCTATCATCTTGTTCATGCTTCATCCCTCTTTTGAATTGATTATTGGAAATCACTGCTCACTGACCTGTCTGCATCTGCCACTCAACCCCTTTGATCAGATCCAGGATTTTGCTAACCTAGTTTTAACCTCCAGAAATAAGTTGGTCACTGTGTTGGACTCCTGTAACTGCCAGAATTCAATTTAAGGCATTGTTGCTTTCCAGAAATGCAGTCAACATTTAATAAATCCGGTCATAGCTTGCACACATTGCACTATGCTCTTATTAGCACTTATAGGTTTTGATTTTTGTCTTTGGCCACCATCATAAACACAGCATATGTGATTTTTGTTAGTATGGCCGGAAACCAGCCTTTTACAGAATGAATGTCAGTGCTTGTTTATCTGCCGTGCAAAAATGACAAAAATCTGTGTTGAAAGCTTAATATTTGCTAACATTACTTTAAAAATGACTGGAAGCTCAACATTGTTAAGTAATATTACGGTTATTAAAACATTTTGGATGTTACATTCAACACCATAACAATTCACCATAAAAATCTCACTTCAAACTTACTTGTAATAAGTCAGAACAGACTTATTTACCTTTATAAACAAACAGCTTTGGAGCGGATCTCACTGGGATCCAGATGTGTCTGATTAGAGCCAAACACCTGTAATGAGAATCAGGCTGGAGAGAAAGTTGCGGTTGAAATTTACTGCATCCTGCTTAGCTGTTTATTAAGCTCATGGCTGCGTCTCTTCAGCAAACACAACTCATGCATTACTAAAAGGGGCTATTAGTCATTTATGTCATTTGAATCCAATGCGGGAGGTGTGGGTGTGTAGGGGGGTATGTAGATAAGTATAAAAAAAAGTCGGAAAACGGGACTCGGTGTCCCCTGAGATTTCTTGACATGAGCAGAGAGACGCTGAGCTCCTATTACCTGAGCAGTGTGAAGAGAGGTACAGTATGGCACGAGGAGGAGGGAGATGGGAACGCTCAGTACTGTAATGCTGAGAGCAGAAATGTTAGCTTACAAAATGAGTGTCGAATGGCTGGCAACAGCAACCCTGGCATGAGTTCAATGCCGCCTCCAACCCGTATCATATACCACCTGTGCTGAGAAACACTGTTTTTAGCTTTCAAACCTTTATTTTAAATAATACATGTTTATTTAATACAAATACTAATTATTATAATGAATTAGTAATCAACCATTTTGTGTTTTTGTTATCACATGGCTCCCTGGATTTGATTCTGATTGGTCAATAGCAGCATTTAATGGTTGACTATAATCATTAGCAACACTCTTTAGCTGGCCGCTCAGCTGGGCTTTCTACATAGCCGTGTGTGTGTTCCGTGTTGTTCGCTCTGTGGTCTTTTACTAGTAAACTAATAAAATAATATGAACTCAAATCAATATTTCTTTGTCCATGCAGGCCTATTTATTTAATTGGTAAGCAGCCGTAAAACCGGGTAATGTACAGCCAGACGGTCATTATCACAAAATAAAACCCTTTACAAGGTTTGCATCTCGGTCACATGTCTGGGTTTGTTTTTGCGATAACAGTCTGGCATACATTATACCATACGTACAATTCATATTTATTCATTTTATAGACTTTTACAGACAGAGGAATTCAATTCAATTGTTTCATCCAGAGGCAGCAGCGTAATACAAAAATATGTAATATTATTCACAGGGGTATGTAAAGGGCACCAGAAGGTCAATAGGTGAGTTTTATCTTTTTAAAAGTGTGTTAATGCTGATTTTGTGTGTTATACATTGTGGAAGTATACATTAAAATTGTTGCTTTCATGTGGCAGTGTGCATGATGTAAAAACGGTATAGTTGAGGTTAGTTGGCCAAACGAGTGACCTAATTTAGTGTGACATTAAATTATTTGGCGTGAACTATTTTGCATATTACACCATATGACAGATCAGTCATGCTTTAGTATATAGGTTGTATTTGTGATCTGTAACTACACAGAAAGCAATATTTGCATGAGTTTAATTACTTCTTATTAAGTTATTCACACAATTACACATTTTAATTAAGATTTTAACTTCAGCCCTGATTAGTTTGCAATCATTTGAAAATCACTTTAGGAGTGCAGTACGTGCACACATATCCTTTAGCTTTAAAAAAAGAAATTCAATGTGAGCATATGCAAAAACAGATAACTCTGTTTTATTTATTTGTTTGAGTTATTATAACTACAATATCATCCCTTACAGAAAAGACACATGACATGTGTGTTTTTGGAACACTTTTGTGTGAATCCCATGTAAAACCCATTGGATCACATGTAAAAACCCATGATATGTCTCCACATGTGTTCAAATGTTTTCACATGTCACCACGTTACACATGTGATACCATGGGAATTCACATGAGATTCACACAAAAGGGTTCCAAAAACACATTTTACATGTGTTTTTGCACATAAACACATGTTGTACACATGTGATCAAATTTGTGTGTCTTTTCTGTAAGGGCAACTGCAGTTTGATTGATATTAGAATGCACCAAATTTTTTTTAGGAATAGTGCTTAAGACACTAACCGTTTACAGGCGGTATGCAACACACTTACAATAGCTTACGATACTAAAGTGACTGATGAACACCAGAAGATGCCAATGGTTCCTGCTTAACTTCATGCCATAGGCCTGCTTTTGGGAGACATGAGGACAGCAGAGTAATAAACTGCAATGTCTGTAATGTAAGATGCCTAAGACAGTGCTACAGGGAGACAGGAAGAACAACTGATTGTCTTAGCAGAAACAGACTACTATCTACAACATGTGTCTTACCAGACATCATCAGGAACGTGCAAATACCTTCACAGCAAAATCGTCAGTGTTAAAAAAATGTCAAATTAACACTCAAACTGTATACAATGTGAGATTTAATCAGACATTGGTTAACACTGACAATTTTGCTGTGTTTAAAGAGTGCGGTAACATCTTACAGCAACAACTGGAAAATTTGGTGCAGTCTGTGAGGAGGAGATTCACTCCTCACACCAAATACTGGCTGTTAGTTTTGATATTAATCCCCACCACTTTTGTTCAGGGTCTCTTTCTTCTTTTTCTGTTCGTCACGTTCAGTTTGTTGAATCTTTTTATGTTCATACAAATATTTACACCTTTAGGAAATTTACTGGAAATATCAGAAGATGGCTGTGAGAGGACATTTTTCTTTAGTGAGTTTATAATTATAAATCTGAATGTATATCTGTATTTGCAAGTCCAAAAATATAGATTTGGAAAAATGTATAGATGTGTGAATCCTGAATAGCCGAATCCCATGTAGGTTTATATATCTACATAAATCTGTGTATGCATACTTCATTTATGAAAAAGTATGTTTTAAGTGCCAGTTTGCTAGTTGGCAACCACAATTTCCTCAGTGTAGTCTGTTTCCCCAGCAAATGCCACTGCCAAAGTTTACCAAAGATGAAATCATTTTTACAACTATATTTCAATAATTTCAGACAGATGTCGCTGTGATGGATCTGTTTCTTGTTGGTTCCAGTGAGTTGCTTGCAAGAATACATGTATTATTCAAAACACAGTGCCTTGAATTTGACTTCCATCAAAACTCAATCATAGAGGTAAGAGGGGAAAATCTCGGAAACTGAACTTGCAAGGGGGCATCAAAAATCTATAGTTTTTGACATGATTCATTTATATACACTATAGACAGTTGGATACACAAACCTGGTCCAAAAGTTATTTTATATTTAGTTTATTTTATATTACTATTAATTTATATTAATATTAATATTTTATTGTATTGTCTTAAATTTAATTAAAACTGCAGTTATTGATTCTTTGCGTTGGTCAAGCAGAAGTTAACTTGGGCCACAAAACGTGTTTATGTTGTTGCTGCTGCTGAAACCGTCTATATAAAATATACCTACTTGTAAGTACTCCTCTATGTCTCTTTCTCGTTCTCTCTCTGTCAAAATCCTGAACGGGAGTTGAGGATGCAAAACTTAAAATAAAGATGATATACAGCTGTGATTTACAAATCAGCTTGACTAGCACCCAACAACACAAGCAGCAGGGCATGAAATTGCCTACTTTATCATATCCTACTGGATAATTGTTTTTGTGATTGCTTTTCTATATTTGCAAAAGGCCAATGATTAATATGAATGTGCGTTAAGGGGCATTATCGGTACTGTGGGCATGAAGCTAAAGCTGCTGTTTTGGGATCAATCTTTCTTTTGCCTCTTGTTCACCTCTTCAGTGCTTTAATCTGTGGGACCAAAGTGTGTGTGTGTGTGTGTGTGTGTGTGTGTGCGTGTCTGTGTATCTGAGAATGAGACAAAAGCCTAGCAAGAGAGGAACAGCGAGGGAGGGAGAGAAGATGTGTTACACGTCTGTTTTTATTGGACTGTTTTCTGACAGAACATATGCAGTTTTGAGTTTTTTTCCTGGCAGTTCATTGTTTTCTCTGAAAGGGAGGCAGAATATCTCAACTAAAATGTCTTGCTAGCCATAACGGAGGCCTGTGCGTTTCTTGAGCAACAGATGGTAAAGGTCAATGCGTGTGCAAAGCACTCGTCACACTATCAGCTCACAACATACCAACTGCAACCTTGATGTACCGCAATCCTTATTTTCGCATTCGAGTCAAAGCAATAAGTTTATTACACAGAAATATCCGCCTGTGTTGTTTGAACGGTTCAAATGTACAAGTCTTAAGAATTTGAAGCTGAAAATTATAACCATTTTTCTATGATTGCAGCCCTTCAAAGATTTCTTTTTCTCCTCATTTGAAAACTGAATGTGTCTGAAAATAAATGCAAATATCAGAGCGCTCAGCTCCACTGTTTGCGTAGATGTCCTCTAATCTTAAAACAAATAGCACCTTGCGCATCATGTTTCATCCTGAATTCTCCATTCCGATCCACGGCATCACAGAAACGCTTGATTGCCGAGCCGCACGAGTCATTCCTGGCACAACGTAGAGCTTTTCTTTCTGCACCATTTCCGTGTTTCCCCTTCTTGTTTTTCCCCTCTCCCTCCTTTCTCACCATCCAGCTGAGTGTCCCCGGCCACGACTGCAGCCGTCGCAGTTATATGCCTCATGTCACTCTGCTCTCCATCCAATCCTGCATCTCTCAAGGATGCACTGGTGCAGGTAAATGGAAAATAGCATTCCTTCATTCCTGCGACTTTCCTCCACGTCGTGTTTACTAATACAGCAGCTCTCCTATGCGGGACCAGGGGATGCAATATCTGTCCCTCCTCAGACGCTCCTTCCATTTGACCTTCACGCTCTCTTTCTTTATTGGAGAATGGAGAAGTTTTCCTCAAAATTGATTTGAAACTCCTCTGGCTCTGTTTAAATGTGGAAAGTACACAGATTTGTTCCTGCCAGCGTGAAGCTCCTGTAAAGCAGCAGAAGTCTCTCTCTGATGTGCAGATTGACAGGTTCAGTATTTCTGCACCCCATAATATGAGCAGAATAGAGACTCGGGTCTCTGTGTACACCTGATGACTCACAGAAGGTTCATTCTTCGCCTGTCTTTACCAGATCATGTGTGCGCGCGTCTGTGTGTGTGTGTAACTGCGTCTGTTCTTGGTATTCTGAGTTCTAATTGGACTATGGCACATTTACACAGTGAGACGGGAAGGTCTGCCAAGCATCCATATTTCTCATGTCTCGCGTGCCTGTTCTGTCTTGTCTGGGCAGGGAATTAATGTGACAATAACAGCTTACGCCATCCATCCCTCCGTCAGTTGCCTATTCTGCGTAATATCGTAGGTGGGGATATAACAGTCTCATTATTTCACATTATTAATTGTAATCGTTAAGCACGCCGCATTGCAAATCCCATTCTGATTAGACGTATTAGACACACTTCACGTGAGGTCACTTCACCAGGATGAGGTTGTGTAAAGACGCTTGTTTAACACTCCTAGTGCCAAAGGGGGATATGTAAATTAAGCTGCTGTTGTAACAAAGATCCTTATCTGGTAAATAAATCTTAGCCCGAATGAAGCTCAAAACTAAGCCCAAATTGCCATTTGTTAATCAATGAGCGCTATCTCGCAGCCCTCAGACACAGATGACCGACGCTCACAGCTGTGCATTTAGCTGTGTGTGTGTGTGTGTGTGTGCTCGTGGTTGGAGCTCTCAGCCCCCATGTGGTTTCTCTCTTCTTTGTAGGAGCTCAACCGCATGACTGCTGGCAAGCTAAAATGTATTTTCGTGCTTTTTTCTGGAAGATGAGAATTGGTTAGTGCAGCGACACAGCCTGTATTTTGGTGGAGGTGGAGGAGGAGGTGCACGTAATAGACTCCATATGTGTGCGCGCCACGTCACCGCTCCTTGATGTTGGCTTTCTCGTTCGTCTTTTGAAATAAGGCTCAGTAAGGAAGGTCTGATGTGTTGACATTCAAAAACATTGTTGTGGTTCAAAACAATTCTCCCGACTAATTAAAGGTAATCCTGTCAGTCTATACTGGGAGTTTAGCTAAACACCTTGAGCTAAATTATATTTAATGCACTTTTACCTTTTCTTCGTTGTTTAGAAATTGTTTTGCAGTGTGGCACATCAAAGAAATCTGGGGATTGAAATTACTGCTGTGACACTTCTTGACAAATATATGCTTTATTGCAGCTTGTTTATTTACCTGACAAATAATGAATTCTACAGGATTATCCATCATGTCAGATGTCACAGCTCAGCCATTCTTCCAGGAACGTGCAGCACCTGCTTATTTAGACAAATGTTCTTTCATTTTATCCCTGTCAGATTATTATTTGTTGGTTTTCTCATGTTATACATGGTCAGTGATTATGGCTGGTAGACACATGCTGTAGACTTCAGACGGCTTTGACGTAAGCTATCCAAACTTCCAAAATTGTTTAATTTAACTGTGTTATTTTAACCATGTATATTATTACATACCAATGAAGAAAAGATTTGCTATGCATGACAAACGTTGGTGCACCCCCAGTCACATACCCCCCCCAAAAAAACCTTCCATGGTATTTGGAAATGGAAAATGTAATAAAATATGAAAAACATACAATTTAGGTGAACAAAACAAATCAATAATGTATTTGGAAATGCAAAATAATACACTGCAAAACTGTATAGAAATATTAACATTTCTGATGAAGTAATTTTTTTCAGTGCTGTTTCCAGGCTGTGACTTTAAACAACTCTTAAAGTTTCTCTTCAAGTTTGCCCACAAATCGTTTTCACTACAAGATTACGTAGCGATAGCATCAAACTTTCCTGAAAATGTTGGCGCGTCTGCAACAGCTTAAGGCCGCCGCAGATCGCGTCACTGAACTGCACGTACTTGAGCTATCACATATTTGGCTGCGATTTGAGATTTTGACACAGACCTCGAAAATCTGTGACAGCAAAATCTGAGCAAAAATTGTGTAGTGAAGACACGGCTTAACAGCTATGAAGCAGGGACGTTTAGATGTTGAATATAAATAGCCCTGTTTTATTTCATGCATTGAATAGGCTGCAGAAAGTGAAATTGGAGTGCTCACAGTAAACAGATATAAGCAAAGTTAGATAGGAACTGTGTACCACAGGGAATAAGGTCTATCATTTAGCATCAAACATGGAGAAAACACCATAATATAAACAGAGATGCAGGGAATAGAACCTATTGGCACCAATAGGCTGTAGCAAGCCTTCAAACGGGAATTTAACAATCCACTAATGATTACAAGAGCTACACTTAAAGCACAGACACGGTTCGCAGCATGAGACATTAGGGATTTGTTTTGAGCGCCAATTTAATGCCATTGTTGACCAAAGTGTCAGCCGACTCTCTTAATTTACAGGAGTTATAGAACATTTAAGCAGTTTTTGAGCATCCCTGTGTGCTGCCATTTTCACATTTGCAATAGTGGAAAACAGTCGCAATACAGACTTGTTAAATATTAAACCAAAAAACAGTTTCTGCGAAGCACCTGACCTCTTCACCTCTGAGATGAAGCTGTTTCTGCGTTTCTAGACATTATGCATGTCTTTGTGCCCTTATGTCAGTTATTGCTATTGATTATATTTACATGTATTAGGAGCAACATGTAAACAAATTTTTAACAAAAGTTTAACTTTGCAGAGTTTCAACTTGCTTTGTGTTGTTACAATGTCTGTAGTTTTTCCTGGACCGAGAAATGCATGTTTATTTGTCACCAAAAGTCCACCTGATGATGCAAAACACGTCATCTGGCACACCAGGAGCTGTCAAAAATCCAAATAAACATGCTTTTTTGGTCCAGGTAACACAGAGAAAGAGTAAACATGTTTATTTACACATACTGTCCAGTGCTCTAACAATACACAGTGGGTTAAAAATCTGCAACACAAAATGTGGTTGTATTTGTTAACATTAGTAAATGTATTAGCTAACATAAACTAACAATGATCAATACTTTTACAGCATTTATTAATGTTAGTTTATGTTAATTTCAGCATTTACTAATACATTTTTAAAATCCAATATAACTATTAACATTAGTTAATGCAACAGGAACATGTTGAATGCTGAAAAACTGTATTGACCATTGATAGTTCATGCGTGTTAATGCATTTACTAACGTTAAATGGGTATTTACTTTCTTTCTTCTGCAGAACACAAATGAAGATATTTTTAAAAAAATGTTGGTAACAAAAAATCGTTGGTTGCCATTGACTTCTATTGTATGGACACAAAACCAATCAATGGGGACCAATGATTTTTGTTGACCAACATTCTTTAAAATACTGTATCTGTGTTCGGCAGAAGAAAGAAAGGAGGTTTGACATGACATGAGGGGGAGGATGACAGGATTTTTGTTTTTGGGTGAACTAATTCAACCTCATTGTAAATGTTTACCCTATATTCAATCGACAATTCGGAAATTGGGATTGCAGTGGTTTTTGCATGACTTTTTGTATAACAGACTATAACATATACCTCTTCTTTAACACACCTTTGCGTAGAGATAATATTCAGAAAGACACTAATTCACAAATTTGCACAAATTTACTGGAATAGTATAAACATCACATTATGCAATTTTGTGGATGAGTATAGATGCAGCTGATATGTGCTAATAATTCATATTGAATGACAGCACTCATCAGTTTCTCATTATTTGGTAGCTTATTCAAATGTCTTTTTATGTCAGGACTATAATTATGAATTAATGCAAATGATTCCATAAAGCTGCTTCATATCAGGGTCGCATTTGTTTTCCAATGGCCATGTAGACATCCTGCTAAAACTCACAGACATTGTTATTGACAATCTAATGTCTGTGTTTTCAGCTTTTGAAGAATAATTACAAAATATGTCATTATTAAAGAAATAGTTCACCAAAAAATGTCAATTCTGCCATCATTTACTCACTCTCTTGTCATTTTAAACCTGTATGACTTTCTTCTGCAAAACACAAAATAAGATATTTTGAAGAATGTTGGTAACCTAAAACCTTTGGTCCCCATTGACTTCTATTGTATAAACACCAAACCAACAGGGACCAATAGTTTCAAAATATCTTCTTTTGTGTCTTGCAAAAAAAACCGTACTGGTTTGAAATGACAAGAGGACCCATGACCTTTGCATTGCTAGCGCCATGCTCTAACCACTGAGCTACAGAAAACCTGTAAACTTTAAAGCACTGTTGTGTTCACTTTGGCTATAGCACTCAAATAAATACAATTAGTCTGTGGTTTCACACGGTAAAATGAATTATTTTAACATTAAATTGAACTTTAAATCTTTACTGTAATGACTGAATTGATAAAACTGTGAAATTAGACATTTTAAAGTAACTCAATTTGTCTGACATTACCTTTTGGCTGGCAAAAGTACACATGAGCTGGGTACATGTGACTTTTTCATATGTAATGTATAGCTTGGCAGGAAGTGCAGTATTTCCCTTTGCGCAATTACATGTAAAGAAAAACATAGCATATTCTTAGTGCACCCATCCTCAACACAAACTCCCCTATTTACCCATGCAAAGCATGCTGGAAATGATAACAGCATTTGGATTGCTAGCAATTAAATTAGGTTGTGACAAAATGTTGAAGAATTACTTCAATAGTAGCACAAAAGTAAATTGAGCAAGCAGCAAAAATCATTTTTGAGTGCTTTTGCCATTGCTGCTGTCTCTGATTTAACAACGACTGTATCCGTTTGTCTGTACGCCTGGAATATTTGGCATGTTGGAAAATGTTCGGATGCATGCCTCAAAATACAGATTAATTATGTTAGTAAATCGTGCACGCAAGGTAGGGTACATGTTCCAGCTGTCCTGTTTTGAATAAATGCCACTCGGTGAAAACAGCACAAAACAATCAAGAGAGAAAGAGATACTGGCGTGCTCTTTAAACACGTTATATTCTAGAGTTACTGTTCAGTTAACACAGACAGCTGCAGCTCAGTTTATCTGTTTTCAGTTGGTGTCTTTGACCCATGGCTTTATTTCAAGCAGCACAGCTACTGACTTGGACATGATGTTCCAAAACCACATCCAAAAATGTCACACATTATACTCAAAACACTGTGCTGTGCATTGTCTCCGGTTGCTAAACAATTCTAATAATGTGAAGTCATCACGTGTCCAGGTTGGTTTGCACCTGTGATAAAAAGGTGCTGAGGATCTAATTAGAAGCGTCTGAGCATTTCTGTGTGCATGACTACTCATCAGCCAAACAGATTGCTATCAGTAAGGTGGTTCTCTTCTTGTGCAGTCCCAGCTTTCTCAGGGTCACTGCTTCGGTGCTTTAAAATGTGATAGTAATCAGTCATTTTCTGCTCCCCATCACGCAGAGCAGAGTTTGATATAAACAGCTGCCAGTGGCTATGAAATAACACTACAGTATTCATCCATTACTCTCCTAAAAGTTTTCCTTCGAAGAGAAAAGTTTACAACCGGAATGGTTGATTTTAATGCTGGGTTATGTTGATTATGCCTTTTTACATTCATGCATTTGGCAGACACTTTCATCCAAAATGACTTACAGCACATTGAAGGTATACGGTTGTTCACTGGGAACAGAACCAAAATTTTGTGTCGAAAAAGCAATGTTCTACCTGTTATAGTAGCTATAGGAAACCCATAAGTGGTCCTGTCAGGCATGGAAAATCTGAGCATCTGAGCCACGTCCCTACCGCACCAACCACTCCATGGCAGTCCCCTTAGAACAGCGACGGTTAAGAAGTAATAACAGAAAACTTGTTCCAAGTTTACTATCAGTGGAACAATAAAAGTGACAATAAAGAAATCACTTATCATCTCTGTCAGAGAGAGGCCGTTGCAGTGGATTAAATTAACATTGAGGTCTTACAGAAGTATGGCTTTCTTAGAGAGGCCAGGACCTCAGGGCATGATGACTTACCTGACTTCCTATCAGCTGCCCATCCAACAGGGAGCCAAGACAAGCAGATTAAATCAGTCCCAGTTAGCCTCTGTTCCCTCTGCCAGACGTATACCTGAGCAACTGTATCCAATAAAGAGCAGAGATGCCAGCGCAAAGGAAAACTTGGTAGAATATTGATACTCCTCTGTGTCCAACACACACTGATACATGTGTGATTGATAGAAGGTCTGGGTTAAGCTTGCTCAATGCCCTGTAGAGTGCAGAAAATCTCGTCTTCTAGCTGGGTTGTTTTAAGAGATACTGTCCATACTGTAGCTACCTCTCTGTTCCACAAAAACTTCTTTGTGGGCGTAAAAGGCTTTTAAGATTATAAAAAGATAAGGAAGAGATGTTTCTTTGAAGAACCTTTGACTGAATGGTTCTTCTATGGCACTGCTGTGAAGAACCCTTTAAGCACCTTTATTTGCTCTTTTTTATCTTTTTATTATTTTATTTAAAACTGCTCCCATTTGCCTCTCTATGATCATCTCTGTTGAAAACATGAAATAGCAGGTTTCTTAATTAACACAGTTTTTCTTGAAGTCAAATCAAGTCAACTGAAGAACTGACTTAAAATTAGAAATCATTAATAAAAGCTTACAGTTGTGAATTGTGGTAAGGTAAGGTTATGGTTATGAACACTGATTTTATGTGCTCAATATCTGATGTTTGCATTTACATTCATGCATGTGTAAGATGCTTTTATGTCTTTATCAGTATGTGCGCTTCCTGGGATCGAACCCAAAACCTTTGCGTTGCTAGTGCAATGCTCTACCAGTTGAGTTTCAAGAATCACTTTTTGGTTCATTTTTCAAATGAAGGGTACATATTGCAACTTTATCTTGTATCATCATTAATTCACAGAATAACTTTAATAAACTTAGTGCTAAAAGATTATTTGGATGTTTGAATCTGAGCTAAACTAAAATGGACTAGCTCTGTCTCAAGGTAGTTTGTGGCATTGGCATGAAAATTAGAATCTATATATTCGTGTTCGTGGACACAAATTTCCCCCTTTTTTCGTGTCACTCATCACGACTTTCAATACACAGACCACGTGTATGTACATTTATATGTTTATAACCTGATATCAAAAGAAGTCGTAAATATTTTAGACACATCACCCCAAACCCTAAACTCTTAGCCTTAAAGGCTAATTTCGCTAAAAAGGTTTCACGAGGGGGCAAAGCAACGATAAAGGCTTCCAACCTAACATCACAGGGGAAGAGTCATATCATTACAAAACATACGAACGAGGATCGTAGGAAATAGGAATTCACACGAATGAGACAGCTTGTAAAATATGTATGAATTCCTATCAGATTGCGTTGATACTGTATGTATTTATACGTATGAAAGATACCGCATATTAAAAAACGTTAGATTGAAAGTCGTGCTGACTGACACGAAAAAAAGGAAAATTCGTGTCCATGAACACGAATTAATAGATTACAGTTCGTGACAATGTCACAAATTCCTGTGAGACTGTGTTGAATGGACAGACAAACTCTTTATTAACCTCCACGTTCGAAAGAAATGTCTGCTTTGTACTGAGGCTTTGTACCCACAAGGACTCCTTTTTTGTAAAAAAAAAAAAAAAAATGAATGCCAAGCCTCACTGTGCATTGTGAGTTAAATGACTTTGTGGATGGTCCTTTTCAAGCATATAGATCAAGTTGTCGTCCTGTATAATTCGAGCGGAGAGACAGGTTGCTACAGTACGGCAATTAAATTCACGCTGACATGAAATCATAAAAGTCTAATTGTCATTCAGTAGGCGACTTGTCATGCGGTTTGCAGGCAGTAGGAAGGTGAGAATTACCTCTTAACAGATTTGAATTTATCGTCCTCCGCGGCCAGGATACCTTCCACCTGCTGTAGAATGTATGAATCACTGTTAAAACATTTTGCATTTCAGATGTGTCAAATGCAACATAAAATACAATAAAATATATTTCATTCCAACAGAAATTGGCTTCACACAGGGGCAGCTTTTTATTGCATACAGAAAAGGAGTTATGACTTTCAACCTAAGGTTTGCGTTTGAATTTTGACGGCATGGCAAATGTGTTGCATGCAGACTGAAGGTCTTTTGTAAAGGTGCTGTCTGCTGTGTTAAAAAAAGAGCCAGAGAGATATGTCCAGGGCTCGGCAAACGCTGAAAAGGTCATGTTAGTTCACGAAAACTAACTGATTTTTTTTACAGAAATTCTACATCCATGGACTGTGAACTCTTTTGACCACACGACTGTATAAGTAAATGGATTTTCACCTTGTCCACCTCACTATGAGACAATCAGATAGAACAGTGTAAAGATACACGCTTCAAGTGAGAGCAGATATTCATTACATATGGTTTCTCCATGCACACTGTTTTTACTCTGCATTACCATTTAGAAACTCTTTGATGGAAAAATAAAAGAAACGCTGGGTGTATAAAGCAGGTTTCAATTCAATCTTTGTGTTTGTCTGACATAGATTTGGGTTCATCTGTTGATAGTCAGTGACATGTATCAGGCATTGTAGCTGTATTTCAAATGGTTTGTTAACAGCACCGGTTGTATAACACATCAGCAGTCTGAGTCATAGGTGCAGTTTAGACATACACAAGTGCATAAGCGTGTTTATAATAAATATTCATGCACATATGCCTTCAAATAAGAAGTGGTACAGAAAAACATAATGTGTTTTTCATCTACAGCAAAGACGTAACTACAGGTGGGCTACGACTCTAGCAAAGCATGTTTCCTATAGTAACCAGGTCACAAGTTTATCAACAATACAGCTTTGTGCACGCATGTCATGATTTGTGTATCACCGTTTTGAATATAAAATAGTATGCTAAATGTGAACACTAAAAACAGCTTGTGTGACATTATAAGTAAGCTTGTCAAAGGTGCCGCAAAGAGCTGATTGAATTCGGAGATAAGTGCTACAGTTTGGTGAGTTCTGTTGTATATTTTTCTGAAATATTTACAGTGTACACAGCCTCGCACAGTCAACTTGCAAGACATTAGCCATTTACTTTTTGTAATGTAAAGAGCTCCGGGAAAGATGTGGCGAAGAGTAATTAGTTTAGAACTTCAAAGAAAGTCTCCTAGTTATCACAGGCATTACCTGTGAAATGATATGGATGCGGAAGAGCAGCACTGTCTAATTTTCATTTCAGAAAGTCTCGCACACTCTGATGGCAAGGCTGACTGTCAAAAGCCTCTCCATTAATCTGTCAGTCATATCATTTCACCGGCAGAATTAAGTAAATAGCGTCTCATCTTTCAATGAGTGAATCTGTAGAACTACCATTACAAAGGCACTGCTGGGTCTCATATGTCCTATTTAACAGGGTACATGTAAAGATCTGTGTGTGTATATATTTCAAGTTTCATGATCAAAGATGCAAAATCCTAGTATTTTTGTTTGCACTATAGAATTTAACTATTTCAGTTGTTCAATATATACCCATTTTTTTTGTTTCTTTGTTATAGATTATACGTTTATGTGTCTTGCTATTTAAAGGTGCTGTGTGTAATATTAAGGAATGCTAAGAAATGCAATTTCATATACATAACTATGTCTTCAGAAGTGTATAATGACATTGCATAATGAAGCGTTATGCTTTTATTATCTTAGAATGAGCTTTTTCTGTCTACATGCACGGCGGGTCCCTTTACATGGAATTCACCATGTTGTTACTACAGTATCCCTAAAAGCAAAAACAGCTGTACATAATGCATTTTTTAAATATTTTATCTCCTTTGGCAAAGAAGTTCAAACCTGATGACATCTTTGTCCTGTGTCAGCCTCCATAGTGATTCAAAAGGGAAGGGGAAGCGGCTGAGTGAGCTGTTGGATGCCGCCAAAATCTCCACATTGCTCCTTTAAGTTATGAAATATATAGACATTATTTTACATAAAACACATCATGAGCATTTTAAATAAAGGCTAGTTGAGCTGAACCAATCACGGGACTTAATATTGCACTACAAGGGCATGGTCATATTATAGGATGTTCTCTGATCTCACAAATGTCTCTCATTCAATCTGTTTCTAATGGTAGTAACTGTCATTACATGCTATTCAAAGAACAGCCGCAGTATTTAGCTCCTCATCATAGTCACCATGGCAGAAAAGCACCATTCTTATCTGATCCACATTGGTTTATTGCTCATGTGTCTTGTTTCTTTCAGTCTGAAACGTCTGTAAGGCTTGAAGAGCTATTTATGTTAGTTACTGCAGTGTAGGTCCAAGCCAGTACAGCCAAACTCGTTGGCAAGACTTACAACGTTTCTCATTTACTCTAGAAAATTGATCCAGCGCTTGTGACGGCAATGCGAAATAGCCAGGAATGGATATTTCATCACCGCTTCTAAGTGGCAGGATATTTTGCTTCAATGTTGTTAAAAATAAAGATCAAAATAAGATGAGATGGAAACTCACCTGCTTAGCAACACTTAAATCAATGACCTGATTTTAAAACCAAGCATTATTCATTTAAAAGTGTTGCTGTTTGTCAAGCATTTTTACCTAAATCATTTACAACAAGTGAGATTAAATCAATTTCATTAAACCAATTTCTTTAGAGAATTGTTTCAGTGGAAAGCCAAGGAAAATTGATGAAAACACAGTCTTATTTTCTGACTGATAATGCTCACAAGAGAAAATATTTTTATTCTAGGGAGATTTAGCTGTTTATTTTAAAATAGGTAAATTACTGTTTCATAGTGTAATAAATCGATAAGCCACAGGAGGCCATGTGTAACATTGATTTTTATCATGGTTAGGGGGTGTTGTTGGCAAGACACAGTGTCCTTAACCGTGGTTAAAACAAACTGTTTTTGTACCACAATACGATAAAGCCACCCATGTTCAATACATGATTACAATTATTATCCTCATCCACAGCCCCCCCAATATTATAACAATTCCACCAACAGTAATAGTATAAAAGATCTGAATGCTATTTAGTGTTGTCAAGCATTAAAAATGTAATTGATGCCGGGTGGCATGGAGTTTACTATATCAGCGATATTATAACAGTTTTAAACATGACTCTATCATATCAGAATTTAGTATTTCACATAATGTACTGGATCAGTTGACGACTAAGGCTGGGCTTCCCGAAGCACTAAGTAAAATGTGAATCCCATATACTGTAAGTTGCTTGGCATGTTACACAAATGCATCATTATCTAAGTAGCACATAAAAACATTTGTAAATTAATAAAAGCCACTTGTGAGTCCATTACGTGCAACTTAAATCTGAATGTTTGCAAAGTCATTGTATAGTTTTGTTTCACTGTATGCTGTATTCCAAGAATATTCTTAACGCCATTCCAGCATCTGAATATGTTAGTAAAAATCATGTTTGAAACATATTCTGCATATACAAATCAGGCAATCAGTTAGCTTAGCTACCTGCAAATCTGTCTCAGTTTTTCAATCTGTAGCATTGCAGTCACATACTGCATGTTGCATAAGTTTACAGTGCTCAGACTTCAGACCAGATGCCCCAAGCAGCTCTCTTGTATATTGATATACACTCTTAAAAATTAAGGACCTTCCCGATGCCATAGAAGAACCTTTTTTGTCAAAATGGTTCCATAAAGAACCTTTAAAATAGGTTATTTGTGGTGAAAAAAGGTTCTTCAGATTATAAAAAGGCAAGCAGATGTTCTTTGAAGAACCTTTGATTGAATGGTTCCTTGTGGATGGTTCTTTTATATGGCATCGCTGTGAAGAACCTTTTAAGCACCTTTATTTTTAAGAGTCTACAATGTATGGTTGTAATTTTGTTCTGTATTTTGGATGTTTTCAGTGATAGGAGTAGTATAAGCTAGGACCTTTTTATAGTGATCGACATCTTTTGCAATCACATGCATTTATCTTAAACCACTTTCATCTCTAAAGTGATTCTGCTTCTTACTATCTCTATGAAGTTTCAATTTCTCGAAAATTGTACCTTATCAAAGTCATCATTTATTTTTTAAATGTAGAAATATGTAATAATTGAAAGATTAAAGAACATTTTTTTGCAATTTTAAAGATTTCCATGAATTTTCCAGCATTTTAATATAATTTCACGTTGGGAGATGTTCAGCACATTTTGACCTGCCAGCTCCATACAGACATGCTGTGTTGTACAATAACATATGATGTTGGTTGAGGTGATTTGAACAGTGCCCCAGTGCTTTCGGGAAACTAAGCTTCCATATTTATTTAATTACCTTTGAGCTTAAGGAATAGCTCTGGCTTAATACATGGCTACATACCAAATCAATAAACATATGGCATGAACTATTAATTTGAGTATTGTTATTATTATGTGAGACAAAAGAGACCATGAGTGAAATGTAAGACATGAAACACATACATGGTAGGTATTAAATGTGGTTGTCTGGGACAACAGCTATATATATATATATATATGATATGCAGAATTATGCAAAATAATGCAGCTGTCCAATCAGAATCAGTTATTTCAGACAACCATTAAGAGGGTAATAAATGATTTTACAGTAGTTCATAGGAGTCAAGTAATTGTCACTTTAAATCCCTTTTATTAGACATCCACAATAGACGGAGACATAGTTTTAAAATAATAACTGTATAAAAGGGTCAAAAGTGCAAGAATGGAACCTGGAGTGCTGAAGACAACACAGATGCACAGAGGGGAGATAGTTTACCCTTGAAGTATGTGTACTGTTTCAATGACACATTCTCATGCAGACCTCGGAGATAAACGTTGTACAAAAGCTAATATTATGCATGACATGCTAATACTCTATTTAGCAATGACAATGCCTCAGCATTAAAAGTGTATAAATCCGGTCTCCATCTGGTCTACCAAATAAACAACACACATCATCATGGCCCTATTGTAACATTTATCTCTCATTCTTTCCAAATTTATAGCATCAAGTATACTTTATTTGTTCAGTGTTCCTGTTTACTTAATCTGAGCTGAAACAGCTTTCCAGAGATGTGGATCTGGAATTGTGTATACACTTCCACTAAAGCTAAGCCAGTCAGCATATACTGTATATTCACTGTGATTCGCAGTTGAATTGTGACTAAACATTAGCCGTGAAATGTATAAATCAGTCATATTTTACAGACATTCTCAACATTCGCTGAACTGTCCAGATGGAACGGGAAACAAAGCAAACCGAGTGTTTTAACGACTGGAGATGATGTTTGACTAAACGCTTTGCGAGTATGTAGCACAGTCTTTGTGTTGCTTGTCGTTGATCATTTTGAGTATGAATTCCTGTTGTTGAGGTCATGTTCCGTAACGGTGCTTCCTCATTCGCATATGGAATCCACCCAACTGAAAAGGAAGTTTGTTTGCCATAAAAACGGAAATTATAAAAGATGACACAATATTGTGGGGGAATGTAACACAAAAAGCACCGGTCACTTCAAAAAGAAAGAGGGAGATAGAGAGAATCGCCTTAACCGAAAAACTCCTTTATTTCCTCAAAGTAGCCCATGCGGCAGCCAGAGGTCCTCGACATTGAAGGGGGAAAAGATAAATGTTTCCATATCTAAAATGAAATAAAATTTGCATATTTGTTCACCCTAAATAAAAAGTCTGTCAAGCAAAAGAGAGATAGCGATGATAGTGGTAATCTGGTATGCGCCCAAAGTTTAATAATGTGTCCTATCAGTGCAATCGTCTTCAAGAAAAGTCTGAAGTTAATGAAAAGATAAATGGTAAAAGTTTGGGCAAGGGTGAGGAACTTGGCAAACTCCAGATAACTCCGCCAATATGAATGCGCTAAAATGTTACTAGTTCTATGAATACAAAATCAGACCTAATTGACATTATCTAACAAAATCCCACAATCCATTTTGCGTTCCCTAGCTTATGTCAAAAGATAAAGGGCAATTAGAAGTGCTTTACACATGGATGACCAAATGCATCCATTTTAGCCCAATGAGCAAAGTTGAGAAAAAATGTGCAGGTTCTAGGACTTGAGGTCAAGTGTTTTGCTGAACAGTTTTTTCCCTTTAATTTCATTCTCATGTCTTTGTTGGCCCTAAAGTGCTAACCAAGCCCTGGAGAACTAATAAACTAGTCTGAGTACAAGAAGTACAGAGCTTTTAATAAAAAGGATATCCTCCAGGAGAGGAATGTTGTAGAGCGTTCAGTGTATGGTCGAATCGTATTTCAGCACCTTGATTCATTTCGTCCGTAAAATGAAACAGATTAAATCATCAGTCGGCGAAGTTTAAAGTAGTACTGTATTTTACGTCTAAACAGTGTCTATGCGGATATGACACAGGCTGTGCTTTAATAGCAGGGGATTGCTCTGTCATTGACTGCTGTTGTTTAAGAGTACAGGATAGCTGTCTGTGTGTATGAGAGGCAGTAGTTTGGCAGGTTCATTTTCCGGCTGATTTAATAAGGTGTTGAGGGAACCCAGAGAATCCAAGATCTCACTGTAATCATTACATTTTATTTCCTTAGCATACACATTAAATGAAGAGCTCAGCAATGGCTGAGATGTCTATGAATTATTCATATTGTATGTTATGTGATTTCCTTGCAATGCACTTTCGGAATGTGTAGCTTTTTTATTGTTAATCAAATCACCCCATATAGCTTATGTCGTGGCTTGACAAAATGTATACATTTGTGACATTAAATGTAATTCGCCTGCTGGATAAGATTGAATATAGATGCTATAACGGTTCTCGATTTTATGAAAGTTACTTTCATTATATTCGTGGAAAGAAGCAAAATAATCTTCCAGCTGAAGATCAGACTGCTATCTTTAACAGCTGAATGCTGAACTTCTCTTTTTTGTTTTGACAAAGACAAGATTAAGCTATCACTTCTCTGTCCATTTTAAAGTGAACTGTTTGTTTTGGACTGCTGCCCCAGGACCACATGACAGTTATACATGTGCAGTGTGCTGCTGTGCCATACTGCCTTTGTTTTAGCCGTGTAATCTTGTCTTTTGGCACTGACTGCTGTTGGAGTCATTCAGAACTGTGTCAGACAGCTGTTTGGTGTCTACCGTCGTTCCCTGTTGCAATCTGTCCATGTTATCACAGACATAGCATATTGTAATCATTGGTCACCAGGGTATATTGCTGTACCCAACTTTGGCTTCACTCCTGTATTAAGGAGGAGAGAATCTTCAGGACCAGCCTTATACACAAAGATGAGAATAAATGCTCGCCTGTAATGCATGTTGCTTGGCAACCGCATAAAAACTACAGTCCATAGAGGATTAATGCTTATAGGGGTAGTTCAACCCAAAAACAAAAATTCTGTCATCATGTCCTCCCCCTCGTATCATGTCTAATCTGTGTGGCTTTCATTCTTCTGCAAAACACAAAAGAAGATTTGGAAGGATGTTGGTAAATAAAAAACGTTATTGACATGCACTAGTTTTTCATCCATACAGTAGAAGTGAATGGGGACCAACGGTTTTCAAAATATCTTCCTTTGTGTTTTGCAGAAGGTGATACATGACATGATGGAAAGCAACTGATGACAGATTTTTTGTCCCTTTAATGCTGCTTTGACATTGATGTCTTTGTAGGCTTTATGGTGAACGCCACATGCAGACACTGAAAAAGCATCTGCTTTGTTATATATAAAGCTTGTGTTTTTTAGTTTAGTCATGTGACATTCAACATAAACCCTCTTTCTGTCACTAGTGTTTTATAAAAGCAATGAGTCTGTGTGTCACACTATCTTTTCCACCGATAACTTCTCCACTTTATAATGTGCAGAGTAAATCCCCCTACAAATTGTACATGAAAGTGTAGCCTTCCCATTTCAGGTAACATTCAGGTAACAAGTAAACTTTGTTCATTGGGTATACAACCGAAGAAACTGTAAAGTTTCACTTTAAAATTGCTGTACATATAATTTTAGCTCTTACACAAAAACTATTTACAAAAAAAATGTTCCTGTGAAAATATCAACATGAGTCAAAGTGTTGTGATCTGTGTGAAACAGACGTACAATCGCAGCAAAATGCTAAAACTTTGCCACATGATGTGAAACCCATAGCAACAGGACGCATCCCGTGTCCCTCGAGATGAGCAGTCATTTTCGCTCGGTGGAGCAATTTGACGTAAATTCCCTCAGCGCTGGTATGGTGAAGATGAGGTGGAAGTGGATCTTTTAATAGCTGACAGAGTGGAGATGTTTGATTTTCGAGCACACTCCTCCCCTCAACAACAAGATCAGAAGAGAGAGAGAGAGAGAGAGAGAGAGAGAAAGAGAGAGAGAGAGAGAGAGAGAGAGAGAGATAAGTTAATAGCGTAGGCACGCTATAGGAGAACTAAAATGTTGGCGAGATTAGCCCTGACAAATCTGAATGGGTGAGATGTATCTCCTTTGTCATTATTATAAAAGCAGTTCATCTGTGGAGGAATAGGGGCTTTGCTGTTGGTGTACAGATGTAATGAATCAGACTGAGGAGATGACAAGCAGAAAGAGCGCGGAGCCAGGGAATAGAGCCCATCTGACATGCTTAGTACAGCAGTTAACCACAGTCCTGCTCCTCAGCCTCTTCTCTGTCGAGGGACCACACACAGAATGCATTCTCACTCATCCGCTTACTCGCCCCATCGGTTTTCACTTTTTTCAGTCTTATTTTCTCATTCTCATCCCACTCTTGATTTGGTTACTTATAACCTGGACTAGTAGGAGTCAGAGTCTGCGCTTACAGAACTGTGCAGATGTCTCTGCAGTTCATGCAGAACTGCTGTTTTTTGTCAAATGTGACCCTGGATCACAAAACCTTATTTGTCTTATTTGTCTATTTTTTAAAATTGAGATTTTCACATCATCTAAAAGCTGAGTAAATAAGCTTTCTGTTGACGTACGGCTTGGCCAAGATACAACTATTTAAAACTCAGGAATCTGAGGGTGCAAAAAAATCAAAATATTGAGAAAATCGCCTTTAAAGTTGTCCAATTGAAGTCCTTAGCATAGCATATTACTCACAAAAATAAAGTTTTGATACATTTACGGTGGGAAATTTACAAAATATCTTCATGGAACATGATCTTTACTTCATATCCTAATGATTTTTGGCATAAAAGAAAAATGGCAAATTTTGACCCATACGATGTATTTTTGGCTTTTATTACAAATGTTCTTGTGCTACTTCTGACTGGTTTTGTGATCCAGGGTCACGAATGTGTACTTTGAGCGTAAAACTAATTAATGTGAACAGAAATCCAAGACAGAATTATATTGTCCTGGTAGAAAGTCAACACATAGAAACATACAAAATGAATGCACAAAAAAAATTGTTAATTGCAGAAATAAAATAATAAGAGGGATCTGAATGTAAATAATTTATAAACATCATGTTGTTAGGAATGTGGTTGTCAAATGAGCATGGGCAATGAGGTAGGTTTTGTACAGAAAGTTAAAGATATATATATATGAAATAAGATGTAACAAATGCTGAGAATGTAAAGGTGGAAATGTAAGAGCTTTTAAGTCATGGGTTCAACTATCTTCTGCTCATAAAACGTATAGACTGAGTGCAATCTAATTGCTTTGAATAAAAGTGTCTGCCAAATGCATAATGTAAATTTAAAGGTAGACACACGAATTAACATATTGCACTTATTTTCGCACCTTAATGGAGATGTTGCTGTGTCAGGAGACCACATTTGCTAATGTTAACTGTTTATGGGAGACATCTTTTTTTCTGTAGGAAAAGCTGGTCTTATGTGGGTTTTGGTGGCTCAGAAAGCAAGTTCAACATGGTTTTGCTGTCGGAATGTGGGGTCAGTGATGATTTATTTAGTTCGATTCATTAAAGGAACACTTCACCCAAACATAAACATTCTGTCTTCATTCACTTACCCTCAAGTTGTTTTAAATCTGTATGAATTTCTTTGTTCTGATGAACACAGAGAAATATATTTGGAAGAATGTAGGAGAACAAATAGTTATGTGGTACTTTTGACTACCATTGTAATTTTTCTTACTATGGTAGTGTAGTCCAAGAACTATTTGGTTACAAGCATTCTTCCAAATAAAGTATGATGACAGAATTTTAATTTTTGGGTGAACTGCCCCTTGAAATCCATTCCACAGAATGTTTTAGACTTTTCCTCAGAATTAGAGCACATAATATGAACAAATCAGAAAGTCCCGTCTGGGCTTAAATATAGCTGTTTGAAATTGTTAGTCATTCTTCAAACCTTGAAACTTGTGTGTGAATTAGCAGCAAAGAAGCAACAAATGCCAATCTGAATTAGAATATGTGCCAGAGAGTTGCAGACATTAGCAAGACTTGTTAGGTAAGAAGAGTCATACAGACTGGAAGAATCTATCTTACTGATAACGTGGCTTGATTTGATATCTTAGAAATAAAACATTCTTCAAAGAAACTTTAAAAAATATGCTACTGAATAAAAACTATAAGTAAGCCTTAATAAATATATTAAAAATAATGATATTTAGTATTATTAATAATTCATATTCATGTTATTATAGTTATTAATTAATATTTAAATATTTTATTTAATCATATATTTCAAAATTAAACTTGGTAATCTACTAAACATCCCATCATTTTGACCCTCTTAAACTGCAGAAATTTTAGTGACATATTAATGTACACTTATTATTTTAGGAGTAAGCAATGACACATCCTTTTTTAGTTTTAAAGGACATAAACGTTAGACTCTTCCCTCCTTCTCCATGAGTCTCCTCCTCTGTCTGCCTCTCCCTCTCTTTCTCTCCCCCTCTCCACCCCAGGGCTCCAGTCATAGGGGAGAATGTGTGGCTGGGAGATAAAGAGGCTTGTCGCACCCCTTTGATAGCCATTCGCCGATAAGATCTAGCTGCTGTCCATCAGGCTAGCTCATAGAGCTGGCTGTCAGTGGTGTCCTAGGAAATTTGTCAGACGCACGAGCCTGTCATATCGCTGACATTCCATAAAGAGCATCTACACAAACAGGTCTTTGGTAGGATTCATTACCCTCTGATAGCTGCTGAATGAAAGGACGAGGCTTCAGAATAATGAGCCCAGTATTGTTTTTAGCAAGAAAATAGAGCAGACAACAATATTTGGAGCATTTGATTTTGACAAACCTTGTCTATTTAAAGAGTACATTCCACGAGATCATCAAAATGACATTGCATGCAGTGTGTAATGTTGCCGTGTTTGAAAGTAAGCAGTCTGCCAAGTTGTAAATCCGAATAAGTTATTGGCTTAGAAAAAAAGGAGTCGACTCTGAATCACACAAACGAGTCGAGACCTAGTCTGATTCTCTGTATCTACGTCACCAGAAATAGTCCCCGCACATCACATCAGACTAGACCATCTGACCAATCACATCAGACTATGCTAGCAGAAAGGTGGGGATTAGACAGATGAATCGCAGAACGAATCATTTGAGAATCAGTCAAGAAGTAAGGTAATAAAAACTGTTTATTATTACGAAATAATAGTGTTTTTACAGCATGTATGTACATAAACCTGTTGTCGGACACTCCATAAACCAAAGTAGGCCCTTAAAAATCACAAGCTATTTACTCTTTAAACAATAGACTGCCTGGGGTCTAAAAGATCTTTAAGACCCTTTAAATATATAACATATGTAATATTTAAGGATAAGGATGGTACTTCATACATTTTCTGGTATACTGAGAAGTAATTAAGTTTAAAGTTAAAATCTATGGATTTTCGCATGCTAAGGTTTCCTGATTGGTTCAAACACGGGGAGATGTTAATGTAAAATAATTGTATATGCCATTATAGATTAATAAACAGTTTGCATGACACTCAAAAAAAATATTAGTTTTTATACATGACACATTTTTATTTTATTTTTATACATGACAATAAACAAAAGATCAAAAAACTCTATGCATTTGGTGAAAACCTACTTCAGGAAAAGATTCCCAAAACAATTCACACATATTGTATTCATATTAATCATGCATTTTATCACATGAGCACTTTTTGAGGTCAAACATCTAATTAATTTAATATAAATGATCCTGAGTTGAATAAGGCTTTGTACTTCTGTCTATTTACTTTTTCCCCCTAAATAGAATTGTTGGAAATTATTTAAATATTGAATAAAATCTTTTTTTAATAATCATCTAATGTTAGCCATAGACTTTACCATGTATTCATGTGAGCAACTATATTAATAAAATCAATGCAGTGAGGCTTATGCAGTCGTTTTAGTGTTTTGTTTGAAGCTATGTAAAAATGAAAGCTTTTATAAATGGATTAGGAGCGCCATGAAACATTTGTAGCAATTACAGTATATTTAACCTCATGCCTTGAGCACCTTAATACTCATGTTCACCTCTGCAGCACAAAAATACTTTTTTCAAAATATTAATATTGACTATATTTGTACATTGCATTGTGAGCTCTAGGACTTCTAACAGTGGGACATTCTGATGGGATCAAAGTCCCTAAGTCATCCCTCTCTGCGGACATATTTGCGACTCCTCTGGGACAAGACTTAAGTCCTATCTACTAGAATGGTGGAGGACACAATGAAAGGTCACAATGAAACAAAATATTTATGACCAACAATTAAACATGACATTAACGGTACCATAAATTGTTTCTTAAACTCAAATTAAAAACGTTGATCCAGGTTTCTTAAGCTACTGTGCATGTGCAAAGGTTTCCATTCAGTACAGAGCCCCTACCCCAGATAATCATGAATCTAGATGGGCTTTTTTTACTCTTTTAAGACAGGACTGTCATTCATATTAGATTAAGTGTAATAGAACTGTGGATTTTTGTTCAAATCTATCATCTTTTACCGGATTGCACATATAGGAAATGCATGTTCTTCCATCATATCATTTATTTCTTAAATGTAAATGAGAGAAGGATAAACATTAAGATAATTATTTTAAATATAAGCATTCAGATCACATTTTTCATTCATCTGTCATCTGTTTTTCAAACCTAACTTTAACCTTCATGTCAACTTACTCTTTTCTTTCAGTTCATGTACAGCAAGAAAACAACGTAGCTGTCTGTCACTTCAAGACCAGGCTTTGCTTTGTCTAATATCACAAGGCCAGTCTCGACAATAAACCCATCAACTTTTGTATTTTCACTTTCTGCATTCCTAAAATGTAACATCTCAAACCATATTCTCAAATGTTGTCTGCATTTCCAATCTCTTATGTAAGAGAGCTTTTTATTCTGTCCCACCATTGTTTTAATGATCCCCAGGGGCAAAATGCCTCAACACCATAACCTTTAATTGAAGCACAATTAGGACTTGCTACCAGATGTCTGTTCTTCTACCTAAAGTGAGCAACAGATGAGGATAATAGCGTAGGAAGTGGACGCATTTAGAGGCAACTGATAACACAGCAGGTGCACCCTCATCTGAGTCGCCATCAAATCAATGTACTGGGCTGCCTACCGCAGAGCGACGCTCTTGTTAGCTGGGGAAAGTGATTGGAAGGACTTCTCTAAATCTCGCGGGAGAGCCATGCGGCCCTCAGATAAGTTTCACTCGGCGTCTCTTTCTGTTAATTACATGCTCCCTTGAGACCCCACAAAATGCAAGCCTCATTTTATATAGGAACATTCATCACGAGTCAGTGTTGCAGTTGCTTTTTTCTCTGTCACCTGTTACTTTTTTGTGCTTTTCATCATTGTGTTATTCATTGTGTAATACTCATGTCTCTTAAATCTTTATTCCTTGCTCTTATTCAGGCTGTCATGTCAACGAATGACTGTAAATGCCCCTTTCATCCTGTTTCATTCCATTCATGTTTCTCATGGCACAAAGCACTGTAATTATTACCAATGCATAATGCAACAGATCTTAGAATTATGCATGGAAATTACAAAGGATAAAAGTTGTTATAGGTACTGTAATTGGTTTCAGCTGTTTTGCCTCTGCCATTTTGCCAACTTCAAAACCTCCAAATGTCAGCAAGTCCAAATGCAAAAAATGATGTACAGATAGAAAATATTTTTGATTGGCTAGTTCTTATTTGTTTTTAGACTTACCAAAACGTATGAGTCACTCTTTTTTCATGTTTAGTAATGCGTGTGAGATAATATGGACATTTTATACATAACATTTATAATAATAATAGCTTACAGCACAAGATTTCTAATTCATATTTTAAGTTAAAAGAGCAATGTAGATTTTAGCAGCATCTAGCGGTGAGATTGTGAACTGCAACCAACGGCTCACTCCATCACTCACCCCTCCCTTTCAGAACGCTGCGGTGGCTGAAACAGGACAAAGATGTCGTCACGCTTTCGCTTCTTAGCCGAAAGAGATAACATATTTACGAAACACGCTCTGTAGAGCAGTTTGTCTGTTTATGGATACTGTAGAAACATGGTGAATTACATGTAAGGTGACCCGCGGTGTATATAGATAGAAATAACTAAGTCTAAGGTAATGAAAACATAACGCTTCATTATGTAAAGTCTTTATACACCTCTGAAGACATATTATATTTCATTTCTATCAATTGATCCTCCTTAATATTACACACAGCACCTTATAAGGATTTATACTGCTCTGAATTCCATTGAAAGTTTCTGATGTAATATATAAATAAATAAACTAATGGTGTCAGCATCACCTTGTAATACAAGACAGCAGATTTTAGATGTTTGTTTGATGAGCATAAGCATTCTAGATCAACACGTTGTCTCCCATAGCGAGCATGTTAATTGCCTCTGAGTCAATATGTTCATCCTCTCCTCTGTGCATGTGTTCTTCCTCATCTGAAGAGGTAAAGTGGGAAGCCATATGAATAGGACCCCAGGTACCCTGCCCACCGCTGTAATACATAATGATGAGTATATTGCTGCTTATACCAGCACCGAGGATTGCTGTGTGTTTTAATATAAAAAGCTAATGTGAAGCATCTTGTGATCTCTGCTGCAAACATCTATATTCAAACGCATAGATTAAACTCGTGTAAAGAAAGCTTTTCGACACGTGTTCAGGTTCTGCTTTTGCTTCTCAAAATATTTCTTCACCTTCTGCTTTACTCATCAGACTTCAGATGAGGCACAAAGTTTTCCAAAGTTTGCCTTTTTAAAGAAAGAATGAAAAAAATGAAAGGGACAAAAAAAAACTCTAGAAAAGCTGACTTTATTTCACCGAGCGTTTGGACTCGGGCAGAAACTCCTCCTGTCTAGACATTTTATGATGCTAAGAAAAACAAAGTCACAGTTAGACCTCATACATTTGAAGTCACCTAAAAACAATACTTCAAATCTTCCTGAATAATTCTCTGAAGCCCTGCTCTGCTTGTAACTAAAAAAATGTATTTGCTTATTTTGTGCAAAGTAACAATGTTAAAGGGGAATCTAAATGCTCTTGAGTTTAAACATATTGTAATATATGTATATAATATATACACGCTTGCTGTAAGCATCTAGTGATTATACATGTTTCAGTGCAAAGCGATGCTTAGTCATTCTATCACTTCATTAAGTTGTACCATGTCTAAAGCCTGCATGCCTAACACTTTAATTCTGAATGGACGTGAAATAATACACAGATTGAATGCCTTATTTGCTTTCTTTTTTGTTTTCACAGCCAAGGATTGAGAACTGTGATGTATGTCAAGGCTGAGACTTTAAAACTTAATTGCCAGGGTAATATATTTCTAATTCCCTGCCTGGGTAAATCACTGGCTGAGAATTGGATATTCATTTTCAGACTCTAAAGGAGGCAAAAAGTGAATTATGCTTCATAAGATGGATTACTGAACGGCAGGACAGTTGGTTTTATTGCTGTAAGCGAAAAAGACTTTTTTCCCTTTGTATAATTGATTAGTCCAAACTGCAAGCAGCGATGTCAACTGCAAAGGTGTGATTTTTTCTTTCTTTTTTTATAGACGGATTAGACCAATGTGAGTAGCTACCCGCCTGCATGCCGATTTGAATTGTTTATTTATTGATGCATACAGTAGATGCACTGAAGCTTGGATGGTTAGAGTGGGTTGTGGCTATGCAGCCGAAGCAGGGAAGAAAACCAGCAGGACAGGAAGTGTAATTCTGAATCCAATCTTGCTCGGAGGTTAGGACAAATGCACCATTCAAATATATCAAAATCTTAACCAAGGGTTTAGATAACTCAGATGAATGTGCGGAGGGCCTCTGCACTAGCTGCGCCAGCTTTGACAATAGATATTACTATGAAATTAACTTCAATTACTTCTGAAATGAAGGCAAAAGTTGTTATAGCAAAATCACAATGTGCTTGATGGAACTGCTACTTCATATTTAAACGGTTAACTTTTTAGTGTTTAAAATTGTTTTTAAACACTCTCATTATCTTCTATTGTTTGGACAAACAGTCATTCTCAGACTCATGTTATTGGTTGAGTCAATATGACCTTCAGCCCATCTAGACTACTTTAACACTTATTTAAATCCTAATTTATAGTCATATACTGAACCGATACTTATTTGAAAACTCAAAACACACAGTTCAAACACTGTATTATTGTTCGGTTGCAGTTTTATCGGTTCCCAGCATCTTTTCTGTCCTTACAGTTAATTCCTAGATATTTCAGATCAAGGCCTGCTGACATTTGGCCAGAGGATTTAGTGGAAAAAGAGCTTTATGCTGCAAGGCCCATTGAAAGACCTTGCTTGGTCACAGAGCACAGATCTAGGGTCAGTTCTGTGATCACAACAACCAATTTAAAGAATAGGAAGGGTTGCAGATACTAACTGGCAAAATGTCAGCCTTTGTAACGCCGGTTTAACTCCAATACTTTGAGTTGAGCTCAAGTTGCCGAAACACTGTACAGCCATAACAGTGATTTACATGGCACTATTGTTGCTTAAACACCAGTCTTTTCATTATTGATCAGCGGTTGGTCATAATTAAAACATGCATTAAATGTACTATAAAGACTTGTAAAGACTTTATATTCATATATAATTTCAAATCAGCTTTGTGGGTTGAGTAAAGAGAATAATGATTTATACATAAATGAGCTACTGCTTAAGACGTAGGGCACATGCAGTGTATTATTCATTTATTAAAATTAATGTTTCATGCCGTCTAGAGAGAGGTCAAAATTATTCAGCTCACATTGCTTTATTCATATAATTTTAAGCAACCGTTAAAGCTCAGCTGTATTCAAATGTTTTATTACAAATTATGCAGTTTTCAACAGGGTTTCACTATTGACAGCATGTTGATAAGAGGGAGGGAGGTAGATGAGCTACATGTCTGTCTTTTACCTTGTGAAGGCTGTCTGATTTTTATACTCATTCAGGAATTATAAATATATATATATATTTTTAAAGAAGTTAATAAAATATCCTTTTTAATAAATAGATTTTGATTAGGATCACACATTTGTATAAAATGGTAACTTAAGAATGATAGTTTTAATATTCTGTTTTTTTTTGCTAGAATAAATTCAGCTATCATTCAGGACACATGCAGCAAGTTCCTCAGTTTCTTCACGCTTTAAAATGACGCATTATCAATGTATGAGCAATTGTCTCGCTCTGCATATTCAGTGTTACACATGACCAGCTGACATTATGTGTTCAACATTCCACAGCATTATAAATGATAATTACTCTGAAAATTGTTTTGGGAAATATTCATCGATGTAAACATCTCTAAAATGAATCTTGTGCAGCAACGACTGATTCTCAGAAAGAATGTTTGTAGCATGAGAGCACTGACACCATGTCTTAGGTCTGAGTCTGTGGCTGTCCAGAGCTCTTGGTCTTGAGTGGCTCACTGACAGGGTTCCTGAAGATCAATGAAGCAGGACTGGAGATAGACTGGAGACAGGAGATAATTGGGCAGAACAGGACGTGGTGTGGCACCATGGCCGCCCAGGGGGCTTCAACACTAATCTATGGCTCCCGTGAGGGGAAAGACTGGGGAATGACTATCTCAAGCACTCCCATGCCACTGGCTCCTTTGGGAACCTCACACAGTCGCACAGAGTCCCCGTCTCTAAGCATCTGTCAGCCGTCAGCCTGACTTTTCTGCCGGCCACCAATTCTTTCCCGCTGTGACATCCGTGTTTATCATATCCTTTGACCTGTGGTGGTATCGTGAGGACAGGGATCAGGTACTAGATGCTGACTTGATAACTAGGGGGTGGAGAAAGTTATTTCCTTTATTTAGTGGCATGTTGACATGTATTCAAATGTAGCACTTTTGTAGAATCAGTTTTGATTTCTTTAAGAGATTAAAAGAAAATGATATTATTATTTATGCCACAGTCAGTAAAAACCAGGCTAAAGTCTCAAACTTTTTTTTGAGATAATGAGCATCAAAGTTTGATTTCAGTCATTCATTTCACTTTGATTTCAATCTTTGACATGACCTTACTTAGTATATATATTAAATATGTAAAGGTTACTTTTTACAGAATTTGTTTATATGATTTTATGTTGAAAACAGAAAACAAAATTAGGGGTCACTTACATTTTTTCGTTTCCTTTTTCATTTACTAATTTACACACTATGTCCACAGCTTTATTTGTATAATTATATGTAAATGATCTGGCTGTATGAATGTACTGTAACATATTTGTTATGCCAAAGAAATTGAGAAAGAGACGCCAAAGTCATTGAAAGCCCGAGGGAGTTATGAGAATGAAAATTAATGTCCATTATTAACAAGCTTCTTGTTGGTTATTTTCAATAGACGTCTGGTGAAATTCAATCAGACCCCTGCTGCAGCTCTTTGGAAAATTAAATGAATGCATATTTCCAGCTAAACTAGAAACCCAACAAAACATAGAAAGATGACACAATGGGATGAAACCAAATGCACATTTATGCTCATCTGAATTCAGAATTGTCATTTTGTATTTCTGTGTAATTGATTTTATCCAGACTTGACACTCCGAGGCATGGGACTGCAGATCTCAGCTGCAACCTGTGGGAATCCTGAGTTCTTTGTGACATCTCAATTCAAAGATACACCATTTGGATTTGAAAGTGTGGCCAATGTTTCTGTCAGGCCACCCAGACCCCCTCAGCATGTGGAATATTTATCAGGGAACATTTTGCATTTGTATGAAATCAACAGAGGAGACGCCTGATGAATGTATGTATGTGCTGGCTCCACTAATTCACAACTGTTGGTTGGTTCCCTCTGTCACATAGCTTTCAGGAATGGGTTCGAATTTTAAATATCCTCTCTGGGCCAGAAGCTTCCTGATTGACGGGTGTCATACTTTCTCGCTCTCTCTTTCCACCAGGTTTTTGTTTCGTTACATACGTTGCGTATTATTTTTAAAAGCAAGCGTGGTTATAATCAATGCAGATTGTATAATATTGTAGGTATATGCGATGTAAATCATATCACAAGATGCAGTAGACCTTATTAACTTTTCACTTCCTGTTTACCTGATTTTTGAATTTTAATTATATAATTACAGCAAAATGGCTGAGAGGTTCCAAAACACAAAACTGTTACGGTAGACTTGCATTGTTAATGTAATCAACTCCTCCCAAAAAATAATGCCTGCTGCATTCTCAACACTAGGCAACACTTCATAATTTCTTCATTTTTGAATAGAGTTTCTTGTTGTGATGGAAAACAAAATGTTAGGATTGTCTTTGCATGTGCTTTAATGTTATTGCCAGACTCTTGCTGCCTATGTACCGATGAGATTACACCCTGGTCTCTCTGAGATTCAGAAAATTAGATTTTGAAAGACCCTAAATTTAAACCGCATAAACTGACATGTGAGTGAGAAGAATATAAGTGAGCTACAGGACAACCAAAAAACATACTTAAATCCATATGTGCAAAAAACGTATTGCTTAAAGTGAATGTCATCATTCACTCCCCCTCTTCTCATTTGAAACCTTTGGCTAAACACAAAAGAAGATATTTTGAAGAAAGTTGGTAAACGAACAGCAGCAGTACCCATTCACTTCTATTGTATGGACACAAAACCAATACAAGTGAATGGGTGCCAGTTACCAACATTTTTTTGTGTTCTGTGGAAGAAAGAAAATCATACAGGTTTGAAATGACAAGAGGGTGAATAAATGATCATTTTTGGGTGAACTATCACTTTAAAACAAACAAAAATCAACTCAGATGTAATAGTAACATACTTCTCCCCTGTTAAAAAAGATCAGCGTTGCTTTATTCCAGCATGTGTTATTTTTAGATATAGGTAATTGATTAACTATTTTCACCAGCAAGAGAGTTCCCTGTAAACTAGTTACCCACCCCCCTTTTATGCTGGAGAACAGCATGGCAATGCTGGTCCACCAGGTAGACCAAAACAGCATGAAACAGCATTAAAATTCATGCTGATCTATCCTTGTCTTTTCAGTAAAATAAAAAATGTACTTTTCCTCGAACACAAGCTGCCCTGAAACTGTAAGATCTTCCTGCGCTGCATTTGTGTCACCAAAGGAGCTGAATCAAGCTGAACTTCCATATGCTTATATCACATCTTCCTACAGTCGTCCACGTGGCTATTTATAGTGCCACACTAATTTACTGCACATGGGACTCTAAGGGCCACGAAGCTGCTCCTTTCCTCAAGCAACTCCATTGCATGTGGCTTCAGCTCTTTTATTGGTTTCCAGTCCGCCCTGCTTTTGCTAGAGGAATTATGAGGCGTTCATGGATGGAAGCCCAGTTCCAGGCAATGGCACTGCACAGACTTCAGTGTGTGTGTGTATGGAAAATGTGAGCGATGTTCGCAAAGTATAGAAAAGACAGAGAAACGCAGGGGAAGTGGTTAATCCCAAAAAAGACTTTGGCCAGCCTTTAATGTTCAGATGACATGCAGAGGTTGTGGGAGAGCTTGCTGCCAGTCCATATCAACATATTGCTCTGCCCTTAGGACCGATGAGGTGGTGTTTCAGTCAGAATGTCTGCGTTAACCAAAGTCCCCTCAAATGATCCTTCACGACAGATTCGTAAACTGAATAAGGAGAAAAGAACTTTCAGATCTTGGTACGGGTGTCTTGCCTTTTTTGTTTTGTCTTTTGGTTAATTTGAGAAGCAAATACGAAAGGTTGCTGAACAGACAAACCCTAGAATGATGACAGATCAGATCTTTGCATTCTTTTACATTGGAGAATACACTCGTTCCTTACTCCCATTACCATTTCACCCTTCTGGGACTCAACATCTGGAACTGATCCTCTAAATGCTTGCAAAATTGAGCACCAACCATTAACACACACACACTTTTAGTTTCTATTCAAATTAATTTAAAAACAGCAGTGATTGACACACACTTATTTATATCTTAAAAATATTCTTGTTCCTCTTTTTTCTTTATTAATCTGAACACACACACACACAGTCTAGACAGGAAGCATTAAACATTGATTAAACATTGAGAATAAATGAACCAAGCATACTTGAATATCATTCAGGGAAA
This sequence comes from Oreonectes daqikongensis, assembly GCA_026939265.1. NCBI lineage: Eukaryota > Metazoa > Chordata > Actinopteri > Cypriniformes > Nemacheilidae > Oreonectes > Oreonectes daqikongensis. The sequence continues at coordinate 3,057,874 of JAOTQM010000343.1, read as the reverse complement.
CTTTACAGTGCTTTAGCCTTTGTTAGTTTCAAGGATGCAATCCATTTACAGTCTCTGTGGGGAAAAGTATTTAAAGAGCCCATTACATCAATGTTTAGGTTTTGTGGTTCTTAGTCAATGTACAATAGTTTAATATGCTACTGTACTCATACTTTGTAAAGCCTGTCAGTTACTTAAAGGAGTAGCCATTGAGAAAGTATTTTTCCATTCATTTTTTCCATAAGAGGAAACCAACCGGTTAATATTTATATTTATGTATGTTCTAAAATATTGACAGAACTGTATGTGAAATCGGGTTTAGGGTTTAATGCTTGAATATTAGTCAGACTAAAATCGTAAAGACATCCAACACATTTTCCCATCAATGCTAATTGTGTAATGCAAAGTCTCTTTTGACCTCTATTGAACAAAAGCTCATCTTTTGTTATACTTGCAATAATATATACAATGCCTATATACAGTATGTGTGCACATACACCGATCAGGCATAACATTATGACCCCTTCCTAATTTTGTGTTGGTCCCGCTTTTGCAGCCCCATACAGAACAAACTGTGTGCACTGTGTATTCTGATACCTTTCTATCAGAACCAGCATTAACTTCTCATCTGTTGGATTGGACCACACAGGTCAGCATTCACTCCCCACATGCATCAATGAGCCTTGGACACCCATGACTCCACTGTTCCTTCCTTGGACCACTTTTGATAGATACTGACCACTGCACACTGGGAACATCCACAACAGCTGCAGTTTTGGAGATGCTCTGACCCAGTCGTCTAGCCATTACAATTTGGCCCTTGTCAAACTCGCTCTAACCGTGCGTTCAAACCACCAACGGCGAGAGCGTCAAAGTCGCCGGAAGTCATTCACTTTCAATGTGAGCCGGCGGCGAGCAGTGGCGTAGAGCGGCGCGTCTTGGCCGTTGAGGGCGTCGAGGAGAGTTGAAATCAGGTCAACTTTATGGTAATAAGCTATGACGCGGTTTGGCGGCAACCAATCGGAATGTACAAGTTCACCGCTTGAGAGGATTCTACAGAACGCAGCCCTGTAAACTTGGGTTCCGACCACATAAGTTCCCGATGGAGGAGATGTTAATAACTGCTGTGGCGGGTTTCCCCATTATCTAGACTAGCACTTAACCATGACAAAAGCCACAGCACACAAATGGCTTTTAATTGGTTTATTTCGTTAGCAAACATGTAACTACAAATAAAGTTCTTTCTACTGATCAATTTCTTCCTTTTACATTTAAAATATTTAATGAGGTTAACTTATAACCCTCCTTGTGGTCAGTCTGCACAAGATCAACAAGCTTGTTTGATTTGCGGCCCTTTTAAATACAAGAGAAGCATTCGATCTACGTCACAGTGTCAGAGCGTCCACGAATCTTTCTACCAGCGTTGTTGGCAGTGCGGCCAGAGCGATTTCTGACGTCTGCGTTCTAAACGTACAGTAATCCTTACGCTTACAAATTTTTCATGCTTCTAACACATCGACTTTCAGGACAAAATGTTCACTTCCTGCCTAATATATCCCACCCACTAATAGGTGCCATGATGAAGAGATAATCAGTGTTATTCACTTCACCTGTCAGTAGTCATAATGTTATGCCTGATCGGTGTATGTATATGTATATATATATATATATATATAGATGTATACTTATACATCAACCATAAACAAATCTCTTGTGTAGCATATGTTAATGTATTGTACTGTTGACTCTACTGTCAGCTGTCTGTGTATTTATGTACATTCTTATTGTTTATGCATATTTCATATTGTATATATTGTTTACCTTTGTAAAGTGTATTGTTTATTATATTCTTAAACGTGCAATGTCCGAAACATGCACCTAAGCTTTTCACACACCATTTAGCTGTAAATGCTGTAGTGAAAATAAAAGTGAGTTGAGTTGATATGTGTGTGTTGTTTCATTAGCTTCTCTCTTTCATATTTCTTTTATCATTATATCTCATTCTATATGTGTTTAACATGACCTATTTTTTTTTTTTTTTTTGTCAGATATGGTGACCCATACCCGAAATGTGACCTCTGCATTTAACCCAACCAGTGAATAGTGAACACACACACTTCAAGTCGTGAACACACATACACCTTGAACCGTGAACACAAACACCGTGAACCGTGAACACCGTGAACACAAAACATGTTTTTGCTTTGATGTGATGCGAATAGTATAAAGCTGTATGAAAATAAATTTGACCTGGCTTGAAACAAGAATTATTATATAACTTTAAAGCTGTAAGATCTTTAAATATCTTTAAAAAATAAAACCATTTAACTTATTTTTATTTATTTTTAATCTTTTTGAATGGAAATGTACAATTGTCTGTGCCCACAAGTCTTTATTATTTGCCTTCAACTTGAGTTACAAAAAATCCCCAATTATTGTTTGACTTCAAAAAAGCACTTTTCCATAACTCTTACATATTTATTTTTTTTAGATCATTCGTCTAAGATGACAGTAATGTTTAGTCAACAAACACCACTGCGCTGCCGATGAAAACTGACAAATGATCAACGGATTACTAAATCTTTCCTCTGTACACCAACACACAAGATTATTCCCAGCGTGAGTCTTGTAATCACTCTGTTACCAGGCAAAATAAACCCTAGCAGGCCCTGGAGCAAATGCCTTTTCTGTTCTGCTGAAGCCAAAGCACTACAGTGTCCTTTGTTGACTGTTCCAAACCTCCTGCGGTCATTGCACAAGACAGCCTTCCTCTCTGCCCTTGGTCACCTTGGCTCTAATCAGCATAAAAGCTCCCTAAGAACTCAAAGATGAAGAGAATTGGGCTAAATTGCACAGGTAATGACATTGTTTTCGCTAAGATACTTAGGGGAACCGGCGCCGCAGCGACCTGAATCTATACCAGAATCATTACGTGATCTTTAATGTAATCAGTGGACCCTTCCTTGGCGGGCTTGAGTTCCATCGCTGCTCTGATGAGAGTGAAACAGGGAAAGTGGCTTTATGTCCTACCCTCCCGAATTACTCTCCAGAGGCTGCAGAAATAAACGCAGGGCTGTATAGCCATGTCTTTTCAATGAGGCGCACCAATCTTATTACTATGGAAAACAAATTCTGAGAGAGCAATGCAATATGCATTGATACCAGACTAAAACATGGACATACCATGGAGACACATAACACAGAGCTGCTACTTTTGGTCGCAGCAAGGGGAATAAAGCAGAAGCAATGGTTATTTAACACCACCTTTTCTAACTTATATCCAAATGAAAGAACGGCCTCCTTATTTACTGTGCCATTTAAATAGCAGTGCAGATAGGTGAGAGAGTCAGTTAAATAACATCTATTCCATACTGACAACCATAATGATGTTGCTTTTTAAAAATTTAATGACTTTAATATTTTATATGGCACAATATGCTGCTGAAATGTTTTCTTTAGAAAAATTATACAGCTCTTTATAGATTATGTTGTGTGAAACATTGGACACTTTCTCTTTATGGTCACAGCTTTCTCTTTTCTGTATACTGATTAAAAATGTCTCCCGGTGGCTTGTGATATGCATGGTCTGTCTAATGTGTTGCTCTGTTCTATACTTAGAGTCAAGGTAACAGTCTCTTTTTTCCTGTGCGAATCAACATGTCCAGCTACCAGGCTGAACTGAATGTAAAGCATCCATCCGTAACATTTGTTTGATGATGTTCTCTGCTCTGTATATTTTATAATTACATGTATTTTGTAAAGGAAAAATCATTTACTCAACCTTGAGATGATCCAAATCTGCATAAATGTCTTTGTTGTGATGAAGATATTTGGAAGAATGCTTGTAACCAAACAGTTCTTGGCCACCATTGACTACCAAAGTACAAAAATTACAATAAAGTTTGCTTTCCTACATTCTTCAAAATATCTTCTGTGTTTAACAGAACAAAACATTTATAAAGCAATTTTTCCTACTATGGTAGTCAAAGGCATTCTTCCAAATATCTTTCTGTTCATCAGAACCAAGACATTTATACAGAACAACTTGAGGATGAGTAAAAGAGGACAGAATTTTCATTTTTGGGTGAACTGTTCCTTTAATAAGAAGTCATGTTAGCATTTCGCATGCGCTTCACAGAGGACATTTTTGCAGTTAATTTGTAAAACATTTGTGATAACCACACTGATCAGGCGGTTGTAAAATCATGCAGTTTGTCTTTTTTCACGTGTGTGCGTAATACGTCATATGACTTTGTTTCAAGCTGTAAATAGCTCTACCCATGAGACCTGGGACGGGCTAAAGTGGCTTCCTTCACATCGTGAAATAATTACTACGGTTCAAAACGGTATGAGATTTGATTGCATGTTTAGTATGTTATTCCACTGAGACGCACTATGTAATTTAGAAACTGATGACAATATTGCTTTCTCCTTAGAGGAGAAAAAGAACATTTGTGTCTTCATTTTTTTACTTTCTCTTTCTCATTTTTTCATGATGCTGACCCAGAAACAACCCTTCACACATTTCAATGTATTTCAAAATAATTTAATTTGCAGCACTGATTATTATCCACAACCTGGTGGTATCTGGTGACCGTGTGGGAATGCTTGTGAACTATCACCCATGTCCACCCACTTGTGTCCAAATAACATGCTGGTGTGATCAAAGGCATGTCAACTCACATGAGAAGCACTCTGAAGTGAAGAGTGAGTTCTGCTCTAATTAATGTCAGAATGTAAAACGTGGGACATTTGGTCAAATCTTCGTGCCTTATCTCTCAACAGCACCAACTTGATTGCCCCCGCCACCCTCCACGAACCCATCAGATGAGTGATTCCACCCAGCACCCCATAGTGTGTATATCCTGCATATGGAGGGGGGCCGTCTGCAGACCGTGGGGGACAAAGCTGTATTGGTGAAAGAGAGGTGTTTTCAAAGCTCACTGAAGCAGCGATGCATTTCCCCCCTGGTTAGCTGAGTTTGGAGAGCCCCTGTAAACAATGGCAGGGGGCCATCATACATGCCCTCTGAGGACCAGCCACCGAGATAATCATCTGCTAGTGATGACGGGACCATTACCAGACTGCCTTTATTCTCCTGCTTCAATACACAGCTTTATATGTTTCCATCTCCAAAACCAGCCTATCCTTGTTATAACTTTATAACAAACTGGTGAGTTTATACACATTCTTCATTTTAACTGCAAATATGTACTTCTATACCGCATTGTATCAAACACGGTGTGCCGTCGTGCATTATGTTTGATGTGGAACCGTTTGCGCTGAGAAAACAAAAAAATGTAAGTTGAATCTGGAAAACATATAAAGACTGTCAGACCTAATTGTGCTCCGTCTTTGATCTGCCGCGGCTATCGAATCTCAACATTTCAAGCAGCGTGTGAAAGTTTGATATTGCTCAGAATGGATCACTTTTGCTCGAGGCGGTACACTCGCACTGCATGCAAATGCCCGGGCCGTCAATAACTCTGTGCAGCACATCTCATGTGGCACAAGCAATATCCCAAATTACTCCATGCAGAATTCTTAACATCTCAATGTGTTGAAATCTCCAGTCATCAGGAAAAATGATTTATTCCGAAAAAACGTAGTTCAAGCGAGAGCACGCGCACATTTCAGCACCCTCACAAACAGATACATCCTACTCAGGCTAATAAGCACAGCGCGGGGTGTAGTAAGCGTTGTGCGCAAAGTTCAAAATCCATCTACCTACAGGGGGTGGGTAAGGGACAGAGCGGTCTCTAGATTCATAGCTCTTTTCCTCTTTTACACTCTGACTTATTGATAGCTCTAATGCGCCTTGCAGGGTCTGTGTTTTATTTCAGGAGCCACCGCTTTCCTGCCTCTTCTCTTTAATTTTTCATCTCAAGCAGAGAGCCTGTTTCCAGTCCATAATGTACATGTCTTATTAATGTGAGGTTTTCACAACACGGTTGTAATTGTGAGAAATGTGGCCATTCCGTCCCATCCTCCAGACCGCTTTCTTATGCCTGCTCATCCAGGCTGTGAGAGGCCAGTGGAGGATGCCGGGTGAGCCTCGTGTGTGCTATGACCTGGTTACAGATTAAATCCGAGTTTGACCTGTGGGTCCCATAACAGGTATCTACTGATGTGACTTGTAACATAATGGCATGTGTAAGAGAATAAAGGAGGAGAATTGAGGGGCCATTTAGAGTTTGTTTTATTCCTCCTTCAAAACTGGCAATGCAGTACTTTAAAGTGATAGTTCACCCAAAAATCATTATTATTCATTATTTACTCACTCTCTTGTCATTTCAAACCTGTATGACTTTCTCTCTTATGCAGAACACAAAAGAAAATATTTTGAAGAATTTTGGTAACCGAACAATAGTGGTACCCATTCACTTGCATTGGTTTTGTGTCCCTACAATAGAAGGGAACAAACCGCTGTTGTTCGGTTACCAACATTCTTCTTTTCTGCAGGAGAACAAAAGTTATACAGGTTTGAAATGACAAGAGGGTTAGTAAATGATAAAAGAATTTACATTTTTTTGATAAACTATCCCATTACTTTTCTGTGTAAAGATATTCCGTGAAATATTCCAGTCATCGCTGTTTTGCTTTGTTTTCTGTGTTTTTATACGCTGACTTTGTGCTGCTGGGGCGGTTGTGTTTTCCGCAGCTGTAATTAATGATTTTCTCATCTGACTGAACCTGGCATTTGTGGGACACCACCCATCTCCTGTGAGACCCAGTGCTAAGCAGCCTCGCATTAAAGTCCCGATTTAGATCCTTCAGTTGCCTTGATGGCGTGCTAACAACACAGCACATATGTCTTCCGACACATAAACAACGATGCGACGCAGCATTTTCGTAACTTCTAATTTTAGCTGCTCTTGAGCGCTTTTCAAACAGTTCATATTTAAATAGTATGTTTACGCTCACCTCATCTAGAAATATGCGTGTCAATTTATCTTTTTCCTATAGACAAACCAGAGGAAGGGAGGCACGGCCATTAAGCCTGAACGGTCGATGACAGGAGAGTCTGTGTGGCTGCTCAGAGGCAGTATCAGTCAAGACTAATGTCACGCTGATCTTAGTGATAAATGTTGCAGTTTCACCTACTCCAAATGATGATGTGGGTAAGAAGTCATTTTTCAAAAAGCACACAGCTGTTTCTTCTGCCCTGATCTGAGAAGTGCGAGTGTTAATCCTCCTGTCACAATGCTTGTGCGCAGCTGCTTGACAAGACACGCTTTTGTACTTGTGTGTAAAGACAAAGATAACAGTTGATACATCAGAGTTAATTGGCTTAAAGGGTGTTTGAATCAGCCATCAAATTGTTGTAGTACAGTACATTTTCAATCACTCAGCCTACAGAGATTTTTTGTCTTGTATATATGGTTTTATTAGACGCACACGTCTGTGTAACCGATCCTACTCACGCCTGCTCCAGGCGGGCCTCGAACCGGGTCGGTCCGGCATGGGAGGTTTACACACTGCACAGCTCTTCACTTGCTGGCCTCCTATATCTGGCCCGAAGTTAACTTCCGGTCTGTGTTTGTTGATCGGTCTGGCTAGTGGCTAATAATTTAACTATGTATACTATAAATAAATAGATAAATGTGTTTTGCAAACATAAATAGACAAAAATAATGTAGATTTTATTTTAAATATGTAACCACAATTCCAGTTAAACTAAACTAGTTAAATGCAACCACATGTTATTAATATTGGACTGATGTGTTAGTTGAATGTTCCTCTTACTAAAGTGCAAAAATAGCAGTGAAATATTAAAAGGCATATTTGTGTGTCAGACAAATCTACTGAATCAGCAAGTTATCAGCAAGCTATCTGTAAAAACAAAGTGTGACCTTGTTGCCTTAAGTTCATCTTATCTGAATAGCATGAACTATGTTACTAAAGAAGATATTATCGGGACTTTATATATATATTTATTTATTAAAAAAAGCTTAGACTGTGTCAAGATCACCTGTCTCTCCAAAGTTAGCTTCCTTAAAATGCATTTATGAAGTTGGCACATGATTCAGACACAGCTAATGATTCATTGGGCCATACCAATCTAGCTTTTCCAACAGACATTAAGCCTTGCCCGGACCACTGCTATCAGTGATTAGCACACACTTCTTATTCATCACATTAATGAACTGTTGGAACACATTTAGTCATAGTTCAGAATGAAAACACAATGACATTTTGTAAAAAAGCTATGAATGTGCCATTGCTACGTGCTAAATGTTTAATTGTAATTTCTGGATTCAACCCAGAACAATGCAATGTTCTCTTTATTCCAAATGCATGAATGTAATTCCACCCTATGGCAATTTTATGTTTCTGCCACAGATATGCACATGTTGAGAAGACGCTCAGTGAAGTTGACGGAGTGCTGTATTGTTTGGTCCAGATAAGGGATGGAGTCCTGGTTGCCGCACACGGTTTCTTTACTGGTCCAGGGGCCTAAGGGCAGCAGCTTTCATTAGCAACTCAGCATTACCTAAAATCCATGGAGAGCGAAGGGCATGGCAGCTCCAGAAAACTAGCCTGCCAGGCCACGATGCATGCTCACTTTTCAAGAATAGGATCCAGTGACTTGACTGTGGCAATCCCATTCTGCTTTCTTCCTGGACCTGTGAGGCCACCAGCATATATGCAAGACCGATCTCTTGAAGAGAGTGCTTCAAGGATTTGAAGGCAGCAGGGACAAGACACAATGAGGTGTTAAGTCTATCACTATGTATATCTAGCATAATATATATATATATATATATATATATATATATATACAGTATATATCGTATAAGTATTTATTCATAAACTGTTTACCTGGGCTGAGTGCACACTAAAACTAAGACTTACTCACTGATTTTCCCCCCATTATTTTTACTCAAATGCAACCAAAAGTTGAGTTTGTTGAATGAGTGCATTTTTTAACAGAAACTACTTAAAACATCTTCCTGATTTACTACTCTTTATTTATTTATTTATTTTTGTAAATGAGGCCCCCTTGTCTCCTCAGAGAAACCACTCTAAAGGCATCTGATACAAAGCAAGTCAAGTCAGCTTAATGAAGAGTATTCAATTAGTTTTGAAGCAGATCTGCATTTTCCAAGTGTCTTCTCAACTTTAAAATAATATACAGTAATATACATTTGACATTTACAAGTCATTATCAAAGCATTCAATGTATGTTTAAAGGTTAGTTACATTAATAAAAATGTATAAAAAAATTGCATGACATTAAATGTAAAGGATAATAAGAGTTAACACATTTACATTTACATTTATTCATTTGGCAGACGCTTTTATCCAAAGTGACTTACAATTGAGGAAAACAGCAAGCGATTCATCTAAGTAAGCAATATTCACGAGAAGTGCTAGTAATACAAAGTTTCAAATACAACGTCAAGATAGTATAACCAAGTATATAGAGAACATTAGGAAAGGAAAAATAGAGGTAGAAAGTTTTTTTCTTTTTTTTTATATTATGAGAGACAACTTAACACAACTCAAAACAGCAAAGACCAGTTGATAATCACTGATCACTAACGATTGTCAATTTTTGCTTATATTGTAAATATTTGCTAATTGTCACAGTTCTGTCTGTTCTCCTGCCTGTCTCCTGAGCTTCCTGAGCTGATGTAATGTTCTATGTGGTTTCTCCCATTGCGCTATTGAAAGTTCAAACCCTTTTTTGTGTTCCTGTTGGCAGAACCTTTACACTTATATTTATGAATCATATTAACAAACTATTATGCTAATTATGCCCATGTTAATTCACTTGGATTTCACTAAATAATTAAATATTGAGTTTGTAGTAAATGTAATCACTTTGCTTTAACATCTGTGTAGTACTCTGTGCGATGTTACTTGTGCTAGAAAAACAGTCAAAGAGATAAGACTCCCAGCTAGAAGGTGTATTATATCACTGCTCCACCTTGGTGAATTATTTATGTGACTCTGATGTATATCTTCCAAACAACAAAACATCTCTTTCAGAGTGCCTCTTTGCATGTGTCTCCATACGTCTTTATGCTTTGTAAATCAAAGGCTTAAAATGTTTGTGCCTTTTCTTATCAACTTCATACATCTACTTTATTTATCCTGCTAATTGAAGTCTTTTTACTGTGTTTTGATTAATATGTATATATGGCCACCCACAAAGCCCCTCTTTCTCTCATGTCTTTAAGGTAATCACATAATTCAATATTGATTATATTTCTGTTGACAAATGAGGTGTTCTATTTTTCTGAAAGTACTTCAATTTGTGCACCTGCAGAGTACATTGCTTGAAGGGGAAAACAAAGCTGTCTTTAAATAAAAATAAATAACAAGACAACACACTTGCTTTAGCGCAAAGTGCCAAGTAAGGGAGCAGAAAGCAAAAACACAAAAGGAAAAGAATGTGTATTTACCAAAATGTCAATGTATATCTACAGCACTCTAGTTTCCTAAAGGAGCATACCCTATAGAGCTATCAAAGCATTGATATGTTACTTTCTTGTTTCCACAAGATTGCCCATCAAATAAATGATTAATCCACAGCTGTATGCATGACACTTGCTTTGGACCTGATTTCCCCATGCATTTTTTATATTTATGAATATAACCACTGGGCAACCAGTCCTCAGAGCTGGACACATGGGAGCCTGTGTTCCATTAAACTGGTCCTCCTTCGTAAGCGCTATCTTTACCTTTGAAATTGAAGACAAAAAAATATAAATAAGTAAAGAAATAAGCGGAAAACAGTCTCTGTCTGTTTGTTTACTTCTCCAGAAGTGCTTGGAGAGTTAGAAAGCGCACAGAGGAATAAGAAAGAAATTGTCAGGAAAAATTTTATTCAGTTGAGACCTGCATATAAAATATCTTTTGGTTTTTGATCCTGGAGCTTAAAAACATATTTTTCTCTTTCAAGCAGGTCATGTCTAGTGTGGTCACACTATAAGGGAAAAAACATATTATTAGCATTTTTCTGTAGCAGCTGACAGAGCATTGTGTTAGCAGTGCAAAGGTCATGGGTTCGATCTCAGGAAACGCACACACTGATAAAAAATCTTGAATGCACAGTAACAAATGTAAGCATATGCACAGAAGAGAACACTGTGTTCTGATAGTATACTGTCATTCTTCTGTATCTATAAAAAATGCATCATACATACAGTATTTTTTTAATATATGCAGTAATTTGCATAGCTTTTTCACTACTTCCAATGCATATACAGTACATCCATGTATCAAATAAAGCTTTTAAAATATAAAAGTATGAGGAGTAAGATGAACACACAATGAACTTGAATACTTTGTTGCATATAGAATTATATCATGTTTGTAAAAAAACAAGAAAAACTGAACAATAAGTATTCGTTGTATAAATTATAGGCATTTGGAGTTGTTATCTCACATGAGACATAGGCCATACTACATGAGTTCAGACAAAATTAGACTGATAACAGACAAAAACAAATGCAGGGATTTGACAATATGTGCCAATCATTATACAGTATAGACAGTGACAAACACAAGTGTAAATGTATAAAAAAGAATCTTCAGTTCAGTCTTTGTGCTATCAACCTGAGGAAACCGGTGTAAAAAGACACAAGTTAGATAATTACCAAAAATAAGCAATTATCATAACAAAACATGTTAAAAAGTTTGAGATTATTCAAACGTGATGGGAAATGTCTCATCTGTGTAAAAGTTACGGTATTTGAAAGTCTGTGCATCAACATCACTGAGAGGAAACGACGTCATCTGCTGTTCATTTCAGATCGCGTCTTAAACTTGATGCGATAAATGTTAGATTGCGTAATATATTGGGGAAAATAACATTTACAATTCTCTCAGAAGACGAGAGTAAACAGTCGAGAAATGATCATTATTTCTCACGTGTACACTTTTGGACTACAAGCCATGAAAATTGTTGTTTATCGAAGCCCTTTACGTCGTGCACTTCTACTTCAAAATACAGGTATGGGACCACTTTTTCCAAATTTGCAAGATTGTCATTGTTACTGAAATTATGTTAGAAACACAGTGGTTTCGTAAATAAAACGTAAACGCATTGATCAAATAGTTTAAATGGAGTCTAAGATGTGTACCGTTAGCATGCTGCTAGCCACAGATTTCAGATGATAGCCTATATCCTGTCTGAATAGTGCTTGTTCCGGTGTTGGAACGCTCCCATACCTGATTATTTGAAACATGCTTTGCATTCTCAGGCCAAGTGATCGCTTCTGTTTCGCACACTTAACACAGCTTGATTTACAGTAGTGTAGGGCTGCTCGATTATGACAAAAATAATAATCACAATTATTTTGCCCAGTGTTGAGATCGCGATTATTTAACACGATTACTTTGGAAACGAACTTAATAAATAGATACATTATTAATAAATAAATAACGTATCAATTTAACACGGAATTCAACTTAATAAAAAGATAACTGAAATGTAAAAACAATTAAATAAAATATAAATCAAATAAATAATACAAAAATAAAAAACATAAATAAGACAATTCTTGCTAAATGTGGAATGCGACATAATACATGTTTTCCGATTATTTTGTTTTCATAATTGTTGGAAGCAAAAATTGAAATTGAAAATCGATTACGATTAATTGCGCAGCCCTAGTGTAGGTCACTGTTTGTTTACATATTTCATTTAGCATGCAGTGTTTCCAAGAACAACTCGGTTAACTGTTATTAGTTAACAAGTTTATTTGATCTTGATTAATTCATGATTTAAATTAAGGCACATACTGTAATGCTACATTTTATTGAAAGGCCAAATGCCATAGTTTTAGAGTGGTACCTGGGGGTGGCTAGTCAAGTTATAGCATCCACCTGAGTGGAAATTCTCTTATGCGTTAAATGTAATTACTGTTTTTATGGGACAGACAGTGTTTACATTTTAGTGGCAAAAGAGTATGCAAATGACCGTGAAGTGGCTGTTGTTGCCTAGATGCACATTGTGATTGTTAACAATACCACACATTAAAATACAACTCCTAGCATTTCATCTTTTCCCCATTCATTATTTCTTATATAATGTTTACTCCATAATTAATAAATGATATTAATTCAACCCCCTCATGCAGGGATGGATGCCACAAGTTTCTCTGTTTTATTGCTGTGCCATTAACAACAGTGGCACAAATTTCAAAGAATATACAGACACATAAAATCGGTTGCTTTTACTGGATGCCATTTAGAGAAAAAAATATTTTAAAGGTTTTGACATGTGAAAACAAAATTATACTGTATCTGAAGTTACTGTGATCACACAATCAGACTCGAAACATTTATAATATGCTTGGATAGTCCTTTTTGTAATAGAATTTTAAAGGAGTCATATCATGCTGATTGCTGAATCATTAATCTTTTAAAATAAAAGAGCTAGATGTGCCATGAAAACATACTGTAACTGTCAGAAGTAAAAATAACACATTCCCCCCGGCCCAATAGCAAAGATGCAAAGATGACTGGTCAACTTACAGCTTCACAGATCAATTGATATATGCATGGCACACAAAAGAAAAACGACTAACATTACGAGTGGACACACTGAGAAAAAAAGAATTAAATAATAAAAAATGTATGATATGACTCTTTTGTTATCTCTGTGAGTCAGCAGTTTGGTGTGGTAGGGAGGTCATATAAGGCTTCTGGTCATCGTGCAGTATATGCACGACACTGTCATGTCCTGAAGGATGATGTCATTAAGGACTTTACTTTTGCTAGTTTGTGAAATTGTAATTAACTGGCATCTTTAAATAGTGAGTCATGTTTGGTGACATGTTTCCAATATATTGAGCTTTACATGTGACCCTGATCACAAAACCTTTGTGTCTTAAGTAGCATGAGAACATTTGTAGTAATAGTCAAAAATACATAGTATGGATCCAAATTATTGATTTTTCTTTTTTGCCAAAAATCATTAGGATGTAAAGTAAAGATCATGTTACATGAAGATATTTTGTAAATTTCCTACTGTACATATATCAAAACTTTATTTTTGGTGAGTGGATGCAGCAAAATCGCAAAAAATGGCCAGAAAACACACCTACTAACTTTATTCGCTGCTGGCACTCTTTAGGAATTACCCACACAGTTTGATATCTATGTAAAGCTTAGAATTTCAGCTTTCAGGTTCATCTATTCTTTCTACATTTACAGCAGTAAGCCAAAAGAGTGTTAAAACACTGTGAGTGTTTCCTCTTAGCAGCGGCCTGCTACAGTGCCTCTGATGAACAACGTTAAAGGCAATTTTCTCAATGTTTTGATTTTTTGCACCCTTAGATTCCAGTTTTAAACATTTATATCTCGCCAAATATTGTCCTATCCTAACAAACCATATCAATAGAAAGCTTATTTATTCAGCTTTTAGATTATGTAAAAATTTCAATTGTGAAATATTGACCCTTATGACTGGTTTTGTTGTCCAGGGTCACATTTGATGGTGACATAATAATGTTCTGCATAACAGGAATGACACTTATTTAATATTCAGTACATTAACTGAACGTATATCTTAAACAGCAATAATGAAAAGCACTTATGTTACAAAATCAATGATTCTGGCTGGAAAATCTTCACAGGACTTGCAGAACAGCAGCCAACCAGTTGGCTTGTAACTAGATGGCTCTACATCACACAGATTGAAGGCTGCTTTACAAGAGCACCCAGGTCCCTCTTCTCTTCCTTTTTTAGCCCCTGGCTTCAGATTATGACTATTCTATCTGTTTTAGAATTAAAGACAAACGGCTATAAAAATGATGCCTGAAGCATTGATATGTTCAATGATCTCTTCTGTGTTGCTCTTGGGTGGAAAGTGAGCTTGATCCGAATTTCTTAAGAAATTATACTTATCATTATTCATTAGATAAGTATTACATTTTTTCGATCTACTTTTTTCGGTTTCTTCTACTGTTTTATGTGTTTTAGCCACATGTTAATAGGCGAGTAGGAATAAGGAAGAGCACATTGTAATGTAACAGTGTGTATCTACCCTGTCAGAAAGCAGTTGTGCTCAGCACTTTCATTCAGTGAACAGTAATATGGTAGTTTCTAAAGTTTTATTTTTGTTGTCAAGTTATCGTGTTATATTGCAGATTTGCCAGGTGTCAGTGGGTGTGAAAATATTTGTGACTTTCAATTTTGAGCAATATTATATCAGAATTATATCAGAATATTCCAGTCTCTGATATTTTCATATATAAGAACAAGGTCCTTCAAGCAAGCAGTGCTCAGTGCTCAGTGTCTCTCTACCAGTTCCATTATGTTAATTTTGGGGTAAAACTAGTAACTTGGTATAAGCACTATATTGCTTTATTGTTTCTTAATTCTTGTTTCTTTGGATAAATCCAAATCTAAATGCCTAAATGTGAATGTAATGTAAATTTAGAATAGGATGTTATGTTAGGATGGTTAAAGTACTGAATTGTAATGTAGTGGATGTCAAATGCATAGCTTCTCTAAGATTCTGAAGTTTTATGCTTTATTTTTATGGACGCAGCCAAAAAGACAGAGAATGGGCAGCAGGGCAGTTTATGTGCACCTTGTCCCTGCTTGCTCTTGAAGGCCAGCATCTAAAGGAAGATTAATTCTTCTTGCTGCCTTGCTTTCAATGCACGGATGCTAAAGGAGGTGATAAACACCATGAGTTATCATACACTGAGGAATAGAAACATCACCTCCGCTTCTGTAGTGGTGATTCACAGGTGGATGTAGAGGGCAGTAGTTGCGAGAGAGTGTGTTCCTGTTCCGAACCTGCCTGCCTGGATGAGGGTACTGGGATAAATGCAGAAAAAGTTAAATCGATATATAAGGCAATCAGCTCTCATGCCGTACAATCCCAGGGGGAGTGTCAAAATCAGAAATTTAAAGAAAACTTAGCAATAACACAAGGTGATTGCTATAGGATTTCACCTTCCAATAAAGCAAACACTCTCCACAAAGACCTTTTGTCCAATAACCTTTAAAACATGGCAGTTGGCATTGCGGTGAAAGTGAGTGTCTGCTGTATGTGTTCAGTCATCAGCCACGTCTGCGCATAGTTTTCAGTCAACAAGGCTACTTGATCAGTATTTCAAAGTTTAGAGAAGTAAGCTTTGACAAACCTTCAGCTAGAACTACCTTGAGAGCTTGAATAATCTTTTCTGGATAAGAAATCTAAAGACAAGGTTGCTTTCATTTACCTGGAAGTGAGACGTGGGTGAGAAGGGTGGCATCTCTAGTCACAAAAACGGTGAGAGAGCAATTTACAGTAATATATTTTAAATAATCAAAACAATCAAAGCTTTCTACAACCACGTTTAGAGAGGCACTGAAGGCTGGTATGGCGGTAGCAAGAGAGAGAGGACACTTCTTTATAATAATGAGAGAGCTGTAGCATGTACACCTGTAGCATTAAGGCTAATTTATGGTCGTGTGTAGGATCTATACTGTACCGTACCTGCGGCGTAGCTATGCTGTAGGCTGTGCATAGCTTGACATGCAACTTTCCGAAAATGTAACGTGTCAATTCGACGTGAAACGCAAGCGCTGTGATTGGTCTGTTTAACCCCTTCCCTCAGGTCAAAAAACTTTGCGACAGCGCCGCATTTACTTGTATGCATTTCCAAATGAATTATCAAAGTAAATTATTTGTTCTGTATTTAACAACTAAAGCTGCAACTACTTGTCACTATCACTGCTTCTCCATCAACGCACAAAACAAGCTGCTTTTTCCTCAACGCAAAACAACGCAAAAGTATAAAGGAAAACAACCATAAATTAGCTAAATAGGGCAATGTCAAGAAATATATGGAAAAATATACTATCACAAGGTAATCTACCTTGTACATTCAACCATAAAACCTCAGACCTTCATTACGTTGCCATAAAACATTTATTTTTCTCCCACATAGTGTTTAGGACTGAGGTTTAACTTCTCTTTACCTCCCTGTTTTCCTGAAACTGTGCCCCCTTACTAAACTGTTGGGCAAACATAGTAAGAGCTCTGTGTCAAACAGAATAATCATGTAGTCTACTAGGATTTCTGGAGTTTGTTGTTTTCTGTTCCAAACTCTTTCAAAGTAAGAGAGCAATTCATCATTGTATTTTGCGATGGAGCGCCACCCTTCTCCGCCAATCACACAAGGGACCAAGGGTTTCAACTTGACAGAATCAGATCTGCCTTTTTCAAGTCACTTTCTGGATGTGCCTTCCTGTCACTGTTTATTTTGCTCAAATTGATGACGAGCTGGAACAGCTTTTCCAGAAGTATGCTCTGCCTCTCAATTGCATGACAAATAGTCCCATGTGAGTGGTGAATGCCTTGTTGCTGGATTGCCAGGCATCTGAAGAAGAGACCCCCGACTTTGTTGCTTAACTGCATCGTTGTTTATGATGGTTGGTACAAAAGCACCAGTGGCCCAGTAGGTCATCAACTGCAGCTGAATATTTATTAGCATTGAAATCTGCTGGTTTCTTTTCTATACACTTTTCAGACAACTTGCATATAATTATTATCATTTCCTTCAACTTTTGGAATACATAGTAAATTCTGTTTTAAGCTCAACCTTTGTGCAGTTTGTAGTTCATGTTTAATACATCATATTTGTTCAATCGTGCAATGTGCTCCCCAAGTTGAGAAAGCCTACTGCTACTTCACAACAAAGAGAACAGATCCTATAGTCCTGTGTGCATTTGTAGATTCCAGAGCTGGGAATAAAAAGAGCTAAAAAAAAACAGAGGAATGGGACGGAATGATGCTGTGAAAGAATTCCCAATAGACGTGATGCGCCGGTGCCTGGTTGTGGGAGAAATGTTTCTTTTAACAACAAATAAAAAATATGGAACAAGGAAACTGTGAGATATCCGGTGACAGGTCGCAAAAAGCCTCCTGTTTTGCTTTTACGAAGGGCACTGGAAGCTCTGCGTCTGAACGGTGAGCCTGTAGTTTTAGATCAGAGGACAGCACTCTCAGGCCCTTTCCACTCTGTTGCTTGCAAAAACTGAGAAAATGTTCTGGGCGGGACTGAGAAATCTAGTGTCCATCAGCACATGGACCAGATGTCAAGCTGCTTTGAGACTCTGACACTGCTGAGCTTTGATATAGAGGTGAGGTCATGCAGACTCAAGTAACCTTTAGTGATTGGTCTGATTCCCATAAGCATTTAAAGGGATAGTTCCCAAAAATGAAATTTCTGTCATCATTTATTCCCTCTCTTGTCATTTCAAACCTGTATGACTTTCCTTCTTCTGCAGAACACAGAATATTTTGAAGAATGTTGTTAACTGAACAACGGCAGTACCCATTGACTTGCATTGGTTTTGTTTCCATTCAATAGAAGTCAATGGAAACTGCTGCTGTTCTGTTACCAACGTTCTTCAAAATATCTTCTTTTGTGTTCTGCAGGAGAAAGAAAGTCATACAGGCTTTTTTTTATTTTTGGGTGAACTATCCCTCCCTATACAATTTGGCTATTGTATAAATGCTTTTAAATCCAAAGAGGAGTGAATTCTTGTTCCCTTGTCCTTATTAGTTTCACTTTTACCAAACGCTGTAATAACGTACCCTGATGATCTGGGCTTGTTACACATTTACAAGATTTTTCAATGTCATTAAAAACATCAGCACATTTAGCCTAATTTTTACAAAACAGAGCCTCATTTAACTTATCATGTCTGAATTGCCAAGTATTGTCTTTTTTTAGACATAATGGGACGTGAAAAATTGTTTCCCTTTCACTCTGCCAGCATTCAGATAGCCTGCATGAAAAAAAACACCCATGAATTATAAAAACACTCATACATACGTAAGTGTGTGCAAAGGTTTTTGTCTCTTTCTCCAAATTCCTCGTTGTCTGGAAAGGCTTTGAATTCAGACTCTAAATTTGAAGGTTGGCTTAGAGCAATGACTGTGTGAAAGTGATTTGCAAGTCTGCCATCTCGGAGGTGTTTATTTTAATCAGGTCATAAAAGGGAGATACTGTGGAGAGTGCTGGTTACATGGCAGTAGGGGGTCACTGGGTAAACTCCAGAACATTAAAGTATATACTTCAGTTTTAATTCCGAACCAGCTGCTAGTAGAGTTGTTCAGAGTTTTCTTTCGTAACGGTGTGGGAGCTTATTTTAAGACAATTTTTGTATGTTTTGGAGACAGTATTAAATTAGTTTGACCCATTCAGCCCATTTGAAGAATAGGACTGTAAAGTTTCTCTATTCTTATCTCTGTTTTGTGGGGAGCAGAGAGCAAGCAGCGATTTTAAGCGGGGGCCAGGGACCACATAAGCTCTTCCCTGCAGCTGCACGCCCAGCGTGCTGCACCTTCTTTGGCTTCAGAAGCAATTGAATAATTTAAGGCAATTAACGCTGGCAGGGGTTAGGGCCTGCGGCGTCCATCTTTTTCTGAATCTGCTGCTGTGTGGGTCACAGGGGAATCTTTGTTGCCTCTGCTCTTGCAGCTGGCAGTGAGCGAGCGAACACTGACTATATCGCATCACGCTGGCAGATTGCCCATAGTCAACAGTGTCAACTCCGTCGCCTACAGGTCTCCAGTGCTTTTTGGTCTCGCATCATGTTTGAATTTATCCGTTCTGGTTAATAGTCATCTGGCTGCTTTAAATGTCTCTTTTATATCTTGGCTTTTACAATGGTACTCAAAACCAAAGAGGACCACTAGGGGTCAACAGCTCTGCTACAAGGCTAAACAGTTCATCCGTCTTGCTTTTTTTTGTTATTTTCTTCATCAAAGCGGTTCCTTTGAGCCTGAGTTATGGAGACGTAAATTCCATCATGTCTTTAGTGCTGAGTTTCCCCTCCTGACACATAATCTGTTTTTATTCCATAGGTGGCAGTCTGCGGGTACTTGGGGTCATTGACAGCGTCATTTCTCTGGATGCCTCATGTTGGGATCAAATGAGGATGAGTTTCAACTCAGACAGTAAAGAAAACAAAAGAGTGTAAAATGAATCGATGTTTGAAGCCAACAGTGACAGAGTGACAGATATTTAACAACCTCCATTTTACATCTGGACCCTCTCTCAAGTTGACTTGGGTTTAGAAGGATGGCAGCCCGAAAGGTCAAACCTTACCAGATTGTAAAGCAACACTAATCATCTCTGCTAGCCCATTTCCCACACTGACACCCCCTAATTTGTTACCAGCCGATTCAAAGTGCTGCCAGCCACAAGCAATGTTTGGCTTCTCTTCTCTGCTAAATAATAATTAGGCAGGGCAGTGTAGAGAGTTTCAGAGGAGGGGTAGAAGCCCTTAATCAACAGCGTTGTCTCTCTCGGTAAAGAGAAGAGCACACTCTATGTAAAATTTATATGGTCTGTCTTGTAAATGTCCTTTGGATGTGACATGTTTGCTCAGTGCTTGATACCAATTGGCAAAACTAGACCTTGCTGTCTGACATGGGGCTCTCCTGTCTCTTATTGTGTTCGGGCACACACCCAGAGACATGCCCACTTCTTAACCCCCACCTTCTCTCTGATGTGGCAGATCTTTCATAAGCAACACCAGCCCACAATTTCATCTTTCTTGAGAGACGGCCAGCGCTGACAATGTTTCTGAATAACTGCAATATGACAGTGATAAATATGAACAGGATATTAAACTTGCTACGCAGAGTCTCGACACACAACAGCAAAACAGACAAGGTGTGCTTACCAAGAATTAAAAGAAGGACTGCTTTCCCAGACACAGATTAAACCTAATCGAGAGCTAAATGGGACATTTGATGGGAATCCACATTGACAATATAATTTTCTCAGGGACAAAGTTTAATCTGTTCCCATTAAAACAAGCAAAAAGCGCTCTATTGACAATGACAGAGGTAACAAAATCAACAGCACAATATCATGAGAAAAGACTATATAAACATAATGATAAAAATCGTTCTTTTTACTTTTGCCCGTTGTTTTCTGATTTTATTTTATGCTGTCTGCCGTAACCCATCCTGCAATTCAATTTCCTCATAATAGTAAGTAGCCCTTAGACCAGGCCTGGCTAACAAGATCCATATGATGTCAATCTCAAGGTAGAGTTAATACACTGTTGAGAAGACAGTTGAGATTATTATAGAAAATCTGTCCATTTAACAAGGCGTGCTAGAGAAAAGAGAGCGAGAAAAAAGAAGATAATTACACTTTGATTAAGACCAGGCTGAGGCAGAAATATAGATAATCGGGCTTCGTGAATAGCTGCTGAATGAGTGTCCTCATTGAAGCATCTCCAAGAATGTGGTACTTACAATTAGATGATTTTGGCTGGACCCCTAGGCGATGTCCAGATTTCTCATTCGGACCAATCGGACATGCTTCCTCTCCACCCAGATGGTTGGAATCATCATTGTTTACGGATGCTGTCTGCAGACTTTCAACTAAACAAAGCCACGATTCATATGTTGACAAGAACTAATATCAGCACATTTGGGGTATAAACAGCTGATTGTTTTATTCGTGATGTCTGACGAAATAACATTTTTAAGCCAGTTCAAGCTTTTTTTAAACTTCATAATTCAGTGATGCATTGTTGGTTGCACAAAACAGTCTAAAATGGTTGTTTGTGTTGATAGGGTCTGAGATCAATTGTTAATTTAGCTTAGCCATGTGTATTTCAAGTCACCTGGTGCTTTATCCAGACAGAATTAAACACAGGGGCCACAAACAAGGTCTTGAGACCTTGATAGATTGGACTCATTTGAGTGTCCCTGAAAGTAATTAAGTGATCCAATTATTTTGTTTTGGTTCCCTTGGAGAGTTCAGGCAAAAATTCAGCTGGGGAAAGCCAGTATTTGTGACACATGTGGCTTATGCCATTTCCATCAAGATCAATGGCAGCATAACAGAAAAAGTATGGCCATGCCTCTGCACTAAATAAAAAGTGCAGATGACTACCATGGAAAACAAACTTCTCCTTTAGTTGATTTTGTCTGTTGTTGGTAAATTGTGTGCCCATGACACCTTCTGTGGCGGAGCCACCAGTATAAAGCCTCCAGAGAACACAAAGCACTTGTGGTGCTCTTTTAAGAAGAGCCATTAGACCAAAGCCACTTTTTAGACAAATAAGTCTACTAGTCTGTGGCTATTTTTGACCTAGACCTTTCAGCTCTGAGTATTCATTATTATCTGCCTTTGCTAGTCTGCTTATTTACTTACTTAAATGGACTGGTCTCATATGACTTATCCATATGGGTCCTGTGTACCTTAACCAACAGATGGAAATAAAAATACCCATCATCATAAGTCAGAAAAGGACCACCTTCTTTAAAGCTTTACACCCACATGCACTTGAAAGATTAAGTGCATGCAATGAAGATGTTGTAGTTATGTTGGTTTTTATATAAGATGAAGCAGATTAGTCTAGGCAGTGCTGATCTTTGTCATAAACCAAAAGTTTATCACGAAGATTAATAACATTGAGAACCCTTCCCGTTAGACATTTCTCAGACACACACACGCATACAGACAGCAAGCGTGCATGCACCCTGGCACACGCTGGTGAACAATTACATAGTCTTTTACTTTGATCTGCTGTTACAAATCGAAATCACTATGGTGAATTTCAAATACGATTTGAGCTGTCTTGCTGTGCTGCATTTATTTTACCATCTGGTTCAGGTTGTGCCCCTAAAAACTTCTCTCTCAGCCACTCACTCTGTTTATTGGATAGTTTTCACTCTGCCA
Organism: Oreonectes daqikongensis; assembly: GCA_026939265.1. NCBI lineage: Eukaryota > Metazoa > Chordata > Actinopteri > Cypriniformes > Nemacheilidae > Oreonectes > Oreonectes daqikongensis. The sequence continues at coordinate 3,035,222 of JAOTQM010000343.1, read as the reverse complement.
TGGGAAGTGAGAAATTATGCTGGTGTTGACAAATATTGCGATATGCAAAGGTGGCATAAAATACCAGTGAGAATAACAGAACAAAGCTGGAAACCTTACAAATCTTTATTGCCCACATCATAAGGGGAATATATTTGAATTTAAATCTTGAAATCCACAAGCTTTCGAGTTGGGATGGAGGCATGATTAGAGTATAAATTGTGGTTTAGACACTCCAGTCATTTGTCATAAGAAAGTGAGCTCAAACAGAAAAAATGGCGAAAAGATTTGATGCAAGAGTGCAAATTACACCCTTAGCATGACAATTTGCATGTGCTTTATTGTGTGTGTGTGCGTGTGTGTGTGTGTGTGTGTGCTTAAGTATATACACATACACACAGTAGCTGTTGATTCCTTTTCCATGGGAGAGGGCACAGCAGTAAGCAATCAGCTAACAGGGCCTCTAATGAGTTTTCACCTCTCAATCATCTGCCTGCTGAAATAACAATAGGATGAGAGACATTATGAACAGGAGATTAATACAGAATGTAGTTTGCATAGCTGCCCTTTGCACTTGTTATGTGAAACGCAGAGCTGAAAGAAGAGAGTTACCTGAATGAATCTGAACTAAAGTGACCAGTATCAGACGGAGACTTTGCCCTTGTCCTTCCTTTTTATTCATGCTGATGACTTAGTGCAACACTTAAATAGATTTGATGCTCCGTGTGTGCCTATGTGTATGGGAAAAGAGGGTTAAAAGAGTAAGGTGAAGGTGAAGGGTGTAATTTCAACAAACTCATGCCTGTGCACTTTTGGAAATAGAAGAGCTCTGGTTAAGCACCCACATTCATCATATTTATTTAAACTGAAAGACATAAAAGTTTAAATTATTAATGTGTTTAATTTATACTATTTTAATAACATAAAGTTTTATTTGAGATGTTTATCAGATATTTCTTTGATTATAACATGAAAATGTTTGAGCTAGAATTTGTATTTATTATGTAGCTTATAAAACCCATATTTCCTCTGCTTCTCTGCTTTTTAATAATAGTAATAAATAATAATTTTTCAAAATATTATAGTTTCATAACTGACACCAAGGATGAGATACAGTCCATGTGAGAAACCAGTATGGCATTTCCGTCTGGGGTGTCGGGTCCCTCTTTTCTCGGCAAATAATGCTCCAATTTATGTCCAGGCTGTCTAGTGATTAGCCACGGTGGTCCAGACTTGTCACTAAGGAAATGCCCCATGCCACTTCTTGGCATTCCACATGAGCCTTAGAACACGCCAGCTGGCCGTGGATGGACTCCATCCCCTGCGATCTGAAACAAGGATTTCTGCGAGCTGAAACCAAGGCCTTTAAGGCATTTCTTTGGAGCATAAAATAAATCTAATCATTCAGAAAATCAAAAATCATGCATTGTAAAAAATTTAAAATAAGTAATTTTGTGGCATAACTGGCATTTTGGTCTCAGCTGATAATTGTTTACAAAATGCTTGAATCACAGTTATTAGAGGCCTTTGGGTTTGTTGACGCTTGGCAGTAGCTGGCAAAGAGTTACACTAAATCTATTTGTTGGCAGCACCATGTAGCTGATGAATGTGAATTTTCGAGATCTGATTTCTTTGCACTGTGGTGGGTCATGTCTCTGATCAGATTGATGGATGAGTTGGACTGAAGGGGCAATGGGTTGTGACAGCATGGCTCGATTGAGTGTCCCCCACCAGGCAAGGGAAAACTTTAGTGAAAACATAAGGCAAGTGAGTGACAGGTATGGCCCTGGCACCAGACTAAGGTGACTCTGGGATGGTGCTTAAAAAGGAAGCGAAAATCTCATCCACCTTGTTTTAAAACCGTGACAGCTGTTAAGTCTCAGCTCTCAAGGTTCATAAAACAGCAAGACTGTTCACACATGATAAAGTCTGGTATTTAGTTTTGCTATTTGTTTATTTATTTTATCACTGTACTCATTTACTACTAATGTATTTTCTCAACATGGAATTATACAATGCACATAAATGACTACTAGAGAGAAAAAAATAAATTATGCTCTGATTGCTAGTTCATCTATATCATATAACCATAACTATAGTAACCTTAATGACAGGCTAAATGCATATTTGTTGTCTGTATGATATTTCAGCATGGTTGGTGCTCTAATTGTAACATTGACACTTAATATGTACACACATTGAGATGTGGTAGGTGAGTAAAACTGTAGATCATTGCTACTTGCCCAATTGTCATATTTCAATTTGTGACACATTTTTGTGCATTGGTTTATTTCTGTGGCGCTTTTCGAAATGTTGCATTGTTGCAAAGCAGCTGTACACCAAACACAATATGAAACAAACAAACCGTAAATATCGATATAGTATTATGAAATGATGAAATATTGTTAGGTCATGGTTTATATAATATATAACCACTGTATAATAAAAGCTTGTTCATCAACATTAAACAAGACCGAACAGTATGGTTCAAACGGAGGCGGAATTGTGGTGGTATAGAGAGAAAAGAAAAGGATGCTTGTCTGCACAAGCTACTGTAGGATCAAGGTATCAGACAACCTTCTTTAACATTTTACTTCAACAAACTTTTGTTAAAAAGTAGGAAAAAAACTCAATAGATTGAATTGAAAAAGAGAACCGTCAATTTAGTGTTGGATAAACTAATTTTTACTGAATGCTTGCCTGGGGCAAAGACCTAGTTTTCATCAAAGTATAATCAACATCACCTAGAACATACAGGAACTAGTTTATTTTTCATGTCAGTTTAGGGTTATGTTCAAAATTGCTCTGAATTATAACAACCCTAGTGCATTATGCAATGAAAGAGGACTACAGAATAATTATTCACAAACTTAAGTACTAGTCAGTACAATCATATAGATTCTAATGCAATAAAATATATAATTATTATTTATAATTTTTAACTTGAAAAAATATGAATGTACTTATATATACATTTAGAAAGTTTACTGAACTTTCATAGCAATTACAAACAGGAAACATTTAAGCAAAACATTACAGTCCCACTGGTACTTTACAGTTAGCTTATTAGAATTGCTGGTTCATTTAATTTGTTGTAGCATGTGATCATTCTCTTTGTATGCCCTCAGAAGTGGTCTTGGGGTATCATGCTTGTTTTGATCAGATTAGTGGGTGACACATGGCCTTGGGACAGGAGAGACGGGGGAAAACGGGTCTCTTTTTAAAGGATCATTTCAGGGGGACTGCCTGGCCCGGCTCCATGGCATGCAGTAGACGAAACCCCATTGGGCTCAATCCTATTTGCTGGATATCACCATAGCAGCAGGAGCCCTCCGTATGGTGAAGAAGATTCCCGTTTTAGCCTAGCAGCCTGTTTCCTTTCCATTAGCTGGTGAAGCACAGCCTCATTCAAATGTTTCAGCTATACCTGCCAATGGCTCCCCTGCCCCAGTGTGGGCAGATCTACTCATTGCCTGGACTTACCAAGTTGACTGTCCAAAGCAAACCTGATTTAAAACCTGATATTTAAATTTAGGGCAAGGAAATAGAGGGTAGAGTAGTTTAGACTTTTTTGTTTGTTGTAATACACTTTGTGTGTCATTTATGAGATATAACAATTTCCATGAAGAGTTCTTTCGAAGAATTCACCGTTTCAGAAATGACACTGTTGAATTCTTTTCTTATTAGCATATACTGAGAATAAAACTGTCAGCCAGCTGCACCAGCAATTAGCCAGTTTCATCATAAAGACTTGTATCAGCAGAAAAAAGTAACGTGAAAGGCCTTCTTCATGATTTCCTCATTAAATTATTCATAGGGCCTTCATCTGCTTGTGTATTTTCCATTTAGAACGACAAGGTTCATTATGAAGATGAAGCTCCTGGCATGTTATGTGCAACTCTTGGTCTTTGCTGGATCAAAATCACACAAATGTTGTAGATCCAGGTGTGAAGGTGGGATACGAGCGAGTAAAAAAATGAAACGGGTAGAGTAAGACCGGAAGATGAAGAGTTGGAGCTAGAAATGGCGACTCCTGTTTGCTTTGTAATTGCTTTCATTTTCACTTTCCACTCCCAGTCTATCCATGTCTAGTGTGATGTGATTTGACCTGATAAAGAGCAGGGACCCGGGCTTCCAAAATTACCTTAAGTAGAAAGGCGCCACCTCACCCACAGCCATATCGGTGGAAAATCTCTTAAAGAAAATAAAGAGAGCTCTCTCTGATGATCACCTCCAACTGATAAGGTGTCAGATGTACCACTACATTACTGTGACTAGGGTTGTTCTGTTTTTCTTTCATTTGAACCCCCGCTGCAATGGAGCGAGTAATCAGCCTCTCTCCGTGCTCTGTTCCGAGACCCCCACCGGCCCTCTGATCCACCAGCAGATATCAGTGTCTCGTAATGGATTAAAATAGGGTTAGACAAAATTGATATTATATCAAAGAGTGCATGTGTCTGGCTGTTTCCTTTGTTTCTGCGGTCAACATGTGATCAAAACAACATAGATGGAGTAATAATAGTTGTAACGTGCAGCGGAATCCGAGCTGGCTTTTGTTTGTGCACGTTGGCATGGGTGTATGATTCTGTTTACCCAACTGTGCTCCATTAAAACCATGAAATAGATATTGACATTCAGTTGTTTGTGTGAATGGACAAGGGAACAGTTAAAGCCATGTTCATTTTTAACCATATCTGGAAGAATATGCTTTTCAGAATGCTCGACGATGGCATTAGAGTAGCAGAATTTATTTCACAATGCCGTTATTTCAAAACAGTGTTCCCACATATAGTCTCTGGTGCAAAGTTAATAGGACAGGCTTTGTAAAATGTGCCATGGAATTCTCCAGAGGGAGCTCCAACAATATCTCCTCTGATGTAAAATTGTAAGTTGATACATGCAATTGTGATTTCGAAAGAAAAAGCAAGATGTATTCCTTACGTGACGGCTAATTTGTGCCTCTGAGGAAACTGATTAAAAACTGACACGGATCTGATTGCTCTGCCATTCTGAGGTATCACTGCCAATGTGGTCTCTTCCCTCCATCCACACCCCACCCTCATTCGCTACTTCTCTATCTCTCTCACACACTTCTTTAAACCAGTCTTGGCTGAAACACCATGTGAGCAGTGAATCCATTACCCGAGCGACAGCTCAATTCAATTATTAGACGGGCTAATAATCTGACTGAATTGATTGTTCGCTATATCCCCAGCCAAATGGCTGATGCAGAGCGGATCATGTTTGAGACTTTTGCCTTTAAGACTGAATATGACTGGGAGCTTCTCCATAATGAAGACCGCCATGCCTTCACCAGTCCAAGAGTCAGACTCTGAAGTCTGAAATCATAAATATGCCCAAGGAAAGCAATTTGTTTAGCAAGCATTCAGTGTTGTCTTACTTTATTACAACAATGTTGCAAAAACAAGAAAAGAGAGGGGAAAATAATTTTCAGATTATTAAACTCTCAATATAAACCAAGCGTTTTCCATTTCTCCTGATAGACTTAAAATTGGATTCCGAATAGCAATATTAGATCTGTTTTTAATGTAATCTCTAGGTTTTAGTATTATGTGCGCTCACTAAAAAGGGGACTTTCCTGCCAAAATCTCAAGCCACAAATGGAAACAAGTGGGTTTAACTACAGTTTCAGTATAGACTACCAATTTCAATCAACAAAGCACAATTGTAAGAGTAGACATTCCAATTAGCATGGCATTATTTGACACCATAATTATAGACCTAACCTACAATTTAGCTTTGACATGATGACCAGAGTAATAGCCCTAAAACATAACGAGCATTGTGCAGTTTGCCATTGTACTTTCTCTTATTTTCTACTTGGAAGTAAAATTTCATCAGCGTAATGTAAGTTGTTTTATTTTTTAAATCTTTATGAGAAAATATATCGGGACCTAATTAACAATTATCTATTTGTCAGCCAGCGCAGTGCATTTATTTGTTAAAAATGAGATGGTCAACATTTCTAAGCAAACAGATCTGAAAACAAGGCATACAAAGAGTTACAATGAAATTGCAGAGAAACATTTTGTCACAATTTTGTTGTTTCGTCCACGACCGGGGCTTTATTCCCTAATGGGGGTTTAGCTTTCATCCGCCTGTTTTGATTGGAGGAGGATTTTAGAGGCCGGTTTAACAATTGCGTTGGCCGCTCGCTTCAGATGGGACCGCAGACAGGACAGATGAGAAACTGCTTCCATCTGGAAACATAGGGAGAAAAGGAGGCTTGACTCCACTCAGTCAGCGGCGGTGAGGCACATCCTGCTCGCGTTACATTGCACCGGTCATCATCATTCTGGCTGCTGGAGGAGGAGGAGAGCGAACGTGCGCTTCACAGCAGCTGCACCTGACTGATCGTGGACGTACCTCAGTTTTATTTCACCAGTCTTCATTTTTAACACTCATCTTTCTGAAGAAGAGATAGAATTCCAGCGGGTCTCTTTGTTGTTTTTATTATTTTTTTCGTTTCATTCTTGGAGGAGACTTTGCCAAGAGGGAGCTGGAGTGGTAATGCACAGACTGGTCGTGTTGGATGTTGATTGTTGTTCAGACAGAAGTGACAGCGTTTGACCGCTGTTGGGACCAACCCTGGACACCCGGACGTTTAAAGGTAAGCAGTGAGGATGTTATTACGACTGTTGTAGTATTTTTTTGAAGGAAAACACAAGTTAGAAGTATGTAGCATGTCAATAGCGGACTGTAAAGAGTTGTCTTAAAACGAATTGTGGGGACAGGTCTGGCGTTGTCATCTAAAGTCCTTTCCATTCCTCCGCAGACGACGCGTTTGCAGTGGATGCACGTCTGTTATAACCCGTGTACGATTTAGTCGTAAGTAAATGTTAACGCAGAAGATGACATTTCATCGACAGTCTGCTGGACCGCGGTGCTTATCTCTCAGTGAGCAGCTCAACTTTTAGTTTTGAGCTCTTCTTGACTATCAGAGCGACGTGGCGGAGGTGCATAAGTGATCCGCTGAGCTTGACCACATGATAGGCATGGAAATCAAGTTCACTAAAATGCTGATAGCGTAGACGATTGTAGAAATAGGCTAATAGTTTTATTTAACAATTTATATTTTGTTTTCTAGTGAAACACTGTCGATATTGACAACAATAGCTAGCCTACATAAGTTTATACGCTGCATAGTTACGTTTCGCCTATAGGCTACATAAAATACAATAAAACGTAATGTTGACGATTCCGTGTGGCGTCACTGTTGATGTTTTTTTAAGCAAGAAGTTAAAGCGACGTGACCACCAGTAAAGACAATATTTAGCTACAAGTCGTGAGTCTTTTCCGCATCCTTCGGCGAGTTTCTGGTTTGTAGGAGGGAATGTTACATAAAAATGAGAATGAAAGAATCGCCTGTCGCTTGAGTGAATGCAGAAAGCCCCGAGCGTTCACGGAGCCCGGGCTCGGCGGGGAATGAGGAGTCGTGCGGCGGCGGAGAGAGCAGCACTCCGGGCATAAAAACCGTCATATACCCCCTAGTGTGAGAATCACACCACGAATCATTACGCAGATCCTCTATGAACAATATCACGTATTTTATCTGTGAGATACAGGACACCGGGCAAGACTGCGAGGTAGCGAGAAGTTGCATGAATAAGGCCGTAAAAGTCACCATAGCGTCAATTTTACATTTGTAAATGAGCTTTTTGTTTTATTTTGTATAACCAGTCTTTTTTTCTCCATTTCATTACTATGTTTACAAATTTGCTATTGGTCTGAGTGAGAGAGGCAAAAACGTGGCAGACTAAGTGTCTGTGACTTTTGAGGTAGTTTATGACAATTAGGCCTACTATAAAATCTGTGGAAACCAAACCATATACAAAAAATAAACTAATACTATCAAAATGTCCTTGTTCCAGCAATGAGCATCTTAAGATACATTTTATGGGGGAAATCGAAAGACAACTGAGTTGTAGTAATGCTAATAAAATATGAAAGATCCACTGCTTAGAGGCATTCGATAGAGGGTGCTGTTGTACTTTTTAGTCCTGATGTTTGCTTACCACAGTTTTGTCTCGGAGGGCCACTCAAAAAGATTGAGCGCCACCTTCTGTGTTGCCCATGCTCCCCAGGGATGCAGAATTCAATCTAGCGGAGGCACTGGCTAATGCTGTGGCACTTTGTCAGGATTAACATCTTTCTAGTCAGTGGCTCCTGTTACCTTTGGTGTCACATTACCACCTTGGAGTTGTGTGAAGGGAGAAAAAATGAAGCCCCTGTATCTGGCACTGCATTGTGTTGGGCGCTGCACTGCCCCGGTCCCACATGACTTCAGGTCGATAGAGGAAGAGGCTCAGTCATTTTCAACAAATAAAGACATTTGTTATTTTGACTAGTGCAGCTACTCAAAGAGCCATTTTTCACCAGCAGCCACATCCAGACAAGGCAGACGAATCCCTGTGCTGGGTTTAATTTTCAATTAGAAATGAATGGGAGTAAAGAACTTCTGATGATTCTTCCGTCTGCGAGGGAGCGTATCATTTCAGGTTTCATCAATGCAAGGTTTTTGAAAGGCGAAAGTGACGTTCAGACAAACAGTGCTTTTGCAAGTAAATTGGCTTTGCTGAGGGAAGGTAAATTAATCTGCACACCTAGTTAGATTCAGTCATGTTAAAGCGTGAAGAAAAAAGTATCTACTGACAGGCTGCATACTCTTGTTGTGGTGGTTTCTAGTCAGACTCAAAATAATGATGATTATACCGGTGCTTGGACACGGCCAAGTATTTCATGCCAACTGTCTCTAGTGGAGGAATCTCATGCCATCTGTTAGTGACCTTGGAACACATAAATAACATTTCCTGACTGGTGGCATGGTGCTATATGAGAACACTACACTTCTCGGTTGTTTATAGCTCTTTCCCCGTGTAGATTGATAAAAGCGATCCGCTGAGATTTCATGTGGTTGCCCAGCAAGCTTATATGGAGGCAACATCAGATGGAGAGTCTACAATTACCGCTTTAAAATATGGTGGATAAAATGTGCTACAGGAGGATAATTTGGATGCGTTTTTTTTTTTTTAAATCCCCTGAAAGAATTATTAATAGAGTATTTGACACAGTTAAGAATTATGGCTTCATTTATACAAAGCAGCCTTCATGCCGATCGTGGATGGACTAATCACTGCGTGGGTGCGTGGAATACATCCATTCACCCTTATGAGCAGCAATTAGCAAAGCAGAAAATCACGCACCCGCTTTACATGGTAACTTTTAGAACAGGGGATGTTTTTTTTCTTCATTCTTGTAATACGACAAACTATAGCTCATAATTCTCTATCTCACAGCTAATGCGGTACTAGGGAGGCGTTGCCTAATGAACAACACATGGGAGGATCTTATTGACACAGAGATATGTGAAGATCAATTGGTTTCAAACAGCGTGTTAATGATCAGAAACAGTGTTCCTATTTTAGGTGTGTGTTGTATTATGAGCGTTGCTTATATGTGTTCAAGCTCCCAACAATGAAACCAAATGTAAGTTTGAACCCAACTTATGGTGAAAGTCTGATAATAATTTGGATTGTGAATGAAAACACTGGAACGCAGTGCGGATTTGCTTCAGACAGCACAGCGTACTGAATTAAAAAAAGCCTCGTTTTAATATTCTTTATTTATTCTGGACGGCCTGAAGTGTCAGAGTGGAAATAGATTTTGTCAAAAGACAGTTTGAAATACTCTTTTCTGATGTCAAGTTCACTCTTTGATCCAGCTCTGTATCATCGTATTGCTTTTTAGTCTTTGAAGATCATGATGTAACTCACCTTTCTTTGATTGTTATTGTATCCTGTATTCTTTTATAGATGACTTTACGTGGCTAATATATAGTACAGTATGTTTTTGAAAATTTAATGGACCTAGATTATGTTTGGTGGTCTACTGCTTGCAGATGTTTATTAGTTTGCAGTGTTTTGTACAATAGCTTTGATTTTATTGACAGTATATATATATTTAATTACAATATTTAAACTGAATTATTCTGCTATATTATCTTGCTAGTTTTTTCACTACTTATTAAAATACCTTTTTTATATAAATAGCTTTTTTGAAATTCTCATGAAGTCCAGAATCTGCAGGTTTTTTTCCAGCATGTGACCTTTAGAAAGAAAGCCCTGTTCATAAGTGATGTGGCTTAGGTATAAGAGAACTAATAGGCTTGACACTTCTCTCAGGCTTGCCTGGCCACAAAACAGCAGATAGCATTATTCTGAACCCATTTTCACCCTGCACAATTAGACATTAAACGTGGTGTAACCTTTTCTTTTATAATGTATTCAATAAAAGATGTGCCTCAGTCCCCAAAAATACCACTAAAGGCTTGCTCATGTGCCTGCTGATGTCATAATGTGATGCATTGTAATACAGGAAGCACAAAATCTGTTTTTACTGCACATACAGGGAAGGCAATGGTTTTCTGTGCATTTCTCGTCACTGAAAATCATGCATGTGCTCTACCTTATTGGTCAATGAATACTTATTTGTGAGGCCAGACACCAGTCGGCTGTTCATGTTGCTGATGGTTTGCTCAGGTTTGCAGTAGAACAGGGGTGGGCGGATGAACTGATCTGCAATGACACGCTCCATTACTCCTTCTTTGCATCCGCAATAAAGCTAATTGTTGGGTTACCCCTGTTTAAGCCCCGCACAATGCGCATCCCTCTAATATTCAATGCACCTAAAACAATGTTCAGCGTAGACCAATCGGAAGGAGCGCGGCAACAGAAATGGATCACAGACACACCCTTGTTTTCCATCTGAAAGTGAACTAACATCTTTTAATTTACAGATCACCCATAGCCAGCAATCAGAGCGTTAAGTGCACGGGGTTCATTATCTGGTGGCATATGGTGATGTATTTGCATAATACGCTAATACTTACACCAGCTCTCTTCCTTTTATCCCGCGCTGTGCTATTGGCAATGTACGATGCGGTGCAATTAAACTTTTCCCTGAGATGTATACTCATTGTTCTTTTGTCTAATTAAGTCTTGGAATGTAATGAAAGAACAGGGGGAACACACCTAGAATAACAATCAGATCGTTGTAATTTCACTCTACATGTGTTTGAGTGTTGTCTCTGAATGCGTGGGGCACGGAAATCATGCCGTTATTCCGTCTTTCAATATTTATCTATAGTCCAAAATGACCAGAATGAAAGGAAAGAGAGAAACTGTGCAAGTGCAAGGCATGATAACAGCGGTTAATGCGTGGTATTTTTCACTTTGGCTAGTTGTCTCTTATGGTTTGCAGATGTTTTACTAGAACGTGAGCTTTTGTAGCATAGTTCATTTGGCTTGTTGCTTCCTACTTAAGGGTAATGAATATTGCTGCAGATTATGGATATGCAGAAACAAAATAGTGAAAGGGAATCTCTTAAAATGAGCTCAGTTCAAGACGTGAGGCATGAAATTGGATTTGAAGTTTGCTGCAGACAGGGGGAGGTAAAGTGCATGGGCGTTCTCACAGTTCAGTGGATCTCTCATTGCTTGCTGTCCTTTTAGTGTGCAGTATTTCCTCAGTGCTGCTGCCTCACCTGTTCTCAATATTTAATGTGGTTGGGGGTCTTTTGGACTTGTAATGAAGTGGAGGTCAAGAGATTCCTCCAGCTTCATTCCTCCAAACAGGCCTTGTAAATGTCAGACAGGCTGTGAGAAAAGAGTCTGAACTTTCCCCTGTCTATCTCAGTCAGTCATCTCTTATTTCTCTTCATCGCTCTTGCCCACTCTCTTGCTCCCGCTATCTCCGCCACCCTTCGTCAGAATTCATCTCTGAGCCCTGATCTCCACTCAGCCATAACCTGAGCTTTTTTCATGTTGTATTACCACCTCATCAGGCCTTTTTTCTGTCACTCATCCGCCCTCTACCGCCCGTATTTCTTATCTGATGAAAGACAGAGAAAATCCATCCAAACAAAATGAATTTGACATGTGTGATGTGTATGGTTATGGATGGGCGCACAGGATATTTCTTTTCAACAGAGCTTTGTGTTTGCTTGTTTTTGTTCTTTTATTTTTTCGGCCCTCAAATGACACGGCCATTTCTTTTGGCAGAGTCAGAGAAAGACATAACCGATCACCTCCCAGATTTAGCGCTTTTGTTTTGTGTGGTCCTGGCCATTTTCAGTGGCCTCGATAAAATATTCATCCTTTTAATCCCTAAGCTGACACAATGGTGTGTGAAGAATTAGGCTATGTTCCATTCCACTGACCATCTGATGGGCACCCTTCTCTAAAGGCCTGGCCACAGTGCTAGCTTTTGGCTGGTTCTCTCAGAGAAAACAAGGGATCCAAATCTAGCACCACTAGGGCTTTGTCAAAAGTGAATAACAAGCAGGGTAATTACAACTCAGTTACCAAAAGAACAGGGAAAAGGCTGGAAGTAACAGCCGTTCAATTTCCAAGCTCCCAAACTGTGAAAGAAAACTAGGTTTATCGAACACAATGTGAAAGGTTTAGGGCTAAAAGAATTGGTTAGCCGGTAGGCAATATTTTTTTTTTAAGACTGGTTAAATGTTTTAAGTTTTTTTTATATAATTTCAACATAAAAAGTGTTATCAGAACCTTTACAAGTACATTACATGGGCCTTGGCAGTCATAGCCTTGTACCCTGATCTCCAAGGTCTTATTTTAACTTTTGGCTGGAATTCTGCCGCATACGAATTATAATACAAAAATAAGCTCAGGGACTCGTAATCAGTAGTTTGTTTACTTTAGCCAAGCGCAGGGCCACAGATCCAGTGTGTGATGTGGCCCTTTCTCTGCCAGAATCCAAAGCCTTGAAAAGATATGTAAATGATTTGATCTGCTCTTTTATACCTCTCAGGGAATTACAATAGGACAAGATGCATGATTGATTACATGTATTTATCTAAATATAACAATCTGAAGACCTCATTTCCTCAGAGGGAAATTGCAACTAAATAAATAAGGATGAATAATTATTTTTTTTTAAAGGAAAATGTGTATGAACTCAATTGGATTGGAACATCTGGTGTTCTGTAATGTATAAACTCTTGATATGCTAATGAAAATTTTAGGCTAAAATGAAGAAACGTTTAAAAGAGGAGAACAATCCCAGCACATGTTCTGCGGGACTTGGATTTCCTTCTTATTGACTTTTTAAGAGAGGGCCATTCAGTCAGCCCATCTCTAGAAACGCAATTCACGTCATTTTCCTTTTAAACCCTGAGATCATCAAAAATAGCATGAAACGAGTGAATAATTTATTTAGCTCTCATTCTAGTGGCTCGGTTAATGGGAGGCGGTTTGGTCACAAAGGCATACATTTGTAAATGAGGCAGATAAACCTTTGGGTAGACAAGGAGCGTTTTGTTTGACACAGGAATTCTGTTGTTGGCTGTTTTGCTTGTCAAGTACTCTGGGAAGGCAGGATGTGTACTGGGCCTACAATGGGCCTTTCAGCTAAGCATCTCAGATGCAGGGAGATGCTGTCCCGCCTCCTTTCACAGTGCCCTAATCTCTTTATCAGGCAGCCACAATGGTGGATTCAGTCTTCTGCCTTGCCGGCGAGAGCTGAAAGACTAGCGGACAGGCGCTATAAACCGTCCATAATCTAAACTCGGTCGGCATCACGAAAGAGAGTTATCATGGGTTATGGAAAGAGGCAAACAGTCATAAAATGAGAAGATGTAGCCAAAAAGCGGCGACAGGAATAAATACTAATGCTAAATTATGATGACTGTATGTGTTTCTATATTCCAATAACAATATTTATAACATTATAATTTGTCTTGTTTGTTCTTATAATACATAAATACATATATACATGTGTATGTTTAAGACTATGTTGATTAATTATTATCTTATTCCTTATATATATATATGTATATATGTATATGTACATGTATAACAACAAATAAAAATATAGAAATATTATATATAATTTACTTCACATTTATATTTTTACATTGATATATATTTTTTAATTATTTTAAACAGAATTAAAAGAGGGGGAGCAGTTTTTCCCTTAATCTGGGCCTTTTTTGTTTAGTGCTTGTCAATGTAGGTTTGCATCAGTGAACCCATTCACACTTCTGGAGCCAGCACTCTTAGAAATCTTCTAGCTTTGCCATGTTTCCACCTTAGAGCGGACATTTTCATTCCTTTTGCGGGGCTGTTTGTCTTTGATGCAACAGCTTTTTCTTTGCTTACAGCCTTTCTGAATCATTTTTAGACCTCTTTCTGTCACGGACCAGCTCGGTTGTAAATAGTTTAGGGCCTCAGAGACTTGTCCAGCCTGAGGTTTTAATTGTTATAATTTAAAGCAAAGGTGTCCGCATTCTGTTGACCCTTGTTTGTTGGGGTTTGCTGGTTACAGTAAGGCAGAAATTGATTCCAGCTGTCTGACATTGTGGGTGGCCCATGGGTGGACAGTCTTTTAAGGAAAGCGGTCGCTTCCCTTTCTAATTAGGCTGTTAAACATTAGCACTACAACTGTTGCAGGAGAAGGGATGTAATGGCCTTTTCAATGAGAACGATAAAGGGCTGGCCACCGCTTGTCACTTTCACAAGGACACAAGACCCAGTAAAGGCCAGCGAAGCATTCATTAACATGACAGTTAGCCTGGTGTCGTAAAGCTAAACCAGCTGGTAATGGAGAAGCTCGGCCCCTGCTGAGCGACCAGGAGAGTGCAGTGTACAGGGGCTCTAACCTAGAGACATCCCATACAAATCAGCCGACCACTCCCACGAAAAGCAAACAAGCTACCGTTCCTTTAACTGTCATGCAAAATGCCGGTTCCGTATAGTCTCCACCTTGGTTTGCTGACAGTTCGTTCATTCACTGTCTTTATGTCCCTTTTATCCCAGAGCAAACCCAGTTTTCTTTGATGCATATTTGCATGATTGTTGACCCGACAGCCGTCTGTGTTTGAATGGCTCTCCTTGGTAACAGAAGAAAATGCAGCGTATTGAAGTATTGAAGCAGTGACCGTGACCATGTGTGCTTCATAAAAACCTAAATGAAATTGCCTGTAATTTGCATCATGTGCTCTCTGACATTACTTTTTACATACATACTATACTAGAGTCATTTGACACCATTTCTTCATTTCTTCATGCCAGATCTCAAGTCCAGACTGTGTGAAGAACAATTGCTGTTAAAGTGTCGGAGCCAAAAATGTGCTTTGCTTTCAGTGCAAAACTGTGCAGTGTGTTATATTTGGGGACATTTGAGGGTGAGCCAGTGCATTGTTTCTCAGAAGTGTCTTGAAGTAGAATTGAAGCATGTGTGTCACCACATGCACACAAATGGGGGATTTCAAAAGCACAGCTCCGAGCGGCTTTCGAAGCAAAGGAAATGGGAGAGTTTGAGTGGCATGAAAGCTGACAATTCTATAACTTCTTAACTTGGAGGTGTTTCTCTGCTTCTGTGGGCTATTTGAGGTACAGCTTATTGCCGCTGGAAGTGATGGACGGATAGAGAGGGCAGTAGCTCTTGGTTGCAGATTTTCTTTTGGCTTGGCTTTTGTATGATATGCATTCAGAACAGTGAAGATAGATTTAGAAGAATAGAAAGGAATGGCAGTATAGTCAAGAATCACAATATTCTCAATGATTTTTGGACAGAAGTGTGTGGATTTAAATGTGAGCTTTGTGAAAAAAAACCTAAAGGTTATTTAAACAATGTCAAAAAGGTACCATAGACCTGTCGTACGTTTGTAGAATGGGGTTTAGTTTTCTTTGAACAGCTTATTGCATTACACTTTTGATACTAAACTGCGACATAATGGTAAACTCATAAACAAACATGCGATTACATTGCAAATTGTAGAACTATTGTTAAACTTTTTTCTGGCACCCCTAGAGTGCATTTTTTCCTCTTTCCATAAAATGTATGTTTTCTTTGTCTATACGCAGTGCTTAAAACATCAGCGCCATCCCAGCGAGGAACAGCAGACTATCCAAATGCAGGTGGGGAAGAAGGCAAGCAGATGCTATCATTTATCACAATCCAGAATGCAAGCAAAGCAAAACATGGGGCTAAGAACAGAGGCAGAGGGGTGAAAAAGAGCGAGATTTTCATGGCTCTTGAGGCCATGCTGACAGATATAGTCGCCTCCGAGATTAAATCAAATTCACAATGAAGTCATCTAATACAAACACAAAGCTTGGCATTAACAATGTTAGTTATTCAGTTTTCCACCTCCCACCCAGCCTGAACAGAACAGTATTGTATGGAAGGAGGGCACCCTGTGGGTCATTGTGGGTCAGTGCAGGTGTCCCTAGAAATTCTGTTGGGTAGCTGAGATGGTAAGACCCTCTCGGACCACGTTCCCCTTGGTCTCCGTCGTCAGTATGCAGCAAACACAGTCTCTCAGTCCCTCTGTTGGAGGTGGCTTTTCAATTACTGAGTGAGGCTGCGGGGGAAAGGCGCTTGACAAAAGCCATGACATAAACCATTTATAGTGCGGCTCCATCACGGCCCCAATGCCAAACCGGCCTGGACGGTTCATTTAAAAGAGAAATTAATCACACATGGTTTCAGGCACACAATAACAGATTATGACTGGCTAGTGGCACCTCACTGAATCCAGGGATAAAACTTTAAAAAGACACTTAAATCTGTGGAGAAATGCAAGGGGTTTGCCCAGCCCATGAACAGAAAGTGTAGGATTTTTGTTTGTTTCAAAGCAACTGGTGTGTACAGATTTTTCTAGTAAAGAGGAACGGAGAGAGAGAGAGAGGACAGCTCAAACGTGCATTATATATTGAGTTTACACATGGAGCGTTCTGTGTAATATATTCTCTCATTATCACTGACTTCTTACTGTCAGCATGGAAGATTACTGTGTCTATACTGACATATTGGCGAAGAATATGCAAGGCTCAGCTCACTTTCATTAAACCATTGGAATAATTCATTTTCATGAATTATTCCATACTGTAGTATGCCTAATAATGGGGCAAATGATTGTGGAAAGAAAGACGTGGGCAGGGAATGTCAGGGAGAGTCATTAAGCGACCTGAGGAAAAAAGAGAGAGGGGAGATTCAGAAAGCATAAAGTATAAAGAACTGCGAAGAATGGCGAGGAAGCTGCTGAAGTGTTTGCACGAGGAGCTTATTTCAAAGTGGATCTAGCACACCACAACTAATCAACCTTGATGGAGATTATAAGCATAAAGAACCTTTATAATGCTGAAAATGACAGATTTAGTCATTAGCCACAGTACGCAGCACACACTGCTAGTTACAGCTGCCTCTCCCCCATGAGTGAGGGGTGTGAGCGGCCATTGCTTTGATGAATGAGGCTCAACCATTGCCCATTAGCAGTGCGTCCATGAGTGGGTTATACACAGAACCTCTAAATATCTCCTCAGCACATACTTTTGTTAATACTGTAGATGCTTTATTTATTGCCTTTATTGCTTTTTTCACAAACAGTTGTTGGCAAAAGGATTACATTGCCTGGGTCAATGTGTGTCTAGTCAGTGTGGATGGGTTTAATTCACATTGAGCTTCCCGGATACGTTTAGCATTCACAAACGCACGCGTAGCCTCTTTTAATTTGGCGTGTGGCAGCGGTTGTATGTCAGCACCCTTACCTCACCTTTGGCTACTGCGCCTTGAGGTAATGGCTGTTTAAAAGGAGGTGGCGATTATAATGGAAGGTTTTTTATCCCCTCCGGAATGGCTGCAGACTCTGACTCACGTCACTTGATATTCATTGGAGGCTGTCACAACGCATGCAGCTCAGGGCCTACTCTTATCAAGATAACCATTCAACTGCTCGCAGCTTTTGAGCGCCAGAAGAAACGGAGCAAATAAATAAATAACTCGGTAAATAAATAAAAAATGAATTCTATAGGTCACTTTCCAATGACAACGGGCGGGGAAGAAGAAAAATAGCATGTTCTTATCATAAATAAAGGGGTGACGCCTTATCTCCGCGAGATGATGTTAGGTACCCATAATGCGGGTACCCATAATGCACCGCAAGCATGAAAGTTCAAGTGCTAATTAATCACAAGGTTTGTATTGACTGCTAAATTGTGATCTTGTGAAGTTCAGGAATTAAAAATGCCAGCTTTGGGCTTATCTCAATATTAATGCTCATTTCAGCTCAAAGACGGATAGTTTTTCAAATGTCCTTTACTTATCTATCACCCCATCCAAATATGAGTTTATCTCCCATGTATCATTGGGCTTGTTCCGTGGCCCGTCTTTTCTATTAATGATGTTTTTATCAGAATGCACCTTGCCTATGCAAACAGGGCATCAATGATGTGCTTGCACAAAGCCCCATTTAATAGCAATTTACAATTTTCACAGCCTGTTCTCAAGCTCCCTTCATTTCTAAAGATTTCTGTAAATAGATTACTACAATCAAATATGCTGCTGCACAAATCCTATTAGAAAGCACCAGAGTGTAGAAAATCATTTGCAGTTTGATCTGAAGAACTATAGACAAATAATAAAAACCTAATGATTTACAAAATTAGGGTCAGATAGGTGGAACTGCAATAGTTCCATGTGCGTTATTTTTTTGCATGCCAATAGAAACATTGCTTTTTTATCACATGTAGATACAACAGCAAATGTGACACCAGTCCCGTAGAGGCCAAATGCATGTTGAAAGCATATTGAATTTCCCTCAATTGCGGGTTTTCACACAGGTAATACGATGCACTAGGAGCCTCTTCTGCAAAATAAATGACAGTCAAGGATGAAAAGTGGAGTGATTTAATTTGGACTCGAGTCAGGTGACTGTCAGCGACGGGGGGGTCAGTGACCTCTTTTGAAGGAAATAAAGGACAGTCGTTCAAAGGCACATTTCATAATCTGAAGAATACATATTCAAGAGCTTATCCATAAACATCACCCTCGAGAGAGGAGTGGTGCCAGGAATATCAGCATTCAGAGGGGAAAGCGTTCCGCTGACCCCATGGTCTCCTTAAGCTTCTGTGGCTCTCCACTTTTACATATATTACCAATGCAATCACAGTTTTTTTTAACCTTTTTGTTGTTGCTCTCAGACACACAAATGCACACTCGCAGACAGACATATAACCCGCATCCTTATGCCAGCCTAGGTCTGTGTCGCCTTCACACTGAGAAGAAAATGCCGGGTGCAAACGCTGTGGTTTCGACGCTGGTGGTGGTGATGCATCAGGGACAAACTCATTACTTGCACCCTGATTTGAGATTCCTCTTGGGGAGAAAAATGGCCTGGAAAAGAAATGAAAAGGAGAATAGATGACTAGCTGTGAAAAGGGGATAGCCATTCATCAGCCACTCATTTTACCCCACGGTTGTCTCCCATACAGGACACAGAAAAACACGGCTGCCAGAATATAGCTTGAATTGTACAATTTCTTTCTTATCAACAATTCAGTGAATATGTATAGTTAGGGGTGAATAGAGGCAATCCTAGATTCAGATGAGAGGAGAAGGTGACTTCCCGCTCTGAGTCTTTATCGTTCTTTGAAAGTCAAAGAACATTCTATCGTTCTTTTGAGTTTCCATGGATTATTAAATTATTAAATGTCCTAAACTTTTCAAAATTGCGGGTAAAAATCCTTACATAAATAGCATAAAAAAGTAGTTTTATTTCTTATTCTTATTCGCGAAAATACTATCACAATTGCAAATATATATGCAGAATTCACTATATTACTATCAAGTATATTGTTATTTATTATATTTATTATAATATATAATAATATTAATATTAATATCATATAGAATATTATTCTTTTTTCAAACCGTATGATATTTGCTAATTCACAGAAGAGCAGAGTAGAGCAGTCTGCAGTTTTTCTGGTTCTCTCTGTCTCAGATGCAGGTTAAACCACTGTGATGCTCTTGTGAACAGCCAATCAGATGCGTCTGTCGTTCTTGCATCTAAAGAAGCTTTTGATTGCACCAGCTTGTGCTTGTGGCGGATAGGGCGGCGGTTATTGGTTTTTGTGCTGCCTGTGTTGGGCGGCATGCATGTTGCTTGTGGATGCTTATTCATTCAGCTTGTTCCCCCTTGTCTCTTTTGAAGTGTTGGAAATCAGACCCAGACAGTGTTGTTTGCGGCAAATGTAGGAGTGCTCCTGCTCTCGACAAACCCTTTAAGGGTACTTTTATTATGTTGCTTTGATCGTATTTGGACTTTCGTATTCTGTTACTCTTCATCATACATCTTTAATATCTATTTTTTTTGTATTTTCATCCGAGAGACATTTCTGGTCATTTATATTCAGAACAGATATACTTTAAATGGTGGTAATTAGACAGCAATAATAAATTATGAAGAAAAATGTGTAAAAAGAGAGAGAAAGAGAGCGCATTACATTCATATCTTATCCATTTACCGTGTCCCCCATAATTCCTGGAACCATACAGCTTTGAGTAATTTAGTTCTGTCTGACATTCCTGCAACAAATAACAGGAACGTCTGGCAGGAGGCTGTGTCACGTGTTTCAAAGATGAAAACTGTGGCATCGCCTCCCCACAGCTGTGACCTGCATATTTACCCCATAAACAGACCTAATCTGTTCACCCGTGCCCCATGTTTTCCCAAACCCAATTTCACCGTTTGTCCTCATTCGCTTAGGCACTTTTTGGACAGTCCCACAGTGTTTTGCACGCAACGCCTCTGTTGCAGATTAAATTCTATACGAGAAACGGAGCTGTCAGCTGCACACACAGTGTGTGTGACATAACGAAATATTGTTAGTTACAGAGATACCTCTCTGCGTATTTTGTATGTCTGTTTGCTAGTTTTTGACAGGTTGAACGTGAAGGATAGCTGAAGAAATTTTTCGAGCAGACGGCTGATCAGAGGTCCCACTCGCTGTAATTACGAGGATAACTTGCTCTGCCAGGCTTCACGACTAGGCTGTTAATTACCCTTCTCATGCCTTAAGATTTGCAGACTTGCAGCTGGGGAGCAGCAAAACTCAATGGGCTGTGATTGGATATATGTGCTGGCAGATATTTTTTACATGCATTTGTAAGTCTAGACTAGGAATATTCAATTAAAGTTCCAAGACGTTCAGTCTCTAAATGCCTTTCCTGGAAAAGTTCTATACAGTCGCAGGTCCCAAAATAACCTGCCAGACATTTAGACTGTGTAAGAAAAATAAATATAGCACAGTTTTGATATAATAATTTAATCTGGGCTAATTCGTGACACAAACATCTGTATCTAAGCATAGGAGATATTCTTTTATCAAAATTGCAAAACAAAATTGATCAATGACTGATGGAAGGCAACATTTTCTTTCAGCTCGGCACGCACTCACACTGAGTGAATTTTCAACTGTTTGCATTTGATTTTACAGACAGAACATCTGGTTATAGAATAGCAAAGACAGTCATATTTCTTGATGATGGCTGATACGTCTTCTAATTCATAACCCCCTTGTGCCCATTCTCTAGTACGTTCTACTGTGAGCCCATTTCTCATACGCTCTCATTACTGTACTGAATCAGTGGCCATCATTGATATTCCGGCAGTTCAGAGCAGTGACTGTGAGTCTGCGCCTCCCAGCTCCCAAAGTTGATTTGATGCTAGCGTAGCACTAAATGAAATTCAATATGTCACCAGAAGTCATTTGTAGGCCCAGAGCATATAGCATTTAATACTTTAACCTTTTTCCATCTTCAGCTGCTGTTCTAGTACTGTATGGATGAAGGGGTATAGCGAGTTTCCCTCCACGGCGCTTTCCCTTTCCTAATTGGCTATGAGGCCAAGCGTTTCTACAGTTTGTCATAACAAGCACTTAGTGTGTGATGTATTTGTCAGGAAGGTTTTCTGGGATGGTGCACATACTTAGCTGTAATAATAGGTAGTGCAGCCTACAACTCCATGAAGTTTTTGTTTTAAATAAAAAAATAAAGGGAATGTGAAGTATGAAAGTACCAAAGAAAAATGTTAGAATCAATATGTTTACAAGAGAGGGCGGAAAAAACGAAATAATGGAACTCTGCCATACGATCTTAAATTGGGCACACTTGGCAACGTGGCCCAGCAGCCGTTCCCATTGTCCTGTTAGACGCAGCACTTATATACAACTTTCTACTTTGAGGCATACTCGTCTGAATGATTTAACTAAATGATTTCTCCGCTTGGGTAGCTGGAATAGAATTGTACGTTTTTTTTCACAATATGACCTTTGTGAATCAAACAGTTCCTGTGGAACCCTCACAAAAAAGGTTTGCCAAAGGATTCACACAGACAGAGTCTGTGAAATTCATGGGATGACTGCTGGCATTATTATGCACGTGACTGACATTTTCTGCAGTCCGCTCTTATTCGCACGTATATTGTAGTCCTTTTGCGATAGACAAGATTTTTAGAAATGGCATTTTGAGAGTGCCAAGATGACTAATCTCAGCATGCTATGAAAAAATCTTGGGAATAATCGAAGATTCATGGATCCCACTGGTATTGGCTAACTTTAGACATCATGACATCACATTTGAATGTTACAAAATGATGGAATCTCACACAGAAATGACATGAAGCATGTCATTCAGTACTGTTCACAAAGCAAGCATTGTTTTTTATATCAAGCTCTTACACACTCAAGTGGACTGTACTAGAACAAATAACATTATAAAGAATAAAGATGCATTGCATTGTCAGACATTTGATGTAAATATACCCCTCGGTTCAGTTTCCCTTTAAGAAAAAGCAGTTGTTGATTTATTTATTGAGACGGAATGATTTGTGATGCACGTAAATGCCTTATGGTTTAACATTGTGCACCTTTATACTGATGTTGTGACAATGACTCCTGCGGGTATGCAAGCATTCCCCTTACATTATTTTATAGCATGAATATGTGACAGTTCTCATCACATCTGAGAAATGCAAAGCAACGTGCAATAATGTCCCTTGACTTGGCTTTTCAGGCAGACGTTTGTAGGGCCTCCTGTTTGTTGTTTTATTTTTTACCAAATTCCGTATTTTTTCTGTTTTAAATTTTCTGTATTCTGTGTTTTCCATCTTTTACTATACAATAGTAATATATTTGCCCACATATTCACTTATAAACTATATTAAAAAACCTACAGTAGTTCTTTGTACCATACAGGGAAAAAATAGGGTATTATGTACAACTATGTCAATAAAACAGTTTTTTACTAGTGCATTTTTTAGGTCTACATAAATTTAAGTACTGTTTTAAATTTTACTACCACTTTAACTTAAATTTACTAAAGTAAATAATATATTCAATAGTCAAATAAAAAAATCAGTTGGTGTGGTACAACGTGTGTGTTCAAGTTAACCAGACTTTTATTTTGATGGGTCACAGCAAAGGGTGTTTGACAGTATTTTCAATGTGTTCACGCCTGATACACGGACACCGGAAGCTCCACGAGCATCACGTGTGCAGGACACGCAACCGCGCCACTCTTTCACTCATAGACGCACAAAACGAGCAGATGACAGATTTAAAATGCATCTGAATAACGTTATTCATAGCACAATTTGCATTTTGCTACTTTCTGGTTAAGAAGTAATGCATTTTCCAGATTCCGTGTTATACAGCAAATTGTGTTTTTATGCCCGGATTCCATCAACGTTTTCTGCATAGCGGAAATCATAGGGCCCTACGTGTGCTATCATGTTAAAGCCAGGGCAAATTTTTTCAGTGTGATTTTTAGCATGTCTCGTAGCCTAGCTTTGCCATATGTCATGATTGTGAGCAGCCTCTAATCCTGTGCTGTCTACAATGTGAGAAAAAGCAAAAGAGCAGAGATGCCTGGTTTAGGCAAATGCCCTGGGAGTTGGATGCTAATGACAACATTTGCAGCAGTTAGCCCCCCTCTGAGCTTTAACCTCTGACCCTGGCTCTTGAGTGGTATAAATCAGTGTGCGTGACATTTATTGAGGACTCGCTCTCTTTATGTGCAGATGATTTTGTTGTCTTTAACCGTTTGACCAAGGGACCGGCATTAGCTCGGCACACATTCTAGGTATCGAAGCGAAATACCAAGCCTTCTGGATTTTAGGTGGAGATTATAAGTTTAGTTCTAGATGCGCGGGTTGAAAGACTAGATTTATTGTCTTGTTGCCATGGTAGAAGACAGATCTTCTTCCAACTAGTTCTTAGTTTATGGCCATAAATAGATAAGTAGCCTCCCATTCATCCAAATCAGCAGCCCTGGAAGATTTTTGCAGGATGCTTGATATTCTGTGGGTGTTTTTCAGACTCACTGGAACTATTGATCGTAAGCATGAGTTTTGATTAAACTGAGATACAGAAATGACAAATCAATTGTGGTGCTGCAGTTCAAAGCAATTGCTGATATTTGTGGCACTTTGATCAAATTTGAACACTTGAAACATACCAGTTAGCCTACAATACCAGAAGCCCTGACAGAACAGAGTCTAATACATAATTTAGGTTTTGTGGAGTATGTGAAGTATTATTCTTATAAATAGTGCACTGTGTACTATCGTATACTGTAGCTTTATATTTTAGATAATGCAAATCAAAAGTGCAGTTTCTCTGACCAAATCCTAAAAAATATAATCTCCTGCAGTATGAGTTTAAATAATCTGGACTATAGCAAATAAATAAATAAAGAGGCTCGGATAAATGAATAAAGAAAGTGGAACTCCCTTGTCATGGGATTATGATGTTTCATAAATCCCCGGGGAATCAAACTTAGAGATACAGAAAACAAATGTAAGCCCCAGAGGATTAACAATCTCATTTTCTCATTGCTAGAATAAAGAAAGGATTGCCCTGCTTCCTTCAGTACCTGTCAAATAACTATCTTCTTAATTTCCACTGCTGCACAGGAAGTGTGACCATGTGCACTGAGGGTCTGGGCAGCTCTGTTCAGAATCAACCAGGCAGGCCAGTTGCCTTTGTGCTGCTCTTGAAATGGCGGATTGTGTCAACTGACATCGAAAGCCCCATGAGGCACGTTCATGTCTGGATGTGCGTATGCGTGTACAAAGGTCATAATGTTTAGGTTAAAAAAAGGAGTGGATGAGATATTGAGGCAGTACTGATGAACTCCGTGTTGGATTGAATGGAAAAAAAACTCCCTAACAGAATAGGCTAAATCTTATTCCTTACAGTCTACAGCTTTTAAAGCTTTTAAATCACCTCAGAGAAGCACATATGTGACCCTGGACTACAAAACCAGTCACAAGTAATAATACGTGGTATGAGTTAAAATGATTAATTTTTCTTTTATGCCAAAAATCATAAGGATATTAAGTAAAGATCATGTTCCATGAAGACATTTAGTACATTTCCTTCCACAAATATATGAAAAATGTACTTTTTTGAGTGGGTGCAGCAAAATCGCGAACAAAATTGCCCGGAAACAAGCCTGTTGCCACTCTTTGGGAATTACCCACTCAAGTTTGCTGTCTATGTAAAGCTTTGGTTCATCTACTCTCCACAATATTATTAAAGCGGTAAGCCAATAGAGAGCGTTAAAACAAACCTGTTTATTCTTAGCAACGGCTTGCTACAGCGCCCCTGATAGACAACTTTAAAGGTGATTTTCTCAATATTTAGATTTTTTTGCACCCTCAGATTTCGGATTAGTTGTATCTCAGCCAAATATTGTCCTATTCTAACAAACCATACATGAATGGAAAGCTCAATTGATGTATAATAATGTATTGATGATCTCAATTTCAAAAACATTGACTGGTTTTGTGGTCCAGTGTCACATATTTGCAACTGAGGTGTATGTATGACTATTGTATGTAACACCCTTAAGCACAAATATCACAAAATGTCTTGACAAGCAAGATGTGTATTATTCACTAGTAGGCGTATCTGTTGCAGATCGAAAAATGCAGCACTTATTAATGACCCCTGCCCTGAACCGCAAGGTCCTGAAACGATTGATGGCAAGTAGGAATATGTCCTTCTGTCTACATTTTCTTTTTGTTTACTCCCCGCTGGTCCACAGGTCTAAGGTTTGTGTTATTATATCAATCCCTTCTCCCATTTTGAATCATTTACACCTAATCGGTGGCTTGCGGCCGTCTCAAAGGAGTCCTGCTGGTAGGCAGTTGTCACCAGATGTTTTAAGGAAGACAGAATATCTTTGTTGAGTCAGCGGTGCATGACAGGGGTGGATTGGGTTGGAGGATTGAGGACAGGCATCTTCCTGTTTTAACCACCTCTCAGGGTCTCTAAGCCGTAGTAAGAGGGCAGCTTGAGCTTCAAATTGTTCGTGTTGAGAGACAGATGCATTCTCCGTAATGCCCTCAGAAATGTTCCAAAAGCAGCTTAATGTTTTTTTGAGGACAAAACTCAGACTCTGCAGTTTTTGCTATTGTTGATGTTTTTTTCTGATATTGGGCCCAATTTATAGAATAGATCACCTAAATGGAAAGTTCTGTCATTATTTACCCACCCTCATGTCATTCCAGATCTATTTGCTGTTATTTTTTTGTGAAGCTGACAAGATTTAATTTAAATTTAAATTACTTTTGCTATAGTGAAAATATTCTGAAGCCATACCATTAATATCTTAAATCATGAATCGTGATGTTTGGTTTCTTTTGTACTCCTGTTAAAATGACACACAGTGTTTTAAGTTTTTTTATTAACAGAAACTAGCTCTGTCAATATACTACAATAATTTAATTAATCATAATCTATATTAGGTTTAACTGAATTTTTATCTTTTAAAGAAAAAGACTGCTGGGAAAAGCCATGAAAGCTCTCTAGATATTGTTCATAATTTAAATTGCTATCCAGTTTTGACTGTAACTTTTATAAGAAATATTAGTAAATATTTCAGAAGAGTTATTAAAAAACTGAATGTTCCAATACGAAAAGTGAAGTCCAAAGGATTTTTGACTCACTGAAAAATTTAGGACAAAATTCACACTTTTGTTTGGTTGTAACTGCAAAAACCAGGGGAGTACGAGCTTAGCAGTGCATGTACGTTCTTATACAGTACATATTAACACTTGTACTGTGTGTATGTGTTTAGCAGATTTACCATTTTATTAATTTGATTTTTATCCTTAATTTTCATTTTAAGTCATTTGAATACTTTCAGTTAAGTCATTTAATAATTTTCAAGTAGTTTTTAAAATAACTTTTTGTGGTTCTCTCAGAAATGTACTGAGGCTTCCAAGTAGGCTTCACCCCCTCAGTTGAGAACCTCTGGTCTAGGAGAAGGTCGAGAAAACGACAAATGCTTTTATGTGTCAGTTTTGGTGTCAGGTACAGTCCCAGCTCCCCATACCTCTCCTCTCTGTGGAGGGATTAGGGATATAGGCTCAATGCCACAGTCATCTGTTCAAATGTCTTCATCATTGATAAGAGGAAATTGGAAGCAGTGAAGTGCTCTCTGACATTCTATATTCTCTCCTTTTGATTTCCCTTTTTGCTGGTCTTGTTTACCCTGAACCCCCCTCTCTCTCTCACACACACACACAGCTTATTCCTGCTCATCACCTTGACGTCTTCTGTGTTTGTTTAACAACCATAGAGACCGTTTCAGGTCTGCTGCCCACACCCATGAATGAGATCTGTTCTGTAACTATAAAATTGTGACTTTACATGTTGTATCTTTCTGATCCCCATTCCCCACATATTCCTCCAATACTGCTTCAGAGCTACTGGCACACAGAATTCTCTAGATAGTATTTATGGGTTAAGTAAAGATGATCTATAATGTAGGACTTTTTATTCTGTCTATATTTATTGATTATTTTGTAAACAATGAGAGTATGATCTTGGACATGATACTTTAAGACAAGGCTGTTGTTTATTTATTTATTGACTTGATATATGAAGCGATACACATGCCTTCCTTTTCTCAGCAGTTCTGTTCCAAAGCGGCTAGATAATCATTTTCAGTCTTTCCTTTTCTGTTGTGCACGCTATTGAAATGGCTGTGAGGTTTAATTTCTCTGTTTACCAATTCAGTGAATTAACCTCTCCTCAGAGGTGAAGCTCAGTGAAAAGGTATTAAAAATCGAGTGATGCTTATCAAAGCACCATTTGCTTTTCAATCATCTCTGAAAAAGTCAAACAATAAAGCTGTCAGTCAAGCGGCCTCAGCATTGAAGTAGCTCACAGATGCTAGCTCCACAAAGAAAGGATTTTTTTAAAAATCAACGCTGAAATTCAGAAGGGAGTTTTATTGAAATATGCCTAGCGACTTAAATATTGGAGTTGGCAGGTCAGATAAGTTGCCTAGGCTCAGCGACTTGAAACGGTTGCCTAAATCCACCCTAACTTTGTCACAGTAGCATATAATAGCCTCATTTCTTTCTCGCTTCACCCTCTCCATACATAGCTTTGGTGGGATTCGTGACTTTTTGTCTGCTGTCCCCCCAACCTCAAGAATCCCAAGTATTTTATTTTCCCTTCGCCTCAAATCAATTCCAGACACCGCAGTTTCCTGCTCCCCGGATCCTCCGGGACGCGGCTGTCTGAAAGCCCTGACTAGTCCTCCATTTTCCAGGAAATGAAAAGGTTTGGGAATGAGAGGCTTTGGCAGGCCTTCACCATTCACCTCTTTGTAATGGAGCTGTTTAAAGGAAAATACGCAAGCATATCTTCCAAAGTGACAGAAATATTCTGCGGCCTTGTGCGTCAGACAAAAGAGAAAACACAGGACCTTTATTAGCCTCGTACACTTGAATAATGAATGAAATGTCTTGTCGGTGATTAAAGCTCTGTGGAGATGCAGCTGTCTTTAGTCAGTGTTTTTATAAGCGAGTCATTAGTATTCTTGGATATACTGTGAAACTATAAAGTGCGTATTGGAATAGCGTAATAACTGAAGACATAATTAGAATGTTATTGATGTGGAAAGAGGAGTAAAAGAAGAAAGAAACAATCCTCTTAAATAATTAGAAAGCATGTTAAATGACATCCAAGGCGTCAGCTGAGAGACTGTAGAATGCTGAAATCATCTTTCACTGCTGAATAGTTTAAAGTCAACCATGCCCAAGCTATTTCTATAGATGTCTAGGTTAAATAGTGAACATCCTCTCTAAAATTGATTTTTTTGTTTTATCTATATAATTTTCTGAATAATTGCTCAAAACTAATGTTGTTTTTATTTCATCTGCAAAATGCAAAGGAAATACATTGTGCTTTCTGCATTTTTTTGATCTAGTCATTAAAAGATTCAAAGTAACGAATTTTCATTCTCAGTTTATTTATATATTTTTTGAGGTATGGCAGTAAAAACAGGCTTGCTGGGGGATTTACAGATTGTTATTAATACTTCCATATTTGTTTTTGCATGAATACACAGGAGGGTAATGTGTTAGCACAGATGAATAATGAGAGGAATTATCATTACCAGACATGTGCAAAAGCCGATCCTTGTGTTTAATAATTATGAGTTAAGCTTTACTGGGCTTTAGCAGTTGGGTTGAGTGACTCAAAGACGCAAGCACGCGGCCATCTGCATTTTTACACGTGCACATCAAAGACACTTAGATTCGAACTAAAATAAGTGTTTGTTAAATATACATGAATATTCTACTCATTACTGCTGTTGTCTAATGAACCCTGACATTCAGTTTGAGGCCAATTCACTTCCTACTGTGGAAAATCAAGGTATTCAGTGGATACAATCTATACATTGTATATGCAGTGATCTCTTGTTCTTGCCTTTAGGCGGCTAACCTTCATGTCTTTCTAGGTAATATAAGTAGAATGCTGAGCCTTGTTTGCCATAGTAAGGTGATACTCGGTTCTCTTCTCCAAGGGCACGTGCCACCATCCTGAGTCGTTGAAGAGACAGTGGCAGACTCTATTAAGAAAGCGCAAGGGCCTCCATCATCATCGGTCTGAGCAGTGAGGACCGGAATGACTCGGGAATAGATGACTGTTAACTGTCATATATAATATAAGAAACTCATTTATATTGATGTGACATTTCTGGTGGCTGGAGTAGCCGCATGGACACTAACATCAGCAAAGACACAATGTTTTCCATCATGTTCCTTCACCCCTAACCATAGTTAAGAGTCCCGGTCACGAATGTTAGCATATTCATAATCGAGACCTTTCAGGAAACACAGGAGAGAGAGAGAGGCATGAACATTAGTCACCTTTTTAGAATACAAATCAGCTCTTTAGTTGTGCACCGCGGTGAGCCGGGCTGAGGGATTTTTGTTTGCGAAACACCTCCACCGATTAGTCTTTGTAATTGAACGGCAATTAAGAGTCGGGTTTCGCCCTGTGAGCACAATCGCTGACCAGGGGAAGTGCTGCTGGGTAATGAGAAACCAAAAAGCTCTTTTCTTTGTGACAGCATCGGCAGAGGCTTTGATGGCAGAACTTTGAAGTGAATAGATACACATCTCAATTCTCAGGTCCATCAGGAGCGTGTGTACTGTTTAGAGGTTATGACTTCCTGTTACATTGCACATTTTAAAAGCCTGCTGGTTTCCATGCCTCGGATAGCAATTAGCCATTCGAGAGAGGATTTCTACTTTATTTTAGACGATTTATCATCAGTTAAGACCTCACTTTTTGGCAGAACGTACGGAAGGTTTCGACCTTCATCATTTTGAAATGGGGTTGACATTTTGTCTGGGAAGATCACTACAGTCAACCACTGTAATAGGAAGATTTAAATGACACTGCGCAAGTTTCCAGTTTGAAAAACTTGACCTGGTTTGCTTAAATAAGTGTTCATTTTACAGCAGTAAGCATTTAAATCTTTGTGCCATGAGATTTGATCATTCTGCCCAAGGAGAATGTGGAGTTGCATGAAGTAGTGAAATGAGAGACAGGCAACCTTCACAAAAGTTCACAGAGTTCACATGGTCAAGGCCTCTGAAAATACAAAGAAAGTTGTGCTCGCTGCCTGTGGTGAAACATGCACGTCTTTCTCCATCAAACCTCTGATGGTTCATTCTAAGCATTGTAATTTATTGTAATTCAACTGTCAGTTTATCCAGGGTGATGTCAGAGATATAGGCTATAACTTATTTTATAGATTGCAGCGTTGCGGGTTCTGCAGGATGCGGTTTTGGTTGACTACCTACTGTATATCCAATATGGCTGTAGGATGTTCATAGCAAAAGCCAGGTTACTTCTGCGCTATTGAGCGTCCTCTCCTTTTAGTTTACCCAAATATAAAAATCCAAAAGCAGATATTTTGAGAATCACCTCAACAGTTTTACAATGGAAGTCAATGGGTGCCAATGTTGTATGGCTACCAAAGTTCATCAGAATGTTTTCCTTGGTCAGTAAATATATGACAATAGAATTGTCATTTTTGGTGAATGCTCTCATCAAATAAATATTAACAAATTAGTAGAGTATGTTCACATGTACCTTCAAACATGATTCATAACGTTTAACAATATTGATAGACTATCGAAAACCAGTGGATTTGTATAATAAAGTCCAGCTGCTCCTGCTGCCCAATAATCATTATCATTATTTATTTAACATTCACAAAAATCCCATGCGGCCGTGCATCGTTGAAAACTGATGCATGTCTTGTTCATCAATAGTTCTCTTAGGCAGCCATACCTTTTGCTAAGTTTGCAGGTATATGCTGTTAATGGTAAGATAACACCCTTAACTATATCTTGGTAACAGAAACCCTGTGAAAGTGAATATGGAAGTGTCTGTATGTTTGCGGCAAAGGCCGTTTCAGATTGAATAAGCTTTATGTGTACATGTGTACATAGATACAAATACAATCTGAGAGACTCAGAGCAACATTGAGTGTGGCTGCTGAGGGAGCAAGCAGACAGTGGCATATATCAAATCAACACAGAGATGAATCATCTTTACTGCTTCACACCAGTTTTATCCAGGTGTGCTTTTGCCTGGCCTTAAACCACAGCAGAATTAAAAATACAAGAAAGCGAGGAATAAAGAGAAAATTGAGTGAAATAGAGTATTACTGACCACACCATTTTCACATTACTGTTTGCTCTCAAGTCACTTTTCATTAGATACCAAGTTTGTGGTTAGAGATCCAGAGGAGCAGAGTGTGCCTGCAGCTGAATTGCAGTAATTTTCTGTTTTAGTTTAGTGATGGGTACTAAAATTCAGAAACCAACAGGGTAAGTGGCTGTTAACTGAAAATACTGTGCAAAGAACAAAATAACTGTCTTTCACTCAGGTCTGGCTCTTTCAGACAAATAGCTTTACTTTTTTTTTATTTCAAGTGTCATTCTGTAACCCTCCCCTATCTCTCTAACTCTGCTCCTCTTTCTAAATCCTTCTGCGTG
Source organism: Oreonectes daqikongensis (assembly GCA_026939265.1). NCBI lineage: Eukaryota > Metazoa > Chordata > Actinopteri > Cypriniformes > Nemacheilidae > Oreonectes > Oreonectes daqikongensis. The sequence continues at coordinate 3,003,037 of JAOTQM010000343.1, read as the reverse complement.
TAGAAGTATATGATGGAACATTAGATTCAGTTTGCTTGCAGAAGAACCATGCAGCTCTTGCAAAAAAAACCCCTGAGGTTATTAGTAGCCTATACCTCTATTAAACTTTATATACTTTTTAATAATGAAATGTTTATTTGCAGAAACATGTAACTTAATTTTTTTTAAATCATTGTTTTTGAGTTAGTTACTTAATCAAAACAACACAACAGTTTGATTTATATTACTTGGATTGGATTCCACAATATTTTTCTGTTTTTGCAAGTAAACTCTTCAAATATAGGCCTACTTAAAATAACAAATATACTTAAAAGTGTACTTAGCTTAACTGACTGAAAAGTCTAATCTTTTGATGATGATATACTTTAAATCTTCTTTAAGTACAGTTAAATGTATATTTAAAGAATAAAAATGGATACAAAAATAGGAACATATAGTATAACATATAGAAAATTCTGTCATTATTTACTCACTCTTAGATTGTTCCAAACCTGTATAAATGTCTTTGTTCTACTAAACACAAAAGAAAAATATTTGGATGAATGTCAGTAACTGAACAGATCTTATCCCCCTTTTACTAGCATAGTAGGAAAAATAAATACTATAAGAGTCAATGGGGGATGAGATCTGTTTGGTTACTGACATTCATCCAAATATTTTCCTTTGTGTTTTGTAGAACAAAGACATTTATACAGGTTTGGAACAATCTAAGAGTGAGTAAATGGTGACAGAATTGTCCTTTTTGGTTGAAGTGTCCCTTTAATATTACAAAAATAATAACTATAAGTAAGATATTAAGTACAGTAGTAGTGCAGTATGAAAATACTAAGCTTGTAGTTTACTTTCAGAGTGTACTTTCATAAACTAAGAAATGTGTTTCAACTATATGAGGGTTTTTGGATATGGTAAGACAATTTTTAGAATTTATTGCATCCAACCTGTTTACTTTTATAGTGATTGGTCCAATCTTGCAATTCTTATTATTGGATCTCTTTATTTTAAATACCTTTCCAATTCTGTAAGGCTCTTCCAATGGCAACTGAGTGCATAACTCTTTATTATAATTAAGGTCTAGGCATTTTATAGTGCAGAATTCAATATTTGGTTTAAGGGATGTGTAATATATTCCATTGAATATATTCCACTAAACTAGTAATTATAGGCTGTAAGGCAGCGTGATCATTTGTGGTTCCAAAACACTGAGGCATTTTCCTCGTGCCCTGCATTCACTATTACAGTACACGCTAACAGTCTGCTCCTGGGACACACTAATACTGCACTCCCAAAATACAATGTCTGCATATCTTTTCCTCTATTGAATGTTTTAGAAACTACAGTGTTAATATATTCCCCCCATGTCGAATGAGCTCAAATTGCCCACTGAATATGTTTTAGTGCAGAAACACCTGAACATATAAACGTCTGACTGATAAGAGCACCTAATAAATAACACACTGTATCACTATTACAGATGTTACAGATATTGCAGGGTTAGTGAATCACTTATCATCCTTGACTCTAGACTTGCTTTGTAATTCAAAAGACAAAAGATGCAGTCAGGACGGGAATAAATCTGTCGGGGGAGTACAGCATTTACTGGAATGTTTGCTTTCTTTTTTATTAAATCATCAAGTGGTTTCATCACAAAAAGCATGGAGCCATGATGAATAAGAAAAAGCCATGAACTATTTTGTGAAAACATGCTGTGGGTTGTGGTTTCAATGGAGAAATGCTGTCTCTGGGTCTCTTGAGCCCAGAGTTCTAGTCTGACATTAAAACGCATGAACTTTATTAAAAGGTGAGTTGATATCAAAGCATTTCTAGATGTCCGTCATGTTCTGTTCTGGTTTAAATTCACCCTTTCCTCAATATTGCTTAGCATCTGAAATGGCACGGGTGCCTCGCGTCATGTCAGCCATGTTGATTAAACGCTCAAGTAAATGCTCTAGATTCCTCCTGCTCTCAAGAAACGTTTGAGAGAGGCTGTAAAACCGCACCAACTAACGGAGCATGCTGACATTTTGGTGGCCAGTCAATAATGAAGGAAAGGATAAAATGTCTTTTTCCTCTCGCACTGCTGCCAATTTACAGCCGAGACTGAGAAATGCGTAAAGCAATATAATGTAATCATTATAGGCCCTGACAGTACGGGGGTCTGCCGTGAGTTAGGGGGCCCGATTTCCTACTTCTCCGCTGGATGCACTTTATTTGGGAAATATTTACGAGCTTTGCAGACAGGGAATCGGTTCGGTTTAGTTCTCTCTTTGCCTTATCCGCCCCTCAACTGCCTGTCACACTCTTATAAACCCCTCCTTCTTACATCTGTGAAGTGAGGATTTGACTTACTATGATTAGGCTGGGAATGGTGCAGCGAGCGTGTATGTGTGTGTGGGCGCAACGGGCCACCGTGGCTGTTGTTGTCAAAGCTGAAGGTTGTTAGCGGCTCACTGGATGAGAAAATACCCAGCGGGCCTAACTCCCATACCACATCCACCTACACCCAGCCTAAGAGCGATGAGCGGCCATTATGGGATTTCACCCAACACCTCAAGTGGTTAATTACGGGATACATGTAACATGACATGTGTTTACATTGGATAAAGGTCTGGAAAATGATCCATTGACAGCTTTTAGAGCAGGGTTTGTTTGTGACGTCGGTTTTGGGAATTCGGTTTGAGGGTATGAACTTTTTTGTTTCCTTTGGACTTTAATACGTTTTCATGTTTAGAATTGAACAAAGTTCTTTCTCATCACATTTTCACAGCCGTGAGCCTTGCGGTTTCTATTGTGCAACATGGAGAATTGCAGCAACAATAGCTTGCTGGTAGACCACTGGCTGGGTAATGCCTAATTGAATAAGTGCAAATGGGCTTACAACCTCTGATGCTTAATTAGTTCAGGGTGCACTGTTACAAAATGAATTAATTTATTTCAACACAGTCAATTTAACTTTGATTCCAGTGTGGTCCAAGACATTAAGCATGTTGTATATACAGCATATGGGCTCCCTGTGGTTGTCACGATACCAGTTTCAGTAGTCTACCAATACCAGTTAAATTGAACAATTTAAATTCAAACGAAAGTCCCCTTTGTGCATTTAGTAAATATTGCTTTGAGTAAACTTAAAAGCGCAATGTTGAGATTTTAGCAGCATCTAGTGGTAAGGTTAGGAATTGTAACCAATGGCTCCACCTCTCCCTTTTGAAGCACTACAGCGGCTGAAACAGGACAAAGATGTCGTCACGCTTTCACTTCTTTGTCGAAGGAGATGACGTATTTACAAAACGCGCTCTGTAAAGCACTTTGTCCGTTTATGGATACTGTAGAAACAACATGGTAAATTCCATGTTAGGGGACCTGCGGTGTATGCAGATAGAAATAACTCGGATAACTAAGATAATAAAACATAACGCTTCATTATGTGAGGTCTTTATACACCTCTGAAGACATAGTTATGTATACTATATAGCATTTCTGTCAATAGATCATCCTAATCTTACACAGTTCACCTTTAAAATAAGTAACAGTCAGTAGAAAAGGACATAGAAAGAAATTAAACTCAGTGAGTGTTTTTCTCTCATCAATATTATTGATTAATGCCCAGGTCCAACATTTTGACACATATCCAATTTTCTGTCCCACCTGTTTACGTTCTTTTAAGACAAACCAACTGTGTTCGCATTAATACCCTGCCAGGGCAAGAATGACACAAGCATTTAAAAGCAAGTGCCTCACAGTTAGACAGCATGCGGGTACCAAACTGAGTCAATGCTCACTACTAATGATAATTCAGAAAGACTGCAATCGTTACTTTTTTATTTCTGTATCTACTCAGTGCTGAAGTACCTGTGACATGCCCTCTTATGTGAACTATGATCTGTTCTTTCTTTTCAGAATCAGCTCCTCAGAGAGAGAGAGAGACAAAAAGAGGCGAAGAACAATTTTGTGATGAATCTCCGCATGGGCAGTCAAATCCAGTGAGGTCTCCAGTCCTTGTGCTCCTGTCCTCCCCAACCCCTTTAGAAACCTATCCAACCAGAAGACAGTTTCCAAGTATTCTCTCTGGACCCTAAAACCCAAAGGACGGGTGTGAACACGAAGGCCCAGAGGAAGCGGAGAGTGCGGGCAGGATGTGGGAAGGACTGAGACTGCAGGTGATCTTCTTGTGTTTGGGGGCCGCACTATGGAGCGCTGCAGCGGCAGCGACGTACAGGGGCTCTGGACCGAGAGAGCGTGGCCATCGTCGACATCTGTCCTTACACAGACATAGAGAGAGGGGCAAAGAAGGCCAGGTGCTTCACCGCTCCAAACGGGGATGGGTCTGGAACCAGTTCTTTGTCATTGAGGAGTACACAGGTCCCGATCCGGTCTTAGTAGGTCGGGTAAGTGGAAAATATGCAACTTTTACATCCGTTTCTTGTTGTCCTGCTCGTTGTTCTCTATCTCCCCCTGTCTTTGTACTCTTAAGGTTATGCTGTGAATGAAAGTCATTGGGGTTTTCATTACAGACAGAGTCCTTGCAATATCCTCCATTTGTTCCACAAAGCAATCAGTGGCCTACTTGATTAAAGGTTATAAATTGGATTTCCTTTTTAATAACGCTGCAGTCCCCTATGGTTCTTGCATAGGGGAAATGGACGATTTATGGCCCTGCCGAATAGTTACATGGCAAACCTGCAGGATGTTGTTTTTTTTTATTCCCACTTGAACTGAAGGTTTAAATTCTTGAGCAGGGATATTCTGTGTCAGGAGTTTAATATCATTTTAACCAGCATAATGAACATTCCTTTATTCAGAGCAGTTTTATACACTGTGTGTGCGACGTAAACAATCAAACAACACTAAAATGAATCTGCTCTGGTTTAATGTAAAATAACGTTTGCTTCAGGACAAGCATTTGTTCTCTTACTTAATACACTGCCAATGCAGAAGGCCATCAGGGAGGATAGTATTGTAAGTAATACGTTAAAGGGATAGTTCATCCAAAAATAAAACATCTGTCATCATTTATTCACCCTCATGTAGTACAAAACCTATAGGATTCTTTCTTCTGTACAACATGAAAGAAGATATTTTGAGAAATGTCATAAAATGAAGAAAAGGTGGCCAGTGTTGTTTAGATATATGGATGCACCGATACGATTTTTTAAGGACTAAGTACGAGTAACGATATTCTTTCTGGTACTTGCCGATACCTGTACCTGTATTGTTTGTGAGGTGGCAATTTTCTAAGCACAACACAGTAAGACTAATGCAAATAGAACAGATGCAAATAGATCTTGTTACAAACAACTCCAACTCAAACACATTAATCAAACACATACAGAAATTATTTTTGTACTTGTCACATGTGCTTGTCACAAACTTTCAAGGACAAATTTCAATGCCCAATAACCTCCACAGGGCAAAATAATCAAGGACATAATGAAAGATAAGACAAAAACTATACTGTGTTCCTCACAGCATTTGTACAGTATGTTTTTGAAGTAGGCAGTCAATCGATCAATCAGGATTCATTTTCAGAAGTAAGAAGCATGAGGTATCTGTCTTTGTTATCAGTGCATTTTTTCAAGTACATGAGCTGGCATTATGGGTCACTTAAGATCAGCCAAAAAGCTTCAGTCTGAGTGTTCTTTCCACTCAGTCTGTGGAAAATCTTAATTCAAGCACTTCCTGTCTGTCCTTCCAGCTCCATTCAGATGTGGATTCAGGGAATGGAAACATCAAATACATTCTTTCAGGGGAAGGTGCAGGCACTATTTTTGTCATCGATGACAAAACAGGCAACATTCATGCCACAAAGACTCTGGACAGAGAAGAACAGGCCCAGTACACCCTGACTGCCCAGGCTGTGGCCCGAGATACCAACAAACCTCTGGAGCCTCCCTCCGAGTTCATTGTCAAGGTGCAGGACATCAACGACAATCCCCCAGAATTCCTCCACGGGCCGTACTATGCTCGCGTGGCCGAGATGTCCAACGTTGGTAAGTCTGAACCTCAGAAAAAGCATATTTGTCAGCTTCTTCTCTTTCTCGATGAGCCCTTCTCTGACAGCTTGTTCCTCATGCATTATTCAAAACAGCTGAAATCTGACTCTTAGAAAGTGACTTGTACTCTTGTTGCAACTGTTGTTTTGCAGTCAGACTGCTGACTTGTCTAGGTGTGTGTGTGTGTGTGTGTGTGTGTGTGTGTGTGTGTGTGTGTGTGTGTGTGTGTGTGTGTGTGTGTGTGTGCTTACATTTGTTTGTGTGTTTGTGTTTACTGCTTTTTCACTGTGCAATACATCATCAGTAATGCTGTGCTGTCATGGGGTAACGATCTGTTACCCCAATACCCCCCTATTCACAGCTCACGTAATACCACCGGGAACCCGGAAAAGCTGGCTTTGGCCAGGTCAATTTTAGATACTTTGAGACAAGTTGGTAAACAAGTTGGTAAATTCAATCAGACTTCAGGGAAATTAGCCCAGCTAGAGCAAAACACACACATGCAAAGCCTGAAGCAACAGCAGGCACCTTTGATATATTTTTTCAGCAACATTTTTTAGAGCATCCGGGAATATTGGTGTTGCCTTTGAAATGGCATTCAAACTCAAGTTCATAACATGAGAAATGGCTAAATTGCACAATCTTTATTATCCCTTGCTGTGAATGTCAGTGGGAGGTGATTTTTCATACCTTTGGGCAGGATCCAAAAGTGTTGGATTCCGTATCACGGCTGATGAGTCAACATTATTGCCTTCCTTCTCAGGTACTTCAGTTATAAAGGTCACGGCTACAGACGCAGATGACCCCACATACGGCAACAGCGCCAGACTGGTCTACAGCATCCTACAGGGCCAACCTTATTTTTCCGTGGAGCCGCAAACAGGTACATTCGCCCATAGTGATATTTTACACATCTCTGCAAAGGGTTGCGCGAAGCCAATCGCGCGTTCAATTATGCATCATGTGCGATGTCATGTTTGGCTTCAATTCAATAACCGCAGCGCGAGGATAGGGAATGAACAGGGTCGTTTTTTCACGCTTCGTGAGAGAACTTTGCTGTTTCTGAGCTAAATTAACCCGTGGTCAGATTAGTCCTACAATTCCCCGGTGGCAGTCGAAACCTCTACAGCAGTCAGAAGGGATGGAGCAGATGCTGCTAATAAACTAAAGCTGGATATTTTGCTTGATCCCGTTCAGTGCTGACATTTCTAATTCACTGCAGGCTTATCTGTGTGGTACTAACAAAGCCACCGTACAACCGTCCCACATGTATTCCCTCTGCATTATGGGGGAATGCATTCATATTAAGCGCTTTATGAGCCTTAACAAAGAGTGATAGGCAGAGGGTTTTTTTCAGTGTAAAGTGAAACCAAGATTTGTTTGAGACATCAAATCTGTTTGTAAAATGGACATTTGGAGCTGCATTGAACCGACTTACAGCAGTGTCCTAAATAATAGGAACAAGGTCAACTGTACGAAAGCAGATCGTGTGTGACGTGATCATGCAATGTTTGTGTTCATTTTTTGTAGGAATTATTCGAACAGCTCTTCCCAACATGGACAGAGAGGCAAGACAGGAGTATGATGTCGTCATCCAGGCCAAGGACATGGGCGGGCACATGGGCGGTCTGTCAGGAACCACTCAGGTTAAAATCACCCTGACTGATGTCAACGACAACCCTCCTAAGTTTGCTCAGGGTGAGAGAATTTATTCATTTTGCTATAAATGTTTCACTCTTTCTCCCTCTTCTTCTCTATCTCTCAACTATCTATCATTTTTTTTGTTTGCCTTTATCCCTGTCAGATGTTATTATCGTCACTATTGCCATGCCTTGGTCTTTACTGGCCACACATAACATTACACTGACCTCTGCTCTGCATTCACTGGGGAGGAGAGTTTGCTTTTAGCCATTATACAGCTCTTTCTTCACACTTCAATCCTCCAGCCACACATTAACATTGACAAGCCCTCAGGGACCACAACGAAATCTGCTAATACGTGCTACAGATGTTAACATGAAAATATCACGGCTTAATTATTCAAATGTTCCTTAAACGTTCTGCGCGAACATGATGACACCGAGTTTTCTTAAGCGTGAAAGCTGGATAAAATATTTACGATGTTTGTGTGCAACCCGAAGAGCGCTCAGTGGCGTAAGCCTGCGTTCGTGTGTTGCCAATGTGACATTAAACTGCACACTAAGCACATAGATTTTATCTGTCTTTTGTTGCAGAAATCGCCACTATAAATCTCCTCGAGAGCATGTGCTTTTTTGTGCACTCTGAGCCTCAGGCTGGGTAAGAAAAGGCCTTCAAGCTTTTTTTCCCTGACTAAAGCAGAAAGCGGTGTTGTCCCAGTAGTCCAGCTCATACCCATCCCTGTGTTTTTGGTGGTTGTAAAAGCCGTTATTCACGGACCAAAATAAACTGTACATTGCAAGGTTATTGCCCACAATGAGTAGCTTAGGCTAGCAGATCCTTAAATCTACCTCACCGATGGTTTTGAGCCTACTGCATGATGGAAAAGCTCAGGGAGAAGATAGATTTTTAATGTGAACAACAGTCTGGCTCAGTGTATGGGTCAGAAACTGAGCTGCTGATATTTAATGCGGCTCAGCTCGCTTAAAGGAATTGTCTACCCAAAAATAAAAATGTAAAACGTGTGTGTGACTTTTTTTCTGTGTAACACACAAGATGATATTTAGAAAAATCGCTGTTTTTTAATGGAATCAAATTCAATGGAAGTCAATGTTTGGTTACCAACGTTCTTCAAAATATCTTCTGTGTTCTTCAGAAATAAGAAAGTCATACAGCTTTGTAATAGTGTGAGGGTGAATAAATGATGACAATATTTTCATTTTTGAGTATACTATCCCTTTTTAAGGCAATGAGCTGTCTCTCCCAGGTTCAATATGGTATCGCAAAGCGATCCAACCAATCAGAAACAGTCTCTTACACCACAACCTGGCACCTGCTTCCAAACGTAGCTCACAAAGGTCAAAATGAGAATGCGGCATTCCTTTTTTCTTTTCAGTCTGATTGAAAAAGCACATCCCTTTACATGCCCTGGCCTTTCTTCGTGAGGACTTCCTCCCCATGTGGGAGTTATTTTTGTAAGTGCAGCTGAAGCGTTTGGCTCTCAGCAGACAGGGAGTGGAGCCATATGGTCCTTCTGCGAGCCCCAGCCTCAGGCAGGTGTCCGTTATAGTCTTCATACACCCACCCACATGCACACGCACACTCTCTCTAATCACAAACACAAAATTCACACATACACTCCAGCTAAGCGCTCACAGGTGCCAGGCAGCTGAAGGTAGCGCTGGTATCACGCAGCGAACTGGCTCTCCGTTCCCGGGTGGGCAGTGTGATCATGAATTGTCTTGCCTGTGACTCAGAGATATTACAAAGTTTATTACATTCTGCCCCCGTCCCCCCACACCCCTTCCCGAGAGCTCCCGGGACTCATTCTCCTCCTCCTCCACAGGTGTGTACGCCATGGCGGTCTCGGAGGACAAGGTTCCCGGTGAGGAGGTGGGCCGGCTGAAGGCTAGAGATCCGGACCTGGCAGAGAACGGGCTGGTGGATTATAGCATCTTGGAGGGTGACGGAATGAACTTCTTTGAGATCACCAAAGACTCAGAGACCCAGGAGGCTGTCATCAAACTGAAGAAGGTGAGGAAGACCACTAAGGACTGAAAGGGTGTTAGGGTGCAAAAGCGAGAGCCAAAGAAGTATGTGTGAACGCCGTGTCTCGTTATGTAAGTGTGATTGTGGACGGAAGAAAGCGCGTAAGTGGGAAAGTCTGAGGTGTTCTTGTCAGATAGCATCGATTTGAATTTCCTATCCAAACGTTTACCCCACGTCTCTCTCTTTGCTGCTCCCAAGGAATTATTTGCATGTCGCTTATTTGCTTTTGAATTTGGATTCTTATTTGCATGGATGCACGTGTGTTGAGGTGTCTGCACGCCGCAATGCTGGAGCGTTCCACCCTATAATTCCGATGACACTGCCGTGCCTCCCTATTATTTCTAAGACAAGGATTGACTTTCATAGCTGGTTCTCTCCGTGTGAGGGGATCTCATCTGGGCCGTGCGGTGTGTTGAGCGCTGAGCTGCAGTGCTCGGCTGAAGCTCGTGTTATTGCTCCCCTGCTCTGAGGCCCTGGATTATGTAGACAATTACACAGCCACTCAGGTTCGACTGCCGCCCATCCGTTCCTCCACTGCCTGTGGTCGAGAGAAATCCTCACAGTGCCCAGAGCAACCAGCAACAGCCTGAGAGCCAAACAGTCCCTGACTGCAGCCGTTACGCTGCCACCTGCTGGTGATTTTACCCATAATTCCAGAGCTCGAGATGTCTGGAATCAGTATAGTTCCAGTAAGGTGGCAATTTCATCGGAAGGGGAAAGCCGAGCATTTAAAAGAAACTACAATTTAAAGTGTTACGGATCATCGTGAATTGCGTAATGTGGGGAGGAATCGCCGCTGTAGATTTGAGTCATTTGTGCGAAGGAGAGCGTGTGGTGCATCAAAAGTGTGGAAAAGGGGGCGGAATCGTCTTCCTCGCCTGGTTTTTAAACGTCGTGGCCATGGCAGAGAAGGGGAAGGAGGGGAAGAAGCGAGCAGAAGGGGGAGAGAACAGACAATACGGCGTGCCAACAACAATCAGCTTGACGCAACTCCGTTTCACTCAATAACACAATGCCTCGCTGATACACCTCTTGGGAAATCATCACCTTTTGCTCTTCAAAGCATGTTGAAAATTAAAGTCGAAATTACTGACAGAATTGCCAGGGTTTTAATCAAGTATTCTGTTTCAACTGCAGGCTAGCGACGCAGGCGGAATATTAAGAGGAGAGACGTAGCGTTATTGTGAATGTTATGTGCTTCTGATTAGGTTCGGTCAGGAGTTATTAGGTGCCAAAGTAAAGGATTGTGGTGGGGGAAATGGAAGAAGAGAAGGGACCTGTGTTGTCAGAATAAACAGAGGATAGTTTCCAACCTGTTGGAGGAAAGAACTGGGTCATACTTGTTTCCAGTGTTGGCAGCTTCATTAAAGAGATTCAAAGAAAAGAAAATAGAAAGGGGAGGGAAGGGAATGAGGAAGCAAGAACAACAGTTTTGAACCAATCAACACAGAGCTAGCCGGCATGTGTACGTGTGAGCGTGTGTTTGAGTCGATATGTCCCCTTTGAGTGTAATTCTCACTTGGTAATTTGTGACTGAGCAGTGTGACGGGTGAGATAGGCTAATCAGAAAACAGGCGGACGTGTGAAAAACTGCCCATGTAGGAGGAAAGAGGCAGACCAGGCCGGCGCTTTTGCACAGATGCTTTTATAATAGCGGCTTAATTTGCCTGTGTGCTAATGGTGTTTGTGTTAAATGTAGAAATTGTTAAAGACACTGGGACCTGAACTGATATATATCTGCGAGAAGCATGATATACTTGGTATTTCTGTTACAAGCTTCTTTATGAAATTGAGTCTCCTTCTCAAATGTATTACAACAGTGCCATCTAGTTTCATCAGATTTTTACTTTTCTTTTCTTTTTCAGATATAGTAGTGAATGCTGGTACAAAAAGTGTACATTTACACAAATTTATTAGACCATTATTCAGTATAGGGTGACTATTAAGAAACCATTTGGATCATATTTTGAAACAACATCAATGACCTGTTTTTCAAAGTCCCACTTTCATGGGTTCCTATTGATTTATTGATCATCTCTTCATGATTAGTTTTGTCTCTGACCCTTTGAGCTGGTAATTTCCTCTAATAGTGTAAAATCAATTGACATTGGTCATTTTCATATTTCAACATGTGTGGCAATATCTTATTTTTATTGATAGCATCCATCAAAAATTCATTAACTGAGGTGAGTTCTGGCTTTTTGTTTTCAGCCTGTGGACTTTGAGACCAAACGATCGTACACACTGAAGGTTGAGGCTTCCAACCCACACCTTGATCCCCGTTTCATGACCTGGGGTCCGTACAAAGATACCACCATTGTGAAGATAGCGGTAGAAGATGCAGACGAGCCCCCGACCTTCATGGCTCCCAGCTACAACTTTGAGGTGGAGGAGAACGCTCCAACAGGCACTTTGGTTGGCCGTGTGCATGCCAAAGACACTGACATGATGAACAACCCAATCAGGTAAAGCCTCAAAATAACAAAATAAAATTGTGCACATGAATTTTTTTAGTCATTTCTATAAAGCATTTTTGCTTTCTGTCACTGAGAAAACCAAAATAAAATGTTTTCATTTGATTTTCTCTTTCATCCCAGATATATGATCCCACGCTATACAGACTTGGAAGAGTTTTTCGTCATTAATGCAGAGGACGGCATTATTAAGACCACAAGACCTTTAGATCGGGAAGCACAAGCTTGGCACAACATCTCCGTCAGTGCTACAGAGATTGGTAGGTCCCTCCCCTCTTTTTTGGGGCTTTTAAATAACAGGGTAGCCTTGCGTTTTTCACATTTTTTCCCTGACCAAGCTCCCCAGCTCTCCCTCCACCCTGCTCTTATGTGGTTGTAGTGTCGCCAGGCCTCCGACATGATTTCACAAGAGACAGCCACAGATTACCTCTTCAAACTCCAAATGATAGCCTCAGTTGGGCGAACAGTGTGTAATTGGCCTTAAAATGTAAGATATTTATTTCTGCGAGTCTCTGATCTGCTCCATGTACGGTTAGTATTCGTGTCTGCTTGGATTCAACATCTGATACATTTTCCTTTTTCATTTCGCTCCTTGATAATTTCCAGCATCTGAAAATGTCTGGAGCTCCACATCGAAAATGTTCTTTTGTTACGTGGAATGCACTTACGTTTCGAAGCCTAATATCTGGCATCATAAAAGCTGATAATTTCAGATTTCGCGAGAATTGTTTTTCATAGTCTGAGGTCTCGTTCTTAGATAGACGCTGTAACTTAAGTTTAATCACAGCAAAGGCAACACTGTATGCTAACATGAATTCATTTGTGTCTGTCTTTGATTTTTGTTGTTCCAGGCGGCCATCACCAAGATGCAAAAGTACGAGTCAATATCAAAGTCAAAGATGTGAACGACAACGCCCCAGAATTTGCCACTCAAAGTGAAGTCTTTGTGTGTGAGAACGTCAACCCTGGCAAAGTAAGTCACCGTGTTTGCATTCAGTTAAAGTGTTTGTTTATTTTACTTTGTCAATCATTTGGGGTTGTTTTAATACAAAAACTGTTCCAGTTATCTTTGAAATGTAAGGCTTTTAACTGTTACAGAAATTAGCTCGTTCCTAAAGAGGTCACAACTTTATCTTGATGTCTAAGTTAAATCTATGCCATGCTCACTTTCCTTTTGTTGTAAAGTTGGAAGTTGAGTGAGTGATGGGAAATGAGAGATAAAAGAGGCATACATTTATTTAAAGGCATGCCCTTGTGGTTTTAACCAATTTAACATGATCTGATATGAACTCTCTGCTCCACAGCTCATCGAGACGGTTAGTGCCGTGGATAAGGATGAAATGGCCCACCGCCAGCACTTCCACTTCAGCCTGGCCCCCGAGGTCGCCAACAACCACAATTTCTCCCTCAAGGACAACAGAGGTGTGTGACATGCAAAACACCCCATTACAGAATCATTTCCTCTGCACAACGTCCTCTTTCAAGCCAAGTAACTGCCTTAGGAAATATGCCACTTGAAAACACAAAATATTATAGTTAATTCCAAGCCAAATGAGTTCATTTATGCGTAGGTGTGAGTGTCTACAAAGTTGCCCAACCAACCTCATGTTGGTAATTAGGTCGTGATGAGGTGGGCAAACTCAAGTCAACTTCCTCTCTTATTAATTATGGAGGCGTCTCTCTCGTTTGAGCTTCGCCATCTGTGGATTCCAAACGTGGGAGAAACCCAGCTGGTAGGCAGCAGTGTTTGTATCTGTTTCACAGGCATCATGCTTGCTGCACCCTGGAAACCTTCACCACCATGCTTTACTCCAGAAAGTGACATGTGAGTCTTATTGGACTTACACCAAATAGGAAGGCAGGTCACAGGAACATGTTGAGGAGCCTCCATAGACAGGGTCCAGTCAAGGTAGATGCCGTGACGCGGAACAGAAGTACTGTTTGTTCAATAGTTTAAAGCTACATTAATGTCTTTTCACACATTGGAAAATTACATGTGACAGGAGCTTAAGATAGTACAGCTTATTGAACAGATGTATGTTACATAAGAGCGAGAAAATTAATATGGCATATAACCATAAATAAGGTCTATGGGAAATGCCATCATGATCGGGTCCAGTTTGAGGGCGATTTGATGCTTTTATATACAATAATAATTGTATGTATTTAATGTGCTATATAAGATTTGACTATGTATATATCTATATAAGATTTCCACACATTCCAGCGCCCAATTGGCGTATTTCTCTTTGACCACCAATAGGTTGTAAATGCGATAATGGAGTCAGTCGCTGTTGCCAGTATAATTATTGTTTGATTGATGATTAAATAACTTGTTCCTTAATAGCGTACTGCTCTCAAAAGTTTCCCTTGTGAAAACTTTCTTCTAAAAGCTGATTTTTCTACAGACTCCCAAATGATCTGTTGTGGTGTAGAGGTGCACTCAGTAATTTCATGCTAATTAAAAAATGACTGAAGACTCCAGATATCATGTGGCTATGTTTTGCATGGAGCATCTCAAGTGCTTTGAGATCACATGACCAGACATGTCATTTATACATTTACATTACATTTATGCATTTGGCAGACGCTTTTATCCAAATGACTTACATTGCATTATACTATACATTTCGAACCCATGACCTTGCCGTTGCTAGTGCCATGCTCTTACCACTGAGCTACAGGAAAGCATATGATTGAAATGATACTAACAGTTATAATAATATCAATGTTACTTTACAAATCATCCTCAGCAGTAAGTAAAAGCAGTTTATAAGCCATAAACATTAGAGGTGTAACGGTTCTCGGTAAAATAATTCATCTTAAATATGAAGACCCATCTATAATATGGTCCGTGTAAAACAGACAGACAAAGATCTGCTAATGTATGTTTGTCGGTGGATACTCCCAAAACTACAACAAATCAAATAACGTAGACAACTTTCAGAAGGATTGCTAGATTAATATGACAAATCATTTATGCCGTCATCACCTGTGTTGAGAGCGCGCGAGCGCGCGAGCGCAGGTGAGACCT
This sequence comes from Oreonectes daqikongensis, assembly GCA_026939265.1. Lineage (NCBI taxonomy): Eukaryota > Metazoa > Chordata > Actinopteri > Cypriniformes > Nemacheilidae > Oreonectes > Oreonectes daqikongensis. Next base: position 2,987,855 of record JAOTQM010000343.1, on the reverse strand, counting down.
GAGCAGCACATGTTTCTGTTTAAACTAAATTCACTGAAGCCTTGCCAATTTAGGATAAATATTTAAGCGCATGATGCAAACAAATACTCGCTCGTGCGTTGTGAGGAGATAATATCTGTAGCGCGCACAATGAAAGCTGAGTCTCAGACTGCGCAAATATTGAGTTGTCTTTGAAGCTTTGCGCTTAAACGGACAAATTCATACAAAAAGTAGGTCAACATGCCCCTCTTTGTGAATATCTTAGCAAGCATAGTAGTTTATGTCTTAAGTGACCAGAAACAGACTGAAAACAATGCATGTGTATTATGCTACTGAACTGTATCTGTTGCATTACTTTTAAAGCGACACCAGCCTAATATTCCTGCTGTCTATGTTAAAAAAGGAAATCACCTTTTAACTCAATAGCTTCTGTAACTTCAATAATGATTCATCTTTATTTAATTTGCACATATGCAATGTTATTTTACATTTAATCCTATATAAAAGCAGTTTATTTTCTGATTTGCTCTGTTGTTTTTTTGGTTGTTGTTACTTGTAGCTTGATTATTAGTCATTTCTCCCTGAACATTGCACATAGCGAATCGAACCGAAACCGTGACCCTACAACCGTGACACAAACCGAACCATGAGTTATTTGAACCGTTACACCCCTAATAAACATACATGAATTTCCAAACAAATCGGGCAATATAGCTGGTTTCAAAGCAACAACATAAACATTACTGCGCATGCCCGCTTTTGTGGCCCAAACTTAACTTCCGGTACACATCCGCAAACAACAGAGATATTATTTTTGATAACAAGCTAAAGAAATAACAATTAAATGACATTAGCTAGCAAGTTAAAAGTATTTCTAGTCAGTATTATTTTGGGTTACCACCAGTAGAAGGACCGTTACTTGGCTAAACCTAAATGTGACAAAGTTACACAACCAATTCAACTAATTGTTTATTTAATAAATTAATATAAAATTAATTCAACAAATTGTTTATTTAATACAATTATATAAAATATAAATATTGATATAAATTATTATTATTATAAATTAAATCAAATATAAATAGTTATATTATTAGCCACTAGCCAGACTGATCAACAAACACAAGACCGGAAGTTAACTTCGGGCCAGGTGCGTGAAACCGCCTATAAGAACAAAAACAATACACTGTACATACCGCTCATACTGTACATGTTCACTTCCTGCATAATTAAAATCAGATATTTCTATAGGCATTAGATTGAGAGACCCATGTGGACAGAGAAGCTGGGAGAGAGAGAGAGAGAGAAAGAGAGAAATGACTCTCTATTTCCCATTTGGTCTTCCGTAATGAGAAACGAGATGAGCACTTTTTAGCAGGCCATTTCAAAAGCCAACAATATTAGGGAGACAGATTAGGCTCCTCAGATTGACTGGATCCAGAGCTTTTCAAATGGATACAGTTTTCAACAGCTTTGCCCACCCATTTATCTAAAGCTCCATTAAAATGAGTCTCTGCAGAGAGACCACTCTTATCACTTATACAGGCCTGCTGATTACATACTTGCTTGAACTCAAAATTTTTGTATGAACTCACTTATTTAGAGTGTTGGATGTTATTTGTGTTTAGCTGTGGGGATAAAAGTGATGAAACTTTGATGCTCGATTCAAAGGATGTTTTATTAATCATCATCCTTAAGGCAAAAGAAAATGCAGCCAGCTATGGGTTCCTGCTGGAAAACACAGCTGATGGGTGGTAATGAGATAAAGAATAATAGAGTAATCAATGTATCGTATGTATTCTAGGGATGGCACCGGTACTTGAGTACTTGGATGTGACAGTAATAACCATATTAAAAATGAGCCAAGGGCGACTTCGGTCAAACCAGCTGTGGTTTTAAAATACAGACAAGACAGCTACAATGAAAATAGTGGTTCATGCTTTTTAGCAAACAGAAAAATAATCCTGCAGGTAGAGATGTGCCGCTTTCAAAGTTTGCTGTTGTTTTGTAATTTGTGTAACAGGTGCTTACAGTGATGAAAATTATGTAAACGATGATAAAACAGATGGCCAAGGGTGCCCAACTAACATCTACTGTATGTCGACTGTGCCAACTCAAATTTTTGGGTATAAAAACGTGAATGAAAATGTATTTTGTTGTTTCAGTTTGTTATTTGCCTAATAAATGACAATAACATTCTTTATTTTTAAACAAGCTTTTGACAGATTCCTAAAGTATGTTTTCTCTTTACTATGTTACCTCTTTTTAGGTGGTCTAATAAATTTGTTAAGCCCTGTACATAGCCATAAAAATGTAAAGATCAAGATAAAATGCCAAAAATTGCCCTAATGCATTCATGCTCCCTTCCTGACACATGACATTTTTGAAAGGATGTTTTCTTTAATAAAGATGTCTTCAAAAGCCAACACTGAATTGTAAACAAGGACTAAGTGGCGCTCTCTCCGGTTCAAATGTGGCAAATTGATACTTTAAACCGGCTGTGGTAATCTACCTGACAGAATATGATATAGAATTATAATGTATAGCGGCAGATTGATCGAGCCTGTCTGAGTCGTCGTCCTGTACGAGCGCGGATCAAAAGCGGCCTTCCCTGACTGAGCCACCGAAGGTTGAAGACAGTGGTGCCAGAGGGAGAGAAAATTACAAAACCCCGAACCCCTAAATGAACTCACTCCATCTACGCCTTCAGCGTGACCTTGCTCTGAGTCAGGGAAGTGCTCTGGCACTGATCCATCCCTCCCAGTTGCAAATAAAACCAATAGCGTTCCCTCCGCTCTAACTTTGATTACACTTCCAAAAGCTGATAAATGTTCACAATATTAAACATGAATTTAATATCGGAGGATTCACACCTCATTGCCTCTTACCGTTGGCTGTGACTCATTCGTATGGCACCTAAACTCCAAGGAGAGCAGAACTTTCCAGTGATTCTGTTCAGCTCTTAGCATGTTTACGATAATCTCACCCTCATTTGGGTTAAATGTGTCTTCCTCTGTTGGTTCTGCAGACAGCACAGCGAGTATATTCGTGATCCGGAAGGGATTCAGCAGAATGACCCAGGATGTGTATCACCTTCCTATTGAGATCAACGACAACGGCGTGCCACCGATGAGCAGCACCAATACGCTGATTGTCCGCGTGTGCAGTTGTGACAGCAAAGACACAATCCTGTCTTGCAACGTGGAGCCCTTTATCCTGTCGGCAGGACTCAGCACCGGAGCCTTGATCGCCATTTTGGCCTGTATTGTTATTTTACTGGGTGAGCATAATTTTACATCCTTATAGATTTGAAATAGTTTTTCTCCTTTTACTGTATTGAATTACAGTATGAGAAGAAAGGCTGAATATTTGTGCAACCGTGTGTAAATAAGAGAGCTCAAGCTCGGTTGGCTTAAGCATCTTATAGGGACCCAATGCATGTCAATATTTGCATTTCAAGTCCACAACACACTGAAGTTGTCTTTTTGGCTTTAAGTATTTATAGAACAGATGTTTTACAGAGAGGCTGAGATGCACACCATCATTTATTTACATTGCTTAGCCCCAGAAGCTGATCACATCTTCACAACTGGGATTATGAATTTATTGGAAGGCCTATTTTAGACCTGTAATGCTGCACATGATCATTCTCCAAAATATATTAGCTGTCTCACGTTATGCTGACTTACTAAAGAGCGGTATTATAACATTGCACGTAGCACAACTATTTGTCATTGTATCTCCAGTAACTATAATAAGAGAACTGGTGGGACATGCTATTCTCTCACGCCATTAGTATTCGCTTGACATTTGTTTGCTTCTCCGCAGCGATCGTGGTGCTTTTTGTGGCCCTGCGCCGCCAGAAAAAGGAACCTTTGATCGTGTTTGAGGAGGAAGACATTCGAGAGAACATCATCACCTATGATGACGAGGGAGGCGGGGAGGAGGACACCGAGGCGTTTGACATCGCCACCTTACAGAACCCAGATGGTGCCAACGGCTTCCTGCCCCGTAAGGACATCAAGCCCGAGCTGCAGTATGCCATGCGCCCCGGGCTGAGGCCCATCGGCAACAGCGTGGACGTGGACGATTTCATCAAAACACGGATTAGCGACGCAGACAATGACCCCACAGCGCCCCCGTATGACTCCATTCAGATCTACGGTTATGAAGGAAGGGGCTCTGTCGCCGGCTCTCTCAGTTCACTGGAGTCGGTGACAACAGATTCGGACCTGGACTATGATTACCTCCAAAGCTGGGGGCCGCGCTTCAAGAAACTCGCCGATCTTTACGGCACCAAAGACTCGGCCGACGACAACTCTTAACGTTCGCTCAAATAAATCCTTTATCGTCTCTCTCCACGCTGCCCTCCTCCACTAACTGTGTGTTCTTCGTGAAGTTTACTATAAGTATTCCATGAGTTTATCGATTTATAGTAAACTTTAGGTTGTTTGATAGTTTCGAGTATACGTGCAGTATACCAGACGCTCAAGGGTCATAGCAATGTGTTGTGGGGGAGCCAGAAGGATGGAAATAAATATTTCACAAAAAGAAAAACAGACACTCTGCGGGATGTGTTGGCGTGTACGAAATCAAGAAATCCATGATGGTGTTGATTAAGAACATTATGTTTCACTTTTAATGTTTATAGGTTCCTGAGGTTATGGAGGTGGATCACAGGCAGACATGGATTTGTTGATACTGTGAATGAAGAAAAAAACAGTTGCCTTATTAAGAAATCGGGAAAGAACGTCAGCAAATTAAGACTCGAAACTTCTGTAGCGCCTCCATGTTGTCTTTGGAGATATTGTCCAAACAGGTCCTCTTGTTTTTTTCTTTCATTTTGTTTATGTGGAAGCAGATGGATCCAGAAAAATAGATGCAGTGTGTTTCTGTCACCTAGAGAAAAAAACCTACAGCCCAGTTCCATCTATGAACAATCACGAAGACCTGTGAGCTCAAAAATCGCCTTAACTAATGGACACTCTTGCAACACAGTGCATTTTTTGTAACTTGAAAGCTATATCCTAAAGCAAGCTAAAGTCCTTATAACGTATGTACAGTACAATGTGCGAAATATGTCTCTTGAGGATCAATCTTACACCTATCAGTTCATGTAAATCTTTCTCTTTTTTTTTCATTATGATATTATAATTATTTTCATTATGTTTTCTTTCATTTCTCATTTTCTTTAATGGCTTATTTTATTCTCCTTTGTGAGAAAATAGCGATCTGTCCTGTCACGGTGAGAAATGGCTAATTTTTATGTCAATTTTATGGTAACTATTTGTACAATTTTAAAAGTTCTTATTTTAGTATACATACAAATATCAGTATTTCAACATGTAAGGAAAATATTACAGCATCACACTTATATTTTATGAACATTGTACTGTTGCTTTATTATGTGCTTCAATCCAAGAAGCAAAAAAACTTTGAAATAAATGCTCATTTTATAATAAAACGGATCAACAGCGTTAATGCGTTTGAACACGTATCTATCATCGGCTTTCTCAATTTTCATGGTTTTCATATTGTTCATTGTAGCACAAAGGTTGAATGAGGACCCGGTGCCTTAAAGCTGCACGTCGCATGAATTGCATTCATGCTCATAGAGACGTGCAGAGCTTTTCATTGCTTTTAGTGCTTTCCAGTGGTGGGTCTCGCTATTGTCCAGCAGCGGAGTCCTGCATTCTTTCCTCTCCCAGGGTAGCCACACGTTGAAAGGTCAATGTGCACTTTGTTAAAAAAGAAAGAGAAATAGTTACATAAAACACAACTTCTGCCCACCTGAATTAGACTTGACACCAATTTCCCTTAAGGGCTTTGGAAGAGTAATGCTGCAGGCCCTTCCCTCCCGTGCAGGAAGACTGCAGCATGTGTAAGGTACAGAAGCATGCTCAGTGGAGCCATAGCCCTGAGCTATTCTTCACGATAACCTGCTGAGGCTGCTCTCAACAAGCAGCTAAAAATACCGGTTTACTGCTGGATAGCTTTCTTGTTGTTTTGTCCACCTTTGTTTTTGACAAAGAGGATAATATCGGCAGAGGAAAAAAGATGGTCATGTAGAATGGCAGCTAGTCTCCAGTTTTTGCCGTGTTAAAACAGGATATATGCATTTGGGATGGAACTGCTTGTTATTTACATTTGCATTTACAAATAGGCATTTAGCAGGCCGTTTTATCCAAAGCAATAGTAAGAAAAACATCAAGTACTTCATCTTATTTAATCATAATCATGCAATCCTAAAAATTTCACTGTTGCTGTTCAACTACAAGCTTTTTCTTTTTAGAATAATATCCTGCCTGTTGAAATCTTAAAATCGAACTGAGCTTGATAAAATCTAGTTGGAACTTTGGCGTTTTACTGCTACAGTTTAGAAAGCACAACACTTTTGCACTTTCTCTTCAAAATGTCACATTTACACACCAAAGACCGTGAGAGGTTTTTACATTTTCAGGGTTACAGATCAGGTGTCGAGCTGCATGTGCGTATGTCACCTGTTTCTTTCTAAATGAAGACGAGATGGCACAAGCCCTACTTTCCGGGTAAACGTCTCTCTCGCCCAAACCAGCGTTCCATTAACCTGGCTTCTCGGGTGATTTTCCTGCCACAATCCTGCTAACTGGGCATGGGTGATTCCAATAACCTCTGCCTCTACTCAATGTCTTGGGGGAAGATGGGGAGGGGCGGGCTGCAGCTCTGACTCGTATCTCAGGGATCTATAAAAAAAAAGTGTCAGATTCTTCCCTGGAAACTATGAATCAATAGTTCCTTCCTGACACTGACGCTGTAAGCATTAAGTGTGGTTGGGTGCACTAAGATGTACCTGAGATGAGAATGGGGTGGAAGCTGATTCAGAGATGAGGCAGCAGGATGAAGAGGGAAGCGAGAACAAAGCGAAACACTCAAAAGACCAAGAAACCAAAGATCACAGTGTGAGCTTTCTTTGTAAACGTCAGAAATGAAAAATGATGAGGGAAAACAACAACGCATACTTCTCAGAATCAATTTTTATGTCAATGCCCATTCGAAGATCAAACTTATTTTGGAAAAGGGTCACGTTGCCTCAGAGTAGCTGCGTATCTGCACTGCGTAGCCTGAGGAGGAGATTAAAAAAAAGTGTACGTGGGTGTTTGGCTCTGATACCTTCTGATTTTTACCTTTAGTGCATAGCAGTGTTTAGTGACTATTAAAGCAAAATATAATAATAATAATTAATACTACAACGTTTTGCTATACTATAAAACTATTAATAGCTATATAATAGTTTTAATATTTCCTATTATGGATAACAACAAGAGAAATGTATAACCTGCAGTTTTCTATCAAATTATATGACAGCTTACTGTAGACTGCCGTAGTTCTTTCTATTGTAGTCTGGTGGGGTTTTTTGTCACTGAATAAATCCTGCTTAATATGTCCTTTTTCTACATTCGGTGGCGTAAGCCATCACTCTCTTTGTGTTATCATTCACCACTAAGCCCTCAATTAAGAATTGTAACTGTTCTGACTGATCTTGTCTTGTTTGCTTTATAGGATTGCTTTCAACAGGAAACGCAAGCAGATTTACTGTTGTTTGATTGTTACAAGCTCTCTGTTAAGCTTGTAAGCCTGAAATACTGACAGACTATTAAAGCAGAGTCACTGCAGATGTATGTGAGGAGACAGAGAAAAGAAACGGATGGATAGAGAACATCTAGCTTTTGACCTTGGGTAGAAATTAGAACAAAAGACTTGCGGAATTGTCAGTTGTTATGCTTCTGATGTAGTTGCAAGTCGAAAACAACGGTGACCTTATTTACATTTGACAAAGTTGTACTAAGATTTATTCTGTGTCATAGGAAACTAGCAAAAGCTCAAGTTCTGTAGTTTACAGTCGGATCAAAGTTTCAGGGCCGTGTTGGTTTTTACTTCTTTGTCCCTCACCCACAGTGATGCAGTGATAAATTCATGTTTGTGCTCGAACAATATCGCACAGTTTTTGTTGTACTTTACAAAACACACACCTGGAACAGTCACATGGGACCACCATCATTTAGCCTACGTCAAAATATGGTCGGTGAAGATACAAGCTCAGCAGCAGGTTTTTTTTTACACATCTTACCTCTCATACATCTGGAGCGCCAACAGCAATAAAAAGTGCATACATTATAAGCTTTTTTAAATCTGAGGAAAATTCCATCATTTCTTTCAATAATTTATATTTCTCTAGTTCACATTACACTAAAATAGCATTAAACTTATAAATTAAATATTTAAAAACAGATATCATGAAAATATGTATTCATGGCAGTAATATAATACAAATTTTGTAATATAAATTCCATAAAACATGAATATGATCATTATTGTCTGTATCTAAGAGTAATGGAATTACCTTCATTTTACAGTATGTACACGCTTAAAAATAAACGTGCTTCACGATGCCAAAAAGGAACAACCTTTAACATATCATATGTTAACACACAATATCATTTCTTCGAATTATGAAAAGGTGAGGAAGAGATGGCTCTTTAAAAAACCTTTGACTGAATTGTTGTTTTATGGAATCCCTGTGAAGAACCTTTTAAGCGCCATAAGGACTCTGTGTTTATGTATTTTAAAGTGCGATTCATTGTTTGTAACCAATTTACTGCTCTGTAGGTTTCCTCATACCTGTTTAACAGAGATTCAGTTTTTCACATTGCTCCAGTTCTTCAGAGTGAAATGTTCTGACATTCTTTGTGTTTCCATGTCAGAACAGGTAGTGCTTCATGTGACAGCAGCCATTGTGACATGGGAGTTCGCATATTTAGGACACCGTATGCCGGATTGGGGAAAAGCTTTTGAGAATTATTTCTGGACTCACAGAGGACCAGTGGTGTGAAAACAATTAAGATTTTTTTTCTGCGGCTTTAATTAACATTTTAGTTAATATAATTGTCTCCCAGGTCTAAATCGCTAGAGGTATGGCTAATTAAAACATATATCCTTCAAACTCTTAATAAGTAGACATACCGTGCATACTGATGTAATCTGACATGTCTTTCCACACTGGTCTACAATCTGGAAATGTTTGAACATAAAAGGGTCCCTAATAATCCCAATACTGTAGATAAGACATGAATTAAAGAACAATATCAGTGGCTAAAATGTTTATTGAAAAGTCATTTGATAAATGTTCAAAAATGATTATGTAAAGTAGCCAATGCGAATTAGAATCTCAATTGTGTCTAATTATGCTAATTATTAACCTAATTCCAGTTTGGGCATTTCAGATGCGTTCTTGTAAATTAGGTCAATTACATCAGTTCTCAAAAGTGAAGGCATTTATAACTGGACATGTTACAAAATCATAAAACTCATTTATAAAAAATAATCATGCTTTCGATTTGAAAATCTTCAGCATTTTTCAACAATTTATAATCACCTTTTATTCACATTCTTTTTATTTTTTACATGTTAGTGTTACGATTGTTATGTACTTTATTTAACTTACAAGCATGAATATTTATTTTACAATAAATCAAAAAAAAAAAGTTGTTTTCGGAGAATTAAATTTGACCCAGAAATGGTATGTCCAATTTGCTTGGCAAAAAAATATTTTTTTAATTGTATAATTTAAATATTTGTGTCAAAGTTGATTGTAGTCCGTTTTTTCTTCATGTAAATTCATATTCATTTACCATATAGCGGTTTCTTTTTTTTTTTAAATCGACTTACAACAACTCTCTCTTTCTCTCGCTTCGGAAATCATTTTTCTATTGTATTTTACAGAAGTAGCCTATTATAAAGAATGTGCACATAAATGTATCATAGCGAGTATGTGACTCTTACCAAAGAAGCATTCAAATACAGGTCAGTAATAAATGTCTTCATCAGCTCCCTTTGCAGCAGAAACCACATGTGGAGGACGAGGTTAGGAGAGAATGAGTATGAAAATGAGCCGCACAGAGCCGGTGAATGGCTCCTGCGAGTCGCCATGGGGACGTGAAGTATTGACGCTAGACAAAAGAGACTGGGAAAGATCAAGCCCAACAGCCAATGTTTCTGCCATTTACTAAAGTACTCCAGAAGACCAGCCAGACAAGGTAGCCTATTTTTATATCCACAATGACATGAAATCACACCCCAAGGACACTATGAGGGGAAGGCCTCCTATAGTACCACTTTAATTCCCTCTTACAGATGCCGATATTACCACTTGCGCTTTAATAATCATCCAGTGGCGAGATGCGTGTATGTGTTTGTATGTGATGATCTATGCAATGTAAGAGACAATCTAAGAGCTGGGATTATTCTACTTGACAAGAAACATTATCTGCGGTCAGATTCTAGTTAGTTCTTCGCTCAAATGTTTTATCAATGTTCTGTGGCGTCGTGGGATGAATGAGTACGTGCATTGAGCACAAACATTGATTTTAATTTGATCCAGGATACCATGAGATGGATTCACAAGTAGATCTAGTTTCCTTATTGATGTATTGAATGTGTTGTAATCTAAATCATCTGTGTTTTCTGTCTCCATTATGGCTTTAACCAAATATACATATTGCAATAAAACCTCATATTACTTTTAGTTTGATGTCTTCATGTAGGCTTATGTGTGACCGATGATCGCTGTGCGTTGAGTTTTGGCTCAGGGGATTTGCTTCAGGAAGCCAAAGTGAGGACAAACTGTGTTTACTTGTGCCAGACTGTCATGGCAATGAAACAAGTCATTACTAAACTGGCTTCACAATAGACTCCCTGGAAACTAACTACAGATCCACCTCAGATGTTTATCCAGGACAAGCTTACATGTGTAAATGGATTATACTGTTCACCAAATCTCTTCATGTGATGACGGCAACCTTTGTCTTCATCCTCCTCACTTGAATATTTTTTATTATTATTCTTAGCCCTAATTTAAAGGGATATTTCACCCCAAAATATGTATAACTTTCTTTGCAGAACACAAAAGAAGGTACTTTAAAGAACGATGGGGCCCCATTGATTTCAATTGAAAATCCTCTCATCATTTACTCACCCTCATGTCATTCCAAACCTGTATGACTTTCTTCTACACATAAAAAGATATTTTGATGAATGTTAGTGCCCCAACGACTCCAACCGTATGGCACAAAACCCATAAGACATTTCTCAAAATATATGTTTCTGTGTTTCCCAGAGGATAGAGTCATATACGGGTTTTGAATAACATGAGGGTGAATACATTTTAAAACGAACTATAATCACATATTTTTTTATATAAATATTTAATTGTTTTCTTTAAAAAAAATTACACAGAACATTCTCCAATACATCTATTTTTTTTTTTTTGGCATTTTCTATTGTTATCAACTTGTAATATTCTTGTCAATATCACTTATAATGCAAATTCTACATACTGACTTTCTCTAAGATAACATATAAAACATGACTGATGACGGACATTCAAAATAAAATACAGACTATTCATTTCTGTTCAGTTCCATCAGTGCAATCACATGGACTTGGAACTGGATTTCGTGCAAAAAACAGCAAGACAGTAAAGAGATGAAAGCCACATGAGACACTGAATGCTTTTGAGGAATCTCTGCAAAGATCTGGAGTTTGTCCGTTTAGAAGTGCCGACCTTCTCACCAATCCCACAATTCCCTGTTTAATCAAATGCGTTTGCCATGTAAATGCACGATTAGACAGCAGCCCTCGTCGGCATATGAGATAAGCCAATGGGCACATTTTTTGTTTGATGACTCGTAACCTAAAGCAGCTGTGTATCTTAAAGCCAAGATGAAGAAATATTTTATCTGGGATTTGGGATACTCGGTGGCCTTTGTGCTGCGGTTCTTTCTGTCAAATGTTTCCTTTGTTCCACTCTATCCAATCATGGTGCTAAGCCTATCCTTATAGATAAGACTAAAGCCTTCCGATTCAGAGGGAGTGGGACTTTGGAGATGTGGCGATCACCGGGGACATGGGTGTATGGCTTTGTGGAATTCTCTATATCCCCTACTGTTTGCCCACATCAAAAGCTGATGTAAGAAACACATGACTTAAAATCTAAGAGATCTTTGGGGCATTAGCGCTGTTTGTTACAGGTACATCACATTTGGAAAGGAGTGTTTTAGAGAAAGAGTCAAGAGGAGCCACAGTGCTTGCCTTTTTGCGGCCAGGACTTCTTTGTTCCATCGCTTCTGAAGATGAAGCAAGGAAGCTAATTGAGATCTTGTAAATGTAAATGCACAATCGGCCGGCGAGCTCCGTATACTGTCACAATTCATATAAACTCTTCCTGTTATTTCACTTCATTTTTCAAAAGAAAAAACAGACTAAATTAAATTACTCATCTCATACTCTTTTATTCTCCATATGATTACGTCTTAAACCTATAGCACCCGGGGAGAATACTGCATTTGCTAAGTGGGTTTTGCAAACACCTCCAGACTGCAGTTCTTATAGATGATGTTGAAGGCGTGATGGAGATAAAACAATTTCTCCACTAAAGAGCTGGAGGGTGAGTGTCATTGTCATTCGTCTTCCCGCAGCATTTAATGACTACTACAACAATAATGAGGATATTTTATGGACTTCTCTCTCCACGGCTCATCTCCTACATGAGAATTAGCACAGATTATACATTACAAACAATCCCGGTGGTGACGGATGAACCCTATAAGTGTTCACCATATATAACTGGCCGTCCAGTGATAATAATCCTTATGAGAGAAAATTTAATCTGTTAGTCACCAAATCCTTTACTAGATCTATCATGACAAGAGCAATCTTTGCATTATGGAATAAAGAACTTGTGCAGTGTAGAAATCAGAACATAAATATCATACCGAGATTGCTCTAATTCAGAGGTGAGTGCGATGAAAAATAGAGAACCTATCAAAAGAGAATAGAGAGAAATGATCTTACATATGCCATCCTTCTGATGCTCTGACAGTTTACTCTAGTATACAATTCATATTCATATCATCTGAAGACAGCTGATCTTTAGCATCTCCCCATCAATTAACTTGAATAGGCCCCCAGAAAAACTGAAATGTCATAAGTACTACCACTTAGTGTCTTCACGTTTACAAAAGCCATTGTACGACTTGTCATCAATATCCTTTTTCACAGTTGAAAGGAAATCCTGATAAATCTGCAAATCCCTACCACCCTGGTTTACAGTAAAATTGAAGAAAGACCCTTAAATGCATATGCATTAATATATTGTATCAAAAAGATTTAGATATCAAGAAAATTAAGTGAATTAGTACTGTCACAATGATGTACACCTACATACTACATAAAGTCAGAGAGCAGTTGTATTCTGTATTGAGTGGGTGTCCACTCATGTTAGACCACATAAACAACAATGTCTCCAATTTGAGCACGGCTATTTATAATACATACTGTATTTCTACTAGTACCAATAATTTTTTTTTAATTAAACATTTATGCACTTTAACCGACTTACAAGAGTGAGGAAAACAATAAAGCGATTCATCATTTTCAAGTGCTCAAGGCACTTTACAAAGCATAAGCACAAAGTACAACAAAACAAGCACACCAAGCAAGATAATAACAAACCCAACATACATATTAAAGACACCAAATTGTGGCCTGGATCAACTGCACAGTATAGAATGATGTCTGGATCAGCATGGTGTGTAATTCACCAGTCCAAAGAGTAAAAACCATCCACACAAGTAATTCCTGCTGGAGCTGTTAAACCAACTGCACAATGAGGAGAGACAGTAGAACCAGCACAGCATGAAATACCTTCACCCATGAAACAGCCACACCATTGAGAACAGTTGTCAGTTCTTCCTTAGGATTGAATCCAGCAATGTTTCTTTTATTAAAGTCTGTAATAGAGTGGTGCAGGGATGACGTATTTTTCTATATGCCAACAAAGAAGTTAACGCCACACTGGTTGCCTCAACAAAAACTTTTCCATTTTTCCCCTAGACTTTTGGAAGACTGCATCAAATAAGCTGTTTATCAAGATTATCTTTACAAATGAACACCTATTTTGAAGCTAAATACAATTGGCAGATGTAAAAAGCTCAATGTCAACACAACCAAGCCACTGACAACTTTTTCAAACTTTATTAAAATCTAGTTCCCTGGCAGGTAATTGCTCTGTGAATGAATCCCCATCTACGTTTTTAGAGATTTGGGCCCATGTTTGCTTTATTTTTTATCCATGTTGCATAAGATTTTTATGCGTGATGACGTTTATGTCCCCGCCAAAGGATGTAGCAACTTGTTCCTGTTTTAGCAACTTGTTAGCAACCGCAGTTTTCAAGACACGATGAAGCTTAAAAAAATCATAAGCGGTTTATAACTGGTGTGTTATGTCATAGAATAAAACATGAAAACATTTAAAGGTTTTGTTATCCACAGACATTAGGCATTTAACCAAAACTGGGGCAACGGAACAAGTAGTGATATCCGGGTTGCATACAAAAATATGTAATCTCTGTGGAACCCTACACATAATGTTGAGGTAAAGCAGCATAACAAATAGTAAACAAATAAATAGCTAAAAAACAAATAGCTCCCGCAGAATCTACAATAACAAACAAACTTAATGCATCCACACGTAACGATTTGTGTAACGATTCAATGCGAGTCCGATGAAAATCGATTAATATGTGACGATTCAAGTCGGTTGAGATGTTAAATAAGTCGCGTTACATGTTTTGAACAGCAGGGGTTACTGTGTTCACTGCAAACTTGGTAAATGTAGATATGATATTTCTTTAAAATAAAAAACAAGTTAGGAAAAACACAGATAAAGTCTTAGTATGTCTATATTGAAGAAAATTTTTTTTTATTTGATTTGATTTGGAATAAATGGCAATTTAGTTTTGTTTGACATAAATTTACTAAGAAATATGCAACATTTGAGAAATAATGAAAAGGCACTTGTTGATTTCTAATTTGTCGACTCATTTTGTAAAAATTGTATCGTGAGCTGAGTTACATCCCTAATCCACGCAGATCGGTGTCAGTAATGTCTGAGAACACTGGAATAAAAACATCACTGCATCTTTAAATCTATTAGAGCTTCAAAACATTCTTATTGATTTTTTAAATATTTGCGTTTACAGTATATGTACGCATCAGTTTTTCACTAAAAGAAGACATTTCGTAATCAGCAAAAAGATTGAAAGGTAATGAAGCTAAAAAAGAAGTAAAAACGTTAACAAAACGATGTCTTTACACCTGCATTCCTAATTCTCTTTCTTCATTGCTCTACAGACAAAAATGCATCACAGAGTTCTAGACTGAATGGTCATGCTCCAAAAGTTCAATTAAGGCAAAACATTCCACTCAACCGCTGTTTGATAGGATTACCAGATGCATTTCAAAAGAATGACAAATTCCATTAGTTTCTTTCATAAAACTCTCATCAAAAATCTCCATCATCTTTTCACCTCTGAAAGGAGGAATTAGAAAATGACAATAAAAATGTGATTCATTCAAAATGATTTAAAAATATGTTTTCCGATGCCATTGCGTTGCTGAGCTGAGACTATAAACAAGTTCTGCTGAGAAGTCATTAAGATGTTTGTCGCAAAAATGTGAATATTCTATTAGCCGGAACAGATGTGATCGCAAGATTACTGCATTCATTTGTACTTCTAAACTCTAAACAAGATGTGTGCGAACAGTCGAAACATAAACGACTGAGGTAACCAAGAAACCACATTTGGTTTTCCAACCTAAATGTAAAGCAGAATGCACAATGTTCGTGGATATCTCATTTATTCTCCACCAAGTGCCTAAAAAAGATCCGATGCCACTAACCTGGTAAACTCACTGGCGAATCCAGTGTGCCAAGCTACCGATCTATCTATGTTGCACATTTGATCAGTTTAATTCGATTATTTTGGCAATAATCAAAATTATTCCATCTGGTTTTGAATTGCGACAGAGGAGGAAGAGCTGATGTGACACACCCTCAATCACAGAATGTGAGCCTGCAGCCTGCCTCAGGAGCCGTTCAGGTATACACATCCCATCATTCTTCCCATAAACTCAACGGATGTAATTAGCACCATGGCACCCTGCTGAGCCTAGTGATGACCAAATTAGTGCAACACAAACAAGAGGCAGAAGGTTAACTGCCGCGTGATGCAAACCTGATTTGATGGGAAGTTCTTTCGCAGCGCTGAAGATACGAGAGGACTCTCGCTCGACAATGCTGTCAGATTCCTGGGGCGAAACAAGACGCTTTCTACCCCCCACACAACCGTCTTAGCCGTTTCATCATTTGTAAATGACACATTATTATTCTGTCTCCCCACTGCCTGATTCCTTCTTCTCATTAGGGATTTGATTTATATTTTTATTTTTTCGGAGCACTCTGAGCCCCTTGAGTTGTATGACAAGTGCAAAGGATGTTGGTGGCACAATGAGAACAACAAAAGAATGTTGTTACGTTGTTGAAGCGTGAACTTTTTTAATAAATCTGCTATTTACAAGCTTGAGATTATCAGTATAAAGGGGTATGAAAAGTTCATTGCGGAATATTTGATATAAAAATGCAAAAATAAGCACGATTTCAATGCACTTTTCGTGTTTTTTATTTTCAATGATCTACAACAAAAGGACATGACGGGAAAAGTCTTCACATTTCCACCTTTACTTGAATAAACTTAAAACATTAAGAGACTACTACAACTCTTCATTTAAAACCATCTTTTCTAGATGTTTTGGGGTCATTCCAGTCTAGTGTCTGTTGAATGTCTACAAAATCAAACCTCAGTAGTGACAAAGTCATCCAACAGCAATGTGAAAGACTGACAGCATGACACGAGACATGAAAATAATATTTCTGCTTCTCGGATTGTTTAATGAACTTTACCTAAATACATGTACAAATATTACTGTTGTATTGCTTAAAAGTGAAAATGAGGTCAGAGCATCTTTTCTTTTATTTTGACCTGTTTCTCCAGGTCTCATTTTCTGCAAATTAATGCAAATAGAAACAATATTATTATTTGAAATTTGTAATAAAAAAAAAAAATTGTCAGTAGTTCAGAATGAAACAAGAACTATAATATTCCCTAAACACCAACCTATAAATAGTAACTTCAGAAAAACTGAAATGATGCTTTTTAATTATTTCCACAGCTGTATATTAATATAACTGCTTGGTATTTTAGGCGTTTATATCATTATTTCACACAATTCAAGTGTCTGGGTATTATTGTGCTTGTTTTGAAAGGTAACTTACACATGCAATACATTATTTATGGAAACTCGCGCTGTATTATAATGCACAAGTGATCTTGAGTGATGAATTCATTTGCATTCAAACCACATGTGTTCAGTTTTGAGAGCATTACTCTCACAGAACAAATAATCACAATAAAGCAATCATTAAGTATTGGCGATATTATTATTTGCTGTGCGATTTTGTTGCGAAAGTGCACTTGGCATGAATTGTTGGTTCATATGAAATGTAGTATTATAATAAAGGCAATAAAGGAAAATATCCACCAAACAAAATGTACTTGAGTTGCTATGGGCCTCTGTCAGCAGACAAAGAATGTAGTGATACGGTAGCTGTAAGGCAGCGGGATGAGAGAAACAATGAGACAGATGAGGGGGAGAGAGACAGAGATTGCATCTGCTTGCAGACATGAACAATTGTGAATGAGACTGAGGCGTTTCAAAAGGACACTTTGTGTTCTTTCTGTTGACACAAGGCAAGGTTAAGGTGTTTCTTTATTTGTCTTTATTTGTAATAATAGTGAAAAATATCTTTGTCCTCGCAATGACATTCCAGTAGAGTAAAAAATGTGTCGCTCTTGCCCATTTACTGAACAAATTGTGAAACTATATCAAGTGGATCTTGAAAAAATATTTTTATTTCTTAATGGTTCATTTTTAAAAATTTTCAACTATGCATTTTTTCAGACCATAATTGTATTCACAGAGATTCTTCAAAATCAGCTAGATTTTGATACAGTTTACATATTGCCACAATAAAATCTGAAAAACAACGTTTTTGCTTTATCAAGTAAAGTTTCGTTATGTGCTAGTTTTACTCAAAAAAAAAAATAATTAAAATAAAAGACAAGAAAACTATTATCGCATAACTATAATGTTTTACAGCTTCTATATTATTCTACTCTTTGTTGGGTTTATGCAATGCCCATACCAATGCAAAAGCCAAAATTCCTGTTCAAATTTTGACACGTTTTGCACAAAGTCACTCACCTGTGAAAAGGAACAGCCCTCGTGCCGCAGCCCTTGAAATGACCCAAAATGATTCTGATGAGATATCCTTCCTTCCCTTTCTGATGAATTTCCATCCCTGTCCTATGAGTAAATACTTCAAGTCTTTCAGAAGCAGCAGGTTAATCCAGTGACATCTAAAGCCCCAGCGATTAATAAAACACAGTCAATCCATTATTATTCTTGTTTACTCTGATGAAAAAAATCAACTGAAGGTCCCACAATGAGCTTAGATGGAATTACATCTGCAAACCAAAAACAAGATTTACAAATCATTTACAGTGGGGACTAAAATACTGTCCGCATCTAATATTTAGAGAGATTACATTTTATCAGAGAGGGTTATGTGAAAGTAAATATCAGGACAGATCGGTAAATTGTCCAGTACTTCAAAATAACCCATGCCAAGTAAACTCTTCGGGCTGTAATATAATCCGGCTCACATTAGGTCTAGCTACATATAATGATTATGAGATAGTTGTAAATTACCGTTTGCATGAGCGGCGTCTCTTGTTCATTTCTCTTGGTTCTAAATAGAGCAGTACATACTTGCTGCCCTTTTCACTCTGACTAATAACATCTAGTAGAGAAGGAAGCATGAGTTTCTGGCTGATTAGGGCTAGTAATATATTTATTAGCGTTTGCAGGACAAAGGACATCCATCATAGATAAGGTATTCGGGATAAGAATGATTGATTTGGGGAAAATCATCTTATCCAGACAATAAATCAGACACCACTGTAGATACAGAGTGAATGATAAAATGACTAAAACCTTCTGTTGGATCTCATGCTCCTCAATCTACTGCATCACCAACACAGTCTCATGGGATTTCGTTTTGTTCATGGACGCTTTTTTGTGTTACTGGGCATGACATTTTTAATGTAACTCAGCATGACTTTCAATCAAATGTATTTTAATTCGAAGTATCTTTCATATGTATATATATCAATGCATTCTGATGGGAATTCGTACCTATTTTATGAGGTGGCCATTCGATTTCATTAATACATTTTAGTATCATTTGCCCCTGTGACGTTAGAGTTAGGGCCGGGGTTAGGGTGGGCCTTTACTGTTGCTTTGCCACCTTGTAAAATGCTTTTGCTTTAGCAAAATTATCCTTTGCGCCTGAGATTTTCGGGTTTGGTTTGGTTGTGGTAAGTGGTGGCTAATGTCACAAACTGCTGTGAGACTGGGTTGGCATCATGGTTTCTACGTTTTCTCATCCACATTGATGACGTTTCACATTAATGCTCTACTGCTTGTCTTTCAACATCCTGTCAACACTTTTTTACAATTGTTTATCATGCATACATGGAATAAATCACATTTTGAGAATAAAAACTGTTTCGCTCAGCAGACAAAATGTAAATGTATAGCTGTATACCTAATTCATCCCTGAACTCCTTGGATAGCTAGTATATAGGAATTCTCCATGTTTTCTGCTTCTCGGATTGTTTAATGACTCAAATATATTATGTAATATAATCGACTTACCTTCAACAAGTTGCACACACTGTATATTCTCCCTGAATATGGTACAGCATTGACAACCCAGACCAAACTCTATTATCTTACAATGGGGATTTCAATTTACTGTATTCCATGTTGCAATGATATCTGCAAAATTGAATGGCTTGCTAGCCCTTCTTTTAACCACTCAGACTAAAAGAATAAAAGTGTTTTGTTACAAATGGCTCAAAGGGCTTTTGAATTCTGAGTTGGACTTGCAAAATTCTTTGAAAAGAGATGCACATCAATCCAGAGCCTTTTCAAGATTCTGGTCATTTATCCATTCTCCCCCCGTGGTGAATAAAATGGAAAGCTGAGAACCTTCAAAGACACATCTAAAGTGCTGGCACACGGAATTAGAGTTAGTTCGAAGTTTTAAAGATGAGTTTACCAATGCCACAAAGCACGAAAGTACTGTATTCACCAGCGTGCTGAACTTTGTATAGGATTTCAAGAACTTATTCTAAACAGAGGGCAGACTCTCAGCTGAAAGCACAATGTGACAGCCTTTATTGTTAGGGTTTTACTGCACCTACTTTACCCATTGTCAAATTCTGCAGAAGTGAACAGTTCCTGCACATTTGCTCTCCAACAATTTGATATGCTTGTCAAATATCGGAATACATTTCAAATGTCTAAATTGGATCTGGAAAAGCTGGCAACCATGTCTTTTTTCACTTTCCTGGGATCATTTCAATCAGATATCCAAAGTAGCCGTCTGGATCACATACAGGATTAAGCAACTGTACCTTCTATCCCATCTTGGACTTCTCCCTGAATCTGTCACCCAACCTGGTGGTTGAGTTCTGCATTAGTGGCAAATTGATTTCTTCATGAAGTCAAGGCACAGCCTGTGGAGATGTGGGCTTAAACCCAGAGGGGACTGCCATATGCGGACACTCAATCGATGTGAGACTGCGGAATGGAGAGAAAGATTGACAGCATCAGAAATAACGAAATAGGGCAAGAATGAGGGTCATGTGATATGGCTTGAACTTTATAGGCGGAAAGAGAAGATGAGTTCAAATTGAGGTCTTATGTTATGAGCTTAGAGGGCACTTGAATGACAAACATTTTCATATCATGTCATCGTCAAAATATCAGCACAGTGAAACTTCACTTACCTGTCTGCAGAGAATATTCGGGTTCAATATTTAGAATGCAAGATATCTGACAAGAGATTTCAGCAGTTGGGACATATTGAAATACTTTTCTCCGTGGCACTGAATAAATGACCTTCACAAGGGTACAGAATGTAGCTAATTACTATATACTGGTTCTACTGACCTTCTTTTGTCAAAGAAAAGAATTAAAAGGAGAGATGTGGGCCCTTAAAACCTAGTTTTAGCCTAGTGAAGGTCAGAACAAAGTGGCTTTGTCCCCTCCCAAGACTATCAATAATTTATACATTTGTAAAGGTGCTTCTATGCTATAATACCCTTACCAATTTAGAGCAAGATCTATTCACATGAGGCATGCCAAAATATATCCAGCCTTCAGGGGTGCAAAAATTCAATTTTTGACAAGAGGGTTTTTTATAGTTTGGATTGCTTCTTGGCAAAAGGTGAGTTATTCAATTGTCAAACGATTATGGACTGAATTGAATGATTTTCGTGCACCAACACGGCAAACAGAAAATAATAATTTTTTATATATTCATTAATACATATTAATGTAATTATATTATATATTAAAATATATTATATATTATAATTATATTATACACGTACAACATGGATAATTAATGCAAATAAAATCGGTGCTGGTAACCAACAGAAAAACGTGTAAACTACATCAAATGCATGTGAGTGACAGAAAAATTCTGTCACCATTTACTTACCCTCTTGATTTTCTATTTTCTGCAGAACACAAAAAAAGACATTTTCAACAATGTTGGTAACCGAACAGCGATGGCAACCATTTACTTGTACTGGTTTTGTGTCTATTAAATAGAAGTGAATGGGAGAAGTGAATCTGTTGTTCGGTTACCAAAATATCTTCTTTTGTGTTCTGCAGTCATACGGGTTAGAAATGACAAGAGAATGAGTGAAGGATGACAGAATTTTCAATTTTGAGTGAATTCTATATTTTGGGTGTATTACTGTTCACTCCGCGTCCGAGTTCTGTTTGTTTACAATTATTTACTTTTGCTGCATATTGTACTGCCAATTTATAAATAAAAATATTAAGCATTACAAAACAAGCATCATTCTGAAGGTATCTTCAGCTTAAATATCACTGATTTAAAATATAAGTAGACACCAAAGTCTGAAATTAATCCAAGTCAGCATGTGAGCATTTTAAAAGAATATTAAAAGACATTTTAAAAGACATTTTAAAGAATCTCACGTGTTTACTTCACATTTCTTTAGACAATTTGTTATTTGTGTTTACAATATACAGTACTAAACTAGCCTCGACCACACCACCAGTAACGTTTTCACTGCATGTTTCCTTTTGGCTTAAGGAGGCGTTTCTACTGTAGTTATGGCTTTCCTGGCGGTTATGAACTGTCATTTCATGTTGCTATTGAATCAACTTCATGCCACTAAATGAACATTCTGAAAGGAAACATGTTGCATATAAATGAGTGCCTAATGCATCAAGATGGACAGATGAACACAATTCAAAGCATGTTTTTTTTTTGCAATGGCAACCATCTGCCAAAGCCCAAAGTGCACTAGACAGACTATCTGGGTGTGTCCATGAGTACACAAACATTTCATTTTCAGACATTCACATACAATCCCAGACATGCACCAGAGACGTATCATATAAATATATTTAATTTCTTACTGCACATATTATACAATCATTTTAGTATTTTAAAACAAATGAGTCACCTCTGCTTTTAAGAACTGTCTATATATATACAAATGTCTAGTCTCTATCTATTCAAACTTAATCACATGGAGATGATGGCCTTTTTAAAGTTCTTTTGAAGCGCCTGATAAAGCGACCACTCTTACTCAATACGACTTCAGAAAGCTCTTGACAAAAGTTGTGAGATCTGATACCGGTCATTAAGCTTCATCTGGCTTGGATCAGACAAAGTGACCACAAGCCATCTGAGTAATGGGCTGATAGTGATGTGGCAGGGCAGCCATTGTGACATTCCTTTTCTCAGTCTCATTCCACAGAAGAAGAATATAACACCAGTGTTTCCCATTAGCAGGGGCCATGAGCCCATTTCTGTATTCATGCTGCCATTCACATTCTTTTCTTTCTGGGGTTAAAACAATTTGTACTCTCGCTCAGAGCAGCTCCTTATCCAGAGTTTAATTGAAAATCAGCTGTTTGTCCTTAAATTTCAAATCAAATGGCACATCACAATACGACTGAAATGAGAAAAAATAATCCATTGTTTTGCTGATAGAATCATTAGCTCTTAGACTGCCAAAATAATGCCCGGAGATCTTTAAGGTTGGTTGCTAGGCTGGTAAATGCTGCAGGAGGGCTGTGAATGTTTGCAGAAATGATCCATAATACCTTTTACCTCCGTGATTCTATTGAAAACCTAATGGGATAATTGAGGAGAAAAGGCAAAAGGCTTCAAAACAAAGAGAGAGCCGGAGCGAAAGGAAGATCGAGAGAGAAAGAGAGGTATGGGAAAAAAAGAAAATGTTATGGTCTGATTGCTTTGATGACTCAAAGCTGACCTATGCTTTGCTGGCATTAGAGGCAAATAATTCAAGCTTAGTCTCTTGAATTTAGAACACAGCACCTGCTATGAAGCTATTGCAGCAGCTGCCTGCAAATGGACTGGGATAACTTTTTATACAGTTGTAAAACATCCCTGTTCTACTAACTTTTCATATTTTATTTCATTTTTTTATTTCAAACATTTACTAGTTAATAAAATTTTATACAGGGTTATTTCTTAAATGTCAAAGATGTAGTTTTAAAAGAGGCAACGTGGAGATTTTAGCGGCATCTAGTGGCAAAAGTTGTGAATTGCAACCAACGGCCGCTCACTCCTCTCTTTTGAACGGCGGCTGACACAGGACAAAGATGTCATCATGTTTTCACTTCTTTCTTGAAGGAGATAACATATTTACGAAACAAGCTCTGTGAAGCAGTTTGTCCGTTTAGGGATACTGTAGAAACAACATGGGGAATTCCATGTAAGCGGACACGCAGTGTATGTAGATAGAAATAACTCATTCAAAGGTAATGAAAACATAACCCTTCATTATGTAAGGTCTTTATACACCTCTGAAAACATAGTTATGTATGTTATATTGCATTTCTTTTAGATCCTGCTAAATATTACACAGCATCTTTAAGTCTGTTGTTTCATTTTTGCTTACCAAATCTATCTGCACATGTAAAGCAGTCTGGAAATTATTTTTAACAGGCTATTTCCTTAAGCTTTCTAAACATTTAATCATGACTGATTGTGTCCTCTGCTGTGCCTGGAGCCAATAAAACACATTCATCTTTCTGGAGGTTTGACAGCTTCCCAGACACGTGTGACAGTGCTTGAGAGGCTGTGTGTGATGTTGGTGGTAGTGGAGGGGTCTTTTTGTGTCTTCTTTGTCTTCGACACATTCAGTACCCCATAACGCTTTGATGTCTTGCGCTTTGATTTGAAGGAGCCATGCATGAACACAAATGGTCACATTATTTAATATTTTGACATAAAGGAGGGATGACTTTATACAGACTACACAAACAGTTGAAATGGTTTTCACCGTAAAGAACAAGAGAGGTGATGGATGGCAGCAGGCCCATCTTGAACCAGTCTCTATGCGTTTGATCTGACTCCAGTGATCATTAACTAATCCCTTCCAGGTGTCCAGTTTGCACACATAGACTTTTTCAGAGTAATGATTATGGTCTTTGCTCTCCTGGCTACGAATGTCAGAGACATGGCCAGTGAGCTTTAACTGCCAGACTTGTGAAGTTTGTTTCTAGTACATCCTTCCTGGACGCTGACAGAGAATGGGTGGACGTCTGAATGTGTTTCTCCTCCGGCAATGTCTGCATGTCAGCATTAGTGTTCTTGCAAAAACTTGGAAGATTTCAGACCTTTTTTCCTTCAATAAATGGACTTCTGTTTTAGTAACTTGGACAAATTATGCTATGAAACAAAACCCTCCTGGCCATAAAATGTATATTTAATGCATGTTAAGCATTAAGGGCCATGAGAATTCCAATGAAATACACATCATAAAAAACCCCGCAAAACATAACCACACACCAAAAATACAATGGAATTTATCTGTTTAAGTTTAAAACAAGCTATGTGAAACCAGTCGCTTCATACAGAGCATTAAAACAAGCCTATGCCCTCAGGAAGTGACCTGTCAGAAGGAGTAATGGCTGCCCACAGCATCTTCAGCAGAGATACTTGTTATTTGTCACCTAGATGTGCTTCCTTGGCTCCTCTCCACCTCCTACATTAACTTTATCGAGTCTCCTCTATTCTTGCCATGATTTGACTTCAAATGAAGCAATGACTGGCTCCGCTTGTCCTTCACTCCATACACTTTATGTACTGTCTAACAGTTTCATTTTTACCTGTTCACATCTCCGCAAATCAGCCTTGAATAAGTCATCAGATCTATAGTTTTGTAAATCCTGCGACCACTGCATATCAATAAAGCATTGCCTTATATTGCAATGATAATAGATCAGCTGGGTAATCAGAAGCGGTGAATCAGGTTTTCAGCTGATAATGGCACGGGCGTGGATGATAATGTGTGGATAGCAATATTGTGAGTTGTCGTGTCTGATGGATGGCAAGATTTGCTGTCAATATTTTCTCAAGCCAAAAGATGAATGATGCGTACTTTAGCTATAGATAAACCATGAGGCTGCCATTACTTGTGTTCGCAGTGACAGCAGGGCTGATATAATACCTGCGAAAGTTATTGAGGATAAAATGAAAGTCTCGAAGGAGTAATGAATCCAGGTTGAGAGTGTTGCATTACTTCATTAAAAATATGGCACAAATATTTGACGAACAAAACAAAGCAAAAAAGGAGGTCTTTATGGAGACTCAAAATCAATCACCTGTGACAGCCTTTGAATGCTTAACATATAACAATAAGCTATTCATTTCTCAACCTCATTCTACTATGTATTATCAACAGCAACATCCTGCGCTGTTCTTATTTCCATATCAGGTAAAAATATGCAACATTTTCATAATGAGAACCTCAAATAAAACAGTCTGCTACAAATTTTTTCAGCTCAACTGAAACTGTATAACCATTAGCAAAAGCAAACAATCCTAAAAAACGAATGTATTTTTAATTTACACATCAGGTACTGTAAAGTAAAAACATGATGCTATTGAAATGTAGGTTAATTTTAAATCCATATAGATTTCTACACAATATTTAAGCTTTCCATTGATGTGTGGTTTGATAGGACAGGACAATATTTGATGTATGCATTCACTCACCAAAATAAAGTGATATAGTTACGGTAGGAAATGTACAAAATATCTTCATGGAACATGATCTTTAATTAATATCCTAATGATTTTTGACATAAAAGAAAAATCTATCATCTTGACCCATATCATCATGTATTGTTGGCTATTGCTACAAATATACCCGTGCTACTTATGGCTGGTTTTGTGGTCCAGGGTCACAAATGGTGAATTATTGAGCTGTATGATTTTATAAACAATCATAATAACTTTTTAAATGACCTTTGACTAAAAGATCCTTTACATGTATAGTTCATTTGTGCCCTGCATTTAACCCATCCCACACACAGTATTAAACACATGAACACACACCCGGAGCAGTGAGCAGCCATTTTTGTTGCGGCGCCCGGGGAGCAGTTGGGGGTTTGATGCCTTGCTCAAGGGTCTCACCTCAGTCATGGTATTGAAGGTGGTACTGCTGGTACTGAGGATCGTACCTGCAACCTTTGGGTTACAAG
Organism: Oreonectes daqikongensis; assembly: GCA_026939265.1. Classification (NCBI taxonomy): domain Eukaryota; kingdom Metazoa; phylum Chordata; class Actinopteri; order Cypriniformes; family Nemacheilidae; genus Oreonectes; species Oreonectes daqikongensis. The sequence goes on along the minus strand of JAOTQM010000343.1, from coordinate 2,961,248 downwards.
TCCGACTCTCTAACCATTAGGCCACGATTTTTGAGTGAGCTGAAGAATACATATTTGTGTGGATGTATTTTGACTCAAAACTTTCAGAAGATGTTTATGAGATACATTACACAGCAGCAATATTCACTGTATAACAAATGAATGAAGGGATCCCTTTAACATTCGATAAACAATTCCATTTTATAGTAAGATTAGGACCGCAGCTGAAAAAGCATGTTTTAATTATTAATAGTAACAGTAAACACACACATAGTAACAAAACAAAGCAAAATGTCTATTCTGATTTCATCATGCCCCTTTTTTTCCAGAGAGCTCTTTTAACACACCAGTGTAAGCTGTCTCTCAACGCGGCACAGAGAGAGCACTCAGCCTGTTTTTAATCGACATGTTTGTTGTGGAGGGACCCTGGTGCAATAATGGCAACATAATGCATGCACTGTGTTCCAGCGGCTCAAGGCACCAGCCATATGCCAGCCTTTATCTCAGAAGTGAGGCAGAGAGAGTATGATCGATAGGGCATCTCTTACTCAGGGGAAATAAGTGGCTTTCGTTTCCTGCTGGGGCCACCATGCATCGAAAATCACGCTGAAGTCCACAAATCCCCCTCCACCCCTCAAAAGAGCAGTATGGCAATGAACGGGATTCCCCTGATCGCTTCTAATTGCCATCCTGACCTAATTAGTTGAAACGACTAGTCCATTTCACTCCTGGACCTTCTGCACGTGTGTGAAATCACTCATTGTTATAAGGGAAACAATCTGATGCAAATGATAAAAGGATGAGCTGGATTGGATTTTTCTGGGTTTCTCTTTACAAACTCAAGGTTATCCTGAAGATCACCGCACTGTAGATCGAAGCTTTTCATGATGAGGATCACAAAGGACTCTCTGATCGAGTTTAGTATTGGTTTATCAGAAACAACAAGTCTTTATATAGGTTAAGATACGATAACAAAGGTGATTGGCATTAAACTTGTCTAACTTGACACAACATAAGCACTAAATGTGTGCAAATGAAGCATTAGCCCAGAGGACACAGGTATGGCCCGGCAGAGCTTTCGGAAACTCAGGCAGCACAACGCCTAATTTGCATTATAAGGACGCAGCTCCCTTCAGGCCAGAAAGATGGCAGAGTTGTGCTCCACACCCACACTCTTCTGATGAATAAATAATATTCCTCCACCTCACTTCTCAATGATCAGAGTGTGAGTTCTTCGGGACGTAAATAGCAATGAAATGGAGCGACACATCTTAAGTATTTCTCTGGCGGGGGATGACTGTTAGGTCAGAGTGATAACAATAGTGGGAGGTTTGGGAAATCAGCAGAAGGGATCCTCAAGGTTTCCCCTTAGGCTTGACTGAAAGTGAGACATGTCTCATGAGCGTGAAATAAAACTATGCTTTATCGAAAAGGAAAGTAAACGTGAAGGTTTTGCTGAACTTCTGCATTGGGCAAAACATGAAGACAGGTCTTGAAAATGTATGTTATTATTTGAATTGTTGACTTCATGTACATGCAATGTCTTCAAAGTATATATTGTTTATGGGACATCAAGTAAGGGATGATATATGGGCAGCGTGTTGTTATCGCAGAATAAATCCAGCATTTCTAGATGTTTTGTGGTCATTCCAGTCCAGTGTCTGTTGAATTCCAACAAAAGACACATGAAAAAATAATTCCCATTTTATACTTTCCCTAAATGTACAAATATGAATGTTGTATTGCTTAAAAGTGAATATAAACTTGTTTTTAAAAATACAGAGCATCTTTTCTGTTATTTTGACCTGTTTCTCCAGGTCTCATTTCCTGCAAATAAATGCAAATATAAAACATTTTAATTGAAATTTGGTAAAAAAATATTGTTAGTAGTTCACAGAATGAGACAAGAACGATAATTTTACCTTAACACCTACCTATAAATAAATAGTAAATTCAGAAAAACTGAAATGGTGCTTTAAAATGGTCTCTTAATTATTTGCGCGGCTGTAAATATATGAATATATATATAGAGAGACGTTTGTATACATTTTTTGTGTAATATTAAACTTTGCCTTTCTTTATAGCATCTGGGTTACTATGTGTTATTAGTTTTTTAGGCCAATGTAAAATCATGTTCCATTTGATGTTTACACAGTAGTTTTTACACCATGCCTTGAGATCTCAATGAAAGCAGAATGGGCTCACAGGAGGCAAAAAAATGTTTTAAACATGTGATCTCAAATTTCATTATATTTTTGTTTTACATTTGTACTGTTGATTGTTTTCTAATTCCAATTATTTTTAATCATGCCCTTTTGGCTCATTTGAAAAAAAACCTTTTTTTCTACTATTTACCCAAGAATAAGCCATATTTATTAATTATAAGTTATAAGCTATATTATGTACTTACATTAAAGCCCTTAGATATAACAACACAGATGATATTAATATTAAAAAAAAAATTCTTTAAATATTGATGGATGCTTAAAACTTAATTGGTGTTTTCATTGGCAATCTCCAAGACCCTCAAACTGTTATTTCCCCATAGTCCAGTATGTTATTGAAAACAAATCCTCAGGAAATACCCTGGAGGACGAGCTACAAAGGTCAGTGCATTACATTATTGTCATTTTTAAAATGTAACAACTACTTTTTCAGACTTTAAATACCGTAATAATATTAAGTTCATTTTCACTTTAAAGCAATGCAACAGTAATATTTGTACATGTATTTAGGGAAAGTTAAAAATAATGTTAGGTGATAACCCAATTTTTATCCTAATTTTCAGGTGTCTTGTAATTCTGTCAGTCTTTCACATTGCTGTTGGATGACTTTATGTCACTCCTGAGGTTTGATATTGTTGAAATTCAACAGACACTGGACTGAAATGCCCACAAAACATCTAGACATGCTGTTTTTTGATCAAACTCAGGTCAATTCTTCCATAATCTCATCACTTCCCCATTTCCCCATTTTGTTTTCTTATATCGCCGCCCTGTTTTAATCTCAGTAGTCCAATGGATCCTTAAACCCAACACTGTAATCCAAATCTTGTCAATTTATGAAATTAAATGTAGTCATCCATGAATATCACCTTTAGGATTTTTACTAGGCTATTTGGTTTTGATTCATTGTAGAATTCTACATTTCAATAATGAAACCATTTGCTTACATTTACATTTAAGCAATTGGCAGACGCTTTTATCCAAAACATCATTGGGATTAACAGTAAACAAAGGCACATGACAAACAAAAACAGCGGCAATACGACTACTTTTTTTTGTTTTCGATTAACTACATATCTGGTTTTATTTTTGTTTTGATATTACCTATACAGTATATTGGTCAAGTCAACATCCACTGTGATTTACAATGGACCAGACACTAATCTATACATGCTTCACTAGGGTATAGTTTTGAGAAGAGACGGCTGTTGTGCCCTTTCTGTGGTCTGCAAGGTTGCTGTAATTATGATTCACCAGGGATTGTTATTATTCATATTTGCCGCCATGAAAAATTGCTTCTGAACCACTCTCAACCGTATGCATTGAGCGGCAGAAATGAGTAAGTGCCTATCATCTCCACCATCGTCAAACACTCCAGAGGATCCTCAGCCTATCTCCAACCAAAAGAAGGTCAACACATAATAAGTGTGTACTGTTTTATGCATTTGTTTAGTCTATCGTATCAATGATAACATGAAGGACATTTAATGGATGAAAACATGAATGAAAATATACAAAATTATTTGAACTCAAAGCAGTAGAAACTGATCCTTGGTTTGAGCTTGTTCGACTTCACCGCTAAAATATTAGTGAATGAAAGGTCTCCAGCGGAGACATTGAGACCGAAAACTATAAAGGCAGAGATGCACATTATTCTCAGCACTGATTTTTAGAAGCTCTTAATAGGAAAGTTCCTTTAGGTGGACAAAAGCCTGCCGTCAGTGAGCAATGCTAACTGCCTGAGGCCTTCTCGCTAAGACACAGCAGCATTATGCTAAGACAGCTCGGAGAAAAAGAGGAAGAAAGGAAAGCAGATTACAATTCAGCTCTGCAGCTGCGCAGAATTAATGCACTTGCGATTGGTTTCAGTTGAGTCAGAGAAGAAAGCCCTTCACTAGGGCTTTGCTCGTATTTCATGTTGTCTCCCTTTGTGGCTGACATCAGTGAAAATTAATGTATTCAGAGATGTCCCGAGTGCTTAGCAAGTGATTGATAAGATGATGCAGCTGAGAAGGTTTAAATGCTGTTCAGGGAACAGCTGTAATCCCAGGCACGTAACTTTTATTCCCACTCTCTTCTGTTATCTTTTAAGGGATTAAATGGACATTATTTATTCCCCGCATTTCAGTTACTACTGTTTTGGTTGGGGGTAATATGTGCGGTTGTATTTATGTTATTTCCGGTGTGTTCCTTTACCTGATGATGAAGTCTGTATTGTGTTTGAATTTATATTTCAAAATGGTTGTGCTGCAAAAAAACAAAAAAATAATTGAATTTGTAATTGAATTGTAATTAAATGATACAATAGCCATTATAGCTAAACAACAATAATAATAATAATATTAGTAATATTTATAAGTAGCGGTAGTAGTTTCAACAACAATAATAATAATGATAATCATTTAGCTTTGAAGTTTTAAAATTTTGCTATAAGGCAGATACATATTGCATTGCGACTTATATTGCATTGTACTATTCATTTGTTTCTAAGTATGTGCAATCCCTAGGTTCGTCCCCATGATCTCGGCGTTGCTAGCGCCATGCTCTAACCACTGAGCTACAGGAAAGCTGAAGAAAAAACAGATATGTTTCTAAAACATAAAACCATATTCCAGGTAAATATAATCTATCTTCTCTGAAACTACTCCAGTACTGAGTGGTTGTGTTCTGTGAATGGCACTCAGATTTACAACCTCGTGTTAACTGCATACAGAAGTGTAAAAGTTTTGTGTTGAGTAAATCAAGGATAGCAGCTCGATCTGGATTGTTTTGATACCTGTGTGTTTGCGTTGTATTGATTGCTAGCTCAGCTTTTAGCAGTGGGAAGATAAATGATTGTGAGCACAATGGCTCGCAGGTGTCTCAGTCACTGATGTGAATGATGCAGATTTTCACTGATCGATCCTAAACTTGTGGTGTACCTGACCTGTGACCCTGTCAATAACAATTACATTTCAAAATCTGACCAACACAGGCCGATAAATGGATCGGAGCATGAGCGCAGGTGAACATCTGTCAGATCGAGAACAGTAAATACACAAATTCAAAGAGTTGCTTTATGCGTTCTGTGCCAGTATAACTGGGACTTGAAAATGGAAATAAATGCGAGTTATTTGAATGACTCTCCAAAAATGATTTCTGCGCAAACTCTCAGTTCCGAGTAGGGACAGGTGTGAAGGTGATCTCTGTTCTCTTGTTTATAACACAAGAGCTCTTCTCTCCACATAAACACTTTAACAACTTATGGTAATAGCTTTGCAGATTCACACTTTGACGTTCACAATGTTACTGTTTCCTTTGCAAATGTGTCCAAAAGCGCCATTTAATTTGTGCTTTTACAACCAACATGTTTTTCAATAAAGCAATCAATTAATAAATCAATAACATGCATATCTGATTCTATCTAAAGGCATATAGCCACCTGAATGTCAAGTAGTCTTAACTACTGAGAATGCGTGAGAGTAATCGGCTGCATCTGAGCATCTGAGAAATGCTGCCGGCTATATGAGGGGGTAGAAAGACATCAAAGCATGTCTGAATTCAATGTTTGCGTCATATCCTGTCTATTGAAATGCCTCCATTGGGTTGGTTTTGAAGGCAGCATAGATGTGCCCTTCATTAGATGTATCCCACATGTGGTGGAATGCATAAAAATGGCATATGAGAAAGCAGAAGTACATTATATATTGTTTTAACTTGTGACTATTTAAACGAAATATTTGCTTGGTTATGTTTCTGGCTCAGATTAATGGATGTGTTATTATGGTCCCATGAACATCAGTTTAATATCAAGGCACCTTAAACACAAAAACGCTATGAAGGGGTTGTCGTTCGGTTTTGGGCACTGCCATTGAGAGTGTAAAAAAGTGAAATAATTAACATTATACAATAACTGGTGATTGTAATTCATGAGTGAATAAGCAGAGCATTCTCTGCATGTATCTTAGGTATCAGATGGATAACTTGTTATTAGAGCATTGTTATAAATGAGATAATAATATCATGCATTTTAACTATTTGTAAAGGCACAAATCAGGCAAGGCTGCATCACGATGAGGTTTTTAAAATATATAAAGAAATATATCGTATTATTTTAGTTAGGAATTACCCTTCCTATGAAACATAATCTCTGTAAATAATAGGTGCATTTAAGGATAACATACAGTACACAAAAATATGCATATGCAAATGATCCATATGAATGCAAAGCTTATGAAATGAAAACTACTCCCACATTGTCATGGCCACGGTTATGATCCCACCAGTCATATCATCTCCCTTTCTTTTGTTCTTATCTCCAGTGTACATACTTCCTGTGCACTTCTGTCATTCAGGGTATAAAACCATGGAATTTAAAGCAGCTATCATGAGTGGGTGCTAAATCTCTCATGATATGTTTCTTATGGTCAAATTATAGTATTAAACTTAACTGAAGCTATACATCTGACAGAAGGTTGCTGCGTTTCCGGTTGTTGACTGAACGGATGCCAGAGTGAATTTTCTTTGCAATGCCCTTTGAGCAAAACAAAGTAAAGGGCATGAGAGGAAGGACACGCTCATTTCAGGGACAGAATAACAAGGTTAGATGAATGCCACTGTGTCTTCAGAACACTGCATCTCTCTTCAGTAAATGTGTTTCTTTGTAGAGCCTATTCAGCTTGATTCAGAAAACCAACGGCATCATAGCAACAGGCCTTTGGATGGCATATAAGTAGAGGGAACAATCGATGACAGGCACAAAGCTTAGATGCACAGACCAACTTTGCTTTTCACAGGCAGTCTGTCAGGGAGGGTGTGAGGTTAGCATGGATCTGTTGTGAAAAAATGATGCATTCAGGTGTCTCTGTGAATGTGATATTAGCACATCACGGCTTGTACTCAGTTTTGTCAGAATTGACCTGTGCACCATTCTTGTGAACACATACCTCTTGTGTGTTCTTACCTAACAAAGCAATGAAATCATAGGCATATCACCTGTATACATCAATGCACAATTCCCAAACATTTTTCAAGAACCCCTGGTGGTTTGCGAGGGAATTGTGAGTTGGTACACACTATATTAAAAGACCATTTCAGTTTTTCTGAATTTACTATTTATAGGTATGTGTTTAGGTAAAATTACTCTTTTTGTTTCATTCTGTGAACAACAAAAAGTATTTCTCCCAAATTTCAAACAAAAAATATTTTTCAGACCTCAAATACTGCAACGAAAACAAGTTCATATTCGCTTTTAAGCAATACAACAGTAATGTTTGTACATTTAGGAAAAGTAAAAAAATGTTTTATGGGGTAACAATGATTTTTATCTCAGTTTTCATGTGTTTTGTCACGCTGTCAGTCATGCTGTCATTATGTCACTTCTGAGGTTTGATTTTGTTGAACTTCAACAGACACTGGACTGGAATGACCACAAAACATCTAGAAATGCTGATTAAATGGAGATTTGGAAAGTCTCTTATTTTTGATTAAAAAAAAAAACGTCTATTATTTTTCTCTTTGAAAACGAGTAAACTGCAAAGAAATTTGTATAGGTTTAGTAATAGTAATCATTATGTAAAATACTACTAATATAAACTTAAAACATTATTATTTTTGAATTCCGTAGAAATTAGTACTATGAGTTTATTTTCTCTAGTTTTTTTGGTTTAGCACATTAGCAGAACCAGCATAAAATTTGAGATAAAATCACCCTGTTGTCAGATTGTATTGCAGATTTGAAATATGTCATTGGGACATAATCTTGTCCCATAACCTTGTCTTTCTCCATTCAAGTAGTAATACTTGAAATGGACGCCGTGTGAGCTGACTTGTCAGTTTAACCTGACTCTGAACGTGCTGAAATAGCACAACAGTTTTAGTATTTAAATGAAGTCATCCTTATTGTTTTTAATGCAAACACACCCCTTTTCTGTGTAAATTAGTTTTGTTATAGATTGCATCTTATCCACAAAACTTTGCAGTTTAATTAGCACATTTAATGTTGCCCTACTAGCGCTATTACATTTTATATTGATCATGGCAGCAGTAATTTATCAAATGAGGGAGAAAAGCGCTATAACCATATATCCATACGCTTGGTATAATCCAGCACACCTTCGGCATTTTAAAAAGCTGATTCATGTATACCTGGATGAGACCTACGTTTGCTAGATTGCAGATGTCTTCTTTATCCTCCAAAACCTTACACTGGCTTGCAGGGTAGGAAACCCCGTGCAAATTGCATTCAGCGCTACATTTTGGGGAACGCTATTTGCATAATTCATTTAGCGAAACGAGTGCTAAAACAACGCAGACATCACGTGCCAAGCAACCACCAAAGCTATCAGCGGTGCATTATCACCCATATGTAGATTCTTTTTGGATATAAATATGGCAAAAATTCAGACATTGATTTGTTTAAGCCCTACAATATAATACTGCTTAAAAGATAAGAGGAAATGCATAGTTTACATAATAAAACACCATTTTCGAGGCATAATCCACAATAAAACACGCTTATTAGGTCACATTGCATGTGTGTGTGTGTGTGTGTGTGTGTGTGTGTGTGTGTGTGTGTGTGTGTGTGTGTGTGCGTGTACAGAGGTTCCTACATTTTCCTCACAAAAGACACAGCTGTTTTCAAAAGTCCTTTTCAGGAATTATGACTTAAAATGGCCCCTCCAAAGGCACTACAACCACGTAACTGTTCTCTTCAGCTGTTACCCAGCAACAGAGAGCGATAAGAGGACAGTGTCCATTTCGAATGGCTGAAAAGAGTATAGCGAACAGAATATCCACCGTTATTGATAATTCATGTAACCCTTTGGCGTATATGCTGAAACTGTTGATCCCAGAGGAGCGCTGTTGTAGTAAAGCACAACGGCTCAAACGAGAGCTCTTGACACAGCCCAGGGATTCGTTGTAAGCCATTGCATATTCACAGAATCAACTCAAGGTTTTTTATCCATCCTCACACAAAAGTCTGGGTAACAAAGGCAAGCTGAGCCACCCTGCTTTGAAGCCTGCTTCATTTAGAGCCATTCTTTAGCCGCCGCACGCGTCGCCCATTTAAATGCACTGGTATTGTTCTCAGCGATGTCAGCTGCATTTTGATCAGGGTCATGATGCAAAAAAACGTTCTCATTTGAAAGCTGCCCAATAGGTGAAACAAACACAACAGAGTGTAAAAAATTAAGAGACGGCTGCTTATGTGGCGCGCCATCTCTCAAACTAGGCCTGTTATGCATTTTAATGCATTTCTTTTGCATTACGTAAAACGCACCTTTATTCGAAATGACAATGACCCCCTTGAAACTTTGTCCTACTTTTGTAAAAAACTATTTTGTATTTTTGTAAATTCACGATGCGGTGTCATGCACAGACAAAAGGCACAAAGCCTTTTGTCTGCTCCTGACATCACATCTTGAATTTGAAATCTTTGCAAACATTTAGGCTCTTGGTATTCTTTGAATGTAATGCTACAAAATCCATTAGTCAAATTATGGTGGTTCGAGCCACAAATGATTTCTCGTTATGTCCCATTCCAGTGTTTTAGACCAGTGGGCGCCTAACAGTACCCAGAACTCCCCACAAGAGAGAAATTTCTCCCACTGCGACTTGAGGTTGTGCCAGCATAATTAGTCCCCTATGCACTCTGCTCCAGCTAGAATGAGACATGCAAGATACTCTTTCTTTGTTGCTTGTGGTGGCTGAACATTAGCCCCGGAAAACAAAGCAGCAAGGTCATATTTTATTTGGCAAAAATCATTTTAAAGTTTGCTTGTTGGATTTAAGAGAAACTGGTCCAGGTTCCTGATATTAAAAGATGGATTTGGTAAGTAAAGAAATTGCGTCCTCACGGACGTCTCCTGTCAATTTGGCAAATCTCCAGTCCAGTTAGACTTGCACTGTCCTATAAAAATTAATGATTTTCATGCTGAGCATAATCTCTTTTTGTTTCCACATAATTGATGCTTCTAATATACATTTGCAAAGCTTTTTACTTTAACCAGACTTTATTTAAATAGGCCTACATTAACATTAAACTAACATGTAAAACACAGTTTTTGGAAACTATATCCTAATCCTAATGCTTCTATATAATTCATTTTTTTTGTTTACTAATAAATGTAAAAATACAATCATTTAAATATTCTTATAACAAGTCATTTTTAGGGTAGGGAAAATGTTTAATTGTCATTTGTAAAACAAAATCCTTGTTCACGTTTAAGTGGCATACTGTAATATGACAGCAGTCATCAGGATTATCGCTCCCATCATCATCATCATCATCATTATCTTGAAATATATTACATCATTAATGCTATATGACCAGAACAGAAAAATGGGTGAAAAGGCTTGTGATATATCAGACTTAAAGGCTGTGTGTAAGTGTGAGTCTCCCTGTGAAAGGGGATGTGTTATGACCCTCTGTGTCTGGATGAGAATGGATTTCAGCATATGATATTGGATGGCAGCTCTCAGGTGCTTAGGTATAGTCTGTCAGCCTTGATGAATGGTGCTCTATATTCCTCTTGGAAAAGTCTAAGACTCTAGAGCAGATTACCAGATTAATACCAGTCTGTTCCAGGTCTGTTCCCCACCTGCTGCTAAAACCATCACAGATATTTGGTGTTTAGCACCATTGTACTGATGAATATCCAGACTTTGTTTTGGTGTCTGTCTTTACAAACATATTGCTTTGTATGAAACCGCCAGTGCCATAAACATCCGCTATGCCATGCATTGTTAAAATAGCATTCGACTGCTCTGTAATTGGACAAATTTAAAGGTAAAAAATGTCTCTGCTTTGAGTCCAGTTGTTATATTAGTTACCTTACATGACTTATACACAGTTGAAATATCTTCTCTAATCCCTGAATGAAAGGACTAATGTGTTTCTGGGATGCTGTGAGTCTGGTTGATACAATCGCTTAGAAATCGAAGTTAGTCCGATAGCGACTCGCTTATCTGGAAATACCAGATGAATAGCCACAGTGGATATCCCGACAGCCTCCAAAACATCATGCAACACAGTCACATTTAGCACATATCTGCTTTTCTTTTTGCTGCATGTTTTATGGGTTCTTCGCATCATGCTCATTTGTCATGGTTTGTTTTTTATTTTACCGTTCCTCATTTGTAACTACCCGTGTGTCCCGTGTTCCCGAATCCAGTTAGAAATGTGTGTTTATCACACCCCCTGTGCAGTCTTCAGTCTTTAATATGCATTCATGGGCCCAGAAGACAATTCGCCTCCCCAAAAATGAAGGAAATAAACTATTCAGTCTCATAACTAGGTTTCCCCCATTGAAAAAAGGAAAAGAAATTGATTAGGATCTTGACAGGTGGGGACAGATTTGCCATCTACCATCAAAAAAATAGATTAAGCATACTTCCATCTCAAATTACATTCAGAGATTTCAAATATGTATGAGGAACATTACGCCTCACAAGATTATTTTTCATACTGACCTCATTGCCTTTGCCCGTACCCAATCTCATTTGGGTTGAAAAGCGAAATTGAGTTGTTGGAGGAATCAGTCTCATTGTTGGGCACAATGGGCGATTTTAGGCAACATCAAAATGCCTAATCAATCCACAAAGCGTCTCGGAGGGATCGTCTTCAGTTATGGCAACCGGCACAGAGAATACAAAACAAGCAGGCGCTTGAAACACCTTAGCAGAAGTAACATAAAGAAGTAACATAAAGAAAAGGCTTTTTAACGCAGGCCGCACGAATACAGAAGCGATATTCCAGCACAGTTCTACAGTCACTCCGACCTAGAGACTTAAATGACATCAGACTGCAAGTAGTCCCGAATTGCCGGTTGGAGGTCAGTCAGTGTACTCATCGTCTTTGAGCAAACGTGGACTCGTGTGAAGATGGATTGAGCCCCCAGAGACCTGGGAGCCTCTTAGCTAGATGCTCCTGACAGCTCAGTCCTCTCCTGTAACCTTGTTCTCTCATCTGCACTCAAGCGAGCCTCCATGGCAGAGGAGTTTTAATGACCCATGCCACTTCAGAGGCCGCACGGCCCGGTACAGGGTTGAGATCAAAAGGCCAGGGTTTACCTGTTTTTCTCTCTCTCTCTCTCTCTCCTTTGTTGTGAGATGAAAAATTCAACCGATATCAGAACCAGATCAAAGCAACTCTGTCTGCTCATTTACTTTGGTCGAATTTGGAGCGTATGAGCATTATAAATGGTGCTCAAAGGCAACCGCTGTAAAGCCAAATCCCTGTGCTCCAGAAACGGAATCAAACCTGTACGCAATGCCTGATTGTTTCTGAATCGTGAGCAACTTATAACAATGAAGTGCATTTTTCAGCTGTGTGCCCAATTAATGTAAGTAGGACTGACTCGATTTAAACAAATGCTGGATGCCTTTTGCATGTTTATCAGCAACACAGAATTGAATTGAGGTGATTAGATACATTAGTAGCATTGTGTTCAAACACATACAAGTAATTATGAAAAAAAAGGATTTATTTTACATTATATGTGCAACTTTATTACTGGCACTTATTGGCAGTCTGTGGATTAACCTCAATTGACTGTACGCTGTAGTCATACATCTAGCAGATGTCTGTATTTTTGCTCTTACTCAGTGCTGTGAGGATCTGTGTTAGACATTTATTTGTTCAGTTTTTTTTCTGCTGAATAAACATAAATGCAAAAAAAATTATGTTGTAAGTTAATGCACTGAAAACATCCAAATTTATTAAATGCATCAAGAGCAAAAATTAAAGCCAATGAAATGTATTGTCTGTATGATGAAAGTAAAACGATCGCCCTTTCTCAAGCTATAAAAATATCAGTAGGCGTCTGTGTAAAAACGGCAGACATTTACACTAGCGATCAAAAGTTTTGGGACACTTATGTGCTCATATTTTTTCCACATTTTAGAATAATAATAAACTCATTAAAATTATGAAATAAAACAAAGGGAACTATGAGAATTATGTTGTAATTTAAAAACAGAAAAATAAATTAAAACATGTTATATTTTACCGTCTTCAGTGTAGTTGAAATTCTAGTTCGACTAGAATTTGCAGAAATGTTTTCATATACTTTTATCAAGCAGCTTCTTGAGGTCTCACCCTGAGATGCTTTTTAAACAATATTAAAAGAGTTTTGATCTATTCTCTGCTCTTATTGGCTGTTCTTTCTTCATTATTCAGTCAAAGTCTTCCATTTAAAAAAATTATATTTTTGCCTACTAAACTAATTTCAGATATTTAAGCAAACACAAAATTCTACTTTGAAAGGTTTGTGATGTGTGGCGATAAAGACTTCATGCATTGTGTACTAATGCTCCTGGATTTAGAGTTATTGTGTAAATAAGAGCATTACTGGGAGTTGTGTTTAAATTACACATTGTGTGTGTCTTCAGGCAATAAACTCTAGACGTAGACTGAATATTCTAAAGGCCAAATAGAAGAGCAAAGGACAAACCATAAATATTTTGTACACAATTCTGAGCTGATCTGCAACGGATCATCTCTTCGTTTTATCTTTTAAGGAGCCATTTTGATGGAGTGAAAATTTTTTTGCGTTTCATCTCTCTGAACTCGTAATCAGATGACATGTGCGCACACACACGCACACACACGCCATTCCTCCAGTGTTAAAATGACAGTCCCTAAAAGTGGCGAGGGAGCTCATTAGCACTGGGCTCCTTTAATTGATAAGTTTACATTGTAAAGATAATGTAGTCTGGACTTCATTAGCCTCAGGACTTTACTTTCTTTCTCTTTCTTTCTGTGTCTGCTTTTCAGAAACCAGTCTGTTTTAAGAAAGCATTATTGAGGGTCTCCATTTTAATGAAATACATTTTACAAACTTTATAAACTTGTACACAAACAATTGGAATGTTAATATGATAGGCTTATCGGTAAAGCTCAGACACACATACAGTATAGAGTATGCAAGATTTTGCAAAGACATCTTCCTGGATCTCCATCCTTCGAATATTCCCGTCAAAGAAACCACAAGAAACATGATAGGTTGATATGTATATTCTACAAGCCCATATCTTTATTCCAAAGCATACCGTTAAAAATACATCCCAATAAAAATAACCTCTAAAATCCGATTGGTTGATAGAAATGTATATATAAATATCACCAAGATATCTACATATATGTTACCCTGCCTCTGAAGTATATATTTTTGTGATTTCTTTAGTACTGACATTGATATCTGGAGTAAGGATTGTCAAAGATTGAAATCATAGTAAAATGTTTGAAACTAAACTTTGATGCTTGTTATCTCGAATGTATGTATCTGTATGTACAGTAGGCATCATATTCACCATCACAGGTATGAAATATGGAAAACATTTTGGTAACATTACAACACTAAAAATGTACGATGTGAGGTAATATTTAAATCCCCAATCGGATTACACCTGCTTCTAAGAGTCTTGTAAGATGGCACATATAGGAAGTAGTTTGTAGCTAGATAGGATTCTCGCTATATATGTGATTTCTTATACTTGCACCATGGGATGAGAAATTGTAACTTTTTTAGGGTTTAGAAAAACTTAGAAAAGAAGCAGAAATTGTGATTTTTATTTATCTATCCAACAGTTTTTTTTATTGTCACAGTCCACATATTATGATTTCAGACATATTTCTTGATGTTTTACAAGTTTGTAATCCCCATCGTATGATTCCTGCAACTTTTAGAATGGGAGACACCCAAAATTTGAAACCAATTTGTCTCCTTAGTATTTTAATGACCTGGAGGTATTTTCTCTTACATTTCTGTTACAGTCGCACAGATCCCAGTCAACTTCTCATCAATTTCTCTTATCTCTCTCTTCCTGCTTTCCTTGCTTGCCAATGCACAGTAGGTGGAATAAATTACTAGCAGTCAACATAAAATATCAAATAGGTCTAATATACTATTCTCTCTCTCTCTCTCTCTCTCTCTCTCTCTCTCTCTCTCTCTCTCTCTCTCTCTCTCTCTCTCTCTCTCTCTCAGTGCTACTAAATGATAACAGAAACAACAGTGAGAGAGTGACCACATGACATCACACGTTTCTTTCTCTTCATCTACCGGTAATGACACCTTGTAGTTCTTTGCAGATAATTGCTAGCTGGCCCCTACTGG
The DNA here is from genome assembly GCA_026939265.1 of Oreonectes daqikongensis. Classification (NCBI taxonomy): domain Eukaryota; kingdom Metazoa; phylum Chordata; class Actinopteri; order Cypriniformes; family Nemacheilidae; genus Oreonectes; species Oreonectes daqikongensis. The sequence goes on along the minus strand of JAOTQM010000343.1, from coordinate 2,945,947 downwards.
TAATATTATTATTCTCCGGAAAAGAATGACACGTTTGGTGCCCATGTTTCAAGTGAATGACAGCTGAATTGGCAGTAACCTGTGAAGATCAGAAGTTCAGATATAGCCACGTGTTACCAGGGGAAATCTGGAAAAGTAATTAGGAGCTTAATAGTGCAATGAACGAATCGCTCAAAATTGCGACCGCTTGTGCAGTTTGTGATGTTTCCGACACGTTTTCAAGCCGTGGTTATTATATGAAAACAGCTTTCTTTACGGTGGAAAGTTCTATAATCTCGAAGCATTGAAAATGATGAAATGTTGCACACCAAGGTTGCATAAATAAATAAACCTCAAACTAAAACAAGATAAATCGGACAAAATCGAAATACAAGTCATGTAGCATTTATGGTCTCATTTGTGATAATGAGCCGTAATTATTCTGTACTGGAAGCACATTTGAATGTCACAGTGCGTATATTTCAAGAGTTGCATCGTTTTCTGAACGCTTTAAAGTGCTTATCTGGTTTGCTTTTAAGATGGATTACAGTTGCGTGTAAGGGCTGATTTTCTCTCCTGTGTTACTCCAGGGCTTCAGTCAAGATCTGAAATACTCACAAACACAGACTCCGTCCATAGAAGACGCACTGCGCTCGCTGCGCTCAATGCAGATGAGGTCCTTTAACAAACACAAGGGCTGGTAATTTGCAGTGAAAATAAATGCAAGAACGGGCCGTGTGTATAAATGAGATCTCACTTTTTAGTCTCCAGATACTGTTCTTGCTGTTAGCGCTATAAACACTGATGGTGTTACAGAAGCAAGGCAGTCATTAAAATGTTCAAAATAAGGGTGAAGGTTAAGTGGATGCCTATGTTATCTCAGTCATTGAATTTTAATTCTCAGTGCAAAATTATAGACTAGCCAATTAAACGTGCAATGAGGACAAATATTATAAAGACTTGAGCTTTGGGGTGCTAATTTGAATAACCGCTGGCCGCTGAGATCATCTCTTAATGGAATTATTTCATCTTTTTTCCTCTCTTGACGCATAAGCGGGAAAAGATGTAGCTTGTTCATGTCATCAGCATTACTATCGGGTTTTCAGAGTGCTTTTAGTGTGTGTGTGTGTGTGTGTGTGTGTGTGTGTGTGTGTGTGTGTGTGTGTGTGTGTGTGTGTGTGTGCAAGAGGACATAATGAATTTACAGATATTTGTGATTACATATAGTTTCAAAAAAATGTAACACATTTTTACTGCACACACACAAAAAAGATTTCTGTATATAATCATTATTTATATAAAAGCTGTCACAGTGGCTCTGCTGTCACTTGCGAATTGCAATGGTAAACATGTTCTAGCTTCATGTTTTCTGTCAATTTCAAACTGCTTTCAACTTCAGCCTGTTGTCACTTAGAAGAGAACCCAAGGGACTGCCTATGGCAGTAGTGAAATATCGTAAACAAAAATACAATACACCAAAAGAAACAAATTCTGTGGTGGGTGCATGAACAATGTCAGAGGATGAATTTTCTTTCGCATAAATTTGTCCGTAGATGTTCATGGCAAGACTTTTAACCATATTGATATTGAAATACAAATAAATTCATAATAGTTGATGTTTGCTTTAAATCGGAATTGGAAAGAATGATCCATAAATAGCCAATTATAAAACAGGCTTGTGTCAGTTTGTTCGGTGCAAATGCTGCATTCCTCGACACCAGTCATCAGTCCATCCTACACTGTCTGCAACCCAACATGGCTCAGAAAAAGTGTGAAGGTATCAGGGGAGATCTCACTTCACCAGCCATTAGTGAGAATGGAGATTACAGGAATGCATCCAAGACAGGCAAACCATTCCTCAAAGATCTGAATTCTTTCGCTAACTGTAACTGTGTAATCACAAATCCACCATAATCAGAAGAGGGTGAATAAACATTACTGAATAATATCTGACCATAAGAGGCTTGTATGGACATTTTCACTGGGGTGTTTAACAATACAAGGAAAAATGCCACTCAAGTTTTCTTGTTTTCCCTTTAAGTAATTTTAATGTATAGAAAAAAGCATAGAAAGTAAATATATGTGCGTGGATTCTAAAATATGAACCAAACATATATTTGTTATACATTATTTATATTAAATTGTATAGAAACGTACACAATAAGGTATGAGAGGCTGTGCTGTATTGTGTAAAAGTCATGGCTGAAGTGTGTTGTTAGGCGCAACGTGAAGCATGAATTTCATATTAAAACAAAACAAAATGTATCAATGCAACTTTCAGTAAGTAAAATCACAAAAAGTCTTCCTTCCATTGGAAAAATCAGCTCTTTAGGTTGTGAATCAGCATATCGTGTACACGGTAAGGAGCATAAGGAGCATCGATACTGCCTAAATTTGGCATTGCATGTGGGAATAGTTAGGGTGCAACGTTTTAGTGCACTTGAATTTTGTGAATGAGACAGGAGAATGTCTGACTTCTCTATATTTGCCCTGACTACTGAACAAGGGAGATGACACAAGCTGTGTCTCATTTCAGAAAAGAAAGAGGACACTCCGAATGTGACCTTCTTTCGCAGAAATTCGGAGGATGCACGAAGGATGTATCCTTTGGTGCTAGTAATGACCCACAATTCTTTCCACCAACCAATGTATTATATTTGAATAAACAGCAGCAGCTGCAAATTTAATCAAATATGTGTAAACAGTTAACAATTTTTTAAATATCATTTTCTAGATATTTGTAGTAAAAGACAGATGTAGTAAATTAGTGTTAAGTGATTTTAAACATTTAAAATAGTAAGGAAAGAATGAGAGACAGCTTGAGAAACACCCTTTGTGAATAATGTTTCATTGACTTTGCTAAGGGTGCTGCGTAGTGATACACAAAATCATTAAGTACAGCGGTCAACACTATGTTTTAGCGTGAAAGCTCCTGACCGATCGGAATCAAAGACTAACGGTTTTATAAATTATATTTATTTATATATATATATATGAGTGAGTGAGCAAGTGAGAAGAAAGGAGTGAAAGGGTGTTAAAGAGAAGTATTTCATCACATCGCATCAGAACAAAATAAAAAAAACAACAACAGAGGATTAAGTGCCACTGTGAACGTAATAAAAAGAGAGCTCTCTACCGGCATGCAGATTGGATACCAGTGGGGCTCTTTCCACTTTAATCTTGGTTTCTCTTTTTGAAAGTGACTGCCCATCTGCCAAAGGCAAGTGCCTTCAATTGTAGAGTGAGCTAATGACCCTTTTTGTGTTTGTAGGAGCTTAAACTCTCTTCTTTTGACGAGCATTGGCACCTGGGGCTTTGATAAACAGATCCTCTTGCTGCTACTGTGCATGTGGGAGTCAAATGTTTCAAGGTTGAAATCATTGGCCTCATTTTTTACAACATTAAAAGGCAAAGGCTGTTGACATGTACTGTTCTTTTGAAAATTCCTGCAGTGATTATGAGATCTCCTGCTCTGAATAAAATACGCTCTTCACTCCTGGTTTCTTTCTCCCACTCATCACAACCTACTTCTTCCATATGGTGTCACACAGTAAAATGCTGCTATCACAGCCCCCCTGCTGTTCTCATGGTGTGGAAGTGTTCTGCTAGCACATGTTTATAATGTAATATATTATTACTTGTCCAACATAAAGTGGAAAGAAAAATATTATCAATAATTTTGCTTAACAGTAATGATTTATTCTTCTTGTTATTGCACCAGCTCTATTCAGTTGCACCTTCCTATTCTGTATTTCTGTCAAATTATTTATTTCCACACTGAATAATGCTAGTTTAAACAGAACAAGAATTATATTTCTTATCAAAAACTCAAAGACATCCTTGTTCTGTACCAGTTTTTGACTGTGCTGACAGATAACGCTCACTAACCAATGTAAAGAATGACTCAACTTGTTTGCAACAGACATGTGAGTTGTAAATTCTGCATTAAATTGTGTCTGCTGGACATTTCATATAATTATTAACTGGCCTAAATGTTATTAAAACATTACCAACTTCTCTGAGTGCTTGTCTGCCATATTTGCTGCTGAGATACAATTTTCACTTAGCTATCTATGTAAATATGACCAAATAGTAATAATACTGTATGTAAGTACAGTCTGGGGTTTATATAGAATTTGATGTAGTCGTTTTAATTGTAGTATTAACAACATGGTATAGTGAATGTAGTTAACAAACCTAAAACTACTTCATATCCATGCATTTATAGAAAATTAAACAATATGCATCTTTTAAAATGATCAGGATTTTATAAGATTTAACAGCAATTTCCTTCCATAAAAACTGGATTCACAATGTTACTATGAAACTACAGCAGGTTAGATCAAATGTTTCCTGATTTCCTGTAGATCAGTTGTTTTCTGTTTGAAATCTTGGTGATTTGCATTTATTGTGATTGTAATTTGCAATTTACACTATACATGACAATGACATTCACTCAAAAAAAAAAAAAAATCCGTAAAAATAGGGCACAATATACTGTATTAATATAAAGGAATTTTCCGTATTCATTTTTTACAGTTGTTTTACCTGTATTTTACATTTTGCACTACATTAAATTACATTTTAGGATTAACGGAAATGTCAGTAAAATAAAGGAAAATATACTGGTAATTTTCTGCCAGTATTTTATTCATTTTTAATGGAATTATTTTTACAGTGTTGTTTTATATTAAGAATCAATTTTACAGGAACAACTGGGGGTTAAAAACTTAACAATGGTGATGAGCATAAAACATAGAACAATACTAAAAAAGACAAGTGACAACAAAAACAACAGTAAAATGAAACAATAAATAAAAATTTGATCACATCACAGTGCATGCAAGCTGCAGCACAGAACTTGGACATTACACTATTAAAGGGATAGTTTACCCCCCCAAAAAAATCTGTCATCCTTATACCCTTAAAACGTGTATTTGATGCTCTTTTCTCTGAGGTTTTGTGTCCATCCAATGGAAGTCATTGGGGACCAGTGTTGTTTGGTTACCTACGTTCTTTGTGTTTTGCAGAAGAAAGAAGGTCAGGCAAGCTTAGAACGACATTTTTCATTTTTGTCTTTGTACATTTATTAGATTTGCACATATTTGCATGCTAAAATACAGTCATGTGAAAAATGTGCTGGCTTGTGCAGCAGTAGCTTTTGGGGGGACGTGACCAAATGCTCATATCGTTTTGGTCGGGGAGTTTGCTTTGTCAGGCCAAAAAACCTGCTCTATGTCAAAAAGTAATACAAAAATGTCATATCCTGTCAAAATTGTTTGAGTGTGCACCCATTTGTTCATTGTGTATGATTATAAAACTAGCATGCATTAGCCATCATCCAGAAGGTCACCCAATTACATTCTCAGGGCATAATAAAGCATATAAATATTGGGTATTGGCCTATTAGAATATTTAAGACCAATTACAATTAAGTCAAAAATAAAAATCATAATATCATAACATTAGTGTTTCGCTTACGACCTCAAATACTGCAAATAAAACATGTTCATATTCACTTTTAGGCTGTACAACAGTAATATTTTTACATGTATTCAAGTAAAGTTAAAAACATATTCTTTATGTGATAACCTCAATTTTTATCTCAGTTTTCATGTGTCTTGTCATGCTGTCAGTCTTTCACATTGCTGTTGCATGACTTTATGTCACTCCTGAGGTTTGATTTTGTTAAAATTTAACAGACACTGAACTGGAATGACCACAAAATAACTAGAAATGCTGGTTTGAAATGAAAAGTTGGAGTAGTCTCTTCATTTTTATCACGGCTATATATTGAACTGACAAAAAAAGTCTCTTAATTCTCTGATTTCAGCAATATAGACAGACAAACGGACAGACGGACAGACAGACAGACAGACAGACAGACAGACAGACAGACAGAGGTTATATATATCAAGAGATATTTTTTACTGTACATACTGTATATAGTGCTTAATACACAAAAGGGACATCTGTACTTTATTCCCTTGAATTTGACCTTCTAGTCAATATTTAGAGAACCACCAAGGTGTTGTCCCCTTTGACAGTGTCTGTTTCCCTTGATCAAGATTAAAGAAATTTGTAAAGCTGCCGTCTGCTGTCGGAAATGTCAGGCCCATTCAGGATCAAACATTAGAGGCACTCAGTCTTGCATCCCTCTCAGCACCCACAGCATCTTAAAGTGCCTCTTTCAGACCTGCCATAGGCCACTTCAAGGTCAATAGACATGCAGTGTGCATAGCAGAGCCTTTAAGGAGTCATACAAGACTGGTGTTATGGAGACAATGACCAGAGCACTATAAAAATAGATTTGCAGGCAGTCGGCACATATGGATTGATGCTAAACAATTATTAAAGCTTTACATAAGGACCATCTGCTGTTTAATGGCACTGGAGTAAAGAGACATGATCATGTGTTCATATAGAAAAACATATCAAAATTCCCTGCTCTTCAAGAATCTCAGATGAATAACATGAAGACAATATCCGCTTACATGGAAATTAATCCCCGTACAATGAAACATCTGCAACTAAACTCAGTAAAGCTATTTCTGCTTTGCTATTTCAAAAGACATGATATTTCAACAGCAAATAAGGTACAGAATGCACGAGACGATGATTAAAACAAAAAACATGTCTCTTTAGTAAAATCATCCTAACCCATCCACTACATAACCCAGTGAATTGGTGCTTAGCTTTGCTGGTCACAAGTGTTACACAGGATTATGGCTGTCAAACAGATTGGCAAACTGCAATGACATTTTAATTTTGCATTGTTCAGAACACAGCATCCTCTTCTACTCATTTCCTAAACAAACCTTAAAAACACAAAGCTAGTGCTTTTGTTACATACTGTACATGTTTGTAATCCGCATCATTGTGTTGTCTTGATGGACAGCAGTGGTCAATATGCTTTATTCAAAAGAGGAGTCCGATATAAGAACAGTATGTTGATGGATTAGATGTGTCACACTAATCCGTGGATTTCAGCGGGTGCTAGAAACATTCTGAATATGCTCTCGGGGTGAGTCTGAACTGTAGCCATATTTTACATCCTCTGTGAATGCATGGAGGACAGATTGAGGTGGCAAACAATAGAACTGGGCCAACTGCTTGTGCATGAAATGAGAATTATGGACAATGGCCAGAATGATGTCCAAAATCAGCATAATAGGTAAAATAAAAATTCTGGAGATTGAAAAGCTGTGGGGAAAATAAGGCGCACCGTTTTTCACCCACAGTGATACTGGGAAAGGAAATGGCCAAAGAGGTCACAGAGACATCTGCATCAAAAATCTGTTTCTCTCGTCCAACCTGTTCCCCCACCCAAGCGACAAAGCTTCAGCACCAGTCATCTGCCTCTGTTTGTGACTAGTAACTATGTTACCTTGAAAAACAACATTCTGGCAATATTGTCTTGAGTTCAAAGGTATTGTTCAAAGGGAGGTATCTTCTGGGTCACTCAGCCTTGACCACAGCTCCACCTGCCATTTGTTATTAAATGTATGCAACATGACAAGTCCACTCTAGAGTTCTGCCTTTCGACCCCATTACTGAAGGGCTTGACTCTCCATCTGCCAGGTCCAGAGAGGGGTGTCACAAGGGTACCGACTGCCTTCCAGTCCTCATCTGAGATCTCCTGATGTGCTCCCAGCTGTGTTTTTTTTATTTCAGATGGTTAGTACATGGTTACTTTCTAAGGTATCCATGCAATAGTGTCATTCGGTTATTTAAGTACAAATGGGTGATTCTCACGAAACCGCTGAAACATCATGGCAGTAAAGATTTGAAATATGATATAACATATATAACATACAGTTTGATAAGACAAAAAATGATCATAATAAAGATAAATGTGTTCTCTAACTTGGACAAAAAGTAATTTTGACAAACAAAAAATTATTTATGTATTTTATTGCCTTTTCTGCTAAAATAATAACTGCAATTCGTCCTGATTTGTCTAAATGCATTTTATGTTGTAATTTAAAATGTAAAATTTTCTTAAAAAAACAATTGGATATTCTATACAAAACATGACCAAAAAGAATCACTGACAGAATATTCATGTGTAATAAAAATGTCCATGACTGATATTCTCAGCCTCCGTAAAGTTTTTTCAAAAACACACTCAAATATATTTACATTAAGTTTGAGTTTATGTAAAGAAACACATCTACTATTACCTTTTAAATGGCTACCAAGTTAATAAATGACTTTATATTTTTCCAGTTAAAAACTCGTCATTCTCGTCACACCGTGTACACGACTTTTTCCCTTCTCATTACCGATACAGGTATTTTTCCACATTTCCATATTTTAAATTCTACATGTATAATATTCTATTTGCTCTTAGCAAAACATGCTATGAGATTGACAGTTTTAAATGGGTATTGTAATGAGAATTTTTAAGGCCTTTATTGTAAAAAAAAACCACACAAAAAAAACCAATATTGTGTTAAACTGTCATTAAAGTTTAGAAATGAATGTCTTTGCACATATCATATCTTGTTTTAAATGAATATAAAGGAAATGTGTTAATACAAGTATTTTTAAGAAAATCATGTTTGACATATTGAAAGCAAGATTTCATGAGAATCACCCAAATGGTTATTTACCATATGATGATGATATTATTCTCATGACAAATCCTTGCAAAATTGGATGCGATCAGAAAAATGCTGTATTTGTAATGTGTTATACTAGCTGTTATGCCCTAAATGTAGGTTCTTAAACTTTGATCTGCCACTAGCTTTATATGCACCCGATAATATTCAACTAAGAATCAAAAGTGTGCCAACCAATCTCTATATTATTGGTGTTATTGTAACTCGATGAGCTGTTGCCCTTGAAGAAAATGTTACAACTTCATAATGGCCAAAACAGAGCACGGTGATGGAATGTAAACATTTTAAAAGGATATCCCAAGGGAGATGAGATGAGTGCAGAATATTGAATGTTTTATGTCAGATGTCTCTTCCCTCAGGTATCCCTTCATAATTGCTTTAGATAATAGGGATTCAATCATTTATGTTCCATTTAGGTCTTGGGAGAATTGTCAGAAAAGTGCTATATGTCTTAATCTAATTAAGGTGTGAGTCACACCGGGAGGTAGAGGAGTGAGATGGAAAAGAGAGCAGGTACAGATGGAGAGAAAGATTCTTCACAGGTTTTTCAGCTAACTGTCTTCTGTCATATGCTATTAATCATGTGTATTAATTGTGAACAATGACGGACAAACACCTGCATATTTTGCAAAGCACCTTAAAAGTATACATTACTATTCAAATGTTTTGAAACAATTAATCATTCTTAATTTTTTTTCACATTTTTAAACAACAAAATTCTTTCTATATGCATTATGTAATCAAAAGCATCACAAAAATAAAAATAATATATTGTAGCATCTTTAAAGTAGTCACCATTAGCCTAAAAAGAAGAAAAATCATATTTTTGACATTTTGAGTCAGCTTCTTGAGGTCTGTCCCTGAGAATTTTTTTTAAACAGCACTAAAGGAATGATGGGTTCCTACTGACTCCTTTTTCTTCATTATTTGGTCCAAGCCATCCATTTAAAAAAAATGAATGTTTAAATGTTAAATGTTACACCTTCTGATTAAAATATTTGTAAGATCTTGACAAATATTTTACTTTTCATAACTTTTAAATGGTAGTTTACCGTAAGTTATCAAGCTACTGAGATGTACAGGCACCAAAATCTATTTACATCCTGATGCATATAAAGATGCATCTTGTGATGATGGCAATTTCAGAAGAAAATTACCCGGCAACAAAAGAGGCCAATGTTCTACTCAGATGGTGTTGCGGAAAAACGGCAGAGCTTGGAAATAGATTGTGATTGACAGCTTGACTGAACACGTAACCATGTCTGAAAGATATTTGTATAGGATTCGAAGATGTTAATGTGGCAGAAAAGGGTTTTGCTTTCCAGAAGACTAAGATTATTTTGAGAGACAAAAATGCATTTTTTTACCTCCCACAAGGCTTTCAGTAACCTTGCTTGCCCATAGCTAAAAACTAAAAGCAGTTTGTGTTATCAAGTCTCAACAGCGTGCAAGTCAGGTTGTGGACTGAGGGTATTGAGTGAATTTCTTGAATTTAAAACTTTTCCATCACAGGTTTGTTTGTGTGGAATTTAAATTACTGGCATGGCACCAGAATAGCCCGACGTACATTATCACATACAGACTGAGATTGAGGTCACAGAATAAAACAGTCACACCATACTGAGTTAATGCACAGTTTTGAGCTGATAGTTTTTCTTGTCCTCAAGCAAAGGTGTTCAATAACATCCAGGTCATTCTAGAATGACACTTTCACAAGGATGCTATTCCTAAAACTAATAATTGACAATTTATTTTAATTCATAAAAAACTTTAAGATTTGAAGCTGAATAAAAAATCATTTTAAGCTCTTCTAGTAAATAAAAAAACGTTATTGTTCTCTACTGAAAACTTGTCAGTCAGGCTCCTTTTAAAAGCCTTTACTGCAAATGGCAAAACTGTGTTTTTATAATCCTTTCAATCTCTGTGGCACCACTGAGGATCACAGAGACACATAAGCAATGATGTAACGGGAAGATATTTTCACGGCCAAAAAATGAGAAAGTACACAGAATAAAGAGTACCATATATTGTATACTGGTTGAGTCACAGATCAGTATCTGTTAGAAGTATTTGTTTCCTACCTGTCTGTGTCATCAATGATAAATATTCTAAACAAAAAACTTGTCGAGCTTTCCTGAGTGCATCAGCTACTTACATTCAGACATACTGTAGGTGTTTTACACTAAATGTAGCTCAAGGGTTCTCACTAGTCAAGAGATTTCAAGAGAAGAAATAGGAATGAAAAATATGTGCTTAGATCAGACATCGATCAATAGAAATAATGATTACTTAAAGAAAAAAAAAACATTTAATTGAACCTTTGAACGGCAAAGCTGGAAGCGAACTGAATGGCACTTCTGTATTTTGCTGTATTTAATTCAATGGAAAAGTCCTGTATCTCTATCAGAGTTAGAGAGAAGTGTTGGTGGCTGAAGTGTAGAAGCTGCTCTCAGCATGTACATCGTGTCTTCTCGTTCTGACAGCACCATTACCGCCTTACCGATTGGAGGATAATGACTTTTTAAATGCTGGTCTCTTCATCCCTTTATAACACCGCTTGTTAAATATGGACTCTCTTCCTTATTTCTGGTCTTCAGCTTTTTACTTTCTTAACCGGTATATTCACTCATTTTCATTAATTTATTTAAGCATTTATTCTGCCTCTGGATATGCTTGCATGTTCGGCGCATTTGTATCCCAACGGTGACATGGCATAGGTAAATTATGCAAAAAATGCTCAAAGCGGAAATTAACAGTAAAAATGGTATTTCCTGAAACATTTCAAAGACTAACTTTATTTTGATAAGTTGAACTGAGGATCACTGCAGGGGTTTCATTCCCCTGTTGACTGGTGTTATCTCTAACCTTGAAGGGTTAATCCTTTCTTCCACTCCTGATTCAGTCAGACTCTGCCTTCAAGCTCCTGAAAGTTGTTGTGCACATGACAGAAAACCAAATAAGGTCTTTTGTGAAAAATGTTCACAAGCATGTCATGGATTTGCATGGATTTGTTTTGCCTGAATCACAGATGATTAGTGTTATGGTGCAAATTTTTTATAATCTTTGTTGATATTTGTTGTTTGTGTATATGTGTACAAAAGAAAAAGCTAACATTTGGCAATGAAAGTTCTATTCTATTCTATTGGTTTGTTGATCGGTCTGGCTATAGTGGCTAATAATATAACTATTTATATTATATTTAATTTAAAATATTATTTAATATTATTGTTTTATTGTATAATAATTTTGTTGAATGTGTCGAGTAACTTTGTTGTATTTAAATTTAGCCAAGTAACGGTTCTTCTACTTGTAACCCAAAATAATACTGACTACTAGACATACATTTAACTTGCTAGCTAATGTCATTTACTTGTTATTTCTTTAGCTTGTTATTATAAATAATCTGCAGGCACTCTATTCTTTGTGGATGTGTACCGGAAGTTAAGTTTGGGCCACAAAAGCGTGCATCCGCAGTAATGTTTCTTTGTTTATGTTATGTTATGTTGAAGCTGTCTATTCTACATATTCTATTCTATCCCTGTATATTATTATTTAGCCTGATGCCTCATAAAAAAAATGTATTACTGCAGTAAACTGGGGCATTTGCCCCTTTGGCCAAACCCTAAAGTGCAGAAAATGAAAATTTTCAATGCTAACAACAAAAGAAACTATATCGAACAAGACAAAGGCATGTAAGAAAGAGCAAAAGAGTGAATTTTGAAAAGCTCAGGAGATGCCTTTGCAATAAATCAAATTTTTTATATCTATTCAACTGTACATGCACATGCACATGCAGACACTTGTATCTTTATATAAAACACACAAGAATTGGGACACACACACACAGAAAAAAACGGAAAAAAGGTTAGATATAAATGGAGCCATTTCAAAAAGAGGTCTTAAAGTGCTTTTTTTCCCATTTTTTCGATTGTAAAATGGGTAAAAGATTTTGCTTTAGGACAGGGTATGATTTGTTGCCAACGGTTCTTTTCCGAATAGGCTAAAATTGTAACAAATTCAAGTACTTCAAATCTTTTGGTTCACACAGTGTTTGAGTGCTTTCTTGAGCTCTAGCACTGAGATGCAATCAACTTCAAGTGCGCTCAGATGAACCCACAAGACCCAGAACAGATACACGACGACAGCCTGACATGAGTGGCAGGCTGTCATGTGTTTTAACATGAGCCGTATTAAGTCGTTTTGCCTATGTCATTATATTTTTTCTTTTCTAGGAGAATACAACAACAAGAGCTATTTTAAATATATAGTAAATCCTTTGGGTTAGGTTGCGGTTTGATGTTCACACTCAGATATAACAGGAAGACGAGAAAGCATGTCAGAGAAATGTTCATTTGGATCTGACACCAAAAATTCATACTCAGTACGATGCTCAACTTGTTAAGATCCTTGAAAACATAAAGGCTGAATACTGTCAAGAGAGAAATGCCAGTGTACTCTGCCAGGGAGTTAACCATTATTTTAAAGGAGTCTTCTGCTATAACAAAACCTTTAATCAAGCGACAGACAATGAAGCACATGTCAGTGAATGAGTCCACAGGATTTTTAATAGCTTTCTCCAACTGTAAGGAACTGCAATCATAATATGAGCGGTTTCATTTCTATTCTGCTGCTAAATGTCAAAAATGCGGTAATCCCTCTGTCTACAAGCAGCCTTTGAAGAAAAAGAAAGAAGTTGAAGAATTGATCGACCAGGGAGAAGCTTGTCTAACACGGTTACTTATTGTTCTAAGTACAATAATTTACCAAACGTATACCTGCGCATGGATTTTAACAAGACATTCCACACAGACAAAATAGTGGATCAGACTATTTGCTGGTTTGAAGCATTTGATGGAAAATGTTGTGCACAAATTTGGATTTAAGAATGCATTTACAACAATAAAAAAAATGTTTTAAGTTAAATGTGCAAAACCTCTACATTTGGTGACTGCAACTGTGTACTTCTAAAGGAGGATCTATTGATATTAATGCAATATAATATACATAGCTATGTGTTTAGCAGTGTATAAAGACCTTACATAAAAAATCGCTAGATACCGAATTTCACCAACCGGACCTTTAATTTAGTAAATAAATATTCTCTAAATAAATATGTTTTGTTTTATACAGCTGTAGTGTTTATACTGTTGACATCTTTGAATAATAGTACAGGACGGGTGTGTCCAAACTTTTGATTGGTGATACAAGTGTGTTTCTTAATGGCTATTTGATTTTGCTGTTTTATTCCTGAAGGGACAAGGACATTTATTTCCTTAGGTTGTCAGATGGCTCCAGACAGCATTATTAACCATGTTGTAGACAACAGATTCTTTCTCGGTGTTCATTAGAGCGCTGTAGCAGGAAGAGGAAGAGGCTCGGCCCTTTCATTTGGGCCTTTCGTCTGATTGCCAGCCCTCGCTTCCCATCTGGGTGCAGAACCTTTCCACTCTGATTAATGAAGCAGCGACACAAGCTTTCTTTCCCCTTTTTTGATACCTTGTCCGCCATTTTCTTCTCAAAAGTTCAATTAAACTCATACAAAGCAATCCATCATTTAAATGAAACTGACTGCGGTGGCAAATTAAAAACGTCAATTTAAATTAACAAAGTTCGCAATCTCTTAAAAGAGAAAAGGTGCCTGCCATCGACAAGTTTACTTAAAACAAGGTGGTTTTATGCACAAGTCGGCAGGTAATTGTAAAATCACCAGCCACCTGAAATGTAATTTACTTAAGGCAACTGTATATTTTCCCAGATATAATGCTGTAATATATCATTAAATAAATAAACAAAACAGGATAATTAAAATACTCCAAACTATCTGATCTAAACTTTGTCTAGTATATACATTGTTTATTTTATAATGTCATTTGAGTTTGCTTGTTTATGAAAACGCTTCTTTCCATCCTGTCATCAAGTTTCATATTCAACCCATATATTGTTGTAATTGGCTTTTATTGCTGCGTTCATAAAGAGGGGTACAGTGCTCACAGGCAGGTAGTCTGATACAGTGAAGTGTCTCATCTTCTTTATGTTCCTACAAGGTGTAATAATTATCTGAAAATCACAGGGGAAATATCCCAGACTAAAGACAGAACATTTACTCAGCAGGCCAGATTAATATAAGGGCTAGGCGGGGATAAAGCCCCAGGGTCCAAGCACGCGGGGGGCCTGTGGTAGACAGCCAAGTCCAGAACTGTTCTGTAGTGTCCGTGGCAACTGCAAAGTGATTCTTAAGTGGTTCTTATGTGTCTAACATTTGGTCAGATAGCTCTGTGTTTAGTCAATCATGCTTGTGTTATACTATTGCAAAGTAGAGAATGAGACAACTTATTATTTCAGCTATGGATTTTAAGAGCATCATCAAAGATCACAATTCATACTCAATAATTCATGATGCTTTATGGTCATAATGCTTTAAAGGTGTAGCAGTCACTGTTGGGCTCCATTACCATAGTAACAGTATATTTTATGACTGATGGATCTCAAATGTGCCCCTTCTTTAAGTTGAATGAGGATGATGCTTCGGGCAGAGAGCTGGCCATCTGACATGTGAAGTCAATGCACTTATGTTTATTGTTTTGAAGCTATGCTGCATTGTATGGTTATTAAATATAACTGCTTGCGGTATGCTTGTTGTTTTATTCCATCCATCCATTCATTCATGTATATATCCGTTTATCTATGATACTAGTATTGCATCTGACTCATTTTAAACAGAAATGACATAATAACCCGTTATGTTTTTATTACCTTAGTATGAGCCATTTCTCTCTGCATGCACCGCGGGTTCACTTACATGGAATTCGTCAGGTTGTTTCTACAGTATCCCAAAACGGACAAACTGCTTTACAGAGCATTTCGTAAATATGTTATCTCCATCAGCCAAGAAGCCAAAACGGGACCATTATTGGGACGGGGGAGCGGTGGAGTGAGCCATTGGTTGCAATTCGCAACCTCATCACTAGATGCTGCTTAAATCTCCACACTGCAATGCAATCTAAAATCGTCACAACCAAATGTTATTAAAACCAAAAATGTTTGTAAACACAGTGTGAAAAAAATCATTTTACATTTGCTAGATCCTGAAATACAAAGAGAATTCACTTATTTGAGAAAAAAACATTATTATTTATGGGTACAAACAGTACAGTACAGTACAGTACAGCACATACAGTAAGTAGAACAAAAATGCTTTCAGACTATGTAAAGACATTACCTCACTCCTCTATATTACATTTATGCATTTGGCAAATGCTTTTATCCAAAGCTGTTTACATCACATTCATCCAATCCATTTTATTAGTACTTTAGAAATCAAAACCCATGCTTTGGCATTGTTAGCAGCATGCTCTACCCGTTAAGCTATGGGAACAATATTACACACATTAATTTCAATAAGTAAAACGCTCAAAGCACAAACTGAATTTACAGCAACACAGAGAACTGCCCAGCTGATGGTGACTGTCAGGATCAATAGTAATCAGAAAGCAAGGGCTTGACAACACTGTAAGGAATGCTTTAAGTGCACACACTGTTGCCCATCGAGGGGCTTGTGTACAGAAAAATACAAAGCAACTTATGACCTCAAGAGAACACTGAAGGAGAAAAAGAAGCTGTATAAGGGCAGAGTGGAATCTCAGTTCTAGACGCCTTAAAGTGAGTTGCAGGGTGAAAAATCTGTCACTGGCAATAAGTGAAACCTCTTCTTTAGGAAACCATTTCTAGACTAATGGAGCTAACACCAAACTGCAGACTAACAGAGCTAACAGCAGCCATCAGGCTAAAGCAACTACACTACAGACAGTGAAGTGAAGAAACACTCATGTTTAATGAACAGGATGTGAGGAGTAATCTCAGGAGGGTGAACAACAGAGAAAGTTGACTGGATTGTTGGGTGGACTTTCCCTTTTAGTTCACATTTTTCTTGCCCCTGTGCATTACGGCATTTACGCAATATTCATTGTATGTGAATATCTTAAGTTTCAGGTTAATAATATATTATTTTCAGTAAAGTATGTCATTGTATTTTTAGAGATCACTGAAACCATAATTTGCCCTCTATTATTTACTCTATTTTAATACCAAAAATCATAGGAATAGCTTTACATACTGTACATTAGGAACCTCACCCCTACCAACTTTTAAAGAATCTTACAGTAAATGTCCTGACCACCAATTTTCTCCAAATACGCTCAAAAAATGTAGCGTTTAACAGTGGGAAACCCGAAATTATAGATGATTGTCAGGGGCATCTCCATATCCAAAATGATGGAAAGCTGTCAAAGATAATGAACAATTTTGCAAGGTTGTTTTAATTCTACCTGCTGTATTTTAATCATTATATGCCCAATGTATAGATCAGCCTACTTTATTCAATACTAGTGTAAACATGATCAAAATTACTATAAAAATATACTGAAATTAGTAAAGACTCCCATGTCTTTTGTAAACAAATATATTTCGGGTCACTTTACAGATGTATATAATGTATTTAGCATAAAAGAATCATCATTCATAAAGTCCACAGGTAAACCTTTTTCATTTTGTTAGCTTTACAATACTTCTGTGTTATTTCCGACTTCATGTGAACAAGTTACCCAGGTTCACATGAAGGCAGCAATAATCCATTACAGTAATCAATTCTTGTGTTAAATTAATTTTCCAGCGACTGACAGGGATAACATGGGGCGAAGTAGTGCAATGTTTGATGAAAATTGAAAAATTGGTTTTTAACTGTATTCTGAACATGTGGTTCGAAGGTTAAATTTGTGTCAAATATCACTCCCAGAATTTTTAAATTTGGTTTGAGAACAGAGTCTTCTAGGTTTAGAGTTAATGACTCTGTTTTACTGATTTGATCCAATGAGTATTACCTTTGTCTTGTCGCTATTCAAACAGAGAAAGTTGTGGGACACCCACATTTTTATCTCAGAGATGCTATGTTCCAAAAAGTCAATAACTGAACTATCGCCAGGTTTTGTATGAATGTATATCTGACTGTCATATGCGTAAAAATGAAACTTAAGACCAAGAGACCTAAGAAGCTGACCAAGAGGAAAGATGTACATACTACAATACGTAATTGAACTGTGTTGAGCTTGGGAATAATATCCATCAAGAGAAACAAACAGCCTACGATCTTAAAAATAATATTTAAACCAATTTAATGCTGTATCAGTGACACTGAAAACAGTTTCTAGGCGAGTAAGTAACAACGCATGTTTGACAAGGTGATGGTTTGAACCAGGTGTGTTAAATAAAAGAGACTTACAATTTGCTAAGTATAACAACAAAGATAACAACATCTAGTTGTTCTTGAAGGCAAGAATGTGTGGACGGCACCTTACTATCCTGAGCTGCCTGCTCTTGGTACTGTGTGATTTGCTTCTGTTGAAGACAACAAATGTGAACACTCGAGAGAAACTTGTACTGAAAGAACATAGTCAAAACTTGACTTAACATGATAGTTCACTCAAAATTGAAAATTCTGTCATCATTTACTCACCTCATCCTCTTGTCATTTCAAACCTGCGTGACTTTCTTCTGCAAAACACAAAAGAAGACATTTAGAAAATGTTGTTAACCGAACAAATGGTGGTACCCATTCACTTGCATTGTGTCCATATAATAGAAGGGAATGGGTACCGCCATTGTTCGGTTACCAACATTCTTCACACTACCTTCTTTTGTGTTCTGCAGAAAAATAAAAGTCATACAAGTTTGACAAGAGGTTGAGTACATAATGACAGAATTTTCATTTGTGGGTGAGCTATAACTTGGCCAGGGCCCCAAAAAACCCTTAGACTCCAGAGGGTTAATTTAAATATAGGGCCTGTAGAATACATACATTCATACATCACTGGTGATCCAGTGTAATTTTATGCATTTTTGTTCTTTTTACCTTGATGTCTAAGCAGCTATTTGAGATGCAAAAAAAAATATTTGTTAAAATAATCACAATGCAATGCTTTGATGAAACTGTGCAGCCCTACACAACCATATATACTATACTATAAATGTAATGACTGAATTCAATGAGTTGTTTAAAAAAGAGTTCTGAGACATGTTTTGAAACATTAAAAGCTTATTAAGCCCGGCTCTGCGTGTAGCTTTCTAGTAACAGTTTGAGTGAATGAAGTGTGAGTATGCAAACAGCCCCAAGCCTTACTGGTTTTAAATAGCATAAACTAATTACAAATACAAAACAGGTTTTATGGGCCAATGGTAATGCAGGACTGTGACATTGAATTGCCACACAGAGCCCCTAACATGTTATTTATTTATTTTACTTAGACCACAATGTCAAAAGTGCATTTTTTTCATGTTCCTTTTGATTACTTCAAACCATTTATCCCAGCCAATGTTAAACGTTGTCATAACAGCAATACCTATTATCAAGTAATATCCTGCACTAGCAAGACAAATCTCATAAAACAACTATTAATCCTAATTTGCTGGACATGGAATGAGTGCAGATTGTTTTGCCCTGTGTAATGGTAAACAATCATCTGGTTTAATTCAGAGACGGGGGCTTGCCGAGATCCTGTTAGCTCAACCAGCAGAACATGACCATCTGTGAGAAGTAATCAAAGGAAAATGTGAACTGGCTAACCACTACTCTGAATTTATAACTTATGAAATTAGCTTTAGATTTACCATGAAAGATCTGTTCATTAAAAATGCATTAAATGTGAACAGGATCAGTTGATGCTAAATGGAATCGCCAAAAAGTCATTAATCTGAGCTTTCTCTCTTTCTCTCTTAGACAGCAGTCAGGCTGCTTCTGCCCCAGTAGATATGTGGTGTGAGAAGAGATAAAACTAAAGTCAGTATAATGTGGGAAACAGGGACATAAGTTAACGCACGCACACACAAAATGAATTAGCTCGACAAACTGAAGTCAACATTATAATGCATTTAAAGAGATAATTCACCCCAAAATGGTGCCCCAGAACTGTTTAAGACACACATGGTTGTGTCATAAAGCTACTGAATCTCATGCGTACATCCACATATATGTAGCTTCACCTCAGAAATAATTATGTTGCTTAAAGATGTGTGGAAGATGGCACAAGCAGCCAATCGGCATCTTTTATCAAACATCAAAGGGGATGAGACAGATAGGTGATATCCCATCTGCCGGAAAACAGGCTGGTAGGTGTGGAGACACCATTACCCAGCTAATGAGCTCAGATATATATATGGGCAGATCTGTAGGTGAAGGAAAGAAAGCAGCAGCTAACCCGAAATAGTCCTATTTTGCAGTAATCCTGCATGGCTTAGACTGACAGCTGCCCGGCACTCGCAACATGAAGCCGACCCCACGGAGTAGAGCGAGCAGGCGATTATGCAAATCACCAGACCTCTTCCACACCGGCGTAAAAAAGGTTCCTGATTGCTTTTCGCAAACCTTCACTAGAGCCCGAGCAGATGTTTCACCTCTGTCTACCAAACCTCGATGCGAGGTGCGCACGCTAGACCTTTCGAGCAACATGTGGAGGGAATTGAACGCACGTCACTGTCACACATCTGCCTGTCCAGATGAAAAATGAGTGAAGATTTGTTGGCTGTAATAATTTTTACAAAATATGGAGAGAAGATTGATTAGAGGAGAAGAAATGTATAGGCTACACGTCATCCATTACTTAGTGGTAGAAATTGATTGACCTGTTTGGCAAGTGGCTTATTTCCCAAGGTACAATTTTTTTTTGGTTTGAATGCCCTTCAAATATAAACAAATATATATCTTCTTCACATATACTGTAAACGTACTGTATATTACGAATGTTTTGTACTATTATTATTTTAAGTCTTAATGTGCTTCCAGTTAATCTCATTTTTGGGACAACAATGATCAAATAAGTATCTACCAACAATAATAAGTGATGTATAGTATTTCCCTATATTAACCGTTTGAAGCAGTAGGGGTTCAGGCAAGGGTGATGACAGCTGTCAGTCATGCGTCATCCGTTTTATCAAAAGAGTTTGACTTTCTCATATCACTCTGGTTCAGACCTCATTTTCCTCCTTGCCATCCGATGACAGGAAACATGCTTTGCAATATGTACATTTAATAGTTTGATTATTGTTGAGAGTAAACTGGGATACTATTTCCTAGAAGAAATAATTTAATAGAATAGGACATTAAGGAAACTAAGTATTTTTTCCATATAAAGAGGGGGCAGATAGTAGGTTTAATAAATATGTTTAAAATGATGCACTGTTTTATTCTACATGGAGCCAGATTGCCTTGCAATTTAGCAGAGGTCATAATTATAACAATAGTAACTTATTTAGCGCTTCTCTAGTGCTTTACAAGACATACTGTAAACAAAAACTGCATGCAAACTAAACCAGAAATAATAAAAAAACTATTAACATCAAATGAATGAATAGCTCTGTTATGACATGGACTTTTATACTGTCATAATTTAGTGTGGATGTAACTGCTTCTAAGACAATTGGGACAAATAATGTGGTATGCAATGACATGAGGCACATTTTCCGTAGTGCTATTTTAGAAGCATTACTAGTGAGATTTTAAGCCATTTTCTTCAGATTGAGGAATGGTAATATCAAACATGTCCAAGCACAGTTTGAAATCTGAATTTAAAGTGAAAATAAACTGGGCATCTGTCGCTTGCAAATCAAATTTCTTTCTAAATTAACTTTTACATTGTACATTAACAAAGGACTACATACTTTGGTTATTGGTAACAGGATAATTTGCAGGATATACAAGCAGACAAAAAAAAACTGGCATTCTTTCTAGTTATACCACGATCCAGCTACACTACAGGTTCTTGGTCGGGCTGTAAGGTTCCATGAAGAACCCTTTAACATCTGTTGCACAAAGGTTCTTTGTACTGTCATGTGGAAAGGCTCTACATTAGCATTTACATTTAGTCATTTAGCAGACGCTTTTATCCAAAATGACTTACAAATGAGGTAAACAATAGAAGCAATTAGAACAACATAAGGGCAGCAATATATAAGTGTAAGTGCTCTACCTACACACACATTAAGCCCTCCAAAAAACATTTTAAGAACAAAAAATGGTTCTCCTATGGCTGTGTGTATGACTCTGCAGATTCAATACTGCATTCTTTACAACACATACAAAGATTTTAACCTTCTTACGTACTGTACTTGAATTTATGTATTCTTGCCCACGTATGGTCAAATGTTTCAAATGACTGAATTGGATAGATTTGCACTACTGGTTATAAATTAGAATTGAAATACTTGATACCGGCTAAAGATGCAGATACTCACTAAATGTCTGATTTGGATGAAAGCAGCTGTATTGAAACTCTGTATGCCAACAGAAGAGTGGAAGAGAGAGAGATACACCAAAGCATAATCAGAGAAGGTTCTGTAATCATCTATGTGATTACAGTTCTCAGAATATATACTGAATGATAATATAATAACTGTCATCATAGAATCAGCAGGAACTCTTTAAAGTACTTTATTTCACAGATGGAGAAAATTGATACTTATTTATTTGAAATGACTGAAGTTAAAAAGTTTACTATAGCCTACCACAAATTTGTAATTTGCTGGAAATCTTTTTCTTATGAGAAGAATTATGATTTATCCCAACATATGACATGTATTAAATATTGTATTGCAGTATTTCTATGAATGACGAAATACAAATGTTTTGCATACAATAATCAGATTACATTTAAAGGGATATTTCATCCCGAAATGAAAATGCTGTTACCATTTAGTCACCCTCAAGTTATTCTAACACTGTATAACATTCTTTGATCTGTTGAACACAAAAGAAGATATTTTGAAGAATATGAGAAACTAAATAGCTTTGGGGCACCATTGACTATGGTTTGGATTTACAAACATTCTTCGAAATATCTATTTTTGTGTTCAGAGGAACAAAAAAATGTAAGAATGTTTTGGAACAACGAAGGGGTGAGTAAATATAATGACAGAATTTCCTTTTTGGGTGAACTATTCCTTTAATTTAATTTCCATATGCTTAATGGATGTAAATTGAAATATTAGTTCTACAACTACAACTCCCAAGACACAAAGCAGAAAGGGAGCAATAGAAAGAAAACCAGTGTAATGTCAGCAATGTGACCTTGTCAAAAAATCCCTCCAACTAACTGCATTGGCCACAATCTTACCTGAAAATGTGACAATTTCCTTCATGAACTAAACCATTCATAAATAACACAGCATCTACATCCTCAAATTAACTTTCTCTCGAAATATCTCGGGTGCTAGAGAAATGATACATTTTAACATTATTATTATCCTACAGTCTTTGAATTTCAGTGTCAGATATCAACCTCTCTTAATATCTGAACAGATTTCCTCCATCAAATAGGACATTTAAGTGGTCCTCCAAGCTAAAAGCACACGATTAAAAGTGTGAAAGCTATTTTGAAATGAATATGAACTATTCACAGTACAGACCACCAGTTCTTTGTTGTACTGGCCCATCTTCTTCAATAAAAACATTTTAATAGATTTCTGCCTCTGGCAGTTTGTCTTATTCAGTGAATTTTCAGGGCCTCCTTTTTGATACAAGTAAACGTTTTCTGCCAAACCTAATGAAATCTTAATTCTCATACTGACATCTAGTGTTGGTCTTTGGAATGGACATCCTAAACTGTAACCATAGTAACATAAGTTCTTTATGTAATAATTTACTAATCATATCCAAGGCTGCTTGGGTAAATATATAAACAACAAACAGCATTTCAACTAATAAAACTGCTATTGTGGCTAATACTAATATTATTTTCATACTTCATAAATGTATATAGTAAGCCAATTTTTCTCGAGATCTCGAGAAAAAGCATTGACTCGTATGCAACAACAGTTAATGAATACAAATGAGTCAACAGCACTGTAACTAATGAAATCTTATGTGACTTACATAAAGCATATCGGTCAAATGTGTCTGGCATTGAGGTGCTCAGCCAAGCTTTCTGTTTTCCATTATCAAGATATATGAGTGCAGTAAAAATTTAGCAGCTTACAATTCACCAACTTACCTTATATGACCATGAAACATATGCATGTTATCCCCTTGTGTTTGTGAATTCAAGTGAGCATGGGTACCTCATTGAGAATCTCATGCGAAGCAATTACCAAGACACCATGCAGCTCTATGTCAACCCCGATACATGTCTTGGCCTCTACGGCATATGCAGACTTCAGATATGTAACCTGGGTTTGTTGGTGTTGGGTTGAATCCATCTTATTCCAGCTAATCTGACTGATGTGAGAAAGAGTTCTTGGCAATCGCTGCAGCACCCTCCGCTTCTACTGTCTGCCCATAGATAAACAGCAGTTATGTTCTGGCTTTATGAAGAGAATCTCAATATGTCGAGTGTGCTATTTGCCTGAGCTATTGTCGAGCTGGGGTGTAAATGTGCACTACCTCTCATCATCTTGCCAAACATGGCAGGTGTCCGCTGGATTAAAAAGCTCCCCGGCACAGGGAAGCTACTCTAATGACTGGTCAAAAGCTCTCTCTCTTCTGACACGCACCTGGCCACAAACAGCCTACGAGTAATTTGCTGTTCCGCCTCTTATTTATGGTTAGAGATTTTTTTTTATGTGCTAGTGAAACTTGTCAGAAGACTGGCTTAAAAATACAGAGAGTTACACAGAGTAGTGAAAATTCAGAGCATACAATAAACAAATGCAAGCAGGTGTATTTACATTATTTGTTTGTGAGAGCTACTTATCGAAATCAGACCTAACAAAGCTTTACAAACCAACTTTCTCATGAATGGCATTAGGAAAGGATAAGTGTTGTTATTTGAGTGGAAATTGAACTTTTCCCCCACTATACTGTGAAATAAAGTTTTAGGCATGAAAAATGTCTCTATTAGTAGATGTATTGACTGAAGAACAAAAGTTATGTTATGCATTATGCTGTATTTCTACGTCACTCATGAAATCCCTCAGATGTGGGAATTGCTTCCCAATAGCACTCCGAAGCTCACGGCACCAATGCATAGATCTCATTTTGAGCTTCATAAGGCAACTGCCTAATCTACGATGGCATGAAAACGAAGTGGAATTTAGCACTTCAAAGAGGCATTTCATCCCAAAGATTCGCGCAATCATTTGTTAATATTAGGTTTAACCTTTTATCCCCTCTATTTCTTTTACTTTGTTGATTTTCCAACTCATGCAGTAAGAGTTTATTGAGTTAAAATGCGAACTGGAGATCAGACATCTACTGTACAATGAGGAAGGAAATAAAGTATCACTAGTTAAAAAAAGTGATTCAAAATAATACATGTTATCTATCATAAACTCTAGCAGTCAGAGGAAAAAATACACACATGTGCCGCTACCTTATGGTAAAAGCAAAATTACTGCATGGGTAACGCTTGTGTATTAAGCAAATAACATTTTAGAGAGAATTTTCCAATAAATATATAAAAAATTTGAACTGTATAACTTCATGGCTTTGTGATAATTCATCTTTTTAAAAAATTGGAAGACAACATTTAGCAGTTCCCAATTATGCGGTATCACAAAAACCTCTTCTGGCTCATTAAAAGTTGAAATAAATGATCTAACCTGAAATATATGATATAAAACACCCTTCTAAATTGTAATAATTCATCGCTCTATGACACTTTCTATTAAGCTTCTGGTTAATCAAATCTCTCACACATTTTGTCAAATGCTAATACGCTGGCAAGCTTGAGAAAACAAACAGCAAGTAATGACTCCGGCGACATTTACAAAGGCTTTACCAAAATCATATCTAATATTTGCATTTTGTAAATTAAGATGGCACAAATTGGAATGGTAGGAGTTTGATTTATGATCCATTGCCAGGCATGTCTCACAGTTAAAAGTTGGTAAATTAATTGCTATTCTCCGATGTCTAATTATAAGAGTCCCTCCTCAAATTAGATTAATTAAAATCTATAGGCTACTGGATATGGAACTCTAATAGAGAACTAATCCATTAAATTTGCCTGTCTAGTCTCGAAAATGAACATATCTATCAGAATATCGCTGGCTTTTAGCCTATATCCATGGAATACAAAAAGAGGCTTTTGATTGTTCACTCTGTGTAAGCTGTTTTGGCCTATGACATTTTATAAGATCTTATGAATATAAAGATCATAAAGAATCTATTCAAAATATATGTTTAAAATTTGAAAAATGTTGTTCTCAGGAGAGGTTCTTCTTTTTTAGGTTTAATTTAGGTGTCCACCTCATCTCAAATTGTTCTCTTCAAAATATTTAAGAAAATATAAGCAAATGAGACAATTGTGATATTTAGTAAGAACCCAGTAACAACATAATTCTAAGATAATTTGGTTTTGGAAGAAAATGTAATGAGAAATATTTATATTGAAATCTATGCTACAGATTACATCAGTATTACGGCAAATCAGTTGTCTAGATATTCTTCAAGAACACGTGAGCCACTAGGGTATTTTTCTCAAGAGAAGAATCTAAATGCGAGACTAAGCAAAAGTCTCAACTCTCTGTTTAATCCCATTGTTATAAAAAAATCCTTCAGGCGGAATAAATTACCTGACTGTATAATACATACACTTTTAATAAATTCACTTCTCTATTTTGCATCATCTAAGGCAGACATGAACTAGTTTCTTCTTTTTTCATTCAGTTGAAAGTCATATTCAGGTCTAACTGTACCTGCATCTCAACTGAGACCTCTGTCTCCTTGACCACTTTAGCTCCTGTTTGCAAACATTAATTTCCACTTTCAACACAAGCTGGTGCCTGATCAGAACAATCAGGGTCCCAAGAGCCCCTATCTAGCGGTCAGAATAACAACTGTAACGTGTTTTAGCCACCATTAGATGGCAGTCTTGATCCACATTGACCTATTGTATAATGCAATCCACTTGAAACCTTTGGAATGGCCAGACTCTCTTTTTCCTTTACAAGTTAGACATGCTATCAAAACATTAAAGGTGCATTTGTTTAAAATATAGTTTGTAGCCACAGTAAAGCATACTTCCTAGTCTGTATGAGAACAGTATGTAGACAAAGGGCAGACCACAAAATATTTTTGAGAACTACTTACATCACCAAAAACTTGTTTTAATGGTGTAATACCAAAGATCTATCCATACAAGATTTTTTCAAATTGCATGTCTTTACTTAATTATTTATCTTAATTTATTGTGTTTCTGTTTCTAAGCTCACAATTATTCAAACAGCGGCCTTCTTGTCCTACTTCTTAAGGCACAGAGCCAAGTTTCTGTTGTAACGCCTGGAGTAAATGTCCCCTCTTTGTGATGCGCTAGGGGTAAGTGACCCATTTTCACCACATGTTTTTAAGACAATCATTTGAACATATTGAAACACATTATAACGTGTAACCAGAAATTCATCCCTATATCAACAGAATGTACAGTGAAACTCAACTGGCAGAGTATTGCATTAGCAGCACAAAAGGTTGTGGGTTCGATTCCCAGAGAAAACACATTGATCGAATGTAATTTTGAATTAATTCAACTTAAAATATTAGCTTACATAACGAGTTTGCATGAAAGTAATTAGTTAACTAATATTTGTATTACTACTATAATGTACTCTACAGCCAGGTAGACAGCCAATTTTTTATTCAAAATTTGGATTCTTTATTGTCACTATACAAGTACAGTAAAATAAGAGCCGTCCTTACATATAAATAGAGCAAGTTAAACTAAAAATCCAAATAAAAAAAGAAAAATGAATTCTTGAATTTATATTCTCGAAAGATAATACACAATAAACAAGAATGGTCAAAGCGGTAGTTCAATTAAAATATGAGAATAAAAAGCAAACATATTAAATAAAAATAAAATATGCAAATAATTTTAGTCGAATATTTCAGACCTCTGTCCAGTTGGTTTTCACCTAATTAAAGTTGCAATGAAATCAGTGAGGGGTCAGAGCTGGCATTACTCAGAACAGATGTAGATCTAGACAAGTGCTAAGTCAGAGTCTCTAAAGTGTATCCATATCAGCACCGCACGGCTGTTTCTCACTCTCTGACTCTAGGCGGGACGACCAGACGTCAAGCGGAACTTCCTAACACCAGCACCAGGCCCGTTACAATTAATTTACCAAAAGGCCCTGGCACTTCAAAATGCGTCTTATCTCACCCCATCAGGCCCCACAACATGCTTGCTGTGTTGTTAAATCTGTAACTACAGTGCCACACCTTACGGTGAGATGCCACTCGGTATGCCAACTGTTGAACGACGCCAAATGTGTCTTGAAAGATTAGGGCAAAAATAGCATTAATGGTTTTTGCACACAGGTGGGTTCCCTCTCGAAGCTGTGTCAGGGCATTAGCATCCACCAAATGTGTTTCCTGATGTGACCAGTAACTTGCTTTCAAATGTAAAAAAGAAAGAAACAGATTTCTTTTTCTCAGTTTGAAGAAAGGGGGAAGAAAAAAGGAGGCAGGCATAAACCTTCAGCCAGACAGGCTGACCCGTTATCTAAATGGAATCGGTCACCCAGTGCTATTAAACAGTGAATGGACACGCTAGAATTGCGCGCTTTGTGACAGAAATAGCCTGCCTGTGTCCCTTAGTGAGCCGCGCTCTTATTTATTTATTCTCCTCTACCCAGAAACACCTCTGATGCTCCTGGACAGTGGCCTCTCCCTGCTATCAAAGGCCATCCCCAATACAGTTCAAAAGACAGATGGTCTCAGGGGTGGAGTCATCATGAAAGGTAAGATCAAAAACACAATGGGCCGTCCAGCTGCCCAGCCAGACCTCGAGAGGAAGAGGAAGGACTCCTGATCTTTGTGGGGGGAAAGTTGACAGGCTTCATTTGTCTGGTCCGCACACACTGTCCTGCCCCATCACCCTGCCCTTCTCATGGCTGTGAATGTGCTTTTATAAGATGAACTTAAATGTGGTGAATGTGATAATATTGACCTGTACTGTTTATAAAATACATGTTTCTAGTTTTATATATAATATTTGGTGTTTTATTAATACTGATGCAGGACAATTCATTTTGTTTTGTTTTCTATTGCTACTTTTAGGAAGTTCCTAGAAAAGCTCTGCTTTCTCTTTTTAAAAAATGTTTTTTCTTTGTTGACCTGCACCCGTGTTAAAGAGTCTAACTCAAGTCTCTCAAGTCAATTGTTTGGAAAGTCTGTGTCTCACATTCAAGTTTCTGGCTCTGGTTATTACAACATGATGGTAACAATGCCAAGGTCATGGATTCGATTTGTTGGAAAAACATATACTGATACTGTACAAACCCCAAACTCACAGTAAGTTGCTTTGGATGAACGAGTATTACAAAAACAAAAGAAGAAAAACAATACATCAAAGTATTTTCATTGAAATTGCACTTTAAAAAAGCATTATAAATTATCTTCCATTGATTTGTGGTGTGTACTGTATTTGTTAAATGTTGATGGAAAGATTAGGACTATCGTCATGGTGCATTAAGCTTGGTTTCGGTTAAGCATTGGCATTTACCTTGAAATGTTGGTTTACAACTGGTTTGTGCAATCCAGAATTTATTGTTGCCTCCATGAGTGTCATCCGAACCCCGAGGCTTCAAAGCAGCCTCAAGCTATTACACACCCACCGTGCTTCAACATTTGTTGAAGAGTTCAGTTATTTTGTTGCAATGCAGTTTTTAACAAAACAAAACATTTATTATTTATGCCAAAAAGTTACACTTGGTCCCATTTCTATAGCCATCTATTTGGCAAAACAAGTAAAACAGGTGATGCTTCCTATGAATACAAGAATTTGTGAACACTTACATCAGCCAAAGAAAAAACACACTCAAAACTGCAATAAGCAAATCTTGTGTTTGTTTTATAAGAACCTGACAAAAAAATGTAACCTGACACAAGATTACCATTTAATTGTTCGGAAAATCTGATGCAAATTACTTTCTTTATAGAGCAGACTAATCTATATGTTCACATTCTTTCCAAAACCAACTATTCATGTTATGGGATGTCAAATAATGACCAGGTATTGTGTGAATTTTTTCTTCTAAAAAAAGTTGGCATCAGTAATAAGTTAGTTTTAACTCTGTATAATTACATTCAGACAAAAATGTGCAAAATTTTTATGGGATTCCAAAAACTCAGCTCAGCACTTCAAAATAAAGGTTCTGAAAAAAGTTTTTTGCTGCTAACGGAGAACTTTTTATGTTCCACAATGCCATAGGGGAACACAATGTAACTCTAAAGTAGTACACTGGCTGTGTGGACTAAAACAAAAAGTGAAAGATCTAATTTATATGTTGAGAAAATATATTTCTGTATTCTAAGAGTATTAACAACAGCAATAATTAAAGGTCCACTAAAATCAAAATATTTTTTCTTTTATTTAAAATATGTTAGTCTTAAGAACTTCAATAAACTGATATGCTCCTAAGCCCTGACAAAAATCACCCTGACCCGTCTCAAGTCTACCAAACGCTTGATGAGTAAATAAGACAAACGCCAGTCATGCACCAACGAAAATCACAAGCTTCAAATGATCACTGTGTCACATCAATGATCTTCCTAATCTCTCCCATTAGACTTCTCTACAACTGTGGCTATTACACTGTTCAATGCAGCTTTGCCAGGCTGACTGTGCCTAAAACTAAATGATATTGGCTATTTTAAAAGGGGGAGGGGCCATTTGATTGATTTGTCTCATGCTATTTCTCAGTTGAAATTACGCCAACACATTAAATAATGTTGCATGTTCCAAGGCGTTATAGTGGTTCTTTAAGGCGTTTTGGAACTGCTCACTCTCCGTCTCTGAAAGATGATATCTTGAAACAACACACCAGGTATCAACACCATCTGAAAAATTTATAATATAACATCAAAGATCCTGTAAAGAACCCTTTTCAGCAGGAAATGGGCCCAATAAGAGTGCTCTTGGCTGACCCTGAGGTGCTGCAAAGAACTTGAAGAGCTTTTCATTTTAAGATTGTATAATATGTATTATGCCTGCTGAAGTCCAGCAAGGTACATAATATGATTTGTCACATAAATGGCACCCAGTCAGAAATAGGTTTATAAAGAGCCTAAATGTAATTCTCATTTCAAGGAGGTCAAGGAGAAACTGAAGGACTTTTCCTGTGTTTCTTTTTCCTCATAAATATGCATGTGCCTGTGCTATGGGGGTGCCATTGAGTCTCCTTGTTTTCTGACCTCTTTAGCAAGTGTTAATCCATGAGAAGGTAAGTCTTCATTGCACAAAGGTGTACATGCCCTACCCATCTCCCTGAAGCTTCAACTGAG
Source organism: Oreonectes daqikongensis (assembly GCA_026939265.1). NCBI lineage: Eukaryota > Metazoa > Chordata > Actinopteri > Cypriniformes > Nemacheilidae > Oreonectes > Oreonectes daqikongensis. The sequence goes on along the minus strand of JAOTQM010000343.1, from coordinate 2,915,083 downwards.
ATTGAAAATTTGAGGTGAAACAAATATTATTTTTGAGCTGTGTTTCATTGCATAAATCATCTTTCAGGCATTTTTCTGGAATAATATGAAACATATTCAGGTCTTTAGGCACTATAGTGTATAATGTATAAACATAATAACATTTTGATGTGACATGGTCTTAATAAATAAAATGTTAGTAAAACATAAAAAATACAAAATGCTTGAATGTGTAAGGGAAATGGTATCGATAGAGCTCAGCTCTCAATTGAAAAGCTGAGGCAACAATTTTTTCAATGAAATTCCTGAAGAAAAAACACTGAACAGCCTGGATGCAAATCCTTCACAGCCTCGTTTTCATTCACTAAACAATTCAATATGTTGTCCATAGTAATGAAAGTCTATTAGTCTGTATTCTAGAAACTACACCAAATGAAACTGGAATAGAAAATCTACATTGTACTTCAAAAACCTCATAATCAAGAAAGTAAACTTCTTATTTTGCTTCATCCTTTCAGATTGCTGTGCTGGACATTGCCTCAACGTAACCAAGAATGACAGGTTATGAAATAGTTTATGGGATAAACATAAACAACAATGGAAATCTTCAATATCAAAACTGATTAGTGATTGACAATGGAAACAAGCACTTCCAGGTTTGTGTGTTTTTGGAAGGATCGGGGGCAAGTTACTTGATTTGCAGAATGCTCTCAGCTATTTCCCCTCCCACCATCTCTTCCTCTATGTCCCCACACATTCTCTGAGCTGTCCGGCATGATTATGGGCTAAATCACTCTTAGCCTGTCATGGCAGCGAGTAATGAGGGTATGTATTACTCTCCTAATTAGCTGTGACACTGAACATGTCATCTGGATCAGGATTAAATGCATGACAAACACTACATTCTGATAAATAGATGCCACTTTCAGGTGAAAAAGCATTTCATTCCTGACATGAACTAAATTATATACTGTACTTTCATTTGAAGTACATAAGCATATACCTGAAAGGTGTAGGAAAAACAAAACATTTAACATATCCCTGAACATCCCTGAGAAATGCTTCTTATATTGGAGCTCAACACAGCAAAGTTCCAGTAAACACATACTATCATTACTGTAATATATCTGTCATTAAAGTAATCCAAATGGCTTCAATGGGTTAATATACAGTCGCTGAAAAAAATCTGTTTTTCTGATTTTAAAATGTACTATTTATAAGTATGTGTTTAGTTAAAATGATCACGTTTGTTTCATTCTGTGAACTACAAACAATATTTGACATTTTAAATAAAAATATTGCTTCTATTTGCATTTATTTATGTGATAACCTCGATTTTTTGAAACTAGAGAGAGTAAACAAGTAAACTAAAGTAAACAGAGTAAACAATATTTTGAGCTTATTTACTGACCGTGTGTCCATGACAGCATACATACCAGCGCGACATCTATTTTCATTTGTTCTTGCATGTGACAGCTAGTCACAAGACATGTTTCTGTATGCTGCCACGGATATGCAATATAATGACGACAATGTGATAACATAATAACAATTCACTACAAAATGATTTGCTTCTGCTAAAGAACATACATCTGCATAACAAATATAACTGCTTTCTTTGTTTTTGAAATACATAAGGTGATCTGCTTAAACAGACAATATTGCTTGCTGGGTGACTGGGTGACGTGGCACAGCTTTAATGAACCGTTCAGTTTGCTGTACATTGGCTGTGTGGACATACTGTATCCACAAATACAGTGGAAGCTCAGATTTATATTGAATATAAGTTGAATATACATTCCAATACCATATTCAATTCTTTCTGTTTACTGAGTTTAAATGAAGCCAGAATTAGTTGTGTATCTAGCATTACTGAGATTTTTTTTTGTAATTCTTCCACAAATCTGGTTTAACTTTGTTTTCTAAAATAAGAGCCTCTTTAAAAATGCATCATGATTTGAATAATGCATTTTCTGTAAACTACAAACACTGTCTGTATAAACACGCAGCATGCAGCAGAAACAATATTCTTGGTTGTGAGTAAATCTGAAATGGATTTATTTCCCCCCTGTCTAAAAGAGACTATACTTTGTTGTAATGTCATCTTTTGTCTTAACTATTTCTTTTTTCACCTAACTGACTGTGAATATGTGAGACCAAAGTAGGTGTACAGGTATGTATCCCATTGCTTGCCATGATCTTTGCAACTTTGCATCAATGCGACCCAACATTCTTTGGCCATTTTAACAGTTACCTGCATATCAACTCTCCAATCTACAAGGGCACCTACTGTGCATTCAGATCTGATGAAAGGTTACCGATCAGAAATGTAATTTAATTACAGTCTCTGGCTATTGGGAATTCATCTGTCACTTACATTAGCGATTAAGGTTTACAGTTTGTCAATCACCTGTGTTTCCCCCGAGCAAACACACAATGTGCGAACTAGCTATTTGACCTCACCATCAATGGCAGCGCAGCATGCCCTTTTCCCACAAAACGTATTGCCGAAAGAACGTCAGATTGAAGCGGAGTTAGCCTTTGAACACTGAAACAAAAGGTGATCTTGCTTCAAAGTTCTCGGCTTGTGAAAGGCATATGAATTGCGACCCACCAGCACAACACAAATCGCCTTCGCTGTCATTTCCTGTCATCGGTGAAGGCTACACTAACCCTGACTGCAAGTAGAACACCTGCTGGACTGTCCAGAGGTATCATAACACTTTCTAAATTCAAATCCCTCTCACTGGACTACCGAGTCTCCTGAAGGCTGTATGTGGGGGGATATCAGGCTTAATATATAACCCTGATCCCATTAGAGACAGACCCGCAAAATTGAAGAGAGGCATTATGAGGTCTTAGCGTAAGACAGCAACCAGAGGATTGTTTGATGGAGGTCAAAGAGGCTCTCCCATGCTGCTGAAGCACACATTCTGCTTGAACCCCTCCAACAGATTTGCTCTAGGCAAAATGTATCATTTCCAGATCTGAACCCACTGAGATATGAACCGCGCGGGGGCAGGTGACTGATCCGGTTCTGCTGCTCGTCTGCTGGGTAATACAGCATGCATGAAAACACAGGTCTGTCCATGATACAGTGAAACAAAGTCTCTCTGTACCCCATGGCCACTTTTAATCTGCAAACCTTTAGGAACCACAATGGCATCAGAGGTGTATAATTAGCCTCCTACTTCCTGTACCAGACACTGTGACTTAAATGGTCTGTTTCGAGTCTATTTCTGTTTCTAACTGTTCTGTTGATTGTTGTCTGCAAGATGCTGTAGCTTTGGTGATTCTTTACCCTGTAATGTACATAATATTATAAGCAGATTTATATCAATATGTTTCAGTCTATAAAATAATGCATTTCTCTATCAGTCATTTCTCTTAGAATATATGAAATAGAAAATAAAAAGTATTATTTTCTCGGCAGGGGTGTGACTGCACCAACATCAGGGGCTGTGATCCTGGTTATATCGTATTTCTGGTTATATCAACATATTTTCAACCCTGTTAAATGTTTAATGGCAGGCGCTTCCCCATTTTTCCACAAGTGACTGATACATTTGCCAAAGGTGTATCAAGGCCTAATGCTTCAAACGTTTCATCATGAGTGCCCAAATGCACTGCAAATGTACACATATACAGCCGCTGAAATATATTTAGAGATCACTCCAGTTGTTTCTGCATGTATTGTGACAATTTCATTTCAGTATCTGTTTGATTTTCAACAGAAACAAACCTCAGAAATGACACCCAAGCAATGTGAAAGAATGAGAGTTTATCTGGCTCATTTCATCAAATTTTCATCAAAGAATTGTTGTCACTAGTTCACAGAATGAAACAAAAATTATATTACCTAAACACATACCTATATATGTAATAGTAAATTCCAAAAAACTGAAAATAATTTTGAAGTGGTCTCCTCTTTTTTCCACAGCTGGATATTTCAAGTGAAAATACCAACAAAGAAACATACAAATATTTCAAATGTGCAGAATTTTGTATTTGATATTTTTTTAGATACTTCTAAACACCTTCGTTTATCAGTCATCGTGCTCATTCATACTGTAGCATGCTACTTAGTCAAAATCAATCCTAGCGATTTAGCATTAAAAATAGAAATTCAGAGCCTGGAGGGCAAAGACAGGATTCAGCATATGAAGAAAATCATAAACATGTCAAGAAGAGTTTATCAATCCACAGCGCTTTGACATGCAGAAAAATGAAGAAAAACCCAGAAGAACTACATTCACATGAATGGAAATGAGGTAAATAATTCCACACAACACTATTATACAACACTTAGTTCCAGTTGTCTCATTTGATTGAACAAGCAGTGTTCCACGAGTGCTGATATATCTTATCTGTTTGTTTTACCCGCTTGTGTGGCTTAGCAACAGCTGATGTTTTGGGTTCTTTTAGAAGTATTGACAGAAAGATGTACAACTTTTTTCTGAAACAACATGTATTCTTGTATATGGACTAGTCTAAAAGCAGCGTCACAAGACATATTGCTGTCACTTACAGCCAAATGACAGTCTGATATTCAGCGCTCATGCTTATGTGACATCACCTAACTATGCCACATAAAATAACAATAAAACTCTCCTCTCACCATGTAACATCACCTTAATTTGAGGTTCTCAGCTAGCTTCTGTCCGTTCATATGCATAACCTATTTAATGTATTTCAAGCACACTCTCCTATCTTACTTTTAATTAATTCTATAAATCATTATTAATAACCTTTAAAGCTTCCCATCTGCATGCCTGTAATCACCATAGTCAATCTTTGGTGTCAGTTTTGATTGCCAATCCATGTCCTCCTTTAATTGACCTTGTCCACTGAGGGAAGAGAAGAGCGAATTGCCTTGCCTTTTGATAGTCGATTTATTCCTGCACTGAATGACGAGTGCTCAGATTTTGTTCTGAAGATTTAATTAAATCTTGTCTCTTTGAGAGGCAGAACGAAATGCCAGAAGCAGGTGAATGCAGGGTTAAAACATGAGTATATATTATGCAACAATGTGATATTATGAATCTTTTCAGATCAATTGAAATTCGGTTTTTGTTAAGAAGCAGTAAGAGATAAGAACGCTTATGCCACCAATGAGGAATCAGCATGTTAGTTTTCCATTGGAATCCAACAACTGAAGTTGAAGTCAGAATTTGGACTGTAATTCCATTAGAGGACTGCATTTTAAGTTCAATACCACTTCACTTTCTTTGTCTCTCTGTATAAAATATCACAATGAGAAATAAGCACTGTTTCTGTGATTTTCATGATGTCCTTTAAAAACGTACACAACTTCACAATAATAATAATCACATGTTCTTCAAACCTCTTTATTTGCTACTATCATATTTGTTATTTTCTTGCTGTAAAAAAGTAACTAGATTTGCTCATGCAATGCAATAGTGTGCAATAACATCGCTCTACATACAACATATATGGCACAGTCCACACCTACCATTCCCTAAGCCATCGCTTCTGAAATAAAGCCATGGTATGCGAAACTGGTAACTCGTTCACTTTTTTTTGTGAACAAATCATTTTGTAAACATACTGCATAGCGTGCAGTGCTTCAGTTTATTTTATGAAAGAGAAAAAAATTCTAGTACAATTTCCTTAAATCAAAAATAGAAAACAGGAGGACTTACAACAAAGACCTTTGGCCATGCAGTTGACTGAAAATATTACTGGGGAAAAGGGAATGAACTACAGTAGCTGACTTCAGGTCAAAAACACACACATCTGAAGGTGGCCAGTAAGCTATAATGGGAAGCTGTCAAAAAGCTCTATTTTGAAACCCTCCGAGTGTTGACATAGATGTAGACACATGAAACGGACTTGATGGGAATAACTGTTTCATTATTTCGGACAAGGTCCCCACGGCTGAGATATATCAAACATCTTTCATTTGAGCCTTGCATGTGTCAGGGGGTTGTTGTGGGGCTGAAATATGATATGCAAAGCCTTGTTTCAGCCTGATGGGAAAGTCGTGTCTGTCTCCTCAGGCGTGTGGCCCGGGACTCATCCGGCACGCTGCTACAATGAAGGTTATATAACCTGGCCTAGGGAGCCACTAGATCTGAGCACAGTGAGCGAGTCCGGGGTCTGGAGAGATTTCCCAGGCTGATGGAACTATGTCAACCCCATATAAAAGGATCAGTGGTGTAATTTATTAAAATACCCACACTGGGCTTGGAGGTGGTGGGGGAAATCGTCGCAAGCTTTTGCTCCAAAACTGCCATTTAGAAGAGCTGACAAAGGGTCATAAATCCTCATCAAAAGCAAAATGTCCGACCTGTCATTCAGCTCTCATTGTGTAAGGAATTTAATTAGAGCTGGACCCCCCTTGACTGTTTAAATGCCCTGAGTTGATTTGCATGTCAAACTAGCAATGACGGCATTAGCATGTGACTTATAATGCCATATATTTTTGTCACACCACATTAAACAAAAAGCTTGTTTGCTGTGTTTACAACTCGGTTTGCTAACATGCAGTTTCTGCTTCTGTTAATATATATTGCGGCACATTGTGGGTTTTAAACAGTCTGTTTACTGGAAGGAATTGTTGCATGACCCAAAAATGAAATGTCTGTCATTTCTCTCTTCTGCATTACACAAAAGAAGATATTTTAAAGAATGTTGCTAATAGAATTTTCCTTTTTGGGTGAACTATACTTTTAAAATATAAAAACTGACATAAAGGTGCTGTGTGTAATATTAAGGATGATCTACTGACAGAAATGCAATATAATATACATAACTAGGTCTTCAGATGTGTATAAAAATCTTACATAATGAAGCGTTATGTTTTTATTACCTTAGAATGAGTTATTTCTATCTACATACAGCGCAGGTCCCCTTACATTAAATTCACCATGTTGTTTCTACAGTATTCCTAAACAGACAAACTGCTCTACAGAGCACGTTTCATAAATATGTTGTCTCCTGCAAAGAACGAAAACATGACGACATCTTTGTCCTGTGTCAGCCGCCGTAGTGCTTTGAAAGGGTCTCTCTCCGCTAGATGCCACTGAATTTCACAAATTGGACCTTTAAAATATAAAAATCTAACTTGGTGAGCATTTCTAGCTTCTCAAAGATTTTTTCATAATCTGTTTTAATCTATGCAATGACAAAGAATATCTTTATCGTCCATGCAAAACTCAAGGAGCAAAATGACAAGATATCCAGAAGTGTGTGTTTCACCTCTCTCTTTTTTCTCACATGCACACATACTTTAATGTGTGGAGAGCTCTGATTCTTTCTTGTTTTTTCATTATTTGTTTGTGCTTTCTATCTCTGGAGCCCTCAGACAAATATGCAATTAACAACAATGATAACTGTCATTTCTAGTTTTATTCAGTCCATCAATTTCCACCCCTTCCAAAACCGAAGTGGGAAAATTCCCAGGTATTGCACCCCTTTCCCTGTGAACACTCTCCCAGTAATAATAGCTCCTCGGGAGAGGGTCTGTACGTCAGACTTTATCTCCAGAGAAGACGAGCAAAGCCAAATGAAGGCTGAACTTGAGAACAGGCTTACCTTGCCATCTCGTGGGGATGCTCGGAGCACATTAAGTGAAACATCAGTAATGTGAAAAACAAATGGGGGGATGTGTAAAACCCTTAAGAATTGCTGCGCCAGCTATGCCTCAGACCCCGCCATAAATCTTAGCTCTACAATCTCAGTTGGGCGGAGACAAGAAGCGTGTGAAAGAGAGATGCTGAGGGGTGAGGTGGCACAGAGAAACTTCCCCCTGCTGTTTCCCTTCAGTAGGAGAAGATGATAGCAGTTACCTTGTTGGAGGGGAACTTTATAGAACTCTGTGTGTCTTTGCTGTGTTTTGTAGAACATTTAGGAGCTCATCCGCAGAGAAGAGCACTTGTCTGTCGGCCAAGCTGTTCTTCAGGCAAGGCTTCAATTGGACCGCTTCGATGGCACTGCCGCTGTTCATTCATTTCGCATGTGAGTTTTCCATTTAAAGTGGGCGCCAACCTGATTTGGATAAAGACAAATGAAGTTTGTTCTATGCTCAGGAGCAATTGGGATTGGTGTAATAAAGATGCATTAGGAACTGGAGAACGCAATCTTGGCAACGTGTCGCACAGTTGTGGCCCATGGGAATGGCAGGCAGGAGCAATCTTTCACTGCAGGCTCTCGCTGCCTCTTGTCAATCAAATCCAAGCATCTAAAAATGAAGTTCAGCATGTTGAGTGTCACGGCATTTTCGAATCTGTCCTCTCGGTGGAACAAACCCCATCTGTTATTTCAAACACCTAGAAATTACTGCCACGTAACTTTAGCGAATCCCATATTAATATCAGTGACAAGCTTACATGAATATTATTTGGCTGACACACAAAGAAAACAGGCAATGTTGGGGATTGAGCAAATAGCAGGAGATAAAAGCACCCACTCCAGTCTGCATTATGCTAAGCTTGTTTCACCCACACAATAACAGCCGAGGATTTTTCACAGCTGTGAGCTTGCACAGGGCCCTGGACACCCCTAAATGCTGTTATTGTATGTCTGGTTCAGGTGGATGTGCTGATACGGCTTCAGAAACAACCATGCTTTTATGCACAAACCTACAGAAAACACAGTCGCAACCAAGATATTAATGGTCACCCAAAATAGTCATCGGATAGAGGCATTTATCTGGCCTGCCGTCTTACGTCTCGCAGCGAAATCCATTTTCCGAAATGATGAGAAGTAAATTTGAATAAACAAATCAGTGGTCTGTGTTTAAAATGTCACATGCCATTTAACACCTCAGTGGGGTTGACTGAGCTGTCTGAAGATTGGATTCGAGTCAGAATATTCATTTCCTCTAAAGTATTGCCCATTCTCATTGGTCATTTGGGTTTGCCTGGCCTCATTTGCCGGTTAATTGCATTCTATACTTGAGCTAAAGACCTGTCATCAGTTTCCGTGGTCCCATTTATCTTACAAATAACCTACAGAAGGTGTGCCACGCTACCTCGCTATGCTAAATGAGACACTTTTTATATTCACTCGATTTGGAGTGTGTTTGCCCTAATTTTATTTTACTTTTTCCCCTTGTATTACATTAATGACAAAATGTTCTTGTTAAAATGTGCCTTGTGTTTGATACACGAAGTACAAAAAATGGATGGACGGCTTCACAAGCCCTCCCCGGATTTTTGCGCTAAACTCATAATTACAAATTTTTTATGTATGCGGTAGTTTCGGAAGCAGCGTGAGACTACTTATTGGAGGTAGATTAATTACAGATACAAAACAATCTAGCATCCTGTGCTGAGGGTCCATCAGCCAGCTGCATCTCTCCTTCAGTACTGTTCATCAAGACGCATCAATTTTCACAGAGATCTAGGAAGTGGCTAATTCAGAGGCCTCTCATCAACAAGGTTGCGTCACGCTGGGACAATAAGTGCCGGACTGAAGTATATTACAGCACAAAACAGGTCAGGAAAGACTCGTGTGTCTAATATGACGAGTTCATCTTTATTTCTTTATATGTCCTCTCCTATTGAGGGCTCGTCCTGCTGCGCACGGTGTCCCTGCATGTTCCTTGTAATTATGTAAATGACACATTAATGAGGTGTAATTCAGAATTCATAAAACAGCAGGGATAAACTGTTAAAAGACACCACTTCTTAATGAGAAGGGATACATGTTTCATCATCGAACAGGCTGCAATGCTAATTGTTTACCTACCACTGTTTCTTAAATGCAGCACATTTACACCCAGGTCAAAGATATTTGTGGCAATTTCGTATCTCTAAATCAATCAGGTGAAATGTTATCCGTACTAAATACCATCTGTGCTCTACCATCTCTACAGGAAGCATCACGGCATTACAGCTTGCTATCAGCTATAAATGCTCGGGCGCCCGGGGCTTAACCTAATAAGTCACCGGTGTCATTGATTTACCAACTCTTGCATATGTTTCAGAGCCCTCCTGCCGTCGGGGGACCGAGACTGTCTCTTGGTTGCCAAAGCAATGAGCACAGTTGCAGTGGGGAAGTGACGGCTGACCTCTTGTTTAACTGAGAGGGAAAGTCAGAAAAGTAAAACGGAACTATATCGTTTCACTTTGGGTGAATCATGGGAAAATGTCAATATGTTATACTTTGCTCAATCCTTTAGTGCTAATTTCCATAATGAGCCATTAGATCTCAGGTAAATTTATCCATCAAATTTGCTTCCATCACCATTTATATTTAGTGCGGTACCTGCTGCGGAATATGGCAAAGCATATAAATGGAAAATTAAAGTGAATAATGATACCTTTGTGTTAAGCTGTGATTATGCTTTCTAAAAATACTTCAAACTGAAAATGACTCTCACTTCGTAAATGATGCAAATTAATTATGCTACAAACGCAAACAAACAAACAAGGTTCAACGACAACAGATACTGAGAAAGTCATAGTTGTTGATTTTTCAATTTTCAGAGATGCTGGTATATGACACTTCAATCAATGAAAGTTCACCATTTACATGACCTGTTTTTTTGATCATCAAAAGGTTAAAAGGATAGTTCACCCAAAAATTACAATTCTGTCATTATTTTCTCCCCCTCTTGTCATTTCAAAACTGTATGACCCGTTAAAGACCCATTGACTTGTATTGGTTTTGTGTCCATACAATAGAAGTCATGGGTGTCTCCTTTTGTGTTCTGCAGAAGAAAGTTACAAAGATTTTAAATGACAAAAGGGTGAGTAAATGATGACAGAAGATTCATTTCTGGATGAACTATCACTTTAATAGTGAACAAGCATAGGATTATGACATAAAAAAAACACATAGACTGCATCAGGATTGCATACAACTAATTCTGCTTCATCATATTGCACAGGAACTGCATCATACAAAAACATGTATTAAGGGAACTCAAGCTTAAATATTAAAAACATTTGCCGCATTTGTATCTTGCGTAAAGATGCCAGTGGCACAGATACCCTCCAAAGACAAGCATTGCAAAAAATAGATGCCCTTCAAAAACATGCACGTACATAGATACCCTCCAGACATGCAGGCACACATAAATGCCCTCCCAAAGACATGCATGCACAAAGTACTCAAGTATGGGAAGTACAAAACTACACAATGCAAGGTGGTAAAAATTTTCTGAATTATGACATGTGGGCCTGATTTTACAGACAGGGCTTATATAAAAACAGTACTAGGTTTAGTTAAATTATGACATTTGAGTAGCTTTTATAAAAATGCCTTACACAAAAACATTACTAAAAATGATTTTTAAGGTCCTACTTTGGTTTATAGAGTCTCCAACAACAGGTTTACATACATACAAGGTGTCAAAACACTTTAATTTTCTAATAATAGGCAGTTATTATCACCTTACTTCTAGACTAACTTCCTGTCTGTGAGCCTACTCTGATTTGATTGGTCAGATGCTCTAGTCTGCTGTGATTGGTCTAGCGCGTACAGCGTGTTCAAGTTTTCGCAGGCGGTCCAAGCTAAACGTAGACAGGCTTTTCAGTCCCAAAAATGTCATTAAAAACATCCGATGACTCGTTCAAGTGAATCAGAGTCGACTCATTTTTCATGTTATCCGTACTCGTTTAGCTTTACAACTTGGAAGACTGCTTGCATACACACACAGCAACATTGCACACTGCATGAAATGTATTTTTAATTCATAATACATGTTCTTTAAGTAAAGCTGTTTTCAATTAAGACAGCTCAAACATGCATTTAAGTCCGGGTCTTATGTCTTATGCAACCGGGCCATGATAACTCAAACTACAGTTTGGTCTCAAACTAAATACTAAATGCCTAAACAATGCACTACTGAGCACACATGACTCAGTAAATCAATTAGATGTAAAAAATGTCATGTATTAAAATAACACCATAAAAGCTCTTTCATACTGGCCTAAATTTAGATTTTAATTAGACAGGGTTAACAAAAAGAGACCGACCTATAGACTTCACCTATCTCTACTGTGACCCCAGCTAAAGGGGGAATTCAGTGGGCTGTCGACTGGCCAATTCCTCATTTGATTAATGTGTCTATGTCCATAGGGTAATTCTGGCGAGGTTCTTGTCTGATATGTCTAGAAAGTCCAGCTGTATTCATCGCAAAGAAGCACTTAATTCAAATGAGCTGATGTGAATTGCAAATAAAGCTAGTTTAAAAGGTCTAAGGTCCACGAGCGCGTGTCAGAGTGCGTGAGACGTCTGCACGGGCGAGTGCGGTGTATAAGTCTAAACATCAGTTTATCCGTTTTTCACGTCTTTGCATGCAGTACACTTTCAGAGATAACATTCTGTAGCCGTGAATGAATCCAATGGCAGACGTTCACAAATATCAATGCATTACTTTGCAACAGGCTTGACATTTATTGTAGATTTGCCCTCTGATTTTTCCAACCTTCAGGGGTGGCCATAATTTATTAGTCTAAAGCACAGATGTCTGTGGTTTTAGATACACAACATCACTACATTATTTCACCTGCTCCCTGTAGAGTACATGAGAGTGATTCTGTTCTAATCAAAATGTTTATTACACAGTGCTGCTATCTCAAAAATGCGTATTGCACTCCATGGCCCTTTTCTGAGGAGTCAGTTCTCCGCCGTGCATTTGAAATTACACCTTGCCAATAAACACTAATATTTACTGATCCCCATCAGTGTTAATATGTTCTTAGATTGCCATTAAAAGACAATCATTTGCTTCCTGGTGCACATAAAGATTCAAAAATGAGAGTTGCAGCTCACTGATATGCTAATAAAAGTCAATTAAAAGTGTCAAATTTGGCCAAATTGTTTGGATGACCACAGGATCATGTGCTGACCGTCATTCGTACAGTACCAGCACAACAACATGATAATACAAATAATTGTCAAGCAGTAATGAATCAGTTAATCACTCAACAGTTGCCATAAACATTTATCTGTTGTTAGCTTACTGATTTCTATGCGATATCAACGTGCGATTAAACTTTATGATGTTTTGAACGCAACATTATAACAATAGTGACAACATGATTAATGCTGTAGCAAGCGGATACACGACATAAACCAAGCGTCGTAATCACTCTCCTCATCAGCCTTCCATCAAGTGATTTCAAAAGCGATAAATAAAAACAGGCAGTTTAGCCATGGATTGCCTGTTAATCGTTTTGGCATTTTTGCTCCGATGTGCCGTACATTTCTTCCAGAGCAGGATTTGCATTTGCATGTTAATGAAGGTTAAGGGCAGAAGCCACTAATTACAATCCAGCAAAGTTCTGCCTAATGGTCCACTAAAGACACAGCATAGTTCCCATAATTCCATTATGCAAATAGCACCAGGGGTTGGAAGCCCACAACCTGAGCAGACCTGAAAGAGACCCTGTGCCTGGAAACAGATAAATGAATACACACTCTCCGAGCTGAACTACATCGACTCTGCGGGGAGCTAGTGAATTTAGTCTAATTCACAATACTAGTACATGCAGAAATACAGAACACTGCCGTGCTTAGAAAACTGCAATAGGTGTCAATGAAAGAATTACAGCTACACTATATTCCTTAGCTGAGTCACAGTAATTGTTTGTGAGACTAAAATGTGTGCTATTCTGCAGTCGCGGTCAAACGTTTGCACACTGAATGTTTGTGGAGAAATCATAATAATGGGGCCGTTTGAAGCACCTGTGCACTCTCTTTAGATTAAGACAAGGATCCTGTAAAGTATCAAAGATGGTGTTTGTTCAGGCTGCAGATACAACCCAGATAGCAAAGGTACTGTAGGTGTGTAAGTTCCTTTAAGATTTATGGTGATCTGGAAAACATGAACTGTAAAATATTGCTGGAGTTTTACTGTAGATTTATTTACTTTTTAATACTACTTTCCTGTTAGTACTGTTTTCAAACCACCTATATAGAGTTGAGCTTTACTTTAATTACAACACTTTGACCTTTGTAACTCAGACTGGTATTGACACAGCTACACAGCAAAAATGTCATTCTTGCTAAACATTTTGGCCCAGTGGTTAGAGAGTCGGACTCCAGAAGGTTGCTGGTTCGATTCTCAGGGCCGGCGGGTAACAGCTGAGATGCCCTAGAGCAAGGCACCTTATCCCCACTTGCTTGCTTAGAAACAAAAAACAATGTATAGTATAATGCAATGTAAGTCGCTTTGGAAAAATGCATAAATGTAAATGCAGACATCAAATTGACAGCTCCAATGTGTATGTGTGCTATCAGGGAAGAAAATCTAATTAAGATTTTATTACGATGCATAATATTTACAGTCCAAAAAACAATTATTATAAACAAACTCAAAGATTGATCTTTAACTAGTTCAACAGTGAAATATCAACTGCCTAACTGCCAAAAGCATGATTAAATCAAGCTAATGCTTTAATAATATAGTTAAAAAGCTGGACAGATATATAGTTGCATTGAAATGTAATCAAACTCTACCATCAAATACATTTTCACAGTAAATGAATTATGACATACAGTGCATTACCAATGCCTTATAAAAGATATCATAAGGTGTCCACATAGATTTATTATTCATATTTTGAACATGAACTACGCCTTGGCTTGGCAGATCAATTAAATACCTGGTATGAGTTTAATAACTTCCTTCTGTAAAATAAACTAAATTAACAAAAATATAAAGGACATGACCACAATCATCACTGCTTAAAAAAAAGAGGGGAACACTTCAATTACATAATTTTGATCTCTACAAACAAAACATTCGCGTTAAAATGAATGTGTTGTTGATTTTGACTTTCATTGACCATTGTCACATTATTTTGTCCAATAATTTATGCAATGTATAAAAGTGAGGAACTTTAACTTAAATGTGGTTCATAGAGGTGATTTACATGTTCCCTTTTTTGAGCAGTGTCTTTTTTTAAAGTCAACAAAAAGACAATAGGTTTATTATATAAAGAATGAGATTCCTTGAATGTTTATCACAGATTTAACCGTCGTCCTAAAGCCCAAAATGCACATTGCAAAGACATTTTAATCAACGACATACCTGCAGACATTGCCTGTCTGGAGACATACAGTGACCAAGTACTCCTCTCAGAGGACTGGACAGCTACGAAAGCCAAATAAAATAATTAAGACCCCCCCCAAATGGTGAGGAACATATGGCTCAAGTTCCAAAGTAGCTTCAGAGACATAATGTAGGGAGACATTGCCAGGAGTACTGGATGCCATGGCATGACAGTCACTAAGCTAAGTCCATAACCCCGCGCATCTGCCTCCAAGAGAGAAATCTTTCATCTGAACAAGTCCATATGGCCAATTATGAGAGACATCCAGGGAGAATATTTGGCTTTATTATTTTTGTTACCTCCTAACTGCCAAGGGAACAGGTCTGCCTTAAGAACGTCTAGTTATTGGCTCGGAAAGCTTTCATAGTCAGAGTAAAAAAAAAGTACATGTAAAAGCTGTAGTTGTACCCTTGCAAATGTCTCAAATGCATTAAAGCTCATAACTAAATAAAAAAACTGTGGCTGGACCGTCATGCTGGATCTCTTTAAGGCTTCAGAAAGCAGTCTTTTTATATTTATGATATTTCCTTGATATCAAAGAGAGGTAAACAGAAGACTCAACCCTGAGGCTAATGTTTTCTCATTTAAAAAAAAACATAGCACATGCTTTCATGCATGTTTTACAATGTTTTACAGTTTCACACCGGGCAGTTTATTCATTTATAACAAGGATATGAATGTGTGGTTGAGCACACATAAAATCTTCCAATAGCACTGGGTTATTAAAAATGATGTAATGCTTCCTGAGGATCTGCAAATCCTCTCTGGCCCACAGTTTAATAATACTGCATTGAAGCGAAAGTCTGGTACATGATACCGTAATAATTTCGATGAGATGTATGTTATTCTGGTCATGTAGTGTACACACTGTTAATGTATGGCATTGATACGATAGCCATGAAAGCTAGAGACTGTGACTAAAGTAAATATCAAATAAGAAGAATATGGAGACGTGAACCCTGAAAGTTTTAAAACAAATAAGCATAGTAAGTTCAAACAAGTTCATCTATCAAATCTTCATAAACTAACAGTGCCTTTGAAAGTTTTTTTGTGTGTAGAGCGTAGCAATTGGATAAAACACATACCACAAAACTGATGGAAACAGCTCCAGTGAAAAGACAGTAATTGGATCTAAAACCTTCAGATGACACACAGTTCAGTCTGTATATCTCCATTGGTGTGTGTTACCAGCACGCCACATTTTAAAATGCAACATATACGAGTCAAGCATGTGTGCACTGAAACATGACTGTTTTTGCACAAGTTCACATCAAACTCACTCTCAGAAACATTATAAATTCAAAGTCCCTTCACGTATAGAATGACAATTTCAATCTGAAAACTAACCGTATGTAAACACAACAGTATAGAACAGAACCGACAACCAAATTCAATAATGCTCTTCTAGAAGTGCATGTATAAAAAGTACAGTTTGAATGCACTGTTTGTCGCTTTGGATACAATCATTTGCGAAAGGCATAAATGTAATGTGAATGTATTTTGCTGCTGTGTAAATGCAGCCATTATGTCTTAAGGTTATGCATTTCATTAGGAACTAAATCGCAAAGTACTATGTGGTTTATTCTACACTGTAGTTAACATAACATGTTGTAAACAGTAAAATATAGAAAAGGAACCCTTGAACAAGTCCTTCCTCAGTTGTGATCATCCAACATGTGCTGGCCTTCAGTAACAGAAGCTTTTGTATCCTCGCAGGTTACAAAAAATAAAGCGTTCTCATAAAGTTCAATGGCAATTCTTTTCCAGACATCTAAAGGAATGTCCTTCCTCTAAGTGATACTACAGACAGGGAAAATGATGCAAACTGAGTCAGATGGAATTAATTAGCAATAAAACGGTGATACAGCATCATTGGCGTATCACAGCCAGCCCCTCCGGGTGAGCAGTTTCAACAAACGCTGCAATAAAACAACCTGACCTTGTTTATCTTGAGACACGTGCACAAATAATTTGTCTTGAGCAATCGGACAAATGGTAAATTCGTCGAACGACCCGAGTAACAAGGCGAGCATTGCACTAAATTAATGTTGCAAACGTGATGCAGACGTAAAACCTAATGCATTGAAATAGCCCTTCTCCAAGTAGCAATTTAAAAACAAAATGCGCAATCTCACTGGAATTCTCCTGGAAACAAATCGACAATAGCAAAGGTTTTATCCAAAGTGATCTTGAACAAACCTCTCAGAGTATGCGTTTTCCCATTATTCAAGGGCAATGCGTTTGAAACAATAAAGACGCCGGTGTCCTTGTAAACGATTGTGTGGCTTTGTCACATTAAAGAGCGCAAACGAAAAAGCAGGAGAAAGAGGGAAACAACTCACCTCCCTCCCCTCTCGTCTGTAGTCTAACCACACATACTGTAGGTCTCAACTTGTTAAACCTGATCTGTGATGCCGGATGAATAGCAATGCACTCGCTCTCAGATGCTGTAGCTAGGTGCAATTTAGTGGAGTCATTCTCTATTAGAATTGAGATGAAGAGGACTCGTCCTCTCTGACATTGACTCTCCTGCCATTATCATGGCTGACGGTCCATGCTAACGGTTCTCTCTCAGCCATATGCTTTTTCTTTACCTTTTGTGCCGGTTGTTCGTTCAATGTTTGGTTAATACATCACCTCGGTTCAGTTGTTGAATATGGTTTATTGCTGTGTGCCGACTAAATGATTTGGTGCTATATCTCTATCCGGGATTATTTTGCGTGCAGTCAGAGGCATGATTTAGAAAGCGTGCAGATACTGATATAGCGAGAAAATATGTTGATTGATCTCGATGGAGTGATGTAAATGACATCAGCATGCGTGTTCAATAGCATAAAAATGAGGTTTTGATTGATTCTTCAGATGAGATCTGCCTAGGGTCCATTAAGCCACAGATCTGATTAGTGCATCTGTAAAATGGCCTATCAACAGAATTGAAAAGCACTTTGATTCAGCGTTTTTATAACTACTCTTTAAACCTATACATATTACATCATTTAACCCTGTTAATATACAGATCCTTCTGTACTGCATATCATCAGGAGATTGATTCTTGTGAAACTGAGTTATTGCTCACAGTGAAAGAAAAGAGGTAGGGAAGGAACAGTGTATGTCTGTCTGTATTTCTCTCAGTCTGTTTGTCTATTTATCTGCTGCCTTCAGCAGTGGGGCGCATCTACAAAACAAAGAGATCCAAACTATAGATCCACACTATAACCACATTGTGAGAAATGACTTCATTATATAAATGAAAATGAACTGACATGTATTTAAAAACATGGGATGGAGATTTCATGCCTAGTTCTTCACATCGATGCCATAGAAGAACCATATTTTGGTTCCACAAAGAACCATTCAGTGAAAGGTTCTTTAAAGAAACATCTCTTTCTTACCTTTTTATAATCTGAAAACCCTTTGGTAACACTTCACTTAAAGCATTTTATGTATATTGCATTATGAATATATTTTTAATGTATTAATTATGCCTTGTAATGTACCTTATAATGCATTGTAATGTGTCATGAATAATTGTAACCACAGTTAATACATTATAACACTTAGCAAATAATTGTTACACTATGCATTTTAAATTTGGTTGTAATTCTTTAAAACAACATATAATGTATCACAACGCACATTATGAACTATTATGATTGTATGAATTATACATAAAGCTTTAAGTAAAGTGTTACCAATCCTTTTTTGCCACAAAGAACATGTTGTGAAACAGAAAGGTTCTTTGGATGTTAAAAGTTCTTTATGGAACCATACAGACAAAAAAAAGGTTATATGGCATCTTTATTTTTAAGAGTGTATAGATAAATATGGAAGTGCAACATAAATTGATGAGGCCAAAATTTTCCCCAAAAAGTCTGACAAACAAAAAAAAGTCTAGAGTTACTTGACAAATCTTAAGTACAGTGACAAAGTAAAAATACTTGGCTGCAATCCACGCGTGCAAACAATGTACAATATGACTTTCAGCCTACACACTGATATAATTTAGTCGTTCTTTCATTGTACTGTTGATTCAGTAAAGAGTGGGTTATCATGTGATAAATTTAGCTGTAAAGAGATTAAGAGCTCTAGGCAGAGACGAGAAGGCTGGATTAAATCCGCGTTAAACAACCTCTTGTGTGACTTCAGTGCTCATACAAATTCTGCGCATTCCATCTTTTGTGCACTCTCTGCTTTCAAGCCTCTGACGAAGATATGCTCGCATGGAGCTCAACTCTACACGTTGCCCGATGCTTTCTATTGTCAGAACATTTCATGCTTTGTGTAGATTAAAATGTACTGTGTTTGACACCAGGTGCTGCTGGTGCTGAAAAATGATCTTTATTTTCTTCAAGCCACTAACAGGTCTTCCCTCCCAATGTGAAATGGACTTTTAATAACGGCCCACATTAAACCCATGCGGTGGAGTCCAGAACCAGATCTAATTTTTCAATGTACAGTAATACTGGGTTGTAATCAGTGAAAGCCTGTGATGAAATGTCCTAGGTTCTAGCAGGTTCGATCTTTTTTTTCTAAAAAAAACATTTTCTTATACACGGATTAACTGTCTTATATCTTAAAAAAAGATCTTTCAAACAATTGTAGTCTTTATGTTTTTATCTTAAAATACATCATCTGGAAACCATATTGCACTCCTCTGCTGCCAGGGGATGGACGGGGCTGTGTGTGTACTGACCTCAACACAGAATTTACAGAGTCTGGTTTTTGCCGCTATAGGAGGTTGTTCAGTTATCAGCTGCAGTAAAATTTGTCCAGTTAAGAGTTGATCTACAATTGAAATAAGTTTAGAGACATTATTTTAAAATCGAAAAACTACATAGTGTCACTTTAACTCTGATAATGACGTTTTTTAAATATAATTTTAAAGTCATATTTATTTTCAATATAATTTCTATGCATATTTTTTATATTATATTATACATTATATTTCATGCACCTATCATTGCTGTCCAGTGGAAACCTTATATCTCCAAAACTGCTACTTTTCAAGTAATGGAATTTTTTTCATTTCAATAATTAAACTGTTTTCAAAGTTGACCACCTCTTTTTAACACTTTTCAATGGTTAAACATTTGAAAAACCATAGACATGGTGACCTATAATAACAACACAATCTTACTGGAATTCGTAATTATTTTACGAAGTGGCTAATTTATATGAATTCATACAAACGTATTTGTATGTTTTTGTATGATTTGCTATGTTAGGATTGGGGTCAGCGGAGGGCCTTCTGTATTACTTTAATCTAATATCATATGTTTTTGTACAATACACATTGTACAAATTAATATGAATTAGCTATGAATTCCTAAAAAATTAGCTATGAAATCCTGTAATATCAGGTTGATAGTAATTTTAAAAAAAAATGGAGATATGACATTTCCACCCGACAGCAACTATATATATAATATTTTTTCAAAAGTAGTTGAATACATTTTCAACATCATCACCTTGACCTTTCTGACAGACTGCCACTGGTTGTTATCTGGGCTCATTGGAAGCACTTTTATACAGCTGTTGAACAGCTGAAGGACAGCAACTTTTCCACCCCCAACTCTTGAAACCCCTCCCCAAACGGACAGCTTAATGGTGTCAGCATGAGGGAAGAGGTCTCGACTCTCTTAACAGAGCAAAATCTTAGTCCCATCATCCTCACTGTTTGCTGTAATTGCTGGAATGGTGTCGGCACTCAGCGAGGGAACAGAAAAGGGAGGGAGAGCTAGAGGGGAGGGACAGGGCAGGGGTTGTAAAGAAAGAGAGTGAAACGAGAGGCTCAGCTTCAATCCACTTGACCGAGCAGGTCAACGGAAATAAATGACTTTCCCCTGACCAAGGCTGGAGCTCTCTCAACCGCTGTGTCACTACTGCCATATTCCTCCATCAAGGACAGGAGGGCTCACTCGACTGCAGTCAGACAGAGATAAAACAGTGAAGCACTCAAAACACTGATTAAGTCTCCCGCTTACTGCCCAACTTCCACATCAGTCAGGAGGAGTCATGGAGATAATACGCTTTAAACATATAAACCGTCGCATAATTAAGAGTGGGATAATGGAACACGTGCGGCGTTGTCTGCATTTCCTGTAATTGTCATGTTCATTTTTGTTGCGAACGCGTTTTTTAAAATGTTGTCCCATGCTGCGTTCCACTTCGGAACGGGGAGGAAAATTTGACAAATTTCTCATTTCTGACTGATCTCCATCCTTCCCAGCAAGGTAAGCACGAGGTGACAAATGAATCCTCCTGCACATCTGGAGATGTAAGTGGTGTGAAATGTGCGAATACCGAGCAGATTTGTATCTTGTGAGGGCCTTGTTCACACCACACTGGAGGGAGTCTCTTCAGTTCCCACCTGAGAAGACACTGGCGAGGGCAGGCGTGCCAAGTGGCACAACAGATGGCTCTCCGCTCGCCATCATTTCCTCTCACACAATGCTTCGGGAGCACAGAGAACCCACCGGGAGAGAAATCAGCAACCTTTCTCTATCTGACCAACTGAACAAAATCCACCAGCCACTTGTAAATCCTCATTATTATACATTTCCTTGTCGCTTCGTAAGGGTTGAAGGACAAAGACTGTTCCGCTGTAGTTATGCACTGAATTTCCTAATTCGTTATCCATCCAGAGATGGTGGTGCCAGGAAAGCCGATGCTGCTTCCAGTTGGAGTGTTGAACCCTCAATGCACTGGCTGCCACATGTATGGGCTGTTTCATGGGCTGCCCGTGTACCAGATGGAACGCTTTTTAGTTGCACACCTAATCTTCATTGCTTTCCCCCTGAAGCAAGTAGAGACTCATTTTAATTCATTCTGCTACAGTTTTTTGGAATGCCTAAATGCCTTAGGTATTTATGGGAAAAGGGCTTTACATTAAAGGAATAGCTCATCAAAAGTTGAAAAATCTGTCATTGTTTACTCACCATAATGCCATTTCAAACCTGTATGACTGCATTATTTTCTGTGGTTAAAAAAATAGAAAATTTACAGCTAAAAATGATTTTAATCCACAGTTACAACAAGACTAAGAGTGACAGATAGACAGAGATACAGAGTAAAAAATAGCCAGACCTCATAAAAGTAGTCCTTACAACTGACTACGCTTTCAAAGCAACAACATAACTTCTGGTGCATATCTGAAAATAAGCAAAATAAATAACAAGTAAATGACATTAGCTAGCAAGTTAAAAGTATGTCTAGTCAGTATTATTTGGGGTTACCAGTAGAAGAACCGTTACTTGGCTAAACTTAAATAAGCCAAAGTTACACGACCAATTTAACACATTGTTAATTTAATACAATTATTATACAATAAATATTCATATAAATTAAAGTATAAATAGTTATATTATTATACTAGCTAGCCACTAGCCAGACTGATCAACAAACAGATACCGGAAGTTAACTTCGGGCCAGGCGCTTGCGTCTTCTGAAGCGATGCTGTACAACAGATTGAAATTAAAATTCCAGATTGCTTAAGTGAATTATTAGCAACATATTAATTTATTCATTAACAAGTAAACAGTCTGGACACTATCAGCTGTTGCTGTATGAAAAAAGCAGCTCTTAAAAACTTATGGGTTTGAAACATCATGAGGTTCAGAAAACATTGACAGAAATATTAAACTAAATATACCTTCTTAAATGATTTGAAAGTGTTTACTGGGATAAATATGCTTTCTTACATCCCATTAGTTATTGTTTTGTGCCCCGTGTCTTTGCAAGCATCTTTTCCATCATATCTCATTGCCTGCACCCCGGGTCTGCGCCAAGTGGTCAGGCTTTCTCCCAGATGGCGGTCATCTGCTTGCTGTATTCTCATTCATCTGTGTGTGGGTCTTTTGAAGCTAAGAGTAACCAAAAGAAGGATGGCAGGGGATATGCATATGCTGTTTCATCTCCTATGATTTATGTATAGCAGAGACCAGCAGGAAATCCATAATAACATATCTTGTTGGTTTATACTGAATACAGACCAGCAGAGTGGCTTGACAAGAAATGTTCTTGCTTCATAGAGGATAAATTATTGCTACATACGTCGCAGTACGATGAAATGAACTGTATCCTCAGCTGACAGTCTGGTGATGTCATATGTGAAGTAGCAAGATGTTCTTTGCACTTATTTCCTTTCAGCTTTCAGCTAAGCATTCGGTATATATCTAAAGTCAGTCCTAAGGAGAGTTATAAATGTACGTATTATAAATGTATCTAGAAGTGTCCTTTCCTGTATGCACCTAATGTGTCGGGCGGCACTCTCAATCACGCTCTGAAATGATGTTGGCTGATTGAGTAAATTACTGGTTTTATGTGTGATTTATACATTTAATATAACGTGTGATACATTTATTTTAAAAATACTAAGTGTGGGAAAAAGCATAGATAGAGAGCTTCACAAAAAGTGAACAAAAACCCAGTCAGAAAATTTGTCACGGTTGGGAAAGAAAAAAAATACAGAGAGGGTGAGAGAGAGAGAGAGAGAGAGAGAGAGGGTGCAAGAAGAAAGAAATTCACCCGTTCTTTGCATGGTGTATAAAAGCCTCAGAGCTAACTGCCCTTCACTGTTTAGATTTAGGATTTCTGCACAGCCCCAGTAAAGCGCTTTAGGGCTCTTTCCCACTGTCGACAAACCCATGTTTCTGGGTCAACCCCTCCCCATTCTAAAATGTTTTATGAGCCTGCATTAAATGTACATGTCCTTGTATTATTTCAGATGGGAACAGAGAATGCAGCTATTCTGTAGCTCTTTTACTTCCTCTTTCTGCCTGTAGAGGGCACATGAGGATGGAGAATGTGTTTGAAGGCTTTGAATGAATCTGTGTAACATAAATGCGATGAAGGACTGCTATGATTATAAACAAAATAAAAGCTAATGATAGCTGCAGATCCAATGACAGACAATATCTGTATATATTCATGATGCCAATGTAAAGCTACATCAAAACATACAAACTACACAATTGGAAAATGTTTCATTTATCCAGTGTTGTCCCTGTTGATTCATTACTTGTATAAGTTCAATTTCCAATGGGTGGATTGCTCTCCACATATTTACAATAGTGTTTATACTAAAAAGAGAATAAAAATGACAGAAGGTCAGTCCAACCTCTATACTTTCTTATATCATATTAATCAGACTTTGAAAAGCCTTTCAGATACGACATAGCCTTTGAAGAGCTCTGAATTAAAGCTTTCTAGAACCAATTGAACAGCAAACAGAGCACTGATAATATTTACCTTAGGATGGTTCACTCCCTCCAGCCTTGTTTGTTCCTTCAAGTGCTTGAGATGCAGCTTTCTGTACCTCCTCATGAAAGGAAACCATTGTTTTTTGAAATGGCTGGCGGGCACAACATCAATGCAGTGATAAGCCCATCAATATTTAGAAAAAAAAAAGAAGAAGAAATGAAAAAAATATATATATAGTACAAAACCCTCAATAATCTCTATTGCAATAGGTTTGCAATCATACCGTTCTTTTAATTTATTTTTTTCTGAAATAAAAGGTTTTTTCTATCATTCTGTTTTGTTAATCACGGCTCAGTGTTGCCTAGCATGATTTAAATGAATGTGAGCATGCTGTGCGATATCGAGAGCTGGCTGTCAAAGCAGACACTAGTAATTGGGTTTGTGCTGGAAGGCGAACAGTAAACATGAATATAGTGATGCATGGGTCACTTGAGATTGACCTTCACAGGAGATGCTCTGCTGGGCTGTCCATCACTGGTGACTTGAATGGCCCCCAGTTTTACGTGAGTAATCAGATTTGTTTCTATGTTCAAAGAGCAGTTTGCATTAAGAGAACCTTAGCGTGAGGTCTGGCGTCAGACTGTAAGTGACAGTGCACAGAAAGATAAGACCAGGTGAGTGCTACCTTTGGCTGTTACAGCAAAACATTCTCAGCGAGAAGACAGCAGGTGGTCAACTAAGCGGCTTTAGAGAAAAAATACAGAGCCAAAGACATAAACACAAAGACTGAGAAAAATAGAGGTTAACTGCATGTGCTTAGAAAAATTGTTACTGTTTAAAGGAATAGTTCTAAAATGTAATTAAAAAATTGAAAACATTAAATGTGCAACAGTGTTTCATGCATTTTGACTTATTTACAAGGTTAAACATGTTGTCTTCTCATACTTAACATGGGCAACTTGTCAAAAAAGGAGTTGGACATATGACATAGTATTTCTGTGCTGGATACACTCCTCCAGCGCTCGTATAGGTTTCGGAAAGTTTTTTTCCAACATGAAAAACCGATTCATAACAGCTTTTCTTAGTCCCTTATTGGACAATTCTCCCGGAAATGTATGCCCATGCGTCAACCCGCCAGAGCGAGAAGAAAGAGCATGAAGGTTGCAGGCTTTCCATCTAGTGTCTTTGGTAACGCGGATATGATGGCATTGAAAGGCGACTGCTAGACACGGTCAGTGTCACTGGTTCAAATGGTGATTTTCTCACAATTTACAAATAGTTTGAAACATTTGGGATATTGTAAGTACTCATTTGTTCTTGTGTCTCGTGATTAAATATCACATAACTTGTAACGGGACATGCAAGAACACTTTGATGAGATTTGAAGTTACCGAGGTGCTGCAATATTTAAATTTAGATTTTATTATAATTTAGTCTCAGAATTAAATATTAGAATTCAAATTTTGCTTAAGCTCAAAACATTAACTTTTTTTCCCCAAACAAACCTACAGATTACATTTATTCTTTCATGAAACAAAAATATATGGGAATATACTGGAACATACAATGCAATGCAATATATCAAATAATACATTTTCATATATTGGGACCAAGTGTCAGTCTGTGAAAACACAGCTGAAGTCATTTTTTGTGATTTACGGTTTTCTACATAACACCATCATAAATAATGTAAAGAACATTCTGTAAAACATAACCTTGGTATCTTCATAGTGAAATTAATGACTGAAATCAAACTTTGATGCTTGTTATCTCAAAATTAGATTTTGGAAGTTTAGCCTGAATGGGTCACATATTTTTTTCAATATATGAAAAGTTTCATATTTCAATGTATATTATTCCATATATTTTCAAATATATAAATGTATTTAATATATATTTATATATAAAATATATTTTCTTTGTAGTGGAATCATTTGGATGACTCAAATGATGGGTGCTTTCTGGAGCTTCAACATTTCCAATCTTGAATGAGAAAATAAAATGACAGCATTTTAATACCGAGTTCAACTGAAAAATGTTCAATTTTGGGTGAACTATTCCTTCTCAGATTTCTTTGCCCTCACTATAAATATAACATAGACAGTATATGCCCATAGGAGTCACGTGTGTATGTACAGTATGGTGTAGTAAGAAAGACCTGTCATATAATACTAGATAAAATTAGCATTACTCGTTTCGATATACACTACTTATCTCTTGCCCTCTGAGACAACCTCCCTGGCTTCTTTAAGACGCTCCGTTATGTAAATGTATTGAACAGCATCATCGTAAAGCTAAAATAACTGATAACACTGTATAACACAGAACATTTCAGAATCTGCACTTTCTCCGTACTCCCTGGACTGAGTTCCTAATTATGAAACTAAACATGATCTAGTCATAAATCCAGGCCGCCGCGCCTCCGGTACGCTGTGGATCTCCACGCCGGCCTCACTGCCTCAATCCTCCACACCGGAGTAGTAAAGCTTTCCAGAGGAGCCCAGAGGGTACCGTTAGCTTCTACGCCTCAGCCCCTCTACTCAGCCCACACTCCATCTCCATCAGCCCCATGTGGACTTCTTTAATAGCACCCTTTAATGGGCCTTCCACATGCTTTACAACAGGACTTTATGATGGATGTTAGGGGAGGCATAATTGGGAATAATGAGTCTGCAGTTGAGCCAGTAAGCACCTCTGCACCGCACCGCACCCCCAGCCATCACAACAGAACATCACCAAGCATTACTTTGTGTATAGAGTGACAGAGTGACAGTAAACTTGAGCAGAAGACGGTGATAACAAGAGATCCGTGATCTGGTTTTATTTGAACCTTCGAATTCCCACCGTTCTCTTCTCGGTGACTTGCATACAGTGCTGCATCAATGGTAATTTCTTTCCTCCAAGGTCAATTATAAGCTCATTGTGCAATCATGACATATAAATCACCAAATTTACTTCCAATATAGATGCTTAGACTGTGTACTGATATAGATCATTCAATAATAAGATGACTTTGCTGTCCCATTGCGCTGATGATTCTCTTCACTCAATTTTAATGAGAAACCTGAGACTGCTCCAAGGGTTTTATGAGGTCAAACCCATTCATGTTTCCAGCGGCACAGAAAATATTCCCTCCTTTCACCCCCTTCCATAGCTGTTCCACATCCCTCTACACTAAGATATTTAGACGTAAGCTTCATCTACATTACTGATCCTCCCTTTCTGACCTTTGCTGAAACATGCATGTGTGCTCTTGCACATGCTCCCTTTTTTATTCCAAGATACTTGACTTGACTATTTGGGTATTTATAGACCTTCCAGAGACTGTTGCATTATTTTCACATCAGGCCGTATTTAATTTGATGTGAATTAACAAAGCTGTGAAGAATGGAATTACAGTTTAATATGTTGTGCCGTCATAAAGTGACAGTTCACCCAAACTTTTAGGTTCTGTCATTTATTCACATTCATGCTGTTTAAATCCTGTATATGACTCTTTATTCTGTGAAACACAAAAAAAGATATTTTGAGCAATGTCTTAGCAGTGTCTTGTCCATACAATTAAATTAAATGAGGGCCAAATTGCTACCAGCATTCTTTAAAATGTCTTATTTTGCTCTGTTCTTGGCTCTTCTACGGCATCCACACGTCTTTTGAAGTAGTAGGAATGACAAAGAATAATAATAAATAATTAAAAATAATATAAAAATATTTGGTGGTAAACTATCCCTTTAAGGTCATTGGTCATCATTGGGCTGAGACAAAAACTGCAAGAAAAGGTTTTTTTTAGCAATTCAATCTGTTGAATTCTGGAAAATGGCTTTAAAAAAGTAAAATGTGTTTTTGGCTAATTCATAACAAAATTACACAAAAACATTAACAAACACACATATGTCAAACTCTGTAAATGACAGGTGGCAAAATTCTGCTGAGCCATGTGCAAACTGTCACAAGCTACAATACATTTTATGGAGTTTTTGCTGTCCACCATATAGACAGTTTGGAAAAACGTTTTTAAAATATTTTGTCAACTGAGCATCAAGTTGCCAAGTTGCCAAATTAAACCTGTCATCTACTTTGACTAAGGTCTATATTATACGCCACTAGTCAGGGGAATGCACCAATGCAGAAGGACACCTCACACGTATCAGCAGTTCCCTTCCTTACACATGAAAAATGCATGCAAGATTCCGTTCATCCCCATTTACACAATACACAACACATTTAAAAGCTCTTCGTTCAGACATGAACACACACACACATTCATGCATGCACAACACTACACACATAAACCCACAGGAGAACTGCACAGGGGACTGTGATGGAGTAGAGTGGCAGGGGAGAGGGACAGCGTAAGCAGCTAAAAGAGCTCATGTGTGACACATCACCCTCCGAGCCGGTGGAGGGGCAGTCACATGAAACCTATTAGCACAGGCATCTGCTGAAGCGTCACTATACGGCACGGCCACCTAGCGCAAAGCTCTTCCGCCCTTCTCTCACCGCTGCCCTCGTTCCCAACAATTACCTTAAGAAAACCTCATAGACTCCGCTGACACTGGGCAATACGATAATGTGTTTTTCACCCTGTTATAAATGACAGTGAAGGTTCATGTGTATTCCGCCACGGTCATTAAAAGGAGAGTTCACCCAAAAATAAAAGTGATCATAATTTACTGACCTCTTGTCATTAAAACCCTGTATGACTTTCTTCATCATAACACAAAAGAAGATATTTTGTCCAAAAATCATCAGTCGGACCAATCGGACCAATGGTTTTTGGTAACCAACATTCTTCAAAATACCTTATATGATATATTATATCATACAGGTTTGAAATGACAAGAGGGTGAGTAAATGATGACAGAATTTTCATTTTTGGATGAACTACTCCTTTAAGGCCACATAGCGTTGCTGGAGAATTTAGAATGGAAAAGTTTACAATGGAAGGCAGAGACAAAATTCTTTGTACGTCATACTGGAATCGTCTTCCTGGCAATGTAAACATCTACAACTCATACAGCCAAGCTACATTCATTACCTCTCCTGAAATCCACTAGGTCCTGTGCCAACTCAAGGCCCCACGATTCATTGTCAAGTAAAGCCAATGCCAGCCCAATGCCAGCCAATCAGCAAAGGACAGCCTCACCGACTTCCTGCATCTTTCAGTGTTAGTAGAATGGAATTACAATTTAATAATCGTCTTAATTATTAGCACACTAAAAATATTATGAGTCTAGTTATTATTTGGCATATGCATGTACTCTATTTGCCTGCCAGACGAGGATTTCTTCGTCATGTGTTGCTGTTGCCTTTGGCTCACTCACACTATGCCGCACTTTATCTGTAAACAATATGTATTGTGAAAAGCACAATACAAGTACACAGATCTGACTGTCTTTCATTGTGTTTTATGAATTATGTCAGTCCTGTGCTGAGGATCGAGGAGCATATTACCAACACGCATGTATGCGTAACACACAAACGAATCCCATAATTCCATCACAGACCCATCTTTGCTGTTCAGCTCAGTGTCAGCTAACATTACGTGCAGTACGGCAGACAGCAACACTTCTTATAAGCACACGAATGCAAATACCTGTGCCTGACTAATCTCCTTACATTCTGGGGTGCAGGTCATGTGTCTGATGTGCAGAATTACTCAGTGTATGTCTGCCATGTTATTGCTTAAGCTCTGACTTTGACAGGCTTTAATGGTTATGTGGGAAGGCAGAGTACAGTACAGTTCACGGAGACTTTTACACAGAGACGCACATCAAACCTGTCCACTTGGCCCGTGAAAGTAATGTTATTAAACCGTTACCTTTTTGTTCCCTTTTACGGTTTAAAATGAAACCTTTTGAATGTTTTGAGCGTCTGTGGAAATGTTGCAGGCCTATTGCTTTGGACTGATCTCGCTATTATATTTAAGTTCTGGATGCGAATGACGATTTACACAATGTCAAGAAAAACCTTTCAGGCGGCATTTGTAGTCGGGAGGATCGCTGATGGATGCAGGGGCATAAACAGGTGTCAAAAGTGTCAGATTAGTTTTGTTCAGAACTTAATGGCACGAACCTCTTCGAAAACATTGTCAGGGGAATTTGAAGGAAGAAAAGCAAATCATTCATCTTGCACGCTCTCTCTCACACACATACACAGAAAAAAAGCCTATGTCAACAAACTTCTTTACACTAATCCGCAATGCATGTTAACATAACATTGTGTTTGCATGGGTAATGAAACTGGATTTAATAAAGACATGAGTCGGAATGTTTAAACAATTGATGTTTCCTACTTCCCAATTTCTTTTTTTCCCACCTCTCTTCAATGTGTCCCATAATAGTGTTTATAAACGTTCTTGAGAAAGCGGCTTGAAGCTGTCAGGGCCTGTGAGGTGATAAAAACCTTGAGGAGGAGAATAACACCTTCATTCTGACACATGAAAAGGAATCAAATTCTCTGGAGCTTCTGCATAGAGGAGATAGGCAACATTTTTTCTTCTTTCCATGAACACACCGCTGCATTAAAGGTGGAGTGTGTCATTTTTGCACCACTAACTGTTTTCAAACAGGTTTGCTCATGACCATACGTGACCATATGCTGTAGACTAGACTCAAAAAGTAATACCACTGGTTGACTTAGGCTACATCCACACAAATCCAGAGCTTTCCTAACCTATCCAATCTTTCTTCCATAAACACGATGTCGTCTCAAGAAATATGTGTGAACACACAAATGCACTGAAAACGACTCAAAACAATGTAGTATCATGCCAGACCAGAATGTGGTGCCATTTCTGCCAGAGGAAAACACAACCGAGAAGAAGACTTGGAGCACTTGCATAAATGTCTGACTAGGGTCGAGACCATAGACTGTATAAAACATTTACGTAGTGTCCGTGATGTTACCCGTAGGTTTGTGAAGAGCAATTTGGATGCCTAAAGTGGGCAGAGCTGGTCGTCGCCATCTTTGCAGTGCATCACCGCACGAAAAATGAGAAAATAAAAAATAGGCAAAGAGGCAGGACGTGGGTGGAGCAGAGGCTAGTATTGATCATAGACTGTCAATCCACCTGTCACTCAAGTGGCCACACTCTTTATTATGTAGAATTTTAAGGCTTAAAATAATTTAGCATTTATATTTAATAATTATTTTAATATTTAATAATTTATTTTAAAATAATAATAAATAAGCCCTCACAGTTGTCATGAAGGACAAATATAGTTATATACACCAAAACCATTTTCTTTTTCATTTTCATTTTTTTTTTCAACAGGCTTTTTTCTGCTGTAAAGTTGTGCATTTTAACATGTGGCTCAATGAGATTTTGCTCTGTTTTGGAGCCAGCCTCTAGCAGGCAGTCTATGAATTCCAGTTTAAGCTACTTCCGTATTGATTTCACAAGAGAGACCGGAAGGTTGCCGCTTCGTCGAGATGCGGGGTGATGACATCATCGTTTCAGAAAATATACGGGATGGCTGTGCAAATTGTTTGTATACAGCTAAACGCGTCTCCGTGTGGCCCTTAGTGTCACAAATGCAGGCTGTTTTAGAAGCATTGCTGTGTTTCTTGAATCAATGTTTGCACTTTTTGGGAAAAATCTATGAAAATGCCTTATTTGTCTCTGTATATTTAGCAGGAATAGAAGAAAGTATTCTACCATCCAACACCACACTTAAATAAGGGGTCAAGGTAAAACGCTGTGGATGAAGAAAAAAAGAAAGCAATTGAACAGCTGGACTGAAATTAATGTGCTTTTTTCTTCAATGCGTCATGACTTAATAGAAACTACAGAAATAATGGAAATGACAGACAAGCTGAGGGACACAGTAGAACACAATAACTAAATGATGAAATTATTTGATGGTATGAGAGCAAGAGTGAAAGCTTCTAACTTGATTTCACAACTTTCCATATGTGGTCACCTGACTTCACCTGCATGCCAACTTTCAGTTACTCATCGCATAGAGCGAACCTATTCACCCCACTCAATCATGAAGTCTTTTTCCCCCTCACAGTAATTTCTCCCTCCGGTCTCATTTAAATGAATACATCCTGAGCCCTCTCTGTGTTTGTGCTTAAAATGCGTCTGTTATTGTGGGGCTCCGTCGGGGCACGGTGTCCCACGCTGTGCAGGAGATTGAAGACAATGTGTTTGTAAATCAACTGCATGGCTTGGTAAGCTAATGGACTAATCTGAGATAAAATTTGTTAATGAGGGTTTTAAACGTAGCACCAGAAAAAAGCACCGGAGCATCACAGCAATATCATAGGTGATGAACATGCAAATGAGAAGTCACACAGAATTTCGCTGTCATTTAGCCAAAACCTATTTCGTAAAGTGTGATCAACAGGGGTAAAGGATGACTTTTTTAATGAATTCCAAGCTTTAAAAACAACAGCAGCTTGCTCTTGAAGAACATAGTTGGCTTCAGAACATGCTTCTCTATCTCTCTTATCTTCATCTTATTGACAACAGATGGGATCTTAACCTTTAATCTACATCTGCAAATCCTCATGCTGTCTTCATTACCAACACTGGAGTGAAATGTCTCCAGGATTCTGTCTGGATGAACTGTTTGGCGAGAAAAAGCCTCCAGCAAAACTTAATTTAAGCAGTGCCAAATTGAACTAAGTAACCAGAGCGATAAGAACAGATAAATGCCAATGTGTGCTTGGGAGAATGTGTAAATCTCTCATCTTTGACACTTTATAAAAAAGAATTGCTTGCCATAATTACATTCTGAATATTGTGTAATAGTTGTAATTATTCTGTTAATACGTTTTATTAAGTTCATTCAATGATCTGTTATGCATAGTTAAATGAGCGCTTTTGCATTTCAACTGTAACGATTTCAATTTTAACCAAGGACAAAACTTGTCTCAGGGTGCTGAATGACAATAAGTGATCGTTATTCTCTGTCATAAGGGTAATAAGCAGATGTACTGTAATTGTTTGGCTCTTAAATAGATATAATTCAATCAAGTAGCTTGAATTGGTTAGAACTAGTCGTGCTGCATAAATAGCACAACTCATTCATTTGCTTGCTGATGTTTAGTACTGTAGGGGGGAAAAAAAACTTTCAAAAAGTACAAACGCTACTCTAAAATCCTCGTTTTTAGCAATGTAATTTCATTCAGTTAGTTTGTACATATTATAATTAACCTTTACAAACAGCCATTGTATTATATCAATTGTGAGGCTAAAATGACAAATTGCAGCGCTGTGACATGTACACGTAGAAGATGATAAATGATTGTTTCTGCTTTTCCAGGACATTGTGTATGTATAGAGCCTTTGTCCTCTAGTGAGTGTTGGCTGACCTAAAACTCTTGGGATCAACTTCTGGTACTAAACATGCTGACTTATTAGTGTACAGTGTTCTCTCCTTCACAGGCCTTGGGGGCATTCGTGATACCGAACCACCAACTGATTACAGCGGTCTAGTGCAATGCCTGTTTTTCTGTAGCGTATATGTTTAGATGGGCATGAGCCGTGGTCACACATGAAAGTAACCCACGGTGCAAAGTCAGTATGTGGTAGGAGAATTGCTTATTACAAACTCCAGCAAGTTCCTGCAATCTGGCTAAATGAGATCCCAGTCTGAAAGGTCTTAACAACCTTCAAATGTCTAGAGGCAGTATGTTTATTACAAACCTTATCAGCTACAAAAATGACAGAAACTAGCATGTTCTATATTTATTTGGTGTTTGTTTATTCTTGTAGCTCAGATGGAGGAACATTGTTGATTCTCAGGAAAGACACAAACTGATCAAATAATAATAATTTATATAAATATTTTATTGTATAATACTTGTATTAAATAAACAATTTGATGAATGGGTCGTGTAACTTTGTCGCATTTAAGTTTGGCCAAATAACGGTTCTTCTACTGGTAACCCAAAAATAATACTGGCTAGTCATACTTTTAACTCATTTACTTGTTATTTCTTTTGCTTGTTATCAGAAATAATCTACAGGGACTCTATTCTTTGTGGATGTGTACCGGAAGTTAAGTTTGGGCTACAAAAGCGTGCATGCGCAGTAACGTTTGTTGTTGCTTTGAAACTGTCTATATGTTGCATCTTAAGGCACCTAGATCAACACAACATATCAAATTGGACTATAATGTAGAACTTCTAAAATGTTGATTTTGCTTTAAAAGATGGCTGAAGTTTAGGTACCCTGTATTTTTATGTATGGTACATTTACACCATTTAAACACCTCATTAACTTATAATTTTCTGTTTTCATAAATACTTGCCCAAAAATGTTTTGTGCACATAAAACACAAATAATTAGGAGAGCAAAACATGCTGGTATTAGTCTATACTTACAAAAAAAGAGAGAGAACGATTAAGTCCTGGTGGAGCACATTTGCCTACACTCCTAAATCATTAAACCATAAATATATGCAATATATGCAGTTTACTTATGTATATTTTACATTAGCACATTGCACACCTGGAGCACATTTCTTAACACGCATTTATTAATACTGTACATTTCTCTCCGGGCAATCTATTGTCCTTGATAAAACATATGTACTTGTAAGCATTTCTCACCTCCACACACCAACATCCAGCCAAATAATAAATGATCCAGTCAAATGCTAAAATGGTAAAACTGACATGTCCTAAACAGGTATCGACAGTGCAACTCTTGGCATCTCCACAGTAATGGCTTTCTACACTCTTATCTCTGTGCAGAGATTTTGGAACGACCTTGTCTGTAGGTCACAGCATTCGCAGTGCAAAGCTGGCTGTTTTCCTGTTTACCTGCTGACTCATATGTTTCAGATCTGTGACCTCCCCTTTAGTGATCAACTGGGTGATTGTCAGGTACGTGTGCACAGGAATCAGCGCAAGGCCCCTTCGTCCTAGACCTGAGCTCTACCTGAGCAGCATGTATTCCAGCAAACAGACTGCAGCCTTCATCTGCTGTATTTGCAACAAAGTTAGGAAGAGATAGACAGCTCCTGCAGCGAAGCAAAAGTGTGCGTAAATTGTAAGATTAAAGTGAAAAGATTATTTGGAAATGTAGTGCAAGAGGGGTTATTAAATATCTAAATTTCTAAATATTTAAATATTTAAATATCTAAAAACAGATTAATAAATAAATATAATATATACAACATGAAACAGGGAAGCAAGGTCAGTAAAAACACCCAGGAAAGGCATATACAAAACTGCAAATTAAGAAGTAAATGAAGTTTGAAGATTGAAGATTGGCACAAAATATTAGTATCAAGTGAATGGAGCAATGAATGAAAAGGACGTGATGGCATTTGAGTGTGATAGCAATGAAGACGGCCGTAAGAGTTGCTATAAAAGTAGTTATAGATGTCGGATGCCTTGGGGCCTTACAATACTACAAGACACTTATCAGAACTTTATTTATTTAATACAGAAAATAAATTGCACCAGATTCCCAAAGATGAGTGGAAAGAGCATTTACATCAAGTGGCACTTGAGAGCAAAGTTTGAAAAGCTGTAATTTTAAAGTGTTGAAAAGAAAACACATACAGTGTTGCAACAGAACTTTCATGCTAAACATTTTACATTTTGCAGTATCAATTTTAAATCAACTATATCTAAAAAAAAAAAGGGCATTACATGGTAAAAATGCAAATAGCTTTCATAACAAGCTTTGTATTTATTACTCCGAGACAGTTGTTGTGGTAATGTGTCTTATTAACAAACAAGACGTGCGAAACCATGAGGGTGTGATACAAAGCATTGTATCCAGATGGCTCAGTAATGCACGTGATGGTTTGTGGGGAAATTTTTATTTGAGGTGGCTGTTCCATGACAGTGGTTACCCTCTACGACCATATATTTTCACCTCTGTCAAAAAAACTATTGACGTAAAGGGGACAGTCACAGAGACCACAGACGCACCTGCTATTGTTCTTGACAGGGAGGTAAAGACGCTTCCTGTGCCTCAATAAATTGGTTTAAAAACTTAAAATGTAATAATATTATGTAGTCAATGCAAATATAAAAACTCTAAAAGTTGAAGGATAGTTCACCCTAAAATGAAAATTCTGTCATCATTTACTCACCGTCTTGTCATTTTAAACCTGTATGACTTTCTTTCTATTCTGAATAATGTTGGTAACCAAAAACCATTGGTCCCCATTCACTTCTATTGTTTGTACACAAAACCAATGCAAGTCAATGGAGTCCAAAGGTTTTCTGATATCAACGTTCTTCTTATTCTTCTTTTATGTTCTGCAGAAGAAAGCCATACAGGTTTGAAATAACAACAGGTTTGAAATAACAACAGGATGAGTAAATGATGACAGAATTTTTGGGTAAACTATCCCTTTAAGTAAAACACCAAGAAAATCTAATTAAATTAGTAAATCAAACTATAAAATTATATTCTAGCGTACATCAGTCTAAAAAGAGGATAAGTCAACAGTCAATGAACTGGAATTACATCATTTTTATTTATGATATATATTTTTTATATAAATGATATATATTTAATAGTAAACATGTTTTAGCCAGTGTTTAATTTAAAATTATTTCCTGTATAAAATGACACGTTTAGAGAACACAAGATGCACATTTTTTAGAAAACCTTTTCACTCGTCTCTTTGTTTGCCAAACCCAAAGACAATCAGAGTGTAGTTATGCAGAATCTGATGGCAGGGTGGAAGACTCCTAGGGAGTCTGTGTCATGGGGTTAGACCCCAGGTGTTGTTTTAATGTCAGCGTTACCTCTCTCTCTGTCTTCACACACACTCCTCCAGAGAACATGCTCCCCAGTCTTGCCCTCTACACAAAAAAGCACATGCCACATGCAGCTAGAGAGGTTTTCTCAGACCATTAAAGCTGCGCAAATCACAAGGAAAAGTTTCTCTGTTTATGTCTTTGCGTGTCTTGTGAATTGCGAAATGTGATTTTTATGCATGCTTTTTTGTTTGAATAGCTTTAATAGATTCACACATGTGTCTTATGTTTCCTTTGCCTCCTCCAAATAGTCTTTTTAGGGAGAGAATGAGCCGTTGCATTCAGCTCACACATTACCTGACGACACTCCGAACCCTTCTCATTTACATTTAGAGTGAATAGCACTCTGCCGCAGTGTCTGCACTACTAGGACAAAGCTACTGTTTACAGTTGTATTGACAGTGAGCCAAGCAACTGTTATTTGTGTCCTCAATGTTTTGACATCCTTATAGTCTTCGAGGCTTGAAAAAAATGATTCTGTGCATTAAAAGCATATGCAAAAGAACATTATTTGCTGTTGATGGCATAACAAATGAATGACATATTTGAAAACGTAAACAACAGATATGCATACAGAATCCAACTAATCAGACCTTTCGAACTCATCAAAATCTTGTTTCTGATCTGAAGTGTGAAAAGCAAAGTCTGATACTAATATTATTTTCTTGTATGTCTGTGCCCTGTTTTGTGATACGTTTCCTCTGATCATTTACAATTTGTTTTGCTCATAGAGTTACAACCATACCTGGTCTTTTCCCCTGTGCAGCGAGATCATATTCAGCAGTGAGAAATAAGTGGCTTAAACTGCTGACAAGTGGGTTTATTTCTGGATAAAAACAGAACTGGCCTGAATAGGTGAACCAGTGACTAAAGCACATAGCAAGTACAGCCTTGAGTTATACAAGATGGTACATTAAATCCAAACACTGTAATGAAGCAATGTATAGTCTGCTAAGTATATTAATTGATGATTCATTTATTAGGGTGAATATGAGCAAATCTATAGAAAGCCCTTTAGCTCTAAAGCAGCAGGGAAAAAGGATTCAAGGCAGCCTGTCACAGCACAGAGTTGAACTAATTATCTGTGTATAAGGACTCAACTGTATTCACTGCTTAAAGTCACAATTTCTCATGGGCTTATTTATCAAACCGGACATGAGGCTGTGAGAACTCAATGGAATTGTCACAGACTTATTTTCAGCCAGTAAATACTTTGCTGCAAGTGTTCTCGGAAGTTGAAGCCTACCTTCCTTTGTGTTCCTGTGGGCAAAGCCGTTACACACACATACAGTATTCAATTGCTCTTGTTGCTCAACTGATCCCATACTGTATAAAGAAAAATCACAGGTGAGGTCTCTTTAATATCCCAATAATTTCTCAGAGTTCAATGATATTAAAACGAGATCAAATGTAAATTTCTCCTGAAAATAAAGGCCCAGAAATCTAACAATTGCCTCCAGTAGAATTTCTGTTGACATCTCAACAATGTCACAAACTAAGCTCAGATTTGCCAAGTCTTGCGCAGTTTGATTGAAATATGAACTAAAAACAGGAAGCTTTGACAAGTGCATGCGGAGTGCGTAAGCAGCACATATTTTTTCCAGCGCCCATGTTAACAGATAGCCATGCTCTGAAAAAAATGAATTTTGAGGATTGTCCAATTTCCTCAATATAAACATGTTAAATCAACACAATTTTCGGAAAATTTTGGTCACAACATAACTTTTTCATGTTCAATTATGTCCCTTAATCCATTCATGTTAAGACTACATAAATTATTTGTGTTTTGTTAACATATAATTGTTACAGCTGGGAAGAGGATTCGCATTTCCCAGCATGCTTTGCATAAGACTGCATTTTGAGAGTTATTTTTCTTAATTAAGTGTTGTTTTATGTGTTTTTCAGTCAAGAGAAACACATGTTAGTGTTTAATAATCATTTATCTTAGATTTTTTAAGAGATATATTTGAGTTTTGTTCAGCATTTGTTCACATTTACATTGACATTTAGTCACTTAGCAGACGTTTTTATCCAAAGCGACTTACAGAGAGTTTAGGAAACAAAAGCGTTCAGAAAAGCGTTGCCTTTGGTTAGGTGGTGGACGATTACAATTATAAATTAACATTTTTGTTAAGATTTGTTAACTTAAAGGAACAATACTGGATTTTTTGTATGATCTATTGACAGAAATGCAATATAACATACAAAACTGTGTATAAAGACCGTATGTAATGAACAGTTTTTTTTGTTTTTATCATCTTAGAATAACCCATTTCTATCTACATACAGAGCGGGCATATGTGGAGTTTTCCATGATGCGCGGCCATGTTTGGTACAGCAGCCGTAAACGGACAAACAGCACATTTCGTATATATCCCCTGCGGTACATACTCCGGTTGTTCCTGACTTTACAAAGGGGGAGAAAAAACGTCTACTAACTTAACGCCTTGAACAGCTTTGCTATTTACCATTAGCTATCTGCTTCACTACTCTCACCGTGTACTAAATAACATGCATGAAATATCTAATTATAGAAACTTTCGCAATAGTATACATGTTAAATGATTAATTAGGTTAATATATTTTCTTACCTTTGTTGCTTAAATCACTGCTATCCGCTGTCTCAGTCGACAACATCGTTTTTTACTGCCACCATCGTACTTTGAAAGGGAGGGGTGAGAAAATGACAGAGATTCATTGAAAATCTACTGCAACGCTAATGGCTGCTAAAAATCCAAAACTGCGCCTTTAATATCTTCTTGTTAAAGGTAAATCTAAATTTTGTGTAGCATTAACTAAACACATTTATTTTGAGAACGTTAAATGAAAATATGAAACTTTAACATGTAAAAAAATCATGTTTGTGTAACAAACATAAATTGGTACACTTGAACATATAAATTGTGCTGAGTAAACATAACTTTATCATGTGCAATCGATGTACATCATTTTTTATGTTAATCCAACAGATGTTTTTACAGTGTGGCCGAATCGGTGCGGATGTGCAGCTGCAATTTTGTCTATTTTTGCTGTGCTGCTTACACTCAATTAAAGTGACAGTGCACTCTTTATGGTCAAAATGCACATGGATCAACAGGGAAAAGTAACATGTAAAGCATGTAAATGGTGTCTTACTTTTTAACAGTCGCCATGACTTCCCAAAAGAGCAGAGATTTTGGCTGTATTCCTTCACAGTGTCTGCATAGCCTTTGTATGTGTAACCATGTTTACTAACAGGTGAACTGCGTTCATGTTTATATATCCAAACATTCAAAAACAGTGACAGGTTTTAGAAATGCTATTTTGTACTCTTTTATTCACAAGTCGGCCACTGTATGGTGCTGCTTCTCCCTGCCGCTCACTACACAGAGCAGACGGCAAGAGAGACTATACCTGCGCCGGGAAAGCGAGACCTCGCGGGGCAATACAGACAGTTAACCACTGAATGAAAGGTTTATGGTTATGCTCGTCTTTTAAACAAAAGTCCCTAAAGGGGTGGGAAAAGTCGCTAAATCTAGTGAAAGTTGCTAATTTAGCAACATTTGGCCAGACAAATTAGGAATGAATGGGAAAAACTGCATCACTTAGAAGCTGTAGTGGTGGCGGTGAGGATTTTTGGTGTGTCGGCATACCACTGCAAAATGAAGCGTAAACACTGGTTTCTCTTTAATCTTATATGCTTATATTGTATATGTATAAGAATATCGGAAAACGAATAAATTACATTGTTACTGACTGAACCCAACTCTTACAATAACCTTGGGAAAAACAGAATTTACCCGCATTTATTTTGCCTATATAATCTACATCAATTTAAGAGCTACACCACACGTGTCCGTTGTGTCTCCCAAACAATTTTAGGAGAAACATCTGATACTCAACTGAAACATGAAACTCATGAAAGAGCAACCTCTGAGCAATAAAATGTTCTCTGGGATGGTACTACATGTTTTAGAGGTCTGTAAAAATGCTACTAAAATATGGTAACGATAGTGCCTCCGTGTCTGTATCCTACAGCAGACAGGCATTTGCGACAGCAACAGGCAGCTCCAATAGACTTCTAACCCCGTGCTTGTGAAGAGCCATTGTGGCTATTTGCTGGAATGCAGCACAAGTTCAAGAAGCAGAATGGGAAATGCCCTGAATCTGAAACATGACAGGAAAAAAGAAAGTACCTGAATGGAAACGGTAGGCCAGACACGAATGGCTGCCTCGTGTCTGAAGCCTGCTGCTTTCTCTTGTCAGTGTGTGGTGTACTTTCTCTCTTTTCATGTCTGTGTGTCTACTGAAGAGATGTACTGCTTTCATACCTCAGCATGAAGGCATTT
The DNA here is from genome assembly GCA_026939265.1 of Oreonectes daqikongensis. Lineage (NCBI taxonomy): Eukaryota > Metazoa > Chordata > Actinopteri > Cypriniformes > Nemacheilidae > Oreonectes > Oreonectes daqikongensis. The sequence goes on along the minus strand of JAOTQM010000343.1, from coordinate 2,873,802 downwards.
GATATTCATGGAGAAGAAAACGTGGGAAGGGAGAGAAACATCAGCGGGGATGGTGCTCGGTGCATAAGATTAGCCAGTAATTATCAGGCAGACTCAATCACAGCCAAACGGCAGATACGCACTTGGTGCGGGTGGTAATCGCAAAGATTATTTCGAACGGGGAACCGCGGAGGCTTGCGTCTGCTAGTTGTTTGAAATCATTCGAGCCCGGTGTGACGCGTTACTCTGTGTCCTGGTTCAACTAAGAGCACGAGGGAAAAAATAAACAAGTCTTGAATTCTAAGCAGACTCACACTGACACAGTCCAAACCCTCACTGTTTGTTTATTCACAAGTTTACTGATGTCTATCTTCTTATGTATTAAAATTGACTTGCTAATGTAATCCTGAAGAATGACACTGCCTTTTGCTAATGTTATGAAAACTAACACATGATCCTTTCTTTCCTCAGGTTTAGAAAAGGTGTGAAAGTGAGTGATAAAAGGAAGCCGAAAGGCCGACCAGATCGTTTTCAAATAAAAATGCAAAACTTTTCATGAGTTTTGGCCGTTTGTTTACATGGAAACAGCGTTTTGGTGTACCAAAAATGCAAACTTTTGAAAACGGGTCTCAATGTGCAAGTTTTTGAAAACACAGGCATTTTCGTCTCCATGTAAACTGCAAGACGGAACTTTTTGAAAACGATGACGAAGTATTACCAAACCAATATGGCGGCCTCCAGTACTGTGGGCTCTCGCAGCCCGACTATGTATTAACGTTTCCAAAACAAAATGTGGATTCTCTGCACCAGTAAGACCAGCGGAGACACATTATTTACATTTGCCAGACTTATATGTCCACCAAGGGATTTAAAAACGTATAACTGTGTATGTGCGCAGGCACATCCTGTTTCTTTACACAGCAACATCGGCATCCACTGGCCTGGCATGCATACTACAGCGTTTTTATCCGTTTTCCTGGATCTGTGTAAATGCAGATCGTTTTGATAACACTATCATGTATACGTGAAACTTTTCAAAAATGCTAAAGAGAAACTTTTCAGTTTTTCCTTGTATAAACGTGGTCTCAGAGAGGAAAAGAGACACAAAGAAAGGGGAGACGTAGCTCCATTACAGGGAGATCTACTGTTCCTCAACGGCCTCTTTTATCAAAGATAAGTAGTATTGATTTACTTCAAGGCAGAAAAAAGTATTGGATTTAAGGTGTGACATTTAATAATCTCCACCTAATCCATGGCATGCGGATCTACTTGTGATGTGTCTGAAAAGCACGGCATTGTTTATTTTTGAGTTACATAATTGACACTAAATTAGTCTGTTTTGAAAGATAAACATTTTTATTATACTTAAATTACATCTGATAATCTTAGTTACAACAACCATGAGGACCGAAAAATAATCTCAAATGGTTTGCAAACAATATCAGCTTTTGCCACACAGTTGGTGTTAGCAGATATTTATTTTAGCGCCTTGTATAAAATACCGGGCCGTGCACCTTGATGTCCAATCTATTCATAAAGAATGACATTGAGAGAAACGCAAATGTGTTCTCCTATTGCATGATTAGCTTTGGTGCATCTCTGGCCTTCTGGGAGGCATGCAATTTTCACCCTCCAGCTCAAGGGTAGGAGGAACACCCACCCCTCAATTTAAAACGGGTTGAAAAACTGTTGATAATTATGCTGTGTGAAAAATACTGAAAATGAAAAAAGGAGGTGTGAGCTGTTGGGTGATGTTGGTTAAGCTGGTTGGGATGGATGATACATCAGCGCACAGCCTCTGTTAGGGAGGTATCTCTATGTTCTCCAGTTTTGGGAGTGTCTTGCCTTTTCCTGCAGGTGGGCATTAGCTCAGAAATGATCAAAGACCCCAAGTCGACAAGGCCAGCGCTTTTATTCCCTAACCTGTGTTTACGGCGTGTGTTTTTACTTGTTTTTTTTCCGTTGGCCTGAATCAATGTCAGCAAGAGGTAATGTGTTATAGGGGGGTGAGAACACCCCTGTTTTTTTAAGCATGTTGCTGGTGCAGGATTAACGATCAGAGGCGCAAAACTCTCCTACTGCTTGCATCAGGCAATCAATGGTGTCGAGCAAGGCAGATGTGAGAAGAGAGAGAGGGTTGGCAACAGACATGCAAAGCACGAGTGGCCCGCTAAAACGCCTCCATTTCTCACCAAGATGGAGTGTCCGTCCTCGGTGAACAGACAAGGTGAAGCACAGCTGAGACCCGGGTTAAACTCAGCAGGATTTTAAGAATGGAATGATTATGTCAATTTGTGGAATTGAATGCTTGCCTCATCATTTACAGAGCAAAGTGTCATCTGCAGAGAATGTGTGTGCATAACGAATGGGGATATGTGACCTGTTAGCACAAGAGCCAGTACTGTGCAGCATTCCTGATGTCTAGTACATATCTAGTACAACAGTTTATACACTTAGGTCACTCCTCTTTTAAAATATACTTGTACAACATAATCCGATATATAGTTTCCATATTACAGTTTTTTTCAACTGCTAACCAGCATTGTTTAATATTGAAGCCACATTCAGCAAAACAGAAGTCTGTGCAGACCAAACTGCAAATCATTTTTCATTGCTTTCAGACACAATGCATTCATTGAACACATTTTTCAAAATTCCCAAACACTTCTGTCATTCATACTCCATAACCTGCAAAACATTATATATTTTCAGCACATTTTTCAAATGCTAACACACTGCTTTCAAAATGATTAAAAATACATGCAAACATATTGCTAACAAATGTAATGCATTTCTGCAGTAATTATTTTAAAATATATTTTACACATTTTTTATATTTATTTATTTTAATTTGGAATATTTGAGCAGAAAATGAAGTAAAATGATTATGACAGGTTTATATGGCATGAAAGGTTTATGACCAACATTCACATGATTAGATGACTTTACTGGAGTGTGGAGACATTTCTAGGGTTAGATGAGATATTCACACTGTACTTTCTGTAACTGTAATGTATTGATCAACAGATGTTGTAATTTTACAAATGATATATATTTGTTCATTTAGCTCACACTTTATTTTGAATGACATCTGCAAGTATGGCTAACAACAACAACTGTCCTTTGTTGTTGGATAAAAACTTCAGTTAAATGAGTATCATAAATGTCCTTCTGAAACCTTGCATGTCCAAATTGAATAAATGATGAAATACTGTGTTGTCAAAGTTGACAAGCACTTTTTAATACATTTATCGGTTAGATATTTCCAAAACCCAGTGACAAACATAAAGGGTGACTAATAATAATGAAAAATAATGAAATATGGAGACACAAGGTTTCAAAAGGACAGCTGCGAGTTGTAGGAGCCCTACAGTATTACAATGTTGTGAAATTGAATTTTACCAGAATTTTCTTTAAGCTTTGTTTGCATTTGTTTTCTGATACTGATCAAATGAATTTATTAATAAAAGAAAGCTGTATATGTTCTAGTATGGTTGAATAACCTAAAGTTACACTGAAATGTTTATATACCCTCTGTGTTTAAAAACTAATACATAACAAATCATCTGGGGAGTAATATCAAAGAAATTGTTTGCCCAAAATGAAAATTCTTTCATCATTTACTCATCCTCGTGTCACTCCAAAGCCATATGATTTTCTGTCATCTGTGGAACACACGGATGAGGGATGAGAGGATGGTGATTGTAGCTGTCAAGCCTTAAGCAGTCCATATGATTTGTGTGCTGTATTCCAACTCTTCTGAAGTCAATCAACAGCTCTGTGTGAAAAACTGAAAGTCTTTATTCACTCACAGTCCCGCTCTCCCTTCCGTACAAATCTGGTGTGCACATGAGAACGAGGTTTTGTTTACAAACATTGCAGACTGTCATTGTAGTTAGAACACTAGACATCATATCAGTCAATTCTCACATGTATCAGACAGTATTTGAATGTGTGAAAATATTATTCCTATTTTGCTTTTTCAGATATTATACAAATATAATGTCAACAATGTTTTAAATATATTTTAGCTTTCTTTAATGTCTCTAAAGCATTTTTTTTTTTACTTTTCCTTTGAAGAATTTGGATTACTTCTGTTCTTTGGTTCTTTTGGACTCTTCTGTGAATACTTGACAAGTAAATAAAAAAAACTAACTACTAACCCCTTCTCTCTTTCTATCAATAGGTAGTGGTCTGGCTTTTGTGGAAACTGTAACTTGGTGTTAGCACTTATTGTACTATTTCCCCTGTATGACATATCGCTTTATTGCTTCCTAATCTCTCTGTAAGTCGCTTTGAATAAAAGCGTCTGCTAAATGACTAAATGTAAATGTAGATGAACATGTCAGCGTATAACTTTTGAACATAAAAGAGAAATGCATTTTATTTGAGTTTTATTACACAATTTAGACAAGTTTGTAGGGGGGATTGACGCTTTTTTCCCGTTTTCTTCCTAATGAAGTACTTGAAGTACATTCAAGTCATGTTTTATATAATTGCATTGAAGGGACATTGTGCTCCTTTTAAAGTCGGTCTATTACCAATCCATGCTGCAGTCTCTAGAGTGTTCTGGCATATCATATAGTTCCCAGGACAAATCAATCCTGCTATAGCTCATCCAATAAAGCTTGCTCAGAGCTTCCAGCAGGTCCATTGACTGCAGTCCTTAATCACCTCAGATGAACCTGACCTTTCACTATCACAGTTACAGTTGCGGGTTACACTGTGTCATTATGTGAATGAGCTTGCTGCTTTCCTTCAACAAAGTGGCCAATGATTCAAATACGCTGACCTTACAAAAGCTAACTGTCAAAACTTTGTCAAATCTCTGAGGTATCCAGCCCCAAAAATCAGAGGATCAATCAAGCTGACTCAAGCGTTTTGCTGGTGCTCTCCTCAGCAGGGCAGGATGGTGGTGGGGTGTCACACCATGATAATACAGCAATCTATCATGGCGATGAGACTAAGTATTGGCTGCCTGTGACAGGCACTGAGAAATGAGACTAGACTGAAACAGACTTCACATACTCACCCGATCAGCAGTCTGGCGCCAGAACAAGGAAAGGAATGCCCTACTTCTGGTATACTTTGAAAAGCGCATCTTTTCATCATTTTACAGATTTCCGCAACATAAAAAAATGTGTGATAAGTTCATCCCAGTGTACTATTCGTTCTCTCTGGTAAAGCAAAATGCCTTTCTAAAATTTGGCCTAAACTGACATCATAAAACTATGGAAGCAGTTGTAAAATGTCTAAAAATGCGCATCTGAGACTGCGCATTCACTTGGCAACCACAAACAGCTTACATTTAGAATAATGAATTACACTACGCTTTACAATGAGTCCAAAAAACTCCAGACTGTACAAATTGAAGGAAAAAAATCACTGTTATGCATTACCTCCCATGGCTTATTGCTTTACCCAAAAATCCAATAACTTTGAAGAATGTCATGTCTTACAAAGTACTCTGTTAATGCAAAGTGATCTGAACTATCACTTTAACATACACTTTTGTTGAAAAAATAGAAATCACTCAGTCAGCATTTCTAGAACATGTAGAAAAACATTCTGATTGTAGTCAACTAAACTTAATTTAGTAAGTTAATCCAATTGATTTGTCCAATCTATTTGATTTGACTTAATTATGTAAGTTATCTCAACTTTTGGCAGTCAGTACAACTCAAAAAATCCTATGCAAAAAAAGAAACTTAAAAAGATGAGTTGACATTTACAGTGTGTATTGTGGCCATTCTAGTCCAGTGTTTGTTGAATTTCAACAAAATCGGACCTCAGCAGCAACATAAAGTCATCCAACAGCAATATGAAAGACTGACAGAATGACAAGACACATTGAAGAATGAATAAATATGCAGCATCTTTTGTGTTATTTTGACTTGTTTACCCAGTTTTCATTTTCTGCAAAAAAAATGCAAATTCAAGAAACTGAGGATCTTTCTAGCCTGTTTTCAAGAGCGTATAATGTATATCTGCAATCATGGCCTTTATTGCAGAAACCTTACAAGCCATTTGATGTTCCTTATAATATATTAAATATTATTATAACAATACTGACATATTGAAATTTAACCACAACAAAGTGGGGTCATATAAAATGTGACACACCATTGTGTTCTGCAGACAACATCAAAGAAAACAAACCATAACTCTCTTTTAGACACAAGCTAGAATATGTGCAGGTTTTATAAAATGCTTATCAAGACACAATGTCATGGCCCTCAAAACGTTACTCGCTGTAACTCCATTACAACTTCTTTACAATCACTTCTTACAGATTGAACACATTTTAAAATCTTATTTTATATCCACACGTATCAGAACAGAGCCCTCAAATATCCACTGACCCTTGAACAGTCCTTTTTTTCCCTTTAAATCTTTGTGTCAATTTACATTTGATATAACAGATATGTTAAAGACATACAGTGATGTGACTTACATTTGGCATTTAATCAAAATAATTAATTGAAGCCATTGTTGAGACTTGAAATATACATGCATACTGTATACTGTAGATTTCTCCATTTACAGTATGACAGAGCAGAGATGTCACTGTAATCAACCACTCATCTTCCAGCACCTGATCCAACATGATTGGAGGCACATGTGGCCAATTTTGTGCAATTCTGAAAGCCATGAAAGATCACCAGATGGCTAAAAAAAGGAATGGAAGAACTTTTTTATTCTTCTCTCTCCTAGTGATTCTGACCACTAAGAAGACCAAGGCCACCATGGAAGCTACGTTCATGAGAATCTCACACCTTCACGTCACTGTATGCATTATAAATATTATTTTCTTCACAGGACAAACACAGAGGACTTTTGATTTGAGCAAGCTACATACATAAATACATTCACTTGCAGTTTTTTTACCATATTAAAAGCAACAAATCTCATTTTGTTCCCATGGCACTTTAACAAAGCAAAACACTAAGATATTAATATACTGTACAAGAAGACAAAAAAGTGAAACAAGCAAATTAAATTATTTTTTTATCTGTCCAATACCTGTTTTAATATTTTCACAAAAATCAATGTATGCTGAGGATAGCACATTGAAATCATGTCATATGAGAAGTAAAATTGTGATTCTTAAATTTCATTACCGTATATTAAATCTCATACAGGAAGAATACAAGAAAGCGTTGTAAATAGGAGGTAGAACATCTGTGCTAATCTGTCTATGAGAGTCAGCGGCAAGGCTGTAGGAGAGATAAGCCAATCTAAGCCGAGGCGTCAGGAATGACATGAGACGAGTGAGTGGAGAGCTGTTGGGACGCTCTCCAGAGGAGCATGAGAGGCATCACAAATCTATTACAAACCCTATTAAAGGTACCAGAGCTGTCAATCACACAAATCTAAAACCGGAAGATAGCGAGTGGGCACGGAGTCAAAAACAGCGCTGACGTGTGTGTGCGTGTTGCATGTTTTTCTGTGAATGCGAGTATAAAAATGTTATAGGCCTTGGAAGCCCCAGCCAGCGATAAAAGGAAATTTGATGTTTTAGGATTATTATTAATGATTTATTTTCTTCATTCTAGCAAACGTTGCAGAACAAAAGAGAGATAATATTCACGAGATGACAAAAATCAACATCTGGAGCAAACAAAAGAACTGCAGTTAATTAGAAAAAGTGGAATCCACCCAATATTGCAGAGCTTTCATAACAGCTAATGTTGTGAGATGATAAAAATCCAAACAGAGCTCGGCCATTACTTACGTATTGGCATTCTTTGCGAGTTTCCTGATGATTTGTTGTAATTTGTGAGAAATCGACATTATGACTAGTTGGACAAGAGAGGGCATACTGTTTAGATTGTTGTAGGACAGTTTTAATTGAGGCAGACTGTGGGAGCTGAATTCACAATTAAACGCCAATGAAACAACTTGCACTTTGACTTTGTCTTATTCATTGCATTTCTTACAGAAACATCAATGCGTTACAAAAGAAAATAAGTGCTGCTGCAGTAACACTAACTGAACACACTGTCTCCAATAAGAATTTGTGACTGTAATTATGCTGTCAGTTCAGCCCCAAATATAGTACATTTCCTGCATAATTATGGCATTTACCCACAAATCCACTTGGCTTATACATATTTAGGCTCTATAGAAAACAGCAAAAACAGAAGGGGAGAAAAAGTTAATTATGTTTTACCCATCAAAAACATCCACTTATGACTGATTAAATTACATGTTTCAATAAACCTTAATTGCTCTTTTGTCAAACCTGTTATGCGATTTGGCAGACCAGCTTTTAAAAAGATTGGCCGACCATTAGCACAATTATTTTAATATTACATTAAAAGTTTGAGTTACAAGGCCAACGTCATTCCCTTGACTAGCGTTCAATCCGTCTTTGAAATCAACACCTTGTCATGACTGTCAAAGCGGTCCTAGATAAGTGACGCATTGAAGGAGAAACGCCATAAATGAAAGTTAAGACAAAAGGAGAAAACAAGAGCGAACCTTAGTATCGCAGAGGTAAAGAAGCTAAATCACATTCATTTAAAACTGAGATTTATTGCCCGTGAAAAAAATCGTTATGATTAATCTATGCCGTCCAATACGAGGGCATGATTCCAAATAATAGCTTAGCGTGCCGTACTGCGACTTAGGGATCTTATGGGAAAGGTATTCCATACAAGCAACGTTTCATTTTCAGTCAATGGGAGTTTTTTATTAAAAATTGCACAATGCTGATTTTTCTAACAAAGTGATTTATCATGTTTAGCTACCTCGCCATTTGTATGTATGCTGTCATATTTCATTATGGAGGGGATGAATTGCCACTTTAATAATGGTGGTGACAGAAGAGTAAAAGTTAGCCAGATGAAGACTGATGACAGGCTTAAGCATTGGACATGGCAGTCAGAACATGGTGGAGATTGAATCCGTAACCCGCTGCACCCGTAATAAATTATCTCTCTGAAATGGAATGATTGATTTGCAGCGGTGACGCTTGCACCTGGAATGGGGTCTCTTTCTATCCCCTCTCAGGGACATCTACTGAAACTTTCTCCTTCAGGATAGAAATCCCTCTCCTTTTTTAGTCTGGTGAAAGGAGGGATGAGCAAAAAATGTGACCAAGCGATTCAGGTTTTTTCCTTTTCCTTGACAGCATGCTACAATTTGACAGAAAGGCTCTCGAGATTGTGCTTAAGTCAGTACCACTGTTCGCCAGCTACCACCGTCTCTTTCTTTCACCTCGAGCTTTCAAGCTGCCCTCACAGGCATTCAGTGAGGCATCTGAGGTGTGAGAGCAGGGGAGCTATGGGCAAAGATGATATGACATCAAAGCCAGGATGGTCAACAGACGAGATGGGATTTGTCAGCTGAGTCCCCAGTGTTAGAATTCCTGAGTGCATATAGACACCACCCAACATCACCTTATAACTTCTGCTGCTTCCTTCCTACCTCAATGCATCATGTTCTCTGAAATATATAACCACCCATTCCCTAGCAACAGGAAATATACAACTGGCTTACATTTCACATAGCATCCTTTAGCACTGAACTTAAATTAGATTTTTATCTGCATAAAGCACCCCAAATGCATTGCTTCATCCAAAAAACAAAAGTCATGACAACAACAAACATCTAGGCTTGCTTGATGCACTGAGACCATTACATTTATGCATTTGGCAGATGCTTTTATCCAAAGCGACTTACATTGCATTATACACTATACATTTGTTTCCAAGTATGTGCAATCCCTGGGATCGAACCCATGACCTTGGGTGTTGCTATGCGCCATGCTCTAACCACTGAGCTACAAGAAATAAGATGAACATATATTAAACACGTTCAATGCTGCACGTTTCTTTTAAACAGGGTTAACACATCTATTCAATGTGACATTAATAATTCAGCTGCTTGAGAATACTGTACATTATACATTCTGTGTGGGGATTTTTTAATTCCCTTTGCATTTTAATGAAATTGATGAGAAATGGAAAGGGATTTCTATATTTTCTCTTTAGAAGAGACAAGTGTGAAACAGCTTTGCTGCAGAAACCTGTGCTAGCTGCCTTTATACCTTGTAGCAAGATGTAAACACTCGTCTAGAAGAACTTCTGGTTTCATTTTTTTGTTAAATCTTACATCTTATATCTTAAATCTTATATATATATATATATCTATATATATATATATATATATATAAATATATATATATATATATATATATATATAAAATAAAATCTTAAAGATATTTGTTTAATATGATGGTTATAAATGTTCTGTTGGTTGTCTTCTGTGCAAACATTTGTGCAGTTTAAAAAAAAAATTTTTGATCTTGTTTGACAGTCCCATTTTATCTGCTTTTATTGGAACTGGGGCAGTGTAAACTTGACTTAATGTGTATTAAGTTCAATCAATTGCATTATGTTCCATAATGATAATGACCACAAAATCAACTTATAGTTATAATAGGGCACTTAAAATGAAAGTAAACAAGACCACATGCATAAACATTAAAAAGCACATAGACTGTTCATAGATACATAGTATATTATAGATGTAATATCTAGATAACAGAAGACAGGTGTGATAAAATAGCTTACTAAAATTGTGTAAAATAGTATTATGATACATGCATAAAATGCAGTCAGTGTCATCAGTTTGTCTAAAAGAATACAGAACATTTACATTTTCATGAATCAGGATGACTTAACAAATTTGTTTTGCTTGTGTTTCATAAATGAGGCCCACTGTCTGTGTAAAGTTACATCAAATACTTTGTTGTCATGATGACATCAAGTTTGTAACGTCTATAAACCAGGTAACTTTTGCAAGATGTCCACCCAATGACATGACTTGCTCATTTACCAGACCTGTGTCCTAAATAACCAAAACATTGATTATAAAAACAATTAAATTAAACAGATCCAATTTGAGAAACAAAAAAGTCTTTTAAAATGGAGAACTCATAGAGGGCAATCCATAAAATCTACTGAATTCCTTCCCAAACAACAGGTGCATGACACACCTCTCCTGGCCAAACCAACAGGACTTTTATCAAGGACTAAAACTAATTGTATCCACCAATAAACGTGTTCCCAAAACTAAAATACACATTTAAATGGAAGACTAATATAAAGTCTCATATCCAGATCTAACCTTCACAAGTTGAATAAATTATTAACAAATTAAAAATATATAATATTATCTTATCCTAATGTATTTCAAGCTTGTTTGTGCTACAGCAAATATTGTTTGCCAGAATCGTGAGGTTGTGGATTCACGCTGTCTACAAGCTTTTGATAGCTGTCATATTTAATTGACCTATTCACAAATTATGTTTTGGCATATTCTCTATCCTCCTAACGAATCTCATTATGAGACTCCAGTCATTTATAAGTTATCAATCACCCACATAAACACAGATGACAGTCAATTACCATTATAAAAATGTAAATAACAATATGTAAAGAAAGAACAAATTACACTTTAGAAAGATTTGACATATGGTTCTGTCATGTGTACTGTATTGTTTATCCATCATAACTATTTTATATGCTTTCTAACAGCATAATAATCTCACTGTGATTATACTAACAAAAACATTAATGCAATAATAAATAAATCACAATAAATACTCTTCTACTTGCATTTATTTTTAATTCCCTTTATTGATTGTCTGTCTTTTTGTTTGGATTCCCTAAAATCATGTTAAGAGAAAAGATGTACTATCCATGTGTTATTTTAAAACCCTGAGATGTCAACAGTAAATGTTTTGTTTCATTCCATTTGATTTCAATTCACTCGATTTAACACATGCACTATTTTAGTCTCCTGACAGATTACCTTGTCCCACACAGTACACACATCCCATATGTACTACTAAATTAGATCTGAGTAACATAAATGTTTTGTGTGAAAGAACAGAATGGAAAATTGACAGAACTGGACTTCCAGTTATATCTAGTACCATTAAAAAACTCATTAAAAGCCAGCGGCACTTTAGTGGCAATGATTTTACCATCAAGCAAATCCACTGGGTTTTTCTTATTCTAATTCTAAAATCAGAAACATTTAGCTCATTGCTTTGTACTACTTTAGCTAATTAGCGCTGACTAATTTTACACATAGCTGTACATATTTTTTCACAATTAGGCAAAACTGCTTTCTATTTAGAAGAATGCTTCTAGGAAAAGTGCTTGCATTAAGCAAAAAAGCAAAGCAACTCCTACCACAAAGACAACCTTACCAACACGCATTCCCTTCTAGAAGACCTTGTAACTTCTATGTATAGTTCACTCAAAAAATGAAAATTCTGTCATCAATTATTTAGCAAAATTTTGGTAACGGACAACGGTGGTACCGATTTACTTGGATTGGTTTTGTGTCCATATAGTAGAACTAAACAGGTGCCGCTGTTGTTTGGTTATTAACATTTTTTAAATATCTGCTTTTGTGTTCTGAAAAAGAAAGTAAGTCATACAGGTTTGAAACGACAAGAAAGTGAGTAAATGATGACAGAATTTTCATTTTTGGGTGAACTATCACCTTATAGACATTTTTTTTAATAGTTTTTTAGACATCCTCAACCTTAACATACGCAAGACATGCCAGTTTATTGTCTGTCAAACTTTCAGGCGTGCATTGATCATCATTAAGTCTTTGTAAAAGCACACTCTTATTCTGTCAGCATATATCGATATAAAGTTGTGCTATGTTTGGGAAAAGGTGGACACATGGTCAAGGGTCTTTGTGTGGTGAATAGTTTTTCAATACCCCACTAATCGTCCTAATGCAAACAAATGACACGACTTGTCCCTGCTGTCTTATTTTATTTCGAATATACACATACTATTCATTTTGTCAATTTCTTCAAAAGAAGCTAATGCAGGGCTCTTGTTTCCCCAGTTGGTCAATAAATTCCAGTTTACACAGATTATTGTCTTTGCTATCAACCCATAAATAAATTACTTAAATTGTAAAGTGACGTCTCGTGCGTTTGCTTTCTTACCAAAGCAATGCACAATTCTTGCAGCTTGCAAATTGACAAAGATGTTAACGGTGACTTTAAGACAGTTATCTGAAAATACATGACATGTGCTAACCTGAAGGCATAGGGAAAAAAATCACAGCTATAGAAAGTTATTAAAGTAATAAAGGTGATTAAGTTTCTTGTTTATATTTAATATAAGGTCAGTGTTAGACCTAGAGCAGGTGAATATTGAGGATAGTGATCTTTAACACCCACATGTTTTTCCTTAAGTTCCTCAAGCATTGCCAATCTCTGACTCATTGTCTCTTCTGTAGAGCAAAGCTTTTATCAGCTGCACTCGCTGGTGACAATTAGTGTCAGTAGTATGATGTGTGAGGGGGCAGTGGAGGCAAGCAGAGGGATCATGGCCCCTGATTGGGAAGCAGCCTCCGTTCTGAGGCTGAGAGGTGGATTTGAGCCAGACTCTCCATTAGAGAGCTAAGCAAGGTCACTGTGCCCGCCGTTTCCTTTGCCAAGCCGCTTCGGTCCGGGCTCACGCCGAGGTGGAACGGCGGGCCGCCGGCCAGCTCATCTGGGACGCGTCTCCACATACGATGCCAGAGGTCACAAGACCGAACCCAACCGTGCCATTGTCCAAAGCCGACAGCTTTCTGCGGAGTGAGTTATGGGAGGGAGTGTTATGGCATTTAAAGAATCTGTGGATATGAAGCATACTTGCCACTGTGAGAATGGATAAGAGAAAATACCCCGGGAAGTTTAGATGGAAAAGTTTTCATTATGAAGTTGTGAGCAAACAAAATTGCTCAAAGGTGTTTGAGGTAGAGGTACAAAAAATGTGTGAAAAGGCAGAAAGGGCAATGGCATAAATGGACAGAGGGATGGCTTTTCTACCAGCAGAGCAGTGTCAAAGCTCATACAAGCACCTTACCCCGCTGACTCACCAAAGTATCGCTAGAGGGGCTTCAGAGCTGCTGCACAACCTGAGTGATCACCGAACCATGGTGGCCGGGCCAGATTGCCCACAGGCCTGGGGTCCAGAGAGAGAGATGGCATATCGAGACTGGAATCTCATTGAGTCCGAGTTCTCAAAACCCATTGGCAGCATGTTCCAGTGCTCATAACTCCTCCTAATGAATCTTTGTAGCCTTTACACCAGGTGCATGACATTATCCACAGCATACCCTAGTTAAGTGTTAAATAGCAACTGTGAGCAGGGCCAACCCCACCACCACCCAATCACAGGGCCCAAGGCAACACAGTCCTGACCATGAAACAAAACAGTAAGTCATGGAATTAGACCAGTGTTTTTACTTTATGTAGCTTTATTAAAGGGATAGTTCACACAAATCTGCCAAATGCATAAATGTAAATGTAAAATCTGTTTACTCACCCTTCAACGTTGTAGCTGTATTTGTATTACTTAGCCTACTTCTACAAAACACCAAAGATGATATTTTAAACAATGTTGATAATCGAATACCTGTGGTACCCATTGACTTGTATTGGTTTTGTATCTGTGCAATGTAAGTGAACGGATACTGCTGTTATCATTCCAAACCTGTATGACTTTCTTTCTGCAAAATGCAAATGATGATATTTTGAAGAACGTTGGTAAGCAAACAACACTGGCCCCCATTGACTTCGATTGTATGGAAATGAAACCACTGAGACATTTCTCAAAATGGCTTCTTTTCTTTCGCAGAAGAAAATCAATCATTGAACGACATGAGGATGCATAAATTAGTAATTATTAAAAAATGTCAAAAAACTTTTGAGCCCATTATCACTTCAGTCATTTGTTCTACCATAAATATGTAAATATAAGTTGCAAAGAGCTCAAAATATCAAGAAATTATCCTTACGACATTACAATTATTACAAATGAATCTGTCATACAAACACAGATTGAAATCCTTTTTAACTTTTCAAGGGTAAGCTCAATAAAACGAGACGATAAAAAATAAAAAATGTTCCTCCTCTTTTCAAGGCTTCCTTTGTGAGAGATGACAAGTGCACATCCTCTTTTCTGTGTGCATCTCATCCAGAGGAAGACAAATAAAGCGCTGATTGAAGTTGAGAACTTGAAGATGTGACTGACATGTTTGTATAAATGTTTACACATTACTCTCTCTGATTAGTCGAGGCAGCCATGGATGGGGTCCAAAAGCCGGTAACTACACCTGTGTGCATGCGCAAGACTGTGTGTAACTGTGATTTTGAGCAATTTAGTGCATTTCCACCCATTTCAAAGGCCCCGTGCTGCTGCTGTCATAAAAGATTAAAAAGGATGCATCACAAAGGCATCGAGTCTCACTTCAGAGCGGTTTACAGAAATAACAACTTTAAATTTAGAGTATCCTACATTCATAATTTCAAACGCTCACCCATTAAATATTTAGCGTGACTAAAGGGAAGCAAGGTTGATGTGGATGTTTTGACATGCGTCTCTGTAACTTGGTTATTTGAGGACGGTAGATTTAGTCTGTGACAGCGTGTGACATCAGAAGACGTTGTGCACAGACAGATCTGTTTTGGTTTGCCTGCTCTGAGAGCTGAGTCACGAATATGTTTGTATTGAGTTAGTGCATCTGTGGTTTTTGTTTTGCTGTTTGATGTGACTGCTGAGTAACACTTGGTCCGATTTCATTTTCAGTGAAAAACGCTAAATGTTTTTGACACTTATTTTTTGATATGCCCTCAGAAATAGATGGCAGAAACGAGTAGGAGGATAAACAGTACTGCGGGAGATATTGCAGGAATCATTGGAAATAAAGCTGAGTATCATATTTGCACTGCTTAACAGATGTATTAGATCACCACCAGATTTAAAGGTTTTATGTTTCTGAAATGTTTAATCCAGCAGTATGTGTAGGCTCTTTAGTCACAGTATTTGTAATGCTAAAATAATTGTTGTTATAAATAAATTTTCCACATTTAATGGCTTACGTTTTATAAATAACTTTTGAATATTACACTGGATAAGTTTGATGTGCTGGCTCGAATTTGGGTATAAAAAAGTGAATAAAGACTTAAAGTTGTTTCAATTTGTTACTTGCCTACAAATTTTTGTTGTTGTTGACAGATTCCTATAATAATAGATTTGGTTCATCCCAAAATAAAAATTCTGTGATCATTTAACCTGATCCTAATGCAGAACACAAAAGAAGATATTTTGAAGAATGTCAATACCCATTAACTTGCATTGGTATTATGTCCATTCAATACAAGTGAAAGGGTGCAGCCATTGTTAGGCTTCAAAATATCTTTTGTGTTCTGCAGAAGAAAGAAAATCACATTTGAAATGACAGGAAAGTGAGTAAACTTTTATTTTGGGGTGAACTATCCCTGTATGTAGCACTGCATGTAGAATTGTGTAAAGAAACAGTTAATAGCTGCAACATTGAATGAATACACCCCAGTGAGATTTTTTACAATTGTAGATAAACATAATTTCTTATGTGTTGCAGGATTTCCAAAACCCTTCCAAGTAACCAGCTAGCGCTGGTTATGTGAAATGACTTCACGTCCATGGCTGTGACATTGAATTATTAAGTCCTTCTCTAGGGATAACCGGCTGTCGTTATAGTTCTCTCTGTAGCGGCTACAGATAAGCGCGGCTGATTCTTTTTGAGTTTGCAGTGCTTTGGGTGCACGGTGGCGCAGGGAATTCGCTTCAACGACTGCAGTCAGAGATAAGAGACAGAAAAGGATATGTAGATGTTCTTTGCTGGGAAAGGATGCGGAAGAAAAGGTAGGCAGAGTGATTCTACATTTCACTCTCCACCAACAGTGTGGCCTGCATAACGATAACTTTCTCAAAGTGAACAAAGGCATCAAAAGGATTGAGAAAGGCAAGGATTATTTCAATACTAGGTGTATTAAGAGTCCTGGTGCCTTTCCATCCCTAATGTCATTTGGGGGGGGGGAGAAAGCAACTCTGCTCAGTTTTAGCCTGCTGAAAAGCATGTATACACAATGGAATCTGCAGTGTTAAACAGCGGCTGACTAAGAGGCTGAGATAAAAAGGCAGTCGTTCATTCAAGCTAAGCCAGAATTAGCTCGTGTCAAACAAGAAAGGCTGGGAGAAAGTGATACGACGAGCTCTAAATTCTAGTTATGTCACAGGTTTATCTTGAACATGCAGTTCCTGAATTCTTAGTATGGCATGTTTCATTCAATATCCCGTACCTGACCGGCATTAGTTCCTTTTGGGTGGATTTTTCAAATCGTATTTCATGGAAACTTTACCGGAATTATTCTTAGGTCTACCATGCTGAAATGACAAATTGCTTATCTGTCAGCGATAAGTCCATATTTAAAATCCATAAAATCAATAATGCATTTAAAATCAATAAAGCATTAATGAAGATCCGTCTGTCGGTAAACACATAATTAGATGCTGTGCAAACAAACAAATCAATTACAACCGAAGTGGAATATCAATTGATTTACGAGAATCATTTCAAGAGGTGAACAGAGGAAATTCAACATATATCTCATCTGCTTTCATTACTGTCCCAAACGTCGGTCCCCCACAAGGTTGCCACCAGTACGGGACGTTGCGTTCTGACCTCCTGTTAAACGGCGGGTTGTCCTTGGCGAGGGTGTGTACAGGACACGGATGCATAAAGTTTATTAAAAGCGAACCGCGAAATCCTGAAGGTTAATTTAACTCTTCTTAAGCATCCGTCTGTGGGGGCTTTATTAGGGTGACATGCTGGACGCAAGAGAGGACAAGATTAACATTGTAGAGGAGACATATTTCCGTTCAAAGCGTCCATCTATACTCACAACGACACGGGCGTCGCTGGCGCACATACGCATGCAACATCTGGAGCAGACTAGTCAAATCTCATAATGGGCAAGGACAGCCCAATGGCAGTGGGAGGCAGCCAACAAGGGACTTGGTTTTTTCATCACGCTTTTAATTAAACTCGTATCCCATTCGTATCTGTCTTGATATCCTTGGCTGAAAACAATTACAAGTGAAATATTTGATTGTGGTCACACTCCACGCACATATTTAGCATTATACAGCTTGCGAACACGATCCGACTTCTGAGCTTTATGTGCGAGAGGATTCTTTTTGTTAATCAACATTGTCATTGCATCTCATTACCGACAGAAAAGCATTTCCGTTGGTGGCTTATAGAAGTTTATTCCCATAATCAAACAGCTTGGCAATCAAACAGTCCCTAAATGAATGTTACCATTTCAGCTCCACTGCTTTAATGCATTGATACCAGAGTTAATCACATTTTGCTTTCTCATGGTTGTAATTTATGCACTAATAAAAAAAAATGTAATTAATGACCATTTAATGACTCGTACCGTGTTATGTTTGTATATAATGGCAAAGACGTCAGCAAGCAAATGGCCATTCGGATTCCCTTACATCAAACCACAATTTTAGGTATAAAGGTTTTAAATAACGTTGGTATTTTTCTATTCTTTTTTTTCTCTAGATGCACAGCATTGTTCATTGAAACCTGGCCAGAGGGATCAATAGACTTTGTTCCTTGTATCTGTGTAATAGAAGAGAAGTCCCTTATGCCTGATGGAGGAAGGGGAGAGGCCCTGTTCTCATGTATTGATCCTGTAGCACAGATTGAAGGCAAAGCAAGGGCAACTCCCAGGTTTCTGTCTCTCATCTTCTTTCTCTCTCACACATGTACAACACAAGGGTAGGGCATCACCAGCGAAGTGCGGTGGGAGACCAGGCATGTAAACTCCTGAAATGTTGAGAAGAGATAAAGGTGCTTTGTTTCTATTACGGGTGCATTCTAAAGATAGAACAGGGATTATGAAGAGATGGGAAACAAAAAAAGGGCACAGGTACGCATTTATCTACTGTAGGCTTTATCTCGACACCTGTGTACTTGTGTAGTGTGGGAACGAAACTCCCTAGTGAAATACGGCACTGATTTATATTACACTAGTAGAAATTCTGCTTTAGGTCTTATCATCACACTCCACATGCTGTACCAAATAATAGTAATGTTAAAGAAAATACTTCAAAAACGTATGCTATATGGACAAAAATATTGGGATGCCCCCTTCTAAAAAAATGTTGTCTATTACCTTTAAGCACCTTTATTTTTAAGAGTGTAGGCATGTGCATTCGATGAAACCGCCTATAGTGCATTTGACCAAAACATGACAGCACACACACTTCATGACACACAGCAGTAAATATGTCCTAGCTTGCACCGAAAGATGTTGCTGATGCTTCAAAGTGCCAAAATAAATCCCTGTTCATGTGGCTAAAGGTTAGTCTTTGATCTCCAGAGAGGCTGAGGATTAGTATTTCTCACATTTAAGAAAAGTAAAGACAGATGGAAAAAGACTGGGCATGTGCTTCTCGTCTTAGTAAGGTAATAAAGACAGAATAAAAATGATCTGCGTTTTGGTGTAATAAAGTTGTAATGGACTTGCTCTCTCCAGGAGACACAAGAAAAATAGATTGACGTCCCACAGAGAAAAGTCTCCCCCGATGGGGTTTCCCCTGGGACAGCGTGCACACGTTCATACAACCTCCGTCTGCCAGCGTAGTCATCTATCATTCTACGTTCTACTGTGCGGCCGGCTCTTTTGCAAATGGAAAAGAACCTGCCACCACGACCTGCATAAAGATTTCTGATTAGCATCAGCCTCCTATCTTATGTTCAATATGCCTGATGGTGGAAGTAGTTTTGTTCGGTTGAGCTTATGAGCTCTCTGAGGTAAAAGTGAGTTTGTTTCAGACTGGACTGCAGGTGTTTATCTAAAATCAGTTCATTATGAATGGGATACGTTGTCGGCTAATATGTATGGGATGAGGGGCTGATGCTTGATCCTCCTCTGAGATATTTGATATATATTGGACAGACATATGAATCTACAGATGTTATTACATGAAACCTGTTATCCATCCAATATATCTAAACAGAACAAGGCTTTTACACTCCACCCTTCTTCCCTTAGCAACACATCACCCTCCACGTGGTACAGGGGTAATTCTGATGCTCATTAAAGTAAAAAAAAATAGAGAAAAGAATCACCCTGACTTAATTAATACGAAAGTACCTCTTTTGTTTAGAGTTGGTAACACGCTCAGAGCAGTCAGCCAGAACAGCCAAAGACATGTACATCCCATCAGACCCTTCCACGATACAGGTAGCATTGTAACTATTAAAACGCATATGGAATAAGATTAAGTACTACCTAGATGAAATGTGACACAGTGTAATGAAAAAAGAGACAGAGAGAACGAGAGACGGAGAGAGAGAGAGGTATATATATTCACTAACTATTAATCATTTAACGCCACCATAATAACACATTTATCAGATGACTGCGAAAATCAAAGAAGTTATGAAATATTAAAGTCGCAAGACCAACATTACACAGCCGAGTTATAAATCATAACAATAATGAATAATTTACATATGTGCATATCATTCCTCTGATCTTTTTGGCCCACTGTAGATTGATCGCTCAAAGTACAGGAATCGATCTCGATAAAGCATGATCGATTGAGCTCTGTATGTCACAAAATTTAATTTTTGATGGAATTCTAAATATCGTGCTCTGTCCAGCATTCACTTTGATTATTCCAATAATAGTGTGTATAAAAAATCAAAACAAATAATATTCTATGTTGTCTCCATGTTTTTTTTTTGCTTGTGCTCCTTTAAACAAATGCAAACTTTTCCATTCGTTCATTTGGTCTTGATTGAGGGCTCCAGGAGCAGCGAGATCGATCGCTCACAGTGAATACCAGACTGACAGGGGTAAATTGGGTTCTCTTGTTTAAGTTAACAGAGGACCTCAAAGTGATTTTTACTTCAGGGCTTTTGGCCCTAACAAAGTGAAACATTCTCCGACAGACCACCGTCTGAGGAATTACCCTGTTGAATAAATAAGTGCTTACAGGAGAACGGACGAGATGTGATCATTTTTCAATCTGAAAAAACAAAAGGTTGAGCTCCGCTTTTTGTAAACACAACAAGTGGTTATCGTGACTATTAAGACTCAGCCTTTCAATATTAACGTTTGGGATGATTCAATCTTTTAATGTGTGACCTCTAAAACGCCCTGTTATGCTGAATCAGCAGTAATTACAGCTGACTATCGACGGCTAAGGTACAGATCCAGACCCAGCATCACATCTCGATGTATACGTTTTTTAAAAATAAGACTGAGCAATCAATCGTCGGCATCAATACCCCTTAGCATTGCTTTAACTGTGCGCGTCTGCCAGCTAATGAAATCTGTGCAAAGCTCCTCCAGCTATCGATCGGAGGGAGCTCTAATTTGCCGCTTGAGATCGGCAGCTCCGTCTCTACCTTTCTCTCTCTCTCGCTTAACCTCTTCTCCCACTCTCTTACATGGCAGATAACTGCTGAGCACACTTGCCTTGAGCAGCATATCAAGCTAGGGTGCAGGAGTTTGTAAAAATATTTAGTCATACGTTTAACAAAGTATTTAAGATCTATCAGACTTGTAGGTGAGTGTCAAAATGAATCGGCGACATACCGTGCGCTATTAAAAAATACTATTACAAAAAAGAATAATAAACGTATCCCCTAAGCTATTGCTAAAGACATGCAAAGATTACAACAGCATGCGGCTCATGAACAAAATAACCCTCAAGGTGGATGCTTTCAATATTGTCCTGCTGCTAAATATGTAATGTGGAAAAACAGAAGATCTGTAATGTTAGTTACAGTATGTCGCTGTAGATGAGTCACAATTTAAGACTGTGTTTTCCATTGAAGGAATAATTCATGACAGTCAGACGAATGCCTTCTCAGATATAACTGCTTATCATAAATAAGTAAATAAATGATATATAAATAATTCAAATAAAGCATTTTGTGGAATGCTGTTGTTCTTTCAGAACAACCGCATTCAATATTTAACATCAATTCGCTTTTTTTCCTGTCTTTCTTTGGTCTTTCTAGGCTTCTTGGCTGAGAAAAGCTGGAGGATTTTGGTCAATGAGGCTTGCAGTAATACCTTTCTCTCACTTTCAAGGAGAGATCCAACAGTCTGGATCACAAGGGATTAGTCTATGGGGAAATGTTCCTAAATACTGCCAAGCAAAACTGCATTAGAATGCACGGTCGACTCTAATTAAGGTGGTTTCTAAAGCATTATGTGGTGCAGCTGAGCAAGCCAAATGCAAGATGGTGACACGAGGCTATTGCCAGTTGCTCTACAATGAAGACAAACCTCTCCTTCTGTCTGTAGCTGGCAAACCCGGTGATGTACTGCTCTTCTGACCACAGACACTATCACAGCACCATTAGTGGATGTTTTAACCACAGATTTCTTGCAATCATATTGTACTATTATCCCCACTCTAGAGTAAAAGAAGAGAGTTGTTTGTGTGTTGCTGCATTGGATTGGAAGCCCTTGGAGAGCAAAAACATGTTAGAGAATAAATGTTTGGGAGGTTCGACAAATAAAATAACAAAACAGCCTGGCAGAAAAGAACACTGAGCAATTTAATATCACAATAATGTTAAAGATTTTAACACACAGCCTAGTCTAGTTACTGTTTGGCCAATATTGAAATGGTGTTATGCCATATAAGCACAGGTGGCCTAAGGGTGGACCAATGTGTTGGCATCATCAATTATTTAAACCTACTTAAATCTGAATACTAAATGTGATGCTGAACATACAGAACTAAGCAGAGCATCAAGTCACTATCAGCAATGTGAAAACATTGGATGTTAGATACAAATACTTTACTAAATAAATCTTTCCACTGGTCGACATAAACATTTCACATTTCTTATTAAGAAATTGTCTGACAACATACATACACGAAAGCCCCAGGTTTTTTTATCCGTGGAATGGGATATCCAATACTTCATTTCAGTATTGGCCAACACACCTGTCTGATCTTTCACCTTCACTGCACATTTACAAAATACAAGAACAGAAAAGAGAATTATTTTAATAACTACCAGTACAGATGACAGGTGTAAAACTCACCCCCCTCTGCCTCCTGCTGGGACATGTGTGTGATATTCCTAGGCCATGCTAATGATGTCTAATCGTGGCTTCAAGCTCTCAGCCACCATTCTCCATTAATAAGCGGCTAGAGACTGGTGGACAAAGGCTACAGATGTAACAGACAATCCTTAAGTAAAGGATTCATGAATAAGAACACCTGTAGCTCAACTGGAAAAGCATACACAAGGTGGTGGGTTCAATTCCCAGAGATGAGAAAAATAAATTGTAAAAATACTAATAGTATGTATGGAGCAAGTGTGTGTGTATGTGTTTTATACTGTACTATTCATAATATTATTCCTGTTATGGTGATAACAGCCCAACAGTACAATAAAAAAAAAAAGGTAAACGTCTCAAGGTCACACACAGAGCTATGTCCACTGACACACAGTATTGATATCCAGATCGATAAGAAGGACTTGTCAAAGATGTAAGCCTGAATACATACCATGACATAGAGTGAATGAAAGCAGACATCACTGTGTAACAAGAGGGCCGCATTTTGCAAGCTGCCTGCTGAACAAGCAGATTAAACAGATCGGTGTCCAACACAATCAAGTTTTCTGATGTTTTAGTACGCATGACTGATGCATTCTGTCACCATTCCAATCATTTATCAAATTAACTTCGAAATTATTTTAACATTGAATTTGGATCCGAATCATTCCCCAAACAATAAATGTTTCACAGGGATATGATGATTCTCCTCAAGAGCACAGGAAGGTCATTGTTAAAGTGATAGTTCGCCCAAAAATGTAAATTCTGTCATTATTTACTCACCCTCTTGTCATTTCAAACCTCTATGGCGACTTCTCCGCAAAATATAAAAAAGCTTAAAAAAGTTGGTAACTGAACAGCAGAGGAACACCAATCACTTCTATTGTATGGACACAAAACCAATGCAAGTGAATGGGTGTCAGTTAACAACATTCTTCAGAATGAAGCTGAATACTGTACTTTATTCAGAAAGGCAAGAAGAAACAAATTCTACCAAATAACAAAAACCATTATTAACAGACACAATATAACGTTTGCTTAATGAAAAAATGTGAAAAAACACATATTTTTCGACGAATGTGCCACTTTGGTCATAAAAACACTTAAATTCAGCCCCATGACCTAAAGTAACAGCAGGTGTCCAAAACCCAGTGAAAAAAATCTTTCACAAGACCGGAATCACTCACAATGATGCTGAAGAGAGCACCATATGAATGCACTCAAAAACCTGATGCAGGTAGAGTTCTTTGTAAAAGAGAGAGAGGTAGAGCGAATAAACTAGAGAGAGTGAAATAAATTGGGAAGATTGCAAAATGCCGGTCTAATGAGGCTACCAAGACAGCCATTACAGGTGACTTGTTATCCATCACAAGTGACACAGACCTGCCAAGAGTTCCTTCTCTCTCACCGCAACACCCTCGAGAGCTCCAGGCTCAATCACACGTGACCTCACCTCCTAAACGTCTTCTTTTTTCTTTACCTCCCTGTTCATTCCTTGATCACCATCCCAACCAAGCGCTGTGCTGGCTGTGGCACGGCAGCTGTTGTTTAGTGATAGATCAGTGAAGCAAGAAATGATGCGGAGCTGAAAAATAGATCTTGAGGCCGCTCTGCATCCTTGTTCTCTCTCCCTTTTGTTCTGCATTAGTGACGGAACCTCTGGGATTCATTTGGTGGTAATCATTAGTTACTAAGGGGCACCGTGATGAAGTTACCTTTGAAAGGACTGTAAATGAGGAGAAAATTATTTCCGCTCATATTGCCATTGATAAACTGTCATCAAGAGGAGATGAATGTCTTTCAAATGAAAGGGCTTAATTTGTTCCGTGAAATACCTTTGTTTGCTGCTCCTTTTGTCTGGATCGATTCTGCACGTGTAGTCAATATTATTTTGAAAATGCAGCGTGCATGTGCGCGTTTGCTTTTAGGTGTTTTAAATTATATTGATTTTTGTCATGACCCAGACCCATAGGAAAATATCTCTTTAATATCAGCTTCATCTTGACAGTAAAAAGATTATGAATCCTAATGTATCCAAAATTATTTTCAGAAAATCATAGGCCAAAGGCTACTACTTAAAATAAATATAACTGAGAACTCCATTATGTCTCATGAGCTATAAAGCAGCAAGCACTGAACAATAAAGCTCTCTCCGGAGACGTAATCTCCTATCTGAATTTCCAAGAGAAACTCAACAGAAAATTTAACACAGCACTAAAAGATCAAACCTTTACATCTGCACGTCACCCTCGGTGTTGACGTGTCTCGCGACCCGTGGCTAAAGTTTTGTTAGCATGTGGCCAGATGCGAGGCTCTTTGCATTGGTTTGACAACTGTGTCTCTAATGTCCTCCAAATGCCTCCCCTCAGGTGTCAGCACACCTGCCTGTGTGCAGCAGGGAGTCACTCTGACACCCCCCACAGAGCACCTCAATCACTCAGCCCTATGGGAGTTCACCTTCCACCGTAAGTCACTATCCATGAGCAAGACAAAAACACATATCTGCAACATATCTGACAGCTATAAAACACAAATTTCACTCACGTCACATTTCTGTAGTCAAACTGTTTGAACGTACAGCTCACCTGAAAATAAAAAGCTGTCATCATTTACTAACCTTTGTCAGTCCAAGCCCATGGGCTGTTATTTTGTTCTGGGGAAGAAAAAAATAATAAGAATATTTGCTTTATTCCGTAGTCAGCCCTTCTGTCAAGGTTCAAAAGGGCCACAATGTATCAAATATCAAAGAAAGTACATGTAAGAGTGATTTCATTTACAATGAAAAACACACTGAACTTAGGGAAAAGAAAATCATCATTTGCTAGACATTAATCACACCTCAAAGTTTTTTTGTTTTCCTCTGTAACCTTTTAAATGTCACTATTCCTTCAGTGGAACACTTAAGTTTACTTCAAAAATAAAAAAGTACTTTATTAATGACAAACTATTTATCACTGGGAAGGTTTTAGCCTCTAGAATACACATTTATTACGATATAAACTATGCAGAAAAAAGTAATTGGTCCAAAACAACTCTCTCATAATTACGAAGTATGTTTTTGATTGGCATTAATTTTGTTGCCTTAGAATTATAAGGTTCTGTCTGACATTTTGGTCAAAATTGAGTTATTCATATATTCTTGTTCTGTGACAACTTATTTACATTATGCCATGTTTGTTTGTTTTTTAAGAAAACAAAACAGTTCTATCAACAAAATTGATTTATAATTTAGTTCTAGAAGGTTCTATCTGCGAGCCATTCAGCACTTTGAATGCATGCAAGAGGACCAATAAGGATCAGCTTTCTTTGTCATGTGGCCAGGTTCCTCAGTGACAGTGGGAAATATCTGAGGAAACCATAAAACCCAAAACATTGTTTTAAAGAAACCTCAAGGTTGACTGTTTTATTGATAATCTTGTCAAGAAAAGCAGCTCAAACTACAGTATATTTTGTAGGAGATTATTTTTTTATATTTATAAACACAACACTAGCCAGTAGTGCTAACATCCTAATTCCTGTGTTTACATACACTCTCATAATGAGATTAATGCCTTAAATCTTATATTGTATAATTTTTACAATGTGTTATTTCAGCTATAGTCACCACTAGAAAGTGATTTTACCTGTCCCACCTTCTGTAGATAAAACATTTAGAAACAACAATTAGCACAGTCTTTTATGCTTAACTTGAGCAAGACAAAGCGTCCTAAAATATGAAAAAAGTGTCATAAAAACCATGTAAATGTCACTTTTTTTACACATTATTACAACATTTTTTTCATATCAGTTGTTTGTATTGCTTGAAAATGTATTGCTTTAATAAATGTTTTGCAGATAGAACCTTAGATAATTCAAAGCAGAAAGTGATGTTTCAGAATTAGAATGTTCTATCGGCGTTTGACCTGTTCCTAAAAACTCAATTTACAAATTTCTGAAAATGTTGATATTGTACATTTAGAATACATTCGGGGTTTCTGTCTTCTTCACGTATGAAAGAGATGTGTTCCTCATATAATTTTTGCTATATGAAATGCAAAAACTTTGAAACTCAATATCTCAAAACTACTCAGAACACAGACATAACCTTTTAATTCAAAGGTGAAGATTTGTCTTCTTTCATAAGGGTCCAACTATAGGTCTGTATTTCAAAGCATTCATAAATTCTAACTTTTTAAGTTAATTTTCATGATAAATTCTGTAACAGTTTAAAGGTCTTATTTCTTAGAGAATATTGTAGTGTTTAAGTGACTTATCTGTGCTTTTTTATTCATGTGCCCTCATAATCTTTAATCAAAACATTGACCTCCTCCCCCTTGAAACAACTTCCGGTCACAATGAATGGTGCAATCCAGGGCGGAGCTTTCTTCATGGGAGGGTGCCGAT
The DNA here is from genome assembly GCA_026939265.1 of Oreonectes daqikongensis. Lineage (NCBI taxonomy): Eukaryota > Metazoa > Chordata > Actinopteri > Cypriniformes > Nemacheilidae > Oreonectes > Oreonectes daqikongensis. The sequence continues at coordinate 2,846,465 of JAOTQM010000343.1, read as the reverse complement.
GTCGAGTCCGGTGGGAAATAATCCTCCAACGATCTAATCTGTTCTCGATGTAGGAAATCAAGTTCCACTCTACACACACACACACACACACATATGTGTGTGTGTGTGTGCGTGTGTGTGTGTGCGTGTGTGTGTGTGTGTGTGTGTGTGTGTGTGGTGTGTGTGTATATATATGCAATTTCCCATTTTTTGCATTTCTTGGAATGTCTTGATATCTTGGCATCCTCCGTCAGTCAAGCAGTGTTCAAATTGAAATACTCAGTCCAAAGTGCTTCCTGCTCCAAGCTGCATGCTTCTCTCGCTCACCAGGGTGGTACGACACAGAGTATGATCCAAACCTTTTATGATTTTGTGTGGCCACGCAGCCATGAGGCCTGTGGTGTGAGATTGCTTTTGTAGTGACACAGAGGGAGAGAAAATGAGCTGGAGGTGGACTCTGCTGTTTACACTGCCAATCTATTCTGGCTGAAGAAGAACTCTGACCCCCCAACCAATTTCTAATGGGTTTTGTGAGTCACGAGCAAACACACAGCTGGGGTCCAAACAAACTTCAGTTTGTCTGACTCTCACATGTCTCTATCGCTATTTCTCTCTTGTGCATGCCTCTTTTTTCTGCATCTATCCTAGACTTTTTGTTTTTTTAATTTTACCCTGTTTATTGTTTTCTAGGGGTGTCTTGCTTATTAGTCTGGTAAAACCCTGAAGTCTTTGTGTATTTATAGTGCCTGTGTATTTATAGCTCAGAAGTTTACCTCGTTCTTTGTCTTGTCTAGACTTTTTGCTGGTGGGTTTTGTTTAAGTTCTTTATTTTCCTGTTATATGGTCTCTTAAATTCCAGTACCTGTTTTTTTTAACTTTATAGTTGCATTTAGATCTTTAATCCTTTGCTCTCTTTCACCCAACGTGCTGATACTGCCCAACTCTACTGTATATGTGGCCCAATCTCACAGTATAGCTTTCTAAAGCCAGATTCATAAAGCATTCAATGTACAACTCTGTACATTCAAATGTGAATCTCAATACCATTTAATGTAATTCTCAGTTTTAAAAAACCATACATGTTATGTGCTTTATTTTAGAGATGCTGTGTGTAATATTTAGGAGGATCTATTGACAGAAAGCAATATCAAAAACATAACTGTCTTGTATAAGGTCTTAGGTGTATAAATACCTTAAATAATGGACGCTATGTGCTATTTCTAACTACTTACACTGCGGATCCCCTTACATGGAATTCACCATGTTGTTTCTACAGTATCCCTAAAAGGAAAACAGCTCTACAGCTTGTGTTTTGTAAATACGTTATCTGCTTTAGCAAATAAAAAAAACGACATCTTAGTCCTGTATCAGCCACCGCAGTGCTTTAAAACGGAGGGGTGAGCGGTGGAGTGTGCCGTTGGTTGCAATTCGCAACCTCACCACTAGATGTCTCCCATTGCTCCTTTAAATATACTGAATGACATTTTTTGGCAAGAGTTTTTGAGTTTTTTTAAGAGTTATTTTTACAAAGAGTAATGCAATGGTTAGGATGACAATATGTGCAAAGCTCAAAATATTAAATTTAACTGATACTATGTAATGATTAATAAAAATATGCAAAACTAAACAATGCCAACAAAGTAAAAAGGCTGATAAATCTACTGCTTTAAGTTCTATTCTGTAAATGGTCAAGGTTATGGCTTATGCTCAGGGAAGCTGATCAAAATAAAAAGAAAACCCTCTAGTGTATAATGGAAGATATGCTAAAGTGAACAAGAGAGGGAGAAAGTCTTTCCTTAAAGCGCTGTTATTGGTCGCTCTCATCAATCTCTGTCCCCTGTTGTACTGTTAATGCTCCACTTAGAGGAGGCTGGAGGCTATGTACTTCATTGCCTAAGCCTATTCCTTTGAGTTTAGATAATGTAAAATGAGGTTGACTGTGAATTTCTATATCCCTTACACTATGTAACACTATTATAAATTCAGTGCCACTTTTCCTACAATGTAACAGAATATGACAGACAGACAAATGCAGGCAGACAGACAGATACATAGACAGACAGAGTAATGCACTACATTTATGCCATTAATATTTCTATCCTACTGTTTGACACATCTCAAAATTTTCACTGATATGTGGAGCATATGAGATTGGATGTGTTGTGTCGTACGAGGCTACAAGCAGTTGTTAAAATACCACTGGATGCCAGGAGACTGCCAAGACCCCTCCAGGCAGCTTCTTGCTCATACCACAACATTTTTGCGAAAACAAATTTTGCACGTAATGCAACATGTTAAAATGTGCTTTGAGGCAGGGTTATTTTAAGAGTTTTCGTCCACCGAATGTGTGAAATCCATATTTTAGGTTGAATGTCACAAAATGATTATCAAGAGATTGCACTCTGCTCTAAATGACAAAGCATCAGTAAATATTTTCCAAAAGAAAAAAAATCTTTACAGATTAGTAAGGTTAGAGAACAGTACAGCAGGCGTCCCCATGAAACCTCACATCAAATCATTAGCTGGGAATTCCAACATGATAGCAGAATGCCTCTGAAGTTCTGCCAGTAGGCTGCCTTGGGCAGTGAAAACAAAAGAGGACAGAAAAACCTGATGTGCATATTAAAGTTTTAGAATGCGGCTAAGAGATAAAACATTTTCAAAATAAGTATTTGTTAGAGTTGCACATTTTATAAACACCCTAAAGTTAGATTTTTAGCACATTTTCTTCGCAAAAGAAATTGTTTCTTTTTAGGTAACATGACACTTTGGTTCACTTCATTTGGCAAACATACTTGTTCCCAATTGCTGAAACAAAATCCCAATTTATTGCAGAATATACGATTTGCAAACAAAGACCCTAGAACAACTTTGAGATCCGCCCTTGCTTAGCACAAACACAACCTCAGCTGCTAACTGCTACAATGCATTTATGTACTTTGCCATGTCACTGTGGTACAAGAAAAACATCACATCAACATCATAATACTATAACTTATACTATTTTTGATAAATATCAGAGTAGAAGTTTGGCACATTATTTTACAGAAAACACTGTACAGTAACACAACATTTGTCACTAAACCAAACTTGAAGGTGAAACTTCAGGGTCCAACTATACAATAGAAACAAACCAAATTAAGGAAGCTATATCTTTTCTCAGAATTTAATAAAGAAAGCATGCTCACTTAAATTGGAAAAACAAATATTGTTGTCCAGATGCAGTTTACACATTAAGCATAAAGCTATGCACAGTGTGTGACCAACCATCATTTCAAGTCTCAAGGTTTAATAAACAATGTGGTTTCATTTTCATGGTATCCCTTGAAAATCAGTTTTAAGATTAGAATGTCATGGTTGGGACCGTGGATGGATGGCACCCATACAAATATTTGTTCTGGTACTTGTATGCCATTATGCTGCACATCACCCTGCCTGTGTCAATGTTTGTACTGAATTTTATTATTTTAAGTTGAAGTATGGTATTTTATTAGTATTTTATAGTATAATATTAATCCACTCACCTTTGGAAAACATCTTAAAATAATTATTACATTTATAATAATAATAAGCTTCATAAGAGAAAATAACAATTATTTATACAACCAGAACAGTGGATTAAAAATTATTTGTTTGGGGGGTCTAATCCATCTACTATAAAGAACCAAAATTAAGTATCCATAACAACATTTAAAAAAATGTTTTTCTAAAAAATGACATATCTGTCTCACTCCCTTCTTCAGAAAAAAATACTTTCCTTTCTGTAGATCCCATATAGCAGTGACATTCTCAATTATGCTCCATAGGCGCTCAAATTCATTTCAGAGATGATATCCGGTAGTGAGCAAGAGACACTTGGAGACTGCTGACCCAAGTCATCTATTCTATTTAGTTAAATCCCACAGAAGCAAATACTGACGTGAATGCAGGTGTGAGAACTTCAAATAACACCTAAAATGTCCAAGATTGTGTTCCATCTACACTTCAGTAATTGATGGCTTTGGTGGAAGGTAATAAAGCGCTAGACGGACAAACGTGTATTCATATCTGCAGATTTCAGAGTGCGCTTCCCATTCACTGTTTTCTTCAGGCTCCTCCAAAGACCCCCCTGTCGAAAGAGAAGTATGTCCTTGGCGAGTCCGCAGCTGCGGACTCATTCTTTACCATGAGAAGAAGTGAAGATAACAGCACTTGGGCTTCATTCTCCCCCAGGCTCAAGTAGGGATGTCAGTGTAGCCTACAATGTGCCCCCTCAAGACACTGTGGCGGGCTGATAGTAAGCATGGCCCTTGGTCAAACTCACCAGCCAATTAAGGCATTCTGATCTTTCATTGAAAAGCATGTCTCTGCCTGAAGGATGGAAAATGTAACAACAAATCTGGACTGTTTCCTGAGCTGTTGCAGTCCGCGCTGTAATGAAAGCGACACACATTTGATTCAACAGCCAATTGACCTTAACAGGTTACATAACCAGCTTACTGATTTAGCTAAATTCCAAAATGGTCTACCCACATTTAGCCAATGGACAGCAAAATAAAGTGCATGCCCACCTATTTTTGTTTCAGAATAAAAGCATTTTTACGGTCATCAAAATACGGTCATCTTATTACAAAGATTTATTACAAAGACTTTGCTCATTACATTGCTTTCAAGGCAGCATTTTATTATTTAGTCATATTTTATCAAATTATTGTTCTTTATCATTTTTATGATCTGTAAAATCTCAAATTCCAAACTCTCTCATGGACTCAAAATGTTCTTCACAATGCCAAGAGAAGAACCTGTTTTGTCTAAATGGTTTCATAAAGAACCTTTAACATCCAAATGTTTCACTAATTGTTCTTTGTGGCCAAAAAAGGTTCTTTAGATTATAAAAAGGTAAGAAAGAGGTGGTTCTTTAAAGAACCTTTGACTGAATGTTCTTTGTGGGACCAAAAAATATTCTTTAAAGAACCATCTCTTTCTTCCCTTTTTATAAACTGAAGAACCTTTTTGCCACAAAGAACCTTTTGTGAAACAGAAAGGTTCTTCGGATGTTAAAAGTTCTTTATGGAACCATTTAGACAAAAAACATTTATTTTTAAGAGCATGACAAAAACCTTTTAAGCACCTTTATGTTAAACAGAGTAAACATTAAATGTGCAGCATTTACAATGTAAAGACACCATCTTTTTAGAACACATTTGCATTCTGAATTGTGATTGGTCTTCTCTTCCTTGTATTTATTTATCTATTTATAGCCAGTGTAAAGGCAGCTGTGACTGACAGCGATTCTTGTGTGCAGCCGGCTGAAACAAAGACATTTGCTCAGTGTCATGACAACTGAAAATCAACTCTGATGCAGCATTTCATCTACATAGAACCAAAGACTAAAACCTAAGCTTAGTTTATACTTGAGCGTTATCTTGTATTGCATTGAATGCAGTGCAGTGTATTCAATCACTGTTAAATACAAAAACCATCTTTTAGCAGTCACAAATCTTTAACTTAGAAATTAATTTAAATGTATTTTCTTTCAGGTTTTCTGTAGAGTGCTATGAACACATAAGCCCACCTCATCTGATCTGAACTGAACTGAACTGAAGTGTATGCAAGCGTGTAACATGAAAACAGCTTTACTGACTATAATGGGACTGTTCTAGTTTTGTTGTGTTGTTTGCAGACACTGTGTAAGACAAAAATATGTGTCTATTATATTACAGTCATTAATAAGAATAACAGTAAAGCCATGTTGCACTGATAGAAAACAATAGAAAAGACAATAGAAAAGAATAAAGAGGGTGATAAGGAGTAGAAACAGAATGGACGAGAGGCTAAAAATGATGAACGCACTGTACAAGAAAAAGAAGACATGAGTTAGGAAAGACGAGACAAGATGAAAAAGAGAAAAATGTTTTTGGAGATGATGGAAATGTTGGGGAGGAACAGGATATAATATGCAAAATGCATCAAGTCAGTGAGAAATACAACTGATCTAAATGTCAAATCACCTTTGTCCCTAGACAAACACACATACAGGACAACACATGTCTCTGAGTTGTGACATCTCATTTAAGATACATCTTCGGTATTATGGGGAGGTTGGGCCAGTTTTTACACTACACTACACTACACTACACTACATCAGTGCTACTGGTCCCATGGCCTTTCGTACAATTGCAAAATCCATGTCATTAACAAAAATGACATTATCTCAAATCCAGCCGCTAATTCAACATAAAATTACTTGCAGACTTTTCCATGAAAATGTAATCGCTGCACGGAAGTGATAAAACACATTTATTCTCTGTTGGGGCCACACAAAGATATTGCCTTTCTATCAATGAAGTGACAATTTGACATTAATTATAGTAGAATTCACTGTCAGCTTCTTTCTGCACATTATATTAGAAACGTTAAAATATATGACATGGCAATGTTCATGATCTTCAGTAAAAGTCTCGGTTTAACTCCGAAAAAACACTAATTGGTAATTTTGGCTTGAATATAGCTTCATGAAATATGAATATGATATATAAAACATATATAAATATAGTATCTGTACCGATAATATGACAGATAATTCTCCACAAAACACCATGACAGCTCTGTTCGTTCTCAGATTGAAGATCTTTTCAGCTGGAGGGATGAACTAACAAGCCCGAGCTACATTCTGACAATTAGCATCATTACCATTATCACCACCGCAATGGTAATGTGCTTCGGTACTATACACACAATGCACAAGAGAGGAAAGCATGCCGTAAATTATTGATATGGAGTGTTTACTGGTAGCCCAGGTGTGGAGCTGCAAGCAAGCACAGACTAATTACTGTATACAGTATGTGAAATTTACAAACGTTTCAGTAAAACTGGCAAAGCATCATCACCTATTATTCACCAACCTCTACCCTCGCTGCCTTGCTGTCAAAACACACACACACCCGGCACACAACAGTGTCTTAAATCACCAAGACAATCCTCTCTGGGGAGGTCTGAGTGGGATGTACTTTTCGTGTTAAAATGACAGGAGATACAGATAAATATTGCCAATGTGTTTGCTGTCTTTGTACAAGCTCACCAGCACAACTAAACTCCTTTTTATTTCCCCCATGTACTAAATCTACAGTAGGATAAGTTCAAATCAATTAATCAAAACTTCAGCTACATGTGGACCTGTTCTATGAGTCGCTATCTCTTGTCCTCATTCAGTTCTACTTTATCTTTCATACACACTGATGTTGGTTCATGTTTTCGCAGTTTTCTGTACCTCTGTGTAGGACTGGGAAGATATATTGTGTAATTCTTTATGCTCAGTTTCTCAATGAATTACGGTTAAATGCCGCCACATCCGAAAGCCAGCGCAGAAAGTCAGCTTTCGCGCAGAAACTCCAACTATGGGCCACAGAAGAAGACACGCAGTTTCAATGGGCATATTTTATCGCTGTTCTTCAAACCTTTTCAGGTATTTCATAAAAATAACGTATACTTATAATGATGATGTTTGACGAGCGTTTAGATGCACGTTTAGCAGATGCTGTGTTCAAATGCACATTATAAAATAATTAATCTTGTCGTGATTTTATATTGAGCAGTACTTCCTACTGATCAAAGAGCCGTAGTTCACGGAAGAGCTGTGCATAAAACACCGTTGCGATATCAGAAGCGTCCGATACATGTATAATTAACGTGTACCGCGATATATATCGTCTCCATATCGCCCAGCCCTACCTCTGTGCTTTAACTTGCTTTCAATCAGATTTTACAAAACGTAGTTACAGTTCGGAGTCAAATGAAAACTCAATAGAGACAGATTTGTGAATGAAGTTTCAGACTGATTTACAAATAAATTCAATCCATTAAATAAAAAGAACCAGTACAAAAGTTCCTAAACTGCACATCACATACACAAGTTAAGCAGTTTATTTGATTTCCTGCGGCGGTCATACAGAGTAGAAGGTGCATGTGTTGAGACACTAGTAATTTTATAAAAAAAAATTTTTTACATTTTGTGGACCTTCACAGCTGAAAGTCTGTTATTTGTGTGGATTGATGGCTGCTGGTTATGTGAATTAATGTCTAATTCAATATAGCTCTGTGAACACCTTGGTTACGACAGTCACTGCCACTATGTTGACATGAATCAATCAGTAAACACATTAACATTAAGTGGGATTATATTTTCCTTGAGGCAAAAGAAACTGCAACTGAAACTGCAAAAGTGCAGCTTTTGGCACTAAGCTAGCAAAGATACATGACTAAAAGCAAAAGGTGTTGTCTTTGGAAACTGCAATCACTGGCACAGGCATGTGGGCGGATCGACACGATCACACCACACGAGAGCAATCACACCAGCAGAACCTGACAAAGGTGAATTTGGCCTCGACTGAGGTGCTTACTAATCGCTCCCTATCGGTTTCCAGCAAAAGACTGACACAGCTCCCAATGCGATCTCCACCTGCGCACTACACACCATTCCTGGCACAAACTGACAGCTTAAGCCCTGGGTTTCCCACAGCTCTTTCCTGCACCAACGTTCCTCACATAATCCTTGCTTCACCACACCTGCATAATCTTCAATAAAGAGTCCCTCGGGGGTCATTCTAAAACTTCTCATTGTGTGCGCGCCATTTTTCCCCTTTACGGATGGTACTAACCAAAAGCAAACATAGTCATTTTTACAATATCCACTAAACTTTTATGTTCAACATAACCTCCACAAAACCTGTAAAAAAAACACTTTCAAACATGTACACAGCCAAAAAAGGTTAAAAAAAAAACTATATGGATAGGGGGTCAAGGTGTGATTTCATAGGTGAAGGGACACCACATAATTTAAACAGGAGCACACCGCTAATCCAAAACATGCACTTGTCAAAATATGCACCCGTTCTGGGTACCTTGTTTCAAGTGAAGGCCGGGGCACACTACAATAGCTAAGTTAAATTAGGCTTACATGAAACAAGATAAATTGTTTCTTTAAACAACACTGAACAAAGAAAACAAATGACATCACACATTAAGTGTAACTCCATGCTTTTACTAAGAGCCCAGCCGTCATCCACAGCCAGATTCAGGCTACTCTCACAGTTATTAGATAAACTGTAGGTGTCATGGCTGATTCAGGCCACCTTATAACATGGTCAGTGCCACTGGCACTTAACAAATCACTTGAACATTGCTTCAAGTGCACGTTACCTTACTTGAACAGGCTTATACATTCATCACAAGTGACTTCATGAACCTTGGTCAGGGTATATGCCATATTTAATTTAATATGAATGAGAAACAGGCTGTGAGACATAAAAACACAGTCTGATAAATGCGTTGCACGGTATTAAGGTTCTTTGGTCACATCTAGTTTTCACAACCCGAGATTTTGGTTTTCTGCATTTATTTAGAAAGATTATGTTACATCAGCTGAGCAATGACAGCAACTGATCCAAGATACACAATACCTCATTTTTATTTGCCCCATATTAAATACAGTCTCAGTTCTGACTGTAAAATCAGTTTAGTTCATTGTTACATCTGCAATGATCCTGACACAGGGCATCATAAAGTGCGTTTGGGTCACAAACTCTATCCCAAGAGAAATTTCCCAACTGTATTTTAGGAGGATTGTTCAGTAAACTAAGATTTTTTTACGTTAATGGGCTAATTTAGTGTCTTATGATTTTGTGAGATTGCAGATAACTTTTTTTGCATTGGACTGTATAAAACAAACTTGTAAAGTTAGCAAGATCTGTACAAAAGAGCACACAACACAATTAGCATGCTTCCATTTTTAGATCATCCATTGATGTTTTATGCTGCGTGCCAAATAACTTTCTCCTTTAAATTCAAAGGTTTGCATAAGGTTTGTATTTGCCTCTGTTGATCATAAGAAGATCAGACGTCCCACTAGTTTGTGTGCGCAGTGAAGAGTTCTAACGAAATTACGGTTTGCCTTGCACATGAGCATGTCTCTATCAAAAGTATGTTTGATAAAATACATTCTTGGTCACAGCGTGAGCAGAGCCTCTACCAACACAAGAACATGCAGCTTCTTACTGATAACTTATAAAGGGCACAGTAGTCACAAAAACCCATCATCTCTCTTTGCTAGTGTAACCTGTAATACAGAAGACAAAATGGGAACACTGGCAACAAGGAAGATGTTTTAAGAAACTAAAGTAAAGTGGGAAATGCCATCTATCAGTTCAGGTGAAAAATTGAGAAACCAAATTTGAAAGATTATTGGAACTAACAATGCTATGGCTGTGTGTTGACAAACATATATTTCTAATTTACTTTCTTAATGTAGGTTGCTGGTCTTTAGTGAATTATTTATTAGCTATACCAATCTACATTTGTGACCCTGGACAACAAATGTACTTAAGGGTACATTTTTCGAAATTTAGATTTTTACATCATCTGAAAGCTGAATAAATAAACTTTCTATTGATACATTTTTAGGATAGTACACAATTTGGCTAAGATATAACTATTTAAAACTCAATTTGCAATCTGAGGGTGCAAAAGAATCGAAATATTGAGAATATCACATCTAGCAGGTTTGTTTTAACACTCTCTTTTGGCTTACTGCCGTAATGACGTTGTGGAGAATAGATGAACCCTAAAGCTGGAGTTTTAAACTTTACATAGATAGCAAACTTAATAATGGGCATGGGTAATTCCAAAAGAGCGGACAGCAGCGAGTTTGTTGATGTGTTTCCGGCCATTTTTGTTCATGATTTTGCTGCATCCAATCACAAAAATAAAGTTTTGATATATTTACGGTAGGAAATTTACTAAATATCTTCATGGAATATGATCTTCACTTGATATCCTAATGATTTTTGGCATAAATGAAAAATCTATCATTTTGACCCATACAATGTATTTTTGGCTATTACTACAAATGTTCTCGTGTTACTTAAAGGTGCCATTTTACGGAAATCCGCTGCTAGAGGGCGCACGATAAAAACAACAACAATGCCGTAACTTGATGACGCTGTGAAGGAGCGTAGAATTATGGGATCTGTTGTCTTCAACTCTACCGCTGATGGCAATTAATCAGACGGGAATGAGAAATTGTTGTCAACTCTGTTGTCTATTTCTGTTAAAAGCAATTAACAATTAAAAAAGAGAAATGGTTGTCATGCGGTTTTTACATCAGTAAAGACGGTAACAAAGGTAACGCAGATATGACGCCATTGACAGGCGACTGCACGTCCCCGTGTCACTGTTTAAAACGGCAATTTTCTCACGATTTACAAGTAGTTGAAAACATTTAAGATATTGTAAGTACTCAGCTGAACAAAATATATAACACCTAGTGGTTTTTGAATATTTTACTGCAAAAATGTTACAAACTGTAGCTTTAAGACTGGTTTTGTGATCCAGGGTCACATTTGATGTTGTGATCATCCATTGAATTATTTTCAGCTGACATCACATCTGTTATTTTTCAATCACTTGCCACAACCTGTCAAAATAAAATTGACTATCAAACCTGTAATGTCTCGATGTAATTGTACTTTTAGAAAGTAATACAAAAGCAGTTCAGCTCTGCCAAGACCATTACATTGAAAATGAATTTCTTCTGCATACCAAAAGCATGAAAGCACTTCTTATGTATTTAATAAAAACAACTTTTCTATTTTATCTGCTTTGGGCATTTTATCTCCAGCTTGTTTACCATTCTGATTCACTTCTAGAACATAATGTGATACTACAGATATTGCAGCTTTTGTTAGACAAATTGTTTCTCATTTTTAAGTGGCTAATACTATGTCTAGTATTTTTATTTCTCAATACTGTTATTTAAGCTGACAAAGCTCACAAAGCAACTCAAACATTTCTCTGGCTGAACCAGCACCATCCTTTCACTAACTCTATAAAAATTACATCCCCATGTCAAATCACTTTTAAAAACCCTTTCAAATTGCCAGGTATCATTTACTTTCTCTCATAATGACATTGTGGTTCATTCTAATGTCTTAAGAAAGAAGGCATGTTTGCTAATCAAAGCTGCTATATAAGCAACCAAATGTAGGATGCACAGCACAGTATGAATTCATGCAGATTCAGTAATGCTTTACATTATGACGATATACTAGACTACACAAATAAGTTGCATCCGTAGAACATCTGGTTTTCATGTACAAAACAAATGTTGGCGGGTCATGTTTGGGAAACTAGTGTAGTTGAACTATGGCCAGTAGAAGTGCTTATTCATCACTGCTCTGTTCACAAGCACATTGTGCTGGTTTGCACAATTCCTCTCACGCATCCAGCAGTGTAGCGATTGCATCTAAATCTATCAGAGGAACACATTACAATGATTGACAGACCTGATTTGGCCAGCGGGCCACTAGCTGACATATCCTGAAATAAACAGTGTTATTATAAGAACTAATTACATTATACTTTTCATCATGAAAGATGAGCATGTGTCAGACAACAAACATCCATAATGTTTTTAAATCATTTGTTTTTGCATCGGCATATGTAAATAATATGGATTAATGTACAGTATGTCAATTTTATGTTCTAAGTCACTAAGTTTAGGATATGGTGTTATATTGTGATTTCATAACTTGTTTGCTCCCAAATGCTTGCAGGCTAAAAGGCTCTATCAGTTAATGCAAACTGTATACTATGGCATTTATCATAATGCCCTAACCACCTGAAGCTGAGATCAAAATTTGCTAAAGGTTAAAGACATTCATTCACTGATCATTTGTCAAAAGGGAAAAAAACAGGCCCTGTTCTTACCCTATAAATGAAAAGTGCCATTTATTTTTTCATTCAAGTTATAAATGACTTTTCTGTTTTGTGTGATACTAGTTGGGAGCCTGTAGTGGACTTTAATTACAGGATGTAGAATGAGGCTGGCACAATGAGTGGAGGTTTGGACGATGTTCAGCATCAGCACCGAGAAGAATAATCTCCCATGTTGACATGGTTAATTAGTCTGGGTTAGGGGAAGGCAAGGTTGATCATATATCACGCTCTTATTCACAGCACCATTTACCATCCCACTTTAGGGAGCTCTGTTCCCTTTACCCCTCAATGAGTGGGGCTGAGTGGAAAGGACGTATACGAAAGTCAAATATTCATTTGTCTCATTTCATAATGAGAGGGAACAGAGGAAAATGGGGGCTAATATTCCAACGGGCCTAATTAAAATCGGTGAGAGCTTGAAAAAAGAAGTTGCGCTGAGGTGATTTTAGGCTCAGCTCAAATGAGAAGACCTAATTAAGGAGACTGATGGCCTTTACTTAGAAGTCGCCTGAGATGTGTTGGGCACTTTGTGTTTGTCCCCACAGCAGATCACTTTGATTAACCACTGTCTGTATCAACTTAGGCAGGACACTTAAGAAATAAGTTCCAGCCAGGGAGGAAAAAAGAAAAGAAACGAAACAATTATAATAATTGTGATGATTGTGATAATAAATATGGCAAGTCGCAATTATGGGGCCAGACACAATAAGCCCTTCAGACAAAGAGCTCTGGAAAAATTATACCCGATAAGAAGCGCAGTCACAGAAAAATAGAGGTACACTGTATGGCCAGCCAAAGTGCTGCTAAAATATGAGCAAACTGGTCATCTGAGCCTTATATGTGCGAGAATCAAAATATAGCTTCTATCCTGAATGGCCTAAAGATCATCTGATCCAGTTTATTGAAGACCAGATAAATGGTGTAGGGCAAGTTTAAAAAGGTTTCTAATGTAAAAATGGTAGCTAATTTAACATTTGAAATGTATCACAGCAAACTATTTGGTCAAATTAACCTCAGGAGAGCCTGCCAAATTAATCTAAAGTTATAAACAATAAATACAATAAATTGTCATATTTATTTACGGCCGTTAAATGGACATTTTTGATGTTACGAGTATCAGCCCTATAACAAAACCAGGCCAATATATTAAAGTTGACCAATTATAAATCATTTCCTCTTGTTGAATGATTTCTGTCTTGAGACCTGTTAGACTTGAGAACTCTTTCCTGGTTTGTCCTGGAAGAACATTAAATAAATATTATACCAGAAAAGTTTAAACGTTATAAAACAGTGTAAAAAAATGCTTGGTATATGATTTTCTGAAAGAAAAACGAGATATAGATAAGAGAACTAAATGTTACCTTGTTCTGTAGTCAATGTTTTAAAATAAAAGCAGTTGTCCACTTTTTGTCTTTTGTTTCAGGCTCAGTAAAAATAATAGTAATATTGAGATACTGTATATCGGCCAATATATCGGTTATCGGCTTCCATTGTAAATAAATGATCAGTTATTGTTACCGGAAAAACTTGACGTATCGGTGCATCCCTAATTAATACTGCTAACCATGGAACATTTAGTACTGTTTGGCCCTTGGAATCTAAAAAGACCGGGGTTATGACATCAGGTCAAATGGATTAATTACAGTATAAAATTTATATGCAGGAAAGTTACATATTTGAGATTTCTGACCAGTAGGCGGTACCGTGTTTAAACTGTCCTGGTACCCTCAGGGCAGTGCATATCATACTTTCTGTATATCCTGTATTTTCTGTAAACCCTAGTGTAAAGTGTCTGACCCAATTTAAGACATTACAAATGGCTGGTGTAACTCTATCATGATCTCTAGCATTCAACATTAATCAGATCTGAAGGGCAAAACATCCAAATAATAGGTCTTAAAAGTGATTAATCATTTACCATGATAGAATGGGAGAGGATTCGAGATGATGGCCCCAAAACAATAAATCATCCCATAATACTTGAGGAAATATTTAAGTAGTGACACCAATAAAACAATGCAGCTCGTCCTCTCTGATCTTGCATGATAAATGTGTAATCATTATCAACTTCCATTTTACCCTGAAGGAGACAAAGATTCAACTGTCAGAAATTCTGACAGACACCTTTAGTTACATCAATGATATTGACTATCAATTCTTTCCCACTGTTTACAACACAGAGGACGAGAGAGTGAGGTTAACAGTTTATCGAAAACTGTCAATTTTATCACTGCATGTGAAAATATTTAGCACATTTCAGGAACCCCAGTTCCATTCAAACCCCACTTCTCATTATACGTACAGAAGATAAATAAGTTTAGACTAATATTAAGTACTCTTTTAGAATCCTTCCTTTGATGATTCTGAAGCAGCAGTAAGGGCCGGTTTATCTTGTCTTTACTCCACTGGCAGTGTTTAAACAATGCAGCTCTCTTTCAGTCTCGCTAGTCTTCTAATGCTTTAGAAAATGACCCATGAATCAAATTGACGATTAAATAATCTATCATTTGCCAAAATACACACACATAAATTAGATTTCTCTGTTGCTTCAAGCAAGTAGACTGTGTGTAAGCCAGTGAGCACAAATCAAAGCTCACAATGACTTTCAGGAATCCTTTTAAAGCATTCCAGTGTGGCTTTTTGACTGGGTAAACACCATAAACATTATTAAATACAATGCAACACCCATAATTACTTTCAAATACTTCAGCAAAACAGTTTGTTTTCATCTGGTCGAGTTCAACTCGCCTTGGGAGAAAGCAAACGGTCAAATTTTTCTCTGGGGTTTTCGATGAAGTTTCATCTTGTAAAGAGAACATCAATTGCCGACTCCTCTCACGGCCGAGTGAGCAACTGTACGTCACTCACATCCATCAAGCATCAGAGGCTTGAGCAGTTTATTAATACACAGCGTTATGTATATAAGATGTTTGCAACCTCCTCGCTTTATCCATTCTCTCTTTTTTTTCCTTTTTCACACCATTTCTATAATTCGTCTTACCTTTGACATTGAAAAAGCACTATCATTGTATTTTTTACGACGCAATGTTAGAACTGGCGCTAATCTTAATCGATGACACTGTTACTCATTTGCTAAAAGCTACCTATATTTATCCACTAGCAGAGCATACTCAGACTAATAGCAATTGCTTTCTGACACTCGTCCTTGGGCGGATGCCGGGAATGCAGCAAGAGGGCAGGAAGTATCATCTTAATGCCTTAAAGCTCTGCTATATATCTCTGTAAAGAGTACACACTTACTACAGCCAATCCTGCAGCTGCATACCAGGGTTGAGCAACGTTTAGATTTGACTTGAGAATGCCTTTTAAATTTTAATGCAATTCATTAAATTGAAATAAGGTAGAAAAAAGGATGTCGAATTAAAAAAAATTATTTAAGTAAGGTTAAGATTTAAAGGGATAGTTCATACAAAAATGTAAATAATTTACTCACCCTATTGTCATTTCAAACCGGTATAACTTAACACAACACAAAAAAGATCATTTGAAGAATGTTGGTAACTGAACAAAGGTCATACCTATCTTCCATTGTTTGGACACACAATACACGTCAATTGGTACCAACATTATTCAAAATACCTTCTTTTCAGTTCTGCAGAAGAAAAAAGTCATACAGTACAGGTTTGAAATGACATAATGTTTATTATGGTTTTTATTTTTTGGGTGAACTGTCTTTAATGTCAAGATTTATTAATAACGTTGCGAAAACAATGTGGTGGACATTTTGTGGGGCTGTATGCAAAATCTATTTTTTTCAATGTTAGCTAGTTGTTTGACAGTATCAAACTCAGAAAAGTGTCTCATAAATATTCATATAAAGAACAACATCCAAATGAATGAAAAAGTGCTTAAATGACAAAACCTGAATTGTAATTCAGTAATCCGTCTTTTACTCTAAACTGGCAAATGGTAAGATGAGTCTGAATGAAATAAAATTAAATAATGAAAAAATAATGAATTAAAATAATGTAATATTTTAAAATAATTTAAATTAATTTAATTCAAACTTAATTGAAACAAAGTCAGGTTTTTGTCTTTGTGCATATGCGGTACAGTTGAACAAAATTAAGACTGAGGCAGAGACTCATTTCACTACATTTCACATCTCAAATACATGCAAGATCTGTAATACATCAAGTGTACTTCAAGACAGGAACACTGATAAACACATGATTTCTGTTTGAGACATTGATGTAATGCTTGTGTTGCTTCATTTTTCTTTACACGCCTTACAATTTGTCAAATTTCATTTCGTATTTTAAACATTCAAGAGCCATAAATAGTCTCAGCTCTCATGTTAGTAAAATGGTGTTTAGTGCTATAGCGCTCTCAAGGCTGAAAATTCATTTTAATCCTTACTAATTCCCATGAGGACCTGTGTGGTTGTCTTACTGTTATATAGCGGACTTTGATCCTCTTAGTTCCCTGAATCCTGTAATTGTTGGCTGCTTCTCCAAGTACAAGCAGGGCAGGCTATGAGAATAAATTGCTAGAGGGCTTGGCAACCAAAGGTTCCTTGAAACTCCCAGTTTTATATCAATAATAAAGTATCAAAGTACTGCTTTAACCCTTGTCCATCTTTACACTTCCACAATATAAAAGGAGAAATGTGTGACCGGCATTCTGACTGCCATTTACATTAGCGATGCAAGAATAAAATAAATAAGAACTCATTGCCACCATGTGAGCGTCATAGTGATAGACAGCACTTGCCTTTGTCTACTCCTCCCACGCTGTAATTGACTTGGCTGGGGCAGCTGTGTGTCTGTGTGAGTGTCTTCCTTAAATGGCTATTAATTAGCATTAGAGAGCGCAGTCTGCTCACACCTCGCCTCTCTTAATCCTGAGCGTGTGGCTTTCGTGAATCCATTAGCCACGGCACGGAAGTCGCTTCTGCACCAGAGTCAATTACTTTCTTCATAGCGCTTTGCTGTTTTGGAGACTCAGCTTTGACAATGTCAGCAGCCATACTGAAACAAAAGCACAAAAAGAAACTAGTCACTTTTTACGTTTCAGACCTCGTTTGATTGATTTTACATTTGTCTTAAATATTATTTGTTATTGGTCGGTAGCCGCTTAATTCTGACTTCACACAGTGCTTGCTCTTCCATTTTGGTTTGTTAACAGTCACATTCTTGCGCATTTAATAGAATATCTAAGAAATTTCCAGAAGATTTATTCAACCAATGATAAAAAGAAGTGTAAATTCAAGGACAGCAATCAAATACAAAACAAGTTTATTTTTCCACAAAGTGTGAATGTATCTGCTTGTTCAGTACACCTACGGTACATCTTTTTCAAAACAACAAGCACAAGACAAATACTAAATGCCATATACCAAAACACAAAATTCCTAGCAGGACTATGCACAAAACAGAACCATATATTAAAAACTATATGTTATAATTGCATAAAAGCTGCAGAAAAAAATCAGAGACCATTTTTCTGAATTTTCTGAATTTTCTGAAGATATGTAGGCTACTGTTTAAGTACATTATTCTTACAATTAGTTACGCTGTACATTCTGTTTAATATGCGGTACATTGCTGGCGGTAATCTAAAGCATTACTGCATAGGCCTATACTTACTTAAACTAAACAAATATACTGTAGTATGATTAGTGATTTTGGAAAAAAGAAAGAAAAACGCAAGGAGCATACCTGATGCTCGCTGGCAGACTTTTTTCCTTACGTCATAGGGCGCCACCTGTTGGGCGCAAAAACTATGCGCCCTCTGCAAATGCACAAATCACTTTTGCACCATACATCACACAGGTATGTGGTGCAAATGAGAGAGTGTGCAAACTTGTGTCACAGACTCGCAGCAGCAGATTCAAGCAGTATAGCATATGTAGTTATGTTCTTGTGTTTGTGCTAGAAAAATATCCAAGAATAAAACCCTTTATTTGTGAGAAAATATTTTACAAGCATTCAACTCTCATTGCATGAACTCACATGGTGATTTACGAATGTGCAAAACTCGGCACCATATTTACTGCAGCAATTGTGGCAAAAAACGTCAGTGCACAAGTATCTTAGTTTGTGATTTGTAGAATTGAATTTGTGCACTTGCACTGAAGGATTCAAGAAGGTGTAACTGTTGTGTTGTGTTGTGTTTGCGGGAGACAAAAGAAGATCTACAAGTTTGCAACTTCAAATTTTGACTTCAAATTTACCCATACACATGTCCAATCTCACCAACTACAAATTCCACTCTCACATGCGCTCAGTTGTTTTGCACCAAAAATACCTTCATAACGGTCACTCCTGAGGTTTGATTTTGTTTAAATTTAACAAACACTTGTATGTAATGGAATGTAGCGTGCATATCCAAAGCTTTCTGACTGACAATTGCTACATAGGAACTGAAATGTATTGGCTATGCAATAGAATGGAACAGCAATTCTGTTGATGAAGACACAAGAAGTAACCAAGTGTGAGAGATTGCAAATAGGCTCTGTCCTGTCTCATATCCTCATACCATTCGTCCCATGAATTTTCCTGCATTATTTTAAGATTAGTTCAAATGTGAGCTGGTTACAGTCTTTGGGGCATCCTTGTAGTAGCTACTGAAAGGCATTCGGCTTTTGGCTGAGCTCCCAAACCCAAACCCCATTAAGAACTGAATTTAAAAGCTTTCAGATTTACAGCAAGGAAAGCCCAACCCATCGGTATGAAATTAGATTGTACTCTGCTAGTGTGGGGAAACATGTGTTCCTTCATTCCCAAGGGGAGCTGTCACTTTCCTGACATGATGCTTTGCAATGTGGGGCCCATGGCTGTTTGTGTTGTCCATAGCTGTTTGTGGGGCAATATTTCCTACTTTACCACCAACCTCCCATTTATTAGCGACAATGCTAGCTGAAATAGTCTGCTCTGACCTATTCGTGACTGGCACTGGCATTTAAGAAATACCAACAAGAAGGCAGCGCAAACTGACAGGGTGGACCGGAGGAGTGGCGCGTAGCATTTTAAACGGAAAGTGCTGAAGAGGACATGCTGTCACACTGTTCCTTCACGCCGGGCCTTCAACCGAAAGGTTGAGCGGAGCTCATCTGTAGATGATGAGTACTATGGGAGGTCACCTACGCTGAGATCCCACACCAGCAGAAATTCTCCTCCGGCAAATCAGCCAGCTGCCTTATGTGGGGGCTAAAAGAAGATTAGGCCTAAAGAATGTCAGGTCTTCGTGCCTGGAATGGCTTGATCAACGTTACAACATATGAGTCACAGTTGAACTCATTAACACTAGAGTATGTGGTAGTGTATGTTCTCCATGGGGTCAAGCCATGGCCAATAGCTTTGAAACAGACATGCTTCTCTGTTCCTGTAGATTCTGACGCACCATGGCAAAGAGACTCTGTTTGGGTGGGTGAAAGTCGATTATTTGGTTTATTGATGGGACTCTGTAGGCGATGGAAGAGCAAATTTAGGGGAAAAGGCTGCAGTAGCCAGGCAGAAGTTGATGGAGGGGCTGTAGGTGCCATGTTCATAATGCAGGCCGGATGGTCCCTGTGCCCTGATAACCCATGAGAGGAATAAAAAACCTCACTCTGGACTCAGGCTTTAAGATCAATAGGATTAAAGGACTTCTGCTAAAAGCCTGTCTTAGTTCTCCTTGCAGCTTGCAAGCATGTGGACACTAAGCAGTGTCACTATATTTGACTTAGAGATTTGAGAAGGACTTTCCGGATATATGCTTGCAACAAGGAAGTGTTCAAACTTGAGCAGACAACTTCGAAATACTGAAAAATGTTGAGATGGTAAACCACATTTATAGAAATAAAGAACAGTCGAGGCCTGTGGGCGGCATTCCAGACATGTAGTGTAATAGCTTCCTGTCTCTCTCGCAATATCACTTCCTATCTTTTTCTATTGTCTTCTTAAAATTAAAGGCAAAAAAACCCAAATATAACTTTAAGATAAAACAAACTATAAATTGAAAATGCTTTTATCCAAATAAAAAAACTAATAAATGTTTGTGTGGATCCAAATTGATTTGTCTTATCTTTTAATGCCATACATTGTGAGTTCACACTCAGCGTACATCAGAGTTGAAATTCCTTGTAGAACAATCCAGATTCTAATCTAGAAGATTCTTCAAACAACACCATTGCAGTATTTTCTGTTGTTTTGACCATCTTCTGTATTGTCATATTTGTACATCAAGGCCAATCTATTCAATATCAGTCAAGTCATGTCATTGACATTGTCTAAAACTTCTTAAAATGCAAGTCATAAACAAAACACAGAGATAGACAGAAGAATTACCTCAAAAGTGACTGTAAATATATATGCAGGAAAAATAAAATAATAAAAAATGCATTTATTTACCTGTCTTTGCCTTGTGTCTTTTTCGAAGACGCCACCTGACATTTGGAAACAGATTCATCTGGCACCATTCTCTCAGAATTGCGTTCCAATTTTTTCTCTCAGTTTCCAAATATTGGTGTCTCTCAGTAGGGGTGGGTTGGGTGTAATGGGATTCCATCTCATAAATCATAATTCTTGAGAAATTTAGATTCTGTGAATGAGACCTATACCCATTTGCCCACACAGACACCTCTCCGAGTCCCAGTGGTCCTCTCCCAATGGGTTTGCTTCCGTTCATTTCCCAAGGATTGCTACACTTTAAATGCTGTTATGTGGAACCCTTCATTGTCATGCAAGACATAACACTGCTGGTCAAAACATTCTGGAAAAAAAAGAAAGAAAAAAGGAATATTAAACAGGAATTCATTGGAGACTTTAACCAAAACTGTCTCGGAGCAATGAAAAATGGTGGGAGAAGGGGGAATGTGTGCGTGTTTGTGTAAAATGAAAAGAAAAGGATTGAGGGGGCTCTTGTTGCATTGGTGAGGTGTTTGGAGGCCAGATTCAAAGAGGAATTGTGCATTATGATTCTGTGACTGTTGTGTGTTATACACTTCAAAGATCTTATTACAACTCAACACAAATTAGTATTCATGTGCCATTCAAAATGCAAGTCCAGCACCTGCATGGCTAACAAGATGCTAGTAAAGGGACACTTTTAAAGAGATGCTGCAGTTGCAAACATTTAGAAACTTATTGATGCAAGCAAATAAGTGGAACCAATTTGAACAAAACATAAAACACTACAACTGATGTACCATAGTAAAAATCATCTGGGTCCTGTGGAACAGATATAGTAAATAAAAAACATACATTTGTACATACATCATCGCATGTATTTCCAAAATCTTGTATGTTCAAATCCGCAGGTTTTTTTAGGAAATGTTAAAAACGCTGTATTTTTGAAACAATTAAATACTTTGTTGTCAAAGTTGAGAAGCATTTTTAATACTTTTTAATGGTTAGAGCTTTGCAAACATTATCATCATAAAATATGATGATACAAGGTTTCAGAAGGACAGATGATATCAAAGCATGAAAGGCATCTGATTTTAGTGTGCAACATTTAGATTATCAAAAAACTTCAGAAAAGATTTCTGAATATAAGTACTGTTGCTCTTAAAAGGCCACAGTTGTCTGAATTATTGCAATGCACTTCAGCTACTAACTGAACGCGTGGGAAAGGCCCAAGGCTAAAATCTCAATTTTATCAGTGTAATAGACAAACTAAAACATTATTCAGCTTTTTAGTATTAAGCCAGGTAATTTGCAAGGTAAAATATTTGCGTGTCCTCTGGAAACCTTTTACATTTGACACAACATGAACATTTATAACCAACTAACTAAGTTGAACCTTACACCTTGTTTGCTGTTGCTGTTGCTATTGCAAGAACTTCTGTATTATGTATGAACTGTATTCTCACACAGAAAAAGTGCTTTGGTCAGAAAGCTGACTACTATTCACACTAACTGAGCGTTATTCTCTTCAGCCTTTAGGGAACAGAAAAACAGAAGCACACTTGGCCAACCAAACTACTTTGAAGTGACTGTAGCCATCTGCTACGGCCCGCAAGCTGATTTTGCTGGTCCATTAGCTTTTTGTCAAGTTCGCCGTTTACAGTTGAAATTGTCGCAGGCCCCACCCTCACATGCTGCTAGCGGACGTACACAGAGTGATGGAGAGACAAGTGCTATTCCTGAGAGATATGTTCTTTTAACTTTACGGCTTTAATCCAGACATAAACAGGCAAAACTGCTACGTTTAGAAATTTACTTGACATTTTATAGCCAAATATTTTAGTTCTAAATACATTTGGCAAAAACACTTTTAAACAAAAACAACTCAGCAGTCACACATCAACAGTAGAAAATGTGTTGGAGAAGAATGACAATAAAAGGAACTTTAACTTCACATGTCAAGCATTCTGCATACTTTACATTGGGACCGTGGCTATTATGTAACACAGACATTCTGTACTATAAAGCTCTGCTTTGACAAGCTTAAAGGTAGTCGCAAAAACCTTATTCCGTCCAATAAAAAGGACTGCACAAACAGGCTTAAAAATGGGCTGCTGGACTGTTAAAAGCTCTTTTATATTGAACTCCTTTATAAGCTTTTCAGAGTGGATAGTGACAAACACAACTCTTATTTTCAGACAAAACATTTCTCTGTGGATCGCTTTTATAAACCTACAACATTTGGAGATTTTTGGGTGTATTTTTCTTGTCTTCATAAATTCTTAAACATATGAAAATTCTGTCATCATTTACTTACCAAACCTGTATGACTTTCTTTCTTCTGCAGAACGCAAATGAAGCTATTTTGAAGAAAGTTGGTAACCGAAAAATGGCGGTACCCATTCACTGGAGACAAAACCAATGCAAATTATTAGGTGACAGTTAACAACATTTTTCAAAAAAGAATTTTTTTTATTTATTTATTTATATATATATATATATAGTGTTCTGCAGAAGAAAGAAAGTCATACAGGTCAGGTTTGAAATGAGAAGATGACAGAATTTCCATTGTTGGGCAAACTATCACTTTAAGTGAAAACAAAAATGCAATACAGTATTTTTTCAGTTGATCATTAAGCTTTACTCTCCTAACCCATTACATCCTTTGTTGCATGTTACACGTATTGTTTTTGTTTTTTTGCTTGGTTTCCTGATGAATCAACTGTTACCAAACAGACAGCCTAAGTTGTACTACATCTTTCTAACCCAATGCCTTCCTAATTGGTTAGAGACCAGAGAACTGTGTGAGGTAACTCTAAAGATGTTTTTGTTAGTGTTGCATCAGAGTTTGCACTCCCTAACGGTTCTTGTTTTGGATCAGTTATTTATTACTACTCTCTTCGCATAAGTGGAAATATTACTTTAAGTCTAATGTTGCTCGCGTTCAATTCACAAGCTTATAGTTATGTGCTGGACTCATTACTGAACAATGAAAAATATTTCCTCTAAACTTTAATGCACGTTAAAAACAGCATATCACTTACATCATTATTACAATATGAAGAACGTATGGAAGTGTAAACTTTAAATCTATATGCTTTGTTTAGTTATGCCTACTGAACTCGATAATAAGATGCAAGGCATTGGGTAAAGCTGGGGACAAACTTACCGATTGTGAGGCCAGCGTTTAATATTAAGAACTGGCACTTGAGAAAGCATTAGAAAAATGGCAATGAAAAGCACCAAATTAAGGCATCATGTTTTTTAACACAATACTACCAAGCAAACATTCGAAAATGATCACATCCGAAGCCTTATCAGTGACATTTCCATAACCTATATGTTAAACCAATCTGTCTGCCTGTAACTTTTTGGTCAAACTGTGCTTCAACTACTGTATCAGGGGCCAGTCGTGGCCTGGTGGTACCGAGTCGGACTTGTTACCAAAGGTTGCAGGTTTGATCCTCAGTACCAGCAGGGATTGTAGGTGGGGAGAGTGAATGACCAGCACTTTTCTCCACCTTCAATACCCCCCAACTACTCCCTGGGCACCGCAGTAAAAATGGCTGCCCACTGCTCCGGGTGTGTGTGCGCACAAGGATGGATTTAAAGTGTATGGCACGCCATAGCCACAATTCACATTCATTCACATGAGTGATTGTGTTTAGTGGCCATTAGTGAATTCATATTTTATAACAATTAAAGAAAACGGATGCACCGAACTCCAGACACCACTGAATAGCAGCATATATATTTGTATGTAAACTTGTAAACTTCTTTGCAAATAAACATTATATTACATTTATGATTATATTAAATTGTAATTATTTTCAGAATGCCTAATATTCAGCTGAATGCATTTATGATTTTGTAATTAAAAGTATTTTTACATTTGTATGCCAATGTATATTCTGTATAGAATGTCACACATTCTAGTTTTAATTAGGAACAGACAGGGCAGCAAGCCACCATGAATAACATATTTCAGCTTTATAATTCTCTGTCATACTATATTTTTCACTCAAATCATTGAACAATTTTGTTTTTAGATTTTAAACATGCCTTTAAAATCAGCAACACATTTATTAGAATGTTTACATTGTATTGTTTTGTAATACAAAAAAAATGCTTGTCTGCAAATACAATGACATTACATTTACATTTATGCATTTGGAAGATGCTTTTATCCAAAGCAACATACATTGCATTATAATATACATTTTGTTTTCCTAATATGTGCATATCCCTGAGATCGAAACCATGACCTTGGTAATGCCATGCTCTAACCACTGAGCTACAGGAAAGCTGAAGTGCTACACAAGTAGTCCAAACATTAGTGTGGATCACCAATCACCATTACTTTATATTAGACCGGCTCTGACTTTGATGGACTTATATAAAGTAGAAACTCAGGTCGCATCCTGGGTCTTTTAATCTGTAGCGGAACTGATCACAGCTGACCAAATAATCTGCCGATTCCCTTCACCGGACTGCAGCAGCGACAGAAGCTAAGTCCCTGGCCCTCTCATCCCAGAGCGCTTACTCAGCACTATAAAGAAGCATTAAATCCCAGAAGAGAAAATGAGAGGTTTCAAAGTAAGGAGATGATGAGCAGACTTATATATAGGTTAGGGCAGAGGTTTCATCCTATCTGGATGTATTATTGCTGTCACGCACTTTGTCTAACAAACTTCTATCTGGTATTTTTAGGTTTCATATTTGAAGTCATCAGTATATGATTTTAATAAAGGTTAGTAAAAAGTAGAGTTGGAAAATATGCACAACATCAACAGTTGATCAGCCAAACCACTTACCTTCTGGCCTGTCAAGTGATATAGAGATGTCAAACTGAGTAGTAATGATTATCAATTATTATTATTATTATATTGATACTGAATTTCTGCATCATTCAGTTTTGAGGGTCACCTCCTCACATAATACTGATTTTACAGAAAGTGCTTTTTTATTATTTATATAGAACATGAACATGAATACATTTCATAAGCTTAGAAGTGAAAAAAATATATAATGCTAAGCAAATATTTTAAGGGATAATTTCTTTATTTGTAATCTTAAATTGTAAGCCTATATTAAAAAAAATATTACGTTGTACATTTAAACTAAAACTACAACCAAACTTTATAATAAAATATTTTTAACTGTAGAAAATGAAATAATAATCAACAAAATTTAAAAAGGCATTCACAGTCATTGAACAGAAGTTATGTGTTGTAAAAAACATCCAGCCAGATTGCCATACGGAGTGGTGGCAGCGGAGTTTCTTAAACTTAATGGACACAAACATGACAACTGGTAGGAAATGTCAGAGCACTTTTATTTTTGTTATAAACATGTAACTTTTTGTGTAAGCTTTGCTGAAAGACCTGGTTATTTGTCCTATAATTTATCAATAAGATGTTAATGAGACTATTTGCAAAGTATGGGCCTATGTGTCTAGGCCATGTGTAGTACAGGTATGTTGTTAGAGGCAGTATAGGGTTCTCAAATATATTTTGTTGCTCTTTTATTTCATATATCTTGTATCTATCTTATAGATTACTGTTATGCTAATTCACAATTTAAAGCTAGTTTTGATGTCAGTAATGTCAAAGGCGATTGGCTCTTGTGTGTCAAGTTGCAATCAAACTTATGCAAATAATATAGAATAAAAAATATTTGCATATTGGAAAAGCACGTTTCACTGTATGCTGTGGTAGTTTTTGTGTAGCTTTAGTTCATGTTGAGCTTTTCTTTTGAAGTTTGGATTCTTGCTCTTGTAGATTCCTCTCTTGTTTTGTTATAGGTATGTGTTATTTAAGGAATTAAGAACGCATTCGCAGTGTCTAAATCGGCTCCCTCTTTCCCGAGGTTGTGAATCAGTTGCTGCATCCCCATTCGCATACTATTCGTCCTAAAAAGTCCCAAATTGAAGTACAGTATGCTGGAATGAGTCTACTCATTGGATGGTCTACTGTTTCCGATGAAAATCTAAAGTGAATCCATGGACACAACGGCTGATATTACCCACAACTCACCGCGAGAGGGCGGAGTTTAGTGACGCTCCACTGCATTGAATTAAATAAGTGGTGCTTCATTAAATTAATAAATGTAAGTATACAGTAACAATTACATACGAAATAATAAATTAATAAATAATTAAAGGCAAAGAAGAGCTGTATTTTGATGTTTGTGCCAGTTAATGATCACAGTGTCATGTAGGCAACAATGGCCACTTTAATGGCCGCTTTGCATTAGTATGTCCCGAATTGGGGTGCAGCAAGTATATCATGTACATGGGTTCGGGCACTGGTAAGGCCCCTGGCTCACTACACATTGGGACACTATTCACTTATTTTCCTGTGATGTGCCTCTTTAGCAACAAATGACTTGATATTATTTGATATTTATTCTTTAATAAATCAACATTCAGTTTAAACTGATGGTTTTGGCCTGTTGAATAACTCACAGGTCTTGCTTGAGGCACTTTCACACTAACCATTTTATTGTGTACATACAGTAGGTTTGTTTCTTATGAGTATGATTGGTTTGGGTGACGTGTTTTGTCGATTTGGATGCAGTTCGTGGGTGCACTCCCAGTTCAGCATGACAGTTTTCATATTAGCAATTTCTCATTTGAACCATGCCTCATTTTGAACTGAACTGCCAGTTTAAAAGCCCCTATAGAATTAAGAGCATTAGTCATTGAATGACATTCATAGGTACATTTTTATAGGAAGCTTTTGAAAGCTGTATTAACCTTCTAGCTTATTATTCAGAAAATGCTAAGTATGTTCTGTCAGCTTACTCATTCTGTTTTAACAAAAAAGGGTAATTTTACATTTGTTGTGACTTAGGCCTGTTGATGTAATCGATTAGGTTGGTTTCAGGTTCGAGGGGTGCTCCTTCTTGTTGGCCATTTTAAGGGTTGTCCCATTCGCTAAATCCCTCAAGGGCACTGAAATTTTCAAACACAAGGGAGCATCCTGATGTTACTGTAAATCATATTACAGAAGCCAACTCAATAAACATCATGTGATATCATATTTGAAAAGACTATAAATAAATGAAATTCTATATATACTGTACATATACACTATACAGTAGTATATACTCTACAAATACAAAGTGTACAATATGCTAACATTACCTGTACCAAAGTGTACTTTTGAAGTTTTCCTGTTATAAAAATTGAAGTAAATGTCTGCTTTCTTGTATCATAATTAGTAAAGTACATGTTGCATTGAGCAGCTGGGCCCTATTATCACTGCTTGCAACTATATTTAGCTTTAATTTGTCGCCATCTCTAACTGCTTTTATTCGTGAGTTATGGTTTTTGAGTTGGGTAGCTACACTTACAACATTGACTGAACAAAGGCTCCTCACTCAGCCTCCCACCACAGCACAGCGTGGGCCTTGTTTACAAATGTGCGTAGACGTGTTTGTGCGTAAAACAAGAGTGTGCTGTATTGTCGAATTGTACAGAAAGGGTGCATGAGAACTTTTTTGTATGTACAAAAGTACGCAACTTGTGTGCAATTATTATTGAACAGGGCCCATTATGCGTGTTCCGTGTTGTTTGCGTCATCATTATCTAGAGATAGGAATGCTGGTGTGCATGAGCTGTGCTGCTGTCTCTCTGCGACTCGGTCCCTTCTCTCTGCTGCCAGTTTGAGTGTGGCAGCAGGCACAGACTGGGAAATATTCCAGGAACCTTTCTCAAGCAGCTGAATATTCATCTTCATTAGGGCATCATCACCCCACCACACTCCAGTGCTGATTCCTGTTAACACTGAGCGATTGTGCAAAATGGGTGGCAGTGTGGGAGGGGGTGATGCTGGGGTGGGGGGTGTCGGATGAATATGGAATGAGTGACAGTAGGGTGAGCATGAACGCCATTATGAAGGACACACTGACTCATTGCTCTACTTCAGCAACGCCGTGCCCCTCGCTTTAACGTGACGTGCTGAAATCAAGGACAATATTAAATTAGTTTTTATTTTATTTTATTAAATTATAAAATGAATGAATGAATCATTTCTCGGCACGGGTTAATGTGCACCTCTAAAAGTTTTTAAGAGTCATAAAAACGTAGTAAAAAAGATGTTGGTGTTTAAGAAGTTTAAAGCAGTCCACTAATTACTTATGATGAGTACAGTTTGAGGCAAAATTATTTGATATTTTGGTTTGTTTTTATGTGATTAATATTAATGATATTCCATTTGAGGCATATTTGTCCTTTGAAGCTGAACATGTTAACTAGTAGAGTTTGCTCACTGGTAATGTGTGTTGGCCAAATCTCATTAAAACATCAAAAACTAACTTGTGGTGACATTTTAGGCCAAATCATATGTTTTTAGTGCTGACAAATCGATTAACTGCAATGAATCTATTCCAAAATAAGTGTTTGTGTTTATATAATGTGACCCTGAGTACATTTTTTTAAATAGAGATTTATACGTCATTTAATAGTTAAATACATAAGCTTTTCATTGATGTATGGTTTGTTAGGATAGAACAATGTTTGGCCGAGATACAACTATTTGAATTCTATTAAGAATCAAGAAAATCGCCTACCTTTTAAACTCTGCAGACCTTTCGGCAGGGCCAGTATGGCATCATGAAATCTTCAAGTTGTGAAGCACAAAACTAGACATATATGGTATCTTTTGAATGCTTAGAACCTCAGCTTCTTTACTAATCTCATCATTTTCACATTTATGTTACATACAAGAACATAATACGGTCTGAATTTGTCAGAATTCGAAAATTATACAAATAAATATTCAATTTCATATTTATATGACACTTACTCACAAAACATAGATGGGCCATACATCAAATGAAATCTCACTATCAAGAATATTACTGTATATGTCACTGGTCTAACACTAGAGTAACATAACATAAACCAATTGTCAAATGTTTTGTCAAATTGTTAAAATGTAGAGGGTTGTCTGTAAAATGAGACAATTTTTATCAATTTATTTTAATGTATGTGGGCAGAGCACTCTTTTAAACACAGGTAACAAAAGCTAAATATTCACCAAAGTTTAAGGGGTTAAAGTTGTCTATCATATGTGCTGTAGGTTTGTTTTAATGCTCTTTGGCTAACCGTTGTGCAGAATAGATGAACCTGAAAGCTGAAATTCTAAGCTTTACATAGATACCAAACTTAAGGGGTTAATTCACAAAAAGCTGCAGCAGCGAGTGAAGTTTGTAGGCGTGTTTTCTGACCATTTTTGTTAGAGATTTTGCTGCATCCACTCACAAAAATAAAGTTTTGATATATGTATGGTAGGAAATGTACAAAATATCTTGATGGACATGATCTTCACTTAATATCCTAATGATGATTTTTGGCAAAAAAGAAAAATGTATAATTTTGACCCATACAATGTATTGTTGGCTATTGCTACAAATATACTCGTGCTACTTATGTGTATGTATTTTTTATGTAAATATATACTACTTAATTACATGCATGTTTGTGTATTTATTTATCAATATACACGCCACACACATACATTTATTTTGAAGTTGATTAATCATTGTTTATTAATTTGACAGCACTATTTTAAACTTGAAAACAATCAAATAATATCAAATATTAGGGTTAGGAATAAATCTAATCTTGGAACATCTGCTCTTTGAACTCAATACAATGTTTTTGTACTTCATCATTTCTAGTGGTTGCCTTTGAATGGGTTTACAGTTTATTGGTGTAATGTATAGCAGAGAGCATGATTGCTATTAAACACGCAGACTTATTGACCTACAGTAGGTGGGAACATAAATGTCTCTTTTCATTTTATTTCATTTTGGCTCCACAGACCCTTTATAGAGTTGTTTGCAGAGCTTTGTAAGACCTAAAGGCTTTTTAAAGCTAAGAAAAGATAATCTAGGACACTGGATATTAAAAATCAGTATTACCAGCCAAATTACAGCACTTCTCTCTACATTTTGGCTTGTGGGCATTAGGTTTCCATGCTGTAATCAGTGAAGCCTGTCAGATTTTCTTAATATGTTCTCAAACTTTCCGCCAGGGCATTGCAATTCCAAAGTTTTGTTTATAGTCTGTTTAGCCTGCATTTGCTACTAACTGTATGTATTTAAGACATATTGTATTAATGTGGACGAAATATTTGGGGGGAGAAAAAGGGTATGGTATTAATTCTCGATAGTTATTTTGACATTAACGTTGGCATACCCCTGCGTGTTACAGCTTTTCTGTTTGAAAGCTATGTATTTTCTCTACCTTTTTCTCTGGGGTAACATGTTCCGAGTTTAATTTGCTCTCATGTTATGACTCCAGTGTTTATAGGGCCAAATATTGCTGTAGTATATGCAAGCTTGGCTTTCATGTTTATGTAGGCCATAACTACCCCAGCTATAGTCTGCTGAAGAGCTTTAAGCAGAACTTATGATCATGCAAAAAGCAGGTTAAACATCTTTTCAGTTAATCCCTGGGTCTTTGTAGGTTTTTGTTTACCACCTGCACAAG
Organism: Oreonectes daqikongensis; assembly: GCA_026939265.1. Lineage (NCBI taxonomy): Eukaryota > Metazoa > Chordata > Actinopteri > Cypriniformes > Nemacheilidae > Oreonectes > Oreonectes daqikongensis. Next base: position 2,814,884 of record JAOTQM010000343.1, on the reverse strand, counting down.
GTCTGGAAGGAAAGCATGTAAACAGAGAGAACTCAGACAGACACTTTCTTGATAGACAGCATTTTAGCTTTCAGTGTGGACAGAAAAATTGTCACATCATGCCCAATAGAAGACCAACAGTTTAGTACCAAACAGTCCCACACCCAATCTGTAATTGGTTGATCAAACAGTCAGACCAAACTCATGCTATTGGATTTTGCTTTGTTGCAGATGTTCAAACTATCAGAGCAACATTTTTATAGTACCACAGAGCCACAGTGTTTACACTTTGAGAAATTCAACCTTCAAATGGACATATTTATCCAGCATAAACTAGGGTATGTTAATGCATTTCATTTAAGAAATGACATTACCCTTAACATTTAAATGTTTATGCTTGGAGGAATGTGGATAGAATTACAACGATTGACATCCTGTAATGCGTTTTAAAAGCCAACACCGTAATAATGTCAAGAGATGTTCTCAGGCAGCATTTTCTTTACCTACAGTATTTCTGTTCATCTCCCCCACCCAGCTTGATATTACTCCATCAGTGTTTGTCTACGTCACTATGATAATGTCAGGCCATGAGGCCGCATCATTCAGAGCCAAATCTAAACCGGGGCTGGATTTCTTTAAGCGTCGATAATTATTATAGCACTGATTCCCAACTGACCATTTTAGCCGTGGTTTACACCTGTCACATGGCATCAATGTGATGGGGCTGCTGGCTGAAGCGAATGTTATCCTTCTGAATTCACAGTCTAATTCATTTGGCCAACAAGCGGGGACGGGCGGGGTGGTGAGGTTTTTATGTCTCATATATCGCACGGTCTACTTCTCAATAGAATTGTGTTTGGGGCCGTCTCCATTCCATGTCTGCATTCAAGATCTGTCGTAATTTGAAACAATAAACATCAGTCAGAGCAAATGTCCCATGCATGCAGTAATTCTTCGTCCATGAAAGTCATGGGATTCTCATGAGCTCCAGTCAGGTTTTACGGGATGTGTGGGCAACCCTTAGGGAATACTTAATAAGCAACCATAAACATGACCATGCTTCAGTTATCCCCCTTTGGGACCAATACAGTTCCATGAGAGAAAATGCTTCAGGTGAAGACTGTTGTAAAGAATATACAACATCTGAAATAATGCTTTATGGCCATGGGTTCATTTTATGACGGATGGCTGGAGATGTTATGCGCATGGCTTGGTAGTAGGATAGGATGTCGGGTTTACTGACTGGAGTCATTTCGGTCGTGTTACAGACGGTTTCATCAATCGCATGCGTCTGGCCTGAAGTTCACTTTCAAAGTTAACAGCAACATGTATTTGTTGATCGGTCTGGCTAGTGGCTATTAATATAACTATTTATATTTTATATTATTTATATTGATGTTCATTTATGTTAGTATTTTAGAAACAGTTTTACTGGTAACCCAAAATAATACTAGACATACTTTTAACTTGCTAGCATTTACTTGTTATTACTTTTGCTTGTTATCAGAAATAATCTACAGGGACTCTATTCTTTGCACATGTGTACCGGAAGTTAAGTTTGGACCCCAAAAGCGTGCATGCCCAGTAACGGATTTTTATGTTGTTGCTTTGAAACCAAACTATACAGATTGTTGGTGCTGGTTTGGTAAATCTCTGAAATCATTAACATGCTAGTAAATATTTGGCCACAGCATCGACTTTCACTAAATTTGTTATAGTGTACTCAGTGTTATGATTTAAAATCTGCTGAAAAATCGTACCAGTTTGTTTTGAGAACGGATGTCAGAGGAGCTGAGAATGACCAAGGAAAAAGACTGGCACTGTAACAACTGTCCAGGCAAAATTAATAACCTCATTCCCAAAGTACCTCTATATTTTACTTCACTGGAAGGGAGCAAAGGCTTAATAAAGAAGTCTCTCTATCCACAGCCTCGCTGCTTGCGTTGATTTCAGGCCCCCAGTCTTGATGATTCATCAAGCTCCATATGAAATACGATCTAGCAAAACAAGACATTTGACGCAGCACGCTGAAATGAATTAAACCATCAAGACTGCTTGAAGTGCTGTAGCTACAAACTTCTCTCTCTACTGCTAGGCTACTCTGGACTCCTTTCGAAACTTGCTCACCCATACAGTATGTATTGAGTTAAGAAATACAAGGCGGGCTGAATTGGATCTCAACAGGGATTTTAAAAAAGGTAGAAAGTCATAATGAGGCATAAGTTCGGCCTGTTAGATATGTTAAGCTCGATCAGAGACTATGGCCCCTGGAGCACATCCCCCCAAGGCACTGTCTTCCATGCACATCTGACAGACTGCCACAGACTCAAATCCTCTTCTCATTTACAATCAAAGATTAATAGACGATAGCTATTTCAGATCACAGAGATTAATTGCATGCCATTTTACAGTTCTCGTCCACCATTCCCCACCACGGCATAAAGCTACTGGTGATTTTTGTCAACAAGAATACTGGGAAATGAATAGACTATCAATGACTACCCTAGTGTTAAGTATAGCTAAGAGGGGACAGAGGCTTGGGCTGACTTACACTACACTATATTGTCATACACATTCACTTTTCTTCTATTTTTTTTCTTAATTTTAACTTTGTATACTGGTGACAGTCTCTCTGTGGATGGTCGAGCACCGGTAAACTGCTTATGTCACCATTCTTATTGATTATTCTGGCCATCTTTGCATAGCAAATTATTGCATTATATACCTCACTTCAATTAATATACAGTAAAAAAAAATGTTTATTTTAAACAAATATTATAAAATAAAATACGGTAATATTATATACGTTTTTTTATCCATTGCTTTTGCTTGTGTGCAATGTTATTTTTTCTTAAAAAAGACTCTTTTCTAGATCCACAGATTCCCATCATAGGGTTTCTTTCTGTTGTGCTAATTCCAAACACATTGTGAAATACAGTTAAAACAGCCATGCTACAAGTATTGTTAAGGTATAATAGGAATTTAAGGTATATTAGGAATATCAGCAGCTGAAATGTACTGTACATGCAGTTCAAGCTTGACTCCGCAGTCACAATCTCAGTGATGGGTTCAATTACATTATAAAGAAGTAAATGTACATCCAGTGGAGAAAGACAGAAATGAGGGAGCGTGAGAGAAGAAAGATAGATGAGCAGCAAGAGAGTGAGAGAGGGATATAAAGCACCAGGACAAACAAATGTGAGTTATTGATTTATTGGGGGGAATAGTCTTTGTGACTTTGTGCAGGATTGATCAAATGGAAGGTTATCCTTACTCACAGAAGCAAGCTGTTTGCCAATATCCATCAGTGCAGATTCAAAATGCTTGCAACAACCCTTGACATTCAAAAATAGTGCAACAGTTTGTGTGAAAGGCCACATACAGGATGAGAGGCGGATGTTAAAAAATGAAAAGTTGGATTAATGCTAGTGGGGGTGAAGAACATGCAGACTCACATGGAATTTAGTCAAGCAATAGTTTTAATTCTTCCTTGTCTGTATTCATTTAGTTTGTTTTCCAGTTTTAACAAAATTGCTTGTTGGTAAAATAATGTAAAGTGCTTTACAACTAACTACTTAGGTTACACATGAATCTGTATGTAAACAACATTTCTTTTTACATTTTTATACAGTTTTGTTGTTGTTGTACTTTTTATACACATAGGCTATATACTGGCAGTCAGTAAAGGTGCAACTAGCCCAGTGGAGGAGGACAAGAATTTTGTTGTGCAGAAACGTGGTCATCAGCCTGCAACTTTCAGTTGACCAAATCGGCAACAACCCGCTCAAGTATTTTTGCCAGGAGCTGGAAGAGATCGGCCTGTAATCCTCCATTAGTGGAGAGTTTTTATTTCGGCTTCTTTGGCCAGTGATGTGTACTGAGCCTGTTTATAACTGTTGATAAGATCAGAAGATGAATGTGCTTTAGAGCAGCTGGAGAGGAGTTTGGAGACATTCATAACATCGGCTGTGAAGGCATACTGTGGTCGAAATGGCTGCTAGCGGTTATAGCCCAGTGAAAAAATCCTCAGCAGTCAAAGAGTTAGGTGGAGGGGAAAAAATGAATGTCTTGAACATTTAGTGGAAAGTTTAATAGTGTGTTGGTCTTGTTATGCCATGACCTTGGCTGTGGAGAAGCTGCGGGGAGAGAAGAGAGCAGAGATAGCTATATACTGAGGACAGAGGGAGCTTTTGGTTTACATCATTTTAAATCAGTTGTACATGATTTAATTTCCTGACTAAAATGACAAGTTTACTTTTCTGTACTAGACAAACAACTACAACAGAGCAACGATAGCTACAACACAATATGGAAAATAAAGGGATAGTTCCAAAAAACAATTGGCCGAATCCTGTATATTTGACTCTTTCTTCTGTGGAACACAAAAGAAGATATTGTCTTAATATAAGAAATGTCTTAATGGTTTTGTGTCCATAAAGTGGAAGTCATGGGGTCCAATGTTGCTTGGTTACCAATGTCAAAATGCCTTCCTATGAGATCTGCAGAAGAAAGAAAGTCAAACTTTTGGAAAGACATAGTACATAGTACAAAAATGTAGGTAACACTTCAGTATAGAGGGCAATTCTCACAATTTAATAGTTGTTATTAGCATGCCTATTATTGGCATATTGGCTGTTTATTAAAGCACATATTCAGCATGACTATACACCACATCCCTAATCTTACCCAATACCTAAACCTAATATACTAAGTACCCTACTAACTACTAATAAGCAACAAATTAAGAGTATATTGGGAAGAAAATGTTAATGGTTAATGGTTTGTTAATAGCAAGAATTGCCCCCTATACTGAAGTGTGACCAGAATTGATTCCTGGGTGACCTATCTATAGATGCATCTTAACAGAACTGCACTTTCATTTTTTAACACAATAATTTTGTGTGAACTTTCTTCCAAAATATCTGTAATCTAATCCAGAGAGGCCTAGTTAGTGGAACCAGACGCTGCAACTACTTGTCTTTTTAAATATATTAGTTTGACTTGCTTATTTCTTGCTTTCTCCGTGAGGACTTGTTACTGATATTGTATCATCGGTACACATGTTTTGTGTGTAATATCTTTATCGGATCGCAGAATTTAAGATGCAAATAAACAATAAATCTGCAGTGAGACCGTTATGAAATTTGCATGTCAAAAATAGACATGTATCACACTCTAGATATTCATGTACGTGTAAAGGAACTTGGATGTCTCTACAGATCAGCCTACACTGTACTTCAGAAAAAAGGTTTTTAAAATATCCCTATGCACGACACTGCTATATAGGTCTACAGTCTGGATTTTATGAACTATGTCTGGCAATGTCGACCAATTGGGGTTTTAATCACCAAACAATTGCAATGAAGTTCAAAAGTGAGCAGGACTCACAACTTGAAAATAAAAATATCGTTCTATTAAGATTATCTCAGCTCACAGAAAAGTCCTTTCCTTTTAACTTCATGTTGGAACTGAGTCATTATGTTGTAATACTCGTAGGAACAAGTCTGTAGATTGTGCAATTAAATTTCTAGAACAAAACGCTTTTGGTGCAGTGGAACATTCCCACAGGATTCCAAGATCCTTGCTTGCGATGTTAGAAGGGGCTGTTCTTACGTCTTTTGTAACAATCTTATTGGGTGTCAACCACATGAACCACTTATTAATTAGAAGATAGGAATCCCACTGAGGACTTTTTCTCAGTGAGCATGTGAGCAGCCTGAATCCCCATCTGCACGAGAACGTCCCGCTTAAAGCTTTGTATAAGCACAGCAAGCAATCTCTGCACATGGCTGAATCCTCAGTGTGGGAGGTTCACAGGGTAATATTCTCAGGGTGACTGTCATCGAGGATTAGATGTTCAAAATGGTGGCACTGCAGTGTTTCTAAGGTAGACTTTTGTTCGCTGTAAATCTGCCGTCCCGCGGAGCGTAGCACGTCTCGTGGTTTTTTTCCTGGAATGCTCGTAAATGACTGAGCTGTCCGGCGGAGTTGATCTAAATATGTTAATATTCACCACAGAGAACGATTGATAGATCCACTTTAGAGTGTGTTACAAAACAACAGCTCATAGTCTGTCAAAAACAAAAACTTCTGGAAAAAGACAAAGAAGCGACAACACTGTTTATACTGTCAGTTGAATAGCTGTCTTTGAGCATGTCAGCTTGACATGTTTATGGTTTCTGCCAAACAATGACATTTGATAAAAAAATTTGCTTCTGCTATAAATAAACTGAGTGCCAAGGTCACAACAGATGTTTTCTCCTTTATGTTTGTTTTTAAAACAAATGTAATTAAAATTCAGGACACTTCATGTGCAAAACTTTGTGACATTGTCTCAAAAAAGTATACAGTCTGTACTTTTTAATTCTTAAAGGACCAGTGTGTAAGATTATTGATGACCTATTTATAGAAATGCAATATAATATACATAAGTAAGCATTATGTTTTTATTACCTTAGAATGAGTTATTTCTATCTACATACCGCGCGGGTCCCCTTACATTGAATTTATCTTGTTGTTTCTACAGTAGCCCAAAACGGACAAACTGCTCTACAAAGCACATTTCCTACATAAATGATCTCCTTCGGCAATGAAGTGAAAATGTGACGATATCTTAGTGATGTGTCAGCCACCGTAGTGCTTTTAAAGGAAGGGGAGAAAGGTGGAGTGAGCCGTTGGTTGCAATTTACAACCTCACCGCTAGATGCCGCTAAATTTCATGGACTGGTTCTTTAAACAGAGCAACTGTGTCATTTTTGTAGGCGCTTCTGTTATCATCTATACAATCTTGCTAAAAATAAGCTTTTTGTAATTAATGATAAATCTATTAATTCACTTCAGTTATTTTAAACATTCTAATTTCATCTGGGGGAAGAGAAGTGCATATTTTATAAAGGTTGCCATTTTTAATGACACACACACATCAATGGATGTCAGATCTAAAAATAGTCTCGTCAACCCTAATCTTATGACTGCATGTAAACTAGAGACTATTTTATATTTATTCTCTTTTTAAATATCAATACTGTGAACATACGCATAGTCCTACTTGTTACTTACGTTTAATAATAAATGCCAGAAACAAACACACACGCTTTTTATTCGCGAGCGGTTAATGCGCAGCGACCGTAATGAGTTTCCTCTCATCTCGTCCCAAACGGAGAAGGTGTCAGTCTTAATGAGAGCTATTAAGGGTAACTTGCGCCATTATCACGCCACCTCTGTTATTTATGGCAACCATCAGCGTCTACTTTTAGAAGCCTGACTCAAAATGGATCCCTCTAAAGGTTTTTTCATGTCCAGTTGCTTGATGGAGGTCTGCTTCTGTATCCTATTCTAATCAACATGTACAAGTTATTAAGACAGGTAGGCAGAGTGGCTTTGCCCTGCGGAGCGCTTCATTCAGCTGTATGACAATTTATGAATCTCGGTGCCAAAAAATGAGCTCTTGGCTCACGGCTAAATGTGAGCGAGGCTCGTGGCCTGCCAGATGCTCATTCCAATTGCATTCACATCATACCTTCTTAGTGTACAAATTCCCTGCCAGGATATAAGTGTAAAACTGCTGCTTGTACCTGACGTGGCTCCACTGGTTTGTTTTTAAGCCAAGGAATTTAAAAAAAAACAATAATTACTGCAATTGGGAAATAAGCTTCATACATGCGAGTGGATGTAAATAAGTAAGTTAAGTGTAATTAATAGGGGGGCCAATAAGAAACCCATGATAATCAAATCTGCTGTGTTTTTCAATTTGCATGATTAAGATCTTAGTTGTGTTGTTCATTTAGGATCCAGGTTGTTCATTCTCAAAATGTCAACATATCAAAATTCTGAACACTGCACTTAATTATCTGCAGAGCTTTAAAATCATCAACGTAAAAAGCAATTAACTTTAATTTGCTACCAATTAAAATTTGACTTTTAGGAGTGTTAATATGCTAATCGTGGCACTAAACCTATGCTGGAAACTGTTTACACATCACAGACCCCTGAGGCCGCATGTGTGTGTGCTGGCACAGAGAGGTGGGGAGGTGAGGGTGGAAAGGCTTGCCATAAATGAGCAAAGCATGATAAATTTAGAGCGAACTGACTATAATGTCATTGATTCATCAGTGAGCTAACTTTGGAAGTCGGTAGCTGTTACGGGTGCACACCGTACTAGATCGATTTTCTGAAATAAGGACTGATAAAGAGGCATAACTTTTTAGATTTTCTAAAATAATACGGAGAAGTGTACAATCGTGATATAATCTACTTATTCTGTTAACAAATCCAGTGGTTGTTCTCAGTTTCATTTCTTTTTATCTGCTTTTAGTTTGTTTTTTTGTTAAATGAAATACTTTATTAAGTACTTTATAAAGGTCTTAATTAATTAAGGTCTTAATAAGACCTTTAAATTCAATTTTGAAAATCTCTCATTGACGAAAGGGTTAACTTTTAATATTTAACCAACAGGCATCATGCTAACTGAATCTTTTTGCATAGCAATTGGACTTCTTTGCATATATTTAACTATTTATAGCTGCCTTTATGCTTGACATTGAATGTTGATTCCCGTGTGCATCTGACTGAAAACAAAGACATTTGCTGCTCAGTGTCATGAACGGCAAAGCAGCTCTGATGCAACATTTCATTTACAGTAGAACCAAACACTAAAACCTAAGCTTACCTAAATCTTTAAGACTATTTTTTTGCTGTTTGGTGTTACCTTCGGGAAATCCCTATCTAAATTTGAGGTCTTTCCAAAGTAAGGATGTAGAAGGAAAGAGGTTCATTTTTGTATTGGACAGGTTAACTTTATTTGTTATTTGTGTGACAGAGATTCTATTACACTGAATGAACGCTCAGTTTGCAGAAAAGGAGAGTCATCCACCTGAAACTGTTATTATACAGTTGAGACTGCTCTTTAAAGAATAGTCTCTCTGTTTTGCTTTGGTTGAGGTGCAATCGATAAACACAGTCCATTATCTTCTTGTCCTGTAGGATTGTGTTTTGAATGGAGAGTTCTACAGTAATACTTATTCACCAGTAAGGTTGGTGCATGGCTGTGTGAAAGCAAAAAACTGTACAAGTGCACTTCTAGACTTTTTGTTAAACATTGCACATGCTTTTGTTCAAATGAGCACAGGTACTGGAAACTTCAGTTTTATTCTTGGATATGCTAATATGCATGAAAATAAATAATATACTGTATTTTTTGCATTTATGCACAGGAATACATTTTTTTCTTCTTTAACATTGTAGTGTATCCATGTGGAAGTAAAGTATCCGTTCATAGAAATAAAAGGGATGAGGTTGCAGGTAAGAGAATATTGAGATTTTTAAAAAGCAGGAGATTAAAATTCATTACAGCCCCAAATGGTCAAAAACAATGTCTGTTGCTTTAGGCATAACCTCAAATCTGTGCGTGACAGCTGCGAAAATTCCCAAGTAATCGTCCTGCCTCTCTAAATGATTTGATGTGAATGCATGGCCAAATGAATAAATCACGCCTTGTTTCCTGTTTGTTTGCTGAAGTTTGCCGTCGTTGTTCGTAAATGACAGGGCTGAGGTGTGTGGAGAGAGGTGCCAGCAGTTCACGGCGCACCGGCCCTGTGATTAATTCCACTGACAATATAGTAACCAATGATCGATTGAGGAAGCTTGGGCTGTAAAGACCGTTTCCCCTTCACTTACTTTGCCTTTTTCAGAAGACGTCTGATATTTTGATCACCGGTAAAGGCTGTGTCAGTGGAATTAATCAATGACAGAAAAAAGAACCACTGGAGAACAGCGTGACAAACTGCACAAGATAACTGAGATCGAGTTAAAAAGCAACTTCAGCAGGATGTAAAATGTGAGCTGATTTATATCCGTGATCATTTGTGATGTGACAATCCAGACTGCATGTCTTAGAAATATTGATATGAGATCTCACAGTATTTTTGGATGTTGATAGGATTGTCATTATTTACAGACTGCAGATTTGTATCAAAGCAGAGTTTACTTTGTAAATGGTTTGTCTGAAAGTATATGACAGTTGTTAATGCAGATTGTTTTAGTAATATTTTGAAATTTTATTGTCAACCTGCATGATCAATTAATACCTGAACTGTACATATAAATTGTAAATATTCATCATGCACTTCCTATCTGTGGAATGTGGATACAGAAACAAAATTTCTCATAAATTGAATACATGTGCATCCCATCCGTGTGAGATATTACCTTCTGGTTTAACTGACCGCCGTCTTGATGCCTGTCAGAAGTTTGACCGCTAGAGGGAGCCAGTTAAACCAGAGTTTCCAATGAGACGCACTCGCTCTCCTGATTGTCTCGTGGGATCTTTAACTGGACAGTCTGAGGTTCCAGACAAGAAACGTGTTAAGATTTAAAACATGCATTAATGAATTCTGCAAGAGCTGAGATTGTATAAGCAATAGGCTATTAACAAAACACCAAAATGGTAGCCTGGGTGTCTGGTTTTTAAAATATAAACAGTTATTGATTAGTTATTGGTACTGTGATCAGTGGAATGTCTCGTAATAACAGAATGTGTGCGCTTTTAGGGCCCCACGTGAAGATGCCTGTTTTAACATATTCACTATTTATTTTAGTTTATGCAGTGCTATCAGAGTTGTGTGTTAAAACATTATATCGTTTAGTTCGCTGCTCACTGTGAATTTGTGATACGTGAGCTGAGCGAAAAGGCTTTGAATTTCATCCCCAGTCTCTCCGAGTAATTCACACAGTAGCTACAGTAGTTACAGTCGGTGAGGAGCTCAGTCTCTTACCGAAATCACGCAGGCCAAATATAAAGAGCGCCACGGACATAATATGGCATTTTACAGCACTGGGTAAAGACTTGGGCAGCTAGTTGTACGACAAAATAAGAAGACCGTCACGGGTAAAGGACACGAGAACTCTACACCGTTGACATACGTACGGATGCTTTGCTTTGTTAGCGGAATGCGAAAAGGGAGGAAAAAACGCCAACGCTCTGCCATAAAAGTTCAGTATTCCCAGGGTAGGCGCGCACGCATTCATTGCCAGGGCTGAGGACCTGCCTCTTTATCAGCCCAATGAGCGCGGCAGAGGGGAGGCTCTTCCCACCAAACACCTCTCGTCCATCTCTCCTCACTCCTCCACTCAGCGAGCGGGCTTGCCGGAGCTACCCGACACCCTGTCAACGCCAAGTCGCTAAACTGCGCGGATCCTAATTGTTCCCCACTGCGTCTGACAACCAATCCTCTTATTTTATTTAGTTTTTTACATTTTTCTCGTCCACCTTAAATTGACAGTGAATTTACAGGGAAAAACAAGTGCCAAGTGTATTCTGAAACAAGTCACGTCTTCTTTCCGCTTTGTTTTTTCTTCTATGAATGACATGGAACGGACGTCCGGATGAAATACAGTAAGTGCTGCATACTCGCATTAACAATAGTATTTATTGTCTGGCTGGACCCATTCATTTGGCTTGACTGAAATATAGCGGATGTTTCTGTTTGCGCTAAGGTGATTGATCCGAGAGTGAGACAGATTGACAGCCCGGTCAGTCGACACCTGCAGACCAGACAGCACATCAGCGTACCCGTTGTTTATCATTTGCTAGGTATATCGCTCAGGAATGTCGTTCATCGAATTTTTGTGTGCACTTTGCAGAAGAACGCTGTGTGTATGCCTCGGCGATCAACTTAGTCAACTCACTGTATAACATGTTCATATGTGAATTCTCAGTCGTGCTTTAGCAGAGTAATGTTTTTATAAAGTACTAAAACGACGTAGGCTCATTTTAAAATAAAGAGGCAAAAGGCAGTCAGCTGGATTCTCCGCGCCACTTTTTGTGTGGAGCTGTCCACTCTATGCGGTGCTGAAATGTACCCGGTGATTCTCTATTGCTTTTGCACGCTGATAATAACCCGTCTGCGCACTGTTTGCCGCTTGCTCCTTCTGTAGATAGACGTAGTGGTTTAAAGCTTTACTGCTTGATGAAGTTATTTGTTAGTAGATGATTTGCTTGCTTGCTTACTGCTTGGTAAATATTTTCTGTTAAATAAATTCTACTGTTTTTGATGTGATTAAAAGATTGCATTACTTTTGACCACAGTTCTGCTGCATATTGAAACATACAAAATAAGAGAGATAACAGAGTTCTCCAGAGGATACGGTTTAGTGAAATGCAGCTTGTGATTGTTGTATGGTGAACCAGAGAGAAGAAAAGCATGGACTTGCTGCACATTTCTGATATTGAATTAACACCCAGTACCAGCAGTATTTTTAGTAGTGTTTGTAAGTGCGTGAACAAATTGTTAAACAGTTGATACAGACTGCATTCTCTCCTCTTATAAGAGCAATGTTCTCTAATTACAATTGGTTGATGGTGAATTACAAACATTTAAATAAGGTTTTGATGGAAGGATGTTCTAGTTATATTTGAGTTTGTCTAAATCTGTTTGCATGACTGTATTTTGTGTGCCACCCAATGCCACAATGTATCGTAATGTGGTAATATGTCAAGGACACTGAAAACAAATGGTTCAGGCAAATGAAAAAAGAAAAAACCGTCAGTTCTGTAATACGTTGTTTTTAATTTGCTATATTCAAGTTTTCAGCAATCTTGGTCTAATGCACAGTGCTTTTGGTCACTTATTTTACTTGGCAAATTCCTATCAAATTATTATTTACCTTATTAATAGATATCTTTATATGTAAATACATATTTTAATGATTAGTTCTTTATTTATTTTTAGTGCATTATTTTCCTTTCAATAATAGCTATATAATTGGTTGCCATCAAAGCGTAAACCATAATTGTTCATAAATTGACTATTTAAACAGTCAAAGGATAATTTTGTATGATGCACTCCCATACGAAACAGACGTTATATCAAACTGACCTTGAGATTTCTCTCCTTAAGCTTATCAGTTTTATTTACACACACTTCCTGTAAGCCTGCATTTCTCTCTCTCTCCTCTAGATCTCTTACACCGATGAACCAACTAATGGATGTTGCATTTGGCTGTGTGTCTCCTGTATCTCTGTTCTGGAGATACATCAGAGCGCATCCGTGAATCCTCTTCACAACATGAACCCGAGGTGGGGGATACTTAGAACAAAAGAATAAACATTCAGCTGCGTGTCAGCTGGTCCACCCCTGACTTTTGGAGGGGAAGCAAAAGAAAAAAGAAGAGAGAAATTATTGCAAAAATGCGAAAGCGAAGAGAGGAGATGCAGCGAGACCTGTGGACTTCTCTCCTGCTAGTGTGGATTACTTGTGTGCCGTACTCTTCCATGGCTCCGTTGAACAATCAGACACAAAGTTTACAAACCGCATCAGCCGTGATCCTCCGAAACAGGCCAAGCGAAGGACAAAGAATCCTGAATCGTGCCAAGAGAGGATGGGTTTGGAATCAAATGTTTGTGTTGGAGGAGTTCTCTGGACCCGATCCAATTCTGGTTGGCAGGGTGAGTATTCTAATTGTCAACTGAATATTAAGCTTACTTATCATGTGGAAACATTAATTCTGCTGCTTGAATGCCTTTGCGTCTGACATTTTGTGAGGGAGCAATAATTACTGTAAAGTAGAGGGCAAGGTTGGCATTACAGCCCGATTTTAACCTTCCACACTATCGGTCTTTAATGGATAAAAGGCAATGATCAATTAGACCACAGAAAGCTACAGATCTGGATGGTGTTTTATTGTGTTGCGTTTAGAAATCTCCCCAAAATTCTGAAACACGTACAGTGTTAAAGAATGAAGAGAAGCTTGAACAGAATTACAGGTGTAATACATTCAGCATGTGTGTGTGGTGAGGTGGCATTGAGATATTTTAAGGGGTAGGAGAGCGACTTGGCACAGGACCTGTGCGAGAGCTCGGGGTCCTGAGAGGACTATAGAGTCAGGCCAGGCCAAAGCAGCTCGTTCACAGATCACTGCAACCGTGAACCTCGGGACTCAACCTGGCACTGCATTTGTCCCACAACTATCACTTTGCTGTAACCACAATAATGTTTGTATTAAAGCAAATATTTCTTTTCTTTTTAATCTCTTGTTTAAGACTGTTTAAAAACTATCCTCACCATCGCTGAGGTTGAGAATGCCATCCTTTGTGTCCATCATTTGGCTGGGCCTCAGCTAATTAAGGCCTCTCCCGTTTTTTCCGCTCGTCTCCTCCCCTCCACTCGGTCATGTGAATAAAACATGTGCTCTCACGTGGCCTTTACACCTGTGTTTTCCCAATATCGGTGCAATACAAAAAATTTCTTAAGAGCGGCATCAATTTTTCAAGAGCTCCAATTAAACAGCCTTTGTTAAATTCTGCCGTAGCGTTTGATCAGCAGAAATGAATAAACAAACACAATAAGCAGGCTCCCCATGATGATCTCCGAGGTATAAGGGCAAATGAAAGCGATGCTTTCTGGCAGACGCGTCCACGATGCTACACCGCTTTCCGCGGGTGATGGAGAGGCACCACAGACGCTTAGACAGCGGCGTGCTGTTCTGTTCCTCTGTAATGTGTTGTGCTTTATTCAATGTCATGAAGTTTTTGTGCAGCCTCCTAAATTGCTTGAGAAAGACTTATTGCGTGCAGGAAGACAGCGCAGGTGAATGGTCGGGTGCAAGGGGTGCCGCCGTGTTTGGCTTCCTTGGTGGGCCGGCATTGATTGAGCTTCATTTTCCTGCCGTGCCTTTTTTCCTCACCGCAAGGTTAAGTGCTCATGAGCATGGCTTGCGGTGCTCAGATAAGTTCCATGTTGCAGCGAGATAGGAAGCCGCGCTGTCGGAAGAGATTGAATACCCCTTCGCTCTCTTTCTCTCTCCCTATCGCTCCCTCTCTCCATCACCTAAGATCTGCAGTCCTCTCTCACTCTTTCTCTCTAATTAAAAAATGAATCAAATAAAGAGTGGGAGGTGTGTGATTCAAATGGGTCATTCGAATCAGCATGTTTTTTTCTCTCCTTTCGTACCATCTCTGCCAGGCGTGTGGATGTGGGCTGATTATCGAGGAACCTCAGGCCGAGATTACGCTCATTTTTATCCTTTAGCTTTATTACGTGCCTGTCTGATGTTTAATTATACACCCAGCTCCTTTCTTGTCACTGCCCGAACTCCCCTTGAGCACCAGCTGCCAGTCGGAGGAGACAATTAGCATACATGTAGAAGTGGGCATGGCAGGGCTAAAAGAAGAATAGCCAGACAGAGAAAGAAAAGGAAGAGAGGTAGCTATGGTGCATGACAGAATGCTCTGTGCTGTTCCGCGTGGCCGTTTGGTCTCGGCGCTCTGACTCACTGGGCTGGAGATGCTGCTCGCCGTCACCTGGTTCTGAAGGGCACGTCAGACACAACACAACTCATGCTGCTCCTGGAGCTCTGATCTGCTCCCACCACAAGCCCTCCAAACAAGAGCGAGCTGCTTTTAGACGGTCGTGGAGTCCTATGACACTTTTTCACAAATATTTTTGGGAAGGGGTTTGCATATTTGAACTTTTCAAAAATAATCTCCATCTTGCGTCCAGCATCAACACGACCATGACATACCTCTCCATACTTCACATATACAGGCTATAAATACGTTTCTGGTATGGATCCACCAATATTGCAATCTTTAGTTCTGATAGTACGGTATGATTTCTACATGGGCTTGCTGTAACAACATATTATTTGTATTCCATTTGAATACATTATGTTTTTATATTATTCAAAAGAAAAAGAGTTTGCAAATTGCAATCTTGGCCCGACAAAAACCCATGTGGTTGTGTTTGCTTTAAGCATTGTCAGTTTGATTATAGCATATGTCAGTTAGATGTTGTCTTGCACATGGCTTTGTTCCCTCCTCTTTTGGCTGGAGTGTACGGTAGTGCCTAAATACGACGGATAATGATGGATACCATTCTTCTCTGTGGAGTACAGATGTACTCCGCTCAAATTAATAGCGGTGCTGTCTGATGTCTTTTCTAACCATACTGTGCTCTTATCTCTGATGAGATTATATGTGTTTGTGGCAAAAAGAGAATGGATAATACGCTTTTCATATTTAGCAATCCGAGCTCAGAACAAGATCACTGGGAGTGTCGGTTCGAATGCAAGGAAATGGCTTTGATTATTAATTCAGAGAAGAAAATGGATATGTGCCTGTGGACATTTGTTTCCTTTGGTGTTTTGCAGGGAGTGTGACAAATACTTGATAGATTGGGTAATAGATGGTCTGAAAACCATCAGGCTGCCTGTGAATCTTTTCTATTTTTTACATGAAGAAATTATGTTTTTCACAAGCAAACACTGGTTGATTTGTCCTACAGCGTGCCTCCTTTATGCTGATGTCTGGTTTACTGTGAGGCTGAAATCAGCATTAAAATGGTCGGAAAAACATAATTCTATGCTTCTAAAACATATTTATTTAAACGGGGAGGGTGGGGAATGAAAGGGACATTTTCAAGCACACGTTTGGCCTACATAGAGCCTTGACTCCGTTTGGGTTAAAATCCATATCATCATTTTGCATTGTACATTCAACCCAAATGAAACAATAATGCATCCGTGTAAATAAGCACACGGGCTCAGTATTATTCTCCAACGCTTCATTTAATGCGCGCCTACAACTTAACCTTGAAATATTCATTATGTTATTATTAATTACATTACAATATTAAATATGAATAAGTTCGCTATCAAATATTAATTAGTAGCGCTCTGTCATTTTGTAATGAAAGCCAGAGTGGATTAGTTTCACTGAGCACAATGACTGCAGCTGAGATGGGGTATAAATCTAATGTCGGCCTGCGTTAAAGCTACAATGTTCTAATTTCAGTTGAAAATGGCTATTTTGCAGCAAAGGGGTATTGTAGAAATGTTGGTTTCGGATCTAGCTTGTTTTGTTTTAGTGGCATTTGGACGTGTGCCCTATAGCTAAGGGGAAAAGAAAAATATTGTGACAGTTTGAATGTAAGAACCAGTGAATCCCCGAAACGGACAATCGATTCATGTTTTCTATGCTGCCTGTGATAGGATTTGCTGTTAACTGCCACTGTGTTTTTTTGCTGCCTTGACACATTGCACATCGCAAGGCACTGAAACTGCCCCAACAATTCTACAGAGGAAATGTTTTGCTCTAACAACAGCGCTATAACAAAAACACTTCTCTTTTTCGAGAAGAGAGTGTCTCTGCGGAAGGCAGTATGATCACATTTATTGCTTCAGAGGGTTGAAACGACGGTTGAGCACGAGTAGCGCTTTATATATTTCTCCTATAGTAACATATGCACACTGTAAGCAGTTCTCTGGTTTAAACGCTTCTGGTCATGCTCTGTAGTGAGTGGTGCAAGTTACACCACAGAGCAATACTTGCCCTGTTCAACCTTCTTGACACTTCATGAATTATCTATATTCCTCCTACTGATCCGCTCTGGAGAATTACAGCTCTAACTCTTTGCTGTTTTCCTTCCTTCTATGTTTTTGCTGCGCTGGAACACATTACAACTTCTCACTCTCAGAAAACTAAACTTGTTTCCCGAACAACTAACTTCTGTCAAACACGCATCGGTGTACATTGTCGGTCAAAAGTTTAGGTTCACTCAATTGTTATTATTCTATCTTTTAGAATAGTAGTAATCTCACAAAACTATGGAACAATTCAAATGGAGCATAAAAATTATGTTGGACTAAAATAACAAAATTTAGATAAAGCTATTATATTTTGCATTTAGTTTTAGAGCAACCTCCTTTTGTACAAAATGTGCAAAGAAAATAATGTGAAATAGGTTTTTTATCTGCTGGCGTCTTGCGGTATCACCCTGGTAAAAAAAAAATTGATATTATTGAAGGAGTTGTACATTCAGCTTTTATTAGCTGCTGTTCTTCATTATTTGGTGTAAAGGCAAGAACATAATTATAAAGATAACTATAACAATAAATCTATTGGCATCCTCACCAA
This sequence comes from Oreonectes daqikongensis, assembly GCA_026939265.1. Lineage (NCBI taxonomy): Eukaryota > Metazoa > Chordata > Actinopteri > Cypriniformes > Nemacheilidae > Oreonectes > Oreonectes daqikongensis. Next base: position 2,796,994 of record JAOTQM010000343.1, on the reverse strand, counting down.
TGGGTGATAATGTTGTTTATTCTTATCTCACTGCTGCAGTTTTACCGTTTAATTTCAAATGGATTTTGATAGGCTGTAAATGTTTATTGTTGATTTTTCCTCTGTTGCTCTTATGGTGTTGACATCGCTATTTTCTTAAATTTAGATGATAACTATAACTATACAATTTGTCGTCCATGACGTAAACAGGCCTTAGGTCATTCAAATAAAAAAAAATTTAAATAAAATTTGTTATGTAAAACAAATATATTTTTCACAACTATACTTTTGTATATAAAACTATACTCTTAAAAATAAAAGTGCTTCACGATGCCATAGAAAAACCTTTTTTGTCTAAATCGTTCCATTAAGAACCACTAATATTCCAAAGAATCTTTCGATTTCACAAAAGGTTCTTTGTGGTGATATAATTCTTGAGATTATAAAAAGAGAAGACAGATATGGTTCTTAAAAGAACCTTTGGCTGTACGTTTTTTTCATCTTTGGCATCGCTGTGATACGTTAATGTAATTTCAAACATTTAAGCATATGCTTTACATCAAAAGGTTTTAAAGATCATGAGAAACATTTCAATGCTCCTCTTCAAACGTCTATAGATCTTCACACCTGATTGCATATTACTCACATGATTACACATGTAATGAGATTATAACAAGTGGGTTGGGGCACTGCTATGCTTTACGGTCCCATATCCTTTGATTCCATCACAGAACCTTACGCTTACGGTGTGTGAGACAACTTCATTCTAGGCAAACATCTGATGAGGCTTTTTAGCAGATCAAAGTTCCACCTCCTGATCCCTTCACTATTTCCTCCTGCCATCACATACTTCTCTGATCTGAAAAGATTTTGTGCATTAATCTGCATTTGGTCAGGTTAGAGAGAGGCAGCGCAGGTTCTAATGGTTATCGAGCAGTTCTGTGTGATTGAAGGGCCGGCGAGTGGCTGCTAACGAGGGTATTAGTGGACTTATCAGTAACCAAAGTAATGAGACACTGATGATCAGCACTGGCCACTGCTATCCATCTGCAGCTCCTAGTCTGACCTGTGATTGGAAATATATCACTTGTGATGCGGGTAGAAGAAGAGAGAAAAGTCTACCTTTCTTGGTCTTTTTATGCTTTTGTGTGTAGATATTGGTAAAGCATGGCGCTAGTAACCCTACGGTGGGCTCGATGACCACATAATATGCAAATGTATATTTGTAATGCCTTCTAAATGCAGTCATGTAAATGCTATAGGAATAGGACTACTATAAAAGGGAACAACCTAATTTAATTGGAAAATGTAACTTTTTTTATGGTGGTGTTTGTGTATGAATTTTTACTTAGTTCAAAAACGCACAATTATTAGAAAAAACCCCAAACCAAAAATTCTGTCATTTACTCACCATCTTGACATGTTATACTTGCAAGACTTTCCTTCTTCTGCAGAAAACATAAAAAGAGATTTTGGAAAACCGTTTGTCCACATTGACTTCTATTGTATGGACACAAAACCAGTGCAAGTCAATGGGGACCAAAGGTTGTCAGTTACCAGCATTCTTCAAAATATCTTCTTTTGTGTCCTGCAGAAGAAAGAAAGTCATACAGGTTTGAAATGATAAGAGGATGAGTAAATGATGATAGAATTATAGATAGTTTTCGCTGAACTATCCCTTTAAACTTAACCTTCAGGTGATTGTGACCTAGTCTGTGAAAACCCAGCTAAAGTTATTTTTCAACATAATGTAAAGAACATTTTGTTGAAATATAACCTTGATATATTTAATATTGACAGAGTAAGGTCATATCAAAGATTATAATCATAGTGAAATTAATGATTAAATTCAAAGTTTAATCTGTTGCCTGTTATCTCATTAATAGCTTTTGTAGGGCCATATGATGTCGAGGACGGAATCGCAAAATCCAGGCATTAAAACGTGGAATGACGTGGAATCTTGCAAATTTAGAACGTCTTAATCAGAAAATAGCACTGAACAGCTAATACAATTCTTTTAACTTGACGCAGCTTAAAAACACTGCAAAAGTCACGAGACCCGAGCGCAACGTAATGCACGTCCGTCAAGCGCGTGTTTACATTAAAAAACTATGGAAAAGTAGCGCATTGGAATGGAAAAACACGTTCTGTGTAAAACTAACATCTTCAAGACTTATTCATATACAATAAAAAATAAAACAGGAAGTTGTTCTGGACATTGTTGTTTACGTCTTGCAAAAGTGTCTATAAAATAGTTTCAAATGGCCATGTCATTTTGTTGAAAATACATCAATTATTAAAAAAACAGGCCTAGGAAATGATGAAAGCTGGACATGAACCCTCATGCCCTGCTGTGTGCTCCGAAGCCCTACGTGTCGTAGAATATGCGCCAACAACTAACCACTTCGACCACACTAGTTTACTGTTATCAAAATCTGTAACATGGTGGTGGTAGCACCTCCAGATTAACAATAAATGTTCCACAGCATCCTCCAAAGCAAGTCTAGTCATTTCTTTCTTTTCCTCACCATTAGATTCCCTGTGTTTTCTATTTCATGCCTCCTATTCAGTGTGTTATTTCACCCAAGAGCTGTGGGTCATGAAGGCCTTTAAAGCCATTATATCATTGCTAGGTGTGCACGGTCGCTGTTTTCCTGTCTATCTGTGTCTCTCGCTCCCTCTGCACGGTGGCTGTAATAAAACACCAGGACCCAGCACAGCGCCCAGCTGAGCTGCGGGATCACATTAACACCTCCACGGACCAGCCGGACAGCTTGTCTATAGCTCGGTGTTGTTGTCTTAGTCCCCATTAACAAGGTCTGCTCGTGTGTGTACGTGTATCTGTCCATGCATGCATGTAATCGTTGCGTGTACGTGTATGTGAATCGAAACTTGACAGAGGAGCATTTCTTGAGCTAAGCATATTTCCATTACAACACCGGGGTCACCGTACAACCGCAATTACAGACAAAAGGCTCGCTCCAGCTGCCGTTCAGCAGGTGCTCTTGAATCATTAAATATGTATACGGCCCAGCATTTAAATAAATAACTGCTGGCATTTTATTTCTCCCTCCCATCTCCATTTCTTAATGCCCTCGCAGCATCTCTACTCGCTGTCTTTTCACACGAAAGTAGGCAAGCGCGCACATACAGCAAACGCTCACTGATATACAGCTCCGGCAGGCGTAATGAGCCGGTGTGCCAGAGGTGTGACAGCAGCAGAGCACCTTCGCAGTGACTTATAGGGTCTGGTTGCAGGGAGAGTTGTTTGAGGTGTAAATCCCACAATCCTCGGCGGTAACAAGAACACAAACATACATACCCGTGCGTGCGCACACATACACACACACACACACACACACACACACAGAGGCCGTGCGCTTTGTCCCTCAGCTCTGAATCTTTTTCCGAAGGGCCCGGGCGGGGAATCTGCATGCAGTCAACCGCCTTCTCATCGGTCTTTTCGGGACGTTGTGGGAATCCGCAATGAACCTTGTGTAAACAGGTTTCACGTAGCGCAGGAGCGGGCGTGATCCCGCAGCCATCCCGATGAGCGAGACTAATATTAGATGGGTGGAAAACAGGCAAGACTCGACCAACTGTACACGGAGACGATTTCACTCACACTGTCAGGTAATGGCAGTGCGCAGTCCACAGCCATTTTTCCTCTGTTCGTTGAGTCTATAGATACAATCTGCATATAGGCCGCCCACCTTCAATTTCACAGCCGAGGAAGAAAATCCATACATATACAAAGTTTTTCTCTCTAAGCCATAGAGTCGCATCAGTGGTACCTTGCTGCTGCAGCATCAGAGCATGTGGCGGATTCTGTCTAATATCTCTCTTTTGATTAAATGTGTGCATGCTTAAGTTTGAACAAAAGCCAAGTCAAGTGTTTTCACCCTCTATAAAGCAGGTATTGAAACTCCAGCCTTGGACCTGATGGTTGAGACAGCCCCCACCCACCTGGGTACTTCACATACCTGATGTTAACCTTTGTTTGCCAGCAGTCTCTTGGTTTTGGCTGTTGAGAGAACTTGCGGAGGTGGTTCATGTAGCTGCTAAATGAAAGCTTTTGGCAGAAAGCCGTGAACTCTGTGTGGACTAATCACTGGAATTAAGCAGTTAACCTTTACTGTGTCGCCTGGGCTCGATCTTTCACTGCTAAAGCATGTTATATGGCCCTTTCATTCAGCCCAGCGAGAGTCTGAATTGCAAGGTGTATAGTCATCTTGCTATATAAACCGTTTTTATTTTGATGTTAGGTTTTAGTGACAGCCTTCAGCATAGAAGAATTTTGTTAAGCACTTCAGGATTTTTGTTTTAAACTGCTATATTACATACAAGCGACTTTAACGCAAGAACGAGCCGAAGCCGTTTTGAGCTCTGGCAGCCAGTCTAATTTCTCCATCATATTGGACGGCAATTTTCAATCCTGATTACTTAAACACTTGATTATAATTATCGAAACCTCCTAATTGGTCTCTGGTATAGTCATTGTAGGCTGCTAAGTCATCCAGTGAGTCAGTGGATGCTTGGCAGAGCTCCTACAGCCGGCACCCTGTGCCTGGGGAACCGCAGACAGCGGGGCTTATCCCAGGCTCCTTCAACCCATGAAAACCTAGGAGCCAAACTGGGAGGACAGAGTAATCTTGTTAAGATATGGATGTTGCTATTGTGTTATTTGATGTGTAGTTGGCTACGTGGTTCACAGGGAGCAAACGTGGGCAGTCGAGGTGTAGACAATGAGATCAAGTGGGAGGAGAGCTCTATTTCTAGTTTTTTAAAAACAGTCGCTTTGTGCTCCAATGTGCCGGAGCTCCAAAATAACAACGAAAGAGGAAGTAAATCCACGCTTCCGGTCCGCTGTGGCTCCTGCTGTGGTTACTGGCTGCGGCTGCATGGCGGCCATTTTAAGAGGAATAAAAGGTAACTAAGGTGAATCGATTGTCTCAGTGACACACCTGAAGTCATTGAAGTGTGGCACTGACCTTTATCACAAATGAACTATTTTTGTGTAATTGTCCCGGTTGAGAAAGCTGGGAAAAAATAATATAACTCAGCGAGATCAAATGCTTCATGTGGCAGACTGAAAACCACAACTACACACACGCACACAGAGATCAGCTGCAAATGGCTTTTCTCACATCTGCATCCTGGCAATGTCCAAACATGATCCATTCTAGCACCGACATCCTAAAAATGATAATTATATCTAACAAAATGGAACAAATCTTGTCACAGGTCCTGCTGTAATAGTACAAGGTTTTACATGCTAATGTGCCGGGTGGGTTTTGCAGACAACATTTCATCTCATTTCAATTCCTTTTTTCCTCTTTTTGGCATTGAAGGGTTGCATGAAAAATTCAAGCCGTTATAATATGAGATCCAGATGAATCATGAATCCTTAATGGCTATCAGGCCTGTATAGGCTGGCCTCTGGAATTACATTCAAAGAATGATGGCTTTCTTTGTACTGGGCCAGTTGTTTGTGTCTTTGTGTGTGTGTGTGTGTGTGTGTGTGTGTGTGTGTGCGCGTGCGTGCGCATGCGTGCGTGCGAGTGTGTGTGCGCGTGCATCCGTGTGTGTGGGTGAGGAGAAATGCAGCATGAGGAAAAGAACAAGGACTGTGTAGTGCCTCTCATGCGGGCCTGAGCTTACACCTGCGTGGTATAGAAATCAAGGAAATCAGGTAGAACAGGAAGTGATCGGAGAAGAATCGGAGGGCTAGTACTCCACAAGTATTGCTTTGTATCCACCATACAGTTCATTTCTTTGTGCTGCTGGAGTGGTCGTGTACGATGGTGTGAAAAAAAGACGTATAAAGGAAATGTGTTCTCTCCCTCACCTCCTACACTAATGTGTCAAAAAAGAGAGATGTGTAAATTATTATTATCTAACATACAATTACTTTTATTCAGGACGTTCTGAGAATCACGTTCACTATTGAGTTGCCAAATTGATTGGTGGCGAGATGTGACAGTGTTTGTTCTTATACCAATTTCTTCTTCAGCAAAACAGTTTTCAGCAAGAACACACACACACACACACACACACACACGCATACATGGCAATGACACATATTGTGCAATTTTCTTTAAATGTGAAAGAGCTATAAGTATTTTAAAAACTGTAAGGAATCTTTTGTTTGTTCTTGCAGAAGAAAATTCATTTGTGTAACCAGGGAAAATAGTAATACATTGTTGTTGTATACAGAATGTTGGTATGGTATTTTATTGGATTCCCATATACACACGCGCACACGCTTGCAGACAGGCGCAAGCACATACAGTATGTAATCCTTGACGTGTAATCACACAGTAACATGAACCCATAAGCAAAGACAGACGGTGTACCAGAAATCCGCGGCCAATAACAGATCCATGATGTCATGCCAAACATTACAGGTGCGCGCATTACAAATGCAAGGTCACTGTCATGCTGCTGCTGTATATTTTTATCTGCGCACAGGAAACCGAAAACATGTCATGTATTCTTGCCGGTGCGCTGCAAGCTTTATGACTCAATATTTTCATACATTCTGAAATGCACCACACACTGTCAAAGGGGGCGACCCGGCTAGCCAGTTGCACCTCGCTGGATCGATCCGATCCGGTCATATTTCAGTGCATCTCGGTGATGTTTTTAGAACAGTTCCAGGTGTATTTTTCAAGTTCAAGAAGGCATGTGTGTGGCAGTGTGTGTTTTTGTTTATGCTGAAGATTGCAGTGAAAATGGTAAATTGAGTTTTGAGCTTATCATTTGCTTGTGGACATGTGCTCTGTGTGCGGCCTGAAATCTATTCAGAGACGGCTTGCCAGTGCGCATGACCTTTTCTTTTGTTAAAGCGTAGTGTTTTCATAAATACCGTGCTGATATCCCAGGCTTGATAATTACTGTGCTCCTGCGCACACAGCCTCTTTATTAGTTTCCTGACAATGGGCTGTCTAGTCAGCTACACCGCTGCAGGAAAAGCCAGGAAAACTCACACCCCCATTTGCATCTCTTGCTCGCCACCTAAAGCACCTAAAGCACCTGAAGCAAAGACTGGGGCCCACCTGATACTTGAATTCATCTAGAATGCATACAATTGCAAACACATGGTTTAAAACATAAATCACTGATAGACTGCATACTAGATTGTATATAATTGTTCATTGGATGCAAGCACCTGGTCCAAAGTTATTTGTAACCATTTATTTTATATTTAATTTCCATTATTATTAATGTATATTAATATTTTATTGTATATTAATTGTATTAAATTAAATTAAAACTAACAGATTTTTTGTGGAGGTCTACCGGAAATTAAGTTTGGGACACATAACGTTTATGTTGTTAAATCTGAAACCATATAAAGGTGTGGAAAGGTTTATCACACAAACTTCAGCCAGATTCCCAAAAGGCCCATAGACTTGTAAATTTGTTATGTTGACGAATCTGGATTATCCTATATAAGAGATAATATTTAGGCATCCCAGTAGCTAATTTATATAATGCATGATTTCTTACGTCTTATACCTAAACTACATTTAGTAGTTATTTTATGTAGAACTAATAACATGATTTTATTGATTTCATGTAGAACTCCATTACACATTTTTGTTATTCTGATTCTCCCAAAAGTTACTTTACTTTAGGGTTAGTTTTATATTTCTAAAAAGTAATTTACAGTACACAAAAATCTTAAGCTGTGTTCACACCAAACGTGAAATAAGCGATTTGCACGAGTAAATTACATACAAACTCAATGCAAAGACGCGAATAGTCGTGAACTCATGGCAGGCAATGCGAATGTTGCGAAGCGGGCGAACGCGCGTCGATCGCGTCGTCCACGCAAGTTGAAACATTTCAACTCAAGCAAAAATGTAAATTAAAACAATTCAACAGAGATCTTACTTATAGATCTGCATGTGCCTGGTTAGTGTATGACAGTCACTGTGTTTCGGAAATGGGTTTGTTATTTATGCGTTTGCATTTATTTTTACCCTATATTATAATGTGAACTAGGTAGAACTAGATTAAGGTAGTCTGGGGAATGATGAAAAAACGATTTTTGTTTAGATCGCCTTGCAATATGCTTCTCTCTGTTCCTTTGTGTTAATATTTGATTCCACTGCAGCATCACTGAATCTGCTCTGTCCCTGCCTAGGCTTGAATCTGTAATAAGCCTATCAGGTGAATATGATGACAAAATGACAAGGAGGAAAAGGAGATTACAGTGGTGATGCTAAGGCAGTTGGAAGGGGCTGTGCACATGTTATTGAATTTTTTCGGTATCCCTTGCCAGTAGTTTTGTCCTTGTCAATACAGATCACTCTCTGCAGGTCAGACTCTAGGGAATAGGTCACTGAGGGTTGATCTGAAAGAACTGACAGAAGGTAAAGCAGAGAGAGCGTCATTTTAAATAAAAAATATATTGCTTCACCTCATAATACTAACACATAATACGATTGGAGGAGAGGCATTCATTCAGGATTGCTGATATAGGACCAGAACAGCACTGGGGACGCTTTACTGTGTCATACAAGAGCAATATCACACTCGCAGTGCCGTTTGGTCATATATCAGTACGTTGTGATTAACAGCCGCATCACAGCCACAGAGATTTACAGCCATATTGCATTAATATAGCTGCACTTCATAACGGAAACCTAACTTTCCGCTTATCGTATGCGCTCACAAGTTCAATCTGAATCCGTTAGGAACCAACTTCTTATGGGTAAACGGGCTGGGCTAGATGTGTCTGTTAGGGAACATAATTACTACTAATGACCATTAGGAGTTCAGTCTTCACCCTCCAGGGATTGGTGAAAGGGCTTTCGCCTTATCAGTTGATTAGTGCAAATCGAGGAGGCCGGATCCAGCATGTTAAGTAAACGGGACTGAGAAGTGTAGCATTATCTGGGGAAGACTAATGGAGCAGCGCAGAGTTCATCCTGAGCTAATGTGGGCCCCATACATGGAACCACTTACAGAAATCAGCTAATAATATAAAAAATTCAGCCAACTCCCTATCTCACCCAAAAGCGAGAATCCACCACGCACATCCTCAGATGAACCACATTAGGGCTGGGTGTTATGATGGTATATTCCCTGTGATGGCAGAAATGTGTTAACCAGTAGAGATTCTGCTATAGCATCTATAATGCAGTATGTCTGTGGGGTAATTTAGAAAATCCAATGGCAAGCCGTTAACTAAATCATACACTCCAACATGTGTCGCAGGCGGCACTTTCAGTGCAGGCAGCTTTATTGGGAGTGATTTTGTTTTGGCACATTGTGCCACGCTGTGAACGTCTGATGTAGGTACAGCGTAACTGTAGATTGTTTACTTGTGCCGAGCAATGGCGCAACATACCGTGCTAATATAGAATTCAACTGATGTGAGATCGAATGGCACACAGGTGTGCAACTGTGCATATATCAGGTATTTCACAACGACTTCAAACGAGGCTCTTTCAGTCATATTTATAATGTATACGTTTTGAGTCTTGCGTTTGACTCAAGGGTTGCATAATCTGAAACTTTTTCTGTGGTTACTTACTTATCTGTTATGAACAATAATACCTTTCGGTTTATCTATCTATCGATCGATCTATCTATATATACATACTGTACATACCTACATACATATATACAGTACCAGTCAACTTGACTGAAATGTTTCTAATGATTAATTCAAATGGTGGCTACTCTGAAGATTTGATTTATTGTACATGCTTTTAGTGACACCATAATTCCCACACTTACTATTGTTCTACTTCATAGTTTTGATGAGTTTACTTACACCTTTATATTCTAAAGGTGGAAAATTGAAAAATAATAAGTAAGTGTTTCCACGTGTTTGACTGGTACTGTATATATGTTTACATTTAGGAATTTAGTAGATGCTTTTATCCAAAGCGACTTACAAGAGTGAGGAAACAGTAAAGTGATACATCATGGGGAGGCAAGAAGAACAAGTTACCAAGTTTCACAATGCTAGACAACACCTGTTTTCTATTTGTTAAATGAAGAGAAGAGCAGTCAGGATGTTCCTGTCAGGTATTCACCGAAAAAAGTTTTTTTTGAATAAGATCTGGCTGACCGGACTGAATTTGGAAGATCATTTCACTAGCAAGGAACAATGAATGAGAATGAGCTTTTTTTGTGTCATTTTGTCAAGGTACCACAAAGCGCCGCTCATTTGCTGATCGCAGGGTTCTGGATGGCATAATAGTTATTTTTATATGTTGTATATGTTTATATGCACTCTTTACATACCATGGTATACACAGAATAGAGAAAAGTCTTACTATCTTATCACCCAGTCCTAATATCTGGTTGCCATGGCATAAAAGTATTTGTACTGCGTTAAAGGAGTTTGGTTATAATGACCACCGCTACACAGTTGTCGTAATCTACAGAATCAGATCCATTCTTTAGATCAATTCTTATTTTAGTAACCCGCAGCCACACTTGCTGTTCCACCAGTCCAATGTAATTCCACATGCAAATGAATCCTATATATGGATCTGCACTGCTAGAATTGGCCTTTTGCAAAGTATGTTAGCGATAAAGTAATTAGCTGTTGACAGGGCGGTATCACTGAAATGATCTTGTGAGGTACACACACAGCCACATTTGATGCCTTCCAAATAATCCATAATTGGACAAGGGCTGGAAGGAATAACACCATGTTATACACGCCTGGACATGTTCTCTCGCCTCTGGTATGCTAATGGCGTAGGTTTAGCATAAACCATATCGTTGCGAGAAACGTGTTTACCAGGTAAACCCATATTCAATTTCATCTCAGGCGGAATGATGGAGATTGAGAGATGAAAGTGGGTGGATGATGAATAATCTTGTGTCACAGGTAACTTATTAAACATTATTTATTCAACAGCTAGACCAGTATTGATTGTCCAATATTTGTACTCATCAGTTCTTATTTTTGAGTTATCGTATCTTAAAAAGTCATGAGGCAACAATCGGTTTCACAGTGATTGTCATATAAACCAGCTGTGGGATGCTGTTAAACAAACGCTGTGTATCGGCTGAGAGTCCTTGTTAAACAAACCTCTCAGATTGGCTCACAGATATACACAAAAACCCATAATTACTCCTTGAAAAGAAAAAACGGGCGAACAATGATGCACTTTTTTGCTGTGCATGTGCGAGTAATGAATGTGCAGATGTATTGTAAATATGTAGCCTAGAACTGAATGAAAAGACAGCAGGCGGTTTATTGCATTACATCTTTATGTCTGTGCTCTCAGCCATGCGTTGGATACAAACATGCCATAAAATGTTTGAATAAATGACTCTGTAGTGCCTCAGATATATAGGAGTGCTATACAGAACTATGCATGGGAATACTGCCTCATTATAATGAAGTAATGCAGACATTATTTTGAAATACGAGTTAAACGCTTCAATGAGCAGTGATCCCTCAACATACACATGACATCACATTCATTACAGAGTTCAGCCCTTCTGGCACAACTAGGAAATCATGTGATATCAATATGATACCCAGATCATTAACTGAAAATATGAATGGAATGCTCGCGCAAGCCTTTGAGGATACCGTAACACCTTGCTTTGAATAAGCTCTGTGCACTTGAATGTAATTCTTATTATTTTTGGCTGTCCAACCTGGTCTCATAGGAAATACGTACCTCTGTACACTTTTTGCAGCAGTGATCCCCTTCTCTACAAATTCAAAAACTGCCGGCGTAACGTCAGCTTCGATTGTGAAATGGCATTGGATCGTGTGTGTCTGGTGACTGGTTGCTTCATTACGTTCACTAACGTTATAAAACGGCATTGGCTGTCCTGCTCAGACTGCATCACACGCTAACCTTGAGTGCATTCCTGGACCTGGAGCGCGATCAGAAGTGATTAAAACCTGCTGTGCTCACACAACGATATTGTAGAAGGCTTTAGGGCTTTAATGCTTTTATACTGTTTTTGGTCAGTGTTTGCAATAAATACCCGTTTCTGACTTCTATTTCCTTGTTGCGTGTTTATGTGATTAGGATGTGGTTGGGTTTAGGGTAGGAGTAGGGTTATATTAAGTACTTATAACAACACTGACACGCATTCTCTAGCGGACCAATACAGTCCTTTAGCGCCCCCAGTGCCTTTCTGTCTCAAAACTGTAGCAATGTATACAGTACATATTTCGAGCGCTGCAAAAAGTGTACAGAGGTACGTATTTCCTATGAGACCAGGTTGGGCTGTCTGTCCCAGCCTTCAGCTGGCCTTTCTTATTTTCCAATTTAGAATCATTCAGACAGTTTAAGAGTATTAATACTCTCTCTTAGATCTTTTTTAATCTCGAAAAAAAAGTTAAAAAGACATAAAAGTTGTGTTGCAGCATTTTTGCCAATTCGATGGAATCCCTTGAAGGGATTTCATTTTTCTTCATCTCTTTGGGACCTTAGGACCTTTAAACAGAGGCATGCACTGCAAAAAGAACACAATTATAATTCCGATACTCTTGTACAGTAAATGTAAACAGATAGCAGTCTGCTTGGCTGCCCTCCTGTTTTTCCCAAAGGCAAGTAATGAGGTAGAATAGATGTAATCGTCTTGAGCGGAGGCTTTTTACCTTCTTTTTTCCCCTTCCTTTTCCAAATTGAAAAGTGTTGGCTGGTCTACGCCCGGAGGCAAAGAGATGGACTTAAAAAATTTATGGGAGTACAGAGATTTCTGCGTAAGCATTAAAGTGATTTGTAAACAGTATAATATATGGCTGCTCATAAATGTTGGCACATTTTCATTTCCATACAATGGAGCTGTGTTTTGTCACCAGCTTAATTTCAGGTTGGTTAAGTGCCAGGCTCAAAGGGGAAGATAAACAAACACAGTCCCTCTAGGAACCTGCACGAGTGCAAATTGGTGGCAAACTTTGATTTACTGTCTTGTGCTAAATTTGTGAATCTTGAATTCCCCAGGCATGACTGCCCTGTTATTTTTTACAGAATATTTTGAGTTACATATTCTTTTTTTATTTGATGAATATTTTTAATGCATATAATTTAAATCCTGTGGTAAGCATAAGCTCTTGTGATATGCTTATCGTGCTATTTTAGGTGGCCATTTTAAATGCATTATTGATTTGTTGCATTATTAATAAGACACAGCATTGAGATTTTTGCTCTTTCACTTCATTTTTCTCACAAACTGGCTTCAGAAGTAATTTGTTAGAGTGCATTTTGAATGAAGCACGGAGATCTTAGACTGTTGCACCTCTATGGGTTGGCATCTGGCTTGTCCATTAACACGTTGTCTTTTTCCCACTTCTGTTTTTCATTCAAACCATTTTTGTTGTATACTAAACCACAGCATTTCGATTTAAAACCTGCCAGATTACTCTCCAGCGCCCTGTATTTTGTTTTTGCATGACAGGGTGTCATAAATGAGTTGATTGACAGCTCAGAGTTGACAACTTCCACTCCATAGGTTTCACTTTGCCTGTGCATCGCTAAGCGAATGGTGAATTGTGAAAGGAAGAGAATAAGAAAAAAGTTACTTCCCTTCGCAAAAAAGGTGGTTGTGCATTACAAATCCTTGCCCGAGGACAAATTTTAAGGCATCAATGTCACAACAGACGAATGACTTGTTACGGATTCCCAATCTTTTTAGACAGTGAAGACAGACTCTGTCTGTGACTTCCTTTCGCGGCCCCTTTGGTAATTTACGTGTGGTGGGGGCGGGCCATCTGGGATCATCACGTTCTCTGCCAGCCCATGCCGGTCCTCGCTAAATGACTAACTCCATGAGATTGAATTCACATGCTAAAGGTCGAAGTAGTAGATCATGACTCCACATGGGTGGTGGGAGATAAATTCTTGGTCTTAAGTAAATGAATAAACTCGCAATGCTCCGAGGGGTACTTACTTGGTTCTGCGTTTCAGTCGCATTGAAGTTCTTGTTTAAGTCTACAAGGAGATGGCTGTAGCTAATTAGCACTTACACATTTTACTGGGAGTGCACAATGATGTGTGTGTGTGTGTGTGTGTGTGTGTGTGTGTGTGTGTGTGTGTGTGAGTGTGAGTGTAAATGGAACAAATTGGACACAGTGCGCGGCCTACGTAGATGTAGACGTCTTAACGCAAAGCACAGCTGAACTGTTAAACATGTTATTCCAAGTGACCTCTTTATGCTTCATAGATGCCCAAGATTTATTTTTGGAATATATAATATCTAAGCCTTGACATTTTGCTCCTAATTTGATTCAAGCAAGGAAAAAAGGAAATTTCTTGCATCATTTTAAACGTCTGAATGCATTTCACAAAAGTACAATCAAACGTAGACTGAATCTTTTAATACCCTCTAAAGGTAATGTAAAACAGTCCATGCATTTAGAGAGTATCTTTCTTCTTCAATAAGATGTTCCAAGATTGCCATTTGGCTTTAATTTCTGTCGCCATTTATTCCTTTTTGTGTTTCTACATTAGATGTTTGGGGCCATTTCAACGGTAAAATTAAGTTTTTTCATGCAGTGACCGGTTTTTCAAAACATGGTGTTGGGTTTAGAATGTTTCAAAGTTATTTTAATGGGGCCTTGTGAATGTACATTTAAGTGTGCTGGGTTACAGTGACGCTAATCAAAAGCATCACAGTGTGAGTGAATCAGTGTGACAGAATCAAAGTGAGTTTACATACAGAGGGGAATTTGCTGACGTCTTGTTTTTTCTGCAATTGCATATTAAAAAAACATCCTATGCTATGATTATTCCATTTCAGAAAAAAAGATTATACAAACCAGAAAGAGCTAGAGAGAGGATAGATGATGAGGAACGGTTGAGCATCTCATGATTTTGCTCATTTGTTATGCTCCATCTTTTCGCAACCTGACAGCATATTAGTACCATTGAGCATCTAACACAGAGTTATTTGTTACATAACTTTGCATATTTTACCATATTTTACTCCTATTTTCCTTTACTTGTTACTCGGGTCAACAGGCTCTGCGAATGGAAACATTTTTCCTCATGTTGTGACTGAATTGTTATTGGGACCTGTGAGAGGAGAAGCAGGAGCACAGGGCAAAAGTGAGATTAATGAGTGTTTGGGCACTTTCCTCACGACCCCTTCGCATCTGGCAAGAACAAAGGCAGGTGGGTGTGACAGCCAGCATCCATCTCCCAGTCAGGGGCAACAGGAAGGGGGCACACATACAGGGACACCCCCACATTTCCCCCTCCAGTTGGCTACCATTGGCAGGAAGGGCCCCATGTGTTTGAGTCGTCCTTTTGATTAGATTCTGGTTGAATACTATGCTTTTCCCAGCATTGACTGTTATTGCTGCTCAGAATACAATTCGTACTGTACAACAAAATATGACCTGACCCTAATTTTATAAGAGGAGGATGTTTTCAATTTCAAAATTAAAATAAATAAAGCAAATGTCTCAGAGGTGTAACTGTCTAAAGCAATACAAATTACATAATCTGTTAACATTTTTGTTCATTATTATTACTATTGTTGTTGTTATTGTTATTATAAAATATTGTATTATTAGTATTATTACTTTACAAAGTTGTGTACGCATACAAGTGTATTTAAAGTGCAAGTAATGTATTTTAGTACTTTTTTGTACTAAATGTTTAAAAGTTTTTACAAACTTTTTGGTTGCAAAATGTTACATTCGTTTTTGGTCGGCTCGACCACTGTCCATGGTGCTGAATCTAAAGGCATGAATGAAGGCAGTGAATGCAGCTCACAGTGGTGAGTGGATGAGGCATTGTTAGAGTGCTCAGTCAGAGCAGACCTTTTACCAGCAGCACAAATCTCACTGTGCATGCGCTCTGATGTAAATTGCAGGTGAAGGGGGAAAATCACAGTCGGCTGATGTGCCTGCAGTGCAGCGTGAAATCTCTGTTGACACTACCGATGGGCATTTCAGAAGGAAAATGGATGAGTAATTTGTGGAAAAACATGACTGTGTTCATTTTGAACTGTCAATTATTATGTGTTGTTTCTTCTTTCTATTGACAAGCATTTAATTTGATCACAATCAGCACTTTCATTTTCGTTTCCTTTGCAATTATATTCGGATCTCTAAGGTTTTTTGTCTTTTTTTGACAACTGATGTGTAAATGCTGAAAAATCATCCCTCGCATTTCGAATATCCTCGGGGTCATACCCATTTATCCACCGCTTCTTCGCCCGACCCTCAGAAACAGTTGGAGAAAAAAAATAATGATGTGCTTCCAAAATAATTCAGAAGGCAGAGAAGACCTCTATATTTATCTTCCCAAAGCGAGCAGATGAAAGTAAAATAAATATCTGCTGTGGGATTTTTTTGCTGGGTAAACTGCTTATTTTGCCCTTGGCACACACCAAAAAAAAAGGAATGCTGGAAAATACAGGTGCTAAAACTGTGCAGCAAGTAAGATGCTTTCATCATTTAGTGTTTCTTTCATGAAATGTACAGTACACCTTAAGGGGGAAACAAGAAAGGATGCTCACCCTTTGTGTTCCTGTCGATGAAACATTACCCCATGCCTCCTTCCTGCTGTTTTTAAACTCAAGTCTATGAAGTTGCATTGTCACACATAAGAATGTGCAGGCATACACGCGTTCATGCAGTCTTCGGTCTATGAGACAAAGCAACTGCTTGTTGCCACGTCTGCTCTGCCGTGATGTGACATGTTAAAACAGAGCTCTCTGTAATTTCACATTAGAACAGACAGCGAGCATAGATAGTGCTGCCTGAGCAGTGATACCCCCTCGTGTCCCTAAAGCCTTTGTGGGGACAGCCAACAGACACTTCAAAGAAAAGAACATGATAATTGCGGCTCTATCAGTGCATTGGTCTCTGCCAAGGAGAGATGGATGAGATATTTGCATGGCTAATGGCGTTGTAGTACCTCTGTGGCCTTGGACAACCACTCGAAAATAAAAATATGCATGACTTGATGAACAGATTCCTTGCAGAGATACATACACAAATCATGCATTTTTTTATTGGTTTTGTTTTGTATTATTGGTATTATGTGTATTCTTAGGTATTGGCAGACCTGTAGATATCAGATTGGTTCCTAGCACTCCAGAAGTTCAGAATCACAGCCAATCCTAAACAGGAGCTGTCCAGGCCCAGACCCGACGTGTTGCTTGTGATAGTGTTACTTGTGTGAAATCAGTGCATGTTTTAACAGGAGAGCTGGTAATGACATCCTGTAACAGTCCACAGTTCATTCAGTCATTTACTCACTAAATGAAGCAGAGGAAACAAGCAACAGAAAGCCGACTGTGCTGAAATATGAAATTACAGACTCAATCGGTATTATCTGGTATAAACCTATAACAGACTGTTGTATCTGTCTCTGTGGTGTGGATCTGCTTTATGAAAATCTGTTTTGGATTTTATTACATTTGCCTTGTGTGACAATATAAAGTGATCTGTTTGGTTCCTTCTCAGCACTGTATGCTCAAGGTTGCTTCTCAGTAGGAATAGATCAGGTGCACAGAAGGCCGATCATGTGACTGGGAAAGTTTTAGAGAAAGCCACTTCAGTCACTGCGAGGTATTTATTTACAAAGTATGGATAACCTGCTTAGTTGCTCCCATACACTCTTAAAAATAAACACTAAAACAACACTTTTTTTGTTCCACAAACCACAAACCATTCAAAGGTTCTTTAAAGAACCATCTCTTTCTTACCTTTTTGTAATCTGAAGTACATTTTTTCGCCACAAAGAACATTTTGTGAAAAAGAAAGGTTCTTTGGATGTTAAAGGTTCTTTATGGATCCATTTAGACAAAGTGAAGCACCTTTATTTTTAAGAGTGTTCTGTGGTTTTGCATCAGGCATATGTTTTCTATAAAATAGGATTATTCCTGTCGTGTTTTGCACGTATTGGAGTGTCTGTGAATAATAAAAAATAAGTATCATTCGTTTATAGCCATTATTGGATCACATAATAATATTTTACAGTACAATTGTTTAATTTTCAAAGCATATGTAGTGAAATTTACTATTTAGATAATTCTCTTTAGATAATAAAGAATAGTATATTAGATATGTCTTCCCATAAGAAGTATTATTACAATATAAGTCTTACAATCATACATTTTTTGTAAGTGTGACTGCAATATTTATTACCCGGTATCACTCATGAATATTTACACTTAGCTATTGCAAGCTGTCCATTTTTCAATATCTGAGACCAAATAAATTATACATAGTGAGAAGCAAGTCATATTTTCCTGCTTGGGCATAAAATAATAGAGTTTAGAGTTATTACACTTCGGAAAGGCTGGTTACATGTAATGCATGTAATATTAGATTGATAGATCATTATTTTTGTTGCATAGCAACGTTCTGTTATTCTTTACATGTCGAGGGCTGTCGTTGCGTCCCGCGAGTGCACCATATCTTGTTGATTTTTTTAAACTGCTCGTGCAAAAAATAAAGCACGCAACAGTGCAGACATATGCAAATTGAGACACACTTCTGCAATGGAATGATGCCATTTTATGATTATGATTATTCTCTTGAAAAGTAGGGTTTTATTATATGAAACACCATGTGCGTGTAGCGCAACGTCAACTGACTAAGCAAAATTAAAAGCTGTTAAAGGCCTGTTGTGCTACATTCTGCCTGAATAGCATTAAGTGAATTATATCAATGCTGAAGATGCTGATTATGAGAAAGCTAATGTCATTGGTGGTATTTTAATTGAAGATGGCATCAGGTCTGAAAGTCTCTGAATTTGTTCCAAGAAAGGCCATTGAATTTGCTCTTTCAATATATGTATAATCAGAATGAACCCTTGCACCTACATTATACAGAGACTGCGGTGGCCAGACAGGGCTGCAGTATAGCACTTAGTCTACATTTACAGTTGACTCAGTGCTGTGCCGAACCCTACACTTAAACCATGCCTAATTGACCGTTGAGATGGTCCATGGGTTGGGGCTCCGCTGACATATTAGAAGCCGAGTGACAGTCCCTATAGGTGATGTGGATTTTCTCTTCTCCGCTCGCAGTGGATCCTTAGTAGACACCATCTCTGCCACTTGGCCTGACAGGAAGCACAATCATTAATTTTCCGTGTACTGTAGGGCTTAACGCCGCACTTTAGTGCACATCCAGCGGGCGCAGGGGAGGACGAGCTTCTCATTACGGAGCCACTGATTGTTCCTCGGGCTACCATAAAGGTTTCCATCTCTAGCAGCCGGTGACATATTTTCTCCTGAACTGACAATAAAAGCAGCTCTCCGCGGCGATGGCGAGGAGAGACGGGTGTAAGACCCACCGTTGTTTCTGTTGAGCTGCTCCACTCGGGCAGCTCTGAATGCTAATCCACACCGGTGTGCTGGCAGATTTAATGCCGCCCAGTTTTTTTTACATACCTCATTGTGGCTTTTATACGTTGGCTTGCTTGCTGTTTTTCACACTCGTAAGTTTATCTTCTGATCAAGGTTACAGGGTGGTTGGTTTTGTGCTACCTCTTTTACCCTTTTTTCCCCCATTAAAATATTAATGGAGCTTATTAGTTATTTGTATGGAAGTATTCAAACAACTGTACAAAACAAGAGCTCTTAACTACAAGATGTGGGTTAGGAGAGTTTGCTAAGATACTGATGTCGTCAGATGTTAGAGCGCTGGAGTTGCCTTGGCAACCCGTATAATGACAGACTGCCTCCCCTCACAACCGTACTTTCAGTCGATTGTTTGCACATTGAGATTAAACGATCACTCGTCAGAACGGGACTGGCGTGGGTCCAAGCCTGAAATGTTGTCTGTACACATCGGGCTATAAGGGTGAACAAACAGAGGAAATGACATGTCCTCAGCGGTGACCCTTTATGCGTATAATACAGCAATAGATGATAACACGTATAGTCAGTCATGAAGCGAAAATCACAGGAAGGAAAAGAGTTCCCTATCAGAAAACGTACATCATTAATTTAAGCTCATTTAAGGGTTTTCGTAGAGGGAAGAATGTTGTGAAGCTGATGTGTTAATGAGATAGATCTTTCATGTGGAATGATAGGACAATTAGGAGAACAAAAGTGCAAGGTGTGACAATTTAAGTGTGCGTACTTTGTCAGTGTCTGGGAACAGCACCACTGAGACAACATATGCATAAAACTATAGTTATTAAGCAATTGCTTCTTTTTTTGAAATCTGTATTTCAAAGCTCACGTTGGCCTTGTTACTGCAGTCTCATGTGTACTCCCACCTCGCACCAAACTGTATATATTACCGCTTCAGAAATGGAACCGAGAAACAGTCACTGCCATACAGGATGTTGCTACTGACTTTCAGACTGAAAAGGTTTCAGCCTTATTTTTTTCAGTTCGTTTAAAAAAGATTAACACCTTTGGAAAAAAGTGTGCTTGGTAATGTTAAATATTTCGATATTATTTTTTTTTTTGTTTTATTATTATTAAATCTCTGAGTGAGAATTCTGGCTTGTTGGGATGCTCATCAGTTAATGTATCTAATGTTGTCAGGCAGGGAAGCATTTTGTTTCCTTTCTTTTTAATATTTATATGGGTGATTTATTAAAGCTGCTAAACAATTGTGGAACAGGCTGTAGGGTGGGTAACACCATCATTAACCATTTAATGTATACAGATGATTTGGTGATTTCTTTTGTCCATGTAGTTAGGGTTGGTATTCAACAGTTATTGACGATTTGCTCTCAATATGGTCTAGACCAGGGATTCTCAACCTTTTTGACTCCAAGACCCCCTACCGCTCACAAAAACACAAATATTTTAGAGCTTGACTGCATTAACTGCAAAAGTGTTTATTTAATATACAATTGGAAAAGTACTAAGAAATATCTCATATTTCAATGCTCATTTTGTCTAATTTTAAGTTATTAGTCATCCTGAAGCCCCCCTGAAAGTCATCTGGGGCCCCTTGTATGCCATGGCCTCCCTGTTGAGAACCACTGGTCTAGACCATGACATCAAATAAAATGTAAAGAAAAGACAAAACATCATAAATGTAAAACGTAAGGAGGACAGAACACTTGTAATGTCCTTTAAGAATGTCACAAGGTTAAATACTTAGGACATTAAACAATATAACCGAGGCCCTGTCCGATGAGAAGGGATATTTACAGACAGTGTCGAATGATTTATGCGCAAGCAAACATGTTGATTCTCAAATTTCATATGTGTTCAAGATCTGTGAAGACTACACCATTTAAGGGATATTGTTCCCCTTATGTATACTGCCCATTTGTGGCAGCGGTATAAAAAGAGAACAATGACTGAGGCTGCTGCTTAAAGTGCCTTGATGGAGCAGTGCAAGTCATATGTTTGTTAGTGTTGATGTGCCAACTTGCTCTGCTGTGTTGCGTAATATTATGTACAGATGTATGCGTAGACTCTCAGACTCTGTAAATAGTATAACTACAAAACTGATGAACCCAGCACTAAGCTCAGTGAGGTTCTTTTCTAGGTTGTGGAGCCATTGGCGTTCTAGCTTATATGTAAATAAATGATAGTGTGGATGTATGTTTTGTATGTTTTTTTCTGGACCGTGAGTGTCCTTAA
Source organism: Oreonectes daqikongensis (assembly GCA_026939265.1). Lineage (NCBI taxonomy): Eukaryota > Metazoa > Chordata > Actinopteri > Cypriniformes > Nemacheilidae > Oreonectes > Oreonectes daqikongensis. The sequence continues at coordinate 2,775,493 of JAOTQM010000343.1, read as the reverse complement.
TCAAGTCAAGAGTTAAATATAAAATCCTTAAACTTATTAAGTTACATGATCTGATCATTTGCAGTTTAAAGGGATAGTTCAAACCTGTATGACTAACTCTCTTTGGCAAATATTTTGAACAGAATATTTTTCATTCTCTTGTATTGCTTTTTTTATTAAATGACAAGATGGTGAGTAAAAGTTGACTATCCCTTGAACTAACAAAAGTGTTCAGTGTGGTTTCAAGCAGATTTCTAAAAATCTTCACAAAAGTATTTTTGCTGCACATCTCAATTGTGATTCTTCATCTTATATTTAAACATGTATTCTGTGCTCCTGATTTATAGCATTTGGTATCATCAAACCCGGCACAATGCGTCTAAAAGCACCATATTTGAATTAAGACGCAAATGAGTTTTGCGAGCTCTAGTGGAGGGTAAGATTATCAGTGATTCAGCTCACGTAGATCATCTCTGTTGTTCCAATTTGTGGAGTTTACAAACTTTCCAATTAATTTTTGGAACATACTCTAGAGATTCAATATGATCAAAAGGAGAAAATTGTATTTTTATTGTATAAAAAAAAATAAGCAATGATAAGCAAATAAGCAAAATGAGGTATGAAATGAATGAAAGCGAGAGAAGGATTAGTTAGATCTGGGCTTCCTTCCCATTGGTTGGCAGATGTCCGTCTGTGTTCCCTCTCAGCACTCGGGGACAGTCTTGGCCTTTCCCTTTTGTCCATTTTTTCCTGGCACAATCCAATTGCCTTCTGGTTGTGGTACTGTGACCTGCCGGCTGATTTCAAGTTGGTAACAGGCCCGAGGCAGGTGCGAGCAGAGCGCTTTGACCTCCACCCCTTTCTAGCAGCGTATGAAGCGTTGAATGACAGACCGGTGTGATACACAATTCAAGCATTACCTGGAAATCCAGGACTTAGTCTGCCCTTTACTTTTTTTGTCTTTAGAGATTGAACATTTGAGCTGTCACGGTAAAACGCTAGTGTTTAAGAGCGACTCTGTTGCGTTGGGCTTTAATTCTTTTACGTGATTGATTACAGCTCAGTCCGGCGTGGACGGCATTGATCTGGTCCTGCTCAAGTGGTATTAGCCATGAATGGAAGTGGTCTCACTCATCCGCCTCTGTTTCTTTTTAGCTCCATACGGATTTGGACGTGGAAAGCAAGAACATCAAGTACGTGCTGGCAGGAGAAGGGGCGGGTACCATCTTCGCCATCAACGAGAGGACGGGAGACATTCACGCCATGAAAAGGCTGGACAGGGAAGAGAAGGCAGAGTACACGCTCACAGCACAGGTCATAAACAGAGACACCAACCAACCTCTGGAACCGCCATCAGAGTTCATCATTAAAGTGCAAGACATCAATGACAACCCCCCACAGTTCATTGAAGGGCCTTACAAAGGTTCAGTGCCGGAGATGTCCCAAGTGGGTGAGTGATCTCCTTTCATCATCTCCGCTTGTCTCAGCTAAATTATAATACAAGGTTCTTTATATAACTATGAAAAGGATAGATACAACAGTAACAGAAATAGTGGGGGCAGAAGTCCAAAACCACTATTATTACAGCATGCACTCAAGCTGATGATCCATGTTATCCCAAAATGATCTGAAAATCTTCAAAAGATCATGTTGTGTTTCTTGCTTGAAGCAAGGAAATCTGACCTTTTGTACAAAGGACTTGGCCATTTTAAAGCAATTGCTTGCGTTAGATTACTGGCTGAAAATTCTGTATCTTGTTTTATTCATTTTATTTTGATTTAATCATTTGTAATCCAGGTCTTAAGGGTCAATTTTTTGAAATTGAGATTTTTACATGATTTGGTTTGTTAGGATAGGTTGATATTGGGACAACTATTTGAAAATATGGAATCTGAGGGTGCAAAAAACTCAAAATATTAAGAAAAACGCCTTTAAAGTTGACCAAGTGAAGTCCTTAGCATAGCATATTAATCACAAAAATAAAGTTGCTTTATTTGCCTGCTACTTGGGGCTGGTTTTGTGGTCCAGGGTCACATTTTATTTATCTTCTGTTGATTTCCATATTTACATGAAAGCAGTTGTTTATGTGGTCTCAAACTTAATATTTCACTTAATCTATCAAGGAATAAACACAACGAGACAAGAATTCTCTTTCATATATCTGGAGATTATCATCTTGGGCACAATGGGTGGTTGCAGCTCAGATATGACCAACATAACCATATCAAACGTTTTCACTTTTCAAGCAACATAACGCATTGAAACGTTCTCAGGAATTTCTAGCAATGCAGTGTGATCATTGTCTCCTGAAGACTGCTTTTAAATAGAGCTCATAGTCTGTTGACAAAGCCTTTGTGAGTTTTCTATATTCCATTCTGAGCCTGACCTTGAGAAGGAACTTTAGTATGAGTAAGGCTGTGTAGGAGATCTCAGAATGCCACTTAAGGTATTTGTTATAACCCTTACGACATTCAGAAAACTGTGTTGTTCTGCGATGCACGCTACATGTGTAACATTTTGAGTAAAATTCTATTTTTGCCAGAAAGGAATGCACTATTGTGCATATCATGCCGCAACATTTTGCTTTTTGTAAATGTGCTTTGTGGTTCAGGGCTTACTGCAAACAAACAACATGAAACAATGTAATGGAGGCCTGTATTCATTATTATAGATTAAAGATAAGAGTTACAGGAAGTACCATTAATGAAATGATCAATGTCAATTTGAGAACGCCACTAAAAAGCCCTTTGTGTGGTGAATTCTGACACAAGGCTCACGTTTGAAGTATAGAATGCTGTCAGGAAAATAGCGCACTTCTCCGAGTACATTATAACCTAGCCATGTATAACACAGAGCATCCTTGTATTCTTCAAAACCCTTGAACTTTTTCATACAGGCATTTTTCCTCTGCATTGTTCTTCATCGGCTATACAGTATAGGTGAGCGAATGTCTCTCTTCTGCTCTCAGAATTGAATTCCTCAGTGTACTTTTCTGAGGGGTTTGACAGTGAAGTGTGGGATACAGCAGACGGTGGGGTGAAAAGCACACAAGGCGAAGGAGGGCAGGAAGAGGGTCACCTGTGGGAATACTGCAAAAGATGCCTGAAGTCGACTTCTTTCGCGATTGTTCTTTCCTTTTGTCACTGCTGATTAAATAAACATTAGCTGATGTTCTCTTGTTTGCTTGAAAGGCATCCTCGAGACCTTGTTTTGGTCTTATAAAGTATTTATGTTTTGGGAGACAGTCAGAGAGAATCAAAAGCTCGTTTGGCAGTGAGAGAAAAACAACAAACAGACAAATAAGGAGGCCTCTTTCCTTTCCTGCTTGATATACACAAATCACAGAAAGTTTGCTTCTCGTTCAGATGCCACATGTTTGGGTTTTTTCCTAAAGGCCGTAATGAAATCTGTAAATGTAAATGCAATGAACTAATGAAGATTATTTGGGAAGTTGAAGTTCATTTTGAAGTTTATTTAGTATACATGTCAAAATAGTGTTTTTTTTGGTAGCTGTTTAGGCAGTAACAGCATTTAATAACACACGCTTACAGTAATGCATTAATACACGTCTATATAGAGAAGTACCTTCTAGCAAAAAGGAGGTAACAATGTTAATCTATGAACATTATAATTTTTTTAACAAAACACATTATTTAATGTTATTATTATTATTATTTAAGTGTTCTTAAAAAAAAAAAAAAAAACTTCTTGAGAAGGGCTATAGCAATAGGCTAGAGAGAATGTTATTGAAGAATGTGGATAATGTTGAGATATGTATGAAAACCACACAAAAAAAAGTTTTTTACTCTTTTTCACCTCATGCAATCTTGATCTGTACTCTGTGAATGAATGTGCCCGCTCTGCATATATTATTTATGCTTTGCCAAGTTGCATTTTGTCTCTCAAACAACTACCTCTATATGATGAGACATCTGACCCCCTCAGATTTTACTGGACATTGGTGTCAAATGCTGTTGCCAGTGTACCAATCTAAGATCTTTTGATCACTAAAGCTATCACAGCTCAAAGAATAAATGCCAACTTGAGGCATGAAAATCCTCTGCCCTTTATAAACATTTTAAGACGCTCGCTGACACTAAGTTTTCCCTTTAGACTGGTGTATATATATTCATGAGATTATCTCATATTTCAATTTTGCTTCAAATAATTTAAATCCATTACTTACTAACACTGGTCCGTCCACAATGGGGAATTATAACTCATTTGCATGGATTGGACAAATCTCATTGGATTACCGCGTCTGTTTTTTCACTAATGGGGTCTTTGACTCTAAGGCCAATACAAGCAGGCAAATTCCCCCATCAGGTCTTCAAACCATATGCCGGAATTACAAAGCTCCCTGCCTTCTGGTGCTGACAAGAGGATTGCTACATTGTTGAAATTAGCAAGTCTTCTTGAAGTGACTATTGGGGTAATTAACATTGAGTCGCCCATACCGCCTCCCTTCTGCAGAAAAAGGTGTGAATGACAATAATTGCTACAAGGAAAATAAACCGGGGAAAGTTGTTTTTGTCATCTGAACGTCGAATGTGTGCGAGGCCCCTGCGACAGGGGCTTCATTATGGAGTCGGGTAATAAAGTCGGAAGAGACAGATGGCACACGGTTCCTCTGCCCTGCTTGCCGTGTGTCCGCTCTCTCCTGGCAAAATGAACCCTTGTACGGAGACACGGTGCGCAGGAATGTGTCAGGATCTGCTAAATTGGAGTGCTGATATAAAATTGAAGTGACGTTAATAGATTACCCAGAGTTCATTTGCATTTTCAGAGTTATTACGAGCTCTGGTAACAGGGCTAACAGTCGAGGGGTCTGTTCCTCTAATAACATTTCTGATTATGCATGCCATATTCCTGGCAGGTAAAAAATAAATAAGGTCTTGTCAGGGGGATTTTTGACAATGATTTGGAAGCTATTTTCTGAGACATATTTATGGGAATACGCATCCGGCATACCGCTCAGCCTGGATCGAAACGCCCACTTTTAAGCCAATGTACATTTACAGTCCGCACATTACTTTAATGGGTCTTAAATATGCTGCAACTCATTGAAATAATTTGAAGCACTGCTGTATGGTCTAATATTTAGCTGTTTTATTTTACTATCATTGCACTCGGAGCAATAAACACGTCTTTAGTTCATAAAAAAAGTGCATTATTGGCCAGTAGAGGTATTCATGCTTAACAGTTGTTTACTATTTGATGTAAAAATGTTATGCAAATGCACATTTTGAACGCATTCTTCACTACTGTATGTCTGCCGAGCTTTAAGAGCAGACGTCCTCAGCTGCCAGCCTGGGAGCAACCAGACATTATGCCTGGCTCAGAAATTCCAATGCTAAAATGTTTCCCAGAAATGTGTAGCAGTTAAAGCAATTGAGCCTTGTGAGATATTACTTGGTCGTAAAGAAAGTGCCCACAGACTGTTAAACAAACAACTGAACATACTGTCATTGACTTGTTTTATTAAACCTGCTTCCCTGGTTTGTCCGCCTTTAAAAACGAAAGTTCTCCTCTTAACCAGGACGCAAGTCAACCATAGTTATAGTCTAATTACAGTTTTCCAGCATTCATGACTGCTTTCACATGAAATTGCTGAAGCCATAGGCGGTGCATAGATCTTTTTAATTATCAGCTTCTTCATTATTCTTTTTTGCTGTCAGTATATTTAATGACTCAATTTCTGACAACACCATCAACATTCATGATTCCTTTGCCAAATAAAGCCTTTTTTTAGATTTGAAATATGCTGTGGTTGTGAATAGACATCTTTTAACAGCACAGCTCAATAACCATCTAGAAAACAAGAAATTGCACAAACTGACCCAAATTGTGTAGTAGTGATTGCAGTGTGGCGTACATTTCTCTGTTATGTTCTAAAGGTTTATACTTAAATGCTTGAGTGTGTGATGCGGTGCATGAAAGTGGCAGATGGAGAAGGAAGTGGGGGGCGCTGGGCCTTTAACATGGTGTGCAGCTGGGCCACAATGAAGGCACATCTGCTGGTCAGACTCCACGCTGAGGTTTGCCCATGGCCTCAGCTGGGTTTGAGGGTCAGGGAGTTAACTCACTGCGGCCAAACCATGCCTGTCTGACCTCGGAAAATATGAGAAGGCAGTGATCAGCAGAAATGTGTAAGCGACCTGCAAACGCACTTCTCCGTATCAAAGTGTGTGTGTGTGTGTGTGTGTGCGTGCGTGCGTGCGTGCGTGCGTGCGTGTGAGAACATAAACATAAAAAAGTGCTATGTGCGATAACATTTACATCAATAAAAATAGCACATGTGCATTTTTACAGTTCATACACTCCAAAAAATGCTGGGTTATTTTCAACACTGCTTTGGGTCAAAAAGGGACAAAACCAACCCATTGGGTTAAAAATGAACCAATGCTGGGTTGTGTCACATGTAAACATTTTCTGGTTAATTTAACTCAACAGGTGTGTTTGTGCTTTTCTGACCCCAAAAATACAAACACAACCATTGATTTGAATTAACCCAGAAAATAACAACAATAGGTTAAAACAACCCAGCATAAATTAGTTTATAACCCAACTGCTATAGGTTTGTCCTTTTTGTCCCAACAATGATTTAGAAATAGTGTATTTTTTGTTCACATTTTTCTATAATATTAATTTCTCTTCTGGTAAAAATTTATTTTCCCCTCCTCTCTATTATTAGTAAGACCTGACCGTCTTCATCCAGTTGTCTTATAAATCCACAAAGGTTTTGCAACAGGTGTGAATGAAATGGATTTTCATTTGAAATGGGCTTAGTGAATAAGATTTAAGCAATACTAGCCGTGAATGTGCTACAGTTCGACAGTACGGTTTCAGCACGTTTTCTTTGAAACCTTCCCTCCTACTGCCTGGACATGAATGCTATACATCACAAAGAATGAGCTTATAAATGATCTTACTTCACTCCACTAAACTCTGCAGTCATGTTCAGCTATTTATATAAGGAAATGAAGGTACAAAATGTTTTAATCCATTTCTATCAAAAATGTGTTTTGTGTCATTGAATGCAATTCATTCTCTTTTTATCAAAGTTGTGTGCATATTTTTAAGGTTTAAAGTTGTTTGAGCCATCACCAAATAACTTTACATAAGTCAGTTAATGATGTTCCGTGCATTCAAATATAATACTGGAACATTGCACTGGGTTTTGCCTCAGACCTCTGTCTGTGCTTTTCACATTCAGGAACAAAAAACCCCCACATGCACAGGAAATGATGCCATTCATTGTGTTAAGCACAAGAGTGCATTTAATGATTATATGAGAGCTCAAAAGAATTACAGACAAGAAAGAGGAACAGATTTTTGTCGGCTTTGTCCCTTTAGCTGGAGAGGATAACGAAAAAGATTATAGATGGAAATAGACAACAAATGATAAAAGAGAGGGGAGTGTATGTTGCAGTTGGGTGATGAGAAGAGCCCATAAATAGCTCAGGCCGGAGCTAATGGGCCCAGGAGGGTATTGTGTTGGCTTAGAGAGTGACACTGATGCCATATGACAGGGTAATCAGCGCTGAGGTGGACACTGACATTATCTGTCTCTCGTGATAAGGGAAAGCATGGAGGTGAAGCTAACCTCACATCACTCAGACCTATCTCCCTCATCCCGGCCGTGAGCTGAATGATAGCCGCACGCTGTTATTCGCTGCTCCGACGGAATAGTGTTTGCAGTTTCGGTCAGCCTAATTGACCTGATTTACTGCAGATTGGAAATGATCTCTGAACTAAAGTCATGACATCCAGCCGGAGGACCTTTAAAAACTGGTGAAGCTTAGCATATTTGCAGCAGCTGTACAGTGAACTGTATGCTCGTATTTGTGGTGCATCTTTAAAATGACAAAACATATACACATGAGCGTTTACATTTATGTGATTTATCTGTGAGTTCCCTCTTCAGATCGGTTATAGACGTGTGTGGGGGAGAGTGTCTTACACGAGCAGCATCCTGTAGAGGAAAGCTGAGATTTCGGTGAATGCTTGAGTGTTCTAATCTACGCTCTCGCCGTTGGCACTGCTTATTTATATCTGATACGACGCCTGGCTGCTTTCTCACAGACGGCCCTCTGTTCAAAATCTCCTTCATCTATTAATTATGCAAGAGACACAGTGTGGATATTTAATGTAGCGTCAAAGCTTTTCTTTCACTCCTTACCCTAGGACCTCATTTCATCGCTGTAACTGTGCTACTATCTGTACTTTTCTCTGTGTTCCTCTTAATTTCCATCACCTTGCTGGCAAGCCAGTGAAACCTCTCTTTTTCTCCGTCTCTCTCTCATCCCTTGCACGTTATTAAGCTGTGGCATAGCAGCATTGTGTGCCCCCACAGGCATTCAGCATTGCCCTCCCAAATTAAAAGCGCTGATTACATCCTGTGGGCAATGTGTTTTTATTTGCTCTCTATAGTCCTTTTATTAGTCTATATTCTAATGAGCAGCAGTATGCAGAGTAAACACACAATTGCAGAGAAGCACGTGATGAAACCCACTCAGAATGCCATTATAAACAGGCTTTTTAGCATAGGACACCCATGGCTCAACCGCTTTTGTGCTGCTTGGGCTTACCAAGGTGTTTGTTCTCTTGCGAGAAAAGGTCTCCGTAAAAGGTCTTCTCGCAGGGGTCGCACCACCGAAGATTTACAGCGCCTGGCTTCGTTGGGGGGACAAAAATGTGAAGGAAACGCATTCATCACTGTGGTGTGGGTCTGAGCCTAGCGGAGCACCCAATCGTGGCTCGGAATGAAAGGCCGGGTATGAAAGTCTTTACTGCAAGGTCATTTGAAAAAGAAGCAGATAAGTTGGAGAGATCAATTGGTAAATCTCCACTGCATGGAGCCTTTGTGGTTTCCACAGGGGACTGGCCTATTAAAATAGACCTGGGCTCCACTGAGCATCCCCTGCAAGCATTGGGAATGCTATCATTGTCCCAAATAGCTCAAATATTTACAAAAAAAAGTTCGACAAAAGATTGCATGTTTTACAGTTTTATTTATCATCACCCATTTCAAAGAGCATCATGCAGCTCAGGATGGATGGATGGATATATTAATGTATAGTGTGCTATGTACTATAGCTTACATTACAGGGCAATACTAAATCAATACAAACAAACAAATAAAATACTGCTGTTTCCCATTCATCTTATTTTTTAAAAGCTAAACATCTTATAGATTCTGCGAGGGGTGTGTTAAAGGTGCTGTGTATAAAATATTGCAGGATCTATTGACAGAAATGCAATATAATATACAAAGCGTGTTTTTTTGTAAATACATTATCTCCTTCGGCAAAGAAGTGAAAACGTGACGACTTCTTTGTCCTGTGTCAGCCACCGAAGTGCTTCGAAAGGGAGGGGTGAGCTGCTCCACACTGCTCCTTTAAATGATGAGAACTGTATCTACAGCCAATCACAGATCGCTTTTTAAATGCCACACTTGATCAGATACTTAAGAAAACTCATTGTACTTTCGATACCTCCCCCTTTCTTTAATTCATTTATTTTTAAAAATCCCTCCAGGTAGTGCAGGTGCGAATGAGAGTGCATTTAGTAGTATGTGTGTTTCTTTTGATGGATTGCTTGTCAGAAGGCTCCAGGAGCGCTTCCTATGGCTCACTGAAACATTTACTCACAAGTCACGTTCCCTGCGTTTGGTCTTACCATTCAGAATCTCACTGCAAACGTGTTAACCCTTCTCACCCAGACCATTTTGTCGGAGGCCAGAGGGATAGCTTGCGTGATTCCCTTTTGTTTGATACTACCAGCGTGCGGTGTAGCTCAATCCATCACAGCGTCCATATTGTGCGCGGTCATGTCGGAGGTGACAGTGCTACCGTGGAAAGGAGATCAATGGCCTCTGCAACACTCCATCCACTCCCATGTCCACCCAACTCCTTTGACCATGATGCTTTTCATCTTCGTGCGGACAGTGATAGTTATATGTCAACTTTGATGGTCACATCATGCTTACAACAAGTCATGCACGGTAGTGTTACATCATTGCCTTACCTTCACACCACGCACACACCTGCTCAGTACTGCCTTTTATCACCTATCCTTTCCTTCTTTTCACTCTTTCTGTTGAGGGGGAGCAGACTTGGCCGCTGTTCTCCGTGATGATCACAATCACTTCAGTGTGTCATTTATTCTCCTGAGTGCTTCAATACTTATCTCACTCCAGACACAGCCAAAAATGGAGCTGGAACGTACCCACCACTTCAAGCCAACCGGAGGGACAGAACTATTCTTTTTGACCACATTCATGACATGACTCCAATGTGTCACACATGCGAAAACGTTGAAAAGTATTTTTGTTACTTTTCAGATTGTGAATTGCTTTGTTTGCGCTTTTCTGTCATCTCTGTCTTATAAGATAAAATAGAAGAGAGCAGATCTCCGTGTCATGGAGCCAGGCAGATCTGCAGTCTTCTTTAACAGCATGTTTATGGTTTGACAGCACAATGTCACTGTTTGGATGGAACTCTTGTCTCATTCACTCTATTTGCAGTCCAGCTAGACCTAAAAATACAAACAGTGTTTTGAATATTGTGAGGATGGTGAATAGAATGCATGCCCCTTTGACTTCTTGGCCCTTTAGTGTGACTTTCATCTTACCCTGTCTTGTTTCATTTAATTCTGACTGTCTGGGGAATAATTAAATATGTGAAGTGTAGCAATTTGCCTGGAAATGACTTGACAGCACCCTCCGCAAATCCTGCACACATTTCCTAAGAACTAATTAAAATGAATCAATGACATGCCACTTCAAAATGGCGGCGTATGTCAAAGCCATCAAAGGACACTCTTTAATTGTTTTGTTCCTGTGGTTCTTGTAAACAGCTTGTCAAGGACTGCACTCAAACATCCATGTTACACAACTACCTCGGATGCCTTTCATAAGGACGCACTTTACAGCCCTTGCCACCCCACTGCCACATTAACTCGCCCCGGGCTGCTAGCATGTTGTGTTAAGTGTTAGTTGTCTTGCTGTCTCATCAAAAAACATTAATTGTGGCACTAAAGTGATGGTCACTTACACTGGATCTGCCCGAGGTCTCTTCTCCATCACCGGCTCATGGGAGCAGATTTAAAACATTGACAACTGTGTACAATAACTCTCATGCTCTTTCGGTTCATATACAGTAAATGTTTGAACTTTGTGCAATGTGAATATAATACAACCTTCCTTCAGTTAGTAAGGCCTGTCAAACAGCTTACATGTTTTAGTCGGATTCTTCCAATGTCCCTTTACAAAAGTCAGTGTTTTGAAATGGAGCATGAATGTGAACGAACAGCCGTTATGAGGACAGATCAGGTGAGCGGAGTGCAAGATGGGACTACTTTATTATTTATAGTCTCCCTCTCTAAGCCTCTCAGCAACATTCATGTCCCTTGATAAACAACATGAAGGAAACACCCTTTTCAATTATTCCTCCAGCTGTAAATCATGTCGGAATGAGTGGCGGTCTGAAAATTACACCCTTCCATATGACAGGCGGGAAGCGCACACCTTGATATCCTTCTCCCGCTGATAGCTTTTAGCATTTGCCGTAAATGTCCACCTGTATCGACAAAGACACAAGCTTTGCTGTTATGAGCTCGAATTGGCCGCAATCCAGTATGTTTCGGTGTGCTCTAGTGGACGTGTTGACTTGCCTGTTGTCCTGTGATTCACAGTTTTAAACTTAGACTATTATCCCCGCCGGTTGGTTTAGACCGCAATTTTGGGAGAATGATGGGTGTTTGATGAGAGGCTTCATAGCTGGTGATACATCTCAGACCACTGCATTTCAATCACGAGGATCTGGGGCTGGCACTACCAGCCTTTTATTTTTACACTCACATTCCGTGGTAGACCGATCTGACACTTTTGGCTCTCTTATTTTCTGTTTGGAAAAACTACTATTAGTTTGCAACTTTTTCAAAAGTATTTTTGCAATACAAATGTGCTTTTATACAGATTTGATATATTTGCAGATTTCAACTAATGCTATAATATACAGTTGGGTATAAGTCGGAGATGTCAAAGTCTCTTCTTAACATTCTATAAAGCAGTGTTGTGATGAAAGAAAAAAAATATATATTATGCATTATTTCTTGATTTACTTCTTTTTACTAAAGGTCAGATTTTCTTGCCTCCATTGAAGTACATGAGAGGCTTTTTGAAGCATTCTTACTCATGCTGGAATAATATGGAACATTTGGGTTTGCACAACCTTGTGGAGTTCATCCCAGCATGAGTGCAAACTAAAGCATTGGGGGAAAAAACAAATACTAAAACTTTCTGTATTCCATGTTATTTATTTGTTCAGTTTTTCAACAAATGTACTCCGGCTCAAACTTTTGGACCTCACTGTATATATTAGATTATACTTATTTTATAGAGACTGCATGGTGCAATTCTGAAACCATCTTTCTGTTCCTAAAGATACAATAGTGATCCCATCCCAGCTGCCACTGGTTCGGCAAATGACATCAGTAAATAGCTTCCAGCGGGAAGCTAAGTGGTGCCATGATGGGATATCCATTTTTCTAGCCACATCTCCAGCCTAGCACAGCTGCCCACCCACAACTGGCACATTATACCATAAAACCAATCTTTATCCCAAATCTCTCCGCTCTACAAAGATTTGAAATTATAGAAATTGTCAAGACTTTGCGTGGGCATGTGAAGAGTTTGACATTTTATATAAACAATCCTATTGTTGTCCATCTTGAATGCGTCTTGGAGGACATTTGCACTTTTCTTCGTAAGATAAGCTATTTGATCGGTAAAACGTATAAAGTGACAAAGTGTAAATACCCTTAAAGAAAAGAAACCTCAGAAGCTCTACCTGGGATTTTACCAGCTTTATTCACTGAATGTCTCTAAGTCATTCTGTGAATCTACCTATTATTGCTTTTCACTTCACTGGTCTTTCCAACAGTTTTCTACCATCTTATCAGAATGAATGACTTTGATGTTTGTGCTTTTGGAGTTATATTATTTTTATATGTGGATCTCTGATAGTTTGCTCCGTTGCATCTATTTTGTTTTTAAAAATGAGAAATGTTTTTGAGCACTGTGTTTTATTTAATGCAAATGTGTGTTTGCATAACAAACTTTTTTAATGCAATTATTTAATTCAAATTTACATAAAATATAACAGTTTGTTTTTAACTTTTTTTTAAGGCTACTTGATGGCAGGATTTTATGCTTTTACTTCAATCATTTGGACATCAATGCAAGTTTATTGTATTTTCTCTTGGGCCAGAATTAATATACATATAAATCAAAATTTCATCTCAGTTCTCTCCTGACAGGGATTGCAATGAATTCTGTATTTTGATTTTGTTATACATGCATACATACATAACAACAATTCCTGACAAATGCTTTGCAATTTGCATATATTAATTAGTATTAACATCACAGCTAAACAATACTTGACATCTTCATTTATCTGCAATACACCATGTATTTAATATTCAGAATATTCAGTCTGAACTAAAGTCAAGACTGTGATATGTGTTCTCTGAGACTTCACAACATTCAGAGACCTTCACTCAATAGATTGACAAGTACATTATTATTTACCTACCTTGAAACTATTCCATTCAGGGACTGCAAGTACAAAGTCTGATAGCACTAAAGCGTCCATGAATATGCCGGCAGATAATGATGCAACCACATGCAGAACCATAGAGAAACACAGCATGGATCAGGGCTATAGGAGCAAATGCACTGAGATGTAAACAGCTTGGAAGCGGCCTGGCCTAGGGACATGTGGTGGCCTGCTCAGGGTGATGCGTTCCCCATATTCCTCAGTTGTTTTATGAATATGCATGAAACCCTTGTCACATAGGGGGGGAAAAGCTTGTCTCTGACTTCTTTCTAACAATACAGGCTGTCCTAAATCTTTGGTGTCCTAAATCTCTGTCATTATTCAATTGACGATACAGCATTCAGTGTTTATCCAATACCCACCCCAACCTGAGTTCATAAGGAGGTTTGGTATTGATTTCCTTTCACTGTATCCATGTATGCAGTAAGTACAAAGCACACTTTCCCTTTATTTTTTCATTAGGCCCAATGCCCCAGTGCAGTGTCTCAAGCATGGAGTTGACATTTCTCAAGACACAAATACGATTTTTATGGCTGTTCTCTTTGAGATCACCCAAACAACTCTCATGGCTGGAAAGGCAATGAAGCACCCTTGATTTCCCAAATGTGATGGAAGAAATGTCACAATATTTAGATTAATGTGTGGCAGACTTGTATAAAGCAAGCTATGCTTCCATCCCGCAAACAACTGGGTCAATGTGATCATAATTCTTTTTGAAGTTTGTCAGGGACCCTTATAAAAGATTTGTGTTTCTTTCCAAAAAAAACTCCCTCATCTTCACTATAATCTTTTATGGCGCTGTCATCGTGACAGTTCTACAGCTGTTGGATATAGCGAGAAACAATATTTTCAAAATTACATTTCTGAAAGTGTCTGCCACCCAAGGGTGTAGCCATCCGGTGCCCGTGAGTTTTGGACTTTGTCGCGTAATACAAGGACAGGCCAATCTGTACTGATTTGGAGCTCTGCCAATAGACGGCTTTTCAAATCCCTTGTTCTTTTTATCAGTGGAGGGGAGGCAAATTTCACTTCTGCACAAGGGGGGAGAGGAGCTATTTCATGGTTCACTCACTCCACTGTTTTTAAGAATGGGTGTTCTTCGTATCTTAGTTCTTATTCGATGTGCTGCATAACTGCATTCTGTGAAAAATGCTGTGTAGATTTCTTGCCGCTGGAGGTGGGGAAATAAAGAAACCCCTGCCTATTAGCACATTGGCCCACAGTTGTCCTGTGTTAACTGCGTGGCCCTGTCCTGCGAACAGGCAGTCATTAAACTTATTAATGTGGCGACATTCTTTTATTTTCATTGCAAAGCAAAGGCATCCATTGCAAAATTTCATTACATTGTTTTCAAATGACCTCCCTCTCAGAGCGAAACAGATTGTACTCGTATGTATATTTTATTTCTGGATGTTTCCTTCCTCCCCTTTTATGCCACACCACAGTAGTAAAACAGATTAAAGACTGCATGTGCGCGTTTGGATGGTGCGCTTGATGTTTCCCCTTTATGTTTTTTTTAACAGCTGTCCAGTACACAGCAGCGAGAGACAGAGACAACCACTTTATCAAGCGCCTTTCAGCGATCCACAAGTTAACAGTAATGCCTTTATTAATCTCTGTGCCTCTAAGGCAGCTTTTGAGCAGAAACGTTGAGTAAATAAAGAAAAATATTCCAGTCTTGGACAAAGATAAAGAGATTGCTTTTATCTAAGCATGAATCAGCTGTCTAACTCAAAGTAGTACCTCCCCAGGGCAACTCTGAAGAAGTGATAGTATACTGTAAGAATGAAGATAAGGATTATTTTGCCATTGACTATAGTGAATGCTTGCTGGGAACACACGCAGACACTGATATACGCTAGTAATGCGATGTAATTGAAACATTTGATAACACAACGCAGTATGTCAAGTAACAGAAATCCAATTGAGTGAAAGGAAGTAATATATGACAAGTAACAGATATCCTACAGAGTGAATCGCTCATGTTTCCATGATCATATTTCACATCATCCACATGCATGCGCACTCAAGGACGTGAACCAGCTGTCATTAATCATACAGAAATACGACAATATCACATCATGTGAGGGAGAGCAAATGTTAGGAAGGCTTTTGCAAACAACCCAAAGTCAGTGACTTGTGCACTTGCAGCGATTTATTTGCATTTTGAAACAGAATTTAGATTCAGATACACTGGAAAAAAAAAGAAACTTTGCTACTACAATTTTCTAAAAAAGAAATGCCACAACATGATTTTTTCATGTTCAGTCATCTACCTTAAGTCCCTTAGGTTGGGACTATATGAATGATTTGTGTTATGTTGAAGGAACAGTTCACCCCAAACTGCAAATGCTGTCACCCTTAAATTGCTTATTATTAGATATTTAGAAGAATGCTTGTAACCTAACAGTTCATTGACTACCATAGTAGGAAAAATTGTTTTATTACATTTTTTGTTCTTTTGAACACAAAAGAAGATATTTTTAAGAATGTAGAAAAGTAAACAGTTCTGGGGTACTTTTGACTATCATTGTCATTTTTCCTCCTATGGTAGCAAATGAACTTGAACATAAATGCTGATGAAACATAACTTAAATATGTGCAACTAATGACTTATTTTAGTGTGGAGCATAATGGCTTTGTTTTTTTCATATACAGTATATATTTTTTCATATATATTCTATATACTGTATAAGAAACAAATTGAATCTTAATTCTGTTTGTGTATGTGTTTTTCATTTTGTGGCTTGTTCTGGAAGACAGGATGGATTACCAAGTATGTGAAAACCATATGGGGAGAAAAAAAATCAAATGTACAGTCAATATTCTTTGTGAAAGCCTCTGGTGAAGGTAGAGGGTCTTATTCACACTCAAAGAAATCGAAACCCACTACATGCTCCTCACTGGTGTTCAGGAGTGAGAGCTTTTTCCCTTTATTCCTTCAGGAGAAAGTAAGGATGTTCCTCCACTTGGACCTAAATCAAGCTGTGCACGTTCCAGTCTTCATCACGCGCATTTTTCCTGCCATTTCCGACAGCTCCAGATACCTGTAGCTGCAGCATGTGCACGCTTGCTGGTCGGACGTTTACCAAGCTGTCAGAGTGCTGTGGAACATGCTTTACAAACAATTACCAAACCATCTGCACTGTCAGCGAGCTGTTTAGCATTAGCGCCTCAGTTTCTCTTATTCGCCGTCTCACTTTCATTCGTGTGTTTCTGTCATTTTCTTCCGAATACATCCAAGCCATGGGTTAATGAGGAGGGGTTTGAGGAGCCGTGTGGATTGTTTGTTTGTCTGACTTCCTTCGTTTTGATCTTGTTAAGTCCTGGAGCTGTGATGGGTTTTTTTCAGCGTGGAAGTCTCACAGCATGGGTGAGCGCTTGTGCACATCTGAGCAACGAAACAGACTTTTATGAGTTTATTCTGGAAAACCTCTCACACCGTGGCCAGAGGTATTAGACTACAAAGAAAAAACATTTGCTCTCAAAGAAAAGAAGGGTGTGGTGAATGGCACTGACTTATTTATGAGTTCATTCGCAGTAAATTGTTTATTGAAGATGTTCTCTTTCCCTCTGCCCCATAGGTACATCAGTTACAAAAGTAACCGCAACCGATGCAGATGACCCGGTCTACGGAAACAGTGCCAGACTGGTCTACAGCATTTTAGAGGGCCAACCTTATTTTTCCATTGACCAATCCACTGGTAAGTGGTCAAGTTAGCTATGTTGCTGTAAAAATAAGTCACCTTGTAAAGTCCAGATGGTCATGAGTCGTTACAATAATTCCAAATCTTTATTGTTATGCTTACTCGTGGCTCGAAAAAAGGTGTGAGATAAATGCCCCCACATGTGCCAAAAAGAGTTTTAGTGGTACGATCATTTATCATCATCATCGTTATTGGAGGTTGGAAATAAATATTAGAGAAAGACTAAATGAACAAGATCATTTTACCTGAAGGACGCATATGCATGCAGATGCTGGTTTTGTTCCGTAATGGCGCACAAAGTCATTTACGCCTTCTTGATTTAAATGACAGGGCTATCTTTGAATTCCATCTGCATTCTGCTTCTTTTTCAACCTTGACTTTGTTTTTCCCTAATTGCATTTTCAGATGACTTGTTAACAGTGCGTCTGTAAGCAACATGATTAAATAATGGTGAAATTACATTAATAAGCAATGAGATGGAAATGAACAGCTCGTAATTTGGAAAAACAACAGACAATAAACAAGTCCTGTATCTGTCCAAATTGTATGTGCATATTAAATGAACAGACTTAAAAAATGAATACTTTTTCATAACCCCGTGCGTTTCAATCACCGCTGCTGTCAGCTTTGTCTGAGAATGCAAATGGTCGAGAGAAGGTATGAAAGCCCAAATTGAGGTAGCGTGTGCATGGTTTGCGTGATTACTGAACACATGCAGATGGCTTATTCAAGTGAGCCAGATGTTTTAATGAATGTTAATGAAAAATAAGAGGTAAAGGGAAAACAGCCATTAGAAACCATTTGACACTTTCAACACCTCACAGCAAATGAGACACATTTGATAAATAAGTAAACATCATGCTCAGATTTGTTATTTGGTTAATGGCTGGCAATGTAAAAAACGAAATAAATAAATGGAAGGTAAACCTCGGAATACCTATCGAAATGAATGTTTGTCTCGCTCTGCTTCTCTGATCGGCAGGAATTCATTTGAATAGTTAATGATGAATTAGGATGAGAATTGCATGAGGAAAGAAGGATGTATTCACAGTGAGCGTAAAAGCATCGGAATCAGTTTCACAGCGCACCACACACGCATTTCGGTCGGAGCATTTTAACTTCTCCTTGGTTAAACTTATCACGGTCTTGAATAGTGTCATCTACATGACAAAACAAAAAACTAAGACATATAAGAGCAAACAATGCATGCACACTGTAAATTATTCATGTTTAATGGAATCAGAGCTGCGTTTTGAACACAATTTCTGTCTATAGAATGCCTCTGAGTCATCCTGGTCATTGTAAAATGTCTTGTTTCTATTTATTGAAGATGTTTTGTCACTTCAACAGAATGGTGGCTATTTCCCAGGCTTTAAGCTTATCACACATCGAAGCATTATAAGACTTGCAAATTGTTGTGGGAATCGCTTTCTTAATGCTAAAAATCGCTGTGTGTTGGGCCGAAGCCCTTGGGATAAAGATAAAAGAACAGCTTTAAATGGTGGGAAATCTCATTCTGCATCTGTCAATGAAGCGATCCGGATGAACGGCAAGACATCTACAATAAATGTAAAAATATGTCCAGAGGCTTTTGGAACACATTTAGTCAAAAAATATAGAAACTCTGCTTTATTTAATATGGAGGGATTCGGAGTATTTTACTTGTGGGTGTTTTTATTTTTTCTTGGACGGCTGAGTCAATGACTGTGCATATAATATTAACAATTATAAGAGACAGACAGCATAATTCACATTCACTCGGAATACAAATGACTCCAGGTGCTGCCACAAGTTCGCAGCAAACAAACAAACAAGCTCATTTGCAATGCCAAATAAAAGCGGTACAGGCAATGCTTGGCACACACTAAACTGGCCAAGGTGTCAAGGACAGGAGAAGTGCTGTGACCAACAGCAAACAGATCAGCAGACAGTCATTGATTTCAGTATCACATTTTACCATTTTATCTGGAGATTTTGGATTTTGCATTAATAAATCAGAGTCAGATAATTAAATAATATAAAGGTTTGTGTGTGGATGCTTACCTTAATATAGCATATACATGAGTGTTGAAAACCATATAGATATACTATATAGACATGTGATTCCATCTTTTGGCAATCTGTCCTTATCAGCATGTTGTGTGTAATTGTCTCATTTTTGTATTTTCATTTATTTTTTTATTTATGTAAAAATCTATTAAAGACAAAACAAATAAAAAATTAAGTCAACCAAATATACAATTACATCAAATTAATGATATTTTGTGATATTATATTATAGCAATCATTAGGGTGGCTCTGGCAGGGATGGATCGTGAGATGAGGGAAGAGTATCTTATTGTCATTCAGGCAAAAGACATGGGAGGCCACATGGGTGGGTTGTCAGGAACCACTACTGTGACCATCACTCTTACTGATATCAACGATAACCCACCAAAGTTTACAAAAGGTAAATGCCACACCCATTTACAAACAGTATTTCTTTTGCGTGTTGTGTCTCACCTTATAGACCAGATCTTATACTATCCTGTACCTGTTGGTCTCTAAAGGCTCTTATGAGTTCAGTATTCCTGAGGATCTTGGCATCGGGAAGCCTGGAGGAAGAGTAAAGGCGAACGACAGAGACATCGGGGAAAATGCTAAATCAACTTACAGCATCATAGGTGGAGACGAGCGGGATGTGTTTGAGATTGTCACTGATGCTCAGACTCAGGAGGGAATCCTCAGACTCAAGAAGGTAAGACCGAAAAAATAGGTTTAATGTGCCATAGGGACTGTCGAACAGTTGTAAACTGTCAGATATAGGATTGTCACACTGTGCTGCGTATTGTGAAAAATATGAAAAGTGCCTCATTACCGATGACAAATGACTGTTAATATTGCAAAGGAGCTCTCGTTTTGTATTGCGTGTTGTCTTCCTCTACAAAAGCTGGAGTGCTTTTTATAGCCACTGGGAATTTCAGAGGTACTAACTTTTAGTTTGACGAAGAATTCAAAGAATTAGAGGTGGGCAGGGATTGGGTGTCACAAAAATGTGCTGAGGACTGCATCATCACTGTTAAAATCCACTCGATGCAAGCATCGTTGTTGGACGCTTATCGCAAGTTTTTTTTAAGAACATATTTAATTATGTCAGGATCTTGTTCTAGCACAGATGAAACCCTACTTGGCTTAAAAACTACACCTAAACCCACATGCACATGAAATTGGAAGTAAAACTACAGTCTAGGTGTTCTGAGATTTGAGAACTACTGTGCTTAAAAACCCCTTGACTTGCCTTCGTTCCAATCTCAGTCCTTGTGTAGCAGCGAATATTTGCATATGGAATGGCCATTGTATGCAAATGAAGAACCCTTCAGAGTGGATGAGAGGACAATGAAGCTCTTTTATCTTACAGGAACATCTTCATTGCAGCTGTGCAGCAACAATGCCACACAAACAACAACAAAAAAATATGTATTTTAATAATTCACAGCATTTTAAAATGTTCACTGTTATGCCAACCAGTAGAAATATTGTAGGCATCATTCGTATATAAATTGCACAGTTTGCGTAATTTACATTTTGAACTACTACAGCTCATCCAAGATATTAAAAATATGAACATATTCAGCGATTCCGGTTCTCCCTCATCAGTTTCCTAATTTCGTGTGTGCATTGTAAAAAATGAATATGGTCTCAAATAGCAGGCAGACAAAGAATCCGAACAAGAAAGCCAGAAAAAAGATTCAGAGGCAGCTAGGGCTAGAAATAAATAAATAAAAAGTGATTGGGTTTGTCCGTGGCCTCTCGCAGCAGAATGTGTAATAGCGCGCCTGTTATTCTCCGTCTTCTCATCCCATAGCACTTGGCCTGGAATCTGTTGTCTGCAATGCTAATAGCATGATGGATGGCATCGCATGAGAAAAACAGGCAATCAACAGCCCGCTCCCCGCTAACCTCTATACCTCCAGACGGTGTTGGAGTTCAGGAGAGCAGAACAAGCTTGTAACGTGCACAACTCTTGTTTTTCCTCCATTTTTTGCACCTGCCACTGTGCTCAAACACTCATTTTCCCCAGGCGCTGGGGCCGAGCCAGCATGTGACAAGCATCATCTGCAGCGGGTCGACCGTCGCAGGCTTCACCAACAATTAAAATTTAGTTTTTCTGCTTCTAAATATTGAATGGGCCTGACCAAAGAGCCTTTGTAGCAAGGTTAAACATATTGATCTGATTGAGATGCCACAGGCTCAGGCAGTCCAGATACTGCTTTGTTGTAAAGGGATCCACGCTTTCATCTCTCCCCTGCCCCCTTTAGGCTGTTATGGAGGTGGTGGAGAGGGATGCTGTACTCTATGCCCCCCACTGCTGATCTTTGATGGCTGTAAATGTGTCTTGTATACAAACACTCTCAAACCATGCTTGGGGTGAGTTAGAGATGTCCAAACAGATGTCCAAGGCATGTGCGTGCATGAGTAAAAAAATCGCAGTCAGACCATTGTGTATGTATGCAATGGACACATGAAAGCACAAATTGTATTCTTTTGGAAATGATGGAGGTCAGGGGATGGCCATAGTCTCTTCTGCACAAAGAGTGCCAAAACAGAGACCCGGAGGATGCAAATATGGCTGCTGCAGAGCAGAGAGTTAAATGGCATGCATGATTATCAAAAGAAGGAGGTGTTGGCATGATATTTTTAGATGGAACAGATTTGCAGTGTCTGAAATGAGAGGAGCTTGTTTCAGTTGTGCCAATATGCAAAGCTGCACTTTCATGACGTCCTGAAGTGAACTACAATAGAACATTAACATTTCTAGTATGTTGTTCGAGAAAAGTTGGAAACAAACAGGATGCTGATTTACTCATCTGTTTCTCCCTTTAAGAGGTGTTCCTGTATTTACCCATTTTTTACATTTGAGCCATAAAACTCTAAAAGCTGTCACTAAAATTCAACAGTCTTGTACAGCATTGACCTTTTCCAAAGCAAGCGAGGAGCCAGATTGTAGCTTGTTCAGGATTTTACCTCATATGGAAAGTTCTGGTGGTAAAGCCCTGCTGAACATTACAGCAGCTTGCGAAAGTATTTTAAACCAGTTTTCTTACTACACTAATATCTGAACATGTATTTCTTTATCATTGTTGTGGAACTCCTGTCCACTGAGCTGGAAAGCACACTCGGGCTTGCTGAACAGGTCTCTCAGAAGAATGAGCACCAGAAACGCTGCAGGACCAGATGGAATCCCTGGGCAGATCCACACGGCATATGCGATTGGTGTTCACTATGATTTTCAGTTTTTCCTTTGGCCAGTTTCTTATATACAAAAGTTTCAAAGGTACTGTGTGTAATATTAAGGAGGATCTATTGACAGAAATGCATTATAAAAGACTTTACATAATGAAGCGTTATGTTTTTATTATCTTAGAATGAGCTATTTCTATCTACATACACCGCGGGAGCCCTTACATAGAATCCGCAATGTTGTTTCTACAGTAGCCCTAAATGGACAAACTGCTGTACAGCGCCCGTTTCATAAATATGTTTTCTCCTTCTGCAAAGAAGTGAAAACGTAATGACATCTTAATACTGTGTCAGTCACTGTAGTGCTTCGAAAGGGAGGTGTGAGTGCTGGAGTGAGCCATTGGTTGCAGTTCGCAACCTCACCACTAGATGCCGCTAAAATCTCCACATTTCTCCCTTGAGACATCCATAATTGCTCCTGTGCTGAAAATAATGAAATCCACCTTGATCATAAAGGATGGCGCCCAATGTCTCTCACCTCTGTGGTAATGAGTTTCTCTGATAGAATAGTCTAGCAATATATTTGTTTCTCACTCTTCAATCTCATTCAGTTCACTACAGTTATGCATGCAGTTATCCACCCCAGCACATGCCGTCACTTTTGGTCTGCACACAGCACTATCACACATGAGCTCTGGAGGGTGTGAATGGTGTTTGTAGACCACAGCTCTGCTGGCAGGTGAAAACCAGGGCACATTGCATGTACCTGCACATTCTAAAAGAGAGACCCCAAGTGGCTAGGGTGAGAAATTGCACCTTGCAGTCCATCATTCTGAACACTTTTTCGTTCATATTTTCGTTCCAGACACATTTTAGTTTGCAGGTGACACTGCAGTGGTGGGTCTAATAGTAAGCTTGCAGTACCCCTTTAAGGTGAAGAACCTGACACACTGCTCTACCACTGAATGTAAGCAAGACTAAGGGGATGATATCTGATCTCAGTAGAAAACTGGAAGGATGCACAGACATCTCATGACCATGACCCCGTGGAAAAAAATGAATAATTTCAAGTACCTGGGTGTTTATATTTTTGAGAACATAGACATCTTACATAAACCAACAAGTGAAGAAGCTCCAACCATCTCGGATGTCTGGGCAGATTATCATGAAAGTGATATGGTCAGCTCAGGGTACCACCAGGTGCTCTTTCCAAACTGCAAAACATACATCAGAAGAACCCAGTCACCCCTAACCAAGAGCCTCTTCACACTGCAGCGGTCAGGGCAAGACTACAGTCTCAAGGCTCAGCTACTTCCCTCAGGCAATCTAGATTCCTAACAAGCACACTGCCAAGTGACTGCAGTAACTTACTCCAAAACACATACTTCATATCATCACTGACTATGTATCTGCCATGGGAATTTAGCAGTCCTACCTCAAGCACTATGTGTGTGCATCTTCTCATTTTATAGTCATTCTAACTTTTTTCGCAAACTGATTCTCTTATTATGTAAGTATGCAATAAAGGCACAGTTTAAGTTGAAGTTGGCTGCAGAAAAGCTTTTCACTCTTTAAGCACTGCGTACGGCAAATAAAAGATATTTCCATTTACTTGAATTGAGTAAATGTGCGCCACTCAAGCATAACAAAAATCTCTGCGTAATATTAGCCTATATGGAAGGGTGGCACATAAGAAGTCATTACATTACAAAAATAACTTAAGTAATAACTCATCTGGAGTTTGCAAAATATTATAATAGTTGGCAAATTGTGAATTGGTTGGGGATGAGGTGGAACTAAGTGTTCTGAAAGTATCTCTGTAGCCATTGAAGTATGACAGTAATTCTTAATATTTTTATGTGTTTGTTTTTATAAAGATTTTTTGAGTTTCAGTTTAAAAATAAAACTACAAATTGAGAAAAGCGTACAAATTTATGTTGTGAATTTTGTAATAGAGTGCAATGAGAGAAGTCTTTAGTGGTCTCGTTGCTTTTATAAGGAACATTGTGCATCTTTTCTTTCTCGACATGATTGTGCTGGTTAAGGAGGGAGAGATCAAATTTCCTAAAATCCTGCAGCACAGAGGCACATGGGCTGTTCTCATACGGGTGCCCTGCTGTCAACCGTTGTGACTTCAAAGCACGCTGATAGAGGAACTCCAGCTGCTCCCGGCCCAGCTGGGGCTGCTCTCGGCCCAGCTTCAGCATCCGTGTGACCTCCCCAGTGGGACTGGCTCTTTTTTTTGATAACATAAGCACATACTGTAAATTTTTCATTATAGCATTTCTTCTGACTCCCAGAGCCGGTTCCTTCCCTGCTTCTCTTCAGTAGTCTGTTTTAGTTTTGTCAATAAATGTGCAAAGGGTGACTCGAGCCCATTATTCCAGTGAAGCAGGTGGAGGCTGAAAAAGAGAAGTGATTCAGAATATCAAGGTATCAATCTGGCATGGTCATGGAGAGAGGGAAAGCCATGACATTTTTACTGGATGGAAATTGTGAGGGTGCAGCGCTCTGTTAACACCCCCCCACCGTAGCATGTTACGCAGGTGGGCTCTTTTCATCCCTTCACATAAACAGAAATCACAAATATTTATCCTGGAGTACAAATAATTCCCAAATTGTATTTTATCTGCTGCTTCAATAATATCTTCCCATTGGATAATTGCCTCGGAGAATACATTAACAATGTTAACGTCATGGTATTGTGGGCAAGGATTAGTTTCGTTTGCAGACAACACAAACATACAAATTATATTTTATCATGATTTTTTAACAATTTGCAATACGTTCCTTGTGTTTCCATTAGATTAACCTTATTTGCAGGCTCATTTAAATCCCAAACACATGCTGTCTCAGCCGCAAATTAATAACACATCCCACGCTCCAGGTAAAAGTGTGGTTATTGCTACTAAATATTATTTTTGTTTGTTGTGTTATGGGGCCAGCAGCAGTTTAAATCTTAGCCCCTGTATGCCGAAAAGTGGGGGGAGATGGTGCAATTACAACCAGACCTGCAAACCCAGCAAACTGAGCGTGCTGAAATCAGGAAACATTTGTCCTTGTTTCGGTGCGCATTAATAATAAACACCACCTTTTTTCCTCTCTGTTCCCAGCCTCTGGACTATGAGACCAAAAAATTCTACAACCTAACAGTGGTGGCTACAAACATACGTGCCGATTCGGTTACGGGCGGGCCGTACATGGACCAAGCCGTGGTGAAAGTTGTCGTCGAGGATGCAGATGAACCCCCGGTTTTCACAAAGCCCGCGTATCTCTTCGATGTGCACGAAAACGCTGCCATCAACACGGTTATAGGATCAGTCACTGCAAGGGACCAGGATGCCCCGCACAGCCAAGTCAGGTAAAGGCCTCATTTTTACCACCTTGCAGTTGCGTCTCCGTTGTCCTCCTTGCTGAAGAGGCCCAGAACTTCTTCATTAGATCAAGAGTAGATCAAACTTCAAGCTTCCACGTCAATCTAATACGCGAGCGCTCTTTTGCAAATGCATCCCACCAGCCATTAAAAGTCACTGAGGAAATTGCCTGTAGAGGTGCATTTGCATTCAAACTAAATGGAGCTCTCACCTCCGCGCAATTGGTTGTACTGGGAGAGAGGTAGGACAACGCCTCAATAAGATTCCTCGCACTGATGTATTTCACTTCTATGACTTCCTACTTGAAAAATTACAAGGGCACCTTGAGTATAGGTTATACAGCCAATTTCTCGCAGTCCAACCAGCATTCCATTAATTCTCTAGTGACTTGCCATGTTTCGGGGACAACACTCAACAGGTTGTGTAATTACATGGGGAACTGGGAGAACGGGAGAAATCAGAGATTGGGTTTCAGCGGTGCAATGGAGTTTATATTAAGTGAGCGTTCCCTTGTGTGTGTTATATTTATTTATTCAAAGAGCTCCAGTGACCATGTCCTCAAGTCTTGGTGTCTTTCTCATGCACAAGAGCTGTTCTATATACTGTAGCAAGCTACGTAAACTCTGCAGCAGACATTGCATTTACATTTCATTACACTTATGCATGTGGCAGACCCTTTTTTTACAAAGTGACTTAAAGTGCTTTTATGTCCTGCAGTATTCATATGATCAATTCACGTGTTCCCTTGAAATCCAACCTATAACCTTGGCATTGTTAGCGCTGCGTTATATAGTCGAGCTAAATAATGTGTCTCTTTATAGATTTGTATTTTTTTGCTGTTATTACAGATTATCGATACTAGTCAGACTGCATTGTTAGAGTCTCAAGGTGGAATACATTTTCATTTGTTGTTTTAGTCTTCGCCTTCCTGGGCCGAAATGAATTTTCCTTCTTGATGTCAATTGCATTTGTGCATCTGTTGCTTTGACATTTTGGCTCTTCGTACCGATACATTATATTATTGGGATGATGAATTACTTTTATCCCGGGGCCGTATAGTAGATTGTGTTAGGTACAACATGACAACGTCCACTTAAGCATTAAGAGATGAATTATCTTTTCTAATGTGATCAACGGATTTTGGGTAGTTTGATTTGTTTGGACACGATAGCATCCATTAATGAATTTGGTAGCCTAAAGTGGGAAAGTCGCATGTCTTTCGGTAAAGAGCAGGAGAGTTAAAGTATTTAAAGGTAAAAGGCACTTTGTGAATAGGAAACAGATAAAAAGATGACTTACTCGATCTACCAAGCTGCCCACGTTGTATTACAGAGAGGAATACGATAAATGACAAGATTTCTGCTTGAATACGGCTAATTGTGCACATCGGTGTGATTTTCATGTCAATTGCAGAAGCAATCAAGGTGAAATATGGAAAGAATGTAAAAAAATATGGGGTAATTTTGGCTTTTTAAAGACTGGTAAAAATAAAAATGTCAGTTTTAATCGCAGCAGGACACGAAAATAGTCACTCACCGAAACATCAGCCTGACCTCTTAGACCACCACTCTCTTTACCCCACATCTCTCTCTCTCGCTCTCTCTTTCTCCCTCATTCATTTTCATTTTTTCCAGCAACAACCCCAAAGCTATATTAGTGCACTGAACCATAAGCCATACCAGGTAAATGTCTACCTAAAACATTGCAGGATTTCTCTTGTTATTGTGAACTTGACATGCATCAAATGGTACCAAGCTGTGTCCAAGTTCAAATTAGGCCTGTTAGGAGTATTGTCTATCTGTCAAAAGAAGTGGGTGTAATCAGTAGGGATCTTTTAACCTTCTCTGACAGATTTCCCTCCGGCTCCAGCTGTTGTCATGAAATCTGATGTCTAGCATATGTTAATACATGGCGACTGCTCTTGATAGAATTTGCATTATATTGTTGTGCACTTTACCTATATAGAATAGTTTTTCATTTGACTTCATTACTGTTCCATATTTCTGAGTTCTGTCGACTGGAAACCATCATGTACAGTAGAATAAATTTGCTACTGTGAAGTTCTCTTAATTACTCTATTACCCAACATAATGACTACAGGCTTAGAGAACATGCGTGCTGTCAATGAATCAAATGAAATGTATTTTTCAATTAAATACAAACATTAATATAAACATATTCATTTACATTAGAGCAGATTATTATTTTTAGAAAATAGTGTTGTCAAACAGTTTTTTATCTTTATTGTGCTGAATTAATCAGTGAACAACATGTTCTTATTATTAAATAGTTTTGTGGAAGGGCTTGTAATTACACACTGGGATTGTGTTTGCTGTTGTAATTATATTAAGGTTAAATATGAAAAAAGAAAGTGGGTTAAAAGAAGCCTTGTTTGAGTTATTTTGTTCATCATGCATGCACTGTAACATCATATCTCTGTAAAGGCCACTAAGAGAAACAAAAAACTATACAGCTATTTTAAAATGTACTGTTTTAGATCGGTTTTGTTTCATTCTGTAAACTGGGAAACAATTGTTTCTATTTGCATTTATTTGCAGAAAATGAAAACTGGAGAAACAGAAAATACCAGAAAAGATGCTCTGTATTTTTATAGACCTCAAATACTGCAAAGAAAAGTTTATATTTACTTTTAAGCAAAACAACATGTAATATTTGTACATGTATTTAGGTAAAGTTCGAAAATGATTCTTGATTTTCTTTCACATTGCTGTTCAATGACTTTTTCACTCCTAAGGGTTTGATTTTGTTGAAATTCAACAGACACTGGACCGGAATGACCACAATACATCTAGAAATGAAAAATCGGAATGGTCTTTTTATATTTTTTATCTTTAACTTTTACATACATTTACACCTTTAAACACAACGCACATGCTTATGGAATACTGAATACCAAATTTGATTGTTTACCCCCCCACTGATGAAAAACTCTGTTCCCCACTGTAACTTTGTCAGTTTGATTGACACATAGCAGAACATTTCAGGGTCTGTCTCTCTGTGGTACGTGGAGCTGTCAGAGCTTGACTGAAATCTGCTCAGCCTCCTGGAGACTGTTCCCAGGTGGGAATGCTGTCTGGATGCCTGCGTAGCAGCAGAGCTCCTCCTGGACCTCCACCCTTATTCTTAGGATCTCTATCATGGCTAAATATTTTCCTCACATTCAATCCAGGCCACGAGTTCTTTGTTTCATTGTAAATCTGTTTTGCTCCAGGTCTTTATGCATTGGGACCTTCTCAACAATTCTGTCTCATTTCTAGTTTTAAGGGAGGGATGCCCAAAATGACTTTACGTTGATAATTTTGAGATTAGTCATTTAGAGGCACATCTAAACTGAGACGAATACAAATAATTTTGTGATAAGATTTGTGTGTCAAATTGTTAACTATGACAAACAGTAGAACAAAAAGTTTGATAAAAAACACAAATTTAAAATGTTAGTTAATGTAATATGATTTGTGATAATATCATATATGCAAACTAATAAATACAATGCTATGTATATGTAACCTTCACCTGTAGCAAATGAAAGAAATGTACTGAGAAGTGTTTTCTCCCTGTTTTCCTTCTGCAGGTATTTTATTGACAGGCACACAGATTTGGAGAGGCAGTTTAACATTAATGTTGATGATGGGAAGATCACGTTAGCTAAACCTCTAGATAGAGAGACGGATATGTGGCACAATATCACAGTGACAGCCACTGAAGTCAGTAAGTAACATTTTTCCTTCTTTCATTTTTTTCTTTATCTTGTTCAGAATAACTGTATAACAACCTCAAGGAGATTTACATTACATTTACATTTACGCCTTTGGCGGAACTTACATTGCATTATACTATACATTTGTTTCTAAGTATGTGTAATCCTGGGATTGAACCCATGACCTTGGGGTTGCTAGCGTCACGCTCTAACCACTGAGCTACAGGGAAACTGAAAGATTTC
Organism: Oreonectes daqikongensis; assembly: GCA_026939265.1. NCBI lineage: Eukaryota > Metazoa > Chordata > Actinopteri > Cypriniformes > Nemacheilidae > Oreonectes > Oreonectes daqikongensis. The sequence continues at coordinate 2,745,627 of JAOTQM010000343.1, read as the reverse complement.
TTACAATAAAACACAAAGAGAGATCAGTAAAACTGTGTACAGATGCACGTCAGAGTGATCAGACCAATCACAATTGGCATTAGTTTGAATTAGTTTTAAGAATTTGCAAATGTTGGTATGCATATTCATTCAGCATTTAAGAAGGCACTTGGATATAAACTTCAAATGAACTGTGACAAAAAGAAAGCCTAATTTTACACCCCAGGTTTTAATTTAACCGTCAATAGATCTTAAGGTGGGAAAGTTTTACCTCAGAAACTGAAGAGACGCTTAGCAGTCAATTTGTGGACATCTAATGAGTAATTTTTACTCGCGGCAGAGCTGTTTGCTGTACATAATAGATAAAAGAACATCTGTTGACTGGATGAAGAACTTATTAAACAGAAGCTGTGGACCAGAAATAAATACTGCACAAGCTATCCATAAAGCAGGAGATTCATTTTGATTGGCATGTAGAGCTACATTATTCGGATGCTGGAGCCAAAAATGTTTCCCCGGAGAAGAAAGAACCCTGACGTTGTCGTATACAATTAACATAAGATGTCTTTGAGCTTAAAGAGTACAGTAAACTCATATTTTAAGGGCTCCTCACATAGCAACATTGAATAAAGGAAGCAAAATGTTCATCTTTCTCAGCAGTTCAATTTCAGAGCTGATGCATTTGATGAAAATAAACACAATTTGAACAGAAATAATAGTACAGCAGTATGTTGCTGTATACATTACAGCATGACCGTGATTAAAATATATAAATATAAAAATATATTTTATTTTAAAAATGTTCTTGTGCATTCCACGTAATTTCAATCAAACTGCAGTTGGGTTGTTTTGATGAATAACTCAAAATAATAATAATGATATAGCCAATAAAAACAATAAAAACATGATGATAACAAAAAACATGCAATCTGTTTTTGCAAATGTGCTCTATATAGAGTTTTGGTCTCACCATCATCAAGTCTGTGAATTATTACATGAAAAAACCGACAGACTAAATCCAAAAGGATTGTGGCAATGCTAGAAGAAACCTACCTGCAAAGCAAAAGTAGTGTGAGGCACTTGTGTAGAAATTCTGTAAAAAGTGGGGATACTTTCAAAAACGTCCTAAATCAATTAAATACATTTATCTATTAACTAAATTAAAATCAATATTTGCTGTGACCACCGTTGCGTTTAAAGCAGATTTTGTCCGAGGTACAAAGTTTTTCAGATTGCTTTGCAGATAAGTTTCTACTAGCATCTACTAGACATTACCACAGTTCTTTTGAATGTAGTTTGTCTTTTTCTCTCTCTTCGTGTAATAATAGATGGACTTGATGATGGTTGGACCAGATCTCCATATGGAACACTGAATGTTGTCAGACTCCCTGTGCATACAAAAATCTCACTAGACACATTATGGCAAAATGAATGTTTGGAAATGTAAACTGATATTTCATACCGACACAGTACAGCAATATAAATAACTGCTAAAAACCATTTTTGGGTGAAAATACTAACGTGTCAAAGATTTTTGCACAGTATCTGTACCAGTGTAAATGCATTTTGCTGTGTGCAATGCATACACTGGTATACCCTAAAAATGACCTGTAAGCACTGTTAAGGTACCATGTCATGTGCTAATGCCAAGCGAACATATAATTGCTTTTAAAGTCAGCGGTTGCAACCCTAATTAAATACAATCATTTACAGGGGTCCTCAAAAGGGACTGTAAATTACTGCCAATGAATAATTCCAATGAAAAGTTAATCTAATTAAATTGCCTTTTATTGTCTTCTAGACTTCAGCTGCCACCATTTTATTAATATTCATTTTTTTAACCTTCATGTATTAAACATGCACCTGTACGGGGAATTTCAAAAGCACTTTGAGTGTATTTTTTTTCTTCGCCGTAATCCTGTTTTGCATACTTGATAACGTCTAAAGCTCAGACGGATGCAGCGTCTCATCTGTCTCTCCATCAACCCAGAGGATGAGAGAGAGAGAGGAAGAGAGAGAGAGAGACGGAGAAATGGGCACGATGCAGAAAGAGAAAGCAAAAATAACTGGGTCATTGTATTTACCTGGGATTTGCAACTGCTCACTTCTATATTTGGACATCATACATGTGTTTTCAGTGGTTTCATACCTCGTCTCTTTTCACATTAGGAAACCACAGCCAGATTTCCAGAGCCATAGTGGCGATCAAAGTGCTGGACATAAATGACAATGCCCCCGAGTTTGCGACAGAGTATGAAGCTTTCCTTTGTGAGAATGGCAAACCTGGACAGGTAAGAGAGCATCAATCAGACTTGCTTGTAGCATCTCCCTCTCACACATCCTCTGTAACGATCGACCACGGTAAATTATAGCCTATTGATTTTAGAGAGTCACCTGGGTGGCCTTTTTAAGCCACTTTCTCTGTGTGCAGAAAATGAAAACAATCAGATCCATTCAGAGCCAGCAACACTTTAAACAACATGCAGTGACTGTAGTCACAGTGAGAACGTTCTCAACCCATGTGGTGAAAAGAATGACCAGGATGACGGGGTTCTGCTATTACACACACACTTAATCAAAAAGATAAAGAACTTGTCCTACAGAAGGATGGCAGGTATATAGATGCACTTGGCACTGAGAAGTGGGCCGCCAAAGACAGCGCCCCATAGCTTAGGGTCTCCACTTTTATGAGTGAATGGGAAAGATTTTTCATCCAGCGTTGGCTGCTGTCAGTGTATGGCCTCATATGATGTCAAAAGTGGAGTAATGGATGACTTGGCCCTTTAAGTGCCCACCAGCCCATCTTTGTGCGTCTGTGTCCACAGGTGATTCAAACCATCAGTGCTGTGGACAAAGACAATCCTTCCCAGGGACACACATTCCACTACCGTCTGGAGATGCTCAACAATCCCAATTTCACCATCAAAAACAATTTAGGTAAGAACACCACTAGCGGGGGAAAACAGAACAAGCGAGACATCTGCAAGTGCAAACATTTAGTGTCGAACACGGTTCGGAGGCATTTCCGTGCATTTAAATGGGAAATCTGGCGGAATTAGTGTACCCAAAAGTTAACAGATGCACAATAGTCTGGACATCAGCTATTTTTTACTCCCCAGTGCATTGTGAAAGAAAGCAAATGAACAGAATCCGAGTCACTTTCAGGGAGGGTTAGCGATGCTAGCTCAATGTAGGGTGACTTTCTCGAGACTGAGACTGTGAAGCAGATGGTTTTAAATTTGTTTGCTAAACACACTTATTTTTGTTTTATTGTATAAATAACCTACTTGACCTTCCTCTCCAGTCTGAGCTCCTGCTGTTCTTGCTGCACACCCAAGTATTGCACTATGCTTTCGAAGACTTAAAGGAGGACTGTATTGATCTCGTTCCATTTGGCATGTCGTCTCATGGATGACCGTTGAAGGAGCTGTTGTTTTGGCTGCGCACCAAAAAGAGGAAACGTGATATTTTTGAACCAGACAGATCAGACGTTACATCAAAAGAAGTCAATATGAAAGTGAGCGAGAGTGAGACAAGGAAAAGATATGTGGATTCCCCTCTATCTTTAAAGTATATTGAGTGCCAGGAAAATACAATATAAATGTAAGGAGGTATTATTATTTATTAGATTAATAATAAGTATTATAATTAATTATAATAGTAATAGTTAATTAATAATAATAATAATAAAATAATAATATTATATATAAATACGATGTGATAATATTAGTATTATTTTTATTAAGTATAGTTTTATTATTATTGCATTTGTTGTTGTTGTTATTTATTTATGTAATTGAATGAACTGGCTATTATATTTACAGCTCTTTGAGATGTGAAGCTATAATAATAATAATAATAATAATAATAATAATAATAATAATAATAATAATAAAATTAATACTCTTATATATAAATACGATGTGATAATATTTATTATTTATATCTTAGAATGCATTTATATTATGTGACCCTGATGGGTCTTATGGGTCAATTTTTTAATAAGCTTTCTATTGATGTATGGTTTGTTTGGGATAGAACAATATTTGGCCGAGAAAATGTAATTTATAATATATAAATATAAGTATTTATTACAATATTATTAGTAATTTATAAGCTAATTTTAGTATAAACTTATTACTAATATAAATCAAAATTGCTTTGTTCCAGTAGCATTGATGCTACTGTATTGGCAGAGTTATCATTCAGATTATCCATTTTAACAAACTTGCTCTTTTATGACTTATATTACAGAGAACAAAGAATCCAGAGAGAAGATTGCTATTACAAAAATGAGAATGAGTTTCAAGGAGAAAACTAGAAAAGAAAGATGAAACAATAGTGATAGGAAAATCGCTGAACAATGGACCGTTCAGACAAAGACAGACCTTGAGGACTGTAAGATGAAGCAGACAGGCGGAATGTCATTAGTGACAATCTGAGGTATCTTGAAAGGCGGCGTGTATTGTTGGTCAGCCTGAGTGAGTTCAGGTTAAAGATGGCCACTCCATCACGCAGACAGGAGAAAGCTCTGTAAGGACACGGAGCTTTGATGCACAGCCTGAGGCGTCTGATGCACTGAGGCCTCTTTCTCATCTCTCCTGTTGTGAGTGTATGTGTGTCTCCATGTGTGTCAAAATGTGCTTGGCATCAAAACGTGTGCCAGGATTTGACAGCATGTTCGAAACGGTATACATTCACTAGTAAGACATTTACAATATGTCTTGCTTATGTCTCCCCATTGGAGTTTCTCCACATCACATTTAGCCAAATCCAGCGTATTGCCCCTTAAATGTAATTTTAACATTTGTATAATTTGTTTCTATTTTTTTTTTCTTGAGCAATGTTAGGAGATACATCTGACACTAACTGTGTAGTGGCTATCAGGCAGATTCTTTGAAATGCCTGAACCTCTGGAGCAAAGCTGAGGAGGTTTGTTTGTGATGATAACAGTAATTACAGTGGCTGGTGATGTGGAGAGGCCTTGGTGAGCCGAAAACTGCCAGGTCCACTTCAGTTATCTTGACCCAAAAGAGATGAGTTATGCTTCAGGGCGTTTGGCCCTAAAATAAGGATGAAACACAACATAATAGCCCAATATACTGTCAAAACCCCTGATGTTTTACATCAGAATTTTCCAGCCTCAACGTGTCATCATTCATCTTTACCAAAGTAAAAATGCGTTCATTTCATTTAGAATGTGTTCATTTCAAATGTGTAACACATAATAGATCTCATTTACCATTATCTTTGTTATTATTAAAATTGCTATTCTTACAATCAATATTGTGGGTGAAGAACAGACACGGCAGACTGAAGCATTTTGTCAAATATAGAATGAGTTATTTTATAGCTGCTTTTAGTTTGACATCAGTTTGATTGTCTGAGATGTTTAATGTGAAGAAAATAGGAGTGTTTTATTCTGGGAAACAGAAACATGCGACGGATGATGATTAAAAATTACAGCTGCAGAAAATCTGCCTCAGCCTAGAGTCTTCACATGTGTATATGTTTCATATCATTCACACAAACTGACAAAAGTTATATTAAAAGTCTATTACAAAAAAAGATAAAATGCATAAAAATAATTGTAGAGTTGTTTCAAATCAAACTGCAACTTTACAAGTGCTCCTCGGGTACGAATTCACTGCTTTAGATAATATTATAAATCTTTATATCTATATATGTTTTTAATATGCATATGTTATTAATTTAGATAACATTTTGCTGTACATTAGTTCATATACAGCCACAGAAAAAATAAGAGACCATTTCAAAGACCATTGTCAGTTTTTCAGAATTTATGTGTTTAGGTAAAATTATCATATTTGTTTTATTCTGTGAACTTCAAACAATATTTCTCCCAAATATCAAACAAAAATATTGTTTCTATTTGCATTTATTTGCAGAAAATGAAAACTGAGAAACAGGTCAAAATAACAGAAAAGATGCTCTGTATTTTATTTCACTTTTGAGCAGTATGTATTTAGGAAAGTTTACAAAAACATGTGATTTTAACAGGTGAAACCTTGATTTTATCACAGTTTCCATGTGTCTTGTCATGCTGTCAGTCTTTCACATTGCTGTTGGGTGACTTTCATTTTGTTGAAATTCAACAGACACTGGACTGGAATGACCACAATAGAGAATATCATAAATGTGTATATATATATATATATATATATACATATATTATAATTTAGGTAACATTTTGCTTTACATTTTTTTGACACGTTCATATATCTGGACTAGTACAGTGAATGCATGTGACACTTTTTGCGACCATTGCTATGCATAGACAATTGAAAATATAGAGAGATCGTCAAACTTACGAATGAACACTGCATAGCAAATACTCTTTGGTGAAATGGGACACATTAGTTCATTGGACAAAGTTCTTCACACATATCGACACTAACATGAGAAAAAAGGAATTTAATTACATTGATAAATCAGCTCACAGCATTTGCTGATAATTGCGTTGTGATCTCAGGGAAACAAAAAGAAAGCCATATTTACATTTTTCATTAGCATGTTTATGAGCGGAAATTAAATTCCGACCCTTTTCAGTTTACCAATATTTGTTCCAGCTCTGTGATGTTCTTTCATTTCATAGTTTGAAACGATGAACTTCCTGTTGTTCACCTTCATGAAGGCAATAAATAAATACATACATTAACATTTGCGTAGTTGCTCGCAGGACTCTATTAAGTGATAAAAAAGCTTTTTCAATAACTCAGTTATTCTGTCTGAGGTATTATCTAAACCCAATAGCTGATTCTATGTGCTCAGACTTGAAATAAAATGGAGGAAATATATCAGAAAAGAAAAGCTTTTAAAGGGACATTTACAGTGTATGAGCTGAAGGAGATTTTGAACAGAGTGGAGAAGTAAAAAATATTCTCACATGGGGAATATAATGAAATTACAACTTCAGTAGAAATGGAGAGTTCACTATTAAGGGTTCTGACTCCCTGACACTTCTTCAATACCCGTCTACCTCTGCTGAACCGTCTCTTTCATACTGACAGCAGAGATTAAGCTTATCTTCACATGTAACTGACGTGAATGCTCCTGCGAATCTAGTCGTGGTAGACACTGGGAAAAGTAAATATGTAAATTCATAATTGTGTTTGATCTCATCATACATCACAGCCCAGCTTTATCTCTCTCCAGATAACTCGATCAGTGTCCTCGCCAAGCACGACTCCTTTCGGCGACAGAAACAGGAGACGTACCTCCTGCCCATCGTAGTGACTGACGACGGAGAGCCTCCAATGAGCAGCACAAACACGTTGACCATCCGAGTGTGCGGCTGCAGCCGGGAAGGGATTGTGCAATCGTGTAATGTGGAGGCTTTTGTTCTACCCATTGGTCTCAGCATGGGAGCCCTGATTGCTATTCTAGCTTGTATAATACTTTTACTGGGTAGGTCATTTTAAGCGCTTCTTTTAGAACTCGAAAGTAATTTATTCATACGAATTCCATCTTGTGATTTGATTCTGAAATAAAAGGATGTTTCATTTTCTGAAAGAATGAATATGATGTATTTTTTGCTTTGCAGTCATCGTGGTTTTATTCGTGACATTGAGACGACACAAGAACGAGCCTCTCATCATCAAAGACGACGAGGATGTGAGGGAGAACATCATCCGTTACGATGACGAGGGAGGAGGCGAGGAAGACACGGAGGCCTTTGACATCGCCACGCTGCAGAACCCGGACGGTATCAACGGCTATCTGCCCAGGAAGGACATCAAGCCCGACCTGCAGTTCATGCCCAGGCAGGGTCAGCACTCCGGTCCGAATGGAGTGGATGTAGATGAATTCATAAACGTACGGCTTCACGAGGCAGACAATGACCCCACGGCACCACCGTACGACTCCATCCAGATCTACGGCTACGAGGGCAGGGGATCCATCGCGGGCTCTCTGAGTTCCCTTGAAACAGCGTCCTCGGACTCGGACCAGAACTATGACTACCTTAGAGAGTGGGGGCCGCGCTTCAGAAGACTGGGAGAGCTCTATTCCGTAGGTGAGAGTGACAAAGAGACTTGACCTCCATGCACCGCGGCCCTTTTGCTTTCGTCCACTCGACTTGTGTATTATGCTACGGGGATTCCCAGACGCTGTGTAAAGGGGCGGGGGGCTTTTTTAAATTCTTAGAGAGACCTAATAGCATTAGTCATCTACCACATCAGAGTGCATTGTAATGTCAGAACTAAACAGTGTCTATAGTAGGAGGTCAATGAATCTTGTGGAGTGTGAGTTTAGATTACCGTCATTGAGTGTCTAGCAGTATTTTTGGCTATTTGTTGTACACTGTGACCACCAAAGGCATCAGAACCTTGATTCTTGGTAGTCGCTTGAAAAGAAAGGAGGACTTTCGGACACGTTGTAGCCCAGCGTGGCTGCACGGGAGAGAAAAACTGCAGAGGCCTCAGAATGACGCCACTCCCCAGCGATAACAGATCTCTTGCAGCCAATCCGATAAAGGAACATTTCAAAAAGAAGGTAAACTAAATAGCAATATACGGTCTACGTTACTAATGAATGTACGTGTGATTTAATGAAAATAAATCAGACTGGCTTTAGGATCTGCCTGCTGACCCCTTTGATACTACGTGGCTGGATTTATCGAGTAAACTGGAAAAGCCTCGCGGCTCGCTTTATACAACCCTTTGTATTCACTTGCTTTAAGTGTGGTTCACACTCGAAGATTATGAGACTGTGTGAGGCGGAGTCGAGGACAACAAGAGAATTGTGAAAACAATGAGGCCTTCGTTTTACAAAAGCAAGCATTAAATACTGTTGTATTCAAATGTTTTTTGGAACCTTGATGGTGTTTCTTCATTAATGTATATGTTTTATATAAATATATGAATATTCATCGCCAGTTGTCCGTTTTGTGCTGCAGGTATGAGTATATTTGTATTTTTTATTTATTTATTTATTTATTTTGTATTTTTTGATTCACTTTTTTTAAGTTAAGCTTTTCTCTTTTCAGCTTTGTTTCATTCAGTCGTTGTGACGCTAGTTTTCAAACGCTGTACCACATTTCTGTACGGAAATGTACACGAATTAAACGCAACGCAGCGCTCCGTTAACTCTACAGAACTGTGAAAAACAGAGAGGATGTGTTCTTGACCAGGAATGACAAGTCAATATTTTATTGACACCGTGTGTGTATATATTCACATACTGTATACATTAAAACCAGTGATCATTTTAAGCACAATAGCTGGGAGCATTTAGTTCATGTTTATATTTGAGCCCCCTGACATTTTTAAAGTCCAAAACTGGTCATAAGCAAGTTCCATTAAGGAATACAGAAACAGACATGCGTAATGTGCTGCACTGTATGATATTAGAGCAAAAAAAAGCAAATCGAAACAAAAAAATAAAAGATGTACATAGAGTCGTTGCTGATTCTCTTAGCTTTTCTTTGAAGTGAAGGTCTGTCTATGCACGTTAGCTATTGCACATGGGGATCTAGGCAGCACTGAGGCTACGTGCATACTATGTTTGTACTGATATATGGCAATTCTCTTTGAACGGATGGTATATATAAAATAGTCTTTCATGCAAATCATATTTTCTACTGTGCTTTAATGCTCATACACTTGTATGTTTAATTAGCTACTCCCTGTATTGTAATCGAAGATATCCATGTATTGTTTCCTACTTTGTGAAATATATTTTTATAAATACTTGTGGGTGTAACTTTCCTTAAACACATACAGGAATCTGGGAAGTCAATATATATTGATATCTTGTTTTCGTGGTTTTCAAAAGTTTAAAAGGGTGATGAATATTGTTCTGAACTGTATTAAGCTCGACCAAAATGTACAGTATCTTATCTTTTTATGACTGTCATCAGGTCATATACAGAAACGTTGCTTTACTGTCAAACTGAAATCCTTTGTGAGAGATGCTGATAGAGTTTTAATTATCTGTCCACCACAGTGTTTTCCAACAAAGTGGAGGCTTACGTGCCATAATCCTCTCTTCGTTTCCCCAATCTGTCTTTGAAATATTTAAATTTGTGCTCAATCATATCTGAAATTAGAAGCTTTTCGTGAATAACAAAAGCTTGTAATCTTGTCAAGTGCTAAAGTGGATTTATCATTTGCCACACAAAAAAGGAGCAAAACTCATGCCCATTCATATTTACAGTACATGTGTACATTGTTTTTTGTTTGTCTATGGATTTTTTTACTTTTATGCTGTAGGTTAGCCTTGCTAGATAATAGAATGTTGCTGCAGCTCAGTGTCCATAAAAAGCTGTAGACTTTCTTGCCACAATGAGGAAATAATATATAAGCATTTAGTGTTGTTTTTCTTGAAAAACATGGTGGATGGGTTTTAATTTCCAATTAATTGAAAGAATCCTAATAGTCGAATTAAGGATTTCAATTAGTTTACCCATGAACATAGCGCTTAACCTCAGGCCGTTTCATGTACACCCTCATTCCACTGTAGGTTAATCTGGAAAAAAGCATCTTATAAATCGAAACCAGAGGAAGAAATCTTGCATTGCTCACAAACAATATCTTCAACATATAATGCAAGTAAAAGGGATCTTCCTTTAGGCAAAAGCCAAAGCTGTTCCTATTCCCGACACTAAATTCTGCTCTATTTTCTGATCTACTCATGTGGACCAGGCCGGTCAATTAAAAATCATTTAATTTAAATGGGTAATACTGTATGACTTCAGATGTACTTTCTGCATATTCATCCTTGGCATTTTCTGTGCAGACTAGGTAATAAATTGGAAAATGGCATATGTCCCCATTAAAAGGACATCTTTATAGAAGTCAAGCGATTTGGAACAGGCCATTACTCTGCCTCTCCCACAGATCACTGGAGCAATGGAAATACACAGGCACCATATGACCACCCTGTCACACATATTAATATTGTTGACAACTTTCAAACTTTTGATGGTGTCATAGAGGATTTAACCACTAATCCTAGAGAAAATGTCTTTGTATCATATGCATATTCAAGTTAAGGATCAAAAGTAATAATAATGTCAGACAATGTGAAAACCAAACGTTGTCAACATTGTTTTAGGTCACCAAGCAGGAACAGATTACACTATTGTTTTGGCCTACAATTTAAAACTAAGATAACTTCCCCCAATCTGAAAATGGTCTTGTCCTGAGAAACCAGTTCAATAACAAAATCTGCCTTTATATTACATCTGAGCCTTGCTCGAATGTATGCTAGTATGGTTTTATTGTTTAAATGTTATGTGCTGTTTCCCGGAATGACGTCTACAAAGGAGCATCCTCTCATCGCAAGTGTATCAAATTCAAAATGAACGTGCACTTCGAACACAGCTGGTTTGCTTCTATTCTAATCCAAGACTAGATAAAATAATTCTCTCTGCTTGTTCAGATCTGCTTGGCATGTTTCTAAAAAGGGTTGCATGTTGGCAGCTAGTGTTTTTTCTGTCTTAGAAAAAAGTGTTCCATAATTCTTTCTCTGTTTATATCTTTCTTGGACTGAAGCAGCTTTCTCTCAATGTTCTCCTCTTTCCTCCTCCAGACATGAGTTTTGATTTAGAAGACCTTGGATGTGACTCAGACACCCTTCAAGTGCTCTGGTTTGTATTCAAATCAATTCTGAAAGCATCTCTTATTCATTTTTAACATATTCAATAAATAGTTGTTTCGACAGTTACATTTAATGGACACTGGATGTTTAACCAGGTCAAGTACAAGGATAATTCAAAATGACTAAAGAGCATTACTGTTCCAAAGACAAGGATTCATGCATATTCATCTGAAATGCAGATTTGATGGTATGACAATGTTAATTAAATATCGTGATGACAATGAACATGACAAAATGAATACAGACATTGATGGGAACAAACAACTGAACAGCCTATGGGTAGTTATAGTTACAAACAGCTGCGGAAAAATTGAAGAGACCATTCAATATTTTCATTTATTCAGCATTTCTAGATGCATTGTGGCCATTTTAGTCTGTTAAATTTCAACAAAATTATCCTCAGAAGTGACATCCGACAGCAATGTGAAAGGTTATCACATTTTTTCTACTTTTTCAAAATACATGTACAAATATTACTGTTGTGTTGCTTAAAAGTGAATATAAACTTGTTTTCTTTGCAGTATTTGAGGTCTGGAAAAAATACAGAGCATCTTTTCTGGTATTTTCACTTAACTTCATTTTCTGCAAATAAATACAATATTTGGGGAGAAATATTGTAGCAGTCCACATAATAAAACAAAAATAATAATTTTACGTAAACACATACCTATAAATTGTACATTCATAAAAATTGAAAATGGTCTTTTAAACGATCTCTTACATTTTTCCATGGCTGTATATATAATGTTTGAAATAAATCGAACAAGAGCTAAAGTTACTTTGCAAACTTCAAGCGAACAATACATTACTCGAAGCGCTCAGTGCTGTGGTCAGTACTCTGACTAAACAGCCATTAACATCAACAACCAGCGTCAGATAGAGAGAAATGTCAAGCTGATGAATTATACAGCAGTAGAAAAATATGAAAGCACTTTGGTGCTAGCACTCCTGCAGAGAATCAGATAGAAAGCAGAACCTCTTTTGCAAGTGCCGTACGCAGAAAATCAATGAGTTCTGGTCAGAGGCTCTTCACCACAGCACCTACAACACTTCCAAAGCTCAGCCGCAGTTAATGATAAGAAGAGTGTGCACAATAAACCGCAAACCATTTTACATCACTGCTTTTGAAAAAGTTGGGTCAGCCTAGTGTCAAGCTGGTTTTCTCACAGACAAACAGAAACGGAGACTACAACTTGCCCAAGACCAACCACAGTTGATCAAATTAGGTATTGACCAAATGCCAAGAACTGAGTGCTATTGTATAGTAGATGCCTTTTTTGACCCGGAGCCCAGTTAGTCTTTACCAGAATTCTCTTCTCCATAGTATGAAATTACATTAGGAAATTATACCATAGTAATCCAACATGCACTTCTGAGACATATATAGTGCTTACCACTTCTGAGGTTATATGTGATATACTGAAGAAAATACAGTCAGCTGGCCAATAACACTAGTTTATTTTGTGAGAGACCTTTATATTATCACACTGATTCTATGAATTGTCACTAATTTCAACATAATGTCATTTTGAAATGGATGTATTTATGAAATTGTACGAAAAGTAAATGGAAGTGAAATATTGATATGCGATGCAATTATTCAATTTTGTAAGAAGACCAAGGATGTGATATGAGAGAGATAAAACATTTACCCATTCAGTTCCTCTCTAGTGGAATGAGCTGCCAACTCTCACCTGATCCGCTATAACCACAAAAACCTTCAAAAAAATAAAACAACAACTGAGGACAAAAATCGTAAATGCTGTTCACCTCTGAGCTTCACTCATATCCCTGTTTGTCAATGTAGCATCCCAGAGGAAATTTTTTTGCTCTTTTATAACTCATGAGTCCCCAGTGTAAATATCAACTTAGTATCAGATGTTTCTCTTAAAACGGCATAGGACAAATAAAAATAGAAACAAATAAGATATATTTTAAAATACATTGTGAGTAATCATAATAGTAATTTATAGACATATCAATGCAACAACATAAACAAATGTTACTGCACATGCACGCTTTTGTGGCCCAAACTTAAGTTCCAGTAAACATCCACAAAGAATAGAGTCCCTGCAGATTATTTCTGATAACAAGCAAAAGAAATATCAAGTAAAGGACATTAGCTAGCAAGTTAAAAGGATGTCTAGTATTATTTTGTTACCAGAACTGTTACTTGACTAAACTTAAATGCAACAAAGTTACATGACCAATTCAATAGTTATATTATTAGCCACTAGCCAGATAAATAAACAAACAGGCATGTGCATGAAAGCATCTATAGGAAAATTATTTTTACATTAGTTCATATTGAAATCTTTAGTACTATTTACTATTGATTCTAGATCTCTTTTCCACAATAGACACATAATTTTTTTATGGGTTTATATACTGTGCTAATAAAATGCTGCCTTATTTGTACTGTAAGTCGAATTAAATTGTCATTAAAAACGATTAATGCAGTGTAGTAATTATAAAAAAATTGTCAAAGGAAAGTGGTTAGTGTTAATACTGTTGCAATATAGCCTTAAATCACGACTGAAAGGATTGAGAGAAATGTTTTTTGCTTTGTTAGGCTGTTATTTGTGATTACACAAAGCACTTGCTCACAAAATACAAGAACAAACTGCACTGGACCAAAATGATGATGATGATGATAATAAACAAACGCATAAATTGCTGAAATGTTTCCAATCTTGCGCTGCATAAAGATGAATTAGTGATTTGCTTACTGCAGACAACATTAGAAAGTCGGCAGATTTTTTTTTAAAAACTCAAATCCTAGTGGATTACTACATTCTGATGTATATGGGGCACATTAAAACACATGTCTGGACAATATGAATGTGTTTGCACTTATTTTACGTTTTGTTTTAGGGGTTAACAAAAGACTTTTAGCTGACTGGTTGAGGAGGTTGAGAAGAGAACTGTGCCAGATCTGTCCAAACACATCTGCAAACCAGCACATCTTTTTAATTAGGCAGAGATTTGAATTCTTTAATCAGAAAATTGTGAGCTTTAGGAAACAGACAAGTCTTTCTAAAAGACTCTCTGCTGAGAGAGGCAGGAACTGATTGAAAAGTATACTCTAAACTAATTAAACCTGAGAAAACATGTCAAAGGGCAAAGCACAGAAACAATTAACCACCCCGACTTCTCATGCATGCTGCTGTAAATGATGCTGTGCGCGCGACTGAAATAGCATGCATTAAACTCTCTGCGCATTTACCCACCGCAATGTTCGTTCTCTTCGCTCGGTGTCAGACAGCAGCACCCTATGATCACTCCAGAGGTGAATCTTGATTACAGCTGACTATCCCACAGGACTCCATTTATGATTAAAACCGGAGGCCTCTTGCTTGGAAAGATTAATACGTTGGTATTAACAATTCAGCTAAATTGGCACCTCAAAGTGTTGTTTTGAACTAAACAAGCATAACGGCATGGTTCACATGGAATGCCTCAGATCAACTGCTTGAGATGAGAACTTGGGGGACGCTGGGGAGAATCAGGCACATGGCAACGCTGTTGCCCGTCCTACTCGCCAATTAAACGAAAGACGCCCGTCTAAACTCATTCAAGGAAATAAATGAGCCAATACATGAAGAGTTGAAAAACCAAACTAGTGCAACAAAAAAGTGCTTTGGAGATGTGACAGGACGTCGCCTCACTGGACTCATGCTTTAATGTTGGAGAAGCTTGTGTTTTGCATCTGATGTTTTAGAAGACATAATCATGCCACGAGGGAATATTGCAGACGACCAGGACTTTGTCTCGCTGTTGCAGAGAACTTACAGTACAATTCTAAATTTTCTCAACCTACAGACCTACATATCTGCCATGATGCAACCTAGTTACATTCATTAGTTGTTTTAACAAGTCAACTACAGATTAAACATTTTGGGGTGGTTTCCCAAACAGGGATTATCTTAAACTTGGACTTTAATTGGGAAACATACCTTACTAAAAACATTACTTTTTAAAAGACAACATAAACGCACTGATGCATTTTGAGATATGTCAGTGCAAGTTGTTTTCAGTTTGGACAGCTTTTAAATTTCTTTTAGTCTAGGACTAGTCTCATCCCTGTCCGGGAAACTGCCTCTTAAACACGAGGAAATAATCTTTTATTTAAAGGTGTTTAAAGGTGCACTTCGTGAAATTTAGTGACATTTAGCCGTGAGGTTACGAATGCCAACCAACGGCTCACTCCACCACTCACCCCTCCCTTTCAAAGCACTACGATGGCTGACACAGGACAAAGACGGCACATTTTCGCTTCTTTATAACATATTTACGAAACACGCTCTGTAGAGCAGTTTGTCCGTTTAGGGAAACAACACGGCGAATTCCAAGTAAGGGGACCCGCGGTGTATGAACTGTAGATAGAAATAACTCATTCTGTGATGATAAAAACATAATGTTTCATTATGTAAGGTCTTTATACACCTCTAAAGACAAAGTTATGTATATTACATTGCATAATATTCTTAATATTACACACAGCACCTTAAAGTTAAGATTTGTGTTTTTATAAGACACCACAGTTTCCATTTACTGCTGTGCTCCTTTGGATGAGCTGAAATTAGGTTGCTAAGTTTCCAGTCGAACCTAAGACAGAGAATGCAAGAAAAGGAAAAAAAAGAGACAAAATCCAGTGTAACTTGTTTGATCTAATGAGCGTCTAATGATCTGTTCTGGAAAAGGCAGCGCTCTGATACCACAGTGTTCTTTCACAATTAGGAATGCAGTTGGCATCACGTTAACATATGTGCCACCCATTTTAGCTCTGGGACTTGGAGGAATATGAGATGTGACAGCAGAAGTGACATTGCATAGGAACTCTGAGGAAAACAATGTCAACAAAGTGCTTTGAGATGCAACACAAAGGCTTTATGTAAATAAAAGAGTAACCTGTTAAATGACAGAGCTGTTTAGGAGAAAAACAACATTGGGGAAAATGGCACACCAATGATGAGAAATGCAACAAAGATTACATCAGGGAAATGGGAAAAGACTCGAAGCTATGAGCAATAACCAAACAGCTCCGCTATTAAGAAGAAAACATTAGGTTTGTATCCAATTTCTGCAGAACTTTTTCTTTAACTTCATGAATTTAGTAATATTTTCAAAAAATATTTCAAATGTGCAAATCTTTAGTTTTATTGAATTTATTCTAGGATTGCTTTCTGAATGTTCACAATATACACACAGATCTTGAGAAGTGAAGAAGCAGTTGTTTGGACTGCAGAAGACTACAGTATGTGGTTTGAGCACTAAGCTACTTGCCAAAGTAATCTCAACTTTTGGATGATACTCTTGAAACGTTTGTCAGAACCTCACAAAGACTAAAATAGATCTGACAACAGTTCTTTTATTTTTTGGACAGTTTTAACAAGTGTTTTTCACTTAAGTATAACTAGCTACAGACATATGATATAAAAATATAATACATTCATATGAACAGTAGTGGAAGTTTTTGTTTCTCTCAAAGCTTTGTATGAGTGATGAAGTATTTAAAATGAATTGCTTTACTGTACAACGTGCTTTTGAACTTGAGTGTATTTGGTTATTATTGAGTCTACATAGTTTCATAAAAGTAATGTGTTCATTTATGTAAAATGTACACAAAATTTGTGAGAGCGGTAAGAATTATTCAGTTGATTCTTTCGTTTTCCATTTTGTTAATTTCCTTTTAACCCTTTAACCAAAGAAACTGTAAGAAAGAGACTGCATGCAGAAATCATTTAAAATGCTCATTGAGTGCTAAATATCTGCAAAGGAAAAACTGCTTGGCTGGTTTTGACCTTTACTTTTCTCTTTGAAAAGGCACGATGTATCTTTTTTTACACATATGATCGTCTCTCTCTAATTAAATGAAATGAAACAGCCTTGTGTAGCAGGTTCATGGATTTCATTTATGTCAGCAAGTTTCCGAAGGCAGCCATCTGAATTTCAAATGATAAATGTAAATATAAATCCGACGCTTAGTGTAGCAATTACATTAAATCCCACATTATGGAAAGAAAGACAAAACCAACAAAACATAATTTAATTTTCTGCATTTAGTTTCTCATAGGAGTACAGAAAGAGGAACAGTGCATTTAATTTAGTCATTTCTATGTGCTTAGTCTTCACTGAAAACTCAATTAAGTCAAGTATAAGTGAAATATTTATATATTACCAATCCTCTAAAATGTTTTTATCTCCTAGTCATTGTATTTGCATGAAATATCAATGTGCAATTAAATTGTTCTTCTATACAGATACAAATAACAGAGAAATATATACAGGGGATGAAAACGAATTAATCTCAGTTTGTAATGATACAACTTTTAAAAAATAGTGAGGGAGAAAAGCAAATAAAAACACCATTGTAGGATCATTCCACAAACCAAAATGAACAACAAAATACTGGGGTGTGTCTTCATTGAGTCTGGTTTACACGACATTAAAAGACATATAGATTTTCGCCAACAGCAACGCCAGACCCGTGCAAAAGAATCATTATTTCATTGGACATAGCGAGGGTTATAAATAGGCCCATGAAGTTCTTGGCTAGTCCAATCTTTATCATCAAATTGTCCCTATTTGTCTTATTGATCAGTATCGGTGCGGTGGAATTAACACTTTTTCAGTGTTTGCTGTTGGGGTGGCTCCCTCAAATCAAATTTCGACCTTTTAGGTTTTTTAATTTTAAAACTATAACATCACAATTCTCAGAAATGTATACTGCATTGTTTTTCAAATGAATGTGCTATTTACATAATGGTAATTTACTAATATGCCTGCAATCTATCATTATATGAAATCTCACACGGCAACTGAAATTTTCTGAAATAAATTTGGCTCTTGGGCCACCAGTTGAAAAAGCCAGGCGTGCAGAAACCAACGGAAAACATTTTCAGCAGATACTTTCTCTACATGACTCCTAATAGTTTTTCCCCTTTTGTGTTGCACCTGTACATCTTAACAGACAATATGCAAGTTACAGTAGCGCTCTGCGCAAAGATATGGGTTTGTCCAAAACTGCTACTTCACGCTGTTCCACTGTTTCATTTTACATTTACCGTTCACAAATTTATTTCCGCATTGTTGGATGTTGGGAAGCAGAAAGCACAGATGTGCTCCACAGGGCTCTGTTCATCCCAACAGTCAGCGTTTTTCCTAAGTACCTCACATATGTGCACCTCCAGCCTGGATCCCATCCATGTTGACAGCTGAGAAAGGGATTGCTGACCATTAATTGCGCACAGCATGCGATAGATAGACAGAAAAGGGGAAAGAAGGAGAAACAGTCAACCAGGTGTATGTAAAGCCGAATCTGAGAGAGTAGGGTGGGGTTTGGGAGGGGGGTAAAATAATGACGCAGGAGGAGAGAGATGGATGCTACAGTTGAGACGTTTAGCATGAGCCACAGGGAATTAGAAAATCACAGAAGCATTAAATTGCCATTGGCAAAATAATTTCATCCTGGTGAAATAAGAAGTATTTCTAACCTCAGATATGTCCCGCAACACCACTGTCTTTACTCCATATACATTTATCTCAATCTTGGCTATCTGACAGCTTGTTTCAGAAGATAAGTTTGTTTTGCCTCAGAGTGGAATAAACCTTAACAAGTGTCATTTGACTCCATGTTGTTGGCATATGCTGTGGATGAGAAGTGCACGCTAATGATTGCCTCTAGTGTCTCGATGAGGCTTGGATATTAACAGCCACTGAGGGACACAACAAGCATTGTTATAACATGACAAATGTGATATATTTTGTCACTTCTCGTTCACTCTGGGTGTATTTATTATAATGCATTCTTAACAGATCAAGTTTGCATTAAGCAAAGTACCTTAAAGGGAAAGACTACAGGTCAAAAATAATATAATAACCTATTTTTTTTTTAATCAGCAATCATACAACAGTGGTTACACTTGTGCTTTTTCAGCTTAAAGTCGTGGAATTCGATTTTTTCAAATACTGTATGTTTTAAGCTCCTTTAACTCTAAGGTATCATTTAACCGTACTGTACATACTGTATACAGCCACAGAAAAAGAGAGACCATTCCAAATATTCATTTAACCAGCATTTCTAGATGTATTGTGGCCATTCCAGTACAGTGTCTGTTGAATTTCAACAAAATTTGTTTTGGTACTTTTTCTAAATACATGTACAAATATTAGTGTGGTATTGCTTAAAAGTGAATATGAACTTGTTTTCTTTGCAGTATTTGAGGTCTGAAAAAACACAGAGCATCTTTTCTGCTATTTTGACCCGTTTCTCCAGTTTTCATTTTCTGCAAATAAATACAAATTGAATCTATATTTTGTTTGACATTTGGGAGAAATATTGTTAGTAGTTCACAGAATGAAACAAATATGATAATTTTACATAACACAAACATATAAATAGTAAATTCAGAGAAACTATACATTTTGAAATGGTCTCCTAATATTTATGTGGCGCGTACGAGTGTCTTGTTTACTCTTTTGTGATGTCTCTGCTTTAACAAAGAACATGTAGTCTAACTGTGTGAAAATTTTATTTAAAAAAGTCAACAGAGAAAGAAAAAAGAAAACGTCTTTTGAATTAAATTCCATTGTTAAGAATAGTAAAAACAAAACACAGTAACCAAGGCAATTTTTATGGTGTGCAGAGATGAATGCTTCATGATCAGTGAGACTGATGAGATTGAAGATTACTGAAGATAAGAATATCCCGGCATCTAATCTCCAGTTTAAATCTTTGAAACAACAGTGGGTGTGAGAAAATTTAATTTGAGTACGTCAATAAAGGATTTCAGACAAATAACCGAGATGCGGTTACAAACCCTGGACAAATTTTAATTAAAATATCCCTTCTGGATTTCATCAGGTTGGATATTGACGTTGCCACTCAAGGGGATACATCATAATTGACTATTTTACATGACGGAGCTGCTGCGCATCATTGATATAATGCATATACCTCAAGGGGCTAAGTGGACTGGAGAGTCATCCTCGACTGTGCTTATAAGATTCCAATAGTTTATTTCAAGCTGATAGATGCTGTCCTTGAGAAAGTGTAGCAACGTGGTCACTTAGATGTATTGACAATGTGTCCTCAAGACTTACCCAATGCTCTAAATACTAATGACATAGTACTGTGAGCCTCAGTGGCCTTACTTCACTTTTTGATGTTTATTTAATTAACAAACATCTACTGGCACATTCCAGTAAATTCAATTGAGCGCTTCAGAAAAACAATTTACAAAGTTAATGATATTTTAAAGCATTGTAAATAGTAACTAAAAAAAACATGATATATAAACATAAATTACAGTTCATGGCTTTTGTTTACAAGATAAATAATTAAAACACTGAACAAATGATTGATTGAAATACTGTATATTCATTTATAAATTTCATGAATAAGCTATAAATAAGGTGTTTATATAAAGCATAGACACACATGTGTTGCTTTTCGGATGAATTGCCGCACACTGTAGCTGTTTGAGAGATCAGTTCAAGCAAACACACTTTGAAGAATATGTCAAATTCCAATCTGCACAGTCCAAATCAAACCGTGAGTAATTGCAAGAAAGTCATTCAAAGTCATACCAAGTCCATTTGCTTTGAATGGGAAGTGCACACTAATGATTGCATCTACTGTGTGTTAATAAGGCTTTGATATGAACTGCCACCAAAGGACAAAACAGCAAAGTCATTGAAGTCCAAAGTTTACTTATACATAGATGTTTGACCTCTGCAAAGAATCAATAACTAAATGTTATTTAATGCAATTAATATACAAGAAAATCTAAATTAAAATTACCAATAAAAAGTTATATTATAACAAAACGCAGACCGGAAGATACCTTCAGGCCAGGCGCATGCGTCCAACGAAACAGTCTATACAAGGATTTTTTTTTAAATTGCGACTCAAGTCTGCCACTCAAATCACATCTGTGTTACTGGGTGAACTATAATCTAGTGATAAGGCTTTAAAAGGTTTGTTTACCCCAAAATAAAAATCCCTATGTCAATTAGAAACTCTCATGTTGTTTCAATGACACGGCTTGTCGAAATGAAAGGTGATTGAAGCTTTCACAGGGTACTAAATGATGACTAAATCTTTATTTCAGGTTATCATAAAAACTGACATTTCTTATTTTGTATGGAATATTGCTGTGCTATTAATAACTTCTAAGTGTACATTATTATTTATTATTACACGGCTCGTTGATATGCTTGATTCTGATTGGCCAGTCGGGACATTTGCAGGTTCGTTATTCACAGATAACAACCGGTCAAAACTAATAACACGCGGTAACCTGGATGCTGCAAATCATTTTGACAGGTACAGTTTAATATTACACAAAAAATAAACATAAATATGTAATATTAACATATGACATTATATTCACAAATGATTAAACCAAATTGCCTGTTAGTGACATTTGAATTTTAAAGTAACCGGCTTATCCTCGCGGAAGGTCTGCATTCGGTAAAAATGAGCTAATAAAATATTTAAAATTCACATTTCATGTCCAGTTTATTTCTCATGTGGCAAGTAGCCGTGTAAAAAGCGGGATAATGTACGGCTTACTTATTCATGTGCCCCTTTTGTGCTTAATCTTTTTTCTCTGTGTTACGTATTTTTCATCATGAGGGTGGGACTATACTGACTCTCTAATGGCAAGGCTTCCAAATACCAGCGTTATTGTACTCAATTAATGGAATATACATAACAATCAGGAAAAAGTTTTAATGGGACAGTTCACCCAAAAATAAACCATTTATTCACCTTTGAGCTGTTCCCAATCTGTATACATTTCTTTGTTCTGAAGAGACAGATATTTGGAAGAATGCTTGTAACCAAACAGTTCTTGGACCCCATTGACTACTATAATAGGAACAATTACAATGATAGTCAAAAGCGCCACAGAACAGTTTGCTTTCCTACATTCCTCAAAATATCTTCTTTTGTATTCAACAGAACAAAGAAATTTTAAAATGTTACTGTGTTAAAATGTTATGACGGCCAAGAACTGTTTGGTTACAAGCATTTTTCTAAATATCTTTCTCTGTGTTCATCACAACAAAGACATTCATACAGATTTGGATCATCTTGGGGTGAGTAAATGAAGTAGATGACACCATAACTTCACATTCCTCCTGCTCAATAGCTTTAAAAGGTCTAACTCTTGATTTAACTTTTATTATAAAAAAATCTACCAGATAAAGTCAGGGTGATTTCAGTCCAATGAGAAACATGAGTGCAGCTTTTGTTGAGCTTCATTTCATCTAATACGAAGCTCCATCTGATGGGCCCCCCATAAAGACACTTCTGAAGTATTTTGGTACTAAGTAAAGTACTCATGGTTCACTTCTTTATTTCAAACAGCGGCACAGACCAGTGGTGAGCGATGAGAGGGAGAGACTGTAGGTAGGGGATTATCTGACCTTTCCTATCCCTCTCTTTATTGAAGCTGTCCTGCAGTCTCTGCATCCGTGGTATTTACATTAACATTTCAATACATCCAACCCAGCCAAAGATAAAATATTCATTTGACCTTTAAGGAGAAAGACTTACTTAAACACTGTCATGTCATTTAACCTTAAGAAATGTACAGCGTTGAGGGCCAAGAGCAGGAGTGACCCTCATTATTATTCGTTTTTAGAGTTAAAGGAATGCTTTCGATGCTGCTTGGAAGGGGGTTGTTTTGTAGAATCTGTGCTGCCATCTGTACACACTCTCTCATCTTTCTGCTCTCTAAATTTGGTAGGTTATGACGATGAACAAGGCACCACTAATTATGATGCATAAACACGAGGATGCACCCTTTCTCTGTCTCTCTCTCTCTCTCTTGCACGCACTAAAACTGAGACCCCGCATCTGCTTGGAGCGGAAACAAAATGGATGCATGCCCTTTGGGAGCCCAGGCAAATGAATACTGTTGGCAGAACAATTAGCATTTAAAAGGGAGAGTAACCTTTGCTCAATACATCATTTTTATTGCTGTGGACATTCCTTTTCACCAGAAACAGGGGCCTGTGTCTTTATGTCTGTGTAAGAGCGAGTGAGAAATACGATTTTTGATCGTTTTTGGCTCAGGTGACAATCACGGTCCTAAAATATGGTACAGTAATTCCAGAACCTTTAAAAATTGTGGTTATAGTAAGCGGAGAAGCAATTGCATGTATGATACTGTACTTATTCATAACTGCAGTTGTAAAAACAATATTCATCTTTTTGATTGTTTCTATTGAATGACAAAATAAATACAATCGGATTGGCTCATATTTACAGTGTGTTTCATTATTACAATCACAAGAATGCAAATTACAGTTACTTTAAAAAGATTTGCGGTTTAGGAAACCATATCTGAAGCACATTAAGCATATCTTTTAGAGGTATCAGTCAGGAGGTTTAGATCAGCCTGCTAAACAAGCCATGAATGTATTTGAAGCTTGCAAAATGAACAACGCCACAGTCTGCACTCAATACACAACACATGTGCATGATAGCATTTATGTAAGAGGAAAACATTACTGATCTTTTGATTCTACTGTTTGTTTATATTTATTGCATATTGTCATACTGTCAAAATTATGTTTGTATCAATTGAATACATAATTTGTATGTGTGCAGTTTGTGTCAAGACATATGGTGCTTTAACAGTCTCAAATTATGTGTTTTGTTGAAAAGACAGGAAAGGTATATACACTCACAAAAGAAAAAAAAAGGATATGCAATCCATATACATTCAGTATATTTTTTATGAAATTTAACCATGATTTAATATTAGTAACCACAGTTTATTTATTCGATATACAGTAATATAGTCATTTTACAGCTTTAAACCCAAAGGAAAATAATGGTTATCACAAATTTACAATTGTCTCACTATAGTAACCATAGTTCATGATATTTAAAGTAAAACTAATGGTAATACATACAAGGAGGATCAATCGTTTAACATATTCGTACTAAACCATGTTTAAATTTCCTAAGAATATATACTATTTCAGTAATCTTGCAGAATTCCTCTATGCTAATGTTACATATATCTTCTAGAGAATTATTGCCAACAGGATGAAAGTATGAAAGTACCGAGTTATGTATTTTTTATTTGAATGGGTCAATATAATGCTGCCTTATAGTTGTGCCAGTTCCTCATGACAGATTCTTAAAGGAATAGTTCACCTCAAAATGGTTAAAATTTGTAATTCTTACTCCTACTATGGAAAGTCAATGGTGACCATTTTGGGGTCCATTATTCTCGTCATAGACACATAGTTGGTTGCGTCACTCCAAGAAAACTAACCATCCATTAACAATTGTGTAGAGATGACTAAAGATAAAACAAAATATATAAGATAAATATTTACTTGAACTAATTTGAAATGTTTACTGCCATTATTTGCCCTGCACAAGGACTGAGGCACATCTATTGACAAATCCACAATCTCTTCCTTGTTGTGTTTTTCTTGCTTGAATCTTTAGAGGCACAACCCAGGCCTGTCTCCTCTTCTGTTCGCGCATCTGACTTAAAAACTGGCAAAAAAAATCTGGCATTTTAGCTAACAAACAAACTTGCTAAGAACAGAGATACTAAAACCACTTATTATTATGTAGCAAAATGGGGAAAACAAATTTAATAACAGTTTGGTTCATTTGTAATACAAAACATTTTCCTGTGAATTTTTCAGACAGATTTTGACTGGTAATACTGCTCTGTAATATATCAATGTTTGCTGGTTCTGTTTGTGCCTGGAAGATAAAGAGCATGACATAAATAACAAGAATGAGATGGAGATACAGTTATTGGAAATGATGCACTGCACTCCAATTACTACAGTACTAACCAGCAGCATGTCCAATACCAAAATAAACATGAAAGCCCACTCAATATCTACAATTTTTTAATATTAAAGTACCATATCGTCTTTTATTCTCAAATCAAACATGTCATCTTGTTGTTAACCTCAGTTCTTTGTATCCATTGTTAAAGTGTGATTTCTAAGAGTTGCTTTCTGATATTTCTCAAACCACGAACACTATTTGTATCATTATTGAATCTATTGAACGCTGCGGATTCATCTCTTTTGAAAAGAAAGCCCATCCTTACTAAAAATGGACTGTACAACTACTTTGACAAAACTCCACAGCCATTGAGACATGACAAGTCTTAAAGGCATTTACACCACTTTCTCCCGTGTTGCCTGAACATACTATAAAAATAAGTAAATATGGCCAGGATAAATCCAGCGACTGTAAAGCCGCCCCTTTTTGTGTATTTAATTTCACACATATTTGCACAGGAAAATTACATTTTATTTATCTAATATAGCAGAGAATCCTGGGTAAATATCACGTCTTTGGATTTTCTGTGGATATTGGGCTGTAAACACAGCCCGCAGGTTTAAAGGGATGCAAACTAAAGTGACAAGTGACAAATCAATAGCCACTTACCTTTCATTATAAAGATGTGTACTTATATATTCATACTGTATGAAACCGCTTTTTACATACACAAGTTCTTCACATACAACAGTACAGATGTCCCTTCAAGCATATTGTTTCTATCTGTTGCATCAGCAACAGTATACAGTGGTGGAAGAATCACCTAGATTTCCAGCTATCATTTCAGAGTGCTGTCAGAACATGGAAATGATGTAACATTGAAGATAAAGATAATTACTCTTATCTTCATCAAGAAATTAAATACTTCGTTCTTCTCACTATTTTTGTAGTGTTTTGTAATAAGTACTTAGTACATATGTCACTACTATAGTCAAATGGATTTCTGTAGATTTGAATTAAGTTGAAGAAAGCGTACGTAAGTTCCAAGAGGCCATACATTTTTTCGTTTTTGTATTCTTGTTGTCACTACTTAATTCACCCATCATCTAAAGACAACAAAAGTTGTTTTCAAGAGATCTTGACAACAAATGTGGTCTCTTTTTCTGTGCCTCGAGGTAACAAAAGCCATTTTGAGGGTCAGTGTATATTTCTCTGTCACTTTTAACTTTGGCAAGTGCTGCTCTGTTTAAATGAATAAATGCTGTGAGAGAGGTAGAGATATATCATAAACCAGATAAATGATTGAAATCAAGCTATTCTTGCTGTTCAATCCAGTAATAGTGGTCATGAACTGCGGGTTTACTGTGACCTGATTGCAGTCATGTAGGCAGGAAACAGCAGTGGATTAAATTGGTCACAGGTCTCAGTACCTTGTAATAGTGGTTTCAGGCTGGATGTTCCCCTTCGTAGCCAAACATGGTCTAGCCTGCAGTGAGTTTCAATCTTAAAAGAGGAAAACTTGTTTTTAACTATGAGCAGGTTGTTTTTCCTTCGTCCTTTGTTTTACTAATCATCCCATGGGCACACACTGTTAATAACAAAGGCTGAAACAACAAGCCCTTATCTCGCAAGAAAGCAGGAAAATAGATATCCCCATTGTGCATAATTTAGCCCTGCTCTCATTCCTTTCAGCTTTTCTTTTTTCTTTTTCACAGAGCATAAAGGTTGTGGAGTGGATAAAAGATGCATAGATGGATATTAGTCTCTCTCACAGTCACCCTGGGATTGATGTTGCCCCCTTGCCTGTGAAAATTACACAGATAAATATGAACTGAGTGGTGATGTGGCCTTGTGGCACATTATGTTGATTAAACACAGAAAATAGAAATTCAACTTGTATTGAGAGCAGTTTATCGCAATCAGCCACTCACTGCTTTTGTATTTATTTTAGTTGAAGCTATTGAATTCACTTTCTTCTATTGCACATATTAAACTAAAGCTACAAAATCATTTCCAGATGGCAGGGCAACATGCCTTGGAGTGTTCTGCAATCCCGCTCTGAAATACATTTCCCCTAAACTCCTGAAACCTACTTCAATTACAAATAAAGTGGGACAAAAATAAATGCACCTTGTGAAGTAGTGAGAAGCCATTTCCATGCTTCAAAACTGCCCTAATGTTTGATAAGAAGTAGCACCTGTAGAGTACACAACAGAATGTATGGCTAATTCAATTCGTTTTAAAGGTTTACTTGACATCAGTAAATGTAAAAAGCAGAGACGCAAAAGTCATTTCATCTAGTTTGTCGGTGAGCTGGGTGCCAACTGCAACAAACATATTTCCTATATCTTTTATATCTTGTTTGCAAAGCAAAACAGTATTGATATTACATAAACACTGTAGATAGTAGTTATAAACCTTTTAAACTGGAGGAATTTATATATGAAACTTTGAAAATCTATCATTTATGTGCAGCAGCATCAAATCAGAAAACTTACATATTGATTTGTCTTAAATATTAAACTAAGATTCTTTTTTCTTGCCACGTATGACTAAGGTTTGGTATTGTTTAAATTTGATCAATTTCAATTCTGCTTATCGATTCCAAAGTTGTATAAAATAAAGTAAAACATTTAGCACCGTTTTGTGTATATACTGTACATATAGCGTTATTTTTTTGTCTGATTTATTGCAATTTATACACATTTATAAAGATATCATGGTTAAACTGTAGTTACTATTTAACTATTGAAACGATGGTCAATTTGTTTTTTTGGTCAATTGCTTTACTGAAAATACTATAGTTAAACTATGGTTACTATAGTAAAAAATAGAGGCCTTTTATTATCAGCAGATAGCAAATTAGCGCTTGCACATTTCTGAAAATGTGCACACAGGAATTGTTAAGAGGAATTTACATTTTTATATCAAGTATCCAATTCCTAACCTTCCAATTCCAAATTTTGGAATTGATATTCGATTCCCAACCCTACGAATGACAGCCAACATTTTTTGAGAGTCAATGTGACTTTCTGAAAAAATAGAGAAACTTGTTTGTTGTTTTAGAGAAAATTAGGAAATCGACTGCATCATTACATTAGAGAAACATTCTCGAGCAGTTAAATAGATTTAGACAGGAGAGGTTTGGCACTGCACCATTTAATATTGTTCAAACAGTGCAAAGATACATGGGAGGTGAGGGTACAGATAGATGATAATAAGCACTTGAGACAATTTTTTAAAACAAATATTCTTTTAATATATTAAAAAATGTAATTAAAAAAAAATATATATATATATATACACACACATAATTGGAACATAATTTATTTCTCTTAAACCAGGGGTGCTCAAACTCGGCCCTGCAGAATTCATGAACCAGCTAATCAAAATCTCACTAGTTAACTAGTTACTAACTTGCAGTCAGGTGTGAGACAGGTTGGTGCTAAACTCTGTAGGACAGTAGATCTCCAGGACCGAGTTTGGGCACCCCTGTCTTAAACAATCCTGTAGAAAAAGTTATTAGTAAAAAGCTAGTATTCTCATTATAGGAATCTGCACAGGATCATTGATTGTGGACAAGAACTTCCCTGTATTGTATTTGAGAGATCTTTACCAATATTTCAGTTTATTTCAATACATTTTTTTAAATGTAAAAACAAACAGAAACAGAAAGGCAATTGCAGAGTTGTACTGACCATCCATTTCGAAAGCCCACACCTTCAGGTTCTTTTCCACACTCAAGGTCAAAAGTAGAGATTTAGCCTTAGGTTTAGCCAAGTCTATTCCAGTCCTCTTGCAAGTCCTGTATATTTATTTATTTATTAGATTTGTTTTCCATCTCTGGAGTTTGAATGTCAGAGGGCTGTTGGCAGCGTGCCCTTCAGGAAAGTAGCCCTGCTGCTTTGTTGCTGAGGATGTGGCTCTGCAATGTACATTCAGACTCAAAGGCCCAGAGAGGTCATGCGGAGAGAGGGGCAACTGCCTGTCACCATCCCTCTCGTTCAGAGAACCATCCACTCGGTGTGTCTGGGCACTCTGTCTCCTGCTCTCCTCCCTCGGGTGGCGCAGGTCTGCATTACCCCACCCGTGCACACCGATGAGCAGAGATGGACTATGTACGATTTGGGTTGTCTTAACACACATGCTGTGTAGTCCCTGTAGTGAAATGCCAAATCTGATCAAGTTTTAAATCAATGACTTCATATTAAAGAAAAGAATGTTCTTGAGATGAGATTTACACTATGTCATAATGATATACAGTACGCATACATGCATTTAACATACAGATGTAGAACAAACATGACTTCACTATACACAAAATATTTTTTTAAGAAATAGGTGGTCTCCATGGTGCGATTCTTCATGCCCCTCAAGGTTGTCGGCACATACCAATTCCAATCCAGCCTTTGTTTTGAAGGATAAATCTTTCACAGGCTTGGTTTTATTGAGTTTACTGGCATGATTTGTTGGCCTCCAAGGTCTTCTTCCTCTCAGCTCAGATCCTGCTAACACAGGTGCCTACAGTCCACCATTGTCATGACTGTCAGCTATGTATGATGAAAGATGCTGGAATGAATAAATACGCGCACACGGGAAAAAAACAGGTGCTTTGAGCATAACTCCCTCAAAGCAAATATCTGCTAGACTCATAAAACTCTTATGGGATTTCCCACCGGAATTACAATGTGCTGTGCATTCCTAAGATTCTGGGGTTTTGCATGTTGCATGTTTAGTGAAATAATCCACAAGAATGATGCAGCGTGTCAAGTTACGAGGTGAAATGTGTTGTACAGAGACCACTCGCCAATATTTACAGGGTACAGGTGCCCATGTGCGCACCAGCTTCAGGGCTTCTTCTAAATCTATTTGTTACACCATGCTGCTATTTTTGAAGAAACGATACATGAGAGCTTTGACCTGAGATGCCTGCAGTTTCCCCAAAAATACAAAACAAGATTTACTTTTTTGTCTGTAAAGGTTACATATGTGCAGATGTAATACACAAGACTAAATCACTTTCCCTTAGCTTTGTTTTTCACGTTAGGTGGATTTGGTTCAGACCCGTTTGTTTCTTGTCAGCCTCACTTCAGTGATCATTCCGAGGCTAAAAGTACAATATTGTACAGATTACATCTTTCACAGAGGACCGCTTCTATAAGGATGGACAGTTTAGAGTAAGGATTTTGCTAGAGGGCTTAAGTGATAAACATGCGGAAAGCTGGAAGGCTGATGTCTGAACCTGCTCTGAACTCTGTCTCGAATAACACTCAAAGTCAAAGCAAGGCTGCCCTCAGTGATAAACAATGACAAGTTCTTAATAAACAATCTGTCACATTCATTCCATATTAATGCCAGACTTGCATCTCCTGTCAATCTTCATTCACAAATCCAATTATTCAAACTTTACTGAGCCTGAAAGGCAGCTTTCCCCATCCACTCGGTGGTAAAGTTAAGGCACTGAAACAGACCAGCAGCAGTAACAGCTTTAACACAGCTTTTTGTTCGTTTGCTTATTTTAATTGAATATTGTTGCTGCATTACAGTTAAAGAAACTGGATGACATTTGTAATGTGGTTATTTTCTCTTTAACTCTTTATAATCAAAAGCATACTTTTGGCCTTTTGTTAAATTACAAATAAATTTTCTACATTCATGAAATACACCAATATTGGAGTCATTACACCACATTCTATCAATCAACTGCTTGCATGCTCTGTTTGTCATGATTCATCAAATAATTTTGTTTCATTTGATAGAAAATATGTGAAAAAGACAGAGAAAAGAGGAGTGAGAAAAACCCAGAGAGTCATGGAACTTCACACAATCCTGGTGAAAAAAACTGTAGATAATGGAATATTGCATCTCTTCAGAGCAACTCTGAAGGTATTAAGGTTTTGCAAAAAAACATCCTAGTGCTCGGGAACACATTCACAACAGGACATTTTGTTATATTAAAATGGGGGAAATGGCTTTCTCTCTGTATGCTACATGGACATGCAGTTTGTGAAGAAGCCGGCACAAAATGAAACTCCGTAGACTGTCACACTGACCGTGCAGGAGTTGCCAGAGGAAAGGGAACCCCTGTGTGTTTTTGATTAAATTTGAGAAATGGTTTGGAGACCCCTTTGGTCCTGGCTGATGTGTGTGGTCCGAGGCCCTGCATTGAAAGTAAATAAATACGAAAAGTGGCTGCACACTGTGGCAAACCCACAATGCTTTCGGCTGTTTTCTGGCTGCCTGCCTCCGCATTGGAGCAGCCCAGCTGCCACCTGCGATATTCCACATATGACATTTATCCAGGGGAGGGCATTGACAGATGATTCAAAGCAGCTTTGCAACACAGCCAAGAAAGGCCCCTAGTCATATTTGATGAGGCCGGGGACGATTGCTTCACCCTGTTGTGGCATTCTGATGTTTAAAACCAAGGGCACCAGTTTTAGGATTCTACAACAACAGCGTGTGCAAAAAGAAAATTGAGAACAAATGCGCAAGCGTATACCTTACACTGGTCCTGCCTTACTTTTTTACTGTGTTCAACAGACTTGCAAAGTGAGGTAGTCTATCAAACAAGAGAGCTCAGTGAGGAAAATGTCAATTCATTGATGTCTGTATTTCAGTGGTCTCCAACGTGATGCCCGCAGTCGCCCGCATAAACTCTGTAAGGTGCCCGCCAAACACAGAAAACTCAATCTGGTCCTGTGAGCCAAAAAATAATGCATCACGCAAGTATTTTATCAACAAGTAGCCCTCTGGATGATTTTATATCTTCAGGTAGCCCTCGCTTACAAAAAGGTTGGAGACCCCTGTTGTATCTTAACTTGGCCACAGTAATGTGTCGTCTGCTTCTCACATACACAAACTAAAGTGTGTCTCTTTTTAATAACATGCTAACAAATAAAGGTTTATTTTGCTAGACTTGTCCTTCTGTCACCATCACCCAATGTCAAGGCTGTTTGCAAAGGCTAAATTGGACCTTGCTAAATTGGACCTTGCTAAATTGGACCTTGCTCTTCTATGCCAATGCAGCCAAGCGCAATTTCTCAGATTTCATTTGCAAGACCATGCTGAATTGTTGGATTCATCCTATAGCAAATGAAAATCACAAATGTCTTTAATATCTCAATTTCTCCTAGACAGCAATTAAATTAGCATTAAATTGTCCATTTCTCCAGTTTTTCTCCTGAGAAACAGAGTTCAAAGTTTCACAAACTGGCCTTTGCTTTCCAATATAGCAACCATGTCAGATATTTCAGACATTCAAATTCTCTCTTCATTTCTCGCCAAATTGCTCACCATACCTTGGGTGTCGGAGAGGACCCACCCACTTTTTAAAACCAATGATATTGCACCCACTCACTTTTACCGTCTCTCAGTTAGCGCAGAGTGCCGTCAGTCAAATCCATTCCACTTAAGAAATTCCATTTTGCGTTTTAGCTACAGCCTTGACCACGCTTCTGCCTCCTCAAATCCATTCCACCTGGCTCATTCAGAGTCCATACAAATTAATATCTTCATTTTCTTGAAAATAAATGCCTGTATGGTCTGATATGTGATGTAAAAATGAAGAAGAGGGAATTTGGTGAAAGGCGGATTCGATCCTGCGTCAATAGTAGCGTCAATAGTAGCATCAACACTACTACTCACACGTTTTCTCACTATGCCACAGATGCTGCTGGTAATCTGGTGTTGTTTTTATTCAAGGTTTTGACGCCCATGCTTCTGACGCCCATGCACCATACATTACATAGCTTTATATTCTTGCTGTATGTCAACAACTTTTATCTTCCCTAACAACATTTCGAAGAAATCTCTGACACAAAGTTGATGGCCGCAGTAAATGAAACATAACTGAGACCTCTATTAAATCTTCCTGAAGCTTTGAGCGATAAAATCGGCCTCTGGGATAACATTTCACAAAGTGGCAGACGATTTTTCAGGAGACCACGGAAAGTAATTTTCATCATAACTTTAATAAAATTGTCATATTAAATCCATTGTAAAATGTTGACTCTGTGTCATTAATTAGACTTGTCTCAGAACACCAGTTTATTTAAACAGCTTTACTTAATGAGTGCTATATAACACGGTCACCGTTTCACATTTTGAAAGTCAATTACAAAGCATAAAGAGGATGTTATGGATGTTAAATTATCAAAGGTGTGAACCATTAATGAGTCAGTAAACTGATTAAAAGCTCAAGTGTTAATTGGCAGACACCATTAAACACTCGTTGTTCAAGAGGCTTTTTAAGCACAGCAACTTTTTCATCTCCTTTTTTATTCATGCCACCTGTCATTTGGACATGATTCCAGCGGCCATCTTTGTTTAACATAGCTATGTTTTAATATTACATTTCCAACCCTTGGGAGGTTGCTTGTAAATGTCAAAAAGAGATTACAGCCTACAATTCATCACAAGGTATGACAGCCATGGCCTCAAAGACACCATGATTCTATCTAACAGAGTAAATCAAAACAAACCATGATAATGTCCTCAGCAGTTCTTATAAATAATGATTAAATAATAAAATAAGTCGGCATGTCCAATGCTAATTTATTCACAATGGTTGGAAATAAATGAGCTAATTGCACCAAAGTTCAGAGTCAAACATCTATATGAAAACTAGAACTCCACAGAGTGCAGTGGCTGAACGTGTAGGTCTCTCTAGCTGCTGAAAGTACTTTCTGTCTTTGGCAGGCACACATGTTTGCAGATTGTCATGCAGAATGTGACTCAGCCCATGGGCATTGCTCCGATTCTTATCGCTGTGCACACATCTGATGAAAAAACTGTGTCTGACAAACACAGGTACTTCTACATTCCCCTCGAATCTTTTTTAACGATTCCATCAAAGCTGGGTAAGCCGGGTGGCAATATAGAGACAAATCTCGACCGCATCTACTCGCCAGAATGCCTGATATAAAATGACATTTGATTTACAGAGAAAGGGACAGGAAGGAGTGGACAAAGAAAAACAGACTAGAAATTGGATTTGAGTGGATGAAATTTCAGCGTCAAGAGTGACAACCCCACCTCCTACTTTTCCTTCCACAAAATCTGCCACCGACAGGTAAAATGAGTAAATTTATTATTATATACATATATACACAAACACACAAATATAAAAGAAATTTTGAAGAATGTTGGAAACAACGGCGGTACATATTGACTTGAATTGGTTTTGTGTACATTAAATAGAAGTGAACGGGTACCGCTGTTGTGTGGTTACCAACATTCATTCAAATGATCTTCTTTTGTGTTCTGCAGAAGACAGACAGTCATAAAAGTTTGAAATGACAAGAGGGTGAGTAAATTATGACAGAATTTTCATTTTTGAGTGATCTCTTCAATCTAAGCCCTGTCTGTGAAACCAGCCCATATGTCTTGAGATTTTAATCACTCACATCATATAATGTATAATTTTCTAAGCTATGTATTAGTATATGTTGCAGTTCCTTTTAAAGTTACCTGCCTTAAAATGTTGGACTGTAAACAAACACACAGTAATTCTACTTCAGTAAGAAACTGGTTCATCAACTTATTGATGTGTCTAATTGCATTTGTATAAAAAAAAATGCACCAGAAATTTGAGTCATCGTGTCCACATTACAGTAGGCATAAAAAGTAACCTCAGTCTCTATCAGGACATCCTAGCTTTAATCACCTTTATTTCATATCCTTTTGTGAATAAATGAAATTTTCAGGTTGCTGTCTGGGGGTGTTGCTTTTAAAGGTTGAATGATGGCTGACACAGACTGGGCTTTGCAGGGAAGGATGTGTGAGTTTTACCGTCTCCTTGCATGATGTGTGTTTACAAAATTGTGTTTTTTCACCATGCCGAACTGTCAGCATTCACAACGTCTGCCTCTCTCCTTCACATGGCAGACCCATCCAGACTGACATGCCATTCCCCACAGAACTCTGGGTAATTGGCATTCAGAATCATACGAATAATAGGGAAAGGGCTAAAATTTCTGGAGACATCCCCTGCCTTCTCATCCCTCTTTTCAACACACACTAAAGTTCCGTTGCCCACACCCAGTCGACAGCGAGGCTGCTTTGCATGCAGCGTGTTGGGCAGCCGGTCCCTGGGGGGCTAGGAGTGGCAGAAAAGGCAGAAAGCAGCTTTCTATGCATGAGGAGAAATCTCCTTCAGGTCTGCGTTTTTCCCCCCTGGTGGATTTCTGTAGGGATTTATGACCTGTCACCTCGGAGCTGGTGGGGAGGTGATCTCTCAGCGTCAATTTCGGCAGCGCTACATGTCAATCTCAGACAAGGTTTTACTCAACAAACCACACTAGTGGAAATCCACATATTAACGAGGGAAGGCAGAGGTGGCATATTTGCAGCCTCAGCGCTTCGGGATGTGAGCGTCAGGCAACAAAGACACTGTTAAGAATGCTGACTTGGCTGTGAAATTTAAGGCATTTTGGGGAAGATTTTGATAAATCTGACAAAGACAGCATTAATAGCCATGATGTGTCTGTGCCACGTGCCAAAAAAAGTACATCATAAAACTTTTTCAGAATAACTTCACAGTGGTGCTTACATTTAGTGCAACAGCAAGTTGCTTTTATAAGACAGGTCCATAAACAAGCAGCTCAGTTCGAGTAACTTACGCTTCAGACCAAAATTGCTAGTTGTGTTGGTTAGTTGCGTTTCTTTTCCGCCACAAATGAGCCAAAGCATGAATGTTTGCATGTCACCAAGCCACGCTGAATGCCGGTCTGGAACAGAAAATGTGAGTGAAGTGCAGCGACAGCAATTTCTCCTCCCCTCTTAAAGCATTTTGTAATTGCTCCGCTTTAGCTCCAAACTGGGCTTTCCATCTGACGTTACTGATTCACTGACACGCTTTCAAAACATACGCTCCTCGCTGCAGGCAAAACTTCACAACTCTGAAGTCCGGCTCTGTATCCACTCCGCACCTTTCACATTCTCTGCTCTTGAAAGGAGCGAACACATACCAATTGAACGATACAAAATGTTACATTTCTGATCGCTTTCATACAATATAAAATAATTCTTGGAATGCCATGTGACAAATCTGATTACTGTATCTAAGTGTTACAAAATTGTATAATAAAATAATAATAGGAGTAAAACATAAGACAAACAGAATCTTATCTGTTTAATTATTTAAGGTCATGCATGGAAGGACTGCTTGCTCCCTCTCTGGCATATAAATCACAGCATCAATTTTATTTCTGAAAGAGACACAGTGGATGAAGCCTTTGATATAATGGAATAGAAAATCAAACAAAACAGAAAGAAATGTTCGTTTCCCAGAAAGATACAAATGATGGCTATTTTCACAGCTTTATTTGACATCAAAAGCAACTGCAGATATTTCTGAGTGAGGTAAAAAGTAGCTGTACAGAATCAAAGAACCTTAGTTATGAGTCATAAATTTGACAATAATGGCACCTTTTGTTACAAAGGATCAATTTTATTTGTGGTTAATAAATGATGGAGCAACACGGTATATATTTTATATATTTATGATGACTATTTTTACACAGAAGGACATAAAGACATATGAATCATAAATCAATTATAATGTACATTTGTTTATAGAACACTGGTTGATGTGCAGTATTGAAATCTAACCTTAATCTATTATAGAAAAAATAGAGACAGATAAAACTAAAAGAATGTTCATGCTTTAGATCCGTGCAAATTAACTTATTAACCCTAGCTCATATGAATTTACCGCATTTTGCAAGACTCAACCTTGTGGGTTTTATTCATTGGTTTATTGGTTTAAGTGTATTGTTGGTGCTCACTTGATTTATATGACCCTGATGCCATTTGTATGTGATTGAGAATTGAGAAAATCAGTAAGCGTCTTTCAACTCTAAAGTGAAATATTTCAGTGGTTGACCCCTGCTGCTCTTTATTTCACCTTAATGATTGTTTTCTGATGTCTACATTTGTTCAGGCGGTGCTGTTCATATCCCACCCTGTTTATCATGTCACATGTGTCAATGGCAGTCACGCAGAATGGAGCGGCATGTTTAAATGACCTGCGCCAGACAGATGAAGGAAGTTGCACGTTTCCACTTGACACATGAGTCAGATTGTTTGTCCTCCTCCAATCAGTCAATTTCACTGTGACTCTCTAATGGCACAGTTTAGAATGACCTTCCTGAGGGCAAATTCAAGGCACAATAAACATACGGTTTATTACATGCATCAGCTGTCTTCACAGGCAGTATAGTAATAACAGCATAATCTTAGACCCACTTGACAATGACATAGTGTATGTAAAAGGTCCCTAAAATGAAGCCCTTAGATTTAAATTAAGAATTAAGAAAAGGCCAAGTCTGACAGTTTAAAAGACACATTTTTCCCACAAGACTTTGTGTTTATAATTGTTATGCAAAAATACATGTTGACAAGAAAACATCTCATTTCACCCTAGGTTTATGCAACACCGTTTTATCATTTCTCACCCTGTGGCTCTGTTCTCTCGGTGCAAATGAAAACTGGCTACCTTGATCACACACCGAGAGAAATAAAAGTGATATACAAACACATTTTTCGAATGCTCCAAAGCCTGAAATAGATTCCTTTCCTAGTCGTACAGAGGAAGAATGTGACTATAAGAACATATTGTGAAGTTGCAGCTCTTTCTGCCTCTCCACATCAAAGGATGATGCTGACAGAGGCTCATGGTAAGAATGGTTGTTTACTAGGTAGATCATACCACCTGCCTCTCCCTTCCACCTTGATGTCTCTCTGAGGCATCTTTCAGCCTTCATTTAGTTATTTTTATTTCCTCTCTTCC
Organism: Oreonectes daqikongensis; assembly: GCA_026939265.1. Lineage (NCBI taxonomy): Eukaryota > Metazoa > Chordata > Actinopteri > Cypriniformes > Nemacheilidae > Oreonectes > Oreonectes daqikongensis. The sequence continues at coordinate 2,707,453 of JAOTQM010000343.1, read as the reverse complement.
ATTTCTTTCATCCATTTCTCTCTTAGACACAAAGGTGTCTTTGTGACTGTCATTTTCATGGCACGACAAAACTTTGGACACTTTGAAAAGCACAGGAGATGGGAGGAGAGAGGAAGAAGGAGGAGGAAGAGAAGATTATGGAAAATGTGCCCCTTTAGAGCACCGCAAAGAAGCATCTGTGATCTCACCTTGCTGTGTTCCTCCCACTATTCTGAAGACCTGTCAGCTCAATGAAGAACTCATCGTCTGCTTGACTACAGAACGACATTATCAACCATGATGTTGTACATGCACATCTAGCTGAATGCAGAATTACAAATCATTTTTTTAAATACATTTTTGATTCTTTTTAAAAGGATTCAGTTGTTTATTAAAGGAAAAGTTAAAGCAAAAATTGTATTTGTGTTATTATTTATTAACTCTTGTCGCATAAACTACGTTGTTATCTTTCAAACAAAAGTTGTATTCAGAGGATATTAAGTTAAAACAACAACAACAAATAAATGTATTCATGTCAAAAATGAACATAACAAAATTAATTAATACATTGTTTAGTCATTGTGTTGTATGGCAACAGCTAGTCAAAAAAAACTTGACTACATTTTGATTTAGAAAGATATTATAGTGAAAAAATGACAGGATGAAATCTGAATCGAGCTATTTTTATTTTTGTTGTAGTTTTTAACATATTATATAATTTTAGTACAGCATCTAAAATGCATTTGCTTTTATAAGTATCTGTATATAATATTTATAATATGCACAGTATAATATGTATTTCATTGATCTCACCTCACGGTTTATGCTTAAACCATACAATCAATAGTGTAATTGTTAAATTATACACTATATCAGTTTGAAAGAGAGAAATTATAAGGTTGGCTAAATTAGGACTGGCTGTCTCTAGAACAGCCACATTGATGTGTCTTATCTGTCAGGCTATATCCTAAAAATATGCCCTTCTCTGACCTCAGAGCAGATCAAGACACCTGGCCTGGCCAGAAATAGCAGTGTGAATGCACAGCGCTGTCCGGCAGAATCAAGCCTGAACCATGACACGGGGTAAAGGGGCAGCAGACTGAATGATGACAAGAGAAGAGCCATTTATCTTCATTTACCCTCAATCCCCTTGTTCCACACAGCCTGTTGCGGCCCCCTTTATATAACAGGGCACTTGTAAAGCCGGATAATAAAGAGGGGTGTGACAGAACCCTTCCAAAGACACTTGCAGACTGTCAGAGGGAAGAGCTTACAACGGTGCTAAACAGAATCCCAGCGACTCAAAGGGGCCGGTTTGCCAGACTGAGTATACACAGTGTGTGTCTTCTTTTACTACTGTAACAAGTACTGGAGATATGTTTGTGTTTGTATTTATATTTATGCATTTGGCTGACACGTTTATTTAATGCGATTTTCAGTGCATTTATCTGTACATGAACACACAGTAAAGGAGATGATAGCGGTGAGGACGTGAATTGCAACCAACAGCTCACTCCACCGCTCACCCCTCCCTTTCAAAGCACTACAGTGGCTGACACAGGACAACGATGTTGTCACTTTTTTGCTGCTTTGCCGAAGGAGAAAACATTTACGAAACGTGCTCTGTAGAGCAGTTTGTTTGTTTATGGATACTGTAGAAACAACTTTTCATTTAAATGGACCCCTGGTGTATACACATAGAAATAGCTAATTCTAAGATAATAAAAATATAATGATTATGTAAGAGGCTTATACACCTCTGAAGACATGGTTATGTATATTATATTGCATTTCTGTCAATAGATCCTCCTAAATATAACAGCACCTTTAAAAAACTAAAACAAAGAGATTATAGGGTTATGATTTGAATTGTTAAAGGAATAGTTCAACGAAAAATACGAAATTCGAAACCTGTATGATTTTCTTTCTTGTATAGAACATAAACAAGAACATGTGCAACCAAACAACATTGGCCCCATTGACTTCCATTATATGGAGACAAATACATTACTTTTGACATTACAAAACATTACATTTTCATTTTAATTCATAGAAGAAAAAGTCATGCAAGTTTTGAATGACATGAGGTTGAATAAAAGATGACAGATTTTTGGGTGAACTATCCCTTTAACGTTACTCTCTCTCTCTCTCTCTCTCTCTCTCTCTCTCTCTCTCTCTCTCTCTCTCTCTCTCTCTCTCTCTCTCTCTCTCTCTCTCTCTCTCTCGATTTGCTCTGTCTTTGGGTAAAAAAGATGAGACTGGCAGCTAAAAAGAGCAATTTAAATTACGTATCAAAAGAGACATTATACAAATAATTCAATGTCACATTGTTGTGTTATCTCTTATTCTGAGGATGACCGTTTTAAAGCTCCACCGATAGCCAATGGCTTGAATAAATTTGGCACACGACGCACCATTTGTCGGAGCGTGAGCGCAGGAGGACAGCCAAGACTCAAAAATGTCAATATCTGATTCATGAAAAAGCTGAGAAATGGAGCTCATTCCACAGAGTGCGGCTATGTTAATCACATCACAGGAGAGCAGATCTAGGCTCCGTCACACTTTGTAAGTCTGAATTAAAAGAGTGAAGGGCCTCCCTGTGTTTCATGCTTTGGCTGTAAACAGCACAGTTAAATGTTATGTTCCTCATTATGTTGTAAGTGGGTTAGCATATTCATTTGCCACTGAAGTAGGTTATACCTAGAAGCGCCTTCATCCCTGATTAGCATGTCATCAACAAGCAGTTTGTGCCCACGCTGGCCTCTTGACAATTCACATGTGGCCAAGATAATGAAAATTAAAGCAAAAAATCAGAGGGAGCTTTTGGTCCCCCTCTCTGGAGGGTTGAACACTAATTGTAGTGAAAAATGGACTTAATTTCTACAGTCCCTTAGTAAGAGTTTCTTACATCCAAGCTGATGGAAAAGAACGAAATAGTATTACTACTAATTAAGGCTAAGCAGAATAAATTATGCAAGTGTATAATACTCCAGGGTAAATGCTAAAAAGGAATTACATGATGGTGTGGCGCTACTAAAACAAGCAACAAAATTCAATACTAATAAAGTACACTTCGATGGGCAGGGCAACAGTCGTGGCCCAGTGGTTAGAGAGTTGGACTCATGACCAGAAGGTTGCTGGTTCTATTCTCAGGGCTGGTGGGTAACGGCTGAGGTGCCCTTGAGCAAGGCACCTAACCCCCACTTGCTTACTATACAAAAATGTACAAATGTATAGTACAATGTAATGTGAGTCGCTTTGGATAAAAGCGTCTGCCAAATGCGTAAATGTAAACAAGAAACAGTCTCACACACAGATGATGAGAACTTATAATTATTAAAACCTTTTTCAATAGACGGTTTCATTGGATGCACCGGCCTGTGTTTGTTGATCGGTCTGGCTTGTGGATGATAATATAACTATTCATATTTTATTTCATGTATATTAATATTAATTAATATTAATATTTTATTGTATATTCATTTTAGTGAATAAATAATTTGTTGAATGGGTCATGTTGCATTTTGTCGCATTTCAGTTTAGCCAAGTAACAGTTCTTCTACTGGTAACCCAAAATAATACTGACTAGACAAACTTTTAACTTACTAGCTAATGTCATTGTACCGGAAGTTAAGTTTGGGCCACAAAAGCAGTAACGTTTTTTTTATGTTGTTGCTTTGAAACTGTCTATATATGCCCATGCAACATCAGAAGGGCAAAACTGCGCACGTGTGCTGCTTTCCGCCAACACCGCCGCTTTCATCATCAGATGCATTATGCTACACTGTTCAGATCAGCTCAAAAATTCACAGACAGCTGTGCTGGAATTCCTGCATTCTCCACGCCTCATTGACCGCTGTCAGCTCTGTCCAGCGCTACTGTCTGCGGCTACAGCGCCGGCACTTGGCCTGTGAAAAACTCGGCCTGCCCCATTGGGTCTAATTCTAGGAGACATATTTAGTGCATGATTTAGCTAGCAGACCTACAGCTGTGTCCCAACACTCACGACAAGGCCAGTGGGCCGTCACACAAGTGTAATTAACCCGTTCATTATGAAAATAAGGCACCATCATGCATAATTCTCCAGTCTCCAGCAGATGCATGGATGTGCTTGGGTGATCCGAGACTGTTCGTTCCACCAAGCATGTGATGACATCATTCTGCCGTAAGTTATCTCAGGGGAGCGTGGGGAAGAGAGAGGCAGTCGAAATGCAGTATTTGCAGAGAATTTTGCTTTTGGGATCTTTTAAGTCAGGCCCAATGCTAACCATTTCTTTAAATGCTGAAGTATGTTATTTCTGTTATTTTCTAGTACCAATACACAAAAAAACTTTTTCCTAGATCCCCACTGCCTCCTCTTGCGCATACATAGTATTTGTCAGTATATACATACAGTAGTAGGCTACCAACAGGGTTAAAAAATGCCGCTTTGTTGTTTTCTTCATGTTGCAGTGTGCTTTTGATGAAAGCATCTGTTAAATGGCTGAATTTAATTGTTAATGTAAGAAGATGCCAGAACAGTTACAAGCAATGCCAACATCAAATGTGTTAAACACTGAAGTGTATTGCGGTATGTATGCATACATAAATGTGCTCATGTTTTGGTCTCAGACCTACTGAAGGGCATAAAAAAGAATATATGGTAAACTTTCAAAACTGCATTGAATACCAGAAAACAAACTAAGTTTCTCACCTGTCAAAGAGAGTGGCAATGGGGTCTGATGATGCCTAATTAAATGGCTACACCTTTGTGCAGTGTATGAGCTGAGATTGTTCTTCTCAGTGGTAGTAAGGATAAACAACACTACAGTACATATTCAGAGTGTCGAACGGATTTATTTGGAGCTTGACAGTAAGAGCTAAATTATGTAGTAATGACTGAGCTCACCTGTCACAAAGAAACTCTGGCAAAGTTGGGTGTCTCCCTCGAGACCCAACAATTCCCTCAGTCTTCCACCTTAAAAATGCACTGCCTATATTTATTATCTTTTGTGCATTATCTCTATTGTTGTACATGTCTTTGCATTTTGGAATAATTTCTTTTAATAGTGAATATGAAATTGGTGAAACTGCTCAAACAAACTAGAGATTGTTGAGCTTGAGCTTTAATGTGGCGTGGGCTGAGCGGGTCTCTCAAACCATACCAACATTACTTTTTGACAGGGCCACAAAGTTTACATATTATGAGGAGCTAATCACACCAATGGTTTACTAATAGTATTCACTATTCAAATAAGAGGCACTAATAAATGTTTTTGACTTAAGAAGGGTCATTGGCCAGACTCATGAATTTCTGAAGACCAAGGCCACTCTTTCTGGTCACTTCAGATTAAATGTGGTTATTTTTCAAGGAGAATTAGCAATCATGTCACATTTGTTAACTTTAGCACATGCATGTTTATTATGCTAATGCTAAACAAACTTGTAATTACCCATACTGAGCACAGTGCTTGTGATATTTATGAAAGGGAAGACACAGCTGGGATGGTCGCCACTGTGTTCTGTTCCTCCTGTCCCTCTTCACCGTGTATGTGTGTGTGTGTTTAGACAACCAGGCAGATGGACCTCTTTAAACTAAGTAAAATAACTTAAGACAGCAACAGCCTGTTTAAAAAAATGAATGACTTAAAGGATGATACAAACATATGGCAAAAATATGCGTCTTCGTTTCCAGGCCATTATGTCTATGATGATGTGATATGTGATTAGGTGTAATGTCCTTTTCATGTAGAGTATTTTTAAATATTGTTGATTCAGTTTTTCTAATTATATAATAAATTAATGTCTTTATATATTGGATCTTTTGTTCATTCCCTCCAAATGGGTTTTGCTTCAAACTAGGCTAAATGACATAAGGTTTTTGCTATGTGAGATCTGAACTCTGCCTTTGATGTCTTATAACATCCAAAACTGTATCCTGCATTTTGTAAAATATAATAAAAATTATAATAAAAACAAAGGAAGGCTTGAGGCTGAATGAACACAAACGCACCTGATCTCTATCACATTTCCAAAGCATGTTTACCAAAATACTATATCTTCTGCCAAACTACACTCTTAAAAATGTTGGGTTATTTTCAACACAGCGTTGGGTAAATGGGCAAACCCAATCGTTGGGTTATAAATTAAATTATGCTGGGCTTATTCAACCCAAAATGCTGGGTTGTTTTAACCCATGGTTGGGTCAAAAACATAAAATTTCTTTGTTGGGTTTGTTCCTTCTTGACCCTTCTCAACGGTGGGTTGAAAATAACCCAACGTTTTTAGAGAGTATGATTTCTGAATCATAGTGATGATATAATAATGAAGTTAAAAATAATTGACACTCTACCCAAAACTCAAATATTCTGTCATCATTTACTCACCCTCAGATTATTCCAAATCTGTATACATTTATTTGTTCTGCTAAATACAAATAAAAATATTTGGAAGAATGTCAGTAACCAAACAGATCTCATCCCCAGTTGACTCCTACTAGGGCAGTAAATGGGGGATAAGATCTGTTAGTTACTGACATTCTTCTAAATATCTTTCTTTGTGTTCAGCAGAAATGTATACAGGTTTGGAACATCTTAAGGGTGGGTCAATGATGACAGAATTTTCATTTTTGGGTGAAGTGTCCCTTTAAATAGAACAACAATTTGCTTTACATTTGACCTCTCCTTTAAAATAAAGGTTGAGCTGTATAAGAGTCTGTCATGTGGAGGCCCCAAATGACTCTGTCTATGTTATATTTCTATTGAGAATATGACAGCACCTGTTTGAAATGTAGCGGCTCAGTGTGCGCAGTCTGACACACGGTGCTCTAATCTGTGCGCCAAATCCTTTGTATTCCACTAAATCTCATTGGCAAAGAATCTTAAGGGAGAAAAATACGACAAGCTTGCTTGATTTCATTTCAAAAATCTTGACATTTAACATAACATTTAACATAAAGCACAGTTGTGAGAATCTTAATCATCAGACAACGGCTTTGTTTAAAAATGAACAGATCAGAGAACAAGGAAATTTAATCATACTAAAAATACCACAATGAGGGAAAGGGTCCAATTTATTCCATTAAAACAAAGCACTGCATTTAAGGGCCTTTCTTCTTTAACGCTCAACGGGAAGTCCTACCTGCTGAATATCACATGACCCTGCAATCTTTCAAATGCAACATTCCCTTGTTTCCCATGGGGCATATTGTAGGTGCATTGCACACCACTAATGGAAAGCGGGATGGACGATAATGCACGTTTCCCAACAGCGTTTCCCGTAGATTCTGCCCCCAGGCATCGCACATTGTTCATCAATGCTTGCTCAGTTCATTATAGCACTTAGAGACAGACTAGGTCATAGCATCCAGGCTCTGGGTGAGTAAAACACACACTCACGAACACACACACACACACACACACACACACACACACACACACACACACACACAATAAGCCATAATTTAACACACATCTCTGATGTGTAGCTTAGCACAGTGCTGCAGTCTTGCCTTTTTGTCATTCATCACAGCTAATGTTTTAATATTGGCACTTTAACAACAGAGAGAAGTTCATCTCCAACGCAACTACACATTAATGGAATTTCCCATTTGATGCATGAATATTGAATTGAACATTAAAAGAGATGTGCTGGACCAAGAAAATGAATGATACTTTTATTCACAAATGACTTTTGAGTTTTAGAGCGTCTGTATTACAAAGTCCACAAAATATATGAATGGCTGCTCATTTAAAATGGAACAAAAGAAAAATGTTGTTTTAATTTTGCCTTAGAAATGTATTATTATTAACTGTGGGAAATAAATTCTTCTGTAGCATACGAGGAAATATTTCATAAAAATAAATGAGACATGTACATAAATGTAAAATCAACACGGCCAAAAAATTCCATTACGTTGCCCACACGTTGTACGCCTTAAACAATAAATAACATTGAAGTGCTTGGTTGAGTTGAATCAATACAGAAGCTCTCATGGAACTAATACACCCTAACTGTGAAAAATCGAGCAATATTATCCTCCATAGCTTTGCACTATAGGAAACTCTATTGATTGTGTGGTCAATATTAAAAAAAAGAGCTCCAACATGCAATTTTATTCAACCTCTATTCCTGAATGTGCTAGGTCAACTTTCTCCGCAAAATAAAGTTGATGACATGATTCAACCTGTATACATTTATAATCTATAATAATCGTTGTATATCATTATAATTGTGACATGAATAAGTGTGGTGTTTGCCCTACAGCAAGTAATGAATTCATAGCTAGTAGATTTAAATAAGCATTAGACCTAAAATAGAAGTGCATAGCTGTGTTTATTTTCATCAGCCATGCTCAGATCACTGGCTGAAAAAGAGGAAGCGTAACTGGCATCATGTGAACATACTCGAATCAGTCTTCTCCAATCAGTCAATGGAATATGAAAGGTGGCCTCATACGATCCAACTGTTTCAGATGTAAAAGCGCCATCCATGAAATAATTAATGGTTTGATATTGCTGTCAAAACCCATGTGTGTAAAGTATATGATCCACAGGCACAGCGAGAGAGTTTCTTGCACTAGTGGAGGCCAAAATGTCACAGTGGCGTATAAAGGCCTCATTAAATTTCCAATTATACACATTATCTTTCGAGTTACACTGAAAATACAAATCCAAGCCAAAAGGAGAAAGTTGTTTCAAAGGGAGCAGTGTACCTTCTCTCCAGACGCCAGCATGCAGAATAGATAATTGGCAGGGGTTTCTGACAATGAATACCACGCGCGAGCCCGATGCGCGGCGCGGGGAGTCACGCATTAAATTACTATTGCCGCAAAGTCAGTCTGTAGGATTTAGCATGCAGCGAGCTTTTCCTTCCATCTTTTTAAAACTGAAACCAAATCTCTTGTTGTCATTAGGGAGAGCCAAGACATTTCCCCTTGCTCTCTGTCACATTATGTTGCAAGCTCCAAATGTTTGAGGTTTTGTCATATTTAGCTCATGTGTTTGCTCTGCGCTGCATAGCGAATCAGAAAAAAACATGTAAAAAAAAATGTGACAAATATCACTGCATGCTGTGCAAACAATTATTTCTGGGGGAATTTCAGAACAATATCAGCACTGGGATAAAACACTTTGAATTTGGCAATAACACAGCACAATGGTTAACGGAAAAGTTACTGCATTCCAATTTTACTCGACTAATTCAAAAGAAGTATGGATGACACTTCTCATCAGACTATCTATTCCAAAGGTGATTAAAATGCAAGCCTGCTACTAATAATGAAACAAGGACAAAACTCAGTACTTCCTAGCAGGCCAGCGGTAATATACTCACTAGCATCACTAGCCACAACTACATATTCCCTCTTCTGCCCATATCACAACAGGGGTTATGTGATACATGAATCAAATTCTTGTCAGATCTGGTAGGATCTCAGCAAAATTGCTTATGAAAAAAGCATGAAGATCAACCAGCACCTCATGAAGACGTCTGGTTTGAGGCAGACACTCAGCAGGGGGGTTGTTCTATGCATACCTTCTGTCCTAGCCCACCAATAGCCGGGGGATTCATTTACACTTAGAGTGCCTGATTTCATGCCTTTCTGGCCTTTGGAGATGTGCTTTGAGTAGAAATAAGAACATTTTTCGTGGTTCACAACCAGTTAAGGTCCAGAGTGTCAGGACTTCTGTAGTTTATAGTATAGATTAAACACAGAAAAGAAAACTTCCTAAGTACAAACAGTTTATAGGGGATTTGTGGATGCTGTTTTCTCTGCAGTCAAAGGGTTTTTAAACATAAAGTAACTCAAAAGAAGATAATTTTGAGGAGGAGGCCAGAAGATTTTTTGATGTACTTTATCTATAAAAAGCTGTAGCACATCCAACAAGAAACAATATTTTTGAAAGATGACTCTTTTTCTCTGTTGTAAGTAAAAAAAACAATAGTGTTGTCAGATCTGAAAATATAATGTCTGTCAGTCCAGGTGTCACAACCATGCTGTTTAGTGCTATGCAGTGCAAAAATATCGAAATATTTGCTCATTAGTCCAAACAAAAGCTAGAAGATCTGTTTTACACGTAATAATAATAAATAAAGGTTAAAGTAACAAATGTTACTGCGCATGCACGCTTTGTGGCTTAAACGTAACTTCCGATATACATTTGCAAAGAATAGAGTCCCTGCAAATTATTTCTGATAACAAGTAAACGACATTAACTAGAAAGTTAAAAGTATTATTTTGGGTTACCAGTAGAAGAACTGTTACTTGGCAAAAGTAACAAAGTTATGCCTGAATATACAATACAATTCAACAAATTGTTTATTTATAATACAATTATTATTAACGTGCTATTTATCGGTCTGGCTAGTGGTGGTTAGTAATATAACAATGTATACATTTTCAATTATATTCATATTCATCTATAGTAAAATTGTATTGTATACTGTAGAACCTTTTTTACTATAAAGAACTTTGTGCAACAAAATTTTTTTGTGTATGTTAAATGTTCTTCAAGGAACCATTCAGACAAAACTAGATCTTCTGTAGCATTGTGTAGCACCTTTATTTTTAAGAGTGTATGATTGTTTAAATGTAAATGACAGTAGGAACTTTAACATAAACTTAAGCATTTCAATTTTGAATAAAAGTATTATGTAGTACATCACTGCATTCTCTGGATGAATCCCTTTGTTTTATTCCTTGTTTGTAAATCGCTTTAGATAAAAGCATCTACTAAATGCCTACATGCAAATGTGAATGAATGTCTTGTACAACAGTGTAGACAAAATACTGCCTTGCCATTTGAATCCAAGCAGCAGAATGACTAGAATCTCTATACAGTAAACCAGGCAGGCAGTCAGCCCAGTTAACTATTACTCACAGAATACCTTTCCAGTCAGACAAGTCCACAGACAGCTGTTGGCTGTGATGCCTAATTACTATGTGCTTTCCTCACCATTTCTAGCTGTCAAACACAAACACTACAAAAGCCTACAAAAACAAGCTCACTGTGAATCAATTGAAGTTTAACTGACTCAAACAGGACCCTGCGGACTGTATTCGAATGTTATCTCGCCTGTTGTGATCTCCAAGCAGCGATGTAAACAACGTTGTCGATACGTCCAGCCACTTAAAAAGCAACCTAAAACGTAACATTTGGTAACTGGAAGACAATCGCAAGGGCTACTTATCTTGATTAATTGCCGACGTGCGTAACAACATTAAAAAGTTCAATTCAAATTCATCCCTTGTGTGCGCTCTCTCATTTTTGTAGCGAGCGCAAAGTCAATTCGCTCTTTCTGAAGAATAGAAAATGAACGAAGATTGAAAAGATAATGAACAAAAATAACTCTTCAGTTCAGTTTAGCGTCGCTTGACACACACACAAAATTCACGAGCACACTTCCAGCTCAGAAAAAGTCTGCGGATAACACCGAAAGTCTCTGGGTCTCTATGACCTTCGCCCAGCGCAACTCATGCATCCTGACCGCTATCAGTGTACGCCTAATGATCGACAACATGGCATTTTCTATAGGTAAAATGTCAGATTCAGCTTATTGTATGACAGACAAAACGCTGTAATGGAATTCACTCCTTTTTTAACCTTAGCAGTGAACAACACATAGGAACTCCCTGGGGAAATCAACCGCAGCATTTAATATGTTCTGCCCACAGTCTGTGAAGAGGTGTGGACCTTGGTCATACTCGCACGCTACCAGAGATGAATTCATCATGAGGACGTGTCTTTCTTCCCTCGGGAAGAGTCATGCCTTGATTACCACCTTCTTACAGATAACGTGAACATAGCGACTAATGATGATTTAATTGTGTAAACACCATACGTTCTGCTGATTGAAAAACACGTGTGATGAGTTTTAGGTGAACACGTTGGTATCGAGATTTCAGCATTTAATGAAAGCGTAATTAGGCACAGCCTTTTAAAGCCATAGGAACCATAGACTCCAGCCAGTGTCTTCCTCATCCGGGGTCGGATAGCGTAAGATTAATAACACGTAATTACAGGGGGAAGATTGGACTGTCACTGTGTCGAAAGCAAAAATTAAACGCTTCCTGTCGGAGGGGAACCAGGCCGCAGACGTCTGTGTCACTGCCGCACAACCTCCATGAGGGATGTCTCTCTGGTCCTCATTCTCTCCGACTTCCACCGCCTGTATCTGCGAAGAGGAAAATCCCCCATAAGAATGAGCCCTCTGGAGCTCCCGGGCAGCTTTTGTCTGATACGTGAACCGCGCTGCGCCGTGGTCGCCTAAGCAGGTGTATCTCATCCTCTGGTAACAGAGTGGCAGATTGGCCCACTTGTTGAGCACCTAGAGCATAAATGTGTCCTCCTAGGAACGGGCGCCTTCACTAACAACCGAGCTATCAAAGCCAAGGGTTCAGCGAAGAGCTCGGGCTACACAGATGTGTGATAATGAGGCAGCAAAACATGCAGTATAGTTCTATCCAGGTCCTGCAGCCTGACCTTTAGAAGTGACACAACTGCATTTAGGAGGGCCTTCAAATTACTTTTTTCATGGGCTAAAGGTGCCGACCCCCTATAATCATTAAACTTGCTACAGCCGACACGCTGTTTCGTCTGCGGCGTGGCGGTGCTGCGCTCAGAGAGGTGATGTCATGGAGGTCAGTGCAAAAAGGCAACAGCAGGAAAGATTCAATATTAAAAGACTTATTCATAATGAGAGGCCCAGGGATAAACTGAAGTTTCTCAAAACTTTAGAGCCTAAAGCTATGTACAGAAGGGAAGTGCTAAAGTCTTTTTTAAGTGATAAGTTCACCCAAAAATGAAAATTCTGATATCATATAATTTTGCAGAACACAAAAGAAGATGTTTTGGAGAATGTTGGTTACAATGGCAGTACCCATTCACTTCTATTGTATAGACACAAAACCAATGCAAGTGAATGGGTACTGCGCATTTGTTCGGTTGCCAACATTCATCAAAAAATGTTTGTGTTCTGCAGAAGAAAGAGTCATACAGGTTTGAAATGGCAGAGGGTGAGTAAATGATGACAGAATTTTCATTTTTGGTAAACTATCACTTTAAATTAAATAAAAATACACACCCATTTTCAGAAAAAAATACTCATTTCCACAGTGAAACCTACTGATAATTAACAATGAACAAAAATAACACCTGTCATAAACGTTATACAACAACATAACCACATGATAATCCTTTCTACTTACACCTCACACAACTGTCATAATATTTCCCCCTTTCAACTTTCACATAACCTTCTCTATTTAGATTGCATATACTTGAGATGCATGTATTTTTTGTCATGACAGTGGCGCTTATACTCTCGATCTCTCTAAGAGAGATAAGTGAGCATGTGAGACTGTGACCCCTGATAAATCTCCTCTATTTTCTTCCTGTATGAGTGAGACCTGATGGGGAGGCACTTCATCACTGAGAAAGGCTTTCACTATTTTGCCCTCAGCATTTCTCACCTTAATATGTTGTGGGAATGGTGCTAATAATGTTTTGAGGTATGTTTGTTTTGGGAAAATGGTTTCATATATCAGTTTAATGTGAGGTTTGACATCTGGTTTAAGGAAGTTTTATTACAAACATTATCCATGATGTCCGTGTAGCATACGAAGTTAAGGTTGTATTTTAATTAGGCTTTATTGTTCATACATTTGACTAAAATCTGTGTGGCTGGTCATTTTCCAGAAAATGATACATTCCTGGTCCACTCAGTCACGCTGTGGTAACAGCTAATACATCAGCCTTTTGTCTGCAGTGGGCAAGCTGCTGTGTGATGTAAAATTAGCATATATCAGGTTTAAATGCAAATGAAATCTCGGCAAAATGCAACAGTCAATCATATTACAAATAACTGAACAAAGTACATTGTATGTATAATGTAAAATGAATGTCACTTTGCCGAATTACATAAAAAATTTGAGAAGTTCTTTCTTTATTAGAAGCCTTTTATGTGTATTTGTGTAGGTGTGTGTGAAGGTGCATGCATGTGCAGAAAGCACGAGGAGCAGTTCTTGTCAGGAATTTTGTTGCTCATTACCCTGAGGCCTGCAACACTGCATGTTTCTTCGGCAGCGAGTCCCCAGGTTCCAGCAGCGTTATCTCTTTATTGCTCTCTCTCTCTCTCTCTCTCTCTCTCTCTCTCTCTCTCTCTCTCTCTCTTTGCTAAAATGCCCCGTTGGCGTTGATTAAGGTACGCCAAGAACCTGCTTATGTGTTTAAATTATCTGCACCTTGTGCTTGGGGACAAACACTCACAGTGGAGCCCAGGGAATGTATTATTCCTGAGTTAGAAATTCTTTGAGGATCTCAGCTTTGCATCTTATTTGGTTGCTAAGCCCAAAGACAAGCCCCAGGGTTTTAGGTTCATAATTGGGCTGATTAATGCCCGATGTCTGATGGTGATAAAGTTTAGGGTGAAATAAAAAATGGAGACCAAAAGGCTCTCCATGTGTTGCTCAGCAGTTTATACTCAAGAGCTGCAAACAGATTAGGTAATCGCTCATGTGTCAGACACAAGAGCAAAGAATAATTGTCTCCCTAAGTACGTCTGTGCTTTCGATAAGAGATACTCACCCGACGTAAATGTTCGGTATTTGCATGTTTCTCTACGAATTATTGTATGTGACACGATCCATCGCTGAATGCTGTCTATTTAGAAATGTGAGATTACCTATACGCTCAAATCATATGACAGATTGATCTTAATGTCATAGTTTACCCCAAAAATGTATGAGTTCTGTCTTCTGCAGAACAAAAAAAAAGGATTAAAAAAACTGGTAACCAAACAGTGGCAGTACTCATTCACTTCAGTCAATGTTGTTCGGTTACCAGCATTCTTCAAAATATCTACTTTTGTGTTTTGCAGAGAGAAAGATCCCTTTAAGATTGTAGTGAACTAAATTGTAACTATCTTTAATTGATTTTTATTCTGTCAGATTGAACTATATGACTTCAATTATATCTGAAGGTTTTTTTTTATTATTATTTAAATTATGTTTGACTTCAATAATGATTGTTAGACTTGACTGGGAATTTACTGTCAACAGACTAACTTTGCAATTAAAAATAAAAAGTTGTTTTAATAAAGTATAATAAAGTCAAAAAATGCAGAATACATTCATTTTCAAGTTCATTAGATGAAGGATATAATACTGCAGGAATCTGCAAAGATATCAGAGCCTAAGATTTATGACAAAGGTAAGTACTCAGCTGTTGGTAAACATATGTCACCCGGGATCTAAGGAATGGTTGACTGAATTTTGTTTCAGATGGCAATGTGCTGGCAAATAATAATTTAATTTACCAATCCCAGGAACTTCTATTTAACACAACATGATTTTTCAACAACTTGAAAATGAAACTACCCACTAAAGAGCATAAAAAACACCCTGTCCATGTTTTTGACAATGAGCACACTGTTAAGTACAATGATAAGTAATATATCAAAGGATATCAGATGATGACTTTCATTTCACTGAAGTAGAAAATAATATATAGGCTAATTAGTACGTGCCATACGAAACAAGTGAATAAATCAAAATGATACAGCATTCCCACAGAGAACTGTTATGCCTCTCATCAAACATGAATCTTTAATTTAACAGCTACATATTTCCATTACCTGACTAAAAAATGTTTAAAAAAAATAACCATGAGCTAGAAATATTTTTTATTGTCACAATTAATATACATAGACTTAAGTTTTTATATTTCTTCTCAATAAATATGTCCAGTCTATTCATCTAAAAATTGTATTTATTTATATAATTATATATGGATGAAAATTACTACTAGACACACTGAAACCTGCAAAAAAAAAGAGTTTGTAAATCATCTTTTAAATACACATCATCTAATCACTCAAGGTACTTAATATCATAATAGTATTATTAAGGACATTGGTGAATAAGCTATGTCTGCTCATACTCTGGAGTCCTTGAGACCCACTCTTAAAAAAACTCTACCCTTTGTTGCCCCACGCAGCAATTATTGACATGGTTTTCACCCTTTATCTTTGTATGACACTGGGGAAAATGTGAGCAAACTCTTAAGAGCACTGGCCTGGAGTGAAGAGAGTCTTGGCCCTTCTTTCCGGACACACTTGGTATGCAAGTCACTCGACCGGGCAGCCAACGGGTCTCTGCTGCAAATTTACACACATTTGTCCAAATTTACTGGCGCGAGACGGGCCTGGTAAGACAAATGCAAAGAAACGGATATGTCATAAACAAATTTAAGTGAAAATGTTAATTTGGTGTAATGGCGAGCCCGAGAGGCACTGGAAGAATGATTTTCAGATGCATGAGCATTGTTTAAAATGATACATGACACCCTCATTGATGGCGAAATCATGACCATTACGCGTAAATGTTCTCTTGATTACAAGTGATTGTAGTCTGATGATAATGATATCATTATTTTCAAGAGGGCAATATAATAGTGAAGTAATAATGTGTTAATTGAGTAGATAAAAAACGTATATAAAGAATGAGAACCCACTCATGAGGAGACGGGAGATACACTATCACTATTCAACACTACTGTATGTTCGTATAAGATTGCTTAATAACATGGCAGTGGGAGCCAAAACACTAAAACATCCATAGATCCTACCAAACCATTGCTGAAATAATACAGCTAGCAATTTCCTGTGATCTATGATACAGTATAGTTGCTGGGGGTGGTTAATTTACAGAGATGACAGAGATCTACAGACTTCTCATGATGAAGCTGTCAGTGGCTTTTTTGCTTCCTCAAGTTCCAATTTTCAGCCTGTCTCCTCTACTCTCTCCAGTTTCCACAACATGTGGGACCAACAGACAATCTGAGAGGCTCCCAAAATAAGCATAAACTTCATTCAGTATCCCTATGACAGATTACACAACTAATGTAGGATCGAAGTTGATCATTTTAGAATATCTATGCTAGACATTTTTGACATTCATTGGATTAGGGCAATAAAATGGCCTTATTTTATTATTTGTCACAGGTTCCTTGCCTTCAGTTACACATTAAGTGGCAAATTCACTGAGGTGAGTCGTATTAGCATGCATAAATGTAACCGAACGCAATTCAGCCACAAGCTACGTGCGTGTATACAGTATATTGCTACACAATGTGTTTACAGTAACTAAAATCACGTTTCTATACATGTTGTAGTAATTTATCAAATGAAACAGAAAGGTTCTTTGGATGTTAAAGGTTCTTTATGACACCAGTTAGACAAAAAAATCTTCTTCTATGGCATCGTGAAGCACCTTTATTTTTAAGTGTGCATAATGAGTCTGTATGTATTCAGATGTACAGTGGAGTTCTAGCATGTAGTGTGTTTTTTGCATTTTAAGATATGATTTAGGTGCCTGGACGGCACTGATGTAGAGGATCCCATTACAGTGGGTCAGATTGTGGTGTGTCACAAGCAAATACTTGTGCAAATTGTTTTGTGTGTGACCAAAACAACATGGATTGCACATGAAAAAACAACGACGCTGTAACCCACAATTCAGTCTTATTGAGTCAGAAATCCAAGTACAAACCATACAATCTGTTCATTTTGTGTTATTATCGACCTTGTGTTGCCCCACAATATCAACACAAAAGGACTCATAATGTGTTAAAAACACATTTGTTTCATTATTATTTAACACTTAATTTATTATTAATATACCAAAGTCTTTCGTTAATTTTGGTAGTGCTAAATAGTGCCAGAGAGACACCATAAGGAGAATGCTAATATTTCGATTTGGGAGTTTGTACTAAGTGAATATGGATATTAACTCTCCCATCTCCCAATTACTTGTTTAATATGGATTTGGTAGTCTAGGGAAATGTTCCTTCTATCACAGCCCATGAAATGCATTCATTTATTTAGACTCTTATTTGACAGTTGCTAGCCAATAAAGTACAAGCCAAACAGACACCATGGTTTTCAAATATTTGATCATGCAAAGTCTTGGCTTGTGCCTTAGCATGTGAAATGACAATAGTATCAGATTGTTTGCACAACAGATTAATTTCCATGTCCCTGATACTATGAGGAATGAATTAAAACATAGCACACGTAAACAGGGAAAGGATACGGAAAGGCATCGCCTACAATTCAAGTTTTAATGAACAGAAGCATATGCATGATCACATATCATCGAATCCTTTATGATGGATAAATCATGAATCTAATGCCCGGTGCAGATTCACAACCGATGCAGCCCCACTATCAGCACCGGGCAGAGGAAGATACAAAAGAGATGGCAAAAGACTGGATTGATTACAATTGTTAATCAAGATCCAGTTGAATGCACTCCAAGAAAGTGCACTTAGAGGAAGAGGTATGCTCCATCAACTGCTAGAATTCATTCCCTCCATGAGGATTAGTTTGTAAAGTTTAAATAAGTTCCTTTTAACTATTTAATGTTTTTGTAATAAGGGCTAGCATAATGGAGCAGGCACACACCATAAAGCAGTGAAGGGCCTTGCGAGTTTTCCCGACCATCCAACCCATTCTACCGCATTAAGTGAATATTAGCTTTGCACTGCATTATCCAGTGAGGCACATTAACCATTTTGTAAGGCTGCTGTTTAATGAAAAATATATTATTGCAACAGGAATGGCTTTAAGAAGAGAACATCATGCCTCTTAACACATAAACCTGCCATGACCAAACACATTTTCTTTGTTTTATGAAAGATCATTTATTTTGGTGAGGGCATTGACTATTTCTGCTTTTTTTAAGCTGACAAAGTGTGTGTGGTGTTACTGTAGCATAGTCTTGTTTTCCAATCTGCATGTTTGTTTAGATCTTTATATTACATTGTGTAATACCTGACAACTAAACTTTGTGTTGGCTCATTTTACTTTTGTTGTTTCCTTACTAGGTTTGAATAAATATAATGTGTCTCCGAACAGCTGCAGTACAGTGCAGGTTTTTAATTTATATTGATCATTTTAAAAATAGAAATATTAGTATTATCTCCTGTATTAGTAATGACACTCAATGTCTATCTTTTCTACTTCTCTCTCTCCTCGATTGTCTCTCTAACTCACAGTCCTGATCCTTGCACCCATGCTTTACATTCGCAAGCAGAAGGTTTGGACAACTGGAGCAGGTAGAAAATGTCGGCTGTTGCAACATGGCAGAATTATTAATGTCACCCTGTGACTTTCCCATATGCTGTTAGGTGTGGAGTCAGCATGTGCATCTGTTTACTTCTTCCACCCAGACACGGCATAAATATCATGCACCTGAAAAAATTCACTCTACAGCCTCAGATCAAGCCGTGGTTTTTGTTCTATCAGGGAAAACCACTGCCAATATATTTTTCCTAAAGACACGTTTCGAGATCAGTGACTTGATAAATGTTTAATTCTTTTGTCCCATGAGAAATTCATGGGCAATTTTGTAATCAAATACAAAAGAGTGATTTGACAGGAACGGGCACAGTCCTACTCAGGAAAGTTCATTTTCTTGGTTGATATGGGAGGTCTGTGCTCCACTCTTCTCACTCTTTGGCAGCTTGTGTCAGAGAAGAGGCGGCTGTTTGGCTGAAAATGAAAGGGCCCCTGGTATTTGTGCTGGGAGATGGATTTCTTAGCAGTTGCAGATGATTCTGAATGGGAACGTACAGAAGCGCAGCATTTTCCAATCATCTTGCTGTTACCGTTCAGCATCTGATCAGTAGGTGCTCAGGGCACAGGGTTGAAAATCACTTGGCCAGCTGGCACACCAACCCTTGTGCACTGCTTGCAATGAGATTTAGATGAAGGACAGTGCCTTCCAGCGTGGCTCTAGTTGGTAATGTAAAAAAAGGAAATATGTAAGCCTTACTTACTGTATAAATGACTGTAAATCTTATAAAAATTATGTACGATTAGAAGGTTTTAAAACACCAAACCTCATGTCAGCGCCAGTGATCCAGTGGACTGTGTGCTGACATGTTGTGCAACAGCAACTTTCTCACTCTCCACTATCCTAGCAATATAGGCTACAAAGGTCAAAAACAGCTTAAAAAAAAATCTCCTTATTTGGAAATTATTTGACAAAATAAGTATAGTATAGAAAATGGGACCTTTTAGTAGTGGTAGCAATTCATAGACTGATGCATTTATTGCATTATTGGAAAAATGTAAGTGGGAAAAATATAGATTTTTTTTATGTACAGTTTTTTAAATATATGTCTTTTTTATCTATATCTATATTGTGCACTTAAGTGTGTGTTGCAGTTGTAATATGCTTTTGTTGTGTCATAGATTTATTTTTTGTTTAAAGACCTACAATGTAAGCTGTCCCAGTACATTGTTTATTAGTTCTGTATTGTGAAATGACTTCTTGTCATAATCATAAAACATTATAAATGACTATAATTATACTGTAAATTAAAATATTAGTCATATATACAGAGCAGTAAAAAGCATTTTGTCCAGCATTTTGATCATAAATTTCTGATCGCGATATCCCTTAGCGCTCTATGTCTTTAATGTTGTTTACTTCTGCATTAATAAGTTCTAATTCTTTGGCTCCATCTTGGCCTATTTAAGACAGATTATGCTCTAATGTTTAGTCAATTACAGTGCCATACAGAGAAACTAGTAACAAATTGCTCAATACGGGTCTAATTAAAGTTTATTTGTTGTCGTGCTGAGGTGGACTTTCACAATTGTTTGATTTACAGCAGAGTTTTGCCCAGTGGTCATTGTCAGATTAATGCATTAGAGACTAACACTGTAACCCCCCCGCACTGTATATACTGTAGAAAGAATGCCCACATCATTGTAAAAACATTACTGTACTATACCTTTGATGTTTTTAGATGTTTTAAATTATGACATATTTAGAGACCAAGAAGGATATTTTACATATTCATTAGGCTAATGACCTTTTCTCACTAAACATTCTTCTAGAGGAATTCATGAACCGTAATTCTTTTCTTTTCTAAACAATTTTGCTGTAATATGGAAGTTGAACTTTTTTATGTTGATCACTTTTGATCTCTTTTCTCATAAGGGATGAGCTAATATCATTCGTCTAGCTGTTCAGCTGAGGTTTGCAAATAATGCTGTAATTTTCAGCTCGGAAGAACACCTGCACCTTTTGGGATTAGGGGAAAAGGTGGATGTCTGTTTAGAATGCACTGGGTCCCAGCACTGGGTACTTTAGTATAGAAGACAGGCGCTAAAAACAGCTTCATGTACAAAACAGAAAAATCAAGATGCTGTAAGTTTTTCCATTAGAATATTTATCTTCAAAGAAAAAAAACTTTTTTTAATAAAACAGGTGGCAGATGTCTTCATTTAGTGCTCGAAGCAAAAGCATGTATGCTAAAATAAGAGCTCTGTATTCATAGGGGTTTACTACAGGAGATGAACAAATACTCAGGTTTCATTATCATTAGTTTAGGTTGATTCATAGTGATCCTGAAAACGGTCACAATGGCCCAGCAGCAGCAGGTGACCATATCCCAGCAGTGCCATATGTTTTTCCTGGCTCATGTTTTGCCTCCTCCAGAGCCACAGAAGGCACATACACAAACAAACCGTATTATGGTCAAGGGCCCTGAGGTGCAGGACCACAGAACACACATGAGTACCCAGCGCCATAAATTGCAAATGCATCCAAAAAAGACACAGGTGATAACTCTTTATAAACTTACAATGCATTAGTAATAAAAACTAATAAATATAGATTTTCTTTTCTTATGTCTATACATCTGTTTATTTTAATGGCCCAGCAAAGTGTCAAATGCCCTATATATATAGGCTATATATTCATGTACATATAAAACTCTTTAAAAGCGCATTTAAACCCACGACTGTCAGACTGTTTAACAGACAGCTGCGTGAGTCACCATCTGTTAAGATCACTTTGGTCTGATCTCAGAGAATTGTCAATATTTTCTATGTAAACATTACATACTTGGCTTTGTAAATCTATGTAAATCTGAAGGATTACAGATGGACAACAAAGCACACATAATGACAGTGTGAGGACACAAAATAAAACAAGGCAGCGTGTTTAAGGGCATGTTGAGACGTGCGGAATAAAAAAGAAGAAAACCATCAATAAACTTGTCCTGAAGTCTTTACTGGGGTTATATTAGCGCAATCTATCAATAATGTAGTAAGAAAATTCATAATGTACAGTGGAATTTCACCCCTGTGTGCTGTTCTTTTTATGAAGTGCAATCTCTCCTGCACAGCTCTGTTCTATGGCTCCCATTTTTCAAGTACTATGATGTGGAATGGTGTTGTCAAAAAATATAACAACTCTGTATCGTCTGCCATTTTTATGCCATATATCCATCAAGAGTGTCTGCCACTCAGTTTGAAGTCAAGGCTATATGCACTCTGACTCTTGCTACAAGTCAAACTGAGCAAATGAAATGCTGTTTAATGAATTATTCGTTTTTGCTTGCCTTTTGGTGGTCTAAGGGATGTAGTTGGACTGAGGTTTTCAATTCTGGATTCTTTTTTGGATGAGCCAAAATTGCTTTGTAATCCTTCTGTTCAAAAGTGCATGAAAGTGTATGAGTCTGTGGATAAGTGTCTGTGGATAAGTAATGTTCCCAAAATAAAACAGCTGACCTTTAGGGAAGTGTGTAAATTAAAGAAAAGTGTAGTTGACCAAACTCATGGTGTTCTACTGTACTTGAATTATTGAGTGAATATTTTCAAATCTAGTCAGGTGTGTCAAATGAAGGAAAGAGTGACAGTATGTTCAGCACTTCTAAATGTTGCTGCGTGCAAACTCAGCATCTTCCCACCTCTCCCATCTCGCCTGCTTCAAAGTTCTTTCAAATGCGCTTCTCATCTTTGGAGAGACGTGCTCTTTTTGAACCCACGGCAAGACAAAAAGAGCTTTCTGAAGGAATAATGGCTGTTTATATGGAGAGCGTTGTGAGGAGCTGTCAGACGGTGCCTTTAAGTTGATTTGCTAGAGTGTCAGAGAAGCGAAGCTTTGGGAGGTGAATCATGAATTGTCAGAAATCAATTCTCAGGGCCACTCTCCTGAGAGACTCGCAGCCATCAGCCGCAAGAAAATAAATAAACCCAATCTTAACAACACATACTTTGCCACATAATGGGGTGCCTGTATGCAATAATATAATTTAGCTGTAAAGGACAGTGTTTGGTCAACAGGAAATTCAATCTCTGATGTTTCCTCCTTTGGTTTTTTTAATTTCCATAAATTTCCTTTATTATTTCTTCTACTTCTTAGTTTGCTTTTTACTTATTCTGTTCTGGCTGAAAGATAATCAGGTGTTTTGAACTCAGAAATAACTCAGGAACTGCTCACTATAGAGTCTTCAGCAGAACCCCAGGTATTTGTCATTCAATAGCGACGGGCCAATTTCCGTTTTCATCTCTTCTGCCTTGCATTTTCACTAAGGCTCATTACGGCTCCGTATTAACATTCACTGGGGCAGGTACAATTGTTTGTCTCAATGGCAGGTAACATTGTTCCAATGTTTTTCATAATTCTGACTACTAAATATGTAAATCAATATGATCACAACCAGTGCACTTCAGGGATTATTTCATAGTTCTGTTTTCATCAACCTGTTTGATGCATTTAGTGATCATACTCCAAAATGAATCAATAGTTGCTTTGTTTTGTATGTTTGTCAGAAAATGTGACTGTGGACCACAAAACCAGTCACAAGGGCCAAATTTTGAGAAGCTGAATATATTAGCTTTCCATTGATGTATGGTTCGTTAGGATAGATAGGACAATATTTGGCCGAGATACAACTATTTGAAAATCGCGCTGTAGCTCTGTAATGCTGTAATGACGTTGTGGAGAGTAGATGAACCCGAAAGCTGAAATTCTAAACTTTACACAGATACCAAACTTGAGAGGTTAATTCCCAATGATCTTTACCCAATATCCTAATGATTTTGGCATAAAAGAAAAATTGATTTCATTTTTTACCCATACCATGTATTGTTGGCTATTGCTATAAATACACCCATGCTGCTTGTGACTGGTTTTGTGGTCCAGGGTCACAAATGTACAGAAGACTCCCATAAAGAAAACTGCATCACATAGTATCAATGTATGTTTGTGAAAACATTGCCAAAAAGAGTCTTGCATTTGTTGAGCTCCCCAAGACATTTCTGCTTGAACGTTTATTGTCACTGACGATATATATAATATTAATCCCTAATGACATTCCATCTGATATGCCACCATCAAATTTACTCTCTCCAAGAAGGCTGTGAGGTGTGAGCCAGCCCTGATAAAGCCTTATCATCTCAGCTCTGATTTTGATGTGTTTACCTCTCATCTCGCTGATTCAAAATTGAGTTATAGTCCATTTTATTTCCAAGAGACGGGCCTCTCTCGATGTAAACAACAGCTCTTTTTTTTTACGGGACTGAGCTGCCCTTTGTTTGTTGTTGTGGAGAACTGAATCCCAGCAGTGTTGATCTGTAAGAGAAGTTTCCTTAGTTAAAACCCACATAACAACTAATCAAGCCCAATCTACTACTTAGTAAAAGACAAATAACTCTGTCCAACTGCCCTCTGATGCCCCACTGGTGTCAAGGATTGCTGACACAAGCTGTTTGTAAGAAGGCCATGGTGCATAGTTCTCTAGCACAAATCTCTTGATCCTTTTAACTATCCCTGTATGAGGTAAAAAATGATTTACTACTAAAGAATACTACTAAAAAAATTATTTACTACTCTGTGTAATCCGTGGACGGTTACACAGAGATAGCAGTTTAGATATCAACCATAGATTAGATCTTAGAACACAACACCCTGCACGAATTCTCGAATTGGCAGACAGAGCAAAAGAGTCCCAGGAGGGGTTAGAGAGACATGTATATTATGAAATATTGATGAGACTCTCGACTCTAAATTTGGTCATGTTGGTGTTTCATCTTCTCTGTATTATCACTGTTGCTTTATACAATCCTAAAAATGATCTGAATAATAATAAGTGCATAAAAATGGCAATGTTTACTACAACCAAATCTGTCCAGCAGACAGATATCAAACTTTCCAATGCACCAGCCTGAGGGGAAGCAAGCTCTTGGTGAAATAGAATGAAAGAGCCATGCCATAAATGAGGTACTTTCCAGTTGGAAGAGAGGAAGAGATTAGTTGACTCCCCACCAGGATGTTCTGGCTGTGCTAAAGATTCACACTTTCTTCATGCCATTCCTCCTCTCCCTGGCCCACCCAGTGGTGTGCCACACACAGGGAGTCTCTGTGTGCACCACTGAGTTGAAGCCTTGTAGCACAAAAGATGTGTACAGCCTACCTGTGTGTCCCAGAGCACAACAGGCAGCCACAAATACCAAGTTTTGCAGGTGGAAAAAAGGAGCTTTTGAATGCCATGTGCAATGACTGAGTAAAAGCGGGTGAGTGGTTGTGTATGGTTGTGTTTATTTGTTCTTCCAAATAGAAATGTGATATGAACATATGGGCCATATATGAACATATGGTTAGTTGACAAATATACCATACATGCATCCTATGGTGTGGCAGAGCAAACATTTACAAATCAAACTGTTACTATTAATTATTTTATTTTGTTAACATTTGTAATTATAATATAAAATAGCTTAAGAGATATTTATCTTCACAGTTTTTTTGCCTTTATAGCATATATTATAGGACAGTGGAGAATGAGACAGG
The DNA here is from genome assembly GCA_026939265.1 of Oreonectes daqikongensis. NCBI lineage: Eukaryota > Metazoa > Chordata > Actinopteri > Cypriniformes > Nemacheilidae > Oreonectes > Oreonectes daqikongensis. Next base: position 2,681,844 of record JAOTQM010000343.1, on the reverse strand, counting down.
AAATTTCGGGATGAGAGAGAGGGAAACAGGAGTCGGGAAACTACCACAAGCCGGAACTCGAACTCGTGCTGTTTCACTACATGTTGGCACGCAGTCCACTGGACCACCGGCGCCGACCATTGTTTGTTTTTACTACATTTTTGCTGTCACACCATAGGACACATGTACGATTTATTTGTCAAATACCTATATAGATGCAAAACTATAATATATTTGGACTACTATAACATAAATTAAATATAAATATGCCCAATTAATGACATAGATAGGATTATATATACAAATGCTTAAACCAAATTGCATGTTTGTCTTTCGTGTCCTCCAGTTTTCCTTGTGAAAGGTCTGCATTCATAACAAATGAGCTGATTACAGCATTTCAAAATAAATATTTCATGTCTAATAATTTACTTGTAAGGTAAGTAGGCATTTAATGCATATTATTTGAGAAAATGACCAATTTTGTTGTATTTTTGCAATATGTACATTACATATGTCTTTCGATCAGATTTGAGATTTCTACTGTAAATGAGATCTTCCTAACAAAATGAACATAAGGCTACAACTTCACATAAATACTCTGTAATTTAAGGGTTTTACTGTACCAAGGGTCTCACCCTTAAAATAAATATAGTGACACAGTGATTGCATGTTAAACATTTAGCCAGTGAAATGCATAAATGAGTTCCAGCACCTGTAAAATCAGTGATGCATAAAATCAAAGTCTTCCTTTTTCACATCCTAATTTTTTTGTTAGTGTTAAAGGTCTATTGACTATCTTCTGAAAAGAGCTGAGCACTGACATTGATTTAACTCCTCCTAAAACGCAAACTCTGGCAATGAATCCTTAGTGCCCATAAGTGGGGTATAAAATTTTACGCCCTCTGTTTTACATCACTGGCTGGTCTATGTATGATGGTGTGTGTTGGCCATTCACTATTCGACGTGGAACATGGTACGGTAAAATATTATTTGCTGTACATGTAAGGACATCATGTTTAATGGGAATTCAAACTAGACATATAGTTTGAGGCAATACACTGTGATCAGTGGCCCTTCATGACTGTTAGAGTAGATATTGATCAAATTGATTTAGACACACATTGATTTTGAACCCTGCTAGGGAGATCGAATGAATATTGAGGAGACTGACCGGGTTAGGAACAGAAGAAATAATGCGTTTGTCAACACAATCTCTACCTTTACACAGGAAAACTGATTTAGACAGTTATATAGAATATTTACAGACACATGTTGGTGAGATGTAGGTCAACTGGCCATCTCTTTTTCACTTACTTTACCAGGAATTTGTGGATATAGACACGTCCATGTACATTCGCTCAGGATGGACTTTTAGTGAATCACGAACTGCTATAAAAATATACTCTATAAAGTTTAAGTAGCCTGGGGACCATATTACACATAAGCCAAGCCGGTTCTCATGTTCCAGAGCCATAAATCTAAATGTATGTGGATAAAGGTCTTTTATTTTATTGTTCCATCATCCACTGTATTTGCTAACTGTGGTTTGGCCTCCTCTACAGGCTTTGCCTTCTGATAGGTTTGCTGGAGCAATTCGGACTAATGATGAATGACCTCCTTACATGTAATCAATCAGGTGGGATTTCTTGAGCTACGGTGGGATTTCTCATCTCCTAAAGCATCCAGGCAAGCTCCAGCCCACAGTATTACAGCTGTCTCTGCGGGTAGCCTTTCTTAAACAGGAATATCACTAACGTATGACATTGAGGAACAGGACTGCCATGTGTTTGGGCACTTACACTGCTGTATCTCTTCATAAAAGTGCATTTCTGAGGATTTTTTCTAATAGCATAGCGTATCTAATGTAAAGGCTAGGGAAAAACGAAACAAAAATCGACTATTTATAGATATGTTTAAAGGGATAGTCCACCCAAAAATCATCAGTCATCATTTATACCCTTATGTCATTCAAGACTCTTCTTCTGCAGAACACAAAAGATATTTAGAGAAATGTCTGATGGTGGGGGTCAGTGTTTTTTGGTTACCAACATTCTTTAAAATATATTCTTTTGTGTTCTGCAGAAGAAAGTCATACAGGTTTGAAATGACAAGAGGGTGAGTAAATTATGCACAAATTTTCCATCGCTTTAAGTAAAATGACACTTGACTTGAATTACCACAATACATGAAGAAATGCTGATTAAAGGCAACACTGGAGTGATCTCTTTATTTCCGTTGTTATTTTTTTACATGATTATCAATGTAAATGAATACACTCACAAATAAAGTCAATTGTTAAAACTTAAACTTGGCACGTGCCCCAGTCAAAGGGGTCTAGCGACGCCCCTGTAAACAATAGTTAGATTAGCATTCGATTTTCCTCCTCCATCCCTCCATCACACAGGTTTAATGAAACAGGTATGTGTTTATCCACAGAGCATCTCCACATTACTGCTGAATCCAGTTTTTATAGTGTCTGCAATGACCAAAGCAAATATCCTTAGTTTTTCTGGTGAATATTGTTCCCTCTGTTCAAAGCCTGTTCACACTGAGCTGGTGAATAGGTGCGCTTACAGTACTTGTTTAAACCGAGAATAACTGTTTCACTTTGAGAGCACAAATTCCCCCACCTGCTACAGTTGGCCTTAGAGTATCAGTCACGCCTGGAGAACTCCTGCCAAGCTCTCAGCAGAGTGTGCAAACCGCACACATCCATGAGCACAAAACCACTGGAACAAAGCAACTCATGCTGGGTACTGTTATGTATTTTTGTACAAATATGAACTCATACTGAGTCATAGGGACTCGTAGTGCAAACTGATATTAGACACACAAACACAAACACACACACACACACACACACAAATGTGAGACAACATTTTTAGCATCTTGCACCATGGCCACCTGCATGTAGTTCAGTGCAATACATTTATTTTTTTTGTTCTTGTCAAATGTGCATCCTCATGACAAAATGGAACAGATTTAGCCCACAACACAACACAACACAACACAACAAGAGGAACTAATTTTCCTTTGTCCATATCACAGCTGTTGTGATTCGCTTAAAAAGCTTTTCCAAGTTTCATTGCAACATTGCTGTGTTGTGGGTTAATTTTGTTGTGTTTGTATTCTTAATGGTTTTGCGTTGTACACACAAATCTCATTCAAAGACAGATCATATTTCAGCTAACAAACATCTGAGCATGGCCTATTACACCCACTCCAACTCTTTCTTTCTCTCAGAGTGTGTGAATACATTTGCACATACTTAAGCAATAAAGCCTTGGACCGCTATCCAGTTTGTGCTGTGACTTCTGGCCTGAACTGCTCTACTAAGCGGTCTCCACTGGTGAGCTGAGGCTCGGGGGGGTACTGCAGACGCAGAGAGATTAACATGGTGGGCGAAAGATGACCTTCTTGTCTGAGCGCGAGCTTTCTCGCCATCGACGCCAATTACACCTCCCTGCCATCAACTTCAGACAGATGCCCTGTGAACTGCACCTCTGTCCTGTAATCCTCGTGGCCTCCACCACCATCTCAGGCACCCTGGAGAAGAGATGGACTTTTCAGCAATTACCACCATGCCATTCTTTGTCTCAGAGGGTAAGCTTTTATTTACATATCGCTCTGAAGTGCCCTACCACTCCAAACCCTGTTTGTGCTCCTGTTCTCTCAGTCTGGAGTTAAATGTTCTCTGCTCTTTAAAACCCCACGGTGGAAGCTACTGAACAAAAGCATCTACGCCGCTAATTCATTGACGCTGTCATGACCGCGCTCGAAAAACGAATCGCGGCTCTATTTTACGTTCCCGGAAACACTTAATAATGTCAGATTAAGTCATGAAAAATGGCTATTTTTATCTAAAATTGACAGCATAAAAAGCCCACCATTATATTGACGGCGACAACCGAGTGAGATCCGGTTGCCTTGTACGGGCTTGTGTGACTAATGTGTAGATGAGGAGAGTAAATGTAAACCTTTCTCTTTGTTAATGTAATAGATCCACCGGCAGAAGTGTTATGTTTCCTTCTTTTCTGTGTCTTACTGGAACAATGAGGGGGAGGAGACACGGCCGGATCAGATGAAAACCTTTAACACAGAGAGTGGAAAGTGAATTGGCCTCCTTTTTATTGTGGACCAAAGGGCACCTGCTGTTATCTAATGGGAGTGTATCTCTGTATTGCAGTTGTGGCAATCAAATCTCAATGCATGGTAATTTGGACAATCACATTTACCGCAAGACTTGATTGGGTTGTTTTGTTATGTAAATAACTCGTAAGACTGATTTTTGATTGCCACCAACTTACTGTTTACATTTGGTTTATAATTTAATGAAGCAAGACCAACTTCAGGCGCACATAGTGCACACACATGCGCATTCCATTAGCATCCTATAAAAGGTATAATTCACTCTGTCATCATATATCTACTTAAAATAGTTTTACTTTGTTTTGATTTTTTTAATATAAGATCAAAACAAGAAACAATGCAGAACTATTTTTGCAGCCTTGCTCTTATTTACAAAGTGTGCCAATAATTGTGGAGGGCGCTGTAGTTTGAGGAAACTGAAAGTCAATACAATGGGGGGCAATATTTTGCTTTGTGTTCTGCAGAAGAAGGAACGTCATAAAGGTTTGAACAAACAAGAGGGTGAGTAAATGATTACAGAATTTCATTTTCGAGCGGACTATCCCTTTAAGCACATCACATAGAGAGCCTAGTCTGAACAAAAAGACTCAGTAGCTCAGTGGTTAGGCATGGCGTTAGCAATGCCAAGGTCATGGGTTCGATCCCAGGGATTGCACATTTCCATAAACAGATATATAGTATAATGCAATGTAAGTCGCTTTGGATAAAAGCGTCTGCCAGATGCCTAAATGTAAAAACATCCTGTTACACCTCATCCCCATCAAAAATATTAGGTACTAGTGACTATCCTTCCTCTTCACTAAGATTTTAGTTTACACCTTATTATAACTAAATGCGCAATTACAAACAAACTCTCATCTGGCGTGTTAACCAGTTAGCAAGTGTTCAAGTCATTCATTGCCCCTCCTGACAATATTTTGAAAATCTAACTCTGAATCTCCTCAAACATGCATTAGCCTCTCTCTCTCTCTTCTCTCTCTCTCTCTCTCTCTCTCTCTCTCTCTCACTCACTCTTTGTCTCTTCCTATTGGCCTGTCTCTCTGGCTTCCTCTTGGTATGCCCTTTAATTACAGGTTTACATCAGTCCACAAGGTCTATGGGAGCCGAACAGCTGCTCTGCTCAATGGTCCATTTCAAAGAGACGTAGCCTCCTGAAGTACCTGTGTGTGTCAGGCAGATGTTCATTAGCTAGCCAGCCTTTCATCTCAGCGCAGATAACAATGGGCTGGCACCGTCTCTTGTCCTTTCATGGTGTCTCCTCCATCCTCTACAACCCCCCAGCCCATCTCTGCCAACACAGCCTGAGCATTCAAAGTGTCAAAAACTTTGTGTTAGATGGAAGAGTCATTTGACTGTAATAAAGCTCTGAATTGTTCACACTGAAAGATGACAGGAGAAATATAAAGGTTATAATATAAAGTAGAGGGGCTTGCTTGGCCAACCAGGAGTGAGCTTTTGTGTGCATTTGTTATAATGATGGCACCATGAAAGCATGCAAAACAGTTTGATGGTGAAGTTTGATTTTTCATAGTTTAGTTAAAACAAATCACTGTGTTGAGCCGTTCCCATAGAATAAGTTCAATTGGTTTGCATACTGGGATTTGGTCTTAGCGTAAAAGCAATTTTCAAAGAAAACCCCATGGACTTGAGCAAATCGGGAACACTCAAATATCCACGCAGGTCAAAACAGTCACATCTTCACTGGAGTGGCTTTTCTAAAAAAAAAAAAAACAGATGAGAGAGAATGAGAATAACTTTTCATTTACCCTCCAGTTTAAAAATAAAAGAACAGAAGGGCATTTCATGGGCAATGGTAAATGGCTCTACACTCTTTAACATTTCAGGAAGTAATATTCAGCATGATGTTATATAAAGTGCTTAAAATATAATTAAGTGCCGTATGAGGGCAGTTCAGAATGCAGGAGCATTGCCACTTAGCTACAAAATGCACAGCAGGGATTTCATAAGTTCAAAAAGTACAGCTTGAAATGTAACAACAACAAAATAAACATTTGGGTGATTCAATGTCATGAAAAAAGCACAAGAATGAGAAAACGGGCACGCGTAGGAATGACTTACTGACTGAAACTGCTGTAGATAAATGAACTGTAATCTAGATGTTTCAAAATGACAGTTTGATGGCTGGAGGAGGTTCTGTTACATTTCCCTAAATAGTGGCTATTTGTATGCATTTTAACTTCCTCTATTCAGTTGTTGACATGATTTGAATTGCACTGTGTAAATAATGTCACAGCTAAAACAATAATTTAAGGCGGTGAAGATTTACTGTGGAATAAATGTAATTAATGAGCAGATTGCTATGGAAACAAGCAATGACTATTTGTTATAAATTACAGTGCAATTTGCCAGTTAATGCGCTGAAGCAGAATACATAATGGGAACAGAGACGTTTAAAAATCACTTAGGTGTGTGATTCTTAAATCCATTCATATCAATTTTTTAGATCTTGTGTTTAGTTTCATCTTCAATGTAGGAAAACCAAATGTATTTATTTACAGGTATTTCCCTTCACTTTTAGTTCATGTCATCAAATCATGCTGATTTATGCTTGAATGTCACTGCATACTAATCCTAAAGTAAAAATAGAGCTGTCACACACGTTTTAGTAAAGGTGTAACCAATCACACATCACTAATTACAACAATATAAACCATTTGTGACCTTGGAAAACAAAAGCAGTACATTTTTCGAAATTTAGATTTTTACATCAACTGAAAGCTGGTTTGTTAGGACAGGATAATATTTGGCCGAGATACAACTATTTAAAACTCTGGAATTAGATTTTTTTTTAAGTTGTTAATCACTGTAGCAGGCTGCTGCTAAAATGAAACAGGTTTGTTTTAATACTCTCTATTAGAAAGTAGATGCACCCGAAAGCTGAAATTCTAAACTTTACATAGATACCAAACTTGAGTGGATCATTCCTAAAGAGCTGCAGCAGTGAGTGAAGTTTGTAGAAGTGTCTCCGGCCATTTTTGTTCGCGATTTTGCTGCATCCACTCACAAAAATAAAGTTTTTATATATTTACAGTAGAAAATTTACAATATATCTTCATGGAATATGATCTTCACTTAATATCCTAATGATGCTTGCCATTAAAGGAAAATCGATCATTTTGACCCATAGCATGTATTTTTGGTTATTACTACAAATGTTCTTGTGCTACTTGGGACTGGTTTTGTGATCCAGGGTCACATGTATGTATTAGTGCTGGAATCAGGAACATTTTTGCATTCTGTATGATGGACTAAATTCTCAGTGGTTGTATACAGTGACAGTAGCACAAATCTTATCAACATTATTTTCTACATGAAAATGGCTGGTATAGCTTTAAACTGAATGGATTTTGGATTTCAACAAAGATTTAAGAAGATATAATGATATGGATAAACTGGCCAAGACATTTTTTTGGCATATCATTTATTAAACAAGGCATTATTTTTAGCTTAGAAAAAACCTTGTTGTACAATATAATAGCAAATGATTTTACTTTTGTGAAACTGAATACCTGAATGTTTTATGATTAATACAGTGAATGCACATCATTTTACAGCCACTGTATGGCTTGTCAATGTCCTGTATCTTGTCAATGTCCTTGAATCTTAGAAAAGTATGTTTTGCTTTAGGTGCAAGAGCAAACGTAATGTTTTGTGGATGGCCTATCGCTGGCAGGGAAACGCAGGGTGTCAAAGTAGGGTGATATGTGGTTCTGATGTGCTACTAGCAGTGCCAAGACTGTCACAGTAAGAATCTCATCACAATGCTTTCTCTCAGTCTAGGGCTGTAGACCCATGGCTACAAATGACTTGTTTATTTCAATCTGCCCCACATGACCATGAGCCTTTTAAGTAGAATATGATTAAACTGCAACTGCAGCATGCAACTGAGATATTTGTGTCACAGTCAGCTTAATGAGTACATGAATGTTGTAAATGTAAAAAAATCATTAATGCACTGAAGACGCACCAAACAAAATATATATACATTTCCAACATTTGGCAGCTGAATCCTGCATTTTTGGAGATTTTTGTCATCTGGCCTGAAGTCAAGACTATGACTCTTTAATTTAGCTCTAAATAAAGATGCATTAAACATAAGCATTCCATTTATATGCGAATTTGGATTTCTTCCAGACTAGAGGGCCTTCCCGTAGCTCGATGCACCATTTTCCTTTAAGAGAAATGTGTTTTCACAGTTCACCAGGGAGAGTATTGAGCTGTTTACACTGAGCAATATGATGCCATCATTAGTCGCCATGATCCATTTTGGCAAGTATTCTAATTGATTTTTCAATGCATCACTGAAATCATTGGAGGCCTCAGAAACCAACAACTTTTCTTCCTGCGAAGAGAATCGCTACTGTACTTAACACCTTACAAGCATTCACGGTGGCTTTAATGTAAATTGCAGATTCTTAATATGGAGGGAGTGAATGAATTTATTTATAATTTATACAGGTTTATACTAATATATGTGTGTGCGTGCGTGCGTGTAAAATACAATATTAAAATGATGGTGATAAATATAAAGAAATGAAAGCAGGAGAACAAAAAATGTCTCTATGTCCTTTTACTGTATATGCACACTAAGGGAATCCAGCAATTGGATTGCTTTATATTTTAGATTCTAGAAGTTGAGGACTAGCTTTACTTTATCATCCAGCCTCAAGGCATTACCAAGGACAAGTGAAGTGTGTAAGGTCACATACTATCTACAGCCCCCAGAAGCCATACATCTATAGAGACTGCAGTCCAAGTTTGTCAAGGAAACTGTCCAATCATGGATCATAGAATGACTCAGAAGTAAGGGGGGGTGTAATTCTAACTCACCAAACCAATATGACTATACATACAGTTTACCTAAAATACCAAGTAATATTGGAATTTAATTTCATTTTGAGAGCAAACTTAAGTGACTAAACCTTTGTTTAACTGCTTTTTACATCATTGTATAATTTCATTTGTATCATTACTAGGGGTAGATTTATCATCAATATTTAAACTACAGGCAAATAAGCCATTACAAACTGTAAAAGCAGTGAGTGATTATTTTCTTTTGTTGTTTGATTTATATCAACAGCATTGATTGTTTACATGCAGCCTATACATCAATCTGATTAATGCAGATTTAAAAAGTATTGTCTACTAAATGTTGCAATACGATTCAAAAATTAGTTTACATTAAATATATTTAGAATAAAACGTCTGCGCAAGCACACAGCTAGGGTTGCCAGATTCACGTATAAACTAATTGGTCCAATATTCCAATTACCATTCAAAACTATTAAAAAACTAGCTCAAATTACATTGCATTGCCTTAAAAACATCAACAACTGATGAACAACATTCCTCTGCTTTCAAGTATCTATATTATATTGCTGTCACTTTAAGATATGAAACATGAATCCTGTTGACCGATTTCTTTCTGACTTTTTATGCTCATTTAAGGGACAAATGAACAATTTTATGACAACTTTGTGAGTATTTGTCCATTTAGGTGCAATAAGCTGCAGAAAACTTTAGTAAAAGATCGTCTGGCAGACCGTGCAGCTGTGATACCAGCTAGCATGTACCCGCATGTGCGTGCGTGTGTGAAGTGCAGGAGTCAAAGTGGAGGTCTAACTAAATGATTTGCAGAAACAAGCGATCCACGGGTCAAATCAGCATTTTTCCATATTTTCTGGACTAATTTTCCTCAAACGGTGCATTCAAAAAGGGGTAAATTATTTCTCCTTTTGCTAAGTGAATTTTAAACAGACACATTAAGAGATACAATTGCGATTTTCTCTTTAGAGTTTACACATCAAGAGCTTTACTCTTCGAAGGGAGTAGGGCATTGGGATGATCACTTCGGATAAGAACGCAGGGTAAAAATGGAACAAAGAGTCTTAGATCAAATCTGCAGCATAGGCTTAGTCAAGGCTCACCCATGGGTTTTTACTAATATCGTGGGCAATCACTGTGTTGTCACTGTATATTATGCAAACATAAGCTTCTTGAACACAAACAGTTTCTATGTGGCTGTTCCTAATGATGCCTCTAATAATGAAACAAAAGGCCAGTTTTTCTATTTACATTGCAGTACTAATAATTTGAATGAAGCATCATTTGTTCATTTACTGAATTTCGTCAGGACAGCTGTTTCCTGCTGCATTTGTCACATGAGCTGTTGTCATCAGACTCAATCTGCTCTAATTAATTCTCTCCATATCAGAAATTTGCTAAACTTAAAGTCTGACGAACATCTGGTCATGTGACTCGTCGTAATTATTAGAGCATTTAGTCAGCAGACAAGAACATCAATACAGCTTGTGTAGCTGTAATTAGTTAAACACTCTGGACATTACTACATATTTAATGTTCTTGGCGTGAAAGTGAAAGAAAATATGAAGAAAACAAAGTCAAGCTTCATCACAGTGTTTCAATATTAAAATTATGAAGCTTTAGCTTCGTTTTTTTACACCGATTCATGAGAACAGCTTCGAATAATCTGTATTTGATAAACATATTCAATAAATCTTGACAGCTATGCATCTGCTTTTTACCAAAAAATGTAACTCAGACAAAAAAAGCCTCGTATGAAATTGAATATTTCGCTTCAAACAGTGACACACCTTGCATGCTCACAATGGCTCACACAAGAGGTGCCGATCTTAAGCTTACATGTGGGTGGAAAATGAAAATGTAAAGCTGCAAGCTATTCCTTAATGAGATCCATACCTTGTTGTGACAGATCCAATATGTTTGTTACACCACAATAAAATAAAGTGATATGCTGTTTACACAAGAGAGGTGGTGCATAAAACGTTTGCTCACTGTAAGCTTTTTTCTCTCACTGACTGGTGCTATATCACTTTATCTATGTTTTCCCTTTTCCACATTCATTTAACCAAAAAAAGTAAAATCAAGCTTTAGCCAAATATAAATAAATCAACAGTCCCGAGTCAGGCTCCAGTGGCTGATTTTGGGATACATGGGCCTTAAAGTATTTGGCATTAAAATCAAGAAATTAAGATGAGCAGGCATGCATATCTGTTTTATACAAAAGTCTACTACATAGAATATTTTAAGACCAAAGTTCTATTGATATATACATTGAAAACTAAGTTAAGTAACCCATAAAACGAATACATACATTTAGGAACATACGCAACGCAATAAAGTCACCCTGTAATATAAAGTCAAATCAACTGGCTTAACTGGTCCATCACAGGTTCTCCGTAGCATCCTAAAACTGTCTGAACGTCTGGTTCTGTTATTGCACAATTAAATAATGCCATGTGATATTAATTATTAATAAAATCAGGAGAAATTTCTCCATCGCCATCCAGCAATGTTTTTAATCTCTCATTTGGCAGACTTACATTGCATTAAACTATCCATTTGTTTCTAAGTATGTGCAAGCCCTGGGATTGAACCCATGACCTTGGCATTGCTGGCACCATGCTCTAACCACTGAGCTACAGGAAAGCTGTAACAAACATGAATAGGCATGCTTCTTTAAAGTCATCCCTATCATTAAAATTAATTTAAACCCTCGGCAGAGTGGGAACAGCCCAGAGCAACTTACCAGCTGCCTTTAAAAGTCCCTGACCATATCTGCCTACCCCTAGTGGCTAGTTTGGATATTGATGTGAAATTGCCTGCCAGCCTGCCTCATCTCTGGCCACCTGCCAGTAAAAGAAAAGAAATAATTATACCAAAGTCCAAACCCTCAATGACTGTTGTTGCCATTTAAATAGAGTGATGAACGCATTTTAAGTTTGTTTGTGTACACTTGTTTACATATATAGATAACAGTGAAACGCTATGGTCACTTATACACCTCTGTAAGTATTTTCTAGTACTGAAGGGCTGAGCTGGGAGTAATTTCAGATCAAAGCTGTTTGAAATGAATAATTAATGACCAAAACAAAATCAGTATTTGTACTCTGTAAAATTTAATAAAGAATAAGGTTAAGACAAATAAAAAAAAGAAGGCAGCCAAACATGTGCCAAACTTATGGGTAATAAGTTGTATCACATGACCAATTAAAAAGCATCTCATCGCCTTTTTATACATTTTTTCTTTTCTTTAGTGTGTAACATTTAAGAATTATTCTCTCTAACTGAAAAGACAATTTCTCACCTACATTGAACACCTTGTTTGTAGTCTCGAGTTTTCTCCAAGAGATGTAAATGTCACAATATTCCTCATTAAACATGCCCAATGCATATAAAACAAAGATTTGAGGCCACTACTGCAATGCAAAGGTTTCCACTTTCAATTTGGCATTTCTGATTATTCTTCCCTGAGTATCAGTGAAAAAACTGAGCATGCTCAGTAAACCTTTCTACCTTCACCACCAAACGGACATTGTAAGTTATAGCTTGTTTTAAAACGACAAGTTACTCATGCTGAATAACAAAACACTTTTTATTTCTTTGTTATCTCAACCTTTAGACATTAGATGTGTCACAGTTTGGGGATAAACATGCACATTTTAATTATCTGGCTAAGAGCCAAACACTCCCAAGAGTCTCAGCTATATTTCACGCAGTCTGGCACCTCCAGAGCATTACGATGAAGGAAAAAGATGAGCAGTAAGCTGTATGTGAAAATTTTGTATAAAAGACAGATAGGTATATTTTATATACAGCGATTATTTTCATTGGTTATGGTTTATATTTCATTGATCATGGTCCTATTGTTGTGATTGAATTTTATAAATAAAGTTTGTCTGACAAAATGGATATCGATGTTTACACTGTAGACAAAACCACCATTTGTAAAGGGTTTGCCTAAACAAAGAAAACAACTAAAACCTCCATCGCATGTTTTTAATAAAATCTGAAATTATGCATCTTTCTAGTTCAGAATTGGGAATCATATTATACTCCGAGGGCGTTTACACTGGCTGGAACCTTCTGGTTTTTCAAAACAAAAGCTACACTGCACACATGACACGCAATAAAACAACTAGTTTCTTTTTTCTTAGCTTGAAAACAGATTTAGATGTAATAAGTGTGAACAAAGCAGGCGCCAGTCTATTTATTTCATCTTATCATTTTCTTTTCTTTTGCTTCTTTCTGTAGAATTCCTGCTGTTTTTTCGGTAGCTGCTCTAAATTTTGAAACATCACCCACAGAGAATTTGGGAGGCTGCAACATATCATACTCACAACTCAAGCCTTGCATCATTTTTCATAGTCGTCCGAGCTGCTTTGCCTAAGTTTGCCTCGTCTCCCACCCTCTCCTAACCTGCCATACGCATCCTCAACCTCCCACAGCGTAATCAAATTCACAACCCAAAAGGCTCAGAGCAAGTCAGTGCTGGATAATTACGCCAAAACTTCACAAGAAACAAACGGGTGCTGGTTGAGACCTACCCGTGCTCTGTAAACAATAACAGAAAATTGGCCTTCTAGAATTTTCTCTGCTATGCATTCTTGTGCTGTCAGTTGATTGAAAGGAGCGAGACAGTATCTGTGAGATCAAGAGGTTGTTCATCGGACTTCTGTCTTTGACCTTCTATCATTTCCCAGCACATTTGACCACAACTTGTCCTGCAAAGTGCCTATGTTTGCCATTACCGGGATGCTATTTTAAATGTTATAAAAACCAGTTTGGGGATAAGGGCAGGCGTAGGGTTACAACTAGGAGCTCCGCGATCAATCTCGGGCCACTTTCCTTTCTCGCTCCAACTCTCCCCCAGGTTGTTGAAACACACATAAAAACCGCATATTAGGTAACATAGACCCATTTAGAAAGCAATTTAAAGCACTCCGCAACCATCGCTGCTGGTGAAGAAGTCTAGCCTCTTAATTATCCTGTATCAGCGTTACAGAAAATGCTTCCAAATATTACTCTTTGTTTTCCTGCTGTCAGCCTCCGGCTTATGTAGCAGGCTTTTAAGTATCTCCTTCTGTTAGACTAAGGTTTCCAACAAAGAGAGAAAAAGGAGAAGGTCTCATTGTTTGCCCTATGGCACAAACAGCACTTTGTGGTATCGGCACACGCTGGTTAAGCGTGAATGTTGACTTACAGCTTTGCGAGATATGTGAAGAGTTCGAGATAAATGTAAACCGTTTTCTTCTGCTCTTTGGCTGTGTGTATCAGCTATTGTGCTTACAAGCACAGACCGGCGTGCTAATGCACTTATCTATTCCGTGCCAATGGTCTCCATTCCGAATGGCTTTCCACCCCAAAACGAGCTCAGTTATTTCCTCAAACGCCGAGGAGAATTTCGAAAAGCCAGACATCTAGCAGCCACCTACCAAGGAGAAATGCGTTCAATCTGCTTAACTCCTACCACTGAATTTAATTTTAATTAAACAGTTAATGAGCCATGGGATTAATGCCAATGGCTTTTTAAAGCAAACATCTATAAATCATTAAGGCCCCATTTGGAAGGGGAAAGGGAAATGTGCCGCTGGCGTAGATTGGGATCGTCTCCCCTCTCTAGTGTGATCATGAGGCCACACATCCACAGAGCAGACACTATACAGCAAGACTACTGAGTAGCCCATGTTTAGCACACTATATAGAAACCTCTCTCTGTTTCACTCACACTGAGAGCTATAAAAGAGATCCGGATGAGGTTCAACTACAACAAGCCATCTTCCCTGACATTGCCTTCGCATACTGAAGGTCAGCAGCAGGGGAACGACATGGCAATGAGGGTCCTACTGGGGCAGCGCTGGCAGGGTTAGTGTGACCAAATGAGCTTCCTCTGCACGCTGCTGGAGCCCTTTATTGCAGGTCTGGATGTTGTGGAATGGAAGGAATGGAAAGTGTATATACCAATTTCCAGCAACTGATCAGATCGTGTTCCTTTAAGTTGCTGTCTAAAAAGGATTATAACAACTGATGGCAATATTTTGAAAATTTATTCTTTTTTTACACATAAATGTAAAGGCTTGACATTAAGCGTGGTCATGTGGTTGTCCTTTGGACAAGTTAATTTGTTTCTAAAGAAGGAATGCTTCTGAAACATTTCTCAATCCTTTCCATATTGCAACCCGTCAAATTAATAAATAAATTCTCTCCTTTTATCATAATGTGTGTTGGACTCCATGGTCCTTTTTAAAGATTGATGCTTTACAAAGGTTAAATAAAGTTTTTATTAATAATTTTTTTTTATGTTTACATTTTCAGGCTGGCTCTATTTGTCCATGCGGGCAAGAAAAATTCTCTTTAACTTGCCCATCCAAAATATTCACTTGTACCGGACAAGTGTTAATGTCAAGCCCTGCTTAAAACTACTGTTGAAATCAAAATGAAGAAGACAGAATAAATATTTGTTGAAATTTTGTTTTTGGAGTAATATTTGTAAAATCTAATTCAATTGTTAAACTAAATGTTGCTGGTAAGATAATGCAAGCAAATTTGGCTTTAATTTTTTTTAAGATACTGCACACATAAAACTGACATCATAAGCCATTTTAATCACAAACAGATAAACTTTTCAGTATTTTTTTAATGTTAACATTGCTCACTTTAAAAATCCCATTACATTTAAAAAATGCTGGGTTACTTTCAACCCAGCTGTTGGATTTTAAATACACAATGAATAAAATTATATACATATACCTAACAGCAAGTTAAAAATAACTCAAATCTGGAAAATATGAACTTCATAACTCACACATGATGCATGCATTCACTGAAAAGGAAGACAAAGAACATCTTAACGCTGTGACCAATGGGTCTCTCATTTGTAACAATTAGTGTTCAGCCACATGCATGCTTCATGGCTTAAATCCAATTTAAAGCATCAATGTCTTAATAAGTCAGCTTCTAATCATAAATGCTGGCACAGCATCTAATCCTGTAATGACCCATAAATTCTGCTTTATGACTCCATTGATCATCACCCTCAGACAAGATAGACTGGTTAATGTTATCTAGATGTACTTTCATCTCAAATATTCTTCCAGGATTGTGCTGCACATAAGCATCACTAGTTATTCAATGGCATGTGGCTTTAACTTGCAAACCCCGACAGCCACTCAATCATCTTGTGTAGTCCATCATATTATACAAATGTTTTGATGCACTTTCTTTATTAGTGATATTCTGGGCATGTGTCTTTGATTTTGTGCATTTACACTCTCCAAGTCTTTAGATAGGAAAATGCAAACATCAGATACATGTCAGAGACACAAGAGTCTGTTTGAGGGAATAGTGATATATTTTATTGTATCTCAAGCTATTTTAAATCATAATGTGAAAATAGCTATAGGACAATGCAGCATAGAAACCTTTGCATCTTGTTCGCCTGTAAGTGATGAAAACATGCTTCTTGACTAGCGTGCACAAAATATATAGTAAGCTCAACTGGCAGAGCAGTGGGCTAGCAAAGCCAAGGTCATGGGTTTAATTCCCATGAAATGTATGAATTTATCAAACGTATAGGACCTTAAATGCATTGTAAGTTGATCTGGATACAAGTTTCTAAAAATAAGTAAATGTAATATTGGATGTTTTTTCAAAATGTCAGTGAAACCATTATATTCACTGAATATATTTGTCCATTATATGAAAAAATGAGTTTTATGATGCTATATTTAGACACATAACACCTGATAACATACACACACACACAAAATAATACCCCCCCCCCCCATCACCACTATTACCATCACTAGCCAGAGGCTCCTTGGAGTTTACAAGCAGTTTCATCAGTTATTTTACATTTTCTATTTCTTATTCAAGAAATAAGAGTTTAGAGTACAGAAAAGAAAATCAATTTTCAAACTTTTCAATTTGACAGATTTAATGACTAGACCCCCCACCACCCACCTGTGAGTAATATATTTTGTGGTTTTTACACAGAGCGCTATTGTATTATGAAAGAATTGAATTCCCAGTCTCCAGTGGCCTGTGCTAAATTTACCTTAAACTAAATCACCAAAGCCTACTGGTGCTTGACAGTGAAGGCAGGTGCACAGCCTCCACTCTGCTGCTGCCAGAACAGGCAAACCATTCTGTTTGAGACATACATTGTATATATATTTGTTTTATCAGTTTAACTATTTTGTTCAGTCCGTCACCTTTTGAATTGGCAAAAGTCAAATGACATGCCACTATGAACCATTTTGTCATTTCCATGTTCATAAACAGTACTGTTTGAAGGGGGATGGAGACTTAGTGGAACAAGATGTTACATTCCCTCGAATAAACTCTTTCTGTAGCTCAAACAGTAGCGTGGTGCTATAGTAACACCAAGGTCAAGAGTTTGATACACATACTCATAAAACATGTGGCTTGAATACACTTAAGCTCACAGAGAATAAAAGCATCTGCCAAATACCTAAATGTAAATGAATATTTAATCCCTCAGAGGACAAAGCTTATTTCCTTCTCATAATATTTTCTTTTGATCACTTCTCTCTTGTTGACAGTCTATCGCAAGTTTTTGCCAGTTCAAGTGATTTTCAGTGAACAAGCTGAATCTTCCAGTTTTCTGTCATGAAATTTGAGTTGACTTTAACTGAAAACAGCATCAATGGCCCTGGCTTTTTCTGACGAAAGTGGTGTCTAGCGAAGTGTTAACAGCCCTGACACTGCTAGTTTTACGTGTGTCTTGACATGTCTTCCTGTGAGCCAAACCCCTGACGCATATTTTGCGATAAATAAATAAAGCCAGTGGAGAGGAACAAATACATTCCCCAAATAGAAGCTGACAACTCACAAGCTAGTAGATGGAGCCCTCTCTCTTTTCTGCTGACTACTGCAAGCAGATGAGAGCTGTACACGGAGTCTTGAATGAGTTTTACAAGACTCTCCGTCCCACTCATACCACCAAGACAGGCCCCAAGAGACAGCCAAACTACTATTAAGTGGCCTTCAACAAGACAACAAGCCATTCATGTAGAGATACGCACGCTTTCTGTGCAAGGTGAATGGTTTAAAAGGAGAGATGGGTGTTTAAAATAATAATGGCTCACCTTTAGGGTTTATCATCCCATATTTCTCTTCTCTTCCCTGAGGGAGGGCATATTAAGTGTGGTGACTGATAATGTACAGTAATATCACCTCTGCTTTCATTCACCTTTGCTCTTGTATGCAATAGGACTAATTGCAAGACTGTCATAAATATATTGGGCCTAAACGTACCATTTTTACAAACCTGTCAAAACCTGAGTAGCACTGCATTACACGGACGATTACCTATAATTCCCCTGCTGAAGATGGAGACCTCAGGCAGACTCTATAATCTCCCCCTCTACACTCCACACCCCCCACACGCACCCAGCTTTGTCATACGGTGACATTACAATATGCCGTTTCTGACTTGAATCACTGTCTTGAGACCATCTGGTAATGACCTTGTAAATCACACATCAACTTTTATAACGTCTCATCTGATAATCAGCCTTCCACAAGATCCTGATACCTGATCCCACGTGATTTCCGGCACACTCAAAGCATGGAAAACAGGTTCACTAAAATAAACATTTCTGTTGTTACATTAAAAGAAAAAGATTGTGAAATATATTATAATACAGTCAGTGGCATAGCTCAAACTATACGCCCCTTACCGCATAATCAAATCAGTAGGCACGTTTGACTTCATGTTGTGCTGAACAGACTAACATCAAAGTACTGCAATAACCCCTTAAAAGCATAAGGAGCAGTTTGCTATCGCAGTACTTTGATGTCACACTTCCATCAGTCCACACCTTCATGCACCTTTTGCTAAAATTGTGTACCAGTGCCGTGTTATTTAGCCTACGAGTCTCTATCTTGCGTTTTGGCTGTCTTTATATAACAATGAATAAGTAAGTCTACTACAAACGGGAATACATACGAGTTTTATGTTCAAGCTACCCAAAAGAGTTACTTGATATATATACTTTGTTACTGTCTAGTGAAGAAATGCAATAACGCATCTTACCTTTAATATAGCGGTGTCTATCTTCTGGCATTTTCTACACAAAGTCGTTCACAACATCTGCTTTTCCATCTGACATGCTCGCTGACTTAACATCATGACTATTGCAAGTTCGGAAACTGTCCTGTGCTTCTCAGACAGATTTTTATTAGTTTAAAAAAACTCTCGTCACCTGCTACAGTTAATGTACGATAGGTAGGCGATACCAAAATAAAGTCCTATGTATTCACGTCATAAATAAGCAGTTTGCCAGAGCACTGACTTTTATGCACCTGAATAAAATAAAAAAAATAGTAAAAAAAAATAAATAAAGTAATTTAAATATTGCAATTAATTTAATTATATGATATGACAATACATTACATATATACATATCAATAAATAAATATGATAATCACAGACATAAAAAGAATGTTGATTTTTGTATCACATTACATTTACGCATTTGACAGACGCTTTCATCCAAAGCGACTTACATTGCATTATACATTTGTTTCTATGTATGTGCAATCTCTGGGATCAAACCCATGACCTTGGCGTTACTAGCGGCATGCTCTAACCACTGAGCTACATGAAAGATTATCACTGCACTTTTTTTTACAATATGTTCCTATAGACTTCCGTTTTATTATGTCCTATACTATGTGTGTCTATGCTGTGTGTTCACAGTTATTTAAACACAGTTGTTGCTTGCTTCAAAAGAGGCTGCTGAGCTGGTTAAAGTCGTTTTTAAGAAAGTCTCTCCTAGCACTGTAAAACAAATTTGGGGGGTTAACTTAACATTAAGGCAGCCAGGTTACTTATTTGTTTAGTTGAACTACAATTTCTTTTTTACAGTTGCCATATTTGCGACACCTCCGGGCAGCTATTTGAATCATAATCCTTTAATGAAGTCCCATCTACTTGAATGGGGTCTTTAAAATCCACACATATTCTGCCAACAATTAATGTGACATACATTGTTCAATTCATCATTAATTTATTTTGATGACATCAATTTATTTATATCTGAAATGATGCATCAAATCAACAGCAATAGTATATAACAATGCAAATCTCTAAAATTATACTTTCACTCACTCAGTTGAGTACATTGATCCATTGTTTTCATATTCTCTCAACAGAGGATTTATTGTACAGTTTGTTGATTAAGATGATAATGCGCTTGTTGTTTTGTTTATAATTTGACAGTTTTATATTATTGTCAAGCTAAAGTTTATTGTAAACTCCTCAGCCTATTTGTTTTACCACCCTGGTGACTTTTATACCCTTCAATCAACATTTTGCTTAATCCATCATAATTCTTTCCAGCAATAAATTACTGCACAAGGGGGTGGCATAACAATTTAGATGAAGTGAATTTATTAAGCATTTCCACCAGATGGTTGGTATAAAAGGTTTTAGAATGGACTCACATTTAAAGTTTATATGAGGAATATACTGTAAGGTAGAATCCTGTTTCTCAAAAACTTGATTGTGGGGTCAAGTTTGAAATGTATTCACGTCTATCCAATGTGTTTCGAAAACATACGTTTTTAGACATATCAGATTGAAAAAAACAAGGTGTTAGTATTTTGACATCAGCTGGTGGATCTGAAACCAAAAAGTCTAGCTCTTTTCTTCAATGTTTTTTACTGTGGATTATTGTTTGTATTAATATTAATATAAAATGTGCAATTGTGGAACAATGCATATATATATATATATACTGTATACACCGATCAGGCATAACATTATGACCGCCTTCTTAATATTGTGTTGGTCACGCTTTTGCAGCCTCATACGCAACAAACTTTGATGCAGTGTGTATTCTGACACCTTTCTATCAGAACCTTGGACCACTTTTAATAGATACTGACCACTGCACACTGGGAACATCCACAACAGCTGCAGTTTTGGACATGCTCTGACCCAGTCATCTAGCCATCACAATTTGGCCCTTGTCAAAATCCTCTAATCCTGGATATTAGCAACTTTTACTCTGTACTTGAATACATTTTTGAATAAGTATATGTACTCTTTACTCCACTATATTTGTAATGACTAATGCAATTACACATTACATTTTGCATGGCACCAAACCTTTTTGCAGCAATTTATTTCTGCTATACAGAAGAAGCAATATTGCCATTTACAGGGCATTGAAGGTACTATATCTTGTGCATTTTCCCTTACTTACTGAAACTTGTCAACATGAGTTCTTATTGCAAATGCATTATCAGGTAGTTGTCAATCACTGGAGGTTTATATGTGAGATGAGGACATGACTGCAGCCGGCAATGAGGCCAAAATCTGCATGTCCAGAGCTTTGATTTTTAGTTTTCCTTTACATTATTGTATGTATCAGTTATACTGAAGAGTTCTTTTTTAAGGATATTGGTTTACTTATGAGCACTTGAGCTTAACTGAGACTTGAGTGTTTGTAATATGTGTTGGCTATGGCGTCGACCTTGATTTGTTGCAATTTTGAGGTGTTCAGTTTTTTTTAATGATTTCAGAAAATAAATGCAATTGCTCTCCTCACAAATCTTTGAGCCTATTCAGTATGAGTAAAATACTCAAGTACTGTTAAACTCAGATACTCTAAGACTTTTACTCAAGTCGTTTTGGAATCGGTGACTTGTAACTTGTAATGGAGTAATTTTCACAGTAACGTAACTGTACTTTTACTCAAGTAAGATTTTCATGTACTCTTTACACCCTGTATATATATAATACATATATTTGAGTTCTCACAAGCAAATTAGGCTTTACATTCGGAACGAAGTATTTGCTGTTTGCAACAGCGATACTGTAGATGTTAGTCATAACTGCACATAGTACATTTTTTTGTTCTGACTATTTAGTTTTTCCCCAGACAACACTGAATGAATGTGTCCTCGTCTGTGATGTTGACACGATTAACTTTCAGCCACTGCGTGAACTGTGTCACAACACTCTTTAATCATCCCTGTGAGCTGTTCCCTGTCTCCTTGTCCTCAACCACACCTCCTCTCCTCCTCTCTAGCACATCAGCTCATCACAGGGCATTCCCTCAAAAATTAGCTATACCTTTACATTAGAAGGACAGAAACAGCCAATTATCTAGATTCAGAGCAAAATACACCCAACACCTAATTGTCTATTATTTATTTGGCTCCTTATATTGTTAAAGCTTTTGCAGATAGAATGAATCTAGTTAAAGCTTAAACCTACTATCATGCAGGGTGACACCAGTGTCCTATTTTATTTTCTAATACATTTACTGCATGAAAACAGACCAAAATTAGGCTTCATTGACTGTTATTATTTTCATTTTGTGTTCAAAAGTGATGTGCAGGTCAAAGACTTCACATTTGGTACATGCTTTTGTCCAATTTGCAGTATTATAACATTTTTTGGTGTACATGTTTCCTGGGAAACAAACCCGTGACCTTGGTGTTGCTAATGCCATGCTACCAGTTACATCTACAGGAATAATAACAGAAAGGTTATCTCCCCTTTTCCTCTCTTTTTTCTTCCCTCCTAACCCTATATGATCACCACCCTCTCTCTGTATTTGACACACCTTCTCTTTCTCTTTTCTCATTTTTCCTCGTGTGCAAAGGTGTGCTGTGGACCGCTCCACCACCACCCGCTTATTGTGCTAAAGTAATTACTCCAGAGAAGAGGCTCATGAAGTGAGGAATTTCAAATGATTTCTCCATATTCAGGGAGAGTGAACCATGGAATATAGAAAATGATAAATTAGAAATGTATTTATAGAGAACCTGATGAGAAAGGTTAAAACGATTAGGCCCAACGACTTTGCCAGGGAGTCTAAGGTAGACTCCATGTGAGCTCTTTCTCTCTGATTGGTGCCCCCTGCTGAAAATGGTAATAACATAGTTCTCTCCTCACAGTACTAAGCACCAGCGGGATATTTACTGCACGCAGGCTGCGTAGGTTACTGAAAGGATTTTTTGCCACACCAATGTCCTATCTTGCATTTGGAAAAGGTCTCACAACTGGAAGACTGGATTATTGCTCTCCACCAATTAACCCAAAAATGTGTTTCTCAGTCATAAAGTCGTATTAAAAAATAAAAAAATTTATAAATTAAAAGGTCATGTTAATGAAATGGTTTGTGTTTGTATACTGTAATAAAAAGACAGAAGCTATTTTGTGATAAAAATAAGATATCGCTCTAGCGTTCTTGTTATTTCGATTTTAGACAGCAAGCACATATTAAACACGTGCATGCACATGTTTTATTGCACCCTACCCCCAACTTAATTTCATCCCATTTCCATCACCAGCATATATGCATAA
The DNA here is from genome assembly GCA_026939265.1 of Oreonectes daqikongensis. NCBI lineage: Eukaryota > Metazoa > Chordata > Actinopteri > Cypriniformes > Nemacheilidae > Oreonectes > Oreonectes daqikongensis. Next base: position 2,658,527 of record JAOTQM010000343.1, on the reverse strand, counting down.
ACCCATTTTCCTCCTAAAAACAGAAAAAAGAAAGAAATGAAATGAAATGTTTCCACAGTGTTTGATGTGTGGATCTAAAATATATTAAATCTGTCAATCACGAATGAAGGTCCATTAAAAGTCTAAAGAATATGTGGGCAAAATGTTGATTTCCTCGGCCTCGATCCACGGGCTACTGCATAAAAACTATATAATTTAGTTCATCAAATCGAGACATTTTTTCCACCAATAACAAAAGCTAAAATAGTTATTTCTAATTCATTTATTCATCTGTTTTCTATATCAGTGCTTTAATCTTATTCATCAGATATGTCAGTCAGCATAGCCCATGATGTGGTACCACATGCAGACCACATGTGGTACCACGTGTCAGTGTTTAGAGCTAGAACAATTCAAATACATCTTTTTTTTTTAAATACATGAGGGTCTTGTCACCCTTTTAACAGTCAAGTCTACATTTCTTTCTGTATATATAATTCTCTAGTATGGCTAATGTAGTCTTGATCTGAAAATTTAGATAAATCTTTGACTGAATGTGCACAATTGTCAGTGCACAGGGCAAGTGGAAGTGCTTTGGACCAGTAGCACTTCAATTCTTTGCTATCAATCATAAAGGGTCATGGAAACGTGTTGAGAAATATGACCATACATAATGGCACCTTAGAAATATTATTAGAATTTTGTTGTTGCCATTTACCTGTACCTGAACTGACATGATTCATTACCCATCATACTGCAGGGTCATCAGCTATTAGGATGCTATTAGAATGCTGTAAATGACTTGGGCAGCCACAAAGAACATATTTTTAAGTGTAATTTCACAATAGATTCAATGCAATTCAAAAATAAAAATGTACAATCCACCAAAATCAACAACATGTTTTAGCCAATTGGTATTTGCCTGTACCAGAAGAGGATTTTCAAGAAGTCATGTTAAGATCTTTTGTGTAAAATGATAGACACCATTTGGACCTTTTAGAGTGTTTTGCATGAGTTGAAAGCTGTTAAAACGAGAAAAATACCTTGGCACCACTGCTGACTGAAGTGAGGTGAAGGCCATGGCATTATCTTCCCTCTCATTAACTTCACATCTATAGTTTGCTTAATATGTAATTAAATGAAGGATCAATGTGTCGTTAAATTACGTTGGCTCCTGGTTCTGTCTGGGTTGAGACGGTCTAAACCGTCTTGTCAGCTTTTTTGAGGATTATATTGCGTGTATTATTTTAACCGTGTCATTTATTGCAAGGGCGCTCCCCTGACTGTGGGAGTCATTTTAAATGCAAACAAATAAGACTGCAATCACTGTCTGTAAAATCCTTTAAAGAACTAAAGGGAAAAAATCTCCAGCTGCAGAACGATCATTTTAAGATGCATGGCAGAGCTGCAACAACTTTCTGACAGTTTCATCATACGTTGCTTCCCCATCTCTTGAAATTGACATTGTTGGCTTTGATCAAAGCCAAAACAGCCACGGATTTCTGAAAGAAGTGTTTCACGTGAATTCTGTGACAGACTGTATGTCTTCAAAACACTACAAGTGCTGCAAGGGATATACAAAAATTAGAATGCAGCAGGGAGAAAAGATGGCAGTATTTTAACAGCAGAGTAAGACAATGTAAGTACAGAGGAGAAATAGTGGTCACTCTTAGCACAACTACTATGGCAAGCCAAATCATCAATTTAAGACAATTTGGCCTGCCATACAACTACACATATTTTATCACCAACACACACATACACACATGATGAATATACAGTATTAGGGTTCAGACATAGAAAATAAATGGCTTACAATATAACTCGACAGAAGTGGTGATGTCTCCCCCCCACAGTGCGAGATTCACAGGCCTCTTGTGTTTATGCTTTCCATTCATCATGATCAGGGTACTGTTTGAGGCTCTGACTGGGCGCTGACCTGATTGGTGCCACATCTCCCATGTCACTCTGGAGAAAAGATGGGCACCCTGGCAACAAGAATACCATAAAGCTTGTTAGGAAGACGTCTCTCCTTAAGTAAAAAAAAATGGTCTGTCTGGGGAGAACGACTCAAAAGCGCCTTTAATGCAATGTTTTTATTCCGTTTTATTCTTATTTTTCTCGTTTCGCCAGCTAAATGAACTATGAGCGTTAAGTGTGATACAGAATGAGCTGTTGCCTTTGGAAACAGACAGTGGCTTGTTGTCTAATTAGTGAAGAACCTCTTGTCGTCTCCTGTGTCTAAACTGCTCAATTAAACATGTAACCAGTGCAACAACAACACAGCACAAAACTTACAATTCCTTGAAATACACTCTTGGCAGAAGCGAAATGGGTCTTTTGGAAGACGTTGTAAGATGAGATCAATAACCTTAAAGATCATCAAGGGAAACGCATTGTTGCATATCTCAACATCAGAAATGGCCTATGGGCTCCAGCACCTGTGAAAATGCGGTGTCTGGAGCGCACTTCAAGCACAAACACCTTCTCCCAGATGGGCTCTATAAGCGGGCTTTGGATCTGAGGCTGTAGATTTAGGCATTTAAATGGTGCCGACGCCTTATCGTCTGCCTTTGTGCTTTCCACCACTTGTACATGATTTGAATTTTATATCCTTACTTCAATGAGCTCAGCACCCAGTTTGGCCTCTTCCCTCATCACCTGTAGACAGACACAGTTTTCTGCCTAGGGACAGAGCCACAGCGAGTAGATCTGTCAGCCTAGCAGAGGGCGTAGTTAACTTGGCACTCGAAGCCTAGCGGTACAGAAACTCTGCCATTTAAAATAAAAGAAATATGAAATGCCTTTTGATGTCAGAGAGGTTCACCTTGCTCTGAACAACAGCACACGCGGGAGCAACGCGGCACAAGTCGGTTTGTTTGAGGGTAGCTGGATGCTCGGTTAGTAGAAGGCGTTCAAATCGCAAAAATATAAAGAGGGCGAGTATTTAAAGACAAATCCAAGCACCCAACAAAATTATTAAGGAGAAAGTAAAGAACCAAAGCTTTCCTTGGTTCCAAACAGAAGTTATCTTTCGACTTTGGCTTTTCTAATAAAGTTTGCTTTATGGGACAAGACAAGTGTAATCCGAATGGAATGAAGTTGTCTCCATGAACAGTCTCTCTGTCATTACAGAGCTTAAGGGGTTTGGCTCCATCTGTCAAGTCTGTCATTTCTGTTATTGTGAAGAAATTGATTTTTATATTGTTTCACTGCCCTGAAATTCAGATCACTTATAGGAAGAACACAAAAACACACACTAACACAGACACTCTCATGCACAGATGCACACAGCTTGGCTGTCTGAAAGAATCTCGCCCCGCGATTCTGTGCACCCGCGGTGACATACAAGGAATTGTCAGAACAGGGAGACAAGTTTTCAGAACAAATTATAGTGATTCTTCTGAAGATTAGAATAGACCTTACATCCAGAGATCTAGACCCTAATATGAGTATGACCCACAACACCAGTTTAAACTGTATAAGTACCTTGGATATAAAAGCTTAATGCACAATGACTTCAAACAGAGCTTAAGTATCTCTTTTCACAACTGAAAATAAAGTGAGCATAAAAGAAAAAAATATTCCCAGAAAAGTATTGCTTATTTGATCCTTGTGTTTAACAAGAAAAAAGTTGAACATGAAACAGGAGATCTTAAGGCTAGAGAACATTCTATCCTTCAGCATTCACTTGGACAAGCTTGTGATGTTGAGCTCAGTCAGTCAAGTGTAATCTCACGCGAGCTTTCATAGTAGGAAAGACTGCACATATTAAAATTTGTGATCTTTTCAAATACTGAGTAGTTTTTAATCATTAAAAATGACATACTTTTAAACAGTTGTCTTTTTAAATATATTTGTAATTCATTATCATACATAAGTTCATGATAAATGACGAGAGCTTCACATTTAAAACATTGAATTTGATATTTAGTTCTTCCACCGGAATGGCAAGTAACAGAACTAATAATGCATTTCACTTTCACAAAACAAAGCAAGGTTATTAAATCGAACAGCAAAGAATGTTGGAAACAGTAGGTGTGAAGATAGAAGTGTGAGTACAGACAGTAAGTGTGAGTACAGAAGACGGCTCCTAAAGTAAGTAAATACATTTGATTGATTGATTAAACAAATCAGAACAGATTGAACAGATTTATCTGGCAGGGCAATTCTGTTCCATCATTAGGGGTGATTTTGAGGTGGTGTGAGAAGGCGACAGGGTAGAGACATGCTCTGTTCTTTGTGGCACGGGAGACACGATTAGAGGCCTTTATCCTTCTTCTGGCTAGAACAAGACCTCAATCTTGCGGTATCTCCACTTTAATCAAATCCCTGCTTTTTTCCCTGCCACAAAACTGTCACTGGCAGAAAATAAGCCCTCCCTCATCAAAGAGGGTCTTCAATTGATTTCCAGACTAGGAGAGAATTTATTCAGAAAGTTGGAGGCAAAGAGGCGATAGGAAAAAAAAATCACCTGCATCACACATCAGCCAAATTACTTCTGACTTTTAATTTATTTCTGCAGGAAATGGAAAGCTACATCCTAACCACAGTCAATAGGGGAGCCGGGGAGAGGGGTGTAATCAGGCCGCGATCCGACTCCTCCACCTCGTCCCTGTCAGTTTTAATAGGCTCTCCAAGAACACAATCTGCTCCCTACAACGCACTCCCACATCCCCTACAAACAGGACCCTCTACCCACTGGACGCAGTCAATGTCCTTCTTAATGACAACTGATCATCCCCAATGACACACCATGTTCCAAACATTTCCAGTTTCTCTGGGAAGCATAAAATACAGGTGACATGAAGCGTGTATACTATACTGAACACTGGTCCAGAAGCATTTCCAGTTAACTTCTTATTTGTTTACCATTTGATTCAGTCATACATTTTCTTTTGGTTGAATTTGGTTTAAAACTAAAACAGGAAGTTGTTTGGACCAGCATTGTTTACATTTTCTGAAGATGTCTACATTAGCAACATTAGCATTAGCAGCAAATGGTCTGATATTTGTTTGCTAACATATAGTACAGTCTCCTGCCAATATCTACATGAGCTATTTTCTTTAAAATCCCCATGTTGGTGAAAACCAACAACCAAAGCAATAATATCAAGGTCATAAATGATTGGCGGCCCTTACGCATATGCCCGAGACTCCCAATCTCACGAAGTCGTGTATTTGTATGGATATGCTGTCAGTGTAGTTCAGAAAAAATTGTCTCATAGATGGAAAATCTAAAAGTTTCCATCATCTGAAAATTCAGAATGATCACTCAAATTGAGAATGAGATGAAGAAGAAGGGGGAGGAGTGTAGGAAAAAAATGTATGAGCTGCTCTTTTCATTTCATTTGAGCAAGAAACGGAGCGATGCTTTTGATGGTATAGCCGCTGGGTGCAGAGCTGAATGGAAATGGATTTGTGGAGTGTCCCTGACTCACAGATCAGGTTTTATCTTTGTGCAGTTTGCTATCCTCCAGACTAATGAACCGTCTTTGAGAGGAGATTAAATGGCAGGAAAAAAACAATCACAGCCCCTGGTCACTTCCATTCTGCCTCTGCTTTTGGCATATCACAAACCCTCTTAGTGTCACATTGGACTGCCTGCTGTCTAAATGCTGGCCGTGTTCAGTCTACCACTACTGTGACACAAACGATCAGAAATACTCTCCTAGAGTAAAATGGGTTTTGTAGGCTGAACGTTTTACTCTGCACGTCTTTGACTCTTTTCTCAGCACTTTACATGCAAATGGATATAGACGGAGGAAGTGAAGCAATCGGATTGTTATCGCCTTCCTTCGGTGTGTTTTTGCCATCCCTGTTCCTGGTTGACATCTTCTTTGTGACGGGTCTGTGTTGAGCGTTTGAGCTGAAATCGTGGGGTTATGTGGGTGGGTGATGCGGTGGAGAGCTTCTGCTTTGGTCTACGCGTTTGCCCCTGACAGATGCGCCCAGGGGAGATCTGCTGATGTCCGGGAGCACTCACCTGTCAGAGAGTTTGCAAGCGGCCTGTTGCCTTGGATACTAAAGTGCCCCAAACAGATGTGGTGAATGAAAGGTGAACAGGTAAACAAAACGCTGGACTTTTTTATTCACCTGCCTGGTATTTTCACATTCGTACTTCACATACACTCCCCTGTGCCCGAGCACAGCTCATGAGCCACTGAAAATGATTGTGTGCTATTAATAGTGAATGAGAGATGAGGCCAGCCATCAGTTCTGAGGTAATAAGTGTTTCACCATAGCACCGGCATGGCTTAGGCAGCAGAAGTCGAGGAGATCTTTGTTTTACTTCAGTAAAAGTTTTAGGAGCACCCTGAATTTTCCTCTCCATTTATTTTTTTATTTACTGTATGTATTTTTCAACCTGACTAAGAGGATAATAAGTGGAGGTCTTAAGATAGCACGTCAGTGTCAGAGCGCTGGAGGAAAGTCAAGAGTTTATTTACCTGGTAAGGCTTGAAATTGATTTTTTATTTATTTACCTTTTTCGTGCTGGCAAATTGGAACTTAGAAAAGCCTTCACCAATAAATGCAGTGAGGAATTCAAGTGGCTGACATCAGCTATTACTAAACCAAGCCTATGAACGACTGTAGCAAGCTAATAAAGCTAAAACCAGACAAAACACAATGCATACCACACAGAAGGCCCATCACATGCTCATCTCTCTGTTTAAAGGGTTTTTCTTGGGGGTAATAACCACTTAAACCAAGATTCTTCTGAAATCTCAAATGACCAGAGAGCGATTTATTTTATTTTCACAGAGACTGTGGGATACGGCGTGACTTTATAAAAACGTAGCTTAAACGTGACATGAATATAGTGCTCATAAATGGCTGTTGTGATAGTTTTACCTGAAACGAGTGGAGGCTTGGACTCAGAAATGGTATTTGTTTACATAATGCACAAACAGATTACTTTGCTTGAACCATGACCTTCGGAGAAGAGTTTCACGGTGTACTGGTGCTACAGTAGCATCGCGATGCTAAAACTTCGGAAAACCGACAATGCCAGTCTATTTTTAAAACAGTAGTTTTGTAGTACTGCAAGTAATGTTGCATATGCGCATTGACGTTCATTTGAACTCTAACATCTGACTTTTTGCGGTGTTTCTCTTCTAAATGAATTTGTTTTGAACAACTCGAACGAGATAATGATTCAGTGAGTCATTCATCAAGACACTTACTAGATTCTTTTGAACGTTTGAACAAATCTGTTAAATGATTCACTGACTTGGTAAAAATTGCCACCACCTACTGGCATTTTAGTTTCATGTTTAAAAGCAAGCATATTAACATATCACTTTTTCAAACATTGATGTATAAATTAAATTTGTTGCACATTTGAATTAGTTCCCATGTGAAAAATGTTCTAGTGTACTTTAGTATTTAATATAGTAAACATTACTAAAATGTAAAGTATACTACAGTAACTTCTACCATTTATCCAATCACTATAGTTAACAGTACAACATATGGTAGTGTACATCAAATAAGTGTGGTATTGCAGTATAATAAAGTTTACTATAGTAAATAAAAAATGTTTTCATCACACCGTGACAACGCTACTACCCATAATGTTGCTTTTGCTGACATCATCTCCTGGTCATGAAGTCTGCTGCATTAGCTATTTGGTAATTCTCCCAGCCCCTGAGATCAAGGTTTAAAGTCTGCTTCTGGCACATTGCCAGGTTCAAAGGGCATTTTTGAAGAGGTTTGGCATACTTAAGAGACAAAATGAGATTGGTCTGGGCTTGCTCTAAGGCAGTTGTCAGCCCTGTTAGGCACTTCCTCAGTGGGGGGAATTAGAATATTTGACTCTGGAGGTGCCGGTGTCTGTCTCATTAAGGCAGTCTGATCACTGAAGACAGGCAAGTCTAGTCACTTTTCATCTCCGTCTGTCTCTAACAATAAAGCCTAAATATTTAAGCGCATTACCTGGGCTCGCTGTCGGGCTTCGTTGGCCTAATGCGAACACGAGGGAGGTGACATCGAAACTGACTTCCTGTGACACACGATGTACACAAATTTGTTCGAAGCGCCGCACCTTGATGGAAAATTTACAAAATATCAGTGAGTTATGACTGGGGGAACATGTGTTGTCATTACAGTGTGTCCTTGATTGAGCGAAGATGCTCGAGAAGATACAAATCAATTCTATTTCAGACAAAGCCTCTCTGTGCCACTTGTTTATGAGCCAGTGAACCTCAGTTTCACAGCATCTCCGAGTGCTGTTTTCATCATTGCCTTTATTTTACGAGGAAGTGTCCAGGTTAATTCCCCCGTCTACCCTTCTCTTCTCCAGCCCTGTGAGATCATTTTTTTGCAGCATTAGGTGCTGTGAACCCTTGACTTCAATTTCCTCTCCGTGGCAGAGTGAGATCAGGAGACTACTTCAAAGCTGGGTACCTTCCTCCAGCACTAGCTCATACGGTGGCGTTAAAAGCCAGGGCGCCTTAGAGGGCCACCGTGGACTCGGTCTGCACCCTCCGCTCTGAAGTCTTTGCAGCTCACACTTTATATGCTGAAGAGCTTTTAACCTTCTTTTTCATGCCAGACGCCTCAGCATTTCAAATGGTTCATTCATTCTGAATGCAATGATCAACTCATTTCACCCTAAAGGCCTTGGTGAGAAATGGCACTCGTTTTGTATTTCAAAATCCCAGGCAGTTGGAACACAGGGGTTTACGTTTTGTCCTGGAAAAAAGCCTCTTGTTGCACAAGTGCTTTCTCTATCTCTATCTCTCTTTTTTGCACGTGCCTGCACACACACACACACACACACACACACACACACACACACACACACACACACACACACACACACACACACACACACACACACATTCCATTGACCAGCAGCCATTAGGCACCAACCTGGCGCTCTGTGTTCATTGAAGCTGCACTAATGCATCAAACACATCTGTAATTTATTGTAATTAACACCATCTCATTTGGATAAGTAATGACACAGCGACTTTTGATGAATGACGATTACCCATTTGGTGAATCATTTCAAAAGAACAGGTGTTGATTATTTATATATTTAGTAAAGAGTCGGTCATCAAAATTCAGAAATCATCTGCCAGTGCCTCAGCGAGTGAAGACTGTTAATTGCTATCTGGTCTCATTATTTGAAATGTACCCGAGGAGTCAAACATGTTTTGGAATGTATTTACATGTTTTGCTTTTACTTTTTACAAAATGGTCAAAAATTGTCAAAAGTTTAGGTTTTACTATATTAAAATGTTTCCAATGATGTCTCTGAAAGTGTAAGATTTTTTTGACAAAACTAAGCTGTGCCAACATATTTAATTTCTTCATTACAAAACTAAAGTTTCATTTCAAAATGTTTTCAAAATGGAGGTCTTTTTGAACTGAAGATAAGAGCCGGGCATAAATCCCGCAATACTATTTAAAAAAACATCTTCATGATACCTGAAGAAGCTGGTAGGGGAAATGCCAAAACTACATTTTCTCTGGGCAAAGCATAGCTACTTTAAAGATCCTAAGTTTGCATTTATTAAAGATATGTTTCAGTCATAACATAATTATCATAGTTTAACTTTGTCTTGAGTTTTTTTGCAGACATTTAACAGCTCACAATGTTTCACGACATTATTGTTCTGGCCCAGTTTTTCTGTAGCCTCATCATAATGGCATCCCTGTACAAAACCAGTTCATGTTATCTTCACAGGTTTCCAGATAAAGCTTTAGTTATAGACGGTTTCAAAGCAACAACATAAACAAACGTTACTGCGCATGCACCCTTTTGTGGCCCAAACTGAACTTCCGGTACACATCCACAAAGAACAGAGTGCCTCCAGATTATTTCTGATAACAAACAAAAGAAAAAACAAGTGAATGGGTTACCTGTAGAAGAACCATTACTTGGCTAAACTTAAATGCAACAAATTAACACAACCTATTCAACAAATTATTTATTTAATAAAATTAATATACAATAAAATTCAACAAACTGCTGATTTAATAGTTATTATAGAATAAAATATGAATATACATGAATATTATTGTTAATTAAATAAAGTGTAAATAGTTATATTATTAGCCACTAGCCAGACTGATCAACAAACACAGACTGAAAGTTAACTTTGGGTCATGTGGTGCATCCGATGAAACCGTTTTTAGGCTGCATCAGCAATGTAACTCAATGCAATGCTCTTAAGTATAGCCTACAGAGGTCAATTTCTGAAACAGAAATCGTACAACCCTGTTTAGATTTACAAGAAAAACCTGTTATTAAGCAGTAAGTATATAAATGAGAAGCATAAAACAACACACAAGCTAATGAGGCTAACAAGAAACAGGCAAACAGGAGCAAAACAAAACTTGAAACTAAAAGTTTACATAATAAAAGTGCACAGATAAACAGACATGTGACAAGGCCAGAGCAGTCGACATGTTTCAACCAGTCTGTAGTGTCTAATGCTTGTCTATGCAGTGATCTTCAGAGAGCGGCAGCATTTAAAATCATTTCACATGCTATTTCCATTATTGGATTCACTTTAGGCACAGTGTGAGGAAGATAATGTCAAAAAAAATTCTGCACAATCCACTACACCAAGATTCTTCTTTTCAAAAAAACATTTTGTTTTCTCAACATCTTTGTTTACAATGTCTTTCTCTTTAGTTTTTCCTACAGTGCACCTGTACCTATTCATACAGTGGAACACTTGAGAATGATGCAAGGCTGTTTAGAGATCTGTCAAGGTCTTTCCGGATTCTGCAGTTGTGTAAGTACCAAGCTTTTTCCCTCACCTCCTCATAAATAGAAAGAGGCAACAATCGACTTGCAGGTATCCACCATGAAGAGGAGGCAGATGGCAAGCCCAGCTGTTCCCAGGTTTTGGAGTCAGGCAGGATCCTGACTCATTCTCCCCAGGGACCCGCCAGCTTCTGTGGGGAATTTACAGAGAAGCTGTGTGTATTGGCGGCCTCTCCTGCTTTACTGGTCCTGGGGCAAACACCTCTCTCTCTCTCTCTCTCTCTCTCTCTACTGCTCGGTTCTAAGTGTGTATGTGTTTGTAGTATGTACAGCAGGCACTTAAATATATATATTTTTTCACTTTCTCTTCTAAACTGAGCTCAAATACTCTTTTGTTAAACCATGAGGCTACAATGATGCTATAGCTCGACCTGTAACTCAACTGGTAAAGCATGATGCAAGAAATGCCATGCTCATGGGTTTGATTCCAGGAAATATGGATATAAAAAAACTATTAAATTAGAAATACATTTTAAATATTAGGAATAAATATAAATTAAAAATACAAATTGCAAAATGTTAAATAAAATAATAATACATTACATCAATATAAAAATATGATTGTATTATTCCTATATGCATAGTCGCTTTGAATAAATGCTTCTGCCAAATATAAAATTGAAAAATGTAAATGACTGGCTCCCTAAAAGTCTGCAATAGTGTACTACGTGTACTTGCCAGAAAAGAATTACAGTAATGCTGCATAAAACAACACAACTTTCAGTGCAAAGTAAAGTTCAGAAGCTTTTTTGTAATCGCTTTGCCAATGGTTTATTGACCTCAACTGAACATACTACTTAAAACCCAAGCACATCTTTTAGTTTACTTACTATAATGGAGTGACTTATGAATATCATAAACGCATTTGATAGCTGCACCTCAGTTCTGCTGTTTGTAATCACAGTAAAAGGTCTTTGGCTCGACCGCGTCTAGACTCCAAACGTCAAAGCAAAATGCAGTTCAACTTTTCTCAGTATAAGCTTTCTCTCCTGTCGGTCTGTGTCAGTCAGAAAGATCCTACGCGTTCACCAATCAATACAGAGCAACACTGATTCTTTGAGGGAAATTCATTTGGTCATGTTTAAGATGCTATTAAGTTATATTAAAGCTGAGAGTTCTGATGTTTGAAAGAAAACATTTATCAAACTGCTTAGCTTAACAGGGGAAAATCTCCCTGGGTCCCAGAGGTAAACAGAGGAGAAGAGAGAAAGCCACAGATCAATCACAGTTTATGAATTAAAAGTCAATAGCCTCCCACCACATAAAAACAAAAGGTGGATGTACATCTATAAGTGACATTAGGTGGAACCTGGAGTCAGCAGGTGTGACAAAGGTAATGTCATATGTTTCCTACAATACAATTTCCAGGATGTAATATTGGGAGCTGTATGATAAACCTAAAAAGTAATTAAAGACAGTGGGATGCATTCAAAACATTATTACAATGGCACATCATAACACCTCTGGTGGTACAGTAAAATGGGGTTGCCATTCTGGCTTGCCTCTGGGAGTTTGTACTAGGGTTGTCACGACACCATACGACATTATACCAGCTGAAGTATCACAATACCAAGTAGTATCACAGTGCTGTTCCATGTTTATTATTCAAAATTTACTAAATACACAGATCTAGATGAAAACATTTTGCATTACTGTAAACTGTATTATACTGTAATATATTACAGTTTTACCACACTTATTTAATCTACACTACAATATTTTGTAGCAAAAACTATATATACATAGTATATTGATTTACAATGGTAATGTGTGAACATTTTCAAATATTTTATTTATACAGCAATGTTTATAAAGGGACATGTTAGGCTTGATTTAAATGTGAAACTAAAGCGGCCATTCAGGGAATCATTTAACCGATTCATTTAGGAGAGAAAGGCTGCACAGATGTGCAGAATGTTCAAATGAAGTTAACGCGCATATGCAACATTACTTACAGTACTACCGTTTAAAATTAGCTCTGCGTCGTTGGTATTTTGAAGCTCTAGCATCGCAATGCTACCATAGCAACGATACACTGTGCAACCCTAGTTTGTACCTCAGGGTTTTTGCTGATTAATGTACGTGATTTAAAATATAATGCCACACATTCACCTGTCACTGAAGATGGCCAAGTGTCAAGAGGTAAGAAAGATGGCAGTGCCATGCCTATGAGTCATGTGATTTAGTACTTCAGGGAAAAAAAACTGCTTTGGGCATATATACTGTATGCAACTTATTTCCCTTTGGGACACACAATTCAGAAGACTATGGTTGGGTGACAACACAAGCCTAATTTTGCATCCTTTATATGGGCCTGTCTGTTTCCTGATGAATCTCTCAACACAACTCGCTCAGATTGCCTCATCTATCAAAGCATTCACGTATAGCAGTGTACATCCACACAAAAGGTGAGTCACGTTCTGTGAAGTCTTTGAAATACATAACAATCTGTGAATAGTGAGCATTTTACTTTACACTTATCCTGATAACAAATAACCTGTTTACTGGTATAATTTAATGGACTAACATTAGGTAATAGCATGGTGCTGGCAAATGAGAGTAAATATGGGTGGCCTTGGCTTATTCAAACAGTCATATATATTATGTGTACAGGAAAGCTAGATAATTAAACAGCTAAACACATATATTCCGAGCTGACTGTGCCGTTACTTTGATGAAATATTAACCCAAATGAGAAAAAAATTGCAGAGAAGCTATGAGCATGGTTGGAAGTCCCCCAGAGGAATGTCTTTGGAGGATTTATGCCTCAGCTTTAAAGCAACACTGGTCACAGAACAGAGAAGCAGGGTCGTCTGGCACAGGTTTAATCATTATGAAATCAGAGCACCTCTTCTGAACAGATTAAAGTCAAACTATCCACTTTGCACCACTGTCATACTTAAGGGAAAAAAGAGATGCCAGACCCTGTTTGAAGTCTTAATGGGTGAAGCTCCTGATGAAATCAATGTCAGATGAGTAGTTTACTATTAAGATAATCTTAAAAACTCCTTTAATGGAGTTTAATCAGCCCTTCGCGCTGTCAGCATAACTGCTTCTCTAAGCAGAAATTACTACAGAGCCTCAGGCATGCCATTATATGAAATGCTATGATTAAATTTACTTTACAGAATTTTACATTGCAGCAGTACGTGTTGATCTTGTTCGTGTTGACGTATTCCCGCCCAGTAACTTCAGCAGGCTTATTTTCCTCAACTGTGGATGTAGATGTGCATTATAGCTGCAGGCGGTTATAGATAACAGATAACAAATACTCAACGAGGTTTTTCCAAGTACTTAAGGTTTTATATTTTACAGCACTTATATTTACATTTTGGCACATTTTTAAATATGCACCTTTTTCCATTTTGTTTTTTTGCCTTATCATATTCAATAACAGTAATATATTCTAGATGACTTCGGTGTTTTATAACAATGCATCACATCAGCTCATTATTATACTCTTCAACAAGCAGCTGAAGTCAGTCAGGATTTAACATGTTCAACTAAAATAAAAAAAGGTTGAAAAAGAGGGACAGTTTTTAGCAGGCTCACACTATTCATACAGGGCTTTACTCTTTTCAGAACTCAGAGGGGACAGTAGTATTGTTTACTACAATAAACAAAACCACTGTCACATTATCAAATTCTACATTATTCTAGGCAAACTGGTCTGTGACAGCATCTTTCCGCTCTAAGTGTGCCCATTAATGCTTACACCACAGGGAGATAAGCCATCCAATGGTGACCCATATGGTTCTGAAACAAGGGTACGACATTGGCACCTTGGCACAGGTTACTCGTTTGATTGTTCTTATTTCATTCAAAAAATATATAGGATCTCTCTGAATCTACGACGAACTAATACAGCTGAGACCATTTTACATTTTTATTTCATCAGGATTTCTAGATGTATTGTGGCCATTCCAGTCCAGTGTCTGTTGACTCAAAATCAAACCTCACGAGTGACAAAGTCATCCAACAGCAATGTGAAAGCATGACAAGACACATGAAAACTGTGATTAAAATCGAGGTTATCACATAATTATTATTTTAACTTTTCCTAAATACATGTACAAATATTAGTGTTGTATTGCCTAAAAGTGAAAGTAAACATTTTTTCTTTGCACTATTGGAGGTCTGATGCATCTTTCCTTTTTTGACTTGTTTCTCCAGTTTTCATTTTCTGGAAATAAATACAAATAGAAACAATATTTTAGTTTGAAATATGAGAGAAATATTGTTAGTAGTTCACAGAATGAAATAAATTCTTTGAAATGGTCTCTTAATTTTTTCCACAGCTTTATATTTACATTTACATTTATTCATTTGGCAGACGCTTTTATCCAAATCGACTTACAATTGTCGGAAACCGTATATACGACTACAACTAGATCTTTCAAGGTCACTCCAGGTTCATCACCTCTCCATTAGATCTTCAGATAAGCTTCACGCTTCCAAGATGTGTTGGATCCTTCTATGGTACTGTCTGTCCCTTCATTTAAAGAGCTTTGTTATCGCTTATACAGTACCTTCAAAACACTTTCACTACAACCAATTTAATCCCTATATTTGTTTCTCATATTTATGTTTATCTTATTTCTGTCTTTCTCTCCTTTTCTTTAACACACATAAGCACCTGCCAATAGTGAGGCCTTCAAAAGCAAGGTTTTTCAAGATTTCTCCTTGAGAACAGGTCAGATGAAGTGCTCCACTCTGAATGAAAATGAATCTTTGCCACCAGAGAAAAGATTAAAGTGGCACTTAGACGAAAGACATTTCTCCACTGGGCAACATAATAAACCTCCTCATACAAAACAACAGTGAGGAGAAGAGCATGTGGCCAATTGAGACCTCTTCTAAATCTTTACTCAACTCAAAAGGCCCAAACAAAACATAGCATGTTACAGGTACATTTGTTTAGTAACAGGTTACATCAAGATGTGCCTGTCTAAGCACTTGTAAAAGGAGAGCAACATGGGTGGGGAAATGTGTTAAAGATCTCTTTTGATATTGCAAGTAAGCCAAGATGGTCCTAGTCAGACAGCAGCACACTGCACAATAAATGCAAGATCATCCTTCTGTGAACTTTGTATTACAGACAATGGAAACAAAAAAATCTAAAAATACAAATTGCTATATATTTGATATATATATATATATTTATTTAAAACTAGAAATCATGTATTCTAAGCTGTAATATATCAGTCTATGTAACTTCTGCGAGTATAAGAGCATGCAAGATTTTATAGAAAAAAAATGACATTTTGATGTTTAAAAGTTCAATTGATTTGCACAACGATGATGCTTCAACGCTTTACAATAACAATGCATTTGATTAACCAACACAATCTTATGGGATAACTTCTCATCCATATCTATTTTACGAGATGGCTATTTTGTATGAATTTGTATGATCTTATTCGATCTGCATTCTTGCCAGTAAATGGTAGACAAAAAAACTATATTGCTCTTTGTTACTTTATTCTAGCTAATGCATTTAACAAAGTTGACAAATAAAACCAATAAACAAATAAACAAATAAAACCTTACTGTAAACTATTACCTCTTTATCTAACAATGATTAAAATTAATCTAATTTATTGAGAAATAAATAATTTATTGAGATTGTGTGACTATGTTTAATTTAAAATACATAATTCCTCAACCTCTTGATTTACTCTGCACACTATTGACGGCCAACACTTTGTCCTAAATAAAAAATGCCAACCAATAATGCCTACATAAGAGATATATGACCACAATAACGATTAAATTTATTAGACCAGCGACTTATCAGATACACATCAAGGGTTGATTACGTATTGTCACGACAACTAGAAGCACGACA
Source organism: Oreonectes daqikongensis (assembly GCA_026939265.1). Lineage (NCBI taxonomy): Eukaryota > Metazoa > Chordata > Actinopteri > Cypriniformes > Nemacheilidae > Oreonectes > Oreonectes daqikongensis. Next base: position 2,641,914 of record JAOTQM010000343.1, on the reverse strand, counting down.
ACGTTAAGCAGTTCAGTCCTTTGTGAAAGCCGCTCGTTCATGTTGCCAGGGCCGTCGTTGCTTTCAAGAGGTGCAGGAAATGATCACACATCCACACCTCAACAGAGCTGCAAATCATTACCGCTACGGCAATGCACGCATATTCACGTGAGTGGATGTTATCCATGCCGTCTTTCAGTCCTGCTTTAAACACCGAAGACAGATTTCACACAGAAAATGATGGACGGGTTTTGGTCGCGTGCCGTGGATGAGGGCCCAAGCAGGGATTCTGGAACGGCTGTGAAGGTCAGGTCTCCTGACAATCTCCACGTTGGCCTTTAGCCACACCTCCGACACGAATCTCCATTCATCAGTTTAACCTGTTCCCCGGCTGCACGCCAGCTCGGTGCAGATCAATCAGCTCGCATTGTAATTTCATCAGGCTTGCCTCCACCCCGCCTCCACCATATGTAGGTCCACCCATTCATCATCAAGGGTATTAAGCGTGGGTATTTAAAAACACTTTTGAAAATGCATCGACTGCTCTCCACAAGGGGGTAGTGCAATGGAGCAGTCAAAGGATTTGTAATGACAGTGAGTAATCATTCGTCACTAAAGTTTGATTGCACGCTCAGCAATCTCCTCTTCCCCTGCTCACTTTTTCATGATTTTCACAAATGTCTCCTCGCAGGATTTTTTTGTGAATGTAAAGTACAGCAATTATCTACAACAGACGCAGTGTTTTCAAACGCAGCATTTGAACTGCATTCGAGGAGGAGGTGGAATCCCTGGGTTCTAAAATGCTCCGCTTTATCTTTTGAGTAAAACCATTTTTTTCTAGGAACAGTGTCACATTCCATGTCAACGTCCCAGTATTCATCATCCTGCCACTGACAGTCTTTGCAAGGATAATTGCATTATTTTACCCCCCTACGTGAAGAATGTGTTTTCATTTTGAGAGGAATTATGCTGATTTTGTTGTCCCTTTGTTTTGCTCGCTTCAGGTCCCCTTCCCCCGTCGCGTGAAGCATGGCTTGTCGGCATGCTTACCAATGACAAATGGGGGACGGTGCCGGGGTCTTTGGGGAGAGGAAGAGGAATCAGGTGCACAGCGGCTGGGATGAGGCTCCAGTTCTGCTAAACCCAGGGGCCACCGGCAGAGGAAGAGAGAAGCAGTCCGGGCTACAAATTAATACGTTCACGTGGGAGACAAAAATGGTCGCGCTATTTTTCCTGCCTGCCGTTGCATCGCGACGCACAATCCCCACTGCACCCTGCGTGCTGTATGTTGGAGGATCATTCCAAATGCAAAAAGCGGAATATCTCTTACAGAATATTCCAGTGTGATGTAGACTTCCTACTGAGATGTGACGGAAGGATTTTAAACACATTTTAAAATTCAACATAATTATTGAAAAAATCACATATGATATAAAAAGGATATTAAACAAACTGCTCCTCTTCTCAAACCAATTGGATTCAGAAGTGGACTTTAATGGGTAAAGATGCATGCAAGCCAAAAAAATAACAGAATACATTTTGGACTACTCTGATTTTCAGAGTAAGAAAATCAATCAATTATGCTGAAGTTCTGTATCCATCCTGACTAACAGTCAATTTAACCAAAGCTCAAGAACACTATGTTTGCAAAGCTAACCATAAAACATGGCAAGAGAAGTATGACAGTATGTTAAACTAGTCAAAATATCATTGAATGAGCATTTCATATTAAACATAAACGACTCTTGCTTACAGCTTGTTTAAGAATAACGCACAACAGAAACAAATTACAGCTGTAACACAAAACGAAGAGCAACAGGAAAATTGCATCTCTTTTTCTTAATAAATGCAAAAATTACTTGATCATTTCCACACGGAGTGGCCATTTATTTGCAGCTATAATAAACTTAAATAAATTCTCACCTAGGAGTATGATATTCTATCATTGGGGAAACCGTGTCTGAAATAGGTGCAAGATTAACGTTGTTGTTTTGGGCCTGAGATGTAAAATTGCTTTTCATTGAGCAGCAGGATTTTGTATTGACACACATTATTTTCCCCTCCGCCTCCTTACCCTTGTAAAATTACACAGAATTTGTCCTCCATGGTGCAGCATTGAATTAAATAATAAAAACGTTACTTTCAATGAGTATTTATTTTGGGTCATTGCAAATTTAATTTTTAAATCGACTGACACAGCAAGATCGTAACAGCGCACGGCACTCCCTGGAGGTTTTTCGATTCGTGAGGATAAAGTCTGATGTAGTTTAAGCTGTTTATATGTCTAAAAGTGTCTGGAAAGTGAGTTACAACAGCACAGATTGGCAGTGAATCAGTCGATTACTGTTTGTCTTCGGCTGCATTTGCAGGGTTGAATTCATCAAGCAAATTTGCATCTGCCATAAGCGTTCGAGCTGTTCTATTTTAACCCATTCTTAAACTCTAAAGCAGAATAACACAGCTTCTCTCCTTACATCGAGATGATTCACCATGTAAATACACATCTCCAGTCTCAACTGATCTAGCCACACTGAACTTCAGACGATAGAGATAGAGACTGGGAATAAGATCCCTGAAGCAAGACTTTGAAAATGTCCTTTTAAAAAATAAGAGCCACAGGGAGGGAAAGTCACTTGGTCTATGTGGTCACTCGTGGCCCGTAAATTGTTAGCCACTAGCAAGAGCTCGTCTGGGAACTCCACTATGAAAACTCCACTCAAACTCACTCAGGATTGAAAATGAAAAAAAAATACTAGGGCTTTCCAAATTTTATAATCTTACTCCCAAAAGATTGCTGAATAAATCGCCAACATTACTTTTATATACTATTTCTTTACTATGAAATCTCAAGAGACATTTATAGCAGTTCACAACAAACATTTGTTTTTTTCAACAGCAGTAGGTGTTCCATAAACATGAAATTCATGTAAGCATGATATCTGTAAAATGATATTCCCATAAAAATCCTAAATTAGATTAATTCTAGCACAATATCTACGCTGTTGCCACACAACAAAACACATGTAAAGGGACAGTTCACCCAAACATGAAAATTCTGTCTTCATTTACTCACCCTGAAGTTGTTCCAAACCTGTATACATTTCTTTGTTCTGATGAACACAGCGAAAGATATTTGGAAGAATGCTTGTAACCAAACAATTATTGGCTACCATTGACTACCATAGTAGGAACAATTGCTTTATACATTTGTTTGTTCTGTTGAACACAAAAGAAGATATTATGAAGAATGTAGGAAAGCAAAATGTTCTGGGGCACTTTTGACTACTATTGTCATTTTTCCTACTATGGTAGTCAATAGTGGCCAAGAACTGTTTGGTTACAAGCTTTCATCCAAATATCTTTCTCTGTGTTCATCAGAACAAAGAAATGTATACAGATTTTAAACAACTGAAGGGTGAGTAAATGAAGACAGAATTTTCATTTTTTTGTGAACTGCCTCTATAATATAATTTATGTGCATTTTGAGACGAAACAATAGCACTAATCTAAGACAGGTCTGTGCAAGCTGTTTTCAAACTAGAATAGTTTTAAGTCCTGTGCAGGAAACCACCACTACATGAATAAATGTGAATAAACATGAATAAATAAAAGTGAAAATTGTCTTGTTTATTTAGAAATAATCATTATTTAGAATTTATTGGTGCACCTCACCAAAAATGTAACAATGGGTCATCCCAACGCGGACCCTACGCGTACCGCAAGCGCTGTGATTGGTCTGCTTGTACCCCCTCCTTCACTTCCAAAAACTCACCGATAGTGTCAGGTTTACTCATATGCATTTACGAATGAATTATTGAAATAAATTCTGTGTTATTCTGTATTTAACAACTCAAGCTGCAAAAGTGACTGTTTACTTGCCGCGATCACTGCTAAATGCTTTAGACAGCTTACACAGCGTACTGCTTCTTCTTCGGCTCAAGCAACATGCCTATGGACACTGATGCCTAGTGGCCATTGCCGCACAAGTATAAAGGAAAACTGGCGCATTGCCTTCGGCGTAGAGGCTACAACATAGGTCCTACGCAGGACCATCAAATGGCCTTAACTGTGTCTGAGCAACTTGCCTAATGAAATGAGTCTAATGCTGATGTCCAGAATTAAATTTGATATTCTGCTGAATGTATAGTTTGTCAAGAATTAAGCTCAACATACACTGCACATGGTTTACAAACTAACAATGTACCAAAAAGCCTACCAGTTGCCTTGGCAACCATTCCCTGTACAATTATACAAAATATATTCACATGCATTCTGTGTCGATAGGGGACAGTTACTTTGTAACATTAAACTTTAACATAAATATAAACTTATATTTTAGTATTTATAGTATATTGAAATGCTTAAGTATTACTATTACTAATATATAATATTATTATGTATTCATAATAATAATAGTTTAGTATTTAAATAAATACTATAAAATTAAAATATGTTTTAATATTTATAATTGGGTTTACATAACACCAATAGAAGTTTGTCCTCACACTGTGTTTTGTTTTTGGGTGGATTAAGTGAATTCTGCATTTACTGTATCAAAAATGTAATGTACTACACTGCACAAGGATTTTAAGCGCATAATTCAGCATAAATGCTGAACAGAGGATTGGCACTCGCAGAGCCTAATGGCTTTTAAGTATTCACATTGTCAAAGATCTTTCTGCTCCTGTTCAGACAGCACATATCTCGCTGAAGTCGCAATCTATTCTGGACCCCTCTCCATTCCATCATACAGGTCTAGTGCGAAATCGTGCTTTGTGCTCTACTCCAAACATTTATAAAGCATCCTGAAGATCTAAATATAGATGTGAATCCTCTCTTCTCCAGTTGAAAATCATGATAGCACAAACACTACCAAAGGAAACACAGAAAGGCTTTGACAGTTTGATGTGTTGGGTTTTTTTGTGCTCTGATTTAAGATAACAGCCTACCTCCCTGAGCAATGCAGATAAGACGTACAGACAGGAAACATTGGAAGGTGTCTTGATATGGTTGTAGTATGTCCATGCTGCACATATCTCCGGTGATGATTACTACAAATCTTCCTGGCAAGCGGGAACAGAAGGCTTATACATACTTCACTCCGAGTCAGGAGAAAGCAACATGCAGTTAGCAAAATGGTCTGTGGGAAATGAGTTTTTCTATTTTTTCTGAAATGGACACATCACATTATAATAGAGCCCACAGGAGTTAAAGATTCCTAAGCACGCTGCACTTTTCTTTCGTTTGTCACGATCGTTTGAGGATCAGTAGCTTTGCTGGGGTAAAAAGAATCCCATCTTGATCCCAAAGGGAAGTTACTGAAGTTCTTTATTTGACTTGAAACGCTATTCCCTCTGCAAACGCGAAGGGACCACACTCAGACAACACAGCTTGGGCACAATGTCACCCACATTACACAGACTTCAAACTTGAATGAATTCAAGTATGCAGTTCAACTGCTGTGGTAATAAAGACTCAATTATGATTGTTTTCTTTCAAGGCCATCTGCCTTCTGATTCCCCCTCCTGCTGCATTCATGGAAAATGCTGGGATGATCTTGTTTAGAGATGACACAAGCACCTCGGGTGGACGAAAGCGAAAATTAATAGGTTGCATATAAACATGCTGCTGATTTGAAAAAAAGCCCCTTTCCTTCAGAAATTCGGTCGCATTCACTCAAGACGAGACAATATGAAGGAACAGCTCACCTGGTGTCACGCCGTCAAAGTAATAACAATAGAAATATTGTACTCAGTATGAGATGGTCTTTTCCGAAGTCATTTCAATCTCCCCACAACATGGTGCTATTGAATAAAAGCAGCTTGACGCAACCCTTCACGCTTAAACTTGAAATTCTTGTAATGCAGTAAGAAAACTCACAGATGTTTCTTCAGTGCAGACTAAAACTACAATCAAATTGTTAATCATGTGGCTTAGGATGACCTTACAGACATGAAAAGCATCATAGGCATGCTAAATCCCAGCACTCTGCATTTGAAATGCTCAACCTTTCACTTGCTAACATTAGTCAAGGTCATATTCTAATGGCTTGATTTTTCAAGTAAGGAGTTAAGAGGAGCATGAGTCTATTATATGGTGAACCCCAGTTAACCTTCATTACAGCAATAGTGCAATCATTTCATTTGCAATTCATTCTAGGCAACAAAAAAAAAAATCTTCAAAATCAACTCAATGTCTGGACTTAACTAAAGCACTACAATGGAATTTACATATTTATATCTTTGCTCTTGAAAGTTTTTGGCAGTACGCTCATGAGTTATCATCAAATTCATTATTATGGATCTACTGGTAGTCTCAAGAGTTTCTTTTCTGGTTGGGAAAAATGATTACAGAAGGATACGTTAGCTTTTGATGAATAGCGCATTTTGTAATCTTTGATTAATGTTATGATGATCTTCCCTAAGGCTTTTCCATTGTGATTTAAACAGGAAATTACTTGCGTTCGGACAGTAAGCAGACCCAGGTGGCATGCGAATGCCCCATTTAATTTTACTTTTACAAGGTGAGGACATTGCTGTTGTGTGCTGTCGCATTGTTGAGCTCCAACACCTTCAGCGTGCTTCAGAAGCTGTCTTGATAACATCTTTTGTTCGCAGGAGTAATGCGATACAGCCATGCGCTAATCAGTGTGATTTTGACAGCTCAATTACAAAGAAAAGAAGAAGGCTGAAAAAGTTTGATATATAATTTGACCTCTTCTTAAAAGCATAACACCACTTCTTCCAAGGTCACGAATCAGGGCAGCGTGCGTCTTCATTACGACGGCATATCGTGATAACCACATTGACCTCATGTCCTTATTAAAGCAAACTGGCCTAAAATTGACGTAACTAAATGAAACTTGGGTAAATAGAAATTGATTTTCCCCCAACAGCCTCCCAGAGTGACACGAACAGAATGACTTACAAACTGTCAGCACTCCATTTAATCCAAACTGCCATGAGCCATAATGTCTACAATGAGGAAATGATATGCTGATGCATCTCTAAGGATGTAGTAATTTTTCAGCCCTTGCTTCCTCATGATTTGGCCTATGTTTGCAGGATTACTCATCTCCCCCTTCCCCCTCATTGTGTCTCAGTGGAGACAATTAAAGTGTGACAGCTCTTCATTTAACCAGGGCTGTTTTAGCTTGTAGGGATGAACACATGGCATTCTAATTATCGCCGAACGGCCCACAGACTCGTCACTGTTTTAGAGAGTCTCTGATGTGGCCTGATGTACCTGACAGCCAAGGAACGCTGGCCCTGAATTTACCAGGAATAATGCTACAAAAGATGAAAACTCAAAATAGGCCTCTGAAGATCGGAGGGATGCATGCAGGTGCGCTCATTTCCCATTCATTCGTTCTTCTTGGTTATTGTGCTTTGACATATTCCAGGAGCCTGAATGAAGAAACTCTGGAATTGTTTGCAGAACAAATGTCCTAAGAATCAAAATAAAAAGCAAACCCTTGCATTGTTCTTCTTGATTATTGATACTAACATTTCAGTACATCTCACATAAAATCTATTCCACTTGTTCTCTGCAGGGTCAGGCTTATCCCAGCACCTCTGGCCACATGCAGGATATACCCTGGACAGATGGCCAGTCCATTGCAGATCACTTAACACGTATCAACGAATCACAATTTCCTTCAAAAACGTACAAAGTTGATTCCTGGTTTGTAAACCATGATGGAAAAAAACAGGATCAAAGGCAAAAGGCACAGTGATCTAAAATGTCAAGTTCAACAAAAAGGTGCGAAGTGACTTGTAAGAGACAGGTCTTTGATTTTATTGGGTAACCTCATTTTGATTTGGGGTGTCTGCCATTCCAATTTGCTCTTGCCTAAGATTTTCCTGTTCTGTTATTGCACCAGATTAGATACACCCAAGCCTTTATCTCTTTTAACATTTACTGCTGACATTTGCTGATGTCCTGTGTCTGAAATGACTTCATAAAATATAATGGACATTTCATATCAGGGAGCTTCAGAGTGATAGCCAATCAGTAGACATAGCTAAAGCACTGAGATAAAGTGAAATGAAGAGCCCTCCCTCAAACACATAAACATGAGAATAAACGCGTGTCAGCAGTCTGAGCATTATCATACCATGATCATTTAACAGGTACAAGATGATCATTTAACAGGATCTTATGTATATTTAAAACTAGCATGTAACATACACAATAATCCAAAAATCATATTCTACATCATAACAGTAAAATGTGTTTTTACATAAGGGATAATGTACATCCAGATGGTTCACTCTAAAAACTGATGTGTTAAAAACAACACAATCTGTCCTTAACTGAACACATTACTGTGTCTTGTTAAGGACAACACATTTTGTGATACTTTTTACTCAACGGTGTCTTGTCCCTATAATTTATTTAAAACACAGTTATATTGTGTAAAACAAAGCATAGTTCACCCAAAAATGAAAGAATTGAATTACTCATCCTCAAGTTGTTCCAAATCTGTATGCATGTATTTGATCCAATAAACACAGAGAAAGCTATTTGGGAGAATGCTTGTGTCCAAACAGTTCTTGGCCACCATTGACTACCATAGTAGGAAAAAATACTTTATAAATGTCTTTGTTCTGTCAAACACAAAAGAAGATATTTTAAAGAATGTAGGAAAGCAGTTAGGGGACCATTGTAATTTATCCTATGGTAGTCAATGGTGCATGGTCAAGACGTGTTTGGTTACAAGCATTTTTCAAAATATCTTTCTGTGTTCATCAGTACAAAGACATTAATACAGATTTCGATCAACTTCAGGGTAAGTAAATGATGACAGATTTTTCATTTTTGGGTGAACGGTCCCTTTAAATGTGTTCATATTTGATCACTTTGAAATCCATCAAACCTAACGCTAAAATCTTTGTATACGCAAAACACTGTTAAATAAGCAATTTATGCCCTGAACATGCTAGAAAAGCAATTTATGGCTTAAACAGTTACTTTCCATCAGGGCAGACATTATGTGTCATTATGTGTATTGTTTATGATCAGTGTACCAGTATAGTGCAGGTAAGTGCACATACTCTGCTGATGACTGCACAAAATCATAGAACACACAGACAGAACACATGAAAGTTCAAGCTTAACTCACTGTGTTCTTAGACATCCATTTTTTTCCCATTATGCAAGAGCTCAGGTGATCATAGCTCCTTTTCTTTTCTCAGCTGTGCCCAAGGTAATCTCTCCTCATCTAGTCTTATTATCTGCTGCTTGATTGATCTGTTACTCCAGCACTCAATCCACTTAATAGATGTGTAATTTTTAAATGCCATCACAGAGACAGACAGAAAGGTGGTGAGAGGTAGATTACCTTTTATGTTTTGGGTCTTCAAGGCCTCTGACTCATTCGCATTCATCTAAAGTTAACAACAAACTTATGACTTCAAGTACTTGATTGCTTTTATTGACCTCAGTGAGGTTTTGGGAATATAATCATTTATGAATCATTTGGATCACTAGGATAATTCGGATCTAATTTATGGCACGTGCAGGATTTTGCTATATTAAATTTAACCTCTGACAACAAGCCTTCCTGAAATAGAACGTTGTGTCTCTAGATAACATTTTTGGGGAGAAATTTCTCTGAGGCAAATGATATTTCATTAAGTTTAATATCAATATGTGGTGCATAAGTTAATTTGAGTGTGGGAAACGAAACACCCAGACCTCATTTCAATTTCCAAAAAAGCCTTATTGACACTGATATTTATTCCCAAATTGTATCCCAATATGAAGACAACACTTCCGCCTCTGTAAAAGATACTTTCTACCAGAACCGTGGATGGGAGTGAAGTTCCTTAATGCTGTAGAGAGCAGACCATAAATCTCAGTCTTTTGACAGTTCTATCTGTCAGACGTTGTGATGCAGAGATGTTTCAGTGAGAAAATACCCTGTGGATGTGAACAAATCAGCGTATTACTGCACGATTAATGTAGCTGAAAATCTTTCCAGCTGTTGACTGTTAAGTGAGAAACTTGCATGTGTTGAGAATCAAATATAAGGTAATATAATGGGACACCGATGTGTACAGTATATTACCAGCTTACTTTATATAACATGCTTATATATACGTAATATAAAAAATGGCATTTCTTTCGGATATAATCAGATAAATATAATAATCCGTTTCACATTTCAATTCAAATCAAGCAGGTAATACAAACAGATTCATGACCTCAAGAAACAGACTTTCATAAAAGCTTATTGGACTCAGAATGCTGCACATTTCAAATCACTGAATGCATCTTTTCTCAACTCGCTCAGAACTACATTAAACCCACGAAATGAGTGAATTCTCTCTTGTTGCCTACGAGGCTCTTAAGAATGAAGCGTTTGCGTTTAATATTATAATTACAGCCGTTCTCACTTTTGTTTAAACCCGAGATACTTTCCTGATTCTATTGAATTTAGAGGAAAATACTGCTCTGCTGATGAAATAGTTGACTTTAGTTACCGTGATATGATTTAAATTGATAGGAAGATCATTTATTAGACATGCTGAAGTGATGAAGAGAGACCAGGGTGATGCAGGAGGAATCTTTTCTATGCGAATATGCTTTAAAATTCATAGAAACTGCTGTCAAAACCTATAATAGGTGAGCATGGAAACATCAAAAGTCCTTCCACAGAATATGACAGCGGGGTATTCAGAAATCTCTTATCACCTGGCTTGTCCATTTCACCAAAGTGGATATATTAAGCCAATCCAACACTGTCAATGAGCCCTACCTCCTCCTTAATGAAAACTATTTCAGAAGCAGCTCAATGTAGTTTGGGTTTTTAGATTAAAGAATATGTATGCACTGCGCTTTAACACTTTGACTGCTTGGTTCACATCTTTCATGCCATTCCTCACACACCTAAATGTAAGCTATACTACAAAAAACATCACGTAATCACATTTGCATTATTTATTTACTCGATTTGCCCTTTTTGCCCTTGATGGCACCACAGCAGCAGCGTGCAGTCATTGTAGACCTGATAGTCTTGTCAGTTTTTGTTGGTCGTCTCCACTCGCTCATTGTGTGGGAAAAGGGCATCGCTGATGTAAAAACCGGAGGCAGGCTAGTCTTCACACCTCTCACCAACTATCCAGCCATGGGTAATTTCACCTTTGAGCTGGTGGCGGAGTCACACGAGCGGACAGAACACAATCTTCTCTTCCCTGAATCCCAGGAGGCCTTGCGCTCGTCCACACCAAGACTGTTATACTCTTAAAAAACCGTAGCAACAGAAAACTACAATTTTTCTCTCCCTCCGACGGTGAAATACCAGACGCTTCCCAGCAAGCTCTGCCCCGCTTGTCATATACGGTTTTGGAGAACGAACAGGGCTTAGCGCTCCAAGGCAGCTTCAGGCAAATGTCACTTTAAGTTACGTGCACCCAGAGAATCGGCGAGCCAGACGAACGGTCACTGATCTATGAGAAATCAGGTCAAGCACTGAGTGTCCTCCCCTCTGCTCATAACTGTCAGGAGAAAGAGAAAGCCAAATGATCGAGGGGTTGGCTGCAGATATTTCCATAATGGGTGCAAATGCACACAAATGCAAACATGCACACACACACCCTTTTCCATCACTGGAATGGTGACAGTGAGATAATACATCCTCCACAGAACACCAGAGGGCAAATAATAATGTCGACATGGGTCAGCAAGTATGGCAGTACATCAACGCGTCAACTTTAAAATAAAAAATGAGCCTGAAATAATTCTGATAAATGAATTGCTTGTTGTATTCATCAAACTTTGGATTAAAGCATCTGCTTAATGATTAAATAAATGTATATAGACCATTTTGCAAGATGTAAACACTTGTCCAGAGGCACGTCCGGTTTCTTTTCTTTTTTATCTTACATACACAATTAAATCGGTAACACTTTACATTGAGGTGCTATTTCTTAACAGTAGTAAATGCATTGGCTAACATTAGCTCACAATGAAAATGTAATGTTAGCTAATATCAATACAGTTATCCATGTTAGTTCATGGTGCATTAATTAATGTTAACAGACACAAAAATGTTTTAGTACATGCTAAAATCAGCATTAAGCTTAATAAATGCTGTTGAAGTATTGTTCATTATTAGTTCATGTAGACATCAAGCTAGACTTTAACAATTTATCAACAACAATTTTTGTGATAGTAGCACATTCTTTGCTTTTCCAACATCTTTTGCATATTCTACCCCGTCCAACAGTGACCGTGTGATGTTGAGATTCATCTTTTCACATTGAGGATAATTGAAAGACTTGTACACAATTATTACCAAAGCTGACAAACATTAACTGAAAATATTTCTATTATTAACAATTTATTGAGATTTTACAAAACAAGCTCAGTCATACCAAGCGGTCATCTTAAGGGATATTCACACAGGTCTGCTTTTCTGTCCATACTGATGTCCGTGAAATACATGCTGCAACCGTCAGTATTGTATTTTCTCCACACTTTTGTTCTAACAGAATCTCTGAAACCACTGGTACCTGAGTCCTTGAGCTACACCTAGTGGCAAAGCTTTTGTCTCCGACAGGCAGATGACTGAGATCCCCAGACAGCCTCTGTGAAGAAATGCATCGGGAACAGAAGTACAGCACATGACTGTAAACAAAGCAGTGGAATGATAATCTTCAAACAACGACACAAGAAAAAAACTACACCTCAGATCATATGCAAAGACAATAAAACTGACCAATCACCACTAGTGTAGCGGTTGGGCTCCTGCAGCATAAACTCACGTGCAACGTTAAGGTTCTGCACAGATTGCAAGCAGCACTTGATGCACTAAATAATTCAACTCTCTCTGTGTGTCATTTTGCAGATACAGTGTGTTTTCAGCGATTCACATTTCTTATTCAGAGTCATAGGGTTGTTTTAAGCAGAGAGGGAGCATAATTCAGCTCTTTTATCTTTCCGACAGGTTTTACGAACGGTTCTGATGAATTTCACAGTGAGCTGGTCTGTGTGTGAGAGAGAGAAAGTGTGTGTGACTGCACTTGTAGACATCAAGTCAGACAAAAGGCCTCTGTTCTTGTAATGACGCCCCATACTGTCTGTGTAGTGTCACATTCTGGAAGAACTACAACCAGGTGTGCTTCAAAAGCTCGCGTTTTTTAACCGACGAGCCACAGCATTGTGGCAAAAGGTCTCCACGCTCACACCTCCTGAGAGCATGTCAATCAAAAAACAGCACTGAGGTGTAAAAGCCACAATCGATTAATACAGAGAAAAAGAGAGAGAGAGAGAGAAATCTAAGTAAATGGATCTCAGCTTACACAACATTACGGCCATTGTTTAGAATATAACACACCCAAATGCGATTGCATTCGATTGTTTACCGTGGCTTTACAAAGAACATCTGCAACAGAATTCAGTCTAACAAATGGGCATGATTTCCTTTCCGTAATAGAGCGTAAGTGTCTTTTGTGCAAAAATTGCTCGACTATCAAATCAGTTCACATCAGTGGTTTGTCCGTTTGAACCCAGACTGCAGCCATTAAATCACGGAAATCATTGTGATAAGTGTGCTATATTTTCATGGCAAAGATTACCTCCACAAGGGTAAGCAGTGTACTGAGTTCTCAAATACAGGACGGAACAAAAGTCTGTTGTCAAATGAATGATCAGAGGAGGTTGTCATGGAAGTATTTCTGTAGACTTTAATAGAAGAATGTGTTATCACATATCAATAACAATTACATCATATACTATATGGACAAAAGTATTGGGACGTGCCCTTCTAATACAAATGTTTATCTATTCCAGTAATTCCAATCAAAACTAATATTAATGCTATACCATACAATACCATTATGTGACCTTGGACCACATAACCAGTCATAAGAAGCACAGGAAAATTTGTAGTAATAGCCAATACATGGTATGGGCCAAAATTATTGGATATTAGGTAAAGATATTTTGTAAATTTCCTACCGTACATACAAATCAACACTTTATTTTTGTGAGTGGATGCAGCAAAATCTTACAAGGCAAAATACAAACTTCATTCGCTGCTGCCGCTCTTTGGGATTTACCCACTCAAGTTTGGTATCTATGTAAAGTTTAGAAAATCTATTCTTCACAATGTCATTACAGCAGTAAGCCAATAGAGAGAGTGATAAACAAATTGGTTTCCTCTTAGCAACAGCCTGCTACAGCACCTCTTATGAATAACTGTATATGTGATTTTCTCAATACTTTGATATTCTTGCACCCTCAGATTCCAGATTTTCAAATAGTTGTATCTCAGCCCATTATTGTCCTATCCTAACAAACCATGCATATTAGCTTATATTAGCTTTCAGATAAATAAAAATTACCCTTGTGACTGGATTTGTGGTCCAGGGTAACATATTAAAGAATTTTGTTTCCATTTTTGTTTTGGTAGGGCCTTTATCGGAATAAAAAAGGGTCCTGCCCAAACTGTTGCTATAACATTAGAAGCACACAATTCTGTATAATATCATTATATGCTTTGGCATTAAGATTTGTGCTCACCGAAATGACAAAACGATTCAAAACTAGTCATTTGAAGGGGATGTCTATTTGGAAAAATTCTCACTCTAAATGCAATTCTAATTGCTTGTACTTCATTGTTTTTTTATCTTTGAGCTTTTTAACCTATCTTGTCCCAAATAGTAAATTGTCATACGACAGTTTTTATTCGAAAGCATCCTTTCCACCCCCCAGGCAAGCGACCGTAGTCTAAATTCCATGTGAGGTGGAGGTGAGTTAATTAATAAATGTTGTTTTAATTAAATCAGTCAGGGTTCTAACTATCCACAGATAACTGTTTCCTATAATTAAGTCATTAGGCCTGGCATTTTTAGAATGTTTAGTGATGAAGCAGAGGATGTTCTCCGCAGAGTGTCTGCACAAATAAAAATCTCCTTTGCATTTGGCACAGGCGAAGCAGGAACTGGCCCTTTCCCTGCACAGTGGTCAATTGATGAAAGTAAATTTGTTGTTTGTGTTTCTTTCTTTACTCTAAAGAAGCTCCGTTTCTTTCAGTGTACTTTGTCCTTGTACTGGTTAACACTAGACCAATTGCTAAATTTTTAACAGAAGTCATAAAAGTGTATGAAGAAAAAGGTCTTTAATAAAGAACGGTCCAGTCAATCTTTTTTGTTTGCCTTTGTTCATCGCTAGAAATAAACTGTCAATTTATGTTAATAACACAGAACATAATTGCTGCATAATTATCCATTAACGTTTTAAAAATGAGAATAAAGTCATTATAATTCGTAATAAAGTCATTAAAATTCATAGTTTGCACAAAAGGACAAACTCCTATGACCTGCTGCTTGTCTACAGTGTGCAATCTTCTAGATATATCAGGTTCCATGTAGCACAAGACACCTCATTTTAAGAAAGTGCATTATCAGTGAGGTAAAGGATGTGGTCTACATTCATTTTCATATCATTCTGCATGTCCTTCCGTTTCAAAGTGATTCTAGTCTCCCAGTGCAGCAGTGCATTTGGTGTCCTTCCCCATTAGGGAAAAAACATGATAAGTGCTTTAAAAGTGAGCATTTGTTGGAAGCGGAACACTTCTTGTTTTTCCAGGAAGTTCTTGGAGTCTATTTTTAGAAGACTAATTTATGCAAAGCCATTCTACAGCCCTCCGAGGGCGCAGTGACATAATGCCATAAGTCACTCTTGACACTGACACTAGCTATTGGGGACTGGCCATTTTTGAAGATTGTTGAATCATTTAGAAAAACTGTCACTTGTTCTTATTAATTGCCCTGCTGCTTGTAGCCCGGGGCAGTGCCTTGCCAAGACAAATAACCCCTTCATGTTGTAAGTTGAATCCATGCCAGGTTAAACAACTAAGCACAACAAGCTTAACATAATGCATTAATACTGCTTTCTCTTTTTATTTCTAGAGCAATGACTAAAACTACAGAACATCAAAAGGCTTAAATATGAATCCAACTGTGTTGGTGGTCTCGCTTCTAGGAGACAAACAGACGGTTTCGTTTGAGGTCGTTGAACCTGTCTGAAAGATGCGTAGTTGGAGAGAAACTCTATACGCAAACCTTGTTAGCAGATTCAAAGATAATGCAAAGCATTTAATGCAATTATTGTTTTCATTTTATGGTGAACTGGGCCATCACACACACGGTTATGCATCTATTAGCAAACACTTAAAACCTTCCAAAGTGTAGAATTAGCCATCAGAAAATGTATGTGACATGGTGTTAAGAAAAGGAGGTCAATTCAACTGACAACGCAGGTATGCCAGTGCACCAGTCCTGTTTGTTATTGGGTTGCCCTTTAGCCAAATGTTATCTTGCAGGGAGATGAATCCAATAACTTGGTGTCCTTAATAATGGGAGAGGAGCCCACAAATGGCTGGAAGAGAAATCAAAACAGCTCTCCGCTGCATTTATATTGGTCAGCCAATAACTCCTGTACATCGCTGACTCAAAAACCAATAAACAGACGTGCTCGCTGGGCCTTCTGCAACCTTTAGGAATGCCAGGAGACTGCCTAAATCCTACAATCGAACGTGATGTGAACCATTCACTTCATGCTGAAACATGAGGGTTGAGCAGAGAGAGAGAGAGAGAGAGAGAGAGAGAGAGAGAGAGAAGAAATGGCCAGCGCTGATATGCTGATATGTGACCTAATTGATCAGCTTTGGTAGGGATGAATGGAAGATGATTATGCAGTATGACAGACGTGCAGAGGGGTCAAGTGTTTTCAGTGAGAACACGAGCATTCTGTGGAAGCACACTAATGTGTCTGACCCCATGCCCTGGCTCAGTGAAGGCAGATTAGGCAATGATTAGCCCACTGACTGATGGGATAAGGGCATGAGATGACAGAATACTCTGTGACAGCTGCTCATTTGTTACATCATCTATTATAAATAAGGTTAAAAGGGATAAGGGATACATATCTCCACGTGCGATTTAGTACACACAGTGAATTTTCAAAAGCTGAAGAACATGGGGTTTGGTTACTGTGCACTGCTGCATTTAATAAACTCCAAGCAAACTATAACATGTATTAAAATCTAATAAAAAAAACAGTTAGTAAAGACAGGGAAGACCTGACTTAAGGTTGTTTTTTTTAAATGATAATAAATGTGCCTGTGTTTTTTGATGTAATAAACAAACGTAATATTTTTAAACAATGCAATTTGTCTATTCTTGATTTATTACAAATATCTAAAAAGTCATTTTAAATTTCAAAAATTATTGGTTTTGAGGTGGAACTCCGCCCCCTCTTGAAATTCACTCCATGGGCTACGCCTAAGAAATTCCTGTGTACAGTGTGACATTTTGAGGCCATGACAGAAGATTGCTGATAAAAAAAACAGGAGGGATAAGGTCATCCTCATTCTAGACCAAATGCATATTTTATTGTAGTCTAGACTAGTCTAGTTTTCACCCAACTGAATATAACAGCCAACATACCCATCCTGTTCTCTAGCTGCTGTACATGCTTTATAGACACACACATTGCCCAATGTTATGGTTATAATATCGCAATTTATTTTACATTGAAGTTATATTAATATGAATTTAAATTATCATTTTATTGTATATTAATTGTATTAAATTAAATGAAAACTACTCAACAGATTCTTTGCGGAGGCCTACCGTAAATTAAGTTAGGGCTACATAACGTTTGTTTATGTTGTTGCCGTCTATAAATCGCACTGTTTAATGACATTTCATAAACTGTCTCGATGTTTACGTCTTTTATGCATAAACATCACTTAACTCTACTGATCTATGGAGTGAATCAGAGATGAACTGCTTAATTGTTTTTCCATTTATTATAAACAGGTGAAAGCTTTAAAAAGCAGGTTTTTAATCTCATTACAGCTCTGTACTCGACAAAAGATAAGTGCTAATGTGACCAGTCCTACTCGCGTCCGCTCCGAGCGGGCCTCGAACTGGGTCGGTCCGGCATGGGAGTCGGGAGCTCTAACGAGGAGGCTAAAGACCGCGGTCCCTAGTGTCTGTCGCTAGAGCACCTCTTGAGGTCGGAGAGTGAGGTTTACACACTGCACAGCTCTTTACTAACAGCACATCCACCGTGCCGACCATTGATAGGAGCTGACACTCACCTATACCCCAACAAGTTATTCACCATCCTCAGTCGCCTCATTTATATTTTAAGCACCATCAGAAGATTTCTACAGTTCACAGTGTTCTACTTCAAAAAAAAAAAAAAAAAAAAGAAATCTCCATAATCTGCATTGGTTTTATCACCTATGCCTGTCTTCTTCAGAAAAGCAAGCCGCAAAGAGAGTGCAGATATTCCTGACACACTGGGGGAAACCCTTCAGTAAATAGACTGATGGTAATTAGAGCTGGAGACATTTCTCTTGATGAGAGAACAGTGTGTGCTAAAAGAATGATGCCGTTCCACACCCTGCTCATATACCCAGGGCTTTATAGGAGCTGTATGAAGAGGACCAATCAAACGCATTACAGCAGAGGGCCACTGCGCTCAAATGGAATTGCATGGGGCAAATCACAGTGTCACTCTAATAATGATTTATTGCAAGGAGGTTTTTTATTCCCATTATATTTTCTTTCTCTTCCTCATCAGCTATTTATGTCTCCACACCAATTAAACTCTTACTCTGGGCCGAAGAACAAGGGAGTACTTTGAAAAATACAGACAGAGCTAGCAGGAATAAAGACGTACAGATTGGAATCTCTGATGTTACAACTTTGTGGATTTATTTTTTGTGGAAAAGAATGTTACCTAAAAGCTTTCATGATGAAAAATAGAGCATGTGCAAGTGATTCTTTGTAGTCACCACCAGTTACCAACTTATCTTTACATATACTGTGAAAACCCACACAAACACAACAACTTGTTGAGAAGCAAAACTGAAATTTGTTTCGCCAAATGAAATTTGCCTCACGTGATAATAACAAAAAAGACAAGATGCTCAAAAAGACCTGCCCTTACAAAAGATCTACTAAATTCTAAAAACATAGATAGAAAAAACCACATAAAAACAATAAAAAAGGCCTGTGTAAGATTAAGGAGGATCTATTGACAGAAATGCAATATAATGTATAATATATGTATAATATACATAACTATGTGTTCAGAGGTGTATAAAGACATTACATAATGAAGCGTTTTTTATTATCTTAGAATGAGTTTTTCTATCTACATACACCGCGGGTCACCTTACTGTACATGGAATTCGTCATGTTTTTTCTACAGTAGCCCTAAACGGACAAACTGCTCTACAGAACGTGTTTTGTTAATACGTTACCTGCTTCGGCAAAGAAGAGAAAACGTGACGACATCTTAATCGTGTGTCAGCCTCCGTGGTGCTTTGAAAGGGAGAGGTGGTGTGAGCTGCGGCTGCAATATGCCACCTCACTGCTAGATGTCGCTAAATTTCACTGACTGGTCCTATAAATCTATGTCATAAAATAATTAATAATTCATTTGTTTGAAACAAATCACAACATTGTGAAACTAAGACAATGAGAATGTGATCTACAGTATTGATGCTGTCAATCAACTGCTTTCAGTTGACTATTGAAATATAATCAGCACAGTTACTGACAGTGAGAGCATGGAGAAGCAAACAATAATTTGGAGATATTTTACTTTAGGATATTTTAACAGATGTTTTGATGATGTTGATGTCTATTAAGAAAAAAACCCAAAACTTCCAACGAGAACACATCAAGACATGCTTACGAATGTCAATGTCAACACCTTACCTGAACAACCTCTCTCTATTATTTCTGGGCCGAGAACTTGCTGACTGTTTGGACAATGAGTGATGATATTATAGCTATATTTATTCCCAGCCCGACACCTTGACTTGTCCTCTCAACCCAATCATTTTTTTAAAGGTACAGTAGGCCAAAGGTTATTACACAAAATATTTCTGTTTTAACAGGTTCTGATATCCGATGACTTATAATGAAATCCAAAACAATTGGTACTATTAAACTAATCTTTAAATTATATTTATATTTAAATGTATATTGTTAACATGGTGAGCCCAATTAGAACAAGGTTGGATGACACGGCATGAAAAGGTCAATAAGAAGAGCTAAGAGCAGCAGTCCAGCCATGGTTCACAAGTTCAGTTTGTTTGCTCTTTAAACTCTCCTAGCCCATCCAATTACTGTTCTTTAAAAAATCTGTAGAGTCATGAGAACGCTGGCCTTGTTATATTTGAAATATGTCTGCATCATGCACAATGCGTGTTTGTGCATTCACATGTGCTGCTGTGTGTGCATTTCATACACAATGCTAATTCAAAAGGCTTTACACTGGCATGATAAAGGAAATAAATATTCAGACATTAAAGTCATGTGTAAAAATACACAAAAGGATTAAAACAGGAATGAAGAAAAAAGGAATGAGACACATAAATTAAGAGAATAATAAGGAAAGGTGAATGTACAAATAAGGGCAATAAATTGAAAAAGTGCATGATGCGTTTGGTGAAAATGGATACTGCGCAAATTTGAGGTCTTCTGGAAGCTTCTAGCTGCAGGTGATATAATAGCTAATGTTTGGAATTAAATCTAAGCAGTTTAACTGATGCCTAATACTCAAAAAGATCAATGAAATAGCCAGTGTAAACTAGAGGCCACTGTGTTCAGTTTTTGGTTCTGCTGAAATATCTCTGTGATTTGCTAAATAACAAGGATTGAGCTCTGG
Source organism: Oreonectes daqikongensis (assembly GCA_026939265.1). NCBI lineage: Eukaryota > Metazoa > Chordata > Actinopteri > Cypriniformes > Nemacheilidae > Oreonectes > Oreonectes daqikongensis. The sequence goes on along the minus strand of JAOTQM010000343.1, from coordinate 2,621,229 downwards.
GGAACTCGATGTCATACAGGTCCAGTCAGATTTATTGATGTTCACATAGTAACCCTTGCCTTCTAATTATCATATAAACCAGCGCTCAGATGACTCAAAGAACTACTCAATTTTTGAGTAGCATAAGCATAAAGACAATTGCCAATTTTCATTTAATCAGCATTTCTAGATGTATTGTGGCCATTCCAGTCCACTGTCTGTTGAATTTCAGTCTCAAGGCAGTTTGTAGCGCAGGCACGAAATTTGGAATCTCATGCTGACTGACACGAAAAAAGAGGAAATTTGTGTCCTTGACACAAATTAATAGATTACAGTTTGTGACAATATCACGAATTCCCTTGAGACTGTATTGTGAATTTCAACAAAATCAAACCTCAGGAATGATGAAGTCATCCAACAGCAACGTGAAAGACTAAGGGTCCAGATTCACCAAGGCGCTTTTACGCGACCAAAAACGGCAGAAGCTTGGCTGAAAACGCCCACTGCAGGCTGAGCGTTTTGCCTCAAGTTGAGCATTTTTCAACTATGGGCGCCCGGTCGGCGCTGAGCACGGAAAAAACCTGTCAGCTGCTCGCATTAAAAAAAAAAAACTTATTGGAAACAATTGAAAAAACACGCAGACCGGCAGCAAAAACGCATTGGTGGACACAGGCCCTAACAGCATGACAACAAGACACATGAAACTGTGACAAAAATCAAGGTTATTACATAAAAACTATATTTTGTAACTATTCCTAAATACATGTACATAATAAACTCTATTGTTTAAAAGTGAATATAATTTTTTACAGTATTTGAGGTCTGAAAAATACAGAGCATCTTTTCTGTCATTTCATTTTGACCTGTTTCTCTAGTTTTCATCTTCTGCAAATGTAGATAAAAAACAACATTGTTGTTTGAAAATTGGGAGAAATATTGTTAGAAGTTCACAGAATAAAACAAAAATAATAATTTGACCTGAACACATACTTATGAATAGTAAATTCTCTTATTTTTTTCAGCTGTTGTATTGCATTGTCTGTGTTCAGAAACGGAGAAAAAAACTCAAAAAAAGATCAATTGTTTTGCTGTTTCCTGAAAATCAAACATAGTGATTAATATAATGATGTTGTTGTGGTGGAGGTTGTTTGACCTCAGTGCTACACAGAGCTTTGCTGATCATGTTCTATTGAAAAAAGACATAAACTCATATTTGCAGGCAGAGAGCAGTTCACAGAAAAACTAATTTGGAGGTATTCAACAGTAGCAAATAAAGATGTTACTGTTCCTGTTAATAATGTTTGCGAAAAAGATTTGTCTGGCTCATTTATACATTGTAAACATGAAGACAGTCTAGATGTTGTACAATGTATTCCGCATTTTTTGCATCACATGTGGTCAGCTTTCTTTCTCGTTCTTTTCAACGCTTTCACTGTTGTGTTTCTTCATGATGCTTTACACTTGCCAGTAATTTTCTTGACCTTTATCGATGCATTGCCATCAATAGCATTTTTCATTTTTGAGTTATGAAGGAGGACGTCAGGTCTGCAGATATGCTTGGTGTCATAGATACAGTCTTCATAAATAGCAAGCCAGTACTCTCATATGTACCTTTTTTGACAGTGACATCTATTTTCAGAGGGAGGACAGATCGTAATATCAAAGAAAATACCAAAGTGGTCAGATAGGGCTGCAGTATGTCCATTAATAACATCGCCAGCAGCACCGAAGGTCATGGGTTTAATTCCCCATTGAATACATGGACTGATATAAAGTATACCCAAATACACTTTACGTCACTTTGGATAAAAGTGTTTGCTAATGCATAAATGTAAACATAAAATTGTCCACACGGATTTTTAAACAACTTCTATAAAAAATTATGAGTTAATAAGATGATCAAAAGCCACAGGCACATTGAGTTCTCGTCTATTCTCAGAACATTTGTAAATGTCTTTACTGTTGTACTGCGGACGTGACACATAACACTAAGAACTTATCAGCAGGGCTCATAGGACATGTTTTTGTTCACCTAAGGTAGATGAATAAAGGGTGTTGGATTTGGAGTCGTGGCAGCGGCTTTGCTAGAGGGAGAGGGAGGGCGAGTGTGTGTATGAGAGACGCTCTGAGGTGACGCATTTGTCTCTCTTGGAGCTAGTGCTGCATTCGGCAAAAGATATCAGGGCCATAAAACCTGATGGAAAAGACTTGAGGGAAAGAAACGAAAAAGTTATCACAGTAAACTTGGATATCTGACTTGTTGAAAATTCATCTTCCACACCGTGTTTATCTCATACATGTTTAGACAGCGCACTGCAGAGATCGAGGGATTCAGAGCTCATCCATACATGCATATTGACATATGTTCCTCTCCACAATCCAATTTTACACACCAGGGCTTCCCTGGATTATTTTTAGAGTTTAATAAAGACATACCGTGTTTTATTTACCCGTAAACACAGCGAGCTGTGCGGCACGTACCGCTTAGCATACTGATCCATCAAATACATTTGCAGATATTGTGTAGCTCCTCAGATCAGTGGTCACTATTAATGGCAAAAGTAAATCTAGCTTACAACAGTATGAAGAAGTGCATTTTTGGGGGGTGTTGCTATACAGATACACACCTGCTCTACAGTGATTGAATATTTAATTACAGACTTGGTTACGGTTGTCCGTCATGACGGGATGCTGTGTAGTCACAGAGCTGATGGTAAACCACTTCGCAGACACGCCATACAGCCCTCACAAAAGGACCGTTCCCAGGACCTCAAAAATCAGAAATGAAAGGAAAAATGGGAAGCGCAAGACAGAGCGGAACACTTTATAATGACTGATCAAGTCTTTAGCAGCTCAGCGATCAGCTGATGGTCTCTGAGGATCTAAGCGCAGTCATTAATGTTCAGGTCAGTCTCTTTCTTCTGAGGTATGTTAGCACCATCCTATATTCTACCCACCTTGAGTAGAGATGGTAATAGGTTTTTTCTCACTCTTTTGGTGCTTATTTCTGCCTGAGGATGTGTGTGTACGTGTGTTTGAGCGTGTGTGTGTGTGTGTGTGTGTGTGTGTGTGTGTGTGTGTGTGCGACAACAGGTCTCCATCATTCTTACACGGCTTCATAACCTCCTAGAGGAACAGGGAGCTGTCTCAAGATCCAATACAGGGGTTATGAGAGTCCACGGATTATAAAAGTGTTCCAGTTATTAGAATGTCTGAAATACGAAATCATCTTTGTATAAAGTACAGTTATCGATTGCAATATTACAAAGCGACAACTGTATTTAATTGTTTATTTGTTCCTAACAGTGACATGATTGAAAACAACTGAAAGACTTTGTCAAAACACTAAAATCAATAAAGGGCATTTCAAAGTAAGGCTTTATCTAAAAGCTCTCTGTGATACATGCATTCCAGAGATTTTTTTATTCTCAAAAGATTTTTTCATTACAACACTCCTGTGTAAAACAGGCAAAGCTTTGAAGTTATAACTAAAACAACTTCTTAATAAAATAACATTCATAGCGTTGGAAACAATAGGAGCAATAAAATAGGTGAGGGAGAGGAGAGCAAAATTAACTAAAATATTCATAATCTCACTTTCTTTTATGCACACGGTAGATATCTGTAATTCATTAGAGGCTGCATTTCAACCCTCGTAATTGCCCATTCACAGGTGGATATGAAAGAAATGCCTTCATTGTAGTTCTTTTCTAAAGAGAAAAGAGCAAAAAAGGAGGAACAAATTAAACTCTAGGGGAAACATTCTTTGCAATAATGGGTACCGAATACATGTGACTTAATTTCTGCCAACAACTTATGGCACATATACACAGTGTTTTCTCATTCAGCTCTGTAACGGACTAAAAATCATATCTTGCATTTTGATTATTTTCTGTCTTGATCTGTTCGAGGTCACGCAGTCGCATTGCGAATTCTTCTGTTAAAGCTACAAAGAACAAGATCAAAAGGTCCACATTGAAAGTGCTTATGATTTATGAAATGTAGACAAATGTGTTTAGTATGGAAAACTGTGAAAAAGACGCATCTCATATGCATCTGATAGGCTGATTAATTATTTCACAGAGTGAGCCAACAAATCCCAGGCAGATGGTCTGGCATAGTTAGTCTTACTGTGCTATAGTGAATATGTAGGTAGGATGTTCGATACAGCTACATGGCAGGCATGGTTACGCTTGGCTTTGCTTCTCGAGCCATGGGCTGAAGAAATAGTCCAAGATAAAATGTTTCACTTCTTTCGATTTAATTTTCAATCGGGCACATGCTGTGCTTGAAAACACTAAAGTTCTCATCTTGGCACCTGTAGACAGATAGCAGCAAATGATATGGAGGGATTATGCAAGTTTCACACCACAAATTACTGAAGGATTTGAGTTACGCCCTCAGCCTTGCTCAGTGGATGTATCTCAAAGATGTTTTTTAAAGTGAGAAGAGACATCTTGCATTTAATTGTACTTTCTACAGAGTGGCTGTATGTGCCTCTTTGGCATGTGCTTCTATTTTTAAGAAACACAAAACTGCAGAGATGTGTGAACAATCTCTTTTAAAAGAAAATGTATTGCTCATGTCCAAAGTAACCATGGAGGTTAAAAAATGCTGTAAATTCTCATTATGTTTCATGGAAAAAACAACATAAATATTTAGCAGCTTCGAAACAACGCAAGGGTGAATAAATAACAGAATCTTTATCATTGAACTATTTCTTCAAGATGGTTATCATTCACGTCCCATCTGCATGAAATGCTTTTCTCCGGTCTTAAGCATATGCTAATAACAGTATCAGTATTCACTATGGTGCAAAGCAATCTTTAAAAGTACCTCTTATTTGTTGTGTCTTTGATCTACCCAGGGCATTACAGATAAACACTTCCAATAAAGCGTTCAGTCAGAGAGGCCAATTTTTGACCCTGGACGGCAAATATCCCTATAGCCATGGCTTGCCAGTGTTGTCTAGCAAGATACAGAGTTTCTATTCGGTTCCAACTGTGTGCTTGAGGGATATACTGGAGCAGCGAGCAGCCCCGGAAAGTGCCGCATCCACTAATGGCTAGAGCTCCAAGAGGATGGTCTGCATAAACAACAACCTAGCGCAATCAGCAAGATGGTGCACTTCTTTTCTATGGGGATGGTGATTGGGGACGATGTGTTTTTTATGTCTTCTCTAAGCCACTTCACCCTTCCTTATTGGGTTTAAACAGGGCAATGTATATGAACTTGCCCAATGAATAATGCCTCATTCTTTTTCTATGTCTCACCAGGTACATGCATTTCCTTTTCACCTTTTAGAATGTCACAAATGCATGTTTTGTTACATTTAATACATGCCAACATTTATGCAAACTCTAAAGATTGCTGTTTTGCTATATTGTAATGTGTTTCTTGCAAACATTAACCAAAAGAAAAAAAAGACAAATCTGGATAAGCACAAGTATATAAACATGTGTCACAATATGCTGGTATTGATAACAGTGTTATTGATAACGAATGTAATGAAAATTCTTATAATTGACACAACCTCTTGTCATTTCAAATCTGTATGACTTTCTTCTGCCGAACGCAAAAGAAGATATTTTGAAGAATGTTGGTATACGAACAATAACGATAGCCATTCACTTAGATTGGTTTTGTGTCCATACAATAGAAGTGAATGGCACCGCCGTTGTTCGGTTACCAACATTCTTCAAAATATCTTTTTTTCTTATTTCTGGATGAACGATCTCTTTAACACAGAAATATGATAATATTGTAAAAAAAATCAGCACCAGTATTTTGTCGACACTCTTGCTTTAAGAACTCACAGTGGTCTCTCTACACTTGCTTTTAAGAATGACTCATTGGCCAAAATGTTTTATTAAAAGCTATACTTATTTCTTTTATTTCAATAGAGATCACAATAATTTGATACTTGCGTAATGAAAATCTAATATTGTGACAGTATTAGTGTGCATCGATCATTTGCATACTGATCATTAAACCTCATCAAACATTTAAAATAATGTAAGTATTTTAAATAGTTTTCAGATAAATGAGCTCTGTGTTTTAAAGCGTTCCCATTTCGCTACTGTTCGAACAATGCCAGAAGCTGTGCTGGTTAAAGTAAAGAAGGATGAGCTCTCTTTCTCTCTGACGAGAGCCATCTGGCTGGGAGCGAGGCCAACGGATGAGTCTTGGGAACAGGCCTCTAAGAATTCCTGACCCTTGATAGGGTGACTGAAAAAAGGTATAAAACGCCACTGGGGCTTTGAGCTGGGAGGGAGTTTGGACCCAATGTGGGTGTGTGTCTCTGAAGAGAACTGAGGGTGAAGAATTACAAGAAAACATCCACATCAGAAACAAGTAGAAATAAATAACTAAAACTTGTCCAAATGCTATTAGCGCCATGTTCTGGACACGGGGAAATTGATTTTACATCCTCTGACCTAATTATGGAGTTTGTTTACAGTGTGTATCCGTTTCCAAGACATATTCTAATGAAGCACGATCATTGCCGTTCCACAAAGATCTACATCAGCAGATTGATGCTCAATGTTCTTTAATCTGGTACACAACAAAAGACGTTGTTAAATTAATGTTGGCTTGAAATTGCTAAAACCACATTTTACCCACAGGCCCCTGCTTCAAACGTAGGTTCAGCCATACTTTATGAAAGCACTCAGGACTCCAGAGCTCGTCTCTTGAAGACATGCTGTGTGGCTGAACCAGGGCCAGGCTGCCCATTACACAGAAGCAGCTTGAAATCAAAAGCAGCAGGAAATGAAACCATCAGATTCCCACCCACATCCATCCACACAGCGGCAAGCCCAGCCAAGTCTCGCACACCACAAAATCTATTTCCCACTGTATTAGGTTACATCTCTAATACGCTCTTTTTTGTAAACAAAGTGTTTAATTTAATACAAGTTACAATATGCTGCTTAATGGGAATCTAGTTGCGGTAGGGCACCAGAATGGTATTCGCTATCACCATAATGCATATGTACAGTAAGTTCGTATGCATATGTATGTTGGCATATCAGCAGTCTGTATACTGTCACAACGCAAGATAGATAGGCAAACAGAATAGATACACAGCCTCAAGCTCGCTGACTTTCTTATCATTTAACACAAACATTTGTCACCTTCTGTCGTTTCAGTGCTCGGAAAGCAAAAGTCAAAACAAAACATTTACCCGAATGTGCATGCGACACACCGTTGCTTTCATGAGGAGAACGGGGTCAGCATCACATACATGAGGCACATAAAGTCAGCCATTTTCAAACAATGACCAGGGAGATGCGAGCGCTCCAAACAGTGAACACAAATGGAGCAGCTGTTTAGGGTCATATGCCCCACCGCTTTCGTTCCATCACACCCCCATCGTTCCAAACTCGCCTCTACCTGCCACCGCTCCCCGTTCAGACCATCCATACGCTGTTTCTCCTCTCCCTCTCATTCCGCGCGGCTCTCGGCAGGCCACAGCAGTCAGACAGAAAACAGACTCAGCAGTGGATCTACAGAATTCCTGCAAAATAAAAGAGCAGAAAGCCTTTGTGAAATCTTTTCACCCGGAACGAACCAACACTGTGCTCCCCTGCCTGACGTCCTCTATCCCTGCACCCCTTCTGGCCCTTGACACTCAATTTCAACCTCCCTTTCAAGCTTCTTCTGCAATAGCAATAGTCTGCAAAAAACATACATAACTGCAAAAAGGACAGTTTTCCTAATGCAACTGCATAAATGCAGTGCTTTTAATGCACACCATTTGTCATTATTTTGTAGGTTTGCATATTATTATTTTTTTTTTTTAAATATCGACACAACATGCATAACATGAACACTGTATTGAAGAGTGGTAGGAAAAATCATGTTGCAAAGCAATATATCAGAGATCTATCAACAGATTAGATAGCAAGCTGTCTAAATCCTCACCTAATGCTTCCAACACAATCTAATTACTATGAGTTGGAAATCTACTTGTAACGTTAAGAATGTTAGGTCCTAAATAATTTGACTTGTACAGCAAGCACTGACATAACTTATTATCTACTTTTTATCCCTGTTTTCCATATACGTTTTGAGATAAGGTCTGATCATCTGTGCAGGTTCTGTGTACTTACACCACATGCAATGCATATGATTATGCAAATCATACTGAAGGTAATAAATCCCTGTTCTAGCTGAAGGTTATTGTAACACCCATCTTTCCTCTTTTACTTGAAACAAATTATGTAAGGAACGTTTGCATTTAATACTGGAGCCATGGTAGTAGTCATGACAAGAGAGAAAACGAATAATAAAAAAGGAGTAGCTTTTAAGTGTCCTCTATATCGTAATGTTGTGCGTACACTCCATGTGTTTCAGCTTTTGGTGAATATTCAGCAGAAAAACTGACAGCTATTTATGTCTAGCCTGTAAAAAGGGGGGAAGTAATCAGTGCTTCAGCACTTCAACAATAAAGTCGTGCATCACGTTTGCTGTCGAATGATCCATCGTGCTAGCTGTAAAGGTTTTGGTGGTCTTCTAGGTTTGCATATCGAATTTGAACTTCATGTTTGGTGTCACTGACCTGACTGCATGTTATATTCCCAGATATGCTTCTGTATGACAAAAATCTATAAAAATGGCAATAGTGTTTATAATTGCAAAGTGTGAAACTAAAGAAAAATAATATACATATATATATATATATATATATATATATATATATATATATATTATGAGCATAGATCTCAAATTGTGATATTACAACAAGAACAATTTAATAAACCATAAGTGTGATTATACTGTATTTCTCTAGAAATTAACTTTATGTTTACAATTGAAATGATCTAAAAATATAATCTTTTAGTTACATACGTTTTTAGATATAAAAGGCACTTGGGTACTCACAACATGCTACGCAAGTCAATACACTAGGAATGTTACTTATCATTAGGCTACTAATTATTTTTTATTTCATTAAAAAATACTGAGAAGCAAGTTAGACTTCAAACATAATTCGGTTTGAATAAAAATACATCAAAAACCATATTACTGTATAATCCATACATTTTGCCGACAGCAAAAACCCGGGCACGAAATCAGTCTCATATAAAATTCCAAAGCCTTCTCTCCTTTACGCTTATGAGTCGTAAACCATTCAAAAACGTGTACCACAAACCAACGCAATAGAATTCCACACAGACAATAAAGTGCAACAAACCGGAATGAGTCCCAGTGAAAAAAGCTGAAAATATCCCAGCCTCCATCTCCTGCGCCCACTGACCCACTGAGTACTGTACATCCATGATGCACATCTCCAGACAGTGAGCCCAGACAATGTGCTTCGCTCATGTTTCTGACACCACCAAAAATAGATCAGTTTAAAAAATGACATGAATAATGCATTCGGAAAAAAAACCTGCTCACAGTTATCACATTTATTTTCTCCGTGTGCGATATTGCGGGACAAATGTGCTCTAATAAACCTGATGCAGGTCTTTTCAAGAGGACATCAGGCCCATATTTTCAGGGCAGTGAAGATGTGGAGGGTGAATGAGATAATTATCAAGACTCAATGCTTGTTCTGCATTAGCTCTAGTGAGGAGTGATTATGGGAAACAGCTGAATCGCAGGAATAGCTTTTGAACCGTGACAATGAAGGTTATCACCGCATGATGCTAATAAGGGATTGAACGCTGGCGTAATACGAGCGGTAAGAAGAGGGCTTGATGCGGCAAGATGAGCGGGGCTTAAAGTAACAACGCTCTGGATCAGCTCGGCCCGTGATTTGCAATGCAAGGGATATTCAAGGAGATGTTTTTCTAAGCGATTCAAATTCTGTTTAAGGGGGTTAAGTGTTTCTACCCAGTAGCAAGCAATGCCCTGGTTGATCCATTTGGTGGTAAATGATTAATAGCCTTTAATTAGTGTCCCTCTATGCCCTTCTATTTAAAATAATGGTTGTTTATACACTGCTCAGAGCTATTGTTTACTCTTGGTGGCAAATTAAACGTACCTGGAATACTTTTCCGTTTGCCCTTATTGTCTCCTATTTCCAGATATGGTGCAACTTAATTTAATGCAGATCAAGATTGATCACAATATCTCGGCTCAAAGTTAGCCAGTGGCTGTATCGTAAAAGTAAATTACCTGTACCTGCATACAGCGCTATATTTCGTGCAACCGTTCAACCGTTGTGTTTGGAATCAAACGGCAAAGGACAAAGAAAGAGAAATAAAATAGTTAAAAGTCCACAGGCCCTCAAGGACATTGTCTCTTTGGTCTATTTGTTTCCCATGTCACAGCTCTCGCTGGTCTCTGGAGGAATTTCAAGCTTTTGCAATGATGCATGTTCCAAAAAGCCTCAAGGTGGCTACAGGCAAGTGTCGCTACCCATTGGATATTCCTGGTAAGTACTTTTTATGCTTCAAAGCAAAGGTCAGCCATTTGGTACTGTAGATGTCTCCAACCTCAAAGGGATTTACTGCTTATTAACCAAAAACACCCATTTCCTTGAAGCAGGGGACAAGCTTTAGAGGTACAATTGTACATATGATACAATGCATTAGAATACACAAGGATTCTTTTGAATGACATTTGATTGTTAAATTGTTTCAAATGCATTCATTCTTTTAACTTAGAGGTCTTAAGTGTATATAATAAAACCAATGGTAAATAAAATGAAAATGAAGTAAATGAAAAATGTATGGATGGTTTGGATGAAAAACTGTGTAAATGCATTGATATACTGAAGGACGCCATATTTCTAATGTATAGGATAGAACATTTGGTTTTCACCACAGATTTGTTCTCATGGGTGTCTTCCAAGCATTCTTCTTTCTCTTTTTTGGCAGCGCAGATTTCAAACTTGCATGGTGCTGATTATGGTTCTGTTTTTTTCCATTTGCCCACAAAGCCTCGAGGAAGTCCAAAAGGAAAAACAAGTTAGCGGTATGCCGAGGATCCCAGACGGGTTGTACTAGAATGATTCTTTTGACTAGTGAAATATAGCTCATCTATAACTCACGCTCTGTTCTGTGATTCATCTACAGAGGTGTGTTTGGGTCTCCCCAGAAGTGAATGGGAAACAGTCAGCCAGAACAATAGCATTACAGCAGCTGGATTGTCTGCAGATGTGAAACAGCTTCATTGATCAATACAGTTCAGATGGGGAAAGACTTTCTGCCTTTATAACAACCTCATGTTAGCTGGTACAACCTGTACAAAAAATATCTAGAAAGAACTGCTTACACTTCAAATAAACTGGAAAAAAGTAACAGTAGCAAAAATATTTTTTTATATATATTATCAAGGCATGGTGTGCCATTCAGTATAAATGGTGCGATATCTCTGACATTTTTTTATCATTTGTAGGTTAAACCATTTCAATGGTTACCAAATATGAGCCAGTACTGAATTCACCACAAAAAAAATATGCAGTTTACGACTTTTGACAATTAATGCCAAGTAATCCAACGACGCCTAAATAAAAGGACTGAACATTTTCTCAGTAAAACCCATTACATTAGGGTCAAAAGAAAGAAGTAATTGGCCTCTAATGTAAAGCGGTATCAATCATAACGTTATTTATGAACTCAGCAGTATTGCCAACACAGTCCAAGCATTGAGTTCAAGAAGGAGCTTGCAGAAGGAAAGGAGTAATTTCCTTAGCCTAAATGGAAAGTTCTGTCAAGCAGTTTGGAGTGATCCACCATCAATCACGGATAAATTCTCCTGAGCTGTGTAGCAAGGAGAAAAAAAGGAGGAAAGAAAAAATTGGGAGCACTCCATTACCTGGGTGTCTTTCAAAGTGACTAATGGCATGTGACAAAAGGCATTCAAGAGTCACACAATGTGTTGCCTTCATAAAAATAAACCTGCTGCCACCCGGTTACACAGCTCACATCATCAACTCCTATTGTCTGAACAAAGAGACAGGTTCATTTAAACAGCACAGAGGGCTAGCTGTAGTTTTAAAAATATGTTTCTGGAATAGCCACCTAACTTAAAAAGCATGAATTAACAAGATCATCTCCTTGCTTTTAGTTGCTCTCTCTCTCTCTCTCTCTCTCTCTCTCTCTCTCTCTCTCTCTCTCTCTCTCTCATTTCCATGACAGCATGAATCTGTTGATGCAAAATAAGCAGATCAGTCTTTTCGAGGCCTCTCATATCATCTGTGAATAAATCACTGCTAGGGATTGACAGGAAGCACAAGATGATTGCACATGTCATTCTCAATTACTACGGCTGTTTTGCCAGGCGTGTCAAAAAACACACTAGATGCTTCTACACCACCAAAAATGTTGCAGTAATGAAATTACACACCTGAAATAAACCTCCTTATAGTCTCAGTTTAAGCAAGAAAGCACATATGGTGTGGTTTACCGTGTTTATTAATGTTAAATACTAAAGATATTCTTTCAAAACCAAAGAGGTTAATAGATCTTTTGCCTGTGTGAAGGTATTTTGAAAACGCCCTGCAGCATGCTAGGGGTCCTCAGCAAAAAGATTGGAGGGGGTATTCCTCATCATTATCTGACTGCTAGGATGCTTTAAGGATCCCAAAACTCTGAGAGAGATCACTGCACTTTTTTATACGTTGTTATCCCTCCTAGTCCCAATGCTAATGGTCTCTTTTTCACCCAAAGGACTCTTTAGACCAGAAGTCTTGTGAGAGATTCTTTCAAATGTAATTTAAAGGTAAGAGGGGAAAGCCTTGCTCTGGTCTCGATCTTCCTGTTCTCAGTTCTCTTAAATCCAGTTAATGGCTTTCTTCATCTACCTCACCTTCTCTAACGTTTTCTTGGTGAATCAAACGTTGCTTTAGCCAGCCAGCTTACAAACAAAATACCAGCTAGCTACTCTTTTTTACCAGACTAGTTGAGCTCCTGTATGTAGGTCAGCTGGTAAGCATGGCAGTAGCCAAACCAAGGTCATGAGTTTGATTCTCAAGGTGAAGTATATACAGCCATGGAAAAAATTAAGATAACACTCCAAAATTATTTTCAGTTTTTCTGATTTTACTATTTACAGCATAGGTTGTGTTTAGGTCAAATTATCATTTCTGTTTTGTTCTGTAAACTAGTGACAAAATTTCTCACACATTTCAAATGAAAATCGGACAAGCTAGTTAAAAAAAAACAAGTTCATATTCATGTTTTAACAACACGATTCTAATGTTTTTTAAATGTATTTTAGGATATGAATATATTATGGAATTAGCCGGATTTTCCACAACTTTCAGTGTCTTTGCATTTTCCCAGTTTTCATTTTGCTGTTGGGTGAATTTATGTCACTCCAGATGTTTGTTTATGTTGAAATTCAACAGACACTGGACTGGAATTGCCACAAGACATGCAGAAATTATGATTAAAACCAAACTGGAGTGATTTCCATATCTATATACATAAATGCACAGTAGTTGCTTTGAACTTGCCAAATGTAAATAAGTTTGATGTCAATATGATTATATGTTGCTTTACAAACATTAAGTTAAGGCTGAATTGAATTACAGACTACAGTATATAACACATTCCTGAAATGCTCTTGCCTTCACAGCTCACTTCACAAACCAATAATTCTGTTTTTATACTTTGCTCCCATTTTTATGCACATCAGTATAAACAGAATGTAATAACAGCGCTGAATATTCAGCGAGCTGGCAAAAATGAAGCACCAAAAATACTAACAAAAGGTCTAAAAAAAACGGAGAATATAAAAGGAAGGAAATATGGGGTGAGTCTGTCAGTCAAGAAAGAAAAATGTATGATATTAGGTCACACAGAACTTTTCTTCTTCTTTTTCCTGTCTGTCTCTGTTTCTCCAACCCCTCCCCCATCTACCTGTCTTTATAATTCGTGGATGTACCTTCTCACTCTGACATAGTTGGAAAACTACAAAGCCGTCATCCGTGATAATAATGGCAGTTTTTCCCCTCTCACTGCCTCTTTTGTTATTAAGCCTCCTTTTGTTCAAAGACTGCCGGGTCTACCACCTGCCCCAGCGGTTTAAGTGAGTTTCTTACTTAAACGACTGCGAACATCGAGAGGGAAAAAATTCTTTATAGAATATAATTGGACTGGGATATCAACGAATGATAATTACACCATTAAGAGTCCATCATTAGGACCTGCACATCTGCAGATTGCATTAAAAACTCAACAATGACAAATATTACAACTGCAAAGAAGTTTTGGAATGTTGTAAAAATGTAAGGGATAATAACCATCTAGTCAATATTAAGTTACAACGACGGTATCCATTACTAAAAGAACTAGATGTCCACTGCGAAGGATTACAACGGGTTTAAGATATCAGCACCTATAAATCACTGGCAAGAACGTTTCAGTTTTAACAATGTGTCACATTTGATAGCGGGTATGATATGATATGAGAAACTCAAGAAATGCCGTAATTAGTTAAAGGCATATATCAAAAGAAGACTCATACATTGACAATGATGGGCATCAACAGGAGAGTTGAACAAGCTTGACACAGATCATCTCTCTCACCGAGACGCTCTTCTTAATGAAAGGTAAACCTTAATTATATCATGTAATTTCTAGATTTTCTGCAATCTGTCTCAGTCTTTGGGGAACAAAACATCTCCCAAGAATTTGGAGCTAATGATAGCCTGTCAGAGGTGCAGCTGTCTAGAATAAATTGTCAGGTTCCGTTATAAACAAGAATTCCCTAAACATCCAAGATGCTTCCAAACAAAAACTTATTTACCACTTCAAATCAGTATAACAAAGAAATGAATACCCAGCCACTCGAGCAAATGTGGCGCGTGGAAACGAAAGCGGGTGTCCAAACAAACTCATAAAGACAAATTACTTGGTTGTCATCTTAAACCAGATGCTCGAGAACAAAATGAATTTATCTTCAAATTCATAGGCATCAAGGCAGCCCTTAATGTCAATTTTCTATCACAGTCCTAAGCATATAGATCTCCCATATTGTTTTGTGTGAATTTCATCTCCCCGCGGCATTGAGACTATATGTGTTGCACCGTTGTTGTCTTTTTAAAACACAATGTGCTGTTTCATGTCCTCAGAGCCCTTACTTTAATCGTTCATTTAATCAAGCAGTCGAGGATTTCAGGTGTTATCTTTTCTGCTGGATCAATAGGATAAATAATGCTCTACATCCCAGCTTAGCGGTCAGCCCGAGATCTTTCATTATCACCACCATCAGCCCATAGCATAAGATAAATACATCTGATCCATCCATTCAAGTGAAGCCAGATCCGTCACCAAAAATCTATTCGTGGCAAATCTCTAACGCGTGGAATATATGCACTACAGAATCTGTGATGAGTTACTGCAATTCTTCCGCTCTTACGACGTCTCAGACACTGAATAAAGAAAGGAATTTGTAACAATTTCAAAGCATGTCAGACAATGACAGTGTTCTTGGCACAGCATGAGAACGTGCTAATTTGAGTTTATTTGTAGTTTCATTAATTTAAAATGCTAAATGAACTTCTTTCTTCTCTGCGGCCTCCTGATATGTTATACAGGGATCAAGAGACTGTGCAGTCTATGAAATTCATCTTGCTGGTATATGTAGGCTACATTGATCACTTTTTGGAACACACAGCCAATGACTGTGGCAGGTGAGAAGAAATAGGCTGCCTTCTGACAAATGCTTCTTACAGAGATGTAATGTTGTCCAAGGGACCTCCGCTGCAAGCCTTTGTGAGTCATTTCTCTTCTCCTCTGTTACTGCCCATACGTGCTGTGAAAACGAGAGCTATTGCAACCTGGGGAAATCTCAAACAACATGGCTCTGAGTTAATTAATAAAGAAAACTGATTTTCAAAAATAGACTTTTGCTCTGTGGATTCTTATTGTACAGGTGTAACATTACTTTGCAATCATAATTTGTAAAACAATAATTATCACAATATATAATGGATTTCAAAATCTCTGTAAATGTGTGGTGTGAAAATGACTGTAATGCTAATGTAATGCTCTAATGTACTACCAATGGTAGTTCAGGAAAGTATTAGAACGTCAAGATGTCATGATTTGTGAAAACACACAAGACTCCATTGGCCTTTTTTAAATTATATTGCAAACCACCAGCGCACAATTTATTATAAAAATGAAGAAAGAATGATGCATTTATTGTCCAGTCGACTATACTCTTTTCAGGGCATATGGTGACAAGAATTAGAAAGAACTACAAAATAAGCTATTAGTGTGTAGCGTTGTATAATTGCAG
Source organism: Oreonectes daqikongensis (assembly GCA_026939265.1). Classification (NCBI taxonomy): domain Eukaryota; kingdom Metazoa; phylum Chordata; class Actinopteri; order Cypriniformes; family Nemacheilidae; genus Oreonectes; species Oreonectes daqikongensis. The sequence goes on along the minus strand of JAOTQM010000343.1, from coordinate 2,605,044 downwards.
CCAATGGCCACCTAAAGGCTAATGCCAGTAATATGTCAGGCTTATTACTTTTGCATTTCCATAATTCTGTTAAATAGCATATTTCTCCTCGCCACACTAAAGGAAACTGTAATGCACTTTAGTAATTGCAGAAAACTCCAAGTCCAAGGTCACAGGATAAAACCGCTTTGTTTAAACTGCATGTATATAATAAAATCTAAATTAGAGACGGTTTCAGAGCAACAACATTACAAACGTTACTGCGCATGCACACTTTTGTGGCCTAACTTCTGGTACACATCCGCAAAGAATAGAGTCCCTGCAGATTATTACTGATAACAAGCAAAAGAAATAAAAAGTAAATGACATTAGCTAGCAAGTTAAAAGTATGTCTAGTAGTCAGTATTATTTTGGGTTACCAGTAGAAGAACCGTTACTTGGCTTAACCTAAACACGACCCATTTAACAAATTGTTTATTTATTAAAATAATAAACAATAAAAATCAACAACTTGTTTATTTAATACAATTTTATACAATAAAATACAATAAAGTATAACTAGTTTTATTAGCCAATTCAGAATGGAAGTTAACTTCAGGTGCGTTCGTCCGATCAAATAAAAATGTCCCTCTCGCAGTAGTCGCATTCATTGTCATTGTAATATATATTTTGGAGTGAACTAGAGACAGTTCAAGAATGTCTTAAGGATGATTTCACAGCACAGAGACAATAGTTTATTTTATCCAATACAGAATTTGTTTGGTTTTATATTAGTCCACATTATTAAATATTATTTTAAGGCAAAGCAACACAACATTAAAGTATTAACATAACAGAAGCTATCAAACACACTGAAATGGTAAAAAAAGGTTTTCTTTTTTATGCTGATGATTTGATGACAGTTTATTTTATTTGCCGTATTTAAAAAACATAGATGTCGGCTTGTGGAGCAACATTTGTTGCTCAATGCCTGAGTGTGCTGAAATGGAACATTGAAGGTCTGTTTTTATTACAGCCATTTCCTGTTTATTCGGAGGCCTCATCCATCTCCTTGAAAGCTTCATTGTCTGCTTATTAGTCCTTAATTCCAAAAATTTGAAATTTCTAATAACCGGTGATGGATTATAATGTTGCTTTGTCAGATTCAATTTAGGTGGTCATATTTACTCAATATAACGCCAACTAGCTTACTTTGAAAATTATGTGCCCGAAATGATGTTTGGTGAAAAAAATTGAGCCTGCATGCTGTTGTTTGCTAATCAGATGTCAACAATGGTTAGCTATTAGAGTGCCCCGGTGATAAAATATCAAAAGAAAACAGACTCTGTTTGATCCAGGGTTGATGGTTTGTAAATTATTGCAACAGAGTTATTTTACTCTTCTCAACTTATCTGAATAATGCATTTATCCATTAACTTCCAAAGGCATATGAAATATGCTAAGGGATCGGGCTTCATCAAACTATAGGAGAATCAAGGATTTTCAGGAGATATAATTCTCTAATATCAATAATTTTCTACACCATTACATCTCTGAGAGTGTGTCCTCAAGGGGAAATGACAAAAGGATGGATTGGATGAAAAAAACAGGCAGCTAGATAGACTACATTGGTTTTATCATGAACAATATTAGCAAGACATATGAAGGACAATGCCCTGAGCTGCTGGGCTTAATCCACTTAACAATGTACCTGAGAAAAGCATCCGCTAAGAGGGATGTTTTCTTATTAGTTGTGGTCGGTTTGCTTATCTCGGTCTGTTTTCCTTTTTTAAGGTCAGAGAGATTTTAGATTACGTGCAAACGGTGACATAGCATCACATGCAGAGATGCAGCAAGCGTGATGCATTTAAATACCTGTGGCAGATTGCGTTCGGGTGGCATTTTTTGGGGCCGGAGGGGCCTGATATGAAATAAGTGTCAGAGGTTAAGCCTGTGGCAGACTTACAGAAACTCATTTTCTCTTATCTTTTTCTGGCCATGAACCGTGAGCAATGGCATTATCAAAGGCCTGTTGTTACAACAGAGAGCTGCATCTGAGACACAGAGAGATCCTAGGAACGACTCCAATCGCCTGGCTAATCTCGCCATTGTACGTTCCCGTTATCGTCCCCCACCGCTGTGTGAAGAACAAAGAATAATATCTCCCAATCCATAAATCATAATTTCAACCTTTGTGTTAGGTCACCATTTAAACTGTCTCTGAGGTTAAGAGTTTATCCAAGCTTGCTCAAGCAATACTTTTTTTAATCCATCTCACTAAACATTTCTATTGTTAATTGAATTCCTTGGTGTAGACGCACCAAGAAAAGGAGAGCGGGCAACAAAGCGAGAGGCTTCTACATTTCAAAAATGTTAATCTGTTTTTGCATAATCCTTATAACTTGTATTTGCATGGTTAAATATCCGTCATTATCCATGGACCGTGCAGTCATCATTGTTCTATGTACTTTGCAGACATTTTTATTTGCGCATTCCAACAAAACTAAATCTTGATGTCTAGAAGATGGAGATCTACATATTTGAATACACACTGTGATGTGGATCATGCATATTAGAATTATGTGAAAATGTAGATTTTTAAGAGCTGTATTTTTGTTTCCATTCTTTTCAGTGTACCATTCTTGTCCATGTTTTGCTAGTAAATAGCTAATTAGGTAAGGTTTATAAAAAAGTATATTAACTGTACTATTTTTTACTTGTACCTGAACAACGCTGTATGTTCCTGATGGTTAAGGGCATTGGTCATACATTAGATCTTGTCAGAGAAAATAATGACCCTGTTTTTGTGAGGCTTATGCTTTTTTAGCAAGTTTGTAGTTAATAATGTATTAGTTTCACACATTGAGTAACATCTTGGACATATTTGTTTCTCACCTATCTCACCAAATTAAATGTTTCTCTCGGTTTTTTCTGAACTCTTTTCTTTTGCTGTTACTTAATTTGTTCTAATGTCGTCTTTGTCGGTCTGCCATTGTTGTTGCCGTTTTGCTTGAATGCTCTCTTTACTGCAGTGTTAACTTGATTTTGTTTAAACACCGTCTGAATCCAATGCTTTGTCTGAACTTTTCTTATCTGATTCTTAATTGAAGATAGTCCTTTTCTCAGTTTTAGTATTATTCTTATTTTTTATTTGTTTACTTTGTAAACATTTATTATTGAGAAATTAGCTACTATTCATCATCAGTGCCATAACCTGTAAAGCAAGCCTTTTTACTCATTTCACATGCAAACACATTCAATCATAATAGAGCTTATTTACATAGAGGCCTTCAAAGTAAACTTAAAAAACTGTCTGTTTAATTTAAAATGAGGTTTAATAAGTTAAATTATGACGAACAAAAAACCTTGGCTAACATTACAAATGGATCACATGGGGAAAAATGATAATATATAAAAGATTTGTACTAGACTGTAACTGGCTGGTTCCAGTTTTAATGCACAGACCTTTGAGTTAATGGGAAGGGGATGAGTCCCGGGATTTATTCCTGCATTTTAACTTTGTAGGCAGCTCATCAACATATCAATTATCCACTTTCTTGTTTTCCAGTGTGACTGCACAGGTGTGAGGGTGAATAATTGCACACCTCCCTCCTTCTGGCTGGCCCTTGTGTTTACTAGGTGCCTTAATAAATAACAAAGAGCTGAAGTTTAATTCTGTATGTTTGTTATGTCTTTTATTTCCTATTACAATTATTAACATATCGAGACGGAGACTAATAAACTATTTCCTTGGGTGCAATTCCAAAGGTAAAACAGTTTGATGTGAACTCATAAACCAGTGGAGAGTGCCTTCAGTCAATTACACGTGGAATAGAAAGAAGCACAATTACACAATATCATATTAAAACAATACATGGGCAGTTGACATATAAACAGTACATGTGTCGTATGGTGTGAAAGCAAAAATGTAAAACAACAACAATGAAGATAAATCTCTCTTATGCTATTTAATATTTTAAATATAAATGTGACCCTGAACATTTCAGCACGAGCCAAAAATCATAAGGATATTAAGTAAAGATCATGTTCCATGAAGATATATAGTACATTTCCTACAGTAAATATTTTAACACTTATACTTATGTAATATGTTATGCTAAGGATTTCATTTGGTCAAGTTTAAAGGTGATTTTCTCAATATTTCTATTTTTTTTGCACCCTCAGATTCCAGATTTTCAAATATAGTCAAATATCTCAGCCAAATATAATTTCTAGGATAGGCTGCTAAAATAAGATCTAAAACAACAAAACAACATTTCACAGTGTTACTCTATATGGACTCAAGACAAACAATATGTCTGATTTTAGATCACCAATTCTATTTATTTAACTCAATATGCAAGCAATGCAATTCTTTTATAATGCTATACTGTGCAAAGAAACTTGCTCAAAAATACCAGTTATTTATATATTTTGCTGCCGTGTGTCAGCAGGAAATATCAGTTTGCATTTCCAATGTTTTTTAGGGAGATGTACTGTATATAGGTATATTATACACATACATATACATACACTTAAAATACATTTTTTTTTAAATGTGCTTCTTAGCAAGGGCTGCACTACATCCTTGTTGTTTCGAGTCTGACGTCATCACGCAAATGTGTTTTTTGGCAAGTTTAAAAAGCATATGTACTTTAGATAGTTAGGGTTAGGTTAGGGTTTTGTAAAGTGCGAAACAGCAAGGATTTAGTCAAAACCAACAAGCCACGCCGACAGATCAGACTCGAAACACCAAGGATTTAGTGAGAGCCACTGGCTGACATCACAAAAGCACCCACACAGAAATGTGCCACACATACTGTTAGTTAGACTAAACTGATCAAGGACCAACACTCGATCCATCTGAAGATTGTGCAGAGCGGTAGGTGTTAAACGCACGGGAACAGCGCATACTTATTTAGAACTACTTTTTTTATTAATTCATTTTAACTCCCCATGACAAAAGGGGTCACATTTCTGAACATATAAGAGAGGTTTTTGAGAAACTATTTTGCTGTCAAGTCAACTACTGTACGTGCAACAACACTAACAGAGTCTGGTAAACTGGTTTATGAATCATATCTGCTGGTGTCACACGCACACTTTAATACATAAGTTTGCATTCTGGTCAGGTGTGTGCTAAAGCGAGCACTTTCACAATTCTCATTCTACCCAATTTCCCTTTGAGAGGATCCTTTACCTCTTTCTCAAAGCTCAGTTTGAAAAAGGAGCTTTGGTGTAAGCTCACAGGCCGCCAGGGAGCGATTCCCTACTGACGCTCAAAAAAGAGAAGCTTCAAGGGCCCATGATGCCGCGGTGCATTGTGTAAAGGAAAAATACAGTGATTAAAAGTGAAATGTTTGTTTGAAGTTGATGTTATTTTTGAAAAACCTTTCTTAAGAGGATTTTGAAAAGAAACTAATGGAAAGGCGAGTGAGAAAAAGAGCGGAATAACTTCCCACATATTAGGTACGGTGTTTCCGTAAGCTACCGTCCCGCAGGTGTCGGGCCTTAAAGGTCTAAGGATGTGTTCAAACCTCATCAGAGGCTTACCGCTAACTTTTAAACCCCTTATTAACCTAGATATAATGCTGTGCCAAGAACAATAAACAAAGTAAATCATACCGTAGATACGCAAATGAGATGCATGAATATTTGAATACACCCTGAACAGAAAAGCATTTTAAATATTCATATCGCAACTAAAAAACACATCAATATAGCATCTCTGCTGGGTCACGTAAGTCAGTAGCACGAACGGCTGTACATTATTTACAAACATCTTTATGTCTATAGTCTAGACAACCATACAGTACACCCTCATTGGTAACAGTGTTACTTTTATTTTCAGTCTTCTCCCTTGCAGAAAAACTGAAAATCTCTTTGATGATCAGACTATGCTAAACGAAAAGTCTCCGGAGAGGAAGCATTGTAACAGATGTACATTAGTATGCACCCTCCGGACCAGGCTGCTGGGCTGGCCGAGCCTGGTCAGAGCTACATCTGGACCAGGTCACTACCGTCTCAGTCCCAAAGCTCATTAAGGGGAATTATCAAGACAGCACCAACAGCAAAAGTATGAAGAGGTCAGTCTAGACGACACTGTCAAAAGATTAGGAGGAAATATTCACACAGAAACTGTCACATTTACCTATGCTATGACTTAGACATGAGCACCCTAGAGTCTACCCAAAGAAAATTCACCTTACATGAGAGGATTTTGTAACAAGGAAGGAATGGGAACCATATAAATGAGCTGCTGCCAACATATGTATCTTAGCATTAAACTAATCAAAGGGAATTCAAATAACTCCTTTCCAAGGGAGAATGACAAATGGGCCAAAAACACGACCAATTCATTATCTGGAACTGTTGGCAGATAGCTGTAAAAGAAAGAAAGAACTGGTTGTTTAACTGAGTCTCTCCAACTCATAAGTCACGGATAATGAGGGATTTAAAGGCAAAGAACATGGATCATATTTTGAACATGATAACTGCACGGGATCCGAGACACCTTCCTAATCGCTCTCATCGGAAAGCCCTTACACCAGTCCACTTGTTATTCTTCAGCAATTATGAATTCCTTTGACGGCATGACTTTGCATAAATAACAGCTAATTGAATATAAATAGGATGTGATGGTATTTGATTATCTGTTTTTCATTTTCTCCAAAGATTATGCAAATGGACTCATCTGCATATCTCCATACATGAAAATAAGATGAAATGTCGGACTAGATTATTCTTTGCCGTCATTACCCTAACTTCTTTAATCTCATGAATTCGGGATTAGTTTCACATTTTGGTGTGATGCTCCAATTTGGCAAGATGAAGGAGGTCATTGAGACGGCGGGAGCTTTTGTTTGCTTCAGTAGGTGAAGACAATAGACCTAATGGAGTTTAAAGTGGCTTTGTTATTTTTCTTTAAGCTCGACTGAGTCGTGGAATTTTTCAGACCTGCTCATTGTTGGTGGGCAGATACGGTGTGCACAGATGATGAAGAGCTTTACCGGGGCACAGTCTGTTTGGAGTAAACAGAAAAAACGAAAAGCCTATTATAGGAGTTGATGGTGAATTACAGTTGTGTCTGTCATCTTGACCTCACTTTATGAAATTTACTGTACGTTGCAATTTGACTATATGTGTCTGGCCAGTTATCCTTTTTTGATAAATACAGGGTACACATAAGATGTCTTTCCATTGCTGTCATGGACAGGGACAGTTCACCCAAAAATAAAAAGTGAGTTCCAAATCTGTATACATTTCTTTGTTGTGATAAACACAGAGACAGATATTTGAAAGAATGCTTGCAAACAAACAGTTCTTGGCCACTATTGACTACCATAGTAGGAAAAAAACAATGGTAGTCAAAAGTGCCCCAGAACTGTTTGCTTTCCTAAACTCTTTCAAATATCTTCTTTTGTGCTCAACAGAACAAGAAATTTATAAAGCAATTTTTCTATGGTAGTCAATGGTGGCCAAAAACTGTTTGGTTACAAGCATTCTTCCAAATATCTTTTTCTGTGTTCATCAGAACAAAGAAATGTATATAGGTTTGGAACAACTTTGGAAGTTGAGTAATGGAACTGCATCAATACAGTTCAATACAAAAGTTTCTTATAAAAACACGCATATTTTTGCTCCTCGAGATTTACAAACTTTATTTAAGTATAAAAGATAAAAGCCATTTTTGGGGGGCAAATACTCAAGGTGTTATTCCAAACACCGCGAGCTCATTTTTTTATCAATCTGGAAGGATTATGTACAAAGCTACATCGGAGGCTGCTTTTTGATTAGATTCTGCCCAAAAGTCCTTCTTTCGATTTCTATTGAGATCGGTTTTGTCAGGCATAACATTGATCACCCAAAATGAGAGGCTAAGCTGATGCAGAGATTGCCAAGTAATACTGAATTAGAAAGAATAGAGGGGGAGGGAAAACATCCATAAGTATTTAATAAAGCTGAACTGCTGCGGTTTTGGCTTCTGAATAAATTTCCAGTGCCAAAAGAAAAGAAAAAATAAAGATGCACAGTTACAAAGAAAAACGTGAAGTCATAATTGCTCTCGCAAGGAAACTAGAGAGTTAACTTAAATACTGTAGAACGCGTCTATGTCACATCTAAATAGTGTCACACAGCGGCTTCAACCAGTCAGGGTTCAGTTGGGTCAAATTAGATTCTAGAAGCTTCAGCGTGGTTGGACGATCAAAGGCAACCGAGTTATTTAATCCATATTGTTGCTGCAAGACAAATTAGCCGGCAGTGCAGAAGGGACAGACGTCTTTGAAATGCTTGGGATTGCATGCATAACCAAAGATCTGTGGCATTTGACATCTACAGAATGGGAAATGAAAGAGTGAGGCATCAGCTGGAGTCGTAGGCTACCTCTTGATGCTTCACCCCAAAGGTGGTGGGAGGGTATGCGTGTCTCTCGGAAACACGATTGATTTGCTTCTTAGTATCAGCCAAGTTGCAGATATGATTACGGATTGCTGAGGAGATGCACTTGAATGCTCATAGACATGGCCCGGGTGCAACCTACATGGACAGGAAATAAGTGCTGGAGGCTTGTTGACTGATGTGTGGCCCTCTTTTTGCTCTTGTTCATCATTATAATTGGGCACAGTTCAGCCTGAGGAGATCCTTGCGTCCTTAGCCATTCCTTTCTAAATTTTAAAGAGCTGTCACTCAAACTACAGATTTGTTTTTTTTAGCCCGAGTTATTATTCAAGTCTAGTCAAAGAAACGCACATGTTCTTACGTTCCTTTTTAATCCGATTGATTTGCGAATCTAGGAAAGTACAGCATGACAAAATTTCACTTTAAATTTCACAGCTTTTAATCATATGGAAGAAATTGAGTCTGTGGTGCTGTTTGTCTCTGTCATGATGCCCTCAACTATTTCGTTTGGAATCAAAGCTTTCATTTCAAGAAACACAGTTATAACTGGAATACTCAATCCGGATTGGTTGCAGCATTCAGCTGTACAATATTTCAAAAGTCTTTAACTTACTTGTTTCACTTTAACGTGATTTGTTTCGTACACACTTCTACATTGGAATGGACTCGTTTTTGGCAAACGTTTTACCAGTACATGTAATATTTTACGCCCACATGTTTATTTATTCACTATGAATGTAGAAGTGTAATTAGCAAGACAATGCACAGTCAGCTGGTCATTATCGCAAAACACACCTGTTCAAGTGTGAAACACCATTACCCAGCTGGGCTTTATTGTGTGATAGTGATCAGCTGATTGTACAGTACACATCTCTTATATAGTGACATCGGGATTTAAAGTGCCACTACACAATGCAATTACAACTCACTTTAATTATGATAACAGCATTCTATAGCTTACATATGGTGTTTGGTTGGCTCGCTAACAATAGTTAACAAATCTGAAGTAAAACACTACATTTCTGCAATATGAACAAACGCTGCCTGTGAGCTCGCCTATTTATTGCAAAAGCAAATGGGACTTTCCTCTCTCATGTGGAGACTGAATTCGGTCTATTTGCCATTATAATTCACCCCAGACAATCATGTTAAACCAACTCTTCCCCACTGCCCCGGGTCTATTTAATCCTCCATTTATTATATTAATATGCATATTATTTGGAATTAAGTACAGAAAGCATCTGACAGACGGGCATAACAGCAATATATCTGAAGAAATATAGGTTTTCAAAGAAGCAGCTAGTGCAGCTGCCAGAAATCATTTATTCAGAAATCAGGTATTTACTGTAACACACTGGGCTTAGTCGAGATTTTACTTGCACATTATCATAAGGGCAAATGGAATTTTCCTGAAGCAATGCATTTGGGTCAATGACGCACACCCATTATGTGGTATGAACTAATACTGAGAACTTGAATTCATATAAACAAATTTATATTAGATAAATCACGCATTTTTTAAGGATACGGCCAATTAATCTAGATGCAAAAACACAAAATTCACTATTGACTATATCAAAAGAAATGTTCATCTGCATTTATGTGTACACCACATTCTTAATGTTTAGATAATTGCAGTATATATTATTTTTGTATTTTAATATTGGTTTGTTGAAAAGACCCATTTGCTTTGGTGTGAAAAGATATCTGTTGTTTAGCAGACAATACTCTTGTCATGTTCAACATGAAACAAAATAATCATTGAACGTGGAATAGGTGATTTCTGAAAAACACTGTTGACAATAAAATAAACACCGAAACAAATTTGTAAATATATATATATATCCTCTGTGAACAAAAAGCTTGTGTTTGCACATAGTCATAGCTATAATAGATTGTGGTCTTGACTATGGATCTACCAGCCATTTAGTAACAGGTGTAAACTGTACACTCATGGAGAGAGAGAGAGAGAGAGAGAGAGAGAGAGAGAGAGAGAGAGAGAGAGAGAGAGAGAGAGAGAGAGAGAGAGAGAGAGAGAGATGAGAGAGAGAGAGAGAGAGAGAGAGAGAGAGAGAGAGAGAGAGAGAGAGAGAGAGAGAGAGAGAGAGAGAGAGAGAGAGAGAGAGAGAGAGAGATTTGAGGGCAAAGCAATGAAGGCAGAATTGTGTTTGTTTCGGTCAATTTCAAGATATTCTCTCAGAAATGACTTGCTGCATCTTTAAAGGTTCTGTGAATTTTTATTTGATTAACACATTTCCTTTTCCTAATATAGCATGCAAATATAAGCAAGCCATCCATGGGGCGAGTGACTAAATACATCAAAATATCTCTCCAAGTACCTCGCCAATGCAACGATGGCTAAACCATTTGCGAGAGCTTGGGGATGAGTTACACTATCTGTCTGATCAAACAATGTAAAACATGAGCACCCCTTCACCATCAGTGGTAGAAAATCACACGCCGCAGCGCTAAAAATGTTTGTTTTTCAAATGATTAATTACCGTTATTGACCAACGTCAGGTACAGTAGTTACCCCTTCCTGTTTGCCTAGCCCTTTTATCATCCATGGACATCTAGTGCTTTGATATGCATTCTGAAACCTAATATCTTTTTGTCTCTGTGTGTCTCTCTTTCTTTCTCTCAAGATGATGAAAGCATGAATGCCCAGCTGAGCCTGTTTAAATGACCACTGCAGAGAGCCTTTATTCTCTCCCAGACAGCTTTCTCTATAGCACACAGAGCTTTTGATGCGCACACAGTCCATCCTCCTCAGTAACAGTTCAGACAGCTGTGCAAAGCCTTACCAAAACACAAGGCCCCTCTATCTCCCCCTCTTTATCTCACCCCCACAGGAAATAATAAAAACCTACCGGACAGCTAACCTTTCCAGTGCCAGCTGTCACCGGCTGGGACTGAAGATGAGATATTTGTGAAGGCCATTGTCCTTTTGAAACAGTCGGGGTTGGAAATGGGTGACAACGCGGGCTCCCAGAAATTAATTGAATATTTAATCAGGATGAAAATCTAAAGGAATTTGTCAAGCTTCTTCGTTGTTGACTTTTCCCCCCTCGCTCAGACAAATGAGACACTGTCTAAACAGCGCTGGCGGATGACACACTCTGCAGCCTGTCACGACATCTGTGACGCATGCAGAAGAGACGGGAGAACTTTGCAAAGAGAATCAGCTGATTGATTCTTATTAGGCAAATCCGGTAGAAACGTGGCGCTTCGCTGGACTTAAGCCGTTATATGCAACTTGAAACTTTGCCAAAAAGAGTATTTCATTTCTATTTCCATCTGCTTGGCTCCCAGGTGCTCCGAATAAATTTATCGGGCTGAATGTATCATTAAATATCCGAAGATTTTACAGCCCACTCATAACAGTGTGGTTTATCACACCTAAGATAAAGGTGTGAGAATGGGTCCTTGAGGGTGGCTTAAATAAAAGCCAAATTTTAAAAAGTTACATTGAAAATTAAAATAACATCAACATATCTATATAAACTGTTACCAATCCACACTGTACATAAGATAAACATAATGTGAACAGAACTCCTTAACTCCTTAAGAATCAGATTGATCAAATAAAATAAAGCCCAGGTGGCATAAAACAACAATTACCACAAATACATTTTTCAGCTTTAAGTCCTTAAAAAACATTTTTCCTGTTATGTGAAGGTTTCATGTTTGAATCATACACCCCGACACAGACCTTCATTTTAAGAGCGCACTATGTTCGTAATGCAAATGAACCACATGCCATTTAATATGGAAATAAAGACATTTAGAAGTCTGAATTCAGGCTGATTTTAGTGGTGGATTCATTAAAGTAACAACAGCATAGAAGTAATAGCACAATCAAATGTGCTTCCTCTCTTTCAAACTATAACCTTGTTCATCTGTAATTGTGTTTCTTATTCCTGGTCAAGCTGATATTGCTTCAACTGGGTTTTGATTACCGCACCGTGCTCGCTCAGCTAATTAAATGGGACCAAGAAAGAGTTGTATGTTCCTATCATTAAAGGAGCACAATGGCCTCCGAAATTAGGTAATTATTGCAGAAAAATCACACTAAAAAGGTCAGCCTAGAAAAAATTTCCCCTGCAGCGGTAGTTCTCAAATGATCTACACAAGTATCAAAAGAAAAAGTGTAACTTTAAAGCACAATGTACCTGAGCACACATGTTCCTGAAAAAGTCCTGAAATGTTCAATTTGAATAACAGCTATTCGATCTAATAGTTAAGCCGGTTTCACTTAACTTAAGCCAGGACTAAATTAGAATGTATATGTTGCTTATATATCTTGAGACAAGATATGTCAGGGCAAGGTATTTTCAGCTAAGACAGCTCAAACATTGCTTAAGCTTTGTCTGGGAATCTGAGCTTTGATGTTTGATATGAACTATGTCAATAATGCATGCCGTATATGCATGCCAGACATTTCACGTTTGACTTGAGATCACATGCGATCAACACGATCAAACGTTATATTTGATTATTTACAAATTAAGATAACTCTCACTCGCAATTGATAACTATTTAACAATTTTGCAGACAAATAGTAGACAAATTTCTATACAATTGTATTCAAACATCTCAATCCTAACTGATGTTTAGAAGGGTGCAGCATCATTTTAACTACATCACCCATCATATCAGCGCATTTCTAGATAAATCCCATCAAATATACCAAGCCATTTTGATCAAGTTTGTAATGCATTGTGGCAACGTTATTAACTGCATGAGATTCTCAAAGCTGAGCTCATCGAGGGCAGACAGATTCGCAAGTCTCTAAATACTGGCCATCTGTCTGTAGTGAGGCCCAGATGAGCATGATTTCTTCCCCTCCTGTTTTTCAAGCCTGTGTTTCAAGGTATTTGTTTGTAGACTGGGTGACGGGGAAGGGAGCATCTGGCAATAATAGCACCCTGGCAATGAGAAATAGACCAGCCATTCCGGAGGATATTACGGCTGAATCATCTGAGGGGGATATTCTGCGTCTCTTCCCGATGATTAATCAGTATACTGACCTACAGGGATTTCGGATAAGGCCTTCAACAGGTTTTTTTCCTTATTCTCGAACTCAGTTTCTTTAAACCTTGGACAGCATGGCGGCTGTAGTGCTTAACTGCTATGCGGTTATATATAGCTCATTCATCGGATGTAGAAACTGCATACAAATTTGGATTTAACAAGATCAAAATGCAGAGCTGTTTGATAGAGAAACATTGTTGGACAGAGGAAAGATGATAACATAAAGCTGGTTATCGGCTGCCTACAGTATCATGGATTTGTCATGTTGTTGTTGCGAGACACGCCAGAAAGGCGATTATTACAGACAGGAGATGGGAAAAGTTAGAGGAGCATGTGCGAGAAGTTCAGAAGGGTATTAGATGACAACAGCAGGTGGCTCAGGGGATTCTTCCTCTGATCTTACCTCACAGCAAGAACGTAATTAAACAAATTTCACAAAAGTGCTATAAGAGGCAAAAGTCAGAGAGGAGCATGTACAAAATTCTGTTCTAATTTGTTCAAGCTGAAGAGCTTCTGTTTTTGAACGTATATTTATTAAAAAGAGGCAACACGGAGTGACATCCTTTTGTCTTTAGCAGCGTGGGTGCTCCATTCATGTCAACATTTGGGTATTATCAGTGCTGCCACGATCAACTCATGCAGGGCTGCAGCCAGTCTCCAGCAGGAGGATTCTGGTTGGTTTTCAGCACCACGCTGCAGTGGACAGCGCCCTCCTTAGAGCCGCCTGCTGCTGAGTTGCTGTCGCTCATATCTGCCATTGTTTTTCCCTCCTACAGTCTGTTTCACATTATCAATTAAAGGCTCATCCATAATCATCGTGGCCTCTGAACAGTAAGTTACTAATGTACTTTGGTTGTTGTCTCAAGACTTCAAAACTGCATGTTTAGCAAAGCATGTAATTGCGAGTCATTTGGGATGTTGCTCAATCCCTCCCTGCTGCTCAATTTCCCCATGTTAAAAATTCGCTTTGTCATTTTCCGGCTAAAGCTTCTGTCTTTGCTATTTTTTTAAGAAGTATTTTTTGCGTGGGCCACAAATTGGGCTAATACATGTCTGAGTAAGGCCATATGTGTTTAGAGTTTTATGGGGCCCTTTACTTCAAAGAATAATTATGTATAGAAAGAGTTCGAAAAACAGACTCGTGAAAAAGTACAAATGAAGCAGCTCATTAATTTTATTCTTTAGGGGCACCAGCTGTGATCAGCTTGTTCGTTACTTTGAGGCAAATCCAGTTAGATGAATGATTATTTCCACTTTGCGAAAGCAGAGAAATGTACAGTATTGTTCCTATTGAAAGCTGGATATTGCAATGAATCAGCTGAATAAATTTATGTGAAATAAATAAATTGACTAGACTATCAATTTGCTCATTGAAATACACCATGCAGAAGGTGTCACCAATCTCATTCGTAAAAAGCGTTGCAAACAGATGACAGCAATTATGAGGAATAAATTAGAATGGTCTCACAACACCACAAAATTATGGTGAGCGATTGAATTAAGGAAAAGGGTTTAAAGTTCCTTTAATCAATAATGAGGAAACGCATTTAGGAGAGCAGAAAATTTTCGACAGACGTTCATTTAAACAAATTAAAAATGCATGTTTGGTGCTATTAATAAATGATTTGGGCGTAATTGCAACAGAAATATGGGAGAGTAAGGTGAAGTAGAATTCTTTGAAATAAAAACAGTGCCCTTGACAGGTTATTACTTGGAAAAACAGGCTAAATTTTCAAAAAGCAGTGCAGAAGATATATGGCGTACACTGTAAAAAAGGTTTATATCTTCATTTATCATAAAAGGGTTTTCAACCTTCTGGTCCATGTCTTATCACTGAGGGCAACAAAACACACTTAACTTTCTTTGTTGTCATAAATTCCAGTTTATTTAATATGATTGCTGTCTTTGTAAGCATCTACAACTGTCAGTCAATACAGTTATCACCTAAAGGGGCAGTTCACCCCAAAAAACCTGTATGGCTTCAGAACACAAAAGACCTTTTGAAAAATGTTTGTATCAGAAAAGTGCTGGTCCCCATTGACTTGGTTTTGTGTCCATACAATAGAAGTCAATGTTGACCAACGATTATCAACATTCTTCAAAATATCTTCTTTTGTGTTTTACAAAAGAAAGTCATATAGGTTTAAATTGACATGAAGGTGAATTATTCCTTGAAGGATAAGGTGAGCAACATCTGCCTAACATAGTCGGTTAACTATCATGTTCCCCCAACAAACCTCTTCATGTTAAAACCATAACATATGACCTGTGAGACCTTGCTCATTCCTGATGCTAGAGAGTGCAGAGACAAATGTCTGGGACCATAAATACTAAATGATAGGTAATTAAAGACACCTGGGAAAAACTACATCTCACCCACACACCTGGAGGATAGAAGACGCTATCCATCCATTAAAGCAGAGAGGAGCAGGACACAGGAAGATGCTGAGACAAAAAGATATTGAGACACAGAATGAATGGGCTCGAGCTAAGTGCTGAAGCAGAGAGACAGGTGGGATGGGACGTAATGTGGGCCATGCCGTTTCTCCGTTTGGAAACTATGGGACACTCAATCATGTCCAACTGGGACATTCTTGTGTCCTTAGGGTAACAGGGTGTCAGGTATTTCATTATTGAACAGTAAAGGTCCCTGTGGTCATCATGCAGGGGCCACTGAAGATTTTCACAAACACAAAGCATTTCTTCAGCTGTATTTTAATTGAAAGTCATATAAAAGACTATGAGGCAGTTATTCCACATGTATCTCATTATGGAATAATATGGTTTTTAATTGTCTTGTCTTTAACACTCATGTCTAAAGTATAACCTTTAATTAAGTTCTTAACAATTCCTTTTTTCTTCTATTAGATAAGAGCAATTACTGTCACCTGGAGTACTAATATAATTCATCTTATTTGGCTTTGTCAAATACTCACTTTGGCCAGCATTGTGTCTGAGTTTATTCCTAACAAATTGTAAAATTATTTTTGTAACTATTTTAGCATTAAATTCCAGGACAAAAAATATATTTGTTATATTTATATATGTATAGTTGTATACACACCCTTGTCATTTTAGATATATGCACGTACAATGAAAGACTTTTTAGTTCACTAGACTTTTTTAGTTACAGGCATTATTTTATAAAAAAAACTGTTTTTGAGTGCAAATGTTTTCAGTATTTTTCATATTTTTGTTTAAATAATTAAAATAGCTTACATTTATAAAGTTTATTAATATATTAAGTTTTTCGGCAATTCTTTTTTTTTATAAAATATGTATTCTTGTATACTACTAAATTCTGTGTTTTTATATTATGTAAAATGTCAAATTGATCTCATCCACCAATTGGTCACAATTACACAGCCTGGGCAAAATCCAAGAGTTGAGTTATGAATTGAATTGTCACAGGTAAGAACTTCAATGTCCAAATGTCTTCCCTATGTCCAAGTTTAGGCAAACTTTTAATAAAGACATCAATTTTCATGTAATTGTATAGACAGACAGTTCCATTAGTGAATGGATGGCACAGCCATAATTTAAGTCCAGGACTTTATTTGCCAAAGCTGCCTATTGTACAGCTGAAACAGATAACGTATAATCTCACCCGGTGTAAACCAGGTCCTACAGAAGCATGGCCTATTCATACCCTGACATCCAGCTTGCTTACATCCGTTTGTTGCCTTGCAGCTCAACACGGGAGGCCGATTCCCTGTGAATGTTAAATATAAGGAAATAATGTGATTGAAGTCAGCGTATTAAGTGAAATCTTCTGTCTGGCTGCCGGATTGCTGAGCCCCGTTATCTCTCCCGCAGCGCAAACAGCTCCAACCGCAAGCTTTTTCCACTGCGGGGAAGGCATCATTTGTCTCTCTATGCATGCTGCCCTGCACAATCACGAAAAGAAAGAAGAGACATATAGGGAGCTAAACATGGAGAAAAGAAAACCTGCGCTTTAACACCAGAATTGACATTCAGGGTGTGCGATCGAACGACAGTTGGCCATTCTCCTATAAAATTGGCAATGCATATTTGTGTTGTGTTATTCTCTCTCTCGGTTTTATTTTATTCGCTCTCGTTTCTCTCCTCCGCCGCCCGCCACGCTCGTGATGAATCTCAATTATGGCAAGGTCACCTTTCATTCAACTGATCTCTCTGTTGTTTTATTCGAACTGGCAGTACTTCCACACTATTATGCTATACTTATTGACAGCCTGAATCCTCTCCAAACAAGCACGACAAAAATGTAGGTACGTTACTGGCTCTCCTCTAATTTTGGGTGACAGAATTGGCAGTGTCCCTTCATAGCTTAGGTAATGGCCTTATCATTACCAGCCTGCATGCTTGGGTGGTTTTGGGGTGAGAATTTGTGCTATTTTAATCCCACAAACTCACTCGCACTAGCTGTCCTGTGAGATTCGTGTTTGCAAATGTAAAGATTTTAAAACATTTATATGGACAATATAGAAAAATTGAAGTGTTTAACCGTCTAAAATGAGGGCTGGTGGGAGTTATATTAGTGTGTAATGAAATATTTGTCCACACTACGCTACACACTGTATACACATTTACCCAAAGGTCTGTTTTAAACAGCAGATATGTTGGCGCTCTGGGCTAGCAGTACACGCAAATGTTCCAAAACACTGAGCTGTGATGTTCATCTGATGCAAGCTTATGTCTGGTTCACGTCACATCCTTGAACCGTTTCCCCTCATTTTAATGCACCTCAGATATGTTGCTTTTGTGGGCTAGTAGTGAGTGCAACTGCTTTGACACAGTGAGCTGTGGATGATGCAAGATCGAGTCTGGCTTGCGTCATTTCAATGTACCTTTTCCCCTTCTTCTGCCAATCATTTTATGCACTATAGACCACTTCACAAGACAGAAACACTTGTCCAGAAGCTCTTTTCAAGGGTTTTTCAAGTAAATGACATTAGTTAGCAACTTAAAAGAATGTCTAGCAAGAACTATTTTGGGTTACCAGTAGAAGAACCGTTACTTAAATTCTACAAAGTTACACAACCCATTCAACAAATTGTTTATTTAATACAATTATTATACAATAAAATCTTAAAGTGCATCCATTGAAACCATGTATAATTACATCTTTAAGATATTCAGTTAACATTTTGCTTTGGTTAAACAAACAAAGTTTTCTGGACCGGCATTGCTTACATGTTCTGAAGAGGTCTATAACTACATTGGATCCAGCTGCAGTAATTATTTGAAGGAAGTCAGAAATGAGCAAGGCATGATGTGACTACCATTGTGATCTCAGCAGAATGTTTTCATTGCCCCATTCACATTTCATTGGGATACTGATGTGTTTAATCGTCTCTACGGTGCAACATCTGCCACCAGAGAGCAGGAGAATAGGCCGAGAGATAGAAAGAGAGACGCAGAGAGAGAAAGAATAGACTGTCTGCTTCTCAATCGACGGTGACATGTGGTTAAGCGCGAGCATCTTAGGAAAACAGGCGTTATGATGTCTTTCTAATATGGCTGGTTTACCATGCACTGAGTCATTAGCCTCGTGGAGGATTTGTTGTGTTTCATTTTCCTGTTGGCTGCCACTCAGTGGAACTAGAGAAAAGAGGCTCCGTCTGGCAGTGCTGAGCCTGTTAGGTCTCTCTTTGGGGTATTGATCGACACTGGGATTGTTTGACCCTGTTTACAGTCGAAGGTACATGAGCCCCATCTTGGAGACCCGCAGACAGCTGAAAATGTCAGCCGACGGTACCGGCCTCAGCTCCTGGGGCGAAGGCATATTATTGAGTTAATCCTGCGGAGAGGAAAATTGTGACCCACAAAGAGCACCTGGGTCTCTGAAATCCATTGAAATATAAGAATACACCGGCATACAGGATGGATAGCTTTAAATATCCAACGGTATTGAATCTAAGGGGCTGTGACTGATCTGCTAAAAATGATTGCATTTAGAACAGCTGTGGAAGGAAAAACAACAACAACGATTCATTTTAAAGCTAAACATTATTATGACAGATTCACAGATATGAGCACAAACCTTATACACTTTTTAAATTAAGGTGCTGCAAAGAGGTTCTTTGCACATAGAAGAACCAAAGAGTCGTTTTGTTTCTTTCTTGCCTTACCTTATTTCACTACAAATAACCTTATGTGCAAAACAAGGTTTTTTTATGAAACCATACAGTGCAGGCAAAAATATTTTTATAAAATTAAAAATATATATATCACATGCATTTTTAAGAGTGTCGGTTAAGACTTTGATTCTGTTAGTCTTCTGCATATTTAATCAAATTAGTAAAAGATTGACTTTTTAAAATAAATCCAATCAAATACCCCATTACCTATTTAATTGAAAATGGAAAGTACTTAATGCATATGAAAATAGGCCTCATTGTCACATATTTCATTTACACCTCCAGAACATAATTAAGGTTAACGTGACATGGTTTATGAATTGTTTGTTTCAAAAGTGATGATAATTTCATATTAAAATATAGTGAAGATCAATACATATAAACTAAATATTATGTTTGTATTACACTCTTAAAAAAAGGTGCTTAAAAGGTTCTAAAAGGAACCATTTTTGGTTCCACAAAGAACCATTCAGTCAGAGTTTCTCTAAAGAACCATCTCTTTAAACCTTTTTACATTTACATTTACATTTATGCATTTGGCAGACGCTTTTATCCAAAGCGACTTACATTACATTGTACTATGCATTTGTACATTTTGTATAGTAAGCAAGTGGGGGTTAGGTGCCTTGCTCAAGAGCACCTCAGCCGTTACTCGCCAGCACTGAGAATCGAACCAGCAACCTTCTGGTCATGAGTCCAACTCTCTAACCACTGGGCCACGACTGACCACGTGGCCCTTTTTATAATCTAAATAACTTTTTTGCCACAACTGGAAAATGGAAAGGTTTTTCAGATGTTAAAGGTTGTTTATGAAACTATTTAGACAAAAAACCTTCTATGGCATCGTGAAGCACCTTTATGTTTAACAGTGTAGATCAGCATACTGTAAATCTGCTTTTCCCCCACTTAAATGTAACAACATAAAAGATTCAGCTTTTACAAATTAAACTGCCCGTTTTGTATTCAATAAACTAGAACGACCCCAGATTGAATGGGTCAAAATCAAGATTTAAGTGCTTTAAAAGTTTTACTGACCTCTGAAAGGTTAAGTATCATAATTGCCTTCATATAGAAAAATGATGATTCTGTGCCATTTTCACTGAGAGCTGAACTACCACCCTCAACAACAACATGACCCAAACTCCACAACATCCTTCATCTCTGACATTATCTCCCTCACAGTTTTTATCAGGTTCTTGAGCTCTCCATTTGCATCCCTCTGCACAGGTGGAGTTGATAGGAGAGAAACTCACAGCTTAGATACATTTCCCAGTGTGACCCAGGAGCCGCATCAATGTTTAATAACGCTCTGGCTCAGCGCCACTTTACCCGGCATTGTTCAATGTTTTATTTAGTGAAGCGGCAGGTTAAAGTTTCACCGGGCTGTCGCCTCTTTAATCCCCCTGGCGGAAATATCAGGGTGGCGATCCGCTGGCTTCCCGCAGAGGATCAGAGGAAGCGCCACTCAGGTAGAAATGATGTCTCACTTCCAAAGCTTCTTACTTCCTGCTCTGAGGTCGTTTGCATGTGCCTGCCACAAGCCCACTTCCTGAATCACAAAGCTTAGTGGCATGTGTCTGTTTGTACAGTAAATGCCCACTGAAAGCGAACAAGGGCTGGC
Source organism: Oreonectes daqikongensis (assembly GCA_026939265.1). Taxonomy (NCBI): domain Eukaryota; kingdom Metazoa; phylum Chordata; class Actinopteri; order Cypriniformes; family Nemacheilidae; genus Oreonectes; species Oreonectes daqikongensis. Next base: position 2,583,909 of record JAOTQM010000343.1, on the reverse strand, counting down.
GAAGTTTTATTCTCCTTTGTGTCTGCAGGCGTCAATATTTTTATCTAACCTGAGCCAAATGACACTTCATTTCAATCTTGGCATCTGAAGTTCTGAATTAATGAATGCAATGTGCTGAAAGGACTCTTGTCACTGGCACCGAGTGACGGGGAGTTAGGTAAATAGAGGAGGACATAATGCTTTAGTATAAGCAGACAGTTGAAGCTGAGGGCATTGTGTGGATCCTGCATGATGCGTTCGGACAAGTGAATAAATCAGCTTACAATTAGGACCCCTGATTTCATTTATGCAACCTAGAAGCGCTCCTGAGGCCCATCCTGGCAGATGTCATTTCTAGGCAATTGATTTTGCAACCGTCCTGGGCCGCCAGCACCAGGCGGCCATTATGCCAGATAAAGATGGAACTTAAACATGAGCCAAATGACTGTCCTGGCAATTTAAACATGAGAGATCTCGCTTACAAACTGAAGCGTCTCACCTACAGCCATCCATTCTTTTTTTCCATCCACCTTGTTTGAATCAATAAACACAAATACATGCACCCAAAAACTAAACGTCCTCTTCACAGTGTGAACTGTACACATGCAAAATGCATGAAAAGCAAGTAACTTGCATATAACTGCTATCATAGTGCACAGGCACGGCTTTAGATCGCTGCTCGAGAAACTGTGAGAAGGGGAAGGTTTGAAGCCTTTTGCTCTGCAAGACGATGCATAAGCACACACAAAAACTCACTGTTTTGCTATAAAAGGTGCTTTTGCTTCTCAAGTCATTATTAATGAATAGACTAGAGAATCTAACTACAGCTGAGATGTGTTCACCCTGGGGTTTGAGCTGTTAGAGCAATGCCATTCTCGCACTAAACTACACACAATTACATAGCCAATTCCTCACAGTCTAGAGGAAAACAAGGCCTGTGGCTATACAGAATATCTACTGTGAAGTACATTTCTCAGGTCATCATAAATCAATACTTGAGCATCAATGCAAAGAAAAACTTAATACATAACACAATGGCAAATATAGCATACACTTCTATAATGTGATGCTTAAACTTATGGCTTCGATCGCTTTGCTAGTGCAACAAAGGAAAAACAGAGCAACTGCATTACTTGCATTCATTAAAACTTAGATTAAATGTACAAGACGTCCAACAGTGAGCCCCAGATTTTTTGCAATAGGTAACTACTATTCCCTGGAGGGTAAATGTTTGGACTCTCTTACTAATTAGACACAGATCTGGAATTTAGTAATAAGTGAAATCCATGCATGGCAGATCTTCAGCCACTCACATGCAGAATTAATAAAACTTTCTACAGATCTCAATTTATTTCTCTTTCTTCCTTTCACCCGTTTGTTTGTTTGTTAATCATTTTTATTTCATATCGCAGTTCTTATCATTAATTCCAATTTGTAAAACTAACAGAATCAAAGTCATAACAACAAAGGATGTTTTCAGCGTAGGTCATGTTTTTGTTTACAAATGCTAGTCGATTAATTACATTTTGATTTGATCTCACTTTTATTTTTGGATAAGTGTTGTTTTATTTTAATAACTCTTTATACCCGTAGCTTTATTTGTATTGGCCTTGACATAATATGAGAACAAACGGTATGAAGTTATCTCGCTTTTTAGAGGGGTTTAACTGCAGCTCTCTAAATATCAATCAAAAAATCTAAAAAACACTAAGAGAGTCAATGAATAATTAAAAGTATACATCAATTATGTACACATAAAAGTAGGAAAAAAACATACATAAAATATTTCTGTTTCCTTAGGCAACTTGAGGATTATTCTTCAGAAAAATCTTTGGTGTGGAACTTTGACTTGTGCAAGCTGAGATGTTTATAATAAACAGTCATATGTATTTGTAGAGTCTAGGGTGTTAAAGGGACAGTTGACCCAAAAATATAAATTCTGTCATCATTTACTAAAATCTGTACTTTTATTTTGTTCTGATGAACACAGCGAAAGATATTTGGAAGAATGCTTGTAACCAAACAGTTATTGGCCACCATTTCCTACCACAGTAGGAAAAATGACTTTATACATTTGTTTTTTCTGTTGAACACAAAAGAAGATATTTTGAAGAATGTAGGAAAGCAAACAATTTTGTGGCACTTTTGACTACTATTGTCATTTTTCCTACTATGGCAATGGGGTCCAAGAACTGTTTGGTTACAAGCATTCTTCCAAATATTTTTCTTTGAGTTCATCAGAACAAAGACATTTATACAGATTTGGAGGGTGAGTAAATGATGACAGAATTTTCATTTTTTTGGTGATCTGTTTCTTTAAAAGAACCTCCAAAGGGTTAGCAAAGAATATAGAGTATTTCTGCACAGTATGTGTAGCAATATTTTATGCAGCGTACACAATATGTGCCTGGCACCTTCAGATGAGTGGTGTTACTGGGACCAAACTGATCTTTTTTGATATTATAAGAATATTTCAAAAAATTATAAGAAATTTGAACAGGGCAGAGGTGTGAATATCCTGTGACATAAGCATTAAAAATGAAGTGTGTGGCTACAGAGACTTTTGTGGATTCAGAAGTGGATTTATTCATGGGGTATTATGGATAATATTCCACATTCACTAGACATTCAAAACAGTTAATAGGAAAAGTGAAGCTTAAATGAAAAGTCAAGTGTGTTGCATACTAAAACTAAAATGACTGGATATATTTATGGCATAATAGTATGTGATCAGGCTAAAAGGAATAAGACAATAAGGTGCTAGTGTATTCATTTTCAAGTAAGAAGCAAGACAAGTACAGTATAGGTGCTTTAAATGCAACACAAACAAACGCGCATGCACACTTCTATGGCCCAAACTTAACTTCCGGTACACATGTGCAAAGAAAAAGTCCCAGCAGATAATTTAAAAAGAAAATTCAACGAATTATTATACAATAAAATATTGATATAAATGAATATTAATATAAATTAAATTAAATTGTTAAATTATTAGCCACTAACCAGACTGATCAGCAAACACAAACCAGAAGTTAACTTAACTTTGAGCCAGATGCGTGCGTCCAATGAAACCGTCTATAGGCACATGTACTGTATGCCTTCTACCAGTTTACTACAAATCAACAATTTCAGTGAACATGGTTAATGCTGCCCTCCCCAGCACAAATTTCTTCTGTCAGTTAAGCTAAAGACAATCCTTTGTTGAGGCACTGAGAAGGGCATGGTTAGAAATAAGCTCCTGGCCAGACTTTAAAAAATGTATGTGTGTGTCTATGCGCGTTTTGTTAAAAAGTGTGGATTTGGCCGCGTGTGTGCAAATTAAGCCTAAGCGAGAGAGCAATGCATAATACAGCGGAGCTTGGGACAGTTCCAGATTCGCTCTGCTCAACTTAAAGGGAGCTTTGTGCTGATCCAGTGCCCTAAAAGGGTTTTTGTAAATATGCTGTTTGCTCACCATCAGTATTGTGTTTAACAACGCAGTTGCATATTAACTAATCTTTTGATCTTTCGTTCATTAAGACCTTTTTCTGTTTTTCTCCTCACATATTCAATTTAGTATTATGCACATGAGAAAAATGAAAAAAAGGTTGCATTTCTTGCAAGAAGTGCTACATTGTTCCCCGGACTTCTCGTGGTCTTAGTCTGTGTAGCAGGAGCTTGTTTGAAACTGTCCAGAGATTTATATGAGCAGTACCTCAGCAGATGTCATGTATGGGAGCGTCGGCTCTTCCACTGGAAGCCGTAATTCATTGAGAGACTACCGGTACACTGTTATCAGTCCGCTACATGACCTCACACCAAACATAGTGATACTCGAGTGTATGAAAGCACATGTTCTGTCAACATGAGCAATGGATGTAACAAAAGCAAATTACACAGCTCTGGTCGACCATACCAATTTGATGTGTCTGTCCCACTGAACGCTGTGACACGGTCTGAAATTGCAGGTTTCGGTGGCGACATTACAAAGGCCACAGCGGGGGATACAATCCCCTTAATTCACATTATTGAGAGTGTTTGACATAAGCAGACAGGCCAGAAAAAGTCTACTCAGGTGCTCTGGAAGAGAAAAGCGAGTTTTGAAAAAGGGACGTTGATGCTCGACTACTTTTGAGTATTATGTTTAATTAAATGAATTGCAATTGTAGAGCATATAATCTAGCATGAGTAGGGAAAAAACAACAGAAATAAGCATGAAGGAATAAAAAAGTAGGTCAAATGAATATTATCCACAACAACCATTTCACCCGTATTTTTGACAGACATCTTGTTTATTCACACTAACGTGCAGCTATTTAAAATTATGCTAAACAAAATTCATACTGACTGGTTATGAATATTCAGTGTAGCGCTTTTATTATGCATTCCCGACGTTGTAACCCATGAATAGCAAAGCAGCCCTCCACGAAATAGCTCAACACAACCAACCCTGCACTAATAGAACAATTTTTAGGTCATAACCAATTAACTTTGTTCTTTAGTTCAGGTAGCACATTAGGATACACCTTCCATTCCTCAACGAAGGGCTAAGAAAAATTCACCTGCACATCCCATTCCCATTTATTCCGCATAACGTTCCTCTAATTATGTTTGCTCATTTATAGAGCTTAATTATAGAGGGAGCCAGTAATTACGGGGTAGGGAAAGGTGCGTGAGTTTGCTGAGAGGGATCTGTGCTGGTCTAATGCCCATAGAACCGTGTCTGAGTCTCAATGCAAAAACATAGTGTGACTGAGAGCAGTCAAAGACCGGAGGGAGGGAGGAGGCGGGGCTAGAAAGGACGTACAGCACGGGAGAAATTTCGCTCCCTCAGTCCAGCGGCGAGGAGACTGCCGTTTGCTCGAGCGTGATAACCAGAGAAATGAGATTCTTTGACTGGAATTGCTTTTAAATCGTCACATAGCCGGCGTACGCACAGAGCCGCTCTTGGGTGAATTCTGATTCTCCTTGTGGCTTGAGACTGCCAGCTGCAGCCGGATAATACCTCCTCTCCCGGCTCCTCTGAGATCAGCCGCCACAAAAGACAGTCATTCAACACTGAATGTTTTTGCTGGCGACTTCCACCCGCTCCAGTCCAATACGATTCAGTGCTGTGCCGAGATTTTCCCATTGTTGCACGCGCGTGAGACGACGAGCGCGTGCCGCAGCGCAGGCGTTTATGCCCAGAATAAGGGTAATGTGTACACAAAGAGTGAAACCACAGGGATGCTCTCCTGGCATGGAAACACTACATTTCACCATAGAGAGTGGGATATTCGCTAGCAGTGGTGCTCGCCAGGAAATCGTAATATTGTGTATGCACAACACTCCTGGGGAAGGCCATAGAGAAGCATCATAATGTGCAGGAGAAAGCACTTCTGCATACAGCCGTTTGCTTGAACCTTTTGTTGAATATCAATCATTTCCACAGAGGCTGGTGTAATATCATGAAAGATATGACTGAATGTCATAAAGAGATACAAAAACATGTAATACTTGTTTACGTTTACATTCAGCATGACACTTTTATCAAAAAGGATGAAAGAACTAGTGGTTGACCGATATGGGGTTTTAATGGCAGATACCGATATTAAGAAAGCACTGTGGCCGATAAGAAGCCGATATAACAAATGCAATTAAACAAGTAAATGGGAGACATACAAGAATTGGTCAAACTAAATAAACAATTATTGATTTAAAAACATGAAGAGGTCCACACATGTTAATAGATTAATTGTGGGCAACTAAACATGCCTAATATGAATATGAATAAAATATAGCAATTTAAACATATTGATATACAATTATACAATTTTTGTATCTTATCCACCTTACATGACCAAATGCCTGCTTTACTGTACATCTTAGTGCCATTTTAATGCTAATGTGCTGAATGGCGGCCAAACAGAAAATATATCGTCCATTTGTAAAATATATCAGCCGATGCCGTTAATAAGAAACTTTAAAATATCGGCTGTCTATCACAAAACTAAAATGTAAATTTTCTCCAAGACAAAAATGAGATTAAATGCTACCTTTTCCTTTGGTCTTCTACACAGATATTTATGGACCCCCTAAAAATGGACCAAGAAATATCAATATGTATTTACTATAGTTTAAATATCTCAACAAGGATTGAGGATTTCAATACGAACTTAAACATTTCTAATCAAATTACCCAAACTAGATTATTATTTTAGCTAATACAATACACTTGTTTCATAGCTCAATACTCTTAGGCCTGGTTTCACAGACAAGGCTTAGCCAGGACTATCCCTTAATTAAATTAGGATATTTAAGTTTATAAAAAAACTTTTAGAAAAAAACATGTGTGCATATTGTGACAAAACAATGGCCTATTTTAAGATATGTCAAAGCAAGTTATTTTCAGTTCGTTCATTTTAGTCAAGGACTACAGCCTTAAGCCCTGTTTGTGGAAGTTTTAGTAAATCTAAGAAAGTACTTGAAACTGAAGATGAATTCCCCTGAGCTAAGAAAGCGACCCTCTGAAAAAACTACAAACTACATTTGAATATATGTTATTGTTATTAAAGTGATATTTCATCAAAAAATCTTTTGTTATCACCCTCATGTCACTCAAAAATATTTTTAAAGTACACTGGTAACCAAACAACATTGGCCCCCATTGCTTTTCATAATATGGGCACTGAGATATTTCTTAAAATACGTTTTTTTTTGTGTTTAACAGAAGAAAGAGCCACATACAGGTTTTGAACAACATGTAGGTAGTCTAGGTACATAAATGATAACAAAAAGATTTTTTTGTGAACTGTCGCTTTAAAACCATCCTTTTTTCTCAACAGACACATTAGATGCTTAACTACATTTCTACACTAATACATCATGTCTTAGAATGCTCATTCTGACCAGGTTCTTTTCTACCATTTTGTGTACAGCCATCAGTCCCGACGCACCCATGCACTCACCCATGTGAAAGGGATCTGTGGTGATGTCCCCAAACTGCATCTTTGTTGACATGTTAACTTTAAGTCGGCACGTCTTTGATCGCAGGGATGGGATCTCAGAGGGGAGTGTGATTAAAAATGACATTTTGAATGCCCAAGGACCCAGGCAGCTGGGGGATTTTCCACTCAGTGTGGAGTCGTAAGCTCATATATGAAATACACCAACGATTCCAGCAAAGAGCCCTAACTGGGGAATAGGATCTAGCATGGCGGAAAGCGCTCAACCTCCCTCCAGTCCTTTCTGCTAATAGTTGTGAGCTTCACACTGGTTGACTTTCAAAGCGACTTGTTCCACCCTTTCACATTAATGCTAGTTGGAATGCAAATGTTCAGGTTCTATTCAGAGCCTCTAGTTTTATGTGTCCTGCATTAGAAATGACAGTTCTGGGATATTGACAGCCACGGTTAGCTCAAGACAGCCAGAAGTTTGGGATTAGACTTCATTGTGCCAGAAATAGGAAGACCACTGTAGAACCCATAATCCATGGTGAATAATTTATCCCATGTGCTTCAAATTGTTACCCTTCATGGATTACAAATTTGGTCTACAATAAACTGTTTCCCTCTTTAAAGGCCACGTTGCCAGAAAAGATGTTCCCATTTCTTTGATCAAAACGACTGCCATATATGTATATAATTTATATTATTATTTTATTAAGATAATAATGTGTCAAGAAAGTCATGGCGGATACAGCCACATACAGTAACAGCCTACTCATGAACACACAAGTCTAACATGAAAATACGCCATATGAGGTTTGAGTGGGTCTGTAGGTGAGATAAAGGTCATAACTTTCTTTATACATTGAAGGTTAGAATGAAGAAATTCCTGCTTTGACCTCCTGACTTGTAGCCTTCAGCACAAAGGTGAATGCATGGAGAAGTGTTGGTGTTATTGATCCTTTTTTTTTTAATACAATTTTCTTTTCTTTTTTTGTTTATTTTTTTGCTTTGTTATATGCATTCCTATTCAAAGATCTATATTTTTTATTACTCTGCGTGCTTTTAAATGAAATTTTCTTCATTTCTCCATCAAAATCAAATCCAAGACTTTTACATCTTTACCCATTTAGCTACAGGAATCACAATAGGCTACCTTAGTCAACCATCAATTTAGATTTTTCACAAAATGGTTGTCTCAGCAAAGCCCGATCTCAGCACACTGACCTGCAAATTGTCCTTATTTGCCCTACATTTCCTGCTAAATCTGACCAGACAGCTCAAATTATAAATCATCTTTAAAAGCATACCGTTGCAAATTGGTAAAAAACTGATTTTTTTCAAGTTACAGATTGCGGCTTTAAACAATGCAGTGTGTGCAAATATCCAACAATATCAGTAGACACATTTCATTCTTATCAAATTGCCCCCTGAATGTCTAATCTATGAAAGCTCATATTTCCTTTGAGCTAACTGTACTCCTCTGAATATCAGCAATAACTTCATAAACATAACCCACTTCTATATCATTGGAGTTTTGTTCACTCTCTCTCACAGGTTAGATGGGGATAAGAATCTTCTCCCTCTCTCTGGATTAAGTAGGTTGATTCCATGTGAACTTCTCTCCAAGTCAGTTCCCAAAGGTAGAGAAACCTCCCTAACCAGCTGGTCTTCTTTTGCTGTTCTAATTCCCTTACAACTCTCTCCGTCTCTCTCTAGCTTCTGAAATTTTTTTCAAAACTATAAAACACCAGCTCATTCCTCAATACACAGAGTACAAGGCAAGTATTCATACAGTATTAAACAGCCTTCGATCATTCTCTTTTATCAAGTTAAATCACTTATTTACCTCGGAGTAGTCATTTTCCGATGAAACTGGGATTAAGAGGCTTACTCTGGGGCACAAAGGTGATCGGTGGATTGGGTTCTTTATAACTCCGGATTATCTTTGAACCCTGCTAGTTTTTTGTTAGTGGAACAGGCAGAAGCCTAAAAGGCATTTGTGTACCAAATGCAATGCATGACGTGCTATGAGAAGATGGCGCTAAAATCAAATACCCGTCTGGCATCTTCCCTGAAATAACCATGTATATAACTCATGATGCCTTTTTATTATGCATAACCTCATCTGCAAATAATTTCCACACTGCCACACAGACACACAAAAACTACAAACACTAGAAACAAGAATAACAGAAGGTGATGCCTACAAATACCACCTGGACTGAAAAGAAATATTGCACTGATAAAATAATATTCTTAATTTAAAGTCTTGTTGTCAAGTAATATCTAAACATCCAGAAAACAAAATAAACTAAATGTACCTGACAATACATAGGAAAAAGAGATATTGCTTTCATAAAATGTCTTGTGTATTATTCTCCAATGAACTGCAATGGTAGACTACTTCTTAAAATGAAGTGATACCCCAGACAGATTTATCATTGTGATTATGGTTGGTATTAATTTGGACAGTGCAATGTCACCAAATGAACACCTGTGTGAGGCTTTACTACAGTACTGGACTTATTTTTTCCACAGGTCATTAGACAGCTGAATACGTCCGTTCACATTTATCATTGTATCATTTTATCTTTTAATGCCATCTCACAACAATAGAGACAAATGTACATCGCAAAAAAATCTTCCAGTTAATTTTTTCAAACTCAAAACACCACAATTACTGCAATTTAAAACACAAAAGACGACAGCCCACAAGGATTGAAAGGATCATGAGCCGTAAAAAATCATTGGCATTATTAATAATTTCTCCCTCCATAGACTGCCACAGGAAATGTCTTTCAAAAACAGGGCATCTATTACCAATCTCACTTTCTTGGCAATAATTTTTTAATGCCGGTTTAATTACATACATAAGGATAATATAAAAACGAACAATGTTATTAGGCCATGACAATGATTATGTAGGATTTGTGTACTTTTGTAACACATTTTACACATTTCTGATGTGAAATAAATGCTGTTCAAACTCACTTTTTGCAAACACAATGTTTGATACTTTATAGCATATAAGTGAACCGTCTAATTTAATTGGGTCTTATTTACTTATAATTAGCACAGGACTTACTGTGATAGTACTTTAAAATAATGAAGCATATCTGAGACATATCTACCACAACAAACTAACAACACTAAAAAGTATAGAAGCAACAACATAAATAAACGATACTGCACATGCACGCTTTTGTGGCACAAACTTAACTTCCGGTACACATCCACAAAGAATAGAGTCCCTGCAGATTATTTCTGATAACAAGCAAAAGAAATAAAAAGTAAATGACATTAGCTAGCAAGTTAAAAGTATGACTAGTCAGTAGTATTTTGGGTAGTGGAAGAACCGTTAGTTGGCTTAACTTAAATGTGACAAAAATACAAAGAATTATATATTATTTTTATAATCATTATATTATAAAGAATTATACATAAGAAAAATATGGTGCCTTTTAAACCTAAAAAAACAATTTCTTCAACAGAAGAGAGCTTGCAAACTCTTAAAAGTCAAACTTACTCTTTGTTCTTCTTAACATTCATGACCACGAGCTGTTAAAGTACCATCCTCACTAATTCATGCTTCACATCATTCATGCACATAAGAAGGGGAGACCATATGATACGGATAAAGCAAGGGTGCCAGGTACGTAAATGAAAACAATGGTCATTAATCTTTGTCTATCCGCTCTGGGGCTCTTTATGCATATGTCAATTAACAGCACCTGTTATTCAGTCAAAAGACCAATTAGCTCGTTCATCAGTCAAGTTAAAAATAGGTTAAGAAAACCCAAGCAAATTTCCATGCGTTAACCTTAGTGGCAGGGCGATTAGACTCGCAGATGTTTAAAGGGATACATTATCCTAAAATAGGCTAAGACATTTACCATATGGCACCTCTTTTATCCAATAAAAAGTGTATGAAATATAAATAGTAAAGGTGTGATATTTCAGAGTCTATATATTTTTTACCTGATACATACAAGACAAGTGTCGCTACTGTCGGTTTGCTGTTTTTGACGAACTATTTGAAATCTGGCAAGCAAATGTGTCGTGGCTTTTTGTGATATGTGTTTAACGTACCCTCGCAGGCTTAATGCCAATAGTGTGCTTGATCCTTGGCTGGCAGACAGACACGAATATAAATAAAGGCAAACAGCATGGGCATGTGTAGGTGAACTATTTCATACCTTCTTTCTCCGATCCAAATGCCTGCTGGGTAATGAAGTGCTGAGAGGGAGTGAGTGCATTGAAGACTCACTATGGGGGCTTTCCTTTCCCTGTTTGGCGACACTGGCAATTCTGCATTATCCGTGTCCAGCACGCAGGAGTTTTCCAGCTCTTAGGTCTTTTAATACTCATTATTTTTCCTGCATGAGATTCAACTTCAACCTTTGCTTTTTTTCTCGTCTGCATTTGGAGGACTGCTCTGTTTTTTATGTCTTAATCTTTGGCTATTGGCAAATTTATGCCTTGTTATCTTGGACTAATCTAACAGCGAGCGTGTTGTGTGATCCGCGCTCAAATGATCTCATTAGCTCACTTTCATTTCGCTTGTGCTGGTTCTAGAAAGCAGAGAAGGAGACAGAGTAAGCGTTTATCTGAGGGGAGAGGAGATGAGAGTCTACACGCGTCAAGGCTAAGATCAGCAGACTGTTAAAGTGAGGGCACGTGTTTCATACTAAATATGACATTGACAGTTATCTTCCTTTCTGCACAGCAATCATTCTGCCATCTTGACAGAATTCCCCACTCTAGAGAATTTTTTGGCGATTTCTTTCTTTGAAGGTTTAGTACACGCTTCTTTACGTCTAGCAGAAAATCAAGGACAAGTTATTCTTTTGGTAGGATTTGCAGGCCCAATATATGCACATGGTGGGGGGCTACACCTCTGACATACCTCAACCCCGCTGACCACCTGCTGTACTAAAATAAGCAAAAGAACTTGTCAAACTGAAGCAATGATTATAGCAATTGGACTGTCACTACTATCAACAAGAGTATAACAGATGCTGCTCTCACCTTGAAACACAGGTTAACACTTGGATTTAGTTCCTCAACCTAGGCCTTCTGCATTATGTCTGGACATCATTAGTGACAGTCAGCTAACGTGTAAAACTTTTCACCCAAAACTAAAAATTTTGTCATTATTTACCCACCCTTGAATTGTTCAAATCTGTATAATTGTCTTTGTTCTAACAGATTTGGAAGAATGCTTGTAACCAAACAGTTCTTGGCCACCATTGACTACCATTGTAGGAAAAAGTACAATGGTAGTCAAAAGTGCCCCACAACTGCTTGCTTTCCTACATTCTTCGAAATATATTCTTTTGTTTAATAGAACAATGAAATGAACAAAGACCAAGAGCTGTTTAGTTACAAGCATTCCAAATATTCAATCGAAACAAAGACATTTATACAAATTGGAACAACATGAGGGTGGGTAAACTGTTCCTTTAATAGCTCAACCAAGTGGTAAGGTATTTGAAAAGTATAAGACTGAAAAGTATTATTTCCTTATTATTAGACTTTCCTTATTGCTTATATACAATATAAAAAGATATTATAAGGGTGCCTTTTGATGCCTTCCATTTGTCATAAATTAATTTTTGTAATTTGATCAAATTGATAAAAACAGAATTGAACTGTAGAATGGTCTCACCTCTCTATAACATCTGCGTGATAGTTTTATTTATTGGTTAAGGCCTCAGTGACTCTCCACCTTTTTTGTTTTCAGGATTCATTTCGCTTCACCAACAAGCTGCTTTCCTTTTGCTGTTACAGCAGCCTTACATTTAACCATTCATGCTTTTTGACGTCAGTAATTTATTCATCAGAATGGCATTACGGCTATCTTCTCTCAGTTCTAACAGTATAAAAAGAACCATTATAAAAAGGAACAGAATTGATGTGACAGTAATAATACAAAAGTAACAAAAAGCATGCACACAACCATAGTTAATACTATATGATACGGTTTTGAAACGTTGAAGGTTCCTCGATCCCAATGTCCCCGTTATCCAGTGATTTAAATGTTCCAGAACTAGAAATGATGGGGATGTTCGTAGAGGATACCCTGAAGTGTCAACCATCAACCTCCTCTAGAGCTGCTCATATTTGCTGGCACTACTTTGTAAAGCCTTTGTGGTTCACAGAGTGAATAATAGAGCGACTGGTCCTCAAAGTAGCAAACAACTTATCCCTTATTTATTGCGTCTCATCAGAGAGCATCTACTGTACGTAGCCTCCAAAAACAACAATACATCACATGGTGCTTTGTTTCACAATCTCTGAACGTAACTGGATATAAAAATAATCTGACAACAGATTTTCTCTCGGTTTGAGCACTCTCTGGCTCTTCTCGGACGTGTGTAAGAGTGAGATGGAGTTTTGTTTACTGAAATGCCTTTTGATTAAAGTCTCAGCTAGATGTTTGGGGTGAGAGATGGAGCTATGAGTCATTGGGAAATAGCTTTTCTCGTGTTGAGAATGACACATTATGAAAGGGCCTGAATAATGGAGGCGCGTGTGTATAAGTAAATCTCAACGAGAAAGTGATTTGGCTCACTGATGTACTCTCAGAGGAGCACAAGTGAGCACAGATCCACACAGCCATATTTTCAAATATATAACAGTACTATTAGGACACACACACAAGCACGTGCACACTCGATTTTCCACTATAAACATGTTCAAATATTAATAGAGAGGTACAGGCCATCCGGAAAGCCACACACTGGATTTCACCACTATAAAAATGTATCATTTATTCATCTCTCCACATGGCTATTTTGCAGGACCACTAGACAGTAATTGCAGACACATCAGTACAAACGCCTGTGCTTAATTGGCCACTTTTGCTCTAAAAACCGAGTTTCTTTTGAAGAGCAATTTGGACGACATCAACACCCACGACACATCAACCGCAAACAGCTCAGAGTAACCAGCAAATCCGAACGTCTGCAGCACGTAAACGCCCCAGTTAACATCACTTCGTGGTTAATTTTAAAGACTTGCTTTAAAGAGATCGTCTGCACTTTATTGCAAGGACCGATATGACTCGGTCTCCATTTTCTGCCCGACTGAAGCTTGCTCTGATGTTCCGCCTCAGGGCTCAGACGCAGCAGGTAGCCCTGCAGGGCCCCCACAGATGCTCCGCCACTGCGGTTCCCGGAAGCTAGTCGGACTATCCGAGGATCTGCGGAAAGCCGTGCGGCGAGAGCGACGCCGAAACAATGTGAACATTCTCCCAGGACATGACATAAACAGCAGCGCCACCTGAGGATGGAAAGACACCTAATAGCCGTGGGGGATAACCTGCAATTTTGGTAGACCTGAAGTTTGAAGAACTTGAAATGAAAGGAATGTGATCTTAGAGACAGCCACAGTAGACTAATTTACAGAGGGTTCAGAACATGACCCGGAGGGACAGCTCCACAGAGAGATTATCCCATTTTGTGAATAATATTCCCTTATCACAAGCCCACATCCCTTATTCTACCTCTCTCCTTAGCAGGCTGCCACTTCAAACCTCTGGAGTTTAGATGGGTTTATCAATGAAAACCTTCCTCCATTGTCCCGGCCACACCTCCTCCTTTCACTTTAATTGAACGCCGTGTCACATAACTTAAGTTTTCTCATCGCCAATGGCTAATGGCTCCCACTTATCATCTCAGTCATAACATAACACACCGGGTCTGACCGGATGGGATTAGAATAACGGTGTTAATATTTGAATTGTCCCGTTCTTCCAGGCAGCAGCGGTCCTTGAACAGAACAATAGGAAACAGTTGTAAGGCACAATGTAGCCAAGAGACCGCCGGTTAGCCTCATTTTCTCGACTCTATAAACTAACAATGGGCTCTATGCTAATGCACCGTCCGTGTCGTTTTATTGATGGCTGAAAAGTTAAGCAATGAGGGAGCCACTTTATCGGAGCCACTGGCTTGTTGAGCGTGTGATGAGGTTCAGACACTGACATTGGGGGGGTTGAGCGGGTCTGGAACAGAGAATGACAAAGGGCTGGATTTTGATTGGCAATTATATCTGAGCTCTGGCACAATAAAGCAGTGGATGTTCCATCTCTCCATTCTCTTTTAATCACATTGCACGCTCTTTGACAACGAATTAATGTACCGCTTTTCTCTCGCCACTCCTTTTTTTAATCTCCTTTCCTCTGTTTTCCACAGGTGGCTTTAATAAAGGCTGCTAATAAAATGTAAAGCCCGGATCCCGAATTTGAAAAAAGGGACTGCTGGTAGAATGAAAGACTGGAACCGTATGCAGAAAGTTGGCAGAGATCAGCGCTGTCATTGAGAGAGCAAGGATATGATAAGCGCATGCTATCAGATGTCAGCGGGGGTCCTGAGGTGGATTTCCGAGCACACTGTTTATTAGCTGCCCTTCCTTTCCTTTGTGGTTGGGACTGATCGTGATCCAAAGCACCAGATGAATCCATGAATCACACATAGAGGCACTGGAAAACAATTCATGTGAGTTTGAACATCTGAGAGCCTTAGCAGTTGTTCTAAAGCAGATAAGATTTCATCAAACAGAAATTGTACAGACTTGTACACACAAACAAACTTTCAGGTCATAGTGAAAACTCAGTCATGACTTTCCTCATAAAGAGGAAGACAGAAGATGAAATTAAGGTATTTATTAATTTAAAATAAAAAGCTTGCTCATCCATGATTCTAGGGACTAAGCATTTATTAAGTTTCTTCTCCCATCTAATCAAAAACATCATGATAACAATCTTTTTGATTCTTTATAAATAGTCAAAACAAGAGCACTTGTACATATGATACATATTTTTGCCATCAAAACATGCCAGGAAAGGTCTATTGGTCTTATGTGCAAAAAACGGTGATGTGTGCTGAGCAGGTGTGACAATGCTCAATATCAAAGTGTCAAACTAGCATGTCACAAAATAGAAAAATGCACTTTTAATACAACTTAACAGTATCACAGATGGAAATGTTATTAAACTGAGCTTAATTGATGTTACAAGAAAGGCTTGCATGAGAAAAAATAAAGATATATTAAAGAAACCTTAAATTTGACTGACATGTCACAATAAACTACAGAGTAACCATTAATTAGCAGCAACTAAACTTCACTTTAGAAGTCCAGTTATCTGTGAACACACATTTATTTTATTAGGAAAGAACCATAATGGGTGTGTAAAAGCCCATATATTTTGTTACCTTTAACCAGATGAAGCTGAATGTGTGTCAGCAGTGGATTGCTCTTGTGCATCATTCATATTCTCAAAGAAAAAAAATATAAAGAAAAGATTGGCTTTTTTTACCAGCACAACAGTGTAGTTTCTTCATTGCAGGTAATTTGTACAATTTCCATTAGTTCACCCTTTATACTGGCCTTACAGACTGTTAGATAATTTGTGCACATAAACAGTCTTCCACAACCAAGTCGACCTGCAGCAAACTTTTTACGGCGCCAGGAGAACCAAATAAGTGACACAAACTCAAGGGTACATCTCAGTTGATTGAATCTCATTTATTATTAGACAAACAAAGGCTTTTATTCAACTATGCATCCTTGAGAAATGGTACGAAGAGTTTAATCAAAACAGACGTTTGTTTCTCATCCATTATCAGAAAGGAAAGTACAGGCCCCTTAGATGACAAAGACAAAACATGTATAAAGATCATTATAGGCAAAAAACAATTCAGAACCTCAATCATAAGAGGCATTTAAGAATTAATATTTAACACAGACTTAGCATAGAATTTGTTTCCATAACTATTTCTAAAAAAATATTGTTCAAGTGTTTTTAATTTTTTTAATTAGTGTGCACTATCTGTTTTCTAATGTTTTCAAGGGTTTATCTAGTGTGCACTACGTAGTGTCCACTATCTTTTCAAGTGTTTTTAATTGTTTTCCAGTGTTTTAAGTGCACTATCCTGTGTGCACTACCTAGGGCACTATCTGTTTTCAAGTGTTTACTACCTAGTGTGCACTATTAAGTGTGCAAAACCTAGAGCACTATCTTTTTTCAAGTGTTTTTAATTGTTTTCATGTTTTTATCTACTAGTGTTCACATTCTGTTTTCAAGTGTTTTAAGTGCACTACCTAGTATTAGTAATCTTTAGTAATCTTTTTAAGTGTTTTCAAATGTTTAACTAGTGTGCACTATCTAGTGTTTCTACAGTTATGTGAACCAAGGAAACGATGTGTTCAGAAATTAAAGAGGCGGCACAACATTTCTGTTTTTTTGTGACACCCTTTACGGGAAATACCAGTGCAAGAATGCTCACAGCGCTTTGAAACGTATAAATTGCTCACGGTTCCAGATTTTTTTTAAAAACAGAACCGGTTCTGAATAAGAACCGGTTTTCGATTCCCATCCCTACTATCTAGTGTATATTACCTAGTGTGCTACATAGTGTCCACATCTGTTTTCAAGTGTTTTTAATTGTTATAGTACATCCATGTTTATGGATCTTAAAATCCATAGTCCACCACAAATCTAAACAATAACATTGCGGTCATACACTAGCATGCCACACACTAACTCATCTTTACAGAATCCTGGACACAATTATATGTTGGCAATAATAGAGTTAACTCCAGGTATCCAAGTTATTCAATAACTTTCTTCCTGTACATCACACTGAAATTAAATTAAGGCTGTGATTTATTTATTTGTTTAGTGGAGATGCCCATTGTCATTATTTGTTTCTGTAAAATAATTCAATAATGTCAGCCACCCCATTTCTTCAAAGCCAGGAAGGAATGATGTGTGCTTTGAAGAATGAGGTAGTGGACGGGGACTCCTTTAGGCATGAGCTTTTCTTGGTTCCAACAATCCTGAGAACTGCGAGTTATGTTGGCTTGTTTTGAATATCCTATCATTTTAAGTGGAATTTTGTAACAAAAAAAACTATTCATTTGCAAATCTTGGATTGATGGTAATCGATCAATCTCTATTTTCATTTCTCACCTGTAACTCACAGCTTATGAATTAAAGAGCAGTGGAGACAGACTCTTGCTCATTGTTCAAAGTCTGTGAGGGTAGATGCCAACCTGCCCACCATCAACACACACACCCATCCTTCTGTCTTTTATAAGTTGGGGTCACAACAAGCCACCTCTAATCTCCTGTAGAGTTGTGTGAGTGCTTCTGTGCGTAGGACCATGTGCATGTCTGCTTATAAAAAAATGGATTGCCACTCAGGGGACCCGTTCTCAGCAAGAAGTGGCTGTGAGACAATAATTGCGGGCAGACGGGTAGGTGAGAGGGAATATGACAATCTGAGATGGTAAATTGATTTTTGCCCTGCATGGAGCCCAGACTCCCACAAACAGCGAGAAAAAAATAAATTAGTAGGATTGGTATGGAATTTAATGTTGCAGAGGATGGCATCACATCAGGTCCTATTCACAGAAATGTTGAAATGTTACACTGATACACCTTTATTCCTGAGACTTTCAGCACTAAACCAGTAACTAACAGCATTGTAAGTTTAAAAAAACAACGCAGAATAAATGAAGATGAGTGGATGTTGTGAAACAATACACCCCTATGCAAGATGAAGCAAAACTGCAAAAATCATCTAGCAGAGTAAAGAGGTTGGTTCTTGATCAGCAAAAACAGCAATGAGCCTTTTAGACATCTAAACATAGCCGTGTTTTCAATACCTCTCCTACGCATCCGTGAAAGAATCAGCCTATCTCCTAAGAGACCGTTGTTCCTTTTCTGCAAGCTGATGTTGAATTCCTAAATAGTATTTTCTTGACTTAATAGGACAAGAGCTGGCTTTACAACATGTGTGTAACAGGACTATTTTAAACCGACGCCTTTGATGTTGGGGAGGCTTTCAAAGAGAGGTAATGAGTCATCATTCGATGACATAATTGCTTCTTTTGATTTAAATACGGAACTGCACATAATATCAGCTTAATGTACAGTGCTTTGAACTTGGCCTTATAAATTCTTTCCTTCTTTTAGTCCCATTATAATAACGGTAATTATAAGATTAGATGTTAATTATTGGAGGTCTAATTGCATTTTTCTCTGCTCAGATGAAGTCCTCTTTTTTATGTATATTTCCAACAGGTTGCGTCAGAAAATGGATGAATATTCAAGCCAAGAGCGGACCAGACAGAGCCAAGAGGGCATTGGAACTGAAATGATCATGTTTCTTAACTATTTGATGATCTGTCCATGCATATGCTCTTTGTAGTCTGTCCCAGCGGGCTGATGGTTCCTGACATATAGGAAGCGCTTAGTCAATGATAAATGTCATGGGGGCTGTCGTAAACTTTTGTTTTTCACAGAACAGTCATTTCTGTGTTCTTATTTTATATCTATGTATGAACACGCCACTGGTCATAGGTTTAGGATAACTTCATTTTTATTTCCTCCTTTAAAAAATAATAGTAAACTTACTGAAACTATGGAAAAACACAAGGGAAACTAGGCTGTAAAAATGCAGGGTTATTTTCAACCCAACATGGGGTCAAAAATAGGACAAACCCAACAATTGACCTGTAAATTAAATTGTGGGTTACTTCAACTCAAAATACAAATGCAAATATTTTCTGTTTCATTTCACCTAATGGCTAGGTGTGTCCCTTTTTTTCCCAACAGTGGGTTAAAAACAACTTTTTTGTGACTAACAAAATCCCCCCAAAATGAAAACTGTCATGGGCAATTCTAGCATTATGGATGTGACATATAAACACTCAGATAGAGTGTAAACATCAGAAAAATCTTAGTCTAAACACAAGTTTTTTTTTAAAGGGAAATAAACATCCTTTATGGATGTGACAAAAAAGTAGTGTCTGAGAGACAACATACTTTGCAGGATTTCTGTGAATTAAAATGCACAAACCAGAAGCAATAATACCCAACAAATGGAGAAGAAATCACTCTTCATAGAACATTAAATAGTTACTTTATTTTAACTTTCATGTGTCCATTTATGAGGAATATGGACCGCTATGAATGTGACAATCCTGAAAATGGCACTTACCTGACTATGGATAATCATGCAAAAATAAAAATGCTTTAAAAACTTGAATACGTCACATAGGTATTTGAACCACCAAATGTTGACATATGTGCTATAAGTTTAGTAAAAACCTTTTGTAAAAATATTTTTTCATTATAAAGGCCCATTCTCATTGCGGGTGATGCGGAAAAGCCTGACGAACCAAGCTTTCATATCAAGAGCGAAACGATTATCGTCAGCTGCTATTTCACTCCGGTAAGCCAGGTGGCATTGAGTCCACTGTTGTTGCTTCTGTGAAGATGCTGCTGATGTGTCCCTGAGAAACGCAGCTAAAGATGCAGCCGGAGGCATACATACTGATGTAAAACATTGTACAGTATACAAGTAATCACGCGGATCATAGACATTTATCTGTGTGATATTTTACTGCCGAGTTTACGGTTTATAACTCAAGGAAATATGAACCACTTTGTACTTTTGTTATACTGAACATCTATTTATTTTGAGCTAAAAATCACAAGGTAGGCCTACATATTTATTATTTTATAGACTTTATTATTTTATAAACACAAATAATAAAGGTAAATTAGTACACATTAGTTGTATAATTCGTTCCCCTAATCAGAGCCGCTGTCCGTGTGTTTATTGCTGAAGTTTGCAGTCAGTTTTCAGTGCTTAGCGTCACCGAGTGGCCCGTTTGTGTAACAGCAGCGGCACTAGGCGCGTGACGTAATGCTCGATTCTTATTGGACGGTCCGTTTCTTCGCTTTGAGAAATGGGATTCGTCGCACTAGACGAAAAAAACTTCGAATTTTTGGCACGCGAATGTTTGCGTTCTATGTGAAGGGCTTCATAAGAATCTATTGTTTTTGTTCTTGAACGTTATCGCAACAAACATTTTATTATTGTTAAATTGCAAAAATCTAATAATTGCGTTTTATCAGGCATTATCTTTCCCATTTATGCAGGGTGTTTCTTTCTTGTCATTTTAAAAATGTAGGCCTACTTTTAATAAAAAAATGTTGGCACAATTATATTTTATACGAAACTAATTGCATATGCCTTTAGAACAAAATGTTAAGATGAAAAATATTTCAAGTAACCCTAAACTTTTGATCAACAGTGTATGTGTTAGAACATTAAGTAGATTCACTCACTTTAATGGTCACCACATCCACAATTCATTCCAGTCAGTATAAACCTGTGATGGGGCTGACACCTGCTAATCAGCACATGAATATTTATGGCATGATTACAAATTGCCAATTAACATTCTAAACAGATCATTTCATCCTCACTTTCATGCTTGACTTACAGTATAATACAACATTCATTTCTTTTCATTTTATTCATTCTTTTATTTACTGTTTGCTTCACAGATCTCAGAATCACTAGAGCTGCTTACATACCTGTGAAACTACAGTGCCTGCTCTTTATAAAAGCCAGAACCATGAAGAAAGCTAAATGTGGCCTTTTCTTTACTTACATTACTAGAGGTTTTTTTTTATTCCATTAGAAGGTCTGATTTCAATGACTCCTGAAAGCCAGTGTCAGGGACTTAATGCCATTATCTTCCAAGCTTGTTCTTATTAAATGCTATTTCTACTAATTTCCCTAGTGTGTACTTTAAGAGCGTTGCATAAATAGTGGTTACGGTCATGATTGTGGTCAGACATGTACTAAGACAAATTAAGTGGTTTCACTGAAAACACAGCATTTAAGAATACGAAGGGAAAGAACCCTCCAAAGCTAATATCAGGTCATTCCCATTGAATTCCCATTCACACAGGTCATTCCTACATCAGGTTATCACTTGTCTCTATGGTTTTGAATTTTCTCAGCCCAAATTCTGAGACTGAAGATGATCTGAGCACATAATAAGCAATGTCAAGCTGTGATGATATTATCCTCACTACAGGCTATGCTGAAAACTGTCTGATACCTTGTGGCTTTCCATTTAGTTCATCAAAATTGTAATAGGGATAAAATGTAAAGTGCAAAACAAAAGAGAAGCAATAACATTGTGTGTTTCCTAATTGTGAGAGTTGGGAATAACACCAGAAATATAAGCCACCTGGAGTGTAGCTTTAGGGGAGGGACAATCAGAAACACCTTTGGGTATGTTATCTAACCCTAAAACATCTACACTTCTTTAAATTTGAGTATTTGATGGATTTACAGATACATTTAAAAGGTAAATCGACTATAAAACCAAAACCAAACATGGACACTGTGACAGGTAATATATCGAAGCATTGCAGTGAACAGATACTGTATTTATAACCTGTATGAAATAAAATGACGTTTTAGTGCAGATAAAATGTATCTTTTCAATGTAGCTGCCTTATGTGTGTGGTTTCATTGTTTTCACTTGTTTACAGCACCAAACAACTATTACAAACATGTCATAAAATCTAAAGTATCAAAAATTTGATATTTGAAGATTGGAATAATTCTTTACAGCAATTTAAGTTTAAAAAATTCAAAAACAAATTTTTAAACGTGACAACTAGCCCCAATCTCACTAAAATGAATATTAATACATGTAAAATACTATACTGTGTATATAGCCTATGTAAAAAAGCAGAATTTTAGAACATGTTATTGCATTATTAAAGATAACTTTATTGTGTTTAAAACATACAACTTAAAAGGCATATCATACAGTAGCATGTTTTATGCCCTGATATCAAACTGTAAATAAGACAGTTAAACAAGACTTGAAACTGTATGTCATCTCAACTTTCTATGTGTTAATATCTTTTTACTGGATCTTTAATGATTCTCATTCCTAGTTTGAGGCACATGTATTGTTTCACGGCAGTGAAAGTTAGGCGCACCATAACACCTTTGGATCTCCACAGTATATGACACTCGTTCTGGCTGAATAGCCATGCTACTTCAATTTACAGCATGTCTCAGCACACAATATATAAAGCAAAAGTGCTGCGGTGCCCAAACCGTTTCATTTTCGCATTTAACTGGAGCCATCGATCAAACATCTCTTGCCTCATTATACTCCTCTCATAGCAGGAGTTTTCAGACCTGAAGGCAATCAGTATGAAAACAGACAGCATTAACACTCCGCTTAATCCTTTAGCGATTTCGCATTTCTGAATGTGTGTAGGCTAATGAGTCATAGAACGCATGTGCAATTGCTCATAAATCTCTCAGATGAAAAGGCTTCAATATTGCAAATTTTTTTATTTTGATCACCAACTGAAGTAAGTAATAATGGAATTCGTGCTCATCATAACACAAGTCATCCTCTGTTCATGCTTTACACAAGTACAGAGCTTCAGCAGCAGCATTAACAATAAGTGTAACGATAATGGTTCACCCTTTGCGGAATGCTTTATGCAAATTAAGATACATTAAATAGACAAAAAAGTATATGGTGTGTATAAGTAATACAGGTGCATTCATTTATGCATGCTTTTTTTGCATTATCAAAAAAAATAATGAGCTGAATATTTGTTGTTTGGTTACTTTCGTATTTGTTTTCGACTTAAACTCAACCTGGTTGACAACTCACTAGTGGGAGCTTACCAGGTGTGCTAGGCGGCAACAGACCTACTTAAAACAAACCAAGAGTAATGAAGAAAGCACCACAGAGCCACAGTGTTTACACTAGTGGGGAAACTCAACAAAAGAACATCTCTACACATTACGCTGAGACAGGAGAACATTCTTTGCCATTGGAAAAAAGTATTTCCCTAAAAACATCCTTTCATACTGCATACTATTGATTTACTAAGCCTTCGAAAATGTAAAATGTCTGCATATATTTGTTTGTCAGAATAGGACAATATGTGGGAGATATAACTATTTAAAACTCTGAAATCTGAAGGTGCAAAAAATCTAAACAGATCAGATCAAATATTCAAATATTCATGATTCAGTTATTAATGTTTTACATGCTTATGTGCGATTGAACTTGACTTTCGCCCCTTGATCTGAAATATTGTAATGTTTGAACAGTATAAGCTTACAGTAAACATGGCCGTAGACAGCTTTGAGGTCACAGAGGTCCAGACTTCTGTCATTTGTTCATTTTCAAAAATAAAATATGAGGTTCTGAAGGAATATTGACCAGTCTGCATTACATATGTATAATTCAGTCTATACAGTTTACAAAGTTGTTTATTGTTCGTGGTGTAAAAGACGGATTCATTTCACTTCAGGCTGGCAGCGTCATCCGACACACTTAGTGACACACTTTGAAGTTAATATAGTGTGGAGTTGCATATGGGAACATTTTCGTTTTTATTTTGGGCGTTTTTCGACACATGATCTCACAGCATGTCACTGTCAACTTTATTCATATAAAATAATTTCCCAAAAACAAAATTGTTGACAGTAAAAATGCTGGGTGGCTAGTGTAACGGAGGCCAGCTTGTGTAGATTAGAACCACGACAAAGAACCTTTTAGAACCCGATTTATGAACAGAACTCAATGCCACATTAATCGTAGTGTAAACCTAAAAAGAACCACTTGCTCAATCTCTCCCTTCAGGAAGAATTCAAATCTATCTGTTATTTAATGTATGTGATGTGACCCTCACCCTCTGAGCAAACTGCAAGATTAATTAAGACTCTTCCCCTCATCGCACCGCCTGCCCTCCCCCACTTATCCTTTTATAATTTCACCTTTACCTCAGAGAATACCAACCAGGATTCATTACTATGAAAATTATATCAGTATGCACTGCGGGCGAGACCTAAAGTATTTTTCTTTCTTTTTTCCTCTCCCTTCAAACAGCATGTTTTTTTTATAATTAAGAAGAATCCCCGCAGCTGTTGTTGACCTGCCCTGTCACGCTGAGAAAGAGCTTTGGAGAAAATCAAAGAGAAGAGATTCCATCAAAGATATTACCCACAGCCTCGGCCAGAACCCGCCTGCACACCTGATAGAAAAAGCGCACGGGGTTACGCTCGCGTGTTTTTAAATCTCCGACCAAATGCATAATCATCAACTAGCTGTAGCATGAGAAAGGTGGACATGTATTTAATCAAACTTTCTGGACTTTCAGGAGAATGTAAAAGAAACGTTTAGTTGTGAGATGACACTAAAAAAGGTCAGGTTAATTCCATTCTCCTTATCCTCAAGTCCTGGATCGACACAGCAGTCTTGTAAACTTCCACTTAATTTCATACTAACACCCTGCAGGGTCCAGTATCACAGATAAAGACTACCATGCATGAACGCAGCAAGAAGCAAAGCACTTTACAGCTACCAGTAAACATAATTTCAGTCAATGAGCTTTGCTGAGATTTCCTCACTAACAAAACATTACAGGCAAGCAAGGAAAGGCTCATAGATCAGATGCGAAAGGTAATCAATGGAGTGGCAAAATTGAATGCATGACAAAAAAATCTTTAAAGGTGATGTGTGTAATACTTAACAGGATCTATTGACAGAAATGCAATATAATACACATAACTATGTCTTCAGAGGTGTATAAAGACTTTACATAATGAAGCGTTATGTTTTTATTACCCTAGAATGAGCTATTTCTATCTACATACACCGCGGGTCCCCTTACATGGAATTCACCATTCTGTTTCTACAGTATCCATAAACGGACAAACTGCTCTACAGAGCGTGTTTCGTAAATACGTTATCTCCTTCGGCAAAGAACATCTTTGTCCTGTGTCAGCCACCGTAGTGCAAAAGGGAGGGGCAAGCGGTGAAGTGAGCTGTTGGTTGCAATTCACAACCGTTAAAATGTGCTCCTTTATATTCTATTAAAGATGAAAAGAAAGTGACCTATTTGTCAGATATGGTGACCCATACCCGAAATGTGACCTCTGCATTTAACCCAACCAGTGAATAGTGAACACACACACTTCAAGTCGTGAACACACATACACCGGGAGCAGTGGGCAGCTAACACTGCAGCGCCCGGGGAGCAAACGGGGGTAAGGTGCCTTGCTCAAGGGCACATCAGTTGTTACCTGCCGGTACTGGGAATCAAACCGGCAACCTTCTGGTTACGAGTCCGACTCTAACCATTAGGCCACAACTGCCCCCCCAAGATATTAAATATTGTTTTCTGAAGGAAAATCTATGCTTAAACCAGGCAACAATATCTGCCAGTAGGGTAAGAAAAATAAACTTAAATTAAGTTCTTAATAAAACATAAAACTTAAGCTAAGTTTATTTTTCTTACCCGCAGATTTTTAAAGCATTAACTTATTTTATTTTATATTTTCTTTCAGAAAACAAGATTTAATATCTTGGGTCACTATCCTTGGCAATTAAATGTTATATTTGCACTGCAAACAACACACAAATACCAAGAAGTTCATTTTTTGAACAACAGAAAATATGGAAATGGAGGACAGTGTAGTGCCTGAGGCAGATCAGACATGCAATAACTAGTTATATTTCTTAAATCTAACAACACTACCCTCACCCAACCAGCAAGCTAGTCACCAGGGGGTCTACCCTCAATCTGCAACTAACACCTAGGTGCAAAACCAGACCTCTTGTGACCATAGCAACCCATACCAAACCATCAAGATAAGACTCTTTTACAGCCAAAAGGAATGTAAGGAGATGTACTCTCTTTATTGCCTTTGGGGACAGACATATAGTCCCACATACGTTTATATAGAAACATTTATAACCTTTTCATGTTTTGATGATTTTGTTGTGTTATGTCTGCCTTAAACATTAATCCAAATTATTTTTAATAGATGTCTGTATAACTACCAGAATTATTAGATTTGGATTAACTCATTTAACCAATATGATATGTATATCATGTTTGGTGTTTACGAGTTGCATTTTTGATTTCTTTAATGTTAATGTTTGTCATGTTATTCTTCTTAAGTTTCTTAGTGAACACCCAATCACATGCAAAACACCA
Organism: Oreonectes daqikongensis; assembly: GCA_026939265.1. Classification (NCBI taxonomy): domain Eukaryota; kingdom Metazoa; phylum Chordata; class Actinopteri; order Cypriniformes; family Nemacheilidae; genus Oreonectes; species Oreonectes daqikongensis. The sequence continues at coordinate 2,557,158 of JAOTQM010000343.1, read as the reverse complement.
TTTTGGAAGACAAAGATGTGACATCCTTACAGTTTAAAGAGACCACAGTCTTTTCTGCTCTGCCTCTCTCTTCCGGAATCGCTCTCGTCCGGTATCGCTCTTGCGTTCTTGTTTTCTTTTATTCGAGTTCTGTCCGTGCCATCTCTACATGGGTTTAGCCCTTTTGAGATCTCTTAAGGATGGACTAGAAAAAAACTTCACCTGGACCCCTAAGTTAGTGCCAGGCTGCGGCCTCGTCTTTTCAGATACAGATCCTCTGCATCAGGACACTTTCTTTTTTTTGATGGGCAAGACATGCAAGTATCATACTTAGTCTTATTAATGGATGCATAGAGCATCATTAATCCTTTTTACAAAGGTGCTTTATAAACTGATGGTATTGCTCAGGCTATTGATCTGCTGAATACCAAATACTGCCATAAATCCATGCTCCGTTCTTCTCTCTCTGCTTCAACTTCAACCTTCTTCTAATGCTAAACTGTATTTGTGTATATGTTAGATTAGTATGTGTGTAGTCTAGTCGATAAAGTATTGTTTTATGTCACACGTGATGATGTTTATAGTTCATGTTCATAATCCGAGTCCCTAATCATGCTGATTCTTGCTACCTGCTCGTAATGCTAAGTGATTTTCCCAAATCATGAATTTGATCCTGATAAATATAATTGATCATAATCAATTAAATTCATCCCAATTCGGAATGATATTCGTTCCCTTACAAAAGGGTGTTAGAGAATATATTAATTATTATTGTGATCAAAGCTCATGATATTTCTTACATATTTAATGGAGAATAGTGTTTAAATAACACTGTTCCTCTTTGAATCCTGAATCTCTACAACAGAGAGTAACAAACATATAAAAAACAAGCGAAAAATGGTTACCGTGATTTAACCGTAAAATACTGACACATACACTCAACAAAACCCACAGGCATGAGTAACACGTTAGCCTTGAAACTCCTGCTGAAACACGCAGCAGACAGAGTGAACATCTGGCCCTCATCAGGAGCCATCGACAGGGAGCCACACGCCCAGCCTGCAGATGGTGAAGAGGTTCGCACACAATGAGAACCACCTCACGCTCGCTCGCTCGCTCTCTCTCTCTTTCTGTTTCTTTCTTCCTCTCGCTCGCATACGCGGCCGATGCGGCGCACTAACAAAGCCCCATTATAACCTATGCGCATCTGCATTTACTGACTCCAGAAATGAAGAGTCTGACACAGTCATACATCAATAAGAGCTCATCCACAGCAGACGACAGAAATGGAAATATGCCTCAGCTGAGAGGAGAGAACTCGGCTTCCAGGAATATTAATGTGTTTTTTCACTATTAATGCACGAAACAAATGAGGAGGGAAATGCACACATGTGGGTGCTGAGCGCATACGAGGGGTTTAAGACCGTTCATGAGATCTAAACGGTGCGATTTGAAAAAGGTTTGTGATGGAGAATGTACACAGTGCTCGCACGGCGAGGGATATTCAAGCATTTAAAGCGCTTTCCCTTGCACTATAAAAGAAAATATCCCACGCAGCAGTCAAACATTGACATTTTTCCTTCATTTCAGCAAAATGAAGATATAAACCTTGAAATTCAAATACACACACCTGACTGAAATAAAACGCACCTCTATCTCGTTCTCATTCGCACGGTCATTATCTGAAGGGCTATTTAACCTACAAAATGAGCCGTAGCTTTCTAGCTGCCAGTATCTCTTATTGTCACATGTCAGAGGCTCCTGCTTCAATAAGTATTGGAAGGGCCGAAAGCAATTGGTTTGGGCACGTAATCTGCGAGGTATCCGAGGGATCCAGCAGGGAAATGAAAGCAGGGGAGACTGCAGACATCCTGTGCCTCCAACCAGCTGCTTTCTGTATTCTAGAGCAGAGCCGGAGCAATTAACAGTCCTATTGCCTTCCCTCCGTACGGCCCTGTGTTTGCCGGGTGCCATTAGGCATTGGGTAGCACCTGTCAATGGACGGCCGCTCTCCCAGGCCCCCAGCGCCACCGCCGTGATTGATGACAGGTCACCCACAGACAGTCCCTTTGAATTTTCAATACCTCCATGGGGAAATTGCTCATTTCTTAGAAGTACATTTTCATTTTTGCAACAAGACAGCCTCCTAACTTTATATATTACCCTGGGCCTGGGTGTGGAATTGTGATGTATCGTGGCATACATTGGACAAGAATTTATTTGCTATTTTCTCCACTGTCATCGATGTGCCAAGTTACCACGGGACGCAGATTTAAGCAGGCGTGACATTCTTATTCAGATAAGCACGGCGCACGCCCTTTCCACTCATAGTTAAGATTGTCACTTTGACATTGTGTGGCGCTTTTTTCAAGCGCGGTGCATTTTTGTAATACAAAACTTGTATCCTATTTGACGTGGCGTTGACTTCAAAGAAGGTTATTTGTCATCGCACAGATTTACGCTGTCACTCAAAAACATTTATAACACTTTAAGCTCCTTGGGCGTTCTCCGTCGAGGACGGCAGAAGACTCGTGATGCCGTGTGCTGGCAGCGGCACGGCAGCCTGTAAGCTCAGAACCGCCGCGATTACGGCTGCGTTAAACACCTAATAAAATTCCCAAATTTGTACTACACTCACACAAAAGAGCATCTGCTTCTAAGGGGCGGTTAAGGCTGAGTGTATTAAGACTTCACAGATTCACTGAGCTTGGGTCCAACCCAAGGGGCTAAAACCTGCAACACGAGCGCTCTGCGTGTAAATATTTGGACTGCCTATAAAGTGTTTCCTTTTTGGACAGATGATTAGCCAGAACATCTGGAGGAGAATCAAGCCCACATCTTTTAATAGGAACTCCATATGCCAAAAAGAGTGAGTTCTGCAAGTAGCGTCGGAAAATGAAAAGGAAGAGAAATGGGAAGAGGGTTTTAATAACAGCAATTATGATTTTAATTAACCCCCGTGGTCTGCTGGCTTTTTCGAACATAAATCGAAAAGTCAGGGTCTGGACCGTGCTGCACAGCAGCTGCTTTCCACTACGCTACAACATTCGGAAGATAGAAATGTTGCCTTCACCGGAGAAAATAATGGTGCGAATGTAAAATACAAAAATTCAAATGGCCTAAAACAGCTAACAACTGCAAGACATCAAACAGTTGCTGACTGGGTTGTTTTACAAAATGGCGCTGACAGGCAGTAATGGAAAAGCAGCGCTGTCTGCATGTGTCCCTAAACTCGTAGCCATCTCCTTATTCTGCCTTAATTAGACAGACTTAATGTGAAGTGAAGTGTGACTGATACGGTGATATTTGTGTCCCTGATGGAGGCAAATGTGAGGCTAACACCTCTGCCAGCAGTGGCCCATCAGCGGGCATCTGGAGAATGCACAGAGGATGCAAAAACCTCACAGCTTCCACCACCTAATGAAGCCATGCTTAATTTCCAGACTCCAAACAAACAGCCAAACCAACAAAGCAAATCAAATAGTCAGAACGTAATTTAGCGAGGTTTACACATTTTTGAGCATGTCTTTCACCTAAAAATTGCACGCTTCTCTGGTGGGCCTGCAATACAACAAAACAACAATAAAGGACTTTAACAATAAAGTGACACAATTGCATAACAAAGGAAATTTACCTTCATCTGGCAAAGAAATAATTTTACGTATTCCCAACATTTCATTATGAAAGCTATAAATTAAATGACAAGGATTCAATTTGTAAACACATTAAATTTATAAACATTAGCCAGTCGCAAATGGCCTGGGTATGCGGAGCATTCACAGCTTATATGGACGGAACACCACTAGTAAATTTTAGTTTACTGTAGTATAGGATAGTAATACTAAAGTTTTCTGTAGTATTAACTAGTAAATTGATCAATTGTAGTAAACACTGTAGCACACTTTATTTACTATAGTACAGTTTAAAAAACCCTAATTTCAGTAAATACCCTGAAAATATTACAGTATTGTTTCATGTGGACAAACAAAGGAAATTTGGGAAATTTCAGAAAAAAATCTAACAGATTTCATAGATCCCTACACACACACACACACACACACACACACACACACACACACACACACTCCGGAATCATTACAGAGGCTGAGAGAGCACCACTCCTCCGCCCCCATGTGCCCTTGCGAGACATTCTGTCAGGACGCCTTACTGTTCTCTGGCCTGAGAAGGCCACCCAGCTTTGTCACCTGAAGAAATAAAAGTCAGCCCTGATTTACCTGATGAGGGGCCTTTGTCTGGGCTCTCCTTGACCGCAAACTCTACCTTGTCTTTCAAGCCAAAGCCCAATTTTTAATTCAAAGGCAGCCCGTTTGGCAACAATTCAATCTAATTAAATGCCACTGCTCATTTTCTGAAAAGACTTTTTTTCCCCCCTCTCTACCTTTGCTACACTCAAGATAACATTTTTTCAGGTTGTCTACCTTCCTTTGCCACAAAGACAATGGGATATCATTGCCATTACCCCAAACTGATAATTAAAAGCACATCACAGATTAAAACCCATCCATGTAAGTAAAGGTCACCTCACTGTAATTAGAATTCCAACATTTCTTTGCCCATCACATTTTCAGTGGTCTCACTGCAGGAACTTGGGCTCACGCCTGTAAATTTGGTTGTACTTGATCCGTGCATCTTTCTCCTGTGTTTGAGTCACTCAATATCATATAACATTACAACAGAAAGAAAGCTAATTGACTGTAGCAGACACCTGAATAAATGTCATTTTAAAGACAACGGGCCAATTGGTTTCTGTTTGTTTCGTGATTAAGTGCAGGTAATATAGTAGTTTTCAGTAAACTCAAACGACAGTCAAAGTTCATTTCTGTCCACTAGACATTAATCTAAGGCCCCTCACCATTCCACCATCCTCTAGTCACTAGGGTGCAACCATCTCATATTGCTTGTTGTTATAGTCTTTAATTAATCTGCTTTCTTTGGACACCTGGAAATTGCTCTATTGCTCAGTGTTCTAAGAGATATTTCAATAGAAAATCATTCACTGTACAACCGTGCTGGTTGCTCATCTTTTTTAAGTTAACCCCCTCTGCTAGTATTACAGGTCTCACATACTACCATTGTGTTTAAATGATAAACAGTCATCTCCTGCTTCTCACTATCCATAGTTTTCATGTAATGTCGCGCACTAAGGGAAACGCCCCGCTGGCAGTGGTTGATTTCTATTGTTTAACTTAAATAACAAATAGTTACTATACAATAAAATGGACCAACTGTTGAGGAGACAGGCCTGAGCTATGCATATACAGAATCCTGCCTAATGAAACCCCAGAAAGGAGGAATTTGTGCCACGTGTCTCTGTCTCCAGTGATACAATGGCAGCCCTCATAGTACATTGTATTTGCAGGTAACACCTCATCAAAGCTAACCTCATGTAAACACTGGATATATAAATTGTATTTTTACCAAAAAACATATTTACGTAATTTTCTTACCTAAGATGTTGTCGTGGACGAGTGTTTGTTATAAATGATTTATCTTTGCAATTAATTCTTTTTTTATTCATACACCCTCACAGTATTTCATCAAAAACATTATGCCCTCTAAATGACATCTCTGCATAACATGCCTCGTCCTGTGGGTGGACTGAATGTCCAATGACCAGGCTTTCAATTTCCAACATTCAATCAATTGCCGAGGTCTGAAATCCAGGATTGCCCAACATTTAGAAGCAGTTTCACTCAGATATTCATCAATTTGGAAGAACATGCCACCACAACTTACAATTCATTCAGACTTTAAGCAAAACTCTCAATTTGCTCACCATCTAACCTCATCGTTGGCAAAAAGAAACAAGTGAGATATTACCAAGATCTCCTTAGTGATTTTTCTTTTCTATGAGTAACCTCAGCATGAAAAAGTTCAAATCTTTTTAAAGTTGCCCAATCATTAAAGTGCAATTCAAACATGAGACAATGTAATTGCAGACCATCCTAACATCTCCCATGCCATATTGAATATGAATTAAAAAGTAATTTAATATCACGTCTCATTTTCCTCTCTCCCGCTCTGTCTTTCAAGCTGCCGATAGGTTTGCGGTTGATTCATACGAATCTCCACTGTGAAAAAGTGGTCTTTTGGAGCAAAGAGTCTGGCCTCCATAAGGTTTGAAATTCTTTTGAACCCGCATCTGCTTTCATTCCCTCGGCCTCAACACATCAGAGAGCCACATCTTAAAAGTAGCCACTCATCACTAAAAGGAAGCCAGAAAATAGCGTGAGGTCAGTTTAGGAAACAGATGTGTGCGAGTTTGTGTGTGCGAGTGGTTATATCGTCGTGTGCTCTTTCTCAAGGAAATGCTAAAACAATGTGAAGTGACAGCCGTGACACACAAGCCATTAATAATAAATGGGAGTCCCAGTGTTCACTGTGCTATCAACTGTCATCCAGTCAACATCAACAACAATTCCAGAGAAACTCACACAACCTAGTAACTCACACAGCCACAAACCTTAGTTCCCCGTCAGTGGAAGAGCACTTACCTTGCACCATTTTTTAGCACGCTAACCCATCTCGCTGCCTACATTCTCAAACTGCAGATAATCGGCATCATTAAGAGGTGAATTTGCTAAAAAGGGAATTGCACCCGCTGATATCAGGGTTTATTTGCATGTGCTGTATGCGTTGTTTTAGCACCCTCAATTAAAACCTGAAGGAATTATGCAAATAAGGTAATGGCACAAACACAGCCAAAAATTTTGTGCTGAATGCAATTTGCATGCTGCAATTCCCAATCTCGCATGGCAGCTCTGAGTGGCAGCTGATGGAGAATGCGATTTCATGTTGCCTTATTACCGCCTGCCTTCCATAGATTTACAAATAAAGCACAATCTATATCCAAGTCTAATTGAACTGAAATGTTGACAAGTGTCATGATCTGGATTATGGGGTGCTTTGCAAAAAAGACCAGCTATAATATGGCACAAAAGTAAAGTGAATTCTGCCCTCAATCACCATAGTGGCTAAATTCTTATAATGCCTCTTTGTAAGTTTGCTACCCATGACGTTTTACTTTAGCATGTTCTTACTGTGCCCTTCTCACTTCCAGAGACAAAAAAGAAAGACAAAATGTTATATATTCTCTCCAGTAAATGAGATCGTCCCATGGGTCTCTGATAGTGCCGTCTTGGTGAAAAATGGTGTGGCAGCATAAATTAACACCTGAGCCCTGAGAATTTCGCAAACAGTGGGCAGAAAAGGATTCAGATGGCACCTGTCCACTCTACCCCGCTTCCTATTATCACACAGACAAGGCATCAATTAAACATGGCGGCCACAGAGATACCGCCAGCTTGCTACGCGTGTGTATAGATGTCTAGCGGCCTCTCAGTTGTTTTTGCCTATGAAGTCGCCCCCTCTGCTTTCCAAAGTGTTTCCAAGGCAACCAAACAGATTCATTAACTTCATCCGAATCAAACTTCATGTTACTGTCTTTCAATTGGAGAGGAGTAAAGTGCCCTCAAACTTATTCATTTTTCACCAATCAGGCATCTGATATTGATGCGTGTATAAGAGTGAAGTCACTAAAATAATGAAAAAAGGAGAGACTGGTGTGATTTACCTGACCGGAGGGGTCATAAAACACTGATTCATCTCATATCATTATCCGAAGTGTTACACTGGGGTGTCTTCATGCTGGCACAGACATATTAGATAGAAGAACACGGGTAATGGAAAGACGTTTTTTATTTTTTGCTAACGGAGCATGCTGCGTTACCTCTTGTTGTTATTGAGTAGTTCATATTGGTAAGTGCTGTCGGACCTAATAGAGTTGGAGTTGCTATTGGTCCCATAGGGGAAGTAAAGGCCATAATCGGAAAGTGAACGGGGAACTGCTGCATCTAAGCCTATGGAGTGCTGAGCAAAGGAATTCATGAGTAATTAGAGGCTGCATTTAGTGAAACCTCACCCCCCTTTGCAGCTGTTATCAGAACGAGTCCCTATTCTGCATTCAGAAAAACAATCTGACAACACTGGCGCTTAAAACGAACATTGAAAAGTACTGTAAGACTACATACCTGCTGTGGCGGCACATCTAAAACATTCGTAATCTTGCGTTGCGTTTAAAATGAAGGTTTATTACCTTAATTGTGACACTCAAGGTAGAACGAAGCGCCACTTCCCAGAAGTATTGCCGGAATGTGTATCATGGGAAGAAACAGCTTTGCTCCGAGAACAGTAAGTCATATCAATGTGATAAAACACGCAGCAAGATCTGCATCCATCATGCCCGACATATTAAAGACATGAAATACAGCGTCAATGGCCGTTCCTATTTACATGAAATGATTGAAAGTGTTGTCCTTTAAGGAGAATGTCAAGCCGTTGGACAGCCCCTATTGAATTTTCCCGACTCGGCCCTGCCAACTACACTTGGTGATGTCTAAATGCTGGCTTGATGGATTGGAGTCAGAGACTTTGTGACGGAGAGCATTCAGGAGCGCGCAAGTAAACATTTGTAGGGCCACGTTTACACATGAAGGACGGTGGTGGGGCTTGTCAGCTCCTTCGCCCCCAAGAGGGGTGAACACAAAGAAAAACTGAGATTCAGATATCTGGAGCTCTGCAAGCACACTGCATGTTTTGTTCATATTAGTATTGTTAAACTAATCGCACGTGCGGTTTTTAAAACATAATGGTGTTTTGATGGAAACCACTGCAGAGAGAAAGAAAAATAGTGCCCAAAGAAAAATAGTTATAATATTTTTCATAGGATGATTTAGCGCTCTTGGAAGTGCAAGTCAAGTTCTTGTCTAGCGGGCACAAGGCTTTGTGATTAATGAAATTTTGCTGCGATCACGGTTATAGACCGCGCGCTGTTGAACGTGTAGAGAACGAGTTGATTTGTCTCTTTCTTGTGGCTGGAGGCATCAGCAGGAATCCCGCTGTCTATATTAGCAGTTCAACGACTGCAGAAAAGGCCCTCAAAATAAAGTATGACCCTCAGGACACATGTTTACGAATTGTTACACAAGAAGTGTTTATTGTTCCCTGTCAGGGATGTTGTTTTACTGTCTGGGGACCGGCTTGCTGAATTGACAGTGAAGCAGTGCCTTGTTCCTCTCCAATTACCAGCCTCGACAGCATTTTTTTCTTTCACTCCCTCCTGTTTTAGTTCGACATTTGCAAGACGGCTTTCCTGAGTAAAACAAACAAGTGTTTCTCAAAGGAGTAAAGGAGTGACCAAAACATTAGTCATACAACAAACATGCAATCTTGTTGTTTTGATGTGCAGTGTATAACCTTAATGTTGGTCATTCCTCTGAGGAAAATACAGCTATATGCATCATTATGAGTTAACTATGGTCATCAATTAAGTAGTACAGTTAATTATGAAATAAAATACGTTAAAAAATTATTGCAATCAAGTGCCCCCTGGCCTCTACATAAATTCCAAAATAAGTAATCTCAAGTTGCGTTTAAAGTAATACTTCCCCCCCAAATTTTTATTCTGTCATCAATTACTTACCATCTTGTCATATTGGAAGATATTTTAAAGAATGTTGGTAACAACAGAACTTATTGACTTGCGTTGGTTTTGTGTCCATACAAAAAAAGTGAATGGGTAACGCTGTTGTTTGGTTACCAACATTCTTCAAAATATCTTCTTTTGTGTTCTGTGGAAGAAAGTAAGTCAATGACAAGAGGGTCAGTAAATGATGACAGAATTGTCATTTTGGGGTGAACTATCCCTTTAAGTAAAATCTGGAAACGTCTGCATTTGCAATTGCATGAGAAAATACCAATTTCTCTTTACAAATATTGCTGCACAGAAAGCATTACAGAGCTTAACCAAACAAAAACCTGTGTCACTGTGATGTTTGCAAGCCATGAAGGAATTACACTGCTAGCCACCTCTTTGTGGCAGATATCTCTTTGACAATGAGAAGGCTAAATAAACACAATAAACCCCCTAAAGGCTGTGTCACATCTTTTAAAAGGGATTATTGTATCTACAATCATCTATAGATCCTCTTCATGTAGGGAAAAAGAAAGCTGCAATCATAAACCATTCATTACCATCTCTGCTATTTTTCTTCCACAACAACACGCAGCGTTGCCCTTTTAAGCGTCTCTGAATACCGTGTCGGGCTCCTCTAGAGGGGTGGACCTGTTAGAGTGGAGGCTCCAGAAAAACGAATAGTCTTGCTTACTCTCCCAGCAGGGATTCTTAAAGATCAGGATCAAGTGTGCTCTACAATTAGACCACATCGATACGGAAGCTGATAGATGGTGATTGGCCTTGAAAAGAAAGACTGCCGCAAAAAACTTGACCTCCTGCACACAGGCTTATGTGTTTACGAGCTGGTTTTTGTTCCTATTTTAAAGGCATTTGCAGAGTTGGAATTGAAGTGTGAAGTGTTACAGAGCAAAAATTCAAGATGTATAGAAACTTTTATGCAACATTACAAACAGAATATATGGTATTGATTTATTTAGCAATATGCAGTAAACCTCATTCAATAATCAGCACAAGATCGGCCGTTCTCACAAATAACCTGGAAACATCTCAAGAGCTCAATCGACAGTTTGGCTCAACAACCTTGTGAAGGATTGTCGGCTACAATATCTGTCCTAATTTGTTTGTAAACCATTATTTATGCAGAAGCAGTTTCTAATCCTTTCACAGATGGTCTACTGAAGCTCAGTGCCCAATTTACAGACTCACCCAGTTTTTCCCCATAACCAGATAGTTCCTCAAAATCTGAAGAATGCAGCCTCAGTGGCTTTGGCATTCCACATGTGCTTACTTCATCCCCTAAGAACATCCCTTGGCCAAGTCCCACCATCTCAGCATCCCGGGCCTAGTGTGGATTTTGGTGGGACTGTTTGAAGTTGGCTATAATCAGACAGTCTCTGGTGGATCAGCATGTAAACATTGACAGGGTGTGAACTGTGGCACTGGTGATTCCCATTTGGTTCAATTACAGCTGAAAAGGAGACCATCAGTGACACCAGGCTTTGTGTTTGCTCGCCTGCTAGCGGTGGCCGCATGCTCTCCAGACTAAAATGGGAATAAAGTCTATAATGATTCAGCCAATGATGGGTGTCTGTGAGTTTTTCTTGGCTGAAGCAAAAAAATTATTTCAGACACGTGCCTATAGACGGTAATAGATGCTTATGAGTGGTTACCTCAGTCCAGCCTTAAACCTCTTTGGAATATTAATGTTATGCTGGTTTGCATCATATAAACATCACTTTAGAACAAAAGTAAGACTAAAATGATAACAACATCAACACTTTCAGGGTACAAGAGAAATAGGGTGTTTTAGGAGAGCTCTTAGACAATGGAAATCAGCGTCTGTGAATATGAGTGCTCGGGCTGCCTACAATGACAAAGCTTAGTTATGCTATTCACTTTCTCTTTCTTTCTCTCTCTCTCTTTTTGCATGTTGCCTTATTTCCTTCCCTTTAGCCCCAGCGCAGCTGGAAACATGGGCCTGGCCGTCTGCTATCGCTACCCTGATGGTGATTTCTTGGTCTTGGATGAACTGAAGGAGTTTGACTGGGAGCCAGAGCATTGAAGTGGGAGGAGAGAACAGGTCATTCAGGTTCTGGCTGGTTAGCTCATGGCATATTCTCAGAAGGGGGCAAGACTAATGATGGAAGATGATCGTATATCCGTTAATCACTGCCATCGGGAGAGGGCACTGCCCGAGGGGTCTGGATCGAGATCACAAAGTCAGCTTGGCAGATCTCAAACAGTTCAAGACCCTATGGAGCATCTCCTCGACACAGATATATATAGGCGGTAGTGAAGGTGGACCAGGCTTGTATTACAGACAAGAGCCTTAAAGAATAATAAAGTCAAAGTTTTAGTCACATGAACGGTAAAAGACCTGCTCTATCATCACAACCTTTCATCGCCACAAGCTTTTTTACTTCTTTGAGTGATTCCGTCTAACGTAGAGAGATAGAAACCGACGACTTTTATTCTTATGATGGAGGCTAAGTGCTCCCATGATTGTGAGGGATGTGACTATCTGAGACATTTATGTATGGTATAAGAATTTATGAAGGTTAGATGTGCTATTCAAGGATTTGCTACGTCTTATCTTTCGCAAGAACCTTGAACAGATGGGCCATTTTCCTTGTGTAATGAATGCTTATTAACAGGGGGTCAAAGTGTTTAACATCTTCATTTAGTCTGTCTTCTACATCTATGCTGAATTAATGCAAGATTAATCCATGTGTGTCTGAGTTCTCAGTTTTTGGTCTCAGATTCCTGTTGACGGTTGAATACCACAGTAGGCGAGTCAGCTGGAAATGAGCCTTTGTTCTCTTTGACCTTTTAAGGGTCATTAGAACTAGGTAACGTCACATTCTATTCAGTGGAAAATACAAATCTGTTCAAATCTGTAGTAAAACCCACCACCTGACTCACTCACAACCATGAATGACTAAATCAGAAATATTCTGTTATCACACTATAGCCTGTAGGTCATATATAATATCTTTTATTGAAGTTTAAGTGTTGAGAATTAGCTGTTGCAGAACCACTGTGCTGCTTCTTTCATTGTCATTCCACAATTGTATTGGTTTGTTTATCTGTGAATATTTATACTTGTCAAATGAATTTGTGGCCTCTTCATCACATGTATTCTCTAAACACTGCTTTCCTGCCACAGCATCCATTCATATACTAAATTTTTAATGAATTCAGTCAAAATGGCTTAGCGCTGATTTTTGTCATCTTGCTTTTTGTTTCATTTCTTTCCCAAACCTCACAGCTGCTTGTCTGCTACCTTTTACCTGCCAGACACATCATTGACACAGAGGCCAAAAGAAAAAAGGCAACGGTGCAGGGTTTGTCAAAGTATTGCAAGCAGGGGAGAAACTAGGTCATCTGTTTTGATCAGTGCAGAATGACTGGAATTCTAGTTGTTTGCTTATTTTTCTCCTATGGTCTGGTGCTCATTACAGCTAGCGCTATTAGTTGTACCAAAGAGTTCAATGACCACTAAATTGTATTCTGGATGTTACCACAGAAACTGCTCTCTATTCCCACCTCAAATTGCTGCAATGCTTAATAATAAATATCAAACACATACTAAAATTTCTTCCTCTTTGTGTTGTGCTCTGCTTCATGAATGTGTGCATGTCTCGAATGTAGGCAATCTGGCGCAAATGAAAGGAACACTTACAGCGGTACGTATGGCTGTCATGTTTGCTGTTACTAAGCTGTAGCAATGTCTCTCTGATGCCACTGTAGCCTGTAAACACATGCAATGCTCCTCCAGGGACATCCCTGTTTACCATGATCAAAACATCAGCGCTACAAAATGCAATTTAAGGCGACAGACCATTTGCATTCGCAAACGTAAATTTATAGCGCGTGATATTTTTTGTGCGTACAGAAGTCGATTTAAGCAAACTACATTGTTTGTCCCCCTCTTCCAATCCCGCAGCGCAACAAAAGGCCGCCCTCGAACGAAAGCATCAGCAGCACTGCATACATACGTTCAGACAAGCGCTCAGACATTTATAACTCCGATACGCACTGCACCAGATTCCCTCAGATTGAACAGATGCCGAGTGACAGCACAGACGATTTAGTGTGTTAAACTCCACAACAAACTCAGCCCCCCGGTGTGCAACTGTAGGTCATTTCAATAATAACACAGACAACAGTAACCACTTCCCTTAAGAAAGCCTTCAAAGTTTTCAAATTAGTTCACCACTTTTGAGAAGGAAAAAATAATGAGAGACAATGATCTTTGACCTTTACCCATGCTCATTCTCTACTGTGATTGGACAGAAATAGAGGAGGTGACTGGATAAAAAACTGTTGGCTGATTGCATCTACCAAGTGACAGCCAAAAATAAGGCAGCAGTCTGATAGACAGCAGAGGTTACAACCTCTATTTCTCCCGATGTGCGGCAAAGACGTACTACCCATCTGTGAGAAACATTGATTGCGGTTTTGCATGACTGTCACATAAGATTTAGGCATTTGGTCATTTTCAGCGCAGAGAAAAATACTTTTTAGAGATGAGATTACTGTCAGGTATGACGCCAAAACTGAATATACGGACAGGTCGGAAAAGGCAAAAAATTCAAAGATTGTCTGCTAGTGTTATTTTCCTCCGGGCTAAGATTTGATTTCGAAGATCAATGCATTCTCATTTTATTGCTGGAATTGGGCCTATTTTAAAACCCGGCAGTTGTTTTGGAGTACTATGAAACCATCTGACACAGCAAATTGACCTTATAGAAACAAACAGAAAAAGCATTTATACATGTTCCAATCTCTGCAGCTTATATGTATAATTTGAAGTCTATGTGTTTGGGAAAATAAAAGCGATGGCCCATATCACAACTGAATCTCGCTGAAAAGAGTAAAAGGTTTGGGGGGCTTTAGGCACTTAGTCATGGACCGGAGCTTTGGAAGAAATCTAGAAAAGACAGCAGTGAATTTTAGGTCAGTTCTTGTGCTGTCCCTCCCTCATCCTTTAATGTTAGATCAATAAAATCCAACCAGCTCAAAAAATGATTTGGTAAAAAACATAGATCAGGAAAATGTGACAGAAAAGGTCAATGTATTTGCCTCTGATTGCTTTATTGCAGATTGACTGACTGTACCTAGTCAGTGCCAAATGATACAAAACAATAAGACATTAAAACACATCAGAAGCCACACATTTCTGGCATAAAGAAAGATGATAATAGATTAAAAAAGGATCTTGCTACATCTGACCTTTTCTATGGTATATTCCTTTCATTTCTCTACTGTCTCTCTCACTTTGATGTGTGATGTTTTAAAACACTTCCTTTCATGTGTCATATTTATTCCATTTTCCTTCATTCATTTAGTCATGATGCATTTAAACATCTCCCTGACTCTTTACTGCGAACATATTTTCCTGCAAAAAAAGCAAGCTCTCGTGGACGGTCTCATACGTCATTATTTGCTGTTGAAAACCTCGGCTCAGAATGGAGGATTAATCATAGGGTTTTTGTACTATACAGAGCACAACCAGAGCCCATTTAAAGACTTAGTGAGCTGGGGACTTTCCAAAAGTCTCCCATTTAATCTTTTCCACGAGAATGCCTTTTCCACCGAAATTTAACATACAGTAGCTATGCACATTCACACCGCCTAATTATTCTTACACAGCAAACAGATGAGTCACACACAAGCACACATAGAAAGCTATGATCAAAGCTAACACTGCTCTGTAAAAGGCCTGCATCAGACTCATTTGACTAAAGGGTCTTAAAACCTACTTAGTGTGATAAAAAAGAAAAATTGCATATGTTATTGTCATGATTGTTTCTATATGCATATGAAAAGCATTAAATCTGTTCAGAGAAACATTTAAAAAGCTCATATTTGACTCGTAATACTGACCCATTTGTTATGTATTGGTTCAGTGTATTCAGTTCTAAACAATGTGAGGCCAAATTCAACAAGTGATGTGATTTACTGGCACCACAAGCAAAAATAATAAGGTTTGCCAATACCAAGGTTTGCTAATGTGCTATATAAATGTGATCATAGACATTGTAAAACAGACCATATATTCATGTAAAATAAAGCAACTAAATGTCCAGAAAAAGTCTTTACAAAAAAGTCTTTACTGTTGGACATCCAAAGGCACAATGCAATCTCAGTCTGCTCTATTGAAATGTCAATTGAAGAGCATCTCCAAATAATTTGTAGGATTCTAACATTTAACCAAGAGCAGTACAGAAAACCATAATATTCTCCATATTCTAAGGAAATATTAATATTGCCTCTACATCACAACTCTTATTAGATGTGTCTCTGTAAATTCCACAGGGAGACAGATCAGGCTGCATAGACATGCCCTTACTGAGTACTTGTTCTTTTGTTCTTGTAGTCCAGTTTATAATATGACAGAAAATAAAACAATAATTAGTTATGGAGAAGCGACGCTATTCTTCGTCAAATAAAAAAATATTGCAGTTCTTACTAAAATTGACATTTGCTCCTTCAAGTCAGACCGCAGTGCAAGATTTCAGGAAAGACAAAGTCAATGTGTTCAAATGACTAAATTACCGGAACTAACCGGTGTGAGTGTCACCAACAAACTAGCATAGAGAAATCCACCACAGAATCATTTTAACACCACAACTGAAGCAAAGGGCAGATTGACTTTCTCCATTTAAGTGTATTGTCTTTCAAACCCAAGGGCCATATTCGGCAAGTTACAGACATCAACTCTCTCAGTAGCTTTCAAACAGAAACCAATACCACAATTTGCTTAACAGAGGTATTAAAAAATTGAAAAGTATTGCTCTTAGTTGAAATTTAGTCAGTAAAATCCAATCCTCCGTAGAGGATTAAACTCATGTCCCATGGGATATGCTTTACATTTTAACAGCTTTTTCGATCGAGGAATTGAACTGTTCCAAAGCTTTTAGATGCAAGAGTATACTTCTGAAGTGAATGTTGCCTAAAACCCTTGTCATACATTGACAAGTATGTGGCAGATTATTTTGTCAATATTTAATGCCGCTAATCTGCTGTAACTTTGTAACGTAATGCATTGTTTCTTTGTTCTTTACAGTAAACAGCTCCATTGACCAGCTTGCAAAACAACTCAAAAATTGTATTTGTACACCACAAAATTTTTTACATTAAAAAATGTTTCTTAAAACATCTTTTATTTCCACACATCCTACCGTCAATGGAGGACGACATAAACCCAACCGGCTGAAAGATTGCTATTCTAAAACTGTGCACAGCTAAATAAGATGACTGATAGTTTTGACCTCAAAACATGGCTCTGTCTTCATTTCCCATACTTATATGCCTGGTCACAGGTTGATCTCATCTGCTTCCTGCTGCTGCTACATTTTGACATCTTTTAAACTAGACTAGGTCAAGGCCAAATAAGTTTCTGAAAATACATTTTGAGAAGAAGCATCATGCTCCGATTGTTCTTGTCATGAGTCTCTGGTCTTTACCTTAGAAAACCATGCAGAAGTAATAAAAAAAGTACGACATTTCTTTCGGTAGCTTGAAAATGTTTAAAGAGATCAATTTATTTTAAAAGAATTCACATAATATGTTACCAAAGCTTTGACATTACATCCTAAACATTTGTACATTTCTATTAGCAATATATCAGTTAAGCAAAAAGAGAGTGGGTTTCTGATGTCAGTGAAGAGCTTTTGAAGAGCGGGGAGATGGAATCTCACACTTAGCAGATTCAGTGAAGTAACCCAACTCTATGAGTGCTTACGGTCAGGGATTCAAAGGGCAAATAAAGTGAACTAAGGTGACTAAAAAGTATTCCAGGCACACCTGCAGTGGAGCGAAAGAACAAAAAATTGGTGATGTTAGAGATTTTTTAAAATCTTTTATTAACCCTCCTGTTATGTTTGTTATGTTATGCAACCTTGACACATTTTTGTGTTTTTAAACCTCGAGTCCTAAATATATGAACATATAATGATGTAAATATATGAAAATAATAGTTATGTTTTCAGTTGTTTTTCTCATGCTTTTTGGAAGTTTTATGTTTTGGGTTCTTTTGTAAGAATTCAAAGCATCAATTAGAATCAACAGTTTCTTCTGGTTTCTACAGAAACTTCATTCAGAGAACTGTACAAACAAAATATATACAAATCATAAACTGTTTTGTAGGCACAGTGTGAATACTAAAAGCAAATAACAATTTAAATTTGAGTGTTTTATCGTATATTCAAACATTTGTGAGGTCAATATAACCCCACACATTGAATCATTGCTAAACTGTGCACATAACAGAAGGGTTTAAGTATTATTTAAAATATATATATATTCCAAGTTTCACCATTTAAACAGCATGTCTTTAACAACTTCTACTAAAAGCCCCTAAATGAACATTTGATATATGATAGTTCATTATAATATTGATGTACATCTCAATTTTATCTTCACTACTGTTTCTGATATGTCAAGGTGAATTTTCAGGTTCATTATTTTTGGGGTGTGGCATCTCCCCTAAAATATATCAAGCATTTTGTTATTAATTTCTAATATTACAATTTGATTTTGTCTATACATTCAAGCATTTATTTAATGTTCATTTAATGTCTGCAAATGAACAGACATTCAGATTTAATATAGCATAAAATGGTTCAAGTTAGTCATTGTGTGTAATGCTGTTGTATTCATCAAAGCCCCTTTCCCCTAACTGATCCCGTACAAAGATATGACAGCGTGCCTGAAGCATTCATCTCTCTCAGTAAGGAGATACAGTGCCATCTTGTGTGAGAACATGCATTCCTCTCAAACACCTTAAAGCTTACAATATTCAGAACTATGAGGTAACATCAAACATTAGGATTTTTTTGAAGCGCCGGATTCCTTTTTATCTCATCTTGAGGAATCAAGCATTTGAGAATTTTCTCTTATCTTACTCCTATTCTCCCCCTTTGATTTGATAGTGCCTTATGAGGTTTTTATGAAAGCAACACCAGAAATTCGACTCATTTCACAGCCACAGCTATTAGCGTTCCTGCAAAACGAGAGATCATACAGTACATTAGTGCTGTGGTTATTCAGTGTTTATGTTTGCCTTATTCTTTAAATGGCAGTGTTTTCCAATCATTACGCAGTTGTGTGTGAGTGCGGTGATAAGTAAGATGCATCGTGTTTTCCTGTAAATCAGAAAAGAGAGGAGAAAAAAACATGGGAATTAGATCCCCAGTTATCAGATTCCAATCATCAGGAAACGAGTGAATATTACAGCTTGAACTGCACAGACCCATTCCATCACCTCCCCCCAACCGCATTCCCTCTCTCGCCCTGCATCTGTGGTACAGCACCTTAGGAAATCAAGCTTAAAAAGTCACACCACTGATGGACTCTATCAGAATATTATCACAAACTTGCACACGCTCAAACACGGGATTATACCCTCCGCCATAGGTAATGCTGCCAGAGACGGGTCGTGTTTGCACCACCCACGCAAATATTTACCCCCTTGTAACAAGCGCGCTGCCTGGCAGGGCCCACCATCAAAACTCAAAATTAGCAAGAGGGAGTGAATCTCCCAAAAGTGGCACAACAGCGAGGAATGCCGATTTCCCCCGGATCATGAAAGGAACCGACCGTGACGAGAGCATAAACTCAAGGTTAATGTGCAGAGTCGGTGATACACAACTTCAATCTAGGCCCACTCAACGCGGAGGACGCCGCTGCCTTTTCATTTCTAGTGTTCATCTTGTTATCTGTAATTGTTAAGGGATGAGAAGACCAAGGCAGAGCCATTGGCTGATAAGCATTTGTGTGACAGCTTTGCAAATTGATGCTTATGGTTCAGTGCGGAGGGCTGCCGGCTGAGGATTGTGGGTGGGAAAGGGAGCTGCCCAGGCGTAAGACAATACAATTATGAAAATGATCCATTTCATAATGTGTCTTTAAACATTGACTGATCATATAGCTACGGCGGAGGCAGATGCAATAAGCAGAGTGGAGAATGAGGTCTATTTGCCTGGCGAACCTAAATGTAAATATAATGAAGAAAGTGTGCACGCTGAGAGAGAGTTTAAAGAACATCGGTTTAAAATGTTCTCATTTCATAGCCACCTTAGATTGGCAATAAGCACTACCAATGATGTTTTATTCATCTACATAAGTGAGAGTCAAGTCAGTCTCTGCTGAAATATTAAAAATTATCATTTATATTGCTTCATTTTGTTGGGGTGGCTCTCTTTAGATCCAGGTTCGGGAGCATGGAGGAGACTGGATAGAGAGGCTCAGATGTGCTAGAATGAAGGTTTAGAGGTCATAGGGACAACAACGGGAGGTGCAACAAAGATCAGGAAGGCATGTGCATTTGAACAGAACAGCTGAATATGAGAATAGCGCATGTTTGTTTAGGCCCCCACAATATATTTGGATGCTTCTGAAAACTTAAGGCACACTTAAAATGTATGAATGTTGTACTAGAAGATATCAAATCAAGAGGCTTCTGCAAACCAATGATGCTACAGCTTTCACAACTAGCTTCACTTTTCTGACCTTGTATCCACCTGATGTCAAGGTGAATTATATATGTACGTATATATATATATATATATGTATTATATGTATATTTATTTATATAAATTGTATATAGTGTATACAGTGGCATTTTGGAAACACTTAACTGAAATGTTTCTAAGGATCTTAAAATCTTTTAATTTCAAGGTGCTTAAATGTCTGAAATTACTTTTGTAGATAAAAATATTGTTAATTAGACCAAATAAGAGCCCAGAATAGTTTGGGAACTCCTTCAATATTCTTTAAAAGTGCTGTGCATGATATTTAGGAAGATCGATTGACAGAAACGCAATATAATATACGTAACTGTCTTCAGATGTGTCTTCTATCTACATACACCGTGGGTCCCCTTACAAGGAATTCGTCATGTTGTTCTACAGTAGCCCTAAACGGACAAACTGCTCTACAGAGCGTGTTGCGTTATACAATAAATCCTTCAGCAAAAAACAAAAATGTGATGACATCTTTTTCCTAGTGTATATATACATCCTTATTCCGGCCACTGTAGATATGCCTGTATCCCACATTTCCACCAACAACATCCTTATATTACATATACTGCATTCAGTGCATATCTAATGCTGATCACATCCCAGACCTCATGCCACCATCTAAGAAAGCCATTGAACTAAAACTTAGTCTTTTTCTGTGTTTCCTGTAATCGATCTTACCGTGTTGAAAAGGTTAAGCCGAAGCCGACCTTCTAAGCCATAAACTCTCAGCAGCAATCTTTCATCTCACTCTCATCCACCTATGTAAACATCCCTCTTCATCCATCACCATCCTGCATCCATATCCAGCCATTTAACGAAGCCTCTCAACATGATCCTCCAGCACGCCGACAGCCCACAATATGTAGAACTAAACAACAGCACAAGAGCGCAGAGCACTTCAGACTAAATTAGTCGCTTTTCTCTTTCCGTGGAGTGAGGCATGAGAGAACACGACCAATGACAGAAAAGCCCAGGATGGTGCGCTCATATTGAAACAGCGCTATGATTATAGATTTTATCCAGAGAGATAAAACAAGAGAGCAAGTCGTGATCACTGTGCGGAACCTGGATATATATCACAGAACAGTGTTGCACTGCTGGAAACATGAATTCGCTACGGCTGAAAATCTGAGCATGCTCCACAAAAAGAGGAGGCAAAGCAAAGTGTGTGGGTTAAATAAAGGTTTGGTTTGCCAGAGGGGACAGGGCGGCATCGGTGATATATATCACCCAGCAGATATTTTGCCACTGAGCCTCCCGGGAAGGCGAATCTGTGACTCTGCATGGGCGGCGAGTCCCGTTTGACGGACAGCGCTGTGACAGGCGGTGTCACGCAGCCAGTGTACAGCGGGTGTGGGCCGGGCGGGAGGCGATAAACTCTGTCACTTTTCCCAACTTCTAGCGCTGACGAGAAAGACATCTACAGCTGTCTGCCCATTACCATTTCAGAGTCTCCACCTGCACCTCGCTTATGATAACCAACAGCTGGTTAGCCTGATAAACCAACATCTCCTTTGGCCATAAAAGCAATCCTGAACATTGCTTTGCGCTTGATATATGGTGAATCTGAGCGAGGCGCTCGGGTAGTGTGTGTTTGCTGCGTGTATTTCCATGTCTCTGTTTGTGTGTGTGTTTGTTTTAGGCAATGGTGGGGGGTGTTTCTGCCACAGTAAAAGGTCACGGGTAATAGTTTTGACTGTGTGGAGGACTCCTGCAAATCCGGATGCGTCTTGCTGTGCTGATGGCCCTGTCAGTGCGCTCAGAACATCCCTGCCTCCCACAGTCCATCCCCCCCCCCCCCCGCACACACACACACACACACACATATTTCAATTTAGGCCAAGAAAGAAAGAAGCAGCTTAACATCTTCCACTGATAACTGGATTGTACAAGTCAAGTCATAGTGGATTTTTGGCTGCAGGGCTTGCATTTAGGGAATCATTTATGATACAAAGTCTTTCTCCAATTAAAGCACATCCTTGTAGTATCTAGATCACAGACAGGACTCCTCTGCCTTTCTCCCTCTCACCCACTTTCTATATCAGTACCATTTTACTCCATCACTGCCTTTGAGTTTCAGGGTGTGATTGAGCAAAGTGGAAGCATTTTGTTGTCTATTTCCCGTTCTGCATCTATTTTTTGTGTACAGAAGCTGTAAAACTGACCGCTGTCCTATCAAAAATTCATGGGAAGAACAGAGAGAGAACAGAGAAGATGCAGTAACAGCGCACAAAGTTGAATGTGGATTTTCTGCCTGCGTGTTCAGCGTCGTTTAATGTTCTACAACACAGCTCATTCTCACGCATCTTGTTTTTCTTCCGTTTTCTTTGACATACTGAGTAACGCACATCAAATGAAGCATGCAGTACATCATGTCATTATGCTGTTTGTCATAGACTTATTATTTTCTGGTCCTGTGTGCGTCTGTCTCCACGGAGCTGAGCCTCTTTACTGTAACATCAATGCATGACTGTTTTCACGTTAAGGGTTTTTACATTTTTAATTATTTCTAAAGGGTCTTTCTTTCTTGGTTGTAACTTTTAATTTAAAAGTAACTGTGAAGTTCCATTAGAGTGATTAATTCTTAATTAAACTGAGGACAATTTTTCATCAACACTATTGTAAAATGTTATTAGAGCAGAATGACCAGAGAGAAAAGAGTTCCAGCCTCATTTTCGAAATATGTTAGTGTAAAAATTATTTTCGGCTAAGGACGAAAATAATAACGATTGATAGCTCTGAAAAGCTTGGGTTTCATTGTAATTCCTTTGAATTTCAATATATTGGGAAACCTTATGCTTTTCACACACAATAAGGTCTTAAGTGGTAAAATGCTATTTACTAATTACAATTCCAAACTACTTGCTGCCCTATTGGACAATTTCTGTTTTTATCTCAATCTGCCATTCCCTTTTTCTGTCTTTTCACTCTCGATGCTCTGACAGCTGTAAAGGCTCATATCATGGTGTTGACCTCCAAAGTGTCACTCCACCCATCATCCCTCTTTCGTTATCCACATCTCTCCTTGTCCCACTGTCTCCACCTACGCCCCCACCCCTACCGCCCCCTCTCCGTCTCTATCCTTTTCTTCCTCTCAGACCCTGTTATCTGCCTCAGATCCTCTGCTGATAACAATGTCTTTTATCTGTGGGCTACCTGCACAAAGGGACCTCCGAATTGATCAAATGCCAGCCGGCTGATGAGCCCTCAACAGAGTGCTTTTCCAAATCCCACCGGGCCAGAGGGAGGGCGGACTAGGAGACAGAAACACAGCGTGCACGGAAAACACAACTCCAGCGGCTTACCGGACCCCCAAAGCCATTAGAACACATCATAAACACAAACCGCTCGCTTCTGCTCGCTCTCATACCCCCATTAAAAGCCTTTCCAGCTGCCTGCTGTGGAGCATCTTTATAATTCCCCTGCATATTCAGGAAGAAACGCAAAAGGAGAAAAGGCAGAGTTTTAATGCAACATGCTATTTATTCAATAGTTACCCCAATATCAGAGAGCATACTAGTGTAGGGATGGAGCAGGGAATGTCATGCCCATGCTGCCTAGAAACAGACAGCTGGGGATGGATCCGACTGGCTTTGATATACTGGCACTCTTTATAAATCCCCCTCTGCGTTGAATATGTGTATGTGTGCGCTACAGTTCCTGCATGGTTTTCTTCTGTTTGCTGGATTTTCGTACATGCACATGCTCATCTCCGCACACCAACATACTGTGGATCTGCCTATGCACCTGAGACTAAATATGCCAGGATATATTTGGACAAGGATGCATGTTTCTGTACAAAACACACCCCCTCACCTATATGCATACCCACACAAACACGCACAGCTGGGCACAAACATTGCCACATTGACAAATTAAACCCCGCTGCAGAAATCAACTTCAACTGTCATCTTACTAGTC
This sequence comes from Oreonectes daqikongensis, assembly GCA_026939265.1. Lineage (NCBI taxonomy): Eukaryota > Metazoa > Chordata > Actinopteri > Cypriniformes > Nemacheilidae > Oreonectes > Oreonectes daqikongensis. The sequence continues at coordinate 2,533,230 of JAOTQM010000343.1, read as the reverse complement.
AGCAGGGAACAAAAGACTCATGTTTCTGGCTAAACCAGCATCTCTGGGTTCAGTCCTCGTGCTTAGCTCTGGTCCGTGTTGTGCGCTGACCCTCTCGCAGCAAAGACATAAATAACCCATGCTGGGTGAGAGCACTGCAGTGGCCACAGACGCTCTCGGGTATTCAGGCAGCAGACACTCTGCGGCAATATTCAGCACTTCCAAGCTAAAAGTGGGACTGAAAATAAGCCTAGAGTAGTGCTAGGGGTCTCGTGTACTGAAACGCAGAAAGAACACAGCTGCATTATCATCGCTCACCTTGAAAAGCTTATTTGGGGATTTTGCTTTATTGTAATACACTAGAAAAGCAGTCAAAATTAAGACACCTTTTTTGCATTGGTTTCTGGAAATAAAATCTGAAAATATGTTCGCTTGTGCATCTCATTTTAAAAATGAGTAAAATGGTAAACTGAGAACACAAGATCACTACTTGCATATTTACAGTGTGTTAAAAAAAGAAATTATTTTCCAATTGGCTTTGAAAATTAAAGAAATAGTTCACCCAAAAATGAAAATTCTGCCATCATTTACTAACCCTCTTGTTATTTCAAACCTGTATGACTTTCTTCCGCAGAACACAAAATATATATTTTTTAGAATATTATTATCCGAACAATGGTGGTACACATTCACTTGAATTGGTTTTGTGTCTATACAATAAAACTGAAGGTGTACCGCCGTTGTTCAGTTATCAACATTCTTAAAAATATTTTCTTTTGTGTTTTGCTGAAGATAAAAGTCATACCGGTTTGAAATGACAAGAGGGTGAGTAAATGATGACAAAATTTTCATTTGTGGGTGTATCACTAAATCAAAATGCATCCTCTAAAAACTACTGATGTATAGTGCAACAAAATGTACCTTGTTTTAAGAATGTTTGGTATTTTAGAAACAATAAAACAAACCAAATAAACTAGATAAAATAATATTTTTGCCATTTTATGCTTCTTATTAAAAACAAGGGAGAAAATTGACTTTAAATCTTTCTTTACACTTGAAAAATCTGTATCTAATAACAATACCTGTGGTGCACTATGCACTTGACAATAGACAAGTACTCTTTATTGACTGTGCCTTGTTCAGGCTCCAGCCTGGAACAGTGGGAAGGTATTAAGGAGTCAAAACAACTGTCTCCGTTTCTCCTCTTGTTGCTTTTGTGGTGGAACTAATCGTTGTGTCCTGCTGTTTTCCAAAACTACTCTTCACAGCTCTTTTTCTGAGGGTTGGTCTGGTAATCACTTCCCCAACAGCATGCACCGTTCTGGGCTAATGAAGCTGCCCAAGCCCCCCCCCCAACAGGCTGAGGTGAAATGATTTTTTAAAACTGATGTGATGCCAGCAATACGAACAGGTAGACTGAAAGTACCTGGAGGACTGCAGAGAGGAGAGCAAACTTCCCACAGCAAAGGCTTGTGGGACTGCGCTCATCCCCCTCTACACCCCCGATCGTGGATCCCAAATGAGAACACAAGCCTCCCAGAGCAAAACAGGTCTTATTGGTGCTGGAGAATGTTAATGATTGTTTATTCTTTCTTTTAGAAGGTGATGAAGGGGGGTGGAGAAAGAGGTGATTGATTTGCTTCATTTGCCGTGATATCTATTGTAATTGTTACCATGTTTGACAGCCGTGCCTTGGGCTTTGAGCGGCATGCCGAGAAGGTGAGCTCTCCTCGATAATGGAGTGATTTGTAAATATGATTTATTTATGCGAAGGTTATTAGAGGCGCGCACGCTTTATTTGTTTTGCGTTTCACGGCGTCACGCGAAGGCTCTTGAGCCCTTCAGGAGCACGGCTCGGCTTACAGTGACAGCTTGTTTTGCGCTTTAATAACGACAATGAGTAGCGACGCTGCCACAACTCGCCACTTTCATGCTCGCTTTACCAGAGGCAACGTGCAAAAAAAATCTACTTAAGTGTGAGCTGTAACTGTCATCGACACTCCCCTGTCTCCCGCTGACAAATTTGACAGCTTTGAAGCAAAACAGTTGCAGGTAGCTGAGATAGTGGTGTTATCTTTGGAGATGGCAGGCCAGTTTTGAGTTATACCTGCCTGTCACTTGTTTTTTAGAAGGATCTTCTGAGACAGCCACGTAAAAATAGCTGGCTTTTAGAGTGCCGAACAGCGTCTCTGTCAATTTTCCTGAGTTTTTAGACAAACTATGCATGATGTCAGTTCTACCAAACAGACACTTTTAAACAAAGATACACAGCAGTTGCTACAAACCGAAGTAATGGAGGTCTGACAGCCCCCGTGTATGCACTGAAAACTAAAGCAGGGGGCATGCTGTATGCTTTTTATGCTTCTTTACTACTGTACGACTTTACTACTGTTGGACCCAACTGTCTCCACTGTAAACTGCACAAGGTTTTGACTATGCTTTCAGATATTCAATGATAATAAACCTCATGTTTTACAGATTGTGTGTCAAACTCTATTTTTCCCTTCAAATTACTGAAGCTTAATGCCATGTAAAGCTAAAAAGTACCAATTTGCTACGGTTTCCAAAAGCATTTGGTCTATGCGAAAGACCTCTTGGTTGCTTTGTTCACATAAGTGGGAGGTCTGACCTTGATGAATTTCTCTCATATTTTAACGCCTTTTCTGCATTTAGAATGCCTGCAACGTCTATAAAAGCATAAGAGAATAAATGCAGGACATGCTTTATAAAATGTATGTAAACAGTTGAGCACAGGGTACACAGATGTTGTAAGAGAAAAACATTGCATTTATCTTTGATCAAACTACATTTCTTCAAATGCATAAAATTAAAATGTAGATATAATAAAAAGTCTTGAATATATTTCAATACTAACTTAATTCAATATGATCTTAACTCTTGAGGTTACCGTCCTCAGGGACAAATAATGGCACAACAAAGCTTGCAGCTCAACAGCAGGCAAGCACTCCCCTCTACTGGAGTCAACCGGAACAGTGCTAAGTTCAGTTCATGCACAAAAACAACTGCTTTCACTCGAGTGATATTGGCTTCTCCACCCCTCAGTGTCCCTTTTCTAAGGGGACAACTGGCATTCTTTATGCGTACTCTGAAATATGCAGCAGCCACTCAAGCAGAAAGGGCTTCACTGACCTATGCCATGTGCTTCATACACACGCACAGGTGGCAATAGCTGAGATGACCTGTTCCCTCCCACTGTTTGTATTACTATGTAAAATAAATCGATGTCCTCCAACACAACATCTCAGGGGAGTGGAGAAGAGAGAGAGGTTTGGTGTGTGCGTGCAGGTGTGTGGCTGCTTTACAATCTCAGGCACATCAGTGCCTTGAAATATACTGACAAGAAATGGATCCGCTTTTGGCAGTAAATTGATTAATTCAGGGGTGTCAAAAGGAAGGACTTCAGATTGCCGGTGGTCTTTAAGGTAATACATTACGACAGTTTAAGAGTCATGAAATGCATTGCAATAGCCTTGGAGCGGAGAGGTTAAAGCAGAGGAGAGGGAGAAAGGGAAAGAGAGAGAGACCGAACGGGGGACAGAATGCCACTCTAGTTGCGCGCTAGCGTCTTTTTCTCCGAGCCAAGGTCAGCGGGGCTGAAGAGGCGGCAGCGGCTGTCTGCCGCTATAGGAATTGTAATCAATTCTTACATTTCAAGGGGAGCAAAATCTGAACAAGTCGCTCAAAGGAAGATAGATGCGAGAGCACTGCCACAAACACACAGATCAATAATATTCATGGCATACAGAAAAAAACACAATAAATTAGAGTTTTAATCAATGATTTGCAGAGGAGATGCGCAGAGACTCGGTGCAGTAAATTTGCCCTTAACGCTTTCAAAAATGACTTGGAAAATGGAGGGAAGGGGGTGTTTGTGGACTTCTCTATTTTAAGTGTTAACATTGCCAATCCATGACCCCTAGTATTTATCTGTGTTTGTGTGTGCGCGATGAGACAGTAAGGCAGCATAATAAAGACAACATTAATACTTTGTAAAATCTCCTGGAGCTAAACAAAAGGTGTGGATTTCCAATAAGTAACTAATATGATAAAAGATCATAAAAGTCTGTTAATATGTCTTTTATCATGCTGTTTTGGTGAGGATCTCTGACTGGATCTGCACAATGGAAAGCGACTCAAAAGAATAAAGCAGAAAAAAGGTTTTAGAAATAAAGACATTTTCTTTTTAGCCAGCGTTACAGACTACATCTTATCCTTAAGCTACATTTGATAAAGCGAGATAACAATCTTACAAGCCTACTTAATCTCTGCACAAATTATGCATCTGTCCTCCTCACACTGCAAAAAGTGAAAATGTTCAGTTTGTATATTTACTTAGTATGAACTTATTAAAGGGACAGTGCACCCAAAAATAAAATTTCTGTCTTCATTTACTCACCCTTGAGTTGTTCCAAATCTGTATACATTTCTTTGTTCTGATATTTGGAAGAATGCTTGTAACCAGACAGTTCTTGACAACCATTGACTACCATAGTAGGGAAAATGACAATTGTAGTCCAAAGTGCCCTATAGAAATTTTTGCTGTCCTACATTCTTCAAAATATCTTCTTTTGTGTTCAACCGAACAAAGAAATGTATAAAGCAATTATTCCTACCATGGTAGTCAGTGTTGGCCAAGAACTGTTTGGATACAAGCATTCATCCAAATATCTTTCTGTGTTCATCATGCAGAACAAATAAATGTATTTAAATTTGAAACAACTTGAGGGTGAGAAAATGAGTTTTTATTTTTGGGGGACTATTCCTTAAACACATTAGACATATTAAAGCAATTTTAAGGGGGTGGTCATTTATTCACCCTCATGTTGTTGAAAACTTGCATATGACTTTCTTCTGTGGAACACAAAAGAAGATATTCTGAGAAAGATCTACTTTGTCTCCTGTTGAAAAAAGTCATATAGGTATTGAAAAGGATTTGAAGGTAAGAAAATGGTAAAAGACTTTTAACTAAACAATCCCTTTAAGATATTCAATTCAGATGTTCCCACATGAAGCACATTCTTAAGCAAAAGAAATCCTACAAAATTGTCTTCCTGCGCCATACAGGAGCCTCCAAAATACACTGATATGTCAAGTTCCATAACACAGACCTGTTTCCCCCTAAAAGCCTATAAAATGTGGGTGGCATTCCACAAATCTCCCCTATATAGACTTTCTGACAGGAGTTTAATGCCACCTGTAAAACTTTTCAAAGTCGCAGAGCTTCCAGGAGTCGTGGCTGTGAGGGTCGGAGGTCTTCCGCTCAGCTGGAGAGGCAGCCACACAAAGGTGGAGCGAGCCGCTATCAGCCCCTTTGAGATGATAATCTGCGAGATCGCTCTTGCCGCGACAAACGGGGCCACGGAGACTGCCATCTTTACATTACTGAGAAAAGGCCAATGCCGACTGACAGCTACAAATGAGCCCCGCTCCTGAGCCCAGACACAATCACAGCCATCTAAACCCACACTGACGTTTTAATCCTCCCGAAATAACCTACGCTGAAATTCTCCCACAGAGGCAATGAGAAAGGGTGTGTGAGCGCACTAAAAAGAGAAATGGGAAGTGGGGCAAAGATAGAATAGCGAGAATTCTTGTTAGAATGTAGAAAAGTATAGATATGGCTCCTTCATTCTATAAATGTGTGCACACTGCAGCTAAATACGGTTGTCACTTCTCTTCTAGGTGTTTAAGCACACAGGCTATGCTTACACCCCATACAGCAATCTGATGTAAAAACAATACATTAAATCAAACATATAGATTCATGTATGGCTTTCACAGATATATACACAACTGTGCAAAATACTACAAAAATTGGCATTTTAATATATGTAACAAATATATAACATAATTCAGTTAATAACGAATGTCACAAGTATGGATACATAGGCTATCATTAATATAAGTGGGGATAAAACATATTTTGCTAGTCGAAAAATAAGAACTATATGCATATATCTAAATATATAACATATACATTCATAAACTAGTTTTATTTATTTTTTATCAGATATGGCCATATATCATTATGTATGGTATGCGGTTTATTATAGTGCCAAATTCAAGTTAGTTGGACAGTCAGGTTACAAACGACGAGTGACAACTACTTTCCATAATTAAGTTTAATTACGGTAATACAAGTCCACCTTAAAATGCGCAACAACTTGTCCATATCACAATATCGGAATCAAATTTTACGAGCACAACTCACGTTGAATGAAGTTTTAACACTAGAAGCACGAATAGTCTTGGCCTAGTAACTATATAGCCTAGTTGTCCTATAAAAACTATAAAAATGACACATTCTCTCTGCAGTCTAATAATTTGTAATACGGTTGTGATTTCAACTTACCCCATGTTTTGTCGCATAATCCGAGCTCATGTTTTCAGCTGCGTTTTCACGCTAATAGGGTATATGATTTTCGTTCCTATTCTCTTCAACAGGTGTGGTGACTTCATCATCACGCGCTGCGCAGACTTCGGCGTATCAAAGCACCGCGAGAGCTATTATATAGCCGACTGCTCCGTATTGTTTCGAATCGCTCTCGCGGTACTTTGATGTGATACTTTTATTGGTCTGCGCAGTGCTGCATAAAGTCGACCACTCGTAAATTTACATTTATTTGGTAATTTAGCAGACGTCTTTTATTCATAGCGATAAGAGAACATTTAAATATTCAATTGAACCAGTGTTTAGCGAATCTAGCAACGTTTTGGACACATTTCAGCTTTTATAGCCTAGTAGATGGTATCGTGCACATAGTCTGTTTCCCAGGCTGAGTCTGTGTGTGGGGAATAGGTTCGTTTTCTCAGTATGAATTTAAATATCACTGCACAGCCACTGTCTCTAACTTATGGTAATTTTGTCAGACCATATCACTGTTATAAAATAAGATTTTAGTTGCAGTGCAGTGGAAGTGACTACTGGTTAGCATCTTGTTTAAACGGGTTGCATAGAGTTGCTATTTCATACTCGTTCTGTTGTCTGACAAAATAACGTGGAAAAAATAATATTATCCTTTTCAATGATGTGCAACAGAATTTGTTGACCCTTTACAGAGCATAAACAAAACACAGCATTCTGATGACAGTGGTTTATCAAAAATCATAAAAAATAGTCAACACCAAATGAGTTCAAATGTTGTCATTCCTAATGTTTAAATTTGGTAGACAGGCAGTGAGTCCTGTGCATTCCTCTTTAAAACTTGGATTCATGTCCGTAGCGCATGCCATGATCCTGTACATGTCTATCCACTGTTTGTAGTCAGACAGACAAGGCACCCAGGAAAGGGCTTAACTGATGATTGGAGATATGTCTGGACAAGATGACAGTTCTCACTTCATCTGAGAGCTGGAAAAGAGACAAACAGAGGGTGAACAAGCGAGTGCTTGTGGCCAACACCCTGTTAAGATGCTATTAGAATGCCTGTCAGAAGAGAGGGGTGCTCCAAAGAAGCATCATACAGTCAGAGCTGAAGTGAAAGAGTAAGAGAGAAGAAGAGAGAGAGAGAGCGAGACTGTGTGTGTTTGCGTGAGTAGTTGGGAGGGAGGGTGCACAGAGAGAAACAAGAGAGAGTTTGCGGCATGCACAAGAGGATATAGAAATGCCACAGACGTGCTTGGTATTCAGTCTTCATAATCAGTGTCTGTGCATCGAGTGACACGGATGAGGAATTGCTCCTTTCTTTTACGAGTCTCTCGATGCTGTCAGAAATTATCGCAAATAATTGTACACACAGGAAATTAAGAAATCTGACAAAAAATGACAAATGTGTGCATATTATGAAGACGAAAAGATATTCAAGAGTGTCATGGGAGGACTTAAGCAAACTCTGTGTGATTTACTAGGGCATTTAGTACACACAGGAACATTCTGGAACAAAAAGAAAGGGGGAAATATGAATGTTTGAGGTATTTAACATGTTGCAGTTGGCTAGGAAACATTATGACTTGCATTAAGTTTGTTTTTTATACTGTATTTATTGCTTATTATTATACTGTATGTCCCTTCATAGCATCTGTTACGGGCCTAACTTTGTTTATGTGCATGAAGAACAAGTCTGTCTTTCCAAGAATACGTTAGGGAGTATTTTGTCTGAAATCCACTTTCCTTCTGGCTTGATGTTCCTAGTAATTCTACAGTTTCTGTTGTTGTGATGACAGCATATCATTTTTCATTTCAATATTGCAGAATTTCCATCCTTCAAGGGCTATCTCCTCTCCTTACACAGTAAGTTCTCATGCACGTGCAATAGAAAAAGCATCACAAATTGGATACAGTCAATCAAATACTTTTAATTATAAAACTTTCAGTTAAAGTATTAAATATTACACTTACAGTGTGCTATTATACAGACAGCTCCTCTCAAAACAACACTGTAGCCAAAAAACTATGAAGACATAATAAATTACCATTTAGACAGTGATGGAAGACATCGCAGAACGACTCATCATTTGTACAACATACATAAGTAATGACACGGGTAGACAATGCATTTACATTTGTTCACAATTAGGAGAACTTTCAAAGATAAGTAAGCAACAAACATAACACAGAAGGCTTGAAGTTCTACAAAGTTTTATAACAAGAAATAAACTTCTGAGTACCCTTTCAAATGTTTCAGGCAAAAGAAAGGGGTAGAGCACCCTGCAGTGCAACATCTACTTTTGCAGTGACCTTTTGCACTTATTAGTATATGCAAATATCCCTTCAAGGACCTGGGGATTAGTAATAAAGTGTTAGGAATGTAATGAGGACAGAATCAGTGCCGGGTATATCTCTCAAGTCCCATCTGCTCCATTGTTTATTGTTAGAGCACTCCTAGCCTGAAAAGGGCTCTGACCCATCTTACCTGAACCCTGTTCGAAGATTACTAAGGTGAGGACGTGAGAATCTGTAGTTCGGTTTTTCTGCCAAGCACAAGCCCTGGGCACGTACAAAACAGCAGCCCAGTGGACCCGAGTGCAGTCCAGACAGAGAGAGAGGGAGGGAAAGACAGATATAGAGAAAGAGAGAGAAAGCACTAACAAAGTAAACTGAGATGAGGTCCCAAGTCCGGAGAGATTTGGGTTTGTTAGCTGCACCTCCTCCTGAACATGACACTCACTTCTGCACACTAATTGGTCCCCCCAAAGTGACTGAGAGCAACTACTCGACTCTCTCTGACACACATCTGGGACGAGCTCGGCCCTCGCGTACATCACGTGGGAAACGGCGAGGCAGGAACTGCACACAAATTACATGCACACACACTGGATGAAACACACACAAATTTAGTTCATCCTCCACTGGACCCTACATAATTTAGGAGAAACTCTGATCTTCATTAATGATGAATCTATCTTGTCTTCTTTAGTCTTTTGTGATGATCAGATGGGATTGAACCGTACAATAGATGATACCAAGTCAGACAAGTTCCACTGAGATAATGTGAGCATGTTAATGTCTCTTTAAATCAAGTGGAGATCTGGATGCTCTTGACTGGGTGATTTCGACCATTGCCTGAAAAGAAATTGCCTGTATTTTGTAACATATCAAAACAGATTTGAATATGTAACTATGTAATAAGCAGTGAGTTCCATTAGCTCAAATGGTAAAGTATTGCACTAACAAGCCAAGGATGTGGGTTTGATTCTTGGAAAACACAGTAACTGATGACGTCTATGCATTAAATGTACCTCAAGGTGCTTTTGATAAAAGAATCAGTCAACTGAATATGTTTAAATGGTAAGGGAAAAGCAGGGCAGCACCTGTGATCACTATGGAAGGTGTGCATTGCACATCTTATTGCACCAAAAACACATCGATTCATTAAATGACTACAGGAAAAATGTAGCACCTCAGTTCCATACTGAAGAAATGTCCGGGTGGCAAGGAAGACGGTGGGATTGTGAGCTTGAGGAGCAAACACAAATTCGACAGTGCTTCAGACACGGTTACACTTTACACCTCACCCCGAGTGATTCCAATGTTAATCTGGTGCTCTTCATTGATATACATAAATGAAGTTAAACTGACAGTCCAACTCATAAAGATGAGATATTTACAATATAAGTGTTCTGCAGATTCCAGTCATGAGTCACTGATGAAGCCAAAAGGCGGTGTAGTTTTCCAAATGGCTCCAACAGAGCTTTAGTTTCTCTGATGCCAGTCTTTCATAATTATAACATCTCTTAATTCAGAAAACATGTTCCATTGGAATGCCTTCCCTTCCCACATACTGCAAATATCAAGTTTGTCCATAGTGGTCATTTTTGTTGTAGAATGATTGGGAAGGCTCATGGGAGGTGAAGATGTTCAGGTTTACTGTCGTTTGGTGGAGCAGGACTTGCAGCATTGTTGACCGTAGAATTTGTGATTGCAAACACCATGCTGAGGCACCAGATGACACCAGCTGAAGAAGTCAATACAAGGCTGATCTTCTGTGGAGAGGGAAAACACATAATGATTGTTATTCATTTTTAAAACTCAATGTTAATGTTTAAGTACTGTTTACTCTGAAAAGAGACAGTATGGCAACGTGTTGCAAAGCACTTGGAATAACTGCACAAGCATACTGATAAGACCCTGACCTACTCTCTGAATTTCCACTCAGCTCTCCCTCTAGAACAAACACTTCAGCACAAACTCTGTGGCATGTACTATGTATTACCATAGAAATACTGTAAAAGTCTTTATATTTTTTCAATATTTTAATTAATGTGTTGGAGCCGTTGACGTCACACATTTTTCGTGGTGATTATGACGTTCAAAAGTTTTGTTTTACATTCTAATGAATAACATTTAGATTTGCATCTGCTTTTGGATCTGTTTTTGCAAAACTGTCTTCAATCAAGTGAAAAGTATCTTGAGAATGTCTTTATTTTTCTACAGTAGGTACAGGATAAGATAAGAGAGTTTATACACAATACGCTTTGGCATTATGGATACTGTTTGTGGGTTAAGATAAATAAGTAAAGATGAAGGTAAAGGTTTGGTGTATTGCTTAAAGCTAATGACTGGTAGCCAGAAGGTTACTGGGTCATCGCCAGTGTGCTTCTAAGCAAGAAACTACTGCAGATATGATGTATTTTTGAATGCAAACCCCAGAAGCATATTTTATAGCTTGTAACGTGTCTTAAAACGATGGTTGCTAACAAATTGCAAAAAGCAACATACTTTGGTGATGACCTTAGATGTAAATATAAATCTCACAAATAATACAACATGGGCACAAATTTCTAAAAACGTGGATGAGATGTGGATGAATAATTACTTACCAGGAAACACGTTTTAAAACACGTTTAATTTGAAAAAGTTGTTGGAGACTTGGTGGTGGTGACGTTAATATCGAGTCTGTTTATAGCCTCATGTTAGTTTTTTACTTCTGGCGATTGTATTTAGGCTTCAAAAATATATTTTTTATCTTGATAGACATAAACGTTTGTTAATAACTGAGCTTATTTTTTACAATCTTCCAAAAGTCTATGGGAAAAATCCATAGGCTCTCGGTCGAGGGAACCAGTGCGGTGCTAACTTCCGGGTTGGCCTACAAAAGTATGTAATTCCTGCGGAACTCTATTCTTCGGTCATGTTTTATTTCAAAACTGTAAGGAAGAGAGTGAGAGTAAAGAAAGCTTGTACCTTTAAGTGAGGGTGAAGGAGGTGGGACTGGAGCAGGAGCTGGACAGAAGTGTGTATTGCAGGCCTGTGAGCTTAAAGGTCTCTGATGAGGTATACAGCCTACAGAAGGACGTCCCTGTCTCAAACACTGGACGCTACGCGTCTGCACCCCACCACCACAAGATACCGTGCACTGAAAAACAAAACACGAAGATCGGAGGTCTGCCTCTTATCAACTGATATCATTATCAGGTCTTTTCAATTATTACAAGATTGACTGGAGTGAATGTGCATCTGAGCTTATAGGCCAGTTGAAAAGGCCGGCTCACCATAGGTATCTTAAAACAGGACAGTATCTTTAAACAAAGAAAATGTATTACAATGCTATTGTCTCAGGAGCTTGAAAACACTCATCTTGATTGGTTACAAACTTGTTGTGTTTACCTGCAGCCAAGGAGATGAGTACCAGCCCGGGGTCATCGAGGCTGGGCTAGGCTGCAGAAGTTGAGGTGGGGGCCCTGGGCAGGGGCCAATATTACAAACTTGCTCGAGCTCTGTTTGGGGCTTATGTAGGCTCCTGCACCTCCTTGCGGGAAATTCTGTGTAGCCTTCTTGAGCATCTTTCTCCCCACAGCGCAGCTCTCTTCTCTTTACTCCTGCTCCACAGGAGGCCGAACACTGTAAAACAACAAGAGGAAGCGCAATCAGATATTAACCTACATAAATACACACAACACGGATACCACATGGCTCCATACAGTAGCAACCGGTTAACAATGCTGTTTGGAATCAGAATAGGAAGAGAGACAGCGGAAAGCACCCAGCTGTGCCACTTATCTGCATGACTGTCTGGAATCAAACGCTTCTGGAGAACTTCTGCATACTTATGTTTCGATGTTAATGCATCGATTCGAACCATGTGCATGCATAATATTGTGCATTTTAGATGCCATTTGTTTTGTTAAGCAGCAATGGGATATATCTTGAGTTAATGTCCCATTGTGAGGCTTGCATAAAAATGCCTTATTCATGCATCAGGGATAAATGGGTGAAAATACGTGCGTGCTGCATAGGAACTGTTTTGGTATGTATCTAGGTAACCTTTGATATTCCTATAAGGGGGCTTACCTCTCCCCAGGCGCTAGTTATCCACTGAAGACGCTCATTCTTGGGGCAACGGCTGAGCACACAGGCCTCCTGGGCTTTGGGCTTCAGGTGTAATTTACACATACTGTCAGGTACCACCACAGCCCTGGCACCTGGATCAGTGCTCCTGCAGAAAACACTGCGCTTCTTCAGCCCACGCCCGCAGCTCTTAGAGCACTAGAGAGAGAAAGAGCTTTATTAAATCTGTAAGTTCACAACCAATCTTCCAAAAAGCATAAAAATCTACAGACATAAAACGAAAGTTCCAAAAAAGTTCCTTCAACAATCTCAGAAGAAGCCTTTATAACCTATTATCATTGAAAATAAATCGTTTAAGATGATGTCTATAAACAAAACCAACACACATGTTCCTGCACTACATTTCATCGTTTTTCGTAATGATATAAACACTAAAAATGGGTCTACTAAAAATGATACATTTGTTCATCATTCTGTTTCTGTTTTTACTGTATCAAATAATTTTAAACAGTGATAATACACAGAAAAAGAATGTTACTCTTGTTTGGTTTGAGCGCTGTTTGTTTAAACATTGTTAAGGTCACGATGTGCACTTCACCTCAAACAACAACATATGTAAACTCTAGAGACAGATAGAGTGAACTCACCCTGACCTTTACGTGGAACTTAGTCAATATGAACTACTGCATTGAAATGTTTTCAAAAAACAGCTTGCGTGAATTTAAAGGTGAGTTTACAACAAAACTCTGACAGTAACACTTCTGGTAAATTGAAAAGTGAGATTATTCTGCCACAAGGCATTCAATTACACAGACCATTTAAACCAATGCATACACGCAAGTAAAACGACTGAATAAAACACTGGTTATAGTATACAGAGAACACAACCTAAAGCTAAACAAATAAATAGGATGAAGAGATCAAAAAAATCAAAGGGATGAAGCATGATGTGCTACTCATTTCTCAACAGCAGGGGGCAGTAGCACTTCAGCACAAAAAATGTATTCCGTTTTCCTGATACAATATACTAAGCATCTAAAATCCTCACCTAACGTCTTTTTGAACAGAGAATCAACAAAAAATAAATATGACTGAAATACAGATTGATATTCAAATGATGCACAAAGCTCAAAAGCTTCCCGATCAAAAGAAAGAGAAAATAGAAGTGAATGTTTATGTAAACATACCTGTGACCAAGAGCCAGTGCTCCACTCAGGAGGACACACCTGTGTGTTGCAGGGCTGAAGCTGTGCAGGTGAGATTACTGGACACAGTGAGGAAGCTGCCACCTCCTCCCGCTGGTACGTCACCTTCCTCATGCAGCGGATGTTCCGCGTCTGCTGCCCACCTCCACATGTTCTGCTGCACACTCCCCATTTACCTGTGATCCAGCTGTAAAGACAACATATCTGTCCTTTAGAGAACAATCAAGCAAATGCAAACACACTTACAGGAAGGCTTTCTTTAAACAAAATGCACCTAATGTGATCATGACTGCCCTCATTATTCTGTAAACCACATTATGGAAAGTACTAATCATCAAACCACATAATTCTGCACCCACCCTCTCCCTGTGGGTTTAGATGTGCACACGCACACAAGTATGCTCACGTTTCAAACCTAGATTTTTAATGGCATCAATAGCTGGAGTCACTATAACGTGAGTACAAATAACTTCTGCAATCTACATGTTAATATTTAAAAAAAGAAACTGGTAGACAACTGTGAGCATTCCAATGTTCTGTAATGAATCAGTTTTAATGCAGTAAGGGGATGAGCAACAGAATCAATGGCTTCCTTCTGAATAATCCCAATATGTCACATTTGGCCATGGACACTTCCAAAAACCATGTGTGATATTTAATGTAACAGTGGCCACTACCATCAATCATTCAGGAGTATCACAGACTGCTTGTTCAGGTCTGCATATGTCCAGGGTTTGAACCACTCTCCTCCAGTGCTGAGATAGCAGCGCTATTCCTGCTTCTCTTGGCTATGGATAAAACAAGGCTTTAAAATAGAGCTGGGCAGGCCATGGGGAGATTAGAGTAAATGACAGCTCTGACGAGAGCTGCGGCCGCCACAACGGACAGGGCCCCGGGTCGAGTTCTTAGAAGACCCAGTTCCACCCAACCACCAGACCTGAGAAAAATCCTTTAATTTTCTCTCCAACCATTTGACAGATTGGAGGCATAAGGCTAAGCTACAATTTTCATTGAGGAAAGAAACGGGATCCGTTGCACGGCGTGCCCTCTCGCTCCCACTTTTGCTCTCTTTGCCACATAAATGACAATGTGTCAATGGTCAGCGAGCAAACTTGTCTTGCCTCGCTGCAAACCACTGCTGGCTCTGGTTTTAATTTTGTATTTCTGGAATCCTCCGGGAAAAACAATCACATATTTCAAGCCATGCAATTAGAGAAATGAGAAATATCTTTGGGGACTGCTTCATATTTCCTGATACAGCCTGGCATTGTCTACGTGTCTGGCCAAAATGATGCGGCCTAAAACATACTTGCATATGTGTGCATATTTGTATGCATGCTTGTAGAGCGTTCCAAATCGTTCGATGAAATTTAAGCCACCGTTGGTCATATGGAAGGACAAAGGCAGAATTTTTAGCACTGTCTCTGGGGAATGGTTTTGGTTTGGAAGCATTTGTCAGTTTGAGAGCAATGAGAGAGCCATCTATTTTCCTAAACCCACTCGGCTTTCTGCATTTTTTTGCTAAAAATATTGGTTTCCGAAAGCATGTGCATTAACCACACGACACGCAAGGTAACACAGTTTGTTTTGGCTGCTTGCTGTTTATAAAATTAGATCTTTATGGTAATTCACTCAATGATCCTGTATTAAAATTCCAAGACATTCCCCCTTACGAAACAAAAATACATGGGAATATACTGGAAAATATCATGTGAGATATTAAATACATTTCATATATTGGAATCAAGTGCTTTTGCAATTTATGAAAAACAGCAAATCTAAATATTCAAATAAATTAACAATGTGTTATTCTATATATTCAAATATATATCAAATGAATATTATATGGACAGTTAATATATAGGAAATACATTTTCTTTGTTTTAGAGTGAGGAGCATCCCCAGAGCTGTATTTTAACATTAAAGGGTGCTATTTGGAGAAACAGACATAAAATCTTGTGACAGTCAAAAACGGGAGAAAGTGGGCACTGCAAAAGTCTTTAAGGCTTGTGCATTTATCTTTTCATGTCATGTTTTGGGAGAAGGAACTAAGTTGGCCGCTGCAGGGCCCAGCTCGTGTTTGAAGTCACCGCGCTCTACGCTTCACAGAAGCAGCAGTGTAGACCGTGCAGCTGCGACCATGTCCTGCAGGCCGTAGTCCGGAGATTAGAGCATGATTCCTGGCTGGCTAGACGGACTCAATCCCCATGGGGGTGCAGTTCCTTCTGCTCCGTAATAAAACATGGGTAGACCTGTCAACACTGGAAATATTTGCTAGAAATAAGCAGAAGCTTTTGCATCATACATTTTCTGGAAGAGTTTCTAAAAGCCTATTTATTTTCCCTAAGTTTTCAGCGATCATAAATCAAAGCACATAATGCCTCAAACAAATAATGTTTCGGGAGTCGAAATCACAAATTTAAGCTTGTGGTGTCATTCAATATGGGGAAACAGACTCGGCTGTGTCAGTGGGGGAGGTCATGAGTAACTGTGGGATTTGAGACCTGAACACTATACACCAAAAAAAGAAAATCCATTTTGAATGGTGGGAATTTAATGAGGAGAGAACCTCTAAAGAAAAAACAATCTTGCCTACACGTGAGCTCTTAACTCTATTGTGCGACCTGGCAGTCAGCAGGATGCTGATGTCATTGAGTTGTGACGCCAACTGGACGGAGACTGAGATTACTGGTGGTAATCTCTACTGGTAATCTAAGCTCCCCATGTCCACTAGAGCACAGGAAAAGTTAGTGTTACATATTGGTGGTGAGCAAAGTTTGATTCCAACATGCAGTGCTGTTATTGGATATCTGACATCACAGCAAACATGCTGTTCTGCTGGCAACCATGTCGATGTTTTCAATTACAATGTTATTAGACTATTCGTCAGACTTTGAACGGGACAACCCAAATTGGTTGCTTGTTGCTTTAAGGAAACGATCATATGTTCTTGATTTCCTTATCTTTACCATTGCCCACACAACTAGTCACAGCCAGCATTTTACACAGCCAGATGATTTTTTTTGCCTATGATTATTTTGAGGCCTATGTGAAACAGACCAAGAGGAAAGACAGCAAGGTTAAAGGAGACATTTGTTACTTGAGTCAGAATGCCGTGTCAACGCCTTTCACCACAGTGAGTGAGGGATGCTGGGTATATAGATGCAGTACAGGCATGAGATCAATAAATCAAGCTTGAGGTAAATCAAAGGCTGTTCTCACAGAAATAGCAACAGACACTCAGAAGATGGACCAGCAGATTGACTTTGAACTCAGTAAGGGCAAATCTCTTTCAGAGGTAAACCAGTGGTCTTCCCTGTGTCTTGCCAGAGAAGATGACTGACACCTAGAATGCTAGAATGTTTTTGTCAGGGTCACCGAAGCGCAGTCTCTATCCAATTCATTCATCATCTCCCCAACATTTCATTCATTTATCCTCCTTACATCCAAAATTAACATTTACTCTTCACTCCTACAATTCAATGTAAATATGTGGGAGTCTCCGATAAATATGGCTTCAACTCCTCCTGAAATATTTGTGAATTATTCACCCTATGCTTTAACATACTTCCCTTTAAGTCAATGCAAAGACAAGACAAAAAGAGGAGCCTTTTTTGTGCCTTTGTGTGCCTAGTTGTAGGAGCTGGTCTGTATATACAGCTGCAGAAATTCTATCATGAATTACTTACTCCAAACCTGTATACATTTCTTTGTTCTGATGGACACAGAGATATTTGGAAGAATTCTGGTAGTCAATGGGGTCCAAGAACTGTTTGGTTACAAGCATTCTTCCAAATATCTGGAACAACTGAAAGGTGAGTAAATAATGAAAATGAATTATGTTTAATTTCATGAACTACTAACAATATATCTTCCAAATTTCAAATATAAATATTGTTTCTATTTGCTTTTTCAATAGACACTAAACTGAAATGGCCACAATACATCTAGAAATGATGATTAAATGAACATTTGGAAGGTCTCTTTCCACAGTTGTATGTGTATAATTCTAAGAGGCATATGTGTGCAGGTTTGGTCATTCTTGTGATGCCAAATATTTTGAAAATCTCAAAAAATGCAAAATTGTCAAAAACTAATTTTGACTAAAAAATTGTAAATGGACTCATAAATACAAACTACAAGGAATCTGAGGGTGCAAAATAAATCAAAATATTGAGAAAATCGCCTTTAAAGTTGTGCAAATCAAGTCCTTAGAATAGCATATTACTCACAAAAATAAAGTTTTGATACATTTATGGTAGGAAATTTACAAAATATCTTTATGGAACATGATCTTTACTTTATATCCTAATGATTTTTGGCATAAAAGAAAAATGGCAAATTTTGACCCATACAATGTATTTTTGGCTAAAAATTACTAAAAATGTTCTCGTACTTAAAACTTGTTTTGTGATCCAGGGTAATCCATATAATTAAAATAATATTAAAATGAAGTCAACAGACGTCTGTGTATGTATGTGGGTATGCGCTTGTATAACCCAAGAGATTGTGAATGTAAATGTGTGCGTGCGTGTGCCAGGCTGTGGCTTGGAGCTAGAGTCTGGCCAGTGAGGAAGTAGTCAGTCCTTGTCTGGAGGCTATGTTAATCCTGTTTTCTTTAAAGAAGAAGAGAAGAACCTTAGATTGTGACTCTCCAGAGCTTTATGTTGGACTCTGCCCACATTGAAACCACCACAGCTGATTTCAGACCACCCTACCAGGGCACTATGCCCACCAATAGACTGCAGAAGAACAAGCAGGTACGAGAAAGCCAGTTCATGAATGCAAACACACAGACAGAAAAGCACTCTTACTAGACAGGGCAGGGTTGTGTGTTACACAGGTGGGAGCCCACCACAGGTCTGGTCTGGGGGTTGCAGAGTGAAGCGTTGACCTGTGTGTGCTGATTCTGCAGACAAATGGCTTTCGTCGAGACCCGACCTGGGAGTTAAAGAAATCACATGAGCAAGAATGTTGTTTTATAGACCGTTTCAGCAGCAACAACATAAACAAACAATATGTGACCCTGAGATGAAACAAAATCTGGAATTTGAGGGTGCAAAATATCCAAATATTAAGAAAATCGCCTTTAAAGTTGTCCAAATGAAGTTTTAATATATTTACGTTAGGAAATGTACAAAATATCTCAATGGAACATGATCTTTACTTAATATCCTAATGATTTTTGGCATAAAAGAAAAATCTATCATTTTGACCCATACAATGTATTTTGACTACAAATGTTCCTGTAACACTTGATCCAGGGTCACATATGTGGCCCAAACTTAACCTCCAGTAGACCTGTTGAGTAGTTTTAATTTAATAAAATACAATTATAATACAATAAAATATTAACAAAAAATAATATAAATACAGTATATGTTGTTGTACTATAACCAAACACAGACCAGAAGTTAACTTCGGGCCAAGTGGTGTGTCCAATGAAACCGTCTCTACTAAATATAATCACAGCTGTAATGTGGCCATAAGCACAAGTGTGAAATATTGTCTAATTTGCATATTATACACAACACGGCTAGATATTTTGTAAATTTTTGCTTCATAAAAATAGTTCCAAACATAAAACAACCATAGTGTGTCAACAACTAAAGCAGAGAGTGACAGCCTGTCACCACAAACACGAACAAGCAAAGTGATATAAACAGTGATATACAAGCAGTGCAGTAATATAACGGCGCTAAAAAGCTGAAACTTACTAGATAAAGACAAGAGACAAAAATCTTTTTACATGTTCCATCTCTTCCAAAATGACCCAGCTAACATACATCTTTAGCATTCGATAAGCTAACGCATACAGTCTCTTAAAAAGGAAAGCTTGCAGCACACACTGTGTGTGAAGGGAGATTATAGGAGCTCAGAATGAATGGCAGTACTGTAGTTTGGCTTCTGTTGTGGAAAACAAAGCCGGGCCTCTGTCAGTGTGAGAGGCCGGGGGGGTGGCCCAAAGGTCTGCTCGAAAGAAAAACATGAATGAAACCGTGTGAGAGCTCAGATAGAGATCTGTGCTCCGGGCATGTCATAGTGCTGTCTGCCTGCCACCAACACTCAGACAACTGACTGTGAATGGAGGAGCCACTACCACACAGACGCATATACAGAGATGAGTGAAAGAGATTGGGTGGGCATTAGTGGAGGTCTGGAGGAAGTTGGAGGGGCACTTTTGTCTTCCTCTACTGCTCACAAAGGTGCTTTTGATTGATCTTGACAAACACTCACAGTCATACAAGAAACATTATTCTTATTCTGTCTTTCTTCTAACCGCAGGAAACACACACTTGATTCCATGTGCAAACACAAACTTTACAGTGCCTCAAAAACACACTCACCCCCAGCACAGGGCGCTGAGCAGTCCGAGCGTACCACAGACCAGGTGTAGTTGTGCTTCTTCTCTGGGTGGGGTAGCGTGTATTCCCAGGACACACCAGGATTTTTGCCTTGAAGAAGAATCTGTGGAGGAAGAAACAACATCAAATGAGCAGGTCAGAGGAAAAGAGACAGACGGGTCAAAACAATGGGTCTACCACTCGCTGAAGGAGAGGGTGCCAGAGCATCTGTGGCTGTTTTGTGGCTGTAGCTCTGTTGAGATTGAGAGATGGACACCACAATGCTCCTAGACAGAGTTAATGACCACTGTTCTGGAAGGATGTTTGAATTAGATTGTGTATGTGTCTGAACTGAAGTATTACTTTTACAGTTTAAAAAATGCCAAGAAATGTCCCAAGCGGAACAAGTTGTGGGTTTGTTTGAATCCGGTTTACATTTTCACACAGCTGTGACTTTGCATCTGTATTTGTTTTACATTATTGATTTGAGTTTGCATTATTATTTTTTAAGGTAATATTTCTCAGACCACAGAGGAAGATCAAGCAGCTTTACACAAAAACTGTGCCCAGGGCCACTGAGAATTGCCTGAGGATGATTTTAATGGAGTGGAAAAGTCTTCCTAAAAGAAGAGGACCTTTGTTTTTACATTGGCTTTGCCACGTGGGGATTTTTCCTATTTGTACCAAAGAAATTGCAATGACACCAAATTCACTGGAACTGGTAAACCACCAAACTATATGTAGAAAGCACAGGGACAGTTGTGCTTGAGCTGAAACCACTATCAACTAAACAAGGTTTGAATCATTACACTCACTGGAGAGTTTCAGCAGTATGTTTAAATAAGCAGTTTGCAAAGCAAGGTAATATTTCTGGCGAGTAAGGGGTCATTTATACAAGACATTTGCAGTTTTAAAGGTGATGTGTGTAATATTTAGGAGGATCTATTGACAGAAATGCAATAAAAAATACATAACTATGTCTTCAGAGGTGTATAAAGACCTTACATAATAAACTGTTATGTTTTTATTACCTTAGAATGAGCTATTTCTATCTACATACACCACGGGTCCCCTTACATGGAATTCGTCATGTTGTTTCTACAGTAGCCCTAAATGGACAAAATGCTCTACAGTATGTGTTTCGTAAATATGTTATCTCTTTCGGCAAAGAAGCGAAAACATGACGACATCTTTGTCCTGTGTCAGTCACCGTAGTGCTTAGAAAGGGAGGGGTGAACGATGGAGTGAGCCATTGGTTGCGATAACCTCACTGCTGGATGTAGCAAAATTTCACAAACTGGACCTTTAATAGTTTTTTATCTATGAAAATATGCAATAGAAAGGTTAAAAAAACTCAATTACAGTTGAGCAATCTGTTGAGCAACTGCAATCTGTTCTATTCTGTCTCCCTTTTGTCTTTTAAACACAAGATCCTATAATGTGAACTGAAGCAGTGGGTTAGGTACAAACTGTTGTACCCATGCCATCAGTACTCAGAGGGTTCATTTTCATTTTTACAGAATATACATTATGTAGAATGATTTTATGTAGAAAACAGTAAATCACAAAATTTATGCTGATCACTTAAGCTGAGTTTTCATAGACATATCTTCTTCATGGGATCAGTTTAGTTTTATCACTATATGGATGGCCTAGAGAGTAGTGGATGTGAGAACGGTCCAGAAAGGTACAGGTGCAAAAAATCCAGACCACCAGAAGACGTTGTATAAACCACAATGATGCTGTAAATAGTCAAACAAAAAGAAATGTACAGTGAGAGACAGTGGCAAGATACATTTTATAAAGTATCTTGGCACACTTCCACTGTGTCCAGACAAAATCTATCACCCTGGAAGATGTCCACGGGTCCCTGCATGCTAGCCTGTTCAAAGCTGATCCAAATGTATAGCTGGCAATGAACATGGAGCAACTATTCCAGAATGGGACTCAGGAGGAGGTCTCCTCTCCATCTGTGATCCACTAGCCATCTGAGTACAGACACAGCACATAGAAACTCTACCTCTTCTGATTCGGGGTCAACACCCGCATGAGTTCACTGCATCCTGCTTGCGATCTCTGATATAGTAAGGCTAACATTTTAGCCTTAACATGAATCAAAATGTTAAACATCTTAACATTTACCAACATGAAACATTTCCACATTCGTATGCTGCAAACGCAATGTTGACGCTTTTTGTGTCCTCTTGTGACTTCAGATGGCCTCTTACTATCCTCCACTCTCGCCAATCTGAATAATGATGGAAAATCTGGGGCAATTACTGAACTCTGTTGAACAGGAGCAGACCCAATAATGAGACAAGGACAGGTTCATTATCATGCACTCTAAGTATAGAGTTACTACACAAAAATCCATCTGTGTCCCTGTTGGAAGGGTAGCAAGACCTCCTGTTATGAAGAAACAAGGGCGAATGAAAGATTGACAACACTGATGTATGGTAGCACTGGTTCCGCACCACAGAATGAGCAGAGAACGCCAATCCATCACTCTGGACTGCCATGACCCTATTGACTCATGCCACAAGAATGTCAATACCCAAATTAATCTGCTCTACAGTTTCATAGAGAACCACATCAATTGATGGGAACTCTTCTGTTATGTCTGGTCTAGTGACTTCCAGCCCAGCTTGCTGAGCTGATTACAACCTCTAGAACCACGTCAAAGTTTACCTTCACATTCCTCCAAATTTATTTTCCTAAGGGTCCTGCAGCTGAAGTATCCATTTTCCACAGCAGACGGAGAGATCCAGCCAAGCTTAATTGACCAGCTGCTTACCTCGAATCGCGACTGCGAGCCTCTCTGATGTACTGAGTTCAATTGCAGAAATCTTAATCTTTTAATCTGTCTACCCTCCTCTTATTTTCAAAATTACAGAGCATACTTAGAGAGATTAATGCCAACTTATTTGCAAATCAGACCTCAGCTTTCACCGCCCACCCCAGGGAAAGCAAAGCGAACGCAGGAAGACCAGCGTCTATGTTCAAGAGGAACACTGAATGAATGTAATACAAAAGGCTGAGTGCAATTCAGATCAATGGCTGTGAAATAATGCATGGCTAACATTTGTACAACGCGCACAAAGAAAACTGCAAAAGCATCAAGGCCAAGTGAACAGAAATGAGTTTAACAGCTTGGGGTGCTGTAACAAAAGGAATCTGGAAGTAATATTTCAAAGATTTTAAATAAATAATTCATCTCAAGCACTGCTTTCACTAGCATATAATGTTCAAGTCAATTTTATTTCTATAGCCCTATTTACAGTTTTGCGTTGTTGCAATGCTGATTTACATGCAAATAGAATTGTGTCGTTTTGAAAAAGAAAATATAGAGCCTAGAAACAATTAGAATTTATGGTTATTAATGCAATTTTCTAATATTTTAATGTAGTTCTTCTACTGGTAACCCAAAATAATACTGGCTAGACATACTTTTAACTTGCTAGCTAATGTCATTTACTTGTTATTTCTTTTGCTTGTTATCAGAAATAAATTGCAAAGCACTTTATTTAACTTACCTACCATTTCTGAAGAGTATAAAATGGCTAAAGTTGATCGCTGTACATGTTTAGGTTGTGCCGGCCAATATGGTTGTTTTAGGTTGACTCCATACAGTATGTGAATAGTGAAATAGTGAAAGTGACCTATTTGTCAGATATGGTGACCCATACCCGAAATGTGACCTCTGCATTTAACCCAACTAGTGAATAGTTACACACACACACACACACGAGTCCGACTCTCTAACCATTAGGCCACAACTGCCCCCCAAATATAGACTCACAAAAAATCAATAGTTTTCAGTTGCTAATTCTATTGTAGAAATGCACCATTTACAGTCAGAAATTATTAATTTATTGCATGAACTAGTGTTTGAAAATAGAATATCTATCAAGAGAATGTGTGTATTTGTCCCCTAGGAGGCAACCTGATTCATGTAATGTAAAACAGCTTATTAGGCCACATCTATGATTGGATGCACAAGACTTTTTCTCCAACATTTTTTCTGCCGAGTTCACCTTTAAAGTTTTCTTTTGAAATTGAATGATTCTTCAGGGCTTTATACAAATAAATGAAGCGCTCTTTGTATGCCTTAACCTCAAAGGTCAACTGTAGCTATACTCATCACCCTACAGCATGCGTTTCTTTCATATGCTGCCCATGCAGAGCAGAAAGTTCAAAGTTTACTGCTATTCACATTGTCGCACTGTTTGATCTTCAATCTCTATACACCGGAGATGAAAGTCGCAATGACCACATCGGCTCTGGCCTGCAATTAATCCCAAACAGAGGCGTTATTCTGCCCATTAAACTCATTTGTGTGCCTTCTCTTCTGTCTCTCTCTCCCTTTCTCTCATTTGTTTCTCATCTCTCTCGCCCACCCACTGTCACTCAGCATTGTTTTCATCTGACTGAACGGCCATGGCGCTCTTGCCAAGGCCCTGTCATGGTTAATTCACTAACAGGTGTCAGGTCGGAATGGGACGGGGGTGACTCACTTCAAAGAGCAGGGTCTCATTAGTGGGTCCGGCGGCGTAGAGGCTCTCAGGCCGGTTGAAAGAGCGCTGGTAGCTGAAAGTGGTGCCGGCGAACTGGAACTTGCCTGGCCAGTCTACCGTCCAATCTCCAGTCAGGTAGTAAGTGACTCGCTTCAGGCTACGGACGGCCAGGTAGCTGGTGGAGATCTCCATCTCCTGCACCTTGATGCTCCTTGCTCCAGCAGGAATGATCACAACAGGGTAATACTCTGAAGGATGAGGAAATAACCATGAACCAAAAAGAAAAAAGGTTGATTACTCTCTCCGAAACATAACAAAATAAATTGTTTGAATGTATAAGTATGAAGAACCCACCGTTGGCTCTGTGTTGGAGGGTGTACTGGCCACTAAAGAACTTGCATGTAGAGTTGTCACCTTTACACACCCCACAGGCATCCAGAGCAGCCTTTGAGCCCAACACATGATCACAGCCCACCGGCTACACAGCAAAAGTGATACAAATAAAATGAGCAAATATAACCAAACAGTAGAAAATGTGTCAAAAAGTGACTGGCATCCTTATATCCTCACAAACCTCACATATCCCATCAATGCAAACGCCTCCTTTGTAGTCAGAGCATGATGTCCCATCTTTAACTTTGCTGGACATAGCGAAGAAAAAATCAAAGTCCTCAGCAATGCAGTACAGCTTGCAGATGTCCTCTTCTAGAAAAGAGATGAATGAGGTTATCAGATATTATAGCTCCACAGCGATTATATGTCGGATCTTCTAAAGCTTTGCACCTGTACTATCAGCACACTGCAATGGAGTTTTATGTATAAGCACATATGGAGCCATGCACTTATAAAACTTTTATTAGGCAAAATGCATATGGACTTTTATGTCAAATGGAAAAAACCCACCTTGGCTTAATTTATAATGTGTGTTTTAGAAACTACAGATAATGTCCATTAAGGTAGTTTGAGCTTGGAACTCTTCTAGAAACACATATCTGACAGACTGAATATAATTTATATAGATAACATATATTACTTACGACATTATTACAACATAGTTTTATACCTTAATTTAGGAAATACAGCCATGGAAAAAATTAAGAGACCATTTCAAAGCACCATTTCGTTTTTTGTGAATTTACTATTTTTAGATATGGTAAAATGATCATTTTTGTTTCATTCTGTGAACTAAAAATATTTCTCCCAAATTTCCAAAAAATATAATTCTTTATATTTGCATTTGTTTGCAGAAAATGAAAACGGGAGAAACAGGTCAAAATAATGAAAAGAAGCACTGTATTTTTTCCTATTGAAAATAAAACAAGTTCGTATTTATTTTTAAGCAATACATCAATATTTGTTAATGTATTTAAAAAAATACTTTTCTACAGTTTCTAACTCTTCTACAGTTTTCATGCTGTCAGTCTTTCACATTGCTGTTGGATGACTTTGTCACTCCTGAGATTTGTAATGAAAATTTGTAATGGTCTCTTATTTTGTTCCACGGCTGTATATCAGTCTGTTGAAGATACATTTGTAAAGTCTATCATTATATTTATTGTATTGTAATAACTAGCTGTGATTTCACATAGAGTCTGGGAGTCATCATTACACAAAGTACCAAAGATTTCCATCAAGCACCATTTACTCTTAGTGTACACAACGCAAATGTTTACTATCTAATGCCAACTGCTGAGCATGTGAGAGTAGTGTGTGGTTTGTCGGGCAATAACTACAAGGCACATCGTGCTTTAGGAAACAAACCCACATGTTATACACACATGTTATACTAAAACTTAAAACACTGTTACAAATGGGACCATAAAGCTGGAATGCAAGAAGGGCAGCTGTATCCAACTCTACCACAATGGAAAAATATGGACCTATATCAGAGATGAACGTGCATCTCTTAAGTAAGAACATAGGTTAAGGGCAGGGTCAAACAATATACAACCTAAAAGTGATACTTTTACACCAAAACAAAAAAAATCTATTGTAATTCCTTTAGAATTTTGAAACCATATTTTGTGCATATACTTTTTGAATACAAGCACTTCATTTAAATACCATCCACCCACCGTAAATGCTTTTTTAAAAATATAACAATGCTAATCCATGTGTTAAATTCTTCCCAGCACCTGAAACCGGAACCAATCTACTGATGAGTTCCTTTCGCCCCAATGGCACACGTTTAGCCTCAGTAGATACTCCAACTTCTCCACTCTGTCCTCAGTTCTCATTAATGGAAAAAATCTTTTTATACTTTCTCTTTTTTCTGCTTACACTTTATCAATCCCAGTCCTCTACCTTATTGTGTACCAAAGTCCTTAAACATAAACAGACTGAATGAGTCCTACTCAGGTATCAACGTGCCTGCGGGGTTGATCAGTGCACTGCGTTCATGAAGCGAGTGGCTGCATGTTTCCAGTGCAAATCCATTCATGCTCAGTCAATACAAATTATGTCAGCTGAATAGCTGGGGCACAATATGTATGGCCTATGTAACAATCTTCATAAATATGTTCTGTCACAACCAAATGGGAACGATTACATTTTAAAAACAAACTTGCCCCTGCTGAGGCAGATCTCACAGGGTACCAAAAACAAACAAAGAAGGTCAAGAATAGTTTTACATTGTGTGTTGTAATACATTATCTTTAAAAAAAAAGTACATCTTGCACATGCATACACAATGCAAATACAACCTTACTGTAAAGTATTACCGTATCTTAATGTTCTTGCCTTTTTAAGAGTTAACAAGCATGAGGATTAATGAACCCACTACAGAGGTTTGTTGTGCTCTTTCAAACTGTTAATGAGACATTTGCTCTTGTTATAATGAATGCATTATGGCACAAACATCTCCCATACCTTCCACTTTGGTGTATGGCTTCCATTTGTAGTACCATCCCCTGAAGGGTTTGCTGTTGTACTCTGCACACTGCTGAGCTCGGAAGTCCACTCCATTGGCCTGGCACGGTGTGGTGTTACACAGCTGGTGCAGCCGACTGGGGCCTTGGCAGAACTTGCCATTGTGCTGTGGGCTTGGGTGAGACAACCAACAATTAGCACAGCTAACATGGAAACAGAGAGAGAGAGAAAGAGAGAAGAACCAGATGTGCCTCAGCGAGCGGAGGAACGACAGCCATTTGGTATTTTTTGGAAGATGTATTTCATATGATATGCATTAGCATCTTCACCATGGGAATGTCTTTGTGGGTTACCTGTGATGTGTCCGACTGAATCACATTTTAACTGACAGCTGTAAAAGTTATAAAGTGTCTGGGATGCAATTCCATTCTTGGACATGCCTGCGTTGTCAACAGGTATGATTTCTGAATATTAAACTTGAGAGAAAAAAGACAACACGCAGATGTGCCGATGTGCTTTACAGATCGTGATATCCGAGCTGACTCGCTTGCACGTTGCAGCCATATGGAAAAATGCTAGAACAAGAGCATACAGGCCAAGGTTTTTTGGAACCAATGTTACTGTAAAGCTCTGACCCGCAGGGCTGAATATCATAGAAGGTCAACTCTCAGGATCGAGACAGTTCTGGAATGGTCAACCTGCATTACAAAGGCAACATGAGGCTGCAGAAGAGCGGCAGCCTCCTCCCAAAGACGCAGGAATCCTGTTGAGTACCACATGAAACACAGTCACCCTGTTTCCTCCGAGAAAACCAGACCAGCAGCTCCTCTAAGTGGTCCTGTGAGAGCGGAGGTATGTTTGCGGCATGGCTGCATGTTTTAAAGTGGAAGACTCTTGGGTACCCTCTTGTAGCCTAACCTCAAAGCAAATGACTGCGCCCTGGGCCTGGCTTTGTTGGGCCTCTGTCAGTGTGTGTGTGTGTGTGTGTGTGTGTGTGTGTGTGTGTGTGTGTGTGTGTGTGTGTGTGTGTGTGTGTGTGTGTGTGTGTGTGTGTGTGTGTGTGTGTGTGTGTGTGTGTGTGTGTGTGTGTGTGTGTGTGTGTGTGTGTGTGTGTGTGTGTGTGTGTGTGTGTCTGTGCATGTTCTTTTTGTCTCTGGTCTTTGGCTTTGTATTGCATGTTCACACTTGAGGTTAGGAAACCACACAGAGAAGACAGGTGAGCCTTTCTTGTGTTCTTTAAAAAAATCATTCATCACTTTTAGGCATCGAAAGTGATCAAACAGTATAAGTCTTCAATGAAAACACAAACACACACACTTAAACAAAGTATTACTGCACTCCTGCCACAAATGCCGCAATAGTACTATGTTTGTACAAACAGATTGTGATGGAAAGTTATGCATCACACCCCTGGTTATCAATAATAATACAGCAGTGCTGTTTGTGTGGGGATGCTTTTGTTTTTGGAGCAGGTTTCAGGCTGATCCTATTAGGGCTTTAGGGACAGTGTAGTAAGGGCCCATATGGTGGAGTACTTACAACCACACAGAGCTCAAAAAAAACAAGAGAGGGGGGGTTTAGCTTTTCTGATTAAATGTTGTTTATAACTGTTCCAAAGGCTTGTACATAAACTAAACTTCATACAAGATTTGATGTCAAAGAGAACGATATGCCTCCTGTTTCCTCTTGCTTTATGTCGGCAGGCTTCTTATCATCGTTGTCTCACTCTGAATGTTAAACAGCAGAAGTAGATCTAAACTTCAGAGGGAACCAGGTCACTCTGTCTGTCTGCTTGCTTGAATCTCCCCAAACACCCCCTGACCCACATCCTACTCTCCATCATGCCATACAACAAGTTCTCTTTTAATCAAAGTCCTATTATGCCCATGGTGTTAACCATTATGCATCCTGTTTACATTAAGACCATTAAAACAGAGACCTGAATACATAAACTGTACATAAACAAGATCAAAGCAATAAAGCAAAGTACCCATGCTCTGCTACTTAAAGGTATAGTTAACCTAAAAATAAAATTATGTCATCATCTATACACCCTCATGTCAAAAACCTATGTTGAAAACCTGACTCTTTTTTCTATGAAGCACATATAAAGATATTTAGAGAAATGTCTCTGTTGTTTGGTTATCAATGTTCTTCAAAATATTTTCTTTAATGTTCTGCAGAAGAAAAAACGTCATACAGGTAGAAATTATGTGTATTTTTATTTTTGGGTGAACTATCCCTTTAACAATGCCTTCTGTATGGTAAACAAACATCATGGGCCTGTTAAACATGGCAATTCAATCCACAACCATCTGCATGCACTTACTAGACTGTTGCCAAGAGACATTACTCTCATATCAAAGACACACGTAAATCCGGCTGCTGAGTATGGATAAAGTAAAAGAAGCATCTTTATTAGATCTTTCTTATTGATAAATGTTCTTTCAATGAGATGAGATCTTCTGCCACTGGCTTCAAACAGCTGTCGTTTGAGCTAACACTGAAGAAGCAATGGAATACGCAGACATATTAAAGATGTTATGAGAGTAAGACAAAACCATTACTGTTAAACACGTTTTCTGCCTCTTTTACACAATAATTTAAGTCCAATAATTTAAGTTGTTTCTGTCAACATACAGTGTAAAAAGATGCAGAGAACACATGCTGATCGACAGGAATTTCGATTTCCATATAGGCAGACATTCAGTATGTGAACCTCATGAGAAAAAAGGTTCCACAACTACACTAGACAGGAGGGTAAAATTCAGCCATAACCCCATTCATATGTCTGTGTGGGGGGTGACACTGATAGCAAAAACAGTGGAAGTGAAGGCTAATCCCTTCCTCCCAGATTAAAGCATATAAACAAATTCTGCCCCAAAAGCAAGTCCATCTGACTGATTCCTCTGCATCCTAAGCCTCTCTTAGTGGATCGGATGCCATTGGCTTAATACAGACCATCAGCATCAAGACACCGAGAAAAACATCATTAAACTCCTTACATAAAAACACTATGGTTTCTGCCCTCATATAAGAACTTCATTTCTGTCAGTTGAAATTGTAGGGTATAAAAAGCAAGTATATTAGGTTTATCACCATTTATTTTCTGAATTCATTTGAAAGGTATCTAGACAGCACAGCATGGTTCTACCTAAACCCATTTGCTTGTTCATTCATCTATTTACACATTATTACTGTAGCTGTTTATGTCGAACATGTTGCTCTGTCTAAGGCACTGGCAATGTTGTCTTCCAATAGAAATATGTCAAGACACCCCAGACTGTCATATGAAAACAATCCCATGTTCCACTGACTTAACAAAACCAAGCGTATAGGCACACAGAAATTCAACCTCATCAACCTGCCATAACATAAAGCTGATGCTTAACACATAAAAACATCTTCTACCATTGATAGACACTCATATCGTTCTGTGTATCTCGAAAAGAAACATTCGTACTGCAATTTTTTCTGTAGAGTTGCTCTAAAACAATGTACATACAGAACATGCTATACACATACAGTAAAACTGACTCGATTTATGTATTCTGAGCTCTTAACAGGGAAGTAAAACCTGACTCTCTAAAACACTTAATCTAAGATTATTCAGTGTGCCAAAGTTCAGAGGTAATCTAGTGACAGAGGGTCAGTCGGTCAGATACATGTGCTTCTACCACTCACAGCTAAACCATCATTCATGACATCCTTATGTTGATTTCAATTAATTTTGATTCACGTTTCACTGCAGTAGGACCTATAATAAGCAAAAAGCAACAGCACACCAGTAAAGATTTGTTTGCTTGTATTTCTTTCTATTTATTAGAAGATGTCAACGATAGAGAAGGTTGTGAAACCCTATGAGCTTTTTTTGGAACTGAAGCAAGAAAAGTTTTGATAAGGATGAGATGATTAGCGGCCGCCTCGCACATCTTGACAGCTGAAAGACATTCAATGAGCTGGCATGTAGAGAGTCCTGGGAGTGGTGCCATGTTTACCAGGATTTATTCGCTCACACAAACAGAACACACACTGAATTTAACTCACACGCTGTACTTCAGAGGCAAAGTGGTTCATTTTAAAAAAGTTCAATTTACGCGTCAATATAAAGCACGTTTATTGAAATTCAGAGTTTGAGCTTTGTTTTGGTTACCTGGGACTGTTGCAGAATCGCTCTCGGTACATGACCCCTCCACCACAGGTACGTGAACAGTCAGACCACTCCGACCAGCCAGACCACTGCCCGTGCACAGCTTTAGGACCGTGATCGCCAAATTTCACACACTGTCCCCTCCGGCACCACTGCATTATGGGAAAGAAGAAATGGCTTAAATT
This sequence comes from Oreonectes daqikongensis, assembly GCA_026939265.1. NCBI lineage: Eukaryota > Metazoa > Chordata > Actinopteri > Cypriniformes > Nemacheilidae > Oreonectes > Oreonectes daqikongensis. The sequence continues at coordinate 2,501,237 of JAOTQM010000343.1, read as the reverse complement.
GAAGTTCACAGATAGCAAATTGAGTTTTTGTGTGGTCGATGAGAAGATGTCAGAATAAGAGTGTAAGAAATGAGGTGGTGTTTAGAAGACTGTGTATCTGCTGAAGGGATCTCGAAGAGTGCTGGTTTGGGATGGAGCCCAGAGCTACACCTGGAGAGCAGGACTCAGCCCAGCCAAGCCACACATTGTCAGTGTCACACATCAGCACCTCTCACCCTCTTCCCCACTAACTCAAACAGTGGAAAGACACAGAGTGCCTGCCATTCTTGGTGAGAGGTACAAAACTTGGGTGACTGAGAGATTATGTGGCCCGGACAATCTGTGTTCATCCGTATATTCAAAAATGAAGTTCAACCAAGGTCAGACAGAAAGAGACAACTGTGCACTCACCATTTCTGGTCCACAGATGGTGCCCTCGGCAGCGGGCATGAACTTGGTCTCACACCGGTGCCCTGTCCTGTGGCACCACAATGATTTACAGATGTCCTGGTGGGCAAGAACAAACACAGTCAAAGAAGGGCCTACACACACTGGGAACCCTTCAACCTCCCTGGCTTGCACCTCACCACACCAACCCGCCGTTTCTACAGCAACAGCCCATCAGCTCTTGCAACAAATAAAAAACCCTGTCAAAATCAATCACTGTTCTGCCCAAAAGAAACACGCTATTATCGTTGCATTTTGTTTCTTCCCACAATACAACGATAATAATGGGTGATGAAGGGTTGGGACACCAGCCACTGCTGGCCGACGGCCCGATTGCATCTGGCAGACAGCGAGGAAGACGTGGCTTACAAAAGCTAGTAACGTTGAACTCTTGCTGGTTTGTTAGCTAACCCTGCTAGCCCGCTTGCTAAAAGCGGCAAGCTCCCACGGCTAATGACATCTCAACAACTTCATGACAAGGACAGGATGGCTCGAGGGGACAGAAAACAAAAACATTAGCCATTATCTCTAGAATCCTTCTTAATTAAGATGTACGGCTGCCTTCCATCAAGGTCGATGTTCAGGAATCTATTTATTGAGCGTTGAAGGTTTAGAAGCAAACAAAAGCAACAGGAATCTCTCAAAGAGGAAGTTGACAGTCTAATCCCACAGATGGACTCTGGCAATGTTCATTTCCCAAGCATAACTTTCTAGCAGGCCTTAATCTTTACCATTTTTATTTGCATATCAATGTGCGTTACACACTAAAGGCTATAGTGGATGCCAAAGGAGGCCCTGTCCATCTTTGTTGAACTGTGAATAAAGACTTAAGAGTGGATTTTGAGGCAAAGGTCTTTCTCTCAAGAATTTGTTTTCTTTGCAAAGCTCATGTGTGTTTGTATTGACCACGATGACTCTACACACAAACACTACAGGTTTAAGGACATTTACATATCTGACACACACTAAATCTTTGCGGCTGTGATTGTTTTTTGTCGAAAGATTATTCAGAATTAATTGCATCATCAATTACATTTTCAAACCCATTAGGAATGAAAAGTCACTGAATTGCTTCAAAATTAAAAAATTAATAATAAATAAATTAAGTGAGTTACCTTTACAAATTCCAGGCTGCAGAGTTTGGCCTTAGAGCCAAACTGCCATTTGCACTGTATATCAGCATCGTACAGTTGACCTGGAAGCTGTTCAGGGTATTTGTACTGGCCTATCTGTTTGGGCTCATCCACTAGACACGAAGCCTGGGCTGTACTGTGAACACATATGCATGCAAATATACATCAACATTGAAATCAGTATTAAAAAGCATCTGCAAAATAAAGTACAGTAGTGTCCAAAAGTGATATCCAACTTTGGATGTCAGTCGAATACGAGTACCGATATTTTTCCTGGTACTCGCCGATACCGATCCCTTTACCTGTATCAAACAACATGGCTATGTACCAGCACCCAACCAGCATAGACCAGTTTGGACCAGCATTAAAATTCATGGAATGGAAATGTATTTCAATGAAGGTTAGAGTTTACCCTAAAAATCTCTTCAGGTATTGCCGACTGCAAGCAGACCAGGAGAAAACGCCATTATTCCCAGCCAGCGTGGGAGACATTATGTTCCCTTCGGTCTTCCGACAGGGATTTCCCTCTCCATCATGGATCATTCCAAAACTGGGGCAAAGGAGAGTGTATAAAGGAAAGCAAAAATAGGAGGGAAAGAAAAGGCAGGGAGAAAGAGAGAGCTTGTAAGATTTACCCAGTGAGACTATTAATGTACAGCCCTAGGACACAAACCACTCCCTGAGTCAGGTGGGACATAACCTCCATAACCCAGAAGAGCTTTCATCCCACAAAACCATTTAATAATCTGTGTTCTCGACCGAATTAAAGTCACATGATTCACATTTAGATGCTTTTTTTTACCAGACTCTGAGAATCAAACCTATTAATGCATTCAAATGAACACATGCCTCATAGCTACGATATTCAGGAAGACATAAAGGGTTTTAGCAAAATATGCCATGTGTTTAGAAATGGCTACTTCTCAATAAATCAGAGATTATTATCTATTGGCTAGGGAAGATTTTGCACCAAAACTGCACACATTCTTTTTATTTGAGCAAAATATTTAAACAATTGAAAATAACAAATCCCACAACATGCTATCAGCCTGGTTCTTCTCCAGGACATTTTTTCTTCCAGTTTACATTGAGTATGTGCCAAACAGAGGACTCAAAACATGGCTTTGTCGTAAAAATGAGATCTCAGACGTGCAATATAAACTTGTCCGTATCTCACTGGAAACACAAATAAAATGTTTGCCTGTTGCACAGCAGATGGTTTCCTAAATTAGCAGGAGGTGACGTACTTATGTCCTGACTCGTGGGCGATGGTGAAAGCGAGACCCAGCCCTGTGTCTTCATTTATTGTGCAGCTACGATATTTGCTGCACATGCCACTTATTGGAGCAAAACCTGCAAACAGGAAGAAAAGCAAAACATCATGTGATACCTAAGAAACACTGATGTATGATGGGACCAACAATAAAATTCAATGCATAAGCCTTAAAATACCCACGGTCCAAATGAAATCAGTAATAGACTATTTAAGTCTCACTAAACACACCCTGAGTTTTCAAAACTACAGAATTTGAAGAAGGATCTCATTACACATAAACACATTTTCATTCTTTTTGTTTAGATTACAGACAAAGGTTTGAGTTACACATCATACACTGGCAATTGTAAAACACTCCTCTCTGACATAGATTTAAAGAACTGCATATTTGTGGCTTGGAGCTTCAGAGCTGAATTCATTACATTTGGCTAACGTTTCTATATAGAACATAACAAAGACAGAAGAAGCTGCCAAGTGCCAACGCACTGCAAAGTGGATCTTGGATTCAGTCAGGTGAAGTTCTTTGCTTAAGAGCAAACTTGAGCACACGTCACTAACCACAAGCTCTCTCTAACTCTGGCATTGTGTAATTCACTCTCCTGTATCTTCTATTATGCAGTGATGTGTAAAGCATGTGACCCATTTCAGGTGCTAGATGGTGAGTGTCTTACCCAAGGTGTCACATGGTTCATTTTTCCAAGAGCAGATGTCCAGCCCTGTCAACAGGATGGCATGGTCGTGGCGCTTGCCATTTTTACCCATCAGGCCTGATTGCCACTGGCAGAAGCTGTTGAGGGATTGGTCTGCGTGGTGGTTGATAGACAGACCCAGCTGACACGATAGATGCAGAAAGAGTTCAAAAGGGTGATGAGAGAAAGAAGAGAGGGTAATGAATCATCAGGCATCGGAAAAAGGTTCATTCATGTTGTACATTCTGAGGTCCCTATCATATAAAAGTATGTCTAAAATGTGCTAAATAAAATATTAAACATAAAAAATGATGCATTATTTTAGCTACTGGACAACAAAGATAAATAGTCAATACATTTGCTACAAATCTGAAAGGAGAGCGACTGTGGGACTTCAAATAAAAGAAACAGAGTAAATAAACTGTAGCTATAGTGTATCTTACCGGATCATTCTCAAGTAAGAGAAGGCTGACCACAACAATGTTTATATCCGTTCCAATAGTTCCATCTTTGAAAAGAGTGGAGACCTAGAAAACATAACAAAATGTTACACACCACTCCACCAAAAAGTAAGCGTTTAAAGGGATAGTTCACCCAAAAATAAACTCATTCTCTGGCATATGATTAGATTAGATTCAACTTTATTGTCATTACACATGTACAAGTACAAGGCAATGAAATGTAATTTAGGTCTAACCAGAAGTGCAATAAGCAAGTGCAGGATATACAGTTGTGCATAAATACAGAATAAAGCAAAAATTATGAAGAATTTACAAGTGGGAATGTACTATGAACATAGTACCTGTATCAAACCTGTATGACTTTCTTTCTTCAGCAACACACAAAAGAAGATATTTTGAAGAATGTTGGTCCCCTTGACCGGCATTGGTTTTGCATCCATACAGTAGATATCAATGGGGACCAAACATTCTTCTTTTGTGTTTTGCTGAAGAAAGAAAGTCATACAGGTTTAAAATGTCAAGTGGGTGAGTAAATGATGACAGAATTTTTGTTTTTTGGGTGAACTATCCCTTTAGTGGACATGCGTGAAATAATGTTCTCTAAGCATTTTTAACTGTTTCAACACCACTGTTAAGTAGGGATCATCACCTCACCATGTTCATGACTGTGAGGACGTAGGTAGTGAGGTTCTCGCGGCCGTGTTTCTCCAGCATCTTCCTGTCGGCCACCACCAGCGTTTCCACGTTCAGGCCTCCCTCTGTGTTGGATGTAATCTCTGAGCGCTTCACCCGGCTTTGCTGCTCAAACTCATCGGGCATGACAAAATGATCTTCTGTGGGAGGCTTGGGAGTATCTGCAGGTACAATGTGGACAAAAAGACAAAAGAGAAGATTATGAACAGAACAGAGAGAAATTAAATACACCCAAATTGCCTCAACTAAAGTAAGTTCCCTGATAAAAGCAACACAGAAGTGATGACAGATCAGGAAATTCAGAGTCATTTATTTTGGTTTGCAGTGTCCAAGCACTTATCCAGTTACATGGATGATAATACAGAAGGAAGTTTTCATATATCAACTTTCACATTAATTATACAATTTCTCCAAAATCTGTTGGGGCATGACTGAATGGATGTGATGTAATTTTTTGTAATCACTCTTTTAAATCCTAAAAATATCAACCACATAATGCAATTTCTATCTGAAAATAGCTAAATGGAAATTCCCTTACATACATTGCTTGCGGCGTCCACAGAAATGTTGTCTCTGGAGCTTCCCATGTTGGTAGTCATGGTGACGGTGGCGGTGATGGTGGTGATGCTCATAAGGATTGTTTGATGAGAATCTGCTGGTCCTGTCGGTCTTATCAGCATGGATGCTACGTTCAGCTGATCGCTTGTAGATGACATGTGGCTGATGTCCAGAGGGGGCGCTGTAGTTATGTCGTAATGCCAAATGCTGTGGTAGTGGCGTAATGAAAAGCTCCTCACCGGAGAACCGGATCAGACCTGACTGCAGAGTACAAAAGAAAGATTATTAGCAGGTATAAAAAATAAGAACCAAATGGGGGTTGGATTGCGTGTGAGATATTACATTATCTATATAACATTAAAGAAAAGGTCTCTCCTTTTGTGTTGCTGTCAATCCCACAATCCTCCTGAATGGCATGTTACTCAGAAAAGATTGGCTCAAAACAGACCGAATGAAAATGATGACCTTATAGCAAACCTGTCACATGTATGATTTGCATCTCTAGAGATCCATCTGTGATATAAAGATTTTCGCTGACTGTAAGTTTATACATATATTCATACTGCTTCTTTATACATATTATCTATATTTACTATACTTGATACATAAAATGTGGCTTGAACAAACTGTAAATGTTTCAGAAACTCTGTTAGGACCTAAGCTGTTTATATCTTGTGACAATAAGTTAACTTCAGTGCCTTTAAATTATTGTGAGCCGTTTCTTCAAGCTTAAGTGCTAAGCAGTTATGAATAATACATTTCAAAACCGATATAAATATATATAAAACAAGTAGCTGAGAGGAAGATCATAATGAATAGTTTTACATATGGTTTGTTTACTTGAGGGTTTGACAAGTGTATTGAAAAACGTTCATTATTCATTTCCTCCCCCACATCTTTCTACATTCAAATACACCCCCTACTAGTCACCCAAGAGGGAATTTCCCCTCATTTTTAAGAATTACAGTATTTCAGGTCCTCCAAACAAACCCTAAGTACAATGGTAATCTATTAGAAAACTGGTAGAGCTGAACATGTGTTTAACCTAGACTATTCCCTATAAAAAGAAGACTTAACCCTTCCGTTTAAGTTAACATCACAATGTACAGATCTGTGTCCAAAATATATCAAATCAAAGACGTTAAGTAGGTATTTGTGTGTGTTTGATGTCATGGGGGGGGGAAAGCCCTCCGGGAGACCATCAGAGTAAAGGTGTAGCAGCTCTTCTCAGACTTTTACATTCCTGGTGGTGGGGCCTTCATAGTCCCTCCAGTGGTTAACAAAACAGCTGTTGCAGAATCACAAAATATGGGCATCACCATAGTTACAGCTGTCAGTACACAATAAACAGACCATGACATGGGGAAGATGTTAAGCAGCCTGGGGCTTCTGAAGGCATCCTGAGGAGCATCCCATTCATCAAATGTTTCAGTCCAGAGAGCAGAAGAAATATTCATATGCAGCATAACCTTTCAGCAGCTTGTTGAACAGTGACGATTAGCATGGCCATGAGCAAGGAATGACAGGTATGATAGACTCCAAGACTCTTTTGAGGAGAACTTGACATATCTATAACTTTTCTCACCGACACACAGCTCCTAAAAGTTTGAACTACCTGCTTTTTTGAAATAGAATTTTAAAGCATTACCAGAGAACAACTATTGATCGCAAGCATCCACAGCTCCTTCTGGGAAGCAGTCACATGATCAGTTCTCATCTCTTCTCGTCCGTGTGTGTGTATTTGATTTTTTGGGGGAAAAGGGAACGTGTCTTTCAGAGCAGAATTAGATGGCATGTGTGAGAGGTAGGTGGAGGAGTTCAGACATTCATGAGAACTTGATTAATGAGGTGTGGGGTCAAAGGCGAGCCCCAGCCTTATCGTCTGCTATGATAGTGACATGTATTGGTGCCCTGGGACACGTCCGCCGCAAGCCAACACATGAGCACATTTAGCCATTACTAATAAAACATGTCAGCCCCTAATTGCTTCATTATAAGTCATAGAGATGTGTCTCCAGATTTATTTGGTTTGGGTCAGTGTTTGTACAATGCGGTCCTATATTTGCTAGTACAGAAGGAAACAGTCAAATGTGGCAACATTTCAGCATTAACAGAAACGCAAGTGTCAGTTTGATTAAATACATTCTACACATTCAGGGCTTTTTTAAATTAGATCAGGTTTACACCATGATTCTTTGTATTGTGCATTAGGTTTGCTGTAGTTGAATTGACAGAGCATGACGCCAACAACGCGCAAGTTTCGATTCTGAAGAAAAGCATTAACTGATCAAATGCACTGTAAGCCATTATAAAATAAATGTGTCGGCCAGATGCAGAAATGTAATGCAATGAGGTTAGATTTACATTGGATTCTTTAGGTTTAGATTATTTCAAACATAATACTTGTGTTTACAAAGGTGTGAAACCTATTTTAAAAAATCAATAACGGTTTATTGCTCTACCAGACAAGTCTGAGTGGAGTAAATGATAAAATAGGTGTTGCTTTATTGATTTACTTAGTTTTGTATCTTCCCTGTTTTATGTTTGCATACTCTGATACCTGGTGGTCATGTTTTAAAAGACTATATCATCAATGTCCTTCTGAAAACCATAAAAATCATGAAATATGGAGATACAAGGTTTCAGAATTGTTGCAGTTTGCTGTAAAATGTGTTATATTACAGTTGCAAGATTCAAAATTCACTCCATCGACGCTATTACTGTCAAAGGGATACACATTGCTTATATTAGAAAGGCCAACTAATACATTATTAAGTTTACTATTTAAAGTAATTGTGAACAAACTGAAAGTTATTTATTATCAGCATAACTGCAAAGTTATAATAAACATATGCTGAAGATGAGCACACTGCAGCTCTTCAAGGATAGAATAAATATTGATAGTTTTCTTCAACATTGGCTACATGACACAAACTTGAACATAATATTTAGAGACCTGTGGTGTCATAAAGAAACCGTACTGGAGTGTGTCACGGTACAACGCATCTTCCACACTGAATCGCTTTCTCAACCTCTCCGTTCCTGGGCTGAGGTCATCTTCCCTCTTTGGGACCAAATCTTTAACCTCTGTCTCCCAGACTGCTGAACTTCAATACATTCCGTCTGGCTTTGGAATTCTACCTAATCCTGGCCTCCATGCACGGGCAAATCCTTACAGAATAGTTGTGCATTCGGTCATTGATTCAACCCCCTTCTGTTTTTTACTCCCCTGATCGTTTGATCCCGCCTGCACGACCCCTCCCTCCTCGCAGGTGGCAAAGTAAACACGGGCACTCCCAGGGCTGAGGCGGTGCCCGCTAAAGCGCATGCTGTGAAAACAGTGCTGGATCATGGCAGGCTGCCGCAATGACCCGGGGCATTTGCTCGCAGGGCAACAGGGCTGTACAACGCCGTCCAGACCAAAGCTGGCCTCTCCTCTTACGCCACACGGCACTGCCAGGAGCTCTGGATGTGCCAGACAAAACCCACAAACACTTACAACCGCTGCAGATTCAGATTGGATGGGGACAGAGTAGATATAAAGTCTGATTTAAAGATTGAGCAAGCTCAGTATGACTCTCATAATCATGGACTTTGCATTTCCACTAAAGAATAAGTGAGGTAAGGTGCTAGAATTTGCCAGAAACTCCAGATCTGATCACTGAAAAGAGTTGCACTGTGGAGTTTAGGCCATCATGGACCTGGAATCATGCTTCAAGGTGAAATATGTATATTTATTTTGATTTCTTATTAGTTTCTTCTGCTCTGTTTATCTGCAGAGGCAACCCTTAAGGCATATTTCACCCAAAAAGAAAATTCTGTTATCATTTCCTCCCACTCTTGTCATTTCAAACCTGTATGACTTTCTTTCTTCTGCAGAACACCAAAGCAGATAGAAAAATGTTGGTAACCGAACAACGGCAATACCCATTGACTTGCATTGGTTTTGTGTTGATACAATAGAAATGAATTGGGTACTGCCATTGTTACCAACATTCTTCGAAAAATCTTCTTTTGTGTTCTGCAGAAGAAAGAAAGTCATACAGGTCTGAAATGACAAGAGGGGGAGTAGATAATGACAGAAGTTTGAGATATTTAAAGGAATAGTTCACTTTAGAATTAAAATTTTATGATTATTTAGTCACCTTCGAGTTGTTCCAAATCTGTATAAATTGCTTTGCTTGGTTGAACACAGAGAAAGATATTTGGATGAATGCTTGTAACCAAACATTTTTTTGGATCCCCTTTACTACCATAATAGGAAAAATGACAATAGTAGTCAAAAGTGCCCCAGAACTTTTACTGTCCTACATTCTTCAAAATATCTTATTTTGTGTTTAACAGAACAAATTAAATTATAAAGTAATTTTTCCTACTATGGTAGTCAATGGGACCCAAAAACTGTTAGAATTTTAATTCTAAAGTGAACTATTCCTTTGCACTGGTTCCACATACCCTGTCCTTAACCTTGTGTGTATGCGTTTGTGTGTGAGCAGGTTTTTTTTAATTCATGCCAAAGTTTGTTAGACTACAAACCTGAAGCATTCATGCATTAAGAACATCACATAACACACAAGCAAACACATACACATTTATAGGCTAGACACTAAACCCAGGCTAATGTCTGCCGCATACAAACGTCTGCCAAAGATGGGTAGCATGTAATTTACTTTATTTAAATAACAGGGTTAACTTTTTGATGATAACAGCGCTGATTCACCCTATTATTAGCATATTGGAATTACAGTGTGGTTTTGTGTTAAAACTTTACTTACAACCAGAAAACCATTGCTATTGATAAACATGCTGCACAATAAAACACTACGTTCAAAAATAACTTGACAACTCCAAACACTTTGATGTTATATTCTAAACCACACTGACAGATCAAATTTACAGTTTTTCTTCATTAATTTTAACGTCTTTCCATCAGGGAAGCATCAATCTTTTAAAAATGTCTAGTTGCATTTGTGGAATAAGTGCACAGTATTGTGGCATGCGGTAAGGTTTATGGCAGCGACATCTAATATTAAGTTTGTCTGTGAAATACACATTGTGAATCCTGATCCTATCTATTGGGCAATTTTTTGAGCGTTGTATTTAAAGTGTTTGCAAAAACAATAAATCTTGACTTGACTTACACAAACCGAAAGATTCAAAGATAAAATACAGCCTCAGCTACATAAGCTGCCAGATGTCCTCTTCTGAACAACCCATGTTAGCACATTAGCTAAGATGAGCTTCCCGTAGCAAAGTCCTTCCCATACAAGCCACCCCGCAAGCATGCACTTAACCAACATCCTGAAGGGCCTCTGCGAGTGCCCCGGAGTCCACTTGGCACAATTATAACACATGTATTCCATTTGTTTTAGAGACATACCAAACTTTACTGTCAAATATCTAACAACTTTGCCCAGAAGTTAGCAGATGGAGGTGCCTTGGTTTGATGCAAATGGGCAAATGGATTCCATCTGGGCCAGGTATTTTTTGTAATTTGGCATCATGTCAGAGGACATGTGAGACGAAACTAACTACAGACAACAAAGATTTGCAGAACAGCAGGGATCCTGTTATATCACAACATCAGTTAGTGTATTTGTCACAGGCAATGATGCTTACTGCGATCCTTTGCTAAGTAGCAAAATCTCAGAAAAAATGTATTTGAGAAAAACAGATACGATGCTTGGCAGACTTGACTGCACTGCGTATGAATATACAGTCAGGTAAAAGCAAGTCTTTATGTAATAATGTGTAATAGTAGATCACATAATTATACAGGGACTTACGTAGCCCTCTTAAAAAAAAACACCTGACTACTCAAAGCCCATTACACTCAAAGAAAAGAAAAATTCTTCTGGTTTCTCATTCATGTGGCCGACTTCTAGTTATCTCCTTTAAGGAACACTTGTAAGAGATGTAGATTAGAGGGTCACCGTCTGCCAGATAGACACGCTTTATTTTCACAGCAAAGACAAAAACCACCAGAGGTCTTTTAACTCTCGCTCCCTTCAGAGACACAGAGATTAGTCAGTCTTTACATTTTCAAAGGATTATCAGATGTGGGGAATTAACTAATAAACCATGGTTCTGAAGTGCCGCTTTATGGAAGACTCAACTGTATAGTCTGTGTGTTTTATGCAGTTTTGTAAGAACTTGGACTTGGTGTCTTCAGTGCAGGTATAGGAAATAATGTATTTCCGGTCTCTGTCCATGAAACATATTTAGCATCTCTGTGTAAACTGGCTGTGCTTTTTAAGCGTCCGACCGTGGCATTATAATCTAGATGACTAAGTGCTTACACGCTGTTAAAAGTTAGAAGAGAGTGGTGAGAAACCCTATGCTGCTTATTACCCAGCTTTTAAACACATCTGCATTCTGCCACTGGCTTGCATCTGACCAGAGCATCCACTCAATGACTACTGTAGAGAGAGAGTGTGTGTCATGTATACAGAGACAAATTAAGGACCAAAAACAAAAAAAGTCATTTAACTCATTCTCCTTATTTTATCGGACTCTTCGGATTACTGTTCGGTCCCTATTTCTGATGTTGACATCATATTATCAAGATTTGATTTAGGGTTTTGAATCTGCTTCTATAGAGCATCTAAAAGCTGGACTATTAAATAGGTAATTATAGTGACGTAAGTCCATAAAGCTGTACTAAAATACCTACAAATCATAATTTAAAGGTAAAGAATATTTTTTTATGTATTACAGACGGGCTGTAAGTATATTCTGTTTTTGTATACAAACATGTAACTATGCATACACTGTGGCAACATTTTAATAGGTCTAGGCCTATATCTATTTCTTAAGGGCACGTTTGGGTTTTAAAACTCTACCACGCATGTTATTTAGTAAGGAAGTCCAATTTATATAGAAGTAGTTGTTGCATAAACTCAAAGAACATAAAGACTCTGTTCCATGAGATAAACATAAAACATCTTAAACGCATTACAATCATTTAAAGAACAAAAGATGACTAATTCTAACCATTAAACCACATTGACCAAGCTATAAATGAAACATGCTCAGGGATGTAGCTAAATATACTGAAAAAAATCAGATGTCCAAGCTTTAGATATCAGAAAGGTTAGTTATCAACACTTAAAAAATGCTTCATAATGCCATAGAACCTTTTTTATGTCTAAATGGTTCCATAAAGAACCTTTAACATCTGAAGAACCTTTCGGTTTAACAAAAGGTTCTTTGTAGGAAAAAAGCTTCTTCAGATTATAAAGAGGTAAGAAAGAGATGGTTCTTTGTGGAATCAAAAATGGTTCTTCTACGGCATCGCTGTTTTATTTTATCGCCTTTATTAAGCACTGCTTTCATTTTAAAACCTTACTAATTCCAGAAAGATGCATGAGCATCTTTAGAGAAACAACCATTTTAAACTGCAACACACACATTGCAAGTGCACAGTGAATTTTATTCCTTATAATATTTATGGCTTCTCTATACTGGTGTGACAGCCACTTCTCCACTGCCCATTAGTTTTCGGTCTTCAAGTGAGTATAATGCTGTTACAGGAACAGAATGGGACCGTCCTGCCTTCTTCTCTCTCTCTCACAATCCCTTATTCTCTGACATCCCTAAACAGCCTCTACATCACTGTCACCACGGAGACCACCAGGGAATAGCCCCTGGCAACTCCCACAGTGCTAACATGGCATAACACCCTGTGAATTATGAAAGGGGGAGTAGGGGACATTTGTAACTACAAAGGATCCCATCATATATTCATTCTGGTTTCAATTTGTCTGCCTGCCCTCCCAAAACCTAGACAGGTATAAATATCCAGCACATCATCTGAGAATTGTTTCCTATGTCCCATGTTTCCCCTTATTTAAGCCTCAGCAAGTCACAGATTGTTCGAGTCTGTTTAAACAGGTTCACTAGATTAGATTTGGGGTTCTAAAAGATTTAATGGCATGCGAAAAAATAAATAAAGACTTTTAAATGATCTGCCCAATTAACTTTCACTGCATGGAAAAATGAGCAGTATCTACATTCTTCAAAATCTTCCTCCCTTGTTCCATGGCAGAAAATCATGGATGGTGGTTAATGATGACCGAATTGACATTTTTGGGTAAAGTCATCCCTTTCAACTTTAGGAAATGATACACACATAAATATGTTTGAAAAAAATAATGAAAAGGTTCTCATGTGATGCCATGATAGAATCTTAATATTAATGCCCCAATGCAACCACATGTCGATCTCAAACTGGGAGGCCACCAACTGCAACCGTTTCAGCAGAAACCATACCATCATCATGACAGACATAACCAATGGAAATCCCAACTTCCTAAATCAGAAGCACTACAGATTGGCTCTCCGAGACTGTATTTCGTAATTCCCAGCCATTCTTTTCCATTGATGTTTGAATGGCCGGGTGCTCCACACTCGCTGCAGTATATCCAGTCTGTCTTGGAGCGCACTGACAGCTTTTCTCCTTTGCAGTCAGAGTGAATTAGCATCACAACTGTCCCTAAGTGCAATCCCACACGCTAGCGCATCGGCTTGAACCAGCAGCTCTGGTGCTGAATAAACACAGCTGAAGTGCTTCAGCAGCAATTCACATACACACACACAAACACACCTCTGACTGCACCTCACACATTCACAGACAGTCTAGCACCCACAAGGCTGGACTATGGGCCGGGCTGTCCATAAAAGATAAAAGAACACTCTTTGCTATCCAAAAAGGCTTCAAGACCCCCCCCAAACCACCTCCCAAAGACTCTGTCAGACAGACAGAGAATGTGGGAAACCTTGCAGCAAAAGTGACTAACACCTCATAACATCTGTGCATGGTACATAATTGATTAAATTGTCACTCTTTTTCTTTGTTTACACAGCTTACACGAGGTTTATGAATTTACAACGTTTATGTGTACCTCATCATCGATTCATCATTAAATTAGATATGGCATTTATTTGATTCTTTTATTATAGTAGTAGATCCATATAGAGTAATAGATCCATGGGTGTGCTTAGGTGTGTTTAAATATGTTACTCATGTGAATAAGTAACTTGTATAAGAACTTATTTCCTGCAGAAAATAAGGATGACAGTCTGACACCTAAACAGAAGAGACACTGGGCTTGGGAAAGGTCATGTCTGAGTTCAGCATGATTGGACATGTTTGGAAAGAGCTGAAATTCGAGGGCAAATCGAGTGAATCCCCTGTCTTACAAAACCTCACACACAATTCAAAACATGAGGAGGACAATGAACTATACTCAGTCAGATTGCCTGTGGGAGTCGTAAAATCACTCCCTCCCCATCTTTACACACTCTTCCATACCTTGTTTGGATTCTTTCAAAACAGCTGGAATGAACATTAACAAGCAACTATGCTGATGATGCAGTCTTCTTTGTTGACGCTTAGTAAGACAAAGATCTATATAAAGTGTGAACAACGCAAAGTTTCTTAAGCACGTTTAACATCATGACAACTGAACAAGGTTTATATCTGTGTGGTCTGAAAGGGATAATTCACTGACAACATTTGTTATCTTAACCAATTTAGTCAACCTATTGTTAACTTACCTATAAGTGTGTGCATACATGCTGATTGTTAACAAACGATGTTGTCTTTAAACACGAACTGATAAAGAACAAGTCAAGTCTACTGCCTCATTACCTGCTACAATAAACAAATGCGCAGCCAAGTTAATAAAGTTAATGAATTAGCCATTAGATAATGTCTAGCATGTCAAGCAACAGAAGGTGTAAAATACAACATGGTAACAGAACATATCATCAATCAATAATCCACGTTTGTTAAGTAAAGACATCGTCGCTGTCCATCCAAAACCTCACAGGAGATTATGGAAATGGAATAAACAGAGTACATACTGTGTGGTCAAAGTTGACAAGCACCTTTAAATACTTTTCATTGGTAAGATATTTGCAAAACCCAATGAAGGGTGACTAATCATAATTATTTATGGCAAAAAATTACTAAAACAATATGGAGAAACGAGGTTTCAGAAGGACATATTTAAGGCTTCTATTGTAGTATTGTATCAAATCTGAAAAGCAGAACTGGTCAATTCATAGGAGGTGGGCTTGAACCTGTCACCAGCCATATGGAACCGTGACCCAGGAAAGGTGGTGAAGGATGTGGATTTATCGATGCCTACAGGCTGGGAAGGCAACTCTGAACTTGCACAATTTGTGACCCGAAGCATAATACGCTCAAAGTTCTACCTTTAAACAGGAAGCAACAGAGTGCTCCACCTGCTCAAAAAAATTGTGGCCACTATGGCCTAGCTATCAAAGATGCAAACCATAATACGATTTTTTGGAGAGAAAAAACATGTCTCGTCCATAACACAAATCAATGAATCAATATGTTTAATATCTGACTGAAACACCAGAAATTCTCAAGGACAACAGAGGAGCCTCCAAAACAATAACTAAAAACCACAGCACAACAGTAAACCAGGAGCAAAGTTCTTGTTTGATCATGCAGTTAAATCTGAGGTCAGACATCTATTCAACCTAATTGATAATAGCAACTGAAGGGCACAGAAAGCGCAGTAATTAAAAACGTAAATGAAGCAGGATTTAGAGAGTAAATCCCCCTGTTCCTCATTTAAAGACCAAGACGGCCTGTTCTTCATTTAACAACAGAATCCATCTCCATCTGGTATGCTGTGCGCTGGTTAACAGAGAGCGAGAAATCAGGCTTTCATCAACTCGACTTAATGGACAGGACTACTTCTGAATGTACAGACTGTGGGGGTTTCTCATCCACAGAAGCATTTATTTTACTTCTGTACTGGCGTTTTCACCACACATAACCTCTCTCTCTCTCTCTCCTCAGCTTTTCACAGAAGCTCAGCAGTGGGATGAATAGATTCTCATTTGTCCTTAATCCGAAGCTCCTCATCAAGCAGAGATGACATGGAAGGGTTAAAGTCCTCTGGGACTCGTTCTTTTACATTGCAACAAAGAAGGTGAGGGTGAAAGAAAGAAAGAGAAAGTGACAAAGTGAGAGACCCCTTTTTTCTTGGACATGTCCTTTTTCCTCTTTACATTTAAGCACAAAATCCGAAGGGACACGGAGGTCTTGTTTGGTGTCCTGTATATCTGAAATGGGGCAGTCAATGAGAATCACCTATAGCTCGGGCTTTGAAAGAAAGGGGAGCAGACAGCAGATCAAAGGGTCTTGCAGTCTATTCAAATGCAGTTGCTCCCAAATCACATTGTGTTGTCACACCATCTTAAAAGAATGGGTCACTGCTGTTTTATTGTGGAGAAGCTACCACTAATGAAAAGGACAATGCAAAGATTAGCACTGCCAGCCAAGCGCCTGAAACCTCACCGTGTCTTTAATTGTAGAGAACAAGGGAGACAGGAAAAAGCCGGGCAAACAAGGAACAAAAGAGCAGAACTCTGGATATTGTTTTACAGTAGTTCACCGTCCAAGGTGAGACGTGATCTCTATATAAAAACAGACTTGTCAAACCAGGCTTGACGCTCCAGAGATTTCTCTGCTTTGGTTTACTTCAGACCTACAGTAAACCTGCTTTAACAGGCTGGAATATATTTATATGTACTACATATTTTAGCTGGCACAAAATAGTAAATCTTTAAGAGACACTTACCAGACCTGTGCAGGTGGATATGGCCACAGAGGATTCAGAATGGTTGCGGATGGAACCCTGGTATAGACAGTTATGAACAGCAGGGTCAAGTGTAGCTGTGCTGATGCCCTCTGCACCCAGTGTTTGTATAGTAAACCCATCAGCCAGCACATGGGACGGCTGCAGGTCTAGGTGTAAATCCTTTCCGAAAGCAGAAACGTGATAGTGCACTGAACCACCAGCTTCAGACAGAGACCTCCTGCTCCGTCTTTGCTTCGACACATCGTGAGAAATGTAGCTGCCAAGTGAGTCTACTTCAAATGGTGTGACAAAATCGTAATCTGGGAAGTGAAAAAACACACACAAAGAGTTTACATTTCCATCAATTGGTTGCCACAGTTCATTATTGGGTCAAACTACTATAAAATTAGAAAAAAAAGCTCAAATATGATCATATGGGATAAATATGATTTATAATTTTAGGTTGATTTATAAAGAAATGCACTTTATTGTGTCTAATAAACATTATTTAGGCAAAATGTTTCTTATAGCTGGTCTTTAAATTTTAATAAAACTAGACTATATATTATATAAGATGAAAATATAATACATAAAAATATATATGATGGTGGTACGGGCAGATATAACAGGAGGGGAACCCCTTTCACTGACCACGTACATGCACGCGCAATATCACACACTGTGACTATAGATATGTCATAAACCCCTAACACATAAAAACGCACGCTACATATTTGTCTGCTTACATGGAGCTGTATCTAAAAAAGCATTATGTATTGCTTGTCAACTTACAGAGCAACTTTTGTTGTAGGCTAAACTAGAGAGCAAACGGGTGACGCATCAATAACTGGCTTGTCATCACTCAAAACAGAAAACAAATAATGTCATTATTACAGTGTGATAAAACACAAACCTTGATAGAGGACGCCGGTGACACCGCTAAATGACACTGATGATGCAGACTGAATGCAACAGAACTGCAGAGCCTGCAAGAACACATGCAATTCAGCAATATTAAGTTGTGAATTATCCTTAAATGAGACAAACATGATTTTCCTCATTTCACTTGCCTTTATAAAGTTTCCAAACGACACGCTCGCCAGTAATCTCATTGACGCACTGTTTACAAGCGGGACTTGTAAAGTCCAAAGCAATAGAAAAAAGCAATCCATATGGACATGCATGCACCTCTCCTGTTACCTCTTCAAAAATCGCAAAATCCACGCAATGCAATAGATGGTCATTGCTAATTGTTTTAATTGTCTTCCTCAAATTAAATCCACCGGGTGCATTAGGGCAAAGCGCACTGCCTCTGTTTGCGCGTACACAGGTAACGACCGGGAGCGCTGCTGAATGTTGAGCAGTGACAGTCAGCGAGTGCATGTGTGTGCGTGTATACACATTATACAGCTATAGTGGCACCGGCCGATGGGCAGGGGGGGGGGGAGATTTCCACCAATCAGTGACGAGCATACGAGCGATTTAAGTGTATTAGCGCTGCTCACTGTCCGACGATCCGCAAACAGATGAGCGCACGCACATCACAGAGTTCACTGAAATGGGAAGCATGTCTAGATGAACGGCCAGAGCAAGTAAACACACGCTGTCCAAGAAGTTTATCTGTGTGATCTGAAAGTGAAGAGTTGTGAATGGGCTGAGGGATGATTTATGGTAAACTACTGTACGCTGTACTGTATAATGAAGCGTTTTCACGTCAGGTCTTGTTCCTAAATTGTCCACGTCATTAATATTTGCTCGAGCAAGCGCTCAGCTGATGTTTATTAAAACCTGCGTAATGCATGCACAGAAGCTTATTTACATTCATGCATTCAGCACACACTTTTATTTCACACATTTTGTCAGTATGCTTGGGTACACACACACACACCTTCATGCAATGCTTTAAGTTAAAGCCTGACTATTTTTTACTTTTTTCAAATAGAAGCTTCTGTCCTCCCTCCATGAGATGAGATAACCAGAGAGAGGACAGCTGTTAGTGACCGTAGGCATCGGCTCCAAAGTCCCATCAGGAGAAGAGCTCTGTCTAAATGTGAGCATTATGAGAGTGATTTGTTTGTTTGTCCTACCTGTTTTTTCATTCTAAAATGTTTATATATTGTGTAAAAGTAAAAGCCAGAGTTTAGCCAAAGCATAAAAGACCAAATCAAGATGTCATAAGAGCTTTTAGAGGTGGATTAAAAGCATCTTGATATTTGTTTTGTTTTTCTGAAGTTTCAGATTTGACTAATGAACAGCAGTGGCCAAGTTTACCATGTACAACACTATGTCGCCCATATGACAAGAAGCTCAAGAAGAAAATTTCCATATGAATAGAATCATTCAGTGAGTTTAAGTGCGCCTTTACAATCCATTAGGTTTTAGCATCCTTTTAGAAAGTCCTTAGAAAATGTGTTGTCAGATGTTTAAGTCAATGTTGGCTGGGGGTTCAGCTTCTCAAAACCAACCACAAAACAAACCCCACAGGAAGATGAGCTTTGCTTTGACTACAATGTTATTATTTACAGCATATTTGTGTGCCAGTATTTCTTTCTGTTTATAAAACCGTGCCCTAACTGCTCTGAATGGAGTGGGCGCAGATGGCTCAACGTGGATCGACACCATACCATGAAACAATGCTTTGCTGACATATGGGTTTATATGCGGTATGCTAAATTGAGCATGAAAAAAGATGCTGAATCATAGATGTCTATCCAAAAATCAAACAATGCAAGTCTCTGCATATAGCCAACCAATGAAGAGTACAGTATCAACCACCCTTCTTAACTTCTACAGATGAAATAGTGAAATACTAAGTAACAAAGGGAAATGTCATTACCTTTGTAAAAAGTTGGCATGCATGATCATTGAAACCAGCTTTGAATTTCACAATGTAACTAAAATAATGCAATAGGCAGTGAGGTCATAACTCAACCTCTGACCTCATATTTGCTAACATTTGTTTCCCCTCTTTTTACGTGGCTGTATACCATTTGTTTTATATTTGTTTGCATGTTGTGGAGCATGGCTTTTCCAGAAGCAGCCCCAGCTGGGGAGAATGATGCCAAAGTTGCCTGTATCTGCTCCTAATTTACCCCGTGCTGGGTTTTGAGAACAGAACACTGAAACCGTAACGTCCGATGGTCACACATCTCCAAATAATGCAAATAAGGAGAGATCTCAACCTTGGTCACGGTAGCCAATTGACATGAGAATACAGACACAATCACAGATCATGTGCAATGTATGTGAAAACATTAGGTTTGTAAACTATCATTTATTTTTGGTGGATAATAAGTCTTTAAATCTTATGAAAACTAAATAAAGAAAAAAATATAGTATTCAGCACAACAGCTACAGTATAATGTATCACCAACATTAGTCTAGGGCTCTGGATTTAATAACTGAAAAATGCCATCCAGACCAGGTTGTTGACTGTCGAGTGGTCATAAATCATAATCCATGACATGAATCAATATACTGTTGAGTGACAGTTGCACCCACTATTTATTTGAATGTGTCACTGAAACCGTAAATAGTCTAGGAGATTGTGAAATTGCCTTTCAAGACTGACCTCTTGACTTTACCCTGGAGAACATCCTTGATAGCTGGCATTTTCCCTCGAAGGTCACAGGAAACCTATACACGAAGAATTCAGATTCCTGAAGTTTAAAACAACAGCATATGCACAAACACATATCATGGCCTCTAAGACTGTAGGTGTTGATATAAACTTCTATAGAAATCACAATGTCATTTTAGATTTTTAATTGGGTTTAATAAGTTAAAGTTTTTTTCAGTCACATTTGTGGTGAAGAGCTACACTACCCATAATCCTAAAGAGCTCAGCAGCATCCACTCTAAAGAAATATTGTTAGTCCTCCTAAACGTTTTTTTATATTTATTATATCTATACTTAGGAATGATGATTGTAAGTAATATTTTATATTGGGATGTCATTTTAGTGAGATTATATAATTGGTCATGCTTTTAGCAAATTGCCGATTTTCAACCACTTTTTTTAATGTTCTCAATGTTGAGAATAATCTCAGAGCTGGTTTAGTTTATGGTTTCAAACTATTAAAAACCCTGAATTATTTCTGAAAGGGCTGCATAAAAAGCATCATTTTGCACCATGACATTTTTCTACATTGCACAAATACTGCGTGCATGCTTGTGTACATGTGTGGGGGGCTGCTTAGCTAGTAGCCAGGAGAAAAAGAAGGATTTGTATTAAACAATGCTTTAGCATCTGATAAGACTAGCTAATGACAGCTTAATCTGGGATCAAGACCCCTCATCCATCTTCTTTTAAAAGCCATCAGCGTAGAACCATAAAATCTTAAGTGCCTCATCCCTATGATGGACTTATTTGAATACATCCAGTAGCGGTAGTAAAGTTGTTATCTTCATTGTATAGAGCAGTGAAAGCAAAACAAGAGATTTAAATCCCCATGGGTAGCGCTTTTTGTGTCTTAAGCACAAGCAATGCCCACTGTGCCACGGCTTTAATGACTGCTGCTTTAAAAAAAGTTAAATGAAAGTCTATTTTTATTGATGTGAATCTATTTTAAAGAAGAATGCATACCTGTCTTCCTATACACAAACAGCATGAAATGTAGTTCTAAACAAAATGCATTTAATCCAACCAATCATAAAACTAGTGTAAGCACACAAATCACTTACTCCAGATTCTTCTTTTTATTATTTCTTTACTAATTTGCATAATTTGTCAATTTGCTCTTCATTATTTGTATGTTTTTTATATTGGTATGCAAATCATTTGGCTATTTGTCATGCCAATAACGCAAACTTTTAAATTGAAATTGAGTGTTTGTGACTGTAACACATGCTGTTTCTGTCTGGAGTACCTGTGTAAAGTATCACCACAGGTGGGCTTTAGCCCTACAGGCTTTAGGTAAGAGGAAGATCATTTGTGGGAAAGGAGGCACCTGGGAGTCTGCTGGTGAAGGACTTTCACTGTGATCTATCAATTACACACACACAAACACACCTATATGCTCATTTATTCAGTTCCTGTACTCTTTTAAAAACCAATGCTTATTTAACGTATATGAAAGCTCACAATTTTACTCAAGCAGTAAACACTCCACAACCTATTAACATCTGATTTCTGCCGGTTTAAAGAGCGTTAATGTAGACCTCACAGCGAGCCTCCATTGTGTCCTTGTTTTCAGTGAGCAAACAGACCAGCTCACTTTATTTTTAGTGTTAGCGGTCTGCGGAAGAAGAGTCTCCTGAGTGGCGTGTTTGACCATTTGAAACCATCATCCTTCATTCGCTGTCAGTCATAGAATTTCACTCTCCAGTAATTGCAGCCTAAATATTGTTGTTTTGGTTATTTTTTTCCTCCATGTGTGGAAATATAAAAATTGCAGGAGTGGAGGTTGGAGGAACAGGCAGTAATTTGTTCTGAAGCCTCTTTCTTGACTAACCGCAATGACCAGAGAGAGCCTGGGGATAAGGAGTGGCAACACTGACACTCCAAATACAATAATCAAGATAAAGATACAGCATTTGTGGTTCATTTTACTCTGTGTCAAATAGGCTGACAAGCGAATACTGTAAAAATAACTAAGTAGAACTGTCATTTCTGTACCACAGTGGCGAGACTTGAGAAAGTTTGGTGCAACATCAAACAAAAACCTCTTGGCGTTCTTTAAAAAAGTTTATGTTTATTTAAAATCTCAGCATTTTTGAACAAATATAGTGCACATTTGGATACAGAAGGAATAATTGAAAACAAACTGAATTATTAAAAATTGCATCATGTCAGATGTGCTTATAATGTAATATGAAGCAAAATGGCCAATGCATACTGTAATGCTATCAACAAGCACTTTGTAAACATATATCACTATTCGTGCCACAATCCAATTCAACAGTGATATATATATATATATATATATAGAAGATACAAAAATCTGACTGCATTAAAATACTGTCAATATCTAACATCTAATGCATCTGAAGGATGCTTTAACCCAAACCTTACAGTTTATATTTTATATTTCCTCTCTCAGTTGAGCTACTGAGTTTCTGACTGTTCGCACATCTGTGTCTTTTAATCTTCTGCATACTGATCTCAAAAGTCAAGTATTCCTTTCTTTGGGTCCCATCACTAAGCTCTGATTTCAGGGCACCACATGGACGGTTCAGATAAGTGACCATCGAGTGGCTCAGCCGTGGTGGTCTGTGAAAGCAGTAGACAAGGTATCATCCCCACTCGCCTCATACATCACACCCTATCTGTTGACCCTAGGCTTGCTGCTCTTAAGGATTTATCTCCTATGTAGTAACAAGTACATCTGACCCCTTGACCACCCATAAAGTGAATGGCACTGTAACCTACACTCCTCTGGAGAATAAAGCTAGCCTTTGATCACGCCAGGAGGCAGAGCCCATCTCAGGCCTGAACGGGGTGCCGAGGAAGCTATTATTGCATTAAAGATTAAGAGAGGTGAGCTGAAGTGAACATTAAAATGACTCGACAAATAAACAATGGAAAAGACACTCGGCTACCACAGAAGCATCGTTCAGGTGATGAATGGACAGCTGACAGTCCTTCTCCCAGCTGATTTGTTTCAGCTTGTTCTAAATAATGGTGTATGCTCCATGTTTTAATACCTTGTTAAACTGCCATTAGCCATGGTCTGGTGGTGAAGTGCTGTCCTGAGTTGCACTTAATCCTTTCATATGTCCACAAGCTGTCAGGTTCACACAGTTTCCAACTCGGTCCTCAAACATGATGAATGATTATAATGCTTCTCTTTATAACCAGTATTTAACAGCACATGCAATACTGAGTAATGCTACTTTTATAAATAAAATGTGCCGTTGTGCTACTCCTAAGAACGTAACTGATTTTCTCATTTCCTTTTTGAATAAGTAAAATGTGAAATCTGCCATTTTGCCAACTTTAACAACACCCTTCTAAATCCCACTCCCTAAACACATTAGCAAATCAAAACGTGCTATGGTTCTGAGACATAGGTATGATTTCTTAATACATCTGTAAAATGGTAGGATACATTTTATGCAACATTTTATATTAAATATGGCGTTCTTTTTGCTCGTTCTCTCTCCTCCATGGTTTCCGGGATATTAAATCTAATTTGCGGGTGTCAGGGAGCCACTACGAATATACGGGAGACTCCCGAAACTTACGGTAGAGGTGGGATGTCTGCGATCAGAGTATGCGGTGACACATGAACTGAAACAAGCCTGTTGTTTACACGATCGGTGCAAGGCTGATCATTGTCGTCCACAGGTAGCGTAATGGCTCATATGACAGGGGCTTGATGAATCAGTGAAGCATATGTGCAATAATACAGAACACCTAATCTGTGAGTGAATGTGAGCAGCCACGCTTTTGTTTCAGAAAGTCTCTGTTTTCGTCTGTTTACACAGAAACGCAACACCGGACTTTTCAAACTAAAACTGCACCATTTTTAACATTCTCAAATTTCGGGGGTCAAAAACTCTGGAGTACTGTAAAAGTCAAGTGTAACCGTAGAAAAAGTTATGTTTTTTAAAAGAAAAACGCGCCAAATGATTGAACGTCTACACTTTTCCATATGGCAAATATCTGTGATGGGCCCTTTATCACAGATTTACAGGGTCAGTGTTACGGATTGACATTTGCATTTACAGATATTCATTTTTAATCATATTAAAGGGGTCATCGTATGAAAATCACACTTTTTCTGTGTTTAAGTGCTATAATCGGGTCCCCAGTGCATCTACCAACTCAAAAAAACGTAAGCACTCAGTAAGTTTGTTTTGGTGAGCCTTTCCCTGCAAGCATGTGAGAAATCGAGCCGTTCAGATTTTGCTCCCTTTGTGACGTAGAAATAGGCTTTTATTATAATGTTTCCGCCCCTTAATCTACACCTTTCCATCCATGGCACTGCCCCATTGTTGTTTTCACAAGTGACAGAGGTGTACGTGATGCCATGGTGGAAAACATGAAAAATGTAATGTAATGTAACTCTCGGAGGAGACAAGAGAGGAGTGGATTTATTTTATTTTTAGTAGAAATCCCACAGAAAGTCAAAACCTGCTTGTTTGTGCGAATCACTTCAAGCCGGAGTGCTTTATCAACCTTGCGACAGTACAAGCAGGATTAGCTTCAAAGTTGTTCATCAACGAGTGAGCGAGACCAACTAAACAAGGCAAAGCTACGATGTAAGTAATATTTATCAACAGTCTGAATTGAAGTAAATGTACAAAAGCGTATAAGAGTATAATGTTATCATATAATAGCGAGGGGAGCTAAATCACTCACGGGCTAAATAGAACATTCAAAGATGATATTTATATGTTTTTGTTTAATATAAATGTTTTTCTCTCAATAAACATCTCCACTCTCACTGACCTAACATTTTAATGCCAACTGTATGGCTGTAACATCCTTCAGTGATGACTCAAATACCAGCTCACATGCAGTCTTGTCTGTATATTCGGATTTGGCCAATAAAGACTCCCATATGGCTTAAAAACAGATTTGTGCTAAATGGTAACGTGTGTTACTTAAGTTTTATTAAATGATCTCAAAGATCCGATTTGTGTTACATGTCTACTTGATGGCTCACTGCTTCTTTAGCTTAATGTTGTTTTAAACCCCATGCAGATCACTTTAGATTTTATTAAGAGGAGATTGCAAAATAATGTCTATCTATAAACATAATTTATGACACATGTTCTGCTGCCAAAGGGTTTGTGGTATGTCTATTCTGTTTTGTACATTGCAGATGGTTAATGCTCTGTGTACAAGGTTAGGCTAAAGTTAAACTGTTATTCTCTAAAACTAATGTGTCCATGATGTACAGTGAACATGTCAATATATTTTAAATTAGATGAGGCTAAAGTCAGCAGAATCAACTTTCTCTAGTCTACATGACTTTCTTGAATTTAGATGGCCAAGATATTTAACAACCAAAGGAAGGGTCAGTGAGTTTGAAGGAGTGACAGAAGAGCAGTAATGAGAAGATCGCTGGTGAAAAGGACTAAGGTTAGACAGACTAATAAAAGAAGGGATGCGTTTCAGCATGCTTAGGGAATTCCCAATGCAGCCCCCTGCTGGCCGGCCTGACAATAGTCTAACAACACGAACTCAGCTCACACATTCTTCTCTCGCTCGCTCCTTTCACTTACTAAGATGATTTGCTTTCATATTGTCGAATTAGCCCCCGTCCACCCCTGGCTTCTTACATTCACACAGGGTCCTGCAAATAGCTGCGGGCAAGCGTCAGCTGTGGGCCGAGTGGCAGTTTGGCTTTCTTCTCCTGTAGGGAGGCTAAAGAGACGTCTCCAGAACTCATCAGGAGGCCTATTGACAGCGGTCACTGCCTGTGCTCCGCTCAAGGAAACCCTCTGCCCGGACTTTTTTCTTTTTACAATGAGTTCTTTACCTTCTTTAGAGAGTTAATAAAATGTGGTATGATAAAAGTAGAACAGATAATCAAATATGAAACAATTTACTGCTGCTGCCCTTCTAAAAAATCTCCATATTTTCATTATCAATGGTGCCTTAAGTTTTTATTTTCATGTATTGAGATATGTGGAATATCATCACATCATCAAAACAAAAGTTTATTCTTCACATTTGAGACAGGTGCAGTTTCACAAAGATATGGAAACTGACTCGTGTCTCATATGATGCTGCAAGTGACCTGCATTATTTGTCACTTATAACACTGCATCTCATCCACATCATATCCAAATGCATATGCTTTCACAAAATTAAAGATTAAAAGCCCAACACAGCTTGTGCTCCTCTTGCACATTAAAACAAAGTCAACTGAGCTCTTATGAAGTTGCTTAAACAAGGTCTTGGCAGATAAATATTTAACTTACATTGACATGTGGAGGTGCGAGACAGGCATGACGGGACACGCTGTGACATGGTCTCGCTTTTAAACAGGAGACAGCTAGCCGGGCTCCATCAATAGCAAAGCCACCGCTGCTAACCACAATCAGCCATTCAAGTTTGCCTTTTTTTAGTGTAAAGAGAAGTTGGCAGTGACTATGAGGATCTCCAATTACCCATCATACAATGGGACTTTATGACCTCTTTTCCTCCTCATTGAGAGCTCTATCATTAGGGAATAAAGAGCATTACCTCATTCTCATCCTAGGTGCAAATGTAAGTGATTCATACCCCTAAGTGACTATCAGATGATGACATTTTTTGTGTCCGAAAAAAGTTAGAGAAAGTGCTGTGCAAGTCCAGAAGTTATCCAGGAGGAAGTATGTTCATAAAACTTTGCACCAACCCATCATTCTTAAAGGTGCTGTGTGTAATATTTAGGAGGAATTATTGACAGAAATGCAATATAATATACATAACTATGTCTTCAGAGGTGTATAAAAATCTCTGTTTTTATTATCGTAGAATTAGTTATTTTTATCTACATACACCGTGGGTCCCCTTACATGGAATTCGCCGTGTTGTTTCTACCGTATCTCTAAACGGACAAATTCTACAGATCAGTTGCAAATGAAAGCGTCTGCCAAATGCATAAATATAATATATAAATATATAATCGAACATCAATCATTCGGTTCCAAAAAAACTCTTTAGCTTCGCATATTGTAGGCGTGCTGAGGCCAGTTTTATTGCACTTATGTATTGCTGTCCTTGTGTTGGTCCAATTGCTTTTATTGTTTACCTCATTTGTAAGTTGCTTTTGGATAAAAGGGTTTGCTAAATGACTAAATGTAAATGTTCCTGTTCAATACAATGAAGTCTTTGAACCAGCCTGATCAAAAGATTTATACATTATCCACAAAAAACATACATAAGACACACAATAATGTTCACAAGGGACACAAAGGCATCGCAAAAGTCCCCATAGCTCATGAGGACCAGCAAGTGTGCTTCAAGAAACACGATTATGCCACATCAGCATTGTACAGCAAGAGCTGATAGAGCACACGGGATATACAGAGACTACATTTTTGAATAACGGGAGGGTAAAGCCTATCCGATCGCTCACTGTCAACAGCTTGGCTCGGCAATGCCTTCTGGACCACATCATGATCTGCTGCTATATTTACGAAGCCATAAATTACCCCCAGCCATCCAAATGGGCTCACTTTTGTTTGTTGTGTCTTTATTCCCTCTGATGTTTGGCTGAAATAAATATGGAACGTGCCTCCAAACAAAATATATGTGCCCAGAGCGGACCTTCACGCAGATGCCAATGACTGGAAGAATGAGAAAATGAAATAAAATGGAAGATTTAAAAGTGACCCCGAGAGTAAATCAGCTGCTGGTTCTCACTGGGCATTTAATGGCTTTTAGTAGAGAGGTCTTAACCTTTCATCATAGCCATGTTTTACAGTCCTGCACAACAGTGAAGAGAACAGGGATTATTAACAGCACACCATCAAAGCCTATCACTCCTAGAGAACTACACATTTATGGGCTGTAAAGCTTAACAAAGCAACACACACACACACACACACACACTTTAGGAGACAGGATAATTAACACCCCACACCTCTGTATAAACACACACAAAGGTGCATGTAGAGAAAGTTGTCCTGTTGAAATTGAGAGTAGCATGAGCTCACTCTCACACTGCGTTTGATTGTGTAAATACATCTGATGTATTACTTTTCCCCAGGAGCATTATGTCTATCAGCGTGCGCTGGGCGTGGGGTCAGATCAAAAGTGCCAGAGCTCTCCCAGAAATCACCACGGAGGCTTTGATGAACACTGTGAGGTTTGTGGGGAATATTTGCTTGGGATTACTAAAATGAATTTGGATTCATGCCTTACAGAGGATAAGCAAAGCTTTGTGTTTGTGGGAACTGCCTGTCACTTATTAGTGCTATGGGTCCATAGACAGAGAAATGTTTGAGTGCTCGGTGTCAAATAAAGCAGCCTCGCCTCCCAGATAGAAATGATTAATATGAACACACCCAAATCAGTTTTACCCGATTATATGCGGTTGTGGGTAGAAAAGAAAAACACAGATGTGGCACAGATGCAAACTACCCAAATTAACAAGAAATGTGAGTTACAGAATAGAAATAAGCAACAAATCATTAGGAAATGCTATGTTTTATTAAACAGATCTGTAACAAGCTCGAATTCAATAAGAAACCCTTTTTTAAAATGTGCACAACAAAACAGCAAACACAGGAGAACCACACTTGAAACAACAGAGAACCTTTTTTGTGCCAAAATCAGACCTCATCAGCCCAACTTTGCCATTAAGTGATGTGATAACTCAACCAAAGGGCCGGTTTATTTTTTTGTCCTCAACAATGGGTTTTGTCACATCTGTGATGTTAACAAACAGGTGCACAAAAGTTGTTCACCTTTTGTTATTTGTTCTGTTAGGTGCAATTACATCTTTGACATCACTCAGATCATAAAAGACGAAAAGTGATCACTCGTCGGGGAATAATGTTTAGTCTGACATTGTTTCTTGTCCACGTAATTTCTGAGTCTGATCTGACAAAGCGACTATTGTAACTGTTAATAAAATCGCATAGACTAAACCGGGCATTACGTCATGAGGAGGTGGAGACTCCTACAACATTCCAATGTTCCAATTACAAATAATGATAAACAGTACAAATTACCAAATTCATCTTGTCTATTATTAGCTAAATTATTGTGTTAGTATACTAACACAATATTTATAATTTACATTTATGCATTTGGCAGAAGTCACTTCAGAGTAAATTGTGTAATCAGAAACTGCAAGGGCCAGATGGATAGGCACCAATATGACACATCATTCTGCAAAACAATGGTTGGCTGTGCATGGCTCATCCAGGAGGATGTGACTGGCATCAGGGCTCCCAACAGACTCAACTCACAAAACACAGCCACGCTCCTAGTATCCCTCCCTCTCTTCCCTTTGGCCACTGCGTCTATTTAGGTAAAAATCATTTAGTTTGAAAATAAGAGAGAGAACTATTGTAGAATGCAAAATATAAGAGGAGTAAGCAAAATGTATTTTTAGACTCTTTCTTTAGGAAAACCTGATTATGGTGAGATGGGTCATTCCTCTACTTTGTGGTGTGCCGTGTCTATGGGTGGAGCAATTGTCTTTGATGTTTATTTAAGTGTTTTGCTTTTTTGCACACCACTAAACTAAAAAAAAGATATTTAGGAGCTGAGCTGTTATTATTTACTTAAAGGAACATGTGGTGAAGAGGGGTCGAGTGTTTTATGGCTGGGGTCCAGTTGGGACTGGTTTGGCTGAAGAACCATCAAAATGCAGTCAGAGTAGATGCTGTACACAATGAAGCTGTGAGAGATTTAGGCACAATGTTTCATTTTCATTTCTTTACACCAATAATTTGCCCATCCACTTGGGCAGACATATTTTCAATAGACTGTCAGCTAATGGGGTACATGAGGAACATAACAGTGTGTACATTTTGTGTATAAAAGGCAAACATTTTCTAGGCACAGGAAAGAGAAGCGAGGTTTTCCCAGGTTCCACAAGAGAGAGTTTTCCACCAACCTGAAGAGCCTGAGATTTCAGGTGTAGTCTACTGAGCAAATAATGTTTCATAACTCTATAGCACCTGCACACCTACTTCTGTTTTTTCTTCACTTAATTCTTTGGGTATTTCTCTGCCAACATCCTCTCCCCTTTAAACCTCAATCAAGCATTGGAAACAAAGATTTTTCCGTAGGGTTAGGTTTTTAGTGTGCCAAATCTGGTGTGAAGGAGTCTGTGATTTCCCCGGAGGTGTGTCATGAACATCCTCTCTTTCAAAGAGAACAAAAACCCTGAGCACAATCAATTGTGGGTCTTCTTTACACAATGTGTGGATTTACTTTTGTAGGTCTATTCAATCACTATTTTTCTGAAGAAACTTGACTGGAATGGAGGGATAAACTGTATCTCAAGGGAACTTTGGGCTGCAGGCTCCTATTAAATAAATGAAGCAAATCTTAAAGCAAATTGTGTAAAACAGTGTAAAACACACATCACTGCACACATGCCTTTAAAAACAAACAAATGCACGTGTGCGCAGGTATAGCACATAATAGTCAGTTTGCTCTGTGATCTTTTGATCTAAAGGACGTGTATCATCTGAGGCTCATGTAATGAATTAAACAGATCAAACCACGCAGAATTTAACTAGGCAGTGGGTGATAAACAGCAAAGCAATTTGCCTCTGTTGTGTCCAACTTTGTTCTACAGTGTATCGTTTCTAAGCTCTTTCCTCTTAGGTGATAAATCAAGCATGTTTATTTTGCTTCTGCAGTTAGCAGGGGCTTTGAATATAATGCTGTTTCACCTGGTGATATTTGTGTGTGCTTCTAATGCAATAGCCAGAGAGATCACCAATAAATCCACCCCCACAAATGAAGATTACAACTAGTCCTTGGCTCACACTGTAAATTACTCTGTCATCAGCTTAATTTCTCTAGCTGAAAGCCTTTATCACTCTTGTCTAAACAGAAGTGTTGAAGCAGATCTATGAATACGCATACACACACACAGAGAATGTCCTGAAAACTCTCCAGTATCACAAACTCAAACTTTTCATCTCAGCAGACATTTTCAATTCTAAATCAAGTTACACCGATCTGACAGGAAATACATCTGAGTACATTTAAAAATCATCAGTAAAGAAATCAACAGATACTTTGATAGCAGTTAAAACTGTGAGAGACAGGAGCACAATACAGCCGCACGCCCAGACATGTTTGTTCAGGGGAATCGCTGTAAATATCCATTTTCTACTATCTGTCACAGCTGAGCATTTGTTTTCTGAAGGGTGCAACCATACATTTATTTTTGAGAAAATGGGAAAAAATGGGAAAACTGGAAAATAGGGATTTGTAGTTTTTGGACTATACTTTTGTTGAATGTTTGGAGAAAGTAACATTTCAATAGACCTCACACAATAGACCGGTTTTGCGAAGAGGTAAAGGAGACCATTAATCATTTATTTTTACGACTGTATTTATAAACAATTATTTTGGTATGACTTGCTTTTTATCAAATAAAAAATTCAAATTACAACTTACAAGGAAATATGTCTTACTTTTTTAAGATAATAATGTCAAATTTAAAATATGGTTTATTGTTAACCTACTTATTATATATGACATGATTTTCACAAATAAATAAATGGCCATTGAAAACATTATTTCACTTAATTTAAAAAAAGAAATAGGTCACTACTTAAATACTTTGACAGATATAAGAAATAGAAAGCAAGAAAATCAAAAACATTGTAAAAAATTAGGTAAAATAAGCCTTAAATCAAATCTCTTGAATAATTTGTGACGTACACTTTTTTTTACTGTTTATTACGTATTTTTTCAATGTATTTCTAATAAAAAAAAATTCCTGAAGTTTATTTTGTAAGAGACTAATGTAATTATATACAATTGCATTTAATTGTATGCTCTGCTTATTGTTAAATATGCTGCAATAAGAAAAATTATAATGTATAAATTATACTGGGGATTGGGATCATATTAATATTAAAATGTATATTGTCGGACACAAAAACGCATATGCTAACTTTGTGATTTGTTATTTTATTGTGTTTGATCTATTTGTCATTCCTTTACAATGCCACGGGCAGGCCTCTTGTCTCCAATTTTCCGCCCTGATTGGTCAGAATGAGCGGCGACTCTGTTTTGATGTGGCCGCACAGTCCTGGAGTTACACATCTGTTGTTCACAGCGAAGGCAAACAGCATTTTGAACAAGAGACCTGAGACATAACATCATCTTATACTCTGTAAATATTTACACACCTGTAGATGATATAACGTGTAAATGATGGATGTAAATGATGTAACAAGGCTTTGGGGAGCTGTCATTCTTTATCACTGTATGTATACATATCACATTATAAACCAATTGGAATTTTTGACATTAAAACCTGCTGATTTGAGGTCAGAGTTTACTAACAGATAATTGAGTTGAAGGGTAGTGATGAGGATAAAAAGTGAAGTTGATGTACTTTAGATGAGGACTCTGGAGGAACTGCTCTTAAGGAAATAGATGATGGATGGAGACCCTTCCAGAGTTCAGTGACTTTGAATGAAGTTCGGGGGAAAGCAGCACTATTAACAGGCAAAATCCATAGAGGGAGCCCTGCTTTACACCCCCACCTCCATCCACCCGTAACCCTACACCCACATGCTGCACTTTAACACGTCCCTCACCACGCTAGCTCCCACATCAATGCTGGCAGATACTGACAACCTTTATCCACTTACTACTATTACTTTCAAATGAGAGTCATTTGTGTCAAAACCAAATATTGACTTAAAATCTTCAAATAATGGAACCTACTTTCCTGCAGCTTTAATACACATCCCTAACTTGCAGGAAATATCACTCAAATGATTTGAGATTTAAAAACTCAAGCAAATGTAAGAAATAAGAATGATCTTATAGCGTTTAAACGCTGCCTGAGTCTTGCAGATTTGCTGGCAGCTGCACAGTCCAGAACCCAACATCCCCAACGCTCTATCCAGCAACGTAAAGCTTTTTCCCAGCCCTGGATCCCCTGCCCTCTGGCTGCTTGCTGTTTCAGGGCTTCGGTTTGGATGAACCCTACAAAGCCCACATGGCCAGGCGAGCCCAGCCAAACAGCGGATGAAACAGCAGGAGCAGACGTGATCGATTAGAGACCACACCAGGGGCTAAGGGTTACCCACACACACCCACACATACAGCCAAAGAGCATCCCAGTTCAGATGCTAAGATTCAATCAACCATTTGGAAATCTTGCTATATTCACACACATTCGTAGACACAGATATATTCTCCCTCGTATCCTCAGAAAGATGTTTTTTATTATTTACAGCGGAGGATGAAAGGTCTTGTAACCTAAGCACTTACATCCCTGTAAACCCTGAAAATATTCTACGCCTGCCAAAGAATCTTGGAAGGAGGATATCACCTGTTTCTAAGTACACCTCACCTGTAAACAGTCTTTCAGCAGTTCTTCTCACCATTGTCAGGCAAGGTTTATGGATAAGGATAATGCATGACACAACTGGTTGCCACATTTTCCGCTTTCTCAAATGATCACTATATGGCTGCTGTCGAATGAAAAACGTTTTACCATGGAATGCGCTTAAATGTCCTCTAAAAGGGACACTCCACCCAAAAATGAGAATTCTGTCATCATTTACTCACTCTTAGATTTTCCCAAACCTGCATACATTTCTTTGTTCTGCTAAACACAAAGGAAGATATTTGGAAGAATGTCAGTAACCAAACAGATCTCATCCCCCATTGACTCTCAAAGTATTTATATTTTCTACTATGGCAGTAAATGGGGGTAAGATCTGTTAGGTTACTGACATTTTTCCTTTGTGTTCAGCAAGACATTTATACAGGTTTGGAACAACTTAAGGGTAGGTAAATGATGATCATTTTTGTCCCTTTTAACAACCGGATGAGTAAGCCTAAATTGTTTTGAAGATACAGTATGTGCCATTTATCAGACAGCGATGCTTTGGTTAAAAAAAGTGTCAAGTGACACTCCAAAAAGCTGATATTTAGTATAATAGCACTGGGACGTTTGTATCACTCTGTGTGTGTTCACTGCATTCTCAGATGAGCAGTGTGAAGTGAAAGTAGAATTGTGTTATTTTGCCTAAAGCAAGAAGTGTGTTTCCTCCAGGATCAATAAGAGTGGGTTCTCTCTCACCAGCAAACAGGACGTGGTCAGGGATAGTCCCAGATTGAAGCTGCAGTGGGGTAAAACACAATGCTTTGGAAAATAAAGACAAATTCATGCCAATCTACTCACATGTTGACACTTTGACTTCTTTTGAAGCTGTTGTTGCTGGCAGGAAAAAAACACTTCAAACTGGCCAATTCTCTCTGACAATTTACATATTATATATACAATTTACATAGCACTTGCATTCATGAAGTTGTACTGAATAGGAGCATACTTGCATACTACAGTGTAAAGCAGCTGTACTGTTGGCAATGGATGTATTATTTATTTACCTACACAGGTGAGCCTCCACAAAAGCAGCACATGGACAATGTTTTCTCTCTCCTGGGGCAACCGGGGACACGACACATGCACTGGACAATAGTTAGGATTTAATGTCACCGGAAAGAAAGATTAAAGAAAGGGAGTGCCGCGGCTACCCATGTCATCCAAAGGCATAATTAAAAAAACAAGAGTGATCCCTCTAAGCCCGCCGAGATGAAAAGTGGGCAGATTGTGTTTTGTGTCCCTGAGAAACAAACAGCTTAGGACATGACCATTTCTCACAAGGCATGACATCATTACAACAAACCCAAGCTTCTCACCTTCTGCTCTGAGATGCAAGTTATTGCAAACATTAAACATGCAAACATGCAAACATTACTTTTCATGGCAGTAAATTTAAAGATTCTGCTGTTTTGGTGCACTGGTCATTATTTCGATTTTTTCTTTGTCATCATCTCTTTAGCTGCTCACCATCTCCCCCTAGTGGCAATGTCTAGACAGCAGTCTTTATGGTGATGACACCATTTTTAAAACATTTCATGATTCAGCGGGTTAAAGGAGCCCAACTCAGGCATAAAGTCTGCAGGGCTGCAGGGGCCATTTATGATGAGTTGGGCTGTTAGTGCAGAACATGCAACTCAAAGCTTGTCGGCCTGAGGGGTTTGTGTATATAAGAGACAAGAGGGGCCTCTTTCCGTCCAGCACTCATAACTTTATCTACATCGCTTCTCATTGCTGGAGTCCAGGGCTGTTGCCGGCAGCCAGGACCTCATTCTGACAGGGAATACCCCTCTCC
This sequence comes from Oreonectes daqikongensis, assembly GCA_026939265.1. NCBI lineage: Eukaryota > Metazoa > Chordata > Actinopteri > Cypriniformes > Nemacheilidae > Oreonectes > Oreonectes daqikongensis. The sequence goes on along the minus strand of JAOTQM010000343.1, from coordinate 2,465,594 downwards.
CGTGACTCCCCCAGGCACTCCTTTGCCATAAATTACGGAGCCCGGCACGAGAGAGTGTGTCGACACCTGTGTTGGTAGACTCCCTCTAGGATGGTAAGAATGTGCTTCAAAGAGCACAACATCTGCAGAATTGGAAGGTCATGCTTGACCCACGTTTGGCACGGAGTAAACTCCTCTCTTGTTTCTTTACTCTCTGTCTCCATTTCACCCTTTTACCCAGCGTTTCACCCTATTTATCCTCTTTTGACTCTCATGAATCTGTTCATTGCTGCCTCGCACATTTTTTTTGTCTCTCATTTATAATAATTACTTAAAGCAGCTATACCTGCCAGTCCCGGAGGCTATACAGAGAAGCCAGTGTTTTGGACACGGAGGAAAGAATCGTTTTGAGCATGTCTGCACTTGAGCATGTAAGCAGCTTATTGAAGGAGTCAAGGTGAAAGGCTCTGCGAGGTGCAACTGCATATTTGTTGCTGTGTGTTTTAGCCTCAGCAACATTATTATGTGTCTATATTGAAATGCCAAACGTCAAAATGTTTCAGTATGCGTTAAGTTTTGAGGTACAATATCAACTCAATGGTATATTCATAATAATAAGAACATGTGTATGTGGGCGTGATTTTCACTGCATATTCTCTTTCCCTTAATCCCATATCCCATTTGATTTAAGCAAAATACTGCACAATCTGTTTTATCCAGAATTCTTTCTAATCCTTACTCTCCTCGCTCGCTCCCCTGCTGAGAATCTTCCCCCGACCCCTGCTGCTCGAGAACTCCAGCACCACCGTATCCAGCTCCACCCCTGCACATGTGCAGAACGCATTACTGTTAAGATCCACCTCATGGGGCATCCAAAGCAAGTTCAGGAGTAACTTTAAGCAGGTAGCACATCAAGGAGCCCGGCCAAAGAGGACTATAGGGAGAATTTAGAGAGATCATGTTTGATTGTGCCTGGTCCAGCAAAAGCCCCTTGCGCAGGCGCCTGGGAGTGTGTACGGGAGTATCAGTTAAATCAGTCATTAATCTAGTGCATTTCTGCAGCTAGCACGCTGCACTGCGCCCATAATAATGCCAGCGCTTGCCAATGCTGCTGGCAGTGTGAGGTCTCTAACTATCGGGTCAGAATAATCCTGATTTCAATAGATGCTAGAATACTAACAGCCACACTCAGAATGACAAACTAACATTAACAACACAGAGGCAGAATTCTGTCCAAGAATTGTTTGTGATCTGAGCTGGTGTTTAAATTTAGGCTTTTAGCAAGAGTTACGTTTATTTACTTCACAGTGACGGCAAACATACAGTATGCATGTACTGTCTGTACTAATTTAAAGTTAATTTATTAAAATAATATCCAATATCTGAAGAGAGATAAAGCAAAATATTTAAAAAATTACATTTTCTTGACAATAATAAATTCTGCTAAACAAATAAATGTGAAGATTTTTGTAAACAAGTCTACCTACAAAAACTAATAAGGTACATACAATAAGGTATGTAAGTCTCAGAAAAAATACAATAAGGTTATATTACAATATGGTTGTATTTGTTAACATTAGTAACATTAGTGATAGTTCACAATTCTGTCATTATTTACTCACCCACTTGCCATAAACCTGTTTGACTTGCAAAAAAACAAAAGATATTTTGAAGAATGATGTTTACCAAAAACCGTTGATCCCTATTGACTTCTATTGCGTACACAAAACCAATGCCAGTCAATGGGGATCAAGGATTTTTGGTAACCCAGGTTCTTCAAATTAACTACTTTACAGCATTTATTAATCTCGCCTCATCTTAATTTCAACATTTAATAATGCACTTAATTTTTAAATAAACAAACATTATTAAATGCTGATAATCTGCTTTGCCCATTGTTAATGATCACTAATTCATTTTGCAGAAGTTATCAAATAAAGCTATTTAGTGCTACCAAAAGTTTTAATTCACAAAAACTCCCATCGAGCACAAAGGCTTAATTGATGCTCTTTATGTTTTAGGAAGAGTGACTTGTCTAGCTTACGGTACATTTTTATGTGGAAACTTAAATAGACAGTTCTCCCAAAAATGAATCATTTACTCACCCTTTTATAAAGCTGTCAGTTATTAATGCTGAGTGTGCTATGAGAAACACAAGCTTTTGCGGTTAAACTCTGTTTCTCACAGTAAGCTCAATGACTGCCTGCAAGGGCTTATCTCTATATCCTTACAAACACTGATGACATCATACTTCCAGTGAATTATGGACTGTGTCAGTTCACAGTTAACTCAAACCACTCACTGGTTTCTGTAATCACAGAGCCTAAGCCTAATGTAATATGCCATAGTTCTAGTTTTTGCGTTCTCTGTCTTCCACTGGGTGTCACGGACACTTAACACTGCAGACTCGCCACATAACCATAACACTAGGTCACACAGAACTTCCTCTGAAATTTGGTTTAGCCTGTAAGTGATAAAGCAAGAAACATTTGCTGGTGGCTAATGATTTACACAGAGCAGACGTATAGTAAGAGATCTATGACACCAAGGTCATCTGCAGAGAGAGAAAACAGTAACTTATGTGAAGACGTGATGTGACAGTAATGAGGAACATAAAGTAACAATGCAGAAATCAGGCAATAGATTAAACAACAAATACTAAGACAGCAGAACTTGATCATGGGCAAGGCAGAGTACTGTTTTCAGATTGCACAAGTGGAAAGCTTCAAATCAAATAACATGATATGTTAGCCACATGGGATTCAGACACTGTATGTTGCAGATTCAGCAAAAAAAATGAGTTTTGATGTATATTCAATATTTGGTGACATCAATCTGGCATGTGAACATATTAATCAAACATATTAATTCGACGAGCATAGGCAACTTCTGTTATTTATACAGAGTGTTGCTACAACAGTTACGTGGTCCCTCATGGGCAATAGAGCAGTATGCCAAACACATTTCCATGCCTGAGGTTTAAACCAGACTAATTGGTAAAAATTAGACCATTGTTCTCTTCGTGTTTGCTTTTGGGGCGGGTAACTTAAATTGTCAAATACCATTTTAAACCTGATAGCAATTTGTACCCTGTGTTGGGTTTTCTGAATTGTTCTTCTTTGTCTTTCTCATTCCCCTCGCTTGACATGTCAAATTAAATGCAATAAAGTAATTTGCATGTCATTTTAAACTACAGATGCAAGCAAGTCTAAGAGACCGGACCCCTGACCTGTTTCACGCAAGTTTATTGACTTTATTGTTGGAGTGCTACCAGGATTTTGGAGGTGGTTTGTTTTATCCGGGAGAGGTTTGCTTGGTGAGATAATCTCTGCACAAGCGCATGTGTTGATGGGTGTGTGTCACTCTCCTTGTTCCTGTGCCGACTGTGAAGTGTGAGGAGACTGGAAGAGCTTAAGTTGTCAATGATGAATTGTAATTTATTTTATGCATTCATACACTGGCTTCCAGTAGATCTTAGGTCAAGAAATAGGTCACTTTCACTTTCATCTTACGAGTCAACTTTTGTCAGGACTGGCTGAGGGTGTAGAGTACAAAGAGTATGTAAATAAAATTTTGTGTGTGTGTATGTATGTGTTTGAGTGAGAGAGGGATAAAGCACATTATTAGACTAAAAATGGTAAACATTTTGACAAAGGTTTAAAAATCCAATTGTAAACTGCAGTGCAAGGACATACTGCACAATATATTGGACAGAATGACTACCTCATAACTGCCATATAAACTACCACAGTTCACAAGCACACCAAGGGGTCCATACAGTAAAGAGCCTACGACATTAGCAATAAACGGCAATACTGCAAATACGTAACAGCCCAGAGTTGTATCATATCTAAACATGTAATTGTTCATTAAGGCTGTGTCCACCAAAGCATTTCTAATCAATTTTTAATTTCTAAAAACGCTTAGGGTTGCTGTGACTGATGGAATACTGCTTAAACTTAGTCAAAAAATTGTAGTATTGTGGAACTGCAGAAACATCATCATCATTCATGACAGAGTTTTAATTTTTGGGTGAACTGTGCCTTTAACTTCAACGCTATTTTCAGTCTTCTACATGTGAACTGACGTGTGAAAGTGACCTATTTTTTGTCAGATATGGTGACCCATACCCGAAATGTGACCTCTGCATTTAACCCAACCAGTGAATAGTGAACACACACACTTCAAGTCGTGAACACACATACACCGGGAGCAGTGGGCAGCTAACACTGCAGCGCCCGGGGAGCAAACGGGGGTAAGGTGCCTTGCTCAAGGGCACATCAGTTGTTACCTGCCGGTACTGAGAATCGAACCGGCAACTTTCTGGTTACGAGTCCGACTCTAACCATTAGGCCACAACTGCCCCCATGTGGTAGTATACTATTAAAGTTAATGGGATAGTTCAACCAAAAATAAAATGTCTGTCATTGTTTATTCACCCTCATGTCATTCAAAACGTGTGTATGATTCTTTCTTCTGCATGCAATACAAAAGAAAATCTTTTGAGAAATGCTTTATACAATGGAAGTCAATGGTGGCAATTTTGGTTTGGTTCTATAATGTTCATCAAAATATCTTTTTATTTTCTGAAAGCCATACATGAAGATAAGTAGATGATGAAAGCATTTTTATTTGTGTGTGAACTACTCACTTAAAATGGCCAGATGTTACCATTAACAGTGTGTTTGATATATACATGATACAATGTATTGTTCTCTTATGGGACCCTGTACATTTCTGGGGTTCTAAGGGGCGGAGTAAACTGCTGTCCCACACTCACAGTTCATTTGCCTGTAAAATCATACATCACCCAGAATTCCCCAGCTCTCTTCAGCGTTGCTGTCTGTCAAACCCAGCCAAGTCAAGTAGGGGCTGCTGCCAGCTCACATACACTGCCACACTGTATTGTTCCCTTGAAGCTAATCCTGTGGGAAAAGTTTGTTTTTAATATCACAGTTCAACCTTTTAATTTCTGTGGGGAAGACTTAATTAAATACCCGTCAAGAATAATGATCCCTGTTTTCTGTTTGTTTCCAGACAAAGCTCTTGAAGAAGATAAACTTCTGTTATATCGTGACAGGGACAATCTAATTTTACACTCGACACCATTACCACCATATCACTACATACAAAAGTTTAAGTCAGCACAGCCAAAATACAGAATGTCATTCAAACTAGCTGCCAGTCTTTATAAGAATTTAATGTTTACTTGGATCATATACAAGTAAACAGACAACAAAAATAATATAGACGGTTTCAAAGCAACAACATAAACAAACGTTACTGCACATGCTCGCTTTTGTGGCCCAGACTTAACTTTCGGTAAACATCTACAACAGATAGGGTTATACACATCAGGACAATCGCATACTGCCCATGAACTGTGGATATTGTTCTAAATAGACAGAATGTCTATGGACTGTATTCCAGAGGAAGTTTATGAGTGCACTGACATATGGAAAACATCTGGATTACACATTGCATGTCAGAGGAGGAAAAGAGGAAGAAGTCCTGCCAACACCTTTAAATATAAAAGAGCCCATCATCCATCCTGCTTGAAATGCATGTTTGTAATCCTCGGATGATGTTTGACTGAACTCTGAAGTTGAAGGAAAAGATCCCTCACATACCGATTGATTTAAAGAAAACGGTATGTCCTGCCATCTGGTGGACATGTTCTGAGAAGCATGCGTATCTGAGATGCACATTTCTAAATAGGTTGTGTGTGTTTGTGTTTTGCTCTCTTTTTATAATTTAATTTCTAACGCCTTAAAGCAATAGTTCGCTTTAGAATGAAAATGTTATTTTCGCGGGTAAAAATTGGACATGTTCAGAAATTGCAGTAGACATAAATGCAGGTATTGAACTAATTTACTCTACCAAATGTATATTCTAACAATAATAAAACTGAATGGGACAATACATCTGTAAATAACTCATTCAAATAGTTCTAGAAAAAATAGATTTTGTTTATCAGCTGTAAATCTTGAGGTGAGATGGTGATTTTATTTATGTAAACTTATATAGCCTACTATGTCATTTAATACTGCACAATTATTTTATTGATTAAAGTGTCTAATGCATAACATTGACTGTACAATAGGCTATTCTATTTTATGTAGGTATGAGAGTTGTATGTATGTCCTGTATATTTTGAGTTGTGGTGTTATTTGGCCAAATTGATTGGCTATTAGGCGAGTTTTGTTACAAAAACCTGGCAACCCTGGTTGTGATCAAATCAGAAGACAGTTAAGGTTCGAGTGCAATATTTTATAATTTTTTAACAATAGAAATGTTGAGCGACCACTGATGGAAAATACGTAATTTACGTGATTCGTGTAATTTAATTCGCTATTATCAGTGTGACGAGAAGAGATATAAGTTTTCATCTGTTTTCAGCGTTTTATTCGGGATAAGATTAAATGAATATAAATAATAAATGTGTCCATATTGTAAATTAATTTAATGGTTACAAAGTACATTCACTTGTCTACGAAAATTATTCATTAAATCATTCTCAGACCTTCACTAAAACATGGTAAACTGCGTGGCTTTGAAACTCTGTTTATAGGTTATGGTAAGCCTATAAAAATGACCTTATTTGTAATTGTAAGTGCATTATTTAACAATAATTCTAATAGACAAATACGTTTCTTTATTTGTGAGTTTCTTTATTGCTTTGACAAAATCTTCCAAGTGTCTACAGCCTTTAATAATATAAGATAATTCTTTGCTGCGTCTCAATTCGAATAAAGGCTTCGTTTTTTTCAGTAACATACGTCATTTTTTTTTTTTAACTGAAGTGACCCAACGTCATATGTGGTAGACAAATGTGACCCTGGAGGACGCAGCCCATGCTCAAAATTTAAAGGGACAGTTCACCTAAAACTAATGAAAGTAATAAAAACAATTTATCAAATGTTTTGACAGTCACAATACTTCTAATGCAAGGGTTTTGTGGGGTTTTTTTTTTTAACTTTCTGCTATCCCATACCCTCTGCAGTTCCTCCACAACATAAAAATAAAATTACATCATGTTTTAATAGATTTGATCATTTTATTATGTTATTAAGAAACACAGTAACCAACGTTATGACAAACAGCAAAAACAGTCATTTTAATGGAGGAAGTAATAAAGTAGGCTACATATACAGATACATACATTTAAAAATTACATAATTTGATGTTAATGTGACCATGTTACGATAAAAGAAATGGAACAGCACAGTCATTTCATTTTCTTGTGCTGATTTCTCATTAGAGAAATGTCTCTTTTAGGCTATAGTTCACCAGGCAAATGGTGTTCAGTAAAAGTGGATGTCATGCACTTCTGCGAATTTTCTTTCAGAATGAGTTTAGTTTTGTTTAATTGCCCTTGGTTTTCTGGTATGTATAATTTTATCTTCAATTTTATAAACTGAGTGATAATTCACCCAAAGATGAAAATCATGTCATCATTTTTTTCCGTCATGTCATTTCAAATCCGTATGGCTTTCCTTGCTCCGTGGAACACAAAAGAAGATATTTTAAACAGTGTTGGTAACTGAACAACAGAGGCCCCCGTTCAGTTTTATTGTATGGACACAAAACCAATGCAAGTCAGGTACCACATTTGTTCAGTTACCAACATTGTTCAAAATATCTTCTTTTGGGTTCTGCAACAGAAAGAAAATCATACAGTTTTAAAATGAGGATAAGTAAATGCAGAAAGAATTTTCATTTGAAGTTATGGAACATTTTTATCTAACATTAAATCTATTGATGACATGAAAGTAGAAAGAGTTCAGAGAATTAACTTGGGCTTCTCAGATCCACAATACTACACAAACTCTAGACTGTTTAGATCGCTTAAAATAGACTTGCTTTCAGTGCTAATAAATCATCATGGAGGGCACTAAAATAAACAGAAAGCACTTTCACTCAACTTCCTTTTTCACTCTACATAAGAAAAGCAAGTGTCAAGTTGTGGTCCACTTTCATCTGCCGTTTCTCCAGCACAGTCATAATGCAAGTGGCCAACAACTCCACACGCTGGTCTCCTGAGAATAAGACAAGCAGTGCAATGTTTGGGATATGTATGATTCTTGGCATCCCTGGAAACGTGGCTGTAGTGGTGGTCATATTAACACGCGTGAAGAAGAAGAAAAGCTACACTTTACAGCTGATACTAAACTTGGCTGTTTCTGACATTATCTGTCTGCTCACCTTGCCACTGTGGATTAATAATCATTTGAATGGATGGAATCTTGGTAAATCGACCTGCAGACTCTTTGTCATTGTACTCTATGTTAGTGTTGTGTCCAACCTTCTGACGGTCACGCTGATGAGTGTTCATCGGTATCTCTATGTTCTGTATCCTCACCGATGGTCTAAACTGGGCAGAAGAGGAGAAATTGCTCTACTGATCGGTCTGTGGACACTATCAGTTGTCATTGCTGGACCGTATTCTTTAATATACAATGTTGGAGAAAAAGAATGTGAGATTTCCTTATCACGAGAAGCTGACAGGTTCTTCGTTTTGTGTTTTGAGACCGTGCTTTGCTTTTTTGTTCCATTTTTAACAATGCTAATCTTTTACCTTTGTCTACATAAGAAAGTTAACCAGAAGACATTCTTTAGACACCAAAGTATGACTAAGATGGTGATTTGCCATGATGACGCATGATTTATTATATGACTTATTTAAAATGTATAATTTTTTTCTTGTTGTATATATTAACTAAATTGACTTAAATCCGTCAGTTGCGATTATACTGGTTATAACCATATATGCCTGTTTTGAAGTAATTGTTTTATTAACTTCAGAAAATGTATGTAACTGAAACATTGCTATATTAGAATAAAGGAAATATTTGTTTTGCTAGGTGTCAATTATTGAAAAAAACAGCTGTGGTTGTGGTCTTATGTGTTGTGTCTTCCTGTTCCTTTTTGTGGAAAGCAGAATAGTTGTTTTGGCTCTTTAGACTAAATGCTGTCTCATTTGTCACTTTGGATAAAAGCATCTGCTATATGAATAAATGTACAATAAGTATGCACCCTTTAAAACTGAAAATCATGCTATAAAAAATTTAATTTGTAAAATTGTTACTTTTTTTCATCTCACACATTACTCTTGCCATATAGGAACCTTGTAAGGAAGTAAAAAGAGAAACAGAAAACACTTTCACGTATAGTGCGGCACTAGGGGTGGGCTAGTTTTGAATCAAAATAATGCATTCTTGTGAACCGAGTTCTTTTTCGGATACTGAATGGGGGGGTTATGCAATGTAGGTCCTCGCCATATTTTGAAAATTAAAAAACACAAATGGGCAACGCAACATACACAGCGTCAGGCAATCCGTCCGTTCCAAATTTAATTTTTTCTCCATTGAAAGGAGCTGCTGAAGGGGATGCAACGTGAAGTGTCATGTCGGATAAAGAGAAATTGGTGTTTTTTATTACTCAGTTTGTCAAGTGTGACCTGCTATGAGACGAGATAACCAATTGCCAATCTCCCTTCAGAATTCCTCTTTCAAACGCAGAAGCTGTAGATTACTGCTAATACTAATAATTAATGCACAAACTGATCGATTCGCTTCAAAATACATTAATATGTCGTCAGGAGCTGCGCGGATTACTTTTATGTTGCTATAATCTGCTTTTTGAACTTTCAATGACATAAAGACCTAAAGAGTTGATGGCCTCTGATCTTAAGATGGTCTAAGGGTTCGTAAATTGTTGAACAATTGTTTATTTTTACATGATCAAATGCTCTCTATGAACACGCAATGAAACAATCACTGTATTTTAATGAATTATTGTGCTGACCATGGTTTCGTGTTAACATCATTATAATAGCACTAAAGCATTTTTTCTGAAGTTGTATTTAACAAATGGGAAAATAACAATGCGTGTTGAATATTTGTGTATGAGCTTTGGTCATGTGATGTGATTAGCTGCTGCTACAGTAGATGTCACTTGGTGCACTTGAAAAACTTGTGCAGGCCAATACATTTTGACCAGCATATGGAAGCTTGTTTCCACCACAGTAAAAGAAATAAAACTGTAATTGTGATTTTTTTCACAGAATTGTGACTTTATTTCTCAGAATTGAATCAAGCATTGGGTTATGATTTTGCAATGATTACAAATTTTCAGGGTGGACCAAAGCCAAACGATCGATTTGCATTAGGAACAGATACAAAAGTGATCACCATGATCCACCATAACGTTACATCTCGGTTCCAGTGAACAGACGTTCATAACCTGCCACCAGAAGAAAACCTTACATAAGCTTTGTTTGTGCAATAGCATTGGCTCTTGTGTGTCTCGTGACCGATCGCGTCAGTACGTCTGCTTTGAACATGAACAGTATCGGCTCCCATGATCGACTGCGTCATGATAACGTTCCAGATATGTTTACATTTTAACGGGAGCTGCTGACGGCGTGCATTCACGAACGAGTAGTTAGATTTAGGGTGGGGTTACGTGCTCCAAAAATATTTTTGATACCATAAATATTAATGAAACAAATGATACTTTTTACAAATGCAATGAAATGCGTCTAGCGAACAACCTAGAGTAGCGGAATACCTTTTACCCTGCGCATTAAAAAGCGACGCAGAGGGGTGCTGGCCAAACATCAATATGTGATGAGTAGTGAGAACCTGGATGGGAGACCTCCTGGGAAAGATATAGGTTGATGTTGGAAGAGGTGTTAGTGAGACTAGCAGGGGGTGCTCACCTTGTGGTCTGTGTGGGTTCTAATGTCCCAGTATGGTGATGGGACACTATGCGGCATAGTATATTATGTACGCACCATGGTGATGCAGAAACGGCCACACAACATATGGTAGACTCTAACACGGTAGGCATCGGCACACACACACCATCCACACTAACACTAGTGTTTCCGACCCGCTCTTCACCACAAACCGGCAGCGGGTTTACGACTTCTTCCACCCGTAACGGTAACGTTGATATGTCCCCTCGGCATATTGGCTCAAATGCATAAGCAATAGGACTGATCACGTGCTCATCAGCTCGTTCTAGTTTGTCTTCCTCAAGTCAAAACAAGTGTGTATTCCAAAGGTATACAAGTAAATGCTTGTTTTTCTCCACTGCTCAATGTAGCTAACCAACCCTGTGAGGTCACATGCCGTGGCGCTGCAAGTTGGCGGCGCCCTTGCAGCAAAAGCCATAACAAACATTCCCGTTTTTTTTTAAATGGTTACATGTATCGAATCTGTTATATGTTGTTTCATTTAAGTTAAAGTAAGTTTACTAAATAATGTACATTTGATTGAATGGTTTATTTCCGCTTTAAGAGCGCGTCCCCTTTAAGAAATGCCGCTTTACGCAGATCTACCGCGTTTCCCATTTTCACAACTCTTTGCATTAATTTAAGATATTATTTAACTAGTTGAAGACTGTGTTTACGAAAATACTAGACAAAATGTGCTTTCTGACATAATCGTGTTTTTGTTCATTCAAGCACAAAATAGAAGTTAATAATGGCGCTTTTGACAGATTCTGACAGAGATTTACTGACACAGCCTGAAAGGACAGCCGCGTTGTGACAATACAACAGTTTCTAATCGTGCTTAAGTATAGGCCTTTCTATATATAAGAGCGTGATTATATAATGTATCACTAGACAAAGGATGACAGACAAAAATGATGCTGCGTTAATTGCGTTAAATATTTTTAGAGAGTACTATTACGGCTTTTAACTAAGCCGTGATGCTAGTGACGGAAGCGAGTAACTGACGCGTGAATGAATATCCATGCACACTTATGTTAAATGCTAAACTAGATTCAAAAATTAGCTACCAAATACGTGCATATTAACAACATAAACATGAATTAACCATGCGGCCATATAATACGATTAATGTTAATGAATTAAATGTATGAGCAATCATTTCTACAGATCTATATTTTACCTAGGTGATGAGGATCTCTCAGTCGGTTTGTGTCAAACTTAAATGCAGTTATGTTACAGCGAATGTGTGCAAATGTGCATTTTGTCCACCGTCATTAAAACGGCGACATTGCGTTTTCAGACCTCAAATAGGCTACATAAGAAAACGCTGTACCTATTCAAACAATGAGATTATTATTTACCCTTGCAGGATGTTGCAAGCTGCTGTGAAACTTCAGTTCATTCAGTCAAGATAGAGGGGGTGGAGTCATGAGATTTTACCGACCGTTTGTGCGAAAAACATCGCGTGACGGGGAGTGTCTTGCATCCGGATGTGTTAAACAGTAGGCTAGGTGTCATGAGTTCATCGCGCAAATTACTTGCTCTTTTTAGCATTGAATTATTAGCACTGAAAGCAAGTCTATTTTAAGCGATCTAAACAGTCTAGAGTTTGTGCAGTATTGTGGATCTGAGAAGCCACTTCTCAGTCACTTCTCTTTTCATTGCAGCTTTTATTCTCTGAACTCTTTCTACTTTCATGACATTATGTAAACTTGTTTCCGCCACAGTAAAAAAAACTGAAATTGCAACTTTTTCACAGAATTGCGAATTTATTTCTCAGAATTTTGACTTTGTATGTTAGATTTGTGACTTTATTTCTCAGAATCGTGACTAGTTCTTAGAATTGCAACTTTACATCTCAAAATTCTGACTTTATATCGCAACAATCTGACTTCATTTCTCAGAATTGTGACTTTATTTTTTCAGATTTGCTAGTTTATTTAGCAGAATTGCTTAATGTATATTTCAGAATATTTTCATCTCGCAATTCATGTCTCATCCAATTGATGGCGCACCTGAATGAAGCATTTACTGTATATAGCACTTTATTGTGTATTGCTGTACACCCAAAGTGCTTTACAATCAAATGAGGGGAGTCTTGCCTCGACCCCACCAGTGTGCAGCATCCACTTGGATGACCCTAGGGGTGGGAATTGATTCCAAAGCGTTGGGAATCGAGAGTCGACTCCAAAGGTTGGAATCGATTCCATTAAAGGAATCAACTCTTCTTTAAGATTACATTAGTTTCTGGTCAAAACAGTACAGACTTCAGAAAAAAACTGATGGATGAAGTCTAGAGCTGTGGAATGACATGAAATATTCTGCATCAATACGTAAATGCAAAAGCTTTGTTTACACACACTATGCAGATATAATTAGATGCATTCAGACACATATAACAAATCATATAAGTATGTTTTTTCAGTCGGACTGTATGGATCATCTTCTCTTAGTGCCCACGTGAAGAGAGTTGCATGTAAATAAATAAAGCACAGTCTCACAACATATTTCTAAACTTGGACATCCGTTTTAAGCTGTTTTAACACTTTTTTAACACCTGTCTGCACTAGCATACTTATATTTAACATTGCATGAGAAGAGGAGAAAGAGCAGCAGCTATAAAACGTGTGCGAATCTATTAGTCAGTATAGAGAAATAGATCTACTCTCTAGAGATCTGTCTGTCATTTACACTTATTATAGAATACGCAACGTATTCTTTATACATACTCTTAATAAAATGTACTGATTATCAAGCTGTCCATCTATATTTCCTGAGTATTTTTGTGCACACTGCTGAATAACTTGTTAATCATGTCATTTGACCTGTGCTTTATTTTTAAAAGAGTTAGTAAATAAAACTGAGAAAGATTAATAATGATACATTGGAATTGGGGGACAAGATCAACATATTTAGTTAAAATGTTTTCTTATAAAGACAATAAACAATTAAATCTCTTAAATGAGTCCACAGAGAGTCAGGACCTCAGTTTAACGGCTCACCTGAAAGATGGTGCTTTTTACAGTATTATGTTGTTTTATTTAAGTGAAAGTAAGTTTACTAAATAATGTACATTTGATTGAATGGTTCATTCTCCTCACTTTAAACCTGCCGCTGTGACTCCTGTCACTAATGTTAATCAAAGAACAAAAGAAATCAATGTGTTTTGTAGCTTTAATGATAATTCTTCTGTATTTAATTTAGAATTTAGCAGTAAATCCTACATCTTAAATGTGTTATTATGGTTGTTATCAATCAACCATATTTCAGCACATGCCCCCAAAAGGTCTGTGCACAGCCCTGTGCCGAGTTCACACCAAACACGAAGGATTGTGTCCCTCGCCTTTATTACTTGCAGGAATAGTTATTTTCTTGCGAGTGACGCAAAAAACATCACGTGATAGGGAGTGTCTTCATGCATCCGGACGTGCTAAACAGTAGGTGTCAAAATTTCTTGCTCGGGTTTAAAAATATCAGATATTCACTCACCCTAGAACCGCCCCTGGTGCAACTAACTTTTTCACTCTACATAAGAAAAGCAAGTGTCAAGTTGTGGTCCACTTTCATCTGCCGTTTCTCCAGCACAGTCATAATGCAAGTGGCCAACAACTCCACACGCTGGTCTCCTGAGAATAAGACAAGCAGTGCAATGTTTGGGATATGTATGATTCTTGGCATCCCTGGAAACGTGGCTGTAGTGGTGGTCATATTAACACGCGTGAAGAAGAAAAGCTACACTTTACAGCTGATACTAAACTTGGCTGTTTCTGACATTATCTGTCTGCTCACCTTGCCACTGTGGATTAATAATCATTTGAATGGATGGAATCTTGGTAAATCGACCTGCAGACTCTTTGTCATTGTACTCTATGTTAGTGTTGTGTCCAACCTTCTGACGGTCACGCTGATGAGTGTTCATCGGTATCTCTATGTTCTGTATCCTCACCGATGGTCTAAACTGGGCAGAAGAGGAGAAATTGCTCTACTGATCGGTTTGTGGACACTATCAGTTGTCATTGCTGGACCGTATTCTTTAATATACAATGTTGGAGAAAAAGAATGTGAGATTTCCTTATCACGAGAAGCTGACAGGTTCTTCGTTTTGTGTTTTGAGACCGTGCTTTGCTTTTTTGTTCCATTTTTAACAATGCTAATCTTTTACCTTTGTCTACATAAGAAAGTTAACCAGAAGACATTCTTTAGACACCAAAGTATGACTAAGATGGTGATTTGCATTTTGGTGATTTTCTTTGTAGTGTGGTGCCCTTACCATATTTTCAATCTTGTTGAAATATCAGCCATAATGTTTTCTTACCAGAGCACATCTAAAAAGCTGCTTGACTTTGTACATGATCACAGACAAATTGTTGAGAGCTTTGCCTCCTTTAACACCTGTGTGAACCCGTACTTGTACGCCTTTTCATTTAAAAGACTTCGTAGAAAAGATAAACAGACAGAAAAAGAAAACAATGTTACAAAGTGCTCTACTGAAATTTAATGATGCAACAAAAATTATTGTGTGTTGAGTAAATTCAGGATTAGATGGCATTCTGTATAACACTGTTTACCATGACACATGATTTATTATATGACTTTTAATAAAAAATTTAAAATCTTGTTGAATATATTAACTAAATTTACTTAAATCCATCAGTTGCGATTATGCTGGTTATAACCAAACTAGGAAAAATACAGCCAAATATTGTTTATACCTGTTTTGATGTTCTGAGTACATTTCTGATGTAATTTGTTTGTATCAAACAAATCTCTGCGGTCAGATGATCAGTTAAACCTTATGGTTCCTCGATCTCACCTTAAATGCAAAGGTGATCGGGCTTTCTCTGTTGCAGCTCCCAGGCTTTGGAATGACCTTTTCAATTCAATTCAATTCAATTCAATTTTATTTATATAGCGCTTTTCACAATGAGTATTGTTGCAAAGCAGCTTTACAGGAGAAAGCAACAGAAAAAACATAAGGTAAATATTATTAAACCTTCAAATTAATTTAATAAAATAAAATAACTATAAAACTATAAAAGCAGTCTCCCGGTGACCTTCCATTGTCTGTCAAATCATCTCCTACTTTTAGTGCTTTCCAAAGTGCTCTAAAAACTCATCTGTTTTCCTTAGCATTTGGAAATGTTTTGTAGATTGTTGTTGTTTGTCGTTTGGTGCTATGTGTTTTTATTGCTTTTTGTCTTGTTTTTATGCTTGTTTTTATTCTATTTTTATGTACAGCACTTTGGTTCCACTTGTGGTGTTGAAAGTGCTTTATAAATAAAATTGAGTTGAGTTGATGTCATTGTTTTATTAACTTAATGTATGTGACTGAAACATTGCTATATTCGAAGAAAATAAATATTTGTTTTGCTGGGTGTCAATTGTTGAAAAAACAGCTGTGGTTGTGGTCTTATGTGTTGTGTCTTCCTGTTCCTTCTTGTAGAAAGCAGAATAGTTGTTTTGGCTCTTTAGACTAAATGCTCTCTCATTTGTCACTTTGGAGAATAAATGTACAATACGTATGCACCCTTTAAAACTGAAAATCATGTTATAAAAACACATTTTGTAATAAGTGTTACTGTTTTTCATCTCACATTGCCTTATAGGGAACTTACAGCGGCAACTTTCTTCAGAAACAAAATTACATGGATCTTGTTCTGTTTCCTTAATAGTACAGTCCAAATTTATCATCAAAGCCTCATGTCAGGTTCCTTTTAAGCTATTACACAAACTAAACAAACCCTGTCATGTTTCAAAGCTAAAAACTTCATCAAAGGTATTCATGTTTATTGTCTTCTGCTACATTCTGTTAGACTTGTTAATTTACTACTTTCATTGCCTTAATATTTGCTTTAATTTGTCAACCCACCCCTATTACATTAGACTTTTCAAAATAGATCATTAATAGGAAGCTAAAAAGATGCACTTTTTATAATGTCAGAAAAAGTTTGGGAATTGAGCAGCAAGAAGCGTTCATGAAATCCTCTCCTAACGTACCACGAGATTGTGCGGAGTAAATATATGAAACCTTGCAGAATCTTGGATTTAGAAGAATACAGAATAATTGTATAAAGCAAATGGAGTAAGGTAAAACATTTCATAAACTTTCTGGGTACTGACCTCTATTATTACACAGAATACAGTAGCCTAATAGTTTTATAGTATAGGCTATATGTTAGGTGTTTTAGTTTGTTTTCTGATATAAATGAGCTTATACTTTTTACCCATTTATTTTGACCAGACCAATAGCATGTGAAAATGTAAAATATTCTGCAACCAAAAATGTCTGGGGGATACCAAGATAAAATAATTACAGTTGCTGTGTCTGAAAGCACTCCCTTGTTCGCTCCTTCCCTATTCCCTATATAGCTAGTGACATTTGCGTCCACTATATGGGGAAGAAGTGAATTCTTTTTATTATTAATTTTGAAGGAGCATGTCAAAACATTGTTCATAAACCTTTGCATTGTTGGTAAGCTTACTTATAATTGCTTTAGTACCCTTATGAGTGATGAATGAAATGTACTATGTCAGGCTCACCTCACAATTTCATTGACAAGCTTCACGTAACACTCTGCCCTGCTCCCCTTAAAAAACTCAGACCAATCAAAACTATTGTTACCGTACATGTCAACAAGTGTTGAAGCAACAATGCAAGATCATTTATTGTGATTGGCTGTACAAATTTAAAGAGATATGACGCTACAACCTTATTTAGCCCATTTACCTGATAGCCCATTTTAGCTGACTTCACCCTATTTATATTACGCTACTTTGCTGGAAGAGATGCAGATACAAAATGAACAGTTAATTAACAGAGAGAATATAAAATATATGCATATAAAGAACTGTGATTGGGTCAGGTCACAGTGTATGTGCCCCTCCCCCCAGTCGAGCCCGACAATTTATAAACACATTTTTTAAACATTTTTTCAAAATGGATAGCCTTTGTGGGAAACGTAAATAAAAAAAAGATAACACTATCACGACACATATAGCCACCCTTCAAAGAGAAAAACTAAATTATATGGCCCTAATTTACCAATGCAACAACAAGCTCGCACACAGACTTAGGCCTACACCAAGCACATGGACAAAGGGTGTGTTGGAAACTCTGCTAACCTTTTGTTAAGTCACGATAAACTCGATCAGCCGTCTTCTCTGTCAGTAACATCACTGTTGACGTTTACGTGGAAAGGCGATACACGGAGGAACGCATGTTGAAAACACCGCCACCTTTTACTCGTTATAGGAAAGACGAGAGAGGCGCTGCACATTGGGTGTGTAACCGTCCCGCTTTGCGTTATACCGCACAGCATTTTCACCCCTTGTCCCGCACGTCGCATATTTGAGAAAATGTCCCGCATTTTAATAAGTCTGTTGGTTTTTAGTTGTCACATTAAGAAAACGCGCTCTTTTACCCGGAAATAAAAAAATATTTTTTACGAACAAAGGTAAAAATAAATGTTTTAATTCCGATATTATATCAAAGTTTTACACTAACTTTCAGAGGTGTCCCGCATTGTCCCACACAAACGTATGACCTGTCCCACATCTGGTTTGTTGGGTGGTGGTCACTCTAACTGTATAACGAGAGAGAGAGAGAGAGAGAGAGAGAGAGAGAGAGAGAGAGAGGAGAGAGGAGGAGAGAGAAGAGAGAGAGAGAGAGAGAGAGAGAGAGAGAGAGAGGAGAGAGAGAGAGAGATAGAGAGAGAGACTCCACTGAGAATTTTAATCAATACTTGCTCTTTTTCTACTTGTATTGATATGTGTATATATAGATACTTATACTTTTATTTTATTTCTATCTTAACTTAGATTTGTTAAGAATGTTTATATTTAATTTTCCTGTGCTTTGGCAATGTAAGATTTATTTTATCATGCCAATAAAGCTTCTTTGAATCTTGAATCTAGAGAGAGATTTTAACCTGACTTTTATTACAAAAACAAACTCCTACTTGTCATACACTCCCACATTATGAAAAAATAAAAGAATTATAAATAATACATTAATAATATAAAATAAAGAAAAATATAAATCTAAAAGAAAACTCAACAAAACAATGAAAAAAATAATTCACCATCATAAACCGAGCACAAAGCCTCATTATAACACCAAATATGTTCAAACGTAGCAAAATCTTTAAAGGACTTATAATAATGAAAATCAACCAATACTCTTGATTTTACCAGATACAAAAACAGAGCTACAACACTCTGACTCACGTTTTGCTCCAATTTCTTTTTTCTACTTTTGTAAATGGCCAATTTTGCTTGACCAAGAACAAAGTTCAGAAGTTGACACAGAAATCTCTTCTTCCTTAGATATTTAAACCCCAAAATAAACATCTCCATAGAAAAGGTCTCATTACAACTACCAAAAATGTTGCTAACAATTAAAAATAAAGGTTGCAACCTACAACACATCATAAAAGCATGAAATATTGTTTCTCTGCTAGAACAAAACGGACATGTGGAGACAACATCAGAATTTAAAATTGAAACAAAAGCATTGATCGCCACAGCACCATGGAGAATTCTCCATTGTAAATCACCTGTTCTCTTGGTCAATGGTGGTTTATACAAAGATCTCCACTCAGGTTTTGTATTCTCATCTAATTTGAAAAACTTACGCCAAGGAGTATCAATTTTTCCACTTAAGACCTTTTTGTTAAAAACTAAAACACAACATTTATACAATGATTTGCCAGTACTTGAAAAGAAGTCTTTGCACAAAAAAGTAGCATTGTCAAAAAAAAGGGGAGGTAATCCCCTCCACATTCACAGATAATACCAAACTGGGAAAAGAGTCTTTAGGGTTGGGAACACAAGATCCTGCACAGTACTTCAACAATAAATCTAATTCAGATGATTTCAGAACAGCATTCCATTTCACAAGCAGCTGGGAAACCATACGAATAGACTTGATTCCCAATCGCTCAGCCAATGCTGCTTCATTCTTAAAATCTGGCCCCACAGTGTCCAGTAGCTGACTCAGAGTAATTAAGTTGCGTGCAATCAGCAATCTACTAAGACCAGGGAAGAAGAAAATGTCTGTTAGATCCATCCGGGAGCCACAGATTAAAGGTTCCTCTAGTAACCAGTGAAGAGAAGGCGAATCTTCTGGTCGTTGGACAGCAAAAAGACCCCAGACTTTAAAAATGTTCTTATAAAAACTTGGCAGTGTTGAAGTATCCAACTTTAGAGGATCCATCAAAAAAAGTGTCTTATCTAGCCCCAGACCAGCAAAACTCTGTAAAATCAAACATGCAACAGCACGCCACCTAAAGTTTGTAGGTCCAACCAACAGTCTTTGCAAAAACTGCAATCGAAAGGCTGCAATTCTGCTTTGAAGATGAATGAGTCCTTGACCACCTTCCTCTTTGGGCAAAAACAATACATTTTGTGGAACCCAATGTAGTTTATCCCAAAAAAAATCCACAAGGATAGCTTGAATTTTTGCCAGCAGCTGCAACGAAGGATCTACACAGGCAAACTTGTGCCACAAGGAAGACGCCACCAAATTATTAATAATTAAAACACGCCCTCTATATGACAGTTTTGAAGTCAAATGCTTCCATTTTTCCAAACGCCCTTTGACCATTTCAATAACACCTTCCCAATTTTTCTGTACTACTGTCTCATCGCCTAAAAACACCCCCAAATATTTAAAACCCTCTTTTCCCCAACATAAACCAGTAGGCAGTTTTGGTTTCCCACTGGCCCAACTTCCTAATAGCAATGCATTACTTTTATTCCAATTAATTTTAGCGGAAGATAAATTTTTAAACTCCCCAAGTAATTCCAATAAAACTAGTATATCACTTTGCTTACTGATCATGATTACTAAATCGTCAGCATACGCTGATAATGAAAAAATACCGCTAACCTTTGGCAAGGATATGCCATGGAGTTTCATTCTTAATTGTTGTAGTAATGGTTCTATAGCCAAAGAATAAAGCATACCAGAGAGTGAACACCCCTGTCTAATGCCTCTACAAGCTCCAAAAGGAGCACATAAACCACCATTCACCTTGAGAATGCTCTGAACGTCACTATAAAGAACTTTTACCTGATCTAAAAATTCTTTACAAAAAACCAAAGGCTTCCATTACTCTCCATAAATAGACATGCTCGACACGGTCAAAAGCTTTTTCCTGATCTAGTGATATAAAACCACAATCTAAATTTAAAACCTTAGAGACATGAAGAAGATCTCTAACCAAGGAAACATTATCAAAAATAGACCTCCCGGGTACACAATATGTCTGGTCAGGATGGATGACCTGGTCCACAACTTTTGCTAAACGATTTGCTAAAATTTTAGAAAGAAGCTTGTAATCACTGCACAGAAGGGAGACTGGCCGCCAGCATTTGATGTCTGTCAGATCACCCTTTTTGGGTAAGAGTGTGAGGACTGCTCTACGGCAGCTCAACGGCAGAAGCCCACCGGCCTAAACTGTCATTCAGCACCTCCAGCAAGTCCTCCCCAATTTCTGACCACAAAGACTTATAAAAGTCAACTGGCAAACCATCAATCCCTGGTACTTTTCCACACTCCATACCTTGAAGGGCTTCATCCAATTCCCCTTTAGTCAAAGCACCTGAAATCTTCTGATTGGCTTCCTTTGACACTTGAGGAAGATTTTCAAAAAAATCACTATCGCTCCTATATTTAGAACCCAATTCATCTTTATAGAGAGATTCATAAAAAGTAACTGCTCTCTTGCGGATATCCATGGGGTCAGTCACTAATGTACCAGATTCGGACCGTAAAGCATGAATGATTTTATTTTGTCCGCTTTTTCTTTCCAAACTAAAAAAAAACTTTGATGGCACATCCATTTCATTTAAATGTGAGAACCTTGACCTGACCAGAACACCCTGTGTTTTTACCCCTAATAGGTCAGCAAGTTGAGTCTTCTTGTCTTTTAAACAAGATTCCACACCACTTTGATTTCCAGGCAAGTGAACCAATTCTTGCAGCTTTAAAATTTCAGTCTCTAAGGCATTTAGAGTCAGGGTTGTCTCTCTAGTGACATTCTGAGAATATTGTTGACAAAATTGCTTTATTTGGACTTTGCCAAAATCCCACCATTGTTGCAAGTTTCTAAAAGACTTCTTTGTAGTTTTAAAAACATCCCAGAAACACTTGAAACCTTCTTTAAAACATTTGTCACCTAATAAGCTGGTATTTAAATGCCAGTAAGCACTCCTTGGCTTAACAGAATTTAAAAAGACAGAGCACTGTACCATACTATGATCTGAGAGACATGATGGAGTAATAAAACATCTCTTAACAATGCTGCTATGATGCTTAAAAACATAAAACCTATCCAATCTTGCCATTGAGATCACATTATCACGGACATGAGTCCATGTATATTGTTTATGCTCTCCATTAAGCCGTCTCCAAATATCATTTAAATCATGTGTTTTCAATAGTTGTTGAACAAGGCGTTGACGTGATGGTGAATGAGGTTCGATATGATTTCTGTCTAAATTGGACTCTGTGCAATTAAAGTCACCACCCAAGAATAAATACTCATCAACACTGACATTCTGTAAAACAGAGCATAAAGTATTTAAAAATAACATTCTTTCCACAGCTGAAGTTGGTATATAAACACAAATAAAAACAAAAGTGATATTTTCAAAAGAGGCTCTTATTTTCAAAAGTCTCCCTTTAACAACCTCTTCAACTTGGTAAGAATGTGGGGTGAAATTCCTAGCGAATAAAATAGCAACCCCACCGCTAAGCGAGGTACAATGACTGAGAACAGCAACCCCATTCCATTCTACTGCCCAATCAGCAGCATTACTAAAATCACTATGAGTCTCTTGTAACAGAGTAACATCAATTTTTTTCTGGCGAATGACTTCAAATAATTGAGCTCGTTTGTGCATATTTCTAGCCCCATTCAGATTTAGGGTAGCAACATTAACTTCAACCATGCTTAAGAAAAAAGAAAAAAGAATATATATATATATAAAGAAAAAAAGAAAAAACATCACCCAAAAAATCCATCTTAGATAAATACATGGAATTAGGCTTTCTCACTGTCCTCATTACTAAGCTCATAGTTGAGTTTCCTTACTATCTTTTTTAGTCGATAAATCTCTTTGTTTACAAAACAACCCTCCATCATGAAAACACTTGGTTTTCTCAACAAACTGCCTTGTGTCAGGAAAATATTCATTAATGCGCACCCCTCTCTTATTTTTAGTGGCTCTGAGGAACAGTTTTATGTCCTCGACCTCATAATGACGACCACTAAAATCATTCTGAGAAAGACTGATGCTTGAATCAGACAATTCATCCTCACTTTCCGTTTCACCTTTATCACTGAACTCAGTATGTCTGCTTTTTTTGCATGCCTACTCGAAGCCTTATCAACACTCTTTCTCTTTAACGGGATTTTAAAATCAAGCTCCCCCATCTCCATTTGGGTATCATCACCCTCATTAATAACAGTGTGTTGCGGGACCGTAGCAGCATTCAAAAAATTATCTGTCTCAGTACCCGTTACCTCCACCAGATTATTAGGTTTTTCTACACTGGAAAAATTATTTTCAGACGCACACACATTATCACCAGCTACTGCAACCACATGTAAGTCCTCAACAGTTTGATTATTCACTGTACGCGACCCTTCGCCAGGAACCGCATATGACGGTCCTGCTTCTCCGGGTTCAGCGTGACCCACAGCACCGCCTCTGACAGCGTCACCGTCAGCTGATGAGTTACTCAAGTTTTTTGCGGGACACGCACGGACTAAATGACCAGCCTGCCCACAATTAAAACATTTCATCTTGTCAGTTGTTACATAAACAATATAATCGTACTCATCAACCCGAAAATGTAAAGACACATCTAAATCAGTATCATCATCCATAACCATGTACACGAAACGCCTAAAAGAAACCACATGTTTTAACAAAGGCGAACCGCACCCGATAGGGATCTTTTAACGGGAGATACCAATTTACCATAACGCGACAAAGCTTTGGCCAATATATCATCACTAAGGAACGGTGGTACATTAGATAATGTGACTTTCTTTGAGGGTGTAGAGAGCGGAAGCACAGGGATAAACAGATCATCAACAACGATCCCTGTCTCTACCACTTCATTAGCTTTTTCAACAGTACAAAGGAAGATAACCGTGGCGTTATTCATCCTAGATGCAGACAAAATGCTTTCATGTCCTACAACACACCCACAGCCAAGCAACATTTCTCCACACTGACTGCCGACGCCACTTTCACTCCGTGACGCCGGGTCAGTGAGCCCAGAAGCTGTGCCCGCGGGGGGCCGTCATGCTCCCGATAAAAACGGGGTAGCACTCGGCCAAAAACAACTTCACCGTGATCTAGAAAAACACACTACACAACCAACAATAAGAAGAAAAGCCAGAGGAAAGAAAAGGAAAGAAGAAAAATACTCACAACAACAAAAAAAAAAAAAAAAAACGCACTCACACCACTCCGTTCCACACGCTCGCCCTCAACAGTCACACCGGAAGCGAGAGAGAGAGAGAGAGAGAGAGAGAGAGAGAGAGAGAGAGAGAGAGAGAGAGAGAGAGGCGCTGAGCGCTCGCAACTTCACAATGAATTAAGCTGTTTTAAATAGTAAAATAAAAATGGGAATGGGAATGGGAATCATGACAAATGTTTTCATGGCGGCCGGTGTAGATCGTGTGGTAGGCCGCGACGAATAAATCAATATGGGAAACAGACAACACAATGACAAAGAGTAGGCTATAGGTAGGCCTAATCTATACTCTTTGACAATGATATGAGAAATAAAAAATGGTTCAGTTTTGAAACTATGGTGGAACAAATTAGATTATGGCGGGCCGCCACAGTCTAATCAATGAATGGGAACACTTGGCTTGGTCATGGGATCTGATCATGTAAAAAACACTAGCTTTTGACTACTATACTTCAATCATAACAATCATGCGTGATGTTTAAGTGCATCCGCTAGATGTCAGCAAAGAGATGCGCATTGACTCTTAAAAGACCAGTTTATATTATGATGGATGTATATACACACATGTAGCCTATAACTTAATTCAAATTGGGTTTTTAACCCATTTTCATTTACCTTCCAACACTTACCTTAGCGAACAATCAAAACAAAACTCTTTTGTGTTTTTATAGGTAGCCTTTATACAAACATCAAATGTGCTAGACTGATAAACAGTATAAAGATATAAATGTCATCAGGGACATAATAAATGCTCTGCGGTCTCTCTCTCTCTCTCTCTCTCTCTCTCAAACAGATTGATTTTGTCGATTGAACTGTGAAATATCTTTTTTTATTAAATTACTTAATTAAATCCATTTGTACGTCATTTTAAAATGGATATGTTGTAGGCTACACAATATCACGCTATTCAATAGCTAAGTAATGAGATATAAAGACCTAATAATGTAGTTAACTTGTACTACTGTAGCTAACTAGGCCTACACAAATATAGACAGATGTCATCATCTCTTGCACAACACATTTTCACACAGCTGTTTTGTCACCACTATAACAAAGAAGCCGCTCTTTTTCTAAGAAAGCATGTGACATGAATTTTGCTCAGCTTCTTTTAATAGTCAATTATAACTCCACTTCACTTTATCTTCAAAGCAAGTTACCTTTAAAAGTTCTGTCAAGATACAGCTAAGACTAAGACCTAGCGTGTTGTTGTGCATTTATACACATTTTTCAGCAGGTTACTGCAGACAGTGACATGATTCTCTGTCAAATGTGTTGTGGTCTTCTCGTGTTTTTACTGCATTTATCAGATGATAACTTCTAAATGCTTTAGCTTCATAACTGTTAATGTCAACAAATGGCAAGCATGCAGTTCAACTATTTTCTAGGAAAAGAAGAACTTTGAAAATGCTTTACACATCTACACAAATATAATGGAGTGCAATATGCAGACAGTCAGTGAACAGTTTGTGTATACTGTCTGAAGCTATACTGACCTAGAATGGTCTCACATTATGTATAGCTGTTGTGGGGTTTAGTTGGTTTCACTCTGACTGACTAAATAATAGTTATCAGTGTTTATATCCATACAAGGGAAGTCAAGGGAAGCCAGTGTTGTCAGCACTTTTAAAAATATCTGTTCTGCAGAACAAAGAGCTATTAGTCATTATTCAGGTATGGAATCACACGATGGTGAGTAAATGATGAGGGTTTTTTTATTGTTGGCTAAACTATTCCTTTTAGTTATCTATGTGAAGGGGACAAGGACTTTATAGGATTGAAACCTATTTTACGGTTTCATCAGACACACGCTTGCCCTAAGTTAACTTCCAGGTGGTGTTCGGTTATAATATAACAATTTATTTATATAATATAATAATTTATGTTGTTATTCATTCATATTAATATTTTATCTATAACCACTAGGCCACAACTGCCCCCAACGCGTAGGTCTACCGGAAGTTAAGTGTTAGTCACAACATTAGTTTGTTTTCTCAAAAGCAGATTATTCTTCTAGATAAATAGGATCATGCAAGATTTCGAAACTTCCTCAAACCACCTGACTGTGATGTCAGTAAGTGATAAAAAAAAAAAACCAGTATAACCAAGTATGAAAATAGGTAGAGATTGAACATTTTACGCTGGAGTCATGCAGAACCAGACTGATTCCAGCTGGTCAACAGCTTACCTGGTCAGCAGTAGTCTGATGGGTCTCTTCTTCATTGTTGGAGTACCTGGTAACATTGCAGTTATTGTTTAATTGTTCTGCATTTCAAAAAGGACAATTTCACTGTTCGTCTGATGCTTAACCTGGCTGTTGCCGACATCTTGTGTTTGTTAACACTGCCTGGGTGGATCTACAGCGAGCTAAACAGCATTGGTCAAGCAACCTGCATGTTTATCACAGCACTCGTCTACTGCAGCATGTACTCGAGTGTGATAACAGTAAGTGTGCTCAGCGTGTACCGATGCTTACGGATTCGAAATCCACAGGTGTGGTCCAGAATGGACAAGAGGAAAGAAAGGGTGCTGATCTTCACCAGCTGGGTATTGGCACTGGTTTTCTCATGTCCTGGTTTATTTACACAAGAGATCATTGAAGGAAACTGTGAAAGAAACTTAAATTCCCACGGGAGACTTATTGTTGCTGCACTGGAGTCGCTGCTTGGATTGTTGTTCCTTTAATAGTTATTTTGACATCATATTCTTACCTGCACAAGATGGTGACCCAGAGATTGATAAAACACAGGCAGAGACTGACCCAACTGGTGACCCGAATTATCATAATGTTCTTGATTTGTTGGGCTCCACACCACATCATAAAGTTGACGGATATTGTTGCGAACTTTTTAAGTTTAAAACTTGATTTATCTGACATAAGAGGCCTTGTTGGATGTCTTACATTTCTCAACAGTTGTGTAAATCCCTTTCTCTATGCTTTTTCATCAAAGAACTTACGTCAACAAAAACAGCCAGGACACAACCAGCCCATGTCATCTACATACAGTAAGAACCATATTTAACTGTGAATGGCACATTGCATCCTAGTGAAACCTTTATTCTGAATTTTGGATGACAAATCTTTACCTTTTCTCCATTGCATAATATAAAAATAAGTGATCAACACAAAAGTTGTGGGTTTAATACCACTGATAAAATATACCCTGCCCTGCCAAATCCAAAAATGTAGAAATGTAATGTAAATATAACTGAAAGCATTTTGATTTAAGGTACTGTATAATAGTTCAAGTTTAAAATGTATGCTGAGTCTTTTCATTATTAATTATTATCATTTTATTGTGAAACGTTATTTTAACTTTAAAATTATTGTATATTTTCCCATAGAAGCATTGTTTACATTATGTATATAATTTACTACTTATGATTGCAAAACAGATTTCAAGTATAGCATTTACATGTAAAACATTGTGCTGTTAACTGTGTGACTGTGTATTTGGAGAAACTGATTTACCATATATTAAGTTATATTTGTATGACATGAAATACTCTTTTTTTGTGTGTAAATATGAAATACAAATATCAGAATTGTAGTTTCTATATTAGAAATGTTGTTCCTGTTTCCATAAATTACATCATGTATTTGTCACAAAACCATGACTAAAAAGCAGAGCATGACCCAGCATGTGTTTCATGTGTAAGTCACATTTTTTGGAACTCCCTTTCATTTTGTTACACAGGAAATCCATGAAATCCTCCCTCCCTTAAAAAAGCAGCTTACATCGTTAAAAAAGTCTGTAGAAATTATAGTATTATTGGCAGCAGTTTGCCAGTAATTTACTGTAAATTAAGATTCAAAGATAAATGAACATTAAACATTAACATGTCTTTAAACTGCTGCACAACTACAGCAAAATTTTGATAGTGTACGTGTTAAGTAAAATTTATTGTACTTCTTTATAAGCTACACTCAACTGTTACATTATAAATGAACCTATGCTGGGCTTGTTTCAACTCATGGTTTGGTTAAATATGGACATTTTTCCCCTCTTTCTCTAGGTCTTTACCTCTGAACTTTATGTACAACATGAAATGCAGAGATAATGAATAATGGCTTATAAAACAATCAGTATGTAGCTTTTAAGTTCATTACTACTTTTTAAACACCATCTCCTGGGCACAGAAGCATATATGAGATGGTTTAAACCTGCAGTGGGATTCTGGTTGGCATGCTTTAAAGTGCATAGCTATGCATTTGCAATGAAGTGATTTCCACAGCAAATGCAATATTGATTTTGGGTAAAATGAAAGATGGGCTATTGGCTCCCTTTAGGCTGTACATAATCAGGATTCATTGCATCACTGAGAGGTTTACAGCAGCCAAAAAAACTGATCGATTATACTGCTGATCTGTTACATTAAAAAAAAAACATTCATATTTAGTCATTCATACATAACTTCTGACTTGTTTAAAACATGAAATCTGAAATTCCATTAACCTCACACCACACACACCTATCCCTTTAATTTGATTTACTGGCTCTAGAAAATATGGTAAAGAGTGAAAAGCATCCTTTCGCTCACATCACCAATCCTGAGGTGTGGATACAAAGAGGAGCAAGCAGAAAAGACAGACTAGCCATTAGTAAGCACTTCAACACTGTCAGCTCCAGACACACTGTTACTTTAAGGGGCCTGTTAACTTTTATGAGGGATCTTTAGGAGAAAACATTCATTTTTATTGCTTCTCTCTAGAGGATGACTTGATTTATGATATGGTCGTATTGAAGAGTACATTCATTTGGTTGTGTACTTTTGGGTGTAATGGTGCATTGATTAATAACATAAATGAGAAACAAAATGCAATTGGAAGTGTTTTATTCTTCAAAGCGTCATGAGAAATCACATTAGTGCTCTTCGTACAGATTTTTTGCACGTGGACATATGAAACATAATGACCATGTGCCCGTGTCTCGGCGCTTGATGAATTTCACATTTAATTCAGTTAGATAATCAACAAAACTTCAGCCATAAACTCTTGTACTATTGCCATCCATTCAAAGCTTCTGTTTTGCTCGGGGAGAGACGCATTCTTCAGGCTTAATATGCTTTCCAAGTTTAATATATTTTGAGTTTCGGACACAGCTCCTCTATTCATTCCTCAGGAGAACTGTTGAGATTTCTGATCACACACACTCATAAGTGGAGGCTGATATCTGCAGCCAGCATAATAAACAAGCGTCTCGGTGCGCGCTCGCATGCACACACGCACCAACAAACAAGATTTCTACTGAGCTTCTTCTCCCTTGAGATGTTCCCCAATAACAAGATATCTATTCAACACGAGCCTCTTTTATATTAGTGCTGAAACATTGAGCTTTTTGAATGCAGCTGACAGTGAAAAAGAGGAAGAAATTGCACATTTCAGTTAAAACTATTTATTTTCTCTTTTAATATAGTTTTGCTTTAGCAGTACTGTAATAGACAAAAAACTACTGTCACGTCACAATTTTCATATTAGCTTTCACATAAACATAAAAGCAAGTGACACATATACAATAACAAGAGGCCATAGGCTCTAAGGTAAACTCATAATGGGTTTAGAATTAATACAAACAAACTACTCAAGTTAAGAAACACATTACAGAGACAGTTCACCCAAAATAAAAATGTCTTCATTTACTCACCCTTGAGTTCCAAATCTGTATTAATGTCTTTGTTATGATGAACACAGAAAAAGATATTTGGAAGAATGCTTGTAACCAAACAGTCTTGGCCACCATTGACTACCATAAAATTACAATGGAAGTCAAAAGTTCACCAGAACGGTTTGCTTTCCTACATCTTCTAAAATATTTTTTTGGGTTTAACAGAACAAGAAATTTATAAAGTCATTTTTTCTAGTATGGTAGTCAATGGTGGCTGGTTACAAACATGCTCCTACATATCTTTCTCTGTGTTCATCAGAAAAAAAGACATTTATACAGATTGGACCAACTTGAAGGAATTTTCATTTTTAGATGTACTGTTCCTACTGTATACTATATCACAATGATTTTCAAGACCTCCTAGCAAATATATAAACATTCGCAAAACAGCTTATATTGTTATTCTGCTCAGGTGAAAACAACTGTGTTACTCTATCAAAACAACCCACATGCAGAAATGCTGGCATGCAGATATCAGTACAGTAAATCAGTTCCTTTATCCTCATATATAATAACAGTACACTGACCTTACAGCAAATGAACTGTTCAAACTGGTGATGGTCATTAAGGCATTGATTTCAAAGGACAAATTAAATCGGACCTGATGAAGATGTTTTTAATTTTAATGTGAGGCTCCCAAGTAAAACTGTTTTCAAGACAGATGGACAGTCAAAGTTCTAAAGTAATACATTTATATATTAAATTTTGTAGATAGAAACAATTTGGTGTTGGACTAAGCCTGCCTTAGCTGACGGAGCACGGGTCATCTTTACTGGGCTTCACCTCACCCTGAAGCAGCTGGATCATTACTGCCTTTGTCAGGTAACTGGATGTACCTTTTTTACCCAGGGCTGGTGTGTTGTAGAAAGCCACCATGTTATCCTGTGAAGCATATTATTACATCAGCATCACCACAAAATGCAACAAATATAAAAACATACAAATACATTAGGGTCCAAAAGTCTTTTTAAATGTGTAGGGTCACAGGTCGTAATGCCTTCACCTGTTTCTCAGAAACTTCTAGTCTGTTGCGGTCTTTCTGAAAGTCTGCAAAGGCATCTTTAACCAGCCGGTCCAACTCCACCGGCTCCTGGAACTCCAGCTCTGGATTTCTTTCCAGCACAATTGACACCACCATCAACAGCTGTATTCAGCCCATTAAACATAAAATATAGAGTTAAACCGCAGAAAACATTTCTTATAATATGTCAGATTACAAATTCAAACTTCGTAGGGACATACTGTAGCAATAGATATTGTGCCTAACCTCCACAATAATCTGCCTATATTCAGGCAAAACAATGTTCTTCAGCGTGTCCTCTACCAACAGAGAAAAGTTCATTTCATACATGGTCATATCTGATAATGTAGGTTGCTGTAAAGAGAGAGAAATGGATGTGGTCATCATCATTTAATGACAATGTTGTATTACAGAGGCTTTCCTCCTGCAGGAGTTCCTTTCCAACATATTGCTACACTTAAAAAGAAAGTTCATCCTAAAATGAAAATTCTGTCATCACCCTCATGTAATTTCTTTCTACTGCAGAACATATTTTAAAAAATGTTGGTAACAGAAAACCACTGGTCCCCATTGACTTGCAATGGTCTTGTGTTCATACAACAGAAGTCAATGGGGACCAACAGTTTTTGGTTACCAACATCGTCCAATTGGTTTTTGCAGAAGAAAGAAAGTCTATCAGGTTTAAAATGACAAGATGATGAGTAAATGATAAGAGAAATTTCCCTTAAATGTTAAATAATATGCCTACTTTCCCAGTAAATAATTCAAAGGGGGCTACCTGAGGGAGATGATTCCCTCCAACCGTAATACCATTACATGTTCTCTCCAGGATTTGCCAAACCCGGTCATAGAAGCCAAGCGGGGTTCGGTTGAGCGAACCATCAATCTGCCGTCTGTTAAGCCAGGACCTGAAGGTTTAGAAAGATCAGAATGAATTCTTCAAACAGATATAATAATGCCATCCTGAAATGTTACAATAGCTCCACGAAAGAGTTTTATGAGCTAATAAAGATAATGTGAAGTCATGACATTTTACATCACTTGACAATGTGAAACTTTAACCTAATGCAACATTAGTACATTCTTTCGTGCCACAGCGGATCACACCGAGCCATTTAAGACTTTAGACAGATATTCTACAACTCAGTAGAAAAGTTTTAGCCTAAAGTTCATAACATCAACCACTCTCATGTGATCTGTCATGTAGGGTCTATTTGTTTTGGTAACAGCTATGTTGGATTTTCAATGGTAATTGCACGGAAGGGTTAACCGATGTCTAACCTCAGTTGCACTAATAAAAACGAGCATTAATCAAATTATGATAACCGGTATACTATTGTTCTGATTGGACACAGCAGGTTATTCAGATTTGGCAGCATCTACAGACAGATGGTGGGCATCCTGCACCTGCCAGTCTGTTGAGGCTGGAGGACATCCAGCAGTAGCTGTTTGACATCACTAGGGGACATCTGATAGATGTCCTGAGGCGGCATGTCCCCAGCTCGAATCTTCAACTCGTGCTTCATGGCTTGAACAATCCACCTGATGAAAATGTGGGTATGACGAATACATGAGTTACATGATTTGTGCAGGACATAAAGTAAACCTACAGGTTTCGTTTCAAAGGCACAGGTGATTGCGTACCCCACACGGATCTTCAGCATGCCACTGAAGAGCTCTGGGTCGTTTGAGATTATCCAGCCGATGTGAATAACAAGCTCCTGTTGCAGCACGGCTTCTCGCTCGCCGTGAGGGCTGCACTTACTGTAGATGATGTCCTTAATGACCCCTGGAGACAGGGGGTTAGATATCACTATCTCCTCATGTCCGAATAGTCCAAGAGTCACCTGGCAAAAAAGAATTCTGCTCAGTCTGCATTGTGATGATTGTTTTGGATTAACTTGGATTGTTTTTCTTTCTAACGTTTTATACTCGCATATACAGCGATGGAAGAAATTAAGAGGTATGTACTTTAGGTATGTGTTTAGGTAAAATGATGGTTTTTGTTTCATTCTGTGAACTACTAGTCATCCAACAGCAATGTGAAAGACTGACAGCATGACAAGCCACATGAAAACTGTGATAAAGGTTAACATATAAAAAAACATTTGTTTTTACATTTTCCTAAATACATGTACAAATATTACTGTTTATTGCTTAAAAGTGAATATAAACTTGTTTTCTTTGCTGTATTTGAGGTCTGAAAAAATATTTCTGTTATTTTAGAAATATTGTTCACAGAATAAAACAAAAACCATAATTTTACCTAAACACATACCTATAAATAGTAAATTCAGAAAAACTGAAAATGTTTTTTGAAATGGTTTCTTAATTTTTCCTGCGGCAGCATAGCTGCTGATAGACTGAGCCCCTCTTATGAATGACTTTCATAAATTGCTGTATTAAATATATAAATTCCATTGCATTGGGTAACAAAATATCAAACCAAGTGTCATTTTCTGTAAAGAATAATACTTTTCAAGCATTTCTTAAAAAGGGGTCTGCTTCACAGTAACTCATAAGACTATAAAAAAACCTTAGCATGTAGTTGACATTACATTTACATTTAGTCATTTAGCAGATGCTTTTATCCAAAGTGACTTGCAAATGAGGTAAACAATGGAAGCAATTGGAACAACATAAGATAACAAAATGCATAAGCGCAGTAAAACTGGTCTGATAAAGCCTAGCACAGTATACAAAGCTAAGGAATTATTATTTTTTTAGTAGAAGAGAAGAAAAGAGATAAAAAAAGAATAGACGTCAGTGTTAATCGGTCAGGTGTTGATGTGTTAGGACATGTTAGGAATATGTTCAAACTATGTTGGAGACTGACATCATTGGTGTGCAGATCCCATTTACCTTTGTTATCTATGCAATGGAACATTTTAAGGTGTGACTTGACTGTCCAAATACATTATATGGCCAAAAATGTGTAAACACCCATACTATATAAACTTGTTAAAGGGACATTTAAAGAGTTGGTTTCAGTCTTCTAGAAATGCCTTACACTATATTCTGAAGCAGGGCTGTAGCAAATGCTTTTAGGGGATGGATTCCTGTATTACGGTCCAAATTCATCCTATAGGTGTTCAAAAGGCTCATGTCTGGGCTTTGTCCATTTTTACACCAGAATCTATTTCTTTATGCTTCTTGCTTTGTGCAGAGATTGTCACGCTGGAACAGTGAAGAGGTCTATCCAAACTGTTGCCACAAAGTTGGAAGCTGACAATTTTCTAGACATTCACTGCATGCTTTAGCATTACAGTGTTTTTTTACTGGAATTAAGCAGCCTAGACAGACCTTATTACTAGAAAGAAGTGTCAACATATTTTTGGCCATGTCCTGTATTTTCTGGGTCACACTATATGTGCTGGCTTGCTTCTGCTGTTGTATCTACTTAAAATCCCCAGGAGATATTCATAGACAATATATTTCTTGTATAAATTAACTTCTCGCTGCAATTCCCTTAAATACACAAATAATTGGAGCTGCGCAAAGGCGGCCATCTTCAGTTTATATTGAGTATACTATTTCAACATGCAGGTCAGCCCAAACTGCTCTTGTATGCAAGGAATGACCCATTTTCAAACCCAAATGTACTCATTTATCTTACCCATAACATTAGGCCCCTAGGATGCAATTTATATGCAGATTCACTGCTAGTGCTAGTGAATCACATCACAACCACCAGGGGCTCAAAAGACCTGAGTTGGGCAGCTATGGCAGTTCATTAAACAAACATCGCACACCACACGTAATGTTTGTATTAACACAAAGCAAATGAAAGGTAAATGTACGCAGACTTTAAATGTGAACAATGGGATGGTTGCAACAATACTGGGTAAAAGCTGCAAAAAAAAGCAGCTAAGCGACAAATAAAAGGGCAGAGGAAGAGGAGTCCATCACGACCACCGTACGCTTGACGTGAAGGATAATGTTACGACGAATTTGAAACGAATGTTAAAGGGATAGTTCACCTAAAAAATGAATTACTCACTCTCTAGTTGTTCCAAACCTGTATAAATTTGAACACAGAGAAAGGTATTTGGAAGAATGCTTGTAACCAAACAGTTCTTGGACCCCATTGACTACCATAGTAGGAAAAATGACAATGGTAGTCAAAAGTGCCCCAGAACTTTTTGCTGTCCTACGTTCTTCAAAATATCTCAAATATCTCAGTATAGTAGTCAATGGGGTCCAAGAACTGACTGGTTACAAGCATTCTTCCAAATAGCTTTCTCTGTGTTCAACCAAA
This sequence comes from Oreonectes daqikongensis, assembly GCA_026939265.1. Classification (NCBI taxonomy): domain Eukaryota; kingdom Metazoa; phylum Chordata; class Actinopteri; order Cypriniformes; family Nemacheilidae; genus Oreonectes; species Oreonectes daqikongensis. Next base: position 2,430,434 of record JAOTQM010000343.1, on the reverse strand, counting down.
CAGAGAAATGTATACAGATTTGGAACAACTCAAAAGTGAGTAAATGATTTAAAAAAAAAAAAAAATTGGGGGAGATGAACGATTCCTTTAATCAGTGAACATTAAAATGTTTATGGGAAATTGTGTACTTCCTGGTGTTTGATCATATTTTACTTGTTTATAAGGCCCCAGTTTGTCACTTACCTGCTTGCCATGCACTAAAATGCTAGTAATGCTGGGGGCAAGGCTGTCCACTAGTTTAGTTAAGAGACTGGCAGCAAGCCGCACAATGGACCTGGTGAACACAACACAAAACAACACAAAACAACAGAGGTATTCTCACCTATTCATCTCAGGGAAGCTAAACAATTTACTCTATGAGAACTTTGTGTTGCTAACGCTCTAGAAGTTGAGCTACAGGAACACAAAGGTCATGGGTTCGGACTAGGGGACACGCATACTGATAAAAAAAGATGTGTCAATTTATTGCGCTGATGCTTTTTGTGTCTTCAAAATGTACTGTTACTGTAAATGTTTGTAAACTCCCAAAAATCTAAATCCCTACTTTTTTTATAGCTTCATCGCTGCATGTTCAGCAGAAGCAATTCACCTTCAGGTAGTCTAAAACTATTGCAGCATGATGCTCATTTGAATAAATAAGGTGCTCCATATTCCATAATTTTGCCTCCCTGTAGAATTCAAAACATTAATATTACAAACTCTTTGCATCTTAAAGTGACAGGGTTGCACTATTGTAGCTATTCAAGCCTATATGCCCAACTTAACATTGACTCCGAACTAAAGTTACTACACCTTTCCTTCATTTCACCTCCAAAACAGCATTTTAATGTTTAAATTATTGATTTCTACTTCATAAAAACATCATAGGTGCAAAATGATGTGATTTAAAAGAAAAACAAATGAGCTGCATGGTTTTCTAAGCATGATCAGATGAACAGACCAACGTGACGAAGCGGGTGTAAATAATATGCTAAAGGGAAAAGGGATGAGGGCAGCGTGCTCATGAGTTAACACATCCTCCGGCACAGTGTCAACATTTATCACACATGCAGACTTCACGTGCCCCCCTAGCCAGTTACCTGCTTGCCATGGACCAACATAGTGGTAATATGAGGTGCTATAGAACCGGCAAACTTCTGGATGACGGCTGCAGCACTACGTACCGCCAGCCTAGGAGGTTGCGTGTGTTTAAAAATATATGTGCATAGTTTGTTTAGTTTTATGGAACATTAGAAAGACAAATACAAAGAACAGAAAAAAACAACTTGGTTTTTACTAGTGATGGGCATCATTTTGTTTTAACCCATTAACCCTTTCATGCACATCAAAAATTTGTGTCAAGTTTTTTAACCCTGGGAGTAATAGGAAAAACAGCTGACAGCTGGCATAATTCATGCCTGAAAGGGTTAAGTCTTTTACATCTGGAACATTATGTTTTAAAGATGCTATGCTGTGAAGAATGAGTCCGGTAAGAACAAAGTAAGCTAAGAGTGCTGAGCGTTGAAAGAGTATACAGCTGAAAACTGGACTGCAAATTGCTGTGTGACAAATTGAAGTGCAAAGTTATCACGAATAAGGCCGCTTTTAGACACCTCTGTGTATGGTTACCCTATTTCAATTTGTGTGAAGTGTTTCAAAATAATAATAGAAAGAATAGGGAAGTTATGCAATTATATTGCTTTCATAACTGTTCCTGTAACTTCCAATGAAGTACTTGTGCCCATCCCTAGTTAGTACCAAATTAGAACATCTTTATCCTAATGACAAAATTAACAAAACACATGTACAACAGTGTTCAAAAACTTTGTGAAACTCTTACCAAAGCTTCCTGCTCCCGGCTCTTCTGTAAATTCTTTCCAACTCATCCTTGAGATTCTCTGGACACAAAGACGGTTCAGACTTGTTAAAAACGGCACACTTACCAGAACAAATTACTACTTTCAGCCTTGGTTGACTCTGTAATAAACCGCACGCCTGAATCATTTAGTCCTGAAGATACGAGTAACGCAACCCCTTGCTCAGTCACTGGCATGACACGTAAAATCACACACAGCCACATATTTAATCTCGACGCGGTTTGTTAAAGCGATGCGTTTAGGAGGGCGAGCTACAAGATAAATGGTAACTGCAGGAATTAGACTGTTAAATAGCAGACCATGAAAAGGGTGTGAGCTAGCATTTCCAAACACAGTTGCTTAGCCATGAAGGCACTAAATGGATTACAGCTGTGGACATTTCATTCAGACGAGCTTTAGAAGCAGTGAGAGGTGTCTTGTGGCTCTTTAAAAAGCAAACCAGCCTTTTAACAGCCTTAAAACACTCTGGACTTAAACAATTAGTCATTAAAGGATTAACAAGGCCTGCCATCGCAGAGGAAGAAAAATAAATATATCTATGCTTTATGATAAAGAGAAAGTACTTTTTAAGATACTAAACTACATACCGTTTCCATCGAAGAAGTCAGGGCCTTCTTTTTTAAGAAGAATGCTGGCCAACTGGGCCTGACTGGCCAAACAGTCACAGTCCTAATAAGAGAATATGAGGTTATATAAGAGCACATATAGTCAAATCAAATCCACACATTTGGTTTTTAAGCTCACATGGAATTTCTGTATGATCTCATATGTGGGCTTATGGAGCCATTCCTCAATGTTGATCTCAGGCTGCTGCTCCAGGTCCGAGGCGTTTGGTGTGCTGGTTTGACGCTTCACCTTCGAATGCTTGGGCAACTCCAGCTCCTCAAAGCTCTTAAACTCTGGGATTCTACAGACAGTCCGATGAGAAAACAGTCAATGAGAGGAACTTCAGGTATAAGAAACAGTGCAGAATCTTGATATTGCCTCGAAAGACATAACAAGTGCAATATAAGCATTGATTTAATAGAAAACAGAATCTTACTCGGCTTCATTGACACGTAGGAAATCCAGTTGCTCTACCACAGCGCCTGAGATCAATGTCTACGTTTTCACAGAGAGGCAGATTTATCATGCAGTAATGCTTCTAAATATGTTTGAAACATCCAGTATTCAATACACACAAAGAAGTTGCCACAAGGGTTTATCGTGTGTGCAATGTGCAAACTAAAATGCATTGCATATAAAAGCACCTGAAGTCTGTCCACGTGAACTTTAACACCACCTATGTTTCCCTTCTTAAATGATGCCAGCATGTCAAGAATGGGGTTGAATCGGCTCCCCCTAGCAAGCGAGAGATGACATTACTTTCATTTTAAAAAGCAAGATCATGTGGTTGATGTTTTCTGAGATCAACTCTTACTTGATGTTGTCCTCTCTGATAAGGACGAGGAAAAGAGGTCGACCCGGCATCTTCCAGCACTGCTTAATAAACTGCAAGGCATTCTGTAAAACACATGTAAACACAATCACACATATAAAATAATGTGAAGCAGTGAGGAACATATGCACATTATAGGTGAAAGTTTGGAAATGCCTTGGAACTTTGTAAAAGACTGGGACTGATGATTTATGGCAAAGATTTCTGTTCATTGACCATTTTCTGCTCTAAATGTGATTCTTTATATAGAAAGAGAGACAAGGTGCGGGACATAAAGCGAGCCCTATTCCTGCTTCATCTGAAAGACCAGCGAGGTGTGACATCGCCCATCTTACCTTTATATCATCGATCAAAAGCATGACATCCTGGGACAAGTAGAAGTCGCTGAGATCGAATACAATTGGATAGCAGACTACAGTCTTTCCAAGAATACGATAAATCTGAGGATGAGAGAAAAGACAGACACATTTATGACTGTATCAAAGTTATTACAGTTTTGATTTTAGTTTTATTTCATTTTTATTAATATTTTAAATTAGCTTTTATTTTTAGTTAAATTTTGAGCAACTTTGTCATATGCTTTTGTCATTTTATTATTTATTTGTTTCTTTTTTATGTTGCTATATAAGATTAATTAATTTTCGTTTTCGTTTTGTTTATTATTAATATTATTATTATAGTTTATTATATTTTTAAGCCAGTATTTTTCAATAAACAAAAACGCTTTCAAAGTTTAAATTTGAGTAAAACTAAAATAACCTTGCAACACATACCATTCATTTTAAACATACAAACACAAAAACATGTTCCCTCTTTTCATTATTGTACCTCCTGTAAATATAGACGGTTCTCTGGAGTCTCTTATTTATAATATTCCCAAAAAATGTCATGGTCCATAAATAATTTCAAATACAGATGAATTAGCATGAATAGCATGACAGCATGAACTTAAATTTGCCGTTCTGGTAGCATTTGCTACTGTGCTCTTTTTGTTTCTTGTTGTGAGTACAAACAACTAGGCATGCTCTCAAATATCTGAGCATTTGTCTAATGCATGACTTATCCATTATAATACACATTGTGCACTCTAAATTATGCATTTATTGTCATAGTTCAACATTGTGTTTTGCTAAATAAGGGCTGGACTAATATTTATTCATTGTAGTAATTGTTTAACTTTGAGCCTTAGGAGGATTAACCACAAAGAACAGTACTGAACAGGACTAAATGCTGAGATGTTTGCATTTCCTGCCAGGAGAGATTGTGACAACACACAGAACAAGTTTACCTTGCAAGTGCCAATGCAGCCAACAGGCCGTTCTGGTCTCCCACTTAAACCAAGTTTCTTATTGATGGCGAGGAAGCGGTATGCCTGCAAACACATATAAACACACATGCTCACTTGGCTATATGGGGGCACACATTGAATAACTTTTTTATATACACAAAACTATACACGGTTTAGAGGTTTTGTTATTATTATAGACTAACCCTTACCCTAACACAAAACATTAAAAGCAGACAATTCAGCATGTGCTGACACCTTTGCGACATTAGATGGCGCTCCATTTCTCTCTGCCCTCCTGCAGTTTGAAATTCTCTGAATAATACTCATGTGCAAAAGTGTAGAGCACAGCACGACAAAAAAACACCAGACAACAATAAGCCCCTGCTGAGAAGAAAGAACCCAACTCATATTCATTTGCAATAGAGGAAGATAGCTGCTCATTTAGACAAAACCCTGTTGTCGAAATGAACATTTTGCAGAGAGCTTTGTGCAAACTCTGTGTGGATCTCGGTACCTTGGTAAATTTGTGTGCAGAATAGCAATGAGGGGGAAGACACAACTGAATCGAGAGTGCCCTCCCTTAAATCGGGAGCTCAACATGCCTCACACGAAACCTGCGAATGTCACGCGTGTTAAATCCTGCAGCACATCAAGAAGGTCCGTGAAGCCGGTGCGATGATGTTGAAACAAACCTATTTAAGACCCGTGATTCTGCAAAAAGACTTTCACACTCATATCAGCGTCTGCAGCCGTGCCTGCTGGATCAGTAACAGCACGACTACCTGCCAAACATACTTTTATCTGTTCTAGTACTTCGATTAATCAACAATGTCAAGCTAAAGGATTTAGAAAGGATAGAGGCGTACAAACAAACGTCCTCAGGTGTAGCTGTGACTTCTTTCTAAAGCCATGTTTCTCAAAGAGCTCAGAAGGTAAAGCCAAACATTTTAACAATCCTATTACTAGGAAACATTGTTATATTCGGCATCTAAGCCAGGACATCAAAAGCACTGCGTGATAGCATAAAGATGCTGAATCAATTTGGATGTAAAAATATGTTTGTGGCCAGCTTTTGTAGTGATGCAGTCTTTTACTGTACATCATTGTTTTGGTCTTACGGATCGGACCAGTCGCACACATTGCACAAATAAAGAAATGAATGTAAATGTGTAAAACACTGATTTCAAAAGCTTCATTGTGCCATTCCTTATGAAAGGTGAGATCGGTGAGAGTAACCGGCACTGACCTGCATTCGGGCAGCTGATGTAAATGAAAGCAGGCAGCGCTATGTAGAGAGCACCAGCTGCCTCTAATAGGTCAGCCACTGAATAAGCATCCTTACAGAGAATTACAGAGGCATACTCAGCAAACTATCACTCTCTCTAATGCACGCTCTGTATGGAGTTAAAGCACACATGCACATGCCCAAAACTGACTGCAAAGAGAGCAGAATTTAGGAAAGAAATACTGTTCTGGGTTTATGATTTTAAACAGCAGTACATGGCACGTTCCAGTCACAAATCCACCCACTCACACACCCACGGACCAAAGAATAAACATGTGAATATTCTCCCTAACATGCACAAACACAGAAAGCACATGAAAACCATTAGAACTACAAATAGTTGATGATAATGTCTATTAAAATGAAGTGTTGATGTTGCTCAACTGGTAGAGAATTGAGTTAGTGGCACAAAGATTGTGGGTGAGAACAGATTGGTCAGTAAAATAAACATCATTTGGCAGATATGGTGTCGACACTAATATAATATCAATACATTTATATTTTACTAACAAGTTTAAAGGACATTTATATACACTGTTTCACAAATGTATTAGACCACCTACCTGTCATCATGTAGAGAAAAGAAACAAAAACTTTATTGTCATTTATTAGGCAGATAACAAACTGAAACTGAAACTTATTTTTCAATTAAGGATTGCAAGTAAATAGCTGTAATTGGGCATCTGAATTAAAAAAATGAAGTGCTTTACTATTTACTTTGCCTTACTTATAGACTGTTTTATCAGAGGCTGAAGGTCTGTGTTTGTTGATCAATCTGGCTAGTGGCAAAAATTAGATTTAATTTATATTAATATTACTTTATATTATTCTTTTATTGTATAGAAATTGTAGTAAATAAACAATTTGTTGAATGGGTCGTGTAACTTTGTCGCATTTAAGTTTAGCCAAGTAACGGTTCTACTGGTAACCCAAAATAATACTGGCTAGATATATATTTTAACTTGTGTCAATGTCATTTACTTGTTATTTCTTTTGCTTGTTATAAGAAATAATCTGCAGGGACTCTATTCTTTGCGGATGTGTACCGAAATTAAGTTTGGGTTACAAAAGAGCACATGCGCAGTATTGCTTGCTGATGTTGTTGCTTTGAAACAGTAAAATCTAAAATGTATGGATAACAACAATCATTTTATTTATAATTTAGCATTAGAAATACTACTGGAACTAAAGAGTTTACACATACTGGTGGATTAGCCGAATTACAAAAACTTTTGATAATCACGATTCTAAAATTTTAACGCAGCTGTGGCACAAACCGTACATTAGGTGGTGGTGTAATAAATTTGTTAAGCACTGTATATCACAGAAAACATTAAAGTCTATTCATGGCATATTTTGTCGTACTGATTCGATCAATAGTTCTATTGAGGTTCAATCCACGATGTAAATCTGCAATGGCATAGAAAAATGATCCAGTAGTTCAGTGACTGACATGAGTTATGTGCTGGCCGGTCCAGGCTGAGTGACCGCTTGATAAACCGCCCAATCGTTTAATGGACTGACTGTCACAGCCATTGATCAGTCTCTGAAAGATTTGTTTGCTGTTTTATAGATCACTTGAATATCCAGAGATACAGTACCTTCACTAGTTCTTTCTGGGGCCAGATCTGAATGGGCTCCACCTGCTGCGGGGTCTGAGTTTGGATACCGTAGGTGTTGAGGAAGACTTGTAGTCTGAAACACAAGAGCAAGACAGAAACTATAGAGAAACATTACTGTAATAAATGATGATTATTTCTAAACATTCTAAAGCCAACAGATGTCACAAGTCTTGATAGTATGTCTTTGATGTTTCTTGATTGTATATGATTTCAACTTTTTTATTCTTTTTGTAGGTTTTATATTTCAATACAATCATTATGTGGAAGGCCAACGTTAAAAGTTCATCTTGACCAACTTTTTTTCTAATATTCAATGTAACTGACAACTCTGTCCTTGCTTTAACTATACTGTATTTAAAGCAAAACATTGTTCCAGATTTGCAGGGAAGATTAAGATGAACTCGCTGCTTTGAATGATAGCGCTAAAGATGCTGATGAGTAAAAGTCTTGATTAAGGTTTGTGGTGTAAATGAGGGGAGAGGTGGGTTAAGTGCCGGGGTGAACAATGTTAAATGAACTGCAGAGTGCGACTGGCTGGGACCAGCTGGCCACACGACCTCTTTAACCTCCTACGCACACCAGAAAAGCCTTAAATGAGAGTACTGATAGATGAAGGCTAGAGATCAGCCCAACAATTAGCATGCACACATCAATTAGATCAGGGTAGAGATGGAGATGTGAGAAATGTATTTACCTTTGACTCTCTGCTATCAGCGCCACGTGGATGACCACATCATTCTCAATAGGACCCTGTGGGAAAAAGCAAAGAAGAGCTACTGGAAAACTTGTGGTCTCAATGGAGAAGACTCAAAAGCAAGGGCACAGAGTGGAAAATCCATTGTCTGAGTTCACAAAATGAAGACAGAAAGACTTTAACAATGAAAGTCAGTGGAGTCTGAACATCCGGTAACTAAGAATTGCATTGGGTTGCAGAAGGTAACGGGCAAAACAAACATCTTTGACCACATATACATATCATTTTCTTATTAAAGAGATACTGAAGTTCATCCAAAAATATAAAGATTTATTGCCCACATGTCTTTCAAAACATGCATGTGACTCTTTCTTCTCTGGAACACAAAAGACGACATTCTGAGAAATGTGGTTTTGTGTTGTTTGGTTACCAACGTTCTTCAAAATATCTTCTTTTGTGTTCTGCAGACAAAAATAAGTCATACAGGTTTAAAATGACAAAGGGTGAATAAATAAAAAGGATTTTCATTTTTGGGTGAACAACCCCTTTAAGATCGAAATTAAATACTGTGAATATTGGCTTGATATGATCTATGCAGTCAGGTTTGTGTGTATACATGCTCATAATCATAATAATCATAATATATGACGTTCTGATTAATACTGGAATATTCTGCATGTAAAAACATTCAGTGGAGGGAGATGGTGGATCAGAGGCCCGTTTCTTTATGCTAGCTCATTACAGCTGTTTGAACGGGCTGATGTAGTAATTTCTCTGAGATAATGAGACAGAGACTGCTGAAGGTTTAGGTTGGGTTATATCAATCAGTGGCTAAAGCCCTCTACCTACACACAGAGGACACACAGCACACTCCAACCTCCATTAAACCATCCACAGCCAAAACTCCAGCGCATTTCAATCGGCTTATATGAAAATGCCACACCTGCTGGCTCGAAAACATCAAATGTCAAGAAAGACAAATCTATCAGTCAGAACAGGTAGATAGTAAATGTATGTAATGCAGGCTGTTTGTCTCTGTGTTTTTGTTTGCTTCCCCTGAAACAGCGGAGATAAGTGCTTGGTGCACAGGGCAAATAACAAGCTTTGAGTTAAATGACATATTGGCGCTGCCATTTTGTGGGGGCAGCGTGGTGAGTCATCGCAAGAGTTGATCAACAGAGGCTAGACTGCTATTTTGTCCTGTGAGGACGCTGCTGAGGAGGCCACCATTTTGTTCAGGGGGATGGAAGCAGCTTGAAGTCATGTGGGAGGGTTGTGAATGTCAGGTTTTAACTTAATTTGGGGCAGGTGCACAAGTCTTCAAAAACTCAGACCGTTTGAAAAGCAACACATGAACAGCAGATGGGAGTGATAAAAACCTTAAAGGTTAAGTGTGTCATTTAAGCACCACTAGTGACACCAAAAAGCAGCAAAAACGATCACTATTTCAAAATTGTTTCCCAAACAAGGTCACTGCCCTGCCTTCCACCGCTTTACCGTCGAAACTCTCGCACTGGTTAAGAGAGAAGTTAAAGATGTTTTGGACCTTTCAATCAAACAAAGCAAAGCTGAAGACACAGAGTAATTGTTTACACTGTTCAGGAAATCAACTTATGAAAGACTTGCCTAAACACATAATCATGTCTGCACAGTAAAGCTTTTGTTCCTGTACATATAAATTAAGCTCTATTGTCAGCATAGCCTGTCGTTAATTATAACAAAAAGTGACCTGAACTCAAATTTCACAAAAGAAAACAAATGCATAAGGGGCAACTATTCGTCCTATTTATCTCCATCAAAAGTGCAAACTGTCAAGGCATTTCCTCATTTCCTAAATACCAAATACAGTATTTGAATGCAATATTCTATTAAACATTTTAAAAGGAAAAAATAATGGCTTTGCTACAATGTAAAATAAAAGGTGATGTGAGTAATAGCAGATGGTAAATAAAACCCCGAAAAACAGGTCTGCTAGCTGTACTAGTAGGAGTCTCTCTGCAATCGGCAAACTCCTGCAGTCTCTCCTTCTGTACCTCCTTCTGTACTGAACCAGCACACAATAAACCATCAACAGCTCAATAGGACTGGCGTTGATAAGAAGTGCTCTTCATTAATGTCTGTTATCAATCAGTCAAATGGTTTCTCTATAAAATGCCTCACAGGTCTTATTTGAAGGTGAGCCAAACAGTCAGTATTTACATCTTATAACAAATCTATTTTCCACTGCAACTTGAGTAGCATTAATAATTTAAGACTGCAACAACTGTCAAAAAATAAAAGAATTGAGATGAATTCTCTAGCAATCTTTCTGCAAGTTCTTGCTGGTTCTGTAGGGACCAGCAGAATGGTCCTCTAAATAGTATTGAATGGTAATGCACAAATATGTTCATATAGACGGTTTCACACATCTGCAAAAAAGAGAGTCCCTGCAGATTATTTCTGAAATAGTAAATGACATTAGCTAGCAAACTAAAAGTATGTCTAGCCAGTATTATTTTGGGTTACCAGTAGAACTGTTACTTGACTAAACTTAAATGTGATGAAGTTACACAACCCATTCAACAAATTGTTTATTCAATCAAATTAATATACAATAAAATTCATTTTTTTTTAGGTAATACAATTATTATACAATAACATATTAATATTCATAAATAAAATAGTTATATTATCAGGCAATAACAACAAAAGAGAAAACAGACCGGAACTTAACTTCGGGCCAGGCGTGTGCGTCGGATGAAACGCTCTATACTGCTATACGTGTACAGAGTACTTAAAAATACAATAATACCCCCTTTGTAGCAGTTTAAATCTGATATGGCAATTTGAACAGTTTTCTGAATGCATTTAAATAAAGGCTTTAAATGAAACACAGATGTTGACAGTGCAATATTAAACAGTATCCCGGTTGAGACAGACTATATCCTGCTCCTTGTAAAAACAGCCTGTAAGAGTTTCACAAAGGTGGAAAAGCTAATAGAAAGTACAAGATAGTAAAATGATATTACTATTGAGGCAAATAAAATAAAATAAAATACAATACAGAGGTCAGGCTGTTCAGACCATGTTTTTTGTTATTAATAAACAACAGAGTGCGTTCCATTCATACAGAATATAGCAGCTATGACCCCAGGGGAACGGCAAACTAAACTACACAACACCTTCATCGACACTGGTCATGTGGCATTCTATTCAACCGCACATAAGCCCTTTCCTCCAAATCCACTCTTGTGATAAATCAATGCAAACTTAATCGACTGCCTCTTGCAGATGAATAGAGACATCTGGCAGATGCTGGATAACACATTTTCATTTCAGTTAGCTAGTCAAATGCTCTTCCGCCAAAAGGCGAAACCATTAACTGATATGAACTGCTGCTTTTATAAACATCTCATGCTCCTTTAAGTCTTAACATTTTAAGTTGTTGTGTAGATGCAGTGAGATAGTTCTCAACGTTAAACCCCGGAGCTGGCGAGTTTAGAATCGGTTAGCATTTTAGGTTGATAAAGCACCCAGTCAAGCCGAGAGATGAGGAGAAAAGAGATGATATATACAAAAACACTTTATAAGCAGAATGGAAAAAGTGCTTACTTTTCGACTCCATTCCACATCTTATAATGGAGTGAGGGGGCTCCCTATGCAACAGCTCAAGTCTGACCACAATCACCTTAAAGAAATTGAAAAGGTTGAGGATTGGACTTTGGAGAAGGTGGGAGCGTAATTGTGAACAAAGGCTTGCTGCGAATTCGATACACATCAGCTCTCTCTGGACGGACCGCAGATATATTAGATCTAGCCGGCAATCCTTATGACAAGGAGAAAAAAATCAATTTATATTAAACCGAGGCAGGTGAAAGCCTCTGGAGTTTGGTGGATGTCAGTGGTGTTGTATGTGTGATGTAATTCTCATAAAGATGCAGCGTGTGGAGTGAGAGAAGATAAACAGGCTGATTACTGAGAACTGTAGATCTGCCCTGCAGGAGAGGAGTGTTTCCAGCCAATACCTCTATACAAAATGAGTTTGAGTTATGAGTGAAGTGGACACAGAGCTTCTGTAATCCTGTGTGTGCACTTGACACTTTTGTCATCCACTACACAGATACCTGCAATCATCACTAAAGCACAATAAAAGCCATTCAGTTCAGCGTTTGCCTGTGTCTTACTGCACAAAGTCAAATAACTGCAGCATTTTCACTATTTCAACAAAGACCTTTTGTTTCCTGAACTGACAAATGGACTAAGCCTCTTGGTCTGGGTCTTAAAGGGATAGTTCATCCAAATATAAAAATTCTGTCATCATTACTCACCCTCTTGTCATTTGAGTCACACCAATGTTGGCAACTGAACAATGGCGGTACCCACTCACTTCTATTGTATGGACACAAAACCAGTACAAGTCAATGTGTACCACTGTTGTTCAGTAACCAACATTCTTCAAAGTATCTTCTTTTGTGTTCTGCAGAAGAAAGAAAGTCATACAGGTCTAAAATTACAAGTAAATGTCAGTAAATGATGACAGAATTTTAATTTTTTTGGGTCAACTATCCATTTAACAGCCAATTAGTACAAAGTAACAAAAAAGGTGTGTGTTCAATGCTAAGATAGAACGCGACTGAGTTTTATTATAAAGTCTGGAGGTATCATAACTGACTGAGTGACACATGAGGGATATCTTACTATATTCATCTCCTCTGCTGGCTGCCAGAGATCAACTTCCAATACATCAGTCAGACTTGTGAGAAATGACTTTCAGCGCCATCAACAAATATGTTACTGCAAAGTCATGAGCATGCAATCCGTTCACTGTCTGCTCAAACGCACCACCTCTTTCTTTCTCTGTCTTTAGTATTTTCAACTCGTCATCGCTCTCTCGCTTTCCCTCTTCTGCACTCTGAAGTGCTTTGTTTGTGTCTCTCACTATAGAGGTGGACAACTGGGGTGGTTTTGGAATTCTCAGAGTGTGTGTGAAAGTGTGTGAACGTGTGTAGTGTGACGGCCATTGGAAATTTTCTATTAACCTTTTCAGGGCTCAGTGAACACATGCTCTCTCTCTCTCGCTCTCTCTCTCGCTCCTCACACACACACTTTTAAAGATATATTATTAAGGACCTCTCAGAGACAAAATTATTTTCTACTAAGATATTGTGATATTTATCATACACTGCCCCCCAAAGCTAATCCTCACATGTATCTGACATTATTTATTTATTTATTGTTTGATTTTGCTCATTTCTGAACAAAGTAGCTGCAAAAATGCCTCATCCCCAAACACATGTATGTGAGCAAGAGAAAGATTTCTAAAGCCGTTCGCAGTGTTTAAAAGGCAAGGAGATGTGACTGCTTCCTGCACCTTGGCTGCTCTGCTGAACAATCGCTTCTAAATTTAAACAGAGCTCCATCTGTGCTTTGTTGAAACTGGGAACATCCATCAATCAGGAGAAAAGGCCTGTCTAATCTCTAAGCAAGGACATGGTTCAGCATGAAGATCTGCCCGCACAATGAAAAGAAAGTACGGGAGACTTTAAAGGAACAGAAAGAGCTCACTTGCGTGTTGTTCTAAATCTGATGTAACTTTTATGGAACACACAAAGATCATTTTAAAGAATCTGAAGAAGGTTTCTCAAACGAAGGTTTAGTTTCAAGAGGTTTCAAGAGGAAGTTCCTTGAGAAACTTTGCACAAAAATTGAACAAATTGAACAACACAACTTTCTTTTAAGATATGTTATGGCATTCTTATTCAATCATGTACCGCATGAGTACTTACATAAATGATGCTCAAAGACGGGCAGTAATACATAAACAAACATTAGCTGACACTTCATATGGCTACACAAACACACGTGCACACACACAATATGCGAATAAAAACAGCAGCCAAAGCCACGTGCCCTTCAGTCATTGCACCCTTGATGCAAAACCAAAAAGACAGGCGTGCCACGCTTTATTGCGCAATATGCAGCGCCCCTCTTTAAAGCAGCAGGGCTCCTCCCAGTGTCCCATACAGTGGTGCCACACTCATGAATAATGAACTGCACACCCATTAGACCCTCATGAGGTAGAATTGCACTTAAAACCATATTAGTAAAATGACATCATTTTCTGTCATCATTTACAAACCGAACAATGGTGATACCCATTGACTAGCATCGATCTTGTGTCCGTACAATGAAAGTCAATGAGTACCGCCATGGTTCGGTTACCAACATTCTTGAAAAAACCTTTTTTGGTGTTCTGCAGAAGAAAGAAAGTCACACAGGTTTGAAATGACAAGAGTGAGTAAAAGAATTTTCATTTTTTCATCACTTTAAAAGCCAATATTAGTAGAATGGATGCAAAGATCTTTCAGGTGATATCAAATTAAGCAGAATCATAAATATAACAAACATTTTTATGAGCTGTCAATTTTGCTATTAAGAATTTATGAAGCCATCTTAAATTCACAATATTTCTGTTGTTCCAAAGTTAATTGTTATTACTATTATTTTTTGTTATTATTTTCTTCTTTTTCAAACAACTGATTTTAAATGGTTATCTGCAAACATGTGCATAATCACCTTTAAAGCTTTCATCACCTTTTTGAGCCATTTCAGAGCATACATATGAATATCAAGATATCATGAAAAAGAACATACAGAGCTATATAATTTCAGATCTGTTGCCCAGCCCTAATCTCAGCCCCTCCTTTAATATTCAATGCATGTATGAAACTGTGTACAGTACAACAGAAGCATCACATCTTTGTTCTTATCAGGAATTGACATTCCTAACTCCAACCCCGCCCCATATCCAGTATCTAGCGCTACATTATCTATAATAACTGTTATATTGCTGCATTCACAGTAACAAAACCTGCTTTCCGGCAGGTACAAAAATTCACATGACAACTCAAATCTAACAGACCTGGAGTAAAACTAGAATAAGCATATGCTGTATTAAAGAAACATTGCAAACTGGGACAGAAGAAAGAGATCTGTGGCAGCTACAGAACAGCAGGTGTTTGTGGGTTTCTCTTATCAAGAACACTGTGGTCTTTCTTTGAAAACTAACAGATCTGCAAAGAAAAAAAATCAGCTGTGGGGGGTTTGGACTTGTGTTGATATGGAGATGTAAGGACTTCTGCTAATCCCCTCTGCAAATAATAAATGTGGCTTTGAGACAGATTAAAAGAAAACGCAGGCCTTCCGTTCATTTTAGCATCCATGGAGTTGACTGAAGAGAGTTGCACAACGCAGCTTACCAGATTGGAGTATCGCATGCTGACGTTCCTCTGATCCTGCCGTGGCACATAGCGATGGATGGGATCGATGTCTTTTGGGCTGATCAAATCGTCCACTGAACACGGCAAACACAGAACAGGGTTATAGGACAGTCTGTTCAGCAGTTCATGAAGAGTCTGCAAGAAAACTCTTTAAAATGTGCAGCAGAACCTGTTCATTTTCAACCAGCATTTTTCTTTAAAGCTGTATGATTGAAAAACAAGCCCTTTCCACAGAATACTAATGTCTGACAGTCTGGCTTTTACCGCAGTGTAGGCTGCCCACAATATTAATCAATGTGGATGTGCGGAGGTGGGACTTGTTAAAAGGGAGGGTTCACAGAGCGAAATTTAAATTGTCAGTTGCTTTCAACTACAGTACAATGCTGGGCCAAAGATGGACCTCAGAACTCTAGGTGAACGTCAATGAAGGGTTGATAAAATAGGGGTTTACAGTTCTTTAAAAGTCTTAACTAAATAGTGAAATGCATAAAAGGTATTCTTAAGGATATTTTTCCAGTAGCAACTATGCTTGTGATGTGACATGGGTGGGGTCAGAGTTGAATTGAAAATGTTTTTTAGAGGTCAACAATCTTTTAAACCTTTCAAACAGACGAAACAAGGTGGGGAAATGGTGAGAGAATTACTCAACATTGCAAACAAGCACTGCAATTCATTACACATATTTCAGCTTGACCTCTTTTAATTAATAATTTGGCTATATAAACCACCTTAATGACTGCATTCAAAGGGATTCCAGTGGTTAATACAAAGTGCTCTCTTTGCTTCGAGTGGGCTGAAGGAATGCGATCAAAAAGTCACTATATGAATAAATAAAAGAACATCTATGCAAACTTTTAGTGTGTGTCTGTGTAATTTGAATCAGCCCTGACCCCTGAGCTAAGCAGGCGTGCATGGAGATGGATCGGATACTCACCCAGCAGCTTAGCGATGTTATAGAGAGCCTGTCCCCAGAGGAACAGCATGCCATCACGGCCTGAGTTGCTGGGAAAACGCTTCTGGCTTCCTTGCTTTTTCTGTTCGGACTCAACAAAGTCGGCCGGAACGTAATAGTATTTGGGGATAACAGCGTGGCCTGTGGATGATCAAATTAGATACAATTTGATGGCATCTTGTGTATGTGTTTGAAATGGTTTTGTGGTGTCACTATAAAATCACTATTGTTAAGTGGAAACATAAGCAAACAGAATGAAAAAGCATTATATATCCCAAGATCAAAGAAATCTCCAAACTGTTTTCTAATTCATAAGGCAGAGGAGAGGCATCATATGTTTTTCTGAGGCTCACAGCAAGCATGTGAAATCAGATGAACTGGTTAACTTGGTTATTGTGTTTGTACTTCTGAAGAGTGGCAAACTCAAGGACTGTCAGACAGCGTGAGAGCTGTTTTTGTCTGTGTGCGGGGAACAGACGTCTTCTGGTCTGTTTAAATAATGAGCATCGCTGCTGTTGTGCACTTGAGTGAGACCCGTCTGAGGAAATCACACGCAGTGAGGGGAAGATGAATATGGAAGGGCCACTTTAATAAAGAGTAATGGGAAAATAACAGTCATTGGCAGCGGCTGGAGGATACTGGCTGATATACAGGGTCCATCACAACATGAAAAGCTCTGACAGTCCAAAAAGATGCTGTTGCAAGTGTGTGTGTCCACATCTTACCCTCAAAGGACTGGAAAATGACAGGTTCTAGCAGTTCCTGGTACTCCTTGACTTGAGCATGATTTCCTCTAAACACACCTGAATAAAAGATGCACAGAAGGGAAGTTACAGAAAGCTACATTGCGACTACAGTACATGCATCATATAAAAGAAGCTACAGTAAATATCCTTAAATAATCTTACCGTCAATCATCATATAGATGAAAAAAATAGGAAACTCGCATTCGATCCCGTCAAAGAGCTGAAAAGATTGTAGGATAGGGAATTAGAGTGTATACATTAGAAGCAGTTACATAAACACATACATGTATTTGAAGAACATGCGATTTAAGAACATGACTGTTGTTGGTAAGTGATATGCAGTCACCACCAATGTTCCAGCTGACAAATCTTCAAGTAAGGGACTGTGGATAAGCATATATTAATATAAATAAAAAAAAGTGTTACTGTATTTCTACAGGCAACCTGTAAACTATAGAATGAACTTTAAATATATGCCAGGTTTCCCGGACAGGGATTAAATTAAACCAAGACTAGGCCTTAAATTAGTTTGAACAAACATTCCTTATAAAAAAAACATTACTTGTGTGCATTTTGAGACAAAACAATAGCACTGATGTATTTAAAGATATTTCAGTGCAATCTGTTTTCAGATTAGACAGCTATAACATTTATTTTAGTCTAGGACTAGTTTTAAGCCCTGTATGGAAAACCACCTCATAGTTAATTATAAATAAAAATACATATAAAACTGATAAAGATAAATATACAGAGTATAACACTCCTGTCTGTTCCCCTGCCTGTTTCCTGAAACTTCCCCCTGGACTACACCTCCCAGCATTCCATCACGCTCCCTCACCTGTCCCTCGTTTGTTTCTCCACACCTGTCAGCGATCCGCTTATCACCCGGACTCCTTATATACTCTTGCTGCGTCCCAATTCGCCTACTTATACTATGCACTAAAAGTATGTACTGTTTTTGTTATGGAAAAGTATATACATTTTAGTGTGTAGCAAAACAATATGCACGCACTGGGACATACGAACAGGAAACAGAAGTGGCCGTCGTTGCCTAGACAACATTGTGGCCACAACAACTGTCACACACATCAAAATAAATGTCTTCTTTACATTTATTTATTCATTCATTGTTTCATATGTAATGTTAACTCTATAGTTAAATATATTAATTTAGTGATGCATAAGTTATTAAATTTTTTCTAAACTCCGCCTACTCGTGGTGAGTTGTGGGTAGTATCAGCCGTTAGAGTGTGCATCGTTTTGCACTTCGAATTTCTACCGGAAGTAGTAGATCATCCGGAAATCTTTGGAATACTATTTCAACATACTATGATTTGGGACATACTAAATCTATTTTGGAATACTATTTAGGACGGATAGTATGCGAATTGGGACGCAGCATCTGTGTTCCCCTGCATTCTTTGTCGTGTATTGTAGTGTAATGCCTGTGTTTAGAGTCGCTCCTTGTTTTCATTCCTGTCATTAAATATTGGGTTAGTAACTTTGTTTGGCTCTGTGACTCTCCATTACACAGAGGACCCTTTCAGAGCATTTTATTCAGCTAGAACGTTAAAAGTCAGAATTTGTCCCGTGGTGTATGTAGATAGAAATTACTCATTCTGAGGTAATAAAAACATAACCCTTCATTATGTAAAGTCTTTATACACCTCTAAAGACATAGTTATGTATATTATATTGCATTTCTGTCAATAGATCCTCCTAAATATTACACACAGCACTTATAAATAGGTCTTGTTCAAACCACTTGTCCTAACTGGGCCATTAAAATCCATGGAAGAATTCTGTATAAAACTGGTTCTGTGCATACTACAGTTTGAGAGCCATTGGTTTACTGTATGAAGGTAAAAAACGATCTGTGTGAATTCTATTATAGGAGCTAGATTGAAGTCTGTGAAAACTACATTTTGAAAAGATTAGTAAATCACGAGTTTCGCATAACCCCCAATTTGACTAAGTTATCCATTACCCGCAGCCAAATGCACAAACAAAGAATGGAAGGCCTTCAATCCATTGAGAGGAAATGCCAGACAACCTCTGTTTTCCATTTACGACAGTTCAGGAAAACAGAAAACAATTATGTTGAAATAAAGTATCAGTATAGCAGCCAAGCAGAAACTCCATTAAAAAGCCATAGTGCTCTGTCTCCCTTTCCCCGGAGCTGGGTCATGAATCACTTGGGTTTGAAATTAAAATCAACTGAGATGTAGAGATGGCTTGTGAGTGTGAAAAAGCAATGATTAATTCAAATTATGTGACTGCAGCTCGATTCATCGCATTCATTTGAAACGTAAAACGACGCGACGTTTACAGTAAGTGCCTACTGACGCCCTGTGAAAACATTGAAAGCATTTTATCATGAGCAGATATCTAAAATTAAGGCTACACGTGTGGGCAGAATGTGTGCTAAGGGTGTAATCCATCAGAAGCATTTGTATTAATAATATCCCACCAAACAAGTATGGATTAGCACACATAATTTTGTGTGGGCCTATTCATGCCTGTGTTACTTTTTAAAGTTGTTTTATAAAACGCAATCACAACGCATTTAGCAACCCACTATTCAAGTTCTGTAAGTCTATAAGCTTACGCAGCCATTCACGATATTCTCAGTATTCAGAACATGAAACATTCTTAATACAATTCTACGATCCTCTTTTCATTGCTGCCAATTATACGACAACCTGAATTCAAATGATCTGTCTTTAGAAACAGAAATCCTGTGAGCTGCTTAAGAGCTACAAAACATAAACCGCACTTTGATGCTGATGGGGAACAGAATGTCTCTCAACCTTTCCCAAATGTAATTAAGACTTCTCTATCTCCGCTGGCAATCTCAGCAGACAATCACTGTGGCATTAGGAGATAAGAGCGAGAGATTAGAATGTAATGAAATAAAGGCTGTTAATTGGACTGGTCTCGCATCATTGGCATATCACACGTAAGATGTTTCAGGACGAAAAGGGAGCTACTTGGAGCCATCTTTTCAAACTTATGAGAAAATAACTAAATCAATCCACTCTCTAACTAAAGGGACCTAACCAAAATCGAATTTGATTCAAAGGGCCATTTTTCATGACTATAAGTGGTCTTAAATTCTTAACACTGATTAGGCAGACAGGCTTACATTAAATCCAGTGTTAAAACTGACAACATTTAATTTTATACCCACCCGAAGGAACGCAGCAAGAGTGATAAAGATGGGGCTGAGGGTTTTATAAGGTAGACATATCAAATAAATGTTTGAGGTACTCACAATTTCCAAACAAAACAGAAGCCAGTCTGTGGGTCTTTAGCTTAACTTACCACAATTACTTTAAGATAAAGTTGTATTTGCAGCCGGTTGTTATTGCAAGAATAAGCGCTGACAGTAAAGCAGGGGGTCTTTTATCACACTGAAGGGGCTTATTCTGTAATAACAGAATAAGCCGGCTGTCTGTCCATTATCCCGCTTATTACACGGCTACACGGATTTGAAATATTTATTAGTTCATTTTTACCTAACGCAGACCTTCCGAGGGGAAAACCTGTTTAATTTCGGTTTTAAGGTAAGGCACAACGCTTAAATGCCAGGAACAGGCAATTTGTTTAATCATTCGTAAGTATAATGTCATATGACATCTGAAAGCTGAATAAATAAGCTTTCTCTTGATATACGGTTTGTTAGGATGGGACGATATTTGGCCGAGATACAACTATTTAAAAATCTGGAATATTGACCAAATGAAGTCCTTAGCAAAGCATACTACTCACAAAAATAACGCTTTTATAAATTTACGGTAGAAAATTTACAAAATATCTTTATGGAACATGATCTTTACATAATATCCTAATGATTTTTGACGTCGATGAAAAATCGATAATTTTAACCCATATAATGTATTTTTAAATGTATTACTAAAAATGTTCCCATGCTACGTAAGACTGGTTTTGTGATCCAGGGTCACATATATGTTTTTAAAAGGCATATTCATGTTTAATTTTTGTGTAATATTAAACTGTGCCTGTCAAAATGATTTTCAGCATCCGGGTTTTGAGTGGTGGTTATCTGGGAATATCATACCTTGGAATGTAGAGATTGGCCAATCAAAATCAAGTATTCCAGAGCGCTGTGTAATACATTAGTTAATGCATCGAGGCTTACTTGAATAATGTTAACAACACAAAGGGATTAATGCGATGATGTAATGTTATTGTGTTATATAAATAAAGAAAGGGGCTTGTTTGCATATACATGAGTAAACATAACACTCTTACAAAAAACTGTGGTGGTACTATGGTATAGTGACGATAATAGATGTTCATATTTACTTCATGTACTATATTCTTAATTTTTACAATAATTACATTTACATTTACATTTATTTACTTTTATCCAAAGCGACTTACAATTGAGGAAAAGCAAGCGATTCGTCTAAGCAAGCAATATTCACAAGAAGTGCTAGTATAATAATGCAATCATAATAATTGTATTTTGACTGCAAAATTGTTTTCAAACTTTTAATGATACGTCCTCGTTTTTAAGGCCATGAAAAACAGTCAAGTAATCTTAAACTTGATCAGGCGTGTATTTACAGCTCATGTAAGTATTTGTCTCCTCTTTCTTTTTCCTGTTATATGTGGGCTTGTGTACCGTGGGAGGTCAGCTCCTGCAGCTGATGTGATGATATGCTGTGGGTTAAATATCCCCCTTTCAGATTTCAGAATCAGACGCATGTTCCCAGGCTAATTCTGGAGTTAATATCCTCTCAGTTCAACCCAATCAAATGGGATTTACTTTACCCACAGCCCTCGCATTCTCCTGAGACACAGAGAAGTAAATCTGCACCAGATTAAAAGATGCATATAAAGAGTGCCATTTATTAATCTGTTGCTAACCTACATAGCAAAATCCGTTACTCAAATGATAGGGCTAAACCTGAGGCTAGAGATAACTTATCCCAAATAAACATGTCCGATGAAAGCTCTATTCATTTTACCCTTCATTCTATTCTTCCACCATACTAACCTTCATCTCTGCAGGTTTGTAGTGCCTGCGGTTTTTGTCCTCATTGGCTGTTCTGTAGCCATCCCGTAAGAAGCGCTTGAAGCCGTACTTGCCCTTCAGCTTGCGGACTATCTTGTCCAGAGTCTGGGAATACAGTGCATCATCATCCACGGCGAAAGCTGGGTAGCTGATACAGGGCAGGAGGGCAGAATCCGTGTTCTACGTGACAAAACAGTGCAACAGTGCTAGCGTTAGCAACACACACCGAGTGACTCACTGTTCCCCTATTGAACTCGCCTTCCATCAAGAAACATGGAGGGAACAGGGGTTAAGTGACCACGTTCTTTCTGAGAATGGTCTATTTTTCTACATTAGCCTCTAAAGCATTAATAGCACATTAGGCGGAGACATCAAGAGGCTTTAATACATGAGATTCATAAGCCTGTACACTTCAAGCCGTGAAATCAAACAGCCTCACCTCCTCACTCAACTTACAAAGGAGGAACGTTTCTGTATAATGCACTCCTTTAATTCGGTCTAATTAAAGTCATTTACCTGCTCTTTGGCTAAAATCACTTCGTTCTCCATTTGAATTACCACAAAGAATGAGGCCTGTGCATCGCTAATGCACATGGCAAAGGACAGAGGGGACACTCTGCGGGTTGATGGATGCAGCATGTGTGCTGTTATAGCTTTTCTTTCAAATGCCATTAAAGGGGTTATATCACGAAACATTTTATTTTACGCATGGGTAAATGTCCTACGAAAATGTATTACATATACTAGTTTCAGTAATAATGAAAAGTAATTAATTACAAAAACACTTTTTTGGATATCCTTGGATTTCTGATGTCATAGCAACATAGTCTATTTGTGGTAAAGCATGAAATGTCACTTTCTCAGTTTAAGAAACCCTTATTACCATTATATGTGGAGGAAAATATGAACATTATATTGGGGGAAAATATAAAAACACTGACATGACCCATTTAATAAGGATCAGCGTTTTGTTTATACACAGTTGGCAACAAAACTCACGTGGGAGCGAGACTCTCTTGGCAGAAGAGAGCACAGAGTCTGTCTGTTTCTGTTATGAGCATCCAGATCCACAAAAATGACTGACCAGGAGCATCCCTGCAGGGCAGAGGTAAACAAACTTCATAAATCAAACATTATATTTGTCATGTTGCCACCACATGTCTTGATGGGTGGAATTCAGCCATTCCTGTTACAGGTGATAATGAGGTTGAAGGTATTTTCACAAAGTCGGTGAGATAATGGATTTGCTTTGACCTTTAGATTTCTAAACTGGACCATAAAATCTTGAAGTTAGTCATGCTTCAAGCGTTACAAAATAAAATCAGCCCTCTTTTGCACAAAAACATAAGACGATGCTCTAAAAATCATCACATTTTTATGACCTCTGGGCCTGTGTGTGTGTGTGTGTGTGTGTGTGTGTGTTCACACAAATCTCAAGGTCCACCGACCTCCTCATGCTCAAAGGGGATTCACAATTTACTATCCTCAGCAGCACTAGTCCTAACAAACAAAACAACAACAACAATCACACAAACTATTTCCTCTTTCTGTCATACACATTGACTGAATATCTAGATTGAACATTTCCTAAAAATCAAAAACAATGAACGACAGCTATGACAAAAACAGCTTTCTGTAACAGCACAATGTAGCACCTGACACCTCAGTCTTTCAAAAGCATGGAAGAAGGTTTTCACACTTGCTCCGTGTTATAAAACAATTGCAACATTTTCTGTGGCCATCCGATCAGAGCAAGCCATTGCTCCATTTAAACTGAGAGCACATTTTTCTATTTCGCTTCGACTAAAGGCCGATTATCCAGTGAGCTCTATTTTGTGGCACATTTATCTAAAACATTTACATTTACATTTACATTTACGCTTGGCAGACGCTTTATCCAAAGCGACTTACATTACATTGTACTATACATTTGTACATTTTGTATAGTAAGCAAGTGTTAGTGCCTTGCTCAAGGGCACCTCAGCCGTTGACCTGAGAATCGCAGCAACCTTCTGGTCATGAGTCCAACTCTCTAACCACTGGAACGACTGCCACATTTAACTTGAATCTAGTGACGATCACAAAGAAGCTAAATGCAATAGGACATGCAGACATGTGCTATCATTAACCGACTGAGATGAGATGAATTAAGCTGACTGTAAAGACACTTTACTTCTCTAAACTATGTAAATCTAAGCATATGTACCTCAATTTGGTACATATACACAAAACTAAATTCAAATGTGATCGTTTAACATTTAATATTAAATGACATGGCCATTAGTAATAAGTTACTTCTGCTTTTGTTGCTATAGAACATTATGGCAAAATGCATACAACACTGGTCCAGAAGCCCGGTTACAGTTTTTAATAATAAATAAATATTTAAATAAATACAACAAACAAAACCGCTATGGAAATCGTAAGCCTGCTGGTTCAGAAGAACTTCCCGTTTCCACAAACATTTGAACAAAACAACATAACAACAGTTAAACAAATATCTTTAACACGTTTGGCATTTCTTTATTTGTACAGTACAGTGTGAGAGAGGACAGAAGGCGAAGTGGGCGAGAGAAGGGGGTGGGGTCGGAAAAGTACCACGAACCAGGAATCGAACTCGGGTCGCCCGGAGCACAACCGCGCCATGTGTCGAAGCACTGCCCACGAGGCGATCAGCTCCGATATATCTTTAATCAATGTAAGATATGATAAAAAAAAAAAAAAAAATGAATCAAGAAGTGCCTTTGAACCAGTGTTTACATCTTGCGAAGTAGTCAACAATTGAATCAAAATGTTATGTGAACATCATATTATATATCATATTATTATTTCACATAATATAAAATGCTCCTGGAAAGTGCTTATTGTTTACATCTTGCAAAATGGTCTACAACAGCTTCTACGTAAGGGATAGTTTCAAGATAATACTTCTGCTTTATTTAAAACTTTGTAAACTGAACAATCGTAACATATAGTGGTGAAGATCCACCTGCTTTGTTCCAAAGTGGTCTGACAGCTCGCGTTAAAGAGAAAAACATGAAAGCGCGCCATCTACGGTCCACGCTGAGAGTTAGTTGAGGAAATGGAGCATGAGAGGCATCATTAATATCATAACCCATGTGATGACACAGCACGCCTTCCATCCGACTGAGAGACACATGGCAGAGGCAGCCATTTGAGTCCTCCATTAATTCATACCAACACTATCTACTGGAATTACTTCCATAAAGTCATTTCATACACCGCATCTCGTTTCCTGCTAATGATAAAACAAAGAGAGCCACATTAGAGAGTAAGTGACAAACTTAGAAAAGGTCAGAAGATAACAAAACTGTGATGTGACGGTACAAATCACCACAGCGTTCCTCCATTTTGCTAAACAACTAAGAAAGAACCAAGGTGACCAATGCATTTAAGAGCCTTGTTTGGGTAAATTGGGTCTTGGGGGGGGTTACTTCTTCCAAACGGATGCGCTTAGAGAATGTTATCACTTTTCCAGTCCATTACCAAATATAATGGATGTGGCCCACTGCCATCTTGACTTCCCTCAACAGCAAAACAAATTAATCCCACTAATGACTGTTCCAAAAGAAAAGAGCTGCAAAATCTGATAAAAAGATGATGTGTCCACCGTCCATCAAAGTTGGAAATCTGACAAAATGGGTCGTTCAAATACAATCTAACCCAATAATCTTGATCACTTTGTTTTTGCTCCCGCTTGCCATTAACAAATTTATGCAAGGAATTAGATCCATTTGCAAGAGAACACACTTTCTACTCCAGACTCCAGTAGTTATTACAAAGATAAAGAGAGCTATTAGAACATTGTGTGCCCTGGGTGTACTGAACTACTAATAATCTTCATTTTTGGACATTACACAGTTCCTCAAAAGGCATCAAATATAAAGAGATCGTGATCAGTAATTAAAGGGGCAGTTCACAAAAAAATTCTGTCTTCTTTTTACTCACCCTCAAGTTGTTTTAAATCTGTATAAAACAGTTCTTGACCACCATTGACTACCATAGTAGGAAAAAATGCTTTATAAATGACTTTGTTCTGTTGATCATTGTAATTCTTCCTACTATGGTAGTCAATGGTGGCCAAAAACTGTTTGGGTACAAGCATTCATCCAAATATCTTTCTCTGTGTTCATCAGAACAAAAAAATGTA
The DNA here is from genome assembly GCA_026939265.1 of Oreonectes daqikongensis. Taxonomy (NCBI): domain Eukaryota; kingdom Metazoa; phylum Chordata; class Actinopteri; order Cypriniformes; family Nemacheilidae; genus Oreonectes; species Oreonectes daqikongensis. The sequence continues at coordinate 2,404,079 of JAOTQM010000343.1, read as the reverse complement.
TACAAAACTTGAGGGTGAGTAAATGATAACAGAATCTTTAGTTAGCGGAAAAAGTCCCTTTAAGAGGCTTATTATCAAATATATGATGAGAATATGAGGAGTACCTGATTTCCAAACAAGTTGAATCCATTGATGGCTTCCAAAGCTGCTTTAGCCAACCCCACTGAGCTACAAGAGAACAGATCAGATTTTAAGAGAAGTGAATATTGAACTTGCTATTGGAGAACTTTTTCGGCAACGTACAGAGCTCTCATTAAATAAGTTATTTTCCAAGTGCCAATACCGAGAGCTGTTTTCATACATGAAAGACTCCTTTGAGGTTAAACAAAGCTAATAATTTCTGTCATTTTTGCTTCTTTAGCCAGTCACTCTTGTGAAGAATACGATTAAAGTACTCGATTAGAGCAAGGTGCGCTGAGCAATAAAAATGTGCCCAATTGCTCTCAGTGAGGAAAAATCAATAGTGAAAATGCAGAAAACGAGCAAACTAAAAGGCAATTGGGTAATTCGAAATTGAAAAGAACATGGTAGAATCAAACCATCAGCTATGATCACAATCCAGCAACATAAGATTTTTGAGGCACTATTGATTTTCTGCCTGGATAGACAGCAAACCTGCCCAGCGCAAGACATAATAGTAAAAGCTGACAATGTTGTTGACAAGGCATGTTGCTTTTAGATTGAGGCAGGTCAATTTGAAACTGCAAAAATGGACGATGGATAAAGAATATTGGGGGAAATATCTGATAAATCATGTTACAATGAAGTATATTAAACACTCTGCTGGTGAAGACCGGGAGGCTGACATCCTGCTTTTTAATAACATCTAGTATTCCAACATTTAAAGTTCCTGAAAAAGAAAAGCTTTTAATAAGGAAAGCCTAAATGGTCATGAAATTCTGACAGGCTTCTGATGTTCTGTGACTTTCCTCAAAATCTGGCACAAGTTCAGCAGAATCGAAAAGTGATGACTCTCAAAGAGTAAAATGACTTCTATTTTCTTTGTGCTGCTCCAGAGTACACTTGATTTAAACCTCATGCAGCAAACATTCATCACACATTTTGCTCTGAGACTGCACGCAGCCCCCGTTCGGAGCACAACAGGGAAATGCTTTCCTCTGTATTTTTTACACTATATACACACACAAACAACAGACTCAAACATTTACATGAAGCACATCAACTGGAATAAATGTACTGCTTATTAAATGCAACACTGATAAATGTTAGGTTTGTGCAAACCGTTTTAAGAAAGTGAAAAATATTGGTTTGGGGTATAATAGGTGTAATTTGGAGGCAATTATATTTATTTACTTTAATCAATGTAATCATATACTAGTAATGAATTCCTCTTTTAAAAGTAAATTCTGGTCTGAATTAACAATATTACACCAAATTCACAAAGTTCCTGCCTGCATGAATGTATAACAGCATCTTCTGTGGCAGCAAAAATATGGGTCCAGTGAGTGGTAGACATAACCAAAAACATGTCTCTGAGGTTTAAAGTTTATTAAATGTGTTTTTCTACCTCTGTATTATATTTCAAGATTTGCATTTTCTGTTTGCTTTCTTTTAACAAACAGTCTGATGTCAGCTCTGTAAAAAATGTTATTCCCAGAATGTCTCACAATACTCACTAAATGTATTGTCATAAAATTATTAAAGATCTTGGATTCTTTTTCCAAAATGTTACACATTATTTTATGCAGTTAAAGCAAAGTGCACAAGTCAATAGTCTAATTGGCCCTCAGTATGGATGTTGTGCTTGGCAAAGATAAGGAACCAGTGATGGAGAGAATTATTATTGAGCTTGGTTAAAAGGGAGAGGCAAAGTAAGCGTTTGAGTCACTGTCTATTGACTCGCTCTTCTAAAAAGGATATTGTCTGTGCCAATCCACAGTCTGTACTGTCTGCACAGCACTATGAATAACTTCTGCAATGGACAGATAGAAGCTTCCCTATGTATGTCCCCTCAGTTAGAGTTTATTCACTTATAAGCTAAACCAGTGGAGGTGAAATGACGTGGCACCTTTACTGGAAGGACACTAGGGTCATGCTCTTTACTACAGTCTCCTAAACATGAGCTGAGGGGTCACATCTCTCTATGTGCTGGGTTTCAAGTATAGTGGAGACTATAAATCTCAATAACCATAGTTTGGTTTCCAATTTCAGTTTTATAATTTAAATTAGTACAAAAGGTCGAGGGGAATTTAATTGACCATTTCATTTATTTTTGCAATACTGGTCAAGATGTTAAAGATGATGTGTGTAATATTTAGGAGGATCTATTAAAGAAATATAATATAATATACATAACTATGTTTTCAGAGGTGTATAAAGACTTTACATAATGAACCGTTATGTTTTTATTATCATGGAATGAGCTATTTCTGTCTACATACACCGCAGGTCCCTTCACATGGAATTTACCAAGTTATTTCTACAGTAGTCCTAAATGGACAAACTGTTCTACAGAGTGTGTGTCGTAAATACGTTATCTCCTTCAGCAAAAAAGCGGAAATGTGACAACATCTTTGTCCTGCTTCAGCAACCATAGTGCTTTAAAAGGGAGGGGTGAGCGGTGTAGTGAGCCGTTGGTTGCAGTTCACAACATCACCACTAGGGAAATTCTCCACATCGCTTGTTTAAAGCAAAGTTAAGGTGCATGTATATACAAAAATGCCCTTTAAAGTACACTTGTAAAAATATGACAACTAGCCCTGGTGTTCTCTACTGTATATGCAGAAACACAAAACAGTACATCAACAAGTGCATCACTGTTGTAAACTCTTAAGCATGACCCACAGCACAGCAGATCCATTTTCTTTTTGCTTTGGTGGCTTAATGTGCATATTATTCCCCTCATTTCCACACAGAGTTCTAGAGGAAAAACACCTTGCAACATCATGTAAACTTGGTTATGGTCAATTTACCACTAATGCAAATTTCTAACAAAGTCACGGATAGTAGACGGCAATTATTTTTAATATTCATTATACTACCAACTTGACTTACATCATTTTATTTACTCACCAAATCCTATTTTCACCTACATTTGCTGCCCACTGAGTGTCAACTACATACTACATAATAATATTGTGTTGCTGTAGCTCAACTGGTGAAGCATTATGTTGCAAATGTTGTAGTTTCGAATCCCAGAAAACATCCATACTGATGAATTGTATAGCTTAAATTCACTGTAAGTCGCTGGGAGTGTCTGCCAAATGTATAATGGCACTGTAATATAATATTCCTCCACTTTCATTACAATATAGATATAGAAAAACTAAATCTATTATGATTGATCTTTTGGTAACTCCATTTAATGACTGAATGATTTATAGAAAAGGAACAGGACGTGATGTCACTCACCTGGAATGGAGTTCTGTGCTACCATTGTTATATTTGCTTCCCCGCTCCCACATGCCAAAGTCTGGCACACGATACGCTCTCTCCACACAGAACACGAGGTTCTGGATGAACGATACCTAAAATACAAACATGGCAAAGAAATGCATCACACTTTCCACCCAGATCTCAATCTCTTCTGCTTGCTGTGCAGACATCGGCGTACCTCAACTAAAGCAGATTTACTTTGAAAAGTAGGTTTGCTCTAAAAGTTTTTCTAGGCCATGAGTGATTTACATACTGATTTTGTATTCGTCAATACATGAGCATTTCTGAGTGATACCGTTCTTATATTCTGATTCTTTACAACAGAATTTAATTTGAATAATGATTTACTAAAGTATATGGCAACAAAAGCAATCCATCATTTCTGTGGGTGGTGCTGGTAATGTCATAAGCCCCTCACAACTTTGAGAATATCCTCCCATCCCCATTGTGGAATGAGGACACAGAAAAAAAAATCTAAATGAGAGAAAGAATGATGACTTTATGGCACATAAATGAGGAAATGTTCAAACACCCGGGGAGACTGGACTGACAGTGCTTTTAATTTAACATGAAGAGAACTGAGGGCCCCTAAAGCATGTTAAAATGGGCCAGTAAGGAAAGTAGGAAAAAGACAAAATGCAGTGGGGAAAACTGGAGGAGAGAAGGATGGCTTGAGTATTTTTTAGGCCCGGAATAAAATGATTAATGTGACGAGCTTTATAGTATCTTAATGAATGCCGCTGGCCCGGGGTGGCACTATTTTCTTTTCTGTTCTTTTGCTAAGCTTCAGCGAGTGAGGGCAAAGCAGAAGAGCTACTATTCTTCTCTGTGGATAAAGATGGATTGTCACAGCTGCTTGTGTTTGCTGGATAAGGCGTTTTAGTTCATCATTTTACAGTGACTGCTGGAGCGGCCCGCCGTCTGTATCTCGGTGACAAAGTCTTTCTAATTATAGATTTTAACAATGACATTTCTTAATGGGTAAATGGCTCGTACGGCAAATATACCTCATGAGTTTTGAAAAAACTTCAGATTGTACACATACAACTGCTAAATTGTATATATACAGTACATCGCTTTTACCATAAAATCATTTAATTAATTTGTTTATTTAATGTTCATGGCTAAAAAACTGTAAAATTACAAATTAGGGTCTTAAACTGTATTCAGATATATCCCAAATAGACGGTTTCAAAGCAACAACATAAACAAACGTTACTGCGCATGCATGGTTTTGTTGCCCAAACTTAACTTCCGGTACACATCCGCAAAGAATAGAGTCCCTGTAGACTATTTCTAATAACAAGCAAAAGAAATAAGTAAATTACAAAAAATATTATAACATGAAATATTAATAGTAATATAGTCACATAAATCAAATCAAATAAATAGTTATATTATTCAGCATTAGCTAGAGGGAGCAACAAACACAGACGGGAAGTAAACTTCGGACCAGTCGTGCACGACCAATGAAACCGTCTATACCGCTAAACAGGTAGTAAACCTCTCATAAAACACAATTAATAAAACAGGTCATTACACTTACTTTGGCATCCTGGTGTGAATACGCATTTTCTAAATGTTAAGTATCTCCTTGCAATGACAATTTGTTAAAGAACAAAAATATTACTTCATATGTTCAGACTTTAGACCCATTTGTGAAAAGTATCAAAAACCTTTGCAGATGACGTCTAATACGCTGATCAGGCAAAAGCATACACTGCAGAAACCATAAACTGCAAATGATGGGTAAGATTAACATTAAACTGGCAATTTCTCCCCTATTTGTTCTGCTGTTCATTAATAAATGGATGTAATGGCCCACTTATTTCATATTTTATTTTTTTAATTGCATTACACAGCCGACTAGACACTGTTTAGACACGTCAATAAAGCCTCTTTTGAAAAAAGCTAAATCCCCCATAAAATGCTATGACAATTTGTTAAGCTTTGAATGTAAGGCTAAGCTACTGTATTAAGGTGATTCTGCCTGTCACGTAAACAAAGTAACTGTAAACTGTAATTGCCTAAAAATGCAACATTTAAGAGAAGTGTTTTTTAAAGATAAGCCCAAGGTGGCTGAATAAATGAAAGTTGCAGTTGTTCAACAAACAGTGATTTAACAGCAGAGTGTTAAGTAAATCCCCCTGCGTGAGCACGGCGAGAATAAAAGATTCAATTAATAAAGTCGGCACACCCAAAAGAGGCAGTTATTAAATAAAAGAAAGTGTTTAAACAACTACAGTATTACACCAACTGTTACCATATCTCCCCCTCTCCGTCTTTACGGTAGATTTCAGCTTAGTCAGTGTCAGGTTTGAGGCTGCAATAATATCGCCCAAACTTGGGACATGAGCTGTTGTGTAAGTGATCTCTCATCTCTTTGGTACAAAAGCAGAAGTTGGCATGGTGCTTTTTGCCCTGAACTATTTCAACTCGGCTTTACTTCTCTAGTAACATTCATAACAGCCAAATTCCTCAACATAGTGGTGAGCAAAATAGAGATCAAGCCTCTTACAGAAAGAGAGAGAATCCAGTGCATGAGGAAAATATTTGGGTGAATCTGCTTCATATAGTTTTCCTGTTTTGTGCAGGTCTGAAAAACCCTAATAATAGGTAGATACCATATCTCCAACAACACTTCCATACACTAAGTAGTTCATGTAGTTCAGCCGTACCTCATCTGTATTGTAGATGATTTGAAGGCCAGAACAAATCATTTCAACCAGGTACAGTAAAAACAGAGACAAGGCATCAATCTGTGCGAAAAGAGGAGGAAAGAAATACGAAGAAATTTAGCTGTTAGTTTACAATCAGCAACCAACTTGTAACCTGCATATGTATTAAGTAATTGAAAAACTATGTTTTTTGAACGTATTTTTACTACGTACAGGATGCGAAATACAGCAGTCTTACCTGTAGATGAGTGTATTCTTTATAGGGATAAACTTCATCACCAGTATGCACATGAAATATTGAGTGGAGGCACGTGATGGACTCGGATCCTGCTTGAAGTTCTCCACCTGTGAGAAAATGAGAGAGAGTGAGAGTGAGAGAGAGTGAGAGTGAGAGTGAGAGTGAGAGTGAGAGTGAGAGAGAGAGAGAGAGAGAGAGAGAGAGAGAGAGAGAGAGAGAGAGAGAGAGAGAGAGAGAGAGAGAGAGAGAGAGAGAGAGAGAGAGAACAGAGTAATGAAAGAAGCATTTCTCCCTTCATATTACCAATGTATTTACTGCTTCAATATTTATCAAATGCTTAAGTTGAGCTGAAAAAGAAGCACATTCCTGAGCTTCATGATATATCTTTACAGTTCAAATGATTTATTAGTGGATTATTGATATAATTTGTATAATAAATGTATAAAACATTTTTAATAAAATGTAGTAGTTCAGCAGACATGAGAGTACAACAACACATTCAGTATGAGTTTCCATTAGTTCTCAGGCATTATAAGTAGATTTGCTGGGTACATAACACTCTGTATGATACTATAATTATCAATGATGCATGGGTTTAACTATTGAGACAGAGTAGACTATAAATAATATTTGAGGGCCACCATCAAAACACCTCTTGCAATAATTTAATTTCTCAAACTTTTAAATGTAATGTTTGGTGACATCATTTGTCTTTAAGTTACATATTGGCATTTCTGTCATCGTGGGCAAAACAAGCATAAACAAAATACATGTTTTACATGTGATACACTATTATCAAGTCATATAATGTTTGTTGTAGGAATCTTCTTCATACAGAAATCTGACTTGATTACTATAGTGAATGCAAAAGGATGTCTGATATAGTTAGTTAAGATGGTGTGTTGCTCATTGCTGCTAAATATCTAATGCATTAATCCATTATACTCATATCTCAATAATACAAATGTTTATATATTTTACATAAAAACTTAGGAACTGTGAATTAAGCTATTTTAAAATCAATGGATGTCATGTTTTCGCCGATGTGACATTATGACACATGCTGCGAATATTGACATTTACTTGCTTTAACATTTTCTCATTAAACACAGGATTTTTATTGACTTGAAAACATAATGTAGCAGATGAAATAACAGAAAGAGATAAAGACAATAAACAAATGGCACACTGAACAGATGCAGCACATAAAAAGATTATGCGGCGCTGCAGAGGATAGGTAAGACTTCTGCATTGACTCACCACCAAAAACCAATCAGCTACCGGCAGACATGACTGCTAGAGGGGTTTATTTTCCACACGTTGAGAATCAGGTCGCAATATACGTGAGATTATTTAGTGTGGCACAAAAATTACAAAATAAGAAAGCAGAAAAAGAAAACAAAAAACCAAGATAGGTGAATTATTTCTGCATTAGTACAATTGTTACAAAATCGACAAAGACACTGGATCATGTGTGTTTGAACCCTTAAATCCAAAGGATTTCTAGAATCTTCCATATAATACCATCTTTTCCAAAACCCTGGAGACCTCGAACTCCAAGGTCGATGCATACAATATAACAAACAATATCCTTGAAACAGAAAAATGCTATATAGGAAACGAGACAATATGCCAAAAACAAAACCATATTTTCCTAAAATCAATAAAAAGTGAAGTGCATGCCTAAGAATATCCAGCAGTTATCTATACATAGTCATATACATATTACAATCCTACAGAGAGAGCACACGTCACTAAACTGGGTCGACCTTTCCCACTGACCACATCGCACTCGGGCCCCCCCGCAGCATATTTTATGTGTTATAAATAAGTGGCCCATTTTTTTCTCTTTTTCTTCACCTCTCGTCGGGTGAGGCATCCTTCTGTCCCAGATACAGTGTTTTTGTTCACACAGATGTATAACAAGCCAGGCACAGCTGTACGATTTAGCCAAATAGACAAACACTGGTCCCTGGGTCCAAATCCATTTCTGCACAAAGCTAATGTAGATGGAAAGAACGATAAAGACACCTGCGAGACAACGGATGACATTTGAAACATCTGTTTGTCATTCCTGCCTGTAAAATTAGACCAATAAAAATGAAAAGCACAACAGAGCGGTTTTCTTCAGTCGCTACAGGAACATTATTCTGACACACAAAACAGACTTTATCAGAGTCATTTATTAAGAATTACCTTTATTTTACCCGTCAAATTCTGTGCAATTGAGTTTTCATGTTCTTGTGTGTGTATTTGTGCATGCATAAAAAAACATTCAATGCTGGAATAAGGTTAGATGTAATACTGAAAAACATAAAGAAAGTATAATCTGAGAGGTTCAGACTTTTCCACTGTGTTGTTGTTGGTGGTGGTGTTTTTTTTACACAGTGTGATGTGAGCTGCGTGCAGCAGTAAACACGTCTGTTGAATATACCTGGGGAACTGTTGATATGAACAGTTGCAGCGCATTGTGAGTTTATTAAAAAGCAAAACAATATTCTTTGTGAATGCCATAGACACATGTTAATGAACACTGCACTGTGTAATTAACTGTATAAACGAGGCATTATAATTAAGACACAGAAAAGCTTTCTTGCAAATCGGGTCTTTGGGGTCAGAAATAAATGAAATGGAATCATATCAAAGGCGTAATTGCTCAGGTCTGCGTTGGGAGAGAACAGTTAGCTTCAGAGCAACGGGCCACTGAGAAAAAAACGAATGAATGTGCGTTTAGGAAAATGAGAAAGCACTTAATATTAGGAAAGCCTATGACACAACAGTGATCAACATATCACAAATAATGACGACTAAATGCTTTCAATTCACTAAAAGTGAAAACCTGGAGCTTCTGCAGGTCAAGGCATTTTTCTTATTACAATAAAAAGCACAAACCCTCGTAGAAAAATGCAAACAAGGCACAAAGCACATACTATTATAAAACATGCTGTGTACACATCTTATTCAAGAAGGCCCCATCCCTTCATCTATAACAGTTTCCTTTGAGCTGCCAGCAGACTAATTCAACTCTTCACCAATCCTCACAATGAGCGTTGCTCAACTATTAAAAAGATCCTAAACATACAGCTGTAACCAATAATACACCATGTTATTTACAAAGAACTCTTTAAATAATTACTATGCTATTACCATGTTCTTTTTATGGTAATATGGTACCAATGGTAATTTTTTTAAGTACCTTAAAGTGACAGTTCACCCAAAAATAAAAATTCTGTCATCATTTACTCACCCTCTTGTCATTTCAAACCTGTATACATTTCTTTGTTCTGCTGAACACAAAGAAAGATATTTGGAAGAATGTCAGTAACCAAACAGATCTCATCCCCCATTTAGTGCCACAGTAGGGAAAATATATACTATGAGAGTCAAGGGTAGACAGACTTTTTATTTTTGGGTGAATAAAACATTTACATTTACATTTTTATCCAAAGCGACTTACATTGCATTATACTATACATTTATTTCTGAATATGTGCAATCCCTGGGATCAAACCCATGACCTTGGCATTGTGAGTGCCATGCTCTAACCACTAAGCTACAAAAACAAAAGAAGATATTTTGAAGAATGTAGGAAAGGAAGCAGTTCTGGGGCACTTTTGAATATCATTGTAATTTCTACTATGAAAGTCAATGGGGTCCAAGAACTGTTTGGTTACAAGCATTCGTCTAAATAACTTTCTCTGTAGACAAAGAAATGCATACAGATAACTTGTGGGTGAGTGATTTTTGGGTGAACTGTCACTTCAATATAGTAAGCAATATATTGTGTGCATAAATAAAATATTATGGTAATACCATAACAGTACCATGGTACCACTACAATGTTTTTTGTAAAATTGTTTTGTACTCTGCTTCCCTCCTTCTGAGAACAGTATGTATATGCATAACTGAACATTTTCATTTAGTTGATGATGCAAAACATAACCATCTGGTCCGAACAGGAAGCCCAACATCTCAGTAAATGACCATAGCCAGTCCGGGCGGCTCGCCATGGGAATGTTGTCAAAACCCTAATTGCAGCAACATCCAAATGTTAAAACCACGGAAAAGCCCAGCTGGCAGCTGCCCAAATTCAACCCACACAAAACCTTTTTAAATAATGCCCAGTAGATTGGCATTCACTTTACACAAAGCACACACGCTTATAGGCAAAAACCTACTCCTTACTGCTGCATGCCTTCAACTTTCCAGCACAAAAATCATTTGCTGTGCTAAGCCTTATCACAGCAAGAATGAACCAAACGGACAAAGAGTTTGTTGCCCAAGAAATGAATGTACTGATAATGCAAAGATTGAATGCACCACAAGTCGCTTTGGATAAAAGCATCTGCCAAAATGCATAAATATAAATGCAAATGTACACAACCACAGCACAAACTAGATGCAAGGTGTACCAACAGGCAGCAGACAAAATGTTTGGCTGAAGTCAATGTGAGTCTAGCTGATAAAACCACAGATTTCAGGATCTCAGACAAAGAGCCACATAGCACACCCGAAACAGTGTGTAACAAATCCCAAGTGTAGGTACAGAAACAGACTATAAGCAGGTACACGCCACGCGAGATACCAAAGAAAGCCTCACGGCATGTAAAGAGCTCTTCTTGAGATATACTGTAAACCTCGGAACTGTAAAACAAGCCCAATGCTGCTAGACTGAAAGAGTGGAAAGCTAAAGGGAGTCTGAAAGGTGGAATGTGGATGGTGTACAGTATGTATCTATGGAGCTATACATATGGAAATTGATAGAATAGAATAGTCTAAAGCATAATAGATTACAAACTCTTAGCACTTAACATAGTAATAGTTAGCATAATGTGTCTGCAATACTAATAGCACGTTATGCAATACATGCTGCAGGGTTAGATGTTGCATGATGTTAGGACAGTAGTATTTTAAGAACTACTAATAGTTCAAATAATAACCCAATACAGCAATTTTAAAACAGCACAATGAATGCGTGATGTCCATGTGGTGCAGCACAGAAAAATGCAATAACCAACCTTATCAGACTGACGCATGTAGCAGTACATAATCCCTCGCATGCACTTGATGGCAGAATGCTCCAGTTCATGTGTGCGGCCCATGTCATCATCGATACGCCTGTAAATCAAACATTCTGTGTGAGTTACTGAGTAACACGTCAAGAAGAACCTTTATTAGAAAAAAACACTTAAACAAGTGATAACTGGTGATGTCATTCTGCTTTACACTACACTGTTAGACCTTAGCTGGATTTGTACAGTAACACACTGGCAGAGCGAGTGATATACCTTTAAACAGTCATTGCAGTAGTCTACTGTACAAAGACCTACAGTATTTAACTGTATTATATTACTGTAAAAATCCTGCCACGGTCTAACAGTGTGGTTATTTTTAAAAAGAACAGCAAGCAAGATATGCTTTCACTATTACCAATAAATGAAGAAATCCAGAGTGTCATTATCATGAACTATATATAAGTATGCATTGAAAACAAATAGTCAAACATGCAAATGAGACGAAACCCCACATATAACACACGTGCACGCCGCCCACATATACTCCTACAGAGACAAATTGAGAGTAAGTAATGGATTTAGGCCTTGCTGTCAGATTGGAATCATCTTAATTAAACTCCTCTGACAATGCTAATATGCAGAGGTGAAGACTGATGACTGCGTCTCTCTCTGATATACGTCAGATCTCTATTTTTACCCTCGCTTTCGTCCTCTAGAGGAAGAACCCCACAACAGGAGAGAGAGAGGAATGGAAGAAAATAACAGTTAGTCTTAGGCGTTCAACAAAGTCTCCTTCTCTGGTGACCTACTGTAAATCGCAGCTATTTTAAGCTTTTCAGTATAACCTTGACAAGGGCCCCGAGAGTTTAGGTCAGAATTAATATGAACGACTGGTGACCTGCTTCTGACACAAGGGAGGATGTGTGTGTAATCAAAATACAAAAACTAGGAAAAGGCTAGTTTTGTTAACATTTAACAAAATGGTTTTGTTTAACATTGGTAAATGCATTACCTAAAATGAACTAATAATAAGCAATATAGTTTTACAACATGCATCCTTTGTTAGTGTTAGTTAATGCTAATGCAATTGTTTATGTTAAATAAGTGTGCATTAACTAATGTTTAGCTACAACTTATTAAAAATATTTTAGTACAGAACCTTATTGTAAAGTGTTTGGTTGTCTCACAGTGTTAATTCGATAAACAGAAAACAGAATAAATATAAAAAACAATAATGCTAAGAAAATAAAGAATTAAGCAGCTGAAAAAAATTCAGGTGCACCAGTTGACAATATTGGGATTTGTACAAAACATTGAGTCTCATTCACTAAGCATACGTACGCACAAATTTGTGCATGAAACCTGCGTACGAACGTTTTCATGAAGAAATCATGATTCACTAAGTTTTGTACCAAATTGTAAGAAGTTCAAATGTGCATATAAATAATAAACAATCTACGCAAATATTAGTGAATGAGACCCATTGCCCTTAATGGGCAGGAATTACTCTGCAGTATAACATTTTAAGTGGAAGCAAAACAGTGTTAAAACACAACTATATCACAGTATAAATATAATAATAGTAATCAATTGATAAAAAACAGTACAGCTGTTACAATAAAGTATAAAAAATTGCAGCAATAAAACAGCGGTATAGATTGTTCTGCTTTTTTGTTATCGATCTGAGAGCAATGATATCAACAGCTTCAGGTCTGTCTGGAGTGCTTGGTCAGGCACTCCGAGTTCTCTTCAAAACATTAAATTACATTTAACAACAGAAGAAGAATAATCAGCTCAATTTTTGGATCAAGTAGAGGTCTTAACATGTAATGCGTTCTTTGGTTTTATGAAAAGACAAATCCCCATACTAATGAGAGTATCTGACCTGTATGCCAAAGCCAGGGCCCAGATACTGGCAGCACAGTAGAGCGAGTCTCTGACTTTAGCCTCCTTACAGCCGGAACATGTCTTCACTGGGAACAAACCAGTGGTGGGACTCTGGTAATTCAGAATGGTGCATTTCACTAGGAGAAAAACAGAAAGACATCCCAGAAAACATATGGTTTAGTCTTAATGGTGTTACTGTCAAAAGCCCAAAGAGCAAGGAAAAATGAAAAAGTAACAGCAAGTGCCTCCTTAAACACTTCAAATCGGTTTACACATCTTTGAAACAAATGCTGTTTTATGTTTTCTGTATGTATAATTTATTCACAATTCAGATTACTCATCTTAACTCAAATGACGAGAAGAAAGGCATCACATCTTTATCCATCACTGTGGCCAACATGTTAAACTTGCTCTCTCTCTCTCTCTCTCTCTCTCCACTGTGATTTCTCTTTACTAATGTATAATCAGGCTGAATAGGGCACTTCATTTTTCATCAGCACATTACGCCAGCACAAATGAAGGGGACATTCATTCCGAGCCATCATTTGTTATGTAGAGTTTGGGTCAATTCAAAGAGACAGAGCCAGCAGGGCTGGGGGATAAGGAGACACTGGGGGAATTAGTCAGAATATTAATATACTCTTCAGAGAAACTGCAGCCAGGATTCCTCTGACTCCCCGAGAGGAAGCCAGCATTCCAGGCAGGGCGATAAATACTTCATCTGATTAGGTCTTGTTCTGTAACTGCGGTTGATGCTGGCTGGTAGAATGCAGTTTGAGAAATGTTGTGTGAATTTATCGGGAAGAATGATTTTGGTAGTGTGAGAGTGGATGGGTCCCACTTTTTTAAAGCTCCAAAAAGCGCATCCATGGATCAAAGAACTGCTCGACACAGCTTCCGTGGTCTTGACAAAGGTCTTCTGAAGTGAATCGGTGCATTTGTTTAAGAGAAATGTTTGCATTTACAATTATATTAAGCTAATATCTTAGTCAAGTTGTTCGTCTGGCCCGTGCATGAAAGGGTTCATCTTCTTGTTATTTAATGGCGGATGGCACCCAACATCAGCAGTGCGAAGAAGGAAGCAAAACATAAAGATAGACAAATGCACCGATTCGCTTCAGAAGACCTTTGTTAAGACCACGGAAACTGTGTCGAGCAGTTCTTTGATCCATGGATGCGCTTTTTGGAGCTTTAAAAAAGTGGGACCCATCCACTCTCACACTACCAAAATCGTTCTTCCCGATAAATGGTAAGATAACTCCGACTGCATTGTTCATCAAGAAGAAAGTCATATTCATTACGGATGGCCCGAGGGTGTGTAATACATGGGGAAATTTTGATTCATGGCTGAACTACCCCTTTAAGTGACTTATTTATAAGGATAATACATGCAGAAGCAATTCATTTAAGGGATGACATAATACAAGTTGTCATATCAAACGGCAAGTATTAGAAAAACGCAATGCTAGAAAATGTAAGTCTTTCCATACAAAATGAATAGCAACTTATATATTTATGCAATGCTTTTTTTCACAAATAAAATAATATTACTGTGCATGATATAGATGTAGATAACACTCACTAAAGCTGCCTATAGGGTCAATCTGTAGCACAGCCAAGCTATTATTGGCTATTTTCTTCAGTGCAAACCTTAAATTACTAATCAAGGACGTCTCATTCACAGTCATTTCATAGGCGCCGTGGCTCTCAGACACGCATCACCTGAGCAATACGTTTCTTCTTTAGAGACGAGAAGTAAACAAAATTACATATTATTCACACTCATCTGTGGAATGAGAGACACATCACAGCACTCTAGATGCAAATGCTTTGAAGACTGCATCTCTCTTATCATCTATCAGCATAATGCACATCTAAATCAACCCTGATGTCTGAGACACAAACAAGCTGTTTTTACTGGGGGGGATGTCATGGATGGGGGGCATCACAAAGAGTGGAAGAACAAGAAGAATAGGGTTGTAGATTGAGGCACACAGATTTAGAGAAACAGAGGAAAGAAGAGGGCAGAGAAGGAAAAGACGGAGAGGCACTTTTGCCCATTAAAAGTTAAAGCTTGTTTTCCACAACCTTAATCTTGTGGAGGCATGGGACAGATAGCAGAACTGCATTCACTACAAACAGGCAGGAGAGAGGTAGAGAAGGAAATGAGGCAGTGAGGCATGATGTCATTACCACATAAATAGAAAAACCCAGAAACAGAGGAAAAAGAGATAAAATAGCAATAACTTTCATACAGGCTAATATAAAAAGTTCACAAAAACATGCCAGTGTGTATTTCACAATGTAAAGTCACAGTTAGGGTTTGAATGCGTCTTTCTGAGTTGAAATGCAGTAACAGAGGATTAAAAAGACTGTGTGATCGATCAGAGCAGCTGCTTGCTACTGAGTTACATTTCAGCGGAAAGTTTCACCACCTGAATTATGCAGCTTACAGCATTTATCATTGTAGGATTCTTCTTTTATTGAATGACATGGGGATTTACTCGTAATAAAAAAGAGGTCACTCAGCACTGAAGTCCATGCTTGTCTGAAAATGAGAAAACATCCTCTGTCACTCTTTTTGTTACTCTTACACTTTTAAAGAGGGGCCCGGACCTCTAAACACCCATTTCATACAGCAGTATTTATTGCCATAGTCAAAAATAAAATGGAAAGAGGATTAGGTGCAAGTAAGTGAGTGAAAGAGAGAGAGAGCTGGGCAAGGAAAGATGAGTATTGATTAAAGGAAAGATGCACAGAGAAGCGCAGCAAAGAGAAACCACAATAGCTTCAAATGCATTTTGCTAACGTCCTTTTTGCTTGGACTAATTCGTCTGCCAGGAATCATAATTAAATGTAATGGTTTGGAGACTCTGAACATTCTAATAACAAAATTAGGAAACATATTGTCATAATGACAATAGCTTTTTCTTGATAATAATGAAGGGGACACAATGTCACTAAATTCTGTAGATAGATAAACTTTGTTCGGGAAAGTTAGGAATCACTAAGAATAGGAGTGCATATATTCTTCAAATTATAATAAAAAATCTTAGAAACTTCTTAAACATCTCAAGAAAGCATCTTTTTTGAGGTACCTAGTCTCATTGTATCAACCCAATACCCTGTAAATAAAGGTTTCATTTTCAGGTCGGCCATTAGTCTCATTAGCTGCAGCCAGCAAATCAAGCTGCAAAGCCAAATTTAGTCAACTGCATCATGCAGTTTGTGAAACTGTGGGCAGTCCATGCGCTGCCATTTGAGGCTGTGACTCCAACTCGATAGTAAATTCCTCATTAAAGGTCATAATTCAGTTGTAGCGAGTCGTTTATCCACAATTACACAGTACCCATGACATTTAGGCTCCAGATCGGCTATCATTGTAAAGCCGACACCTATACTAGAGTGTCTTTGTACAGAGGTGAATTAGAGGTCATTAGAAAATGTTTAACCCATGAGATCATCAAAATGACATTCAAGAAATGAATTCTCAC
The DNA here is from genome assembly GCA_026939265.1 of Oreonectes daqikongensis. NCBI lineage: Eukaryota > Metazoa > Chordata > Actinopteri > Cypriniformes > Nemacheilidae > Oreonectes > Oreonectes daqikongensis. The sequence continues at coordinate 2,387,371 of JAOTQM010000343.1, read as the reverse complement.
CTGCGTTATAGTAGCGGTCAAGTTTCTCCCACAGGGGCTCATCCTCCCGATGCAGTATGGATAGCTTAAGGGGTTCATAGATGGAGCCTGATAACAGAGAGCACAGATATATACATTAAAGAACAAGTAAATCTAAATATCACTAGATAAGATAATTTCATGTAATCCTGGATGGATGTGATGTGCTTGAAAACCTGCAGTTTGTTGATAACACTATTTGCACACATTGGGCTATTATGCATGCTGAGGTGACTTTTAGTCTCTGTAACCTAAATGGTTTTCTGTGCCATATACAATGCTAAGAGCAGCAAAATGTAAATTTACTGAGATGCAAAGGCAGCAAAGCATGCCAGGAAAACAATCAAAGCTAAACGCTATTGTTCGTAAGATGCATCTGTCAAACCAAACGTCAGTGTAAACACATGGTTGGATTCTGAAATTGAAGGCACCGGCACACTCTGTGAATAATGGATCCTGACACCAGAAAATGCAGGTTTTCTATTGCGTTTCAGTGAGTTGAGTTTCAGGGGAACCCCGTCATCTGGAGCACGATTTCAGATGCATTTAACTTTGGAGCAATTTACATTTTAATAGAAACGACCCAGGGTCAATACCTCAGGTACTGAAAATTCACATTTCCTAGCAAATTAGCATAATTCCCATCATCTTTTAAGTAGCAGGGACAAAGCCATCTCTTTAAGATAACTCCAGCTAAGCAGCGCACATCCAACAGGCAAATGAAAGATACTCCTCGTTTTAATTTCATCACATTGATGAAAAGTAACTTGCTTTGAGAAGCACAGGTAACAGCTTTGATTGGACATTGACAGAAAGAGAGGTACTGGATTGCATTACTGATTTGATAAAGGAATTTCCTTCATGATACATCAAAATGTTTACATGCAAAACCCTTCTATGTCTGTATTACAGATGAAACACTAGTGTTATTTTTTTATGCAACAGAAAAAGAACAGTTTTGATTTTGTGGTAATATGAGTCACTTCTGGACCAAGATGGAGGTTTGACTACAACATAAAAAAAACTTAACTTCCGAAACACAGCGGCAAAGAATAAAGTTCCTGCAGATTATTTCGGAAAACAAAGTAAGAAATAAGAAGTAAATGACATTAGCTAGCAAGTTAAAGGTGTGTCTAGCCAGTATTATTTTGGGTTACCATAGAAGAACTGTTACTTGGCTAAACTTAACGACCCATTTAAGAAATTGTTTATTTATTAAGATTAATATGCAATAAAGTTTGTAACAAATAACAATTATTCATAAAATATGCATATAAAGGAATTTTATTATTAATAAACAAAATACATGATTAGCCACTAGCTAGACTGATCAACAAACACAGACCGAAAATTAACTTCAGGTCAGACGCATGCATCCGATGAAACAATCTATAACAATTTCCACTGACTTTCAAACATCAGACAGTTTACACTCTGTAAACCCAAAAGTCTTCATTTAAAAGTACACCACGGATTATTCACTGCAACCCAACTTACCAAATTTCCGAAGTTTGCGACGGGCATTCTGTGCCTCGTTTGTAGTGTTGGCCATTGTTCATTAGATGAACTCTACGCCAGTCCTACGCCAGTATTTGTTAAACTACAACATTAGTGTAATTTAGAGGGTTAGTAGAGCATTAGAAGAAAAGACAAATTACATGGAATCACAGTTCAGGCATTTTACAAAATGAGCATGCAAAATGATATAAATTCAGAAATTAAGTAGGATGTGGGTTTACTGACGTGAGACAAAAGGACTATAAACAGGTGTGGGAATGTATAAGACACCATATAAACTACATTGCCACTCTGACTACAATGCTGATGATTGATGAATGTCATATTGTCATCTGTTGCCTTGCTTATTTTTTACATTACCTGTCTGTCCTACAAAGATGGCATTGGGGAACTGTTTTAGAGTTCACTGTATTTTAATGACAGGCTTGCAGATTCAAACTCAAGAATGAAAAGGTTTACACAAACCTCTCAAGATGTTAAAACATTTAGTGACTAAATTCTGTCTTGGTGTAACCTTAAAAATTCAAAGGTTGACACTGTGCAGTTAGGATCTAAATATAGCGCCTGTAGACTTCACGCCTGACCTTTGGGCTCTGCTCCCTGCTTCCACAGACACATGCAACAACATAACTCGTGTTAATACGTTTCTGCAACACTGACAACGGCTCAAAATGCACAGGAAGTACAAAAACAAAGTGCTTAATCGTGCCCAATGCCATGCATCTTAAAAAGCCAAACCTGATCGTTTAGATCTGGCTTTGAATTCCAGGAGCTTCCAGCCGACATCCGCTAAGCTGGCCATAATGACACCACAATAACAACATCACGGCTAGGTCTGCCGTAAAAACACTCACACTGTCGCAAAGGATTTATCCTCAGTAGTTGCTGGAATGCGACGTGCCGTATTCCGATTTGTCTATGCTAGCAGCAAAATGTTGCTGTCATGGAAGATGTTTTTGACGTTATTGTTGTGTTTTGTTGGACGACATGTCACGTTTGCGTTACAGGACGTTACTAGCGATTTATTTGGCTTGGAAAATTACGGCACGGTGGCCGCTTTCGGTGACTTTAACTCGGATAAACAGACTGACATCTTCATCATCAGAGATCGTAAGTGCAGTTAACTGGTATGTTTGTAGACATTAACAGTAATGTCTGAAACAGAGAATGAGAATGTATTTTAGTGTGTAATCTTGTCACCGGACATGTTCACTGCTGTTATGTCGAATGACAGGGAGGTGTGGCAGTGTGTTTAGAACTTTGGATACTCATTTTATAATGTGCTTTGTTTTGTATTTGTATTTTATAATTCGTTTTTGTAATGGTATTGACGTTATATGCATCTGTTTTTCAGAATCTGAGCTGTCAATTTTCTTGGCTGATCTCAAAGCCCCTTATTTCAAACCTAAAGTCCACCTGCCTAAAGAGATTTTCCGGTAAGAACATACAATAGTACAGAATTGCAAAAACTTTTTATTGTTGATATTGTGAATGACTTATTTTCCTCTGTGCTCCTTTAGTGGCATCAGCATCAGTAGTGTTGTCCCGGGTGATTATGATGGAGATTCGCAGATGGATGTGCTTCTTACTGGCCACCCCAAAGGCACCAGTCCCTTAGAAACAACTGTCTTCATCTTTTGGGGACATAACCAAACTTTAAGTAAAGCATTTAAATATACATAAAAGAAATAAGCATGTTATTATTCATACTAAAATGTCATTATGAATTTGCCTTTGAGTCTTACCTCTGACTCTGGAGCTCAAAAATTAATAGAGATGTTTACAATCTCTTGCAGACCAGAGTGCAAGGTTAGATCTGAACTTGACCTTTAGAGATGAGCCTCTTGTCATGGAGTAAGTACATGATGTTTTTAATCAATATTACATATTTATTGGATATACAGCGATCAGGCATAACATTATGACCACTGACCGGTGAAGTGAATAACACAGATTATCTCTTCATCACGGCACCTATAGTGGGTGGGATATATTAGGCAGGAAGTGAACATTTTGTCCTGGAAGTTGATGTGTTATAAGCATGAAAAATTGGTAAGCATAAGGATTAAAGCGAGCTTGACAAGGGCCAAATTGTGATGGCTAGATGACTGGGTCAGAGCATCTTTAAAACTGCAGCTCTTGTGGATGTTCCCAGTGTGCAGTGGTCAGTATCTATCAAAAGTGGTCCAAGGAAGGAACAGTGGTGAACAGTGAGAACATACAATAGTACAGAATGGTAAGAACATACCACAAATTGGTATGCACGGTTCTGATAGAAATGTGTCAGAATACACACTGCATCACAGTTTGTTGTGTAGGGACCGCGAAAGCGGGACCAACACAATATTAGGAAGGTGGTCATAATGTTATGCCTGATCGGTGTACATTATTGTATAGGATTTATACTGGTATGTAAATTATTATTTATTTACATAATAATATATTGGTTTTAAATGGCTTTAATGCTAATATGCCACTTTCTCCATTCAGCTTTAATGGGGACATGATTCCAGACATATTTGGAACTGATGGTGATTCATTAGTGGTTTGCTATGTCAATGCCAGGTAAGACTGTTATCCAGATGTCCGTTTTTGTTGATAGTGTGATGACAATCTTGTATATATTGTGTTTTCTTTTTGGTTAATCAGAAAACAAAAATGTGAAAAGGCTCTCGGCTCTAATGTGAAAATGCGTGTCCCCCATTCCAATGCTTTCATCGACCTCAACAAGGACTTTACAGCTGGTGAGTAATGTCACTGTGGTCTTTCCTAAACTCTGCATTGTGCGTGACTTAGAAAGGAGTTGGTTTGTGGGGTGAATTATCTTTTTTAACAGTTTTTACTGTTCTGTAGCTTTCAGTAAGCATTGCTGCAAATGCCAAGTTGAAGCTGTTAGGTGAGGGGAACCCTGAGAGCTGCTTGATTTATTTTCTTTCTTTATCTTGTGGTTTTTCTTATGCTTTGTGGAGGTCACAAAAAGTTCAGATATTGAATAGACTCTTATAAGTTCTGTTACATTGTGAATATTGATACAGTTTGGGTTATTTTTATGTATTATGTTTGTATTTTATGTACTGCTTCTTTGGTATTAGTTGGTTACAGTTTTATATAGTTGACTCATCTGGTTACCAGATTTTGTTAAACGCACTTGTTTTCGGAAGTTGCTTTTAACCATTTAAACATCTCTTTTATTTAATATTGGGAATAATAATGATATAGTAAGTTTTTGAACTCTTATGTTATTAAGTGTTACTAATAGAAGAAATATACTGATTAAAATGCAGAAAGAAAATGACATAGTTTACTTTACATATTGAACGGTTATAATATCAGAAACTTTGACCAACACACTATTTCACCTTGCTGATAAACTTCCCAGATAAAGGCACTTCAAGCCTCACACGCACCTACGATGTCGCATATTGGCTTTGTCAGGCGTGTCTCTCTCCCCTTAAGCCTGTTATCAAGACAGGATATTTTCTAAACTTGTGTTTTGTATGAGAAATTAGTGTCCCATTTTTAGCTGCAGGTCTGGTGGGGAGTGCCTGTGAAGTATAGAATCTCTAGGTATTTGCACAATGGGTAGTGTTGTTTGTTTTAGCTTTGTGTGCTGTGTAATTAATAAGTAAAGCTTAACATTTTGAAACATTTCTTTTCATACCTACAGTACCTGCCACTACAACAAAGTAGAAGACTTTATAACAATGCTATGTTTTTTAATACTATAATTACAATAATGTTGAATAGTTACTTTTCTAAAAGGCGGCGAACCAGGAGCAGTGGTTGACAATTCTGACTCTGGGGACCCACAGATATGGACTTCTCCACATCTAAGAATTCAGTTACTAGATTGAACTGATGATTCGGGTGTGCTGTGTCTCCTCTGGGCTGAAAGTGACAACCACTGGTCTGGAGGGCAGATTAATATGATTTTAGCTTGTTAAGCCAGGAGAGAAGTACTTTTCAGCTGAGAGTATCAGCCTTATTGCAAGGTGCTTCTGACTTTCCAGCTGTCGGGGTGTTTTTTTCCTTTTTAAAGTTGTTTAAATCAAATGATATCTCATGAGCTGTTTATGAATTCAAAGCCGTTTTCAAGGGTAAAGGGTTTCCTGGTAAACTCACCTGTCCATCACATAAAATTGACTGGAATAGGCCTATTGCAATATCTGCGTATTAGGACTGAAAATAGATTTGATTAAATAGATATCCTCTTGAACTTGTCTGGCAGTCTGACAGGCAGTTAGTGTAGTTAAGGCTCAAGTCAAAAGTGTGTTCATCTTTTGTCACAGTTACTGAATAAATAGGGCTTCTTATTCAAAATTCTTGGTCAAAATGTTATTTAAAGGCCAACATCGGTTTTCCATGCAAAGACAAAGCCCCTGATCCACTACAGCGCTCATCTCACACCCTCTCGACAGGAGCCTGGCATCACTGCCATCCTCAAACCATCTGGAGGCTGTTCTGCTGCCACACGAACGGCCGTGCTGTTGGTTCTGATTGGCAGCGAGCAAAGAGAAAGCTGCTCTGGACTTCTTCAGCTGTGAGAAAATCACAGCAGATTAACAAGAGCCCAGAAGTGAAATAAAGAACACACCCACGACAAAATCATTCTCCACTTACTCTACAATTATGGCTGTCTGCTGTGGCAGGAGTTGGTGTGAGGGGAGGACCTCATTGGGGGTGGAAGGATGCTTTTAAGATGAGGTATTAGCTGAAGAAGGCTGTCACTTATTTTACCTGATTTTTGATGCTCCTGTGAGCCATGATTTAGTAGCGGTGGTTAGGGCTGTTATGATTATGAAATTTGATGATTATTGTATAATGAATAATTGCATTTATGGCAATTCATTGTCTGTTTTAGGGCATCATACGATTCAAATGATGGAGAAATGTCATTTAAGCATGACAGTATGTGCATAGCAAAGAAAGTGGATGTAGTGGTGCTGCAGATGCTACAGATCTGCCTTGTGTTTATTATAGGTACCCATAATTTGCAGAAAAATAGGTTTAAATAATCTATTTTTTTCAGGAAATAATTATCTGAAATTACCATGGTTAGATCAGATGACCTCAATCAGATGGTTATTTACAGATCGTAATCGTGACAGCTCTTGGAGTCAGAGCTGTTGCATGTGCTCCACAGCTTGTCAACATTATTATTAGTCATGTGCAAAACATTGTTATTCTTAGTAAAGTATGATGAACATAACCACGGCATTGTTTGACCCATTATTGTAGCCATAATGATCACACATATAGAGGCATACTGAGTTTGTGACCCTGCTGGCCTTTAACTGCTTAATCTAGTACTTATTACTTGTTTGACCTTCATAGCCAAGAATTGATTTCTTGTGTGTTCGCTTTGTAGCAGATGAGGGTCAGAGGTTGCACTACTATTTTTTACTGAGACATTCATACTTTGTAAAAGTTACATAATACTTTTATCCGTCATGTTTTTTATTTGCCTTTAATACTTATATAGTTACTCCATTACTTTGTGTGGAGAACGGTTGTTTAAAATAACAGCTAACTTTTTTTTTTCAATCAAATTGACATTATTTGATATTTTTAATCAATTTAATGCAACCTCTGGTGAGGGTCATCTCCACACCACAGCTCAAATTCAGACACATTTGAAACACACTGCATGGATCCTTTAGTTAAAACATAAAATTGCAATCACTTAGGTGTCAAGGCCTCATTTAAGCTTTAAAGTGGAATGTCCAGTCTTCGCCCTGTGCCTCAATGATAAATCACACAGTCAGGGAATTTTTTCCCATTGGCAATCTACAGGCGCTTCATTGATATTGCCCTATCTGATTTCTAGCCCTAGTGGTTTATTAAGATGAACAACTAGCTATTACCTGAGACAAAGGTGAGTGATTAAGCCCAGTAAAACGTGTTCCTAATAGACTAATGCAGCCATGCTCTATTGGTTCTGTAGTCTCAGGTAGGCTCATGCATAGCCACAGGAGCAGTCAGACAATAACACTGAAATAAGCATGCAACATTGTTTGGTTCTGTTGGAAATATTTTATTTTATTCCTTCAACAACATTTATATGCCGCTGGCATCCCTATCACGTTTTCCCCTCCTTTGAATGTCCTCACTAACCCGCAGCTTCAGAACGCGTGGCCTTATTAAAAATAGGTGATAATTGCTAAATAATTATAAATGTCATTATGCGCAAATATGCACAAAAGACAGCAATTCTGCTTTTTGACTGGTTGCTAGGCAACATTGTACTGCAATGCTCCAAACTGCAGCCAGTTAGACCTCAAAGCTCTCGGAGTGTGAACAGCACGTTAATTGTCAAGCAATGTAAAGGAAACAGATTTTCCACATTAGGAGGCTGCTGGAGTGGGAAGTTCATCAAATCATTATCTCCGGCAGTCCACCAGACTTGTGCTCACAGCTGAACATTTAGGTCACATTACACCAAATAGCTGTGATTGTGTATTGTCACTGTGGCATTTATTGTTTGTCCCATGGGAATTTTGAGTTCCCTTTTTATTTGTGAATAGTGCAATAAAGGAGCAGAATTCCGTGAAGGGAGATGAAAAATGCCGCTTTCTAACCGGGATAAATTTAGGCCCATCATGATTTTTTTCACGTACACACACATAATGGCATCATCCCTGTTTGACTCATTGCATGGCACTTCGGTGATCAGACCTGTAGCAGGTGGATAACACTAATAGGGTGTTGTACAGAAAGACCTGGCACAAGTTCACTGACAAATTGCCTGAAATGATGAGGGTAGATATCTCATTATTTTCTCAATATTTATTTATTCTCACTTCCTCCCATTTTTATAACCAGTAAACATGCTCAGAGGAACGGATCTGAAATAACAGTGCCTTCCAGATAGTTGGCAGTGTATCTAAAAAGCTAAACTGTAGCATTTCCATGATAAATAGAACTACAGGGACAAACAGTGAGCAGATTTGTTGCTGATGGTTGGCTGAAGTTGTGTTTCATCTCAGTGCACCACACAGTTAATGTCCAATGCTAATCTGTTCCTTTGGGGGAAGAGTGTGCATACTAAACAATAACGGATAAGATTCAGCCACCAAACCTAATTATGTTTAGTGTGTGTTAATCAAGCATTTTTAAAAGGACCGTGACTTTATTTGTACCTCGGTCAATTAGTGACTGGAGCTAATGGAGGAGTTTGTGTAAGTGGATCAGTGTCCCATAAGACTCAGCAACCTGCTTGAGCTGGCTCTGATTCACTCTCTTTTTAGCTTTCTCTTTAACTCTCAGCTACCCCAGGGCCAATTTTATCCACCCACACTCTTTTTTGGGCATTTTGTTTGTGCTCACGGTGCTTGTTAAAAACTATTATTATGATTAGATGAGTTATGCTGTTTTATTTTCACAGACATACTCAATTTATAGTCAGAAACTTGGAGTTATTGGGTGCATATTGTACTTGGACCAGCAGACATTATGTATGTGCATTTTAAAGTGGTTCTTACCCAAAATGTCAATCTTATCATTTGTAGTCAGCCTCGTGTAGATCCAAACCTGTTTTCAAAAGATGTAGTGTATCATTTTTATGTCAACATACTTTAAAAATAAAGTAACGTAATGGAAAATATGAGCCATTTAATAAATGAGCTTTAATGCTGCACCAAACAGATTTTTTGTTGAAAAACAAACTGTATGTAAAACTACATTGTGTAGTTTTTTAAATTTTAAACATTGGCATTTGGTATGCAGTCCTCTCCATCCCTCAGATTTCAACATTATGCAACTGGAAGTACTTTTTAGTCTTATTTTTAAACGAAAACACCCAGACACAAAATGCTTTCAGTGGCCTGAGCATCTAATCTTGTTAGAGCAATATGTTGGGCAGCTTTCCCCTTGCTCTTTCTGCCAGCATAATGTGAGAGAAATGAAATAAGGACTACGTGGGGTTGGCATAATCCCCTCCACTGCACCTATGTTGTTCTCGTAATGGTTTTACAAGATTATATTCCCTCAGAATAGAATCTTTCCTTTTTATACCAGCGCTGTCATGCTCCTGTTTAAAGTGATTTAAACAGGGTAAGAAAAACGCAGTGGATTTATTGGCTTATGTATTGGCTTATTCAGCATCTATTTATACACTTTCCTTTTTTTGTTGACCTGAATCAAGACCTCCTAGACTTTGACTCTGTATACATGCCTTCAACTTCAACTGTTTAATTACATTTATATATTTATGCATTTTTACGATATTTTGTTCAATGCTCTCAAGAAGCTTAGAAATAGCCCATAACCTTGGACTATAGATCTGCAAGGCTATTAGAGGCTGAGACCAGGGGATTACATGGGAAACCTTTTTAATAGCTGTTATCATTGTATATTTTAATAAAGTACATCAAAGTACAATTTTAATTCAAAATGTATTCAGTATTCCAGGCTGTGTAGCCTATTCATATATTTCAGTTAAGAAAGACTGTGGTGTTTATGGCTTTGGCGTTTTCCCGAGATGTGTGTGATGAAGGATTGACCTTGAGGGATAACAGCATTCTTTTTATGCCCTTTGTTTCCTTTTTTCTGTTTTCCCCTTATGGACCATGTGAAGTGAATAGTGTGCCTCACTGATCATAGTGGACCATGCTGTGTTAATCTTGTAGAATGTAGCCTGTAGCCTTCAACCAGAAAGAAGGAGTGACTTTGACAGCATGAATTTTGGGAATACGGCTTTGTAGGAATATATTTGCATGTATATGTTAGACTGTATATGTAGGCATGCACCCCAAAAAGAACTTGCTATTAAGCTGTCCTTAAAGTATTTATTTTTTTAACCTTATATATGTGATAACTCACTTGTTAAAGTATGCATATTTTTAGTTTGTTAAATGGATAGTTCAAACTTGTATAAATGTCTTTGTTCTGATGAAAGATATTTGGAAGAATGTTAGCAATGTTAGTTTTGGGACATCATCCAATGTATATTTTTTGTTCTGTTAAACACAAAATTAGATATTTTGAAGAATTTAGGAAAACAAACAGTTCTGGGGCACTTTTGACATCCATTTTAGTTGGTAGTCAATGATGTCCCAGAACTGAAAATTACTAACATTCTTCCAAATATCTTTCTTTGTGATCATAAATAACAAAGAAATGTATACAGGTTTGAAACAACCTGAGGGTGAGTAAATGATGACAGAATTTTCATTTTTGAACTGTCCCTTTAAAAATTGTTTTAAAAAGTTGTTAAATCTGGCAATATATTTGTCTTTAGTTATGGACCCGGTCGCTGGCATCATAATGTGGCAGCTTGTAGCAAGGGATGTACATCACTCGCACATACAGCTGTCGCAGACGTGCATTCCATTTCTCACTTAAAAGCCTAGTAAACTAATTACGCCACCATTACTGATATACATATACAGGCAAACAGATGCTACTTTAATTTGTGTACTTTAAAATGTGTTAGTCACGCATGATTGCACCTGTTAAGGCGATGAATATTCCGCAAGATCTAATGTTCTACTTACTGTCATATCATTTGATCAGAGTGTCAGTTTCAGAGATGAGTGACATGACATTTTCCTGATAATGTCATAGGCCGTCCCGCGGTAAATGGGGGTCTGGAGAACAGAGGTGAAGGACAGCAGAACCACTTAGAGCTTCATCTTTTGAGAGGACATGACATGTCTCCTGTTTCTTTATCTTTGTTCTCCCATCTCAGTTTAGAGTCTTGTCAATCTCACATGCTTGTTTTCATGGGAGAAAACAATATATACTGTCATTTACCCTCTTTATCAAAATCTTTCACTTGTCATGCTCGAGAGCTGGTTTGAAGCATAAAGATGGTCTGCTCTGATCTTCAGATCCCATCGACAGCGTGTCGGGCCGTTAGGACAGCCTAACTCATCTCATCATTTCCTTTAGGGCATTGGAGAGATGTAGTCATAGCTGGTTGGCTGAATAACAGCTGTACAAATAAACCTCGCTCCACCTTTTGAACCTTCGGGAGAAAGATGTAGAAAGAGCCCCGCGGCATCAGCAAAAACACATATGAGAGGTGCCTTCTGATGTCGTCTTGAGACAGGGTGCCGTCTGGAGGGTTTTTTTGTGCTGCCACTGGTGGCCCGATGTTTGTTAGTATTGTTGTCTGATGTTTAAGCTGTAGCTGAGTTGACAGGTCATGTTGTGAATCACTCCCTCATCATGACCTAAATATGCTCCAAAAACAATCTGTTCTAATTTCTTTGAATCTCTGATGTCAAAAGGCCAAATGCATAAATACATGACTGCTTCTCAGATTTATGTCGGTGGTGCCTGTTTAGTATTTGTCCAGTAATGATGAAGAAATAAGAATAAGGTATTATTACCAGAATTAAAGGTATAGTTCACCTAAAATGTACAATTCTTTTGTCATTTACTCATCCTCATGATATTCCAAGTTTTTTTTTCAGCAGAACACAAAAGATATTTTGGAGAATGTTGGTGACGAGAGATGTTGGAAACAGTTTGGGACCCCATTGACATTCATTGTATGAACAGACATTTTTCAAAAATCTTCTTTTGGTTTTCCAAGGAGAACGTCATATACAAGTTTTGACATGAGGGTGAATAAATGATGAATAAAATGATTTTTTTTGTTAACTATCCCTATAATAATAATAATATTATTTGTACTCCAAAAATGGATTTTTGCTGCTTGCTCAATTTTGTTCATTAAAATAAGCTAATGAAACCTCTTTTAGTTTAATGTTATAAAAGAGAAGACTTTTATTGCCCATTACTGCATATCTGGAGACAATCATTTGAATGAAAATTCATTTAAGCATTATTTGTCTAACTTCATTTGTGAGTTTTTACTTTACTACTAAAATATATTTATTTTTGTTAATTGTATGCCATTGTATGCCATTGTATACCATGTTTTAATTTCGATGCAATCCAAAAATGTATATTATTTATTAATAAAATTAAGGAATATTTTTAATACTGTGTTAAATTATAGAGTGAGGTTATCAGACATACACATGCATGTGCAGGCATTGAAGGTTTCTGCTCGACCCTTTTCATTTTTATTGCATCCAGAAGGTTACGCAACAAGACCAGAAATAATCTATTCTTAATGTATACATTTTTAAAATTCTTAATCCCATAAATTTCATAATTAAATTAATTTTTGTTTTTGATTCAGCTGCACCAAGCATTTTGCTGTTTTTTGGCTGCGTGTGGCATCTGCTGCTATGCGTATCTCTCCAAAGCATCTGAAACGAGCAGCTGAAAGATCATTTCATACCGCTGTCAGAATGTGATGTTTGTGTTTGTGTGTTTGTGTGTGTGTGTTTTGCAAAAGTCTGTCGTCACAGCGTTAGTCTGTGTCGGGAAGCGCGAAATGTATCGGACCCGACAGCAAACCCCCAGTCTGCAAGTAAACGCAGCAAAGTGATGTTGCTCATAACACATGTGAACAGAGGTTACGTAAAAGTCTAAAGGTACAGTGGCAAAAAATGGCTCATTAAATTTTAAGGGTCAGAAAGAGAGTTAAATGTAGGCAATTGTTTTAGGTGCTGTTAAAAAATATAAAATAATGCATATTTGAAATGGGAGGCAGAACCGGTGTTGTTCAAGACAGATTATAAACCTCTTAAAGAGGATTGACATCATCTGAATGGTGAAATAAATCTAAGATTAGCCTGTGCGATGGCTGTCTTTGTGTTTACCTTAAAACATACAAAGCTATCAAATATTCCATCTTTTTTTACCCTGAGCTTCCCTATTTCATCCTTTGCACATATCTTGCATAGAACACAGCCAGAGAAAACAATGGTTTCACTCTCTGTGTCGGCATGGTGCCTTCGAGGCGGAGGAAGTGGCTCGCGGCGGGCGAGCAGATGATAATGGAGATGATTCGGTGTGCAGCATGTCAGCATTGTTTGGAACTAATGAGAGCACAGAAGTTGTGAATGCATCGTAATTAACTAGCAATCAGCACCTCGGCCTCCCCTCATTTGTCATTTAGAGCTTTAGTGTTTTTGTCTCGAAAAAACACTCTTCTTTGGGCTCTGTATTTAACATGCACGCTTTCACCCTACAAATGTGTGACTCTTGTGCACTTATGGGGCTTGAGATGAGTGTTTGTTTTGGTCTAGATACACTACCGGTCAAAAGTTTAGGATCACTTGACAAAAAATATTTCTCATGATCTTAAAAAAATTTAATCTCAAGGTGTATGTTTCAGTGTTTGAATATAATTGTGCCAATTTTATAAATAGATTACTTGCACCAAATAATAAATAAAAAGTAGCCAATAAGAGTCCAGTGTAGATGGAAATTCCTTTAATACTGTTTAAAAAGCTTCCCAGTTTGAGATCTCAAGAAGCTGGATGATAAAATGTCAAGTGTATGATTTTGCAAATTGCTATAATATAGCATAGAGTTCATTTATTTTGGATGCTTTTAGTCACATCATAATTCCCAAAGTTACAATTGTGTTATTCCATTGTTTTGATGGGTTTACAATTATTAAAAAATGTGGAACAAATCAATAATGACTAAGTGATCCTAAACTGTAGACCTGTAGTGCAAGTCTTTGATCTCTCTGTTTGTGATGGTAGAGTTGTTGGTTTCTTGGGAGAAAGGTGTTAAAGGCTGTCAACAGCTCAAGCTACTGTGTGTTCTTATTCACTTATCATAATCCTTTATTGCATTAATTTATTCATATCTGTTTTCTTTATGTATATGTACAGTCTGAGAGTGTTGTTTATTTGTTGTGTTTTTATATTGAAAAACCCTTTAAAATAAAGTATTCAAAAAAAAAAAAAAGCTACTGTGTGTTCGATTTTGTAGTTTTAATATCCAAGAAAAAGTTGTCAGATAAACCTGTCCCTAAATGGCATGGAAAGACTAAATTAACTATGCATGAATAGTTCTTTGCTTATTGATTAACTCATGCACACAAACACAGAATCCTAACATCCTTGCGTTGATCTATATGTTTGTTTTTATGTGTAAGGTTCTTGCTTATATGTCTGTTGGCATGGTAACCACTTCCTTGTAGTGTAGTATTTGGAATTCGGGTCATGCTGAAATATTGCACCCACATCATAGGCCTGCATGTTTGACAGACGGAAAGTGTGATGCTTTCTGTGACCAGCTGCATCATGATCCTCTCGTTGACAATAGAAAATCCAGGCATCTGTTGTATATCATTGCTTTTTGAAGGGTGAATGTGAAAGAAGCTGGCTCATGCAGTCATATCTGTCCCAGCTTTAGTCATTTATAAAGCCAAACAGGAGAGATAAATGGGTGCTTTTATGAATTAGAGATGTACAAAGTACATATTTCAAACAACTGTAATCTTAATATGTTATAGGTGACAATGGAGAGTAGAAGCAAGACTGCAGTGGAAGTCTATTACGATGTGTTTCACTTACCATTGAAGGATGTTACCTGTTATCTTCAACCTATAGCATTCGACCCTTGAACCTTGCTCAGTAATGGCACAATCTTAGTGGGAGAGAAAGATATAGCGAGACTGAAAGAAATGGAAGAAACTGTGAGAGATTCTTTCGAGGATGTGTCTGTGTTTGAGAGAGAGGAAGGTTCAAAGTGAAAGTTCTGTTAGATGCGTGTGTGTGTGTGTGTGTGTGTGTGTGTGTGTGTGTGTGTGTGTGTGTGTGTGTGTGTGTGTGTGTGTGTGTGTGTGTGTGTGTGTGTGTCAGTGCCAAGGTGGATTTCTCAGCTGACACGAGAATGTAATTCAGTTGTAGTGGAAGAAAATAAAGAATCTTTGCTGGAGAATGTGTTGCCAGAGAAACATGTTTTCTTTAATTCAGATATTTTTGAGGAAAGTGTGATAATGTAAAGCTTTTTTTTAGTAAGAGCTCCCAGGGAAGAAATCTAACAGCCACATCAAGCGCAGTCAGGCATGTTTTAAAGGACACCAATCACAGTTATAGGATATTCTAATTAATGCACATGCATCTTAAGAAATCATTTATTTCACTTAACAATGAAATTGGAAACAAATATATCATAGGAAAATATAGTCAGTAGACTGACATGAATATAAATATTTACTGTAAAGTGTTTGATACTCTTCATAAGATAACATTTCAAGTTTTTGAATCTACTTTCCATTATATTAAACACAAGGCAATAATGTTGTATTTTAGTTTTGACCATTTATTTAGCAAACTTTGCATTCACATCTCATGTTGCCTGACAGTATACATGACAGTGCATTATTTTGATATACACTATCAATACACACTATTGCATTGAAAAGAAAGCCATAAAACAAGTTTTTTGAGGGATTTTTACATTAGCTAGAAGTCTAATATTTGTTTAATATTCTGATATATGGTTTTGACATTTAAAGTTCACAGTTCTTATAATAATGTTTGCCTTAGTGGAACATTTTCTGTCTTAAAGCTCTGTTTTTAGCATAGTGAACACAAGGAAGAATTATATTTATTCATTTTTATATATAAGAATCAGTATAAAACTACATGATGTCCAGCAACATTTTGCTATCCTTTAAAATAAGTTTAATATCAGTGTTTCCCACAGGATTTTGAGAGACTTTGGCGCTGGTGACGTGATGTCACATTCTAATTAGCATATTTGTAACCCTGCATCACAAAACCAGTCTTAAGTAGCACAAGAACATTTGTAGAAATAGCCAAAAATACATTGTATGGGTCAATTATATTAAGTGAAGATTATGTTCCATGAAGATATTTTCAATATATCAAAACTTAACTTTTGTGAGTGGATGCAGCAAAATCGTGAACAAAAATTCACCAAAGCAAATTCCTTGTATGTGCAAACATATTTGGCAATAAAGCTCTTTCTGGTTCTAACAGTTCTTTGCCCCCATTGACTACAATAGTAGGAAAAATTACACCGGTAGCCAAAGTAATTTTTCCTACTATGGTAGTCAATGGGGGCAAAGAACTGTTTGGTTACAAGCATTCCAAATATCTGTTTCTGTGTTCATCAGAACAAATAAATGTTTACAGATTTGGAACAACTCGAGGGTGATGAGAAGGTGATCATAAAATTGTAATTCTAAAGTGAACTATTCCTTTAACAACTTAAAAGGCCATTTTCTCAAAGTTTAGATTTTTTTCCACCCTCAGATTCAAGAGTTTTAAATAGTTATATCTCGACAGCATAAAGTCTTCTTCAGTACAACCCAAAGATTCTTAATGGATCCCAAGACTCTGTGGTGGCCAATCCATGTGTAAAAATTGCTCTCATGCTCCTTGAACCATTGTGAGCCTAGTAAATCCTGCTATTGTGTTGAAATCATGGAAGAAAAAATTAATGGGAAAGCCTGGTCATTCAGTATATTACCTGACCTCACTTTGATTCGAGGTCTATCTTCTCGTTCTTTAACTAAACACAATGTTTCGGTAGAATACTCCCTAATTTCATATATAGGTACATTTAAAAATAAGATGTTTGGCAGTTGAAGTGTGTTTATGACCTTCGCCACAGTATAAGCCTTTTGCATCTGTTACTGGATTTATTTCTTGGTGCGCATTTGTCCATTTTACATTAATGCATTTGGCGGACGCTTTTATCCAAAGCGACTCACATTGCATTATACTATACATTTGTATGTGCAATCCCTGGGATCGAACCCATGACCTTGGTGTTGCTAACGCCATGCTCAACCACTGAGCTACAGGAAAGCTCCTCAGTTGAGAAAGCATATCAGTTTCATAACTTACAAAACAATATAATGTACTGCAAAGACAGTCTCAGAGGAACCGAGCAGGTTTTATTGATCTCACTCTCTCAGTATCTCTATCGCCGTTTCCTCCTTTCACGCTCCCTCTTACTCTTCCTCTCGTTTTCGTACGCCTGCCGCCGAACGCGTTCGCTTTGCCGTCTCTTTTTGTTTCGCATTGCTCTGAATAAGAGGATGCTGGAAAAGGAGGTCAGCAGTTGAAGTAGTTTAGGAGACAGACGCTCTTGCATCTCGCCTCGCTTGTCTCCCTTTTCCAGAGAGCCCGTCTCTGCGTGCATCTGCGCCGTTACCCATAATGCCCCGGGAAAAGCATTTTGCGAGCGGAGTGCTTCTTCAACATTTCTCAGCTGAAAGACTGTGGGCTGTGGCTGTGCTTCATACTGTGTACTCGTTTAAATGCTGTCATTAGACATAATGGAAGACGGCAGAAAAAAGCTGGAATAAAATTTCCTTCCCGACTGCAAAAAGCCCTGCTGCGACTCTCTGTATCTTGGATTCACAATGAATGTTAGCTAGTTTATCTGTGTTAAAAACAGCAGGACTGCTTGTAATTGTTGTGCTTACTTTTTCCTTTTTTAGTGTTTCCACTTTAAAATCTTACGTAGTCACTTTTAGGCATGCTAGTGCTTTTTCTTCAGTTGTTATGTATTTCCACATTTGATGGTGGGAGATAAACGAGAACTGTCTCATTTTCCCTCCGGTGACACGACACTGGCTCTTTGTGTGTCTGTGAAAATAGAGGCTCAGCAATTGTAGCACAACACTGTTTTGTAGAGTGATTTTCATGCTTTAAATGGCCATTAATGGTCAGAATTCACCTTTTAACATCAGCGAGTACTTTTCTGCTTATTTATTTAACCAGCATTATTCTTTAATCACATTTTTTGCATTAAATTTATTTAGTTTTTTTGGAAAGCTGTGAATCACTGACATGCAAAAGAGAAATCATTTCTCATGTATAATCTTTCCTCTCTCTCAACCAGTCCGCCAATCATGACACATCATCCAAACGTGTTCCTTAATAATTTAATTCTGACTTTCCTTTGAAATATTAATGCTTTAATGGAGGTTCCATGCCAACTGGGTCAGAAAAAAGGGAAATAATAATCAACGAAACAAATAATATGCAATGCAATATTTCTATACATGTTCCAAAGCATGCTGGGAAAATATGGGGACATTGCATGCTCTTACTAAGGGGAAATGAGAGCATGAAATGCATCAGATCAGTAATAAAAGCATACATTAATACATTACTGCAACATGTTTAATCAAATTAATGTGATTAATTGTCTAAGACCCGCATTACTCTCTGTCACTCGCATTATATTTTCTGTCAATTTTGATTAGCCAATAAGATTAAACACTTGATTTTGCTTATTCTGTGCCATTCGGCTGCAGCGATGGAGGTACGTTAACACAGCATGCTTGTTTAGCAGCTAATCGAGCATTTACTTACTGAATATACACACATTATTTTCAATGATAACAAATCAAAGAGCATTCACTGGTTTCCATATCTTTCCTACCTATCCATGACCACATCATTATTGATGTTCTCATTATCAAAAAGACAGCTGCACGTTCTGTAACATTCCTGGTTAGTGTTGTGTAGCCAAAATTTGACACAAAATTATGTGGGCTTTGTTCTAGCAACCAGTGTAATGTGTTAGAACTGGCCGTGAAAAACAAGCATGTCATATTAAAAAACCTGATATTATCATATTAAAAGATTAAGTAAGTGTAAAGTAGTTTCTGAAAGCTTGTAAATTGTCTATGGACAGTTAGCCACTGCAGAGCACACAGTGAATATTCATTAATATATAAAGGTGACGGTGTTGCTGAAGTTTTTGGATGTGATATAATTCATGTTATTCTTTTAATATCTGAGCAGCAAAATTTTGTGGATCTCGATAAAAATGGCATGCAGGCAATTCATGTATTAAAATTATTTCCAAAAGGGGGACTTATAGTATAGCTTTCTCTTGGATTTTTTGAGGCCCCTAAGCAGTGGGGGCCCCTATAATTGTCACCACCTTTTACCCCACTAGCGACGGCCCTGCCTGTGCTACTTGTGACTGGTTTTGTGGTCCAGGGTCACATTTAGTTAATAAATAAAAAAGATTTCAAAATGGCTTTATTAAATTGAAATCTCCATCCTGTTTTAGGAATCTGTCCTCATCTCACATATTAATCACAGCTGCTCATTTCTTCAGAGTACATTTTCTGACAGCTTAGGCTTCGTAATGAAAATCAATGCATCTGTTGATGGACTCCATGCTGTCCATTAGTTTATCTCTGATTCCAGAAATATATCTCTTTTTTCCTACATATTTTTGAGTTTGCACAGTTTTTTGTCTGTGTGGAAGCAGCAGTAGAAGTGCACGCACACACACACACACACACACACACACACACACACACACACACACACACACACGGAGGAAACGTTGGTCATTGCTAACATTTTACTTGTCAGACTGCTGAATGTGTTCGAAACTTAATCCTTTGTAGTGTAAAAGTTGTTTGAGACGCTTTGAATAAGGAGTTTTGGAAAGCTATTTTTACACATCAGCAGAAAATCTTTGAAGTAAACTTACCGTCTGTCTGAGACTGATGTGGCGAATGACAATGAACTAAAAAAACGTCTGGTGTGTGTTTGTACGTGTGCATGTGAGGCCACAGACCTGAGTGTAATCAGCCGACTGTACTAGTGGCAGTGCTCTAAGTCTGATTAATGAAGCTGTTTATTCCGCACCTCATCAGCCACTGCCAGTGAGCTCTCCACTCCCACAGGGAACACCACTTCACCGACAGAGAGAGAGAGAGAGAGAGAGAGCTGGAGGGATGAGAGATTGTGTGCATGAGACCTGAAGGAGTGAGATTGTTGAAGAAAAAGGTCTTTTTTGAGAAAAGGTAAAGGACAAAATGAGAGCCAGAAGAAGCAAATTTATAGCCGGAGCACAAGCGCAAGTTCAGCATGTGCTCTTTCTGACTCCTCAAAGGTCAGCATAAGCGCAGACGCCCTAATCGCTTCAAACATCTGCCCCGACCCACCTCGTGACACTGGCTGTAAAGCTCCATAGCCTTCTCTTTTGTTTTCTCTTAAAGGCACTACATTGTGTTTTTATAGCAGGTTCACTTATTATGTTAACCCTCCTGTTATGTTCGGGGTCAAATTGAGCTTAAGTGAATGTGTGAAGTTTTGTTTTGTTTAGTTTTTGAAGAATTTGAAGCATCTATGAGAATAAACAGCTTCTTGTGGTTTCTACAGGAACTTATTTCAGAGAATTCTGCAATCATATGTACGTAAAAAGATATGTTTTGTCTACATTTTAATTTAAAATATAGGTAAGTGAAGTGTGAGCAAAAAAGAAAAATTAAGAAAATTGGTGTTTTAAATTCGATTGATCATATGTTAAAAAATGTGTTGGAGTCAATATAACCATTATATAATCATTGCTAAAATGATTATAAAATCAAGATTTTCGGTGTCTATATTTAGGAGGGTCTATTGACAGAAATGCAATATAATACACATAACTATGTCTTAGAGGTGTATAAAGACTTTACATAATGAAGTTATGTTTTTATTACCTTAGAATGAGTTATTTCTATTTACATACACCTATCTTCTGCAAAAATTGAAAACATGACGACATCTTTGTCCTGTGTCAGCCTCCGTAGTGCTTTAAAAGGGAGGGGCGGAGCAATTCGCAACCTCACCGCTAGATGACGCTAAAATCTCCACATTGCTCCTTTAAGACATCTTTGTAAATGGCCTGTTGTTATTGCCATAGTACCTCACAGGTTTTTTTTAGTAGGTACAATGTCATTTTTTAGATTCATGATGCAATGGATAGCTCCGTCTATAGTGAAAATTTCGCTCCACATCCTGTAGATGTACATTGAAGATCAAACTGTTCTGTTCAGTTCGCATATAATTGTGTTCTGCTTCGGTTTCAGTGTGGGCAGACATTAGGACTCAATGTTGGAGTGTGTCTACACAGAAACAGACTTATTTTAAAAGAGCATCGAAAATCATGTTCTCCATAAAATTGCTCTGCTTAAATGGCTCTCTGTCTCTTCTCTTGCATATCTCACCCTCACACACCTGGATCATTGACGTTACTGCTGCGTTTCAAAGAGGTATGCGTCTCACGAAAATAAACACGAGGGTTGTCGCAAGCCTCTCTTTCCATCTCTATAACAACGTTCAGGCCTCTAAAATGAAGCCATCATAACACAAAAGGAAAAAGAAAATTGACAGCAAGAGAAAATTGCACCAATCAGTGTAATAACTCGGTATTGGAGTCAGTCGGGAGAATCATGCTTGATAATACATGTGGTGTGTTCTGGTTATTGAGAGAAGGACACGCCACGGTTGAAATCACGCAAAGTCTCGATTGTGATATAGGGAAAAACGTCAATGTATTGAATGTGTAAAATTGTCAGTGTTTCAGAGAGCCGTAGGTGGCACATGGCTTTTATTGAGCTCAGGTTCAGTTTCACAGCTGAGGTCGTGTTTATTATATCAATACAGTGAGGTTATTGCTTACAGTGTCATATAAAGCCTCATTGCTTCTACTTCATGTATTTGAACTGGGTTCTTTGTGAAACTCATTTGGCAAGGCTTTTTTCAGTGCTTTAAACAGATACACTCCATCCAGGAGGGTTATGTGATAACTTGTTCTTGTTCCTTCCGTCTTGCATTCTCAGTTGTTTGATCCTGATCTGGCAAACTCTCTCACTGAAACAGGATTGAGCAAGTGGCCGTTGCAGCCAGCAAGATGCTGATCTGTTACTCAGAAATCTATACATCCACCTGCTGGAGACGCCTGTCAGATTCAATGCACTTATGCATCACATTACTTAAACCAGATTCAACGGAGCATCAGCACAAGCAAGGAAGTCTTGTCATTTTGAGAAATAACTAATCATTGCTCCTTTCTTTTCTCACAGATTTGTTCCTGACCACTGAATCAAACCGATTCGAGACATGGATCAATAAGGTAAATTTTAGCATTACGTATTTTATCTTTACCAGTAGTTTATTAATGTATCCAGGCACCTGATTCATGTCTTTACAATGATGAAAGTGTGCTTCTTGTATTCATATATTAACTGGATTGTACATGTTTATTGAATAAGTTTTTGAGCTTTAGTAATGCATGCAACAACTACGCCATAGTTAAAAGGAATCACAACTGATTTTTTTAGTTTCTCTGCACTTTTTGATGTTGGAGTCTCAGGTGGAAAGACTTCGGTCGCAAACCTTAATGCTTTGTTAATCTATGAGATTAATCGCTGGCTTTTTTTTTTGACAGAATGATAGAATGTTTTTTAGGATATAACTCTTGTCTTAAGTTAAAGGGATAGTTCACCCAGCAATGAAATTTCTATCATCATTTACTCACCCTCTTGTCATTACAAACCTCTATAACTTTCATTCTTCTGCAGAACACAAAAGAAGATATTTTGAAGAATGTTGGCAAACGAGCAATGGCGGTAATCCTTGACTTTTATTGTATGGACAAACAATGGGTACTGCTGTTGTTTGGTTACCAACATTCTTTAAAATATTTTCTTTAGTATCCTGCATAAGAAAGAAAGTCACACAGGTTTGAAATGACAAGAGGGTGAGTACATGATGACAGAATTTTCATTTTTCGGTGAACTGTACAGTACAGGAATGTACAGGACGATTCATAATTTATAAGGTGTTAAGATTACTACCCAACAGTCTATGCAGCATTAGGTCACCGAAGTATGAACTCGAAGGACCGCTGAGGTTTTTAATGCAACCATGTGTGAGAGACTGTACAGCATTATATACAAAGCTTAGAAGAACACAGAGCCAGAGGTCAAACTGACATTAAATAACAGGATAGAGCGATAAAAAGAAAAAAGCTATTAGCTAGACAAAAATGTTGAAGAATGTAAACACGGAACAAGTAAGAAAATATAGAAATGCCAGATAATACAGTGTACAAAAGGTCAGTGGTGCATTTGCTCTTTGAAAGTTTCCTCCCCCTGTCCTTTATTTTCCTCCATCTCTCGAGCGTGTTGGACTCAACTGCTGATGGTGGAGATACAAAGGCAGGCAGTTCTGTTAGATCGCCTCTCCTCTACCTGCAGGGAGCCTCATCATTGCTTTCTGAATGATAAGAGAGAGAAGAGATGCTGCTGACAAACGTGGAGGGATGGAGAGAATGACATGCTGTGAGGAAAGAAAGGAAGAGAAAAAAAGAGACAGGGACAACAGGAAGACAAAGAGAGATACTGTAGGAAAAGAGATGGGTGATTAAAGAGGGGAGTGATGGGCAATTGTTAATCACATCTGAGGCAGCCATTTTAGACTCTACTTATACTCCTCATTCCTTAAAAGAGGCTTAAGGGATGGCAATAAAAAGCACAGCTGATTGGTGAATAATTCTTAGATTTTCACACCTCTGCAAACACACACTCCCAAAGAGCTCTATTTGCACACGTATATGCATTCACGCACACCTTACGCTCACGGGAAACCTCTCTCCCTATAAAACCGCAGTAATCCTGCCATTATTTACTGCCAGGTTTTTCAGTTTAACAGTCTTTGGTCACAGGCCAATGCTCTCTGCTTCCCGTAGCACACTACGTTTTAATTACTTTCCTCTTGCTGTCCCAGCCCTGATTATACACCCGCTCACACGCAGAAGCTCTAGTGTTTGTTTAAATTGAAAAGCTTTAGCTGTATACCGCATGCAAAGTCATTACTGTAATACAAGACTCCATCAGTCATTTTAGCAGCTCGAAGGAGCCACCCCCCATCCAAACAAACAAGCCAGAAAATATTAGCCCTCTGTTTCCTTTTTTTCCAAAATGCATTGACCGTGTGAAGCGTTAACGGCCTCAAACGTTCATCGTGAAGATATGAAGGCCCAGCTTGTCAATCATGCAGGATTTTAATCAGGCCATGCCCCAGCTGAAATAGCTGCCGTGCACCCTCGCCCGCAAAAACTCACTCTGTGTGCCGCGGCACTTAAACATGCATTGTGTCGATTGCGCAGGAGCCTCACAATCAAACTCGCAGCATGTGTTTATAATCTGGCACATGTCAGAGCATCATTCAGCCTCAATCAGCCCATCTCTGTGTTCTTGCATCCCGTTTTGGTGCACAATGGCGCTAAGTGGGGGGGAGAATGCCTCATCAGCACCGTGAGTTTAGTCATCTCTGTCTCTTCCGTGATATCTGATCTGAATCAGACACAGTTTAGTCGAGTTAGGGGTCGTTTATACGGCATTTTCAGCCAAAAACTGAAACGTTTATATGTGTTTTGCCTGTTCGTTTACTCACGACAACAGTGTTTTGGGGACTGAAAACGGGTTTCAAAGTGCAAGTTTCTGAAAATAATGGCATTATCGTCTCCGTGTAAAATCTGAGGCGCATCTTTCCAAAAACGATGACGTCATACGCATGCCTATTACGCATTTAGTCTGTAAGCATGCACAAGTATTCCCAAAACAACAATGGCTGTGTCTCGTTTCGGAAGGCTGCGTCCTCCGGAGGTCTCATTCAAACGCTGCTACGTCATCAAGGATCTTTTTTTTTTTAAAAAGCAGGTAGGACAATCTGGACGCACCCTCCAAATGCGACCTTGTTTCACAGGAATTTGGAGGACACATGAGGTGTATCCTTCGTTGCTAGAGATAACCCACACACTTTGCGTCTTTTATTTGAATAAACGGCAGCAACTGCACATTCAAGTTAAAATGTCTACTAAATGTACAGAAGGTTCAGTTAAGCATTAAAATGTTCAAATTTTTTATAAAGTCTTATGTGCAACAGAAAACTTAATGAAATTGTTAATATTTTGAAAATAAATATTTTATTTGAATTTCAGTTTCATTTTGTTCAGATATTGTGATGCGTATCGTATCGTGAACCCAGCATCGAGATATGTACTGAATCGTGAGTGTATCGTTACACCCCTAATCAATAAGCTTAAAATAGTACAGTATTTAAAATGTTTCGTATTTATTGTGTCTTTCATTGCCTTATGTTTTTCTTTTACTTTATTTTCATGTTTCGGTCAGAGGATTTGATGATTTGTGACAATGCTGTGTAAGACAACACTCTTCTGTCATGAACATGTATTACTGTATCATCACTGTCCTTCCGAAACTATGAATCTCCATATTTTGTGATTATTATTAGTCACCCTTCTCTGGGTTTTGCAAAAATCTAACCATCAGAAAGTATTAAAATGTGCATGTCAACTTTGATAACACCGTATTTAAAAAAGTACAGCGTTTTTAAAGTGGTTTTTTTTTTCATTTCCTGAAATCCACATTTGAACATATGAGGTTTCGGAAGGGCAGCAACGATATGCTTCAATACTTACAAGGGAGTTTCTTTTATCTTATACCTGTCTCTTGTCCTCCTGTTTAGTTGTCTGAATTGCTTGATATGGAGCCTTTTAGATTTAGCATGCTTATAGCTCAGCAAGAGGCTTTTTTATGAAAACGGCAATTAATTAGCACAATTCACTCCATAAATCTTTTAAAATGCAGAGTGCCCATTATAAAGGAGTGCTTTCTGTTTTGCTAACGATTGTCAAACTGCGAGGCTCAGCAGTTGTAAGTGTGAGCAAAATATTCCTTTTTTACAGCT
Source organism: Oreonectes daqikongensis (assembly GCA_026939265.1). NCBI lineage: Eukaryota > Metazoa > Chordata > Actinopteri > Cypriniformes > Nemacheilidae > Oreonectes > Oreonectes daqikongensis. The sequence continues at coordinate 2,361,461 of JAOTQM010000343.1, read as the reverse complement.
ATTATTATTTGAGTTGTTGCCATTTTTAACGTAATGTAGCCAAGCAGATCAGAATGAGCTTAAAGGAGAAAAAGGATGCAATGTTGTGTTTTCCTGTGTTTTTTTGTGTGTTACAAGTTGCCCATGCATGCATTAGACATGTAAAATTTCCAAAATCAAAGTATCACAACAAAATATATATTCTTTATAAAACCGAACTGCCTGAAACGGCTCGTGTAGACACGCCCCTACAGTGCCACGTCAGTCCGCCTCAGTTCGGTGCATGATGCCGCCCAAATGTACACGCAAAGAAGGCGGCGTATCTTTAGTTATCACAGTTGTGATGCTGCAGCCGTACAAATGCATAAGACAGAATAAAAACCTCTGTAAAGCGTCCTTCTGGTGGTTCTGTTGGTTTTATTCTCCTAACTAGGTTTGAAGGCAAAACCGATGCCGATTTTACTCTTTATCCACTTATGTACTTGGATGTGGGTGGCGATGACCGTTCCGGCATGAGAGTTGTGCGCTGTGAGCTTTCACACACTGTCTGGTCTCATATGCGGTTTTAATTCGCTGGTTTAATCTGACACTGCTGTTATTAGCGTACTGTGTTTGCAACTGTTATGAAACGAAATGTCTCTGAGTGAGAGAAGCGATAGACTGACACTCGGCCTCGTCCTGGAAGTTCCGTCTCACACTGGAGGCATTTAGCCAATCACAAAGCACAGCTTAACTGTCCAATCAGAGCACACGGCACTTAAACGCACGAGAGAGTCATGCCAGAACGAGTCGTTTCAGAAGGCGGGGCATAGAGGAGATACAATAATTTACGGTATGTGGAAAATAATGTGTTTTTTCCTCCTTAAAACGTATAAACACATTGCATTACATCAAATACAAACAATAATATTGGTTTTAGCTTGGCAATATTTCTCCTTTAAAACAGATCATTTCTGTAAGAACGTGTATTATTAATATATGGACGTGGAAAAAAAATTTGGTATCTTTGGTAAATATGACCTTGGTAAATAAGCAAAGAAGGCTGTAAAAGTTTATCTGCATTGTTTCTCCATTTATTCAAAGAAATCTACAAAATTCCAACATTTCATTCAAGTAAAACAATGTACTTTTGTAGGGACTATCACATTATAAATAAAGGTTTTTCTCTAATACACCCTGGTCACAATTATTGGCACCCATTCTCATGAGTAAAATATCTCCCAAGTATATTCCCATTTCTTAGCACACCAAGGGCATTGATCAAGAAGTTTTAATGGACTGGAGATGTGGATGTTTGTCTATATTGTCTTAATGCACAGGGAGGAGAAGAATTTAAGTGGCCAAAGACTCTTCAAAGATCACAGATGGAAAATTGCAGAAATCAGTTAAATTGTAGTATCACAAATAAAAGGAAAACTGCACCTCTATCACCACAAGTTGTTTGGGACACTGTTAAAGAAAAAAATCTTCTGCTCTCATGCAAAAACAATCTCCACCATATTAATTTACCATACTAGAACTTCAAACAAGACTGTTGTCTATGGCCATATAAAGTGAAAAAGCAATAACACAAGATAGGTTTGGTGCACACAGGGATAAAAAAGTGCCCCATGTTCACAGTTAAATATAATGCCAGATCTTCATTGTTGTGGACCTACTTTTATACCAGAGGTTCTGGACATCTTGTTTAGATACATGGCATCATGGATTATATCAAATACCAACAGATAAAAAATCTAAACCTGACTTGCTCTGCTAGAAATATTATAATGGGTCGTGGTTAGATCTTCTATTAGCACATTGGTTCAAAACAAACGTCCGATCAACAAAAAAACGCTGAACACAAAATCAAGATCCTGCCATAGCTATCCCAGTTCCCTGATCTGAACACTATAGAAAATGAGTGGGATGAACTGAAGAAGAGGGAACACCAACATTTGAGTGATCTAAGGAGATTTTGTATAGACAAATGGACTCGGATGACTTGCCATGTACAGTTTTCAGTTTTCTCAAACCTTGGAAAAGAAAATACTGTTTTTCATGCAGATTTGTTTTTACAGCCTTCTTTGCTCATATTTATGTTAGGGTACTAACAATTTTATCCACGTCTGTATATGATTATGTATTATATATATTCTGGCTAAACTCAAAAGATTAAAAAATATTATTTCTAATATGTGTTTATAGTCAACTTTAAGGAACCTGGTGTGTATTTACAGTAATAAGCCAAAGCAAAATTTGCATCAGTAGTTTAACAATCACTGCGGTGATGCCAACCTGGAGCAGAAAACAAATAGTTCTTATGAATACATCTTTAATATTGATATTTGCTCATTTCACTTTGATATCCTGATGGCAAAACATCAGTGAAGTGTTTATTGTTTACCCTTGCAGAGACATTCTACAGCAACATTCCTGTACATCGATTCAGCCTTTCTTCAACAAATACACACACACACACACACACACATTTGCACATAAACACGCTAGTCCAACATGCCACTGTTACAGCCCTTTCCTATTAACGTCAATGTACAATCAATCCAATGTGACGGACCCTGTGACCCACCACTGCCTCATTCTGCTCGGAGAAGATTAGGGTGAGCAAGTCAAGTCACCAGTACCTTTACATAAGCCACAATCACATTACAGTTCAACTGCCTCTACAATCATATACCGATCAATATTATTCATGACCGCCAAATGCATGCCTGCAGTTTTTGGAAAGGCTCTAGGGAGCTTTCAGCGGAGATAGATAAACACAGGCCAGGCAGAAGGAGGAGGAACTTTAGTTTTGCTCTTCTTGAGAATTATAAACAAATCCCTTAGGCCAAGAGCTACCACATAAAACCACCTTCTTTTATCAAGTGGGACACTCCAAAAAAAGGGCTGCAAAACACTATAGACACTGAGGGTACGTGGCCTCGTAATATTCAGATTAGTGAGAGATTAATATAGGTTTTTCAATGACCGATCATTAATTTTTAATTTTGGACCCCATTATTGAATATTTGATTGCATTCTTTCCTAGTACACTATTGAGGTAAGAATGTGCAGTCCTTCTATAAATGTGTCTTTGAATATTTCATAAGCGTAAATGAATATTTTATTTGTGTTGTATACAGTTAAATTAAGCTGCATAGTATTTTGCATGAGTCAGTTTGTTTTTTAAAAACAAGCCAAAGCTAAGTCACGAAATAATTTTTGGAAAATAGATAAATAGATTCACAGAGACACTTTTAGTATATTTTTACACTCTAAAACTGTGGTCCAGAGCTGTTAGTCTTATCACATATAATGAGACCAATTACCGCCCTGCCTTCTTGGTTTTGAAAGACTTTAAAAGCTGCAAAGAGAAACGTTACATCTGGCCGAGCTGTGGCTATTAGACTGTAGTGTTTTGTGCTGAGTCTCAGATGGTTCTGAAGGTAATGGAGCGATTTACTTTCTGCCCAGTATTAGCATAGATGGGGAGGTCACGTGTAGTTTTAGGGAAAACACGCTGGAACTGGCTGACATGAAACATGCTTAGGGCTTTTGGAAGCCAGCCCGCTCATAGCACAACTTACATTAACATTTACGCATTTGATAGACATGTATTCACAGCAAGTGCATGCAAGTTATATAACATTTTCTAAAAAAATTCAGTTGAGGTATTATCTCTTTTGTTCTATTACTAATACAATCTCTCTCTTTTTCAATTTCAGTTTCAAAGTACTTTGATTATTTTGCATACAGTATTGCCAAAGTCATAATAGTAAAAAAGGTGCCAAATCCCCAAAATGATAAAAAATAAAGAGATTGTTTGTTTTTTAACATTTCAACCTTCACCTCTCTTCTCTCTCTGTGCTACATGTCTGATGTAACTCATGACTCATCATTCAATTGTTATGTGGCTCTGATCTCTTTCTAGTTAAATGTATGTGTCTCTGCTATCTTCATTAGATGCTGGACAGTCAGTCTGTTTGTCGTTTGCCTCGCAGCGTTTGTACAGCTTGAGCTCTTGAAAACATTGATGTGGATGGGATGCGGTGGAGGGATTGTTTTTTGGCTGTGATCAGCATGTAGGCTGAATCTCATGAGCTTTTCTGAAGCTTCTGTGTTAGAAGCCTTCCTGGACTTTGATCATCTCTGCCACGCCGCGCCGCGGCTTACGTGGGCTGATCAATGTGCACAGTACCCTTACCCTGCCCTCTGACCTCTCCGAAGCTCAATTAGCCATCATTCTCTGACTTCTGCAAGCCCACCTGTCAATCACAATCAGTCCCCACCCACCTCACTGTCAGTAGCTCTCCGCTCTCTCTGCCCGAACACCTCATGGCCTGTCAGCTGAAGAACTCACCTTTAAAATATGCTGGTCAGATTGTCAGACCGCACATTGTTTGTCTTGCTGAATTGTCTCGTAATTTCCATCAGGTAGAACAGAAGTGCAGTAACCCTTTCTCACCCCTGTCAATTCCAGCTGTGGCTTGCCACCTCCTCATTTATTTAGACAGCGGCTCTGATCTTTTAATACAGTAAAATATTAGCTTTTCCTAACATCTCTGTGTTGCTTTTATTAGTGCAGTTTTAACCACACAAGAAAATGTTTTTTCTTACAGTTTTAACAGTTGTAAGTGCAACAAAAAAGGAAATGTATTTAATAAATGAAAGTCGATGTTTTAATCCTGGTAAATCTTTCTGTTCATTAGGATGGGAATTTCACTCAAATGCCGCCTGAGAACGCACCGGATGATGCCAAGAAAGTGGGTCAATCTGCATTTGCAGACTTCGGTGAGTAGAAACGTATCTCTGTGTATGGTCTGTCTGGGTTTTTGTTTTTAAGATGGAGTTATTAGGACTTTTAAGCTTATAGAACCACTATCTTTGTTTTTTGGGATTTCAGAAACATGTTGGTTATTATAGCAATATCGCTTGAGTAGGAGTGTGATATTGCTCTATATCAGCATGGTTGTGATTAGGTCAGAGGCACATGGCCACAGTCCGAGTGTCAGAGGCAATCACAGTCTTGCTGATATAGAGCCATATCACACGACTACAAGAGCGATTTTGCATTTATACAACAGGTCGACGGCACAAGTGTGTAGATAAATCAGAAACAACATTGGAGTGTTTTCAAAACCCTTCAGTTTTTTTAAGAAACTGAGGAACTACTTTCTTCCACAACGAATTCCAGCCCAGCACAACAGTTAAAGAAACCTCCATTACTAATTCTAACCACCATGTCTTTTTAAATTTGTGCTGTGCTTCTTCAGTGATTTATTACTGAGAAATAAGGAGGCAGGGTGTGCAAATGAAAGAGAGGCTGTAAAAGGCAACTCACAGAGAATACGTTATTTCCATTACTTTCCATTGTTTTCAATGTAAATATGCGCTTGTTTACTGTAGCATGTTGTGTTCTCTCTCTGTCTGCTTCTATGGCGGGTCGCAACCAACTTGTTCAGATGCATACCGCCACCTACTGTAACAGTCGGAAGTTGACACAGCAATTTCTGTTACTGTATGTAAAGTGCGTCTACAGACCCTCGAGACCCGCACTGCGTTTGTTTACGTTCAGCTTAGTGGCGGAGTGATACAAACGGTAAAGCAGTTCCCGTGATGATACTGGTGGGATATCGCTTAGCTTTCATACAGTTAGATTCGAGAACCAGAAAGAACTGTTGTATAATTGTCCATAATATGGTCAATTGTTCTGAATCCAAAAGTAACCTTGATTCTTTTACGCCGATACATTTTTACTCGCACGTGCTGAACACGCACACAGAGCCAAATTTAATATAAGCTCCTGTGGGATCGTATTAAATATTAACAATACAAATTTCCCCTATCCAAAAGCATCCCACTGATAGCAGGAATGACACCAGCAGAGAAATCTCACATAGCATAAATGATTGATAAGGAAAGTGAAATGACCTAAAAGATTTAACTGTGCTGAGTCTCAGGAGCTTGGCCTTTATATTCAAAGCTAACTTATCTGACCAAACAAGAGCACTTGTCTCTGTTCTTTAATCTGTTTCCTCTGATCTCATTCTTTTGTTATTATAGAAAATGTCACTTCACGCTGTCATGGTGTTTTCACAGCAAAGAGCTTCAAAGGTTTTAAGTTTTAAGCAGGAAGAAGGCCTATATTAGACTGACAGTCATTACTGTATGATGCATATTGGGATCAGTCTATGAGGCTAAAACACACCATTGTTACAGTACAGTTTTTACAAGGCATTTGTTCAGTCTTGCTGTGTATTTTTAAATGTTTATATTTAAGAAATTTAACACAAATCTATATACTGCATTTATTTCAATACCAAATTGTCTTCTTTTTGCATTTATTTATCTAATAGGTTGTGATTGATGTTTCTTGCATATATTTATTGCCACCTGTGCAGTGTTGTGCAGTTCACAAGGTCTTTAATTAATGCAAAACCAAATCTGCAATTCATAACTTTTTTGTTAAAAATTAACAAAAATATGTCTCCTAACCTCGATTTACAACAGTAATCTTATAATAGTGATTTAGAATTTGAGCTGTCGGGTCTGACTTCACTGTGTTTATCAACATTAATAAAGATGTAAAATGTAAGGTATAGCCATGGCAAACAGAGGCAAAGGATTGTAGCTTTAAATCATAACTTCTACAAATCTTTTACTGCTTTGCAAGCATTATTTTCATTCAGGATATCTTGTTTTCCGCATGCCATTTGTAACCGAAGTTGTACTTGGCCGTGTCCTGGTGTACAGAAGATGAGGTCGGGACAGAAATGGCCTTTGTAAGCTGCATTGCGATTATGACTTAAACCATTGAGATGCATCACCTGTGACCTTTACTGCTTTACCAAAATGATGTCACAGTAGGCGGGTGCTGGAAAGGGATGCAAAGCGAGAGATGGAATAGGATGGCTGAGCAACCGAAGAGAGAGAGAGAGAATGAGCTGTAGACTGTGATTTAGGATGATAAATGATGTTGGGGATGAAAGTAGACGTGTATGCGAGAGAAGCCCTATTCTACATGTATGTGCGCCGGGTCTGAGTCAATATTGTCGCTCACACAGAAAATACTTTATTGGATTAGTTTCAGGTGGTTGTTCTGGAGACACGAGCGTGAAGATCAGAGTAACGGGTGAAGATCCCATGCTCGACTGATCCACAACGATCAGCATTTATCACTCTCCTCCCTCCGTTTCACCATTTTTCCTTTTCTCATTCATCACCTGATTTTAGCTTCCTCCCGAGCTTTTAACTCCTCTAACCACACATGAACTTCTCCACCAGTACATGCCTGTTCACAGACTTCAAACTGTCTGCACCAATTAGCTGTGGTAGGGTGTGAGTGCCGGAGCCTGTACAGTCATTATGAGATGATTTTGTGTGAGGAACAGGCTGCGGCTCTGTGATGCTGATTGTCTTTGACAGAGAAGAGCCCTGCAGTGGATGGGCGATGGGGGTGAAGACAGATAAACACCAGCTTTAACCGCATTCACACTAACACAGAACAATACAGGTGAATCATAGCGACGCCGCTTCCATTAAGTGGGTGGTAATGGGAAGCGAAGGGCTTCCTCTGAAGCCAAGGACACTTGCTGACATTATACCTTCAGCTGAAATGAGTCACAGGGTTCACAGCTGTTATATATAGATAGATATTGTATGTGGTGGAAGCCTAAGCCTTATTGAGGACATTAAAGTATTTGTGGAAATTGGCATGATTCTGGCAATTTTTTGTATATAGTGTGTATAGTATATGAATATATGAACAAGACAAAATGTGAACAGTAGTCTTAATTATATAACAAATGTGTGTGTTTGACCTAAATTCATGGGGACTCTTTTGAAAATGTGTCATTTGAAAATTAAGGTCCCCATAGGCAAAAAAGCGTATAAATCATACAGAATGATAATTTTTGAAAACCAGTTTTCTATGATCTTTAGGTTTAGGGGTAGGGAATAGAATATACAGTTTGTATAAAAATCATTACACCTATGGACTGTGTGTGAGTGCGTACATGCATATATATATGTGTGTACTTACATACAGTATGCATACAAAATATTAAAAATAGTCAGAACCATGTGTGTGCGTGTGTGTGTTTGTTCATATGCATATACACCAACATACTTTTTTTCCTACTGTTAATTGTGTTATTTGATTCGCAACCCTTGATATCTTTTTTCGCATTAAACCTCTACAGCACGTTTGAATCTACACCTGCCAATTTCTATGAAAATAAACATGTTATTCACAGCACCTGCGAGTAGCGACGCGCCTCTGAAGTGACCTGCAATGAAACAGTGAAAGAAACCACGAATGCAAGATGCTTCAAAGCCACATTTCAAATGACAGAAAACGAAAGGAACGCAACGCGAGAGTAGGTGGGAGGAAGGTGGGAAAGGAGGAGGTGAGAGAAAGAGTAGGAAGAAGAAAAAGGGAGGGTCTGCTTGTTTGGTTGGAAATGGATGTTATTCTGATCACACTTCTGCCTGTCAGTTATGCCGTGGCGCTCTTCTCCATACGGCACCTAAGTGGCAGATCAAAGATACACCCCAGTGACCTTCCTCTCTCAGCTCTTCTACCTCTCGCTCTCTCTCTCCGTTAGTATTCTCCAGCCATTCCTTTCTGCTTCAAACACTCCAAGATAACAGTTAAAGCTGAGACTAGTGGTCCGGTTATAATCGGACATAACGTAATGTGCTCAGTTGAAGGTGAAGTATGCAAACTTTGTGTTAACCTTTACAAAATTGCAAAACTAATGACCTTGTAGTGTCAGACAGCCCCACCCCAAACCTGCACTATTTGTTGAGGCAGTGTTGCTATTGCTCATGGTTGCGTATGCTCAAACACAGCAATGGGTTGCACAAAGCCAGAGTGTTGAATGTATTGATTTTCAGTATTACCTATCGCCAAACCTGCTGACCTGTAGCTTCTGTGTACTACATCATTCAGCCTGTCTGTTGTATTCCCAATTCCAGAGGTGCCCCATTCAGTTTGTTTTGGCACAGTTAGAAGCACTATTTTAATAAATGTTCATTGTAGCTGTGACCACTTCCGCCAGCAGATTCACAGTACAAAACTATAATAATTCATGAGTTAGCACCATCAGAACGTAGTCACTCTTGACATGGACGTGTCATTATGAATGCACAACATATGCTAGACAAAATTCTCCATCTGCTATCAGGATGGTAATTGCTCTTTTCTTTTTTTAAATGTGACAGCCAAATGCATTATTCATTAACCGAATGATATTCAACGCTAGGGTGCATTTGTCTATCAGGAACGTAGCGCAAGCAGAGATTTTTATTTCTCTGCATTTTTTTCTAGCTTGAAGCCAGTGTCACATGTAATGTGATGTGGCATTTAACTTCCAGTCATCATGACATACACAAGTACCGTGTGTTTGTGTCGTTGAGGACTTTTGTTGTACTCTTGCTTCTAGTGATATGAGACTTTGCGAGTGTACTGTGTACCAGGAACATAAAGTCATTAGTGACAATAAGCGACCGGTTCATCGCACTCTCTGCAGTGTGTTTACACATTTTTGGATTCTCACACAGACACACGGTTACGTTCAGTCTGGCCTCCCGCTAAGATTGACTGTATTGAAACTAAAGCTCTTCAAAAGCCCATGATATCAAAATTAGAGTTTTGTTTTTTTCATCATTGTCAATTGGCTTGTATGCTTCTGCATGCTGGAATCCTTCTTACAAAATGTATCTTTAGCAGAACATGAGCATGAAACATGAAATTCTTTCATAATTAATTCAACCTCATGCCATCCAAGATGTATGTGACTTCCTTTCTTCAGTTGAACACAATTGATTTTATATTAAAATGATCCCATGTTAAAGTATCTTCTTATATGGGGATCAAAATTGTGAACCTCCAGAAAGCACATACAACCATTATTAAAATCATCCAAATGTCTCAATTGAATTCATATGAATAATATGGGTGTAATATTCCCAAAGTAAAACATTTGTGTGAGAAAGCAGCTAATATTTTGAACTTACTAAGCAATCAAAATATACTTCGTTTCCATGGAAACATTCAGATCAGTGTGGTTAAAGAGTACATTCCACAAGATCATCATAATGACATTTCATGCAGTGAGTAATGTTGCCGTGTTTGAAGGTAAGCAGTCTGCCAAGTTGTAAATCTGTAGGTGAATAAATTACAAAGTTATTGGCTTGGAAAAAAGGTAGCCTTTAAATAATGCAAACGAGTCGAGACCTAGTCCGATTCTCTAACCGCCGTGTATCTACGTCACTAGAAATAAAAAATCACAAGTTATGTACTCTTTAACTCCAGTATGGTGGCATTGGTTTCTCATGTGTCTCGTGACTAGTTGCATTTTTACCACAAGGCAGGCAAGAACCCATATATTCAAAGTTATTGATGTGTCAACCTTATTTGAATTTTCAGTGTGTCTATATGTTTCCATGAACATGCGACATATTGCATGTTTTCATATTTAAGTGAATTATTTCTTTATTAACTTATTTTATGAATTTATTTTATTTAATAAATATGAACACTTTTTAACAGCATTTATGTATATTGCATTATGAATGTAGTTTAATGTATTAATTATGCCTTGTAATGTACCTTATAATGCATTGTCATGTGTCATGAATAATTGTAACCACAGTTAATACATTATAACACTTATCAATAAATTGTTACACTGTGCATTTTAAATTTGGTTCTAATTCTTTAAAACAACATATAGTGTATCACAATGCAGCTTTACATGAAAATAAAAACACAAAAGAGGAAAATTAAGAGTATACACAGAGAGAACCATCCTAATAAAAGCAATGTTAATGGAATTTGTGCAAGTTAATATAATATCTGCAGTCTTTCTTTAAAGATGCCTGTACAGGAATAAAAAAAGTTGCTGAGGGTAGCCCGGCTCTCATTGTGTGTCAGGGCCCGGGTGACTGTCGGTGGATATGACTGTGTGCGTGTGTTTTTGTTTGTGTAATTCTCTGTCTCCCAGCAGGCTGTTGGGCTGATCTGCATGGTTATTTGCCGCATGCCAGATACTATGAATGTCAATGCAGGTGTCATCTACTATCACCACATATCTTCTGTTTTGTATCTCACTGTTACTCTTCCTCTAGTTCTCTCTCTGTCTTATATCCTTCCTTTCCATTTTTTGTTTTTCAGTTCTTCCTGATGTATTTCATTCTTTTTCCGGGACATTATTAGCGCTTTGTTTTGAGCATGCAACGTAAAAACAAGAGAATGAAGACTCTGACACCAGGACAAACTGCTACTCACCGGGCTGCCACACACTTCATTACACTTGCTCGAGATCACATGATGTTATCTCCATATGCTGGATTTCTCATTAGAATAGGAATAGGAGCACCATGGAGCTATTACTTCCACCCACCTCACTTTCTTTACATTTATGCTCATGACTTTTGCCGACAGTGTTATTTAGATTGTTTACAGTACATTTTACGAGTGTGCATTTCCTGGGAATTCAACCGACGTCCTTGTCATTGCTAGCACCATGCTGTACCGGTTGAGCCACAGCCACCCACCTCACCCAATCTCTTTTTTTTCCTCAGATGGTGACGGCTCCCAAGACCACCTGTTGCCCGTCTGTTTGGATGACGCATGTCAGAAGAGTGCCATTTACCTGGCCAAGCCTGGAGGGACAGAGGTACACAGGCCCTCCGTTATTACTGTGTCACACTTCTTCATTGAATTCATCCGTTCATCCATTCATTTGTTTGCATGTGACCTGTTGTGTCAGTGGGAAATGATAGATCAAGTGTGCATAAAATTTATCTCATATTTAGATACAGATAAAGATAAAAAAAAACAGAAGAATAGCAGCATAGCAGCACCTGCAGCTTTTTTTATGTTAACTGAATGTCAGTCTCACAATGAAAGGCAGGGGTTATCATACACACCCACACATAGACTCCCAAGCCACATGTCCAGCTCTGTCTGCCTGTCACAGGCTTTGGGTATAAAGAACGGGAACAAAGATGGACGGAGTCAGGGAGAGGGCGGGAATGTAAAGGGCGGAGAACACGTGTCAGCTTTTGTCCGCCTGCCACAGGCGCTAGTCGTCACCATCAGCTTCACTGAAAGGAAAGAAGAATTTGCCTCTTTCATTATTTTTTTTATCTGTCCATCACTTTCTGCGTGTCCATGGCCTTCTTCTTTCTATCTTTTTTTTAGTTCTCTTTACTCCCATTCCCATTCTTCCTTGAATTAAAGACACAAGCTGCATTGTTTGACAGCGCTTTTTCAGCATCGCTAAGTAAATAATGAACATGTCTGATATAGACATAACAACACATGCAGTGCATTGGAATGACAAGACAGAGGGAAAACAAACAGTTCAGAAAAGAAAGAGATGGAACAAAGGAACTGTACGCATCGCTTGAATTGTAGTCAAATAACAGCGGTCTATGATTTAATTGGCCCAGGGATCTCTCTGTTTATAAGCCTGTTTGTGTGCATGGGTGGATGTGTGTGTGCGCTAATCACACAAATAATCACACGTGCAAGTGTTCACACACACACACACACACACACACACACACAATTCATCAGTGTTTCCATCAGTCTGTTGAAAGAGCTCATTCTCTCTGTTTTCTTTTCCAGCTCATCTGCTTAATATTGACAGTGTAAACACATGTAACATTGTGCTCATTAGAGTGATTAGGGATAGCAAGTGTCATCACACACACACACACACACACACACACACACACAAAATGTGCCAAGCTTTGTTAAAGGAGGCTTTTCATCGGCTTTTCTTGTATTTATAATACAGTATATTCACATACTGTACACTATAATTAAGCCATTTATAGGCTAGCTTGACTAAAGATAATACTATATTTAAACACTGTATTCTATACCGGTATTGACCAAATAAAAACCATGGTCATCTATCTGACAGCATGGAAGATCGTTTTGGGTCCAACTGCTGTCCAATCGAATGACAAAATGCTGATATACACTCATGATGTGGTGGAAACCCCTGACCACATCCTTTATCCCCTTAACGAAATCACAAATGGCCACACTGCGATTCATTTTTTACAAATTATTACAATCTTGATGTCTGAGATTTCGTGAGCCTGGAGACTGTAGTGTACTGCATGAGTTTATAAAAGTTTCGATTGAATGTGTGATTTGAATAAACAATGCTCATAAACGGCTGTATAAATAATCCTCACTTAAAATGCATGGAGGCTTGGACCTGGATTCTTTACATTGTGACTTAACAAGCAGATATTGTGTGAATACTACACATGATAAAATCTTATATTATTTAGTAGCACATGTTTAAAATGCTGCCTTAAGAACTCTGCGTCTCTGCATTCATATTTTTCATGTGTGTGATGCTTTGCTCCAAAATAGGAAAAATACAAACCAAAATTGTGAAAATTGTAAAATCTTCTGGCCGTCTTTTGAATCATATAGTATAAATCTGATGTGGTGACAGCCCCAGCTGTGACTCTATGACACTTGTACTTTTTTACTGAGGCTTTCTTAAATCACTTTAAACACTTTCTACAACAACTTAGAATGTGACTCATTCTGTACAATCCGAATCAAAATTAATATGATTACTATAAGCCAACTGTTACTCTGTTACTTAAGTTTTTATTTTACTCTTAGAGCAAAATAAAAATATTTATCTTTTTCCCTTTTAAACCTGTATGACTTTCTTTCTTCTGCAGAAGATATTTTGATGAATTTTTGTAACCAAACAACAATGGCACCCATAGTTCTCAGTGGTTTTGTATCCATACAATAAAAGTCAATGGGTGCCGCCGTGCCGGTTACCAACATTCTTTAAATTATCTTGGTGGTTGTTCCATCACAGCGAGGCACCAAATCGCTTGCAAAAACCTTTACACATTCGGTTCCTCTGTGGTGGAATGAACTGCCAGCCTCCACCTAAACTGCAGCATCCTTCACAACCTTCACAAACAACTCAAAACACCTGTTCTGCATTTATTTGACTAACCAATAACTGTCTGTTTTATGACAAAAAAATGTATTCTCTCCCTTGCTTACTTCATCTTTAATCCTCCTAGTAACATGGTCTTGTAAACTAGTGCTACTGCTAGCATGTCTGTGTTGACAAAATGTTTTATGCTCTCCTACTTGTAAGTCGCTTTGGATAAAAGCATCTGCCAAATGAATAAATGTAATGTAATGTATATGTGTAACTTCTGAAAATTATCTCCCCAAAAGTGTAGAAAATTCAGAAACGCAGTTGTTCACAGCGGACGGTGAAGCATTGTGGCAATCAACCATCTTTGCTGCGGTTTGCTTGGGTTTTGTAGTCTGTAGAAACGAAAGGTGTGCATCAACACTATATCAAGTTTAGTGTGTGTAGCTAGGATTTAAATTGGTGCTTGGTTGTAAACATTGTTATAGGGCTCAGAAAGAATGAGAGACTAAAGACTTTTGAATCACTATGGAATTAAACTATCCCATAAGCTGCAGTGCAGCAAAGAGGGCCATCTATAAAACATACAGAAAGAAAGAGAGATGGGGAGGGAATGATGGAGAGAGAAGCAATAGATTGTCTGAGGTGCTGGAAGTGAGCATCCGTGTACGTGTGTATTGAATTTCAACAGAGTCGTGAGGGAGTAAAAGAGGGAGGGATGCCCCTCGTAGGTTGAACAGCTCTCCCTCTCTCTCAGCCAGCCAGGGGCATCTCACGCTTATTCATTTCATTTTCATGTACTCTGTAATAGCAACTTTGTTCCCAGCTTGGCAGCATCAGCTGAGTGTGTCAGGCCATTTATTCAGTTTGTTTTTTTCCTCACAGGAGTATACAAAATATTTTCACAACCTCGCTCTCACAGCTTGCACCCTGAGCTTTCTCCCAGCATTGCCAGCACTGTGTGTTTGTGCGTCTCATTGTCTATGTATGTTTTGAGTGTGAAGTGCACCTCAGCGTTGGTTTCGAAGCAGCTTGTTGAACAGTATTGATCAGCAAAAGTGCAGATGTAACTTAAAAGAAAGGGTGATCGTAAATCCATCGGCCTGTTTTTGTCAGTCCTGGAAACTCTAAAATGTGTGCAAAACTCTTGAATGCAACTTTTCCTGTGCTGAGCCATCACTGGATTCTGAAGAGGTTAGATTGGTCATTATCTATTGCTCCATACGGGGCATTTAACAATCTTAACAGTACGATAGCAGCAGGTGCCAGAAAACAAGGCCTTCAGCTTTTTTCTGTCAGGCAGCTCTTATCCCTGTCCCCTCGTGTCACAACACCACCTGTTCAACATGTGCGCTGACACTCGGAGTCATTAGTAGACTCACACAGAATCAAAATAAATCCTTCACATTTTCTGAAATGATTGAGAATACTGGAGCTGTGTATGATACTCTGCAATTATCTAAAATTATTATTATTATTTATAAATAATTATCCAAAAAATTTAATCTCTTTAACAAAAATCTCTTTAAGTGAAGGGAAGTAAATGTTTGTTTCAATCATTTTAGCATTTTTTTTTTTTTACTGTTTAGTGTCATCGAGTGCGAGTTGGCATTATTACTAGTGCACACAAAGATGAGCAGCCTGTCAACTTCTGCTTTACATTTATACATTTACATTTATGCATTTGGCAGACGCTTTTATCCAAAGCGACTTACATTACATTGTTATTTTGTATAGTAAGCAAGTGGGGGTTAGGTGTCTTGCTCAAGGGCACCTCAGCCGTTACCCGCCAGCCCTGAGAATCGAACCAGCAACCTTCTGGTCATGAGTCCAACTCTCTAACCACTGGGCCACGACTGCCCCACAATGCTTTAAAGGCATTATCCAGCTACTTAAAGTGACCTATTTTTTGTCAGATATGGTGACCCATACCCGAAATGTGACCTCTGCATTTAACCCAACCAGTGAATAGTGAACACACACACTTTAAGTCGTGAACACACATACACCGGGGCAGTGGGCAGCTAACACTGCAGCGCCCGGGGAGCAAACGGGGGTTAGGTGCCTTGCTCAAGGACACGTCAGTTGTTACCTGCCGGTACTGAGAATCGAACCGGCAACCTTCTGGTTACGAGTCCGACTCTCTAACCATTAGGCCACAACTGCCCCAATAAACATAAATGTAAATAAACTGCCCCAATAAACATAAACATACTTCGTGCCTGGATAAACATAAATGTATTTTGGTTTAATATTTGACTCACCTGAATTTGAACTTTTTGACCATTTGTGTTGAAATGCTTGTTGCCTTCTGTGTTAATGTTATTTGAAATAATCATTTTGCAGAAATCTTTCCTCTAAGGGCACAGTCTATGCAGAGTCATTAGCTCTTTTTTTAAGCTCCTCTGCCCACGCTAATGTTCACTCCCACAACTGCTCGTGTGTCAAGTGGAATCTTTTGACATTTATTTTGTCTTTATTTTGTCAGTCAAGGATCTGTGCAGACTTGACTTGGCTATGGGGCAGAATGAGTTGGATCCAGATCTGGCAAGTCCAGGTTCTTGCATATATATGATTATATTAGGTTGAATCGTTTGGTTTAATAGCTGTGTATAATAGCTAAATGCAAACATGCAAATGTTTGCTATGTATTTGCAGTTTACATCTAATGATAGGTTATAAAAATATTAATATTAGTTTTCCATTTCTTTCACATATTTTTGCACTTGAATATATTAAAGCTTAAAACTCGTGCTAATAATAATATTTTATGATGATGTCGCACTTCGCTGATCGAAATAGTTATATTACAGATTATATTAAGCGTTATCATTGAGAGTTTATGCGGGCTACCAGGTGCCCGCGGGCATCACGTTGGAGACTTTTTTGAGTATGTGTAAATGAAATAATGTGTTTATAGACATATTCAGCAAAAATGTAGCTGCTAACATTTTGGTTAAATTGTTTCAATACATTATGTTGCATGCTTTTCATGAGCATGAATTACGTACTAGATGTATATTGGTTCAGAATCTCACAGTTTGTTTAAGGTTCTGTTGTCAATTGGGTGATAAATACACTCATACTCATTTATGTTCCACAGTTCCCCACAACCTGCTGGGTCCGTCAACCGTCCTTGTTCTGGGACCTCATAATTTACGAATTAATTACTGCCTGCAGGTCACCTTCATATCTGCACACATTTTCAAACACTGTGTCCCAGAATATCGAGTCGAGTGGAGCAGCAGCAATTCCACCTTCCTGCTAATAATTTTCTATAATCACTCCAGCTGCACATATCACTTGAATGTGTTTTTTTACTGATGCATTACATGAAATCACAATTGCATAATTCCTATATATGATTGCTCACAGTTTGGTCATTGTGACACACACACTTCGATCACCAGCAACTGTCTCATTATTATCGCTAAATGTCTTTTTGTCATTCTGACTCCCGACACTCTGTCAACACTGTTTAACACATGGTGACATGTAATCGCATTATGGTCTGTTAAAGTGTTATGTCTTGTGATTAAGCGGTATTAGAACAATCTTGTAGCGAGAAAAAAACACAGACGCTCGACTTTTCAAACAAAATCACTTCTCACTAAAGGCAAAATCATGTAACTCCATTTCCCACTCCGCAGTGTGCATATAATCTGCTGTCTCCTATACTCAAGTCTTTTATTGTTTTTAGATATAAACACTGCATGTTGTGGTAACAATATGTAACCTTTCCACTACCGACGGCTCCATTCTGACAAGCCTGTTCCCTGTACCACATTTTATTACTTATTATGCGCCCTTCCTTTCGGGATGCTAATGAAGAGGCCGTCTGTTGTCAGATTCTGTTTCTCATGGAATGGCATGTGTTCCCCGTAATGCGATGAACGATAACGCTTTTTTCCAGCACATCATAAAGCAGGCAGTTCATTAGACGTCGTACTTTCGTATCATCTATCAGTGGCACTATTGATGTAATGGCATCTCGTCTGGTGTCTTCCCGGCGGCGAGCTGCGATTTTAATTTCTTGGCCTAATGAAGCATCGCATCTGGGCTGTGGGAGTGGAGGAGAGCGAAGCTCAGCTAACACAGGGACTTTATGCGCTTTAGTAAACAAAGCCACAGGGACCGAATCTTGGCAATGCGAACGTGATGATGTCTCTCCGACTGATATGAGGAAGGAAATAAAATGGGCCATTTGTATTCTGTGCACAGCATCTCCTCCATCTAATATGTCCCATTACTTTTGCTAAAGGAAGGCCATCATGGCTTTCTCCATTAAAGAGATCATTCTCTCTCTCTCTCTCTCTGTCGACAACAGCGATATAACTTGCTGACATTTCAGCTGTTTAGTTTCATGGAGGAGGCCCGGTGTTTGTCTGGCCTCGCTCCGTCTTTAACACAAATGAGCCACTTTAAATGATGTAAGTGGCTCTAAACATGACAGACTGTCATGCGTGTCATGAACGAGCGGAGTAAAAACTTTTAATGCCAAAGTAATCGCTGGTGTGAACATATCCCATCATCCTTAGTGTCAAGACACCCATGGTGTTCTTGTAGCATTTGTGCAGGTCTCTCGCAGCTATTTCAGTCCTCTTTTCCTAATAAACATCTTAAAGCAAGAAGGCAAATGAGAGATTAGTGCGTTTGCCATGGTAGTTGGTTAATTACAGAGTGTCTCATTATCCTGGATGACACTGATTAGCTTCCATCATATTTCAGTTTGATTGGGCTAAGGTGTGTGTCTGCATCTGTGAGTGTGTGCGTGCGTGCGTGTGTGTCTGCGTGTGCGTGTCTGTGTGTGCGTGCGCATGCTTCAGTTCAGGTTGATTGGGTTAATCAGTAGAGCAGTGGATAGCTGAATGAGAGATTAATTTTATCAGAGAGTTGTTCTCTCCCTCCTCTCAGCAACAAGCCACACCCCCTGCACCCAAACCACGAATTACCCATTCCCCTTTTTCCTCTCATCTCCAATCTTTCTCATCTCTCTCTCATCAATCACACGTCACACACGCGTACACGCTGCTGGCAGCAGTCTTGTCTTAGACGTGTAGAAAGAGTCTTTTGTATGAGTCATACCACATGTTCACCTGGTCTGCCTCGATGAACTGTCAGGTAGACTTGCACCATGAGCAAGATGATAAATGTGTGCAGTCTGTGTTAGAAAGGGCTGACTGATTCTCAGATGAGCTCTCACACCCTTTTGAACGCTGAGCACCGGGCACGCACCCGTGTACTCAATCGTGTACAAAGGGACTTCTAACACCTGCCAAAGGAATAGCCCAAACACTCCCTGACCTGTCAGCTAGTCCAGCTCTAAGTTAAGCAGACAGTGAATATTGGTTGTTCGGTGGCTTAAAGGAATAGGTCTCACCCAAAAGTCTATCATCTTTCATCTACACTTGTGTTACACTTTCTTTGCAAAATACACAAATGGTCATTTGTGGTAACATCTCATGTCTTTGGGATATATTTTTAATATGTGACCCTGAATCACAAAAGTAGCATGAGAACATTTGTAGTAATAGCCAAAAAAAACATTGTATGGGTCAAAATGATTGTTTTTTCTTTTATGTCAAAAATCATTAGGATATTAAGTAAAGATCATGTTTCATTGAGATATGTTGTACATTTCCTACTGTAAATATATAAAAACTTTACTTTTTGTGAGTGGATGCAGCAAAATTGCGAATAAAAATGGCCGTAAACACGTGTACAAACTTCACTCGCTGCTGCTGCTCTTTAGGAATTAACCCCTCAAGTTTGGTATCTATGTAAAGCTTCAGAATTTCAGCATCTATTCTCCACAACGTCATTACAGCGGTAGGTCAAAAGAGAGCTTTAAAACAAAACGTTTTTTCTTAGCAACGGCTTGCTACAGCGCCTCTGATTAACAACTTTAAAGGCCTAATATTTCTATCCTAACAAATTATATATCAATAGAAAGCTTATTATTCAGCTTATTATTCATTTAAAAAAATTGGTTTTGGGATCCATTGTAACATATATTGTCACCAATATAATTATTGCTTGTGTTTCAAGTATTATCATGTCCCTAATCATAGGACTGCATGTGGAAAAAGCCACATCTTCTTCAAAAATAGGGTTATATCACATAAACCCCCAGTTATTCAGCTGCCGGATTCTGTAATGTTCATTACTAGACTCTGTGTTGAAGAATGCAAATAACCTGAAATATAAACAAATGTTATGGTTTTTTCTTTAGTTAGATTAGATAATCAAGACATTTGGACAAGTGTTTATTGTGATATACCTTTGTTATGCGTGTCTGAAAAACCATTGTCAACTAAGTTTACCACTGGGAAAGCCTTTTTAAAAAATAAATAGTTTGTCCAAGTCTCTCCTCATTGCCACAATTAAATGTTGTTTCCTTTAGAAGCACATGGATGAAAGACTTGAATGTATGTCCTCTCTCTTTTCCCAAATATTGGTTAAAATAGCAAACCTGTGTCAAGAATAGATGAATGGACTATTAATGGTGTTATACAAATATTATGGCTACAGATTTCGACTAAAACGTATGTTTATGAATATGTATTTCTTAAAATAACATAAAAAAGGTAAAAAATATATAATATAAAGGTAAAATCCAAAACCAGGTAACCCTGAGATTCTTTAATAAAATAAGTATTTGATGAATATTTACGTATCTTAAGTAAGGGCATGACGAAACTAATCCTTCACATTTTCAAATGCCAAATGTGCCCCTTATTATAGAATATCCCAAGGGGTGACCGGAGGAAGGAGCTGAATTAAAGGAACAGTTTTCAACAGTTCTTGGCCATCATTGACTACCATATAGAAAACATTTCTTTGTAAATTTCTTTGTTCTGTTGAACACAAAAGAAAATATTTTGAAGAATGTAGAAAAGCAAACAGTTCTGAGGCACTTTTGACTATCATTGTAATTGTTCCTATGGTGGCCAAAAATTTTTGGTTACAAGCATTCTTCAAAATATCTTTGTCTGTGTTTATCAGAACAAAGACATTTATGCAGGTTTGGAAAAACTCAAGGGTGATTAAATGTTTTTGTGTGAACTGCCCCTTTAACATTCTTCATTTTTCCCTTTTAGTGTTCCTTAAAAAAAGAAAATCATACTGGTTTGTTAAGACTTTTCATTTTTGGGTCATCTCCTTTAAAGCAGAATCTGTTGATTGTACTTCAATTATTGATCTAACCTTTTCCAATTTTTCTGAAGGTTGATAAATTGTTCATTTTGCTGGTCACTTCGTGAATTCTTCTTAGTTTGTTTTGCCATGTCTTTGCATTTTGTGTTGCATCACTCGCTCCTTTCCTGGCCCAACCTGCATCTCTCTTCTTCCATCACCATTAAAATCAGGAATCAAGGGAATCTGTTGCCTGGTGGGGGCCGACACATGTAGAGTAATGATGTGTATTAGGCTCTTTATGGGATTGTGCAGGTCGACACTGCCAGCCTGGTTTGTAGCCAATAGTTTTCATTGGCCATCAGCTAATGCAGCCAACACCTATTCTCCACGGCAGCTGGTTCAGGATATTTTTATACTTTGGAAGCATGTTTTCAATTTAGATCAAGCCCACTTATATTCAGTCTTACCGTCTGAAAGCCAAGTCTGGCACATGCAAGCATATCTGTCTGTGAAAGGAAATCAGGACATCTCTCAGCATCTCATCATCTTCACAGCCTCCATCTTGTTTTTGTCCTCTATGTTTGTGTGTGTGTGTGTGTGTGTGTGTGTGTGTGTGTGCGTGCGTGCGTGCGTGCGTGCGTGCGTTTGTATATAATTTCTTCTAACCTTTTAAGCATAAGTGTTATTGGGTTATCAGGATAAATTGTATGGGGTTTGAAAAAGCCCATAGAGCACAAATGATCTCTGTATCAATATGACTACAGCTAACAGCCAGGAGGATTTAAGGGAACCCGAGCATAAATGTGTGTTTGTGCATAGACTCTTTTGTGTGTGTGTGCCACAATGTCAGCCTACAGCCTTTTGATTTCCATCTACCCTCGCTAATAAATCAATAAGACTTAGCATTAACCGGCAGTCAGCACTGATACAAGTCAATTTACACATGCAGACCTATAGTGATGGAAGCTGATTGTTGATGGCCACAAGGCAGTGACTGTTTGCATAATCATTACTGTTTTAAATGAAAAGAGACTACAGTTTAAACGGATTGGGCTGGGAGTTAAAGGCATTTTGTGTGAGTGGTGTTTTGAGAGATGGTTTTGTTTTTGTAGCTTTAGTGCTCAATAGAGAAATTGGAGAAAAAGACTTGCACAGAACGGCACAGAATTCAAGCTTTTCTAGAAAAAACAACAGCCCATTTTGTTATGTTATAAATGAAATGTTCCGACACATTCACGCACACAGGCTCTGTCATAAGGATCATTTGTTTTATTTGAATGGTATTGAGGTGATCCGCCAGAATGATCTCAGTTTTAAAATGGATTTGCCAAGCATGTCCAATTTAAACCCTGTCGGTATTTCCAGGTAGTTATGATGAGCCATCAGAAACTGTGGCCGTAAGCTGTCATAACATCTCATAACCTGTTTTAAACACCCCATCAGTCAGAACTGCTTACTTAGTACCTGCGGTGGGGGGTTGAGGTCTGCCTCAGCACTCCTATGAGAGCTTGAGGCACCACCAGTAAATATTTATTAACAGTGAGAGAGAGAGAGAGAGAGAGAGAGAGAGAGAGAGAGACAGGGAGAAAAGAGGGTGAAGAACGTATGGCAGTAAACTGAAGATTTGTGTAACATCGTGTCCTAACCAGACGCAATGCAATAAAATTCCAGCGGCAAGCAATTTGTCTGTTCACACTGAATGCAAAAAAGGGGCTTGAGACGATTCATTTCAAAACGCAGCAGTTGCGCTGCATAATAACAGATGCATCCCTTTTTCGTGACTTGCGTGATGTTGCACTGGATGGGATTTGGTACTGGAGGGGTTTTTTATACTGTGCATGTGCACTTTTGTGGCCCAAACTTAACTTTCGGTACACATCAGCAAAGAGTCCCTGGAGACTATTTCTGATAACAAGCAAAAAAATTAAAGAACAATAAATGACATTAGTTAGCAAGTTAAAATTATGTCTAGTCAGTATTATTTGGGGTTATCAGTAGAAGAACCGTTACTTGGCTAAACTTAAATGCAACAAAGTTACACGACCCATTCAACAAATTGTTTATTTAATACAAATATACCATAAAATGTTAATTTTAATATGATTTTAAATATTAATATAATAATAGCATTATTATTATCAGTGTGTGGTTTATAATGCGCAAAACTTCCATCAAATAAAATCTCTGTTTGGGCAGAGCTGTCAGCCAAGAAATCGCAGAGATAGAAACTGTTTCTAAAATAAAACCCACGTTCGCTCAACGCGTATCATCATTACATGTCTGGTTACAACAAGCTGTCATGATATATATGATGAAATCAGTCAGATTTATCTTTAATTTTGTTTCTTCTGTGCTTTCTTTTTTTGGCCAAGGAATCACACTCCAAATATGAGTGTAAAAAGACAGAAAGAAAGTTTGACGATATTATGTGTGGAATTAACATTATCATGCTTATTGTTGATACGGGTATATTTTGAGACCCATAGTTATAACACATTATTAGTTTGTCATTCATCCAGATCATCAACAGAATCAGAATCGATTCATTTGCAACTAGACCTCATTGTTTAAAGATGTTTCTAGATTGCCTTCATTAGTTGTGGGACAATGCGAACACCCTTGACATTAAAACCATAACGTCATGTAATTCACAAATTGCTGTGGGAGTTTTCCAGCCAGGCTGTAAATCAAACTGTAAATCACATTAAGTGAGAATTGAAACTTGTCTTTTGTTCTGGATACACCTTTAGATTTCCCTTTTAGTAAGCGTTGTCAGGTTTGACATCTGTCTGTAGGTTAGTTGTTGTTATAGCTGTATTAAAATTGTAGTTATGTCTTGAATCATTTGAAGGTTGTTATTGTTTTTGCCGTTTTGTTATTTTGTCTTGTAGAGTTTGAACTGCATATGAACTGCAGGATATTCGGCGGTGAAGTAAACAAGCATTGCAGGGCTCTCACTTTTGTTCATAATGAGGCTGATATCCCTACAGTGCACACCACGAGTTTGACTTTACATTTCCATTTCAGCTGAATTTCTGTTACTTCTCGCCTTATTAGCTATTACATGTAGCTATTACTGTTTCAATTAATACACATACACACACACACACACACACACAATGCGCTTTTTTGTCATTGTCTTTGTCATGTACTGTACTGAGGTTTAGGAGAAAATTATATTAGCAGCCATTACAGAAAGCTCTTACTCTCGCTTGCGTTCTCTTTTTTTCATCCCTCCCCGCTTATCTCTTGCCATCTCTCTCGCTCCCCCCTCCCTCTTCTCTCTGTGCCTCTATCCTCATGGATGCAAACATGCAGAGATGCACCTGGCTCTCTGTTTTACATTCATGAGTGAGTTGAGCCTGTGGCATGCAAGTACAAATGATCGAACCCAAAGCGAGAGAGAGAAAGAGAGGCATAATGCTTCACATAATATTGTGTTCTGCCTGGTGCTTCTTCAATTTGTGGCTTTTGTTGGGATGTAAAAGCACACATTGTTGTTTGCACACTACATTGTTTCTATGCGTTGTTATATATCTGTTTATGTGGGCGCCTTTAGTTTCAAACTACTGTAAATGTTTTCTCTCAGTATGTAGCTGTACTTTGAATATAAATCTGGAGTGGTGCTTGAAATTTGTGTGAAGTTTGTGAATATTTTACTTCAGTGAATCATTTAGTTTAGTGAAGCATCTTGTACGTTCGCAGAGATCTCATCTAACACAATGTTTTTTCTCTGCAGCAGAAGTGGGTGTCGGTGCCGACGGACTTCCAGAGGAAGGACTCCTTGTGGGGCTTTGTGCCCCCTCCAGATAGTCCCGCTGTGGGAGAACTGCACAGTCCCATCACCCTTCGCTTAGGAGACTACAACCTAGACGGCTTTCCTGACGCCCTAGTCATCCTCCGTAACACGAGTGCCAGGTGAGTCAGGTGGATAGACTAACCAAAATCTGTACTGAAGTAAAACCTACAGTTGTTAAACCTTTTTATTTATTAATGGTTAAAAAAATGACTCAATTTGAGATGGAAGTAGGGATTCTTTCAGAAAGTATCCTTTGAAAAACGTCTTGGTAATGACGATAATGAGTTTTGGTTTCTAAACATCTGGATAAGGATTCAGCCCAAGCAGTGGTGTTTTTAAAATAAAAACATATTCAGAGGAAAATGATTTATAATTCATAATCCAAAAAGCCATTTAAGGTTTTACACGGAGAAATGAAAGTGTTTCTCGGTTTAAAATTCCAAACATTTTTCCAGCAGACAACATATTCATTCAAGGTGACTCACCTTGTGATGGATACATTATCTCAGACCCTGTGATTTACAACAACAGATTTCACTAAAATGATTCCAATGTTTTTTAACAGACTCTTTATCTCAGCCACATGATAACAGTACAGTGTTAGAAACTCAATCACAGACAGAAACAACATTGTCAAATAAGCATGGAAAAACAAGATTTTATGCCTTTTGATCAAGAGGGAATAAATTGTATGTGTGGGCAACAGGCTTGCTGACAACTAGAGGTCCTCTGTGCTTGATTGAATAAAATTCACAAGTTTCATTTCAAGTTTTGCCTTTTTAAAGTTCAGATCTCATACTGAAAATAATACTTTTCAGTCTGGTCTAGCTAATGTTCCTGCACATTTTAGAGAAAAATGAACAGGTGGTGTCTCAGAGAAAGATGATTTTTGTTTTCCGTTATCATCCTTGGTTATTTATATAATGCAAGTCCACGGGTGCCAGGTAACATTTTGGATTGCCTGAGGGGAGTTAAATTAACAGCAAATTTTCATTTTTGTGTCAACTATCCCTTTACACTGTAATTCTTACCGTAGTTTGTTTAGAACCCTGTTTTAACTGATGTTGTTTGGTTAAAAATGCTTTTTTGTGTTGTCCTTAAAGGCGGCCTAAGCGATTTGTCAATAATTAATCAAATGAATCAGCTGTTTGCATTGACAAATTATTAATAATGTAATAATGACACAACATTATTATTGCTTACCAAGACATTATTATTGTTATTCTTATATGCTGCATGCGTTTGGTAAATGTGGTTTGACAAGCTTGTTTAATTTTTGTGCTGGTGGTGAGAAAATCCCTTAATACAGGATTTACTTATAGGTCAGGGGGCATGAATTATTTTATGAGGTTTTAATGAGGGTTTTTTTTTTGTAAGTAATCCAACTAAATTAACCTATTAAATTTACAGCCCTTAAGAGTACATTTTTGTCATTACAAATTTACTCCACAAAATAACACATTAAACCTCCTTTTTTAATTCTCTACAGCAGTAACTTCTGTATTCAAATGTCAGTCACTAAAGCAGTCTCATTTTTAGCAGGAACATTTTTAACCTGAAAAAAAATTCAACCTTGATTATTTCTCCTTTTATCCAAATAGGACCTTTTTGATACTGTCACAATAGCTTCTTTTCAAAGCCCTGCCATGTTCTTTTTGCCTTTAAAGAATTTGATGTTTCGGTAGGAGGATTTCTTATGTAATCATGAAATAGAAATACACAATAGACATTTTGTATTTTATTTCCCTAAACTACCCGTATTATATTATTTAAAGTGTTCACCCCCCAAAAAAGCTTGGTTTTACAACCCTTTATCTGATCCAAAACATTGAAGTACATGAACATTATCCTTATTAATATGTGAATGTGTTCATGCTTATATGACCCATTTTACAGTTTTCTGGATGAACTGGGAAGATCATGTTGTGTTATAAATGTTACATCACGGTTGCATCATACTCTAAATATCCTGTTTTTCATTACATGTACACCATAAATAGCTTGAAATAGCATGTTTACGTCATACTTAAGACTTTAGACTTGACAATGTGAGTAAATGGACATGTAGAATAAATGGCCGGGAAGTGGGTGCAGGTAGCTGTGACCCAGAAGCTTGTCGCCTGTCTTCGATCTCACCTGACCTGAGTAAGGACAGACAGGCCAGAGAGAACAGCAGGAAGGGCATGGATGGATTAACAGCTTTCTGATTGAGATAAGATACTTTGCTGCTGGCTTCGACGTGATGCTGAGAGATGCTCCAGATGCATTTAAAAAACAAAGAGACCTTCAGTCATCCTGAAGGGCAGGAGATTTGTGTACAGACATATAGAATCCCATGGGGGGCAGTTGTGGCCTAATGGTTAGAGAGTCGGACTCGTAAACCAGAAGGTTGCCGGTTCCTTTTTCAGTACCGCAGGTAACAACTGACGTTCCCTTGAGCAAGGCACCTTACCCCCGTTTGCTCCCCGGGTGCTGCAGTGATAGCTGCCCACTGCTCCCGGTGTATGTGTGTTCACGACTTGAAGTGTGTGTGTTCACTATTCACTGGTTGGGTTAAATGCAGAGGTCACATTTCGGGTATGGGTCACCATATCTGACAAATAGGTCACTTTCACTTTCATGTAGTTAAAGAGTTTATTCACATATACCGTACAATCTAGATCTGTATGATTTGCTTTTTATTGGTCTTTTGTCTTTGGTCTTCATCTTACATATAGAACATTAAGTCAGTCTAATCTTAAAGTCAGAAGGGCTTAACCCTTTCACTTGTTGGGTCAGTGTCATTTCATCTATAGGCTCCTCTAATCGCCCCACACCCAGTCTCATCATCAGCACTTCACCAGTAACCAAGCAACATCCATCCAGAGACCCTGAGATGCTGAGTTTGATCAAATCGGTCTATTGTCATTACCGTCACCCCAAATAGCTCTGATGCTTAGCACAGTGATTTGATTCTCATCAGTCAGGAGCTAGATGTTAAAACCTTCTTTCCTCACAGATGGCCACTTTCTTATCTCACACCAATCTGCTTGGATCTCTCCTAAGATTCTCATTGGCTGAGAGCTGATCTCTCTCATCAAGAAAACCAAGCACAGCATCTTGCTCCCAGTCTTCGCTCTGTTTGAACAATGGAAATGCTGTTGTTTATCTAACCTTCTGCTGTTATATTGTTTAGAAAGCACTTATTGGTTTTCCTTTTTTATTCTTTCTAATGATTTTTTTCTCAATCTTGATGGAATTCCATTTACATTTATTCAGGTTGAGTTTTGTGCAGAATAATTGTGCAATGTCCTAAAAAGGGCAAAATGTATCTGGACACATAATTCAGATTAACATTGTCTGAATGTCATTGCATTAGAAATAGAAAACATTAATTGGACAGACACTTTGCTAGACCTTTTCTCAGAATTAACTTGACTTGCATTGCACAGCACGTTTGAGAGCGGAGCAGGAAAAGGCGTTTCTGTTGCGTAGTACTAGTAGTGCGTTTTGTTGTCGATTTCAAATAACGACAGCTGTTTTCAGAGATCGGTTACCCCACCTTTAAGTAGCACGGGAACATTTTTAGTAATAGCTAAAAATACATTGGGGTCAAAATTATCAATTTTTTTTTATGCCATAAATCATTAGGATATTAAATAAAGATCATGTTCCATGAAGATATTTTGTACATTTCCTACCGTAAATATATCAGACTTTATTTTTGTGAGTAATATGCTACACTAACGCCTTCATTTGGACAACTTTAAAGGTGATTTTCTCAATATTTGGATTTTTTTGCACCCTCAGATTCCGGATTTTCAAATGTTGTCATATCCTAACAAACCATATATCAATGGGACTTTTATTTATTCAGCTTTCAGATTATGTAATATAAATTGGTAGAAGTGTAGTATTAACAAACAGGTGAGCTATCTTTGTAAAAAAAAAAAAATTAATTGTTGTATATATACATTTTTGCATTTTATTGCACTTTATGTGGCTGTATTGAGTAAATGGTAATACGGGTCTAGTGGATATTTGAAAGGGGGCAATATGTGTATGCATGTCTGTGAGGTCAAGAGCAGCATGGTGATATCCACCAAACAGACTGGCATTGTTCCATCGCAAAATGAGTGACGAATATGTATGCGAGTAAACCGTGCCAGTTAGTTCTTCTCCCAAATGCTTTCAAACGGCCTCAAGCCCATTTTGTCAGCAAAGGTTGTCATGGTTTCTGAGGTGCTAGAGTGTGTTGATGAGTGTTTTTAAGTGAGTGGGTGGGATGAGAGAGTTTTCACAACCAGCCAGAGACATTTCAAAGTCAAAACAATTTAAAATGGAAATGAGAGCTTCACACCTCTTTTAAATAAGCCATAAATAGTCCTGTGTTGAAATTTAGAAGAATCTAAATGATTTTTAACTGTCTTTGGGTTAAACATGTTTGCATTCAATTCTGTGTTTCATATTAGTGGCTTATTGAAGCTTTTTGGGTTCTTCACATCTCCTGATCCACAGCTTCGGGCCTTTGTCCAGTCTATTCCCAATCCCTTTTTTTCATTATGCCAGTCACAGTGTCTCTCTCTCTCTCAATCTCTGCTTGTCTCTCTCTGTCACATTTTGTATAGGAGATATCAGATAGGAATGTCATTGGTAGAGGAGGTGTAGGTGTAGATGCTATTTTTATCTTACAAAACTGAATGAAACCATGCTGTTTCCAATTTACTCTAAAAGTTTAGATTTTAAATCATTATTAGGGACCTGGGAGGAAAGGAAATGGAATGATGTTCAAGACAAACTATTGTTCAGTCATAGCAATTGGTAAAGTAATAAATCATAGCCATCAGTAATAGTTCTAAAGACCAACTTTCTTTGTCTGTGTGCTTGTACTGTACACAAGGCATGTGTGTTTTTTGATTGTCTTGCAGAACTGCCAGCAGCATTTCATCTTGCCTTACTCACTGGACCGTAGTATAGACATTAGTAACCTAATTTACAGTACTGTACCTCTGCAATGTATATACATGTCTTAGACACATTGTAAATACTAAATGTTTTAAAGTGTGTATCATTTGTTTTAATATACCAGTATGAAATGTCAATAGAGATTTCTGAACGTTCTTTGCCATTAATTGTAATAAGTCTAATTTAATATGAACAGGGAGTCCTACAACATGCAGTAGAACCCACACATAGATCTGATCAATTCGTAAGTATCTCACAAGGTGGCTAATTCGGATGAATTTGTACAATGTCATTTGTACATTTTAGTCAATTCTGCTTCTACCCCATTGTCAGTCCTAATAATTTAACAGTACGTTTTTTTGTACAATTTGCATGTAAACTCATGGAATTTAGCCACCTTTGCTTGGATTTCTTTTTTTTAATGTGGCACAGATTGGATATGACCCACGATTGTGTGAACAGGAAAAAAGCGCAGGGATTCCTATATTTTCACATCGGTTTTAGGCCTCATTCTTGTGTGGAAATAAATCTGAAATGAATCGGATACATGCATTTGCATCTGCCATGTAAAAACATGTATGCAGGTCGTCCAAAAAATTGGATATAGTCACAAAATCTGAATTACGCATCAAGACCTGCAGTGTAAACGCGGCCCTTGTAAAATACTTACAAATTCTATATAGTTGCGTGGAAGAAGTTGAAAGAATAAGGGCTTGGTGACATTACCATGGAATAAAAATAGTAGTACATGTTGATGAAAGACATTTTTCCTTTGTGCAGCTTTCACATGTGCACGTTAAAGTAATATGTATTCAGAAAGTAAATAGGGGTTGATTTTGTGTCAATTTTCAACATAAGGGCACACATGCAAAGAGTTTTCACTGCTGACTTGACTTCCTAAAGTTTTTCTTTATATCCCATCATGTTTTACATCTGCCTCTTATGCTTTTATTGAAGGGCAAGCAGCATTTAGACTGTTAGACTGCTGTAGCTAGAGCAGCTCTGATTCTGTGTAACCGTAACCTTGACTTACTGTTGGAGCAGTAATGTTTCTATAGAGATGTCAGGCCTCGGCCCATCACTTTTGAGTGTATATGAGTCAGACCCACATGCTGACAATAATACGGAGGAGCTCTGGATGAGATTAAGTCAGTATATGTTTCTGTATGTCTCTATCCTCGTGACAGTTCTCTGTACATCTGACACACACACATTTTATCCTCCACTATATACTTAGGGATTTAGGGACTTGATCTAGTCTGTGTGACTTTCTGAGAAAGTAACTGTGGGCTAGAAAAAGCAAAGCACTGTTTGTGTTTCTGTTGTAGAACGGCAACATTCAGAGCGTTTGAAATGTTCTTTTAGGCTGTTTGTGCTTCAGTGATCGCTCACTGTTTTCTCTGTACAAAGAGCTGTTGTCTTTTTTTTGCACACTGTCACACAGTTAAGATACTTTCTTAAAGGGATCGTTCTAAAAAAAGAAGATATTTTGAAGAATGTCTGTAACCGAACAACGGCGGTACACATTCACTTCTATTGTGTGGACCAACATTCTTCAAAATATCTTCTTTTTGTATTCTGCATAAGACAGAGAGTAAATGATCACAAACTTTTTATTTTCGGGTGAGCTATCACTTTAAGATATGTTGGTTAACAGTGGTATTCACTAACCATGTGTACACAAGTGTTTGTGCATAAAATGTTTTAGCTTAGGTTTTGAGAACAGCGCACTTGGCTTTCCAGTGACTCATGGCTAGTTGTGCAGAAAATATTTTGTACTTTTATGCAGATGGTTTGGCCATACTAATTACATATTATTAATATAAGAGAGATTGTAAGAACAATTTTGTGCATATGCACCTGAATTCAGTTGAAATGTAGTGAGAATTCCTTTGAGTGTGAGAAAGCAATTGTTAAATAAATGAGACTCAATTTGTCTTAGCACACAGGCATGACTACAATGGTTTCGAGAGAACAAAGTGTGCATTCTCTGTCCTGTCATTGGCTGTCATCTTCCACCTACTTTGTTTCTTCCAGCTGTTTTCATAAATGCATGCTGCCTATTGAATTTGTTCTTGGTCTGATTTAGAGAGAAAGAGAAGATGGCTAAGCAAACAGCCCTTTCATTCTTCTCTTTATCGGCAGATTACATGTCAAATACGTGGCTCGTCTCCGGCACGCTTTCCTCTCCCATCCTGTTCCACTTTGTTCTGGTGTCATGCCCAGGTTCTCACTGTGTTTCAGTCGTAACGGAAGGAAGAAAAAATGGAAGACAAGCTTGGTCATTCCTTTAACTGTCCAACAAAATCACTTAGGGAAGAGAGCATGCTTTGTTCATTGCTTTCTTAATACATTAAATGTTTCCTTTTAATTCAGAATGTATTATTAAAAGCTGCATGATTATGTTCGTCTGATACAGCTGCATTAAGAACTAATGTAATCATTTTTCACTCAAGTATTCTGTACTAATGCTGTCACGGGTCCCTCAACAGCAAGAGATGATCTCTGACCTCAGAACAGTGTTTTTGTAATGAGTGAGATTATTTAGAGAGCGGTGAGAATGCTCCTTCACCTCTGATTTTCAAGTGAATGGCCAAGGGCATTGTTTAGCCTGTTGAAACATCTGGACGCAATGCGGGTCTCTGGAACATGTCCAGCATCTCAAGGCATAAGTGCGGCATTGTCTTTTTAATATATGAATGGATATGAATAACTAATGTTGAAGGAGTACTTCACCCAAGTATAAAAATATCATGTTGTTTGAAACACAAAAGAAGATATTTTGAGAATTGTTTGGTTACAAACATTTTTTAAAGTTGATCATTTTGTGTTCTGCAGAAGTGTGTGCTTATGTGTGTTAAAGAAGAATTGAGTCCATCCCATCATCCATCCCGAGTGCTGGAGTGTCTTGCTGCAGTACATGATTGAGTTTTTTTAAAGGTTCCACTTTAGTCCTCCAGCCAGCAGCCCCTCCTCTGCACACAAGAGGGTCATTAATGGGGTTCCCCTGTTCCTTTGCGTTCATCCCCCCCTCTCTCTTTCTTTCTTTAACTTTCGTTCTGTTGCTGCTATTGTCAGTTTGCTTTTGTAGATCAAAGTCATCCCCCATCACGCAAATGGGCCACTCGATAGGACCACTGCTAAGCCGTGGGCTAATGGTCCCTCTCTCCTCCCTATTTCTGCCCATTTACGCTGAAAATTAATTAACGTTCTGCACCAATGGCCCCAGGATGCCCACCAGAGCTTGTCAGGGAGAACGAATGATATGTCGATTTATATGGCAAAGATATTTGGATGGGTGCGTAGGATCAAGTTTAGAGGGATTGTGTGCTTCTGCCAGAGAACACAAGTCGACTCATTTCTGTCTTTTTTATTGATTTTTTTAGAATGGTAATTGGCTTTGTCCCACCAATGAGGCCAGACTGCTTCTCCACCCCTTCCACTACCCGTTAAGACCCGCAGACCTAATGAATTTTAATGTAAAGGATGCCGTTGAAAATCTAATTTATTTTCATTTGTCAATTCAAATAAGATCAACAGAGGAAAGCACAGCTAAACAGCCGGAGGGCCACACTGAAAATCCATTCGTCATCTGCTGGAGACCGCGCCGACTCCTAACACCGACACGGAGACAGTAGCCTGTGCTTGTTTTTCTCTCTACAGTACCTCTCTCCCCTGTCCTCTCTTTCCTACCTACCACCCAAGCTGCCAAGAACACTTATCTGGTGATTAGAGTGGACTTGATCCAGATGTTACAATTATGAAGTGCTGGATCATATTTTTTCTGACATCTTTATCCGCCTGCTCAGTACTTTTTAAGCATGTAGCAGAGCTCACTAATGAGATGTTTTGTGGTGGACTCCAGCTCTCTCAGCACACCGGTGGAGTTTAGATACTGTGTGAGCTGATCTGTAGTCAGGCTGCAGGTGGATGCACATCTTGCGGGCCAGCAGGTGTGTTCTGGTTTAGCAGAGCTCCTGAGAGACATTATCTCTCTCTCTATTTCTCTCTCTCTCTCTCTGTTTCTGAATTGCTCTAATCACCTCTTTGCTCCGGTGTGCCTCTCTGCCATTCCTCACCTCTCTCTCTCTCTCTCTCACTCTCTCTCACTCTCTCTGACCAGCACTGCAGGGCACTGTCAGACTTTTACAGATGAAAATAGTAAGTATTATAGTTACTGAATATTCACTTTCTTACAGGTAAAACTAACTTGAGTTTAAGATAGTTCAGCATGAGGCCATAGTGCCTTGAAAGCCTGAAAACCAATTTACTTAGCAGGGACCTTCAAACACAAAGCACTGTCTGTGAGTTCAGTGACTCAGTGGGCAGCGAGGTGGCAGACACAGCCTACATGTGTATTTCAGTTCTTTAAGTGATAAGTTTGAGAACAGACAGTAGCTCTTTTAGGTCTGCAAGCACGGATGAAACTACTTAACTTACCTCGACTAAAATCCGAATTTGTTTGTTCGTTATAATGTTTTATATTTTAACCATTTATACCAGACATGTCATAACATTACAAAAATTAATAAAGGTATATTTTTTGCTCTCCACTCATGGCAGCAATATGCAATGAGCTGCAATAATTTTTATATTAGTAACAATTATTTTCTAAATGTTGCACGTCAATATCACTTTAGAGCAATAGTTCCTATTTCTGGTACTTGGGACCCACAGCACTGCACGTTATTTAACACATCTGATTCAAATGATCAGCTCATTAGCACAGATCTCCATGGACTGACCTTAGTGTGTCAGCTGTTGGGAAGCATGCAAAATGTGCAGGATGTGCTCTGTTTTAGAGGAAAACATACATTAAGTACAACTGCACCTTCTCTTTTCGAACAGAATGAAGAAATGAACAGAAGAACAGACCCTACCAGCACTCATTATTATTCGCTGAAAAGACATGTTCTTAGCTGCAGGAAGCCACTATACAGCTCAACCAACAGCATTACCTTTCAGAACCGCCTGCTGTGGGTTATACATACACCGCAGAGAGAGAAGTACAAAGACATGAAATGACCAACTATGGGTCTCCATTAGCCATGGCATGTGTGTGAAAAGAGTGAAGGGAGATCAGAGAAGTCCATTAAGCAGAATTAATGCACATTTAATAGAATTGAACGCTTCTTTATGATGTCGGGATATTCTCTTAATTGAAGTGCTTGAGTTCTTATGAGGGTTAAGGAGGAAGACTCCCATGAGGAGTGTGAAGGAAGACATGGGATGGGATGTATTTGGATTGCACATTCTATTAAACACTACAGTTTGAGGTAAATGTGGGTGTTTGTATTGCGGCAGTCCTGCGAGTCTTGTATTTGTTTGTTACTTCAATAGGGGTCTCATTATTTCTCCATATCTATACGTTGAATTATTCACACTTTGAATTATTCGGCCTGTCTGAGCTCGGCCTTAAGTTTAAGTCTAAAGCGACTGCAGCTGCATGGGGCTCTGTTGCTAAGCAATGGCCGTCCACCTCGTGAGCATGTGTTTTGAAATACTTGTCTCGTTGTCAGTCAGGATTAGCGGTAGTTCCACTAAGACTTGCAAAAACGTCTTCATTTCGCAAAGATGGAAGATAAATGTCGATACGTGTCAATATTTCTCACTCATGACGGAGCATCAAATCCGCCACGACAGACTGTATTCCCATTTACTTTATAGATAAAATAGCATTTGGAAATACAGCCAAGATTAAAGTTTAAAGGCCTGTCAAACGTTAAGCAAAGATTTATTTCCTTAAGTTAAGATAGTAGGGATTAAATTGAAAGGTCCCTAAAAATCAGCCAATTGGAAAAGACACGCTCAGTACAACCCTTCAGGTTATCGACAGCTGGGTGATATACTGTTCCTAAAATTTGACATTTTTTCAAATTTTGACGATACTCGAATGTCTTGATATTTTTGCTTTTGCTCTAAAATAATAAAAAAGGTGATTTTCATTTGCCTCAATTAAAAAACATAATTTGAATATAAAATTCAATGTTTAGTGCACAAATGCTACTCAAAGTAATGAAAGAGATCGGTTATGCTACCAACCTTTTGTCATACTGTAAATATTTTTTGCACTGCTTGCAAGCATATCTTCTCCGAAAACCAAACCATCCTCATGTTATACATTTTCATAACACCTTTTTCTCTTGCTGTCGCCATTTTGATAATGACAAGTTACATGTTGTGCAACTCATGAGACGTAAAGAGGGAATGAAATTTATTGAAAATAAATGACAGTTATTTTACTTTTCAGTAATATTTTATAATTTGATATTCTGTCATTTTATATCTTTGGCACAAATATCTTGCATTTGATATATCACCCATGTTATTTACATCTTTGCAATAAACAGTATGTTGATCTAAACGTATCCTCATGTTCTGATAATCATGTTTTTGTTCTTTCATGTAATCTACATGAAACAAGCTTGCTATGTATTCAGTCCATGGAGAGTTTAGAAAGCATGAGTTGGTGTCAGAGCTTATTAGCCCAGCAGTGCACATTGAAGCATTTTCATGTCAGTTCTGCTGTTGTTCAGTTTAGTTTCTAGATCCCTGATGCTTTAGATGAGCAGGTCTCCATCCCTCTTTCTACCCCCTTTTCTTACCAGCATACTGTTTCCATATGGAAAAAGCAGCTGTAGAAAATGATTGAAACACCATGCACCTTTAGACTGCTTTGTTGTTGCCCTTGAGAGCAAATTGAAAGAGAAATACACCAACACATACTGCAACAGAGAAAGAGAAGGAGAGAAGGAAGCTTCGGGAAGTGTAGGAGGACCAGTATTGAAGAGATGCCTAAGGGAACGAGATCTCTCTGCCTCTGTCATCTTACCCCTCAGAAAACCTCCAGACCTGCCACCTGCCGTCCTTCTCAACATCTCATTGTTTGTGCTCTGGATAACTGACGTCTTCAAAAATTTCGTTTTGATACCCGACCCGCACAGCGGTCAGGAAATGCCATAGCTAAATTCCTCTGTTACTGGAGAAAGAGAGAAAAATCTGTGTGCGTTTGACAGAGGTGGAGGGAGAGGTCAGCCTGTGGGCTTGCCTCTGGCCTCTCTTCCCTGCTAGGTGTGCCATGGTGTTGGTTCCAGAGCTCCCAATTAGTCTAGAAGTGTGTGTGTGTGCTTAGTCATGAGCACTAGAAGCCACTGGTTATGACCGGGCTCCATTGAGAGAGCAAACGGGCCGGAAGTCGGTCCTGTGATAGCACATATGCAATGCATTTTCACACAAACCTTTATTCTGGTTAGAAGTGTACACACGCACAGCTGCTGGCACCTACTCTTTCACTTGCTGTCTGCTTTCAGGATGGCTCCTGTCCAAATGCACCGATGCATTTCAGCCACTAGTCTTTAAATTGACACTCATAACAGTTGTACATCAGTGTAAGAGGACAGAAACTTACTTTTTGTGTGCAGCAGCTGTTTAAACTATGAAGATGCAGGAAAGCATCTGTTCTCTGTGCTGCAGTATGTGTGGTGTCTGTTAATCCTGTGTGGGGACTGGGTCTGACTCTGTGGCTGGCAGACTTTGGCAAAGCCCCCAAATCAGCCTGCGCTGAAAGGCAGCCAGCAAAGGTGCACATCAGCTTTGGCAGTGAAATGCTCAGATTAGTGCACCAGAATCCAGATTGACCAACACAATCCGAACTGGAAGTGTTATCGCCTTGCAGAATGCTCAGACAGCTGAACTAAGAAATGCAGTTTCATGGTTAAAGTTAAACAGGAATTTAAAATAAAATCACTGTATTTCTGGCTCTGGAATTTGTGTTGTTACGTCGAATAAAAACGACAGAACTGTGTTTCACACCTATACCTTCCCCAGCTGTGATCTGCAAAGTAATAAGAAAACTACATTTAGGAATACACCCTTGAACATTAATCCATTCTTTACATTTCTGCTTTAAATTCTTCAGAATGCATTGGCCTGTTTTGTATGACTGTAAACACATTTGTGACCCTATCTGTGAAACCCAGGCATCTAATTGCAGTATGAGGAATCAAAGTTTGATTTCAATCATTAATTTCAATCTTTAAAATGCTTTTGCTCAGGCAATATTAACAGTATCAAGGTTATATATGCACAGAATGTTCTTTACATTATAAAAAATAGAAAACCGTAACAGTAAATCGCAAAAAATGACTTTAGTTGGATTTTCACAAGCAGGGTCATATTTGTTTTCTATAAACTAAGGCATGAGTACATTTTTATTATGATAATCGACAGCATGCCACAGATGCTTTCAATAGAGCTTAACTTGTTTCAACATTGACAGTGTTTATAGTATATCTTGAATAAAGGGTATCTTTTGTGGTGTGCTTCCAACATTTTTCTAGCTTGACCTTAATGCTTTGTGTTCATTCCATCTGCATTTCTTTCTGCTGAAACCAAAAAGAAAAAGCCAGAGAATGAAAAAACCCTTCTATTTTTAGCCTCCTGTACGCTCAGGCCGAAATTAGCGTACATAGATCTGTGGAGTGCCACATGGAAAATATCGAAGAAGGGGAAGAAATAGCACACAAAAAAACCATTAAAAGGTCCTGAATAAAGTAGAGGGTTGGCAGATGGGTTGTTGAGCAATGCAGAAAAGCATCTCATTCCATAATTTACTGTTGGCTCTCAGATCCACACTTTCCCTCCTCCTCTCCCAGACTGAGCGCTGAATTATGAGCAGAAACAGGTTCTGCTTAATTGCCTTTTTGTACTGCGGGATTGAAAAGTTCACTGCTACAGTTTTTTTGCTGCTTTACCAGTTTTACTGCTGTACTGTGCTGTAGTGTGTGTGTGTTGTAAATGAAGAAGCGTCGAGTATTCAGACATGCTCTTTAATTGGCCAGAGTTCACTAGTCTGCTGTATGCTTGCAAACGTAATTAGCAAGGGTTAAATTCAACATGACAGTGTCTTCACACACTTTTTAGGATGGGCTTGCTCAAATCCCGACACGTTAACAAGCATCTCTGTCTGATTTTCTCTCTCCGCAGCTCGCAGCAGCAGGCGTTCCTGCTGGAGAACGTGGCGTGTAATAACATGGACTGTCGCGAGGCGGGACGGATGTTTCGCGTGCACTGGGAGCAGTCGGATCTCAGCGCCATCCCCAGGGCTGTTGTGGCCACTTTTTTTGACATCTATGAGGACGTAAGTGTCGGCCCTTTCCCCTTGCCTTTGGCATTTTAATTAAAGCCGACAGAGTGCGGCGGCATGGCTACTTCAATCTCTCTCGCTTTCTCTCTCCCCGATCACTCTTTTCTCATCTCACTGATGTCTGTGTGACCCGCATTACTGAGCTTTAGCCATTATCTGATTTACTCTGACTGTAATATTGCCCCAGTGGTGCCACACAGGCCCTGTCCTCTTTTGACATTGAGAGTATAGAGAACTACACAGTCAACATTTGCCAGCACTGATCGGTTCGTCTGTGTGTATGTCTGCCTGTCTTTATCGTTTCTTTTTTCCCAAAATCCAGATTTTTGAATGTGGTTTCAGACTTGTAAACCTAACTGTTTTGCAAATTAATAAACTTAATTTTGCAATCCTAGTAGTACTGCACATTCAGATTTTGTAAGAATAGGCTTCAAGTACCTGTAATTATTTGCTTACTCTATGGTTCCAGTTTGTCACCTTATATATTAAAGAGGTTGCTACCATTTCAGTAGTTAAAGAGTAAATAGCTTATGATTTTTAAGGACATACTTTGCTTTATGGAGTGTCCGACAACAGGTTTATGTACATACATGGTGTTAAAACACTATTATTTTGTAATAATGAGCAGTTTTTATTACCTTACTTCTTGACTGACTCTCAAATGATTCGTTCTGCGATTCATCTGTCCAATCCCCGCCTTTCCGCTAGCCTAATCTGATGTGATTGGTCAGATGGTCTAGTCTGCTGTGATTGGTTTAGCGCGTTCAAGTTTTCACGGGCAGGCAGGGACTATTTCTCTACTATTTACAGTACACACTGCATGAAATGTCATTTTGATGATCTTGTGAAATGTACTCTTTAAACTAGAGCTTCCCTGAAGGCAACTTTATTTCTTCTTATTTAAAATTGAAGTATTCATCTCAGCAGGTGCTCAAGGTTTATTACAGATTATCGATTCATGGGTGTCCTTTGATCACAATTACTGTTTTGATTTGTCTGGATAAATTCTACACATTGTGGTACACAGACACACACAAACATGTCTGAATTTATTTACTGATCAATCATGCCCAACACAGGAAACAGGTATAATAAAGCTCTGAGAATATCTCTTTAAATGGTTGTCATCATTTACTCTCTTTCTTGTCATTTCAAACCTGTATAACTTAATTTCTTCTTCAAAACTTCAAAAAAATATATTTTACCCATTGATTTTTATTGTATGTACACAAAACCAATGCAAGTGAATGGGTACGGGTTCGGTTACCAACATTCTTCAAAATATCTTCTTTTGTATTCTGCAAAAGAAATGAATATATCGGTGACTAAATTGGTTTCATTTTTGGCTGAATTATCTCTTTAAATCCAGTCATTTTCTTGTGCCATGTTCAGAAAAAAGTATATGAAGGCTCAGAATACACTGTACACTGTATATATTGAATCAGTTACTCTCTGGGCCCTATCATACACCCGGCGCAATGTTGCGACAGACGTGACGCGAGTGTCTTTTGCTAGGTTTAGCACCACGTTGTTTAAATAGCAAATGCATTTGTGCACCCATGGGTGTGCTGGTCTGAAAACAAGGTGTGTTCAGGCTCATTGTTGGCGTGTTGCTATTCTGAGGACACTGAAATAGACTGCGCCACTGACCAGCTGAAACCTGGTCTAAAGTCAAAGGCGCAGTATTTATTTATTTATGATTACTTAAAGAGCTTGTTTGTAATAGAACGCGCGTACGCCCTGCTTATTACACACAGACGGATGCGCAGCAGCACACAAACAAGCCAGATATTAAAAACTAAAAAACTACAATGTAATAGATTATTATTGTGTACATAAAAATCAGACTGTAGATTGTCCTGTAGATGGTCTGCTCGTGCGCGAGGTTAAAGTGCGTGCAGCAGACCAGGACACGTGGGATTTTTATCTTTATCTATACAATAATAATGTGTTCCGTTTCCTCATTAGAGAAGCGTTCAGTCTTTGCTCTTGCAAATTCCGCATGTAAATGGTCTCTTAAAGGGAATGGGAGATTAGACTCTGATTGGTTTACTGCATTTTACTCCCAAAACACACCCATTACTCATTGAGAAAATAGGGACAACCCTTTTAGAACATGCACTGGGCGCCCTAAACGCTCTTGTGCCATGCGCTTTAGACCATGCGCTTAGATTGTTAAAATAGGGCCCTCTGTGTGTGTGTGTGTGTGGGGGGGGGGGGGGTGTGTGTGTGTGTGTGTGTGTGTGTGTGTGTGTGTGTGTGTGTGTGTGTGGGGGTGTGGGTGTGGGTGTGTACTTGACCAACCAAACACTGTGTTGGCTGATAGCTGGTGGCATTTAAGCTGCCTTTGCTGAAAAATGAGACCATTAGAAACAGTCTGTTAAAAGTTCTGACTTCTCTATTTTTTGTTTATCTCTCTCACCCTTTCTTTCTCAATATATATGTTTTCTGATGTTCAGTCTTTCACAAGCTGACAACTTAGCTAGTTTTGTTTTCTCTGGCGCTTCATATTTAGCATGCTTCTTAAATAGCAGTGCAGGAAACACTACTTGTGTATGTGTGTGTTTAAGAAGGCCCATGTACGATTCTTTGTGGTCATGCAAGGACATCAAACATCCCCATGCGACAGACAGCCCTCGAGCATCACATCCTCCGTCTACCTACACATTCACGTTTATACGCGTCCTAATTTGCCATCATCTCTCCCTCCTCTTCCCTCTATGATTCACTTTTCCCTCCCTCGCCCTGTTTCCCCATCTGTATCACAACCTTCTCCCCGTCGTAATCACAATATAGCCAATTACCTCAAATTCCCTCATGCTTACATAACTAATGGAGCTAAAGGCTCATTAAACTAACAGCACGCGCATGTCTCATTCTGTTAGCATAAGAGCTAGTCATCATTAGCACAGTATTAGGATGCTATCTGTATAGGATCCCCAGCACAGCAACGTTCTTAAGACCGAGACCGATAGACCGCAGAGAGAGGCTGATAAGGAATCGTAATAGCTTGGCGAAGTCCATTAGGGATATGAAAGTGTTCGTCAAACAGGGGAGATTCAAAAAGCTTTATGCATTGCAAGTGACTGAGGTCTGATTTCTCATTTGCAGGGTATATTAGATATGATCGTGCTCAGCAAGGTGGAAGGGAAGGAAGAGCTCATCATCCATGCTTTGAAGAACAACTTTGAGGTGGATGCATATTTTGTGAAAGTGATTGGTGAGTATGAAGACTATGTATGAATGAGACACACATTCAATGTCAGTTCTGTTGTATGGATTTTATACACGTTTTTAAACCCTTTCAACACTCAACAATACGTTTTTCTGCGGGCTCAGTTGGGACAGTAGGGTAGATCAGTATTTTCACCACCACACCCACCACAAAAATGTATAAATGTATAAATGTAATTTTAATTTAAAGGTGCTGTGTATAAGATTAAGGAGGATCTATTGACAAATGCAATGTAATATACATAACTATGTCTTCGGAGGCGTATAAAGACCTTACATAATGAACCGTT
Source organism: Oreonectes daqikongensis (assembly GCA_026939265.1). Taxonomy (NCBI): domain Eukaryota; kingdom Metazoa; phylum Chordata; class Actinopteri; order Cypriniformes; family Nemacheilidae; genus Oreonectes; species Oreonectes daqikongensis. The sequence goes on along the minus strand of JAOTQM010000343.1, from coordinate 2,319,005 downwards.
GTGATTATATTACCTTAGAATGAGCTATTCTATATATATCTACACACACACAGGTCCCCTTACATGGAATTCACCATGTTGTTTCTACAGTAGCCCTAAACAGACAAACTTCGTAAATATGTAATCTCTTTCAGCAAAGAAGCGAAAACGTGACAAAATCTTTGTCCTGTGTCAGCCTCCGTATTGCTCCAAAAGGTGCTGCTAAAATCTCCACATTGCTCCTTTAAACAAAACTAAATTTAAAGCAAACATTAATACTTGATGGTCATGGGACCAAAACATTTATTGTTTTTGCAAGTTTAAATAGTGTGTGGGATATCTCTTTTTTTTATTGAATTGAAAGTAACTTGAAAAATATAATGAAAAATTACCATAAATATTTTTTGGGTCAGAAATACATTATTTTATTAAATATAAGGTTTAATAATATTTATTTAATTTACAAAAAATATAACTAGTCATGTCCATGACAACTATACATTTATTTCAATTAAAAATTAAAATTATTTTCTGAAAATTAATAGAATAGTGATTTGTTTGTCTTTAAGTCAATTCAAGTCTGCTGCTTTTGGAATGCAATTTGGACTAAATGTCACATTTGTTTGCCAGCCAGATAACTTTACCTTTGTGTGACAACAGCACTTGCCCGATAGGACAAGTATTCGTTTTGTCATGTGGCCTGGAACGCTCACACTGGCCTTGGGCTAATCCGGCTGTCCTTATTGTTGAGCTCTGCCTTTATAGGCTGAGATATTCCATTGAAGACTGCATTTGCTTTGAAGTGAATCAGACAACAGCATGTTACTCAATGTACAGGTCAGTAACTGAGGGCCTTATTTGGGTTGCCGTGCCGAGTTCCTTCTTGTGCTGTTTACCTGCGTTGGCCCAGCAAGTACGCCATAGTGGTCACAGAGCTGCCGGGTTCTGACATTTGGAGAGCTGACATTTCCAGAGCCAAATGTGTCCACTAGAAAGTAGCCATGATGGCATTTAATCCTGCCCCACTGCGTTTTAATTAAAGGGGAGAGAGAGATCTTTCTCTTTCGCTTCCTTTCTCGCTTCACCTCCTCTAGCTCGAGCACACAGATTAGCTTCCTCAATGTAACAGTATGTGAGGATCATTCTATCAGTGTCAGATTAAAAAGCATGAAAATGACCTGGAGTCACCAAATCTTTCATTCACTTGCTTATTAGTGTGTTCTCTTTTTCTTGCACATCTAGTGTTTAATGAGAGTGCTGTAAGCTTGAATGCTCTGAGGAGAGAGGCATTGTGGGTTGTCTTCTGCAGTCACTTTGTGCCTAAATGCATTAAAGGGATAGTATACCCCAACATTTGAATTCTGTCATCATTTGTTCACCCTCATGTCATTCCAAACCTGACTATTTCTTGAGAAATTTGAGTGATTTTGTGTCCATACAATGAAAGTCAATGGAGGCCAATGTTGTTTGATTACCAACATTCTTCAAAATGTCTTCGTGTTCTGCAGAAAAAAGAAAGTCATGCAGGTTTGGAATGACATGAGGGTGAGGAAATGAAAGAATTTTCACTTTTGGGTGAACTATCCCTTTAAGCATCAGTGCCCATGCAGTAAAGATTTGTATTTAGAAAGCACCAGGTTAAAGTTAGGACGCCATGGAAATCAAAGCAGAAACCATGACATCCAGGATCTTTTCAGTCATGCGTCTGAAATTGCTCTGCGATGCAGACTAATGGTTTCAAACGTCCCTTTAAATTGAAATATGTGACAGCCCAAAATATAAAACTTCTCCTCTGTATTTACCAGAGAGAGTCCAAACTGTCCCTCATGTACCCACCTCACTCTCCACTGGCCACTGAGGCAAGGTAGGTGATGTACTGTACACCCGTGTACTATATCAACCTGCCTCGAGAGGAATAGTGGTTATGTACGTGATATCCTAATGCAATTATCTTCCCACTCCATGGTTTATATATGGCTGGGGATGCCCTCAGTTATTTCTCATATCATCCTCATAGGAGTAAATAAACAGTTTAGCTCCATTCGATGCTGCCAAGTCCTCAAGGTCATATGTGTTTTCACATAAATCTGAAGCCTAACATGAAAAGAATTAGAGCGTTATCGCAGACGCGTAATACGTGAAGCTGTAATGTTTACATTTGTATCTCGGTATCTGCGGCCCTTTTATCTCGTGCCATATGTATTCCACACCCACTTGCCCTTTTTAATCTGTCTCACAAATGCTCACACACAAGCGCATGTATGCCCCCCCCCATGCCTTGCCTCTGGGCTACAACTAAATACAAAACGCAGAATGAAGTCCGTATAAACGGAAAGCGAGAGAGCGAAGGGGGTGTAGGGCAGGTGGTGTAATTTCCTGTGATTGCATGGCCTGAACACACACAGACTCCGGTTGGAGTGTGTGTTTATGGTGTGTACGGGTGAATCAGTGTGTGTTGGCTATAGGCTGAGGGGAAGAACTATGGCAGCTGATTGCATTCCCGTTCATTTATTAGAATGCAGATGAGCTCCAATGAGGAACATCTGCGCTCTTTGTTCAGTTTGCTACGCGTTCCTTCCGTTTTGCAATCTGTCATTCTTAAAACTAAACCCCACACACACACGCACACATTAAAACTGTACATGGGTACTCATAGAGGGAGGCTATTTACTCATGCTTTTTTCTCTCGCTTTTGCAGATTGAATGTTATGAATGACTTTGAGTGGGTTCAGTTCAATTCTAACATAGAGATCTTTATTAAACAAATAAGTAGAGAGAGAGAAAAAGAGAGTAAGTTTTTGAGAGGGAATGAGTAGCAGAAAATGTTCAAGTGTAGTTTATTTCTAAGACACTCAATAGAATAATAATGCAGACCATAGTGCTGTACAAACAATAAAATATTAAAAAAGGAAAAAAATTTAAAACAGTAAAAATAAAATAAGAAACATATGTGACAGAAAAAAATCTCACTCATCTTTGATGAAACGCTATCATAAAAAATGTGTGTGTCGAAAGCATGCACAGTATACAGTGGCAAGAAAAAGTAAGTGAACTATTGTCAAATTCCTGGCTTTCTGCTTGAATTGGTCATGAAATGTGATGTGATCTTCACCAAAGTCACAAATATCAATAAACACAATATTTCTAAGCTGATAAAACACAAATTGTCATGATCTTTCATGTCTTTTTTAAACACATCAATTAAACATACAAAGTGATGGTGGATAAAGTGAACCACTTGGCTTCTGGTGTCACTAAATGCCAGTTGGAGTCAGGTGTTAACAAACTCCAATTAATGGAAGGATAATAAAAGTAAGAGCTATATTGACCTATATAAGCATCCAAACAGTATCAGTGTGCTATTCACAAGCAACATTAGTTAATGTGAGCCATGCCTTGAAAGAAATTGCAGAAGGCCTACAATCAAGAGTTGTTGATATGCATGTTATTTCAAAGACTTTAGATATTCATCAGTCCACAGTTAGACAAAATGGAGACAATATGGTATTGTGGTTACTCTCCATAGAAGTGTGCGCCTAGCCAAGATGACTCTAAAAGCACAATGCAGAATGACCAATGAGGTGAAAAAGAACCCTAGAGTAACAGTTAAAGACTTATAGGATTCAACAGGCATGATATCCATGGAAGAGCACTATAGAAAGTCATCTCTAAACACTCCAAGCTCTCCAAACAAAACATTGCAGCATGTTTGCCAAAGACCACCTTGACACTCCACAGCACTATTGGGAAAATGTCTTGTAGACAGATAAAACAAAAATAGACATTGGAAAACATGATCCCAACAGTAACGTATGATGGAGGGAGCATCATGATTTGGGGCTGCTTTACTGCCTCTGCCTCTGGACCTGGACCACTTGCCATTGTAGAGAAGAAAAGTAATTCCCATTTATATTCTACGGGATAATCTCAAAGTGGCTGACCACTAGCTGAAGCTCAGAAGAAGATGGGTGATGCTGCAGGATAATGACCCTAAACATTGAAGCAAAATCTACTGCAGAATGGTTTCAGAGACATACAATCTTTGAAAGGCCCAGACCTCAATCCAAAAGAGATGCTGTGGAACCTCAAGAAAGCCATTCATACCAGACGTCCTAAGAATATGGATGAGCTGAAGCAGTTCTGTAAAGATGAATGGTCCAAAATAACTCCTGGTCCTTTCTGCAGGTCTATAGGAAGTGCTTGCTTTAGGTTATTGCTGCCAAAGGTGGTTCAACCAGTGATTAATTCACTGATTCACTTACTTTTTCCACCATCACTTTGTATGTTCAATGGGTATGTTCAATAAAGACATGACAGAACATGACTGTTTGAATTTTATCAGCTTAGAAATATTGTGTTCGTTGCTATATGTGACTTTGGTGAAGATCACATCACATTTCATGACCAATTCAGCAGAAAACCAGGAAAATGACAATGGCTCACTTACTTTTTCTTGCCACTGTATCTGTGTTTGTATGTGTGTGTGAATAAAGTATGTGTGTGCCCCTTATTTTAAAGGAATAGTGATTTGAATCCATAATTTACTCACCCTCATGCCATTCAAGGTGTATTTAACTTTCTTTCTTCAGACAGACACAATTTGAGTTATTTAGAAAAATGTTGGCTCTACCAAGCTTGCTAAAAGCACTGGAGACTCCCATTTTTGAAACCCTCAAAAGTACATATATCCATCATAAAATCCATCTCTATTGGGTTAATAAATGTCTTCTGAGGCAGTCGTGGCCCAGTGGTTAGAGAGTTGGACTCATGACCAGAAGGTTGCTGGTTCGATTCCCAGGGCTGGCGGGTAACGGCTGAGGTGCCCTTGAGCAAGACACCTAACCCCCACTTGCTTACTATACAAAATGTACAAATGTATAGTACAATACAATGTAAGTCGCTTTGGATAAAAGCGTCTGCCAAATGCGTAAATGTAAATGTTCTGACGTGAGTTTAGACAGTAAAAGTGATTAATATTTATTTAGCCAAGATGCATGGCATTAGACTTGGAACATGTATATATAAGGAAACTACACACATAATAGCGTCACGCCATTCAGATGGTTCTGAGACACGAGAACCAATGGATTTTGTCTTTTGTCCCCAGTCAAATGTTTTTTTAACTCTTCAGTGAAATGTTTCTCATTAAAAACGTTTGATGTGAAGGTGTATGCTTAAATATTTAAAATTGGTTTTATAGACAAAAAAAATGTTTTTTTAATAACAAATGTTTTCGAAATGGATTACTTTGACTGAATAATGAAGAAAGAACAGCCAATAATAGCACAGAATAGATGGAAACTCCTTTAATATTATTTAAAAAGCATCTCAGGGTGAGACCTTAAGAAGCTGCTTGATGACAAGAAAACACGTGACTACTTTAAATGTGCTAAAATATAAAAAGTTATATATAGGTGAAATATACTTCTCTTTGTTTTATTTCAGAATTTTGATTACTTTAATTTGATTCTAAATTGTGAACAAATATGAATAAGTAAATGAGTAAGTAAACTTTTGAACGGCAGAGTTATTATAATTTTGATAATAGTTTTATTTAGATTTCAAATTGGCTTTTATTTTTCATGACATTTTTAGCAACTTTGTTATATTCTTTTTGTAACGTTCTTGTGCAGGCAGAGAGACACAACAGGCAAAGGAATCCCATTAGCATATACTTTACTTAATCCACAGAGACAACGAACACAGAGACCACAAGCAACGCCAAACAATACAATAACCGACAAAGTTCCCTAAATACAGGGAACAATCAGGGGAAACAGAAACAGGTGTGAATGATTAACAATTAGGGCAACAGAACACAGGCAGAATAGAACAGATAAAACCAAAACAAAACATACAGTAACAGGAGTGTTACACTTTTGTCATTTTATTATTTATTTGTTTATTTTTATGTTGCTATATAAGATTAATAAATTTTTGTTTTAGTTTTAGTTTTGTGTCAACATTTAACATTTTTTGTTAGTTTATTTTTTTCCAATAATTTTTAGGTGAATATTTGATTTGATTTCAATAAACAAAAATGCTTTCAAAGTTTTAATTTTAGTAAATAACCTTGTTGAGCGGTGGTGTACGTAAACCAAGTGTGCCACCATTACGTGTATTTTTCTCATCTATGCATTTTTAAGTCTAACACCATATCTTGGCTAAAAATGCTTAAATATTAATTTATTAAGAGAGAGAGAGATAAAGAGAGTAGTTTTTTAGAGAGGGAATGAGTATATGATATGGTGTGCTTTCCTGTAGCTCAGTGGTTATAGCGTAGTGTTAGCAACGCCAAGGTCATGGGTTTGATCCCAGGGATTGCACATCGTATAATGCAATGTAAGTCGCTTTGGATAAAAGCGTCTGCCATATGCGTAAATGTAAATGTAAAAAAGGTCAAATGTCTAAAATAAGGACAAAGAAACACATCTCACTCTTCTTTGATATAACGTCATCTATTGTAAGACATCTTTTAACCCCCTAGCGTTCAAAATGACTCAAACTGTGTCCGGCTGAAGAAAGTCTTATACACCTAGCATGGCATGTTTTTCTGTTTGTGGGCTAAACAGTTAGGTGATGAGGGACTGAGAGGGATGTTGGTTATGATAATCACAGTCTGAACTCAGTAGAGACTGAGAGCCAATCATAAAGGTCTCCATATAGAATCACCACAACCCCTGTGCTGCTAAGGTAAGCCAACTAGCTAATGGATGTAATTTCACAACGCCAGACTTTGATCTATTAAACCACCTGATACCACTTTAATGTAGTGGCGAGAATGATTCCAGCTTTATGAAGCTGTTCACCAGTTCTCCTCATAGTCCAGTGATGTGTATTTCTGTGTTGAGCGGCTGTTATGAATGACATGAGACACAGTCACTTAGCGTCGGTATAGCATCTGGTTTAGTGGTGTGGAACAGAATAACACAGCTCATGACCAATTTCACAGCCATCACACCAAAGCTGTTCTAGTGTCGCCACAAACTCACGGCAGATTGACTAAATCTTCTGCTGTCCTGAGAGCAACAAGCACATTCTCATTGCATAACTGCAAACTGGCCGTAAGACAGTTTTGATCTGTTCAGTTGCCAGTTGCAAATAACATTAAATATGTTCCGAAAGAATCATGCCAGACATCCATCTTGCTCGATTATTTGAGGAAATATCATAGTATCGAATCATTTCAAGAAGACGTCCTCATGATGTATGAACCATCCAAAGTCTTTACTGAATTGTCTTCTCAGCTGTCCACCTCTTCACTGCGTGTTCACGCTGTAATTCCCCGCAGTTTGTCGTAGCACCTTGGCCTCGTGGGTTTGTCTTGGAGAGGTTTCCAGGATCTTGAAAAGGTGCCTGCAGGGAGAAAGACAGACGAGCACCGAGCTTTATCTCTATATGAAGGCTTAGACTAAGCCCTGGCAATAAACAAGAGCATTATTCATGCAATGAGTTCACAAAATGGCATTTCATTCGGATTAAGCGCATTATAAGACGTACTCACCGCTGAACCTTCTGTCTTTTAATAGTTTTATGCTGTACATATAGCAGTCAACAGGCAAAGGTGGGGGCTGCACAGACGTCACATACACAAGGACACAGCAGGAGTGTGTCATGACCGTACATTTCATAGTCCAGCTCCGTGTGCATGCCCTGCTGGAAACTTGTCATTAATAGAGACAATGCTGCAATGTGTGCATGCTTTCAAATGCTTTAGAGTAAGCGTGTATGTGCAGCAGGGTCAGTTTTAATAGCATTGTCCAAATTATAGTTTAAAAACACTCACCCTAGATGCAAGAAATACAGGCAGCCACAGAAAAAATTAGGAGACCCCTACAGTTTTATCTTTAATCATTATTTCTGCATGTATTGTGTCTCAGTCCAGTGTGTGTTGAAACAAACATCAGGAGTAACATAAAGTCATCCAACAGCAATGTGAAAGACTGAGAGAATGCAAAGATGCATGAAAGTTGTGAAAAATCAGGGTATTTCACTTTTGAACTAAACCTATGTAAAGACATTTATATTGTGTTGTTTAATATGAATTTGAACTTGTTTTCTTTGCAATACTTAAGATCTGCAAACATTGCATCTTTTTTATTTTGACCAGTTTGTCTCGTTTTGTAAAAATAAACATTATTTTCATTTGAAATTTTGTAAAATTGTTGTTACTAGTTTACAGAACAACACAGAAATTATCATTTTACTTAAACAGGCACATAGAAATATTACTTTCAGAAAAACTAAAAAGAGTTTTGGAGTGGTGTGTTCATTTTTCAAAGGCTGTATATCTGTATAGGTTTAAAATATAATAAAACAGAAAAAAAAATTACAGGTGTATTTTGGGTCAGATGCGACTGATACACGGGTGGGATGTGTGTTTTGCTGCCCTGCAGTTAACTCAATAAAGGACAATGAAAGCTGCTCTTCATCTTTTGGTTTTTGTCTCTCAACACAAAACTGTTACACCCGACAGGCCTCATGTCAAACCTTTCTCTCAGTCTTAGAACATTCGCTTTGAAAACCAAAGCCACGTATTCCATTTTTGCAATTGTAATAATATGTGCAGAACATTTGTCTGTCAAACCAAATCTGGAAATTTCTAAAGGACGGGCTTTCGTAATAATTGAAACACTTTCATCATTTGTCTTTCCATCACAGACTTTCACTTTGTCCCTTCCTTGTTCTTTTATATATTTTCCGCTTGCATCATGTAATTTTCTGACTATAGTCGCTTTCCGACCGGATAAGTTCAGGAACAAAGTTCTGGAATGAGTAAAGAGGGCCTTCGTTCGTGTACTAAGTTTTCCCTCAGGCCATTTCCCCAATCGCATTTGCACCGGCAAAAGGAACTATTTAGTGACATAAGCTGGTCGACAGCAACGTCATTTAAGTGCGTCCATCGAACAACGACCAACAACAGTAGTTCGGCCAATCAGCATTTGTTTACATCACGGATTGTTCCTGTCCTGCTGGTTTAGACCCTGCCTCGGAGAGGAAGCTAAAGGGTTCCTCTAAAAAGGTTCAGCGGAACTAAAATCCGTCCGGTTCCTGTGGTGCGAACACAATAAAAAGAAGGTACTTCCGGCAAATCGTCCCGGAAGCCCCTTATGTATATATGTGCTTTTTGAAGAATTCACATATACTTTAGTTAGTCTCATGCTGTTGCTGAGAATCAAGGGAACATTCTGAACTTTCTGTCTCCCTCTGTCTTTAAATAGAGCTGTCTGTCACCGCTGGATGAAAAATCTAATGCAGCATTAGATAAAGACAAATGCAAATGTACACAGATGGTTCTTTGTGTGTCTCTAATGAGCAATTAATGATTTTTTTACTTTCCTTTTCATATGCTCGACTCTCTAATGCAGTCAATTTCAGGCCCAAATAAAAAGAGCCTGGCTCGTTTTTCATGCCATTAGCGGGAATTTTATGTTAATTTTGAACGATTAATTTTCTCCTGGCTGAAGGAGTGTGGAGTCGCAGCATTGCTGTATTGTGGGATATGAGATGGGTGATGGAAGATAGGACTACAAGGATGTAATACGGCGTGTGTTTATCAGAGTGAAGCGGGATAGAGGAAACCGGACCGCTGATTTGACACAGAACAGCGCACTTGATGCCAGAGTCTGTGACACACTGCAATCACCTTATCTGAGCTCCAGATGTGTGGGACAAAGTTAAAATTCTCTCCTTCTGTTTTTATCTCTTTCTCTCTGTAGTGCTCAGTGGCCTGTGCTCCAATGACTGTCCAGAAAAAGTCAAGGTGAGTTCTGCTCTTTATTATCTCTTGCGCGACACTCAACTCAAGCAGGTACTGTATGGCATGTGTTTGGCATCACCAGGTTCACACACAATCTCTGCCATTATACATAAAGTTGTACACTCATGTAATGTCATTGAATTTAATGTCCTCAGCTCTGTTTAATGTATTATATCTTATTAAAATAGCAGTCACGCATAATCATTACCTTTTTTCAAAGCCACTTACAGTTTATTGAAGTTTTATAATGTTTACAAACTGAAGCCATGCTTTTGGCATTGCCAACTCTATGCTCTACCATTTGAGCTACAGGAACTGACAAATCAACACAAAAAGTGAGAAAATTCTGCAGATTCCTTATGCTTACTTATAGACGTGAAACCTGATTTTGATTTTCTGTTAGTTCTGTCACTTCGTCTTTGGTTCGGTGTCATTGTCGACTCGCTGTTCGAGGACAAATGTGTCACAAAACTGTGGGGGGTAGAAGCTTTTTATCGCTCATCTCTTTCATGTTCTCATGAAAGTGTTTGTTCTCATTTTTTGTTTTCTCGCTCTCTATCTCTTTCTTACACCCTTTCTATTTGTTTTTTTGTGTGTTTGTGCACATTTGTTCCTTTCCATATTCATATATTTGATACATTTTTTATTGCTTTTATTGTTTGCTGACCTGCTCTCTTCTGTCAGTCCATCCTTCACTGCCATTCAGTCAAGCTGTCCTCCATGTTCTTTTTGTATTATCTGTTATCTATAGATCTCTATGCTTGAAGATTTCCTGTATCTGCTTACAGACACCCAGAATATTGGAGTTTGTTAGACAGGAAAAAATATCTTACTGAGGTGTGTGTGCATTTTGAGGGCAACACCCTGAGCTTGACAGTGTCCCAAAGCAATTCATTACCTTGTTTACGCAGGACCTACACACACAGACCTCAGTTCATTAACTGCCATCTCTCATAATAAAGAGATAATACAGCATCTGCCCAGCTGCTCATCTTCTACTTCACATATCTTCTGTAAATCTCTGATATGCCGTGTGAAGACAGTTTACCCTGAGGCCAGTGGAAAAGCAGGGCTGCTCTCCTGTCTGATTAAGACCAGACCCCTAAAATATGTGTTTTACAGATTTAAACTGTACTAATATTCCAGCATCACGAAAGGAGCATTAGTGAATCCGGAATGAGTGAATATGTTGTAGATTGTAGTCATTTGCATTTGTTCTGTGTTTATGGAATTAAAACTGTTGCACATGTGTGGCTTATTTGCAGCAAGTACAAAGTATTTAATTTAGCAGGTTTATAATCCCTCTCTCTGTCTGCCATTGTTAGACAAACAGGTAGATCATTACTGTACCACTTCAGACCCACAGCATTGGTTAAGACAGATATGTCAAACAAACATTGCTGTAGCACCATAGAGTAACAATATTCTGCACAATAAGCTGACATAGAAAAAGTATCTTAACATTCAAAAAAATTACACTCTTCACCTTAAAAAGATGCCTCCCTAGACTTGACATTTGACCTGCTGGAACACTTACTGTTTTTGATGCAGATGTCTCTCAGATAATTTATTTCACTTAAATTTGTTCGTCTCAGTTTGTTTGGGGTTCTTTGTTTACAGTTTCTTTGAAATATTCCGTCCGTAGTTGGAGTCACTCACAGAGGTGTTTGTTATTCCCCAACCACTCTGTGTGATGTATCCATTTATCTCTTTTTTTAGCTTCTGTCTGTTGTTATAGGCGTCGCTTTGTTTCCTTCGATGCTTTATCTTCCCACGTTAGCGTTGTTTCTCTGTGTTGTCTGGCTTGCTCAATCTCAGCCTTGTCTCTTACTGTCTGGTCCTTTCATCAGTGAGATTATAAATTATCCACCTGTCCTTGTATGCTTGACATGGCCCAAGGCCTCTCTAGCTGTTGACTATTCCACAGCCAATCTGAGTTATTGAAGGTTATTTTTTGCCTTGTACTGGCCTTTGAGGTTGACATTGTATTGAACAGTTTTGGTCAAGTTCTTTTTCAGAACTTTTATGATAATTTGTGTTTTGGATTTATGGCTGATGGGTGTGTTGAATGGTCATGCTCACCCAACACAATCCCATGGCAATTGCAACTATTTTATGAGGTGAAATTTGTATGAATTCAAACAATTTCATTTGTTTATTAAAGTACAATCTGCTTTCTGCCAGTAACATTAGGATTAGAGGTAGGGTTTGGGTGGCGCTCCATTATTGCTTTTATCTAATAATCATACATTTCTGTAAGATTGTGTGGCAAAATATACACTTCGGGCCCCGTTGACATCACAATCTCCAGCCACGGGCTTTCCTCCATTGTTGGCAACTGTTTTTGTTTGCCTGCACATTTTCACCTGTATCTGAGGCTGCCAGGTCATCTCGCTCATTTATGTCAGGCTGTTGGTAAGATTGACAAGTGACGGTAAGGTTCTGCTCCAGGATTGTCTTGCTTCCTGTCAACATTGTCCATTGCCTGGTGTCTACACTGGAACATAATTTACAACTCAGGACTCTTTTCACCCCTCCCTACACCTAATCATGCCCCACTGATACATCTGTTTAATAATTTATGCCCACATCTCCCTGGTATTTGCAGTTGCCGGAATTGTTGTCTGCATAGAGAAAAGTATCCATAATTGAGAGGATGGCATATAGTGGTCTACCCATCTCTCTGGTGCTGAGCCAGTGTTGGCCTATTGTTATTGAGAGATTGGTAGGAGAGATCTCTCTTACCATGCGGTAGTAACAATGGGCCAATAATGCAGCATTACAGTAGTAGGTTACCTGTGGTGGTCTGTGTGTGAGGATTTAACAACAAACCCTTAATCTAAATCTTAAACTCATAATAATAATCATCATCAGATGAATATCAGGTGTAACTGGAAAAGATGGCGCTTGTATTAAACTTGTCACAGGCTCATATGGCGACCCACGCACCATTTACCGACCATCTGATGTGTATTACACAGAAAACTGGCAAGAGCTTTCTCGGAAAATCAATCTCCAGTCTGATTGGCTAGCATTATGACATTTTAGACTTCAGTCTGTTTTATTTATGTGTACATTTCCAAAGGCAGAGCATTTTAAGAGAAACTAATATGATATAATACGTGATTGAATGAAAAGGGACTTGATCATTTTAAATTGTTTGCGTGTGTATGTGTGTTGCATTTGTTTTTAACCACCTCTGTGTATTCCACAGCCCTTCGGTGTGAACCAGCCCGGCCCTTATGTCATGTACACATCAGTGGACTCGAACGGTTATCTGAAGAATGCGTCTGGTGAGTACAATTCAGACAAGATTGATACTAGATGAAAAAGGCATCACGTCCATCTCCCAGTACATCATCCCTACATTATGTAAGATCAACTTGAACACACTGCAGTCATCCTTATGCAGTTGTATAGTACTGTACATACTGTCTTCCTGGGCATCAAACTGACCTATACTAGAGAAAACAAAGCACACGTCAGTATGACAGGTTGTTTGTGTAAGAGTTCTTGTTTCCTCAATGCTTAGTGTTTATATTATATGTGAGTGCCCTCTAGGATTCTGATCGACCAAAGTCAAGATCAGGGACGGAGGTACGAATGACCCTGTTCCACCTTTCTTACGCAGATAAGATTAACAGCGCAGACAGAACTTTCTTTTCGAAGTCTGTTTTGAAATGCATGACTGACCTTGAGCTCTCAGCGGAGATAAACAGAAGGAAGGTTTTGGTTTTGTCCTATGCTGTGCTACTTATTAGCATACGTGATTTCTGATGCCACGTGTGTGTCTGTATCTTTTGTGTGTGGTCCTGTGTGAAGGTGTGTGTGTGCGTGAGGCGGGGACTGTACTGAAGAGTTGGTCATATTCCCAGCAGAATAGAGAACAGGTTGGGACAGCTATGTCAAAGATAAATGACCAAATGCCTAAAAGGACAAAAATTATCCACAGATAACTGGAAATAATGGATTTAGGGAGCTTTTGTGCTGCATGCTTATAGAAAGATTTTTTTTTATAAAGATGAATCACGTTATGCCTTTACCAGACTTTGCGCGCTACGCTCAGAGACCTGTCCAAAGAAATTATAACCCATTCTCTTCTTTTATTGCATAGTCAGAAACCACAAGTTTCTGTTAGCTTAAATATCTCTCGCCTTCCATTGTCTTCTCTCTCCCTCTCTATTTGTCTATAAAGACATAGTCATAAGGCTTAAATTACATCTTTAAAAGCAGGCACAGCATAAAGGTTAATTGAAATTGTTTGGTATTGAAAGAAATGTCACTGTCACTTCCATGTTCAACTGACACAGGGTTAAATGACATATTTAGACACGGTGGTCTGAAATGAAAATATCACAGTAGGTGTGATTGTTTTCCTTTCTTTTTTCTAGCACAGCTCTGGAAGGCGAATACAAATGAGCAGAATACATCAGAATATTAAATTCTGTCTGGCTATCTACCTGCTCAACCTGTCTGTCTTTATCTGTCACTTGATCTTTACACAAAAGCTCACATAAGGTGTTGTGGGTGAATAGAGACAGTGAGTAGTTAGCCCTCGCACAGAAAACACAGAGGAACAGATAAATAAAAGCAATCACCGTTTCAGCACAGAAACTTTGAGCCCTTTAGTGACACTGCGGCCCCATCGTCCCCGCGTGCTCCGGAGCTGAACTTCTAACTACAGTTCTGTGATCAATGTCCTGCTGTAATTGGAGAGATTGTGTTGGGTGTCTAGGGTCAGCTGAAGGACAGTAATGGGGTGTATGTTATGTGAGGATTGGAGAGCAGGGCAGGTTGTATTAGGGATCTGCTGAGGCTCTTATTCCCCTGGGCTCTCATTGGCCAATAATGAAACACAGCACAGCAAGACTTATTGCACATTTAGACCGGAGCTCAGGACAAGGGGACGGCGGTATTTCTGCTGCTGTCTGCACTCGTTCACTCTCTCTTTGTTTAAGGTCAAAGTAACTGAGGACAAAGTAAGTAACTACAGATGCCGTGTCGGCAGCATTTATTCATGTATTAGTCTAAATGCAGTTTACAGCAACAGGAAATTGTTATATTTACAATAATAACTTAAAACTTTGTTTTAAAATGAGTTGCTATCAAATTATCTGAAGTAAATCGGTAAGCTAAAGTAAACAAATTACATTGTTTTTTATTATGTTATGTACTCAATTGACCTAATTTAAATACAACCTACAGTTCAGCGAGAAATACTCTAAAGACCAATTAAGAGTTCATATGGACACTGACTCAGAACTATTCATTAATAATGCATTAGTCTTCTCCACAAAATAAAAAATTGAATACAATTGCATAACATTTACAATACAAAACAAATACAAGGAGCCAATGTCAAACGAAAAAAAGTTTAATTTACTATTTTTAGGTATGTGTTTAGGTAAAATTATCATTTTTGTTTGATTCTGTGAACAACTAACAATATTTCTTCCAAATTTCTAATAAAAATATTGTTTCTATTTGCATGTATTTGCAGTGAATGAAAACTGGAGAAACAGGTCAAAATGACAGAAAAGATGCTCTGTATTTTTTTAGACCTCAGATACTGACAAATTAATATTCACTTTTAAGCAATACAACAGTAATATTTGTACATGAAGAGTTCAGATGTAAAACCCTCTAAATACGTCAGATGACTTTTTGTTTAAACAAGCATTTTTTATCAGGCTCCTCCATTTACTTCAGCAATACCAGAAATCTCAGACTGGGCAGAGTGTGGTATTTAGTGGCTTTTGAAGCAAAATTATTTGAGTAACGTATATTATGTGTGGAGAGCATTCACTTAACATCATAATCTCCTTTTTGACGGAGGTGGCTTTTAGAGAGTTTTGCATCTGAACTCTTCACATGTATTTAGGAAAAGTTCAAAAATGATAACCTCAATTTTTATCATAGTCTTTCACATTGCTGTTGGATGACTTTGTCAATCCTGAGGTTTGATTTTGTTGAAATTTAACAGACACTGGACTGGAATGGCCACAATATATCTAGAAATGCTAATTACAGGAACATTTGGAATGGTCTCCTAATGGTCTGCATGTCATACTAAATACTCCTTTTTTTCTTTTATGTGTGTTGTATGTTGCCTGAAGGTAAATCTGTGTGTGTGTGTGTGTGTGTGTGTGTGTGTGTGTGTGTGTGTGTGTGTGTGTGTGTGTGTGTGTGTGTGTGTGTGAAGCCTCTAAAATCATATCTAAAGACGATAAGGTACTTCAGAGTTCTGTGTTTTCATGCTTGTTTAATTGGACTGACCCTTGCGGTGCTAAGCTAATGAATGAGAGTTGTAAATAAGCAGGCAAGGGTGAAGTACGCAAGCAGAGCTGGGACTGATGGGGACGAAGAGAAGATGCAGATCGATATGGGGCTCAGGCCTGTTCTCATTAATTAGCCAAATGAATGTGGCGCATAATGAATCTTCAGAGTGAGGGACACACACAGACACATTCTTATGTCCTCTACACACACATATCCAAACCCGGAGAGAATCCGCTGATTGTTTAGCATTTCCTGTATCG
Source organism: Oreonectes daqikongensis (assembly GCA_026939265.1). Taxonomy (NCBI): domain Eukaryota; kingdom Metazoa; phylum Chordata; class Actinopteri; order Cypriniformes; family Nemacheilidae; genus Oreonectes; species Oreonectes daqikongensis. Next base: position 2,302,727 of record JAOTQM010000343.1, on the reverse strand, counting down.
ATTTTGGGAGGAATATCTGCAGAATCCTGGGGAATGGATTTAAACTTATTAAATATGATAAACAGAGCTCAGATTTCTACAGTCTTATTGGTAGCTGAAAGCACAGTTATATTAGCCCAAAGAATTTCATAAACAAACGTCCAAGGGCTAGAGGATGTTCTGTGGAATGTAATAAAGAGAAGAATTGTGTGGAAGTCTGAAAAGTTTGCAGTGGAGTTCTGCAGGCGCAGGTTTCATGTGGGTGTGCTCATATCCAACATGCATGAAAACAATTTCAATCTGATGCACGTTAAAAGTCAAATACCATTAACTGTTTTGTCTCTATTTCTACTCATCGGCCCTGGCACATATAGGCTGCAGTGAAGTGTAGTTGAGCCGCAAGAGTGAGAAGTGCGATTAGTATCGATCACCGCTTTTGTTCCTTTCTGAATCCCTAAATCTCACTCTTCACCGCAGCAAATAGAGACCCCCACACGTACAGGAGCCCGACGGATTATCCTCTCTCCCTCCATCTTTCTCCAACCATCTATCCTCTCCTGTGAGCGGAAATCACTTTCTTTTTAATCACGCACCCTTAAAATATGAGCAGACACACTCGTCCTGACTCTGAGTACATATGTCTTTATCACGACGTCGATCGTCATGGTGACAGCGCGACGGAAGGGTTTTTCTGTCTCAGCTGGTGTTACTTTCCCCTCTGTCTCCATGTCTTACTCCAATCCATCAAAATCACAAAGAGGGAGCGTTTACACTCATCACACATACCGTATCATCTACTTTCACCCCATGAAGAGCGATAGCTCTAGAGAACTGCATATAATGACCTTCGTTCGAAGCTGTTTTCTCTGTAATTCATCTGCAAACCTTGTTTCTGCTATAGGACAGCGCAAAGTTATTTCATTCTTTTTATTGCATATATGCATAGCAGAAGAAAGAGAGAGGTTTGACCTGATGCAGCTCTTTCTTCCATAATTACCCCCCTCTCTCTCTCTCTCTCTCTCTCTCTCTCTCTCTCTCTCTCTCTCTCTCTCTCACTCTCTCTCTCTCTCTCTCTCTCTCTCTCTCTCTCACTCTTAAGCTGTTACAAGACTGAAGATTCAGAGCAACATTATTGGTGCACTAAAGTAGGTTATATGTTGGCATTTGTAATCATTACAGTAATCAATATAAATATATAGTGAGAGGTTTAAAAGATTATTACTATGTACACCAGTGTGTACCAAAGCAATAAGTCCCAAGAGTGAGTATATTGGCTTTCTTACAACAGCATTTAACGCAACTCGTTTAATTCATTTAACATTTAAACATTTAACAAAAGTATGTTTCATAAAAGCATTTTATTTACATATCAGATTTATCACAACTTTTAGGGTTGTACTTTTATTTTATATGTTTATTTTATTTTTCATTTTATATTTTTTAAAATATTTAATACTTTCATGTCATTTAGTCACCCCAAATTGTTTATCTTTCTTCCCCCATGCACGTTATTTCATACTGGTTTAAGTGGCCGCGTTTTTGCTCTGCTGTTTTGCGTGACAGTGGCGTGATAAGATGGGAAATACTGCTGAGGCCCTCCGGAAGACTCTACTTATCTCCTTCGGAGCAGACACGTGTCGCTACACACAAATCAGTGTCTGGATCAGGCCGCCATTTTGGCTCTGTGGCTCAGCGAGCGGCTGTTTCTCTCTAACCTCTCTAATCCCTCAGGCCCAGGCAGCATTGCCACCATTTGTTCCTTTTATCGCTCCACAAGCGCCCAATCGACAGGGCAAAGAATGGTTTCTATAGCGACGCTAGACCCAAGATCATTTAACAAACAGGTTTGCTTGGGGAGATGATCTGGGCTGTTGGGTCTAGGATGACTGTGTGTGTGCGTGAACACTAAAATCTGCTTTCACTCTGTGTTTTCTTCAAATGCAATGTATTGTATTTCTTGCAGTCTATTTATGAAGTGTATTGCGACTAGCGAGTATTTTTAAAGTTGGAGACAGGTACACTGGTCAGCCATTTACTGTATCCCTTTTCTCATGCTCTCAAACATGCTTTCCACCTGCCTCTCTCTCTCTCTCTCTCTCTCTCTCTCTCTCTCTCTCTCTCTCTCTCTCTCTCTCTCTCTCTCTCTCTCTCTCTCTCTCTCTCTCTCTCTCTCTCTCTCTCTCTCTCTCTCTCTCTCTCTCTCTCTCTCTCTCTCTCTCTCTCTCTCTCTCATTCTCTGCATAAGAGTGCATTAGAGTGCATACTCTACCTAAATAGTAGTACAGCTGTAGAATTGGAGAGACTGTGTGCCCTTACACTTGTAGGGAGTGTAGTTGAGTGAGTGTGTGTATGTGTAAGTGTGTGTGTGTGCGTGTGCGTGTGCGTGTGCGTGCGTGCGTGTGTGAGAGTGAGTGGGTGTGTGTGTAGGAGGAAAGCTACAGCTCTATTAGCTTGTATCGCACCTCTGCTTGTATTTGGCTCGACTCTCTTTGTGTCCCAAGAGAAGGTTTGGACACATTCATGTATGTGTGGGCAACACATCACCCTGCACACATTGGTGTTTGGGTGTTTTGGTCGACCTCTAGCCAAATATCTTACACTATCAAAAGAGTGTTTGAGTGTTGTTTGTTTCTTCAGTTGTGTTGTTCAGTGAAGAACAGTGAAAATGATATCTTTATGAACATTTGATTGGTTGCAGTGCACTGAACTAAGTAGAACAAATATTCTACAGAAGATTATAAAACCATACTGGATTATCACAATATCAACATTCCAGCTGGCAATATCAGTAACATCTCAGTTTTTCTTAGAAGAAAAAACAACAAAAATGCTGTTAAACTTGCCTTCTCTTTAAATAGTTAAATACTTATTTTTATAAATGTATTCAAAGCAGTAGTTTGAACATCTGATATGTCTTCTGTGGGTCCCTAAGACACATGACATGTGGACTATCCTTTATGTTTTTAAAGTGATTTTTCATGTAAACATTCATGTTATTATTGTTGTTTAATATTATTGACATCGTGGCAAGGTCACATTTACACAACAAGGCCGAAGGTATAGATCTAATATTTTGACATGATGAATTATATTCACATTGAGCAAACCTACTGTAACATTGAAATCTTACCAGAATGGGACATTTGGCCAAGAAGCATATTGACCACTACACATACACACATATATTCAAAACAAGCCACCTGTCAATAAGATTTGGAACTGAGTTGTTATACTACCGATACTAAAGGAAAGTGTTTTTTCTCAATCTTAGTGCTGATGCCAATGGCATCCTTAAAACATTCATGGCATTCAGTAATATTGGCATTGTCTACATTTAGTAGCATGTCCGAAGCAGTAGGACTGCACAAGTCTCCGTTTCCTTTGCGATACAGTAAAATGGGAATTCAGCTTACACACATTGAATTGTTCTCGTCTTTAATTAAGGCAGTCCTGGCATCTCTTACAGACTCATGAACGATAGACTGACTGTTCCCCAGATGCGGTGTGTTTAACAGGACACATAAAGTAGACCAACTGTTAGTTCACATTGATTTCAAGTATCCTTGTGGTCTGAACTCTAAAGCTTACAGTAAGACCTCAGGCATTAGCTTTAGTTTTGTCCAGATGGACTCCTACCAAACCACAGCATCACCTACTGGTCTCATGTACTCTTACTTCTATCTTTAAACCTATGGCTGAAAAAATCTAATTGATGTTACATATAAAAATGTTAAATAGTATTTTTACAAGGCTTATTTATGGATAACACTAATGGCAACTCTTTGTTCTATTCCCTTGTCCTCCATCTTCTCGTCCTCCTCCTCTTCATGTACTGTTCCTTTTCTCTTCCTTGTTTCTACTTTTCTACCCCTCACACTCTTTTACCTCTTTTCCTCCACCCTCAATCTTACTATCTCCACTCCTCCAAATCCACCTGACTCATCTCTCTCTCTCTCTCTCTCTCTCTCTCTCTCTCTCTCTCTCTCTCTCTCTCTCTCTCTCTCTCTCTCTCTCTCTCTCTCTCTCTCTCTCTCTCTCTGTCTCTGTCTCTGTCTCTGTCTCTCTTTGTGTGCAGCCGGGCAGCTCAGCCAGTCAGCTCATCTCTCTCTCCAGCTGCCCTACACAGTGCTCGGTCTGGGGCGCAGCGCCAACTTCCTGGATCACCTGTTTGTGGGCATCCCCCGGCCCCATGGAGTGAAGGTACAGACATACATTCTCACACATGCTCACGCACTTCCAGCATATGGAGGAAGGGTGGTGGGAATCATGAGCAGACAAGCCCCAGGAGGGGAAGAGCATGCAGATGGCCTGGTTTATTTCTACCTGCTCGCTCTAACTGTGTCTGAGAGGAGAAAGAAACATTGTTTGTAACATGCTGTATATATGCCTGATTATAGACATCAACATCAGCTCTTACACCTTTTGTACATTAACTAGTAGAACAAGCTGCATTCGTTTCCCAAGGAAAGCAAGTTTCAAATATTAAAATATTGTTATCGTTATTTTTATTATGATAATTGTTGTTGTTGTCTATTTCTATCATTTTGCCCCCATCTGCTTGTAGAAATCTTCCCCCGACTCTCCCCTTCCCACTTCTTCCTCTAAAATTCCTCCAGTGCTGCTCATTGAAATGTAAGACGTTGACTTCCTCTGCTGTCAGTGAGCTTAACAGAGGTCTTTATCAAACAGCGATTAGAATTGCAGATTTGATTTACCAACACACATATTCGTGCACATACATACTCGCGTTTACAGACCTCGTGGATGAGCGAAGCTAACATACAGCAATTTGCTGTGTTGTCTTTTTGTACCCTACAAAAACAAAGGAAAATGAGAGCAGAAGACTTTGTCAGAGTGCTTTCTAACAAAGGCTCTGCATATGTGGCTGTTTTTGTGACACAGATGAATGTTTCAGTACAGCGTACTTACAGTTAGCGCTGATGTAGTAACTGAGGGTTGGGCTCTGAACTCGACGTGTGGAAATAGAAAAGCTCTTCAGTTTTCTCTATCGCTTTTGTATCTCTAATCTTTGGGTGCTTCACTATTACTCGGGTTGTCAAGTCGAAAGAATGTTCAGGAAAACACATGGAGTGATATAATACAGTAGAATTTTACCACACACAGATATTCCATATTTTTATTTTACATTGTTTAAAGTGGTCATGAAACGGAAGTTGTGATGGTTCTTTCGTCCGAAGGGTGACTTGTATGTGAGTTGAACAGCTTTTAGAATAAAAATTATAGGGTAGGCTTGATCACAATCTTTGGGAATTGATTGGATTGTCAGAAGTTGGAAGTTTGGCTATTGGACAGTCAGAATAGTCCCGCCCTCAGGCCAAGACATTACTGAATGTCTGCACAGATTCATTATTTTATCATAAACAATGCAATATTCCATAAACAATAAGAATTCACATTTTTAATTTCATAGTGACATTAGGCTTGAAAATAACAGTAATATTTTGTCATAACTGTCAGAGAAGTTGCCTTGGATCAGCAGTTCTGCAATTTAAAAAAAAATATATATATATATATATAAAAAATATATTCTGCAATGAAAATTTAAACTAAATTAATTTGACATTGTCATTATGAAATCTTTTTAGTGATGTTGCAATATAATAGTATTGACAATAACATAATTGGTGTTTTATTGGTATTGACGGTTTCATCGGACACACGCGCCTGGTCCGAAGTTAACTTCTGGTCTGTGTTTGTTAATCGATCTGGCTAGTGGCTAATAATATAACTGTTTATATTTTATTTCATTTATATGAATATTAATGTATTTAAATTCTGTCATCATTTATTGTTCCAAACCTGTATACATTTCTTTGTTCGGCTAAACACAAAGGAAGATATTTGGAAGAATGTTAGTAACCAAACAGTTCTAATCCCCCATTGACTCTCATAGTAGTTATTTTTCCTACTATAGCAGTAAATGGGGGATGAGATCTGTCTGGTTACTGACATTCTTCTACTGGTAACCCCAAATAATACTGACTAGACATACTTTTAACTTGCTCATGTCATTTACTTTCTAGCAACTTTCTTTTGCTTGTTATCAGAAATCATCTGCAGACTTTGTGGATGTGTACCGGAAGTTAAATTTAGGCCAGAAAAGCGTATTGTATTGCTTTTAAACCGTCTATAGTGTAAATACTACACATAATGATAATATCGTAAATAATACAGCATCTGTATATGGTTGACGCTTCAACAAAGTAGGTGGCGGATTTGCACCCTTAAGAGCCAAAATGGTTACAAACACTCTCTTTGCCTCCCTATGTACGTATGTTTAACAAAAAAATAAACAAAACCGAAGATGAATTTAATAGATATTGTGAAAATATCATTAATGCTACAGTAACCATGTAGTAAAAATCTGATATTGTGACAACTCTAGTCATTATTCTGTATTTTAGAAAGCTCCATTGGGTTCTCCTCATTGCATAATCTACGCTGTACCCCTTAAACGCGTGGGCCCCTAAGCTGAACTCAGAGCAGAAGTAGAGGGTCTCTGACTGTGACAGATCTTTCATCGCCCGTGCCCACGGTTGACCTCAGCAGTAGGCAGAGGCTTAACTCCCCACTGGAGGACCAAATACTACCACATTCATTTCATTTGCAAGCCTCATCCACACTTACTAAAGACACATGCTTAAAATAACCACAGCAGAGCAAGTCAAGACCTCGCACGCTTCTTTAGCAGCGCTTGTGTGCAGAGTTATGATAAATGTGTTGTCGGAAATTAAAATCTGTACCCCTGGAGGATTCCCTCCAAAAGACAGATTTAACGTTTTCTACTAATTGCTGTCGAGAAACAAGTTGAAGAGGGAAAATTACCTTTGTAATTGATAGAGGTAGCGTCTTCATAATACATTAAAGCTCCCAGAGACTTCCTCTCCTCTAATGAACTTCTCTGCAAACAGCTGGGGGAATAGACAACTATTGATGCTGCCTCGTGTTCGCGGGCTTATTATCAGCAGGATGCACTAAAAACGATGCTGTTTACTGCAAGTGGAGCGCTCGTGAATTTAACACAACTGAAAAGATGTTTTCATTTGCTCGCTGATTTCTGCCAGGCCGGTTCTTTAGTTTCGTCACGGCTTAATTTTTATTAGTTTCTCGAGTAAATATTTAACAAATTGGCCGTACGCTTCTGCTGCATTAGAGAGATACATCATTTGAAGTAGACATCATACGTGGAATCAAACAGGGTTAGCGGTTGAGGGATTCGATTGGGTTGTTGCAGACAGTTTGAGGTAAGCAGGGTAGCCGAGCCACATCAGCTGAACTTTATAGATATTTTTAAAACTTGTATTTTTGTCGCTTTGATCACCTGCCTTCCGATGGCTCCTCCACCCACCCATCTGCACTTTAAAGTGGTGCTGAATTCTCTAGATTCATCTGATCGCTTCGAGTAAGAGCACAGAAGATTAACTTTGTGTTGGGCAATAGCTGTACCTGAAGCATCTAGCTTGAGTTCACTCAAAAACAAATATTTTGCGATCATTTTATTCACACTCATGTTGTTCAGAATCCGTATATGACTCTTTGTTTGGTGGAACATAAAAGAGGATATTTTGAGAAATTTTATTTTTTTGTCCGCACAATGGAAGTGAGTCCCAGTGTTCTTTGGCCAACATTCTTCAAAATATCTTCTTTTTGCCAAATGAATAAATAAATAAATGTTTTGTGTTCTGCTTAAGAACGAAAGTCATACATATGAGGGTGAATGAATGATGAAAGAATTTACATTTTGGGGTGATCTATCCCTTTAAACACTGTTTTTGTATGCCAAACTGGATGACTATCGATATAGTGTATCAGCCATTATGCAAGTAATAGCTGTAGATGGACGTGTATTAAACGTGCCCTCTCCTCCTGCAAGGCTGGGTTCAATATTGTCCAATTATACAACAATACAATCTCTTGCAAATCCTTGGTCTTTCAAAGAGACGGCAGATCATTTCTAGTACATATTTGCCAAAGGATAGCTTCTGAAATTGAATGTGCTGTAATATCCATAACATTGATTGTTATATTATTCTTGTCGCTCTCTCGCTCTCTCTCTTTCCATCTCATTTATTTACTCTCTTGTTTTTTCTTGTAGGACATGAGGAAACAGGAGTGGACCGCTATCATTCCCAACTCCCAGCTCATTGTAATACCATATCCACAGAATGACCCTCGCAGGTACTCCCACCCGCACACACAGACTCAAATATCAGATCTGTACTACAGGCATTATTTATGATTTCTCAAGTACACCGCACAAAGAGTTCCCTCATTTATTATCAATATCTACCAAGATCCAAATTCACCGCCGACAAGCAAATAATGATAAACCTGTCAAGGTAATTAAAAGCAGTTTCACACCAGCATAGAATCCATCACATTTAATCTGGACCGTAAGAAGGTGTTTCCTCTGGCATAAATATTTCATGTGTTTACCAGCGCAGACGAAATGTATCTTAATGAAGCTGTCCGCCAATCTTTAGCATAAATATTTGAGCAGCTCACTCGATTTCCCACAATTCCCCATAGACTCCATCCGCTACGGCTTCTTCAGCTGCCGTTTTGCTTTCAAACAATTTATAATGATAGACCGAGTGCGTCTCGCTCCGTTCTCTCCTGTAAATGGAGAGCGTTTGAGCTCTCTCGCTCGCTCTCCGTCTATTATTTTCTAAAGCGGCTCATCTTGATGTCCTGATGCTTCAGATTGTCAGTGAGCACGTCAGGACTGATTATATTTAGCTTTCTCAGGTACTTTGAGTCATCATATTAAAGCTCCCGCGTTTTTCCTCGCCGATATAAACTCCACTGTTGTTCGAGTGTTTACGCAGGTTTGCTCAGTGTAATATCTTCATGTGCTTTCTCAGATTTCATTTCAGAAGGGAAAATAATGCTCTTTGAATGATCTGTCTTTCTGCTGTGTTTTGTATCTGTGCAGTTGGAGTGCGAAGCTGTACCTAACCCCCAGTAATATAGTCTTACTGACTGCGATAGCATTGATCGGCGTGTGCGTCTTTATTCTCGTCATCATCGGGATACTGCACTGGCAGGAGAAGGTGAGATTCTGGATTCTTATTATTTCTGCTTGTTATATTTCAGTCGTTACTCTCCTCTCACTGATCTGTAGGTTTTTCTGATCTAAGGCCAGTGTTGCACTCAATCACTCTTTCACTTTCTTTTCCGTCTGTTGGAACTGATTGAAGCACAGCAAATGGTTGTGATTTCACTAGGGGATGTGCAAAACGAACTATTTTCAAATCCAATTGCTGGTGGGTTGCGTAAATGACCGGTTGGCTAATGGTTCCTAATTACAGCCTGTAGGACTAGGGAAGAGTCAGTTTCTTTTGACCCTGATTGGATGCACGTTTTTGAGGGGGCGTTTACAGAGTGGAATGAATCAGAATGCAGGGGGCCTAAAAAGATATGTTATTTTTAACCAAATTTTTAACCTGTTTTTAAAGCAGGGGGCTAAGAAAAACAGTGTGAACTGCAACCCAACACTAAAAGAGACTTAAAACAAGAGTATTTCTGATTGAAACGCAGAGGAGGAGTTAATGGTCCAAGTCGCCAAACTAATGTCATCAAAGAAACATTGCCACTCCAGAGCAGGGGTACACTACTGGTCAAAAGTTTAGGATCACTCATTCTTTGTTTATTTTTTCCACATTTTAGAATAATAGTAAACCCATCAAAACTAGAATTTGCTAAATCAGCATTTTATAGACGGTTTCAAAGTAACAACATAAACAAACGTTACTGCTCATGCACGCTTTTGTGGCCCAAACTTAACTTCCGGTACACATCCTCAAAGAATAGAGTCCCTGCAGATTATTTCTGATAACAAACAAAAGAAATAGAAGTAAACGACATTAGCTAGCAAGTTTAAAAGTCTAGTCAGTATTATTTTGGGTTACCAGTAGAAAAACCATTGCTTGGCTAAACTTAAATGTGACAACGTTACACAACCCATTCAACAAATAGTTTATTTTGTCAAATTAATATACAATAAAAGTCAACAAATTGTTTATTTAATACAATTATTATACAATCAAATATTACTATGAATTCATATTTAATAGAATTAAATAAAATAAAATAAAAATATTTATATTATTACCCATTAGCCAAATCGATCAACAACACAGACTGGAAGGTAACTTTGAACCAGGTGCGTGCGTCCGATGAAACAATCCATATTCAAGCTTCTTGAGGCCTTAAGAGCCGGGGAAGATTTTGAAGGAGTATTGAAGGAATTTCCATCTATGCTGGACTCTTATTGGATGCTTTTTATTCTAAGTAATTCATTTCAAAAATATTTTTGGAAAAATACAAATTTAGTATTGACATATTGTTTGACAATTGTTGGCACAATTACATTTTTGTAATGTAAAAGATTAAGATTATGAAAACCATTTTTGTGAGGTGATCCCATTTTCAAGTGCACATTTTCAGATTTTGATTATATGCATGTGAATTCAAAAAATTATCATAATAAATTGCTGCGACAAAGTAAACATTAAAGCGTCACCGCTTAGTTTAACACAAATATTTAAGATTAAAATGTATATCCCTTGTCAATAAATCAACTAGTTATGTGTTGACTAGTTACAAATCAAGCATCTTAGACCGATTCTAGACCTCACACAGACACCTGAGCATGTGAGGTGCAGATGTGAGCAGATGGGCGTTTCTGTGTGTGGCCCTGCCCTCAGGCTCTCTCAGAGGGTGCTCCACACACACTGCTATGTCGCTATTTGCTTTGTTCTGTCCTTTCAGCATATCAAATCTGTTCCTCATTATCCCACACAACATGTCCTCTAGGGTGTTTAGTGCGAGTTTGCGTCCGCGCGTGTGGGAAGGTGATTGTTTTCATGTTCGGCTTTCTTATATGCAATCTGTACTGTTGCATGTGTGTATACTGAGAGGTGCTACTTAGATGCACGTTAGGATACAGTAACGTAAAAATACTGGCTTGAAAGCTTTAGTAAATACCAACGTTTCATTAAAGATTTTCCGTTTTTTCTGTCCCGCACACCTGCTCTTAACCACCCAGGTAATTGAGGGACACATTTCTGTAACCATGTCCATCTCTTTCGGAGCTCTCACGGTGGTCCAGGCTGTGCTCCGTGTGCGCATGTGTGTGAAGAGACGAGAGCTGTTCTGGTGTTGGCGTCCTCTCAAAGCCATCTGCTGTGGGTGCCTGATTATGCGCGCTGAAAACCATAATTGCTCTCTGCTCAGGGAAGCGCTTCCCACTACACGACCTTCATTGGAGTTGACACTGCATTAAAATAACATGCTGGCTCCATATCTCTCTTCTTCAGCCCTGCAATTATATATTTGACAAAAAGAAAGAAAGAAAGAAAGAAAGAAAGAGAGAGAAGGCAAGCGTAGAGAGGGAATATTTTGTCTCTTTGTCTTCATGACTGCTTAAAGAAGTGAGTGATACACACGTTCAGGTGACAATTATCACTGCTCTTTTATTCAGATATTATATGGTTTCCTCCGCCTGTCTGAGAGAAACCGCACAGCTCAGATTCTCCTCAACATCTGATGCTGTGAGCCGTGTAGACGGCAGGAGGTCTGATATCACATGCTGCTACGTTACCAGGCTGTAACACATTAGAATCTAAATGTAGCACAGCTACCCAAACATTCTTTGATTTTTATATACGATATAGTTCAGAAAGCCACATTGTTGAAATGTTTATGCATTGCATTTAGCATGCATATATACAGTATATGGAGCTGTGTTGTGTAAGTTGAACTGTGGACATGTCAGCCCTGTTACACAGGATGATTCCCATACTCATGTGATCTCTCATGAAAATTACCTGTTAGTTAAAGCACCAGATATTCAAAAGCATTTCTTTCTTTTTTTCTTTCTATAAGCACGACTTAAATAACAGCTTAAATGTAAATGAAAGTGTGTTACATAGTCTATTCTTTCTCTCTCTGTTTTGCACGCCCTCTCTCAGCACTCTATCTTCATTGCTTTACCCCATGACAGCTTGTAATTGAAGTAGCTTTAGCAGATAAGAGAGGGCAACCCTTAGTGCCCGTAAAAAAATGCATTTGAAGAGGACTTGGATAGTTCCATCTTTGCAAACCTTTCCATTTGCTGTAAGAGCACCACAATATTGTGAATATTGAGAAAAGATGGATTTCCTTTGTCTGTTAATTCTCTTCAATGTCAGTCCAATGTAAAGAAACAGGTACAGCAGGGAGACATGTCTGCATAGGGCTGGAACAAAACTTGCATCTACAAGAAATGCATCTGTGAAGGGATTAAGCCAGTTTGCAGAGAAGGATTTATCAAAATTTGTAGTGTCCAACTAGTATATTAAAGCAAAATTGGCTTGATTTTAAAACGGTCACCATTTAAAATTCTGTTGATTTTGTTTTGGATTATTGACTGTGTGGTTGCAACACCAAAAAATGTGCTAGCGTTCTTGAAACCCATAAAAAAAACAAGGAACGTACAGTCATGTAGAAACAATCAGCACTGGATTATAACTATATAAAAACTGAAATGGAGATAAATAATGCATAACAAATTAAAAGCAAACTGTTAGAATAGCTGAAGGTCACTAAAGGAAAGCATGATTTTGACATAAACTAGTCTGTGTGAAAATGCCTCAAAGTCAACATGGCTGCATCTAATCCTCCACGCGGGAGATTGCGGATGCGCGCGGGTCATGTGAATGTCAGCCTGTGAGGTTATTGATGTACTGTACATCGCCTATGGCTCCAACGGTTCTTGGGTTGTGGGCACGTTTGAGCATCTTAGCCTTGAGGTGTACATGTTGGTGAACACATGTCAATCTTAATGTGTGCTGAAGGGCTTCAAGTTGCATTGATGCAGCGCCATGCAACATGGCAAAGTGCCCGATAAAAACGAGAATAATCACAATGAACACAGTGAAGTTTCTATTGATACTGTGGCTGTGGTTTGTTAAATATGCTGGCAGTTGGTCGGACAAAGTTTGGAGAACTGCAATGAGCCGACATGCAACAGCTGCAAGTCTTGCCATGTAATAGTTTATAAAGTTTGGGCTATTTTTGTCACTTATAAATTAAAAAAGTCATGCTTTTTTGGGGGGGGTAAATGGGTGCAAAATTCTTCAAAATATCTTACAACAGGTTTGAAATTACAAGGGTGAATGACTGGATTTTCATTTTGGCTGAACTATCACTTTAAGTCAAGCACTCATAACAGAGAAATCAATTTATCTGTGGCTTTGCCTTTGACTCATTAAAAACACTTACAGAGATGGGAAATGCACATGAGCCCACAGGTATGTTTCTCACTTTTTCAGTTATATGCTATAACCCACAATTATAGCAATAAAAGTCATCACTGGTAAATGGGGATATTGATATGACTCAGTGCTGTATCATACGCCAAATGAGACATGCAGCGGTATACTTTGAGCATAGATATCCTCTGGGTGGCTCTCGAGAAGGTAACAAAGGTGTTGACAGTGCTCAGGCTTTTTGTGAGATATTATGTTCTTTTAAAAAACAAAGTAGTCCGTTCTGATTTACCATTATGGCAATGAGTGACATGCTTTTTCACTGTTACTAAGCATGAAACTACACACCTGCAGTTAAAAATACATCCAAGTGACCCTCATAGATCAGGAGAACCAATTCGCAAGTGTCTCACAGAAGGGACCCAATCCGTGAGTCACTCACACTAGCTGCGAATAGACACCATTTTTGCCATCACTGAGACAGGATAATCACTGTGCAAGCACACACACACACACACACACACACACACAAGTTCACTCACCAGGGTTGGCAGTGTGTGTTATTATCAGTCTCAGGCAGCAAGTGTCTGGTGTTGGCTCTATCTGTGATCACACACAGAGGTATTTTGCTGTGGTAAAGTGTGCCATTGTGTCTGTAATGAGTTCTCTGTCTATCTCTCTCTTTGTGTCTATCCGGTCCTCTCACAATGAATCGAATGCCATTGTATTGTGTTCGCGTTCAACTCCCTGGCAAGGTTAACGTGAGAACCGGATTCTCGGGCCTGCTGTCGGGATTGAAAAGTTACAGAGCCTGTGGCAATCTCTGATTGTTTGTGTTGCAGAAAGCAGATGATCGGGAGAAGAGACAAGAGGCCCATCGCTTCCATTTTGATGCCATGTGAGAAGATGGAGAGCATCACTGGTAACACTGAAAACATCAGCTCTGAATGTTTTATTTAATTATTTATTTTTCTTTTTTTCTACACTGGAGCAATTTTATGCATCAAAAATGTCTGCAATCTAAGGAATCCATGTTGAGATAAATAGTAGTTTCTACTGGATTGTAGACAGCAACTGTAATAATGCATTCAGTGGACCTTTCGATATCTAAGGAGGTGTTTTTGTTAACACATACGGATGTTTGCACATTGACAAGAAGTGTTTGTCGTACCTCTCAGTGCCATTTTTGGGGATTTTGTTTCGACATAAACATGTTGTTTCTTTCAGCAAGTCTGTCCTTTTCTGTATTATTAAAGTAACATTGCTAAATGTCAAGTGGGCAGAAATAGAACCGGTAATTTTCTCTTCTTGTTTCATCCTATGCTTTGTAGATATTGAAGGATTTAATTATGTTTCTACTTCGTGTATGGATGCAACTGAGTGAGAGCTCTTTCACTTCACTAAACCCCTGTACTATGTTCCATAAATTGACGCATTGGCTACATAGAGCAAGACCCTTTTCTACCTGTAAACAAAGTTGGCCTTTGACTTTATTAGCCATTTAGCTGTATTCAGCCAAAAAAGGTAATTTACTGTATATTACTGTCAACACTTAGTACCAACTTCTCCCTGTAGATGCACTATGCCATTCAATATCAAAGCAGTATGAAATTCTATAGCATGTCAAGTCTTCATCCCTAATTGGTGTCCAGTGCTCATACATGAGGCGGGTTGCTCTGTTTCAACATACACTATCCTCTGTGTTTACATTCAACCCTGTATCTCATTCTCTCAATCATTCCTAGAAGTCTGTCTTTCCAATTTAATGTATACTAAGCTAAGACCGTGGGGTTTTATTATAATGTGATAATCTGATGCCTTTGTTTAAATATTTTCTTTGACTTCCAAGATGGTTTTATTTATTATGCGTACACCTAACTTAATTATAGTGCTACTGAAATTGTTTATTGTGAAGGGGTTTGTTTTTAGCTGTATGCTGTAGGCTATATATATGACAGATGTTCTGATCATTGTTAATTTCTTTACAGTTATATGGTGTTATGGTATAGTACATGCACATATTTTCAAGGTTGCCAAACCACCAAAAACAAAGCAGCTGCATACTTGACCTGTGTTTCAAATAGCATGTAATAATAACTGCAGATGGCTTGCACAAATTGTATCTGTTCAGGTGCATATTTGTGAAATTTTAATTATCCATTAATCACTCAACATGTTTGGGTTGTTTTGCATTAGATGTATTTTGGTTGTCTTTGGAATGTTGTAATAAAAATAAACACGATTTTTGAAACTAAAGCTTTTTCGATGAGTCCGACTACTCCATCATCTTGATTTATTCACGTCTTGTACCTCAGAAATACCCCTGAACGCCCTGTATGAGAAATGAGCAGTTAATCAACAGATGATTTAAGTTCAGTTGTCACTAAGAGCTATCCTTAGCCGTACATCATCTTAATCTCAAAAGAAAACCGCATTACAGCTCATTACTCAAGTCTTCACTCCAAAAAAATCCATCAATAATTGTGTATCATCCGGATGCCTTGACCGTGGAGAATCGCGTCACCTTAACCTGACCGGGCTCTGTCTTCACCTCCAGTTAAGAGACGCGCGCTTGTGTCAGTGCGCATGCGTACATGCTCCTCATTCAAGCGAACAGCGCCCGAAGCTCAAATGAGGCTCGTTTAAGCGCGATCCTCTCAGTTCAGCGCGAGACTCCACAGACACACGCCTCTCTCCGGACTCTAGCCGGACTACACGGGCGTCGCGTATTTAATGGCAATACACTGCATGTGGATTTACAAAGCTCAACAGGATTAAAATCTCAGTCATTTACAACCGTCTTGAGGAGCGCGTGCACCGTCAGGAATATAGTGTTTTCTTTACTGCTTGAGGGATGGAATTAAAGAGATCGAAGAAAAGTTGGGATTTTTAAGTCTCGTTGTATTGGATGGTATGATGGAGAGATAAAGCACGCTCCTACGAGCTCACTAAGGCGGACGCACTGGTAATCACACAGCGAGAGGAAATGCACAGAGGTGAGTTTCACACAAAAAAACAACAACACATTTTCCCTCTTTTCTTATGCAGTAACGTTACTGTTGTTGCTGCAACAAAGCATCGAAAGAATACACTTTTATATTTTTAAGGCATTTCTCGTGGCAGCCTTACCGTGTATTTTTTAATGCTAACAAGTTGTGATTTTACAGGGCTAATCATAAATTGCGTCGCCACCTACAGGTGTGTTTTTGTTTATTATTCTACGCTTGTCGGAGAGATTGTTGAAAATCGATTTCTTTTTCTGTAAATGCAATCAGTGGCTTTCTATTCATTTACCACAATCGTTTGTGCCTGCCAGTAAACTGGCCATATGGATTGTGGTCACACAAAGGCGAGTTGCATTAGATTTCTGCAGCGTCTCGTGCAACTTCGCCGCGTGAGCGCGTGGCATTTGCAGGAGCAGCGTGATGCGAGTGCTGAAGTGACAGCTCCACATCTGGAGCACGCGCTGCTCGTGGCTCTCTTTACGGATGCAAACATGTCATAAGCATGAGGTTTAAATCCATTTTAATTGGAAATAATGAATGATTGACCAAAAGTAAGTAAGGTCATTTGTAACGAAAAAGGGATGTGGCGGAGATTCACAATGAACAATATTCAAGAACATTTCAAAATAATTACAATAGCACTAATAATGTGAGATATTCATGATATATTCTGGATATATATGTAAAATGTTAAATGGCAAGTTTCTCTCGTTAAAATTATAAACATGCAGTTACAATCCTAATAAAATGCTCTTTTATGTGTATGTTCGGTAATAATTGGTAATCCTACTGATAACAGCTCACAAAAATGATCCTGCAATAAAATTGTATTGTCTCCTCTACTGCCTTTAGTTTTAGAGAGGGTTGCCTTTCCCAATTAATCCAAATGCATTCAATTAATTATAAGAAGGCTTTACAAAGGGCTGTCAAAGTAAAATTGAATAAAATCGTAATGTTTTACCCTGTGAAGCATAGTCTAAATAATTGGATATATTAAGCGCCACGTTTAATCCCAATTCATTACATTTCGCCTACTCAATCAAGATTAGCTGATGGATCTATTTAGTCAATTTACAGTAGGCTACTTTCCTCAGATCTGAATTGGTGTAGGCCTATTTATAGACTAATGTAATATACGGAAGCACTCCGTCCCATGGGACACATCCCAGATGTCTATTCATTTGAAACCATACAGCAAGCTGAAAATAATCCATGCATACAGATATATGCATATATCGGCCGTGCAAGCCTATGACGATCTTTATTTGCAATAGGCCTACCAAACTCGCCTTCATTACACTAAACACTTTTTTGTATGTTTGCATTTTTCGCAAGTTTGGCGTGTGTTTCAGGCGAGGTTATAGGAATTAGACCTATAATTACAGTTATTCAGCAGACGTTTTTTGTCAACGATTTATTTTTACCCATTTACTTATAATATGTGTTATAGGCTATCAGATAGCTATAGCCTACGATTCCCTGAACTTTCCACAGTTAGGCTAATGTGTTTTCAGTTTAATTTATTGTTAGCAAATTAATGATTTTTATAATGTCCTAGTGAACAGGAAGCGATTATTCAGTAGGTTTGTATGAACGCTGAGGCGTATAGTTTCTGACATAATGCAACTTTCCTCACCTGAATGACTGATAACAGCCGATGTACCAAATTTAGGATGTAATTGGATTTTCCTACATTTTCAATACGAATTCAGTTGTCTTTTAAAACGTCCTACATAACAGATTCTCAGCAGATGAGCCTCGTCGAGAGCCAAAATGCCGAGAAATCGCACGCTATTAATGCGCTGCGTTGCTTGGCAACCGTTAGCTGCATAGTTAGGCTAATGAAACTATATTACGTGGCGGAAGAATTATTTCCGCCAATTTATAATAGGCCTACTAACAATTTGAACTATGTATTAAACTATATATATATATATGTAGTATACTATTGTATTATGGTAATGCTGCCTGTTTCTTAGTTTTATTTTGCTATCTGTTCCCTGAATTAAATCAACATTGCGGCCTTGACTGCTATTTTGTCAGTTTATCAAGTCAGTTTGTCACAAATTTAGGCATTGACATATGGCCTTATGTCAAGTAAAAGACGTGTTATGACAAGGCAGAGCTCTGAAAACTATTGATCAGTCTATTAGATTTATTTCTGAGCTTGTGCAGGGATGGATGAGTTGAGGAGTTGATCAATATTCTTGTGTTTCTATGCCCACGCCGCCACTGGCCTTTGCCTCCACGCAGTGAATCAGTGATGGAATAGTGCAGTCATTTTCAGACAGACAGACAAGCCTAGATTAGATTTATTTTATGCTGTCTAATAGTTACTTGGCTGTCGCAAAAACACTCAACGCCATTCTGAACACATGCATCTCTGGTGTCTGTCTGGTGACATATTTGGATGAAATGTTGCTTGTTTGGTTTTCCAGCTTGGGTTCTCCTCATTGTAATAGAAGAGGGATTTGCCCTGGCCCAGAAAATCAAAGGTATGACACATTTTCACATTAAACTCAGAACTGTGACAGCTATGATATTTTGTACACATCAACTTGCTGAGAGTTTCCTTCTATAGGCTACTACATGTTGCCAATGCAACTTATGTTTCTCTTTAGATTCTCTGAAGTTTGTGGGTAACTGACCAATACATTTAAAGATAAAACATGTAAAAGATATGCTTCCTTTTTATTTAACTAATGTACAGAGGTTTTTTTGCAAACCAAAAATAAATATTTTATTGTAGCCTATTTTAAATGACGTTAATCAAGCAGCTATTTATTGTAGTGAAATCATCTGCAAAAAACCTAAGCAATAGCAAACCTAAGATGCATTGTAGTTTGTTTCAAAACCATAGTAATACAAATGTCACATTCCCTCTGCTTAATTTTTCTCTATTTCCCATGTTCCTTCACAGAGACACAGAATGAGGGTGAATCTCCCACTAAGGCTGAGCAGTGCGGCCAGTGGACCCGGAATATCAACGGAGGCCTGTTTACATCTCCAAACTATCCCAACTCCTATCCACCCAACAAGGAGTGTGTGTACATCCTGGAAGGTACAGCAATTTATCTGAAATGATAAAGAAGACATTATAAATGTAAAGGATGTTTTCTCTTCATTCTTCAGCTGTTAGCTGTCAGTGTGTCAGGAACTGTTAATAACATCATGACTGATGTCTGCCTCAAGTAAACAGTGCTTACTAACATAAAAGTGTCACATTTAGCTTTTAGGTACTGAAGTCTCTTCTCCTACCCTCCTCTCTACTCCATTTTCTCTCGTCTCCACTCGGTCCTTTTTTATTTTCAAAATGATATACAATAGTAAAACCTCATCTATTCTCTTAACAATCATCATCTGCTAATGCATCTCAGTATACACTATGAAACGACAACACTAGTCTGATTGAAACAGTTTTGTTCATTACAACACCTCGAGCAGTACAAGAGCGCCACCTGTGGTCAAAACATATTGTGATATGTATTGTGAATAAAAAACTATAATGCAATTTTAATCATTTTAAAATGCATGTAAGTAGCTTTTATTATTGTTAGTTTGTTATATTTCACTTCAAACCTTCATCACATAACAAGCAAGTTCAAATATAACAGTGCTAGCACAGATTTAGTGATGGAAAAATAAATATTCATTTCAGTAGAACTCAGCCACCCCATGTTTCATATTTTTCCATTGCAACATATTTAACCCAATAATCTGACAGCAGTAATAAACTGTGCACCTTCATATGCCTTTATATTAGGAACAAAAGAAACCTTTTTTCTTGATAAATGATTGTAGAATGTGTGGAGTCTGTGGTTTTAATGCAAGCTGCAGGAAATACAGCGCACGATTTCATAGAGCAAACGTAAATCAAGAGTGACATCACATATTTGTTTCACAGACTGATATGATTAAGGTTGCAGTGCCTCAAGCAGGTGACCTGAATCTGCATATAGTTTAGCTAGAGGAACGAGCTGTTTCGTTGTACTGCATGTTTGCGCAGTTGCACATCACAGATTTATTTTTATTAATACTAGTGTATGAGGTTGTATTATTGTGTTAACTCATTTTCTTGAAGATGGCATGCAGTGTAGAGAGTATGCTCCTTGAGCACAGGTTACAATGCTGAATTTCATATAGATATCAGATAACTTTGACTCTTTCATCAAATAAAGAAAACTATCCTCCATTGCCTTTCTCCTGCAGCTCTCCCCCGCCAGAGAATTCAGCTGGCTTTTGACAAAACATACTATGTCGAGCCTTCCTTCGAGTGCCGCTTTGACCATATAGAGATAAGGGATGGTCCCTTTGGTTTCTCCCCTCTGATCGATCGCTTCTGTGGGCCAAAGAGTCCAGGTGTGGTCACCTCCACGGGCCGCTTTATGTGGATTAAATTCACCAGTGATGAGGAGCTCGAAGGATTAGGTTTCCGCGTTAAATACACTTTCATAGCAGGTAACCTTCGCAACTAAATATATAAATACATCTCTCTGTAAGTCGCTTTGGATAAAAGCGTCTGCTAAATGTAAATGTAAAATATTTAAATATTAAAAATGTAATTATTTATACTTAACTTTCATTTTCAGTCCTTCCGAGGTGCAGTAGTTTTAAGAAATTGTTCTCTGTGTTTACATGGTCCAATAAGTGAAACACTAAATGCTGCCTGTTAGATCAAAAGGCAGATCTTTGCACTACAGCGCCCACGGCTCTTTTAAACTGTATATTATTACCCGTCTGAAGCATGGGATTCCCACTGCATGCTGTCTGGGTAATGCGATATCTGTCTTATCATTTCAGACCCAGATTTTCATTTGCACGTCGGTGGATTGCTAAATCCAATTCCAGGTAAGGCCCTCAATATTTCACCCCCCACTTCAATTCCATCTGAAGTGCATTCTATTCTCTGCGGCAGACTGCAGGCTATCTTTTTTCTGACATTCTCCACTTCTGCTCCTATCTGTTGGCCTCATGCTACCTATCTGACTCTGTCTCTTGTCAGACTTTCCATTTCTCCATTTTTCATAATCTCACCAACTCTCATTTGCCTCCAATTTGCACTCGATGCTCCCTCTGCCTTCTTTATTTTGGTTGTGGTCTTTCTTCTTTAAGTTCTTCTCTTTTCTAAATTCTTTCTCCTCTATATTTTCTTGCTTCCAACCTTTTCCTCTGGCAGATTGCCAGTTTGAGATCAGTGGCACAGACGGGACCATCCGCTCCAGTCAGGTGGAAGAGGAGGATAAGATCAAAAATGGAGATGCACTGGACTGCATCTGGACCATACGTGCCCCTCCTAAGTCCAAGGTGACTTTCCTCTCACCTCTGTACTCCCACAGTTCATCAAATGAGATGAGCCTGCTCTTCTGCCATGGGCAGATATATGAGCATCTTAGAACCAGGCCCTGACGTGACCACGGGAGGCCAATGGGGTCCCGATCTTCTTTCTGCTGAGGAAACTTTTCAAGGAGAGCTCAAATTAGCAATGCAGCAGCAGCAAGTATTAGGCCAATGATGCAGAAATGACAATAGAGCAGAATCAGCAGTACTAGGAATAAGACTAGGGAAGGAAAGCGGCATTAAGATGGCCGAGGGATTATGCGCTCACCTGCGCTGAGCAGACCGGAATACTTAGCGGGCTAAAAAACTTTGCAAAAGACCAGAGGATGTGTTTATGAAGCATGAAGATAAGTTATTAGAGCTGTGAGGAGTGGATCTTTTGTTTTCAGGGAATCTCATGCTTTCCTTTTGCACAAAAATACACTTTTTGCCATAGATCAGGACAGTTTACTTTATGGGATTGTGACCCAACAGCTCTGCTGTTTGTCACTCACATCACATGCAATAAAAACAAGAAAAGAAAATAATAACAGTTTTGAAAAATAAAAATACAGTAATGGCCAAATGTGATGATGTCTGGAGGACATATTTGTACTATGTTTGCTTTTAATGTCCTCTCAGGTTAGATTAAACCATCAAAATATGAGTTGTGGGATACAAAACAGACAGAATACTTAACTTCTAAGGTATTTATTGGACAAAATGATTTGGCAAAGAATCAAATTACAGCATATTCAGGAATATGGGTTTTATTCAGATATATAATAAATGTAGAGAAAAACAAAAACCTCACAGGAAATAAAGCATATAATGACTACGGTTTTATCAGCGGTTTATTTTAATATTTGTTGATTCTTTTCTCCATAGTAATATTTTGTAGTCATTCGCCTAGAAGCTTTGCACATGTGTGTTTTGTTATTGCCAAACCTCCTTAAATTCTTCCCAATGCTGAGCTCTAATTTACACTCCATGCACGACCATGCAACACACATAAAACATTTTAATACAACTATAATAATGTATTGTATATTATATATTAAATTTGAACACAGAGCAAAGAGGTCAAGTTGTTTATGGCCACTGCTGTATTCATATATTCTCTGTATCGCTTATTACATGTAGGCTGCCAAATACAGTTTCATGGCCAAACTAAAAATAATTTTGTCCAGCAAATTTGCTGAGGTAAGAAAGGTGCTTTTGGACACCGGTCAAAGTTGTCAGACCAATATGCGGCAGTATTTTTTGTTATACTCTAAATTATTCCTTGTAGTGTTCGGGTCAGCATTTTGAGAATCAAGCTGATGCATTTGTTTAAAGCTTGGCTTATCCTGCAGATATACCTTCGCTTCCTGGAGTACCAGATGGAGCACTCAAACGAGTGCAAGAAGAACTTTGTGGCAGTGTACGACGGCAGCAGTGCCATAGAGAACCTGAAAGCCAAGTTCTGCAGCACTGTGGCCAATGACGTGATGCTGGATACCGGCGTGGGTGTCGTCCGCATGTGGGCTGATGAGAGCAGCAGACTCAGCCGCTTCCGAATGCTCTTCACATCATTCGTGGATCGTGAGTATAGACAATTTTACAGTAAAGTTATGACCGGATGAATGACAAACACTGTTAACTAACATAGAACAAACAAAAGTGTCGGACAAATATGCACATAATAATATTAAAAGAGCACAGTTTGTGCCAGCTTGTATTTAGAAGCAGTGAGTCCAGCTTAGCTCGCTCATATTTCTTGGGCAAATCTTTTATGGTGCAAGAAAGTTATATGTATAGATGTGACCTTTGGAGGAGGCTGTGCCACGTCAGCTAGCAAAAAAAAGCTAAAGCCAGCAGGCTGGGTAGAAACATCATTTATATTTCATTTTGTAATGTGCTGCAGGCAAAGTCCGTCTTTCCACGATAGCAAGTAGTAGCTAACCACAGTGTGAAAGGAGCATGAATAAAATGCGCAAGACAATCTCCCAGATTCTAAAGTGCCAGATATTACTGAGATTATATGATGTTATAATGACATCTTAGTATACCCAATATCTCTATAACTGTAATGTTTACTGGGCTCAAAATACATTGTGTTTAAAGCATATATTCAGCGATTATTTTCCTTTTTATCCAATTTAAATGTATAATACAGAAATCCAAACATTGCTTGAAATATCAGAATAAAGTGTTGAATAACAGAATGAAAGAAAGTATGATCCGACTCAAACAACCTGTGAAAAAAAGTTAATTAAAGTAATCTCTTTAGAAAGCAATGACATCAAAAAGCCAATTACTCCCCCAACCTTTCCATGGGAAATCAAATAACTCTGGTTATATAGCATTGCACATTTTCCATGCTAATGGATCAGTCGTGACTGAAAAATTGAACTTTTCTGGTGCTGCTGAAATGAGACAAAAAAAACCTAAATGAGACTTTGCTTTGTTACTTAGTGCATTAGACATTTGGATATGAGCAATGTATCTTTTTTTTTTTTTGCTTTTCAGGACGGTTTAAAGGTTGTATGCAAATTGATGAAAATTACCATGAAGGAAACAGGCATTCCTGCTCTTGTCTGTAATAGTTTTAATAAATGGCAGAATAATCAGAGGAATTAATTACAGCATTCAATGTCAACACCATTTGAATACTAATCTGGCTCATGGAAGTGGCAAATGAGTTCTCATTATAATGCTACTAGAACACACCTGCCGCTAAAGGTCATGTAGAACCGTGAACAGGTTGACACAGTCTGGTTGTGTTTGGATTGGTTAGATAAAGCTCGCTGAAAGGTTCAGCATGGGAATTAATGTTTGTCCTGGCTGGTCTCTGCAGGTAGATGAGGTCTGATGCTGGTTGGCTAAAGGTGGTTGATACTGTCTTATATGTGACTCTGCCTGTGGAAACCCAGCTAAAGTCATTTTACTGTTTTCAACATAAAATCATTCTACATAATGTAAAAAGCAACTAAGATTTTCTGACTTTAGCCTGGTTTTTACAGGCAGGGTCACATATGATCTCAATGAGCATTTCACACCCAAACTCATCAAACAGGTATCATTTAGTCTTTCCAAGACGCCATGTGGCATGTGTAACCGACATGACATAATTTAACTACTTTCTGAATTACAGCTGCAGAAAAAATTAAAAGATTGTTTCAAAGACCATTTGAATTTTTTTCCATTTGACATAAATAAATGGCAAATAAATACCATTTGAAACATTGTTTCATTTTGTATGTGCAAAAAAAGACCTTTAGAAACAAGTCAAAATAACAGAAAAGATGTTCTGTATTTCTTCAGACCTCAAATACAGCAAAAACGTTTATATTCAATTAGTATTTAGGAAAAGTCAAAAATAATTATGTGATAACTACCTAATTTTTATCATTTTGTGTGTCTTGCTGTTAGTCTTTCACATTGCTGTTGGATGACTTAATGTCATTCCTTAGGTTTGATTTTGTTGAAATTCAACAGACAATACATCTAGAAATGATAAATAAATTAAAATGTGGAATGGTCTCTTAATGTTTTTTACGTGGCTGTATGTGCACCCTGCCCAATTTTTTGTACCATAGTTAAAAACACATGAGCAGTAACTAGTACTAGTTTCATATGAAGTAAGAATGTCTTGGTACTTCAGTATGAAGTAACGCTATTTCTCAACACAATATCGGTAGTTCTGAGATGTATTAT
Source organism: Oreonectes daqikongensis (assembly GCA_026939265.1). NCBI lineage: Eukaryota > Metazoa > Chordata > Actinopteri > Cypriniformes > Nemacheilidae > Oreonectes > Oreonectes daqikongensis. The sequence continues at coordinate 2,277,454 of JAOTQM010000343.1, read as the reverse complement.
TATTTTACTCTCTGTTTACTATAATAATAGCTTGAGAACCTGTTATCATAAACATTTAAACATTCTTTCATTAAAAAACTTAATGAAGGTGTTAGTTTTGCTGTGTGACTAGTATTGAAGTTTGTCCTTGATGGTGTGTGCAGCCACTTTGTATGTCTTTGTATACTCGCTTACTATACAGACCTGCAAAAGTATGCTGCAGTCTCACAGCGGGGCATTTCCACAAAACATTGGGTCTGTGAATTAGATGCTGAATATGTTAGACTACTGCTTTTGATTTGTTTCTTTGCTTTTATTTTGTTACGGAATTTATTACTTTTTTGTCAACTTAAAATGATATTAATTAGGAAATTAGTTAGTGTTTGGTTTCACTGCAGTAAAATATTATTAAGAATGATGAAATGTAATGCTTAAAGGGACAGTTCACCCAAAAATCATCATTTACTCACTCTCGAGTTGTTCCAAATCTGTATTAATGTCTTTGTTCTGATGAACACAGAGAAAGATATTTGGAAGAATGCTTGTAACCAAACAGTTCTTGGCCACCATTGACTACCATAGTAGGAACAATTACAATGGTAGTCAAAAGTGCCTCAGAACTGTTTGCTTTCCTATATTCTTTAAAATATCTTTTGAATGAAATGTATAAAGTAATTTTTGTGCTTGAGACTGGTTTACATCTTATCTTTACATTTATCTTTGTAAAGCTGAAGCAGTGTACCAGCTCTGGATTGAATGCATCTTCCTTAATCAGAAATGAAAACAAATGCACTTGGCATATCAGGCCATTCCGTACACCTCCCCTGATAAGTGATAATCTATCAGTAGATGTGCTGTGACTTTGGCAATCATCAGTGCCGCACTGCCCATTATTGGAAGGCAAGAAACGTCTAACAATTTTGGAAATGAGCAAAGACTAGTGGGAGCATGGAGCCGTTGCCAGGAAATTAAGTTACAACCTCTTCAAGATTCTGTCAGAAGCATTTAGTCCCACACTGGCAGGAATATTCTCTCCCCACGCATACTTTAACACTGCAAATGTAAGAACACTGCTGGTTTTGTGGGGTCACTTTGATATTCAACAGAAATACAGCAAAAGCTTCTCTTGCGTTTTCATTGGTCAGTAAATGCTCACGACAGAGTGTGTTGCAGCGAATGTTAAACTATTCTTATCTTTTGGTCACACAACTTTCGCAAACCATTCCGTTTTTCCTCTATGTCCTTGCAGCACATCATCCACATTTAAATCAGTGAAATCAAAAGGTTCTCTTACGCCCCAGACAGCGAGAAGAGGGAGAAGAGAGGAGATGAGTGTCAGGGTTTGCAGAAACAGCCTGAAGGATTCGTCCCCAGAGATCAGCACTCACCTTCAATTACTAGCTTATCTTCCTCGCTTTCCATTCTTCGCTAGCCTCCGCTCTGACTAGCATGCTAAGCGTCCGTTTAGTCGAGCGCTTCGTGGCAACCTGACCAGATGGGCCTTGTGATGGCTGTTAGTTTTGATTTATAGCGTTACGCTGCACGCCAGCTATGCAGCCTGTGGCACAGGCATGACACACGCCTATCTGCAGACATTGCTGATGCCATGCTATGAAATTGAAGATCTGGGTGCAAGTATCCCCGTTAACAGGATTTTCCTTTCTGTGTTCTGTGTTACAGCTCCGTGCTCCAGCAACACCTTCTTCTGTCACAGCAACATGTGCATCAATAACTCACTGGTGTGCAATGGGGTTCAGAACTGTGTGTACCCCTGGGATGAGAATCACTGCAAGGGTAAGTTAGAATAACCCCAGTTCTTTTATTTCTCGAGTTATCTAGAAGAGCCAGTATATAAGCAATTCCAGCGTTATGAATGTGTTCATTTCAATCAAATCTTAACATTTAAATTCTCAGAGAATATATTTACCACCAATAAATCAAACCTGTTTGTTTGTTTATATTTTACTTAACCCCTCATGATAGTCTAGACATCAGAAAAATATCGGTCTATGCACAAACTTTCGATTTTAAACGAGGGGATGTGACAAAAAAAGGATGCACGTTGTGAATTCAAATGTACAAACCAGACCAATAATACCCAACAAATGGAGAAGGGATGACTCTTTATAGATTTTATTTAAATGTTTATGTGCCCATTTATGAGGACCATTATGGATGTGACAATTCACTTACCTGACGATGGAAAACTATGCTTCAAAAACAAAAAGTAGCGCTTTAAAAACTTCACATGGATATTCAAACCACCAAATATTAACATCTGACCTGTCAGTAAAGAGAAAACCTTAAAGTTCTTATTTGCATGGAATTGTCCATATGATGTTTAAGGCTTTAGAGGTCAATAAAGGTTATGGCCAAAAACTACATAGTAATCTATCCATTTTGTGTATGTTATTTTGTATTACAACAAAATGTAAACTTTATCTATAATAAACAGTCGTTATATGAGTTAAATAAATTCAGTAACTGCTCAGATTCTGCGAGTTATTTCTTACACTGATTTAAATGAATGTTTAGACTGATGCACTATGTGTTTGTTGTTGCTGCCGGTAGCGAAGACAAAGCAATAAAAAGATGTGTTATCTAATAATTGTCTTTGTATTACTTTGGAGTGCCCACATATTTACTCGCTTATTCAAATGACAAACTCACAGCTTGAGTAAAACATAATTTCTTTAGCTCTGTAGACTCACTGGTGCAGAAAACACTGCTATGTATTATTTGATATCCGTTTATGGTTCAAAATGTTATGTTTCAAAACTCATTCCTCTTGTATTTCTACCTCAGAGAGAAAGTCCAAGGGACTCTTTCACCAAATCACGAAGACCCACGGCACTGTAATCGGCATCTCCGCCGGCGTGGTTCTGGTCTTGCTCATCATCTCCATCTTTGTGCAAATGAAGCAACCCCGTAAGAAAGTGGTGGCCCGCCGACCTGCCGTCTTCAACAAAGGCGGATTCCAAGAAGTCTTCGACCCTCCGAACTACGAGCTTTTCTCTCTTCGTGACAAAGAGCTGTCGTCAGACCTGGCTGAGCTGTCGGATGAGCTGGACGGCTACCATAAGCTGCGGCGATCCTCCACCATGTCTCGATGCATCCACGAGCACCACTGTGGCGCTCAAGCCCCCTCCAGTGGTAGCGTGAAGCAGAGCCGCACCACGCTCAGCTCAATGGAGCTCTCTTACCACAATGATTTCTCCAAGCCGCCGCCCATGAAGACCTTCAACAGCAGCACCACCGGCACCTACAAGAAGAGTTGCTATGGATACAAACAGACTCACGACTGCGCCGAGCAGGTGATCGAGGATCGTGTCATGGAGGAGATCCCCTGTGAAATCTATGTGAGGGGTGGGAGCGTGGGAGGGGCTGCAGGCAGCATCGGAAGCGGCTGTGGAAGCATCACTATCCGTAACCATGGCAGCGCCCGTAGCAACAACACCACCACCACCACCACCGTGGTGGACCCGGGAACGCGTTCCATTTCAATGGACTTTTGAAATAAGGAGATGAGAAGCGGGAGAGCAAACCCCGAGTGACTTTTACCACTTTTTCACTGTCCTCGAGTACTATTTTTCATGCACGGGTTCCAGTGCAATATAATGAACGATAAAGCGACTATTTTAATCTCTGTATATTTAAAAAAGAAAGATAAACAGTATGAAGGTTTTGTGTTGTTACTTTGCATTACTCACTTTTAGCCTCATTTGACTTTGTGGAGAACTTAAATTATGCCGAAATGAAGATCATGTAGTGGACACAGCCATTCCTCGCTGAACCCTTATGTGGTGTCTAAAACAGGTGCGACAGGTTTCCAGCAAGGGACCTAAACTGAAAGTGGAAATGATACATAACATGATACAATCACAGCCTATTAAAAAATATATTTGATGTTTAATGTACAGCTATGTGAAGCTGGAGTTTGAACCAATCGGATTTCACTATGGGTGGGGCGAAACAGAAACCAAGCGAACAACAAAACATGCATGGCTGGTTTGGATAAAAAAACGGAATTACAATGGAAGGCATCACTATATCATATTGTGCCTGTTTAGTCCACAAATGTGGAGGGAAAAAGCGACTAGATCAAATATTTCCACAGCATACAAACATTGATTTTTTAGGTTTTTACATTCTGTGATTTGGTTTGAAACATTTCTTTTTAAACAGACTGTATATACCTGAATCTGAGTGCCTATAAAAGGCCACGGCGTATACAGTGATTTTTTTCTTCTGTTAACCTATAAACATAACATTTTTGGAAAAACAACCAATCCATTTCAAGCTTCAGATCACTAAAAATTGTAGATGATGCTTACACCTTTTGTATAAAAATGTTTCTTTTTGTTGTTAAATAAGTAAAAATGAACAGGAATATATTTTCTAACCAATATATATGTCGTATATCAAATTATACTGCGCTTCCATTTTAGTCATTACATGAACAATTGTACAAGATATTGATGTAAGAAATGTCCCAAGTACATTTTAATAAAACTACGGCACCTACAGTATCTTTGATTCATGTATTACTGATGCACAACAAATAATCGGTAAGGATTTTTCTTGACTTAAACAAATCATCCAGCATGCACTTTGATCTCAACTCCATTAGTCCAAGCACACCAATAATATTGTTTTATTACTGTCATTACTGACCACTTATATGCACAAAAGACCATGTGACAAAGACCAAGCTGCTTTCTTGCTTTCATGTTCACTGTGATTTTATTTTCTGTTCCTCATGTTTTCCCTTAGTCCTTTACAGTGTCCAACTCACTGATCTGTCATGTTAAATTAGACCTGGAGAACACTCAAGGCCCCGTATGTCTTGAAAAGGGCAGACACATTGCAGGTCACAGCCTCCATGAGACCCAGAGGCTTAAGCCACCTCAGGTGATTGTCACTGAGGTTAATGTACTTTATTGTAATATTGACATTCTTATCATTGGGGTGGGCATCAATAAAAAAAAACTGCAGAGCTAAAAATGACCTATGATTGTAGATTTAAACTACATATCTGCAACATGTGAACCCACGGCTCTGGAAAAGTAGGCATACTGTGTGGAGAGTTGTTTCAATGTGGTATTGTGATATATCATTTAGACTTTACCTCAACATGTTTTAGGTGTTTAAAACAGAGCAAATGTATTTCAAATCATTTTCACAGCAAACAGGATAAGCACCGTAAAACGCAACCATTGGTTTGTGAACAGTTTATTTTGCACACCATGGAATTTTAGATGCTGGATCTCTTACTTTCGATAAAGTAAGTGCAAACTGGCATATTGTACCATCATCGTCATATACGTACCTTCATCGCCAGTTTAGCTGCAAGCAGTTGGGATAGATAGTAAAAAGAATAGTCATACAGATTTAAACTGGCAAGAGTGTGAGTAAATGATGACAGTATTTTCATTCTTAGGTGAACTGTCACTTTAAGTCAGCTCACTGATTATTCTAGAGAAACACACATTGAAGAAACTGCACAAAAACCTGGTAAGAGGAACAGTTAAAGGGATAGTGCACCCAAAAATTAAAATGCTGTCATGAATTACTCACTCTCTAGTTGTTCCAAATCTGTATACATTTCTTTGTTTGGTTGAACACAGAGAAAGATATTCGGAAGAATGCTTGTAACCAAACAGTTCTTGGGTCCCATTGACTACCATAGTAGGGAAAATGACAATGGTAGTCAAAAGTTCGCCAGAACTGCTATATTCTTCAAAATATCTCATTTTGTGTTAAACAGAACAAAGAAATGTATACAGATTTGGAACTCAAAGGTGAGTAAATAATGACAGAATTTTTATTTTTGGGTGAACTGTCTCTTTAACATTGTAGCCAACGATATTAAAATGAACTAGTGAATATAGAACATGCAGTGGAAAACTGTTCATCATTTTAATAAAGGGGCAAAAATCCTAACCCCTGAATGCAGAGATTAAAATCTTCCTCATTTTAATATTTTCCTCAATGTCACATTTCCTCATTTTCCTCAATGTCATATTGATTTCGTCCACCAGGTGGCATTACTTGGAAAATGTAAACCCATCCTAAACTGCGGTAGTGAGATTGAACAAATGATATATTCTTGACATAAATGATAACTATTGTACTGGATTAAAGATCTAAAAACAAAAACAAGAATAACGCCCGACATTTGTTGAATTCGTGGCATGAAAGTAAGAACAATCGTGATCATTTGCTGTCATCTGATGGTGATGCCTGGTCTCATTCTGCTAATACACTCAAATATGACTTCCGCGTTCCACTATTATGAAAAGCTAAACTACATTAGTCTCAATACATTTTTACTGGTAAAATTAAATACTAAGCCTGCGTTAACAAAAGCAGACGTTTTTATCCAAAGCGACTTTACACTGTATTCCAAGTAAAACTAAATAATCCGTTCTTAGACATTTTACTTAAGGTATAAAAGGTCAACATAAAGAAACTATACAGTAACGTTATCATTTTTATTATTTGCATGAGTTATTCTAACAAAATTGACTCAAAACAATATGGGCAGTTTGTTCGTTTTCTAAAGAAAGAAAGAAAATATTGAATATCCAAGTGTAACCTTTCTCATATAGTTTTAGTTGCATAATGTACAATTTTAATTGAATGACATTTTTCTGTTGTTCCTGTGAGAGGAGGCGCATGTTGGAGAGGTTAAAGTTGACGCTTCCGGCCGGTGTTTCTCTTCAGCTCTTTGCTTCCCCGCACACAGTCCTTCGCTCCCGCACAGCCATGTCCAACGTCGCCGATACCAAGCTATACGACATCCTCGGTGTGTCCCCCACGGCCTCCGAAAACGAACTGAAAAAGGTAACGATTAGTTCACCTTGTGTTCAAGTTTAGAGGGTGTTTCTCGTTGTTTGCATGTGTAAATCAGCCGGTTGTGTGTGTGAATCAGGAAGAGAGAGAGAGAGAGAGAGAGGAGGATTAGCACAGAGCTAAAGCTCGTCGTGAGTTTGGCCTAGTGTCTATAGTTACCAGTTACGTTACATGATGCAGAGACGCTAGAATTTGGTGGTATGTCATCGAGTCTATCTGTAATGTTTCCCCCATGCGTTTACTTTCTCTCTTATCTATTCTGTGGATAAGAACGCTAAACTGAGTCCTCATGTATTTTGTCTGTAGCACCTGAAAACACTGTTAGCATCAGCGCACCGTGTGGCTGGTGTGTAGGCCCATGTTCTGGGCTTTTCCCTTTAAATATATGGGTCATGGTGACGAGGAGTTCGCGTTTTAAGCTGTTCTCGTACAAAAGTAAATTAAAACTCTAAAACTTTCACATGTGGTGGTTTTGCGGTAGTTTTACTCTGTTCTCCGTTTAACGTCATTAGTCATGCTGCTCGTCTGTTATGTGTTTGGCGCAGAGGGGGTTTCTGTGTCTCTGACTGATAACTAGTTGAAGTGACGGGGATGATTTGGTAAGGTGTCGAGAGTTGCCAGTATAACTACATGAGTAAAGTTAGCAGCTCAGTGGTGGTTGTTTATCATAAGCGCTGCGCTTAAGGCCGCAAGGGTTTCCATGAACTTGACGCACATCTCAATGATCTTTAAAATAAAGCTTTTATATGTATGTTAGGATTTGTCACTTGAACACCTCATGTTCCTTTATCAAAATAGATATTTTAAGTAATAAAGTTTCTAATTTCATACTTAATCGAAGTTAAAACAGCTGTGGTGTGATGAAATTAATCTTTTAAAATCCTAAATGTATTGCAGGCTTATCGAAAACTAGCAAAAGAATATCACCCTGACAAAAACCCAAATGCAGGAGACAAGGTAAGAATGCTTTGGTTTTTTTAATGTACTTTTAAACACTCTTTTTTTATAAATTAGCAAGGTGCTTTTCAAATAAAATATTAAGTGAAACTATTTGCGAATTTCATAAAAGATGACGTCTGCATCAACAAATATAATGTTTAAATGTTTTTTTTTTAAGTTCAAGTTATTTACTAGGGTTTTGCATTAACTTCTTTCTTAATTCTAGTTTTGTTACATTTTTGTTTTATTTAGCATTAGACCTATTCCACATTTATATACATACAGAAGGTTTGACCTTAAAGGTTCATGTTTTTCTTTTTATCATTTAACAAAAATGTTGTTAGAAAAAGCTCATTTTGTATCAAACTGTGTGTTCTTACACACATTATGTATGTATTATATGAATTGGTTGATGCCACATTTGACTGCTACCATCTTGGACTATTTTGGTGTCTTTCATCACTCAGTAAAAATGTGTTTTCCAAGATGTCACAACTGTAAAAACCACTGAGATTTGAATATCTGAATAAATGGAATAACCTTTTACAATTGAGTGTGTTGGTTTTGTGTTTCTAAATGCATTTATTAATACAGGTTTTAAAACAAAATGTAATGTTGTGTTGGCTGATGCCTTCATTGTTTTGTTAGTTTAGCAATAAACACAGCAGCATGTTGACAACAACTTGTTCTCCAGTGTTCATTGACCGTTATGGCAGATGGCTTTTGTATAGCAGCCCATAGAAATGAGGCATCTATGTATATTTGTCTATGGCTGCACCCATACTAATGTAACAGTTAACTTGCTTGCATCATTACGTCTGCTTTGTGCACACAACAATCTTTATCTCTCTCTGATTTCAGTTTAAAGAAATTAGCTTTGCGTATGAAGTCCTTACCAACCCAGAGAAGAAAGACTTGTACGACCGCTATGGCGAACAGGGACTGCGAGAAGGGGGCTGTGGAGGAGGGGGTATGGATGACATCTTTTCCCATATCTTCGGTGGTGGCCTCTTTGGCTTCATGGGTGGACAGGGTCGCAGCAGAAATGGAGGACGGCGGAGAGGGGAGGATATGGTTCACCCCCTAAAGTAAGTCAAATTCAAGGCTTTTTGTTTTTAAAAGGATAGTTCACCCAGAAACAAACATTCTTTCATCTTCCCTAACACGAGATGATATTTTGAAGAATGTTGGTTAGGCTTGTTGTGATAGTCTGTGTCACCGGTGATGCATTGTGTCCACACGCCCAACGATTACATCACTTGTCCACCGTGGCACCGATCCCCACTGTCATTGAATTTTTATAGTAATAAATCACTTAGTTTAGTTAAACACCAGACTACAATTGCTACAACTGACCGCATCTGCTGTATTCAGCGTAAGCGGAACAAGTGTCGCAGCAGCAGATTTTATTCATCATGTGAGGAGAATAAAGCGAGCTCACTGACAAGACGATGGCGTTAGCTTTTCTGGCAAAGAACAAGTAGTTGATATATGTAAGCACATATAGTTTTCATTTTTTCTTTTTGTTCTAATTTTAAAAAGCCGGTGGTTTGCAATTTATTTGCCATAAACGTTTTTTGTTTCGTATTCCTTCCTTATTGGTTTCTTATTTATTTATATATTTAACATAAATGTTTATCGTTTTGTATCCCTTTCTTATTTATTTATATTTTGCAAAGTCTGTGCCGTGAATACTCGTTTTGTTAATATAGGCAACTTACCTAACTAAAAGATTTTGTTTGTTTTTTATTTTTTGCTTGATGTGTGTCCTGATTATTTGTTTTGCTAAAGGTGACCTGTCTGACATGAATTTATATTTGTTTCTTATGTTTTGCATGGTGTGTGCAGTGATTATTAGTTTTTTAAGGTCTGTTTTGAAGCAAAATTCATTTTTGTAGTTGTTCAAAACAAAGTAAAAAAGCAAACTCCCCCCAGGCCCCCACTCCTGGTTTCACTGGTTCTACCAGTGTTTTACATGTCTATTAACTGGTGGGAAAATTTCATCACCATCACATCCCTAATGTTGGTAAATAAAAGCCATTGTTTTTTTTGTCCTGACAGTAGAGGACCAACGATTTTGTTACTATGATTTTTCAAATTCATCTTTTGTGTTCTGCAGAAGAAAGTCGTACAGGTTTGACATGACATGAGGGGAAGGAAATGATGACACAATGTTTTTGTTTTTGGGTGAGCTACCCCTTTAAGGGCATTTAGACCTTAAAAGAAATGTTTGACGTTTCACAGAATTAAGGTCAATATGACCATAAAAGAACAATTTAAAACTTCCTCATTTAGGCCCTATTTTCTCATTGTTGTCAAGTGAATTAGGGTTGTGTAAAATTAAACTAGGAGACTGAAAGCGGTCTTATTTGGTCTTTGAATATTCTGGTGATTTTATTCATATTGCTTTGTTTGCCATAGGGTTTCTCTTGAAGACCTTTACAATGGAAAAACAACCAAATTACAGCTGAGCAAGAATGTTCTCTGTAGCACTTGTAATGGGTGAGTAATATTTGTTGGTGTATAATTGTTTCATGACAATTACATTACATTTATTCATTTGGCAGATGCTTTTATCCAAAGCGTAAACATTTTGTCAACACATTAAGCAGTACGAATTGCAGTACAATTAAATGACTTCTTGTTTCTTTGCCCCTCCACACCCAATAAATTCATTCACTTTTGCCAAAAACAACTTGTTTTTTCCTCTGCAGCCAAGGGGGTAAGTCTGGCGCAGTCCAGAAGTGCACAGCCTGCAGGGGGCGTGGTATGCGCATTATGATCAGACAGCTGGCACCTGGTATGGTCCAACAGATGCAGTCGGTGTGTACTGATTGTAATGGTGATGGTAAGCTACTGGATTTTTGTGCATCCAAATTTGCTGACGATGAGCTCTTGTGTATTTTATCAGGTATGAATGGCTGCTGGGACAGTCATGTAAAGAATTCTGTTTTTTATTATCCAGGTGAGGTGATCAGTGAGAAGGACCGCTGCAAGAAGTGTGAGGGGAAGAAGGTGATTAAGGAGGTTAAGATTCTGGAAGTGCACGTGGATAAAGGTATGAAGCATGGACAGAAGATCACCTTTGGAGGTGAAGCTGACCAGGCACCTGGCTTAGAACCCGGAGATATCGTTTTGGTCCTGCAGGAAAAAGAGCACGAGGTATGGCATGGTTTGCTTTCAGTCTTTGACGTGTCGTCTTAAATGTGTCCACCTTACAATCAGAATAATAGTTTGCTGAAGTCAGTTTGTATCTTTGTGGTTTGTTTATTTGTGCTCCAAATGGCATTCGATTATTGTGCCAAAAATTTCAATTTCTTGCATTCAAAAAAGATGCAAACTATTTTCACTACTCAGATGGTTTAGAGGTCAAGTAGTCTTCAATCTAAAGCACACTAACAAGTTAATCAGCAGCAGGAACATCATGTGCATAACACAGTGGGTCATAAAGTACTCCTGCAGTGCTGTGAGTCAGCCATACAAATGATCTGGATTCAGTTGTGGCCCTCGTGGCTCTTGAGAAGCTGCTGCAGGAAGATGAAGCATATTGCAGTGACAGTGTGTCATGGGCATGCTGTTTTACAGGTTTTCATTTCAACACTTTCTGTTTCCTCCCTTGTTTAAAGCCTACCGATTTTGTGAAGGAAGAGCCATGTCAGATTTGGACTGAGATAGGGTATCAGTACATTAGTTGAGTGTGGTGATGGATTGCATAATTTTGTCTAGAAAACTAAAGTGAAATCTCTTTCAACAGACATTCAGAAGAGAGGGCAACGACTTGTCCATGACCCATAAGATTGGCTTAGTTGAAGCACTTTGTGGGTTCCATTTCACATTGAAACACTTAGATGGTAGACAGCTTGTTGTGAAATACCCAGCTGGCAAAGTCATTGAGCCAGGTGAGGCCTGTGTAAATGATTTATACATCAGCAAGTGCTTATTAAAAGTGAATCGATGAAGTCGATTATTTTGTTCTTGACTGTAAATGTTGTTTTTTACAGGTTCAGTAAGAGTTGTTAGAGGTGAGGGAATGCCACAGTATCGAAACCCTTTTGAGAAAGGAGACATGTTCATCAAGTTTGATGTGCAGTTCCCAGACAACAACTGGTTGAGCCCAGAAAAACTGACGGTAAGATGTCACATACTAAACTGAAACTAGTTTTGCATGCCGCTAACATTGATTCTTGTTAGTCATGCCTTGATAAAAGGTTTGGATAAATGCAAATGCCAAATTTAACAGACTGTGCATAACTTGTGTATCATAACCTCAATTATATTTTATATTGGACCATTTAAATATGGTTGTAATTAGTTTTAATACCAGTTGCATATCTGCTATATAATGTCTCTAAGCTCACCATCGGTCAATTTTCTAATATTTTCTCCCTGATCGCTTTTGCAGGAACTGGAAGATTTGCTACCTACACGTTCTGATGCACCTGTCATCGCTGGAGATGCAGAGGAGGTAGATCTGCAGGAATTTGACATGAGCCAGAGCTCATCAGGTGGTCACCGACGCGAGGCATACAACGACAGCTCGGATGAAGAAGGCGGCCACCATGGTCCTGGAGTGCAGTGTGCCCATCAGTAAACCCATCTACCACATCTTTCTTGCTTCAACATTGGAGATTTAAAAAAGTTCTAGTTGCACAAGCGGGTGTGTTTTAAAATCTGATTCAGGGCTGCCTTAAATGAAAAATTACATATGGCCATTCCTGAGCACCTAATTCCCTTGTAGTAAACGCACAGATGATCCCGTATCTAGTAATCTCTTGTCCAGCCTCTCCTTGCCTGCCCTTCTTGAGGCAATCCCCACTTGAGAGAGAAAAGGGGTAATTGCTCTGTACTCTGTGTGTATGCGCGTGTGTGTAACTTGCATTTTTTGTTGTTGACATAGTATTCACAAGTTTAAACTAACCATAAAACACAGTTTGGGCCCTGGACTTGAGACTTATGTTGAATAGTGATTTGGACGAGGAGTTGAGAGATCTTTAAACGAAATGTATAAAACCACCATTGGACACCAATTTATTTTTAGGTTTGTATGTATCTGTGCTCAGTTTTTACCACTTTATTTTATTTGTAGATTTTTGCTTTTCCTTTCTTTGATATTTTAAGAATTGGAACAAGAGACTATAACTTGTATAAAATGAACGTGATTGTCATTTAAGCTTTGTATCAGCTGCTGTCACATTTGAGGGTGTGATTTATGTTTTGAACTAGTTGAAATGAAATCTTCGATTGTCTATATTTGCCAGCAATCCAGGTGCATGTTGAAAACATTTCAGTCCCTTCACTGGCCGAGCGAGGTCATAATGAAGCCAATGGAGGGGAAAGCACCTTTAGGCTTAAATCTTCTGTGAAAAAAGTTTGAATTGTTAAATAAAACGTCCTTCAATATCCTAAAATAATCAGTCTTGGCTTTTATTTAACGATTGATTTGTAACTTGCCAAATGTTTATTACAAACAACACAAAGTAATTGTAATATTAAATGCTATGTTAAGCTCAAGCACCCCCATTGTCAAGACCAAGCACCACTAGTTAAGTTTTGTTAGTTATCACTGGTTACTCATAATTACTATGAGATATATAGTCTAGGATCGTCAATTATTTTTATGAATGTTTTATTAAGCACAGTGTATAATATTTAGATTTATAGCAATTTGTATGAGATTCTGACTTTTGAAAGTGTGTTATATGGTAAACCTGTTTCAGCAAAGATTTTGGAGAATTGGTATGGCCTTTATATAAAATGTGGTTTTATGTTTGCCAACAGAGATATTTGAAGTGCAGTATATTGTTTATTATGTTTTCTATGCACAACCAAACAAGTGATATTAAAATAATCTATTACCAAAATTCACAAAGCATGATTCAATATTAAACTTCCTTTGCAGAGGACCGTGAACAGAAATGTTGAGAAATTCAATTGCCCACTAGAGGACATTAAGTCACAATATAGGGGAACACAACAGTGGCCTTCTCAACTAGCAGGGTGGGTCAGGAAAGCTCTCAATAACGAAGCGCAAGTGTTCCAAATGACCCTGTATAACTTAACATTGCAGGTTTTAATGTAGAGGATAATGGCTTTGAGGAGGACAGGACCTCAAAACAACTGGAAATCAAGAGTTGTTTTTATAATGAATTTACATCTTTTAAACCCTTATGAAAATTAACCATGTTTTTTTGGTGCATTGATTACTTATGGCAAAACCACGGTTTTACTACAGTAACCATCGTTAACTATAGTTTTTAGAAAAACTATGGTTTTCAAAACCATGCTTATTTTGTGGTAACCATGTTTTGCTACAGTAACCATGTTTTTTTTTTTTAACTAGTAAAACTATAGTTGTTCAATTATATAACTAGTAAAACCATGGTACATTTTCTGCCATGTGTTATGAAACGTGACCCAGTCTGTGAAATCCAGGCTGGATTATGAGAGAATGATACAACAGTTCTTTCTGGTTTTCGAATCTGATTGGTTGAGAGCCGTGCGATAGTATCGTTACAGGAACCGCTTCACTCCCGCTTCTATCACTCCGCCACTACTAGATTTATGAGACTGAACGTAAACACAGGAAAGCGCAGCAATAGTTGATAAGGGAGTCTTTTTGTAATAACATGGAAATGTCGGAATATGATCATATATGCAGTAGGTGGCGGTATATACTTAGGTCACCAGTCCGCTATTTAATGAACGAAGAAGAAAGTAAACACATGCACGTTCACACAGACGTGAGGGTCTCGATATGCGCTTAACACAACAGAAACTGCGGTATCAACTTGCTATTGTAAACAGGCGCGTGTGTAACCGGACTTACCTGTTCCAAATGGGTCTCGAACAGGCGATCGGTCCGGCAAGGGAGACGGACGATCTAAGAGGAGTAAAGACAGCAGCCGCTATCATCTGTCGCTTGAGGTCGAGTGTGATTGAACCTGTAAAGCGCTCACACTAGCTGGCCTCCGTTACACATGTTTACATTTAAAAAGCAATGGAAAAGTACCGCAGTGGAATGGAAATAACGCATCTCAGTGAGTTTCCTTTTACATTCTCTTTAATTCACACGCGCGCTCTGCTTCTTTAACACAGAAACTGAAACACAGTGCACATATAAAAGACATGACGGTTAAATTCACTACGCTGGTCTGTGATTCATGGCGGAAGAAAGTCGTTCCCTATTTCCTTTAAAAACCATAGGGTTTTAAAGACACTCCGATGTTGTTTCTGATTTGTCTACACACTTGTGCCGTCGAACTGTTGTATAAATGCAATATTGCACTCGTAGTCGTGTGATGTTGCTCTATATCTTGTCTTCGGCCTCGTGCCTCTGACCTAATCACAGCCGTGCTGATATAGAGCAACATAACACTCCTATTAGAGCTATATTGCATTATTAAAGCTTAATTTTAGTCATTAACGTCACAATGATTTTAATCTGTGACATGACATTTCATTTATTATTTTCACAGAATGTTCTTTGTGGGCAGTTGTGGCCTAATGGTTAGAGTCGGACTCGTAACCAGAAAGTTGCCGGTTCGATTCTCAGTACCGGCAGGTAACAACTGACGTGCCCTTGAGCAAGGCACCTTACCCCCGTTTACATTTACATTTACATTTATGCATTTGGCAGACGCTTTTATCCAAAGCGACTTACATTACATTGTACTATACATTTGTACATTTTGTATAGTAAGCAAGTGGGGGTTGCTCAAGGGCACCTCAGCCGTTACCCGCCAGCCCTGAGAATCGAACCAGCAACCTTCTGGTCATGAGTCCAACTCTCTAACCACTGGACCACGACTGCCCCACATACCCGTTTGCTCCCCGGGTGCTGCAGTGATAGCTGCCCACTGCTTCGGGTGTGTGTGTTCACTATTCACTGGTTGGGTTAAATGCAGGTGTCACATTTCGGGTATGGGGTCACCATATCTGACAAATAGGTCACTTTCACATTACATTATGTTCGAAAACAACAAAAAATGACTTTCATTCAGTTTTCACTAACTGGGTCACAATTCTGACAAACAGATTTTAAGACAAAAATTGATTAATGTTTGTCATATGAGAAAACCTTTTATTTTGACATCTTTATTATAAACAAAAACAACTCAAACAGATGTAACAGTATTGTGCGTATTGACCTCTAGTATTGAAATCACAATTTTCAAAATCTGTAAACAAGTAGTACATAAAAGAACTTAATGTTACAAGCAATGCATTTAAAGAAAAGTTCATTAAATTGACAGGCATAATTGAAGGCACCTCATATGAAGTGATAATAATCATAAAGCTCAAGAGAACACCATGCTGCATTAACAGTATTCATAATAAAATGACAGATAAGCACTCAAAAAGGAAGAATTAAAAAAATAATTCAAAACATTTTGCAACTTTGGCACTGATGATTCGAAAAAGCTGATTTAAATTGCAAATATTGTGTATTGTATCTGAAATCAACTTTGTTTCAAACAGGACTACAATGATCGGGTTGCACATTTACATAGCTAAACCTGGGTAAATATGTCAGTAAATATTAGTTAATCCAGAATTTTCAACACTCAATGTTTTTAACTGCCCATGACACAAAATATCTGCAATGAAAACATGGGTCGGATACATTATAAATAATTTTATGATGATCTTCAACAGAAGCTTCATTTGCGATTACGTTTCTAATTTTTAAATAAATGGTTTGCGTTTACATTGCATGGCAATGAGTGCAACGAAGGTGAGGACAAAATAAACATTTAAAAAGTCTCACTTTGTAAACTTTTCTGAACAATAACCATATATGTACCATCCACTTTACCTTCATAAAAATATTACCATCAAAGTGAAAAACTGCATCGATGTCTCCTCCTCAATGTCTTAATTCAGTTTAAGTGCAAATGGAAGTGCCCTGGTATTGAAACACCTTAATAAATAATCTGTTGTTGTTTAATCTCCTATATGACCCAGGGTGTCTCTTCACACTGACAGATTAAGTGCAAATTTACCAGATGAAATGGCCTAACACATTTCTATTGTGTCCCATGATCTCTAATGCATCTTAAAAAAAAAAAACTTAAAGTTTAGCTTATTGTTACGTCCGGGTTAAACAGCTATTACTAAAACCATGTTGCAAAAATATATAACAAAAGTAAACGACATCATAATCCCTTAAATCGTGTTAAAAAATATGACTGGAAACCTAGCAAGCAAGCAAGACTCTTAACACTACCTTTGCTGTTTCATTGAATGGTTTGTGTGTTAAGAAGTCAAGTGCTGGAGCTGGCCGACTTATGCTTTCACCATCAGCGCAAATATTATCTCTGTAGCTGCTCCAAAGCAGAGAACTCTTTCAAGAACTTGATTTGGAAATCATGCACTTTTCCAAGGAGTACCTTCAGCTTCTCTGTGGATGGCAGAATTGTCATTCTGAAACGAAGACAAACAGACCAAACGTAAGAACTAGGAAAACAATCTTACCTATGTTAAATTACAATGTTTAAATTTGCTTGTCAAGTGGGTTTACCTGAAATGATATGTTCCATCTTTCTGCCCAAAGCCACTACCAGGTACAACACAGATTCCAGTCTCCTCCAGCAGCCTCAGGCAGTAGAACATATCTGGCTGCATTCCTAAAGCCTGAAAAAAGCACATTAAGGTCAACCACACATCAGTGTTCACATTCACAGCTGGAAAATCTGACTTTTAATGTGTATGACTTAGTATGAGTTACATAACGCAGATATTTAGCAGAGCAGAAGAATGTGGAAACCGAGTCATCTGCTGCAAACAATTTATTTGGCTGTAGTATTTGATACAAACGTGTCAATGTTGTTAATGTATGTGTATTAATGCAATGGCAATATTTTATGTTAAACTATCACACCAATAATGTACTTCCTCTCTTGCTTCCTCAAATTCACTCTCAAAAGGAGATATTTCAGAAACAAGTCAGTAAAAATACATTTATACTGTTGGATTTCTACTAGATAACCGGACAGTGTGGGAATGTGTTGAGCTAGTTTTACTGGTTACACCCTTGAGATCAACAAGTACACAGTGGAGGTTTACAGTGAACAGAGTGAGAGAGAGAAACTAGCAACACTTAAGATCAAGTTATCAAGGGCAATGAAGCTTCGTCAGACAGTCGTAGTTTTGACAGTCACAAGTACTTGCCTTGGCTTCTTCTACTGCTTTAGGAGGGATAAAGATGCGGGGAAAGGCGTACATGGCCCCCTGGACGGGATTGCACTTGATTCCAGGAACCGCATTCAGGATTTGCTCAGTTAGCTTAGCTTTCTCGGCTAGAGCACCCAGCACTGCGGATTTCTCCTGAGAGAGATCCAACACACACAATCACACATCATGAGACACACATCAAACTCACTGCCCTTCAACCCAGTGCCACTGCACTACATGACTGACCTGGTGGAACCGTTTAAAAGAGGGCTCGTCTGGTTGTGGAGGGTTGACTATGACATCCATAGCAGCCTGGCCAGCCAAAGGAGGACACAGTCTCACTGATAAAAGCTTCACTAGCTGGGCCTTGACTTCTGGATCCATGTTGATCACCTCCATATATCCACCCCTGAAACCACACCTGTGGAAAGACAAGAGCTCAATGACTTCTTTTAATTGTAGGGTTTGGTACAGCGAACCGGTTCTAAACTTGGATATTTTCACTTTTAGACTTGGGCTAAAATCCTGCGTTCTATAATAATTTAAACAAAGTCATACACATTAAAGGGCAGAATTTCCAGCTGTGGATGTGAAAACTGATGTTAAGTTGACCGCAATGTGCTGTTTTCAGGCTTTAGGAAAGCGAAAAGGCCTTAAATCGTACACCAGGGTTGCTTTGATTCTGCCTGATATACGAGTAAGATTGGACTTACTGTTTCACCGAATCATGTTTTAAGATTACTGTAGTAAATAAACAGTTTAGAGTATCATTGTTAATCTGTAACTGGTGTGTGACTAACAGCAAAGTCTTGCTTGTATATACTTGTCATCTTTGCTTTTGTGTTCATGTTTACCATCACATCCATGTGCAGGTTGCAGAGCGTGTTCATTATGTTAAGGGTGGAACAATAAACAGAGGGGTGTGTTTATATCAACAGCGTTTCACGTACTGCACTTTTAAAAACATTAAATAAATATAATATCTAAATGCAACATACTTGGACTGATTCTTAAACTATTACTAGGACTGCTTGTCCTTACAAAGGTCAACAACCTGACACTGTGTTTATGAGGTGCTTGATATTTCTACATCACTTCTATTTACAAATGTTAATTATACAGCCAGGCGACTTCTAAATGCGTTTCAATATACTGCGCTTATGTCATGTGAATGTGTGCCGGAGGTCAGTGAAAGCTGATCTTGAAAAGGCCAGTTGGATTTCAGAGGCACATGCTGACACCTACAAAGGTTCATGGATTGGGATACTCACTCTCCAGTGTACCCTTTGGAGGTGGAGTGGAAAGAGACGAGCTCCACACTGTTAAAGTACTCAGGGCCCATCTCATAGAGCACCTTCTTGAAGGAGTGGAACTGACAGTCAGGAGAATACACATTGTCCTGGTAGACCTGTCAGTAAAAGCACAAACCAACACTGAGAACAAGGTGGTCGTGTTCCTCAAAAAGCATTTAGGTAGACTATTGTACCTAGGCAAAAGAACACAGATTGTTGTTACCTCATCTGACATAACAAAGAGATTCTCCTCATAAGCAAAGTGCAAGACTTCTTCAATGCATTTCTTACTCTGGACCTGACCTGTGAAAAGTTATAAAGGGCTGAAAGAAGGGGCACAACGGAAATTCAATGCATTAAACAACTGAGGTCCCTATGCACTACTTCTCAAAGCTTACTATCATACCAACAGCCTTAAAAGAATCAATTCCCTATTTTCCTACCAGTCGGGTTTCCGGGGTTGATGATACAGATGACCCGTGGTTGGCAGTGCTGTTTGGCGGCCTGATAGGATCTGTGAAGCTCATTGATGTCAAGGGCCCAGCAGTTGTCCTCATCCAAGTAGTAGTTGACCTGCACTGCATCCATCTCTGAGATGGCCGCTGAATACAGCGGGTACTGAGGGATGGGGATCATTACACCAGTCCTAGAAGAGCCTTGCCCAGACACCAGCAGTCGCAGAATAGTCTTAAAACAAAATCAAAATCTTTTCAGTTTTTGTTTGACAGAACGCTAGATCAAATCTTTGATGTTTTACACCATCACCTACCATAATGCCATCACTCGCTCCGGTGGTGAGAAAAATGTTTTCCCAGTCTGAAGGCACTCCCTCGTCTCTTTGCTCAATGTACGCTGCAATGTCTTTACGGATGTGCTCTACACCCTGACTTGCACTATACGACCCTGCAACCCAAATCAAATGCGTTAAAAGCAAATACAGCAGCATTTTTCTGTACAACAACAGGGCTTTTCGGATATGTTTAATATCAATCATCGTCAGCGGAACATCCTCAGTGGAGAACAAGCACACACCAAGACTGTGGCCACCGCAGCCCTGCAGGATACGCTGTGCTCTCAATTTTGCATCCTCTGGAAAACTGGGACTGTCCATCAGCTCTGGAAATGTACAGAGAGCCACCACCTGCATAGATACAAATATAGTTACTACTTTGATCAGTTGTTTATAAATGAATTAAGATTATTTGCTTGATCGCTAACAAAATGAAGTTAGTTATTATGTCCTTATTAATATGAATCGCTTGTTTTTTTCCTCAACTGTAAGTCACTTTGAATAAAAGCATCTGCTAAATTAATAAATGTAAATCTAGTTCCTCCCATAGCTTCCACCCATGTAGGCCAGAGGCAGCTTCCCTTTGGCAAAGAACTGACACAGGTTGCATTTATATAAACACAATGAATCTGTCTAAACCGATCAAAACATTTGTTTGCACTTATGAACATGCACTAACACTCTTATGCAGTGAATACTCATGAAGTCAACTTTCCCTTAATATCTGTACATGGTCACAAGAGACAGCTCATTTTATACCCAGTTGTAAATGGCAATTCAACCTGACCAATAGACAGATTTTAATACCTTGTGTAAACTGAGCAAACATGCAAAGGTTGTGTTCTTGTTGGATCTCAGACAAATGTGTTTCACAAGCTGCAGCTACAATGGCACAGAGACAAGCTCAGGCCTTCACACAAGCTTTTGTTCAGCTCATAAATAAAAGGCTACATGAGCTCTGACCGCTCATAAGAGGCTGACATCCACAGGAATTTGTCTTGCAAAATTGTGAGTGGACAACAAAGGCTGCTTTATTTCATGACATACAATGAAAACAAACTTCGGTGATAAGCATGGACTGAGAAGTATCACATCAGCCAGAAATAAAATGGCCAATGTTGTAAGATTTTAATGGGTCTTGATTCTAGGATATCAGTGTTACCTGTCTGAGAAATGTGATTGGCTGCTGTCCCATGGCATGTGCATCACCAATGTTGGCTTTGATGACCTCAGAAAAAGGTTTTGTACTGCCCTGTAAAAAATAAAAGAACAATCGTCCATTAGGTGAACGCCTCTTAAATCTTCCAAAGTACACGTTAAATAAACTTGTCTTTGCACGCATCAAACCACTGTAATAAATCATTTTGTCTTCACTTATTAAGCTTAGTTTATTTATTTTCCTATCACCTTTGATGCCAGTGATTGTGCGTCAGTGTTGTCCTCAAGTCACTTTGTGGACATTCAGGACGTGCCATCCACTCATATGAGGAGGACATGACATTATACAAAGTTCCACTATCACTGAAGGTCTAGTTATAAGCACACAGAGATGGTGAGGGTCTGAAGAGTATCATACCCCTGTCAAAGATGGCACCTGTTCACCAGCTATAATTAGAGTTCTACGTGCTCATCTGTCATAGCTGAGCAAGCAAACTCAAACTAACTCCATGGTAATGATAGTTAACGTTACTGCTACTTAGTATAAAGTAGTTTCTTTTGTTGGAGTGCTTTCATGAAAGTAATTAATAATTTTCCTATGGACGTTGACTGTGGATTATTAAAATCCACCCTTGTGAATAGAGAAGAGATGAACCACTGGAAGATGTTCAGTGAACTCATAATTTATAATACTACTTTAAAACACATTCAGTATAAAAGCATTATGTTCCTAAAACAATGTTGACAAATGCAGTCTTGCTGAAAGTGTAATTTTCTAAAACCAACTTTAAACAACTGTTAATAAAAAAATACTAATTTTACACTAGACTAAACTAGAACATAACCACGTCACTGTGGTTAAATAATTACAAAGCTCAAAATGCTGTGTTTTATACTTTATATCTTACAGTACAAGTAAAGCTTTAGTATGTATATAAAACAAACATAACCAGGTCCAACCCCTGGGATGCTGCTGTAACTATCTCCATCATTACTGAAACTGCGGATACAGTGATAATGGTACAGTATCACCTCACCTCCTCTAAGCATCTCTCTATCTCTCCAGCTTTGATGACAATAGGTCCTCTCACGGCGTACTCCACTGCCTTGACTTGCGGGTTCAAAGTCTCCATACTGAGAATCTTCTCCCGCATTTTTTCGTGAAGACTCCCAGCAGCAACTTTGGGCTCGGCGGTACTGAAGCGCATCTGGCCATGCTTTTCTATAGACGGACCTTGAGATTTGTGTCTCGCGCCGTTAAGACTCGGCAGGGATGTCAGTGTCAATGTAGTATACGGATCGAAAGCTCCGGCGATCAGTGACCGAGCAGTCAGCGAC
This sequence comes from Oreonectes daqikongensis, assembly GCA_026939265.1. Lineage (NCBI taxonomy): Eukaryota > Metazoa > Chordata > Actinopteri > Cypriniformes > Nemacheilidae > Oreonectes > Oreonectes daqikongensis. Next base: position 2,254,930 of record JAOTQM010000343.1, on the reverse strand, counting down.
TGTAAGCGAAACATGTCGGCAAAGGAAGGAAGTCCGTACTTGAATCAGTCAAAAGCCGAAATGAGGGTGCGCGTACCGAGATAACGATACCAAACACTAAGCGGTGGTTAGGTAAAGCCAGGTTAAATCAACGGCTTAAATAAAGAAATAAGAAAAGCGAAATCTCTTGTTAAATGTTCGTCTGTACGATGCCGAAATGCATGATCAAGTGTTTGAGAGGGATGCACTTTATCGCCTACTATCATCCACCCGCCAATCTTTGTGGTTTTCATCTATTGCGCACATTCGTGTGTACATTATGGGCATTGTAGTCCTCACGCTGCTGCTTGACGCACCATTCTCACATCTCTTAAAATAATAAAACTACAATACCCAGCGGTGCATGAGGCATTACAGGCTGTGGGTGTGAGTAAGGGGAGGAGTCTTCTTCATACTGTCACAGCCGGCAAAGATTTCATCAGAAGGAATGAAAAGAGACTGCAGTGTGTGCGCACACCACATATGTGTTGGTGGTATAATGTGCTTAGTTTTCTCTATTTATTAGGGCACATTTTAGGCTTTTAAAATTAAAATGGAAAATCCTTTTTGCTTTTAGTTCGCCAGCAGTCATTCCGGTCAAACATTTTTATTTAAACTAATTCAAATGTATCTAACCATATAAATCGGTATGCATTTAGTATTCCTAAATTAACAGAAGTAACAAACATCATGTATAGATATGCATTACATGGATCAGCCAATCTTTTTTGTATCATCCCATTTTCCGAAGTGATTAATTTACATTATACTAATAAGTAAAAGGTAATACATTTAAAAGTGATTCAATGTGAAACTCGAGTGAAATGCTGCCATCTATTGGAACTATGGGTGTACAACCTCGGTGGCTATTTGTGTTTTGTCAATATCTTAACATATATCGAAATTTGAAAAACCCACTGCAATCTCTCCACTTGTCAGGTGGACAAGTAAAATCTGGCAATTTGAGGCAAATAAATAGAGTCACGTGCCACTTTCTTTCCAGAGAAAGTAGTCTTTCTCTGTCATGAAATTCAGATTTTGAAAGAGCAATTAACACCTTCTGTACTAACAGTCTTGTGCGTGAAAGTGCAGCATTGTGCAGAACAGTGACTTATTTACCATATGAAAAGCACATTAGATTTCCACAGTGCAATGTGGACTCTAAATGTTACATTTATTTATACTTACAATTTATTTGTATTTATATACTTTTCCTGTTTCAATAGGGTCTCAGCATCGAGCTTATGACACTGACATTGTTTTTAAACTGTGACAGTGCATATAAATATGCTGCAGCAGGCAATAGGACAGATTGACAGAACTGTAAAAGCAATTTTTATTTAAATAACATGTTCACTGATTCAAATTATTATTTTAGTATAAATAAATCATTATATATATATATATATAAATCATATAATGAAATCATTATATTTAGATGCCCACAACTGAGACTTTTCACAATCTTTCCTGGCTGGCTGCACAATTATTTTGTCAGATTTTTTCCCACATAAATAAAGTCAAGTCTAGTGTTAAGAACCACTGTGAAGAACTATATTCAGCGTATTATTGTGTTTTTTAATAAATTCCAGATGTGTGGGGACCATGCATTATTAACTGGATTGTTTAAGCGAAAATGGCATAATGTTTCAAAGTGATGGCAGTGTCTCACAAATCATATCTATTTCACATACATCAGCACTTATTGTTCTTCAACCACGTGATGTCGTGTTCTACCGCGCATGCTCAGTGAGGGCTGCAGCGAAAGATAAAGAAAATATCTGTACACCACATTATTTATCTTAAACTGCTCATTTTCTCATAGCGGCTTTCATGACGCACAGTGGTAAACGTTATAAAGTGTACCAAAAAAAAAAGAAACGTAACAAGCTAACCAGGGAGGTTGAACTTCCACACGCGCATGCGCATTCGCAGCACACACACACACACACACACACACACACACACACACACACACATACACACACTCACACACAGTGTGATTGATGGTCCATTGGCTAGTACGTGTGCCTGAGCTCCCGGGAAGCCGATCAGCTGCACTCGTCTCCTAACCAGTGTGCGTCAGTGCAGCTGGAAGTTTTACAGTACGATCGCCGAGGAATATTATTGAGGCTCCTGGTTAGAAATATGTCTACAAATAAAGTCAAGAAAGTGAAAATGGCTACCAAATCATGCCCCGAGTGTGACCAACAGGTGAGGTGTTGTTTAAGAATGAATGAGGAGTATTTGTGTTTTTCTTAAGTTATCAATGGCGAGTTGATTTGTTAGGATGCTGTTTACTTCAGCGAGAAATTATTTCATATAAAGTTATGCGTGTAAAATAGAAACGGTGTGGTTGCCTGGGCTACGCTCTGAACGATCAAAATATATATATTCAATATTTTCATATCTTTGTCGATCGTATTACTGATATTATACATCGTATCAAATGTTGCGCGAATTTTGTTGGCGTTTGCCAAGGTAACTCCTTCCTTAACAGACAGTTTGCAGTTGTAGGAGGATTTCCATCTCACTGTATTGAAACAATGAAAATGTATTGGTTTCATGCAGCCTGGGTTCCTCTTGTTAAATATCACGAACGAAGCTGATCTCTGAAAGTACACCGCTTGGGGATATGCGCGATATGATCTAACAAACATTTCTAATGAGGACGACAGAATTGTTTAACAATGCTGTTGACATTGAAAAAGCTAAATTGTTTGGCCTCCAACGCATCTCACGCCATTTCGTTGGTAATTTTTTTGGTCAATGGTAATTTTGTGTTTTGGCACAGTTTCCTGCTTACTAGGGTCAGCGTCAGTTTTTCCCCAGTCAAAGCGGAAGGACGTATACCTTTATTGGGCACACAATTATTTATTTCCTCTAAACTGTATGAACTATTGTATACCTCTTCTAAATGCACAAGTATTTTCCTCATCAAAATGATATTAAATAAATAGTTATCCTTCCAGTACCTTCAAATATTTACTAGCCATTTTAAACTATCAAACTCTTCTAAATGTTCTCTTTGTGTTCCCATAGATTCCTGTGGCTTGCAAGTCTTGTCCTTGTGGTTACGTCTTCATCAGCCGAAAGCTTCTCAATGCAAAATTAAATGAAAAGTCATCTCCAGGATTAGGTAAATTGTGCGTCTTTATGAGTTATTTGTCCATAAAAATCCCATCTATCCACATCTATCTCTTGTTAATTTATTTAGACCACTGCTGCTTCATTTATCAAGTTGCCTTCAATGTGAATATGTTGTTTGAGGAATGTTGGGAAATAGTACATGGGAATGTCCATTTCAGATATCGATCTGCAAACTTTTCTCCCACTCAAAATGTGATGAGCACTAATTTATTTAATGTTCTTGATATTTGCCTATATGAGTTGACTTGGCTCTGTTATCATAGTCTTCTTGGCTTGAGGTGCGAGTTATGCAAATGAAAAGTGTTGTTCTTCTTGACTCTTTGGGCTAGTGAATGGAAATAAATCGCAGGCAAGTTTCCAGTCAGCAGGATGCATAGAGAATACTGAAATGAGTGCTGCAGTGGTGCTGTTTGCTTGAGTGAGTAGTGCTAAGAGGGAAGGGGGAAGGGCAAACTAATTCCTGTCTGAAAAGCTTGTTCCCGCTGCCTCTCCACCCCCTCCCTGTACTGTCTTGTTGTGTAGAAACTAGTCACAATATTTCAATTCACGTCTTTTTAAGAAGTCTATCTCCAACAGAATACAAAATTATACAATGTCTTTGTCTGTATTGAACTGATATCATTTAAGGTCTCTTGACATTTTAATGTGAAGGATTTGGAAGTAATATGTCCAAATGAAGTCTGTTGAAAGTTAAACTTAATGTGATAAGAGGCCAGTTTGGGTTGCACTAATCTTGTTAAACCTGAGAACTGAGGACGGTCACGTGATCACATTTTAGTGAGCAATATTTTCACAATTACTGTTTTTCTTGTAAACAGTCACCCATATGGCTTGAAATGAAACGTATTATTTTGGATTCAATGGTTCATTTTTCCCAGAATGAGGTACATCTCATATAGTGCTTTAGGTCAGACATGAGCACTACTGATATTAGCAGTTGTTGAACCTAGTAAAGCACTATTCGCCAGATAGTCCTAAGCATGCAAAAGTTTGGTTTTATTGTTCAAAGCCCAGCTGGTTTGTGTGTTGTATTTCGGTTTGTAATTGTTGCATTGCTTTTGTTATTAATGGAATGCTCAGTCTGCACAAATGTTCTTTATATAAATGTTTTACAGTTGTGTGATATATATTGCAACATATTCTAGTTCCTCAAATTCTTTCATTTCTCTGTACAAATATTAAGAGGTTTTCATAAGACCCCTGAAAGTCACATAAGACATCCTTTAGTTAATGTGTGGTGATCCTACTAACATGTTTATTGAAGGGTGTAGTCACTTTTCTCAGTGAAAGAAAGCGGAATTTGTCTGAACTGAGAGAGATGCCTTTTCTCTTGTAACACTTGGCTTGAATTCAGATGAAATGCCTAAATTAAACATGTGTGGGTGTTCTTTTTGGTCCACGGTGTGTTTATCTGCAACAAGAGGTGAAAACATGTTGTGGTTAAAATGTGGCTCTGTGAACCTTTGTTACATTTTTTTCTTGTTTTTAAAAATCTAAAAGCACAATAGGCCAGCAAGAGGCAGTACTACTTTCTGATTCAAGTCTGCTATCTACAAAAACACTCCCATGTGATGCCACACTAACCTTAGGATTTGTTCATAGTAAATGATGCACTCTGAATTAGCTGGAGAACAGAGATGTGCTTGTTAGCGCAGGTTATTGACCGGGTGTGGATAACTCATTTAACATGCAGTCATACAGCAGGACTGTAAATGGGCAAAGATCTTATCTCACTGCATTGAATCAAATGGCTGCTTTGGTTATATAACATTTAAATAAATGTGTGTGCATGATTTTGGTATAATGCATGTTTTTTTTAATGTTTTTGATCATCTTTGATATTTTGATCTTTGATAAATAGGAGAGCTACACAAATCTCAGTCATTGCTCTTAAAAATGTTCATTTTTATTATTATTTTGCTGTAATGATTAAATTGTTAGTCTGTTTTCGCACAGGATTGTGAGAGCATGTAACTAATGACTTTTACATGAAGGGTGAAGTGTCCTATAAATAAACTCCCTCTGAGAGAAGCAGGCCTACTTCCTATAATAATGAGCTCTTAATTCTCTGCTGCATATGGCTGTGCTTTCTAAACCTGTTTGCTGTTACCCCCTATTTTCATATTGATTGACAGGCCTTTTTTGGCCCTTTAGTCTGTCAGTAATAGTTGGGGGACGGGTTCGAGCAGCAAAGAGAGGTTGCATTTATTTGTGTGAAAACTGGTGTTTTATTATATACAGATGTGTTTATGAGAGGGCGTAAGCTAGTTAGTGAGAATATGAATGCTGCCAGCACCAATTATGGACACTTCATCTATAATTTTATCCATATGTTGAATTTTAAGTTAACCCTTGATGCACGTTTATCTCACTGGGTTTCAGACAGATTGGATGCCAAGAGAAGACGAACTGAAAGAATCAGAAAAGAGAAGATCAACTTATCGTCTCCCAGCGACATGGAAAATAGGAGACGGTCACGTACCAATAGCCAGTCTGATCCGATTCGTAGAGGAAGAGGCAGACCCAAAACTGTTGGACTAAAAAAGCAGGAGGAAGAAAAAGGTAAAGCAGGTGTTTGGAAAATGTATGAATACTATAAACATTTGCACTTGTTTGTGTTTGAGTGTTACGCTTTCAAACATCTTTTACAAAATTTTCTTTCCTTTTTTGCTTATGCAAACTCTTTTATGGCATTATCAAAGGCAACGCTTCTTTTCAAGGGCTGTCTGTTTGCCGTCATCTTGTTTTTATTTTGATGTGTCATTTTCAACATTTTGATTAATCTTCTCCCTTTTGAGGCTGTTGTTCATTTTTCCATCTCACAGTTTAAAATCATTCTCGTCTTAACTGGTAGATCAAAGCACTTTATGAGTCATTCAACAATGATTGACAGAGGAACAAGGGCTTGTGTATGTTAAATTTAAACACGTAATTTTAAACAAGATCTCAGGTATTGTTTCAGAGACATTGTGTTTTGCTGAGCGATCCACCTCCCCTGGCAGTGTGTGATGATGCTAATTGTGTCCTGCAGGTCCAGTTACAGCACATCATAACCCCAACCTTCTCTCTCTCTCCCACCATCCATCTCTCTGGTTTCATGCTTCCCCTATACATTTATTTTGTTTATTTGCATTTTTATTTAAAAGACAGCCTCTCTTTGGTATGTCAACACTGATCTGGCTGAATCTGTTTTTAGTCCCTGGCACACCTAGCTGTAAAACAAATAGTACTTTCTGTTTTCTGTTGCAAAAAACGCATTGTGTGGTTTAAGTGAAGCTTTCTTCATTGTAATGAAAACATAAACCTATCTCACTGGGCACACGGATAAAAAAATATATAGTATTCAGAAATGACTGGGTGGCATGTGGTTCATTGTGCACTGGTTCCGGCTTTTGTGATGTGGATTAATGATTTACGCACATGGTGCTTTTACTCGCCGCTGAATAAATCATTGCTTTGTTGGAAACGTCTACGCATTATCAGCTCTTTCATGAAGCTGCAGCGTTTTTCTATTCCATACTCTAAAGCTACTGTGCATTTCATCAAACAAGAGTTTTATATAAAGTTAACATTAGCATGACATCAGTTAAGCCCTTGTGGTATTTCAATTGTTTTTATACCACATCAGCAGCATGTTCTTTTGATAGTAATCAGTTCTAAATATAGTTTCTTTGTTTCTTCTTTTGCAGAAAAACAGGAAAAGGAGGTTGATATTTATGCCAACCTCTCCGATGAGAAAGCTTTTGTGTTCTCTGTGGCCTTGGCAGAAATTAATCGCAAAATTCTGGGCCAGAGACTCATCCTATAGCAGGAGTGGAAACGATTGCAGATAAAACTCAGGACTCTTTCTACGTGTGCGGGTGTCCCATGGGCCATATGTCTAAAAGAGGGTGGGAAACAGTGACCCGGAAATGCTTATGACTGTGGCTTAAATCCTGCCTACATGCGGTCGAAGCTCAGTGGTGCTACCGTGTACTGATGAGAAAACTGCTCTGCGGATCTGTGCAGGGGAAAATGACTGCTGTCCTTGGCAAGAGCGGAAAAAGCGTAGTTAATATTAGTGGTGTAGGATCCTATTTATCTTTTAATGAAAATTTTATGGAATGTATTAAGTGTCACTCTTTCAAGCTGTTTCTTGGGGAACAGTGGGTTCAGCTAAAGAGTGATGTACGTGCAAGGTTATCACATGGCTGGTATCTTTAATTCAAACTCATTAGCTAATCTTTTACACCGTTTTGTGTGTTCATTTTGCGGCTTTTGAACCCAGGGAAAAGCCTGATAAAAGATTATTTATTATGCCTCTACCACCTTAATTTAAGTGCATATTTTATTTTTCCTGTATAATTTTGTTTTACAAACACCAACAACAAACATGTGTAATATTCAGCTTGTATATGATTATATAAAAATCTAAGCGAAATTCTCTGCATTTCAAGCTTCTTTTTTTGTTCTAGAGAACTTAATTACAACCTTTCCTCTCTAATAGTGTCTGCCTCTCTTTTCAGATGGATTTAGGGCAAAAAAATGCCTATGGCTACTCTTTCTAGAGCTCATATTTCAGCTGTTCATTTGTCCTCTAAAGCACTGCTATGAGTTAAACCGTTCAAATTCATTCAGCAATATTACACAGTGAACAAAAGTAACTGAAAGCTATTTAGCTTAATGCGTTAAATTAAACTAATGATGGCTACATTTGGACTTCCACGTTTTACTTATTTACGTTCACGTTTATTCATTTAGCAGAGGATTTTATCCAAAGCGACCAACAAATGATGGAGCTTTTAATATATGTGAACCTGTCTGTGAAATTGACGTCTCATAATGTAATAATGACACTAGAAGCAGTTTGATTTCAACCATTAATTTTATGATGAGTTCAATCTTTGACATAGCCATACATTTACGCATTTGGCAGACGCCAAATACTGAGTAAATATTAAAGAGCAAGGTTATATTTTCATAATAAAGAATAATATTTAAATGATGTGGCATTGTTTTATGTAGAAAACAGTAAATCACAAAAAATAGACTTCAGCTGGCTTTTCTCTGGCAGGGTCACATTTGTCCTGAGCTAACAATAAGCACTGTGTACACAGCTACGTATTAATACTTATTTTGTTACTAAAATAGCTCTGGTAAAAACACCAATATGAAATGATTGTGGTCGTAGGATTTATATAATATTGTTTACCAAGAGCCCAGAACATTTTGAACATGTCCTTATTTATGTATCTGGTTTCATTAGCCCTTTGGAACATGTTAGTTTTTCCATAGACAGCTGCAGCAGCCCGTCTTTTTCCCAAAGCTTTATCACCAAGCAACAAGCTCACCTCTGAGAATTCAGTGTGCTTTGGTTTCCACAGAGATGATGGATCACTGGCTCTATATTCCCTTTTAGTCAGTCCCTGACTTTCCCCCAGCAACCTTTGTGATTCTCAAAGGGCATTTTATGAATAATTAACAGTGTTAAACATACCTGCTTAACAGTACGGTATGTATCTACTATCCTCATATTTCAATGGTACTGTAGCTGTTAGTGTGTTGTGTGGGTAGAAATGTTATGAAGAATGTGTATATAAATAGAATGGAGATTAGTCATCCAGTTTAATAAAGTAGTAGAATTGAATCTTGCTTGACTTACAGTAATAAGATAGTGGTCTGATTTTATTTTGTAAATTTGCCAGATGTTCCATTTGTTAGAAGGTGTGAGACGTTTCTTAAGTTCATAATGCATTACAAGATATTTTACAGGAGCCATTGTGTCCACATTAACAAATGTTGGCTCTCCAGCTGTGACTAATGACACATGGCTTTGTTTGAGTCTCAATGCTTCTTCAAAGTGTGCCTTGGCATGTCAGCTCATTTCTTAAAAAGCAGGAAATGTGATTTCATTTTTGATAAAAGATAATGAAAATGGACAGATGCAGACCAAAGCATTTTCGGTTATGGAAATTAAAACAGGTGTGACAATAAAAATGCAAATACTGGACACTGATAGACTTTTACAACAGTTAAAGTAGTGCAGAGTGAAATGCTGCATTCATTCTCATTTCACATAACACAGATGGGAGTAGTGGAAGATCTTCGGGGGTTTTTTCTCTTCACAAGTAGTTGTATTTGCATTTGGTTGACACAGTCAGCCAGGAACAGTGAGACCTAGATGACAGCTGTTAACAGCTTTCTGTTCTTGAGAATGTGAGTAAATCATCACCCAGGCATTCTTTTATATAAAATAAGCACATAAATGAAGAATATCTGTGAAGTATATCAGCAGTTAGATTTATGACTAGTTTCAAGAAATGACTTTTTTATGTTTCAGTGGGTTTAAGAGACACAATAATGTTGTGACTTAATGAATCACCGGACAGTTGTTTTTTAAAGGTTTTTTTTAATCTAAATGATTTTAAGGTCAAAGGCAGATTGAATGCCTCTCTGTGGTGGTGGCGGTCAGGTAGTGATCTTGTCTGGCACTTCCTGAACCTCCAAATGAAACCTCCTCCATGTGAATCACAGACTTTGGCAATTTGCCTGGAGGTTAGTAATAAAATAGATTCCCTTTATATCTTAGGTTACAGGAAATGGAGAAGTTGGATAATAGCATGAAGACAAGCCAATATACTGTCTGAAGAAAAGTGTCTTCAAAGTTTACTGATGAAAAATATTCTTGCATTATCTCTATAAAATGTTAAGTTTCTTGATGGCACATTAAAATAGATTTTAATAATTATTATTACACTCTTTCCTTAAAAGAGCATTTAGGGAACAGAATATGCAAATGTGTTTTATATTAGACAGTTTATGTTTTATAAGGAGCCTTTAGGCAAGACTACAAAAGAAACATATGGCTTTTGTCCTCATATCATTTGCATTATTAAAAATCATGCTTGCTTTGTACAAATGTTTTTTTGAGTCTTGGAAAATCATTTATGTTGCAGATGGAAACTTCATTATTCACAGGCTCTGGCTTATGGACTGGGGTGTGAAAACTCCTGCTTTTTTAACTAACACATTGTATGGCAGCTTGTTTCTGGAGGATGGCATTAGGGTGCTTGGTCTTTTTCAAACTGAGGGGGTTATTTTCTCAATCATAAGTTGTAGTTCCTTTGTGAACCACTAGATGACAGACAAACCATAGAGCTCTTGGAATAGTATTGTTTTGTTCCTTTTTTCTTCCAAGAAGATTGAAAGATATCTTTTGTTGTAAATTCACAGTCCAGAAGGGAAATCTGGAGAAAGATTACACATCATTGTTTAGAAACGACAGAGCGTTTGTTGTGTAAGTGTCTGGTTGTTCCCAAAAAACGAAAATCTATTTAGGCCATACTTAACAAAAAATGCAGTCATAACCAAAATCCTCCAAAAGCATGTGTCTTTAAAGGAATAGTTCACCTAAAAATACAATTCTGTCATAATTTACTCACCCTCTCGTCCTGTTTGATTTCCTTTCTTTTGCAGAACACAAACAAATATAGTATTCTGAAGACACAAAACCAGTGCAAGTCAATGGGAACCAACTGTTTTCTGTTACCAAAATATCTTCTTTTGTGTTCTGCAGAAGAAAGAAAATGACAAGAGTTTCTTTTACCACACGGTAAGAAATTGCTGTAATTTTTACAGTAAATATTTACAATAGACAACTGTAATCTGAAAATTACAGTGCTACTGTATTTTGCTATGAATTATGGGAGCATGCTAAAAGACTGATGTAAATTTTACAGTTAAACAAGCCAATATTGTATAATTTACAGTAAAAAACTGTTAATGTATATTCCCAGAATTCTCTGCATGACACTTCACAATTATTTAGTAGACAATTAAACATCAGCCAAATTTTATAATCGTGACAACTTTACAGAAACCAAATTTAAGCACAAGAACAGAGAAGAAAGGACAAACAAACAGGCAAATGATGAAACACAAGAAGAAGAAGAACTGTGTTGGGCTATGATCCAGGGGACATTATCAGACTCGTACATGTAATCATAATGAAGCTCATGTTATCTGTAACTTAACCTACATGATGATGGTCAAGATAGTACTGGTGTGGTGTATTGAGTCACTAAAATCCATGTCGCATTGCAGTGATGAAAGTGTATGTGAGTCATGTTAGATGCCACCTGTCCCATTACTAACAGGAACAACGGCCCGTCATTCACATTATTGTTTTAACCTTAAAACATTTACAGAGCCATCTGGAGCGCCACCCACATAATTCAACATGTCCTTTGAACAAATCATAGGATGAAGATGTTTGGTTTGCGTCTACCATCAACTTTGAGTATATGGAAATGGAAATGTGCCTTCTTTGCCACAGTAAAACACAGATGAATCCAACAGTATTCATACTGCATGATTGCAACTACTAGTGTTAGTGGAAATATTGCCATGATCCAATTTTTCCAATATTTCCAAATTCTTTTCAAACTGGAAATAAAGCCTCCAATCAGACTTGTATTTTCCTTTTTCAGCCTCCTGGCTGATTTATATCTTCTTCTAAAACCATGGTGGTCTTATGCTTTGGACTGCCTGCTTAAGGTCGGCTCACGGCTGTTCTGGGTGGATGAGATCTGCTGCCCCATGCTCGGACTGTAAGATTCCTCATCAGGAAAGACTCAAGCTAGCTACTTGATGCCTAGTGTGACTGACACACTCATTTCAAACTGGGTCAGTGCATGAGATCAGATTCTTCACAGATCTAGTCTGCACAATCCTCTTTCCAATTTCGTTCCATGAATTTAAAGCAACCTAAACTGTCGTCCGACCTCCAGCATCCGCTTTTTAGTCATCCCTCCCTCCTGTAGGGAGGAGAACAGAATTGGGCCTCCTGTGGGGACCGACCCAAAACAAAGACAAATCTGAGCCCTATTAATAAAACAGGACACTCGCATTTCCAGCATGCTTAAACACTAATCTCAGGCAGCTGTTATCTCGTAGCAGGAAGTGCTTTCTGCCGTGCTGATGGGGCTCCACTATCAGGAGGGGCGCGTACCCAACGGGCTGAATGTGATAAGATAGTTAGTGTTTAAGGGGCAATCCGTCCACTCCAGAATGTTACAGAACCCTGAGAGTCCAGATCTGAGGAATATTTATTGCTTGTGGCAGATCACTTTTGACATGGAGTTCACTGAATCCTTCTAACCCAGGACAGGAGGGCAATGCATGATGGGCACCTCTTTATACAAATCTCTACTTCTCAGCACAGGTGGCTTCTGTGTGTCCGACTACATACGCAAGTTCACGGTAAGATGCTTCTTCCCAGCAGACATTCACCCCTTAGAGAATAAACTCAACAGGGATGCTACTGCAGACACTGTTATAATGTTTAGGAAAATGTTCACACTTAAAAATAAACATGCTTTTACGATGCCATAGAAGAAGCTTTTTTTGTCTAGATAGTTCCATAAAGAACCACTAACATCCGAAGGCAGAACAATGTGGCAGGAAAATGTTCTTCAGATTATGAAAATGGATGACTAAATGGTTCTTTGTGGATCCAAAAATGGTACTTCTATGGCACCGCTGTGTTGGCATGAAAGGCAAAAAACTTGCATCCTTCAGTTAAAATCACTGAATTACACAGAAGTGTTGAATACATTGACAATATATATAATTTGTACCTGATGTTTAAGCTGAATCACACTTATTTTCAGAAAACAGTTTCTTTAAGAAGTTCATGATATATATGAACTGTATACATCATGCTTTATTTGATGCAGTTTGTAAACCATAGGAAATGAAACTTTTGCTGTTTATGCACTGTGTTTCCATTTTCAACTTGCATAAAGAATATTTGATTACTTAAATTGTTTTAATTACTTTAACTGCTTACTTGATCATTTACAGGCTTCTTTCTAGAGCCGACTGTACTTTACTTAGTTCAGTCTTAGTAAATCATAACAGCATTGTTTTTATATGACTTTTTTAACATTTGTGTCTTTTTGACACACTGCCCATTTTCCATAACTTTTTAAAGATGCTGTATGTACATTAGTCTGCACAATCTTTTCTCTTTTCCCAGAACAAAGAATCGGCCAATTATCTTGCGTAAGAGAAATGTAACATTAAGAGTATGCATGACCATTACTATCTGATTCTGTGCTTTTGATGGCGTTTTATTAATTCTAATTTATTCACACACTTCATAACATTCTTACTGTGCCCGCTTTAAAAGAATTTACATCACATTTGCACATCAACTTAAACTTTATTTGACACAGATGCTCTTGTGAAAGAATGGAGTTCTCTGCTCTTTCAACCTCTAAAGCTGAAGGGCAGTGTCATGTCAAACATTTATGCGAGAGCAGTACAATGAGACTTGAATATACGCATTCCCTTTACATAGGGCAAGGCTAAACACCTCTGCAGACAGTATTTATCTGTTAACACTGCAGAGCCCTTTCAAAGCTACTTCATCCCTAGCAGCCTACCAAGTACTGCAGTTTAGCGAAAAAGCTGCACAGAAAAACCATATGTAGGTAGTTCCACATTTAACATCCGTACACTGTGTATTTCATGAATTTGTGTGACATTTCAAATGAATATCGAAGATCAAAGAGGTTTTAATATAAAGCTGTACTAAAGCACACTTATCTCTGCCAGGCAGATATTCTTTTCCATTGTTCAAATGTGAACTATCTAATGGCCCTGGTCCTGTTGTGAAGTGGGATTGAGTTGCCTGAGTTTTGCCAGCTTATAATAACGGATTCCCCCCACCACACTCACCCACCAAATAGTCAACATGGAGCCACATTCCTGTGGTTGTCCTGACCCTGGCCTCTATCAATCCTCGGTTGCATAATATTGTTATACTGTATACCTTGAATATTGTGTCTTGGCATTCGATCATAACAGAATTGGAGAGAGATTTAGGCCAAACATCCCTGATTTACATTGGGGGCGCACATAATATGTTGAGCAAATCCAGAGAGAGTTACATCAAGGTCATCTTTCAGCTTTCTAAATAACAAAGGAATTATATCTCAACTGTTTCTTATTGACAGCATTAAGATTATATAGAGAACAAAGAACTGTCCCAAGGAGATCTCAACAATCTCTATCTGTGGCTTTAATATGAATGCAAACATATTTCAGCAGATTCTTCTTTCAAAACCAAATTATATGTGGTATGCTATACCACGCAGGTTTTATAGCCCTATAATCTTAAAAGCATGTTAACAATTGTTTGTATTCTGCTCTCTTAAGCTTTATGAAAGAGCAATAAAACTTTCTTTGGGTCTGTAGTTTCAGTTGAAGTACATTAAGCAATCATGTCTGAGATCTTTCCATCATCCCCTACATTATGTATATTATCATCCTATTATGTTTTTCTAACCAAATATTTCCTGGCAGTAGTGACTGTGGTGAAATTCCTGATGAAGAGAGCGAGAGGACAGTTGTAGCGTATCATTCATCTTCATACCAGTGTCTACAGGGGGTTATTTTTACTTAAAATGTCAGCCAGTGTCATGTCACGTTCTGTCCGGTGAGCAGAGCATTATGGGTGATTACCGTTATTATCGTCTGGATCCAGTGATTAAATCTCGGAGGGAAATCGATGTTCCTGTATAGCAGAAGAAATGAAAATAACATGAAAGGCTAAGACCTCATCTTTCTTTCTTCTACCTAATGACTGGCCATCGGGAGAGGTCATTCCGTGCATGCCCACCTGTCAGCAGTATCTGCTGAGGAGAATTTAAATGTTTTAGTGACGTCAAGGGACCGCTGGAACTTTGGCAATGGCTGCCAGAGGCCTGGCCAGAGTAGCTAGGAGAGAGAAAGAAAAAGGAGGGGGGAGGAAAAATAGAAGTAGAGAGATAAGATACCCAGCGGAGGTGTTTATTTAAGTGGTGTCAGATCTCTAGCACATACCAGGAACGGGGCTTGTTGGAGCTGACTTTTTTTTGGGAGTCACACAATACCGACAGGCACAGAGAACGAGGGGGGTTGGAAAAGCTAAAAGATAGTTGTTTATTTGATCTTGTTCAGGGTGACGGAGAGACAAGTGGGGCTTCTTCCTTTTTAAACATTTTCTGTCCTGTGCCACTGTCCTGAGTGTGTCCGGGGTCAGCTATGAGTAAACAGGCAACTCTGGCCACCTGTATTGCCAGGATGTATGAAGGTGGCAAGCTGGAGAACTCTGGAACGCCATCCGCGACTATTAAGAAGCCGAATCCTACTCTGATAGGTAGTCTGAGCAACGTAGAGGTCAAGTTGAACGCCCTGGATGGCAAGGTGGAACAGATCGAACGTGTTCAGACTGAGGTACTTCAGAAGCTGAGCTCGCTGTGTCAAGCAATGGAATCTTTGGAGAAGAGCCTTATGCAACGCAAGCCGAGTGCTCAAGAATCCAATCTGATCAAAAATGGCCAACGAGAGGGCAACAAGCACCTGCTGCTTACTGAGGTCAGATCACTGTGTGGAGAAACTGTGGATCTGCTTCATAATCTCAAGCTGGAAAGCCAGCAGCAGAGAAAGAAGATTGAAGGTGTTGAAAGTTCTTTGTCCAGTCTGGATAAAGTACTGGGTTATGTGCGAGATACTTTCCGCAACTCAAAGATAGTGGAGTTCATCTTGAATGGTGTGGTGCCGTGGAGAAGGCAGGGCCTTCTGGATGCAGTTAAGGAAGAGGTCAGTAAGCTCCTTATAATCAGAGATCTTTCTGGAACCTCTTGTTTATACATTTGCACACAACATTTCCAATGTACCAGAGGAGATATGACCCCTGGCCAAGGTTAAATCTAAGATGTTTATTTTCCAAATTGTTTGTTACTTGTCGTCCTGTATTGTAACTTTTAATGCTCGTCATATATTTCCCCACCATTTCATTTTTTTGGCTGATAGTGTATGTTCTTGCCTGTGAGCCTGTTAAGTTTATGACCATAACCTTTTTCCAAGGTTGCTATTTTATCTATGATGAGACTGAATGGGCCTCGTGTTTCAAATTCCCAGACTGGTTGTGTGACTGAACTGATGGTGACTGAATTCAGCAGTTACCGAAACTAAAACGTAAATGCAAAAGCTTTTAACTAAAAGCTTTATTTAAAATGCACAAAAACATCCAAAACCCATTACTGTTATAAACAGAGACTATTGCTAATTCCAGATTGCATCTCTTATATAATAGCTGAATGCGCTCTTGCATTAAAGAATGTATAATGATGCTATAAAATATATGGCTAGCAAATAGAGACTTTCACATTGTGTGTAATCTGTTGTCAAACTGTGCATGTAATTAGATCGCGTTAAGCATGTTTTTACGCCAAAAATCATGAACTTGAATGTTTCCTGATTCCATTATGAGCAGAACAATAAACCTGAAGCTGCATAATTGCTGTTCTGTTTACAGGCTGACTATGATAATTCTGTTTCCACCATGACCCAACCAATGGTTTAAATTAACCTAGAAAATGTCCGTATTTGACCCAATCATGGGATTAAAACAACCCAACATTTTCAGTAATGTTTACTCAATTTTTTTTACATATTTGTAGAGTTTGTAATATACTTACTTCTGCTGAACCTCCAGCCATACATGTTGAAAGATTCATCATCATTATTAATGAATGTTTTATTTACATTGAGTAATTCAACTACTTAAAGGGATAGTTCACCCAAAAATGAAAATTCTGTCATCATCGTTTCCAAAAACAGATAAAAAAAAACTGCTTAGGAACTGCAGTTCCAAAATCATGTTTTCTATTGTGTTATCATGTTTTTATTGTTTTAGTTATAGTTTATATTTGAGTTATTAATACTTAATTTATTCACCCTTATTCAACACCCGTATAAGATATTTTGAGGAATGTTTCAGTGGTTTTGTGTCCATATAATATGGAAGTCAATGGGGTCCCAATGATCATATTTTGTGTTCTGTAGAAGAAAGAAAGTCATATATGTTTGGAATTATATGAGGGAGAGTACATTTTTGCGTGAACTATCTCTTTAAATATTGAATAATTTTTTATTCATACCCAGAAAGCAACAAAGGTTATGTCAAATATTTATATAGAGTACTGTCAACTCTGTTACTTTGGTGAACTATAGTATATTAAAAGCTTTATTTGTGAAATGTAGGCTATACTTTAATGTTAACATTTCAGCAAAATGAACACAAACTACATGACTGCTTTTGATTCTACAGAAAACCCAGCCAGATGGCAACAGCGTTAAGCACAAAGACAATCTCTGCCATCAAAGCACACAGACTTCAGAGGAGGTTAAAGAAGTACTTGCTGGTATGATCTTGTTTCCTGTGTATCCTGATTACTGACTTATGGATGATAAATGTTTTTTGTATTTATGGAAAGTAATTTGTCAGATCCAACATCCATATCATTCTTTGGAGACAAAAGCCTGACTCTCTGATTGTCCACAGCTGAGCTCCAACGGCCAGAGGTCTCTGTTCCCACTGTGTCCAAGCTACCTTCTCTTGATGCCCATACAGAATCAAATGAGCCTCGTCTCAGTGATGAAGTGTCCAGCAAAGCCTTACGTAAGGCCAAGGAGGTCACCGTGAAAAGCAGAGAGCCAACACGTGTCCAAACATTTGCTCCTAAAGCCCACCTGGAAGCTGAGAAGACCGAGGTGCACGATGAACCTGAGCAGGAGACAAATATCACAGCTGCAGTGCCAGCTGACATAAAACATGCCACCGTGACAACAGCTAAGGTGGAAGATGTCACTGATCCAAAGAGGTGAGCGCTTTTACAGATCGCTTTCATTTAGGGCACACACCTGTGGCGGTATCTGTCAAAAATGACTATGGGTGGAAAGGGAAATTGGTTATTTCAGAAGCGCGAACATTGTCTCATTGTTTCACATTGGCCACCGTTGGAGATAATTACACAGCAGTTGATACCAGTGCAGGGCACTAATGCTCTAATGGACACACTTACACATTTATCCCCAGATGTGAAGTAAAAGATTAGTATCCTCATTTACAGTGCATTGTAATTAACCCAAGGCAGGCAGCATGAATATGATGTATAATAGTTACAAAATTTTTGAGTGGGTAATTCTTAAACGTTAATCCACATGTTCATTTCTGAACAGACCAGAAAATTGTCCATGATTATATCTGTATGTATCACAGTCATTGAGAACTCTACTGAACTGCTTTCGGTGGAAAAATATTTCAAAGGCACAATCGGACAGCTGTGTCTTTTCACGGTTGTGAAAGATCTGAAAGGCAGAGCGCTGAGAATACAATCGCAAGAGCTGAGTATTTTCAATGTGTAAGCTGTGCGTTCTGTACTGAGGCACAAAAGACCCTCTTTCTCCAATAACAGGTTGTGTTGTGACTGCAGGAGAGCGTAATTCATTAGACGAATGCCCAACATTTTTAGATTATTTTTGTTTTATGTATTATATAAACTAGCAGCTGAATGCATGTTGACATGCATTATGGGATTTAGGCCATTTAGTTCCAAGCATTTATTAAGGACCTAGTGCTGTTATTGGATTTGCAGTTGTATGTAGGAGCCTCTCACATGCAGCCACATAATAATAATAAAGAAATGACCTGTTGTGCAGTGCTTGCTTTGTTTACCATGTAATGCTTTTTATTTGACAACACACATAGCTGAAAAGTGATCAAAGGGCAATACATATAAGACATTTCTTAAAATGATTGGTTGATTATGCAAATGATCAATTGGATTTCTCTTCAAACACAGGGCTCTCGAACAGGCAGATAATACACAGACTGGTGAAGAGACTGTACTCGAGCCAACAGTTCCTGAACAACAACAAGTGGAGCTAAAGGTTGACGTTCCTCAAAAACAGGCAGAAATTTCACAAAATGGTGAGAAACCTTTACTCAAGCCAGATGTACTTGCACAACAAGAAGTGAAGCAGAAGCTTGACGTTCCTCGAAAACAGCTCTCACAGGTTGCTAAGGTGCCCTTACTCAAGCCAGCAGTTTTAGAACAAAGATCTCAAGAACCTCAGCTCAAAGAGCCCGTCAAAACGAATGCAGAGCCTACTTCACAACCTAAAGAGACCGTGGATGTTGTGCCACCATTGCCAAAACATGATGAGAGAACGGCAGACTCCGAACCAGCTGTCGAGAAAAATCAAACAAATGCTGTTGACAGGATTTTGGAGTCTGAAATTGTAATGAACTGTGTAGCTCTCAGTTCACAAACAACAGAAAATGCAGAACCAGGACTTCAGAGAAAAGCTGAGTCACACATACTGATAATTGGTGAGTAAAGGCCTTCTACTGTCATCTTGCAGTAAATAAAATTATTTCCATCTAATGATGTTGAGTTGATCCATCCTCACTAATGTACTGTTGCTCAGTAAACTGGAACACTTTGTATGCTTTGGTGAATGCATGTGATGTAATCCGAGCGGCTGTGTATGTGATCGGAGCAAATTCATTTAGCTAAGCTGAACAATGACTTGGCAACCGGTGGGCAGCATGTGACAGAAAGTCGCAACACTTAGAAAGTTATATATTTATAATTGTAAACTAGAACTTTAAATTCAATTGAACACTTGTAAACATCACAACAGCATATCATTTGGCACAGCCCTTTAAGTTTAATGTGAAAAGTATTGCAACTGTGCAAATAGAGCTTTGGATGTCATCGTTCATAAAAATCAGCATGTCGATGTGTTACAGCTGGTATTTGTTTTTCCAGATGACTGTCCACCTCTTCCAGCACCGTTTGAACATCGCATTGTCAGTGCCAAGCAGGTTCCCATGGGTACATATTATGCAGTCAGTCCCAGTGAGTTGCTGGGCGGGTGAGTCCATGTGTTACAAACATGAGAAGTTTCATTTAATGTCACTTAATTAAAGGGAAAGTTCACCCCAAAATGAAAATTCTTTACTCACCATTTTGTCATTTTAAACCTGTAGGACTTTCTTTATTCTGCAGAAGAAGAAGAAAAGATATTTCGAAGAATGTTGGTAATCAAACAACGACGGTAACCATTGACTTGCATTGGTTTTGTGTCCGTACAATAGAAGTGAATGGGTACCACCATTGTTTGCTTATCAACATTCTTCAAAATATCTTTTGTGTTCTACAGAAGAAAGAAACTCATACAGGTTTGAAATGATATGAGGTTGAGTAAATAATGACCGAATTTTCATTTTTGGGTTAACTATCCCTTTGAACCTCTAAGTCAATCAAATTGAATTTCTTTTTATTTAATATATATATATTCATAAATATGTTTAATATTTCATATATTAAAGGACATAAAGCAAAAGCATAGTGACATACTGATAGGACTGGTAAATAGAGATCCTTTACCCCTCCCACCTCGCGATCCACACACTTCACACCCTTCCCTCCTCATACGCCGCAAATAAACACTGGCTTGTGTTCGACTCACAATAGGCAGAGTTTATTTTGAGAAGGTGTTGGCCTGCGTGTTTGTATGAAACTTATTTTAATCCCACAGCAGCATCCATCTTGACACAAACACACCGTCTCACCCTGTGACACACAGCATGCAGTTAATACACAGGAAATGGGTGGCGGATGCCTTTGAGGGAAAATAGAAAACAGATAATAATCCACAAATTTGAAAGCTGTGTGTTTTTGCGTATGTATGATGTGGTTTGTTATTGCAGGGGTCGTTTTGGACAGGTGCATAAGTGTGCCGAGCTGTCATCAGGTCTGACGCTGGCTGCTAAGATTATTAAAGTTCGGGGTATGAAAGAGAGAGTAAGTACAAAATCCACATCAAGCGTCTCTCTTTATTTACCCCGTTTTCTCTCACTCGCTCGCTCGCTCTCTCTTTCTGTCTCCCCTCCCACTCCAATCTGTCCATCACTCTGTTCCTGCTATGTTGCTTTATGAGAACATTTCCTTGACAAACACTGACAAATCCTTACATATGAGCATGCAAAAAAAATACACACATATTTACACGCTCACTCGCAAATAATAACATACCCCCTTAAGAGCATGAAGCACGTGTTGTTTCTACAGTCAAATGGCAATTAAAAGAAGTCTTACGGTTATTCTGTTTAAATAAAGAAGCACATTTGTATTTTTGCAGTATACTAAACATTGTGTTCTCTGCATGCTCCATGCTTCAACAAGTGCCTCTAATTACATGTAATGACAGCTCTCCTGTCATAAGCACTTGGCTGGAATATGATGCCATTCTGTGCCCTGTGCTCTCTCTGTTACCACCATTAGTGAGCAATCAGTCAAGAACAGGCAAACGCAGATAAGTTTCACTCTCTAGTGTTCTAATTCATGCCATTTGACACAAGTGGCAAAAGAGCAAAGCAGTCTCTCTGGACATTATTAGAATTATCCAAACTTTTGTGGTGGATGATTTACCATTCTCACAATTGGCTGGTCAAAAGAATGCAAGAAAGAGAGCTCTTAATTTTGGATAATTTAGTGCTTTTCTGGGTCAGTCAAGAGTATAGAAGACAGCCAGAGAGCCAGAGTAAGTAGGGCATACAATTACGGGGTTGTCAAGGACTGTCAAGCCCTCATTTCTAAAAGGGTTTAAACTGTTGTTTTCATGGCCCTGTGCAATCATCGTAAATCCACTTTCAGCAATTTAAGTGTGCGATTTGAAATCTGAAATAACCTCTCGCTTTCTAATCACCTAATTATTTATGTCTTCATTCAACAGTGTAACACGCTTTCAAATAAAACATTGGCTTTCTACTGCACTTTTCAAAAAGAGGTTTATTGCACATGATGATTTATTTATTTGCTTTGGCATTATTTTGACTTTTGTGCCATTTGATTCTAGGATGAAGTGAAGAATGAGATCGGAGTTATGAACCAGTTAAACCATGTGAATCTGATTCAGCTGTATGATGCGTTTGAATCTCGGACTAATCTCACTCTCATCATGGAGTAGTAAGTAGATCTTACCATTGAATAAGAAAGACATCACTCAAGTATACACTAGCGGTCAAAAGTTTTGGGACACTTGAGGGAAATTGTTCTCATTGTTTAAAAAAGGGTTAGGGTTTTGATCTGAGGTGGTGACTACACTGAAGACGAAAAAATATAACGTTTTCGTTTATTTATTTTTATTACAACATAATTTCCATAGTTCCCTTTGTTTTATTTCATAATTTTGATGAGTTTATTATTATTCTAAAATGTGGATAAAAATATGAACACATAAGTAAAAAAGTGCCCCAAAACGTTTGACCGCTAGTGTATACCTGTCTCCAAGTTAAAATAAAAAAATACACACTTACAGACGCAGAAAAAATTAAGAGACCATTTTAAAGACATTTTCAGTTTTTCGGAATTTACTATTTATATGTGTTTAGGTAAAATTATTATTAGTATTGAACTACTAACAATATTTTTCCTAAATTTCAAATCGAAATATTGTTTCTATTGGCATTTATTTGCAGAAAATGAGACAGAGGTCACAATAACAGAAAAGATCCTCTGTATTTTTCAGACCTCAAATCCTGCAAACAAAAGTTCATATTCACTTTTAAGCAATCCAACAGTAATATTTGTAAGTTATATTTATGCGATAACCTTTTTTATTACGGGTTTCATGTTTTTTGTCATGTTGTCAGTGTTTCACATTGTTGTTGGATGACCTTATGTCACTCCTTTGATTTGATTGAAATTGTAATGGCCACAATATATCTATAGAAATGTCGATTAAATGAACATTTTGGAGTGGTCTCATAATTTTTTTCTGCAGCTATATTTCTTAACATTTAGGAAATTTCACAGTGAAAAAATACATTTTGTAACTTTTGTTCACATTTTATTTTTCCTGTTTGATTATGGCACACTAATTTATCAGGCCTCATTTGCAAAGCAAATTTTCTCTGCTGGCCTGGTCTTCACATTCTGTCACGAGAACACCGAGCTCCCACACATGCCACTTTACACATCCATGGTGGTGTGTCATCTTCCTGCTCTGCTCACATTTTTATTCAGACGTTTTTCTGGTGCGCAAACAAAAACATCTAGTATTGAGTTTAGTATTGAAAAAGCATTTAGTATTGAGTGAGTATTGATAGTGTAGATTTTAATAGATGGAAAAACAGAAATGGGAAAGCATATATTACACCAGTGAGTTTCAGATGGTAATATCTAAATTTGGTTTAGCATTAAAGGAAATAAAGGCACCCACCTTCAAGTCAATGTGAAAGTCCAAATAAATGTAATAAAAAAAGAGTATGCTTAATTTTAACCTTGTGGTTTTTTATTTCAGTGTGGAGGGTGGTGAATTGTTCGAACGAATCGTTGATGAGAATTACCAGCTGACGGAGTTGGATGCCATTGTGTTTACCAGGCAGATTTGTGAAGGGGTACAGTATCTTCACCAGCAGTACATTCTTCATTTGGACCTTAAGGTAAACCCCATGTACTGCACTGAATGTTACAATGTGATACTGACCGGATTAGCAGTACATGGTGTTGCGTGTCACTATGGAAAAAGCGACCTATGTATGTCAACATTAGCAGCCTGAATGCCATACATTTTAATTACCACACTGTCATGAGACTTATGTTCTGTTAACTACAGTATATTGAATATAGTAGTGCTAACAAGATGTCTTACAATAGTAAGTAATATTCAAGTCAAATGTTTTTATGGCTCTATTACTTGTCTGTAAATTTTTTATTTTCTTGCAATTCAGCCAGAAAACATATTATGTGTGAACACCACAGGGAATCAGATCAAGATCATTGACTTCGGGCTTGCCAGAAAGTAAGTGAGCAAAAAGTTCTCTTGCTTGTAAATTCATAGAATTTATATCTTTTGCTTTCTTCTGATGAAAATCCTCTGTGTATGGGCACCATGGACTACGCATTTCTTTATGGGTTGTCATGCACAAAAAGTTAGTAATGGAGCTTTTTTTCTGAGTTTGAGGCACTGGTGTTAAGAGTTTTTTGTAATGACCACATACATTTATCCAATGGAACACAAAAGCTATTCATCCCAAGGATACAGTAAAGTGCTGCAATGCAGAGTTTCAGAATGACTCAGAAATGCATCAAAGTACACATATGTAGGTGAGAATCTAGAACGACAAAAAGAGAATGTAAAAGTTTTTTTCTTTAAAGAGTAAGTGCAGTTTTTAGTCAAGTGTTCACAGAAGAGATGTCTAGATGTTTTGATGTTGCGGGTGGGGTTGACAAAGGAGAGATGATCCTGTAGGAAATGAAGGGACTGATTTTTTGTGATGTGGTTTGCGAAACTCATAAGGTTCCTGGCTGACCTTGATTGTGGTATTGTTGAAGAGCTTAGCATAACAGGTTTATGACTGGGAGGTAGCGAACCTGGCTTCGTTTTTTACATTGGTTTTATACAAAGGTCCAAGACAAATCCTGTTTATCTGCCACCAGGTATAGGCCCAGAGAAAAGCTGAAGGTCAACTTTGGAACGCCAGAGTTCCTGGCACCTGAAGTTGTCAACTATGATTTTGTGTCATTTCCTACAGACATGTGGAGTGTTGGTGTCATCACATACATGCTGTAAGTACACAACTAGAATCTATAATCATATGTTTATGCTTTATACCTTATAAGAAGAATGGTTTAGATTTGATGTAACTGTCATCAATTCAGTCATTTTTCTATAGAAACCAATTGCAATGTTACAATTATTATTTTATGTTTCCAGTTAGTATCACTAATATATAAATGGTTTATAGACGTTTTATCGGACGCACGCACCTGGCCCAAAGTTAACTGGCTTGTGGCTAATAATATAGCTATTTATATTTTATTGAATTTATATTGATATTATATTGTGTAATAATTGTATTAAATATAAAATTTGTTGAATGGGTCGTGTAACTTTGTCACATTTAAGTTTAGCCAAGTTAACGGTTCTTCTACTGGTAACTTAAAATAATACTGACTAGACGTACTTTTAACTTGCTAGCTAATGTCATTTCATTGTTATTTCTTTTGGTGATTACAAACTTACAGAGAGTTAGTATTGCCAAGGTGACTGTTGTGAAAAAAAATTAAGTAAAACAATTTCCTGTTTTGCCTAATGTCTCTACTGTCTGTACTATATGTATTTGCTGTAAAGCTGTTTTGCAACAATGGAAAATCATAAAATATGCCATAGAAACAAATTAGAATTAAATTGACAACACAATTTTATAGACTATAATATCAGAGAGATCAAAAGCAAAATGCAAATGCAATAGCCATGAAAGCTTTAAAGGGCTCAGCTAAGAGCATTCAATAGAGCCCTGATAAAAGGGGCACCAGTTCCTTCGATCAGAAAAAACACTTCTAACCCTGATGCAGTCAACAAAACAACCTGTATGCACGCACGCACACGCACGCACGCACGCACACACACACACACACACACACACACAATGTCCTTCCTGGACCCTCATGGCTCTCCTCTCAGTAGTATTGGCCAAAGATGACCCACTGTTCTGGTCAATGCCAGCCAGAGCTCATTGATTGAATTAATGTTAATTACCTGACAGCTGTTAATGGAGATTAAGGGTGGCTTGCCCATCCAGAGAATATGTTTCACCTACTTTACAATTGTCAGAATTGAATGCTTCACACGACTCCAGGCTTTATTTAATTACTGCTTTCTATTTAAAGTAGACAATGCAAGCAGTGTGTAATTGTGTTAGTCATCAGTTATGCCGCCATTGTTGGCCTCATCTTGAAGTGTTTACAGATTTGATTGGTATTAAGGATGCATATTCATGTATGACTTTACCCCAAGTGACTTTTAATTTAAACATATTTCTTTTATCATATTTTTAGACATATTCTGTTTCATATTAAAAACAAATGTAGCTTACAACCATCTTATACTTTAGGGAAAAAACAAACTTTTTGTACCTTACATTTACATTTATTTATTTAGTAAATGCTTTTATCCAAAATGACTTAGGTAAGTGCAAGCAATTAATCATAAAAAGCCAACAATATTCATGGCGATGAATACGAAGTCTTAAAAGTGGACGAGAATCGTACAAAGCAGAGGTTTAAGTGCAGCCTTTTTGTCACTCATTAACTATTCACATCATACTTTATTCTTAAGCTTAAAACTAATAGCCAAAGTGAATATATTTGTGGGTTATTCTCCCTTTTCTTGGTTTTTTAGTTTGAGTGGCCTTTCTCCGTTCATGGGTGACAACGACGCAGAGACAATGAACAACATTCTGCATGCCAACTGGGTCTTTGACGCAGAGGCATTTGAGAATGTGTCAGAGGAAGCCAAAGACTTCATTTCCAGACTTCTTGTTCCTGCCAAATGGTATTCATCCCTCCCTGTAACCACATTATTCAGCTAACGCAACACCGTAAAGCACAGAATATAATTCACACTTTCTTTTGCACATGCTTTAATATCGCCTGTTCGTTCTGCTTCTCTCTTGCCTGCCATTTAATGGATGTAAGAACCTCACTTTTCCTTTCCATCTCCTTATCATTATACACTGACCTGCTCAGATTCCCTTAATGCACCTTGACATCAAATCTAAAGCCTCTGAAAATGCCACGCCGTACGCCACAAATAACATATAATTGGCCTGTAACATAACATGGTCTGCTGGTGCATTCGGAGCTCACTCTGTCTTGGACAGATAACCTCTCCCACATAAGGGCTGCACAGCTCAGCTGGCATGAGATAATAGCAGGCTGGCACAGCAGGTGGCCGAGAGAGGGCACATTGTCTTTTGTCCTACAGCTTACCACCGTCTACGCAGTAAACGTGACACTTAATGATCCAGTGGGCTTTGATGATGTGCATTTAGACGCCTCCGGTCTTTCTTCTCTTTATCTGCGGTAACAATGTTTTGTAATGACCTCATCATCACACACGTGTATGCGTGTAGCGTGAATTACGCCACCCCTGCACCAACACCTGCCATGCAATGGATAAATGGTGTGATGATGATAATGTGGCACAATTAGATGGATTGTGTATTCTTTCTTATCGGTGAAAAGAGCACTTATGCTTACCGACTTATGCATTTACATCCGTTTCACTCTGGTGCACATTTATTTGCCCATGTTTTCCCCTTAATGTATCTGTATGCCTAATCAAAACCAGTAGGTTTTATAACTCGGCAGATTCATGCAGCACTTTCCAAAACATTTTTGTTTCATTGATGTTTTGAAGATTTTTCTGTGTGTGTGTTCTCTATGGCAGCGGTCGTCTCAGTGCATCAGGGTGTATGAAGCATAGCTGGTTGAATAACCTGGAGGACAAGGCCAAGATGTACAAAGTTCGCCTGAAGTCGCAAATGAGGCTGCAGCGATATCTCGTTGCTCACCGTCAGTGGAAGGTACGAAAAGTCCTTGTGTGTGTTTGACTTTATTTTCTATTTCTGTCACATGAGTGTTGATCATGTTTTTTGGTTGTTTGTTACAGAAACACTTCTATGCAGTTGCAGCAGCTAACAGGTTAAAGAGGTTTCAGCAGAACAGATCGATCAGTACGCAGAATTAGCTATTCACCCGGAGGATGGCATCATCCTAATATCTACAGTGGCTGTCATCACAACATTGCACATTGGTTTGTCTTAGTTTGTTGAATGGTTTGGAAATAAGTTGTGAGAAGTATTTAATATGATCTTGCCTTGTTTATAGCCAGCGCCAGAATGTTTTGCTTGTACAAGTTGCGTCATGTTTTCGTAATGTATCATGCTTTCACACCAAGAGCAATTGGCATGGATTGCAGTGTTTTTATATCACGTGAAGCTTTTGTCCCTTCTGTGAAGGAGCATTTCTTGGGCACTACTGCCTTGTTTTAGTATTGTAAAGAAAATGTTTTCTTAATGTTTGAAAGTATTTTATATTAGATAAACTATAGCATGAGGATCTGATGTAGAAACATTGGGTATCTTATTTTGTTTAGCATGTTAATCAAAACAGTAGTGTTTTCTTATTTACAACCATTTCACTTATTGCTTTATAAAAATGCATTACATTGCCCACTTTTTGCATTTTGCGGCATAGTCCGTACAAAATCATACAGTATTTGCAGAACCACAAAAATGTTCTGCTTTAGACATTAACTGCCTGTAAAATAATTGTACAGGGAAGCTGTATTATTGTAAACCGAGGTTGTTTGTAGAAAAGTTTTGTATAGCGATAGTATTAGTTTTAAAACACAACACAGACTGTCACAAACATCTTGATGTTTATGTAGGATGAGTGGTTAGAGACATTAAAAAACGTGTCATAAAAAACGTGTCATAAAAAGAGGTGTGAAAATGTTAGTGTCGAGACTAAGCATTTAATCACAGAAACCTATAAGACACAAGAACTACATCTTGAAACAAAAGCAAACGTGTCCAGATGCTTGGCAGATTGATGCCAAATACATCAATAAAATCTCATAGGACTGTCAAATAATTCAATGCACCCTCACAGATCACAGTTAAAACAAGTCATACTCTCACCAAACACAATCATTCAATCATAATGGACTAAACACACATTAAACACAGGCACGCACGCACACGTGCACAAATTATAAACACCTGCTTTTTGAAAAGAATACATCTGAGAAAGAACCTTAACATGGTGTAATGATGAACTAATCTGTGCTTTTACAGCTCATGTGGAATAGCAGCTATATTTCAAATGCTATAATATATATTATGTCCATACACAGAATAGTAGAAAAGCCAGAAGGGGGCAGGCAACATCTCCTGTAACAGTATTAAATCAAAGTAGGGTGCATGCAGAACTATAAAAAAATAAATTGCAAACATAAAACTGTTTATGAATCCACAGCTTTTGCTTTCAGTGCATTCTCAAGGATTTTTCTTTTCCACTCTTCATAATTTTGTGCCACTTCCTCTTCGGTCTTCTCAATTCGCACTTGCTTGGGTGACGTTGCCTGATTTCCATCTGCAAAGATGCGAGAAAAACAGTTTTTGTTTCATCACAGGCATGCTTCATCACTAAAACATATTCCATATTAAACTTACTACTATAAGAAAATGGTATCGTTTCTATTTTCCCAATTGTAGCAAATGTATCTACAGTATGAAATAAGGGGTAGAAGTAACATCTTACCATTATTGCAAGTGTCGGTTTCACCATCATCTAATTCGAGCATTTCAGTAAGTGTCTTCTGCCTCTTTAGAGCCGTTTTTATTGGTTCTTGTGTGGAGGAAGCTTCCTCTGAGGGTACAGGAACATATGAAGTCTTCAATATGCACTTGAGCAGAAAACATACTGGTCTTTGATGTTCACACAGAGAAATATACATTTGTCTAATTGTGATTGGTCTGCAGCCAAGGTAACCAATAAACATGTCTGTTTCTTAATGACATCTCTCTTTGAAGTAATGTTTTTTTTCAATGAAAAGACATTAAAGTTATGCACCTTCAATTAGAACATCTTTGTAAAACATGAAAGTCAAGGCCTCCCACACAAAATCCCTTTGTGTCTTTATCGTCCTTAATTAGGAAATGCATCTTCCAAACAGCTTTTATATAAAAGATTCACACTTACTACAGATCTCCTGTCCAAATTTCTGGAATTGCATACACAACCGGTCAAAGATTCCCTTCTTCGCTCCAGATGAAGAGGCTAATTTCCTGTCAGTTCTGATTTTCATGCACCTTCAAACAGGAAGGACAGAACCAATTTATTTTTCCATTTTCAGTAAATCAATGTAAACAAGGTGCGGTTTAAATTTAGTGTTTTCTTTTGCTTGTTGGCATGCATAAAATCATTTTGACCCTTCTGGAGTTGTGTTTGGCTGGATAACAGTAGTCCACAGAAATGTGTTGTTACAACTGCACAAACAAAGACTACGGAAGCATTTGAGTTAAAGAATCCAACAGGATTACAAATTCAGTTTACATTTACATAATGTTTGTGCACAACAAGCACCAATTACAGCATCATCTAAAATATAATGCAAATTTACATTTTCCGAGATTTGGATACTGAAAGTGTATTCATCACTCTGTTGTGTTTACAGATCACATAGCATGCACCTGTCTGCCCTGTGTATTATGCAAGTAGTGAGAAACCAACAAAATAATTCATGTATTGCACAGTTGGGTACATTTGTGTATTATAAAAATCAATTATTTCTGCTCATCATAACAGCATGTTAAAAAAACATCTGTGTCAATATTACATTGATGGATCAACATAGACACGCAGAACCGTTTTTCATTACAACAGAGTCTGACACTACAAAACATATTTAAAAAAGTACTGGAGCCTGTGACAAGGAAATGAGTTTACCAGTTTCTCCGAAAGATCATTTTAAATTTGTGCATTTCAACATGATTTTCTAACATGATTAATATTACTGAAAATCTATTTAATTACTGTCAAAAATCAGATCATGGACAAACATTTAATTTCTAACCATTACTAACTCAATGAACCACTTCAAAATACTTACTTGCATGCCGCATATAGAGCTGCTGTTGTAAACAGAGGTTTAGTCAGATCAAGGTCTTGTTGCTGAGCAGCAGGCAGACTGGTCTCATACCTTAAACACACAGGTTTCAATCATACCATACTTTTTAGCATCTACTTAAGGTTACTATTGCAAAATCATGTGCTCACCGTTGAAGGATCTGAGACGCCACTTTGACAGCCTCCAGACAACCAAATTGCACTGCAAGGTCCCGGAGACCCAGATTAGACTGCAGGCCCAGCATGCACTCCATAGATTTCAAACTACTGTGGTAAGCCTTAGCATTCAGTCCAGATATTTTAATAGCATACTCCTATTCACAAAATATGCATTAATACTTATTTGCGATAATTATGACTGACACGTACCGTATATCCTGCAATACTAATATATATATATATATATATATATTACTTGAGAAATACCTTGTCTATAGGATATTTCATGGACATTGCTGCTAACTCCAAACAAATAATGGCTTTACTGGTGGCTGTCACCGAGCCCAATCCAACACACTTCAGCTGGGATAATCGCATGTACTCTTCTGCTTGGCTGAAAACAAACGATCAGACTTAGTTCTGCTGCTACACATAACTTTACTAGTATGCTAAGCTACGATCTTATGTTTGAAAACACTTACCTCAATATTTTAACAGATGTTATCCCAATCTTCGATGCAAGCTTACGACATAACTCTTTATCCATGTTTAAAGTAGTTAAAGTTTTACACAATCCACAACATAACAGATCAGGATCCTCTCCTTTTTCTTCGCTTACTGACTTCGCGCGAAAACTGACACGTGTCACAAACCGAAATAAACGTTCCGCCCTGTGATTGGTGAAACTGAAAATGGGCGTATCTGACTTTTTGTTTACTTTAATTCATTTCCACACATATAATAAAACGAAACAGAAAAATAAAACAAACACATTGTAAACTAAACGTTGTTGAGAGCTATTTAGTCTTTTTACTCGTTTTACTTTTTAGGGTTAGTTAGATGAATATGATGATGTCATGATTTCCTCATAACTTTTGTCTTTCAGTGCAAACTGTTAAAGTTTTTTTCGTAATATTATATGTACAATGTGCTAACGTTAGACGTGCACATCACATTCGCTTCGTGGGTTGTGATCTGTATGAGGCAGTACTCGTCTCGTCATGAGGAGGAACAGCTGTAGTCACATGACTGGATACATTTACAAGGGGGTCAGCCAGTGTTTCTTCTAATATACCCGATAATCATGGTGAGATATAAAGATAATCGCATTCATACATTGTGTGCTGCATGCTTTATTTGGGCTGGTGTGTTGTTTCTAGCAGTTTTAGTGTCAGAGCGGCTCTTAGATATCCTAATAGTCTGTTTTCGTCTATGCAAGTTAGCGTTAGCATTAGCATAAAGATGCGGAGGCCTACCTTCATTCTGTATTATTCTCATTTCACTGGTTTAATTTTATAAGGGGATAAACATTCGTCTGTGGTGTTTGAAAATATGCGGTCGTTTTTTGCTTTCATTACGGTCGAGATATTTTGTAGAAATTGTGCTTAGGATGCTAATCTAGCTAGCATTAGCCCTGCTATTCGTAGACAGTTAAATAGGTAGTTAGATGTATTCTAAATAAATAACTATATTTATTTTAAATGCACTTCTATATTGCATGTCATAAAGATGTATTTAATTATTTTTATTGCGAATATTTTGTGTAACGTAAGCTTCCTTCAGCTAAAGGTGGTTGTTATAACCACTGACTGTTTAGTTATGAGATATTCATTTATTTGACTTCAAACCAGACTTCAATATTTTGTGTTTACTGTTCATGTTAACGAGTTTAAAACTGTAATTCACGTGAATTCTAGTTCTGGGTGGTTGGAGGAAAGGGTGGAGTGACTATAGATTGTC
The DNA here is from genome assembly GCA_026939265.1 of Oreonectes daqikongensis. Taxonomy (NCBI): domain Eukaryota; kingdom Metazoa; phylum Chordata; class Actinopteri; order Cypriniformes; family Nemacheilidae; genus Oreonectes; species Oreonectes daqikongensis. The sequence goes on along the minus strand of JAOTQM010000343.1, from coordinate 2,222,501 downwards.
ATCATGTCTATTTTCCTCCTTTCAAACACTGTCTTGTTTTTTGTATTGTGGGAGATATGCATTCATATTTACAGACGTTTATTAAATTCAACAACAAAATATTATAATGTCACTCACTGTTCAGTTCTTCAAAATATATACTAAATATATTAACTGGAGAAGAGCATTTGACATGGCATTTCATACAGTGAATTCAGTGATCTGCAATTTGATATGCTGTACTTTATCTAAAACCATAAAAATACAAATTATTATAAAGTTTTGTTGTTTTTCTTCAAATTTTTGAATTCTTGTAAATGGTTTTTTGAAAGATATCATATTAATGTTTAAAAAGGGGATTGGTTTAATTTTTTTTTTCCCCCCTGAACATGCTTGACTACTTAAGATTATAAGAATCTTAAAATAAAAACGTATTTTTAATGTAGGTTTATAAATACCCTTAATTAATGGATGAAATACACTACAAGACTTTTGCTCCGATTTTTGCCCAGACTTTCAGTCTGGAGTTGTAGAAAGTCTTGATCACATATTGTTTTCTATGCAAACGTTCAAAAAATCTGCAAGTGTATGATATTTTTTTTTTTTTTTTAAATCTGTTCAGATTTTAAAAATCATTTAGTGTATTTCAGCCTTAAGTTGTATGAATCTATAGACGGCTTCATTGAATGCATGCGCTGGCCAGAAGTTGAAGTGTTCGATTATAATATAACAATTTATTTTATATAAAATTTATATGAATATTTTTTTGTATATTAATTGTATTAAATTAAAACAGTTATTGATTTTTTTTGTGTAAGTCTGCCAGAAGCTGTCTATATACAAAACAATTTTAATCTACATTTTAAAGTGGAATTTAGGCAGAGGATGGCAAGTTGAAAAATAGCCTGTGTTTACATTTTTGACTCTTAAATCTTGATATTGAAGAATTATAAAGATATATGGACGTAAATAGACAAAAATTAATTAACATTTCATTTGTCAACTATTAAAAAAAATGACCCAAAAAATATTTTAAGCATTGTAATTGACATAATTCCATATTGTGGACATTGTTTTCTGTTTATCGTAGCCTACCACACAGCAGTCACCCCAGGATGAGCAGGAGAAACTGCTGGATGAAGCAGTGCAGGCAGTAAAGGTTCAGTCATTTCAAATGAAACGCTGTCTGGTGAGTTGTGTACATACATGTTATCTGCTGTTATTTGGTGTATTTACTGAACATTTATTTCTATCGCAATGTGATCCCCTTTGAAAATAAAATATTATTAATGATCATTAAGTTTTGGTTGCTTTTATTGCATTATGAAAGCTTCGCATTTACTCTGAGTAGGGCTGCATGATTATGAAAAAAAATCATAATTGTCGATTATTCACCTCAATATTGTAATTGTGATTATTATTGTCGATTAATAGATTTTACTTTGAAGCTTTGAAATGTTTTGAAACTTTCTGAAACAGCTGCATGCCATATTCTTTATATAAACCTCCAAAACTAAATAATATAATGTAAATAACAAATAATTATGGAAGTTATGTTCTTAGTAAAAAACGACTAATCCCTAATTCTCCGATTCGCCAAACACACAGAAATGAGTGCATATGGACAGCTGTAACCCTAAAAAATATAACTTTAAAAAAATGGACGATTATTATTGTGCAGCCCTAACTCTGAGCATAATGTTTTGTCATCCATTCAGGACAAGAACAAGCTGATGGATGCACTGAAACATGCCTCAAATATGTTGGGGGAGTTGAGGACTTCAATGCTTTCTCCCAAGAGCTACTATGAACTCTGTATGTGTTTACTTTGATATGATAATTCATTATGTATTTAACTAGAACAGAACACATCTTACTATATGCAATATTTCTGACATAATTTTCTGTTCTCTTGTGACCAGTTTACCCCAAAATAATTTTTTTCCACAATGATTATGCATCTTATGTCATCTGTAGTTGGAATATTTATATATGTATTCAATTCTTGTTGTAGACATGGCCATCTCAGATGAGCTGCATTACCTGGAGGTCTATTTGACAGATGAGTTTGCCAAAGGTCGCAAGGTGGCTGACCTCTATGAGCTTGTTCAGTATGCAGGGAACATCATTCCTAGACTGTGAGTATCTCAGTAATCCTTTGACACACTGTAAGAGTTTGGCATGCAATCAAATAGCCATTATGAACACCATTAAATACAATTGCAAAGAAAGCCATGATGCACCTATGGTGATTTTATTAAGATCTGACATTTCATGAGTACACTGGCATCAGATGTTTGACATTTCTTGCACATTCAGTTTTTTCCCTGCAGACTTTTTCCCCATTCCTGATTTTTTGCTACTTAATTCTGTTGTACCACCAGTGGTTTATCTGCGCTTTTACTTGTTGACTTTGTAAAGAGTCAATACTTAATTTAACGTCTTAACTTTCTTCACTCATTCTATTACGAAGTGTCAATTTCCATTAACTCTGAACGTGCTCTGGCTTGACTGTGCACAATTTGTATTCTATCTTGGTAGCGTAGACTGACAAAGCTTGCAGGCGATACTGTTTAGTTAACTTGAACATGTGAATGAAGGGGGAAATTCAACTTAGTATTCAGACACTGTCAAGATGTGTTTCAGGAGTCAGGGAGTTTAAAACGCATTGACAAGATATGCCCTGATATCTCAAACGTTTGACATCATTGTTAATGGAGGTGGTTGATTATGTAATAATGTAAAATAGGCATAATATGATTTGACCTCATGTAGCAACTGCGTGATCCTGCAGTTTAAAGCCTTGAGATGGCCATTATTAGATGTGCAAGGGATGTCCAGGAAGACACCTTGAGTTATTGGCAAACCCATTATTGCTGAACATTATGTTTATTGAGGAGTTTCTGGCTGTAGTCCAATGAGTCACCTAACTAGTTCTGTTTTGTGTTCCAGCTCAGGTACACTACATTATGCAAGCTTTTATATAAAGATGAAGGCACATATGAATGATTGTTTTCACAAAATAAACCCAGACAGACTGATTAGGTTTAAGTAAAGGATAATGTACAGACAGACGGTTATTAAAAAAAAAAAATGATTTAAAGTTAGACACAACGTTCAAATGCAAGGAAAAGGCAATTTGGTTACCATGTGCTATTAGTTTTGAGCGGTTGTTATCTGGGAATATCAGACCTTGGAATGTAGAGATTGGTCTATCAGAATCAAGTATTGCAAATCTTATGCAAGGGAAAACTTTACGTAGCAGCTTCAAAGCAACAGGTTTAAGCAAGGCGAACATGCAGTTTGAGTTATTCTCATATATATTATTAATTAGAAATATTTATTTAAATTTGTATTTTAGTATACACTAAATGTGAGTATAGTGTGGAAAGGTGAGAAATTTATTAAGAGAATATAAATTAGATGTAAGGGAGACCAAGATATGGCACAGTTGGAACTTTAATTTGTGCAGTGCTGCTTCATTGCCTGTTTATCTCTAATAGAAAAGCATATGCTGTAACCGATTGAATTCAATGATACATGTTCAGACTTTAAAGTTCTCTGATCTGCCATGAAATACCTTATACGTGATGTTTTGTTTTAATTTCCACCTCGCCTGTTTAAATTTCTTTGTTCTGCTGAACACAAAGAAATGCTTCTGAGCAGGTCTGGGGCACTATTGACTACCATAGTAGGAAGATGAACTACTATGGTAGCTGATGGTGCCCCAGAACCATTTGGTTTCTCACATTATTCAAATATTATATTTTGTGTTCATCAGAACAAAGAAATGTATACATGTTTGGAACAACTTAAGGGTGAGTAAATGATGGCAGCATTTTTATTTTCAGATGAACTATCCCTTTAAATAGCATGTGTATCTATCAGAGCATGTGTTTTTGAGCTATAGGGACACTGTTCCTCGTTGTTAACTTCTTTCCCCAATCACTTTCTCTCTGACCTCACAGGTACCTGTTGATAACTGTCGGAGTGGTGTACGTTCGCTCTTTCCCCCAGTCACGCAAAGACATCCTGAAGGACCTGGTGGAAATGTGTCGTGGGGTGCAGCATCCTCTGCGTGGCCTGTTCCTCAGGAACTACCTGCTGCAGTGCACGCGCAACATCCTGCCTGATGATGGAGAGCAGGCTGAGTACGACACTCTCTATCTAATGGCAGTGATTGCACGTCAAGTGTCTCTAGGGTTTTGTGACTCACGCAGAGCAATTTAAGAGATACCGTAGCGTATTCTCACCTGCTGAAATACAATTTAATCCATCTCTAGAAATGGCGTATTACCCGTTGCTCTAGGAGCACTTGGACAGCTTTTTACAAAATGAAGTAATCACCCCAAAATCTCATTATATTGGATGAATTTATCAGCATGCTCTTCTGTCCATGCAGGGAGGAAATGACCGGCGACATTAATGACTCTATTGACTTCATACTGCTGAATTTTGCGGAGATGAATAAACTGTGGGTGCGAATGCAGCATCAGGGGCACAGCCGGGACCGAGAGAAGAGGGAGAAGGAGAGACAGGAGCTGCGGATTCTTGTAGGGACCAATCTGGTGCGACTGAGCCAGCTGGAAGGCGTCAACGTGGAAAAGTACAAACAGGTGCAGTTTGGGTTCAATCCTCCAATACAGAAATCACCAAATTATCAGTCTCAAAAGCTCTACACATTTAAAAGGTTGCATTAAAATTAGGTTTGACCTTGATTACTTGTATATTTGTGGCTATTATGGGATACCTCAGACTAGCACTTTGCATAATCGGTAAAAGACCCATTAATGGCATCAACTGCCTGAGAGGTTACAGCATCTTTTAATGGTTCTTTGAAAACTGTTTGTTAAAACACTTCATGTGCACGTTCATGAATTAACAATGCGATGGGCTCAATATGTTCTCATTTGATTTTTAAATTCAAGCACCCATACATATGCATCATAGTGTGCCTGCAGAAAAGCTTTTCAAATGTATACAAAGCATTGTACTTTGAAATTTCAGAAAGTATATAGTGTCCATGTTTTATTTTTTAATAATAGCTTGTAAAAATAAAAAGCAATCCCCAATGAGCCATTTGTATCGCAAAGTACATTTATATAAGTTGTATCTAAAAACAAAACCAGTTCATTGTACATTAGTCTTAAAGGGGTAAAATTGGATGACTAAAACAAACATTATTGTGTTTATGTAGTGTAATACAGTGTTTACGCAATTTACGGTTAAATAAACACATATATTTTTCATATACTGTGCATTACTGTTGCTCCTCTGGGCCTCGCTATTCTGAAACGCGTCAATTTTTTACAAATCTCATTGTTGTGAAAAGCGCGGTGTGCACTGGTTGGCCTCAGCAGAACGTAGCAGATTGGTAAGGTTTTAGTTTTAAAAATGATTAAGTTGAACAATTAGCTAACTATAAGTAACTTTTTGAGCAGCCTGTGACGCTGTCTCTCAACACTACGTGACAAAAACATTAGCTTGTCTAATAAGCCTGGACTAGGCCTTAGTTTAATTGGGAAATTTAAGTAGTTTTAACAAACATACCTTACTAAAAACATTACTTGTGTGCATTTTGAGACAACACAAAGACACTGATGTATTTTGAGATATGTCAGTGCAAGATGTTTTCAGTTTGGACAGCTCTTACATTTTCAGCTCTTAGTCTAATCCCTGTCCGGGAAACCACCCCATTATAAACAAGGCATTTTTTGCATCCAGTGGGGACATAGTTTCTGAATATGATGACTTATATTGACTTTTTCATGTAGCATCACGCTGCAGGGGAGAACAGCCAGAGGATACAGCTCCTGATGGATTCAGCCTCATAAACATAAAGCCATTTCTGCATTTGTGAATGTAGGAACGACAAAAAGCTTCTGAATAGTCAGTTGCAAATGAAAACGTACTTGCAGGCCGTGTGTGAGAAGCGACACACTGTCCTGGCAAAGTTGGATTTGCCCCACTTTTTAGAAACAGCCTTTGTGCACAACCAGGTGTTAATGCGCTGCATACACTCGGATTTTGGAGTTGTACTGTTTTGGAACAGTGTTGTAAATAAACCTTAACCATTGATTTCTAACTGTGTCCTCATTTGGAAGACCCAACTAATTTTTTTTTGCACTGAAACGCACAGTGTCTCCACAACATGGTGGCGGCAACAGCACTACAGTCAGAATAGTTACGCCTTCTTTCTTTGCGTATACATTTGGGTGGTGTTAAGGGCTCAGCATAAGTACATTCGAAACTGAAAAACGACCATCTGTGACCTGATTTCGAACAAAATCTGGTCCAAACAACAGTTCGTTTCACTAGTTCGGCGCTGCAAATCAAACAGAACTCTCCGGGAAAGATTGCGCTGGCCGGTAAACACCCTCGAGCCACCATTGGTCCATGGCAATTACGTAATAGGTGGGTGTGTTATTTAGCGCCGCCTGGTCTGTGGTAAACACCATCTGCGTTTCCTCTTTTGCTTATCTCTTTCCTTTAGATAAAAAACATACACCTATATTCATTGCCGTCATCTTTGTTGTTTGTGTTTCCACTGGCACAGAGGCTATTTGCATACGTCATGTAAACCCCATCTCCAGAAACAAAGGGGTGTTGAAGTGTTTGAAAACAATATACCGTCGTCATTCAGCATTTTCAAGCTTCGTTTTAACCCCAAACGCAGAACGAAATCGCAGTTCGCTCGGACTATGCTGAGCCCTTTATGCAAAGCTTCCTACACATTGATATAGATTTGTGGGGGGGTGTTTAAATCAGGCATTTTAGGGAAGTCTGAATGATCCTCCACTTTTAAATAAAACAGATCTTTTGGATAAAAACATCTGCCAAAATATCCTTTGGTTTGAGATCTTTTGGCAATTTTGCGTGTCTATTATATGCATGAACAACTTATACACCCAAGATACAGAAAACATGAAATAGCACCATATCACCCCTTTAAAGGGATAGTTCACCCAAAAATGAATTTAGTCATCATTTACTCACCCTCTTGTCATTTCAAACTTGTATGACTTTCATTTGCAGAACACAGAATAAGATATTTTAAGAATGTTGCTAACCAAACGGCGATGGTACCCATTCACTTCTATTGGACACAAAACCAATGCCATGTCAATGGGTACCATCACTGTGTGAGTACCAACTTCTAAATATCTTCTTTTGTGTTTTGCAGAAGAAAGAAAGTCATACAGGTTTGAAATAACAAGTGGGTTAGTAAATAATGACTGAATTTTCTTTTTAAATGAACTGTCACTAATGTAGTTAATCGCAACATAATACAGGCAGAAATTTGTAGTTATCTTGGTTTGCTAATGGGTTTGGCAGAACGAATGTTTCATGCACGTGTTGTAAGCATGTGTCGGCTCCCCGCAGATCGTGCTGTCTGGGGTCTTGGAGCAGGTGGTCAACTGTAGAGATCCTCTAGCACAGGAATATCTCATGGAGTGCATCATACAGGTATAGAAATTGTATTTTACATGACTACAGAACTTTTCACATGTGTTTAATATTCACAGCGATTTCAAGGCATGGTTTATAATCATGGTTGTATTATGGTTAAGTTATAGTGGTGACTGACACATTTGTTTTTCTGCAGGTCTTTCCAGATGAGTTCCACCTGCAGACACTAAACCCGTTCCTTCGCTCGTGCGCCGAGTTGCACCAAAACGTCAACGTGAAGAACATCATCATTGCGCTGATTGACAGGTGGCTTGCCATTCCACTCATTTGCTGCTCAGCACTGACAGCTCTCTGTTGTGTACATCTATGGAGTCATATTTAATTTCCCTTTCACCCCTCAGATTGGCGTTGTTTGCTCACAGAGAAGATGGACCTGGAATTCCTGCTGAGATCAAGTTGTTTGACATTTTCTCACAGCAAGTGGCGACTGTCATACAGGTAAGGTTGTGATTGTAAAGAACTGCATGATAATAATAGAACTCGCTGTTGCAGTTTAGATAATATCTCATATATTAATGTTTCATCTTGGCATCTCCCATCAGTCGCGTCAGGACATGCCATCGGAGGACGTTGTTTCACTGCAAGTGTCTCTCATTAACCTGGCTATGAAATGCTATCCTGACCGAGTGGATTATGTGGATAAAGTGTTGGAGAGTACTGTGGAAATCTTCAACAAACTCAACCTGGAACAGTGAGTCTCAGCTGTACTGTTTTTCTTACATACATTTTCGTACAACAGATCAAAGAGCACATGGTCATATTACCACCCACACTTTTAGAAAGATTATTCGCTGTATGAATTCATTCCCAATTTTGGTTGACTAGTTGAGGTCATACCTATTAGACCTTCTAAAATAAGTATGCTGATTCTGAGCTAGATTTGCATTTCTTGGAGGAAGCAGAGCTTTCAGGGCAGCAACAGAATAATGTTAAATTTTTAGTTATGTTCAGTTTTTTTCTGTTAAAGCTACTGTAGAGGGTTAAAAAATCACTAAACCTAGAACAATTGCAGTTGCAGGAAATGTAAACCCTTGGCTTTGCTATGCATTCAGCATTACAGCAAAAACACTGTAATGTCTGATCATTAGTTTGAGTGGACAAATAAAACCCAATCAAGTCCCACCCTTGTGTTTAATTATCTAGTTGACCCTACTTTGACAACAAGCGCGTTCACCAAATGGTTCCTGTAATTGCTTATCAAAGCTGCACTCTTTACAATCTTCTTGAGATGTCTGGTGTGAATTGCTCTTACGAGGTCATGGCACAGCATCTCCGGGGGGTCGAGGTCAGGACTGTGATTGGGTCTCTTCAGAAGATGCTCCGCTACATTGATTGGACTCCAGGTTAGCTGACTCCAATTAGCTTTAGAAGAAGCCATTAGCCTGGAGATTCACATACTTTAGCACTGGAAATGTTTATATGGTGTGTTGTTCAATAATGACATTTAATTGGATAATTTGTGTTATTGAATCAGACTGGTTTTGGCTGCTATTGTGTCTGCTGTTGTCGGCAGTTGAAGATTAGATGTGTTAAATCCAAAGATTCACATACTCATGCTCATGCAAATTTAGATTAAGTAAATTCCTTGAAGTCTAATGCCTTATATTGTAGAGAAAGTTTGAATTGAGTTTACATTAAGCTTTGTGGGCTGCATTAAAGAGGACTCTTTGTTCTGTGGAACACAAATTAAGATATTTTAAGAAATGTCTCTGGTTTGGTGTTTATTATGCAATAGAAGTCAATGGGGGCCAGTGATGTTTGGTTATCAACATTCTTCAAAATATCTTTATTTTTTAGAAGAAAGAAAGTCATGCAGGTTTTTTAATGACAAGAGGTTAAGTAAATGATGAAAGGGTTTTCATTTTAGGTGAACTATCACTTTAATTGCAGAAATGTAATGTAGGATTAGAGGTTTAGGGAAAAACAGAATGCTTGTGGAATATTAATACAGTTCTGTCTTATATAAGCACTGTAATTATTAACGCTCCTATTTCTCACGATTGCAGCTCATCTTTTGATCAGAGAAGATAATAAAATTGTGCATAGGAAATAATTTAACATTATAAAGAGAACATTCCTTTTTTGTATTTGTTCTGTTTTTCATGTGTTGAAATAGCCTAAACAAATACAGAATGTTATTTTATACTGCGCTGACATCCAAAATCCTACAGTAATTTTGAGGGTGGATAGGAAGCCAGATAGGCATGATGACTCACTGTTTGCAATCTAAGTGAGTGACTGATCACATCACTGGTGAATTGTGTTAAGAGCTGATATTTGTTCTGCTGACTAACTGGCATGGCAGCTTACATACAGGTGTATGTTTTGGCATATCTGTTTGATTATAGTCATATTTATTTGCTTATTTCATTATACTGCCCTCAAATGTTTATCAATCAGAACATTCAAATCTTGATGTTTGTTCCTCTGTATTTCTCAATTCCTTAAACACAAAATTCAGTACTATTAGTTGAATAAGCTAACCATAATACAAAAAAGAAAAAGCTCAAAACTATAAACAGTATCCAGTCTTTCACACAAACTTCAAATAAACTATGTACTCATGTAGAAAGCACAAGAATTTAAAATGGCAAAGTTTAGACCCACACAATGCAGAAAAAAGAGTACAGGTAGGTTGAAGAGAAAGAGAGGGATGAAGGCCAATGAGAACATTTGTCTCTGATGAGAATGAGATCCTGGCCACTGTACTTGACCTTCTCCTTTTCTATTGAACATTGAACACCTCCAGGCAGCAGGAACATTAGCTTGAATATCTATCTGAAGTGAAAAAAGGATACAGTGATTCCCTTACTTTGCAGTATATTACTGTAAATTGATATAAAGTAGTCAGATTTAAAGGTGATGTGTGTAATATTAAGAAGGATCTATTGACAGAAATGCAATATATATGCATAACTATGTCTTCAGAGGTGAATAAAGACCTTACATAATGAACCGTTATGTTTTTATTACCTTAGAATGAGCATTGGTCCCCTTACATGGAAATCACCATGTTGTTTCCCGGCCTAACCGGACAAACCGCTTTAAAGAGCAGTGCAGTGAGCCGTTGGCTGCTTTCCGCAACCTCACAGCTAGATGACTCTAAATTTCACAAAGTGGATGTTGATTCAATCAATCAATCAGAAAGAGGTTTGTCAGTAACTGGATGGTAAAATCTGAATTAAATGAAAGATAAACTATAATTCCTACAGCGTTTTCTGTTTTTGTGGTTATAGCTTTGAGCAGTGTGTTAAAGGTTTTTGGAAATGGCTTGGCTTAGTTGAGCACAAGGACACCTGACATAGGTTATGCTTTCTTTTTAGTAAGATCTTTCAGAAATCTTGGTGTAGTTGTTATACAAAGACCAAGGTGCTTACCTATTGGACGAGTGGGCTAAAAGTCCTTTTTACAAATATTGTCAGTCGAAGCTGTTCCCTCACAATAGTAAGGTCTCTTATTACTACATCAGCGTACCTGCTTCTATTCATGACTCTTTGATTTCTTTGATGTTTTTTTATGCAGCATCGCCACCAGCAGCGCGGTATCTAAGGAGCTGACCAGGCTTCTGAAGATCCCTGTGGACACTTACAATAATATTCTCACCGTGCTGCAGCTCAAGCATTTCCCCCCGCTCTTCGAGTACTTCGATTATGAGTCGCGTAAAAGCATGAGCTGCTACGTGCTGGGCAACATCCTGGATTACAACACCACCATAGTGGCGCAAGATCAGGTTAATATCACATATGTTTCTTGTTATTGGGATATTTTTTTGCTGTTCGCACCAGTTTTCTCCTAGAGAATTTTCAGGGAAGGGAAGGGTCAGATGTGACTCACATGAGCGCCGAGGAGGAATATATTGATATTTCTGTATTAAAATAATGTTGGAGCTGCCTTGGCCTTTCTTAAGGAGTGTGCCAAAACAGCATCTTTTCACTCATCCACTCACTTTTTGAGCTGTTGAAGAGAGCACTGACTGCATAACAACACCGAAGAACCATTTAAAGTTCTTTAAATCTATTTGTTTCAGTGTGAGTGAAGCACTGTTGAAATTGCTTAAAGCGAACACTTGCATTACGAAGATCTGAATTCAAATGTAAATCCAAACAGTCTTTTAATGCTGTTCTGCACTTGGCATTTGTTGTATCCGTTTGCCTCCAGCTTTCCAGGCATCTCATCTGTGTCTCTTTGCAGGTTGATGCAATCCTGAACCTGGTCTCTACGCTGATCCAGGACCAGCCGGATCAACCTGCTGAGGACCCCGACCCGGAGGACTTCACCGAGGAACAGAGTCTAGTGGGCCGCTTCATTCATCTGATGCATTCAGACGACCCTGATCAGCAGTATCTGGTACCCGGTCTCTCCACCTACCTTGTCCTTTCATCAGATGACAGGGCAGAGCATTATTAGCCTCTGCCAAAAGAGCAGCTGTGGTCTATAAAAATGCGCTTATTTGGGGGGAAGCACAAGGCATTTCTTTGATCATTTCTATTGCACTGAATACTGAGGAGAAATAATCTCCTTGATGGAACGTCATAAACAAATTATTGACAATGTCGTGTTTATTTGACATCAGTAATTGACTTCATACGACCATAGCTGCTCTAATTGGCCTCCAGTGAAGGTTCATTCATTTGAAGTTCAATCAGTTGATGAGGTCATCACGCTGCTTAATGAATTATTCACATTTCTTCTCTTTCATTCGGCCTCCCACAGATCTTAAACACAGCCAGGAAACACTTCGGAGCCGGGGGGAACCAGAGAATTCGGCACACTCTGCCCCCGCTGGTGTTCGCTGCTTATCAACTGGCCTTCCGTTACAAAGAGAACTCGTCCTTGGTATGTTCCTGTCGCACCTTTTTTTTAAAGGCCTAGAGAGATGCTGTACTTTTTAGCGTCTACATGGCAGTAGAGGCAGCTTCGTAACTTAAAGGATGTGAAATGCTTGTAATGGGCAGCAATTTTGGTGATGATGTATAGAAAAGCTTTAATTGGGTATTAATATATATTTTCTTCTTTATGAAATAAGTAAATTTTAATTTTTAAAAAGTGTATTTAAAATTGAAGCCAAATTAAATTTAACGGCCTTTTTAGAAAACAAAAACATGAAACTCTACTTGTCACAGATTTATGGCTTTTTTGCACAGATTGCTAAATTTGCACAGATTAAAAAGACCATGGTAGGGGATTTAAAGCAACTTTTCTTTTTCATGGAAATATGGCTTTACCTCTTTTTATTCCTAATAAAATGCATCCACATTTAAATAGCAGTTATGATACAGATAATAGTGATTAAAACTGTCAATCTTACTCTTCTACAGGATGATAAATGGGAAAAGAAATGTCAGAAGATTTTCTCATTTGCCCATCAAACCATCAGCGCTCTGATCAAAGCAGAGCTGGCAGAGTTACCCTTGAGGCTTTTCCTCCAGGGGGCTCTGGCGGCCGGAGAGATCGGCTTTGAGAACCATGAAACCGTTGCCTACGAGTTCATGTCTCAGGTACAAAAGAATTTTGATTAAATGCCTGATAGGTCAGTATTGAGACGTGTGCACATGCTTTATTCTTCCCTCTCGTATTCATTACTACTCACAATGGTACGATAATAGCTTGAGAAGAGGACTAGAGAAAAATATTGCTTCGCAGTGAGTCATTTTCAGACGGATTTTGTGTGTGTGTGTGTGTGTGTGTGTGTGTGTGTGTGTGTGTGTGTGTGTGTGTGTGTGTGTGTGTGTGTGTCAAGGCGTTCTCGCTGTATGAGGATGAGATCAGCGACTCGAAGGCTCAGCTGGCCGCCATCACCTTGATCATTGGAACATTCGAGCGCACAAGGTGCTTCAGCGAAGAGAACCACGAGCCCCTGCGTACTCAGTGCGCGCTGGCCGCCTCCAAACTGCTGAAGAAACCCGACCAGTGCCGTGCTGTCAGCATTTGTGCCCACCTCTTTTGGTCTGGACGCAACACTGACAAAGGAGGAGAAGAGGTTGGTGTTGTCTGAATGGATTTCTTGAATTAAAGAGCCAATAAACTCAGATAAGCAAAACATTTCACTTCTAAAGCTGCGATTTTAAATTGTAAATATGTTTCAGTAAATAGTCTTGATCAGAGTAATGATGCCAATATCCTATGACGAAACCACATTCATGATTGAGCCAGCCACAAAAATATAAAATCTTATGAAAGAGATTCAAATTCTCCTTTTAGATGTGATGCAGTCATAATGTTTATATGTTATTTTCAAATGTCAATGTTTTTCAAGCGTTATCTCAGTATGGTTTAAGTTGTAGGCGTTTAAGGAATGAAACATGCTCTTTAAGGTATAATAAAAGCAGAGTTTGAGCCAGATCGGATATTTGGATAGTGTGAATTAGCTGCCATTTCTGAAGCATTTATAGAGAGATTTTTATTTTAAAGACTATAAGTGGGAAGATGTTCTTCTGAGTCATTTGAGAATTAAGGCTAAATTGCGCACAACTGTAACCGAATCAGACAATCATTTTAGTGAAATTCTATGATTCATAACTTCAACTGCATTTTGTGTAGGCTGTATGCTGTCTGTACTGAATGTGACGTCTGTATGTGAACGGCTGTGCATCTTAATCTCAGCTGCTTCTATCTGTCTACAGTTTTTACGTTTCTAGATCTGTTAAGCAGCAATCTTCAACATTCAACAAACTGTCTGACATGAGCAGATTATGATATATATATTCAATGGGGATTGATTCTTGCATTAAAACATAAATAGTGCATTAAAACTGATATTCTACTGTGCAGTCAAAGAGATACGATCTATCCCCTTTTAAATAGCGCTAAATGCTACCGACCTGATGTAGCGATTGTGCTTACTTTCTTTTCGTAAAGATCAATTGTGTTTTTGTGACTCATAAATGCGTGTGGAGAGATAGAAGCGTGCTGTTTCCCTTCTCTCAGCTCCACAGCATGTTCTAGGGAGGTATGTGTTGCCCCTAACAACGGAGCTTCCCAATCCAATTCTTAACCCTGTATGCTGAATCACTGTGCTTGCTTAAGTGGTTTTATCCAGAGAAAATGGCATTATTTGCATCGGTTTGCAGAAGTTACATGTGGAATCTCTCTGTGTTGACAGATCCGTGATGGGAGGAGAGTGATGGAATGCCTGAAGAAAGCTCTAAAGATCGCTAACCAGTGCATGGACCCTTCCTTGCAAGTTCAGCTCTTCATTGAGATCCTCAATAGATACATCTGCTTTTATGAGCGGGAGAATGATGCGGTAATGCTCTCTTTCTCCTCTTGATCTTTCATCACATTCGTTTTTCACTCAGTTTAGCTTGTTTTTCTGCACAGCCTCCCTGCCGATCTCTTATCTAGCACTCATTCACGCTCACACCCACACATTCCACATTTTTGTCTGGCACAAGCACCAGTAGATTAAACCTAACTCACACTCATCGAGGAGGAAGCATCTGTATCAAAGATCAATTTGGAAGGAGATTGAGAGAGGACTTGCCAGAGCACATCTAGGGCACAGGGCACAGTCGGGTGTAGCCAGGGCTAAGGACAAGCTTAGAACAAAACCTCTGAGGTCGCTTCTGACATTTGAGCTTCACCCAGGGAAAGAAATGCCTCTTTCAATGTAGAATTAAATGGCGTGTAAACAAAAAGAAATTCCTGCATTTTTAATATATTTACACGTTATCTAGCCATTTGCACTTCCATTGTGCCATTTCAGATTTGTTTTTATCAACATTTTTATTTAAGTTTAGTTCCCATATCAAGAACATAAATCAAAACTCCACTGAACTATATACAAACAGATGCCATAAAAGTTGGCCACAGATTTAGAGAAAAGAAAAATGTCAAATTATTAAATTTTAAATTGCTTTGTCTCATATTGGTGTTTACATAAATATGTGTTTGCTCTCTAGGTGACAGTTCAAGTACTGAATCAACTGATTCAGAAGATCCGTGAGGATCTCCCAAACCTGGAGGCCAGCGAGGAGACGGAGCAGATTAACAAACACTTCCACAATACACTGGAACACCTGCGTCTGCAGCGAGAGTCGCCCGAATCTGAGGGACCCGCATACGAGGGGCTGGTGCTGTAAGAGCCTCACGCATCAACATTTATATATGTGTACACACGCATAGAGAGATATAAGTATATGCCCACACGTGCACACCAGGGTATTCCAGCCAGGGGAAAAACAAAGCCAAGCCCACCTGCCTCTCTTCTCATTCCTCTCACTGCTCATGTTCTCTTTTTTTTTTTGCTCTCTTACTGTCTCCCTCTCGATCTTGTGCAGAGTTTCCTCATGAATTCTTTAAAAACACTGTTTGCGTTGCACTTACTTTGCGCTTCCTTCAGATTACCAAATCCCTCCCAATGCCATTCACTAAAGAAACAAGTGAAAATAAAAATAATTATTTAGCAAATGTTGCTACACCATTTCCCTGCCCCGCAGGCCAAACTGGAGTAAAAGCAGAGCTTTATCGAGCCATGCATTGTTATGGTCTTTGTTTTTAAGACCTACACTTGATTCTTTGTTTTTCAGCGTTGTTATTTTAAATGTCACGCTGAGTTGGAGATGTTTGTGTAGCTCATGAATAGCCTTGTTTCGCAGCCTATTTTTTCCTTAAATAACCTCTGTGGCAGATACATCGGTGGAGTGGGACAGTGTGTTGATACTAATAATACATGGAATGGGTGAACATGTGTATAGACTCTGTTAATGAATGCGTAGCTGTGGCTGTGAATCTAAACAATGTCAGAAGCCTTGTTATTTGAACACCTCTTGCATCTTGTCTCATTTTTTGGATTATGATTCTCCTCCCTTCATATATTGTATGTATAATCTAATTGTAAATCAGTTCCAACAAAGTATCATTGATTTCATTACATTTGCACAAATAAAAATGATATTAACCCCATGTGCCTGAAGAACTATTATTATTAATATTCGCATTAATAAAAAATACTATTATTGTTGTTAAGCATAACTTAAATCAAATTTTATTTTAATGTAAACATTTATGATGGGTAATTTATCATGATTTAATATATGCACTATTACGGGTATTTTTGTTGCTTAGTTCTTGTATGTCTCTTCAACAAAAAATCCCACTGCATAATAGACCCTGCTTAGTTCATTAGGGACCATTGTTAAGCCTTTGCTATAAGATCTGAAGTAATTCTTTGTAAAAGTTCATTACATTGATATGATTATAAAATGAGTCATGTTTCTCTTTATTTAGTCCTCTCTGCAGTTGCTAGGGGAACTACAGGCTTTGCCTGCAATCCATGTACATCTGCTATTTAGAATCAATATACAATTACAACGAACAGTGTGGTCTGGTCTATGATTTCATCTCATTTTTTCCTCGTAAGAGCAGTTTATTTTGACATGTGAATATAAAATCATTTACTTACTAAGGCAAACATTTCAACGTAAGCCACTTTTAGGCATTTGTACATAATACATGATGGCAAATCATTTACGAGTCCAGTGGCCTGCACAAAATTTGGAAGAAATATAACTCATCGTTTTAAACAAAAATTTGATGGTGAATAATAAAGCAATCTACTGACTACACTGTAAGCATATCACAATTTGTTCTATTGTTAAATACTGATCAAATGTTCATTACGGTCTTATACAAGCACAACTAGCCCTATTTGAAAAATGTTTTCATCCTTTTACATTCAGTATTTCTGGTCAATGTTCAGAGGTTGTATTTTCGTCTTGCTTGGACACAGCAATTTGCTGAAGGCTCTTTTGAAACTGCTGTGGCACAGGGGATACAAGACCGGGTTGATGGATGAATTTATCCACAGCAGCCAGAATGAGATCTCATAAAGGTAGTGCTGGACACACTGACCGTGACAAGCTGCCCGAATGATCATCAGAAGGGTGTAGGGTGCCCAACAGAGACCAAACACACAAACTATCACAGCTAGAGACTTAGCCACCTTTTTATCCCTAGATAAGCGAAAGCGACTGGCCAAACTTGCAACCATGTCAGGACGGTGTCTATGGGATCCGGCTGAATGATCAATGTAATGAAACTGCGCCTCGGTGGATGTCAGGATCCGGTCCCCGACTTGCAGAGGAGGCAGGTCTGCAATTGTGCTGTCTCTTCGTTTAGTCCGTCTGGTGTTGGCAAACTCAGCTGCGGACACCTTTGCGCCAGGCGCTAACCGGCAGCAACGAGACCTCGGGGGTAAGTCTTCGACCCCGCTTTCCTCAAGAGGTCTCACGAAAAACACTCGCTGTACGTCGCCAGCTGCGAGCGGCTTCATCTTAAAACTCCTAAGTCGAATGTAAGTAGGCTGTTCCTCCCGCACCGCGCATCTGTTGCGTATGTTTATGTAAATGCTGAGGTTAAAATAGGTGACGCTTATGAAAGGTGTGAAGAACTCAACGGTGGAGGCAGTTATCAAAAAATACCAGTTGAAGTAGAACTCGGCATAGCACTCTCCATCTGGCACTACGCTTTCTCCAGCGATGTGTTCCCAACTGATAATAGCTGGACCATAAAGAAGGAAAGCTGCCAGCCACACGCAGAG
Organism: Oreonectes daqikongensis; assembly: GCA_026939265.1. Taxonomy (NCBI): domain Eukaryota; kingdom Metazoa; phylum Chordata; class Actinopteri; order Cypriniformes; family Nemacheilidae; genus Oreonectes; species Oreonectes daqikongensis. The sequence continues at coordinate 2,204,512 of JAOTQM010000343.1, read as the reverse complement.
CATCTTCAAAACTGCTTCCCTGGTGATACCTTTTTGACAACGGTAACTCACCTGCAACAGAGATTTGAGTTTATATGCATTAGATATTACAATACTTACAACTAGATCCAATTTAAAAACATTTGCATCTTTTATTCCAGAAATAGAAGCAATGTGGTCACATATTTGTGCATCACTTTGTAAGATGCAATTACATGTCAACAAATTATAGTTATAATATATAATAGGTGTGTTTGTGTTATTGGTACACAAATTAAAGTCTGTGCCCATTGTGCCTGTATAAATAATTATCCACAATTGATCAGCTTCAGTGAAAAACTCAACTGAAAATGTTCACAGCATTTTAGATGTGAACCACACATCATTTTATTGATTTGATCTTACAGTAACCTGTCCTCTGATATCCCAATTGTGATGATCTGATGCCTATAATTATCATCATGTGGATTTGCTATATTTTCTCTATTATCTGTATTTCCACTAATATTCTAATTCAAAGGTCTCTGGGTTTTTTTTAGGTATTTTCCAGGCACAATATGTATTAATTTCCCTAAAAAAACAGTGGAATCCTGCCCAAAACACAATTGAAAATGGTTTTAATGGTATCTTAACTGGTCTACTGGTATGTGATGGGTTCTATTGGTGGGATGTTATCTGGCAGTGGGGAACCAATAGAACATCATTAAATTCCATTGGAATATTGTCCAAAACACTACAAAATCGAATTTAGTAATGGTTTTAATGGAAACGCTAATGGTTCATAATAGTATTTTAATGGTAACCGAATTTCTGTGATGGCTTCTATTGTTTTTCAGAACGGCTATCTGTGTAAAAATACAAATGATGGACCTGACATATAATTTCGAAGCTGTATAATGACTGTACCGTCTTCGGTGTCTGTGTCAGTGTTATAACAGCAAAGCACAGCACAGCACTTACCGCTTTGGTGACAGACTGAAACCTGTCAAAACTGATGAGCACGATGTTGAACACTGAAGCGGTGCAGAGCATATAATCCACCACCAGCCAGAGTTTACACAGCCCTCTGCCCAGCCTCCACTCGCCCGTCAGGACATAGGGAATATACACGGGGATGCAAAAACCTCCTGAAATGGATTAAAAACAAAAATACTTTTAAAACAAAATGCAAAATCTATTGCAAAAAAACTGCAAAAACATTCTAATTGATGTAGTGTTATAATGAAAACTGTGTTGGTTGTAATGGAAACTTAATGGTCTCTGTGGGTCTCTACTGGTAATGTGTTTGGTTCTAGTATCTGACCTTTAAATCCCACTGAAATAAACCCAAAACACACTACAGAATGGAATTTTGTAAAGGGTTTAATGGAAATAAAACTGATGGTTCATAATGGTGTCTGTAATAGAATGCATAAGAATTTGTATTGTTTTTTAGAACAGTTAGCCTTTTAGAAATGCTAAAAAAAACTGTAATCTGTATTACTCACCGACAAGAAAGTCCGCTATGGCCAAATTTAAAAAGAAAAAGTTGCCTTGCGTGCGTAAACTTTTCTCCACCACGAAAGCTAAAATGACAAGCGCGTTCCCGAGAACCGTGGCAAATACCAGCAGTGTCATGAGCACAGTCAAAAATATAGACATGGACGGAGAAAACTGGCCATACTGTGCGCGCCGGTTGTCAAACGTGTCCATGTCACTGAGAGTCGTCCTGTTTTCTCTCTCCATCACTGTCCAGTTAGACGACTGTGGATTTCCTGACTTCCACAGTAATGAAACGGCCGTGGGTATCCCCGGAGAATGTGCCACAGACAGTAAAGAGGACTGCATGGTGTTGCTGCTGCTTTTCTTCGTCAACAAACAGTTATGCATGATAGTCGAGAATGCGTAAAAGCCGCCGCGCCATTTGCGCGCCTGATTGTGACTGCGTTCCTCATTCACAATTCAGCAGCGAGCGAGCGCGCAACCGGTCGCAGGGTTTTATACAGACAGGGACGCGCGCGTTCATTGGCTGATTATTTAGCACTTCAGTGAGTCTGTGGCGAGAAGTGCACATCTTAAAACTGCTACACGTTAAGCTTTCGTTGTTCAGCATCTGATTCCTGCACCACTCACGTGATTTAACCCAATGTTGTCACAAAATTAGATCGAAAACAAGGGCTGGGGTTTAAAATTGAGTATTGGATGTTATGGCAGATAACCTCTGGAAATCATAAGCGTGACGCGTGTTTCACACACCGGAGGTATTACTCATAAGAAAAAGGTAAAACAAATATGCTACCTATTTTTGAATCACTGAGACATCATTACAATCTGACAGATTATCAGACCAGTTTTTACCTTGCCATCACAATGCAGCCTTTAAAGGGGTTGAAAACAGGTTGGGACAAAGTTTATTTCGTCACTAAAACTAAAATGTGATGTTTGATAGGCCGTGTTTTGTCATAATTAAAAACTCTGTCACAACTAAACTGCATGGAATTAAAATGAATACTCAGAAAGGTTAAATGAATTCACAGAACTTTAAATGTCACATCTTTTGAGAATACACTAAAGAGACGTGAAAGCTAATGAACCACTGCATGTAAAATATACAGCTGCTCCTGAAGACAAATCAAAGTTTGTATTGTTTTCTGTATAGGCTTAATTCCCCATTTTACCTTCTTTTATGTCTGATTTTTACATAACTGACACTGTTGGACATAGCTTTAGGTGTAATGTCAGCAATTAGTTTTGTCTGTGAATAAATGCTTCAAAGCTGTACTGTAATTATTCAGTCTGAGACCTCTTGACCTTTATTTTACACCCCCCTGTAAAATTATGCTACAGGTCAGATGCCGAATAATATAGGCAATGACAGAAGTAAATGTGTATGTGATGAAAGGGTAGACTAGAACTGCAGAAATGAAGAGTGTCTGTGAAGAGTGTGCTTTTGTCATTGGTTTTCTATTTGCAGAGCTGGGACATCATGATGGTCTCCTTTGTGAAGCTTTAATCTCTTATCATATGCCTCACAATGCAAAAGCATTTTCTGCAGGACATCCCTTCTGGATTTTCTGTGAAGGAGTAATGAAGCACTGTGTGAGAGGTAGAGGACTGAAAGAGATCTATCCAAAAAGCATTTTTGTGCTCATGGACCAATCAAAACAGAAACTGAAATGATCATGTACAACAGTATATCAGACATAAAAAAGGCATATTTTAGCTCCAAATCTAAATGAACAGTTACATTTTAAAGAACGTCTTGGATGTATTTTAACCTGAATGAGAACTGAGCTTCAAAATGATCATAAAAGTGACAAAAACTGGTCTATACAACACTATATTCATTTGAATAAGTCTGACACAATGATGTAAGCGCAGCGGTTAAAAGAGAGAAACCATCAGTGAATAAAACCTTAAATGTACGCCTGTTCCTCAAACTTGACAGCCCCAGTCCATGTTCAGTCACTTTCATCTTTTATGTTCCACATGATAAAGTAAGTCATATGGAACAACATGATGGTAAGTTAATAAAAGCAGATTTTTCATTTATGAGTAAACTTTATGTTTAAGGTCTCTAAACAATTCTATTGCATACTTCCGAATGAATACAGACAATAACAAAATGCTTACAAAATCATGGTGCTTGTGAATGTGTTAAGCCAAACAGATGTGTTCTCTCCGCACCCATTCTCTCTCTCTCTCTCTCTCTCTCTCTCTCTCTCTCTCTCTCTCTCTCTCTCTCTCTCTCTCTCTCTCTCTCTCTCTCTCTCTCTCTCTCTCTCTCTCTCTCTCTCTCTCTCTCTCTCTCTCTCTCTCTCTCTCTCGACTCACCTCAATTCACAAACACTCACTAATTCATGGTAATTACAAGAAGTGGGGGCCATAGGCATATGAGATGAATGACGGCGGGTTTAGAATCAGCACATAATTATAGGCTCAAGTTTTTGGTCTTCCTGCTCATCAGTTTTTGGCTTTCACATGTTTCCTCACAGGAACCATGCATGCTCACAAAAACCATGGGTTTGTTTTTATGTAAAGATTTTAATAAATTAATTGTGTAAGAATTCCCAAAACTATATTACTATATTATTATTAAAATAAAAAATACAAATATTAATTACAATTTTGTATTGACTGGTTACATTCAGATTTTTCAATTGGCACAATTACAAATGATTATTAGTGGCAACAGACTGTTCCTTAAATTTACTAAACTTTGAGCTAACTGAACAATTCTGATGTAACTATTGACTAGACTATTTTGAGTTGAGGTCTGAAATTGTTTACAGTGTAAACTGTGTGTTTCAAAATTCAGAATTTGATGTTTAGGTGATTCACTTTGCCTTAAAGGGACAGTTCATTCAAAAATATAGAATTCTCTCTTCATTTACTCACCCAAATCTGTATACATTTTTTTGTTCTGATGAACAGCGAGAAAGATATTTGGAAGAATGCTAACCAAATGTTCTTGGCCACCATTGACTACAATAATAGGAAAATTATAGTCAAAAGTGCCCCATAACTGTTTGCTTTTTTACGTTCTTCAAAATAACTTTTTTGTGTTGAACAGAACTAAGAAATGTATAAAACAAATTTTTCTACTATGGTAGAAAGCATACAGATTTATACAGATTTGGGAGTGAGTCAATGAAGACAGAATTTTCATTTTGTTCCCTTAAGTTGTTTATGTTTATTTGAGCTCTGAATTCTGCATCTTTACTATTCTCAACAAACCTACCAATAGCAGAACCACCTAAGAAAACTTGCAAATGTAAAATGACTTTGCTGTCTGCAGTAGTAGTAGCCTGTGGAGCCCGGCAACTTTTCCAGCATCCAGCGGAAAAAAGAAACTGCTAATCATGTGGGATTAGACCTTTCATAGCCTGCAGATAACTACTTCATCCACACCAGCTCGGTATGGTCAGTACACTCAGTCTTGCCTGGGAGATGTCAGCGGTGCTTACAGGGAAAATGGTGGAGACTGTCATATATGTGGGCTGAAGGAGCAAGTTGCTATTATAGGGTTGTGGGGAGATGGAGGTGTAGGGTTATTACAGCTGTGAGGATGGCGAATGGTTGAGGAGAATAAATTGTGAATCTACTGTTAGTTGTATTGCATCTCTAGGTTACCTTTCAGTCAAACTTCAGCCTTTTTTTTGCAGCTCTTACTTCTGTAGGAGTTGTACAAGCTTTGCCCATCATTTCCAAAGGCTTTACCAGTTGTTTGTTGATGTTAGGCGCTTATGAATAGGCATAAGGTCAACATGAAAGGAAGAGTGCTTGTGTTTCAGTGCCCTTCAGATGCTTTGAATGATCCTTCAGCTCATGCAACAGGTGCTTTTGTGGCCCAATTAAAGGACAAGACAAGTGACCCTTGAGTCATTCATTACTGAATAATGTACGATGGGTCTCATCAGATAAAAGTCTAGAGACAGTTGAAGCCATCAAGCCATACTGATCTAAATAATCTCCTGGTCACATTTTTTATGAATGTTAGCTCACGCTTTAAGTCACAGTGTTTGTAGACGGTTTCCGGTGTTTGTTGTTCCGTCTGGCTAGTAGCTAATAATGTAACTATTTATATTTTATTTCATTTATTTATTTTGCTTGTTATCAGAAATAATCTACAGGGACTCTTTCTTTGTGGACGTCGATATTAAAGAGTAATTGCATATTACATGCCTGCTGATACTAATAAGCCACCTAATATGTAACTATTTTGACTAGCTAATTATAATTAGATTTTTATTATTATTATTATTGTTGTTGATATCTCCTTTTCACATTTTACATTTACATTTACATTTACATTTATGCATTTGGCAGACGCTTTTATCCAAAGCGACTTACATTACATTGTACTATACATTTGTACATTTTGTATAGCAAGCAAGTGGAGGTTAGGTGCCTTGCTCAAGAGCACCTCAGCCGATACCCACCAGCCCTGAGAATCGAACCAGCAACCTTCTGGTCATGAGTCCAACTCTCTAACCACTGGGCCACGACTGCCCACTGGGGCAATTTTATCCACACTTATTCCAATGTGAGTGCTCAGCAGTCAGTTCTTTAAAATCATACTGGCTGTTTTTATAGATGGATGGATGGAAGGAAACACAACCTATATGTGTGAGCTTTTAAAGACCTGTTAAAATGTCATAGCTGAGTTAAAATCATGTTCATGAAGATGCCTGACTGATGTTTCATTTGCCTGTTCTCGCTCATGACTTTCCCATCACTGCCATCTCTTGGTTGTTTATAGAGGTGACAGTACAGGCATGGGGCAAAGTTGCGCACGTAGTACAAATTGTCAAAAATAATTAATCTAGTGTAATTTAATGTTGTTGTTGTTTTTTACATCGATAGGCTAGTGTCTTCTCTTGGAAAATACATCCTGATACCTATTGCGACACCTAGCGTTTCAAAACATGATTGGTAGTTTATTAAAAGGAGGCAAAACTACTGGGAATATAAAAGCGGGTAGCCTATGTGTAAAATGTAAGAATTGGTTGCTTTAGTTAAAAAGCACTGATAAATGTCATAGTCTTAAACCTAAAGGAACATTTTACCCTAAAATAATTTTTGGTTTTCAAACCCTGTTTTTTTTCTATACAGCGGCAGCTGACTGTAAACATGTCTGTAAAGGGTTCAAAATAAATAAAAGCATTAACATACAAATGTCTTGTGCACTATTTTCCAATTTTCTTTGGAGAAAGGACATGTCTATATAGTCTTTGCATCTAAAGCTGTGACTGAGGAGGACAAATGAAGATGTGCCAGATGTGTTGTGGATGTTTCACGTTAAGTGTGATATTTTTAATTAGTGGGATAAATACGGTACGGGGCATCTGAAACACCACCTGTCCTTTTCCTATTAAAATAATCCAAATAGGCTACTTCTCTTCTTTTCTCACAGTTTGTAACCATAGCACTTATAAATGTGTGATAGAATTACCAGCCTGTGCAAAGTTATATTGAACTAGTTGTTTTATCTTCCACTGCATGAAAAAAGCTGTATCCGGACAAATATGGGCATGGGAAATGCAGCTAAACTTTAAGTATACAAGATGTTTAAGGCAGAGTGCTTGGAAAGGTAGCACGCAAAAATTTCGTGATACAACCAGATATCTCATGTATGTGGATGTATACAGGAATCAGTGGAAGTTCCTGGGAATGGCTGTGAGGTGTGAATGCCTTTTGTATGTTAATACCTACCTAGCAGATAGAGGTGCTGTCTTTGTTATCATAGCCAGGTGGGAGGGATTAGCCATGGTGTGCCTTGGAGAGGACAGCACATAAAACTGTATAAAACACCCTGTCTGTACAACATGTGTTTACTAAATATGTTTATTATTAACAGAATTTAGATTTTTTTATAACTGAAATTCAATAGACATGATTACCTTTATTAATGTGTGAAAATTACTTTTTGTTATGTTTCTGACTCTTCATGGATCATAGAAGTCAAGAGGAATGCAACAAACATTTCAGACTATAACATTTATTGTAAAGGTTTACATTTACAGATAATGACAAAAAAAGAATGAAATTGTTCAATAACAATGTGACCAACAAACTTTTGTAATTACATTAGCCTAAATCTCAACCACTGTGCACAGTGGAATAATGACCGAGACCTTCTCTTTAGTGTGACTTAACTGCACAGTTGAAGTACTAAGTACACATCCGCCTACAATGCGCTCGACAGGGAGAAATGCTGCAGCAGCATCAGTATGTGTGCCCTGCAAACTCCATACTTCTACAGGACTTCCAAAGAAATGTCTGTCTGGATGACGATGCAACCATGTTACCTTTGCAACAATATGCTGAAAAGTACATGCCTTAGATTTTAAAGTAACTATCAGAAACCTTTTAATAATTCCAGGACGGACATCTGCATTTGGATCTAGGACTGGTTCCTCAAAACTGGAATTACCAGGACACCATTTAGCCAAAACACAAGCAGACCTTTCAGTTCTGCAACTATTAACTGACAGAGTTACTCCTAGATTCTTAACTTTAGAGCAAGTCTTTGCCAAACGAGCTACCTGTAAGACACAGCTGTCAGGATATATTTTATTTTACATGAATAATAGATGTTCTCTGTCAGATTCATCTAGAACAACATCCTGAAATTGGGGGAAGTGGCTCAATACTGGTTACATCCTCTAAAAGAATCGTTTCAGATGAGATCTGTGAAAAACATCATGTCAGTGGCTCCATAAAGAGACAAAGTATTACATTTCCTGCTTGCTAGGATGTTGATAAATTCAGTACCATATTCACAAGGCAATGGCATATAAAGATGTTGGTTCTGTTGAAAATTTCTCATGATTTGAACTTCAATGTTTCGGCGGTTATTATGATGCTGCCCTAACATTCCATTAAATCTTTCAAAAGAGAAGCACCAGAATGAATAGACAGGTCCATAATCTAAAATGCAGTCTTTCAAATGTAAATGCAGATGCATGTTGGGTGTGCAGTTTAGTGGCCCATACAGTCTAACAAACTTGAATAAAAATGTCTGCAGATACCTGTCAGCTACTTCCAGTCTATCTGTGGAGATAACTCTTGAGCATATGATAATGCATGCTTGTACAAAGTCAGACCACATATCATAAAAAAGAGAAAATATAGTAGTCCTATTTTTCCACTGATAAGCAGTAAATCCACTAAACCCAAAGGCAATTTTACGAGGAATCCTTCACACATCATGAGGCACCTTTAAAGAGTCTATTCTTCTTTGTATTTCATCAAGCTTATTAGTGCTTAAAACACCAAGCTCAGTCCATAACCTGAATATGTGATTGGCTGTTTAGAGAAGTAAATTATGCATTGGGTCAATGACAACAAACCTTATGGCATCATAATACTTGAGATGAAAAAGTTCAGACCACCTGGCCCCATATTGAGCTTCCAGTCTTTTTTGGGCTGCCTTTGTAGTTGCCTTCTCAGTCATTTTTGCATACCGCTTGTGCTCTTCTGAAGTGCGTGGGATGAACTGTCAAAGCCAGAAGAGTCTGTTTTCTCCCCAAAGGATGTCTTCTTGAATGTTTTCAGGCATTTGTTACATCCTATACAGCACAAATACAACAATGAATGGATGATGTCTCTTAAAAAAAGATGTACTTTTAAGTTTAAACAACAAATATAATGACACAATAGTAGAAATCTAACATCTTAAAGCTCCATGGCCCACAAATCCACCACACTTGCGTGAAGCTAAATACTAAGTTTTTTTTACATTGTTGTGGTAATAGTATATATTCTTATCTTTTTCTTTTTAGAAATAATCATAATTACTTTGAATTATATGTTTGTTTTGTTACTTTTTGCTTTTGGCAGTCTAAACAAACAGACATATTTACAGTTGATGATGCTTATAGTTTGTCAACATTTAAGTCAAATGCATTGCCTATTGTCTAGTGTCCAAGAAGTTTAGTTTTGTTAGCAAATCTAGTAACTGTCATCCAGATGTTCCACCCATGTCCACACAAGAGAATTTCTTCCAACAAAGTATCCATTTCAAGTGTGACAACTATCAGATTTCTGATGAATGTGATAGAAAGTTTGCAGGTCAGATTATTACAGCTGCTGCAAGAGGAAAGTTGAGGTTTAGGCACTATGAGGAGAGGGAAAGTAACCGGTTTTATCCAGAGGTCAGCATCTCAATGATCTTTCCGTCCGTGCTAAGAGATTTTGGTCGTATTTTAATTTCGAGTGAGGTGAATATAGTTAGGAAAATAAATGGAAAAATCATTGAATGTGATAGTTGGGCTGGAAGTGTTAACGTCATGATCCGGGCTCACAAATGTAACCCGACACTAATGGGGGATGGTGTTTGTGTGTGTGTACAGCACGAGAGAGTGAGCGCTTTTTATTTATCCAGCAGCTCTTTGTGAACTTAAGTTTACTCCCCTGAGCACATCCACGCTTGTAACCAGACAAAAGGGCCTGTCGTGCTGTTATTTTTCCTCCACGAGGAATATGTGGACGAGATCAGAGCGCTCTGGGACGCGAAGAGGCTTGTGTTTGGAGCGAGATGTATCCGCATCTGTCTCACACTTGATCTTGTGAAACGATAGAAGTGTTTAGGAGCTGCTTACTTATGTTAACACACAGTGGACATCATCCTCACACGGACATCGGCATGTGCTGAGTTACAGTGAGCGGATTTATGAAGAGAGAAATAACGGACTGTTACTGTAACGTTAGGCCTCTGCGCTAAACTCGCCTCACTGGCCGATATCGCTCATCCGGTAGGAGAAATGGGTCTGATTTTCGCCAAATTATGGAGTTTCTTTTGTAATCAAGGTAGGATGTGTTGTCCTGGCTGTGTTGGAGTGAGTGTTTTTGAATGTCCGGCTTTGGCTGATATCCAGAGAGCTAATGGTAATGCTAGTGTGCGTGTTTCCAATCCTCTGCCGCGTGAACTCATTTTGAAGCCATCGCTACCACAAACAATAACGTTACACTTTACATTTGGTTTCTAACACCCCTTTCTGACCAGACAGCTTTTTACGGCCCAGTTTTTAAATAAACGAGAGGAGAGTAACGTTACGTTATCTTTACGCGGTAGCTCAAGCACGGGAGATGATCTATGGGTGAGGGAATAGATGAACACAGAGGCTGGGATGTTTAAGAATGTTTAAGAATGACTAAAAAGTATTTGTTCCTTGTTAAAGTCACCATGTGGGTAGTTACACTGTGTGACACACAGACATAAAAGATTGTTGAGCAAACCTCTCTCATGGTGATTGTATTTGATGGTGATGTCGTGATGTTTTGATATTTACCTTAGTACTGAATTCTTTCACATTTACCATGATTTTTATGTTGTGCATTTTTGATTGAGATGGTATGTCACAAAAACCTGAAACGAGCAATAATACCATATATTCCGTTTTTTTCACTTAATTCTTTTTTTTCTATTTTCTGAAAACCTTTGAAACAATGCAAAATTATCAAATGCACAATAAATACTTTTGACATTTTAAGTTCCACGTATCGCTGCTGTCCTTCTGAAACCTGTATTTCCATTTTTCTTTGTGATTTTTATATATTGCTCTATATCATTATTATTAGTCCCCCTAATATTTCTGTGGGTTTTGCAAATATCTAACCAATAAAAGGTATAAAAAGTGCTTGTCGACTTGGACAACACAAATTTAATTGTTTTAAAAGTTGTGTTTTTTCTATACCTTGATAAACTGAAGTTGGAGGTTTCTGAAGGACATCAATGATATATGTATGTCTTCCCTATTGTTGTGACAGATGTGTCTCTTGCAGTAAGTCCAGAGGGACCAGGGTTTAGATGTCAGCCTTAACTTGACAATAAAAGGAACTGAATTGAATTGAAAATTGCTTTTGTGGCGAGAAACAGACGCTACGACCACCTGGCAAACAAAAGTGTTGTGAGGAAACCACTTTCCTGTCCCATTTGTTTGCCTGTCTCGGTGGTCAGTAACGCCTGAACAGAGAGGTCCAGTCTTCACACAGTTATGGACATTTGCCTGGAAGTTTTGAACCGCCATCTCTCGGTCTGTTCTCGACTGCGTTTTGAAGTTTTGTTTCTGACTTCATTACAACCCGAGTGCACATTTTTTTTATTTATAAGGAAAGTTTGACATTGACAGTGTTCTAAGACCTGAAAGGAATTTCCTGTCTAATTGAACATTTTTACATTTTTGAACAGTCCCGTGACAAAACATTTTTAACTAAATCCAGATTGCAGTAATGTTGGACAGATGTTCTTTTAACACTGGGCTTGAGGTTGTTGATATTGCGTGCCATTTAACTCTTTTGCGGACAAAAATAAACAGCTTCAGGATTGTACAGTTGACATGAAACCTCATCAGTTCATTTGCATGAAAGGATTTGTATTGTTGTTGAAGTATAATTTTCTTGGATAAGATCATTCCAGATGCATTGGCCAGTCCTCTGGGCTAGATGTCAGTACTGGCTTTCAGGGGAAAGAAGGATAGCTCTTTGGCATATCTATACAAACCTAGAAGGATTCCTTTCTTGGATTTGTAATCTCATTCCCTTCCCTAATTCCCTGGATTACTGGCATAAAGAGAACCAGTTAAATTACATGACTATCTGTAAAACAAACATTCGAGAAATCATTCAGAAAAATGGCGCATCTTTACCAGAAGTCATCTTGAATAACGGCTTGAATATACTGCTAAAGAGTACATAGCTTGTGATTTTTAAGGGCCTACTTTGGTTTATGGAGTGTCTGACAACAGGTTTATGAACATACATGGTGTAAAAACACTTTTATCTCGTAATAATAAGCAGTTTTTATTACCTTATTTCTTGACTGACTCTCAGATGATTCGTTCTGCGATTCATCGATCTAATCCCCGCCTTTCCGCTAGCCTAATCTGATGTGATTGGTCAGATGGTCTAGTCTGCTGGGATTGGTTTAGCGCGTGTGTTTTCACGGGCAGGCGGGGACTATTTCTAGTGACGTAGATACACGGAGGTTAGAGAATCGGACTAGGTCTCGACTCGTTCATGTTATTCAGAGTCGACTCCCTTTTTTCCAAGCTAATAACTTTGTTTTTCGTTCACCTTTTGATTTACAACTTGGACAGACTGCTTACTTTCAAACACGACAACATTACACACTGCATGAAATGTCATTTTGATGATCTTGTGAAATATACTCTTTAAACATTATTTGTGTCCACTTATTTATTTTGATACATTTGCTAAAGCTTTGAGAAGTAACACTAGTAGTATTCAGTAAGATCTAGGCTAAATTTGTCCTTGGGTTGGTTATTGCCATCATAATGTCTAAAATTGTGGGTGTAGCCTTGCGAAAGGTGTCTCTTTATGTAATAAATTGGACTCATGTATAAAGAAGACTTGTGTGTTGTATTGACTTGTGTGTGTGTATAGAGTAACTAGTTCTCGCCATGAATATAGCCGAGATGCTGGAATGGCGTTAAGAATACAATAAATAAATAAATAAATGTAATAAATTGGCTTTGTTTCTGGATGCAGACAGAAGCCAAACAGGGGTCTGTACTGGGGAAGTAATAGTTGTGCAGTATTCTGTGTCTTTGTGTCACTGTCAGATATATCATGAGCTATGCAAGCCAGCTTCCTTCCTGCAGCCTGTATCTGAGATCAAAGGTGGAAAAAACACTTTTATACATTGCGCTGCAATGAAGGCTGGATCAGCGGTTCAACTAATCATACTATCTCTTCTGTTATGCAAGAGTATCTCTTATGTGGCAAAATTCAAGATCAATAGTGGACCCATAATCACATCATTAAAGGCAAAAAATAAAATAGTCTTTATGTGTTGAGTATGAATCAGAGTGAAGTATTATAAAATGTTATCTGTGTTAGTTACATATTTATGTTTGTGTATTTCATTTAGTTAAATGGATTCATGTTAATGGTTTAGTTAAGTGTTGTTGTTGTTGTTCTTACAATCAGTAATACAATCGTTCAAATTTCTTGTTTTTGTAGAACACAAGGTGATTATTGTGGGACTAGACAATGCTGGGAAGACCACTATACTTTATCAATTGTGAGTAATAACTTTTGTTACAGTTCATTCGCATTCTTTTAATATAAAATGACAGTTTTACAAGATCAGAACCTGTGGTTTTGTTTTGCAGTTTAATGAATGAGGTGGTGCACACGTCTCCCACAATAGGCAGTAATGTAGAAGAAATCGTGGTTAAGAAAACACACTTCTTGATGTGGGATATTGGTGGACAGGAAAGTCTCCGCTCTTCATGGAACACCTACTACTCCAACACAGAGGTAATGTGCTTCAAAAAATATACTACGCTACAAAATTATTATACTTTTATTTTTATTGCAGTTTCTTGACATTTAAATCTCTGGAATCTAAGGGTGCAAAAAAATCTAAATATTGACAAAATTGCCTAGTGTAGTTTTTAATCCGAGGCGCTGTAGCAGGCCATCCACTCACAAAAAGTCTTTATATAGAAATTTACGAAATGTCTTAATGGAAAAATGATCTTTACTTAATATCCTAATGATTTGCATTATATAAAAATGTATCATTTTGACCCATACAATATATTTTTGGCTATTACTACAAATGTTCCCCTGCTACTTACGACTGGTTTTGTAATCCAGGGTCACATATGTAGGCAGAAGTTTTATAACATAATGTAAAGACATGTTTTAAATAGTTTTAGTTTTGATGCAATAATAACCATGCTACTATGTTTAAGGCTGAAGCATGAAGCAGTTCAACATAGTGACCATATCAACATAGTGATAGGGAATGATTTCCCTTTTTTATGTCTGACAAAAAAAAACATTTGTGATTTGAGATGCTTTCAGTTGACAGAAACTATAATGATGATTTTACCTCATGTGTTGGCCACTGTCTATAACAGTAGATAGAGAATGACCTTTCTTACAAAGTCCTCTATATGTAGATTATTTTAGTAACTAGCAATTCATGCATGGGTAATAGTAACTGTAGATACTGTAGCCTGGTGAGGAACAGCTGTGTGTTCACTCTGCTGTGAACAATGCTTTAGAAAACAGTTGTGCACATGGGTAATTCCGCTGGACCTTAGCAGCTGGTGTCTGATTCACAGTTCAAAGTTCAGGGTTACACAAAGAGGCCCAGTTGAATGGCAGTACCCATGCCTTTCATTCAGAAAGTGTGCGTATGAGATTTGTGATGGGGCCCTGCTGTCGTGCTCCATTCAGAAGCGAAGCGATGTGCTCAGCACGCGTCCTTTTAGAAACTATAGATACACGATTTCTGCCAAGGACATCACATAATAAACGGCTCAGTGGCCTTTCCAAACAGAAACCATCTCTGAATGCAAGTGCAGTAGTATGCTGTCTGACATCTGCTAATGTTTTGTGTCCCTATAGTTCATCATACTGGTTGTAGACAGTACTGACAGAGAAAGACTAGCCATTTCGAAAGAAGAGCTTTACAGAATGCTCGCTCATGAGGTAAACCTTTAACCTTTGTTTACACCAAACCCACACTGTGTGAGAAACTATGAAGCATAAATAAAAAAAGTCTCAAAAAATCTCTCAAGAACATGTTTTCTCTCAGGACCTGCGTAAAGCTGCCGTGTTAATCTTTGCTAATAAGCAAGACATGAAGGGATGTATGTCTGCAGCAGAGATTTCCAAATACCTGACCCTCAGCTCCATCAAAGATCATCCCTGGCACATTCAGTCCTGCTGTGCACTTACTGGAGAAGGGTAAGACTCAGTCTTCTGTTTATGCATTTACATTTACCGATTAAGCTACAGAACGCTTATACATGTAATACAGAAATAAAGAATTCTTGAATTAACAGTACTGTAGTAATGCTTAAAATTAAGGTGAGATGAGGATTTCAGTGACTTCTGTAGCCTAATAAAAGCATGAGATAACATGACTAGTCACATTCTAGTTTTATTTCTTTAAGACGTAGCGTTGCGGTCAAAAGGTTACGTACACCCTGCAGAATCTGAAATTTGTTGCAAATTTAAGAAAACAGAGGAATTTTGAGCAAATAAAGGTTTGTTTTATTAGTACCGCCCTGAACGAGTTATTTCACATACCAGGTGTTTACATATAGTCAACATTACAGAATAATAACTACATTTACAAAAATAAGCCCGTTCAAAAGTTTACCCACTGCACACCTGATTCTTACTACTGTACAATGTTTTGTTTTGTGATAGTTTGTGATAGTAGTCTGTCGCGCCGCATCCAATGTGGACAAAATGTAAAATTATGATGGGTTCTAATGCGTTCTTTTGTCGCATCGCATCCTGCAGCGTAGACACTGTGTTAGCTATTAAACTGTCCACTGGTCTCCAGAAACATCCTCCAGATCTGTGTTTCATTTGACCCTTGTTCACCAGTGACTGTATGATATTAAGATTTCATCTTTTTACACCGAGGACAATTGACAGACTCATACACAACTATACAAACATTCTCTAGTGCTCAAGAAGCAACACAATACATTTAAAGTCATATGGGTGTAAACCTCTAAAAATGATTATTGATACAATTATCAGTTTCAGGTGTAGAAGGGAAAATTAATGTAAATTCTGCAGGTTGTATGTAAACTTTGTATCGCAAATGTGTGTAATATAAATAAATTATTTAGAATCACTACAACATATGTGATAATACTGAGTGCACATGTTAATCATGTATTAGTAACATATATAATAATGTAATGGAAACAATGTTTGGGACAACAAACACTCATTTGTTTTTGTGCCGTTTCAGGCTGTGTCAGGGTTTAGAATGGATGACCTCAAGGGCTGGACTCAGATAGCCACCAGTTCTGCTTGCTGGACTGATTGACGATCCCCAACATCATCGGTGACATCACAGACTCATCCCATTGGATGCTTATGTTTTTCTTTTAAAACTCTTGATCAGAATTGACGCTTTGTGGCTGGACTCTCTGGACACCTACCTCAGCTGGGATTTAGAATCTGTTTTGATGAACGTTTTGATCAATACTATGTCAGGAACAACTGGATTTCGTAATGGAGAATGAGAGAAGACATTCAAAGTATTTCTGCTTGATGATAAAGACACTGCGGGGCTGGTGTGTGAGTGCGAAGATGAATTCTTGGAGGGAGATGGAAATTCACTGGATGGTTATATTAAGTTAGTCATGTTGTATGTTATCCTTAAACTGTCTGGGGCAGAAATGATTTAAATGGGTATGTTCTCTAAACGGTTACTTCTTTTTCAGATGAGGAGGACGCGGGTCAATTGTATATTTTTGCTTAACTTTTTTGGGTATCAGGTATGCGAGTTGTCACTGGTACCCAACACCACTACATATCATGAAAACATTAATGCATATCAAATCACAGAGTACATATTACCTCAGTCATTCGGTACACTAGCGGGTGCTGTTGCTGTTTGGAACATGGCCATTGCAGTTTAAAAGGTCATTTATGTGAGATGCAATTTAAAGGATGCCTGTCATGGTTAGATGTAGGTAAAAGTGTTCATTGCTGTAACATAAGGCAGTGTGGCTATTTGTTTTAATAAAATGGCACATGCTAGAATGTAGCAGATGGAGGGCGTATTACAAAGTCTGTTACGAAAGCGTTTGCTATGAACGTCTGACCAACACTGTTACTTTCTGCTGAATAAGATGGAGCCCATTACTGCAGATGAAGCATGTGTTTGTACATTTTAAATAACCATTTTCTTTGCTGGAGGCTGGTTATATTATTAAGGTCACTGCGTTGCAACGAGGAAATAATGTTGGAAACTAAGTGGTAAAGCCACCAGTATTATAATTTTATAAAAATATTGTTTCCCCCTTGACTCATGGTGCAAAGAATTCACTATAAATGATATATGTGACGTCTTCATAGGTCGACAAGCTGTAACAGTTGTGTGTGCTCATGAGAATGTCTCTTGCTATATAAACAATTGGCATTTTATTAATATTTTTACAAGTCTTGGATGTTTTTTAAATCTTTGATTTTGTATATTCTTTGCTGTTTTCAGGTTACAATATGAGTGCATGAGCACTAGTGCAGATGTATTTTACATGGTGATGTTGCCAATGTTTCTGGTTCATGAAACTGTCCTGTGTGTTTTGATGGATTTTTCGCAATGCACTAAACTTAGTTAAGGGAAACTTACAAGACCTGGATGCAGCGACTACAAACTGGTGCTATTGTTTGCATAATAACTATTGGCTGCTCAATTGTGTAGCTTGTTTGTGCTTTTTCTCTTATTTGCAATGGGTTTTCTGTTGTGGGTCTTTAAGGCACTACCTTCCTATGACTTTTTTATTTTTATCATAGTTATAGCTGCTCACAGAGGCTTCTCAGATAGGAAAAGGGAATTGGAGGAAACGACACCGAAATAAATTACTTGTGACCTTTAGTGTCAAAGACCAGTTTTGGCCAGATTTATGTACACTATGATCTCAGATCAAGTCAGTTAATTTTTGCTTTTCAATTATACATCATTGCATACCTGATGATAATTCATTTTACTATACCATGTTAAATGGTGTTTATTTTGACAAAACTTTTAAAGTAAAATGTGGCTTACCCAGTAGGATGGGAATGACGCGTTGCTGCATGACATGTTGGTTCAAAGAAATGCAATTTTCAGTTTCAATACTAAAGTTTAAGGTGAATGCATTCAGCCATTTCTAAAGAAGCGGGTGATATCTGTAGCAACTTTCCTAATTCTTCTAGTTTTATAATAAAAGCTTTTATTTTGAAATCTGAATCATCTTGTATTTATTTTAAACATTTTTAAAGAGAGCTTGTTTTGTCTATTTTAGATCATGTTACTTCATCTAAATTCACCCCATTGGAAATTTGTTGAGGACCCCTTGTGGACACCATCGAGAAGTAATCGCCCAAAAGATTAATTTAGAAGTTACTGCTAACAGGTTCCTAATAATATACAGCGATGCAGTTATACAGCTAGAAAACTACTTTTCAGAAATTATGGAGTGTGAAATATTTTCACACTTGAGTTAAACTGAGATCTCGAAGGTCAGATCGCGCGCGCATCTCATCATCACCCCCTGCTGTCCAAAAGTAACATCTCTAAAAAAACAACAACAAATGAGATATTGATTATAAAGACACCCGATCATAGTCATCTGAACAATGTAAGACATGTACAGTAAACTGTCTTTGTCTGTAACGTGTACTTTGACAGTTTGCTTTAGTTCTGATAGGTCTGGGAGTCTCAGCCCTAGTGCTGTCTTCAATATCATAATCAGCAGAGGAATCATGGAGAGCGTTCATCAATGCCACAGCAATCTGGTATGTGTAATAATCACTGGTAAACTTGACAATACATGTGTTGTTGTTGTTGTGTGTTTGTCGATTTTGTTTGTCAGTACGGTTGCGTTTAGATACTATTAAATTGCATTTGCGTTTTATAGACACTAGGGTGTGGCATTGTTCCATGTGTCAGTGCAGCAGGACACATGCAGATCTATAGAATATTTATCAGATGTACCTGCATGTGTTATAAATGCTTGTTTGTTATATGCAACCCTTCCCATCCTCTTTTAAACGTAATATTATTCATATATTTATAATGTAATTAGAATTCTGACATTATTAAGACCCAGAGAACATTTTATTATTAATATTTTTCTCTTAGAAGACTGGATCTTCATGTAACATGTAATGTAAATGAATAAAAAAACTCCCTTTTCTAGAGGTCAACCAAGGTTGTCATGTATACATTTTGCTCTTTTTCTAAAGACAAAAACCTCAACACCTGTTTGCTGAGGTAGAGAAATCATTTAGGATCTGTGTCATCATCAGGAGAGGGTCATAATGAAACGTATCCGTGGTAACCTTGCATCCTGCAGTCTTTCCTGTTACTGAGGTGCAGTTCTGTGTTAAATGGCAGGATTTTGCCCACAAAGAGCCAGAAAGTCTGACATAAAGTTAGGGGCGAAGGACAAAGATATCTAAGGATGAAAGGATTGCATCAAATATAAGTAAAATTTATGTAAAATTACTGTAAAAACTGTGTTCCTATTTGTTACAGAATTTCACATAAAAAATGCTAAATTGACTAAATAAATGGCAAAATCTGGTACAAAATAACATGAAAAACACAACCTTATTTTTTTCTGTGCTCCAGATACTGTAATATTACTTTTTACGAGTTTTTTTTACAATGTGATACTGTCTGTGGAATCATAATCAAAGCATCAAAGTATTCATATTAAAATAACAATTACACACACAAAAAACAGGTAATGTGTGTTTATTAGTGTAAATGATATATTATTGATTTAGTTAAATGTTATTTTTATATTAAAATTAATGATTTAGAATGCTTATGTTAATCTTATAGTCTTATTGACAAAATAATAATTTATTAAAAATAGTAAACAGGTGTACCTGCTATTTTTACCATCCATGTACTTTGAACCAGTTTCTCCACTTCATTGTTCTCTCTGTATCATTCTGACCACCATTTAGTTTATTGCGGTCTCTAAAACATTTTACAGATCATAGAATTGCTGTTATAATAAGTACATGACATATTTCAAAGCATTTATGGTCTATTTTGTTAGACCAGTGATTATCACCTGTGAAAACTGTGTGAATTTATGATGTGAGGACTTCATGGGTTTGTGGGGGTAATATGCAATTTAAATAGGAAAGAAAGTGACCTTGGCTGTGTTGATCATCTGTAGTTATTTGATGAGGGAACATATGGCATCTTTGCTTCAAGCACCAAGGTGAAAAGAGTGATAAACAGGTCAAACGTCTCAGGTTGGGCTGCAGAGAACAAAAGCAATACAGGAAACCAAAGATTGATATCTTATATTAAACATCAGCTGTTTTGTTATGGGTTTCTTAGAGCAAAGAGGGTGTAGATCTAAAAACTGTTGACTGAGAACACAGTGAGATAAATGGATATCTGTATATGTGCCTTAGGGCTGGAAAGCTTTAAGCAATGTGGGGATGTGAAAACCTGAATTTGTCACAATAATAACTGGCTTTTCGATAAAATGGCTTTTCAATCTGTGCTGCAGAAAGCTGTAGGTCATGAGAATGATAAAATGGGTTGATGGCCTGCTGGCTCGTATATGAATAGGACCAGTAAAAGAGCCTAATAGTTTTGCTCCAATAGGCAATATAAGCCATTAAATTAGCATTTTGTCTCGTTCGTCCGTGCTCATTGGTCAATAGCTGTTGTTTATTCATGACCTTTTCACCGATTTGTAAATTTAAAAGCTCGAAAAGCTTCTAAAATATGTGAATGCTTAAAAGCTTATTAAGCACAAATCGATATGCTTAACACTCTGACTTCTCTTGTGCCATCTCTCTTTGGGACTGACATAATAATGAGTGTCCATTAAGTGAAAGCACAGTTACCCAACAGTACACTACACTAACCCAACTGATCAATAAACCCAACAATCACAGCGACATCCCAGGTGACATAAGATTTGTGTGTCAGTTGGTCTATTAAGGATTTGTCTGTCTAAAGACTTATCACTTATCACTGACAAGAGGATTATTAGGATTTTCACCTGATGCTGCTATTATTCTACAATCGTCTGTTTTAAAAACGTGCTTGTTAAAAAACTGTAATATTCCGGCAGCTGGGGTGCCAGAAAAATACCGTAAAATATTTTTTATGGTAAAAAAAATGTTTCAAAAGGGTCAAACCTAACCGTTGGGTTGTAAATTTTTTAGAGTGTAGGATGTAAAGTGCATTGATAATGATGTTTATAAAACAGAATGCTTAATATGATGACCAAATGTTTTTTGTCAAATGTGTCAAAAGTAGCACTTAAGTAGTGACTTAATAGCCAAAATTGTATGGGTCTAAATGATCGATTTTTCTTTTATGCCAAAAATCATTAGGATATTAAGTAAAGATCATGCTCCATGAAGATAATTTTCTAATGTAAATATCAAAACTTTACTTTTGTGAGTGGATGCAGCAAAATCGCTAACAAAAATGCAGGAAAGCACGCCTACAAATTTCACTCGCTGCTGCTCGCTTTTGGGGATTTACCCACTCAAGTTTGGTATCACAGACTTGGGTCACAAATGTAATAAAGAATAGGCAAATAATTTAAATAATTCACTGTAATTTATAAATGATATAGTATCTTGCATAGTAAGTTCTAACAATGATATATGGTGGCATTAGTGGTGGAGATCTGCATTATTGTTGTTCATTTAAACAATGATTTTTTAAATGCAGCATTAATTGTCATACTGAGTTGTGTGACACATTTTAAAATGAGAAAAACTCTCGTCTTGGCCTCTGTCTTTGTGTTTTTTTGTGCTTGAAGGTTATTCGGATATCATTATGGCCAACAGACCTTCTCTACTAACAAACCATGTGAATGATATTGTACTTTAGTCATTGATTCATGAAAAATGAAATGATAGTTGAATGAACATTTGTAAAGCCTGTACAGGACAGAGGGTTGAACTAATGATGCCTAAAGCAAGATTAATTCACTACCTTATTGTTTAGTGCGACCCAGGTTTTTTTGGACTAACGATTAAACAAAATTATGTAATGACAAATATGCATTAATACTTACTAACATTTTTTTTTACCTTAAAATGTATACAAAAAACAACATACAGTACAATATAGACAGGTGACAGATCACATTTTATTGCAGTTTATCTCTATTTATTTTACAGTCATTTTATCTTTAGCCAGGAAAAGAAAATGCACATAGGTGTATTGAGTAACAGTCATAAAAGCCATTTGGACTATGGATGGTCTGAGCAGATGGCTTTCCTTCTGGATTCTCCGTAGCGCAAGTAAAAATCATACAACAGCACTTATTGGATTTTAAGGATTTATGTTTTCTGGAAATTGTGTCGGGAGTGTGTCTGGATGTTGGAGAGCTCAATGAGGGGGTGTTTGTGGGCCTCATTTCTGTTGTGTGTCCTGGGTGGTGTCTCATCTACGCCATGTCTGACCGAGGAGTTTGCTTGTGTCAGAGGTGGTTGTGTATCTGAAGAGCGTGTTTGTGATTTTAAAGTGGACTGTGAAGATGGCAGTGATGAGACAAACTGTAAGTATAAAAATGAAATGTTTTACATATGTTCTATTGGCCTTGTTGTTGACTGAAGGCTTTTAAAGGCTCGCAGAGGCTGTATTGTGTAAATAATAAGATTTATAGCACTAAATGGAAGAATGCTCATGAACTGGCTTTGGTGACCTATATATGACATACAGAAGTATCAATATATTATATTGTTTACATCTTTACAAGGCATTGAGGTTGAAATATTACTAATGTACTGTGGTGGATCACTGTTGCTTTGTATATTATCTATGTAGGCTAATTATGTAATAATAAAACTAAACTTTTATTTAAAAATAACTATATTTTGTCAGATTTCAAACACAAATGGCATAAATTCATATTCAATGTCTCTTTTGCATTTGCTACTTTGAATCAATATTATGACCACAGTATTTCCGTCAAGTAGCTATTAAATGTGCTGTGATGATTTCACAAGATAATCTTACAGTGGTATAGTGATGGATATATCCCCTCTATTGATCCATGGTGTCTCTCTAATGCATTTTAAATGTGCTTACATAATTATTGTAATATACAGTAGCTGTAAGTTTCCCTTTAATGTACTGTAGGCTCCCAGTTTGTGAGATGTGACTTCCAGGAAGATTTTTGTAGTTTTCAAGTTCAAGATCAACATGTTTGGACCAGAGGCTCCGGTTTGACCCTGCCCAGTACAGAACTAGACCACAGAGAAAATGTTACTGGTTGGTAAAAATATCTTGGATATACCGTGGGTGCTATCTGTTGAAGTTGTTTGTAAGTTTGACGTTTTCTTGTTTCTGTGGCACTTTCTATGTATTCTCTTTTCTCAGGTCACTATCTCTATATACAGTCTAAAAATGGGGAAGGTAGCATTGCTGAAATACACAGTCCTTTCTTTCAGCCTTCACACACCTGCTGGGTATAGTAATAAACATGCTTTGAATTCCTGTTTTGTTTTCATTACTTTATTATTATAATTTTTTACCAACCACCCTTTATGTGTATCTGGTCAATGTGCAAGTTCAAAATAAAAATTTGTGGAATATGTTAAATAATACTGTATGATATAATTGTGCATATTATAATGGAGAATAATTCATTCATTCAAAGGTCTAGAAAGAGTAAAAACCCAAATCTGTAGTTTTAAAGTTCAGTAAGAACGTACACGTAACACCCAAAGCAGATCATGTAAAGATTTCACAAACCAACACATTGGTCATACAGCAAACAAGCTCTCGGTTATGGATGAGCACTTTTCCATTGAGCCAGAACAACATATTCATATTGACAGAAAAGAATTACACATTGGTTGTCAGAACCGCAGCACACAGAGGGTAATGCTGTGTGCTTCACTGCACTGTAACAATAAAAAAGATTCTCAAAGCACCATATGTGCTTCTTTAGATGACTTGGAGAACTTCAGTTTATATTTCAAGTATATATATAATGCTTAAAATATATAATGAACTATAAAACCTTTTGAACAGCTAACCTTTTACCATCATATCGGCCTGCTGATGGGGGGTTTGAAGGTTCTGATCCAGTCAAAATCTTTAAAAGAGCCACAGGAGGTTTGGTCTCAGTCCACCCTAAATCCTGATCCACACACTCATCCCTGGATGCGGTCAGTGGTGATGTTAAACAGCAAAGAGGAGTTTAAGGTATTTGTACCTGTCTTAAAATTATGGGTGCTTTGCTTCCTTTTTTTAATGCATAGTCAGAAATGTAGTCATGCAAATGTAATGGATATGTACAGGTGGTGATTAGAGGATTGATATTCAGCGGCATCGATCCATATGAAGTTATCGCGATTGATGACCTGTCCTTCAGCAAAGGCTGCGTGGCAGTTGGTGGTAGGTAAACACTTATACGCAATGACAAACACCTGTATATAAGCAACACCAAGAAGTGAAAATGATTAAAACACTAGGACCTTATTCATTTTTTTTCACATGAATCTATACTGTATATCTTTTTGTGTTGCTGCAAATCAAATTGTCATCACTCTGCACAATCTGGATTTGAAGGTAAAATGAAAAGACATAGGAAGTCTAGAGGGATAATGGTGATAGGCAGCAAGATCCCACAGCAACTTTTTAATTTACAGTTCGCCCCAAAATAGAAGGGTGAGTGACATCACTTACATTTTCAGTTTCGAACATATATAAATGCCGTGACAAAATCATGGTTTGTTTTATAATCCTTTCAGCATTTTTTAGATTTTTATTTAATCTTGAATCCAAAAATACAGCTTTGCTGTAAAAAGTATATTACACATTCATCGCAAAATAGTCATCATAAAAAATACACCCCACAAGACGAGAGAAAAGCATCTAAAAGCATTGTTTATGGAGTTTGGTTGTAAAGGTCTGTGTTACAATACTACATTATTGTGATTTATTTCAGCAGTACACTTGACAGTCAGATTCTTCATAATAATGTTCACAACACATCACAACACATTATACTTTGGGGCATCAGGGTAATAATGGTGATCTCCAGTTTATGGGGTCCACATATATTTTTAACCCTTTTCCTATTGCTACACTATGTTGGCTTTATTTCCAGAGAATAAAATCAAGGCACCACTCCCAACTCACTGCACCTCTTCTCAGTTTCACTGTGGGGCAAATAAATGTGTGGATGGGCTGAAAGTGTGTGACTTTACTTCAGACTGTCCCAATGGAGAGGATGAGGCCAAGTGTTGTGAGTAGTCGAAACAGCTGAAAGCTATCGTGATTTCTGTAGTATATTTGATTTTGATACAGTTTCAGAAACGTTTATAAGTAATGAATACTGCAATATAGCTGTAGTTATGTTGTATTAAAAAAAACTTTTTTTTAAAAATAAACTTTTTTAATCAAGTTTATTAATTATTTTGTAATGAAGTTAATAGTTTAATTTGGACTTTTAGTATCACAGTGTGATTTTGAGTCTGACTCGTGTGGCTGGTATGAGCTTGCTCAGGGTGATGGATTTGAATGGGTAAGAGGTTCAGCTAATGGAGACTCTGAAGATCAAACACCTCCCCGGGATCATTCCACTAATACAAGTGCAGGTGAGGAAAGAAAAGACTGCACACAGAATGTGAGAGAGCTCACTTCTGTTATAGCATTTATGAAATATTAAAATAGTTTTGCTTTTCAAAATGTGCTTGCGTTCAGGAAGTTAAAGGACTAGTAAGTAAGATTTAGAAGGAACTATTGACAGAAATGCAATATAATATACATAACTATAGAGGTGTCTAAAGACCTTACATAATGAAGTGTTTTTATTACCTTAGAATGAGCTATTTCTATATGCATACACCGCGGGTCCCCTTACATGAAATTCATCATGTTGTTTCTACAGTAGCCCTAAATGGACAAACTGCTCTACAGAGCGCGTTTCTACATTATCTCTTTCGGCAAAGAAGCGAAAACACAATGACATTTTAGTCCTCTGATAGCCTCCGTAGTGCTTCGAAAGGAAGGGGTGAGTGGTGGAGTGAGCCATTGGTTGCAATTTGCACTCTCACCACAAGATGCTGCTAAATTTTACTGACTGGTCCTTTAAAATAAGAGGATACATGAAAATGTTGAAATAATAAAAAACTGGTCATATTGTGTCTATTATATCATAAAACAACATACCATTTTATTAATAATTTCTGTATCCAACACTGAAATGTAAAAAATTTACAAATTTTTAATGTATCAACAAAAGTAATGTATGAGAAACTAAATTGGAATAGGTTTACCAATAGTAACTGAAGAAATATAACTGTATCCTGAAATAATCTAGTACTCAGATTATGTTCTTATTTCAGTTTATCCTTAAAGATATTTTCCTTTCTCTCCTCAAGGTCACTTCATGTTTATCTTTAAAAACAGCAGCAGTTTTTCCCAGCAAGCTTTGCTGCGCAGTCCTACATTCCAACAATCAGGTTCAGATTGCATATTGTCCTTCTGGTAAGAAATATGAGAGTTCAAGAATCTGCCTGAAGGTGCAGATTTCTAAGCTATAGTGAGATACTAAAATAACAGGCTATATATGAAATGTTTCTGTTTGCAAAAATTGAATCCTTATAAAAGTACTAGCTTATACACACACACACACTGTTGTACATTTGACATCACATTGATTGTTTTGCTTGCAGGCACTATAATTCTGGTCAGTCTGTTGGTGCTGCTGAAATGCACCTGCTAATCGACGGCTTGGACAGCACTACAATACTTTGGCAAACACTATATAACCAAGGCAACCAGTGGCACCCGGTAATTGTACAGATTGGCAGGCAGACCAGACCTTTCCAACTCTCTGTTGCGAAACTGAGTCTGGGTGTGTATGAAGGAGTTTCTGCAATAGATGATATTATGTTCCATAACTGCTCGTTGTCAGAGGCCATGGAGACGTGCCTGTCTCCCGGTCAGTTTCACTGCGGCCGGAGCAAAGCGTGTGTGAACTATTTTCAGATCTGTGACCTGATCGATGATTGTGGAGATGGAACGGATGAAGAAAACTGCTGTCAGTATTAATAGCTTTTAAACCTTTAGCTTATATGGTTAGCATTTTTTACAATAATCTTTCTTCTTTAGCTTCAGAGCTAATGTGTGACTTTGAAGAAGGCTTGTGCAGCTGGACTCAAGATGATACGGAGGACATTTTCGATTGGACCCGAATCCAAGGACCTACCCCCACTTTCAACACAGGCCCATGGAAAGACCACACTCGGGCCAATGTGGATGGACACTTCCTTTACATCGAATCATCAGAACCACAAAAGTGCAAAGATACCGCCACTCTTATCAGTCAACCTTTTCTCCCAACTCCTCGCAGAGGTCCTGAACCTAAGCCACCCTGCATTTTCAGTTTCCACTATCACATGTTCGGCAAGCACGTGTTTCGGCTGGCTGTGTACATGCGCACCCGTAACAGTGGTCGGGGCAACTTGTTGTGGGATCGCTTCGGTGAGCAAGGCAACTACTGGCACAGAACGATATTGAATATTAACAGCGCTCACCACTTTCAGGTGGGTTATTGATCTGAATTATGGATTCTGGATCATAATGGATGTGAACGATCCCTTGTGGACGACTGACTAAAGTTTTCATCTTTAAATGCAATATAAGTCTGGCAAACTAAGTTGTCATTGTATTGCTCACAATAGTAACTCTTATAATGCATGAACTAATAAATCATAATGGCTTAGCAGAAAACCTAATGCATTTGTCTATAATCTTGAACTTTTTGCTGCTTCAGATTATTGTGGAGGGAACCGTTGGCGATGACTTCAGAGGAGATATTGCTATAGATGATCTTTCTTTTCTTGGATGTGAGCCATATGAAGGTAAAATAAAGATTCTTAGCAGATGATTTGTAAACACGTGATTCAGGAAGCGTAAATAGTGTAAGAGCTTTTCTATAGCTCAAGTGGTATAGCATGGCACTAGTAATGGCAACGTCATGGGTTCAGATCCCAGGGAATGTCCTTGAATGCATCCTACATTCTTTTAGATAAAACTGTCTACCATATGCATAATAAATGTAAATGTGTTGTACACGCCAAGTTGCATTTCAAGAGCTTCACAAGCTAATGCACTTTGTAGGTAAATTGCCTTCAGAGGAGCCCAGCACCACTGTCCCTGTCCTCACAGTGTCGGTAACAACCCCTCATAGCTGCCCCCCTGGCCAGTTTGTGTGCAAAGCTACAAGAGAATGTGTGACCCTCAGTCAAGTGTGTGACTTTACTCCTGACTGCTCCGACAGCTCTGATGAAGAGCATTGTGGTATGCATTTTCCATCTATCGATTCATCTGCATTTTCCATCTGTCCACCCATCCATCCATTCATCTATTGCTGTTTTCTCTTTTCTCAGTGAAGGAGTTTTGTGATTTTGAAGGTGATGCTTTATGTGGATGGTATTTAAGTCATCAAGTCAATCCGATCCCTATCCATGCCTTTTGCTGGCAGAAAGGTCAAGGACAGAGTATTCTCCATGGAGAACAATTCCACAGACCTGATAATGATCATACACTGTAAGCTAATATCAACAATATCAATTTTTTGTGATGTGCATGGTCAGATTTTCACACTGTATGTGTGTTTCTTTATGCAGTGGTTCTCCAGAGGGATGGTATATATTTGCAGACAGCTCCAATGGTGAATACGGTCACACTACAGATCTATTGACTCCTCCTATCAAGAAGACAGGGCCTCAGTGCACTTTGGTGTTCTGGTATTATATGAGCGGCTTCACTGTTGGAACGTTACAGGTACATTAGATGTAATTGTTTGGTTGTGTTGCTGCAATGGCACATCTATAAAACATAAAAACAGTATTTTACAAAAGTGTGTTGAGAGTCCAAAGTAAGGTGACCACCCGTCCCGCTTTGCGTGGTCCCGCACGTCGCATATTGAGAAAATGTCCCGCATTTTTCATCAGTCTGTTGGTTTATAGTTGTCACATTAAGAAAACGCGCTCTTTTACCCGAATCGCATTAGATGCTTGTTTGCACCATTGTTGGCTGTGCCAAAAGCAGCAACTCATAGGTCCAAGGAGCTCATTCAAACCCAACTATTTTTAAAGCCTGACTTTTATCCAATGGATGAGAAGACAGCAGTGAATTCAGTCATCAAGAGCTTGTGACATCCGTCAATCAAACTGTAGATTGGGTGGCGATCCCTCCCCTGTAAACTTCATTGTAAACTGTCAAAATTTAAAGAGATAGTTAACCTTAAATTGAAATAGCTTTTATTATATAACATTTTATCTAGTTGCAATGGACTAACAAATTATTTTTACGAGCTGAAAGATAAAAGAATGTTTTCATTCCATTATTATATCACAGTTTTACGCTATTTTTCAGTGGTGTCCCACATTGTCCCACACAAACGTATGACCAGTCCCACATTTGGTTTGTTGGGTGGTGGTCACCCTAGTCCTAAGTGTGTTACCCAAAGGTTTATTTCAGTGTACCAGTACCACCTTAAACTTGTATGTGCAGGTCTTTATCAAATCATTTGCTGTCAAACATGAAGTTTGGTCCCAAATTGGTAACCAAGGCAAAAGCTGGAGGCGAGGTGAAGTCTTCATTGGAATCCGTCACAACATCCAGGTCAGACATATAGACGGTTTTAAAGCAACAACATAAATATACATTACTTCTCATTGCATGCACGCTTTTGTGGCCCAAATTTAACTTCCGGTAAACATCCACAAAGAATAGAGTCCCTGCAGATTATTTCTGATAATAAGCAAAAGAAATAACAAGTAAATGAAATTAGTTTGCAAGTTAAAACTATGTCAGTCAGTATAATTTTGGGTTACCAGTAGAAGAACCGTTACTTGGCTAAAAATAGTTTGTTTAATAAAATTAATATACAATAAAATTCAACAAATTGTTTATTTAATACAATTATTATACAATAAAATATTAATATAAAGTAAAATTAAGATAAATGAAATAAAATATAAATAGTCATAGTTATTATTATATAGTTATTTAGCCACTAGATTTACAAACACAGACCGGAAGTTAACTTTGGGCCATGTGCATACATCCGATGAAATTGTCTAGAAAGTCTTAGAAGTACTTTGCTGTGAGTACAATAACTGTTTGCTTTTTTTTTTTAAATATGTGCTGTAATCCCATTGTGCCTCAACAGAGTATTTTGCAAACATGGTTAAAAATGATGCACAAGCTACAAAAAAGAGAGTTTTTTAAAGGTAATCTGAGGACTTTGTGCACATGTACTCCTGAAATGTGATCCACAGTTAAATGTTAGCTGTTAGAGTGATGTTTGAACTGTTGATGCTTGATCACAGATATCATGACCTTTTCTCAGTCTATCCTTTTCATCATTAATATTTATCAACATAGGCACATAAACACACATGCTTGCGAATACATTTCTAAATCGTGCAATACCTTCATTCTTTAGTGGTAGTTGCCCTTTTGCTGTCTATGAATGCCCTATAACTTCTTGAATATGAACCCTAAAAGTATTAACAACAACAGAAATAGCATTTTAACAGCATTTGTGTTCTTGTTTACAAATGTATCAATAGGTGGTTCTGCGTGCCAAGCGTGGTATCAGCTACATGGGCGATGTTGTTATTGATGACGTGGCTTTTGTGGACTGTGCTCCTCCATTAAGAACCGATCTTCCTTGTGATAAGAATGAATTCATCTGTGCCAACGGTCACTGTATTTCTGAAGATCACTTGTGTGACTTTATTGATCATTGTGGAGATGGATCTGATGAAAATCATTACATATGCAGTGAGTAGTTTAATAATTTGTTATTTTAGTAGTTGTTTTGTACATTGTATTTGGCATGCACAGTCATATGTGTTTGTGTGTTTACAGTTTTTGCATGTTTTTCCAGAGGGATTCAGTGGTCGCTGCAATTTTGAGTTCGACCTTTGCTCTTGGAGACAGAGACAAGATGATGATTTTGATTGGTTGATAAAAACAGGAAATATGTTCACTCTGTGGAGCGGACCATCTACTGATCACACCCTACGCAATCCATCAGGCCATTATTTATATCTAGAAGGGTCCTTTCCTCAGACAACTGGACATACTGCTCAAATCATAGGACCTCTTTTCAGTCGCTACAGCAAAGACTGTAAGGTGAGTGCTTACTGCTGGTTGCATTCGCCTTTTTCATTGTGTCCACAGTTTCTACTTTCATTACTTTAAAGTCAGCATAAAATGTAAGTATAGCGATTGTCATCTTTTCCATATCATGACGTAATGGATCCTGATATTAGAAAAAACGTAGGGTGGGACTTGACTTCGTTGTCAATTGCTACAGTACAATTGCTGATCGTACAAAAGGTGCTTCAAAAGGTTCTTCGATGCCATAGAAGAACCTTTTGGTTCCATAAAGAACCTTTAACATCTGAAAAACCTTTCTGTTTTACAAAAGGTTCTTTGTGGTGTAAAAAGGTTCTTCAGAATACAAAAAGTAAGAAAGACATGACCCACTGAATGGTTATTTGTGGAAATTGTGAAATCTTTTAACCATTTCTCTGACTTTCCTGAAGAGAATTTCCCAGCACTGCATGAATGTGACAATGTAACCAGCAGTCCACTTAACTGAATGCCTTACAACAGCAAAGTCTTCTTACAGCGCTTCTGCTTCCCTGTTGAGAGCAGAACACTGTCCTTTACTGCCCTTCACAATATTGATTCATTACCTTCAATAATGTATGTCATGGTGTGTTTGTTGTGTGTGTGTATAGGAAAGCTGTAATATATTGATCAGATATAAGATGATAAGGGCTGTTTTTATTTCCTCTGCATTGTTACATGATTCAGAGCTCTGCGTTAAATATAATGGCAGAACGAGGATGTCAGGAATTAAATTGTGCCTCAGTCATTGAGCCAGCCGACAGAAATCAATCATTCTGTCAGGCGCGCGAGCGCACACACACACACACACTTCAACACAGTGTTCTGGATGCAGCACTATTTCAAGCTTTCATCACTTTGTACATAAGGACAACCATGTTTCTGGAACTCTTGTAATTTGACAGGCTGTGTTTTTTTACCGCATGTGTCTGAGTTTATTAGCCCTTGGAGACTCATTTTCCCATTGTCCTCCCATTTTGCCTCTATCAATCCATCAGCAGAAACAGCTCCTAAAACATTTTGTACATGGCAATAACCAACAGACATTTTTCAGACTTTGAAATTGTTGAAAGGACTTGATTTATTTGTGTGTATGAGCAAGCAGATACGTATTCAATCGAATGTTTGTTTGTTTGTTTGCTTGTCTGCTTCGCAAGATGGTCTTTTACGCCCACATGTCCGGCGACGGCATTGGCACTTTGAACGTGTACATGGTAACAAACTCCAACCAGCTGTTACTGAACCTCACCGGCAATCAAGGCAACTACTGGAAGAGACAGGAAGTGCCTCTCTCCTCTTCTGAAAACTTCCATATTATGTTTGAAGGCAAAGTGGGCAGCAACACACAAGTTCACGTCTGCCTTGATGACATCACTTTCTCAGCGGGTTGTATCCTCAGCAGCAGCTTTGAGACAAGGTCCAGTTCCCTCTCACTCTCAGGTACACCTTTAATAATGATGCCTGTCCTCAAACACACATACTAGTGACATTTGGTATTGTGATGTTGAGAATAAAGTGTTCTGTTATGAAATATTCATCTATGTGTTCAGGCTTCTGTCCTCCAGGTTTTCTGCAGTGTAACAATGGCATTTGCTACAAATCAGAGCACACATGTGACTTCACTGACAACTGTGGAGATGGAACAGATGAAATGGATTGTGGGACATCCTGCACATTTGAACGTGGGCGCTGTGGTTGGAAAAGCAGCCTGGCAGACACCTTTAGTTGGACTCTTGGAGTTGGGTCTCTTCATAGGATCAGACCTTCTCATGACCACACGCTAAAGAACGGAAGCGGTAAACTCCTTTAAGTTCAGCCTTGAATCTGTAGATACAGTAATAACATACCCAACCAGACCTCACACCCCCACATACAGTAATAAACAAACTGCAAAAATGTATCTACAGCACACTGTTTCCTGCAAACACAATTCTGATGTATATTTACACTTGTAGTGTTGTATCACAACAAGATTATTCTTGAAATACAGAGAAACATTTTACTGTAGAATTCATCTTTCTGTACAAATTATTTCTGGTAATTACTAACTCATTTCATTTTTACACTGAGACTTATTATGTCTGTATTTTTTCGATACCTACTGGATTTTTGTAAGCTTCCTGTGAGACATCAGCACTTTATAACCTTTACATTCCATTTGGCCATTTACCAGATGCTATTATCCAAAGTGATTTACAAATGTAGGAAATTGCAAGCAATTTGTCATGTAAGAGTTAACAACATCTGAAGTACAACACTGCTAAGTTCCAGGAGTAAGCTAGATCAGGAGTCAGGGGCTAGAACAGGAAAAAGAATGCAGAGATTGTAAAGGTGAGGTACTTTTTCTGGAGAACAGATTTAATCTGTCCACTGAGAAACAACATTTTGTTAGTTACCTTTGTTCAAATGAGCATTTCTAAAGGAGCTATTGATGGTTCTTGGTTAGAATAAAATTAAAAGCAGATATTATATTACATTTATTCATTTGGCAGGCGCTTTTATCCAAAGCGACTTACAAGTAAGAGAGCATAAAACATTTTGTAAACACGCTAAACAATACCGATATTTTACAAGGCTATGTTACTAGGAGGATTAAGATGAAGTAAGCGAATGAACAACATGAAATACATTTTATTGGTATAGACAGTTATTGGTTAGTTAGATAAATGCAGAACAGGTATGTTTTGAGTTGTTTCTTGAAGGCTGTGAAGGATGCTGCAGTTCAGGTGGAGGCTGGCAGTTCATTTCACCACAGAGGAACCGAATGTGTAAAGGTTTTTGCAAGCGACTTGGTGCCTTGTTGTGGTGGAACATCCAGGCGTCACTCATTTTCAGACCAAAGATGACAGGAAGGAATATAGATATAGATAGTTATGTACTATAGATGAGATTCAACCAAAAATCTAATGTTGACCTGAAAGTTAATAAATAATGTTAATTTATTAGTGAAACTTATTCAAATAAATTACTGTTACTTTTTTTAGATGCTTTCAGTGACAGTATATAAATGATAAAAGCATTTATGTCATATTTTATCCACAGTAGTTTTAATATGTAGTACAGTAGGCTATGTATAGCTCTTAGCGCCCCTGTCATGCAGGAATGATGATGATATGAATATAATTTTAACTGATTATATTTTTGCTCTCTTTATCCTCATAGGTTACTTTGCATATATGGCAGCCACTCCTGCTGGTTTGAAGGGTGATAAAGCGCACATGAGAAGTTCTGTGTGGAAAGAATCTAGTGCCAGATGTAAGCTCTCTTTCTGGTACTATATTTCTGAAACGGCCAGAGGAATCATTCGTCTCTTCATTAAGGTAAATGGCTAAAGCAGACTGTAATAACAAATGGGTACATATAGTGCCATAGCACTTTAGCAAAACAGCGTGGTGGTCTGTGTAACTCTTTCTGGTCACTTGTTGGTTGCCAAGGTAACCAAACTCACTAGTATTTGGGTGCATAAAGTACATAAAAATGAAGTAGCTCACTTGGTAGAGCATTGCACTGGAAATGCAAAGGTCATGGGTTTGATCCCTGCTAACACAGATACTGATTATAGACATATACACTAAATTCATTGTAGTCGCTTAGCATAAAAGCGTTTGCCAAATGCATAAATGTAATGCAAATGTAATTAAACACATTTTAAACGGAAGAACTCAACTGGAGAAATGTCAAAGGTTGATTGTTTTGTGGAAGGGACATTGTGTACCTATTGATATTTTGGCAGCTATTTTACCACTGTGAACAAAAAAATTGTTACGTTGCCAACTGACCCTGATCTCACGGGACAAGCAATGTCCTTCCTCTGAAAAAGTACAGTTGCTGAAGTAAAAAAAACAACAACAATAGCCATAAATTAATAAATGCATTTCTTGCAGGAAGTGACCAAGTGCAAAAACATTTATCGAAAACAAATAAATCTAAACGGTAGTAAAAATTATTTCATTAGAATGTTTCTTGGTACGGTTTGCTTGTTGCAAATGATAAAATAGCACTTCTAATCTTCTCATTGAGAAATTTAACACTGGTGGTGTAATCTAACATCTCAAGTATTATAACTTACATCTAAAGCCAGAGGAAAAAATCGCTCACAGCACCTTTAAGTTCATAGCACGCATGAAATGTCCCTACAACCTGACAGAAATCACACCTGTCTTTGTGACAGCGTTGTGCCCAAGGCTCTGTAAACAGCACAAAAGTGTCAGGGGAACAGCCCACTCCTTTAGTAAGTCAGAAACACTTGCTGTGTTGAGGTTTGATGGCACATATTTGGTGTGTTTTGAGGAGAAAAGAGTAAGCAAAATGGTTGAGCTTAGCCAAACAACTAAAATCCTTCCAAATTGTACACCGAAGGTTTAAACAGAGAGGTCTTTGTCACCTCCATTTGTATTATAGCTCTGTACAATTATCAGGTTTGTTTTAAGGCTTGCGTGTTATAAATCAACCTTGTGCAAAGCCATGAGGGCATAATGTCTGATGTTATACCTGAACCCACACCTTAACCCTGACCTCAGGGTGCCATTATGTGTGTTTCTGACAGAACCGTTTCACAAAGCAGCAGCCTGAACTGAATTGTCAAATTTATCTCCATCTATTTTTTGTTCATGTGTGTCGAGCAGACAGAGAATGAGCTGAGTGAGGTGTGGACACAGCAGGAGATGTATGAGGAATGGAGGAGAGCAGAAGTGCCTCTGAGAAAACTGAGGAACTTTATTTTGATATTTGAAGCGGTTCGAACGCGAGACGTGAGTGGTGGAGTGGCTCTCGATGATCTGGAATTCATTGACTGTGCACCACGTGAGTCTTTTATATCAACATAAACTCTGTGTCTTGTTACTATGATGTGTACAGGGATGGCATCAGATATTTTATATTGGTAACCAAACAACGGCAGTATCCGTCAATGGGTCCTGCTGTTGTTCGATTACCAACATTATTTCAAAATATCTTCTTTTGTGTTCTGCAGAAGAAAGAAAGTCATACAGGTCTGAAATGACAAGAGAGCGAGTAAATGATGACAGAATTTTCATTTTTGGGTGAACTGTCCATTTAAGATAAATTATTGTAAAAGAGGTGTTTCTATAGTAGTATATAACAATAGACAGGACCGTACCAAACAAGAAGTGCGGAGTTAAACTAGTTAAGGAAACAAGTTCTCATCTCCACATTTACTTCCCATGAGTCTCTTTTACTTGAGGTTCATGCATAAGCATGAGCAGCAGGACTCTGAGGCTTGTCCTCAGCAGTGTCTAATGAAAAGCAACATCACCCTTTAATTGGATGAGAATTGATTTGTTAATTCTGACAAGTCATCAGGGAACAACATTTAAAAACAGAATAAGTTCCCATTTCAGTTTTCAGCCTTGACATGGAAAATGTCTGTTTTAATTTACATACTGGCACTTTTGAATGGCAGTAATGACATTTGAGTGAGATTAAGTGTCAAACTCAATCTGTGTTCAGACTACCTACTGCGTTCAGTTTAACATTTGCCAGGTAAAAACTCTTAACCTTGAATGAGCAATAGCAATCATCACTTACGATACTGTTTTGGACCAACAGACAGAAAGAATAAACAGATGCACTTCTATGTGTTTCAGAAGCTGTGCATCCAGGGTCATGCCCCGCAGTCACAGATTTTGTGTGTAATAATAGAGACTGTATTGAGTATCATTTGGAGTGTGATGGTAAAGCGGACTGTTCAGATGAGTCTGATGAGACGGACTGCAGTAAGTACACCTGCATTCAGTTTAAAACGTATCACAATGCAATTGTAACATGTTTTGACTTGGGGAAAAAAGATGCACTTAAATGTTTGTATTGCCAAAGTGTTTAAGACATTTAAAAGTTTCTTCTGTGGATTAAACATCTTACTGGTTCTTACAGTGACCATTCCAGGTGCTTGTAGATTTGATTTGCCTAATGGTCTTTGGGAGGAAACCTGTCAGCTTTCTCAGGATCCTAATGATGAGTTTGACTGGAATATAGGGTATGGCAGAATGTTTAATGAAACAGGACCATCAGCTGATCACAGCCTCAGTTAGTAATCCTTAATTTAACTCACTTTTTAAATATAATTGTCACAATTAATTGTGATATATTAATGCTGTATATAAATTAAACACATTCTTTCTTATTAAGTTTTAAGCAAGTAGAAATTAAAGACATGACTTAGAAATAAAATTGTCACAAGTAGAGTTTCAATACCTGTCAGCTAAGTGTAAAGTTTGGTGGGTGTTGAAATAAATGTTTTTTTGATTTAGGCACTGTCCTCATATATCACACAGACACCATTGGATTAGTAAAGAGCAATATGAAAATTTAGCAGACTCTGAACAAGCCATATACTGTACATTAAGCCAATCGATATACTGTTAACAGATTTGCCTACTGAAATTTGCTTATCTTCTGCAATATTTCTTATAACATGCAATTAAAAATAAAAACATACATCTGAATCATCCAATGATTTCAAATTCAATTCATACAAATATATACATTATATAAAGTTATCATTATTGCATGATTTCAAATTTAATTGGTTGTAGTAGCCATTTCCAATTCCTGACTTGAATGTTTACTGAATAAATAGTCTGGCACTCA
Organism: Oreonectes daqikongensis; assembly: GCA_026939265.1. Classification (NCBI taxonomy): domain Eukaryota; kingdom Metazoa; phylum Chordata; class Actinopteri; order Cypriniformes; family Nemacheilidae; genus Oreonectes; species Oreonectes daqikongensis. The sequence goes on along the minus strand of JAOTQM010000343.1, from coordinate 2,166,774 downwards.
CTTATAGACTGTAAGATTAGTGTAATTTAGTGAAAGTGTCAAGTGTACATTACTTTAATTGTGAAAATGGTTCTGCTCAGTCAAAGGTGATTGATTTAGCCTAGTGAACTTGATATAGATTTTTTCGTGCCAAACACAGAGTCAAGGAAATTGCAGTTTCTCTCTTTACCGAGTCGCTCTCTGCAAGATCGGTAGAGATAGTCATGCTGTGAAATCTAATAAAGAGCTTCTGCTGTTATTGTGTCTGCTATAATCTCTATTGTGACAGGGCAGATGAGAAATAGTTTGTAATACTTGTGTGGAATTGAAAGTGATGCATAAACAACACAATGTGAACAGAATGTTACTTATTTTAAGGTTACGTATTGTCTATAACCAATAGTATGATAAAATTAAATCATTGTAGCGAACAGTCTGAGATGTAACACAATTCAGTAAAACACAGAGACACTGGTGAAATATAACCCATGGCAATTCAATTCAGTTCATAGAACTTAAAAAAGAAACAAATGTTACAAATACATTTATCTATACCCACATTTAAATATAAAAATTAAAGATTTTACAACGAAATGTGATTTTACAGCTATTTTTAGCAAAGCAAACTGAGTCTTGTTGTGTTTCTCTATTCTCTAAGATGGAGAAGGTGGCTACCTGTATGTGAACTCCAGTGTCCAGAGAGAGGGAGATGTCACCAGGTTAATAACCACGCAAGAGTTTCCTGCTAGTATTGGTATATGTCATCTCCGCTTCTGGTTTCACATGTATGGCTCACATCACATGGGTACGCTGAAGGTGAGGCAGCAAAGTAACATTTATGTTAATAAAATAAAAATAAAACACACAAACAACATTTTACACAAAGTGATATATTCACCTCTTTCCTTTGCACTGTGTGATTTTACATTCAGCTACTGAAAGATATGCCATATATTTTTTATGTAGTAAATCTTAAAGTTCTATTTTATGAGCATCTTTGTTATGATTCATAAAATATGTCATGAAAATAACTTAAGCTTTCGTGCTTTGGTCAAGAGTGCTGTGCAGAGTTATGGGCGTGATGAAGACCTCTTGAAATCTGTGTAATGAATTCTGGATATTATATTTCAGGTGTATACAGTGGGGCGCAGTGGAAGACCTCTGTTAATATGGGCGGCCTGTGACAACCACGGAGACAGCTGGATTTACACTAATGTGATCTTATCAAACGTATCACCCTTTAGAGTGAGCATTGAGGCTGAAGTTGGAGCAAACCAGTGGACAGTCGTTGCTATAGATGATCTCTCATTTACTAGAGAATGTCACGTAGGAGGTACTGAACTGTTTTCTCTTCATTTTTCTTTTCCTACCAAACTCAAAAACTTACATTTTGTTTCTGTATGTGTCCAGCTCCGGTGACTCCCGTCCCACAGACATGCCACATGGAGCAGTTTCAGTGTTTGCATCTGTTTGATTGTATTCCGCTGAGTTGGCGTTGTGATGGTGAGGTGGACTGTCTAGACCGCTCAGATGAAGACATGTGTTCAAGTGTGGTTCCTGGAACTGTGCCTCCACAAGCAGAGTGTGAGACAGGGGAATACCACTGCAGGAACAGCACCTGTATTCCAGCACTTCTCCGCTGTGACGCGGTTTCAGACTGCCCCAATGGAGAAGATGAGCGTGGATGCCGTAAGACACACACATTAGCCTAAATACATGTGCACAAATGACATATGCTTAAAATATTTTTTTGTTTCTCTTTATCTTTCCTTGTAGCCACAAATCAATGTAATAATGGGGAATTAGTATGTGAGGCAACAGCAGACTGCGTTGCATACCAGAGTCGATGTGATGGTGTTGTTGACTGTCCATCTTATAGCTCTGATGAGTCAAGCTGCTATGGTAAGGCTATGGTCCTTTTACTTTTTTATTTAAAGGTGCTGTGTGTAACAAAAACCTAAACTGACATGTTTTTATTAGCGTAGAATAAGCTATTTCTATCTACATACACCACGCGTCCCCTTACATGAAATTCTCCATGTTGTTTCTACAGTAGCCCTAAACGGACAAACTGCTCTACAGAGTGCGTTTTGTAAATCTGTTATCTCCTTCGGCAAAGAAAATGTCATCTTTGTCTTGTGTCAGCCATCGTAATGCTTTGAAAGGGAGGTGTAAGCGGTGAAGTGAGCTGTTGGTTGCCATTCATAACACCACTGATAGAAACCGCTAAATTTCACAAACTGGACCTTTAAAGAGGTCATAGAAAGCTTTTTTAATGTTTAACTATTACCCCGAGGTCCGCTTAGAATGTTAGTAAAGGTTTGCAAAATAAACACCAGTAATAAGAATCATAACTTAGTTTTTATTGCGATTTTGCTGCTGGGCCTTTAAAACTGTCAGGTTCAATATACTTTTCCACTGGTCTATCCCTCTCAGCAACATCCATTTTGCACAGAATGCATTCGTTTTTGGCAGGTTCACAATACAATGTGAACTAAAATGTGTTTCAGATTGAAATGATCAGGGTCCCTGTTAAAAAAAATGTTGAGGTTATTTAGAGGTACATCACGCACAAGATTTTATTTTTAGTTATGATGTTCAGCAAAATGAATCATCTTGGAAATTTTGATGAAACAAAGTACTGCATATTTTCATGGTACAATAAACTTTTACCTCTTAATGGCTTTCTTAACAAATACCAGTTGGACTTACTTTTGAAATTGTTTAATTATTGTTATAAACAAATCTGAACTTGGCAACAACAACATGCAGCCAGTAGAGATATAACTATTTATGATTCATATTTATAGGATTCTTTTGGGTGTTTTTGGTATAACACCTGCTAGGCATACAGTATTGCTTCTCATTATTCGATAGGAAAAAATTATTTTGATCCAGAGGTCCAGTATCAGATGTAGCAGGAGATCAGTTCAACCATAACAAAACCTGCTTGTCTGGTTCGCAATAATCCCTTCAATGAAAGTTACAATTTAGTGCCTAAAATTTACGAATAACATAAAATACATCACATTATAGTGCCTTAGGGATCAGGTAATATATTGCTTATGATTTAGTAGGAACTTTTTTCTGGAAGGAACTGTGTCCCTGAAGCACTATGGAGGGTAAAATGTCTTAATTAATGGAGACTCTCTGTAACTCACTTGTTATGGGTTACCGCTAACATTTGGCTGCCATCAGCCTAGATCCTTAACCACAATGCAACCACCATTAGATTTGGGTTAATTAATAGTGGGAAATTAGATGCTTATCGGAATTGATATTTCATTATAATGATTATTTCCTAATAAGTCATAAATATATGTATTATTATTTTTTTTGCAGAGTGTCCCTTTGGGTACTGTCTTAATGGAGGAAAATGTGTAATAAAGGCAAATGGGCCATTATGCATGTAAGTTCTTCAAAAGGTGCATTTATTTTCAATTGAAATGTATTTTATTTAGTGCTTTTCCTATTGCACATTGATTCAAAACAGCTCAAAATGTGTTTGTGGACACAGTGAGATGCAAAATATTGTTTTCATTTTTAAGTAAAAACTTTTAAAAAAAGTTAGACCATTGGGATGAGATGACCTCCTCAGGGCCAGAAGGGCCCCAGATGCTAAACTGGTGTTAGCATTCAAACTTATAAAATTGTAGCTGGTAATTAAATTCAAGTGTAAATTGAAATCAATTTATGATTTTGTTATACATAGTTTAAATACCTAAGATCTCCTTTACAGTAAAAAAGTGCCCTACCTTCACCTGTCAGTCATGACCATTCAGGTGATAAGATCCTGGAGATCTTTGCTTTGAATCACTCTTAATATCTTACAAAACCAGTTGAATATTTCATTGAAATGAGAGAAAGAAATGAGAGTATTAACAGCTTAGCTCTAAGTTCAAACTTGTGCTTTTCAGCTGACTGCCAAAGCATGTCTTCAGTAATTACAGTCCCAACTTGAGCCAAAAAACATTTTTTATGAGGTCCTCCCCATGTTCTCTTCTTCTTTTACTTTGTCATGATGTCATCCATAATAAATTAGAAGTATTACTTAAGTATCTTGTGCTGTGCACAGAGACTAGTGTGTGTGGTCCCCACAAAGATAGTAATATCAGTAATTCTTTACGTTTTTGGTTCCCATGAGGAAAACAGCTTATAAATCAAAATAATGTTCATGTGGAAAGGTTTGGGTGATGGTAAGTTTTAGGAGTATAGCGTGAGGGTTATACAATATACAGTTTGTACAGTATATGAAAATCATTGTCTAATAAAACATTCCCCATAAAACATGCAAACTTAACGTGTGTGCGTTGGCATGCTGTTGATTTTAGACTAGCTTTAAGACATGCTGTATGTGAAAGGGACAGAAAACATGTGGAATGAGCTAAAGTATGAAAATGTGAGAACTAGAAAGGGGCAGTGCGTGTCTTTTCCTCATTACAGAAGCTTAGGGGCGGCTATTGCAGATAGTAAGCACATGTGAATGCCTCCAAACAAATATTCATGCAATCTTTATTTCTCCTTCATTTAGGACATAAGGCCAACCAGAATTCCATATGAACAGTCTATGCCCTGATCATTTTGTGAGTGTTTGTGCAATTATTCTGCTTTTTCTTTCTAGCTGTCCATCATTGTGGACTGGTCATCGTTGCCATATCAGAGGAAAGCCAGTAACTCCCACAATGCCAGTTATTTCAGATAGTAAACTGGGTAAGACACAGGTGTTTGTGTATGCTCGTGCTCATTTGTCCATCTAAATGTACTCTTGTAGCTGTTTTACATTAGTGTATGTACTGTATGTGCTCTACAGCTGTCAACATTGCTTTGAGTGTTGTGCTGATCCTCTTGGCCTTTGCAACCGGAGTCACTTCATTCATTTTAATACAGAGACATTTACATAGGTACGTCCCTTCAAAAGCATTTTCTATTTACAGAATCCATAAAAGGATGCTGTTGTTACTGGTATATTGATTCATTCCTGATATTTCTCTGATATGTGCATTCTTTCTGACTGAACAGAGACCCCAGTCTCATAGAAAATGAAGAGTTGGACCACTCTGGTTTTTATGTGCAGAGAGAGGTCAGACATATACTTCAATATAAATGTAGTTCATATTTGAAAGCTCTAATGATGTAATGGCTTATATTATACTGCGATGTGTCTGGTTTTTAATAGAGACTTTTCTTTCTCCTGCCGTGCTCTATGCTATACATTTATCCCTCTAACAGACTATCTCTGTGTTCCATCTCCATTTCTCTTTTCCACTTACAGCTTCTTTTCCACTTGGGAATGAATGTTATTTAGTCATTTGAACCTCTCCGCAGGTGTGATAGAGCTGCTCCGTCACACTGCTGATGGGAAATATTGACCTGTACGCTTAAATCTGTTTGTTTGTGTTAGTGCGAGTGTGTGTGTGTGCGTGTGTTAGTCCCTGATAAACTCGCTGTACTACTGAGTAAAGCATATTTCAGTCCCCACATTGTCTTGATACGCATTACTGAGAATCGCAGCGGGAGACGCAGTGTCTCGAAAACACTGGATTTCACAATTGTTTGTATTTCTCATTCAAGTTTGCAGTTTGATTGTGAAACAACCTTCAGCTTTTGACAAAACACTATACAACTGAAACATATGATTTTTTTAAAACAATAGCTAGTGTTTTATTAAATACATTATTTTGTTGATTTTGTTTTAGTTTGCCTCTCTAGCCATTAAACCCAGATGGTCTGGTCATCCTCGACTGAACATCAGTGTTTACCCATGGAAAGAAGAACCAAAGGTACAGGGATAATCAACATAATGACATTTTAGTTCCTTTACAAAAACACTTACAAGACGTATACCTTTGGTGTACAATGCAATCCTGGTGCTGCTAAAGTCTGTGTGCACAATTTCTTTTGCTGTGCTATATTTTTGGTAAAGAATCAAACTCTACTTACATAAGTAGTCTAACAAAAAAATTGAAGGCAACCAAAATTGATGGAACTAATTCTGCATGTATTGGCCACCCAGGTGTTTTACAATTATTCACGGAGTAAACGGACTGTAACTACTGTAAGTATTCAGTGCATTTCATGTGTTCTGTGCTTGTCTTTTTGCTCTTGTGTGCTATTTAGATCTCCACCTCAAAGGAAGCCAAGCTGTCTTTCTCCAATCCACTCTACAAGTGCTCGAGAAGTTCTGAAGCCTAAACCAAACAGATGCACAATCACTTTTACACCCTGGCCATCATGTCCCTTTAGATTTACAGTTCTTTCACTTCATTTGAGCCTCAATCACAACATGGCTGTACTTGTTTAGGGTTTAGAACTCTGTTCATTTCAGTAAAACTCGTGGGAAGTGAAGTGTGACCATACAGTACAAGTTCAATTTCAGCAAAATTAAGCTTCTTATAAAAATCTGTAACTTATTGCATATGCTGTAGATTCTGAGTCCTTGCAATGTCAATCTATTATTTTGTGAATCCATTGCATTCAGTACTGCAAAATTATTTTATGACTGCTTTCTTCTATTTTGTCCACTATTCAAATATGTTAAAATTCCTTTAAAAAAGCAAGTGGAAAATAATAGCGTTTAATTGTAATTTAGTGTTATGTAGAAATTCTGTTTAAGAGGTGAATTAAAATGATGCGTGAGACCACAATGTGACGTTAAAAAGGCAGGAGATTATCAAATCCAGCATATTGAGCTCTGGGTGCCATTTCAGAGGACTGAGTTGCTTTCATAGCCTGATTTTCATCCTGTTCTTTGTGGTTGTGAAAATTTTATTTTCATTGCTTTAAATGTGTGTTCAATCACCACTTGGCCTTCGGCTGGACCACGTTTTGACAGATGATAAATAAAATTGAAAGCTATAAATGATACCAAAACACGAACAAAGACGAGATAAGTAGTTCACTATATTCAGCAGTTTTTCGAATTAGAAAATATATCAGACGTAATGAGTCTGGTTAAATTCTTTGGCTTGAAGTCCTGCAAGCTCATTTGAAACGCTTTAATAGCATGCAGAGCACTGGATACCAGAACACATAGCCTAGAAGAAGAAGCTCTAAATGTGAAATTGAGTGAAAAAGATTTGAATACAAACTCTCTCAAATGTTTTGTATCTGCAATCCTGCATTATTTTATTTTTTCAGAATTCAAAAACCCTCTAAGCAGAGCTGTAATGATACAACATAAAAATCAGAGCATGAAAGAATTAAATACTATAGCTATATGTAAATAAATTACTTTCACAGAAAGAAAAGTGTCAAAGATGTTTCGTTTAGCATGTAATTCTGGAACTGGTCAAAGCTGTTTTGGAACAAGAGCATCAAGACACGTTGCCTCTCCCTCTGGAAACTGTACCACATGGAAATACACAATGTTCTGATTTAAAGTTTTTTGTGTCAGTCTAAAAGTTTCAGCATACAATCCAATATTCTTATTAGTATCAGATTCAGTTGATACATCCACCATTTTCCAAATGCTGTTACTATTATCAATAGAAATAACAATGATGACCATTGAGTTTAATTTGTGCTAATAGATTTGTTTAACTCTTTAACACATCAAATGTAGTGAACTACTTAAACTGTCTTTGTTCATTTTGGTATTGTTTATAGTTCCTTCTTGTATTCATTGGTATTTATCCTTTTTGTTTTTTTTAAACTAGAATTTTCCATATGTGGAAAGCTAGGAATTTTTAAAGTTTAAAACATTTTTCCAGTGACAATTTTGCTGAGGTGTGAAAATAAGTGGAGGCTACATAATATAATTCAACGCACACACACACACACACTTGAAGAGAGGTGTTTCATTATTGTAATTTGAGTCAGTGCTCTGGGTTTGGGCCAATGCCGGGTCGGAGCCCTCTCCCCGGACAGAGGGAGCGTACTCCCAATTTGGAAGAACTGCCGGGGAAATCTCTGTTTCTCTTACACACCCAGGAGAATTGGTACAGTCTTTCTTATACCCACTCATGTTTACCAAGACATAGATGTATATTTATACATTTTTAAGCTAAACGCTCCCATGCCCCTAAATGAAAGTTAGAAAAAATAGTCCTTTTCCTTGTTTTTTAAATCCAGCCCAGACATCTCCAAGGTCAAGGTTTTGTCAGATTTATCTAACTTCTGGGGACATTTTTCTCCCAAAGTATTGCTAAATTATACATACACATTACTTCTGAAGTGATGAAAGGAGTTAAATTCTCTGTCGAAAAAGCTGTTAATCTATGTCATTAACAATCTTCCTATAGCCTACCATGTAAAATCTGCTAGGCCCCACACTCACCAATAACCTTATTAAAATGTGATCGACCTGATGTGCACTTCCACACACCTTTTACTTCTGAAATACAAAAATGAATTCAGAACACTCCTGGGAAACTGGTGTAGTGAAATACGTTATCCTGCAGACCCCCAAGCAAAGCAGGACTGTCATAAACATGAGCTCAATAAATCAAGCTCCTCAGATCCAAGACCAATGTTTTTAGTCCGTGTTTCTATGTGGTTTGGCTCTCGATGCGACACTGTAAGGGTGTTTAAATTGGAATGCTAATGCAGTGCCTTAAATGTTTTTGCTAGGGTGCTTGTCCTGGTCTAGAGAGAGAGAGAGAGAGAGGAGGGGGGGTTAGCACTCAAGCACAGTTTACAGCGTCTCAGTCAGAGAGACTCACACTCAAGATGCTTGGCAGACAGTGTGGAAAAGCCTGCCAGTCCCAATCCCAAACATTAATGACCCCCCCCACCCCACTGCCTGCACATACAGTTGATTCTCAGGGAGCAAGAAGTGAGGAATAAATGGAAAGATCAAAGAATCTATTCTTACAAACTTTACTGGACTAAAAGGAAGGACATTTACAGGTAAATGCTGATTGTGGATTGATCATATTTATGTTAGTTATTCAGGTTGGTTTCTGACAGGCTATCATCACGGTTGGCAAGGTCATCAAACATTTTATAAAAAATGTTTCTATAAGTAATCCCTAGTTTGTCAACACAATTGGGGGCCATAGAAAAGCTATTGCCACATACTGCTGTGAACACAACTGCTACATCAGTAGACGACACCACTCATAATATAAAACCGCAATGAATTCCATTATAATGCATTAACATTAATAAAATTCAAAGGACTATTATCAAATGAGCCATTTTATGCCTGAGAAGGTTTAAATCAAGCTCAGCTGGTAAAGGCATTGTGTTCAAAGTGCAAAGGTTGAAAACAGACAATACTAATAAAATATCTACCTTGTAATGCACTGCAAGTCGCTTTGGAGAAAAGCCTCGGTGCGTAAATGTAAGACAGGGCCATGACACAAAGGCTGCCCATGTGCCACGCCATATTTTACGTTGAACATATTGTCTGTAGGAGGCGTATTGTTTTTGTCGTCTTTCTGACTATTTGAAACTACAGAGGTTTATGTCGAAACTCGTTACGAGAAGCGCAACCCCCTCGCATCATTCTTCTCCTCACAGTAGGCGCTCGCGTGTGTGGCAGTAGCTGTAGATGCGCACCAGGAGACAGCAGCGGGCAGACCAGACGCGGAGTCCGTCCACCAGAGAGCGCGGAATGCTCAACGTCTAGCTGTTGTTTTCTCTTCATTTCACATTGCTTGGACGACGGAAGACTTAAAGAAATTGAGGACATCTGCCTCGGTGGATATCCGATATGGCGGGATCAGGGACGGTCGATCTGTTTGTGGGATTTGTTCTAGTTTTGCATGCTCTGGGAAGTGTTTTCCAGATCACCCAAGGAGAACTAACGGCGGAAGGTGAGTGCTGTTCATTCTCGTGTATTTTACCAGAAATGAATTAGTTTTGTTTGAATTATATAGGTTTGTATTCGCCATTCTGGTGTGGAATAACAGGTATTTACACCATGAACCGTCAGCAAGCGCATAAGTTGTCTGACAGAGATTTATAGCGCTTTTACACACGTTTTATTGTCAAACTACCTTTTGTAAATCAGAAAGTGCATGATACATTTGCATTTCATCTAGTGAGCTATGCAAAGTGTGCGGCTTCCCTTGTCTCAACTATGAGAACTGTCTTGATTATTAAACACATGTATTGTATTTTTAATAACAGGCTTATCCTGATGCATTCGGTTTGCATTATTATGAATGAGTTATTGCGCTGTTGAGCGTGTGGTTTTCCTGCACTGTGAGCTGTTGTGGTTGTATCCCAGAGGCGATGTTTATCAGCGCATCTGTTTTAGCGTTGTGTGCCGACACAGATCATGAGTGGGAAAGTCCTGCACCTCCAGCTTCTGTGTCGTGGAGACGGGTTGTTTGTGTGCTCTCTTGACTTATTTGCTCTCTTGACTTATTTGCCCTCAAGCATGAGCATGTTACCTGTTCATTGAATTTCAGACATTGTTGGTTTTAATCGCCGGGTATACGTGCTTTCATATTGCGCAAAGATATAGCGTGAAACTGACCGCACTGAAACTGTCATATTTATCTTATGCAGTTCTTATAGGAACGAAGTAGGCCTAGTGCTCAGCGAGTCATAATTTCCAAGGTGTTTCTCCCTGTCAGCTTTCTCGGTAACACTTTACAATAAGGTTGTATTAAAATGAGTTAATGCTTTAACATAAACTAACATTGAACCCTATACTTCTCCAAATCAAACATTAACTGTTAACTTGGTTAATGCGGCATGAACTAACATGAATGATTGTGTTAACATTAACTAGCATTAACAAGGATTTAATACATGTTGAAATACCGTATTGCTCATTGTTTGTTTATGTTCGTTAATGCATTTACTAATCTTAACTAGTACATATAACCTCATTGTAAGATGTTATTCTGTTCTGTCCGAATGGCGCTTTTCTTTATTTCTTCCTTTTTAAAGTATGAAGTGTAAAGGCTGTAACACTACTATTTAATAAGTGTTGAAATTTCTGCAACAGAACTCAGTGACCTAGTTAATAGCCTACTTTACAGCCTTGGCAGGATGGAAACTACAGGCAAGCTATGGACGTAGAAAACAAAAACATTGGATTTGAACAAAATGTTTCTCACCTGTTTAGCTTTTCGCCTAGTAGAACAACATCTTACTGTATAGGACAAGGGTATACAATTTAATGGTTGTTGTATTGTATGTTGTGAAACATCTTTGTAGATCGGGCTTGTGATAACCGTTGCTTTTCTGCTTCTTACAGATATAAATCCTAAGGGTAAAAGAATGGTAAACGTGTACAGACACTTCTGAAAGTCAAACATCACAGATGACAAAGACAAGTGTCAGCTCCCCACTTTTTCCTTAGTTCTTTCATTCATACTTGATAGTACCATTGAAATTTTAATATATTTAACAGTTTTTTTTAGTTTGTTGTTTTATGGCAAAAAGTATTGTTACTCGTTCTCTAACAGGCTGAATAAAGTGTTTCCCTTGCTCTATGAATTATGGAGCATATTTAATAAAGGAGTACATCCCCAGCTCTAAGGAATTGTGAGGGACTCTTGAGTTTGAGAGAAAAAAGGAGAGATGGTGAGAATGTGGGGGCCCCATGAGTCTTAAGTAGTTCATCCAAAGGGTCGGGTTAGTTTTGTATTCGGTCTCTCTTTGTCACATCACACCCTGTAGCCCCTCTTCTGTCTTTTCTCTCAATTTCTCTTACTTTGAACATACATTTCTCATTTTTGGGGAATGACAATATTTTTAAAAAGCGATTTATATATGCTTACAAACATTTCAACATATATAGGCTAATGTTGAATCATACTGAATGTAAATGGGGCATGTATAGGGGCTTGCCTATGTTCACATCTTGCTCCATGAATTAGCTTGTTTTTCTGTTATTTTATGAATTGCAGCAACAGGCAGCATTTTGCAATCATTCCCCTATGGAGATCTTAGGGGAATTTGTAAAGTTCAGTTGTAAAGTTCAAAATCCCCCTGTTTTTAATCTTTTGTACTAAATGTCACCTCACTATGAGGCCTGTTAGGATGTAATATAGAACTACAATATCTTATTCTTCCAGGGTTATAGGGTAGACCACCTGACTGCTCTGGTGATGTCTTTGGCCTTGGACCATTCATCTATTATATCTTGGCATGTTTTGGCAGCACTATGAGCTATATGTGTGCTATGTATCTATTTATCATAACACTGGTCATCTATAGATTAAGCATGCTCAAAGCTCAGGACCGTCAGGTAACTTCATTCTTCACATAGAGAGATTTTTATAGATCTTGTATACATAAAGTGGCAGCCTCCCTGCTCATGGCCCAGATAAAGCATTATTTATAGAGTGTGCTGGGCATCTGCAGAGCTGTCTGTGTCAAAAAAAGGTTTATTAATAGGATTGAAGAGTTGGGGGCTTCTCTCTGAACCCATAGAACTATATTACTAATTGTAGCAAAACAAGTGGAATTTTTCCTTGGGGTCATACAGGTAAGATCACCTATTTGTGGGATGTATTTGTGGAATAGAGGTGCATGTGGATAATGTAAACACAAGTACAGATACATCACAAGTATTATATTTATAGCAACTTGTTCACTCAAGGATGGAAAAATTAACATGCCAGTTTTGAATTTAACATTTTGTATCCACTTCACCACTGACAACTTATTTAACAAGTTTCTCTTCCTAAACGAAAGTGAAGTATCAACAAAATTCTGGTACGCTCTCACGGGTTTAGCCACAAAATGAAAGATGTTAAACTTTAAAGACTTTGGATCCTTATCTTTCCAATTTTAAAAATGCTCTTATTTAAAAGGTAAGAAATTGTGTAAGCTAACAAAGACTGAACTTAGCGTGCATGCATTGATTCTAAAGCCAGAGGATTTTGTGTTACCCCAGCTGAATCTGGTTCATCTTAGGGTATCTTCCCGTCAGTACATAAACATCTCAGGGAGTTTTTTTCTTTGCCACAGTCACCTTTGGCTTTCTTTCTGGAGGCTTAAGACATGAAGAATGATTTTCTGTAAAGCATCAAACTCGACAACACATGCATCAGAGGGAGCAGGCTAAATTGACCAGTTGAAGGATTGTGAAGGCTGGGTGAGGTGTTGGGGTGGGATGGTTGCACAGAGGGGTCAGGCAGAGCTGTTGAAGAGTTTGGCTGATCGCCTGGGGAAGAAGCTGTCCTTGCTGAAACTCTTCCGAGTCTTCTCACAGATGATAGTGGGCAAAAAGTCTGTCAGAAGGATGGGGGTGTTTTCCTTCACAATGCTGGTTGCTCTCATTGAGAGGAGACTGGACCAGACAATCCACACAGTGCAGTACTAGGGGATGTTCAGTGTTCGTCGAGTGGTTTGTGATATTTTTAGTGCAAGAGTGAATACATAAACTAGGACACTTTTCTGTTTCTGTTATATTATTACATAAAGCCTAAATGAATGTCTGAAACCAACAGATAATGTTTCTATTGACAGTTGTTTTATACCAAGTATTGACTATTAGGGTTGAGGTTTAGTTACAGATAGTTGTGGTTTCTCCATCTGGATGTCATTAGAGTTGTACATCCCTTATACATATTTTCCATCCCTCTCTTTATTTCTATAAATCTTTGCATAACAAGACTGTCTACAGCTTCATTTTAACTTTAGTTTTAACTTTTTGACTGTTTGGTCTGAACTTGTGGGTGTGACCAATATGTGCATGTGAGAGAGGTCGTCTGTAGACTTTCTTTTACTGTATTAGTGAAAAAACTCACACCAGGCAAATTGTATGTTCATCCCTCATAACCTAATCCTAATGTAAAACATGATTTGAACAATTTACAAACCTTTATTTACCATCACTGTCCTCACGGTTTTGTTTTTGAGAGTGTTTTGTGAAGACAATTTAAAGACACACACACACACACACACGGTTGAGACAGAATGAGGTCCCCTGGTATCAGGTAGACATCAAGTTAACTGACCATAGCACTGATGCACAACCCTGTTTCTACTACACAGCCTAGTTCTGAGTTTATCATCCATCAAAATGGCAGGGACCACAGCTCCCCGCACACACAGACTCATATACACAAGTGCTGCAGAGGCAGTCAGTGGAACCTCCATTGACCTTCATGTCCCTCGGTAGTGACTTTAAGTGACTGCTGTAAAGGAACTAGATCCTAAAGCCATTTGAGAGGATAAAAAAGCAGAAAAACAGATGGTTACAAAACCATGATGTGAAAAGAATTAAAACTGCACCAAAAACAGAAAACACAGGAAGAAATTTGAAAATGAGCAAGAGAGATATTTTGGAATGAATGAATTGGTTTGAATTTTAGGAAAGTCCCCACCCCACTGGCTCTGCAATTTGCCTTCCAAGCTTATGGCATGACAGATAAGTGAATGGATAGCTTGAGTCAGGCTTTATCTATCCTTGAATGAATTCCTGAGAAAGCATGAATAGAGCTATGAAGAAAAGGGACGAGGGGGTTCTTCTGGGAAGGTATGCATGCAATGTCTTTTGTTTCCAGATACAGCACCATGCGTTCACGGATTTATTATTTAAACATAATGTTAGACTTGATTTCTGCATATTTCTGTGACATTCTGCAGTCTATAATGAATACTACATTATATTTGACCATTGTCCAAGCAATATCATACACTCTGCTATCTAATCACATAATAACATAATTTATATTCAAATAAATATTTCCATTTATTTACATGTTTAGAACTGTATAAGCAGGATAATGTAGGAGGATTTATTTTGCGGTAATGACCGGCTAACTGTACATTACCTTTCACTTAGGAATAAACAGTTCCATTCTAAATAGTCTGAAGCTGTTCAATTACTTTCGCTACAAAAGACAAACAAGGTAATGCTGCGCCTTGGACTTTCCAAGACCGAATCACATTTAAAGTGCACCACATGGCTTCAGTGAATACAGCTGTGAAAAGAGGGAGGGGGGAGAAAGAGAGCCATGCTTTAGTGAAAGTCACAGAGGTTTCCGGTAGGTGTCTTTTGTGCTGAGGGTCTTGTGTGTTTCACATGCTTACAATGCACTTTGGCTCCCCAGCTGTGCTTTTGTTTTCAATTCCTTCCCGGTTCTTTTTCTTTATCCATTTCTTTCTCTTTCTTTGACATTCCCTCTCTTTCTCTGCAGGGCTGCAATAATGGTACCCAGTATGAGGTCCTTTTCCTTATAGCTTAGCTAATTACTCGACAAAAGTTAATTACTCACAACCACACTGTTTATTATTCATCCACAAACATATTCAACGCACTATTCTCAAACAGCAGATGAACGTATGCTGTTAACGGTTCATTTACACTTTAAAAGTGGACCAGATGCGTTCCCCCTTTAAAACAGAAGCTGGTTAGCTGTTATAATCTGCTCTCAGGACACCTAAAAGGACTTTTTGCACCTGTTCATGTGCACTGACCCACACATAAGCACCCAATGCAGAGCATCTACTGACTTTAGAACAGAGCCTCTAGTGTGAATGAGATGGAATGGGTGATGAGGCAGATAGATTGGAATAGCAAGAAGCTGTAAACTTGTCTCCGAGGATTTGTGTGTGTGTTACAAATCCTCTCAGATAGCGCTGGAGTTGTAACAGTGTGAGTGTGTGTGTAGAGTCGCGCCGTGGGGGGTAAGCAGAGGTTGACTCGGGGAAATAAAAGTTTTTAGTTCGCTCACGCAAACCCACAAGCACTTTAGTGCTCAGCAAAGGACAGCCGAATACTTCCTCTCTGGAGAACTCCATGTTTCTTTTCTCTTTTCTTTTACTTTTTGTGTGTTAGGGTTGGTTTTAGTGCACAAATTTATCATGCCGTTTTAAATTCCTTTTGGTTGACACTCACGTCAATACTGATTATAAATCTAAAGTACATTGCAAACCTCTTGGTAAACACTGTCCTCACTCTCTATTTTTTTTAGGACGTTCTTGATTTTATAAATAACCACAACATCAAGAGACCCCTGCATTCCAGGTAGATGTCCAAACAACTGTTTTGTTATTGTTTCAATTTTGTTTAGCATTATCCTCTTGACAGGGACCCCCAAATTACACACTTTAAGGTCACCTCTTTAAGACCCTTTTTTGTGTGGAACACACAAACAACATTCTTCAAAATATCTTCTTTTGTGTTGTGCAGAAGAAAGAAAAGTCATACAGGTTCGGAATGGCCTGAGGATGAGTAAATCCTGAAAGAATTTTCCCTTTAAGTGCCTGAAATGTTTAAAGATGCTGTAATGTCTCTGAATAAACAGTGTTTGTCATGTTGCCCGGTAAACGCCCAGAATCATGTTTAGCATGAGTTTTTTAGGTGTCTGCAAGCCTTAACAGGACTGTGTGGGTTCTGACTGACTCAAACTTAACAATAAAGCTTTGTGTTTCTGCAAATGGAACCGGCTGGAACCGAGAGAGAGGGAGCGAGAGAGATGTATGTGTGTTGTGTGTGTGTAGGACCAGGAAAGTTCAACAAAATACAAAGACATTTACATACTGTATTCAGAGCTGTATATAAACACTATACTTGGTGCAATTGTTTTAACTCCCCTGTGCCTGTAACCTGTAAATACAAACAAGGTACTGATAAAGAACATGTTAACACATTTTAAATACATCCAAATATTGGATTTAAAGTCTATTGACTTTTCTCACCTAAAGTCATACTCATTGCAAAGGACTGTTAAATTTCCCTTGTATTTGTTAGAATGGAAACCTTTGTAATGACTTTTATTTAAGCAAACAATAGGTACACTTTTATTTATACTGTAGCTAGGCCTACATACAACTTACAAATAGTACATTGGCACAGCTATAAATTTACTGATTGATTTTTTGTAGCACATTAACTTGATGCTTTATAGATGCAGTCATGGTCAGAGCTTTACTTCAGCAAGTTGGCAACAGAGGCAGACGAACGTCCACTGTCCATCTAAATACAATAAATGATGTCCTATTCTACACAGTAATGAGGGTGAGAGAGAGATCCAGCTTTGGTGTCTTGTGGTTTGTGGCATATGGAGAGTGGATAAGTTGATGATGCGAGCGGCCCCAATTACATAGTATTTTCCCATCATCCTTTTCCCAAAGTAGCCAACGCCATCATCTGCATGTAATGTCTTTTGAAAGGTATGTGCGTGCGTGCGTGTTTTGAGGCTGTATCTTAAAATGATAAGCCTTCCATCACTAAAGTCAGTGCATAAAAGCTATCAGATCTTGAATGCTGTCTTTCAGCTCTATTCCACTATCACATTTTAGTTGTGTGCTTCTTTCTTGTCTGTGTTATAACATTATTAAACATGGAAATTGGAGTCGTGTGTGGTTAAAATTCTTATTGGACTGAGGATGTTTCAGCACCATTAAAACTGGTCAAATGTTTTATATTTGGTCATGTGTTCTCATCCTAAGATTTAACTAACTGTGTCTGTTCCAAATGTGAACTGTTTTATTATTCTAACCTAGCCACTTGCCTACAGTTTCAGACTGTAGTAATTGTGTTGTGCAGTATTTATGTTTCTAGGATCATTTAATCAAACTTCATTGACCGTAATGAGCTGCGCCCAAGCTGACGCAAGTAGACACAGAAATGTATTCAGATATGTTATGGATAAATTATGCATAATATGTTCTGTTTTTTATGGGAAGTTAGTGTTTATGAAAAAAATGTAAGCTTTGTTTGTTAAAAAATTGTTATGTTACTACAACAACAAAAAGTAAAAGAGTAATCTACATCTGTGTGATCTTATTTTGTTTATGAATACTTTTTAGACTTGCAAAACTGTCATGGTCTTGCCCTTCTTGCCTGGTAATTTCTTAGAGTCTTGTGGGTAGGATCGTGACAGTGCCGTGTCTTTGTGTTTATGTTATGTGTGGAGACACACGGCTCTGTCTCGTTTGTCTTTTGCCGTGTGTTCTCCGGTCGCGTGTCTTAGCCCCGCCCCTTGTTTCCCGTCTAATCTTTCCGTTAATGTTCTCATGCCTTGCACGTGTCCCGTGTAATTTTCCCTCGTTTGTTTCCCCTATTTAATGCCCTTGTGTTCGCTGTCCTGTGCTGGTTCATTTTACGTTGACCGTGTCTCTGTCTCGTCACGTTTTGCCTTACCCTTGTCTTGCCTGTTATTATACGAGTTTTGAGCTTCTTGTTAAGTTTTTGGTTACTGTTTTCCCCCTTCGTGGGTTGTTTTCTGTTTTTATTGTGTTTTAGTTTAATCGCGGGTTTTTCTGTTTATATTTAATAAATATCTTTGTTTTGAGCCTCTCCGCTGTCTGCACTTGGGTCCTCCATCCTGAACTATGACAAAAACAGATTGAAAAACGTTTGTGTTGTACTTTAAATTACAATCTTTAAAAAAAAGTTAATATTTCGATATAACAAATTTAAATAATTATATATTAAAAAATATTTATGAAGAAAACTGTTTCAAATAGATGCAGATTCAAATGCAGAACAATTGTATTGTAAAGAAAAATAAAAAATATTGACATTCACTGGTGAGTCCAATATTGCATCATCAAATCTATAAGTTGTGGAGCTCAAAACCAGACATATGGAAACTTTTTAAAGCATAGAACCTTTAGAGTATCATAAATTTATGCATTTATCCTACTTAAAGGAACCTAACAAGGTCTAAATGTGTCTTCCCAAAACACATTCCCCCCGTGATATATCAGAAACTCACAAAACATGGATGAGTCATATTGTATATGAAATGAACACTCACTTTCCAGCATATAAATGTGTGTGTGTTCCACCTCTGATTTACACGTCAGGTAGAGCATGTGATGGTTGTGTTAGGTATATTGATCACTGGCTGGAGTGATGGTGTTAAGTCAAGTAAAGATGGGACTTGTTTAGCTATTCTGACTTGAACTGAAACAACTCCAATCCAGCTTTCTGACAAAAGAAATTTATTAAAGCATCCAGCCTTTATCCGGTAGTAAAACAAACACAAAGCAAAACTCATAGCAAGATAAAGCAGTCAACACCAAGAGCAAGAAATACTGAAAACTAAACTTGCTACTAGGCCGATGTCTTTAACATGCATTATGTATTATGACATGCCTTTAAATGTCTTCAGTGACAGATCGAAGAGATTGGAAAATATCCACTGACAGTTATGAGCGGGGAATGAGGAATTATGTTTAAGAGACTTGTGTTCAGCAACAGCTGGTGCAGAGGCCGTTTCTTATTAATGTGTTGAACAGTTTAACTGCAGATGTGGAGAGTGCCAAGCCAAAAGCACATTTTTGGTGTGTGTTTGTATTTCAAGAGTGCCAGTTGTGTCCAGTATAGAAA
The DNA here is from genome assembly GCA_026939265.1 of Oreonectes daqikongensis. Lineage (NCBI taxonomy): Eukaryota > Metazoa > Chordata > Actinopteri > Cypriniformes > Nemacheilidae > Oreonectes > Oreonectes daqikongensis. The sequence continues at coordinate 2,147,597 of JAOTQM010000343.1, read as the reverse complement.
AACTGTGGTAAGCAGCAGAGATGCTTGCACTGATAATAACACAGCAGTGTTGTTCAGTTTGTATTCATGCTTGCATAAAAACCTACACTACATTAGTGGTGAACTGAAGAGCAAAAAGCTTTCTCAGGGTCTGTTGTGAATCACAGATTCGGATTGATGGATGTTGTGTGCTATTTTATGATTATATGATTTTAATTTCATAATTATAATTAACGTTGACATTAAGTATAAGAAGTAATCATGTTAAAGGAGCACTGAAAGGCTTTTATGTTTTCTTACACTCAACATAAACTTACATGAGGAAACATGGTTTATTAGGACCAGGTTGTGGTTTCCTAGATGAAGTGAGCACAGCACTCAAGTCTTAAAAAAATCCCCTTTTAACTGTTTTGATCTCAATGAGCTCATTCCCTGCAAATCACATTTGGCCTTTCATTTATTCTCCCTCATGTCACTCCAAACCTGTATGAGTTTCTTTCTTCTGTAGAACACAAAAGTAGATCATTTGAAAAAGGTTGGTAACCAAACCAAAATTGACCTCTATTAACTTCCACACAAAACATTTCACAAAATATATTTTTTTGTGTTCCACAGAAGAAAGAGTCATATACAAGTTTTGAATGACGTGAGTGTAAATAAAAATGACTGCATTTTTATTTTTGGGGTAAACTATCGCTTTAATCCTTCTTAATGGGTGTGAATGTGTGAAGTTTCCAGCCCAACAAATATATTTGTCGTACTTTTTAACCTCTTGCACATTGTTAATACAAACAATTTTAAACTGAACTGAAGTCGAAACAGTACATAACACACAGGGGTTGTGGTGGATGGACCATGTAAAGACATCTTCAGTAATATTCTGATTAGACTCTTATATTAGTATTCGTTGAAGAGCAGATTAATAAATGACCACTAGTAGGTTAAGTGCTATAACAGAAATAAAGAAACGACAAAAAGATTTTATATTCTCTTGTCTATGTACACTTGAGAGAAGACATTATTGGAAGTTTGCTGGATTGTTGTTTAAAGCCAACAGTTTTCAAGTAGGCGGAATCAAGGCTGTTTCAAGTCTCAAAGGAAACAGAGAAGATTTTTTAAACTGAACATTGATTTCTTGGAAATTGCATTAATGCATTAATGGAACATTATGGAACATTTTCAATCGCTTGTCAAAAAGTTACAAACAGTTACTTTTACTTTTCCAATGAGTCAAATTTTGCTCATAACACAAACACAACTGCAATATGCATGCACACTACTTGAACTAGTTAAAGGACCTTAAGGGAGATAAATGAAGCTTCCCTTGCAGTCATCTTCACTTTACTGGCCCAATAAATGTGTGTTTATACATGTGTATGAGAGTAGATCAGTCTTTAAAAACAGGAAATGACCACACTCCTGCCTGTTTTCATGTATTCCTTATAAGGATGTTTTATATAACCTGTGTGGTTCTTGTTAAAAACACAGATAACTTTTTTTTAACCTGTCTGCAAAATCAAATCATAACATGCTTTAGAGCATTTGTCTGCAAGATCAGCAGATACTCTTGCATGAAATGACACACATGATGATATTGCATAGCTTTTCACTGTAAGCTATTTGTTAGCTTATATTGGTAGATATATTGTTTGAGAACAGCTGATGTGCTCAATATTGATGCTAAATCAATGTCAACTTGCACATATAAAAATAGCACTAGTCCAACAATTTAGACATTTGTATGCAGTACAGCAGACCTCAATCTCTGTCTCGGGAAAAAGATAAAAAATGTAATCACTAAATGAGATTTTTTGCAGTCAGGAGAGGTATAGCTTGCTTGTTCCTGCAATACAATGCATTATTGTACTGTGCCTGCCTTGCTGCATGTCTGCAGGATGACGAAATATTTTTTAAAGCTTGTTAGAGTTATATTACAAGTAAATATACTTTTTGCTTATTGCTAAAAAATAAATATTTTTTTAACATTTTGGATCAGGGTTAAAACACCTTAAAAATATATAAGTGCTTTTATTAAAAGGTACAGGCTATACTTGAGTCATTGTTGGTTATACTGTACAGAGATGGATAGTGTGTTTTAATATATGTGTATCTTTAAAGTAAAATAAAAAGAAAGTTATTGACATTTTTATGTCAAATATTTGTAATTGTAATAATTTGTTTTGTAAATAGATAGCTGACTTTACTGAAACACAACAACAGACCAGACATTTTTTGTAGATTTGGGATATTCTAATTTTTATTATAGGGATAATTTCTTCTTAAGTTTCTTGTATCATGATTTTTGCGACACATTATTGAAACAAATTGAATTGTCAAAAAGAAAACCTCAAAATACAATCATTCTGTCCTGTCTTATATTTGATGAAAAAAGCGTGCTGTGGTTAATAACCTTTACATGTTAAATACTTTTTGCTAAGAACCCTTTTAGCTCTCAGATGGCTTTGTAGTTGTTAATGGCTCTAATTAGAATCATTTCTCATCCAGGAACTCTTTAAGCGCTTTATTTAAAATAAAGACCACTCATTCCCTCAGTGATCCCTATTGTAGTGAGGTGGATAATGGGACAGGAGACAGTGGGTGGTCACACTGTGATTTGAATTTAGGATCGTAGAACACAGTACTCCAAACTATAATAAACTCTCAAGCTGTTCTTGTGTTCACCTCAAATAACCTTTAAAACCACATCCTTTGATTGTTTGCAGTAAAGTGAAATAGTTCATTTGCAAATTGTGTAAACAAACCCCTGTTATACACGTGTGTCTTAAGACATTTATCATTTATATAATAAAGTTTACATTAGTATAGTACTGTAATATAATTAGTATAATAATGATAATAATGTTATAATTAGTTTTAGATGATTTTAGATTTAGCTGCATGTGTGCAAGCTTTAGGTAAGTGTACACCTGACCGATAACAATAATTTTAACTATTTTAAACATTTTTATTTTGCAAATGGGTGTAATTCTATACTGTTTATTGCATTTTAACTCTCATTTTATATATTGTTTCTTCATTTATTCATTCAATATAATCTTGATTAATAGTGTCAATGTGATTAGCCTGTTTTGTTAAACTGAACCAAGTATCTTAAAAATACAACAAATTAAAATCCAGATGACTGGAATATGGTTATTTTGTGAATATATTAAAGAAAAAAACATTGGTTCATAAAGTTGTGTGTGTGTTTGATTAATGGTGCAAGACAAGGCCACTAGTGCCTTGTATCTCAAGGACCTCAAGTACCTGGTAGTAATCTTACACGAACACACACCACTGAAATGTGTCACCATAATAAACGCTGCTGTGTAAATAATTCTAGGGCTCCAGACTCGGAGCAAATGGTCACATTTTGCCTGCCATTGCGACTAAATATTGTTAGAATTGTTGATGACAATGAACCCTTCCTTTAAGGATTCCCAACAAGGCATATATTAAACAGACGTCACATATTAGAGCCATTAATGAGGAAAACGAGATATTTTTGTGCCTTGTATACAGTATTACACATATTATATAATTCACCCCTACAAACATTTTTATATGCCAGCTGTAATTTGTTAATGAAAACGCTTCCAAACATGACCGCCTCATTCATTGCTTCCTGGAATCGAGCAGTGTGTGTGTCCTTATACAGTATATGAGATAAACATGCCTTTATGGCTCCGCACTAATTTAGTTAATTGGATTTCCCTGTCAGCCAAAGTTTTTAAGTGTGGAGAGGATTATAGAAATGACTACTGATATACTCGCTGTTTCGTCTCAGCGCTGAAGTCATATCTTTGACATTTCTCAAGTCAAATGCTTATGACAAATGACTTAATCGGTATTTCCAGACTCTTCATGATACATTTACACAACATTTTATGATGTTGAACCTCCTGGTGACTGTTCCTCTCTGAGGATGTCTGTTTGATTTCTTGTTTGCTGTTTATTTTGCCACGCATAGGATTGTGGTATATCATAGGCAGTGAAGGATGCCTCTGTGCTTTGTTGCCTTCCTATCTCTGCATTCTGCCTGTGAAGGCAGCATCTTTCATCTTTCAGACATATAATGTGTGCATCCTTCTGCACACACAAACATAATGAATAGTTTAGATCCTCCTTTAATTATCTAATGTCACCTTCCACTAATGATGGCTTTCAATTAGCTGAATGTGTGGCAGCTCAGTGGCAATAGAAGCTTTTAAAAAAAATCACCGGTGTGAATGAACAGTGTAAGAAATGACACAGGTGAGAGAGCAGGAGATAGATGAGGTTAAATGGGGAGGAGGACGATAATTAGAAGCTGTTTAGATGAGCGTTCTTAATTCTACACACACACACAGAGAGAGAGAGAGAGAGAGAGAGAGAGAGAGAGAGAGAGAGAGAGAGAGAGAGAGAGAGAGAGAGAGAGAGAGAGAGAGGTTTCAAAATACAAAACACTGCTTCACATTAATGTGCCCGTCTTTAATTTATGCATTTTTGGGGGATTCAATAGCAGAAGATTGCAGATTCACAGCTCTGTTTTTAAGATTAAAGCCGGGAAGCACACTGAGAAGAATTGACTCAACAGTATTATGAGAAATAAATGGTGGAGCATGATTCTTGTAGCACATTTCCATTCTGTATTAAGTTTCTAACTCTAACTTATCAGTACATGTGGTGGAAGTGAGATTTTAAAGTTCATCTTTCCTTTCCTTCCTCATCCTGTCTGTCCTAACATGTTCAAGTTGTGGTTTGGGCATCGGTTTGCAGCACAGCGTTTAGTCGGATTAAGTATACCTCTCTGTGTGAATTGTTTGTAAAGGAAAACCCTATATCACCCTCGGGCAAAGGCAGTCATCTGTGTTCTGTCATTATTGTCAGCCACAGACCATATAATATACACAAACTACCAATGCGGAAACACACTACTGTTCTTTTTGTGTCTGACACATAAACACATTATTCAATTATTCATCCTGACATTGAAATATTTTCTTCTGATATGAATGCTGCATTCAGTATGTGTGCAAATCATCTCTTTGGTACATGGGGCAAACGGCTGCAAAGCAGAGGAGCGGAGATGTTTATGCATGTACATTGTTTAGGTTATCTGTTTCAACATGCTTAACCTAGTCTGCTTTATATTGGGAAAGATAGAGATCAACCAAACTCTTCTAGACTTAAGTAGCTAGTCACAAGTAATCTGCACTGTCTGCCGAAAGTGCTTGGTAAATGGTTTTGAACCTTAAAGTGCCCTGTAAATGGTTTTGAACTCCATAACCTCAGGCCGTTCTCTCTCTCTCACACACACACACACACACACACACACACACTGAAATGCACACATACTTTTCTTTAATACGTTTGTTCCCCCATTTTCAATAGGTCTATTGTAAGTTTTCTTTTGTTCCAGGGAAGTGAGTCAAGATACATTCTTGTTGGCTAAGACCTTTTAATCTTTTATCCTTTAGTTCTTGTCCTCCTTAGTTTAATTGAGAATAATGTATCAGTCATTTTCATGGTTTTAGACATGGCTGGAGGGGAGTTCACATCTGTGGGTAGAGGTCTCTCCCCCTGAATCTTCTGTCTTTCAAATATTTTGAAATAAATGGTATTATTGTTTCAAGCAATTTGTACTCTTAAATGATTGATTTTTCTTGCCATAATAAATTAACCAACATTATGAATGTCATGATGTCATCATTTTTTAATGTTTAAGTTTCAAGTTCCCAGGATGTATCATTTGATCTTTTACTTTAAGCTTCAGTAGTACTTCTGCTTTAAAATTCAGGTTGAAGAGAAAAACGTAGTTACAGTAAGGCAGCTAGTAGTTTGATCTGTTGAATGTTTTATTTTTGAGAATTAATTCATTTCTCTGATTTAATTATCAAAAATGTTCAAGTTGTCCACTTGACATTTTTCATATATTAAAAGAGTTTTATTGATTGTTCTTCAAAACAACTATTCCACTACAGAATAAAAATATCAAGATACTGAATATTGTTGAAAGATTTTATGTTTTGGCTATATTATCTAGCAGTGTTGCTTATTGTCACAGCAGCAGAATCTACATATCTGTGTAGCTTTTCGTTTATATACATTGATAAAGCAGACACCTTCCATTCAGAGCATGAAAAAAGAGAAAAAGAAGGAAATGTAAATGGATTTACTTTCACAGAGAGAGAGAGAGAGAGAGAGAGAGAGAGAGAGAGAGAGAGAGAGAGAGAGAGAGAGATCCTGTCCCCGCTGTGGTGACTTTTCAAAGCTTGTCATGAGTAGACACTGATTTCCACTCAGCAACAATAAAAGTCAGTGACAGCCGCCTCTCTAACTCCTTGACCTGTTCTGTATAATGGGCTTCACGGGAGGATTTGGCACTAAAAATCTTTTCTCACATCAGGAAACATTAGGCCACGGTGCCATGAAGAAAGTGCGTTTTGCAAGTTCACATTTTTCGCTTTCATCCTCACTTTGACAGTAAGGAAGGAAATGTGTGGTTGGATTATCAGATAAAAAATCAGAATAAGATTATTGGAAATAGGATTTGATGGTAGGATGTTTATTTCTGCGTTAGTATGTTTTGACTTAAATAATAAGACCCCAGTAGAGGAGTATTGTTGGCTTGGATTATGTGTTGTGCCACACAAATAATAAACTGAAATCCAATCTGTAAATATGAAAATAATATAAACATGAAATATTAATATATGCTGACAATCTCCAAAATATATATAGTGCACAAAAACACTGATTACTTGATAACATGCTGTATATTTAAATGAGGGGAAATGATGTATAAAACATGAGATATCTCACATGTGAAAACCAAGCTGTGGAAATGTCAGGAGATTGTTAGACACGTGGTTTTAAAGTTATAAAATAAGGTTCCAGGAACTGCCTTATCAATGTGGCCGGCATCCTTTGAGCATATATTTACAATATTATAAGATATCAGTAGAAATGACATTGTCATAAAGTTTAGTGCCCTACATGAATGGATGTTGTATGAGAGCAGGAACTAATTACATTTTGTGTCGGTGAAACCAGAATACAGAAGAGTGAGTGAGTACAATGCAAAAACTGGAGCAACCATTGCATGATAATCAAAAATGTTTCTATACAGAACAAACTCTGTGAGCTGAATAACAAATGACACAGACAAAGAATTAAAGGTGGAGTATCCGAACTTGGAAAATGATAACTATATGCAGCTAGCAGTGAATTCATACGATACCTCCCTCCTTGAGATTTGCCATTCAAACCACGCCTCCTCCAAACGTGCACAATAGCGTTATTACAATAGCGAACCTACAACTAGGGTTGGGTATTGATTGAATTTTTGTAATATTAATCTGTGCCTATCAAAATGATTTGTAGCATCGGGGTTATCATGTGTTATTAGTTTTGAGCGGTTGTTATATGTGAATAACGAATCTGCAAATGTCGCGACTGGCCAATCAGAATCAAGTATTCCAATGCGCCGTGTAATACATAATTATAAAAAAAATCACTGGACCACATTACGTAATGATTGCTATCAGGATGTGAAGAGACTTTCAACCAGCTTGACAAAAAGACGATGTTTATTGACACCGCAGGTGCAGATTTACTGTGAAAGTAACTTTAGTATTTTTATACATGTAATGTGTTGCCAACAGTGGGACATAAAGTTATGCCAGTCTGACAGAGTTTGAATTGCTATCTGATTAGATTCCCTTCTGTTGTTTTTTTGTAATGTATTCGATTACATAATGAAGTAGTTTAAGTGACTCAGTTTGGCTGTTCAGTTGTCTTGAGTTGAAGCAAACACACTACCATGATCTCTCACCCATTTATTTCCAATAAGAGGAACAGAGCCAGCAGAAAGAGCTGAGAGAGCAAAGTAAATAGACGTTTAAATTAAACCCTGATCACATGACTGGAGAAAATGCAATGCAGTGTGTTTTTGTTAATAGAATATCTTGATTTACATAACCGTTTGGCTGTGTGCATATGGTTCTGTGGTTTTGTGAGCAGTGGTAGAATACGAGGGAGAGCTTAAACGGATAAAGATTGACATATTGAGTCTTATGGCTCACAGTTGAAACAGTTTCTTTACCTTTTTACTTACATTTCTATAGAAGCACTAGCACTGAACTGGACTATTAATAAAGAAAACTGTTCAATGTGATCAGCTGAAACAAAATGAAGCCATTCTAAAAACCCAGGGATGCTTTTTGTGTTTGTGTGTCAATAAAGTGAAATTTGAATATAGCCTTTTTTAAGTTTGTGTTGCACCGATGGCAGTGTGTGGGTGATATTTGTCAGCTGCAGTTATGCGACATTGCTGAGACAAAATGGCTTGTTGCCAAGGTACAATCACAAGATTAAATGATGCTTTGTAAATAAAATGTTATGCAAGGAAACAAACAAATTCCATTCTAAATAAAAATGTGCTCGTAATTTATGACAGATTTGTTTGTTGTCTTGTTTTGTTCACAGGAGCTGCATATTCAATTCTTCAGGAATGGTCACATGATGATGATGTCACAGTGGAGCTTTTGAGGAGGAGGCGATGGCTTCTTCTGGAGCCCCTTTCTATGGAAAGTAACAAAGCCAGTCAAGACAGTTTAAAGCCTGAGTCTCAGGATTCACCTGGAATACTTCCTGATGATGAAGCAGACAACAGCTCCCAAATAATGGTACTTTATTTATAACTTTAAACGTGAACCCTTAAATGCACTTCAGAACATAAGACATTTCCCAGCATCTCTCCTTCTCCCTATCTTTACATTCAGTACTTGTCTTTTCCTGGTTTAATCATTCATAGTCCATACACTTTTGTGTTAAGATAAGCAATATAGATTTATTGATAATATCTTTTGGGTGAATATTTACATGGAAAATAATTTACTCATCCTCATGCCATCCCAGGTGTATATGACTTCCTTTCTTCAGCCATACAAAATCTGAGTAAAATGAAATATCCTGGCTCTTCCTAGCTTTGTAATACCATTGAATAGTGTCCAAGGTTTTAATCTCCAAAAAGTGCATCCATCCATCTTAAATTTAATCCATAAAACTAATAAATATATAATGATTAATATTAGGAAGTTAAAGATAAATGTAATATACGATAACTTGCTAAACAATGCAATATAGGATATGCTATACGATCATGTTATAAGTGTGTAAAATATATTTAAAAAATGAAAATTATACAACCAACATACATGTTTCACTTTTTTCTGATTATTAATCATCTTCCACACACTGTGCTGTCTGCATCAAATTTGAACCTGGCAGTTTCAAAATTATTTTGTTTCTGCAAACCATTGCGATATGCACATTTGCAATATTCCAATGATTTCTATATATTGGGCAGCCCTACTTTATATATTTTGAGCTTATTTAGCGATTGTTATGCCGCAAGTTCAAACATGGCGGCATCAAATATGACCATAGTTTGGCTAAAGAAAGGAGATCATATACATCCTATGGGATGGCATGAGTGTGAGTAAATTATAGCATATTTTTCATTTATTCCTTTATGTTCTTAAAAGTAATTCATTTCCTATGGTGAGTCACACAGGGGCTGTGTGGGGTGAAGACCGTCTGCGGACACGAACATTTCGGATCTGATCTGAACTTTGGATGCGTTAAAAAAACGTACAAAACTAGACCGCATACGACTCGCCGACCGGAAGTGATGTATTTCAGTGTACTCCAATCAAATCAAATTGAAAATGATTACTCCTTTTTTGTTTAACTTTGCTCTTTTGTCATATATGCATAGCAGTTTACTGTGTGCAATTATTTATACATTTTACAATAGCAAATATTGGGATAATGAAAGCTCTTGCGATGCTTTATTGAAATAAGCTTCTCTACCGTGTTGACATGGGTTTACGTTCAAACCGAAGGTTTGCCACTAGGTGGCGAATTCCGACAGTTGTGTCCGAATGTCGTGTGCAGTGAAAAGGCGGCTTTAGAATTACACAAATATTTTTTTACTGCTGTGCCTTTAACGTTTCCACATAAATCCACACTTCACATGTAAAATGAGAAAGCACAAGCATAGCGATTTCATTGTTTAAACAGGTTCACTCGAAAGTTCGACTCACTGCCTGTCACTTGACACTTTCTCTTAAGTGATCTAAGGGGAAAATAAGGTTTATTATAAAGAAAGGAAAATGTGTTCATTATATAATTATTGATGGCTTCTATATTGATTTCTTGCATCTGTTGTATCTAAATAGTGAGTGTATGGAGTGTATAGACTATAGGGCGTGTAGCTGTCGAGTGTGTAGTCCACTGGCTGATTTCTTTGATGTTGTGGTTTGAGGTCTGTTTGTGATGTAGTTTAACGTTTGATCTTCTACCAGTTTCTGTATACAAAAACATTCCTGTACACACACGTACATGCACACAAGCCCACATACACCAGGTGCATCATTCATTTCATACACAACAAAGTCTTTTTCCCCTGTCATTTTTTATTTTGTTTGTTTCAAAGCCCTGAATTTCTATTGGGTTTTAATACACGGCCTCAGGCAAGAAAGTTTGCCTGAGTGTCAGCCTACATTTAAGCTCTGCTTGTTTTGCAGTATAAGGGATTAGATTGTCAAAGATTTCATACATTATATCACATCTCTTTAACTCTACATTTTTCTGAGAATTGTGTCCTTCACATAAATTCTGGGATGCATTGCAGGGTGAGGACGTTTGTAAAGTGGTGCAGGCATCTTTAATCATCTGTTTTCCTTACAGGGTTTTACAGACAGGCTCTGCCTTTCTCAGCTGTGTGAGCGTCCAACAGATCTTGTTGACACGTACACGCTAACAAAACACTGCTTCTCTTGCTAGCAAACTCTGGTGACTTCTGCGGAGCCTTGTATAGATAACATTTCTCAAGACTTCTCATGTCAAATTCTCTAAAATGCAGGCGTTAAAGGGATAGGTTACCCAAAAATGAAAATTCTGTCATCATTTACTCACCCTCTTGTCATTTCAAACCTGTATGACTTATTTCTGCACAAAACACAAAATTAAAAAATGTTTATGTTGGTAATCGAACAACGGCGGTACCCATTGACTATAGCACTGGTTTTGTGTCCGTACAATAGTGAATCGGAACCATTGTTCCTTGTTCGGTTAACAACATTCTTCAAAATATCTTTTTTTGTGTTCGGCAGAAGAAAGCCATACTGGTACATACATTTCATGGTTTGAAATGACGAAAGGGTTAGTAAATGATGACATAATTTTCATTTTTGGGTGAATATCACTTTAATATTAACCTTTAATGTTAACCTTAATGATATATAGATTCACCTTTAAGCTCATAAAATAATTGGGAGAGTATTAATTAAACTATTATAAAACTATTCATTTGTCATGCATAAGGTCTTTTACAAAGCATACTGTATGAGCCAAGATTCCTATAGGCATGTCCACACAAGTATTAGTATGTAAAAATGTTAAAAGGGTCATGTCACAGTCATGCAACTTGGTCATGTGATCAAGTGTTTTTGTCAACAGACTTTATGTTAATTGGTTGACTAAATGTTTAGACAGTAAAACACATTGTTCTCATTTTAGAAAGCCATTTTAGATTGGGAATATGAGACAGAAATACATTTGATCATTACTGGCAATCCTCATATAAACAAATACTATAATGGTCTATACCAGTGGTCTCCAACGTGGTGCCCGCGGGCACCTGGTAGCCCGCATGAACTCTGTAAGGTGCCTGCCAAGCACAGGGCTCAATAATAACGTTTGATATAATCTGTGACTATATCGATCAACCCAAGTGCTACAACGTTATGAAATGCTATTATTAGCACTTGTTTTAAGCTTTAATATATTCAAGTGCAAAAATATGTGAAAGAAAACATAATTTGGTCCTGTGAGCCAAAAAATAATATATCACATGTTTAAAGTTTATAAGTATTTTTTTCAACAAGTAGCCCTCTAGATGATTTTATCTCTTCAAGTAGCCCTCGCTTACAAATAGGTTGGAGACCCCTGGTCTATACTGTAATAGTTCTATAATGGTCAGTTAATTGTGGGATTCAATTTTCGTGAGTTGATTTTATTTCTGGGAGTTGATGTGTATTTCTAGCACTGCCAAAGCATTATGCTGTTACCAGAGGGTAAAAATGACTTGTGTTTTTGCTGGCACTCACATTTTCCATCCTATGCCTTCTAGGATTTAATGCAGACCTGTTTGTTTTATTAAAATGTCAGCTTCTTGAGTCAGTTGTTTTTGTTTGAAAAATAATATGCTAGGTGCATAAGTACATACAGTAAATATGTAGGACAGACCCTTGGATCTGATTCTGATTCATCGTATAGAGCTTAAGACTACCAACGCAAGCTGAAATATATTTAACGCATTGCATTTCTCAGTGCTCCAGTAAATAAATTGCACTGTAAAGAAATTGTTTGTGTGCTTGTAAGCATTCTTTCTGCTCTTCTTTTTGCATACAACCGACATTCCAAGATTTATAAAGGTTTGTGTAAGGAATAGTCGAAATTTTGATTCCCTGCTGTTTTCTCTTTACCTACAGGAGGACACAGATCATAATTACTACACCTCAAAGACATATGGCCCCAATGACCCTATGAGCAAAGAATTATGGGTAAATATTGATCAGATGGACAAAGAGAAAGTGAAGATTCATGGCATCTTGTCCAATACACACAGACAAGCTGCGGTAAGAGAGCATTTCTTTCACATCAACAATAACACATTTAAATATAAAGGACACATATAAGTTAACAAAAGATCTTTTCATAGTTTGCCACTATGGCTTCAGTCAAGTGTCTAATCTAGAAAGTATTAGTTTCAGCCAGGCCTGCATCCATTTACAGTATTACATTTATGGTCAACAATAAATCAAACAATAAAATTTCAATTTAGACAAAGTTAGAATGGAGAGGTTCCAGTAAAACCAGCTTGAAAAGTGGCCTTTAAATACAAATACTTTTTAAAGGCATAGTTCACCCAGAGATGAAAACTCTGTCATTATATACTCACCCTCTTGTCATTTCAAACCTGTGTGACTTTCTTTTTTCTTCAGGACACAAATTGAGATATTTTGAAATATTTGGTAACTGAACAGTGGTGGTAACCATTGACTTGCATTGGTTTTGTGTCTATACAATAGACTTGAGTGGGTACCCGGTACCGCCGATGTTCGGTTTTCAACATTCTTGAAAATGTCTTCTTTGGTGTTCTGCGGAAGGAAGGAAGTCATACAGGTTTGAAATGACAAGAGTACATATCTCTTTATATATTCTAGTTTCTGAAAGGAAAGTTTTAGTTTGAGTAGGTGTTCCCCTGAAATGTTTAAAGAAACACACTTTATACAGTAAATAGCTGAAGGTGACAAACATTAAAGCCAAACACACATTAACAAATTGTCCCAAGAGTTTTCCATCAACTGTGGTCCTACAGAAAAGGTTGCTTACTAGATCAACACTTTGTATAGGGATCTTCATGTCTCTCCCACTTGTTTATTTGTGTGGACTGTGAAGCAATGAGAATAAATAAATGCCCCTTTTTATGAAATGCTTTCAGATTTTGGTGTTTTGCCATCCCAGTACTGCATCAGACAGCATTATCCTCAACAGTTTAAGTGCATTATGCTTTCCAAACAAAAGAAACCACAGCAGACAAGCTCACCACAGTTTCAGGACAGAAGTGAAATTTATTAGCACAGTTACGCTTGCTCTGACTATTCACAGAAATAGTCCACCGGGACTGACTAGATGTACACTTGCTGTATGTTTTATTGTAATCACAGCCCTCTGTATTTATGGTCTGTCTGTTTGTTAAATTGTAACCCATAAAGTAACCTGCAATTTTAAATAGAGATGCCGATAGAGAAACAAACTTTTTAATGATTATGCTTTATATTTTTGTAATTAAGCTAGATTTTGTTTTTATCTTTAGCGGGTCAACCTCTCCTTTGATTTTCCATTTTATGGGCATTCTTTGCGAGAGATCACAGTTGCAACAGGCGGTAAGTGTGAACTATCATTCTCCGTACGGTGTGTTTAACACAACCAATAAGGTTCTGGTGAGTTATAAGAGAACATTTGCCTGCCTCCATGTGATTTGAGTATAATGGCCAAATCAGAGTGTCGTTTTAAGGTCCTCTTATCTTTTCCATCCTCTGGTGCGCTGGGAGAGGAATAATCAATTAGTTCTTGCTTGTAGGCAAATTGTCATGACTGAGGTCTAGCTGAACATTTTGTATTTATCGGCTGCAAAGTATTCTTCTTAATAAAGGCTGACAGTGTGTGCTGTAGATATGAGCGTACATGTGGGGATTTTTATTATGAATGCGCTTCATGTGACTCACAGGCTGTTGGAATGTGTTTGAGGTGAAGGGGTGAGAGTGAAGGAAAGAAAACCACTATATCATTTCTTCCTATAATTACACCGGCATCATCAGCGGTTAAAAACCGAGAAACACAAGCAATCTTATAGTCCCAGAGCAGCTATGTTCTCAAGAGCGTACAAATCATGTGTATAATGTTCATATGAACTGTTTCCTGTGTTACGAATGAAGCGATATCACATGATGTAGCCTACATAACCTGATGTTTGATACACAACACAACTGAAAGTTATTATTGCATTAATATATATATACACATTTACTGAATCATTACTGTATGCACAGAGCATGCAGTATCCTATGATGTTCTAGAAATCATGGTAATGATGGTGGTGTTTGTTTGGGTTGCTCAAAAAGACAAAAAATATAGACATGGGTCATGGGGTTAGCAGGTGAAATAGATTTACACTGATGTAAGCTAATGCTGAAGGCATGTTTTAGATTGTGTACAGTATATATATGTGTGTGTGTGTGTGTGTGTGTGCGTGCGTGCGTGCGTGTGTGAAACCTCTCTCTCTATTCTGTGGGTGGGATGGAAGGAGGCATTTATGTGGCTAATTAGAGTATTAATCACTTTGGAGACAAGCCAGGGCTGTTTGCCAGGATGGATAGATGAGGAATGAGGAGATCCGAGAGACTGAGAAGACTAGGCTCATGCCCTGAAACTAAAAGTATGGACTCATAAACATACTGATCTACCATGTCAACATATACAGCGCCCTTAAAAATTATTGGCACCCTTGGTAAATATGGCTGTGAAAATAAATCGGCATTGTTTCTTGTTTTTATTATTTTTTGATAGTGGGTCGTGGTTAGATCTTCCATCAGCACATTGGTTCAAAACAAATGGCCAGATCAACAAAAAATGGGTCATTGAACACAAAATCAAGATCTTGCTATAGCTATCCCAGTTCCCTGATCTGAACACTATAGAAAATGAGTGGGATGAACTGAAGAAGAGGGAGCACCAACATTTGAAGGATCTGGAGAGATACTTTATGGAGGAATAGACTCTGATGACTCAATGTATTCTCAAACCTCATCAGACTGAAAGGAAACGACTCAGATGTGTTTGTCATGCAAATAGAGGTTGCAGAATGTATTAAATACAAGGGTGCCAATAATTGTGGCCAACATGTATGGGAGAAAAGATATTCCCCCCACTTCAAACAGTTTTACTTTAACGAAATGTTGTAATTTTGTAGATTTTTTAAATAAATGATCAAAAATGCTCATATTTACCAAGGGTGCCAATAATTGTGGAGGGCGCTGTATAAGACCTTTATTTAAAACTGCAATATTTCCCTTTTTCCGGTTAAAAATGACATTAAAATCAGTGTTAAAAACTCTACCTTATTACGATTCACAACAATATGCTTATAACAATGATTTATAAGTTGAACTGTCCAGTCTGATTACTAGGGGCGTAAATCATCACTGGCCGATTCACGATTCTCACGATTGAAACATACGGTTTATTTATTTTTCCATTATCATCAATTTGATTTAGTCTCACGATGAATCACAATGTGTTTCGTCCTTAACGTGAATCATACTCGAGTCGCCACCAGCGCCACATGTTAGCACACTAACCACAAGACCATCAAGGGTGTCAATATTGATGCAAATGTTATGGATTGCATCTTTGCTGCATATTTGAATGTCAGACTGTGTTGTATACTGTCGACTGTGTGTGTTTTACAGATTGTGTGTGTTTTTAGGGTTCATCTACACAGGTGATGTGGTGCACAGAATGTTGACAGCCACACAGTACATCGCTCCTCTCATGGCCAACTTTGACCCCAGCCTCTCCAGAAACTCCACTGTCATTTACTTTGACAATGGTAAGAGACAGTGACCTATGGACTATGTGTCTGTGTATTTGTGACAGAGAGAGGATTGTGTGTCAGAGTGAGAGCAAGCCTGACACATCTTACAGAAATATATAGTAGAAATATATAGTGGTACAAAAATATACAATATATATCAGTCAAACCAACAAGCACCTTAAAAATAGTTGGATGGATGTGATATGGTTCTGCAGTATTAAGGAACATTCAAGATATTACTAATAAAGATACTACAGCTAATGCATTTTGTGGGTGTGTGTATAAATTATAATGTGCACATTTGGTGTAATGCACTCATAGTACATGTGATATGTGTGTTTGTTTGTAGGAACAGCATTGGTTGTTCAGTGGGATCACGTCCATCTCCAGGATTCTTACAATCAAGGAAGTTTCACTTTCCAAGCCACATTACACAGTGATGGGAGAATTGTCTTTGCTTACAAAGAGGTTTTGCTTATTTGTATATATTTTGACAATCTGTTTCCATTAGACCTGTTCTTGTATTCAGCTTAAAAACTTATACTAAATATTGTCAAAGTTATGCAAGATATTACAGATATGTCCTTGCTTTTAGCAGAAATCATGTGTTCAAATGTAAAACAGAGTACAGTATATATATATTCTGTTTTTCATATGTTTTATTAATGATATAAATCTATTATCACAAATACAGCCGTGGAAAAAACATTAAGAGACCATTTCAAAGACCATTTTCAGTTTTTCTGAATTTACTATTTATAGGTATGTGTTTAGGTAAAATTATTATTTTGGTTTTATTCTGTAAACAGTATATCTCCCAAATTTCAAACAAAAATATTGTCTGTATTTGCATTTATTTGCAGGAGATGAAAAGATGCTCTGTATTTTTCAGACCTCAAATACTGCAAAGACAACATGTTAATATTCACTATACATTACAAAAGTTTTAAAAAAAATATGGTGATAACCTCAGTTGATGTCACTCCTGAGGTTTGATTTGTGGACTGGAATGGCCACAATACATCTAGAAATGCTGAATAAATGAAATTGAATGGTCTCTTAATTTTTTCCATGGATGTATATATATAGACATTTCATACAAAGCAGTATTGAAACCTAGTCAGAATACATTCTTGTAAATGAAAAAAAAACTTTTTTGATTTCGTTTTATCTGATTATTGAAAATCTAAAACAGACCGCAAACCACTTAATTGAATTGGGTCTCCTTCTTTTTCTCTTCAGCCTTTTTTCTTTTGTTCTTTCATCTTTCTTTCTATTTATTTATTCAATCCTTAATTTATCAGTTTGTTTCTTTTTTATTGTCTCCTACTGTCACTTCGTCATGTTGATAGTCTGATACACAAGATGGATGATATAATTAATATGTGCTCTTATTTCAGGTCCCAGTACAGATCGCAAAGATCAGCTCTGTCAATCATCCTGTGAAAGTTGGGCTGTCTGATGCCTTTGTGGTGGTCCACAAGATTCAGCAGATCCCCAGTGAGTGATTGAGTTACATTCATAACACCAGAAAACTGCAGGATTATTCCACACCAAACATCACACTGGCCAATGTCTATACAAAACTAGAATTTGACATAATATTGTTTTTAAAGCAATTCCTGTGTTGTTTTGTCCTGCCAACTTTATCAGGTCTGTCAGGTGCTAGAGAAAGTGTGATCCTCGGGCAGGATTCTGCCACCAGCACCCCTGCTCATGCCAAAACACGGCCTTTAGCCTAATAGCCAAAATCTCTTCCAGCTGGCTGCGGAGTCTCCCACATGCCTTCTGGCAAACCGAGATGCCATATGACATTTCTCTAACAGTGGCTTCTGCTTGCCACCTTCCTATAAAACTGTAGTGAAGCTGGGCAACAGATGTTGTCTACATAGTCTTTCCAATCTCAGCTGAAGCTTGTTAGTCCCTAGCTGTTATTGGTCTCTCGGTGCCCTCCGACTTTAGTCTCCTTCCACTACGGTCACTCAGTTTTTGGGGACGTGTGTTCTAGGTATTTTCACAGCTGGCCTTTAATTTTGCTATTTTTAATTTAACTGTACTGCAGGGGTTATTCAGTCACTTGTATCTGTCCTCTTCCTTGTGATTTTCAATTACGTTTTTGCAGAGTTGCTCGAAGTGTTCCTTTATCTTCATGGCGTACGTTCTGCTACAATACTGCCTTACCGAAAGTCAAACCTTTTAGGCCGAGTATTGCGGTGCAGTAGGACAAAACCATAGAAATAAGAAGTGCAAATTATAATTTAAGTAATAAAACACAACAAGACACAACAAGCTTAATACCCCAAAGCAATATTCTTATTCTGCTAATTGGATTTTTACAGCATGAGTGGATATAAGCCTTGTTTTTTCAATGCTGCTATTCACTATGTCATTTCATATTTGTTTTATGCCAAATTTGTATTCACATTATGGAATTAAAATGTCTATTCAAGTCATATAAAAACTCCCTGTCTGTTTCTTCTGTCAGACGGTTACTTCTGCCATGGTCTCAAGCTTCCATCAATCTGATCTCTTCCCTTCCCAAGCCGAATGTTTGTCGTCTGGTGTGTCAAACTGCACAAGTCTTTGATGTTTTAGGAACAGTACAGCCCAGCAGGACCAGCTGAGCTGTATTGAAGAGACAAATTTTGCAGATAAATACGTGTGCAGCGAGCGAGGAGAGGACAGGAGGAGAGGCGGTATTTGCTGTCAGGAAATCACGGACGGAAGCTCGATATTTTCCACGACAGCTTAGTCTTTCTGAGTGTGTGTGTTTGTTTGTGGCAGTCTGCTGAAAAAGGGCAGGATTTGCATTGGCTCACTCTGTCTGTCTGTTTCAGTATGAGAGAAAGAGAGGCAGCTTTGAGGGAAGGTGGTAGATGGGGAATGAGATGGAGATGAAAAGATTGAGAATTGTATGGCATGTGTTGGTCTTTGACTCTATTTCAGTAATTAGTGCCTGGAGACTCATCAGGTGATGAGATTTAGGATGCAGACACACATACGCATCTCTAGGCAATATCAGCATGCTACAAAGGGATTTGTGAGACCCTGTAAGCAAGCAAAGTAATTATCTACAGGAAGAGGCAAAATATCCTGCGGTACAACCTTTACTGAACAAGCCACAATTTCCTGTCTTTAAGTATAGCACTGTTAAAAACATTAATACACAAACTACGTAGGTTTACGTGTGCAGTTTCTCAGACACTAACAGAGGGAATTTTACCTTGCTGTACACATTCATCCAACCAGATTAATAAATATCATCCTTCAGGGAGCTGACAAATGTGAAGTGCTTGCCAAATATACCTGCACAAACACACATACACAGACAACTTGCTATCCAGCCTCTCTTGTCGTCATTCTGATTTAATTTTCCATTTCACTGCTTTCATGTCATTTACCCACCGGTCACGTAGATGCTGTATTACTGAATACATCTGCATGTGTAGTTACATCTATGCGTACCTACCTACATATATTTGTTCCAGTGCGTGAGCCTAGTTGAATGAATTAATCAGAGACATAAGAACAATCGGAAAACGTGGGGGTGGACAGTATGAAATGTGTCATCTCATAAATACTAAATACTTTAGCTGACGTAATATTCACCCAGTAGTCTTTGCTGAAAGGCAGTGCTAGAAAGTCATTTATTGTTTAGCGTATATGTTGACTCATACATATCTTCCAACACATACGACAATATCGATGGTTCGTCACTTCCCTCAAATACAAAACTTTCGCCCGTAATTCGTTGTGGGATTTTATCTGCGTGATCGTCAGGGATTCCTGTAGAACTGAGCTTGCAGCGTATATATGGGTTAAATCCAAGTGCGGCACAAGGGGTGGGCTAAGGGGGATGAAGCTCTGAATGTTTTCAGTAAAGTCCCGAATGTTTTTATTACCATGCCCTGTAAGAATCACTTAGTGAGAACGACGAGGTCGTGGCACACATGCTGTGCGACACACTGTTTTCTGCAGGCATGTCGGTGCCGTAGCAAGTTCAAAAATATTAAAACTTTTCTGAATGCTGCTAGTGCACAAACGCTCGCATTTTCCACACATTTTTAGAAGCAAAATGTGAACGGCCCGTACAAGTGTATTCTGACGCACATATGGATTCTCTGGGCTAAGCCGCAGATATCCACTTACCATAAAACACATACTGTATAGTAAAATACAAATGGTTACCTTGAATATATTGTAGGTTACTTATCCAAAGTATTTGCCAAATGTAAACAATTTTAAAAATGTGAGTAAGGCACCAGTAAAGTTCATACAGAACATATAAATGAACACCATATAATGATTGCTACCCCTTACTTTGGTTTATAGAAATTGTGCCGAAATGGTTGAAAACATTTTATGTAAAAGAACTCATTAAAGAAATTAAATGTTTTGTAAATGCATTCAATATGGCAATAAGGAGGAAATGCATAAACTGCATAATTTAAAGGGATAGTCCACCCAAAAATGAACCTGAGGGTGAGTAAATAATGATGACAGAATTTAAATTTTTGGGTGGACTGTCCCTTTCAACCTGCTTTCATTGCCATGCCTTGTCTCTCTCTCTCTCTCTCTCTCTCTCTCTCTCTCTCTCTCTCTCTCTCTCCCCCTCTCTCTCTCTCTCTCACTGTTTTTCACTAGTTTCAGCATTCCTAATTATTCACATGATAATTGTATAGTGTGTGTGTGTGTGTGTGTGTGTGTGTGTGTCCAGATGTTCGTAGGAAGACTATCTATGAGTATCACCGAGTGGAATTGCTCAAGACCAAAATTACTAACAGTACAGCTGTGGAAATGATGCCACTACCCAGTAAGCCACATACATGTATACACAAACAACCCCATTATAAGAACTATTAAAGCACAAATATGACAGTCTCAGAGAATCACTACTAATGTTTATTTAACATTAGTCATATGCAAATATAGTTAAATGTTTCTTTAGCTTGTTTCTCTATTTCTGAAGGATCCTGTGCTGAGCTGCTGTTGCATGTTCTGTTATTTATTTTACAGCATGCCTTCAATTCACAAGCTGCTCCTCTTGCATAGAATCACAGATTAACTTCAACTGCAGCTGGTGTCATCGGCTCAATAGGTGAGAAAACAAAGCTCTCGCTTTCCATAATTCTAATTACTTTCTACCAGAATTGTAAAAGTGCTTCTCAGACGACCAGTTGCCTTGAGGCAGTGCATTAAAGGGTGGGAGCAATTTATATTTTACAAGTACTGTCAGAAGTTGCTGAAACAGACTACTCTTACTACAGGCATTCACAAGATCTGTGCAGATACAAACCATTCTAATTCACAATGTTCACAAAGATCTTTAGATATACATTTGGCATAATGTACACAATACATTATTTGTAACCCATGAATGCTATCCACTATGATTTATGTCACAGGAAAACTTTTTCTGTTTGAAAATGAGAAAGAGGGAATATAAAGTCACATTCCTGCTGATTCACTTCCAAGGCTTCACCTCATCTTGTGAACCCAGACAGCTTTTTTTCTCAAGATCACATTCCATAGAACAGACTAGACTGAGACCGACCTACTTCTGTGTTATTTTCTTGGCATTCGTACCATCTGTCTACACTGTTTCTTACTCTTAAAGCACATACATACAGTACATACATAAACTTTACTTTACGTTTATGCATTTGGCAGGCACCTTGATCCAAAATCACTTTTGCATTTCAGCTTACAGTTTGTGTGCAATTCATGGGAATTGATCTCTTTAACCTTAGTGTTGCTAATGCTAGACTTCACTTGCGCTACAGGAAAGCTCAAGCATACATACATATACTGTACATAAATATATATGTAAATATGTAGAAATGTCATAAGTCATGTGTTTGATTCCCAGAGAAGGCACATACTGAATAAATATACAGTATACTGTGACCTTGAATGAAAATGTCTGCATAAAAGCAAACGCAATACATACATACATACAAATATGACCCTGGACAAGAAAAAACTTTTTCGAATTGAGATTTTTACATCATCTAACAGCGGAATTAATAAGCTTTCCATTGATGTATGGTTGTTAGGAGGACGATATTTGGCCAAGATATAACTATTTGAAAATCTGAAGTCTGAGGGTGTAAAAAAATCGTAATATTGAGAAAATCGCCTTAGCATAGCATATTACACACAAAAATAAAGTTTTTATATAGGAAATGTGCAAAATAACTTAATGGAACATGATCCTTACTTAATGTCCTAATGATTTTTTGAATAAAAGAAAAATCGATAATTTTGACCCATACATTGTATTTTTGGCTGGTCCAGGGTCACATACTCTAAAGAATTCTAGATATAATATCTCTATATAAAGATGCTTTTATCCAAAGCGACTTACATTGCATTATACTTTATATACTTTTTACAAGTATGTGCAATGTTGGGATCGAACCCATGACCTTGGCGTTGCTAGCACCATGCTCTAACCACTAGCTACAGGAAAGATAAGAGAATGTTCATTTTATCCATTTCAAGTATATGTTGTGCTGTACAAGTTTTGCGAAGTCAGCTATAACATTCGTTATTGCAATTGGTTGTTATAATAATCCTGAACACAAAATGATGATGCAAACCACATCTTCAATGTCAGCAGTGGGACATTGTTTTTTCCTCTCTGGAGTATTGCTGCTTTGAATTATTGTAAACAGGAGCACATAGTTTTGAGCCTCTCATTTGAATCTTCTGGTCAAGAAGGATGTTTGTGTTCAGACTTCATCAATATGCATAATAATTTTTGTTTGACTGGAGGTTATGTAAATAATGTAGAATTGGAGGCTGCGCCGGTAATTAAAGTCAGTTTTCTCAGGCTGGATAATGTGTGTGTGGTCAGATTTCACCCACATTGTGCAGATCAGTCAGCAGTTTCAGAAGGAAGAGGGCTTAATAAACATGCCGAATGATGTTTTAGAAAATAACAACACACAAATGATTTTGTGAGGGTTATATTGCATGAATATGTGAAAAGGTGTGATTATAACAGTAATTAAAAGCCACTTTATTAAATTTCTATTACACACACATATTTTTTATTTTTATTTTGGCTAACATACCAAAAGACTGTATTAATACATTTAATAATTTATTACGCAGCCTTGGTATTATGTGTTTAAGTGTGAAATATTTAAAAGATTTTACAGAAACAGTTGTTTATTAAACACTGCCATTACACTTACATGGAAAGCCCTTCTTTCACCCGCAAGGTCAGATTATTAGGATCAGAATAAATTTGAGCTGACTGCATTTGCAGCCATTAACATGTAAATGAGATAATGAAAGGTTGCAGAAGTGCTGATGAATGATGTGGCTGCCACCATAAGCAACCTCAGATCTAGAGCGATATATTTCACAAGGTGATCGCTTCAGAGCAAAATCAACATTATGGCCATGAAAAAAGCTATAAAAACAAATGACTCAAAATCAAATTTGCTTACAGGATTAAATTTGAGTAAATAGTGTGTCTGCTGAGCAAAGGTAATAAAGTTCCATAAACTCCATCAATAAACTCCATCAAATGCAATGCCAACACTTAACAAGCAACAGTTTTCTAACAGTCTGGATGTGGGGTCCTTGGGTCTGTAAAGGTTTCCTTGTTTATTTTTCCAATGTCTATTTCTATAACATTTTCTAGAAAGCCATTTTGAAAGCACATGAAAGAATATAATCCTTTTAATAAGGATGGTACAATATGCCTGCATTACAATGACAAGTTTTGACAAGCTCAATAGAGATCTTACAATACACACACACACATGCAGACAGACCGCTGGTTTATTTACCACTGGTGAAGTGACTGTGTTTCCAACACCAATATATCAAGAAACAGGGAGTGAGATTATATGAATGTGTGAATGATGAATAGAAGTTAACTGAAAAGATAGAGAATATCCTGAAAAGATGAATGTAGACGGCTGCTGAAGGATATGGGCAGGCAGGGTGACTGTGACGGCAGACATCAGGAATGCCAAACAGCCATTGTGCTCCATTCTGCGTGCAAACAAATGAAGGGTGAGGATGAGGAAAACACATACTAGCTTTACATGGGTTCTGACTGAAGAAGTCTGCTTATAGCTATATTATACTAATAATATATAACTGTATATACTAATAATTTACTAAAAGCGGGAGATACAAGATTTACGCGTGACAGTAACAGTGTGTCTCATACAAAGAGTGAGTGTTTATGGGTTCTGTGGAAATGATCTCTAACTATAAAAATAATCTTTTCATGACAGATGTTCCAGTGGCTTTGATCGCCATCGACAGGACTGGGTGGATAACAGTTGTCCAGATGAGGTGTGTACATTTGGTACATTGGTTTTTGTCTTCTATTTCTGTGCCTGCATGATGGATGGATTGCTCTGCAGAGAATACTGTACTCTCTCTTTCACACCCTACCCCCAGCATTTCAACATTCTTTAATAAGGTGTGTGTTTTCGCTTTGTAAGATGTAAACTGCTGTTCAACACAATAAGCATCATATAAATGTTTTTAAGCTTTAAATATGTAGCCACATTCAAGGTTACACCACCAAACTTCGTAACCAACCCCAGTGTATTCCAGGTCTGTTGAGTTGATACCTTTAACCTTACTTGCCTTTATCTCTCAGACAAAGGATAATACCTGTGACATTGTCAACACTACTAATCTCAACCTTCAGACCACTGTGTCAGTTGCCAAGATGACAACAAGAAACAGAGGAACTACTGAGAGTCACTCGACCCAAGCCACATCACAGATGCCCACCAGCATACCTACAGAAGGTATGAATATGAGACCAATTCTTTAACAATGGCAAAGGAATGGGCCGGTATTCGAAACCATTAGTTACAACTGACTGCTTGTGTTAAGAATGCAACAAATGCATTAATGGATTCTATATAAATCAATAGACAGTAAAAAAGAAAGAAAGGCATATTTGTGTTTTTATTAGCCTGGGAATAGAAATCAATTCCTGGAGTAGAGTCAGAGCTTAAATGTATGCTGTTTCATTTAGCTTAGTTTTTAGATAAATGGGTTTCAATAGATAATCATGCTTATCATATTCTTCTAGCACCATGCAATTACAGAGCCTTATAATCCAGAGTCAGGATGTTAAAGCATCTCATCTATATATATATATATATAACATACATGAATGTTAGAAATATAACACAAGTAAACAAACCTTAAGCCAACTGCCAGCAACCTGAAATGAAAAAAATTAATCTATAAAAACATCTTTATGCATTACCAATCATGTTTGACCTCATGCTGTGTGCTCTGATTTGCTTGTTTTTTTTCCTTTTAATTATCAGACTGGAAACTAATGCACCAAATGTGTCAGTGAATGAATAACGTATATAGAAATATTCAAAATCTACAGGAGCGAAAAATTGATGAAGCCTTTTTTTATCTTCCTGCTTGTTTTTTCTGAGAACTTCTAGAATATTTTCCATCAAATGAATAATGAGATACTGAGCAGGTCTGCTCAGTCAGTGTAAATCACCATCTTTGTTTATGCCATAAACATGTTCATCTTTTTTGCCTTGGCATTGAGAATAGTGCTAAAGTATGTTGATGGAAACACGATTTGTCAGTGTGAGAAGTACGGTCATATATGTCTAATAGAAAGAAAGGTGTTAATGTTTAAAAACGATCTGTCTGGCTGAATGAATATTGGCCTTGTGACAGATGTGCAGTGTAGTACAGAAAGAAGCTACACAGATTTTATTAGATCCTTGTGTGCCAGGGTCCATTTTCGCATTAAAGCACTTAAAGTGATTAAGTACATCAAACAATATGTTTATTATTAATACGTTCATAGAGTACTCAGTAAGGCAGTGAGTTATGAGGTCATTGAGAATGGATGTAACTTAATTATCGATAGTGTTTTTACTCTTAGTCACTTTGTCTGTTCTTGTGGTAATTTAATTAGCAGACCATTTAGGACATCATGACAACTGAATTGAAATACTGGCAAGTACACATTTCAATCAAGCATACAAATGCATTACAAGAAACACCAGTATACAATATTAATCAAATATTAATACTTACTTTTTATGAGTATCATGTGCAGAATTGTTTCAGTACGTTTAATGCAGACAGAATTGTTTTCGCTCATCCAAGAATGATAAAGTGGGTTGCTCATTAAAATTAATTTTATAACATGCTCTCCAATCACAGACATATTTTCCAGTCTCTTTCAAGTGCTCTTTATACATGTGTGACCCATTTTTATTTGGTAATGAGAATAGTCTGAATGTGATTTTGTGGGGTAGAGTGTATGTGTATTCAAAGTCTGTGATCTAACTTTTAACAGCAAATGAGAAACTGTCTGGATGTGAATTGAGTTGATGTCAATAGTCATTCATTTTTCTCTGTCTTGTTTCTTTTCTTGTGGATTCTTGCAGATGACACCAAGATTGCACTGCATCTCAAAGACAATGGCGGTAAGATTTACCATTGCTGCAGTGCATGTTGTCTCACAGACTCAGTATCACTCTTTGGAGATTGATTCTTTGAGACAAATAAATAATATCTTGTGTGCAAATTTGGTTGTATTTTTACATTGTGTATGAGTTTGTGTAAGTCCCAAATTCCTGCCCCAATATATTTTCTATTGATAGCAGTGTGAACTGTGCCAGTTCATTTCCTGCCCAATAGCAGATTTTATATCATACCTTCTGTTTTTCCCTCTCACAAGCAGAGACTCTCTCTCTAACTCACTCTCTTTTCTCCCTCTCTGTATTCCCAGAAATCTGTTAGTAAAATCCAGGTCATGTGTTTTTGATTTGGAGCGAGCTCAATATTTTTTAGCAGTCGGAAACAGCAGTAAGACATTTAATATCTTATCATCAAAGCAAAATATACAGCCAACGGAAAAGTGTAGTCAAAAGAAAAGGACTATCTAAGCTAATAGAGAATAACATGAATGTTGCATATCAGAGGTCCAGGTGTATTAACAATATACTGGTTTCTTTTCAAATTGCAATATCAGTCTATGCTCTGGGTTATATATTATGTATATGCAAAAACTGCAGTCCTAATACTGCTAAAGTTTTGTTCATTTTATTTTCATTTTAATACTATTTTATTAGGCTATATATATTTTTGAAAATGCGAGCAGCTGATGGATTTTTTGAACGCTCAGCGCCGGCGTTCGACTGTGCACCCAGAGTTGAAAAATGCGTTTCAGCTGCGCTTTTGCCGTTTTCAGAATCAGAATGTTAGAAAATCTTGTCTTGTAGTACTTGATTTATTTGCAGAACAAGACATATTTCTGTAAAATGTACATAAAGGATGTCTTTGATTTTATCTTCAAAATTCCTTTGGTTGGTGTAGTCATAAAGTCAGGTTACCACATGAAATACATTTTCTGATGAAAACAGGTTATCTGATAAAACATTGTTTGCAATGAAATGATACAATCATATGAAGGTGGAGCCTCTGTTAAATGATATTGCTACATCTGCTGTTGTGGGATGTAAACAATGTATCTTTAATGTAAGATTATATGATAAAACGTGCCCAAATTAAATAAACATGGTCTATAACTGAAAAACAACCACTATGCACAGTTAATATTACTTTGCTTGAATGTGGACCAGAACTATACACAGATAATCTTCAAATCCAGTTAGAAATGTTCATCATACAAAATCAAGACATTCAGCCTGGTTTTAAAGATCTACTCATGCTCATGTCAAAATCTGTATATGATTCTTTCTTCTGTGGATCCCAAAATATATTTTGAGAAATTATTTTGTGTCCAGTGTTTTTTGGTTACCAACATTCTTCAAAATTTGTGTCCGGTGTTTTTCGGTTACCAATATTCTTCAAAATTTGTGTCCAGTGTTTTTCGGTTACCAACATTCTTCAAAATTTGTGTCCGGTGTTTTTCGGTTACCAATATTCTTCAAAATTTGTGTCCAGTGTTTTTCGGTTACCAACATTCTTCAAAATTTATGTCCGGTGTTTTTTGGTTACCAACATTCTTCAAAATATCTTCTTTTGTGTTGTGTTTCTTCTTATAGAAGAAAGGAAGTCATACTGGTTTGGAATAAAAATTTGTGGGTGAACTATATTTTTAAACAGCCAAGAGAATAAAGTGATCAGATGGCGCTCTCTTCTGTTAGAAAAGGAAACTGCAAGATTTAGAAATCTCATTCATTCTCCCAGTTTAGGTTATTTTAAACCGCTTCATTTCGGAAGTGAATCAAGTAATACACAGACCCCAGAACAACCTCTAGTGTCTAAATCTAGTGTATATGTGTTTATCTGTTGGTTTCAGCTTCTGCAGCTAAAAGCACGGCAGAGAACAGCACACATTCACTGCACATGGGTCTGATTCTTGGCATGCTCATGCTTCTGCTCGTGATGGTTGTCATCGCTCTGGTGACCATCTACATCTACCATCACCCGAGCTCTGCTGCGGGACTCTTCTTCATTGAGGTGAGAGTGTGTAGCTGTGGTTAGGGTTAGAAAAATGTGGATTTATTTTCTTCTTCTGTGAGGTTTACAGCCTCAGTCCTTATTGTTTTATGTTCTATTAAAAAATAAGAAAGTCATAGGTTTGGAATTACATGGGGGGTGTTAATGTTTCCTAAAAATGTACTTTCATTTATTTATTTTCAACATAACTCTGAATAGCCGCAGGAATCTTCCACACGTTTTTGAAAAAAATTAATGTAAATTTATTAATGTAAAATTACCCATAATATGCGCTGATGGAATGGGTCTTTTAAAAATTACTTATCAATCATATATCAATTTCATACCTCTGCAGAGGCGTCCCAGCCGATGGCCTGCCATGAAGTTCCGGCGGGGTTCGGGTCATCCAGCATACGCAGAGGTAGAGCCTGTCGGTCAGGAAAAAGAAGGTTTTATTGAGTCAGAGCAGTGCTGAGGTTTGACCTTTGACTTCTTAAATCACACACTGCCCAGGATCCTTTCTGATGTCTAGGTACAAATCCACACAATAATAAAGTTCCACCAGCCCTTCAAATGCAAAAAGCTGACAAAACTGAAAACAATGAGCGTATGGCATTTGAATAGCAGAGGCATCCAAACATTGAAACACTTGGATCCAGCTATGAACACTCAAAACGGCATGACATCTACAGAAAGGTTTGTTAATCAGCTGGATCGATTATGAGCCCCAAAGCTTCTGGAAACGCTGCTTGGTTCCTGATTGTACTGGACGAGACGTTGACCTTTGACTCTAAAGAAATAAAATGAACTGAGAGCTGTTGTATGTTTGATTCTCGAATTTGATGGGCCTGTCAAAGAAGACTTTCATTCTTTTTATGACAGTTTATGATCATTTTTGATCAAATTGCTTGATGAAAATGTAAGAGATTAATTCATTCAAATAATTTGCTGGAAATATTACATAGACCTTTATATAACTTTAAAGGGTTTTTAGGTTTTTTTCCCTTTCATTCTTTCTCTTCATCATATATTTTCTTGATATATGATATAATCTTTTTGCCACTGTATGTATTATGACAGATATTGTGTTTCCTTTTCAGTGTGTATCTTTATAAAAAAAACTTTCGACACGCACACTGCAGTTTGGATAAAATAGGAAAATGTTCTGTGAACAAATTCATAAACAGTATTGAATAATATTTATCCATGCATATTCCAACTATTTAGGACATTGTTGCACATATCCATTTAACACACATGTATTATTTTTTCCCTTCAATTTATGTCTCGGATGCAGATTAGACAAGACAGGCGCTTGTGAGATTGTGTGTAGGTGTATGGTATGATTAAAAATGTATTCTGCGGTACACAGTGATCTCTTACATTTTTGACAGAATGAAAGGAAGCCTTTTCTAACAGCTGTTCCACTGACATTTGTTTGAGTTATAATATCGTTTATTTCATATGGTGTAGACAGAATTTTCATACTGCAGTCAAGGTCATCTCAGTTGGAAAGATTGGAAGCAGTGAAAAACTGAAATGCTGTAATGAATTCATTTAAAGTCAATGATATGACCCATTGCTTGTTACAGAAAGAGTAGTCCACATAATTGAATGTGTTCTATAAAAATGTTACTATTTTGACTTTGAAGAATATTAACATTTATTATTTTAATCTCATTGTACCTTATGGTACATATTACTGTGCTTGCATATCCTTTTACATGACCAAAGAACTGTACAAACATACATTGGCTTAATCATAAGAAAAGTGTGCAGCACCAACCTTATCTAAACAAACCCAGAACTTCCCATCATTTTTTGCAACAATTGGATTGCAAAATAATACTTATTATTATGGACATGTTGTTCTGCTGTTTGGTTTAATGACATTTACATGGTTAAATGTCATATTACATATGTACAGTTCAGTGATATTTAAAACTGGCATGTGGCATTTAAACCATACATCCTAAATCTTTTTAATACCGTACAACTAGTTGAGATAAACAAAACATATTTGTTTTTTATCATTTCAACAAACCTATGGATAGAAATATTGTATTTTTAGTATTTTAATATGTTTAACGTTAATCTATATTTTTTCAAAGTAACTGTCTTCTTTTTATCCTCATTTCCTAACATGGTTCTGAATTCTATTTTATCACTTGCTTCACTGGAACAACCTGATTATTTTCAGCGGATGTAACCTGAATGTGTGTATGTATGTACCTGTGTGTGACATTGGTTTTATCTGAATTAGTTTGAGAGTGATTTGTGAGATAATCTCAAAATGTTCAATAAGCGGAAAACATTTTTTCTGTTCAGTCCGCTTTCAAAATTGGAAAAATCAAAACTCACATTAATGACCTGGAATTGTGATAATCATATTAGTCATGTTGTGCCCCACATTGAGAGACAGTGAAATACACAATGCTGATCTGTGTACTCTTGTGTTACTACTGTCATTTTGATTACATAATAAAGTTTGATTAAATAATAAAACTGTTTAAGCTGATAATTCCTCGTCTCTGGTCATCAAAATATGAATGTCTCAGAACTGGACATTTGCATTTGACAGACACTTCTCCAAAGCAACACTGCATTCAAGGTTTGCATTTTATAAGTAGGCCTGTGTATACATGTTTTGTCTCTTTGCCTTCTGAACGTCATTTACAAATACATCATACTGTCCACTAGGTGTAGACCGCTGTCCAACTACATCACAAAAATCATTTTACTAACCTATTTTCACTATTATAATTGATAACACAGTTGTAATTAACGATATAGTTAACACAACATTTTTTTTATTAATGCTTAAACAAACAAACAATACAACATACACCAATATAATAAAACAAATAAAAAACAAAAGACCAGGGGGAAAATAAAATAATTATATATGATCAAAAAAGGAAAAAACCTACAAACAGATAATGCTTTTTTGTTTTTCTGACAATTTGATAGAAATTAGGTATTTTTCAAATTCTTTCATGAAAACAAAGAAGAGAGGTTTATCTTTCAAAAATTTAGATTTATCAATGTAAAACAAAACCAAGTTAATAACATAAAATTCACCTTTCCTTGACTGATCATAATCAACAAAACCTAGTAGCCTACCACATCCTTTCAACATAAAACACAATCATTATATAGGCCTATAGGCCTAATAGGCCTATCTCATCCCTAATAAATACTAAGACATTCTTCCAGAACATTTTAGTAAAAAGACAATACCAAAAAAGATGAACAACAATTTCATCCGTATCTTCTTCACAGAATGAGCAACATTTCTTTTCTGTTCAGATGCAAATACTGTAGGTTGCGAATGAGTCAGAGCTGTGACGCTGCAGTCACGTGACTCTCTGTCGATCTCTGTCCCTTGATTGGACAAACAGTTTCAGCCTAACCTAACTAGCCACTAACTCAGTCAGCTTAGTTCATAAACAATTCATTCTTTTACCTCAAATTAGCAGATATACAGAAGTACAAGGGCATTTCGGCTCAATTTATCTGAGGCCGACTGAATGGCTGAAGCCTCTATTACAGGTAAGACGGTGATTATTGCTAACTCATAACGGCTAACGTTAACTGTACTGAAGTGTGTTCTGTACGAGTGTTATGGCTGTGCTTGTGCAACTGCACATACTGCATAAACCGTGTTGTGACGTCTTTACGCTATTGGTTCGAGCGTTCAAAGTCTGTATTAAAACACAATGTCACGTTTTGCCACATAACAAGGTGGCGGAATGTTTTTACTCGTTTGTTGTCTGACCAGTTAATAGCACGATAGATTGACAGATAATCGATAGGTCATTTATAGATCTGGCCAACAGAAATGTATATTTTGACAATCGTGACTCTCGTGAGAAAAGCAGGTGACGTTTTATCTTTGCCATGTGACGTTACCTTGCGTTGCCAAAAAGCTGACGTCATTCTCAATGCATAGGTCACCCATTCATTACTGTAAAGATAATTTAATCTTCATAAAGTCAAAGAGCAGAGAATGAACCACGCTTCTAGTGTGCTAACCACTTGACTTTGACTTTTAGACACATCGAAATTGAATCCGGAGTCTGCTGAGTTTGTACCACAAGCTAAACCAGACCAACCACACTCTCGGAAAAGTTACAGACAACTGGACCCCAATCGGCACCATGCGAGGCCTCAAAATCGATTTAGACAGCCTAGTGGAAATAAACATGGTCAGGATGAGTTTGAAACCCCTAAGAATGATGTATCACCCCCTTCCGAACAGCCCATAAGAGGAAGTGCAAGGGGAGGTAGAGGCAAAGGAGTAAGACAAAGAGGTGGACGAAGTGATGCTAGGCATACTGACTATCATTCCCATCCTGAAAGATGGATAAAACCTGAAAGTGACAGCGACAGCTCAGGAATGAACCGTAGAGCTGGTGGAAGTCAGCAAGAACCCCACGACTCCACTTTTAAGCGGTCAGCAGATGAGGAGAGGCAGGAAAGGCCACCTGTTGAAGCCAACATGAGAGGATCTTATCGAGGGAGCCGACAGAAGAAGACGTTTAAAGATAGAGATGACAGATCTCTGCCCAGCAACAGGGAGGAGAATCCAGAGAACCAGGTTGCTGGAAGAGTCAGGAAGCCTGCTATAGTACGTGAGCATCCACAACTGGATCCTGACCAGAGAAACCAGGGATGGAGGGGTGGAGACCGACGCATGCAGCCCAATTCATGGAGAAAAGGACCAGTCCTTAACCGTGGGATTCAGGGTAACTGGAGAGAAAGAGAGCCTGTTCAGATCAGAGAGGAGGAGTGGAAAGGTGCAGAAAGTGAGGGTGGAAAACAGGATGAGTCAAACAGGAATAGGGCAGGTGCAAAAGGAAAACAAGCATTACAGCAGAATCCAGGACAGAGAAAAGTGCCTGAACGTAGAACAGGGCCTGTGAAACACGTGGAGCTTCCCAAAAGCAAAGAAACACAGACAGGTAATGTAGTTTAATTCACTACTTGTTTATTTATTTTAGCATCCGATCTTTCTTGCACTTTTACTCTGTGATTACTCTGCATCATTCTGCTTTACCAAGTTTACCATGTCTGTGTGTGTTTATAGGCTGTTTAATTGAGCAGCTGACGGAGGAGAAGTATGAGTGTATGGTCTGTTGTGAAGTGATTCGGGTCATGGCCCCAGTTTGGAGCTGTCAGAGCTGTTTTCACGTATTCCACCTGAACTGCATCAAGAAATGGGCTCGCTCACCTGCGTCTCAAGCTGATGGTATGGCATTACCAAATCATCAGTTTATTCGTGATAATCACAGTAAATTTACATTGTTAAATATTTACAGAAGGCGGCGAAGGTTGGCGTTGTCCCGCCTGCCAGCACGTGGCACCGAAAGGCCCAAACGCATACATCTGCTTTTGTGGTATGATTACACTGTTTTTGGATCTCGCATGACTCCTGTGAATTGTGTTGTGGCTTTTAATCAATAGAGGGTATGCACGTGACATCACTTGGAACACGGCCCCTTGAATGGCTGCTTACATAATCAGGAAACACAATTCCGCATAACATTTCAGTGTCCAAGGACACCTGGTTTCTTTGTAAGTCATACGGATCGAGTCCAACTGCTTTTAATTTCAGCAAATAATTGCGTGTTTTTGTCTCGGTTTCTTTTGGCGCGTTCACGTCGGAAAGTGACGTCAACGCATACCCTCGATTTACAGTAGTATTACCTTTCATTGTGATATTTAATTCTTGTTGGTTATCTGTTTCTTAAATGGTAATATTAATGGACAGGAAAGGTGACCAATCCTGAGTATCAGCGTACTGAGATTCCTCACAGCTGTGGAGATATGTGTGGAAAGAAGAGAAGTGGAGCAGAATGTAACCACCCCTGTAACATGTAAGAGCTCAACAGTACAGTTTTCTGCTGTACAATCAATGCAGCCTTTTTTATTTTAACCATAGCTGACCATATATTTAGTGTCATCTAATTATTCAAAATGTTTCAAAAAATATTTTTTTTGGAGTCATTCTGCATATGTGAGTTCACATTCTTACTCTCTTTCTCACCCTGTTTGTAGCCTGTGTCACCCGGGTCCCTGCCCACAATGTCCTGCTTTTGTCACCAAGTCCTGCATTTGTGGTAGAATGAGGTACTGTTACCTGTTACTGATTACTGTAGTTTATGCATTTACACAGATATATATCCACAGGCTAAAAACTGTTTTCTGTGCAGTAAGCAGGTGCGTTGCAGTCAGACAGGACCTCTGCTTTGTCAACAAGTCTGTGGAGCTCTGCTAAACTGTTCACAGCACTCCTGTGCCCAGGTGTGCCACTCAGGACCGTGCCAGCCATGCCAACTACGTGTCCAGCAAGGTAATTAGTACTTCTATCTTGAGTATCTTTTTATCAACGTTTTGGAATTTAATTTTCTCATATCTATTTACTTGTTGTATTCTCTTGCATTCTCATGTTTGTGTTTTCTTGGGTAGCATGCTTCTGTGGTGTGGTGTTCAGGGAGGTGGCGTGTGGGACTGATTGTAAGAGTTTTGATGGATCAGGATATTTCTCCTGTTGCAAACCATGTGGAAAGTATGTTATTATTATGATTTTATGACCTTTATTGTTAAAGTCTTTCAGAGTATTTTTTTAACTTCTACACTCACATTGGTTCTTGCTTTAGGATGCTTGACTGCCAGTCCCATCGCTGTCAGCAATCATGCCACCCTGGACGGTGCCAGCCATGTCCACGTGACCCCAAGCTGGTGCACAGTTGCTCATGTGGACAGACTCGACTCTCTAAGCTTCTAGAGCTTGGCTACCCTGAGAGAAAGACCTGTACTGACCCGGTCCCCTCATGTGGCAAGACCTGCAACAAGCCAATGCCATGTGGAGATGGTGGTATGCGTCTAATTTTATTTATTACTGTGCATTTGATTTTTCCAAGTTCATTTACATTTATAATAATAGTTTTGATAATTATTATGACTGAATTATAAGTTAGTCACTATAGATGTATTAATTGTCTATTAATTATATAACATATTTAATATTACAGCAGCAAGTACTGTTGCAGAAGTATTACTTCTGGAATTTGATAAAAATCAAACCTCAAAAATGTAAAATGTTTGACACAAAGATGGTTCAGAAATCTTATTTCTAATGAACTTCTCTGATGTTCTCTGGCTGTAGATTCTATTCATTTGTGTGAAAAGCTCTGTCATGAGGACAGCTGTGGACCATGTTCTTTGACCTCCACGATTAAATGCAGATGTGGCAGTAACAGCAAGGTTAGACTGTGTTTACCATACAGCTTCACAAAGGAACATTTTGAAAATCTCATTTCTTATTCATAATGTCTGTTGTGTTTTTGTAGGAAGTTCCATGTGCAGTGATTCAGACTGACAGTAAGTCTTTAGATACTCATCAGATATCAGGGCAGTTATTTTTATACAAATTCCATGTAGCACAGGTGCTGTTTTAAACCTGGCGTTTTTGATCTACAGGTGATATGGTGTTTATCTGTGAGAAACGCTGCAGCAAGAAGCGCTCTTGTGGCAGGCACAAGTGTGGAGATTTGTGCTGTGTGGTGAGTCTGTCTTTGTCTGAATGTTTGTGTCTAGTAGTAAAAAAAAAAGCATATATCAACTCAATGTACTCTCACTGTTTATCAGGATAAGGAGCATAAATGTTTAATGATTTGTGGCTACAAGCTCAATTGCGGTCTGCACCGGTGTCAGGAGCTTTGTCACCGTGGCAATTGCCAGCCTTGTTGGCAAACTAGTAAGTTTTGTCTGTTATGTTCTCAAACATCTCTCCTTTCATCAATTCTTTAAATACTTATTGCTGAAACAAAAACCAAATGTCTGTCTACTTTATTCTTCACATGCACCACTGTTTGCTGTCTTCAAGGTTTTGACGAATTGGCATGCTACTGTGGGGAGACTGTGCTCTTTCCGCCCATCCCCTGTGGAACTAAACCTCCTGAATGTAAAAACGTGTGCACCCGCAAGCATGATTGTGATCATCCAGGTACTTACTGTATATTATGTGTAATATAATTTTAATTGTTGTTCAGTTAGGGAATTCAATGCAGCGGTTGCACAGCTGATGTGTGATTTTTGTGTTTTTCCTACAGTTTTTCATTCTTGCCACAGTGATGACAGATGTCCTCCTTGTACCTACCTCACCAAGAAGTGGTGCATGGGTAATCATGAGGTAAAGAGACATTGCATACATTACTCATAGAACAAGTCTTTATATATTGTATTGCTATCAAGTGAATTTAACAGCCCTAATAATAAAATTATTAACAAAGAAAGTTCCTGTAGCTAAATTGGTAAAGCATTCGGATTGAATATAAAAGAACACACATACTGATAAAAAAGTATAGCTTGAATGCAATGCACTGTAAAACTCTTTGCATATAGGCGTCTTCCTGTTGTATTAAAACTTTGTGTATTTTTTAAATGTAGCTCCTGTCATTTCCATTGTTACACTTCTCTCTAGCAAAGGAGTAATATCCCATGCCACCTGCAGGACATATCATGTGGTTTAGTTTGTGATAAGCTCTTGCCCTGTGGCTCTCATTGCTGTAAAAAGCTATGTCATCGTGGAGAATGCCAGGGAGAAGGCGAATGTAAACAACCCTGCACTCATGCCAGACCTACATGTGGGCACCCCTGTGCTGCCCCCTGCCACTCAGGCACCCCCTGTCCATCCAGTACCTGCAGTGCTAAGGTACAGCCCTTCCCTTATCCAAACTTTATTATGCATAATAACAACATGTTCCCCAAATAACTAGCAAAGCAGCAGTTTTGTTTTCTCAGCTGTAGCCTGATCAGATTCTTTTGATTTCTTGACAAACCCTGCAGGGTGCTTGTGTTTTAGGACATGCTTACAGACAAACATCTGTTCTACAACATATTAGATATCAGTAGAAATCGAGAGTGTATATTGATTACCAGAGTAAAAGGAAAATATTTATCCGGAAAGTAGCACTGAAAGCTTTTCTATGATTTTTAATGAGTTATAATTTATTATGGTTTGTTTTAAAAACAGATTAATACATTTTCTGTACAAGTGGTTTTTTTACAAAAAAACAAATCTCACTTTTTCGTCTTTGAAATTTTACAGAATGGCGAGCTTTATTTCTCACTTTTAATCTCTAGGTGGCAGTGCAGTGTGATTGTGGCCGTAAGAAAGAAACAGTTCCTTGTGTTGACGCAGCCACATCCTACCAAAGGTAAATTATTACATAATTTAGTTAATAATGCTTATAATAAAGTAAGCATGATCTGAAGTTAGTAAAGGAAAGCTTTTGTTCATAAATTATAGAATTACACAGTGTGGTTATTTATTATTCCTGATGGCTGTCACATCAAGTTAGTATTCACTTTAAAAGAGAGCATAGCAGCATCACTGCTATTTATGTCAAATGTTGTTGGTCTGTGATCAAACACACTATCATCTATATGTTCTTCAGATATGCAGCTATCGCAGTGGCCAGTAAGCTGTCAGATATGCAGCTTGGAGAGTCAGTTGATATCGGACAGCTCACAAAGAAGGAGCAGAAGAAAGCCAGGTATTTGTTTACATTTGTGGCAATTGTTTTTGTGGGGTTATCGTCTGAGAGTGGTTACGCAGTAACCTTTATGTATACTTTTCTATCAGATTGGAGTGTGATCAAGAGTGTGCTACACTGGAGAGAAACAGGTGAAGTAATGATGGGACAGTCTGTTACTGACATGTGTCCCCTATATCTGTACCTGAATGGGTCTATGTGTGGATACTCTGGTTGTAAATATTTTTTTGACCTGTAGGCGACTAGCTGAAGCCCTGCAGATTGACCAGTCGGTGGATCCCTTTAATAAGTCCACATCTTCCAAATATAGTGACTCCCTTAAAGAGGACGCAAGGTTTTGTAAACTTATTTTATTTCTTTTTTTTCCAGTATGTCGTACAAGAATGCAACAAGTACACAAAGCTAGGACATTACTGATCTCAAATTCTGTGCTAAGTCTCATGATCAGCAAATTAATGCATGTTTAATCACTAAAATAAACAATAAATATAGAAATATTTATAGAGTTTTGTTGCATTCTGGAACAGACTCACTAAACTATGTTCAACAGTTTGATAAATCTATAAACTGTACAGCCATCTATCATGTATGTTTTTCAAAAGCGTCCATGTTCCAAATTTAAGATTGGGGGTTGTACTTTTAATGAAAACAAATGATTATTTACATTCTTCTCTCATGGCTTCACATTGCCAGTATTTTGGCACTAAAGCATTGACATTTATGTCTGAATTCTTATGTTTAGTCTACTACAGAGCCAAGTTAAAACAAGTACTGTGTCTGTAAATAAAGGATGGGTTTTCTTTTAATAATGGGATATCAGATAAAAGGGCCCAGCCAACAACAAACATTTATTTTTTTAAATACAGGAAAGAGTTCAAGTTTGTCAGTGAAATTGAGGAGGAGATTAAGAATTTAGTTGAACTTGCTAACAAGGTAAGATAAACCATTATAATTTGTTTTTTTCATATCGACTATCCAAGCATTTCTTTAAGCATAATTATTCAGAAATATGCCATTTTTTCTCAGGGCAAACAGCCAAGAAGGAGTCACTCTTTTCCACCTATGAAACGAGAACACCGTAGAATTCTCCACGAGTTAGCTGAAGCATATGGCGTGGAAAGTGTTAGCTATGATAGTGAACCCAAACGGAATGTAGTGCTCACTGCCATCAGGTCAGCTGCAAAATGTCCACATAAACACTATAGAAAGATTAGGCCTTTAATATATACACCTTCCAACTGTAGGGTTTAACTGGTGAATTTTTCTCCCTAACTGTAATCGTAAAATAAAACCTGGTTATGCATAAAAGCAAATATATATTGAACATATCTTTCAATGACACATGTAATGTAATGTCAGTAACATTGGTCACACTTAAACATGATTGTTTTTCAGGGGAAAATCTGTGTGTCCTAACACTAGTCTGACTGCTCTGATTGAAAGAGAAACTGTTACCAGAGCTCCTCCTCCTATTGCCCACATTAAACAACATAACAGCAAGTATGTTTACGTATAAAGGGTATTCAGTGAGGGTAAATGTATAACAAATAATCATATATTTTATTCATGTTTGTTTCAGGGTCGAAAATAGTAATGCTTGGATGAAACCAGCTAAAGAGGAACCCACCGTTGATTATTTTGATGTGCAGGATTAATGATTTTAAGTCCCTGTAATACTCACTCAAAATAAAACAGCACATATTTGCTTGGCAGTCTATACTCATTTTTTCCACTGTATTCTTACAGTAATTATTAAGGCCAATATTCAGTTAATAACAGATTTTTGGTAGGTATTGCGTTCTTTGGAAAACTCACAGAAAGTGCATTTAATTTTTTTATTTATAGACTACTTCAGAAGATGTAAACAAAAGTCCCAAAGAACTTCCTGTTTCAGGTTTTTAACACTTCACAAATAAACAAAATACAACCAATATTTATAACAAATCAAAATTATAGACAAAATGTAACAATATCTTTAAGATTACACTGTACGGTTTTAAAGCAACAACATAAACGTTCGTGCACATGCACGCTTTTCTGACCCAAACTTATCTTCCGGTACACATAGTCTCTGCAGATTATTTATAACAAGCAAAAGAAATAACAATTAAATTACATTAGCTAGTAAGTTAAAATGATGTCTAGCCAGTATTATTTTGGATTACCACTAGAAGAACCGTTGACGACCCATTTAACAAATTGTTCATTTAATACAATATGATACAATAAAATATTAATATAAATTAAATATAAATAGTTATATTATGAGCCACTAACCAGACCGATCAACAAACACAGACCGGCCAGGCGTGTGCACCCGACGAATCTATATATAAAATAATAAAGTGAAACCGGAAGTGGTGCTGTACTGATGTTTACATTTACATTTATTGTTATATTATGGCTGTTCTATAAGCAAGCACCAGTGTCTTGAACTTAATGCGAGCTGCTACTGGGAGCCAGTGCAGAGAGATGAGCAGAGGTGTGACATGGGCTCTCTTGGGCTCATTGAAGACCAGGTGTGCAGATGCATTCTGGATCATTTGCAGAGGTTTGAAAGCACAGGCTGGGAGACCTGCCTGACGAGCATTACAGTAATCCAATCTAGAAGTGACAAGAGCCTGTGTTGCATGCCCTGTTAAAAATGGTCTGATCTTCTTAATGTTGTAGCAATGTTTACATCGCTACAGTACATGTTTACATCTTGTGAAGTGGTGTGTGTACTGCACACTGCATTGACATATTTAAAAAAAAAAAAAAATGAAATTAATTTTTAATTCTAATTATTTAAGTCACTTTCTGCATATGTCTATTATTAACTTTTCTTGTCATCACTAGTTTTCAGCTCTGTACTCATTCTCTTGTGCACTGTGCAGAGGTTTCAGTTTCAAGGTACTTTATTGGCATGATTGCGTGTTCTTACAATATTGCCAAAGCATTGAACATATAACGAAAGACATACAAAAAGTACAAACATTTAAATTAAATTAAAATAAGGTGCTAAGTAAAAAATGAAATCTAGAATGAAATATTTAAAAAGTATATGTAAATAATTAAATTGACTGAAATATAAACCATTAGAATTGATATGCATTATAAGCAGAAACATAATAATGGGATAAAAGTTAAACAGTGTATGTGTGCATACACGGTTCCTCTGTGGTGGAATGACCTACCAGCCTCCACCCGCACTGCAGCATCCTTAACAACAACCTTCAAAAAAACAACTCAATATGTACCCGTTCCGCATTTATCTGACTAACCAATAACTGTCTATGTTTTGTCTAAAAAAAAAACTGTCTTTATGTTGTTTATTTTCTCCCTTTTTACTCCAGCTTAATCCTTCTAGCCTTGTAAACTGTCGGAACTGTTTAGCGTGTTGACAAAATGTTTGATGCGCTCGCTTTGGATAAAAGCGTCTGCCAAATGAATAAATGTAAATTGATTAAGGCAGTGGTTTGTTTCTGGGGGTGTGCAGCTAATAGATGAATTTACCAGCAGCTGATGTGTCTCTCTTCTCCCCCAGTAACATCTGCATTTGCTCTGTTTCTGAAGACCTATGAAACTCTGGCATGAGCTTTGACATTTTGTCTAAGTGTTGCTCTCTCACATCTTTAAAAAGTGCAAAAGGTTTGGCGGACTTTTTATGCGCACGTTGCTTCGTATTTTAGGCCTATTCTGTAAAATTCATGAAACATTCTCCAGCTACTGTGATAGACCGTCCCGGCGTAAAGTGAGCGGCGGGTAATTTGACGACGCTCCCTCCGAATCAGCGAATTTTATTTGAAGCGACGCTGGATGCGCCTGCGCCTCAGCTCTCACCGCACTGGGTCTCACCGTCTCCGGCTGCATCCCCTCCTCACTCCGCTGCTTCTCTACACTGACTGTCCACTCCAGTCACTCCAGCACCAAGCAACAGGGAGTGTGCAAGCGTGCTGCAAGCTATAATAAACTTAATCTCCGTCGCTTCGGACACGCATCCGCTGCTTTAATCTTCTATCCGCTGCCTTTTCACGACCAACCGACTCTACCCTTCTGCTATGGAGAGAAAGGTAGGGTATTTTCAGTAACATTATAAAATGTTTCTTTTTTTTAATGAGTACTTATTAAACAACACTGTTTAGTTTCTGCGATTATGTTCCCATTCACTGATGTATAATCCGCCCAGCCCATCTCATCACAGGCAGTCAGATTAGTGCGCAGGGGATTTTTCCGACTGGATCTAGTTTATTTAGCAATGTAAAGAGCAGAAAGAGACTGTATGAATGCGCTATAGGAACCCAGACAGAATACACACATCTGTCCTGAATGCAGCACGAAACGCGCATTCGTGCACGTGTTAATCCGCTCTTCTCCATCACTGGAGTGCTTTCTTAACCTTGAGAGGTCCAAAGCACCACTTAAGTGTTAGTGAGATGCTACGAGGCATGAGATGCCTCTTGTACTCCAGCCTAATTGTTGTTGTAGGGGTCGTAACAGGCGTGTAGTGATGCCATTCTGATCAGCCGAAAGTCAGTTTGTGTCAGTGTCTGATGTGTACCTGATGTCAAAAATGTAGGCATTTTAAAGTGTGGAAACCCGAATATAAGTTGTTTTGCAAGATGTTGTCCATTTATTACCCTTTTTTAACTGAATTTTTTCCTTAAATGTTGTTTTAAACTGTCGGTGTAAGCATCATTTTTATGTAGTCAATTGCTAGGTCTTTTACAATGGGTTACTCTAGTAGCCTACTTCTGACATGGAAATATAAAGAAATTTTATAATGGTGTGATTTTCAGACCTGTAAGACCTTTAATTTTAATAATCAATTGATAATGATAATGAACTTCATTGACTAGAAGTTGCTCTTAATAATTGCACTCTCAGTAGAATTTAGGAATTTAATCGTGATTAATCCTTTGACATCCCTTAAAGATTCTATATAATATATATATATATATATACATTGGAAAAAATAGAGAACAATTTACAAACTTTTGATTATATGAAAATATAATGAAATAATATAATCTTCATTGTTCAAAATTTGAAGGAATTTTAGTTGGAGGTGATCAAAATTAGAGAACAGCACAAAGATTACAACAAACATTTCCGAAGGTTACAGCAGTTAAAAAATAGTAGGAGTCGTAGAAGCCTTTCTCTAAATGTTTTCAACATGTCTAGGGCCATAAGACATTGGACTGCTTTGGTGAGATTTCGGTCCACTCTTTTTCCAGTCTGGTCTACAGTTTCGGGTTCAAGATTTTCAATCAGGTTTAGGACTGGCCATTTCATTATTTTAATGTGTTCAGCTTCAAGGAAATGCTTTACTTGTTTTGCTGTGTGACAGGGGGAATTGTCCTGCATGAAAATTGCTGGCCGATTGGGCAATGGACGCTGGGTAGAAACCGCATGTTGAGGCAGATGTTTCTGATAAACATTTGCATTTACTCTGCCTAAAACTTCATAAGAGACCCAACGCATGTTGCATGATACATCCTCTTCTACTTTCACTGACTTTACACACTTTGGGTTCAGTTCTTCCCCAGTTTGACAACAAACATAATGTTTCCCATCAGACTCAAGTAAATTAAACTTTCATTACTGAAGTGAACTTCTCCTCTGTCTACAAAATATGCTCTTCAGCAAAGGTTAGTCTAGCCTTTTCTATCAGATTAGGTATCAGATTAACACCACTAAAGTTTAAGTTTTTTACACTGTG
Source organism: Oreonectes daqikongensis (assembly GCA_026939265.1). Taxonomy (NCBI): domain Eukaryota; kingdom Metazoa; phylum Chordata; class Actinopteri; order Cypriniformes; family Nemacheilidae; genus Oreonectes; species Oreonectes daqikongensis. The sequence continues at coordinate 2,103,703 of JAOTQM010000343.1, read as the reverse complement.
CATCAGAATATATTTAACAGATGAAATATGCTTAAAAACTGCACTTTCACTCCTGTTTGGATAACATCACATAGGACAAAGCAGTGACCTTGAAATTTAGGAAATTGTTGTTGGTTCTCCAATTTTGATCTCCACTGTATTTGGTCACAATTTATTTTAAGGTCCAATTATCGCTATAAACAAACCATGAAAAACGACTGTTGCCTCAATAAACTCTTAATTTGTTGCTTATTAATAGTTAGTAAGGTAGTTGTTAGGTTTAGGTATTTGGTAGGATTAGGTATGTAGAATATGGTCATGCAGAATATGTGCTTTATAAGTACTAATAAACAGCCAATATGCTATAGCATGCTAATAAGCAACTAGTTAATACTGAGAAGCAGGCACGTGCACACATAGACAGAAACGGGGCTTGAGCCCCTGCCCTTTTCTTCCCGAAGTGCCCTTTTTGCCCACAGTGCCCTTTTCAAAAACGCTTGTTCTTCTCGACCAGCGTTGAACCAGCATTGCTTAAGTTACCCGAAGTGTTTTATAGCTGTGATTTTAAAGTATGTGTTCAGGCCAGGGTTTATGTATTAAACATAAGGAATAATAGTCATCATGATTTCAAAAATTATGAAAATATTCCTTCAGGATCATAATGGTGTGAATGACGTGTTATTTCGTATGTTAACGAGTACTCTTTAAAATAGCTTTTTTTATTATTGCATTGATATTCAGTGACAACTTCACCTGTATTTTTGTATAGTGTAGTTCTACCTCAGGTTCTTTTTACAGTTTTGGAAGTCTACCAAAATGTTTTTTTAATATGAGTAGCGTGTATTCAGTAGTTCTGTAAAGATACATTTCTGGCAAGACTCATGCAGCTGGAATGCTCTGTAAATGCGGCATCACTTCTGCTTAGGTGCCTATCAGTGACTGCTGATGGACTGCACATGCAGGCCCAGTCTCTGTGAGAGAAATAACATTTACTGTAACATTCTCAAGTTAATGGGGAACTGAAATACATAGTGGTGGTATTTGTGTTATAACAGGGCTGGGTGTACTTGTGAAGAATGTTTAAAAATGTAGTATGGTGAAATGTGTCAAAAGGTAAAATTAGATTTTGCTTTAAATTGAATAACATAAATGTGACATGGTTTGATATGTGGCAGACAACAGAAAAATGTGTGTGTGTGTGTGTGTGTGTGTGTGGTTTGGTTTTTATATGCCGGTGGGGACGTAAACCTGAATACACACAACTGGGCACAAAAGCGTATAAATCGTACATAAAGATAATTTTTGAAAATCTAAAAATGCAAAATGTTGTCTATGATCTTTAGGTTTAGGGGTAGGGTTAGGGGTAGGAAATAGAATATACAGTTTGTACGGTATAAAAGTCATTACGCCTATGGACTGTCCCCACGGAGATAATAAACCAGACGTGTGTGTGTGTGTGTGTGTGTGTGTGTGTGTGTGTGTGTCAGTATTTCATGCTGAATAGGGTAACAGTGTGATTTATGGTCTTTAGGTTTTATGTTTCACTGTTATTTCATATTTCAGACTTTAGAAAAACATTTGATTCCCATGCAATAACTTATTGGAATGTGTGGCCTCTATACTGACTTTCCCTCCCCCATATAATGCACTTAAATATACTTCACATGCATTAAATATAAAATCAACATTGTGTTACAGCTCACATTCTTACATTTGATTAATATGATAAAATCACAATAGCAGATCTTAAGATAAAATCATGTCTGTTTATGTTTTTCTTCACTGTATTTTAACTAATTTCTTAGCTTACTATATTTTTCATAAGATTATACGGTATGATACGTTTGTGTGAGACAAAGACCAAAATTTTGGTTGCTACGGCTGTTAGCCTCCAGAATCCTTGAGTCGTAATTTACTTTCCATTAACATCAAACTAACAATTGTCAGGTAATTTGCTTTTGAAGTGCACAGTAATGTATATTTAAATACTGAACGATAAAATAAAAAAGCCAAAACTACTGTACCACAATTACAAAAATTTGAAATTTCAAGTATGAAATAAGCAGTAAGGTAACTCAAGCACAAAGTGTTTCTCTGTAAAGTACGAGTAAATTAATTTGATGCGTAAGATTGATGTGAATTTATGATGTCGAGAAGTTTTAATGCCATTCATTCTTGAGGTATTGTGCATGGCATAGGCAGATTGGTTTTAAATGAGGTCATTTGTTAGTACCAGGGTTTGCTGTAAAGTACAGAGTTGCAGGTGTGCCTTTGAGCTCAAGGCCTCGTATTCTCTCTGAAAACAATTCCAGTGGGGCCAGCAACACACAGAAGGGATCACAGAAGTTCGCTTCACTGCCCAGCAATCTTCTGAGAAATCCCATTAGCATTCAAGGACCCACTTTTTCTAGCTGTCACACCTTAAGAGCTTTAGAGAGAATTGGCTCTTTGAGAGTGAGAGTGCAGGCTGAGAGATGAGGGGTGATTAATAAATACTTGCTTGCTTGCTTTCATTCATTCTTTTTCTACTTCACTGCTTTTGTATTACACTGTTCAGGCTGAATCTACTCTTATAAATATGCAGAGTTAGAATTGTAAATTCACTCTGTCTACAATCTTTTTTCCACGTTTTGGTTCAGTTGTGTTCTTTAAATATTTGCTTCATATATATTGAATCTGTTTCTAGTAGTGTTTTTACATTATTATTATTTTAAATCATTTAAATTGCATGTACAATATCAAACATTATCAAGCAGAAGGTCCTTTAGGATAAAATGGTAATTACGTCTAAGAGATATGGACAGTGGAGCATTTCTTTATACATAAGCGTGTTTTTCATTAATAGTATATTTACATTTTCGAATGTTAATTCAAATTTTTGTAATGTGTTGTGAATTATTACATTAAACATTTAGTTAGCTTTTGTTAAATGATTATTACATTTCAGAATTAAAACACAAAGGATAACTAAGAGAACATCCCTGCTGAAGAAAACAATAGAATCCTGCCCATAACACAATAAAAAATGTAATGGATTTAATGGTTATAATGGGAATTGTATTGGCTTTAATGGAAACTATAATGGTGTGTCTTGGTATGTGATGAATTCTGTTGATGGGGTATCTGGCAGATAAATCCTATTGAAATAATTCCCAAAACACTACCAGGAATTTTGTAATGGTTTTACTAATAAAAGCTAATGGTTCATAATGGTATTTTAATGGAAACCATTACAATTTCTGTGATGGTTTCTATTATGTTTTTATTTTCAGCAGGGATTGTAGAACAACTGAGATTTTGTTTGGCTCTTACTAGCTAATATTTTTTTTGTGATCCACAAATTATAACATGCAAACATCTTAAAGATAAAACGTATATGTATACAGATTGGTATGAAGTCACCTCCTGGTATCTGCATATGTGCATCTAAGCTTACTACATTAATAGAAACTTTGAGCAATGCTGCTTCTAAAAAAATAAAATATGTTTTTGGGTTTAATAGAAGGTACGACAATAATGACTTTTTGGCTTTTATTTGATGAAACATGAACTGCAACTACATGCTGTCTATTTGTGCAGTTTACAGTACAGTTAAGTTAAATGTTACAATTCTAAATGAGCTAGGACTGATTTGTTACATGCTTGTATTATAACAGGTAGTCAATTACGGCCACCCCTATATTAATGAATGAAAATTTGAAAAGTAAAGCTTCACAAGTCAGATCAGTTCTCTCATCTGATGTATTATTATTGAGTTGACTGCTGCCTGGTGAGCTTTAAGCATGTTATTTACGCATCTCTTGACATCGTGGACTCATAAAGAGCTTATTTGTGAGGTGAGGAGAGCTGATAGGTAAATCACAGTGTAATGTTTGATAGAGTCTGTATACAGTGCAGCGCTCCACCCGCTCCGAGTTCTTTTTCGCCGTCTCTGAGACAGACTGTCTGGCTTAGACAGAGCTGACCCATTTTTACAGGGGAAACGCTCAATATCCTATTTAGTACTCCACCCCCCCCCTTTCAAGTCAGCAAGAGAGAAGAGAGTCAGGGTTAGCTTGCTATTGTTAATCCATACTGAATTATCACTTTTCAGCACATGGAGTGGAGGCATTGAGCATTGATAAGATGCTTTTCATATATTTCCTGTGTCTGCGAAATAACAACTTTGGAATGTTATGTGTATTTTATAATGAGTATTTTTATAGTCAATAAGTAGAAAGCTTAGATTTGTCCTTCATTCGCTGGCATTTCACGTTTATGTAAAAGATGAAAATAAGAGAATTACAATATTCCATTTGCCACACTGCATACAGTACAGTACCAGCTCTGTTGAAATAGATGTGACTTAGATGTTTATTCAAAAATGATATTGTCACGCTCATTGTTGGTAAACGAATAGCGACGGTCCCCATTGACTTGCATTGGTTTTGTGTCCATACAATAGAAGTAAATGGGTACTGTCATTATTTGTTTACCAACATTCTTTAAAATATCTTCTTTTGTGTTTTGCAGAAGAAAGAAAGTCAAACAGGTTTGAAATGACAAGAGAGTGAGTAAATGATGACATAATTTTCATTTTTGGTGAACTGTCACTTTAAGTGCTGACTGAGTCTGTTTATTACCCAAACCTGTGAACTGTCATTGCATAAAAAATGATATGCATGAGGTTGAGTAAAAAATTAACCAGAGGCCTAAGCGTGCCTAAGCGTGTTGACATGATGTTCAATGTCATCAGAAAGAGTATATCTCTAATAAGGCCATATCTCAAAACTGCCATCCGTATTCTGTATGACTGCGTTGTACAATGACAGTATGAAAAAAATCTGTGTTTTTTTGGGAGGCATATACAGACCTCTGCAGGAGAAACCTAAAACTGCAGCTTGAGGTCAAACTGTTCCGCCCCACACAATCTCTGCTCACCCCTTACAAGTCCCCCACCCCCTTCACCTCCCAGTCAATGGGACCTGAGCATTTGGCAGAGCTGTAATGGGAAATGGGAGACTTGGGGGGACTCAAGGGGGTACTGAGACCTTCAGATCTTTCAGTGCCAACTAGATGCTTTAATAGCACTGATTTCTGTAAGGAAGCGATCAGAAGTAAAAAGGGCTTACAATGGTAACGGGTCACAGGAAGAAAAGATTCTTTGTGGTCATTTTAAAGAATATAGTGAACTTTGTTCTAATGTAGTTTTGGTTTTTATATTGGGTGGTGGATTGACAACATCGTGTGTATCTCTATTTTGCTAAAGATTTCAGGCTCTTTAAAGATTTTTTTTGCAGCATTATATCTTATGTATATATGCGTGTAACCATACGTAACTCCAGGGTGTTTTAATGTAGGCAGTGATGATCACAATTTTGTTAAAAGCTTTGTAATCTTGGTCTCATCTTACCACAAAATCACTTCCACATCACAATTGGATCATTATGGTGTTTGGCAAACTGTAGACATGCTTTCACACGGTTCATTTTGAGTAATTGCTTGCTTTGTGCCACCCTCTCATTAAAAGCTTGATATGGTTGATTGGTCCATCTCTGTTCCCTTCTGAAGTCTCAAGCTCTTGTAAACTGATCATGGGCCTCTCTGTGGCTTCTCTTATGTCTCCTTCCTGATAATGCAGAGTTTAGTTTTGATACATGACCCTTTCTTGCAGCTTTATAACTATTCAATAAACACAGACCACTTGAGCATCCAAACACTTTTTGTTTTTCCTAATATAGGCATTTGTTTCCTTGATCTCCAATTTGTCTGGAATGCTTATTAATCTTCATATTTAAAACTCTCAAGTAGATTCATAACCTTAATATTGATCCTTTAAGTTTTCTGCCAGACATTGCGATAGTTATTCAGTGATTCACAGGTTGAGGCCAATAGTTTGACAGTTATGTCCTTGTTAGGGCAATTTTTCTTCAACTGTGGTGGTAACTTGGAGCTTTTGTAGCACAAGACCTGTGCATAATGTAAGCGGCATATTACGGTTTTATATAATGACTGCTTGAGAAAAGCATTGTTAAAATAAGTTTCAGTGCTCAGAAATACAAATTGCAGATAAAAGTTTCCAACTGCAAACAATTCCAGAAAGCCTTAACAATTCGTCCTGTTGTGTGTAGGCCGCTCTATCTGGGTTCATGAAAGGCATTTGTGTCTATTTAGAGACCTCAATGCAGAGAGGTGAAAGGTTATGACTGCGACCCTACTTGAATGTTTACAAACGTCACATCAGCTTGTGACCTTTCAAAATAGTATATATTTTTGGTGGATGCCACTTTATGGGGAAAAGGCTCAACAAGTGTGAAGGCTGTGATTTAGCATTTAACACGAGTTGTCATTCAAAACACCTCATGAATAATTCATTGAGCACTGCTGTTTTCAAGTTAAACACATGGGAGGTCAAGGGGGTGGAAGGGCTGACAGGAAATGTTGTGGCTATTAAATACTCTGATGGATCTCCAATATCTTTAAGAAACAACTAAGGAGACTTATCCAACATTTGTTTGTATACGTGGTCAACAAATATATATTAATTTTTGCTAACCTGATAAACAATATTTTAGATAGATCAAACTGTTATTTGTAAATGTAGGTATGCTAAATTGTACAGGGTTGAACAACAGAAAGAAACAAACAAAGGCAAATCATTTTCCAGATTTTTTTTCTCCAGTTTAATACAAAATCTTGCAAAGTCACTGTAGATCTAGGGATAGTTTGCTAAATAATTAGACAAATGTTGTGATATTGTGCACAATATAACAATGCTTTAAGCAATCCACAAATCTTGCTGGCCTAGATTTGATAAAACATTCACTGAACATTATCTTTTGTAGAAAAAAGTAGACCTGTTAGCATGGGTGAATAATAACCAGAAGTGCATATTGAATTGCATTCCTTTGTATTTCATGTATTACAAATACTGGAAAGACTAGAGACATTAACCAATGAAAATATGGGGGCTATATTAAGTAAAGATTGATTATTCACATTCTTGTCTACTCAAGCAGTTACTGGCTCATTTTCATCAGTGCTGAGAAACATAACAGACGACATGAGGACAATATGTTGGTACTTTTGTGCTTTATGCATTTGAATCATTCTTGGAAATACTACAGACAAATTTAATAAAGAACAAAAGTTAAATATTTTCATCTTGAACCCTGCATGGTTGGTGTGGGAAACATTTTGTTCTTAATTCATATTGAGTCTAGTAAACAAATACTTAGCAAGTTTGTCAATAAGGGGAAAATTAGTAATTCAGAAATGTACAGAAAAGGTTTTCAGAACCTGTAATACATTAAACTGTAATTGTACAGTTTTATTTGACATAATTTTCACGTATTGAAATACGGTGGAAAAATGTCAAACTAAAGAAATGCAAAAGCCAGGTGTTAAATAGAATGAAATTTTTACATAACAAAAAATTAATTTACGTTTTTCCTAGTGCTGCGCAGCCTGCGTAGTTGCAGGTTTTTTTACAGGTTTTTTTCTACAGTGTAAGCTTTTTTTTTTTTAGTTAGACGTTTACACAGTCGATATGACACATGTGGTCAGAATCAACCTTTAATGCTCTCTGAGCCTGTTTTATTTGCACATCAGTCTGAAAACTGGCAGCTTTTCCTCGCTGCTGCTTTAAGGAACCTCCCTCTCTTTTTTTTTGAGAATGAGAAGCATATTCCAATCCTTGCTGTGTTGGACTGCAGCAGAGGACGGGAGAGAGAGCGAGCAGTAGTGAACGTAGAGGAGGAGGGGTTTGGATAGCGGCGAGACGAACTACGCCGCAGCAGGCTGCGACCGACCAGTCAGCGAGCATTCCCTTATCTACCAATGGAATGCAACAGCTGCAGCAGCCTGTGAGCGTGTGTGTTTTTGTGCGAACGTGTTTGTAAAAGGGGGAGGGGGCGGTTGTGGTGGGCCGGCAGGAACCCCCCTGAAAGACCCCCGACTCTCAACCCCCCACATTCTCGTTTAGCCGGGCTCCTGAAGAGCAGCTCAACCAAACATAAGTGTGAGAGACTCGACAGGGCAGCACACTCCAAACACACACAGTGAGAGAGCGAGCTGAAGAGACAGAGAGAGAGGGAGAGAGAGGAGAGCAGAAAGTAAGGGAAGTGGACCAGGGAGCCTTGGAGGGAGGTTGAGGAGGTGAGCGAAGGGTGAAAAGGAAGAGAGGCGAGGGAAAGACAAAAGAGAGAGAGACGGTGGGGAGAACGAGAGCGGAGGCAGACGAGAGGGAAATGGCTTCGGAGGAGACCGCTGGAGGAGCTCGTAAAGCCACCAAGAGCAAACTATTTGAGTTCCTCGTTCATGGAGTGGTACGTACCCTCTCAGTGTGTGTGTGTGTGTGTGTGTTCGTGTGCAGGAGCTCAGTCCCAGACACCCATGTGTTTGAGTGATAGCAATGAACGGTGACCATGTGAAGGTTATTTCTAGTCCTCCGGATCCCGGCTGTACGCCGCTCTTCTTTTGAAAGCGGAGAGAGAATAAGGGGTGGGAAACGAGGGAGGCGAGCATGTGCGTGTGGGAAAAGAGAAAAGGATGAAAGAAAGCAAAAGAAAGGCTAAAGGTAGCCACTTTGGTCATTGAAGGCTGCATGCATTTGGCAGCGTGCCTAAGGTGACGAGGGTTTTCATTCAAAACAGAAGCCGCTCTGTGACTCAAGGCTGGGAGAGAATTATTATTCTCTTAAGGACACATTGAGCGCTTTCTTGATAACATCTGTATAGGTTTTTTTTGTGTGTTTTATATGATTTGCTTATGCTGCTTGTAATGTCAATGGCTGTATTTGTCATAATAGTATTAGAAATGTTATTGCAATGCACAAAGTCTTGTTCTTCATGACATTATTAATGGTTAAATGCTGAATAGACAATAAAAATCCACTTATTGTCTAAACCTTTGTTTACATAGAGTAGCAGTGTAATCTTTTATTTATGATGAGAAGGGCTTTGTCTAGCCAGAGCTTTAGAGAGAAAATCAATTTTAAATAAAAAACAGTTTGTAAGAACAGAAATAATGCACAGCGCAACATTACATCAATTCTTTACTGGCTGAATATAAAAACCTGAAGAGCTTCATTGATCAGTGCCCAGATTTGATTGTTTTTTACTACTTTGATTTAAACCTTGGCCTTTGTATATGGCAAAATATTTAAGTATTGCTATATTTCACACAGAGATAAATAAGTCTTCTCTGATTTGATATCATTTCTTTGTGTTTTAGTGTTTATTCAATGAAACCGCCATTATGAACTGTAGATCAGTAACAGTATGCTTTCCTGTAGCTCAGTGGTTAGAGCATGGTGCTAGCAACGGCAAGGTCATGGGTTCGATCCCAGGGATTGCACATACTCAGAAACACAATGTATAAAGTATAATGTCTGCCGAATGCATAAATCTAAATGTAATGTAACTACTTTCTGCTACCCACTCATTTTAATTGACATGCTGTAACTTTTTAACACAGCTGATGCGTTATAAAGCGCCCGGTTTGTGTATCTGAGAAGTGGGTTGTGTTATAGAAGAACAACATGCTGAGTTTGGATGATGAATGAAGAAAATGATGGCGTTTGCCTCTGCAGACCAATTAACCTTGGTGAGGCACCGGTTGTTCCTGGGCAAATGTTTCCCACTCCTTATTTTGGCTTCCTCTCCTTTAATGTCCTCTGCTGTGACTGTGCCGTTCTCTTCACCTTCTCTAATGCTTCTGCACTCACACGTTCTTCTGGGTACCTCAGCTTCACCTTCCCTTTGTTACTATCATTGGTCCGATGCAAAGCATATGAAAGTTGTCATATGCGCTTAATAAAATTGCAGCGCAAATTCTGCTAGTTTGAGCTAAAAGAATGTGGTGGTTCAGCCTTGTTCCCAAGGCAAGGAACAGTATGTGCACATCAAGGTTTGCAATTAAGTCACAGTTTGAGCAGCCACCAGTATGTACGAAATGAATTTTAAAGTTCTATTTTTGTTCTGTATCAAAGAAAATCTGTCGCCGATAATGCATCCCAGTGTAACAGATTTTTAATATATGTAAAATGTGGGTGAGGTTGAGTGTATTTTCCTCCCTGTGATAAATCACTGAGTGCTGACGTTTTGTTAGCTTTGTGCATATTATGTCTGGGTTTTATTTTCCGTTTGATCTTCCAGACGCTAAGCTTGGGCTAGGTGTTGTGTTTAGATTTGGTGTCTCTGTATCAGTGTTTTCACCAGCGTAATGTACTGGCGTGATCTATTATATTAGCCATCCGTTGAGTCTTTTGTTCATTCTCTTTCAGGCAGCCAGTCTTGGTTAATAACAGACTCGCTCTAACTGCGTAACTCTGTGGATAAATAAAGATGACCTGCAGGTCATTTCACTCTAGGAGCGGAAACTCTCATTCCAGTTAGTTCTCTTAACTATACTGCAAAAATGTATACCATGGTAAGATACTGATGGGAAAGATGTAAGGATTATACCCTCAAGGTTAATAAAATAAAGACCAAATTACAGTCATATTTTAATAAGCTGTCAGAATAAGTCAAGAAAAAGTCAGCAGTCACTTTGACTCTTACCCCATTTTGGTTTTGGCTTCAAACAGAGTCTTGTGAAATATGCATATTGTGAAGCATATTGTAAAATCATTGCAATATGATTTTGGAGAAATCAAACTTGGATCAAATTGTATTTTACATTTGTTCCAGAAATGTAAACGTTTGCATTACCTCACCGGCAGGGCATATAAAGAGTGAGATAATGTGGTTATCGAGGTCTGTCCAGATGTCAGATGCACAGTTGTAAATACAAACCGCAAGCAAAGATGCTCCAGAGGGACATTCATGTACTCAAGCAAAAGAAAGTTGTTTATCACCAGTAACTCAAAATGGATTGACAGCTCAAGTGCTGCCAGTCTCTCTGAAGTGCAAATCCACACGATGTGACTCTTGGAGAATATTTAGAAGAAAATGAATTCTGTCCTAGCTGCTTTTAAATTCTTATTCAAAGTGATTGGTGAACAAAGCAGTCAGCATGGGACAGTAGTTGTTTGAAACTATTTTAAGTGTTAGATTTCACGTTTTTGAACAAGTTTTTTGTTGTGTTGCATTTATGTGCGAGTCCAGATTTTCTCATTTTTATTAGAAACGTTCAAAGCCACTGTAAAGTGACTAAACTCACACTGCCACCACACATTCTACATTAGTGCAGCACGTTACTATGCGGATATACATCTGAAAACCCACAGCTACAGTTAATAAACCATAATACTTTGTAAAAGAATTGATTATTATGATAGTTATTCAGCTGCACGATGTCTGTGAAAAGCTTCTATGGCTTTTGTGACTTGAGATTAAAATTTCTCCTGTTGGTTTTCTGTATTGATGTGAGGGTAAAACTGTTAGCTAGCAGCAGACAGAGGAAATGCTTTGCTGCAGCATTCAGGGAATAAAAGAAATGTTACACCTACAACCAACTGCCCCTATCAAATTCTAAATATCTCACTGAAAGTCATTGTCTTTCATTACAACTCAATGCTCACTGCATAGTCTGCTTCCACAACAGCGTAGACATTAGACCATTAATCTCCAAACATACCGAAAACATAGAGCTCACCTGAAGTACAGCATAACAATCACTTCTTTTGATACCGTAAATTGCAGCTGTACCATTAAAAATGTGTTCGCAGCAGTTATCATCAGATGATGGAAAGCAATTTCTGTTAACTCCAATGTAACGTTACTGCACATGCACCGGTACACATCCACAAAGAATAGAGTCCCTGCAGATTATTTCTGATAACAAGCAAAAGAAATAACAAGGAAATTGCATTAGCTAGCAAGTTAAAAGTATGTCTAACCAGAAGTTTAATTCAGGCCGGGTCCTTGCGTCCGATGAAACCGTTTATAGTTTGTGGGTTTGATTCCCAGGGAACATATACTGATCAAATGTACATAACTGTAAATCGATTTGGATTATAGCGTCTGCCATATCTATGAAGGTAATTATGAATTTTATCATGAACAAAATGTTTAGCTTTGACTGTTGCTAAGGTACATTTTATTCTTTTCACTTCATTTCAGTCACCTGCCCTTTTGACCACAGTCTGTGTATTTGCGTGTTTGCTCTATCACTCAATGCCGTACCTTTGACACTCTCTCAGATCATGTGCACAGATTTACTGCCAACATCACGATCCTGGTCCTGACTGTGGAATTGCTGAAGCCTCGCCGTCAATATACTTTCACCAGCCTGTTCCTCTTATGTGCCGTTTCTTGCACATGTTACGAGTATGGCTGTGTGCTGTCATGGGGAACGTTCTCTTTCATCCATCAGTTGCATTGCCGCACTCCCTTTACACCCATTAGCTCTGTCACTCTAAACAGCATTTTAATTTGTCTTTTCTTGGCAGACACATTTTTACAGCTTGCAAGCAATATTATGTTGGCAGTTACTTCAGCAAATAGCTAAGGGTGCAACTTTAGTACCAAGACAAAACCAAAAAAAGCCACGAGGAACATAGTTAAAAGGTTTGTAGCTCTATCTGTAATAATAGCACAAATATTGCTATTCTTTTAACAGGCAAAGTACCTTGTACTGCCTTCCTAGAAACAGTAAACCTTTTATTTCAGTAAACATTAAAGGGATAGTTTACCTAAAAATTCTGTCATGAATAACTCACTAGTTGTTCAAAATCTGTATACATATCTTTGTTTGGTTAAACACAGAGACAGATATTTGGAAGAATGCTTGTAACCAAACAGTCCTTGGACCCCATTGACTACCATAGTAGGAAAAATAACAATGGTAGTCAAAAGTGCTAGACTCTGTAAGTTCTGAGTTGGGGTCGGTACACACATAGCCCCGCCCATCCCATGTCTGCGGAAGAGTACCATATGGTTTCCAAACAACGTTTCTGTATGCACCGGTTCCATCAGCTTAGTAAACAAATTCACGTGTATTGCGCTGCCTATGGGGAAACTTATACAGTGACATTATTTGCAACATTGATAAAATTGCGCTGATCAACCACATGGGGGTACCTGTGGCAAAAGTTCATTAGTGCCGCTTTAAGTCTCATTTATTAGTATTTGGGTTTTTTGTCACATTTTAGTGCTGCTCATTGTCAAAGTATTTCATTTGTATACTGTAACATTACTTGCATTAAGAAACTGCATTTATTATCTTCTTGTACTTGAGGCTAAATTCTTTAAAATATTTATTTACCTCTGACATCTTGGCAACACCGCATTCCATGTTTGGTATAATCTTCATTTATTTATTAATTAGTTTGTTTGTTAATGTTTGATGTATTCTTTTAAATATTTATTTATTGACCTGTTCTCTTTAATAATGACCTAATCTAGAATTTACTCTCACTTCTTCATGACAGGTATGTGAATTGAAGCGAGGCTTTCTAGAGAGAAACTGGCACAAATGTGATGGTGACATGACTAGAGGCTTATTTGTCCTTTGTTCATTGTCCTGAGTGGTTAATGTGGACGGCACAAGTGTTGAGCAGATTGTGTTTAAGTTGTGCAGTTGTTGGTCAGTTGAGAAAGGTTACAGCTGCTGCTGTGGTAGTCTGTTGAGTCTAACATTTAGACAACTTTACAAATGTCTCATAAAGTACATAATAGCTGACATTTTGTTTGTTTAAAAGTAAATACTCTTATTGTTCATACTATATGTAATCTAATAAAAAACGTCTTTTACAGCGGCCTGGCATGCCATCAGGGGCACGGATGCCTCACCAGGGGGCACCAATGGGGCCTCCAGGACCACCATATGGAGGAAGCCCTACAGTACGGCCTGGACTCAACAATCAGACCATGGAGCCCAGCCGTAAACGTCCTGCTTCTTCACAGCAGCAGATTCAACAACAGCAAGCCGTACAGAATCGAAACAGGAAGTGAGTATAATTCGACACACTTTTTAGGAAGCTTATAATAATCTATAGGAATTTGTCAAGGCAGGAAACTGAAGGACACCACTGATTCAGCAGATGTAGGTGGCAGGTTTTTACCACCGCGGTGGTAATAATATTTAAATTATTATATTTGCATGTAGCAACCACATGACGAATGAAGGGGAAATATAGACCTTATTTAAATTAAAAAACATTTGTTGCAGTGACAACTTCTGTCAATCGCGTTTTAACCCGCATACATAAATTTCATTTGAAACATCCATCTCGTGTTAAATGCGCAAATCCATCAGTGAAATGTCACACTACAGCATATAAAACATTTAAATGAACATCAGTAAATAATGAAAACTTAAATAATATCAGAAAGTTAAATATATAAAAAAGCATTTGTTGAAGTGCCTTCAATCTTTCGCGTTTTAACCATACACTTAAAACCAACTGTTTAAACCTACCTCAAATTGCCATTAAAAAATTACTTTTTCCTACTCGTTGATAGAAAACTAACATGTTGACTTTGTGCAGATTAAGATGTGTACAGTTGCACTAAATGCGCGTTCTTGTGCTCAAAGCGCAAATGAATTGATGATTCTCCACAACTGCGGCTAACTGCGTGCGCTCCGACACCAAGCAAACGGGTGATAGCCGGTTTTGATTTTATGTAACATTTTACAACAAGATCCATTGCAGAACCAGCAGAATAACCTGGGTTTTGCCGTGCAGTCCCGCGCTCGGAACAGAAACGTAGTCTATGCCAATAATTTCTGTTAATGTCAAATCTTTTAAATAAAACAACTGAAAGGCTATAAATACCAATCCTTATCGCAACTGTTGTTATTATTATTACACTTATATTTGTCACAGTGTGTGACGTGCACTACCGCCGGTGGCAGTTCATCACCGCCATGACACTTTATTACCGCGGTGGTGCGGTTGTCACAGCCACCGTCACAGCCCTAGGTTGTATCCTAATTGGTTAAAGAGATGATGAACATTTTCTCACCTTCATGTAATTCCAAAACTGAATGATTTTCTTTTGCAGAACACAAAAGATATTTTAAACCTGTTAGCTCACATGGACCCCGGTTTGAGACCAGCTCCAACCTTCCTGTCTCCCTCGATTATACGAATAAATGTTTTAAGAAAAGAAATTGTTAATCCAAGGCCATTTTTCACCTTGGGTGTGTCGCCTGCTTTAGAGAGCTTTATAACCCAGAAATAAAGAATGAAAGTGGCCTTATCCCCAGGATTAGACTTAAATTGGACTTTAATACTAAAGATGTGTAATTGCCTTGAGTTTGGAAGCTCTTTCTTGCAAGACTTTGCTCTTGAATTGTACCATAACGGTTGAATACATTTACTTAATACAAGCAATGCTGAATATGTTTTGATTGATGACTATGTAAATTGCTGTTGATTTGATGGCAAAATTTCTTCCTCTCAAAAAAATTGTCTTAACGGAATGGCCTGATCTTGACTGACACAAGACTTGATAACTAGTAAATAAATTGGATGGAGAACAAGCCAAATAAGTGGCAAACAGCTGTTGATGTGATTAGAGCTTTGATGGCTGTATTGATGAAAATGGCAGGATGTTTTTAGCTAGTTTTACATGTGCCCTAACCAAGCATGGAGGAAGTGCTTAAAGATAGCTCATCCATTTAAATTCAACTGATCGCACAAGCAGCAAGCAAATAATATATACGTCAGTTAGTCATCGGTTCAAAAATCCAATTCCACATTAAACGTCAAATGCCTTCTGTTATTGTGACATGTGAACAAACAGTTTGCTTGTCTCATCATGCTTGTTCAGAAAACAGATGCATTTCACTTTTAATCAGATACAAATCCATCATCCTGACTGACATCTGCGTGGTTATTTCTTTGGTGCTGTTTGTTGGCAGTTTTGTAGCAGTGAATTAATGTGATTTGGCTCCAATGACTTTATATTCCAAGTGACATTCCCACACATTTTAATTGGGGTCAATCTTTGGTCATATGTCACCAGTTACAGTAACACGTCTCTGTGGCATATACGTCGGTTAATAGTTAATGCGATGGTTGTTACAGTTAGAGTTCAGTTGATTTGTGAAGTGCTGGCTAGTCACCTGACAGTCGAGAAATATTCTTTCATATTGTCTCTCTCTTTCTCTCGGAATCAGCTCGATTGATTTACACACTTGCTCACTCTGTCTTTCGACCTTGTCTGACACATTTGTGTAACATTATCTTGCACCGTCTACAACGCTGCTGTCTAGCATCAAATTAATCAATGCAATAGATGTGTGTGTGTGTGTGTGTGTGTGTGTGTGTGTGTGTGTGTGTGTGATAGCGACAGATGCTGTATCCCTAGCTCTGCGGTTTATTTTTCACCCTCATGTTGTCTTTTCGTGCATTCAGCTTTTTGCTATATTTTTCATCATATTCAGCATTGTGGGCTAAAACTCGGACACAACACATGCACCTGCAACACATGCCAACAAACTCAGTCCCCTCTAATAAAAGACCCTATAAATGCCATCAACTCATAGGAAGCCTGTGGGATTTCCTGGACCAAATGAGATGCAAGGGAGGCAGATGGACTTGAGAGAGACCCAGTCAGATCCCACACTTGGATTAAAGTAGGAGTTTATTCTGCTGCATGACGGATTTAACACGTTTTGATCCCACTCCTGACCCTTCACCCCAGCACATGCCCCTAAGCCCATCTTGTTTCCAAGAACGTGTCTAATTATCCACTGACAGGATTTTTTCCCTTCACTCATGATTTACCACAAGCTTGTTGTTTGAGATTATGTATGCGTACAGCATTTTTGTCAGTTTATTATACATTTGAGTAAAAAATGACGAATAATATTTGAAATCCAGTGTGGAAATGATCACTTTATTGCTTTATTAGCATGGATTTGCATGCATATCCTGTTGCATGGCATGATGTGATAGTTTGTTTTATACTTTTGTAACATCTTAACATACTTTAAAATAGCCATTTGGGATATTTGAGTTGTGGTCAAAGAAAACCAAAGTGTGCTAATATTTTTTATTATCATTTATTTATATCTAAATTAGCAAGTGTTTTAGTCAACATTTCTCTTCATGTATTTGAATGCACTGTAGTAATTTACTATGGTAAATAGCATAGTTTATGTGATGTAGAGGAGCACATTTTATAGTTTTGTTTTTAGTTTTATTAATATTTTAAATTAGCTTTTATTTTTTTAGCTTTTTTTAATTTTTTAGTTAAACTTTTTAGCAATTTTTTTATATGCTTTTGTCATTTTATTATTTATTTGTTTTTTATGTTGCTATATAAGATTAATGTATTTTTATTTTAGTTCGTGTTTATTAAGTTTTATTAATTTTAGTGCCTTAAATTTTTGTCAGTTTATATCTGAGGCAACATTTACATTTTTTGTTTAGTTTAAGTTTTCCAATAATTTTTAGGCCAATATTGTATTTGATTTCAATAAAAAGAAACTGATTAATTTTAGTAAACTAAAATAACTTTTTGGAACATATGCCACACAAGTGGTCTAAATGGTTAATTCAGTTAATAAAATAGTGTGCATTACCCTTCACATTTTCAACTTAGCAAACAGGGCCTTTATAACCATTAGTTTTCACAGATAATGCAATACAACATAACTAACTAGTAGTTTGCCCCATGTTCTTTCGTGAAGTAGGACAAAAAAAGGACGAGAAAAGGGGCGTATCAAAAACACATGGATTTTTTATGTGATAAAAGAACTTTCCACATATGTGCACAACACACAGCATATTGACACACCTGACTGCACGCTGTGTTTCGGTCCCTTGAATCTGTGCTGCTTGCCAAGCTTAAACTTTTGAAGTTTGAGCAGCATTCTAGTAACGTTCTCTGTGCCAATGGTTGCCAACACCATCTGGACTGGCGTTGCGCACACGCACGCTCCTGCACCGGCTTTCCCACATCCTGGACCAGCCCCAGAATTTTAGCAGATGTCCTGTGTGCTCCACTGTCAGTCTCCATAGTAACATCTTGGTTTTTTTCTGTCTTTCCTCTCCGTTTCCCCTTTCTCCCTCTTTCTGCAGTGCCAAGAGGAGGAAGATGGCTGATAAGATCCTTCCACAAAGGGTGAGTAAGAGATCGGAGCCTTTTTATTGCTTTCATTGGTTTTTCTGGGTTTAAGTGTGTTCAAATGTGCACGGATATAGATGCAAAGGGCGTGTGGTGGCTCTCTATCTCGGCCTTTTTGAGGGGTGGAATCCAGGGTTTTTGCATTCAGTCATTGTTAGAAAGACAATGTTTTGTTTTTCGACAATCTGTGATGATCTCTAGTTAATATCTTATGATCTAGAGATCATCTCAGCTTCCACAGGTGTGTCATAATTTAAGATTTGACACATTATATATCATCTCAAACAGCCCTGCACCTTCATGCTTTCATGGTTTGTTTAAATTGATTGTATTTCATTTCAATTCTGTCTTAATTATATTATTTAGTTCACACTGTTTTTTATTGTCACTATGAGTTAATTGTGTTAGATAAGATAAGCAACAGTATGTGAGTGTTATCAGGCCGTATAGATACAATTGCAGTGGAGACACCAAATGCGTTAGTCATTGACAAAACACTCAGTTTATCATCACCAGAATACTCGGCAGAGCAGACAGAGAGAGAGAGAGAGAGAGAGAGAGAGAGGCGAATGACCAGGATTGTTTGGATTGCTTTATTGTCATTTATGTTCTTATAAAAATGAGGTGGTATTGAATTCCTTTATTAGATTCGTGAGCTTGTCCCAGAGTCCCAGGCTTATATGGACCTATTGGCATTTGAGCGTAAATTAGACCAGACCATCATGCGCAAACGGGTGGACATCCAAGAAGCACTTAAGAGACCCATGAAGGTATTTCCTATTTTCATGATCTGTATTTTCGGTCTTAACTTCTAAGCTTGATCAATTTGAACTTGTTTTAAAATGATCTTTTCACTTACATTGACCTGTATAACATGCCATTTAAAATACTTTGCAATTGGCAAAACTGCTACTAGGAACTCAAATTAATTTTACATGCAGCCTTATTTTCCTAAAAAACAAATAGTTTTTTACACCACATGAAAAAAGACCATATATTTAAGCAATATATAACCTTGATTATTATTTTTTGTATTGCCATTTTTGTATTTGTACTTTTAGTTTTTACCAATTACCTATGTATGTCATCTAGATTATTAATATACTATTTACATCATGAGGATCAAACACATAATCGGTTCTTTTTTCTTTTTTAAGCAAAAACGAAAACTGCGCATCTACATCTCAAACACCTATAACCCTGCAAAGCCTGATGCTGAGGACTCTGAAGGAAGCATTGCATCGTGGGAGCTACGAGTGGAGGGAAAATTGCTGGAGGATGTGAGTCAATATGTGCAAAACACAAATATTTTAAAGGCTTTATGAATTCTCAACTCTTTGCTGTATAATATTTTAGTGGCCATTGCTTTTTAATGCAGACATTAAGTAGTTTTGGTTCATTTACAATCAGTAATTTAGCAGACTCTTTTATCAAAAGTGATGTAGGGAAAACAAAATTATTAAAGTTTTTCTTAAAGGGATAGTTCATCATTTATTCACCATGTCTTTTAAAACCTGTGAATGATTCTTTATTCTGTGTAACAGAAAAGAAGATATTTTGAGAAATGTGTCAGTGGCTTGTCAATGCAAGTCAATGGGACCAATGTTATTTGGTTATTCAAAATATCCTTTTGTTGTGTTTTGCAGAAAGAAAGTCATACAGGTTTAGAATTACATGAGGTTAAGTATATGATGAACAAATTTTCATTTCAACGAAACATTCAAGATCACACACAGATTCACTAAGTGCTTATGTCCCCATCATGTTTTCTCTCTCTACATGATGAACCCATAGAGTACTGAAGCTCTGAGAAATGACCATGTACTTTTTGTCCAGTGACATCACATCTTGTGAATAGCAGTTATGTACATTTTAAACTACTGAGGTTAAATTTACACTCACAGACTCCAAGTCTTGACCACAGAGATGTGCCTCATTTACCAATGAAATCACTTCCTGTCTCCATCCAAACATAAGTGCCAGAAAGTTCTGTGGCTCCATTTACTTATTTTCTTTAATATGTATTAGTTGTGTGTCTGCCCCAACAATGCATATCCAAAAAGAATCTAGTACTATCAGCAGTATTTTATGTCAAGTTCCTTCAATTTACCAGCCAAGATTGTGCTAAAATATCTTTAAACAAAATAATTAAAAAGTAAAAACTGGTTAAAGTTAATTTAAAAAGTAAACCTGCAAGAGACTTGTTACCAATTATAAACTAACCAAATTTTTTTTAACCAGAAACGTGTTTGACCGAGATGTCTGTAGTTCTGCCTGGCTTTCATTATAAGGGCATTACTGAAAAGACCCAACAACAAAATAAAGTGAACATTTTTGGTAATAAACAGCAAAAGTTGCATCTATTCCAGAATATCCCATAAATGTGAGTGTTCTTTAAAACAGAATAGCAAGATATTGTCAGACTGTAGAACTAGACACTAGCACATAACATTGTGTTCAGAACATGTTGTTTTAAACAATGTTTTTAAGTCAGTACTGGAAGAAATATTTACATATAAATCTATACATGAGGTGTTTTTGTGTGCTTATTTAAAAAAGGACGTCCTTGATTTTAACATAATCGTCATTTCATGTTTGGAATAAAAATTAAAGCGTGGGGATTTTTTCTTGAATCTGTATGCAACGCAGCATAAATTCAACCTCTTGGCTTAGCCTCTGACCATGACTGTTTAACTAATACATTTGAGTCGTGTGTTTTTCCATGCCCAAAGAAATGAAACTAGTACTTATTGATGATCATTTTAGGGAATCGTGCAGACGTTGGGCTGTGTGGAATGTTGTCCCACATAGCAAATCATCCACCAGCATACCATATTTAATTTGAACATTCAGAGGTCGTTCCCTTCCATGGAAAGTCTACACGGAAAGTTTATGATGTGGTGCGAGCAAGATTCTTGTTTTCCCACAATGTCTTCTTACTTGAAACTAGATAGTTATGTTTGCCCAGTAGCACATGCTGATGATAGATAAACTACTTGTCCTTTTTTTTACAGCCAGGAAAGATGAAGAGGAAGTTCTCCTCCTTCTTCAAGAGTCTGGTCATTGAGCTGGACAAAGACCTTTACGGACCTGATAACCATTTGGTTGAGGTTGGTGTCTGAAATCCTACTCATTTCTCCAGATGAAAATTATATCAGTGACTCTAAGAACTGAAAACCAAAAGCTAACACCATAGCAGCTCATTATTATTTAATAGTTTACTATAGTTATAAATTACTTTTAAACAATGTAGAGCATAGAGTTGTATTGGAGATATGGATATGTTGTAGAGCACTTTAATAAGTATAGTCTGAAGTTAAGAGTAAAATAGTTACAGTATAAGGTCTAAAGTTGTTTTTAAGTTTTGCATGTGATTGTAGGTACGTACGCATGTTAATCTCTCTTTACTATCTACAGTGGCATCGAACCCAGAACACTCAGGAGACCGATGGTTTTCAGGTGAAGAGACCTGGTGATGTTAATGTGCGCTGCACTCTGCTGTTAATGCTGGATTACCAGGTAAAGTTCACCAAATACATAAAGTAAATGTAATGTGTTTAATATGTTTACTGTATATCAACCCAAGAATACTCAATTTTACTAATTTTAAAATTTGGTTGCATATTGGATTTTCCAGATCCTACATTATAGGCCAACCGATTCTGCATTTCCTTTAAGAGTTGACCAAGGATTTCTATTGAAATAATGTGTACATGATTATAATTGCTTATAATTGGGCAGTTGTGGCCTAATGGTTAGAGAGTCGGACTCGCAACCAGAAGGTTGCCGGTTCGATTCTCAGTACCGGCAGGTAACAACTGATGTGCCCTTGAACAAGGCACCTTACCCCTGTTTGCTCCCCTGGCGCTGCAGTGATAGCTGCCCACTGCTCAGGTTGTATGTGTGTTCACGACTTGAAGTGTGTGTGTTCACTATTCACTGGGTGGGTTAAATACTGAGGTCACATTTTGGGTATGGGTCACCATATCTGACAAAATAGGTCACTTTCATAATACAGTAAAGGCTTAATAGTGAATTTCATTGCTGTTGGACTGAAACCTTGTATCTTTATTTTTTATGGCTTTTTTTACATAAACCATTACTATTGTTTACCCTTTATGTTTGTCTGTGGGCAAATATTTGACCAATCAAAAGTTTTGAAAAGGGCTTTTCAACATTGACAAAATAATAGTTTTGTAATGTCTTTTTTTGTCACAAAACTATAGACATTTACTATGAAAAAGTCTTAGTTTTAATTAAACAACAAATAAATTAAACTGATAAGAATACTAGGACAGTACATCGAAATGAGTTAAATATCACAAATGACATCACAATATGCATATTGCATTGGTTTGCAATAACTGAATGAATTAGTATATATATATTTCAATAGAAATAGCAGCAAGGCTAGTAAGTCAATGTTAGTGCCTTGTGTGCATAAGTGTGTGTGTTAGATAATGATTAACAATCAGAAAAATGTTGATACTTGTATATTAGTTATATATTTTTCAGTTTTTTTTAAATATATTTTAATATATTGAAATTAATTTGACTTTACACGTACCACATGTTGTATATCACATTATTTAGCAAGGTATCACATAAAAGTTCTTTGTAAATATTCAACTATTTTGCCTAGTTTTCAGCTAAAATGTAAATGCCTGTAATTTCATGTCTGAAATGCTTTGAACACTTTGACTTAACAGCCAAGGTTAACTGAGTTTATTTGTGCCCTGTTTTCAGCCGCCTCAGTTTAAACTGGATCCGAGACTAGCTCGTCTTCTGGGGATTCACACTCAGACTCGCTCCAGTATTATACAAGCGCTCTGGCAATACGTTAAAACCAACAAACTGCAGGACTCTCATGACAAGGAGTATATCAACTGTGATAAGTACTTCCAGCAGGTACAGTACACTTGATTAGAAACTCTGTAATTATAGCATGGAGCCTCAGTTTCACATTGGAGTTATGAAGCAAATATACTTTTTTGTTTTATTTTATGCATTAAAGAGCTTTTTGTAAGTGCTGAAGGTCTCGTCCTTTCATAGATCTTTGACTGTCCGCGTCTGAAGTTCTCTGAAATCCCACAGCGTCTCACCAATCTTCTGCTGCCCCCCGACCCTATTGTCATCAACCACATGATAAGGTTTGTACATTCTTTTTAATGCAAAATACTGTATATATTCAAACCAATCTTCATATAATCAAAATCAGGACTCAGGAGGATGCTGTATTTTCATTAAACTCTAATCTTATAAAAAATAAAAGCATTCTTATAATCGGTTTTTTGTTTGCGAGTACAGCGTCGACCCTAATGATCAAAAGAAAACAGCGTGCTATGACATTGATGTAGAGGTGGAAGATCCCCTTAAAGCTCAGATGAGCAGCTTCCTGCTCTCCACAGCCAATCAGCAGGAGATTGCCTCACTGGATAACAAGGTTAGCAAGAGACTTGCGTAACAGTGTGGGCACAATGTAACAAATGACTCTAGACATTCATTCTGAATTATACCGTCTCTAATTCTGACTGATAGTATTACAGTGACATTGAATATATATGAACAGGAAAATAATCCGGATTTAACCATTTTTGTTGTGCTATCATGTCTGTGAATACATACTTGATTTTTATGATAATGTGATTTTAAACAACCTCCAGATCCATGAGACTATTGAGTCTATAAATCAGCTGAAGATCCAGAGAGATTTCATGCTCAGCTTCTCCAGAGATCCCAAAGGCTACATCCAGGACTGGCTCAAATCCCAGAGCAGAGATCTGAAAGTCTGTACCAACCTTCATTCTTCCATTATACGTTTTACAACTATATCTATAGACCGTTTCTACGACAGTTACAAAACAAACGTTATGTGGCCCAAACTTAACTTCCCATAAACCTTCCCATAGCAAAGAATCAATAACAGTTGAGTAGTTTTAATCTAACTTAATACAATTCATATTCAAATAAATATGAATATACATTAATAAAATAAATTGTTGTAGGCTGTTATAACCAAACAGACCGGAAGTTCACTTCGGGCCAGACGCGTGCTTTCGATGAAACAGTCTATACATTATTATTTTAAGTCTAATACTTTATTATTACTTAAAACATTAGCAAAAAAGTTTTTGATCTATTTTTGCATTACATTTTGTCCTGCATTTCTTACTGATTTCACCATTCGATTGTTTTGTAGCTTATGACAGATGTTGTTGGAAACCCGGAGGAGGAGCGAAGAGCAGAGTTTTATCATGAGCCTTGGTCTCAGGAGGCTGTCAGTCGATACTTCTATTGCAAGGTAAGAATATTCAAATATATGAGGAATAGTGTTTACCACAAAGCAGTATGATACAACAACTTGCATTGTGGTATTGTTAAACTAAAATGAACATCCCTATTTTTCCAAAGATTCAGCAGAAGAGACAGGAGCTGGAACAAGTCTTGGCTGTAAGGACCACCTAAACCCCACATCACTCACATTCAGACAGCAAGGCTCGATGGTGACAACATTTGCTCCACTTGGAGCAGTTCAAGTCATTGCGTGTTCAAGTCATTGTTGTCACATGATCTACGGTCTACCACAACAGCCCCTAAATCTCCATCGTATGCGCATTTTAGCCAAACATGGTACTGTGTCTTCCATTCTGGATGAAGTCATCTTACAATACACCATTTCTAGTTTTTACTTCTAACTACTTCCACCAGCATTTTCAACTTGAAGACTTAAAGCCAACCTGTGTTGGAGCATGAATTTGATTCAGCTTTCCTTTTTATTGATCACCAATTCTTGGTATTTTGCTTATTAGTGTGACTTTTAAAACTAGAATCATTATTTAAAAATGTCTGCCCTTTTTGTCAGAAGTGTATTTATATAGTACTTTGAGTAAGGCAGCTTTTGAAGAAGCATATTTCAGTATTACCTTAACTGACTACAGGGTATGTTACACTCTGTCTCTAGCACACATATTGACATTGAGCTGCATTTATTTAAGAAAACATTGTACATAATCATGGAGGGAAGTTTTTTTAATCAGGTATTTAAAAGTTATTCTAGAAGGATCTGATAGGCCACTGCTTTTTGAAAGCCTTTACTGTATATGAAGAAATGGGCCATACATGCAATTGGTCAGATGGATTAGAAAAGATCTACAATTAGATAAAGGTAATTATCCTGTCAAATCACTTTTTTCAATGTTTTATCAAAATCTTATGCACATTTGAGACAATTTTCTTGAAACCCTATAACATTTATATTTGTTTTAATAGTGCTGTTTAAAATAAGATTCTGTGGGCATTTTCTTTTACTTTATTTGAGTGTTTAGACTTTTAATAGATGAAGGACTGCGTTTTGCTTCACGACTCTTAGAGTCTTTGCACTAAATCATGGATGGTAATTGAGTGCTTTGAAAGCTTTCCATGGCAATTGTTTGTCACTTCAAAAGGAATGAAGGATGAATAAGGGGAAAACATGCTGAAATGTGTTACTGTTGAATACATATTTGTTGGCATTATTGATTTGATCATTGCTGTATAGTTTTGGATTCTCACTGCCTCTGGGTGTTCATCTAGAACCCTCTGATGGATCTTAAGTGTCAGGTGGGAGATGGCTTGTATACTGTATAGGTCAGTTATTGGGTGTTCTTGGGTGACTCTCACACGATTTCTCATAAAGGAATAATGAGAGGAATACTGATGGATGGGCTCTGTGTTGCTCTCAGAGTATTTTTTTACACCTATGCATGCTGCATGGACACATTTTTATACTTTCATACAAGAACATGAGAAACCTTCTGATAGCTTTGAGACTGGATCAGAAATGCACTGATCTTTAGTTTGTGACCCCCAGTGTCTGGGTCGCTTTACATTACAACCGAACATGTACAGCAGAGGCCATTTAAGGTCACATGTTGTTTTTTGATTTGTTTGTTTTGTGTGTCTTTTTACAAGATTGTGTAGTAAGTGGATAAGAGAAGCACACCAAGGATTTTTATTGAGTGCTACCAAGTCTGTCTGCAACAAGAGCACCTCCCATTGAATCTTGTGGGTACTACATTGTATACTGTCAGCCATTTTGAACATTATGATCTTGGGTTGTAATAATGTAACATTCAATATGACATCTGCCTATAATAATGCAACTGCAGATTTTCTTTTTGTGTGAAGTAGTCTCTTGCTTTTCAAGGTCACCATTGTTTGGACGGGGTTTTGCTGTTATTCCCACTTGTACAGAACTGTCCGAAAACTTTGAGGCAGCGTAAAACGGGATCACACTGCCCTCTAGTGCTTGTTAAAGGGAAAAATCTTTCCCAAACAGGCAAAACTTTTCTCTGCATACTATTGGAATGGGATCACTGTTGATTCTATAGTATTTATATTTTAAATACGTCGACAAGGCTTTAAACCTGTTTGTAACCTCTGTTATAACCATTTTATTTGGTTATAGTGTTTGTCTCACGTGTTCGTTCATAGAACTACTGCCAGCAGACATCTAAACACATAGGTTTGAATGATACACTGTCATTTCGGGGGGGTTTCACAGTATTTGTACTGCAAGTTTGTTGTCCCACCTTGTTTTACATTCACCAGAGATTAGTACGAAACTACAGATGTACCTGTGTTAGACAGTGAGGGTGTAAATAAACAAGCGGTTGCCAAAGTTTGTGAATAAGACACTGAAAATGTGTTAGGAGTTTATCTCGAAAAAAGTATTTGTGTGTATATAAAAACGCAAAAAATAAAAACAAGGTTACACATGGTTTGATAACAAGATTGTGGTAGCTGAGAATAAAAGACTCATCTCTTCTTTTGAACTCACTTTGTTTTTTATTTTTTTGTCTATAAAACACATTTAAAACACTTCAGATCAAAGATCATGAAAAACATTAACATTTTAAACCATGGTGTATTTATTAGTAAGATTGCATCTTAGAAATGAGTTAAATTCCTACTTGTTAATTTAGCAGATGCTTTTACTTACAAATGGGGAATACAACAGGTTTCCATCCAGTGGCAAGCCACATTTTAAAAGACCCTTTCACTGCCTCTCTGATGTTGATCTGGCAAAATCCACAGGGCTCCTCTCTGTTCTGATAAATTAAAAAACAGGGTGGAAAGACATTCATTGAGACTCTCTTACACACTTTCAAAGGTTGAACTGAAGCACAGCTCCAGATGTGTTTTAACAGATTGTGGTGAGCCAGACTAAGCCAGCTTTGTAAAGACATTTCCTCCAGTCTGTGACCAAGAGTATAGACACTCTTTGTAAAACAATATCTAATGCCTTTTCTGTTAAATACTGATTGATAAAAAGGCCTCAGGACTACAATGTCTGATTCTCTCTTTACAGTCTGAAGTTCATGAAATGAAAAAAAGGTATAGAAAAGGAATAATTCACCCAAAAAACGAAAGATTCTGTCATAATTTATTAACCCACATCGTTTAAAACATGTATATGACTCTTCTGTGGAACATCTGAAGAAATGTCATATTGACTGTGTTTTGTGTTCTTACAATGAAAGTCAATAGGAAAGTCAATTTTTATTGTTTTGCTACCAACATTTTTGCAAATATCTTCTTTTGTGTTCTGCAGAAGAAAGAAAGTCATACAGGTTTGAAGTGACATGGGTGAGTAAATTAAAGAATTTTCTGTCTTGGGTGAACTATCACCTTACCAGCAACTTCTATTGCAAAAGAACCATAGGACAGAACAGAATATATATACCTTGATGCCATCATGTGGTTTCAGTTCTTAACCCTCGGTCACAAAACAAAAATAGTAACTCGACTCTATGTCCTGAGGTACTGAATTTGTCTGCAAAAGCTAAAGAACTTGCTTCATGCAATGACATATCAGTATAAAAACGAATGAATGGACAAAAAATCACCTAACATTTACTTTCACAGATAATGACTTTATTCAGTCCTGACATATTCAGCACATTCTGTTTGAACGTCATACAATCATAGAGCTGAAGGAAAATGTTGGCTCAAGAGGCTGAGATTTAAAATGTAACCTCTACTAATGCTAACCATGAAGACTGTCATGTTCACATTGGCAGTCATGTAAACAAAGTTCATTTCTTATGTTAAATTTATGGAATATATAGAATGTGTTGTTTTCAGGTTAAATGAGTCCGCTGGCATATTATTCCATGAACAAATTTAAGGGTCAATCCTTGAGTAACAAGCCTTCTAGCTGAACTGAATCGTTGGCTGTTATGTGCAGAGAAATTCACGTCAAGCTGAAACGTCAACATCAGTAGGCCATTTTCCATGAGGCAGATTTTGATCTATGACTAGGTTTTTTTTTTTAAGGCCACCAAAATGATATCCGTGAAGTTTAAGCCAAGTTAAGGCATGCTTTCAGTAGTTTCTAGGTGCTGTTAGCCTGCTCTTGTTCAAACAAAGCCATCGCTAGATGTGATCGAGAGGCCAGCCCCTCTAGATTACTGAGCACACAGCGGTGATAGATATCCTCACTAAACCGTGGGTTACATTCCCTGTGGAAATATTTCTGAACTAGTGCCGGCTCAACAGCCCGAAAGACGTGCAAGCCCGAGTACCGGACAAATATCTCATACACGTCCATGCTCTCAAGCATCTCATCGTTGTCCAAGATGTCCGCTGCCATTTTTGTGCGGGCAGCCATGTAATCGGCATTGTAAAAGCAGGCTTCTTCAAAGACGTGACGATCAAAGTGGCCGTCACGCAATGTCTCGGATGCAAAAGAAGATGCGGCGGAAGGCTGCTGGTCGCGGTTGATCAGAGCAGGACTGTATTCTTGGAAGTGGATTGGGAAGAACACCTGCCAATTGCTGATGGCATTCATGCGGCAACGGTTGAGAAAGTCAGCGTTGACCTCCGTCCAAACGCTGGCTAGGAAGAACAGGGTGTCTACTGGATGCTTCTTGGAGATGATGTCCATCAGCTTGACCTGGGAGGGAACTTCAGTCTTCACGCTGATCCAAGGAATTTTTACATCGCCGTAGCGTTTTTCAACCTCGCCAATCATGGCTTTGACGCCGGCGAAGACGTCTGTCTGGCTGACCCGCTGGGCATCAAAGGGGTCGTACACAAACAAGAAGGTGAGCAGAGCATTGTCATGGGTATCCAAAGCATTCATGACGTACATGTCAAGGAAGTTTCCCACAAAGTCTTGATCATGTGCCGTCACAGGAAGGATCACCTGCACTCTTGTCGCTTCCGTTACGTATGGCATGGGAATGATCTCCACAGCGCTGAGCGGCTTCAGCAGACTCACCCGTTTGGCAATGACCTGACTATGACCCTTCTGCGTAAAGGCCTCAAGGGCCAAATCCAGCACATATTCCATCCCTCGTGTAGGATCGAAGCGCCTGTACCCGTTCAGAAGACGCCGCTTACGGAACCGCAGCTGGGGCTGATAACGCTCGTTCAGGCGGCTAACTGCGGTCTCCAGGACCGAATTAACATCTGCCCGGTCCGCACCTCGAAGTTCACACTTTGGAGAACTGTCAGCACATGAATAAATGTGCTCTTCAGTGAAGTATTCCCAGTTGATCACCTCAAAGCGAGTCTTGGGCCGGAAAGGTGGGTGGATTCCGATTGGCCAGGTGGCTCCAGCTTTGCCTTCTGGGGTGAGCTCACTTATGTTATTGATCTGGACCTGTGACCAAGCAGAACAAAACAAATGCTTAAATAAGCTCACATGAGAATTGCGCTATTGTGACGTTCACAGTCGGTGACGTTCTCACTCAGGAGCAGCATATACATATATATTTTGCAGAAGATGCTTGAAGGAAACCAATGCTTATAGTTTAAAATGTGTAAAATGTGAATATTTTTACTCTGCGTTTAACTGAACATAAGATATCATATACATCCAGGATGGCAACAGGGTTAGTAAATTACATGAACTTTTATATTTTGGTTAACTATTCTTTTAATTAGACAGCTCAAAAAGAGGAGAGTCTCACGATGTCATGCTTAACAAAACTTTTTTTTTCATTCAATACTACAAATAAAAGCATGCATTTAAAGGGAAAATCTCCCTAAAATGAAAATTCCAAGGTATGGACATTTCTCAAAATTTCTTCTGTGTTACACAGGTTTGGAATTACATTACAGTGACTAAATCATGACAAAATGTTTATTTTTGGTAGAACCATCCCTCTAGTAAAGGAAACGTTTGGGGTGATCCCATCAAGGCACAGCTTTGTCTAGATGTAATTCATAATACATTCTTATAAAAATGCTGTTTTGCACATCCTGAGTAGAAATATCTAAACAAACAGAGTTTTTTATTTCTTTGCATAGATCGTTTACTGTACCTGTAGCTGCTGTATCTGTGCATAGGTCCAATCTAGTTCAATCTGGTTGTAGCGTTTGTGCAGGCGATACATCAGGGCAGGTTCAGAGACTGGATGGACAGTGAAGGCATTCTTAAACTGGGCACTGTCTTCACGCTCTGGGTCTACATTCTTCTGTAGCTCAAAGTAATGGTAAGTCATCTCCTAAATAATTTTAAAAGAAAACATAATCCATTTTAACTTCAAAGTATATTTCCCACTGATATTTCCCCAAATATTGTTTTGAAT
Source organism: Oreonectes daqikongensis (assembly GCA_026939265.1). NCBI lineage: Eukaryota > Metazoa > Chordata > Actinopteri > Cypriniformes > Nemacheilidae > Oreonectes > Oreonectes daqikongensis. The sequence continues at coordinate 2,073,141 of JAOTQM010000343.1, read as the reverse complement.
TTTAAAATCAACTTAACATTGCTACATAATTTTACAAAAGTATTTCCTCACCTGATGCTTCTCCACACAACTATGACCCAAGTAATCAATGATGCAGCGACCAAGCCACTCATCTGGCCTGACACTGAGGATGTCGTTTCTGCAGGTGTCCAGATGGGGTTGCAATCGGGCCAGCAGGCTACGCGACAGCAGGTACCCGTATCCGCCATGACAATATCGAGCACGTTCCTCGCCCCCAATAAACTCCTCTGCCCGTCCCATGTACAAATCCTGTCCTGCACTAAGATGGCTAACAAGCTCCATCACCCTTTCAGCTTGCGTGTACGTGTCGTCTTGCGCAAGGTAAAACCAATCGTACTCGTTGCCGTAGTGTTGGTGAAGGTGTCGTATAGTTTCATACATTAGCCAAACGGGCCGGTCATCGCCATGGGCTACAACAGCCATGCCGTGGGGCGCTTTAGCACTTCGAAGGCCAGTGAAGAAGAAGGTGCGGTGAAACCGATGAGCTACGGTTTTATTGACTGCCACACCTAGTGTGTTCAGAGTGGCACGTGAGCTCAGGATGCCCACCAGAAGACGTTCTCGGATGCCCAGCTCTGTGTGAATGTAGCGAGTCCTGTGGTGAAAAATACATGTATCAATGCAAATGCAAAGCACATTTTTTAGTTTTCTTTACTCTCTATATATAAACATTCATGCATCTCTTTGTATAACATCGTCTCTAAAAAGGTTTTGGCCAGAAATAAATAGCACACTGGCTATAGCTCACTGCTTCAATGACCTTTAACTTCTCTGGGGCACACAATTTATGAATATCTAAGCTAATAAAGATTTAAGTACAAGATCCTTTCATATGAGAAATGAAGCTAAACTGAATTGACATGACGTCTCACCTCAGAACTTTCTTATGTGGTTTGTTGGGATCCTTATGATAGGGTACAATTCGTGGCTGGAAGTCCTCATTCCTATCTGCATCTTTGTCATCCTGGTGGTCTCGGATATGACCACTATGTAGGAGTCCCCCATTGCCCAGTTCATCTCCACAAGGCTCATCTGCATCCTCCTGTGTCCAGGACACCATCAGAAGACTAAGGCTACAGCCCAAGGAAAGTCCCAGGATGAGAGGAAGCGCAGGCCGAAAAACAGCCAAGAAAGAAGACAGACGCATGGTGGAGCAATGTCTCTCAAAAGCCAGTCAGTAGAGTTCAAGTCTCGTCCAGATCTCCTCAGAGAGTTGGTTTATATAGGTAATGTTTACAGTAGACACAATTAGCAACGTTTCTGTCATGAATTTTAACTGTATATTCAATTCCTGACACTATATCTTTTATCACAGTATAGTAAACAGTGATACCGCTTTTACATCACATAAATGCACTGATGACAATAATAAAGGTCGCGAATACACAATGTGAAACCAAAACAAATCGACAAGCAATATCACACATTCTCATGTGTCTCTATAGAGTCTAATGACAAACAAAAAGGACTGAGGGTCTGATGTAAACATGCAATACTGCAGCGTGCCACTTCCTTCCACATTCCTCAATGTAATTCAGACTTCAGACAATAACAAATAAGTAAACTTTTATATAGTCTACTATCTTCCTGCACGCGATTTGCTACATTCGTGAATACATTCAAATTGAAGATTATTTTGACATTATTAGATCAGACATCAGCTCCACTAGTGATGCACAAGTGGTTAACGTTAGATCGCTAACCAGTCGACCAACATGCAACGTCCAATGTTTAGGTAGATTGAAGTTCAGGATATCAAATAATGATTTTGGAAAACATACTTATTCCGAAAAATAACTAACGATCAATGATAAATTAAAACCCTTTGCGTTTTTCATGCGTAGATCCTTTATTTGCAAGATAAACAACGTTAGCAACCACCAGCAATATCTTCCGCAAAAAACGCTAATTCTGCTCGGGTTGTAGATTCCCAACGTGTCTTCTGAAGACCGATCCAAAGATACGAAAACAAAAGGGAGATGACAATCTTAGCTTCGCTGTTAGTGTGTCCAGCATCGTTCAAGTATCGAATTTACCTGCAGATGTGCTGCTGAGGAGGAAGAAAGAGTCAATGCGACCCGTTTAAAAAAAACACCCAAGGAAACAAAAAGCATACGCAACCGTTCCACGTATATACGATTCCCTTCGCATCATCTAGTTGCGTTGATACAGTTATGTGCAAATCTCACCGACCGCGATGTTTCTACTGTTCACACTGCGTCCAAAGCCAGCGGGAGGCTCTCGTGCCCTCTCATTTGAATTCAGGGAGACACGTCATCAGGAATGAGTGAAGAGCTAGAAAATCATCAAACAAATATTAATAAGAAAGTGTAAAAGAGAGAGCGAGAACCTTTTGTCATTACAAAAATATATATTCAACATTTTTTGGTTTTAAAACTGAGAGTTTACCGAGTTACCATGATGACATTTGATTTTTTTATTCGTTACTGCGTCCGCTTTTTTACAGTATATTGTATTTAGTTGATTTCTATAGCAGATTTCAGTGTGTATTGCTGGAAAGCAGCTTTACAGAAACCATTTAAGCGCAAATAAGAAACAAGGAAAAAATAAATATGGAAAAAATTATATGAAATAGAAAACAAATAAGCAAGCTTAAGCAAGCGCAAAACAAATGTCATGGTCAAGAAGCTGTTTCTGTGTCATTGTCACACAGTCATTTAATTTGACATCTTTCGTATTAGAATGTTGACATTTATTTTATTATTCTTTCTTTAATAATGCAACCGTGCAGCTATACACCCTATTCTTGTTCACCCTTTACGCAGTTATTATGCCTCCAGTAAATCCGTCGCTTGTCAGTGAGGTAAAGCGAGGCTCCGCAGGCGGAAATCAAACACACCGTTGACCAAATACGGTCGCGGCAGTGTGCGCGAGCCGCTGCTGCCCGGGTGCGTGTGTCAGAACAGCGCGCTCAGCTCCACACAAAAAGGTATGTCTATCTAACGCCCGTTTTATTGACCTAAACTAGTCACTGTTTCCATAAAACTATCTTTCCAACTCTCACGTAAAACATGACACGTAGATCAATTGTTGGTGAGGCATGCATTAAAGCTTGCTGGTATTGAACGCCTCCTGCTGTCATGTGTAAGTGACACAAACTAATCCATACATTACTGTAGGCCTACTTGTATATTTATGTGTGGTATCCACGTCGTTACGCAGTTACAAAGTATTTCATAGCGTTGTCAATTAAAATGAGCTCTTAAATAAGCTAACAATGGTCTGTGCCGGTGTTCTGTTATATGAGAAATCAATATTAGCTTGATTTAGGCTTTTATCAATGAGAGGGTGTTTACATGATGTAATTGTATGACGTATGGCGTCTTGTTTTCATTGACATGCTGAAGTTAACTGCACTGATTCATTTAAATGCATTGCCTTCTCAGAAGACATGCTGGTTTAGCTGTCCATTGACAAACAGCAATAATGGTTACATAAGTCATGAAGTGTTTGTGGGGCATGAGCAAGATATGCCCTGTTTAAACATCACAGGTGGCTGTAGTGTGCAGCCATGCCCTCAGATCTTGCTAAGAAGAAAGCTGCGAAGAAGAAGGAGGCTGCCAAAGCTCGACAGCGTGTAAAGAAGCATGAGGAGGTGAATGAAGAAGGAGAGCAACCTGACGGCAAAGTAAATGGTGCTGTAACGAATGGGGAGGCAAATGGAGGTGTGTTTCATTTGGTTGCAACTCATTACTGAAAAAACAATGATGTCACCTGGACAGTACTCAGGAAGATTTTGGTCAAAAACGAAACTGAACTATGAAGACTGAGTTTGTGGTTTTAGAGAGGCTGCTGTGGTTTTATCTAAATCTGTTCAGTATATCTATAGTGCCTGAAGATAGAAGAGAATGATTATTCACTTGTAGCTTTAATAAATCAAAATATCACCATACATACATGGCAAAGTCAGACACATTCACAAACAAACAGCGCTAATATATAATTTACCAGATTATTATTACTTTATTATATATCTAATTATTATTATATATCTGTGCATAGTATAATGTATGAGCACAAACATTCAATTTAACACATTTAACATCCATTTTCTCTTGCTTTTTCTCATGTTCGCCTTAACTTTTAGATGTTGCTGTCTTAGCTAAGCAGCTGGATGAGTTTGAGCTGCGGAAGATGGCGGCACGGGCAGTGACGGGAGTTTTGGCATCTCATCCTAACAGCACCGATGTTCACATCAGCAGTCTTTCACTCACTTTCCATGGCCAAGAGTTACTGAGCGACACCTGCCTGGAGCTCAACTCTGGACGTCGATACGGTCTTATTGGTCTCAATGGCACAGGTAATATAAGACACTTTAGGGATGATGCTTACATTACATCTCAAGCTATTTAAGATGATTTATGTAGAATGGGCCTAAAATGATTGATTATTAAAATTACACTGTTTGTAGGCAAATCAATGCTCCTGTCTGCTATTGGCCACCGAGAAGTTCCAATCCCTGAACACATAGATATCTACCACCTGACACGTGAGATGGCCCCCAATGAGAAGACAGCACTACAGTGTGTCATGGAGGTTGATGAAGAGAGGATAAAACTGGAGAAGGAAGCTGAGAGATTGGCTCATGAGGACTGTAAGTTAAACACACACATATTTAATCACCTTACACCATCACCATGCATCAATCTGTGCTACGCTATACTATTCAATTGCAAGTTAGCAATCCTGGAAAACTAACTGTTGTCAGTGGTTATGCAATTCTTGTTCATGCTGTAAAACATTGTTACTGTGACAAATAGCACATCAGTATGTTATAACAATATGATATGCTTCCGTTTCTCTGTCTTCTCACTGTAGCAGAGTGTGAGAAGCTAATGGAGAGCGTTTGGAGGAGTTGGACGCAGACAAAGCTGAAGTTCGAGCCTCACGAATCCTCTTTGGACTGGGTTTCACCGCAGCCATGCAACAGAAAAAGCTTAAAGATTTCAGTGGAGGTTGGAGGATGCGTGTGTCCCTTGCCAGGTATGATGACCTCTTATTGCATAGTTGTAGAGGGCATGAAGTTGTATAGTTTGTATGGTTAGTTCTTTATTATTTTAATCTTTAAAAGTTAGTCCAGTCTAGCTGAAAAGTGCAGGCTGTAGTTAGTTAGTACTTGTAGTAATCTTTACACTGTTAGTTTATGCCTGAGACAATGCTATGCTATGAAAAGTAAAGGTATAAACTTGTTAACAATACTAAGTGTCAGTCTGTCAGATAGTGTAGCAATAGCTCCTTAGCTCCTTCATTTACATGTTACAACATTTTAGGTTACCTAAAACAGCATCATATTTTCAAACAAAGCTCTTTTGTCAATTTTTACAATTTCTTAATGTTAAAGACATTAGATGAGCCAATACTGCCCTTAATCATAATATATTTGATACATGCACAAATTTCATTTCCATAATTTCTGTATTTTAGGGCCTTGTTCATAAAGCCCTTCATGTTGTTGTTAGATGAACCTACTAACCACCTGGATCTGGATGCCTGTGTGTGGCTGGAAGAGGAACTTAAATCGTAAGCATTGTTTTCCTAGTTTATTAGATTTTAATTCTTTAAAAAGATGAATTTAATGAATGTAATCTTTTTGTTATTAATGTTCAGCTTCAAGCGTATTCTTGTGCTCATTTCACATTCTCAAGACTTCCTCAATGGTGTGTGCACTAACATCATTCATCTTCACCAGAGGAAGCTCAAGTACTACACTGTAAGTTGGAGGGCGTAAAACAGGCTTGAGTTAACTGAGAATAACAAATAAAGCGCCATCTATTTTTTTATAAGCTGTATGTACTGTATATTAACTGACATACTGGGTTTTTTTTCAGCAGGTCTTAACCAAATACTGTAGCTCTTTCATTCCTCCACTATATTTTTTGTACTTTTTATATTGTAATAGTGGACCTTATTATAAGACCTTCTTCTGCCACATACGCTTTTAAACTCTGAAGACTGTAATGTGATGTTTTTATTGCTGTTGCTAATTATAACCCACACTTGTCCTTAGTCTGGTTTATTAGTTAAATGGAGAGTTCATTCATTGCATATATTAACAGTAACTAAATTATGAGTGCTAAGAACATGTAAAGCATAAAAAGTTTTAATTAAAAGTAAAATTGCGTGTTTTAGGGTAACTATGACCAGTATGTAAAGACCAGAGAGGAGTTGGAGGAAAATCAGATGAAGCAATACAACTGGGAGCAGGATCAGATATCTCACATGAAGGTAAAAACCACAGCCAATGTTCTCTTACTGCTCTGTTCAAACTGCACTCTAATTTATTTCTTCGTAGACTTTTTCATCTGTTTTGCTGCACAGAAGTATTAAAAAATAATTTAATAACATGTTCTGTGTAGAACTATATAGCCCGTTTCGGTCATGGCTCAGCAAAGCTAGCTCGCCAGGCTCAGAGCAAAGAAAAAACCCTGCAGAAAATGGTTGCCTCTGGCCTTACAGCTTGTGTGGTCAATGACAAGGTTTGTCACACAACCAAACATACACACGCCTCAGAAGTAGTTATTGGCCAACGTACGTTTTGGGTGTTTAAACATCTTCCTGTGTGTTGCATTCTGTTGCTCAAGGTCTGTTAACAGTATGAAGCAATCTGTTTAAAAATGCTAATTCACTGTCTTCAGTTTTCTTTATACAAGACAATTTGTGAAAACATTAAAAAAAAAGAATAAAATAGTGTTTTAACCTAACTTGAGTGACCTAATATAATAACATATAAACTATCATATCTGTCTGTGTACAATATTTTGTAACTGTTTCAAGTTGGTTGTCTGGAAGTTATTAGCTTTACACTACAGCAGATATTTGTAAAATCTCTTATGCTGCAGTTGTGTTGAAGTTGATCATGTCTATAAAATTAAACATGGCTTAAGATGTGAGTTCAGAGTATTAAAGAAAACTCTTGTCAGAAGTGCATACAGAAAATAACTTGAACACACGTTTCTTTTTCAGACCGTGTCATTTTATTTTCCTCCTTGTGGGAAGATCCCCCCTCCTGTCATCATGGTGCAGAATGTCTGCTTCAGATACTCCAATGACACTGTGAGTCCACACTCCCTCAGAACACTGTTGTTACTGTAGTAGCTCATTTACACATTATTGTCAGCTTTGAATATTTGTTATGTATTAATTGCATTTACTTGTGTTGTTTGTTCTCCACTTTAAGAATGTTCAAATTAAATACTCAATTTAAGTAATTAAAGTAATCTCATGCTTTACTTTCACAGCCTTATATTTATAAAAACTTGGAGTTCGGCATTGATTTGGACACGCGAGTGGCACTTGTGGGGCCCAATGGGGCAGGAAAGTCCACGCTTCTCAAGCTACTAATGGGAGAGGTCAGTTAAGAAAAAGAAATGTGATTCTTAGACTAATAATGGCTTATCTTTGACATTTCTAAAATTGAATCCATTGTTGAGACATTGAAAATGGTAGACTTGTCTTTCTCTCTCATAGCTTCTACCCACAGATGGAATGATAAGAAAGCACTCACATATTAAAATCGGCAGGTATCACCAGGTAATGACTTAAATATCTGCAAAAAAAATTCCTCTTACAGCTCTAAGGCATAAACAAAGCTATTACTCCCAATTTCAACCTGATAGAAATCATTTGTGCATCACAGTGTTGAAGTTCTCATTTTGCCTTTGTAAGTGTTCCTGCATTGTGTTCATCCTCCAGCATCTTACTGAGCAGCTAGAGCTTGACCTGTCTCCTCTGGAGTACATGATGAAGTGCTTCCCAGAGATTAAAGAGAAAGAAGAGATGAGGAAGATCATTGGACGTTACGGCCTGACAGGCAAGCAGCAGGTATATGTGTGGGTTTGTTTTGTGCATGGGTGATAACATTAGGATTAAATCATTTTGAATGCCTGACAGAAAAATTAAATTGTATTATTTACTACTAAAGAGTTTCTTTCACATATCCCCTACAGGTCCCATTAGGAACTTGTCAGATGGACAGAAGTTGTCGGGTGTGTTTTGCCTGGCTCGCATGGCAGAATCCCCACATGCTGTTTCTGGATGAGCCGACTAATCACTTGGACATTGAGACAATTGATGCTCTGGCTGAGGCCATCAATGAGTTTGAAGGTGGAATGATGTTAGTTAGCCACGACTTCAGACTTATTCAGCAGGTATGGACATGCCCAATAAGTGGGTGAAGTCTTGGAATTTTACTGTAAAGTGTATTTCATTTTACGTTAGATTAGATGCATATGATGAATAGATTTTCTGTCTTATGGTAGGTGGCTCAGGAAATTTGGGTGTGTGAGAACCAGACCATCACCAAATGGAATGGGGACATTCTGGCCTACAAGGAGCACTTGAAATCAAAAATTGATAAACAGGCCCATGATATTTAAAAAAATCTATGAACTGGACAGACAGACTTAAGTTTTCCATCTTGGATTGATTTTCCCAGATGAGCATGACTGAAGGAATTTTGAGTTGGACAATGACCCCCTGCAGATGTGCATTGCATTCCATTGTACTATCATGTAGGACTACTGACAACTTTCCCAAGAATAAACATGGAAGCATTCTCTGGTATATCTCAATGGGAATTCTAAATGCACCTCTCAGATGCAGATATCCTAGCATCAGCACGTATGTTTTAGTCAATATTGTAAAGGCAATAATTATTTATTGGAAGAAATGCATTAAGTTCTTTGATTCAAACATCTTTTAGTGCAGAAGAGTCTTGTGTTTGGAAAAGTACAGTACTTAATTTTCAGAATGTCATAAGATTCATGCCATAACATCAGCTCCTTTAGTATACGTCAAAACCACATCACAAACCTACATTGCAACAATGACAGAAAAAACTAGGCTGGAATGCTCCTCTTCAGTAAATTCACCCTCGCAGTAACACAAAACACAATTACAGAACATTACTTTTCTCTGCATCCAGTTAATAAAGTCAGATAAATAAATCATTTGCTTACAATTGGACATTGATTTAGAAATATAATGCCCCAATCTAATCAATATAATGCTGGATCAATGCCCCAGAAAGGAATGGAAAGCTACATTTATAAACAAAACCAGAATATAAAGCTGTGCCCTAGAATATCTCATTGCTATGAACTGAATCAAAACAGGCAACAGTAGTCAATCCAATTGGAAATTATTTCAGTGACAATGGAGTTACATTTTTGTCAGCTCTATACAATTTAAAGGACATTTACATATTGGGTGATCCATAAACAGGCTACAGTAAGTGTGGGTGTTGTCTCGTGTTGTGAGTTTTTATCCCTATCGTTTCTGTAACACAAATCATAATTTTAGACCATTCCAAAACAAACATATTTACTTTCCTTGACCTAAGTGACCTCTTTCTTCCATAATACTGTACTCAAACAGGAAAAAAATAGAGATCTAAATACCAGTTTTTTGTTAATAAAAACAAAAATTCTAAATAATTCTGTCATAATCATAATAATATAATTCTATAACATTGTATATTGTATAAGGAAGTGCCTTCTAGATAAAGCACAAAGATCTTTTTTTTTTACAAAAGGTTTATGCAACATATTTCTTATCAGCCACATGCATATTACATGTGCTTTTTTTTTTTTAAATTGAAAATATTGCTGTCTAACTTCCTCATCTTTGGTAGAAGCAAATATCTTTTTGAACTGTACTTGCTACAATGAAGCTTAAAGCAACCTTAAATATGACCACAGTGAATTTAGTATTTTTTCTCATAGTGGTACAAGGAACGTTGGGTCAGAAGACATGGGTAAGATCAACTGGAACATAGCAGTATTAAATGTACTGTTAATTGTTTAATTATACTCTTAATACTTTTATACTCTTTGAAGTATTGTTCATTGTTAGTTCATGTTAACTAATGGTAACAATATCAACTTATTATACAGTATTATTTGGATTAGTGGCTTACATGTAATATATAGCATAAGTCTTCATTTATAAAATGATTAAAACCAAGTATCATACCAAATGTGTCTATAAGCAATGTTCATTATTTAACATTTCTTTCATCAGGATTATAACGATAAGTATCTGGGATTTGCTCCAAATGCCAAACGGAATCCTTATGATGAGGTAACGTTCCTGCTGTATTTAATAATTTTACATAATATAATACCATTTAGATATTAATTTACATCCTTATTTGCAGCTACAATGATTCAAAAACTTGAAAATATAGACTATTATATATTTTTGTAACTAAGGTACTTCTGGAAATGTGTGTTTCATGTTTTAAGTTAAAGGCCACAGCAGCTGTGGAGAAGCCATGTGTCAATGGAGCAGAAATACTAATGCAGGTCATTATAATCTATATTTGAACTGATTCTATCAGATGTTACTTTTTCCTAAGCAAATATTCTGGTAAAATAGTTGACTGTGTAATTTTTTTCTCTCTAAAGTTACTTGTCCAGATGAAGAGTCATGACGATTAGAAGAATTTTGGAAGATGATTGTCACACTGTGTGTCTCTATAAACACTTGATTATTAGACCAATTAGGCCAATATGGTGTAAGATACCACAGAGGACATATGTAATGTAATACAGCAGTTGAATTTGTATTTTTTCATTCACAGGCAAGAATAAAAAATAAATATATTTCTTATCAAACGTTGTTTAAACACACAAATCCTAAAAAAGGATTGGTTTCTGGTTTGGTTAACAAATGTGGATATTGTGAACAAGGGCCTGGTTTTGCAGACTTGTGTTTAAACATCTTATTTTGTCACCTGTAAAATCTTCAAAAATTGTCTTTTTTACTTCTGCAATAACTTAGATAGAGATGTCCCTGAGGAAATGTAGATATGTACTTTGTCTCAGATGTTTTTCTAAAAGGAGAAATTGATACAAACGATACAATGTTGAAATACACGAAATACACAGCTAGCCTATAAACTTAATGTAGGCTATATACTGCAACTAGAGACATTTGGAGAATGTTTGTTTCATATAGAGTATTTTTAAATAAAACCTTTTTTGAATCCGACTTAACCAAAAAGAAACGAATCAAGTCAAAAAACAGGAAATGAGATTAAAAAACACTAAAAGAAGCTAAATCTTATTTCCAACATCATATTAGCATATGAAAAATATTTAATATATCAGAAAATACGTTTAGAAAAGCAAACAATTGATCTTTAGAGGTATTAGCCTACGTTTTATCTCCTTAACTGAATTTATTCTTTCTTGTCATTTTTATTTAGTTAATTAAGATCTGTTTTATCTAAATAAATGATAATAGTAGATATTACATTTTATAATATTTATGTATACCATATTTACCATATGAACTAAATCCATAGTACTTGTAAAAAAAAAGCAGACTTACGTACCAACGTGAAGCAGTCGCATGTCAGACAGCGACACCTGACGTTTGTTACGGGTATTTTTCTCCAGAGTGACGTTATTACGCAGGAAGTGAGCACGCTCGCATGTATGTGTTGTTCTGTTTTGCCGCCCTGCAGCAAGTATACTTTTCTTACATGAGTATAAAAATCATAAATTCGCATGTAACCAAAGGAGAAGCAAAGAATGTCTTCCGATACTTCCACAGTAGGGGGGATTCAGGGCTATCTGCTGAAGCTTCATTCCTTTCTGTCAGACACAGACGCTAGGAACGCAGCTCTTATCTGCCATGACATTATTGGAGATTTGGGACAAGAGTGTATGATCACTAAGAATGAGAACGAGCTGGGTAAGAAATTCTCTATGCATGTGTTTAAGTATTATAGGGGCAATTTATGCTTCTTCGCTCTGTTTATTACTTTTACATGCATTCCTGTATTTGAAAGTTACCAAACTCACCGTGTGTCACCTGCAGATAAATGATTGAATGATTTATTTTAGCAAAATTGCCTTGGATAAACACTTGCATGTAATGTACATACAATCAAGATGCTCACAAACATTACATAGGCTATACGCAGAAAAGTACTGAAATCATGAACATGGTTGTTGTTAAATAAAATATCACATTATATAATATAATATCATTGTGTGATATTAACTATGTATGTTCTGACATGCATTTCCTTAACAACACTGTACAAACTCTTAGTTTTTCAGACATCTTTGCTTTTTGCAAAGGATGAGGGATTGCTTAGCTTTCTCCGAAAATCTCTCACTAATGAAACGGTATGAGATGTTTATATGTCAGTTCTAACAGTGATCAGAATGATGTCATAAATATTCACTGGAAAAAACATGTTTTATAAAGTTTTTGATAACATGATGTGCCTACAGCTACGGGATGCAAGAGTGGACATTCTGAATTTTCTGGCGGCGTTTCTGCAGAGAATGTCAGGTGTTGTCCGAGGATGGGGCAAGAACTATGCTGTTGACCTTAAGGTGCCCTGAGTCTTTCTCGGTGTATTTCATACATACACAAGAAATGTACAACATCATACACAAGTTTAACACATTTTTTGCTCTGTGTATTGATAGGAAACTTGTCTTGTTGTCTACACAAAGGACAAAGCTGCAAAATGCAGAAGCCCTGTTATAGATCTGCTTATCAAGGTGAGTCCTTTACCACCTGTTTACGGTACTTTACACTTACACTCGCTTACCTATAGAATGATACTGATAGTGTCATATTTTAATATTCAAAATATCTCTAGATACTGTATCTCACAAAGGACTCAAGCGTCGCCCAGGACTTCAAAGTTGCAGATATGTTTAACAAGTTTTATGGAGAGTTATGTCAGAAGAATAAGTTACCTGATACAGGCAAGTTCTGTTATTTTTTTATATGAATACAGTAACACCTGTTAATTTATGTTGCATGTATTACTGTAACTTTCTTGCATAATAACAAACTGCATTTTGTTCCCATCAGTGCTTGGTTACATTTATGAACTTCTTGGAGTGTTGGGTGAAGTGCACCCCAGTGAGATGGTCAACAATTCCGATAAACTCTACAAAGCCTACCTGGGAGAACTGAAAGGACAGGTAAAAGTCTTCCTTCTACATGTAGAAGTGCACAGTGGTGTACAGAATTGTTAAAAATGGGAATTGAATGTTTTTCAGATGACTTCTACTACAAAGGAGCCAAAGCTTCCTGTTGTTGCTGGATGTCTGAAGGGAATCACAGCTCTGATGGTGAATTTCACAAAATCAATGGAGGAAGGTATGTGAATTTGTTTTCATGTGTAAATAAAAGTCAACTATTCAAATTATAGGAATATGTCCTTTGTTTTGTTTGAAACAGACCCAGCTATGTCAAAAGAAATCTTTGATTATGCACTAAAGGCTATCTGTCCACAGGTAAGAGTAAATGCACAGATTTTCACATTTTCTGATACATGAGAATCGGCTCACCTTAATAAATTCTCTTCTTCCTCCTTTACATTTCTAGACTGATATGAAACGATATGCAGTCATCTTTGGTGAGTAGCATTTGAATTTGATAGAAATATATGTGTGTGTATATATGTTTGTGACATTTAACTCATTTCCTGTATTTTTACATTTTGACAGCCGGTCTTAAACTGTTTGCTAAGCATTCAAACCAGTTCGGCAGCTGTCTTATGGATCATTACGTATCTATCTTTGACGTTATGTCCAAACTTTGTGGACATATCAATGGAGAGTTAAAAAAGCGCAGTTATGTGGCTCTTGAGTCTTTTCTGAAACAGGTAGGGTTTTCTCTTTTTTTAAGATTATCCAATATATGTATGTTTTTATATTAGTTTAGTTCAAAGATGTTAAACTTAAACATCTTCTCTTCAAAGGTTGCCACTCTTGTAGCAGAGAACATTGAGTTGCACAAAAGCAAGTTGAAGTTCTTCATGCAAAAATTCTGCGCTATCATCAGGACCATGGACTCCAGTAATAGGGAACTCTCCATTGCTATTAGAGGATATGGCCTTTTTGCTGCGGTTTGTATCTCTATATACTGTACTTGTTGTTGTACTGGGATCAAATGATTGAAGATTGTCTGTCTTGTGTGTGTTTGCTTCTAGCCGTGTAAGGTGGTGTGCCCGCAGGATGTAGATCTTATGTATACAGAGCTGATCCAGCGTTGCAAGCAGATGTATCTGACAGAGCTGGACCAGAATGATGACAACGTTTACCAGCTGCCAAGTTTCCTGGACTCCATTGCTAGTGTTCTAATTCACCTTGATCGGGTAAAACACATCTGCTTTACATGAGCTGTGAATTACGTTGTAGACATCTAGCTATAGTATGAATTTTTTAAAGGTCCAGTTTGTGAAATTTAGCGGCATCTAGTGGTGAGGTTGTGAATTGCAACCAATGGCTCACTCCACTGCTCACCCCTCTCTTTCAACGCACAACAGTGTCTGACACAGGACTAAGATGTTGTCATGTTTTCGCTTCTTTACCGAAGGAGATAACATTATTATATATATATAATAGATATATATAGATATATTATATATATAACACATTATATAACACGCTCTGTTGAGCAGTTTGTTCGTTTAGGGCTACTGTAGAAACAACATGGTGAATTCCATGTAAGGGGACTCGCGGTGTATGTAGATAAAAATAACCTAAACCTAAAAATAATCTAAATGAATAAAAACATAACGGTTCATTATGTAAGGTCTTTATACACCTCTGAACACATGTATATTATATTCAATTTCTGTCAATAGATCTTCCCTAATATTACACATTGCACCTTTAAACGAGATAAGAAAACAAATCCTTTAAAAAGATGTAAATTTGTCATTTTAAAAAAGATAAACAAGTGTTTGCATTAGTCATTTGCTGTTGATGCTGGTTTTGTTAGTGGAGAGTGCTATATTTGAGTCTGGTTTTGAAGGATTAATGTATGTTAATCCTGTCTTCACTTTTTGGTTGGGTTGTTTAAACCCATTTTTATTTTTATTTCAATGCATGGTTACAGGTCCCTGAAGTTTACACACCGGTGCTAGAGCGTCTCCTTGTGGTTCAAATGGACAGTTTCCCTCAGTACAGTCCGAGAATGCAGTACGCCACCTGTCGGTCTATAATCAAGGTGTTTGTCGCCATGGCGGTTCGAGGTCCAGTTCTCTGGAGTTTCACCAGTTCTGTGGGTAAGCCTGAACTCGAGGTCTCGTTCCCTGATTAAATTCAAGGTTTTACTAGTGGTCATATTTTTTGATTTTTTTCCCCATTGAAACAGTTCACCAAGGCCTGATCAGAGTGTGCTCTAAGCCGTTGCTTCTGTCAGAGGTAAGTGTTTTTGCTATAAATGCTAATGCTTTACTTTCCTGTGTACTTTGCGATTTGCGTGATATTAAAATGTATTTTAGAGGTTCTAATGTGTTAATTTCATTAGGAGAAGGGTATATCTTCTGGTGATTCTCAAACTGAGGGGGATACCACCCTGGTGCGCTCAGGGAAGTGGAAAGTTCCTTCTTCTAAGGACTACCTTGACCTCTTCAATGGGCTTTTAGACTGTGAAAACCTCAAAGTATGAATATTCTCCACATATTCATTCATTTATTTTTGTTTTTACATTGTGAACGTGTAAACTATGGTAAATGTGGACATTTCAAAATGATAATTTAACATTGGCTGGTTTGATTGTTGTCTTTAGGATACAGGATTCATGGATGGAGCTCCAGCAGCCAAGAACTACGACCTGAGAGACATAAACCGGCACTTATATGATGCTCTGGTGCAGTCAGTCATGAAGATTGTGGAGAAACTTGATCTTTCAGTGCAGAAAGTCAATGCTTTAGATGAGGTATTGCTGAACCTGGAATTAATTGTTATCAGATTAGTTTTTAAGCCAAATGTTTCTATCGGTTTTTTTTTATCTTAATCATTCATGTTTGTATGATCTTCCACTGTTTTTCAAGTAGTTGCTGTTTGCAGTATTTTTCACATCAACACTAACAGATTGTAGAGAAATGTTTGAGGGTGCCACAATAGTGTAAATAATTGTTTTTAAAGTTTTTTTTTCATGTTGTGGCCAGCTCAGTGGATATCCCTTTTTGTTCTCAGGCACAGAGTGATGCAACTGCTGGATTTATGCCTTCATCTGACCCCACAGCAAACCTAATGGCCAGCAAACCTAAAGACTTTATTGCCTTTGTCAATTTGGTAGACTTTTGCAGGTGTCGTAACACTTTTCTATGGTGTACAGTAAAATATCAAACAATGCAATCCAAATGAGCACTTTAAAGATTGTATACATATAACTCCTGTTGTCTTCTTTATAGTCAATTACTGCCCTCAAGAAATCCAGAATATTTCGGTCAGTGGATGTACCCCCTGTGTCACGAGCTTATTCTGCAGTCAATACGCTTTCCTCTGGTCAGCGGGTTTTATAAACTCCTCTCACTCTCTATGGGCATCGCCAAGAAAATACACTACTTTCAGGTAACACACAGTGACAGTCATATTGAATATTTGATGTGTTTGTAAAATTCATTACATGTTCTGTGTTCTTGTTTACAGGACCTAAAGGAAGGGTATCAAGCTGCTGCTAGTGGCTCCTCAATAAAAAATGCCTGTTTTTCACTACTTGCAAAGTTTGGAAAGGAGGTGCCACTTTTGAAACTGTTTTTGCCACTCAAGTGATTTGATATTTCAGTGTATAAAAGTTTTTTCTTTTATCCCCTCTGTTATTGTATAACATCAATCTGATGATTTGAATGCTTCTTCCGCAAAGGTTTGTGTACGTATGAAACAGTATAAAGACGAGCTGCTGGCTGCTTGTCTGATGTTTATCCTCTCTCTTCATCCTGACATGGTAGCTCTGGATATTAAAGCTTATATTCCAGCTTTGCAGGTTATTATTAACAAAAGCCTTTATCTTTTCGTTTTCTCATAAACCAATGATTACGTATTTCAGACCCATACATTTAAACATGATTGTGGTGATTGTGACTGTTCTTGTTGTGTGTGTTTGGTTGAAGGCGGCTCTGCGTCTAGGTTTAAGTCATGCTCCATTAGCCACAGCAGCACTGGATGCTCTTGAATCCTGGTCTTCTCACATTCCTGTTTCCATCATGCAGCCGCACTATGCAGACATACTGCCACATTTAGACGGCTACCTGAAAACAACCAGTCATTCTGGTCAGTTGATGATAACCTTCTAATATTTGTCCTAAATATAAAGAAATGACTGATTACAAATGTATTATTGAAGATATATAACTATTCCTCAGTAGCTGATGCTGACACTCAGCATTTCATTCTTATTTGTATCTTATCTTTAATTTCACCCAACTAGAAAAAGATGCCAGCAGAATGGAAGTGACATTTCTGTCATCAGGCAGTTCAAAAGGATACGGCCAAGTTATGATGAGACTTCTGAAGAAATCAAAACACTTGCCAGTGGTAACTATTTGTTAACTTTTGCTTTGATTCTCCAAATTATAATTGTTTTCATGCCTATGTATTAACATTTCATATGGTCATAGTGAGGATTTTTGAGCACATTGAGAGAGGTGTCCTAAAGTTACTTTGATCTCTATTAGGGAGATGAGTCTCCTATTGCTGCTGTGAGACGCAGAGTAGTACGACTGCTCGGACACTTGGGAGGACAGCTCAACAGGAGTCTTGTGACAGGTTATTTTATTTCTGCTGCCACTCCCTTATTTTTGTCTTGCTTTTATTTCATTGGCTTATTTGTTCTCATTGTTTTAAACATAAACCTCAGTTTGATCTATGCTTACTTCTAAGCTTTTTATCAAGTTTTGATCATTTCACTTTGAGATGAGACAAAAGTACTGATGAAATCTTTCACATTTTTTCATGCTTTTATGCTTTATCTAAACTTTTCTTTCATTTAATACTTCAGCTGTCTCTGCTGAGGACATGATGAAGCGTTTGGTGGCGTGGGACAGTGAGAAGAGGCTGAGTTTTGCTGTTCCTTTTAAAGACATGAAGCCTGTAATCTACCTGGACTCCTTTTTGCCGCGGGTCACAGAGCTTGCACTGTCCTCCAGTGACAGACAAACTAAAGTAATTGCAGTCATCACATCTCATAGATCTGTTCTTGTCATTCAGCACTGTATTTATTAACCTATTAAATAAACATGCTAAAAAGAATGGTGTGTATTGGTGTGTAGGTGGCAGCATGTGAGCTTCTGCACAGTCTGGTGATATACATGGTGGGTAAAGGAGCCCAGATGACAGAAGACAGCAAGTCTGTCCCTCCAATGTACAACCTGCACAGAAGAGTGTTTCCTGTTCTTTTACGTCTTGCCTGTGATGTTGACCAGGTCTTATGCCTTAACATACTTTATCTTAAGTGGATAGTTCACCCAAAAATAAAAATGTAATCAAATTACCCTCATGTCACAACATGTATATGACTCCAAACCAAACAGTTTTTGGCCACCATTGACTACCATAGTAGGAAAACACATTTTTGGGTGCACTGGGTACTTTTAGGTAGCTTATTTCGACCTAATTTATTGTAATTTTGCTATACAGTTGTGTCCGTGTTATACAAATAAACATTGTTTCAGGTGACGAGGCAGCTCTTTGAACTTCTGGTAATGCAGCTCATCCACTGGTTCACTAACAACAGAAAATTTGAGAGCCAGGACACTGTGGCAGTCCTAGAGGCCATTTTGGTGAATAACTCTTCTAATATATCGAAACCCATCGATTTGTCTTTCACGTTTTGCATGTGACATGTGGTGGACTTTAACTTCAAATGTTTTGGTTGCACAGGATGGAATTGTGGATCCATTAGACAGCACCCTCAGAGACTTCAGTGGCACCTGCATCCAGGAGTTTGTCAAATGGTCAATTAAACAGACCACCCCGAAACAGCAGGAGAAGAGCCCAGCCAACATTAAATCTCTATTCAAACGCATCTACAGTCTGGCCCTGCACCCCAGCATCTTCAAAAGACTCGGGGCTGCACTTGCCTTCAACAGCATGTACAGGCATTTCAGGTTAGTGTGTGTGTTTGAAATAAAGCAGGATTTATCTGGAGGATGTTTATCCAAATACTATTATCCTTCTCAGAGAAGAGAGCTCTTTGGTGGAGCAGTTTGTTTTTGAGGTACTGGTGGTGTTTGTTGAGAGTCTGGCCCTGGCCCACTTTGATGAGAAGTCTCTGGGTAAGAAACGACTCCCATTCTCTTTATCAAGACCTGTTGTGTGATGTTCATATTTGTAATGATGGATGTCGTTTTGATATTGTCTACACAGGAACTGTCCAACAGTGCTGTAGTGCCCTGGACCATCTGAAGAGAATCATCAAACACAAGGCAGACTCACTCAATAAGAATTCCAAGAGACGTACACCCAGGTGCACATCCATGAATCACTAGATATGATAATATGATATATTCTAAAATCATCCCTTTATTCAAATCACCATTCAACATTTATTTTACAAGCTAACTGTGTGTCTGTCTAATGATGAATTTGAATGCTGGGCTCCGTTCTCAGAGGTTTCCCTGTGGATCAGACAGTGTGCTTGTCAGATGTAGTCATGTGGCTGCTGACCCAATGTGGAAGACCACAGACTGAATGCAGACACAAAAGCTTGGAGCTCTTCTATGAGTTTGTGCCTTTGTTACCAGGTGAACAGCAGAATATCAGCAATGAATGCAAATCAGTGATTTAAAGGGATAGCTCACCCAAAAATGAACATTCTGTCATCATTTATTCACTCTCATGTCATTCAAAACCTGTATATGACTCTTTCCGCATGAACACAAAAGAAGATACTTTTTAGATTTGTGTCCATGTCCAATGTCAGGGAAGCCCAAGGTTCTTCAAAATATCTTCTTTTGTTTTTAGCAAAAGAAAGTCATACAAATTTGAAATAACCTGAGGGTGAGTAATTGATGAAAGGATTTTTATTTTCTGGTGAAATATCCCTTTTATCGATCAGAGATGAAGAAGCACATAAAGCAAATACATTTTCAATATAGTTTAAAAATATTGACTACAAATAAATATGTTTTCCATAATGAAGAGATATTTCCAGAAAAGCTTAAGTCATAAAATATCTTGGGAATAACTTTGCATGGATGTGATTTGTGTCATTTTAATGATCTTTAAATCGGTTCTGTATCAAAAGAAACTGAACAAAAACAGGACGCATTTTTCTTCTCCATGCACACAGCATGTTTACTTTTGTAAATTACCACTTTTTCTTCTTTTATCAGGTCATTCATCTCCTGTGGTATGGCTGGAGCAACAGGTGAAGCAGCGTGGTCCAGGTTTTCTCATTTCATGCTTGGAAGGAGGTGGTTTACTCTCCCAGCCTACCTTGAGAGAAGTTGAAACCCCTTTTAGCATCAGAGCCACCTTACAATGGATGGATCATCTGCTGGCTGCTCTTGACTGCTATAACACCTTCACCAGTTTGCGCTGTATTCAACCACAGAAGATTCTGGGTGAGTAAATGTACAGCATTATCAAAATACAACCCATAATAGTTTTGATGCATTCAACTTTATTTTCCTCATAAAGTACTTCCTGATTATTTTATGTTCAATGACCTTTGGTGATCTTCTCAAAACTGGAGCTGAAGGCATTCTTTTCTTTTTTTTGCTCCTCTTCATCTAGGTACTGGTGAAAAGTCCAGCTTTTTGCCAGCTGTCCGGTTTTTTTTGACAGAGCTGTCCATGCATGATGTAAAAAATGCCAGCGCTTGCTTCAGAGCAGGTAATGTAGCTCAGTTACACTTCAGCCCCCGTGAGACAGAGCAGTACAACTACAGCAAGTGTACCATCATTGTCCGACTTCTGGAGTTTTGTACCATGATACTGCAGAAATGTCCGCAGGACCTCTGGAAGGTACATTTTTATTTATGTTTTAGGATATTTGAGGTGTGTTCTCTTTG
Organism: Oreonectes daqikongensis; assembly: GCA_026939265.1. Lineage (NCBI taxonomy): Eukaryota > Metazoa > Chordata > Actinopteri > Cypriniformes > Nemacheilidae > Oreonectes > Oreonectes daqikongensis. The sequence goes on along the minus strand of JAOTQM010000343.1, from coordinate 2,052,315 downwards.
ACTTTTTGGCAACATATATTATTGTTGTGGAATGTTGTTTTATCATGGAAATTGTTTGTGAGAACCGGAATAAACAAACTTGAACTTAATTTGACTTTGGGCTTACTTCCATTCTAGTTTGTGGAGCAGGATATTTTCAACTCCTCCTTTTTCACAATGGTGGCACTGACGGTGTGTGAGCCCTCGTCCATTGGGTTCAACATGGCCGATCTGGAGGTCATGAGTCAGCTGCCTAAGGTGTGCGTTCCTCTGCTGAAAGTTTTAGTATCTACACCTTACAGGACAGAACTGGAAAGTGGCATTAGGAAGAGAATTACTGTACAAAGGTGTGTTTCATGCACTTGGTACAGTATATATGGTTTGTAAGTCTGCTTGTTCAGTTGTGTGTGTGTGTGTGTGTTGACTGTCTTTGTTTTTCCTGATAGTGTGGAGGAGTTGTGTGCTGTTGATCTGTATGAGGCAGATACCAGAGACAGTCACGCTAACATGAGTCTGTTACTGTCAGCCTGTAAGCAGCTTCATCAGTCTGAGCTGCTCAACTCAGTTCTGCACACTCAGGTACCCACTGACCAGATGTATGACATTCTTGTCCAGCTTGAGTAATGTATGCATTAACGTGTACATTTATGAATTTGGTAGACACCATTATCCATTATGACTTACAGTGCATTCAAGTTTTTGATTTTATAAGAATGTGCATTCCCTGAAATTTGAACCTGTGATCAAACTTACATGGTCATCATGCACTAACAATTAAGATTGTGTTCTCTGTACTGCAGGATGTTGGTTATGGTCACTCTCTTGGATCCAAACTTATGACTAGTGTGTATAAAAGTATCGCACCTGGAAACGACAGGAAGTCTCTGCCGTCCATGGATGTTGGCAGCAGAAAGCTTGCTGACAGACTTGTACAGTTGGCATTCTGTTTGGGTGATCAGGCAAGTTCCCGGCTTGTAGTGCACTAATGTAGTAGTGTCCTACAAATTGAATGCCTTAAAATGTCCATATGACTTCCAGATGCCTTACAAGTCTTATTTTTTTCTCCTGTGCATCCCAGAGTGAACAGTTGGTTGGTCTTTTGCTGAACACCATCACACTCTCCGTTCCTCTCTCCGGCAGTCTGAATCCTCACTTCCTCAGCTTCTCTCATGGGGAATATTTCTATAGTCTCCTCCAGACATCTATCAATGCAGAGTTACTCTGCAGACTGGACTGCACGGTACCGCTGCTGCTGACGGCAGCCAATCAGAACCCCAGCATGGTGAGGCATCAGAACAACCTGCTGAAGTTAAATACCTGCAGAATAAGACAAATGATGTCACTTTACTACTCATTTCACACTTAATGTGATAGAAACACCACATTTTTAAAACTTAAAATCCTCTCATTCACTCTGTCCACCCAGTGTTCTGAATTACAACTAGTAATTTGTAGATTTAATGTTTCCTGTTCTGCTGTGTCCTAGGTTAGTGTTCTGCTCAACGGCATGTTGGATCATAGTTTTCGCGAGCGCTCAGTCAGAAAATCTCAAGGTTCCCGATTGGCTGAGCAGGTGTTAAAGGGGTGGGATTTACTCAGGTCATGGTGGGAGGGTCCTGCAGCTTCACCACAGAGTAAAACTTCGGTCCTGACATTGCTTGCCAAAGTTCTCCAGGTACCAGATACTGAATGTAGACTTTTTCTTCTTTGCCATGTAAAATGCTGAATTGCAAATGCATGAAATGCAGTTTTAAATAGAACAAAAATGAGTCTATTAAACAGTAGGTATATAATCAAAATTAGAATTAGAAAATGCTGACTCTTATAGAAAAGATCTCTCTAGAGGTTTATGATGCAATATCACCAACAGGAAATGTAACTTTTTTCCGGTGTTCTTCAGATTGACTCGTCAGTTTGCTCCAATACTGATCACCCAGCATTCAATACAGTGTTCACCACCTTCACCGCTCTTATCACAGATGTAGCCCTGCCCTTAAATCTAAAGGTAATCTTTTTATCTAATAAAAACAACACAGCTGAAGTGAGTCCTAATTTAATCTTAAAAGTTTATATTGCCAATGCAATGTAGTAAAAGTGCATGTTTAAAACATTTGCCCCATGGATTGAATATAGATTTTTTTTAATGGATCTTTTTCTTATTAGAGCCAGGCTCTGGTTATGCTGCCCTTCTTTACTACATTACCCAGCATGCCACTGGAGGAGCTCAGGAGGGCTCTTGAGACACTGGTGGCTGCACATTTCCCCATGCAGTCTGATGAGTTTCCCCGTGGCTCACTCCAGTGCAACAACTACATGGACTGCATCCGCAAAGTGAGCAAATCAAGCCCTAAGGATTATTCCACTTTAGTAATTCAACACAAAACTTCTTAAATAAAGATAATGAATTATTTTAATCTTACACTCTTATTTTGATGTCACAAGTTGTTGGAGGCCTTGCAGCTGTCTCAGAGTCCTGTGTTATTGAAGCTCATGGCTAGAGTTCTTTGCAGGGACAAAAAACATATCATGGAGGAACTATTTCAGACATGCTTTCAAAAGATTGCTCACCAGTATGTCCAAACACTTGTTTATTTGTCTATATTTGCTTTAGATTCCTTTAGATTTGTAGATCCTTTAGATTCCGATTCTTTATGTGCTTTCTTTGTCAGGTCCAAGCTGGAAAGACAAGTCCTTCTTCTCAGTTCTGTCTACCAGTCTTTTCAAACTAAAGATGTTCCATCAAATTCAATGCTCATGGGTCTGATAGACAGAGTCCTGCTGTCATTGGCTACTTATTGTAGCCCTCCAGCTCTTTCTCAGTTCTTCTTTACTAATATCGCTGATATCATAACTACTCTACAAACACGCTTTTCCAAGGTGAGTTATACAGGTTATGAGATTTGGTTATGAAATTATACTTATGTAGAGACAGATTTATTTCTGTTCACAATGTGCAAAGCATTGTTACATCATGATGTTGAATTTTTTTTTTTAAAGCATTGTCAGTATTGTCAATTACTGTGATATTAAAAACCATAATTATACTGAGACCGTGTCAATTTGACACACACATATTTATCTTAAATAATGCAAGCTTACAAATTCAAGTTACGAACTCTCTCTCTCATTGTTCATTGGCCTAACAAAGAAAAATAAATACTTTAAAAAATTATTTATTTCATAAGAAAACCAGTAGATATTGTAATAGTATTGTTATCATGATCTTTGGGCTACGATAACCATGTAGTGAAAATCTGTGACAGCCCTGTTCAAAGCAGAAACATATTTTCATGCTTTTATTCAGACATAATTCTTTTGTTTCCTGTTCTCTACTACTTCAGTCTGTTGAGTCAGTATTTGAGAGTCAAATTATGATGAAGATGGGCTGTTATAAGCTGCTGGAGATGTTGTACTCTCGTCTGCCGAAGGAGGAAGTCTACTCTAAAAACTCAGCTATCAACCAGGCCTTCTGTGGTACACCTAATGCTGAAGGCAATGAGCTTTCCAAGAACCTCCTCAAGTATGTAAAAACAGGGTGTCATTTCTTAAAAATGTTGTCATAATATACACACGTTCATGATGTACCACACCTGTATGGAAAGAGCAGCTTTGACAACAGTGCTGCATACAGTATCTCCCTTTGTGTAACTTCCTTCAGTGCAAAGAGAAGGACAGGTTTTTAGTGAACTATACTTTCTAAGTAATAAAATTAGCTCTGCAAAAAGATCAAAATATGTAGTCAATTTAATTTTGATGTCTGAACCTAATGCAACAATGTGATGTGTGACAGATCTTGTTTTGAGGCCTTCACTGAGAACATGAGTGGAGAGACAGTTCTGCTGGAGTTGAGGAGACAGTTTCACTGTGCTGCTTATAACTGTGCCATTGCTCTGATCAGCTGCAGCTTCAATGAGACCAAGTTTTATCAGGGGTTCCTATTCACTGAGAAACCTGAAAAGGTAAACATTCAGTCCTTCATCTCATACTGTGCATAGAAACACTGTGTGTAGTGTTCATAACACGTTTATTTATATTTCACATTCAATGCAGGTTGGGTGGATGGATTTTTAACTCTGTCTGTTGGTCACTATTTTTCAGTCTAACATTAGTTAAACAGACACGGTTACTAAATACAACTGTAACCTTTTCTAAGTTTGTAAGAGAATTTTGTCTTTGACTTTTCTTCTCCAGAATCAATTCATATTTGACAACCTCATTGATACCCAAAGGGTGTACAATTTTCCCATAGAGATTGATGTAAGTAAAGCTTTCGAACATCTCAGACTTCCTATTTTGTGAATTGCAGTATGTTTCTCCAGAATTATTGATTGTGTTAACAGGTCCCTATTGAAAGGAAAAAGAAATATGTCATGATCAGAAAGGAAGTGAGTGGAGAAAACGGAGGTGAGATGTCTGAGATACCTACAATCTGATTAACAAATACAAAAATATTACATTTACCTTTTTTCGAACATTTATATAGACACAAATTCAGAAGCAGCTTGTTTGGATGCCATTGAAATCTCATCTCTTTATCCTGCAGATGCACCCGTGTATCTCTCCTCGCAGTCGTACATGGCAGACAGCAGTCTTAGTGAAGAGATGAGTCAGTTCGACTTCTCCACTGGAGTTCAGAGCTTCTCTTATAACTCCCAGAATCCTTCAGGAGAAAGCAGCTCCAGCAGAGCTCGGGTGCGTTGTAGGAGAGTTGCATTTTACTCTGCAATGGAGAAATTATTGGTCTTTAGACTTATAGACTGTGATGTTTGTCAGCTGTATGTAAGGGATAGTGTACAGACAGCCGGTTGTAATCGCAAGAATTAACCCTGACAGTGTGATCAGGACCCGACCCGATGTATCATATTTAATTTGTGTAACATTAAACTGTGCCTATCTAAATGATTTCTAGCATTCAGGTTACTATGTGTTGTTAGTTTTGAGCAGTTGTTATTTGGGAATATCAGACCTTGTAATGTCATGATTGGTCAATCAAAATCAAGTATTTCAGAGCGCCTTGTAATAAATTCTATTAAAATATCTGCATTTTGAGTATTTGTTTAGTTCTCTGCTGTTATGAATATGTTTCTGTGGTTTTAGGAGCGTAAAGAAGTTTTGTCTCAGGATGAGACTGTGGAGCTGGAGATGGATGAGTTGAATCAGCATGAATGTATGGCCAATATGACCGCACTACTGCGTCACATGCAGAGGAACAACATTACCCCTAAAGTAGAGGAGGTTTGTGACCTTTTATTTTTTTACTTTTTTTTGCGTGGATGTGTGAACACTTATGATGATCTGTACTGTGTTACATTGTAGAGTGTAACACCAAATGATCTTCCTCCATGGATGAAGTTCCTGCAGGGGAAGCTGAACAATCCGTCCACCCCACTGAATATTAGACTTTTCATTGCTAAGCTGATCATCAACACTGAGGAGGTATTGCTTAAACAATGATATCTTTACTTCTCAAAGTTTACAGTACATTGATATGCAATGTTCAGTATGGTTTTAATGTATATCTTTATATGTAGATATTTCGTCCATATGCGAGGCATTGGTTGGGTGCACTGGTACAGCTGGTGGTTTCCAGTAGCAATGGGGGAGAGGGCATTCATTTCATGGTTGTAGATATTGTGGTGACTGTCCTGTCATGGACCAGTGTGGCCACACCAAAGGCATGTATGACATGCGTGTTTTCTTACTTGATTATTAGTATATTTTGTAGTGTACATATGCATTATATACAATGAATGGAATTATGTAAACCATGCATATAAATAGTGCGAGTGTTACACTGTACATGCATTTAAGTCTGGTTTATCATGCTTGTATCTCTTGCTGTTTAGGGTAACACTAGAGATGAGGTGTTGGCCAATCGGCTTCTGGGGTTTCTGATTAAGAACTGCTTTCATACTAAGCGGCCTGTGTTTCGCCACAACCTGGAGATCATCCGCACAGTTGTAGAGTGCTGGAAAGACTGCCTCACAGTACCATATGAGTAAGAAAAACGCTGCATTTCTGGTTAATTTTAAATTGGACTGAAAAGACAGACTATTATATGAATTGTATTATTATAACATTTCTTGAATTGAATAATGTGAATTGAAAGATTCCAGGTTTGAATGACTCAACTATTAAATATCGCATAAATATTGCTATTCTTTTTGCAGTTTGATTTACGAGCGCTTTGCTGGAACGGACCCCAACAGCAAAGATAACTCTGTTGGACTTCAGCTCTTAGGCATTGTGATGGCCAATAATCTTCCACCTTATGATGCTGCGTGCGGCATTGACCATGACAGGTCATTTTAGCACATAAATGTCTTCCAGTTTATTATTTAGAAATGCTGTGGTCACATTGGTGTGTTTATCTGTACCACTGAAGCTAATATTGTTCTTTGTCACGACTGTTACAGATACTTTCATTCTCTAGCCAACAACTTATCATTCATCAGATACAAAGAGGTATACTCGGCGGCTGCTGAGATTATCGGCTTAATCCTCAACTACTTCACTGAAAGACAAAGTGTATGTTATATTTTTGTGTCGCCCTGACCAACTCTTTTATTTTTGTGCTAGTTGTCTATGGTTAGTATTAAGAAAACCTAAAGCACATTTGTTGTTTTTTTGCTGTAGCAAAATGAAGGGGCGTTATTGAATATCACTGTTACTAAACTCATGGAATTGAGGAAGAAGGAGCTGGATGACAAATTTATTGTTTGCCTGAGCAAAGTGTCTAAACACTTCTCCCCCTTGGTGGATCAGTAAGTTTTTTCATAAATATATCCCACACAAGTTAAAGCATATGCGTGCGAGTCAATAATGTTAATGTCTTTATGTTCCACAGATTTGTGAATCCTGTATTTTATTTGCTGCCAAAGCTGCATGGCGTTTTGAAGACACACTGCCTTGAATGTGTGCTAAGTCGTGCTGATATCATCCCTGAAATCTACCTGCACCTCAAGACCAAAGGCCTTTCACAGATCATGAGTCACAGGTTACACACAGTACCTAGACTACAGCTTAGTCTCTAATTATTTGTCTTTGATACTAGAACTTATATTTATATATTTGTTGTCCTTGCGGTGTTTGTGTTTTATTTCCAATGTGTTTTTTACAGTGTAAAAATGTCATAATCTAAAGCGAATTAAAAAATCTTAAAAGTATATAGTAAACAGTAAATAGGTGTCTTAAGTTGCAATTGTTTTAAAAATTAATAACAATAAATTTTAAAATCTAAGCTTTACTGTTGAAGCTCGTGCTGCTAGTAAGTGACAGTGCTCTTCACATAACATGTTGCGCGTTTCAGAGATGAAGCCAGGCAGCGTGTTTGTCTAGACATCGTTCATAAGATCCTGGCATGCCTGAAGCCGGAGGAGCTGAAGGAGATTTTGGGAGCAGTCACAGCGTTTGTGTCTCATCCTTCACCTGTCTGCAGAGAGAGGATGTATGACATCCTCATGTGGATTCAAGATAATTACAGGTGATTGACTTCAAGATCACAACTGTCCTCTACTGTTTTACTTTGTATAAAGACAAGGAGTATTCTCTTTTTTCTTAGATCTTTGTCTTTGGCCATATTCTTTTACACTGTAAAATGAAATACAGTTAGTATCTAACCACAAAGGCATATAATAGTACATCAAGCGCAAACAGCATATTCTACAAAATGTTCATAAACAGTAATATTTAATGTTTTGTGTTTAATACTGGCAGTGATGCAGAGAGCAAAGAAGACAGCACATCTGTGGAAGTGCTCAATGCAGCTCGGGAGACTCTTCTTCAGGGACTGACAGATGAGAACCATGGCTTACAGTAAAAATACAAAACACAGCTTAATTTAATCTAATTAAATTGCTCATGACATTGTTGAACAATGTGTATAATTGACAACCTTCATACAGAGTCTGTTCATACAACATCCCATCATCTTCTTTAGGCTTTATGTGCGTAATTTCTGGAGTCATGAGAGGCGTTTACCTCCGGCCACGCTGGAGCGCATGCTTGTCGTGCTGAAATCGCTTTATTCATCACGCATTGAGGAACGGTTTCTCAGCCTGGCCACAGACCTGCTGCTGGAGATGACCAGTCACAGTCCTGACTATACACGAAACATGTTTGAATTCCCACTTTCAGAGTGCAAGTTTCAGGTGAGAGTTGTTACTACACTGCAAACATTGTTAATGTTTAACTTGCTTAATATTTGATTGTTTTTTACACATGGGTTGATTTTAATCTACTGTAAAGTTCAGAACCTCTTAGTTACAGTGTGTTCTCGTCCATTTAGGAGTACACAATACAGTCTAACTGGCGTTTGCGAAGTACAGTCCTAACGCCCATGTTTATGGAGACCCAGGCCACCCAGGGACCTGGCACTCAGGGTTCAGATGCTGGAGTGAACCAGGCAGGCACAATGAGGGGTCAGATCAGGGTGACACAAGCATCCCTGGAGTTTTCTCAGACTCTGGCTCCTGGCTCAGGTATTTAACACTTCATGAAGTTTAAAATAGACTTGTAGCAGCATTCAATTATACCATTTTTATTTTTGTTAGTGTATATTGTTATCATAAATAATTCTATATAGCATAGTAGTATAATTGTTTACACTTCTTTGTAATCACAGTAGCTTGCACAGTAGTTAGTAGAATACTTGTATATCTCTGCTGTCCTTCTCGTATCCAAATTTTGTGATTTTTACTTTTTTGCAATAAATCATTATTATTAGTCACTCCTAATGTTTGTCACTGGGTTTTGCAAATATTTAACCAATTATGGCCCGGTTTCATAGACAAGTCTTAAGACTAGTCCCAGACTAAAATGTTAGTCTGAGTTGTCTTTACTTATAATAACTTGCAGTGAAATATCTTAAAATATGTCAATGCCATTGATTTGCCTCAAGATCCTCACCAGTAATATTATTTACTATTATTTTTTCATTTTTAAAAAAGTGACTTAAATATTCTAATTTAACTAAGGCCTAGTCCTGGCTTAAGCTAAGCCCTGTCTGTGAAACCAGGCGAAAAAGTATTAAAAATGCTTTGTCAACAAAAACTGAAAAACGGAGGATTTGGCCACAGCGCCCTTAGCTGTTATAAAATGCACTGTAACCCACTGCTTCTTGGGGCTTATTGCTTTATTAAGAGTTAGGGGAAACTTGCTGTTGTTGGCCTTTTAAATACATCATATCTTTATTTGTAATAATAAACATTTGTTTGTATTTTTCAGGACGGCGTTCAGCGTATAACTGGTTAACGGGAAGTAGCGTGGACACTCTGGCTGATTATTCCCTCTCATCTGATTCTCTCTCATCACTCTTGGTGTTTGAGAAGAAGAGATCAGAGCGCCCTCAAGCTGCCTGGAGAGCCGTGGGTGCAGGGTTCGGTACAAAACGTCTGACCACCGCCGGTGATGAGACAGATAGTCGGAGTGCAGGTCAGTCACCAACACAGAATTGTTTATCAGTTATAATTGTCACACTCATAATTGATGGTCAGCATAAACACACACAACAAATTGTGGATTCTGTGGATTCTCATACAGCTGAGCGGGAGAGACGTGCAGACATTTTGAGGCTCAGGAGGAGATTCCTAAAGGACAGAGAGAAGGAGAGCGTCAAATTCGCCAAGAAAGAAATTCAGTCGCAAAGAACAGAAAGGGTAGATAAAACTTAGATAGACAAAATGTGCTAGAACATTTATTATGGTGATGTTTATGGACTTTATTTGTATTTTTTTGCAGGAGAGGAGAGCAGATTTGAAGCTCCGTCAGGATGCTCAGGTCACGCTGTACCGCAGTTACAGGGTTGGAGATCTTCCTGATATTCAGATTCAACACAGCAACCTCATCGCCCCACTGCAAGCCCTAGCACAGGTGCACAATGTGTTAAACATTAGCCTTTGTTTGCCATAGCTGAAAAGTAAATGTTATTAACTGTATGAATTTTTTTTGTATTGCAGAGGGATGCCACACTGGCGAAGCAGCTGTTCAGCTCACTGTTTGCAGGGGTGCTGGTTGAAATGAAGTCATCTAAGTCTAATAAAGAAGCCGCAAGCATTATGAAGGATCTGCTGCAGACGTTAAACACCTTCCTCAGCACAAGCACTGTCTACTTCCCCCCTTTCATTTCCTGCGTACAGGTGTGTGGACAAAAATGCTGTTTGCTCATTTTTGTGTTCAAGCTACATAAACAGGATTTTTGCACTTGTGGTTTTTGCACTAAAGCAAAGATATTTTATAAATCATTTAACAGGATATGAGTTATCATCATAAAGCCCTACTTGATGTTAAGCCGATCCATGTGAGCGCCAGCTGTCTTGCCAGTCTGCAGCAGCCAATGGGCATTCTGTTGCTCGAGGAGAGTTTGCTTCAAGGAATCGCAGCATCAGAGGAGCCGCCTTCTAAAAAAGCACGAGGCAAACGAGAACTGCCACCTGACACAGAGAGATGGATTCACCTCGCCAAGTAAATTCTAGGGATATTTATTTTAATCATTGACATTGCAGCTGTCGGTTATCTATATTTTTGAGTCATGCTAAGTTTGATGTCAGTTTTCTCATTATGAATTTGTTATTATATATATTTGCTGTGTTTATCACACCATAGTCTCCTACGCTCTATTGATTCCTGTTCTACTCTGTAGACTTTACAGGTCTTTGGGAGATTATGATGTGGTCAGGGGAATCTTTAGTGGCAAGATTGGAACAAAGTCATTAACTTTTACAGCTCTACAGGCTGAAGCAAAGAGTGATTATGCTGAAGCAGTAAAACTCTACAATGAGGTATTGTGCTTGTACCTCTCACAGACACACATGAAATCCTTACCCTCAACAACACTACACAAGCTTCATTCATTTCCACAGAAAGCCCGTCATTCACAAAGTACCTTAAATGTTTTAACCCCCGGCATATTTGCTTAGTAAATATTTTGGCTAATTTCATTTTGCTTAACAAATCAGATTTTGGAAGAACTCAACATTGAACCGAGGGCTTTTTAGCTGACCCTAAACCCTGATAAATGCAGCTGTACATCACATGTTGTTTTTTAAATCAGGCTCTGAACAAAGAGGACTGGGATGATGGTGAGCCCACGGACACTGAGAAAGATTTTTGGGAGATTGCTGCATTGGAAGCATACGATCACCTGACAGAGTGGAAATCTCTTCAGTACTGTACCACAGTCAACATAGATGACAGCTCGCCCATCAACCTAGACAAGATGTGGGCGGAGCCATTTTATGTGGTACCCTTTCAGTTTCATTTTTTTAATACTGAGCTATTTTTTCCTCACATTTCATTTATACTGCATGTGATATGTCATAATACATACGATGTCTGTGTTTCATGTAGGAAACATACCTGCAGTACATGATGCGCAGTATGTTGAAGCAGTTGCAGCTGGGACAGAGAGATCAGGCTCTGCTCAGCTTTGTCGATGCTGCTATGAAGAAGGAAGAGCGCAAGATTGTCATGGAGACCCATTACAGTCAGGAGCTGAGTTTACTGTACATCCTGCAAGAGGACTATGACAGAGCCAAATATTATGCCAATAACTGCATGCAAGTCTTCATGCAGGTCAGGTTCCATAAAATAAGGACACTAACAGAGAGCATGTTTCAGATATGTAAATTAAATGCATTTGTCTTTGAATTCTTCTCATGGTTTATTTATCAATCAATCATATAGAACTACTCGAGTATTGACCCACTGCTGAACCGTAGTCGTCTGGCTGTGCTGCAGTCTGTTCAAGCTCTGACAGAGATTCAAGACTTCCTGAATTATATCACAGGAGAGGGTGAGCATCTTATCATAAGCACTGGCTCTCAGGCCGACTTGATCATTTTCGGCCAAGCTGTGGGTTTCTTACAAATTATAAATTTGATTTGCATCACATTTTTTTTATGAATTTCACTATTTTCTCAGTCTCGGTAAATTCTCTGAAGTTCTTGATCAGACAGTGGACCAGTCGCTATCCAGATGCCAAACTGGACCCCATGAATGTCTGGGATGACATCATCACATCCCGGTGAGGTTCATGTACTAACATTTATTGAAAATTAGATTTTTTATGTATCAATGGACATTTACCATCAACCTGCCTGGGACTACAGATGAAAATTAGCCCGTATGGCTAAATCTGGCATATTTACATGTACTTAAGTGTTTATGTTAATTAATGTGCATTGTCCAAAATATATATGTTTAAAAAGCTTCTGAAAATGTTACCTTCGTTTGAAATTGCTGATACTGTAAAGATTATTTAGTGTTGCAGCAGTGCTATTTTAATATGCCAGAGGAGAACTGTCTCTCCCGGTTGAGTCTGGTCTCTCCCAAGTTTTTTTTTCTCCACTCTTATACATATATACATCTATAGTGGAGTTTTGGTTCCTTGCCACCGTGCCACTGGCTTACTCACTGGGAGACTGCTGATTTTGTGTAAATATACAGCGCCCTCCACAATTATTGGCATCTTTGGTATATATGAGCAAAGAAGTCTGTAAAAATAAATCTGCATTGTTTCTTGTTTTGATCTTTTATTTAAAAAATCTACAAAATTCCAACATTTCATTAAAGTAAATCTATATCTGCACATCTTCTGCTCTCATGCAAAAACAAACTCCACCATATTAATCTATGGCCAATCTGGGGTCTAAGGCCATATAAAATGAAAATAGTTTTTTTTGGCAGCAATAACACAAGATATGTTTGGTGCACACAGGTATAAAAAAGTGCCCCATGTTCATAGTTAAATATAACGTCAGATCTTTATTGTTGTGGACCTACTTTTATACCAGAGGTTCTGGACATCTTGTTTAGATACATGGCATCATGGATTATATCAAATACCAATCAAAACTTGACTTGCTCTGCTAGAAATATTATAATGGGTCGTGGTTAGATCTTCCATCAGCACATTGGTTCAAAACAAATGTCCAAATTAACAAAAAATGGGTCATTGAACACAAACTCAAGATCCTGCCATAGCTATCCCAATTTCCTGATCTGAACACTATAGAAAATGAGTGGGATGAACTGAAGAAGAGGGAGCACCAACATTTGAAGGATCTGGAGAGATACTTTATGGAGGAATAGACTCTGATGACTCAATGTATTCTCAAACCTCATCAGACTGAAAGGAAACGACTCAGATGTGTTTGTCATGCAAACAAGGTTGCAGAATGTATTAAATACAAGGGTGCCAATAATTGTGGCCAACATGTATGGGAGAAAAGATATTCCCCCCACTTCAAACAGTTTTACTTTAATCAAATGTTGGAATTTTGTAGATTTTTTTAAATAAAATATAAAAACTAGAAACAAAGCAGATTTATTTTTACAGCCGCCTTTGCTCATATTTATCAAGGGTGCCAATAATAGTGGAGGGCGCTGAAAACCGCATACATTTAACAACTTGCATGCGTGTTAACATACTTTAACATGCATACTCTATCTGCACATCTTGGTTTTATTGCAAACTGTTCTGGTTAATTGTAATTTTAGGTTATTAATACTGACAACGATATTACAATAACATATACCCAAGTTAATAGTATACTTCAAATGAATAAATGTCAGTTTCTGACAATCTAACATAGTATTTATTTTAGTTTAGTTTCATCAGTGTACAAAAACTTGCAATAATACCATATACTGTCTATATATTTTCTTATCTATTACCATTATTATTTTATTTTTAATATGATGCATGTAAAGCTGCTTTGCAACAATAAAATTGTAAAAAGCGCTATATAAATAAAATAAAATTGAATTCATAACTTTAAACTTTGTTTTTAGTTGTTTCTTCTTGGATAAGATTTTGGAGAAGCTAAGTTCCAGCCCTGAAAACAGCATGGAGGTGGATGGTGCAGAGCAGGCCGGTGGAGAGACCACTGGAACACTGGTGAAGAACTGCAAATTCAACATGAAACTTCAAATGGCAAACAGCGCATGGAAACAGGTGCTATCACATTTTTCATATATACACCACTTTTGGGGTTTGGGTTTTGAAATATTAAGTGGATTTGATGTGATTTGTTACATATTGCTACTGTTCTTCAGAAATCTTGTATATCCATATTTTGTGATTTAAAAAAATAATAAAACCTTTATGTTGCTCACTGCATTTTGCAAATATCTAACCAAGAAGAAGTGGACTGCTTGTCAACTTGGACAACACAGTAATTCAATTTCTAAAAGCACAGCGAATTTGGAAATGCACATTTTTGGAAGGACAGCAACGATATTAACTCTTTGATTTGATGATAGAATAACTTTCCAGTGGCCACAAAACTGCTGAAGGAACTTCACCGTGAGGCGAAGACAGATGATGCCTGGCTGCTTCGCTGGGTTCACAGCTTCAGCCGTTTCACTCACAGAAGGAGCACTGGCCTTGGATCGGCTGAACAGATTAATACACTGCTCAAGACCGTTCCACTCCTGAGTATGAATTACACCCTCATATCATACTGAAGGCACATGTTAACATTATTGTTTTAGTATGATCCTAAGTTTTTAAGAACCGGTTTGATCACTGTAGTATGACTATATGTGACCCTTTACATCATCCTTTAAAGTTGTTAATCAGATTCGCTGTAGCAGGCCTTTGCTAAGAAGAAACGGGTTTGTTTTAATGCTCCCTTTTGGCTTATCTCTGTATAATGACGTTGTGGATATAGACAACGTCTATGAAAACTGAAAGCTGAAATTCTAAGCTTTACATAGATACCAAACTTGAGTGGGTAAATCACAAAGAGCGGCAGTAGTGAGCGAAGTTTGTAGGTGTGTTTCCGGCCATTTTTGTTAGCGATTTTGCTGCAACCATTCACACAATTTTTATTTTTGATATATTTATGGTAGGAAATGTACAAAATATCTTCATGGAACATGATCTTTACTTAATATCCTAATGATTTTTGGCATAAAAGAAAAAACGATCATTTTGACCTATAAAATGTATTTTTGGCTATTACTACAAATGTTCTTGTGCTACTTAAGACTGGTTTTGTGATCCAGTGTCACATATATTACAGTGGACACAAAACAACAGAGTGAAAGCTCCTCAGCTCGAATGTTCTGTGACCAGAAGATCCTTCTCGGCACCACCTATGATCTGATAGCCAGTGCTGTGGAACGCAGTCCCGCTGCCCTGGAGACTCTTGGAGAAGAGAAGGCACAGCAAATTCTCAAACTTTCAATGGCTTCATCTATCCATCAGGTAATGTTTAAAGTTATTTTGGATGTATCAAAGCTACTGCTTTTCAGAATGACAGATTAACATATTGTGCTGTTTGGCCATGGTTGCATTGATTTAGGTATTCATTTTGAATGTCCTGGACAAAGCACTTTGTCTAACCCCAGCTTCCTTTTTCAAATACATAACCACAAGGAATTAAACTGCACTTTAATGCATCAAGGAATTGAATTTTATTTATGAAATATTTTACTAGCTTTTTGCATACCTTTACGTTTGACAGCATGTGCTGTTTTTGTACTTTTGTGAATCAGTTTGATGCCTCCTTGATGCATTTTCATACAGTTATGTATTTTATGTGTTTTTTGTGTCAGGTGGTGGAGGATCTTCAGATGCAGGCTGTAGATCTGTTGCGCAGTGCTGCCCGTAAGGCCGAAGAAGAGGAGCAGTCCTTCAGCCAACAGCATGTGGACACGCGTGGTATCGTGGAGGCCTACATGACATTGGTGAACTTCTGTGACAGAAGACTGAGAGAGAGTGAACGGAAAGAAGAGCGTAAGAGAGCACTTCATCTAGTTTCATAAATAGTATAATCGAAATGATGCAGACACATTCATTCTTTGTTTTGTTGTAGCGATCACGTCAAAGCTTCAGTCCTTACCTGCACATGTAGTGAAGATGATGCTGAAAGCCCTGAAGATCAACTCAGAGGAGGCCAGACTCAAGTTCCCTCGACTGCTGCAGCTAGTGGAGCTGTACCCTGCCGAAACCCTCGACCTGATGGTCAAAGAGGTGCGTGAATGAGGTTACAGTTGGCTTGCTGGAGATCATCTCCATAACTGATGTTCCATGGCCATGGCACTGTTTATTTGTGAGGGATTTTTCTGTTTTGTCCTGATAGGTGGTTAATGTGCCTTGCTGGCTGCTGATTGGCTGGATCAGTCAAATGATGGCTCTACTTGACAAGCCACAGGCAACAGCAGTTCAGCATGTTATAGAGGAGATTGCTGAATATTATCCACAAGCTCTCATCTACCCGTATATGATCAGCAGTGAGAACTACATTTTTGAGGAGTCTGCGAGCGGTCAGAGAAACCGGCAGTTTGTTGAGAAGTATGTAAAGACTGTTACTCTTTAAGTGGCTTTAGTTTGACAGCCACTAAGAGATGTGAATTGTGCATTTGTGTTCTAGGCTAAGGTCATCACTGGACAAAGGTGGGGTCATTCAAGATTTTGTAGAGGCCCTTCAGCAGCTTACTAACCCGGAAATGCTTTTCAAGGTATGGTCATTTTGTGTATGTACTGTGTCATTTTTTAAACCAAATCTTTTAAGTTTCAAGTTTTCTGCACTCTTGTACTGTTTAAACAAACAGGTTGTGACCTCTTGCTTTTATTTGTTCCCATGTTGTTCTATCAAATCTAGACTTAATTGCATCCACTGGTATTGGATGAATACCAATCCTTTTAATTTATCCATTATTCTTGTGACTCTGAGTTTAAGTCTGAGATCTTTGTGCTCTGTTTTGCTAGTCTTGATTCACAAATTATGGTTTGGCAGGATTGGTGGGACGAGGTGAAGAATCAACTGGAGAAACCAAACATGGACAAACAGAGAATTAAACAGCTCTATGAAGAAATGACTGGATTACTTGGTGATTCCAAGTCCCCGGGATTCGGCTCTTTCAGGAGAAAATTCATTCAGGTTCACAATTTTCAATGCGTGATAGACTAACTGTATAACGTAAAGGTATCCTTCATTTTAAGATTTAAAACGTGTTATCAGTGAAGCTGAATCCAGCCGCCTGTGCTTGTTTCTCTATTTCTTACGAAGACATATGCTGATGTGCACTTTAACATTTATGTGTCTGTCACAGAAATTCTTTAAGGAAGTAGAGAAGCTTCTTGGTCCTGGAGGATCCAAACTGTACGAGAAGCGCAAGGACAAGGACGTACCTACAGGAGGTGGACAAAATGGCTAACTTAATGCGAGGTTTCCAGAAAGAGCCAGGAAATTTGAAGGAGTACTCACCCTGGCTCAGCAGCTTCAAGGCAGACATGATCAATAATGAACTGGAGGTGCCAGGTTGGTGCACTTTTTTTTCATTATGTAACATTTTAAATGTCAACGTGCATTTGTCATTACCTCAAAATGTTTTGCATTTTGGAATGTGAAAATATTTTTGTTTACTCAATGTGTGATTTTAACTCTTTGCTACAGGTCAGTATGATGGCCGATCTAAGCCTTTGCCAGAATATCATGCAAAGATCACAGGTTTTGATGAAAGGGTACGAAGAATAATGTTGACACTATTATCAGATGTGATTATTTCAGTGTAATACAGTAATGTTTCAACCACAGGTTAAAGTTATGACTTCTATTCGACGGCCGAAACGCCTCATAATACGGGGAGATGACGAGCGGGACTATCCATTCCTAGTAAAGGGAGGAGAGGACCTGAGGCAGGACCAGCGTATCGAACAGCTCTTCGGTGTGATGAACATGATTCTCAGTCAAGACACTGCATGTTCTCAACGTAGCCTGGCGCTTCGCACCTATGAAGTCATTCCCATCACTAGCAGGTTTACCATTTTTAGTTCGTTTTTAGGTCTTTTAACTACACTGGTCTGATGAAATGTAAAGTACATATGTGTCCCTAAATGTCTTTTTTTTAACTACAGGATCGGCCTGATTGAGTGGATGGAGAACACCTGCACACTGAAGGATTTCCTTTCCAGCAGAAAAACTGAACAGGAGCTAAAGAAAGGGACACAGTGAGTACCCATTAATTTCTTACAATATCATTAGTACAACTGAAACAATTACTGTCAGAGAGTGATAGAAAACAGCATCCCAGTGCTCCCAATCTTATATAAAAAAACACCGGTTGTTAAATGAGACGGAAGAACAAGACCTAACAGTTATATCATTTGATTTAATGTGTTTTTAGACCCAATGAATGTTATGATAACTGGATCAGTAAAATGACTGGGAAGTCAGATGGCATTAAACGATATGCTGAACTGTACAAGTAAGTCATTGCTTCATTTTTGCTTGTCACACTCAAAGATCTGATATTCTAATCCTATTGTTTTTGTAAAAAATAAAAAAAGTATAATGTGGGAACATTTAATTCGCCACAGGAAGGCCAAACGTGGGGACACTGTTAACAACTTTAGGAGAATTGAGCAGATGGTGCCTGATGACCTGTTAAAGTATGTCTGCATTACTGTTTTTGATATTTTTATTTAGATGAATGTAAATGTAATAGTTTTATTAAGTGACTATTTAAAGTTATGAAAGTGAGATTCGTGTTTCTCTTAAAATCATTCTAAAATGACTATGTACTGTAAGAGATGTGCACTGCTTGTTTTCAGACGTGGCTTTGTGAGGATGAGTACTACACCCGAAGCCTTCCTGTCTCTAAGATCCCATTTCAGCAGCTCTCACGCTGTGCTCTGCATCAGTCATTGGATACTGGGCATTGGTGACCGCCATCTCTCCAACTTCATGATCAACACAGAGACGGGTGGCATGATCGGCATTGACTTCGGTCACGCTTTTGGATCAGCAACACAGGTGCACTTTTTGACTACTGTTATCATATAGTTTACTGTTTACTCATTTAATGAAAATAAAATAATGGTAAAGAGGATAATAAGGAATAATCAGTATTACATGTGTTGTGTAGTTTCTCCCAGTGCCTGAACTGATGCCATTCAGACTGACACAGCAGTTTTTGAACCTGATGCGACCCTTAGCTGAGTCTGGTCTCATCCAGAGCGTGATGGTCCACTCGCTGCGAGCATTCAGAGATGACCCAGACCTAATACTCAACACCATGGATGTGTTTGTCAAGGAGCCCTCACTGGACTGGAAGGTACAACAACTCAAAGCTGATTTAAGCCTCATTCTTAAGCATGCAAATAGAACAAATGCTTGCTTGAATGCAACCATTTTAATAATTCCCCTCATTGATGACCTTTCATTTTTCAAGAGTACATTTTCAGGGGACTTGAGACTTTACATTTATTTTACATCTATGCATTTGACAGATGTGTTTATAATGTTTAAATAAAAATAATCCAAAGTGACACTGCCTTGAAATCAAACACATGACCTTTGCTCTGCTAAAGTAATGCACTACCAAATGAACTACAGGAACACCATACTAAGACCTAACAGTCAAAGCAGCAAGTATATAACCTATACTGAGATTACACTGTTATTCCTCATGTTACAGAACTTTGAGCTCAAGCAGCTGAAGAAGGGAGGTACCTGGACAGAAAGTGTGAATACCAAAGAAGTCAACTGGTTCCCTCTACAGAAGGTCAATTTTGCTCGCCGTAAGCTAGAGGGAGTTAATCCCTCAGTTATAACAAGGTAACACCAACAACACATCTCTTATATGGCTTTACAGCAATCAATAAAACACTGTTTGAAAATAAAAATTATTTATTTCCCCTAAAGGATGAAAACACAGTAAAATCGTTTTGTATTTTAAAACAGAAGGCACATGTGTCTAATTGTGTTGATTTGTTAATGTTCTAGTGAGGAGCTTTGTCTGGGTTTTGAGAAGATTCCAGAATATAAGGGCATGGTAGCCGTCACTCGTGGAGAGGAACCACACAACATACGGGCCCGACTTAAGGAAAAAGATCTTAGTGTTGAAGAGCAGGTAGACTGCCTGATCGATCAGGCAACAGATCCCAATATACTGGGCAGGGTATGGACAGGCTGGGAACCATGGATTTGAGTCATAGTGATAATAGCGTATACACATGGTGTTTAGCTCTATGCTCAACCACTATCAAACTGTTAGATTAGACTGTAATAATATTCAATAACACTCAAGCATTTACGGCAAGACCTAAATATTTGCTAACAAAACATCTATGTTGTGTCGATTTGTTTTAATGTTGATGAAGGAAAACTGGTGTAATCTGGACATATTTTTCTAAAGGAATCATACAATAAAGCCTGCAAAATGATGTAGTGAAAGGCTGTAGCTTCATTCTTTTCAGAGCTTAGCATTCATTATTTATTTCAGATAATTCAATAAAGGTTAAGCAAAATGGAAATGTTTAAGAGCAACAGTTGTTTTAGTAAAGAAATGATCAAGTCAATCAACTTTATTGATTAACAACCAAGGAAACATAGGCCACAGTTGGATTGGGTCAAAATATATTCAGCTTTCAAAAGCTTTGGGTTCAAGCAAAAAATTGTGCAGGTACCGTAAGGTCACAAAGAGATTACATAGAGGTTAATACACAAAGCAATCCATATATATATTTATATACATGTATATATTAACAAATGGCTATTAAAATCATTACAAGGCTGTGCATAGCATTTAGATACAAAACAGTCTAATGCAATACTGAAGGCCAATATTTCAGGCTGACACTGCAGCACATTGCATGTTTTGCTCTTGCCTGGCTTGCTTGTTTAACGTTACATTTTGGGCCTCCAGCCATTAATAAACTGCATAAGTTTCTTTACTTGAAGTTTGCTTAGCTTAAAATCCTCAGACAAAATCTCCTCCGTTAGCTGCATGAGTAAATTTCCATCAATTTTTTCTCGCATAAACAACGAAACAACATCATCGGACAGACCAATGAACCGTAGTGACTTTGAAACCTCCTCAATGGAGAGACCTGATAGGTTGTTCGGTGGCTGCCATTGTGAGTCTATAGCAACAGAGCAGGAGTTTGAGAACACATCTGTAGTGCTTTGATGTGACTCTTCAGGCAAGCAGCTTTTAGACTCAGGTTCCACAGCATCAACATTAGCCGTGGTTGTAGTGATGGGCTCTGGATCTTTTTTTGTATCGTTAGATTTGGAGGTTCTTGGAGGCAAAATGGGGCAGGACTGGCTTTGCTTAGTGTTACATTCCTCTGCGGCTTTGTCTCTGTACATTTCCATAGAGTAGCTGGTGGATTTGGTGCAAGACTGGGTAGGCTGGGAAACCTTTTTGACCTTGGAGGCCGCGGCGCTCCCTTTAAAATTCTCCCGCCTATCGAAGTCAAAGAGGCCTGTGGGACAAGCCTTAGGAGTACCAGGTGTCCTCTTCCGTGGATAACTAGAGTAACTCCGACAGTGTACTGACGGAAAATCCTCACCTTTATACGAGTCTGCCCCACAGAAATCGTTTGGCCAGGAAAGGCGGGAAAATGAGGCATCGATGGAAAGACTGTGGCAAGGGAGAGGCTTGGAGCCCTCACTGGCGTCTGGTCTGATCCAGTTACATGGGTAGCATGCATGGTTCTGATCATCGGACTCGCTCCGAGGCTCACCCTCTCCACCTCTATTGAGATGGACAAGAGGATCATTCAGTTGTGATAAACACATAAATAAACTATTTGTTCAAAACTGTAACTCACATGTTGTGTAGGCCAGAAGAGTAATAGGATAGTGTTGGGCTTGGTGAACGAGTGTCTGTTTGTCGTGGCTTCGCAGGAGGGTACGGCACTGTGACGCTGCCTGAGCTTGTCTGTTTGGAACTCCGTGGTGGAATCGGTGGAGCATTCAACAACCGGCACTCCTCCTTCACCTACAGTGGGGGGAAAAAACCTGTGTGACTAACATGTACTGTAAAAATTATCACTTTATCTATACATAATTACACTGTGAGGGTGGTTAACAAACATCTAGCTCAAATGTCAGAACAGAGATTTCTTGAGACAGGATGTGCCAACCTATGAACTAGAAAGTCCAGTAAATTTAACCTTGGTTCCTGCTAGGAATATAACCCTGTCTGCTGTGATTGACCAACAGGGTAAATAAATAAGTCACTATTTAATCACAGCAAAAACCTTTTTTTAACTGGGAACATTCTGATTTATGTGCAGACAGAAAAAAAATCATGATTGTGTGAATGGCTTAAACATCTTTTTATTTAGAGAATTTAAACACACTAATCGATGAAAAAGGTAAACTCACAGCTTCAGACTTTGGAGGCACCGGAGGTGGAGGTAGATTGATATCTGCACTGAGGATGGTACTTGTGGAACCTGTTGTAGAGTATGGCAGTACAGTTGTGCAGCCAGAGACAGCAGAGTTTCCTTGGATGCCTTCGTTGTGTTCTAGCACAGGTCCAGGGTTCTTAATATGATCCAACCAAAGCTCCTCATATGGCACATCTGGTTTAAGTGAACCTGAGGAACTCTCTAGCAGCTCTGGGAACAGATAATCTGCATCGGGTGGTTCTGGTGCCACGCAGTCTCCACATAAACTAACGCAGCCCTGAAGGTTTACCTCGCTGTTGCTATGGAGATTGTTTCCATAGACACAGACAGACAGGCGGTGGAATGACTGCGTGAGCTCATCTCGGGCTGAGCTCAGAGAACTTGGCAGATGCACATGTGATGGACAGCCATTGCTTCCACCTCCACTGGAGTTACAGATCGCACTCCCACTTCCTGTTCCACAAGTGCTGCTTTTCTTCGGACTCTTGCCCTCCTCGATCCAGTCCACCCGTACGTCGCGGACGGCCCTGGAGTAGTCGTCAATATCAAACTGCTCCTGGCAATATGCAAACCAGCGGTGCACCACCGTCTCCAACCAGGCTTCTCCCTGAAGCAGCCCTTCAGGCACCAGTAAACGCGGCAGTGCTGTGGACACGTGCAAGGGGAAATGCACTGGCAGTATTTTGTTTGAACGTAAAGCACAACACACAACCACCGTCTTGGTCTGGATGTTGACAAGCTTGTATCTGTGGCCTTCGCGGATCAGATGTAGGTCATGTGGGTTACGCGGCGGGCTGCTAGGCACCGTGACGTTCACAGGTAACCTGGTCTTCTCCACAATTGTGCGAATGATGTGCTCCCCTTCTTGCATTTGCAGCTCCAGCGGCGAACAGGTACTGAAGCGACCTCTGCACTGGAAAGGCAGGCTGATGCTCTCATTGGTGCGGTGGTTCATGCAGATAAGGCATGGCATCTTGCCGCGGCCAAGCTTACTTATGGAGTTTAGCTTACCGATGCGCTTGAAAATGGTGTTGAAACGTGATTTTTCTTTCGATGTTTTGGCATAAAGGATCTCGGCCTGGCCCATTAGTGTCAGCTCATCCCCAGTGCTCAGCGTGATGTTGTACACTTCTGTGTCATCGTTGGACTCTCCTGATGCCATCTGGGGGAAAGAACAAGAGCCATGTTATATGATCATTTTAACAGATTCTGCTATAATTCACTTAAAAATCTCAATATCCAAGTGAATCAATGTAGTGTAGATTCTTTCTGAAAAAGGAATTATAATAGAAGAATCCTAAAACATTAGTGTAGGAGGCTTAAACCAGACCTTAACGTTGAAGGTTATTTCCTCCATGACATAAACTCGCTCAGGGAATGCCTTGGCCACCTCCTCCACGCCGTTGAAGTACTGCACAGGCTCCTTAATGTCCCTGTCCTGCTCCAGCAGCTTAAACTGACCTGAGACAAACCATGAAACAGTGCAATTAAATACAGATATGAGAATAACGTGCAATATGTTTATTATTCACAATGTAATTATACAGAGGTCTTTCTAGTTTGTGTATACTCGATTGTTTTTCAATTTTTTGTCATTGCTGAAAATGATGTACATTTAAAATAATATAATTACATTATTTCTATTGCATAGACAATTTACTATGTCAGCCAATTTAGAGTGAATAAAAACCAAATGAAATGACCAAGGTCATTTTTCTCTTCAGAGACTTGTTTCCCTTCAGAGGCCAAAACTCCCCTCCTGATAGGGATGTCAATATGAGGAGACCAATTAGCTAATGAACTGCTGACTTGGTT
This sequence comes from Oreonectes daqikongensis, assembly GCA_026939265.1. Lineage (NCBI taxonomy): Eukaryota > Metazoa > Chordata > Actinopteri > Cypriniformes > Nemacheilidae > Oreonectes > Oreonectes daqikongensis. The sequence goes on along the minus strand of JAOTQM010000343.1, from coordinate 2,028,368 downwards.
GATGGGAAATGCTGCACCACAAAAAGTATAAGCAGCATAATTATTTGCTCTTTTAAAAATCTATTAAAATAGTGAAAGACTAATTTATACTTCCTTTCCCCAGCTGTCAAAAAGACTTTGTATATAGCTTGTGTTACAGTGAATGGCCTCACCCTCATAATGGACAGGGATCTCGATTTTCGGTCCGATGACATAATGGCCCTCCTCTAGGCTATGGGCAGTAATTGTGGTCCACTGGCGACATGAATGAATCAAGAGGTAGTCATTTTCTCTCAGCCCTTCCACTGATTCCCCTGAGACGAAACACAAACCTTAAACATATAACACCAGTAGAGAACAGTTGATTTACGTTATATTCTGTGAAGCAGCATGATAGAACAGGCCAGGCTAAATGAGCTTTACAAATAAGTGAAATACAGCAAAATAGCAAACTGTACTTTATGGTATGTATGTGAAATAATACGTTTTTGTTTAAAAAAAAGAGCCTGTTTATGATATAAAATACAATTTAATGTGTGTAGGCAGAGCATTTGTATGACACAGATTGTTATAATATGACAGGTGAGATAACAAGGTCAAGGGTAAGGTGTGTGTGTGTGTGTATAAGCTTGTTGTAGTGAATGAGCTCTAATAAGGATTCAGAGTTACAGTTACGGTCTCTAATGATAGTGCCCCAGTTCCCATAATGATAATGATCCACTTCCCCTGATATTACCCCTCCTCCATCTGTACACACAAGCTTGTATTTCTAGTACCATTTTAACATATATCAACGTTTAACAAACAACCACTTTGTTACTTTCCTATATTCCTTTTTGTTTGTTTATTTGTTTAAACCCCTTTCTTTACCATACCGTGATTTAGTCTATTTGTGAGGGCTGCTTTGTAAAGTTTTAATAAAGAGATGCAAATTAGGACCACAGAGTATGCTGCAAATGTAACGTTAGTTGTTTAGTGGCGAAAACAAATATGTTTTACTGACTAATTGGCAACAACTATTGTTATGAGGCCAGTGTTTTTTGTAGACAAATCGTACGGTAACGTTAGTCCGTTTTAACTCTGGCTGGCCTCTGGCTAATTTGCGTTAGCTCGCTAACATTTCTGCCTATTTTATTAGCCTTTTATTTGGCTGTTCAATCGGTAACCGAGTTGGAATAGTTACAAAATACACCACATTTGAGGTGTATAGTTTAAGTAAATATATGATAGATATATACGCAATAGTCTTCTGCTGCTTGTGTATAATGAGTGAAGGAAGCGTAATGTTAGCCTAGCGCGCTAGGCTGCTAATTATTGGAATTCCATAGGAGCGCGAGCGCAACCGCCCACGCGCAGCAGCTGCTGCTGCTGCACGCAACACAAATACAACTGCACCTGATTTAATACAAACACTGCGTTTTAAACAACACAACTCAAGGCAAATCTTACCGCTGTCCAACCTTACAATCTGTGGTAGTCTGTAGGAACTAACAAGTCTATCCAAAGGCAGTGTCGTCGTGCTCCATGTTACATCTTTCAAACTGTTGTACAGCATCGATCCAAGGTCCATGTTAGCTTGCTAACATCGGCGCGTTATCCAACCGCCACATGCATTTGCTGCGAAGAACGGTTCTTTCATGGAGAAAGCTTCGTTAAATGTCCTTTTGTTTACTTGAAGTCAACAGTGGAGTGTAGTGAAAGCATGTCAGCCAACTATCTATTTACACTGACAGGAAATGCCATGTATCCCAGCCGTAGTGATCTTGGAGGTGGAGTGGCTATTTCCTCTTCCCTGCCGCTCCAGCGGTTGCTCCGGCAACCGGCGCCATATTGGCTGAGTTTTTACATTCCAAACCTGCAAATTGTCATTCATTCTGCCGTACTGCTTTATTGCCAGATGGTTTACATTAAATTAATAGAAATAGACATATAGTGCCGGTGCTCTAATGCAAGGAGAAATTAACGCACTAGACCATGGCAAAATGTGTATATTTGTAATAATATTAATTTTATTTTACCGATAAAATTGCGCTGAATACTGTGAAATAAAGATTATTTTTGCGATTGTGAAGTATTAACCGAAGCGAATTAATCAAATAATTAATCCTACATGCATTGTACTGCAGAGCATTTTACACTTGAATTCAAAGTGAATAAAATAATGGCAATAATAAGAAAATAACAAATCTGAATCTTGTCATGGCATTCGATTTTAATGCTGTTGTGTCTAATATGAATATACCCAAGCAAGCTATTCACAGATATTGCCAGATAATCACTTTACCTCTACCACACTTTTAACAGACTTAGATCATTTGTGATTTAGGCTGTCATACTTTCTTGCATTGTCTTGAGCCTTCACTTTGCCATTTTAAACTATATTGTTAGTAGCCTGGATAGGCCACAGTCATTATGCTTCATCATATCGCCCTCTACTGGATGTAAAATGCTCTGCAGTAGGCTACATTTTGTCATTTTAGAATGTTAAATTCTACTTATGATGTCGATAGTTTTCTCGGTTTTAGACAAAGGTTGCATTTGACAATAACATTCTTCTTGTCCTTATCTCTGACAGAATCAAAGTAATGCGCATCCATCTTGCGAATGTACTGTCTTATGCCATTTTCATCCATTTGCCGCTTTTCTACTGACCAGTGCACGCTAGGGCTTACGGCGAACCAGGCGGGGCTAATAGCCTCGGACCTCGTGCTCAGAGGCTGAAATCATGCCGCGTTACAAAATACAAAGTTCCGCCAGCGAGAGGGAGATAAATGACACCACACGCGTCTATTCACTGACCACGAACAGGAGATAGAACTTACATGCGGGATTTATTATTTGTTAATGTCTCGCAGGCGAAAAGTTTGTTGTAACGCACGCGTTACTGAACATGTACGGAGTAAAATGTTACTGAAAATTGATTAGTAATGCCTTACACTACTGCGTTACAGCAAAAAGTAATATGTTACTGTAATACATTCTTTTTGTAACGCATTACTCCCAACACTCGTGGATGATAAGGGAAATGGGAAAACCAAATTTGCAAACCAGTGTTGCAAATAATGTTGCTGTGCAAGTTTCCCTGTGGGCAACGCAATGCACGTGAATTTGTTTACTAAGCTGATGCAACCGGCGAATGCTGGAAACTCAAAATTTCAACCCTGGAGAGCTATTATAGGTTATTACAAGACTTTTGTGACTTTTGTAAAAAAAATAGTTTTTATGTTGCAAATGAAGATCAATGAAGTTACCATATATGGTTACTTGCCGGTCTATGGTCTCTTTTCCCCAAAAAGTATATATATTTAAAATATAACATACATATATATTAAATATTAATAAATGCATAAAACATAGCCTATATAAACTTCATAGAATATATATTTAGCAACATTTTACTTTAATGTAAGAAATTTTTTTCCTTCATCCAGAAACATTTTTTATTTTATTTATGATAATTTAGGAACACAAACACACACTCAAAACAGTAAGAGTGAAGTGCAGATCTACTGAAAACATAGAATACTGACATATAAATTGTATTATATAATAATAAATGAAAAATAGCACTAAGTACAGGTGGTGTCACAAATTTTAGCAGTAATAAAGCTCACAGTAAAAATAACAAATATATGCCATTTAGGTATAATAAAAACTGTTATAAGTTTAAATTTCCCACTAGATCACTGTATAACATTATACAAACATAAAATGCACTATTAAACACTATTGTCCTACGTTATAATGCATTATTAGTATAAAAAAAAACTAAGTATGGTTTACTAGATGCATCGGGCGTATGTCTAAATATGGACACTTAGTCATTTACCTGAAACGGACGTATGATCAAATATAATCACACCATTTTCAGCAACGATGTTCACTAATTTCTAGAAATCCTACGCAAACAGCAACTCTCTCAACATTAAACACAACTATTTAACTATATAATGTGTGAGTTTCATTAACTTATCATTGTTCGCTTCGATGCCATTTACGTATTTGTAGGGAGTATGTATCTTGGGTTAGGGTTACATGTATCATGTATCTGTCATGAGGAATTTTGTAGTATAATACCACACAATTGTTTTGTGTGTAAATTCTTGTGACACTAGACAACATAAAGTGCTATGGTAATCCTGTCATGATGAATTTTGTTTGACGTGTCATATAATACCACAACATTTTGTGTAAATGTATAACAGTAAATGTGTAAATAATACACACGTGTCATTACCGCACTACACCGAAAAAGTGAACTTACTCAACTGCCAAGTACAAATATAGAAACAAAAAGTACTGAGCACTTCCTGTCTGTCAGCATGGGGGCTGGTTTTGTTCTTTAAAGTTTCAGATGATCACTGATGTGCTCATAACAGAGAAGAACACATTGCTAACAGTCACCTGAGGAAGCATGTCGTTCGTTAACACACTGCGTCAGTGGGACGAAGCCGTGGCTTATGTGGAGCAAAGAGACATGGACTCTGCTCTCAGGATATTTCTCAACATTGAAGAGAAAAGCTCAAAAATCGCCTACAACATTGGCTGTCTCTATTTGAACAACAATGAGTTAGATGAGGCTGAAAAGGTGACTATATGGATGATTTATGAACTTAAGTACTGTTACCTGCCAGGTCTGCTGTTTCATTAGACTACTTAAAAATATTTAAAATTGTACCTGTAGATTATAGTTGTCTTTCGTAAAGGAAATTAGTTTTGGTATTTAGAAAAGGATGTCATTGCAAAGAGGAAGTAGAAGTAGTTTCACACTTTGTGGAATTTTCTTCTGTTACACATCTGAAGGCATTTGATGGAAGTATTGGCAAAGATGGGCACCTGGCTGTGGCTTTCTTTCAGAGGGGAATTGCTTTCTACAATAAGGAGAAGTAAGGCATTACCATCTTTTCTTAAGTCATTAGACAATAGTTTATTTACTCATTCAAGTTCAACGTTATTGCCTTATGTTGTAATTTTGCAAAACAAAACTCTCTGTCTAATGCCCTTTTGAATATCATTCTTTGAGGTGATAAATGAAATTAATATGTGCATAATTGTATTTCCAGATTTGAGGAGTCACTCCTAGATTTTCAACAGGCTTTTAAAGAGTTAAGAGGAAATCAACTAATAGATTATAAACCATTGGGGTTGAGATATAAACTATATGCCTGTGAGGTATGATGACCAGGTTTCATGTGCTAACTTTAATAAGAGTATCATTTCTTTTTATTAAGATTTATAAATAATGCATGTCTACTTACAGTATTTCCCAACATTCGTCTTGAGTAAAAGCTGACAAATCTATTTTTTATGATATTGGTACAGTTTCCTGCTGCAGTCCTTACATCATGTACCATCCTGCATTTAGGTTCTTCATAACATGGGACTGGTACACGCCCAGATGGGAAAATGGGAGAAAGCTCAAGAGAACCTTCTCACTGCACTGAGCCTCAGAGCAGATGCCAAGTTCAGCCATATTGACAATGCCCTGGAAGCCATACTGGTCTGCATACTTTATCTGTTGTTGAATATGTTGTTCACATAAGTATCAGTTTTAGATGAATTCATTAAAAAAGCTTCTTCAAATAGTTATTGTAATCTGAGGAAATAAACGTAAACTAGTTTTATTTGGAAAAACAATCATGGAGCTTTCTAGTTAAATATGACTTAAACAGGATGTCAAAAACTCTTTTCTTCAACTACATTTGATTTCATAACTACTTGCTCTAGTTAGATTTTCTGAGAAGTTGTGTAAGTTACAGGAAGATTTTGTGACTCAAAAAAGTCACCCTTCTAGTAATGTTCTTTTAACAATTCAAATGACAAATCTAGCTTGCTTCTGTCTGGATGCAATGTTTTTAAACTGCCACCACAAAACAATAATCTTTAAATATTGTCATTTTCTCTTTACAGAAACAGAAGATTTTCCCCCTGGTAGAGATTCAAGCAGTGCTGCTGTTTAAACCCAATAAGCGCTATGTGGCAGAACTGGAGAAAAGAGACTATCTTGGAAAAGCCAAGGTAACCGCTATTACCACATTAAAAACAATGTTCAATGAATAATAAATCTAATGTCTAGGTACTGAAGAGATGTGCATTTTCTGCTTGGGTACTAAATTAGATAAATACTGGTGGATTTTCTCACAGGTTGTGGCTTCTGTTGTACCTGCTGACCAGTTTTCAGGTTTTGCCCCACTGCAGCCTCAAGTGAGTAAAGTTACCAGTATGAAGACAGAAAAAAGAGAAATCGAAAGTGCTAAAAGTGTGATTTTAAAGGAGAAATATTGCCAAGCTAAACCCAATATTATTATTATTATTATTACCAATATTAAAACCAATATTCCTGTTTGTATTTGATGTAATGCAATGTGTTTATACGTTTTGAGGAAGAAAAAACACATTATTTTCCACATACCGTACATTATTGTATCTCCTCTGTGCCCCGCCTTCTGAAACGACTCGATCCAAGTAGTGGTCACTGCATCCCGGAGATCCCTACGCCACAAACTGCAAGTGGGTGGAGCTTAGGCCGCAAGTAGGCTGGATTTTTTTTAACAATGATTGAGGATGGCAGGAGTTAGAGACAGTAATGAAAACATGGTTTAAAATTACATTTTCATCGTAGTTCAAAGTTTTGTTTCATCGCAGTTTGTCAAAATGCATCAAATGAATATTCAATAAAACCAAAACGAAAAATAAATGAACCAAGCATGTTTTAGTCCTCCGGAAGTTCAATCCAACGTGAAGTTACGGCCAGCATGGCATAATAAATGTTTCAACAAATAAACACTTAGGAAGCACAAATGTCTTTACATTGATATAAAAAGAAAATAATAATCATGCCTATTCTTGTATTTTAATTTCAGAAACCACAATTTCTCTAAACCACCGCAAGCACTGCAGTTTCTATTTATGTTATATTAAAACGAACATTCTCTGTTGTTCTGATATTTTGTTACAACACATTGTGCTGCCCTTTCATGTGACTTAGATTTAGGGTTTGGGGAGGGGAGAGTCTTGTATTTTTATACAAAATACAAAAACACAATATTCCGCCACCAACTGTGGATCATGAATCAATACTACAACACACTACATTAAATAAACCAATTAAAATCTTCTGGAGGTTTGTACAGCCCACTTGCGGCTAAAGTTCCGCCCACTTGCTGCTGACCCACCCATCTGCAGCTCGCTCCGACCTCTGCTGATACTCATCTCACTCGTTCTGGCATGACTCTCTTGTGCGTTTAAGTGCCGTGTGCTCTGATTGGACAGTTGAGCTGTGCGTTGTGATTGGCTAAATACCTCCAGTGTGAGGCACAATGGTCATCAGTTTGCCTCGCCACCCACATTTAAGTACATAAGTGGATAAAGAGTAAAATCGGCATCGGTTTTGCCTTCAAACCTAGTTAGGAGAATAAAACCAACAGAACCACCAGAAGGACGCTTTACAGAAGTATGTTTTTATTCTGTCTTATGCATTTGTACGGCTGCAGCATCACAGCTGTGATAACTAAAGATACGCCGCCGCCTTTGCGTGTACATTTGGGCGACATCATGCACCGAACTGAGGCGGACTGACGTGGCACTGTAGGGGCGTGTCTACACGAGCCATTTTATGAATATATATTTTGTTGTGATACTTTGATTTTGGAAATTTTACGTGTCTAATGCATGCATGGGCAACTTGTAACACACCAAAAACACAGGAAAACACGACATTGCAAACAATTTCTCCTTTAAAAACAAGCGCTTTTTTCTTATTATTGTATATCACCTAGGTGGATGATGTTCCATCAACACCAAAAGTGCCAGAAGTACTAAAGTAAGTCTGGCTAAACATGTTTTTTTTTTATTATTGTGGAGTTTTTTTAATTGTTTTATTGATGTTCTAATCATCGTCCGAGGCCAACTTATGTAACTTCATGTATTTGTAGTATTGTTAAGTATGTGATATGTGCCAGTCACTTTCATAAATGTAAAGTACACTGTAATCGACAGGGCACTTGAAGGTGAGCCACACACTGTGCTCTACAAGTTTGTTCCAGAGACCAAAGAAGAGTTGGCCGTGTTACCTGGCAACATCGTTTTTGTTCTTCACAAAGGAGCTGACAACTGGGCATCTGTCATTTTCAATGAAAAGGTGTTTTTTGTGTAAAGGAATATACAATCACTAGGCCATGTCTCATTACAACATTTTATTGGTTTCCTTTACATTTTCTAAAACGATGTGTTTCTGTTACTAATTCAATTTTTATTTCTGGTTATTTCTAGCGAGGTCTTGTACCTTATAATTTTCTAGAACCCTTGGATATTGTTTCTATGACATCTCAACCAATGCAGGTAATTGTCATATGAATTTTGGCCAAAACAGCTGTTATTTGTCATCAATTTTAGTTGACCTAATTTCTATTCCAACATAAATGTTGTCTACTATCAAATGTCACAAATCATCTTTTAGATTCAACCCTTAAATGAAAATAATGATATACCAGCTCCACCCAGAAGAGCACCACCCAGTAGACCAGTGGAAGGTTTGAAGGCTGCGAAGGCAGAGGTTCAATATTCACATTCTCGTTTCAGCATTCTATGAACTAATAATCTAACTAAAGTTATAATAAAGTGTTACGCAACACCTCAAGTGCCCAATATATTAGAAACATCCCTTTATTGCCATTTTGCTTCTTGCATCATAAACTGATTGTTTCTCATCATCTACTTTAACCTTGCAGGCTAAAAACACTGAGGAATTCTCAGACTGCATTGTGAAAGTGCACTTTCAGTTTACCATTGCCATCAGTATTGCACCTGGACAAGCATATGAAGTCATTCTTCAGAAGATAAGCTCTAAACTTAAGCTGCCTGCATCAACATTAACTCTACAGTAATAAAACCAGTTATATAACATTACTGAGACAACATTTTAGAAGAAACAAGGTACTTTATTAATAGTGCCTTTTAAGAAGTGCGTGGTAAATTTGTTGAATGTACTTTTCAGATATGCAGAGGAAGACTCAAATAAGAGAGTGATTATTGAGAACTCAGTAATGGAGGCTGTATGGAATAGTGTTAAGGATGGTCGTCTTACCCTTTGGTGTTCTGTTACTGAGGTATAGTACAACACTTTGACCCAGCTACAGTCACACAGGATGACAACGTAACATATATGACAACGACAGTTAAATTAAAAAAAAAAGTAAAGTGTCCAGTTTTGACCCAAATCTAAAACACCTGTTTCTGCCCATTTTAAAGGGTGAGAGCAAATCTAATGAGGAAGTGGTGGCTATTTATTCTTATAAAACGTCCACTCCAGAAGATCTGGATTTTGAACAGGGAGATGTCATCACAGTTCTTTCAAAAGGTATGAAAAAAAAATCAGATACCCAATTCCAATGGGAAAAAAAACATTGTCATTCTTGAAACTATTTTCTAACTTTCACTTTTCAGTCAATGATGAGTGGCTCGAGGGTCAGTGCAATGGAAAAATTGGCATATTCCCATCATCCTTTGTTAAAGCCCTTAATGTGGATCAGCAGTGTTAGCGAATCAACATTCAAGAGCTACAAACAGCTGCAACTTGCAAGGTGTAGAGTTAAACACGTGTCGCGTTTACATTTAAGATGTTAATTTAGGATAAACTAAAATATCTTTCAGGAGTAACCAGTTCACCAGAGCTTGCTTCATCGCCAACAACTACTGTATGCCCATGTTACTCTGCACTTCTTATCAATGTTGATATCAAAAGTTGAATAATGAAATCTGTTTTTCTTTTTGAATATTACGCCTTAGTGTAAGTTACACCTTCTCTTTCATAACCAAGTTATGAAAGAGAACATTGTGACTTCCATAAAATCAAGTTAAAAAGCATCCTTTACATTGCCCTATAGTAGTTTAATTCGTTTTTTTACAGATTGTGATAATATTGTAAGCACATTCATTATTCATTGAAATGTATATTCATTATTCTTGATATTTGACCTGAAGCATAAGACACTAAGCCTCAAATTCCTAAGGGAATTAACACATGTATCCCAATTAATTTCTTTTGGCAACTGTTAAATAATAAATCTCAGTTTAGGGATGCGTGAGTGATTCTGATGATTTGGTTTATCAATCCAATATTAAATGAGTGTTATGATTGTTGATGAGGTACTGTTGAAGAGTCTCTATTGCCCACTCCTTCCTCCTCATAAGCAATTGCAATACCTCTCCGTCCTTCCACAGCCTTTACCACTGGCGTCTGTCCCAGCTTGGGCTCCAGTCCCTGCCAGCTACGGCCAGCCAAAAATGATGCTGCAAAACCAGTAAAAAAAAATCACATTGCATAAAATAAAAGTACACATTTGACAAGCAGAATCAGTAGAGAAACTACATACAGACACAAATTCAGGCTCAGTACCTGCAGTGTTTGTATTAGCCACAGTGAGAGTTTGATTCCTGGGGACAAGTGAGGAGGATTGTAAAGTGCCATTTATTATCTCTGATGAAGTGGTAAAACTAGTATTCCGTAGAGCTCCTGTTATAAGTGAGACATCTGTGGTTTCCTCTTCGTTGTTAGACTGGTTTGGATCCGGTAAACCCACATGACTGCTTCCACCTATAAAATATATTTGTAGTTAGATTACCATTATAATGATATACATGGCTAAATGTATGCACTCTATTTATATGAAATAAAGATTTTGTTCGGTCTAACATTAATAAACAAAGTATTCAATAAATGACATGCATACCAGGCAGTAAATCTCTAAAATCCGTGACATACTCTCCAGTCCATTCTCTGTGCTTATTACAAGCCAATTCCATCTCAAAGGGGGTCACCACAGGTCTATAAAATTCACTTGAATCAAGCAGCGAGTTCTCCGGACATGCGACTAGCACATAAACATCAATTTCCAAAAAGTTAGCTAGCTTGGGGACATTGATCTTTCCAATAGCAAACATGTAGCTCTTTTTGCCTGCTTTGTGAATAATGTCCTTCAGTTGCTCAATGACAGTCAGGTAGTTGGTGACACCCAGTGTGCCTACCAAAATTCCCACCACACTGGCATCTTTGGCCCGTTCGACGGCATAATAGCGCTTCATTAGTGCCTTATTGATATTAATCGATTCGACTCGGCCTGTGCACGTTACTGGATCGAATGAGCTGAAGGTACATCGGTTCCAAGTCATCATAAAGTTTGTAAGAGTCAGGTCTTCCTGGCCAATGTAGAACATACTATAATCATCAATGCTCCGTCCCTCCTGTACACTAAACTGTCTACCAAATTTAAATACAACTCTTTCATCCTGTGAATCGAAGTGATCAATGGCCTCAAGGCTGTTGTGTAACAGTTTAGCACCATGGGAATGATCTGCTTTTAGAAGAGAGACCACAACATTGGGGTATATATCACACAAAAGCTCCCTGAGATCACCTGAGGAAAAAGGAAATAAAATATGTGTAGGCATAAAGCATGTATAACAGCAATAAACAGACATTTTAAATAAGCATGAATGGGACTGTAACAGTTACCTATAGCATGTGAATAAGTGACATCATAAAGGATGATGACATGACTTTGGCGATCAGAGTAAAGCTCTTTAAAGTCTGCAGCACACTGCTGGACATCAATAGGTCTCTTTCCGAACACATACAGTAGGGGTAGTCTTCTGCATGGGCTGATGCACGATGGCCCATAATGCACTATACAGTCCGCTCGTACATGCTCTGCTGCTACTTCATCCACACAACAGCTGAAAAGCAAAAAAAATAATAAAGCCAACTCAAATCACAGATAAAACAAATACATAATAAAACAAAAAGTAAAGAAAAAGGGTTTTTACCTGCCATAGGATGTGTCTCCTAAAATGAATGTCTTTGCTTTGGTTTCTTTCTCTATTTCAGCAGAGATTTGGACGGCATCAGACAGAAGATCATCTGGAAACTGTAGGGCTACCTGTGATTGAGACAGGAGATATTGAGGTCCTAAGATCTATCTGTGTTTCAGTAAACTTGTGAAAATTACTTCGATATATGTTGTCTTGCCTTTTTGAAATGATTACTGGTGACAAAATGAACAGTTTCAGTTATCTGATACCGCTCCAGCAAACTTCCAGTTTGGCTGTCTGTTGTGGTGGTGGTGGACACATTCACAGTGCGATGAATAACTGCCTCACTATTGCTACTGAAAGCATCAGTCATGTTCTCTCAGGAGATAGTGATGTACTCTGGATCTAAAAGAAATGAGAAGACTATTACATTACAGTATTACATTCTTTTGTATCACCAACTACACGTGTTTAAAGGTCCACAACATAAGCAGGGTTTAACAATGTGAATATTCACATATGTTGCCTAATAAACACTATTATAAAGCAAACGCAATGAACGTTCTTGCACATAAAAGTTATTCATATGATCAATGTATGGACAATTACTCTACATAATCGCTACAGAGGCCATGTGGCACTTACCACAGAAAACTCGAAATCCTGCAATAAATACACTACTCGAAACGGCTATAATAGTGTATGGTACACCAGGATTTTTTGTTGATGAATCAAAACAATGTAATGTAGCATAACATAGACTGCCTGTCAGCTCCCACGTGAAAATCCAGACTCGTTCTTCTTTGTCATGCACGTGTCTAATGCGTGAATACTCTGTACTGCCCTCTAGTGTACCAGAGACAAGATTCACTTGATTTATTTGAAAGACACGATCATACATCAGTCATAGCTAGTTTATTGTTTAAATTTATTACATCCGCATAATATTACTTAACAAATACATACATATTATTGTACAAGGAATTCTTCTTCGTGCGTATAAATTCTCAGTAAAAAAGGGATGGCATTTAATACATTTTAAGACATTATACATTTGGCAGATTTATAAAAAATGAACACAACTATTACTTGAACTATGAAAGAACACATAAATTACAAGCAAAGTTTGTTACAGGCAAAAAAAACTGTCAAAGGCACATACCAATTTTAATTCTCAAATCTTGGAAATAGAATATAATATTATATTTATATATTGTATATTCTGTAATAAATGTGAACCTTAAGACCCAAATGCAGCATGTCTCACTATTGACCTAGGTAAATAGAAATGTTAAGTTTCCTACTAAACAAACTTAAGAAAGCAGTAAAAGGAAATTTGCTCCCATTTAATGTCTGTGAATAGCACAGCTTTCTAAAATCTGAAGCTGAGAAGAAACCTTAAAGTCTCTCAAAAAGTAAATGTCCCCTGACATTTACATCCATATGCGATAGAATCCAAGTACCACTGTGAGACATGTGAATATTGAACCTAGGAAAAGAACACAAATTAATCATCAATTAAAATATAGCATTTGTAATTGAAATTCTCTATTCTGTTTGTGAAACAATGTTCATTTTGAACACTTTCAATCAGCAAAAGAATAAATGTGATATTGACATTTGTACCTGCAAGATATTTGATAGAATCCAGTTTATGTGCCTCCAGCATAGTCTTCAGGCCAGCCACCTCTGTATCGATTTTCATGTTCGTCTGTGTAACATGCCGATCTTGCTCAGAATGCTAAGAAAGAAACCTCAGTTAAAAAGTATAATACAAGAAAGATGATGTTATCCTGAACACTGAAAGATTTTTCCTTACCATTTCCATCAATTCATTCTTAGTCTCAAGAAGCTTCCGTTCATATTCTGCGCTCTGGACCAAAAACAACACATCTCAGTTAAACAATTTTTAACCGTCAACCTTTAAACCGTCTTTGATTTTGCTTTACCTACCATCTCCTTCACCCGACTTTTTTCAATACTCAGATCCAAAATGGTGTCTGCACGCTTTTTGTTCATCACGTCCTGCAGCACGAAAAACGTAACTTCTTTCAGTGGTTGCATGCAACACTGTTACGTAGAGTCATTGGACAAGGTTCCAACTTTACATTCAGAGTATTATTTTAAATTTCAAGCATATACTCACGACAAGCTGTGTCTTTAATTGTAAAAGCTCAGCCTTGATTTTCTGCAAGAAATTAAAAAAACATAAATGACTACACATCTTAATTGCTTGAGATACACATGCTAAAAATGAAATATTAACTCACCTCATTCTCTGCCAGTAATGCTGTGAATTCACTCTTCTCCAGAATGATCATGTCCTTTTTCACAGCAGCAATATGAGACATGACCTTCTGTAACATAATCTCCTGTAAAAGAAAAGTAATACAGTTTTAGTGTAAGGAAAATAAAGTATTCAATGATGCTATACGTAGTCAACTTATGTTTTTATTTATAAATAAGTTCTCTCTTAGCTCTCTGGTTCAAGTGAGAGTCATGGTTTATTCAAAAAACCATAACAGCATGAAATGATGATGAAAATCCTACTTGCTGTGTCTTGGTAGCCATGTCACTGTACATTACATCCATGTTGGAATGTGTGATATTCACCATCATCCTGACAATGACTTCTGCCTGCTGGGTCATAAAACCTGAAAGAAAGAAACATAGCAGTTTGGTGAAGTTTTTAAATTACCATACACAATAAATAATAAACTCATTTCACAAACTGAATAAAGAAAAACTACAAAATTAGAAACATAAAGAAATCTGACCACTGTCCTCCAGTAGTTGAACCACTGCGTGAGTGTCAAAGTATAATTTCCTGTTGCCAGATTTGGCAATGTCTGATTTTGTCTGGTCATACTGCAGAGTTTTAACTGAGGTGCTCAACTCTGAAAAAAGTCATTAGAGACAAGAAGTTAGTAGAATGCAAATAAAAAACTGACCACTAATGAAACACAAGTGAAGACAAATTCAAGTGCATTTTCTTGAGGGCACGTACTATTTAACCTATACAACAAAATCCACCTTTAACTAAAAAGTTTGTTTGATAATTACTCATTTGACAGACGGTTCAAAGCAACATACAACGCATTTAAGCAATACAAATCATCGGAATGATATCCCTGGCATTCGAACCTATGGCCAGATACAGACAAATATCCCACCCAGTGAATAACACGTGACGTGTGTACAAATCTAAATAAGTGTGCGTTTGTTCTAATAGCACAAACATACTTGCCTTTAACCAACATTAGTGAATTTCTCAAAAGCAGACCGGGCTTTGTGTCAGAACTTAAATAACGATTAGTCCTGTTAAGTGCACTTCTATACGTGAAAATAAGACGAAATCTCCACTTGCTGTATAGCGATCTCATTCTGCAGACCCTAAAGATAATACACAAAACTGATCAAAAACTCCTCTGCAAGTCTTCGTGTAAGACACCATCCGTGAATGACTTTAAAATGTTGCAGCATCGCGGCAGTAACGTTACGTGAACCGGGTTGACCGCATGATCTTGCTTTTCTCCTATTCGTCCTCTAAAGTCAATACATTGACTTTTTAACTATTCTAAAATATGTCGGTAGAATTTCATATAACTGGACCAGCAAGAACCTGCTATCATAACTTTAATAATAACTAAGCAGTTTTCCAACTTTTCTCTGAATTTGACAGATCCAACCACCTCTGTCAAGCTTCCTGTAACAATGAGCGTAAACAATGACGTAAAGACGTACACATCAAAAAGCTGGATCACGTTTAGATGCGTTCGACTTCCTGCTGCACTACGCTGCGCAGGCCGGTCAGCATATGACATCAAAGTACCGCGAGAGTTACTCGCTAGTTTCTCATTGCTCTCGCGGTACTTTGTGTCAGATATAATAAATACCTCGACGCCGCTTTGCTCCGCTGCTGCGAGTTTTATTTGAATCATCGAACAAAACACCCAAGGTAATATAATTTAATTAACATAATATCTAAAACAAATAACTAAAGTTTTCACTGTGGAAATTTCTTTTTTGCCATCATTTTAGAAATTTCAAAGGCAAAAGATGTTAACAGAGAATTCTCTTATAAATCCGGTAAAACAGTTACAGTAGTAGGCTAAAGCAAAACAAATAACCCTGCCCTGCATTATAAATACAATAGTATGAAATAGCCGTAAATAGTAATATAGTAAAGACGCACTGTTTTGTTTTTTCGAACGAACTGTGTTCTAATTATGTGTATTTCATAACTTAAATTATATCACATTGTGAAGTGTACACAATTATGAAGTATATTATTAAGCCTAAATGATTCCTTGACTTGAGTTTTAACAGTTGTATGACAATAAATAATTTTTCAAGTCAATAAAAATAACTTAATTCATCAATATTTGGAGCCAAAATGTTTCTGTACTCCAAGTAAATAAGTTGAGAAATGAAAACGTTACTGTGTTTTTATGTAGAAAACCGCGGCTCCACCATTCACTTAACGTTACATGTGTTTCGCTATTTGCCCTTATGGCGGTGGCGTTGACACACGATTCAGCGGACAATGAGGCGTCTATTTTTATATATATGTATATGCTTTGGGTGCCCTAGTAGCCGATCAGCGCCACATTAAGTTTTTCTTTTGAAAACGTAAGCACATTCTGAACTATATCTGAAATGTAAATACGTCGTAACGTTTATTTAAATATAGCTACAAACGAACTTTAAAGTAAAATAAAGAAGAGTGAGCGATTATAGGGAAATTTTACAAATAACACATTACAAATCTACATGCAGTAACAAGTTACGTCTTCACACCAAAGTTCAGAAATTGATAATACAACAGATGTGCTTGCTCAACAGTCACAGAATAAACAATTAATAAATACTGTCACTTTTGTCCAGCAAGTTCTAAAGTTTTTGAAAGGGCTGCTTCATTTAAAAAGGTCAAAATGAAACTTTGTGGTAAGTGATGTACAATTTGAAAAAGGGGAAAATATATAATGGAATAAGCTTCGTGAATTTCTCTTATTAACAAGAAACGCATTTCTCATTCAACGCTTGGATTGTTTTGTCTTCAGAAATGAGCTGATAGTCTCCTTCCAAGGACACAAGACACTGCGAAACCACTTGATGAAGGTCATGGCTGTTTAATAAAGCTTACTGAGCGTTATGTTTTATTGCCACTTTATTCTCATTGGCTGTAGCTGTGTGAATCTACGAAAAAAGACTGAATCTGATTGACTTGCAACAGCACAAGCTGGATCTAACTTTTCCTGGAAATAAGAGGGGAATGAAACAACAGCTTTTAGGATAACCTGACACAAGCACTAGAGATCATCATAACAAACTGCAGCCAAAAAGTCTTTGTGAGTTGGTGAGTCGAAAATAATAATAAAACAAGAATTGTTTTGGTGATTGTTGATTATGGCTATATAAAGCAAAATCTAATAAATGAATTTATTTCTACAGCCAAGAAAGGTGGTTGGTGTGTGCCTGATGTTACAATGTCTGAAATAGTTGTGGATTTGTCAGACCAGCTAAGACAATGCTTGAAGATAGAAAAAGCAGAGGCCGAAATTGTGGCTCAGTGTTACATGGAGGTGCAGAACGATGATCACTGGGGAATTAATGATATCAAAAAGGCATGGGGTAAAATTCAGAGAATGAAAAAGAATGATGCAAGGCGGGTTCCATGGATGCTTGCCATTCTCTCTAAATGCCAAAAATGGGAACTTAAGCAAGAAAGAGACAACCATGAAAGAGATATAGAAGTTATGGAAGGAAAGTTGAAGGGTCTACAAAACCAGTATGAGGAGTTAAAAGACAGCTGTGATGAGCTAAAAGCTCAGCTTGAAGACAAAGTTAAAGAAGGCTGTATTGGGCGCAAAGAGAAAAAGGGGCAAAGTTTGCATCCGTTTGAATTGAAAGAGTTAAATGCTCTTGACCAGGCACTTGATGCTTGTTCAGAAACTGATGATAGTGAAGAACCAAAGGCACAATCTGAAGAGTTACAAGTGAATGTTACCAAAAGTAAAAACCGCGTTGAGGTAAGAGAGCATGACGTATCTCTTAACCCTAAAGAGGCGTATGCATGGTCAAAAGAGGTTGGGAATGTTAGGAAGGACCCTAGAGCAGCCTTAGCTCTTTTGGAAGCTCTGAGAGACATTTTCTCTCTATCAGTCATAGACGGTTTCAGTATCATAAGTGTGAATCTTTCAAAAGCAGACAGGAGAGATCTAAAGGAAGCACTTGGTAATGCTTTGTGTGATTGTAAAAGTGATGCAACTGAACAAGAAGGATGGACAAGGCTTAGTACTTGGTGCAGAAAAGTACAGCAACAGAACGTAGATTGGACCAAGATTGCTGCATGTTACCAGAAAACAGATGAAAGCGTTGAGAACTACACTGAGCGAATTATTAAAACTTTTTCATTGTACTCAGGGATGGATATATATCTAGAGCCCTTCTGTTTAATGAAAGTGTCAGGAAAAGCTGGAACCTTTTTACAAATGTGGTTAAATGGGCTACACCCTGAAATAAAAAAAGCAGTGAGTCACAAAAAAGAGGGTTTACATATTTCTTTGGAAACTGATCTTACTGTTGAAGATTTGTTGCCAGTTGCAAGAGATGTAGCACTGGCAGAGAGCCGAGTGTCAAAGCCATTGCAGGCCGTGATTGTTAATCCCCACAAAACTCTTGCAAATACAGGAGCTGTACCTAGACGTGTACAGAACGCTGGTATTTGTTGGAATTGTGGCAACAGGGGTCATTGGGCAAAGGACTGTAGAAAGAAACAAAGGAATCAGAGAGCTCTCAGTTCTGCTCAGTGTCCTACTTTCCTCTAAAGTCCAGTCTTATTTTTTGCTTAGCATTTGCTAGCTACCTTTGAGCCATTTGGTTTTTTCAACACTATCCTTATCCTTATCTAGTTCATTTTTTGTGGACTATAGGGAATGCAAGGCAAGTTGAGCAGTAACTACAGACTGCAAAAAAATAAACTATTCAGATGGTAAAAGAAAAGTAAAAAAACTGGATTGATAATGGTCATAAATGATTACTATATTGGGGCATATCAAGCTCCAATGCCTTGCTTCCCAGTCTGCCCCCATAAGACACACTAATGAAATGTGTTCTATACTTCAACACAATCAGGCATCCATCCGATATTTTGACATTTGGACAAAAAACACTGTAAATGAGTTTACACTTCTAACTTGATTGAGGCTGCATGGTGAAATGCTGCAGGATGGAGTCATGAGGAAGAACCTTGTCTCTTAGTGACTTGAGGGCCAACCTCATGATGAAGATAGTGGGGGTTAAGGGATCTTAGCTTACACCAGCCTGCAGCTTTAGTCACCATATGGCCTCTGTAGGGTTGTGATAGCATCATAACAAATTCTCATAAGGCTATATAAACAAAATTGTTTTCGTGAATGTGCACTTTTGTTTCTCTCTCTCTCTTCTCTTGTCTTTTGTTTTTTTCCCTAGGTGAATGTCAGCAGCATTCCAGGAGTAAAATATTAGATCAAGGACACTCTGTGCCAATAACAACTGGAAAACTAGATAACATCAGCCTTAAGATGATTCTTTAGAACACTCACATGCTGAAGAGAGGACAGACTGTCAGGACTCAGTAACCTCTGACTGTTAGTATCATTCTGTTTTTCATAAACAGAATGATAGTAAACTACATAAACCACAAATAAATGCTTGGGAATGATTTTATATTAAGGCTTCATAGTACATGCCATGTTTTGACATATGTTCTTTATTATTCATATTTTTATATATAAAATTTGACTTTTTTTACCTTTACCTTAATATATGTTTCTTAATATATTTTACTTATTTTTTATCCTTTTGTTTAGCAATTTACTCATATTCATATAGTCTACACATTCATATTATGAATGAGGCACGCATGCCATTTTTAACATGTTCTTTAGCTATATTAATATTTTAAATTTGACTTATTTCAACTGTATTGATATATTTCATTTAATTTATGATTTCTTTTACTTTTAGTTTTCTTTCCTTTTATCCTTTTATTTAGCAATTTTCTAATATTCATATAGTCTACCCATTAACATATATTATTCATAATATAGTAATATTTACATTTTTTACATTTATGTCGATATAGTTACTATATTGCTATATTAATATATTTGATATATTACTGTATATTGTTATTTTACATAAAGCTTCACATATTTTTTATCACCATTTCTGTCTCCTGTCTTATACTTTTGGTTGTTGGGTGAATCTTTAAGGATCAATGTAATGTACTTATTTAAAAAAGATTCTGTACAAAAATCTTTGTAAGCCATAGCTTGATGAATAGTACACAATTTTCTGAGCAGGAATTTTACCTTCCTATTAGATAAAGTTTGACTATGAAAATAAACAAATTTAACTTTAAAATACGGCAATGGTCTCCTAAAACCTCACCGAGTAAAATGCTCGGAATTCTTGAAATCTGAAGTATATGTTGGGATTTTACACACAAGACTTACCTTATTGAGACTTGGAATTTTATTTAAAATAGTGATATATATAAAATGAAAAGGTTAAATAATCAAACCACTTCGTTAGAGTTTTTGCACCTAAAAGTATGCATGGTAAGTCATAACATAAATGTTAATACACATTACACTTAATCAAGTCATAAAATGTCAAAATAATATATAAAGACATGCACCTAAAGCAATAAATACTAAATCTCTGTACTTAACACACACTATTTATCATCTAAATGGTAAATTTACTTGTACTTGTACTTTAAACAGCATATTGACAAATAGCCCAGTATTTTTGGATTTAACGAATATACTGTACAGTCACAGGCTCTGTTGAGAACAACAGTAAGGAAGTGCTAAATTGTTATAAATCACTACATGTGTGCACTGTTGATGTTTGGCTGTCACAACTGATGTGAAAAAAAAGAAACATTTCCAGTTCTCCTGGCTGCCTATACATCACAAATAGTAAATGTGATAACACTTTATGCCAGTAACACCACACAAACTGACAAAAACACAGCAAAAATTGCCACACCGCAGAGCATCATTGCCACAAACATCTGACTACGATCACAAAAGTGTTCGGCTGCCTCTTCGTTGATAGACAGCAGTGCTAAAGAGGCGCTGTCGGTACTGACGGGGTCTGCATACTGAGGTCCCTGTGCTTCCACTGTCCATCGCAGCACATTGACCTTCAGCTCCATGTCCTCCAGAGTACGGTCCACTTGTGCAATCTCCTGCTCCAGCTGACTCTGTTCCTGACCCTCCACGCTGGAAGTCTGGGTGTCATTATTAGTCTCCTGCAGGTCGGACAGACTCAAAGCCCATGCTGCCACCTCGGTTGTCCCCCCTGTTTATACAAGTTAATAAGTTATTACTTGCCAGTTTGATCTTATAGTGACATTGGTACTAGTAGAGATGTATGGAAGATGCTTTATCTAACATAACTTACATTGCATTCAAAATGTATATATTTATATATGTGTGTGTGTGTGTGTGTGTGTGTTTTCCTTGGAATTGTTAAACCAAACTGATTTATTTAACAATACATTATTTTCTATTCTATGGGCTAGGCATGTTGATACCATGACATATATGAATCAAATAAGGTATACCTGCAGTTATACCTCCTTACCCTGTATGCCTGTTTGTACCATGGTACTGTTGCAAGCAGGGGAAAAGCGTTTGACCAGGGTGAACACTTTGCACATGTCTGTATGTATGAGCTCCAGGCATGAGGAGAACGCCACCCACTGCAGTTCTGTTTCCTTCCTCTCATCATCTGGTAACGTTTTGTCCCTTAGCCGAGCTGTCATGTGGTTGCGGCAGGACAGCGCGAGAGTCTGGGCCCGCTCTCTTGTTTGCTGGAGATCACGCCTCAGACTGGGGCTGTCAGTGCAACATCCAACACAGGAAGCCAGGTGCCGATAACATGCAACCACCTGAGTCAGATCACATCAACTATGAATTGCAACATATTAGAATACAAGTTCATTTTTTATCATGTCAAACATCGTGGCTAGATGAAGGATAAGCATAAATGACAAATAATATGGATAATCTGCTAAGACTATTTTAGGATAAGCTTTGGAATCTTTTGGATCATGCATGTTATGCATGTTATTTCTGATTGTAATATTATATTTATAATGAGTTTGCTGATGTTGGGTTTAGGGTTAAGATTTACAATTTACAAAAATCTCTTTATATAGTGGCCTGACTTAAAACCTTACAGAAACTGTATCACCTTACTCTTCCTAAAAAATACTGTAGGCTACATTTATTTATTTTTCTGTAAAATTTTTCAGTTAGAGCTACATTATACATATAAAAATCAACATTCTTGCAACAATCTAACAATCATGCAGACAACTTTTTACTGCTAATAAAAATATCTTATTATATAGCTTATTTAATAGCACTATGAATATAAAGGTCTGTTCTTTTGTTTTTGAGGGTGGTACAGCCAAACTGCTTGTATTTTGTAATAATACCATATATTTTATACACCTTGTTTTTATTTCTATGCCTATACTTCACCTGTATTTACTATAAAGAATACCTTGATACAATACAATATTGTGAAAAGTGCTGTGGAAATACATTTGAATTGAACTTTATGTTCATAATCTATATCCCTGAAGCACATATTAGGCTTTCTTGCTTAAATATATTAATGCTAAAAATATGTAGGATGCCTTCACAACAGATTAGAAAAAAAACCTACAATTAATTTTAGATGGGTTAGAAAATCAAGCGGTGGACCATGGGAAATCTCTTATCAGAGATAGTGCTTTTTTACCCTAAGGCTTGAAGAACACACTATTATAAGATACTTTCATGTTCAGCATGCAAACAAGGAGAAATGAGGACATGCACTCTGCGTCTATACTTCTTAAATTTAGATACCAGTATGTTTGTTGTCAACACCTAAACAAATGACAAAAAAATAAACAACAAACATCCATTTTCATTTACTTCATGTAATCTCCTCATTCTTGCTATCTTAATTGCTATTTTAACAAAGAAAACATATTGTACAACATATATATGCAGAGAAAATAATTGTAACAATCTTTGACTGTTAATAAAAAATGAGTTAATAATGTTCCATTATCAGTATACAAACAATACAGTAACAAACTTCCTTAAAAATGTGGAGGTTTGTTTATATAACTAAAAAATAAGACTTATTACAAACATTTACTAGATATTGTAATATGAACTTACTTTGATGAGGGAGTCCACCAGTGCTTTTCCCTCTTGCAGTGGCCGTGCTGATGTTCCATTATCAGCGACCTTGTTGTTAGATCGTGGCATTGGATTTTATTCCAATTGTAACAAGGGTAAAACCTTGTTCCAAAGCCAAAAGTTACCACCCAACTGTCTAACCTTAACACACCCTTACACACAGTTAAGATGAAGTAAATTATAATCCATATTTGACATGACAGTCTGAACATGTGACAAATGTACTGTCATCTACTGTTCTAGATATAAAATCACATTGTCCAAAGAGACTACAAAGGGTTCGAACTGTTTTTAAAAAAAAGAGCCGAAAAACAGAAAGAGGTGCAAAGGATTGTGATGTCAAAGTCGAGTGTGATAATCCAAGCGATTGACCCCTTTGTACTGACATGGGCAAAGCAAGACAGTGTGGTTAAGCTCATTACATGCTGCTGAGAGGAGTAGAGATACTGGCGTCTGGCTAAAAATGCATCCTCCTCCTGGACCCTCTTTTTTCTTTTAACATTCTTCTTTTCTTTCTGTTCCTTTCTGGGTCTGGATAGACCCTGAGGGCCGGTTTGTGGTCCAGTGCTACAGTTCTTGCAGCAGTTAACCAACATGTCCAGACACCGATTTGGTACAAGCCTACTCAAGATTTACCAAACTGCTTTAGTACTAAAGAAAATGTGATATGATGGTGTAATATAAAAAGTGTCTGTTATAAAATATCTAATATTCTGCCACCTTGAAGATGATAGGCTAAGTGGGTTTAAAGAATGGGTGAATGGATATTTCATATATTTCAGTCTAAAAATAACTTACTTTTAATATTTTACATTAATTTTACTGATCCAACATTATCTTAAAGCAAATTTTTGAATTTAGAGGAAAGTACAGAATAATTTTTGCAGAGCAGTTTGTTTCTCCTCTGTCTCAGGTCAAATTAGATTAGGGGGATGTTGAAATAATCCCTGAAATGGATCTACTGGATTGGTTTAGTTATCCCTTCTTAACCATGACAGTACTACTAACCATTCAGATGCTAATCTTTTCTCACTACATATCATGTATGAAATGGAAGTTTGGTCAATACATTATTTTCAAATAATAACAAATATATGTCCATATATTTAATATAGATAATAAACTGATTTGTGGTTTGTGATTACTCTGTTATAACATATGGTCTAACATAAAGCTATGGTTGAGAGATTATAAATCAGATACTCTTGACGTTGCACAATGGTAGATATATCAATTTGGGGATTTTCTTGCTGGTTACTGGTTTTCATATTATGCTAAAACAATAATTATTATTATTGCTATTGATGTTATCAGATATTTATTTTCACTGATTTGTAGGAAATAACAAAAAAGATAGACGTAAAATATTTTTTTCATACTACTTTGTTCATTTTAATCATAAAAATTATTAGTACAATTTTTTTGCGGGAAAATGTTAATAATGCAGTACTTAGTACTACTGTTATGTAGGTCATAGATTGCATGTCCTCTTTTAGCTGTGGTATTGTTACTTTAAATTACAAAGTCTTTATCTTCAGAATAAGTTGATTGTGGATCAGCTTGTTTTGCGGTTGCATCAATTGTCATTTATCTGAGAAGAAATTGTCACAAGCTTAAAATAACAATAATTCTAGACTGGACAATCTGCTGGGGTTGAAATTGTGTGAAACATCAACTTACTATTTTAGTGACATTTCTTAAGGGCTGTGCAAAGCCTTAAGATGTTTTCATTTTGCGTGACGTTTTGTGACCATTGTGTCTGGTGAAAGAAGAAAGAGAAATCAAAATATGTGTCTTTCACAAACAAATCTTTACACAAAAAATGGATTACGGTATTCAGGTTTTACGTAAACATTATGTGCATGTATTCACAAACATGCCATAAACAGAGCTAAAAAGAAACTTCACACATATGTTGCTTAATGAAGCATATGATCAGTAACCCAATGCCTCCATCTAGTGGCCGAGCTCTATCTTTACCTATGGCCAGATTAGAAGTGTCAATTAATGTCTGAACAAACTGTATATATAAATACACTATACACAAATATCCCCAAATTAGACATACCTCTGCGTGATCTGTGTCATTTATCCTTGTTTCATTAAAAAACGAGTTGTTGGTCATCTGATATAAAATCACAAGATAAATAAATTAACAGATTTTTAAAATATAAGGGTTTATATTTTAGATTAATTAAAATTACGGACTAAATCAATAAACATGTTGCAGGATTTAATTCAACATAGCTGTTGTCTAAGAAATGTGCATTACTGAGTATTTTGTACTCACTTGTTCATGGCCATTTCTATTAAAGGTGAAAGATACGTTACCGCTGGATGATAAAAATATGCCTTTGTTCACAGCAACGTTCCTCTGAGTGGAAACAATAGTTTTAATAATAATTGTAATGTAATAATTAAGTTAAGTTTTAAACAGGCTGTTTTTAAGATGCTACAATGCAAATCAGTTATAGTATATGCTAAACGTGCCTGCAGGGTAAAAACAGTTTACATAGGCCTACCTTTACTGCGAGAACTGAAAAAATACAGAGAACGAAAATGAACAACTCTTTTTTCATTTTTAGTGCCCTGTACACAGCATCAGACAGTGAGTGTCCCTCACAGATCTGTAGAAGTTAAAGTTTTGTAGAGGTTTACGTAGAAATCTTTACGTAACCTTGTTACGTTACAGTCAAAGGGAGGAGCCATTGACAGACATTCAACAGCGCATTAACAATGCTGTAAGAAACTGTGTACAAAACACACACGTTACAAATGTGGTTAAAATGTATATTATAAACATTTTACATGTTAAAACTAACGTTTTAGAAACGCAGATAAAATAAACTGAATTCATGCTCGGCATGCCGTATGGCTTGTTGTCATGACAATAGTATCAACACCAACTATCCGGAAACGGCTTTGTGCTGCGACGGACCATCAAATAAACGTTTTTCTCTCTCTCGATTATTAAGACGACGACTCTTTCCTTCAATAGCCTTTTAACCATATTTGTTGGCGTTGTGTGTGAGGGGATACCTTGCATTTCAGGAACGATGAACACGCAGGGCAGCCTAGTGAAGGTGTTTGTTCGCATTCGACCCACAGCCAATTTTGCACATGAGCTCATTGAATGCCTACCTGACCAGCAGGTAACCCCATACACATACCCAGATAATACACATGCCTTCCGTTATATTTCACTTACTGATCATATTATTTTCTCCATGTGTCTCTAAGACGTTGAGTGTACGGTGGAGGAAAGACTCCAAGAAAGCAATGATCAATATTCAGCTGAACTCCTGGCTGTTTAAACTGAATGGGGTTCTGCACAATATGTCACAGGAGGAAGTGTATGATTGTGTTGCTCAGAGTGTCGTTCTAGGAGCCTTTGATGGCTATAATGGTTGGTCATACAAAAGCACGCAATTGTGAATGACAAACATTCACAAGCAGTTTATACTTGCAGTGCTCATGTTAATTCATGAATTTGTGTTATTAGGCACAATTATGTGCTTTGGGCAGACTGGAGCAGGAAAAACATACACCATGACAGGAGCTGCAGAGGCGTACAAACAGAGAGGCATCATCCCTCGTGCTCTGCAGCAGGTGACTGAAATAGGCTTAGTCAATATGGCAGCTCTTACGACCACTAATCCATCGCTTTTTTCCTCAGGTTTTTTGTGAGGTGGAACAGCGGACAGACCAAACTTTCTCTGTGCACCTCTCCTTTCTGGAAATCTACAATGAGACTATGGTAGACCTTTTGTCCGCCTTAAAGCGGGGAAAGGGTGTGAATAGCGGGGCATTAGCTGTGGTAGAGGAACCAGGGGGCGGAGTCTCAATTAAAGGCCTGACTTTACATCTGGTTCACAATGAAGAGGAGGCTCTTAATCTGCTTTTTGAGGTGAGATGTGGGTCAATATTTGTAGTGTTGTAAATAATTCAGAGCCAGTATCTGGTTGCCACTGTATTTTGAGTATGACTCACTGGTCAAAAGAGAAAACAAGAAATAAACACAAATGTTAGATGAATTTGACTAATGCCATTGATTATTTTCAGTAGATATCATGATAATATTGTTATTGAATTGTATTCTGCCACTATTATTTTTGCCTTAACGTATAGTAAAAAGATGAATGCATATTCATCTTAGCAATAATAGTCTATATGCAGTCAACCGAACCAATAAGTCCTGTTTATTGGTTGTGTTTGCTAAAAGGCCTGTTAGGGACAAAGGGCTGTTCTTATCTCTCAGCTCTGATGTTGACAAATTGACTAATCAAAAACAATTTGAAATCTAGATCCTATAACCTTTCTAAAAAACATGTTTTTACAACATGCGCTTGTAAATAGAAATGTTAATATTATTTTACGTGTTTAAATTCAGATATGCCCATCTGATATATAACATTGCTGTCTGTGCTGACAGGGGGAGATGAACAGAATAATTGGAGAACATGCCCTTAATAAAAATTCTTCAAGGTCTCATTGCATATTTACCATCCACATTGAGGTAAACCACTGACACCCCTTCACTGACTCTTACTTTCATGACTGAAATATTCTGAACATAATCGAATCTTTGTACGGCAGTCACGGTCACGCACACTGTCAGATGCGAAATATATCACATCCAAACTGAACCTGGTGGACCTGGCCGGATCTGAAAGGCTTAGCAAAACCGGGGTCAGATTTTTGCTCTTATCACACTGAATTATTAGAAAGGGTTACATGTGTACTATTTCAAAGTCCAGTATAGTTTGCAGTAGTGTGTTAATCTTGGCAAACTCCTCTAATGTTTTTTCCAATTTTTTTACTCCAGTCGGAGGGGCAAGTCCAAAGGGAGGCCATGTATATCAACAAGTCCCTGTCTTTTCTGGAACAGGCCATCTTGGCTCTAGCAGATAAACACAGAGAACACGTTCCCTTCAGACAGAGCAAACTTACTCATGCGCTTAAAGACTCGCTAGGTCAGTCTGTTCACAAAATTACAGTTTCAGACACGATTTTGAATAGTTCACCAAAACCCAGTGTCACAGATTATTTCTCTACATTTTTAGCATTTAGGCACAAACACCTTAATTTCTATACATAAATAGACTAAATATAAACAAACATAAATAAACAAACAAACCACTGAACATCTTCTGAACATGTGAACACAATATTTTGAACATTTGTGAAATCTTGGAACTAAAGATGTATGACCGACAGATTTCAATCACATCTCTGACATTGTTCCTACTGTACACAGGAGGAAACTGCAACACAGTGCTTGTGGCCAACATATATGGGGAAGCCTCACAAATGGAGGAGACGGTGAGATGATGTTTCTTTTAAACATCTGACTGATTAATGTGGTATTAAATCCAGTGAGATGCCTACATTTCCAAATCATTTTCAAGCTTTGTGTTTCTATTGGCAGCTTTCAACACTTCGCTTTGCCTCCAGAATGAAATGTGTTCAGACTAAACCATCAATCAATGAACATATAGACCCTGTGGTAAGTTTGTTAATTTACATGAAAATGTCTTTTCTCTTACTATAAATGTATTCTTGTTGGAATTTCACACTCTGTTCCAAATATTTACATTTCATTTACAAAAATAAACTCTTGAAAAATGTTTGAGAGCAAATGCAGAATATCGATTATGGTGAAAACTGTGTGTGACTGTTTATCAAGCTTCAAGTGAAAAAACTTCAGAAAGAAATCCAGTTTCTTAAAGAGGAGCTGTCTACGTATAACACACTAGTGAGTCCATGTGTCATGCTTGTATACGCTCAACCTAAAATCTGATGTTACTCACAATTTGTGATCTTTCTAGACTACATAAGCTTTTAAGAGTTTGTTCTTTCTCATAGACTTATCGTGTTGGGGTTTTTAATGAGATCGTGCCAGAAACACAGGCAGCAGAAGTGAAGAGTCAGGTGCAGAGATACCTGTCAGGCTCCCTCAGTGAGATTCCTGTAAACATCACGGGTTTACTTTCATGAATCCATCACATTTGAATTGTTTTAAGACAGTAGCAGATTAGAAAAAAGTAGTTGTCGTCATTTTTTGTTGCCATTATGAATAATATAACTTACAATATACTGTTTTTGTCAGATTGTGAACATTACTCAGATCCAGGAAGTGTTTGCCCAGTTCAAAAAAGTTGTGCTGTAAGTACATTTCACTAACAATGATATTTTTATTTACAATAAAATAAGTTTTGCACAAATGGGTATGTTTTAAATAGGGAGAAAGAAGAGAAACAACTCCAACTGAGAAATACTCTGGTAGAAAAAGCCAAGGTCACAACACCATCCTCTGCTGCAGTCAGTGAAGTCAGTAAAGTGATACACAGCATTTTGATAAACAATATAAGTTGGGACATCAAATATAAGACACTGATATCATATGCTTCATAAATACGTTACAGATGCAGGTCTCTATATCTACTGTAGGAGAGGTGGAGAGATGTGGATATGGGCTTGGATTAGCCGAATCTTCACAGAGGAATCAACAAGATATATCACCTAAACCAACAAAACAAAAACGAACGAGCAGGTCAAAGTGTAATTTATGTTGACACACTAAATCTAGCATCAGTCCACCAGAGAAGTTTTACTGGTCTACCACACTGTAAAAATATTTTTGGGATTGTAGTCAGCTGAACTCAATTTAGTAAATTAATCCAATGGTTTTGTCCAATCTTGTTGAGTTGACTCAATTATGTAAGTTATCTCAACTTTTGGAAGTCAGTACAACTCAAAAAATCCAATGCAAAAAAGAAACTTAAAAAGATGAGTTTAAAAATTGCAGATTTTTTACAGTGCAGCTGGACCAGCACAGACCAATAAATATCAGGCTGGGACAAGCAAGGTTGTTAGACAGCTAGATACTGTGAATGTTAGTAGAAAACTCTACTATAATAAATAGTACAAAATCTGTCACATGGCCATGCTATGAGTCAAAGTAATGGTATGGTAAGAAGTGTGATGACGTCATGATGTTTGTTGAAAGTGACAAAATCTACCCAGAGTTCAGTGACATTTGTAAACAACGTTACGTAAACAACAACGTTAACAACAACGTTAACAACAAAAAAACGGCAACCATTTAAATTTGACAGATTTATACTTAAAAAGTATACACTTTATAAAATTCTCTCTTGCAGACGAGAAGCAGCACTGAACCCGGGGCAAACAGACTGTAGAAGTGGGGCTTCTGTGGAAACTGAACAGCCCTTGAATCAAATGAGTGAATCAAACATGGTCACATATGAATCCCATCAACATGCTTCTGAAGAGCAACACAAAACTGAGCCCAACCTCACAGAAGCTGGCAGGTGCTGAGCTTGGAGCCCTCTGCCGACAGGACAGATGTGATCATTTTAAACTGACTGTGCTAATGCTAAAACATTGTTCTACTCTACATAAAACAAATCATTTAATAGAAAGGCTTCCTCTATTCTCAGCTCCCCTCCACCCAAAGCTGAAGCGTTTGAGGATTTCAAGGCAGAAAAGGGAAGTGAGATTAACCGTATACTAAAGGAAAACAAAGCTGTGCTGTTGGAGCGCAGGTCCCGGTTACACACACTCACAGATATCATCAATGCCACCAAACGGGATATGGACAACATTGCTTCTGAGCTACAGCAATTCAGAGAACAAAGACAGGGTAAGAACCGCATACAGTACTAGAAACATTAGTGTTAGAACTGGCCATAGCCATCATTTCTACTGTAGAAGGATGTAAAGGTGAGCTTAACAAATATTTTGAATGGAATGTGGTAATCCTGGAGAAGTGAAGGGGGTTGTTGGTTTCACACAGGGCAGTTTGTGAGTGCAGAAGGGGAGCCTGTGTTGGAGGAGGAAGAGCTGTCTCTAGTGATGCAGCTGAAGGAGCTGAAGAACCGCTACAGAAAAATCTACGAAGAGTACAACGGCACAAAAGCAGAAGTCAGCTACTGTCAGCATCTGGTGAATCAGTGCCGTATACGACTCTTAACAGGTGAACACTTAAAAGTTCCCTTTATTTTTTTTAATTGATTTCTACAGTTGTAATCCTCAATTTTGTGCAACAAAAAAAGTGCAAATGTATTCCTATTCATTGTGGCTCAATAAGGATAACTCACATCCAGTTATGTAAGCCAAGCAAATCTTTTGTTGATGCCATTAATATGCCTATTTTGGGTGCTTTGCCAGAGTTTGAGAGCTGGTACAATGAGTCTTTCCTGTTGCCGGATCAAGTGTTGTCAGTATTAGAGGGAGGACCGATTAGGCCGGGACAGGTGCCCGTGGACAAAGCTTTAACCCTGGTTTGTAACAGCACAATGCATGCCCATTTAAATGTGAAAGACTCTATTCAGTGTGACTGTAACAGATGTTGTTTGATGGACAGGAAGATAATGAACAAAAACCATTTAAGCATCCCCCTGACAATCCACAAGGAAGTTCCAGTGCTGTATCATTTTACAATGCCTATAACAGAAGTCTCCAGAGGGTAAGACGCTATAATTCATTATTCAGCACGATTAATGTTGAAATGAAATGGATTTTCTAAATAACTGCAGTCGTAGAATATTTTTGTTTTGTTTTGTTTTACAGAAAGGAAATGGAGAGTAAACTGGGAGAAAATCTGCTAACTGGATGTGTCTTTTATACACACTACAATATTTGTCAGAATTGACAACAAACTTAAAACCAAGATTGTCTAGTTTTGATGTGTATAAAAATGGATTTAACAAAATGTGCATTGCTTATTTAATTTGAACTGTATATTGTTAATGTTCAGTAAACAAAAAAAACATACAGCACAGTAACGCTGTAAAACTTATACCTCTTCACTTTACTGTTTTATACCTTAAAAAAGTAGTATCCTATAAAAACAACATCAGTACACCAAGTTGTTAAATGAAAAGTAAACTTTTATTCCTGAACCACAA
The DNA here is from genome assembly GCA_026939265.1 of Oreonectes daqikongensis. NCBI lineage: Eukaryota > Metazoa > Chordata > Actinopteri > Cypriniformes > Nemacheilidae > Oreonectes > Oreonectes daqikongensis. Next base: position 1,996,390 of record JAOTQM010000343.1, on the reverse strand, counting down.
AATAGACTTCTTTGGTTGTACAAATTCACTAGTTACAGTCCTGAATGAGCTATATCCCCAAACCTTCTGTCCCACCCTCCCCTTAAAAAAAACAAAAACAAATAATCATCCTCCCCAACATGTAATCAAGAAAAAGAAACAGAAACAATTAGAGATATGAAACTCTTGCTCTGATATTGTAAAAATGTAGTGAATCCCATTATCCCATTGGTTACAGCAAATCAGTTTTTTCTCAAACTATGTCTTTTAAAAATACAATGATCAGCCATTCCCAAACTGTTATTAACCAAAACTGAATTTCAGTCAATGAGAGCAACACAAAAGCTAAGATTAGTAAAATAAAAGAACATTATCATTTCATATGACTCACGAGGTCATCGGGTCACTGTTAATGGCAGCTAAAGTGGTACATGACTGGTTTAAGAACAGAAAGGTTTGAAGGGGTAATAAATGTCTGTCTTTGTTTTTCTCGCTGGACTGAAAGAAAAATTGCAACTACAATAAGCCAATATACACACACACATGGTCGATTCAGTCCAAACCCTGCCACAATCATTTACCGCCTTCAGACTTTAATTTGGTCTTGGGGCAGAAAGGCTCAGATTAAATTCTGATTTTTTTTACATTATTCACACAATGAGCTTTTCAATGGCTTTCATTTTACAACTAATTCAAATGTAGATTAGAAAAAGACAAAAGTATATAACATCTACTACCTTCACACACCTGTCAGGGTAAATTCTGAAGCATAGAGAACAGATGTGTGTGAGAATTATGGATGCAAAGGTTATATCTTTTCCTCCAATCCCAGTGCTAAATAAAAATGGTACCATACATTTATGGAGATGTGAGGCAACGACAGGCGAATGATGGTCTGTGATATCACTGATTCGTTCGTGGTTGAGTGTGTCAAAATGTTCCACTCTGGTCACTCATGTATCAAAGGGAATGATTCAACATATGGATGTACAACAAAGTCAAGTGAGCAGACAAAGACTGGAGGTCAAGAGGATAGTCTTTTAAACCATTACGCACTTCATTTAACTCTCCTAGTCAAGTAAAGGAAGACTAGAGATTCATTAAACAGGTTTAGAAGAACACTACTCACATATGGTAGGTCAATCTTTATGATATGCCATAATGATATAAATTACAAAAAGGTTTGTAACAGATCTTTGAATAAGGTCAGATGCAACCCTTTAAAAATATTACATTCATTTGCATCTTTAAAAACATGTTTCAAAAGTGATATGGATACAAAATGGAAATAAAGGCCTCATTGTCAATGCTGAATGTTGCACGCAAGGAAATGTTTCCCAATCCCAAAAATTCATCCCAAAATCCCAACTAATCAGCTTATACATGCATCAAAAATCCACAGTTTGTTCCTCTATTGTTATGAACTCCCACAGATTAAAAACAGTATATTACATAAATAAATTAGATTTAAAAGAAATAAAACCTTTTTCTGATTGGGAATTAAATCAAAGTGAGTCTGGCTTAAATGGGGCAGTGAAGGTAGCAGAATGTTTCTTCAAATGAAATCTCCCAAAACATAAACAGTTAAAAACCTCTTTTTTTAGTCTTTCTACATTTAGTCCAGAACATTTTCATTTCAAGAGGTTTCAATGTGTTAAAAAGAAAACCACAGCATCTCTTAAAATCGGTTTTTAAAATAGCTGACAGACAGAAAGATGTGTTAAAACAAGTATAGAGGCCAAATAATGATTTACCCACCCTCTGGACCTGTTATAATAAAATATGAGAAACCCTTTTCAACACCAACTGAAAAGGCATGACTAGTGTTATGGAGACAAGTGGCTGTTTTCTTATCTCCCTACCTCTTGTCGGCACTAAAGAGGAGTGGTTTAATATCGGTGTACGGGTGTGCATTTCTGAGCATTCAATGTCAAATGTGACATCATCAGCATTAGATTATCACTATGTGTGTTATCTTCACAGTTCAAATGCATTAGTGTGTGAGTGTGCGGTTATGTGGGCACTGGGGCCTCCAGGCTGCGGCGACCCTGTCGTAGTTTGCGCTTGTTACTGTAGAGAGCCATCTCCTCTAGAGCAGAAGTGGTGGCCATAGTAACATCTGGATCTAAAACAGACACTGGAAAATAAAGAGGGACAGAGAACAAAACATGAAATACTCGTAAGAGTGTAAGAGGAACTGGGATCATTGACATTGCACATGTAAGGCGCATCTCCATCCACTGAAAATATGCAGAAATTTGCTAAAAGAGATTTTAGGGTTTTGTTTCAATTAGGATACTTCTGTAAACATTATTAGTTCAAAATCTGTCTTTAAACAACATGGATGTAGATTTAAACCCATAAACTGCGTTGCAAAAGCAGCGAATCAGAGTGAAACATTCATGTAGAAGCTGTAAAAGCAGAGCTGCACACCATGCAGAGCAATCCTGCAGAGCACCAATGAAGTCTGAGCGCCTTTGGAGGACACTGCTGTCCATATTACAGTACAAGCACAAAGATACAAAGAGAATACTATATATTACTCTTCTTTTAAAACAAGGCTTTATTTGATATTTCTATTATTATTTTGACAAATCTTTTGTTAGATAGGTCTACCAATTTTTCAAAATGTATAAAATCATGTCAGCTGCAAGATCGACATTAGTACTGTTTACTGCAAATGCTACTGTAAAACTACTGTAAAGGAAAGGTACTATAGACAACTGAAAATGAAAAGTGAACTTTGAATATTTGCAGGGTTACGCTATTGTGTTGGCCAATGTACAAACCAAACCAAGGGTTTATTGTTCAGATGTTTGTACCCTCATCTATCACAAAACATAGCCATCAGTATGACCTGTTATTGTTTTGTGAGTGGGATAAAATTCGGTTACAATTCAGGAACATGCAGATCATGCAGTCAAAGACATGTTGCAGCTCAAAGCATTTCGAAAAACTGGTGGAACTTTTAATCAAGTAACCTTGATATTCCCAAAACAGGTTAAGGAATTAAGAAACCAACAAAGAAACCCAACGCCCATCTGGACCATTTTAGAAGAAACCGTAGAGAAACTGTCTAGCCCATAAAGAAGTGCACTACAGAAGGCGTCTTTTAAAAACCAATGCATATGCACGCGCACACACACACACACACAAACACAAAACTCCTACCAATACTAGAAGACCACTTATCCAAGGAAGTCGCCTGTTTTAAGAGGACAACAACTGTGAGCTGTGTACATGGAAACACAGCACACAAAAATACCTTGTACTTAAAAAATACACAGACATGTATTCTGCAGATCTTACCTGGGTTATCAGAGGCATCATCCATGAAGCGCACGTCATCTGTTACACCAGGAGACTGCAAGAGAGACAGGGCATGAGAGAGGGAAAGGAAGAAGCTAAGTTGTTTCTTCTTCCAGAAAACACACAAAAAAAAACACTTTTTAACTGAATTGCGTACATGCCGTTTTTTATCGTTCAATGTCTGACTAATTCAAACGAGAGTAAGATTATTTCTTTTACCTGCTTTAATGTATAATTTACAATGGACATTTAGTGTCTAAACCGATTAGCTGTTTTGACACCACCTGACCTTCACCAATCAGAAAGCATTTACAGAACTAACTAATAACCAGACTCTGCTTTTCAGAGAATCAGCTCAAAACTCCATAAATGTTGTTCCAAACACACACACACAGGCATGCTACAGTACAGAAACCTTCACCCCCGTACAACTATGTATTACTGCCAACAAGTCTTTCTACATAATTTACTGTGTAAAGTCTCCCTAAAGCCTCATTTGTACAACAAAAGAAACCAAAGCCTTGTGTTCTGGCATGAGAAGCAAAAAAGTAATTGTGTACAAGTTAGTTAAGGGAGTCCAGCTTAAAACGGTCACATCAAAACATTTCAAATTTACATATTTCACAATCAACACATTTTGACCAGCCAAGCAGAGTATGCGCAAACCACAGAAATAATGGTATTTAGTCACTGTAGGCTACAACTGGAATCTGTGCTGAGCTTTTCTAGTCGGGTGAAGGTGCCGCTTTACACAGTAACTCACAAAAACGACAAACATTTACAACAGTCAAATTACGGCAGCCTCAAAAGGCCACCAAACAATATGAAACTATCAGGTTAAACCAGGTAACCTGTGGCTTTGCTTGAATTAAACAGAATGTCACTTCTTTTTGCAATTTTCTAAGAGAATTTATTCAAGTAACTACAACTATTGGGTTATGAAATGTGTGTGCCACCAAATGCAACATAACTTGAAAAAAATCTGCTCATACAGCAACGAGAATCATCCTTAAGAAATATTATGATTAAATACATAAATTATATCTTTAGAGATTCAACAGGAACATTTTGTTGATCATTGAAATGCTCCAAATGTAATCGTTTTTAAAATATTTTATCAACAGCATTAAAATGGCTGCTTGTTCATTTGTAATGTTGATTTGACAGTATGGCCACAACACTGAATCAAATTTGAAAGATTTGGTGGTCTTTTGGTCTGGTTTCAGAGAGATTATGTATTGGAACATTAACAATATGAAAGATTACCGCACCCCACATGCCCAAACTCCCTTTACACAAAGATCCAGAAAGACAACCACAAAACACCAAAACCATGAAAGACAATGTTCCCTCGTTCCCATGAACCCCTGCATCCCCGGTGGAATATGTCTCTCCCAGTAACATCACATGAAACGGCTTCTCTTTTGCTTAATTTCATTTCAAGAAATTGGCATCAGGTTGGTATATTGTGCCCTTCATTCAGGGGGAATAATACCACGCTTGTGCACGGTTTGCCTAAATGTATGTAAAGGTGAGTGTGTGGGCCATAAAGAACGTTTTTTCCTTTTTAGTGTTTTAGTGCATTAGTAAGTCAGCCCACACTTTGGATCAACATAAAAGCCCATGGACCAATCCAAAAGCCACACCTTTACGCAACATCCGCATACCCAGAAGAGAAGCACATGATATTGACAATGTAAGTAGATGTGTGTGTTAAGCTGTGGAATGGTCCTCGGAGCCAAAAGCTAAACCAAATTGTTGACAAGAAGGCTTAAAGCGGCAGTAAACAGAATGAGCATGCCGCTCTGGCGAGAACGGGGCCCTGTTAAAAGTGTTTACTAGTTATCAGAGGGAGAGAGGGAGCAGGGGAGCAGGGAAAGCCAGGAGGACAGGAGTGGGTCAGGAGGTTCGGGCAGGCTGGAATCCTTGACGCTTTGCATGCAGGCAATACCTGAATGTCGTAAACGGGTTTGGAAGAAGGAATGGCAGCGAATTGTCGGTAGTCAAACTTCTTTTCTGACAGGGACTAAAAGAATAGCAAACAGGTATAAGCAGTGAAAAGATAGAAAGAGAAAAGGTGGGAAATATATTTATATTGCAAAAAAGAGATGGCAGGATGGATAAAAAGAGGGAAGGAAGGAGGGTGAGAAAAAGCAGAAGCAGAAAACACGGAAGGAGAGATACAGAGGTACAAGAAAGAAGGACAACAAAGAAAATCAATCATGGAGAAGTTCATGGATGATGCACTGATAAATGTTAGATGAACATAAAGGATGATTTCGGGTTTATTGTTAAAAGTAAAAACGGGATGGTGTGACATCCTGCTAAGGGAACTTAAAATACTAGAAAAAAATGTTAGTCAAAATTACTGGTGACAAAAGAATGAAAAAGCGTCTCATACCAGTCTGCCTGGTGAAGTCACGGTCCGTGGACTGAGATCTGTTTGAGGAAAAAACATTTACAACTATTTCAAAACATCTCAATCCTCAGAATCAAGTGGTAGCAGAAGAGTATGACAGCAGAATTGTTTTATTGCCGTTCTGACAAAGAGAAGTGAACTCCTTACCGTCCATTGGTGTAGGAGAGGGTGTGGGGACAGGTGACGGTGACTCTGACAGTTGATCCAGGGCTCCACGCTTCTTCCCCTCTTTAGACTTGGCAATGACCATCTGAGCCTTCAGAGCATCTTGCTCTAGAGACTTCATCCTGGTAAGGCAGAAAGAGATGGTATAAGACAGAAAGAGAGATGCAAGAGTATCTATAATGTGCTGTGCACAGTGTTATTGGTTAATAGAAGAAACAAGTTAATCTGATGAAGGCTGTCAAGCATGAGCCAAAGTTATGACAGAGAATCACAAAAACTAGAGATGCACTGATGCGTCACGTCTGGTTCTGAGTGTTTCCTACTCTGAATACCATGTAAACCTCCCCATACTGAGTCCAAACAATGACTATACAATTGTTGGCTCTCTTAGTGAAAAACGTATTTTAGTAGAACTAGTCTTAGCCCACATGAGACGCCCACAGATGCACATAGAACACAAAAAGAGCTTTCCACATTTTTTTATGTATGTTTGTTCATTTTCGGGCAGAATAACCTGTAACATGTACCAGATATCTCACATTTGAGTACGTAATACTTCATTTGCATACAATTTTACTTAAAGGGATAGTTCACCCCAAAGTTAAAATTATGTCATATTTTACTCACCCCTTGTCATTTTAAACCTGTATGACTTTCTTCAGAAATCACAAAAGAAGATATTTTGAAGAATATTGGTAAACAAAAACTGTTGGTCCCCATTCACTTCTATTGTATGGACACAAAATAAATGAGAACCAATGGTTTTCTGTTACCAACATTCTCCAAAATATCTTCTTTTGTGTTCTGCAGAAGAAAGTAAGTCATACAGGTTTGAAATTACATAAGGGTAAATAAATGATGTCAAAATTTGATGACATTTTTGGGTGATTTATCGCTTTAATTTGACATGCAAATTAATATGCTAACTATATGTTTAACAAATCATAAATCTAATAGTTCTTTTCAAACATTTTTTTTTTTTGGGTAGGTTTCAGTGCACCTCTAATAAAAAGTACAGCAACTTAAAGACAAGAAACACCACTTGTTATTAAGACAAAATGAAACATAAACAGCGATGAGAACCAAAGGTGAGTAAATAGAGTGAAAGATTCAAAAGAGTAGGAAAAGCGATGCAAAACTGCAAGGGCCTAACAGGGAGAAGGAGGGAAAGCACACATGCAGTATGCTACAGATAAAGCCACTTTAAAATATTTATTTGCAACCCTCTAGCTGCTTAACACCCCAACAAAAAGAACACAATATGCTTTCAAACAATATGTGTGTCCACAAGCACCCCAAGCAGCATCAAGCATCAGAATAAAGTCCCCATGATGCTTTCTGGCTGGTAAGGGCAGACCTGGGCTGACAGGAAGAGGAAGAGGAGGAGCAGGAAGTGGGAGGGGCTGCAGCACTGCCTAGTGATGCCCTCACACGGGATTGGTAGAGCCGCTTAGCCAGGTCTTGCTCATACTGCCTTACGTCCTCCTCTAGACCATAAGGCCTTGGGGAGCAGCGGATAAGAAAGTAGACAGGACAGATGGCAGGAAAAAAGAGGAGAGGAAACAGAGGGAAGGGGTGGAGATGAAACGAAAAACTCTAACGGACATTACAGATTAAGACGAGAAGGTTTACATTGAAATTCAGGGCTATCAAAGACAAATCTTGTTTCTTGTTCGGGGTCCATTGTGACAACAATTTTGGGAAGGTCAATGTTTAATTGTTTAACTGTATCTTTCATTTTCAGGATTTCAGGATTATGTGCCTATATTGAGTGGGAAAAAAAAAGAGACACCTGGCCCGGTCTCCCCAAAAAGCTACATGAAAAACATCAGAATGTCTTTGAAAGCCCTGATACTCATGGGAAAGGATATAAGATAAAGAGATGCGGAATAAAGGTTTAATTAAAGCTGAAAGAAGAGACTGAAGAACCACAACCAGACAGATACTTTAAAATCAGCGTTATTGAGAAAAGCATAACTGAACAGGACTGAAAAGGAAACTGCATTGTGACTGCCGTACCTGGCTGCTCTCCACATGGCCCTCTTCTCTGCCTCCAGAGCACGTTTTTCAGCAGGTGACAGTTCCTTGTCCATAGCGACGGTGAGCTCCGGGCTCTGCATGCGCAGCCGCTCTTGATGTCTGCGCTCTGCTTTTGCCGTCCGAATGGGTGCCGCAGAATCGCCAGGGTAAACTGGGATCAAACTGTTGAGACAAACACTGGGTCAACATTTCAAATGGCACAAAAGTCTGTAAACCTGTTCAATCTTAATTGTAAGCGTTGAATACCCCGTCATGGAATTGGGTCTCTGCTCCAATCTAAAACTGTCTTCCACAGAATTCCGCTGGGAGTCTCCTTTACCATCGACAGAGGAAGGACTGAACAGAAGTTACAGCGTTAGCTGTAGCCAAATACTACAACCTATACATGCTGACATAAAGCTAAAGACTGAAGTGATAAGCATGCAGCTTTACATTAAAGCCTTGAATCTATAAACAAATCAGATCATCACAGAGCAAAGGTAGCTCACCCTGAGCTGGGAGGTGTCGCGTTGTAGCTCGGCGGTGTGGCGTAGTGCATCGGAGACGGGGAACCGTGGCTTCCTATGCTCTCGACCTTGTACTCCACACCATCCAGAATAACCTTTCCGCGAGCCTTCATATCTGCCACCTGCTTAGCCAGATCATCCTCCTCATCCTCCTCGTCTTCATCCAACATATACTCTTGTGCCTTCTGTTCAATTCGCTTTGCTTAAAAAAAAAATGCAGTAGACACAACTTGAGTCGCTTATAAACTCAGGTAATATTAACATGGCGGTTATGTGCAGTAAGTTAAAATAGAAGACAAACCTTCTTCCTCTTTCATTTTCTTCAAGTCATCTTCTCCCACCAACGAGACACGAGGTTTGGGTTTGTTGTCTGGCGTCTGCTGCTTCACGTCAATCTCGAAATACTTCTGTCTGTCTCTGAAGGAACGCTGCTCTGGGGTGTTTCTGCCCATAGAGGGAGGTGTCTGAGAGAGAGAGAGAGCGAGAGAGAGAGAGCGAGAGAGAGAGGGCCATTTAAGATTTTGCAAAGCTGCAACAAAATCTTGCAACCATATTTTCCATGCATTCAACATGCAAGAGAAGCTCCCATGAAGTTCTGAAACTCAGAGAACATAATGCACAACGTTGCATTAATAATGCACAAAAGCTCAAATCTTAGCCACCACCAAGATGTTGCAAGATTAAGAACAATCTGCTGCCATTGCTAAAAGATATGAGTTACCAGGTCTATTTTTGAAATCAAATGTAAAATGCATCACAGCCTCAATTTGTGAGAAAAAAAAAAACCACATGATCGCACAGTCCTCCCTTGGCACAACTTATGCTGTGTCACCAGGTGATCCTGGTTGATATTTCTGACACAGGCGAATCACAGTTTCTTTTGCTGTGATCCGAAGCGACACATACACCTGCACCGCCACCGCTCAAGCTAAAAGGGAATCCAAAAGGTCAGGAACTGTCAGAACGGTTCTGCTGGAGATGAGCTGGGTACCTTCTGCTCCACTGAGGGGCGAGACAGGCGTGGCACGGCTGCCAGGCTCCTGTACTCGCGGCGATCAGAGATGAGGGAGGGACGAGGGGTGAGACCACCACCGTCATCCTCAAACACCTCATTCAACTCAGGCTGAAAGACCCATGTACACGTACGGCACATCAACACCATGCTTACAAACAATACTGGGGTGCAATGATGTCATTGTGGAGACAAGCACACTAAATAGGTATTAAAAGAATAGTTTACGCAAAAACAGTGTGTGTCTTCCTTTTAGGAGTCGGGGTCAGGGTCACAAAGTAGTGTGTACTTAATATCATCAGTATGTGAACTAAAAGGACTATTTAAGACAACATACCTCTGGAGATGTTTGCTTTGCATTGACGTTGTTTCTCTGAGCATACAAATCCTAGAAATCCCCCAAAAAAAGAGAGATAACCATTCAGTTTACACACAAAAAAAACTATGTAAGAGTTTAATACACATAAGTCAGACAAGAAGGTTTCCACACATGTTCCACCACAAGGAGTCACAATATCAAACCAAAAACATTAAACAAGTGATGGATGATGCACATTAGTGTCCCTGTGAAATGAGCTAAAATCAACACCATCATATGAGTGACTCATGCACAACGACAACAAACACGCTCCCGAACTAACGAAGTCCGACACGAAGAATGTGTGACCACGCACTGGATGAAGGGGACCACGACATGCTCACAACCTTTAGGATCATTTGTCCTACCTGCGGGGGTTCCAGTACGGCCAGGGAGTGGGGCACAGCTGCGAAGGCCTTATATACCTGCTTGATATTCAATCCCTCAAATGTGTCAGGGGACGGGGCACGAGGCTGCATTAGGGGTCGGGGTTGAGGGCCAGGGAGGGGGGGATAGAGAAACAGACAGAGGACAAAAAGGATGGAACATCCAATGAGAGACAGAGCAGCATAGGTAGAACACGGGAGAAAAACAGATGGTGCATGCAGCTGGCTCGTGTGGATGAGAAGATAGAGAGGAGAGGAAAGATTGAGGAGGTGATGGCCGGGGCAACTGACTTTGGGTGATATTTCGGTTTATGTTGGTATCCTGAGATGTGAGAGTAAACCTTGCTGTACAAACAATGTAGTTTGTGTGATTTGAAAAGAAAAAAATTAAAGAGAGATCTTGATAGAAAACAGGCACAATGTTACTTGCAATGAGAAGTCTAAAATGCTTCTGAGTTGGTAAGTCTTTGGTTATCTTAGCAACCCATTTCTTTGACCTGGATAATGGTGTGACAGTTTATAAGGTCTCTGCTGGTCTTTAGGCAATAGTAACCGAGGATGAATGGGTTCAGACAGTGGTGATGGATCTTACAGTGGTCTGGGTGGTGATGGGAGAGAGGCCATGCTGGAAAGGATTGGGACTGCTGGGGCCATCCTGACTGACTGGAGACGCAGACGGTCGAACCCGAGAGAGAGGCTGGATGGCACCCGGTTTAGTCTAGAAAGAAAAGAATACTGTTGATTATTATATTATCCTGATAACCAAGCATCTGGGAAATAGAGATTATGAAGGTACCTGCAGCTATACAGTACCATTTACTGAAGCATTTGACTGTATTTAAAGTGATAGATCACCCAAAAATGAAAATTCTGTCATCGTTTACTTCACCCTCTTGACATTTCAACCATGTATGATTTTCTTTCTTCTGCAGAACACAACAGAAGGTATTTTGAAGAATGTTGATAACCAAACAACGGTGACACCCATTCACTTCTATTATGTGGTCACAAACACAATGCAAGTCAATGGGTACCGCCGTTGTTTAGTTACCAACATGCTTTAAAATATCTTTGTTTGTGTCCTATAGAAGTAAGAAAGTCATTCAGGTTTGAAATGAAATAAATGATGACAAAACTTTCATTTTTGGGTGAACTTTCCCTTTAACATAATGGATGGAAATGTTCTCTCTGCTCTAGTTCAGTCTAGTTTAAAGGCAGACATCTACACTATAGGAGACTCACTGATGAATTATCTTTGGTGTTTCTATTTGAGGGAAAATTAATGCTTGACTAACAAAAATATTAAGAATAATAACTCCATAAAAAAGACTTTTAGTGGTCAAGAAGTGGCACACACTGGTTAATGTCCAGAATAATGTACCTCTGACAAATACACTTCAAAGAGTTAAAGCCAATGGTTTATTAAACACACTGATTTGCTAATGAGTCGATAAGGTCCAACAGCAAATATGTTTAAGCAATTCATTGATAGGATCCAATTCAAGACAAGTGACTTAGTATAAGTTCATCATGGCTTGCGATCTTGATGAGTTTTTGTATTACTCCATGCACAGGCAATAGTTAGCAAACTAATTAATACAAGTAGGGAAGTTTTATTCATTTTATAATTATCCAGACCTTATCCCGTATAGAATATTTTTTTAAACTCCCTGTTATTTTGAAGACTTTCCATGTCATGGGAACATAAAGCATGTTTTGCTTGTCTGGCCTGTATATCATTTCTCTTTTAACAGCTAAACCAAAATCAAGTAAAGCTAAAGCAGGCCACACAAGGGCTAGAGAGCCCACTTACATATCGAACCTCTCTTCCAAGAATCACAGAGGAAGATTTGTGAGACTGCTGGGGAAAGAGGGAATGTCATGATGAGACCCCGCAAGGTCCATTAAGCAGAACACTAAGCTTAAGACAGGTTCACTTCTTGAAACCTCTCCATGGAAAATACTGCATGGCAGTAGTTAAACAGATGACAAATCAAGGGAATAGTTTACTTGAAAATGAAAATTCTCTCATTTATAGACTTTCATGTCACTTAAAAGGAAGATAATCGCATTTTAAAATAACTTTTATATGATGCTCAAAATGCCAAAGCTCGTCAAAAACCTCAAATCTCATTGCTTCACACATGACTCATGAAGGTGAGTAAATTATGAGAGCATTTTTATTTTTGGGTGAACTATTCCTTTAATGACTGGTGTTGAAAACTGACCTGTGAGTTGAATGGAGAATGTGCTGCATCACGAACAGGACTGTCGATCCTGAGGGGCTCAGAGGGGGAAGCCTGAAGCACAGAAATGAAAACATCATTACAGATGTAGAGATAAAGACTTCTAGTCTATAAAGTACATCACAAAGAAAGATGAGGCATGCCATTTCCAGTAAGCAATATTTACCAAATTAAGGGTCCAACCAAGTATTGCATATACTACAAATTGTTCATGTGAACTTTATTGGTAGAGGTACATCTTGATTTGTGATTTGCCTTAAAGTTAACAACTGCCTTAAGCAAAACAGTAAACCTATTAAAACCTGCTTGTTCTGGCAACATGCTTGACTACAAAAGCATAACAGATTTTCCAGTATCCAGGGCATTTTGTCATGCTATAGGACAGACAAACATTTAACTTGTTGTACGTTCCTTTAAATGGTGAGCGGCCTTACCCTCAAACCCTTTTTATTCAACACCTGTTGAGTTCACATTCAAAGCATTCTCAGTTCCCGGGAATGTTCAAATGCCTAAAGACCACAGGGTTATGCAAACTACAAAACAAACTCTGTATAGTGTTCCTTTATAGTGTTTTATAGTCCATTTAGCACATACCAGTCTTTCCTTTTATATCAATCTATATAAAAATCTGAAAAGAATTGCAGTTTTTTTAACCAGTAAAACTTTTTAAATGTATCGACTGCAGCTGTCCTCATAGATCTCTGAATGACATTTGCAACTGAGGTGGTATGTTAACTCTAAATATCTACTAATGACACACCATGCTTGCCTCGAAAACACACTCAGCTGAAAAACACTCTCCAAGGCTGCTTGCCTTGCTGTACAACCAGGGCTGCAGCTGCCCTTGCCTGCCATAACCCACAGGTGGCCCTGATAAAATACGCTCCTCGGGAGGCCGGCCTTTGCTCTTGCGATTAGCCACAAGGAAGGGATTTTCACTAAAGCAGATTGGCTGGGAGTCCACAAGACATTCTTCATCCTCTTTAGCTTCTTGTGGCACTCCTAGAGTTGGGAAGGGGTCCTGTGCGGGAGCTTGGGGCTGTTTGGATACTGCCGAACTTGCGGCTGGGCAGGGTGAAGATGAAGGGAGGACAACAGGTTCTACATGGTACATTGAGGCATGAACCTTCTCAAAACCCAGGGGGTTTACAGGGCCAGCTGACATGGCAGCCTCCATTGGGATGAATGTAGCAAAGGAGGAAGAAAACTGAGGAATGAGAAAGAATGTGAGTGAGACAAAAGGCAGAAATAAAAGTGAGAATAGACAAAACAGAGCAAAGAAACTAAAGACATGCAAAAGAAGCAAGAAAATGAGACACTAATGAGGAAAACAGATCAGGGAAAATGAGAAGCAGTTAGGAAACAAGCAAATAGGTTGAGCTGAGTCATATCCATGTGAAATTCACAAGCAACTACGAGTCACTCAGATTCAGATGAGTGAGGGGCTAAATTTAGCTATCCCATCATTCTGAGTAACTCACAATACAGTAACTGATCCTAGAGAACATGCCTCACTAACCTTTTGATGAGATTCTATACTCTATATGATTTCTATACCACTAAAAAGGGATAGTTGACTCAAAAATGTCACATTTTTCATCATTTACATACCTTCATGTCATTTCAAACCTGTATAACTTACTTACTGTCCTGGAGAACACAAAGGAAGATATTTATAGATCATTGGTAACCAAACAACTTGGCCCCCACTGACATGTATGGACACAAAATCTCAAAATATCATCCCTTGTGTTTCACATAAGAGCCGGGTACAGATACAGGTGAGAGAAAATAAATGATGACAGCATTTTTATTTTGGGGCAAACTATCCTTTTAACTACAACACAAATCCTGACAGTAACAAATCTAAAACAATCAATGTCATAATAGACAGCACTCGCCAGGTGAGTAAATGATAAAAATAATTTTCATCTTTGGGCAAACCATCTCTTTAATATGTGGCCGTCTTGCACATCTTACTGATAAGACCGTACTCAAAAGGTCTTGCAAAAAAGATACTGCTCTACAAACCAGTCTCCATAAATAGCTCTGACTGATGGAACTAAACCGTACTTCATACACCACAAATAACGTGTGGCTGAAAGCCTTGTGCTAGTGTGTCCCTGTCTAAGAGCAGTCAACCCCCTTTCCATTCCTCACTTGACTTTGCAAACAGCTGCTAATGCTATGTAGGTTAGACATTCCCAGAGAAGAGATGCAGGCTAAAAATGCTTACAAAGGAACAAGGAATATCTCAAGGCTTGTACAGTAAATAGCACATCTGAAAATGCACAAAGCAAATACTACATTTCTATATTATCACCTAGCACCACTGAACGCATGAAGTATATCATATATCACTAAATAAGAGATCAGCATCTAGCTAAATATCTGGGTGACAAAAAATAATTTTTTACCAATTGTTTAGTACAAAGTTTTCCAATACTGCGATCCTTCATTTGCTTTGCTTCATTTGGACTGCATTAAAATGACATTTGTTAGCTATTAGAGTTGATATTTTAATCAAACTTAAATAATTGCCATTACATTTTACATTTTCACAGATTTGCTCTAAATGGGTGTCAATCTGGTCTTTCCCACAAAAAATCTGTCATTACCAATGCAAACAAATAATATGTAAAATATCTATTGGCGCTACATGAATTACTGACTTAACATCAACTCCATGTCCAACAACTAGCAATGGCTATCAATATTTCTTTAGCAATCAAACCCTGAATAATGAGCAGCAGTTTACACACACACACTAGTAATACAAAAGTAGTGAAAGAAGTCAAAGAAGGACAGAGAGAAAGAAAGAACAAAATAGTAGCACTCACAGTAAGGTGACAGGAGCTCTGCTGATTTCCAAGCGGTCGGACTCTAGATAACTTTCGAGATACTCAGATCTACTACAAGTGCCTCATCCTCAATGGCCACACCCATTGAATAGCTTGTCCAATCAGCTCACGGCATTACATTTAAAACAACTGAATGAACTCTTGTCAGCTGTCAGCCAGAACCTCCCCCCATGCCACTATAAGCACCAGTAAATATAATCTGTATTTTGTCAGTGGTATGGTAGGAATCCATGCCGGTGTTGCAGCACATTTAGGTAAGCAGCTGGACTGCTTCACTTTGGGAAGGATTAGTAAAAGAAGCACAGGTGGAAAAAGTAGAGCATGACCTGATAATGTTTCAGAAAATCAATACTAATACTCCTGATCATTTAAAAACACATTTATAAAGTTATGAGGAGTCTCCTCCTCAGATTTTAAATGCTAAATCATTTACAATGTACTTCGGAAGTTGTTTATCATTTTTATGACAAATACTTTGGCTTAAGCTGGGGACACATTTAACGACTAACTGAAACTTTCTAAGACTGTACACAACACACCTAACGACTTTTTATTGCAACTGGAAACAATTCTAGTCTTTGACAATGGCAAAATAGCACAAACCTAATGACCGAGTCAGTCCACTACACAACACATTTAAAGACTTGTGAGGCACGACTGGACGTTCTCCCCAATTTCGCGAGATCAAAACAAACATGGAGACGAACAGACGGCTGGCACTGATTGTTGCCGGTGTAATTTGTGCCGAAAAAAATCAAAAAAGAGGAAGAAACCGTATGATATGGCTGAGGTCATGGATGCACAGGCAACGTGGACTTTGTACTCTACAGAGAGAGCTGGAGGTCAGTAAACTTGGTCGCCATTTCTCTGCATTTGTGTAGTGTGTACCGTCTCTATGGCAGCAGTGACGTCATTAATCGGAGCTGCCAGTCGCAAATATTAAACACGGTTAAACTAAATATAGCGAGCACGACTGACAACAACTGGCACATAAATTCTAAGACTAGAGTCTTTACAAACCACACATTAAATGATTTTTATCTACGATTCTAAACAACGACTGAGCACAACTGGAACAGATTGGGCACGATCAGCGGTTATGATTAAACTCCATTCATAATCATAGTAAAATCATTAAATGTGTCCCCAGCTTTATTTATCCTTTTACCAAAAAAAGTCAGCTATTCCAGTTACCTGCATTAACAGGATAAACAACTCTATGGCAAAGTGAAACAGAACTTGGTCAAGGGAAGGCATTTGTATTCTTGATGAATATGTGGACTTTATTAAGTAGATGATTTTGAGACTGCATTGGTAGGGTGCGAAATTGTTCGGGTAATCTTTGAAAGAACACTTTGCTTATTTTCAGAGGAAATTTCCGACAGTTTCCAAAAGTGAATCAGACAAGTTATTGTGTGATAAACTTGCATCAGTTAATGTAGTTAATTTTTTGACATCCTGTACAGCAGTCACATGGTGTGTGCACTTAGTAATCTGTTAGGGATGTAATGTATATGTAACTGGTTACTTAGTTGGGTTTTAAGTGCAATACATTGCACCTTGATAACTTTTTGTAGATTTGATGTGCAATAACTTACTCTATTAACTTTCTGTAGACTGGTTGTGGGTAGTGCTGCCAGTGTCTTGTAGTCTAGTTTCAATGGTCCAGTGCTCAAGTTCTGCAGTTAAAAAGTTAGAAAGACAAAAATGAATTACATAATTTTATTTTCTTAACACACTAAATGCTGCAGCTTTCCTTTTAATAACAATAACTTTCATTTTGACTTTTCAATAAACTTTTAAAACCACTTTAGAAAGTTCTTGTGGCGGCCTCCTCAGAGGTTTAGATGTGATTCATGTTTTCAGTTTATGTTCAAGGTGATTGTTGATCCAGTGTTTGGTCTTGGAGCCCTACTGCGAGGCCAAGACAGGAAGGGCATAAGGCCTCACCTCAGTTTCTTCCTCCAGCAAGCGAGTTGCCTCCTCGCGCTCCAAACGCAAACGCTCCTTTACCAGAAGAGGGAGGGTAAGGACGAGGGGAGGGGGGTGATTCAGGGTCACCAATCACACACACACAATCGCATGTTTTGCCACACACACATTCCAACAAGAATTCATTGCAATAATGATGATGAGGGTTACGCGATGAATGAAGGAGAACATAAAAACCCATGATAAAACGGGGGGATGGATTCAAATAAAACATGATGTGGTGTGTGGAATGAAAAGCATTCGGAGGGGTTTGGGAATGGAAGGAAAAGAAAAGGACAGATCCACATATATTAGCAATTTATAAAGATATTTGGAAATGGTTAAAATTTTAAAATCAGTTTGTATTTTAAAAGTGTCTGAAGGGCATTTAAGGGGGGAAAAAAATCCCTTACCACTTTCTCCATGTCCTCCCGTTCCCATTGTGATGTCTCTCTAACCATTTCCACCTCCTGCAGAAACAACCAGGCACACAGATGTTATTTTATTTTCAAATACGTGTTTGTTGTTAGTGTTGTGTGATGAAGTCGGTGAATCTCACCTTTTGCATCATTTCAATTTCTTCAGGACTCATGTCTCTGTCTACTGATGAGATGCTTTCCATACTGTTCTTACGCACAATACCGGAGGCAAAAGGGTTTGCAATAACACCAGGGGACGCCTGAAAACAAAAATCAATATCATGTGATGTAGTATATATAAAATAATTTGGACAACTGTACTGTAGTGGATGTTTTGTTTACTTCTGAGGTGTTTAGTAACGTATGTGCTTACCTCCATGCCAGCAACGTTTCTTGGATCAAAGCCATCACACACAAGCATGACTAGGGAATCACCGGCAGCACGCAATACCCTCACTGCTTCTGTGTGTGTCATTCCCAGCAGACTGTTGTTGCCCACCTCGAGAATACGCATGCCCACCCGTAGACGCCCATCTCGTGCTGCTGCGCCACTGGAGCTCACCTAAAAACAATAATTAAGAAACTGTTTTACTTGCAAGTAAAAATAAGAAACTTACAATTAAAAGAACAAAGGTTGCTTACAACCTGACAATGATGCTTTAAAACAGGTCATTTGACAAAAGATTTGAAAAAGTAAAGATGTTGAGCTTATGTTAAATGCTTGAGCTAAGTGTCTCCTAGTGATGGATACCTTGGAAATGAAGATGCCTTCATCTGTGGGGTCAAAAGGGTTGCCTACATGGCCTTTAGCTCCACCCCTAATGCTGATGCCCAACTTTTCTCCAGGCTGCTTGGTAAAGACAATCTCCTACACAATGACACATGGAAAGTTTTTAATAAGACAGCAGGTATTTACTTAATTTATTGCTCTCTATAAATAAATACATGCATACCTGCATGCCAGGGGGTGAGGGATCTCTTCGTACTAGCATGCGGATCTCCTGCTTGTTGGCGAGCAGGGCTCTGACTGCTTCCTGGTGCGTGGCATGACGCAGGTCAATGGAGTTTACCTCCAAGATACGATCACCTACACGAAGCCCACTCTGAGAGGCCAATCCATTAGAAATAACCTACACAAAAGCCACAAAAATTAATTCGAGACAGGCCTTCAAGGCAAACAACTGGCATAGGGCTGCAAGACAATTCCTTCTTGCTAATCAAAGAATATAGTTTACCTTTGATATGAACACTCCCGGCTCATTGATCCCAAAGGGGTGGCTGGCATGGTCGCTACCCCCCACAATACTCAATCCCAGAGGACCACCTGCTTTGATCAGGGTCACTTCCTGTTCAGGCAGAAAATTCAGAAGATCAAATCATATCAATAGCTCTAATAATGAATGAACAATAAATAAACATTCGGATCAATGATTCTTATTTTATTTAAGTTGGGTTACCAAGCAAGAACATCTATAAACCTACAAACAAGAAAATATAAAAGTATGAAGAGTGTTTAACTACTTGTCATGTTTACTTCTATTCAAATTTGATGACTACATAACTTTGTATTAGGAAAACAGTGACATCTAACCAAAACAAAGCCAAAACACAATCCTAATATATCCAACTACGCAAAATTCATACCATGCACCACATTCGCTGTCGAGCAAGGCATTGTAAATGACAAAGCTAGCATAAGAATTCAAAACCTTTATACAAGTAATGCATCTAGTAATGCATAGTTCCTAGAACAGATGGTTCTGTTCTCACCTCAATGGGGTACTCATCTTCCATGGGGCAGTTTAGATGGTTTCCAAGGTTTTCGTCTCCTGCCTCCTCTTGCTCAGGTGAATCAGAAGGTTCTGGAGGAGGGGGGGAATGAGGCCGTGTTCGAGGGGAGGCGCTTCCTGCACTGGCCTGCTCCCGATCGACCACTAGGGTGATGGTGGGGGAGGTGCCGGTAAGCAGCGCTACTGCCTGGTCATGCCTGGCCTCTGTCATGTCTACACCATTGATCTGGAGTGACAGCCAAACACCAAAGGTGAGGGATAGTCAGAAAGAGGCGGTGTGCCCAGGATGGGCAGAGAAAGCCTCCATGCTGAGGTGGTAATGACAAATCTTACAAGCGCTTAAAGAGATGGATGATTCAATAAAACTTTTCAGGAGGGTTACAGTGCCCAGGTGTTAGTTGGGAAAATATATGTTACTGTGCAACAAGGCCTGATTTAGAACATTTGAAGCCAATGCACATACTGAGGCGTCTCATGCATTCAGATGCTGTAAAGCTTAATGCATGAAGCTTAAAATGCTCAATGGTGTCATAAAACAGTCTGACCAAGGAAGTCAAAAGGGATGTGCAACAGGTAAAGAGGAAGAGCTGGAGATGCTCTTAGAACACAGAAGAAAAAGCAAACTGTATTTTAGCTTGTTAAATATATAACAAAACAAATATAAAAGAGCATTTACTGTAAATATACCTAAATGCGGTTTAATATTAATCTCGGTTAAATACCTAATAATAATAATAATAATAATAATATTACTACTGCTGTCACTTCACCACATTTGCCAAAAACACATTTTAATGCAAACTCTAAATCTGCTTTAAATGTATAGTTTACCCCAAAATAAAAATTTCTGTCATCATTTACTCTCTGTTTTGTAACTTCAATTCTGTATGGCTTTCTTTCTTCTGCAAAAAAAAGAAGATATTTTAAAGAATGTTGCTTGACTTGCATTGGTTTTGAGTCCATACAATCAAAGTGAATGGGTACCGCCATTATTCGGTTACCAACATTCTTCATGTTTCTGCAGAAGTCATACAGGTGAAATGACAAGTGAGTAAATTATTTGTTTCTTTAAACCAACAAGTGCCATGTGTATCTAAGCCTGTCCTGCTTTTCCTGAAGAAGCATATTCTATATTTCAGTTTACTGTGTTTAGCAGTAAAATGTTCCAGCAGTGTGACAAACAGAGGTCAGCACTGACCATTCAGTACCGGCGCTTACCACAGGGTCATGGAGCAGCAGCTGCTACGGTAACGCATGCAGTTACCATGACAGCAGCCCCACAGAACAAGCCAAAACCTCCCATCACCACACCGACACGAAGAAGGCAAGTAGTTTGTTAGTGCACACCCATGCAAGGACAGAGGGAGAGAAAGCAACATCTCGAAATAAAGAGAAAGTGCTCGAGCCAGAAAAACATTTGAGAATAGAATTCCTACAATGCTGTAAGGATTTCAGGAAAGCAGTGCATGTTTAGTTCATTTCACGGTTTAGCATTAAGCAGAGAGGTTGAGGCATACAGAACACAGAGAAAATTCACATTGCTCCTTTACTAAACTCATGCGGTGAGCTGGATAAAAACAACAAAGGTGCTACAAGACCATTCATAATGTAAAATGAACTTATCTAATAACTATAAATAGTTTCTCAAAATCGCTTTCTGCACCTTTCTCGCAGCTAACCTAGAATATGTTACAAAAGACTCCTTTTCTAGAAAAGAGAGAGAGAGTGTGAGAGAGAGCGCGAGTAAGGGAGATGGACTCACTGATATGACCCTGTCTCCTATGTGTAGGATGTTGTCTCGATGTGCAGCTCCTCCTTCAGCAATACGTGAGATGAAGATTCCCTGCGAGTCAAGCAGAAGAACAGAGTCAGACAACAAAACATCCTTCATAAGCAAACATCTAAATCCTCACAGTTCTCAATATCAGCTATAAATGTGGCGTTTTTAGTGAGAGACTTTTTAGTAAGAATTTAAAAAACAATACTGACATGACATGCAGCTGGTCAACAGGGCTTAATGCTCCTGTATGTTAAAGCTGTGTCTGTATCAGCAGGCTATTGCAACATGCAATATGACCACAACCCTGCTGACCACAACCCTGCTGACCTCAGCCTAAAATTACCTGCTATGCTTTAACAGTCCGTTACACTGCCAAGAAAAGTGGCAAGGAAACCAACAATGTGTGTAAAAATAAATGCAGAATGACTACGGAACAGGTTATTTACTACTTTCAATGCCACTTCACTCTGTAGCTGCTAAAATCTTTTAACCTTATCACAGAAATCCAGACTTCAAACAGCATGATCTCTAGATGTGTGAACCGAACATTGCATGCCAAAGGCTCAAATTAGCAGACAGGCTGTGCGATTTAGCAAAAAAAAACTTGTTAGTAAAAGCAAACACGAATGTCAAGCAGAAGGACAAACACAGAACTTACAATAACTCTGCAAAAAGTGTGTGCATGTGCTAATGTGTGACTATGTCTCCTAAATGTGTGTCAAAAGATAGAGGGCAGTATCGTGCATGTCTGCAACAGAGAGCCAAAAATACTTCATCCCTCTGCCTGCCTCTAATCTAATGGCCTATCAGGTGTCAGCCCTGTAATTCTAATCATCGCTGGCTTGGTGAGCCATCTTAGAAGTACAGTGAGTGCCCTGTAGAGGCTTACACAGAGAGACACTACATAGATTTAACCGGAAGGTATTGACAGAGTAGCTGACGTGTCAAGAGTTTCCCCAAGATCAGATCGGTAAACAAACACCAGGATAAAAAACTGAACCTGATGCCAAGAAATAAACACTTTAAAATATTAGTCAGAAAAGAGTGCTTACCGTATCTCCCACTCGGTACGGGGTTGACCCTTTCCCTCCGGCGATACTGAACCCTAAACCTTTATCATTGCGGATCAGACAGGTGGCTAGTCGCTGACAGGGTCCCGTGTTAACAGCAGGTGATCCCGGCTCCAGGAGGAAAGGTAGACCGCTGGACCGTCTCTCCCGGGGAAAGTAATCGTCCTCTGGTCGCAGCGGTGTGGTGGTGATGGCATTCTCCGGTTCTACCATGCGTTCCCGCAGGATGGTCATATCAACAGCTGTCCCCGAGTTACGCAAGGCCTCGACAGCTGTGTGGTGCTCTGCTCCGTGCAGGTCCACTCCGTTAACCTGAGACGAATGCAGGGATGGAGAATTAAAAAATGGCTCGGATGACACATAGAGCAGTAAAAATAGGCAGCAAAAAGAAAATCATGGTTGCAGATGTAGAAAAAGTAGCACAGATGTTCACCTCAAGGAGTTTGTCTCCGACTTTGACCCCAGCTCGGGCTGCAGGGCCCTCTTCTGAAACTCTAGAAATGAAGATGCCCTGAAAACAAGGACATGTGCATTATATAAAAACTCAATAACATAGACACTAGTATTTCCTGAATCACGCAAATCTGTGGAATTGTACCTCATCGTCACCCTTGTAAGGTGTAGACCCTTTGCCTCCTGCAATGCTGATGCCTAAGCCTCCAGTCTGCCTCAAGATGGTCAGTGTCAGCTATGAATGAAAGAAAGAGATCAGACAATCACAGACATGTGCAGTAAAAACGTTCTTTTAAAAGCAGGTCTAACAAAGAACAATCATTACTTTAGCTATAAACCGTTTAACTCAAAACAAAAACACGAGTCATGTACAGCAGGTGGCGCAAAAACTGGGGGTAAAAGAGTTTTCATGCAGTGCATGCTAGTTTAGAGTGGAGATAAAAATGTAAAGACTGATCATGTTTATTGCCCCAACCAGCAAACTTCTTTCCTTGATATATTATTGTGTATTTTGTTACTTTATTCTTGAATAATCTATATATAGTATGTTTTCACTAAGCTAATGAAATGTCAGAGATGGTTTTAGACTCGATTGAAAGATCCAGATGATTTCAAAATGGCAAAAAAAATCTGAACTCCATGTCTTATGTGTGTAATCAAGCTTAAAAAGAAAAACAAAACTACTAATTTTTATAAGCAGCAGCTAGGTGAGTAAGTAGAGTTTAACTTCCCTCTTTCACATAGTTTCAAAAGACCACAGTTTAAAGCATTTCCATCTTTAAATGGTTACACATGCTCTTTGTAAGAGTATTGATTAGAAATTGGAATGCATTAAGTATTTTTTATAAACAATATTAATAACACACAGCTATGTGCCATGTGCATCAGATGATGGAAAGGAAAGAAGCCACTGTTGAGACAGAACATCAAGAGTCTAAGCATGCTATATATTTATGTGATATACATATATAAAACCCTCAATCTGACTGCTTTGTTTTTTTTTAATAAGTTTTGAAGATTGAAGTCCAAAATTGTATATTATTCCATGTGCTAAATTATTTTCATGTGCTAAATTTTAGGGCAGAGGTAAAGCCAATACAACTTAAAAAATTCTTCATTTATTTTGATAATAATATCAAATAGAAACACCAATAACAACCTAATAAAAATAAACAGTAAAACAAAGTACAATTTTACAAAAAAGAAAACATCTGTACTGATGGATAAATGAGAGGACACATGAAACATGTCATGCTGCGAGATACCTAAATGACAAAAAAAGACAAAAAAAAAAAGAGGACTTTTGGGTGTCTTACACAGTTGTGTAGTCATGTGTTGTGGGACTAGATGTGATTGATTCTACCTCAGCAAGCCATGCAAAGTGGGGATGATGACAGAGCAGATAGAGAAGTGAAGAAGAGAGAATAATGTTCTGGCCTAGGAGATTTTAACTGCACTCCACTCTCGATTCTTGAGAAACGTAACATAAGCTTTGTTGGTTTAGCTAAAGCTATAGCTGCTGGTTACTAATAAAATCAATATGCTAAAGTGGTACTGGCTTCAGTTTAACATCTTACTAATGCACATCTTTATGTATTTACTTAAATCCCCCCCCCAAAAAACAAATTCAAAGATTATTGTGGCATGTTTCTGTTGAAATCACATGCAAAGCTGAAGATATTATGCAACATGAAAAATGAGAGATCCCATGTAATGTTTTTATCCTGCACTGTAAAAATTAAACCCTGTTTTACAGAAGCAATATTTTGACAGTTGTATGTGGTTCTAGAGATGCCCAAAGAGGGCATATACACTTAAAATAATGCTGCAAAAAGTGAAATTTCCATTAAATTGTTGGTTTTGGGGCCACTGAACCTGACACAGGAACAGACGATGGAAAAGCAGAAAAACTGAAGGCGGCAAACACGGTAATGGAACCTGGTTTGGATGAAAGATTGGCAAGTGTGAAAACTTCATTTTGGAATTACATTTGGAAGGTTTACTAACCCTGAAATCATAAAAAAATGCTTTAGGCTAAAAAAATATTCAAAACTTCATACTAAAGTATACTCAAATCAATTCATGTCCATTTATTTGTTTCCATGTAATAAGCGAGACAATGCACATGAAATAAACCCTTTAACATGATCAGGACCTGATACCCTGTTGGGGTTTATTTTGCAGCATTGACAAGCAAACTATAAATGAACACTGATTTAACAGATGACACAAGTCTTCCTCTCCAAACACGGGGTCTATCACAACAGCAGTGGTTTATAAGTAAGGGTTAGTGAGCATTTTCCTAGCCATTGGGTTTGGATTATTATTACAACTTTTTGATGGGCAGTGATTTCCTGACCGGAGGTGAATGAGTGAGTGAATGATCAAAAGAGAGGGAAAGCAAGGAAGAGAGCGGTTCGGGTGGAAAGAGAGTAGGTACAGACCTCTTCCTCCTCAATTCGAGCAGGCTCAATCAGCAGATTATTGACTTGATCAAATGACACCCCCTGTTAGGACAGGAACCAGCGAGAGGGCATGCAGATTAGTCAGGCCAAAAAAAGCTTTATGACTGGAAATTAAAATACATAAAACACATTCACACGCACGCAAACCCACATTGAAAAAGACTCTCACACCATCAGACACACACCTAGACAGGGCAGTAACTGAGTACAGCACACACCCAACAGTAGGAAAGGACAACTCCCATACCACCACATATACAGCAAACACTGTGATACACCGTATTATTGAATGTTTTCAGAAAAATCATATGATTAGTACTGTGAAGAGTATAAAAAGAATGTCAAAACAATATTGCTCGAAATCTGGAAGAAGCAACCAGAGTCACAGGTTGTCATTAATAACCCCAGTAATATTAAGTCAAAACTATAAGAACAGATATTATAGAAAACTCCTACTGACATTAACTGTCGATATTCACACAGGACCTGTCAAACAGTGGACTGCTTTAGTCAAACCTAAAAACATGTGCATCCAAGCCCTATGCAAGCATTTTTCAGTCACTCAACCATCATCCAGTCATACAGACCACACACATATACACACAACCAGGGCTCACGCCACGTCTCAAATCTCTTAGATAAGAGAATGATTTTAATACTCTAGATGTTATTAGTGACGTGAGGCTTGCCAAGTATGATTTTAAAGAATCAGCTTTAGACACACACACACACACACACACACACACACACACACACACACACACACACACACAGTTGTGAAAAGGTTGGCAAAGGCAGTGTGCACTAATTCCCCAGGCAGCAGAAACAGCAAATAATGATTATGAGAGGCAAGAGTGGTGCTCGATGGGGTGGAGTCAAGCTGTGGAGGAGGAGCTAACGTGTTGCCAAGGGTGGGGCAAAACAAAGGGAGCAGCTTATGATTTGGGGGTTGTGCTGTTTCAATAAGAGTTGAAAGTGATATGAGATGTCTTATTGGAAGCAATTTTTTGCATACTACTCCAACAACCCCGAAGCTTAACAGTGCATGTAGATGGGACAAAATAACTACGTGTTTTATCAAGTTGGACTGAAAAATATTGCCTTTGTTGAGTATTTGCAAGTTTATTAATACCTCAACTGCATACATTCTCCAGATCTGGATCTCTGGGGCCGCCTTACCTTCACTGGCTGCAGGGACGAGTTCACTTGACTCAGCCTGCTGTCTTCTAGCTCAACTGCTTCTAGTCTGTGCTGTAAAGGAGTACTGACTGTAACTCCACCATCTTCCTCCTCTTCTTCATCCTCCTCGCCATCTCTCTCCTCCTCAGGAGTGCGAGCAGGAGGTGTGAGGCCGTCCTGGCTAAAACCTTGCAGCAGGGCGGCAACAGCCTCGGGTTTGGGCAGCTTGGTGATCTTGAAGTGCTTTTTGTAGTGTGGTGTGTCTTTACGTATAAGCCGTTGTTTCTCCGCAGGTGGGGGTGTTCGGGAGTCCTCATCGCTCCGGTCTGCGTAGTCTTCGTTGTCTACTTCGTTGTCATCGTCGTCGTCCTCATCATCGCCACCACGGATGATGGGCTCATCGGCAAAGTGCACAGTGGGCTAAGAGGGGGCAAAAAAATTACTGTGCAGTCAAAACAGGACATATGTGCAAGCACCCTATTTAACAAACTTTTTAAAAATCATTTATACTTTAGTTTGTGTACACACAATTGAGTTCAGACTGGTCAGAGAGCATCTTTAGTTTGTCATTAGTCCAAAATATAAAAAATTATGGCACTGCTCACCTCAGTATACTCCACCTCCATCTCATCAAGCTCCTCCTCCTCCTCATGAGCACGTCCATCGTTAAGCACCGCCCCTGTACTGTTTACTCCCCGCCTCTCATCCTGAGAAGTTGCTGAGGCTGTGCTACTGGATGCCTGAGAATCACGACTTTGATTGGACAGCCCACTCAACCGCTTTTCCTGTGAACCAATCAAGTATCAGCAATAGGCATACTTGGCAGTGTATAGTAATATAATAGAAAACAAAAACCCTATTAATGTTGTTGTGTCACATAAATATACATATACTGTATGCTTTTTTTAAGTGGTTGTGAATTACCTCAGATTCTGGGGACTCGAGCTCTCCATCAGGCTTGGCTACATAAGGCTCATTTCTTCTGGCTTCTATAACGTTCTTCATCACCTTTAACTCACTGGGATGTGGTGTGGCTCTCCTCTGAAGACCCTGCTGGTTCACAGATACCACAGACTATATTTTTTCAGCACTTTACACACAAAATAAACAGCTGGTACACATTTCTATACTCACCCTCCTCTCTGCAGCAGTCTCCTCATCTTCCTCTTCATTTTTAGCATCATCCCTGAACTGAATGACTGATACTCGGTTCAGATTAGTGTCTGTTGGCCACGTCTCATCAACGCTCCGGTCAAGCAGATTCTCTGGAAGTAAAAAGAAAGAGAAAAAAATTAAGCATCTGAAATATATAATAGAAGATTTAGCTATTTAAGTGTGTGGTTCTTGGCCAAAACAGATGCATGTCTCTTACCGAGGCTGGATGAGGGCTGTTGTGGCAGAAGGTAGCAGATGAGAACCTTTTCCCCAGTCTCATCATCCTCAGTCTGGAACTTCAGCAAGGGCTGAGACTGGTTCTCTGCCAGCCACATGGCCTTCAGGTTCAGGTTGGCCAATGCGAACGGCAAGTTCAGCAGCCTGTCAAAGAGAGTGTGATGAGAAAATAGAAAAAGAAAGCGATGAGGCATCAAACATCAAGTTCTATGGCTTCAGCCAAATTACTGGTATTTAAAGGCCTCCTTGACCATTGAGCTCTTGATATAAAGATATTTCTCACCTGTTGCCTGCCACATCCAGCACGTGTAATTCAGTGGCATTGGCGAGCTCAGCAGGTAGTTTACCCAATCGGTTTTCTCTGAGGGACAGCACATTCAGGCTGACACATCCTCCCAGCTCTGACGGCACGCTGCTTAAACGGTTTCGGTCTACATTCAAGTTTGTCAACTTCTTTAGCTTTCCAAGAGAGCGAGGCAGAGACTAAAAAACAACAGAACAGGGAATATTGAATGTATATTGCTAATATTAATAGCTTGTGTTTCTACTTATAGTTGTTTTGAATAGTATGTTAAGTTGTGTACCTGTAAAAGGTTCTCAGTCAACATGAGCTCTGTAAGGTTCTCACACTCGCCAAGGGAGTCTGTGAGATGCACCAAGCGGTTCTGGTTCACTTTCAGAATGGACAACTTCTTAAGTGAGCCTGTTGAGAGAGGTTCCGAGAAGATTCAGTATTTGTACATATATAAAACCTATAAAATCCTTAAAGACACTCAGAAACTTGAGCATGGATTAAATATACAGAACACACAAGTCATAGCATCTAAATAAATATATTAACATCTGCTGACAGTAGGGGGCAGTGTTGTGATTCTCAAATAAACTTCTAGCACTCATTCCATAGTGTCCCAGTCTGAAACTAATGCGATTTTGCAAAAAAAACTGAACACAACTGAAAGTGTAATA
This sequence comes from Oreonectes daqikongensis, assembly GCA_026939265.1. Classification (NCBI taxonomy): domain Eukaryota; kingdom Metazoa; phylum Chordata; class Actinopteri; order Cypriniformes; family Nemacheilidae; genus Oreonectes; species Oreonectes daqikongensis. The sequence continues at coordinate 1,967,624 of JAOTQM010000343.1, read as the reverse complement.
AATGACATTAAAAGAATAACAAAATTATATTACATTTTCATCTGCTTAGATTTAATTTAAAATCGCAAGACTAAAAAGTCATATACGGTTTGTAATATTATAACAGTTGATTGCACGTGTCATGTGATGACAACACACTGTGATGTAAACAAATGAGGCAAGAGAGTGTATGTTAACATTTTGCAGAGTACATGGAGCCAGTATTCAAGGTCCGTTCAGACAGCAAGTGACTTTTATTCATGGTGTATCGTTTGTCTCTTGCTATGAATGCTCTAAAGGAATTCCTGGCTTTGGTTTTCCTAATAACAATTTGAACAACTGTAACTGATGAGAGATGGATGACCTGAGCTCCACAGCTTTACTCTTACTGGTAGTCGCTCGCAAAAGTCGCTCATCATTTTCATAAAGTTGAACAATTTTCAACTTTTGTCACTTGACCCATCGCAGGACACGCCCACCTTCTGTCGCCAACGGTCACTGTCGCCAGAAGTCGTCGGCGTTCATTGAAATGAATGAGATCATGTCACTGTGTCGCTGCAAGTCGCTAGTGGTCTGAACAGGGTGTCAGATGTCGCCACACTACACAGTGTTGTCATATGGGTTGTACTTAACACAACAACACTGAAAACATACTGATCTAGTCCAGTCACTCTGTGATGCTGTCAGTCAAATAAGACTAAAGACTAAAGATGTGCTTATTGTAAGCCATCCATACACGGTCTTCTTTATACTGATACTTATGTAAAAGGAAAAAGTCTCACTAATGCTATCCGGCAAGACTTCCAGAACGTTCTCAGAGAGCAGCAGGTCTGTGAGTGCGATAAGGCCGCTGATCTCTGTGGGAAGCTCTGATAGACGGTTCTCTGACACGTCCAAGCAAACCAGCTGCCGCAGGTTCCCCAGCTCCTGTTCAGGACAGAGGTCATGTTTCAGTCAATCGAAAGTGAATTAAGGCATTCTATTGCTGGACGCACATATCACAAATTCATTCAACAACACAGTTACTGAAAAGGGCACCATAGGCAATAAACATACATATAATCTGAACTAGATATTTAAAACCAGCAGGTCCATGACCCAACACAGTAACCATCCAATCAGAAGTGAGCAGTACTCACAGGAGGTAGTGAGGAGAGCTGGTTTCTGTCCAACCAAAGCTCACGAAGATTGGGCAGTGCCCCAAGTGTGTCAGGCTGAGCAAAAGAAATAAAAAGATCAAAAGAGAAGAGATGAAACGAGAACAAAAATCGAGATCGAATGAGGCACAGAATAAGAATAAGGGCATAAACAGTATTAAATGCTTCATTCATCGGCAGGTGCTTAGAAGTTGGACACAAGAGATGCAAAGAACGACTGGGGCAAATAAAAATAACATGCTCTATATAACATCCACTAACTATCTCAGTAAGAAATCTCACTTTTGGGCATCAATGACTTAAATGTTTAATTCATTCCAAAGTTGTAGAAAGCTTGTTCTTACCAAAACTTCCAGTACATTGCTGCCCAGATCCAGCTGTTCCAGTTTAACCAGTAAGGAAAGAGAGCTAGAAGATGAGAGACAATTTACAGTTGAAATACAGTCACTTTCTAATTGTGCAATTATTCATTTTCTCCTTTTTAATGTAATCATGTTATCACTTAGATTTAATCTAAACAATACAGTCTCAAACAAAAACATTTTCCAAAAGCAGCCCATTTCACCTCAGTGCAGCAAGTCCCCAAACACTTACGTGGGTAAAGATTTCAGTAGATTTTCCCTCAGCTCTAGAGTCACCAGATTGGACAAACTGAGAGGAGAAAGAATGAGAGAATTAGGCGAGTATGATTGTCAGATGGTGAGTGTGTCACTTGCTTTGAAAGTGTGAGGGGCTCCTCCATCTGCACAACACAAGTGACAGCCAAAAAGTGTGTGAGGCTCAAACGGAGTGTGTGTATGTGTGTGTCTGTATGCCAGTGAGATCTTTGGTTTGTATGATAAATAGGCAGTGTGACTATAAGTCATTTGAAATTACTATAAAATAGCATACGAAGGCATACTTTTGTGGATGGACATGTTTCACACGTCCTCTGTGAACGCTAAGATAGAGTAGTGAGCCACTGTTACATACTGTATTAATGTTGCATTTAAAGCCTGGACTAATATAACATGCGTATAACGTAGCCACAATTTGTAAATGCATTACAAAATTAACACTGGTGTACAAAAGAGTCACATACTCATAACATTACATTTTAATATTGGGGAGGATAATGAAACATTTACATGAACTAAGCTTTGTTTAATGTTAACATACTATTGTATTTGTTTTACTCTTAACATTAACTAATTTAAACCTTCTAAATTCATGGATTTGAACGATTACTCATTTCTGCCCTGAGCACATATTTGTATTCACTTACTTTCCAATGTCATTGGGTAGAGACTGCAGTGACACGTCATTGAGTGACAGGTGAGCGAGTCCTCTGAGCTGTGAGAAACCATCAGGCAACCTGGGTAAGAGAGGGAAAGGAAATAAAATGAGACACACAATGAGGTTTAGTCTGTGAAAGCTGTTACCGTTAGCAACAGCACCCATCTTCCTGCTCTAATGTAAATAAAGAGAGGGAAACACACATGTGATTAATGAAGTTTACATCCTTTAATGGCAGTGTGCAGAGACTGAGAATGCAAATTCTCTCTCACCAATTAAAAAAATAAAACAAATGCAACACGCATCTTATTGCTTATTTCTCATTACTTTCCATTACTTTCCGTCTTTTCCTTATCTAGAAAATTACATTTTGAACAAACCAGAGCTCTGGGGGAATTTAGGGCTCCTCAAACCCACTAACCTGGACAAGGGGTTTCCGCTGAAGTCGGCAATCTCCAAGGCCTGACAGAATTTAATGTTCTCCGGGATCTCTGAAATATCTGAGATAGAGAGAAATAAAGAGGCACAGTCAGCAAAATATACTAGTCGAGTGTCATGAAAAACAGAGCATTTTTTCTGGGGGGGGTTTTAATAATGGTAGCCAGATGGTCTGGAAGAACAGGAGGAGACCTGACTGTTCAGGCTTGTCTGTGTGTCTTTGTGTGTCTTTGTGTTTTACAGGATATGAGCCGCACGCCCGGGACACAGCGCGAGGCACATCATTTGCTGAGTTGGGAAATATAACACTGCATAGTCTAAATACAGACCAACGTGTTCAACATTCACACATTCATTCCTGAGACGTCTCAAAGTAAAAGGGAATGTTAAGCTGTGCGAGGCACAAGAAGACAATCGGGCTGTTGACAATGACGAACTACTTACGGGTTTTAAATAGGTCTAGATCAACAAGAATAACATTTGTGTGCTCTGTGTACGTTTTAAACTTCCAGCCAGGGTGTGTACGAGAAAGTGTGTGTAAATATGGCAGTTTAAAGCCTTGTGCACAGACTATATTCACGCACACTTATCGCCAGCCTTTTTCAAGACGTTCATACCCAAGTGATTTTCACTAGCGATGAGCCGAGTGAACATGCAAATTCACTCCCTGACATTAGATGGCGCTTAATAAAAAACAGAAATACCCCGGTACACAAGATGGCGCTTCGTAATTTTATGCTTTTTACATTCGTTGTTGGTATCAATGTGTGCTCGGCAAGACCGTTTTGTGCTTGAGCGCCACCAAGTCGTGTTTTTTAGAGGTATGCATGCACAAGCCTTCAAACAGCAGTTACGTATTTCAGAGGTGAATGTTGGGTACCATTTCTAGAGATGTCGAGTTCCACCAGCTGAGTAAAGTTGGCCACGTCAGGCGGCAATTTCTGAATCTCATTGTCGCTCAGGCCCAACTTTCGCAGATTGGAGAGTCTGAAGAAAGGCTGGAGAGAAAAAAACACCTTAAACAATAGATATCAATAACACATAATATATGTCTTAAAAATGGACCACTACATAAGTCAAAAGAACACCATTGTAGCACAAGCTCAACAGTAAAATTGAAATCACCACAACTCCTTGCATCAGCAAGTATCAACGTGACAATACTTCATCCACATGTCTCTAAATACTAAAAAATCTTGTGGGCAGATGCGTGTATGGACACCATACTCTACTATCAAGAGCTTGTCTGTTAGCTGGTCACATTCAGTACATTCCTGCTGCCGCGGCCCATCATGCATCTCTTCTGTCGCTCTCTGCTGCTGGCAGCAGAACAGCAGTAACAGAGGGCTTACTATGTACTGCCAAAAACTAGACTGATACTGGACGGTGTGTGTGTGGGGGGGTTTGCATGAATTCTGATTCATTAGTGTAAGACCAAAACACTGTAGACGTCCCCACACAGGCTGACAGCCACGCTTTGTAAAAAGAAAATTAAATATTAACAAGGCATGTGATGGTGAACCACTCAAAGTTCATTCACTAACAATGACATTTCCCATGCAGTTAAATTTGAAGCTAGTCTTGTTTGCCCAAGCAAAGTAAACAGCTCATTTATCATCAGCGAGGAAACAAGTCTCTATTGGTCATCTCTGAGGTTTACCGTGACATCACAGGGTGTAGCTGTAGGCTCTGGCGCCACCATTAAAGTGACAGGTGATACATATTAAATAACCAAGGAATTAAAGCAGAGACCAAACCACACAAATTAATAAACTCACTGGTACAGCTGCTGCATACAAGACAGAAGTAATTGAAACCAACTCATGTGGTTCTTCATCCTTGAACAATGCACCTACCACAGACATTAAATTAAAGCATGCACACGAGGAAACGGGATTTAAAAGCAGATGCCCTCACACAGAGGCCAACAAAACACATACCAACACTTACTTCCTTAAATTATCAAAACGCAGAGCGAAGCGCACAGCATCCCAGACGGGTGCATGACCGTTGACTGCTAGTCAGGCCATCCAGAGTGGGAGCCTTGAGGTCTATTAAGGGGAGAAAGCTCTCTAGTGAAGGGCCGATTATAAACATACACAAAGAGGCCCATTCATTACCACGGCCAGATGCCAGGCAAACCCGAGACCATGTAGTTACCCATCTACAGCACTCACACAGACAGTGTCCCCTGTGCGAACCATCTCTGCTTATCAGTGGTCAGCCCTGCTGTACATCCTCATTTTCAGGAAATTGAAAAAAGAACACTGTACTTTTGCTTAAATCCTAAATAATAATTTATGGCAAAAAATTAAAAACACAAAATATTGAGATACAAGAATTCAGAAAAACAGCAGCAATATGTATGTGACACTACAAGTAAACAAGCCAAAAGCTCACCCAAAACAATCCAGTATACAATAAAACCTTCACAATAAAGTAACCTTTAGCAAATGAATAGCTCTTGTTAACCAGATTTAGACAATAGTTTTAGTCTTCCATACCGACTGGTCAATACAGCATTCAGCCATACTAAAATACTACTTTGACAAGAAACAACTGTCAACAATTTCATTTATTTCAAAGTTCTGACTGTTAGTGTTTAGGATTGACAGCTGTATTTACTGCTGGGTATGCATCTTGATATGCACCGTTCACACTGTTCGCACATGACTCCTGTAACCATAATGGTGGACATGAGTATGGAAGAACGCACCAATTGTGAACAAAAAGTTTTATTTTTATTTCCACAATGATATGATTTTATCCTATGTTGAATTAGACACTGTCCATGGTGCACATTTCATATCTCTGTCATTATAAATTGAGCCCAAAACACATCATCAAGATGTGACAAGCATTGTATTGTACTATGGCGTCTATAAATGCTGTCTGGTGTCTGAAGATTGGCTGTGTGTAACATTACAAAGCAATCCTGCACAGTGGTTTGCCATCATCATCAGAGTTTATCATAAGACAGTGACAGAGAAGAACGTGACAGGGAACTAGTTGTACTATACAGCTCTGTTCATACAGCAAGGCTTCATTGTTAATCCAGTTAAAGGAATAGCACACGCCAAAATGAAAATTCTGTCATGATTTACTCACCCTCATGTCATTTTAAACCTGTATGACTTTCTTTCTTCTGCAGAACACAAAAGAAGATATTTTAAAAAATATTGGTAACAAAAAAACATTGGTTCCCATGGACTTACAGTGATTTTGCATTTATACAATAGAAATGAATAGGGACCAACATTTTTGTTTACCATTCTTCAAAATATCTTCTTTAGTGTTTTGCAGATAAGAGATAGTCATACAGTAAATTATGACAGAAGTTTCTTTTTGGGGTGAACTATCACTTTAAACCCAGAAAATGGTCAGGTGTGAGTTTGGTTATAGAATGTGGTTGTCACTGCTTTAAATAACAGAAGTACATGTAAATGCCACCAAATTAAGGACTCAAATACTGAAAATCGGTTGTATTCTGCTGCTGTGTGAATGAGGCCATAGAAAGATGTGAATTAAAATGCTATGAATTGATAAACTTGTAAAAAAAATGTCCATTTTATAAGTTCTTCAAATAAGCATTCCGTTAGTTTGGAACACGCATGCAAATGACAAAGGATTTTCCATGAGAAAGTGTGAGTGTGAGATCTTCTTCTTTCAACTGGTCAAAATCATGAACAGCAATTACATCCAAAAAGAATGTAAAATGTTAAAGTCACAGTCTGTAGTGTGCGGGTCTAGCTGTAAAAACCCTTTAACTAACTAACACATTACTTAATGCATAATGAAAGCAGGCAGCCATGCATGTAGAAACTGAGAACAGAGATTGTTAGAGATGTAAGAAAAGGGAAAGAGGAGAGAAAGAACGAATAGGGCAAAAAGAATTTGTTGGCTCAAGGGTCCAGGTCAACACAGAGACTGCTGTGTCTCAGTCAAGTGACTTCATTTATCTCGTGGTTTACTCCAATCAAACCATTACAGCCAACGCTTAACAAACGCTCCTCTTTGTCCTTAACTTTATCAAACATCTTTTCATCCTTGACAAAGATGGCAGAGAAGACATTAATGTTTTAAGAACTAGCAGGAGATGAATATGAACACCCTATTACACAGCAGAACGGCCATTTCCGTTCCCTCTCCCGTGTCCATCTTTATATCTTTTTACTTTACCAGGATATTAATTGCCTGAACTTCTGAGTTAATGCATAATGCATCCGGAAACATACTTGTGCTCTTAGCGCACTTTATGTTGTGTTTGTCTGACCCCAAGATCACCCCAATCACATGTGCTTCCTAAATCAATCACCATGGCTCAGTCTTAATGGCTCACGTAACATTAGAATGGCTAAAATGATTCGCTACACAGTAAGATCGCTGCTCTTTCACACACTCCCATCTATTCTCTGTACAAAAGTATGGGACACAGGGGCAAGAGTGGGGGATGAACGGGCAAACAAATCTGCTACAGCTCAGAAAAGAAAGGAAGACAGTCGGGTGATCTGATCACTTAAGTAAAAAGAGCCAAAGTTGTGGCAGGGCTGGGACTATTTTGCTAGGAAAAAAAATCCATTGGCGATGGTAAGTGCCATTAGCTTCTATTAAACAATTCAAATTCAAACTGTTTGTTTCCATGTTTTTATTAATACTCAATCAAGTCTCTTTAAAATACCCTTCAAATATATAAGTTATTAATAATGCAAACTCAATTTCTAGTTTCCCATGTAACAGGAACCAAAACATAACAAACATAATTCTAAAACCCAACTCAGATTAAAGGAGAAATCCCCCAGTGAGCTGAGGATTACACTGGGGTTCCTTCATCTGAATGAACCTGAATGCCCTTTCTTTCCCCCTTTTCACTCTTCTTTTCTCTTAGCAGTGGAACAAAGCCTGTGAAGTTGCACACAGTGCTGTCAATCAAACCTAAACCCACTTGGCTCCTCCCACCAACGACACCAGCCGAGTGGTGGAATTTCCTATTGTTTTTCAGCAAAAGAGACAGGCAGGCCAAAAAAAGAGGGATGGAAGATAAAAGACACAGCAAAAAATGTGGGATACTAAAGCAAAGACATGACAAATGAGGTCAGGAAGAAGGACGAACAGCAGAAACTGAGAAGAGAGAGATTGTGGGGATTATTAATGACTACAGATGTGGGCTGAGGATAGGGGGAAAAGCGAATGTTACATTTCTAAAGCCATTAATGTACACACAAAAATTACGGATCTTAATAAATGTTTATAATAACTACAAAAACAAAATGGATGAGTTAATTTTTAAAACAATTATTTAATCCATGATATACCACCGCTATTGATATATCATGCCATGAATCATTAAGAATGTTCTTTTACATTGATGTTGAGCATATTTTTTTAAAAGAACTATGCATCGAACCTAAAAAACTGAAGAGATAAATTCATAAATTATTCTCATCATCACTGTCAATGATGACAGAGGATAATTCTGCAGAAGTGTCTGAATAGGTGTACTGAGGCGATCGGGTTTGTCTAGCAGAATGCAGCTCTGCTGTTAAAACTATTATACCGCAGGGGACTGGGAAGCACTGCAGAAGTGTCCGGATCAGCGGAATACTGCACTTCTGTCATGCATCCATTTTAAAGACATATCCAATATATTTACAAAAAATCTTTGTCTCATCAGTGCTTCAAGTAATCAATGCATTATGTTTGCATGCATGTACAGAGCAGTGCAGAAAACTCTTTTTCACTAATCTTCGCAATATGTGCCATTAAGTTTTTAGAGGAGGAATGGTTGTGCTATCCATGCCGCTTCTACACAATTGGAAGATGCAACAGGACGCAAGTGTAGCATCATAACACAACACTTAGATGCGCGTCCGCGCATTACGGGGTCGGGGCACTGATGGATAAGAAAATGGCTGAAGGAGGGGAGTGAAATGGAGTGACTGGATGCACTGCTTGTGCAATATAACATTTCTGAGCATTATATTTATAACACGCAAAATTATATATTGATCAGCTGGCAGTGGCACTGGTCGCACCGGCAGGAAAGATTGGTCGCAGTCTAGCGCCCTGATACAACTTATTGCCTCCATGCAGTTAATTAATAAACCATCAGTATCTGCGTTTTTCATGCTATTGCCAATGGTCTTAAATGAATCCAATATCGGCCAATTCATATCGGTGGACAATACATCGGTGCATCTCTAGTAAATACGGCTGTTAAACGTGTTAGACACCCCAGGTGTCAGGTGCCCACAGAAAGAGTGAGAAGAATAGAAACTATTGACACAGAAATCACCCATAAGAGCAGTCTTGAAACAGCTTACTGCTAAATGATCATGGGAAAGCAATCATTTACTTAGGGAGGTAAAGGACTGTGCACTATTTACAGAGAGAGAGGGAGTGAGAGAGAGATGAAATAAGCCCTATAGGCCCAGGGGAGCAAGTCTTTTGTAAAAAGCATGTAGTAGTAAGTTTTCTTTGTGCCATTTTAACTAAACCGTGTAAACTGCACAACCCAAGATGACACCGTAACAACATGTTTACATTTGATAGACATCTTTGGTACTAGAATATTATGACCATCTAAGCGGCTTTTAAAATGGTACTAGACATCCAGCATATGATGCCAGAATTACTCCTTTTATTGTCATATGCTGTAAGGACGCCAAACTGAAGCAATAAGAACAGGAGGTTGTGACAGGAGCAGAGCTCTGGTCTCATCCACACAGGCCTCTGTGATTTAGAGCAACAATGACTCAATGACTCGCAGCATTTTGCATTCCAAACCAAAGTCAAATGAGATGAGGACAGCAGGTCAATGGTCAGACAGAACTCTCTATTAACACTCAAGTCACGATTTAAGTTTAAAAAAGTTTGGGAGCAATCTAAAGTCAGCTTCTTCATTCCTCCATGTGCGAAAAGATTCCAAAAAACCTCTAAATTCACATATAGTGAAGCTGTAAGTTAAGTTAAGGTAAGGTATACCCACAGCATCTGTGTTTTTATCAAGCAGCAACCTTCCGGTCTCTCTTGTGAAATCAACACGGAAGTGACTTAAACTTTAATTCGTCACCTGGCCGCTAGAGGCTGGCTCCAAAAGTGAGCAGAATCTCATTGAGGCCCATGTTAAAATATCCAACTTTACAGCAGCAAAAAAACGTTTACAACCTGGTACAAAAAATGATTTTGGTCTAGCTATTTTTGCCCTTCATGACAACTGTGAGGTGGGTGAAAGTCATCAGTTTAAATTATATTAAACCTTAAAATTCTGCATAATTAAGGGTGTGGCCACTTGAGTGACAGGTGATTTCAGCAACCCGGCACCTCAGCTCCAACCACGTCCCCCTTCTCTTTGCTCATTTTCAATTATCGGACTAGTAATTGACCAGCTTTTATGATTTAAATTATAAACGGAACTTACCGGACATCCAAAACACTGCTGTGTTCTAGGTTATACATGCTCAGTGTAAGGCTGTGACGTTTTTTAATGTATCAATATAGGCAGTTTAGAAATCGGTACCGTTTTAAAGTATCGATTTGGCACAGGTATCGAAAAAAACAATACCTAACCCTACAGCACACAGGAAGGGCTTTCATGTGATCAGCTTTTAAAGAGCATAAGTTTATTCAAATGAAAAACTGTATACAAATACACTGTAACAAGTTACTCAACTTCATACCTTGGGCTGAGCATCAGATAAACACGGGGTCAACTACAGGTCATCACAATGTAAACAATGACAATCCTAAACCACAAACAAGCATCTTTTATTTACAATATTATATATAGAATATTAAATGCAGTTTTAAATGCAACCACATTGAAACCATAATTTGAACCATAAAGGAAAAGATTAGGGGTCTTTATGAAAGTCATTTTTAAAGGTCTATTGTGATGCTAGATGCACACTGCAATTTCGAGTGATTGCTAGGGCAGGACTTGAACAAAGCATACATTCTGAATTCCAGAAATTCCCCACACATTCCTGGTACACTTCCAAGAAGTCAAAACCACTCCAGCTGGATGTAGTCCAATCAGAGCAGCTCCAGCTTCACTACAGCACATGTAGCATCTATTTCTAAGCAACTGTCGCTATGAAAAACAAAGAAATATGCAGCACCAAAAAGAAGGTAAACCACACCTTACTATGAGCTTCTATAAAAAAGCTGAGATGATTGCTTCATTTAATGTTCATTTAACATTAAATATCACAGCAACATGCCTAAACACTAACATTTCACAAATAACAAGACATTGACTAGCTACAACATACATGCTCATCTGTTTTAGCCATCCATCAACTTAAAGATCATTAAAGCACGATGAGAGCAAAAACTGCTTGTGCATCAGCTTGACCACCATGGCAGGCCTGACATTCTTGGGAAATGGTGAGGAACTTTTGCCACAATGTGCCATTCGTAAACAAGTGCAACAAATGAATTACTGGTAACCTTTAACAATCTTGACAGCTCATATCAAGTTCATGTCTGCGTGCGTGGAGCACTAATGAAGAGTGATGGCAGCCACAAGAACAGAGATAACACTAATCAAACCGAGATAAAAAACATTAGAGGATCAAGATTTAAGAGACAGTGCCAATTTAACTGCCCACTAAACATCTCGGTCTGTGCCCTGGGGATCTGTAGACTCATTATCAATCCACACTACAAATGTGTAAAGATCTGTGGGATTAATAGACATCAGAGCATCATGATAACAGATCCTAAAATAGTGCAACACAGAGTATATGAGAGGGAGAGAAAGAGAGGATCTGGCGCTTTATAAACGTAGGGTGTGGGAAATGAAATTGCACATTTCTCCAAAGTTAAACTCATGCTACTTTCATTGACATGAACAGTGATACTGACAAGTTTCGGCAACAGTTCAAAGCTAAGGAAATTGGTATTGCAGGTAATTGTACAAAGCTAATGATACGCAGCTCCACCGGTTTTGTGGACAGAGGAATTTCCCTCTGGCTGTCACTATATATAAATATTAAGAAACACACAGAAAAAAATCGACACAGAAATAGAGGAGGGACTAAATCCCTACAACCCCTAAAAACAGCATGACACAGAGCAGGTGATGTTTTTGAGCTGGTGAAGATTGCTGTGGTCTCTGCAGCAGTGTGATGGTGAGAGAATGAGAACGGTTAGAGAGGTTCTGCAAAACAAAAACATTACATTCCTCAGCTCTCTCCATTATTCCCACTTCCTGCCCGCCATAGCTCTCTCAAAACAGAGGAATCAACAAGACAAACACACACGTCAACAAATCAGCATCGCCCGAGCCCTCGCTCACTCTCACACACACCCTATGATAAACAAAGAGCCATTTGGGTGCATGTCGAGGCACTGAAGCAGTCCTAAACGGAAAAAGAAACGGGCTGGGGATATAAACCCAGACAGGCAAAAACTTGCATAGAAATGCACATACAAAACAGTTCTTCTCTGAAGTATTCAAATGCCACAAGATTATTTAGGTAACGATAAATGAAAACTTGATTGCAGAAGACGGAAACGAGGAATAACTGACTGCGCTGCAATGGGTTTGATTTCCTGGTTGTCACATAATATTGATAACTGCTATAAAATGCCAAATAAGACTAGTTTTAAATTCAGAAGTGAGAATATTGAGGTCAGAATGTAAAAGTGAAAAGCATGCAGACCTTTTCACACAGAATGAAACAAAAAAAGCTTCTACAAAACAACTAATCACGCAAATCATGACATACACAACGCTAAAGAAGCACAATGCTGGGCTGTCATCCACCATAAACTACAGATAAAAAAAACTGTTCAACTTTGTTTTTAATCATTGGACCAAGGAATGGAAAAACTAAATGAAAACATGTTCTGTCATGAGACTAACTTTCGTTATTGTATGTGAATGTCTATAAAACGCAATGTTTCAACTTTAAGACTTTAGTTTACGGTTAATGAATAATCATTTCTGTTTTTAGTTTAAAAGGACAGTTCACCCAAAAATAACAATTCTGTCATCATTGAATCACCCTCGAGTTGTTCCAACCCTGTATAAATGACTTTGTTCTGATGAACAGAGACAGATATTTGGAAGTATGCTTGTAACCAAACAGTTCTTGGCCACCATTGACTACAATAGTAGGAAACATTACAGTGGTAGTCAAAAGTGCCCCAGAACTGTTTATTTTCCTACATTCTTTAAAATATCTTCTTTTGTGTTTAACAGAACATTACAGTCATTTTTCGTACTATGGTAGCCAATGGTGGCCAAGAAATGTTTGGTTGGACAGTAATAATTTATTTAGACACCACTTTAAATAGGTCATTCTGTGAAGCTGAACTGGTTTTCAGGTCACTGAAAAATTCAACGCCATGTGTAAAGTGGTCAGTCAGTGTTTGACCACTAGTGAGATTAAACAATATGAAACAGCATAACAGATCAATTTCATGCATGGGTCCACTGAAAGGCCTTTGCTATTGTCCTTATCACTGTAGCCTTTCATTAAAGCATCTTCAAATCAGGGTACCAAACATACAAATTCGAAGATTTTTGTATAAAAAGAATAACTGTATTCTCAGAAATTTTCATCAATGGTAGATTCAACACAGTTCCTCATTGTTGCTGCTAACTAAACATTCGGCAAAGCATGTGTTCCTCAGTACAAAGATCATATGTTGCATTGTTTACTGTTAACTTCAAAATGTATCTAACTTCCAATAAAGATAAAAAGATTAAACGTATGAGTCTGAGAAGCTGCACGTCCACGTAACAGCAGTGTGCTCTCCACGTGGGCTTGCCTTGCATCCTGTGGCCATAGAAACGGGAGTCAGTGGGGATTTGCTATACAGTTCTGTGTTATGCACAAATCACAAGTAAATTCCAGGATGAACACTAGCACATAGTGAGCATAAGCACAATGCTGTCAAATCATATCACAAATCATAGTTTTATCAGCTTTAACAGAAAGCAATAAAGGTCTGTACACTTTCAGATCATGCAGGAGATCGCAAAGTTCAGGGTAGACTGTATTGTACAGACACTGCTAAGCACAGCAGTACATGGTGACACATTTGTTGAGATGAATAAGACCAGAGCAGCGTTCAGGCTGGACCATCTGTACAATACACTATGTGTTTACCCTGTCCCACACCTACTGATGAATGCCATGCATAGACAATATGCTCCAAACACATAGACAGATTTACACAGCAGGTGGTGAGACAGATAGGGGAAGATCTGCTGGGAGGGGCATATTCAAACTAGGGGTGACCCCGAATAGTCGAAGATTCGATGCTTCGATAGCAGAAGCCTGATTGGACTACCAATCTCACAGTCGAATCTTTACGCTGTTATGCAATGGGGATCATGCCATTTTGGTTATATGGGCAGTGGCGTAGCAGACAGGCATGCACTGCACTGCCAAAAATATTATTTATGATGTAAAGAAATGGGACATTTTTAGGGTTAGGTACCGAAACCCCGGTGCATATGAGCGTGATGTCAAATAAATGAGGTTTATGAACAAATAAAAAAAAATTAAATTTACAGTAATTTCAAAATAAATATGTCATCTGAATTTTAGTTTAATTCTGGGTATTTTCTTCAAAACATCGTAATACTAAAGTATTGTTGGACAATAGTGAATATTAGTGATGACTCTACTCAGGGCCAGCAGAGATGTTATCTGTTCTCAGTTCAGCAGTGACTGTTTTACTGAGGACAATGTGTCCAAGGTGATGACCAAACATCTGTAAATAATTCGCTAATTAAAAATACAGCTTTTCATCTATGAATTATACAAAATATAAGTTATCTATAAATACATTTCTGACCACTGATCTATTAAAAATATATTGTTTCAAATCAATCTCCTGAGTTTACTGTATATGAGAGGAAGTGGCTGTAATACCCAAAGTATTATCAAGAACAGTTAGAGCACGGTGTAGCATTAAGTCTAATTTAATGTTTATCAGCCTGGAAAAGACAAGCAGCAGTAGTAAAGCATTAAGTCTAAAAGCTGTAAATGATTATAGGGGGTGTTTCCTAGTCATAGGTGAACACAGGGAACTGCGAGACCTGTTAAACATTGAACACTAGGCTGCAGCAGATGACGACTGGGGCCGCCCATGTTTACCTACAACGACAGGTGACTGGCTCATGTTTCTCACACAAATGTGTGTCATTAAAGAGACAGGAAAGCAAATGCGCACGCTGATCCAAAACGTTTGTTTGTCCCCAGAGAGATAGACAAATTAAAACTCATGCTACACTCAAAGTCAAGATTAAAATGTAGATCAGAGCTAAAGAGCCAGAGAGAAATAAAGCTTTATAAACAGGGTGATTGGCTCCCAGTGTTAATCCTTCTCCGGAATGAAACTCTCTGAGAGGCGGCGACAGGATGTGTGAGCCAGCTGCTCCTCAGCTCAGACAAAAGGAAGCAGGGAAACACATTTCAGGCCGGTTTAAGTAGAGGCTTCTCAGTCTGCAGCCTGGTCCAAATCAAGACCATAATCTCAGGAGACAAGGCTCAATAGCTGGAGTGTGAAGAGATGACAACCGTAGAGGGCTTTCTTTGTTTCTTGTGGAACTGGCAAACGCTGAGGTGCCAGTGTGAAAACATATTTCTGATCTTAAATTGCAGCTCAAATCAAAAATCACATAACAACATTAAACAACTTTCAGAACGTTAAACCTTTAGCTTTCCAAAAAGACTATTTAATAAAACTGGAATAATGGCGTGTTTCGTGCTTCCAACTTACTGACATCAGACAGATGGGCAAACTCAGTCGCCCACATCAAGTAATAGGCCATATTATTACAGGTACTATTCCAAAAAAAAAAAAACCTTAGAAAACAGACCAATTTGATAACATAAACATAAAACATAACCCCTTAACTATAAAAAAATTAAAACCTAGAAGCTAAACCCCTAGAAACAAATAAAGACATGGGCTCGGCACAGTGAGCACAGCACCCAAAGCCTTGTGCAGCCTGGACCACAGCACAACTGGGAAAGAGGAGAGAGGTGGGGGGGGGGGGGGGGGTGTATGTTTACTGCAGAACACACAATGGCAGCTGTGATTTACGGAGACTGCTGGCCAAGTACTGTGGGCCATAGGGGGAAGCCCTTACTTGCTTACATCACATGTCCTGGAACTCACAAGAGAGAAGCAGTAAGTCAAGACAGCGGCCAGACTGAACAAGCTCTGACCGAGAATGTGAAACATCCAAAAATATAGAACTAGTGAAACTACAGACTACAATGTAGGTCACCTAAAATGTAAAACTGACAGCTCCTAGACGAATCATGCTAAACAGACAAATCCTGCTAACTCCTAAATTAGCCATGATGTCCTGAAAGACAGCCATTTGACCCTACTCCACCACAACTTTGATGACTAAATGACATGAGGGTGAATAAATAATCAACAAATTTTATCTTTGGGTGAACTATCCCTTCAATTGTTTTGCTACATGTGGCATGAGGTAAGCAAAGCAAATAATAAAGTCTTTCATGATAAGCAAATTGAACAAATTATTGTAGAATCTAAGATTATTTTTAACACCATGATTTTCTTTATTCCTTGTTGATTTAAGAAAACACCAGCATCAGTCATTTAATGAAAACTGCAGTGCACACAACTGAATAAACACATGACTGGGCGGTGGACAGAAGGTGGATACACAACAATTTATATGATGTCTACATATGACATCTAACCAGCAAGCACAGACTGTACCCTCAGAGAGGGACAGCTGCAGACAGCCACTTCACTCAAGAGACCCCTGAGGGGCAAGCTTAGTGAAATGATATGGCTCGTGCAGAAGAGAGATGGGGGATGAGGGGTTAAACATGTTTTTACAGATGAATGAAAGTCCTAATCTGGCCCAGGGGGTTGCGACACAAAAGAGGGATGCCGGAATGGGGGTTGGGGTACAGTAATGACAAAATGAGCCATTTAGCACTACAGATATCTGTGCAAAGTACAGTCATGGGCACAGACAGTTGTAGTTGTGCAGTAAATCGACTTTTTTGCTGGAGAAATTATAAGTGTCACGTGGTACAAACATGCAGCATGAAGGTTGTTGTTTTGGGAATGCTTGCGCATGCCTACAAACTGAACGCGTAATATGCATGTGTATGACGTCATTGTTTTTGGAAAATGCCGCCTCAGAGTTTACACAGAGACGATAACATCATCGTTTTCAGAAACGTGCAATTTGAGACCCATTTCAAAGGTTTGCGTTTTCAGTCCCCCAAAACGCAGTTGACATGTAAATAAACAGCCAAAACAGTCTTTCGTTTCTGTTTCAAAGTGAGAAGACATGAAAGAGAACACAGTTTAGTATTTTGTGCTTTGACTGTGCAAAATAACATTTCTGGGCATTACATTTATAACGCACAAAATTATATACATTTACATTTCATTTACATTTATGCATTTGGCAGACGCTTTTATCCAAAGCGACTTACATTACATTGTACTATACATTTGTACATTTTGTATAGTAAGCAAGTGGGGGTTAGGTGTCTTGCTCAAGGGCACCTCAGCCGTTCTGAGAATCGAACCAGACCTTCTGGTCATGAGTCCAACTCTCTAACCACTGGGCCACAACTGCCCACATATAGTGAAATGCGACCAGCAGGAAAAATAGTCGCAGTCTAGAGCCGTAAAAAATCTAAAAGCATAGAGTGGCAAAAAACTGCAGATGTTCAATTTGGGCATGCACAAATATTTTTCTGGCCAGCGCCTACATTCTAGCTATCACTAAATTGTTTGTTTCCTGGACCCTTTTCAGTTTCTGTATTAAGAAATGAGCAAAGCAACACAACTAAGCCATGATGCTGATGCAGGTAACATAGGTTTGAATTCAGCTTCTGACATTATGCCCATCCTGCTTTCCAAGTTCCCCTTTGTTTGCCATGCTCTTTGTATGAATATAAAGTGTTAAATCAAATCATTTTTAATTCCTTATCAATATTTTACCCAAAAGGGAAAAACTAAACGGTGCCAAAATATAGGTTATCATATTGACTTGACTCAGACATATGATTCAGAAAGTAATGCTGTATATTATTGTGCACCTGCACAAAGGAGGCGTTCACAGGGAATAGAGAAACTCTTGCTGGACAAGTGTCTATGAATGAATATTTGATGCTGAACACACACACAGCAGGACAGGGAGGAGTCCTGCACACTTAAACCTGTTCTGCAGCAGACAATAAAGCAGAAATCTGCCACACACTCACACACCCATTCGTACCTGCTACAGGCCATTTCACAAAGTCTACTCTCATTGTTTAAAGGCTATGGCACTAATAACAACTATTAAAACAACACCTTGAAACTTTGACACATACTTGAGCAGGAAAAACGCATTCTGATCCGAACAAGTAAACTGTTACCATGCAAATGTCTCATTTTACGTTTCCTGTTCTACTCAACTTCTTTACAATGCATTCAAGGTACACAGCCTTGATCTAAAATCAAATAAAAACACAGCTATTATTTTACGAATTCGAAACTCACAACTTCTGCAGCTTATTGAACATTTCCTGTTCTTTCTTCACAGCAACCATACGAGTTACGGCTGATAAAGGAGGACAATGCAGACAGAACAGTAATAATAAGCCTAGACATTTAATATGTGCAGCTGGGTGGGAGACGTCAGAACGACTGAAAGGACCTACTATGTAACCTGTCACCAGATCTTCCACAACTGTCAAAGCGAAAACGTTTCTCCTTCCTCAGCCACAAAAAAAGGCCTTCAGGGAAAACGTTAGGACCTCACGTTTCTAAAAGCTTCCCCAGAATCCTCCTAAATCACAAACAGAGGGTTGGTATCTTGTATGCGTGTGTGATACACTTGTTAATCATTAAACTGTGCTGACATACAGCACATGCCATCTCTGAGCTTTGTGAACATGGATGAGGCTTTTCTGGGTTAATCCAGTTAGCGCTCAACCTCTCGGGAGTGAGGAATTTACTGTGACGAGTGAGAGCGGGGCTCAACTATCACACACTAGGACATAATACAGAAACAGTGCGGATTAAGGATTGCATAATGACTTAACAGAGTGGAAGATTCACGTTGATGTTTTCAAGGGGTGTGATGGGGAATTCCTCTGTCTGCTTCTGCCTACACGGGTTTATCAGTGGCACTTCGGCTCCTAGACTGTCTTTCCACTTTGGGCTCTGCATTAAACTTTCAAACGTTTCTATTTTCTTGACCTGCTATAATTGAGCTTTTCTGAACTAAATATATCCAAGTTCTAAGGTAAGCCTCAGCGGTTCAGGTGTGACACAAAATGACTCGAAGATATGTCAAAAGCAGTAACATGTATCCGTTCAAACCATATCAGCCCACACATGCAACCCTTTACCGGTGTCATTTCTGCATAGCTTCAACCACCACAACATAGTGTCAACTTGTCAATATCTCACATCATGTCAAAAGGTCATGGCCTGAGAAGCATTAACACGAATCATGGTTTGGTGCTAATCTTATCATGACAACAAACAAAACCACGAACGTGTCTATATCAATGCAGAAAAGCAGAGTTTGAGAATATTCAATTATTGTTATACATTTACTATACTGAGAGAGAAATAAGTGAGGAGACCAATTGTCCAGTGAGTCTGGAGGAGAGGGACCAAAGCAGCTTAAAGCCCATCTTACAGCACATGGCTAAACAGCAACACACAGAGTCACCATATGGCATTTTCAGAAGCACAGACTCAGGCTTGCTGTGACTATTCGAGAGTTACAGTAAACGTAGAGATAATACTCAGATACAGTAGGTACACTGCTGAGCTAACTATTGAAAGGTACACGTCTGTGTGCAATTTTTGTGGTAAAAAAGATGCACAAACTGTGAACGTTTACAACCAGGTTTTAAGTCGCCATTTGCCATTGGTTGGACAAACGGACAGTTCCGCCCTACACTCACACCATTGCTTGAGGCAATGTGGCTACATCAGGTTTCCCAAACAGAGTGATGTTTTGATAGCAACAGTTGAAATGCAACATTTGGAAACACATCAAACTGAGATTTTTTTCCAGACATGAGCTGACCGGCCTAAGCTGTGTTTCTCTTTCACTTTCTGCCACAGGGCTGCATTGAAGTCATATCACTGCTGTCCTTCTGAAACCTTGTATCTCCATATTTCATGATTTTAATTTTTTGCCATGAATCATTATTATAGTCACTCTATATATTTGTCTGGGTTTTGCAAATATCTAAACAATAAAAAGTGCCTGTTAACTTTGACAACACAGTATATATAGTAGTGTAATTTCCATTACATGAAAAACAGGGAATTCGGACATTAAAGGTTTCAGAAAGACTATATGCAACTTTCACACAAAATGCCCACATATACAGACCTTTCTCATCATGGTCAGAGACTCCACCATGTTCACTCAGACCCTGTTAGCAATCCTGACTGCAGAATGGCTAACACAGCTCATCTCATCTGCCAATGGGCATAAACTGGCATTAAACATGCTAGATAACATCAAAACGTAAGGGGGGAGGGGTTTGTCAATGGATTACAGCATGTTTGCTTGCTTTAGTGTCTGTGTACTTTAGGGAACGCACAAACCGACTCATGACTCTTGATGTAAATGCCCAAGGTAAAAAAACTCCCTGTATGCTGTATACTGGTCTGGAGTTGATTCGCAGCCAAGTCAGCAGGATCTCGATCACACAGAGGAAATCCAAATGAAAAGGATGAAGCAAAAGGCTTTTAGAGGTGATATTGAAACAGATTTGTAGAAAGCCAGACTGTTTCCCCAATGAAGCCGGTCAGTTTCAATTTTAACCAGCAGCTTTTATTGTTATTTCGACACAAATACATTCTTCGTTCATGTTCTGAGCAGGACTGTACAGTATGTGCTTGCAACTAAATCAACAAACAAGCCACTAAACCTTCACTGGCATGTACTGGAAGACATATCAAAAGAAGAGCTCCACAAAACAAAGATATTTCACCGTGTGCACATGAATATGCAGTAAAGTAGACTCTCGTTGTTTTGTTAATGTCAACCATGGTACAAACACCAGAGCTTCCACACATTTTGACTAAAGAATTTCCATTACTCTTTCACTGACTGTTCCAGTCATTTGTCATTTTAGTACACACACACACACACACACACACACACACACACACACACACACACACACGTATTTATTTAAAACCATTGCACTCTTGTTTAGCAAATTCTAGCAAAAAAGTATTGAAAGCTGCTCATGAGAAAAAATTACAATTACTTAAATATCCCTTTCAGTACATTAAAACCAGTCACATGCAAGTCACCCACAATTCTACAGTCCTACGCATAACTTACAATGCACGATGACAAGAAACGTGCACAACGCAAAACAAGAACTGTTAGCGATGGGGAATGGCAGTGTCTTACCTTAGGCAGCTCTCTCAGCTGGTTAGCATCCAGAAGCAGCTCCTCCAGACTGCGGCTGTAGCGGTAGATCTCATCCGGTACCGCGGCGAGCGAGCAGTGTCGCTTATCCACGGACTCAACGTGACGGTTACACCGCCACAACGGGATACACTTCAGCATGACCCCGGAACACTCAGCCCCTCCGCATCGGGGACTGACTCAAGCAGCCAGATGATGGGGGACACACGACCACAGCCAATGTATAAGGCAGTCCCTGGACTTTACCCGCCAGAAACAGCCAAATAAAAGCGTCCGTATGAATCACTCTCCTTGAAATGTCCAATAACTCCAACAATGGCGGGGGACATTCAGATGATCACTCCAGTCGGGGCAAACGAGTGTAAAAAATCTCTCTCCATACACACGGCTGAATTACTCAGCAAGTTGAACAAAAACGACTCTTAAGTGACGGGCAGTTTGTTTACACGTATTCCATATATTATCAATAATACACATTTTCTGTGTTGAATACGACTTTGTATCCACTGAAGACCATAAAGAGCTGAACTAAATGCGATTATGTCGCACTGAATAACAGACTTCACTTAGCCAGTATGGGTTTACTTTGACCATTTAGGATAAGCAGGGCTTTTTTTATATAAGAAACCAGTTTGTTCAGGTCCTGTGTCCTTTTGAATGACACGTCTTTACATGTGTTTAAAAAATTTAGATTTAATGATCAAACTATCGTTACATCGTACCCGCGAGGTTTCAACGACGTTGTGCTACAGCTAACCGATTAGCCAGCTGCAGAGCGCTGTAGTCCAACAACCGTTATAAAATGCACGAGCTAGCCTCTAAATAACAACAAAACAACGCCAAACTACTTACATACGTGTGTGTCAGTGATCAAATAGAGCGGAGGTTGAGGATCATACGTACAGCAGCAGCAACAGGCTAAGATCAGCAGGCCGGTTTGGTGTGTGTGTTTGTATGTAAGTGGGGGGCTGGGCTGATCTCAGCGCCCGCTCCAGACACTCCACCGGCTTTGTGCTGTGCTACAACCCAACTTGACACGGAGTCCGGATCGATCCGTAACAAACCTCTTTATCCTCCTCACGAGCATACAGATGGTTGGTTTCGAGAAGCGCGCAACACGACGCTTTATCTGCCAGGAAATGTCCTGCAGTTGTAGGCGAGCGTGTGGAAGTACTGAGTTAAATAAGGCGTCAGTAGCTGATCCTCCCAGCTCCGCATCACTGTTGTGAGTCTCTCTGAACGCGTCTCGCACGCAATTCCAACTGCACACAGCAGCACTCTGCCTCCGCCGTATGGCGACATCTAGGAGTCTGGAGGAGAAGAGGGAGAATCGCACGAGCTAATGCAAGTGTGCCACCCTGTGGAAATGTACTAAGCGGAAGACTTTTACCGTAACTAAAATGCAACGTTTTCTTTAACATTTCTTTGGGGATGTCATCAAGGAACAAATACATAACCATTAAAATGAACTATCGTGGAAAATGTCCTGCTTGACAGTATTGATTATGAATCGTAATAATACAGAAGCGTTTCAAAATGATTAACATGAATCCACATTTTAAATGTTGTTATTTTAACTATATAGCACTTGATCTGAGCTTTTTTTACTCTCTTTAAGGCGCCTTCCACTGTCCACAATTTCTACCCACAAAACTGACTAGATCAGTGGTTCTTTTCGTTTCGCCTTTTAGCCTTACAATCTTAATTTTAGAATTTTAATTAAACCAAAAACATATTCAGTTATACAATGCAGGAACATTCATTATTTTGGTTGGTGGTCTTATTTTTCAGATGTTTGGTTGCATAAAATGTATTATACATTTCTATATTTTATCAAATGTCACAAAATATGTGCCCATCCTGGATGCACGACTCCTAGTTTGAGAACCACAGGACTAGAAACTAAAACAGTTATTTTAGACAAATTTTCATTATTCATATTTTAAAATAGCTTTTATTTTATATTAGTTTTCATTTTAATTTTAGTTTAATTCATGTTTCTATTTTCAATTAACAACTTTCATCAAACGTATTTCAGTTTATTGCGAAGTAATGTATTGCCTTTGTTTATTTTTTCAGTCCAATATTGTATTGGAATTGAATGAATAGAATAATTATTTAGGTTTTAGTAAATTATAAGTGTCTTGATTTTCGGTGTTAATGCTATTATCCTATTTTAAATAATTTCAAGTCAGCTTAAGGGCAATTTAGAAGTTTATCAAGACACCCTATTTGAAAAACAATGTTCTAAACTAGGCTCATTTGGCAGTGCACAAAATAAGAATTTTCTAGTGTTTACTAGTAAATATTACATCTTCGCATTCATTGGATGCCAATAGAAATCATCTATAGCTTAATATTTAGTTTCACACACCACGACTTTGTGTAAAACTGATATAGTAATCTATACATTTGCAATGCAAAAATCTTTACAACCTTATCCAACCTTTTTTATCAATGACATGAACACCACTGCATATCAGAGAAATTTATTGTTTTGATAAAGCCAGAACCAATGTCACCAACACAATGTTTAGAATTTCAACACAATGTCAGTGGAGAAAAAGTTGGCATTTGTAAAAAAGTGGTGATGGGAATGGGAAAATTTGCATCAAAATTAGAAAAAAAGACTGCAAATAACATTGACAGTTAAAAAAATGCAAGTATTTCACAGTAGGTGACACAACGTAAATGCATGAGGAGCATATTTTTTTTGTCCTAAGCTAAATCCCCTGCATTGGGATTTTTCCAATGATATTATTACTATCAACATCAATAAAAAAATAATTACAAGTTTCAAAGAGGCCCAAATCTCTAGCAGCAGTGAGCTGAGTGAGTTTGAGTGCTGAGAGACGGGCCAGTGGCCATTATGGGACAGTCTTATGCAGAGAGGTCGCTATTATTAAAACGCTCTTGATCGTACAATTCAGCTACAACCTTGCGACCTGCAAACCAGCGGTTGTTGAGGGCCTGGATGGCTTTGTTCATTTCATCAGCATCTGAGAACTCCACAAAGATCTTGACTATAATCTCTGCATCATCTTCTTCACCCTGTCGCTCCTGGTATATGATAACCCGGTTAACAGCACCGTACTTTCCACATTCCTCCATTACTTCACCTTCCAGGTCATCGTCAATGTCCTCTGGGCCAACCATGTTGCGTAACACCATAACTGTTGACTGCAGTCAAGAAAAAATTCCCCAAAGAGGGAAAAACTATTAAAGAGAGCTTAAACTTATTTTGTGATGTTATAATTACATTTGATTGGCTACAAAGGTTGTTACAACCAGAATGAATGTGATGCTGTCTAACCTTTGACTGCACGACTGTTTGTTTTCCTCCACTTGCACTGACGCTTAGCTGCTCCAGTTCACTGTCCTGACCATTTCCCACTGGCCGATCCTGATCTTCTTTAGTCTGTCGATTGTCTTCCTCTCGCTTCACTTCTATTTGTGTTTGCACAGTAGATGTTGGTGTGCCCACAGAACCAGATGATGTGACTGGTGGGGATGCTAATACTGGGTTGACTAAACCAACCTGGGGGACTATTGGGAGAGTGGGGCGAGCAGGTGTAACACCTAGGAATATTTAAAAAAAAAAAAAAAGCAGAAGAGAGTGATTAATATAAGATTTAAGTCTATAAATCTCTTTTATTACAGACATTTTTATGATGTTAAAGGTTTGATCTTCTGAATCAAAATTAAAGTAAATCTTTTTTTTGTTTAGTTTTTTAGTAAAAAAAATCCAATCTCTGACTCTTCATTGATTTTTGCAGACCTGTAATGATGCCAGGGGCCTGAGCAGCCAGTACGGCTTGTGGTAGCCCCATTTGCTGACTGAGAATGTGTGCCGGTGAGGCGAGAGAACTCAGTACTGTTGCTCCAGCAACAGCCTCCTACAGAACATAACAGTAGGTCAAACAAGTGCGTAATCTAAAATCTTCCTTATGCAAGATAGTAAGTTAGGATCTTTTCTGACATTTATCACCTGAGCGGT
Source organism: Oreonectes daqikongensis (assembly GCA_026939265.1). Taxonomy (NCBI): domain Eukaryota; kingdom Metazoa; phylum Chordata; class Actinopteri; order Cypriniformes; family Nemacheilidae; genus Oreonectes; species Oreonectes daqikongensis. The sequence continues at coordinate 1,942,351 of JAOTQM010000343.1, read as the reverse complement.
GATCTTGGCGGTTGCAGCAGCAGCAGCCACGGCAGCAGCAGGGGGCAAACCTCCAGGAGTCGTTGGAGTCAACAGAGGCATGGGAGGGGTAACGGCTTTTCCCACTCGTAGGTACTGACCACCGAGATCAAACAGGTTCATAGATGATACGGCATCCAGCGATGACTGGGGCTTTTCATATTCTACTCATGATGAAACGGAGAGACAGCACTTTTTACTGACATCCTTTAGTAACACCTTATGCATTGATTTCATTCTCTAGTTGTTGATGTACTACACATTTAAGAGGATACACAACTGACATCTTCAGTGGTTTAAAAAATGAAACCTAAAGTCCAAGGACATTTTCTCTCTTCAACAACCGTTTTGTAACAGTATGCATACTTGAACTTGAATCTTTGAGATAATGCTTTGTCAAGTTCAATCCCTTAATGAACCTCACTTAAAACCAGTATGACTGCATTGATTGAGAAAACTGTTATAGAAAATCAAGAACATTATCCTCTTATGAGCCTACTTTTCATCTGTTTTATCACATTTACCCTCTAGGCCAAGACAAGATACGGCAACAAATCAATCTCCATTGAGTAGTGTTTAGAACACTTCGTTGACGTGCTCACCAATAAATCCAAAGCCCTTGTGCTTTCCCGTGGTGGGTTCCCGTATCAGCATACAACTTTTAATTTTTCCAAAGGCCTCAAAGACGCTCTTGATGTCATCGTCAGACAGATCTGGGTGGATTGAGGCTACATAGATTCGGTTGAAGGCACGTGCCTCCTCAGCCAGTTGGTCAATGATAGGCTGCGCCTGTCCGATGTTACTTGGCCGCCCCACCTACAGCACACATACCAGCACATGGGCTACTAAGTGTAAGTGTATGAAGATATGAGGGTGCGTGTGTGTATGTACATGCACATGTGGCTCAGAAATAGAGAAACAGGTAACTGTGATTGTTAAAAACACATTTTTGGATATGTGGTATCTGTGCTGCAGGTGGGGCGGCCAGGCAAACACCAGCCAGGCGCAGCCCATCATCAGCACATCCCGGACAGAGAAGAACACGCCCGCCACAAGCGAACGCTCCTAGTCTCCTAGAAAAACGGAGCTCCGAAACAAACAAAATGACAGCATGGAAGCATGACACAATACACGTACATTGGGGTTAGAATACAAACACATAGTTGGCCCACACAGCAGGGATTGTGGACCTGCTGACTGATGCACACACAAAATCTACAAAAGCAAAAGAAATATGCTGTTGAAAGGGTTAACATTGATGGTACTAATTGAAACCCACCTTAATGTTTCTTCCACCCAGCATGACAGAGTTCATCTGCTCCAGGGCAAGCTGAGCTGCTTCAGGAACCTCATACTCCACAAAGGCAAAGCCCTGACAGTTTAAAGAGCATTCATATATATATATATATATATATATATATAGTATACACACAACATGTACAAGTCTCTTCATCATCACAGTGGGGTCAATTTCACAAAAACATCAAATGAAAAACATACCTTGTGCTTCATGGTAACAGAGTCCCAAGACATATCAATACTCTTTATAGGCCCAAAGGGGGCAAAGGCCTGCCGGATGGTGTCCTCCCCCAGCTCGTAATAAATGGAACCCACATACACGCGACACATGATGGCCAGAGCTCGCTGCCTCTGTGCTGCCACCTGGTGGTCGGGAGATAAAAAGACAGAATATTGGCTGCTGAAGAGTGTTACACATAAGCACAAGACAATAATGTAGCAAAAGATTAAAAAAAGTTGTTTAGCTTGTTTTGGAAAAGTGGTGCTAGTTCCCACTCATTTGGTCCTTTTTGCTCATTACATCACTTACCATTAATCTCAAGCACAAGAATTAAGAACATGTGGCACAGCACCTTCCTAAACCACTTTTTAAGAGTGCTGCTTGCAAGTTCCTAAATTAGCATGTGTGCTCGTACACTGAAACGTGTACAGGTATGACTGACCTGAATTCTGTCTAACGATATTCAGTTAACAAGTGAAAGCAAACCCCTCAGTACAACTAATCATCCTGAATAATGAGCTGAGGTGAAAATTCTTTTCTTTTCATGAGGTGAGCTTTTGGACTTACATATCAAGATCACTGTTGTGGGAGAATCTGGCCAAATTTATCCATTTTACACTTACAACTACATTTAGCATTATTAGCATTCAGTTTTGTATAGTGTCAGCCACATGACGAAAGTATACGTTTACACATACAGCTCTTATACAGATGTTTCAATTTGGATTGTCGTAGTGACCGTTAGCTCTCTTTTACAGCAGACAAAGATGACATTTATAAGCTACAGCATATTCACAAAGAAGAAATGGATCATCCTTCCCATTCACAACACACACACGCCACAAGATTTCCTGCAATGATTTGAGTTTCAGGCTGAGCAATGAACTTACAAGAGATCAAATGCGCATCTAAATCGATGGGTACAAAAATGAGGGCACACTCACTAGTGGCCATGCAATGATTCACAAAGACAAATATGAGTCGTCAGAGAAGTAAAGGTGATCCTGTGTAACGTTAACAGTAATGCCTATCTTGTTTAGGACCCCTGGCATTACCATAAACAAAAAAGATTCAGTTGTTCTCACACTAAATGTTAAAGTCGATTTAGAACCTGCTTAATGAAATGGATGAGCAAAAATGAACATTTCATTCACAACAGCCATGTCTGCTTTTTAAATATGCTGCGGCAAATGTCTAGCGTATCGGGCCAGGTAAATGCCAGTTAAAGAAGGATAACGGTCATTATGTCAATAATGCGAACACAAGGTGAATAATAGTTTAATATTCTATTGACCGATTGTAAAGATGAGAGAGGATCTCCAAAGCCCATTGTCACTGCTGCCATCTGAAACACAGTAAAGATGGAAAAGTGCTGAAAAGGTTAGATATCTCCTTTTTTCCTTTCTTGTACTAAATTTTCAACAGCAGACAGACATATTCCAGACATATCTTGTCAGTCTCTCTGACTGGTCAAAGCCTCAGACTCAACTTTAAGCTCCGCCCACCTCTTTAATCACCACTTACTTTGAATGACAACCTGAAACATATCACAGTTAAAGCAGCAACATTACTGACAGGTATTACGTTCAACAAATAGGCAGCTCACATCTTCCCTCACAGTGTCAAAAAATAAAGGCATATGGTGTGTATGTAAATCATTTGGGAAATTCATCTGGCTGATGTCACGAAGCTGTTTGGGTAATGTAGTATGCTAGAATCAAAGATAGTCATCAGAAATAGAAGCAAATTTAAAAAGGACATAGCAGTATGCCAGTATGATTTCCAGAAATAACAGACCTTAATCAAACTGGCAGTGAGGGGGGGGCAACAAATCATTTGACTCATGACTGAATCAAGTCCTTAAAATACAGTACAGTAATTCCAACGAAGTGGTCAATTGTACTTTTTCTCATTTTTGCTAAATTAAAATGCCACCCAAAGCATTAATAAAATAAATACTGTAAACACAATCTTAGGCAGGTAAACAGCTTTTTTTAGCAAACAAACACAAGTAAGAGACCATTTTACAGCGGGATGTATTTTTAGTTCCGCTACTTAAGCATAACAGTCCTCATCATTTTTATAAGCAGGGGAACGTTCTGCAATGTACCATAAAGCATTGCACTGCATGTGTGTGTGTGTGTGTGTGTTATAAAGAAGTCCACATAATTACGTCATCACATCAGCTCACCTGTAGGTTTGTGAGCTGTTGCTGCTGGTGGGCGATGGTCTGTTTCACTAAAACACTCTTAATGCTCTGTTCCATGGCATACTTCTTAGCCTAAAAAAGCAAAAGGTATTAAGCAAGCAGATAAGACTGACAAGTTTCATAAAATGAAGAAGCTTCTGTTACCTTTTGTAAGGCCTCCTGCTGTTCTGGAGTAAGAGGTGGTAGTCCAAGCTTTGCACCTGTGCCTTGTCCATTCTCCATCTTTAAACCTTTGCCTCACTGAGAAAACAATCGAATAATAAATACATAGGTAATATTTTGAGAGAAGAGTGTACTGAACATATGCATGTTACTTACCAATGAGGCTATGACTCTTATGCCAACCAGAATCGAGAAGCTCGTGGAGACTTGCTGGCAAAGCACTTACAATATTACTCTGATCTATAATAGAAAAATGTTATTAAAATGCTTTCTCACTACAACATGAAGCTATAAAGCATTTACTTCTCAAGTCATCTTTCCTGGCCAAAGCACAGTTCACATGCAACACTACTAGACCAACGTTACATAAAAGACACACAAGAAATCAGTGACTACACCTCTCACTGTCTCACATGAACCATCATTTACTGGCTGACCTTAATTTCATAACACATTTATAGTAGCTTAGCGTAAATACAATCATCACTGAAGGTTTCACTAACCAAAAACTGTCTGTACATCAACAAAGAAGTGTAAAGGATACGGTGGTCACTGTGGCGCGCTTCTAATCGTGCATTACAGCAGCACAAATGCTAACTGTCTTGAAACTGCAAAATACTGTATTTTAATAAACAGTGCAGGGTTTATAAGCTTATTGACTTATTACAGTCATATGACTTCACTAACTATGGTGATTTCCAGCTCATTTAGAAATAAGCATGCATGAGGAGCCTAGCATTGTGTGGCTACCTTAGCATGCTAGCGTAGCTAATGGTTAGCAGTGAACGAGGCTAACGAGCTTTCCCCTTTAGGCCTCATGTGTTCACGACTGAAGATATATGGGAAAAGGCATGAGGTTGACTGACAGATTTTTACCTTTGTTAACTTTAAACCAGGTAATGTACAAACTACGTCTACATTTAAGTGAAGGCATTGAATAATCATAATTACCGCAGTGTTTCGCATTACCGCCATGTAGTGATCCACATTGAAGACTGCAACTCAGCCGCTCAACATCGAGAAACCCCACAAACCTAGAGCTGCCGCGTTTCTCCAGGACAGAGGGAGTCACGTGATGCTCGACAAAGGACTGACGACCATGGTTGTCATGATCACGGCGATTACATTATGTGAATTCTGGAATAAAAATCTAAATTCAAATAGCTTGGATGCAAAAGACGCACTTACTACCATTTTTGCATCGACAGAAAAACCTTAAACATTATCTATAATGTTTACTTATTTTGGCAGAATGTGGTGCTCGGTTCTATCTTGAAAAAATGTTAAATATTGTAATTATAAAGTTTTCAAACGGATTACATGATACGTTTTACATATATTTTAGATTCATAATTTTTATTTTATTTTTCAGACCTCTTCGTTATTTTTGCACAAAATAGTGAATCGTAAAATAAAATGGACGTTTATGTTCGTCTGATTTGTTTTATAGGACAAATATTATGAATAAATGGACAATGATAAAAAAAATGAAGACTCGCTTCCATTGATCTTAAATTAATTTATTGCAATTAATATTAGTTGAGGCGATGGGTATTTTAACAATTAACGTTGTTTTAAAGACATTTTCTTTCTCCAAACAAGTGGAAAATTTGACTTTCACAACAGCCGTGAAACGGGCATTAAACCGCAACACAAGTGTCAGCGGTATTTTTTACGTCGGTACAAAAACGATGTCACAAGGATGGGTACAAAATAAGATTTAAATAGGCCTACGTATTTTAATTGACAGTGAAAGCTTAAATAGTTTTGGTCGTCGCATTACTCAACTGATGTTTTTTCAATATAAAAATCTATATATTTATTTTTGTAACATTCTAAAGACAAACCAGTAGAGAAATCCTGCGTTTCTGATATCTAAAAAAAAATGAGGTGAATAGGCTTGACAAAGCCAGCACTTCACCTGAACAAGAGTAGGCTACAGTTAACCAACGAGAACCCGCTAAAAACAAGCCACCGTGATGCGGAAGTAGGAAGTAAATGGACTTAAAATACTTTCTCTTACAACCGATGGGAACTCGACCTGTACGTCGTGTCTGCCTACTGTTGGTGTAAGTTACTGGCATGGATATCATCAGTGTGGTCTAACAGGGCGTTCACACCAAGCGCGACTTGCGCGAATAAATCGCGCTATTCGCGCGTAGTTGGACGCTTGAACATTTTGAGTTTACTCGCTTCATTCGCGCGTGAAACTCGCTTCATTCGCGTCTGGTGTGTACGCACCTTAAGTAATGCGGAATGTGCTTGAGAACTAACATCGTCTCGCATGTGAATGTCTTACTAGCCTACTTTCTGGGCAAACACAGTTTCACTTTTAATTTCGGGTTCTGTATTTTAAGTAACCAAAATACTGTAGCGACTTTGCGTTCTGAACCTATGTTTGTAGTAAATAGGATTCCACCTGTTTAAAACTCAATTTATGTACATTTTTAACTGGTGGACAGTAAAACCTGACATGGATTCTCTTCTGGAGGCAATCGAGATACTAACAAACACATCCAGACATCAGGAGCACTGTGAGTAATTCAGACTGTGTCCCTGTGGTATTATATAATGACTTTGAAAGCAGCTTTTTAATGTTGTTGTATAAATATATTTTCATATTATGTAGTGGTTACGTTGAAAGACGAGGAGTCCAATCCAAGGCTCCCTTCTTCTTGTCTCACAAACCTTGACAGTTGTGTGGAGTTGAGTAAAGAGGTTGAGGAAGCCCCTGACCTGTGTCCAGACAACCTTGATTCACTACTTCATGATACAAGAACCACACACGCCCCAAAAGAGCAAGGTAAAGAACAGGGAAGGCTATCATTTTGAATAAAAAAACATTAGATACAAAATGTTTTGTCGTGCTTACTGCATTTACATGGCCATTTCTTTTTCTATTAAGAAAAACAAATAGGTAAAAAGAAAAGGGGGTGTTTGAAAAAGAGTGTAAAAAAAGGAATCCGTTCAGACAGGTCAGGTCACCACTGCTTCAAATGTGGACAAAACTTCAGGACGTCAGTTCACTTTAAAAGACATCAACTCGTTCATTTAGGAATTAGGTCTCATGTTTGTCCTGAATGTGACAAGCGCTTCATCACATCTTCTGAACTCAAAGTACATATGCATATTCACACGGGAGAAAAACCATACCAGTGTTCTGAATGTGGTAAAAGTTTTGCCCAATCAGGATCCTTGTCTAATCACCGGAGACTTCATAAGGGCGAAAAGCAACACAAATGCTCCGAATGTCAGAAGGGCTTCCATAACTTTTTAGATCTACAAGCGCACAAGAGGGTTCATACTGGAGAGAGACCTTACATCTGCACGCATTGCTGGAAGAGTTTTACTACATCTGGAGCGTTGAGAGTTCATGTACGCACTCACACTGGTGAAAAACCTTATAAGTGCGCAGAATGTGGAAAGACATTTTGCCAGCTGGGTGGACTTAAGGTTCACAGGCGCGTACATACGGGAGAAAGGCCTTACATATGTTCTGTGTGTGAGAAGCGCTTTAAGGGACATGCAAATTTGATTGCACATCAGCGCATTCACACAGGAGAAAAGCCTTATCGATGTTCTGTGTGCAGAAAGACATTCAGTGACAGTCGGAGACTTCGAGAGCATGAGTCTCCTCAATCAGCAGAAAAAACGTTCCATTGTAACAAGTGTAACGAAACTTTTAGTGCTTTCTGTCAACTTAAAGAACATCAGCGGTGTCACAGGAAGGAAAAGCGCCATCGCTGTCCTGAATGCGGAAAGGCTTTCATACATTTATATTTGCTGAAGAATCACCAGCATGCTCACTCGGATGAGAGACCTTATTCTTGCGTCATATGCGGAAAGGGGTTTCGGCGGTCATTCGACCTGAAAATGCATCAGAATATCCACAGTGAAGCAAGACCTCATTCTTGCTCTGAGTGTGGAAAGAGCTTCCGCAGGACTGCGGAGCTCCGGATACATCAGAGAGTACATACGGGTGAAAAGCCTTATTCCTGTGCCATTTGTGGAACGAGCTTCAAACAGATATCACAAGTCAAAGTGCACGAACGCATTCACTCTGGAGAAAGACCCTACGTCTGCTCGGAGTGTAAGAAGACTTATAAAGACAAGAGAAGCTTGCTAACACACCAGAGAGTGCACCATACATGAATGCAGGATTCAATTATTAAAGGGATAGTTCACCCAAAAATAAAAATTCTGTCATCATTTACTCCCCCTCTTGTCATTTCAAACCTGTATGACTTTCATTCTTCCGCAGAATGTATGGACACAAAACTAATGCAAGTGGATGGGCACCGCTGTTGTTCGGTTACCAACATTCTTCAAAATTATATTTTGTGTTCTCCGGAAAGAAAGGGGGGAGTAAATGATGACAGAATTTTCATTTTTGGGCGAACTATCCCTTTAGCATATTTATATAGCCTATATTATTATATTTTCCCCGAGCAATATTTTATTTTCAATGGTTTTAACACAATTTGAGATTAATAGAATTTTCTTGTATCTTATTTATTATATCTGTTGCTTAGCAATGAAAACATCTTTCTGATATCTTAGGAACCTGTTTTGAAAATTTAGGGTTGTATATTTATATTATAAAGCCATCATATTATATTGTAACAATTGAGACTATTTTGAGATTATGTTTTGTAGTATTTGTATGATTTGTGTAAAAAATAAAATCTTTAGCATTTCAGTGTTTTATAGTTTAAGTTCAACCAAAAGAGGGCAGTGTGTTCATAAGAATGCATTGGCTATCTGTAAATTACAGTAATCATATTCATTTTAGGATTAATTCAGGGGAAATCAGACTGTTTCATAGGGCATATATATGAGAAATTGGTTTCTCCCGAGGTTTTTTCTCCAAATATTTATCATTTGGTGTTTGGGTTCTTCGCCACAAGGCCGTGTCAGCTTTCACACTGGGAGACTGCTTTTATAGTTTTTTATTTTATTAAATTAATGTAAAGGTTTGCAATTTTACCTTTTTTATGTTTTTCTGTTGCTTCCTCCTGTAAAGCTGCTTTGCAACAATACTCATTGTGAAAAGCGCTATATAAATATAATTAAATTGAATTGAGAAATTTTATTCTTTTAACAAGATAAATGTAATTTTATAGTTTCTGTTTCATCTACTCACTGTACATTTTTTAAAGTTAAATCAAATATTCTTTATGAGTCAATTCAACTTAAATAACATTGAACTGACTTAAAAAATCAAGTTATCTTATCAATACAACTACATTTAAAAAAAATTTACCATAAGTTTTTAAGTTGATTATGATGATACAAATTTCTTTACCAAGTGTCCTAATAAACAAGTGTTTGTCTGTAAATACTGCATAACAGGCCTGCATCAACAGAGCTCACATCAAAATGAATGAGTAGCCTTTATTCTGTATCCTCATGTGCTCTCTGATCAGCATTATCAGCCTGCATATGCATATATTGTCCATATAGTTTTCAACTGCCGCAGACTTCCAGCATTACAATATGGGGTCCTCAACCTTGATTTGAATATGGAAAAAGAACTATCATGCAAAAGGCAACAAATCTCTAGACATTTAGACGGCTGCTCTGTTCAAAGCACCTGCATCAAGAGCAAAGGTCTTTGTGTGATAGATTAGATGCATTGTTCATTATATACAAATGTGAATTTGTTGCAGTACTCCTGTCACACACTGCTGTGACTGGTTATCACATATTGTATTGCAGAAGAGAAGTCAAACAAGAAGATGAGAAATCAAGCATTTCATTTATATTCATAACATAAATAGGAATTAATTTTTTATACATGGGCCTCGTTTAAAAAATTATAATAACAGTGGTGGATTTTTCCATCGCCTGTTTAATTTCCTGTTTGATTATCCTTTGAAATTTCAATACTTTAAAAATAAAGCTACATTTCTCGGTTTTTCAAGGTGTTCAATGTCATTGGATTTTCTCCAGAATAGCTTTAAACTGTTGAAATCATACCACGCTTCACATCCTTTAAACCGATGTTGCTAAATGGGAGTTTATAGAGTAGTTTCGATTCCACTCTTGCCAAAACCTTTGAATTGGAGGGTCCATTATCGTCTATGGAAATAAATGTGAGTATAGCAATTAGTTTGAATCCTTCTAGGCTTTCCAATTTATGTATTAGTTTGTCATTTTACCCAAACACAGTTTAACACATCAGTCCTTCAGCCCATATCAGTGTTTTTTTTATTTTTATGTCCTCTGAATGCTCATCACTTTGACAAAGGAAGGGCTTAATAGGTTTTACTTTGAAATATTTTGTCTCTCTTGTATCTTAAATCTCTTTGAAACACAACACCACCAAATGTTCACACTATTGATTTGTTGATTTCTTATCACCTGTTCGATTTAAAACATTCCTTGTATTTCTTCTAGTTTATCAAATGTATGGATTCCTATCCGCCTCAAACCACGTGTCTGTAGCTCAAGAGCGGTGTGTTAGAAGCGCAAGAGGTTCTGGGTTTGATCCCTAGTGAACACACAAATGGATCAAATGTGTAGCTTTAAGTAACTTCGGATAAAAGCCTCTGCTAAGTGCTTAAATGTGTCATGAGATTTTGTATATTAAGCCAAAACACACTTTGCTACATGGCAGCTGTGTGGCTGACACAGTTGGTTTCTTAAAGACTTTTATCATTTTTAATTAAAGACATTAGACATTTAATTAAAGTTCACAGCATTTTTGTTTACATATAAGTTTGTTTATAAAAATAAAATTGAAACCCTATATTGCTGCCATTTGTTTTAAACTGCTGAGAATAGCCGGTAAAAATTAATGGAGAAATCCCATCATACTTAGATCCTCAAGGAATACAGTATTCTATCTAATAAAACCATTTTCCCAAATTGTTTGTAATTGTTTCTTAATCTCACAGGATTTTAGCAGTGAGAAAACTAAAATTAGAAGTAACAAAAGAGCAATTTCAATTAAATATGTTCACATAATTATATCAATAATTATATCATGAATATATAAAAAAAATGCTTGAATATACCAGGCACTCCATAACTAAATTGCTAGTTTAATTGATTTTATTACTAACGAGTACAAATTATTTTTAAAGATAATGATCAGTTATTTCATTTTTTAATGACATTCTAATGAATATTATCCAGCCTTTGTTAAAAAGTGGCTTAATTAAACGGACTGCTATAAACCAAATAGACAAAAGTTAACTGTTACGGCCCTTTCTAGGACAAGTGCAGTACAAAAACTAACAGTAACACTTTAGTATAGGGACCAATTGTCATTATTAGCATGCCTATTATTAATGCATATTGGCTGTTTATTAGTACTTATAAAGCGCATATTCTGCATGACCATACTCTACATCCCCAATACCTTAACCTAACATATACCTTACTAACTATTTATGTGCAAAAAGTATATTGAGACAAAAGTCCTTAAAATAAAGTGTGACCAAACTAACACAATGCTGCAGTCTTCACAGACTTTCCGTCTGTAACAATGACAATTAGTAACAATGTCAATTAAGGTGTCAAGCAGGATTTGATATGCACTATAATATTTAAATGTGCTTCACTAACAAGTAGATTTTTTTTATATCTTTGACTAATAAAAAAAGAATACATCTAAATTAAGGTGAAAAATCTTAAAAACATGTTAGTGTGATAAAGGTCAACCCACCAGTAATGCCAATGTAGCAATTAAGCAGATGAAATACAGCCCACAGGTTGGATTAGCAATGCCTCACTGAACTCTAAATACATCATTATGCTAATCAGCATGAGATCATTGCTATTTCTAGGTATCTGATTTTATCAGAATACATAAATCTGTGAACAAAACTCTGAACACTAAAACCATCTGAGCTAAGAATGGCATGCTGGATAAGAGGCTTCTTACTAAAGCTTGTGTTTTCTCCTCACTTCCTTTACTTTTATTTAACCACTTCTTTCTTTGACAGTACATCTTCAGTCTGGAGACTGGTCACAGCATGTAACTCTAAACGTTTGAAAATTCTCTGCGTGTACTTAGAGATCCAATAACATTCTTGGAATAATGGTGCTGAAAACTATCATCTACATCTCCCCGCCAAGAATGATCACATCTGTCAGATACCCAATTGCTTGAATGATTGACATGCTGAAATAAGCAGAAACCTTAAAAGTATTTAATCTGGGTTAAGAAGGAAAAAAAGCTAAATAATGCATAAGTCAGTTAGCACACTTGAGATATTTTTCATAAAAATGTATTGTTTTCTTCTTGAGGTGCCATGGGACTGCTGAAAGGTGTGGGACGGAATATCGAGACAAATACGAATGTGGAGAATTTTATGATCTCACCTACGGGGCCTCTCAAGCTGCTTTTCACATTTGAAATGATACGCATTGCTTACTTATAAATTTCAACCTACCATTTTGACATTCATGTTTTTATTTAGTCTAGTTATTTAGTCTAATATTCCGGGTTGACGTCTGAATGACGGTTCTTGTCTGTTATGCAAAATACCAAGGGAAAACCATTGCGAGACAAAACAAAACCATTTATTTCATACTACAAGACAGGTCTAGATTTGCTGCCCAATTAATTCACACATTAACATGTGAACTATTGCAAATAAATGTGAGAAGATTCATGAGGGACTAAAGTATAGTATGATCTATTTCATGCACTTCATGTGGCGTAAAAGGTGAAGCCAAAGCTCACATAAAGAAACATATTTGAAAACATTTCATTGCAATGCTTGCAATAAAAGAGATTTGAAAGAAGTATAGTGATGAAAACAGGGAAAGAAAAAAGAAAAGATTATATATAAGACTGTTGACTTAAAACAAAGAAGAGAAATATAGAGCAGGCAGAAATATAGATTTGTAGAGACTGTACATGTCAAATGCAAAGTTGAATATATATGTAAATGGCTGCAGTACTGGATAAGAGGTCCTGGTAAATGAAAGTTTAAAATGAACCCATTAGTGGAATCATTCATACACTGAAAAGCATTTTTGCTAGTAGACTCAACACATACCATAAGAGTCTACAATTGCTTACTCATTTTCAATTAACTTGCTAACACAATTCATGAATATGTAAATAAGACTTGCTTAATTGATTAATCCCTGAGCTCAACTGCACTAATTAGCCTTTAGTCCCTGAATCCGACTTTAGAGTATTTAACTGAAGAAAAGACAGTCCAGATGTGGAGAAGAGCCACTAAACAGTGCAGTGATTAAAAATACAATCCCTCATGAAAGCATCTCAGGTTCATTAGCCTGTAGCCACACATGGGACTGTTGACACAAAGAGTTTTTCAAGATGCGCACAAACCAACAAGGGTCCTGTGACGTTAATCAAAGTTATGGCAGCTCTTATTAACATTTCTAATTATCAAATGTGATAATGAGCGAAATTCTGTTTCATGCAAGTTAAATTTGTCCTCTTGACGCATATGTACAACTGAATTTAGCTGGTTTATTTGAATACATATTTAATATTTGAATGTTTAATTATTTTTAGAAGCACAATATAAGCAAAACAGTTGTGATAAAGCATCCTTTTGTTTGAGATAAAACTCATGACACAATGGTTCATGCATTAAAATCTTAGTGCAGATGTGCCACTGGGACAACATATTTCAAAATATGCAAATGGTTTGCTATCGTTCCAGAACACCTCATTAGATTTGCTTACAAATATCAATAAATCAGAATAAAGATCAATTTTCACATTAGCACTATCAACCCACTGCCTTAAAAGTGAGATTATATTACACTTTATACATACAGGACATTTATCCCTTCATTTACCAAACATTTATCATTATCAAAAATGTGTCATGAATGAGGTGTCCGCTTCATCTGCTTTCACAGCCTGTGATTAGACCACCAGTAACACCTGATGCTCTGGGAAATAAAAGCAGGAATGGAAATAAAACAGGATGAAGGAATACTCATCAGCTCAGGTCAATTTTCGCTCTGACAATGCCGCATGACTCACAGGAACTGACTGCGATACAATGGCTTGAGATTGAGCGGCAGAGATCTGGTTGTGAAAAGACTATATGGTGCTCTCCAACATACTCTCATCTTGGTGTTTCATTCATTTCACATTTGGAGTGTTGCAGTTTGTTGTCATATTAAAGACAGAACTGAGAGTGGGCGTGTGTACACGCTTGTGTGAGAGAGCGATTCCAACTGATATTTTAAGCTGTACTGAGGCCAAGAGGTGCATCTTTCTCCAAACCACCTGCTTCCACATAACACAACTTTCTCTTTGATTTTATTTTATTTTAACCTGAAACATGACAGTATACTTTTTATTTACCATGATGAGGTCAAAGTTTAATCTGATGAAAATCTTAATTGTGTGTTTTTTTCATTATCTGTGTGACTAACACCATTATCTAAACCAAAAACACATAACACAGCAACGCCACTTGCCCAAATAATTTGTATTCTGTATTCCACTGGTGCATCTATAACCTCTCTCTCTCTTTATCAAGACAGGCTGGCACGCTCATTTGCAGTTAAATATGCATTTGTGCAGAGTGTGGAATCATCTATCTTCTACTTGACATTTCAGCCACTTTTATGAGGAGGGACATAGTTAAAAGCACGCCAGTGTGCATGATGTCCACAACATTCCACAAAAATGTCATTTTTTCCCATTCAGCTACAAAATGACATTGTCCATTACTGTGCTTATTTATTCATTAAGCCATGGAAGATTGATAGCTCGGCTCGAGTCTATTAACTACATGACCTTGGGGAAGCACTAATCCAATTTTTCAAACTTTAGAGGACATTGCCCCAAGCCTGTCCACCCAGAGGGGTGAAGAACACCTGGGGAAATGCCTTTTTCTGAGCTTTAAACTAAGTCCTCTAATGACTCATTAACTTTCAATTATCACCAGTTGTTTAAGCAATAATGATCAGAGAAATCATATTAGATTCATATTATTCAACCTCTACACACTGCACTACTGCTCTTTTTGTAATGCTGCTACCTTTTTAATTTTTTGCACTGCTGCTAAGTAACTACCTTGTGTTACTATTTGTTTGCACATCCCTGTTCATGTAAATATTCAGTTTAGTTTCTATCATAGACTATATTATATATATTATCCTCATACCTAGATTATTTATATTTGTATTTTGTTTAAATTGTTTAGTATATTATATATTTGCACTATCTTTGGAGCTGATCTGACCTACATTTCACTACTGGTTGTATATCCTCTATATAACTGTGTATGTGACAAATATAAATCTTGAATCTTGAATCTTGAGATTTGGCTCACCTCAAATTAGTTTGTAACACATCATGCACTGTCTTGTTTTATACATAACCTAGAGAAAATAAAAAAGAAGCACTTAAGATAATCCATATTAAATAGTTTGTGGAGCAAATAGATTTCTTGCTTAAGTAAAGCTAAAGCATAAGATAATAACGCAATAAATACTGTAAACTCATCCAAGTCATCCAAGAAATCTAACCATGTTATAGGCGATTTCAGCGGCAACAACATAAAGAAACATATGTGGCCCAAACTTGACTTTCAGTAGACCTCCACAATAACTGTTGAGTAGTTTAAATTAAATTCAATACAATTAATATACAATAAAATATTTATATAAATTAAAGTAAAACTAATTGTTATATTATAACCAAACACAGACCGGAAGTGAACTTCGAGCCAGGCGCGTGCATCTGATGAAACCAGTTATATGCACAGAATAAAACCAGTTCTGTAAAACTTTTGTACTGTTTTCTATCTCAAGAGACCTGAGACTTTATGTAAACTCATTACATTAAAAGCACTTTATGTAAATTCATGCTCACCTTTCTGCACTGAGGAAGCTGATTAAGTTTTCTGTTGAAAAAACGACTCTGAAAAAACGATTCTGTTAAGAAAACAGATATTTTCTGTCAGCTGGAGCATGTTTTACCCCTATTTCTTGAAAATTTGTGGCCGTTTTCTGTCATTTTTACGTTTTTTGACTGTATTATACAATACAATAAAAATCTGTAAACAAAACAGTAAAATTCAGTTTTGACATTTTACGTGAAAAATTTGAAGAAAAAAAATACAGAAACTTTCTGTAAAATTTACAATGTACTTGCATTCAGTTTCTTTTCCTTGTTTTGAAGGACACTTCATTTACAATACAGCAGAAAGAAAAAAGTTAAAGTAGAAGAAACAAAAACATTTAACACATTGATCAATGAGAAATGAAGGACCTGTCAATAAATATATATATATACTGTATATTCAGTCAAAATGTGGTTCATTTCAGCTTTACTAGCATATACCAATAGAAAAAGAGTCATGAAGCATATTTGAAAGGTCTTTCTCTGTATGCTGTGATGCTATGTGTAACGTGTGCAGAGCAGGCTTGAGTTTAGTGAGTGTATTAAACAGGTTGGGCAGAACTGCAGCAGGTGACTCAATTAGTCAGGCGTTAGGTTAGCAAGACCATGCTTGTGTGAATCTGACCCTCTTAGTCCAGCGTCAGCCTCCCTAGAGGTTAAGGTGCATGGGGGAAAGATACATTTTTAATGAAACTGCTGGGGAAGAATATGGAAAGGGTTACTTGCAGTGCAACATAACGAAATCCCAATTCCAGTGCAAGCATTTTAACGAAATTAATGTTAAATTATGTTTTTTTTCAGTAATTTCTCATTTCATCCAGCATTTAAAAGAATGCATATGCAAAAATAAAGAAACACTGTATGTGTATAAATCTTTGTTTATAAATTAATCCAAAACTTGACACTGATAAATAAGTCATCTGACATATTGATTTTTTATTGTGAGAGGAAAATGGAAATGTCACATGAGCAATTCATTTTACGTTTGTCAGTGTAGCGTGATGAATGAATACAGGCCAACTAGTCGTGCATGAACAAATGTTTGCATGCAAAGGTTCACAGCACATGCTGCTTTCTTTTTGATTATGATAATGTTTGTCTTATTTATTAGGCTACGAGGCTCAGTTGCACAGTTAAAAGTGATTCAGTTGCATTGTTGCATTGATATCAATCTTCAGAGATTTTTGATGCACCAAATGCAGTCCATTTATTTAATAGTAATGAACTAAATGGACTAAATTTAGTCTTTTGCTTTTACAACTGTATTTCACAGTGAATCGTCTAAAAAAATAACTGGTGGCTTGATTCATTCATTATTGAGCTTTGTGAGAGTACAACCGGCCCGTAATGAATGAAGTTTCACACAAAAGCCATCAAAAACCTCCAGACATCAATAATCTTGTTTTAACTTGAAAAGAAGATGCAGTTGTTGGCTACTGAAGAAAATATCGGCCTAAAGGCCATTGCACATAGAGTCCGAAATTTTCGTATACGTTTTTTCGTATTCGTCATCCTCGCTTGTATGGTGGCTCTGAATTCTCAAAACACCCATCAAAATGCTTGCTACGGATGCGAAAAACGCAGAAAATCGAACCCGGTCCGATTATTTTTATGACGGACGAAAATTTCGGAGGCAGTGTGTAAATGTGATTGACACAGTGTGAGGTCGTATTTATTTTTTAACGTGCGAAAGTTTCGGATGCGAATTTCGGACTCTATGTGCAATGGCCTTAACACACATGATTATGAAAAAGCAGCAAGACACTATAGAATGTCTCAGAAGTGATTATCAGTACGGCTGTCAGAATCGTATATGTTCTTGCTCATGTTTAACTTATACCATCATTTCTTCAAAGATTCACAAGCAGTGTTTGCAGAGTTTTCAATGGATGGTTGCTTCTTGATTGATGTCTTTTCTTTCTTTCAATCTAGCTTTCCCAATGAACACTAGGAATACAGAAAAAAATGAATCACTTTCCCATAAGTCTGAGAGAGGCTCCATGTCCCATCTATTTCACACCTGACTAGAAAATCCAAAGAGGCCATTCACTTTTTCTTCCTAGGTTGGTGGTGGTATGGCCTTGCATGAAAGCACCACTTGTTACTCTGTCTCCCTCAAACACACATTTATTTTGAAATGTGCGTCACTCCCCCAGCACGTATTTATATGTCATTATAGATCATTCTAATATACTGTTGACAGATTGTATGTCAAATACATGTGCACAGGCCATACAAAAAACTGTGATGAATGTGTGCTGTATGGAGCGGTGTACTTGAAGGAATATTCTCTGTGATGAGAATAACCTTCACCTTAACTGCCTGTATACAGAACAACTCAGTGAAGAATGAAAATAAAGGCTATATGTCAAAACACTGTGGATGTAATCAAAGAGACCGTGTCTAAAAGAAAATCTGAATATAAGTCATGATGGCTCTTGCAGGCATCACACAAGTTTATGTATTTTTTTTAATTACGAGACAATAGGCAACTCTATTTTTGATATACTTTGCAACCTAAGGAATACACCTCATAATGGAAGTGGGAAAAAGTGAAACTGCATAATGCATTTTAAAAGAATTGGCTGACAGATTCACAACAAAAATGTTCCCCCAGAAAACAATTTTTCACAATGATTACCTCAGTGACCAACAGCCATGAATTCTATAGAAACACTCTTCAAGAACAAAGGACTTCAAAGAATTAAACATTTCTTTTGGACAAGAGAGCCATGCATCTCAGCAGCCAGTGTTTCACATCCTGAAGCTATTTCCTGCCAGTAAGTCTCATATCTACACTTCCCCATGTCGCTCACTATCCCTTTAAACACACATTCTCCTACTCTCTGCATCCTACACAGCAAAGCAGAGAGAGAGAGAGAGAGAGAGAGAGAGGGAGAGAGAGAGAGAGAGAGAGAGAGAGAGAGAGAGAGAGAGAGAGAGAGAGAGAGAGAGAGAGAGAGAGAGAGAGAGAGAGAAGGAGAGAGCGGTGCTTCAGGTGATTTTCTCTATGTTAAGGCTATCTGCTGAGATTGTGGTTCTGCTGTATTAGTCTGCACAGATTTGCTGCTAAATTGTAATTTATTCTGCACCATCCTCACAGCTCTAATGTTATTTTCCTTAAACCATTTTGTCAGGTTTCTCCCATTCCTTCACCTTCCAAATTTGTGCATCTACTCATTCAATTACAAAACCTTTCTTGTCTTTTCTCTCATGTCATTTTTAAAACATTTTCACTCCCGTTTTCCATATTTTCAGGCTAACACTAAAGGCTTTCTTTGCTGGCAACTGAGTCTAATTTCTTGCATAAATGAATATTTAAAGGACAAAACACAGTTTTGATTAATTAATTCACATGTTCACGAAAAACTACCAGCTATTCTAATACAAGAAAAGATCACTCAGGTCACTTTAACGTCTATCACTTTTAAAAATGTTATATGGTCAAAGGTCCCTTGACTTCAATCTCTGAAATTTTGTTGCACTCATGGACAACATTTGGCAATTGTTCTTCAAAATGAGACTCATTCATCGTAGCCTTCATTTTTAGTGTCAACACAGCAAGTGAAGTAGATGATATTATCCTTGAATTCATGAACTCTTTTCTCAACCGTCAGTATCAGGTAAATATAAAGTAAGTATAGTAAATGTGCTGTTGTGTAGAGCCATTTGAAGATGTAAACAGATGACAGTAAAGATGAATCTAATCGTAAACATCACTCCCAAAGTAACCATGTTACGTTTATTTCACAGTGCAAAATCATAAAGTGATTATATAAAGATTATTTAAATCTTAAAATGTACATATGATTTCTGGATGTTTTAGAGTTTATGTAAATGAAAATTTACTAAAAGATCATCAATAATGTATGATAAAAAAGTATCATACAAAATAACCATAAATTATGAAATACAATAACAAAATTATAGAAATGTAATGTTGTAAAACTATAAAGTTATTTTTTATGTACCAGACTCAACAAAAATGACATTTTTCAGTTTGTTTGGATTTGTTCTAGCTTGTGCAATGGAAGTTTTGCAGTGAACTATTATCAGTTCCACTCGATGTTTATGTCAAACCTGTTCAAACTACTTGTGGAATGAAAGTGTTTTTACACTACTGCACATAAAAAGCACTTTAAAACAAAAATTTCTTTACAATAAAAAAACAACAAAAAGTGCTCTACTAAAATTGAACAGAAATAATATGGTAAATATGTTTATCAATTATATGATGAAGATGGTTTATAATTGTGTCAGTCATTAAAATTACTCTCTGAGTTGCAGTGTGAGCTATAAATCAGCTTAGATTCCCCATGGTTCAAGATATAGATGCATTTCATCAAATTATTTTTACCACAACATTGTAAAACATTGGAACCAACCATAACTATAAAATGCAATTCAACTTATGAAGCAATATAAAAATAAATGATGAAAAAAGCTGCCTGAATGTGAGCTGCAAAGTCTGACCACATGGCTGACATACTGTAACACTGAAAGCTGAAACATGTTGAAACGTTTGTTTGGAAATGTCGCAGCTAACTTGAAGATAACTCGAACTGCTTGTACTGAGGTGACGACAGTAGGCTACGCAACAGCAAATGCGTTGTTATGGCAACCAGATTCATTGATATAAAAGATTTCTGATCTTCAGCAGAAGGCAGGTTTGCTAAAACACATTCCGCAGTTACATTATTGTCAAACCAACCTTGGTCACCCTCAGATATGGTCTTTATACTGACACATGGCAGCATGTTGGGTGACTGTACTCTTTTATCACATAGGCGCACCATAATATTTAAAAGAAAACCTTTCTACGTGTAAAAATATTTAATGTTTTATGAAAATGAATGAAAATATGAAACAGTAACAGAAACACGAATTTTAGCTTGCTTTAACCAGGAAGGAATGCATTTCCATCATATTTTGTGACAGAGAAGCTTTACATGACTAAGCAATCCTAAAGGTATCCACCAAATTGACCACATTAGTGTAACGATTTTGATGTGTCATTCGGAAAAAACAGAATGTTACAGCGTTAATTCGTTTACTTTTTTAACCCCTCAGCAATTACTCCCAAATTACTGTGAGTCTGTGAAAGAATAGCCTACACATAATTTGACGGAGGCGAAGGTGCAAGCTGCTTATACATTTTAAAATAAGTTTTTCAAAAAGAGATATTTTAATGTTATTTTCTAACATGCCTAATTTCATTGTCAGGTTTCTCTTCATACCTCCGAGTTATAAGAAGGCGCGTGGCCACTAATCTCTCATCTACTTGCAATTCCCTAAGGAACGCGCGCGCTCAGGGAAAACCTGAACAAGTAGAGCAAAAAAGCCACTGCAACTAAAATTGGTTTTGGATTAAACTAATTAAATATTGATATAGATCATAGTGTGTAACAGAGCGTGAACGTGATCTTAACTGTCTGGATGTCACCGAGATCAAACCTTTTCACTTGCGCTTGACAAGCGTAGAGCTGATGAAAAGTTTTGCGCTTGCTTATCTTATCACGCTCTTGCTCTGTTACCCAAAACACTTCAACCATGTAGGCCTAAATCTGGCTACTTTTCGACAAGTTCAACAATATATAATTGGCAACAAATTAAGTGTACTGGTATTGATTATTAAACATTTATCGCCAGGATATTTTAATCACGCAGCACCCCTATGTCTCACATTGGTTCAATCCATATGCGGTGCTGAAGCCTCGACTCAAATATAGTGTTTAGATGAAGACGCGTTCAGGTGCGCGGAGCAGTTTTGCGAGCAGGATAAAGCGAAGCGATCCGTACTTTTGCGACATCCTCGTACAGGTGTTACACTCAATGGTAAGTCACGAAAGCTAATGATAGACAGCTTATGTATGTAAACTACAAACATCGCTATGTACTGTAAGTGTGCTGCATTGGCGACATTTACCGAGATAGAAGCGGACCACAGTGTGCCTTCACACATATTGCGAAGTAAAGTGCTCGGGGTGTCAGTTAAAATGTGATTTAGTTGTTCTTTTCTGTGCGATATATTGCTCCGAGAAAATCTTGGAAGTGGAGTGAAGACACCGCGTATCTGCATGCAACACCCTTGAGCAGCCTTTGGGATTATATGTCACGATTAAAAAGTGGTCAGAGAAATAAAAAGAGACATTCGTAAAACAGAACATACAGTTCTCATATAGCCTACAAAACAGTTTCTGTTTGTCCGTATTTGAACAAGCAATGTTTGCAGTTAAAGATGATTGAATCTGTGAAGTGACCACACGTTGTTTTGGTCTTCATTATTGTATTTGTGCATCATTGTAATCTTTGTATTAATGTCGGAAATTGTTTACCTGAAGTTCAAAGTAAGCTTGTGTAGTTAAAGTGAAGGGTTTTAGTATAGTGTGGTGAACTGTAAGGCTGTAAGCCGAAGATTTAACATGAAGTTGCTGATGCGAGTCGAGCTGAGAGAACCCATTGTCTTATCACCCCGCGAGACCCCCATATGAATGACAGAGCTGCTAAAATAAAAGAGTTTGGATTCACGGATCTTTAATGCGCACAAAAATACAATAACAAAATAGACCTAATGTGCTCGTAACGAGATTTTATTGTTTTATTATATTATCTGCTTCATGATGTATATTTCCTATACAGTTTTTGGCCGTCCACAGCATGCACTGCCTCTGTAGCTGCTGTGTAGGCTGTCTTTCTATCTGTCTGACATCATTCATACACATACAGCAACCTTCTCTCGTGAGAAGACACGTAAATGGGAATTTGATACGTCTGGTAGATTCTGCAAACCTTCCCACATGGACATTTTTCTTATCCAGGTCTAGTCCACGCAAGTTTCCTGTACCAGAAAATAATGCCACAATGGTATTGTCAAAATTGTATTATGGAGGCAAATGTTTTATTTATATAGCATAAACCTGTCATTTGAAAGATTTGTGGTACGTTTTCATAAGAGCATGGGTTTTATTCTAGTGATGTCCTGCTTGACAGCTGCTGGTCTGGCTAACAATAATACAAATGACAATTTGGTGCACAGAGACAAAAATGTTTGCAGATATTTATTGTTTGGTGGTAAAATAAAGTAGCTAATATCAAATCAACCTCACTAGCACTTGACTTAAATTGGATTTGGTAGAAATCGCTCCTTACAGCGATAGTTCACCCAAAAATGAAAATTCTGTCATAATTTACTCACCCTCATGTAATTACAAACCTGTATGACTTTCTTTCCTTTGCAGAACACAAAAGAAGATATTTTGAAGAATGATGGTAACAGAAAATGACTTGCATTGGTTTGTATCCATACAATAGAAGTGGATGGAGACCAATGGTTTTTGTTTAATCAAAATATCTTTTGTGTTTGCAGAAGAAAGAAAGTCGTACAGGTTTAAAATGACAAGAGGGTGAGTAAATTATGACATCATTTTCCTTTTGGGGTGAATTATCACTTTAAACATGCAGATTTTGACTTTTCATGCTGTGTTGTCTTATTAACAGAATGATGTGCCATTGCTGAACACTTTTTCATTCTCACTGCACTGATGGCATAGACAACCCCATTGCAGCAACATGTGCTTGATAATGACAGAGCAGGATTGTGATCTTAGTAACTATCTGGTTCCTGGGTCACCTCTACTTAGAAATGAACCTGTAACCCTTGCGCAGCTTGGTTTTACTCATCAGGTCAACAAGTTAAACATTGTTGTCGAATAAGGTTAAAAAACATTGAAGTTTATTCGGGTTAATTGATTGAGTTTATTACCCCAAGGACATTGTTAAATATTGAGCTAGAGCATTAGCCGTGAACACTCCATTAAGGAGTCCCAGGAGCATGAGTGATATATGAAACACAGTTTTAAAGTACTGGTGCACATGTTTTCTGTCCTTTACTGTCCCTTTTTCTAGAGCTTTTTAGTTTTAGAAAGTCATACTCTCGTGTGAATGGCCGTAAATGACAGGTGTCTTAATCTGTAAGCATATGACCAGAGCCCTGGTGAATGCGCCGTGGGGTGACTGTCAGAGATGATTAGTTGTACACTTCCAAGACATTTAATTTTTTTCTGAGGATGTTTAGGTGGATGTGTGTCCAATTTCATGCCTCTGGGCACAGCTAATAAAAGAGACGGGAGGGGAGAGGAGAGATCAGAAAAGGCAAGAAGATTTAAAGATGAGGTGAAGAGATGCAGAAAATGAAGAAAGATGAAAGGGCGGAGAAAATGATAGGTAAAAAGGATGAATGTTATCCAAAATAACAAGGATTTGATCAGCCCGCTAAGACAGACGTTTTTGATGTAGATCTTAGATCTTTTCTATGAATCACTTTTTCTCCTCAGCAATGACAGTGCGAACGTATATGACTTTGTCATACCAACAGAGTAAACAGAGCTGAGCAGCATTGAGAGAAAATAAGAGGGAATGTGTAATCAGTGTTTCTCAGTGTGGTAATGAGCCTGTCGAGTGTGGACATTACGTGTTTCCTCTCTGTTCCCTCTGTCAGGACAGACTCCAGACTAGCTGATGAGCATGCTGGGTAATGAGATGCACTACGGGCAACCAGAGGTGCGTTAATCAACCCGAAATGCCTGTTGACACCTCCGTGCCCTTTTGTCTCTGTTGTCAACCGATCCTATCTTTTTCCTACTTTTATACTTTTGTTTCTCTTCAACGAAAAGAATGAAAGTGCGATTTCACTGTGTCGGTTTAATTCATCTCAACTGGAGAAAAAACACACAGCAATCACCAGGGCAAGCTCAAGTTTCTCATTGTTGTCATCGCTGATATGACAGCTCGTAATGTTCCCTGGGCTGTTGTGTTGTTGACAGGTATTTGATGTCTTTATGATTCTTCCATGGAGCCGTCTTGACAAGCACGCTGGCCTTTGTACTGTAATCGGGTTTTGAAGGCCAACAAAGGTTCAATTTTCAAACGCATAAATCAGGAAATAGTGAAAAGCCTTTTGGCTTTTTAATAGTGTCTGCCTCCTTGACAGCTTCCAATAAAGGTACTGATACTTTTCAACATGGATGGCCGTTGGGATAAAGATGCTTGTACTTAGGGGATGGATCTTTAGCACCTGACATTATTGCAGAAGGATCAATACGAGGAAAAGCAGTCAACTGTAGTCTCCTATTTAAATGCAATTGCTACAAATAATTGAATTGAATCAGTTTGACAAGCAGTTAAAAAGAAAGTTTAGCTCAAAAGAGAATTTCAAACTTCATGGACTCCATGGACCCAATTTTAGATAAATAATAAATGAGCCGATATTAAGGATATTAAGGAAGAAAACCCCCCCCCTAATTTTCCTTTCTGGGCATGTTGAATTCCATTCAGAAATTCAGTACTCGCTGAACTTGGTTTCTGTTGTACAGAAGAACAAGTTCTCTGCACTATTAAAAGTATGTTAGCATAAAAATCTCAGGTTGAAGCATAACCACAAAAGGCATGGGAAGATGGGATAATTACCCAGGGAACTGCCTCGCAGTTTCTCATTACTATTTTTTCCCGCTGTGGTTTTATAGACTTAATGCAGCACAATGTTGAAAAACCACAATACATGAATTTGAGCTTGTAAAGGGGAAACGCATAAGAAATTGCTTTAGCTGTGCAAGTCAGGCAAAGCTTTCAGCTCTCTCACAGATGGTCAAAACCTGATCTCGCAGGAATTCGTTACTATTTTACAAGTTTTATGAATTTGTAGGACGTGAATCGTACAGAAACGTACGATTATTCGAAAAAACCCCACCCCAACTCACTGGTGCGAAAGCAAATCGTACTAAAATGTATAAATAAGATTGTAAGAATTAGCCACCTTGTAAAATAGATTATTTTGAAGGATATTGGAGTTATAATATGCATTTTCTTTGTTTTAGGATGGAGATGGCTTCTTACACCTTCAGATGCGTATCCTCAGATGAAGTTCTAAACTGCTGAAGGCTCTTAATTCTATCAACATGGCCGAGCACAATATAACTTCTAATTGGGAAGGCGATACCGGTTCAACATACAGAACTGTGATCTTACAGACAAAAAGCTCTTAAACTGTTGTGGCAAATGCACAAATCATACTTGGGAAAACTCTTAACAAATAATATCCATAAAGGATGAACAATAAATCCACACCTGACTTGACTGTGATTTATTTCCACCTTGTCCTCTAATGAGAGCCATATTTGCAAACCGCTGCACGCCACCATGACCAATGTTACAGTTTTCTCTGCAAATTTCTCCAGTGGCTCAGAATCGGGTAATTTGTATCGTCCGTTTTCTGTGTTCAGCGTACTCACTCTTACGTTGCTGGCCATGCTAGTAGTGGCCACCTTTGTTTGGAACCTTCTAGTATTGGTGACCATCCTGAGGGTGCGCACGTTCCATCGCGTTCCACACAATCTGGTTGCCTCCATGGCCATTTCGGATGTGATGGTTGCAGGACTAGTTATGCCTCTCAGTCTGGTTAGGGAGCTCTACGGTCGGCGATGGATTCTGGGACGCGCCCTGTGTCAGGTCTGGATCTCCTGCGATGTGCTTTGCTGCACGGCCAGTATCTGGAATGTGACAGCCATTGCCCTAGATCGCTACTGGTCCATCACACGCCACCTGGAATACACACTCAAGACACGTAAGAGAATCTCCAATGTGATGATCGGCCTGACGTGGTTGCTGTCCTCGGTTATCTCACTTTCACCACTTTTTGGTTGGGGTGAGACCTACTCAGAGGAGAGCCTGGCTTGTCAAGTAAGCCAGGAGCCTTCCTACACAGTCTTCTCTACTTTCGGAGCCTTCTACCTGCCGCTCTGTGTAGTTCTTTTCGTTTACTGGAAGATCTACAAGGCTGCCAAGTTCCGCATTGGCTCTCGCAAGACCAACACCATCACACCCATGGCTGAGGTCGTAGAGGTAAAATGTGATGCGATGTTTGATTTTGAGACACCAAGGGACTTATTTTACGATTTATGCATTTAAATTGAAAAGTTTGTTAGTTGAATTTAATGGTAGCATTTACATTTTTAATATAACATTTTTAGCATTTTGTAACTTTAAAGGCAAAATGAAAAATTGAAAAGATTTTTTAACTAGAAATATGGTCATATATATTGTCAAGTTGGTAACAGATATACCACCACCCCCAAACAGCACACACTGGATTGTGGGACACCATACGCATAATATATCATACCTATGTTTAAAATTCAAATACCTTAAGCCATCGTAATATGTGAAGCAAACACTGGATGTGGACGTGCTGTATTCTGTACAAAGGCAGTATTTTACATGTCCGGTCACAACTGCTGTGCAGAGCAAACAAAAATAAAAAAGGCTAAAAGACAGGGAAAATAGAAAAGCATTTGTGCCGAAGGATGAAGTCACCTCGCCAGTGCAGAGAAGATCAAACCCTGCAGAGCTTTTTTCAGAAGAGAGCTCAACCCACAGGAGCTGACACCTGGCCTTGCACTTACACACAGCCATACAGAGACATGACCGAGTGTAAGAATGTAATTAGAATCAGGTTCTCACTCGATTCTTGCACAGAATAACAATTTGTAAACATGCGTTTCTGTATTTTCTGTCTAGAGATTTCCAGATAATGTTCTTATTTTAATGAGCTCAATCTTGAAGTGTTCTTCTTTTAGTTTAAATCATTCAGTTAACTTCAAACAAGCACACATGACTCATGTAATTGAAAACCGTATCTTCATCCTGTCATTAATTGGGTACATGTTCAATTTCTAGAATTTCTTAACAGTATAAACAGTGCTCGTGTTTTCTTAACGCATATAGATTCTTTTGTTTGTCTGTGTCAACATGGTTGAGTCCATAAGCTGACGAAAAGGCTGTGCAGGCAGTGTACATACAGTGGGTAGGAAAGCAACTAGGCACGTCCGAATCCAATGTTTGCTTATAATCCTGTCTACTGAAATGCTTTCATCTGGGTGGATTTTCAAGGCAGCACAGATATATCCTCCATCGTGTGTGCGGTTTGGCAGAAAGAAATAATTTAGCTTCGAGTGGTACAGTTTATTTCACCCATAGAAAAACATTGTAGTCATCGACAATTTAGTCATTATAAATTAAGTGATCGTACATATAAATACTTGTATTTCCAACATCTAGATTGTGTGTACAGTACAAAATATACATTACACCTTGAATGCACTGCAATTTACTTTGGATAGTAATAATATAGTAGTAATGAACTGTACAGTCAATCAACTATTCTTCCTCACAGTAATGTTGTTCTTCACTTTCATTGACTACTAATCTCTGCATAATTTCCCTTCTTATTTCTTACCTTTGTCTGTGTTGCTAAATTTATCTCACCTCTTAGAAGTGTGATGCATGAAAACCATGGAAACTGCCATTTGGTATTGTGACATTTCACCAGATTCATTATCAATGCATCCTATTTTCAGTTTTTAAACAATAAACATGCATAAGCGCAAAGTTTAATGTGGAATACAATATGAATTTGAAATTGAAAACACCTACACACGTTTCATATTCCAATTTGCATGTACAGTATGCTCGTACAGTATACACGTATAGTAGTTGTAGGCAATCGTTCTGTAGTTGTTATATAGGCTCCCATCTGTTTTCCAACATCACTTTTTGTACTGTATTTCATGCTCACAAACTGCCTCTTTTTATCTGGATGCTTCACAATAAACACTTAAGTCTATTTATCTCACTAACATAAACTGATTCACAAATCAATTAGTTGCTCCATTGCTTTCTTTGTGTGTCAGAAATGCCCAAACAGACACACTTTACATACTGTTTGTGCTATGTCTGGAATAGTACTTGTCTCTAGCCTTTCAATCTGAGCTATTAAAACAATGTTTAAAAATAATGATTCAAGAAAAGAACAATAGCTACACTGTAGGGATGGAATCTGTGGCAAAGCAAATAAAAACTGTACATTATTCATTAGATTTTTGCTGTATATTTTGTTGGTCATCATAAGAGAGTCACTTAAAGTATAAGCAGTTAGAGGAAATGAGCCTGATGTTTTGTGGCTAACTTTTGGGAGTGACTTTATAGGGATCATCTCATGAATGTGAGTGGTTGACTAGTTCAAATGTTGAAAGTGTTGCCCAGATAGCACAACTCCTTATCTTATTTGTCGATTGCCAGGTGAAGGAGGCAGAACGGCAGCCGCAGATGGCCTTTACGGTTCGCCACGCCACCGTATCGTTCCAGACGGATGGTGAGACGTGGAGAGAACAAAAAGAGAGGAGAGCGGCTCTGATGGTGGGCATCCTGATTGGTGTGTTTGTGCTCTGCTGGATTCCCTTTTTCCTTGCTGAGCTCATCATTCCGCTGTGTTCATGTGACATCCCCCCCATCTGGAAAAGTGTCTTCCTCTGGCTAGGATACTCGAACTCTTTCTTTAACCCTCTCATCTACACAGCCTTCAACAAGAACTACAACAATGCTTTTAGAAACCTTTTTACCAGACAACGATGAAGAAAGGTCGTACCAAACGCCTAGAGGTTTCCCAAATGGAGGAAGATCAATAGATGACGTCTATTCAGTTTAGCGACAGATGACAGAGAACATACAAACGCAAGTTCATGAATGAGTTGGTTTTTACCTCGGTTCTTAGAAGAAGAGGGGCAAATGACAAAGAAACTGCATCCTATAGTGACGTCTCTTATTATCACATTTTCATATGTTGGTAATAGTGAGTAAAAAATCTATGTATAGCTGCTGATGATATCTGCACAGATAGGAAAGGTGGAAACTATCTGTTAAATCAGCAGTGCAGAATGTTAGTCGGTTGAAACTTGTTTTGTTCTCTTGTGTCTTTTAGAAAAACTGAACCACTGATTATTAAACAGCCTATAGTCCTCAACACCTATATAAACTTGTGAGAGAAAAACCATGGCTGTTATTCACTGTGACAAAAAAGTCATGAGAATAAAGGATGCATACGCTTGTTAACCTTTCACTTCTTTCAAACATTTAACAGACACTTAAAGAGACTGCATTATTTTTTTATTTGAAAAGTCGATGTGTAAAAGATGAACATGGACAATAGCATGATTTTAGATGAGGAAGTGGTGAAATGGAACCGTCATCCTGTGGATGTTCAGAAAATATGAGGACACAAAAAAGAACGACCTGGACCTTTTGGACAAAGAAGGTTGCTATGTGCTCTCATAAATGCTTTTGTTTGCAGGCATAACATCTCAGCACTTATGTGCAGTCTGTGTCACGAATGGATCTTGAAGGTAATATTGTAGCAAAGTAAACTGGAATTTGGACATTACATCACATCGAACATACCTGCATTTCTTTGTAATGGGGGATATGTGACGATTGTCAAATAAAATGGCTCTATTGATCATGCATTCAAGGTTATTAAAGATTAAGAAAATGGCTGAGCTGTAGCCTTTAAGGTTCACTGGTTTATGTGAGGAATCAGTAAATGAGGCATATCAAATTTTGGGCTGTAAATTTCTCTCAGCAGTTCTTTCTCTAGCTGAAGGTCGTCCAGTTTTGTTATACACAGAGGCTTGTTCAAACACGCACCGAGCTGAGTGCTATCACAGACGTGACTGCTTCTCAAACATGTACAGATAACTCGCTAATACTAAAATGAACCAGATGCACAACTTGTTATGCAGCGAGCGGTATTTCCAGTGCGTGTGTAGAGAATTGCAATAGGTTTTAGAGCTCACCCCATCCCTTTAAAATACTGTCCATGTATCAGGTCTGTCCATCACTTTGTCATTTCATCCATTATCTATATAACACGTCAGGTCAGCACAAAATTCTCTTTGCCTTGCATGTACTCTGTGAGAATACAAGAACTCCTGTGGTCAGATGAGTGCTGAGAATTCCCAATGGTAAAGAACGACGAGAGCGTTATTGAGCAATAGAAAGATTGGATGGAGGAAGAATTGTGGCTATGTGCTCATTTTTTTAAGTATTACATTTCAAAATGAAAGCGAAAATTGAAAGAACACATGCTGATGAAAACATTCAGAGTACACTGCTGGGGTAGGTCAAATTCAACTGTAAGGAGAGTTGAAACTATGGTTTTCCCCTTGACTGAAAGACGTCTTGTTAGATCAATTTGAGGGTATAACCGAGTTCCATACGCAACATTTGTGGTGACGTAAACTTTGTTTTGTGTGTGTGTGTGTGTGTGTGTGTGTGTGTGTTCATTGATATAAAACCACAACGTAAGGCTTTAATGTCAAGATGCCTATGATAGGAATGTATAGATTCCTTATCTTTTCCAAAGAGCCAAAGTTTCTTTCACAGGCACAAAAGTATAGGAATCATATGAAAAATGACAGATAATTTGTAAGTCCTGTAGTGTTGTTTAGAGAAGGCACAATGCATAATGTTATTGTGTGCACACTCATGAAAGGAAAAATGTGAAATGTGTTGTAAAATGGCATGCTATTCACAGAGGAATACAGCAGAGGAAAAACGTGTTTTCATGCTAAATGTATTCAATGATCTGCGCTATGCTCTTTTGTGAAATACACAGACACACTCTTCATTGTTTTGCAGTTTAAAAGTACAAAAGGTTTAAAGAGATTGTGGTGAGGTCATTGTCACACTGCTGCAATTACTTTGTGTTTAGAGAATCCAGCACCGTCTGAAGCTAAAAAATCAAATAGACAAACAAACATGAAATAACAGAATGCAAGAGTTCAACAGAGAATTATGCAAGAAGCTAAAAAGTATAATTCAAGACATTCTTGAGTACTGTTCTTGTCTGAGCTGTCTGTGAACTTTATGCGGAGGTGAGGAACAGATAGGGTTGCCACCTTCTAAACAGAAAAATAAGGGACGCCTGCCACAGCGGGGGCCACAGTAACCACAGGACTGATGTTGTGCCAGTGGTGGTAAATCATATAACTGCAAATCCATTCACATATATGTAGCTACTTAATAAAAATACCCTGCAATTGTACTTTTAGTATACTAAATTGGTACACTGAAAAGCTGCTAAATTTGAACAAGTATTTTTGTAAGTAATGCACTTTAGGTCCAACTAAAGATATACTGAAGTGGAACTATTGCAAGTATACTTTAGGTAGATTAAAAGACTGACATTATTCAAAAATCATACAATCCTTATCAAAAGTGACATTAAAACAGATTTTAGGCTTAATATTAAGAAATGTGCCTTGTGTAAAAGTTTAATTATGATTTTTTTTAATCATTTTATATTTTAAATGTATTGCTTTTTATTAGGGATGTTTTTGGTAAAGTATTAAGATTGATGCAATTTCTAAATTTAAGTAAAACATCACAATATTCTTGACACTCTCTTATTTAATTAATGCTTATGTCTGACTGTACCTTAACTTTAATAAACAAATAATACTGTAACTTGTAAACATGGCATGGTATACAGTTAGGGCCTACTGTTTAACTCTTTGACAAAATGTTAAATGCTCTATCATTTGGACCAAAGCATGATGAATAAATGTAAATGTATTATTACTTCTTAACAAATAGACAGCAGAGTTGTACTCATGACCAGAAGGTTGCTGGTTAGATTCTCAGGGCTGGCGGGTAACGGCTGG
This sequence comes from Oreonectes daqikongensis, assembly GCA_026939265.1. Classification (NCBI taxonomy): domain Eukaryota; kingdom Metazoa; phylum Chordata; class Actinopteri; order Cypriniformes; family Nemacheilidae; genus Oreonectes; species Oreonectes daqikongensis. The sequence continues at coordinate 1,910,036 of JAOTQM010000343.1, read as the reverse complement.
TTCTACATCATTTATTGAGGCGGTAGTTCATTCTGATAAGACATTTGTTACTTGGTGGGAAGAGTGGAAAATGAAAAGGCTTGATGCATCTGCTTCTGGGAAGGTCTGGGAAGAAGTGCCTCTGTGTTGGTTAAGGGTTACAGGAAAATAGTGCTATGGTATATTGTAAGTCATAATGAGGGTGAGTGTTGGGTGGTTGTGAAAGTGGGGGAGAGTCAGAAAGATGATAGATACATCAAGTATGATGTGCCATTTAAAATGGTTATATTGGAAACAGCATGATGTTCGTGTGAGGTGACACTATATGGTTTGGAAATGTGAGCAAATCTGTGCTGCCTCTGTCTGGAAATGATGTTGTGTGTAAATAGGTTGAGGAGAGATCTGCCAGTGTTTAGATGTTTTCTAGGGTTAGACAGGTCTCAGTGAATGTGAGTAGGGGAGATATATGATGCAGGCACTCTGTGTTGCTAACAGTCAGTCTCAATTGCCTTCATGTGTCGTAGAGATGCTACGGGTTATATTCTGAAGGTCATCACCACTTCTTTTGTTGTTAGAGAGTGGTTTGAAGCATGGCGTTTTACAGACTTGAGAGAAAAGTTAGTCAAGCTGTAGCAAAGTGCACAGGGCCTGTCAGAGTTACCTCAGGGCCTGCTTCTAATTAACATGCAAATAAGCCAAGTATTGATAGACCGCAGACAGAAGATGAGTCTTGTAATGAGATAAGACACATTGCTTCTCTACAGAGGGCAACTAAGAAGCTAACCAACATATACTGAAATAAAACTTAATTTTGATAGATTTTTCACGTAAAATGTCCAAAAACTCTGTCATTTTACAGAATTTTACTGTTTTACCGTCAAATCACAGAAGAAATCACACATCTCATTTTAGAGAAAAAACTGTTATTTTTACTGTATATTTCTGGCACCCCAGCTGCCAGAAAATGTATTGTTTTTTTATGGGATTGTTTTATACAGTCTATTTTTTAAATACAGTAAAACAATGGTCAAATTACAGAAAAAGATTGCAAATTTACAAGACAAACAGGGCCGGTGTCCTGACTTTATTTCCAACCCTAATCAAACCTGACCAAGCTAACAAAGTATTCAGGACAAAGCCACTTTAGAAGGGAAGTCTGCAACCTTTAGCCAAACCACGGGTTTAAGCTAGAAGGCATACAGCTAAGGCCAAATCTTGTGAGATTTTAGGTTTGGGGGTAGTATTAAGATGAAAACAGCGCTGATCTGGCGAGATTTTACAATATTTTGTGTCACTTCCCTTCTAGCCAAAACCGTGTAACAGTTAACCTTTAGCGGTACGTATGAAAAGAGATAAGAGGCTGCTTTTGTTCTTTCAAGAAATCGACTGCCTATCCAATAATGTTCAACATATTTTACAATACTTTAGTTGGGAACGATATGTAGATTTTACAACAATAAAAATGATTTTTTTAAACTGTGAACGCCGGCCACTGACATCACTGCCATTATATGATTGGCTGAGGTGCCTTCACATGATCCGTGTTAGCCGTTATGCTTTCTCTAATTGTAAGTTACAGACAATAATAAGTGTTTATTTTGAAAAAAACTTTCTTATGTCCAGTTTAACACAAATGACTCTGCTTTCACTTTACAGATGATTTATTTTAGTCCACCAAGAAACTGTTGACCTTTGAATGTTAGTTCTGAAATATTCTGGAGGCAATGTACTAATATATCTGTGAACTTCATGGGTCTTTTTTACTTTCTGAAGGTGAAACCAATAATGTTACTCTAGAAAAAATAAATAAAAAAACTCTAGAAATCAAACATGATAGATGCTTGTTCTTTAGCCAATAAATCAGCGAGTGACAAAAGTGTTTAACTACATCTGAAATGACCCTTAAAAATGTCAAATTTCACAAATGACCAAAGAATGATCCAGAGAGATTGCATTTAATGCTAACAGCGCTTCATCTGAAATACCTCACATTTGTATCCCTGTTTTTGTTTTGTTTCTGTATATGTTGTGTAAATGTTGCTGATGCATTCTGGTTCTTATGGCAAATAACAAACTTGATCGCAAACATCCTGGAGTAGCTGTTCTTTTACACATACACACAGGTGACACAGGTCAAATACTTCATCAAATAATTAATTATATATTTTTTCTTTCAAAAAACCCATTTGTATGCCACCAGGGCACTTAATAAATTACAGAACGAGTTGCATGGAGCTTTTTATTATGCTTTTGTATCCTTTTGAAGCTGAAGAAGAGGGTCACAATCCACTCTCTTTAATCAGAAAACACAAAACAGCACTTTTATAAATTTCATGGGGGTGAGTAAATGATAACAAAATGATTATTGGGGTGAACTATACCTTTAAGATTCAATGGCAATAAAACTGCCTGCTGGATGAAATGCCTGCATATTGTCAGCATATTTCACTAAAAACTGATTAAAGAATATCATCAGAGGAGCAGGTGGAGGATAAACCACACCTGACAGTGACTACAGTTCATTGTAGGACACAGATAAGAGGCCATTGTTCAAGTTCAATGTGTCAGTCACAAAAAGAGAAAACACAAAGTGTGAGGTTCTATTTACACCTGGTACATTCGTCTCCAGTGAGTAATAAATATATGCACCATGTAGTGTACACCCATGCTAGTGTCAATGTGAAATAAATGATCTACTTGAATGTATCTTTTGCAGCAGTCAAGTGAGAGGGTCCGTCATACATCTGTCATTTACAAATATCTGTATTTCACTATACTATATATGCATAAAGAAACATATAGGCAGACATGAAATATTTTAGCCTGTCTGACATCCAATGACACAGTCCATATAAAGTATATAAATATGAAATTCAGTCAAATGAGCTTTACGGGTTTTTTACATTTAGAATGTAAAATGTAGATGTACTGAGATACTGGTGAGATGCATGTTAATACAAGAAGTCATGCATGTTAATACAAGGTGTAAAACCAAATCACATCATCTGTCATGGATGCTAATAAACTTCAGGTCTTGACCTCCATTGATTGCCGTGTTGCTTTACAGGCTGGGACAGTGGCTTGTGCACAGTAGTTCCATACCTGAAATGAATGCCATGTCATGTTTAATTTGGTTTAAGGAAATCATGTTAATGAGTTTACTCACATCACGCATCAAAGACATAATAATAGGCGCAGGAACTGCTTCAATGTGTGTGACAGAATGATGTTCTTCTTTCTAAATAGTTTAAGGTAAGAGGACTCAAAAGTGATGCATCAAAGTGAAAGTCAGCATTGAGCTCTTGAACATTCTCACCTCATGACTGATCATCACATGGTGTGAAATACTCTGGAAAGGACTTTGAAACAGAAGTCTGAAGGTTTTTAAGTGCCGGGAAGCATGCCAGTGAATCTCTAAGCACACTTATACAGGTTGCTGTCGTTCATACCACACTTCTCTGTTTATTGCTTATACAGAGGAAAATGATTTCTCCATTATAAACATATAACAGAGTCGGGGCGCTTGACTTTTAGCCTCCTGACTCTTTTCTCGACCTCTGAGAATATCCAACAGATTTGACGTCATACTGTAATGGCAGCAGCCATCTCGTGGTCATGGCAATAGTCATTATAAGATCCTTTCACAACTGGCCATTGTCCACAAAGGCATTCAGCACAATGCCATTGGATAAATTGCTATTCTTGACTTTATTACTATCTTCAAGTATATATAATAGTTTGCACATTATTTGAACATAATTCATTTCCTTTCTGGAAGACAAGTGCTCCCAGGACGCACAAACACATTTCATACACATCACACATTCTTCATAAATTGCATTCCAATTCACTCTAGTACAATTGTTTACATGTTGGTGCTTCTGTTGTTATTTCAGCTACACATTGATTTTGATGGGGAACTGCAATACATGACAAGCAATCAGACAGAAATGTCAGAGATGAATGTCTTTGAATTTGTTTCCTTCACTTTCATTCATTCACAGTTAAAGTGACAGATCCACTGACAGGAGGCTGAGCAAATACCCACAGCAGACGTGTAGGTGCAAGGCATGCCTTTATTTTATTGAGCCCTTCTGAGTCGATAATATAAAAAATAATATTGCTTTACTTAATTACTAGTACAGAAGGCAAACAAATATTTAAATTAATTATTGCCTTTCATCGAGTCAATGATCATGACTTTTTAATGGCCATCTGGGTAGCACTGCTGTATTATTAATATCATACATCCAAGATATTTTTTGTGTATACATATTACAGTTTCCGTTTTTTATTGTTCTATAGTAGGACAAAAACAATTTTAGTGTGATATTCAAGATAATGATCAATTTTTTGGACAGGATAAATTCTCTGAGCGGCTCATTTCCTGGAACAGATTGTTCTACCCGAATAAAGCCCCCACACCGAGTAAAATGACAATCACGAGCTTTAGCATCAGGAAATGAGACTGTGAAGCTTCCTCCTCACCATTTCTGTGTCTAAAAATTGTCCTTCCTGTCTTCACCCTTCCTTAATAAAGCATCACAGTCTGCTACTCCTCTTTCAACCCGTGTGGTATTAGCTCACCAACAGTCTTGTTTGCCAATGGTCTGGAGAGTCTTTCAAGAGCTCTGAGCACTTTAAAGAGGTGGTCTGAATGAGCCTGGCTGATGAGGGATGTTTAGATTGTGTGAATTTCCCTGAAGAGGTGACCGTGCTCTATTAGAATGAGAATGGATTAGCTGACAGATCTCAGGGCATATATGAATGTCTCTGTGCGTGCTCATCAAAGATTTTTGCTTCCTTTCATTGTATAGATTTTTGTTCTGGTGCTCTATAGGTCTTAAGCTCGACAGGTCAGAAAACATACAACTACATACAAATGACTATTAACCTATGCCTTTCTGAGAAACAATCTCTAATCAAAAGTCTTTTGTTGACTCCAGTGAGGCCACAATTTCATGGATATCAAAATTGCCCCAGAATCCACTTTGCTATTTACGTCACTGGATGGATGAAGTCTTGGCAGATTCACAACAACACCATTCCACCCTGACTGTGTGTAAATTGGCACCATAAGCAGCTCTATATCATTCACTCTCTGAGCTCTGTAGATGATCCTCCTCAATCCGTAGTTGGCCCTGAGCAACTCCCAGGTGAATTGCCCAGCAGATGGGAGAGAAGACCATCCTGCCACATGCCTTTGGGCTGATATCCCACCTGCTGCTCTTCTATCCTCTATTTCTCCAGATGCTCTTCAACTATTAAATAAAAGAAATTCACGAGCGTCCCTTACGACAGATGCTATTTGTTGTATTTTGGTTGTTTAGAATATGAACATACAGTATATCCAACCTGATCTCACGGGAAGTCGTAAGTATTTTACGAGATGGCTAATTCATATGAATTCATATGATGTGAGTTAAGCAATACTGAAGGTCCACCCCTAACCTCGCCCCTACATCTAACGTCACTGACGCAAAAGCAAACTGTACTAAAACGTACGACTGAGATCGTACAAATTCATACGAATTAGCCAAAATTAGTCACCTCATTAGAATACTTACAATTTCGCTGTGAGATTGCGTTGGTATATCATATCGTTGTCCACATACTTAGGTTTTCCTTAACAAAACATAAGTAGAATCCCAATCTAAAATTCATAAAAGAACATTTATAGTTTGTAATATATACTGTAATATACAGCCATAGAAAAAAAGCATTCCTAATGTATGGCTATTTCAGTCCAGTGTCTGAATTTCAACAAAATCAAACCTCAGGAGTGACATAAAGTCAACCAACAGGAATGTAAAAAAACTGACAGCATGACAAGGCACATGAAAACTGTGATAAAAATCACATAAAAATTCTATCAAAATTTTTCTAGAGATTTTTACCTGTTTCTCCAGTTTTTATTTTCTGCAAATAAATGCCAATAGAAACAATATTTTTATATTGAAATATTGTTAGTTGTTCACAGAATTTACAAAAATGATCATCTACCTATAATAGATCATCTTCTATAAGCACATATATATACTGTAGGGACCAAAGTGATATGAAGTGGTTTTGCTTGGCCTTGACTTAGTAAGCTTTGTACATTTTTGTTTGCCAAGCCTGTCTAAAGACATCACTTTCGGCCACGACTGTATTTCAAAAACAACAACAACAAACACACAAAAAAATCAGATACCATTCTGAATTTGGCCAAACAAATGCTGATGATGTCTGTGATGTTGCAGTAAAATACATTTCAAGTGGTCAAACTTCATATATTCTGGAGTATAGGAGAAATGATAAATAAAAAGTCATGGAATTAGAACAAGTCTGTATCATGATACACTCTAAAAAAAATCCATAAAAATAGGGCACAATATACTGTATTAATATGAAGGAATTTTCCGTTTTCATTTTTTAAAGTTGTTTTACCTGTATTTTACATTTTGCTCTGCATTAAACTACATTTTAGCATTAACGGAAATGTCCTTAAAATAAACGAACAATGTACTGGTAATTTTCTGCCAGTACATTATCCGTTTTTTAACTGAATTTTTTTTTACAGTGTAGGATTACTAAGTCAGTTACACAATCGATAGCCCTGACCCCAGAGTACTTTTACTCTCAGAGCTGTGGGATGATAATGGATGGCCTTTTGACTAATAATCTATATTAACTGAGTATTATAACCAAAATATGACAATTAGATTAAAGCCTAATTTTATTAAAAGAAATCTTCTGTTGCGGAATATAGGCCTACCAGTAAGTTGTAGTTGCCCCAGTGTAATATCATTGTACATGCAATGATAATGGCACATAATACTGCAGTTTGTCCAGTTGATGTAACAGCTTTTCTTATGTCTTATGTCCCTTTTTTATTTAAGCTCTGATGATGACATTGTGACTGTAGCCATTGGCTCATTAAATCGCCTCTATTGCTGCATTCTGTCCAGGCTTTGGTGGTGAGTCTAACATGTTTTTATGCCCTTTTTCCTTCTATTCATTTGTTCCCCAAGGGAGCTTTGTGGCCTGAATCAATGTTCTGATTAAACTGCAGCACTTCAAGTCATTGTTACCATCAGCAGCAGTTAGAAGAAGCCAGTGTGATTGATAAAGAAGCGTCAGAAATCATCTCAGATTGGAGATATAACATAAATAAAAATAGCACATTTCACACTTTACTTTCGCCGACTCTCTCTGGTGCATGCTGGGAGTGAGAGGGATGTTGGGTGAGACCTGAGCTGAGAAAGGGAATTGTGACAAAATGACAGACAGGTTGTTGGTTTTGATGTGTTTCCAGCTCATTTGTGAATATTTATTAGGGAATACTGGCCTTCAGCTCTGCATGCTAAGGTTGGTGTTGACTTTGAACCTGTAGCACACATTTGCAGAACTCTGCGTGTACATTTTTAATTGGATATTTACGCTATTTTGCCTAATCAGATTGTGTTAGTGACACCTCGCTGCCATATGCTGTAGTTAATTAATTTACTCATTTCAATATTTTGAGCCAGATTCTAATAGGATTTTCTGTGTTTATTGATTTTTTGAAAAGATAGAGCATAAAGTTGTTTACATGAATTCACAGCCAGAATGTTGTTTCCTGGTGTTTTCAAGCCTAAATAAAACTATTTGTTCTGTGGATCGTTCAGTGGTCTTGCCTTTGTTGATTGACTGTCAGGGGTCCAGGTTTGACAGAATCTTTCTGGAAAGAGAAAGGTGCAGCAGTAGCTCTTCTTTTGAAAAGAATAACAGAACTGGATCCTCTGCATTAAAACTGTCTTTCATGTTGTTCATTTTCTCCCTTGCTTACTTCAGCTTAATCCTCCTAACATAGCTTTTAAAAAAATCGGTACTGTTTAGCGTGTTGACAAAATGTTTCTATGTCGCTTTGGATAAAAGCATTTGCCAAATGAATAAATGTAAAGAATAAATGCATATGGAGACACAATTTCAACATCTATTGGAGTGAGACCAGCTGCCAGAGAGTTTTCTATTTTTTATCTTTTCCTCAATCTTATATGAAGTTTTTGTTTGCATTGTTCTAATTCGGATGAAACATTTGCTATTTGTGAATGTTGAAGTCATAACATTACCTTTCAATGTCATTTAAATGGGTTAGTTTACTCATTGTTTATTTGCTGTTATCTCATTCCAAACCTGTATGACTTCCTTTCATCTAAATACATTAAGATTTCAATGTCAGCAATGAATCTTATATGCACATGAATAATTTATTAGTAGGCCTATATACTGTAGCTATATGGTTGCACAAAAAGTCTGTGTTTTTGGAAACAACACAATTCCTGAAAAGGGTCTTGTGTACAAGGGCTATATCTAATGTTCTAATGTACACAGCACACTCTACTAAGTTCTGCATCTCTTGAGACTATACACAAGACCATCTGTGTTGTAGTTAACACACGACTCAATGAACTGTACAGAATGTACAGCTCCATTAAATTTACAATGGAGTTTAAACGGTGAATTACTGTATCTAAAGTGACACCTCTCAATTTCCTGGTATTACATACAGTAGGCTTTTATATTTTTATTTGAAATGACCATTAAAGTCATTATTATTATACAAAATGATTACAGGCTCTTGTTTAAAAGGGTGCTATTGTGTGAATGCTATACAGACTTATCATCTCAGCTCAAAGAGCAGTAATCCTGTTTATGTTAAATAAACCTGTTCTTCCCAATGAGGTTTGCTTACTGTTTTTCAACTTACTGTTACTATGACAACTCTGTGATGAGCTTAAAAAACCAACATCCCAGTATCGGCTCAACTATTAAATACAGATCCTGTAACGCAATGTAACTTTATTGTATGGTCTTGCTGTTTGGACACGAGTCAAACCTGTTTTGTTTTTGTTCATTCTTGAATTTTAATTATATTCTGGCATATTAGATATTTGGGCACCCTATTCAATACAGCAATGAGTTTAGTTTAGTAACTGCATTTGTAAAAGCGATAAGAATTTAAGGACTACATTTCTTGCTTTTTGATATTCATCTGTTTTGATCCCATCTGGGCTTTTTTTGGCTTGAAAAGGGCAGTGTGTTCTTTTTAGATTGTTTTTTGTAAGTTTGATATAATAATGTAAGATACTTTGGATAAAATCATCTGCATCAAATCATCTTTTTTCGAGAACACAAAAGACAGAATGTTAGAGATCGACAGCCTCATTACTTCAGGCTGTAATATATTTTAAATTCAAGGTACTTATATTAGAATGATTGCGTTTACTTTCAATATTGCCAAAACATCATACATAAAATAAGAGACATGAAATAACTACAATTAAGTGGAATTAAAATTAACATATGTTTACATTATCAATATCAACAACATTTTGGTAAACAATCCTTTCAAAAAGTACACAAATAGGTGTACAAAAACATTGAATTTTATTTTTTATTTTAAAATATTCATTTTAAAAATATTTTATTTATATCTGACAGGCAGCATGTGCATTTATTTTCTCACATTTTCTAACAATTTTAAGATACTAACCCTTGTTCTCTTCTAGTAATTTTTCCCCTCAGCAGGGTTCTTGTCCATTAAGAGGCGAACAGATGAGGCTGAGCATCTGACGGATGTCCCTCATATCACTGGGGCCTGTTGTTCCAATGAAAGCTTCTGTCTAGCTGTGCCTATCAGGCTGTAGTTTAAAGTTTTTTTGGGGGGGGTTGCAGCGGTAACAGATGATGTGCCTGGTCTTGAGGGTGCAGCCTTGATTTGATGCTGTTATGGTTTTGGGGTGGAAATGTTTGCTAGACTGCAGAGTAAACATTATTTTTTTTGCATTTAGAAAGGTATGACTGACTTTGACAGTAACAGACCTGAGTAACCTTTTCTTTGTCTCTCCATCTCAGGAATCTCAAGGGACACAGCTGTCTGCCCTTTTGTTCCTGACTCTATTATGATTTAAGACAGAGTTGTATTCCCCAGATCCTAGTGAACGAAATGTGTGAGATGCACACAAACATGTTTACAGGCTGATGTCCATCTCATGCATGTCTGAACCTGCCGACAATTACACACACACACACACACACGCACACACACACACACACACACACACACACGTACACACAGATCTAATGTAATATGCTTGTTCCCTCTTCCAGCTGTTGCTCCTCATTCTCTTTTAGCTCTCCGTCTGTCACAATGTAAATTTGACAGGTGGTCATCATTCGCTGAGACTAAACTCTAATGTTAAAGATCCTGTACGTAGATTTTAGCGGCATCTAGCGGTGAGGTTGTGAATTGCAACCAACGGCTCACTCCACCGCTCACCTCTTCCTACGGTGGCTGACACACAACTAAAGGCTGAAATACACTACAAGACTTTTGCTCTGATTTTTGCCCAGATTTTCAGTCTGGAGTTGTTGTAGAAAGTCTGCGCCAGTCTGCAAGTGTATGATGTCTATTTTTTTTTTTTAAATCTGTTCAGATTTTAAAAGTCATGTAGTGTATTTCAGCCTTAAGGTGTTGTCCTCTATAGACATAGTTGTGTATATTATATTGCATTTCTGTCAAGAGATCCTCCTAAATATGACACACAGCACCTTTAATGGTGTCATATTCTTACTTTAAATTATACTCAAATATTTTTAATATTTGGTCACATAATTAAAATGTAACCTGTGTTAGAGTGGTTAGTTTGTTAGTAATTAAACTATGAATGGTAGTACATAAGAAATGAGCCCGAATCTTTAATTTGAACCATATATGCTAAAGGACCATTTCCCCTATGACAAGCAGCAAGCTGGATCATTTCCATTATTCATTCATTTTTATTAAATGTTCATCTACGGATTACTGCTTTATAATAATGTGAACATCTGATGCTGAAGCAAAAGGAATAAGAAATAAATTGAGTTTGTTGTTAAGCTCATGTTAAATGGTACTCTAGGTACAAGCCACACATTCTCATTTGCATTGCCCAAGGTGAGATGACTTCATTGGTCCTGGAGAGATGAGGCGTGTGGCATTATGTGGGTGCGTTTATTAATGAGCTGCTAGAGAATTCAGCCAGTAATGGTTGTGTGGGCAAGTGAAAAATCCAAAAGTAGAACTCTCAAATGTTTAAATGTTTTTGTCTTTGTTTATTGTGTTTATACATGTAAATACAACATAGTGTGTGCTAAATGTCATACATTTCTAATTGGTGTCTTAAATTGCTCAATATGAATTTGTTTCTGTAAACAAGAGAAATCATAAGTAAGACTTGTACATGTTGTTTCATATAGCATGCACTCTATTGGGAAGGATTGTAGAATCAGTATGCAGAATATACTCTGTAGGAATCGCTGCAAAATCGTACTACATTAATCATAAATCATATACTAAAAATATATGCCATTTTTTAGAAGAGATTCTATTTTAAAACAAACTTTGAGGCTATTTTAACCCTTTGATTTATCTGGAAAAAGAACATGTATCATAACCAAACTTCCCCTCTATAAATAACATAATATACAAGAACATATGACAGATAATAATAGCATGCTGTACTGTACAACAACTGACATTATTATGAAACTGATGATAAACACTACCTTTTCTTTTTGGTCGTAATATAAGGACATCATATACAGTATGTTATTTAATGTATATTGCTTGTTTTCTATGTGATACAGAACATAGACATAGAACCAAATAATCTGCACCCATCAACATACAGACTTTTAGGAAGGACAAAGGACAGAGACATTTCCAAATGAACAGATCACTTGTCTGAGGGATTCAACTCTAAACCTGCTGGTAAAACCTATTTTCAGGAAATCAGCTTGTTCGGTCAAATTCAAAGTAGCTCAGGTCAAGCGTAACATGGTACATAGAGAATAGTCAATAACAGAGCTCCAATCTATTGGACTTATTTTTTACATGTTTACAATACCAGACAGAGCATAACTGGTCCTAAATTAAGTCACAAGGCACGAGGTTTGATAGGGTTTTGTCTATTTTTGTCGATTTTGGAGGCATCTGCGAACCCCCTCTAGATGACCACAATCAAGCCCTTCATTACAATCTGCTGTGTTTGAATTACATGACATGGTCCAGCAGGAGTTATTGCCAGTGTTTGCTCTGTCTCTCTTCTCATATCTTTGCTTCGTGTATATAGCTTTGTGCATTGTGGTAGGCTTACTGAGACCAGTTTTATTGCACTTATGTATTGATGTCCTAACTGCTTCTATTGTTTACCGCAGTCGCGTTGGATAAAAGCGTCTGCTAAATGACTAAATGTAAATGTAATCTTTGCATTTGCTTCTCTTACCATTTCATAGCGGCTTGCCCCAGTGTGGATCCTAATATCTGAGCTTTATCACCAGGAGGGCAGATCTTATACAGTACAATGCCCTGGACACTGGATATCTTTTCTCTTACTAATTTAAACTCTGCCAAACTCCAGACCTCCTGGTGAATAGTTCAGATTTGGGATGCCCGTGTCAGCTCTAGCTGACAATTAAGAGGAAAAGATGTGAGCAAACCCCTGCTGCTCATGACTGTGCGGTTTCAGGCCAGCTATATCCTAAAACTTACTTCATATCTTCTTTTCACAGAGCTAACCAGGGGCACTGACCAAAAGAACAGCAAATACATGCTATAGTACAAGATTAAAAGTGGGCTTGAAGGTGAGGATTTCTCTCTGGCCCAGTAATTCCTGTGGCATTATTTGATCCACTTGATACGCAATTGTCGAAAAAGCCAATGTTTACAAAAATAAGAGCCCTTTCTGTTTAATGATGATGATATTATGAAACAAAAAACGACAATATTTGAAAACCTATTTGTTCTCTTTGTACATGACACCCCATTCCCATCACATATCCCGAACAAAGTATCAAACACTATTTATTAATACTGTAAAAATGTTTTGTCAGGTTACTTGAAAGTTATATATACATGCTTGCACATAAAAAATGGGTTGAAATATGTGGCCAATTGACACTAAAATAAAATGCTTTATTTAAAAAAACAATGATGCAAAGTGCTTCTCATAAGTTTTGCTGGTAAACATCTGAATTTCCTGAGATCCAATTTATTTGAAATTTTGTGACATAACTGTGATGGACTGTTTTATGAAAAAATGTCCTATCATCACAAATTATACACTTAAACATTTTTCATAGGAAAAGGCAGCTCACCGTTTAAAAACACATAAAAGTCTCTCATGCATGCATACACATAAACTCACACTTCAACTGAAATACCCAAACTCTGAGCACATCCAGCAAACCAAGTGAAAAAACAACGGCAATTCACATACACATAAACATGAATGGGAAAACAGTGAGGAAGTGTTTTTATTTTACTGGTATCTATGACAACCTCTCGTTGTGAATGCTGCGGACGGAAAGCTTGTGCGTGTGAATCAGGATCTGTGTCTCTGGGAGAGTGCTGGACGGAAAAGAGGCTGATTGAAATTCATGTATCCAACGAAAGTGTTTGATGTCATTGATTGTGGAGCAATTACAGGTCTTGAGAGAAAGTGGAGAATAAGGGAGCCACTTACTGTGTGTGTACATGTGAGGAGTAAGAGAGGAAGGAGAAGAAAGAGAACGGGAATGGAGAACGACCTATTACTTCAGTAAGATGAAGCAAACCTATATTAGGACATACTCATTAACTTCAAATACACAAAAATGACTATGAATGCACAACAGCAGAGTGAAAACACAATAAGTCCCATCACCATGACGCAAAGAAAGTGTATTAATCCAACTGATACCCGAGGGCACATGTGGGCCAAAGGCTAATTTAAGAAATAAAATGAATCCTGCTAAACTACATTAAAATTCAACACAAAGACTCCAAACCATCAACAATGTATTTTCTTGTGTCACACTTCATCAAAATCTCTTATATGCAGTGCATTATGAGAACTGTAACGGGTCCATCAGTTTACACTTTACAATGTTTTTCCTTCTGCAGCTCAACAAAATGCAAAAACAATCTTTGAAAGTCATGTGGTCATACATTTTAAAGTGTTTTAAAACAATAAACTCATGCTTAATCAAAAACTATACAATCCATCAATTTGGATTTTCAGACATAATTTGTAGTGGACAACTTTATTATCTGTTCATTCACTTTGAGCCACATGGTTTTATGGCTGTGATTATGCCCTAATATGTGCATCACAATCTCACCAGATTGAGCTTTTATGACAATATTATTAGTTCAGACAGGTCAGACAAAGGATGTTTCAGATTCAGAGTGTTGTCATTTTGAATGGACCCGCATGCTGGAATGGAAAACAAAACCTAACAACAAAAAGATGAGGCTAATAAAAGAATAAATCCCTTTGTGTGTCTGTGTCTGTGTGTGTGTGTGTGTGTGTGTGTGTGTGTGTGTGTGTGTGTGTGTGTGTGTGTGTGTGTGTGTGTGTGTGTGTCATGATGGTGTTATAGGACATGCCTCAGTGTGAAGATCAAAAGGGGCCTAACAACTGCACCTGTTCATCCTAGAGCTGTTCTCTCTCCATCTCTTGCGCTTTCCTTCTTTATGTCACACACACATATGTCCTGCTAAGCCCTTCCTCAATAAAATCCACAGACTCTTTGTCCTTGCGTCTTCCTGTCAAAATCAGCTTCCCTTTACATGTCCATCTTTTTAAGGCAATTTGCCAAATTTACATTTAAATCTACAATATCGGCCCAAAAACAGCACTGTTTTTTTATAACTTGCAAAAACACGTTCTTTAAACGATTTTACCAGGCTTATTTTATAAGGTGTGTGTTTATTAGAAACTTTGCACTAAGTGCTTAATGAACAGTTTTAAACAGTGTTTAACAATCCTAACAGCTTATTAAAGATATTTTTTTACAAAACCTGTCCTGAGGGAAACTCCCCTCTGATTACATTTATTAATTTTTCAATTACCCGCTGTAACATACATTAAAGAGAGACTTTTTTAATAACTGTTCAGTTGATTAAAAAGAAAAATAATCTACATTCCATTTTTTTATCAATTAAATTGAGATAATTGATTTTACTTTCAAATTATTATTTTTATCACCTTACTCACAGTTGGGATATGTATGTGGCTTCAAATATGTATGATCAGACAGACAGATAGGTGATGGCATAGCAGTACCATAATTGTGCATTTTTGGTAGCATCCTCATAATGTTAATGCATGCTCACGTGAATACAAAACAAAAAGCTGACATTGCCAATCATTAGTTTTGCTTTGTATTCTCTGTCCCCTGCATGAAATGACTGAACGTGTGTTTAGAGATGTATTATTCACCACCAGAGCTGTTTTTGTCAGTTTTCTGCAGTGTCTGGTGCTCTGCCTCTGAAATTAACTGGGTAACTGAGAGCTAATGAAAACCGTTTTCTTTGTTTATTTATCTAAATCTAGCATCTGGCTATTCAAAGCTGAGCAACTATCGTTTTATATTAGTACATTAAAGTAATTGATATGAGTTCATTCTAAATAGCTATCCAGGCCCTTTCTGTTGTCTTTAAAGGTCGTGACTCTACAACAAGCTGCAATTATTGCCTGAGAGAACTTTAGAAATAATTACTGTAATTATGTGACAATGTTATTAATTAGCATCTCTGTTGTTCCCCGGTGGAGAAGTGCTGTCGTATAAGACAGATATTGATGCCTGTGGGGAGGTACATTTGTGTCTAAATGAGACTGAAATAAGGAAAGAAAAACATTTGCTAATCAGAATCTATTTAAGACAGCATGTGGAGATGAAATAATGTATTACTTAATAACTCATAGGAACTAATGAAAGCCAAATGACAGAGCGCCAGATGCGTGAAATAGAGAAAAACATTTGAATAATAGATATTTTTCTCCTGTTCTAAACAATTATAAACTATTGTTATCCTGCCCTCTCCTGGTAAATAAAGAAACTGCAGCCAACCTTTTAAAGATAGCAGTTTCAATAGTAGTTTTCGAATATAATATAAAAGCATTTCGTCCATTCAGACATTAAGTCACATGAGAACACAAAACATCCACATGATGGTTTTTTAACAACCCGTCATAGTCACCTCACGTGTGGCTCATAGGTGATACTCAGCACGTGCATTCAAATTCTTCATGTAGTAACGTGAATGGGTTCAACAAAACGATTACATAGCCAATAATTGTTTCCTCCTGTTATTATCTTAACAGTCTTATTTATGAGCATTACAGAAACAGGAGTGATATTAAATGTACCAGTATTAGAACACTACAAACCTACTAAATTTAAAGAAACATCATCGTTGAACTATGTACGTAACTTACAACATTAGTTCTGATGCAAAATCATTTTAATTAGGACTATAGTCAAGATTGAAAGTCACTCGCTGAATGAAACTTCTGCAAAACAATGCAGTGAAACAGGTTGTAGGTTTGATTCCCATCCCAGCACATACTGATTTTATAATGCATATTATTTTTACAATAGGCCAAGTAGTAGTGTCCAGTGTATCAGTAAACAATTCGTTATAATATATTCCACCCTAACACTAATTGTTTAACACTAGTACAGCAATGACAAAAATAGTTCCAGTCCTGACCAGATGAGGGAGTGTCGAGCTTTACCTAATCCTTTTCTTCAGCAATGCTGAAACTCACCCATTACAAACCAAACACTGGATTTTACGGTCTTAATCACTTCAATGAGTCCAATGAGTAAACTTTCTATCCTGAGAAAGAACCAGAAATCCCTCAAATGTCTCCATTAGAGTTTCAAAAGAGATCTCAACAATGTCACAAACTGATTTGTCAAGACAGCAAACAGAAGTAAATACGATTAAAGATCTAAGTATAGACTCAAACATTTTTCATCAAATTTAATCTACCTTTAATTTACATTCATTTTACAGCTCCCTATCTTAAACAATTCTCTCATTTGTTTCTCCTGAGTCCTGAGCTATGAAAGAACAACATCTGATACATAAAATCATTCCTTTGTGGCCCCACAGCACATGTCGTTTTACAGAAGGGCTTTTGAGTTCAAATGACAGTGTCAAGCTTTAATCTTTTACTCCAGCAATGCTGTGATTCACTTATTACAGCCCATATTAAGAACAATCCAAAAACCAGTAAGCATTTATTAGCTTATGTAAGATTTATTTGGCCACTAAAATAGTATTAATGCATGTGAATTGACTCAGATAAGCCGCTGTATTGCACCATGTGTTCTGAGAAAACAGGCATAAACACTGCTGATAAGGGTTCACCAGAGCAATTTATAAAATAAAACATTACACCTGACAATAACATCCTCATGACATATTTTCATTCCATTTAACAAGATTTAAAAACAAATACTTCTCTCGATATGTATTGCCTACAAAACATGCAGTCATGTGAAAAAGTTAGCCCTTGGTAAATATGAGCCAAGAAGGCTGTAAAAATAAATCATTATTTCTTGTTTTGATAATTTATTTAAAAAATCTAAAAACATTTTTTCACAATGTGATATTCCCCCCACATTAAATTGTTTTACTTTAATGAAACATTGGAATTTTGTAGATTTAAAAAAAAAAAAAGATCAAAACAAGAAACAATGCAGATTCTCATATTTACCAAGAGTGACCTATAGGGTGAACTTTTTCACATGCTATTAGTGTATTTATTAAACTATTTAGTTAAATTATTAATTAAAAATAACATTACATTGTCATAAAGGTGAATTGTTATTGTTGTGCTTATTACCAGAGAAAAACACACATAGCTGTTTTTTCTATGTTATTGTGGATCTGATAACTGCAATAACGGTCCACCATTTCAGAACAAATATTAAATATTAACCCTGGCATGTGGCATGATTCACACACACAACAGCAGGACTGCCTAATTTATACATAGAGGTCAAAAGCAATTTAAAGTGCATGTTTACTTCTCAGATTTATCAGCATTTTCAAACACCATGATAAGGACATTAAATAGCATTGTATTATTTTCCGTTTTCAAAGATTTAAGATTATTTCAATAGAACAAGTATATGAAATCAGATGGTCATACATTTATTTTAAAGTGGTACAAACAGTGAGTGTATTTTATACATTTACCAAAGCCCTTGGTTTTTATGAATGCGCAACTTCCATAACATTGCCAACACACCCCCATATAGCTGGTGCCTGATTGGTTAGTTCAACCACAATGTGTGCTTACTGATAGCTGGTTGGCTACCATAATGAGCAGATACTCTGTGCTGTTTTCCAAAACCTTTGTACTTTATAACAGGCTAAACAATACACTGATGGTATTTTTGTTGATGTACACAAAGAAAGCTTTCCAAAAGTGTTACTGATTTAAATCTAAAACATTTTGTCTCATTTGCAAATCATTACCATTATTTGATCTCAAACAGCAACAATGTTTGTTTTCATAAGCATTTGAAGTATGCAATATCATTTTTGTTTACATAGTATTTTAACTAGAATATTTACATAAAAAGATAAGGGAATGCATTTGAGATTAACCATTTATAGCCTTATGATCAATTATTTTAACTTACACCTGCCACTGCATATTAGGCATTAAATGTCTACATTTACGACTCTGTCTGTGAAAACCAAAGTCTCAAAATCTAACTATGAGCATCAAAGTTTCATTTTAAGCATTGTTTTCCCTAATATCAAGGTTATTTTCACACAATGTTTTTTACATTATGTACAATGATTTTATGTAGAAAAAAAGTACTTTAGCTGGGTTTTCAAACAGGGTCACATATATGTCTACGGAGTTAACTGAACTTAACAAAAATTTACATTTATGTATGTGTACTTTTATCCAAAGCGACTTTTTACATTTAAGAATTTTTTTAATCATATGTATGATTCTTGGGATTGAACCCATACAAACACAATTAAAAGGACCAGTTTGTGAAATGTAGCGGCATGTAGCGGTGAGGTTGCGAATTTCAACCAGTTTACTCCACCGCTCACCTCTCCCTTTTGAAGCACTACGGTGTCTGACACAGGACAAAGATGTCATCACGTTTTCGCTTCTTTGCCGAAGGAGATGACATATTTACAAACATGTTCTGTAGAGTTTGTCTATGGACTGCAGAAACATGGTGGCACAACATGGCGAATTCCATGTAAGGGGACCTGCATAAAAATAGCTCATTCTAAGGTAATAAAAACATAACAGTTCATTATGTAAGGTCTTTATACACCTCTGAAGACAAAGTTATGTATATTATATTGCATTCCTCCTTAATCTTTTACACTGCCACTGGTCCTAAACAACATAGTATGTCTACTCATAAATCCTAGAAACAACAGTATACAAATTAAGAATGAAAAGTGGTATTTCCAGCTGACATAAGTGTACGAAAAATATGTATAAGCAAAATGCAGCGCATCAGCAAGCCTTTTCACAGCATGTATTGCCAAAATTTCAGTGAAAGGGAATCAAATTGGCCCTTGAGCTTAATCCTGCCTCTCAAAGGATGGATTAGAATGTTTCAACCACATAACTTCATGTTGTGTCAGGGGAGGGCATAAGGATGTCTTGTCTGATGAGTCAATTTAAAGCAGTCACTTTAACATGTTCATTATTTTGAATATGGTGCTATTCCACCCAAACGTACAGCTTAATCTCTGCCATGCTTCATCTGGGATTCATTTGATCTGTCATAACATCCTGCAGCTGAAGTGTCTAGAGAGACTGTAAAAGAGAAAAAGAGGAAGGCAGAAATAAATGAAAGAATTTATACATTTTTGCTCAAATAAAGAGAATTTCCGACGCTATACAGCAGGTAATTTATGCCTGGCTCTGTGATACACAAATACAGTGCCTTGGACTTATTCCTAAATTTACATTTGTTGTCCTAATCAAGTAGGAATTTGTTGTACTTTATCTATACATGGGCATAGTCCTTAATACATATTTTCACATCTGCATTTTAGATGCAGTATGCAGTATGAATAATGATCCTTCTAAAGGTTTTATTTTTCAGAATATGTCAGAGAGATTTTAATGATTCAACACTACAGGCCAATTATAAGACAATTATGTGTAGCCAAATATAGGCGTATCACGTGCACTTTAAAAAATTTAGTGCATGTGTTAACTGTAAAGTGAATGAAACCATTTTCTTTACTAATCTCACAGATTCATTGAAAAGACATGGCTCAAAATGCAGAAGTTTTTTTATTTTCTGTCCAGACCTTTACATTTTTTCACATGCATCTTCTACATTTCAAAGCTTCTGTTTTTCTCTTTTCCCTCTTTGTTGTCACCATGTCCTCCAGCTCTTGGACTGATTTAGGAAACATACAATAATCAAAATATAGTGTTAAGGTTATTACAAGGTTATATAATTAGTTATATATATATAAAGAGTTATATAATTCTTAATTCACTTCTTAATTAGAATTAAAGTGTGAAGTCTACTGAAATATCACACAACAAAATTAGTCAGGTGAAACTAACAAACTGTTTAGATTTTGTTTCTTTACTATTAGGCAGAAATCCATGTTTATTAAGTTGATATTTTTAACATTCAACATTTCAGTAACACAGTGAACTATGTTGCATCAACTCATTTTTATTAAGCAAGCTCCGTAAGCAGCAAAAGCATTTTTGTGCAGATAAACTTAATGTCACTTCTTTTTCTGTTGCTTTTCTGTTGTATAAATCAAAACCCAAAACGAATCCCAATTGAGCATGTAAATACATATAAGAAAGGACATTTTGAATTGCATGTAATATTACAATGACATTGTTATTTTTATTGACTTACATTGAATGCAAGTCAGTGGACAATAGAAGAATTAAATATTTTGCATCTTACATTTCTTAACAAGGTAAGTTTAAAAAATATTTTATATTGTAATAATAGGTTTCAATGAAGTCTGTTCATTCAAAGCATTTTGAGTTGAATTGCTTTAAGAAATTTGCAGAAAAAAATCAAATACTTGAGGAATACCAATATAGTGCTGCCCTGTACTATAAAAACAGCATGAAATCATGTGTGTGTGTGGTGTTGAAGGATGAGAAGATGGGCATGTCCTCAGTAGTAGAGAAGGATTGGCCGTAGGGAGTTTCCTGTCTGTCTCATGCTTCTGTAGCACCCACACCCCCTCTACAGAGAATCTGCCTCCCTCGCATGTTATCTCTCTGACACACATTGCTACACAGCTGTTGTGCCACAAAGTACTGCTGAGTACAGGGCAGAATTTCCAAATGGCATATTGTCCCCTCAACCAGACCAAAAATGTAATCTAGCCTGTTAAAAGTATACATATACCACATATATGTTTGTATGAGCATCCTCTGGTACTACACTACAGTTCATGAAGTTATCTAGGTTCTAGAAGAAGCTATAAGACAAAAACTTATAAGTCAAGACAAATGATATTGGTTGTTTTGTGTGTGTTGATAACACAAGTTTTAGGAATTCTTTCTAACTCTTGTCAAGTATTAAGTCACCATCAACATAGATCTTTACGGACTAAAACAATACACACGGATTCCAGCTCTTGTTTGAGACATCAAGACTTTCTGTAAAGCTGCAACACTGAAAAGTGCTGTACAAATAAAAATAACTTGACTTGAAAAGTGGTTTTGTCTTAAGATTTGTCTTGAACTTGAGAACTAATGTTATATACCGAGGAAAGCTAGTCTATAGAAAATCTGTCAGGTGAGAACAGAACATTCTGTACAGATTAAGAAAAACCCTAAAACAGCAACACTTCTGGGTTTCTAGGTCATAATGTGCACAAAAATAAAATATATATAGACTTAAGTGTGATTCAGCACCTCTGGTATGTTCTTATTAAGGGGAAGTTTAATTTGCTTTATATTTTCTGTTGATAACACATTTTAAAATGTATAATTAAAACTTACTAAATCTCACAAACCCATTCTAATCTACAAACCCCAAGAATCACATCAACTTATAAATTTAATATGTTGGTTTAATATGTTTAATAAATTGGAAACCAATAAAATACTCCTTAGTGAAAACTACAGGTATTGCATTTCTTTATAGAGTATTTGCCTGAGGATTTTGAAGAAAACATCAACGTTTTAGAAAAAGACTGAAAGATTTTTCACTACAGTATTAGTTTGCATGGCAGCTAAAGAGCATTCACATTCTAAAGCTGTGTATTTTGATACTTTCACCCAGATAATTTAGAGTAGCCTATGTTTACAATTGTATTTGTTAATCTCTCTGCTCAATATTTTATTATGTTATTTTCCTCTCCTCCACATTTCAAATGTATATGTCAGTAAACAGGACCTATAGATAGGAGCTGAATCAGTTCACATGTCATTCTGCTATCTGAGACATGTTTCAGAAAACAGGACAGGCATATGTAATGTAAATTGTGTTATTGTACTTGCATGTTTACAATAATGCTAACAAAGTTGTGCAACTGCATGTCCTAAAGTGAAAGATAAGCAGTAAGCTGACAGGGGCACATATTTGACCTATCTGTCTGGTGATTCTACTTAGGTGGTAGGTTTGAACTCTGTTCTCTATACTGAATCTGTGCTGGGAACACATACGCTTATTTGGCACAGCCCACTGAGCATCAATGACCTGATTCCCTCCTTTCAAAAACATGGACATGTTCCAGCACAAGCATCACATAGCTACTGCACGTCACACCACGTAGGCCGACCCTAAAACCAAAACATGTACACTATCATCTGAAGGCCTGGTTGTCTTCAATCACAGAAAGAGGAAAATTGCTTGTCAATTGTCATTCACTGCTAAAACAGCAACACCAACAATAATAATAAACCATATCCACATCCCGTTTTGTTTTAGGCAAACAAAATAAGAACTTAGCCAAATCTCTTTGAACTGTGTACTAAGCCTTTCTGTCCCACAACAGTGTGCAATAGCTTTTGGTTTGGTTTAAAGGATTTGGCAAAGCAAAGCCATTTAAACTAACAATGCAGAAGTTTTAAACTTTGCATGACTCTTTGTCGTCACGTCACACACGCCACCGAACAGCTGACTGTAGAGAACATCAACAGCGCACGTCCGTGAGAGGGAGGTGGCGTGCGCTCGCGTCATATGGCCCGCTGCGCTCTGATTGGTCAGGGCATCTCACCAGACATGACCGCGCTCGTTTTCTGCAGAGGAAGCGCGCGTGTGGTATAAGATTTGTACTGTGGGATGAGAGGCAGTTGTGTTTTGTTACGAGAGAATGTGCCCAAATAAAAACATCGGAACATCTGTTATTAGCGCTGCGTTTCGCGAAGAAGTGTAAAAATACGGAGACGATTAGACAGGACACTTTAAAGGAATCAAGGTGAGTGCTAATATTACATTTCGGCTCTGAACAAGATACTATTTTCCTCAAGATACTATCTCAGTTAATTTTAGGTTAAGAAAGTTAAGGCCAAAGCTTTCACGTTGTCTTAAGTAATGGCATTAATATGTGCAGCTTATCGTCGTTTTTAAAATACGTGTAACGTACGATTTGTTTATTAATAATAACGTTTTCATTGACTCTTGCAGTGCCAAATGCCAAGATTAGAGGAACATTGCTGGACGTGCTCCTGTTCAACCAGTGTGAACTCGAAGGACCTCTCGAGCGCCAACTGGATTGTTTGTAAAACGGGTGAAATGATGTCCATCATAACCTCAGTGTTGAGCCACGCGTACGGCTCTCTGCACAGCCTCCAGTCCGCTAATCTAATTCGACGGGGACTTGTACTGTTTATCGTCGGAGTTGTTCTCACCTTGGTGTTAAACTTACTTCAGATCCAGAGAAACGTGACATTGTTCCCAGAGGAAGTGCTGGACACTTTGTTTTCGTCCGCATGGTGGATCCCCCTGTGCTGTGGCACTGCCGCTGGTAAGTCAGTAAGAATCTGCCTCGAGTAAATTGTGTATTTTGATCGATGGGCCTTTTTTGTGAATTATAAGAAAACAAAGGCGCCCGTGCGTGTGTAGGAGGGGTTGTTTTACTTACTGCTTAACTTATATTATTACTGATGCGAGTTACCCTTTGTTATGTTTACATTACGCAATATTTCTTCTCATACTTGCGTTTGGGGGACGTTTTGTTGATCTGTGTCGTACAGTGGGCTTGATCGCCCCCGGGTTTGCGCAGCCCTGGAAACAGTCGGGCATTCGGGGGTCAATTTTGGGGGGCTGCTTTGTCATTGGCTTCGCTCAAAACGGGTGAGCTGTGAGGGAGGCACGTGATTGGCTGCTGCGCTGAACATGCCACTCAGCCGAAGGAGAGAAACACGGAAGTCGACTACAGCGTAATTTAAATAAATAATTCGGTCATGTTTGACTCCTCCCCCCGCATTCTGCACAGTACACGTACTGCTGATGTGGACACATACCAGTATACATCTTTTTTAAGTATTTACCTTAATATTTTATGAATTTGTGCCCATTTGGTTTATGTCTATGACAAATGGTGAAAAGAGGCTATTCGTAAAATTTGACTTGCATTCTTTTCTTATTAATAAATTATAAAATAAAACCAAAAAAGTTAACCATTTAAAATAACATAGTATAAGTATGGTATTTACAGCAAAACCATAACCACCACACATTTACAATCGATTCAATAGATAAACATTTCTAGTAAAATTATTGTAATCACTCAAGCAAATACACTTTCTATAATAAAACCACAGTTAATTTTCACAAGGGACAATGTTTGAGTTCTGTTTGTGGGCACATTTAAAAAAAAAAAAAAAGTTATTTAATGCACTTTTTCTTTTCTCTCTTTCCCAGCTGTGGTTGGACTCTTGTATCCTTGCTTGGACAGCCATCTTGGAGAGCCACACAAGTTTAAGCGGGAGTGGGCCAGCGTGATGCGCTGCATTGCCGTTTTTGTAGGCATCAATCACGCCAGTGCTGTATCCTTATCATTATCACTCTTGAACATGTATCTGAGAGTAACTATCTGATAGTTTGATATATGTTTTCAGAATTATAGCCTTATATACATGCTGTAAATAATGTTAACCACTGAAAAAACGACTGACAATAATATGATGAATAAGGTGATGATCTACTTAATACATACTTACCTTAATTCAAAGTACTCTATAGAAACTGGACTTTGCCAATAATGTGCAACTCTCACTCACATTGGCTGCTCTGTCTCTGGGCCTGTGGTGGACATTTGACCGTTCCAGGAGTGGCTTTGGCATAGGACTGACCACTGCCCTGTTAGCAACTCTCGTTGCTCAGCTGCTTGTTTACAATGGCATCTACCAGTAAGTTATACTTTGTATAATCATAAGTAACCATTCCTAATGGGCCATTGGACTTAAACCATCAGTTAACCACTGGCTTACTTTCTCATCAACGGGGCAGTTGTGGCCTAATGGTTAGAGAGTCGGACTCGTAACCAGTAGGTTGCCGGTTCGATTCTCAGTACCGGCAGGTAACAACTGACGTTCCCTTGAGCAAGGCACCTTACCCCCGTTTGCTCCCCGGGTGCTGCAGTGATAGCTGCCCACTGCTCCCGGTGTATGTGTGTTCACTATTGTTTGATTTACCTCCTTAGGAGTTTATCGCACAATTGCTCGAATCATATAGGAACCAACTGTCCAGTTTTTTTTGTGTGAATATTTAGTTTTAATATTTTTCTCTGTTGTTTCAGGTACACATCTCCAGATTTCTTGTATGTACGTTCCTGGTTGCCTTGTATATTCTTCTCTGGTGGAGTGACAGTAGGAAATATTGGGCGACAGCTAGCTATGGTAAGAAAGGTTTACCTGCCTTTACCCTATGTTTTGTACTCGAAACGAACCTTTTTTTCCTGTCGTGAATGTTCATCGAGTCGTTTATACATTGTGTGTTAGATTATTGCTGAAACGCTCTGTACTTGACTAATGGACTGAAAGTCTAGCTTAGATTTCAGAAGTGAAACTTAAGTGGGCACACCCAAAGAAACAAAAGTGAAACTAAAATGATTTCCAGTAGTGTGAATGTTTTCTTATCCTAACCTAACATCCCTGAATGGATGAACCAAATCTAGCTGATAACCTGGTTATTATACAATTTTTTTGTTTGATTTGTGAAGAAAATTTCTAGTGCTGTGACATCTGTCAATCTTACGCCTTAGACATCCTAATTAGGTTCTGGTTGTTTTCTGTGGCATGTTTGTGTTAGCCAGCCCCTCCAAGTCTTTTTAGTCAGCTATGCATCTTTGTCCTGTTGACATAACCAGTGCCTTCTTACTCAATAAGGGTGTGAAAACCGATTACGCTCCTTGTTTTTCATGCTAATGGTCAGAGAGATGCAGCCAGTAAAGTGCTTTGTTTACCAAGTGGACCATTTTACATGCTGTTACCGTTTTGGTTTTTGAGTTGGCACTGGCAGTCACTGATTTTGCTTGACCAATTGGTATTAGTAGTAGGCTGTTATTTTCTCAACTTACATTATTTCGTGGCCAGTTGGTTTTGTAGCAGCTGAGCATTAGAGTGCTATTAAAAGGAGACCTGATACATACACATTAATGCTACATACTCAACATCTCCAAGCAATGATATACTAGACTGTGCTGAAGAATGACTAGATGTGTGTGAATAAACTAAACCAGGAATTTGACCTTTGCTGTGTTTATGAATTGTATTCTGCCAGTGCCAGTCTCTTACACTGATATTGTATAGAATATATTTCTGAATATGGCCTTGTGTATTAAGTTGCCATAGATTTATGACGTTTAATCAGAAAAGTTCAATCTGGAAATCTAGTGATGATTCATTGCCCTTGACATTCTATAAAAGATTGGTTAGGAGACTGGCCAGCTACCCATGGGTAAAGCATATGAAGCAGGAGACACTTTTGACCTATGAGGAGCTCTTATTTTACATGGCTACCACTCAATCCTCACATAACTTGCATGTATATGCAAGGCGTGTGTCATATATAGTAATTATAGCCACAGCACCATGCGGGCTCGGATGTTTCATTAACGGTATTTTGTAATAAAACTGATTTCTTACAAGTACACAAACTGCACATCTGGGGTTGGACTCATTTGACTCTTACTACTTTGAATGTAAATGTCTTTTGTCTTCAGCTGCTTTTAATATTTGGTGTGTGTTGCATACTGGTAGTTTATGCTGTGTGCACATTAGTTGTGCTTGATGTGCAAGAATTGTACCCTCCTCACTAACTGACTTTCTCTTTCTGCACAGGGCTCCACAGAGAAGCCTCACAACGATTAAGCGGGCGTCTGAGGTCATGAAGTGAGCTTTGATGAGTGCCAAAACGGAGGGCCTGCAAACCGAGACTCAATATTGGGTGTCCCTCAAGACAAAGACGTTTTAGTCCAAGCGTAATATCTGCTCTTAATTTTGCTCCTCTTTACAACATAAAAAGAAAACAAAGAGTGGGTTGGTCTGAGCTGGCCCAGTGTGCCATGGAGAGCACCTTCGAGCAGCCAAAAGAACCCCCCTAGCATCTGTTACTACCATCAGCATTGGTACAACAGCTCCTTGTGGTTGTATTGCTGGTAGTATCAGTCTAATTATTACCAGGTTGCTGGAGTGCCACTATAGGACTGGATGAATTCCTAGCCAGTTTTACTGCTGAAGATGAACGAGTGAAAAGTAGTGGTGAAGCTGTGTGTGTGTATATATAAACGTGTGTGCTTGTGTACTGGCCCTGTGGATAAGACCATGGAGGAATAAAAGTGGTGCAGAAATACACGCTTAATGCAGTTTATTTTTGCTGGAGAACTAAAGGATAAATGAAAGGGAAAATTTTAAGGCTGTGCAAAATACAAAATATCCAAAGAGGTCTGCGTGTATAGTTTTTTCGACAGCACTTGCAGTATTGTGAGGCTCACTTTCAGATTGACTGCACTTGAGTGTTACTGTAAGTACCAGATAAGTTGGATTGCCAATCACATTTGTGCCGACTGGTTATTTTACTCCTCTGTATTGGTCGTGGATTTTATCCTAACTTTGATGCTAATACAGACCAAAAGTAAAACTAGAAACATTAGCTATGAAGTAATTGAGTGGCACCTTCGTTTAAAATATCAAGGCTCTTGTTTTTTTATTAATAGAAACTCAGAATTCTTTTGAAATGGTAATAATACATTTCACAGGTTTTTAAATAAAATCACTGAACCCAGGATGAGTAAACATCCAAGAAAACCTTTTACTGCGGCCTCCAAGGTTTGCAATCTGTGATTGCCTTTTATAGAATTGAGTGCTTTTGTCACTTCTCCAGTGTGGTAATGTTTTTTGTTTGTTTGTACTTTATTCATTGTGTATTTCTTATCACATGTAGCCAATTCTGTATCTAATGTAAGAGGTATTACTGGGCTAGTGTAGGTTTGGGGTCTTGGTCAATTAAGTGCAATCAGTTACTTTGAGTCTGGTATTCTTTCATATTTATTACTTTATTAATGTTAAGGTACCACCCCAGATGAGTTGTATGCAGTATAGAAACAAACCAGCAATAAATGCATCATTTGTGTACATTAAAATGTGAAAGTATATTATGACAACAAACTCGCTTTAAAAAGTAGTCACAAAAAAGATCTTGAAAAAATACCAATGACAATTTCCACTGTTCTTAAACGATGTTGTTGTACGTCCTTACTAGCATTAGCAAGATTAGATGTTGCGTGCTGCGTTTGGAAAAGAACATGACAGAAATGTTTTAAGAGATAAAACTAGTCCTAGGCTCTTTGAGAACCTCTACTTCAGGGAAGGAAAGAAGTAAAAACCGAATGAAAGCTTTATTTAGAAGAATAAGAAATGCATTTTGTATTTCTTGGTGTGAGTGCATGTGTCTCTATCATTTCAGTTGTATAATTTCTACTATTGTGGACTGAAATTCAATAAAATTGTGTGCAAAATTTGAGTTGTTTATTTCTTGATACATCATAATCATATGAACACACAACACTGAAAATATTTCAGTGAAATCCTAAAACATTTTAATAATGCAGAGAATTTTGTATATTTGTTATTGAATCCAGTTGCATCGATTGAAATACTGAGGCCTGTGGCATTAAAACAATTAAGCAACAGTAGATCCAGTTTATTCTTTAATAAAATATTAATAAAAGGGGTTCTGTCTGCATAATGTAAATTTTTTTCTTGGCTAAAATGTAAAGACTCCTATTTCTCCTTAAAAAAAATCAAGGTAACAGAAAATCAAGCTGAATTGCCAAATAAACTTTGGCCCCTTTTGAGGAGAAGTGCACAAAGCAGTAATAATTGTATTTTACCACTTCACCACACTAGCATAACAATAGACAAATAGCATTCCAACTTTTATTTGTCTGTTTTTGCCTTTGACTGATTTCTTTACACTTTGCCCTTAACCACCATCTGTCTATCCAATAATACAATTTCCTCTCCATCTTACAGAATTCATCTATGTATACTCCTACATTAAAGTCAAGAACAATTAAGCTGTTCAGAAAAAAGGTTGGCAATTGCATTCTGTATTTATACATATAGTATACTATATATACATCTTCATAATTCGTCTAAGGTTGAATTTTGCCCTCCACTGACCAGCTTAAATAAAACGTTTTTGAAAGCACACTTCCATTTAATTCCAGTAGATGGCAGTATTGTACATTGTTCAAGTGCCCTAAATGACACATTCATGAGTGACCCCACCTTGAGGCGGCGTTTAGTGAGTTATAAATCTGTGCTAAATTCAGATTTCTAGGTAACCTGGTCAAGGCAACACGGTAAAAGGCTTTAACATTGCATTTAAGCACAATTTGAGCTAAAAGGCTATTCCTGAAACCTGCACATCATACACTCCTCTTTTCATTAGAACATGTGTCCAAAAAATACACCAATTACGCAAATCATCAGTTCTATACAAACCTAGAAACAACAATGAAATAACTGTTTGTGTTGATTTTACATGTGTTTGTATGGAGATGGCTTGTAGGAGGTTTAACAGGCGTTGAGGATTTAGATTGCTCTTTGGCCCTGGGTAAGGGCCCCCCCACTGTTCCTCTAATGGAAGATGATTCAGTCGAACGGACGAGAAGACAGAATCGCAATTACCCAGACTTATTGAACTCACTCCTGACATTTCTTTGGCTTCTGACTGAAATAGCACAGGAGGGCAAGGAAGTGAATGAGAGATGGGGCAGAGAGCAGATAGAATATGTTCATAAACAATGAGACCGAGATAAGATATGGTAAATTAAAAACTCACATAAAAGGGCTTGCAGCTAGAAATATACAATTTATCTGTATAGATACACAAACACGAACAACAATGCAACGAACATGAAACAAACCCCTTCTTCAAGTAACAAAATTATCTCAAATTAGACTGCCAAGCTGTGAAATAATTTCTGCCTCAGTCAACACTGTCATTGACTCCAGGGATTGACGTGTGCATGTTAAGCCACAATGACAATATCTCTCTTCACTCCCTCACTCAGTGTCTCATCACCGTCTTACTCAATCTTTGAGGGTATCAAGATAATGAATTGAAGAATTAGACGTAATGGGACACAGACCAGCGACGGTGGAACAGGAGTATGCAAAAAACAGCACCATTTCAGTCCAAATTGCCCGCAATGCCATTCAAATGCCAGTCTGGCATTTAAATGTGTCTCATCCCTCACTACTGACCAGGACTTCCATTCGCCTCAGTCAGTCTGATTCAGTGCTGGTTCTTCTAATTGGTTTATGGATTGCATGGTCGATCAAAAGACAAGCACTCTTATTATTACAAATATACAATGTGTATGTGGAATAGGGATATAAGAAGGGTCAAGGTCACATCCTCATGGGTCTTGCTTACAATTATTAACCTAACCACGCCCCGAAAATATTTTTAAATAGGCCATTTGGACATGTCTTAAAGAATCGTGTCTTAATGTAGATACTCATTAAACAAGTTACATCAACAAAGTCAAATGATGAAAAGAATTTGACAGTGCTTCGATGGTTTCGGTAAGGAGGTAAATATCAGGTTATGACACATAAAGCGACTGATCCGCGCAAATCCTTTACAGTGGAAATGAATCAACACATGGTATTACGTTCTGGGATTAACTGACTGCTTACTGCCGTTAGGTCTGCAACTATTACAACCTAATCAAGCAAACACGTTAACACTGACTGAATAGACTTACATTGCGAGATGTTGTTCATGTTTTCACTCAGTCAATTGATAACGCGACACAAGAGAGTTTAGCTGATAAAATATCAAATGGCTTTGAGGTATTGGCAGTATTGAGACGAAGTAAACCAGATGGCAGATTTCTTTCAGTTTATTTAGGGGCCAGTTTAATGCTTTGAAACTGATACTTTTAATTTTTCATTGAAATCCGTGTCTGCGTCGCTTGGAAGCAGCAACACATTCTTAAACTTGGGCGCTGCGCTGCTACGTTTATTTAAATAATCAAATGAGCTACAACATTGACGCTTATGTATATAACAATTTAAGGAAACTGTTATTTATAAAAAATCTAAATCGTAAGCCAAAAGAAATGCATGACGATTGAAATCCCTGGCACGAATTAGCGCCAATTCTCCAATGAATTAATTTTTGAAATCTGTTTCAAATCTTTATCCATAAACACTGCCCTCATGTCCACAGCCTTACACTGAACTTTCACCTTTCGTGTGCAGAAAAAGCAAGAAAACACAGTCGAGATTAAAAACTGTAGTGCACCTCTTTTCTGAATACCCACTATTCTTACCCATGGGAGCATAATTTCCAGTCCTTGCTTCCGCTCCAAAATGCATAATTGAATATTTACCGCGCCATAGATGTGACAATACAGTATACAATTATTATTCACATCCATTAGTTCATCAGTTTACATTTAGTTACATCTTTTAAATATCGAATATGAATTAGATGATAGATTTTCATTTTGCTTTGGAACTGCATGGAATTCAAATTCGTAAAAAAAAAACTTGGTCAAGGGGTAGGAATGTTATCCTGTACTGGAATATTTTAAAATGGAAGAATAATACTGAGAAGTGCAGAAACAGGGAAGTGGAGATAAAAGATTAGTTTGAATGATGGTGAAATGACGCATTTCCCATCACAAAGCAGGAGAGCAGATGTGGATGGAGCAGGTTCCGGTCGAGTACAGACGCACAAAAGAGGACTCCAACTTTCTCAGAGAGGCACTGGAAAGGGACACATGGGTGAAAAAGACCCATTCTGAAAATTTCTGAGGTCGAAATCTATTCTAACCTGCTGCTCAAGTGCTTAAAACCTCCGATTTAGTGGAAGAAAAAAATGTAATAAGAATTGCAATACAGTGGCTGTGAGAAAATCCTTGGCCTTGGATTTTTACAAAAATGTTTATGTTTTGGTTTGAGATTTCCAAACACTTTTTGCCATTATCCTACAACCGAAGGGATCTGATCTCACTGTCATCTTAAATGAAGAGAAATTAAAAGATTGCAAGTCACCAAGAACAAAAGTTGATCGCATCAAATATTTATTTTATTTAGCTAATACAAGATTAAAAAACTATCCATAGCAATATTTGTATGCATCCATATAGCACTGTCACAAGTGCCTAAAACTTTCCACAGTACCATTTCTAAGCAATTTGCTTCAAGCATCTAATGCGATATTTTGCACAGCACTGTATTACCCCTATGGTCTATGCCTTTCACCCTGATTGGCATCTGGCGTATTTAGGAAACCCTCTCAGCTGTGGTCAAAACAAATATCTTAGGGGTCAGGTTAAAGGTGGAGCACGGAACACATGGAACCAGCCTCTTCTCTATATATACATGCTAAATCTGAGGATATGATTAGTGATCCCACACACGAAGAACATCCTAATCTATTTTAATTTCTTGCTGCCCTATAGTAAAGGCAGGCCCACATAAAATCTAGACTTTATATTCAACTAATGTGAAAAACAATAAATCATATGGACAGGTTCTGCAATAGCTCATGTTTGACACTTTTTCATTACGGATTCATTCATTCATTTGCACGCACTTACAGTTTCGTGCGCAGTGATACTCAATACTAAATCAACTGAGTTTTAGGGGCCTGTAACCTGTATGCATTGCATGCACTTTACAAAGTGAATGAACGGTAAGACTAGAATAAAATAAAGCAACAAGTGCACATTGTCAATGAGGTGGTCAAAGTGAAACAAGTGTTTACTGTGCACATGTTACCCGCCACACTTGTTGCGAGGGTCGCAAACAATCACAAGCGCGCAGCACAGGTGCATTGGGAATCTAAAAAATCTAAACTCCCGCAAAGTAACCAAGACAGCGTCCTGTGACCCACCCACATGGTGTTTAGACAGTGGGACAGGGCAGGTAGCCTACATGCATTTATATACCGTTACGCATAATACTTTTCGGTGTACATTAAAGATTAAAGGTGAAGTTCTGTGGGGCTTTACCGTTATGTGCCCAACTCCCCCTCAGCTCACGCGGGTGTTATTGTTTGACACATGAAACGTAAACCCCTTAAACCTCTCGACTGCTATCCACCACATGGTGTTTATTAGAAACTGTCACAAGTAAGACGTCCCAACACGTGAAAGGTCCATATATGCCGAGTATTACTGAGCTGGTGTTCTATGAAGTAGCCTATAGTCAACGCATTCGTTCCAACATACTGTAGGGACGAAGGTTTGCCGTTCATATGTGGAAAAAACACATTTTCGTCGTACAAAATAATGACAATTAAAATAATTATTTGAATTTATTAAATGTGTTTTTCAACAGCTTTATATATATAACTTTATAAACAGCAAATCGAACGTGTATTCTCCTATAAACAATTAAAGCTTCCTAAACATTTAAGGCACATTTAAAAAGTTAATGTACAATATATATATTTGTCAGGTCATTAAAAAAAAAGTAAAAATAGGCACAAGTAGGTCTAAATAAATATTAAACAGTATTTAAATCAAACTTTTTACAAACGTATAACTTTTATCAGTAGGCTACTAGAAAATGAAATTAATATTTTTTTAAAGATTTAATTAATAGGCTATTACAAGTAACCTAACTAAAACACTTTAATCAGATTTAAAATAGGCCTATATAATTCAGTATAGGAAACAAGAATCTGATGTTCTCGTCCCAGTAAAACAGTTAAAAATAAACTACAGAATACCAATTAAATAACAAAATTAAGTTTACTTATATAGTCCTCTCCAGTTCGTGTCGGAGTTTTAATATAAACAGTAGCCTAATAATAAAAATTATAAATGCATTAATACATACAAATAAAAAACGAACACACAAAAAAAAAACATCAGGCAAAAATGTCAGTTGCTGTTTTTCAATAGCAGCTATGTATGCGATTTCATTTGAAACTACAATTTATCATATGATTTCACAGCAAAAAGCTAATATAGGCTGAACTGTCAACAATCATTTAAAAAGCAAATATAAGCTGAACTGTCAACAATCATTCTAGTGGATTTTTCACTTTCACAAGAGTTACTGACAACTGGGCACAAATCAGTTTGAGAAAATACGTTTGATCCGGGATGTTAATGAAATATAATTTGGGTTGACGTGGCTGAGAGGCACTCTAAATACGAGTTTTCACGGTGATAAAATGCTTGATATTTATGAAAATGAAAATGCACCTGTGGCTCTTTGCATGTGTTGTATTTGCAAAGCCAACCGAATTAAAGGGCGAGTGATTGAAAATATTTTCACATCTTACACGATTTTTACCATTGGCTGGAAAAAGGTCCACTCAACCACACAAAACCGTTTTGTCTTTCTGATTCACTGAAATCTTCGAGGTGGGAATGACTACAAGGCTAAAGCTTTGACTACCAATAAAGCCATTTCTCTAAAAAGGGTCTCAAGATGGGAGCAGCATTCAATTAGCTTGATCCCATCTAAAGAGCCTTAATTAGGTTTGTGGAGGACGCCACATGAACGGTGGGTCAGAGACAGCAAGACTGTTTAGACTGAAAGGAGACTTATTTACGCCAGGACGA
This sequence comes from Oreonectes daqikongensis, assembly GCA_026939265.1. NCBI lineage: Eukaryota > Metazoa > Chordata > Actinopteri > Cypriniformes > Nemacheilidae > Oreonectes > Oreonectes daqikongensis. Next base: position 1,875,175 of record JAOTQM010000343.1, on the reverse strand, counting down.
TCAGACGCTTTAGAATTAAAGGCCTTAAAACCTATCAACTCTATCCTCCCACCGTTTCAAAGTGTCCACTCTGCTAGGACCCGGACCCCGACAGTGCTCTGGCTTTGAAGAACTCTGGATTTAAAACAAGTAGGCGGCTATCCGGCATTTAGATACCATACCCATAGAGGTATTAGTTTCACATCAAAACAGACCAAATATTGGTTGGCGAATTACAGATATTAAGAAAATTACGCGAAAACAACTATTCGTGTTACGCAGACCCTAATCGTTGACTGGATTCTGCCCTGCATGGTGTCAGGATTCATATCACAGGCGTGCTTTGACTGGCCGTGTTGACTGTGTCTGTGTCTTTGAGAGCAAGGGAGTGAGAGAGTTGGTGGGGGGGGTTATCCTTTATGTCGGGTTGCGATATCTACGATCACGAAGGCTCGCACACACACCAGCGCGTCCATTCACAAATCGACTCGGTGCGTCAGCACCTATTGTAGTGACCAAACCAGTGGTACATACTGTGACGTGTTTAGAGCTCAAGAGGACCCAATGACAACATATCAAGGGTCAAACTCGTCTATAACCTAAACTGGTTCCACTCAAATATACTGTGTGCTCACAGTCTTCATCATTTATTGATAGATCGTATTATGATCTTATAGCCTATCCAGGGGTTCTAGAACCATAATAGAGTAAAAAAAAGATATAACTCATTTTAGGAGCAAACACTAGTTGGTGCTAGTTTTGTTTTCTATTATTAAAATAATTCAAGCACTGCACTATGCCAGTCCATTACGTGCGCATGTTTGGTAGATAAACGCCAACCCTCAATGTGTACTTGACATTTTCCTGTTTGTAGCAGGCATCAAATATAGCCTAAATGTCAATAATATAAGTACAAATATTACGTCTGTTATTTTGCATATCTCAGCGTAACTTGTGCGTTAAATATATGACATTTCTGTTAAATATGGCTTATTTATCAAGTTTAAATAACAACAAAGTGTTGCAATAGATCTTCCAATAAGAAGTAGTTTGTCTAAGCCAAACATATCAGGATCCTAAATATCTATAGAGTATAAGACAACGTGAATAATAACATCAATAACTATATAAAAGATGTAATCATAACACAAATTACTACATGAATACACAAATGACCCAGTGCCAAAATCTCTCAACCAACCAAATCTAAGATTACCAAAGAAAATTACGCATTGTGAGAAGTGAACAAGGTTTCAGCCAGGAAATGTATTCTTGAAAACACTACAGGCAGAAGCGCACGTGAACACTAAACAAAAACATTAAAGACAGAAGAACTTATATCATATCCAGGAAAATAAAAACATCACCGTATAGCCCTAATCCTGCACAGGGATTCATTAGTGGTGCCAGTGCAGTTATGTCTTATGAAGCGTGGGACTTCAAAAAGAATTACAATGGTGTGAGAACATATGAAAAATCTGCATAACCTTTTTGTAGGCACAAAAATCAATTCAAGAACTGTGTTTAATATATCACATTAAAAAAAAAATTATATTATATTAACGTATACTTTATTATTTAACTTCTAAGTCTTTACATTATGGATTAACCTGTGTGTTTTGCCAATGGGAGGGGAGGTCCCGTATTGGTTGAGAGAAATTGTTGGGTAAAAATGGGTCTAGAGGAAAGAGGATGGTTCACTTATAGCTCTGGTAAATACAGGATAATAATCTGTTATATTATTTTCTAAAGGCATGATATATTAATTAAGTGTTGGCCTAACAATGCTAATGTGTGCGTGCCTGATAATTAATTTCTTTTATGCGTCAAAAAAAAATCAACTAAAATGCACGCGTGAGTTGAATTCTCGCTTAACCAGGGCGAACGTCTCGCACTGTTTGTAGCTAAAGAAAGACAGGGGGCAGGCCACGGCGCTCGCGATCTGTCAAGTGCTCCATTGTCTTTCATCCAATACTTGCATGAAGTCTACGGTGAATATCTTGCGGGTAATTAAAATGCGTAATCTTTAATGGCATTCTTTTACAACGCTTTTAAAGACCCTTAGATAAGAGCCATGTCCCTTTCACCCTTGAGAAGAGCAACACAAGAGGGCAGATGCTATTATACCGCTATAGACTATATTATATGGACAATAAAATACCTATTGTTGAAAAAACTTCATCAAGCAAACTCTATGTCTTGATATGGGCTTAGCATATTGAAGGAAAATGACTACATGACTGATTTTTCTTGACAAGCTATTCTCGTGGCAACAGTATACATTCTCTAGTGTCCGCCCAATAAAACAACAATAATATGCCTAAGACCAAAATATGTTCTGGAACACCTTGTGCTGGAAAACGACATTGACTTTTGATTGTATTTTTGAAATATGCTGTAGGAGCCATTATAAACAGAAACTATAAAAGGCACATAATAATAGAGGTGGTTAAGCAGGGAATTTGCATCAGTTTGAGAGACACGAGAGCACGCTCTTTGCTCTCCGCAGAAACTTCAGAATGGGAAATACAATCACGAAGGGCTATTAAGACATCCCTTTAGTGTGACAATCTACATCTTGAACTTTTCTGCAAGAAGTCACTAACCATCCATCAATACTGCAGCTCCAACCGGATCATTTTTATAGCTATAGCTGTACGCGTGCAACAGACATGGATAAAACCAAAAGATATTCTTAATGTTATTAGGTATGTCTTAACGTTGCTTGAGTATACTCAATAAGTTACATAGCAATCATTATCAGCAGTCGGTCACGTCAAGAGCCAATGCGTCTGACCCGAGGGCCGATGGCTACTGATCATATACACACAACGCCTCCAGACTGCATCAGCGAGACTACTGATAAATAAACTAATCAGAATCGTAGATGCTTGCGAAGCACATTTGCTGCGCCGTGGAACATGGAAACCTCGAGACAGTAGCAATATTTGCAATAAAATGTTTATCCATTGACACAGTGCCTATAGGCAAGGATTAAAACGCATAGGCAAGGGTTAAAACGCATAGGCAAGGGTTAAGGTCAATAAACACGTGAGAGAGAAGTTCCAGAAGTTTTATATTGTTGGAGCGACTACGCAGATTGGTATTATTTTAAATCTTATTTCTTTTTCAGAGATTAAAGCATTAGTCCACTGCGCAATGATCATCCACTATTGGGCATAACACCATTACAGCATGGACTACTTTCGTTTCTACATATATATAATAAAGGGTGTGTCAGTGAGTGTACTGTAAAATAAATAGTATATTCATGATTCTATAACAAGAAAAACACATTTGTACACCATGTCAAAATGCCCAGCAAAGCGATTTGCATAACATTGTTAGAAACTAAGTATCTGAAATTGTACATGCCTTTTAATAAATATAATATTGTCATGCAGTATTGCATGAGCAACATCCACAGAGTAATACTTCTTGAATTACGTGTTTTGGCGTAAAATGGAAACAGCAAGCCTCCAATGCGCAAACCATCTTTCCCCCACTCATTTTGGGTTGGCGCATTTCATCCTTTCTCTTTTAATTTACCACAGCATTAATGATGTGATATCAATAATAACAGAAAACATGTTTATTTCTCCAAAAAATCTTAATAGAAGCCAGCCAAACATTAATGCATGGACACCGATTCACCTTTTTCACGATTAAAAAAAATTGGATAATCAAATCTGTGGTTTTGCAAGTGGTTAGCTAGTCGACCAAATCTTGCAAATGGAAGAAAAAGACATAAATAAAAGACGCGACAAGTAGATTGCGAATATTAAGAAAAAGACAACGTGTAACTGTTCAGCATGCAGGCTGCGTTTTGGCACTGCCTGAATTTGTATTTTGGTGAAGCACTGTGCCTTTAAAAGTGCAAGGATGAGCGTTGTCTGTTACTCTCGATTCAGGATCATGTGACTAGTTCCAGACTAATCTATTGGTCAAAGGCACGTGTCTAGGATACCGGAGTGTAACGTCACTGGGGGCTCGTATTAAAAATAAGAACAAAAATCCGGAGTGAAAGTATTTCAGGAGCAGTTAGGAGCCCCACTTCTCTGTCCTCAGAGTAGTCGCCGAAGCCCGATATTTGCATTGCGCAGAAAACGAACAGCACCAACCTGGCAAGTTACCTTTCATCCACCTGAAGTATAGTACGCACCGTAATTGGAATGCGTAACTATGCTTTTTCTTTGTGACCACGGTGCGCAAGGGCTGATTATTGTCCCCAAAACTTACTGACAGATTTTTTGCTCAGTTTTGAAATTTTCCTGAAGTGAACAAAGTGGACGGAGTCGCCCGTAAAGCGCGACTGCCTGAGTGCGGGAGAGCGATAAAGGGTTAAGGAGGGAAAGTGGAAAGTGTGTCTCAGCATGGATGAGAGTGAGCAGAGCGCAAGAGACGCGGAACAGCGAGGAGCGGCGGACGAGCCCAACAGTGCCATACGACCCCTTCTGCAAGCTCCGGGGAACCCGCAGCTCCCCCACCGAATCACTAACTTCTTCATTGACAACATCTTGCGGCCGGATTTTGGTCGTAAGAAAGAAGCGAGCATCACGCGCGATGAGGGCAATCACGGCGCAAGAGAGAATCACAGCCTTACGGGTCCTAGCACGGGACAGGTGGGAAGTACGGTACCAACAGAGGGAACTTCAACAACGCATACGAGCAGCGAAGGAAAGAAACCAGAGATAGCAAGCGAAGAGCCCTTGAAGCCCCGCGGGGAGAATGTGGATCAGTGCCTGAGTTCAGAAACGGATAGTTCCCAGCCCAATTCAAACAGAGCTGCCCAGCCTATGCTATGGCCCGCTTGGGTTTACTGCACACGCTACTCGGACAGGCCGTCGTCAGGTAGGTTTTGCTTTATTGCTTTATTTCTTTATATCTTGCGTCAGGTAATCTGTTCTTTAATTTATGCAAACCCTAAGATCTACATTGGGCAACTTTAAAGCAGGTGTTACATTTACAGGGCCACTGCATCTGTAAATAAATCCAGTATGTTAATCCCCCCAAATAAAAAGCTTAAAATATGAACAATTTAAAGATCACAGATGAATAAAATTCTTGCGTTTCTACACATTTCTACAGAAAACAATGTAGGATTATTTTAATCTACAAACAAAACTATACAACGATAAAAAAAAAAAAAAACGCTTCGATCGTCATGCACAAAATTATGAATACAGTACAAAAAGTTGTTGCAACAAAACGTACGCAAACAGGATCAAAACTAACTGTTTTACATGGGAATATTTAAACATTATAAATGTTTTAGATTATCATTAAAAACCATTAGCCTCTAGTGGTTTTGTTGTTGTTTAAAGGGGGAATGTGTTAAGTCAAAATGAGTTTACTTCAGTATAAGATAATATTTTTACAGAAATGCAGTTTTAATGCCAAATGGTTGTAAATGAAAGCCTTCTAAGCCTTCAGTCTTTGTCAAAAATATGCTAATGAAATATCAACAATGGAACAGGCCTCGCATATATACGAAATTCTCAGTAAGCAGTTGCTCATGGTTGTTTATGTACAGCGGATTTAATAGTCGTGTTTAGCTACAAACTGCCTTGTTCCAAAAACAACAAACATTTCATAACATACTAGATATGTGTACAATGTGTGCATATTGCAAAATCGAAAAGCAGAAGTCATGTTGCCTACTTCATGGAATAGAATTGTGTGGTGCACAACCTATAGGCTACATTTTAACGCGAGCTATATCTTTCGGAAAAATCTGGATCTACTGTTTTGGCACCAAATTCATCGTCCCTCAATTGGTTAAACGAAATAGTGGCGTGATCTGGTTGATAGGCTACTTAATAGGGGTTTGTATGTCATACGATATACGAGTTATTATTTAGATAAGCTATAACACGGGTAATTTTAATATAATGAATTTCCCGTATGACCATTTATGTTTAGTAACAATTTCATAGCATCTTCCAGACTATTCGCGCGTTGCTGTAGCGTCAACGTTTCTCGCGTTGTTTAGCATGCTGTCCTCATGTATATCCAAATATTCATATAGGCTAATTGCATGTCACCGATTAGAGCATGTCTATAATCAGACCGCAGTAAAGCTAACTGTTCGGTGTTCATTGGTTTAGAATGCTATAAACTATCAATAGAGCCTTAAAGAGGCTTCGATATGATATCGAACGGGTTAATAGCATGTATGGTAGTCACGTAGGCTAACTATAGCTACCCATCCCAATTCGAGGCTTAAAAATATTTTCAAGAAATGTCCAAAATGGAGTTAGCAGTAAATCCCTCAATAATATTCTGTTTTATCTCTGAGGTTTTCCCATTACCTATTAATGTAGCCTCAACGTAAAATACGGAGCAAGGCAAACTAACGTAGCCTGCTTACACCCAAAATGTGACGCAAAATAATAAATAAATAAAGCATACGTAAACAGATTCATAAATTGCGCAGAACATGCCTCTCTCTCTAGACCCCATGAACAATATTACAAAGGGCCAGTTGTACAAATTGTGCCTAGTTCCTAAACGACCTCTTTGTTTTATTTAATCACAGGTCCTAGGTCGCGTAAACCAAAGAAGAACAACTCAAGTAAAGAGGACAAACGACCACGCACGGCCTTCACGGCGGAGCAGCTCCAGAGACTCAAGGCCGAGTTCCAGACCAACCGCTACCTGACCGAGCAGAGACGACAGAGTCTGGCGCAGGAACTCGGCCTCAATGAATCTCAGATCAAAATCTGGTTCCAGAACAAGCGGGCCAAAATCAAAAAATCCAGCGGCTCCAAGAACAATCTAGCACTACACCTGATGGCGCAGGGACTGTACAACCACAGCACCACGTCAAAGGAAGACAAATCAGACAGTGACTGAGACAGAGAAAGCTGGGAGGGGTGGAGGTGATGGCGGAGTGTGTGGGTGGGGGGTGGGGGGTGGTGTTGTTAGATTATATTTACAATGCAATAAATCTAAAGTAAAGGGCCAGTGAATAAAAAACCAGCATTACTGAAGTTTAATAGAGGCTATATCAAATTATGTCGAAATACGTTTATTAAATCCAATAAGACTATGAAATAATGGTCAAAATAGGCTATAGGTGACGTTTTTTTGCACTTGGCAGAGTGGCTCTCTTGAGAAACGAGAGTTTCTATTGCGTTTCTTTATCAGGCTCTCACTAGAACCGAGCGTTTCCACTATTAGCGCATCGAACGTTTATATTGCCTAGGCTACATATATTAGTTAGGTGGAAAATTGCTAAAAAAAAACCTTGCTGAAGTCCAAAGAGTCTTTACTGCTGCATCCAGGCAACTGTGATTATGAAATGCATTTTAGTTGTTTCATTTCCATGTTTGTCGTTTTATTTCATATGATGTTTGAACAGAAAATGGACGCAGCAATCGTCAGATCTCAGCAGAATATAATTTTTCAAAATAATTATTTGTATTGTAAATATGTTCACAGTATTTGCCTGGCTAATTTAAATGAAAGAACGGGGGGGGAAAAAATCACGATGGACTAGATCGCAAGAACGCAATTTACTGTGCATTGCATTGTAGGTTATCTGGTTGAACTACCATGTTATTAATAGTCTAAAATAACAATAACATTGGACTAACCTTCATTGCCTGGTCAAAGCATTTCAACTAGGTGCGCTAAATAAATAAACAAATGTACCGAAGCGTCTTAAGCCGCATACATAGTTTTTATAAAAGAGCAATATAATCATCTTTTGTAGCAAAGTATGTTTTAATCGCTATAATGCTGCCTATAAACGTGTAGCTCACTGACAATGATTTACGCTTATGCGCACTCTTGACAAAGCCAGGGTTAAGCGCCACAACACATCACATACAGCATAGAAATATAAACAAATATATAAATATACAGCTATATATAAACCACAACTATCGAATAAAAAAATAAGCAAACCAGCCGTTTACTGTATAACAGATGTTAAAAATACTGTTTTATTGTTGACTTCATATTTGTTATGTATTTATATAGATTATATTAAGGAGAATTTTATCCAATGACCAGTGTTGCTTTTTATGTGAGAGCAGATTTTTAAGGTGTTTAAATTGCTTATTTATATTGCAATAACTTTTTTTTGTGAATGAAGCGTTATTGGGGCCTTTGCATGGAAGCTGCAAATGATTATATAGGGCATATTCACGCTTATTTAGAAAACCTAAAAAAAAGTATGATCGAGATTTAAGTTGCAGACTGTGTCCATATACCAAATTGTGGAACTTTTACTTTTGGAATTTTTTTGTTATATACCTGAAAAGAGTGTGTGACTTAAGCCACCAAACTTAACACACTTTGCCTTACAAGTTCAAGTGCGAACTTGAAAAACAGAACTGTGCCGAATCAGAGAAACAGTGTTAATTCAATTGCATATAAGCATATCTATGAATATGGCCTTCTATCTGGTATACGACCTAATGAATTTACTCATCAGCCGAGATCTATCTATAAAGCTATTTGAAAGCTGAAAAGACTAAATTTGAGAAGTATAATACAATGATATTTTTACTTTCAGTTTACACTCTTTGTTACATGTGTAAATAATTTGTATTACGTACGTATTAATTGTGTAATTAACTGCCTCCTGAAATCTTGATAAGAATTAAATAAACAATACGAATAATACTTTCAGTGTCTGAAATTGATGTTTTATTTGGTTTCTCCATAAGGTTTAACAGACAGCCTATCCTGTGCTTCAGCCTTATCTGTCTCTTAGGTTCAATAGAACGTGCCACCCTCCCATCAAATGGGAGCTGAGCACAGCGGACATGACGTCATGGCGTTGGCACACAAAGCTTTACCAAATCAGGAGAGTGTCGGTAACGCATCCTCAGCAGCAATGCATTTGGAAAGCATTGCAAATATCCTTCAGGCTTATATAATAAACGCGAACAATTTGAGTTTCGTTTAATCTGTTCTATTTATAAATCATCTGTGTCGGCAAAATTTGGTTGTAAAGTGCCCTACCGCATTTACTATGAATGGAACAACATTATTATATGCGCCGGACGGCATACATAGGCTATAGATTGCAATTGAATATGCTTTCTACTTACAACGATCTCCCATATAAGCTCGCCCTTACAAAAGTATCCTTTGTTTTACTACAAAAAAGTAAAACGGTGGTTATATAAATGGTAATCAATCCGAGATAAAACAATGGTTACTCGTCTACAATTTTACTACAAACTATAGTTAATTTCCCACACTTGGTATCTGTTCTAATGTTTGTAATTTCCTGCAATTCAGCAAATAAAAATGGTTAATTTCCGTACAGGCGGTAACACAGTAGCACTATTTATACCACTTTTTATAAAAAAAACAACTAGTTGATTATTAACCAAACCATCCACTGTTTGACCAGTTTGATGAACCTGTCTTCCGTGTTTTTAATTTTTTTTCACAAATAATGTGTTTCAAAATAAGCAGAAATTAACAGGTGAATTAGACTGTATTTACACGCGCATCCTTAACTGGAAAATAACCAAATATAGAGCTTTAAATAAATTCTACTTTGAAAAGAATTGCTTAATTCTTGATTTTATCCATAAGAAAATCCTCTTTACAATTACAGTAGTTAATGAGTAATTTTATTGGTAAATTAAAATGTCAGTGTATATTTCACGTCATTGTTATTTTTAAAGAGCAAAAAAGCGGATCACAATGTCACACTTGCAGGGTCGGTGTAAAAAGTAAATCCACTTTGTTTACAATATTTAATACATTTATTCATTTAAATTCATTATTCAAAATTATACAGACCAGCAATTTAAATTACCAGGCATATTGGAAATTAGAAAAACACCTTGGTCACAATAGCTGACAACTTCAGCCTTCTGTTTAAAAGCGTACGCTTTGATCAAAAGAATTACGCATTACTAAGAACTTTAAATACAATAGACCTATGTTCATTTCTGCAAATGACGAGATTGTTAAACAAATATGTATCTGCAAAAAAGCAAGGAACACATTTAAATCACACCAAATAAAATCTGGAAACAAATAGGTTTGAGCTTGAAACTCCTGTTTAGGTGTTTTATTAACCATTTGCATTACAACAAACTTCATAAAAACATTACAGAACACCTAATCTCATGACTGACAATATTAACAGGCCAACAACTACTTTACACACAAAATTATAAACAAAGTTTGCTAATGAAAGTGACCATTTCGTAAAAGTGAATAAACCTTCAGTTGCCCAACATGTAAATCTGTTTAATGTTTGCTGAGGGACTGTCAGAGAGCTCAACAAGCCAACAGGACTCAAACTAAACTACATCTTACTGAATACCTCAACAGATTCAACATGTTTTCTTTCTCTGCATCAATTTGTTGAGTCACTCAAACCATAACCTGACTTCCTAAAAATATGTTCTTAAAAATATCATCTGGACATAGTATACCTGTCCTCTGGGGGAGGTGAAGGGGACACAGACAACTGGCATTTCCCATGCACTGACCTGCTCAATGACAATGCCTCATCTACATTTCTTTTCTAGCATCCCTTGTATGAGGAAGTGATGCCCAATGGTTGAGGGGAGAGGTCCCTGGCTGACTTTCTATAGAGCAAAAGTATGTGTTTGTGTGCGAGCAAAGTAATGAGAGCGACAGACATAGACGGAGAGAGGGAGGGAGAGAGAAAAGAAACCCCAAATGAAGGTCAAAACCTCCTGTCATGGCTGCAGGTGGCTCATTTCCTCTGCAAGGAACAGTCCCAAATCTGTCCCACACCCCCTTCAGCTCTCGATTTATCAAACTTACACCCACATTAAACTTTTTGCGCGCACGCACGCACGCACGCACACACACACACACACACACATCTTAGAAAAGTTAAAAGTTTTGCACATAAATCACGCTGAACAGAAAGGTCATATTATTGCAAGTTACTGCAAAACGTTGTCCAAAATAACTTCAATGTACTATACCGACCTATAAATCATCATCATTAAGATTATATTTTCAATATAAATTTAATCTCGCACCTATCGGAAATGCTTAACGTTCGTGTTAAAATAGTACAACTTTAACTTTGCAAACTTTGAAACCAGTCAAACAGGAGAAAAGCCTAAGGTGGAGGGAAAGTACAAAAATACGTCTGCTTTCCATACAAAAGATCTGCACACCCTCAATCCCCCCAAACACTCCCACTGTGCTTTTCTGCCTTGAGTTCTCCAAATGCTTCCTATGGACCAGTGAGGAATGCGCCTTCGAGGTTCGGAAACATCGTTAAAAGAGTGAGGGATGCAAACGGAGGACAATAGGGATGACATCAGGCTGATTTCACACCAGGCCCTAGGATGGCCAGACCCAAGCCAGGATCTTTACTACGCACGGCAGATCAAAAAGACTGCTGCACATACGCAGACCAGTCCAGCGAAGGAGCAAAAGGGACGGCAGAGAATGCTAATCCACAGGACAAATATATTTTAATCTTGTTAGAATACAAGTTAATGCTGCAGCTTGATGATGGGAATGAGTTGAAGAAAGAGGAAAGATGCATTTACCATCTCATGTCTTTCATCAACACTATAGCGCATCTCTGCTGTATGTACATTTCAATTGCTTTCGTCTACAAACTTAAACACCTAGACAGCCTATTTTCACAAAAAATGAGATGATGACATTCAGCCAAGCAGATAACAAGAAGCTCCACTAGAACATGCTCGTAAACAAAAGCATTGCTCAGCAAAATATATATATATGGACCCTCCTCTCCTTAACACCTTACAGTACCACAACTTTCAGAGAGACAGACACAGCAACACACCCAAACAATGGGATTGGTTTTTCATTTAGGAGAAAGCTCCACTGGTGGTGTCAGTGACCTCTACTGAAGCCCCAGCAGGGCTCTGACATGCAAAGGAAATGAGTCTGAGTGAATGAGTGTGTGTCTGTGTCTATCTTCTGAGCACCTTGGTAACTCTTGATCTCTCATGTATGGAACTCTGGCAATGGGCTCCTAAGAAGTCAACTCAGAAGACAAAAGACACCAGAGGCATTGAAACCCCAGTCTCTTGCTCTTCTCGCTCTGTCCCTCTCTTACGTCTCACACGCACATATTACCAACCACGTTTTACTCAAACTTAAAAGCCTTAATGAGGAATCTTAATGAGCATGCACCTTAAAGGTCAATGACTGGCACATATACGTTCACTTTTATAGTGTTTCAGTCTGCAATACACGATGAAATATGAATCTCGTTGTTAAACGGATTGTGTCTACACGTAATGTAATTTGGAATTCATAAAGCAACATTGCTGAATTTACAACTACTCAAGGCTGAGCTTCATTTTTTTCTCCAAAACATGTTACCTCACTGATCATGAATAAAAATTTGAATGAGAAAAAAAAAAGAGAAAACAAAAAATCAAGATTTTCAGCACATTTCCCTAAATGTGAACATAACCACTAACAACATAATATGGAAGGGACCTTGAATTAAAGTGAGTACATCGAGGTAGATTTCTTTCACAGCTGGATTCTCAAAACAACAAAACAACACCTCCACAGTGTATACCAGAACACTGCACAACCACAAAACCGTGTTAGTGATGACTGAAAAGTTCTTTACACTTTTAAAACTACAATTCTTTACGTTGTGTTCAGTATCTAAATTAAAATTACAACTGGACAACCATCTACACAGAATCAAGACAGGCCACAAGTCAGTGTCTTATTAGCTCTGAGTGAAAACCTTTATATATAAATATAGTAAGTTCTATTTTTTTAACTTCTTGTCAAGATCCATAATTAACAAAGTCTAATATAAAGTAAATCAAAATCTCAAAAGCATCACTGTGGCACCTTTCCTTCGGAAACAAACCAAGCGGCTGACCTTTACAGAATGGTTACTGTCATCTTTTTAATACAGCACTGCGACTTTTGACCTTATACTGTACGACATTTGGACATATAATTGGCTATGACTCCCACTAACTACAAGCAGGACAAAATAACCATTTGAAACATTTGATTTGGTTTAAAGGTCTACAAACATTAAGCGAATGATATGTGTATGAGCCAGCACTTAATATATGAAAACATTAGGTACATATTAAAACTTGAATCCACATTAAAATCTAAAGACATTTTTATATGAATTCACCAGCATTAAATGCAACCCGCCAGTAAAATCAGTACAATATATGCCACAGGCGATTTATTTGTAATGTTACACATTACATACAGACAACACACCGACATGTGTTTTATATACAGTAGGTACATTCTAATATGTGATTGTGTGGGGTGCCTATACAGAAAGGTCATATTTGTTGTTTGTTAGAAAATTACAATGACAAGAAAATTAACTAATACTGGATAATAAACATGCATATATTTTTAACAGATAATAAAAACACAAACCCACGAACATGTGTTACTTGCCAAAATAAAGAGTTTTTTTACCTTAAGTATGTCATGGCCTACTAACTTAAGACATATTTACAATGTCATATATATATAGTGAGAGCAGTTACAAGTATTTCTGTATTTATTGTACTTATAGAAATAGTGAGTATATGAGTACATTACAGGAAGTGAGGTATAGAGGAATGCAGTAAAGATAGTTAAACATACAATTACTTTAATATTGCTACCCGTTTCCTCTCAGAAGGCACACCATCTCTGCTCCTCTTCGCTATCCTGTGACAAAGAACACAGACAAATTCACAAAAATGCATCAGCCAAACAGAAACATGTGAAATACAAAATTGAATGCTTCAGATTTAAAGACACTATCTGAAAGTATAGCATTCAAGAATACAGAGTGTTATTGCGCGTCCGACACGCATTGATCTATTCATTTAAACTGCCGAGCTCCATTTTAACATCAACTCAAGCTGGAAAATAGGGAGGGTCACATGCTGTCCACAGAATAACCTTGGCATATTCTCCTAACATGCTCACATACACAAATGCATCCATAGAGAGTCTCAAGCAGATAAAGACTAAGTGTCCACACTATTATAGTTAAGTCAGGGGAAATTATTTTGCATCCTTCATGGACCTGCCCTGCCTCAGTCTGGTGTGCTGGCAAAGCCAAACAGAGCATAGGCAAACTAACTGGGTCACTGTTTAGTCTGTTTCTTGGTAACGATCAGACACTTCAGCGAGTTTAGTTTCACCATGGCAAAGCAATTGAGCGCACTTTGGCCTAAGATTTTTAAAACAAATACAATCTATCCATTATCATAGAAAAAAAACTACTTAGGAACTGATAATGCAGCAAGAAAAATAAATAAAAAAGCATGCAGAAATTTAAAGCCAAACAGATACCTACGCAGACATTACAAACAAGCTTAATATAAATTTATTAAAACACAAATTTCCATTTCATAAATTTAGTGTTAAAACATCCAGATTTGAAGTGTAGATTTTAAATAAATCTTAAACTTAGGCAAATGTGAACACCTGAGAGAACGCAGTCTATGTTTTACAACAGCGATTCAGATTCCCCACTTTTAATTATTTTCCATGTGGGAGTACATCAGCAAAAATAAAACCCCTGACAACATCCATTCATCAGAAATGACATACATATGACAGCATTCATTAAAACGTTCACAAAGCTTTGACTGCCATGAAATTTTTACTAAAGGATTCCCTGTATGAGGCCAAATGACTCCTCTTACGTTCTTCATGGTTACGTGCAGCGGAAGATAAAGTAGGCAGAGGTGTGTCTCTGTGAGGTTAGAAATGATCGAGACATAACATCTAGTTAATTTTCCTGTATTTACATAAACTGCTAGTGGTGTGGGGAGTTGACACTTCATATGCCAACCTGTGCAGTACTGAACCGGCAACATGGGCATTAGACGTAATAATGGCAAGAATGTTGGAACACATTTATAAGATGGCAAAGAACCCAAGATTCTAATTCGTTTTACTGCAAAACTGACAAAACACAGGAGAGGGAGAACGGGGTGGATGGGTGGGGGCGATTGGCAAAATGGAGGGGTGGGTGGAGAATTGGTGTTCACTTGGCAGCTCACTGCAGCTGCCATTTTCTTGGCTTTGAGTGGCTGGTTAGAGGGCGGGGCAGAAGCAGCCACACAGAGAACGCCATAACAACCCCCACCACCATGTCTCTTCTACAATTCACCTCTATAAACGCGTTCTCCGAGGGCTGTTCCAGGGTCAGATTTAACCAATCTAGTCAGTATTATAACTGACAGAACACTCAACCATTACAGATTCTGGGTCTGTTGGGCATACTGCTGCACGACACTGGAGGGAAACGGCAAAGCCGCGGTAGCAGTGCGGGCACCCACCCACCCACACAGGAACAACAACAGCGGCACTTCCTGCAGTTAAGAGTGAGAAAACTATGCCTACAGCCATTCATAATGAAAGGAAAAATCACTGTGTAAACACAACATTGACACCGGCATTTCAGAAATATTGGGAAATCGTAATATTCCGGTGACCAAATATTTCACCTGTCATCAGGTTTTGTGCATCTAACTCCCAAAAGGCACAATCATCAGATTTTACCAGAGATCTTGACTCAGCATAATATAAGAAACAACAATGATGTAGTTTTAAGATTCAGTAACCTTCACATTATGTATTGCACGTTTCTTCGGCGGTTTAGGTGTTTATTTTGTATGGATAAAAATGATTTCTTGTGCACAATTTGTTATGAAACACACACAAAAGATAAAACGATTATGTATCTAGTTAAGATCGAAAATAACATTTTTAGACTTGTGTAGTTATAGTTCAAACAGTTTTACATAGTACATAATGTGACATGATAGATGCACGTCATAATGCCTTATGACTAACTAGAATTCACGTAAATAAATAGGCCATTTAAACATCACCGCTAAAAGCAACAAAAAAACACAACTTTAAGGGAAAAAATACTTACAGAGAAGGTGGAGTCTCAGAATGTCGGAAACTGGGAAACTTGTCCTATTTGACGTAAATATGGTAACAAAATTGTAGGAATGATTTCACTATTAAAAGTAAAAAAAACACTAGAACCATAATACCAGTGTAACTATTGACCTTCTAGTTGCCTCAAACATAAAAAGAGAGGACAGAACATCAACAACATAAAAAGGCCACATTATCCATTTGTTACACCAGCAGTGTCTAGACAGGTCAAGGTGCATGATGTTCTTTCCCAAATGCCCTGTTTCAATATCTCCAGCCCCTTCACATGATTCTCTTTGGAAGGAGGGGTCAGCAGTGGCCAAGTGCAGGCTAATCAGGGCAGAGGGTATTGTGACCCCCAGTGTCTCCACTTGGATAATCAAAGCCTCTAGTGCTGGGTGTCAGGCTCTGGGCTGCAGAGGGCAATGGGGACAAAGATGATTTTGGGGGGTGAGTTGTGTCCACTGTCTTTTGTTTCCATTCAGACAGACAGACAAGCTTCCCCTCACACGGATGACATTAGGGCAGGGTTCCTTCACCAAGGACGCCCCTGATTTTGGAAGGAAATTACAGATGGACAGACAGACAGAAACAGACAGACACACTTAAATATATACGCACACACATATACACAATGCTGCTTTCACACCCCTACACCATCTGGGGCCTTCACATCCCAAAAGGGCTGAGGAGGGAAACCAGGGTTTAGCACACCTCCTCTTTCTCTCCCTCCCTCCTTCCTTCCTTCCATCTTCTCTTCTTCATTACTCGGGGCCTGTTTAAACAGACAGCCAGGACAGACATGGCAAACATACTGAAAAGCTCCTCAAAATCCTCATGCAAATCACAAGCCAATCTTTGTAGAGAGAGACAGAGGCATTTTAGGTTCGGGTGGAAATAATTAACTTCCTTTTCTATTCTATTCCTACCAGAAAGGACTTTTCTAGATGAGTCTGTAAAGCCTGTGCTGTGTGGAGGGTACAGTTTGCTATGCTGGTTTATTAACTTACCATATCACACAGAGACAGATTTTTTTTTACTTGCAAGAACAGCGATGAATCCACCCCTAAAAAAAAAAAACACAGAATTTTGAACATCACTACACTTAGATCATGTTTCTTTTACATGGGCAACACATCCTGCACACTATTTCACCATAGTTACATGCTGTAATACAAATAAATAAATAAAAAAAATATATAAAATAATCAGTTAAAAACGCGACAAGCAGCGTTAGCATGTTACAATTATCACAGCCTCTGCCTAAAAGCAGAACTTTAAAAGTTTTTTTCATGATGTTTCTATACAAAGATAGTTTAAAACTATTAAAGGTGCACTGTATTTTTCCCTCATTATTTTTTGTGTATGTGTTTAAAATGATGTACACTCAAGTGAGATTCATGCAGTAACATTGTGAAAACTAAAATATAGCACAACATACTGTATTTATTAATATGAAGGATTTTTTAATATGCATTTTACATTTTGCACAGCATTGAGTTGAGTTTAGCAATAACAGTACATTTTCTGTTATTGGGCAATTCCATGCAAATGTCAACCTTACCATGAAAAAAAGTTTTTCACCATACTGATAGCACAGATGTCAACATTTGTGGTTTAAATGAGGTCTCTCTTCAAGCCTTTTTAATTCTATTTTTAAAGCATGATTTCCCATGGTCAGGTAAGTGCCACTTTTAGAGTGGTTACATTCATAACAGAACATATTTCTCATGAATGAATAGATTAAAATAAAAAAGTAGGACTAACTATTTTTTGGTCTGTGAAGAGCAATCCCTTTATTTGTTGGGTATTATTGCTTCTGTACATTGTAATTCACAGAAATCCTACAAACCAAAGTCTCTCAAAAATGATGTCCTTTTTTTATCACACACATAACGCATGTCTTGTCCCTTTTATAACATTAAACATTTGTGCATAGATTCACATTTAGACTATCAACAGGAGTTTAGTCAAATATAAACAGATGGTTCAATATATTGGTAATAAATACATTTTTATGGGAGATTATGCATCACATCCATAATGCAAAATGTCACATCCATAACAATGGAATTGCCTTATTAATTATTTGTGTACCGGCAGTCAAATAAAAGCAGATTTATTTTACATAAAGGTATGCACCTTATGGTGGAAACAATGTTAAGATCACATGACCAGCTGATCAGTACTTTTTACACAGCCCTGTAAACTTTTAGGCTTTTACCTATTTATGTAAAAGGAGCATTTATTTATAATTTTTTAGTGTTTAGACTTTCAAAGTTGTACAAGCATCGAACCGCTTAATCTTGATCATCTGCTTGACTTAGCTGACTGTATGGCGGAATGAATGTTGCCATCATTTTCTAACATGTCACAAAACTGTCAAGTCAATTACATTACCTCTTCTGAAGTTTAAAGAAATTGCATTGCAGGATTTGATGGACATCCACACAGCTGGAAGGCCAGAGACAGTGTGTTATATTCTTACTGCCTATTTGCCTAAAGCACCCAGTTAATGAAAGTCTGCAGCTGCATCTTTATTAAACCACATGAGTAAAGAAGGAAAAATGACAAGAGAAGAAATGCAGAAAACATCACACATCTACCCACACAAGTTTCCCATGTGCTAACTGACAGATTTACAAAAGAAACCAAGACTGAAGCATGTAATGTGCATTTGACATGAGTTTCACATTTCATCCTCCATAAGCACATATAATTCAGAAAGAACTGAACAACCTTTCATTCAGGCGCTCTAATATGCTCACATTAAAGAGGAGTACTCTGATTGGCTACACAGAATTGCATCATTTCAAGGGCGGTGTCAGCTATCCCTAGCTGTACAAGAAACTGAAATCACAAAATGTATGCACTCACTGAAATTTAGATAGGTGTGGTAACATTATGTTTCTCATTTTGTGGCTTTGGATAAAAATATATGCTACATAATTAAATGTAATGTATCAATAAATACATGATTGAACCACTAAACTGCAGCACTTAAATATGGGATATAGAATTTAGAGTATTTATCAGCAGTATTACAATTCTGTGATGTATCATTCTTCATTATAGCTCTATCTTCAAAAAAAAGCCGTGGTCTTATCAGATTTAACTTTTCACAGAGATTATAAAAGTGAACATATTTTTCTTCCATTGATTTTTTGCAATAGTTTTTTACCCTTTGGTCCAATTTATAAAATATATATGGACTCATTAAATGCATTTGATCATTTCTGGCCATTTAAAAAACATACACTCACAAAGCAGTCAGAATCTCCTAAAAAGCATGTCAAAAACACTTAAATAATAGGCTACATTTAAAAAAAAATTGATATATTGACGCATGTAGCGCTACAGTTTGTTAATGAGGTCTAATTTAGATGTAAGGGTGTGCTACATTTCAGTGGCATTTCAGAAAAAAAGAAATCAAGGCATTGTGAATGAGGATCTAAATAAATGGGCATGAATAGGTTTGAACTATGTGCACTGTTATCAGCGCTATTAGCACCACAGCTCACCAACACCACACAAACACCCTGCAATGCTCTGGTTTAGTGAAATTTCAGCAAAAACGGACTACTTTGAGAATGTTCCATTAATTTCGGTTAAGAATGAGGAACTGCTGCTATTGATAGGGCCATTTGGTTAATTCACACTAATTTACAAAAAATTAATGAATTAAATGCAGCTCAATTCCATACCACATCTGATTTTTAATACAGAGAAGTTAGAAGACACAGCTTATAATTACATTTTGGTTTAAAGAACACCAACAGCCAAATGCATGGTTTTTTTTTTTGCTCACACTGCACAACATTATGGACCTTGGTCTTCAAAGTTGTTTTTCAGTGCAGTATTCTTGACTGTGATATCCAACGCATGCGTATATCTAAAAATAGAAATAGCAATTTTTATTTTTAAAAAAGCCTAAAAAGTTAATGTCCAGATACATTACAGCAATCTGACATCAGGGAATGGTATCTTAATGCCACAATGCAAACCTTGATGTTAGATGCAGAATACGTTTCTAAATTCGGGGTAAATTACGAGCCTGCTTCGTAAAATTTACAGAAACCTTATTTAACCAACAAAAAAGTTTTTGTCAGTTTCTTTAGAATGTTTGCTGGTTAATTTAAAAATGGTAAAAACTTTCCTTATCGCATACAGACAGGTACGCAACCCCATACAACTTTAATATGACTGACTCGCATGTGCTATGATGCCCATGCTTGAATATGCACAAGTGTGAGCGATGCTTAAAAGCTATAAAGAGGTTGCTGTTTTCAGTAAACTTCTTTATTTTTGTTTCTGACACAAAGTTATTGGGCGTTTTGGGAAATACAGCACATGGGTTGTTAGTGTTCTTATTATTTGTGACCCTGGGCAACAAAACCTCTTTAGGGTCAATTTTTTTTAAATAAGCTTTCTATTGATATATGGTTTGTTAGGTTGAAACAATATTTGGGAGATATAACTATTTAAGACTCTGGAATCTGAGGGTGCAAAAAAAAAATCGCCTTTAAAGTTATCCATCAGAGGCGCTGTAGCAGGTCACTGCTGAGAAGAAACGGGTTCGTTTTAACACTCTCTATTGGCGAACTGCTGTTGTGGAGAATAGATGAACCTGAAAGCTGAAATTCTAAGTTTCACATAGATACCAAACTTGAGTGAGTAATTCCAGTGAGTGCCAGCAGCATCCATCCATTGCTGCATCCAGTCACACAATAAGTTTATATATATTTACGGTAAGAAATTTACAAAAACATTTTCATGGAACATGATCTTTACTTAATATCCTAATGATTTTTAAAAGAAAAATCAAACATTTTGACCAATAAAATGTATTTTGGGCTATTACTAGAAATGTTCTCATGCTACTTTGTGATCCAGGGTCACATTTGTGCTTTTTAAAACTCACTGTACACTCACCATTAAATGTATTGTAGCCTGGACCCTTTGCTATATCAATGGATATTACTTTGATTACTTATATTCTGGCCTAATTGTAGTTATTATTATAAAATCAAACTTCTCTTGAGCGATGCAAAAAGCGATGCTAAAGACTTCTACAGGTTCATGAATATAGAATAAGGTCAGCTGCAGTTTATTCCCTGTGTGCCGCTATACACCAACATTTGCCAGACTCAAACTGTGAGTTCATGCTGCCGACCTTGTTATAAGAGAAATGTTGTCAACTCGGAATACATTGCTGATTCACTCTCACCTGAACAACACCGGCATAACACCACACAGCATGACTAATCACCTAAAATGTAACCATCCTTCCTGAAGACACTCATAATAATATGTCCACAAAAACGCTGAACATATCAGTCTGCTTCTCCCATTAAACTAGTGAATACATAAAAATGACAGACAGTGAGTTGAGAGACAGCGAGAGAGAGAGGTCGTCACTAATGAGGAAGCAAGTGACCCCTGCGATTCAACAGACACACCGTGATCCTATCGGTTCCTCTATGTTGCAGGGGTTAATCCCCTTTAGGCACTAATTGATAGGAGATAACATGATACTATTGCCAAGGCCCTGTTTGGTCTAACCCCTGCACTCTCATGCACTGCATGTCAGCAGGAGATGAGACGTGAAATTGATATTTGGGATGTTTGCGTGCTTAAGCGCTGCTTTTTCTTATCGAAGAGTCGCAGTGTTCGTTTAGTGTTTGTGTCACACACTCTTTGCTGGGATTAACCACTTGGCCTTTAATCACTGTGACCAGTT
This sequence comes from Oreonectes daqikongensis, assembly GCA_026939265.1. Taxonomy (NCBI): domain Eukaryota; kingdom Metazoa; phylum Chordata; class Actinopteri; order Cypriniformes; family Nemacheilidae; genus Oreonectes; species Oreonectes daqikongensis. The sequence goes on along the minus strand of JAOTQM010000343.1, from coordinate 1,853,559 downwards.
CATTTGGTTTTCAACCCATCAACACATGCTTTAGCAGACAGGCATCAAAATGAAATTCACCCCTGATACTGTTAATGAGTCTGAACACTTTGACGGTTTGGCGAACCTTAGCACCTGACAGAAAAAACATGGGCCCGAGGTTAAATCTGTGTGTGACCTCTTGAGATCAAAAATATTTTAGGAAAAATATTCAACTGCAACTCAAGACACAGAGAGAATAAAAGAGAACCATTATTAAATAACCAATGAAGATGCTCGGCCATTAAACGTCCTTTAGGAGTATTAACAGTCTATTGCTTGCATAGGAATATTTGCATTTTTAGTTGGGGTGTAGCAACAAGGCCTGCATTTATCAGCGATTTATTGTCAAATAGTAGCATAGCATACAGGAACTCATCCGCATCGCTCTGACTAATTATTTAAAGAGTCATTAAGTGATCAGCAGCTATGAAAAAGAAACAGGACAGAAAAAGACAAGTGACAGAGAGAGTGAGAGAGTTGAGATTTCATTAAAATACTATGCCTTTAGGGACGCTGAAATAAACAGATCTCTTTCTCCCTCCCCCTCAAAACTAAATAAAACATTCAAACGGCATAGGAAACATGTTTACACCAAAAAAGAAATAAAGAAAAAGTGAAAAACAAAACAAACTAGTCGAAATATCCAAGCAAACATTTAAAAATGGATTCTGCTTGAACAATGCATCATATAATCCTCTTGTTAATATCACCAGAAACTTCGGAAACCTACTAAAAAGCTATGACAGCATACAAGCATTGTGGCATGATATATTCTCAATGATGTTATTTAGGACAGTAAAGTAATAAATAACTTGTGCAAGAGTTCATGAACTTAACTAAATGAACTTCTCTGTCCACCCATGCAAACGACTGATGCAAATTACATTTGGTCTTAACATCGTTACATAAAATAATCCTCAGCAGAAATAAGGCGACTGATTACAAGCATTTTAACTTTAGTCTGTCCAAGTTTGACTAGATTTTAGCCAATGAGTCACATACAAACTAGCCTATATAATTGTTTGGTACATTCAATAAACTATAATTTCTTATTATTAAATCTTATATGAACATTACATGATTTCAGCTTGGTATTCTTTGCCTCTAAAAACTAGAGACAAAGATGTTGTATTGCGAGGCATAATGAATTAAATAGCTCCAAGGAGATGCACATAAACACCTCAATGTGACAATCTAACAAACATGATGAAATAAAAAGACAAGCTGAAACATAGAACATGCAACTTCATAGTGATGACAACATAAACAGCAATGCAAATCCTTGATAATAATGCAAATCCTTAATAAAAGCAAAGCATATGTTTTAATGCTGCAATGCATGCTGGCAACTTGCAAAGCATTAAAACACTGTTTAATGAAAAACTATTATTAGAGATTAGTATTCAGAAAGTTGGAAAGGGTATTTGAATACAGTATAAGGTCAACAAAAAGTCGCTAATATATTTGAACAATTCAGACCCTATATTTGTATCTATCAGCTCGGCTTTGGTGTGCTCATAAATCTATTACACAAAAAAGTTGATATTAAAACAAAGAACAACTGCTATACAGTACTAATATAACCCTCAGTGATCTCAAAATCAAAAAGAAAACCAAAAATGTAACAAACAGTTATTGTGCTACATGCTTCAGATGCAGAGAAATACTGTTGATATAGAAGAAAAGCATTTAAAAATAAAGAATACACAAGTGTTGGTGTTCAGTTGGTAAAAAGACATGTTCCAACGCCACTGAAACAGCAAATCAAAAGCCCTAAAGGTTTTAGCCAAATCATGAATGTTTGGAACACAACACTAATGTTTTAAACCTCCACCGTACCACTGTCAGAACTTCTATAACCTTAGTTATTTTTGACTTATTTTCAATTTCCTATCCTCACATATTGTACCGAAAGCTTCAGCTGTACAATGTTTCATAATGTGTAAAATACAAGTGTCATTACATCTCAAAACACTATAAACAAGTAAACTGTCATTGTATAATATCAGCAACTATATTGTACTAATACACCGATAAGAATACATCATTTTACAGTAAAAAACATTATTATTAAAACTTACAATTAAACATATAATCTTCCCATTTAAAATAATTTTTTCCTCAATAAATCAGAAACCACCCGTTATAACAGTGTCACAAGCCCAAATTTTTTCCACTTTCCAGTTAGAGTTATGAGATTTCAGGACGAGTGGGTCTCAAGAGGTTGAATCTTCCAGAACATTGTGTACCTCAGAAACTGAAGCACAAGGCCCCAGACATAAATCCACAAATCCACCCTACAATACACGCACACACATTCTCAATGGCACCTTTGTGGCTTTAGCAGCTTTTACACATCCAAACCATCACACTTACATCAGGCACCATATTAACTTTCAGTGGACATGTATCGAATTAATTGAATAAAACAAACATTATCACAGAAATTGTGTCTGCTTTTATAATTTGATTGATATTGATAAGACTTATGCAATTCTAATAGAAATTATATCATCAATATCAGCAAGAAAGATCACAATAATAGCAACATTAATAACAATAATTGTATTTTACAACAACCACTGAAACAATGCTGTGTGTCAGTTATGTGATTACAGAGATTTTAAATAAAAAACACTGAGATATTAAAGCTCTCAAAATGTAATTTCCAAACACGTTTCCCTTTTTTCTTTAATTTATTTTGTAAACATTAACTTCAAAAACTGAATTTTAAACATGCCATTAACAAAATAAATCTTGCAATCTAATGAAACAATCATGAACAAAAATATAAACTATCATGCAGAGTATTAAACATAGATGATAAAATCCTATGAACGGGAATAAATCTTAAAATAAACGAACATGACATACTCTTAAACGTGCCAAAATTATGAATTGTAAAAAACAAAAGCAAAGAGTGATGTTTTGGACATCCCGGCTAAAAGAATGTGTGTTTAAATATTTCATGAAAATACTATCTGCCAAATGTTGTACTTGTGGTACAACTGTCTGGGCAATAAACAATAAATTTAGAGAAATAAAATTTCACAGCAGATTAGAAAACATAACCGTTTGCTAGTAAAATCCTGAGGGCCTAAGGGCACCTTTTCATTTGAAAATTACAGTGTTTTTGTTTTGTAACATCACTAACAATTTCACTACCAGAAAAGCTTTAAAAAGCTTTAAATCTGTCACCGTGTGATGAAACAAAATAAGATCGTTGTGAATGTCATAATATCGGCTTTGCAGAAAATAAGAAACTAATTGAAAAAAGACAAAACAGCTGCAATCTGAGACTGGTAAGCAACGAAGCCACAGCACAATTCCTCTTATACAAGACCACGAGCGTGATTTGATCAAAATCCTACAAAACCCATTACATATTATTTACAAATAAACATTTAACGAAAAGATTGCAGACAATGCCTTAAATCAGAATCGATTCACGGTGCAAATTCTGGTTACGGTGGCAAGGGTCTCCATCTTCCCCTGCAAAACTCCTCCCTAAAATGGAGGCAGCTGTCCTAACACATCCAATGCTTCGCTCCAGCACTTGGGTTAGGCTTTGAGAAAAGTCAGACGTTACGCAGCCATCAGCACGAGGACATGAGTAAACGGAAGAGAGCGACTAAGCCAGGACAACCACCAAAAGGAGGCGTAAGGTTAGAAAGAGAGAGGCTTTATGTTTTGGCTGCCTGCCAGTGACGTCTTAAAAATGCCATTGTGGCTTTGATATAGAATATATGCAAGCGATGCACGAGAGTGTGAACCTTCACACAGAAACTCCATAAGATCAGTCAGACAGCGATATAGTCATAGTTGGCACAGCGTATTTTTCTCTTCCAAAATTACAACAAACATGGCCGCCATGTGTTTGATCTTATTTTGCACAAAAAGGCCCACAACAGTTTCAATTCTGACGAGGTTTTGCGGTTTATGAACTATCCATATGCCATCTCGAATCAATTACTTTTGTAATGTTCATGTAATATTTACATTTGAAAACAGGGATATGTGCTTTCTATGCCAGACTATCCGTAATATTATTATGCCGTTCAATTAAGAAATCAGTTAAAAATTTTCATCAGAGGTGAATATTACAAATGATTGGAGTGCACTGCTAAAAGAGCGATTATTCAGCAACATTTCAAACATCACATATGACTAAAGAAAACAGAGACTAGATTCATTTAGCATTAGCCTCTCTAATGCACACTTATCAGCATACAGGCTTTCATAATCACACCTTTACACACCTCTCTACATTCCCGCTGTTCCACCTCCCTCTCCAAAAGTGATTCACAGAGTATAGGGTGGGAAATGCCCGTTTAAACCTACCGTCCGCATGGAAGCACAACTCCAGAACACAGGGATCATCTATCAGTAGGTCTGAATCTGTGACAGTACCAAGTCGTCGTCAAAATGTTGTTCCTCACGCCTGTAAAGAAAGCCCAAATAGAAAGAATTAAATCAAAGAAATAAAACGTTTCTATTAATTTTCTTAATGGTTTTAAAACTATTTTTAAGAACACATAATTTCTGCTATGTTACAGGCAAAGTTTTATGCAGGCTGTGTTTTACCAGACCATACTAGTAACAAAAATTTTAATTAACAATAAGCTAAACCACACGAATAAGAAAACGTATCTTATTCCAAATGCATAAATCAAAGATTATAAAAGCAGTTTGTTAATGTATGCAGAACGTTTTCATTTTCAAATACCGAACAATATTACAGATTGTGCAGACCTGTGCGCCGAATAGACACGCAGATTTTTACATACACAGAGCTTGACCAGTCGAAACACGTCAAAGTACTAAGGCTGAAGACTAATAGGCCTGAAGGTGAATTGATATACAGAACTGTGCAGTGGAGCATTTATAATATCCTCAAACACTAAAGTAATGAAAACCGCCAAGTACAAGGAAAACTGAACGGCTTCTAAATTCAGTGTCCAAAACTGTCTGAAAATATCCAATTATTAGTTTACACGGTAAAAGTCCAAAACAATGGCCACACTCTCACAGATTTTCCCTCAAAATTGACTAGATTTACAAAACACATCAGCATAAATACTTAAAAAAAAAAAAATACAGTTTACAATTAATTACACATTAGCCATTTTTTCTTTACGGTCTCTACACTATATGAAGATAATATTATTTATATTTTAAAATCACATCCTTAAGATTTTTATGTTTTTGTCATTAAGACAAAGACTGAACTTTTTTCAAACTCAGGCGCAGGCTATCACCAGAGTGTGGACTACAAATTTTTACCATAACCTTGCATGACCTTTAGGGATATCAACATAATAATAAAGTAAGCCTTTTGCTAAATCCTTGTATGTATTTATTATTGATATGTGCCTAGATAAGGCTGAGTCCAGAATATATCTTTAAGAGTGTATAATTACTGCAAATGATTTATATTTGTTCGTTTTTGGATCACACAGCCCCTTTAGGTCAGGGCAGGATAGCACCCTGTGAGTGCAGGGTACTAATCTCCTTTTCAAAGATCGCCTTAAGCTGACTGAACACACAGTTTAAAGGAGAAAACTTCTGTTTTTTTAATGCTTCCCATGAAGCGGCCATCTTGTTTTACATATGGCTGAAAAGCTGAGTCACATGAGTTAAAAAGATGCTGTCTATGTCTGCTGTAAAATTATGAATGTATAAGCTGTCAAGGCTAACACACATGGAACATATTCATTCTCAATCCTAGACCAATAAGGGAATACAATAGGTAAGGAGGAGTGTGATAAGAGCCCAGACAGCAGCGGAGGCTGGGTTGCGAAGACATTTAGAAAGAATAAAACCCTACTATGATTTTCATTAGCGGGTCACAACAGAATAAAGTTAATTTAAATAAATTAAATAATGCTAAATACAAAAAAATCAAATGCAACAAACCATATAATCATGCATAGTTCGGTTGGCAAAAGAAAATACTTTCCACTTTTGTTGATGACATCAAAGTCTGTGCAATATTCTTACAGCACCTTATTAAATCTAGCAAAACTAGATGCCAAAATCGACAGGTTATCCAACATTTCCTCGCTTTAGAAAACCATGAACAACTGCAGAAAGGTCAAAATTCAACATGTTGTTTTGGGGCTCAGTATGTTGGTTTACTTCTATACAACAAACAGTTCTGGTAATGTGTTGGGCCACCACTTGATGTCCAATGCAAAATCTGGGTCACAAAGTGAAATATGTAGAGAACCACAAATTTAAATTCTTCAGGCTATAGAAGATATACAAAAAGGTTAGAAATGTAATTCTAAAAAAACTTTAAAATCTTGAAAATAATAAAACAATAATGAAGAATTTACTTAAGCTGAATATAATCGAGTCAATTTTGCACACCACACATACATTCTGAGGTGCATTTTAAATACATTTACAAATCGGACCAACATGACATGTAGAAGGCAAAGGATAACTATTTAAAGAAATATATCTAACTATTTAGAAAATATAGCACACTATAACAGCTTTACCACAATATATAAATACGTACAACACGGGTAATGCAAAAAAGACAATAATATGCCTAAAAAAATGCTTGAATTCATTTCATATGACCAATTATTACAGTTGTATTTTTAACCCTGTATAACTTTTTGAGGGGGATTTTTTTTGTAGCTCTCGAGGACTAACACACAGCAAAACAATAACACTAGCTGCGACAAGGTTTAGCATAACTGAAGAAATGTTAGCGCCACCGTATGATTACATGCGCACAAACACTTCACACAGACACCCAATTTCATTAACGTTGTGACTTTCTAAATGCTATTAATGTGTTAAGGACTCTACCTAGACTAGCCACACCTCGCATTTAAAGTGTACATTTGTGTACTTTACCTGTAAACAACATATGGGCCAGAATCCAAAACACGGTAAATTACAACGCGGTCATCCACCGAAGACCGAAATCTCAGTAAAAGACGGGCCCACAATTGCACAAGTAAAGCAAATGACTTTGCGAATGGCAACGTGACAGATTGCATATATTTACTGTGCTGTATACGCTCCAGACACAATGAATACACACTGCAGTTTGTTTTGGCACCGCGAGTTCATGGGGTTAATGAGAGCACGTGCTCACGTGAGCGCAGGTGCGTCATCTGACCGAAGAGATGATCGCGACGCTCGTAAACTCTTTCTTTATCCAGCTGAACGACATGCGGTAACATGTAATCACATTAAAATTACCACCCTGCAAGCCGAACAGCCCTCTACATACGAGCTGATGTTTGCTATCATTTAGAAACGTAGCATGGTTTTCAAACAGTTAAGTATATATTCATGAACAACACAATCACCATTAATGCAGACTACATTAGACAAAAAGACTTGCGCGCCGTGATCGTCTTACCTGTGAATAAATGAACTGTCTGGTGAGAAAACATGGAATAAACTTTAAAATGCGCTACAATATCTAGTTTTCAAGGTACGAAATGACTACAGTGTTGGATGATTGTAAAATTCCGCTCTGTCTCCCTTTGTTTTTCTAATAAATAGGAGCGAGACTCTTGAAAAACTCCATCACCATTTTTATCAGTTTCAGACAGACTCCAGACACTCTCTGGCCACTTACGTGTCGTGCACTGTCTGCGCGGCGCGTTCACGAGCGTCGGAGCGCCACAGACTGACAAGCACCAGACCAATGGCGTCCCGAATTGGTGCATGATATCCAATAACAGCAGGCAAAAAAAATGATAACCCCTGAATGACTCCCCGGATGCAGAGAGAAAATTATCTTTATGAAACGCAATTAAAGAAATGTGATTGGAGGTGGGAGGCGTGGTGGTGATAAATCGGGTTTACCATGTAGGTTTATTTTGATACGATTGTTCGTTTTTGAAATGTGGAAATAATACTAGTAGTTAAAAAAATTGGGCTATTTTAGCCTATAAAATAGCATAATGTCGCAAAGGCTAAGAAATAAACCAATCCAAAATTTACTGTTTCTAAAAATATATATAAATTATTTAGATAAATAGTCTTGTCAAAGTAATCTGAGTTATTGACATCAAAAGCATCATTCTGCGACTGTCAATGTTCTTTATTCAATAAATACAGAATCAACTTGTGGTTATTTTAGTTTCGTTGGAAACGTTAAACCTATGAAGTGTAGGTAGGCTACTATAAACTGCAATTTCTTGTATAATACATATTTTTTCACTTACATATTTATTATACAGCACAGTCATATCCTTTTAACATATTTTCTGTTAAATGAAATCTAGAGAGATTAAAGTAGGCTATCATAAAAATATACAATGTTCCTCTCCAACATTTACATTTATTAATTTATCAGACAAATGGCAAACGAATATATAAACAAGAAAGCATATAACATTTTGTCAATGAGCTAACAGTACATGCAGTCTACAAAAGGGACTATAGCTGAAACTAGGGAAAACTAAAGTTTTTTATTAATATATTTGAAACAGAGGTAGAAAAACTGACCAATGCAAAAAACTGACAAATAGATTATGTAAACGTTTGGTTCAGGTCAATTGCTATAAACAATTACAATTAATTAACAATAAACAAAAATACTTTGGATAATTCTAGACATGTATGATTTTTTTTTAAATTAGCCTACCTAAAGCATGGCAGCCCTTTATACGAATGCTCACCTGTGCTATACCATGACAACCTATAGCATATAATTATGATTGTAAACAAAACATTTAATCTTCAGTTATCAAAATATTAATAAAAACTTAACTGTACAACAATCGTAACAATAATGCTGTCTTTACAATGTACAATATTTATCACGCATTTTGTCTCCTATTATTCCTGATAGGCCTATCCCTACCTCATGATGCCACTTGCAGTGTAATGGTCACTGGCCATAGCCTACACAGTAGATTATTCCCTGCAGCTTCTGGATTTATACTTCTATTTTTGCACCTTGTGTTAACAGTAGCCTATTTTGAATGAAGTGTTCTGGTACGTTGTGATAATTTATTACAGTTTATTTATTATAATTTATTGTATAGCCTATAGCCTATACAAACAACTATTAATTTGATTCGATTGCTCTGGAGCCTACTTGTACTCTGACATAGAAAAATTATAAAGTTGAATCTAATTGAAATTGAAAGTAGTATACTATTATTATATTGTTATTCTATTTCGTCTCGTAAAAATAGTTTGGCCAACTTTCAACATTCAACTACACATTATACACACAAACTAAACTTAGGCTGGTCTACCCTGAAACCAGTTTCATACCCATGATGCAGCGCGGCACAGCCCGTCCGCCATGATTCTTCTGCAGATGTTTTCAGAGCACAGACTGGGGAGATGTCACGCTAAGCTAACGGCCCGAAGCGCTGCACTTAAACCCGTTTCAATGCACTCAACGACGTTATAGAGATACCAGAGTCTCCAAGAAAATATACATTCTTGGGTTATGGCGACCATTGCCGGGGGTATGATATATGCAATATTAATTTACACCCTGTTTAGCTCCCTGCTAATACTAGCGAGTTAGCTGCTTTTGTTCCCTAGTTTACTGGGGTTCTTGAATTCTGTTGGGTTAAAAATTTTGTAACTTTAGCCTGCCTTAATGGAGTGTATAACTATTAGGCTGTTTTATGTTACAGCTATTAGTTGCTGTGACATACGTGTAGCATGAGTTACGAGGGTTTGGGTGTTTATACACATTTGCGGCTGCTAACTAGCTAGCAGGAGATGGCAGACTGTTGGAATGAATGCGCTGACTGTTACGTTAAAAAATATGCAATTACTACATTCTTACAATGATGCATAAATCTGCAGTCGTTATGTTCTTATGCCAAATAAAATGGCGTGTATAGTAAACTAAGAAGGGTGTGTATTCATTATATAAGCGTCATCACCATCTGAATAGGCAGTAAAGCTGTTTTTAACCAGGCCAAGTGTATAGCATGTTTTTTTCAAGGTTATCTTTTATTTTAATATGGTTGGAATGTTTTACAATTGTAAATGATATCACATTATCTAAAGAAAGATTGTGTCACTTCAAAATAGACTTGCATACAGCCTTTAGACAGCAGAAGCAACTGATCCAAGGTCAGAAATTTGTGTGTACTTGAGGGGTGTGTAGAACACCCAGGAGGTATTTCATGACTGTTTAATTTATTAGCATTCTATTTCTATAGGGTAGAAATCATTACAACTGTACTATGATTAGGATCAGATTCATGGTGGTGTGTTTCTTGTCTGTGTAGATGATGATTTTGATGAGTATGATAAGCCTGGTGCTGAAAGGTCAAGAAGACGAAGAGGAGAGGATGATGACGACTTAGACAGGTATGTCTTTATAACTTTGCTTTGCTCATTTCATGTCACTAGAAAGTAGAATGAAGATGATTTTTTACCAGAAGGCCTTATAGCATATAGCTGTCATGCCTATGAACTGAAAAGAATAGACATTGATTAAGTGGCAGCATTGTTCTTTGTTTTCACTGTCATGTAATGCATCATCATGTAAAATCTGTTTTTAATTATAATTCTCTAAATCCAATTTACAGTGATTTGGAGGGAGACTTGCTTGAAGAAGATTGGCTATTGTCAAAGAAGGTAATGCAGTTTCTTTTGTATGATCTTCTGTTAGTACCTTGTTATATTGTTGTTGTAACAACTTTCAAAGTTTTAGTTCTTTTAAGTCTAGTCTTTAAATTCCTTATCAGCATTATTTAAACAACATCTGGACTCCCAAAAATTCAAGTGAAACATTTTTCAATAAAGAATTCTTAATTCCCCCCCAACCTCAGAACCCATCAGAGATGTCAGATGAAGAACTAAATGATGACCTCCTGCAAAGTGATGAAGAGGACCAAAATGCGAGGTACTCCATCAATGTACCATTTTAATGGCTTGAAAAAACATTTTGCACCACATTTTTGTGGAGCAATGTGGATGATTTACTTGACATTGCCTTAGTTGACAAGACAAGCAGTTTTTGTGACAACTTGCGTATGCCCAAAAAACACTGTTTAGTGGCATTTAGGGGTGTCCCCGACTAAGGATTTACTTACGTCGAATCAGAATTGTCATGTCTTGCCTATAGTCGACTGATAGTCGAATCACATGCATAAGCATATGTGTTAGTATGTGCGTGTGACGTGTGTGCATGCATGTGGGGATGACACCAGGTAGTTAACAAAAGTACAGCGCAAAGTACAGCACAACATTGATGCACCGGAAAAACGTTCAAACATGATATTACAGAATTAGTTTAGAACAGAATATGCCTTTATAATGAATAAAAATAAAAAACAAAATAAGCCAGAATCAAGTCAGAATGCACAAAATAAATAAATAAATGTGTTTAGGCAAAATGTCGGATATACATAACATATAATCAAAACACATGCCATAAATAGTAAAGTTAATGGACATCTCGTAAGAATGCTGTGCCACTTACTAGACCATATCTAGCCTCAAATTCTTTTTAAAAACTACTCTATAATAATGAATAATTTTTTACTAACAGGAATACAGCGCATCCATTACCAATTAACTACCAATAAAGTTAGTTTATTTACAACATGTAAGGAAGGAATGCAATAAAGCATTTTGCCATTTAAACAGTAAAAAGTCCCTTTCAACTTTTTTCCTGCACACTTTTCCTCCGTCCTCCTGACGCGCACACTGGCTTTCAATGCAGAGAATGACACATTTCGATCTTGCAGCGCAAAGTTCCGCTAAAGGCTGGTTTATACTTTTGCTTCGGACCTACAGCATTATTAAATAATGCTGAACCACCGGAATCACATGGACTAATTAACAATGTGCTTTGATCACGTTCTACGCTTTGACGATTGGTTGCGTTGCAGTCAATTGGGGGACTGGTACCACATTTAAACTATCCTAATTTGCGTTCTGAAGATAGACGGAGGTCCTATGGTTGTTAACCGACTTTAGGGTGAGTAATTCATGGGAGAATTTTCATCTTTGGGCAGAGTTCCACTTTAAGGGTGGGTAAATGATGACAGAATTTTAATTTAACATAACAAAGTTTGTTTTTTGTTGTTAAAATGCAGATGTTAAAAATTGTGAACACTCTTTGTTTCGGCAGTGTAGTCAAGCTCATTTGTAAACATAACTGACTTTTCATATTGTGCGGTCAATTTCCTTCACCCCATAATTTATGCAAAGCTTCAGTACTCTAACAAAATCAATAGAGCAGCTCATCCATAACATAATTAGATATGACATTGAACTAACTTTGACACCTATGCGCAGATCTCTGCTAGGTCATTGAAACTTATGGTACTAATGATCCTTCTGTCATCTCTTTTTGCTGTAAAATCTACTTTGTCAAAGAGATGCTTTGCCAGGTTGGCAGTGCTTGCTCTCTTGTCTACATAGGTTTAAAACATCTTTACAAGTAGGCCTTTCTGTGTGCATGTGACAGTCATTAGGAAAATCTTGTCGCTTCACATATCTGCTTTAACAAGCCGTGGAAGGTCGGAAAAAACTTTGTAAGAAGATCTACATAGGTTTAAAACATCTTTACAAGTAGGCCTTTCTGTGTGCATGTAACAGTCATTAGGAAAATCATGTCGCCTCACATATCTGCTTTGTTAACAAGCCATGGAAGGTGGGAAAAAACTTTGTAAGAAGTTACAGACTGCCTCTAAACAGATTCCACTCCAAAACAGTGAACAAGCTCATCGACAAAAAGGCTTAACTATCATAAATTATGGCATGCATGGAAGAGGCAGGGAGACTTCAAGAACCAACACAAACAGGTGCAGGATCTTAATTCGCAAACAGAAAAGACATAACCCAACCTTTTGGCTAGGAACACCTAAGGACATTGATAATCTGAGAATGCAAAGTGATTGCATGTATTGTTTATTCTCAGTTTACATTTCTTTCTCTTTATTTACACGACCTATGGGGAAAGACGGTTCAAAGAAATAATATAAAGTGTCACTGTCGATACTATTCTGGGTTGTTTCTAACTCAGCTGAACCCAAAGTGCATCATGTGCTTTGTTACTGCAACAAATAAATAATAATTTCATTAAGATCTGCAACATCCTCAACATTTTTCCTTACAGCTTGTTTCTGTCGGCATAAGGTCAGAAAGAGCACGTTTTTCAGGTTTGAATTACATTTTAGGGTTTTTTTGCCTTTATTTGGACAGGATAATGGAGAGCAGACAGGGAAACATTGGGCAGAAACAGGGAGCGGGACCTGCATAGGGCCATCAAGACAGGAATCAAACTCGCCTCACCGTGAGCGCACTGATGCTGTATGTCGTGCGCTAACCACAGGGCTATTGGTGCAGACCACACTGCCTTTTTGGTCGACTTTTTTCACCTAGAAATTTCTTTTTTTAAGTTGCTGAATGTTCTGAATCAGCTGTTTTGTCATACAGCGTCGGGAAACCCACTACAGCCACCACAAGTGGCTCCAGACGTTCCAAGCAACTGTAAACTTCCATCACAACTGAAGGCCCGCCTCTCCATTCATTCGATTGGACAATGGCAAAACACATTTATGACATTGGACGTTTTCTTTGCTCAGAGTTGAAAAAACCTAACTTCTCACTATGAAAAGTTTGACATACCCAGTGTGACTATACAGAGAGCTGTTTACTACTGTTTTTACTGGTATCAACTAGTATGTAAATTTTCTAAAGGTTTCTAAAGGTGAAGGCTTTGTTAAAATACCTTCTCTTTTCCCAGCTGAATGCATATACAACATTTTGTAAAAAAAGGTAAACAAATTATCTCTGTGTGCTATCAACATGACTTTGTTTGCTAGAGCATACAGCTCGACACAGTACATTTACTGAACCTTTGGTCCAGTGAAATGAGTTTCATGAGTTCTGTTTGTCTGACCAATAGAAGCCTGTTTGTATACATACTGCGACGCATCTGTTGTATTCTCATGATTTTCGTGATGCCGTAAGCTCTTTGTGGGCACTTTCAATGTAATTTCTTATTATGAATTTTTATAATCAACATTTTTTTCCATGTTTGATGATTAATATTCATGATGTGCAGAACTTGAATAAGATCTCCGTTTGGGTGGAGCTGTGACATCACAGAAATAGAAGTCATTTCTAAAACAGAATTGCAGACGTAGCTATTTACAAGAAACAGAAAAAAATGTGTTGCATCTGGTTAGGACGCGGTATAATTTTTGCATCATGTAGCATAGCATCATTAAATGCACACCTAATCGTTAAATGCACAAAAATGCAAAGATAAATTTCACTTTATTTTCCAGATCTTTTACGAATATTTGTTTTTTCATGTACGTTTTTGTTTCTGTGATCCAGTGGGCAGGTTGATTCTTTGACTTTAAATGCGACACATGATCTGGGAACCTCAGGTCATCTTGATGAAGACCCTGAATCAGGTGGATATACAGAAAATGCCTACAATGAGGCAGAAGAGGGATTCTTTCAGGATGGAGTGTATGAGGAAGAGCAGTACCAAGGAGAGGATGAAGGTCTGGAATACTCAGGAGAGCAGAATTATGAGGGATATCAAGATGAAGTCCTAGACCTTCAGATAGATGAGCCACTGGATGATGATTTTCAAGTAAGTAACCATGTCTCCTGCTATCTCTGTTGCTTACACTCACACAATCTGTACTCCCCATCACATCTCCCTCATGTCTGCAGCCTGACACCTCATGCTTTGTAACTCTCAGACCTCATGGTTTTGTTAAGGTTGAGGCTCTTTTGTTCAGCAGTTGTCCTGCCAATCCATGCTGGCTAATAGGAAGAGGTCCTAGACAGGATCTGATAAAGTTGGCTGAAGGTGAAAGATTATTGACCTTCTTAAAAGTGGTCTTTAGCAAGCATGACACAGGCATGATTGATGAGTTGTGTCTTTTCTCTACATGTATTTATTTTACGTGTATGTTAAAAGAGAGCTTTTTCCCTACTTTTACACAAATGGAATATTAATCTTAGGGGTCCACAGAATGTGTCTGTGACATTTCAGCTTAAAATTCACCACAGATCTTTTATTATAATATGCGCTAAATGCCTGGGTTTGCATGCGAGCATAAACGTGCTGTTTTGGTGTGTGTGTCTCTAAGTCCAAATGAGCAGCTAGTCTCCGCCCCCTTTTCAGCTGAACACACAGCCAGGGCTCTGAGCCTGTGCTTCCAACAACAAAACAAGAAATAAGGGTCACATGATGCGAATGTGAAACACTGTCTGGTTTTCAACACCAAACACATTGTTTTGTATAAGTAAACGGACTCCTAACAAACGCGTCTCGTTTTCTATATGCGAAAGTACACATGACAAACCGGTCCCGTATTTACAAACCATACACAGTACCCAAGAAAGAAGAGCCACAAAGCGAATGAGAAACACTGTGTGTCATCTTTAAACACCAAACACGTTGTTTTCTACAAGCATACCTGTTTCCCCCGAGGCCATTCACGAACGCACTCGGTTGGTCCGGTCAGGATTGCTTTCTGGGGGGGACCTCGCAACCCCGTCGTGTGTGAGTGAACAAACGTTTCACAGTGACATTTTACCTACTTTTAAGTTGACACAGGTCCCTGAGATCTTATTTAAAAAATACCGGTACTTTCAATGTCTTTATCTGCAGCTTTGCCTCGTTCAGTCTGGAAGATTTCCATTGAAAATGAAATAAATCCATTGCTCTGAGGCAGGCAACAGTGTTCTGTGATGGTCTGTGCAGCATGGTCTGGCAACAGAACAGTTTGCATGCTTTGCTCTAGTTTGCTTACGTTTGTCATGGTGTCGGAGCAAACAAACGTATGCTGCTTGTGAAAACTATAATGGCGGCAGTGCCATGGGTGGAAACGTGCAGAGTAAGGGGCGGTGATATTACACTAAGATCCCACTGCCACGTCACAAGGGGAGCGTAATCTGAAGCGCTCATTTTCTCACATGTTTTCAGAGAAAGGCGTAACAAAGCAAAGTTTTTCACAAGCAAGTACTTTTTCACGTTTTCTGTGTTGGTAGATGCACCAGGGACCCGATTATAGCACTTAAACAAAAAAGAGCAAATCACGATTGCTTTATTGTCCAACGGTTGTTAAATGAAATGTACCTTTGTTAGCTAGCTTTGCTGTCTGTGTACAAAATGGTGGGTAAAGGGGTTGTCTACAGCCATATAAAGAGACTTCGTATATGGCTCAGAGGTGGTCTTTTTTAAATAGCTAGCTTTCTACAAAACTAATTGAAATGGCTCGCTGGATGACAGTTTCATAGACAGCCCATAACAAACTGGCTACATGTTTTATTTTTAGCTTTTCTGAGCTTGCAAAATACACTAAAAACCTAACTAAATGGAACAAAGCTAGAAAGTGAATTTCATCTGATGTTCACTTTAAAGAATATTTCTAGTTTAAATCCTGTTATGTTTTGTTTGACCATGTGATCCATGTATCTCCATTTACAAGGTCGGTTAGTTGTTGGGGCTTAGCATTTCTGTGTTTACTGTTATCTAGAATTGATGTGTGGAACGGTTTAAAGGATTATTCGTTTCCCCTGTAGTGGTCAGTTCATGTGCTGTGTGCACAGGAGACAAAATCAAAATCATTGCTGTGATGGTTTACAGGCAGTTCCACAAAACTTCCTTTATGTGCTCCTTACAGTAAATTGCCATGCATGCCAGTTTTAAGTTTGAAACAATTTTCACCAGAACAGTTGTAATTAATTAGTACCTGAAAAATGCCTAAAGTACCTAAAGGGGAATGAATTACTCACCCTGAAGTCATTTAACAACCATAGGTCCTCCGTCTATGTTCAGAACACAGATTAGGATAGTTTAGATGCGGTACCGGTCCCCCCATTGACTGCAACACAACCAATCATCAAAGCATAGAAAGTGATCGAAGCACATTGTTAATTAGTCCATGTGATTCCGGTGGTTCAGCATTATTTCATAAACAATAAATACAATTTAACAACAATAAATAAACAAAAATAAGACCGTATTTCACAAATTCCTGATTCCCGTATTAGTTTACAGTGCACGTTCACGAGAGCACCACTGGCACTACGCATGCCCAGATGTGAAATACGGTCTTATTTTTGTTTGTTTGCGCACAAAAAGTATCCTCGTCGTATTATATTAAATAATGCTGAACCACCGGAATTTTGTTACCAAAGTTGTGTAGTTTATCTTAAAGGCCCACTGAATCGCCTTGGAACGCGCAGCATTATTTGATGTGTTGACGTAATTTTAACTGAAAAATGCAGAGAGCGTGAGACATATCAAGTGGCGCCGTCCCCTTTTAAAATAACCAATAGCGTTTAGTTTACGGCGCAGCCTGGCAAAGCTGCGTGATAGCCTGAGTGACACTGGCGTTTGTCTTCTTTACTCATCAAGGCTGTGATGTCTAATCTCTTCCATTGAGCCTTAACATTCAACTGTGTGGACTTGAAACAGGTCAGATATGTTTTGTTTTCTCAGCGGATTTGCGCGTATGATCAGCTCTGTGCTATCATGTCTCTAAACCGGAGGACACTCACGTGCATCCGCTCACGTGCACCCGCTCACGTGACACTGACGCAAAAATAAGACTTTAATGTTAATGTTTACACTCTCTGGATCATCCCCTATCTTGTGCATTATGCGTCATTCACCATGTAGGACATAATAAATGTGCGATAAAGTGGCTGATTTGAGGCGCCGCTTCCACAGCTCTCATAGTGAAGGGGGCGGGACTCTTCCGATTCTAAAGCGGATTTGATTGGACAAGAACTTTGATGAGAGGCTGAAGTGTAGTGTGATGTCATGGAATTTCTAGATTTGTTTGAGGTCACTTGCCAGACTGTCAGTTATAAATGCTCATATCTTCTAAATAAGAATTTTGTCAGCACATAGCAGCATATCAGTTTATTGAAGTCCTTAAAGCTTATATATTTTTAATAAAAGGAAAACAACCTTGTTGGTGCCAGGGACTTGCTACAGGGGAGAAGATTTTCAAGATGATTTTCAACAGTTATGTCACAATCATATGTCAGGGATATCTTTAAAGAATAAAATTAGAAGATTTGATATGATGGGGAAGCTAGGTTAAACCAATCACATTAAAGAATGATGTTTTATCGTATCATATGTATACTGATGTTATAAAAACCTGTATCCTTTGGATCTGGAGATTTACAGTACTGTGCAAAAGTCTTTTTTTAGGATTTTGCAGGCTAGGATTTTTACCCCCAAAAAGAGGTTTTAAGCCAGTTGAGGTTTTCTTTTGCTGTATTGTGCCAGTAAGAATTTTCAGTTTACATTTACAAACATTCATTTTGTCATTATTTGTAATAATCCAGTGAGGTTTTGTATGCACAAGGAGTTTGACAACAGCCTTTGCGCCATACAGAGATCTGATCTCATCATCATCATCAAGTCTGTCTACTATTACATGAAGAAAGAGGAGAAAATGGAGACAAACTAAATCCTAAAGAATTGTAGCAATGTCTCCAAGACCCCAGAAGACACCTACATGCACAGCTACCTAAAAAAACTAGGTGCAAGTGCATCGAGGACAAAAGCTGCTTTAAATGCAAAGGATAGTCACACCAAATGTTGATTTTATTTAGTTAATAGAAATGAATTGATAAAGAAAATCTATTTATGACATTATTTTCAAATCATCTCCACTTCACAGAATTTTTGCATATTGGGGGAAATGTAGATTTACTTCAAATTTCTTTGGACAGACTGAAAAGTTTTAAGCTCCGTTCAACTCTGTCTGTTTCTTTCACGTGACAGCTCTTATGATTGAGGGGTCCTAAAGTACACCCGATTTCTCACAACACGTGCAGACAGATGATTTGTTGATTTGTGTTGAGTTTGTTCTCCTGTCTTCAGTTGCAGAGGAAATGTTGCCAAAAAATAACAAGATGTATTTTTCGAAATGTTCAATAAATAACCATAAATAGTTTGTATTTCCTTTGATTATTTTAAAATAAAATAAAAATAAGAAATGTAGATAAGATATGTTTTTCAGAAAAAATACCCCATTTTTAGTTGGGCATATTTACAGTACAAACCTTGTCAGTGAACTACACTATCCTAAAACAAATAAAATAAATCAAAATCTCAATGAATTGAACAATTATTTTATTGCCAAATCGTCCCGCCCTAATTCCTGCTGTCACAGTTAGGTTTAGGCTCAAAGGTTAAAATATGGCTTTAGCAAAGATATAGGGACACTACTTGTTGGCTCTAGCAGCTGAACAGAGAGGGGATCTGTGTTGGGCTATAGCCAAGGGGGGAGACAATACCTGCAGCTCGTGGAGCTAGGTAGTCAGCAGAAGCCACCTGTGTCTGTCTGTCTTGATGCTTTTGTATATTCTGTGTGCAACTGTGTAGGAGAATTTGCTGTGAGTGAAATGATGATATTTTTCCTGTCATTGATCTATGTGTGTGCTGACGCTCTCTTTGTGTCTGTTTGTGAGTGTGTGTGTGTGTGTGTGTTTGTGTTAGGACGACACAGTCAATGATATTTTCACCACCACTGAGCCGTGTGCGTGTTTATCTCCCATTCTCTGTGTATCATGTCAAACATTTACATCTCATTGAATTTCAAATATCAGCAGGAAATGGTAATAGGGCATAGTAATGAGACTGGGCTCCCACTGTTATGCTAATTTAGATAGACTCCCCTTCAGCATACCCGAATCCCCTCCCCTGCATCAGAACACTACACTGGGCCTTTCTGGGCGCTCTCTCTTTCTCTCTCTCTCTTAGATGTGACATTAACATTTTCATTCAGGGGTGATTTTCCTTCAATCTAATGTTTTATCTTCATCAGTGATGTTTTTGGCGTTGAACATGCTCTGGTAGTGCTGAAATACAACACACTTCACAGCAGGTGTTTCAACAGATATATAGATAGATAGATATACAAGAAATCCGTTCAGATCTTGTGAAGCATTTCTAACACAATGATTGAATTATTCTGTGGTATGGTATTTCATAGTTTTCACCACCTTATAAATATTTGACATGACTAATATCTGATATATTTTTATTTTCAGTTTGTGAGAATATACATGTGGGTAGTAGACAAATAAACTGTAAACGTGTCCTATGGTGTGACGGCAAATACAAATTTTGATAAATCTCTTTTATGCTATTTTATATTATTAATATTAATAATATAAAATAATGTATTAACACTTTTTTATTTTAATTTACATGTGCAGAACAGCTTTCTCCAAAATTGGAACACCTCTTGGCACATGCTTTTCCCCTTTTCTGTTTATTACATATTTTGAGATCTTGAGCATATAGGAGTGTAGTACTATTAGTTCACTTAACACATTTTATCATGTTTTAATTCATTTGGTTGATTTGCACAGATTTGATGCATTTGGCTGAATATATGCATTTGGCATTATGCACAGTCACTTACGGTGCATTTAGTCTGTAACATTTTTTATCTGCATGTGTGTTTTTGTGGTAATAGAACCCACAACCTTTTGCACTGCTAACACAGTGTTCTAACAATTGAGCTCTAGTAACATTAGACTTTCCCTAAAAAAGATGCAGAAAATGCATATACATATATAGAATCATGGCATTTGCAGCTCAGAACTAATAACACACGATAACCCGGATGCTGCAAATCATTTTGACAGGTACAGTTTAATATTACACAAAAATTTAATCTAAATATGTCTTTTATTAACATATATGATATATTTACAAATGATTAAACTGAATTGCCTGTTCGTGACATTTGAACATTGTTTCTTACCTTAAAGGTGCTGGGTGTAATTTTTAGCGGCATCTAGCGATGAGGTTGCGAATTGCAAACAGCCGTTCACTCCCCCCCTCCCCCCAGCACTACGAAGTCCGTGAGAGGATTAAGATGTCTTCACGTTTTCGTTGTTCTTTCTCCAAAGAGATAACGTGCTCTGTAGAGAAGTTTGTCCGTGTAGGGATACTGTAGTCACAACATGGAGAATTCTATGTAAGGTGATCCCGTGGTGTATATAGATAAAAATAGCTCATTCTAAGGTAATAAAAACATAACTATGTGTTCAGAGGTGTATAAAGACCTTACATAAGGAAGCGTTTTGTATATGATATTGCATTTCTGTTAGTAGAGCTTTCAAAAAAACTACACACAATACCTTTAAAACTGAAAGTAAATGGCTTGTCCTCACGAAAGGTCTGCATTCGGTAAAAATTAGCTAATAAAATATTTCAAATTCTAATTTTTTTGTCCAGTTTTTCTCTTATGTGGCAAGTATCCGTGTAATAAGTGGGATAATGTAAAGGTAGCTGGTTGTTATTGCGAAATAAGCCCCTTCAGTGTGATACAATACCTGATTACACTGTCAGGGCTTATTTCTGCGATAACAACTTGCTGCCTGTACATTATCCCTTACATAATTTCTAACCTTTTGGCTTAATAAACAGAAGAACAGAAAAAATTCTCAAAACTTCTTATACTATTTATGTCAATAGAAATTTTAAACATCAATTTATTTTAATTTCTGTTGCAGCTGGTTGGTTGCAATATTAATTTGAAGCATTTCTAAGCAGTGAATATTTGTTGTGCTTTGCAGGTGGATGAGTACTCAGTTGAGTACAGTAAAGGGCAGACTGGCCAACATAAAATGGCTGAAGAGGAGTTTGAGCAACCTGAGGAGCAGGATGGCTCTCGGGTCACAGAATTAGAGGAGGTAAAAATGGCCCTCTTAGAGGATGTGCTTATATCTCACATGCAGGTGCTAGTAGTCACACAAGGGTGAGACTGAGGATTTATCTGTTTGCATCAGGTTGAGCATGAAAATGATCCAGAAGTTGAAGGTGACCCAGATCAGGATGAAGATGTGAAGGAGGAGTCTGAAGAGGAAGAAGAAGATGATCAAGAATCTGGCCGTCAACGATTTAGGATTGAACGCACAGATGCCACAGTGGTCAGGCTGTCCGATGCTGCCAGTAAAAGAAGAAACATCCCTGAGACGTTAGGTTAGTCACTATCAAATGAAACTGCTTCTCTTACTCTTCTGATTGAATCATTGGATGTTTTAATATTTTTTTACATATGAACTGTGTTGTTGCTGTAATTGTTTTTGCTTTCAGAGCTCTCAGAGGAAGCTAAAGCACACCTGCAGGAGTTTGAAGAGAAGGAGCGTCAGAGAAAGCAGGGCCGTTTTGGAGGACGAGGGAGAGGGGGGCAACGAGCAGATGGAGGGAGGGGAGGAATGGCAGGTAGAGGTGGGGTCAGGGGAAGAGGGGGACGAGGCGGAAGAGGCGACTTTCATCCGTTTGGAATGGGAATGGGAATGGGAATGGGAGATCGTGGGCGAGGGAGAATACATGACCAGAGGCCTCCACTGATGCAAATGAACTTCGGGATGCAGGTAAGAGTCTGTCGGGTGTCCTCCACTTGTTCATAAAAATCAAGCATATTTTTGTTACAGAGCCCAAAAGAATATAAATGAGTTTAAACAGTATCCCCTTTTGACATACAGATTTCTGAAAGTTTAACAAGCTCATTGGTCTTGTGACTTGATGGTATCTTTTGACATGAACTATTTTGCAGCATTTGATCACAGTGCACATTGTCTTTTCTCACCCTTGTGGAGGCAGTTTGCTTTACAAAAATGTCACTTATCACTGTTCTGTCTCTCCCTCTTATCCATGTTGATATATGGATTATGGAAAATAACTTGGCGTGAGTCCATTGAGAAAGCATTACAGCAAATTAAATTTGTACTTTGCTGAAGGATTTAGCTTCCTGCGCTTATTTTATTATTAAATATCTGTCGAGGGTGTAATCCCTTTGCGCTTGAGCTGTTCGTTCGTTCACGCTGCACCTTTTCCTTTTTTTAAGCTAATTTTCTTGATAAAGGAGGCAGGCCTTTTGAGGCTCTTGACATAACTTGTCATTTCTCAGCATTGATGTGTTATTTTACATTAGGCTTCAGACAGCAGCATATAGAGCACGGCAGTAATGATTTCATTGAGTTCCCCCTCCGCTTCTGTCTTCATATTGTCATGTGAATAGCAAGTTGTCTTTATTTGATAATAAGTTAAAAAATATAGAGTGCATGCCCGTGGCCTTTCTTAAAGAGCGTGTGGTATGTGTCTAAAAGGAAGGCAAGTCAATTCTCGAGCCTTTACATGAAATTTGATGATGTCCTTTAGCATAAATTATCGGTGTGATGGAGGGACAGTGTATTTTGTATTCCTCTTGGAAAATCTTTATTTCATTCAGATTCTGTTCTAGTCACATGGCTTTTATGATTGATTACTTGATTAACAGGTTGTCTTTAGACCGGAGGTCACAACAAAACAAGATAATTTTTTTATTTGGTGAAAGAATGGAAAGAATTTAAGGTATTGATTTCTGACCTGTGAAACCCTTATATATTCTCCTCTTTTATCCCTCAAAGCATCAGCTCAGAATGGCAGCTCAACTCCAGCATCATCACCATCATCACCATCATCAGTCTCGCTTGCCCAGCCCCAGAGGTGCTGGTGGTCCCGGCCTTTTCTCGGATCCGGGCACCCCAATTCCACAGCAACCACTGCCGCTGTTGATGCCACACCTCACCCAGCACTCCTCAGGACCTTCGAGAGCACAACACGACACGCACGGGCCACGCATGATGAGCTCGCCGCCACGACACACGCACCCCAGCCAGCAACATCAACAGCACCAACCCAAGAACATTCACATCAACCCCCACTTCAGAGGACCATCCTCCTCACCTGTGCAAGGTACAGCCTCAAAAAACAAGCGAACAGTTTTTAACATCATGTGACATCACGAAGTGCCTATTCTCTGTTCGTTTAGCTGTTGAACTTGGTGCTTACTAGCAACATTTTTGCTCTGGTCCTGTTTTTTTTCATTGGTATGGCCTTCACTCTGTCGGCAGCACATGAGCGCTAAAGCGGCTTTCATAAATGCACACATCTCTGTAGGTGAAACGATTCACAGCAAAATGACTTCCTTTGACTGCCAGTTTATCTCATTAGGTGGGCTAGTCTGCTCAAGAGAGAGGTGCACAGTTTAATCAGCAGAACAGCCCTCTCTCTGTGACCAGCTGTGACAAACTATTATTTAGACACGTGGCAAGAAGAGACTCTCATTTTGCATCCCGATTTCTGTCTGCCTAACTCACCCTTTTTCTATTTCCATTTAATTTCAGTTCCCTCAATGCCTCCCGTGCAGAACCAGCCAAGGCCTAACATCGCTCCACAGAGACTCCCGGTAAGTAACCTCACGTTTCTTTAAGTTCCAATTGAGTCATTTCGCTGTGCATAAAACTACAGTGCTTCACAGTCGAGACATCATGGTTTGTCCCGAGTTTAGTGTAATCAATTTGACTGGCTCGCACCCACCAAAAGCGGCATTTGTCTTGCTGTGTGGAAAGTGTGTCTCGAGAAACGTCCTCGTATGTGGGGAGAACTTGGCGATTGAAATTGAAATGGAGACCGTGAAAACACTGAACCGATATAAAAGCCCTTCGCTGCCTGGAAAAGAGGAGTGCTTGTGAGGATGTAGAGGAAACATCAGGCTGCTGCCAGTTCTGTGGCTAAAGTGATTACTTCTGAGGAGGACACAATCTCGACTGTGTTTTTGTCGCCAACACTGATATGATACTTATGTGTTTTTTCTTACTTTTTGCTGGCAAGGGGGCTGCATAGTAATTTCAAACTGGCAAGTGGGTAGTTTCAAGAAATTGTATGCTTAAAATTGATCAAAAATTAGTTTTAACCAAATTTTAACCAGTTATTGTGCAGGTAATTTTATGTCATATTAAGTTTATAACTGTTATGTCATCCACTACTGGCCTTAATCTTGCTGAATAGGAAAGAATTTCCACACACATTCATGACACATTTCCAGCTGTCTGTCTTCCATAGCCAGTCTGGTACAGACAGGACACCATTTAAAATGCCAATGGCTTTTTGCAGAGAGCAGCGTCCAATAGCCCTCTGGGAACTTGATTATCATACATTAGCATATGATCACATCTCATCTTACAATAGGCTGATCCACAATTCATCTATGAATATTTACTACTGCAGTTTTAGGTAAATGTATATGTAATGTTGTTGTTTTGTTTTGGCAATAACAAATGATTTGTTTATCAGGAGAATTTTGCTTCTAGATATTGGAGTTATAGAAGTCTAACAATACACTTTGCTCACAATTCACAACATTCAACTTGTTACAGAACATTCAAGGTTCACTTGAAACTTCTGCATGTAAATTAATAAAAATGTAACACAGAGTTAAAGTTCCTGTGTGTAGATTCTAGTGGCATCTAGTGGTGAGGTTGTGAATTGCAACAATGGCTCACTCCGCTCACTCCTCTCTTTCAAAGAGTGTGATACAGGTCACATGTTGCCAGCTCAGCAATAGGAATAAACAGACATATGTTTTGAGTCGTGATATATTGCACCACGATATATCCCTAGAGAGTTGTGCTGCTTTGCATGTATTAACTTCAATTTGAAGCGTTGGTGGGATACTAGAGTCAACAGCAGACATGAAAAAGTCGGCAAGTGTATTTTAAGTCACATAAGGCTTGTGTTCAAAATGGCAGCTGTCTGTGGCATTTGTCTTTCCCTCTCCCTTTCTATCTTTCAGGCAGATCATAACTGGTTACATATTAAACAAATCCATGGGTATTTACGAAAGATTAGCCCCCTGAAAGGACATGCTCCTTTTATCAAACGAATGCAAACTTGCAAAGGTATTGTGAATGTACTTAAGCTCCCTTTGTGTTACAGGAGCTGACCTTTTGAATAGAGCAATGAAGTCTACAATAACAATGCGATTCTCTCTCGCTGCCTCCTGTCCGTTGCTTAGCTAAGCTGCTGATTGACTTTCTGTTAAGCAACTTGGCTGGCCTTGACGACACTCATTGGCTGTCTGAAGATCAGAGCTGAAAACGTGGATTAAAAGTTTGATTGCATCTTAAGTCATTTATAATGAGTAAAGAGGTGCTAAGCATCACAATTTGCTGAAGTGTGGCCTCTTTGCTCTTAAGAAATTAGCCTTCATTCAAAGTATATTTTTAAAAAGGAGGATTGGTAGTCAGCTGCAGGATTAGTTAGGATCGCTATCTATCCTTTCTTCTGGAAAGGTAGAGAAGGGATTTTGAGTTTTATGAGCAGTGGGTTAGGTAAGCACTGAGAACGGATAAAGATTGAAATTCAAGGGTGTATGCAAATTCTTTCCTTTCTGGCTAAAAGATTTCTCAATGGTATTAGCTGATGTTTATGATCTTAATATGAAGAGTTATGTTTTGAAATGAAGATAAGAAGCGTATTGCTCTTCTGGCTTAACTCGCGTGTCAACAATGATGATGTTCTGCCTTTGGCGAAGTCATTGTTTTCTGAAGACCTGCTGTGATTTTGTTTCATTTCTGTGCTCTGTTCTGCTTTAGGCTCCTGATTTTCCGCAGCATCTTCAAGGAAACTTTGGCCCACCTCGACCCCTGCCCCTCCAGGAGCCATGGAGAGGACCACCGCCACCTCAC
The DNA here is from genome assembly GCA_026939265.1 of Oreonectes daqikongensis. Taxonomy (NCBI): domain Eukaryota; kingdom Metazoa; phylum Chordata; class Actinopteri; order Cypriniformes; family Nemacheilidae; genus Oreonectes; species Oreonectes daqikongensis. The sequence continues at coordinate 1,827,045 of JAOTQM010000343.1, read as the reverse complement.
CAGGATCGAGAGCACTTTTTCGCTAGTGGTAATGTCAGCTTATTTAGAATCCCAGTTTTGCCATAGTCAGTTATTGGTTTAAAAATACCTGCCTACACTGAATGCCTGGTTTGACTTTGTGGAAGTCTGTTCGACCTTCAGTCTTCTTAACAGTTGTTTGTAGTAACAAAAGTTGAAAGATCTGTTGATCTCTCTACTCTTTGTAAGTTTGCCTAGCAACTGCATGCTGCAACATCAGCAATGCTCTCAGAAGTGATACTGTGCGTTTCTAGCTTCTACTTCACATCATCACTTTTCCTCCTCCTGTTCTCTTCTAGAACCACGCTTTCCAGGCCAGCACATGTTTGACCAGCCAGGCCCTGTCCCCCTCATGAATACCGGTATTCTTCCATTGCCGGGGCAAGGCCCTCCGCCTTTCCCTCCACAAGGGGGGCTTGGGGGTCCGGGTTTTGGTCCTCTAGGTGTTGGGCAGAGCCAAGGTCCTCAGGGAGGCGGTCTTTTCCAGAGAGATCCCCCTCGGCCTGGTCTGGCACCACCCCCTGGTCCCCGTGGCTTTGTGGGTCACAGACAGTCCTTCTCTCCCCAGCAGCCAGGACCCCCTTTTAGCCCCCAGCACATGCCATTTGGTATGCAGGTACGCCAAAGAGTAAGTTGGTTTGCCCAATATCCCTGCATGGCCTTGCAGCTGTGATTGACACTGCATGCTGATTTGCAGCAGAATAGTAGCGCAAAATATTTTTTACTAATGTGTTGCTTTGAATGTTATTTGTAATGTACACATTGTCTTCATTTTTACTATGGTGTAAAATTGTGGTCTTTCAGTGTTATAGAGTGTTTTAGCTCTTTTTGAAACCTGTTATTGTAAGACATACTTTACATTTATATTCATGCATTTGTCTTACACTTATCCAAAGTCGCTTACAGTGCATTCAACACCATTTTTTGTGTGTGTCACCCTTTTGTATGTCAGTGTATGTGAACCCTGGAAATCAAACCCATAACCTTTGCACTGCTAGCTTTCCTGTAGCTCAGTGGTTAGAGCATGGCACCAGCAACGGCAAGGTCATGGGTTCGATTCCAGGGATTGCACATACTTTGAAACAAATGTATAGTATGCAATGTAAGGAGCTTAAATGCTTATACATTTATGCATTTTACATGTACATTTTATGTCAAATGTAAATGTAACACAATGCTCTACCACAAGTTGAGCTACAGGAACACTATATAATATAAAGTGTAAAATCTATACATGTGTGTCAGGCATAAATGCTAGTTTGCAATAATGTTATACGATGCTGATGAATGAGAACCTTTCATTTCTTCAGTCCAAAAACAGGCAAGACTGCCCTCTTGTGTTAGTAGTGTTTGTAAGTTATTTGAGGTCACTGGGTTAGTTGTTAGTTGTTTTTTATACCATTCCTATTGGTACATTTTGTATTGTTATCAAACATCACTATTTTCTTAGCTTGGTGTTAGGTATGAAGATCACAAAAAAATTTGTAATGTAACAAATTACAAAACAATTTGTTGACCCATTTCTGTGCTAGTTGTACATATAAGCAGAACAAATTTCCAGGGTAGTCCCAATATTCTATTACATCTTCCCCTTTTTCTTGCATGTGTACTTAATTTCAGCATTATTTTCTGCAATATAGTTGTTATCATATCTGTATTTAAAGGATACTTTTGATTTTATATGATTTACAGGGTCTGTTGCAGCAGCCTCTGCACAATGATTCTCCACTATCTCATCAGCCCTTGCACCAGCAACGCAGACAGGACTTTCTCCCACAGGGACTGCCTCACCCTCAGCCTCTGCCCCAACAGCACCACCATCACCATTCACGGGACCAACATCCCATTGTACCTCTCTCCCAGCCCCATTACCGCCAACCTGACAGACAGCCAAACCATAGACTGATACAGCCCCGCCAGCAGGGAAACCAGCAACGAAACAACCATCCTAGACCTAGAGCGGTGAGTCTTTAGACATGCATATCAAGAAATTTTGCCATCGAGGTACTTTAGGCTGCTTGGTGGTCAGTTTATATTTTAATGGAGGTATATTTCTGTGTTCATGTTTTTGATGTTCAGCTTGCATTGAACCCTAAATGGTAGTGGACATGGATTAAGATGCTTTGGGTCACACTTATTTGGTTGAAATTTTGTGTTTTTGAAAGACAGCAGTCAGTCTTGCAATACTTGTATAAATGGTAATCCTGATCTTTTCTTTTTCCCCAGACATCATCTATACCCCTGCAGCAGATCCCTCAGCGCAACAGCAACCTTCGTGAGCTGCCCATCGCCACTGGTAACAATAATACAAACCCGTCAGCACCTAGTGGCCAAGCAAAGCCAGTTGCCAGGGCAACACCGAGTGTTAGACCGGGGCAGGCTCGTGCTGGATTTGCAGGAAGGGGAAGACCTGTGGGGCAGGGACAAGGTGCTATCAAAGTACTGCAGCCACAGCAGCCCAGTGCACCTGAGATAAAGAAAGAGCATCCAGCCGCACACTCAAGCACCACTCCAGAGGTAATACTGCACAGCATGATTGTTCACACACCCCGTACATTTAGTGCAGTTTTTTGTCCATGTCCAATCCTGTTTTTGCATTTACAACTGTGACTTATGAGACAAACATTTATCCCCATAAGGCATACAGTTGACAAAGTAAGACTTCATCTTTTGGGCATCCAAATGTAGTATAGTAGGTTTCAAAACAAAAACATAAACAAATGTTACTGTGCATGCAACAAAATATTAAATAATATATTAATATATTATTAACCACTAGCCAGACCAACAAACACAGACCAGGCACGTGTCCAATTAAACTGTCTATATATTTTCTTGTTATTGATTTAAGAATGATAAACAATATCCAGATAAACAATATTTTCCATATCCTGACTGTTAGGAAATAATAGCAGTAAATATTAAATGTTGTTATAAAAGCTTCTGAAAAGGAACTATGCTTTTGTATAGCGATTTTATTAAATACTTTTTTCCTCATCTTGAAAATGATTTGCTTGTCTGATTAGGATCCAAATGAAGATGAGGAGACCCGTCAATACCGACTGAAGATTGAAGAACAGAAGCGTCTGCGAGAAGAGATCCTCAAGCGCAAAGAGCAGCGCAGGCAGATGCAGGCCGGTAAGCGCAAAAAAGAACTGATGGAAAGAATCAGCGGCCAGAACCCAAACCCCGCCCCGCAAACACAAAATCCCACCCAGACCTCTGCACCCCAACCCTCCCAAGTCCAACCGGTCCCCTCACTGATCTCTAACGGCACAACTCAGAACCCTTCCTCAGCTCCCGGTGCCCCACGTCTGAATGTGAAGGCCCGTCTGCAGAATGCTAAACCGCAGGTGCAGGCTGGGCCACAGAAGCAACAGAACGCTGGTCCTGATTCCAACCAGCAAGCTCAATGGCAGGCACAGCAGAAAAGGCCCATGAATCCACAGACTGTTCCAAGACAGAATGCTGTTCCAAGTAGCCCTGTAGAGGGGCACGGCCTGGCTCAACCTCAACCCGGAGGAAAGAGGACAGTGATGCAGCGAGCAAACAGCGCAGAATCGCCTCAGGTTCCACAGAAGGTGCGAGTGGTTAAGCTACTGGGAGAGGTGAGTAAACACGTTACCTGCTGTGGATATATTCTAAGTTCAAATGTCACTGATTCTTTGATTTCTCTCTCGCTTTTGTCCTTTGGTAGTTGAAGTAGTTGTCACCGGAAATTTTAAGAGAATAAATCAAAGAACTTGCCACAAAGACAGCAACCCTTTCCAATTATTATAAAAGTCAAAACTGAAGTTTTCAAAATGTTCAAAGTGCAAAGCAAATTTCTCTTTTTGAAAGAATCAATACCTATAGTGGTCCCATTGTGATTTGTGACACCACACTTAATTGACAGAGCACTTTTACCTTTGAAGATAATAAATGGCACCATCCTGTCGTCATTAAAGTGAGTCGCTTGGCATTTGTGTCTTTTACAATGAGTGACAACAGATCCAGGCTTTCTAAAGGTTTGGGTCTTTAAAGGGATAGTTCACCCAAAAATGAAAATTCTGTCTTTATTTATATGCCTTCTTGGCATTTTAAACCTATATGACTTTTTCCTCTGCAGAACACACAAGATTGGTCCACTCCACATCGACTTGCATTGGTTTTGTGTTTATACAATAGGTCAATGGGGACCATTTTTTAGTTACCAACATTCTTTAAAATATCATTTTTTGTATTCTGCAGAAGTAAGAAAGTTACACATTTAAAATGACAAGAGGGTGAGTAAATGATGACAGAATTAAAATTTTTAGTTGAACCGTTCCTTTAACTCAAGGTGCTTTTTTGTGTGCTAAGTCAAGCTAGACCTTACACAAGATATGTAGAGATTGGCAGTAAGGGTCTCAGCAATCATTTAGCGTTAACAAAGACTTGAATTTGAGGTGATTATTAACAAATCTGACAGGAAATTTTGTGCATGTCGACCAAGAAAAGGAGGGCCCAGGGATGATTTATGGGGTTTAAGAGATGATTTGCTATGTCGAATGAAGAGAAAACATCCTTTTCCCCTCTGCTGCCCGAAGCGAAGCTAAATATCTCCTTTGAGTGCAGGATCTCTGTGGATGAAGATAACTGTGTGTCAACTTAGTTAATAGAAAGCTACACACAGCTATCTGAAGTGCCACGGCTCTAACTGACAAAGAGGAAGAAGGGGGAGGGTGTGCAAGAGCGAGAAAAGCCGATCCTCTAGGTGCTTCTCTTCTCTTGCTGTCAACCTCAGCTGCCTGACAATGTTATCTCTCTTTCTTGTTCTCATTTCTAACTTGTGCTCGCTCTCTGTTTTGCTCATTCTCTCTTCATCCATCTCCTTTCGCCTCGCCTCCCGCTTTATCCATCCATCAGCTCATCGTTGAAGTGTGTTAGAATAGGTGTCAGTCTGGGGATGTCTGCAATTAATCTTCTTCGTCTACGGTGATATCAGTGTAATAATACCTGCGAGAGTCCGGAAGAAAGAGAGATGGCAGTTGGGGCGGATTTGTGTTTTTCACGAGCTTAGCAGCACAGATAAGAGCAAATTAAATTTTCATCTGGAAGAATACAAAGCCTGCGCCTTACAAAAGCAGCATGGGGGATGGAGGTGACGGGGTGGGTAGGGGGAGAGGTCCTTGTCAAGTGTCATCACCCCGCCCCGGTGTATTGCAGCAGAGCATCTGATAGGTGTAATCTTTATATTGAGTCCCATTAATCAATTAACCCTTCAGATTGAGACAGACTGTGGAGAGATGCTGCACATGCTTTAGAAAAACAGAAATCGAGGTTTTGAAGTGTGAGGTTGGCAATTATGTCTTTGTCATAGGTTGAAGGAATGTTTTGAAACGTAATTGTTGTTGTAGGAGCCTGAACATGTATTGAAATACATTGAGAAAATTGTTTCTTTATTGTAGGGGCCAGTATTAAAGGAATAGTTCAATAATTTGTTTTGAAGGGATGTTGCATTATACTATACATTAGTTTCTAAGTATGTGCAATTCCTGAGATCGAACCCATGACCTTGGCGTTGTTAGTGTCATGCTCTAACCACTGAGCCACAGGAAAGCAATTAATTTCATTATTTCAATATTGCAATATTTCACTTGCAATTAACACAGATAAAAAATCTTTATATATATATATATATATATATATATGTATATATATATGTGTGTGTGTGTGTGTGTGTGTGTGTGTGTGTGTATTAGGGCTGTCAAACGATTAATCGCGATTAATTGCATCCAGAATAAAAGTTTGTACTGTGCATATCAATTTTGTATTCATAAAAACAAACCCATACATTAAGAAAAATATAAAAATGTATAAACATTTAAATATAATTTTAATTATTGGTAAATATAAATAAATACATTTAAATATTTCCTAAATATATATATATATATATAGGCCTACATGTATGTGTTTGTGTTTATAAATACAAAATGAATATGCACAGTAAACAGACATCTATTATGTAAACACAAAGTTTTTTTTTGAATGCGATTAATTGCTTTATGGACTTTTCTTTTTTAATGGCAGTGAAAGCTTGTGGATTTGTTTCTTTGTTTCTGTTTACACATTCATTTATTCTGTGCCAGTTTTAACAAATCATTCATTTGGATAAATTAGGTAAATTCTAAAGCTGGATACAAATAATTAGTTTTGATATAAGCAGTTGAACAGTTAAGGTTGGATTTGATGGTAACCACCAAGCATCACTTTTTTTTAGGTGTGTCCAGTGTTTTTTTGTGTTGGTCATGTGTCTATTCTGTATTCAGCAGGCAGCTGCTGGTCCCAACACCAGTCCCCCACCTCAGCAGCAGCAGCCAATCGGACGGCTTGCCCCCCAACAGAGACTGGGTCCCATCAGGAAAATTACCATGGCAACTGGCGGTGTACAAAATCAACAACAGTCCGGTCGTGGCGTGGCAAACCAAACAAACCGGGTATGACATTGAATCTGGATTACTCTTCTAAACCCCTCAATTGAACAGGTGCACAATGCCATTTTTCTGCAGTTGACACAGAGCACGGATATGAATGCGTGGCCATCAGTCTAGCTTTTGTATTTGTCCAAATGCTTAATTCGGCCTTGTGGCTGTAGCAAAATCAGTTGTAACTGGGTTAACGGTAGGTTTTTTTTGGGTGCTTTGATAAATTGAGCTATGATTCTATGTGATGTCATGTTTTTATTGGGTGATATTGAATCATATTTATATAACTGCTCCATACTTTCATGTCCATATTATTTTAGATTTATGTAGGACTGAACAATATGCAGTCCACATCTTCACTCTGTTAGGCATCTTGTTTCCCTCTTTTGCCCATCATAAAAAGCTGTTCTAAGCGCTTCTCTCCCTCACGCATCAGCACTAGTAAAGAAGACGGCAGATTTGGTTCCCCGCTACGGCTCAGCTGTGTCACTGCTTCTCCCAGGGGACCGGTAGCTGTTTTGGAAGAGAGCAGGAGCAGTAATGATATGGAACAGAGTGCCAGGTGCGATGATATTGACAGGCTGAAGCAGGAGAGATGAAGATCCCTTGGCCTTATCCACGCGCTGCCGTCTCTGTACAGTAGTCCGTTCTCACGGGACGAGCGCGGCGCTAACATGTGTCAGTCAGTCACAGCAGAATGCCTTCCTGCACAGCCGCTCACTGACTCCTTCCGTCAGTTTGTATTGCCGCTTCTGCCAGAGCTCTCATGTCGAGTCAGATATTCTAAACTCGCATACAAACACTTCATGCTGTTTACTGATACACCCATGCCCTTGTAAATCACTCGCTGACATTGCGCCTGGTGTCTTGCTGGGAGCAAAAGTGGATTGCGTAGAGAATGTCTAGCTCTGGGAATACGAAAGGGATTTTTACATAATTTGCCACTGTTTTCGGATGGCTCCAGAATCAATGCGGCCCTTTGTCTTTGTCTACTTTGTTATCAGTTACTTTAAAGGTGATTCTTTCTTACAATTTAAAATGTATCACAATAAAGATTGTTCACAGTATCTTTAAAACATTAGAAGTGTATTGTGAGTGTTGCTGTCTTTGGTTTTCACTTAGCATAGAGCTTTGCTTTCAAGGCTAAAAAGCTCAGGTTCGGTCTCAACAGACCCCCACAACAGTTTAATTCGCCGGGGTTTGTCACATGGCCTCTAGCAAACTCCAGGCGTGACTTAATGATGGCTTTTGACAGAAGTCTCTTCCCTCTGGCCACTTCACCGGTCTAATCAGGTGAAAGTGATGAGAGGATTGGAGGACAAGGTGCATCTCTATCAGTGTTATTGCTTGCCTGTTGCTCATAACTATGCATTTGATTGAACAAAAAATGCAAGGAATATACAAATGGTTTTAATAACCAAGGTCATCGGTTACAAAAATTCATTGGTCCCTCATTGATTGCTAAGGGTGAAATGGTTTCGGTAAAAATGAACTGTGTGGTTCCTCACCCGCGGTTCACCACCCACGATTTGATACATTTGAACCATGGTTTACGTAATGTCTAACCAAGCCTCTGAAAATATAAATATTAAACATTTGTGTTACTGTACAACATGCTGATTTCTGAACTGCTGCAGATGGACAATCTCAGTGTACCAAATGTACAGGAGGGCCAGACAGGCTGCGTGTGTGCTGATGAAACCGTTTGAGCTCATTTGGTGTCATAGTCTGGCATTACTGTGCTAATCGGATTAGCATCTGTGTCAGACGTGAGCTCACCACAGATTTGGGTTCATTCTGATCATTTAAATAACAGCCTTAATAGAACCGTGATGACATTTCACAAATTCTTAATTATTATTTTCGGTATACTTTAGTAAATAGTCATGTCAATTTTTACTATTACTATTTTACAATGCACTGAATTAATACTTAATTTAATTTATTGCAATTAATAATAGAATGAAATATGAAGTGTATAGTTTAATGTAAAAACAGTGCTGTAATTGAATGTATATAAGTCTCTTTATATCCCACCTGACTTATTTGAAATAGTTTATTCTGTGCTGTTTTAACTAGTAAATTTTAAAGATGTTTTAGTTATCAGTGTTCATCATTGTTTTTTTGCACCTTTGTTTTAATGTTGCCCTGTCTGATTGTCCACAGATGGTAGTCCGGGGTCGAGGGCGTGGTGGGGGGCGCGGGATGATGCAACAGGGCAACAGAGCTCAGAGTCATCAGTCCTGCAGTGTCTGTATTGAGGGTTTGTCCACCACTACAACCAGCAAACAGCTCATGAATCTGCTCAACTCCATCGGCCCTGTTGAGGTACAGTCATCTTAAACAGTAGAATTACACTAAATAAATGTTACTAACCTATTATAAATGCATTTTACAAATGTGGCAGAGACCTTGGCCTTGTTTGAGTGTCAACTTAAATATATATTAGAAATATGGTCCAACAGATCTACTTGTAAGACATTTTGCTGCTAAGATTTTTTTTTTTAACAAGGTTTGGTTTTGGCTTGTGTGAATTATACATTCTCATTTTGGCAGTTACTATGGCTCTACCTGGTTTGTTTTTTCAGTGGTGTGGTGGCTTAAAATATCACAATAGCGCCATCTAGCTGTGTGCTGTTCTAACATTACTGATTTTTTCCCCTATAGATTAAATCATGGCCCATTCTGTTTTACAGAGATATAAAAGTAATTCTGTAAAATTAAGATAATTTTAGCTAATTTGCAGCTAATAAATAATCTGTGCTTCATTTATAGGTGTTTACAATGTTGCCTGAGCAGCGGAAAGCCATCGCCAAGTTTAAGATCCCACAGCATGCAGCAAGTTTCCAGCACAGCTTTCACAGGTATTTTACATCCATGTATGCCCCAGTGTGGGAAAATAAAGAAACTTCAGTAGGTTTTATGAAATATAATTTGGGCCCTATTTTGTCTGTTGCTGTCATTGAGTGAGGCATGTCAGAGCAATTGTGCCTAATGGGTTGAGGATCCGAATGGCAAATGCAGTATACCAATGTGCTGCATCAAGTTGATTCATGTTTTGATGGAGATGCTTAAGGCATCTTCCACTAACAGGATACAAATAGGTTTGCCAATACCTTTTTAAAGCATAAATGCACACATCCCATTGATTTTTGTTTTGAGAACAGTTAAATGTTACACACCATTAAAACTTACATAAAACAACAGCATACGTTGCTGGTTTTAAACCCATCATGTCTTAATAGTGACATTGTTTTGTCCCACCTCCGGTGTCTTGACCTTATTGACTATATTCAGCAGTTTTTACTCATATTAATGTTGATTGCATTGTCAAGCCATGTAAGTAATAATTATCAAACATATTTTTCTTAAATGAAAAAACAAGCATTTTGTCAAAATATCCCTTTTTAGTCCTATAAAAACAACTCCTACAATATTTATCTCTCAAGATTTACAATCAGACCGTTTTGTACCCTTTTCATGGAAAAGTTCTCATTTCCCACTTTTGATTACACGGCCAAATGTCTCATTTCGATCACATGTTCCTTTGGTTACGTAGGCACATGATAGATTTGTCTCACATCGATGTTTCCATTATTGATGGCTGAGGAACAAGTCAGTTCAACAGAAGAACAGAAAAGAGAAGCGAGCAAGAAACGTTTGTGAAAGCTGAATGCTCAATCAGAAGTCTAAAGCATTGGAAGCTGTGTGGAAGTACTGTCAACAACTGAACAACTACAGCCACATGCATGAAAGAATCAAAAACAAAGAGCCAGAACACTAGATTGGGTCTGCTGGACACTGCAGCAGATGAGCTGATGTTGAGAATGACTTTGGCTTGAGGTTTTTGCTCATTATTTGTATTTGGAAGTCAGCAAATAGAGGAAAAAACTCTTGGTCGTCTGAACCAGCAGGTGAAAAGAGATGACACAAAGACAGTATGTTGTGACCGATGATAATAGTTGCTCCCATCCTGTAGCTTTCAAGACAAATAAGAAAAAATGCTTTTGAAACATAGGAATGTAGGAATTCTTGCTTTTTTGGAATCGCTCCTAGTTGAAAGTATTAAGTGGGTGGTTGTTCTGATCTGCAGTTTTTGTGCAACCTGTAGAGGGCAGCAGTGGAATGCAAATCTGCTGTCGTGGCATTCCTTGGTTTGGAGAGCTTGTGGATGTGAAGGTGAACTGCGCTGCTTTGTAGAGGTATTGAGATGCAGTGGTAAGGGGCATTTTTGTTAAGGTTGAGAATTACTCTAAGATTTCAAAATTGTAAGATTTAAGTGTTCGTCTATGACTGTGATCTTAAGTTTGTTCATTGTCCATTTCACCTTTATAATAATATTCCAGTTTGATTCTGTTGCAAAGGTGTGTTTTTGCAGAGCTGGAGTGGTGATGCATGGCTCATCTGTGGCTTTAAGACATGGTGTTTGCAATGTTTAGTAGATGGCTTTTATGCTTTGATTTTAGGTTTAGATGCTAGCATGTAGCATATTTTGATTATTTTAATTGTTGCTAAAAGGGTATTAAGGTCAGTTGTCAAAGAAACCCACTCCCTTTTTTGGTAGTACACCCTTTTAAAGTTTCTTTTCTAAAAATTTGGAACGTATAGTGTGTGAAAGTGGATGATTTCCATAGGATTTTATTGCATTGTATTGTTTTGTCAGGGCTTGGTTTGCTTACCTGATATGGATTGTATAGAGCACTACATGCTTTTGTCAGTTGTTTATGGATATTTGGACTGTTACCAGTGTACGGTTAAACATTTGCATCTGATCCGGTGTTTAGTTTGTTGTTTTGAAGTTTGAAGTCAACTCACTAGCTGGTTTGTGAGTCGCTAAAGCGATGCCCATTAGCAGCTGTCAGGTTACCTTTAAAAAGACTTCGTGTTTTTTTGTAGTATTTTGTTAGGCTTAGACACTAACATACACATCTCATGCAAAAAATGTTATTCTTCAGTAGACAGATTTCCAATCATGCGTGTTTCAAATTATTATTAATAGTCCATCAGTACTGTGTATGTGTAATGCTTGGTCTAGTCTACATGTACAGTTTAGCCTAAACTGACATTACGGCTCCACATTTATTTTTTTCTAGTACATTGTGGTTTTCATACTTGTGAGCATTAATTCAACCCAGCCATTTATATTAAAAGCTACCTATGAACATTATGTTTTCATGAATCTCAGTTAAGTCTGTTTAAGCTGCTTCAACAAGTAAAAGAAAAATATGCATTTGTAACTGGTAGCACATCCAGGTGTATAATTTCACAGGATTTTGGAGCAACTATTATCGGTCGTCACTTTCTTGTATATAATGAAAAAATATGTATGGAGCTGTCAAGTCTATGTTTTCTCATTTTGAAAATGGTTTGACAATACCTACTGGTATACGTGGCAGGTGAATTTCTTTTCTCCGTTTGTTTTTATATAACTATAATTATAAGTATTTCATTGGTCATTTTACAACAGTTTTGTTATTGGAGAAGTTAGAGCTTATTATTTGAACATATTTTAAAAGTGAAAAATAAAAGATGGTCATGTATATACCATTGTAAATATGAGTATGTGAAGCCGACTAACTTTATTACCATTACCTGTCTGATGTTGTTTTTGTGTTCAAGATTCCCTCCTGAAATCTATAAGGTGCTTTTATTATTCTGAACATCGAAGTGAATGAATGTTTTCCCCATTAACCAGCTTTAGACGTCTTTCGGGGGTAATACTTTTGTTTTTAATAACAAGTGACCAAAGGCCATTTGGAATCTTAAGGTGTTTTATGTTCTGGTGCTGATGCTCAGACACTGAATGTGTCCCGTAGCCAGACACAATAACTTTAAGAGGAACTTTAGATTTGTTAACAAGCCCTTTTGTATTACAGTATTGTAGTTGACAAGGTTCATCTTGGTTTCTCTCTTGTTTGTTTTCATACTTTTTATCTTACATTTTCAAGAATAACAAACATACATAATATGGGTAAGATTCATTTGATTATTTTGAAGACGCAAAATGTGCAGATCCACAAAATCTTTTAAAGATCTTTTATTTTTCCTTTGTTTTTGTTTACTTGAGTTTTAGTAATGCTGCAGTTTTAAAGGAGTTTTAGACATACAGTTATTTTGATTTGCAGTTGCACAAGATTATTTTAAATCAGAGTATTTTTATATGTATAATGTAAGTGAATCCTATGGATTGAAAGTGTTTCAGCTAGGCTGATTAATGTTTTTCTAACTTTTGTTTAAGTCTTATAGGACATAACATTTACAGACTGTTGTCTTATAAGAGAGAAAATTCATATTGAACCTTTTGGTAACTTCTTTGTAAGTATAACTTAGCAAAACAGTTGAGAACTTGAGGAATCTGTTCCTTTGCAAACTGTAATCACACATGTGATGTTTATAGCTTTCAAATATCTTAAAATGAGGTATTGCTTAGAGGTTTTGCACAATGTGTAATGATGGAAAATGATGGTCTGTTACAGTTAAACGTAGGCTTAAGGTTTACATTTTTGTTGCAATGTTTTTTTCTGTTATATTTTTTATTTTACTTAATTTAAGTTTTAATTCACAAGTGACTGGCTCATTCCAGATTATTCATACGTGGATACTGCTGCAGTTGTTGAGCCTTTGACTAAAATTTCAATATGATTTTATATGATAGATGGCTGCATGACCAGAATGTGATGTTTAAAATTATGTTTTTCAAGGGGTTTTACTAGACTGACTATTTAAAGTATGTAAATTGCAACACATTGGCAGCAGTGGGATCATTTGTAATTAAACCATTCTTTCTCTTTCAGGACAGCTTCAGAGGCACAGAAAAAGAGGGTTTTTCATAAAACATTTTCTTTAGCACTTTTGTCTTCTAAGATGTTTTCTGCATTGGTTTTCAGAAAGAGTTTATCTGAACATAGTGAAACATAATTGTTGTTTGCTTTGCTCTTTACTTGATACAGCTGCAGAAATAATTAAGAGACCGTTTCAAAGCATCCTTTCAGTTTTTATGAATTTGCTATTTATAGGTAGGTGTTTAGGTCAAATGATCATTCAGTTTCATTCTGTGAACTACTACTAATATTTTTACTTTGTTTACTGTATACATTTATGTGCAGAAAGTAAGACCTGGAGAAATGGGTCAAAATAACAGAAAAGACGCTCTGTATTTCTTCAGACCTCAAATACTGCAAATTAAACAAGTTCATATTGACTTTTAAGCAACACAACAGTAATATTTGAACATGTATTTAGGGCATATTTGTACATATTATTTTTTATGTGATAACTTTGTCACTATTGAGGTTTGATTTTGTTGAAATTTGTTGAAACAGACACTGGACTGGAATGACCACAATACATCTAGAAAAGTTAGAGTGGTCTCTTAATTCTTTCTGTGGCTGTATGGTTGAAAGATTAAAGTCCCTGTATTCTATTCATAGAACAATAAGTATGACAGAATAGTTAAATTCTCAACTGTGATGATGTTGGGTAGCTGTTGAGACGTACACATTAGTGTTTGAATTATCTTGTGGTGAGGTAGAAAAATATGCAATTCAAAATAAAACTAGCATATGTACATGCAAACAAATAGATTTGACTTGATTTTTTCTGATAGTGATAGTAATATACTGATCAGACTAGCAAACAGCTTCCCAGGTTGACAGACAGACAGATTCGTTTTGAGTGGTGTAAATTTAATATTGGTGGCTTGCTTGTGTTAATGACAACTGCTTTGTTTTGCACCTTTTATGTCAGATTTGTGCTTTGTTTATTAGTTTATTTAATGATTTCTGTAGCGAGAGTTCACCCAAAAATAAAAACGTTCACCATTTACTTCATTTTTTCTTTTATTCTGCATAACACAAAAGAAAGTTTGAAAAACTTTAACTACATTGGCTCATTAGACTTATAATATATTTTGTGTTCCACAGAATAAAGAGTCATATACAGGGTTTTTATGACCTTTTTAAATAATTACCTTTTATGTTTGGGAGAACTATCCCTTTAAATAAGGAATAAATCATTTGTCCATCTTTTCTTCATAAATGTAACATTGTTCTAAACGGTCATTTCTGAAAACCATTGCATATCATCTTTCTAGACTGAAATCATGTTTTTGTCCTGTCAAAAGATATAATAATACATTAATGCAGTGGTGTTATGAAAAACCCTCCTTGTCATTTAAATCCTAAATAATATTGCCTCTGTCTACAGTAAGCCTGACTCCAGATGATGCTAACTTAATTTGTCTTAATTTTTCAACAGGTGCTCTCGGTTTAAGTGGGAATACTAGATGTGTATTTCTTTCTTTCTCCCTCTTCTTTCCCCTTGTGATCCTCTTTTTCTGTCCTCTGTTCTTTCATTTCAGTTTTTTCCCTTCCTTCTCTTTCTTCCTTCTCATCATTTCTTTCTTGATGTATCTTTTACTTGTTCTTTCATTGCTCTATTTATCTGGGAGTGAAATTCGTTGGGATGGCTGTTGTTGCTCTCAATGTGGTGTTGTATGCACATAATCCTTCTGTATCAAAGCAGGGGGACCTTGCCTCTGGATTTCCTTTCTGTATTAGCCTACGTCCATGGAAGTTTTGCGTCTCTTGGACCACACCCTACTGAGTTCCAAAGTTCAAAAACTTGCACAAAGCCCGAGAGTGATCTGTACACTCTTTCACAGCTGTACACACGTGTTACAATGAAAAGTGTTGTTGAATGAAAAGGAAACATTACTTTGGAAATCATTATTGTATGAGGGGAAGTGATTTATGCTTGGCTGTTATCACCACTGTTTTGTTGTCCTTCAGTCATGTATTAATGAAACTGTTTTGATGTGTCTGGAAGTTTTACACAACCTGTTCTACATGTTGAATTATGAAAAATATAAATCGTGTTTGTTCAGTGACCTTGTATTTACTTGTCAAATGAAAACCATTAATATGCTGTAATTGTACTTGTTATGAATGATAATAAATCGCTCTTCCTGGATTTTGTTTTCTAGACAACTTTTTTTGTTTGTGTGAGTGATATGTTTGACATTAAATATCTTGGTCTATACCATTTGTGCACATCATACAGATTTTGAGAAAGATCAATAGACTATGTGCATAGAAACATGTAAATATTTTGCACATCCTCATTGTACCTTGAAATTGTAGTGGTTGGCACTTGGTGTAAATAATAATGTGATCAATATAAAAGATAGAAATTCAACATTCCAACCTTTATTTTGTTCATGCTTAACAATAGTTGCCAAACCATTTGTGTTCCCTACTGGCAGCAAGTGTTTGTTGAAACAGTTGCTCTCTCTGCAGACATGAGGCCCCTCTGAAGGATTAGTTGGTTTTATTTACCTGCTCCGAGGAATGCTTTTGCCTGGACGCTTTTGTGTCTGTGTAAATGCTCAAGGTCAGGGCTGAGTGTGAGCCTCACCAACAGTCCTACAAAGCTGCAAAACCTGCAGCACAATGAAGGCTTCTCAAGAAATGGTGGTGGAATTTCTATTCATGTTGCAACAGAGTTCAAAAGCTCAAACTTCCATTTACTCACTAGTTAACACCCTACATGCACAGATTTATCATAAAAGACAACAGAAATCTGTGGAGGTTTACACAGTGCACAGAGACAGACTAAAGACTAACCTAGTAGCCCATTTTTTACATTTAGTCATCCTTCGTGCTGACCATAGTGCATGGGGCAATTGAGAGCAGTAAAAACGGATGTATTTGTCTCGTTTTATCAGCTGAGCTCAGATTAATTCTTGGTGTCTGTTCCTCGCTGATAATATTATGAATGGTGATATCCTGAAGCAGTGACAGTTTTACTGTTATTCAATCGGAAACGATTGCGTCTGCTTTTTTAGCATTACAGAACTGCAACTTTTACCAGTGTAGTTAAAACGGTGACATTTAAAATGAGAGTTTATTCATACCCACACATCTTCACCTGTGCATATTAACTCGTGAGTTTAAATGAACGCATGAGGTTGGTCTGCATTGTTTTCATGCGAAATCCACATATTGCATCTCAGACTTATTTTAAGCATGAAGTATCTCAAACTAAACTTAAGCACGCGGTATTAAATAGACGCTGTAAATACCGAGTCATGTTTCATATGTCGTGTATTAGAATTTAGTCCATAAAGGGCAGTTCATCACCTGTAGGCTACCACCTGTTTCAGCCTTACAGTTTATAAGATGGCAAAAATGTTAAGACGTTACATATGGTAACTATGACATGTTTGAATGAACTTTTCTTTTACGCCATACATCCGGATTTCACTGAAAACATTTTATGCCGTTTTTCGAATAAATCAATAACCACCCGATTGATACGCATAGGCCTAGTTTTTTTCCTCGACAATGAACAAAATCAGACACACTGAACATCTCTGCTTTCGAATGTGAATATAAAAATTTAATTCTTGCGAACTGTGCGTGGAAAAAATCTGTTATTTGCGAAAGGCTATCCTCTTCATATTTAACATCAAACCACAACTTCTCGCAAGTATACACAACCCAGATCAAAGACTTTTTCGCGTACTACTGATAGCGGTTTTCAGCAGCAAGATTTAATATCGTTGCGCATTTCCACATGCTTGTTACAATGGACTAGTTGTTTCTCCCCCCAAAAATGTTTAAAGTTACTGAGGACAATTAAATATAGAATTTAGTCCAAAATAAGCTACTGCATCTGTGGTAGACTATCAATAAGGTTTTTATTTTAATAGTAAACTTTTTATTTATTTACTGCAAGCCAAGCAATAAGCTTATCATTTTTGTTTTGTTGCTTCGTTAGTCTTAAACATGTCATAAGAATTATTCCAAATAATATTAACTGAAAGCTAATTAAATAGCAGCAATAATAACATTAGCTTATATATATAAAACAGTAAGCCTTGTTCAAATATAAACATATAAAATATAGGCTAGCCTAATACCCCTTTTTCTGATAGTTGAAATTACCAAGATTTTAATCAAATGATATTCTGAAAAGAAAAAAACAACAGCGAGCATTTGAAATATTTTCTTTATATCATTTTATAATAAACATATAAATAATAAATTCTATACATTTCCTGACACCTTGCCTTAACGAAAGGTAGGCTAACGGTTATGGCCACTCAATCATATGCTATCCAAACTGTGCATCAGCTGCATTTTATTTCTATAAAACTATTTACCTATTACAAAATATGAAAAGGAAAAATACATTTTAGTAAATGTACAGTAGTTACTTATTAATTTATTTAACGAAACCCTTTGCTCTGCACTATGGGACTATTGTCGTTACTCAATTGTCAGAATGTGCATTTCGTATTTTCTTAAAGAAACACATGAAACCAGAAATAAGAAACGAATGACTTGTATGAATATGTCTGTCCCATTCTGACAACTAAACCAATGACAAAATAATAAAGAAATCTAAAACAGAAAACAGCACAAGACTCTGTAACTATTTAAATTAAAATATATTCTCGTCTCTTACACTATTTCAAATAACGAAAAGTGATTAGGTAACGATCGGTCAAAATCTAATGTACAATTCTGTGTATAAAAATATAATTTCTGGAGCCCCACGGCGTTTGCTTACCCCTAAAATATAACAGTCATTTGCACATATGCACAGAGTGTTACAACCTGTCATGAAAGTTTCTTTTTTCATTCATTTTTTTCTTACATGATCGCTTTTTTCCACTTTCCAGTTTACATGAGATATACAAAAATAGATTCTGCACCACTGGCTGATCACACTGCATTAGAATCCGTTTGTGTGCCACCAGCCTGAGTTCACGCGAGAATAAATTATGCAAAGAAAACTTTTAAGGCTCCATTTATTCTTTCAAATTTAAAGTCATTGTAATAAATATCCCAACTCCGTTCGGGGCATTCTCTCTCTCTCTCTCTCTCTCTCTCTCTCTCTCTCTCTCTCTCTCTCTCTCTCTCTCTCTCTCTCTCCCTCTCCCTCTCATCTACTAATATTGTCTTATATCCTACATTAGTGTGATTTCTCTTGCGTTATTTCCACGTCAGGGTTTTCAGCTCGAGTCTACTGACATCCCCAAAGGATGAAGCTTGTGGCTGTCCAAAAGCCACGTTCCCATTTGATATAGGAGTTTAGAGTACCAGTGGACTCCATCCTGTTGTAACGTCGCATTGGCCTGACTGGTGAAGTATTTGGGGAACAGGACTGATGATGACACATCATAATACAGCCTGACTGGCGTGAAGGCCCAGTGCGCGAGACTCTGGTCCTCTATTACCGCGTAACAGGACGCCAGTACGCGGTCGACCACAATTGTTCCATGCGCGGTCACTGGTGCGAACGAGCCCTGGCGCTCCTCCGTGTATATCCGCTCCACGATGACAGATTTAAGTTGACCGCTATCATCAACCACCATCACCTTTTGTCCAGGTCTGACAGTGCTGGCAAACGCGGCGGTCATGGCGTGGAGATCATCCGTTGAGTTGTCGAGGACAAAAAGAAGGTGAGCCGCGGTGAGGGTGATCTTTTCAGCGGCTTCTTTAGTTTCTATGACGTAAAACACACGTCGCGTCGTCGAGTCTCTGTCTGTGAACATGATGAAGTCGCTGTACACGAGGTTTCCTGCGCTGTCCGCCGCCAGCACCTTGTCACCGGGTGTCAGGTCCTTCACGGCCTTCTGTCTCCCGTCTTTCAGCGTGACCGAAGCCGAACCGGGGAAGCAGCCTCCGGATTTAGCAGCAACTGAGTTTTCTGTCGAGATAGTAAATAGCAGCCAGTGAATAAACCGGAATGAATGTAATGATAGACGTTGCATGAAGTCATAGGATTAAATCAATGTATATTTCTCGAATATGTTATGTAGTAGGCTACTTGAGAGAGTAAAAAAAAAAGGGTTAAAAGCACATAGGCTATGTGTGCTATTGGCGCACGGTTGCTTCACATAGGGGGAAAAAGTCTGAATAAACAAAAGAAAACGTGGCAACGGGAATTAGTTTGTAATTCGAAAGCTCTTTCGCAAAAACAATGTCTTTGTTTGAGATGAAGGAGGAAAATGCTTGGACTGCTCTAATTAAAAACCAATAAAGCCACGACATTGTCATTCTAATGTGGCTTGTGTACAGAGCACTCTTGGAGAAGGACACTTCTGCCTTTCCTTGCGCCTCTTACATATTTGCTCAGGTGCAGAAACCCCTATGTGACAATTCACACTTATACCCTCGTCTGCTGAAGAATGACAAAACCCCAAGCAGGCTCCAATAGTATTTACTCAGCCCAGACACTCTTCCAAGGCTCTAATGGTGTAGATTTGAATGTAAATTAGAAATGCTAGCGGTGGTCAATCAATGCCCTCTTCTTCTTTCCTTTCAGTTTTGAAACCATCACGCTCCTCCGTTGTCAGGCTTAATGACAATAATTTGGGTCTTGTGGGAACTCTTTACATTCCGATCTCTTGGGTCGGTAAACAGAGCTATAGAGAGGGCTTTTTCACTCTAATCCTCTCATAAGATTCCACGGCATGAAATAAGATGGTGACAACTGAGAAACAGATTTTGGCAAAGCCTATAATGTATTTGCAAATGTGTTTAGAATTTAAAATGAAAGATTTTGCGAAGGGAAACGTATTAGTCTTGATCGAATATGACCCAGGGTGGAGCTAAGCATTTCATTACGTCGAACCAAGAAGCTTTGGTAGAAAATCAATTTTACTATAGCAGCAGAAAAGGAAAGGAAACGCAAGATGTTGCCAGGTATTAAATCGTATTTGAGCAAATGATGTCGCAAGCCTTTCTCAGACATCACTGTCGCTTATTTTTACAAGCGTGTGTGTAAAGACATCCTCGATTTGTCACATGGATGTCTAGTATGTGTCTGTGCTCGTATTGTGGAGCGCTGAGTGATTTTGTGATGAGTTGATAAGCGCTTACTTCAAAGGGACAGAGTGGGGCGATGTAAGATCACTTAAAATATTGCCAAGTCTTTCGTCCTTATAACGCACTGCATGGATTATCCTATCAAACTATTTCATATAGTGTTTAGTTTTAAAAGGAATTAGTATTTGTCTTCCTTTGATTGTTCCTGACATTACAGAAGTTTTTTCAAATCATTTAGCATTTTCTTTACCAATATATAGTGAAAAGTTATTTATTATGTACACATAATTTAGCAGACTACTAGTATTAAATTAGCACAAGTTCTTATTTTTTAAAACACTGTGACAGTATTTAAAGATAGTTTGTTTCTTTTAAACATTATATGGCTTGGAAAAATGTTACATGGTTTTGGAATTCTGATCAGTCAACCATGGCCTTACCTGCTTTGACAGAGCAATGAATGTGGGCTTTAGATTCGTAATAGACCCAGTCAAATCCAGCCTCCACCGCTAACCGAGAGAGTGTCCCGTATTTGCTCTTGTCCCGATCAGAGGTGGTGATATCAACAGCTCTTCCCTCATAATGGAGCGATTCTTCAAAATGATGTCCGTCCTCATCCCAGCCCTCGGTTACACGCAGCTTAACCCCAGGCCACTGGTTCATTACAGAGATGGCCAGTGAATTCAGCTTATCTTTGCATCTCTGATAGAGAAAGATTGAGAAAGGGGAGAGAAAGAAATTCAATTTAATACCTCTATTCTGTTGTATGCATGTTAAATCATAGCACATTAAATAGCCTAATAATAAATCCACAAATATCCCAAATTATGCATAGTATGATTCACTTAAAAAAAAAAAAAAAACGGCTCTATTTCATTAAAAAAACGATGCAATTGTATCTGATTTTTTTTCTCAGCAGATCCCAGCTCTCTAAGGCAAAAATATTGTAATCAACCTGATCGATACGTCCAGACAAATAAGCCTACAGCCCAAGTCTATTAGAAGCTGTATTTACACTGGAAACAATTCAGCCTTGCATGCAAGGATATTCTGTCCAAAGAGCTCAATAAAATATTTATAAGTTATTGCATCCGCTTCACTGATCTAAAGCATATACATTCAACCAGGGAAAGGTGTGACTGCATCAAGGCCTTTTCTCTGTAAATGCAATACAAGAGAAACACAATGCTCAGCTAAGAGGGCAAGTTATATTGAAAAATGCTATGATGTGTTTTGTTTAATCATTTTCAGTATTTAATGATTTAATCCAAGAGATCCAGCAGAGGTGCAGGTGTATGCTGTGGAATATCAGGCCATGTTTGGGCGGTGCACCCACTAACCTTTCCCGGGACCTCGTGTTGAGATGCTTGGCCTTCTCCAGGACAACTCTTCCCAACACTTAACCAATATATCAAATAAAACACTACAAAAGACTCTTTCACTGCATCCAAGGGGAGAAGCAACTACTCATTATTCTTGTAGCACAGGTTTGCTAAAGAGACGTGATGCGATTACTTAACTGACGGTTATATAAAATCCAATTCTAAATTGTGACGCTAAGCCAAATTAATACCTGTAATAATTTACACATGGACCCTCCTAGCTTTGACTCTCTCTCTTCTCTCTCTTTTTACCATTCTCCAAGTCTTAACACAAACACCATCCTTAGTGTATTAGTATTAATTTCTTTACCAGGCTACTACCACAAACCCTATACAAACTTTATGCATACACACAATGGACTGTATTCTGTTATATATTCAAATATGAATATAGCATATTATCGTTTTTCAGATATGTGTTTTTTTTACACACCACTTCCTAGACTTTTGTTTCAAGGTGGCTATTAATTCAAAATCAGGTGTCTTATTCTTTCTTTTAAGTTCTATTGTAATTATACCTGTAATCTACATTTTTTGTGGTCTACATGACATCAGTGCTCAAAACAGAGAGGAAAATACAAATAAGGGACCAAAAGATGTAACCTGGCACCATCTGAGCTGAACTGCCGGGGACTCAAGAGCCGTGAAGCCTAAACTCTTTATTAATTCATTGGGTCGTGTGCCGCAAATCAAGCCAAATTCTGTTCAGCCACCATGAAGCGCAGCGGGAACCCCTGCGCCGCCGCTTTGTGCTCCGCACGAGGTTTGTTCAACAAGCCGCCTAGTCACAGTCGGCTCCTAATCTCCTCCCAAAATTAACTGTTTTGCAGAAAACACTTATCAGCTACCTGTCAGAGCAAACAACCTAGATGCCCTCGCAGTTCCTCCTCATTTCGCGAGCCCACCCGTTAAATCGAATTCACTGCAAGACGCACTTAACCAACAAACCATCTCTTCAACTTGGATGCGCTTCTCGGAAACATTTGGTACCAGGACACGTCGTTAACTTCAACGAAAGCCCGAAGCAATAATGTTTGAAGTTGCGAGATTGCAAGGGTAGCTTTCCTGGGCTATTTTAAAGGCACTGTGTGCCCGCCAGTCATCTCGCGCTTATAATCATATTCTCCTAAAGAAGAGTTTGATACACATCTGAGAAAACCACAGCAGACGAGGGTTTCATCTTTTTTTAAGAACCAGAAAAGGGAAACTTTATAATGCACCTGCGCGGCGCGTGTAAATTCACTTGACAGCACACATTCGGCAGCAATCCTCGTCCAAGCGATAACCAAACCAATGTCTTTCAACTACAAAGCTATTAAACACAGAGACGTCCAAAATAACGCAACAAGGAATTTATACTTGAAACAGAAAAAACGATATTCAATATGTAGCAATATATATCAAATATCTATCTATTTTTCCTTTTCATTGGCAAGGGTCAGAAGTTCAAATGATCCCTGCTAATGCGACGAGAGTGGAAAGCCATGTCGAGGACAGACAGCCTATTCCCGAAGCTGTCTGACTTTTCAAAGGCCTAAAAGCCTTGTGTAAGGTGCTGAACATATAGAAAACTTGTACAAAAATCGAATTTATAAACATGAAAATATTTAGTTTGGGCAATATTTCAAAGAACAAAAGTGTAAAATGTCTCTTAAAATAATAAATTAAAGCTGATCTTCTCCCTGAGGTATTACCTGGAGTATACCACATTAAACTTATTCACATATTGGTCATGTTGTAAAATATTTGCAGACGATTAAACTACCGCGTAACACTCCACTTTGTATTGCAATAAGAGTAAAGATAGGCCATCCTGTCTCATTTAAGTCCGTCACTAAGTGGTACCGTCCTGGTCCATTAATAAGTAGTAACAAATTTAAGAGCATCCTTTTAGAAATTGCCCTGTCAAGCGACCGCTGCGAGCTGCTGTATCATAACAAACGTGTGTGTTTAATTTCGTTTTACGCTTAGCTGTCATGATATTGACATATTCTGACTGGATCAGCCATCACAGTTTCTAAAAATCATGTGCCGTATCTAATGAGCAGAGGATTCCACATTTCATTTAACCGCATACATAACGCGGCTCAAATATCTAAACGCGGCTAAATGTATAGATACGAACAATAAGGCACATACATATTTTAAGCCACCTTGCACAATGAGGGATGAAGGCAGCGGCCGGTGGCATTTCACTAGACGATCGCAAAACCGAAGCCATAAAGTGTAATTCATAATCCTTCAACGAACAGCACTTTTCGTGCTCTGGCAGAAAGATGCGGTCCGGGAATCTGTGTCAGTATATCTGAAGAGAGAGGAATTACCTGTGTCATGAGTCTGTCCGCGCCTGTGTTCTCCTCATCCTTAAAGATAATGTCGGGATTGTAATTTGGAGTAAGTTCTTTAAATCTCTCTGAATTGCGCGTTATCTTGCCCTCGTATCTGCCGCTGGCCCCTAAGGTCTTCTCCGCGACATTAGGTATAAACTGCTTGTAGGCGAGAGGTGTCAGCTTCTTCGGATGTCTTCTTCTGCCGTAGCCTCTGCCAGGACCGCAGGCCAGTCCGGACACCACCAAGGACAGAGTGAGAAAAGACACCAGCACTACTCTCGTCACAAGCCGCATTTTGGCACGGTGAATCTCGCACGAATCCCGGGCTGCGGTGTTTTACAGTGCGCCCCGAGCAGTCCGTCTACCGGGATCTCTAGCGCTGCGTTATCACTGCGCGGATCTCCAGCAATGTCCTTGCCGTCTCCTCCGGTTCAGTTCACGCGTGTCCGTACCGTGACAGGTGCGGAAATATGCGCGTGACAACGGAGCGCATCGGAGGGTGTGCTGCGTGGATGGGAAAGGTAAGACCGACCTCGAAATCACAACGTTAGTTCAAGCCACAGCCACTTATGTGAGAAGCCTCTTTACTCCTATGTATTATAGCTGAGATGTGAGGTAGGGAGGGACCTGATTGGCTCGACAGGACGAACCCTTCTGATGGTATCCCACAAAACAGACGGGCAAAAATCTTTAAAGTAGGTGGGCTTCAGGGGAGGGACACGGTGACATGGGAACGCATCTCTGATGCTGCGACATAAGCACATGTGTACTGTGATGCAAACGCCTCATTCACATGTTAGCTAATAATGAATAATAATAAAAGATATTGTAATGATTTTTTTCAGTGTTCACTTGTTAATGCTTTTGGTGCATGCCAGAGTGAATACATTTGGCAACTTTGATAAACTTATTTCTTAATTCTTATTATTATTCAGTGTAGGCTATGCACATTAATAAAAATAAAAATGATTTGAAATAAAATAAAAAACATGGCAACATTCTTATTATAGTCTTTTCACTGCCATTTTTTAGGCATATCTCTCCTAACCTTAAATTTGATAACATACAGTTCCTTGTTGCATGTTGGGAAACCTCTACAGCAGCTAAAAGTGTTTATAGGTAACTGAACACTAAAAACATATTTCTTTTATATATAATTATTTTAGTTAAGTTTAGTGCACTTATATAAATAGCAGACTACTTAAGATGTTTAAACTTTCAACCATTTTCTCAATAACAACTATATATTTTCTTACTTATTGTCCAGGTGTTTATTTCAAGCGGCACCTCTATAACATCAGGAACGTTTTGATTCATTTATATGGTTATAATGAAATATTTCTTCATCTCTTTCGCAGTTATTCCATTGACAGAGATCTTCTGGCCATCACATCTTATTTGAGATATTGGAATGGGCTCTTCCTGTGCACACAAATGCTAAGCTGTCTGTTTGGGAGAAAGATCAGCCCGCAAAACCCTGTCACCCCTCAAAGTCCACTTCAGTGACAGATTAAGCCATGGTAACCACTGTGTTCCCTGGCCCATAGCAGCGGGTAAGGTATGTGTCTCATTGTCTTATTTTCTCTTGTTTTCACACGTTTTCCAGACTGCTCTATCAAAGATGGTGGCTGCTTGTGTCTTGTGAAATACATTAAGAAAAGTAGGGCCCCCGCTAAAGGCGTTTTGTTCAATTGAGCATGACATAGACAATTTGTTATCCTGTTTGTTTTACCTTTTAGGTGTGCAAATTTTTGTCTGCGCTTCAGAAATGCCACAAAATAATGATGATATATGAAGAGCAAAACCACATTAGCAAAGAGAGATTAAGATGTCATTTTAAGAGACCCAACATGGAAAAGTGTGTGTTTCTCGGTCCGAAAAACATAAATATACACACACCGGCAGATTCCATTTAGATAATGTTTACTTGAAGTATTTGTCACCTGGAAGTGATTCAAATTTGGAGGGTCCTTCTGGAATACCATGTTTATATTCCACATGTGCCAGAATCTTCTAAAGTTCCAGTAGCTTGGTGCATTTCACAAACCAATAAGCAAAAAGGAGGAAGTGAAAATGAGATACAGCTCCACTTACCCTCTTCTTTAGAAATGCTACTAAAATAATAATAATAAATACCTCACTTTTTTCCTCCTGTCCCAGCAAGTAGTTATACTATGTTAGTTTATTCACTCATTCATTAGCTCATGAACTGTTATCAAATTGATCTAACCTGATATGAAGTCAAGACTCATGAACATCTTATTCTTTAGTAAATGGAAAGTTCAATAATCAATAAGGGGATAGCAAAAGATGAAAAATATAGATGAGACACACTCCCACATAAGTGCATTTAAACAGCAGGTGTATTTTCCCAATACTACATACTATTATTTTATTTTTTAAAATTTTTATAGACAGGGCTTCATAATTATCTAGACACCATATGTTAAGTGTGTCATTACGACGGTTTGGGCTTTAAGACAGAGGGTGGGTGCACTGCAGGTACGTGGATGTAAGTGTATGTGTAGAATGAGTCCTACAAACAAACACAACGCAGTTTAATGTGGAACCCATACAAGATTATGTTCCGACTCAAATGACTAATCCCTTGAGAATGACAGTGCACACTGAAACATTCTGTGAAGGGACACATAACCTCGATTTCAGGCAGCTCTTTTTGTCGTGGACTTCAGGGAGTGGAACTTGGGGAATTTCACAATCGCGTACCTGAGGTTCCAGCTCAGCTCTGTCTCAGAGTGTGTAAAGAGTTTTTATTTGCCTCGCTCGGCCGCTCCCTCTACTTAAACACAGTGTCAGTCCTCTCAAGGCCAAGGCAAGACAGCTGAGCCCGGGTCATCCCGATACAGCGGGAGGGAGAAGAGAGTCTTACGGATGCGCAAAGAAATGCTGTTTTCAGATCTAACAGAGATTTAGTAAGAGGAATTTATTAATCCGAGACTGATGAGCAAAGTGTTTTTGCATGTTATCAATGGCATTTTCCATATTGACTTATCGCATACCACCCAATGGCATAATAAAGTCTACAAAATTCCTTTGGAGAGGTTGAGAAAACTCATTCAGTTGCCATCAACCTCCACAAAATCAAATAATAATAATAATATTAGAATGGCAGTGGTCTATACATGCAGTCATGTCATTGTTTTCATCCTGAATTGTTGAGTGTCTGTTGGATGTGATGGATAGTTTGTGTGAGATTTCATTTCATTACATGCTTTGCCATCTCTAAGGAAAGCAGGAAGGAGATGTCAAAGCCTCTGTCAGAGATGTGAAATGAGGATGGACAGCAGAGGAAAATATCAATGTTATATAGGAAAACGGAGGATGCAAATAAGCACATGAGAAGTTCTTATGGTAAATCACCTGCTGCTGCACGCTTTGTTCAATTGCCATTTGACCCGAGGACACAGATACTATCTATTTAATGAATTTGGGTTGCTCGTGGCCTGTGCCATATTACCTAAAGCAACAGTCATTACTCTCAACATTGACTCCAATGTCTACGCAAAACACAACAAACACTCAACGCTGCTGACCGCAGTAACCGTTCGAAAGCTTCGTTAAACAACCACTCACGTTCTAATGAAGTGCCGATACGAGTCATTAACTGAAGTACCGCCTTTCTACCTGACGATCAGATGACATCCGAAGCGTTTAAAAACATGCCTCGGAAAAAAGCGGACGCAGAGGTTTAAAAATGTTCCCACAGTTAACAGTCTACTGGAGAAGCTCCAGGATGTTGCTCACCGAACAACACCACAGACAATGTTTCATATTGATTGTAAAATTAATTGTTAACTACATGCGTCTGCATGCTCCAGCTGAGGCGATAGATAAGGATTAGTGTTGAAATAAGTGTTGAGTCACGTTATGAAACGCGGCTGCTGCCGAAGAGCAGGGAGAGAGAATAGCAGTTCCTCATCACAGCCTCCGATAATGACCTCATTCCGGTCACCGGAGTTTTGGGATTGAGGGCAACGTGATTGTGAGCCAAAGAAGCTGGAATCAAAGCACACGCTTTGAATGTGATAGATGGGAATTAGAGGAAGTGATAATGTGATCAACTACAGTACTTCTATTCTTATTTGCTCAGATCCAGGAATAGTTAGATTTCTAAAACGGATACACCAGGAAGTCTGTTCAAATTATTTAGTATGAGGTTTGGTTGAGATTTGGTGAATTTTCTCAAGATAAGAGGGATTGCTGTATAGAAAGACACGCAGCCTTGCACCAGACAGACGGACAAACTATCCAATGCTTGGTCTCTGTGACTCTGAACTCTACGTTGACCGTCTCTCTTCACTGAATACACCTTTCAGTCTGTTCCATTTTCAGAAGTCCACAGTAAAAGCAGTTGGTTTGGTGTGGCAGAAGCTGAGTAGACAGACACATGACACATGCTTGTAAAGCTTGCACCAGGATGAGAGGCGGTACGGAGATCTTGCAAAGAATCCGTTTTTCAGTTGCATAGCCCCTCAGATAACCCATGGCAAAGGTGGACACAATATATTCATTTTATAGCTTATGCACACAGCATTGACACAGTTTGAAACTGTATTAAGGGAATTTTGAGGATTTTGCCTAATGCAAAGAGAAAATAAGAAACCTGTCACGATAAAATATTTGTCTTTAATATTAGCCTTATGTAAATGAAAGTTCATTTCCCACACAAATCAAACTCAGCTATTATTATGTGATTACAAACCTGATTACAATAAACACAAACCCTAATCTTTACCATTAGCCAGTTGTTTTTGTTGCCAAGAAATTAAAATTTTATGGCTTGACATAGAAAATAATGTATTCATCATATTTAACATATTAAAGACGTATATAGCAAAAGTTCACAAAGCACACATTAACCCTTTAAAATCATTTTAACCTTAAGAATAACTGTACACAAATGTCAAATATAATCAGACAAAGTTTCACAGTAAATTGTTAGATTATGTGAATAAACATTTATACATTACTTCCATATGGAGCATGTTAGCAAGTGAGCAGTTTGGTCTGTGTTAGGTGGGAAAGCACCTTAGCCTTTATCTTTATGACTGTTACTCTGTCAGACTGGAGGGGGTGGGGCGATTTAAAGCATTTTAAAGAAGTTCTACTGTAGACTAATGTGAACTATAAACGTGAACTCCAAAGATCACAGACAGAAACAGACAGGTGTTTGTCTACATGAAATGCCCAAAGCAATATGTGTGTGTAAATATAGAGAGATTACTGGCAAAAACTTTCCTGGCGCTTAGCTCCACCACACAAACCATTTACATAATAAAAGCAACATATACATAATAAAACACAAGTCATTTTTATCCAAAGTAACCTACAAAAAAAGTGAAGAAAAAAAGAGTCCACCACATCCACAGTCTGTGTCACTTCAGCATAAATGACAGAAGGGTGCAGAAAACCTCACCCACCTGCTACATGAGATGTGCAGACCTGGCGTAGACTAACACTCAACACTCACAAATGTGTTGAATTTTTCTGTGTTTTAGTGCTGTTGCAATATGGAACTATAAGGAAGATAGACTCACAGATTTCTCAGATGTTGAATGTACACACACACATGCAGTATGCACAAGAAAGTTAATATGAGGTGAAATAGAGACATGACATGCTGAGATGAGTCAAAGCTGTCTCTCTCATGTTATCTTTTTAATGTACTCATTTATTATTTTATTACATTACCATTTACTACTGTGTATTTTCAGCATTCATAAACTGATATTTTTTTAGGTTACATGAAAAAAGGAAAGCAAAAAGTCTTAATCTTTGCCTTTGATCTGATTTTAAAAACATCAGTAATGTTATAAACACATTTTTACGAAGAGCCTTACATTCGCTTTCTTAACAAAACAGTGGGGGGTCATTCTTCTAAGATGTGTACAACAGACCCCAATATTATATAAATGTCTGTCAGCCAAGTTATTTTGGACTTTACCGTTTTTCTGTTAATAAACTTCTATTAAGCCCAGAGTGAGTGCATGTTTTTAATAAACTATTTTATAAATATTAGATGCTTCAAAATATACCTCTTAGAGATGTAATTTATTGTATGTAACTGAATCTAAAATAACATTTATTTTTGTGTTTGGTTATTACATAATATGCCTTCTTTTTGGGTGGGGAGGTCATTTTTATTATTATATAGGACAGTGGAGGTGAAGAGAGAACAGAATCGGTGCATGACATAGGCCATATCTGAACCCCTGTGAACACAGTGCTTTGATTTGTCATGATGAGTACGTGTCAAATGAAACATTGACTCATCAATAGATGATTTGAGCAGGCCGAGTATAAAATAAAACAAAACAACAGTTTATGGATGTATTTATAAGCAAGGAACTACAGATAATGGCTTAGACTTCTAGTGCTACCAAAACTGTTACTGAACGCTTGTTTGTTCAATATATTATAAACTGAATTGTTACTCATAGGCACCACACCTCAGGACATTGCCTTTTGTTGTAACTTAACTTGAAACTGACCCAATTGCTCCACTCCCTATCTGCACTACCCAATTATCAAGTGTAGCAATAGGCTAAATAAATGGATCTTCTACCATCCATCCCCTGTCAGTCTGCTTTCTGGAGCAGAGGGTCATGCAGATCTTTCAGCGTCAGCCTGAAAATAATGTGTGCTGTGATGCAGGACAGGACACCGGCAAGCAGCATCAGACACACAACCCAATTAGAATCAAGCGTTTCCTGTCACTAGGCAACCCTGGCATTGAGCATGACCCCAACTGGCCAATTACAATTGATCTGCCTGTCCCATTGACACTTTGATGTCCGAGAAATATATAATGACTTCCTCTGAAAGACATTTACCTCAAAAAGCCTCCACATATTAACACCATCAGTTGGCATGTTTTGAGAGGAAATAAGCGTCTTGAGGTACATTGTTGGGATTATGATGAACAGAGGGCTCCTAAGCAGGTCTCTGATCCCAAAACTATTTTAAGAGTCTTATTTAACGAAAGCCTTGCAAAAGGCAATCATATTCGGGCCGTAATCTTTTAGGTAATGCATTGAAAATCGGTTTCCAGGTCCAAAATGGAGACTAAACCTCGTGAAAATGTAGTACCTCACTGCACCATTGGCGTGCTTTAACACTCGGTAGAAATGTGAAGAGCGTGTGAAAAGCCAGAATATAGGTTAAGGGGTGGTTAGATAAGGACAAACCAAAGGAAAGCTTTACATAAGAACCTAATGCATTACATGTATAAAGGTGGAGGTGGGGGTGGGGCGGTGATTTGGATGCAAAGGTGGCTGAGCTGTTAAAAAAACCTGATGGAGTCTAATGTGTATCTTGGCTCCGAGCATCACATCATGTTGTTGAGTTATTGTGACGGAGATGTGGGGCAAAATAAAACGTGAGGTACACATAAGAACTTAGTGTCCTAACTACTAAAAAGTATCCAACAGGGGGCGATATGGAGGTGTTCCCTAATATCATCAGGGATAAAGAGATGAAGCAAGATTCTAAATAGTTTCAGACAGATTCAGTGTGTACTTCAACAAAAGAAAGAGAGAGAGAAGGAAACCCCAAAATCTCAGACAAAACGGTCCTTTTCATATAGAAAACAAGCACACTGGAACACCTTCCATTATATTTACATCAGGTAATGAATGAGGGAGGTATTATTTTGTCATTATGGCTTTTAAAAAAAAGTTTTACATTCAAACCAAAAAAAAACCCAATGGTTTAAAAATGCTGATGATAAAAATGTCCAAAAATGTTTACTATGTGTTGTAAATGTTTTTATACACAAACGTACACCACTACAATAGTCAGCGTCTGGTTGACTTTAAGCACGTACGTATGTGAGCGAGACGTATGTATTTGTGTGACAGCAATAAATGAGGTTCAGAAAGAGATGCAACCCAACCCTCCCAACTCTGATCAGTAGATTGATTTGAGTGACAAGAAGAGCAAATGCATGTCAGTCAACAGCCTCTTGCCTAAAGCTGAACTATGAAGACGCAGCGCACACAGAGATACTCACAGCACCAGAGATGAACTTGTCTGTTTGACTCGTTTAAACCTATAGTACTGGCCACAATATACACAGATATGCAGCTGTGAGCACACTTCACTGCTTACCCTGCAGCCGGATCAGCTGTCTATTGTGTAACCGCTTCCCTGACAAGTATCCACTTTACGGAACATAATGAAGCATAGATTGGCAGTTTACATCAATAACTCTTGTTGGGAACATAATAACGCTGATGAGGAGAGATTGGTGCTTTCGTCTGTTTCGCTCTGATTAAAATGCAGAATCAAGATACCTACAAGTACAAGCCCACGCGCACGTCACCGCCGGCTCTGATGGTGTGAAGCGCTGTTCTCGGGATGATGACAGACCTACTCGCCTTCATTTAGCAAGGACAGGATTGCAAGGGCAGCAGGTAAATAAACCAGCCTGCTCTAAATATAGAGACTGCACTCCTGCCTTTCACCCACAAGAGAGATAGACGGATAGAGAGAAGGAGTGAG
Source organism: Oreonectes daqikongensis (assembly GCA_026939265.1). Classification (NCBI taxonomy): domain Eukaryota; kingdom Metazoa; phylum Chordata; class Actinopteri; order Cypriniformes; family Nemacheilidae; genus Oreonectes; species Oreonectes daqikongensis. The sequence continues at coordinate 1,794,505 of JAOTQM010000343.1, read as the reverse complement.
GCGGGAATACATGGAGGAGATATAGACTTACAGAGAACCTAAAGGGCCTATGGCAGTGACCTCCGAAAGACTCACATTTAGTGGAAGATTTTAGGGGGAGAGTGAGAGAACAATTCAATGCTGTTTGTAGAAGCACCTGTGCGCTGCAAATGCTTTAGATTTGGGGTATAAGAATTTTTGTAATACATTAAAGCAATAAGCTTGAACAAACTTGTCACTTTAACAGTTCAAGTAAAGTTACAGTGCTCACACTGTTGTGTAACACAAATGAGGTAATATTTGTATCTATATAAGAACACAAAAATGTGTCAGCCCCATCATCTGTCACTCTGTCCTATGTGCAATATATAGGCCTACATCTTAAAAGGATGAGACAGTGATGTCATACTCAAGGAGAATAGGGATAAAAGAAACCAATTTGTTTGATGAAACATTTCCTGTATGTACGTGTGATTTAAAATGTTCACTGTGCACCAGCTCGCTTCTGGGACAAAACGCTCTGTCAATCTAACCAGCCAGACTTTCTAATTATAGGCTACAGACATGAGAAGGTGGAAATCTTATTAGAAGTAAAGATTGAAATTCCCATTGCATATTAAAACCTTCCATTTCTAGCATGACCAGCGCTTATTTGCAAGCTCACATAATAGTGATATCGGTATTTGATAGCTTTGAATGTGTACTCAAAGGAGCAATGTGGACATTTTAGCGGTGAGATTGTGAATTGCAACCAACGGCTCACTCCACCGCTCAAGATGTCGTCACGTTTTCGCTTATTTGCCGAAGGAGATAACGTATTTATGAAACACTCAAGTTTGTTGGTTTAGGGCTTCTGTAGATACAACATGATGAATTCTGTGTAAGAGGACCCTGCGGTGTATGTGGATAGAAATAACTCATTCTAAGGTAATAAAAACAAGGTATTTATACATCTCTGAAGACGTAGTTATGTTTATTATATTGCATTTCTGTCAAGAGATCCTCCTAAATATTACACATAGCACCTTTAAGGATATGTCATGGTTAGTGCAACGCAATCTCACGGCGAAATCGTAACGTAATTGTGATGTTAAGTGTAGGGGTGGGCCTTCAGTATTGCTTAATCATACGTTTTTGTACGACTCACATCGTATGAATTCATACGAATTAGCCACCTCGTAAAATACTTACGACTTCCCGTGAGATCAGGTTGGTTTGTGTGTGTATGTGTAATATGTGAGAGATGTGTGATTGAGTGAATATGAGGACCGGGGTTCAGAAGGGCCGGAGCAGTGCAGAGACAGAGCTCACAGCTCAGAGAGAACACTGACGCGGGTGTTGGCATTCTCAGAAATACCACACTTCATCCTCTATTCCCTGACTCCAACCTGTCCTCTCACACACCATCCGTTCATTCATACACACACTACCCGAACCAGACAAACACAAACGTTTCTTTAGACTTAGTGCTATAATAATACTCATGATGTCAAGAATGTACAGAGCTGTGATGTCTGTGGTGTTTGTGTGACAGACATCCCGGCATGCTTTTGCAGCACAGAGAGGTCAGCTGGGATCAGGACAGATGTCTCGCTCACTGTTCATCAAGGAAAAAAGAGGGGGAGGCTTGTAAGAGTAAGATAGACAAGGACAGAACAAATAAAAGAGATTTTACAGAAATGAAAAAAGTGACATTTTGCAAAAACAAAACAAAAAAGTCAACAAAAAGCAACTAAATGTATTTGGCAGTTGAAAGCGCGTCTGTTCTTTTTGGGTGGGAGGAATTTCTTCATCAATCAAACATGTTGTCATTAAATTAACAGAAAAGACTCATTCCTGCAATTATGTTTTATTTTTTTTCAAAAACCATTTTTCACCCATCAGTTCTTTATCCACAGCACCTCTTACCTATACTAGTTCAGAGTATGTGAGATCTCTGGCCAATCTATACCTGTAAGCTCCTCCTCTCTGCTCCGCTGCTTTAATCTCCATTTGATGTGTTTTCTAAGCAGTCATCTCTAATATGAAGGTACCTGACAGAATTACAGGACTGCTGCTTAGAGTATCTACATTCACTTTCTTGTGGCTTTCTAAACACTGTTTTTTTGGGGGCACAGTGAAGCTGTGAAGTTTACTGGAGATTATTTTCCCAATCTTTAGCTTTCATATGAAGCTTTGAACAGAGGAAGTGCTTGCTACCTGCTCTACAATTAATTGAACTTTGGTCATTCTGAAGGGATGTATTACATCTTCATCCAAAGCCAAAGTTCTAGTTCTTGAATAAGAGCTTATTCACTATTCATTGCAAAACTGTCCTTCCGAAACCTCATATTTCCTCATAAATCATTATTATAAGTTAATTCTAACCATTAAAATGTATTAAAAAGTGCTTGTCAAGGGCTTGTATTTTTTAAATTATTAAATATTTCCTGAAAAACAGCAAAACATCTAAATAACATTTCATATTTCAGCTCATTTCAAGGTGATTAAAATATTAAGCAGAAAATGGCACCACATGGTATAGTTCTCTGTGTCAAATTCTATGTGCAGCCTAATGTGCCTGATGCGAATTTTATGTAACTTTTCCAAGTTTTACAGTCATAGTCAATTATAAAAAAAGGTTGAATAATAATGAGTATAGAAGGTCCTGTCCAGTATTCAGAAAACTGTTAGTTCTGAATGACAGACTAGTAAGAAGCAATTACATCCACATATGTCCTGTCTGACAGCTTTATGCATTAACCATCCATTTTTTTTTTAAATATCCTCCTTCCTCTTTTCGGCATTTAAAAGAAGACATACTGGAAGAAATAGAGGAAGACAGACAGTGAGCCATAAATGACGTCATCCTTTGGTTTCACTGCAGATTCACTCCAGAGAGACACTGTTTCACACATCGGAAAAGAAGATTGATTAGACTCTTTATGTTCTCAGTGCATTAAATCTTAAGGATGAAGGTGGGCAGAAATGCAGAGTCATTCATTGTATCTCACTTTCATACTCATTATGTGATCATGCCAAATGATTATAATAATTCAGTCAACACATCCAGTCGAGAACAAGCCCTGCCAGGACCGCAATGATATTCCTGCACTAATAATCTCATTTGCGTAGCAGTGTGCTGCTTAGTCATGTAATATCACATATTTACCATTTAAAAAAACATCCTTCAGTTATGCACACCCTTTCCAATGTCCCCTTTCCATTGCTGTCTACACCAATTACATTATAGAAATTGATGAGAGGAAAGAGAGGCCAAACCTTTAATTAATTTTGCTGCAAGAAAGTGCATCTCTGTCTGTTTATCTTTGATCCAGTTTCCCGGCAATAAAAACAAGTGCTCTGTACTAAATTAGGAAAAGTTAGTCCACATGCAACCAGATCCACACATTCTCAGAACGGTTATCCAAAATGTTTACTTGACAAATCTTTAGACAGGTAGATCATAGCCACAGGGTTTGGCTCATTTCAGCTTGGAAAGGCCGAAAGAATTTGCATCCTCCAGACATAATCACCATCTTGGCAGGACTAGATGAAGAACGAATGAACTTTTCCGATGATTTACACCTTCCATTTAGCATTACAGCTTGATCTTTATCTGAATGCTGATCAATCGACATACCTGTGTCTGTGATACAACTGGATTTATATTTCAGTGTGAAAAGCAGATGTCTCCATGCAGTTTCACCCAACATGACAAGTATAACTGTGATGTCAGGGATTTATTGTACAAACATGTAATAATGAAGTGATGAATATTATATTATATATACTGTTTTAGGTTTAATATCACTGTTTAAAAGGTGAGACTGCCGTTTCAGTGGTTAGAATTTATTTTTAATATAACTATAAGCCAGATTTATGGGGAATTCTGTCATCATTTGCTCCACCTCATGTTATTCCACACCTGTATGACTTCCAATCTTCTGCAAAACAATGTTCATACCCAAACAACATTGTGGCCCCATTGACTTCCATTGTATTGAAACAAAACCACATTTCTCAAAATAACTTATTTCGTTTTCAACAGAAGAACGAGTCATATACTGGTTTTGAACCAAATGAGGGTGAATAAATGAATACAAAATGTTTATTATATTTTTTCAACTATCCCTTTGAAGGAAAGGAGGCTCCCATAAAAACATCTATAACTTTGGCAAGACTTTTTGCCTTTATTTTTGAGAGGAGAGTAAAGAGAGACAGGAAGCAGTAGGAGAAGAGAGGAACGGGAAAAGACCTGCTTGTCTGGAGTGCTGTCCGTACACTCACGACCACCCAGAAAATGCCACCAGTTTACCTTAACCAGACTAAATCACCTGTTCTGTCACAGGCTTGGTGGCCTTGCACAACAAAGCAAGAACTGCAGCATCAATTTCAATAGCACCTCCATGCCCTCTGTAACACGCACAAAACTCATTCACTGTCTCTTATCCTCTGCCATGGCAATGACGTCCTTCATCTTTTTCCCCGCAAAACCCACTAATTTATGCAGCGGTGTAGCACATTTGGAAAACCCCTCTACAAATCAGAAACTTTAATAGGAGCTCTGTTAAAGTTTTAGGACAGCCCCACCATGATTTCTAGATCTCCAAAGACAAAACATTTCTTTAGTTTTCTTAAATTTCAATACAACACCACCTATATTTAAATGTTATGATGTTAAATGTTTAAATGTTCATAATAAATCTTATATGTAAAAAGAATGAAGTTACCTCTTTAAAATGAAAGTTCACCGAAAAATGAAAATTCTGTCACTCTCTTGCTATTTCAAATCTATATGACTTTCTTAATTCTGCAGAACACAAAACAAGATATTTTGAAGAGTGTTGTTAACTGGCACCCATTTTCTTGCATTCATTTTGTATCTAATCTATACAATAGAAGTAAATGAGTTGCTAATGTTTTGGTAATCTTTTTGTGTTCTGTGGAAGAAAGAAAGTCGTAAAATGACAAGAGGGTGTGTCAGAATTTACATTTTTGGGTGAACTCTGCTTTTATGGAACAATGGAAACCAACAATGTGTTGTATGCATGTAAGCAGTTTATTTGGTGATAACTGATGTTCATGGTGATGGCTATATTCAATAGGAGAGATATCACTAACCACTGCACATTACATGACAAGTATTGTAATAAGGAAGCAGAATATGTGATTGCAATCTGATTGGTGTTGGAGAGGAGAGAGAGGACAGGGATTGGCTTACAAACGCGCCTGGCATGTTAATGGGCTTTGATAATGCTACTGATGACAGCATAATGGATGCTTGTGACCATAACTCAAACAAGATCTGTGATGATATTTGCAGCCTTGTAAACAAAAGATAATACTGAGACCAAAGGAAATTAAAGAGATGAACAAGTAGATGACGTAAAGGAAGAATGAGATGGAGAAATTTGGAAGCAGTCTGCCTTGTTGGCAGTGTGAAGGTCAACCGAGTGCTCAGACCCACTGGCACGGTGTCCAATCCCATGCACATGTGTTACGCAGCATGTGCATGTATTCTCTGTTTAAACTGGTTAGGGTGTAAAACCCTTTAAAACGGTCTGAGAGGTGAAGGCGGATCTGAAGGGAGCAGAGGCCTACATCTATCTCTCAATCTGTGCCTCTCCATCCCAATCACAGGCACATTGTTCTCATCATGTTGTGGAAAAGGCTTTTGACAGGGCACAGTGATGAATCACCCACGCCAGTCTTTCAGCGAGGGAAATAGAGAGAGAGAGAGAAAATGTTAGGGCAGCAGAGAGGAAGGAGAGGAGAGCAACAAAAAAGCATTCAATTCACTTCTGTACCTCTTTCATGTCTGGCTCTTTTCATTGGTGCGACGGTGTTTAAAAGTTATTCTCTCCTTTTTCTCCCCGGGATCAGGCTGAGCAAATAGCAAGTGGCGGAGGCTGAAAGAGGAAGTGCTTTTACCTGGGCAGAGGTGCTGATGGCCGTGAGCTCCCTGTTATGTTGGGGACGCTTAGAAAAACAAACGTTAAACAGAGCCGATTCCTTTACTAATGAGGCAGCATTCTAATCTCTTTCAGAGCTGACTTTCTTTCTTGAGGCGGAGAGAAAACAAACAGCTTCCTAGTTCATTCACATCACAAAATAAAAGTGTTAGCACTTCTGATTCCTCCGGTTTAGTTTTTATTGCACTGACTGTAAACAAGAAGAAAAATAATCTAAGATGAAAGATTAAGTTGTCATAAATCAAAACTGTCTGACATAAGATACAAAAGCACTCGTGTTATGCTAATGTCGGTGCTAAACACGCTAGTCTTCATTACGACATAACAAATGAACTGGAACTCCCTTAAATCTGTCAACTTCAAAGAAACACATCAGAAGTGATTTGTGGGTTTATCTGACATTTCATCAGGGCTGGACTATACTGGTATAAGATATGTAAGATTTACCATAAGGTACTACAGCAAAGAGATAGCAGGAGGAGTCAGGATTAAAGCATATGCTGCACCACACCTCCTCAAACCCAGACTAAACAACATGTGCTGACTGACACCACTTTAAGTTCGCTTGGTCTTCCCTGTTCTTAGCCTGCTGCCAATGAGATATCCCGGCATTTAGCGGACTCATTTCAACGTATCGTGGACTTTAAACCAAGCACAAAATGTTAAACCCATTCGCTACATCCCCACAAAGACAAATGGTCTTTAATAAGACATGGTGTGATGCATAGCGAACTTCTCCTTGCCAAACGCCCCGGGTCGTCCTTTTTTTAACCATCTGAGTAATTATGCACTTTACTCTTGGGCCATAAAACTGAAAAGTTTTGCGCAGGGTGAGTTCTGCCGTGTTGATATATGGGCTTTGGAGTGAACAGAATGCTTAGCCGGGCTAGTTAAAGCATGCGCACTGCACATAAACAGGAAGCGAGTCCAGGGCCCTGACTGCCACAGCTGTGGCGAAGGGTTCGCCTCGTGCTTTGTGATCAGATACATATACATATTTCATTTCTATTCAGCTCTAATCTCCCAACCCCGAGATGGATTTTGTTTGGAAAGCTAGAGCAAACAGTACAAAACAAAAAAAAGAGCGCCGATAATGGTCGTGACTTCTGAAACTTTGCGAAACCAATGAGGTTGCTGTTTTTTTAAAGGCTTGTCTGAATCAAACCTTTCGGGCGCTTTTTGTGTGAGAAAGATAGTGGGAGCATAAAGGCCAACAAGGACGATGAGAGCAGTAGGTTAAAAAGTCAGACGCACCCTTGGCTGAGCGGGTTTGAGGGACTGACACCTGGGCAAACACTGCCAAAAGACTCATCTGTCATCAACTCCGAGAGCGAGTTAGAAACTCCGCCGCTTTTGTCGAGCCACAACAAAGGCGAACATATGAATTAATTTAACACTTTGCATTCAGCGGTCTTTGAGGTTGAGCTTTCTTTAAAGCCGGTACGCCGTGTTGATTAACGTCATTAATTGACGCACGTTACAACGAGTCCGACATACACGTAAGGGTCTATATTCTGTCCGAAAGACTCCGTTTGCTTTATTATTGCGTGACCCTCGATGACAGACGTACACAGCGATTATCCTCCAGTCTTCGTACCTTCATTTGAAACGTTCAGGGCGTTCTGAATTTGAGATTAAGTAAGGCACAGTAGGAGATTACTAAAACGTCTGAATCTATGACATGTTTGTGTTCTTTGTGCTTTGCTCTTTTGTGACGCATACTTGGGGGCTGAGAAAAACTCTTGTGTGGCTGGGAATGCTAAGCCACTAAGGCCCAGATTCCATGGTGAGCTCAGAGCCGTGCAGACTGCCAGTGTCACAATTACAAAAATCAGAGTATTAGCGGACACACTAACACCCCTTAGCCTTATTCAGTCTTAATACTTTACATTCAACCGGCTGACAAAAGCCTCATTATATGGAGACATATTCCATTAGATATTCAATTCTAGGCGCACCTGCAGAATTGAAAAAATGGAGACCTATATTTCGTGTTAGTAATTTCAAGCATGCGTCCGAATGTCCATTGCTTGATGTCCATCATTGTCAAGTACAATCACAGACCTGTAAACCCTGTGATTCAACCGGTAATTGAAAAACTGTGCGTTTGATTCTGAGGCAATGCATGATGCATTAAAGCATCTGCCAAACACGTCAATGTCAAATCCTTCCTTTAACTAGCAGAAGAGCCTCTGCATTTGATATAAGCACCAATATGTCAGCTGCCGATTGTGACACAGAGTTGAACATAAATCAGCTAAGCACATCACAGAATGAGCTTCAGAGACATTTCCATGGCAACACATGCATTGAAACGGCAGCGACTGATTGTTTTCTGTCAAAGGCCAGCTACACGGACAGAAAAACCTCGAGAGACTACCAGACTAGCACCGTGTGAAGGCTTTCACTTTTTTCACCAGCTAAGATGAAGCACACAACTCCGACTGCTGTGCATGTAGAAAAGAAACTCTAAGCTGTTTAAGTCAGCCAGTAATCCAGCTATGGGCGCAATGTGACATGACCACTGGGGACAATGAGGGCATGCTCATTCATTCATTATCCCATCTCAATGTTATCTAAATCTGCTCCCGGCAGCGCAATGGGCTTCTCAACATTGTTATTAATATGTTTGCAGTAATCAGTGTCTTCATTACACCCCTAAAGCTGCGGTAACAGGATTTGACTTATTTGTAAAATCCCTAAATATCCTCCCAACCGCTGTCATAGATTAAGATGCTCCTCCAGTTTTAAGTAGTATTCCTAATTTCTTAAACCCAAGCTACACCCCCTATAGTTTCTTGGTAATTGTAGAAACCACAACAAGATAATATAGTTTAATGATATTAAATCAAATTTGGAAAAGGTCACGCATCCATCCTCCATAAAGGACTTAGGGAGTGCTTTAATCTATGATAAATCGAATACAAATCTGAGGCACATCAGTTTTAGTAACCTGTTCTTTCAAACTGTCCATATCTTTCAAATGCAGCTTTGTTTAATGGAGTTGTAAGTGAAAGTTCAGCAGGATTTTGTTAATCTAATCCTGTCAGTCATAAAACAAGACTATATAAACAGCTGCTTACTTCAATACCATAACAGCAACAGTTAAATACATTAAAACAATGAGCAAATTCCCATTATGGCCAACCGCTTGTTTGCCTGAAGTTAAAAAATAACACTATGTGTCCACTTAAATTCACGTTTTATATGATGACCGATGATCATCCCACATGTACTGTAGCATGAGGAAACTATCACCACCAGGCTTTTAAGAAAGATTATTATGAATAAAATGACTCCAGTGCTGAGTCATTTGGTGCTGCTTTGATATTCAATACAAGCACAAACAGGAACAAGCTTTCAAAAAGTTAGCATGAGGATTAACACCCCTCCAATGGTAAATCTCTGTACTGCAGGCCTATAAATCACTTCAATTTACATTTCGCATTAATCCACAGCATTTTGGCAGTCAAAATATGTTTTCTTAATGGTTTTCATATATACAAATTCAAAGTTTTACCCCTGTGAAACTTTGAAGAAAATATGGAATTTTGGGAATCCTGTCAGCCTGTGCTATGCTGAGTGACTACATTTCTCAAGGTCTTCAGGACAATCTCCAAAAAAAAGGGTCATGATCAGTTTAACTGGGAGTAAAGCTTTTCATTCTAAGCAGAGGTCACATGATCGGAGATGCTGGTCATTGGTGTTTGTGGGTGAGGTCACACGAGAGAGAGAAAAGCAAACAAGCAAGAAGGTAGATTGGAGGAAGATTATAAGTGCCAGGATTAGCTGCATCACTGCCAACTGAGAGGACAAAGATGGGAGGGTCACAGGTTGATCATGGCTGTTTTTGTGATGGACGTCACGTGTTATTGCCATGGTGTAAAAGATTGCTAATGTGTTTAGTGACCACTCATTTTTCTTCAGTTGCTTCTGTCTGGCAAAATGTGGCCAGATTGGATTTTATTCAAGGAAGTGAAGAACCCAGTTGCCAATATACAAACAAGTTGAGTTAACCTGCTGGTAGAACTTCGTTATTACCAAAATTATTGAATTTAAACACCAAATTAGATTTAATAAATCTAGATATAATAAATAATACTGACTTTATATCTATACAATATCAGAGTAAATTATTAATATTTTATGTAAGTACTGTATAGACGTTTGATCGGATGCACACAACAGACTCGAAGTTTCAGTCTGTGTTTGTTGATCGTTTTGGCTAGTGGCTAATAATATAACCATTTATATTTTATTTGATTTCACTGATATTAATATTCATTTATATTAATATTTTATTGTATAATAATTGCACAGTAACATTTGTTTATGTTGTTGCTTTGAAACCGTCTAAACATTTGACATGTTTATTTTATTTCCCTCTCATGTGGCATTTCTATCACAACCTCAAACATTCTGCAGTTCTATCATGAGAAATATGACATCTTGCCTCTATATAGGTAAAATGTCACAATGCCACAAAAGGTTAAATTAATAAATGATGTGTTAAATCAAATCTTCTCCCAGGCAGTATGAGAGGAAAAGGCTTTTTTAGTCGAGGTTTGCCTATACAACACACTAGAGTACTCTCAAAATCATTCTACTAGATTATAAAATGACATATAGTAACAAATTTAAGACAATTCAATAAACTACTTTCTTGTGTTGCATCAATATTTATTATTTTTTCATTGAGTATATTTTTGGTTACCTTTTACCTGACACTCCAAAACAGTTTTTGAGGACATCCTCAAAAAATGTCAAATACAATGTTAGGACAATGTGGGAAAAATACTGTGACATCACATACACGTATTTCATCTTAGGTCTGTGATTGCTATATACACATTGAAGGACTACCGTACATAGACATTTGCATTAATTATAAATATCCCTCTTCTTCTCGGGTATAATGTAGGGAAGCATCAGGACTGCAATTTAAAAAAGACGGTAGGGATGGCAATCTCATCTAATGGCTAGATGGGCATCTCTGGTTGGAGATACTCCCACATCTCAAGCTGAAGAAAGCAGTCATAAAAGGATTGGACTGCTCAGACTGCATTACCAAATAATAATTAACTCCCCTTTGGTCTCACAGACACAAGCAATACTTGACAATGCAGATTTCAAGACCTAAAAAGACATTTTACTCTGTTCTTATGATGGATTAACATTGAAAAGCATCCAAACAGGACATTATTCCAAATGTAAAAGACTGCAATCATCCTTTTGTTATATTACAAACCCAAATCATAAAGTGAAGCACATTTTGATAAAAGCACTGCAGGATTCTCTGTTAATTGATAAATGTGAAAAACAGGATGAAATGCAATTCTGTATAAGGGGAACAACGATACATTACAATGTGGAAATAACAATAGTGCAGAGATATAGGCACAGAACGGCCGTCCCTGCTTTCATACATTCTATCATCTTTTCGGCAGATGTGTGTCACTGAGATTGTTCTCGATCTGATCTGACAGAGCGCTGCTGTTTTCAGTGATACAACATCTTAGCAAAGTGCTCCACAGAAGAAGTCATGTTTTATTCATTTCCTCTTTACAACCCATGAAAATAGACAGACATGCAACTTCATCCCAGTCAAACAGAAAAGTTTTCACACATACATACAAAGTTGTGCAGTGATATACTGTGGGTTAGTCATTAGGTCAGTATTATCAGCTATTCACTTGTGTTCTGCAGTTCTGCAGCCCTAATGCTCTCTGAAAATTATAGCTCACAAAAAGACGTTTAAAATAATCATAGACTAACACATATAATTAGACGTCTCTTGGAGCACAAATACATAGATCATCCCAAAGCTTTGATGGTCTCTAAAGGTTTGAGTTATATCTAGCTGGATCTTAAAACAGTGCTTTTGGTTTTGAAAATATAATATGAACTTAAAGGCATAGTTCACCCGAATATAATTTAATTCTGCCATTATTTATTTCCCTTCGGATAGGTATATGACTATATTCGGTGGAACACAAAAGAAAATATTTTGAGAAATGTTTAAGCAGTTTTGTGTGTTTACAGTAGAAGCCAATTGGAACCAATGTTGTGCAAAATATCTTCTTTTGTGTTCTGCAGAAGAAGAAAGTCATACAGCTTTGGAATGACATGAGGATGAGTAAATGATGACAGAATTTTCATTTGTGGGTGAACTGTCCTCTTCATGAATCTCACACGTAATTATTATTGTTATGAAATATTTTCACGTGGCAGACAAAAAAAACAATAGAAAGATATTTTTTTTAAAAGACTTTGCACCAGTCGTTGATGATATTAGTTCTGGAGTCCTGAAACCAAAAGCACTGTGATTACCTTGAATATTTTATAGCTGTTTCTCAAATCAAGTTGATGCTCTCGCAAATGTGCGTTGAATTTAGATGAGGGTAATAGCCACATACATTCACCCGGAGCAGAAATGTACACTATACAGTATCTCTGGGCCACTGACCACCATCAATATTTTATTAGGCCCCAACCCTGACACATAATTATTTCATGTGACACTGAACATAAGCTGCTTTAAAGATGGAGGGCTCTAGACGTTTTAGAGAAACTGTGTTCTTTTGTTGACTATAGTATATAGGGAAAAAATATAATACAAGCCTGTGACAAGACTGCTGTGAACACAGCATTTCTTTCTCTTCTCACCTCATATTTTCAATGAGACATAAACAGTGGAGATGTTCATAAGAGATGCATGTTCGCTAACTGCATGTACTGTATGATGCAAAAACGTACTGCCACTTATGAGGCCAAGGCATGTGGTAAAGTCCATCAAATATGAATACTACCATAAGGTATACAGTCATAACCCAATGAAAGTAATGTTTTAGTAAAACAGTCTTCATGATGTGGTAAAGAGAAGCAAACAATTGTTTTTGTGCCTAACTACTGGAGTTACAAATGGAAACATTATTCATTGGTGTAGCACAGTGGTCTCCAACGAGGTGCCCGCGGGCACCTGGTAGCCTGCATGAACTCTGTAAGGTGCCCGCTATACACAGGGCTCAACAATAATGCTCAATATAATCTGTGACATATTGATCAGCCAAGTGCTACATGGTCATAAAATGTTATTGTTAGCATGTGTTTTAAGCTATAATATATTCAAGTGCAAAAATAGTGGAAGAAAACTCAATTCAGTCCTGTGAGCCGAAAACAAATGCATCACATTATTCAAGTTTTAAAGTGTTTTATCAAAAAGTAGCCCTCTAAATGATTTTATCTCTTTAAGTAGCCCTTGCTTACAAAAAAGTTGGAGACCCCTGGTGTAGCATCAAATAAAATTGTAAGACTAACAAATTAGGACAGAAAAAAAAAGACTGAATATAACTCATAACAATTACAGTTGGATAATAAGGAGACAGATCCAAAAAGTTGAGAAACAAAAAAAAGAGTGTTCTGTTTGGCCAACAGTGGTATTGGAATGGCAAGGATGAGAAAGGATTTGTGCAAAAAAGAAGTGAGGGATGGGTGGGGGAGCAAGGTGGACAAAAAAAGCACAAGAACTTTTCAATAACTCGGCCGAGTGTTGAGGCCTCAGCCCTGCCTGTCTGTTGCCCCGGGTGCGTGTGAAATGCTTCCAGCGAACAAAGTAAGCCATGGGCGCATCCCAAAGGCCTTTGTGGCCAAAGCCTGGTGAAGAGGCTCTTCACAGCGCCAGCAAACACAGTCTACAGCCTCTCAGCACAATTCTGCAGATCCTCCCATTGTGTCCCAACACACATTACGCACTCGAGAGGGAAAGAGGAGAAACAAGGCAAAAGTAATGAAAAGCTTTGAGTGGCTGCTCTTCTGTGTGTACGCCCACTCTCTAAAGTCCAAGAACCGCCCCAGACACACACACACACACACACACACACGCACACACGCACGCATACCTTATTTCCAGTTAATAATTGCTATTGAAACACTTATTTGCTGTTGTTTCCTACACATCCTGCCGCAACAAGTGGGATGGTTTTGCAGTGTTACAGCAATGACCTGAAAGGGCATGTCCTATTCATTATCACCATATGCATAAAGCACAGTCTGAAAAACTCGATTTCCTCCCATGAAACAGGTAGACAGGGTTCGAGTTGAGTAATGTGTGTGTGGGAACAGCATTTACATGACCAATTTTCCCGAACAAACTAATGCAGGATAAACCAGGCAAACAACTGCGAGTATGTGTGCACATACTCATAACGCGAGTTATGGTTTTAGTGTAACTTACTAGTCCTTTAACTTCTGTTGCATTCAAATGATTTCCTGCAACTTACATTCTGTAGGAATAAAGTCTATAAATCTATAAAGAACCCACATAGCAAGAAAACATTAGTGCTTTGCATTGTTTTGAAGTTTGTGATTTCTGTTCCTCAGATATGATGCATGCTTTATTTTGTGTCAACTGAGTTGACATTCATTCCAAAATGTGATTTGTCATAAATTAAAGGCTTAAAATTGAGATCACCTCCATCCCTTCTTGAAAAGCAGAGTTTATCCAGTGGTGGCGAGACTGACAGGTTACACAAAACCTCGCTGCATTATTTTCTTTTAGAGGTTATTATGTACTACACAACATGTTTACAAATAACAAGCATGTTACTATACATTTGAGGAAATAAGTATTTGGAATGGAGGATGAGTGAACTGAAATTGTGAGGCCCATTGGATCTTACTATTAACAGTTCAAAGTCCACCTTTAGTTCCATGCAGGATACAAGAAAACATATTAAAGGTGCCGTAAGCTATTTCTGAAAACCGTTCTTGTTATTTGAAATCGACAACAAAACCAACCCACTACTAGGCAAAAGGAACATGCCCCTAACTGCACTGCTCCGCTCTCAAACGTGCTGCGCAACGCAGGCACTCGGCCCAACTCAGTTTTCTAAAGCGCTAACCCCGCCTTTAATTGAACATTTTTTTATATTTTTAACACTGTAAATATTAAAAAGCACCAAAGGTATAAATATGGTGCAATCAATGTTACGTAATAAAGGTTTAAAGACAAAAAAAGATGATTTGCTAAAACCAAGAGAGTCACTTGGTAGAAAAGCCTACATTTATTTTTGGAATTAATATTTCATGCATATTATATAAAATGAAGGAAGGTCAGCGAGCCTGTCAGCAGTTAAGAACTTTAAAAATATGCAGAGTGTATGAGCATAGCAGAGGGAGGCAGACATCTGGCCCTGAGTGCATTTTACTGTATTTCATAAGGAAAAGATACATTTGCTAAAAATAGGAGGGCTGAAAAACTGGATGGAGCAGGGGGGTTATGGGGACTCTAAGGTAACACAGGCTTGGTGATCTGTGATCTGACAGAGAGAGAGAGAGAGAGAGAGAGAGAGGCTGAGTAACTTCATGAGGCCACTGCAGTTTGGTCATGACTCCATTTTCACTCTGAATGTAAAAAGATTAAAAAAATTAAGAAGTCATTATATTAGAGGTTTTGAAGTTTTTGCATACAGTAGTAAAAATGGCATACATTGACATTACAGATCCTTTAAAGACTGTTAACAAAATATGTTATTGAATTATTTTTAGTTTCAATTCTATTCATGCTCAAACAAATAAAACACAGCATTTGGCTGTGTATCTCTGACCTCAGTAACCACATGACACTTTTACTCAGCTATCTGAAGCATGTCTCACCACCTCTGTATGTTGGGTCTTGTCACACGTAGGCTGGATATGCTTGTAAAAATATTCAAAAAACAACTTCGGTGAATGTCTTACAAAGGGATACTGTTGTTGAGGGTACTTTTTTTTTTTCACTTGACAGACAACTAAGACATTGGAACACTGTTGTTTACCATTAATAAAAACATACATGGTTAAATTACAATACAATAATTATGATTATTATTGACGGTTGCACACATTTGCATATATTGTGCATGTTTAAGAAAAAAACGTTTAATTTCATTTCAATAAAAGTTATTATTAATCAAAATATGAAAGTGAATATAACTAATACAGAACATTATATATTAGCTGGAAGACATGCTCTATCAAGTTTTACAAGTAATAAAAAACTTCCAGCAAACATTATAATACCTCAATGGTCACATAGTTATATTTTTCAGCTTGTGGTGGAAGAAAATTCCTGTCTGGAGATGTTTAGCAAGGTTTCTGACAACCTCTGTAGCAATGTGGGTAACACGAGACAAAAGTTCCTTAATAGTACAGTATCACAATACAACAACTTTACTATAGCAAAATGCAAAGTCATGGGGATTCATGCGTAAACTCATCTTCAGAATATTATGGGAAATGTTCTCCTAATAAGCCTAGAAGATGATAATCTCGCAAATAAAATAGGCGCAACACTTGTTTATAATACTTAATATGCAGCAGAAGACCAGCTGTGTCCTCGTACTGAAAGACACACATTGTTCCTCTCCTGAGAACTGAAGGAACAAAACAGCTTTAAAATGGGATTTATTTATCACCTGTGTCATCTTGGCCGCCTTATGTTCACATCACAGGGTATTTCTTAGCTTTACGAACGAATTGCTTTTAAACATTAAAACACAGTTTTAACAGCACATAAATGAATGAAAGGTATAATAGTGTAATCCTGAACCAATACAAAATTGGACATGAAGAGAACAACATGCAATTTGTAGTTGAGTGAATTCATGTATTGTTGTTCTACATAATGTTCAAAGCATTTTGCAACATATGACATAATATGACATAAAGAAAATTTTAAAGGATCTGTTTAGCCAAAATGGAAATTATTTCAAATTTGTACTTACCCTTGTGTCCCTAAAACACCAATGACTTGTTTTCTCCTCTGCAGAACAGAAAAGCAGATTATTTTAAAAATACTCAGCTGGGAATTTTATACAATTACAATTCATTTTGAGACACATTTAAATCCCAAAGCATCATTTAACTTGTATTTCAATAATTTCAGAAGGGTTAGGGTTCATCAGTTTAATTTTAAAAAATCTGGAAAAAAACGTTTACAGTAGCTGCTTTAATGAAGTGCAATTAAATGGCAGCAATTTAAAAAATCGGTCCTTATTTATTCATACTCATGTTACTGTATATGACTCCTGTGTAACACAAAAGAAAATATTTTTCTCAATGGTGGCTTAAATTTTTTTCAATATCTTCTTTTGTGTACAGGTTTGGAAAGACATGAGGTTGAGTAAATGATAAAAGAACTTTCCTTTTTTGTGATCTATCCCTTTAAATCATACCCAGGGCTCTAAGTGATTATCTAAACATTTTGATAGTTTATTCTAATCTAGTGTATAAGCAATTTTATAAGATGCCACTTTCTATCTTCACATCAAAGCCTCCTAATAATATCTAGAAAGAGTGATGAATGATATGAAATATGAATATAATTTATCATACATTTTATGCAATCAAACATGAGGAAAAATAAGCCCACCAGCCAAAATGTATGTCTTTATTTGGGGGCTGCAAAGCGATGCACCCTACACAAAGGGGGCCTTACAACCAAAAAGTTTGAGACCCACTGATCTAGAAAGATTCAAGAGTATCTGTCCCAGGGCAGTAAGTCTCAAAATGGAACAACCTCAACAGGTATATGATTATGACTTTTAATGATATAATGCAACTCCTGCCAGAGTGCATTGAAAGATTTTGTTCATTTTCCCCTCTCTTAAATATTAAGCACGACTCCTAAATGAAACGACCCTCTACAGGTCTTGAAACACTGATACTGCATTTAAAGCAAATTGCACCTTCACTTGTAAAAAAATTACAGTGCTCGGTGTGTATTTAAGCAAGACTGTGCGCAGTTTGGAAAGCAATACGAGCAGACTCCATGACCACATGAAACGACTTAAAACTGACTTCAAAAGAGTAAGGGAAGAGCAGCAGAAGCGAGCTCTGGCGGCAAAAACAATAATTTAAATCACATTATTATAAATATTAAGCAAAATTCGGATTTCTCTCATCATCTTTAAAGTGCTTTTTTATGATGTTTGCTTCTTGTAATAAAGGGTTAGGATGATTGAGGTGTCATGTGGGTGCAACCCTCAGCTTCCCTCTAAATAACATTTATCATGTTGTGTTTGTTTATCTCTACACTATCTGCCTTCAGCAGGTGGATCTTATGAGTTAATCTCCAAGCTGCTAATTAAATCTTTCACTTAATTAACTACAAACTTTGAGATTGTGCCAAATACCTTGCATCCAGATACACAGGTGTTGATCATAAACGGCACATTTATGGAAATATAAAGCTATCTGGCATCAGATAGCTTTAGAAGTTTCGGAAGTATTACATGTTGTTATATCATATAATCCAATTCAACGTTTTTAGTTGTGTTTGTTCATGCCCTGCCAAATTAAAACTGAGATGTCATCCGAACAATGTGTTAATGTTCAGGCAGTAGATGCTGTACTTTATCCTCAAAACACAGCAAGAACTCAAACATATCCGACTAAGTAACCGAT
The DNA here is from genome assembly GCA_026939265.1 of Oreonectes daqikongensis. NCBI lineage: Eukaryota > Metazoa > Chordata > Actinopteri > Cypriniformes > Nemacheilidae > Oreonectes > Oreonectes daqikongensis. Next base: position 1,776,128 of record JAOTQM010000343.1, on the reverse strand, counting down.
ACCATGAACTCTGATATTCACACCCGCAAAGCACAGAATTACATGCACAAAATTGTTTGAGTAGAACCATAATGTGCTCTTGGGAAATGAAAAAAGGATGAGCTTTATCTATCCTGTGTAAACCAGGGAAATTCCTATTGTTGGCAGACAGGCCTCGGTCCTCAGGCATTTATTGTGCATGTCTTGGCTGCACACGACTGCCTGAAGAACACACAAAATACACAAGCTTGAAAAAGACAGAAAAAAGAAAAACAATCTGACAGCTTGAAATTGTAAACCATCATGAGGTTAAACCGATAGACATCCTGGTCCTGCTTTTATGACCACAGCATAGAAAACCAATAAGGTTTTATGCACAAGAATACATAGACATGAAGAATAGACGTTCGCTGTTTGACAGTGTGAGCGAGGACTGTAAAATAGCTAGCTCTGTTGTATGCTACAGACAGACCAGGCAAGTCTAGGCCTATGACTGTAAGCATTTAATAAATCTTGCTCTGAGGGAAGAAAGGCCTTCAAAGATTGATGAACTGCTGACAGCTTTATGGCAAAATTACTATTGTTGCACTGGGGGCACTCATCATTAGTAAAATCAATGATAAGGTATGATCATTTCTTTTCCGACCTCACTTCTCCAGCCTCCGACGGGCCACACTTCTTTCTTGCCTTTAATTTTGTCACCAGTCTGTCAACATATCTTTTATCATGACGTGTTGCACGTCAAACAGTTGCTGTAAGTTTGTATACCGTAGCACTCATGCAATATTGCTTTGATCTTCAGTCATGGCAAAACTAATGCATGAGGACAGTCAAATGAATGTATAAAGATCGATTGATCAATGTTGCTGCATACACTGGTTAGTTTGTTCAGTGGCTTCCTACATCTAACCAAAGCCTTTGGATTATATTAAAAACAGTTCAATAACAGGTTAAGACAATAGCTCATATTGTCTTTAATCCACCTATAGGAATCGTCTCAATTAAAATGTCAGCAGGATTATTAAGCACTAGATTTGTAGAGTAGAGCTATTAGCATCAATCTACATGTGTCAGTATATATGATGTGTAAATTACTTGAATGCTAATTGTGCAGAAACATTGTAATATATTGAGAGATATAATACAACTAGTGAAACCTATGATTCTGAATTGTCAGTGTTCACCCCTAGGGCTGTACAATCATTTATCATCACATAAAGCTCAAGCAGTCATGAAACGAAACTGACATATTTTAAGAATTCAACAACCTGTAAATCTTTAATGTAAGTTGAGTTCTGAACTGAACACGAAGATTTATATTTAGTACTTTTTGAATCTTTATCCTTTCCTGCATTTTAAGGAAGGATTATACACCGAACATACACTCTACAAAACCTATAAATACTAACAACATGAAAATGTTACGAATATACATGCATTTGCTGAGTAGAGTAGTATCCATCCGTATGTGTGTGTGCGTGTACGGGTTTGACCTACATTATGAGGACACACTGTAGTATGTATTCAGGTTTCCTGCCACTCCCCCTACATTATGAGGATGTACCCATTACACCTCAATGTAAAGAAGTCAATGTAAACCACCTATACCATATGTGTGTCTAAATCTAAAATCAATTTAATGATTTAAAAAATCATTATATTTGGTTTGAATGAAACACTGCCCTGAACAAATATTTTACATACAAAAAAATGGCAATTTATAAAAACAACACAATTCAAAAGTTTACATATGCTTGATTGTTTTCTGCAGAACACAAGATATTTTAAAGAATGTTGGTAACCAAACAACAGTAGTATCCATTCACTTCTATTGTATTGACACAAAACCAATGCAAATCAATAGAAGAACCAACATTCTTCAAAATATCTTCTTTTGTGTTCTGCAGAAGTCATACAGGTTTGAAATGACAAGAGGATGAGTAAATGATGACAGTGTTTTCAGTTTTGATCAGTGACTGTTTTTATGTTTTGTGATAGTTGCTTATGAGTCAACTGTTAAACAGGACAATCTGTGTAAACTGTCAATATTTTGTCCTCTGGAAAAATTCTATATACCTTTCATAGTCTCTGAAGGGCATTATTACATCAATACGTAAGGGTTTTAAACAAACATGCAACACTTTTTGTGTCATCCTGGAGCTCCAGTGGGCAGCAAGCTAACAAAATCTGCACCTTATGCCAAGTTCGCACTACATGATTTTAAGCCCGATTTGCAAGTTAACGACCTAGCATGATAAATATCTGGAGTTGTCGGCCGACTGGTGTCACATGTCAGAGAGCACAAGTCAAGGGTTAACACAGAAGAAACAGCCTCACTTCCAACTCTCTGCAGCACTGACAAACCCTGCTGCCCGCATGTGATCATCTTGTGTTTAATCCACACTTTCCTGTCATTTCCCCTCCCACTTTTTGCGTGTGCTTTTGTGACAAAACGCGGTTTGGGTACCGCACAGTTGTTGTCAGCTCATGTAGTGTGTGACCCCCTGTTGCGGATCATTTACGTAGTGTCACGTAGCACAACGACTACAAGACTCCACAGAAAGTCATGTAGTCTGAACAGTAGCGAGCTGCCGACGTTTAAAGTCCTGTAGTGTGAACTTAGCTTTACATGCATCTGCAGAGAGAGGCTTGGAGTGGACACAAATGCTCAAAGCTGAAATCCTGTCCAATTATAATGTGTTTTATGTCTGATCAGGAGCAGTTTCCCTGATGCACACACTTACACACCATCCTCTATTCTCATTCAGCTAACAACAGTCCATGCTTAATGGAAATTCTGCTTCTGATGAGATGCTGGTCAAAGAAAAGTTCCAGACCTACAACTAGACAGACAACTAGAGACAATTCTGGACACCACAAAGCATTCCCTCATTAGCAGTGTCCAAACACTTCAAGACAGGAACAGCTGTCCTTCAGAGAGCAGAGAGAGAGAGAGAGAGAGAGAGAGAGAGAGAGAGAGAGAGAGAGAGAGAGAGAGAGAGAGAGAGAGAGAGAGAGAGAGAGAGAGAGAGAGATGAGTGTCAAGAGAGGTCAAGCAGACTAAAGTTCACTGAGCTTCCTTTCACACAAATAACACAGCAGCGGTTCGTAATAGAACTGAGGAATGCGACATAAAATAACATGTTTGAGGTGAGACCCTATCACACATAAAGTAATAGTTTGCTTTCACCTTGAGAGAAATGTACTTAAAAGTGCCTTCCTGTCAACATAAGTTATTGGTGGACTAAATCCATTTCATAGCAAGTCAAAGCTTCTCATGTTCATTTTATAACTCGTATAGGGTCCATCCGTAAGACCTTTTCGCTTTTGCAGTGAGTGCGAGAGACGTAATATACTGATATTGTGTGCCGGGCTGAGAGACGTTTCGCTCTTTGCTATTGCAGGCTATAGACTGAGATGAATCTCAAAGGCTAGAGGCAGGTCAATTTCTGCAGCGCACAAGCTGATGGACAGAACCAATTTCAGCTCGCAAGACCTCCAGACTGATTATATAGCTGAAGAAGTGGTGTGAGGTTGTCTAGACAGAGGCAACCAATGAAATATCAGTGTTAGTAAGTCGCTCTATGTAGGAAGTTCTATCCAATTATTTCTCAAAGTAGTAAGAAGTAAATGAGAAAAGTTTTCTTTCTCCCTCAGGGTTGAGACATTTCTATACTCTTACAAAAAAACTATTTCACACTTCATAGCTCCGCAGAGTAAGTTGGTATTGGATGTGACAAAAAACATTTTCTCATTAACACATGAAACTTCATTTCAATACAAACAACATCATCTGGGCATAATTAAATACTAATAATCACAGCCTCGTGATGCTAAAAATGTTGAGAAAATGCCCAGTGCTGTACTCCACTGTGTAATGTTCATCTTTAGTAGGAATTATGAGGCTTTTTCATTATTTACTCACCCTCATGTCATTCCAAACTGGTGTGACTTTCTTTCTTCTGCAGAACACAAAAGATATTTTGAAGAACATTGGTAACTAAACATCATCGCCCATTGTATGAACACAAAACCACCGAGACTGACATGAATGACATGAGGGTGAGTAAATGATGACAGAATTGTTATTTTTGGAATGAAAGTCCTGACTTCTAAACATATTTACTGATAAGGGAAATTAGTGATTTCCCAATGAGTCCTTTCATTTTGTCTAAAATGTCTCGAAACATTTTTCTAAACAGGGCATCAGACTTACGATACAGAATCTCATCTAAACTTGTATAAACATGCATCTTATCACAGATTACCGCGGCAGATGCGACCCGTGTTTGATCTTTGCGTGTATATGACACATGTATACGTGCGTGTGAATTCCTGCATACGTCCTCGGCCCATGGATTCCTTTGCACATGTAAGACTATCAAAGGAGGAATCTTTAAATGACCTCAGCTTTAGGTCACTCCTGTGTGTTTTCAGCTCTAGCAGTTAGTAACTCCATCTTCTTTCTCCGAGAGGTGTGTATATTTACTAAACGGCCCGAACGCAACCCTTACCCCGACTGGCCTGCTACAAAGCTCCAGTGAAATGCTGAAAGATGAAAGCGAGACTGAGGCTGTCACTCACCCCGTCCGAGCTACAAGCGTCGCCACATTCTCATCATCTGTCACTCAAACAGGTGTGCAAAGGAGATCCAGGGTGAGAAAGGAATAAACAGGTCAGAGCATAGACAAAGCTGGTCTGGCATGGGACGATTTAACGGTTTTATAAGTGTGTGTGTATATGTGAGATGTTCGCTATGTGCTTTGATATATATCCTCATACTGAATGTATGTGTCAAGGTGATGAGCAGGAACTTGTTGGCCCCTTGATGGCTTGTTTATTAATCACGAGGCGTGTGGGATAAGTCTCTCATCACCTTAACAGGTATAATTAAGCATTAAAGGGCACGCAAAGCTTGATGTGTCTGAGTCTGTTTTTTTGGGTTTCATCCTTACCTCATCCACTCCTTTTGATGTAAAAACAGCATTAGAGGGGTTTTGCAATAGAGGACAGTTTGGATGTGAGGGTTTCTTTTTTAAAGATCTCATGGTGTCTCGTGCTAGTGATGCTACCAGTGGCTGGATATATAAGTGTATCTTCATACTGATTCCAGAACAGATAAATATACTATGATGATTACTGAATATATGTATAGTATTAAAATGTGGACTCTAGTATAATAGCTTTTTCATTTTTTAAAAACTAGAAAATATCACTATTATAGAACACCTCGGAAAAAAGGAAGCAACGCTGGCTCAGCGCTATAGTTTTCTATATCCTCGCCATTGTTTGCATATTGTTTTGCACTATTTGCCTAACCGGGGGGGGGGGCTGCTGACATCAGCTTTAGAATTTTTTATTTCTAATATCACTTTAAATATAATCATTCTGCATAATTTATTTAATTCATTTAATACTCCATATTGGAATTTATAGTTTTATAATATGTTACCTGTGTTTCTCTTTCCTATCTTCTGTGTGTGCTTCTCTGTAATAACACTGTAAAAATTAAAAATTACAATAAAATTGTAAAAAGCGCTATATAAATAAACTTCAGTTGAGAGAGTTGAGAAGTTCAGAAGAACTCATTCGTTTCATTTTTTAACACAACACAAACGTTTGAACAAAATACAAACAACAGAACATTTACAAAAGAAACTAAATTTTAAAATCTTATAAGATTTATTTGTATATGTAAAATGTAAAAGATTTAACCAAAGTGCTTCTGGACCAGTGTTTACATCTTGCAAAAGGGTCTATAGATGGTTTTAAAGCAACAACACAAACACACGTTACAGCGCATGCACGCTTTCGTGGCGCAAACTTCCGGTACACATCCGCAAAGAAAAGAGTCCCTGCAGATTATTTCTGATAACAAGCAAAAGAAATAACAGGTAAATAACATTAACTAGCAGGTTAAAAGTATGTCTAGTCAGGATTATTTTGGGTTACCAGTAGAAGAACCGTTACTTGGCTAAACTTAAATGCGACCTAAAAGTTATGCGACCCATTCAACAAATTGTTTGTTTTATACAATTATTACACAATTAAATATTGATATAAATTAATATTAATATAAATAAAATAAAATATCAATAGTTATATTATTAGCCACTAGCCAGACTGATCAACAAACACAGACTGGAAGTTAACTTTAGCCCATGAGTCTGAAACCATCTACAGTATATGAACAAAAAAGAAAAAAAAGAAATTACAAATGAGTCAAATATTTGACATTAAAATAATGAAAAAACAAATTTACTGAATCAGAAAAAAAATTACTACCTTAATTCAATCACCATTAGTAGGTCAATTTTTTTTTAATATGTTTACTTAAATAGCAAACTTAAAATAATCCTAAAGCAAAATAGAATTATTTTAGGTGATGAGCAGTAAAATTAGAAATTACAAGCCTCCATTACTGTCTATGGTATTGAGCAGTTTTAACCGAGCAATAGATATAAAACATTCATTGATTCCCCAACAAGAAAAAACACACACAAGGCTTTCAGACATGATCAAACTCACAGAGCTTGTTCACCCTACAGAAGGGTTGTGTAAACTGAATCTCCTCCTCCACTTCTATCCACCCTTTATTGATTCACAGAGCTGGATGAGAGACATGGAGAGTGGGACATCAGAGAAAAATGTAAACACGCCACTTGCCTCTGCCCTTGATCTTCCATTTCCATTCTCTGACACGTGGACGGGTGCGCTGGTTCAACACTGTAATGTGAGACAAAACTATCAGCCAATCGAAACTGTCAAGGCCCAAGGCATTACCCCCCCCCCACACGCCAATCTTGTTCGTTATGCACCTTTTGACACTTGAATGGAACAGACAGACAGGTAAAGTTAAGTAGAATGCAGAATAAATAGAAAACTACTTTAAAGCTAATAAAAGCTTTTTTACCTTGAATGGTCATTTCCTTGTTAAGCTGATATCAAGGCTTTGTGGTGCTTGGCATTTAGTTGTGTTATAGGACCTATTAAATCACCTCAATCATTCAAATCAAGGCCTTCAGGAATACCTGAAAACTCCAGAGAGATGTGAGAGAAGTTTGAAACCAAACTCTGAAAACCTGTAGCCCTCTGCTCTAAAACAACAGAAAATGCCACACCTTTCGCACCACGGCAAGCTTTCCAAGGTGAGCAAACAATTGTAGAGTTCATCCCTTAGAGCACTGGATGCCTGGGGCGAGAGGAACAACTGGAGACTGTGATTTAAGACATATGGAACATTTTTAATTTTCAGTTTTTTCCCCGCGTTCATGCTGTTGAGCAGATACAGCTGAGGGGGTGTGAAGTGATGAGAGACACACCTGTTTATCTCAGCACGTATGGCAGGGTCAGGCTGGCAGCCAACGGGCTGTCACCTCCTAAGCCTATCAACCAGTCATTACAAAAAAGTGCCATTTTAAGGTGTGCACCGTCTTCACCAAAGTGCTTATTGAGAAGTCTAAGTGTGTGACTGAGTTCATAACCTCTTGACCGCGTCATAACACTGTTATGATGTGTACGTTTCATTTCCAGTGTAGGCTCACTAATAACTTTCATAGACTTTCATGGATTTAAATACTAACACGCTATTTATGGATTAATGTGTGGAAACAGATGACTGAGCATTGAGAAGATTGCCAAGAATGCCCAAGACCCATCCATTTGATCGATTATCATAACAAAAGAAAACACATGCTGATGTGCATCTTTTGTTTGTATATCTAAAATCAAAACACATCCATCTTTTTATTTACAATGATGAGCAAATGTCACACCATGTCACTTTAATAATAAACAATACATCATCAGGCTAATAGTCATTGTGCAGGGCATCAGTGACAGGCCGTCATTTTTTTCCAAATTCCAACAGATGGATTTTGACGTTGTGTTACAGCAGATGAGAAGTATGCCATACAGATTCCAACATTTTCACTGCTAATATGACATTATGTTTTGGCTGACATATTACTTTCATCTGTAGTGTGAAGCATCCCATGCCTTTAGCGTGAATGTACATCAACGCAGTTCAAGGCGAGACATTTTGTTTTCTCAACATTAACGATCTGCAACAGAGCATATCAAACTTTCTGCCTCTTTCCTGTCACAGCCTTTGTCAAATAGATGCTTCACGTGTTGTGGTACGGCTGAAGGATGTTTCAACGCTCCATATCAAAAAGCCATTATCGAGTGTCGATCACATGTCAAGCTACAGAATATCCCAAAGAAAAATGTAATTTCCACTGGACCTGTTACAGTACACAGATCACATTGTTAATGTTTTATGCTTCCCCAACACATCACTGTGCTGATACAAAAGGAGACCAGAATAGAGCACAAAAAGATAAAAGTACAGTAGAAGTGTATGTCAATAACAGCAATAAAGGCAAGAGTGGCCTTTCCTAGGGTGAAAAACAAGTAAATATGCACTGCTAGTTTATCTGTCATCGCTGTCTGAAATTACAACACAAGACTAAAGTACTGCTCTCCTTTGGCACAACCTCAACACGCTTTGAAGTATCAAAGCCGTGCTGAATGACTCGCCTGCTGAACAGTGAGGCAACATGTGTCATTTAGATGCTTTCTTTTTTTAAGGACTGTGCCGTGCTTTATCTATCCAATCATATGGATTTGGAGTGTGAAAGCATGTTGAACTAAAACAAATACAAAAACTTTAAGTCACAACAGTGCTCAAAACTATTTGAAATTGTCCTGGTCTCAATTCTTGGTTCACTTGTTAATAAGGAACCTCAACCCTAACGCTAAAACAATGTGAATTTCATATGGAGTAACACAAAAATGTGTATTATATGCACAGTAACGATAGTCCATGTGAGGAAGTTTGTCCAATGCTTTGCACAGAACTGCAACCTGCACTCAATTTGAGGAACACTGGATTATCATTGGAGATGATTGAAAGCTACAAATAAAAACATAAAATAACCAAACTCGGTGCATACAGAGTTGAGAGGGTGGTGCCCCATGGTAGATGCGGAAAGTCCCCCATTATGCGATCACTCTAGCGAGCGGTTTGGGAGAACTTTCGCATTTACGACATTTACCACAAACACATTCCATCAACCCAAGGCAAACGTCAACCTCATCATTCTATCAGTCCTTCACTCCATCACATGAAATAAGCCGTGATTTATGCGTGACATGTGAGGAAGTCCTTGGGCTTTAAACACCACACCATTTTAATTGAGACGAGTTAATTACCCTCTCTTAGGTTGTTTGTGTATATGTGAGGGGCTTTCATAATAATGATAACCATAATAAATCCACTCAGTGAAAACACTAATTATCTATGCAGATTGATTCTTAATGCTTTTGCGCCAAAGTAACACCCCGAGGGCATCCAAATGACTGTCAGCACTTCCTAAGATTTCTTTTTCCATTTGCAACAGAATTAAACCCCACCACAAGTACAGGTGAGATACCAGAGAACTCAAATATATTCCCACACATCCACCCACGAGGACCACAAGGCCTTATATGCTTTAGGAGCTATAATTTTAATCGCTGGCCCTATGTATGAAATCAGCAGGTGACAGAGGGGAGAATGAGACAAGCTTGTCTCTGGAGGTACAGGAGACTCTCAGGCACAGCAGGGTCGAAACGACTCAGTGTGTTAATCTCTCCTGGGCTACAATTTATGGCCATTATGGCAGTCTATTTTCAGCCCCTGTGATGGATTCTGCTCAATTATTGGCCATTATGGGGACGAGATGGTTTCGCAAGCGTGTTGCAGATTGCCGGGCACCACTGCGACATTCAAGTGAAATCCACTTGGCACACAGAACAAGTCCTTACAGACTTTGAGAGTGAGTGTAAAACATCCAGAGTCATTATTTTAAATGGATGAGGTGTGTTGATGGCCAGGAAGTAACATGTGACCAGACATGCAACTAGTAAAAGTATCACATGTAATACACACATGATGCTGTTATTGATCCAAAAGCCATCATCAAATCTGTAATATTGTTTGAAATGTGCAAAGAAGATAACTGCATTTCCTCGGGTGGGGGGGGGTTTGGCCTCTCATTTATCCTCTGCCCTTTACAAAACAAAAATATATGGGAAATATATATTGCAATATATTAAATAATACATTTCCATATATTGGAACCAAGTGCTTATATTTTTCAATACATTAAATTGCTTATGTTGCCTATTATTCAATCTATTGTAGTATATTACCAACTTATTATTAGTATTATTATTATATATTTTCACATTATTTTTCAATTTTTTTCCTTGAGCTCAGGCAGGCTAACTGACAGTGGTAATTTCCAACAAGCCATCCAGCCAAGTGGACCTGTAGTACTGTGGGAGGATCCCTCAGACAGGTTAATCAAACTGCCTGATCGATTACTCTCAGCTGCCAGGAGATTTATGGGAAATCCTTGGTGAGGTCCAAAGCATGAGGTAATGTAGCACTTAGCAAATGAAATAAAAAGACGCAAAAGCACACAGTGATCTGTATTTCATTTTCAGTGGACGAGTGTTCACATTTTTTGGCCTTATGTCTTTTCAGACTATTTTTTTCATAAGTCAGCAATTACAAAGGCAAAATACAAAAATGATTCAACAGAATAAAACTCAACCTTCTGCTTAGTGCCTTTGGATCTCATCTGGTTGATGACAAATTTTACAAACTGCTATTGTGGTCATATTGAAATAATTAATCATTAGCAAACCTAATAATTCCCTACTGGACAATGTAATTTTTTTTACTGAACTTGTACAAACAAGCAAATATATACCAAGTATTTTATCCTTATAACTATTAAGAAATAGCAAGCGTATACCAAAAGATAAAATAAATAAATAAATACCTCATTAATATCTACATAACAAAATTAATAGAAAACAATTAACTTTAAATGGTGTGTAGTTATAGTGTGGAAAAAATATATTAGGCTATAATGCATCCTGATAGTCTTAAATAGAGGGAGGAAGCAAGTTGCTTAGACAGTGCACCACGTGGCTCAACACCGCGTCCTAGCATTTCTGTCCACACTGATCGCGATTAATAAGATTTAAAACGGTTTGTTTGTGTGCTCAGACACACTCAATACTACACGCTAAAAAGCACAACTAAAATCACGCCTACCTTTTCACGAGACTTCCACTAAATATTTGCAAAGAGCCAGGTTTTGCCGTTATAGTAACATCGTTTCTAACTTCCGGAATCAATCTCCCTCGCTGACGTTTGACGTTACACGAGGAGCGGAAGTTTTTTGTTTTTTTTAATTCTCGAGGTGTTGAGGTGGTGCTGATGCGAGTGGCCAGAACAGAAATGGGTCGATATATTTAGACCTACAAATGAGTATTAATAATTACATTTATTCCGTTTAATGTTGTTGTTTATCAGACAAATGCAACATACAATTCAGCATTAATACACAGCCTACGTTTTTTGCATGACAGAAGCAGAGCAAAATGATGTCTCTTGGCATAAATGACTCTTGATTTTATCTAGCATATTTCTGCAGAAAAAGCAAACTAACACACATATGGTAATGAGGTAAAAAGTGCATAACAAATAATCCAGGGACAGCCATCATTAGGCCTGTTCATAATCCTGTGACATTACCTGATTCAACTCGGCACATTGTTCAAACATCAAACGAAACTATTATTTTCATAATTTTTTTGTGATTTATTGCAAACCATACAAACAAGCATTATGTTCTCATGTCCTAATGCTGTTTTTCTATTTAAACCGGAACATGTTGCAATTCATGGTTGCCCCTTCCTTTGGAGATAAATCGCTGGATTATTACTACTTAAGCTGTCTGAGCTTTTCAAAGGTCGCAAAGAAATTCAGCAAAGGTTTCCAATTCAAAACATTACACCAACATCCACCCTCCCATGTTTCTAGGTCAATGCCACTTTGTCCCCTCTTTTCAAAATACCACAGGACAGGTAAAAACTGTTCACAGGGAGGAAAGTTAAATAAAAAACTCTTTTAACTGGTATTTATGGAGAAGAAGAAGACAAATAGAGTCCCTGTTGAAAATGAAAGCACATACTAAAATCCATTTCGATGACAGGTGAAAGAAAGCAGCTTTTATGAAGAGGCTTGACTGTACCTCTTTTTGAAAACTGATTATTTACTTAAAAACACAAACAATGGATTTCAAATCATAGGGCTTGGTAAAGACAAGTTTGATGGAACACTCAGAGGATAAATTCCTTGCAAATAAATTGTTCCACACCTTTATCTGTGGCATTAAAGGCCATAGGCATGAGTCTGTAAAAAGCATGATGATTTTCTTATGTCTTAATTAAATGCAAAGCCAGTTTTCTTAAAAAAATAAAACCAGTAAACAAATCCACTTGTTTTCACCTTGTGCACCAGAATGTACAATTTATAGGATGATACTTTCCACTGTTGTTTTAAGCATTGATTTTATGCTTCAATATGCTGCCTTAAATGACTGGAAAATGAAAGTAAAGAGTTTTAAGCATAAATGCTTTCGTCAGGTATATTGACAAACAGGAGAGGTGCACGATGAGCTCGTGGGAACGTTACACTGAGCTGAATGGAGCTTCGTTGCTGAGCGACCGAGTAAACAGTGTTTCTGCGGCAGCAATGCGGAGGGTGAGCTGCTTTACCTCTTCATTTTCTCTGAACTTTAATTTCAATTCTGATGCTATTCTAGTCTTTTAAATGTTATTAACATTAATTTATTTATTAACCACGTTTAAAGAGATGCCTAAATTGGACACGCTTTTGGAATCCGCTATGGTTAGCCATATTAGCTAAACTTTAAGTGACATGACATTCATCAACTCTTTTTATCTAATGTATTGGGACAAAGGTGAAATACAACTAAACAGCAAACTGTATAATATTGACAAACAATAGGCTAATGCTTGATTCACAATGACAGTTTTAAAACTTTTCTGCTTATACGAATATGTGCTGTATCTGTTAAGCGTCGTCCATTTAATTCTTGCTTAATGTTTTCATAATAATAGTCATTATCAGTATCATTATCATTACAGTGTGCTCTGCTATTGTTACTGGACTCATAAACCTCTCTGTAATTGCTCAAATATGGCACTGGCTTACGCAAAGTAAAACACAAAGTCTCTGTATATATCATAAAACTTAGTGCAGGTGTTAAACAGAGTTTAAGCTACGCTTTGTTTGAACTATAAAACAGCATCATAATTTGGTTTCTGACAAACTTAATGAAATTAAATATGAAATATGTTTGGTTGAGATTTGAAATGAAACTGTAGGGGAAACACATACCCAAATGGCCATGTAGTAAACCCAGACATGACAGCATTCAAGTATCTCAAGTGTTTAAATATGTTTAACTTGTATTAACTGACAACTCCATGTTGCATAGAGATTGACTTGTAAAGCAGACAGTAGGAGGCTGACTCTAGCAGCTGTAGCACTACAGGATCATATCACACAAAGCGTTCCTGTCCGCTTTTCTGCATCAAACGCGTCCCGTCAGGCTGCACATGGTTTAAGGAGTCACAAAAACCAAAGCACAGGACAAAGAGCCAGAGATGCTGAGCAGACACAGAGGCTGGAAGAGAAGGAGTATGTTCTGGATCGTGCACCTCCAACCCTGACTCTCGGTAGGCTACGCTTAGTTTTATGCTCAGATTTTCCTGAAAGCTCGCAGTGGCTGATGTTTGGTTGTTGGTGATGATGAAGCTCAGAAGATGGGTCTGGTGGCAGCACCCTCGAGGAGACTAACAGCAGAGGAATGGGCTGAGGTTAAAGCCAGGTCTATCCAAGAGGGAGACTCGAGCCTGCCTTGTGCCATATGCAGGGAGGAGTTTCGTCTGCAACCACAGGTAACTACCTATAACATCACTGTTGAGATGTACAATTTATGTGTTTGATGCTTGATAACCTTGATAGTCTTTACATTACACTTCTCTTCACTATTTTCAAGAGTTTTCTACAGTTTACAGTATTAAATTATTAGAGTCAATTTTTCAAAATGTCGATTTTTACATCATCTGAGTAAATAAGCTTTCTATGAATGTATGGTTTGTTAGAATAGGACAATATTTCAACTATTTAAAACTCTGGAATCTGAGGGTGCAAAAAAATCTAAACATTGAGAAACTTGCCTTTAAAGTTGTTAATCAGAGGAGCTGTAGCAGGCCGCTGTTAAGAAGAAACAGGTTTGTTTTAAAGCTCTCTATTGGCTTACTGCTGTAATGACGTTGTGGAGAATAGATGAACCTGAAAGTTGAACCCCTAAGCTTTACATAGATACCAAACTTGAGTGGGTAATTCCCAAAGAGTGCCAGCAGTGAGTGAAGTTTGTAGCCATGTTTCCGACCATTTATGCTTGTGATTTTGCTGCATCCACTCACAAAAATAAAGTTTTTATATATTAACGGTAGGAAATTTACAAAATATCTTAATTGAACATGATCTTTACTTAAAATCCTTATGATTTTTGGCATAAAAGAAAAATATATAATTTTGACCAATACATGGTAATAATGGCAATTACTACAAATGTTCTCGTGATCCAGGGTCACAAATGTAAAAGTTTCTTCATAACCTTAGCAATAATGCTGTGAATAAAGAAAATTTGAAATAAATTCTAAACTATTATATTTTAGCATCTTCAATGTAGCCACCAAAAGCTTAGAAGAAAAAATTTATTCTTGACATTTTATCAACCAGCTTTTTCATCTTGAGATGCTTTTAAAAAAACAGTATTAAAAGAGTTTCAACCTATGCTGTTTTTTCTTCATTGTTCAGTCAAAGTAAAAAAAGATTACAAACAAAAATTTGTTTTCTAATGAAAAAAAATAAGTTATTGGCACATTTATGATTGGTCAACAACAATAAATTAAAATATTCAATCATATACCCTATGCTTTTTCAAATCATAAGAAACATTTGAGTAAATTGAACATAAACCTTTGAACGGTAGAGTGGGTCTTTTAAAGAAATAAGGATTTCAGTAAGAAATCATGTTCATCCAAGGTCTAAAGCTTTTCTCCACTCAAGTCATTTTCTTCATTGTCATAGCAACCATCTAGCTATATCTGTTGTAAAGGGATTTTGCAGCTCCTATGTTCTGTCAGTCAACAGATACTCTTTCCTAAACACACAATAAAAAAACGAACACAGACCCACTTTTAGGATCCTGTGTTCTATAAACCATGCAGACAACTCAAAACCTATAATGTTCTGAAATTCAACTGTATCATGAATGATGTAGCAGTCAGTGAGGTCAGTGTGAAAGGTCACCCAACCCTTTACAGTTTCCTTATATGCTTTTAAGATGCCAATATTCTCAAGAATGTTGGGAAAACAGACCAGCTGTACAGAGCAACAGAGACAACAGTTGCCCTGATCACATGTAAATATTTATTTGAGTGTGTGTGTGTGTGTGTGTGTGTGTGTGTGTGTGTGTGTGTGTGTGTGTGTGTGTGTGTGTGTGTGTGTGTGTGTGTGTGTGTGTGTGTGTGTGTGTGTGATTAGAAAATGCAATTCGGAGCTTTTATTTCTTTGATTTTATATTTGATTTCTTTTATATTTAATGGTTTATTTTATAATAATGTTGCTGTCATTTTGATGTCTTTCTCATGACATACTATAAACCACATGGGCATGGTTGCTTAAAAGTATAATATGTGCCTTCTGGACAGGTCCTACTTTCCTGCTCCCATGTATTTCACAAAGTAAGTCACCACAAACACCAACATTGACATAATGACTTTAATACCACAATTTATAATTAATTCAGACCCTTCTGGTCACACATTACAGGTATGTCTGAAGTCTTTTGAAAAGTTCTCAGGCAGGAAGAGCTGCCCCATGTGCAGGAAGGAGCAGTATGAGACCAGAGTGATTTATGATGGCGCTCAGCTTTATCGGGAGAAGTGTGCTCTCAGGTGAGCTCTCAGCTCCACATCTTTGAATCAAGTTAGAAATAGCCCTCAGTTCTCTTTTATAATATAATTCTCATGTTTTTTGTGATTTCTTTTTGTCTTTCATCTCAGAATCCAAGCTTTCTGGCGAGGCTACCTCGTTTGCAAATGGTACCAAAACATTAGGAAACACGTACCCCCGAGAGACCAGCGTTTAAGACGACAGTTCTTTGAAAAAAAGGTATTTATTAATATATTAATATTACTCTGAAATATCTTACAGAAGTGTATAGCTATTTTTATATTTTGGCATTGTTACAGCAGTAACAGGTGATGGTTTCTAAATATTTTGTCTTTAGTAATTGATGTACTGATTTTTATTTGCAAAATGAAAGATGGTCTGATGGAACATCCTTGATAAAGATGAGTGAAACAAAAAATGAAGTAAATATATAGTACAAGCAAAAGAATTCAAAATCAAACTTAATAGAAATCAATTTTCCTTTTCTGTTCTCTCGACCTTTCGGGAGTGCAGGATACTGATAATAGGTGAAAGTGGTTGGAAGCTTTTGGTCCGAGACCTCATTGACACAGACGTCTGTCCCAGCAGCCCCTTCATTAGCCCACACGGAAGTCCCCATCCCCATGCATTAGCCCAGGGAAAGCAAAGGTTGCCATCTAGTGAAGCAGCAACTGTCACGGCTTGGTTACAGTTCTTGAACCGGCAGTAGCAGCCTACTCCAGACTCTAAGAGATACAAGCTATGTTTTGAAACAGAAGAATTAGCGTATTTATACAAACACATTAGACATTGGTCCCTGTGATCATATTCTGTACATATGGATGTTGCAATGTTGATCAAATATTTGCTATTTTATTCGTCTAGTATCTAGTAACTCAACAAAGTCCATTTCTCTTTAACAGAGGGTCTTTTAACTGAATATGCTTCTTATAAGAAAACTAAGATTGCCAAGCAAACAAAAAAATCCAATAACTCCATCACCAGGCAAGTCAGTTTAAAGTGGCAGTGATGGCAATAAGATAGATGCTTTTATTTAAAGCGTTGCAGTGCATACAAGGTATACAAACCCATAGCGTTCTACTATAGTTGAACTACATGAACTCACGCATGTGTGTGTTTCTCAGGTACAGCTGAATAAAGACTCATTTAAACATGCAGCACATCCCACTGAAGTGATAGACTCTTCTAGACTCATGCTGTAAAGTTTAAAAAAGGATATTATGTATTTCTGGTGCTTTTGCATTTGGCCCAGATTTCTCTGGACCTTTAGCACAGCAGGAAGTTGTTAACCCTGTTAACCAGCTAAACAAAATGGAAGGTAGAAAAAGAGACTAAAGCCTCACTTATCACTTTGCTCTTAAGACGGGTTTCAATCAACCAGTCCCCTATTTTACCTAAAGTCAACATATTAGAAAGGTAAATCGGTGACATTAAGATTGATTGTACCTGCCCTGTCTTTTCTTAGAATGTGAGGAGGCAGAGTTCACGCTGCCAAGAGTTATTTGTATTTCTTTAGGAAAGGTCTATGTTTGAACTCTTAGGAATGCTTAACGTCTGTTTAATTACTGATCAAATACAGCTATTAAGAAACCTCTGATGTGTGTGTATGTGTGTGTGTGTGTACATGTGCATGCTCAACATTTGAGGTCAATTTCTGGAATTGTCCTAAACGGTTTCCTCATACACCCATTTGTATTGATATCGATCTGCCTGTTAACAGGCTTTTCATCGCCGGGTTAAGAGTCAGAATTGATTTGTGTTATGATGGAACATCAGTTTGCACGACTGGAACGCATTTTCACAACATTTATTTCCTTAATCAGTTTCAGGAGATGAACGACAGCCTGGTGCGGTCGTGCAGCACAGACGTGGAAGCGTTTCTGAACGATATCGATCGCTCCGTGGCAGCCAGCCACGATGTCCTGCGCCGCTTCGACAAGTACGTGTGTGTTTCAGAAATGGAGGACAAGGACTGGCTGGAAGCTCAAGAGAAGGTTTGTTTCGATAATGGCACTGCTCCTTCACCTACACATGCAGACGTAGACTAAAATACCAATGTGCTTTTATCAAAGAACAGCTCATCAATGCCTCTAATCCCTCTCTGTAGTCGCTCCTCAGTCCTGCCCTTCGCCCAACGTGCCGCCGCCTGTCTCGGAACGCTCAAGCCGTGCTGGCGGCACAGATGTTCCAATTCAACAGTATCAAACCCTCCATGAGATGATTGTTTACCTTGCTAATGAATGAGTGGAAATAATCCACCGTGTTTACTAAAAAACACAAGCTGTGCAGATAATGCACGCCTAGCCTTTCATTACGTGCGAGCTGAGGAAAAAGAGCTACCATTTCTTTGGGCTTCACTGTTATTGTGCAGAGGCAGCCAATGGCAGCGATCCATTTGAAAAGGAAACGCTTCATTTTTATCTTCTAGATGAGAGGTCAGGCAGATATCATGACATTCTTAAACCTAAAGCTGGAGTTCAAACCGTTTCCACACAAGCAAACGCTACGCTATCGTGCAAAAAACAAATGGACATCAGTGAAAAAGGAAGCTGAAAGTCAGTTAATGATTAGAGCTGCACACCTACACAGCAGTCATAAATCTGCTTATCATTTTCCCATAATGTATATTTTTGATTTATTTCGCAAGGCATTGCGTTGATGATCAGAATTGAAGTCTTGAAAGCACGAGGCCCATTAATGAGATGGAACATTAAGAAAATGACACACATACACGCCGGTGCATTGTAACACATGGGATGTTGTTTTATGAAGTACAACGTTACAGAATATTTGTCCCTAAATTGAATGGGGATCTAACATTGTAGCACTCTTTGAAGAAATGCGTTGCAATGATAAGCACCAGAAATAAAAATGTGGTAGTTATTTTACCTTTTCTATCAGCTTTAATAAAATATGTTAGAGGTGTTGGATCGAAGGTTACTCAAAGATCACAGAACATGCAAATGCCCTTATTAATCGGTCGACTCCAGCAGCAACTTTGGATGCTGGCGTGTGCGTGTTTCAGTAGCAGCAGTTACAAATGACTGATTATAAATACGTGTCAGTGTGGTGTCTGATCAGCATGAATCATTGTGCATTTCAAATGCTCTTAAACGGTCTCTTAAATGTCAAAAAATGGATCTGACACATTTTATGGGCTGTGCACATCGTTGTCTAAATGGATAGCTTGCATTACTGTTGGATTCTAGAGGCCACTGGAAAATGAGCGAATGAATTCTGTGTGGATGGAATATATCATGTTGACATTTTGAAATCTCATTGAAAGGGTATATATGTATTTGAAGCATTCTTAAGCATTATTCATCTTCAAATTGAAGCTGCACTAGAAGTAATAATCATTTTTCTTTTGGGTTTCACCAGGCTGTCCAACGAGGTGTTCAGGACTGCCCCATTTGCCTAAACAATCTGAACTCACAGAATGGCTCGTCTAAAGAAGGCAGACATGTGTTACTATTGTCTTGCTCTCATCTCTTTCATGAAACCTGTCTGCAGGCCTTTGAGCTTTTCCGTCAGGAGGTGAAACCCACATGCCCACTCTGCCGGTCACACTATGCCAAAATGCTTGTGCAGAATTAAAGCTTGGTATATTTTTGAGATTGACCTGATGTATAGTGGGATTGTTTTGCTTCATTGATGGAATGGACAAATTTTACTGTGAAATTATGCATTTGCATCCTGTTACAATCCATAATATTATCCAGTTTACATATTCTACAGTCCACACCAAGCCAACAACATGCACTAATAGTTTTACAAAATAGAAATAGACGTTTATTTGCCCTGACCATAATACACTGAAAAACAAACAGACCAACAAATTGTTGTCAAGTAACAAACTTTATTGTAAACTGAAGATGAATAAAAAGTAGGACAATCTCGACATTTTGCTTTGTAAACACCACAAACAATGAAACAGAAAATGGGAACATTCTGCAAATACATTCACACATGTAATAGAAGCAACAGGCAAGAACAGAAATACACTTTCCCTTACAGCTAAAGTTTCTCTTACAGAGAACTCAAATGAGACCAGTCACAGTATGGACAAATACATGATAAACAAACAGGTTTTGGTGTGTAGATTTCTAAAAAATATCACAGCATCCTTTACAATGTAGTTCTTAAGGAGAATTCTCTTTATAAAAAATGGGGTTTTGGGAGGATTTGAGAGGAATAGGTTGACAGTATACATCACTTATAATGCCTCTATGAGAAACCTAACACACCAACCCTGATGTTCTGCATAAAGTGTATTGCCAGAAACAGCAACATCCTTCAAAAAGTCCATTTACTTCAAACAAGCGAGATTTGTGCAGACAGAAATGATATTAAATTTTGCATATGCACAATTCAAAAAAGAAACCGCTTACTTCATGACACTTTTTCCAAAAACATTTTCTTAAAAGTTTTATTGTGCAAATCAACAGGAAGTTAAGACCTATTTTACATGTAACTTTTTTATATTCATGACAATAAAAACACCCAACACAAAGCATCATTTTAAACCACAGAACCCACTGAGGTGTCAACTTTTCACAGGCTTTAATTCAGTGTCCCTCATGTGAATATAAATTCATGCCCAAACAATATTATTCCAGAGCCCTGATAGTTTTTCCTTTGGCCAGATAAAGTTATCGAAGATATGCCCTGTCATTTTGGTATGCCATATTATTGACAATCACATGAGGGATTCACAGTGAATTAGTCAATAAAAATGTACACATCACACTCATTTACTCACTTGCACATCTCACACATGCACTGCATGTCTCCTCAACACTAAACAAAAGGAGACAAAAACTGAAAAAGTCAAGAAAGCCTGTTTAAGGCATTAGAGGTGATTTTTTTTACAATAAACAAATGCTGAGTGACTAATTGTCTGGCCTTTTCACAAATAGCATAGTATGAATGAGGCTTGAAAGCCTGTTTCATATCTACATTCTACAAAAATAAAAAGAGAAAATATACTGTATATACAAGTAAATACATCATTTACATTAATATGAGGCTATAGTTAAACCGACAAGAATGTAGACTGAACACTCAAGGATGCCTACGTAGAGAAATGTCAGGAATGGCCAAAACAGTTCTTCATGTTCTTCAGCATGTAGGTTTCATTCTTAAAATGGGAATGTCTAGAAACTATACTAAACAAAATATCAACTGTGATCAGTAACTATTTGACAAATTAAAGTAAAAAAAATCCTTTGTATTTTATTACTACTTCTATAGATGCCCAATGACCGACTGACCCAGCTTGAACTTTACATTCATTTAACGTTACCATCACCGTAACCCTAACCCTAACCCTCATCTGGCTCTCCAGTCCTGTTTTCACAGCCATTTTAACAATGTTTAGCCTCTAATCTACATACACCTGTAATTCATGAGACTAAATCTGGGCTAATATACAGCATGAGAGTGAGTGAAAACATTGTCACTGTCATGAATATAATATTTTGCCATTTGCAAAAAGCAAAGCAGCTTCATACGTACACACCAGATGTTTAAAGGTTGTTGTCTTTACATGTTTGCTAGTGTTGATTCAATAACATAAGGCAGATATATAGAAATATAAGCATTGCAGCATTTACCAAGATTAAAACAATATCTGTTCTTTGTTATATGCTCTCCCGCCAAGGGAAAAACATACCGTTGCGTAGCATTTGTAACATAGTTGTATAGTATCAAAGGTTGTAGAGAAGGTAGCTGCAGATTTAAGAACAGGAACAGGAAGTAAATCCCAAGATTGTGCCCCACCTTCTGACAACAATTATTTGGTGCATTTTACTACTGTGACAACAGAGAAACATTTCTCTGCTATTTTAATTGTTATCTTTCTATTCTTTTGGTGATTTAACAAGAGTAGCTCTCATGTTGCATCATTCCTAATCATATTTTGCCGCAACCACAACAACACGTGAGCGATTTAAAACCTTCTGTGATCTTTACCCATAAACTAAAACAGAAGCAGGAGAGATTTTGGCAGGTGGGCTCCCCTGCTACCCAGAAAATGTCAATATTTAAGTAAGGCACATGTTTGGGAGTTTCCTTGTAAATTCCCATTACTTAATTCTGTCACATCCAATAAATTCAAACTGTTACAGTAAAGCATGAGGAAGCAAATCATAATTCCTCATTTATAACTGACCAACATCTGATATTAACAAAGTGAATGTAAACATATTAAATGGCAACAAACACAATGACAAGCCTTTTTTTTTACAACAACTTTAACATCTCTAAACAAAAGCAGAAATTGACAGCTATAGATTAATATTAACATTAAAATATCTGTCTTCATGAATAGCCGTCCTGCTGCAAATATATGCCAGAATTATCACATTTGGTAAAGAGTTTTTTTATTTGGAATTAGCCTAATCTGCATAAGAATCCATAAATTTTGCATTAAAATAAATATGGAATATATATATCAGATTTCAAATATTGACAATTTGGGGGGTTTATGTGCTAATATTACATGTAATAAATTTGTCTGTCATCTAAATATTAGTCTAGGTTTCCCAAAACTGTCAAACTGCTGCTACACACCTGTTTCATGTAACAATTTAATTTAACGTAATATTGTTCTACATGGGAGTGAGATTTTAACAAACATCTATTTAAGAAATAGTTATAATAACTTTAATAACTCATGACATCCCAGATGTTTATAACTTCCTTTGCTTTAGTCGAATATACAAGATAAAGATTTTTTTCAATAGAAATGATCCTTTACTTTATGACCATGTTTTAGACACAACTCATTGAAACTCCCAAAAGCACCTACATCTATCATAACAGTAAACCAAATGACTCCAGTGGGTTAATAAATCTGGAGTAAAACGATTTTTTAGCCAAGTTGGAATCCTTTAGCGTGAAATTCAAATATGGCGACACACAGATAACAAACTTCAAATCTCATTGGTTCTTCCTTGTCTTGTGACTAGGAATCATATGATATTTTGTCACAAGAAATTAGATCTAAAATAACCATTTTGCCATACTTGAATATAGTGCTTGCTTATGGGTTTTGGCTTCAGTTTTTCTAACTATCAACTGTTTTCCTCACAAACACCAAGCATATCACTTCAAAAAACATTTTTTTACCCACTGGAGTCATTTGGATGACGGCACATACATCTGGGATGGCATGAGGGTGAGTGAACTATTCAAGAATATTACTTTATTGGTGAACTATTACTTCGAGGGGCAAAAAGGATATATCTGCTTGTTGAGACTAATGCAAGTGAAAACAAAAAATATTTTCCTCTAATTGCATCTCAACTAAAAAAATAGATATCCAAAAAAACGATATTTATCCCCCTTTAAAGGGTGCAGTAACGTTTTCTGATTTAAGAAAATGAAAGCAAAAACAGAACATTGCTATAACTGAATGACATCAAATCGGTTTCACTTGCGATTAACTCATGAAAACACAGACTAGTTCACCAGTATGATTGAAGTAGATGCTGGAGCTGGTGAACACATTTAGCATTGAGTTTAAATGGTATGTACATTGACTGACTGCTTAAATGAGATGATGGACATTACATATTCTACACTTCCTTTTTAATGCTCTCTGCCCAATATCAATTTGCTCCTAAAATCAAAGCCGATGTGTGAACAGTGCTTCTCACAGAGTTTTCTGATGCCCGTTGGCAGCATGTTTTCCTGATTCTGAATCGGTTGTGCTGTTTGACAGATTCAATTTATTCAGACCTGAAACCCAGAAGACAGAAAATTAAGAACCCAGAGATTTGATTTTCCTCTCTCTCTCACCCACTGCATAAATCTGTATTAAAACACTGCTCTACCTTTGCCTTTTATTTATTTTTTATTCAGATATACGCATTTAAGACAATTAATGTCAAAATAATGTAAAAAAAAATAGGAAGCCCTTTGGGGGTGAGGGCGATAGGATATCAAGCTGAATACATTACCAAGGGCTTTCAGAAGTTCTTCTCGCACGGCAGACGTGAACTTTCGCACCAGACACAATGTGGTTACCACAGCAAACAGAAGATTGTATGAAAGTACAATGTAGAAATTTCCAAGCCAATTAAATCGCCCGAAATCTCCCAAGAGATCAAATCTTGTTATTCCTGCAGAGGGTAAGAAACAGGGCATCTATTATGAGACACATACCAAATGCCCAATTCTCTTTTAAAATGAGACTTTTAGTAATAGTGTATTACAGTATAGACAACGCTATTCACTACCTCTTTCCTACCTCAACAAAAGCACAAAGGACCGTCTTACAGCAGAACAAACCATGCATACATTCACTCTCACTTAACCCCAGGCTGAATCACTTGGATAACCTTATTTTCCTTTAAATTTGTCAGATATTGTTACCGGGCCAGACTTATTATTTCTTTATATTTGTTTTACTGTCATTTTGGAATACTTACAACCATTAGTATCTCAAAATATGCCTTTAAATTTACATACAACATTATCTTGCAACTGGAATAAATTATTAACATGTACAAAATTACTGCTGCTTAAACCCACCCAGTGAAATGTTTAAACTGACGATGAGATATGTCAGCCTATATAGAGAAAACAAAAGCTGTACAGCTCCATCTTAATCAGACTTTACAAACTGATAAAGCATATCTATTCCTTCACATCTGAGATAAGCAGGTCTGCAGCTTACCATCTGCTGTCATACTGTCATACCTCACACTGAAGTTTGTTTATTGCCCATCACGCAAAACTGACTGAGAAAAAAATTCTAAAACAAAATGGACTGTCATATAACTAAATAATGCACCGCTCATATGTACATTTACTCTAATGTACCTCATATATGTACAGGAAACATGATTTAGGTTTAGCTATGGATTCCATCTGATAAACAAAACATATTAAGCAGTTTTGAAATAAAAACATGAGAATCTTATTTTCATTAGGATGCATTCGATTTCTCCAAACATCTGGAATGCATTCCAAAGGTCTTGTTTCAAAAACATTTAGCCATTTTCCATCAAACATACAGTATATGCTACATTTAAATCCCACAATATGTTAATTCACAAATATATAAAGGACAACTGTCATACCTCTAAGAACAGTAAAGCACTCACTCTATCCCCCAATATAAAGCTTTTATTTTTGGCTATGATGCTTTTTTTCTCTTCTCTGTGCTGCTTTGGGTGCTCCTCTAAATACCAGCCCAATCTTTTTCTGGACTACCACTAAATAAAACAACAGGCTGTCTTTGGATACTTAAAACAACTTCTGCGCTTTCTATTCAAAATATAAACTAACACAAAAATAACCCGAAAGTGGTAAAAAAAAAGGGTCATATCGGAAGCCCTAGGGCAAATACATCCACCCTGAATTGGACATGTCTACAACCTTAAGTCTTCATTTTTTGAGAGGTACTGTGAATTGAACTGTCACATCTTTCATATAGAAAATATCTGTCTATATAGCGCCAGTGTGCTCACGGCAACCCGAGTTCGATTCCTGACTCGAGAGTCCTTTGCCAAACACCCTCCCCATCTCTTCCCAGTGCTTTCCTGTCAGCTCTATCCTGTGACAATAAAAGATGTAAAAGGCCCTCAAATATAACATATATATAAATATATAAAGATCTGTCTGACATCCTTGTTTTTTACACACACTGAAGCTGCCCCTTTTAAAATAGTTAGATATCTGTAAGTTAAAAGGCTCATTAAAACTGTCAATAAACTGGGTGAAGACTTCAGAGTGTTTGGGGTGAGGGTCGTTTACGGTCCGTGTAAAAGTCAATGTTGTCATACAAGTCAGTTTGCCTTTCCCACATTTTCAACAGGCTCCTGCAGTTTATTTATGTACACATATGCACCTTTAAGGAGTTCTACAGGCCTTCCATTTTTCCTTTTGATAGTAAGTGTCTTTTAATTTGAGTGTGTAAGACACTGAGGGAAGCTGATGAAGCTTTTTGGAGAAAAAAATGGCAACTATTCCTTTGATCCATTCAGAACAACATTGCAAAACTGTTGATATTTTTCGGAGATTCCCAATGAGTCACCGTACTCGCGCACACACAGTTATTTGAACAGCCGTGTCTGTGGCTTGCCATGTTGTTTATTGCAGCTATTGTGACGACCGCTTTTTCTTTTTCTCTCACTCATTCTTGTGTTAAATCTCTATGGCAAATCCTGCTGGAATGTAACTTGTTAAATCTCAACAGAGGAAATGAGTTTGTCAGCATGTGTGTATACATTCTAGTGGGAAATGTATAAAACGACAGTATCCATAAACAAAAAGTCCTGCTGCTGGCAACGGCAAGATATACACAGGTGGTTATAAAGGGCAGTGAACATACACACGGGTCAAGAGGATCTTACCAAGCGTTCGGGACATGACAGGCAAGGCTGAGCTCAGAACTAGAATGGATACACAGCAACCAATGATCTATAACACAAGAATTTGCATCCTTTTGACATTACTACAAAATGTCCCATTATTAAGAAAAGAACATTTTGGGTTAAAACAAACAAATAATGCAGAACAAGATTTTTTAAATGAAACGATGCAAATCTCGAAGTCTAATATATTTTTTTGGGGTAAGTCATACCGTTGTCATGGTAGTGTCATCCTTTCTGGGAGTAAGGTCCTGAAAGATGCGAAGACTATAGAAGCCAACCACAGACGAAACCATTAGATAACTGTTCATGAGTTAAGACCAACAGATCCACCATATGCTTTTTGTCTCGATCAATCAAACCCTTCTCCAAAGTTTCTTATTTCACTCTAAAAGAAACTCATAAAAAACATGCATACATAGCTGCATTAGCAGCAAAGGATACAAAATGAGAATGATTTCAATAACCGCCTGGGCAACTCCGAATGTGGATAAGGAGGCATTGCCAATATCCCTCTCCTGTAAAACAAACAAAAATTTAATTATTAATAAAACATTCAATAAAATGATAATTAATGACCAAAATATGAATAATATAACTGATTATTAATGATAATAGTAATTGTCTATAGCAATTAAGATTTTCCACAGACAAGTTGATCCAACCACATTACACTTTTGTGCACACAAACAAGCAATCTCAATAATGTCTGATATGCACAGGTTAAAGTTCCGGACTGAGGAAATCCACTTACAAAAATGACTGCATTAAGTGGACGTGTTTTAGCGATGCGCCCAATGCAAAGTCTCCTGTTACAACTGAAGCTGTGTAATCTAAATAAGACTACAGTGTTGACACCTCAATGCTTCAGGCAGTGAGGGCAGAAAAAAACGGCACAAATATTTGGAGCTGTTCTGAGTGAGCGCTATTATGAAGAAATAAAACATATAAAGCTCAGATTAGCGAAGTTTCCCCTCTCACCAATGAGGACAGACAGAGTGAAATTGGCGAAGTAATGAATGGAAGCAGATGAAAGAAATCTTTTTAAATTCACCGCCGCTCACACACGCATAATATGCGAGCAGGTGTTCAAACAAAAAAAGAAGAAAAAAGACAGAAAAAAGGCAGAGGTGCTCTTACAGTAAGAGGCTGCGCAGAATGAATGGCTGCCAAAAATTAAGGGAAAAACGTAAAGAAAAAAGGAAACCAAAACAAATGCCCCAGCAAACAAACTTTCTCATTCTCAGCCTTTAATATCTTTTGATGCCATTGACGTGATCCAAAGATTTGGGTTGGAATTATTACAATAAAAGCCAACATTTATCTTACATACTTTAACAATGTAAAACAACCTCGGTCTATGCTTGACAAGTGAAAAAAAATCAATCATCAATCACTCTAATGATGTGCATTTGACAGCTGACCATTCAAAATCAACAGAGCATACAAAAATATTTATTACAAAATCTTTCCGACTGGATTACATCAAAACAGTGCCAAAATCCACACCAGATTTTATAACATCAGTCTTGTTTGGTGTTATTGATGACAGACCAGAAGAGCGTTTACATTGGTGATTTCAGATCTGAACACCTGCTTGTATGACTTTCTTATACTTATACTGAACACAATGAACCACCTGGATAATGCAGATGATGCAGGGACACTGGCTGCTGGTTGAATACAGTGTGACTGAATAAACATATATATTAAGAATACAGTCAATAAATCAAAATGCTTCATCATATTAAAGGTGCCGTTCTCCGTGATCCAGTTTTTCCAACTTTAGTTAGTGTGTAATGTTGCTGTTAGAGCATAAATAATACCTACAAAAGTAAAAACTTCAAACTTCAATGCCAAGCGAGATATTGTGTTTTTACAGAATTCACTTTTCAAAGACTACAGAAAACGGCTGGTGTGGACTACAGCCCTCTACTTCCCTGGTACATGATGTCACTATTCCATTCCGGAATAACCTCCGCCCACAGGAATACGCCAAAAAAGCAGCGTGACCTTTCCGCACAACGTGCACTAAGCTGCTGTCGATTCACAACACACTTGACCAGCTACACAATCAGAACTTGTTACGTATTTCTGAAGGAGGGACGTCATAGAACTGAAGGAAGACATCAGCCCGTTTTTATGACAGTGAAAACAGCGGTATAGAGAAAGGTAAATTGTGTTTTTTCACAAACTAAACATGAGCACTCCGAAAACACCAAAAGAACGGCACCTTTAACTTTTTGCAGAAAAAAATAATAAGTAATAAGGTACCAAGATTAATATTTGACCCTGGACCACAAAACCAATCACTAGTATTTGTAGCAATAGACAAAAATCATTAGGATATATTAGTAAACATCATGTTCCATGAAGATATTTTGTACATTTCCTACAGTAAATATATTAAAACTCATGTACAAAAATGGTTTACAAACTGCTGTCGCTCTTTGGGAATTACCCACTCAAGTTTGGTATCTATGTAAAGCTTAGAATTTCAGCTTTCGGTTTCATCTATTCTCCAAAACATCATTACGGTAAGCCAATAGAGAGCGATAAAAAACGGCCTGCTATTAGCAACGGCCTGCTACAGCGCCTCTTTAAAGGCCATTAGTTGTTTTGCACCCTCAGATTCCAGATTTTTAAATAGCTGTATCTTCGACAAATATTGTCGTATCCTAACAAACCATACATCAATGGAAAGCGTATATATTCAGCTTTCAGAAAGGTCCAGGGTCGCATATGCATCACACATAAAACTCAAAATAAAACAGTTTGTCTCTAAAGACTCTTCATGTGTATTCATGAATACTGAAGACCAGCAGTAACAGTATGGAGGGTTGATGATCATTCATTAAATGATATTATGAAGTGTACATCAAATCTCAAAATGTATCTCAAGTCTCTTTTGCTTGGATCCGTGTCAGGTGTTTGTTAGCTCCTTCTTAAATCACAGGTGTTAGGAATGTGTGTATGAGTGTGTATCTTCCTTTAGGTGTGTCCTAACTGCACTACATGTTTTGATGTGCCTTAGCTAATAATAGGAAAAAAACAAAAAACTCATTGTGGATTAGACAAGCCTTTTTCCTTCTCTCTTTCTGAGTAAGCTGTTTACTGACAAGACAGACGCTAAATGTCATCTGTCGACTCCTGTCGAAGGTTCAGGGGTCAAACGGAGAAATACGATATCTTGCACTTTCCCTCTCATCTCGTTTCTCGTTCCATCACTCCTTCTGCTTCGTATGACACATGAGATATGAGTTCGCATGAGAAACGGACATTAATGAGGCTGTTTTTAGCATCGCCTATAATTCTGAATCCGTGGGGAGTGACAGCAATAAGACTTTTATTGCAGTCATTAGCAACAGTGCATCAGACAGCTTAATGTAAGCAGTGCCACCGCATTAGAACTCCTTACCTCATAGCCAAATTTTACGACACCCTGCCATATCTTTTGCCATCTCTGCGTTAACCTAGCTTCCTTAACTCTCCGAAGAATGTTGAGGAATTTTGGTCCAACCCAGCACATCCCATACAGACGTAAACCCGTCAAACAAGCATACAGACACCGGTTGTCGTGGTTACATGAGATCTTAGGCATGGCATGGGTCCAGCTCATCAAACGCATAAACCATTAACCAGCCTGTCAGGCGGGCCCTTCGTCTCTGAACACTGTGACAAGTGTAATTTGGGGGGTTTTCAGTCAAGCGTCATGCCAAGGCAAATATCGACACTAATAAAATAATTAGAATGTGAAGCGGGCAATCTCACAGCAGCTTGAGACTACCAAACCGAGGCCAGAAAAAATTATGTTTTGTGCATCCTTTGTTACGGGACGAAAAACAGCTGCTGCTGAGCAAAGACACAATGTGGCAGTGATGAACTAGGGTGAGATAAGACCATCAATGTATGAAAGGAAAGAAAGACCGATTAAGAACAAAACAATGTAGAACAGGAAATATTGTAGACTTGTAATGATTTAACCTGTCCACAGGAACTCTTATACCTGTGTATGTACGAATGAGTGGCAAACTAATTTAGATCCAAAATCAATCATCTACTGTAACTAATTACAGACACTTTCTGTGCATAGTGAGGTAAAACTATGCTTCCCAATGATGCAATATTACAGCAGTTTTACTAAACAAACCTCATACAAGAACTCAATGTGCAACTTATGTGCTAATTTTCTTTCAGACTTCACACACACAGAGTGCGTGAGTGCCTTTGAATTGACCTCAAGCAGATCAACGGGTGCAGCTTTGATAAAGAGCATCAAACAGCAGCAACATGATAGACATCTCTAGCCTTTTCTTTTCCACACACACCTGAGCGTATCTGGAATTCAATTTGAGCTGACGCAAAACGTCCGGACAGAACAAGAGAAAGAGAGGTGGCAACAAATGAGGAAAAGAGAGAGGGGTAGGCAAGAGAATCAGCGAGTGAGGGGAGCTGTAAAAAAAACTATTTGTTTACATTCACAGGCTAGTTGACTTGCACTTTTCTTACCGAGGAACCCTTGGGTAATGCCGTCTCGTCAACAAGAAGGTACACAATGTTCAGGGCAACCAGGAGAACAGAAATGGCCTGCGAGCAGCACAGATAAAAACAAACATGAGCACTGTATACACAGAAACATCAAACAAACAGCAGTGATATAATAACGCATAAAGCGTAAGCAGCACATGTGACTAGTGGCAAAACACGTACCGTTCCAGCGAGCAGGCTCAGCATCACGATGGGGTAAAGCAGGTTCTTCTCCCAGGCCGAGGCCTTCTTTCTCCTTTCTAGATGAAAGGTTGAGAGAAACGATTGTAGCGCGCACACACCTCTGACTGACTGCAGAAGTGTTTAATGTGAACAAACTTTCAGCAGCTGTAAATTACACCCAATCCCTTTAATTAGTCAACTCCTCTCAGCAGTCTGACAGAAAAACTATTAAAGCATGAGATAAGGGTAACTACTGCAGGTGAAAGATGTGTGCTTCGGGGAGCAGATCTTTCAAACTATTATCTTACAATCTGCAAGAGCTATAAAATCAGGTAAATGATGTAATGTGTATTAATAAAGTCATAGAAGATCTAATGACAGGTTTCGGGCTAATGCATTACATAATTATCTGTTTACACAATTAACTACCTGCTACTTCTGCGTTGACTGAAAACTTGAGTACATTTCATTTATTGTGATTTTACAAGCATATTTACAATAAAGCAGCTCTAACAGTGATGGAGAAACCCAAACATCTCCAAACAATTTTTCTTTAATCCGCTTTCCAGCCTTCGTCATTTATGTGCAGCTCTGTCCTCTACTCTCTGCTTCTCTCGCTCTGCCTCTGCTCGGGCTCGGTGTTTGGCAGGATTCCCTGCATATGCACCATGCTGCCTCTAAATTAATAACCTCACTTGGAGAGACAGCCACAATAAAGTTTGCATCACACTCCAATATCCTAAGTGCCTTTGTGGCCTCCTCTCCTTCCAACCGCTCGTCTCTCTGGAATCATTTATAATGCCCCAAAACACAAGTTGACATCAAAAATGATACAGCCCCATACACTATCTGGCTCTGCTCCAAATAACCCAGTGAAAACTATTCACATTCAAATATGTGCACGCTTTGCAATTCACCAATATTATGAAGAGTGCAACCTACACATATCTGAACCTGAAAGCCTGCGTAAAATGATGTGATAAAACATTTTCTCTCACCAAGTTTGTTCCTCTGATTGCGAATGTTGTCCAGCTCTTTGTAGAGATGCTGAGAGTTTCCTTGGAAATAAAAGTTGAACGTTGTACCTGAGTGACAGACAAGGACAGAGTGAGAGGCAGAGAAATAGACAGCAGCGAACGGGAACAAAGACTTTAAATCTGTTTAACTTGGCCTATTATGAGCTATAAAGTTCAAAGCTATGAAACATTAGTGATCAGTGAACATAAATCAGTGATATGAACCTTGTCGGCTTTTAAGTGCCTACTTAACATATCACAGTGTTTGTCAAAGTCTGTCAAGCAAGAAAAACAGATCTGTGACATTTACTGATCTGGAAAATAAAAAGCTAAAACAAAACTAGATGCCAGTAAAACTACCTGCCAGCTTGTCACGCTGAGCCCGGCGCTGTTCAAGATCTCAACAGCTGAGGATTGAGAGTAAGCCTATGGCCTTCAGAAACATCTGTCACCACAACTGAACCATATCTTCGCATATGTTAACTTTACAATCATATGTTTTCGGGTTTCCTACACTGGCATTCTTCGTTTCCTGTACAGCAATTACAACAATTAAGAAACTGTTCTGAGCACCAAACAACAATGCAGTTGGGTATCTAACACACTGAAGATGGGAGTCTAGGCCAGAGGTTTGCATGCTGAAACTGGTTCTCAAGGAAGATGGGACTGAGGTTTCCAGAGCGTGTGTGTGTGTGTGTGTGTGTGTGTGTGTGTGTGTGTGTCAGGAGGTGTGAGAGGGCAAAATCAGAGAGGGGTTCTCCAGGAAAACCACAGACTTCTGTCTCATTCAGCTCTTATTTATCAGGTTTTTTCAGTGGTTGGTTTGCTCCTCAAAGCAGAGGATTGGTTTGCACAGCCTCGGGGGACACACACTGGCAGATCAGCAGCAATTAGTTCAGTGTTACACCATTACTGGCATGCAATAAAAACACAATCTTTCATCTTTCCACCGACATGAGGCTGAGGAGTCAATCACTTTGATCAAAACGTGATTACTGTTATGATGATTGTACCACGCCCTGTCTGGTAGAGGTTCAAGTTCATAAAGAAATGTATTAAAGGAAAAAACAAGCAGGTGTGTTCCACATTGTGTACTTGTCCATACGGGTGATGTTTAGGGAAAATCTGTACCTTCTAACCAAACTGTGGGAACAATGTGATAGGAAATGTGATTATGAAGTGATCAGGACAGGATTGTTCTGCCAAATATGACTCAAATCTGCCCTGGAGGACCAATCTTAGGTGAGTGTAAAGTAAGAGACAAGTATGAAGAAACAACAAGTATGAATAGGTATCTCTTTTGTCAAACGTGTTTTAAGGAATAACAGTATACCTTTACATCTATGATTATATTAAAGGATCAATGTGGGGATTTAAGCGGCATCTAGTGGAGAGATTGCGAATTGCAACCAACGGCTCACTCCACCGCTCACCTCTCCCTTTCAACGCACTATGGTGGCTGACACATGACAAAGGTGTTGTCACGTTTTCGCTTCTTTGCCGAAGGAGATAACGTATTTACGAAATGTGCTCTGTAGCGTGCTCTGTAGAGCAGTTTGTCCATTTAGGGCTACTGTAGAAACAACATGGAGAATTTAATGTAAGAGGACCCACGGTGTATGTAGATAGAAATAACTCATTCTAAGGTAATAGTAACATGACGCTTCATTATGTAAGGTCTTTATACACCTCTGAACACATAGTTATGTATATTATATTGCATTTCTATCAATAAATCCTCCGTAATATTACACATTGCACCTTTAACATTTACATTAAATCCTTTAGTAAACACTTTTATTCAAAATGTTATCTTATAAATGAGGAAAACAAAAGGAAACAATCAGCAAAAAGGACAAAATGTGCAAGTACATCAAAAACTAGACTCAGTTTGCTTATGAATACATTGCTTAAACTTTCTTCTTAAAAAAAATCTGTGATGCTGTTAATAACAATACAACAATATCTAAAATGAAGTAATACCAGGCTGACATCAGATTTACAACAAGATTCTGTGAGCTTCACTTTGAGAAAAGATTTGGAAATTCATTATTTCATACAGTCTTTCAATTGTGGTTAATAAAGGGGATGCTCACTAGCCATTCAGTAATGCTGGCAGAAAGTATGATGTCATTGTTTTCTAAAGAAACTTTACTCTGTTCTGCATTATGTCAGCAGTAATTATGCAAAGCAGAGAGCCATACGGTCGTGAGGAGGGTTTTCGCAAGGTCACCCTGCCACTGCGCATCTGGGCAATGGAGAAAAGCATAGCGAGAGCCAAGACAGAGGACAAACAAGCAAATATGCCTGTACCCACACAATGATGCTTGCATACACTCAGACAATTCACCTTAAGAAAGACTCCCACACATAATTAAAGATATGCGATAGACAGAATGATATTCACACACACACAACTGCAGCGACGATATAATACAGCAAAAATACAAGACCAAAAGTTTAAATGAGATAATAGTGCACCAAAGCAATAGGCTTATTATTAATTAACACACCTTTCACTAATGAACCCATATAAACGTTCTGCAGGAGAGCATGTGCAGACATGCATCATCTAAATGAAGTTACAGTCAGATAATAATTACTTGATAGAGCGCAGATAAGAGCGACTCTCTTTCACACTTTTAAGTTACTGTAACTCAGGCTTCGCGTTTATGGTACGAAGGAAAAAGACTGAAAATTGAAAATTCCTTAAATTCCTTATAAGGTGAATTCTCTCTCTTCTTAACGCCTGAGCGAGATCTTCCTATAACGCTGAGTCCCTGAGCCTGCCAAAATCGCATTCCGAATCACTAGCGGCCTTTTGTCACCCAATCACAGTGACGGCCACCACGGCTCACATCAAACAACAATCACAAAAAAACAGAAAATCGTTAAGACAGATTACAATTATTTTATCAGGTGTTCAAAGCAAATTGGCCATTGGTGCTAAAGCTACAGAACCAAACAACTAAATGAGAGGCTATTGAAAGTCATCCATGGGATTTGGGCAACTGGGTACTATCAGTTAAGATGATCTGGCTTACCTCCGTGAATTCAATAGAAATGCACATGCTCTATGTTGACTGGCATCTGTACACTTTGTTACGTGCTTGAGTTGAAGCTAAAGTCTGGTTTGCCTTTAAACCTGAACACTTCCTGCATTGTGCAGAGTTTTGGGTAGAGGAATGACAGCCAGCTACATGAAAGGACAAATGTAAGATAAGCCTTGAACTTGACTTGAAGGAGACAACAGGAAACTTGGTTAGCCTGAACTGCTATTATCTGTTTGTTAATGTGTACATATTATATGGAACATTCATAACACTTAAGTTTGAAGGATACAGTGGAGACACTCTTGGTGTCAAGGACTGAATACGGCAACTCAACTCTCTCAATGAACTGCAGATTATTATGTCTAAGTGTAAATGAACCGTTACGCCATTCTTTTTGAAAGCGATGTTTAAAGTGCGAGTTTGTAAAGTTAGTGGAAAATCAAGTCATTTAGGGATAAATGCTAGAAGGAGGATCGGGGTATGTGCCCCCATGCTGCCAAAACTAAATCCGGTAGGAAACACTAGAGTACATAAGTATTTTTCATAAGATTTATGGTAAGGGAGGGAGGTGCATGTGTTAAAGTTAACAGTAATTTGCACCCCGTATACTGTAGATCAATTTCTATCAAAATGACTGTTTATTGCTTAGTTGTTACAACTGTAATACTTTTGTTCTCGCTGCCCTCCCACTGATCAGTTAACACCTGTTTAAAAGGTCAAATAAAAGCACTCAAAATAACACTTTCTGCTATTTCTTCAGGCTACATCATCTCTCCTGACATTTATCTGCCTCTACATTCTTTTTCTCAAATACAGCGCAATAAGTGCTAGAAACTACAGGTGCAAATATTCTGATGTCATTCAGGTGATGCAAGAAAGCCCTTTTTTATACATCTGTCCATCATACAGAAAAAACAAACACTCACCATTGAGTCTGCGCTGCAGGGCCTCTTCCTGCAGCTGAATACAATAAATCTGCTCATCCAGATCTTCTAAAATCTAAACAGAGAGAGAACAAAAGTGGATGCAGAATGATATAATAGGTCCTTAACAAGTGTACCTACAGTTTTTGTATGCACACATGTTGTACTTACAGTGGGTTTGACAAGTAACTGGCCCATCACCGTGAACATGCGTGACAGTCCCACTGGAGTACACACTGATGAGATAAGACAAGAAGCTGCTTTACACCACACATACACACTTAGGCTTTTCAACAGTAGGAGTATGAATGCTTTCTTTAAAGCGTGGAGATGTTTAAGTTTGCTACTGCAGTAGTGAAGGACACGTATAGCTTTGTTTTGATTGACTGTAGGAATGAGCAATACATGTAAAATATCTCAATTTGACCAAATAAATGTAAAATATTTTCAACTTTACACACAAACAAAACTCACTAAGTAGCAACAGGCCACCCATCAGAGAGATGCAGGAGTAGAGGTACGGCAGATAGAACTCCCACAAATCTAGAATGAAAGAATCAGACGAGCACGGTAAAACAAATCAATCGACAGTTAAAGGGATAGTTCACCCAAAAATGATATTGCTGTCATCATTTACCCATTTAAAACCTGTATGAGTTTTCTTTCGAAGAAGATGTTGGAAACTGAAAAACGGCAGTACCCATTGACTTGCATTGGTTTTGTGTCAATACAATTAGGCATGCATTAGGTATGACGGTATTAAAATTGCAGCTTTGAAATGTGTTATTTAAAATGTCTAGTTAAAAAAATGCTTTTCCCCATTGAACACAGTATTTAAGCAACACAAAATATTTGGAACAATAGTAAACATGTACAGTATGTCAGGTTAAATCAGTGCTTTTTCTAGTAATTAAACTTACATGAATACATACACATATAAATAAACTAAATGCAGATGAGCAAACAACAAATTAAGCATAAACAAAAAATAGCACAGAACCTAGTGGATTCCTGCACTTTCTGTCTTTGATGACACATAAAGTGTCATCAAAAATTTGAGTGGTTTTAAAACCGTGGCTTTTTAAAACCGCGGTATACCTTGGAACCGGTATTCGGCCCATGCCTAAATACAATAAACGTGAATAGGTACCGCCATTCTTCAGTTACCAACGTTCTTCAAATTATCTTCCTTTATCTTCTGCAGAAGAAAGAGAGTCATACAGATTTGAAATGACAAGAGGGTGAGTAAATGATTGCATTATTGGACGAACTATCCCTTTAAACACACACATGCATGCATAGCAATACCAGCTTAAAGTTATACCGTAGAGTGACTCCATGCTGGCGGCATCATTGTTGATGATAGCAGACGCTACCCACACAATGCCCAGGATGAGGAGACCCAACAGAAAGAGCATGACAAATGTCTCCAGCACACGAGCTCTAATACCCTGAAATCAACAAATACTCTTTAGCATCCATTCATGCTTTTGCCCACACACACACACACACACACACACACACACACACACACCAGCAGGTGTAAATGAGGCTCTAATTGGAAATTTAGAACTACAAGCCCCAGGACTCCCCTATAACACTGACTCTGTACACTTCTTCCCTGTCTACACAAACGCACACACAACAATAGGTCGACCAGACGCACAAAGAAACAAATGACTTGACCTCTCTCTCTTTTTTATTCACTCACACACACTTATATGAACAGTTATTAGCATGTCCGGTCAGAGTTTGGGGCTGAAATGAAAAAGGTGGCTGCTACTGTCTGAGATTAAGTCCAGAGGCTCATCTGGAAACTATTAGGAGTTTCATTAGAGTATTTTCCGGGTCAGTAAGTACCTTATGTGTGGCGCTTAACTCCACTGCCCATTTACTTGTGCCCTGACAACACAGACGTCCACTCTGGGGATTGCGAGTGTTTATAATCCAAACAGTTATTATGATCATCCACACAAAAAGTATTCTTTTACACCTGCAAACATGTATAACATTTTAGGCGGCACAGTAATCCAAAACCTAAACATATGATTCATGCTTTAAAGGCTCCCTTCGACGCGCACACACGCACACACGCAAGCATACACACACAGTCTCTTTCAGTCGAGTCATGAATGATTTTCTCATGTCTACATCACCTAAATTCTGTCTTTAGGGCACTTTGAATATACATTTGTATAAATGCAAATTACAGCACTCTTGATATTAAGAGAATCTAGAGCACCTCCAAGTGACTTCATGATGAACAACATCTCCCTTATATCAACTCCTTTCAATGGATTTCTAAATGTTCAGCATTTGAACCACCAGTGAATGTATGCTACTATATCAAAGCAAAGAGAAAAATCCAAACAAGACGGTCCTCTAAACTGAAAGAATGTGGTGCCACATTTTTTCTAACATGACAAACCTGGAAAACAAACAGTCTCTAAAATGGAGATAGAGATGTGGCTATGAAGCGAGCTGTGCGAACTCACGCCCGGCTAAAAGTGAGCACTTCTTAATATAGTAACTCTAAAATATTCAGCATCTAGTCCTTTTGCACACATACACACAATGTCGTCTTCTCTCTCCCTTTCACACACACAGACTGCAGCATGCTCCAATCAGACTGCTGTTAATACCAGGATTACTTTCCGGAAATGTCTGCGTGTCAAAGAGTGAGACACATGGAAATGGATATAGATAGATAGAAATTGAGTGTTTGCATTTACGCATGGTTTGTTAGTCACTCGTAAGAGGTGCTCTCTGACTCTGACCCTTCAAAGGTAACACACAGCTCTCTCTCTCTCAATATTGTATTTGTAAAAAGCATATGTTCATATGTTTGAAAAAAGATGCTAAACAAGAACATCTATGTGAAGGCTTTTTGATGCACTTTTATGAATCATTTCTATAAAAAGAAATTTTTTAAACATTACACATCAAACATTAAGGTTTAGTGGTCTTTACTCACTTTAAGGCTTTAAAAGCAAGCAAATGAATGTGCAAAACAAACACTTAAAAATAACCACATTAACAGCTCTTCGATTGACAACAGATGAAGTAAAACACTTTCTTAAACACACTGTAGAGTAGACACATACACACGGTCTATTTCACCATCCACTATGATTTCACCTTCATGAACCACTAACTTCCATCAATAAAAGCTCACCATGAACAGTTGTTGTTACCTTCTCTTTAAGCCTACTACACAGAGAGCAGTGTCAGAGACACAAAACAGAGCGCAGACCACGCAGGGGACATGAATCACTCCATATCAACACACACAGGCCATTGATGTGGCATTCTGACTAATACGTTAGAAGCCCGTCAAAACGAAGAAAAAACAGGATATATGACTTGAGAAAAGGACTTCAGAACTTTTGAAGTTTGTGGGTGTGTTTCATTTTCTTTTTATCCCTCTTCCTAGTGTCACCAGCTTTTTCTTGTTAGAATGAGGTGTCTAACAAATAGGACCTTTGAGAAAAGCTTCCGAACTAATCTGGCATTTGTCAAGAACACAAAACGCCATCTCTCGCAGGACATTTTCAAAGCATGACAAAGCATGTTGCTAAGAAATTAGAGATCTCTCCAAAATAAATATGGATGAGAAACAGTTATAACATAACACGTGGTAACATAAAATGAGCTTCCAAACTAATACATCTTCCTGTACCCAGAATAGTTCAGTATGTTCACAGACCCATTCACTTGAACGCTTGCTTGCATTCAAGAAACATCTCAACCATGCAAGAAACATCTCAACACACATACAAACATTCACGCTTTTCTATGGAGGCTATTAACCAATCCGGTGTTGCGATTCTTTCCTTTTCCTGTCAAAATAGAGAAACTCATATGTTGTCATAGAAACGGGCATAGAATGGGGTGCAGGCAAAGTAAATAGGCAGTGTCACGGCCTCAGCAAGCAAAGCCTGGGAGCGAGAATCACATCTCAAAAATAAATATCAGTCCTATTGTCGACAGGCTACAAAGGAAAAGACAGACACATGCGCGCGCGCACACACACACACAAATGCAGAAAGACATCAATAAGATTTAAAATTTAGCATCTTCAAGGTCCATATGATTCCTGGCGAAGATCACATGAATATGATGATAATAACTAACAGATCTCACTAGTCAGATTCCCATGCACATGGTGGAGAGTTAAAAGGCTATAAGTTCCACCTGAGAGGTTTAGATAATACTAAAATTATAACACTGCCATCTGTTGGAAAAAATCAGAATTGCAGGCTCAGCCTACACTAGATGCTTCCCATCCAATGCAGCATTAAAAAGATTTGTTCATTTTCAACTTTGGCTTTCGATCCAAACAACATACACAGAACGCAACAGTGCCATGAAAAAAAATGATTCACACACTTTTGCTTTGCACAGCATATTATGGTCGGTTTTGTTTATTACATTGATGAAGTACTAACACAAACACTGGCCTGTAAAAAGCACCAGTTACAGCTTACAAAAGCTTTTAACAAACTCCCCAGTTTAATTTCCTCCAGTTACTGACTGTAATGTGCCATATATACGTGCCTGTTTAAGCATCTAATGTGGAGACTGGCACAAGCAGGTCATTTGACTTTATACTTAAAAAGAAAACATGAAATCTTGGTTTTATGGGGTTCTGTGGTTGACGACTTAACCCGTCTCTGCACCAGCAGGGGGCTTTAATGCAAGCAGCAGTTTCTGATCATTTCCTCCTTTCGCTACACATGCACACACACACACGCTCCGCCGACCATTCCGAGACGTGTAGGCCAACATAAAGCAGTGCTTCCCCTGTCTTCCGTGTTTCTGCTTGATCAATGGCCAGAAACAGTCACGGTGCAAACGAAAGAAAATGAAGCAGTACGCCTCACTGCCGTACAAATGAGTGTAGCCCTCATAAACTACAGTAGCAACTAATCTTTATGTAGCTTTGCCAAGA
Organism: Oreonectes daqikongensis; assembly: GCA_026939265.1. Taxonomy (NCBI): domain Eukaryota; kingdom Metazoa; phylum Chordata; class Actinopteri; order Cypriniformes; family Nemacheilidae; genus Oreonectes; species Oreonectes daqikongensis. Next base: position 1,735,216 of record JAOTQM010000343.1, on the reverse strand, counting down.
GGGACATAAACCAGAAGCGACCTCAAACTGTGACGGGAGCAAGACCTGATGAATTCCCTCCCACCATTTTTATCTGCGGACTCTATTGTGACTGCACAGCACTTGCTGGTTTTATGTTCTCTTGGGGCAGCAGTAACAGCCATTCTTTGAGCGGCTAATGACATAAGGTTGAATGAGCTGTAGAATTAACATTGTTCCGCCTTTGAAGTTTTATCTTTTTCTAGGGTGAGGGAGTGACCTGAATTGCAAGGGTCGCACATAAAACAGCGTGTGTGTGGAGATGCACGAGTAAGTGCGCAAACCTTGGTGTGCATCCAAGGTAAGGAGCAGCACTCGTCGGTAAAATTATAAAATGTACACAATCAAAAAGTAGATGAAAATGAACAAAGACAAGAATTTCATGGCTCCTTAGTTTAAATTCATGTGTATACAATAAATTATTTCTGAGCTTTAGATCTGAGCTTGCAGAACACCAACACAGAAAGACACCTGATGGCTAAAAAAAAAAAGTGTTTGTTGGGTAACACTGGTTGGGTGTACAATTAAAATGAATGAAAATGAGAGGGTGAGAAACTGGATTTAAAGGAATAATTCAATTTAGAATTAAAATTTTATGATTATTTACTCATTCTCGAGTTGTTCCAAATGTTTTGTTGAACACAAAATTTGATATTTTGAAGAATGTAAGACAGTAAAATGTTCTGAGGCACTTTTGACTACCATTGTCATTTTTCCTACTATGGTAGTCAATGGGACCCAAAAACTGTTTGGTTACAAGCATTCCTCCAAATATCTGTCTCAGTGTTAATCAGAACAAAGAAATTTATACAGATGTGGAACAACTCGAGGGGGAGTAAATAATCATAAAATTTAAATCCTAAAGTGAACTATTCCTTTTATACAGATGTATACCTTTTTTGAACCTGCGAAGCCCTCAGACTCCAGGAAGAAATAGGCAAAAGGCATCAGTACAAAAAGACAGAGATTTGAGAAGAGGGACACCAGGTTCCACAGGCCTAAAGAGAGAGAAAGCAATTCATTGATTAAACTTATTTCACCATACATATTATATATAGTTACAGTATTAAAAAAATAAGTCGCAGAACTCTGCTGATATAATAACTTACCAAACATTAGTGTAAATTAGGAGTGATTTTTTTATATTTTCTATGTAAAACAATTACAAACAAAAGCTAACAGATAAGTACAGTGCAGTCTAAGGTTTTATTGGCAGCAATAACACAAGATATCGCCAGATCTATCAGAGGTTCTGGACATCTTGTTTAGATACATGGCATCATGGATTATATGAAATACCAACAGAAAAAGAATCAATCTGACTTGAACTGTTAGAAATATTATAATGGGTCGTGGTTAGATCTTCCATCAGCACATTAATTCAAAACTAACATCCAAATCAACAAAAAATAGGTCACTGAACACAAAATCAAGATCCTGCCATAGCCATCCCAGTTCCTTGATGGAAAAATGAGTGGGATGAACTGAAGAAGAGGGAGCACCAACATTTGAAGGATCTGGAGAAATTCTTTATGGAGTAATAGACACAGATTACTCTCAATGTATTCTTAAACCTCATCAGACTGACAGAAAAGACTCTTACAAATTGAGGTTGCAGAATGTATTAAATACAAGGGTGCCAATAATTTTTTTACAATGTGATATTCCCCCTACTTCAAATTGTTTTCCTTTAATGAAATAAAAGATCAAAATGAGAAACACCGCAGATTTATTTTTACAGCCTTCTTTGCTCATATTTACCAAGGGTGCCAAATTGCAATATTACTGGAAGGCACTGTTTATCAGAAATCAAGCTGAACAAATTACAGACACTGACACCACCTTGTGGCCACGACTAAGAAAATAGTGTTTCTACTAAGAAAACAGTGTACATCTTCACATACATATTCAGCATACCATTGGAGGAATCAGGCAACACAGGTAATTTTATTTGTATTAAAAAATACAACAGAATTGACCCGTGCTGCTGATCCTAGCTCAACACTTTACAAAATTACAGTCGTGAAATGCCAGACTTGACCAAAGATTTACTTCAAACCTTGTGTGAAAATAAGAGGAAAGGGCTAATACTGACCGTGGATGAGTGATCCATTGAGCCACTGTATGTAGTAGTTTTTGGGAAGGGACAGCAGGATCTCATTACTGATAATTGAGAATGGCAAGAGGAGGACTGCTCCTCCAGAAATTGCCAATGTGAATGTACACAGGTACATACTGCATTTGAAAAAAAAGAAAAAGCAAGAGATGAGAGGCAGAAAAAAAAGAAATAAATGAATTACAATAAATAAAAGGAATAAAAATGGGAAAGCAAAGTGTAAAAATTACTGTTGTTGAACATTATTATGTTAATGACTGTAAATCATAAATATAATAAATTATAGCCTTAATTATTATGTCACATATGGTTAGAAAACTCACGATATTCTGTTGACAATGGCATCCTCATCTTCCTGGTCATCTGTTGACATAAGAGAGCAACATTAAACAGAGAGATTGCTGTAAACTGCTGCATTGCACATGATCAAACCAGAGCTTTTATTTTTGATAAAAGACACATTCTTACTAGCAGTTTTTTTGGCAATATGTTAAAACCACAGTTAAATAAGAGTCTTTGTGAACATGCATGATTGTTTTTGAGTGTAGCCAGCAATACAAAAAAGAAGTCTTGTCTTATATATTATATTGTGGTACATCGTATTTATATCTCATCACATTAAATTTAAAGTTTTATTATGGCTCTACAAAATCTGTGTTTTGCTTTGTTTGTGGGACAATCTCTATGTAAGAAAAGTGCCAGTCAGCTTTACTGTGTTGTTACTGTGTAACACAAATAGCTCCTGTTATAAATGACAGCACGTTCAATTAATCAGATTAGATGTGACAGATGGTTTAATAAGTATAAAGCACAATCTCTGTTCATTTAACTGAAAGCTACGTGAAAACAATACTAGATATTCATAAATCACAAACATGAGAAAATACTTTTATAATAAACAAGCCAGATGGTAGAAGGTGAGGTAGTAGGGAGAATAAAAGGTCAAATGGAACAAAGAAAAGGGTGAGAGAGAGAGAAAGCATTGAAAAGCACCTCTCATTTAATTAAATTATACATTCCAGTAACTGATTTTTTTCCATGAAAGAACCTCTATATGAGGCCTGAGGTCATATGGCTTCTCAGTTATGCTTCGTAATAACTTCTCAGGTCATCTGTTTAGAGACATGAGGCTTGAAAACAGCCTTGTTTCTTTTTGGAACCAATGCTTTCAATGGGGGTTTGCTGACATTAGTCGAGCTACTTTTAAATGGTTGGAGGTGACCTGCTCAAGCACTAACATTCTAATAAAATGCTTTGTGTATGGCAGTCTGAAGGTGGCACTGTGGTACAGCATTGTAAAATTAAAACTCAATGCAAGGTTTTAAAGGCACAATCCTCCCAAAAATGAAAATTCTGTCATCATTTACTCGCCCAATTTCTTTGTTCTGATAAACACAAAGGAAGATATTTGTATTTGTATTGTAATTTTTACCGCTTTTCCTCTTGTACCGGGTGATGATGCAGTATGAAACAATATACAATACCGCAAACAGGAGGAAGCAGACCTATAAACAGACAGAGTGACAAAGTGTGTTACATATACCAAAGAGTACAGTTCTGCAAACAAGCTTTTCAGAAAAACCTATTAAACAACAAAATATTGTGGAAGACAAAGCGAGAAAGTCTAAACAATGTTCTGCTCACTCTTCTCTAAAGCTTAAGCTTTCAGGGATGCAAAAGCACCATAGAAAACCCTAAATGTGTTTCACATTACACATACGATTCTATATTACAAATCTGAAGCGAATAGTTTGAGATCATAACTTGTATTTTTAGTAATCTTTGAGTCAATATAGCCTGGCTAAACTTTGCTCATTCACAAGAAAACTCAAAATACAATATTAGTCAACAAATTATTCTTTTAAGCCAGATTTTTTATTTTTACTGAACTATTAGTGAACTAAAGTCAAATTCTGATTTCTGATTTTACTCCCAGAAATCTATTGTACCTAGAAGTCTATCCTGAAGCAACAGCCAAATGGTAAAGTACAACCTCATCGAAAAATGCTACACCTGCAATATATAGAGCTTTAGTCATGTTATATTGCATGAATCAGCAGACAGTGTCCAGGGTATTTTGAGACGACAGACTGACGGATGTGTATTTGAAAACATGCTGGTCATGCTTAAACCTTTACTCACATTACATCTTACTTGTAAGCTAACAGAATTATAAAACACTATAAGAACAAATTATGCCCACAGCCCACCACCATTGTAAAACCTAGAACATGGTTAGATAGTGCTATCACAATTTTTAAATTAATTGTCTCATCATTATTGTGAATCCTTAGAAAACAAGGGTGATTTGCAGTATCTGCTGCATTTTACATCCACTGTCCTTGACCTTGATGTGCACTTACTGTTACGTTCAAATGACATTTCTCCATCATTTGAGTTGTATTAGCTTTGCATTTTTTTGTTGATTTGTTTTGTTTCCAGACTTGCTGCATGACCCTCATATCTAGTTTTAGTGCTCAAGATAGGGCTGCACGATTATGACCAAAATCATAATTGTCGATTATTCACCTTCGATATTGCAATTGCGATTATTACTGTCAATTAATAGATTTTACTTTAAAGATTTGAAATGTTTTATAACTTTCTGTGAAGCAGCGGCATGCCATATTCTTTCTATAAACATTCACAACTAAATAATATAATGTAAATAACAAATAGCTAAAGGACACAGCAACGTATTAATTCTCTGATTCGCCACTCTATCTAGTGTCGAAACACACAGAAATGAGTGTAAATTGACAGCTGTAATTGAGGCTTTTGGCGATTATGTAATTGTTTAACTCGTAATTGTAATCTCGATTATTTTTTCGATTAATTGTGCAGCCCTAGCTCAAGAGTCAAGTCTTCTCTAAATAATAAATAGTAAATAATATATTAGTTATTTACAAAATTTTCACATTTCTAAAGTATATATTTTCTTCATTGAATAAATTAATAGTTATATTGTCAATGCCTTAAAACAGACAATTAATCGGCATAATCGCAATTATTTAATAGACAATTTTAAATTTCATAATCGTGACAGCCCTAGTTGAAGGAATAGTTCACCAAAATATAATTTGCTTACTCTCATGGTATCTTAAAGGTAAATTGTATATGACTTTCTTTTTACAGCCAAACACAGTTGGAGTTAAAATAAATATGTCATGGCTGTTTGTAATGGCACTGTATTGTGCCTTTTTTAAAGCTTAAAAAGGTGCATATATCTATAACTTCATATAAATCTCCAAACCAAGATCATTGTAATTGTAATCCCACCCAATTTAATGACCATCAGACAATTTAGAAACTGCCTTCACATAAGCACAGCATCAACAAAATATACCTTCATGTCACAAGCTCTCTTCAGACTAACTTTATTTCGTAAAACAGAATTACTACCAGGAAAAATTTTACAAAATAAATAACACTTTAAGAGCCAACTCTGCAATTCCACAGAATTTATACATTTATTGAAGAAGTGAACATATTGCCTTGTTTCAAATAACCAACCGAGGTCGCTACAACATTCTAGGACTGGTCAGATAGTCCTACTGCCTATATGCCTAATGTCCTAGTCCTCATTCGTGATACTTAATCACTTGCTAATCATACAAACCATTTATCTATGACACATGAGAACAGGTTTGCCTACGCAGGAAGGAGAAACACATATCCAGACACCCAAAATAAAAACTGCAAACCTGCAATGCTCATATGTTCACCAGCAACAGTCAACAAGCTGTCAGTACAGAGCCGTTACAATTATTCAACCGGTGTACCGCATAAAACAGTTAATAGATCAGCTTACCCTAATATTTACCATAGTGTTAGTAAATGTAAAGAATACAGCAGTGTAGGCACAGTGTTAAGTATATTTACCATAACACATGACAAATCTATATTACAAGTTTTACTGTCATTTATAAAATGCAAATACAGCAGCACAAAATAGTTTATGAGCACAATATTTGTAGCCAACCACAAGCTAGCGGGCTAACTGGCCTAGCCTAACTCAAATATAATACTTACTGTTTAACTGATACGAATTAAGTTATTATACTAAACCCACTAATGAATTACAGTAAGAACAGTAGGTGATAAATGTGACATAAAACATAGATACAGCAAACATGCTCATTGTGTCGCGTACTCTCTGTACTCACGATGTACTCGCGCACTTGACTGTGGAAATTCTGCTCTCTGATCGTCACATCGTCTTCTTCCATACTTCATATTGCAGAAACACATTCATTGGCAACGCATTTTTGTGGCGAATCCATTCACTGTACGAAAAACTGTCTCAATAAGATAAGCAGTCCGCCCTAAACAACTGCTCAGTTGACAGACAACAGCCTGATCGCAGCAGCGCCACATAAACAACCAAAACACACTCAAAATACATTGCGTCATCATCCCGCGACAATCATCCGGGTTGTAAAACAAAAACGCTATCGACTAATCATATGGCTTAAACAAAACGGCATCTCCAACAGTATTATTATTTCTCTATAGATTTATACAATTGTTTATTATCTTAGGGAAAATAATATCTATAGTTTCGTTGACGTTAATGGTTAACCAGTTAAAATAAAGCTACTGAATTATAATGACTATTATGACCGCTTCGTATGGGCTTGCCTTACAATATTATAGGCTTCCTACAAATTTTACCCTGTGCATGTAAAATTGCTTAATGAATAAAGTTTGATTTGCTGCATTTCTTGGCTTTGAGCCCTTCTAATCTGATAACGGCATGGCGCATAACGTGGTTACAATGAGCACTTCATGAACAGACAGCGACATGAGTACCGCTTTAAATTATATTTTGGGGAAAGACGTAGCAAGGAACAAAAGGAAGCGCCACCCAGCGGTCACAGAATTACACCGCGTCTTCCTGTAGAGTTTTTCTAGTTGTAGTCCTCAGACTCGCGAATTCATGATACTAGACTTATAATGATAGAGTTTTAAATTGTCAAGTTGTTTACGTGCTTAATGTATTTTTACCACAGCTGCCAGTTTTTCACCGTAAAAACAGATTTGTTTATCAGTGACACAGTGTATAAAATGGACGCTTTTGTTGACAGATCCCAAATCTATCAAAGCAACAAGATGTCTCGACGTAACTGAGTGAAGTTAAATCACACAAACATTTTACAATGCTGCAACTCCCGCGAGATTACGGAGTCGCTGTTGTAGAGTGTCTTTGCATGGTTGGGTACATCGAACACCTGCCTTGCAGTAAAGATTGTCCAAAGACAGAGTCAGAAAAATACATTGTTCTAGAATCACAACCCGTAAGTATGTTTTATTTATCGGTGTTTTATTTTCTGTTAACAACTGCAGTCGAAAACGTCTCCGGTTACTGTCGTAACCTCGGTTAATTCCCTGAAAAAAACCCTTAACAACGTCCAGACAATTAAAGAATGAATCTGGATGCTTCTGTCTTCTGTTACATCACCAGAAAACCCCAGTGACCCAGTGCCTTAGGAAGCCATGCATGAAAATAGAATCACACTGCCTGAACGCTATTTTACTGAAGATGTTGTCTGCTCATATCATGAGATATTCCAAGCCTTCTACATAATTTTATTCCCAGGTTGATATTAGTTTTATATCTCCAGAAAAGGTTTTTTTTTTTTTTTTTTACAGCTTTCCGGCTATTTTTGAAGTCTGATCACCTACCCTAGTCTTGATGCTTTTGAACCTTGTTGTAACCTTATTTTTTATTGTATTCTCTTCATTCAATTCATTTTGATTGACAGACATTGACATCTTTACCTCCTGGAGAGTGTTCTTCACTTGTCTGGACGTTGTGAAGGGTTTTTTCTTTTTTATGGAGAAGATAATGCCATCATCCACCACTTTTATCATATATGGACAGCAAGATTTTTTCTTGCTGAGCACAGCACGCAGTGTGTTGTTTTTACCAAATTGTTGGTTTGGCCACTCTTCATGTTCATGTATCTGCCTGCTGGATTTGTTTTGTTTTTGAAACGTAACTATGGTCTGAATCACTTGCATGGAGATCTCCCCGAATTGCATATGTGGGTTCACAGCATCAGCTTCCTCATGCTGACACCACACTTAAAATCAACTTCAGACCTTTAACATGCTTCATTTATGAAGAAATTATTTAATGAAAAGCCCAAACTTGGCCAAAAACAGCTTTTGATTGAACTGTTCCATTACTTTTGAACATTTGAAAAAGGGGGAGCTACATATTAAAGAGCTGTAATTCCTAGACCCTTCAGCCAATTTGGATGCGAATACACTCTAAATAAAGCTGAGAGTGTGCCCTTTAAGCCAATATTTATTATATAACTGTAACTTGAATACATTTTGGTTAACAGCTAAAATAAAAAATAATGTGCCTCTGTTCCAATACTTATGGAGCTGACTCTATGTATATTTGAATACAGGTTTTGTATGTTTTTCATTTTAAGATCTTTTTAATCCATCTGTCGATGTGATGATAAGGTTATTTCCAAAAGTTAAAATAATAAATCATTCTTTCTTTCTAAAGTGTCACCTTATGAACTGAAATCATCTTACTGTAGCCATTAAGCAGTTTATACTCCAGTTCAGTAGATGGCAGTAAAGCAGCTAAATGGTTTTTCAACTAGCACACGCAGAAACGACATCAATGGCTACATCCAGCTTGCACATGCGGATCACTTTTTGTGGAATGTTATTTATTTTTAGTGTGTAAGCACGTTACTATTAACAAAAAAGAAGGATTGTATGCAAAGTCTGCTAAATTTAAGTTATCGGGGATATACAATACAAAATGAAGACAAAGTCGCAACGCAGGAGCAAAGGAAAAGGTGGGCTAAAAAAGGAAAATGGTAAACTTCAGGAATTCAGGGATTCCGTTGATAACTTTGTAAAGAGCAAAGGAGGTTTCGATGAAAATAAACGTGACCAAAGAGCAACATTCGTAAAAAGGAAAAGTAGGAAAGAGCAACGCAGAGAGACGCGCAAGTTAAAGAAAGCCAAGAAGAAATGTCACTACATGGGTCTGTCATTTACTAACCAGAGCGAGGAACCTGCTAATACAGCGACTGAAAAAGGGACAAAGTCGGAAAATTCAGTCGTAAAGCCAACTGGAAATCTTAAAATTGCCAGTCAAAAAACACATAAGACAAACGACGACAACGGTAGTAGTAAAGATCCTAAACGAAAAGTCCACTTTTCCGAAGATGTGTTAAAGCAGAAAAAGAAGTCCAAAATGCAAGAGGGCAGAAAGCGGGCTCTAATGGAAGCAAATATAGAAGAGGATAAAGAAATCAAAAGATTAGAGAAACGCCTTGGTTTTAATAAAAGAAAAAACAAAAAAACTCTTCCTCAGTCGTTCACCAACGATGGACTTGATTATATTTTAGGAATTCTTGAGCCTGGAGCATCTTCAACGGGGCTGTATGAGAGTGATGAAGAAATGGACATTGATAAAGCTAAAGATAACTTTGATGGGTTGGAAGAAGATAGTGAGGGGGAAATGTTAGATGATGAGAAAAAAGGTGACAGTGAGGGTGAGATTGACATTGATTCTGAGGAGGATGATGACACACAAATGGAAGATGTGGAGATTGCAGAGGACAGCACTCAACTAGAAGATGATGTGGAGGAAGATGGAGAGGAGAGTGACACAGATGCATCAGAGGCAAATGATGGCAAAGAGGAGGCTGAATCTGAACAAAGGTCACCTGAGAGCAAAGAGCCAGTATGTCATTCTAAATCTGTATCCTTTTCATTTTTGTGTTAGATTTACTGTCCTCAAGAAAGTGTTATTAGTCATTCAAAACATTGGTCGTGGTTTTATGACCTGGTGATCCGTGTTGTTTTTTCTTCTAGAATCCATCATCAGTAGCAAAGTATGTTCCACCTCACCTACGAGAAGCTGCCGATAGCAAACGCAAAGCCGAGCTGGAGAAACTGAAGCGCAATGTGAAAGGTCTGATAAACAGGTATGACCTCAGCCATAACATGCTGTTGAAGAGACTTTCATTTTCAAAATCAATGCTGATCTTTACCAGACCAAAGAAAATGTAGGCAACATGTCATCGTTATCTGCTTGATAACTCTGCCCTCTGCTTGACAGGTTGAGTCAGCCCAATATGACCTCCATCAGTAGTCAGCTAGAAGAACTGTACATGAGCACCAGCAGAAAGGACATGAATGATACACTCACTGACATTCTGCTGGCTGCCTGTGTCACCCCTACTCTCATGCCTGAAAGGTTGCTTTCTATATAATAGATTTATTTGATTTCCTGTTATTTTATATTATTACAAAACCATACAGTATTTTTAAACATGTTTTTCTATTTTTTGTAATTTATTTCTGTTTACTATCTCTACCAGGCTTCTGATGGAACACGTACTTCTTGTCAGCATTCTTCACCATACTGTCGGCCTGGAGGTATCTAATGGAGTTTATTTATACGTCCATTATTCTTGGTCTCAGTAGTAGAATTTTGATCATACTATAGAGGTAATGGTTTTTGACACATCATTTCTCATTCTTTTGGTTTTCTCCAAGGTTGGCGCTCATTTTCTGGAGACTGTGGTTCGCCAGTTTGATAAAACCTACAGTCACGATGCTACTGGAGACAAGGAATGCGACAACTTGGTGTGCATTATTGCCCACCTCTATAACTTTCACGTCGTCCATGCTGTCTTGGTCTTTGACATTTTGAAGAAGCTGGCAACACGTTTCAGCTCCAAGGACATAGAACTAGTTCTGCTGGTATTGAAGAATGTTGGTTTTGTCCTAAGAAAAGATGATCCACTAGCCCTTAAAGAGCTCATCTCTGAAGCTCAGCGGAAAGCCAGTGCTGAAGGGGAACGTTTTCAGGACCAAACAAGAGTAAGACTGTACACACAATCACATCATCTCTGGTTTTACTAGGCCATTCCCTACATTTGTGTTTTTGTATGAAGCTTCCTTCTACCACCTCTACCTGTAATGCTACGGTCACTTTGAATACTGCCATAACACCATCATAGTGTTACACACAGTACAGGTCATTCATTTGGTTATGAGATTCACAAAGCTTTTTAATTGTATTAAATTTTTCTAAGTTGCTTTGGATAAAAGCATCAGCTAAATATGTAAATTTTGATAATGTGATGCAGAGCAGATCATTTATTGAATCACAATGGAAAACAACATTTCATGTGTCATATGTAGGCCTTCAAAAAATACATAATTGTAAGTTGGAAGAAGTGCTTTTATTACCTGAATTGAGGCATTTTTGTGGTTCGTTGACTTTCCTGTCAGATTCGGTTTATGCTGGAGACTATGATGGCCTTGAAGAACAACGACATGCGAAAGATTCCGGGTTATGACCCTGAACCTATGGAGAAATTAAAGAAACTGCAAAGAACATTGGTGAGAAAATGTTATTTACAATGTTGAGGTGCACACAGAATACAAAAATACACTTTTGTGAATTGTTTCAAACCTTAAATTAAATATTTCTTTTTGCATTGTACCATTATCAATGGCCACTAGGGGTCAGACTAACTCTATAGTTTGGTATGTGCGCATTCATTCAGCTCTGTGATTTACAGAAATAGAGATTGTTTGTCACTTATGTGTTTACAGAGCTACTAATGTATTTCAGCTATCACTGTGTCAAGTGCTGTTCTTCTCTTTATAGATTCATAGCAGTGCTAGCGGCAGTGACGTAAAGTTGAGAGTTTCACTAGAGAATCTACTAGAGGCTGATCGTGTTGGTCGCTGGTGGATTGTGGGATCTTCCTGGAGTGGAGCACCTATGATTGATGACCATGGCAACAAGATGACCACCCAGCCCACCACAGGAAAACAAGTAAGAAAAATTGGAAAATGACTAATTTAGGTTTTGGTTGAATTAGAAAGCATGCTAATAAAACCTAAACACTGATGTACTGTTATAACATTAAAGCAAACATTGTTTGATCTAAGAAATTTGTTCTGTAAAATGTAGCTTTTGTTGGCTTTGTAAGAGATGGTCATGTTTTTGTCTTTGTGAATTTCCAGTATAGTGCAAAGATTTTGGAGCTTGCACGTAAACAAAGAATGAACACAGACATCAGAAGGAACATTTTCTGTGTTCTTATGTCAAGTGAAGACTATCTGGATGCATTTGAGAAACTTTTAAGGTTTGTTTAGTTCAGTTCTAGCCCAGATTCATTTAGCATTCTGTTGTGTTTCTGTTGTGTATCTGTATCATTTAAAATGAGCATTTATTGCGTATATAAGTATTGTATTTATAAGTACAATATAAGTATTTATTACAATCTGCCAAGGTAATAGTTTGTCCTTAACACACTGCTCTGATGATCATTTGTGTATACCTAGTGGTTGTTTAGATGACATTTGATTTCAGTCAGTATTAACAGTTCTTCTGCAATAATATGTCAAATATCTTGTGTTTCTGTTAGATTAAAAAGGATTAAAGGACAAAAAACCTTATTGGGTTATCCCACAAGATTTTTTAATAATTTGCTTGCTGCTGATCTCTTTGTATATATTCCAAATGAGTGGTTCAAAATATTCTTCAATTCAGATTTTTCTCTCAGGTTAGGGTTGAAGGACCAGCAGGAGAGGGAAATTGCTCATGTTCTGATGGACTGCTGCCTTCAAGAGAAAAGTTTTAACAGATTCTATGCAGTTTTGGGAGAGAAATTTTGTGCACATGACAGACGGTTTCAGGTAAAGTTTAAAAGCTCATTTTTACTTCTTTTTTACTTTATTTAATTTTACTTGCTGTATGTGTTGTCTATGTCTAGCATGTGCATAAATAATGCTCAAATTAGATTATTTTTAATGAATAGTTTAAATCTGAAGTTACTGTATTGGTTGATTTAGCTGTGGTCGATATTAAAACTTAAAAAATAATTATTAGATTACAATAAGCCTATTATTATAGACTGAAATATACTATATCAATGTTATAGTGTAAGCAAGTGTTGTTAGGTATTTTGCATCTACAAATATTACTAATATCCAGTAACTATGTTCTGTTTACTGTATGTAAATTTGAAATCAAATCTATTCAAACTAAACCCTGTGTTACATTTTTTCTCCTCTTTAGATGACCTTTCAGTTCAGTTTATGGGATAAGTTCAGAGACTTGGCAAACTTTTCCAGCTCATCCTTTAGTAATTTGGTCCAGTTGGTCACACATCTTTTACATAGAAAATGTCTCTCTCTTTCTATTCTTAAGGTAATAAGTTAACCATCTTAAATGAGGTGAATGTGTGTTATCTGTACTTCTCTGCTCTGTTTCAATTATTTGCATATTAGTTAGACAGTGTCTTATCTTTCTCTGTTTTTATTTATTTATAAGGCTATAGAGTTTGGGGAACTAGACAAGCCAAAAGTAAAATTCCTGAAACAGATTCTCTTGAAACTTCTTAAAGAAACAGAGCCAGAGGACCTTGTGAATATTTTTGGCAGGTGAGTGGTTTACACAGTACTGTATTCAGTAGTGTTCAATGGTTTACTAATGTTGTTTTTGATTTCCTGTTCACAACATAGGAAAAGGGATTTTCATTAGCTTTGCTATAACATTTTCATTTTTATAACATTAATAAACACATATTCAAATGCTTTTACATGAAATGAAGAAGAAAAAATGTGCGTAAACTACATATGAAAAAACAGATGTGCAGTACAGCTGTGTGTGGCTAAGTCAATATCTGCCTGTGTCTCTACCATTGTGTGCCAGGATCTCTGGAATTCCTAAGCTGGGAATGCTTCGGGAAGGCTTGAAACTTTTCATCAGTCACTTTCTGCTTCGGAACGCTCAAACAGAACCAGCTGAGCAAGCCCAGGTATTAAAAGACCGAGCCGAGGTCGCCACCAAAGCAATGGAGGCCCGGGAGGCCAAACTCAAGCTGTAGAGCTGTATGAGCACTTGCATACAATAATAACATCTGTTTGTGCGCTGTGCATGTGAAATGTGCAAAGATGTGTGTGATAAATTGGAATATTTTCCTGTTTGCCAATTGTTGACATGGTATTAAATTTTATCTTTAGAGATGGAGAATGAGATATTTACTGATTTTGACATTTTTGTCAATTCTAAATATTGCCTTTTATCTAAACAATTGTTTTCAATCTATTGTTAATGTTTTTTACATATTGGTCTCTACTTATTAACACCAATATTTCTTAAAATATTTTGTAAACTGTAATTAGTAACTACTAAACATATCAAATATAATAATATCATTCCGCTTTAAAAAAAGTGTGTAAAAATCATCTAATGGTGAATTTAGTGCATTAAAAGGATCAAAAATGAATACAGAATGAATTACTCACTCTCTACTTGTTCCAAACCTGTATCAATTTCTTTGTTTGGTTAAACACAGAGAAAGATATTTGGACAAATGCTTGTAACCAAACAGTTCTTGGCCATTATTTACTACCATAGTAGGAACAATGACAATGGTAGTCAAAAGTGCCCCAGAACTGTTTGCTGTCCTACATTTTTTCAAAATATCTCATTTTATGTTCAACAGAACAAAAAAAAAGTAAAATTAATTTGTCCTATTATGGTAGTCAGTGGGGTCCAAAAACTTCCAAATATCTTTCTCTGCCTTCATCAGAACAAAGATTTTTTGAAAGATTTTTATTTTTGGGTGAACTATTCCTTTAATTATGTACAATTACAAAGCCCAACTTTTTATATTATATGACTGCAGTGACAGGAATAGATGACGTGTTGCTTTTTATATTTACAAAGAGATGAGAATAAAAAGTATAAATTAGTAATTATTTCATCTTACTTATCCTGTTTTCTTAAAACAATAGCAAATCAACGTTTCTATCGTATTAACTAAAAAAATTAATCGTTCCTTCTATAAAAGCAAACAGAAATAGAAAAAAAGTGCTTTTTATTTTCATGGCTTTCTGGATGTGATTTTATAAAGTGATTTTGGTATTGTTAAAGAATTATATGTTAAGGAATCACAATGATCGTATGCTTATCCGTATTAAGTTCAATAAAGAGCACAAAAATAGGCGGATTGCTATAGTTCAGCGCAACCCAACATTCAGCAGGGCTCCGGATGTGACTGACCTAGCATAGCATAGCAGAGGGCAGACGTTACATTTGATGCCCACGGTTAATTCATTAGCAACATCGCCATTACTGACATCAATCCACAGGATGGAGTGATCAGAGGAATGATTTTCTGTCATCTAGGGTCACGCAGCGGAAACATGACCCTTCAGCACTGAGAATCAAGAAAAAGCCCCAGAGGTGTAAAATAAATCTAAATCTCTTCTGTTTAGATGCTTGTATCAACTAATAACAGACTTTTAAAGAGTTAAAAGAGCTAACTGTTCATTTATATCTATTAGGCCTGATTAACTAAACTTCACATCACATATCTCAGTGTCTGATCAAACAGACTTTCATCCCAAAACATCAATCTGGCAGTCTTTCTCACAGGATCAGAGCTGGGAAAGGAAGGGTTACCTACAGGTGGCCCGCTTTTCCACCCTTTGACAAAGACAACATTGTCACCATGTGTGAGGAAAAGCGTATAATGGAGGACCAGCCCACTAAGATACACACAGGTGATTGTAAATAGTATGCGTTTTTAGTGGCTATTGTCTGCCTGTGTAAGACCTAGGAAGGTTGATACTGACCCTAGTTTGAACTGGCAATAGGAAGCAAAGTTGCCTTTGAACTGATAACACCCCAGTTAGAATTCCTCTTTATACATAACCAATGCATATACATGTATGTCTAAAATATTATGACTGTTGGCCTCTACTTTTACATTTTAATTTATAAACTGTCTTTGCATAAATCCAAGAAATATATATATATATACTGTTTTGACAAATTAAAGAAAATGAGTGACTAATTTTGTAATTGATTTCCTCTCTATATGTTTAGTCTAGTCTCACCTTACACAGCAATCTTCTGTTTGTGGGTTGTTTTCCGATCATTAGAAGGTGGTAGTGGCACTGATAAGGTTTAGTTCTTTACAGCTGGGTAAACGTAAATTAGGCTTTAAATCAGTAACTTAACACTAAATTAGCTGCTAACTGGCCATGTTAATTTTGTATTTCATGCTCTTTATGCTTATTCAGAAATACATCTTATGATCATGTTGTATTCTTCATTGCATTTGATAGAAAGTACATTTTTTATTAAATAATTATTACACAACTTTAAATGTATGTAAGACATATCTAAGTTATAAATACACAATATAAAAAGACATGGAAACCCTCCATCTTATAGTTTATGGATAATTCAGCATTTCTGTATTGACCTTTCAAGAGTATTTTGTTATTGTATGTTTGGATAATATAATATTTCACTGTAATAATTTTACACTATTCTATTGCTGACCGGTACACATTGTTTTTGAGAGGGTAAAGCATTTCACACACATTTTATATTCTTATAAACAAAATGGAATATATACAGGAAAATTATTCCATAAATAAAGTTATTTCATCATCGTAATGTGTATTCACAGAAACAGTTCTGTCTATTTTTGCTTAATTGTTTTGAAAATGTACTTCAAACTGAATTTATCTATGGGAGCCACAGCTTAAAGCAAAGATGCTTAATATTTCTCAAACATCTCTTCTCTGGTCTGCTGAAAAACTCCAGGAAAAATTGAGATTAAAAAATTAATCTAAAAAAGTCAGATTAATGCAGGTAAACGTTTTTGGAACAATTATAGGGTGTTGGTTGTGGAGAATTAACAAAATCCAAGTGTGGATCACAGAGAAGTTTCCCCTCTAAAAATATGCCGGTGTTGTTGCAAGTGCCTTGCTATATAAAACATAGGGGGCTTTTCAGCTCACATTCAGTGTCTGAATAGAAAGTTCTCATGGCCCTGGACTGAGAGGATTGGATGGTGATTATATTTAAATGTCCTCTAATTGATTCGAAGAAGCTCCTTGGCAAAGACCAGATGGATCTCTGGGTTTATTACCCAATAAAGCATGTCGTTATTAATAAAGGAGGAAATGCACTTATGCGAAATAGACCTCAATTAGATTGCCGAAAAGACCATTAAAATAGTCTTGAGGAAGAGTAATCCAACACACTCTCCTTTCTTTATCATTTTCATTTCATGTCCTTCCTAAGTGCAAGTTCTCCGCATTTACCTAATGCTATAGAATCATTTTCTCCACGAGGAGTTGCACGTTGCTGTCACATGCACTAAAAAAAACTTCGGGCTAAATAGACTTACACAAAGTGTCTTGAATTATCACTGAGGTCGATTGAATTGATCTAAATTAGATTTAAACAGAAGAATAAAGAACATGGGCGAGTTGGCACCTAAAAATAGTCTCTGATGATAGATGGGTTTTGTGTCAATGGTTCATTATTGGGTGCCCATTGCTGCTGTGGTGAGAAATGTTTCGCCATATTCGAGTATGCTTACTCGCACATTTGCACGGATATGAGAGCTCTATAAACAGAGATTCCCATGACCCGAGCATGCCACTGACAACAGAGACCGCTTCAGATCCAGCCTGTTTCTTCTTGAGGTATTTTCCTTCTGAGTGGCAAGGAAACGGGTTTAAATCTCGAGTTAAATCTTAAAAAGACGAAAAATATTAGAAACAAAAATAATTTTATTCACAGCGCTTGAACGATACACCTAAACAATAATTTACATGCATTTTAAAAGCAATTTCGTTATAAATACATTGTATAAAAATAAACCGATCACATAAGGTTCTGGCCGTAGATGAATGGCGAATCAACACCAGGTTTTTTACCCCAATTGGGTTCAGAAAAACTGTGACACGCAGTGGTTATCGAAGAGACACATCTTGCTGATGCTATTTACTTATTTAGTAATACTTATCTATTTTGTCCGAAGTAATGACATTTTATCACATGCTCTGCAACCATCAGAGGAGAAATCCAGTCAATATTTGGATGTGAACAAACAGCTCGCGGACCTCAGCATGCCCAAACCGTTCTCTGATTTCCACAATGTCTGCAGGATGATAAAACATGCAAATCACAAACTGCGCGAATGAGTCTTTTATGTTACGAAAAGTCTCATGGTTGTGGACTCATATCACTCGTGTTGGTTCGTTCGTCCTCGGAGGAGCAATCAGATGAATGCAACATGTAGTTATCTCCGTCGTCGTCGTCGCTGTCCCCAAAGTCCCGTATTCGGTTGCTTTTTCCCGAGTCTGCCTTCTGATAATCCTTCTGCTCCAGTCCATCCATTTTGTCCTGGTTTCCTTTACCTTTCTGTTTCTCGACCTCCTGTGCGGCTTGTTCTTTAGCCTTTTTACTGCGCTTCCATTTCATGCGCCTGTTCTGAAACCAAATTTTTACCTGAAAATAAAACATACCATAATCTTTCAAATGAAAACATTTATTTAAGAAAAATAGCAATCGACTGTGGCATCTTTTAACTTTTCTGAGGTTAATATTCCCTAATTAAACGAAAATCTGATTTTTAGATAGCCTATTTTAGAAATGCACTTACAGATATTTAAATAAAGATTTTTTGCAGTGACAATAAGATAAAAATGTCGGTTTACCTGTGTCTCTGTTAACATCAATGATGTGGCCACTTCAAAACGTTTAGGTCTGGAAAGATATTTATTCAACTTAAACTGATGCTCAAGTTCAAGGAGCTGCTGGCTTGTGAACGCTGTTCTTGGTCTTCTGCACTTGCCGAGTAAATTTGACTGCGCTTGGCCTGCAGAATATAAAAACAGAGATATACATTTTACATGATTAAAATAAATATATATTTAAGAAATAGACATGTTTACACAAATGCAAAAAAGGGAAAATAATAAGCTTTAATGTTAACGTCTATTTGTTGGTAGTAGGCTACTATAAAGTGAAGATGGGCCATTTTCTTTCTTTTTTTTTTTTTTACTGCTTAGGCCTACTGTAGCCTACAGAAGCAGTCACGATGGGTTGTTTATACACCATATATTTATACAAAATATGTTAGCTACATTTACAAAAACATTTCCTTGCAAGAAATGTGAAAATGTAAAAATTATTCCGAATCACAGTCTCTATGTGCCACGGCATTGTCAGTAGCCTACATCTGGTTACATTTCCACACTATTTGATTTGTTTGGGAGAGGTTCGAGAAAATCTGCAGACGAGCAGCGGAACAGAGAGACAGTGTCTCTGCAGTGTACACAGTTGGCAGCTTGTGGTTTTCACACTCGTCCGCCACTTTCCCTCTGTCCATTATCTGTTCATTTTACATTAGCTTCTCTTTGAAAGAGAGAGTTCGTTTGGTCTCGATGTAAAAAAAAATGGCTACTTTACTGACCCTGCAAACGCATGTTGCACATGGTTGTGTGTGGTCCATAACACTGAACAAGCGCACGAAATAAAAGCTCAGTTTTTGGAATAAAAGCTTACAAATAAATATTGTAACGAATAAATACTTTAAAAATGGTATAAAAAGTAAGTGGCCTATAAAATAGGCTAAGTGGTAAGCACACCGTTGTCATAAATTTAAAAAATAATAAATTATCAACGTCTTTACCACATTGGAATTTTTTAAGTTATTAACTTTATAATGTTTAGTGTTGCAAATGCCACATTTATGTTTACAATGTTATACATTTAAGGATAACTTACCACCAAAGTCTCCCATTTTTGGGAGCATCATTCCCGCAGTTGAGACCCTCAGCCAATGATCGAGCTGAAAGGAGCTGGCGGAGAGTTTAAGCGGGTCGTTCGGGTGATGATGGTGCGACCCGTGCGGATAAGAATAAGACAGGGCAGGGTGCTGACCGAGCGCTGCCGCTGAATAAGTGTACATTGGATGACCATAGAGAGTCTGAGGAGAAATCCCCGTGCTGCTTTGAGGGTGTAGTCCCATCATGCCTGAATGTGGAGAATTCAAGAAACCCGGTTTGGGAATTAAGCCGCAAGACGATATCCTGGGGGGAGACGGGGTCTCAGTCCGTAGTGCCTCGGAGTTTGTGTCCGATGCATGGACACTTTCGGAAGATGCTATGGAAGAGGTGACCAGCGCCAGCGGCGAGGTCTGCACTTTTGGTGGGTCAACAGCCAGAAGCGCATCGATGCGAAAGTTTTTAGATTTCTCCATCTGGCCCACCTCACAAACAGATAAACGCGTTGTTCTAACTGAAAAACCTGTCACGAGTGTCACCGTTCCTCTCCTTTTAAGTTATGATCTTGGCCAAGGTGTGCAAGGCAGAAGTCCACTTGTCAGCCGCTGCACGAGAGGGTGTGGATTGTCCGCTCACGTCATCCTCGTGAATGTCCTTATTGGACAGTGATTTCGGTGTGCTTAGAGGAAAGGGTTCAATATTCCTCGAGAATACAAATGTTCTCGTTTAATTTGTGGAAGTTGAGAATGCGTGGTTAAAAGTGGTTAAAAATGCAGTTTAGATAGGCTATGAGAGATGTGCCCTCATTATTAAAGTTTCAACTTTCCTGTTACATAATATATCAAGACATTTGATTTGGTAAGCTACTAACAAAATGGTTTAAACATTGCTTTTTCTTCACATGGCCATGCAAAGTTATCAGCATACATGCTAAACGATGCCATTATAGACGAACCGTTTTGGGCTATGTGGTTCCACAAAAAGCCATATAGGCTAGGTTCAATGTTTTGTTAAACAAAATGTTCTTTGTAGTGAAAAAAAAGGGTTTGACTATTAAAATGTAAAAAAAGATAATTCTATTATTTTTAAGAGTGTAAACAAAGTAATCAAATGTATGCGCTCTCGGATGGGGTTTAGGAAGGCAGATACAATCTCTTTGAGTAGCCATATAGTTTATAACGTTATAACGTTAACGTTTTATAACGTTATAAAGTTATAAAGTTAACGAGCAAATATTGATATCAAGCATTATCAAATCAATTTATAATTTGTGCAATTCTCCTCACCAAAGTTCTGTAATTTAAAGAGTTGGTTGGGGATTATCTGTAGAATATTTTAATTACGCAGTTCACATTAATTACAACATTTCTAACCACGTGTTCGTGCATTTTAACAATCAAACACTAAATAAATGGGGGGAAATGTATACTTGTATACAATATATACAAAAGTATACTTGTTATGACAAAAATGTAGAGGGAGAAAAATAAGGCAACATTATGATAGATGATAGACCTGCTGTGCTACCATATAGCCTAAATGTTGTCAATGTAATCTTTCATGCAGCCCGTTTTGGGATCTTTTCCTCTGATAAGCCTCTTTAGGCTAATGGAGAAGGAGGTCAGGGGTAGAATTATTGACACTCTGTTGCCCTTAACCTGTCTACCAATAAAGCGGATTAGTTTTTTCTGAATTCATCAGCTAACCAGTCTCTGGGGACTGGTCGCAGGCGTTTATTTGCTCAGGGGAAATCAACAAGTCACGGGCCTGTTTCGCCTAAAGGATACAACTAACCGGGTGTCGCAATGATGACCGATTTTAAAATAATAGCTGGTTATCAAGTATCACTCAGCCCTGTGAGCAATTCCTAACAACTGTATGTAACAAACATTTTTATTTTTTTGTTTTACAATTTTTAGACTACTTATGCAACTGTATTTTCAGCTCTGTATTTACTAAATTTACTCTAATTTTGTAGTAATAAAACAATTAAACAGCTCCACAGACCTTTGCATTTGTAAAGTCCACTTCTGTGAACGAAACGCTTTCGGATGGTGGTGCTATTTCTGACAAAATACTTTACATTTACAATTTACAGAACTTTTAGTTTTATGTTTAGTCTGTTTCAAACTACCATGATGGTTTTTTGTAACATTTCACATGTAAACTTTATAGAATGTTTTTGATGAAATTCCCTTATTGTATTAAACATTCCCCTTAAACTATGTTATTCGCGCTACACATTAGAGGGATGCTTTGTCCACTTCCCAGCTTTAATTTCATTAAGGGATCGCATGAATATTTCTATTAAAGCAGGAGTGAATTATGAAGCCGTAGACCTGGAGCGATCAGCGAAATTTATGGCTCTTTTTCATCACATCAGGAGAGAGTAAAATTATTATTGCACTCTGAGATAACAGGGTCTGAAACCAGGGACTCTTCTCAAAGCTGTTCATTCGCTCGGTAATTACTTTCACAATTAAGTGGAAAACATATCACAATGACAAATCGAAATAGTTTATATATTAATTATCCTTGGTAAATGTGTTCATTATGAAAAGCCAATTTAACTGGACCTGCCGTGTCTCTTTTATTGCAATAAATATTTTCGATCATAATGAAATAAACGAGAAGTGTTGAAATGTATAGCACTGCTTTTAAACACATTTGTGACTCATAATATTTTTATCAACTTAATTTGTAGAGGACGTTTATTACAATAAATAATTCCGTGTTTAATGATAGACTGTGTTATTAAAATCCATTAAGGGAAATCGGATTTCAGTGCTAATAGCTACATATAGCCTATATTTATTATAGGCCTATATATTTATTTTACCAAGGACATGCAGAACATGAATGTAATTTCTTATAAACGTTCTCTACCAAATTCCCTATCGAATAACGTTTTGTTTGCTTTGATAAGTCTCCCATTATCTTTTAGACTGGCCCAAACAAACTTGTAGCCTAGACTAGCTCGAAAGCCAGGTGTCCACATTTAAGGGAACACATCGGTATACGGTAGAGTAGACTAATGTGATGAATATACACAATTCAGTTAGTGGTGTAATTTAAAATGTGCTTTAAACGAGATGACCCGCAAGTCCCCTTTCTCCTTGACACGAGCCCGTGATTGACGATGTCACCAGATGTCAGGCTAATTCAAATGAATTCATTTCATACCTGTCATGAAGAACAGCAAAGCCCTTGCTTATTTAAACCAGTAAACTGACCTGGACCACGTTATAAATATTTCAAAAGCATTTAATCAGCATTAACATTTAGTCGATACACGGAATGAGATGACACGGTTTAAAACATGGCTTTTAAAAACATGCTAGATCCAACCCAATGCAAATATGTTGACAAAATGATTTTTTTATTTTATTTTTATAAGCCCCATGGAACCTGCATATTTTACATTATTTATAAATGGATACAATTTCAGCAAAGAAATTATAAAATGTCTTATTTACAATAAGGAAAAAACATTGGCTGTAATGCAAAGTTGACTACACTTAGGCCTACTGAATAGGCTATCTAAATGAATGACTTGATGTTACCTTGGGGATTTTAAGTTCAAATGTTGATGTTCATCAGGATTCCTTATGTCAAAGATAAAAAGAACATAGTCAACCACATATTTTCAAGCTCACATGTTTAAAAAAATTATTAAATAAGTGTGTGCAGTTTTTTGAATTGTTTTGTGGAATATAGATGAAGAATGCAATTACTAAAAGTATTCATTGCATGATATGAACAGTGTTTATATAACTGATTGATTTAAAAATATTTTGTTTTTAGTACACCAATAGGCTACACTCATTCACAAGTTAAATGCTATAATTGTGTCTTCATGATTCTGTCTTTGCTTAATTGTTCAAATGTATGAATTGTTCATGAACACCTGTATAAGTTATTGGTAATACATCTAACATGGTGAATCTGTGGCATATAGCTAAAAGATGGATGTGCTAAAATATCTTTATTTTCTGAAGAAAACTATTCTTAATTCTTAAGGACTTTGAGCAATTTAGTAATTAAGCACCCTCAACAAAGAGTTATGAAGACACATAACTCATGGAGTTGACATAAATGTCTGACCCTTTTTGACATCTTTCAAAATTAGAGACCTTTTGAGATGATGAGACCCCCATTTTGTATTCTGCAGCTGCTCCAGGAGACCTGCTGTAGTGGCTCGTTATCCTCTTTTAAGGTCTAAAAGGCAGAATATGATCAATCAATAACACATAAATCCTTCTATATGAGATACTGAGTGGTTTCCAGTTTTGCTTTTGCTGTCTAACAAGTATCAGATGCCAAGCAATTTGAGGCAGATTACAATACAGAAAAATGTTACAAAAGTCAGAGTTCAAACTTAATGTATGTAGCCTACTTACTAAACTAAATGTAGCCTACTTCATTTAGATGACTGTTCCAAATAGTTTCTTATTTATTTATTGTTGAGTAGTTAACAATACATTACAGTAAAAATTAGAATAAGACACCCGTTTCTGAATTATTTACGTTTTCAATTTAATCAAATTTTTCTAAGAATTTAATATTTTATAGTCAAAGAATAAAACATTATTATATATTGATGTTTATAAATGATCGCAAACAAACCAATAAGTAATTGGCTTAAAATGTTTTAGGAAGATGTTAAGATTACATGATCTAGTTCAACTTCCAGGCGAGAGGATCCTTTTAACGGCAAGTCGTTTGCTAGCGCTGGGCTTCATCCAGGAAGTAATTGTGACATTTTGCAAGTTATTGACCCCGTTTTTAACGAATCGCCGTGTAGCTAGTGCTGTGTTATCCAATCGGATTTCACCGTTTTACTGAGTGGGCGGGCTGTTCTCTGTGTTGTGTTGGTGTAGTAGAGAGCAACGATTTCGGTTTTGTTTTCTTTAATATCCAGTTGCTGAACCGAATAGTTCGGCTGATGATTCAATAAAACCAGGTAAACAATCTGTATTTTATGTATTAGTACGACACAACTGTAGTTAAAGACGTAAAATCTCAACGAAATCACTCGATGACTCAAGAGGCTATATGACTTAAGTTTGTTTCCATCTGAACTAACGTGTCAGAGCATAGCGCAGGATTGACGATGTTTTTTAAATTACTGTCTTTATTCTCACTAAGTGATGACATTTCCCATATAAGACACATGTTGAAGTGTACATGGGTGGTGTATTTTGAATTGCTGAGCATAAAGACAGTTGACCTGCTGCTGAGTCATTAGCTAGCTAGTCAAAGAACCTTTAGCCAAGAGGCTAACAGAGAAGTTCAGTGGATGTGATTAAAGAAAAAGCACATAATATACTTATTATAAGTAGTCATTTGTACCATCAGGTATAAAACATACGTTTAGAAATAGTTAAAAATGTGTGCTATGATTTATTCGATTTAGCAAGCTACCTAGCTAGGCTCGAGGCAGAATGCATGCAGTTGTCTCTTATGAAAGACAATTTTTCTAGAACATGTTCCGATGACTAACAGGCCCATTTGCAACTCAGGGCAAATTTTGTTTTACACAAAATCGCATTATTTACACAAACTCTTGTTTTCTAATTCGTCGTTATGCTTTAATATAGATGTTTTTATTTTTGTCAACATACTGGAAAAGTGTAGATGGAGATGTTTTGTTTTGCAGGTGTATGTTGATCACTCCTGGTGAAGTTATTACTATTATGACAATTTCCATTAACTCTCACTAAAATCTGCTAAATTCTTCTATCACAAAGTTTAAACCGCTTAAAATATCAACTTTTAATTCTACCAAATTCTAATTATTATTATTATTATGTTTTGTTTTTCACAAGAGCACTCATTTATGTTTAACTTACACACAGATCTAACAAAAAGATTGAACAAAACACACTGTTATTGTAGAATATTTTCTTTACATATTCAGCATATTGTGTTGTATAGTTTTAAGAACAATATAATCAAAAGCTACTAACTGTTAGTCTGACTTTTGGGTAATCATTAGGCCTACAGTCCATTTCAGACCTGCTCTTTCAGTTATAGCTTTTACATAGTACTATTATTGAAGTGTTGCATATATTATTTTATTAATGTTTAACATAATAAACATTACCTGTTGTGGTTTGCTAATTCACAGTACTCCAGTGTCATCACCTTTTGTTGTCTCTTTCTTGCAGTCACAGAAAGCACTTTGCTGCACTACACACAGGGTAACTACATTGACTGCTGCTTGATGGAAAAAGTGTAACCATGTTCAGTTTTGAGGGAGATTTCAGGAGAACACCCAAAGTGTCCCTTGGGGGTGCAAGCAGAAAAGTAAGTGTGGGATATGCCATGCTGGCTACATTATCAAAATAAATGACTTAATTGATTTGAAGCCATTTATATGCTGCTTGATGTTGTTGCTGTTTCCTAATATTTTTTGCACTATTCACTACTGCATCATATTTTTGCAAGTTTATCTAGAATGATTTTAACTTAAAAATCACCCTTATCATAATGTTCTTTTTAAAACAAACTTCCTGATGGACTCAACATGAATTTGTATTTTTTATGTCATGTGTACTTTTTATGCAGGAGGAGAAAGCCTCACTTCTTAATCGAACACAAGAAGAACGAAGAAAAAGAGAGGTGAGCATTAGCAATCATTTTATTTTCTTGTTTCTTTAAACAGTAACATCACATAGAACAAACTGCAAGGGGAAACCAGCCTGAATATTTGCATGCTTTTTAAAGTTATGCCAAGCAGAATATTTAGTGTTACTACAGTTTTTCTGTCACTGGTGACAGTGAAATCACAATATCATAATAGTCTTACCTTTATTATATATAGCTAGCTTGGACTGTGCTTGAATGTTCAGTTCAAAGCACACATATAAATTTATAGCATGTGGTGTTTATATATGGTCTTACTCATCTTTGCATTTTTTATAGGATGAAAGACGACGACTAAAAAATTCAATCATCATTCAGTCCTACATAAGGGGATACCTAGATCGGAAACAGCAAGTATGTAGAAAAACATTTAACTCTACAAGTGTGGAAGTGTTGTTTTTAGTCTTGTTCATATTCTTGTATTCAGCTGATATACAAACGCATTTTTAGATCTCAATCCTATTTTTTGATTTTCTGTAGTATGCCATTCAAAGAGGCCACTTCGACCACTGTGTGTGTCAGTGCCAGTCAGGCTCTGGCCCTCCGCTTGCAGACAGTGGAACTCTTAGCCAACTTGTTCGCCAGCTTCTCTTTTTTTACAGATTTAGTGGAGACACACACAGATTGGTAGGCACTGTGGTTTTTAGCAATGTATGATTATTATATATATATATTACATTTAAGAACCGCAATAGGTTTCATTGTTACTTAAAGATTCTTTATCAATAAAATTGTATGAATTTCTTAACTCTTGTAGATTTGGATATGTCAGAGTTTGATAAAGCACCATGCACAGTTTGTCAAGCTGCTGGTGGGGCCGGAAAGACAGAATTGTCTGTTTCAGATCAAACGGATACTGGGACATTGTTGCAGGTAAAAACTGAAAAAACATCCAAGCCATTGCTTTATATAGTACAGCAGCCCTAAAAACTGCTACAGCAGCTTAGTTACACACATGACGTATAATGATGTTTTGTTGTTAGAGCAGCACATGTCATCACTTTGTATTTTTTCTGTCTTTTCTAGGCTGCTACAAGCATGTAGGGATGACAGTCTGAATGTGGCGGTTCCTATGCGGATGCTGGAGGTTTTCACCTCTGATAGAACATACTTGCCTGTTCTACAAGATGCAAACGGTGTCACTGCACTTATTGAGCAAATTTTGCACTATATGGTTCAGAAAGGTATGATTTTCAGTTTGACAGGCAATGCTTACCTATATTGAGTTAGATACAGTATATGTGGTTCTCTTTCTTTGTATACATGAAAATATGCATTAAATATCTACAGTAAATTTTGTTGTTTTATCTACTTCTTGTAGGATACTACAGAACGCTGTATGTTTTAGTAAATCACAAGTTGCCGTCCAGTCTGGAATACAGTGATGCCCCCTCTGTTCCACTAGCACACACACTGCTAGAACATATACTCAAGCCTCTGCACTTTACATACGGGTCCTGCCCTCCAGATGCCAGGTATGCACTCACATGAAAAATCTGCCCACATTTTTCATAGCCTTTACCGTGTACACACTATGGTGAGCACTTCATTTTAGCGCTTCGAGGAATGTCTTTGTTATGGTCTGTGTGGTGGATGTCCCCTCAATAAAAAGATGCCCACTTACCTCTTATTGGAGGCCACTCACTTTTTCTTCCAGGGGACCCATGGACAGTAATTACCTCACCGCTGTGTTTACAGAGAGTTGTAAAATCCAGGCAGACCTCTTGACTTAACATGTAATGTTTACTCACCATTTACCCTTCATTCTAACACTCTGAGTGACGAACACTGATGTTTTCTTTTCTCCATGAAGAACGACAAGAGCGCGAGAGAAAAAGCTTGTGCATACAGCTCGTGTTTGTCCTTTCTCTTTATGTCTCTCCCTCTCTCACACTCACAAACACATGTAGCAAGATGAGCCAGCCAGATATTTTTCCTATCTTTATATGTGTGTCCCCTGGAACCTTTATATTATTACCAAACACTTATCCTATATACATAATTATTGTAAGTGGAAAAGATGATTCACAGTTGCTTGGTTTTGTATAGTTTGTAATTTGAATGGGATAAATGTTTGTATGAGATTTAAAGTGCATATACAGAATCGTATTTGGAAAATGAATTTACAAGGTTGTTTAGTACAGACATGGTTCATATTAAAGTGACAGGCCAGCGTTTCCCATACAATGCATTTACAGTGCGAGCCTCATTCTCACCCTCTACCAATGAGTTTGGTTTGGTGCACGTGCGCGTGCGTGCGTGTAGTTAGTAATACATGTAATAGTAATAGTAGTTAGTATAATTAAACTATTTAAAATCAAAGAAGTGCTCTCATAATACAGCAACACCTTGATGAGAGGAGCAACAGCAGTAAAGAGACAAATAAGTAATATAGCCAAAACCACAGCTTATAGTCACTCTTTAATGTAGATGAATTGATTTTGTTCAATGATGTTGCGTTTGTAAATTAGGATTTTAGCAGCTGTTAAAGTGACTGCTGGTGGCATTCAGTTGTATTAAAATGACAGATCAGAGAGTAAAAGTAAAACAGATTTCATGTGCCTACACTTGTCCAAATGCTAACATGACGTGATGACGTCACAAATATGCTAATTAGCATGTGACGTCACAAGTCTCTCAAAATCTTGTGGGAAACACTGCAGAGCCTTCTTGACTTTTTTCTCCTCTCATTAACAGGCAGTTTGTGTTTTCGGCCTTCACTGAGGAGTTCATCTCAGCGCCTTTTACTGAACAAATCTATCATTTCTTCGTGCCAGCTCTGGCAGACTCGAGACTAGCTTTCCCTTTCCAGAACTTCCTTTGGTCACTCCAGGCCACCATAGCCTCCTCTGCCCAGGCCCGAGCTCAGGCTCCATGGCTCTTTTATTTTGTATTGTCAGTTGGAGAAACAGGACTAGGTAAGTAAAGTGTTGAGTCACTATTATGCTATAATACTATATATTATTATTATATTTGCACTATTATATTTTGTTTCTGAGTGTTTTTATCATAATCAGTTGTTTGAATGCTTTGTTCTCACATGTGTATTGTGTATTGTTACAGGTTCACTCTCAGAGGAAGGGTTGCTGTTGTACTTGAATGCTTTACAGACTTTGTTGCCATTGCTGCCAGTGACTGAAAGCACCAGTAGAGCTGACATCAACAGTGATTCAGAAGATGAGGAAGAAATGAATGTACACCTTCCTGCCACACAGGTAAACTCTGCCACAAAAGATCACAATAAAATACACAGTTATCATCTGAAAATAAACAATATTATTCTGTCTTTTTCCAAAGGATGGTAGTTGGATATCTGTGTATTCCATAACTGAGGAATGTGTGCAGAAGTTAGACACCAAGCAGCAGACTAACGCTCTGCTAACATTAGTGTGGAGAGACTCTGCAAGTGAAGATATCTTCACCATGATGGCCTCTATTTGTCACACACTGATGGTGCAACACCGTATGATGGTTCCCAGAGTCAGGTCAGATCTCACACACAAACAGTCCTGAAAACTAATCACCTAGAGATTTTTTGCAATGCCCAGGTTCACTGCATAATACACACTTGAGCTTTCTTATGCAGGGTAAGTTAGATGTACTGTACTACACTAATCGATATGAAAGCGGTAAAGTGCTATAGATGGCATTGGATGGAAATGGGATGCACTTTTATACGAGTATAAAACAGATCTTGAAAAATCATCAAATTGTCTTTCATTGTGTGCAGGTTGTGTTTTTTTTCCCAAGTCTTTTTCTCTGGTTGTTAAAAGCTTAAAGCAGTAACATTGCTAATGAAGCAATCAGCCAGTTAGGTCTTCCTGTTTTTTATTGATGGTGTAAGAATTGTGCAGTTTCAGTTGCTGTCAATCATTAATTAGTGTAATGAGCTCTCTTCTCAATCACCTCTGCTTTATCTGTTTCTGCTTCTGCCATGTGGACAGAATGAGAACGGGATTTCAGCAGAACAAATGAGAGAGAGGAAAAGTGATGGGACAAGCAGGGAAGTGAAGTAGTAGTACTGGTTTGATGAGAGAGTAAGAGTTGTTTGAATGTATGCTATTAGAGCTAGCTGGAAGAAGTTTTCAGATTTGTAGTGTGTTATGTTATGTTATGTGAGCTGTACTTCTCTTCTGTGTGATTAGAGTAATGAGGTACCTGGATCAGAGTACAAATTAAGATGTATTTTTTTTTTTTTTTTAAATGTATCATATATATCAGATTGTATAAACAAGTAGAAAGTTAGTTGATTTGGCTAATACACATCCCCCTCTACTCTTTTACACCTATGTGTCTCTTTACATGTATGCTCTACTTTCTTTCTATGTAACACAATCCTCTTTTTTCCTCCATTTCTTATTTTTAAAAAATATTTTACAGCCCTGTCCAGCAGTGAAGGCTTTTATCGTAAATCCAGCCTTCACTACTTTATCATTATTGGATATCTGTACAAAATAATTAGCTGGCCTAGGAAGATTAATTCTTGCAGGAGTGGATGGGGATAGTTTTACAAGAGGCATAACAGCTGGCCCTGATTTACAGCCTTTAAAGAAGAGCCCAGTGTGCATGCAAACTTTGTCTGCTTTGAAACATTATCATATTTTACAGTAAAGTATATGGCTGTATTTCACTCTAAACAAGGTCATTATAGTATTAAACTTGTGTTAGTGTTCTAGTCTGCTTGGTTCTTGTCTGTTATCATCTCATTAGTAGAGATGTTTAGCTTAATGTTTTGTTCTGGCAACCTAAACTGTTTTAAAATATGAGTAGGCAAGCTATAGAAAATATTTGAAGCATTCACGGCAATATAAGATAGATTATTTTGTTTCATGTATAATAACACATTTTCTTTATATTTGTTGTTCTGCTATGTGTCTCGTGAGACTTTCTGAAAAGTGTTTTATTAAATCTTCATTGGCAGATGAAGGAAAGGGACTTTTTGTGTGGTATGTCCAGTAAGGAATATAGTTTTACTAACACTACAATAAGGTGGTATTTGTTAAAAATGTGTTAATGCGTTAGCTAACATTAACTAAAAATCAATGATGTTTCTATGGCATTTATTTTTTGTTCATATTAATTTCAGCATGTATTAACCTTTTTTAAAATCAAATGTTGTAACTGTTAACATTAATTAATGCACAATGAACTAACATAAAACATTTTATTGACCTTAACAAGGATTAATACATGCTGATATACTTTATTGTTCATTGTTAGTTCACATTAGTTAATGCATTTACTAATGTTAACAAATACAACCGTATCGAAAAGTGTCACTAGTTTTTTTTTGAACTGCTCAACACTGCTCTGTGGTCTTAACAAAGGTCTTCTGAAGCGAATCGGTGCGTTTGTTTAAGAGAAATATCCATATTGACAGTGCTATTAATGATAATGTTTTGTTCCAGTGGGATGCCGTCTCCTCTGTGGGGAGCTTTCGTCATTGTCATTTACCGGAAAAAAACAAGCCAGGAGGTTCACGCGCACACACGCAGCAGAGGATAACAGAAGTTAGACATCCACGTTTATAGCGCTGTCAATATGGATATTTCTCTTTATAAAATGCATCGATTCACTTCAGAAGACCTTTGTTAAGATCACAGAGCCGTGTCGAGAAGTTCTTTGATCGATGGATGCGCTTTTTGAAGCTTTAAAAAACCGTGACCCATCCACTCCCATTCTACTGCTTGAAAGTAAAATGATACGTTGGATTATAACTCTGACTGCATTATCCTTCAAGAAGAAAACCATATTCAGTTTGGTTGCCTTGAGGGAGAGTAAAACATGGGGAAATTTTGATTCAAGGCTGAAGAATCCCTTTAAAACCTCCAATTTAAAGTACTGTCCTGACCTTATTTCCCAAGAATTTGTTGTTGCTGTGACATGTAAATCAATCTAATTCCTTTATTTTATAGTTCTTGAATCTCCCAGTTTTTTTTCCAAATTCACAAAAAGTGTCTGTGTATTTTATTTTATTTTTGTATTTTATTTATTTTTTTGTTTGTTATTGAGAACATTATTTTAGTGTTCAACTGGAAGTTGTCATTTTGAGTTCTTATTATTTTAGTTCTCAAAGAGAGTTGAGTTTGTTGTCAAGTGTCGCTACATTTATATAGCATATAGCTAAAAAAAGGTCAATAAAAATGTAAACAATCCTGCTTTATTGTGGGATTCAAGGTGGGCGTACACATTCTTACCTTAACCCTGATCTTTTTTTTCTCCCTTAATTACTTCCAATTATGCTTTATTTCTTCTTTCACTCCCTCACACAAAACAAGCACGCAGTGAGCACCAGAGCGATATCTCACACCCTGGTGTGACGGCTGTTACGCTTAATGATTTGGGTGACCTCAGCTCTGTATCTAATTTGTGATAGCAACACTGCTTCTACGGTCAGGCAATTGTGGCTTGGCTACATTGTCTTGTTGCCTGTCATTAACTTAAATGGTGCCCCCACAGGAATCGCCGGTCTGTTTACGACCCTGAAGCAGACTGCTAGTTTACTAATGGAAGGTGGCTCACCTAAATAAAGTCTAATGGCTCATTTAATCTTTCCTGTGGTCACGTACAAAGACGAGCTGAGAGGTGGGCTTGAAATTCCAGCTCACTGGGTTTGTTTTATTTTTCAGTTTTATGAGTCCTGCTGGAAATTTGGGAAAGTTAAGGTTTATGGGTAGGAGATGTGGCTGTTTGAACAGTTAGAGATCCTGAGGCACTCCTGTGAATCATGTTTAATAAGGCTATTTTGCATATTATTGGACTGGATGGTTTTTAGTAGTCTCCTGAAATTTTTATTTCTCCGGTATTATAGTTTAACCAAAGATTTTTTCTTATAGGCTTTTGTACAGCTTAGCCTTCAATGCTCGGTTTCTGAGACACCTCTGGCACTTAATCGCATCCATGAAAACTAAAATGATCACAGGGTGAGTTTTCCATGCTCTTCATGTTGTAATTGAACCTAAATGTAATTAGATTTGTATAGTGTTTAAGACACATTGCCCACTCTTTCGTTCTCTTTGGTGTAGGTCCATGGTTCCTCTATTACAGGTGATGTCTCGAGGATCTCCAATGTCTTTAGAGGATTCCAACAGGATCATCCCTCTCTTCTATCTCTTCAGTTCACTCTTCAGTCATTCACTCATCTCTGTGCATGACAGCGAGTTCTTTGGTAGCTCAGTGGATGGTAATTTACATTTATTCTATAAATATTCTGCATAAACATAAAAATTACTCACCCAAACATTTTTTCTAAAACTGACATAATACATTTTTAGATGCTCTTTTTGTTTGTGTGTGAAAAATTAATGAAATGTTTTTCACTGTTTGTTTGGGCAGGTCAGAGTCAGCCGTCGATGATGCCCTTCTCTTTGACTGAGTTGGTGACTTTGTCTCGGTGTTTGCGGGACGCGTGTCTGGGCATCATCAAACTGGCGTATCCTGAGACTAAGACCGAGCATAAAGAGGAGTATGTAGCAGCATTCCGCAGTGTTGGGGTGAAAACCAACAGCCAAGTGCAGCAGCGCATTCAGGCTCAACAGAAACGATGGGTCCAGCTCTTTAAGGTGAACAATTCTGCATCTACATCTCATGAATGCAGAATTTCCTTGCAACTAATGAAACATTACAGATAAGAGTTTTTTTTATATTCATCAGTGTCGATAATATCTTGTCGATAATAATGGACATGGGGCATTACTTTTAGCCAGGGTTCAGCATAAGCAATGCTAACAACCTCTTTGATGGCCTAATTAGATTAGTTGACAATTAATGAGGCGGATAGTCTCAGCATCTGTTAGGGCCATCAGTGCCGATCAGCCAAGCAAGAAGACCGCTCACTTGGGAAATTAATAGGTTGTTTGCCAAGACTAAGTGAACTGAATAACGGCATCAGGATATTAGTCAGCTATCTTCACCATCTCTCTTCCTTCATCATCCTTTTCCTCACCTCACTTTCATCACTTAACTTTTTTCCATCCTCCTGTCAACGTTAAACTATTTCTTCATTTGTCTGTGTGGTATAACCAGCTTTAGATTCTCAGCTTTAGCTTTTTAAAAGTTACTTCATTGACCTATGTGTGTCCTCATAATAGAAAGTCTCAAAATTGTAAGTTAATAATGAAACATTATTTGTTTAGAGGTATTTATTAATACGGGTTTAAGTGATGCACATATCATAAAATTCATGTAAATAATTTAGAAGATTGTACTGACATGCAAAAAAAACAGTTTCTTTAGGAATATAGTTTTTCTTGAACTAATTTTAAACATTTCTTTAAACACTTGTTAGTTAGCATAGCCACCGATACAGACTTTAGTAAATGTAATAATACATTTGTAGTAAAACATTTTCACTGCATAGTGAAGTACTGCAGTTCTAAATGCATTTAATGCATTAAAACTCTAGACATGTCAACTATTAAATATATAACGTATTATAGCTATATACACAGAGATTTACAGACTTTTGTCTGTGTTACACAAATCTTTGCATCTTGTTCTGAGTGAAACACTTAGCTATGTGACCGTGTTCTCCTAGTCGAGTCAGTGCCGCATACAAAGGGCGCTGAAGGAATACCACAAAAGATGGCGGCAAACGCCTCCTGTCAGCTAAAACGACCCATTAAAGAAGTAAGAGCCCGAGAAACGCATTTCCCAAATTAAATGTGCAATTTACAGTCCGCTCTAACGCTGTTGACCCCTCACACACTAATGTTTGCCTCCAGCCACGGGCCGTCCCTCCGGATGTTTTATCACTCCTATTGTCGAGCTATCTATTTAATTGAAAGAAGTTAATTGAATGAAAATGATCAACTAAGCTTGTATTAATATTGCTAATGGAACTTTCTTCTTGGCCGTGTTTGGAGAGGGATGTCACCGCTGGAGTTTTGGAGAGACCCATTAAGGCCTGCACTTAACCCAGTGGGCTAATTAACCAATGCTTATTCATTCCTCTTAGACAGGAAGAGCCTTCGGACCCTCTGCCCCACAAAGCAACACAGAACAGAGTTTTGCACTTGCCGTTATTACTGAGGCATTGGTTTCAGCATGCCTTGGTAAGAGATTGATAGGCGTTCTCTAGAAATGGCCAGCCAGACGTTCGCTCGGAAGAAAACGGAATCCTAGATGAGTATTAAACAGGAGTGTAGATAAGTGAATTCAGATGAAGCAGACTTGCTGTGGAGAATAATTGTGTTTTGTCTGAAGAGAATAAACTAAAATCCACATTTGGTGAATAGTACTTATCTGTTTATTTTCATTGCATATTCATTGTGTTTTTCTTCATTTGACAATGTGTCTGTATTAATTCGAGATCTTAGCATTATTCAGTGCTCACAATATATTTGATCTTTTACACTTTTTAACTTTATATAATATTCACGTCGTGTTATAAATGAGTTTGTCTGCTGTTGTTAGATGAGATGTTCACTCTGTATTTGGGTCCTGATATCAGCGGACTACATAATTATTAGCAGTACTGACTGGTCAATGAAAGTTTATCTGTGTTTAACATTGCACCATAAAGGAGTAAAGCCTACAAATGACAACTAAGGGCAAATAAATAAATAAAGTAATTTGTTAATGAGCAGTTGTGATGTTTGTGGACCACATGGTTGATAAAGGTTGATAAATAGTACTAGCACTGTTCTTAACCCTCATTTTGTTTTGGTGTTTTCTTAAAGGTGATTACCAACCTTGTGAAGATGTTGAAAGCAAGAGATATTCGAAGATCATTCTGTCCATCAGGTCATTGGCTGTCTAATGACGTTAACATCAGGGCGGATAAGGTAAAACTGAAAACCTGCCAGAAAAGTATGATCGGTCAAAGAATCAAGGAAAGGCAATGTTTTTGACAGATACATAAATAAAAATCATTAATGTTACATAGTTAAGTGTTACTTTCTAATAATAAATGCACTTCATTATAAATCTAATATCTTAAATTATTTTGATACAAAAGTTAACCTTGTTGTGTATTTTTGGTTTGTGTTATAGGTCACTCAGCTCTATGTACCTTCTGCAAGACATGTGTGGAGGACTAGGAGAATGGGCCGCATCGGACCGCTTCAGTCCACATTAGATGGTAAGATGATTTAAAAAAAAACATGAATTTAAATGCATGCTTATGAAGTGGGATTGTTTTCAGTTATCTTCTGTGACCTCTAGTGTGAAATGAAAAGGCAACAATATATCCCTAAACAGCGTAGCTTAGCTTTCATTAAATATTTATAAAAACACAAGAGAGGGTGTTTAAACTAACTGTTACTTGTGCATCTGATTATTTGCATGCCACCCTGGAGCATATGTGCTTAAAAATTCAATTAGCCAAAGGCAGGACACATCTGGCCCCCTGTTTGTCCGGACCTTTTTCATTTCCCTAAATGGACTTGCGAGGTAGTGACGAATGGCTTCTGTATTGACCATGCTACACCATATTTCTCCACCAAGATGGCCCCTCGATGGCGAGAGAGAGGGAGGACTGACTAATTGAGTAGAATCATTCCACCATGCTAGCAACGTATTAGTTGAATGACACTTCTCATCTGCTGCTCCGGCAGTTTTCCTGTGGTCAAAACGTTTGTAGGACGGAGTTTTAATACAAAACAAACGTCCCTGTAATGGAAGGAGAGGACAGGTGGATGGGCAAATTGCTGCTGAGTTAATTAAAAGTGTGTGGCGGGGAAGACAGACACTGGATTGAGTGATCTTTAATGGGATGGTCTGTAAATACAGCATTCAGCAAAGCATGAGGTGGACCTCACTCAAGGTTGCGCATGTGTATAGATGCAAATGAAGTAGGTCATCCAGGCCACAGTCATTTAGTTTATCTAAATGAGCAATTAAAAAAGTAACCCATTTACATCTAACTCGATGTAGTGTATTCAGTTGTATAGGGTATTATTTTGGGAGTGTAAATGTAATACAGTAATGTTAAGACGGGGCAGATTTTGAGGCTTGACTGGCAGTATGTTTGTCTGGATGATGAATAGAGTGTGTTAGAGATTGACTGTCAGCAGGATGGATGAAGATGAAGGCTTTATTAGCCAGATGAATTCTGTGCTTGCAGAGTGAATTGCTTGTCAGTGTTGTATCCATTGTTGTATTTGTCCGTATGGCTAGACAAGTGGGTTAATAAATAAATGGGTAGACTCCCTAAGGAGGGGAAGAACATTATTGAGTAAAGATATGGAAAAAAAAATTATTACACACATAATTGTGGAGGTTATTATTTAATTTAATAAAATTTATTTTTTTAATACTTCTATTTTAGAGCCATTGCTAAGAATTTTTCAAGATATGGCACAGAGATGGCTCAAAGAATAAAGGCTTGTCACAAAGATGTGTTGAATTCTTTTTTCACCGCAGTTGGACTAGAGCCTCCACCGCTGTCAGTATCAGAGGAAAGACACTTGGCAATCCTCACTGAACTACCATTTGTTGTTCCTTTTGAGGAAAGAGTGAAGGTAAGACAGCCACTGGTATATTATTGAGTATTTTCAAATTTTTTGTGTTCCTGTACGTTACATAAAAAAATAAGAAGAAAATTGTTTATTGCAGAGAATACCCATTCATGTACATAAAACATACATATTCTTAATTTGTTTCAGATTTTCCAGAAGTTGATCTATGCTGATAAGCGGGAGGTGCAGGGAGATGGCCCGTTTTTGGATGGCATTAATGTTACCATTCGACGAAACTACATCTATGAAGACGCATATGATAAATTGTCCCCTGAGAATGGTAAGAAATGTTCCCCTCAAACATGTTAAAAAGCTCTTTCAGAATCAAAGGTCCATATTTTCTATGTAAGAGATTGAGCAGTAGCTTTGCTTTTATTTTTTACTGCTTGACTAAAATCGCTTGTAAATCTTTCTTTCATATAGGGGCCGTTCACATTTTGCATCTTTTGTGTGCGCATATTCATTATTTTAAATGTAGACATTGCATCGAGATAAATATATTTCAACTTTTCAGAATGCCGTACGCGCACCGAAGGTCATGAAACAAGAACCAAGCAATCAGCTTCACATTTTGTGGACCAATATAGACACAGATGATCACAGCATATATAAATCTAGTATCAGAGTTATTGCAGAGTATTTTTTTAGCGCATATAATCCATATATCCTTTAATAATCTTCTCATCTTAATGGCAAGCGTGGCCCATGGTTGCTTAGCAACGACAGACGCCAGGAGAGCGCAAACTCAAGGCGCTTGGGGGAAAACAGTGCGGCTCGCGTTTTTTTGCACGGTTTTAGACGCGAAATGTGAATCGCCCCATAGAGTGTCTGTTTTTTTTATTGTCAGTCAAATCTAAAACAGCACTGCTTTGATTTATGATCATGGGATATATTCCTTTGTTAAAAGCAGTGAGCTCACAGAACCCTTTATAAGAATTTTTTGGTGTTCATAGACCCTGAGGAAAGACATTAAACAGCTTAGGGTGATCTTTCAAGAAAAGCTGATGCGATGATTTAGAATAAAGTGTTTTGTGCCAAAGCTTACCTGTGCCAGACACTTATAAATGACTCCATAAATCATATTTTAGTGTTTATTTATTATTTTTGCAACTCTTTAGTAGAAACCCTTTCAACATACATCTGTAATGTTTAGCAATTATTTTTCAGAATCCAGAGTTAATAACTTATTGGGCATTTTAAGAATGCACACAAAAGAATGCAGATTCTCTCAGATTTGTTGGTTTGTTTGTCCATATATATCTTCAATATATAATATACCCAAACAAGGTAAAAAGATATAATATTGACAACACTACCTGAAAACAATGATAAATGTTTACAATGTCTACAAAAACAGCACTGTGATTGTTGTTGTGATTTTGAATCTGTGATTAATTTGGCTGAAATATGACCTTTTTGATTGCTGTGTACCTCAGGTCACTGCGAGCTTTCCGGATTATTTATTTTGTTAAATAGATGTATCAAATGGCAGTTTCACCTCTATTTGTTTGTATAGTCTTGGGATAAAGTGACTATAAGCCAAATTTTGAATTACAAATACGCAAATTCATAATGTTTTTCAGTAATGAAATTGTTGTCAGTATCCTTTAATACTTACTATACATTACTGTTTTTACTCTGTAAAGCCCTGTAGTAGTCTTAAAAGAATTTGCATGTTTCATATGGTCTATGTATGTTTATCTCTATTTCAGAGCCTGATCTAAAGAAGAGAATTAGGGTTCATCTGCTCAATGCTCATGGGCTGGATGAAGCTGGCATTGATGGTGGAGGAATATTCAGAGAGTTCTTGAATGAGTTGTTGAAATCAGGATTTAACCCTAACCAAGGCTTCTTTAAGACAACTAATGAAGGGCTCCTTTACCCAACCCCCACAGCAGAGATGCTTGTGGGTGAATCCTTTACCCGTCACTACTACTTCGTTGGCAGGATATTGGGAAAGGTGAGCCACATTTCATCACATGATGTATTGCATATCCCCGCTTATCGGTATGACTGTTTGCTATAATTTGTTAATGAAACGTTCAACGGAATGGAGGTTAAAATGTATAACAAAAGAATAATTGTCTGTTAGTCCTTTTCAATATGTGTTTCTTATTTAATATTTAATATTGTCATAGTAACTTTTCTCTGTTGTGGCCCTCTTAGTAGTCTCCACCTGTCTTTCATTCACATACACTTTCAAACACAAAAGGGATCATCTGGATCAATGCTGAAGTTCAGAGGTCAGGTTCAATCAGTGATCTCGGGCTGAGTGGCTATTATAAATCCTGGGTGTTTTATTTACGAGGTCACAAGGAGTTTAAAGTCAAGTTTATTTGTGGTCTAAATAATCTAATCTAAATAATTTCCCCCTTCTATCCTTACGTAAGAACATTTTGGAAATGACCTTTGTGAGACCTCCATCAAAATATTAAACCTTTATGGCTGCATGCAAATCGAACCGGTCGTACGGAATTCGATTACTTTGTTCTGTTGTGTCAAGCTTTAAACATATTTTGGCTTCCAAGCTTTGGATTGTAAGAAAATAGTAATGATGATCTGTGCACAGAGATATTATAACTACATAAACAGTGTATAGTTATTGTTAAGGAGGGCAATAGAAAAAAAGCATTGCATTTAAGGCATTAATCACATGTATTAAGATATACAGTTTGCAAGAAAGCAGCATACTAATTTCTCATCATAATAAGCAGTAAATATGACCAAAAGGCTCTTAATTATACTCAGTGGTTTGCTATTATTGTTACCCCTGCACCACTCTATATTGTCCTGGCCGCCTCTTGTGTGTCGGCTAGCCGGTATTTATTAGGCGCTAATGTTTTTAAAGTTTCATTAATGCACAGACTCAGGATTGTTTATCGCGAGGCGCACTGACTGGGGGAAGGGTAGATGAATTACCTCATGCCAAGAAGCTCGCTGCTCAATTAGGCAACTCCATTAGCCCGCGATTCTCCATCTCTGTTTGTGTAGCCATCGCATTTGGCCACGGACGCTAAATCAGCTAGCGCCATAAATAACCGGCGCAATGCCGCCGGTAATAGAGTTTTGATCTGTTTTACAGTCACGGGCATCAACACCACTTGCGAAGAGGCAATTCAGGCCACTTATTAGAGAGCTATAATGAACACACACATACACACACCTTGTACAAAAGAATGGACATAACTGAAGTCCCACCATGAGAAATGGCGAGCCCTGCCCCCCTACTTTCCTGATCTTATTCCATTCAATTGCCCTCACTTCTTAGTAATGGGCAAAGCAATTAAGGTGACGAGATTAATTTGAATCTGACTTTCAATTAACCCTCCTTCTCTCTCCATAAATATGTGTGAGGGTGGCAGACTGAGTGGGGATATTGATATTTGTTTAGTGCTGTTATAAAGATGACCCACATAGATTAGAATTGCATCATGGCTACTGTGACGTGGTCCACCGCAGAAACACAAAACGGGCAAGAATTATTTTATTTTGACGTTCAACGTCATCGCGCATGTGCACAAATCTCTAAAAACGTGGATGGAGATTAATTCACAGAGTTATTGCTTACCAGAGAACCTGTTTTTAATAAAGTGTAAAAGACGTTGTTGGAGGCTTGATGGTGGTGATGTTGATATCGCACGACCGTAGTGTAGTCTGTTTGTAGCATCTTATTAGCTTTTTTAGATTAGATTAGATTAGATTCAACTTTATTGTCATTACACATGTACAAGTACAAGGCAACGAAATGCAGTTTAGGTCTAACCAGAAGTGCAATAGCAGCAAGTGCAGGATATACAGTTTTTACTTCTGGCGATTGTATTTAGGCTTCAAAAGTAACAAATGTGGTGAAAAAAGATTATCTTTATAGACAAAACGTGTAAACATCTTGAACTTTGTTAATCACAGAGCTTGTTTTTTGCGATCTTCCAAAAGTCTATGGGAAAACTGCATAGACTTTCAGTCGAGGGAACCAGTGCTAATTTCCTGGTTGGCCTGCAAAAATACGTAATCTCTGAGGTACTCTATAATGGCAGTCATTTGCAAAGTTCTGCACTTCCCCCTTTCATCTTTTTTTTTTTCTTTTGGTGGTTTAATGTTTTCATGTGATGTTTTCAAACTAGTAATGGAGGCTTAGGTGTATCTGCAACAGCAGATCCTGAATTTATGGCATACAAAAGTAGTTTCACATCCTAGATGGGTTTTAAGACAGAGCTTGGATTTCCTTACTTGTTTACATAATTTATGTTGTCTGTTCAATTAGATATTACACACTTTATGGTTGTACAGTATTAACATCTGATTTCCTGCAGCCTTGTGCCTGTTGCCGAATCACAACTGTACTTGTATCTGATCATGATGCACTTTTTCTTGTGTGATATTGCTTTAGTAAAACACAATAAATAGATTTTGGGTTTATTTCACAATAATTACTCTTGGGTCTCAGTTTTATACACAACTATTATTAGTAAACAATAAATATAAAGTTTTTAATTGCATGCAAAGAGAAAAACTAGTTGCCACAAACAACATTTATTTTTCATTTATGCTGTCACACAGTAGGACACATGTATGGTATATTTGTCAATTACCCAGGAATACTCCCACAGTCTACATACAGTATGTCACTCACTCTCTAGGCCACATACACAAAAGTAACACTACTGTACTGCAGTTCAACAAGCAGTGCTCTCCAAGTCCCTCTCCAAAGGGCAACAGAAAGGAAAGAGAAGGTCAGAACTTCTGATTGATGGCAAATGTGTTAAATTTTTTATTGATTCTTAATGCTGTAAATTAACAAATTTATTTGGCAGAAACAGAAGGCAGCTGTTAAGTTGTTGGCGTTTACTCTCCTGATAGTGCCACAATTTGCATTAATTGCGTTGCCACTGCACTCACTTATATTAAAAGGCCTGGCCATTCATTAATCCTTTTTATCCCAAGTCATTTTGGCACAATTTCTGGCAATAAACACCCATAAATAACTTGAAGGTTTGAAAAATAGTCTGCGTCGTGCCTCCATATCCTTATTGCGGCTTCTTCACAGGAGCAATGTTATTGATAGGTTTCAGGAGGGCACAGCACATATGTTCCCACAACAGGGCTCGAGGGAGGAATGATGCTAAGTGGATTATTTTGCATAAAAAATGTCCCATGTTTGAAGTTGCACGATTAACCTGTGTTTAGAAAATGCTCTGATTTATGGCCGATGTGTGTGTTTAAGATTCATGCATTATGGAGATTTAGGAAATTTATAATCCATTTCGCTTATGTGGTCGGTGGATTTTAGTGCAATCATTTATTCAAGGCCTGTATATTTTAATGCCCTGAGGCTCAGATATTGTCTTTATAGGACTGTTGCAGTACTTCAGCTTTATGACTCACCATCCTTTTGCTCCTTAATGGAACAACAGGTTAATGTTACAATTGATGTTGTTGAAGTTTAAGCTGCTGAAATATAGTGGCAGTATTTCTAAATAAAGTGGCATTTTTTTAGGACAAATTACTTTTACAATGATTTTGCTATCTAATTTAGTTTAACTCACATTGGCTGACTGCGCATTTAAGTACAGGGATCATCCTAAGTTGAATATCTCTCTCTCTTTCTGTCCACCAGGCGCTGTATGAAAACATGCTAGTGGAATTGCCATTTGCCAGTTTCTTCCTGTCGAAGCTCCTAGGCACCAGTGCGGAGGTGGACATCCACCATCTGGCCTCTTTGGACCCTGAGATGTACAGAAACTTACTTTTTCTCAAGAGCTATGAAGGTGACGTGGAAGACCTCGGCCTTAACTTCACTGTGGTCAACAATGATCTTGGGGAGGCGCAGGTGAGATCAGAGCGACACGTCTGTTTCTCCTCCGTGCTCTTTTGCTTGTCTTTTGTCATTGTTAATAATTGATCTAGCTGTTGTTAGTCTTTGCTGATGGAGATAAAGCACGTCTCTGTCCGGATCGCTCTAAAAGAACTCCTATTGACCAACTCAAACACCTGCTGAAAAGAAACTGTTTAGCATAGTAATACATTTAATCATTTAGTATTGCCATCGTATTCTTAAACCTACGACTGTAACAGCCTTTTTGTGGCATATTTTTTATGCACCAGCAAATGATAAATACAGTAATGTAAAATACATATCAATACATATTGTTGGAGCATGTTGGAGATCTCATTTTGAACGTCAAATCTTACAGTTGTTTGGCAAAATTTTTTATGTTTTATTTCTATTTTCTATTTCTATATATCTACTTTCCCCTTTATGAGCGAGTTAAAGTCTTGAAAGGGTTCCTGTGTGGTCCTATCAGTTTTTTCAGCACCCTTCTCTGCAGCTGTGCTCTTCCAGCCTTTAGGAAGAATTAAATCATCACTCAACCCAGAAAACCGCTCGGTGCTTTGGCACAGAAGCTGACTTTCACACTTCCCTCTATTTGTTCTTTATTTCCAGGTGGTCGAGCTCAAACCAGGGGGAAAGGACATCCCGGTAACTACGGCCAACAGGATAGCCTACATCCATTTAGTGGCCGATTACCGTCTGAACAAACAAATCAGAGCGCACTGCCTGGCCTTTCGGCAGGGCCTGGCCAACGTGGTCAACCTGGAGTGGCTGCGCATGTTTGATCAGCAGGAATTTCAGGTAGCACCTTACCTGAGAACACACACACACACACATTAATAAACAGATCAGATGTTGGAAATGTGTAATGAACAGGCATATGTTCAGACCCATCAGTTTTGCCTCTAAAAATAATTATTAATGTAATCTGTCATATGTCCATCTATATATTTTCAGGTACTGATTTCTGGTGCACATGTTCCTATCTCTCTGGA
The DNA here is from genome assembly GCA_026939265.1 of Oreonectes daqikongensis. NCBI lineage: Eukaryota > Metazoa > Chordata > Actinopteri > Cypriniformes > Nemacheilidae > Oreonectes > Oreonectes daqikongensis. The sequence continues at coordinate 1,690,540 of JAOTQM010000343.1, read as the reverse complement.
AGACCTGAAGAAATTCACTAACTACTCAGGTATTACTCGTCACACCAATACTGCATTTATTTTATATTTACTAGCATTTTTCTTTGAGCACTGATGATTATTATTAAATAGCTTATACATGTAATGATGAGTAGTGAGTCGTTTTTCCTAACTGTTCAACTGTCGCTACATTACTCAGGTGGCTATTCAGAAAGTCATCCAGTGATTAAAATCTTCTGGGATGTGGTGGATAGCTTCAGCGATGAGGAGAAACGTCAGCTGCTTAAGTTTGTTACAAGCTGCTCACGACCGCCGCTCTTAGGCTTCAAGGTCAGTCACATTTGTTAAGACTAATAAAGAAATCTTAGTTTCTGTTCTATTGTGTCTGGTTTACTTAAAGCTGAGTTAATATTTTATCTGAGATTCTAATGGGCCTTAGATGGGACTAAAAAGTGAAATGTCCAGACACAACCCAAGCCCATATCAGTATGAAGTTCAAGTGAAGTTCATACCATTCGCAGCTGGTGATGACTTTGTCCCATTTTCATTTTTTCAATAAAGTTATCAAGATCCTTACCACAAAAAAGTCTGCTTTCTGTAAAGTGTGAGCCACCTTAACTGAGAAATAATAAAATGAACAGAAATGCTTTGTTGCAGTGTAGCGTCATTCATTTACACATGGGTGTACGAGCAAATAACTGTCATTGTAACAAATCATTTTCACATTATAAGAGCTATCAGGATAGGCCTTATCCTGGCCTCTATTTGTGCTAGAGAGGTTGTGACCTGTCATTGTAATGTTATTTGAGGCTTTGCCAAGTGCCACTGGGTGTGTGAAATCCATCTAACTGATAAAAACCTATTAATGCACTGCTGAACTTTAGATGGCTCCTGTCTGATGTTGACTGTGTCTGGTGTGTAATTAAAGATTGCTGTAACTAACAACAAAAGATTAGAAAAAGACAAGGGTTAATATAACTAGAATATAAATAAACCTTTTTTTGAATATTAAATGTAAAATCATCATTATATTATTATATTATCAGTTATTATCATTATTAAATCTTTATAAAACTTCGTAGAATGAACAGAAATATCCTCAATGTTTTATGTTTTTATGTCTTTTTTAGACTAACTGAGGACAGTAATTGTCATTTCATAGACTTTCTTATATATTTTAATAGCTGTCATCAGTTTAAAGCAGATTACTTTAGCCTATATGAATTCGGGTGGGGGACAAATCATAGCTTCTAAGCTATTCCACAGATACATGTTAGTGCCAAAATTAAAGTGCGGCTCTTTAATGAATTTGACTTTGGTGCAGACAGACTGAGGGATGGATGGAAAGGCGGAGCAAGAGAGGAATTAGACATAGAGAGACAGATCAAGGGGAGATGGCCTCCCACCCCGTCTGCCTCTTCAGCCAGCTCAGCCTTAATTAGGTGCCGTTAAACACCCCAGAATTCATTAGGGGAGAAATAGCCCTGTCAGAGTAAGCTATTTAAAAAAGATGATGGATACTCTTTTCTCAAAATGATGGCTCCCGCTGTGACACTTTCTCAATAAGCAACGATACTTTAATACCTTAATTGTTAGAAAAATTGGCCCGTTAAGGCAGGTTTAATCAGGTTCATTTTGGGGTGAGTCTTGCAGTCACTTGGCTATTTGCCCCAAGAATGGTTTCATTAGGCCTATCGTGTTTTGTCTCTCAGCAACCTTTTATTGATCTGAAAAGTTATGTCTAGGTGTTGCATCACTGTGATTTGAGACCCAAAATCCATTAACTGACAACCCTATTGTCATTTCAAAGCTGTATGACTTTCTTTTGCGGAACACAAAAGAAGATATTTTGAAGAATGTTAGTAACCAAACAACCCTGATACCCATTGACTCGCTTTGGTTTTGTGTAGTGAAATGGTACCGCCATTGTTCAGTTACCAACATTCTTCAAAATATCTTCTTTTGTGTTCGGCAGAAAAGAGAAAGTCATATAGGTTTGGAATGGTGTGAGGATGAGTAAATGCTGAAAGAATTTAAATTTTTGGGTGAGCTTTCCCTTTAAGTAATCGCGTATAAAAGAAATTAAACGTGTAAGGCATTATGGATATTTTGTTGACACTGTCTCCTCTTTGTCCCTAGGAGCTCTATCCAGCCTTTTGCATCCACAATGGAGGTGCTGACCTGGAGCGTCTCCCTACTGCTAGCACTTGCATGAACCTTCTCAAGCTGCCCGAGTTCTCTGATTCTCAGCAAATGAGAAACAAGCTACTTTATGCTATTGAATCCTCTGCTGGCTTTGAGCTCAGCTGAGGAATGAGTTTTCTCCTGATGGCCTTGGAACCCAAACAAGAAGCTTGACAAGTGGCCTTTGTCACGTGATCAGAAAGGAAGTGATCACAATGAACAGACGGCGAGTCTGGTGTGGACCTGCAGCGATTTGAAGGTGTCGGGATATTAAAACGAGAAATGCAAGGACAGATTAAAGTTGTGGCATGGACAAGTATATGCTCAATTTTATTTTTATTTCAAAGAGACTGAACTTGTAAATAGTGTGACAGCATTTATACATTCAAAGCAGCATTCAAGAAGCATCCACTGATCAAACGCAAACATTCATGCTGAGTGTTAGAGAGACGGTGAGAAGTGAAATAAAATGACAGCACAAAATTTACCTGTACATTTTTACTTCATTTTGCATTGGTAACAGCAGTTTTAAGACATTTTTGTATGCTGTCAGCTGTTCTTTGTCAACCGTGCAGCACATATTGTGCGTCTGCTAATAAAGATGCATGCATTAGGCTCGCTGACTCGAGTTCAAGCTAAAACATACGTTTCTTTAATATAACAGCATGCCTGAAACAGCTTCGATACATTATGGATACTAAAGAGCTGACTTTGTTTAAGGTCACACGGCTGTACCAGTCAAAATGTGCATGCCTTGAAACGGGGCATGCTAACAGTGTAGCATTTGCTGAAAATGCTGAGCTATTAATTTTCTAGCTCAAAAGAATTTTATGGCGATTGTGCCACCAACAATGGAGTTTAATAGATTTGAGTCATTGAAGTCGAAACCTTGACGTGTGAGGTTAACAGGGGTGGTAGAACAGTAGCACGTGTCAGAAAATGGTGTGTAGTCATCTTGTTTTAATCATGTGGTAATGTAAGTATTTGAACTTGCTGATTCTGGTAGACTTTTATCTGTAGAATGGAATTACATTACACTTGGAGCAGGAATTGGAATACGTGTTTTTTTCCAGCAGTGTAAAATGTGTTATTCACTTTGGAATTAAAGGACAGCTGCGATTAGCAGGCCTGTGTATGAAATTTCAGGTCTTGGTGTTGTGTCCATTGTGTTTCCATAACAAATATTTATGTATTCCACACATTGGACGTTGTCATTATGCATTTTGTTTAATGTATAATGATACTGACATTTGTGCAATAAAGTAAAAAAAAAAGAGAGAAATTGAGGACATGTAAGATGTTTTTAGATTAGTGGTTCAGGATTTTTGTATGTCTGATGAACTGATAAATGAAGGAAAAGTGAGAATCTATGCCTGGTTTATGAAAGCTGCTGTAAAATCGGATTTAGTAGGCTATATAACAATTCAGTAACCTGAAGTTGCTTTTTGTTGCTCCTGTTGGCTGTCAGGACGTGTTTGTGGCTATTGAGGAGTATGTGAATATGTACATTCAGTCTCATTGCATTTCTACGAGCCTTTTCCGTTCTCTTGTGAGTAACTGGTCAAACAACCTGTCTCTGAACATCCATGCTAAAGAAAATTAACATCATGCAGGTGCTAAATGTCTAGTTGTTTACAAACATTGATGTGTAGAGATTGTCTTGTTGTTAAGCAAAGACATACAAAGTTGTGTGTAAAGACATTTGCCAATTTAATTTTAACAGTGTATTTTGTGATTTTTAAATGACAAACCCTACAAGCCTCGATACAAAAACATGTTAAATTTATGTATCAGAGTGTATAGCAATGATTAAATCTCTTCAGAATTTTTACTTGCATGGGAGATTTCAGCATCTTTTGTATAAGCAGAAAAAAGGTGGGATCGAGAATTTCATTCAGGTTTTATGGCCTTTGACATATAATTAAAGAAACATCCAGTGATGGAACAAGAAGAGAGGCTACTCGAGACCACAAATGCATTAACGCTACAACATAAATTAAGGGTGTGTGCGCGTTTGACGTAAATCTAATAGGGTCCTGCTATGAGAGCAAGAAATGGTCGGAGAGCAGGGAGAACTTTTTATTCCTCCTCGGATCATCTACATATTCTCCCCCCTCCCTCAGTGTTACCCTTCTCACACATCCACTCACTGGAATGACTTAAGGCTCTCGACTCTTCGCTCTATGACCAAATCTCCAGCATTTTAGCAGCAAGCTCACACAGGGGGTAATTGGGTCTTAAAAAACCAACTTGTCCTATTGCTATGAGGAATTGATCTTAATTATGGGGAGATTTATTTGGGCCTATTACCTTATAATGGATTATAGCTCACAAACTTAATGCTGCTGACTATCAATCATATCGATGTGCAAAGATATACCAAAGGTATTTTATATAGCTTTTAGAAATGTTATTATTCCACTTAGGGTCAAGTCATTTCGCAGCAGAATATGAAAGATTTAATTCTGCAGAATTCATTAAGGACAATTACAGGGTTTTATAAAACCCTTCATGTTCAAGAGGACTAATTGCTTTATTACATGAAGTGAGAAGAATCTGCCTTCTAACAGCATTTGTCATCATTTTATTTAAGAAAATGTAACATCATAAATTTTAGATTTATTATTAGGGTCAGCTACACAAAAATAAGGCATGTGATGAAACACTGTTCAAAGTGTTTTTAGTCTTAAAAGTTTTTTTAAAGTTTGTGTGTGATTCTTTTAAAAAGAATTTTATCAATATTTGAATAATACATTGATACATTTACATTTTATATAAAGGTGGGACACTTTTATTCTGCATTTTAAGAGCTACATGAACAAGTCCTACACTTGTTTACCAAGTTTTTCAATCTTTTATTTTAACTGATTTACTTTCCCCTTCATTAGTGAGGTAAAACCTTGAAAGGTTGCCTATATATTTTTATCAATTTCTAACAGCACTTTATCTAAAATGTTTAGATTAAATAGCATGTGTTTTCCATGAAATATTTCCCTGTTGGAAAAACCTGGATATAAAAAGCTGGATATTATATGATATTGGGGGGGGGTCAAGCTGTTAATTGAAATACGATAGCGGAGTTGTCCAGAAAGCCCATGGTCCAAGTGTTCTGTCATCTTGATCAACTTGGCCTGGTTAATAAAATGAAAAATAGCACAATATTTTTGATTTCATTTTTAAAGACTACTGCTAGCTAGACTATTACATTTGTTTGAACACAACAACACAGAGCAAGAGGTCTCGCAAGCACTGCAAAGTTAATCTGATTACATTACTAATTTTTAAAACGCTCTCAGATTTTCAGATTTAATTTCAGATACAAATATCTGTCCATAACACACTATAATAAACATATACTGTAATACATAATGCATTGTGTAAAAATGAAAATGATTTCCATTACTCCCTTTTTAATAATAATTTTTATTCAAACTGTTGAGGCAAAATGTCAGAAATCTTTAATCTGAACAAATGAGGGATGACAGGAGTTTACTATCCCATTAGAGGACTAAGGGTGCCTCCCAGTGGATGTTTTTTTAGAATAAGAATTAGAAGTTGTAGGCCTAATAACAGTTCTGTAGCTGGGGGGCACCTGCTAAACTACTACACACCAAGTGAGCGCAATTTTATTTGTTTATATAAACGTAACCTTTTGATATGATTGCAAACCAATAACCAAATGACATTTATGACATTTCTAGAACTATCTAGAACCAAGAAAGGTGATTTTGGCATTCATAAATCAATAACCTCCATTATTACAAGATAACATTATTGTATTCAGTATTGGTACATTTTTTTTTAGTTTTATTTAGATGACTGGCATCATCAAGTAAAGGGATTTTTCACCCTCTGCTGGCCAAAGTTTAGAAATACAGCATATGATTCCTGGCAGACACTAAAGCTGTTTTGTAACTACACATTAATACTTTCTAAATATTATCTGATCTAATAACTGTTACTTGCTATTAATTCATTACAGTTTGCAATGTCAGTAGCTACACATCCCCTGAAATATAGAGAAATGAAATAATGAAAAATAATATAATCTAAATATGAAATATAAGTTTAAAACGTTTAGGCTAGTTTCAGGGTAATACAATAAATAAACATAAAAAACTATTATCTATAACATTACGAATAAAAAGTTATATATTAAATATATATGTCTTTACATTTGCATTTCAATTGTCTAATTCTGAGGAAATTAAATGCAGCTTTTCTCAAATGTCAACCTATTTCTGCAGAAAAACAATAACAGTGGAATGTTTTCTTAACCACTGGCTGAACAAGCACATTTTTCTCTCATACAACTGTCAACAAGATATACTGGAAAGACAAGAACCCTCTCACTTATGTTCAGAATGAAGAACATCAAGCTGTTTGTTTAAATGGCCTTCAGCATAACTTATTGTAAGAACAGTATTCAAATGCTTTCAGACATGTTTTACTTCAACAAATCTCACGCTTTGTTGATTTATGAAGATGATTGTGAAAGCACCTCTAAAAAGTTTTCATGGGAGTCAGGATATCATGTACAATGTTACCTTGAGCCTCCAGTCAAGAATCTACCCTATTTCACCTCAACTGTGCTAAGGATCTGGCTAGTGAGTACAGTTTACTCTCATCCTTCTCTCCACCTTTGCTTTCGATCCTGACCACTTTCCTGTCTCCAGAACCATGACCTTCTGTCCTCTGCTCGGTATATTCATTTAGTTTCAATTATGAGACTTGGTTTTATGAACTGATAGCAGCCGTGTCAGATAGATCTCTATGCATAATAAAACTCCTTTTGAGGAGTCTGCATAATTTGGAGTCACAAAAACTGATTACAGTTGCCCTTACTAAGTAAAATCTGAATTTCGTAAGGATGGTACATTTATTCACATTTCGGAAATTGTTCGTCACTATAGGGGATCATTGTTATATGAACTGGTTTTCTTTAGAGTAAGTAGGCTATACCTGACACACCACAGTTACCGAGCTTCGGCTGCTCTCTTGAGGAAGTGACGCAACTGCACTAGAATACGCTCCAGTTGGCAGATTGTTGTAGAACGTCAGCGACAGCCCGATATCAGGGCTAACGAGTCTTTATGTATCACATGGGGAAGGTGGAGAGTGTTTAGTATAAACAGACAGACGTCGGAGCGAACAGTCTGAAACCCTGCAGGAATTAAACCCATAGAGAGAAACTCGACCTTTCATCTAAAGGAGAGGAAGAAAGGACACCAGTTACATAAGGTTTGTTTAGTAGCTTTAAGCTCATATGATGGCTGTTCGGTTAGCTGTTTTTGAGAGAGTGTTTTAAAACCTTGTCAGCTGCCTACCTACAGCGTTTTTGAGCATCGCGTGAGCGTTCTATGATGCCTATTGGTTAAAGTGCTGTAGGTTCACGGGATTTGAGACACGATCCACGCTGGGGCATTTTATGTCTATTAATTGAAACACAACAGGAGAGAGTTGAGAAAAAAGCGTAATCTTTATACAATGACAGAAAACATGCGTTTTGATACATTGTAACAAGCTGCTACATTTCTCTTGACGTCTGATTCCTGACGCCGTGACATGTGCAGGTAAAACCTCGAAAGCGTTTCTGGAACTTTCGAGAACTTCTTATGTCTCATCACATCTTTACACCACGCGCCACATAATCCACATTAGGGTGATTGTCACGAAACCGCTGAAACATCATGGCAGTAAAGAGTTGACTACAAAACTACAAACAAATGATCATATTAAAGATAATTGTGTTCTCTACCTTGGACAAAAAATGTTTTTGAAAAAAAAATAATTATTTATGTGTTTTATTTCTTTTTCTGCTGAAATTCTAACCGTGACGCGTCCTGATTTGTCTAAGTGCATGTTGTAATTCAAACAGTACAATTTCAATATTCTGAAAAAAACAATTGGATGTTTTACTAGATGTTCTCAAATTACAAAAAATGACCCCAAAATCATTGACAGAATATTCATGTATAATAAAAAAAAGAAATAGTGGATAAAAGAAGTGTCCATGACTAATATTCTCATCCTCCGTAACGTTTTTTAAAGACTGTTTAAACACACAAACATATTTACATTACGTTTGATTTTATGTAAAGAAACACATCTACTAGTACTTTTTAAATGGCTAACAAGTTAATATATTACTTGACATTTTTCCAGTTTAAAACGTAATTTTTGTAAAGTTATTAAAAACTTAATCTCTTGTCACCCTGCGTACCCTCCTCATTACGATACAGGTCGTTTTCCACATTTAAAGAATTTCTACATATATAATAATCTATTCAAATATAATTAATTAATGTCATATTATGTATGATTAATAAAAACTTGCTTTAGGCATCATGGCTTCGCTTGTTTTTAGCAAAACATGCTATGATATTGACAGTTTTCAATGGTTAGCCTACTGTAATGAGGATTTTTAAGGCCTCTTAAAAAAAAAAAAAACTCTTTTTTTAAATTGTGTTAAACTGTCAGTAAAAGTTTAGAAATTAATGCCTTTAAACATATTATTCCTTGTTTTAAATGAATATAAAGGAAATTTGTTAATACAAGTGCTTTTAAGAAAATCATGTTCAAGCAAGATTTTGTGAGAATCACCCATTAAAGTAATGTAATCCTGAGACATTACGAGTGTGTTTGAGGTCCATTATTGTCTCAAAAGTTAATAAAGCATGTTGCTAAATTTTTTTAGTGTTAAATAACAAAATGGTGGGTTGATATTGAGTAAAGGCATTGGGGTCAGTTTATTATAGGCTATATAGGATAAATATAGGATCCTTCTCCAGCTGTAGAAGTAAATTGGTTAACTGTACAGTATAGCATAAACTGTGTAATAAGACTAATAAAATAGATGCTAGTGTTAGATGCCAGTTTTTATCCAGAGCGACTTACATTGCATTCAGTAAATACATTTTGTCTGTATGTGTGTTCTTTTAAATCAAACCCATGACCTTTCTACTGCTCACATAATACTTTGGCAACAGAGCTACAGGAACACTTGAATGTGAGGAGTGATACAATTGCTAAGCATCTGTCACATGGACCGTGGCTAGTATTATTTTTAATACTTACAGACTTGTTTTAAAACATTTTGTGTTTTAAAACATTTTGTGTAAGGCTTCCAGCCACTTACAGCTTTTGAAAACAAGCTGATTTTGCCGTTGCTTGTTTATGGTAGTTTGAAAGAAAATACACACTTTTACTTTACCTTCATCATAAAATGGCATTTGCATATTTTTACATCCATAATCTGAAAAAAGGATGAATCTTGATTTTATTTATTGGGAATGAATGTGAAAAGTGGGGATACCAGCATGTAACTATTGAAAAAAAGGATGGATTTATGGCATTAGCCAGGAAAGTTGTTTTTGTTTCATATTCAATACTTCTGGTCAATTTGACCTGTTATGATCTTCAAAATAATCAAATGTTGCACTGAATAGCATTTTAAATGAAGGGCCACTTCTTAATGCCCGTGTGTGAAGCCAAGAAACAAGTTCCAGAGAATTCAGCAGCCATTTCACATCTGTTTCATGACAAGCAGGGAAAGAATGTACAACATACAATGTATGAAAGATTGGGGAAAGGCAGATAAGAAGAATGTTGCATAAATCTGTATTTCTGGGACGATTTATGAAGGTGGAAATGTCTGACAGGAGCATGAGTCAGGATTGTAAACTGTGTCAGGCAGGTGTGGTGAAAGAAAAGCTGCTTAATGATCCAGAAAGTGGGTGAAGATGGGTGAAAGTGTGTAGGTGTCTGTTGGGAGAAGTTAAAAAGTATTAATATAATGAGTGAATAAGTTGCTCTTTTTTCTCATTTAATTAAAAATTTGCTTAGAAAGTAATACACTAGATGTTTCTTGCTAAGCAATACCAAACTACTGTGAAATCTGAGCATGTTAGGGTAGCCTGTAGGTAAAATCTTTACTCTTATTTATCTTCAAGTTTAAACTTTGGCAGTAACTTGCATTTTTCCCTTGGGTGTACCAACCATTTAAACCGTGTAGCATATTGTATAATTTACTCACCGTCTTGTCATTTCAAACCTGTATGACTTTCATTTTTCTGCAGAACACAATGTTGGTAACCGAACAGAACGGAACCTATTTACTTTTATTGTATAGATACAAAACCAATGCAAGTCAATGGGTACCGCCGTGGTTAGGTTACCAACAATTTTTTCTGGAGAAGACAGAAAGTCAAACAGGTTTTAAATGACTAAAGGGTGTGTAAACGATGACAGAATTTTGGGGTAAACTATCCTCGTAAACTCATACAGTAGATGTCCTGGCAGCTGTCTGTATTAACAAAAGATTTGATCTGCCTTTGTTCAGTGTAAAGGGAATCTATATAAACCAAAAGTTTCGAAATATAAACTGAAGAAAATAAACATCTTTTTAAGAGATTTATCTTTTCCTACATTGCTGTGTTTTTTTACTTTGACAGTGAAGAGGAAGAATCAGTGCTGTGCCATGATCACCTCTGAGCCTGTCCTGAAGGACACTGCAGATATAAATAACACACAGATGAGATCCAGCTGGACCGATACTGCTACTATTCATTTGGACTCTGATTGTTCATATGTAGTTGACAATTTGTTCCTTGCAATAAACAGTTTAGATTCTGAGATTATAGAGAAATGTGCAGTTGTAAACTGAAGCATGAATTAAGAATGGACACAAAGTGGACAACAAATATCTTCATATTAAGTTTTTTGTGTACAATATAGAACTTGAACGTGCACATGAGTGGTTTGAGTTTGTTCCCACCCACCCACACAAAACAACAAAACACGCCCTCTATCAATGGCCCTCCCTAAACCGTGTTTGTTACTATCCTTCCAGGGCCACTCGGTGGTTGCCTTCATCCTCACTTTTGGAGTGGAAAGCCAAGTTCTGTGTCATGGAGGATTATTACCAGGTCCTGGGTGTACCGAGAAATTCATCCCATGACGACATAAAGAAAGCGTAAGTACCCCGTGTTCAGTTATGAGCAGCTATTTTTAGACATGATAACAGTAATATTGCAAAACAGGGGTTAGTTTATACTGGTCACTTGAGATCTCTGCTCTTTGCTGCTGGATCTTTTTGTTTCTGTTAATGTGTGTTCCGTCTCTTGTGATTCAAATTCCTATTTATCTTGCTGTGTGATTTAAATTTATGGACAGTGTGTATGGATAGTCAGAGAACATAAAGCATGTTATGGTTTTCAAACACATTGTATCCTTAAGCTCCATGCTTTGTTCATTCACCCCCTCTTTAGAAAGCTGTTTTTGTCCTGTTTTGTTTTTAAGGTAAAGCAAACTTCTATTGAATTGTGATCGTGTAGGTCATTGAAAGTGCTGATGGTTAAGAGGAACATTTCTAAAGCTCATAGCTATGGAGGGCAGACTCTATTAAAAGATGTGCAAAGGACAAATCCCCATGTGTATGGAGTGTTTGGTTTAGGCCATTGACCCTGCTGCTGGGTCTGTATCGCTGATTCAGGCCTAGCGTGCAGAGATGCTGACCTTCTGTCACACCTACTGAAGTCGTATTGTGTGGCTTGACCTGTATTGTGAGTGCTTGTTAAGGTGTATGACTTTGGAATGAAATGTTTTGAACTGCCCTCTTTTTTTTAATGATGACAGTGCTTTACAATAAAAATCTTTTTAAGTTATGAATTTATGAAATGTAATGATGCATTTCATATTTTGATGACATTTAGAAAGGCCGAGCTTCTTTCAGACTGAAGCGTTTGCATAGTCTGTTTAGAACCAAATCTTAAAATTGTATTTTAAAATATATATGTGTGTGTTTGTTTTTGACAGGTACAGAAAACTAGCATTAAAATGGCATCCAGACAAAAACCCAGACAGCAAACAAGATGCAGAGATAAAGTTCAAAGAGATATCAGAGGCATATGAAGTCCTGTCAGATGGTATGGCTGCTTTTTTTTTTACTTCTACAGATATGATGCACTTTTATTAACGTATTTTATTAAATGGTTGTGAAACGGATGCCAATAAAACATCCACTATATGCAGGTAAAAACAGCCAGATGTTCTTTTATGCCGTTTAAACTGCGAGCATCGGGAATAAGCTGTCCTAGTCTAATAAGGCATCATTAGTTGAATTAGCACTAAAGGTTTAAATGCACATGGGAGTTTTAAAGTGAACATGTTGAAGTGTGACACACATCCTCTCAGAGTTAAGAATAGGAAGGAATTTTGAGCGAAACCAGAGAGTGACACTCTTCTGGCCCAGATTGTTACTCTCCAAGCCAACATTTCTGAACTGTTCAAAAATGATCTGCTGGGTTTGTCCTTTGAGTAGAATTGCACAACTGCTTTTGTGTTAGTGTGCATGTTATTTTTTTTTTTTTTTGTATTATTATGTGTGTTATGTTTTGTGTATGTATATTACTGATAGGGATGTCCCGATCACATTTTTTTGTGCCCCTGATTCGAGTGAATACATTTTTAGTATTTGCTGATCCGTGTCCCGATACTTGTATTTTCCTAGTGCTAGGTGCACACTCTAGGAATATTAAGGTTAATAAAATATTACTATTTCACAGTTCAGCTTAATATACTGCATTATACTAAAACAAATAATGTTAAAAATATTGTGACAAACATAAATGACAGAATGAGTTTTTTCAACTTATTCAAATAGCAGGATTAGACTAAACATTAAAATGGCACTCTTTATCAAGGGACTATAGTTAAAATGCTTTTATTGCAGCTGGACAGGAGTTTGTCCTCATGAGGAGACAGAATAACAGAGCTTTACAGACGGCAGTTCTGCTGCTCTTGTATTTCTACACTGCAGACACCGCTGTCACAGCTTGCGCTCTCATTTACGAAAATTGCGTGACGGCAGACGTGATCGGAAATGATCGGGCATAAAATAGCCGATCCCGATCAGGTTAAAAATGCCTTGATCGGCTCGGTACATCCCTAATTCTGATCAGTGGGTGTTTCTTTATGTCAGTAACTAAAGCTAGGATAAAGATTGTATTTTGTGTTTCTAGTGGAGACATGCAAAGTAGATCCTAAAGAGCATTGTGACAATTTGTTGGAATGTCGTTCACATAGGCCATGTTTACACAAGCATTATTGCCCGCACTAACCATGTTTTCGTTATGCTAACATTTTGTAAGTGTCAAGAGTGTCTTACATTTTATGACGAGTTCCATTTTAGACAGAACTGTTAACAGTGTGGGTGGATGAGTGTCTAATAAATGTGAATCATATTATCATGCCATGTGAATCTGAAAGCCACACTCTTCTCTTTTAAAGAAAACAAACGCAGACAATATGACAGATATGGCAAAGAAGGATTATCTAACAGAGGTACAGTATTCCATTTTAGGTATTTTTTTATATTTTGTTGTTTTCTACTTTGTGTTTTCCGTTAATTGCTTTAATTATTTGTTTTGTTAAAGGAGGCCATTATAATGAGGACTACATGGGCAGATTCACATTCCGTAATCCAGAGGATGTCTTCAGGGAATTCTTTGGAGGCAGAGATCCGTTTGCAGATTTCTTTGGTATGTGCATATGTAATTTTATTAATGATTGAATAAAGAGAACTCTGTATGGAATAGAATGATTGGACATAATTGGAATTGCATATAGAGAATCAATGGAGTATTGAATGTATTTTAATGTTTAAAGTTGGAGTAATTTCAGTGAAAAGAGGTCCTTCTCAGTGAAAAAGGTTCTTCAGCTAAGTGTTAAAAATAAGAATTGAATGAAGGTCATTTAATTTCTGTCAAAGCAATGACATGGTTTGAGTTATAATTAGGTCAATAGGGCTTCATATGAAATTACTGTAACAGCTTTTTCTGTTAATGTCTTGACTGCTGTATTTTATTCACTAAAAATATAAATGCAAAATGTGCTTGTAACTTGTGTATTATAGATGGTTTTAAAGCAACAACATAAACAAACGTTACTGGGCATGCTCGCTTTTGTGGCCCAAACTTAACTTCCGGTACTCATTCGCAAAGAATAGAGTCCTTGCAGATCATTTCTGATAACAAGCAAAAGAAATAACAAGTAAATGACATTTAACTAGCAAGTTAATGTATGTCTAGCCAGTATTATTTTAGGTTACCAATAGAAGAACTGTTACTGGGCTAAACCTAAATGCTGCAAAGTTTATTTAATAAAATGAATATACAATAAAAATCTACAAATTGTTTATTCAAATCATTTATTATACAATATAAAATGAATATAAAGTAATATTCCTATTAGTCGAATAAAATATAAATAGTTATATTATTAGCCACTACCCAGACCAATCAACAAACACGGACCGGAAGTTAACTTTGTGCGTCTATGTATCAAAAATGATATTTCTGTGCTCAATTTAGGGTGCATAAAAACAAAAACAATAAGCAAAAACCTGAACAACTTTTATTTCTTTATTTTCATTATGCAATAGAGCACACATGAAAGATGTTTTAATTGGTGGACAATAAACTGATTGTTTTTTCTTTAGAAGGGCTTTTTGTGGCAGTCTGGTGAGCTGCAAATTAAACGTTTGCTGGCCAGCTGATTTAAAAACCTGTAAAGCCCTGATGTTGCATAGAAGCTAGTCAATCAGATTAGAGCTTTGGAAAGATCTATGTATCCAGTTTTTAATTAACAGTCATGTTAACCTGAGACTAATGCAAAGTTGATATATTTGAACAATGCTGCAGTTCTCTTACAATGAATCATTAAAAAGTGCCGTAAACAGTACGTCTACTTTAATATTACACGGCTTGTGGGAATGATTGATTCTGATTGGCCAGTCGTGACATTGGCAAGTTCAATATTCCCAGATAACAACCTCTCAAAACGAATAACACACGGATAACCCAGATGCTGCAAATAATTTTGACAGGTGCAATTTAATATTACACAAAAATGTATATAAAAGACATTTATATACATATTACATTATATTTACAAATGATTAAACCGAATTTTCTGTTCGTAACATTTGAACCTCGTTTCTTACCTTACAATCGAAAGTAAATGGCTTTTTCTCACAGAAGGTCTGCATTCGGTAAAAATGAGCTAATAAAATATTTTAAATTCACATTTCATGTAACGTTTTTTTTCTCATGTGACAAATAGCAGTGTAATAAGTGCAGATAGCGGGTTGTTATTGCTAAATAAGCCCCTTCAGTGTGATACAAGACCCTCTGCTTCTTGTCAGGTCCTGATCACACTGTCAGGGCTTATTTCTGCGATAACAAACGGCTGCTTGTACATTATCCCTTACTTCCCAGCTGGTGGAATGATCTTCCTGTTTCCATCAGGACAGCTGGATCAATCTCAGAATTCAAAAAGCAGCTGAAGACCCTCCTCTTTCGTGAGCACTTAACTGTCTCTTAAAAAAACGTCTCTTTTCCTTTTCTAATGTTCTCTGTATGCTATACCATTTTAACATCGTAACTGAAACTTTGTATTACTGGCACTTCTCGTGAATATTGCTTTACTTAGCTGTTTGCTTTGGATAAAATAAATATAAATGTACTTGACAGAAGTCCCAGCTTTTTGGGGAAAAAAGCCAATCATCAGTCATTGAAGTTGGGGGCAGGGGCTCTGTACTGTTGTGAGTGTAGTAAACATTTGCACATGTGCAAGAATAATGCGAGGATCTTCTGGGTCAGTTGATGTCAGGTTTTATTGTTGATGGGAAATATGTTGTTTTAATGTGACTGTAGCCAGCATTGAAGTAGATAGGATTTGGTCTTTTATGACTGAAATAGCTGCCTGGAGGTGTTGCAAACATGCCTGCCAAGTGAAATAACTTCCCTTAAATGGACTTTGACTAAATCTGTCTATTTTGAAATAAAATTCCATTTTAGCAAAATTCTAATCTTATTTGATGTGTTGTTCGAAAGTTTTAAAAGCAAGACTGCTTACATTGGATCACTCTCTGTAAAAATTAAATGTATAGTGTTAGACACAGCAGAACTAAGCAGTCATCGATTGAACACTAATGTGCCACCCTGTGCCCACTGGCCCTAACTGCTGGGAGCAGATGGCAGAATGCCATGTGTGTAGAACATACAAGCACTCTAAATATGGAGAGGGCGCTCAGAACAGCAAGTGGGTCGAGAGGAGACCATGCATCATCCATTAGGAATGTTCTCAGAAATAGCTTCCGAATAAAAGAAGAGCAAGAGAAAGGGAATGCTAATAGCTCCAGGGGGCGAGAGAGAGAGAGAGAGAGAGAGAGAGAGAGAGAGAGAGAGAGAGTGAGAGAGTGAGAGAGTGAGTGTGTGTATGTATGTATTCAAAAAAAGGGGGATAACATGCATGTGTGTGCATGTCGGTTAGAAGAATGTCTCCGAATGATTTCTGTGTGAGTTCAAAGGAACATTGGGTGATTCTCTCTAAAACACTTTAGTTGCTGACAGAAGGTCATTGGTGTTTACTCGTGTTTATGTAGCCATGACAAGGCTGGGGGTGAGTTAGAATAACAGTGTGTGCAAGAACATAGCAGACGGGGTTTAGAGGTTAAGAGTGGAGTAACATTGATCCAGGAGTGTTCAGAGAGAAGTTGAGTTACACTGGTGACAACATTGATCAAGTCTTTTCATTATATAACCCCCACCTGCCCAGTATTTCTCCTAAAAGTTCAAACCAACATATTTATTCAGAGTTTGAAAAGTTGGTTTGGTTCCCTCAAGGAGTGATTCATGATCTGTTACCGTTGTGTCCTTGAGCAAAATACAAACATCTGCTAAATACATACAGTGCATAAAGTCAAGTAGCTTATTTCTGTCCTGACAAAATGCTTGTGGTTTTACTCTCACACTTATGAAGATTATGAAGAATATGTTTTAAAGTGTACCTATTTCATCGGATGTACACCCGAAGTTAACTTCCCGGTTTGTGTTCGTTTGTTCGGTCTGGCTAGTGGCTATTAATATAACTATTTATACTTAATTTTATATATACTAATATTAATTAATATTAATATTTTATTCTGTAATAATTATATTAATTAAATGATTTGTTGAGTTGTATATTAATTGTATAAAATAAACAATTTGTTGAATGGGTTGTGTAATTTTGTCACATTAAGTTTAGCCAAGTAATGTTTCTTCTACTGGTAACCCAAAATAATCCTGACTAGACATACTTTTAACTTGCTAGCTAATGTCATTTACATCTATTGCTTTTGTTTGTTATCAGAAATAATCTTTTGTTTGCGGATGTGTACAGGAAGTTAAGTCTGGGTTACAAAAGCATGCAAGCACACTAACGTTTGTTTATGTTGTTGCTTTGAACACATGGTTTGATGTACTATAGACGCTTTCAAAGAGGCAAACAAAATCAGTTTTCCATGTAATGACTATAAGCAGTTTGTTCACTGGAAAAGGGTTTGAGTTTGTGACTAAAACACATAAATCAAACTTGTGATCTATTTATAGCAAAACAAATTCTATGTTTTGTTTTATAACTTGAAGTGCATTTCTTTTTATTTGAAATTTGTATTCTCTTGTTAAACTGTGCCAGTGGAAACACTTAACCTTATCTGCTTTATTAAAATACATTTTTACTGTCCTTGGATTCAGCTGATGACCCCTTTGACGATTTCTTTGGTGGGCGGCACAGAGGTGTAAACAGGAGCATGGCGGCAGGTTCATTCTTTTCTGGATATTCACCCTTTGTTTCCGCTTTCCCTGCGTTTGACATGGGTATGTTCATGCGTGTGTGCCTACTGCTTTTTTTATTGGCATACATTTCTGTATTGTATCTGTATTTATTTTTCATCATCTCTGCAGGTTTTTCCTCATTTGGCCCGATGGGTGGAGGCGGCTTCACCTCGTTTTCCTCATCTTCATTTGGGGGTGGAGGTGGAGGTGGAGGAGGGGGAATGGGAAACTTCCAATCTGTCTCCACATCCACCAAATTTGTCAACGGAAGAAGGATTACCACAAAACGGTACCAAAGAACATTTTACTGTAGCTTTCCATTTGTTGCCTTAATAAAGATTCAACAATTTATACATGTAAATCACTAAAGGTTTCCCACTAAATACCTATACACTGCTTGTACGTTGGTTGCTTATTTGGTTAAGATTTTACTACTCGGAAAGGCGTTTTATGGAAATAAAGTAACGTGTCTTATCTGACTATGCCGATATTGACTGTGATTATTGTAAAACTTGTTATTTCAGCATCATTGAGAACGGCCAGGAGAGAGTCGAGGTGGAAGAAGACGGTCAGCTTAAATCACTAACAGTCAATGGTAAGGAGCAGCTTCTCCGACTGGACAACTAGTGATCTCTGAGTTCTTCAGCTGAACATTTGAAATGTGTAACCCAAACATTCCTAAACATAACCAACCAACCCTCACATGTGACGCGTTAAAGCGCTGTGTGCTCTTAGCTGGTGCCGTTACCTTCCAAACCGTGAATCGCACAAAAAAACAACAACAGGGTTAAACTTCATTCCAGCATAGACTGTCTTTATTTTTACTCCCTGTGGACCATTACTAGGCCTCAGTTTAAACAAATGCAATTCATTATTTTCTCTCAGCTGATGGACTTTCTTTGCTGTTCTGTTAGCCATTGCCTTCAAACTGGAACTTAACTGGCTGTATCTGCTTTCTGCTGTAGAGCTGTTCAAGTCTTAACATCAACACTCTTAATATTTAATATGAGCTAACTCATGTTAGTAGTTACCAGTTGTTCATGATACTAAACTGTTGATAAATTATTAAAAGCTTGTGTTTCTCATTTTGGCCTCTCATCTAACTGTTGCATAACCAGAGACTTTCCATAATTAAGAATATATAATGTGTGTGTTTATTTGCTGGAATTTTTGTGTTCTTTGTAAGAAAACAAGAAAAGCTGGACTACGTTTCAGCATCAATAAACCTTACTTTCACCTGTATGGAATGTTGCACTCAATTTCTTTGCATAAACTGACTTTTGTGTGCAGATGTAGGTGTGTCCTGTTGCTTGGCTGATACATGTGTCTCACCTGTGTGTCATAACAGCACTCACTAAATTAAAAAATTAAACATTGCTTTTCTAGATGCTTTTACCACCTTTGTAGCTTATACATTATTCACACAGGCATGTTCACAACCATTTTTTACATTTATCAGTGCACATAATGATAGAGTTGCACCTTTTATTAACAGCAGGTGTTTATGTAAGCAACATTGCAACAGGATGGCCAGGCCGCCAGGATGACAGTGAGACACTGGAGTACATTTCTTGGATATTTCCTGAATTTAAAAATTTAAATGATATAAAACATTTTTCTATTACCATCAGGTTAAAACGTCAAATGCTCCACAGAACACATATGTTCATATATGCATTATCATTGTGTTAACACAACAGTAATAGTGAAGTGTTCATTTCTTATGCCCTCATTGAGTCACACTGTTCACTCATTTTGTACTTGCTCTTGTCCTACACATATTTTCCACAAATATCCTCTATAATATTTTAGGGGATTTTTTTGTACTTTGTGTTTCACCGTGACATGACATACAAAGAACAATGTAACCCTTCAGACCCGAGCAAAAAAGCGTGATGTCTATTCCAGTAGACTCAGGGCCTGAATGGGTTAAAGAAGTTCAAATACAGTAGGCCTAATACAATTCTCAAACAAAAGCAATCCAGATAAGATAAAGGGAAAATTAAAATCCTCGTTTAAGGGAAGTATTGATAGACGATAAAAAATAATTGTAAGAAATAGTCTACAATTTGGAATTGACTTCTCTTCTAATGGTACCATACAGATTAGACATTTTGCTTATTTTGAAGTACGGTTTAATTTAGCCTAAGATAAACTGAATAACTGTGGGATTAATTTAAGAAAAGTTTGGGCATGTCCTCAAAATCATGAGTAGCTAAATTTTGATGTGGTATAAAATCTATGGCGAGGGGCTGTTATTTGTAGTATAATGGCGCCCCCTGCTGTCAAAGTTGAACTCGAGCTTATTTTCTTGATTTACATTTGCATCTAGCCATTTATAGTGGCAGACGCTTTTATTTAAACCGACTTGCAAATGAGGGAGAAGCATTTTCTTCATATGTTTCTAACAATACATTTTCCATGCCCTTAAATAATAACATCAAACATTTGCTAATAATGAATGTAATGTGAAGGGCAAAATAGTCATTTTTAATGTTGTCTCCAGACAAGCAACGAATGTGTAATTATACTACAGCGCTAGGGGGCGCCGTTTCTTCAGCGAAATGACTAGATGTGCAATAAAGCATCATGTGTTTTTGCAACAGGTTTAAATAGAGGCATATAAGTTTTCACAATTTGACATGGTGTGACACGGTGTGACCTAGGATGGCTGGAGGAGTGCCAATATTTTCTTCAGAGATCCTGTCTAATCTCTCAGTGACTGCTATCCAAAAACTGCATTGTGTCTGTTTCCTAAACTAGCAGGTAACTTTTAATTTAGATAATATATGTGACACTAGACAACAAAGCCAGTCTTAATGGTACATTTTTAGAAATTGAGATTTTACATCCTCTGAAAACTGAACAAATAAGCTTTCTATTGATATATGGTTTGTTAGGAGGATAGGATAATATTTGGGAGATATAACTATTTAAAACTCTGGAATCTGAGGGTGCAAAAAAAATCGAAAAATTGAGAAAATTGCCTTTAAAGTTGTTAATCGGAGGTGTTGTATAGCAGGCCGCTGTTAAAAAGAAACCGGTTTGTTTTAAATCTCACTTGTATAGTGCTGTATACACTCTTAAAAATAAAGGTGTTTAAAAGGTTCTTCACAGCGATGCCATAGAAGAACCTTTTTTGGTTCCACAAAGAACCATTCAGCCTAAGGTTCTTTAAAGAACCATCTCCTTCTTACTTTTTTTTATAATCTGAAGAACCTTTTTTCATCACAAAGAACCTTTTGTGAAACAGAAAGGTTCTTCAGATGTTAAAGGTTCTTTATAGAACCAAAAGGTTCTTTATAGAACCAAAAGCTTCTTCTATGGCATCAAAGAACCTTTTGAAGCACCTTTATTTTTAAGAGTGTAGCAGGCCGCTGTTAAGAAGAAACAGGTTTGTTTTAAATCTCTCTATTGGCTTACTGCTGTAATGACGTTGTGGAGAATAGATGAACCCGAAAGTTGAACCCCTAAGCTTTACATAGATACCAAACTTGAGTGAGTAAATCCCAAAGAGCGGACAGCAGTGAGTGAAGTTTGTAGTGTTTTCGGCCATTTTTGTTAGCGATTCTGCTGAATCCACTCACAAAAATAAAGTTTTGATATATTCACGGTAGGAGAGACTTAATAACACAAAACAAAACACATTAGATTGTCTGCCCTGAGATCCTAATCACACACCCTGTTGATCCCTGACAACAGAAACCATCACAAAAAATCTAATGGCTTTATTGGTTATAATGGGAATTGTTTTTAATGGACATTATAATGTGTTGGGCTCCATTGGTGGATTGTTATCTGGAAGAAGGGAACCAAAAAAGACAAAATCCTACTGGAATAAAGCCCAAAAAAGACAACCAAAATTAACTTCGTAATGGTTTTTTTGGTAAACATGATGTTTCATAAAGTATTTTCAGCAGAGATGCATTGAAAACATTTGGCCAAAAATATACTCGAAAGCAAAAGAAAACCGATAATTCAACAGAAAACAAAAAAAGAACATTTATTACCAGTCTTATTTTTTCACCTAATATTTTATTTCTCCACTCAATGTAATTAAATGATAATGGATTAGAAAAACATTTATCCAGTCTTATCACCCAGGTAACCGCCACATAAAAGCATAATATCTAAAAAAAAAAAAAAAGAAAAGAAAAAAAAACAAGGACGCTTTTAACAATGAAAACACCACCTTGAATCCTCTTCTTATTGAATGCACCAGGATTGGCAATGACTCTGTTTATATTTAAAAACCTTGATACCATCTCTGCTGCTGCCTTTCACGGGTGAACACGCTGCTTGTTATTCAAAGCTCGATGAGAATGAGAAACCTTAACGCTGAGGGCTTTTACTCCATTGAGAACAAATGATAGGGACACTTATTTACCGCATTGTCCCTTGGCCGGGATTTAGACGCCACACCATGATTTGCTTGAATGCATTTCAGAGAAGCATCTGAATGTGTTTGTATGAAGGTGTGCAGTTGGTAATACAATGCGAATGGACGGAGTCACGGTTACAGTAATAAACATGTCAAATCATACGGATGAGAAATTGAGTCTTGAGCGAGCTGCTTTTGTCTCTGTTTGACCAGGCTTGTTATTCTTTTCTCATCTGTGTTGTCCTTCTCTTTTCTTTCATTGATGTGTCCTATATCTCTGCTGAAAAAACATAAGTATAAGTATTCCAGTAGGCTAGATATAATCTTTACAGGTGTTTTATTATTTTCAATCCGCCAGATAACATCCCACCAACACCCGACACATAACCAGTAAAGAACCCCAGAGATCATTATCAGTTTAAACCAGTACAATTCCTATTAAAACCATTAACTTCTGTGATGGTTTCAATGGTTCTTGTTTTATTTATTTACAAATTTGACATTTTATGACGTTATCACTTTATTTACTGCAACCTGTTGATGTTAGAAGATCCATAATAAAAAACATTTCCAGATGTCACCTTTGCATGTGCTCATCGGTTCTTATCATGTTGATTCTTTTTTTTAAAGCTTAACTGTCTGCCAGACAACATGAAGAAGGTGCTTCTTTATGAAATGTATTCTATTTTTCATCTTTTTATGGGAAGAAATTATTTTTGTTCCGGAGATGAAATAAGGTCCGGTAGTTTGAGAAGCAGCATCTGTCTCTTTTCTTTTCCTCTCTCCCCTTTAATTACACAACACAATAGCCACGAGATGTGCCCATAATCTGTCCGCATAATCAGCCTCTCTTTTCTCTCTTCCGAGCCTCTATTCTGTACGCTAATTCAATATAAATGTAAATGAACACGCGAAGAGAATAAAGAAATCTCAATCTATTTACATGACTAATCACAATAAAGGCGTTCCACATGAAATATGAATGAATGCATGACGATTATGGGAAGGTGGGGGGGGGGGTGGTGAGTGGTTGTCTTAGGATCTATTTGAACTTTCTTATTTTAAATGCACACAAAAACACTTGTGTTATGATGCACAAGTGTCTGTCTGTGAATGGCTGGTTAAATCTTGAAATGTTTAAGACTCAGTGTCATTGGAAGCAAGTGTAAAGACTGGTTCAGGTCACGGCTCTGGGCATAATCCATTTAATCCAGCAAATGGGATTGTTACTATTTTAGGATGTAATATAATGAAAAATTAAATAAGACGGATACTGTAGTAAAAAGTGTGATCCATCATACAGTTAAACTGTATGACAATGGTAATATTACCTGTTCTCATGTCACAGCGTCAAGCCTTTTATCAAATTAATCTAATTAAAAAAGAAAATAAATAGTCTAGACATAGGCTACAGGAGGAAATATAACGTAAAAAAAAAATTACACCTGAACACCTGTACAACTGAAGTAACACCAGTCCATTATTGTGGTATCATTGATTTGAGAAAACTTAAGATTGAAAAATGGCATCATGGCAACCACAGAAAATGTGGTCATTGAAATAATAAATGTATATTTTGATCTCTTTAAAAAAAATCTGAAATACTGCACTGTAAGTAATGTAAGTCAATTTAAAAACGTGGCAAAATTTGACACTACATGTAACTTTTGTATCGCGCAGGATTGTCAAATCAAAATAAATAAATAAAACAAACAACTATTTTACCACACAACAACTTAGTCTAGTTTTTTTTAATAAAAACTAAAACCATTCGGTTTACATGAATTAAAATTAAATACATATATTTTATCATACAATGTCATTATGTCATGCATTAGATCCATATCTGAGCTGTACCTGGTCCTGTTCACAGATATCTCTGATGACAATGCATTAGAGGAAGGTCGCAGACAAACTGCCCTCTCGGGCCCTGCTCCACACCACCGTTACCTCAGAAATGTGCCCCAGAACCCTGTGGAAGAGGACGATGAGAGAGGCCTGCCGAATCTGGGATTTGCTAAAGGTTTGTATCCCAGCTGGGTGCTGTGCCTGTAGGGTAGAGGCCAGGATCAGAGGTGGGGAAGAGTGTCTCATAAAGATCTTACTTTTCAAGGTTGAGTCAGATTGCCAATACAACTTGCTTTTGATGTTTAGTGCTTAAAGCGCTGAACTATTATGTAATGTATTAAGTATTAGGTTAATGATAACTGTTATATTTCTTGTGTGATAATAATGATGTCATATAATTATTGTGGTCATATTACGACGTAATTTCTATTCTGATTCTATTTTTATAGGTTTTTTTGACTCCAGAAGAAAGAAACTCTTGCTGAAAGAAGGAGACACCAAAAAGAAACGGATGCCAAGACTGGCTCCTCGAATTGGGGTTTGGTTTTAGGAGTTTTGACAATGTATTGTGTGAAACTTTCAATCATTGTCAAAACACTGACGTTTCAAAACCCACAAAGTTTCTTTTTTTAAAAGCACACATACAAAGTTTCTATCACAATGTTCTGCTTCTTTGATTATTAACTGTACACCCATTGCACCAACCTTAACATTACACAATCCTTTACTGTACTTTATATTTTTTGTTTGGCCGAAAACAATAGAGAACAAAAGTAACGCTGTGCATCTGGATGCCTGAGTTAACAACTGATAACTGATCCAAACAGCTTGAAAGCAGCATAATACAACAAGTATTTACTGCTCAATTCTGACAGCTTTCCTCATGCCTATCAAATGGCATTTCATTACCAAGATGTATATAAAAGCAACAACATTAACATTTGTACTTACTGTATTTAATTCATGGTTTTAAAGCATTTTGAAGTACATTCTTCTTCAACTTGGTATCAGTCATAGGCCAACTAAGGCCATCTGAAATACATTCTTTGATGTTTTAAACTTTAACTGATCTTCTTATTCTGTACAATACTGTATGTTTACTCGCTCCTGAATGAAGTTAGTTGCTGTCTGTTTCCAGTACTCTGATATACATTTAATGAGGGTCATATATAAGTAAGGCACTTTAAAATGTGTATGTTTGTTACACATTTGGTGCATTATGCATTTTGTAGTAAATAATGGAACAAAAACATTGACATGATATTTAAAGGATGCTTGAAAGCGAACAATGGAAGTGACAAATACTGAAGAAAGAATGATATGAGCGAACAGGTTGGTAGGCTGAAAGAAAAAGCACAAGGAAAGAGGAGGGAAAGATTTTTGAATTATTTATTCATCAATGTGAGAGAACACATTTTCACCAGTATGTCTTTTGATCCAGTCTAAAGCACTGTATCAATATTTTAGAGAATACTCCAGATATAGCATGTGCCTTTAAAACTGGGTTTAAATGTTACCCCAACTGCTGCATGTATATTTTTTCTATATGATACACAGACACCTAAATCGGCATTAAATCACAATGCATAGCCTATATTTAAGGGAAGCTAATAAGACAAGTCAGGATATTTCTACTTCAATGGGTTATTGTAAGTTTTTGCCTGTGTCTTATAAATATGTGTTATTAGTTGGTACATATTTATGCTTCTGATAGTGATCTGTAAAATCTGTACTTTTTTCTTTTTTAGTATTGGCAGCATCATATTTCTGTAACTTGGCAAGTGTGTTTTTGTTTAACGTTTTTGCTGTTTTCTAAAATACACAAATAAAGCTTAAAATAATAATAATTATTTTATGAATTAATTTGTAAATGTGTTAGCATTCATTTGTGAAAAAAACAAAGATGTCTCAAATGTGTATTGTTCATGGAAAAGCATACATGATCTGTAGGCTCTGTTTTATACCAAACACATTATGATTTTAAAGATATGATTTCATCTAACTGACACTGCACTCTGTGGTTTGGCAGTTCCAGTTAGCATGTACTAAACAAAGATTGTCATGGAAAGCGTTGTTCATGGAATAACACTAGGTGGAGATGTTTGTCAATGCAGTCAGGAAGGAAAAAATCAGTAAGCATGGTGACAGAAAATGAAGAACATTTTTAAAGACATGATTTCCTGTAGTGATATCAGTTAGATCAAACATCTGAAACATTAAAAAAAAAAAAAGGACGGTGACAGAAAATGTTCCGCATACTTTATGAATAACATTGCTTGTTCAATAACTCTGGCTATTTATAGTTCCCTATATAACCAGTGACAAAGCTATATAAGCAAGAGGAGGATGTAGAGAGGCACAACTTCAAGACATGCTACCTGAGGTAAGACTCATGCTTTCTAACAAATGATTTGTTGGATTTACATAAAAAAATATTGTCAAGTAGTTCCACGCAAATATGTTGAGTAGTTTCTACAAATAACAGTTTAGTAACTAAATTACTAAACAATAGTAACCCTATAGTAAAAATACAACAAAATCTACTAAATCTCAAAGATATGGGAACATTAATTTATAATACATTTATTGTTTAATTTAGATTTTATTAAAACTCTCTTAACTCTCACAATTTGTCTTATAACAACACACTTTAATCTATTAAAATGTCTTTCATGTATGTTTATTTACATAATTTTGTTTCCTATAAAGGTTTTACAACAATGCATATAAGACTCTGTATCCTGTTCGTCTGTCTTTTCTTGGCAAGCATCTCTGCCGTGCAAAGACTAAACAATTTAAAAGACTTGAGAAATGTTCCCTATGGAAAGCATTTTCCACGCCATGGACTCATGCTGCTGTTCTGGTTTGCACAAATAACTTCAGCTGATCAAAACAATGTATTTGAAATAAACTGTCAGCCAAGTAGAGGTGACTTTGGATTTTATCGGTTTCAAAATTACGAGCGTATCCTCCCTCCATTGAACCGATTGGACAATCGCTACTTCTCTGTAGGAAATATAAACATAGACAGATCCGTCGAGTTGCCCCCTTTTGTGACATGGGATTTTTTTAACTCACAGAACGCTCACAACAACATGGACAGATTAGTTGTGACTGCCATGCAAAACAATCCAACCAGGATAAACAGGGTCTTTCTCACATCACACACTTACCGACAGAACACTTTTGAACCTGGCGACACGTATGAGATCGATCCTCAACTAATACAGCAGATCAGACGCCCAAATAACATCAGCCCAACTGACTTTAATAATTATCTATTTAATACATTGTCTCACAACATAAATATTACTGAAAATATGAGATACACCTTTTACGATGCCTTGAGGATTTTTCAAGAGCCAGGTCTTGCTGCTTTTCTGACATTAGTTGAATATGACGTCTTTACAGCTTGAGAAACTCAATAATTCCTTGCAGTACTTCCAACTTCATTGGAAGGAAACTGTCTTATCAACCACGGCAATATGATGAGTTTAGGGAACGACAACTAAAGGGTATGCAAAACTTGTTTGGGAAAACATACCAGAAACGCTACTGGACAATTACACAATAAAAGTTTCAGTTTGCGATGCAAAACAATCTAATTGCTATGGGAACAGATTAAAGGAACTTTCCAGCTTTTTAGATACATCAATTGCCCTAAATCCTGGCCTTCAACCCCAACTCCAGTTGGAGTGTAATTTGTGTAACTGTAACAAAATGACTTTTTACGGGCCAGTATTTGATGAAGCAAACAGAGTGATTCCAACTGAAATAACCAGGTTTGATGCTAGTCTACAACTCTACACTGAAGGTGGATGGGCTTGACATCAAGAAGACCTTCAGTAATTGGAACGACATATTCTACAATTCATGGGTGGGGTTTTACAGTAGTAACAAAGCTGCAAACAAAGGGTATAACACATATCAATACGTTGTAA
Source organism: Oreonectes daqikongensis (assembly GCA_026939265.1). Taxonomy (NCBI): domain Eukaryota; kingdom Metazoa; phylum Chordata; class Actinopteri; order Cypriniformes; family Nemacheilidae; genus Oreonectes; species Oreonectes daqikongensis. Next base: position 1,662,548 of record JAOTQM010000343.1, on the reverse strand, counting down.
AATTTGAGAAAATGAGTGATGGTCGAGGGGTGATGATTATGATACTTACCAGTACAAATCCAACATGTACATTGCGCCTGGAGCCCAGATACGCTTCCTGCTGGATAAGAAATATGATCAAATGATGGCAGAAACTCAGTGCTGGGAATAAAACTTGAACTACAAACATCACAATAAGCCGATGATGATGGTAAATTCTGGTCATCCATTTGTTTTTGTATTTTCTATAATTGATAGTGAAGTACAGCATTTTTACTTTGACTAATGATTAGTACAAATAATAATTAAACTAAATATATTTGTCATTAACATATGAATCATCATGTTACATTAATATAAATCTTGGTAATGTATTTTTGAATTTAATTGTCATATTTTACCAATAACAAATAATCAGATTGCATCGCATTTAAAGTGTTTCTAATAAAAGTGGTTTAAATTTTGGTATTTCTTTGTATCTTTGGGAAAAAAGATTTTACATGTACATTTAGATTTTTCAAAGGTTTAAGAGTCATGTTCACTGAAGAAAAGTTGGACAAAACATCACATGACAGATACTGGAAATACTGTAAAACAGGGGTGATGATTAACACATTCTTGGTCTGTCGAAAGCAGTTTCTGCCGGAGGCTTTTAAAGTAAAAAAAAAACACACATTTTCTTAGTGAGGAGAATGAGGAAAAGAGAGATTCTAGATCATGCGGAGAGAAGTATGCCCTCTTGCACCCACATACACAGACAAACCTTACAAACTCCCCTGTGAGATATTTTCCTCTATCCTTTGATTTTACCCTTTCTCTTCATCCCTTCTACCCTCCACAGTTTCAAGTAGCAGTCAGGTTGCAGGTGGTTTACTTATGTAGGAGAAAGTCAAGATTTGGTACTGTACAGATCTCGATTTTGGGGTCACAGATAAGGTACGGATTTAATCTGACTCCTACTTATCTTTATTCAAAACTTTTTGGAACCTGAAAAAGTTTAATAGCTTGCATCTGTCACAACAGCAGCAATATATGTTCATATGCAGCAAACAAAAGGAAAATATTATATGAATGAAATAATAATGAAATGAAATACAAGGTAAAAAATAAATATGTAGCCTATGCAAAAATACAAAAACGGTCAAACATGTAGTCAACAAGTGTGGTTTAAGATGTTTAAGCTATCAAGAAGAATGTTTCCATGGCTTTAATATTGTTATCTACATTTGTTTTTGCACGTTCAGTAGTTAACACACTTGTGCAAAAAAAGCGTTGATACAGCACCTCCTGTGGCATGAGGTATGAATATGCCAATATGAGTAGACATGATTTATGAATGGCTATACACAGTTATTAGCTTGCTGTTTTATGCATCCACAGGGAAACAGCCTGCCGTGGACACAGCTATATTGATGATGAGAACAGACAGCTTCAGTTCCCGTACAGCGAGTTACAACTCATGGGAACTTTGATCTGTGACAACTCATAATTTCTCAGTAATATATGAGATAATAATAATAAATAATATATGCTCAGAAGAAAATGAAAACATTTTAAAAATGCTATTTAATACAGTGAAATGATCTCAGATATTATGCACTGCTGCTTGTCCAACTTAAGTTAAATCAACACAATTTTTGGTCAATTTGGTCACAACATAATTTTTTTGCGTTTAGTCATGCAACTTAAGGTAACTACATAAAGGATTTGTGTTATGTTAACATAAAATTGTTACAACTGGGCAGGAGAACTTATATTTCCCAGCATGCTTTGCATATGACTGCATTTTGAGAGTCATTTTTTAAATAATTATATGTGTTTTTAGCAAAAAGAAACACTTGTTAGTGTAATGTACATTGATCTTTACGAGGCTGCCAATTTTCATCTACAAATTTGTCTAAAAAAGACCCACATTCACATTAAAAAACGTGTGTCTCAATTCTTGTCTTACAGACTCATATTTTGACTCAACAGTGTAATAAGATTGAGTACTCTAGTTTACCAAGGTGATGTTTAATCTTACTTTTACTGCGGGACAATGGATTTTAGACCTTATCAGTACAGCCTTTGTTTGAACATTCTGCAGATTTTTGGCAGTTGGACTGGACAGATTTCATGGAAAGTCACAGCATATGATGGACAGAGACTCTCTTTAAGTTGTCAATCATGTTTTGGATTTTAAACTGACTGAAAATCGAGCGCTCCATACAGTAGGCTACAGTTAGTTAAGCTACTTATTTTATACACAATTACACACTGTCCGAATTCTATTACATTTTTCCATCCAGCAGTTGCCCAATAAAATGTAAGTCTTGTAAATCTGTATCCTCCATCTCCATATTAAAAATACAGTCTCAATCTGTCCTCTTCTAACTACATGTGCTAAACTTGTGTTCATATTGAAAATACCACTTTATCTGGCATTTATGCAAGAGCTTTTTTTATTACTTTCATAAAGTTCTGAGGATCAAACATTGTCTGGTGAGGTTATTGTAGGCATCAAGCTATGAACTCACTTCACTGGGTGTCATACATTTCATGGACTTGTACTCTAATAGCAGCATAAAAAAACTGAATTCTGCATTGCTTGTCCAGTTTCAGTTCTCTAATGAACATTATATTTTTATATCTATCAAATATTCACAAATTGATGATTTTGAGCAGAAGGTAAAAGGTGGGTGATATGACCATTTTCATCATGCTCAGTTGGTTAAGTAGGTTACAGGTACACAAAGCACAAAACAACATGATGGAAAATAATCTTCCATGCTCAACTTTCGCTTACTCACCTTTTTAAACAACTGCACAGTTTTCAAAGCGGGTTCAGAATTAGGAAGATAAAAGTACAACTGCTTTGCAGATTTGTTCTTTCTGTCACAAGACGTCTTCACATTCTGTCAGAACAGAATGCATTAACACATTTCTTTAATTTATCTTCTCTGGTGAGAATAATTATTGATGTGCATTGCTCTGGTCTCTTTGTCATCTGGATCACTGCATATGTCAGCAGGTCAAGTGGTTCGGAAAAACATCCATTATCTGAAACAATAAATCATTATCATTATGTAGCCTACTGGTCTTGTTCGTTTTTTTATGCTCCTGTAAGATCTCAAATGGTTCCACCACTATAATACTGTTTTGAGCCTGTATGTCTTGGTTTTATCTCCTCACAGACAATGTGTGTTACTGCCATAACTCTTATTTTATTTTGCTTCTAGTTGTGAATTTCAGAGAAACTGTCTTTCACAGGTGTTTGAACTTCCCTAGCTGTGTACATAAATGTAAATAACAATATTTTTGAATGTAAAGAAATACAGTACATACCCATGTTGTCATAGGTTTGGCTATTTGTCCTCCATCTTGTTTTGTGTCAGTCGTCTCTGTAGCCCCGCCCTCATTCTATGATTCTGTTTTGCATCTGATCTGGGTCACATCCAAATGTGGTGCAATTCCGCAATGTGTAAACATATCATTTTTCCTTGATAGTGGCGTCTCTCTTCAGCACAAAATAAAGAGCCATGGGCAAATAAAAGCTAATATATATAATAGGGTTGCACGGTGTACCGGTCCTACCGTACGGTAGCGTCAAATTGCTTCAACATACCCGCGACGCTGCCCTATCGTAGTACCGCAAGTAATGTGGCATTAGGCCTAATGCTCATTTGAACACTAGCATCTGCCTTTTTGCAGTGCATCTCTCCTAAAATAATCCGTGTTTTGAAACACTCGGTCGAGATATAATTCAGTTAGTCAATAGGCTTGTTCGACATGATGCTACGCCGCAAGAACCGACAAACGGATGACATCACATTACCGCGAGAGTGAGTCAAAAGCGTATGGAGCAGTCGGCTCTCAACTCACTCTCGCGTTAATGTGATGTCAACCGCCTGTCGGTTCTTGCGGCGTCGCATCAAGTCGAACAAGACATTTGATTCGTTCTTGAATATATCAGCTCTTTTCAACGAACTGGTTAAATGACTCAATGAATCAGAAAAAATAGGCGCCACCGACTGGCCACTATAGTTTCACATTTAAAGTAAGCCTTTCCCTTTATAAACATTGTTGTAGGCTATAAAATAAATTTGTTGCACTTAGTTCCCACGTGGAAAAATGTTCTAGTCTACTTCAGTATTTACTTCAGTAAACTTTACTAAAACAAAGTTGTATGGTGTGTATATAGGCATAGAATCTGTATTTATATGTATTTTGATATATATTTTTTATAGGCTATTTCTATTCTGTGTTATCTGTATGCACCTAGGTTCTGAGAGTAATGCAATTTCAATCCTCCATTTGTATGTACTGTACATGTAGCAGAATTGACAATAAAGCTGACTTTGACTAAAATTCATAGACACTAGTGTTTTTAAGTCTTACCGTAGTAAATATTAAAGTAGCCTATAACTACTATCAATAGTGATTGATTTATAATATGTTCCTATTTGTGAAGAAGTTATCATGTAATAGACATATTCTGCAATAATGTGATGAATAAAGTATACACTAGCGATCAAAAGTTTTTGGGCACTTACTCACTTCATATTTTTTCCACATTTTAGAATAATAATAAACTCATCAAAATTAGGAAATAAAACAAAGGGAACTAGGGAATTATGTTGTAATAAAAAAGAAAAATGAATAAAACAAATTTTATATATATTTTATCGTCTTCAGTGTAGTAACCTTTTGACTAGAATTTGCAGAAATGTTTTCATGTAATTTTATCAAGCAGCTTCTTGAGGTCTCACCCTGAGATGCTTTTATTCAGTCAAAGTTATCCATTTAAAAAACATTTTTTATTAAATAAAATCTTAGTTTTTTTAAAGATGTATGTTTGGAAAATTATATTTTTGTCTACTAAACTAATTTCAGATATTTAAAAAAAAAATTTGACCACTAGTGTATGGTAAAACACACACTTTCCTTTATACTGTACATGTACAGTCAAACCAAAAATTAAAAAAAGTCCACAGACATGTTATGCATCAGCATACCGCAGCACAGTATTTGCTTCTTACAATTTGGAATCTCCCATAAGACATCAGAATACCTGTGAAGCTCACTTTTTAGGGCACTATCAGATGATTGGAACACAGCCTGACTGTGCCACCGAGTTGTTTAGCTGAGTGCCAAGGAGAAACACACCATCATCCCCTTCCCTTCCCACTCCTCCCTTGTGCCCTATTGGCTGAATTTGATGAGACTTGAAAGTTCCCTATAGGCTGAAAGCCTGGTGAGGGGTTGTTGCTGTTGCTAGGTTCCTGTTGCTAGGACGGGCTGTCGTGCTGGAAGAGGGGTGGGACACACACAATGAATTATGGATGAATGATTTTTTTCCCCCCTTTTTTGTGCAACACAGAGAGAGGACTCATCTGTGATGCAGATGAGAAAGGAGGGAGATAGAGAGAGTGAGAAGGGGGGTCTCAAACCCCAGGGCAGGCGTTTGGCAGAGTCCTGGTTGCTGTGGAAACCAGCTGCAGAAAACTGATGTTGATTCTCATGCAAAGGCGAGGTTCAGAGTTCACTATCTGCTATTTGTTCAGCAGGAGCACCAGACAGTTGACCTCTTGCTCTTACCTGACCTCCTGTAACCTGCGAGATTAGCCACTGATGAGTGACAAGGTAGTGTGAGAGGAGAAAAAGGAGAGAGTAAAAAGCTGGGAGAGGTGAAGAGCAAAGGACGACAGAGAGTGATCAGTAGTGAAAGTTATGGAGGTGAAATGTGACAGAATTGTAGGGATGAAGAGGACATAAAATAGCAAAAGGGGCAGTGAAATGTGATCTACTGTAACAGTTTCATTATGAGGCTGTTATAGGATCACTTTGACTGTGTTAGACATATGGACGTCCTCCACATTAAGGCAAACACTTGGGTAGCCAGCGGGTATTAAAATGAATGCCATATCTTACTACAGAGAGACCCGAACGGCCCTTTCGAGAGTCGTCTAAAACATGTACATTTGTCAGAATGCAGATTCAATTGTGGCAGCTTATTGTTCTGCATGGCGCATTTCGTTTTTTCACTCTTTTATTCACCTTTTTCTCGCCGTGAATCACAGTCTCATTAAAATGCGTAATCAGCTCTCCACCTTGGTCTAAACGTGCGGGTCGTCTTTACAATAGCTGCGAGCATTTTTAATAAATCGTTATTGAATTTCCGCACAATGAACATAGGGAGGGATTTCGCAGCGACAAGCACGTGATACTTCATCCTTTATATACGGAAAAGAAAACACACATGCTTGATACAAAGGGTTTGGTTTTTCTTTTTTTGAACTAGTGCAGCTGTTCCCCTATAAAGCATTTAAACCTCTCATATGGAATAGGGGCAACTAGCCTCCTGTGCTGAGAAGATATAAAAGCCGTAATTACCATAAACAGATGAAGGACAATATGGAGCCTGCTGTTTCAATGTCACAAACACAGAAACACGCATATACACCTACACAGTGTCAGCACATGGCCTCACCAAGGTTTTTTTTGGGGGGGGTATCTGGCGTAAGTGCCATCTACCAAGAAAACAAAATATTGAAACAAAAAGAAAAAAAGTAGAACATCTAGTGGTAAGGTTGCAAACTGCAACCAACGACTCACTCCCCTACCTTTTGAAGCAATACGGTGGCTGACACAGGACAAATATGTCGTCATGCTTTCACTTCTTTGCCGAAGCACGAAACGTGTTCTGTAGAGCAGTTTGTCCGTTTAGGGCTAGAAACAATATGGTGGATTTGTAATGGGACCCGCGGTGTATGTAGATAGAAATAACTCATTCTAAGGTAATAAAAACATAGCAGTTGAATATGTTAAGAGCTTTATACACCTCTGAAACACAGCACCTTTAATTGCACATCATACTTTTTCTGTTGATTCTACAGTGTGTCTTAAAATTTCTTATTTTTATTGGTCAGGCTTTAACAGTCTAGTCCTATTTGTTTCTGTGTCTAAATGACACCTTTACAAATATCCCTTCTGCATTATCATATTTCTGTAAAACAATGATCTTATCACAAAAATCGCTTTACTGTCATCGCTGACCTTTGACTTTAAGCTGGAGAATCCATATCATTTAGGTGTCTAAATGTGTCTGTGACACTAATATACCATGACATTCTTGTTAGCGTGGCTCTTTATCGTTGATAATTATGCGAGCACGGGGCAACGCCTCCTCGACTCCGAGCAGGAAGGGAAGGGAAAAGTCAATCTCAGTATGCAGATGGTTAAAATCCCCGTGGAGAGGCTGGCCGATTAGATGCGTGTTGATAAACTCACTTACTCTGAGTGACAGTTTGCAATATTGGGGTCGCGGAGGTGACCTCCGTCAACGACACTGATGAAAATGAGGGAGAAAGCGGAGACAAAATGCCAGAAGTGTCCCCTGATGCATGATGGGACAGGGATGAAAGCTTGTGAAATGTCACTCTGTCTTTTTTTTTCCTCGTTTGTTTTGTCAGTCTCTCCTTGTGCTTCTTGTATGGTTAATAACTGTGCAGGAGCACGAGGTGTAATGAGAGAAGGTTCTTATTGAGATCAGGAGGTTTTTCTGTCTGCCGCAGCTCCTCAACATGTGGATGTCATCTTGTGTGTTCAATTGTCTCGTTTAACCAGATACTGTAAAATCAGATATTGTTATGTTATATGTAAATAAACCTTTTGAAGAGCTACATTGCTCACACAAGATGTTTTTTAATTAGCGCAATATAAATTAAAGAAACATTATTATAAAATATCCAAAACCACACAGTTTTCTATATTTTGTTCACTTGCGTCCCTACATCACCCCAAATGTTTGAGTCCAGAGATATTAATATTTTTAACCAGTGATATGATCCTGCTCATTGCATAAGAAAGGATGCCTGTCGATGACAGCTTGTCTACATCATTTATTGCCATATAGAAAGTATAGGTGTGTTCGACTTCATGCAGAGCTGCGCAGATCCATCGGCATATGACATCAAAGTTTCGCGAAAGCCATTTGAAAGCAGTACTGTTGAGTTGCTCCCATGTTATTTCGACATACGCAGACACTTTATTTAATGTTTGACTTGAAATATATAACAGATTTGTCTTGCTCGTCTATTTTCTAGTACTATAATTGACAGGACTAGATGAACAAGCTTTAGAATATACAGTACAATAATAAATATATTTTCAAAAATAAGAATACATCTCTATGGATATGAATATGAATACATATAATTTAAAGGATATATATATACAGCCACGGAAACAATTAAGAGACTATTTCAAAATGTTTTTCTGATTTTACATTACTATTGTGTTTGGGTAAAATGATCATTTTTAAATTTCGAATAAAAATATTGTTTCTATTTTCATTTATATGAAAATGAAAACTGGAGAAACAGATCAAAATAACAGAAAGCCTCAAATACTGCAAAGAAAACAAGTTTATATTCACAAGCAATACAACAGTAATATTTGTACATGTATTTAGGAAAAGTTCAGGTTATGAGTTGGTGAGGACATTGAAAAAGAGCTCCATCGAAATTCCAGCTTATGAAGGCATTGAGCGAATGGCAAGGCTTGTGTGTAAACTTCTATTCTCTGTATTCACTGGGTCCGCTGCAGTAGAGAACATGGAGAGTTCCTGCCTTGTAGTACCATGTTTAAAAAGCTTGTTTGCGTTTTATAGATCAAAGCAAGCAGGGGTCTTGGCCAGACATGAGACGCTACTGCTGCAATCTGCTCCCCTCTCATTACAGCCCTGTGCATTCAGATGGGAGAAAACAACCCCAGCTTCAGTCAGCCATCTCAAGGAGACCTGGATCACATCCCACATGCCTCTTCTGGAAGCCGTCCAAGCCAAACATCAAGGTTCACCATTGTTGTTTTATAAGCAAAACTGGCTACCTGTGTATAGATAGCGATGTAACAGGTACTTTTAAAAGCAGCCTATTTTCAGAAACGCTGCGGGGAAACCAAGAAGTGCTCGGATTATGTTTTAAGATTAAGGATGATTTAAGATGAATGAATCTTAATTAAAGATGAGGTTTTGTTGTCTTAAGGGATGTTGGCCACTGTCAGCGTTCGTATGCACAATAGTTCAGGACAGCTTGTTTAAATCATCAAATCAAATTTAATGAACTACTTCTTATAAACCGCAGGTTTGTATTTACTACATTTCCTTTTGACTTTAGAGTAAATACAAACTGCTTGTTAATGTTAGATTCTCTGCCATGGTTTTTTGGATGGATCTTTGCAGGGTTACGGGTGCAAAGACATGATTATTAGCTGGATTGGAACTGAGTTTGAAGTGCTATTGAAGGGATTCTGCTATTGAAAAGGGTCGAAGAGATGGGGCCAGTGATTGTCAGAAGGGACTTGGACATAATATGGAAAGATAATTGGGTTTCTAAGTGAGCTACACTACAGAGCTCTGATTGAGTCATACTCTTGAGGACATCTAATCGTAACTCTTAGTCCCTGCACTGTGAAAAGGTGAAAACTGGAAAATCTCAGTTTCTTCACATCAGTAAGGGGCATTGGAATAATATTACGTAATTAAACCTTTAAATAATAGCCTCAAAAACTGCATTGTCACCTCAAACATACAGTTCAACCATAAAATTGTATCAAAATCAGAAAGAGACTATATGCAATCAATTCAAGGTTAGTGCGTGCAAAACTACTAAAGGTTACATTTCTGAATAAATCCACTGAAACTGTGTGGCTTCGTGTCCTATTCCTTTTTCATGTCTGTTTCCAACCTCAGTCGTGGGCAGTCGTGGTCCAGTGGTTAGAGAGTTGGGCTCATGATCAGAAGGTTGCTGGTTCGTTCTCAGGGCTGGTGGGTAACGGCTGAGGTGCTCTTGAGCAAGGCACATAACCCCCACTTGCTTACTATACAAAATGTACAAATGTATAGTACAATGTAATGTAAGTCGCTTTGGATAAAAGCGTCTGCCAAATGCATAAATGTAAATGTAAATGTGTCTCAGTGCCGCATTGGCACCCAAGGTGATTTGTGATTGTAATAGTCAAATGATTACTTACTGATTTAATTTGAGTTACGGAAACCTGTATTCATTTCTCCACTCTGAATATACCTGATACAAAAATTCCCAAAGCTACTTGCCTGGTTCAGTGAGGGATCATGACGACGCTCATTAATAACTTATTTTCTTATTTTTAACTATTATTTTGACAAATTGTGTAAAAATACCACTTATTTTACACTCCTTTGACATGCAGAACTCTCAGTCTTTGGTATCTCAGTCTTATACTTTTACCAGTAGCCTACATGAGCTTAGTATCGGGCCCGATACTGCATCCCTAGATTTTTCATTTTGAGATGACTTATCCCTTTAAGGCAGGGATGTGAAAATAAAATACATACAGGTTTGTTAAAAAACTTTGAAACTAAACTTGATGGGACTGTAGCACACCACTATACATTTGTAAAGTCTCCCTTATTTAACATTCCTGATTCAGATCATCAAAACTGAATTAAGAACCACTGCAGTTACTGTGACACCAGTCATTTAGTCCAGTAGTTCCCAAATCAGTTCCAAGAGAGTAACCACCATCCAACATTTTGGATGTCTTTTTGATGTACACATTTCAGGTTTTGGAGAATTGTTGCAAGAGGCTGATCTGAGGAGTTAAGGAAGAAAAAATGTGTTGTCTCAGGGGTCAGAAACAGGGGTGAGAATCACTGATTTAGGTCAAATGAGATTTTATGAAAGGGCAACCGAACACGCAGTTACACACTAAAAGGTTAATAAAAGCTAAGCTTATGCTGCACAACAGTACAGCCAGTAAGTTCTTAAGACTTGCGAAAAATAAGTATACAATCAAACAATTTGAATAACATGCAAATAACTCATTATTTGAAGTTCCAGTGTGTCACTGAATGTAATGAAATTGAATAATTTTGTACTAAAAGTACTAAAAGTAACACCTCTCCTCAAAACATCTTGATGATAAAAATGAGATATTAAAGAGAGAAAAGAAAATGGATAATGACATTCTGATTTCAGAAACCTGGAACATATGATAAGAATCACAAGGCAAATCATCAAGGACAGTCTAAATGGATGAATTCTTGCAAAGCGAATGACGGTAAAACTAAGTTAATTAAAAGATCAGCTCGAGTTAAACTAGTTGTCACCAAACGCAATAATTAATCATGTTAGTAGTGCTGAATGATACCAAGAAATATGAATTCCCCGAAAGGGAGATGACAACATATCACAATCCTGCATAATACTTTAGTTGCTGCAGGAAGCAATTACCATCTATAATTTTTTTCTAATAAACTTGTATCCCTCTGATGATGACCAATTAAACATGCACAATTATGGTTAGCATATAGTTATTCATAAGATGATTAACATGTCCCCCTTACATTCAGATTGGCTGCATACTGATAAGATTCAGGTTAAGCAGCAGATACATATGCAAATCGCATGCAAATACAGAAATAGCAGGAAAGTACATCGACGTCATAGCGCTGCTGTCAATAATACCAATGCAGACAGAACACTGCAGCGTTATTATTATCATGCATACAATGGGTTTCTATATAATTTGAACTTTTTTGTCTATCATTTATTTAATATTTGTATTATGCGTATAACATTTAAACCTTATTTGGTAGCTTAAGAGAGAGAAAGCATTGTAATAAACAGTCCTTTTTGTTCAGCTCCAGATATTTCAAATGAAGCATGTCTGAACAGATTCAGGAGAATTAAGTGACAATTCATGTGAGAATAACTGTTGCTACACTCTCTCCATCTGTCTTCTTTCAATATACACAAAATGATTCATGAATGCAATTATTACTCAAGGATCAACACTTTGAGATTTATTATGTTACTTCATATTGTTCACACAAAAATAATATGTACAATGACATTTTGGCAGACCATTATTAGTCACATGTTTTATCTATATGTAATATAATCTGTTTATTAGTCAAGAAACACAATATATCACAACAATGAATGTTGATTTCAAATGTGATCACAAATGTTAGAGCTGTAATATATTATTCTCTTCATCGCATTTATATTGGTCATCACAATCCATAACTTAAACGTAGTCACATAAAGTTTAATTGCAGCAGACTAATACAGTGTTATACAACACCGCATACATCACATCCGCTTCATAGAACACAGATATTTGAGATATTTTATACGCACAACTAGTGGGTATATGTAAACACCAATCCGAGTAGCAAATACAATCTACTGTATGATTGCATGTCTAGATGGCTAGTTCAATATCTTCTAAACAATTATTTCAAGGCTAAATCATTTTACACACACTTAGGACAAATAAATGTCTTATGCGATACATTAGAGTTCGGATAGAGCTGTAAATTTACATTTGGCCAAATTTCATGAGTACATTTTCTACTTTGCTCATCTCCTGCTTGCACTTTCTTGCGAAGAAGGGAGAACAACAGGTCAAGTCACACAGAAAAGGTATGAAGGAAACATATTGGAAGTGTTTTGTCAATGTTATCTTTCACTGAGGCAGAGCTTTGAGAATGGCGTTCACCTCCTCTGCTACAGCAGTCAACGCAAACTCAAACTGTTCCTAAAGACAGACAGAGAGAAGGCTGGTTTTAAAAATGTACAAACATCATGTTGGATATTCAGTCGGCTAAGCACTTTTAAACACTGCTTTGAACACCAAGTCATTTTCACTTGAGCGAGTGGATTCCAGTCAAGCAGAATAAAGGAAAATATGAAAATGGAAAATGTAAGTCTGAGGAGTAATAGGGAAGTGGAATGAGGGAAGAAGTAACTTTAAAACCATATTGTATAAATTAGTGTGTGTTAAAAGCTGCAGTGAATGTGCGCCTGCAGACCCACTCTTCTGTTTAAATTATAACTTAAAACCTGTTTCTTTCCAATAGGGAGGCACCCCATGAAGATCGATCAATGTCTAAAGAACAACCCTCAAAACTAACGCTGGAAACTGAAGTTTCTCACCGCAGGCCATGGAGGAAAATAAATTAAAGTGGGCGTTTAGTTAGATGCAAAGCTTTACAAAACCACAAAAATCTCACTTGAATTTGATAGATTAGTCTTAAAAAGTAAATAAGTAAAAAGTATCTAGCATAAAATACGGGAGAGAAATAACTTTTTACAATAATTTACAAGTGCAAAATTGACAGCATAATAATATACAGTAAATAAAGATAACAAACGGTTTTATTATTCGACCTGGTAGCACCTGAAAAAATTGCTTGTGCTGTAAAGCAAAAACTCCCAAGAGGGTCATATGGAAAAATACACAAAGCATGGGATTTTTTCACAAATAATATACACTGTCTACTGTCTATCTACAATGTGTTTTGAAGAGAAAGGCAACATTAAAGCTGTGCAGTGTAACTGTAGTCACTTTGCCACTAGGTGGTGTCACATTATGGAACAAGGCTCAGTGTTATCCAGACAGGAAGAGATTCGGCTGTGGATATCTATCTGATCAGTCAAGCTGTTTATGAGGTTCTCTTCCAAAGTAAACAAAAGCCGGAAAGCTCATGTAGCTGCTAATGCACAAAACATTCTCATTCTGGACCAGAAATAGAGAGGCTAGAATGGATAGGAGCCAGATCAATTTCACACATGAGTACCTGCTTTGAGAGTGTTCTAAAAGCAGAGGGCAAGGGGGCATCCTTTAGACATATGTTGTCATTGGAAGAACACAGAGCTAAAGTATTGACTGAACATATCATTGCTGCAATTACTTTACATTATGACTACCTTACATTTCATGAGCAGGTTGTATTTATGTCTGGATATTGGCAAAAAATGGAGGTAATAGATTTTTAACAAGCAATTAAACTATAATTGCAGGTTCTCAAAATGAAATGAACAACCTGTTAAATATGTAAATAAACCAATTGCATTTATTTTCAAATGATTCGTTTTCATGGTGTTATTTTATGAAAAAGCGACAAGAGATTGCAAGAGGAATTTTTTTCTATCACATTATTATTTTGCTTAAATTTAGCAAGAATATAATCCAGACATAGAAGAGCCAAGAATTCTATCACAAAGTATACAGTTAGTCATAGACCATCTCTTGTGCCAGTTTAAGAAGCAGACTTATTTTGCTCAAAAATATGTTGTAATTAATGTTGCCAACATGATTTTTTCACAGACTATTTTAAGTTCTGATAGTTGTTCGCACATTTTGTTAACTTGCAGTTTCTTTAGAAGCCCTTCAACAGCTCTGCCCTCCATTTGATGTAGCCAAACCCAAAACAATACACTATATGTGACCAAAGAAGCTGTTTTTATACAAAAGCAAGTTTCTCTTTGTTTATATGAATGTGAAATATTTAATGAAAATATTTATTAACCTGAATAAATACCAAATGAAAAAACCTGACAAACATTACGCTAATATATACGGTCTATATAATGTGGTTGCTCAGGTAAATATTTTTAATTCCTTATATAAAGGTGTAATATTTTTACATGGCTCCTAAATGGTTAACCAGCTGGGGTAGCAAGTCTTGTGTAGTGTTATACTGTAACACCAGCTACTCTTCTGCAGGATTGTCATCTGCTCTTGTTATCTCTGAACTGAGAACTTTTAAATGTGTCACTTAAGTTTTAAAAAGAGATCTTCTCAGTCAATACCATAATGCTATAAGGCTTTCCAGGCTCTCCTTGCTGTTGTTCAAAACATTGGTGCTTGTGGCATCAACAGGACATGTTTGTCAAGGAAGAAGTGATCAATTAGTAGTTAATATTCTGAGTCTGGCTTTGATGCTATCGACCGTTTGGTTTAAGATTACAAATCAATGTTAACTGCAGCAGAGTTTATGGTATAGGATGCTCTATATGTGTGCAGGTGTAATTGCACCTGTATTCAGTTACTTGAAGGACAATCAAGTTTCCTCATCATGATAAATCTATTAAAGTCTTTAATGATTGAATTATTATTAAGTCACAGCATTTGGAATTAAATTATTTATATATTATTCTTTAGATTTGTATCTTCTTGAAGAAGGACACTGCAAGAGTTAAGTCTCCTCTCGCACTTCACACAGTTCTTTAAGGAAAGAGTCTTACCTTAGTCTGTACCATGCTTGATCTCTGGTCCCTCAGGTGCTCCAGGGTAGCAGCAATATCAATCTCCTTTGCACCTGCAACACAGTCACATAACACTATAGTTCAAAGCACTCAGCTTAATCCTAGATACATCTACTCTCTCTAGCTCTCTCTTTTTATGTCTGGAATTACATTCACCCGTCAATGTTGTATAAAGCTTATAGACTGTGTCCCTACCTTGTTTTAGCTGACATTAAAGTCAGGGGGCGGGGGAAGAGAAATGGAAAAGAAACAGCAATTGTATACCATGGCAAAAAGCTGCTGCTACATCCAGCACTGCACAGTTTCTTTAAATAATGTTTTAATCATTTTAATATTAAGGCCTGGGTATTGTGACTAGTTTGGTGATTCGATTGAATTCTTTATATGCTTTGGATTCAATAAAATGTTAGATTTGCAGTCACAGAATTCATATTTAAATATAAATGCTATAAGGGCATCAAACTATATTACTTAAATACACATTTACATGAACAATAGCCCCGCCCACACAGATATGTTTAATTAGTTTATACTTTCATTTTGAGTAACAAACATTGTAACAAGAAATCATAAATATGCACATACACAAGGTACTTAAAATACAACACGAGCTAAAAAAAATGAATACATCCATACTGTATGCCTTTGAGGATGTACAGGTAAATATATTGTCTGCATTGCAAGTATACAATAGGTATACTGTAGTATGCACTACGAAACACTTTGTACTTTAATACTTGCATGTTAATATTTATCAGATGTAAGTATCTAGCACAGGTCATTAGAATGCATTAAAATTCTGGCTAGTACTAACTCCAGCTCATGAAAACACACTCAGTGATGTTGTCGTGGCCTTACAAACTCACAATTGAGTGAGTGAACTGAATGAACCACAGCTGTAAAGTGAATATGAAATTTTCACATGGCAAGAAAGGCTGATTAGGAAAAATCTCCCTTTCACCTTTAGCTTGAATGACTTCTACAGAACCATTGTTGCTTCTCCTCATAAATGAGAGGAAAGCAGGAGAGGTCTAACAAGGCCTTATTTCTCCTTCATTCAATCTTCAAAAAGAAAAGAAAGACCACCCCCTCCACTCTCTACAGACTGATAGAGAGAGAGAGCGAGAGCGAGTTTGAGAGTGAAGAAGAAAGAAAAGCGGGAATCCTTATAGATGCGTTCTGAAAGGGAGCGAGTGCAGCTGGGGTTCCAGCCTCAAAAGTGCTCCAACACTTTCATGTCTTAAGAAGTGCTAGATTCCTAAGTTTAGGGGAAAAGAGAGAGAGAGAGCGGGAGCAAAGGAGGGGGATCGCACAAGAAAAGCCTTTGGAATTAAAACAGCATTCTTCACCAATTTACAATTCATTCCTAGAGATGAAGAAAAGAAAAATACGACAGGGGTGTTTGAGAAAAAAGCGGGCGAGAGAGCAAGAAATGAAGAACGGAAGAGACAGAGCGAGAGAGGAATGGAAGAGTGAGATTTCTGTTGTTTAGGACTTTCTGGGGCTTTGATCAAAAGAGTGAACACTGGAAAGTGGGCAACCTGGGAGCCCCTCCTTCAGAGAACAGACAAAAGGGAGAAGGAGGGGGCCTGTGAGGACCGAGGCTCCGGGCCCCTGACAGCATGGGAACGAAGCACAAATGCGGTGAAACTCTCCCCTGCATCTGGCCTTTGATCCCCCATGGAAAAATCTATGGACTATGAACAGGTCGGGAGTTGGGACGGACTGACGATCAGAAAAGTGAGAAAAATGGGGGGAGATGGTGCTGAGGGTAAATGCATGGGTGACCTCAACAGATGGAAGTCTGAATAAATGGTGCTGGTGATGGTGGAACGGTTGGGCCAGGTTATAAAGGTAACATCTGTCTACAGGACTGAATACACATGCCTGGTTGACATGTATTTTTTCAGTGCCGAACTTTTTACATGAGGAAAAAGCAAAGTCTAGACTGTGAAAGTGCAGACTGCATTTCATAACTCTAAACAGAAAAAGCACAGAATCAAAACATGAGCTGCAAAAAAAGGTGAATATCTAATTCATTTCCGTCTCATCTTTTCCCAGTCCTTCATCTTATCTTTCACTTTTGTTCACATTAGATCTTGAGATCTTTGTCGGTTCATTACAGTTCTCCTCATGCATTTACCTGCAAATTGAACCATTTCTGCTGTTTAACAGCGACTCCTCATTCATGCTGAGCGCTCTTACCTTTGGCCATTTTATTAAGAACCATGTCGATCAAAATGTAAGTTCCACTTCTTCCGGCACCATCGCTGTAAATTAAGAAAGAAACTTGTTATCACTTCTCAGAAAACCGGTGTGAAATAGCAATACAAAGCGTTTAAACAGAAAACAAAGTGCTCATTTCTGTGTTGTGTTACAGCCTTATTGTTCGCTGTTGCATCATTCTTCCACATTCCCTGTACTGGCGTCTTATTTTCTCATTCTTTGCAGAACTAAATTGAATTTGTAAAAACATATATAACACAACACAGCTCTTTTAAGAGAATAAACACAAATTTCCAACCTGCAATTCAAACTTGTATGTGGTCGACTAAAATTAAACAATGCAGTAGCTATGCAAACTCAGACACATTAAGATCTAAAATCAAGGTTACATAGTTAAATATTATAAATGTATTCTTGAATGCATGTTTTTGAGCTTGCTCAGGTTTATACATGGGCCTAGAATTGGGGTCAGTGGGAGAACTCCTTTCTCATCCCTGATAACATAATTATTCAAATATGCATGACAGCTGTGAAGCCTGTCTCACCCCACAACGGAAAACTTCTGGATGACGGGTTGGTCATTAACCCTTGGTGTTAAAGATCATTAGGGCATTATTATAGCTTACACACACACACAGTTCACACTGAGGATAAAGGTCACCTATTTTTACCTTTGGTCATAGACAACATTTACTGAATACTTAATTCACCATACCAGTGGATGACATCTTCCAGAGTATCAGAGAGCATTTAGATTCAGAAAACTAGACTGATTATACTGCTTCAATGCTTTTGTCTTGTATGAAGGCCCAAATAACTATTTATAATAATAACAACAGCAGTACACTGTAAAAAATGAATAAAGTACTGGCAGAAAATTACCAGTACATTTTCCCTTTTTTTACGGACATTTCCGTTAATGCTACAATGTAATTTAATGCAGTGCAAAATGTAAAATACAGGTAAAACAACTGTAAAAAATGAATACAGAAAATTCCTTCATATTTATACAGTATATTGTGCCCTATTTTTACAGATTTTTTACAGTGTATACTCTACAAAATGCTATTTTGGGTTATTTTCAAGACAGAGTTGGGTCAGAACGGAACAAACCCAATGGTTGGGTTAAATTAACCAAGCTAGCAATGGGTTAAAACAACCCAGGTTCATTTACAACTCGACGGCTGTAAATTACCTTAGATCAGAAGCAGCAATAAACTGAAAAACTGAGCCTTCGCATGTTGAACTCGTGTAACCAGCTAGCTTATAAATGCTGTTTATATTGTGGTACTTGCCTGCAATGAACAATTATCGGACAAGACCTTCCCCGGTAGCACTTGTTAACCTTTCTGTAATGACAGAAAAGACAAGCTGTTAATTATGTAAGTATAAACAAAAGTGCATTTAATATGTGCATTTTAGATATTATCATAAACGGCAGCATTCCAATAAAAATGTATGCATAAACGTATGGCATTTCTTGATAACACATTACTGTGATCCAGTAAAGAAAAAAACCAGGTCGAGGGTATGGAAAATCATTTACAGACCAACAAGTCCATGTCAAACAATTAAAACCATTGGAGAGGCCGGTGCATTGTTACAAGCCATTAAGGTAATGATGGATGCTGTGGTTAGGTGTCATCATCCAAAACACATTAACCTTGCACAATTATCATGCCTGCAAAACCATAAGGCCTTGCAACATTTTAACACACACACTGGTCTTGTTGCCATGGAAACCTACTGTGTTAACTCATATTGTTCCTCTCATTCAAAAAATGTGCTTTGTGCATACCTCAAGGTAGATTTCTCAAGAGATATTAAAAGAGCTTTTTCAGTTCGTACCTAAATGCTCGTGGGTTCAAGATTCAAGCGATTCAGATTGCACGTTGCACTTGTTCAGATTTGGTATTTTCTGCCGTTTTCCGGTCGCTCAAAGATATACTAAGCAAATTATGAAAAGAAAGTGTGACGTTTCCTACTAAATAAATATGCAATACATCAATTGGCTAGATGTGTTTTAGATGGGGCAGATCTGCATCTTCATGTGTGGGCATCAGTGTGTGTTTTGGGTAAGAGAGAGAGGGGCAGAGAAGGAGGGAAAGACCTAGTGCGTGAGAGATGAGGGTGGGGAGGCAAGGAAAAATCAAGGGCCTGGAAGAGGAGATACAGTTTCCAATGATCACTTTTGTGACTATGCAACTGGGCTCATATAACTAGCTGCAACATCACAAAAATGACACTGGCAACCGCTAATTAGCTGGCCAACCAAAAACTAGAGAGGTGTGTATGACAGATTCAGTGTGAGTCATGACAGCTTCTATGAGACAAGACTGTGTCACAGGCCTTTGGGGAAATATTCAGAATGGCAACAAAAACCAGAGCACCAGGGTTGGAACCATCTTACCAAAGTCTCAATGTCGAATGTGTCACTGAAACTTTGGAAGAATGTTGCTTGAAATGTGCTAAAGAGAAGACCGATCCAGTGTGCAGAACGAAACTAAGGCTCTTCGGCAGGTGGATCAAGTGGTTTGTGATATATTATTAAATGCACGTTTCAAGAGGGAGCAGAAGTGGAATCAGAGATCATATATAAATTATCAGTGGATAGCTGACGGAGGATCCGATCAACCTCACCCATATAACCTTATGTATCAGTACATGAAATCCAACTTCAGCTGTCTGAATTTAAACTGCTCTGTACATATGGTCCAACATGATTGCAGGCTAAATGTCAAAAACATCAGCATTATTTCATCTCACATTTCAAAATAACAAGCAACTTTTAAGGTATTCAGCTGTAGATTTATAAGTAGGTGAACAGTTTATGTATAAAACGTTTGATGGATTTTCCATAATGCATGAATGTTGCACACGGTTTCATTTGTAAGCAATTCAGTGTGAGCTGTACAAATCTCTGAGTCAACAACAGAAAATCCTACAACAGATTACACAAAAACACAAAGCGGTCAGTAAACTGGCTCCCAATTGTCAAAAACATTTCATACATTTTTGTAGTAAGAGCACACATGGGGAAACCATAATTTTCCTTCATTCTGCGTTGAAGTAGGAATAAATAAATGGAATATAAAACAGAACACTCGAACAACAAAATTGTAAGACTTAAAAGACTCGGCCTGTTACAGATGTATATCCTCCTGTGCTAGGATGTGCAATTTCTTATGGGTATACTCTAGAGACCTATTGCATTTGTCCAGAATGCTTACAACACGTGAAAAAATGAGAGGGATTATGCTGCAATTGCCATTGTTTGTTTCACATCTAATTGAAGTGTCAGGATTAAGGATTATTATGGAGGGACTGCCATGCATTTGCCACAAAAACACAACATTATAGGGCGCTATATACAATAGACAAAAGAGATAAAGGCTTCCTTTTTTCTTATTTTTAAAAGAGATAAAACCTACAAATTTTCAGCATCAAAAAGGACAACGAACAAAACATTTCTAAAAAGATGAGAACCCCATAGAGACTGACATTCTCCCTGTTTCATGATGGTGAAACTTAATAGCATGGCACATACCTGCGGAAGTCCAGCAAAGTTCGAGCCGACTCTGGAACGTTCTGGTCCATCCATGACAAGAAGTGGAACTGAGTAACTGTGCGGGTCTCATTAGTCTGAACGTTCTTTAGGTAGAAACTGCGCACCAGGAAATCATCGCACCAGATATGCTCGGAGACAAGGTTCACCTTCAAGAACATACGGAGAGTGTGATCACAGTAACACAGAGTTTCATTCTCCATTTATAAAGCCTAGGCATCAATCAGGGCTCAAGTATAAATGATATAAGGGGAATATATATCATCAGCTGCTCTGAAATTTTAGCTTTAGATGTACAATAGCATGCAAGCAACCAACTATACTGTAATTATGTTAAAGATGGATAAAGGACCAGTCAGGAAAATTTAGCGGCATCTAGCAGTGAGGTTGCGAACTGCAACCAACGGCTCAGTCCACCCTCCCATCTGAAGCACTAAGGTAGCTGACACAGGACTAAGATGTCATCACGTTTTTGCATCTTTGCCGAAGGAGATAAAAAATTACAAAACGCTCTCTGTAGAGTAGGAATACTGTTGAAACAACATGACGAATTCTATGTAAGGGGATTCGCGGTGTGTGTGGATAGAAATAGCTCATTAGAAGGTAATAAATACATAACGCTTCATTATGTAAAGTCTTTATACACCTCTGAAGATGTAGTTATGTTTATTATATTGCATTTCTATCAATAGATCCTCCTTAATCTTACACACTGGTCCTTTACGTTATGGTTAAGTCTTATATGTCTTATACTGTGCACCTTGTTTAACAGAAGAAAAATATACATTATTTGGTAAACAATTCTTTTAAAATACCCAAAGGAATAATCAATGTCAGTATATCAAAGAGGGCATAATAACCCTAAAACACAAGTGATTACCTCATATATATGGTAGAGATCCGAGCCTTCATCTGGCCAGTATTGATGACATTGTTTGATACCATTTTCAGCAAGAGGTGTTAGCATGACAATCACCACACAGCCACTTTCCCAAACCATCTGCACAACAGAGCCAACATGTAAGAGCAACATTACAATAGAGACAGGGAAGACTACTAAGGCAGAATGAGGCAAAAATAAATATTCTAAATAAGGCATCACCCCCTAAGCTTTTTAACAAAGCTCTCTCTTGAAATATAATTGGTCTGAAAAACTCAACCCCACTCATCACTGTGGTCTCTCCTTCTTTACTTCTCTATCTCACCTTCCCCTGGTATACTGGTAAACTTCCTCAGCCTTGCTCCATTTCCTCTAATCACACTTTTACTGTGTCCTTCAATCACGGAAAAGCCCAAAGTGGCCATTAGGAAAATGAGGGAAAACACTGACTTTTATGGGAGCAATAAAATACAATGGTCCTACTCATAAAATAATCAAACTCATGTGCCACACGTCCCCACGGAGTCATTAACAGAGAAATGTAGAGACATTATACCGTGGTAAAAGTGGTTTAGAATGCCATATTAAGTTATCATTATGAATATGTTATCATGTTTAATCTTACAAAACACTGGAGATGAAATTCATGAAATATGTATACCAAATAGCTTAGATTTTTTTAGTGTATAAAATGTATTTAAAAAAATGATTTCCTGTGTAGTTTGAGCTGTCATGATTTATGAGCTAGAATACAAAGACCACAAGGCCTCATTCTTCTATACGGAAAAGTCTGGGAATTGAAGGTCATTGAAGAAGCTCACATTAATGTTCCAAACCAGGTGATCAAATATTGTGTTTAAGCTTTGCAGTGCAATATGCAGAAAAGGTCAAACAAAACCAACAAACAAATATGTTTCTGAAACACAATAAACAGCCTCCTCTACAGCGAACGGTACTTTAGGGTGCAGTGCTGAGCGTTCTGTGTTTGGTCAGAATTTAGTACAGGAATATTGTGTGAATAAAGTTTGAAAAACCATAAGGTTCCTTTCCCATAAATGCAACCTTAAAAAGGTTCATAGTCAAAATATTGGACAGGTAAAATATTTACTTAATTCAACTTAAAAATATAACAATTTTGCATCAAACTAATATTTTTGCGTTGAATTAACTCAAAATAGTAAGGTATCTGGGTAACTTCATTTTTTATACAAAAATTCTTTTTTTACAGTGTAGACATTCAGGCGGGATCAGATCACTTTTACAGATTGCTTATCTTATAAGTACATTGAAAATGCATGTGTATTATGTTATAGTACAGCAAAATAGTCTAAAATGTCTACATGTGCATTATTAGGGAGCAAAGAAAACTAGCTAGAAATAGTTTTTTATTTCCTGAAAATTTTTGTTTCTGTCTTTTCTAAGATCTGAATCTTCAAAGCTTCTTGCTCATTTTTATTTCAAATGGAACATTAAGTCCTTAAATTTATGACCAAACAAATGAAGAGATTCTTGTTTATTTCATGCAAAAGATTGATACTCATCATTTGATACTTTTTTTACTTGGTGCTGTTTCCAAATGAGAAATTACAAGACTCCGTAAACCTTTAAAAGCTCAGCTCTTTATATGCATCACTTTTTCTTTAATAAAGAGGAACACTGAGACGATGACATGTTAATTGACATAGATTAATGCACTCGCTTTCATTTAAATGGAACTTTTAATTGGGCTTTTTGGATTCGGCACTGGGCTGACTGTCTATAATTCATCTGTATGAAATTAACTTAATTTAGATCATTAATTTTTCTGCCGGTAATTGACAAAATGACAAATACAAACAACCAATAACATCAATCAGTGCACACCCACATCTGTTAGTAAACACATCTTTGTGATTATAGAGGGTCAAGTGACAGCAACACATTACCACAGTCAATTTATTAAAATGCAGATTCAATCTGAGGTGTCCTTTTAACACCATCTATTTATCTAACTTTCAATAAAACCAATAAATACAAACTTTCAAAGTTTTTGCTATATACAGACTATTACATTTTGAACCAATATTTAATTGACTTGAAAACATCCTAACCTCTGATGAAAAACAGCATTTTGATGTTGCCTGAAACCATTAAAGCCATTAACGCCAACTTAAAACAAACAATTCACCCAAATCCATTTGTTAAAGTTGTGGTGAAGGTTGACACGAAAAAAAAACGTAGGAGCAAAATATGACAACATAAAAGATTTAGTTGCATCTTTTCCAAGCTTTGTGGTCACTTGAGTTATGATTTATGTAAAGGTTGCTTGTATCTCTTTGTGACTTTTTCAAATTCAAAACATCTGATTGACATTATGGTTTTATGCAGCATCATCAGTGATAAATCTCAAACCTTATGGAACTTATGAGCCTGTTCAAGCAGATTTTGTGGACAGGTATAGTGCTTTTAATCTAAGACAATATTACAAATATCAAAGCTTTGTCTTTCTTAAGTCAAATGTAAGTTCAAAATGTATTTATCATGCATGCATTTAATTAAAAGTGTTTTGTAATTAAAATGTACACTGTATATTGATAATCACTGTGTGTCAATACATAATGCAGCTGTAATTTTCATGATTGTGTTTGTCAGAATACATCTAATGTGTTTAAAAGGAACTCTTGAATTTAAATTATTCTTATTTAAAAAAGCAAACAAAACCATTCAACAATATAATGAACTTACCCTTACCCTAGGTTGTTCTTACACTTGTGTTTTCTAGACATAAGCAGTAAACACAGAATATCTTACCTGCCAGAAGTCTGCTACAGTGGTGGGAAGAGGACCTTGAGCACAGACATAGGCTGGGTTTCGGGGATCATGGTCCATCTAAAAAAGAAAAAATATAAAGTCTATAAATATTTAGATGAACAACTTGACAATAAAAATGAAACACCACGGAAAAAGACCTGTACACGTTTGTGTCGTTTGGGACTATTCTCGAATAAAACAATATACCTGAATGCAACGTAGGTTGGAATTCAAGTTCTAAACACGTTTCAAATGCCACGGTCTAGACCCATGACAAAAATGTTGAACCATAATATCTAAAGTTACTATGGTGCTTTCCTCTGAGACGAAGCATCTATGTAGCCGCACAGTTTCGGTTTTGTTATTTATTTGCTTTGCGAACGTCCCTCCAATCTTTGGGGAAGGGGTAAACAAACACGCTGCCAAGAGAAACAGAATGTCCATGACATTCTGGACATGTTTGCAGTCAAAAGCTTGAGAGGAAGAAAACGCAAAAGTGAAAGCAAATCAAATAAAGAGAAGGCACAGAGGCATGTCACTAATGAGAGCCGAGTCTTCTCTCTCACGATCACCTCCCCTCTCCCGACCCCTCTCTGCCTGTCTTTCTCTTTCTCATTTCTATCTACTCCACATCCTCCCTGTGTTCCATTTCTATATCGTTCCATCGAAGTTCATCCCTTCTTCCTCTCTCTCTGTTCTCCTTCCACTCCGAGCATGTGCATTCTTTAATACCTCTGATTAAAGCTGGCTCGGGGAGTAAAGCAAGGCATCTCTCTAATCAAACACATTTATTGATGAGCAGCTCAGTGGCTGGAGGAGGTTGTCTGTGTAATTGTGTGTCTGTCTGAGTGAAAGCTGTCCCGACGGAAAAAAGCTAATGATGGGGAAAAAACCTGATATGGATTTGGACTATGACATTTATGATGCACTAGCTACAATTAAATAATGACAGACAAGATCTTTACCAGCACTTCAGTCAATCAGAGGGAAAACCGTGACAAGCAAAAGTAGATTTGAACTTTGCTAATCTATCTATACTATACATGCGAATTGTCAGAATTGAACATCCATCAACAGAACATTGAAAGGTCCACTATGTTCCTTAAAGGTTTTTTGTCGGGCTGTATGATTTCATATAGAACCTTTAACATCACATGGGCCATGAAAAACCATGAAAAATCTGTTTTTTATCGATTGTTTCACTGATAGCACAGATGTAAATATTTGGTGGTTTAAACACCAATGGAAAGCATTTTTTCGTCTTCCATATATAGTCAGGTCAGTGAATTGTCACATTAAATGTGCACATACTGTAAGAATAACTATGTTCTATGAGAAACCATTCCTTCTCCATTTGTTGGGTATTATTGCTTCTGGTCTGCACATTTGAATTCACAAAGTATTTTGACTCTGAAAAACGTGCATCCAAACATCACATCCACAACACATTAATTTTCTTTCTTTTAAAATAAACTTATGCTATTGCTATATGATATTTTTTCTGATGTCTGGACTCTAGTAAAATATAAACAGATGATTCAATATACTGGTAATAAATACATTCTCTGAGAATTTATATTTAAAGGTTTGACTATAATGTCACATCCATAACGCTGGAATTGCCCACATGCAGAATTGAATTAGACAGGTTCTACAGAATATATATATAAAAAAGGTAAGCAATGGTTCTTTTAAGAACCTTTGGCTAAAAGATTCTTTAATAAGACAAAAATATACTTTTATGGCATCGCTGCCAAAAAAACCCTTTTAAGCACTTTTAGAGTTTTTCAGCTATGACTATGGTGTCTGGACTACTATATCTGTGTGTGTATAGCATCTGGTCTTTCACCCTAACCATTAGTCCAGCGCACAGCAACCAACAGCCCACTCTCTATCTGTCCATCAAAGCAACATCAACACCACCAACCTCTATTCATCAAGCCTAAAAAAAAACCAAGCAAATAACCAAACTGTTTACTGACTCTGACACATCCTGTCCACGCCAATGTTAGACACTGTCTCGATGCATTACAGGCGAACATTCATATGACCCGACATGCCATGTTATAAAAGATGGAAAGGCATCATCAGGTTGGAATGTGCCCATTTTGAGCTGTAACAAAAGCTTGTTTGCTGTAAGGAAGTATGGTATGCAGTCTTGTTAGGGTGTCAGACCTGAGCTAATAATACGAAGGAAAGGTTGGAGAGGGGATGAGACTATAACACTTCAAGCATTTCTGCTGCTCTTTCATGTGTGTTGTGTGCCCGCGTGTCCTTGAAGCTTCAAGCTAAGAACATCTAAAAGGTACAGCACTGCTGATAAATACAAGTTTAGGCCATTTTCGCATGTCCAAAATGTTCTAATGTGATGAATGCTTGTCGTGCCTTGTTATGCTGATCAGATGCTACAGCTGTCTGTGTGAGTGTGCATATGGCAGCGTGCATGTCTTTCTTTCGGAGAGTATGTATGTCTTTAAAGCACAAAAGCTAATCACAAAGCCTTTCAAAACTTTTGCTAAAGTAATTGCATGGTTCAGTACTTCTGCACTAATTTCTCTATAGCTTCACAAAAAGATCAAACACCACTGCATGAGAGAGACAGATACAAACCCCATGGTTACAGTGAATGACACGCACACCCATTAGCATGGCAGAAAATGGATATAATTGCTTTGCACAACCTTAATTGTTGGCAAGAGCAATTTAAGGGGAGAACAATTATATATACACAAGACGACTAATGCCGGCAGTCTATATGAAACTGCTTTTGACTACCCGCTTTCTATAAAGTGAGTTATTATAGTCGAACTGTCATTTCATGTTCTTAAAATCGAATTACCTAAACTTAAGATTTTTATGCATATATCTGCAAAATCAGCATTATAAAGGAACAACACCAGACAGGAGATCACCAAAGATTAGGACACAGGCTGAATTTTATATATCAACTACTTGATATATAGATTATTTAGTATAACAAGGGATGGTTCACCCAAAAATGAATTTACTTACCCTCTTGTCATGTCAAACATGTATAGTTTATTTCTTCTGCAGAACACAAAAGAAGATATTTTGAAGTATGTCGGTAACCGAACAACCCATTGACTTGCACTGGTTTTGTGCCCATACAATAGAAGTGAATGGATGCCGCCGTTGTTTGGTTATCCACATTTTTCAAAATATCTTCTTCTGTGTTTTGCAAAAGAAAGAAAGTCATACAGGTTTGAAATTAGTAAAAAATGATAGAATTTATTTTTGGATGCTTGAAGTTACTGTTTGTTAATCCATGATCCATGAATCTTCTGACCAACATTAAATAAAAGGCTTTGTGCCAACGCACACTCTGGTTTTGTGTGTGTGAAAGAAAAACAGAAATAGAGAAGATTACTGAACCACAAAGAGTCACAAATACTGGGTGTTGGTGTGAGGAGGTTAAGGAAAAATATCACGAATGATTTACTTTGAGGCCATTTTGCTTTCTTGCAGCTAATGAGAAAGAAGCTACAAACATTGACAGACATAATTATCACAGTTTTTGAAACGCACATTGCCAAATCCCCGCTGCGCTTTAATTACCGCGCCTCCATGCATTTGTCTCCGCACCAGCGGATCAGTGCACCCAACCCCGACTGCAGCTCCAAGCCCTCAGGGAGGGGGGCGGGGGGAGGGGGCGCTCACTTGTGCCTTTTGTTTCTCTTTTTGATGAGTTGGAGTCCAAAAATAACAGCATGTAAAAGTGACTCAGTTTGACATTCTCAGTGTGATGTTGCTACACAGGTATTATACTGATTAACATTATGTGTACGTACTGATTAAGAGGCAAAAACAAAAATTACAGGTCTCCTATTGTCACTTTGATGCCAATGACATCACACAGAGCTGTCTCTGTGTTCTTACAAGAAATGCCCTTATGCATCCGGACATAACACATTTCCCACAGAGAAAAGTTCATATATTTAAATGAAAATAATGATTGACTATTTGAACTTTTTTCTTTGTCTGTTTATATCATTATTTTATCCAGTGTGTGTGCTTCTGCATATACATGAAAGAGCATATTTAACAGTCTTGAGAACAGTCAACCATAAATGTTGATCCACAGGGGAAAGAGGACGTAAATGAAGAGAATATAAAAGCAAATTCTCATCTAATTCTTAATAAGACTTCCGGTATCGTTTTCATGAACAGGCATAATTTATCTGAAAAACTGAACATGTGTACTTACGATGGGACTGGCGTTGATGTAATCAGATCTGGATTGGTTATTCTCTGCCTTCAGAATGACTCTGGAGTGATCATCTACAATATTCACAGATAAACACTAATGTAGCATTAAATTCCACAATAAAAAAATGTTCAGTACACTGAAATAGAAATATTAAAACCCATCCACCATTCTAATCAGTCAGTGATTGAAAGGGAAAGCGTGGTTTACTTTGCATTAATGCCAATTGTTTTTTAAATGATCAAAACAGAATGCATTAGCCTGTGACAGGCTGTGCTGCGGGTTTAACACCAGACCTGCGGCACGGTGCTCGGGAAAACAATCTAAATTCACTCGAGGCTGCTAGAATTTGTGAAACACTCACACACAAGGACACCGTGTGGGCGGTTGCGCTGGACGTTCTGTTCCTGCTGACCCACCGTACATGCTGCTGGCTCAGCCTGGTAACTACAGAGAGCCTCCCACTCCTTATCCAGGCGATCCTTGTTCTGCAGGTGATCCTCCATGTACGACTGCATGAGAGAGACAGAGTGGGAGCTTGAGAAGTTTGCTTGCAGGTTCCTAATAATGATATGATGAATAAAACAATCATATTGTTGTAAAAGAATGTGATGTATTTATCGAAACATGTAAAGTGTACCATGTTTACGCGCTTATGCGTTTCGCGAGCTATCTGCTTTCCTGTGTAAATGTTTTTGTATTAAGTCTCCTTTCCTCCTCAAAGCTGGCAAGCAAGTTTCCATTCGTCTGCTATAATCCAGCTTTACCTCCATGGCCAACCTATCGCTTTCTGTGCTTTCTTTCTGCCCAACAATACAATCGCTCACCTATCCACCTTCAGACAGACAAGAGCTCAAACCCGCTCAGCACGGGAATCGTAGACAGTAATCCTAAACACGCACCACAAAAGAGAAGAGGGGCAGAAAGAGAGAGAGAGAGCGAGGGAGAGAAAGGGGGTGTGGAGGGAGGGGGCTTGTCCTGACAATCACACATGCAATTAAGACTCCTGAAAGGGCCGGGCACGCCAGTGCCTCTTCAGACTGCTTCAATCACTCCTTTTCACTGCTTGCACAAATGCTGATAAGATTGTCTGCGCTTAAGCCGCCTTCCCAAGAAGCCTAAATTGAATTCAACTGAGACAAAGGGGAGTGGAGCGAGAGAGAGCTCATAGGACTGTGTAGCTGGCCAGAGTATGAGAGTGTAAGTGTTGTTTGGCGGTTGGTGTCTTGTTTTTTGGCTGCTTATTTCTGGCCTTCCATTGTTAACCTAGAAGAGGGGGTTTACCTTGTGGCCATGTGTTTAAGGCATTGTGTGTGTTTATGAGTTTATTGTGGAAAAACAAATGACACACTCATAACCTAATGTCAAGAATGCCCTTGATAGAGAAAGCAGCCATCATCTCATAGGGCATTCCTCGCTGACAGGTTTCCTTTGCAAACAGATCTTTAAATGTATAATAAAGGCAAAAAGTCACATAAATCAAACATGTGAATAAAATATTGCATCTATTCTGGTCAATGGCCAATATGCTCTGTGGCAGGGACGATAAAGGGATAATATACCCAAAAATCTAAATTCTATCAGCATTTATTCACCCTCATATCATTCCATACCTTTACGACTTTCTTTCCTCTGTAGAACACAAAAGAAGATATTTTGAAGAATGTTGGTAACCAAACAACATTGCCCTCCATTGACTTCTGTTGCCCTCTATTGACCACCGAGACATTTCTCAAAATATCTTCTTTTGTGCTCCAGCCATATACAGGTTTTGAACAGCATGGTTGTGGGTGAACATTATCTATAATATAACATATTATGAGTCATATCAAATTCATTATTTACAGGAGAATATACTTAGGTTAAATGTACTTGGATTAAATCAAAGAGAAGAAAACCATGTGTCCAAGTTTGTCCAGTGTTCCATGTAACCCAAGTTTTACACCTCCATACTTAGATTCACAGATATTCTGAAACTCAATGACAAAATCCTAAATTACAACCTCACTTGACATTGAACAACTGAATAATACCAATCAAAGCACCTTACCACAAAACCTTATTTCCCAGCATAAATCATGACAGACAGCTGCACTCATCAATATATCACAGGAGAAATAAATTACCCTGCAATCAGTTTACTTCTCTTTCTGAGAGCTGTGAGCGGCCAAATGCCAACTGTAAGTGGCCATATATGGCTGTCATGAGGGCAATTTGTTCTTCTGGAATATATCTGACCTTCTGCTTGCCGCATGCTGGGCATATTTTTTTCTAGTTTTTCTAATGCCACGAGAAAGGAGCAAAAAGGCGTGTGTGTGTGTGTGTGTTTCTGAGCCCACATGTAACTGTAACTCTCTCTATTTGCCTTCTCTAATACCACCTCTATTAGCAAGATGATGCGTGATTTAATCAGAGACGGAGGGATTTGGCAACCAGCCAAGCATTTAATCACCAAGGTACTTCTCTTTCTGACAGAGAACTGCCTCTTCTATCATTTTACACTGAAAAATCACTCCATCTCGACTTTAAGCAGGTACAGCAATATAAAATAACGTATCAAATATGTACTAAATGCATACTTCATAATAGGAATATCAAAGACCTGTTGCTTTTCTCAAAAAGGCACAGATGAAGCCTTTGGCTAACTCAGCTTTTATGTTTCACACTGTCCACACTGCATATACGTATACTAAAAAAAATAGCGGAGCTGTCCAAGGTTCTGAATTTGTTCCTCGTTGTAACTGCTTCATGCTAACTGGTGTAAATACAATATTGAACGGTTTTACATAAAGAAACGTTACTGCGCGTGCACACTTTTGCGGCCCAAACGTAACTTCCAGTACAAATCTGCAAAAAATAAAGTACATGCAGATTATTTCTGATAACAAGCAAAAGAAATAACAAGTAAATGACATTAGCTAGCAAATTAAAAGTATGATCTATTCAGTCAGTTTTATATTGGCTTACCATTAGAAGAACCGTTATTTGCTAAACTTAAATGGACAAAGTTACACGACCCATTCAGCAAAGTGTTTATTTAATAAAATTAATATACAATAAAATGCAACAAATTGTTTATTTAAAACAATTTCATACAATACCATATTAATATAAAGTAATATTAATATATTAGCCACTAGCCAGACTGATCAACAAAGATCAGAAGCTAACTTTGGGCCAGGCGCATGGAAACCGTCTATACCAAGATATTTAGGGATGCAAAATGTGTCAAAACATATGATGTAACTCTCCCATTCATATGCACACAAACACTCACCACATTAGACCCATATAAATGCATAAAACCCAAAAGAAATCAATCTATCATGAAGTGTAATAATTCATAGATGCATATAAATATTTGGTTGAAAAGCTATATTTTCATGTGATGAAATGCATACAGCCTCTGAAAGAGACATAGCTGTTTTGGGAATTGAACCGACCTTATCGTACAGCGTGCATGTGGACGGAAATCAAATAAACAGTATATATTAAACCGGAGTAAAAAAATAGTATAGCTGTCAATCAGAATAAGATGGCAAAACAGAAGGCCATTAGAATGCTGGGCAGCTCCACTGCAGATGAGACTGGGCTATGGAGAATGCATTCTTTTGCTTTGCTCTTATCTTTGAGGAAGGATGAAAAAAGAGGCCTTATAGCAACCTGACATACTGAGAGATTACGCTATCAGAATAGTTATTACTTCATAACCCGCCTTTGATTGCACCCATTGAGAGATGGATAGTGTACAAGCAGTAACCTCTGACAGTACATTGCACAAGCTCGTATCGCAGCCGCTGTCTAGAGATCAAGACTGAGTGTAATTTTGAGGGTTTTCGGTAGCACAAAGCTTTATTACACTGAACACTGGGAAATCATAAGAGTGGTGTTGTATTGTAAATAGATCCTAAGGATGTTCTCATGGTGCACTAAATAACACAAACTGAATCGTTGATTTAACACTGGTGGAAAATCTAATTGTTTCAAACACAGCCTGTGGCAGGAACCTGCCAAGTGTTTAACTATTCTTGCTGCGTCTATGACAAGTTCCATGAAAAACACATTTGATAACTGTAGGCCAACACTTTCCAAACTTTTGCTTAAACCGTGGTTTTACAGTTGTGCAAACTTCAGCACACGCATCTCTGCCTAACAACCCACATGGTTTTATTAGCTGCCGAAAAACGTCAACAATCTCAATAAGAGCCATCCATTACAGGGAAACACAATCCGCTAAATGAATCAACTCAGTGGCTGTCTTTGGCTCCACTGTTGGATGTATGATAGATTCCCTGCTCGGTAATGAACACAGCGCTACCAGGCACCTATCAGTCTTTTCTGTCGAAGCTGCGCTGAGATGAATAAAACAAAAGTTGGGACAAAATTAAAACGATCCATTGTGTCAGAAAAGCCAGAGCCCATGGGGCCCTGCAGACCCTTTCAGAGCAAAAACAAACACAAAAGTCTGCAATAAGTGACTGATGTGAGAAAAAGGGAAAGGAAAACAGAGCCAGTGAAAAGCAAGTGTAAAAGAGAGTGCGTTTTGATGCACAGAAAGTACATTTTGGTTCTGCCTCTGTACCGACAGCATAAAGGCTTCAGTATTGAACACTTATTTATAGGCATTTTATATGTGTGTATGTTACATGCATATCGTATGCATGGGGATGTCTCAGCAATTTACCAGGATCATGTGTCCAGTGGAGATGTCCATATTGGTTTGTGTAGGCTCCTCACTCCAGGAAGATGTACTGCTGCGGGCAGACGGACTCTGCATCGGTCCATCACTAAACTGCGAGGATACGCTGTTAATGCGTGACGTGTGCGATGGGTGGAACACCTCTGATCGCTCTCCCCGCTCTGATGTCTGCACCGCCATGCGCTGGCGACAGAGATCCTATCGAGGAAGTGGACAAACATTAGTCTTATCAGCAAAGATATTATCTGCGGCAAATCTTAAAGCCGCTCTAAACACGATCAATCAAACGACAGCATCAGAGCACCGCTCTAAAAACAGGCATTTATATAGAAAATCCTCTCTTACTACAAAAACACATGATGATGTTACATCAGGATTTTGATGGAATAAACTCTAGATGCAGGATCAGACCTAGTCTTGCATTTGTTTTCACTTGTCTGTTAGATCATCTCTATTTCAGAAGATTCATCCAACAACACATTACATCACTGTCTACTCGAGAAGACCGGGGGAAGATTAGGAATGATTCGTATGTGAAAATCCTCTGTATCATTCCCACAGTGATTCATTTTCAAAATAATGATGAAACACTATTAAGCATAGTATTCACAATATAAAAAAGTAAAAAAAGATTCAGATTTTCAGCCTGTTTAAATGTGAGCACAACTTTAGTGTGTGTGTCAGCGGTCTAGATTCATAACTTTGTCATTCTCAGTAGACTCTGTTAAGGGTCAGAATAATTGTTTGGTTATAATCAAAGTTAAAAGACATCTACACTGTAGCAGCAGCAACAGCGGAGTGTTACTAATTTGTTTTTTAAAATGCCATTAGAAACATTCCCAAGTTAGTAATTTATTTACAAAAGCAATAGGACTGGGCTGCAAATAATTGCTCTCTACTCTCTCTCAGGATATAGCCCGATAATTTGTCAAGCAATTGCAAACCCTGTATTTGCGGCTATAAGTGCTTCTTTTGCCATTAATGGTGCCTTCACTGACATCACATCTTTCCAAGCTTGCATCAGTTTGGAATTATAATTTCTAAGCTTCTTTCTACTCAAATCTAACAAAAACAGAGAGAGAGAGAACAAAAAATAGTCCTTCAATGTTTGATGGCTTTGATTACATCTTCCTTGATAGAGATGGTTGCATCAAAGGAAGAGATTTTTTCAAATGATCTTTTCAAGGATCAGTGACTCTGAGAATATCAGATGACTGTACAAGCTGAATTCTGAAAATGATCTTCATTTGTGATTAGAAAAAAAGTGTAGAATACTTTCACAGAGATACAGGTGTCATTAGATCCCAGCTATCCTGACTCAATACAAAATGTCCTGTAAGTTTTGTTTGAAATAGTACGCAGAAAAATATCCCCACAACCCAACAGATATTGCTGAAATATGAAATCATAAAAGTTTCACTTACAGCTCTAGACTGTACGCTGCAAAAAAAATGACAACAACAAAAAACTGACACTTTTGTTTAGCCAATCAGAACGCTATGAGACCCCATTTTGCAAGTTCAGGCTTGCTGACATCAGACTTGTTGCCATTGCTCTGTGAAGCGGTGGGGGCGGAGCTTTGAAGAGTGGGGGTGGTCTATGTGTGGTACAAGGTAACAAAATGGCCAATTTCACTTACAGCACCTGTAAATGAATAGATCTAAAATACTGTACAGTTTTTACAGAGATCATTAAGAGCTGCGTGCATTTAAAATCACAGCTCATTGTGATCAATGGATTTTTTCTTTCTTTCTTTCTTTCTTTCTATTTATTTCCTCAAAGATGAATCCGACACAGACAATTACTTTTTCAAGCAGCCGAATGTCACAACAGTATGACCTCCATCAAACAGCAATGTGCAACATTTAAAGAAATAAGAGGTCAAAATGATGTTCACTGGCAGGTCAGTGAGGGGGTGTGGAGGTGGAAGTTTAGTGCATCTGACTAATAGAGCTTCCCCAGTGAGAGAAACCAGGAAGAAATGTGGTGGGGTGACAAAGAGGCCAAGGCGCCCTAAACACGGCGATAGACAGACTGTGAAGGCTGGAGTTCACCCTTAACATTAATATCTATCTGATGTCTACCAGTGTCTTGCCTTGTGAGTCAGTCTGACTTAAAGTAAAAAAACCTGCAAAAACATGTGCCCATGCAAACACTGTCACCCACTTCCTGATAAAATCTCATCTCTTTCAGCCAGCATGCATTTAAAAATATTACATTTACATTTGAATTATTCAGCAGTCACTTTTATGCAAAGCGACTTTCAAATAAAGAACACAACAACAAAAGCAATTCATCCTAAGGAGGCAGTAACATGAAAAGTTAGCAATACAAAAATTGCCTAGAAAAATACAGGCCAGAAAAGAGATGAAAATAAAACGGAGAGACAACAATAAAAGAAAAGTTTAAGAGACGTGATAAGAGACTGGAAAAATCATTCCTTCTTACAGGTACAGTTGAAAGTAATTGTAAGCTTAAATAATAAACTAAAAATAAACTCAACCACATAAATTAGAATCTACCTTAAAATCTGTGTAAAAGTGTACAAGAACAAAATCTATTTTAGAGGGTGGTAACCCCACATATTGATTTAACTGAAGGTAGTACTGATACCTTCAATATCTATTATTCACAATATTTTGGATTTTTGTTTTTACAATATTACATAAATTACATAAAAATATTAAAAATCAATAGAAAATATAAAAATCAAATATATGTATATAATAAAGGTCAAAGAATACAAGTGTAATGGTGTGTGTGGGTGTGTGTTTAAAGGGTGCTGGTTGTGTGTGTTGTGATCTACTACAGAACCATTGCGGCTGAACTGATTCTAATTGCATGTTTCACTGTAAGAGTCCAAGTGCACAACACTGCATTCATTCCAGCTACAGCAGTTAGGAAATCCCTTACAACTACACAGTAAAAGCTCTGTCTGCGCCTTTAATCTTATTCACTTAAAAAAAATCTAAGCAACCTGGCAGATGCGAGGGGCCGAAAGCACCCACAATATACCACACTTACATCAGCAACATCACACGCAAATTAAAATCAATGCAAAGTAATTAAAAGCTGAAATGAAAACATAACAAAGGTGTCAGAATTTAATGTGCGACTAAACCGTAATAATATTGACGAACATGGCTGATTTTGCTGCGCTGATGGGGCTGATGTTCATGGAAGAGACTTCTCGACAAAGTGTGAAAGGTTTATTAAATATTGAAGGCGGGGGAGGAAGCCAAGCGCTTGCACCCTGCGATCCAGTCTCGTTGAGTACAGCTGAGCCCAACACAAAATCAATAAGCCTTCACCGCAAGCCCTCCCTCCAGGAGCCGTGAAAGAAAGGTCATACAACAAACTCATTTCCCTGCTAAAAAGGGCTCTGCCTCAATTAGGATTCATATTAAACACTGCTGTCATGAAAGGACATCTGCGCCTGCTCCAATGGGTCATAATTAAGCAAAAAAACATTAAAATAAATTCCATTGCCTTTTGGTAACATGCTCAAATAATTTTGGAGAAATTACACCTGGTGATATTATACATGAACTGTGTATGGTTTATGGTTTTTACTACTTCATAGTAAATGGTAAAATAATCTTTCTAGATATTCAACACATCCAGCACATCTTAAAAACAAAGGAAAAGAGGAAAATATGAATAAGCTGACTTATATTCATGTCAATATGGATGCTAAATATCAAAGAATAGTGCAATTGGCTGAAAAAATCAGCTTGCTCTTACCTGATAGGCTGCTGTTGCATCATGACCAGTGTCACTTCCCAAACCGGCAAGCTTCTCCTTCAGCCTATGGTGGGAGCGATGGCGCAAGCAGTACAGCGCCCCCGACATCCCCAATACCATGACGATAAAAACCATGGAGACCACCACCAGAACCAAAAAGTTGCTTGGCTCCACTTGACTTTGTTTGACAACTGGGATTTGGTTCAACTTGCCCCTCTGGAATCAGAACAGATGAAAGTAACATTTAAACATTACGAATTAAAAACAAAGACGCATGCTACATTTTCAACATATTATTCAATGACATCATCCTACTGACCACATGACCACAACATCCAGTTGGTGGCAGCAATCAATATTATTTTTCATATGCTGTATTTAAAAACTCGTATTTTCCATTCAACATGCAGCCGTTCACATACTGTAGACCTCAGGCTGACACTCGGGAAGTGAAGGCCCGCTCCACTCTTGTCTTGGCAGGTTAAAACATGCCACCACAGAGCAATTAGGGTCGGTCCTCACTGTACCAGCTTGTTGCTAATTAGCCTCCAAGTCTTGGGTTTGGTTGGGATGGGGGAATTGGCTCAGACCTCCAAGTTAATAAAATGGGAGAGGAGCTAAGCTATGGGGGAGCGCCTAAAAGGTCCGAGCCCCACTAACGTACCAATGTAGAGGGGGTTGTCAGGCTTGTTAGCCCCTCGGGGGGAGGGCTGACAGCCGGGGCTAAGCTGCTGGGGGATTGGCGGCGTATTGTTTCCAAATGCCTTGTGAGGTTGAATAGACTGAGGTCTTTAGAATGGGGTTCTGATTTTTTTAAAATCTGGCTCTATTCGCATTCAGTGCTATCATACCAACTGACTGATCACAGAAATATAAGCCATGTGAGCAAGCGAGATGCTGTTCCGTGATCGAGTTTTCTGATCAGTATCTCAGAAAAAAACGTTCTACATGCTGATAATGTGCTTTACATTTATTCATATACAAACATTTTTTTACTGCACAACATGGATGACTGCTTATTATACCTCGCATAATGAAATGCAAATTCTCAAAGCATAGAATCTCGAAATCTAGCTCAGGTTAAATTTTATTCCACAGAAATCCCCAACATACGTTAGTTAAGTTAGACGTAGCAAAATATCAGCACCTAATTGTGAGGTTTAGTAGTTTCCAAGGATTAGTTTCTACTGTGATTGTGAGGTTTTGTTGTTACAGAAATGGTTTGCTTTCCACCCATCAAACACTGCATGGAGAGTGTGTGGAGAGGAGGGTGTATTCAGCTGGAATAGAATCTCCCCCCTCTCTCATTCCCTCCATCTCTCTATAGGCTTAGCGCTCTCAATCGAATTACATGAAAAGATCTCCAACATGAAAAGCTGGTTCTGAAAAGAAAATTGTGCTTGGCTAAATAATGTCCGCAATTAATTATAACTAAATAGAATACATGCATTAGGCATTTGAGCAAGGGACTGGAAAATGGACAAAAAGGGAGAGAAAATAAAAAGAAAAATTGAAAAATGTTTTCCTGATATGACTTGGTCTATTCCCATTTCAAATGCAGATTACAGCTTATGAGAAAATATTAATGATTATAGTAATAAATCCTTGAGAAATTTGGTGTAGCTGTTATATATATAAATGAACAAATTAAACAAAGATTTACAAACAAAAATGTATAGTATATGCATACAAATCATTGATTAATAAATGTGATACAAAAAATAATCTTCAGTGTAATTTAGGGATTAATATAAAATAATAAATAAACAAGAAACAATATGGAGGGTGCACTGATTTAAATCACCAATCTGTGATATACCTGCTCTTATGAGGACAAAGAAAACATAGGTAAAAAAGGTAAAAAAAAAAAATGCATTTACCAAATTTTAAACAGTCAATAAATAAAAAAAATCTCAAACTCTCCTATACAATTAAAAAAATATGTCTAATTCTGTCTTTTTAGTGTATAACTAATAAAAAAAATCCTAAAAAGACTTTCTGTGAAATCTGAGAGGAAAATAAAATAAAATGAGCAAGCAAAAGAAAAGAAATGGAAAGAAAAGGCCAGAATTCTTCATGCTTTTATGGTTTTGTTCTTCTGTAGGGAATAAAATTGGACTTGCAAATTTCTGATTCACAGGAGCCACTGAAGGAAGACAGACAGGTTCAAATCAAAAACTACAAAGGCTCTCAAATCGTAATCTAAAACAAAAATACAAGAAATTCTGCAAGCATGAATCTATATTTAAAATGTCATGAATGTGTTTCTGTAAAGAAATATGTATTTATATGAATATTAAAAATTATGTATATATAATATGTATATAAAAATCTATTAACTTTAGTAAACCATAGTTTTAATATACCTATAATAAAAGAGGATGAAATGAGAATAAAACTATTAGACTTGAAAAATTATAAATAATCAATAAAAATACAATACAAAACTTTTTACATTAAAAAGTAAAGTGTGTTCCTGGATTAATAGGTGTGTTAGCAGGGTCATCAGATATTGCCAATTTCCAAAGTTTTCAGCTGATGTAACATTGCAACACTTACAATTTTTTCTATATTCATGTACTTTTCTGTTTTTATTAAACGATAAACCAACCGATAAACCATCTGTATTTACTTTAAAAGTTTCTGTGTTTCCTTTTTTGCTCTTCTAGACAGAAGACAAACAGAAGAAAATGGAAATCTGAGGAAGAACAAAGGCAGATGGATTTGGGATGCCCTGACTGATTTAAATCATTGAGGGAAGGGTTGGGTGGAGGAGACTGGTTGAGACAAGGCCGCCCAGATATCCTTTCACTTTTACACCCAATAATGGCTATATCTTAAAAACCACCCACTCTTATTATTATCTAGCTAATCTGAGAACCATACAAAATACACTAATCTAAACTAAAAGCTTACATGTATCAAAATAACTTATTGATAAATCATGCTCATATTATCAGAAAAATTAAAATGTGTCTTGTATTTTTTCTAATGTACAGTACAGCTCTGCAATTTTTCTGTTAAATGTTTATTATGGCCAGTATATTAAAAAAATTAAAAAAATATCCGTAGTTCAATTTCAAAATTGCATTTCTATGAATGTTTGTGGTTTCCTGTTGGCCTAATATCAACGATTAATTTGCACCCCAGTGAATAAATGTAATTTTTATGGCTTCAATTACCTCTTAAACTTCACTAAACATTTCACTTAAGACAACTTTTGCATGTATTCAAAATGAGTAAAATACTAACGCAATATTTTATAAAGTCATTCAAGTTTATACAACATTATTGTCACTAAATGTAATCTTATATACTTTAATAGCACATACACCAAAAATGATTTGGTCAAAAATCTATAAAACAGGCTACCTTGGCCTATATCATTTCAAATAGTCCCTAAAATACGTGGCAGTCAAAATAAACGTGAAACGTTTTTCCTCTTTGTCTAAGCATATATTTTTCTTTTCTAAAATTGATTCTTTTTATTTTAGTTTTAGGTAATTTGATTTTCGTAGCACCCTAGACACCAGTTTCAGTGCCATTGATTTTACTGTGTAATCCCTAACTGAACAGCTAAACATCCTAACGATTCCTCGTCTAAAATGAACAGTGCTTTATCAGCCGGTGTTTAAAATAACTTGCTCTACACAGCTCTTACCACACTCTTCTGAATCACGACCCATATTAATTACATAACGATCTGCAAACCACATTGCCAATCACACTTCACACAATGAATGCGTTTCTAACACCAGATTCATCTAATACAAGCAGAGATTTAAATAAAACGTTATAAGCCACCGCCATTTAAGTCTTGCAGGACGGTGTCACTCTCATTATCAGTCCAGATGCATCCGGATGCGCATAAGTTTTAGGTGACGCTTA
The DNA here is from genome assembly GCA_026939265.1 of Oreonectes daqikongensis. Classification (NCBI taxonomy): domain Eukaryota; kingdom Metazoa; phylum Chordata; class Actinopteri; order Cypriniformes; family Nemacheilidae; genus Oreonectes; species Oreonectes daqikongensis. The sequence continues at coordinate 1,621,475 of JAOTQM010000343.1, read as the reverse complement.
ACGGGACTTTCAAAGCCGCCCACAGCCTCGTTACTTTTATTTCATACCATAAAACATGTGCACCAAAATAACTGCTAGTCCAATCAGATAGTTACCTAGTCCCATTTTCGGACAACTCGCGAGGGATGCTTTTCTCATCTGGAAGCAAGATCCTATTCCGCCTTTTTCCATCAGATGTCCAACCGCAGCCTCCTCTCGCAATCCCGCTATCTAAAAGTTTTTAGCCTCCTAAATCGCTTCCACCTCGAAAAGAAAAAATAATTCACCGCCGCTGCTTGGCGTGTATTTTTATTTTGTATTACAGAAGCGGAGAAAAATGAATACGACAGTTTGAACAAGAAGGACTGAAGCGATCGAGAGGGAGGAAAAACAAGCTACACCGTCCGTCACGTTTCCCAAAGACTTATAAGAAGCTGCAGTGGGCTGTCTTGTCCTTTGAATGATCATGTGCGACTGGAAAGCAAGGGTTTTTTCAAGGAGCCCCTCCTTATATTCAGCGAGAGTCGAAGCGCTGTCTGTAGCACATGTCACATCCACTGGTTGCTATAGCGATGCCTCCACATGTTGCCCACAGCGCGCGGGTAGAGGGCCAGCTTGAATGGACAGAGCGCTTGTCACTCATTTGTTCAACTATTCGGGATTTCTGTGCCTGATAAATTGGATTTTCCTTAAGCTTTCTCCCACGTTTTAACCATTTGTATCGGACTCTGTGGTTAAAAATATGCACAGGAATACAATTTTGAGCACACGGCAAAGAATTACATTTTGTGATCATATTGCCAGCTTATGATTCTCATGATGGCTGAAAACGAACGCAAAATACACCTGGAAAGGAAATTGTTGTTTTTTCCTACAAATCAAAATTTTGGGAAGACTATTGTTTGGTTTGAGGAGGGCAACAGCTGCAGCAAGCAGAGAGGGATTACCAAGTCTATGGAAGAGAATAGAGAGAGGGAAAAAGGGAGAGGGGGTGTTGGGGGGGTCTTGTTTGAGTGTTTGTGTGTGAGCGAGAAAGCAAAAGGAGAGTGTGTAAGAGCTATACAACATGTGCCCGTGAGGTGTAAGTGGCTGTATATGTGTGTGTGTCTGTGGGCTTGAGGGGCTTGGGGGGTGGGGTCCCGTCAAACGCAGATGACGTGTCTGCGGAAGGGGTCTTCAGTTTATCTTTGGTTTCAGCTGCACTCCTCCCTCCAATGTCCCCTGCGTACCCCTCTTTGTCCTACAGCGTGACAGCTGGACTTGGCAGAAATGAGAGAGGAACAAATAAAGTGCTTCGCCTGTGCCAGGGTCTCTATATCAGATAAACACACCTCAGCATGAGCGCCGGCCAGACACACTCGCACCTTTAACCTCGCCTTCTCTTTATTTTGAGTTCTTTCCTTAGTTTATCGACTAGCTAGTCAAACCGCTGCTGACGTGATATATATGTGTGATAAATGCCTGCAAGCACCAATTACAACGTGTGTCCTAATATGCACTGAATCATTATCAGATTTCACAGTTTATGATGCATCAACCATTTGGTCTGGATGACTAAAAATCATAACGTTATAACATTAAAGCAAAACACTACTTTCGTTGCAGTGCCACTATATATATAGTGTAATATATAAGTAAGCCCTGCACGCCTTCTGGCTGCAGTGAATCTTGTAGTGACTGACAAACAACAGAACTATCATTTAATGTTCCCACTTATCTGTACTGATCAATCTAAAATCACAGACAGCAGACAAAAAGTGATGTTAAACAAGCATCTGCATACAGGGAGAAGTCATAGGCTGAGCAACTTGTAAACAGTGCCTGCAACCATAGTCACACGCTGAGCCATCTGTCTGTATCTTTTATCAAGTAAAGCCCTTTGTTTTAACTGAAGATTGTTGAGACAAGCATATAGTTTACATAGGATTTACACACACGTCCACACAAGTTTGAAATGTATTTGCCAAATTGTTTATAGAAATCTTATTGTGGCATGTTCTGTATGTTCTTTGTCTACAGAAATCAATATTTATTTCAAAACACTGTTGATATTTGTACAGTACTCTGTACAATATTTTTGGTTGCGATTTGTCTTTTTATCTATTTACCTGGTTAACAATAGATAGCTAAAATGTACCAGAACACTATTATTTCCACAGCAGGGTATTACACTTTTGACAAAAAGATGATTTAGTTTAATGTTAGGTGCGAAATCAACATGTAGGCTATACCACATTTATCTTTGTACATTTTTTATACCCATAAATAATAACTGATAAAGAACATGCTGTTGTCACCAAGTATCAGCTATTATTTGTCTTTAATGAAGCCAGAAGATAATCAAACATTTATTTTAATCAGCACTCATATATAAAAACTTTATATATAACTCTAATAAACATCCAGTCTGTCAGCTTATTAGAACACGCAAAGTTTTTGCTATTTTAGAATATGAATCAAATTTACTATTGATGAGCCAACATCAGGATGTTGTGTGACATTTCCAGGGCATTTTGGAGTGAATTAACTTTACATTTCCTTCATGGATGAAAGAGATTTGGCGGAGGGGAGAAGATGGGGGAAAAACAAACCCGTCTCTAATCCACGCTGAACACTGCAGCACTAATTGGCGAGCGCTAACATTTGGCTCGCTATGTCTCATACATATATAAGGCTTAAAGGACTAATTTAGGGAGAGATATGTGTCGGCCATGTCGCTGCAGTCTTTGCTGTAGATTAGCTTGTTAAAATAAGCTCCCTCATTGTCTGAATCTAGGCTAGAGCTAGACCCATGCCAGGCGGTTCAAAGCTATGAACAAGCTAGCGATCAAGGTAAATGCTACGCTTGTCATCTTGTGTATACGGTCTCAGCATGATCAAAACACACACAACATACACAGCTGAGTTAGCTGCAAAATAACATGGAAAAAGCAAACAAAATCAAAAAAATCAAACCATGAGCCGGCACAGTTACTAAGAATTAAATCGAATGGAAAATGGAGAGGGAGATCTATTTGTGCTGCTTGAAATGTTTAACATACAGTAACACGTGTACATAGCACTTTTAATAAACAGAATGTGGCATTTATACTCATGACTGAAAATCTCAGTAAAAGTGTGTCTGAATTTTCAAGTCCTACAGCAGATCAAGGTGGAAATACCCCCAATAATGTGTGTGCATGCATTCAAAAATATAGTCCCAGCTGTGAATACTGCAGTGTGTACACCCTGTGACATGGATTTGACATGTCCTGCTGTGAAAACATCTATTAAACAAATTTAAAACATTGTGCCAAGTCATAAAAACTAGCTAAGCTGTGCAATTATTGTTGTGTTGTGTAAAGTGCTGACTCACAGTTCAGTCCACCACACTTGGAGCTGCTCTGGCCGGAGCCCACAATTAAAGAATTCCCTTAATGTCCATATCAATACTTCTGATAGGCTCCCATTAAAGTGTAAGAGTAATGGATTTCATTAGCAGCAGTAAACTTGCAGGGCCTTCAGCCATAGTTACTATGTTTGACTCTATTAGCAACGCTTGCTTTTTTAATAAAACATTCGGAAGTCATTGTCATGAAATGCAATGATGAAATTGCAGCACATTTTGACATTTGAAACATCACACGGAAAGATAAATGTGTTGAGATTCGTTTTTTTGATATATTTGTTACTGTACATTGTATGTGAATGTGAAACATGAACGCCTGAGATAAAAACTTGATGTGGCTTAATTAGACGGCTCCTATAAATATTGTATTAGTAAGGTTAAAAGGTTTTCATGTCTTCATTATGGTACAAACAGAAAAAAACTAAACAATTATAATCTATCCCTTAAGAAGAATTTGACAGATTATGTATCCGAATCATGGAAATCCCTTCAGTTTAAAACACACTCCCACACAGCGCATAGAGTAACACAATCTCTGATTTGTGCCCTACTTTTAACTTAAAGCCCAGTCTGTAATTGATAAGACCTGGTTTGTTTGTTTTAATGCTATATACATGAGGTGAGTTAGGTTACAAGTTTATTGATGCATCTTTTCAAAGAGGACAGTCTCTCTCAGAATGTTTCCACTAACAGTCTGGCAGATGCAATTATTACAGACTGCTACTTTTCTCTCTCCCAAAGACCAGTGACCCAGGTACAATGATCTGTTATATATATGATTATAATATATTGTATTAGAAAAGTTTTGATATGTTCTTTTCATAGAACGTATTTATTTCTCATCAGATGAGATGCCTTCAATTTATAGCCCTAGAATCATCTGAAGGCAATATCTGAATGTCCAAAAGTGAAGAACGATTACAGTGATGTCATTGTTGATCCGTAATAAATGTGCGTGTCTAGTGGCTGTGGCTCACAATTCATCTATGGCTACAAGAAAATGAAAGAATAAAGAAAATTGTATTGCCCTGAAGAGGGTTTCACTCACAATAAAACGCTGACATTGTGTTTTGTTTTATTTTGTTGCATTTAAAAATATTTCTAAAAAGGTATTCCATGTGAACAGACCCCTTTGAGAGATAAATATTGAAGTGAAGTGATTTTCAGAGAATAAGTTATTTGCAAATAAATATGACAATAAAATTATAACTTTAGTTCTTTTAGTAGCACTAGTCTTATGATAAAACGCATATTACAACTAGTCACAAGAGATTTAAAGGTATCAACGTGCTGCCATATTTAAATTGAGCATAATCTGTATTGAAATACAGTAGAAACTACCACACATTTTAATAACCTCAAAAAGAGAGATGCCTTTTAAGGATTGTCCCTTGACGTTTTCAGGTAGGGTCATGGGATGCCTGTAAACCAAAGTATCTGACAGATCTTCTATCGTTACACCATCACTGCAGACATCATTACTCACTATTAATACATCACAGTCAGATGTGCCACCTTGTTCCTGTATGCCGTCTCATTACTGCTGATTAGGACTTTCATTCACACATGACATCTTGGTTGTCCCTTGATCTAGGGGCAATTTGAAAGCAGCCTGTGACTGTAATGAAGGACAGTGTGAGGTCAAAAATAGCTCAAAAAAGCATTTTTTTTCCTGAGGAGATATTATGAAGGACTATGAGGTTAACCACATTCCACTGGTTGACTGGAAACCTTGATGATGATAAGTTCAGATAGTCACAGAAATCATCTAGCAGCCAGCGTGTTGAAGATAATCTCTCAAGTAATTGTTTACTTTCTTTTGTTGTTTCACGCATATGAATCCACAGCCCTATATCGAGACATTAATATGTTTCCATTTAAAACAGGTTGATGAGCTTTTCTGAGTTATATTGTGTTCTTGTATAGTCATCTGTCTAGGAATCTCATATGATGGTGAGATCTTTTAATCTACTATGCATGGCTCTGATAAATTATGGCTTTTGATTATGACTATGACCTGATTTTCATTCAAATGCAGCATTCTACACTATTTTTATAGATCATATTGTCCACACAGTATTCTCATTTAAAGCGTTTGATGAATCCTTAAATACACTACAATCAGAAGTTTAAAAAGTTGCTCTATTTCAGCTATCCAATATTATGTGACAGCGCATGAGCTCATGTGTCAAAACATGAGATGTGCCAGCAGCAAAACAAATACATAGTGGAACCATTTAAAATGAGGTTACATGACAGAAACAGATTGCTACTTTAATAGAGGAATGGCAGAGATGCTCTATTTTGTACCCTAGTCATTTTGTTGGAGACCTTTTAATGCTGCTTTGGTTAAAGCTCACCATCACATCTTCTTGCTTTCTGATGATGCTCTCTTTAAAACTCTCTTTTAGATTTACTAAATACAATTTTTACACTAAATGTTATTAGATTATTATAAGACAATGTCAGGTATGTTTTAATGGTGATTTAATATAATAGCAATTTATTTATAATATTACAGCTGTTTATCTTCTGTAATATTTCATGAATGTGCATTTTACTGTTGCATATTTACAACATAAAGATCATTGAAATGTTTTTAATTTTAAGTTACATATTTTTCATAGGTTTTAAAATTAGTAATACATGTCCTTTAAAGTGATATAGACATGGATTAACTGTAGTCATCCCAGGATTTACATTTCTTACACATCTCTCGTCTCTGACTTTCCTAAAAATAAAAGACACTGATTTGGATTGTTCATGCAAGTGGAGCTCCATGAGCTTTATGTTTTTCGTAAACCTAAAACATGCCAAACAATCCTTCAGAAATGAGGAACATTTGGTAAATAATGCAAAACCAAATAATTAAACAATTATTTATCTTTCATCACATTTGCATTTGGAAATGGTAACATTTATAATAAGCCATATTTAACTTCTAAATCATGATATAATAATAAATATACTCATTGATTTAATATTTATTATTAAAAATATTATATAACAAATAGTTTTTTTAATTTCTATTTAATTTGAAAGCATCTCATTTAAATTAGAAGCTAAATGTATATTTAGGAGCTATTGACATATAACCACATAAAACACAAAGCACACATGTTGCTGACTACAGGAGAGGATGTGCCAACACAGACAAAAGAAATCCAAAAAAAGAAATGAAAAAGAAAAAATAATGGTCACATAAATTTTCATTAGCATCTTCATTACGTCCGCCCAACCAGTGGGAGAAGATGTTCCCCCGGCCCAGTCATCGCCATGACAACATGACTGAAACACAGCTTGACAAGAATCCTCTGTGTGTGTGTGTGTGTGTGTGTGTGTGCCTGTCTGTCTATCTGCGAGTTTCTCTGTTAGCAGGATCTCGAGCTGGACGCATGCATCACCTGCTCTGTCTATTTCTTTTATTCCCCTCGAGTCTGGAGAACAGGACATGGTCAAGTGTGTGGAATGAAGCCAGGCAGGCTTGATCCATCCCCCACAATTCCTCCTGACAGGCCGAAACACTGAGACCTGACTTCATGCCAATCACTCTGATTTCAACGCTTAATTACTGCTAATCTTACACAGTGTTACAACCGCTAATGATGCTATGGAGCCTGTGTTTCTCCCTCACTTCACTCCAGCAGACCTCGACCAGTGCTAACGGTGTCTTAAGTTCACTTGAAAGCCGTTCTCTCCGTACCCCGAGGCAAAAGACAGAGCACAACTCAAGCTCTGGTGAATGTGTAATGAAGCCCATGCAGCTTGAATATTGGCATGAATTGCTATGAGGAACCGTCTGGATTTATTCTTCGTCCATTTGGTTCTACCACCAGACACGATATTAGACGATTCAGATCGACTGCAGGTGTCGGGTGTGATGGTTTACAGAAGATTACCACAAGTAAACTTTATCAAAACTGAATCTTTGACTGTTCAAGAGTAAGCAAACTGTGAAAAAGATTAAGCAAGGAAATAAATCTATATACATCCATAATGTATATACAATCCATAGACAATGAACAATATATCTGATTAGCCCACGATATCATTTCATTCCTTTTAGTCATCAGCTTATGTTGAAGACGCTTCAAAGCCTCGATGTGCAGCATTTCCGCAGTCTGCATTTGCACTTCATTTAATCTGAAAATCCTTAATGAAAGACACACAGCGCCAATCATTCACGAAAACATAAATGGGATAGACCTGAATTAAATTAGGAAAGGTAAAGATATGCCTTCGACAATCCAGACATATGACAAAAACAAATGTGATGTTGGCGTACACTATATTTAACATGTCACGTTAAAAAAAAGAAAGGAACATCATAAAGCATTGATTACAAAAATAATGAAACTGATTTGATGTATAAAGAGTTGCTGATGAATCATAATATATATGCAGAGCACTATTCATAAAAATTCTTGATAATGATTCAACTTGATTAAAAAGTAGGCATTACCATTTAGAATAAGGTACTTTAAAAATAGACTTGCACATAAAAGCATTCCACGAAATTAATTCTACAAATTAGCACACCAGTGTTGAAGAAAGTGTTCAAATAATGAAATGCGCATGATGCAAAATCTATAAGTTCAGGTGTTCAAGTGTTTGCATATGTAACAAATAAACTAAATGTACATCGTAATTTTAAGTCTGGATAATGTAACACTGTTCAAATGATTCTATTTATTACAAATAAAAAAGATATAAAAAAAGACTACAACAGTATTTAATCATTGATAGGTCCAATTTAAAATGTGTTGCATATACAGAAAATAAGGTCAAATTCTAAAGACTTATGTAAGTACTGACCTATATAATTGAATTTAGTGTTTGTCTTTAATCTTCTTTACACCATGACAAATATTCTTTACACAAACAATTTGCATACATTAAATGCTTAATTCTTCCATCATCTGCACTAGCAACAGTGAACTGAGTTTCCCTGTCTAAACATTCATTTTGATGTACTACTGCACAAATACACTAATATAAACTCTGCTTTGCTTGTTTATCTGCACTAACCCAAATGCAAGCACCAGACTTTTTCTGTACCATGGACAGCTCCTTTTGAAATCACTCTCTTTGAAATGAGCTTTACACACCACACTATGATATAACTGTACTGTCTGAACTGGTCAGTGTAGTTTTAATACTCTCTGTATTACAGAGTCTCTAAAAGTGTTGGTGCTGACAGACTTACAAAGTGATGACTGCTGTGAGAAGCAGCGGTTGCCCATTCACTGGGCTCCAGACCTGCTCTGCCTCTGACCCCACTAGAGCTTTACCATGCAACACGTTCCACAAAATGGCACTGAGAGGGAGACCCTGCCAGGCTGACATTTAAACCCCAGCATTGTACCCAGCTGTGACCCTGAACCACCCTCGCTCAATGCCTGAGGGTGCTCGTTCAGTCTGTCTTGTTTTCTATACAAGCCCTAACACACACACAAATGAGAAGATGTGCAGCACCAGAGCTTCGAAGAAATGTAGGCAAGACCAACATATGGTATTTAGTGGATGACAATAAGTTATCAGTTCCATTTCACTGCTGTGGATCGAAAAAGAAACAAAGCATTTCACAGACAGGAAGCTACAAAGTAAACCAATGGTAGCGGAAATAACACATTTCTGGATGCAAATGAATGCAGAAAGGTGAGGTTAGAATCAATAAAGAAACAATCATTTATCGATTACACCCTGCCACTTACACTCAAAGAAATGGTCTTTTCACTTCAGGGACTAAAACCAGTATGTGGGAGGAACGTTTAGTTTGAAGCACTTGTTGTCACACAACGGCGCCATTTACTGTACTTTAAATGCACAATTTAAAAATAAAGGCTGCAATTTTCATAACACTAACAGTCTCTTATGTCAGTGACAGATGATATAAAATGGCTGCTGGGTGGAGGGTCAAAAAAGCTCGTTGGAATCCCGTCAGCTTAAGGCCAATCAGCCCCCTCCGATAAACACCCATCACCTTCTAAAAGGGAAAAGGCAGGAAGGGAGGCGTAATGAGGGATGGATATAGGTGCCTACACTTCACACGCTATTTGCTTTTCAACACACATAAATGAAATAAAAAAACAGCCTCTCAGAAGGCTTTGGAGAGCTGCTTCGGGGTTGATTGGTGGGGGGGGTTGCCTGTGCAGACCGGCATCAAACGCTCTTTCCCTGACCAAAAGGTCAGACCGCGGTAAAAGGTTGCCAGAGTCGCAAGTCCGTCTCTTTTATCCATCCTCTGGAGCCCTTGCTCCAGTGAAAGAGGAGAGAGAGTCAGGCTGAGCGAGGTTCGCTCTGTGGCAGCCGCTCCGATATGACATTTCACACAGAGATCCTCCACAGCAACTACTGGCATTTAAGTTACTTTAAAAGCAGGCAGACTGGCCTTGCTAACAGCATGGCTGCTATAAGTGGTGGTCGATGTGCGTGCTAAAAATTGTTATAGGCGGCTCTGATCACAAGATTTTACCTAAAAACTAAACTAAGTTAATACAAAAAACGCTCACACACCTTTATCCCTCAGGTTCACACAATCTGAATACTGTACACCACATTAGCACCCCAGCGCCTCATTAACACACAGCCTTTTTACAGTTAGGATGCCCTCCATCTGTTGCAAGTGTGGGAGGGTATGACATCAGTTTATGTTGCAAATAATAGCAAAACACTTTGAAGAAAGACGCAACAGGATTTGTTGACCCTTTATATACGCTGATACAGAATAAAACAAAGGGGCAATTCCAGCGTTATGTATGTGACAAAAATGCTCAAAGAAAGTATTTGTTACCAACCATACTGAACCATCTGTTTGTATTTTACTAAACCCTTGTTAATAGAGTCAATCAACTCTCTCAGAAAACTATCAGTCTATGCACAAGTTTTCTATTTTATCAAAGGGAAATAAATGTGGGACCTGAGTTCGAGTCTGAAAAGCAAGCAACTTTAAACATCACTCAATAGGGTCCTGCTCACAGAGTGCAGATCTTTTGCTTCTTTCTATTTATTGCTTGTTGTCATCATAGTAGAGGCGTCATATTATTTCAGAATCTGCAATTACCATGATTACTGACATTGTTCTAATGCTACAATAATTATGAAATATGAAAAATGATTTCTTTTTAAATATGAAAAAAAAATATGAGAAAAATAACGATACATACTTAGGGAGTTTTTCAACATGTGATCATGCCTCTACCAGTATAGCCAAATATATATAAAAAAATTGCAACAGGACCTATAAATACAAAATAGCTTCCACTATATAAACCAATGACTTCATCTCCAACCGTTAAAAGACCCTTGGAAAAAGGACACAGAAGGAGAGAGAGAGACATAGAACAAGAGACGACACCGGGTTAAGCTTTGAAGTTGTGTGCAGCACTCTTGGTATTTCAGTATCAATTTAATATCTGTGAATTCATTTCATTTTTTCTTCCTGTGTTACTCCTCTTTCCCCTGCATTAGGAGGACAACATCATTTGCTTTGATGTCTGAGGCAGAATTATCTTGGCTTTGCAAAGAAGAGGTAAAGAATCTCTCCAGACTGACTCATGAATCCAAAGTATGCCCAGACCAGCTCAAAGTGGACAGCGCGACTCGGTAAAGTCCACTCTGCCAAAGTGTGTCATGAATCATGATCAATTTGTCTGGAACAGCAACCTACAAAAAACGTTACGAGTCCACTCAACGGCAGCATCGCATGCACAACGCTTGCATTCGCATCTTCAACATTTAAGAGCTGGAATTATTATAGAAATACATAAATATGTCTATTATATATAATGACATTATAATCCTAAATTGCAGCTTTTAAAATAACACACATCTAAATAATAACGGCATATGGCCTTAGAGAAAATTATTTGTATATAAATTACTTGTATATAAATATATACAAGTTTGTACATTTGATTCACATTGTAGTCCTTTGATATGATCAAAAGTCAATTTTGGCTTAAGCATGAGGCTTGATTCTAAATGATGTTCTAAACCCCTGAATTATTTCTATAAAAACATTCATTAAATATTATTCAATAATGAATAGAACTATGTGGAAGGTGGGGTGGTGGTGCCAGCAGCGGTTGTTATTTACTCTATCTTGTCTTGTGATTGACAGGATTAGATGAACATGCTTGTACAATGCCTTTTATTTGTAGCGCTTTTCATATAACATACTGTTCTGTGGAAAATCTCAAAAGAAATGCCTTACAAATCACCTAGTGAGCAAGCCAGCTGTGTCAATGGATAAGCTCCCTAAGATGTTCAAGCCTGGGAAGGAATGTTGTTTTTAATATTTTGGTGAAAACAACAAAGAAATACATTTAAGAGAAACCCCAGAACGCTCAACAACGATATCCAAAGGTGTTTGGCATTTGGCATAAATTCACACACAACACAATAAAAATAGCCATATAAATACTGACACATTCTCCTTGCATGCCAGAAACCCACAGAGGCCTATTGTGCATGCCTTTGACCTTCCGTTACTGAATCAATAATAATCTGATCATACAAGCGATTAGATTGAGGTGATCTTTAAGGTGGGCTTTAATCTCTGCAGTTGTGATCATCCTCACGCACAGAATAGTGTACACAGCAAACTGATGTTCGATCTAACCACAAATGAATCCCCACATTATAGTGCCCCGTCGGCTGAGCCACAGCTGAAAGCCACCATTAGGGCTAAAGTGGATCTTCATTTGTGCCACCGCGCAGTGGACACGAAGGCCACATTTGTTGGCCTTCAGTATAACAAATATTTGTGTTGCCATGGTGATCCTGACTTATCTGTTCCGTTCTATCTGGCCAATTAATACCTTCAAGGTCATTTCTAATGAGGCTGTGGAACACAGCGGAATGTATTGAATATTGCTTTGATATATATTCTGCATTTACATTTTATTACGTTTATGCATTTGGCAGATGCTTTTATACGAAGTGACTTACAGTGCGCACACAGTGTGCACTTTATCTGTCCATTTGTTCGTGTTGTTAGCACAATGCTCAACCAGTTAATAGCCGTCTTTTATCTACATTTAAAATATATTAAAATATACATATATAAATGTATAATGCTGCAATACAATGTATTGATGAATAACACAGAACGTTGTTTTCATTATAATTTACACTCACACGGTTGCAATAAAATAAGCAGAAAAAGAAAAAGTAAAAACAAGTCTGCAATGTTGTGTGAATGTCTAGGGTATGTTTTTCTCTCAAAGTAAGTATTCCTGACACTGTAAAATATCTGATACACGTGTGACTCTTAAAAGCTTCTTAATGAGTTCCAGTGTGAATGAGGAATTTTACGGAAACCTCCATTTACATATCACAACAGAAACACCAACATGTCTCCCAAAAGACTTCTCAACTGCTGGGTGATCAGCTTATACACCAACTGTACATCTGTTATATTAAATAACACCTACAAGTGTTTAGAAATTTCCCTCCAGAACTCAACATAAATTCTGTACAATTAAAAAAAAGTTACTGACTATATTTATGGCTATACAGTAATTATTTTACTATGTGTTATTTGTTATTCATGTCATGTGTTATTTACTATGTTTATTCAAGAAAAAAAATAATTAATGAAATAAAAAGAAACTAATGCTTTTGTATGAAATAAAATATTGTTTTAAGAAATACCTAAAAATCTGTCTATCATCTTACCAAACGTAACAGTAAGCATAATAATCCATTTTAAGTTGAGCTATCAAATCTGGGTGAAATCCGTGGTGTTTCCGCCCTTACACGTTTTTCTATGTAAGAAGTTGTTTCACTCTGATATGTGTCACAATATGGAAAAAATACCATTGCAACTTTCGTTTCATGTCGACTTTAACTTTTTGTTTACCGAAATGTTGTTTTACTCTGTGCCTCACAATATTTTACATATATATACAGCAGGCACAGACATGCAAGGAAGGCCTGGTTAAGAATATCATCTGCGAACTGTTTGAGAATGGCCACTTCCTATTCTTACACCTGCACGCTCAGATTTGACAACAGATTCCTCTATATGACATGCGGTAGTATCATATGCTAATGTTTATTTCACTGCATCAAATTCTATTCTCTTGTGGGGTGGGGGCTGGTAGAGAGAGAACTGGAGGATATCAGAGGTACAGTATTTCTCAGTTCCGGAAAGCCCATGATGCATATAAAATACACATACACACTTTTTTGTCATATTTAATGTTTCTGTAATAAGCTACTGTAGCATGTGTACCTAAAACACATTTAATACATGTCCTTATATAAGCAATATTTGATGTTATTTACAATAGCTGAAAGTCCATTAAATTAAAGACATTTTAAGTTTGTTTTATTTCCGCTTTCTTTTTTATCTGGTTGTTATTGTATTTATGGTTAAAGTATCCCTTGTTTCCAGCCAAGCTCCCTCAACACAAAATTTGCATTTAAATAGCCTACATAGTTAAATTAAGGTGAAATAACTGAAAGTAAATAAGCAGACAGAGTTTACAAGCATCTTACCAAGACCATTCTATAAAAACAAGCATGAAGACATGCTTAATTTTCTCCATAAAAGTACATACACAAAAATACCGTTATCCCTCTCTTTTTCGCTCTCTCTCTCTCTCTCTCTCACTCACTCACTCACACGCACGCACGCAAACATGAAGAAATCGCAGTTGAGATTTGTGCCTGTCATAGATGATTTTCTGCTCTTTCCCACATTATCTGTTGAAGTGGTGCTTGGAGAATTCAGCTGCTAATGGCTGCTTCCATGCGTAAACAGTCTAAAACAATTCCTCAGAAATGTGCACATTTATTCACAAACTCAGTCAGTTGGACCGCTTGACAGCGTCGGCTAATTTGACAATAAAGTTGCAAATAGCAGTGGTTCATTTAAACACAATCTTTGCTCTACCTGCTCTTGTATCCATCACAACTCATCTCATCCAGAACTGCTCTCCTGCCCATCAAACTACCACCTTCCCCCTTATATTCAACCTCGCTCCTCTTCTCCAAGATGTTTCCCTCTTAGATTCCAACTATGATCAACAATTTCATGACCACTGCCTCCAATGTTCCATCAGATTCAAAGTAGCCTGTATAACCTTCACTACTGAAAAATTTCAACTTTGACCCATCTAATAGCACTAAATTATAGGTCGGTCTCTCTCTTCTATTCATGTCACAGGAACTGGAACACGCCGATTCTACTTAATGTCAACCTTTATCACCTGAAGCAGCCAGCTTTGTTTTTGTTATTTGTGTTCTATGTAGAATCATTCACTAAACGACTGTTTTTCAAAGAATGTATTTCAATTTTTTATGAGGTGACATTTTTTGTCCCGTTTTATCGACTTACAAAAGCACAATGGTTTTGTTCTGCTTTTCTTTGAATTCATCCATTTTACATTTACATAAATTGCTGATAATGCTTAAACTGTTATTTTTTTGTAATTCATAAACCACAGGAGTATCATCCTGCACAGATCCTCCACAGAGCAACACGAAACGCATGCCGGTTTTGGCCGATGATGGACAGGATTTTTTTTGGACGGTTCTTTTTAAATCTCTTTCATCACCTCTCTACACCTGGATGTCTCCCACTCTTCCCACCACCTGCTAGGAAAGGACTGCGAGTTACCGATAGGCCGGTGCAGCTGACATTGAGTGTCTGGGATTTAGTCGCTATGGAAACCCCCATCATAGCTGACGTGGGGTGGCAGAGTCACTGTCGCTATGACAACTGGGCCAGCTGACATACAGGTGGTCAGGGGGCGGGTGATATCACCAGGTGTTGTATGCCCCCTGTGACCCCTGGCACTGATAGGAGGAGGAAAAAAGGTCAGGCTTTTTCTATTGAGCTACAGTTTGTACATCTTTTTCACTTTCTCTCTCTCACTCACTCACAGTATCCAAATCTTCTTGCTTTCCCTATTTTCCATTCTCGTATGTAACTGTGTGTTTCCTCACGCAGTCACTCTCCACCCGTCTCTCTCTCTTTCTCTGTCCTTTAATCAGGGAAGGAGCTATAAAGAGGTTCATCTTTTTACAGAGAGCAAGATATGATATACTGGCCAGCAAATGAGTTCATTAAAACATTAATCAACACATTTATCAACTATCAACCGAAGAAAAAAAATCTCCCCCGTGCCTGCTCTCTTTTTGTCTCTCTCACCATCCATCCCTTGCATCCTCCTCTCTACCAGATTTCACACATATCCAATATATTAATATGATATAACACTTTACAGCCTCTTTCGAATGGGTTTTGTGTAGTTATAAAAAAATATACCTAGGTGCAAATATGCCTGGAGCAAAAACACAAAACGCACTTTGCCTTTGCAGTATCCTGTGTACTATATTCACACACTAGTACAGGACTAGAGCTCTATATGCACATACTGTATGACACTCAGGCATCACATCAAATAATCATGTCTTCATATTAAATGTTGCATGTGCCCACATGGAGGTACGACCTGTGGAAGGCCTATCGATCCTCCCTCCTTATCTCTCTGACATTTAACAGTCACATCTACTACTGTCATATCAGATTTCTAGCTAAGCATTTCTGTCCTTACTTTAGGAAAGCGTGTAGAGAAAAGAGAGAGAGAGAGAGAGAGAGAGAGAGAGAGAGAGAGAGAGAGAGAGAGAGAGAGAGAGAGAGAGAGAGAGAGAGAGAGAGAGAGAAGAGAGAGAGAGAGAGAGAGAGAGAAAGAGAGAGAGAGAGAGAGAGAGAAAGAGAGAGAGCATTTCAGTCATGCATGAGGTGAAAGCAGAAGAATCCTATGACTTGATTGGCCCCCATGGGAAGGCTTTTCAATTCTTTTCTTTGCCATGCTTTTTCCTATTCATATCTTTTTTCTTCCCTGTCTTATCCTTTTTGTTTGATTTGTTTCTTTGCTTTTATCCTCCTTTCCATTCTTTATTCCAGATATGTCATTCTCCTTTACAGTCAGCTCTATCCTTTTTATCTCTCCAACATGTATATCCATCTTTTTCAACTTATCCCTTTCACAACCCGCATCAATCCACCTACTCGCACACACCTCTGTGCCGACACAATCCACGGCTCTGCGTGCCCTTTTTATTTCGTGCAGGAGCTGTGATTTCAGCTTTTTCCGATCACATTCACACAGCTGAGATAATTTCTCTTTCCCTTCCTGCTGGGAGTCTTGCTCCCCCACCGACCCCTGCCGAGCAGCCGTGATTAAGGCTAATTACCAACAAAACGGGCCAACATGACAAACTTTAGACAGCAGCCCAGAACTCATATAGCACTGTGAGCCCACTTCCAGAGGTGTGTTTAGAGAGAGAGAGAGAGAGAGAGAGAGAGGGAAATTAGAAAGAAAGGAGAACAAAATGAGTAGAATCATCTTCATTGTATTGTAATGAGTGTTCGGGGTTAAACAGGCTGGGCCACTTTACTTGCACTTCACCAAAAAAAACCTTGCTGATGAAATTTGATAAAGAAGGGTCAATATGAATGTTAAACACAAGCAGAATCTCATTTTCATTCTTAATTACTCTTCAATTCTATAAATAATGTGACATGTTTTCAGTCAGTGCTACATAAGTTGTGGAAAAAATTAAGAGATCACTCCAACTTTTCATTTCAAACCAGCATTTCTAGATGTTTTGAGATCATTCCAGTCCAGTGTCTGTTAAAATTGAACAAATTCAAACCTCAGGAGTGACAAAGTCATGCAACAGCAATGTGAAAGACTGACAGAATGACAAGACACCTCAAAAAAACTGATAAAAATCGAGGTTATCACATAGAGAAAATATTTTTACAAATATGACTGTTGTATTGCTTAAAAGTGAATATGAACTTGTTTAATTTGCAGTATTTGAAGTCTGAAGAAATACAGAGCATCTTTTCTGTTATTTTGACCTGTTTCTCCAGTCTTCATTTTCTGCAAATAAATGCAAATAGAAACAACATTTGAAATTTGTAAAAAATATTGTTAGTAGTTTACAGAATGAAACAAGAATGATAATTTTACCTATAAATAACAAATTCATAAAAACCGAAATTATGTCTCTTAATTATTTCCGCGGCTGTAGTTAGAATGGTTTATGATCATCTTTCTCAAATAAGACCGCACCTGTAAAACACGGAAGCCGTTTGCACGATCCTGTCAAATGACAATAATAACAACTTAAGATTTATTCTACGACATATTTGACTTTTTACAATGGATTATAAATCAGTTTGAAGAAACGAGACTTATTTTGTGACTAGATGCTTTCTTCTCTTTTCTTGTTTGTGACACACACACTGAGGTCTCGTGGTCACATTTTCTATTGGAAAGCTCATTTAGACCAGGTTCATAAAAGCTGCCGGCACATCAATACCCTACTTGATTACATTCTCACCTCCACTGAGAGGCCTCGATGAATATTTATCAATGTGAATGCACGCTCACCCTCCCCTTTCATCGCATCCATCCAGCACCCCTCAAAACCTTCTTCACTTAATTTCTTTATGAATATTAAAGGTTGCATTATGTTAGCTCACAGACTGACAGCACTCGAGCTAATCCTGTTATTGTCTTAGCGAGATGGCCGCATCTCTTGCTTAATGTGTCAAAAACATGCGTCCTTTTATTTATTTATTTACGTTCTCTTTCTATTGTTGTGTTTGTCTTGTGTTGGCATGGAGACAACCCTAAGTGGCTGGCAAAACAATTTGTGGAGGTGGGAGGACGGGTTATCAAAGTGCTGCTTTCAATAGGAATATGTCTGAAATTAATTCTTGGCAAACAATCAATGTCTACGTTTTCATGCAATGGGAACATCATGGAAACAGCAGAGGGAAGGAGACTTGAAAATTAAAAAGATCCGTCTCGGGGTTTGTGTAAAGACACAAGGTAAAAAATTGCTCATGTTTGACATCACATGCATTCGAATCATCACAAACGGCAACATGATTACATATAAGTCACAATGTCACTTAAAATATGTGGCTACAATATAGGCTGTGTGTACGTGCTTCATGCAAATGGTTTACTTTCATGTGCTGAAGACATGTTACAATACATCATTTCACCCAGAATAATGTTTCACCCAGAATAAGTTCTTAGTAGGCTATTCATTATTGCATGTATCTTGTACTTCACTACAAGTGCAGACTACATCATCAGTCTTTAACAACTTTCAACTGACAAAATACATTAAAACATTGTCTTTTTAAAATATTAATAATTTATATTAATAATGACAGCAAAGACTGTTGGTGTGCTAGTGTACTAAAGCTATGCTGCTTGACCAGCCTGATCATCACTTAACAGTCCCAGCATGCTGATCTTCTAGTCTCTCTTCACAACATAAACAAATCACAAGAAATTATATTTACTATGTTTGTTAAACTGTGCTCTGTTTGTTGTTATACAAAATGCACAATTTGTCACAATGACACTGCATTGTGAGGAATAACACAGTGCAAAAAAATCTTAAATCCATAAATCCAAATACATTTACTTGACAAGGAAAGTGATCTAACATATTAAATCTTGTTTTCTGAAATAATTACTTACATTTGTTCTCAAAGCAAGCAATATCTAAAAAAATCTTAAATCAAGATAAAATAAAATAGGGGGGAGGCTGGGGGTTAGAAAAATTTATTTTTCATCCAACACGGAAAGATATTTTAGGTCATTTTTTGTGAAGTAAATGTATCTCAAGTTACAAATTTTCTGATATTTTAATTGCAAAACAAGACTATATAAGTTCATTTTTTTCAGCTGATGAACAATAAAACACTGTCAAACAGTCTCTGGCAGATCTCTAATGTTTGGCTATTGATGATCGTGATGCAGGTTTTGTTTCTAAATTAAAGACTGCAGCAGTCGATATTATATATGTAGCGCTTTTATAAATCTGAGCAAGTTGGCAAAATATATGCTTTCTATATACCAGACACGAGCACATCACCTTCAGCCTTCAGAGAGAGCATCCAGCTTTTGCAGTCATATTTTGGAGAAAAGAAGTTCGGGAATGACAACGAAAGCATCATCAGCAGGTCGTCTACATCTTAAATGACTGGAAACACCGCCAGTGTGGACGCAAATATATTTATAGTTACAGTTATCCTTATACTTCTCGTTATATCATGAATGGCCCTTTAGTGGAACTTAAAACTATTTTTTTGTGACTAAGATTTTGTTAGGTTTGTACAAAATCTAAAATGTTGCTGTCTGTCTGAACAAAGTCTAACATATTGGTTATTTTTACACTGTCACTGCAACAACATTGTTAATGAAATTCCAGGATAAAAGAAAACATATTTTTCTGCTAACTAGTTTTCAAGCAGTCCTCAATACACTCTTAAAAATAAAGGTGCTTAAAATGTTCTTCACAGCGATGCCATAGAATAACCATTTTTGGTTCCACAAAGAACCATTCAGTCAAAGGTTCTTTACAGAACCATCTCTTTCTTACCTTTTTATAATCGAAGAACCACAAAGAACCTTTTGTGAGACAGAAAGGATTCTGATGTTAAAGGTTCTTTATGGAACCATTTAGAGAAAAAAGATTCTTCTATGGCACCATGAAGCACCTTTATTTTTAAGTGTGTAGACTGCTATAGGCCAACACCAATAAAACAACACGTATCGCCTGAAGAACAGTCTCCATACTCAGTGTTCCCTTAAAATCTCAAAACAATGCAAGTATATATTCACTCTGATTTGTCAGATTACCCCAAATAAAAGCAAAACAAAGTGAACAGTTTTCAATCTAAGTTATTAAACTACCCCTGTGATATACCACCAGACAGTACTGTTTATGTAAACTGGTTTTGTGTTTCATGTGGAACTGCACTTTTAATCATTTCAGTTGAAAGTGTCCAGTGAAATTACCAAATGTCTCTGTGTTAGGCAATATTCTCTAAACATCTCTGTCCATGTATTTGATTGAGATAACTAATAACCATCTGTCCCACTCGCTCTCTCGCTCTCTCCCCCTCTCCCTCTCTCTTTCTCTCTCTCTCTCTCTCTCTCTGTTGTGTGGCCATTTTGATTGACAGAGCATACTTGGCATGTAGCCTATGCAGCAGACAGAGAATTGAATCAGTGACAGAGAGAGCCGCTTAGCTCTATTTAATGGCAATCACAGACACACACAGGCTCACTTACACATCTACGAACGGACACCCGTTGGGTGAATCAGGTGAAAAACTAATTTAGATGGTATTTTAAAAATGAAGTTAATATTTGATATTTAAGAGCTGTCCTAACATTTTATCCATTCCGATATTCTAAAAGTATATAGCATGGCGCACTAACAAAAGTGTAAAAAAATACTATAGTATTATTATGTGACATTTGTATGACATTTGAACTATTAATATGTCAAAGCATTTATTAACGTACCTTGGATAACCATATAAATTCTTGTGTATATCATATAAAACCATAGTATATGAATATGATAATAATTCTGTAACACGGTGTATGTCAACGTAAAGGACATGCGAAAGCTTAGGGTCACTAACTCACTTTCAAAAATTTTTTATTTTAGATTAACAGTGTTATCAAAACGAAAATGAAAACTAAATCCTTCTATGATATATTTTAGCATCTTTTAACTAGGCACACTTTATCCACAATTATGTACTGTTGGCATCTCATCAGCCAGCTTCTTAAGGTCTCATCCTGAGATGCTTTTTATTGAATGATCTTTCTTGGCTCTTATTGCCTGACTTTCTTCAATATTCAGTCCAAGTCACACATTTCCAAAACATTTAAAAATGTCTCTATGAATCATACATTTGTCTGCAAAATGTTTTTGCCATACATTTCAGACTAAATAATTTTTAAGATCATGAAAAACGTTTAGCTGACCATAAACTTTTAGAGAGTGCCTCTCTACAGTAAAGGAAAATTACCAAAGCCTTTTGCACTGGATTTTGTTTCCAAAATTCCCAACTTTGCTGTCATTGCTGGTGGAAGAAACCATCCTAGCTTAGCAATTTAATGATGTTCTGTAGTACTTAGCTCATTCCCATTTCCCATCAGACCTGTGATTATGTGGGAGGCCAGACTTTTACCTGTTAGATAACAACTACTCATAAGTGCTGTATTTAGCTTTAACTTGACAGCCACAAATGTACCACTAGAACATCAAAGTACATTTACATAAGAGAATAAGACTCCACATTAATTTGACCTAACTTTTTAATTTAAATAAAAAAACTTAAAAATAAGTTTAACTTAACTTTCCTCGCAATTCAATTTTAGAGAAAGTTTTTTGTAGTATTCCACAACATTTTATACTGTACTTAAGCATCTATAAATGAATGCCCAGTTAAGGGGCAGATCTCCGAGTAAAAACATTTAGTATGAAGTTACACTGTGGGTAAGAAGAATGTCATCATTGGTAAAGGAGGAAGAGAGAAAAAAAACTCCTTTTCTCTGACTTACATCACTCAGTCCAGCCTCAAGAATCTGTAGACCGCTCTCCTTCTCCAGTTGTCCTTTCTGTTCAACTGTTAAAGAGAGAAAGAGAGAAGTGTGTAAGGACATCACAGGGTTCAGCATGTTATCAATGATGGGGTGCAGATGTGTGCGACACAAATATTTGAGACATTGAAAATGACTTCTTACTTCAAGAGCTGTGCCAGAAATCAATGGCATAGTTAGTACTACTGATAAATAAAATTATATATCATTTTAAGGTAAAATATAAACTGTAACAAACACATAACCTTGAAACAATTATAATTATAATTGCGAATATAGAAATAAAAGCATGCAGCATCCTTTAGCATTGACCTCAAACAGGTAAAGAGCAGAAATATTTGCTTATTTTGCAAATCATATAATAACAAAGTCCAGGCTAGCTCAATCTATTTGTCCAGCCATAATCATTAATTGTCATATAGCAGCAGTTCTACATTTAATGCATTATGTAAAACTGAATAAATGTAAGTCTATGAGGATGGCACTGCATGAAGATTTTAGTATAATAGGAAATGGCTGGAGTAGGGATGATGTCACTTTAGAGATGATGTTTATGCAGATTATATGAATGAGTTTGGCAAATGTAAGAGCTATAAAAGAAAACAAAGCAAGTGTTGTAGCGGACATCTGAATGAAACAATCATTTTGGGCTCTGAAAAAAATTAGTATACTCGTTCCCTTGTTAATTTTGGCTTATGGAGTTTCAGAAACCCCTATTTTCACTTTGCCTTTATATAACACAATTCACATCTGACGGTTGAAGCAAAAGATGGAGGAATATATTCAGAGTGTTATGAATGTCATCATATTTTCAGCTGATAGATCAAAATTCTGGTTTCAGAAATTCACAGATTCAGAAGTTTAGAAAACTTAACAGTAACAACTTGACAGTATGTAAAACCCCCCAAAAATATAGAACCCTTTGTGTGTGGGACTTGCAGTGTGCTTTGTTTGTGGGCTGAAACCATATCAAACATCTCAATGTGTAGCAGCTAAAACAAATAACTGACAATAGGTGCAATGTGTGGGGTGTATTTATATGGAAAGAATAACCAAACATTTATTTGCTGATAACAATTTGTTTGCGAAGGAGCAATCCTCTCAAGAGGATCAGAGATGGGGTTTACGTGATATATACATGAAAATTTCTCTGAACGAAAAAATCAATGGTACTTTTCGTTGAAAGTTCTGGCATGTTTATGAAATTTTCCTACAGGGACAGGAGGTTTGCTATTGTTTTTCAATTTAAAGCTGCTGTGTTGGAAGCATTAGTAAATTTTCCTCCATTTCATCAAGTATTTCCAGTTCACGGGATGATGTTTTAAATTGACAACTACTCATCTGTGCAAATTCTCTTAACTTTATTCTCTCAACTATTGCCATCTGCTCCCATAGCGAAACAGTGAACAAGCATAATGTGTTAAGTATTATTGGCTATATTGAAATTTGGCCTGCTGTAATGTTAGTTTGCTAACAGCCCCAACAAACCAATTCAAGCAATACTTGACCCACTAAATTGCCTGTTCGTCTGCAACAGCTCGCTGTCTCCTCCACACAAACCCCCCACAAATCAGCCTGAAGGTCAGCAGGAGCTGTATTAAGGTTAGATTTAACATAACTGAGAACAAACAAACATCCGTTTAAAAACCAACCAACAGCAAAGCTGACTAGTCTTTATACTGCTGCATAGAAGGAATGAGTACATAGTAAACTGTTATATTTATTAGAAATTAAAGTTAGTGTAAATTCTTTTACTGTGGTGTAATTTTGATGTAAAGATGTGGTAAAGCAATACTTGTTATTTTTTATTTTCAGAAGTCTACCAGTGGTCAGGCAAACTGGCTATTCTATTCAATATCACACCACTGGTTAAGTCGGTTGTTTGGCAAACAAACACACAAATCTTTTGATATAGCACACACAACACAGCCACAGAGAGAATAACCTACTAATAAATATTTTAGTCGTTTCATATTTTACAGAAACTACATATTTCAGCTTTTAGCATTAACATCTATATATTTGAACCAACATTTAACATAGCAGGTAACTATACTAGTTACATAGTATAGTCTTTCTGCTACACAACGAAATCCTGATCACCTGACCATTACATATCCCTTATGCAGTCAGTGTTGGTTAGTGGATGAAGCAGCAAAATCAAAGACCACATTTTCTAGTTTTAATGTACACTAAGATCCCCCCAAAAACAATGTTTTTAATAATTTGAAAGAAAATATATTTACAAAGATGCTTCTTTTAATACTGCATTGATTTTTTTCTTAGATGTTATGGTTTTGATCACAGGGTTGCCACACTTCTTTGGATGTGTAACATATTATTTTTCCTAACAATGTCTTTGATGTCATTGGCAAAACAAGCAGTAATTTAAATGTAGCAATTCTACATTTTTAAGTAATTACTCTGACAGTCGGCCAACTTAATAATTGGGAACAATATAATAAATGTGATTTCGGGGTAAACTGCCCACTAAATGCATAAAGATAGTGTCTTCAGTGCTCTTTTCTGGTTGTCTCACAAATCACAGTTTTCAATAACAAATAATTCATCAGACATGTTAATTATGGCAGGTGGGAATTATCACACTGATCTAAATGTTATTAACAATTACTTCTACGAGCCACATTCTACAAGCCATACATTTTAACAGCAAAACATGAGTGAGAACTCTACTCCAAATATACAAAATCAAAAAAGAAAGCTCAAAACATACTGTACGATTTCAAAACAATTTCTTGTACTTTGATTTCTAAGCAAGTTGCTCTTTTCACGCTCTTTTCAAGCTTTGATAGAACATTTAGAAAGAAAGTGAATTAAAAGGCTTTTTACAGATTACACAGAAGGGAAAATAATTATACAGTGTGAAATTATAATTGACTTTGTTTACTTTGCTGGAGCACAAACGACAGGAGGGGGAGTGAGGTTAAGAGGCAAAGATAGTGAAGAGAGAGACAGATATATAGAAAAAAACAGCATGACAAACACAAAGAAAGATAAGGAACCTGTGAAAAGAAATGCCACAGGAGGAAGAAACTGGACAGAAAAAGAAAGCATTAGGCGAATGAGACATTAAAGAAGAGACATGCGCAGAGAATGTGAGAAGTCTAAGGATATGCAGAACAAAATGAGTTGAGAGAAAAGAGGAGAGAGTTCTGTAAGTGCCCCCAGATGACGTCTATGCTAATGATACCAGCTGAGTTGGTCTCCAGTGTTGGTCTTGTCTGGTGGAGTCTCTTTAATTAGGATTTAATCTATCAAAGCCCATTCCTTTCCTCTAACACGCTTAATGCTACATTGCATATGATTAAGCACGATGTCTCTGACCAATCAATGACTGGCTCATCTCTTCTTATATCACTATCTGTCTGTCACTCTTGAAAGAATATTGCCTTTGCCTTCAGCATCAGAGCCTTGTCTTTAGTGTCTATCAGCATCTGCATTTGAGAGAAAACAGTAGTTTTAGTGTCTGGGTCTCAAAAACCCTGTAAAATTGTCATTTCTTTCAAACATTTACTTTTGTCTCGTCACACATGCTTCTGAAAGAAGAATAGGGCAATTTTGACATCCACTGTTCTTAAAAAAATCATATGAAAACGTATTTTAGTTTTATAGCAAGACCCAAAACTATATTCATCAGGATAATGACAATCAAATTTGATCAAGATTTTATGCAACAACAAATATAAAATATCACAAATACATGTGTAAGCCCCATACTCCAATCATGACAATAATACTCATGCATCATTTGCTTTTTGTTTGTTTGTCTGCCGAGTGCCTTTGAAATACCAAAGCAGAGTAAACCACGTTAGCACATATGGCATCACATATTCGCACATGAGGGAGTAGATCTCGCTCTCCCATGCGCTGAGTCTTGACCCAGTCTTGCGAATGAAACTGCACCCAAGTTAACCTTGTGTCACAGCCAATCCCCAGAACCCCTCAGAGTCTCCATTTATTAGTGCTCAAAGACTGTGGAGGCCTCCTCCATCCACTTTGCACTCAGGCCTGTCTGCAGCCACTTTAAATGTAAATGAAAGGCTGGGGACAGAGTCAGAGAGCCCGAGCGTTTCTCTGGGGAACAGCATTGCGTGAGGATAAGACGCCCTGCTTTTTTTTAAATGCATGGTGAAGGTTTGTGTTTTGTTGCGTTTAGAACTGTATGCTGGATTTGGATGCGGTTCAAAGGTAATGGAAGATAAATAGAGATAGGATCTGTCCACAGATGATAAAAGAAGATAGGAGACCAGCAATAGTTGGTTGTGGTGGCCTTGCAAAGCTGCCACAGAGTAGAAAAAATAAGAGCTTTAAAGAGACAGTTCACCCAAAAATTAAAATTCTGATGCAGATTTGGATCAACTTGAGTGTGAGTAAATGATGACAGAATTTTTTTGGGTGAACTAAGTCCTTTGAGTTAAATTTAAAGAATAAAAATATTTGTTCTCATATACCATAAAAGTATTAAGTGGCATTAACACACAGCACATATTTTTGAGCAGAGTATGAACTACAATCTGTTTTGCAAACACACATTTTGGATGCTGTATATTCGTTGATTTTGTGAGGTAAAAATTGTCTTGACTTTTTCAAATGATTCAAAACAGACCATGAAAACATGTGTCAAAACTGATTTTCACGTTGTTTCTCAGCTGGCTGTAATTGGGTATTGTATAAGTCACTACAATTTTATTGCAGATATGCTTTTCTCAGTGCTCCAGCTGTTCCATTGGCTTCTTCACTTATGTCCTTGCTGTCCTAATTTTAACATCCTCCCCACAAAGATTAATAGAAATTTAAATGTATTTAGTTGGGAAAGATTCCGGTAACACTTTACAATATCTGTTTCTGTATCTGTTTACATTAGTAAATGCATTAAAGGCAAGGTGACCGATCTCTGAAAATGGCTGTTGTCTTTTCCAAAAGAGATAACATATTTATGAAACGCGCTCTGTAGAGAGGTTTGTCCATTTAGGGCTACTGTAGAAACAACAAGGAGAATTTTATGTAAGGTGACCCGCAGTGTATATAGATAGAAATAGCTAATTCTAAGGTAATAAAAACATAACATTCCTGTCAATAGAGCCTCCAAAAAACTACACGCTGGACCCTTAACTAATGTTGCCAAAATTCATTTTCAATATTTCGTGTCTGAACAATCTATGATGAAAAGTTTGGCTTCATTATCCTCTTTGGCATTTTACACCAACATCAGTGAAAACATGAAGCAGGTCAAATATTGAGATAATTTGCTTGATTACTTGAAAGGTTCAAGAGTTTGAATAAATTATTTCCAAATAATCACTGGAAAAAGAACAAGGGCAACCTGTCTGACTGGCTCAGAGTCAATGCAGATTTGTATGCTGGGTTTATTAAACCACATTACTCATCAAAAACAAGTGCTAATATTCTCTCTCTTGGGCTCTTAAGGCTTGTCCTGCAAATGTCAAGATGTCTGGAGGACTTCTGGAAATTGTGGCCCACTTTAAACAGAAAGTCGAGCATCACAGTAAACATGTAAACAAATCAATAAAGTCACATGGTGATACTGATAAAGCCTGTGCGGATATGTATATGTCTTTGTAGATACATGTAACTAACACAGGTTGTGTAAATTGATCTATTGTATACCTTGAATACGGTCACTTATATAATGTGGCAACATTAATTAAAGGGATATGAACGAAAATTCTGTTATTTACAGTACTCACCCTCTTGTCATTTCAAACCTGTTCAAACCTGCAGTTTCTTCTGCAAAACACAAAAAAGGATATTTTGAAGAATGTTGGAAATTGAACCACGGCGGTACACACTTGCATGGACACAAAACCAATGCAAGTCAACATTCTTCAAAATATCTTTTTTGAAAAAAGAAAGTCATACAGATTTAAAAGACAAGAGTGTGAGCAAATGATGACAGAAATTTTGAAGACAATGAAGCAACATAAAGGTACAATCAACAATTATATTTGTGTTAACCAAGATTAATACAAATCAGTAAACGCTGTTAAAATATATTGTTTATTATTATTTATTTTTATTTATTATTATAATAATAATATAGTTTATTATTATTATTTGTTAGTTCACGTTAGCTAATGCATAAATGAATAGAATCATATTATTTTTTTCCTGTACCGAGAAGAGGCTCAGATGGAGCAGCACCATGTGCATTTATTTCATTTTATTTGCAAGAGCAAGAGTGATTGAGAGATCGCGTTTGAAATGAGGGCCATCCTATCTTGCCTTTCCTGCAATCTGTTTGCAAAAACATAATGCCGTTTCAGGACGACAGAAAAAAGCATTTTCCAGAAAGCACTTATGGATCTTTTAATATCACATCTTCATCTCCACCTCCCACGTTCCTCTGCTCACCTATTCACCCAATCAATCCATCCCTCTCCATGGCTGCCAATGAAAACGTCTGCAAGCAAAGAGATGATGACAAGTGCCTGCCTGATGTGGCTATAACCGTTATCGAGCAATCACTCCAGAATTAGAGCAGACATCATGACAGATGCCAAACCTGCTGCATATGAAGCATGTCTATACGTATCTATCACAGAGAGTGAGAGAAAAACAAAAAGAGGGAGACAGATAATAAATAAGATGGGTGGGGATATAAGAATCACGTTTGTTTTTCAGAAACAGAAAATGTCAATCTCTCACAGAACAACCTTCTGGACAGTCAACAATCCGGCTTCAAGAAAGAACATTCCATGGAGACTTCTCTCCTGTCTGTCGTTGAAAACCTACGGCAGGCAAGAGCCAAGTCCCTGTCATCCGTCCTTATCCTGATTGACCTCTCTGCTGCATTTGACACAGTAAACCACCAGATCCTGCTGTACACTCTCTCCAAACGGGGCATCTCTGGAACTGCACTCAACTGGTTCGACTCTTACTGTACCTCACAAGCAGATCCTTTAAGGTATCCTGGAGAGGCAAGACATCCAGCTATCACCAGCTAACAACTGGAGTTCTTCAGGGATCAGTCCTTGCTCCTCTCCTCTCTCTATATATACCACCTTCCTGGGTCCAATCATTAAGGCGCATTGGGTTCTCATACCATTTTTATGCAGATGATATGCAGCTTTACCTCTCTTTTAGGCCAGATGACCCCACCATCGCTGCCCGTATCTCTGACTGCCTTTTGGACATCTCATCTTGGATGAAAGAGCATCACCTCCAACTCAACCTTTCCAAGACAGAACTCCTTGTTATACCGGCCCACCTTTCAATTGAACACCACTTCACCATTCAGTGCAAATCCTCAACTATAACTCCCACCAAGAGGAACCTGGGGGTAATGTTTGATGACCAGCTTAAATTCACCTCTCACATTGCAGCAACCACTCGAGCATGCAGGTACATGCTTTACAACCTTCAAAAAACAACTCAAAACATTCCTGTTCCACATCTATCTGACTAACCAATAACTGTGTTAAAAAAAATTATTTCATGTTTTTCATTTTCTTGCCTACTTCAGCTTAATCCTCCCAGTACCATGGTCTTGTAAATGATCGGTAATGCTTAGTGTGTCCTTAGACGAATCGCTTGCTGTTTTCCTCAATTGTAAGTCGCTTTGGATAAAAGCGTCTGCCAAATGAATAAATGTAAATGTAAATGTAAATGTGTGTTGACAAAATGTTTTATGCTCTCCTACTTGTAAGTCACTTTGGATAAAAGCGTCTGCCAAATGAATGAATGTAATGTAAATGTGGATATTTCATTTCACACCCACAATACTGAGTCCTAAAATAAAGTAGGTTCTGACTGCTTGGTCCTGGGTAGAAAATGTAAAGTCTTGGTCGCTTGAAAAACTTTGTTTACAGTTGCAGAATAACATGGAAATTTCAATATTTAATTCAGAAAACGTGGTCGCAGGTGTGCATTTAGTGGCATTTTACAGCGGCTTTAAATCTGAATTTAGATTTATCTGTTTAATAAACAGAAAATAAACAACATTACAGACAGATGTTGGGGGACAAATTCCAAAATAAAGACCAGATCTGGTTACTGGTCACCCATTTCTAGCCTTCTAAATCAGCTCTTTTATTCAACATAAAGTGAAATATCTTCTTTATTTGTAGCACAGTCTCACTGCTTTTCATTTCAGGAGGGAAAACAAGCACAAATTCAACCCGCTTTCTCTCCTCACCCCTTTTGAAGAGAGCGAGAAATCATTTCTTCTCCTGCTGTAATGCATCGCATCCTTGTAAATTTCTATGGTGATATGACATTGTGCTGGCCTGCCTTTGATAAGTCTGAGGCGGTATCAAAGCAAGAAACCTTTTGCCCTTCCAAGTCTAGAAATGAATATTAGGGGGGAAAATGAGATGTGCTTGTGGAAGTAAGCAAAACAATGAAACCCTGAAAAACAGAGAGATATGCTGAAAGGAGACAGAAGGGCTAAAGGAGGGACAGAGAGACGGAGATAAAAGGGGAACAGAAAATAAAAGAAGGGTCTGTAACAGATGAGAGGTACAGCAACAAAAAGCTGGTGTTTGAGAAAACAGCTGAGCAGTTAGCAACAAACCACACAAACTGCGTCTCACTGAGTATAGACCTCTATGAAGTCTAGAATACCAATATCAAATACTGAAACATTTCTGTGGTTTTTTAAATATTGTTTGTAATATCTGAAAATGTATAAATAAGGTGAGGTGAAAAATACCAAAACAAGGTGCAGGGATGAAACAATGGAAACAATAGAATAAATACAGTGATCATAACCTTGATTTGCCATTAAATCTTTCAAAGATATTCAGTTTAAATATAGGCACTTACAGTAACTGGTTTATTATTGTGGTTTCCTATACTGCCTCTTAAATAACACGTATTACAATATTACAGTCTTATCTCAGTGGATGGTCAGAGGTCCGGATACGCCAGACTACCAAACAGGTTATAACAAAATGTACCAAATAATGTTTGGTTTGGTGTTATTTCATTAAAAAGCATGTAAGTAAACAATAAAAAAATTAAAATAAATGATTGGACCTTAAAAAGCAATACTGGACACATTTAAACTGTATATTAAAACAAACGTTAAAGATTATTTTTACATAAAAGCAGATATTTAAATTTTGCATTCTCAATAATGATTCGACTAAGCTAAACAGAAACTGAACTGAGCTGATACTGTAACTCCTTAAGGAATGCTGGAATTAATTTAAAGGCTCAATGCTTATAAAATGTTATTGTTTCTCTTACATGTTACTATTTCTAAGGGCAAAGCATATGTAATAATAATTCCTGATATTTTCCATGATAAAAAAGTATTTTAATAGCTTGCTCGAATTTATGTACGACAAAGTTTGCTAGACTTTACTTTACTGCTAATTTTATGTGTTATTTTCTAAATCACACCTGCAGGAAAGTGCAACTATGAAGATACATTCGTAAGAGTGTAGCTTTAATGAACAATATTTGAACAAACATAAAATTAAAAATAAAGTTTGTCAGCCAGGAGAAACTGTTCAAGCTGCAGTTGACATTTTATAAGCTCCGCTGTTCATAATATCCATTACACAAAATTTGCTGAGAACTTATTTAGTAAAATGAATTAAACTACTAAAAAGGAATATTTTTAAATATCTCGGACTGTGCAAGTGTAGTAAATATAAAGTAGTGTCCTATAGGGCATCATTTTATCTTTAAAGCGTGCATCACTCATAGGTGCGTAAGATTTGACAGCAGCGGGACAGATACAAAGGTGAAAAAAGAGAGAAAAGAAAAGCAAGAAAAAGACTCCATCAGACATTATGCCATTTAAACCTGAATCCGTCCTGCGTGTGTGTGTGTGTACACATGAACTGTCGACTCTCATTTCCAGCATACACTAATGGTTGTCAAGATCTGTTTATTAACAACCAAACGCCTGTGCAGAAAATCTTTGAAATCTATTTCACGCATCGCCCAACCAGATTATTTATTAGCTTTTCCACTTTCTTATCATCAGTTTTGATCAATACCTGATTGGTCTACCTGGGAGGTAAGGTTAAGAACGCATTACCTGATTGGCTTAGAAATTGCCTGGCAACCTCTGAAATAGAATGAAATTATTCTGGTTCACTCTTAATGATTCTAGAGCCAGAGGCTGCATTCAGATCCAGGTTTGTGTGTTTACTGTGATGGGAATTGTCTCAGATAAAGATGTGGTTGGATATGGTGCCTTTCACCCTTTTCCAGTTGTTACCATCCAAATTCAGCAGTCTATCACGCACACACACTCAAATACACACATGCACACACACACACACCTACCAGCAGACACACAGATACACATAATGATCCCCACTTCACATCAGACTTTTTGTGTTGAGACTCTAAATGACATTTAAATAGAGAAACTCTGAACACAGAGATAAAACTGACACGTTGAAAAAAGCTTGAACACTCAACTCACACAACACGGACACACACAAACGCGCACGTACACACACACACACACACACACACACACACGTACACACACATACACACACACACACGTACACACACACGCACGCACGCACACACACACACACACACACACACATTGATTAATAGGTTGTGACTTCTGTAATACTGTGTATATAGGCATGTCAAATGAGAGGAGATGGTGATGCTAATCTTTCACACTGATTTAGGCAGCTGGAACCCCAGAGAGTTTTTTTTCCTTTTCATTTTTTTAGTTTTGAACCCATTTTCAAACTGAATAAAAAACTATTTTAGCTTTTAACCAGTTTTGCTATCTAGTTATTGTTCATCACCAAAAGCATTTATTTTGACACTTACTGTAGATAGTACATGTTAAATTCTTAAAAATTACAATAAATATTGTAAATATTTTACATTCCTTAAAGGGATAGTTCACCCAAAAATCATCATTCACTCACCCTTTTGTCATTTCAAACCTGTAGGACTTTCTAACACAAAAGAAGATATTTTAAAGTATGTTGGTAACTGAACAATATACAATATACAAAGACTTTCAGAGCAGTAGTTCAAAAGTAGGAACCCTGCTTGTGTGTAATTTGCATATGATTTTAATCGACTTATACCTTTTAGTCACCCTGTTATGCTGATGTGACAGCTTCCCATCTGTACAAGATTAGATACATTTAATAGGTTTTTGCCTGCCAGCAGATCTTCTATATGCTTCCTGATAAAAGAAGAGTTGTGTGTTTATATTAATAAATTAACATCATTGTCATTTTAACATTTCCATGTAGCTTATCACCAACTCTGAGCTAATGGTTTTAAAACAATACCTCTTGCATTCAAATTATAATCAACTTATTGTGATAAACTCGCTCTCTAGCGTTCAATGTAAATCCCTGAAAGAATATTAATATTTTCCAGAGCTCCTCTGTCACCAAGCCAAACGTATAGACATTCAGCATGTGAGCTGTGGTAGCCAGCTGCAGCTTTTTCCCTACGGGAGCCTGGGACTCAGCAGGAGGATGTCCATTTTGGCTAAAACCAAGACAGTAGGAAGTAAAGGGTGTGAATAACCTCGCACATGCTCAGATCATGAGTTCTGCTTAGACAGATAAGCAGATTTATTGGCACAGACAGTGCATAAAACTTTCGAATCAATAAACATTTATACAGCAAACATGTTATCTAAATAAATGTTTAATTTGATTTAAATGATGCCAATACAGATCGAATGGGGAAATGTAGCAACTACCAGGAAAGATGCTAACTAGGGAATACCTTATTGTCAATATACTGTCTGTCTGCTGTGCACTAAACATCCACTTGGAGAAAAACTATGGAGGCAAGACAAACAGGCAAAGCAAAAGATATTTAATGGCCAAAACAGACAAACCACTATAGGCACCGGCAACTTGGCGCAAGCTCGCCACCCTACCAAAAGCTTCATTACCTGCCCCTGCAGCTGGTTTATCCTCACACTGCTTCATATGCATGGTCCATGGCCCTCTGGCCAAAGAGAAAAAGAGCGAGAAACTGGTGAGGCAAACCGACTACACTGCAAGGTCACCTCATTACAACCCATTTGTTCCAGCTGTCATTAAAAATCACACACAGCGTCACTCAAAGCACGAACGAGAGACGAGGAAAAAAGAGAGAGGTGTAGTTGAAAATGACACCTATCAGATATACTACATAACACCCACCCACATCCACACACACCGCAGAATGCATTAATCGCTGAACCCCTTTATGACCTTGTGGATCACAAACACATCTCACCTCAGCCTCCATAACACATGCCTCCCTCCATTTTGGCCCTCGTCGACCCTGCCTCCTCTCAGCTGCTTCTCCTTAATAATGAGGAATTGTAATATTGGGAGAAGAAATTTTAATAATATGTTATCATATACGCCACAGTGATAAGTCTAGCTGGAGGGAGGGAGAGACGGCTTTGGAGAGCTCTGCATGGTTAGTCATTAGTTGGACTGAAGTTTGAAAATGGCCGCCCCAGAGCTTAATTTCCCCTTTTGTTTCTCAGGAGAGATAAAAGCTCAGTGGCAACCCACAGTATTGCAGAGCCGATGTGATGGTTTTATTAATAAAGAAAGACCTGGTTAAAACAAAGAACTTCTACTTTATACTTTATAATGTGTTGAGAGAGGAAATGAAGACAATTAAATCTGGAAAGCTGCTGAGATTGGGAAGTACAGTTGGAATAACACATAGGCACTGAAAATACTTCTAGTTAAATAAAAAAATGCATATTGATTGGAACATACAGTAGGATGAGGTACCCACACAGACGTGTCCATAACACATGGAGAGCTTTGTCAAGGCACACCCCACCTAAAATGAAAAGTCTCACTGCAAAAAATATGTTGGATCGGCCCGTGAAGGTGTTTGGATGGCTCTCACCCTCCTGGAACAGTCTTGCCCTCCAGACAGAAGGACGGCATCTAGGGGAAACATGGAGCTCCTTCTGTTCTGGCAGTCACTTCAGACTTTTCCTCCACCAATCAAGATCTCACTGCAACCACACTTCTTCATCTGAGAAAGTGCCAGAACTGTAAATATAAACCAAAACATCTAGTCTGGTTTAAAGATCTTAACTCTTCTAAATCGTGGTCTTGTTTGCCATCATTTCGGCTACAACTACAGTTTATATTTAACTGTTAATATAGTGCCACAGAAATGATTAACATGATGAACTTCAGGGGTAAAACGGTAGGGCTTAATAAATCAGGTAGGCCAAGCCGCCTCAAAAAACTCAGAAACTCACTAAACAATTATTCCCACACCCATTCTAATAGTAATATTCACTGGGCAGCCTGAGTTTAAAGGATTAGTTTAGCCAAAAATTTGCATGCTTCCAATCATTTACTCTCATGTCATTCAAAACCGGTTTAACTCATTCTTCTGAGGAACACAAAAGAAGATATTTTGAGAAATGTCTCAGTTGTTTTGTGTTCGTAGAGAGGAAGTCAATAGGGGCCAGTGATGTTTGGTTATTAGCATTCTTCAAAATATCTTCTTCTATGTATGCAAAAGAAAGTAACTCATAAAGGTCTGGAGTGACATAAGGGTGAATAGATGATGAAACTATCACTTTCATACATTACTACTGTACAACAATATAACAGCAGTTACAAACTTTAAAACCCAAAAGGTACACTTGCCATATTTTACTGTATACAGTATGCATCAAGTATTTTAGAAGTTTGTTTAAAGGTTCAAGGTGTCCAGAACAATTCATTTTTATGTCTGGTGAGGATGGAAAGATTCATTCTGTCATGATGCAAAGACTGGGGTAAAAAGTGCTCTCACTGTGGTTGTGGGTGGATGAGAGTTTATGATTCAGGGATTACAGTAAGTGTATGCACTTAACGCTTAAGTACAGTATAAGTGCATGCTTGAAACAGATGCAAAAGACAGTGAGGATGAATGCTTTTATGGGAATGATAAATGTTTGTCTCAGGAACAAAAGTCAAAACATTTATGAAGAAATTTGTATTACACAACAAACCTTTCTAAAAATGGATTGGCTTTTTGTTGAGCTATGTTGCATTGGAGAGTTGCATTGGTTTAGTCACTTATTCATTAGCTATTACTATGCAGCCACTGTTTTAAAATGCTTAGAAAATCTTTACCGAAGATTCTATAGACGGTTTCAAAGCAACAACATAAACAAACATCACTGCGCTTGCACGCTTTTGTGGCCTGAACTTAACTTCTGGTACACATCCACAAAGAATAGAGTCCCTGCAGATTTCTGTAGTAAATTACATTAGCTAGCAGGTTAAACGTATGTCTTTTAAGGTTACCAGTAGAAGAACCGTTACAAGTAAAGTATCATGTTTGAAAAGAATTACACGTGAGCAGTCTAAATATACTTCTTCTTTTTCAAAATGCTGCAATGATGCTTTCTAGACAAAATCCAATGAAAAGATAATACTGGCATGTATAGACTTGTTTTTTTCCTCAGATTTTTGTGTATTAATTACACAAAAATATACAATATAAACACATAATAATACTTTTACTGCTATTAAGCTTTCCTTTTGAGCATGTAGGAGTGGTAATGTTGGCAAGTGTCTCATGGAATGTGTAATGAATGTGGCTAGTGTTCTGTCTGGCTGAGGGCTGCTGGGGTTGGCAGGGTGGCACTGCCAAAATCAAGCCTTGCTTTACTGCCAGAGAGTAGAGACCACACAGAGCAACTGCAGGAGCTTACACTGTCTGGCAAAGTCCAAATACACTCAGACAAATACAAACACACACACAGTGGAAAACAACAGCAAACACACATAGCCAGAACCCTCATCTATAACTATACAAACACTGTATCACACGCACATCTCACTCTGTTGTGTAGCATGGCCCTCCAAAACAGCATTACTTCATTACCTTTCCATATAAAAGTCATACAACACTTTTCAGAAAAAAACTGAGATGCAATGAATTTCACAGATTTATTTTAGGGCGTACTTTTCCTTTCTAATATGTAAGAAAACTGTTTAACAGTTATTGATGTACACACATACTATGATATATCCTATAGTGCTGGGCAACAATTAAAATTTTTAATCACATTGTTCAGCATAAAATTAAATTGTGAATTCAAAAGCAGTGTATTGTGCACTTTTATTTTAAAAGTACTGCTATATGAACAAAATGCAATAACATTTACACTTTAAACAAATAATGTGCTTATTACAAAATTAAATATAAAACTCAAGCTATCTGCCACTGCCAGGGCATTAACGTTTTGTCTAGTTTGATAACGTAAAACAAGTTACAATGATTATTGATTTTATTGCTTATACATAAACTCTCTTTCAACACAAAGTGTAAAGTGTACTGTATTTAAAGTGTATTTAAAGCACATATTTAAAATCTAAATTATTGTAAGCTACTTTTACAATACTTACCAACTCATATAAGGAGAACACAATTCCTTTAATATGAGTGAGTGTTTTGGGCCCTTCCTTTGTTGTTTGATGAACA
Source organism: Oreonectes daqikongensis (assembly GCA_026939265.1). Classification (NCBI taxonomy): domain Eukaryota; kingdom Metazoa; phylum Chordata; class Actinopteri; order Cypriniformes; family Nemacheilidae; genus Oreonectes; species Oreonectes daqikongensis. The sequence continues at coordinate 1,584,206 of JAOTQM010000343.1, read as the reverse complement.
TTATTTGCTTGTTTAGTCTGACGTGACGTATATGGAAGGTCATGTACCGTCTCCGGGTCCAAACTCTCTATAAGATGCCATAGGTAAACCGCAAAAAAATGCTAATAAACGCTCGTGGCGAGCTGGAAAACCGCGATTCTAATCTTTATTTCCATAACGAAATTCCAAATGGCCAGACAGCGATTAATTGTTTGAAGTTTATTAAAATATTAATGTTGGGGATTCCATGAGCCTGGATACTGTAGTGTATATATGGTGAGTTTATTAATGTTTTGCTTAAAAAGACAATATGAAAAAACAGTGCTAATAAACCGCTGTTTATGCTGTAGCCCCGCTTGAAATGAGTGTAGGCTTGGACCCGGAAATGGTATTCCTGACATCATCACTAAACAACCGAATAAACAGAGATCTGTATTATGCTGCTGCCCCTTTAAAAGCGAGTGTACAGATAATTTAGTAAAAAATCAATTCAATCAATTTAAAATATGTTTATTTCATATATTAGTTTAAATATATTAACATATTTACTGACACGACTTACTGATATAAAATTATAATTAAACTTCATTCAAAGTACTACATATGTACATTTCTTAATACTAAGCCTGTGTTTTAATAAAAATGTCAGTTTTAATAAGGATTGATTTTTTAATAAAAGCAGTCTTTCAATGCAAGATTTTTAAAGTGTACCTGAAGTATACTTTCCACTTTAGCACAATTAAATACACTTAAATATATCTTTAGTTGGACTTCATCACTATTTCTGCACAATTAAAGTATATTAAGTACAAAATTAGTTGTTCCAATTTAGCAGACTTTAAGTTTTCTAATGTTCTCTGTATACTTGCTTATACTTTCTTGACGTTGTATCTGAAACTTTGTATTAGCACTTCTCGTGAATATTGCTTGCTGTTTCTTCAATTGTAAGTAGCTTTGGATAAAAGCATCTGCCAAATGTCTAAATGTAAATGAAAATGTAAGTATACCAAGTATACCACAAATACAATCGTAGTGTATTTTTATTAAGTACATAAAAATTAAATGTGTTTGCAGTATACTTAGCATAAAATAAATGTATTTCGAATACATTTTAGTATATTTATTTTTCACTAGGGTAATACTGTGTAATTGTGTGTTCATATGTCCGTCTCAAAGTAAGAAGATGTGTAAGAGAACTCGTTTAGTAGTTTGCGCTTTGACTCTCTGGGCGCGCATGTTTAAACACATGTTTTCTGCATTAGCTGCACGAGCTTATTCCTCATCAACAGAAGTAATGAGAAGTTGTATTGAGGGGGGGAAGAGGTCAACATATTTGATTATAGATCGCTTATAAAAACACTACAATATTCCGTAAAAGATTTTTCAATTTTGACATGTCTTTAAAATGTTGTTTTTTGTCACATTATCACTTTGAAAAACTGTGCAAAATGTGCAAGATTTTCATTATGCAAGGTTGATATTTAGGAGGCAAATTTCAGCAGGGTTTTTTTTTTGTTTTACCGCAGAGGACACAGACTGACAACATCAGAGCAGCTCTCATCTGTGAGCCATCCATCAGATCAAGAGAGAAATAGATGGACACAGGGACACTGTGTCCAAAAGAATGAGAAAGCTATAGCAAAAGAATAAAAACAGACAGACAGACATTTGTGTCCGGTAAGCATAAAAAAATGATAAACAATAAGAGGAAAGTGTTAAAAAAAAATTCAACGGCAAAAAGGGGAAAGTTGAGGGAACATACAGCACAGCTAAAATAAGCATATGGTAAAAGACAACAGTATAGTAAAGTTGAGAGAGAAAATGTAGCTCATCTTGGGATAAGAGACATTGTCTAAGTACCTGGGAGTGTGTGTATGTGCGCTGAATGTGTGTAGATGAGAGTGTACGTGAGAAATCGGTGTGGAAAAGGTAATTCTTCGGCTGTTTACACCTCCAGGTGATAATGTGACACCTCCTCGGCCGAAGCGATGGATGGAACGAGCGTCAGAGGGAGAAAGAGAGGGATGTGTCCCCTGTGTGTTGACAGGAAAAGAGAGGTGTTGTGTGAAGTAGAAAAATATCCAGAGGGCCGCTCTTTCCAACAGTAGCCTTCAGGCGGGTAATTAGTGTGGCGCTGGTGTAAGGCCACGGATATGAAGTCCACCATCACAGTATTGTGACAGAATTTACACTTTTTTATTAACTGCTGTCCAACTGCATTGAATAAAACTCTTTCTTATGAAACAAGTCGCCTAACTGTGCATGAACTGCTTTAAGCATCTGTTTTATCCATTATGAACACTCTCAAAGAAGAGTTTAAGCGCATTCTTTAAGAGGGACTATAAACATTGCCATGATCATTAGCAAGAGGTCATTTTAAGGATTGAAAGGATGTTTGTGCTGCTTCTCAATACACAATACAGAGGTGATAGATGCAGCACCACATGCACATCTCACTCAGAGCTGGGCTGGTGTTTAATAACATACATTCAATGCATTCCCTATAGCCAAGGGCCCCCACGCACACCTGAAGAGAGGTGAATATATGAATTCTGCTCCGCTCTGCCTACGCCACTCAATCTGAAACGGATATTGGAGTTAAATTGAAAGAGTCTGTCCTCTTGGAGCTGAGGCTCAGATATGGCAGACTTATCATCATGAGAGCGGCTGGATAGGGGAGTGGGGGACGGCTTACTTTGGAAGCACAGTGGCACCCTGGTGCATGCTGGGTAGTGACCCGTGACAGCGCGCCTGTATCGATTTAAAGAGCGAGATAGAGGGGCCAACCAAGAGGAGCGATAGTCCTCTTAGGAGTGATACATAATTCATTCCTGGCTTTATCTTCTTCGCTCACTTTTCTTTCCTTGCCACTTTTCTCTCTCTTCCTTGCTCGATTTTCTTTTATTGAAGGATACACACCAGGGCGCCTGCAATTTTAGTGGGGGATTAGTGGTTGGCATTTTTGGATGCATCCCAGAAGAAACTTTGATCTTCATCAGGACAAATATGATGGTTGACCCGTAGAGGCGCTGGGATGATTCGCATCTACAGTAATGTAAGGTGTACATTTAGAGAGGTATAATCAAACTGTTACCCTACAGGGAGACATTCGCTGAGAAAGTGGGTAAGTGGTATCTGTGAAAACATACGGGTCACCAAAGGAACCTGTAAGTTGGTTACAAAAGGGGATGTTTTATCCTTTGTAAACGGCACAAAGGAATTTTACAATGACCATCTAAAATGGCATAGCTGTATACTAGAGAAAATGACAAGATGCCCATCTGCCAATACACCTCAATGAATGACACACAAGAACTCTGGGTTCACATAAGATGAAAAATTTGCATTTAATGTACAAGTTTTTTATTTTAAGTCATTGTTTTAGTGCTGTATAACTATTCAGTTTAAAGGCAGGATTACCTTTTTTTCCGCTTTAGAAAACTGAGTCGGGCCGAGCATCAAAACAAACTTGTAGCCAATCAGCAGTAAGGGGCGTGTCCGCTCATGTTGACAGAGGGAAGAGAGCAAGCGGGCATTAGAAAGTCTTATTTATTACATAAAAGTAAAGGATCGTCTAAAAATCCCCCCCCCCTGAGGAGGTTGCTAAACTGTATAAAAAATTATATGCAGATCTTTTGGGAATACAGAACACTTTTGTGTCTATAAAAGAGTTGGATAGAACCACAACCCAAAGTGCCTGTTGGAGAAATATCATCATTTTTGGGTTGAGAAAACACAGCCCTTATTACATCTTCATTTCCTAATCTTAAGAAGTTAAAACGAGTAAAAATTACGTCAGACTTAATTTCCAACTTCAGATGTGATGCCACTAGCCACAAGACAAAAGCTGCCTGCGAGTTGAGCCTTGTGACAATAAGCCTGATGAGTCGATTTATAGACAAAAAGGTACAGAGGGAAATACAGGCTTAAAAAGGAGATAGAAGGCGAAATGACAGCTGAGTTAATGAGAAACCAAAGGATAAACTGAGAATCTGATCAAAAAGCTTTTCATGGCAACACAATGGATGTGAAATCTGTATGAAAACAACAGACAATGTCATTGAAATAAAGGCATTTTTCGCAGCTGAATATCAATCCTGTTGTCATCCTGTCAACTGCCTTGAAAATGAAACTTTCCTTCACAGTTTGGGATATGTTTGTCTCTGCGGAAGCTGATACGGTCATAAGCTAACTTGTTTCTAATGAAAACACAGAACAAAATCAAACAAAGAGACATATTCATGAAATTCTCCTTTAATGCAGCTGCATAATGAAATAAGCAGAGACTGGTTGAAGCCGTGTGCTAATCCAACTCCAAGTCCTTTAGAAGAGGAAATATATTAATTATACTCAAAGAGAACTACAAAAGCAAAATGGGGGCTTTGAACACAGAGGGCCCTAAATGTCACCCGCTTGCTTTGAAGTGAAGGGTGCCTGTCTTTGTTTTTCTCTCTCTCTCTCTCTCTCTCTCTCTCTCTCTCTGTGCATTTACAAAACACAAGTGAGCCAGACAGAACACTACTGCTTTCAAGAGAGCTTCTTGGACGCAAACTTTTCTATTATACAGAAAGAAAACATATATGTGCACACAAGGATGCCTGCAGAAACTGGACCATGACTATAATGCAATATCATTTTATTCATGCAGGTGTACAAACCTGTGAGGTAATGAATATGTAATACGTAGAAACAAATGCCTGCTCAAATGTATACATTTTGAATGCAGAATTAAACCGAACACTATTGGGATGCTACATAATGTAAGGAATGCATATATAACAAAGAATATCTTCAGACTTAGCATTTACAAGCCTGACAATGTCGAGTTAAATCAGAGCTACACACAGATAAAGACACATCAGCTGAGCCAAACCGCCCTGAAATCCCGACATGAAAGCGGTAAAGCCTGTGACTTCCTGCGTTTGTCCAGCAGGAGAGCCAAATAGGGCTCCGTGCAATTACAATCAGCATTCACCTTGAAGTATAAAGCAATCAATTCCCTCCACTACTTGTTCCCATCAAGAGTCTGCCATCCGAGGGCATCCAGGAGACAGAACGAAGAACACGAAGCAAGAAAAGCCAATGAGAAGAGAAGAGGAGTAGAGGTGGAATAGTGTAGCCATGTTGTTTAGTGTAGAGAGCTGAAGTGAGAAGACTAGAACATTCAGCCAGCATGTAGAGGACCCCCTGTGGCTTTAATCGATCACATCAGCCTCCTCCAGAGAGACTACCTGAAAGAAACCTGCTCAAAATGTTTTTTTTGGGAGTGAAATCTAGTCTTTGAAACAGGCAAATCATCCCAGGCAAAACACACTCATGCAGGCAATGGCTTTTTTGACAGTAAATGTAATCCTGAATAAAAACATGATGTCTGTGTCAAAGAAGTGCCTCAGCAAGTGTAAAAAAAGTATACTAGACAAGGATCTCGCAAAATGCAGGCCCAGTCAGTATCCAAGTCACTGTATAATCTAATATAATCTTTTTTGACAACCTCACACTAGAAAAGTTTTAAAAGAAAATGATGCACGGTGATTTGTGACTTGGAATGAGGTCAAGCTTGTAGATGCCAATAAACTTTGGGCCACACTGTTCCAAAGAACTCCACCTGTCCACTTGCCTCAGTGTTTACAGTATTAAAAGTGAAAAAAAAAGCTCTTATGAATAAAAGCTAGTAAACAGGACAGGACGCTGTCTATACTACTGGCAGATATTCTGCTGGATATGTCAGCAGCATCCCTCCCGAGAAAAGCGGGACAAAATGTATAGCGCATGAGTTTTAATGCAGGAATAGCAGGGTTGAATTGAGAATATGTAGCTCTGATCTGCACATACTTGAGGCGAAGGTTTTCTAACAGGTGTAAAAGTGCTCTGTCTCACCTGCCCACTTGTTACTCGACCACCTGTGACGGAACAAGGTGTAAACAGGGCCTTTGAGTCTTTTTCCTATTGGTACGGTGTGGAGCACAATGTGCAAAATCCAACAAAATGTTTCTGTTTACCTTTGCTTAGTCTCTGAAGAGCAGAGTGTAGTCTCTCTCTCTCTCTGACAGCCTGTCTCATTTGTCACTTTCCTTAATCTCTCGCACTTGCCAACACTTTCGTCTTCATCAAGCCCAATCACTTGATATTATTCATGCGTGTTTTCCACAAATACCTCACAGGGGGAATTAGCAAACAAAAACGGTGCCCGCGTTCCCTTAATCCCCGTCTACGGGCAAAGCCTACACCAATACACAAGAGCTCTGGCCGGCTGTCGAACTGGCTGCCACTGTTTTGAAGTTCTTCTCTACAAATCCGTGTTGACACAGCAAACGCCACCTTGTGCAGACTGGGCACTGCCTCATGTTGACTACCAAGGTTTATGGGGAGATATCAAAAAGCTTGTGTGTACAGTGGAGCAAAAGAGCCATAAAGGTGGAGAGTTTTAAAACAACCAAACTACTTTGTAAGACACCTGCTGCATATGTATACAGAGCTTGGCCTGTTTAACTTGCACCTCATTGCGATGAAGAAAGTTTGTTAAAACACAACAGCCACACCAGACTGGCACAGAATAGATCATACAGCTGATAAGGCTTTCTCTCCTTCACACCTTTACTTCCTTCTTAAGCACAAAGCAGAATAAAGCTCCCTGCACAAACCCTCAAGCCGTAATCGAGATGCTATACGGTATGCCCAGGGTACGGCGCGTCCTGACATTGCTGTAATCACGGCCCAAATTTCACACTCTTTCAAACTCTGGAGTTTTACTGTGAGCAAAGCCTAGGCACATATTCAAGCGCACAGAGGACAGCATGCTACCTAATCAAAGTCTTGCATAATGTCCCGAAATCACTGTGAGTGCGATTACATGATAGTGCAGAGCTATAGTCTAGAAAGTGGCAAATTAACTAACAGGAACTGATAGTGGAAAAGGAAAAATATGAGGAGTTCATTCTCTCCATTCTCAAAAATGATTCATTCTGTCATTGTCTCTCATATAAGCACAGAGATGCTGTGTGTGTGTGTGTGTGTGTGTGTGTGTGTGTGTGTGTGTGTGTGTGTGTGTGTGTGTGTGTGTGTGTGTGTGTTTGTGCCTATATTGGACATACTGTATGGTTTATTATACAAATATCCATCTATGCAGCCACAGAAAACATTTTAAACACATTTTCATTTGTATTTCTAGATGTATTGCAGCCATTCCAGTCCAGTGTCTGCTTCAACAAAATCAAACCTCAGGAGTGACAAAGTCATCTAACAGCAATGTGAAAGACTGACAGAATGACAAGACTCCTGAAAAATGTGATAAAAATCAAGGTTATCAAAATTTTTACTAAAATACATATACATATATTACTGTTGTATTGCTAAAAAGTGAATATAAACTTGTTTTTACTTGTTTGCAGTATTTAAGGTCTGAAGAAATATCTATTTTTTTGTTATTTTAACAGTTTAGTTTTCATTTTCTACAAATAAATGTGAATAGAAAAAAAATATTTAAAATTTGGAAGAAATATTGCTAGTAGTTCACAGAATAAAACAAAATACTCATTTAATATAAACACATACCTATAAATAATAAATTCAGAAAAATTGAAAATGGTCTTTGAAATGGTCTGTTAATTTTTCCGCGGCTATATATACGATCTTTCCAAACAGACTTTATCCAGAACATATGTCTTTTAAAACCAAATAAAATCGTTTTTATTATATTTGGAAGACAAAATAGGAAAAAAGAACAAGATCATAAGCAAACAAAAACACACAGAGCAAAGACAAAAGGTAGGAAGTGAAGGAGAAGAAAGAACCCAAGAGCAGGAGCCCAAAGTGCTTATTGATTGACAGGTGACATTCAGGCAGAAGCTGAGAGCCTAACAGACTCGCCCAGTGAGGAAGAAAATGCCCCCCACAGATCTAACATATACACATAAAAATAAATCCACACACCAATCCACACATAACCTAACTGAACTCATTTTCTATATAAATACATTTAATATTAATATTTCATTCTTTAATTTAATGTAGAATAACCTGTAACAATTCCAATTATTGGGAAACTTATACTGTTTATTTCGCTTCATTTTCTTTTTCCGTTTCTGTATCTTCTCACACACAGCCTGTTAAGGAAGAGGAAATAAGGAAACTGTTGATCACAGAAAGTACACTCAACCAAGCAGTGCAGTCAAGGATGAGAGGGAGAAATCATGGGAAGAGAATGAAGGGAAAAGTGAGTGTGGGAAAGCAGGGGAGGAGGGAATTAGAGAAAGGGAAGATGAGAGATGGAGGGAAAATTAAGAAGGGCAGGAATGAACTAAACGCAGAAAGGCTGGAGCGGACTAAAAAACAAGGTCGTCATTTCACATCTGAGGTTTTATTTTGGAGATAATTGTAAATGTGTTAGAAAAGCTACAGAAATATAGACATAGGCCAGTGAATGCCAAACAACACTCTTATGATTCAGCTATTTAATGAACATCTCATGCTCCCAGACGACCAGTGTAATGATGACAAAATCTGTGCAGATTTATTACAAATCATACATTTTAGAGATGCATCGATATGTACATTTTGTCCGATAACGATAACTGATAATTCTTTACCAATGACGTCAAAATATTGTCCATCCCTAATACATTTTACATAAACATTAATTTAGGTAACATATAGTTAGCGTGTCTTCTGGGTTTTACAACCATATCTGAAATGTTTTTGTTTACCTTATAAACCGAGTAATATTGTGCAGTAGTGCTTCAGGAAACCTAAAATCAAGTCCCGGCTCAGGGTCCTTTCCCAGCTCCTGTTTCCCTCTCTCGTCCCACTGTTTCCTGTCTATCTACACTGCAAAACTATTTAAAATGAAGCCAAAAAAGGGCAAAAAAAATCTTTTTACCCATTTTTAAATAAAGTTTAACAAGTCCGTTATGACCATAAAAAAGTGTAACACAAAGTCAATATGTTCTGAGGAATTGTTCATATTAAGTCATAGAAATGAAGAAAAATTACAAAAACAAACCTGCAGCAATATGAGAAAAGTAAAAATTCAGTGCAAATACATGCATAGCATAACCATAGTATAAACATGACTATTGTAATGCAATATTCTGCATTCAGTCATCTAATATTTGTATCATCACACTTTTTCGTATGAAACATGGCATGAAAACGCCAGCCCACCATCTCCAGTCAACACATATCAACAGAAAAATACAGCTGGACTGTCAAACGCTGATGAGATACGAATTTCTGTCCACTTGTGCCGAATACCCACACAGTCCGGCACACACACCTGCACACATGTATTTCACATCCAATTGGTGGCAAAGAGTGAGTCAGGTATATGTAAGCCATTACTTTAGTTGGAGAGGCCAGGGTAATTATGGCTGGCATTTTGACAAGTGTTTGGTGGAGTGAAGGTCAACTGTGTCTGCGTGGGAGATCTATGCTAATCTGCCCAGCTGGAGCGCAGACGAGCAGCCCCTGCACCGCACCACTGCAATTACAGAGAGAGAAAGAGAGACAGAGCGAGCTAGAGAGAAAAGGGATGAGTGGGTGAGGAAGTAAACACAGCAGAGATGTCAGAGATGTGGACGGATGTGAAGAAATGTCAGTTGGAAAATAAAGACTACATGAGATTGAAGGAGTACAAATCAGATGAAGTAACAAGACGCTGGCTTAGTTTAACTTCCCGAACAGAGGCGAGAGGAAGATAAAGGAAGGATAAATAAGGCTGTCACAAACCGTCACCCTGACAGAGCATGACCGCTGTTGTTCTATAAGGTCGTGACCTATGACATGACACTATCACAATCGCTCTTAACTTCTTCCTGTGCTGTAGTGTGTTTTGGCACAGTGTCGCGGTCACCTGCATTTGTTTATCTTTACATTATCTCTCTTTGTTATGTGTAGTTTTCTCGCTGTTTTTTTGGTGAGGTAGCAGATGTGGACGGCCTTGATTGTGGCTCTGATTATTCTCCCAGTGGGATGTTACCATCAGGGTTCCATGTCCCATCTGCCCTAACCTGTCCAGACACTGACCCATCCAGGGTTCTCACGGCCTAGGCAACAGGGTCACCCCCTTAGAGACCCAACAAGTCAAGAAGGGCTAGACAAAGAACGGTCATCTCTCCACCCACTAGCTTGACGCACCCTGATACCTTCACACACACAGAGACTGAAGCGGACACCAGTGGTGTTTATACAGATGCAGAATTAAATAAGAGACCACTACAAAATTATGTTAGGTTTTTCTTCCATTTACTGCCTTGTTTCATTCTGTGAAGTAGTGACATTTCTCTCAAATTAAAAAAAAATATATATTGTTTTTCATGTGCATTTATTTGCAGAAAATTTAAACAGGACAAACTAGTCAATATAAAATAAATTATATCTTGAATACTGCAAATAACACAAGTTAATATTCATATTTAAACAACACAATACTAATGTTTTTGCATACATTTTACGAGTTGAAAAATGTATATATGATGGATTCAATTTGATATATGTTTTACAACTTTCAAGCATCTGTGCATTCTCTTAGTCCTTTGCATTGCTGTTGGGTGATTTTGTGTCTTTTCTGAGGTTTATTTCTGTTGAAACTCAACAGATACTGGACTGGAATGGCCACAATGCTGATAAGAGGGAAAACCATGCTCTCAATTTTTCACCGGCTGTATATACTAATGCATGTGTGTGTGTATTTGTGTATGAAAAGAAAATCAGAATCACAGAAATTATTTTATATCAATACTTTTAGTATAAACATTTTTCACAATCATATATTCGCCGCTGTTCATGACTATTTTGTAACTAATAATTTTGAAAGGTATTTTAAAAGATAAGGAATATAGGAATAAACTTGAAAACAGACAGCTGTCTGCACCACATAGGCATTGAAACACTGAGATTGAAACAGCAAAGCTACAGAAGAGAACATCCACTCTACAAAACCTCAACGCACACTAACACACCTCCCACACAAACATTCCACTTTAAAGTGGCTGAAGCACAATGCATTCTGTTCTATCAAAAAGACTTTGCTCCTCTATCAGAGAAAAATCTACAGTGTTTCACATTCCCTTCCAGCATATGAATTTAGATGAGACCATTTTCTCTTATGATTGATATGCAGCATTATGAGTTTAATATCGTCTGATCAGAGCATCATAAAAAATGCACCAGTGTACAACAGACTTTAATGAAATCTCACCCAAAAGACAAATGATGATGCAGAATGCTTCTTTTTGAAAATGTAGCATGCAGTTTTTTTGACAATGTTTTTTGGAACGGCATAACAAATGAACTGAATATATATGACATTCGTGAATATGCAATGCTGCAGTCAGCCTGTTGGAACATCTGTGCACCTGTGCCACAATAGCAAACAAATAAAACGACTCGCTGAAATGATATTTGAAAAAGCAAAACCAAATATCACAAATATTCAAGCAACGACTGGCTTGTTATCGGTACGTATTAAACAGTAACCATGGCACAGCACAGCGAAATAAAAACAAAACAAGCCACACAAATGAACTTAAAGACTGAAAACTGAGGTGAGAAAGGACAGTATTAGGAGATGTGCAGATATCAAATGTGACAGGCAGATAGAGGAAATAAAGCATTTCAGAAAAATAACAAAGCGAGAGAGAGATGAAGAGAGAGATGACACATTGTAAGATTACACTGTGCAGTTCAGGGTGCCATTTCATCAACACTTGGATGAATCAATGGCCCGGTAAATGATTGTGAAGTACAAACACACACACACACACACACACACACACGCACGCACACACACACACAAACACGCACACACATACACATACACATACACAGATAAAGCAGGGGGTTCATCTTTTGTTTTGAGAGTAGGCAGGGATTACCATATCCAGCTCTTTTGTCCAAATCTTTCTTTCCAGATGAATAGAGTACAACAGCAAATTCCTCAATCCTAATGAAAGTACCCCGGACCCCCCATAAAGCCCTTCAGTTAGTTGCTGTGTTGCTAGCAGCTTGAAAGACTTGAGCAGAGCTTTGCATTAGAATACTAAATCCATGCCCATATACATAGACCCTACAGGATATAAGCCTAGCCATCTATACTGCCGTTCCTCCACTGGAAATAGCTTGGCAGGAAGTGATTATTTTTTTGTCAGGGAAAATTAATGGTTACATGTTTGTGAAGCCATGGCTGCAGAAATGAGGTGTCGCAAACCGCTCTGACACGCCGTGCACTTCAAAACCACTTTTGAGAGAGAGCACTATATCAGAGGAATAAAGATAACACTTTTTTAAAAGCTTTTAAACCGTATACAGTACTTGTTAATTCCTTATCATTTAGAATTTTAGATTTGAATATAATTAGAAAATATGCAAATATAGATATTACATTAAATTGTACACATTTGTTATCAGTTTCCCTTCTTCTTCCATTTTAACAATATTTGTTTATATACGTACACATTTAATTCATCTAAACAGATTTTATCTTAACAGAACGTATTGTACTTTCTCACTACATATGTGTTTATTTTTACTTAGTGTTTTGAGGTATTTAAGTGCCGGCTGTACAAAGAATGCATGAATGATTTATATGCCATAGATAGTTTTTAATAAATCATTTGCAACTGTAATTATGAAATACATTTTTAGGCATTAATAATGTATGAACAAATGGTTTATAAATAATAGAATAACAATTAACTCATAGATTACAAATGCGCTACACATTGAATTAATGTAAAGCGAGTGTTACCCAAGAGTGTAATGTCTAAATATAGATTAGTTAGTAAAACGGATCACATTTTGAAAACTGCTGGAAAACACACATTTTCTAAAAAATTTAAATGTTATAAAAACATTACAACACAAACGCTTCAATACATAGTAGTGTTATGTTTGTCTTTATACACAGTAAAATGCAGACAGAATGACAGACAGGCAGAAAGACACAGTTATTGATCCCAAAAGAAAAAAAAAATGAATTAAATGTAAGAAGGTGCATTTGTGTTTCATACAACATCAAAAAGACAAAACACATGGGAGCTGCTGTCAGAAACAGATGCTTGTGGCAGCACCAGAGGAATACTAGTAGATAAGTGCAATGCGTTCATTTCAGACACCCATGAAACCATCTAAAGCATCACCGTTCTGTTTTATGAATGCGGAGGGAGGGGGGGGGGTGTAACACAAAGGAAGACTCCTGCCTAATATGCTTATCTAGGGCCCATAATGTTCTCTAATGTGCCCGGGTCAATGCTACACTGGAATACACACAGAACTGTGCCTGTCAGTGTCATTTGGAGCTGTGCAAGCACAAAAGACTCAAGCCTTTCAATACTTTTTTAACAACACCTGTGAGCGTATTCACATTGTTCCATGATATTTAACAAGAAACAAAATGGACTCATTCAAGCTACTGTATGACAAAAAGGGAAAAGAACAGAGTGGAACGCAAACCAAAAGCGAGGTTAGGTTTTGTTAATGCTTTAAAGGAAACAAAGCACTGCTTCTGTAAACACAGACTAGACCATAAAGCTGTCATGTAAGTTATGGACATATGAACAAACATCAACACTAACAACAACCCAAACACATTTCCACTTGCAAACACAGAGAAGTTGCCTTAATACCTTTGAGGTGTATGTGATGTCAAAGGCGCAAAAAAAGAGGAATATATGATTCGGTGCGATCAGCCATGTATATACAGGAGTAATAAAGTGTGAGGAGAGATCCTCTCTGTTTAAATAAAGTAATAAATTGGTATTCAGGCACCAGGGTTTTCATAATTTATCTGCCGTGTGAGAGCGGCTGATCATGTTGACTTAACATTTTGTCTGACATTTGGGTCTGACGAGCCCAGCCATTAACTCTCTCAACATGCTACAAGAGACTCTCAAACGGGAGAGACTGCGGATATACACACACGCAAGCTGAAATTCACACCACAGCAATCGGACAAAATTGGAACGCATTTCCACAGATGTAGAGGCACTACGTGTGAACACACTCTCAGAAGCGGAGAATGTTGAGATGTCTAGACTTACACATCCAACCACAAAAAGTACAACTGTTGCAAACACACTTGTTACAACTGAACCGCCTACTTCCGCTACCAAGGTGGAAACACTGACAATTAAAATAAAGAAAAGAAACACACGTTAAATGTACGTCATATACTGGCTTGTCGACTGCATATGTCATTATTTCAATAAACAATAATGAGAATTAGCAATAGATATTTGATATTTCACTTCCAAGTTTGTAAAATATGTTCCGTGCATACAGTATCACATATTTGTTTTATCTTACACCACCCAGGTTAGGGGTCGGAGGAATCTTTAAATAAAATGTTTGGATCTCTTGTTCATGCATAAGAGAAACCACCCAAACTCATTCAAATCTGCATGAATCTGTTTTCCTAGAAGTAATTATTATGGATCAAGGAAAAACAGAGCCTATGATGTCAGATTCTTTTTCTTTCATTTTTCACTCTTTCTTTTGTGCATTGAAGATCAAATATTAAATCCTGTGTGTTGAATGTTAAAACAGTCACTGAAAAACTGAAACAGGACCAGGGTCAATTCTGATTTAGTTTTTGAATAAAATTTACCATAATCCTATACATTTGAATGTTGGGATGTACTGCCAGAAAAGAGAAACATGTTTAAAATCCATAATGCACAAAGAGGACAATCAAATGACATGAACAATACAGTGTTGTATTGGCTAAAACCTAACATAAGAAAATGCATCCAAAGCAATGGTTTGTGTTATTTCATAAAAAAAAATAGTAGTGTACAAATTCTGGTGCAAAACACCAGTGCAAACCGCAGAAAAGACGAATAAAACGCAAGGAAGGATTGAGTAAAAACTTCTAGAAAGACTCACCTCTTTTTGAAGCATCTGTCCCAATAATAACTAGCACTTATTTTCTATTCTATCCTTTCAATGCTTATTAAAATGCACTTATATGTTCTGCACTTTTTGCTGATGTAATTGCTTCCATTGTTTGACTCATTTTGTAAGTTGCTTTGGATAAAAGCATCTGCTAAATGACTAAATGTAAATGTTATTTCAAATGAATATACAGTAAGATATCACACAAACACCTATGTGGTTACCACATAGCAATAATCTTATACTGCTAAAGCTTACCTAAACTTAAATGGCTATGTTTTATAAAGTTCTTTTGTAGCTGTACATTGTTTGTTTGCTTGTTAATGCATGTATTACTATGCACGTGTTATGCATGTGTGTAGAGAAAAGAGGGTTTAAACCTTGAAAAAACAACTAATGCTGCAATCAAGGTCGTGGCACTATGAGAGGATTCTTCCCCAGTGTGTTGGGAGATGATCTGAATAGCAACTAGATTGTAGTAGTGAAATACGTGTTGTGTGTGTGTACCTGCCACTCTGGCTAGCTGGGCCGTGCTGATGTTTCGGGCATTGGGACGCACTCGAAAGGTTACTGCTGGACCCAGAACCCTGAGAGAGACAGAGAGTGAGAAGAAAATAACTGCAGTTACAACGCTGTTCATGTAATCTTACTTTATTAAGGAATTTGTTACCGCAGTCCATTGGTTTTGTTTATAGTTAAAAGAGGAGACCGCTAAGGAATATTGATTTTTGGTTCATTTTCTTTTCTCTTTGACAGATCTGTGCCGTCAGCATCCCTATTAGCTTTTGACACATTTCCCCACAAACGAAATAAATCCTCATGGGAAACCTGATGTTTTTTGAGATGCCTAAAATGTTTAGTGGATCAAATCCATTGAGCAAACCGAAAGAAATGAAGTATAAGAAAAACACCTATGCTCTTTGTGTTCAAGGCGATGCTTTGTATATGAATATCTTTTTGGGGATGTGCACATGTATGAGGGCATTTCATATGCTTTTTGCATTTGTGATTGAGCCCGACAGCACACCTCATTCATTGATCCATTTTAACAGAGATGTCTGTCAACTATAATATTTCATGGTGAATTGCTTCTTTAAATAGTAAATAAATTATTTAAAAAACAGCTAAAAATGTTGAAGACTGGACTTTGAATGATACAGTTCAAAACAAGCCATCAAACAGCCCCGTACAAATAGAAAAGTCAGCCCCGGAGTTAAGCAAGACAAGAAAAGATCAAAAGCAAGCATATCCGTGTCCACAGTGACTTTAACACAGACCTCATCATTTATCTGAACCTTTCCACAATGAGTACATATCAAAATATTTTCCTGTGAGTATATGGTTAATGGGTTGGAGTGGTCCAACAAGAGATCTTCTTGGTTTCTGAAGGTGAATGCATTTGGGACAGGTGCTCTCACTGTGGATCAGGGTGAGGTGGAGGTCACAACTGGAGAAAAGAAATACGACAGAAAAGTGAAGAGGGGAGAAAATGAACGAGAGAAAGAAAAAGAGAGGTGGAAGATTGGAGGAATGGATCTGTCACCAGAACAAAATTCCATTCACACATCAGCAGGAGGCGAGAGCAAGTCGAAGGTAACCTCTAGTCATCCTCAGCAGAATTATAACACAGACTCACATATCTGCTGAAACTCGTTACAGTTTCAGAAAAAGTCCTTTGTTTACAGTACCTTAATGTTAAATCATCAAGACACACAGTTTGATTCACGCACAATGTGTGTAATATTAACAGATGATATCAGAAACCTAATATACAATCGTGCAATAATATACTGAGCACCATAACAAAAACCCTCTACTCGTATTTATTCCACCTTCACAAATTTTCTCCATCATTTATGTTCTGCTCTAAACCTAAGCACACACCTCCGGTCAGCTTATATTGCCAGAGAATCAAAACATTTCTGGAATGAAAACACTGTGCTGTTAGGGCGACATAAACACAATAGCCCAGACCCCAGCTATAACACAATCAGTGCTGATAAGCTATCAGCAAACCACCACCAATGTCCAGAACACAGAGGGAGAGAAGCCATAACGTGTGTGTGTGTGTGTGTGTGTGTGTGCGTGCGTGCGTGCGTGCGTGCGTAAGAAAAGTAGACAGTTGACAAACCCATGAAAGGATGTTTCTCTGCCCCCTACTGTCTGCCCAGAGTACAGCCCTGACGTCATGTCTGGAGTTCTGAAAGATACTACACTCACTCTTTATGTAACTGCAACAAGTTTAAATATGGCACTATTGTGTTTGTTCATATGTCTGTGAATTTCTGTTAACACGTGTTCACTATAAGTTTACTATATAATAAAAGAACATTTAAGTAGATCTGGATTGGTTAAATAAATGTTAATTTTACATGTAGCTTTTTGAATTACAAACATCACAATTACAACAACTCTGTTGTCCAAAACAATTTGATATCTTTTACATTTTTGCTGGTTCATAATTTGAACCTGTGAATTGGATCATATTGTTATTAACGGTTTTGTTGTTTATATTTCCTGAATAAGCCCAAAATAAGGCCATTTCATGGCAGGCTGCTATTACAACTACCTGTACTCACCCCATGGTGTGAAAACATGAACAAAAGGTCAATGAGCGTTTAATGAACTGTATCTTTTCTGTGCAATAACATTGGAAATTCTCACTTAACACTTGGTAATGTTTTACTACTGTATATACTGCAAACTGACCTAAAAAAATAAACCTACCCTTATAATAACTGGACTAAAACAACTGTGTAACAACTAGTCGTGGTCTCCTCAATATGGTAAAACGTGTTACATTGCAAAAATCTGAAATGGCTTGTCTAGCACGCAGTGTTAATGCAACGTTTTCACACCCAAACAAAATGACATTATGACATGATGTTTCATATAAGACCATGCAGCATTCAGTACACCTTTCCATTATTTTTCAGACAAGGTGAAAAGCAAGAGATGCAAGAGATCACAAAAGATCCATTAGCAGGAAACTTGAATAAGCCATCATTTGAGAGAGGAAATTAATGAAATAACACATAGCTCACCTGGATTATGTCCAACTACACACAAGTATTTTTCAAAGACAGGGTCAGGCTCTTTGCCTTAATATCTTTAGCAAAATCTTGTGTACACTTATCAAGACATAAATATACAGAGGAAATGAATAAATTCTTTAGCTATTGATGAAACCATATATATATATATATATATAGATATAAGATAGTGTTATCAGACAAATTCATCTTTAATTTAGCTTATTTTGTGTTCTTTCTTTTTGGGCCAATGGATCATATTTAAAATATGAGTGTATGGAGGTGGAGACAGAAGTTGCAAACATTGCTGCTCTTAAGGAAAAACTCCAAATGGGTGCTGAACTATTTTCAATATTATTGTATTTATATCTTTCTTTCTTTCTATCTCTACCTAGAAAGACAGGCTGACAAATATTCAACATTTGAATTTATAATTAAATTAACAATTGCATTTCCCTTATCCTTACGTTTATGTAAATAATGTCCATTATAAAGTGTGGGAGAGAAATGAAAACACTACAGACACAAATGTGTCAGGACATTTGTTGCATTCCGAACAATTAGGCAGAAAGTTGCTCGAATCTGTGCACTCTCGCTCTGAGAACAGCGGTTACCGTCACACATGTTTCGTAATTGAACTGAAGTTTACCGCTGCATACAGGTCAAGATAACAAACTCCTACACATACTGAAATGCATTCTCTCTCTCATACTCTCTCTCTAAACCATTAATACAAAACCCAAACTTATGCACAGAATTCAGAAAACGCTCATAATCACTGTGCTGTCACTTGAAAATGACTACTCCGCCTAAACTATATTGCAAAATGGAAAAACAAAACACAACCACAGGTTGAGTGTTCCATTATCGCCATTAATGTGTCGACCAGCATGAGACTGAATCTTCAGGTATGTTTGTGTGGCTGTATGTGTGTGTGAGCACTTACGAGAGCTGTAGAAAATCTGTCACACGAAGGTTGACTCTCTCAGCTAAGAGCTCCATAAGGTTCAGACCCTGATTGGTGGACAGAGAACTATAGGCAAGAAGAGCAGAGACAAAGAGAGAGTGTTAAATAGACAGAGCAAAAAGGCTTATATAGATTATATTTTTTACATTTTGAAAAATTGTTTGGCCATGATAAATGTGTTGCTAGGATGTTGTGGAGGATTGCAAGGGCATTGCTAAGTGCTTGTTAGGGACTTCTGGGTGGTTGCACCCCCAGGTCTTGGATATTTCAGTCTTTAGAAACGGCTCAGGTCTCTGTGTTTTTCTTAGTTAACACTCTTCTGCTGTGAAGTGTGTCGCGAGTGCGAGAGAGCACAAACTGAGAGATCGCGCCTACACACGTTTCTGGTTGGCTGTGATTTGTGACTGATTGTTTTGTTCCGGCATGTTTTTATGGTCAGCACGGACAGACAAGTTGCTTGTCGCTAAAATCTTTTTGCGTGGCTGGTTCGGTGGTTGCTCAAATACAAAATGAAATACAGTAATAAGGAGGCATGTCTTAGCAAACCTTAGTAAACAACATCAACCCATACATTTAAAATGAGAGGGCTATATATGAGAACACGTATATATCTCCTGGATCAATCCTATGTACTGTACACAGAAACATAGCAGTGAACACAGCACATACAGTAGGAGGAATAGAGAGAGCAGGGAGAACATGAAACACATAGGGAATAGGACACAGGTGGCGTGTATGCTTTAATAAATCACCTGTATTTTCCAGCAATGAGGCAAACAATAAGGTGTAAATGGAATCCCTCTGAAGTGTGATGTCTTTATGATATGGCCATGGCAAGCCAATTAGATACACACACACAGACACAGACACACGCACACACACACAGACACACACACACACACAGCGAACTGCACTAGCCAAAAGAATGACATGAATCCATATGGAAGTATATTCACAGACATAAGAAGAAAGTGAGAATAAAAAGATACTAAAGGTAACTGTACTCCTGATGTCTTTCAAACCTGCTACTCCCGTTTCTATAGCATTCTATAGCATCTTCTTTTGGAGGGAATGATAGGTACTTTAAGGTAACTGGGACTGTAGTAGCCAAAAAATACTGGAGTGTCTGAGAGATAAAATAAGTTATTGCAAATGCAGTGGCTGCGATTTATGTTTCTGCCGATGGGTGCTCAAACTTCCACCTAATATTCCACAGGATCGGCGCCTATGGCTATGGATATCATTGTCTTTCGCTATGAGAGAAGCACACACTCACATAGAAAACCACATAGACACTAATGGTGCTAAACAATGAGAGGAAACGAAATAAACTGCTGTATGGAATGCAATAAGATACACTAGTATATATATTGAGTTAAGAGAGAAAATATTTACTACAGACCATTGTTACCAAGCATTTATAAAACATTCTATTGATCAGAAATTACAGCATTAGAAAGTCTTTGACTGACATGTATATACAGTACAGTATGTTTTGTTCCTTACAGTATTTTATTCATACTTACTCCTCAGTGATAATGTAGCCAAAGTCTCCGTCGTGTGGACGTGAATAGGCTGCAATGTTCACCTCCACTCTCACACCCTTCTTTTGCACCTCTTCTTTATCTGTTGAACTTTTCTGTGTCACTTTTCCTTGTTGTACCTCTGGTTTGATTTCCGGAGAGCCCTCTGAACTGTGGATCCACTGTTCTACCTCAGCGTCTACCAGCGGGTCTACATCCAAAGTGTCAGGTTCCATTTTCTTCTTCATCGGGTCCAGTTCTGTTTGTGTTGTCCGGCTCTGGACATTCTCCAAACTTGCTCTCACAGGGCTTCCAGCATTTGGCTGGTCAATATAACCCAGAAAAGGCTCTTCGGCTTGGGAGGGTCTAGCAGAATCAGGGCCAGAGTTCTGATCCAGGAACTCCAGCAGCTGGCTTAGAAAACCTTTGTTCTGGAAAAAGAAAGTGACACTGAGAATTCCATTGATTTCAGGTGACGTATATCATGAGTTACATGGCCCTGTGTGTTTAAGATTTTACCTTGCCATTAGAATCCATTTCTTCAGTTTGTGTTTCTGTGAATAGAAATAAAAATGATGCCACATTTTGTGATGATTTAGAATTCAATGGTCATGAAGGTTTTGTAAGGAAAAAACCAAACGATACCCAGCAATATTAAATCCAATATTATCCCCAAAAGCCTCAATATCAAGTTAATAAAATGGTCAAAAAATTAAAAAGCATAACTAGTACCTCTTGGTGTGGTGTCTTTTTCCACCGGATGTAACGAGGTTACACCAGGTTCCCTTTTCATCTCCATTCTCATCCTGTGTGACCTCTCTACCTTTGACCCCTTCCTCTCCATCCACCACCTGCAGGGCCTGGGTGATGACCTTGGAGAGCTGGTCCAGGTCCTTTGTGGTCAAAGCATCCACACTGACACTCTGGCGTCCAAGCTGGTTAACCACTCTGTCAATGAATTTCTCTGAAAAGAATCAGAGACGAAACTATTGATGCTGTGTTAAATGTACTGCAGGCATAAAATAACAGCCCTGCTCTAATTCTTTACCCTGACCCTCAACTGTAGGGAGTCTGTCTACAATTCACTAAAATCCAGTATTTTTTTGTTTTCCTTGTGCTTTATTAATTCATTTTTGGTGATTAATACTTGAAATCTTTAGCAAGGTTATTTTAGTGAATTTGATGTTTTTTTCTTCTATTAAACGGGTTCGTTCACACAAAAGTTCTGTCATCGTTCTCACCCCCTTGTCATTTCAAACCTGTATGACTTTCTTTCTTTTTCAGAGAAAAGAAAATACTGAACAAAGGCAGTACCTACTGACTTGCATTGTTTTTTTGTCTATACAATAGAAGTTTCTTCAAAATACCTTTTTTTGTGTCTTGCACAAGAAAGCCATAAAGGTTTGAAATGACAAGAGTACATGATTTTCATTGTTGGGTGAACTATCCCTATAACTTGCTTAAATTAACTTTACTATGCATTCTACAATGTTCATGTGATCATAACGTATGTGTTTATTTCAGGGACAAAAACTGTTGATGTGATGTACATGATAACATAATACTAAAGGAGGCTGTACCTTCCATGCTTGTGTTTTTAACAGACTTGAAATAGAAACTGTATAGTATTTCTTGTTGTTTGTTTATTTGTTTTATTTAATAAAGATGACTAAAGGTTTAGCTCACCATCTACTGAACTGAGGGCATTCTTGGAAATAGCGCTGCTCGCTCCAGATTTGAAAAACAGTTTTTCGATTCTTGGCTTTGGTGGTTGTCTGGAAGCTCCTGGCAGTTTTTCTATTTTGGTAGCGGGAGCGCGCTGTAGGCTAAAATAACGCACCTTTCCTTGTGTTTGACCTTTACTGAGATCTTGTGCTCTCATGGACCCAGCTTGATACCGCTGAAGCTCAGCGAGAGGGACTCCAGTACGATCTTGTTTAAAACCAGTGAAGGATAATCGACCTGAGGGAGGCTGCTCCATAATCGCCTGGAGATCAGGTCGGGCTTGTGGGAAGGAGATGTGGGGTGAAGGAAGTTTCTCTTTGAGCTGATTGGGAAGTGCATTTCCCCTGTACTGAGACAAAAACACACACATTTACCAAAATAATACATAAGGTCTGTTACATTGTTTAGAACAATAGCTGCTAAAATATCATTAGCAGTAATACAATATCATAATATGTATAACATGATAAGAAACCGTTTAAAGTGCATGACAGTTTTAGCCACAAAAGAATTTGAACATTTATCAGCCTCTCTCAGAATATTGTTCTGCTCTATTTAAGAGATTATATAAAACAATTAGATTTTCTCCACCCCTGCGGAATGGAAGGCCACACTGACTTTAGAACAGCAGGGAGGGCTTCGATGAACAAACCAACACATACGCATGCTGGTTCCAAAAGCACCACGGGGTACTAATGTTCAATAGTGCAGTGAACTTTTCAACTCTCACAACTGTTAACTTCAAGAGCGGTTGTTTGGTAATGGTGTTTGGATACTAAGTAGATTCTGCATCGCATTTCACGTCCCCTATACATGCATCTGACAGCTGCCATGAAATTATTGCAGGTTAATTTTTCAAAAACATTGTTAAAAGTGATTTTAAGAATGTTAAATTTCTGGGCAAATATTGTTTTCACGTTTGTAACTGCTTTTTTCTACAGCATTCATTTCTATGGTAGCTATTTGTTTATAAGCTAATTCCAGAAGCTCAAAGATGCTATTTCATCAGTCCCACATTTCACTTACAACTACAGCACTCTAGTATGAAAGCAGAGCACTGGTAAAATATAACTTAAAATATATACGCAAACATACCATGTTTACCCTCTGCTATGTTTCCATATGTGCAATTAATATTTTAAATGCAAATAATATTTTTAGTTTTAGAGTTATTTAGATAAGGAATCCCTCACAAAATGAAAACTAAATGCATTATTTAAAAATTTATATTTTACATTCGTAAATGCAATAAAGGTAACAAAATGAAAAATGAAATTTTCTTTAAATGCATTTATTATATACTGTTGGATGAATAAAATTAATAAAAAAATTCAAGCACTAATAACACATTCATACCAATGAACACGAATATTGATTGATTTTCCAGTTAGCATACTGTGATTGGTTCTCACTGATCACATGATATCATTCCGCTTCCCGTTCCTGCTTTGGGCGGCTTGTGCTTGCAAGTTGTAAATCAGTGATATGGAATAAACACTGTTAGTCATATATTGTTGTTGGATATATACCTTCCAAAGAAGTTGCTGATGCTGAGGACTCTGGTTGTAAGATGCACCATAACTGGTCTGGAACCCCAATTCCTGTAGGTACCTCTGCAGCATCCTACTAAGTTCTTCTGTCTGAGCTTTTCTGTCATCATCTGGAATGTCAGTTCTGTTCAAAATACAGTTTCAGATTTACAAACAGAAACAGTGGTTAGAACACAAACCTACCTGTATCGAATAATATGTCATAAGCAATTGTTACTAAATTACTATTGAAAACTATTGCTATTGAATTGCTTAACATGACACAACAACACAGGTTAATAAACATTTATTGCAGGCGCTGTGGGAAACTCACCTAGAGTTGCCAGTGAAATATCTTCCCAAAGGAACCATAGGTAGCTGTGAAAGCTCTTTTGATATCACTTCCTGAGTCGTGTCATCCTGCCAAGTATATCCTGCAATAAAAGGAACAGAAAAAATTACCATCAACATAAACTAACAGGATTATATTCACTCCTCTTACATTCTGAATCCCTGACACTACATTACAAAAAGTATCATGTAGCATTACCTTGCCAGCCAGTATAAGTAATCTGCTGTTGGTTTCTATCTATTCACATGAATTAGTCATATTATTTTATTAAGTAATCTACAGAATGTAAAGAATGTGTTGGCAGTGTCTATCATTTATATGAATTTACCATTTAAAAAAAGCCAGACCCTGAAAAATGTCAAGAAAGAAAATAATGATAGCTAACACTTTCAAACTGAACCCCAACGATAAGAATATCAATACTGACACATCAAATCCCATCGTGCAAGCAAGTATCATTCTGAAATTGTGTTTGTCCACTTTTCATGCAAATGTCACTAAGGGAAACAGGTATGTGCTGATTGAATGGATGTATGGAAGGAATGCCATTAACTGGCCTCAGCAGCAGAGGAAGGAAGGATCTGGAGAGCATCTTAAGCCCCTATAGATATGAACTCATTAGCCCTTTACCAGCATCCAACACTCTGTCCTGTTCAGTTGTTTTCCTCTAAACCTGATGGGTTGGTGCAGAAAAATTTAAATCCCTCATTTACATAATGTGTGTCTGAAGTCTCATTTTATTTGTGAAAATGGTTCTACTTTGCATTTTTCTATTGCAATGAATTTGCATAAAAATATATTTTGAAATGTCCTAACGTCCTGATATTTGGATGTTACCCTTTTGTTTTATTGACAGTTGGCATGAACTCCACAAGTTGAAAATCTGATCCATGTTATCACAGCATGAACTGAGAATGTCCAAAGCACAAAAGCAACAAAACCTGACCTTTCATACAAATGAACTTATAATTAATATGCTTATTATTACTAGTATTAATAGTGTGAAATTAAAAGTCTTCATGACTTTGAGTCATAATGTTTCATTTCAAACTCTATTTTTTGAATCACAGATTTTCAGTGGGGATTTTTGCACCTTAGTGTATAAATAAAAAGAGAAAAAAAACAGATCATGGCATTACAATGCATGTGGTGCCAGATCTCAACACAGTTATATATACTGTATCATCTGTCACCATCTGTGGATTCTATACATTACTGTATTGAATGTTGGCTAGAGAAGACAGAATATCACACATGGGATGCGATGCCTTCTTAAGCATCTCGATAATATAACAGTTAAATAATATGACTTCAATAATATAACTTTAAATATAATATTTTCTAATGGCTATAAAATGGGATCACTATGATAGACAGTAACCACAAAACAGAATATAACGTATAATCTAGTAAAGACCAAACCAGTCTCATAGCAGTCTCAAATTTTGAATCTATTGATTAGTGTTCATGGACATACAGTCCCACCTTTTTTGTTTCAGTCAGTATACAACCTTTTTTTGTCACTTAACCTTAATTTTTTCATCTCACTCAGCACAACTTTCAATATTTATTTATATATTTATAACCTGATATCCGGGAAAGTCGTGCATATTTTATGAGGTGGCTATAAGCCACACCTTACCTCACTCAAACCCTAAAATGACAAATGCAAAAAAGGCTAATTATGCTAAAATTTATGCATTTTATGAGGTTGCAAAGCAGTGATAGGGCCCACCCTTACCCTAACCCTGCCCCTAAACCTAACCTTACATAAAACTAATCGTTTATTATGATTTTGGGCAAAGTCAAATCAAAATAAACTATTGCGTTTATACATATGAGAGATACTTCGTATTAAAATACATTAGATTAAAAGTCTTGCCAAGTGACATGGAAAGAAATATCTTTGTGAACCGTAGGGTTCAACACACGTCCAGTCTTCCTGTCACCCGCGAGAGCATCACCCTTTTGCCTCAGAAGGGTCCACCTCATTAGGTCTTGGATGGAGCCTGATATAATGTGCTATTACTAATTAGCAGCCCAGCCCTTGATGTCCCTGCTATGTGTGTGTGTGTGGAGGGGGGGCTTTCCACCATGTTTCCTAACATTTTGAAATAACAGAGTGACCGAGGAAAAAGAGTGCCATGATCTATAAAGGATTTTCCTTGCGTTCTTTGATTTGATGAGGTTTTACTGTTGTTTGGTTGCATAGATACACAAAAGTTATTGTGGAACCATCTTCCAATAAGAGAAGCTGACAAACACTGCTTTATTCTGGTTATCGTGAAATCTTTCATTTATTATGACAGTATATTAGCAGGGGGAAGGTGGGCTAGCATCTCTATGAACTAATTGATTTAATGTAGGTATCTTTTTAATTAATTGGCAATGCAGTATTATATAGATTTACTTGACATATATTCATGGCACAGATTGATATAATGAAGATTTACTGTACAGTTAAAGCAGTCACTGCAGAAAATGGTCAAAACTAAAACACTGCAGTACATGCGAGCTGTTTACTAGTTGAACATCTGTTTAGCTCACCATTTAGGAATTCCTCAAGAGAGAGCTTCTGGACAGATTAAGACTGTCTGGTTGTCTTAAGCGAAGCTCCTACAAAATGATGTGAACTTTGGTGTAGAGGAACAGATGCGGAAAGATAGTGAAATAATTTGATATTCAAACAGATCCTCTACGGAGCAGCGGACTGCCGAGAGCTCAGTAGAAACTGTTGACATTTGCTTTACTAAACACCACTTGTGGGGGATTAAAATAAAAACATTCCCTAAAACCTATTTCCTATACGCAACTTGTAAGTAATTGTATTTCAACAAGCTGATAATCGTATTCGTAGTTTTTTTTTATGTGTAAATAAAGATTCTGTAAATATGCAAACAGACTATTAAAAACATGTACAAGGACACGTGACCTTTGCTGTGTTAAAGCACTGATGCCACAAATTAGCAGCATCGTGTAATTGAGTTCTACCATGTAATGATGCAATTCTTCGCAATATTGGTTTACCAGACGCTCTGAGAAAACATTTTGTATGTACAAATAAAATTAAGGATTTTTTTTACATATTGGAGGGCTTACGCGCTCATTAACAGGCACCAATCTATAACTGTTTTTCTCACTCACTGCCCTGATCTCAGTCAGACATAGAGCTTCTCTCTCACCATCAAATAAATACACATAACACAATATATCATTTTACTACTGTTAATCCAATTAGTTGCCTGCTGTACAAAACATACTGTGTTGTTATGCACTGTATTCGCATATTTATGTTGTCATGTCAAGTTTTTAGTAGTATATTAATACAGATCACTCTTGGTTACTATTGTTGTGTCGGCCAATTCATAAGCTTTTGTTATGAACATGTACTGTAACTTACCACAGTATTGGCACTGACAAAATGTAATATTTACAATATTGAACTTACATACTACACATTACTTTGGGGAAAAATCATATGCAAAACAAATGACCTTTCAGTGCAACCACACAGGTGTCATAATGATTTTAGCAGAGGCTATGTATGTTCATCTCTTCTCTTTGCCTTTCTCCTCTCTATTCTCTCTGTTGGACATGGGATGTAAGTAGATGTAATGCACATGTCAGGCTGAATCATCTTGCTTCACTAAGCTTCTGTTTGAACTTGCTGTTTCTACCTGTATGATCGTAAGGATAGAAGTCAATGATAAACCTGGATGACCATGTTATACAGCTATATAAGCCTCATTGAACAAGCGTCTTTTCATAAGCCTTGTGTTGTTACCTGAACCATCTCCCATCCCCCACCCACACCAGAACACATATAACGTAAGAGAGCCAGTCTAGTATTTGCTCATATTGAATAAATCTCTACATTTATACCAGTTCTGGCAAATAATCATTCACCAATATGTAAAAAAAAACTCCATCAATATTTTTGTTTTATTTCTAAAGTATGACAACAAACAATTCACAATTACATTTTGAAATACAGAATAAACAGTATATTATCATAAAACTTAATTGACTTAAACGACTCTAAACAACATTATGCTTGATGTAACTCAAACATCCAGCTGAGTATTGTTTTCACAAAACAAATAACTTTAAATGAGTTCATATTCAGCTCTATATTATATTCGTCCTTTCATAACAGTCCAGCCATAAAATCCTTCTTAATTCTTCCCCTCCATCTCACGCTTTTCAACTAGCTTCTCAGCAAACCGTCTGTCCTATCAGTCCTTCTTTATTCATTAATAGACTCCGTCTCTTGGACGGTGATACCCGACCGGATTCCCAAACTTTGCATGATTTGAAGATTTTGCTTTGTTAAACATATAAAATAGAAATTATGATTTGAAATTGTAAATATTAGGGATGTCAAATCACCCTAAACACATTCAGGTACATTTTAGGGAAAAATGTGCCCATGTTTTGTGTTGAATTACATTTGTGACCCAATATGTGCATATACACTGTATATCAAATTCTGTCATCATTTTTCTGTCATTTCAAACCTGTATGAATTTTTTTATAGTTCATTTGCAGAGCCTCTCTTCCAGTGTATCTTGGGTTGTAAGCAAGACACAAGACATGGACAGTTAACAATAATGCTTAAAAGTAACATAGTATAATAATACAAGCTAAATGGAAGGAACATTTCTGGTTTGGTTTCAATAAAGAGGTACTTGAGTCCTCTTGATGGGGCTGTCAAACACAGTTGAGAAACAGTCACTTTAGAAAATATTTTTACGTACTATTTCGTGCCGACACACTGACCATTTTGATGAAGATCAAAGAGTTGGTCGAAGAACATCTAAAGACAATGAAATAGAGGGCAGTACACAGCAGGGAGGGCTGACAGGTGCCATGATAGACCTGTATGACAAACAGGGAGCACTCTTACTGTTCCGTCAATGGTATCGATCTAATGACATTGTGCAGGGTGTGTGGCGACTCCACAAATTGCGCGATTTCTTCAGCTATTCTAGATGTGTGATAAAGAGAATTGTGAATCGATGTTATTGATGTTCTCTATCTGTCTGCCTATCTACCTCTCTGCCTTACTTTTGCTCCAGTGAGGAGTAATGTGGAAGGTCTGCTAAAGAGTTCTGGAAGGCTGACAATGGTTGAGAGGTAGACGGGTTCAGTTATCTCTGATACACACAAACAAAAACATACACTCCAAAATGTTTCATACACACACACACACACACACACACACACACACACAAGGCAAATGGCCAGGGCAATGAGATAAGATAACTGCAGACATTATATGGTTCACACATTTCTGTCTGCTGAACTGGGCACAAATTCACAGAAAGAACAAACACACACAAAAAACACAACATAAACACAACCACTCGCACTTAGACGAATACACAAGGGATGTCTGACGCAAACCGCTCTAAAATTAAAATAAAAACCCAGCATGTCAATCAAAAGCTGAGGTTTCAGACACCATCTGCATCCAAAAAGAAAAAAAATAGGAGAGAGAGGAAGCCGAAACACAGCCTCTCATCCGTCTGATCCCCCTCTCTTTATTTGGCTTGGGTAATTGGAGTAAGTCGGCCATCTCTTTGGCTTTCTAATATTCATTACCATGTTGGTAATTTACCCAAAGACGGTTGTGTGCCTTGCACGCTTTTCAACTCTCATTTATGCCTTTTTGAAAAGATCAAGCTGGGAGCACATCTCCACAGTCTATTAAAGGCTCAGATCCTTCAACAAGACTGAATGGACCATGCTGCCCCCAAATGGCTATGATGGAGTATAACAAAAGCAAGCCTTGCCATTTGATTGGTCACTAATACAATTAAAAATAAAAGGTTATAAATATGATTACTACGGTTATGAAAGTAGGTCTGTAGTAATGCCGGTTTTCTTGTGGAGTAAATATGCATGGAACACTTTTTTATTGTATTATTACTAAATGAATGTGATTAATCTTTATAACACATATTGCACATTTTTGATGAAACAGCCCAATACATTCAAGGCTTTTAAAATACAAAATCTGTGTTTTCACCCTCTGAACTAAATTTAAATGCTCTGAATTATGAATGATCAAATATATACTGTAATATCGATGCAAGGCTATGAACAAAGCATATAAAAAAATATTCATAACTGCCACACATTGATGCAGAAATCAACTCCAAACAGATAAACCCAATGTGCACAACACCTTTAAAACCACTAAGTTGTTGAACTTCAACAATACCAGTTAATGTCAAACAATAATCCCCTTTAAGAGAAAATAGAAAGCTACAGAGGACCTTCGCTCAAACAAGACACCGTTCAGATGTCAGCTCTACCAGGTAAAGACTCACATCGCTGCAGTGAAGTTCTCCTTCACCAGAGAAGGTACATTCAG
This sequence comes from Oreonectes daqikongensis, assembly GCA_026939265.1. Classification (NCBI taxonomy): domain Eukaryota; kingdom Metazoa; phylum Chordata; class Actinopteri; order Cypriniformes; family Nemacheilidae; genus Oreonectes; species Oreonectes daqikongensis. The sequence continues at coordinate 1,553,834 of JAOTQM010000343.1, read as the reverse complement.
TCCAGGCCTATGAACACAGTGTATCACTGAAAAAGCTTTCTGTCATAAAAGCTCACAGATGTCCATTTCCAAGCCCCTGAGCAGTGAATGAGTGCTCAATCTCATCCTTTCATCCTGCTCTCTTTCATCTGTCCATATTACAGACAGCAACATGGTACCACAAAAGATGAGTGCGCGTTTGGCTGCGTGTCAGCTTAGACTTGAGTTGACCAGCTCTGGAACCGATTGTGACACGCTTCTGCCAAAGAGGAATTTCAATAGCTAAGAATGATGGGGAAAGCAGAAAACGCTGCCGGTGAAGGTTTGATGATATTTTTAAGTCGTGTGGCTCATCAATCTTCAATTTGGCCAGAATCCAATCATGGTAACAAAGTACACAGCAAATCAAGAGTGAAAGAGTTAAAAGAGCCGGTAATACAATTGACATGAATTCATTTGCGTCATTTGGAATGCAAGACACTTTTATCTAATGCAACTAGAAAACATGATTTTGTATGATGGAGATGGTAACATAACCCTATTTAAATCTATTTATGATCTTTTTGGTAAAAATAAAAAATGTTTTGAACACATTCACAGCAAGTCATGAACTGTAGCAAAACAGACCCATACAGATTAAAGGGTTCAAGTATGACAAACTGGTAAATCACATAAACAGAAAGATGAAAGGAAATAAACAGGTAAAGTGAGAAGACAACTCACAACTGACAAGAACTGAATCATTTCACAAGAACATTCAATGGACGTAAACAATAACTCCACAGTGAAGTCATGGGCACTGTGGAAAAATATGATCATGAAAAATAAGTGGTAGAAAGGTTAAAGAGAAACAGGTAAACACAATGTTGTGATACCTCTATGTGCCAGCTTCTGGAGCACATTCCTCAAACGCTGCAGAGATGCTGGAGACACATCATATGTGTAAGAAAGCATCCCTGAATATCTCTGACATCGCCCAAACACTCCATCTGCAAAATAAACACATGCACATAAACGCATCAGACATGGCAAAACTGCAAATATTTGTTACACTTTAAGGTTTAATGGCAATGGATGGTTCAATGGCATTTTGTGCCAATGATGAGATATGAATATTATAAATAGTGTATGTCTAAAAAGCTATTGTTTTCAAAGAGTGCTGCTGAGCTTCTAGTTCATGACAGCAACTACGACAGCACTGAAGGAAACATGGCCACCATGTCAGGCTTGAAGAAATCACAACTGTGGCCATCAATTTGTTTTGTAAGGCTGAAGTTTGTGTTTGGGATCATAATGGCCATAGGGGTTTAAGGTTTTTATTTTTTCACCATTCTTTCTTTTTGACACATTCAAGATAAGCACACAGACCATCAGGAAATGCGCCTCACACACACACACACACACACACACACACACACACACACACACACACACACACACACACATTATCTGGCCCCTTGTTTATCTCCCCATCACCGGGGACCCAGTGCCACTCAATAGTCCGTTGCTAGGCAACCCAAACCATGGCTCAGATTGGCTTCATAATTCAATGGCTATCTGGGTGAACAGGGAGGATGCAGGGTTGCAGGGTACAGCAGCTGTCCTCATGGGGAATACTAATGACAGCAAGTGTTCCTTCACTATGTAAGAGGAACTTACATCTATCATCTCTAAGTGCTCATCAGCGCCATGACGGAACTGTCAGACTAATATTCTAAGATAAACATCATACACGGTCTATATGATCTGTCTGACTGTGAAAGTCAATGTAAATGACATACTGACTTCACTAATTCGTATGCGAGCATGAATGCATTCAAACACAGTAGAGAAAAGAGAGGGAGAGAGAAATGCATTCGGTGTACTGAGACGATCCAATCACGAGAATAAAATTAGATGTAAATGAAACGACAACAACAAATAAAGCTTTAGTGCCAACCTCAGATTATGCACAATAAATATTCTTGCTCATTTCGACTTGAAACCTGCCATGTTAAAACTTTTACATATGTACCAGACACATGACATAACCACCAGCGAGAGGACCATTTGCACTGCCTCCGTGTCGGTTTCCATAGCAACCTCCCTCGCTGTCGGCTTCCTTTTTTTCCAGCCGTCTCCGGGAATAATCACACTCTAATTACAGTCATCGCACTCAAATATAGACTCGGCTGCACTTTTCTCTATCCCACGATTCCTCGAGCTCTACACTGTACAACCATAAAATAGAGCCTTAGGGAAATAGACTGAGTGGTAATATAAAATCTATCATGCCATTTGAATTATCAAACATGACACATTGGCTTCCCACTTGGTGGTAAATGATATGCCTCTAGAACTGTGGGCTTTGTCGCTCATTTGCAAATGCTCTTAATACTGACCGCGATAAGTTTAATAACAGTCATATGACCCCTTTTAGGTCCACTGTCAAGAGAAGAACGGTCCGGGCTGTTCTGTCTTTCAGTAGATGAGAGCTAAAATGAAAATGGGCAATATAGATCTAAATTTCACAGCCTTTGGTTCTTTTACATCTCTCAAACTGAAAGTACATTTCTGCTCCATCAACTGACAGAACATGCGGTTCCACGCAGGGTTGTCGATAAAAGCTGACAGAATTGTTCAAAGCATTTGATAACTGAGATCTACTGGATGTTGATCAATGACCTTAAAATTAATACCAGAATTTTGAAGACAGGCTGACACTATAAACATTAAATGAACAAATGTTCATGTTTCAGGCTTTAACATTGTGTCTATGTTATTATAGCTTTCCTGTAGCTCAGTGGTTAGAGCATGGCGCTAACAACTCCAAGGTCAAGGTTCGATCTCAGGGATTGCACATATCCAGAAACATATGCATGTATGTTGCAATGTGGATAAAAGCGTCTGCTAAATGCATAAATCGAAATGTTAATAAATGTGTCTACCCTATAATTGGCAGTGATCAACTGTATCAAGGTGATGAAAATAATATAACTTGCTGCAGTTCTTGATATCTGCCACAAGGGGGAGACTGGAGAAGATAAAGGTTGACTGCCAGTCTGGGTACACTCTCACAGTACAGCTCTTGTAGTTGTGCAGATGCTGGCTAACCGAAAAGATTAATAATGACTGAGTGCATGAGAAGGCAGAGAGCAGGAAGAGATATGTAAAATCATTTGCAAACTACTGATGTGAAACAAACTGCAAAGCTTCTTGAATACTCAAATGAAATTGTCAGAAAAAATGCAAATGCATAGCAATTTCAATTTAGCTGTGACATTTTGTGCATAAAAGATTTCGAGGTAGCAGTGACACAAGAGAGACACTAAACTCTCATAGCAGAGATTTTCTAGTCTTTGGTGGGCTGACTGACATTCAATGATTTTTTTGGATGACAGAGTACATAAAACTCTTTTAGGAAAAGACTGGACAGTATTACAATACAAAGTGTATTTAACCTTGTCTTTTCTGTGCAGTCATATCGGATACTTAAATGGGCTTTCCTCTGAAATCTTTAATGGTAACCTATAAAACAATTTGAATGTCTCCCATCCCACTCTCAGGTTATGATTTCTAATACATCAAATTAAAACCCACATTCAACTGAGCCGCCAATAAAGCTGTCAAGGATTTAAAATAAATAGTAACATGGCCAAAAACACACAAATAATAATAACTCTCACTTCTTTTTAAGTAAGAGCGCAGGTCGTGAGGATGCATGCTGAACTCTAGGAAATGAGACGGTGAAGAACTTCCTCCACTGATGATGCTGAAGCAATTATTCGAATCAATGAAACAAGCGCAACACCGTGTTGCAACCAAATCAATACGGATTCAGATTTGAGTTTTTCATGGTCTATCGGTTCATTAAGGCTTTGTTAGTCATGAGGAGGGGATATAATTGCAGAACAGGAAACTGGTGCTACGTTTGAAACGAAAGGCACAATGAATAACATGCAGAGCTTGAGGATTATTCAGATTTTCAGCCAGCTGTTCCGAGACATTAAAACCATTACTACAATGTGTCTCAAACCACACAGGACGCCACAGAGAATCGATTCCACAGTGCAGAGTGAACCACAGAGTGATGCTAATGAAGATAAAGAACAGTCAGTGCCCCACAAACTGACTCCATTTTGGCAGCATTAAGAACCACACATTTAGTAGATTATCTGGATATGTTGAGGCTTTTGCTTAATGTGGCAATTAGTTCATCTGCAGATCTTAATAAAAGATACGGCCAAGTAAAGGTTGAACACATTACCTTCTTAGTAATGCAGTATTTGGATGATTTCTATCCACATTTGACAACAAATCAATACTAGGCATTACAGTTCTGTTTCTTAAAAGTAAGAGGGTATCTATTTCTCTCTCTAAAGTAGAGTTGGATATTGTTTGAATTTGATCAATTATGATTCTGCGTATCAATTCCGATTCTTACTCGAACTTTTAAGATTTATTACAATTTGGATTACCATACAAATATCACATTAAACTGTAGGTACTATAATAATATTGTATAATATTTTTTTTTTAATAAAAATATTTTTATAAATTTGTGGTTACTGTGCTTTACTAAAAATACCATAGTTAAACTATTATTACTTCACTCTTAATAAAGCATGTGTTAATTTTAACACACTGTTTGTATTATGCTATTTAACACATTTTGTGTTGATATTTTGTGAAATAAATGAAAGGGACAACATGTTGTGTAAAAAGTACCAGAAATATCCCAAAAATAACAGTTAAAGTCACCATTAAACGCAAGTTGCGACTGACTTCTTTTCCGTATCGGGACGTAAATCAGAGTGAAACGACTTCTGAAATGAGAAAAAAGGCATTATTTTGCCCTTCCCTTTTGGTTTGTTGTAAGTTGGGCGTTGCTTACAAAACAGAGGCAGATGAAGGCAGACACGGGGCCTGAGGGGAGGGCTAAAAATGTCTGACCACTGGACAGTCAGTATAGTCCTTTTTTGTTGCTTACGTCATGTGGTGAAGAGCTGTTGAGAGGGGAAAGGGAGCTTAATGTTTTTGATTAAAGATTACAAGTGCAAAAGAATTTAAAAAAAAAGGTGTGCACGGACAAATCCTTTATAATAATCACTGCAAGCAAGGGCACAACTGCACATTTTTGAAGGGGTATGCGAGATCAGTTTTGGCAGCCGTTTCTAACATTCAAACTGCACAGCTCGCGTCGTATGGGGAAGACGCATCTGATGTTTAATGAAGAAGAGCCCTACAACTACACACATTTGTGTGTTGTCCTTAACTGAATACAAAATGTGTTGTTTTGAACACAAACATTTATAGTGTATTGTAAAAATATGGTTTATTTTCATAAGGGTTTTTATTAAGATATGAACACATTTCTGAAAATGTGCACACAGGAAATTACAAGAGGAACTTAAACTTAAATTTTACATCAAGTATCCGATTCCTAACCTTTCAATTTCGACTCCAATTCTGGAATCGGTTTGACTCCCAACCCTACTCTAAAGTGTCTTTTAGTGTTGTAGCCAAAATCTGTTTTAATGAAACCTGCTGGCATCAAACTTGGCAAGGGGCAACTAAAAGGTTATTCAAAAGATTAAATTCAGACATTTTCGCCTTGAGCTGACTAGAACTACAGCTATGTTCTTCATATTTGCAGCATAATGTTACAAAAGGTCTAACGGCCTAAAATGCAATTTGAGTAGTTCTTTCTTTGTTTTTTTTCTAATTCTGTACTGAAAGCGTTGCAGTTATAAAATAGATAAACACCTTATGAGGTGGTTGTTCACACATCAGTGTTTCTTATTAATGATGTCACTGCTCTTAGAACTTTAAGTTAGTAACCTACACCCAGAGCCCTTTAGTACCAGAGTCGCGTCATCTTCATTCACTCCAATGGAACCGTTTTTTCACGGCAATGGCGGTTGATGGAGCCTCTCAATAGTTCCCGGAAGTTACTAGTAACACATGGAGCTGCAGCAAAGCAGACCGATTGTGACGAACTTTTAATCAATTTAAAGACGTTAGTCATTTAAAAAAGAAAGAAATGAAAGAAATAAAGCATTTAAAGAGAAAACATAACTTCCGGGAACTATTTGAAGGCTCCATGAATCACGTGACACGCGAAAAATTTGAACTTCCGTTGGCGCAACTCTCTCTCTCTATGGCTCTGCCTACACCGAACCAACAAACCAAGTTTTAGTTAAAAAAAGAACACAGGCACATAGTTCTATGATTAAAATTGCATATTATTGTCATTTTACATGGTAAACTGTAAGTTTGAGTAAAGTAGATGTACTACATGCATTGCACAAATATGTAGGAGAGAGGATAGATCATATTTTTTTAGAGCATGCACTTTTTGCTATTTTGCTCTCTTTTTGTCAGTACCCATATTTTCAGAAACAGCACATTTTAGTTTTGTGCAAGTTTAAAACCCTACAGAATGTTAGTTGAGGAACAAAAGTATCACAGAGGATAAAAAGTGTCAGATTGTGCCATGATTATAAAAAATCTTATGACACATTTATGTATTTGGAAGAAGCAATACATCTTATCACTTTTATCTCCACCAGCTGAGCTACAGCAAGTAGACATTTTTAATGAGTCTAACAGCTTTCAACAGATCTTCAACACATCAACGCTAAATGATCCAGACTAGGGATGCACCGAATGTTCGGCAACCGAAATGATAAGTGAAATATGGCTGAATACATTTTACCAAACATGACGTCTGATGCGGTCAAGCAGTAACCAGTGCGGAGAGAGAGATGCGCACGCTTTATTAATGCAGCAAACTTGTCAGCAGTGTGTGGAAGCATTTTAAAGTGTCAGAGAAAGACATGACACTGTAAACTTGCAAATAAAAGCATCTTTACTGGTCAGTAAAACTTTGGTTTACTTCAAATGGGAGTGGGCGGTCAGAACAGTCAGATTTGTGGGCGAGAACTGAAATGGTTGGCCAGCCTTAGCATGGATGTTTTTTCTTTAAATCATTTTCGTATTTTTAGCTTATGTTGAATGACACTTTTAAATGAACTACTTTGTTGTAGGCGAACAGAGTACATACATTACATTCGTTCAGCAGTCAGCTAGTCCATTAAATAGCTCAATATTTTTATTTTTATTTACTTGTTTTGCTATTTTATATTTTAAATTAAATTGTATTATATTGAAAAGCAAGACAAAATATAAAAAATCACATTTGACCATTCAGTTTATGCAATAGTAAAACAATAGGCTAAATAAATAGAAGAAATGCAAAAAAACATGTTAGGTGTTCGGTCTTCGGCCAAGTGTTTTATTTTTATTCGGCTTTGGTGCATCCCTATTCCAGATATCATGTCCATTGAGTTTCTCAGCATTGACACTTTTTTGTCCTCCGACAATTATGCCTCCAACACTAATGGCAGGAACAAATGACTTAAAGAAAAAGTTCAGAACAGAAAATGTCAAGCAGCTTGGCACTAGTCTATCAGTTTGCTTAAAAGCACACAGAGGATATTTCTTACAAAAGCTCCCATCCAAACATAGAAAAGGTCAGCTTGTTTAAGCAGATAATGACTTGCATGCCGATCTTGAATGTATGGACTGCCCTGTGTGAGGTGCTAGTGCTTGTCTGCTAGACATGTATTATAACTCCTTTTTCATTGATCAGTCCTCTCTGGGAGAAACAGTTTAATTGGATGAGGCTCTAATTGGCAGCAGTTCTCTCAAGTTTATAGTTTCTGAAAACCCTAGCCACCCACGGTCAATCCATCTGTCACTTTCCCTTTACAAAGACATGTTTTTTTCCATAGTTTTTTAATAGCATAGGAGTACGTAAAGGGTTTGTCAATTGCACCGTATGTCGTGTTCGTAAAGAACCATTCCTGCATTGTTGTTTTATGGAACTTGTCAACTTCCTTACTACTTTGTAATTATATCCTTTGTTGAGTTTCTCAGAACAATAAAACAATTTGAAATGCAATACTGAAATAATGCAATTGTCACATAATGTGTGGTGAAATTGCCAGCACACAGCATGTTCTCAAACACTGATGGAAATATAAATGATGTCATTACACATTTCATGTGTATGATTTTAATTTAGATTTTTAATGTCATTGTAAATATCAGAGTGAAAGAGAATCACAGATCTATAGCTGGCAGCTGAATAATAACACACAAATCATAACTGAAATGCTTATTAAAGGGCATAATTAGCCTTGTATTCCCTATCCGTCTCTTTTCTAACACCATAAATAGCTGTTGTGTTATCTGGGAGACAAATCATAAGCACTGTGAAACAAAACTGGAAGTCTCCCGAGCTATAAAGCAACCCCTAAGCAATAATATTGTGTTCTGGAAGCTGAAGCCTACTCAGAAAGAACAACAAAGCAATGGCAGTAAAGGTGTGGTCCAGTTTTAGGCATACGAACTGTCTAAAAATGCGTCTGATCAAGTCTTCTCTTTATCGATTGCAGCCACTAATGTTATTCATTTTATCCCAGGAGAGCTGAGGTAAACTCATGTCAGAAGTCACAGAGATGCAGATAATGGCAAGATTGAGCACGTTCAATCGAAAGATTTATTTTCCATCTGTTAAAAATTGTGGATAAGCAGCCCATCCATCAAAGACAAACAAAGCCAGTCACATCAAATCATTCTCAAGAGAACAGACAGGCAACAACGTAAAGATGAAGAGAGAAACTGAGGGGGAGAAAAGTCCCCTGACAGTCCTTGCTATATTTCCTTCATAAGACCTGAGATTCAACAGCACTCCCAGAGTACTTAGGTTGTCACTCCTGACTGCATTTGTTTAATTGAAGAGAATTACTTATCGCATATGAGCTCCAAATGTATTCCAGCTCAAGAAAGGTTTCATACCACATGGGAAAATCCTCAAACATGCTAAACCCTGAATATAGCCTTTAAATAATATAAGAAAAATAAGTTGATCATTGACCACAAACCTCACCATGAAATTGTCATCATTTGTAAGTTTATGTCATATTTTGATGTATTGTGCTGTTTAAACTAGATGGTTTCAGCGGACGCACTCGACTGGTAGAAAGTTAACTTTTGGTCTGTGTTTGTTGATCGGTCTGGCTAGAATATAAATATTTATAGTTTAGATAATTTATATTAATATTAATTTATATTAAAGGGGTCAAATGACGTGGCTAAAACAAACATTGTGTGTATTTGGTGAAATACAGTGTGTTTGCGTGGCTTCCGGTTCAAAAAACGCTGCTCCTCTTTGGCCCGCCTTCTGAAACGCGTTGTTTTTTACAAAGCTCATCGCTGTGAAAAGCGCTGTGTGCTCTGATTGGCCAGCTACCCAGTGCGTTGTGATTGGCAGAATACTTTAAGCATGTGGCTGAAATGTAACGCCCCTTATCATATTCAGAACATCAGCTTCCAAAGCATATTGACAGCTGATGTCATCGGTACCATGTGACTTTGAGCCGGAATATGATCCAGAAAATGCAGATGACCAACCTGATCATTCAACTTTGGACTAGACTATTCGATTATTTGAATATTCGATCGGTGGGTTGGTGTTCGATTTTCAATTTTAAGATTCGAATATAAAAAAAAATTCTCGAACACTTGGCATCCCCCCAAACCGGTTCTCATTCGCAGTCCTGACCCGTTCGCCAATGCCCCAGGGGGAAACAGGTATGCTAGTAGAAATCAATGTGTTTGGTGTTTAAAGATGACACACAGTGTTTCTCATTCGCTTTATGTGGCTCTTCTTTCTTGGGTACTGTGTGTATGGTTTGTAAATACGGGACCGGTTTGTCATGTGTACTTTCGCATATAGAAAACGTGATGCGTTTGTTAGGAGTCCTTTCGCTTATGGAAAACGAATGTGAATATTTTATGTAATATCTCCACACTTTTTCTGACAGTTAACAAGGTAAGAAACTATTAGGTTTCACAGGTTTAAACCATTTCTGCATTTGTGATCGTACAAACGACAAAAAGCTCACGTTTAAATAGTCAGTTGTAAATTCTTTAATAATGATAAGCGGCAGACTGTCCTTGCAAAGTTGGATTTGCCCCACTTTTAAAAACCAGCCTTTGTGCACAACCAGGTGTTAATGCGCTGCATACACATTTTGTGGTTGTAACTTACTGTTTTGGAACAGTGTTGTAAATAAAACTTAACTACTGATTTCTAACTGTGTCCCCAACTATGTCAAATTTTCTTCTGCAATAAACACACAGCGTCTCCACAACATGGCGGCAACAACAACACTACAGTGAGAAAAGTTACGCCTTCTTTCTTTGCGTATACATTTGGGTGGTGTTATTCAAAGCTTCCCACACACTGACTGGGGCGTGTTTAAATCAGGCGTTTTAGGGAAGTCTGGATGATCCTTTCTTTAAAATAGAACAGATCTTTTGGTTTGAGATTTTATGTGTGTAATATATGCAGGAAGAACATCAGGAAAACATGAAATTGCTCCTTTAATGTTTTATTGTATAATAATTGTATTAAATGAACAATTTGTTGAATGTGTCGTGTAACTTTGTTGCATTTAATTTTCGCCAAGTAACGGTTCTTCTACGGGTAACCCAAAATAATACTGGCTAGATATACTTTTAACTTGCTAGATAAGGTAATGTACTTATTTCTTTAGCTTGTTATCAGAAATAATCCGCAGGGACTCTATTCTTTGTGGATGTGTACCGGAAGTTAAGTTTGGGCTACAAAACACAGTACAGTAACGTTTGTTTATGTTGTTGCTTTGAAACCGTCTTTACAATAGGTGCACATATTAAAACATGAAACCATATTTGATCTTCAACACAAATTAGAAACTGAAACAAAGGAAATGAATGACTTCTATTAGGAACCCACAAAGTTGACTGCTGAAGTCTGATTGAATCTGATAAAAAAAATCTCAGCCTCCTTCCCTGACACCTAAACCGTAATTGGTTCTTATCACCTACTGCTGGACCTTGACAGATCTGATCTTCTTAGTCAAGTCCTCCCTTTTCAATCCCTATTTCTTTTCAACACCACACAGACAGTGACTTGCAGTCTAAAAAACGTCAAGCCAAGCCAACTGCTCATCTCTGACCATTCTGCAGTTACTGGCTGGCCCTGTTCCATAACACACGTATAAACCAGCCTGTCCTATAACACTGCCTCAACTTGCTTTTGTGTTACAAGAATATGGCATGTGACCTCTTGAGTGCATTCAAAATGTGGCTTCCCTGCTGTGTTTATTACCCAGAAATCAGGTTATGCCTCAGGACTCTCTGCTGGTTTCCAGTGGCTGCCAGAATTGGGTTCAAGACACTGTTTCTGGCCTGTGGTGAAACATCTGACCCGCTGGTGTATCTACAAAATGTGCAGATTCCAACCACAAATGTGTCAAATGAAAAGCTCCTGCCAGGCTGCTGCAATAAGTCTCATTTATTCAACAAGCTCTCCCTCCACTTACAGAAAGTGTCTGTTTTTGTGTCTGTCTGTCTTGGTTCCAAGACCTTATACAACCAAAGTCTATACTGCTTATAACCAGACTACATTCAAGAACATTTTCTTTTTAGAACCTTTAATCTCTATACAATTACCATATTTTAAGCTTGAAGAGCATTTGTTGTTACTTACAGCTTTCTCTTGCGTCGACAGTTACTTGTGTTGGATGTGGTTCATCCTTCATTGTGGTATGCTGACATTACCCTGGATACCATGGCTCTCGATACACCACAAAGACTTTCTGTCCTAGTCACAGATGCGCCAGCGAGAGGCACATCAACAATTTGTCCTCTTTTGACTTCTGACATGTCTCCTATAGTGTGGTGAGCTTTGCAATATTTTATGTACAGCTGTGCTATTGCTTTGTTAATTCAACCTTCACACTGTGAAATAAGTGAAGGTTGGCCACCAATGCTTCAGATTTATTGTCCAACCCCTGTATATATTCGTATTCTTTACTTTGGTAAGACTGAATGTGTGCACAAATGCTAGCATAGTATCATTTATATCCAAAAATAAACAACCAGCTACACATTTTTCTACAGCCATATCCTGCTGGGAAAGCACTACATCTGTGTAAGCGTGTTGCAGTATACATGCTTTGGGTGCTTGTGCATAATATATCATATATTATAAATTGAACAACTTACCATTGATGCAGACTTCATATGCCTTGCATACCTCATCCTCAAACAGACAACCTGCAAAAAAAAATAGGAAATATGAAAATATTATTAGAAACGAAAGATCCTGATATGAAATGGGTGAAAGAATTCATTAAAACGGCTTGCACAGCTCATCAAGTTTCTCGTGATGACTTCTGTTGATCAATATTTTAAAAGCAACCCTAGGATGTACAGAATCAGCCATGTAAAACACATCTCGAATTAGAGGGCCTTGGAGAATAGTGTAGTAAATAAGGTTTGAAATATCCTTCACTTTGATAAATATTTTTGCCTTCAGACTCAGTTTAAAAGGATGGCCAACTTAGGCTTTACTGGATGGCTAGCTCTTTTAATGCAGGCAATCTTATATAAGATTACTTTTAAAATATCGCTGAAGCTATTTAAAGTGCATGTTACACATTTCCAGTGTTTGTTCCACTTTCAAAAGGTCTGGAGCGTACGATTACATTTCAATAAGTCATTTTCAATAAGTTAGAGGACATTAAAACAGCTGACCAATAAAACATGAAATGTAACAGAATACAAACACCTTCATTCAAATCTAATAAACTAAACAAAATAAAAACATCAGATACAGAATTTTCAAAGTACCCACATTTTTAAATACCCAGACAGTGCTAAAATATTGATTCAAAAGAGCTAAATCAGCAGCACAGACCTATATTAAAATTGTTATTTTTTATTTATTCTTTCCTTTGCAGTTAAGTGTTTATGCAGTGCATATTATGACTGTCCCCAGCAAATAAGGCAAACATTTACACATTTGGCAGACACTTTTATTCAAAGCATCTTTCATTGCATTATACTACACATTTGTTTCTGAGTATGTGCAATCTCTGGGATTGAACCCATGACCTTGGCATTGCTAGCACCATGCTCTAACCACTGAGCTACCGGAAAGGCAACAGTATAAATGACAAGGACAAGAGTGATACTACAATTCCTTACGTAATTTACACAATTGATATATGATTCATAGCCTTCTAAAATTCAGTGTGAGGAAATATGATGCTCTTCATTTCATCCATTGACCTCAATATTGAGTTACTCATCCCTGAGCACAGACACGTCTCCCTGCTGACCACAGTGTGGTGTGATGGAGGCATAAAAAAAGAACATCAAAACTGTTTATGTAATTATTGGGAAGATCATTTATTTACAGATAATTTACAGATTTACAGGCAGGATTAGAAACGAACACACAGAATGAACAGACCAGAACATAGAGAGCTCTTAGGTGACAAGAGGAAAGATTAGAGAGCAGAGCTTTGTACACATGCCAGTGTATGTGACTCTGCACATAGTCGAGGGACCCTTTAGCATCTGTCCTTTGATAAAGCACAAGGCACAGACAAATGTCTTTGAGAGAGAGAGAGAGAGAGAGAGAGAGAGAGAGAGAGAGAGAGAGAGAGAGAGAGAGAGAGAGAGAGAGAGAGAGAGAGAGAGAGAGAGAGAGAGAGAGAGAGAGAGAGAGAGAGAGAGAGAGAGAGAGAGAGAGAACCAGAGCTCTCTGCTGTTCTCATTTTGCAACTCCCTTTTTCATTACCACACACATTTATTACTTTGTTCGCTTTAGAGAAAGGTCTCATTTTTTCTCCTTTCCCAAGCACCTGAGATCACTTTATATTAATTTCTTTATTATCTGTCTCTCTCCGTCGGTTTCTGTATGCCCTCCAAGAAGCATAACTCTTATATCCCAAGCTGTCATACAGCAATAATTCATAACTGATAAAAGAGTCTTCTCAAAATGTACAAGTATAAGAAACACATCAGATGTGCATCTAAATATCTATTTATAAATAAAATACTTTATATATTAATTTCAGGCACAATGATAAAAGGACGTGTAACAGAATTCAGACAGCCGGAAGTTATAAACGCTCCATGGAGAGGGTCAGGTTTGGATTCTGTCTCTATTAAGCATGAAGACAATCTCACAAACTCTCTTTAAAGCTCTGTAATTACTCCTGAGCACTCAAGTCTTATCAAAGCACTCGGCCTCTTTTATTAGAACTTGTCAGGATTCTCATCAGCATTTCATATTAATTACGGCTGTTCCTCAATCTGACGGCTGGCTAAAAAAGCCTTCTGACTGCCACTAGCTCCTAAATCAGGTCGACAAAATCATTTGTTATCTCTGAAGAGTGTCTCTTCGCGCTGGCCGGCCTGTGCTTGTTGGCTTCAGAGGTTGATTAAAAAGGAAACATAATTAAAAAGTAATAGCTGACGAGACAACTACGTTTTCCCCCCATAGAAAAGACAAGAGATATTCACCCAAGGCATTGTGCACTATACAATAACACTTCAGCATTAGATTATAACATTCCAATCCAAGGAAAACACTGCGGTACTGTCAGTACAATAGCCTATAATGAGAAAACAATATACAGCTGTAATTTGGACAAAACTTGTTGATGATGAAAAAAAAACATTTCAGTGCAGACAAACGACATCTAAAATCTAAAATCATAGTGTCATTTTCACACATTTTAGAATGATCTGTCTTACATCTTTGGCTACTGTAGCAAGCAAAGCCACCATGTGTCTGTGTAATATTGAGTATAATGAAACATCCAGGAAGCGTCGCAGGTGTAGGGCACATCTGACTCTTTACCCCATCAATAGCAAGGTGCTTTAACTGAAGCTTACAGGTTGACATCTTTATTACAAATCTATTTTTTTAACCCACCATTCACATAGTTTATTTCCCAAGAGGTTCAACCTGTGAGGATGCACAACAACAGTGCACGTGAAACCTCATCCATTGTGATTAAACCAATGAACACTGAATGATGATGCCATGAATAAGTGTTTTATTTATAGCCACCCAGATTCCCGTCTTGTATGGTAGTCTGTGCTTAATATGGTAAATAGTTGACATTCATAACCCCGGTGCTACTGTAAACTGCATTTAATGCACTACTAATTCTACTGGCTTAACTACATGTGGTGTGAAAATGGATTGTGGTGAGGGTAAAAATAGCCAATGCCAAGTGACCTGAATACTGAATTATTAATTCATTTTGATCCAGGAGACTGTATTTATTTATGATTAGGTTTGTTTAATCGTTGTGGCTCAGATTTGTATTTTTTTAAGCTGATGTAAATCAAACTGCTACAAAAGTACAGATTTTGTTACACTGCAACAAATCGTAATTGAATGTTAATGATGGCATATATACTTTAGGTATGAATTCAACAACCCAGAGCTCTAATAATCATTGATTTTTTTACATATATGATATTTGGCACATACCACTGGAAATACAAATACAGCTGTATTTGTGCTATTATTCATAACCATAACTTCTTCATGTTATTTAGGGATACAGTCGAAAGATGAAGGAACTCATTTGCGGCTCTGCTTACATTGTGTTTTACAGGTCTAACTTATGGCTTTATTTGCCTGGTTTTACTTTTAATATGTCATTAAAAAATGTACACAAGTAACACAATTATCTATAATACAATAATACAATTATCTAAGCTTACACTTTCCACATTAAATTTTTTATTGTTTATCGTTTCTATAAAAAAAACCTTAACCAAATATGTTGATCTTGTCCTCCAATTCTAATATATCATGAATCAATATTATTCTTTCTTAGTGTTCTTATTTACTGTTTTCAAAATAAAGCATAGGTCAAATTACATGATTTATTGCTTTTGTTTTTTTTGCATCGATGCAAAATATATCATGTCATTCCACAGCTCTAGACTTTATCCATCAACTGAATGTTTTTGACAGGAAACTGATGTGATTTAACTGACCAACTCAGCTAAGGGGCGGGGCTTGTTCTCATTAAGGCTCTTAAAGAGGAGTCGATTCCTTTAATGGTCCCAACCTTTGGAATCGACTCTCGATTCCCAACGCCTTGGAATCGAGGAATCGACCACCCCTAGAATGGCGCCTCAGCCAAACACTTAGCACCTCCCACAGGTAACTTCGGGTTGGCTAGGGTCTCGTTTTAAAATAGAATGATGTATTTGCCATGAATCAGGGATGACCCAATACCTGGTTTACACACAAGTTTAGCAAAGTTAACACTTGTTTTTCCTCCCTAGGTTATAATTACTGATAAGAATCAGCATTGCAAAGGTATGGGTTAAGCGATATTTAGGCTACAGTAAAAAAACGATGTGGTGTTAGAATATAATTAAGTGACAAACGGTAATTAATTGTCTCTTTGCTTACCTTATAATGTGCACGTGCTTTGTGCGATGTTATATCAAAAACACCTAGCCGTTAGCATAGCCTACTGGAGACCGTAAAGACCTTTAAAGATATTATTTGATCCGAGACTCCGTCACATATAGGCTACAGAGAATCAGTTAACCCTGGCAAATGCCTGTTGCAAGTAATACTCTTCAACTTGATTGACCTCATTTAAAATGCAAATACCATATCCATTCAATGTTAAATAACGTCATGAATATGTAAATAATAGGCTTGTTCGACCTGATGCGGCGCCGCAAGAACCGACAGGCGGATGACATCACATTACCAAAATGATTCATAAACTCTTTGTCATAAACATAATGTTGCTGTAAATGTGGTTATTCCAGTTGTGAATATGAACATATATAACATAAGAAAGTTTCTTGATTTTTCCATCAACATGCACCCCAGACCTCTCATCTTTCAGGGTCACTCACTTCATCTTGAGGATGCATTTCATAATACAGCCAATGAATATAGCTGACCTCTGGCACTATTTCCCAAGCTGCAGACAGAAGCACTGTCCTAAATAACAGCCACATGTCCTGTGAACGCAGATATCACTGATATTCTCATCTTCAATTTTCCTCCGCTGCCCTGTTTTCTGGATTTGTCTTTTTGTATTTATCAGAGACTAAATGAATGGAAGATATTCAGCCTTTCAGCATTACGTTTTCGGATCTTTTTCAGCACTCCAGATCTTGATTAAATTCCTTATGACACTTAATATGAAGTCAAATTTCTGAAATAACTGCTCTAAAACAATACTGAGGAGAAACTATTCTTTTTATTGCAAATTATTTTACATTGTTTTAATGGTTTGTAGGCCTCTGCTGCTTTTTTATGGCACCAAGGAATATGTTTTTGTTGTGTTTATTTGATTGAAATATTCTTGGGCATTGTTTATCTTAATTGATCCTTAAGTGAAAAGGGCTTTGTATAGTCTCTAGTGCTTAGTTTTTTCAATGTTGGTAGAGAAAAATATGAGGCAATCTGAAGACTGCAGTCTTAAAAAAAGGTGCCTCAAAAGGTTCTTTGATGCCATAGAAGAACCTTTTGGTTCCATAACAAAAGGTTCATTGTGGTTCTTCATATTATAAAAAGGTAAGAAACATATGCTTCTTTAAAGAACATTTGACTGAATGTGGAACCATTCGTGGCATCGCTGTGTATAACAATTATAAGAGACATTTAATTAAAAAACTTTCTTCTCTTCCCATTACATGTACTGTTCCATCAATGACATGACAAGGACACGGCTGTCCTCCTCCTTCAGCCCTAATGGCTTGTGTTCAGATTCACACTATCCCTTGGCGCACCTTGCTAAATGGGCTTTTGGCAGGTAAAGCAAAAAGGCATGTAAAAAAGCAGAATGTGTGAGAATAAGGGTGGAATGAAAAGAAGCAGTTTTGTGTGCAGCGGCATACTCTGCCACACAGACAGAGTACATGACCTGAGTGTAAATTAATGGTGCATCTTGAATCGGAGAGTTTTGTGCTCATTAAAAACCTCCCTCAGTTGAGGTGAAGGCAAAAACACTTTTAATAAAGCAGCACTTTTGTTTTCCCAGAAGGAGCAAACATACAAAACATTTAAATGGTTCAGCTGAGCGTCATGATGATGTGTCTGTTTTGAATAAATGAACAATATGCAACAGTATATGCTATATAAAATGAACACGCACTTCATTTTTTGACTTTGGTTACCAATTAGATAAGATAAGTTAGATAAGTGAAATGATTTTAATCCGAACTAAAATAGGTAAAACAATTCATTTATTGTATGAAATTTAGTAGCCCAAAAAATTCTCATTGTTTATTACTCTTTAATGAAGAGTGGGGGTGTTTAAATGGAACTAGTAATTGTTTCATGGTTCTGGCAACACAAAGCAACCTAACTGGAAGTTATATATTAAAATATGGTTTGTTAATATGTCCTTATACTCTGTAAATAGACAACCATTAATGACCATTTGAACTAATGAAATCAATTAAAAGTTTTCTTAACTCAAAAAAGAGAGAGTTTAGATTAGTTTCATGTTCCATGAAAGCTGTTCAGAATATTTTCACATGTAAGTAGTCTTCTCACACCCACATACATATGTTCAGTTTGGCCCTCTTTTTTAGTGAAACAGAGTTTTTAGAGTTTTTAAACACCATAGTTTACAGACATAGAAGAAGAATTTTTGGTTCATCCAAAACATTCAGTTAAAGGTTCTTTAAAGAACCATCTCTTTCTTGCCTTTCTATAATCTGAAGAACTTTTTTTCACCACTAAGAACCTTTTGTGAACCAGAAAGGTTCTTTAGATATTAAAGCCAAGGTTCTTTATTGAACCATTTAGACCAAAAATGGTTCTTTAAAAATAGTGTGGTGGCCAATTATTAGAACACTATATTTTCACCACCTAAAATGGTTTTAAGTCAGTTATTTCTATCATGTGCTATAGTGTGTCACTATATCAGTTAACATTTCCAAACATTCATTTTGTTATTTATTGTAACAATCCAGTGAGCTTTTTGTTTGCACAAGGATTCTGACAAAATCCAGTCTGAACAGAACAAACTGAGACAGACTAAATCCAAGATGCTTTAAGAGACCTACCTGCAAAGCTGTTAAAAGTTGTAAAATGGGGATGCTGTCAAAAAAATAATGTCATAAATAAACTTCCATTAAATAAATTAAATTAACATTTAGTGTGACTTATTTAAATACTTTCCATTGTAAAATGCACTGTTTTACAAAAGAAATATCACACAACTATTATGCTTGTGTCATATTGCTTTATTAAATCTCTGTGGGCATCACATACATACACATAGCATCACTGGTGTTTTTCTAGACGGTTAAATAGACCCTTCTAAACATCAGATTTATTTTAAACTCAACATGGTGCCACTGCTTTTAAACCTTTACTGCAGTAGACTGGACTACACAGCTCAAAGGCAGAACCATCATACACTTCTTCTTTCATCTGGACTTGATATATATATAAATAACGTCATGGATGAACCAGGTGAAGAAGACTGTCAGATGGGTCCAGCTAGAAGCAATTAACCACTAGGGGGCTCCAGGCATCAACCTATCAGTATGAATTAAAGATGTAAGAGACATGGTGGGATTCTGGGAGTTGGGAAAAGACAGCATGACCTTTTCCACTGTCGTACTGAATGATTTAGATGTGTACACACACAAAACAGGGAAAAGCAAGAGAAATCGGAGGGGTAGAGAAAGTCAGTGGGATTTTCCTGATTAATTTTAATTGGGAAGCATGCCTGCAAACATCACCATTGATATTCCGATCATCATGATGTTTTTATACTGAACTGAGGATATTATGCACTACAGTTCAGAAAATTCTCCCATTGCACCAAATGTCCGAGTTTTATGTTTGTCTGTCCATCCTCATAACATAGCTGAAACCGAACCACATGACCCTCCAAACCAGAGGGAATGATGAAATAATGAGGTGACAGTCAACAAGCAGCTGAATGTGAGAGAGAGAGAGAGAGAGAGAGAGAGAGAGAGAGAGAGAGAACTGCCATTCTAGTTAACCAAACCAATTCACATGTTTGGACATGAGTGGTCAGCGACTATCATTAAGGACACAAGGGATAGTTGATGTGTTTGTGTATGTGAAAGATCAAAAGGAGCCTGTTGGTGTATTTAAGCAACTCTTAATGTAAAAATAAAGTGCAGTGTTCAGTGCAGCAGTGGTCTGAATGCTCATTAGCAAATAATGATGTCATTTTAAGCCACACGATTTCCGAACATTGGCATCCTGAAGCCAACACACACACACACACACGGCTTTGCTGGGCACGCGTTGTTAATAATACCCATTAATGGGACTCATTTAGGAGAGAAAAAATTAAGCGGAAGGATGAGAAACAATGTGAGCATGCTCATTTTTAGAAAAGAATGTTCATTGTGTTTTTGAATGAACAGATATATTGTCTAACAGTGAATGTGGAGAAAATGCACAACATTGAATGCAGAACATCGTCTTGGCTCAGAAATAACGATTGCTTTTGACAGAATGTGTTGGGAATACAGTGTAGATGACCATCATTTAATCATTAGTTTAGAGACATGCTGTCTACATGACCACTTGCAGATTAGATATATTGTATATGACTTCATGAAATATAATAACACACATACAGTTGAATTTCTATAGCCTGTGGAAACTCACTTCTGGATCGAATTCAAATCAACTTCTTATCTAAAAGGTACAATTACAGCTATAACTATTGGTTGTATGTAGGTCAATGGGGAATATAATATCTGAATTGCCAAAATCAACTAAGAACCATTAATAACATTTTCATATCGAGGTCATCAGGGAAATACATTTACATAATAACTTATTCAGATGAGTGCACACACACGCATGGTGGAATTCCAGAATATTTGATGACACTTCCGCTGGAAATATCACATTTCACATTTCATTGCTGTTCCATAGAGAGCTTCTTTAATATTATCCACAGTAGGGCTGTCATGATATCAGATTTTTACTTTTCACAGTTAGCATGGCAAAAAGATTTTAATGAATAAACAATGTTATTAATAAAAATTAATTTTGTATATTTTGTGTTTTCTTCTTTTTGGCCAACAAATCACACTTAAATTCAAGTAAAAAGATTAGAGAGAGTTTGTAACAATTGTGGTTTAACAGGTTCTGAATTATTTACGATATTATCATATGTGTCGAATTAACAAGATATCGTTTTTGTGAGCAACACCGGTATATTGTGACACCCCAATCCACAGTATGTATAATTTAACATTTGGATGTTATTCAGGGCTGGAAATGGGAGGGAACTCAGTATCCTGGGAGTGGATTTCAAGGAGGGCAGAGTTCCAGTTCTTAAAAATGCCTCTGAATTTTTGACATTTTTGTCTTGTTTTCTAGTACAAATACCTTTTCTTGGCAAGGAAAGTGACAAAGATATTTAGTCTTGTTTTATGAAAGAAAATATAAGAATGAAGTAAGTTTATGTTTAACATAAGTCATTGGAGTAAGAAAAACGTATTTGAATTAGGTAAAACAAAATTAAGTTTTAAATGTGGTTCTTCCAGCATCCACTCCATCTCCACCTTATTCTTCCTTCCATCAGATCTATAAAAGGGGGAGATTGAGCTCCACTAACTACTAAGACTGGGCAGTCGAACTCAATTCAAGTCTATTTTCCTTACCCCATTGGCAGATTGTGCTTGTTTTAAATCGGATATTCTTAAAATCTTAACAAATCATAAAATCATAAAATAAGGTCACTTTCCTTGACAAGTACATGTATCTTAATTTAAGACTTTAGATATTTGTACTAGAAAACAAGGCAAAAATGCTTAGTAAGAAATTCATTTGACCAATGTATGGTTTAAAAATATTAGATTTGTTTCTATCTAAAGCCCCCTCAGTAATTCTCATCCCATTTTTTATATAACTAAACACTGTTTCTTGACTGGCTGTGCCATTTTATTATGGCTTGGCCTTTCCATCTTTCCCATACTGTGAAAGTCTATACAGAAAATATAACTTAAACAGTACTCTGAGCTGTCTTTATAAGATATTGTTTGACCCTGTAGGGGACAATCCGTTAACCAGTTTTACATTTGTTCCCCACCAATCATAAACCAGTGCTGTGACCTTCTGTTTGAGAAACCCTTAGGCTTGAGAAAATGTGATTTGGACTGTGTGCCACATATAACTCTATCGTAACCCTTTACAACAAGCAGCAAATAAAGCTTGTGGTAGCAGCGGGTACACACACAACATCACACAACGGATGAGACTTGAGTAACTCGCTGTTTGAATGAAAAGCACAACGTTTGCCAAGATCCCAAAAGCTCCTGATTGTTTACACAGTCAGTAAAATGGGTAATTATACCTTACAGTAGATGACACAAGGATCTGCAGACATATGCACACACAGCCGCACTAAGACCATTTACTGAGGTTGAGCGTGGGCATGATGCCAATCTGCGTTACCTGCGTGTGCCAGGACGCCAGACACTGCGGGGAGCTAAAAGGATGCTGGGATACACTCACAGATAACAGCTTGTGTCTGTACACATAGGCAGAAGGACGCTCTCTCTCTGCATCCCTCGCTCTCATCTCACACTCCCACAAAGACAGATGACAAGACCGCACACAGATACACAAGCTCATCTAGCAACACACGACAGGGATGACGGGCACATTCAACTCAAGCGGTGCTTCACAAACAATCAGATTTCATACCGAGATGATTAGCAACGGCACATCCAGCTTCACAAAGCTCCCGTGACAGATTCATTGAGAAACATCCAATAAATCTATATATGGAAACATCACGCATGACACAGCTGGTTTTAATAAATGACTTACATTAAAGGGATAGTTCACCCGAAAATCTTCTTTCATCATTCACGCATCATCACAAACCTGGATGAATTTCATTCTTCTGCAGAACACAAATAAAATATTTTCATGAACTCTTCAATCAAAACAACATTGGCCTCCATTGACTTCCATTGTATGGACACAGAACCACTGAGACATTTCTCAAAATATCTTATTTTGGAATGACATGAGGGTGAATAATGATGCAAGAATAAAATGTTTTGGGTTAACTGTCCCTTTAGAGTGTGTAAAATATAAAGCAAAGCTTGTTGGCAAAACGAAGTCATTGCAAAAGTAAAATCTATATTTGCTGAGGTGTCTGTTACACAGCAAACCTGTTTTCAGTAAGGACATATTACACCTGTGCTTTCACACAGTCAAGATCATTAGAAATGAAACTTAACTGGAAAATAAACACCATGTTAGTTCAGCTCATATATTCAGATTCAGAATTTAATGTTGAAATTAGGTTTAGGTTACCATTAAACCTGTTTTATTGTAGTTATAAAATTAAACTTTGATTGATGTTGTTTGGTAATCTTGGCTAATTACAATTTTAATATCAACTAATGCAGTTGTACGGCTTGCTATGATGGCAATGCCACTTTAGTCCGGCTGTCCACTTACGATCACATCATCTCTTTTCAACTAACCGAGAAGTTTGACCTCACAGAAATAATCTCTCCTTTAAAAGACCTCAGTGAATGCCTTGGGTCTGATATGGAAACAGAAACAGTGAATTATGTAATGCTAACCGAATAAGACAAATGAGTGGGTGTGATGTCTATCTCAAACTGTGCCCATTTATTCAACTATATTTAAATGACACCACTTTGTCTTACATTAGCCCATATAAAGCTCCAATCGCACTCTCAGGAAGCAACATGAAAACATTTAGCGTTGTTTGCAAACTACAGTATGGCTGAGCTGTGGGAGAGGAGGAAAGGAAGACTGCCAGTTTGTTTACTCGGAAATCTCACTTCTCCTGTGATCCTCTTCCACAGCTCTAGGTGTGTCAGGAGAGCGCATGGGAAACATTGTTCACCTCAAGTATACAAGAAGCATCAGAGATTCGAACTGAGTCTTAAAAAACTTTCAGTTAAAATAGCGGAATTTGAATCTCAAATCTTTTCTGTACATTTGAGATGAGCAGCATCTCCCACGTTACATCTCAAAGAGCCGCAAAAGAAAGTGCTGCGAAATGAACTTCATTTCCTATATGATGTTCATTTGATGACATGAACAACATAATACACAGAGGGACTTAATAAAACAACAACAGGCATCTGCACAGGCACACACGTAAACAATGAATCCAACCTTCAGGAAATTCCAGAAAAGAAACAATGTGTGATTCTAATCCACTGACCATTTGCATATCTCACAGGATGGGTCTGATTCACCCTGTTTTTCTAGCACTGAAATCTCTGATTCCCATCCAACATATTCAGCATTGCCTGTTCTGTATCCATCTGTAGCCTTTGTTCATACATGGCTGGGTTTTTGTCTTGTGCTGCTAACTTATTAAACATTCAATCAATCAGACAGAGCAGGGATATTATTGTTCATACAACCTGAAAAACATACAAATGCAACAGCGATAGAGAAACAAGACAAAAGATGTCGATCTAGAAATATGCTAGATCACAATATGCAAGAGTATATAAGCCTCCAACAGATTGTTTGGAGATGGTTAATGGTCATACGTATCAGTGCTTCACAGAAAACACTCATTCAAGCCTCTGAGAGTCGCAGAATGCATTCTTCTCAATCATTAGCTTAAAAATCTTGAGCTTATTCTCAAATCATCCATAAGCCTGGTGTGCTTTAGCTTTTGGGTCGCAAACAATACATTCAACTCTCATATGTGACCCTGGATCACAAAACCAGTCTTGACACAAGAAAAATTGTAGTAATAGCCAAAAATACATTGTATGTGGATTTTTCTTTTATGCCAAAAATCATATTATGTAAAGATTATGTTCCATGAAGATATTTTGTAAACTTGCGAATGGATGCAGCAAAATCGTGAACAAAAATGGCCGGAAACACGTCTACAAACTTCACTCGCTGCTGCCGCTCTTTGGGAATTACCCACTCAAGTCCGGTATCTATGTGAAGCTTAGAATTTTAGCTTTCGGGGTTCATCTCCACAACATCATTACAGCGGTAAGCCAAAAGAGAGCTTTAAAATAAACGCACACACACACACACACACACACACACACACACATATATATATATATTTTATATATTATAAAAAAAGTTATAATAACCTAGTATTATGAATGATCACTGTATCACCTAAGATGTAAACAAATCAATAAAATAAACCTATAACAAGATTTTTGCATTAAATTGTATTGACTTCATTAGAATACAGAACAGACACTAAACTGGATCTGGACCTGTACTCTTAAAAATGCTTCACAATGTCATATAGAACAACCGTTTTCGGCTGAAACAAACTGCAAAAACGTAAGAAAGGGCTTTGAGTAGACTACATTGTTCTTTGAGAAACCAGCGTTTTTGTATAGCAGTGCCGTAAAGTACTTTTCCTGTAGCACATTTTTAAAGAGTGTTTTTAAGGATTTTTTAGTGTGTGTGTGTGTGTGTGTGTGTGTCTCTCAGCACATGCCCTACCAACTATGCAACAATAGAAAAATGCATCAACTAGGTACACTAGAAATATAACAGGCACCACAGGCACAGACTTTGTAAGCTCCAGCCTTTACAAAATGTTTGCAGCCATTTCAAGCTCATTCACAACCCGTGTGTGAATTCACAGGTATGGAACTGTGTGTGCTTACTGTCGGGCCGTTCCCAGCTGAGACCAGCTCCGCTCTCGGCCTGTGTTTGAAAGATGAAGGCTGCCAAGACGCTTTAACGAACCGTAACGCGATTATGTAATGCACGGTCAGTGTACAGCACTATCTGCTGTTTGTTTGGCGATATGCTTGAAATACTGATCCATGCTCAAGGAAACAAGACTCCGAGGTGAATACGGAAACACAGAACATTTTTCTCATACAGTAGTAGCATCACTACTGTAATACAATGTCTGAGGGGTTTGTACGACCTGCACTGATTCATAAACGAAGCCCTAATTTGCATAAAGCAGGTGATGTTTTTAAATCCTGACCGTTTTCATTACCCTATTCATTTACGCTTAAGTCAGTTAACACAAGTTGTTTCACCCCAAAGTAAGAACGTCAAACGATAAACATCGCGCATTGCGTGGGACTTTACGTTAAACTAACTTACCGAATTTCCTGTCCGCGATGGTAACAGCGAGCGCGCGGAGATACAGAACGACGAAGAGCAGCGCGCGCACGGAGCCCATCCTGCTCGTCGGGTCCGAAGAGCTTCCGTTAATTCGGCATAGCGGCTCTCACGTTTCACTGGTGATGTGATTAAAAGTGAAGTGGGTCAGAGCAGAATGTGAATATGAACGGCGGAGATGGAGGATAGTGAGATGTGTCCTGCACTCAACTCTGAGGCGCGTTCAGCACCACGGTCAGCGCCCCTCCTCAGCTGCTGACGTCACTGCTCACAGACGCTTTTGCGATGCGTTTCTGACTGTAGGAGATCTGGCCACGTGTATGATGTTTGTAGAGATGGACCTCAATTCTCTTATCAGATTTAGGGATTAGACTAGTCCTAGACTAAAAGAAATGTAAGAGCTGTCCAAACTAAAACCAACTTGCACTCACATATCTCAAAATACATCAGCGCCTTTGTGCACACAAGTAATGTTTTAAAAAGGTATGTTTGTTAAAACTACTTCAATTTTCCAATGAAACTAAGACCTAGTCCAGGTTTAAACTAATCCCTATCTGGGAAACCACCCCATAGGGTACAACTGGGCTAAAGACACACCTTAAGAAACAATATGCTTTTCCCTACACCCATAATGTATTATTGCAGAAAAATATGTTTGTATTAAACAGATATCATAAGTGGTTAATTTTGTTTAAAAATCCTATATATGTATGAGGTGGCGAGAGGGGGGGTTACCTCACATACGGGGTTAAAAGCAAACAATATTGTTATAAATACTTTAGATAACAGATTGTGGTTTTAATGTTTAAGTAAATATTTGTTCAAAACAATCATTTTAGCAAAGTTTTTACTATTTTTTGTTTATTTTTAATAGATAAAATAATTCCTTTTAGTTTAGTTAATGTCATTAAAATATGTTAATATCGGAATATATAAAAAATAGAAACAAGATTATTTAAAAAAAAAAAAAACGTAAAGATTTTGAAAGCATTGGAGATCATCAAATATTAGATCAAATCAGCACCAAATCAATTTTGCACTGTTGCCCAAAATCAGCTGAATACCCTACATGCAGAGGGAAAAGTGCAAGTTTTGGAAAGTGCTACAGCATTTTTTTTGTGCCATGTAGTGGTTTACAGAAAAATAAAAATCAAAGGAGCCTTTTACCCCGTTGAGGTTATCTGTGTTCCTCTAGAGCAGTTGTTGTGCTCAATGGTTGTGTCCCCTACTGAAAATGTGAAATGATTGTGCTTATTCCTGATGCACTGTTGCTGGCAAACCAACCACTAAAAATAATACAATCACATGCCACTTGTTGTGATAGATAAGCAGGTCAAAGTTGTGCTATAATCTAACCGTGAAAATCTAACAGAAATACAAACTGAAATGATATCAAGTCAAGATATTGTGATGCATCCCAACATTCAAAATCAACTGCCTCAGGATAAAGAAAACATCTTTTCACTAGTCTGAATCTCATGTGCATACATTTTTTTTTCACTTTACAATTTGAGACTGTGAAACTAGATAAATATTTAATAATTTATCCATATCTCAGAAAATGAGATTTTCTGTAAATGTTACAGGTACAGATATAATCGAGGTTCATGCTGATGTAAAATAAAAGCTTTATATTGATTGTTTTGTAAAGAAGAATCAATGTTATATTATTGTCACAATGTTAAAAATACAAGTCTTGAAGATTATCACAACCAATCTGTGGCATAAGAAACCCACTGTGGCATTTAACAGTGTACAAATAATAAAAAGAGTATCAAGAGATAGACAGTGTCAGCACTTTGGTATTAGATACAAATATGAAAGATCTTTGAACTGACAGGTTTGTAAAATGTGTAAAATATTAGCTGTCCAGTTTAACTGTTTGATTGTTGGCATGGAGTTAGGATATCATTCAGCATCCTGACAGTGGATTCATAGATGGTCCTGAAATACATAAGAGAACAAAAGCAACATAACATTAACAAACACGCACACACACGCACACACACACACACAACATTACCAGCACAGCCATTAAGGAGGATTGTTGTTCTGTGAGAACAAAACTGTGATGTATATGTACATCTTTCATAATAATAAAATAAAATGTTTAACACAAGCCTTTTCACTCTAAGAAACTGCAGTCCTCAACATACTAAGCAAACAAAACAGTACTTTAGTCAACAGCAAAAGTATACCAAATGTATCACCTCTGTATATTTTCTGCATTTTCTGCAGTGATGTTGCAATGGCCCTGTATTTGTCTTCGTACCGACACACAAATTTCCTTTAACTCCACATTGAATGCATCAGCTGCAATAAACAGAGCAGAAAGGTTACGAAAATAAATCCTACATCTCAATCCAACATCTCATTTATTTCCTGTTTTATCACAGTTAATGACTACGGAGTCATCTTATAAATGCTTTAAGCATTAAAGGAGAGATATTACAATTTACAATTCTGACATCAGAAAGAATCAGAAAGAGCTTTATTGCCAGGTATGTCTGCACATACGAGTAATTTGTTGTGGTGAAAGAAGCATCCAGTGCACAGAGACCATGATATAAAACAAATAAACAATATAATACACAGATGTATCTATATATAAAGAATAATAATAAAAAAATAAAATAGGAAGTAAAAATAAGATAAGATATAGAGTGTAATACCTATGCAGGTGTATATGTATATTTGCAGATAAAAAATAGACTATTGTATGTACAGGAAAAATGCATTATATACAGCATGATGGAATATAATTGTGAACATTGTTCACTTTCTCTCATGTTGTTTAAAACCCATCTACCACAAAAGTCATATGGGTAAATGACAGAACTGTAATTTTTGAGCAAACTAATTATTCACCCATACAGCAAATACAAAGTAAAAAGAAATACAATTGCAACTCACTTTGTTTGATGACTGTGAGAATGTGTGTAACTGCGGCCCACTGTGGGATGCTATCGATGGCCTCTGAATCTATAGAGGAGCTTATTTCAGACAGAAAAAACCTGGAACATATTAAGAAAATGATTAAACATATTGAGAAAGTGCTTCAAACTGAAAAGGTACTAAATAAAGGAAACATGCAGGCTTTGGGATATATAGCTGTTTGTTTTTGTTACCTGGTAACTGCAGGTGATCTGAGGATAACTTTGAAGATGGTGTTTGACAGAGGTGGAAGGTCATCCGCTGTTTCTGGTGTCGACACCTCTTCCACATGAGAGATCTGTATGAAAGAACATGCATATGATGCGTAATACTTGCTACTTTATTTACTTTAGATCCTTACATGTCTCAATTTAATAATCCTTAATTTATATTTACATGTAACTATAACAGACCTTCCACGCTACTTGGTATTTTTGTCTCTCAACAACAGATATTTACTATTTAGATCACTCATTTTTTAAAATATCAATTATTATTTTGAAGAAAAAAAAAAAGGAGTTTATGCAACAAAAATTATGATAAATAGATAGCAGAGAAATGTCACCAAACATGACAAAGCATCTTTGTTAGCTTCTTAAATAGGAAAAAAACTTTAGTAAAACTGTTGATGTACCTTTTGCAGGGCACGGCTGATATCAATAATAACTGCTGCACAAAGTGATGAGAAGACTCCTGAAATGAACTCTGACCTCTCCGTTGTAAAATTAGTCAGAAGCAGAAAGTCATAAAGATCATCCTCAGAAGAGCAGCACAGCTAGACACATAAAAGACACACACTACCTTAAACTGAAGTCTATTGTATGAAACAAAGACATTACTTTCATTAACATTTCAAAGTACTGTAGTAAATATGTCTTTGACTTTTTAAAAGCCTCACCTCCTGACCCTCTTCTTTGTCTTTACGCAGTCTGTGTGCCATAATCTCTACAACTTTTTGGAAGATGTTTGTCAAAATGCGGACAGTGAGGGACAGTTGATCATCCTCCCCATCTGTCTTTTGGGAAAGGCAGGACTGTGCCACCTCAGTAAGTAAAGCGAGCACATGAGGGACGCACATATATCCTTTTTCTACACACACACACACACACACACACACACACACACACACACACACACACACACACACACACTATTTTTAATTCAAGCCTTCTGCCTTTTCATAAAATGTGCAGCGGCCAAATATATTATTGTACTTTATCTAAATACAAAACTAAAAATATCATAAGGCTACCAGATTAGCACAAATACAACAGAAGCAGATCTCACCAGACTGCAGTACAGAAGCAACGTGCTGTAATACATGGTCTCTAAAATCATGGTCACCTACAGAGACTCGTAGCACATTCTTGCAGACTGTTAAACAACTCTGAAAAATATAACAATGACATTTCTCAACCAAGGCTATTGTATGGCATCACAAGACTATGAATGTAGTGCAGCACTCATAAGGACACATTAAATATTAATGTAAAAGGCAAATTATGTGAAACATATAAGCATGCTTTGATCTTTGAAACCAAAACCTAGCTCATATTGAAGATGGCACTTACTTCGACTGTCTTCCTGCTCAAAGACAACTGCTGCTCATTGCTGGAGCTGGTCAGGAAAGGAAGGACTTTCTTCTCCACCCAGGACACAGAATGCTCCAGGGATCTCAGGAACTCTCTCTCCTCTGGGTACTAGAATCAGAAAGAGGTGCCAAGTATGAGGTTAATTTGCCAAATCTATAACCAAACTAACAGAGCATGTGCATAACCTCTGCACGCCCCAGAAGGAATAACTATCTGATAAAAAAAACATATGCCAACTTGACAACCAAAACATGTACCATTTTAACTCAGGCATGTGATTGGCCAAGAACAAAAAGAAGGAACATAATCCACACCCCTGACCACGCCCCCACACACATATTAGCCCCAACCTCCACCTTAATGATACATATTTTTGTCTTACAGTAAAATGACAATTAAAACATGAAAAATAGTTTCTAATGTACATAATGAAATGTTAAGTTCTAAGTTAACTAGTAAGGATGCTATACTATAATACTATAATTCTGTTGTCCTGAAACAAATATTTTATACTTTGCCACACAATATACAAACCATTATAATTACCTGATACTGATTATCAATATTAGTTTTAGCAGTTAAATGTTCAATAGTCTCCTAAATAATGTTTAAACAAATAGGATGATACTTGCCAAACAGTCTTATGCTGATGTGAAATAGGATTTAAATATGTCATCTCTTCAGTACTTTAAGTTACTTTTTATTTTATTTTATCAGCAATAATTCATTTCCCTAATAATTCGTACACTTTAAAACAAAACACTGTGAGCTTATGAGAGTTTCACAAACAACCGCTAGATGGTGCCTCTAACTCGTGACGTGTATCATCAGCATGAATATTAGTAATTCAAAACGCAAAATTTTGCAGAATTTGTACATTTCAATTAGACCCTTTATTGCAACATGACTTATAAACGAGAAGTAATTCAACCATTAGTATTTTTTCAAGCCATTTAATTAATTGGCCATTTTGCATTTCAGTCAACATTGTCATAAATGTAATGAACTGTATCAATATCAGAGAATTTTAAAATCGTAAGTTTTTACCGCATTTTGTAACTAACAAAACGTACACTGTCAAAACACAGTTCAATCCTTTACTAAAATTAAAATGAATGTTAGTAAAAATAATAGTACGTGTTTTTAAAAGTACTAATCTACAGTAAATTTAAAGCCTTTTCCACAGACTCTTTGGATGCAAGTGTGTTGGACTTATGCGGTGCTGCATCAGACTGACAGTAGCCTATAACAAAAGTACCGCAAGTGTGTTTCGAAACCATACAGAGCAGACGGTTCTCACAATAATTTGATGATGTCATACAGCGATCCGTCTGTGCAGCAACATATAAAATCCAACACAACTTATTATTGTGCTTCAAATGAAGCAGTCTTTCTGCATGCACAACCGGTTGAATGATAATGCCGTGTGCACCGCAACCAACCCCCCCCCCACCCTATCCATGAAAAAATAGATTGTGTCCCACAAGGTCAGAAAATACGGAAATCCGTAAAACTCACATCCCTGTTAACTACACTTGTGCAGCAGAGGATTGATAAAAGTAAACCTCTGGTGTCCTGACATCTTTAATAATGTTCGTTTTTATTTGAGAGTGTTAAGTGAATGTTTGCTTTGTTTGGAGCGTGAAGAACTCCGTGACTGCAATAGACTCACTTTGTGTTGAAGGTGGATGCTGAGTCGGCCATGGAAAATAAAAGCTCTCAGGGCTGTTTCAATGACGGTCGTGCTTACCTCTGATCCACTCAGAGAGGAAAACAGAAATGACTGGATACACGTACACCATTCAAAGAATAAATGAAAAACAATTAATAATTTAGCATTCATTTTGCAATTAAGTCAAAAGTTTGAATAAGCAAGGACAAATGAACTTCTCATCAGATAACAGCACGCTAGCACGTTTCCTTATGACTCATGCTAAACACAACTGTTTTACATGCTCATCATTGAGCTTTGACTAGAATAATACGGGCAAAAATATCATACAAAACAGCTCTTTGCATTATTATCTACGAAGCACACCTCATGAAAATCTACAATTACCACATTGACTTAATAACTTATAATAGCATAATATCACAAAATAAAAGTGTGTCCTTGCACAAATTCTCTGTAATATCACTAATCATCATTTATATGACAAATTATGAAAGCATGTGTCTTTTGTACCTTCCATTTGTAGAGGGCATTATGAAGCTGTCTGAACTGATCCAGTGACATTGTGAGCAGACTGTCTCGTGTTTTAGGGTGCAACAGCAGGTAATCCAGATAGTCCAAGCCCAGATCCGGCTTTGACTCCTCCAGTCCATCAAAATGCACTTTGCCAGTTGCATTTTCGCCACCCTGCTGATGACAGAAAGGTGTGTTTATAAGGAATATAATTACACTTTATCACAAAAGCCAATCGCCATCCATAGGTTAATGGTTTAGAAAATGTCTATTGTTCAGTATTGGCACAAGCTCTTAGTACACTTCTGATTGATTGTTTTAGTCCTACAGACAGATTTACTAACAGCTTGGCATAAAAATAACTACTTTCAATTCAATTCAATTTTATTTCTATAGTGCTTTTCACAATGAGCATTACTCATTAGCATTACTACTGTCGGTATTTACTAAAGACACGCAGTGAACATTAGCGCTGAAAAGGCATGGACTGACCTTATTGCATATACATTTGTAGGAGTTTGCTCTTCAGACGCAAACTTCATGGGAGGAGATTATTTAAATGAATCACGCAAAAGGATTTACTAAAGTTTGCACTTGTCATTGCACTGGAATTTGCGGCTTAATTTAACACCCCAAAAAAAGCATGTCCTAAACCCTGCGCTGCTCTTGGTAGATTGCGTTGGTCATTATTGGAATTAAATATTGCACCTGGTTCGTAAATCACCCGCCAAAATTTCCACTCCCATCTGCGCTTTTTTAAAATTGTGTGCTCGCGCTATTTTGCCCTGTTTAGTAAATTGGGCCCCTAGTGTCAAACTACAGTAAGCACAATATGCATTGCGGTTTTCAGGCAATTATGACTGTGTTTGCATTGGCACATTTTTGGGCAAGTACAGTTTAACATAAAAAGCTAATAAAATTGCACAAAGCATAAAATGACAGCATTTTCTTCTGTGTTTTCAAATCCTTAAGGCTTTGTACTTTCACTGACTTAATGCAATGAAGCTATAATGTATAGCGCTGTTTGATAAAATCCATACCTCCCACTGTTTTGGCCTCTAGCAGGCGAGAAGACTGTTTAAATGGGCAGACAGATAACAGTAGAAATGGAATGGGAGAGAAGTATTGCCAAAAAGCTTGCACAGACACAGACACTGGCTCTGAAATGTTAACTGCTCAGACACCAGTTATTTAAAAAGAAAATGGATGTACATTTAGCACAACTAAACAAGTGCTTTCTTCTAAAAGCCAAAAGCGATATAAAAGACTAGTGCGGCTGCAATGATCTTCCACTTATATAGTGACACCTGGAGGACATGAAGCACACTACATAACACCTACTAAAAAAGACAAATAAAGACTGCAATTATAAGGTAAATCTACCATTTGCCAAGCCCTAGATATTTACCCCACTCACAGGTGCGGCTTCTGTGAGCCAGTTCTCTATCAGTTCCACAATATGGCTGATCTGCCCCCAGCTACAGAGACACTCCAGCGACTGACTGTACGCCATCACAGCAGAACCCGCTTTCAGACTCCTCAAGTGAGACATCACTTTATTCCTGCAGAGAGAGACACAGAGACATGAATACACCCAGACTGTCCAACAGATCGCTCTAAAGCCTTCCAGACACATTCAATCCCACCAGCATTAAAGTATGCCACTCGGATCAAAAGGAAATCAGTTGGCATTTCACTTTTAAGCCATACTGCTGTTTTGGGGAGACAACTAAGACACCATGTGGAGCATGTTACACACCCAGCAGGAAAGAAGACATTTCAAAATGCTCTATTTGTCATTGATTTGTCCTTTAAAGGAACAGTTCACCTAAAAATGACAATTCTGAAATATTACCTTAAGAGATGAGGATGAGTAGATGACAGAAATTTTATTTCTGGGTGAATGATTTCTTTATATAGGGGTATTTTATAATGTGAGCTGCAGGGAGAAGCTGCTGAATGAGAGTCACACTGACCTCAGAGCTGGAACAGCAGAGGCAGGAAGCAGAGAGGCTAGAAGAATGAGAGGGGCTTTACACCGTTCCTCCTGAAAACACACACACACTCTAATGTTGCACTCACATTGCATCAGCCATGAAGATAATTACAGCTTCACTTTTTTTTAAACAATCCTCAGGTTTACCCATGTGTGACGGTGCATTTTACCTGAAAAACTTTGAGATACTGTGGCAGTACAGAGGCAAACTTTGATGTGGTGTACTTGAAGGCCTCTTGATTAGACTGGAGAGATTTTTGGACACTTTTCCACAGAATGACCAAAATCTCCAGTAAGCTGGCCATGGAGGCAGTGTCCTGCACTGAGAGAACATCCTCCAACAACTAGAGATAAAGACAAAAATAACCCAAACACTATGAATTTCGATCTCTCAAGGCTTAATTTTCCAGATCAGTGAGGGTGAGCGACACTTAATAAGAATGTTTTCTTACACATTATTAGTAAATACATCTCTGCTATACAGTGACAAACTATGTAACTAAATACATATACATTTAAGAAGTCTCACCGTGCTGTTTTCTTTATTGCTGGATGCAAATTCATCATCTCCTGAATTTTGAATGCACACATTCAGACACTTTCGGATAACCAGCATCAGCTTAACTATACACAAAAAACACATCAAGTTTGTATTGATATTACTGAGAATGGTTAAAACTTTACCCTAATAGCTTAAAAGGACAGTTCACAAAAAATATTATGTCATCATTTACTCACCCTTGAGTTGTTCCATAGCTGTATAAATGTCTTTGTTCTGATGAACACAGAAAAAGATATTTGGAAAAATGCTTGTAACCAAACATTTCTTGGTCACCATTAACTATAATAGTAGGAAATATTTATGCCCCAGAACTGTTTGCTTTCCTACATTCTTTAAAATATTTTCTTTTGTGTTCAACAGAACAAAATAAATGTTTCCTACTATGGTAGTCAATGGTGACCCAAAACTGTTGGGTTACAAGCATTCTTCCAAATATCTTTCTCTGTGTTCATCAGAACAAACACATTTAATTTAAATTTTATTAACAACTTGAGGGTGAATAAATGAGTACATTTTTGGGTGCACTGTTCCTTTAACACAAAAAAAAGATCCAGTTGACTGTAAGAACAGATTCATGGTTTTCTTTATACTGTAGGTACAGTGTATTATTATTTTAAAAAAGTGACCTATTTGTCAGATATGGTTACCCATACCCGAAATGTGACCTCTGCATTTAACCCAACCAGTGAATAGTGAACACACATACACCGGAAGCAGTGGGCAGCTAACACTGCAGCGCCCGGGGAGCAAACGGTAGAAATACTGGCAGTAAATCAAATCCTAACCCGTGTAATCTAAAGCAATCTAACCTATATTAGCAGGTGCGGTGTACAGATAGGCGTATTGGTAAAACTTGCGAGCTGCTCCGGGATTTGTCTGAATCAGGGTGACACATCGCTCACACCAGACAGTCTCTGGTTGGTTAACTGGAAAGAATGAGTTGAAGAGGAGATCGACAATTCGCTTGGCGACGGGAGTCGAGTCTATCTCCAAACGAGCCAGCAGGTGTTCCAGGGAACAAACTTTCCAAAACTTAGAAAATGACACAGAGATGAGGAAATATAACATTAGCATGCAAATCACATAACAGCATAACATAAATTAGTATGCAAATCATTTTGCAAAAACTATTCATTAAACTCAAATCCATTTTAGTGGAAAAAAGAGAAAAATAATACAGCTAAGGAAGCTCAAATCTTTACCTTGGCTGCCCGGACGCCCTTGATCTTGAGAAGCATTCCCACAAAGGCAACTCGCACCTTTTCAGAGCTGTCATGGAGGCTGCTCTTCAGTGCAGGCAACAGTTTTTCCATGAGTGGATGGCTTAAACTGTTATCCAGAATTATAGACATACACTGCAGAGAGCACACAAACAGGTCAACAATAATTAAAGCTTAGTCATGCAAGAAAAACAGATTGAAAAAGATATGAAGACCACAATCATTTCTTTGTATCATTACACAGAGGTGTCAGATACTAACCTCAGCTTCACAATATTACAAACTATAATTGTGTCACTAAATATTATGCTCACAAAAGTTCAATGTAATTATAAACACATTAAACTAAATTTTATGTTTTGCCTTTTAGGTTTACAACACTTTGAAAACTATGTTTACCTCTGGACTGTAAATTAATAATCACAGTCCCTGCTTTAAAAACCTTTTTTACTTTGAAGCTCCTTAATCACTAAATCACAGTGAAATGACTCAGGAGACAATGTCCTCGCTTAAGCTGTAAATGGCTTTAAATTGTTGCAAAACATGCTCTTGTTGTACGTCTCTCTCTGATCTAAACTTTTGTCAAGTGGCTGACAGACAGGTATATGTTAGTTTAGGAATTTACCATAAAGACAGAACAGCGGACATCTGCAGAGCTGGTGTCATTTGCCAGCTGCAAAATGAGCTTCTGCAGAAGGTCTGTGATGACCGCGGAGGGGATGACCTCCCAGCAACGAGCCAGGACAGAACACACACCCAGCACTGCAGAGGAGCGCACAAGAGGCTGGGGGTCATCAAGAAGAGCCTACAGGGACACCAAGGGTAAGCTTGTATAAGTTACTACACTTCTTATGAAAAATACAAAACATCAATGAATAAGACATTGCTCCACTGGAATCAGCTGTCGACATACAAACAATAAATCCAGTTGTTTCTGAACAGCCTGGTCTACCATCTCACTGTTCATGCTGGGGTCATGGATAGGAAAGGCCTCTGTAAACAGCAGTGTGGCATTGGCACGGACCTCAGAATTTGTGGCCTGTTTAAAACAGTTACATTCAAAAATGACATTGAAAATAATTTATGCACAAGACGTAAATGCAGGGGCCGCGCTAGGGGTGGACTAAGGGGGCTGAAGCCTCAAATGTTTTCAGTAAGAGTCGCTTAGGGGCCATTCACATTTCGTATCATTCACATTTGCATGTGCAAGTTTGTTATTTTAAATATAGATGCTTGGCGAAAGAGCTCAAGTAGAGGAAAATATTTCTACTTTTCAGAATGCTGCAAGCGCTCACATTTTTAGAACGCAAAATGTGAACGGCCCATACCAGTGTGATGCACATATGAATGAATGTCTCTGGGCTACACCCCGGATATCCACTCACCCTAGAACCGCCCCGGCATATGTATTGCGTACAAGTATACTGGAGTATTGTGAATAAAGGTTTTATCAACGGGGCATTAAGTCATGTAACTCAAGAAAAGGATGAGCACCTTAAACAATGACACCGTCAATAGATTTATGATCTACCTTTAGTGCTTTCCACAGAATTGGTTTGCAGAGTCTGTCCAGCATCTCATCTACTCCCTCTCGAAACTTCTGCTTGTGGAAATAAGTGAGGATCTACAGGCACAGACAAGGACAATTTTTCATTTATAGCATACTTGGATACAGATTATTAACAATATGAAGAATGTAATTTGGTTTTTACATTTACTTCTACCCAGGAAATACCAAAAGAAATTCAGTTTTTATTTTCTGAACCATTTCTTCATGGCCAAACCACTGTACCCCAAAAAATATATTGTTCTTTGAACAATAGCAAGCCTTCAGAAGCATTCGTGTTCTAATAAAAATATTTTTTCTTGCTGATATTTCAAAAAGTGTTCAGTTTAATAAACTGGAAACTAATTTGAATGGGATTTTTGACCTGTCTGACTTTGCTGTGTACAGGTGAGTTTCTGTGCAGCAACAGAGCGTGCTGCATTAAATCCTGGATGCAGGTGGATTCAATCTCCTCCAGGAAAGTGCCTGATGCTTTTCTCCATGCTCTGAAGTAAATCTCAGCCACATGTACAGACAGAGTTCTGGGGTTACAGGGGGGGAGGCAAAAAGAATGACCATGAAGATCAAAAGAAAAGGTACATCAAACATTACAAACAACAACGCAGACTATTCAGAAAAAAAATGAGAAAAATGCAAGCAGTGTACAGCTTGTGTGTCCTTTTTTAAATTGAGCTACGTTAAACATAAACAACATTATTACAGGACTTTCTGCACCAGCGCCCACTGTTACATGCTTGTTTTGTCATAAACAAGATTATCCAACATTAGTGATCACCTGACTTCTACCATACCAATTTGGTGCCATGCATTTCCCCCATATAAAGAAGCATAATCTACAGAACACTTCTTATAAACAAAAATAATCTATATTCACATTAGGTAAAACTTACAAGTCACATCAGTAGCCTAATGAAAGCCGTTTTATTTGACATAAACTACAGATAACTGTAAAGTATAAAGTTGCGTCTGGCAGTTAGGTGTCAGAATATCTCCATAAACAACTGTGCAACATAAACCAAAACATTATTGTGCGCAACTTTTAGCATTATAAAAGAAAAGGGTCATGAGCATATAAAATACTTTGGGAAGAACTGCAGCTGGTTCTTAATAGTTTCATGAATCATTCGAATGAAGCTTTCATTCCAGGAAAAGAGGAAGGCAAGGAACCGTTTCCCCTGAAAAATAAGCAATAAACAAAGTTACATGGGTAATCTAGAGTAGAAAATCACATCTGCCTCCCATAGACTATGGTCTCATACCTCTTCTTGTTTGATATGAGAAGCTCTGAAAAAACACTGGAGCAGAGGATCAATGACCTGTTGGCCCTTTTCAGATGTAAAGTCCACACTGAGAAGCACCTCTCGTAGAGTACACAGCCTTCTGAGCTCACTCACCTTGAAACACATCCACAGTCATGAGCACTACATCTACAACACATCCTGAGAACTTCAAATCCAACAACATTATTTGCCTATAGGAAAGTCCCAGAAAGTACCGGTTTCTCGAGTGTAACAGTGTTCTCCAAACAGACGAGAAAAGCAGTCCAACCAAGCTCCTCTTTCCCTTTTAGATCCCGCTTCCACCAGCATTCAAACATCCAATGAATAGCCTGCTGGAGGGGTGTTTGTGACAGTGGCAAAGCACTCTCTATGCCTGCAATAAAAACTTTGTGTAAGCAAATATACTTTATATAATTTACATGAAAAATCCCTTGTATTATAGAAGCCTTGTGTGAAAAGAATTACTAATGACACACCACCGTAGGTCAAACCTGCTAGCAATTTGCTTCCAATTTTTAATAGACTTATATTGTCTTTGTTAAGCATTGCAAATATTTCAAAGTCAGAATAATAAAAACATTCTGTTGTAAGCTGGTTATTGATTTATAAATAGATAACATTTTACACATTTGGCAAACACTTTTATCCACAGCGACTTACAGTGCATTTTAGTGTATACATGTCTTAGTCAGAAAAGTACTTACAGTTGAGCATCTGGGCAACATCAAGAAGTGGGGTGTAAGTATCATTTTCCTGTAAAATATCTATAGATACTGTAGAAACAATTGTGATACCCTCTATTACGACCATGGCCTGCATCTGAAAAAGAAAGAAAAAAGCACTTGTTATTTTAAAACGGTCCCAGAAGACCATAGGTAGGGCTGCACGGTCATCATGGGTAACATAATAACCATGATTATTTTGCTCAAAATTGTAATCTTTTTGTTTTTTTTTTTTTTTTTAGAAAATTTGCTTTTAATTTCACTTCAGCATGTTTAATCTGCTACCAATAAACTTCTTCAACACAGTATTTTAAAGCACACAAATATCTAAACATTTAACTTAATATTTTGTGACCTTCGGAATGAAACCATTACTGTTGGTCACCCTTCATGTTTGTCTGTATTGAAATGTTACAAATCCAGTGTAAAAATGTGGTGTTTTTTAAATTTCTTGTAAAGTGGCATTTAAAGCGATGCAAGCTTTCAGTCCGACAGTGATGATTTTCTCAAATTATTGGGAGTTTTGTGCTTGCTTTTAAAACATTAATATCACAATGATCATGTTTAAAGAGATAGTTCACCCAAAACATTGAGTTGTTCCAAATCTGTATAAATGTCTTTGTTCTAATGACTACTTTTGACTACCCTTGTCATTTTTCCTACTATGGTAGTCAATGGGGTCCAAGAACTGTTTGGTTACAAGCATTGGTCCAAATATCTTTCTCTGTGTTCAACCAAACAAAGAAATTTATACGGATTTGGAACAACTAGAGCGTGAGGAAATGATGACAGAATTTTCATTTTTAGGTGAACGATCCTTTAATCAATTGTGAGAAGCATAAATCGTTATTACGATTAATCGTGCAGCCCTAACTATGGGTTTTCTCTTTAAAATCAAAAACACAGTCACCTGCTCTTCAGAAACCTCCACTTCCATGTCCCCAGCCTCCTCCTCGGCTCCAGTGATCCAGCGCTCTGGGGGATGAGCAGTTAGGATGTGCTGCAGTAACTTAAGCAGTCTTTCCCACAGCTCCTGCCTCTGACTCCTCTGCAGCTCTGACAGAACCTCCACCAGATCAAATGGATCTGCTCCATCCTTCTACAACACAAACACCAATGAACAAAATAAATAACAGCCGTTCAAACAGCATCATGACCCAATGGCACGTGGCTTATTCCATACGTGGCTGAATATGGTAAAAATATGCAAATGTGACTTACATGAAGCTTGATGAAGCTTAGAAAATCCTGGACGTGCTCGTGATGGACGGAGTCCAAAAACTGCTTTCGTTTCGACATTTTACCGAGAGTTCTACAAATGAGAGAACAAATTTGAACGCGAAAATTAACGTTACAAGCAAGCTTTGTTTCGCTGGTTATGCACAGGCCACATTACAATGTCAGATTTCTTCCATGAAAGGTGCAAACTGAAGTCCAGCATGCCAACAAACCGTTTATAAAACGAACCACTCATAACCGAATATTACGTATAAGAATAGTAAAACATTAATCGCAAAATGTATTCAAAACGTAGTGTCTGTATACAATTTCAACACAAACCTGTCACGTTTGTTTACATACAGAACTTCTATCCACTCCACCCGCTTTCAATATTTCCCCGCTCAAAATCAAAGAAGCGTCTTGACGTAACACAATGACGTTTTCGTTTACGTCGCCTTGTGTGGCAGCGGCACCTGGTGTATAGGAGATGAACGCTTTTAATAATATTAAAAGGTAGTCGATTATAAACCATTGTCTAATTCCTGTAGAAAAGTCATGTAAATGTATAAATATAATAATATAATTTTTATATTGCGATTGCTGAACATCGGTTAAGAAAAACGACAACTAGCAGTTAATGTACACCAGATGGCGATAAAGGGCGGTTTATATATGCTGCAAGAATATACTTGTTTTTGAGATATGCACGTATCGTAAACGTGTAATCGTCACATATAGAACACTGAACCGCATTTATAATTACTGAAACACAAAGCAAAGGGTGTATTATGCATTGTATTTTATTAGGTTGCTTTAACACTTTAACAAACAACCTGTTATAAAGCATATCATAAAAAACACAACAGTATGAAGAGACAAACAATTAATAATTGTCATAAGAAACAGACAATAATAATTAACATGATAAAACATTTAGTTTTGCTCTAAATTAGTACAATATACCTTTATAGCATAAAATGTTTTGACACTTTGATATCTGAAAACTTACCCTGGAGACAGAAGTTCCTCATGCACATTTCTAAACATGTCTCTGCTATGATCCGAGACTGGGACAGAGGGTCCAAACTGACTGATGAGCCCACCGTTTCAAGTCAAATGTCATTATCATGCACAATGCATAGAAAAAAATAAGGCTGAAAATCACATCAACAGCCATTTCACAGTCTTTAAACAATCCTGAACAAAACACTTTTGTGATCAGACTAATAACATACATACTGTACACATTTCGCATACTATATACATTTTTTGCTTCCTTGCTCTAATACAACCTGATAAAACTCTTGCAAACAAAATGGTTATCAAATATTTCAGTTCAGGCATTTGTGTGCTGTGCAATAGGAAACAAGTGAAATACTTTTAAAATAAAGTATTATCAATCGATACTTTTATGAAGAGCTTAACGTAACTAGAAGTATTTCCATTAGTCTGTTATTCGATTTCAAGGTAAAAGTGAAAATCACAGCAGCACAAATCTAGGGGAAAGTGTTCACGTATACATACATGTGTAGTGTTTCATTTGCAACCCACATTTGCAAATGTGACCCAAAACCACCTCTTTGGACATGTGTTGTATGTAATTTTCTGCCTTAAACAAATAACAATGCTACAAGAACATGTCTGACTTTCCAACAACAAGAAAAACTGCTTGCATAAAGTAAATTGAAACCCAGCATTCTAGAACTTGGAATATTATAAAAATAACAGTGTTATGCACAGAGGGAATGAGTGTCACTTTGTGTCAGTCAAAGGATCATTTCATTGCTAACGTTGTTTTGTAGTTACATAAAAGTCAATGATCTAGTGAAAGAGTAAAATTGAAACAGTGTTATACGTGCAGTGAACAGAGAAGCTGATTTAATCTTTAGGGAAAATGAGGGTAAACGGAGAACTGATGCTTTAGGTGGTAATTTGAGAATAAGAGACACATTTTTAGGCCAATGTGAATCCCAGTAGATGTAGCCTGGTTTAGTTAGCTAAACACTGCTCTTCTGCTACTGACTGCTTCTCTTCAGCTGTAGATCCTCTTGTGCAGGTCTTGGCTTTGACATGCCGGTGTCCCGGTTATCCACAGTTTCATTCTAATGTTTTTCCCTGCGTTCAAATATGGACCACTACCATTTAAATTGTTTTCTTTGATCCATCCTCAGTCAGGATATACCTGAGAGAGAGACAAATTTAACAATTCAACATGGATATTTAAGGTGTAAATGTATGAGCGAGTAAATAAGAGTCATACCATCGAGTCCATCCTTTAGAAATGTCTTCACTTCCCAAATCCACAAGTGCCTGTGACAAAAACATTTGTGAGACAGAATAAGGGGAAAAAATCTGATTGTGGACAAGTTAATGTGACGGTGTGTCACAGCATTTCTTACCTTGCCCAGCAGTACTTTGTGTTTGGACAGAAGTCCACCTCCATTCTTCACAGCAACATCCAGAGTTCTCCTGTGCAGTTCCACTATAGACACACTAAACTCAAACCTGGCAAACACAATGCACAACAAGAGATTGTAACTATTGTGTTTAATAACAGCAGACATGCTATTTGTTTGGTATGCCACATGCATCTACATCTTAACATGTTGTTTATAGACTATACTAACTATATCCACAGTAAAGTTAATGTGGTGAACTTTCTATTCACTTTAAATAAAATAAATAAATCCGAACAAGACTATTCACACTCTTTGTGTGTGTAGTAAGTGTCTTACGATTGGTCATAGACAGGGTTGAGTGTCTTCTTGAGCATGCTGGTTTTTCTGCGCCCACTCCGGCTCTTGTCTGGTAACAGGTATAGGCGGATGTATGGATCCGAGCCATCTTTGGTCAGTGCTATGAGGTTTCTGTCATTGTAATACACACAAATGCAAACACATGTTCCACATGATTAACACATACATCAACTAGACACAAAGCCTATAATTGTACTGCTAGCTGTCTTACACTTGAGTAAATCTCTAATCGTATTAAAAAAAATCAATAAATACATGACTTGAAAAAGATGCATTTGTGCATTCTTACCGGCAGGCATGAGCTACTACAATGAGCTTGTTCCTTTGTAAGCTGTGTCGGACAGTAAGCTGAACTTCACCGAGTGGATACTGCCCAGTACCGCTGTCATGTCAGATAAACAGTGAGTTAACAGATTTATTTAAGCCACACGTTTAATAACACAAACATGTTGTAACAGACCTCTGATAATGTAACTGTACTGTATGTTGTTTGTCTCTGTGGTGTTTTTTAAGGAAAGATGCTGTGATATTAAGGAGGATCTATTGACGAAAATGCAATGTAATAAACCTAACTATGTCTTAAGAGGTGTATAAAGACCATAATGAACGTTGTTTTTATTACCTTAGAATGAGTTATTTCTATCTACATACACCGCGGGTCCCCTTACATGGAATTCACCATGTTGTTTCTACAGTAT
Source organism: Oreonectes daqikongensis (assembly GCA_026939265.1). Taxonomy (NCBI): domain Eukaryota; kingdom Metazoa; phylum Chordata; class Actinopteri; order Cypriniformes; family Nemacheilidae; genus Oreonectes; species Oreonectes daqikongensis. The sequence continues at coordinate 1,509,096 of JAOTQM010000343.1, read as the reverse complement.
TCCCAAATGGACAAACTGCTCTACAGAGCACGTTTCATAAATATGTTATCTCTTTTGGCAAAGAAGCGAAAATGTGATGATGACATCTTTATCCTGTGTCAGCCATTATAGTGCTTCGAAAGGGATGGGTGAGCGTAGCACATGCAACCTCACTGCTAGATGCTGCTAAAATCTCCACATTGATCCTTTAACATGCATTAAGATAAAATGTGCAAATTCATCAGTCAACACCACTGTAGAGTATTTTCTCCTTAAAACTGCAGCTTTAAAAAAAAGTCTCAAAAGCCACACAGAGTCACTGCATATTCAAAAAGCTGCATATACGAAATAACTCAAGGGTATAGTAACATTAAAGCTATTTTAGAGCATGAAGAATTCAATAAAACCATTTAAATATGTCATGTTGGTGCTCAAAGATTAGGGTCTTTACGGCTTATTCACACTGATCCTAAAATTAGCCTTCAGACACACTCACTTTTGCAATTGCTGTAATCTCTGCTGTAGCTCCTGCGTGGCGCAGGGCAATGAAATGTCAGAGGCCAGACTGGGTGTCGAGTCTCTGTGAGACTGATGTTTGTGAACGATGCTTATCCCCAGACTGGAAACGCTGTGACGTGCCTCAGCCAGGCGCACAGGGGAGCCGTCTGATCCCCGTTTTCCCTGAGGTGTGTCGGGTGGAGGGGCTGGGTTGTGTGGGGACTGGATGACTGTGGGTGTGGAGTCGCTGGTGGTAGTGCTGGCTGTCTGAGGCTGTGAGCTGTTATTTTGGCTGGTGTGTCGGACTCGGACGGATGATGGTTGACTGGATGTGACCTCCTTCTCCAAACAGAGAACCTGAGGACACATATAAAATTTACTCAATCTAACATACAAATTGGACCACACGCACTACAACAACCCCTCCCCCCCACCCCCAGCACCTAAGTACATAGGTGAGACTGAGTAGGGAGACAGCAATTTATTAAATCAATATACCACCACAAAATTGAATTGAAAATATTGATTCTTGGTGTCAATACAATATTGCCACCCCAAACACAAATGAAAGCTCTTGTTTCTTTGAATCACACACATATAAAGACACAGACACACCACCAACCCTGAGAGCCATTTTCAGTTTGAGGGTGCTGCTGGGGCCGGAGCTTTGCAGGGGGAAATGCTGATTCAGCATCATATCGACCTCCTGCAGCAGAGAAGAGAGTGCAACCCTCACACTACCCAGGGAGCACTTCAGCTTACTGTCCCTCACCTGAGACACACATTTATTTATTTATTTCTCACAAATGCAAAACATTTCAATGCAGTAGAAATCAGCTGCATTTGCTGCATCTCCTTAAGGCTTTGCTGAAGAGTTCTCAAAATACAGCAATACGTTTCACACCGATGATCACACATGCATACAATGCATACGGCACACATACGGTTTGTAATCAAGATGACTTTATCTTAGCAATTAATTACTTAGCATTCCAGCTTTTAGGGTGGTCTCTTCTAGAATACCTCAACTTCCAGTTCCTGAGCACGGGGGTTGTTGATGAGGAAAGAAAAAGCCTCCTCCCACAGTGGCTCACTTGTTTTATATCTCACCTGAAACCACAGGGGCAAAACGCAACCCGGGATTGAATACGCTTCAACATTATCATTAGAGTTGATGGGTAGTCTCAGAATAAAGCTGATAAAACTTTACCTTGCTTGTGTGTGTCTTTTGTCCAACAGTCAGTTTGACAAAAGGGTTTGGATCTATGCTCACTTTCTTCCCAGACTGGGAAAACTGAGAAAAACAAATTTAATTGCAGTATGTGACATAATCCTTTATGCCATCAAACTGTGTAAAATAGTATTTCTTACTGCATTATCTATTATTAAGTATGTTTTAATGTAATTTTAATATCATAATATTATTCTACATTAAATATATAATGTTAATGCTGTTTATACCAGAAAGTTAACTAATATGTAATCTATGTAATCGTAAATCCCGGGACAATTAAATGTAAAAAAAAAGGTTAATTAATAAAATAAAACCATAAAAACATGAATGAACTGAATGTATGTACATATACATATACAGCAGTAGTTGGATATCAATGTGTGTATAATGGATTTATAAATAACTAAAAAATAAAATAAATAAATAACTTTTTTATTATTTAAAAAAGTAAAAATGTATTTTGAATGCATGCAATAGTGCATTAGAGAAGAATCAAAGACAGAAAAGCATTTTGGGTCATAAAAGACCCAAAATAACAAATCAGTGAGATCGTGCTGAATGTCCACATTTTAAAGGCTGTGCCTGTGATGCATGCCACACATGATGTATGAACCGCATACATTTTCAATGTACCTTCAGGCCTTTATAAGGGAGTTTGAAGCAATCAGGGTTAAAGTCAAAAGGATTGGTCTTTTTCCAGAACAGAAAAATTAAAAACAGGTTAGTTAATGTAAGAGGACATGCAGGAATGATACATAGTTACATATTGTACATAAAAAGTGAAAATCTACCCGCAATATATTTTTCTATTGAGCGAAATTAAATAATTTAGCTGTCAGAAAGGTTTTTCTTTTATTTCATATTGTAACATACTGCTGACAAGTATAACAACAGCCTATATAATCGGGTGCCTTTTTTTGCCTTCCCCCTCCTCACACACTGCTCTCTACAGTAGCTCTAGGCCAGGAAACGTCAATCACATGATGTCTAAAAGTGACCAAGCTGTATTTAGACAAAACATATGACTGCAAAGTCACCAAAGTTTATAACACATACCGTAATAATTGCTCTATGACTGACAAATAAAATACAGTGATTAGATTTTTATAAAATGTGATTTGTACATTTGTGACCCTGGATCAAAGTAGCACAAGAACATTTGTAGTAACAGCCAAAAATACATCGTATGGGTCAAAATTAGCCATTTTTCTTTTATGCCAAAAATCATTAGGATATTAAATAAAGATCATGTTTCATGAAGATATTTTGTATATTTCCTACCGTAAATATATCAAAACTTTATTTTTGTGAGTAATATGCTATGCTAAGGACTTCATTTGGACAACTTTAAGGCGATTTTCTCATTTAGATTTTTTTGCACCCTCAGACTCCTGAGTTTTAAACCGTTGTATCTCAGCCAAATATTGTCCTATCTCAACAGACCACGCATCAATAGAAAGCTTATTTATTCATCTCAATTTCAAAAAATTTACCCATAAACACATTACACATGCCAACAGAGTGGCAATTCACATGCACCAGTTACTTCTTGTTTTTCATTTGTTAAGGTAAAACATCTTCAAGTGATGAGATGTCTATTCACACTGTTAGGCACCAGTGCAATAGCAAGGCCTGAAGATCTAGGATGCAGATGACTGGTAAACTCACAAACAAATTTCTACAGAGAGATTCAGAGTTCTCACAAAAGACCAGACCAGATGCTCTCCTTTCCTTCAGGTTTCCACAGCCAAAGCGGCCCTCAAAGACACTCTTTTAGTAGAGGAGGAAGGCACAATGAAAAGCATTAATCAGGTGCCCACTTTAAGTCAAGACTAGGTGACTTATTAGGCCTGGGGTTTTCAGTCATGGTAAACTCTCTCCTCAATAACACATAAAACAAATGATTGCAAGGGTGTTAAATATAAAACATTCCTTAAAGAGCATCAAAATATTATTTGTACCTTTCTATTCAGTGCAGTGAAGCTTATTTAGGTTTGTGAATTCTCACTGTACTAATATTAAACATAAAAGACAACCCTACAAACACATTTTAAAAGCAGAACATAAAAGCTTGTGCTGAAGCATAAGAATGCAAGACTATCTTATGAAATCAGAACCCAACAGATCTATGATTACATCGTAGAAAATGAGATAACCTGAATAAACACGCAGAAAAATACTTGAGTAAAATGTTCTTACTGGCAAATTCCTGGCAGAGTCCAGGTAAACAACTAGAAGAGCCGAGGAGAGATTGTCATTCGTCCTTATGGTCCTCAGAACCTAATGAGAGAAGAGATAAATAGAGAGTGTTTATCAAAGGTCGAGCTAGTGTTTTACCTCAAGTCTGCCTGTCAGTCAATGTGTGAGTGTGAGTGTGTGTGTGCTTACTTGATCTAGTTTCTCAGCACTTGGGTACAATGTCAGCCACTCTAATCTCAGATGAAGCTTGCCTGTAGCAACCTCTTCCAAGTCAAACCACTGCAGAAACACCATAAATCATCAGTGTACAGGAATGGCAACTACAGGTACACTTTTTAGTAAGAATAAAATATCACACGTGTACTATTTCGCCATTGCTTGCTGTTTTGATTATTTAAATTCAATTGTGAAAATGTACATTTAGAGGGCCATTAAAGGGGAAGGTCACATCTGGTAGAGGATGTGAGATGTACATGAAGCTTATTTGAAACTATTACCTCATCAACCTTCTGTTCCTTATAAAGCTCACTCAAGTCAATCATTAGACTGAAACAAGAATAAACAAAACATATCAAAATGTATATGATTTAAAATAGCAAATACACATTTCTGCTATATAAATGAATTAAGCACCTGCCCAAGAAGTCATCTTTATCAGGGTCTTCATCAAAGAGCTCAATTTCCAGATGTTGTCCTGAATGTTCATAAACTAGTGCCTGACCATGCAACAAATAGATGCTTAGATTTCAGTTTATGCGTATGAATACTGTTTTATAAGTTTGTATAAGTATTGAGCATGTGTACAGTATGTATTCTTCACCTCATACACCTCGTTCCATTTGGGGTGGAGACATTCTTTGATGGTCTTGCTTCTGAAGAGCTGGTTACAGACCAGCAGCATGCCATACGGATCAGATTTACCTTTTATTAGACCTCCCAAATATGTGTCCTTAACTTCTAAATTTTGTGCTTCGAGAAAATGAATCCTTAAAACTCCCTGACAAGAAAGAGTAAATTCAATGTAAATGCTGGTACAAAAAATCTACAAATCATTTGTCTTTTGACCATAATCTACGCACCAGAGCTGAACATGGATGAGGAGTGTGCCATTTCTCCTGGAAAATGTACCTACTTGACTACAATAACTAATATAAATCGTTCAAAGACAGGAATTTATGGGCACTAAATTTAGGAAAATAATATTAATAAAACATTTAGCACAACTAAATAAACAGTATGTAAATAAAAGTATAACATTATCAGCAGTTAAAATGTAGCTGTACGCACTTTCATATGTATTTAGCAGTTGAAACTTAATAAAAGCAAACTTTTATTCCAGAGGTTCGCTGCTGCATGACTTAACCTGTCATTACACATTCATTTGACAGATGCTGTTATCCAAAGCGACTTACAAGTGGGAGAGCAATTAACATTTTGTCAACACGCTAGTGAACAAAAGTTAAAAAAAATATTTTTATTTTTATTTATTTAATACATATAAAAACATAGACAGTTATTGGTTAGTCAGATAAATGCGGAAAAGGTATTTGAGTCGTTTATTAAAAGTTGTGATGGATGCTGCAGCTCGGATGGAGGCTGTCAGTTCATAACACATTACATAGGAACCGAATGAGTAAAAGTTCTGCGATGTCCTGCGATAAAAAGCAACCAACCGTCTTCTCCTGGTAATAATTGTAAGGACCCAGGCAGAGTGAATGTTTTAAAAAATTACGTGGTGTGTGTCATGTACAAACACTCGACTTCCCCACTGTGCAGGTACAGTATAGTAGGCTACGCCTCGTCAACTACGGGAGATAATACGAAATATTTGAATATATCTTCAGATGATATATCAGGCCACTTCTTTTCATCCTCATACTGTGTAATACATTGCGGGTGTGGAAAATATTTATCAAAGTGTTTTTAATCACATTTTGAGCATGCTCCTACGGCATTGTTTTCTATCGGCCGGTGTTGTACCGAAATCGGACTCCCCAGACAAATCATACTCCTCTCGCGTGCACGCGCATTACACAGTTGATAGGCGGAGTTAAGAGTTCTGTTTGCAATAGCTGTTTGCCGTTATTTTTTACACTTCTAGGACCAAAATTGAGCATGTAAGCGTTATAAAAACGATGGATTTAAGATGGATTAAGTAAATAAAAACTTAACAACTTGGTTGATCGATTTAACTCGATTGACTGTCGAGCCTCCGTAGCCTATAACTCACCATGGATTTATCATAGTAAGTCTAGTAATACATTTTTTCATACTAATTTAGATTCCCAGTGTTTCACACTAAATATCATTAAAATATGGTTAGCCTACTGTTGTAAAGCGTGGTTGATTTTAATAACGACAATAAAGCGCATAATTTATCTGTGCAAAACTGTGTTTTCGTACATATATTCATATAGAGTAGGCCTAACGTTACGTATGTAAGTTTATAATGTTCTCTTATAGAAGACGCTGTAACACAGTTTGTCAAAGTTGTACTTGTATGCCAACATTCATTCACTTTTCAATTTGTTCTTCAGCATTAGATTTTTGTAGGGCAAATTAAATTAATATTTAAAATTACAAAATAACTATTTGAAGTTGGCTGCCCTTTTCATATAAATGAATAAGTTGTTTTGTATTAGGCTATAACAGGCCATTCTGTGTTATGAAAACAACAATTGCCCTGAAGCATTTACTATTTCTATTTAGTTCTAAATATTCTATGCAATGTATTTTGTTCTAAGCTTAGTGTAGTGTTGAAAAATGAAACAAGAAGTGCTTGTTAATTATTTGACAGGTAGCAGTTATGCTTACTATAGATCTTTAGTTGGTGGCCTCATAAGCATTGAGTTTTAGTTTGAAAAGAATGAGCTTAACAGGGCAGTAAAACAACTGGTAAAAATCTATTCCCCCCTTTACCTCAAATTAGTATTTGGCTGTAGCTTCAATACGGTGGGTTTACTGAGGAGAGTATAATATTCACAATGACAAAAACATACCTGTTAAAAATGTACTCCCCCTGTGTATATCAGATCAGTATGGTCACAAGTACATGTGTACATCACATTAACCTAAGATATGTCATTATCCACAATGAATATTATACTCCCCTCAGTAAACCCACCGTAATGAAGCTACAGCCAAATGCTTTTAAGGGCAGTTGTATATATATAGTATACCTCTATACTAAGATATGTCATTATCCTATATGTGATGTACTTGTGACCAGATTTTGGTACAACACCGGCTGATAAAGCGGAAGACAAAAAGAGCGAAGAATTAAAAGTGGGCGGGGCAGAATAAGGTCAATAGGTAGGATCTGCTGATGAGCAATAATAAGCACTGAGATGTGTGCAGTACTGTATGTATGTTCACCTTAGGCATGGGAAAGCGGAGCTGTTCCAGTTTGACCTCACCTATCAGTGGTACAGTGATTCTGTTGGGCAGCACCATATAACTGCTGATAATATCCTGAATCATGTGGTCTGAGAAGCCACTGTAAATAAAGTAAAACAATTATATAGTACATTATATATTAAGATGCTGTCAAAACCACATTCACTGGAAACAAAGTATTGTAATCAGAACAAGAAGCCGAAATGGGACTTAGAAACAATCCCGACATTCCTGGTCTTATACTGCACTCCAAAGAAATTAAGTGTAAGCCCAAGTAACTTGCTTTGCCTATCATGTTTCACAGACATGAATATCCCATGCCAACTGCTGACCTGACATACTGTAGAAGTGATGCACCATCGTCAATATCTGGATTTTGCAAATGCTTATCTGACTATTTAGTCACATTTGATTTGTAACTTCCGTGTAAAGACATTTTTAATGTTTCACCGGAACCGCCAGATCAGCATTTGGTGTGAATGTGTATGTCTGTGTATGTCTCCAGCACAAACAAACCTTGTTGAGAAAAAAGCCCAAACAAGAAAAGATGCAATAGAGATGAAATACACACCAGCAATGACATAATACAACTGCTCTTTATCATTAAAAGTATTCTCTGGTCCTTCAGCGGCTTGCTCATTCTAAAAATGATTAAGTTATCCTTACCATCTGATGAAGCGCCACACTCAAACAGATACAATTCAAAGATGCTAGGCAATAACACACACACATTCCTCTTTGTCTTCTGTAAAGGAAATAGCGCCGCTATTATGAGTGACTCTAACGAAAACAAAAGTGACTCTAAAGATTTAAGTCAAAACACTTGCATACTCATAATGCTTCAGCAGGGATATCAGTAACCACAAAGCCACCAAACTTGTTTTATGACCTAAAATGACTGATAGAATCAGAGACTGGCTGGTGTTGTGACAAGTGAAGTCACATTACTTTCAGTTTATTTTTCAGATCAGTCATACTGAGAAACGTCACATGAAACTCACAGTACAAACAACCAATGACATAAAAATCTGCAGCATTAACCTTGTGTGTATTGTTATTCATAATTTCATAGTTCACCTATGTCGACTGCCAAACAGACCAGCAGAGCTTATGCTTAAATCCATTTGATCTATCTCCTGGAACTCTATTCATCCACACAAAAACAAAACATGACACTGAAAAACAAACACAGAACACTGGACCAGACTGCAGGCATAGTGATGAGAGTGACATGAAACAATGTATCCATCACAAAAAGCTTGTTCAAAAATTTAAGGCAAATTTCATACGGTTTTAAAATTTAAAACTGTTTAGATGGTACATAACCGAGCTCGAAGGGTCTGATTCTCCAAAGTAAACTTAAGTAACTACCTTCAATTACATCTAAGTAAATAAAAGCCTCTTTAAAGGTGTCCCTAAACCCCATCACCATTAGACATAAACTTAATTACCCATTTAATACTTCACAGGGGGTCTGTACAAGGAAAATATATGATTTCATTTAAACAGAAGGTTTACTTAGTCCCTTTTACTGCCTATCTATTATCTATCTATACCCCTCTTATCAGGTTTTTTCCACTTTTCTCTAAAATGTTCTTTTCAAATTATCTCGCAAACCCATCCTTTACTTCAATCTCAAATAGCTGAAAAGTGATTTCACTGCAAATCATTTCCTGTGCAATAAAACAGCATCAATGATTATCCTTAAAACATTAAACTGAAATTATTGACACCACAAAAATGTAAAGTACCAGGACAATCATAACCTTTATTGATTTGCTTGCCAGGCTTACTGTTCCCTAGACATCTTTATGTTGAAAGCATTGCGTTCTCTAAGGGTAAAGCTACAACAATTTTTCACAAATCCTGAACAATAAAACATTTTTGATTATTTTTATGGTTGCACAGAATGATCTCACATCTATGCGTTTCTGTTCAGTTTAACATCAGCTCTATGATGCAAAAAACATGAGTGCTGCATCTGACACGGACTTCTGACATGAGTGCTGCTTCCTCACACTAAAGAGCCTAAAAAAAAACCAATAAACTTTAATAGCCTAAAACAAACGCTCTTAACTCAGATGCTGCAGTGCAATAACTGCTAGCTAATGTTGCCTTTGTTTGTTATGGCTCAAGATTATCAAGATGTGCCTTTCTACAACCTAAGGTTGCATTTCTTTCTACAAAGAAATTCTATCAAATACGTTAATACAATAAAAATACAAACAACAAAACTTCAATATTCACAAAAGCCAAACATACTTAAACGTTTGCTGGGTATGTAGTATGCACACATAAAAAGTACAGGTACCACCATGACTACAGAACATCGCTGTCTAGAGCAGCCTGTTAGAGAGCAGCTAAAGCTGTGTAATCACTTATCCGTCTGTGTGTGTCTGCACGATCAGCACAACCCAAGGTTCAACAGTCATGAATCTCTTATAGCTTTCTTACAACGACACATTATAGATTCACCCTCTAATCTGACACTACACTGGCCATTCCAATATTTAATTCTAATTAGATATCTGAAAACAATCGCTTATCTTAAGGTGTCTAAACAACCATAATGGAACTGTGAACTGAGAATTTGTTTATGTGATGTTGCCAAAAAGACAAATTCATCACCACATAGTAGTGAGGCAGTGCAATACTTCAAAGCTTAGGGTAAATTAGAGAGAAAGGCAGCTTAAATGTATTGTTTTAATACTGCTGAACAAAAGTTACAAAAAGGATCACCACCACCAACAACAACAACAAAAATCAATATAATTCACAAGTTTTATAGGATTGTGATCAAGTAACAAAGTGTTCCCAGAAAAAAAACGAACATTGTCCTAGAAAGTAAAAGACATAATAATCTATTGCTTAAAACAAGTTAACTTACTTCAGACCTGGAATGTCCAATATGTTTGTGAGGCCTGTCCAGTTTATGTCTAATAGCTAAATGAGAATGAGAGAGAGAGAGAGAGAGAGAGAGAGAGAGAGAGAGAGAGAGAGAGAGAGAGAGAGAGAGAGAGAGAGAGAGAGAGAGAGAGAGAGAGAGAGAGAGAGAGAGAGAGAGAGAGAGAGAGAGAGAGAGAGAGAGAGAGAGAGGACAATAAAACAGAGAATACAGAAATATCTGAGCAAAAAAAGAGAATATGGAAAGATTTTATTAAGCTCAAAAAACAAAGCAAGCACAAGGGCAGCAATATTATACCACCAGTCCAACACCACTGTAAAGAGAGATGAAATACTATGCGATTCTGCTTTCATGACATCAATTCTAAGACTGTTCTTATATCTACAAACAATGCTTATGTAACTGTGCAGCTGTTGTATATGTTGATAAACTCACTGGTTTTTTGAGGAAGAAGAGAGAAAGAGCCCCAACAAGTGGCATGTTCCCCAGAAGTGGCTCAAGAATCACTCGCAGCACTCCATGCAGCTGGTCAATACATGCACAGAAAAATAAACATTATTAAATTCAATTTCTCATCTTGTTCACCTTTTATTAGTGTAAAGATGTTTAGATATTTTTACAGGGAAAAGAAACGGAGAAGAAAACCTTTTATGCACTGAGAGTAGCACAATGTCAAACAGCCCATTTCTGTCAATCTTATGATAAATGTTTTAGGATCTTGAGATTGATGCATTTTACTGCTGAAAGTATACCACACACTCTGTGACATTTACCTTCCTCTGAGCAACAATACTATGAACATTATAAGCATTCATTACCAAAAACGTATCCAAATAGAACACATAATTCATGGAAATGTCATTCCTTCAGCAGTCCCTTATGGTTTCTTAAAGTGGAAAAACCATAACAATGTGTGGAAGCTATGTAAGGTTCTCAGCTTTTTTTCTAGTTAGATTAATTCTGCAAGTATAACTCAACAGTGAATAATGCAGCCTGAACAGATTGCCTTTATAATGCAGAGAAAGCTTGCCAACTCATCACAGTGATCTATGACACCAACAAAATCAGAAAGTGCAGGCAGAGACATCTGTGCCTATTAAATGTATTTATTTTTCTTACTAAACCACATCTTTTCAATACCTTAAGATTGGTGAGTGTGCCGAACCTCCAGCAGTACAATTGTTTGTAAGCTGTATACCCCCAGGTGTCTACACTCGCTGTAAAACTTCATTTTTTATGTACCATCGATATGGGAACGAAGAGCATGTAAAACATTAGCCAAACAACTTATTGCCTTTTACTGATTTATTACTTTGCAATTTGTGATAAAAATGACATCATACATAAATGCAGCATGTTATACAGAGATTTTTCTGCTATGCATTTAATGTCACATAATTAAACAACTCCATAACAGAAAATAGCCACTGTGTGAACAAGTGCATTCGTATGTGTATCTGATCTTGTACTACAAACAGTACAAGGACGTTTCTGTATTTGGTTACACGTCTCACTATAAATATACGCACACCCTTTCTGTAAAAATAGGCTCTGTTCAGGCGACAAGAATTCCTTCCATGAAACACGTGTTTGCATTACAATATAGGCAAGAGCATCATTGTATCCAACACATTAACATGTATCCTTGGCTAACATGACCCAAAGGGAGACAAATTCAATGGAAATATCCATGCATACCAAAGATGCTGCATTAAATGATGATGGCTAACCCGACGGCTTTTTGGGGCAAAAGAACAGACAATTACTCTTTAAGGTTTAATGAAAAGACAATATACCTGTATACTTTTGATGCCTGCTCTACAGTAGTACCTTTTGACATCCACATCGATTTCAGTATTTCCAACATAACTAAAATTGAAAAGACAAAAACTTTAGCTCAACCAGGAACTCACTTTAAATAAAAGTTTGAATGGAATCAAAAAACGTATCAAAGTGATGTCACCTGATCTGGAGGTCCATGATGATCTGCCGTTTGTCCACGTTCTCAGTGTAAACTTTGACCCCATTGATCCTGAGAGGCTGTGACACAGATGAGCACAGACGGCCCGTCAGGGGGGGCTGACATTTTTTAAGCAGCATGCATTCCCCCGCAGATGCCCGACAACATAAACTATTTCCATCTGACAGCTGCCATTTCCAACGGCAAAGGGTTTAAAACGTTACGTCAACCTTCCCACTCCTAGATGTGTTTATTTTTATTAAATTGTGCAACCATGCCACAAATATCCACATATGCATAAACTTTAATTGAAAGTAGCCATGCAAATGTATTAATTGCCTAATATTATCAGGAATTATTATGAACATTATTATTCATTTGATAAACATTATACTATATTGAACTTTATTTCGGGATTTTTTTCTTATGTACTACTCTTAAACAAATGACCTAATATTGGTCTAATAGAACAAAAAGTACAATGCCTGCTGCATTTCATTTGTCATTTTCGGGGTGAAATCTCTTTAAGACTAACTTTGGACAAAGTTATAAACAAAGGAGTGCTCTGACATGGGCGTCTTTGTTAGAGTTAAATGTACATAGGCTTTGGAAAACTGTAAGCATTTATGTGCATACCATACCTTATCTCCGAGATCAACTTTGCTGAAAGTGAATGTGCTGAGGTGGGAACTGGCTTCTTTGATGGCTGGCTCGATAGTCTCTTTAAACAGCTTCTCCACAAACTGACATACATAAGGCCACATCTGCTTCAATGTCTAAAATGCAAAAAGCATAGCTCATGAAGAAAAACTGAAGCACTTAAAAGGTGAAGTGTGCAATTTATTGCAAAGTTATAATACTTTCTTCTATCCTAGCTTAAACTGGAGAAACAACTATATGTTATCCATTGACAGGTCAATTTCCATAAAACGTGTAAATGATGTGGCTTTGTGGCCTTATAAAACATTGCTCTGTTTATTTAAGCATCCCGGCCAGCTCAGCCTGGGGAGATAAAACCCAGTAACACTCTCCCAACCAATGTTTGTACGCCCAATGAAAGTTACAAGAACCAGTTACCAGAACAATTTGTACTGAAGTCAGCTTGAACTGGCTCTACTACAAGCAGTTTTCTCTGCTGTGTTAAAGGGATAGTTCACCCAAAAATTGACTCATTTACTCATAATCATTTACTCACCCTCATGCCATTTCTAACCATGACTTTCTTTTTTCTGCAGAATACAAAAGAAATTTTAAAGAATGTCAGTAACCGAACAACAGCCGTAACCATTGACTCGCAGTGGTTTTGTTTCTGTACAATAGAAGGGTATGGGTACCGCCATTGTTCAGTTACTTTCTTCAAAATATTTTCTTTTGTGTACTCCATAAGAAAGTAAGCCATACAGGTTTAAAATGACAAAAAGCGTGAGTAAATGTGACAGAAAATGTTTGGGTAAACTATGCCTTTAAAGCAACTCTATTTACACTGATACATATAGTATTAGTTGGTATTCAAAATCTTGCCCAATGTTTGTGATCTATTCACTGTACATTTAGTACACATAACTCAAAAAGGTGCACAGGCAGAATATGCCAGAAGACATGCTGTAACTTGAATATTGTAGGTATTCTGTTAATCTGACAAGGTAGCCATACTCAGACAGCACTTCTGAATTCATGAATGAAATCTAGCCTACATTTAATGTTTAAGAGTGCAAAAACATAAGCTACATGAGATGTACATTCATTCAAGAGTTTAAAAACAAAGTGTTTACATATTACTATTGTAAGAGTACTATGATGCATTTTGTAATTTTGTCATGTTTTAAAACATTAGTGATTCTGTAATGTTTCATGAAAATAGTTTTGCATGAGTTTGAATGTTGCACACATACTATGCAGAAGCATGGAACCATTCAGGTAGTGGGCAAGTTGCCAATGAAATATTCAAATCAGACATGTTTCATGAAGCCTGGAGGGCCCAATGTAGAATTAATGTTTAAAAAAATGCACACATGGTAGATAAATATAGATCATATATATGTGCAATTTCTGTATTCTTGACAGAGATGGTGAAAAATAGAAGGCAAAATGAGCATAGTGCATTGGATTGTGTCATTGGAGTACAACCACTATTATCTCCCAAATAAAGGAAAGGGGTGCAACATCAGATTCCAGTATGTTATTGACTGCAGGTCTAAATTCAATAAGAGTGATGGAAGAAGATTACAGGGTGATTAGGGCAATGAACTCATTCATTTCTCACCTTATTTAGCCACTCAACTCTCTCCACATCTGGGTAATGAACCTAGAGGGGAAATTTCAAATCCATCAGATTAAAACCATCAGACAACACAATGACAAAGAAAGAACACAACTACAGAGAGAACACAAACAGTTAAGTTTAGGTGCTGCAGTGTCTTGCAAGAAACCCCTCTGGCTACACACACACACACACACACACACACACACACACACACACACAGGTGACAGGTTCCCTACACAGAAAGTGCCCCCCATGTGTATTATGCTATTCTCCTTTTACTTGTACTGCAGAGATTTAGCAAGTCTATATGTACAACAATGAGCGTAGCTGCAGTTAAACCTCTGCATGGGTAAAGTGCTTAGACTGCACTAGATTCACAGCAAAGTAGGAGGACGACAGATTTTAATCCAACATGATTTCTCCATTAAACATGGTTACAATTTCTTTCAACTTATAGCTAACCATGCAGTTATTCAACAACACATTTAACCCCCAAACAGCCACAATGCCCATAAGAAGACACTTTGAGGGAGAATACCAAATATTTGGCCTCAATAGAAATGAATACCAAGCAAGAGCAAATGTATAAGGCTATGACATTTGAATCCCATTACTATAGTAACACAGCTGCTAAACCATGCTTCATTCAACAATATTACTTAAACAAAAGATAAGTAAATCTCACAAGTGTGATGCTCTCAACCTGACAATAAACCACTGTGTTGGCACTTTTCTTTAAAACTACCCTCTTTTATTTAAATGACATCTTAATTGTAATATATAGCTTAAAAGTGGTGTGTGTGTGTGTGTGTGTGTGTGTGTGTGTGTGTGTGTGTGTGTGTGTGTGTGTGTGTGTGTGTGTGTGTGTGTGTGTGTGTGTGTGTGTGTGTGTGTGTGTGTGTGTGTGTGCGTGCGTGTGCGTGTGCACGTCTGTCTGTATGACTTTCTTCTAAAGTGTGTTCACACCAAATTTGTTTTCAGCCCAAAAACAAATCTGGTGTAGCATGCCTTATGGCTTCTTCAGATTACACGATTTGTTTCATCTGTTGCGATGTCACTGTGTCAGATTTTGCAATTTTGACCGTGAAATTCATGTCGTGGGCAAGAAACAACGTCAGACTATAACGTTGCACTCCGTCGAGTCTTTTACGATGTGTATGATGTCATTGAGAAAGGTGGAACTAAAGAGTAACTTCCACAAAGAGTGTAAACAAACAGTGGCTACTGATGCAGTGTTGCACAGGCTGTTGCAGTGTCATAGATATTTATTTATTTATTTAATGCTCCAAATGTACTCTCTGGGTTGCAAAGCGCATCCGCTATCATTTACCAGCACTTTCTTTATATCACTTTGCCATGGTTTTCTCTTGGGGAAACACTAAATGGCAAAGCATACTAAACTAACCGCATACTAACGAGCGTCTGTGACATGATTGCGAACAAAATCTGGTTTTATAGTTTGGCGCTGCAAACCAAACAGAACTCTCTGGGAACGTTCCCGTTTGCCGGGTTTCATTCCAGGGAAGGTCGGGGACGAAACATATAAAAGCAATGCCAAAACTGTTTATTCTTTTATCAGCGCAATGTTGATTTTGCATTTTATTTTCTTTATTCGTGTAATCTAGAGAGGCCATTAGAGCAGAGAGACAGCACAGCACTTTTCAGCTAACGCTCCACTGACATATTCATATTCAAGCGCTACATAACCATGAATCATTGTTCTTGCAGAGAACAAGTATCATTGAACAAAGTTAAAGCTACTATCCATAGCGCTATAGTTTATGGGATTCACTTAAACATGTATATATTAAATATTCTGGTTTATATTAATGTGGAAAAGATACTGAAAGTTCCCATGGCAACAGTGTTTCTATGGTCACTAGAGATCTTGTCCTCACTGAAGATAGTTGTCTGTAGGAATCTTAATTTGAAAGAATGTTTCTAGCTGACTTATTTTTTTCACAATAATGTACAGATGTTTTGTATTGTACTACAGATTCCCAAGAGCAACACAATTTGATGAGAGTCAGTGAAGACAATAATGTCATTTAATTTAATAAACAATAATTCATTATATTAATGCATTCTTTTTTAGACCAAGTCACATGAAAAACGTACAAGCTAGTATTGGGGCCAGTGAAAAAGGTGCAATTTTGTCGTTTTTCACAGAGAGTAATGCAAGTTGTAACAGCAGATGTTATTTTGATATAACTGATATGTAATCCAGTTACAGAGAAGTAGATGAACACAGAAAAAAAACCTAGTCTTAAATCTTCCTCAGGTATCACACACTTTCCAGGAAACAGAAAGAAACGGGATAAACAAGTTATTCTTGGTATCTTTGTATAAAAGTAAGGGACCACTGAATATGAATAACCATAGAATTCATGATTCCATTGTTGTGGGGAAAAAACACATCAACCTATGAACATGTTTCCTGTAGTCCATGGTAGAGCATTGTGCTGTACAAAGGACATGGGTTGCTTCCCAAGTCTAGATTGTGTGTCACACTGGATATTAAAACGTCTGCCAAATATGTTTTCTAAGGACAAGTTGCCTCATGTCATTATTTTTTTAAGGTTCCAAGACAATAAAAGACTTTATGAAGAGATAGTAGGTGCCTGTGAGACCATGTAACACCAATATATGTGATAAATGACCAACACAACAGAGGCAAGAGGACTGTAAAGTCAGAAAATAGCACATGGAATATAGGTATGTCACACATTAATACAAACTGATTGATTGACCTTGTAATGTACATTAATGTAATGTAGTCATTAAATATTATGCATTGTAATTAGCTGAACTTGGCATTAGACTACAGCAATAAGCAGAGGCTCAATATAATGCTTAAGCATTTGAGATAAAAATAGAGTGAAGTTTGTTAGAGACACATGTCCACCAAAACACAATTCACCTTCTCAGACGAAAGGGCAAGGATATTTGCTCTGCCTCATAGACATACTGGGTATCAGCTGGTTTCCAAATGTAAACAAACATATGTGTTTGGTTAACACGGTTCAACAACCAAGACTTTGATTACCATAATAGCATTCTGTGGTTATTAAAACCCATTAAAATCTTATTACGCATAAACCAGAGGCTGCTCTTTTATTACATTAGTGATGGAAACTTTCTTACCAAGTACACTCCCACTCAGTTCCTATGATGCCCAAACACCCTGACCATTAAGTCAACTGACTGACAGGGTTTAGACAGTTATGATTATGAATGAAACAAGTTATACTCACCCATGATGGTAACTCAGTTGCATCCAGCTCTTGTACAACAGGGTCCTCTTGCTCAAAAAAGGATAGCGCTCTGTTTATTCTCGTATTCTTACACCTCGTGTTTCTCCTCCAAAAGAAAAATATCGTGAGTGCGATCAAAAGCCAACTAAAGCTAAACTCAAAGTAACCCAGAACGTATATGGGGAAGATAATAACGAAGGTCTTGGCGAACTGCATCCACGTGTGGGTGAGTTCGCTGGTACTGGACTGCGAATCCTCGCTAAGCTCTGCCGTTAAAGAAGAAGCTGTAGCCCCGGTTGTCGGTGAAGTCTGTCCGCCATCCTTTTGTCCCGAAACGCTTGACGTTTGAGAAAGATTTCCGCGCATCGCCGTCATTATGTCCTCGGTCATGTTCAGCACAAACGGTGCCCGTTGACACGCAGCGGGAGTGCAGTTGTTACGCGCAGCAGCTGTCAAACACGTACATTGCGCCCCGATTCGAACAGCTACGAAAGTAAACGCGACACTTCAGACCATCCCGTCGTCCACGCTGTACTCCAACATTAAAGTTTAACGCTCATTTAAAATTCCAGGTGTTTCAAGTTAGTTCGCCCGTGCGCCTGTCCATTTTGATGTAGACACGAACTAGCTTTGCTACGACTTCCAAATATACATCCGTCTGTGTTGAAATGAAAACCCAACTCAGTTGTTCACCAGTGGCTCGGTGTAATCTGCTTTGCAAGCTTGTTGATTTTCCGTGTGAAGCGCGTGCTGTGTTGGTTTATGACGAACAGTTGAGCGCTTTACACCCTCACGCACTCAGCGGGTCTCGAGAGGTCAGTGACAGTGTCGCGAGCAGCGCAAACTCGCCACCCTGAGCCGAGCAGCTGCAGGTACACAACGCAAAACAAAAACCTGTCTAGTGTTACTGTTAACTAATTACCAATGGGATTAACCGACAATAACAACATATCATTGGTTTATATTTTAATATTAATAGCATTTTATATTGTAAAATTGTTGCATTGTCACAATACATACATTGAGAAAATGTAAAAATGTAAAAAACCTGTATTAAAATTAAACGTTTAAGTCCTTCGATGTTTCGATTATTAGCTACATTAGACTGCTACTATGGCAACATTAGTATCGAGCGATAACTCTTTTCTCGACTCAACAGTCTGTTGTTAACATTGCTTGAGAGGTTACCATAGCAGCATTAAACTGCGCATGTGCTGTAGCCATATAGCGGCCATCGGAATGGCGGTGAAAACTGTAAACATAAACTTGTAATTGTTGTATAAATAAAAGAAGAGGGTATCTGAAGTAATGAACCCTATGAAGGTAAAGCAAAATATCTCCTGTATGCAGCAGCTGTTGTGTGGCGAACATTTGGTGGTCGCTAACATTTTAAGCTCAATGACACTTAGCTACTTATCGATAACCAACTTAAACTGCATACCTTCTATTTAAATCTGTTTATTTTAATAACATAAATCGTCATTTTATTATTTAAACACGTGTTATATAAATAATAATGTTGTAAACGGAATTTAATCCAGTGTAATTTATTAGGTAATTCACCAACGAGATTTTGTCTGTACAGTAATAAGACATTTACTGAACATGTTTCTCATATTTCATTAGAAAATATCAAAGGAAGATACTTGGAGATCTGATGACTTAAAAGCGCACATTCAGGTAATATGTGATACGTTTGTGTATAAGAAAAAGTGATAGTTTAAAAACACAACCCAGAAATGTGTATGGTTTTTTGCCAGGTTCACAATGAGGAGAGCAGAAGAGAGAGATCAAAACGAGATGAGGAACACAAGAAACACAGAAATGGAGAATCTCTGGAGCGAGGACACAGAGACCCTGATCGAGATGCAAGAGAGAGAAACACAGAGACAAAGAAAGCACTAGAGAGGGAAGTAAGCACAGAGGCCCAGAAAAGGACAGAAACCAAGACAACAAAAAAGAAGAAGACAGGGAACATAGATATAAAGAGAAAAGAAGAGAGCGAGAGAACAGACACAGAGATGGAGAAAAAGAAAGTGAAGAAAAAAGACACAATCGAGGTGAAAAGGAAAGTGAAAGACGGAGGGATAAAGAGAAGGAAAGATACAAGGAACAGGACAAACGGCGGGAAAGAGATACAGAGAGGGACAGAGAAACAGATAGGAGGAGAGCTGAGGGGGAACGTAATAGTGAAAGAGAGAGGAGGAAAGAGGAGAAAACAGAGGGAAAAGATTTTGATCATCACAGAACAGAACAGAGAGTGAGAGACAAAGAAATGGAAAGACAAGAGAGGAGAGAAAGACACAAAGCAAGAGAAAATGACCACAGGCAACATGAATATGAGGAAAAACAGAGAGAAGGAGAAAGACGAGAGAGGCACAGAGATAAAGAACACAAAGAAAGAGGTATTACTGTATTTTTTGTCAATGCCAATTTGGATCTGTTATACTATAATGATGGAGTAAAATAGCATGTCTCTCTTCTATTTCAGAACACAGAAGAGATAGAGAAGATAAAGAGAGGAGAAGAAGAAATAAAGAAATCTATGTAAGCCATAACAATAACATAATTAAATCTGAATGCACTAATATTATAAGACACTAATTTGAACACAATGTGTTTTGCTTCTGGCATTTTTGTTAACTAACCACAGTTTTGCTGATGTTACTGTTAACAGGAAGCTGACAGAAGTCACTCTCGAGAAGCTGGCATCAAAGATGGGGATAGGGAAAGAGAAAAGGCCAGTGAGAGGGAAGAGAGACACAGACGGCGAGAGCAAAGGCACAAGGAGGCTTCAGAAACCAAGAGGCATGACGAACAAAAACATAAACATTCTTTAGACCAGGAAAAGAATGAAAGGACAAGTAAAGACAAAGAGGTACAAATATTGTCAAACTAATTTTATTTTTGCTTAAAATTGCCTACGTATTTTTGATGTTTTTATACATTTATATTAAATAACACTATTTGTGTATGAATGCCCATGTTTTTAGGAATCTACTAAAAGACCTCAGGAAACTGAAATCTGAAATGTACATTTTAATTTATTTAAACATATTTGCTAATGATTGTATGTATTTTCAGGTGAAAAATGAGGAAACTGAAGAGGAAAAACAGCCCAGCAGGGATTATCATAATTATTATGAAGAGGATTTTGAGGTTTGGACCAGTCCCACATTCCCATTACATACAGTATATGACTATAATTGATTTACTATTCACTATTGAACTAAACTATCTTTGTTAAGCCTTTTTATCTTACTGATGCCACATGTTTTTAATGTTAATAGGAGAAACAAAAAAAGATTTGAGTAAATATGTGATCAATACATGCAAACAAACATATTCAACAAAATTCTTATTTTACAAAGTGATGATGTGTCCCTGCTTTTAGGACTACGAGGAAGACTTTGAGGATGATGATGATGATGATGATGAAGAGGAGAAAGAGGTAATACATGATAATAAAGTACGAGAAGGCACAGATTTAAGCCCCAGGAGAAGAGAAGAGATTGAAGCCGTCCAGAGAGCCATAGATGAGGAGAATGATAGAATCTACTCTGCAAGATCAAAGCCCGCAATCACAGAGTCATCTGTCACTGAGAGAGGTAATAACTACACAATATATAATATATAATATCAGAGGAAACTAATTTTAATGGGATTCATGTTTATACGTTTTACAAAACATTCTTACTGTTTTGTTCTGTTCGGTTTTCGCAGAGAGTCATTTTAACAGTGGCCCAAAACATGGCAAAATTATTGACTTTGTATCCGCAAAGCAGCGGGAGGTCAGCCAGAAAGTAGCCAAAAAACAGAAGTATGATCTCTCTTGAAGTATATTTTTAGTAGATAATAATAGTATTATATTTTCTTTTTATATGAAATCATTTCAACTTTAACATTGTGTAGACCAGTAAATTAATCCATGTGCAAATAATTGATTTGATTAAAGAAAGCGCAGTGAGGAACTTCTGCGTCTCATTGATTTGGATTTCTCCATCACCTTCTCTCTCCTGGACCTGCCTCCGGTTAAAGAGTATGACATGTACATCAAGAACTTTGGAACAGCCAACACAAAACAGGTTAAAATATCCACAGCTATCCATTTATGTGGACTGCAAGAGAGAATGAATAATGTCTTAGATCAGAGTTGTTGGCAGCATGAGAGTAAGGAATTAGCTTAGGACATAGATTTGACCTCCATCTCCAACATATTTGTCATATATAAATAGTTTAAGTCCCTGTAAAGTATTTATTTTTCTGTCCAAAATGACTGATTTGATTTTTTTTGTCTCCAGGCTTACGTGCAATGCAATGAAGACAACACTGATCGAGACATACAAACAGAGGAAGTAGACATGACAGACATATGGACACAACATCCACCAGAATCTAAGGCAGCATGCGGAGGTATTCTTTTAAACAGTGATTCTTTTCATTGCAAATCGAAGTGTGAAAATGTGAAAGTCTATTCTGTTCTACCATATTGTATTTTCATCTGTTTTAACTGCATCTAGGATCCGAGGCTTCTCAAGAGACAGCTGATGAGTCCACCGCAAGAATGACTTTTGATTCTCAACGTTTAACTACTTTTCTGCGTTCTGCCACACAGGTTAAAAATGTTGTGTATATTTTTTCAACATTTAACTGTTAGTACATGTAGTCCCCACCTGACAGAATAACATAATTAAACTTGTTTTGATGATTGTTTTTATTTGATGTCAGGTCATGGCTGTTCTGATAGAGGAGAATAATGCAGAGAGTAATTCTTTCAGAAGACTTAGCTCTCAAACAAACGCCCTCTCTTTCAGTGATGGCTGCCTTCAACTCAACACCACACTGCCATTTCTGCATGGTATACAGTGTGTGATCAACAAAAATAAACATTGTGTAATATGGATAAAACATGCATTTCTGTATGTTTACCTGTTTGCAGGTAGGCAGGTGAGTCTGCTGCAGTTTTCACAAGTCCAGAGGCAGACACTTCTCTCTGTTCATCCACCTTTCTCCAAAACCAGTGCTGTGCGAATGGACAATGAGACAGTCATCTGCGTGTGGAACATGTGGGAACCATCCAGACCCCAGAAGATACTGCTGTATGAGTCTGAGGTATGCAGAAGCACCAGTCCGATACATTTTCAAGCATGTGTTATGAGCATTTAAATAAAAGAGCCAAGCTGAATTGTCTTTTCCATGTATTCCCCACACTACTTTTATTTGTCTGTTTATCTCAGGTGAAATGCTGTTGTTTCAGTCCTGGTAAAGTTACTTTAGTGTTTGCTGGTACAGCAGTGGGTTCAGTTGTGGTTTGGGATCTCAGAGAACATTCTGGTACTCACTACAACTTGGTGATCGGCACAGAGGAGTGGACACTACGCTATCCAACTTTCTCAACCGGTCAGTCAATACTCCCTGCTTATGCAATAAAAAACTACCTGAAATGCGCGGGGTGGTTTCCTAGACAGGGATTATCTTAAGCCTAGACTAGGCCTTAGTTTAAGTGGAAATTTAAGTAGTTTTAACAAACATACCGTACTAAAAACATTACTTGTGTGCATTTTGAGACAACACAAAGACACTGATGTATTTTGAGATATGTCAGTGCAGGTTGTTTTCAGTTTGGACAACTCTTACATTTCTTTTAGTCTAGGACTAGTCTAATCCCTGTCTGGGAAACCACCCTATCAATACTCAACACTGATAATAGGCTTCGGTAGATTTTTATGAGGCATAAGTCTTGACATTAATTAAAGATTAAATGCCTGCTTAGCAAAGATATCAGTACCTATACAGTCATCTAAATAAAACTTTTATATTTATCACTTGTGTTCAGATCAAAGGTCAAATTACAATAATCATTTTTTTCCATTTGCACCACAGATGGTGTGCTTTCAGGGATGGGTCATCTCTCTCCCTTGGTGTCTGTTGAACCTGTGCTGGCACCTGCTGAAACAAGTTCAAAGGGCTTAATAACTGCAGATATAGAAGGTAATAAAATGGGTTATAGGTTAGACATTTTCTAATTAAATTACAATTTAATTAATCAATTGAATAAATGTTTTTCCCTCTCCAAATCTAGAGTCTTTGGGAATGTCATTCCAGATAGCATCTCTGGATGAAAATGGGTTGTTAACTCTCTGGGTAAGTTTGGATTTATATTTGTTTCATGATTTAGCTTTATCAGCCTACTGAAATCAAAGATGTATGTGTTTGTTGTTGTTATGATTTCCAATAGGTAGTGGTTGAGCTGCCTAAAGGAAATGATTCTGGATCTCAAACAGACTTAGGTAAGTGTAAGTCTAAGTTTAAATTTAGGAATGGTAATATGCAACCTCACTTGTTTTAATACTGCCGTGTCTGCTTTGCTAGGTCTTAGACCTGGTGGTAAAGTTAAACTACTTCACAGCTCCTCTATACAAACTACTGAAAGATTATCTCAAGATATAATGGCATGTGGACCTCCTGCAAGCCTTCAGCTCAAGTTCCTGCCTTCTGACTCTAACCATTACTTCATCGGTACTAACATGGTGGGTGTTATGTTACATGAAGCGTTTAAATAAATGCACAGCTAGTGGATATTTAGATGGGTGATCTATGGGCTTGAAATGTTTCTTAAATAGTAGATGTATTTCTTTTCTTTGAAGGGTCTGGTTAGGCATGGCACGAGACATAGTCTGAAAGTTCTTCCAAAGTACTACAGGTCACAGTTTGATAGTTGTAGACCCGTTGAGGTCACAACACTTGACTTTAGTCCTTCAGGAGAACCCCTTTTCTTGGTAAGCACTGATTTGATCATTTTGCATGAGTTTTATTATTTTTACATATTGTATTGCAAGCATGAATGTATGTTATTTTGTTGAATGTTATCAGTAATGAGATGTGTGTTCTTTTACTTGTTATGACTGCCTTTGACACCATGTAGTATGTGTTTGTGTGAACATTGTGTACTTATTACATTATTTTTAGGTTGGCTGCAGTGATGGTACACTTCGTCTACACTCCGTCCTGAAAGAAGATCCGTTAATGGAGTGGACGGAATGTTCTGGTGGTTTCCCTATTGTCTCAGTGCAGTGGTCTCAGACGCGGCCAGCCATATTCTGTGTTCTGGATGCTGCATCTAATTTTTACATCTGGGACCTAACAGAGAAGGACTATGTGCCAGTCATCACTGATAATTTACACAATGACCGGTAACAGCCACACATCACTTGCTTGGTGCTGTAATAGTACAAGAAAATATTATAATCATTATGAAAATAATGCATCTTTATTGAGAGAGTACATAATGTACATCTGCCACTGTTTTTGTTTTCTTTTTTATAATCTACAGTTTTTTTTCTATTTTGCACAGGGTGACAGGCATGGCTGTGTTCGGTGAGCCAGCCAAACAAAACACATTTTCCGGGGTGGCGCTTGCCAAGCAGTCCGGCAAAGTGGAGATTCAGTATTTCACGAGGTCACTCACAGTGCCTAATGTCTCTGACAAAGAAAAGCTTCATTCTGTTTTGCAAGATCCTTTTTGATATGATACTGTGTAGTATGATATATGAGCCAAGATTCAAATGTATATTTAAATAAATGTGGACAAAAACTAATCGTAAACCAAAAAAGAGAATGAAGTAACTAAAGTTACATACTTACATGTAGAGGATAACAATTAGTCAATTTAAAATGCCATATTATGTCATTCTGAACAAGGAACAGTGGAAGAATCACATCTGAAACATCGTCGGTGTTCGAACATGATGATTTGTTGCTGGAAACAGCATTTTGTCAAATTAAATCAAATAATTAAGAAAGCATGTGAATATAAGCTGTCCTGTTCCTCGGGGATATAAAATATATAATCTCTCTTTTGTCTTTATAGTATTTTACAATATGTATATGAGTATTTACACAGTAGCATTTATACAGAAATGTATTTAATATGTCCCAGTCATTTCTTTATTTTATTAAAAGATTTTGACATGGTTTCTCATTCTTTTTCTTTTATATTATCAATAAATTATTATTGACAGTATACAGGAGTATTGCCTTCACAATGTGTATATGTCAACAACATCACAAAAACAAATGGGGGTGGCACACCACAGTAAATAGTACTTCTCTTAATGTTATTTTCCTAAAAGAATATTGTGTAGCCTATTAGGTTCAATGACACGATTGTCATGTTTGGACAGATTATTTAACCTTAATTTGCTGCTGGTGTGTTTTCTAAGTAACTTTTTAACATGAGGAATATTCAGCTGTAGTAGATTTAACTGGGTTAGGCTCATATAGCAACTTTTCCAGTTCACAATGAAAGTTCGGTGGAGGAGGATAATGTTGTCTGTCGTTTTCTCCATGGTTACTGTTGTTGCTCAATAGCTTTATTCAGACAGACTGTTCTCTGTCAAATGACCTTCAGTTCATTTGTCAGGATTGAGTAAACGAAACACCTTGAGTTACAAATGAGATTGGTATGTTGTTCTCTACTTAATCTATACACTTTAGAGTCACATAAATCAAATGAAGAAATAATTTGAACTTTTTTAGAGGAATAAACCTGGTACTCTCATGACTGATCTCAGTGAAGTGAAATGGTCAAAAGGATAAGACAAATTCATTTCAAAGATGGAGAACAATTTGTCTTCACCTAGACCAGGCAAAGGATCAGAAAAACACGGTGAAATATGGACAGAGTCGGATGATAAAGTAAGTCAAGTTTGCTTTTTTACTACAAATAATGTGGCTAAACATATCATGTGAGCATGTAAGCAAGCGTAATGCTGAGTGAAAATCTTGTGGTATCAATGCATTAACAAAATTATATATTTATTGTAATGTATTGTATTGTATTGTATATTACACAAAACATAAAGAGTGCACAAATGCAACAAAAGATATGCGGTGCATAAAACTAAAAGTAATTACATTGTGTACAAGTATTCACTCTAATGCATGAAGATACTAAAATCAGAGTACACCGTTCTTTACATTTCCCTTGTGTTTCTTGGATCATTCTTCAATTAGGGTGGCAAATGAGAGATTTCTTTTCTTTTTGATAAATATTGCTCTGCATTTAAAATTGGTCTTATATGCTATCTCCAGTCAAATAAAATGGTAATATTTCGATTCTGAAATTCTTTTTGTAATTTTAATAAAATACTGGTAACACAAAACAAGCAGGAAATAAGATATACATAAAAAAGACATGAAACATGGTGGTATCTTTAATAGTTTTTATTAAAATCACTTTACAGTCGAACAACTATAAGATTAAATAGTTTGTAAT
The DNA here is from genome assembly GCA_026939265.1 of Oreonectes daqikongensis. Classification (NCBI taxonomy): domain Eukaryota; kingdom Metazoa; phylum Chordata; class Actinopteri; order Cypriniformes; family Nemacheilidae; genus Oreonectes; species Oreonectes daqikongensis. Next base: position 1,482,131 of record JAOTQM010000343.1, on the reverse strand, counting down.
ATGTTTTGTAACACAAATTAGAACAAATCTAGATTTTTCTCAAATGGAGGCTAACTGCTTTCATGATGATCAGGACATTTAAGAAATAATAATAAAACTCTATTTACCAAAATTTGGAGTAGAATATGTATCTGCAAGTTATTAAGGTAACACTACAGACACTAATAATGTACCATGCGCGAAACTTTCCGAAATTTAGCCAAATTTAAGAACATTTATAAAAAAGAATGTTTGCACCTGCATTGATCTTTGCACACAGGAAGTAATCCAAATAGACTTAGACTTACATGGGCAACATCCATTGTTGTATGGCGGGACACAATTTAACAAAATATGCATTTATTTTAAACAATTTAATTAAATTGTACATTACTGTTCATTAAAAACACATTCATAATATAACCACTGTATTTGTGTTAAAATGTTATATGGTTGCAATTATGATACCTCTTTGGTGGTAACATTTAAATTTTGTTACACATGCATCTCTCACACTCAATTATGTATGCATTATAAAACAAAAATGTAACTTTTAACAGTGCCCAAACCCTACAGAATAAAACTGTATTTCAACTGTAAAATAGTGGGACACCACTTGACACAGCAAATGAAGAATGACCCTGTTTTCATCACATCACTTTCTTTGCATTACCACTTGTCTATTCTATTATATATCCTGCATCTCTTTAGATGAGTGACGATGTTGTGAAACTCAGTATTCTCACCCATGGCCTTCTTCATGTCCTTCACCTCTCCTGTGAAGAAAATGTTTGTGACATGACCTGTGGTGAGGGTGCAGCAGGTTTCGCTAGTCTCCACAGCAACGGTCGTGTGCAGTTCTATTGTCCCGATGGCCGTCTTCAGGGACCATCTTTTAGCTCATCCCTCACCATTCACTATGCTGGCCTAACCTCCACTCAGATTCCAGGCAGGCTTGTTGGTTGGGGACCTGGGGCCACTCTCACTTTACTAGATGCAGAACTGAAACCCCTTGTATATGCTGTGGAGCCCATGGATGTGAGGGTTTGCAAGGTGTGACTATTATTACGTTATCTTATTAGCAAATAATTGTGTATTTATGCAACTTAAAGCATGTTAGCAATGCCAACATCATAGGTTTTATTTTACAGAATGGAGATTAAATGTCCGCTTTGGATGAAATCATTTGCCAGTGTTTACCTGCACTGAATGTGATTTTTTTATTTGTCTGCATTAGGTTTTGGAGCAGTCTAATGAGCTAGTCTCAGGTGGGATGGGAAATGTATGTGTATGGTGTCTTACACACTTGGTATGTCGCAAACGTGTGGTGGACGGTTTGGGGACTGACACTGTAGTTACACAACTAGCGTTGGTCCCTAGCAGGGCTCAATGCAGCCCTACAGTACTGGCTGCATATGGAGGAGCTGTGGTTGTGGTTGACCTTGTAGAAGGATGCGTCATGGAGCACAAAAAGAGCCTCCATTTAAGGTTGGATGTTATCAGCTGTTAAAGCTTATTTACAACTGTAATCCACTCTAAATTGGGAATGTGCTTTAAACTTACATTTTATTTTTATTTACTGTCAGGAAAACCTTTTAAAGATATTACTATAGACCTGTTTTACCTTTTTATCTTTTCATTTCAGAAAAATCACAGGGCTGGTCTACTGCCCCCTGACAGACAGTGTAGTTACTGCATCAGATACGACAATCAGAGTGTGGGGACCCGACTGGGAGCTTCAAATGTCCTTTGTGGGACACACCGGTCAGAAAACTTCAATGATGAGAAAGCCATTTACAATAGTCATTTTTTCAACCACATTAATGACATTTTGGGATAGTTCACCCCAAAATACCAATTCATTCATCATCATGTTGTTCAAAACCTGTATATGGTAACCTGTGAAAAACAAAAGAAGATTGTAGCAAAGTTCGTTGTTTGTGGAGGAAAGAGGCAGGGTCGGCGTAGTATAATTCAACGAAAAGTCTTTAATATAAATCCAAATCAAAGTCAAAACATAAACCAAACACAAACAAAATAAAACTGCGTCACGGGCTTCCTCCTTCGGTCCTCGTGCACGCGTCTTTCAAATAGTCTCTTGTGCACGCTCCCTGCGTGCACTATCTCCGGTCAAAACTTGTCCCTCTGCACCCACGGCGGCGCCTTTTTAATCTCCTCTCCCCAATCACTGGAACGAGAGACAGCAGGTTAGAAGCCACACATGACGTACTCATCGCCCTCCGTGCTTCGGACTGTAGCTCCTCCCCCCCAGACGGAGCGTGGCCACGCCCCCCTCGCCACAAAGATATTTTGAGAAATGTCTTAGTGGTTTTGTGTCCATACAATGGAAGTCAATGGAGGCCAGTGTTGTTGTTACGAGCATTCTTCGAAATATCTTATTTTGTGTTCTGCCGAAGTAAGTCATACAGGTTTGGAATCACATGAAGAATTATCATTTTGGGGTGAACTATACCTTTCAATTGATACAAAGATACTAATGTACTTTAATAAAACTGCTTAAAGTGATCTAAACATAAAAATCGGTCATCATTTACTCACCCTCTTGTCCCTTCAAACCTGTATGACTTTTTTCTGCAGAACACGAAAAAAAATTATTTTGAAGAAAGTTAGTAACCGAACAATGGCGGAACCCATTCACTTCTACTGTACAGACACAAAACCAATGCAAGTCAATGGGTACTGCCATTGTTCAGTTACCAACATTCTTCAAAATATCTTTTCATTTTTGGGTGAATTATCACTTTAACCACCCATTGATGTAAAGCACTTTGTCATTTCATTGGCCATTGAATGGATAAGGTCTTGCTATTAATGTTGACAATATACTCTACTACACTCATATACAGTATGTATTAGTTCACTGTTCACTGTTTTTTTCTAGCTCTCATCACCTCTCTAGTTCTGTGTCCTGTCTCTGGCCAGCTATTATCATGTTCTCTCGATGGTACTTTAAGATGCTGGAGACTAGACATTGGAGACCAGGTCCAGGTTGTATCTGTTCCTAATGGGTATATGCCTCCCCTGGCCATGGGGGGTCCAGACAGTTCTGGTACCTTCTTCTCATACTCCTCAAACTGCGTGGATCTCTGGACCTTCAACTGTCTTTATAACCTGCACTGCAGTCTGGGCGGAGGACCAGTCCACCAAATCTTGACCCCTCCATGCCCTCCTTCCTTCCCAGCATGTGTAGTTTGTATTCACGGAAACAGCAATGTTACAGTTGTTGCGACCGAGACTGATGAAGTGCTCACAAGATTCCAGGCCAAGGAACGAATTAGGTGTGCTGATTATTGTGTGCCTAAAGAAATATTATTTGTTCTCTCTGAGGACAGGGTGATAACTATTTTAAGTACCTTGACCAATCCAGTAACTAAACTTGATGAGTGGCATGGGATAGAGCATTGGGATTGGTCAGGTGGGCAAGTGAAGGCTAGTATAGGCAAGGTATGCTGCATGGTATTATACAGTAAGATTATAGATACACAAAGTGCACTGGAAGAATGGAAATCCTTGCAAATGCAGAAAGCACACAAGCCAAAGAAGATAAAACTTAATGCAAAAAACAGGTTAGCGTATGTGCTGTATTTGTCGATTATACATTATATGTGTCACTTTTTGGCTACATTTGTTATGTTGTTTTCTAGATTTCTGGTTATACTGGGTCATTGTGGTGGTTGTGTATCTGTTCTCAATATGCATTCGAGCAAAGTCTTATACAGAATGCCTGCTCACAACAACCAAGATATCACCAGCATACAGGCATATCCTGACAGTGACTACATACTGACTACAGGTACGTACATGTACATACATGCAAAAGGTACACACTTCACAAACTCAACTACTGTATGACATTAGACTGAATAGACTACCCACTATTATGCTGATGTTTTTATGTTGTAGGTGAAGATAAAGCTCTACTGGTTTGGAGTGTGTCTCCATCCTCTCAGCAGTGTTTAAGTCTCTATTTCAGTGTGTGCTGTGATCTGCCTCTTGTTCGGTCGGCACTGATGGGAACCCGGCTCAGCCTTGCCTTACAAGATCCAGAGAATGACATCTATAGCCTAGTGCAATACAGCTTAGGGAGCCAGAGGCAATCTGATCACCAACCCAATGATGCCCATCACAACAAAATCACAGGTTAAAGACAGCTGCCTCATATTTATGCATGCTACTAGCTACTAGCTATAGTTTAAATGATTTAGATCCATTCTGAGAGATATCTAATCTTATGGTACCAAAAAGCTTATTCTATACTTTAGGATAAACACATTTAAAGAAAACACAAAAATAAATAAATAAATTAATTAATTAATCCAAAGTCCAAATAGGCAACTTACAATTAGATGCTATGTGTGATATTTAGGAGGATCTATTGATAGAAATGCAATATAATAAACGTAACTATGTCTTCAGAGGTGTTTAAAGACTTTACATAATGAACTGTTATGTTTTTATTACTTTAGAGTTATTTCCTTCTACATACACCGCGGGTCCCTTTACCTAGAACTCGCCATGTTGTTTCTACAGTATTTCTAAACCAACAAACTGCTCTACAGAGCGCGTTTCATAAATATGTATCTCCTCGGAAAGAAGTAAAAAAATGACAACATCATTGTCCTGTGCGGTGCTCTGAAAGGGAGGGGGAGCGGTGGAGTGAGCCGTTGGTTGCAATTCGGAACCTCACAGCTAGATGCCGCTAAAAACTTCACATTGCTCTTTTAAATCTATACTTTTTTGGGAAAATCTGTTCTCAGGTCTTTGTGCATGTCATAAGCTCAATGTCTTTGCTTCAAGCAGTCAGGATGGGACTTTACGGATCTGGGATAAAGAAAATCGCCTTCTCAGGTCAGGACAGAAGCTAAGATTTATTTTCTGCTTGTGTATATTTCAAATATATTTTTATTCTGTTGAATAACTTAAATATATAATCTTTCATGCTGCATTTGTGTTAGAATTCTTGAGCTGAATGTAGAGCCTGCGAGTTTGGCATACTGTGAAGAGAGTGGAGATCTGCTGTTAGGGATAACTGGAGATCTCTACAGAATCCCCTGCATGCAACTACATCCTCAGGTCTGCAGGCTATGAGTACAAGATGTACGGTTGTGAGCATACTGCTTAAATGGCATTTTAGTCTTACATTATCAAATGGGTCAGACTGATGCATGCTGAACAGATGATATTAGTAAGACAGTAGATAGTAAATGAGCTACACTGTCATGAATATATCATTCATTTTGAACGTATTAATTTTTTCCAGAGAAATGAGAAATGGGATTCAGACTCTGAACTACCCAAGTCCTGGATCCCAACAAAGAACCATAAATGCAGGTAACTTTCAACACAATATAAATATACAAGCACAGATACATTACTCTAGATCTTTACTCTTTGTTTTTAACATTTATCTCTAGGAAAGAGAGTTGTAATGCTAATGAGGACAGTCCTGAAAGGCTTAAAGACACTGTAAGTGTGTTAAAAAGTGTATGTGTATTTGTTTGTGTGTGTCACAGCTCACCCATATGTTTGTCTACGTAGGACTTTGGAGAACTGATGGCAAGACATAAAGATCTGGAGTCCTTGAGAAAAGGAGAGATTGAATGTAGAAGGAGAAAGCCAGCCACTGTACAAACCAAACAAGAGGCGTTCAATAGCTACATGCGTCTAATGTACATGAAACCCCCTAATATAAAAGTAGGATCACATAAAGTCTTCAATCTCTTTACTGTCTTTTTTTACACATTAACCCAGTAAATGCATGTCATTGCTAATATTTCAATTTTGGATCCTATCTAGATTCCAGAAGAAGATATGTTTGATGTGAATGCTGAACTCTTTCCACCCAAACTTCCCGAGCCCTGTCCCCTGACTCCTCCATCCTTCACTGAGGGCTTCTTCCCCAACCATAGATTGGCCAAGAGACTACATTCCCCTAATAAACAGGTTGGAGGATTCTACGTGATCTATGTAATGTTACTGTACGTTTTATAGCTTTAAAGTTGTTAATTTGTTGTCTGTGTAAAAATACATCTGTTTAAATTGCATACCCATTTCTAGCCTGTTGTATTATCACTTCCACGAATAAAGTGTGATTGTATAATGTTTTGAGACCACACAGGCCCCACTCGGTTTCATCCCTAACTCTGTGGTGGTAAGACAGCTATGGCCTGATATGAAAGTGGAGAAAGTCATTCCACACACAAACCGGTGGAGACTTCGGCTTGATCTGGGATGTGATGGAGAAGAGGTGAGAAACCGATTTTCGACACTAGAGTGAAAATCTAGTAGGCCTATTTTGAAAGATGAATACCTATTTTGCATTATTTAAAGTGTAAAGCACTACACTTATTGTTTTATTTCAAAATGGTCAACCCTTATTTAATTTTTATTAACCTAAATGCATGTGCAATGTATGCAAAGGAAAGCTAAAATACATGAATAAACAAACAAATGATTTTAAGGTTATTAGTTTGTTTGTTATACAGAGCAAACCAGATGAAGTTCAAATCTTGTATAATGAAGAGGAGGAGATGGAGAAAGAGCCTGACATGTCTTATCTTACACCCATCACCGAAACTCCACCTGAAAAGGAGAACATTCATCCACCCCCGCCACTGATAAAGAAAGTCATATACCCTGTTAAGGTGTGTCATACCCTGTTAAAGTTCTATTAACATTTTTATTTCCAACTAAGACAGTTTGTCTTTTTGTAAAAGATTGTAATTACATTACATAACCATCCCACCTTTCATTCTCTTCAATTTTTTCTCTCATGTTCATCTCCTCACAGCCACCAAAACCTCTTCCCCCAATAAAACATCCTACAGCCCCCCCCTCACCCACTCCTGTTCCACGTTCTCCCACCCCCGTCCCACCCAAACAGCCCACTCTCTTACCCCCTCCACCCTCCTCCTCTCATCTACCAGCGTTCCTGCTGCAGTTTGTGGATGAGCAGTGGTTTCAGAGGATGTTTCCTGATCTGAGTGTAAGATTAATGCAAATCCACTCCATTCATGCATATCTTACATACAGCTTGAACTAGAAGCATCATGCACATTTCAAAAAGATTTCTGCATCAAGTGGATATTGAATACTTGAAACACTACATTAGGAACATTTTTGTAACAAAATTATATCATCATCTACTCACCTTTATTGCTCAAAGCTTTATGACTTTTTCCTGTGGAACACAAAATGATTTTCTATACAACTCAATCTCATTGTGATCTCTGACTCTGAAATATAAAAAATACCTACCAACCTATTTACATACATCCACTGGTTTAAAGGTATCACCAATATTAACATTTTTCTTCTGATTCCAGTTATTTTCTATGTATCTTCATAAACTGATATTTAAATATGTATTCACAGTGCATATCAAGTTCACTAAACCCCAAGGATTTCTGCATGCATTTGCTGGACTTCATGATCCGTTGCAGTGCATCTCGAAAGCAAAGCATTCTCAACACACTTCTCCTGCTAATACAACAGGAAGTGTTAAGCAAAGAATCACTTAGCAATGCTTTGGTGGTTTGCCTGCAAAACTGCATTCACTCAAACATGGTAAATGAAACACTAAATTCAGGTTTGTTTTTAGCCAACACTGTGTATTTGATATAAAAAGATGTGAATATGTTTGTGTTCTGCAGTCACGGGAGGAACAGCATTTAGTTGGTGAGCTGCTGAATTTGATGGTGTATGTGAGTCCTGACAGCTTCGACACCATTGTGGAGCTACTCGCCGTATTAGCAGATAAAAAAGTTGATCTTCAGTAAGAAATAATTCACAGGCTTTACACAGAACAAGATAAATGTGTGCATTACTTTGCATTGTATTATGCAAAGCACTCTGGTATATACAAAATATAACAGTACTATAAAAAATGATGTGCTCAATAAGTCATGTTAACACGTTTTCCTTTACTTTAACTCAATGCAAACTATTTTAACCAATTTCATTTCATAAGTGGGACGAAATACAATCTAAATACAGGTGAATTGTAAAATGAATTGATTTAACTAAATGTAATGCAGCGTTGGAACTTACGTTTTTAAATATATTCATTTAACAGTATGAAATGTTCTCTCTCTGGCAGGGGTCTAGTTCTGTGTGTGCTTCAGAGGTTGGGTATAGAGGATGCTGAGCTGTGGTTATGTCCAGAACTAGAGCACTGGAACAGTTTGACAAAAGATGAACCTAAGCAGCACCAGAGAGTTCGAGACATGGCCGCCCTCTGGCTGTCTACATGGACCAGAAAGTACAAGGTGTGAAATCATAGTGCTCTTAATTTTATGCATAAAACGGCATCACTTAAAAAATTTGAATCGCCCATTTCAGCCTGGTGTATGCTGTGTGTATTTTACAGGTGCACAGTGGGTCAGTGGTGCTGTGCAGTAAAGGAATAAAGAGTGTGATCACTCCCATAAATGTACTTCAATATTTCTGCTCTGTACAAAGGAACAAACAGACTCGACCCCCACCACCTCCACCTGAGGGCAGGAAGGACACTGTATTGGTGGCTTCTAGGTTACCTAGGTGTGTAATTCCATGCAAATTCATCAAACCTTCTTTCTTTGCATCGAATCTCAAACTTGTTATTTGCATTGTTGAAATAGTTTAATGCCGTTCAAATACTCACAATGACCTTATATTTCTGAACGATCTCTGTGTTTTTAGACTGAAGTATATACAGCGCCTGGGAGAGACGTACAGTATGTCTAGGATACGTGGACCTCAAGGTTAGAGCATATTTCTAGCAAAATTAATGCATGAAGTTTTGCAACTGTTGTCATGTCTATAGTCTATTTTGTAAACAGATGTAAACAACACTGGTCCAGACGCACTTCCCGTTTCAGTTTATTAACACTTTACAAATGTTAGAACAAAACACAACCAATTCAACCAATCTAGAAGTCTTTAAGACTTCATTTTATATGTAAAATGTAAAAACAATAAACTTAAACAGGAAGTGCTTCTGGACCGATTATGTATGTCTTGCATAATGGCCTATAATACTAAAAATAGAACAATACAGAAGAAAAAACAATCAAATCTATTTTTAAAGGAAAGATAAAATTAATAAGTTAGTAAAACAGTATCATACTTTAATTTTACATTATACACCAACAGGACATCTGCTGCCACCATTGCAGTATCGACCACAGTTGACTGGTTTCACTCGGGTCCTCTCTCTACCAACAGCTTATGTCACACTTTCTCCATTCCCCCTTTCCCTGGACTATCGGTACTCCAAAAAACCCTCACCACGCAAATACTTTTTCCTGGAACGCTCTTATGTACAGTATTACAGATAGAAGCCAGTTATATAGATAGCATGATACATAATTCTTACCTGATTCAGAAGATTATTCTGCCTGTCTTGTTGCTGTCTTATTAAACACACTTATGGTGCATCATGTCAAGTCTTAACAAGTGCTGTATTGTTAACAAAAACGAACTAACAAACAAAAAATGCTGATACTTTCATGCTGTATCACCTTAACCAAGACAAACAGTATGGTAGTACGATAGTAGCATGTTTAGTTTGCTGGTAGGAGAGTGCAGAAAGGCATTTTCATTATACTCTTAAAAACTGGATCCTAACTTACCTTTTGCATATGATGGAGGTGGCTAGTTCAGAGCAATAAACTTGTTATCCTTTCCTGGTGCAATAATTTGAACCTACATCCGCTCCGGCAAACCATGTTTAACAAGTATTTCAGTAAGCCGTTGGGCATCTTGGTGGCTGGGTTTGCATGACTGTTCAGCAATATTCTGCCAGATCTATAACAGTTAGAAATTCACTGCGGGATACTAGTTGGAAACATATATTTTTAAACCATAGATGCAGAAAATCCCACTATGTATGAAATTTGCAGAGCCTACTATATAGATAAAAGATGAAAATTCACTGCAGTTTAAACTGTTCCCCCTTGATTCCTCTCATTTCCAGTCCTGGTAATAGCAGCCCAAACAAAGTTCTTGCTGCATAGCAACCTGCAAAATCGATCATCTTTGTTGTTTGTCTGGAGAAAGCAGCTCTTTCTTGGTACTTTCATCAGTGTTTTCATCAATAATTGCTGCATTCTTTACCAGAATAACAGGATGATGGACAAATAGTGGTTCTGTGCCATGGAGAGTCATTTTTTGTTATAACGGTGAAATGAGAGTAAATGGGAGGAGGTGTTGCTCAGTCTGTGTGGTGGTGGGTGACAGAGGTATAGACCATCTAACTGTCTGAGAAGTTTCACATCAGGGAGTTCAAGGCAGGCCAGTCAAATGTTTCACAAAATAATAAGCTGATGTCTATGCAATAAACTTAAACTTGGCTTTCGGAATTGTAATTGCTGTCAGCTGTAGGAAGTTCAGTAGTTTTTTTTTTAGTCTGTTTAGGTAAAACAGGACAGGGTAAAACTATTCTCCTTAGAAGTCCCATCTGAACTTTTAATATTTTGTGTATGAAAGTGTATGTGTTTTAGTTTCAGTTTATTTGGAAGAAGAGATACAGATGCTGGTTTTGAAAAGTGAAAGTACACTTACTGTAACCCAAATTCCACATATACACTGAATGAGTGAATTGAAAAAATATCCAAAACCAAAACATTTAAGTCATAATAAAAAGAGTATGTATCATATACAGTCCAACTAAGACATTAATCGTCTATTTCACACTACAGAACCTGACTGTTTTCATTTGAATAAAATGTTTATGTATATAAAGATTCACACAGAATCAAAATGAAAGTGGCTTTTCATGAAGAATGGAAAATGTGGGGGATACATTGAAAATTCAGTAACTTCAACAGGAGTTTGGTTCAAAACACGTTTCCCTGCTTTTGGTTCCCTCAGTGCTTGGTATAAACATTACTATACTACAATATTCTAAAGTAAAATATGCTACAAGACAAAAATACAAGATAATTTCTATGCAGGCATAAATGTGACACTAGTATTAAGACGATGATTCTTATTAATGAAGTTACTTGGCAACCAGGAGAAAAAAGTTGATTTTGATTGTCAAGCACTTACTTATTCAATAGTCCTGGGAGATTCACAGCTTTTTTTGAGCAATGAGAGAAGTGAAACAAATAAAAAAAGTCACTCTAATTATCCACTGACAAATCTGGGCTATAGTTTAGGAGGTCAGAGGTCACAATAAGATCACGGGAGCGTCCTCTTAAACTCAGAACCTCATCCAGCAGCGTCAGTGTCAAGTCTCTGCCCTCCGGCTCCTGCATCAGAGGCCAGTCCAGCAGCTGAGCGCTGGAGGGAAGAGCCGGCAGACCAGGCTCATATTCCTCAAGTGGATTGGGATAGAGCAGAAGACGAAGGGAAAGGATACCCGCAGCTGTACGTGCCAGCGAAAGCAGTCCCATCCTAGAGAGTGGATTTAATGCCAGTCTTAAGCTACGTAAACCCCGACAGCAGGACAGGGAGGGCAGGAGTGCTTCGAGGAGAGCGTCTGAAAGACCACAACCGCAGAGTGAGAGCTGGCATAGTGAGCTTTCAGTTTGACCAAAAAGACGGCGCAGAGAGGGCAGGGAGGATTCGTCGAGGCAGTTCTCACTCAGGTCAAGTTCTCTCAGGAATGGAGCATGCTGGCTGCATGAGAGGTATGCCAGATCAGTGGAGGTCAGGGACAGGTATGGCAGCTTCAGCACCTCCAGAGGCTGGGAGAGAGAGCTTTAGACAGGAAAGAGAATTATACACAACAAATATATACACTATGATCATCAATGTTATCACCAACCGAGCGCCCTTTCATAGAAATCCAGACATAAAGATAGCAATATAATGCTAATATATTATTGCTTTGAAACAGTATAGTATAGAATAGCATAGTATATTGATAGTAGATACTACAATTTACAGAACTTTTTCATGAGGGCAAATATATTACTATTGTAACCAGAAAACACTGAATACAGAAAACTTGAGAAAAACTGAATTTGTGGAAAATGAAAATAAACAGATTTCATAGACCCCCACCAACATTACGAAGAGCAAAAGCATATGTGAAATATGGAAGGGTGTATAAAGCATGACATCACAGGTGTGTATAATCATGTGGATGTATATACCTGAGCAGCAAACGCAGGTGTCCTGGCAGTCGGAGTGCTGTCAGGCATAACCTGTTAAGTCTTTTGAGCAAACCAAGCCCTTTACACATGTCCTGAAGTGCCCCCTGCTGGCCAGGCTGTGTGCGTTGCAAGTCCAAGTTACAGTAATGCAGTCTTAGAGAGTGGAGCTGAGGAAAAGGAGCAAACAGTGGAAGCAGCATCGCCAGGCCCAACACCCCAAGGCTGGAGTAGCGGATGTCCACACCGAGAAGATCCTGCTGAGGCAAGAGGCTCAATAAGGAAGCTATGGAGGATGCTGAAAGCTCCTCCACGCGGAGGTAGCGACAGTGGAGCCTCAGAGGCCCGGGGTGACTAAGAGCATCGCGAACACGTTCCCAAGAGCGGGCATTGACGAAAAGATCGGTCCTAACATGGACAACCACTATCTCATCCCAGTCTTGCTTACAGAAACCACTACCATCATTAGAGACGTTCAACTCGGATGTCTTTCTCCTCTGAATTTCCATCCTCCTCCTGACACCCTTCACTGACTCATCTTCTGGTGCCATCAACCGATCATGACTGATGCTGTTCTCTCCGTTACCTCTGCATTCCATCTTCCCTAAATTTTCTTCTCTGCGTCCTCTCGCGCGTTCTTCACTGTAATTCACACATCCTACCGTGCCCCGGTCTCGTTTGACAGTGCCGCCCCTCTCGCGTTCTGCTTCTAGCCCTCTTTTTCTCTCTCTTTCTCCATCTCTCCTGTGAGCCCTGGAGGCAGAAGCTCGAGCCTGTAGCACCATTGAGCAAAGGGCAACGGTGAGAGACCAACCACCCATTGAGTCTTCAACTCTCACATCCTCACACTGAAGTCCACTGAGATCCAGCACCTGCAGGCAACACCTGGCAAGGGAGGGAGAGAGAGAAAGAAAGAAAGAAATACTGTAAATACTGTCGATTAATATATTGCCTAACTCTACACCCCCACTGATTCCACAACCCCCTCATATACCTCTAACTTAATGCTGCTATATTGTTTTGTTATTGCACTACAGGCCTGTCAAGCACACGACTGGACTGTCTACATTTACTACATGTTTACTTGCTCTACCGGACTATTATACTATACTGCATCATTTGCGCTACTGGACTATTATACATATACAGCATCATTTGCATACTGGACTATTATACATATACAGCATCATTTGCACTACTGGACTATTATACATATACTGCATCATTTGCACTACTGGACTATTCTACATATACAGTATCATTGTACTGGACTATTATACATATACAGCATCATTTGCACTACTGGACTATTATACATATACAGCATCATTTGCACTACTGGACTATTATACATATACAGCATCATTTGCACTACTGGACTATTATACATATACTGCATCATTTGCACTACTGGACTATTCTACATATACAGCATCATTTGTACTGGACTATTATACATATACAGCATCATTTGTACTACTGGACTATTATACATATACAGCATCATTTGCACTACTGGACTATTATACATATACAGCATCATTTGCACTACTGGACTATTATACATATACTGCATCATTTGCTCTACTGGACTATTATACATATACAGCATCATTTGCACTACTGGACTATTCTACATATACAGCATCATTTGCGCTACTGGACTATTATACATATACAGCATCATTTGTGCTACTGGACTATTATACATATACAGCATCATTTGCGCTACTGGACTATTATACATATACAGCATCATTTGCACTACTGGACTATTCTACATATACAGCATCATTTGTACTACTGGACTATTATACATATACTGCATCATTTGTACTACTGGACTATTATACATATACAGCATCATTTGCGCTACTGGACTATTATACATATACTGCATCATTTGCACTACTGGACTATTATACATATACTGCATCATTTGCACTACTGGACTATTATACATATACAGCATCATTTGCACTACTGGACTATTACACATATACAGCATCATTTGCACTCCAGTACTATGTACTGAATACTGCAATAACTCATCTACTGTTACTTTAACTTAATAGCTGCTGTCCATCATTTATGCACACTTTATACTCATTTGCACTACTGTTCTGCATAGTCTAATTTATATTGTACATATCCATCAGTAAATTTCTGTTTTTAGTAAATAACCATCTGTATATAATGTTCATAGTACATTCCCATTTGTAAATTCTTCATAATTTTTGCTTTATTCAGTATATATGCACAACTGTATATCCTGCACTTGCTTATTGCACTTCTGGTTAGACCTAAACTACATTTCGTTGCCTTGTACTTGTACATGTGTAATGACAATAAAATCTAATCTAATCTAATCTAATCTAATTCCCACTGTAATAAGGGGAGATAGCTCATTGAGAGACATGCCTCTTGTTGGTCAGTCCTCTGACCACCGCCAACAACAGCGCTTGCACGCACAGGCGGTTCGGAGTGCACTGGCCCGCTTTTCTGCTCCCTCCAACGGTCAGTATTCGTTCGGGCCACCGCTGGACGAGCTCGCCGACGGCCAGAGGACGGCTGTGGGTAAAGGCAGCATCCAGCAGCGGTCGGTAGAGCTCCCGCGGCACACAGTTTAACCAACAACGCGACGAGCTGTGGTCACTCACCCCTCCCGAGCGCACATCTTCACCAAAGACAGAACCATTTCTGCGCAAAAAAAAGCACATTAAAGTCAAGTCATAACATTATAACGCAAAATAGCGAAAGTGATGTGGCCTGTACATGACCTTTAAAAGTCTCACAAATGTAAATACAACGTCAAGCAATAGGATCCTAGTGATCAACACTGTATATGACAAACAGTCATAGACATAGATTACAGTACGCTAGTGGTTCATAAACAAGAGAAGAAAGTATATGGTCTTTCTTACCTTTATTTTCACAGGATCTGTAAAAAAAAATTCATTGGTGTTATAAATGATCGTGGATTCATCCTACACACAGACTACATTTAATTAAACTGCTTTAACAGGCAGTTTGAGACCAAGTCTTTAACATTGTTGAGTGCCCCTTAGCTGTTCTGATGATACATTCCTGTCTGAACTGTACAGGGCGCAAACGAAGCAGCATCGCTGGATCAACAAACTATACGATGTAAATAAATCTGTTGAAATATCTAGGAACCATACGGCTGTCAAGCTCCTCACGAGGAGGGCGCTGGAGCCTCAGAGGACCGGGGCGACTAAGAGATCGCGCAGTTCCCAAGAGCGGGCATTGACGAAAAGATCGGTCTAACATGAAACCACTAATCCCTTTTACAGAAACCACTAATAAGAGATAATCATCATCTCCTCTAACATCCTACTACTGACATCCTTCACGACTCATCTTCTGGGCCCAACCGATCATGACTGGCTGAATCCCGTTACCACTGCACGCCACTCCTAAATTCTTCTTAGTCCTCTCGCGCGTTCTTCACTGTAATTCACACATCCTACCGTGCCCCGGTCTCGTTTGACAGTGCCGCCCCTCTCGCGTTCTGCTTCTAGCCCTCTTTTTCTCTCTCTTTCTCCATCTCTCCTGTGAGCCCTGGAGGCAGAAGCTCGAGCCTGTAGCACCATTGAGCAAAGGGCAACGGTGAGAGACCAACCACCCATTGAGTCTTCAACTCTCACATCCTCACACTGAAGTCCACTGAGATCCAGCACCTGCAGGCAACACCTGGCAAGGGAGGGAGAGAGAGAAAGAAAGAAAGAAATACTGTAAATACTGTCGATTAATATATTGCCTAACTCTACCCCCCACTGATTCCACAACCCCCTCATATACCTCTAACTTAATGCTGCTATATTGTTTTGTTATTGCACTACAGGCCTGTCAAGCACACGACTGGACTGTCTACACATTTACTACATGTTTACTTGCTCTACCGGACTATTTATACTATACTGCATCATTTGCGCTACTGGACTATTATACATATACAGCATCATTTGCACTACTGGACTATTATACATATACAGCATCATTTGCACTACTGGACTATTATACATATACTGCATCATTTGCACTACTGGACTATTCTACATATACAGTATCATTTGTACTACTGGACTATTATACATATACAGCATCATTTGCACTACTGGACTATTATACATATACAGCATCATTTGCACTACTGGACTATTATACATATACAGCATCATTTGCACTACTGGACTATTATACATATACTGCATCATTTGCACTACTGGACTATTCTACATATACAGCATCATTTGTACTACTGGACTATTATACATATACAGCATCATTTGTACTACTGGACTATTATACATATACAGCATCATTTGCACTACTGGACTATTATACATATACAGCATCATTTGCACTACTGGACTATTATACATATACTGCATCATTTGCTCTACTGGACTATTATACATATACAGCATCATTTGCACTACTGGACTATTCTACATATACAGCATCATTTGTACTACTGGACTATTCTACATATACAGCATCATTTGTACTACTGGACTATTATACATATACAGCATCATTTGCGCTACTGGACTATTATACATATACAGCATCATTTGCACTACTGGACTATTCTACATATACAGCATCATTTGTACTACTGGACTATTATACATATACTGCATCATTTGCACTACTGGACTATTATACATATACAGCATCATTTGCGCTACTGGACTATTATACATATACTGCATCATTTGCACTACTGGACTATTACACATATACAGCATCATTTGCACTACTGGACTATTATACATATACAGCATCATTTGCACTACTGGACTATTACACATATACAGCATCATTTGCACTCCAGTACTATGTACTGAATACTGCAATAACTCATCTACTGTTTACTTTAACTTAATAGCTGCTGTCCATCATTTATGCACACTTTATACTCATTTGCACTACTGTTCTGCATAGTCTAATTTATATTGTACATATCCATCAGTAAATTTCTGTTTTTAGTAAATAACCATCTGTATATAATGTTCATAGTACATTCCCATTTGTAAATTCTTCATAATTTTTGCTTTATTCAGTATATATGCACAACTGTATATCCTGCACTTGCTTATTGCACTTCTGGTTAGACCTAAACTACATTTCGTTGCCTTGTACTTGTACATGTGTAATGACAATAAAATTGAATCTAATCTAATCTAATCTAATCTAATTCCCACTGTAATAAGGGGAGATAGCTCATTGAGAGACATGCCTCTTGTTGGTCAGTCCTCTGACCACCGCCAACAACAGCGCTTGCACGCACAGGCGGTTCGGAGTGCACTGGCCCGCTTTTCTGCTCCCTCCAACGGTCAGTATTCGTTCGGGCCACCGCTGGACGAGCTCGCCGACGGCCAGAGGACGGCTGTGGGTAAAGGCAGCATCCAGCAGCGGTCGGTAGAGCTCCCGCGGCACACAGTTTAACCAACAACGCGACGAGCTGTGGTCACTCACCACCTCCCGAGCGCACATCTTCACCAAAGACAGAACCATTTCTGCGCAAAAAAAAGCACATTAAAGTCAAGTCATAACATTATAACGCAAAATAGCGAAAGTGATGTGGCCTGTACATGACCTTTAAAAGTCTCACAAATGTAAATACAACGTCAAGCAATAGGATCCTAGTGATCAACACTGTATATGACAAACAGTCATAGACATAGATTACAGTACGCTAGTGGTTCATAAACAAGAGAAGAAAGTATATGGTCTTTCTTACCTTTATTTTCACAGGATCTGTAAAAAACAATTCATTGGTGTTTATAAATGATCGTGGATTCATCCTACACACAGACTACATTTAATTAAACTGCTTTAACAGGCAGTCGAAATGTGGAGAGCGTCTTGAATGTCTATTAAAACTAAATATAGGATTTGACGTGCTCAACCTTTAGCTTGTTCTGGATGATACATTCCTGTCTGATAACTGTACAGGGCGCAAAACGCAAGCAAGTCAAATACTGTGCTGGATCTGTTTATTATTGCTAAACTATACGATGTAAATAAATCTGTGTTGTTTAAATATCTAGTGTTTAACCATACGGCTCCGTCAATGTGGTCGCTGTTTACTATTGAGGAGCGGCGCACTTTGATGACGCCTTGCAGATTTAGTGACTGCAAGGTTTTGGGGGCAACAGATAGATTGCTGTCTTTTGGAGATTCTTTGTAAACCAGCTTAGACTTTGGTGCAGGTTTTGAGAAAAAGCTGCAAATAAGAATAATCCCTATTAACAAAGCACTAAATACAGAAAGAATAGACATCCATTCAACACTAAATCGTACGTCTACGGCGCCGCCATATTGGAGCGGGCAAGAATGCCCAGTTAAAGTGACACGCCACTCAAAACTGAAAATTCTGTCATTTAGTCACCCGTAGATTGTTCCACCTGTATACATTTATTTGTTCTGCTAAACACAAAGATATTTGCAAGAATGTCAGTAACCAAACAGAGCTCATCCCCCATTGACTCTCATATTAGTGGGAGGGGCCGTTGTAGACCAGAGAGTAGCTGGTTCGATTCTCAGTGCTGGCAGGTAACCATAGCTGCAGTGATAGCTACCCACTGCTCCAGGTGTGTGTGTTCACTACTCACTGGATGGCTTAAATGCAGAGGTCACATTTCAGTTATGGGTCACCATAACTGACATATAGGTGCAGTTTATTTATTTTTCCTACTATGGCAGAAAATGGGGGATAAGATCTGTTTGGTTATTGACATTCTTCCAAACAGCTTTCTTTGTGTTCAGCACAACACAGAAATATATACAGGTTTGGAACAACTTAAGGATGGGTAAAAGATGACAAAATTTTCATTTTTGGGTGGCGTGTCCCTTTAACACACGAACGAAAGAGCTGCTATTTCTGAATAAGCACAATAAAACTTACCTTTAAATAAAACAGATTTTCAAGATTTACTGTATATGTTAAGTACAAAATGTTTTGTTTCCATTTACATTGAATCTGTATGTTTAGACATGGTACAGTATAAAACAATTGTGCTTATATTTCTTGGTTACTAATCAAATTGAAAATGTAAACTACAAGACACTGATGAACAACACAACTTTTTTCCTATATAATTTTCCTGAAAAAAGTCACAGACGCTCTTAGTTTTGACAATACAGTAAATGTGTATTAATGCTCAAAATGGCTACAAAAAGCTGATTTCATTCACGTCTCTCAACGTCAAAACACGACAAGCCATTTCACATTTATTTTTTATGAAAATGTATACATTGAGAAACTTCAGCTTTGAAAATGTTGGTTTGTCTGTGTTACTTTCAGCTATGCCAACATAACATCAGTTGGTTTATTGTTAAGAAAGTGTAGAAAAAACTACATGCAAAAGTACTCTAAACACTGATGAATGGAAATGACATGACTATAGATGCCATGCTAGCATTTTAGCAAATAAAGTCGTACCAGTAAGACAAAAATTTAAATAAAAACTCCAAAAGGATACAATCAGTGTATAGTACGATGCTTTAGAAATGCTGATTATTTCTGAAACATCAGCAATTTCAATAAAAATATTTGTTTACGTTTAAAGAAATTAGGCAAACGGCTCTGATAAACATTTTGTGAAACTGCACATTTCTGTAGAGCATGATGCCAGGTTTATAAATCAAATACCTAGAAACACATTCTGGTGAAAGTTGTTTAAGCTGTCTGACAAAAACAAACCTAAATAGCTTTTACATAGTAAACTTATATAAAAGACAAATGGATAAAAACAATCTACCAAATGCACACAGAAGGACAAATTATGAAAACATTAAGAAAAGCAATAAAACAAAAGGGCCAGAAATGTTGGCTAATATAGTCTTTGCAGTCTAATGTGTTCTAAAAAATGTCTTCACATATCTTGTTTGATCTGTCAGAAATGCTGGTGTTTGGATATGCTGCTGTAGTCACTATTTCTCAGACGGGCTGAACACATGGTTTCCAGTGTAGCTTTTATATGGTGCGTCTCAGTCCATGGCCATATAAGTTCATGTCCAGCCTTGTCCAAGCAGCCCTCCTGGAAATCTTTTCAGCCATGCTCTGTGTTCGGTTTAAAAAGGCAAATAAAGCTTTGCATTTAACTCTTAAAATTGTCCTAGTCAGCCATTACTGAACCAAGCACATAGTGCACAAACAAATAAAAAGAGTATTGGATGAACCAAAGAAAAAAGTTAAAGGATTGAAGTAAGAGTTTAACACTGAGGCCCTTTGGCTGAAGGTCATCCCTGAAAAATCATTTAAACACACAGAGCTCGGGGGAACCTGCAATACAAAACATAAAGAACCATTTTAAATTAGTATGACAACCAGTTGATTGAGGCATGATGTGAACGTACTAACTTGCTTTCTATTGCTACCTAACAATAAAAAGCAAGTTAGTAGGTTCACATCATGCCTGTGAGCCATCTCTGATACACAAATAAAAGCTAATTGTATTTTCAGTGTAATTATCCATGACACCATAAGAAATCATACAGAATTGATCTTAAGAGGTTAGAAAAACATGATCAATCCCTTATGAGTCACATGAATGCTTGATCTTACCTGTCCTCCATGAAGTTCTCAGTTTCTTCTTCATCATCATCCAGCTCCATGTCCAACTCATTGTCAAGACCACCACAACCATAACTACTGAGGACACTAAACATAAGATGGAGAAAAATATTTTCAATAAGCCATGATAGCAAGAATCCTATAATTTGTGCACTTGTTTAAAGAGTGACTTCTGACCTGACTGAACGGCAAGTGAAGAATACAATGCGCTTAAGTTTCTTGTTGTAAAAGAAGTAGTTGAAGGACCACAAGCTGCCTTCCTCACCGAAGGGGTCTGAATCAAGGTCTGGGTTGTAGCTGCAAACAAAATAAAATGTATTCAAACCAATGAACCTCTATACATAAGGGAGTTAGAAATATTTTCTTCACACACACCTATAAATGTCACAGCTTTGCAGGTTTATTTCCTGGTCAATGGCATTCCACAGTTCTGGCGCTAAAGAATTGAACTGCTCCCCCACAGCAGAAAAAAGGCTGCTGTTAACCGAGTCAGCCACCTGGGAGAACCAAACAAATAGTTAGGAAAACACAAGTAAACAAAAAATAAATATTCTTACAAAAGCAATTTCCCCCCAAAAGCATTCATACATATGTACTAGCACTACCATCTGCAACCAGTCATACTAACCCAGTTAAGGCTGGGCTCACGGCTGAACTCATGGGCACGGGCAGCACTGAAGTCGTAATCAGGCCGGAACGACTCGTTCAGAGTGGTGATGAGGTAAAACAGAGTCTTCCTGCAACATTTATCACTTAGTGGATTCTCTCCATCCTCACTGCTCTTCCCCAATCTATGAGAAAAGGCATGAAAGTCAGTTTATAGTGCATCCACTTCAGTTGATCTTTCACAGGAGTGTGCGTTCTACTTACAGGTTAGGACTGGGAGCACTGCTGGACTGTGGGGGTGACAGAGCCTCCAGTACGTGTGGCTCCCCCTCCTGGCAGAACTGCTTAAACATGTGTTTGTCATCACCAGCCATTTTGCATGAGTAACTCTCTATCCTGCAACCAGCAAAGGGAGAGAAAAAAATGTATTTATTTTATCACTGAATGAATACAATAGACACCTTTATATATAAATACAAAACTCTCCAGTTTTGCATAATTTCAGTTTTTAGAATTGGATTAAACTACATTACTTTAGCTACATTAGCTATTACTTGTTATAAAATTATTTTGACTATGACTACCATCAAAATTGATCAGATTCATATTGCTTGTATTGCTGTCATATTTTAACCCTGGCCTATCAGTCCTATAGTTTAAGGCACGTTCCAAATGTCACAAATGTAGAGCGGGGTGTAGGAACGGGAATATGGTGTGGGTTTATCTTTCAAGCTTATGTAAGTGGTTGTGCAACTTTAGACAGTCCCAGAAACACTTCACAGTCAAGCTTTTTTTATAAGTGAAGGGCAAAGGCTGCAACATACGACACTGTTCACATCCATCAAGCAAAGTTCAAGCCTTCAAAAACGAGTGTAATTAAGGAAACCATTGTGAACATAAGATGAACTTTTTTATAACCTGGGTTGTAACATTAGTGCTGTAACAAGACACAGAATGGCTGTGAACAACAGACCAAGAAACCATTGCGTGCATCTGTAAGGTTTTTGATAGTTTAAAGATATACAAGCATTTAATAATGATGCCATTGTCAGCATCATTAAGAGAAGAGATCATTATTATCAAAATTTCTACTTTCTCAACTTTACTCGTGCTATTTTCTGCTCCAATCCAAAAAAATAGCAAGCTGGCGGATCATATGAAACTCAGCTGTGTTTACACTCCCCCATAAATAACCACACTGGTACGTGTAAAGGACACTACAGTCTGCATCACAGCAATAACAACAACCTTGTCTCTATTGAGGACACATCACCCTTGCTACACACCTACATAAGAGTCCAGCACTCCCCTGACAGTTTTAACTTTCCAAGGACAGTTATTAAACATTTGTTGCTACATGTGGGAGCTTTTAACATACATATGACTCTGTCTCACAAAGACATTTGCCCCGCAAACAAGTATCAATAGAAGTTGTTCTGCACAGTTAAATCAGATGCACACAATGAAACTAAACAGACTGAGATAAAACCAAACACTTCATATAATACTTCAACTAACCACAAAGTGTGTGAACATGTGAATGTGCTGATGTGTGACAGGATGTTAGATGACAATAGAAACTTACACCAGATCAAAACTGTTAAATATCCAGATTTCTGTGTGTTATTGGGTGTGTAAAATGTTAAACAAAATAAACAAAACTGTGTTCTACGTGACAATCACTGGTGACATTTAGCATCTAAATAACAAACTTTATACCTGCCAAGGATGCGAGCATCTCCGGTTTCAACACACAGCTGAAAGTTTAACGCCTCAAAACAGGAATTCTCCAGAAGCTTCATAGCTGGAAAAAACACACACACACACACACACACACACACACACACACACACACACACACACACACACACACACACACACACACACACACACACACACACACACACACACATTGTAAATCACATATGTATCCTTGTTTGTAGATAAACTTATTTCAAACCGACATATCTGGCAACAGAACTAGTTTCCATCAATTAGTAGTACAGTATCGAGTTGTGATTAATAAAACAGCGTTACAGATACCCAACTGGAAATAGTTTGGTGTCTAGTGTTGCTTAGTTACATTCAATGTGTTACTGAATTAAAATGAAAGAGAGTATTAATATGATCTCAAGTCTACATCATTTCCAACCCTTAAAATATTGAAAATGAAACCTAACCTTAAACACAAAATCCTTTCAAAATAGTCTGACACCTAGAAAAAACACTTCAATAAATACATTTGAACAAATCTTAGACATGGTTATAATGATTATAATACTTTGGATTCGTAAACGAATCTAAAAAGTTAAACCTACTGACACTAAAGAAGCCCATTTCGCCCCCTCCCCCACCCGTCATCAAAATACTTCCTATTTCATAAATCGACCTGGGTGGGTGAGGTACAACGCCAGAGAACAATGCATGAAAATGGCCAAACAAAAGGCCAATTAAAAAAAACAACACTTAAATCGAAACATAGTTTAAGGTAATAAATGTGTTCTTGTATTTCAATACAGTAAAACAACTATCGTTATGCTGTTCTTAAGACGACATTAAATCAGTAAGTCACATTGAATTCATACTTTTACGTTGAACAATCCACTTACCGCTTAATAAAAATGAACAGTGAAGCAATCAGCAGAATCGGTTGCCAGACGGATCAGTTTAACTGTTAACGTTACGGGTCTGTTGAGCAACTATGAACACAATACAAGCTAACGTTAAAATCCTCAGACGCGGTGCAGGAAACTAACGTTACTTCAATATGCGGTGTTTTACATTCAGTATCTTTGAAAGTGATTCGGTCGAGACTGACATATTCTGCAGGCACCTTGTCTTATCATAAAGCTTCTTATTTGCAGTAAACACAACATAAAATCCAGCGATTGTGTCGAGCTCCAAGACACAAACTGCAGCATCCCCCTATTTAACCTAGACCAAACTGAACAAGGTAAACGTCGCTTTAAAATACGCGATTCGATAGCCAAATGCTTAAACTAGCACTCTTGATGCAGCGTAAACGATAAAATTCCTTATTTCGAGCCTTACGTCCTGAAAAAACTCGCAACCATCGATCGACAGTCTCTATATCCGAAAACAGTGAACACGCCTCCCAGCAGTCTGAAACGCTTCCGTTATCAATGGTCCCACCCATTTTGTGGGTGCTAAAATATTCTGAACTCTCCTATTGGCCATTTAGTCTGTCAATTAATGTACTCTTTATTTCATTGGCCAAATGTAACGTCACTTTAACAATGTCTATAGAGTGATTGGCCTTGTTCTACATTTTCTGAATTTGGTTGTTTATAATTTGTGGAGCGAATTTACAAATGTTGAAAAATATAGTTTTAAAATTATTTTACGGTTGTTTTAACAGATGTTTTAACGATATTTCATTTGTCACGTCCACTAACCGGGACGTGACAACTGGGACGTAGCTCCCAATTGATGTGTAAATTGACCAAACAGACGAGTTTCTCTTTTTCTTTCTTTAAATTACACGTATTCATCAACACTAAACATTTTCTCGAATTGTCAAAATGTAAAAACTAGGTGTAACTTCAATGATTTCAGTTTTTTTTTTTTTTTTATATTAGGCTACTATAATACTCTAGTAATATATATTTTAAATATTACGCCTTGATATGCATGAGAGTAAAAATTGGGATATCCCCTAGATGAGAAAGCAGTTGCAGCAATGAGCCTTTTCAACAGGAGGCGTAACGTTTCTCGTAGTCAAGTGTTGTTTCGCTTTTCTAGCTTGTGCTGTTTCTTCCTGCTCTGACGCTGGACTGCTCTCCTTATGAAACTAAAACAACGATGGCAAGGCCGTTTACTTCTAAAGGAGTTGTAGGATATCTTCAAACCTTAAATTAGAGCAGAAAACCACTCGGTAGTGGGGTGTCAAAACAATATATCCCCGCCTGAAGTAGTGAGCCGCGGCATGTCGCTGAGCTCAGGCGGGTGGACTCACACACCTCCGCCGGCCCAGCCATCATCGTCTCATCTCGGCCATGAGGCCTCGCAGTTGGGCTGCAACACTGTTTTGATGTCGGTGAAGGTGTCGGTATGCCACTCTGGTATACGACCGCTTTGTCTTCCGGGCGCCGGGGACGAATCTCTCCGTCTTCAGTTGAGCATGGACCCGGGGAAGGCAGGGGAATTCCGCCTCACGTTACGGGACATCAGCGGAGCAGTTGCTGGACGCAGTGTGGTGAGTTGACATGTCAACTTCCATGTACACTCACTTTCTAGTGCTTTTAACACCACGTATATTACTCGATAACACACATGCCACGCTCCTGTTTTTATTTTTGAAAGCTTTGCGTCGTCATTTGTAGTTGCCCTCGGGTTTGTTCACATGAGTGAATCACATGTTGTTTGGGTTGCCTTTGTTGTTATTATCCTCCCACTGCAGCCCAAATGCGATAGTTTCCTGATAGTTGTTAGTATCTACTTTATTTTTAGTACTATATTAAGATAAAAAATTAGAAAATATATTCACAATTCAGTCCTTACTGTTTTTTTATCAAGTGGATGAAAAAGGTAAAGACAAGTTAAGACAAGAACAATACCCGTTGTTGACTTAGGACAACTTTGATTCACTTTTTTGATTCACTTCAAATGTTGACTACTGTAGTTTGACACTACTGACACTTTTTATTTGCTGTTGTTGAGATTGTGATATATATCGTTACTGTTTGGAGTCTGTTTGATTATCATTTAGTTATAAAGTTATAAGTCAAGTTATAAAGTCATATTGTGTTAACATGATAAAAAGTGTGTTTATTGAGCTTACTGGTCTCACATTAAATTAGGTGTTATTTTAGTAGTAAAATCATTGAAAATTGTTATACTAAATCAAGCTTCTTATTTGCTGACTATTCATATAATTTAGTCTATTGCTGAGTTTGACCTCAAGACTGTTCGCTATGAAGTCAAGTCACCACAGTGCCATGAACTGAGTTTGGCTACACCCCCTCACGATAACATCACGTTCAACTTCCGCTGTGAGCAGGAAGCTCAAGAGTGGGCTACTGTGGTGATGTCATCGCTTCGTGAGGCTCATAGAGGTTTGCCCTACCTTATACATTCTTAAATGCTTTTTCCACAGTTATTTTTCTTTGATTTTGTTCACTCTTGTATATCCCTCTGTATGTTGCGGTTTTCCCTTTAAACTTTGATTGTTTGATTCCCTTTTACATCACCTCCTCTCTCTTTTGTTTTCAGTGGCCATTAGTTCCCCACCTGAGGATGGACAGCAGCTTCCTCAACCTCCAAATTCACAGAGCACCACACCAATGCCACATGCAGGTAGCATTTGTGTTCTTGTTTTATTTCTCTGCTTGCGAACTGCTCGATGCTGCTGCCAAACAAAATACAAAGTGTCAATTGTCTATTGTGTTGATGCAAATATCTCAGTTACACCCTCAGTTCTCCCTCCATTTCCGATTGTCCCCAATTCCACCATCACATGCTTATTTTTGTCCTTTTTCTTTTCTCTCTAGAGGAGATATGTGCCGAGCTGGTTAGTGCTATAGAGGCAGGTGATGTTCGTGCGGCATCCATTTGTGCATCGTCCTTGGCTAAACAGAGAGCTGCTCTGTGCATTAAGCCCTCTAAACAAAATTACACAGATAATGATATCAGGTAAATACACGTTTACAGGCTCTGACCCACTCTCACTGTCATGTTTAGAGGCTCCTTTTATAAACCTTGATTTATAAACATTGACATATACTACAGTACCCATGTTGCCAAGCATATCTGATCTCAGCTGATGCATTGATCTGTTGTACAGCCTGGCTGTGGTGGTAGAGGACGCTTCCTCTTCCTGTTGTGTCACAGTGAAAGTCTTCCCTCACTCTACCATTGGTGCTATCAAACAGCAAGTAGGTACCACGTGAACATGCTCAAATTCTTCCTTAAAAAGACTTATCTGTATATAAAGTGACATACCCGTACAGCATATTGCTCTCATTATTAACACATAAACTTGCCTTTTTAGGTCTTTACAGACTACGGTTTTCATCCTCGTGTGCAACGCTGGGTCATCGGTCAGTCCTTGTGCTCTGATCATCGATCTCTGGCGTCTTACGGAGTTCAGCGAGATGGCGACACTGCGTTCCTTTATCTTATTTCTGCCCGTCAGGCCCGTCTCAGTCAGTCACTGTACCAACAAGAGCAAGAGAGTGCTTTACTCATGCCTTCATCTAGTCAGCCCTGCCTAGAACCGTCTACCAATGGGCCTGCGGCTCTGAACGCAGCAGCGAGACCATACAGCACCCTGCCTACAAGACTGCACAACAGCCATAATAGTCTGAGTGTGTATACATAGCTTCTTCTCGTTTGTTATGCATGAACATGACCGACAAAGACTATCAATCTTAAGTAATGAAATTGGGAAAATTACGTGTTTTTAATGTATAAAAATGGGTAATGTTTGCTTTTTGCGACTATGTAAAACTCATCTTGATTTGACTTCTCAGGCAATAGTGCTAGTGGGACAGAGAGGTTGGGTTTGGGTGAAATCCGTGACCTGATCAACCTTGAGATGCCACAGCTAAATGAAGCAATGGTGCCCAACAGAACAAATAGACAGGTATAGAATAAATACAGTATATACGGTTTATTATTCAATACAGTTCAAAGAAAAATACAAGAAGCTTATTTTAATACATGTGTTTGTTTGTTTGTTTGTTTGTGTGTGTGTATGTAGCTGGGATGGGCCTGCCCGACCTGTACATATATTAATAAACCAACACGGCCAGGCTGTGAAATGTGTAGCGCTAACAGACCTGAAGGGTACACTGTTCCCGGCAACTACAGACCAGATGCTCTGGAGCTACGACGCATTCAGCAAGAAAAAGAAGCAATCAGACAATACCAACAGGTAAGACCCAACAGATGCACAGACACGCATCAGACTCACATTTATTCATTCAGCAGGTCCTCTTGGAACTGTTATGCTGAATGGGCTAGACTAGATTAAACTACTAGAAACAATGATTTTTATAAAGGGATAGTTCAACCAAAAATATATTTAAAAAAAGAAGATATTCTGAAGACATTGGTAAGCAAACAACATAGGCTGACTTTCATTGTATAAACACAAAACCACTGAGGCATTTCTGAATATATGAACCTTTGTGTTCCAAAGAACATGAGGGTGAATAAATGTTAACCATTTTTTGGGGGGGGGGGTCTGTTCCTTTAAAAACACTGTTTTTAGGAGTTGGAATGGAACCTGCTTTCATATTTCACTTTATTGACTTTAATACAAATAGATGAGACTGGCATGTTGTTTTTGGTATCGAATTCATCCACACCATACCACATTTTAGAACAAGAATCATCTGGTCAGAAAAGTGATGTATGTAATCTGAATACAAACTTAATCTTAACACAGTTAGATAGATGGGTATTTCCTGAACAGGATCAAACTTGAGCTCTGTTTGACTCCTCAGTCTGAATCTCTTCTCTTTTGTCTCTATTTCTTTTTTAAGGAGAAAGGGAGAAGAGAGGAGCTGAGGGGCAACAACTCACTACTGCACAACCTCGACCAGGACTACTGACACACAGCCACACATAGTGCAAACCAGACACACTCCTTATGCACAGACTCAACCACACACACCAACAGCAGCTGGTACACTGCACAACCTGTATAAACCTGATCAGTTTTTACATCCCATCTCATCTATTCAAACAGCACTTTCTTAATCCACTTAAACAGGCTTAACTCAGTTATACAATAATGGATTTTTGAAATGCATGATGCTGTTATTTCAGCTGGATCTATATGACACTTTTCTTTTTGTTCCACATTGTTCTGGTTAGCCGTGCCTTGGCTTAACACTTTATTCAGGTACATTGCGTATAAATAGGCATTGAGCATCAGAGGATATATTGTATATCTTTGTAAGTAGATGTAAGTAGTAACCTTTGGTCAGCTTTCTTGCAGCTTATCTGTTGCACAGCCTCCTTTGTGGAATGTAACATTGGATAGCATGGCCTGTTTGGCACAAATTCAGTCTGATATCGACCTACATTCTTATTCTGTATATATTCAACACATAAATCATTTTCAATCTGGGAATTTTTAAAGTAAATGTGAAAAATATGCAGAATAATATCTGCAATGGGTAATCCAGCAAAGCACCTTTGTTGACTTAACTTTAGTCACCCACCTTTGCCTGCCATGTCTTCAGATTTAATACATGTTGTATTATTGCGAAATCGTAACTGAGCTGACAACCTGGTCCTAAATTAACCCTTAACTAAACTGTCTAATACGCTGAACCAGTGGCACGGTACAGTTTTTTTTAAAAGACTTTTGCACTATGGTGATTCCATTGGTCCTATATGCATGCCAGGACAACAGCATGGTACCTGTTTTTTAACCTTGTTCCTGTGCAGGAAGACATATTTTAATGCGAATGTTGTAAAGAGAGATCTTATGCTGTTACATGTATACTAAAATTAATTTGTGGACAAAACATGAAGAGAGAGCGTTCTTAAGCAGCCTAACCATTGTGATAGAGTCAGTTAAGGCTGTAATGTAGCATAACTTGTTTGACTGTGGTTATTGCAGGGCAGGAGTGAATACCTTTCTGTTTACTGCAGTGTGACATATTCTCTAATTTGACAATGACAGGTTGTGACTATGCGAACGAACTATGCTGCAAACTCAAATAAAGATCTTTAAATAGGTACCATAAATGCTTGGGTGTCTCAGTTTTTTTCTAGGTGTAAGTGCTGATGTACTTTGTAAATATCTTGTAGGAATTATGTTACTTGATCAGTCTAAAATTAAAAGCTAAAAGATTGCATTTGTTGTGTATTTTATCACAACAATATACAAAACAATATATAGACTAATAAATACAGTAAGTTGAAGACTCAAACCACATTGAAAGATCTGGCATTTTAGATCAATTTGATTATTTGTGACAATGCCATGCAAACTTTTTTCAAACAGAAAATCGCATTTCTAAAATCATTTTGTGATAACATGGATTATTTTGTTTTGCACAAACCTGTGAAATCAATGGCAGCTTTATTGCATCACTAAAACAGAAGTTCTTAGTATTTGTGTAGCACTTTTTCCTACTAGAAAGCCTTATCAAGTTTTTAGTTCAATGTTTCACTCAGAATTGTATAATTTTGTATTAAATTATAATGATATCGTAATTTGTAACAAACATTACATTATTATATTATTTACATAGTTCAAGTAACTTCAAAATGCTTATATTACGCATAAGCATTTTGTGACTCACGAATTTGGTCACTTTTGATTGATGTTTGTATGTCCTTACAACTTGTCTTTGTCTGTCTGTAGGCCAGAGAAGCAGAGCGCAGGGAGAACTTTGCACGTCTGGTGCAGATTGATGGACAGGATCTGGTTCCTAATCCAGAGAAAGTTGAGTGCAGGATCTGTTATGTGGAGCTTGAATCTCGGGAGGGAGTCCTGCTCAGAGAGTGTCTTCACTGTTTCTGCAAGTGAGAAAGTCAAAAAAATCATAATCGTAAACTAAAACAGTTTTTTTATTTGTCATTTAGAATTTGTTATCTAGATGGGTACTGCTGTAGCATATATGTAATGTCATGCTATATTTTCAGAAAATTCTCTCTTTCTGTTTGTAGAGAGTGTCTGCGCTCTGTGATTCTGATGTCTGAGGATCCTCAGGTGGCTTGTCCATACAGAGATGAGTCCTACGCTTGTGACTGCATCTTGCAGGAGAGAGAAATCAGAGCTGTGAGAACTACATGTTAATTCTTAATCCTTTCAGTTTAAAGGGATAGTTCACCCAAAAATGAAAATTCTGTTTACTCACCATCTTGTCATTTCAAACCTGTAAAAATTTAACACAGGAAGATTTTTGGAAGAATGTCAGTAACCAAACAGATCTCAACCCCCATTTACTGCCATAGAAGATTTGGTTACTCACATTCTTCCAAATATCTTTCTTTGTGTTTTGCAGAACAAAGAAATGTATACAGGTTTGAAGAGACAAAAGTAAATGATAACAGAATTTTTATATTTGAGTGAACTATCCCTTTAACTGTTACGCTCCGTTACACTTATATGTGTAGTACATTGTACAGTTAACTATGCAGTTATTATGTAGCAGAATGTTGTGTTTCGCATTGTACACATTTAGCCAATGTCATCATATCAACTGTGACCACGGCTGTGAGCATAAACTCACTAAATGGACTTGGGAGACAACAGAGTTTTTATTTTTGGGCAAACTCTAACTTATTCTAAGCATGATATCATATGTCTTGTAATGCATGTTATTCTTTAAACTTACCAAACGTATGTCTGTGTGTCAGCTGGTGTCAGTAGAAGATTATGAGCGCTGGCTGCAGAGGGGTCTGTCTGTTGCAGAGTCTCGATGTGAGGGCAGTTATCACTGTGCGACTGCTGACTGTCCAGGCTGGTGTGTTTATGAAGATACTGTCAATACTTTCAACTGCCCAGTCTGCAAAAAACACAACTGCCTGCTCTGCAAGGTAAACAGTCCTATGCTAAAACACACTGTAATGCAGAGACCCCATTTAAAAGTATACTAAAGTATTTAACAACTTATTTTTCTTGTCTCTGTTTTTGTTATAATACAAGGTAAACAGCTTGCTTTGTTTTCCCTCACTTAGGCCATTCATGAAGGGATGAACTGTAAGCAGTATCAGGACGACATAGCAGCTCGTGCCATCAATGACTCTGCAGCTCGAAGAACCAGAGACCTACTGAAGGTCAAAAACAAAACAACTGATCCTCATATTTAACGTTGGAGATGCAATAATAATTATAAATCTTTATTCTACTGTCTTTCCCATCACTCACACATAAACAGACTCTTGTGAACTCCGGAGAGGCGATGCATTGTCCCCAGTGTGGCATTATTGTGCAGAAGAAGGAGGGCTGTGATTGGTTGCGCTGTACTGTCTGCCACACTGAGATCTGCTGGGTCACCAGAGGACCACGCTGGGGGCCTAAAGTAAGAGTCTGTTTACTTTCCTAACAAAATACAAAATTTTATTTTTTTCTCCAATTGCTTCATTTTCTTTAGAATACAGAGACTCATGTTGTATTTAGAAATGAAACCTGCATGTTGTTATATACAGTCACATTGCAAACAAAGAGATAGAACTGACATCTTATAGATTAATGAGATTAATTTAGTTTCACAATGTCACTTTGATGAAACAGTTTTGTAGATATACAGCAACCTACAGATTCCTATCACATAAGAATGTGTTGTTTTATTTTTGGAAGAAGATAACTGTGAATATTATTAGTCAGAACTAGTGAACTCCATCTGTCACATCTCTTGGTTGTTTTCGTATAACACGGTTTCTTCTAACACGTGGAATATAAGCTTTGTTTATCAAAAAGATAAAAGTTTCTTTCTCTCTTCAGGGTCCTGGAGACACAAGTGGAGGCTGCCGCTGCAATGTTAACAAACAGAGATGCCACCCAAAATGTCAGAATTGTCACTAATAGAGAGAGAGACACAGGGAGAAGAAAGAATGGCAAATTTAAGAGTAAGAAAACAGTGAGAAAGAGACAGAATAGTGATAGTGAGTCCTACAGCAGTTTATGACGTGCACCAAGTCACATTTCCACATGTCTTAACTTTCAGTTCAGTTTTCAG
Organism: Oreonectes daqikongensis; assembly: GCA_026939265.1. Taxonomy (NCBI): domain Eukaryota; kingdom Metazoa; phylum Chordata; class Actinopteri; order Cypriniformes; family Nemacheilidae; genus Oreonectes; species Oreonectes daqikongensis. The sequence goes on along the minus strand of JAOTQM010000343.1, from coordinate 1,449,171 downwards.
TTTCTGACGTTCTTATGGAAGGTAAGCACAGCTTTTAATACATTCTAGAAATTCTGAACACATGTAGAAAAAGCATTTAGTCAGTTCATTCAGTTAGCTACCTTGACTGAAATAGCTGAACCCTGAAATGTCAAATTAATATCAATATGCACACAAAGACACAGTTTAGTGTGAATGTTGATATAGTGAAATTCGATGAATAACTACAGTAAATAACATTGACAAATCTAAGAATTGACGTTTAAATCACACAGTTTGATGACACAAAGCAGAAGTGATTATTGTCCGTGAACTCCTGAACTTCAAGAAAACCCAGCGCGAGGCAGTTGGGAAAAACAGTGCACATTTTGGTCTATTGAAAGTGTCATTTAGGAGGGGTTATATACAAGTGAAGAATATATGTACACATTGGTCTATATACAAGCCAAACGTAAGGGAACTTAACCGTGTCCATCTATGCCTAATATAGGCTTATACACGCGACACCTGCCAAACTCCTCAGACAGCTAGCACATGCTACACTGTGGATCTTTCTGTGGGGACTCCCTGTCAAGATTTAATGTTTATGAATCGAATAAATAAAGGAGTTTATGAATTTAGCTTGCTTTCACAAAGCCAATGAATAATGAGCTTGGATTTGTTACTATATATTGTTCCATTACGCAGTGAAAAAGCATAGGAAGATGGATTGCGATCTGAAAGATGCAAGATAAATATTTGGCACAGCAGTTCCTGGAGAAACACGATGTGAATAAGGCTCGGAAAACAAAATAATTACCGGTGCAGCTTGTTGGGGGATGTTTTTCAGGGCCCCACGATGAGGGGTCACATGACCGTCATTATTAAAAGGATAAAAAATTCTGTCATTCCTCACCCTCTACATTTTAAACCTGTATGACTTTCCAGTGGTTTTTGCTTACCAACATTCTCTAAAATATCTTTGTTTGTGTTCTGCAGAAGAAAGTCATACAGGTTTGAAATGACAAGAGGATGAGTAAATAAAGTCAGAATCTTCATTTTTGGGTCACTATCCCTTAAATAGGTACTCCTCTAATACCATGGTAATTCCAGCCATGCCAGTTTGCCAGTAACTAGACAGGTATGTGATCTCCTTGACCTTATACTAGATACTTGATACTGTGTTAGAAACAACACTGTCTGTGTTATTTCTGGAACAACACACAAAATGTGTTGCCCATTACTAGACACATCTCTGTGTTGTTTCAGGAAAGAGACATTTTGTTTCACTTTTAACTCAAACTCAACATAAAACAATACAATGTGTTAAAAAGCATAAAGCAAACAATGCAAATTATGTTTCTTTCCATTACTTGAGTCAATGTTAATAATGTTAATACACTTACAGTTACTGATGTAAAACCAGATAGGCCGCAGACAAAATAAAATATGACTTTACTGCATTGCATTGCATATCCACAAAAAAGGGCAAAATATATATTATTACTGATTTAAAGTGAGAGAGATTATTGCATTTGGAAATTTGATCTAAAATACCAAAGATTGTAAAGGAGGACAAAAGTGAGGCAAAGAATATCTTAAGTGTTTTCCCTTTGGCTAAATCTAACAAACATTGCTTCCCCTGAATCAAATGTATATCGTATCCTGTACAGCTTTCATTTACAAAGACAGAGTCTAGAAAGAATGGAGCATGACACAGAAAAGACAAAACCAAGTCACACAGTGAGAGAAACATGAAGTGTTGAGTTTGGTCAACGTGTTTGTCCCTGGGCATTAAGAAGTGCAGTGACAGGTAGGGGCCGCTTTCCAGGGCCCCGCGGTGAGAATGACATGACTGAGAGGAGACAGACTGCAGGGTGTACAGATGACAACAACATCGATTAACAGTCAGACAAGAGAAATGTATGCAAGTGTACGTGGTCATCGGTGCACCCGGGGCACAAAAATCCACTGTCGGGAGTGAGGGAACAGAGGCTGGAGAGGGTCGTGAGAGGACGCGAGGTGCAGGTGTCTCTCTGCACTCTCTCCTGTAAGGGTGTCTGAAGGGACAGAGCTGGAGAGAGCAGGAAGGCAAAGTTTATTGTGCTCATCGCTGGCACCATCCCATTGGTCATCAGCTTGTCAGGTAACTGTGCAGCTCCCTCGAATTTATGCTCAACACCACCCCTGAGTGGTTGCCTGGCAACAAGAGAAGGAGAATGTGGTTCTATAAAGCCAACAGGAAAAAAAACCTCTTCCACTTAAGGTATATATATATATAAACATATAACAAAATGCATGCAAGTAATTGTAATATCTATATATATACACAAGCGGTCAAAAGTTTTGGGAAACTTACTCACTTATGTGTTCATATTTTTTCCACATTTTAGAATAATAATAAACTCATCAAAATTATTGATTATTATTGATTATTGATTGAAAATATTAATTAAAACTATTGGAATTATGTTGTAATTAATTAATTTTTTAAATGTAATTTTATCAAGCAGCTTCTTGAGGTCTCACCCTGAGATGCTTTTTAAACGATATTAAAGGAGTTTTGATCTATTCTGTGCTCTTAATGGCTGTTCTTTATTTAGTCAAAGTTTTGTCATGAAAAAACATGCATGTTTGGAAAATTATATTTTTGTCTACTAAACTAATTTCAGATATTTAAGCAAATGAGAAAAATGTTGCTCAAGTGTCCCAAAACCTTTGACCGCTAGTGTACACACATACATTGCTTTTGATTTTTGTTTTCTTTTAGGGATTCGTGTGACAAAAAAAAAACTTGATGAGCCCTTTGATTCTATTAAAAAGCGTCTTTCTTTGTAATGGTAAACAAATGCTAGAGTGAGTTATTTTATTAAATATTTGAGTATTAAATATTTTCGGTTAGTAATGTCTGGTTAGTCTAAGGTAATGGAATTTGATTCTACCTCCAGCGTTACCTAGTGTCTGTGAGTCCAGGTCATCATCGATGAACTCCTCTCCCTGGATGATATTCTGTGTGTCCTCACTGTGATTGACAGGGCTGGTCATTTCCTGCTCCTTCTCGTTGTGCATCTGGGCGTAGACGTTTCGCCCTGGCAGTTTTCTGAAACGCAGCCAGGGATGCGTTAGGCTGCTCTCCTTTGGCCTCAGCAAGGAACCATGGTTTTTGTAGTTTTTCCTGTCACAGTTTTGTAGTTTATGTTCTGTTATGGTCTGTATAGGCTGGCTGTCATTTAGACACGTGGGGACTGAACATGCATTCTTGTTGTGATGGGATTTTACAGGACAGTGAATGTCAAATAGCATTATTAAACCTTCTTTGAGGTTTCCGGATACGTGTGTATACTCATGCAATTCAAGGGCTGATGGGGTAATCGATGGGCAGCAAGGCAAAATGAAAGTGCATATTATACCTACAAAACAGTAGGTATAACATAGCTCTGATGTGATATATTGATTAATGATATCAAGTGTATCCATATCACTTCATTCATTATTGTAATAGCCCACTCGGCAATGACAGGAAAATCTAAATATGTGGGTTACTTTTAACAGTTTAACATTATTAGCATTTTAAAAAAAGAATCTTTTTTAAAGTGCCAATGTACGTATGTATTTAAAAAGAAACAGCGTGGCTCACCTTTTAAACTTGAAGACTATAAATGCTGCAGCAGAGATCAGACTTATTAGAAGAATTATAGCCAAAGCCCAAACACCAGGACCAGCGGCACCCATACGAGAACCTGAGAGAGAGAGAGAGGGAGGGGGAGAGAGAGAGAGAGAGAGAGAGAGAGAGAGAGAGAGAGAGAGAGAAGAGAGAGAGAAAGAGAGATTTTTTTGATTTTTAACCTGACTTTTATTACAAAACCAACAACTCCTACTTGTCATACACTCCCACATTATGAAAAAATAAAAGAATTATAATAATACATTAATAATATAAAATAAAGAAAAATATAAATCTAAAAGAAACTCAACAAAAACAATGAAAAAAATAATTCACCATCATAAACCGAGCACAAAGCCTCATTATAACACCAAATATGTTCAAACGTAGCAAAATCTTTAAAGGACTTATAATAATGAAAATCAACCAATACTCTTGATTTTACCAGATTACAAAACAGAGCTACAACACTCTGACTCACGTTTTGCTCCAATTTCTTTTTTCTACTTTTGTAAATGGCCAATTTTGCTTGACCAAGAACAAAGTTCAGAAGTTGACACAGAAATCTCTTCTTCCTTAGATATTTAAACCCCAAAATAAACATCTCCATAGAAAAGGTCTCATTACAACTACCAAAAATGTTGCTAACAATTAAAAATAAAGGTTGCAACCTACAACACATAAAAGCATGAAATATGTGAAAACTGAGAACGAACGGACATGTGGAGACAACATCAGAATTTAAAATTGAAACAAAAGCATTGATCGCCACAGCACCATGGAGAATTCTCCATTGTAAATCACCTGTTCTCTTGGTCAATGGTGGTTTATACAAAGATCTCCACTCAGGTTTTGTATTCTCATCTAATTTGAAAAACTTACGCCAAGGAGTATCAATTTTTCCACTTAAGACCTTTTTGTTAAAAACTAAAACACAACATTTATACAATGATTTGCCAGTACTTGAAAAGAAGTCTTTGCACAAAAAAGTAGCATTGTCAAAAAAAGGGGAGGTAATCCCCTCCACATTCACAGATAATACCAAACTGGGAAAAGAGTCTTTAGGGTTGGGAACACAAGATCCTGCACAGTACTTCAACAATAAATCTAATTCAGATGATTTCAGAACAGCATTCCATTTCACAAGCAGCTGGGAAACATACGAATAGACTTGATTCCCAATCGCTCAGCCAATGCTGCTTCATTCTTAAAATCTGGCCCCACAGTGTCCAGTAGCTGACTCAGAGTAATTAAGTTGCGTGCAATCAGCAATCTACTAAGACCAGGGAAGAAGAAAATGTCTGTTAGATCCATCCGGGAGCCACAGATTAAAGGTTCCTCTAGTAACAGTGAAGAGAAGGCGAATCTTCTGGTCGTTGGACAGCAAAAAGACCCCAGACTTTAAAAATGTTCTTATAAAAACTTGGCAGTGTTGAAGTATCCAACTTTAGAGGATCCATCAAAAAAAAGTCTTATCTAGCCCCAGACCAGCAAAACTCTGTAAAATCAAACATGCAACAGCACGCCACCTAAAGTTTGTAGGTCCAACCAACAGTCTTTGCAAAAACTGCAATCGAAAGGCTGCAATTCTGCTTTGAAGATGAATGAGTCCTTGACCACCTTCCTCTTTGGGCAAAAACAATACATTTTGTGGAACCCAATGTAGTTTATCCCAAAAAAAATCCACAAGGATAGCTTGAATTTTTGCCAGCAGCTGCAACGGAGGATCTACACAGGCAAACTTGTGCCACAAGGAAGACGCCACCAAATTATTAATAATTAAAACACGCCCTCTATATGACAGTTTTGAAGTCAAATGCTTCCATTTTTCCAAACGCCCTTTGACCATTTCAATAACACCTTCCCAATTTTTCTGTACTACTGTCTCATCACCTAAAAAACCACCCCCAAATATTTAAAACCCTCTTTCCCCAACATAAACCAGTAGGCAGTTTTGGTTTCCCACTGGCCCAACTTCCTAATAGCAATGCATTACTTTTATTCCAATTAATTTTAGCGGAAGATAAATTTTTAAACTCCACAAGTAATTCCAATAAAACTAGTATATCACTTTGCTTACTGATCATGATTACTAAATCGTCAGCATACGCTGATAATGAAAAAATACCGCTAACCTTTGGCAAGGATATGCCATGGAGTTTCATTCTTAATTGTTGTAGTAATGGTTCTATAGCCAAAGAATAAAGCATACCAGAGAGTGAACACCCCTGTCTAATGCCTCTACAAGCTCCAAAAGGAGCACATAAACCACCATTCACCTTGAGAATGCTCTGAACGTCACTATAAAGAACTTTTACCTGATCTAAAAAAACCAAAGGCTTCCATTACTCTCCATAAATAGACATGCTCGACACGGTCAAAAGCTTTTTCCTGATCTAGTGATATAAAACCACAATCTAAATTTAAAACCTTAGAGACATGAAGAAGATCTCTAACCAAGGAAACATTATCAAAAATAGACCTCCCGGGTACACAATATGTCTGGTCAGGATGGATGACCTGGTCCACAACTTTTGCTAAACGATTTGCTAAAATTTTAGAAAGAAGCTTGTAATCACTGCACAGAAGGGAGACTGGCCGCCAGCATTTGATGTCTGTCAAATCACCCTTTTTGGGTAAGAGTGTGAGGACTGCTCTACGGCAGCTCAACGGCAGAAGCCCACCGGCTAAACTGTCATTCAGCACCTCCAGCAAGTCCTCCCCAATTTCTGACCACAAAGACTTATAAAAGTCAACTGGCAAACCATCAATCCCTGGTACTTTTCCACACTCCATACCTTGAAGGGCTTCATCCAATTCCCCTTTAGTCAAAGCACCTGAAATCTTCTGATTGGCTTCCTTTGACACTTGAGGAAGATTTTCAAAAAAATCACTATCGCTCCTATATTTAGAACCCAATTCATCTTTATAGAGAGATTCATAAAAAGTAACTGCTCTCTTGCGGATATCCATGGGGTCAGTCACTAATGTACCAGATTCGGACCGTAAGCATGAATGATTTTATTTTGTCCGCTTTTTCTTTCCAAACTAAAAAAAAACTTTGATGGCACATCCATTTCATTTAAATGTGAGAACCTTGACCTGACCAGAACACCCTGTGTTTTTACCCCTAATAGGTCAGCAAGTTGAGTCTTCTTGTCTTTTAAACAAGATTCCACACCACTTTGATTTCCAGGCAAGTGAACCAATTCTTGCAGCTTTAAAATTTCAGTCTCTAAGGCATTTAGAGTCAGGGTTGTCTCTCTAGTGACATTCTGAGAATATTGTTGACAAAATTGCTTTATTTGGACTTTGCCAAAATCCCACCATTGTTGCAAGTTTCTAAAAGACTTCTTTGTAGTTTTAAAAACATCCCAGAAACACTTGAAACCTTCTTTAAAACATTTGTCACCTAATAAGCTGGTATTTAAATGCCAGTAAGCACTCCTTGGCTTAACAGAATTTAAAAAGACAGAGCACTGTACCATACTATGATCTGAGAGACATGATGGAGTAATAAAACATCTCTTAACAATGCTGCTATGATGCTTAAAAAACATAAAACCTATCCAATCTTGCCATTGAGATCACATTATCACGGACATGAGTCCATGTATATTGTTTATGCTCTCCATTAAGCCGTCTCCAAATATCATTTAAATCATGTGTTTTCAATAGTTGAACAAGGCGTTGACGTGATGGTGAATGAGGTTCGATATGATTTCTGTCTAAATTGGACTCTGTGCAATTAAAGTCACCACCCAAGAATAAATACTCATCAACACTGACATTCTGTAAAACAGAGCATAAAGTATTTAAAAATAACATTCTTTCCACAGCTGAAGTTGGTATATAAACACAAATAAAAACAAAAGTGATATTTTCAAAAGAGGCTCTTATTTTCAAAAGTCTCCCTTTAACAACCTCTTCAACTTGGTAAGAATGTGGGTGAAATTCCTAGCGAATAAAATAGCAACCCCACCGCTAAGCGAGGTACAATGACTGAGAACAGCAACCCCATTCCATTCTACTGCCCAATCAGCAGCATTACTAAAATCACTATGAGTCTCTTGTAACAGAGTAACATCAATTTTTTTCTGGCGAATGACTTCAAATAATTGAGCTCGTTTGTGCATATTTCTAGCCCCATTCAGATTTAGGGTAGCAACATTAACTTCAACCATGCTTAAGAAAAAGAATATATATATATAAAGAAAAAAAGAAAAAAAAACATCACCCAAAAAATCCATCTTAGATAAATACATGGAATTAGGCTTTCTCACTGTCCTCATTACTAAGCTCATAGTTGAGTTTCCTTACTATCTTTTTTAGTCGATAAATCTCTTTGTTTACAAAACAACCCTCCATCATGAAACACTTGGTTTTCTCAACAAACTGCCTTGTGTCAGGAAAATATTCATTAATGCGCACCCCTCTCTTATTTTTAGTGGCTCTGAGGAACAGTTTTATGTCCTCGACCTCATAATGACGACCACTAAAATCATTCTGAGAAAGACTGATGCTTGAATCAGACAATTCATCCTCACTTTCCGTTTCACCTTATCACTGAACTCAGTTATGTCTGCTTTTTTTGCATGCCTACTCGAAGCCTTATCAACACTCTTTCTCTTTAACGGGATTTTAAAATCAAGCTCCCCCATCTCCATTTGGGTATCATCACCCTCATTAATAACAGTGTGTGCGGGACCGTAGCAGCATTCAAAAAATTTCTGTCTCAGTACCCGTTACCTCCACCAGATTATTAGGTTTTTCTACACTGGAAAAATTATTTTCAGACGCACACACATTATCACCAGCTACTGCAACCACATGTAAGTCCTCAAAAGTTTGATTATTCACTGTACGCGACCCTTCGCCAGGAAACGCATATGACGGTCCTGCTTCTCCGGGTTCAGCGTGACCCAACAGCACCGCGCCTCTGACAGCGTCACCGTCAGCTGATGAGTTACTCAAGTTTTTGCGGGACACGCACGGACTAAATGACCAGCCTGCCCACAATTAAAACATTTCATCTTGTCAGTTGTTACATAAACAATATAATCGTACTCATCAACCCGAAAATGTAAAGAAAATCTAAATCAGTATCATCATCCATAACCATGTACACGAAACGCCTAAAAGAAACCACATGTTTTAACAAGGCGAACCGCACCCGATAGGGATCTTTTTAACGGGAGATACCAATTTACCATAACGCGACAAAGCTTTGGCCAATATATCATCACTAAGGAACGGTGGTACATTAGATAATGTGACTTTCTTTGAGGGTGTAGAGAGCGGAAGCACAGGGATAAACAGATCATCAACAACGATCCCTGTCTCTACCACTTCATTAGCTTTTTCAACAGTACAAAGGAAGATAACCGTGGCGTTATTCATCCTAGATGCAGACAAAATGCCTTTCATGTCCTACAACAACACCCACAGCCAAGCAACATCTCCACACTGACTGCCGACGCCACTTTCACTCCGTGACGCCGGGTCAGTGAGCCCAGAAGCTGTGCCCGCGGGGCCGTCATGCTCCCGATAAAAAAGGGTAGCACTCGGCCAAAAACAACTTCACGTGATCTAGAAAAACACACTACACAACCAACAATAAGAAGAAAAGCAGAGGAAAGAAAAAGGAAAGAGAAAAATACTCACAACAACAAAAAAACAAAAAAAAACGCACTCACACCACTCCGTTCCACACGAGAGCCCTCAACAGTCACACCGGAAGCGAGGAGAGAGAGAGAGAGAGAGAGAGAGAGAGAGAGAGAGAGAGAAAGAGAGAGAGAGAGAGAGAGAGAGAGACGAGAGAGAGAGGAGAGAGAGAGAGATTAATAGTCTGTGATTAATACATAATAGTTTAATAGTCTCTTTATCACAGTTAATTCCAACTTTTTACATATATACAGCTGCGGAAAGAATTAAGAGACCACTCTAACTTTTCATTTCAAACCAGCATTTCTAAATGTATTGTGGTCATTCCAGTTCAGTGTCTGTTGAATTTCAGCAAACTCAAACTTCAGGAGTGACATAAAGTCCTCCAACAGCAATGTGAAAGATTGACAACACGACTAGACACGTGAAAACTGTGATAAAAATCATAACATAAAAAATATTTTTGAACTTTCCCAAAATACATGTACAAATATTACTGTTGTATTGCTTAAAAGTGAATATGAACTTGTTTAATTTGCAGTATTTGAGGTCTGAAAAATATACATCATCTTTCCTGTTTCTCCAGATATTTTTATTTGAACTTTGGTAAACATATGGTCAGTAATTCACAGAATGAAACAAGAATGATAATTTTACCTAAATAATATATATAAATAGAAAATTCAGAAAAACTGAAATAATTAATTAATTATTTCCACGGCTGTATATACTTATTAATACTTTATAAATAAGCATATATATATATATACTTATTTATTTATTATATACAATATTACATTATTGTATATAACTTTGTATATAATAAAGGTAAGTAAATAATAATGCCAAGGTGAGAACTCTCAATGCAATTTATTTATTAACTTCCCAAACATTTGTTAAAAATAAATACAGAAATAAACAAACAAACTTAAAACACACACACAATGTACACACCTTGTGTGGATGATGTCATTTGTGTGGCTGTGACACATAACAGTCAAACAAACAAACAAACTTAACGTCAAACTTTTAAATAATTTTCAAACAACTTAAAGTAACAGAAAATAAAAACAAATTCCAAGTTAAATCAAAATCATGCATGTCATTTAATCCAAAGGAAGGTGACATTTTTTTCACCATAAAAGACACACAGAAATGGAAGCAGTGACACACAAATCAGGAAGAAAATGAGACAAAAATACAGGTTTATTCTGTGAGCAGCACAAGAAGATCGAGTAAAGACAGAGAGCACTTCTAAAATAGAGAGGTGAACATAACGCACCAGTCTCTGTTGGGCTGGCAGACAAGTCACTAGTTACAGGTCCTTTAAACACATTGGGTATATTTAGTGGTTATGCAAAATAATTTCTTCAGTGATTCTTTACTGACATGTATGTAGCTTTACATGTGTGTCTGATGGTAGGTGGAAATATGTTAGCATTTCACTCACCTGCATCTGAATCTGCTAAAGTCACCAGCACTCTGAGTCCTCCTCTGATGATGAAGCTCACATTGTTCTCACTCAGAACCTGCTTTATTGTGGGGACACGCTATGACATGGAAAGAGCACAAACAGGTGTGAAATAATATAACGTACAAAAAGGAAAGATTAGATTATGAGCTAAAAAAAACAACTGAATTTACATTAAGCAATTTGTAAAGCAAAGCCAAAACACGCTTCCAGTTGACACAAAATAAACAATTACAATAAACACATAAAAGTATACAATTTCCAGACTTATGCAATTTCACCAAAGTATCTCCAAGGTTTTCGAAACAGTCACTTCAGGTTTATTATAAAATATCTTATTCTAAATAGCTTCTTTAAAGTTAAAGTTAAGTAAATTAAGCACCTAACACTTTCTTGAGTTCTGTGAGGACTATTTGGTGTTCATTCTGTACCTTGTCCACAAACACACTCCTTTTCACCGGTGCGGTGTCTTGAGGAAGAACATACAGGTCTGCAGTAGTGGGAAGACCAGGCTTTACCATTGTAACCAGAGAATCCTGAGGAACCCCTGTGAGCTGGAACACAAGCAGTACAAGATGAGTTTGTTTACAATCTATTTTTGCAATGGAAAAGAGATGTGAGTGTTTATGAAGAGTGAACCTTGGAGAGAATCTTCGTGACAACCTGCCCCACATCGTGTCTCCATTCAGGAATGTTTGGATTGAAGCGGTCCAAATTTTGACTGAAACTCAGTGGAATGACCTGGAAACGATCTAAAGAGAAAAGTTAAATGTAAAGATTGTACAAATATTATATTAAATATCACAGCTGAAGGTAAAGAACCTCTGAAGGGTTTACAAAGCATTTTCAAGTGATGGATATTTTGTTTGTATAATTAAAATAATTTTCTTTTGAAGAATCATGGCAGCCAACAATGTTGGACACCTTTTGTTTTTCTTGGCACTTTACAAAGTAATATGAAGTTTAAACCATACATTACTAATTGCTTCAGGAATTCAGTTCTAAAGATTTAGCTCATAATAAAGCACTGCTCACTATACAGACAAACAAAATAATAATTTTACGTTTCTAAGTTATCTATCTTAAAAACACAACCAACAGGTTTACTTTTCGCTTGAGAACATATAATATGATGTGACACAGTTTAACAGAACTCCAGCTGAACTTTGTCTCAGAGGGAAAGTGCTATTTCTGCTTCTCAAAACATGACCTCATCACATCATCACGCTCATAAATATTCAAGCTGGCCCTGAAATCACATGAATATTTCAGTTCACTGACATCACTAGAAAAAAACATGGTTAGTGGTCAGCCATTAAGAATAACAAATCAAGCGAGACAACACTAAATGTGTCACTAGTTTTTGTGCACTTGTGTTTTTAAGGGAATTGTGTTTGATTATATGTGTGCTGAATTATGAATTATGAATTGAATTATTGGGATGCAGGATAATTTAAACAGCAGAACATTCTGTGCAACCATCCCACCATAAACATGTACAGTCCTGCTGTCTTGCACCATGGAGCGACCATTAGATGCCTGAACCGTCACAGGAACTTCCCCCTCTTCAGAGAACCTCGTGATCAGACTGTTCTCCAGTGTAAGCTTTGGCTGTCGGGAGAGAGATACATCATATATTTGTACAGCTGACAATTTAAGCCTAAGTGTCAAATTATTTCCAGTTTAATTGCTTTATTATTCATGTGGTGATTAAATTAAATGACCCACGAGGGCTCATCAAAGAGGTTTTTTTTATATAGCCTAGCTTCTATTTCAAGTCCAAATGTTGTTTACATGTAATCCAGAGCCATTGAGAGAGAGAGTTTAAAGACGTTAGTCATTTAATGAATAAATAAATGAAAGAAATAAAGCATTTAAATAGAAAACATAACTTCCTGGAACTATCTGAAGGCTCCATGAATCCCGTGACATGCAAAAATTTCGAACTTCCGTTGGCGCAACTCTCTCTCAACGGCTCTGATGTAATCGAAGTTTCAATAAAAAAAGTGTACTCTACAAGCATAAAGGGATAGTTCAGCCTAAACTGAAAATGCTGTCATCATTTACTCACCTTCTTGTCATTTTAAACCTGTATGACTTTCTTTCTTTCTTCTGCAGAACACAAAAGAAGATATTTTGAAGAAAGTCAGTAAACAAAAACTATTGGTCTCCATTGACTTTTATTGTATAGACACAAAACCAATGCAAGTCAATGGGGACCAACAGTTTACTGTTTCCAACATTCTTCAAAATATTTTCTTTTAAGTTCTGCAAAAGAAATAAAGTCATACAAGTTTGACAAGAGGTAATATATAATGATATTGATGACAGAATTTTCATTTTGGGGTGAACAATCCCTTTAACACATACAAAGTAACTACATGTAGTAAAATATAGACACAGTACAAATACAGTATTCAATATAAGAAATGATACCTGAAGGTTATCTCCAATCCACCAGTAAAACACTGTGAGGTTTGCCTCAGCGGGCAGCACTATAGCTGTGAGATTTACTTCCTGATTTTTGCCAGCAATAGGTACCACCTCGAGATGAACATCCTGTAAAGGAGCTGCAGAGAAAATGTAAAGACATTTTCTTTAACCCTGTATTTTCTTTTTAATATAGCATGTATTCAGCTAATATTGTCCGTTATTTTCCAAAGGTTGGCGCAACAGCCTTTAAACACAGTTCACTTTGACTCATTTCTGAAGATTTCACACACCTGTGACCTGAATGTACAGGGTGGCTTGGTCATGTCCAGCAGAATTTTCAGCCTTCACATTGACACGGTAAACGCCTGGTTTCTCGTAACGGTGCTGAATGGGTTCATCTGTGACAGTCAGGTTTTCATATATAGCCCTGACACCATCCATTAGATCGACCTCATATCTGGTGCTGGTTGTGTCACCCTGCATAGGGCCACACAATTGAAATAAAACATACAACATGCAGCAAAAAGGTGTTGAGCATAATTCTTTTGCAATCAAACAACAAAAACAATGTATAAATAATGTACTTTCATTTTGTCAGGGGAATAAACGGTTGTTTCTATACAAACATGTTTCTATATCACAAACAGAGATTTAAATCATCTACATTTCATTATGTATGTCACCTGTTCTTGATGGACTATAAAGGTGATGTCATCACCGGGTGCCACAGTCAACATCTGTCCTTTAATACCCAGCTGCAGGCCTATAGGGGGCAGCAAAGGGCAGGAATGCTGCTTTGAGCTCTCTTCTTTATTCACACCACCCTCACACACATTAGTGATGACCTTCCGGTACCTTCATTAACAGACAACAGAACACACGTTAACCTTGACTTGCATGCATATGACTTGCAAGCATCTTGCTGAATGAGGATCTGCTGAAACCCCCAACCCCACTGTCATGACCAGCAGGATCACCGTAGCTTGGGATGTGTTTTAATCTGAGTGTGTGTGTGTGTGTGTGTGTGTGTGTGTGTGTGTGTGTATTACCCTGTGCTGGACTTATAGCTGTGTCCTAAATAACAGTTTTCAGGTGGAGCATCAGGTTCATGCCAGAAGTCGGGATAACAGCGATCACCTTCTAACTTGAGACTGGGAGCGCGCTCAAAGCCGTAATCGCTGAAATCAACAAGGATAAATATAAAGCTCTATTTTTAGCCCAAGATCTCATTCACTATGGGTTTGTGCACTGGGTTTTAAAACAGACAGTCAAGCAAAATAATAGTAAGTAGTATCTGGTTAATGTAAAGATGTTCCTGTATCAAAATGTACTTATAATGTACAAAGTTTTTTTAATTTTTGTACCAGGCAAAGTCTTTCTCTGTACACTGGCAAGGTTTAGTTGTTAGAGCTGATGTATAGCTCGCCCCTTTAATGCAAAATGCTGATTCTTTCCTCCTCCGGTACATTCGTTCCTGGCCCATGATGCATTTCTCTCCCTGCGGGAAGAAAAACATGTCATGCATCTTCATTTGAAAAGTAATAAATTGATTCGCAAACTATATTAAAATGTATTTCCACCCAGCGGATGAAACTTATAGCTGAAGGTTTTATTGCTGGAGGTATTACGCAGGAAAAGCAGACGGACAGAAAAAATAAGCTGAGAAAAACCTGCAAGTCAGTGAGTTTCCAGGAGTCATAATCAGCTTCTGTGCACTGTCTGGGAAAAGACTGGCGGAAATCCACCTTCACCAACTCCCAATCTGAACGGTAACTTATGTGGCCAAATACCCTGTGCACGGCAGCAAAAACAAACAAACATTTGACTGTCAATTCATTCCTCCATCCAAAAACATCTGATTATTTCATCTGCAAACAAAAGCCATAAACACCTTTCACCAAAAGAAAGACTATAGAAGCATAATTTTGACTTCACGTCACATTTCACACTCTATAACCAAAAGGGAATGAAGCCTATGAGTCATCAGTCATCAATGAAAAATACAGGCCTCTTTCATTTAGCTCATTGAATCTCACTTTGCCTTTTTTATACAAAAGACACCACCTGCAGTTTGTGGTCCATGGGAAAATGATCTCAACCCAAACAAGCTTAAAAAAGTACTACCACTAGGTGGTGCCCTATATCTGGAATTCAGTGAATGAATTGTGGCCATGCTTAGTTGAATTATGACAGCACTCTTACCTAAGATAGGAACATGCCCACATTTTGTCTTACCAAAAATACAGTTTGGGTTCACATTTATAAAAATTATATCTGGTGTTTTGTAAGGAATGCTGGACTAAACCCAAGACAGCAAAATTCTGTTTTTATCTGAAGGCAAAACATTTTTCTAACCATATCAACTCAACCTCAAACAGCCACAACATAATGAGAGCAAACCATTTATGGCCATAAACATTGATGTTATGGATTAAGGTTCATGGCTTATGGCTTATGGGATATAGAATATATGGAAAAATACACATTATTTTTGAAAAATAATTATCCATGTTTATCCACAAAGCAATGTACACCTACATTGCTAAAAATTCATCCAAAAATGTTAATGCTATACTCTTTTTTAAAAACAATGTGTAGGGCCTGAGGCTGTCCGTCACTCACAATCTGCCTAACATTCAATGGAAAAAGTCATTCAGGTTTTGAAAAACATGAGGTTGAGTGTATTTTGATTTTTAGGTGAATGGCTAATGGACTTACGTCATAACCAGTGTCTCATCTCCAGGTTCACTCAGAAGTCCATCCACAAATACAGAAGTGCTGGTGAAGTTGTGGACGCT
The DNA here is from genome assembly GCA_026939265.1 of Oreonectes daqikongensis. Lineage (NCBI taxonomy): Eukaryota > Metazoa > Chordata > Actinopteri > Cypriniformes > Nemacheilidae > Oreonectes > Oreonectes daqikongensis. The sequence continues at coordinate 1,433,183 of JAOTQM010000343.1, read as the reverse complement.
CCATGTTCGTCCCTCATCTATGCTGAATCTATGGTGAGATTTTTATTAACTAGACAATTTGGCAACAAACATATTACACTATATATGACACGACTTAGTATGCAAACATTAATAAATAAATAAATAAATAAAACAATTGTTCATGTGTGATTTTTTCAATTTGCTCCCCAGGAATAATAACTGGCTGTTTTTCAGTGTAAGTTAATGGTGAGTAGCCATGGTGCTGTAAAAAAGGAAAAACTAAAATAAACTTCAAGGTGACTCAATTCAATATGTTTCAGTAACTAGCTTCACATTCTTTTAAAGTTTTAACAAAAAATGTCAATGTGTCATACTACTACTCTCTACACACAGGTTGACCCAATAATAAATCAATATTTAAATTAAATCAAAAATTAATTCTGCACCAAATGGCTTCTCAATTTTGAAAATATGAAATGTCTAATCCGTTGTAAACTGGATTATTTTGCAGTGTGTATAATTAACGTTTACTTAAAACATGACTTCTTTATAGGCATGATTTGGAATATTCTAACATCTGACACATCACTGTGAACTACAGATTTTGTATGCCACAAGTATTACACGATCTCAGTCTTACCCTGACAGATGCAGCGTTTGTACCGCCAAGACTCCAAGGCCAATGAAAGTCTTCACAGTTTATGTCGGAAATGCTAAATAATTTCTCTTTGATCTTTACAAGTTCTTCACACACAATAGCGGAGCAAGGTGCACACAATATCTAGCATGTAAATGACTTGATGTTATTCGGGTAAAGGGTTGGAAGAGGAAGAGATTTAGGCTGCTTGAACTCGGGTGGTCTGAAGAGCTCTCCAAAGCCAAATGGGGTTCTTACAGCAACCACTCAAAGGATTAACAGCACAATCAGGTCAGCAAAAGCTGAAGAGGGAAGGTCTTAAAATCCTGCTTTTCATTCAAGCCTGTGTCTCTTTACAGTGTTTAATATGCCACATAGCCCCAATCTCGTTCCATATACATTTACATTACATACAATCATTGGAGTTTAGAAATGAGAGAACAAAAATAAAAGTCTTACTTGAGTATTTTTAAAGGTATTGAGGTGTCCTTAATGGCCACTATGACACCACCATGATCCAGATAGAGAATGTGATGTTCCTCCTCAAATACCTACAAAGCAATAATGGCTTGCTATGAACATTTTATCATCATAATTATCATCGTCATAAAGATTAATCATTTATTAGAGAAAGACACAATTGAGCAAATGAGAGGCAGGAACAATCCAGACAAATCACAAAGCCAGAATCCAGTCTGCCACATACTGAGCACTGAATACGGCTGCAAATAAGAGGGTGTCAAGCGAAACCGTGAACAGAATGAGAAGAAGCACAGAAACTTGAATTCAAAAGACAAATCAAACAGTCGGGAAAAGTGTGTGTTAAAATACAAATTAAAGAGAAAAACTATCGAAGAACAAGAGAATCATGACAGATGTGAAAGATGAATAGAGAGCGGTGTGTGTGTGTGTGTGTGTGTGTGTGTGTGTGTCTTAAAGTCAAGGAAGAAACTACAAAGAAGCGTTTTTGGAAACTAAGGAGCCATTGTTTTAATGATTCTTTGATTCTCACCTGCCTCCAGGTCTTGCCACAATCTGAGGTGATGTACATCTCCTCTTTATATTCAACCAGCTGAGAGCCAAGGTTACCTGAAAAGATGATATGCATAAAAACATAACTTAATAAAAGCTGTGAGGAGACAGAGTGTATATCAATTTTTTTTTCTTAACTGGAGGCCAATTTCCTCACTTTGCTTGATTTGGAGAGAGAGGACGGATCAGGAGTGAGAGAGTTATATATAAAACAATAAACCTCAGTGAACTGGAGGGAATCATGGATCAAAGACTTACTGAGCTTAGAAACAGCAGAGCGCAACATGAGTCATATTTTACAGAGGGAATGAGTACTAATAGACAGAGGAAGATGGATTGTGATGAAGAAACTCTGAATGCTGACTTTGGATGCCTTTATATAACAGGCGTGTGCTTAGACGTACGCGTTTTTTTTTTTAGGGGAAAACTACAATGTGTGTTGGTAACGTCTTTAAAACCAAGGCTGAAGGCTTTCAATTACTCATATCTTAGTAAGTGGACAAGTCAAGAATGTGATATCATCTGTGTGTAGGTGTGTGTGTTTCCCTGAAGGTCTGGATTTTCTGACCTTGTGAACAAGCAGTGAAGCAATAGCTCCAGCCTTGTACTCAATGTATTGTCTTTCTCTATTTCCCATGAATCCTGAGGCAATATAAAGTACATTTTTAATATTCCTGTAACTTATTTCAAAATCAAAAATTTTCTTTCTCCTCATAAAGCAGTTCACAAGTTCACCTGACCATCCAGGTTGCTATTATTTAACAAATAATAGTAAAAAAGATGTCCTTGAAGCAGGAGCATGAGGAATGTGAGTTGCTTATATAAGCTCATGAAAACAGGGCTGAATGATCACGATTTTTCCACACTGAAGTTTAAAACTTCATACACCTTTTACACACTTTACACTTACATGTAGTCATTTAGCAGACGCTTTTATCCAAAGCGACTTACAAATGAGGTAAACAATAGAAGCAATTAGAACAACACAAGGACAGCAATACATAAGTGCAATAAAACTATAGCCTCAGCAAGCCTACCACAGTATACGAAGCTAAGTTTTTTTTTATTGATAGAAAGTAGAAAAAGAAATATAACTCTGTATTAGTGAGTCAGGTGTTGGTGGAAGAAGTGTGTTTTAGCAATAATAAAACTTACAAAGGTAGTCAAAGATGCCCCAAAACCATTTGCTTTCCTACATTCTTCAAAATATCTTCTTTTGTATTCAAATTCATAAAGCAATTTTTTCTACTATGGTAGTCAATAACTGTTGGGTTATAAGCATTCTTCCAAATATCTGTGTTTCATCAGAACAAAAAAATGTATACAGATTGGGACAACTTGAGGGTGAATGAAGACAGGATTTTCATTTCAGGGTGAACTGATCCTTTAAGGCTGGTCCCAGACTAAAATGAATGTTTGAGCTGTCTTAACTGAAAATAACTTGTCTCGACATCTTAAAACATATCAGTGCCATTGTTTTCTTTCAAGATGCACACCAGTAATGTTTTTTTCTAAAATGCAACTTAAATATTCTAATTTAACTAGGCATAATCCTGGTTTAAGCTTAATCTTGTCTGTGAAACCAGGCCCTGGTGTTCCCATAAACTGAGCTTTATTTTATAGTGTTTGGGCAGCTCACATCTATGGTGACAATACCAATATCTTGTAGTTGTCATGGAGACTGACCTGCACCCATTATAAGGCCCGGGGCGGAGTCTTTAGTGTGCACTGTTCCAGACACATACGGGTTGTCAGCCCATCGCAAGTGGAGATGAAGGTGACAGTCAGGCTGCAAAGGAAAGCAGAAAGAAGAATCTCTTTATTCTGTTTAACTATACATGTGGGCACTTTTATTCACTTTGACACAATCTGATTATCCAATAACTCCAGAGCTAATTTGTTTTACATGCATACAGTATACACCTGTAACCTGTATTCTCTAGTAAGGGGATTATTTCACACAATGTAGTACATATTATCCTTCATTTAATATTGACCAAAAGTAAGCATTAATATGAAGCATGACTTCACTACCAAGTCCTCAACTGACCCTAACCATAATAAGGTGGATATTATTGCTTCTTTTAGTTGATGGTCAATCCTTGTCTTTAGACTAGACAAACATGCTTAAACAAAAAAATGAAATGTTTCTTATTGCTCTTCATTTCTGAATGCTGGATCTTCGGTTAATTGCTTGTCACCAAAAAAGCGCTGACAATAAACGACAACAAAGTTGCTAAAAGCCATGCAGATGGGCAGAAAGACTGAAAAAAAGTGAAAGATGAAGGTCGAGGGGGAGTGAATAAGTGAGAGAGGACCAATAAAAAAGAGACATGTCAAAGGGTGGGCTGAGAGATGAAGATGTTAGACGGGTGGGCAGACAGACAGGAGAAGAGAGAGAAGTCAATATATGTCCTCTCTTGTCTTATCCTGTCTCGTGTCGGCTAGAAAGCATATCTGTCTTAATTAATGTCCTGGGATTCCTGTCCCAGTGTTTTAACTGGCCATTTCAAACTGTACATACTGCCATATCTGTGTATGTGTGTGTGTGTGTGTGTGTGTGTGTGTGTGTGTGTGTGTGTGTGTGTGTGTGTGTGTGTGTGTGTGTGTGTGTGTGTGTGAGAGTAGAGCCCTGTGGATATTTATATGAGAATGAGGATTGATGACTCAGAGTGTTGTTTTTATGTTGCACACCAACTCACAACTGCAAATAACCGCAGATGAGTCAGATGCCTGACAGATGCCAGAGATCAATGATTTCACATCTGTGTCTGAGACACATGTGGGCTGGATATATGAAGAGTGTATTTGCAAAAATAATCATGTATTTTATTATGGTATCATGTTTTTATTGTGTTTTATTGTGTTTAAAGGATGTGTTCATTTTAATTTTGTGTGAAATAAATAAAAGGGACAACACAAGTTGTGTTTAAAGTAACACTAAATGTGTTCAGAAATAACACAGATGTTTTCGGTTAAGAAAAACACATTTTATTTTTAACACAAATTGTGTTACAATAAAACATAATGTGATAAATGTGTTCTTTTAAAGGCACAGTTTTGGATTTTTAGCGGCCGCTAGCGTTGCAGTATAGATTTGCAACGAATCAGTCATTTGCTCACCCCTCCCTTTCAAAGAACGACGGTGGCCGTAACAGTAAAATGTCGTCGACTGAGACAGCGGATAGCAGTGATTCAAGCAACGATGTTTCTTTACAAAGGTAAGTAAATATATTAACGTAATTAATCATTTCACATGTATACTATTGCGAAAGTTTGTATAATTAGTTCTATTTCTTGCGTGTTATTTAGTACACGGTGAGAGTAGTGAAGCAGATAGCTAATAGCAAAGCTGTTCAAGGCGTTTGATCTGACAGCAAGATAAATAGTTAGGAGTAAGTTAGTAGACGTTTTTCTCCCCCTTTGTAAAGTCAGGATCAACCGGAGTATGTACCGCAGGGGATATATACGAAATGCGCTCTGTGAGCTGTTTGTCCGTTTAGGGCTGCTGTACCAAACATGGCCGCGCATCATGGAAAATTCCACATATATAGACCCGCTCTGTATGTAGACAGAAGTGGGTTATTCAAAGGTGATAAAAACATAACTGTTCATTACGTACGGTCTTTATACACCTCTGAAGAAACCGTTTTCTATGTTATATTGCATTTCTGTTAATATATCATACAAAAAAAATCTGTTTTTAAAGTGTACTTAATTAAAACAACCCAACTGTAGTTTGATCTGAAAAAAAAGGTTTGCACTGAATATGTATGTATAATATGCATTTATCATATAATTACAGTTGAAGTCAAAAGTTTACATCCCCATTGCAGAATCTGGAAAATGCAGAAAATTTTGAAAAAAAAAATATTATTTAAAAATTTTGTCCTGCCCTGAACAACTTATTTTACGAAAGACATGTTAACATAAAAATCACACCAAAGAATAATAACAACATTTCTAAAAATAGCCCGGATCAAAAGTTTACATCCGCCTGATTCTTAATACTTAATACCTAATATTACCTGAACAATCAATGACAGTTTTTATGTTTTGTCATAGTTCTTTAAGGGTTTCTTGTTTGTCCTGAGTCATTAAACTGTCCACTGATCTTCAGAAAAATCATCCAGGTCCTCCAGAATCTTAGCTTTTTCAGCATTTCTGTATATTTGACTCATGTCCAGCAGTAACTGTATGATGTTGAGATTCATCTTTTTACATTGAGGACAATCAAGAGACTCATACACAACTATTACAATAGAAACATTCAGTGATGCTCATGAAGTCAACACCATTCATGGTCAGGTGTTGTTTTGTTAATATATGTTTTTTTCATTTAGTAATGTCTTTCAGAAGCTACAAAAATACTTGTAGGTTTCTTAGGAAATGAAATAATATAATTTACATCAAATAGTATTAATAATCAGGGGGGATGTAAACTTTTGGCTGTATATTATAGTATGATATCATTGTTATTTATATTAAATGTGAATACAAAATGCAAATAAATTGCGTGGTTAAGAACTAATGTCAGCTTGACCTGTAAAATACATGCGTTACATGCATATGCCTATACTTCTGCAGAAGGAGCTATTGCACCTCAGCCCTATAACAGCAAGTTGGCAAGTACAGTTAAATGGATGCAAAGAGTTGTTTCAAAGACATTTAGAAACGCAAAATACTGGTTAAAATGTTGGAATTTTCTGTGTTCAGAGCAGATATTTTACCTGCTTGCAATTCACAGGTTTTCCATTCATATCAGTTGTGGGCGGAGCTAGACGTTCCCAATCTCTGCCCTTGTTATAAGTAATGAGAGTTGTGACTTTTCCATCTATTTTTTGATTGGCCAGGAATACGCCCTTAACCCCACGAACCTGAAAAACACAAGAAAGCAGACGCTATTGCATTATTCCAAACAGATAAAATCTGTTACACATGCTGAATGTTAAATGTTATTTGTAGGTCACAAGTTAGCTATCTAAGAAACCTAGTGTGAGTTCAAGTTCATTCTTGGAGCATCTAAACACCAGCTTCCTAAAAACACTCACTTATGTAAACACGCCATCAGCTAGGAATAATGAGTAAATGTGTGTATAGACAGAGCTGCTAGAGATCACAAACATTCACACCATCACACATAAACAGACACCCACACATATACAAGTGCATAGAGCTCCTTTGTGTTTGTGAGGAATTTTTTGATAACGGTCTCTATCATTATGCTCTGAGCTACAAAAACTTTTCAAGTAAATTCCTACAGTCATGTTTACTTTACCAGCTGTTCTATCCAGCTATATTTATTTCATAATGCAAGGATTTTATAGCAGTGCTGTGACCGTCTTAGCTTTATATAACACTTGTATTGTGTAGGCTGAAATCCGACCTCCAAGATGTCGATGAGGACGTTCTCTTCAGGCTGTTTGGTGCTGCGGACGTTCTCCAGCACAATGGAGTAATAGACCCCCTGTGTATCTGACTGGTAGAGGTTGTATGTGTCTGTCTGATACCATTCCTGCAGAGCCAGGAATACCTGATTCTCATCTGTACTCACAATTTGCACATCCTAAAGAGAAAGACATGAAGACATTAAAGCATTACAGAGACATAAAGCCAAATATATGTTCAATGCAAATGACAGCAAGGAACAAGTTAGAGTCAAAAATAAATAAATACTTTTTTGGCCTACTTGTGTACACAACATTTCTTCTGTTTTCTGGGCAAATAATTAACATTGAGACTCTTTTCTGAGCTTGTGTCTAAGTTTGCATTTGTGTGCCAAAAAAAGAAAAAGAAAGAAAAGCACAAATTCAAACAACATCAATCACAAACAAATACAGTACAAAGATTCACTCATGGCTGGCCAGTGTTGTTCTGCAATTCAATTGAATTTCTATTCAAATAAACACAAAATTATCTCACTTGTGCATAAAACAACAGTGCATAAAATGCTGCATGCAATTTTCATATTTCATCATTTCATTAGAAGTTATTTTTTATTTCATTTTATAAATGTCCTATAATTAGCTCTTTTGGTTTGCCTACAGTATCTAAGCTGCTCAGTTTTGTTAGGCTTATGCTACATATAACTGAGTGCTCTGGCAATGACATCATTCTGACTTGGGACAGGAAAGTTCACAACCATGTTGTTCTTAAAGATAAAGTGAAAGTGGGTCACGTTAATTTAGGCACAAAGATGAAGGGTACAAGCTCATGGCCCCCAGCTGAATTCATTCAGAAGAACATAAGTGAAGAGTGAGCACCCTCCCTGAAGAAACAGCATCCAGTAGCTTTAATGTGTTTCCAGCTCTAATGTGAGCACTTATGTCTCACTAAGAGCAGTTTAGAAGTTTGTAGCCCCCACTGTGAGTAGTCAGTTACACAACACCTGTTGCTTTGAGGAAAAAACACTGAAGTAGCAGGGAAGATAATAATAAGGTATAGCAGACCTATAAGAATAATGAAAGAAAGATGCTTTTTGAAAGCAAAACTGGGTTCCACCTCATTTTTTGTTGAAGCCTTTTTAAACATAATTCATCTTTACAGTTTCCTCAGATATAAAAAAAAAATGCTTTCTTACTGCCTTCATACACAGAGACGCTTTTAAAAAAACTATTTCCTCAAAGGCTTAAGTTTTTCTAATGAAATAAAATATTTAAAATATTTAATTTCACACATGCTTTAATATAAAGGGACGTGTCAATGTGTGCATTGCTTTGTAGACAAACTGAATTTAAACAGACAACTATGTAGCTTAATAATAATAAATAGAAAGAGACAATCAGATATTGTAATAGTGGAGTTATTGCTTGCTTGTGCTTTTGAACATACCTGTCATGATCCGGTCCTTGTCAAGAGATTTCTTTTTTTTTTGTGGACTGGGTCGTGACAGTACCATGTCTTTGTGCTTGTTATGTGTGGGAGCACATGGCCTTTGTTTTGTTTTGCCTTGTGCCATGTGCTCTCCTGTGGCGAGTCTTAGCCCCGCCCTCTGGTTTCCCTGTTATATATCCCGTTAGTGTTTCATTCCCTGCACCTGCCCATTGTCATTATTCCTTGTTTGTTCCCCTATTTAATATAAAAGAAAATCTTTTTGATATCTCCCTGCCTTTTTGTCAATGCATTCTTGTCTTGGCTACTAAAGAACATTGTAAGTCTTTGTTTTTGTGGGAAGTTGTCGATTTTGTGAGTTTTTGTTAAGTTTGTTTTCATGTTTTGCCCCATCGTGGGTCTTTTATTTGAAATAAATGTTAGGTTAAAGGAGCAATGTGTAAATGTTTGCAGCAACTAGTGGGAAGGTTGTGAATTGCAACCAATGGCTCACTCCTTCGCTCCCCCTCCCTTTTACAGCACTATAGTGGCTGACACAGGACTAAGACGTCATCACATTTTCGCTTCATTGCCGAAGGAGATAACATATTTACGAAACACGCTCTGTAGACCAGTTTGTCCATTTAGGGATACTGTAGAAACAACGTGGAGAATTCCATGTAATGGGACCTACGGTATGTAGATAGAAATAACTCATTGTAAGGTAATAAAAACATAACGCTTCATTATGTGAGGTCTTCAAAGACATAGTTGTGTATATTATATTGCATTTCTGTCAATCGCTCCTGCTAAATATTACACACAGCACCTTGAAATATACCAAGCTTAAAATAACTAAATTAAAATGTTAACCATGACTTCATTTTCCATGGCTTACACAACCGATAACAAGGTCACCTATTTTAAACACAGCTGCTGAAAGTTGACCTGAAGAAACTTGAAATGTGGATTTAAAATTCAGGACAAGATCAAAGCTGAAATCCGTAAGCATGGCTCTTTAAATCTGGCACTAATGGGCATCCTAATGTAATGTTAAAAGGCAGAAGAGATCGGAGGTGTGGCCTGGGGGGAAAACTACACAGTGGTGCTTATGCGGTCGACTCGCGTTTAAATGTGATTCATGTCATTACCCATCACCGCCCATCTGTTTCTTATTACTTCTTTTATCTCTAATCATAATCTAAAAAAAGGCCAAAAATAAAAACAAGGCAGAGAAGGTCAGTGTAAGAGTGTGGAAGGTGATTGGTGAACAAATAGTGAACAATCTAACAATAAGACCAGTGAACGTGTGTGTGCGCGTTCGCTCCTCCGTGCACATGTGTGGCTGGTTCAGGGGCTCTCAGTTATCGAATTCTTGTCTTTGTCTATCACACCGTGAGACAGGGCACTCCAGTCCCCAGTCCTGATAAAAGCTCTATCAGAGCTTAAGACAGCACTATCCATCTGCCCCTGACAGCTGGCACAGGACCTCTATCAGCCATGACACAGCTGCAGGACATTTCTGGCTCTGCCCACAGACACAATTCCTGAATATCGGCAACTCCACCTGATTGTCTATACTGGGCCGTCGGTAGAGACAACTGGGATTTTTGACCTGGGCTCAATAGATTTTAGTGACGGCCCTGCATCTGTGTATAGAAAAGAAGTGTGAAGCGTGACAGTTCAATAAACAGGCGCAATGATTGGAAGACAGAAGACCCTTCAAGGTCTCTTTATATTGTAAAGACAAAACTGCACATTAATTCTTCAGCAGAATGTTTGCTTTTGCTCTGTGCCTGCTGGATTCGCTGAGCTCCGATAGCATGCATTTGAATTCTGAGCATGATGTGCCATTCTTGCAGCAAAGAGAAAGGTCTTAATTGACCAAAATCAATAGCACTGTTTTTTGTTAACAGTCTGCTCCAAGTTAAAGAAGAACATTGTGCCCTTTTAAAGTGATTCTGCGTGGTTTGGAGAAATGCACATTTATCTTAGCTAAAACGTCTGAAAAAGTATTGCAAAATTGTACAAACTCTTCATGCTCTTTCCTAAGTTTACTTATAATAATAAGGGGGTTAAATTTGGTCAAAATACAACTATTTAAAACTCTGGAATCTGAGGGTGAAAAAAAATCAAAACATCGAGAAAATCGCCTTTAAAGTTGTTAATCAGAGGTGCTGTATAGCACGTTGCTGTTAAAAAGAAACAGGTTTGTTTTAATGCTCTCTATTGGCTTATCGCTGTAATGACGTTGTGGAGAATAGATGAACCCGCAAGCTGAAATTCTAAACTTTACATAGATACCAAACTTGAGTGGGTAATTCCCAAAGAGCGGCAGCAGCGAGTGTGTTTCCGGCCATTTGTATTCGTGATTTTGCTGCATCTACTCACAAAAATGAAGTTTTGATTTTTTTACGTTAGGAAATTTACAAAATAACTTGATCTTTCCTTAAAATCCTAGTGATTTCTGGCATAAAAGAAACTGGTCCAGGGTCACATAAAATAAAGACTTTATGGAAATACATCAAGATGAGGTTTAAAGCCAGCAAAACAGAGGATGAGAAAGAAAAAGGAACTACTGGGAAGATAAGACAATTTAGTGTTTTATGTTGCTACAAACAAATCGGCCCGTTGGAGCAAACAGCCATTGTTAATCCAAAACTTTGAGCAAGAGACTTCTGGAGATATCTGAGACTGCATACTGGAATTGGGTTTTGCATTTTTCAAAAGGCTTTCAATTATTTACTGTGGAAAATATGGGCACAACATCAGCCAACCCCAGCTCACACACACAGGCTCCGGCTCTCTTCTGGATTCTTGAACTGGGTGTCTAAAGTTTGACCTATCTGCTCAGTCAAGCATCAAGCAACTAAAAGAGCAGGTAGGAAAAGATATCAATATTACTTTACACCAAAAAAAAAAAGATAAATCCTGCCGTATGTACAACTAATGGCAGCGTGCGACTAATTCTATATGTAGCGTCTAACGTAATTCAATCAAAGCTTTTATCTGTACCATTAAAGAGAATGGCTGGTAATCTGGGACATCTTTCTTAGTTTAACTCGTTCTCTCACACTTTCTCTCTCTCTTTCACTTTGTCACTGTGAATCAGCGGTTGGCATAGTTACAAATGCCATTGACAGCAGCTGCCCTAAAGCCTCTCCTGTTTCTTTCTCTCTCTCTCTCTCTCTCTCTCTCTCTCTCTCTCTCTCTCTCTCTCCATGTCTCTCTAAGGTGAAATATACATGAAGCAGACCCCCTGGCCCCCACTCCAATCAATGTTATTCAATTACAGTCAGGCAGCATTTTACTGAAGCTCTCCCTAGGGTTAAAGCCACAGACAGCCTGGTCAGTTCTCAACTGTAACCCTGAGCCAGCTGTCTGTCGCCGGCACATTACTGCAATACATCATGGCTACTCAGTAGGTTAAAACCTTCGTCTGGCTTATAACCGTGTAGCGTTTCAGTGCTAGACACCAACTGTGCTCTTCAGTTCAAACATATTGCCGCAATACGTCATAGTCGCTTTATGGCTTTAAAGTGAAATCCACAACAGCTGCAGCTGATAAAACGGCAATAACCGCCGTCAAACGATAATTTACTGTTAGAACATGACAAAAAACAGTAGCAACTTCAAACACAGTGCGACCACAGATGCACATAATGGTGTTACATTCATCTTAAAATATTCAAATATATAGCGCTTTGTCAAAACATATTGTTCAAACGCACATTTACAAATATAATACTATATATTTGGCAATACATCTTTAACATTTGCCTCAAAGGACCAGTCAGAAACATTTGGCGGCATTTAGAGGTTGTGATTTGTAACCAACGGCTCAATTGCCCCCTCACCCCTCCCTTTCGAAGCACTATGGTGGCTGACACAGGACAAAGATGTCGTCATGTTTTCGCTTCTTTGTCGAAGGAGATAACGTTTTAATGAAACACACTCTATAGAGAACTTTGTCTATTTAGGGCTACTGTAGAAACAACATGGTGAATTCCAACGCAATCTCATGGCGAAATCGTAAGTATTTTACAAGGTGGCTAATTTTGGCTAATTCGTATGAATTCGTACGATCTCAGTCGTACGTTTTAGTACAGTTTGCTTTCACGTCAGTGACATTAGGCCTTCAGTATTGCTTAATCGTACGTTTTTGTACGACTCACAACATATAAATTCATACTAATTAGCCTCTTTAGACTTTTCGTGAGATCAGGTTGGTGAATTCCATGTAAGGGGACCCGCAGTGTATGCAGATGCAATCAATTTGCATTAGATAGTAAACAAAAAGTACATACACTTCCATACAAAGTATTATTTTTCTCTGTAACTTACAAAAAACATTTTTACAAGAATACAACTGAGAACGGTTTGAGAGAGTGTTGAAGTGGAGCTGTTGGGGAAAATTGGCCATTTGACAGGGTGAGACTTTCTTACCTTTGGAAGGGCATATTTTGGAAACCTCATCTGGACAAATTCATTCCTCCGGTACGAGACATAATGCTTGGTGCGATTTCCTGTGGTTACCTGTCAGAAGAAAGAGACGGTTTCTACAGTGCTTATTTTCTTTACCAATGCATATTTTGCATTATTTCACCATTCTGATGATATAGGCTTGTCTTCACTACCAGCAATTTCTGGACTAACAACTTTCTCTTTTTTTCATATCCATTTTCTTGCTGTGGGTTTCATCTCAATTCACCCCGTCCTTTCTACTCGGCCAGTACCCCCAACAGATTCTGTTTGATCTAGCGCTGAATAAAAAGCTGTCTCTTAGTCTGTTGTAAAAAGTCTCCATGGTTCACAAGAGTTGTGTCCAGGCTGTATTAGCATGCCTCTGTGTAACTCTGCAACCTGCTGACCGGACACAAACATTTCACCTATTGTAGCTCTGTTTCTCAAGGGCATATTTGAATTCCTTTTCAACAACAGTTGTGATTTCTTTAAAGTACAACAGAGCAGGTGAGATGGGGAGGGAAAGAAATGAATACAGAACAAGATGTCCTTGAGCCAATGGCTAATTATAAAAATCTCATTTAAGAAGCAATAAATTAAGATCAAATTTAGATCCATTTTTTCAGTTTTCTGTGCATATATAAGCTTAGGCAAGCTTAAAGGGATCGTTCACTCAAAAATGAAAATTCTGCCATGAATTTCTCACTCTCTAGTTGTTCCAAATCTGTAAACATTTCTTTGTTTGGCTGAACACAGAGAAAAATATTTGGACCAATGCGTGTAACCAAACAGTTCTTGGACCCCATTGACTACCATAGTGGGAAAAATTACAATGGTAGTCAAAAGTACTCCAGAACATTTTGCTATCCTACATTCTTTTAAATATATCATCTTGTGTTATAAAGTAATTTTTCCTACTATGGTAGTCAATGGGGTCCAAGAACTGTTTGGCTATAAACATTCTTTTAAATATCTTTCTCTGTGTTCATCAGATCAAACACATTTATACAGTTTTTGAACAACTCAAATGTGACTAAATGAAGACAAAATTTTCATTTTTGGGTGAATCCCTTTAATTCTTGGATCACGTCCGAACATAATAGAGTTCACTGTGGATCTCATACACATATATGTGATCCGGTATAAATCATCTTTTCTTCTAAAAGGATAGTTCACTCAACAATACAATTTCTGTATCACATACTCACCCTTACGTAAGAGTGTTTCTTTTATGAAACACAGTAAGAGCAATTTTTATTATATGGAAAACGTGTTCCACAGAGGGAAGTCATATGGGTTTAGAAGTACATAAGAGTAAGTACATGATGACAGAATTGACATTTTTGGAGGAACTAACCCTGTAAGTCACAATGAATTATAAAAACCGAATCAATATCCCGAAGCAAAATTAATGCCAAAAAAGAAAGAAGAACAGACAGAGCAGAACAGATGGGCACTATTTCCATATCCTTCAATCTCTGTCAAGAACAGGTAAAAATTAACACAAGCTCTAATGGTTCTCCTTAAACTAAATGAGAACCAGAAAACCTTAAATTCTGTAGATGTGTTTTTAATCTATTTTTTATATATGAGAAATGTCATCTATACATGGGAATACAGGCTGTTATGCTTTTTAAAGAAGTCCCATATCTGCACTTCTAAGCATAATACTTTCAGTAGCAGTTCTTTGTCAAAGTAAAAAATAAGATTAATTGATGGCCATGCACCCCAACCCTTCATGAATAAGTATATAGAAGATGGATGGAAGAATAATTGGCATGTGTAGAGTTCTTAGGAGAGAAAACTTGTTCTCTTTTGCACAATATTTAACAAGTCAACTGACAACTATTAAACCGCAAGCTGGAGTGCTTTTATAAAACAGCAGCCATCACATTATTATTATTAATAAGAACTGGAATTGGCAGCTCTTATGCCAACTAATATAGTTTCGATTACTTAATCTAGTAAATTTTTCCTGGAGGCTCTTTCTTGGCGGTTGCAAAGCAATGTAGCACTTCTGCTCTGAACGTGGCCCATTTAATCTGTCTTCTGTCCAAACTGTAAGAGTGAATCTGTCTTATTTGTTTCTTAAATGTTTATACATGCAGTTCTTTGACATGCACATTGCAACATCAACAAACTTTAAATTCAACAGAACAGAATCATTGTACCTTTACAAATATATAATCATCTTGCACGGAAAGGGAATTGTGATCAATCTTTCCCAAGAACTGTGCTGTCACCATTTTATCCGAGCAATTTTGGATGAGACACGTCACATAAAGGTATCCTAAAAAAAACAAAAACAGTTGAGAAACAGAGTTAGAGAAACATGATGGAAGATTTTCGGAAGGGTTTTATTTTTCATGTACAATTAGTTCGTTGTACGTGGGTGTTTGTACTCAATTCCAGAGGTGAATGGAGAGAAGCTCTTAACAAAATTAGCTGAGGAAGATCCTCACTGGACCTATCGCTATAGTCTATTCAGAATGGCAGGAAATGAATTATGGGAAAACAGTGCTGAGGTGCCCTGTTGATGTGGCCTTTCTGTTTAGATCTCACACAACAGCTGAATCAGCAACCTCTGTGGAACACACACGTTCATTATTTCTCCCAACACGCACAAAAAGTGACAAACAGTTGGAAAGAGAATCAGAGTAGAATAGCTGCTTCAAAAAACAGCCACAGTTTACTTGTGAAATTGGGGGATTTAACTGCTTTGTCATACTGTGTGCAATGTTGCTTTCAATGAAGAAATAACCATTTATTATCTTTTTCTTTCTTTTTTAATGCCATGCAAGGTTCTATGGATATGTTCATGGTGAGAAATTCCATCTTTTAAAATCATGAAAATAAATGTAACACCAATTTTTAATATAAGCAATATTAACACTTTTAATGTCAACTGTCCATAGTGTACCACTATACCAGTAAAAATCACATCCACAATTAATCATGATCGTGATTATATTGATCATCACTGGCATGGAAAACAATATCATAATACACACAAACATTTCGTTTTAGACATTTTGATAGACATTTTGCATTTTTACATTTTTAAATAACCATATCATTTAGTTACTATGTTTCATATTCAATTTACATTGTAGGAACCGCTGGCCCCTCAATGTAGGTGGTTATGACATTTACCATCATTGTAGGGACATTATGGTTAGAAACCTGCACACACACACACACACACACACACACACACACGCACTCACGCACGCACAATTCTAATCAATTACTGTAATTATGAGCTTAATTTTATATTGCTTTGGTGTTGTCACCTAACACTCTGTGTTGTTTTACTTTATGTTGTCATGTTTTAATTTTAGGCAAACACATGGACAGGTCACTTACTGAAGAGGACAAATGGTTAATCAAAGCAGGATAGCAGAGAAATTCATTAAAAAAGCAATTAGAGTGGCTGAGCGCTTTGCTTCTGCCTTGTGTCACACAAGGTCAGACACAAGGCGCACACACACACACACACACACACACACACACAAACTCATATTCAGCATGTCTACTGAAAGGTTGAGAGAGCCTTTGAGAAGCAAAAACTATTCAGGTCTTCATCTGCTTGTGCAAAATGTGACAAATTAAGTTCCTTATGATTTAAGAAGGACACCAAATTTGCTTTAAGTCAGTTGGTGGTCATTGACTTATGCTGGTTAGATGTAACCCTCCCGTATCTTATAGGGTTGAGTGTGTGCAGATTGTAACCTTCCCTGGCTTAAGTATGATGGAACTATGTGTGACAGCTTGCGTCTGAACGCCTGGTCTCTTTCATATGCGCACACACACTCCGTCCTGGGACGTCCTCCCATCTGCCCTTAATGGTGTGACATGGAATGTGGAATTGAACTGAAATGCATCTTTCTATAAACACATGAGCTCTTACCACCACCGATGTCCTGAATCTCCATGTGAACCAAATCAGGATCCACGTCCACCTTCGTCACAGCCCTTAAACAGATCATAAAGTTAATAACAGCACAAAAACACACACGCACATAAAACACAAGACAGGAGAGAACATGAACAATATCTCGCTTACTCAAAGAGACACATTCAGAGTCTTTAAATGTGGTCTGAAGAAACAGACAGCTAATGGCCTTCAGGCATGTTGTGTTAGAGATGACTGTAGGTTACTAAGCAGTAAAATTCTAGTTTTAAAACTAGAAGCAATTTAGCAAACAGGATATCAACTTTGTGTGTATGTGTTCATGCAGATCTCCAAAAGTGTTTGCAAATCTCAATAATTCAATATTTCCCACTTTCAACGTTAACGTTATAAGAAATCAGAGCTCTTAAATAATTTAAGGTTTTACAAAGCTGCTTCTGTAATAAATTGCAATAAATATACTGAAACCCCTGCAATGGCTACTACATACAACCATTCACAGCCGTATAATGCATCTATAATCTTGCCCCAGAGTGATTTATGGCAAGCGGATTGACCGTCATGTCACAACATCCCACAAAGACTAGAAAAGACCCCGAGGCTCCTCTGCTGACCACACTGACAGACCACCCGCCCTGACAGCAAGCCTGTGCATTAAACCCATAGTGATTAATACCGTCTCTTCTCTATGTTTTATGAGCAAAGGAGCAGACGGTGAAGACAGGAACCGCAACCCTGACTATGAACCCGATTCCATCGTCTCTTCTTCGAGACGTTTTAAAGAGGTCTGGAGACAGCAGAGAGCGCAAGAGTACGACCCTTATGAACCCCCCACTGCTGAGTAAAAGTAGCTTTGGATTTACAGGTTCATTGTAAAACCTCCAGCCAACTACAACATGTGCTGGATGTGGTTTACTACTGCTGGTGGTGACACAGAGCTGACTTATGGATCTTTCATCGGTATCAACCGCAGACAGGCTATGCTAAACCTTATGTATTGTGTGTAGGTGAATATGGTAAAGTTGGAAGGGGAGGGGGGTGGCACGAAAGCAGAAAGAGAGAGAGAGATCAGGGTGGAAAAAATCAAAAAAGAGAAAGAGAGGGTCAGACAGAAAGACTGGTTTGGGTGGAGAAATAAATCACTTCTGTCCAGGCCCTAAATCCCAGCTGTGGCAGCAGTGAACCATAACCAGTATGAGAAGAAATGGAAAATAAAAAAAGAATGAAAAGGGGTTGAATTCCACTAAGATGGTGGAGGAGGAGAGAAATGAGGAGAGGAGGGAGAAAAGATTAAAAAGTCTAAGAGTGAAAGGTGGAGTCAGGTGATGAACAAAGAAAAAAACCCAGAAAAAAGTATAAAATATATATACTTCAGCAAAAAATTCAAATTCTGTTGTCATCTATACTCATCCCCGTGTCTTTTGACTTTTTCATTCGTGAAACACAAAAGTATTTATTTATCGCTGAATCTCTGAGCTGCTTTTATCCATACCATGAAAGTGAATAGTGATCACAACTGTCAAACATGATTTTCAGTGAATAAAGACGTCAGTTTCAACACAAAGCGCTCATATGGCTTCAGAACATTAGAAATATAGTATACAGGATGAGTTTTTATAGACATTTTATGCCTTTTGGAGCTTTAAAGCATCGGGACACCATCCACATTCAATGTACGGAAGTCCTTTTGAAACCTCGGATGTCCAAATTCACAGTTTTTTCATTTCAGGAAATGATTAAAAACACAAAACGTTTTAAATGATTTGATTCTGTGTTGTCAAAGTTGACAAGCACGTTTTAATACTTTTAATTGGTTACCCAGTGACAAACATAAAGAATGACTAATAATAATGATTTATTTCCAAAAATAAAAATCATGGAATATGGAGATACAAGGTTTTAGAAGGACAGCAGTGATGTGTAAAATGTCAAAAGCATGAATGCTCATTTTCAGGTGAACAATCCCTTAAAGTAGTGCAGATAAAGAATAAAAATCACCAGAAAACTCTGTCTTTGGTAACACGCTCCTGTAGTAGAGTCCACTTGTGTCCCAGATCAGTTGAGACATAGAGCTGTAACAGAAAGAAAAATAAATAAATTACTGTCATTAGCTTTAACATAGAAAAGCTTTATGCTCTGGTCATAATATTGATTTTTTTAGGCAAGACTAAGATTAATGCACACTTTACAAATTCTCACCAACACGAGAACTGAACGATCAAGTTATTGTATAATACTGTATAAATTAAGATTTGCTGTAAGCGACTGTCCATATACACCAACTGAAATTTGTTTGTGAATGCATGTCCCCCCCAATTGATCATCCCTGTAATGAGATTATATTGACCACCAGTCACATGGAAAATACTGTACCCACTGTAACTCATAACAAACACACAGACAAATGCACATTCACGATCAAACCAACCAACTTACCACACACCTTTTTATTGTTTTTCCCATTTAATCTGAAAGATGATAAATTGCACTGCTTACAGTGTGTTGCAGGCGGTGTCTAGAGGTTTCGGCAATTCATCAACAACACAAAAACACACACACAGTTCTTGCCTCATTGCTCACCGAGCCGTTAACAATGTAAACACGCTCTTTAGCGAGAGACAACCATGGCCTGAAGGCCAAACAGTGCTGCTCATAACTCTAATAATGAGCATGCCAATATGCTGGAGAGCAGAAAGCACAGCCATAAACAATAGCTGGGTGAGAAATGTATTGAGAACAGTTGGTCGGGGCAGTCAGGCGAGACCCAAATCATTAATACTGAGACAACCACACAGACTAATTCAGGCATTTGAGCCTGACAAAAAAGGTACAAACATGGGGCTGAAATGAAGAAATATTACGGTCTGTGAGCAATCGGTTTGGAAGGTAAACACAGTTGCCAAGAAAACACTGCCTTCAATCGGCCACACCGCTGTGGAAATTAATAATCATTGTGTTGTGCTTGATTGTATTACTCAATGAATGACGCTTTTATGACTGACCTTCGCTTCCTTGCTGTAGGCCAGGAGCTTGTCTTCCTCGGATGGATGGAAGAGGAGAGTTTCCACGGAGAAGGAGGCGGGCTGCCGCTGGAAAGAAGAGCCCTCATCTGTGCTAATGAAGAACATCTGGTCACGTTCATTAATGCTGGAGCCCACCAAGATCACCTACAAATGCAAAAATGACATCAGTTTTCTTTACAATAAAAGAGACAAATCATCCAAAGATTTACCCTTATGTCATTTCAAACCTATATGACTTTCACAAAATAAGATATTTAGAAGAACGTTGGTCCCACTGACTTTCCTTGTATGACAGAAACTATAAGAAGATATTTCTAAAAAATTTTTTTTGTGTTCCACAGAGTGATATACAGGTTTTAACATGGTGCCACAGAAGAACCTTTTTTTTCTAAATGGTTCTATAATAGACTTTTAACATCCAAAGAACCTTTCTGGTTCACAAAAGGTTATTTGTGGTGAAAAAAGATTCTTCAGATTATAAAAAGGTAAAACAGAGATGGTTCTTTAAAGACTGAATGATTCTTTGTGGAACCATAAATTGTTCTTCTATGGAATTGCTGTGAAGAACCTTTTAAGCACCTTTATTTTTAAGAGTATGAGGGTGAATTAATAATGACAGAAATTTTGGGGTGAACTATCCCTTCAACTCTAACAATCTTGTGAGGTTATTTGTTAAATATCAACAGATCTAACCACAATCTTACTTTATGAGAATCCAAAATCCATAAGACTTATTTCCATGATGCTTGGAACAAATTCTTTAAAACATATTATGTTTTATAGATAAAACAGAGTTTCTGTCAGATGACATGACATAAATACTTACACAGACACAATTACAGTCATTTGACAACATTGTCTCCTTGAACATTATCTCAGGCTGCACATCATTCTTAAACCTTCGAGTGGTGCTGTTGTTCAACCAACTGTCCGCTGAAGCATCTCTAATGTGATGCGATTTTGCCACTTGCACCAGTCCAGAAAAACAAGCTGGGATCCTCATGGGGTCTGCCAAACAGAGAAACTCTCTGTGAAACAAGTTATCCATCCCAAAACAAAGGCTCAGGGGGAAAAAGGAAAGAATCTCCTCTCTGTAAAACTTCCCTCTTACAGCAATAACTCGCAGAGTTTAGCACAGAGCCCCCTTTGTGGTCTGTGGATAAAAGCCATCAAACAACATCCTGCGCCTGTCCCTGAGGAGTACGGCAGGCTGGCAGGGCTGGAAGAAGCTACGGAGGGCGGTAAAATAACAGAATGTGGTGTCTGATGACACCTGGGAAAGATTTGAAGAGCTTAATCGTGACTCTGTGACGTCTGTCACTTCAGAATGAGAGACACAATAAAGTGAATGTCTGTGGGTCATATAATCTATAAAATAATCTTCTTACATATCCCAAAACGGATTCGCTCTCACAATAGGCATGTCACATAGTTCTCTCTGCATAGAATTAAGCTCTGTGATGTCAGTTTTTCATTGGAAGACACCAGGGAAGGATTGAAGGATTTACACTCAAACAGCAAACAGTGTGGAAGACCACCACACACGCAAGAGCACATGCTTGTCTTAACAATCCTTACGTTTACTAAACTTTCATGAGTGAGACCACGTGATTCTACCAACCTAATTATTCATGGTAATGAATAGCTGTAATATTCACTGTACCACAAAGCTCCGAACCAGCTTCTCATTCAAACACTCCGCTGAGCATTTCCATGCGGCTGGAACTTTGTAAACACAGTGACAGAATACACGCGAGAAGCTGCAAACATGCCCGCGTGCGCACGTGCAGGTGTGTGCGACTGCTTTTACTAAACGCATCTCTACTAATTTTCCTTTCCACTCAATTTCATATGCAAATTGCCAGTTTTGATATCCAGTCTGTGCTGCGCAAGAAAATGAGAAGCACTGAGAGACGAAGAGCCTGTTCTGTGCACCTGAGCTCAGCCAGCGGAACAAAAGCGTCTCGAACTGAAGTGAGTGCGGCGACGGCAGATTTTCAATACTCTACGGCGCAAAGCCGAGGGGAGAATCCCGCAACTCTGTTTGAATGCTGAAATCTCCTGAAACAACTGAGACCTTCTTGGGTTTGCATTCTGCCTCGGCTCTGCCTGATGCACTTATCACGGTAAGAGAGAGAGAGAGAGAGAGAGCAAGGGAGACAGAGAATGACAAGGAAGGGATGAGAGAGAGAGATTCTTCTTTTAGTGTGAGAGCCCTCAGCAGACATTGGGTCGAGTGTTAGTGGCACAGATTTAAAGACTGCCTCACCGCCAACAGGCAAGCTCTCTCTCTCTCTCTCTCTCTCTCTCTCTCTCTCTCTCTCCACGATGTAACAAATGCAAATATTCACCCACACACATTATACACTGTAAGCATACATTACTGTATATCTGCTGCAGCAGGCTACATTGAGAGGCTAGTGCAGAGACTCCCGCAGGAGAGACAAAGGAAAGGTGTGTTGGTCTGTGTTTGTGTTTGTGTGTCTGTGTGTGGGTGATCTTTTCACTGACCCTTCTCTAAATCCAGGTCTCACACAGGTAATTTGTCAGGAGCATGCTCAGGGTGAAAGCCCTGTTATTAAGTCCCTCCTGCCTGTCATAATGGCTCAGCTTGGACTACAGAACAGCCCACACATCAAAGACCTACACCAGGGACACGGGCCCATGAAAACACTGAAGACAAAAGAAATAAGGGATAACAATGTTTGGATTGTGGGTATAATCACAGCTTTGTGCTGGGGGCTACGGTGTAGCATTTGTTAGCGTGTTGTAGGCACAATGCTCAGATACTGTTTACATAGGCACAAGGGATTGCTAATCTTGAGCTATGAAAGACGTTAGGTAGTCAGTTATACATTGTCTCATAACTCCAAAATGGTAAAATGCCAGATAAACCTCTCCTTGTATGTAACACAACTATGAACATGAACAATAATATTGTTTTGCCAGAAATCTGTTTTGCTGTAATGTTATATTATAAACATAATTCATCATATTTGAACTGCGGGGACAGTTATGCTGCATGATGATCAATATATATTAAAATGGCCTTGATATGACCAAATTTATTCATATAGTTAGTCAACACTGAGGTTTGGTTTTTTTTACCGCAGTGGAAAATAATGATATTAGAATGAATTTGCTTATTTTACTCGAAACAAAGTCAGCTGAAAACATACACTGTCAGAAAAAAATTCCCTTTTGTATACAAACCATAAAAAACGTCGTACTGTTTTAAGTACATTATTGTACCCTAAGGTAAACGTTAAACCAAACATTTAAAGCAGTTAAACAAAACATTTAAAGGGATAGTTCACCCAAAAATGAAAATTATGTCGTACAGGTTTGAAATGACAAAAGGGTTGAGTAAATGACGACAGAATTTTTATTTTTGGGTGAACTATCCCTTTAAACAACCCAGTTTTGTCACATATCACAGCCGTTCTTTCAGATGTCCATTCATTCAGCCTGTCTTCTATTGCATGACTGCACACACTTTAGCTCCATCTTTAGCCTGTAGATCTGTAATCTAATCTGATATTTTTGCTTTGTTCGTAACAAAATGTATTTTAACTATGTATATTATGCATAAATACTAGGTCTGTACTGTTAAGCAAAAAGAGAGTCTGAATTTCTGCTTTTCCCGATCTGTGGGAGTCTCATAAATGCATTATCATTTCATAAAAATATACCTTTGACAAAAGTGTTCCTGACTGAACCAGAACTATTGGAAATGTCCTTTCATGACCCTTGTTAAAATGAACGGATAACTATTGCAACCAGACTCACAGTACATTAAGTCTTGGTAGATGTGCAGAAATTGCTCTAGTTTCTAAGGAGAACGACAAACGATGGAAACACATCATCTCACCATAATAATTCTGGACTATTACACTTTAAGATCTGTGAAACAATGAGAGCTGTTATCATATTGATCATAAATGTGCTCATGGAGACGCTCGCTATTAATAACGATTAACAGACTTGAACTCGGCTGAACTGTGACATGCAGCAGGCACAGGACAAAAGTCTTTGAGCAAGAGATATAGCTGAATTATGTAAGAAGATTAATTAACGCCTGGGATATCTGCAGTTTGGAGTCACCATTGGGATCAATCGTTTCTGCGTCATTAAGAAGCCGGAGCTCAAATGACTCTGGATTAAGCCGTGATTCCCACACATCTCATAAACGTTCAACACTCTCTCACAATGAATAAATAAACAGAAGCAGTGATCACAGAGCAATCACAGGATCTCTATCACCCGATGGACCCGTGCCTATCATATAACACCACGAACAGAGAGAAATTCCTCCATATGTAGCCGCCAATATCAGACAGTCTGTTTGGGTCAAAATGGCACAGATTCTCCACAGGGAGAGTTTAATCTCCTTCCGCGTCTCCGCGGGGGTTCTCTGATTCTGACTCCGAGCGAGTAATCCCAGCCCACCGCTTTAAACGTGCAAAAAAGAGCCATCTGTGCTTTTGTCTCCCGTTTGATAACTACATTACAACTTTACAGACGCTTTGAAGTCAACCGGACTGCTGCTAAAAAACTGACTTTCAATAGACAGAGCTGTGTTCATATTTGAAATACTTTTTGGACAGATGACTGAATAAACAGTGTTTGGTGGGATAGTTCACCCAAAAATGAAAATTCTTGTCATTTCAAACCGGTATGACTTTCTTTCTTCTGCAGAACATAAAAGAAGATATTTTGAAGAATTCTACAGTAAATTCTACAGAATTCTACAGTAAAAATGCTGGTAAACGAAAACGGTTGGTCCCCATTGACTTGGTCCCCATTGTGTTCATACAATAAGAGTGAATGGGAACCGACTGTATTTGGTTTTGCAGAAGAAAGAAAGTCATACAGGTTTAAAATGTCAAGAGGTCGAGTAAATGATGTTTTTGGGTGAACTACCCCTTTAATGCACATCAAGCCTACAATCCAAAAAAAGCATAGTGCCTCCATATCCCACTGAAAGCTCAGTTAGAAATAGATGACTAGATTATGACTTTGCCCTTTAGCAGTCAATTTTTACAGTCTGTTACATTAATTACAGCTACAGTTCCTCTGTGGAAACCAGGGGTTAAGTGCAGTTTTCTTAAAGGCCACAACTGTTAAAGAGCAGAGCTACTTGATCTCAACAACTCTCCATTTCCTGGGTCACTTGGTACCTCCTCAGCCATTCACCTGCTATCAAAAAGCATAAACCTACTGTATGAACGTAACAAAGAATGAGGTGTGATTACATTCAGAACTTCTTATGCCACCACAGACCACACAATATCATCATGAAATGTTTTAGTGCTTTGCTAACCTCAGAGGTATAAAGCAAAGAGTTTAAGACCGGACTCTGCGTGTCTTGGCAGAGGTGCGTACGAGCTGATGTTTTTTGGAAGGTGGCTGTGCGCGCTCAAACCTTTCAGCATATCTGATTGATTATCATAAATACAGGAAGTCTCTCATCTGAAGGGTTTGTGGGGAATACAAAGCAAACACAAACATCGCCAGTAATGATTTTAGCACTCAGCGGCCACACAGACACAGGTACACCTCTCAATAGACTGTGCTTATAATGGCATCATCCATTAGAGATCATACTGCATTGAAATTTCAGTTTGGGGGAAAACTCTCACAGAGCCAGATATGCATCCTCATGATAAAACAGCTTCTGTTGTTTGACTGATGATTTGTGGATAAATGTAACAGGAGCACTAGACTTGTGTGGTCACAGTCATTTGAATCCTGATGGCTGCACACAGACAGACATTGAGTGTGAATAGGCGGAAGAAAGAAAGAGCGAGAGACAGGAATGGAGTAAATAGAAGTTTGGGTAAAATGAAGGGTTGACCTTTCACTCTGCCCAAAATGAAATAGAACGTTGTTTGCTTGATGTATCAGCAAATCTCTATTCGGAGAAACGCTTTTCCATTTCATTTAGCTTTTATTGAACCGTCATGTTAAACCTGAGAACGGTGAGATTATTTCGCCGTATTCCATTTCCAGACAGGAGAATAATGAAAATGGAGAGGTCAAAGAGATGAGAATAAGAAATAAAAAGCTGTGGGAGGTATTACTGGGATGGACAGAGAATGAGGGTAAAGGATAAGAGAAAATCTGAGTATTTCTAGATGTATTATATGAAGAACAAAGGCACAGGAGAATGATTTAGCCTACTTTAGGATGTCATGAAGGAAATTATAAACAGAAGTGAACACAAACAAAACATGCTGTAGAATTAAATGAATATTTTTATTTAAAAATTATTCCTAATACCAGCTACCACACAACATGTCTCCTCTATGAAATATGCTTCCTCTTTTCTCCTACTGTGTTAGATTTTCTAGATCAATGCGAGGCCAATCCCGATGTTATTTAATAATCTTGCTACCACCACCACCACTTCTGCTTATAGTGATAACTGCTATAATTCATCAAGACAGCCTCTCCGGATCAGTACTAGTGCACTTTGGGTGCTTCTCTTAAGTAGAAGAGCGAGTGAAGACAGGAAGATGGAGAGCAGGATGTAAAGCCCTTCTAAAAGAGAAAACATGCACTTGAATGATTTGCTTTGAGAGAAAGCAGCAGCTACTGTGTTAGGACCACAGAGAAACTGTCCAGGACACACACTCAAACCAAAAAGCTGTTGAAAGTTATACTGATGTGTGTGATGTTAACCATGCATCATTTGCAATTTCGTCACTGCAATAAGACGGTGCGGGTGCACATAGGCGCCCTCCTTACGCCCCAAAGGTTCATCCCATTTCCTCTGAAAACCGTTCAGTGTCAAAGGCCAGGTTACCCTGGTTACCATGTGGTCTCCGTGGAGACCGCTGTCCCCAGGCACTTCTCACCAGTCAAGTGAGTGGGAGACCAATCAATTCAAACATTCTTGCTCGTTTTGGAAGAGAGGTACAGGTGGAATAATTACCTATTGTGTCAATAAAGGAGAACTTAGCTCACGTCATTAGCATCATTAGCGAAACCCTTATTTGTTCTCACTTTCCTTATTCGCAATAAATGTGGGTAGACAGCTGGCAAATGTTCTTGTATTTGTACAGCTGTAAATGGATTACTGATGTCAATAAAAAACAAGTGGGTAAAGGGACTTTTGCCAGTGCCCGGAGGAGGTGACAGAGAGGCTCAGAGAGAGGCAGACAGGGAAAGAAGTCAAATACAATTTCATTTAAAGGGATAGTTAACCCAAAAATGTACATTCGGTCATCATTTCCTCACCCTCTTGTCATTTCAAACCTGTATGACTTTCTTTCTACTGCAGAACACAGAGGTTGGTAACTGAACAACGGTGATACCCATTGACTGGCACTGGTTTCGTGTCCATAAGTGAATGGGTACCACCATCGTTCTTCAAAATATCTTCTCTTGTGTTTAGCCAGAAAGAAAGTCATACAGGTCTGAAATGACAAGAGGGTGAGCAAATGATGACAACATTTTTATTTTTGGGCGAACTATCCCCCTTTAAAGGAATGAATAGATCTCATACTCCCTAAGTGACAATTATTTACAGTAGGCTACATGAAAAGCTTCACATCCTTTGATGCTAAATTATCTACTAGTTGTATAAATATTAAAATGTTGTTATTTTGTTACAGATGTGTATAATTTTAAGTGAAGAAAACACATCCGGATGACTTACAATACATTTTAATACAATTTAGTAATACAGCATGCTTGTCTACAGTATATTTCCCTTGAATTTGTATTTTGATGAGACCATTTTGTTGTAGCGCAGCGTTGATGTATCACTCTTCCTTTTGCTATAATAGACCGTCAACACATTCTGCTACTTGACACGCGCTAATAATAGAGGACCAAAACAGTGGTTTGAGAATCTCTCAGAACATCACGGCAAGATGAAAATAGCCCACAATCGGCCGATGGGTTCTCTCAATAATGTCACAGCCCGTGTCAGAAAAAACACCTATTGCCCAGCAGTCTGTCAACAGACAGGCGGCCAAGCGAGACAGTGCACTGCACACTTGAAAAAAGCAAGAGATACGCACAGAGGCCCGAGGGACACAACACAATGGCATTACTCAATAAGCCCTAGACCACCACTAGCAGTACGGGAACACACAATTGGTTTGCCATCTAAAAGAAAAATCAACCAGAAACCAGGATACAACATTTGCAAGAAACAGCATTCCGTTTCAAATGTTGTTGCATTGTTATTTCTTTACTGCTATGTTGTTAAGACATGAGTGTAGATATCACAAAGAAGTATTTAGGTATTCCAACAGGACCACTATGCAAAAGTCAATTTTTGTATGTTTCATTATATTAACCAGAACACTATAAAATTGTAGTTCTCATATATGGGTATAATATCTATGAATGTGGGTATAATAATAGACTAAAGTTGCAATAAGTGATCTTCTACCATGCTTCTTCTGACATCCTCTCTCTCTCTCACTCACTCGCTCTCTTATCTTTATTCTCTTTTTCTCCTTTTCCCTCCACAGCACCGGCAACCCACAGTGAAAATGACAGTACTTGGAGGGGCAGCAGCGGGGGTGCACATGAAAATAAACACACACACATGTGGCATTTTACATGTGGGTATGATGCGTCTCTTCCCACATCTTTCACAGTGATTTCCGCTTCAACTCTCCCATTGAGAAAATGATAGGGGGTTATTAAGAGATCAGTCAGAATATCCAAGAATAGTTCAGGGGTACAGGGGAAAGGGTCTTCTCAGGAGACAACCATGTGTGCCTTTGAACATGCACACAAACAGGGAACAGCATAACACACACACAAAGACATTTTAAAGTACATTGGCTTATTGTATACTGAGTCAATTTGAGGTCAGTCGTATGTCAGTCACGTTACGTTTAGTCAAAATGTTTGAACGATACACTCTGTTTTCTCCATCCTCTGCCAGCCAGTCCTGAAAAGAGGTCCACTGGAGACCCGGTGTTCTTCTGTTCTTTTTTGTCATCATAATTGCCCTCATTCATCTTTTGTCCATTATTGATTTCCGGAAGAGCACTGTGGATTGCCAGGGAGGATATTGGGCAATACTACAGGGGAAAGAAACTTGATTGTGCCACAAAAAGTTAAGTTAGGAAAAATCACAGAAGAAAGGCACAGCACGCTTGCACTCAAACTCAGACCTGCAAGCACAAACGGAGAATACTTGCAGAAAATTTGGTTATTTGAATATGTATCACATAAAAATGTGCACTGATTTATAAAAACACCTCATACACCTGGCAGGATAACAGAATTTAAGTTTCACCATGCAAAAACCCCCACTAAGAAGTACAAGGGTTGCCTCACACAAATTTGCAGCATTTTAAGCTTCTCCACAGGGCCGTCCACACTACACTTAACCTCGGGTCAATTTTGGGGTTAAACAGTTTCACATTTAACAGTTTTCATCCTCCATGAGGCAAGAGAAACATCATTCCTCTCTCTTCTGACCCTTTTGCTCGCTGAGGGTGTCTCAAACAAACAGAACATGTCCTCCTGTCAAGGTAACGCTGCATTAATGCTTGCTGGTGTTGCACAAATGTTTTGCTGAATTATATGTGCCTGAATGTGCCAACGTCGCTGTTTGTCTGTAAATCTTTTTAATCCTTCTTCCCCACTGTTGCATGTAATCAACTGCAGATAAAAGAGGGAGGGGGGATACTAAGATTCATTACGTTTACACAATGCCTTGCTGATGGGTAAAACCTTGCTATGTTTATCTTGATAAGTTTGTTTGATCAGATTGGCATAACTTCATTTATTTGTAATACACTTAAGATGGTAAAATCATTTTCTTTGCTAATTCTGGTACTTTGTTGTTTTAATTGGATTGTTGCTGTTTGGTACATTCCTGCTGTTATTTATACAGAGAAACATTATTCTATGTTATTCAACATTACTCATTCACTTAAAATTGTTCAGAATAAGTCTTTGTGTTCAGTTTATTTTATTAACATGTAAGAAGTAGCGCTTTCTTGGATCACCTTTAACTATCTGCTTTCTAAGAACCACTGTTTTCTACTGTCTGTCTGTACGCTTAACCAAGCTAATGCAAACTACCCATTGGCTATAACAGACCCTTAATCTTTCAGAGACATTAACTATTATAAACACTGGCTAAAGCTCAATGAGGCATCTAGCAGGTGTTGTGAGGGCTATATCAGTAATATCCTTCAAGGCCTGTGGATCTTTAATGAGGAGAGAAGCTTGATGTCCAGCAGGTCACATCACTTAATGAATGGGTCATGTACATTTACACACTATTAATCTGGGATTTTCTTCACATTAAAGAAACACACAAGCAAGGATATGTTAGTTGGGGTAAACACTGTAGCCAATAGAGACGACTGTAAATTAGCTTAGCCATTAGATAGGCTGTAGATGTAACATACTGTATATGTTAACAGATGCTCATGCACAGCCAATTACGTATAGAAAAATGCATTATAAATCTTTTACATAACTTCAATGTTTTAAGTTGATAAGCTCTTGACACTGGCTCTGACATTTGTTAGATAATACACTATCACCTATTGTTGTAGTCTAGATTGTGTCATATTGAATTGGCTTACAGAGAAATATCGCATCAGGAATGAGAGGATCGGACACATGGTGAGAGATTAGACAGCCGTGCTGCAGCGTGATACTGACGTGTGTCAAGACACATCAAAATCAATGCCACCTCAGTAGCGTGCATGTGTGAAAGTGCATTTGTGTGTCTGTCGCACAACTCTTACAGTGTTTCGAATGAAATATTTAGGGAGGAGGTCTTTTAAAGCACAACAGCACTTCTTTTAACACCATCTCCCCTTTTCACCTCCTGCATATTCTGCTGTTAGCTGTTGAATTTTAAATGAGCAGATTAAAAACAGAAGTGAGTGGAAAAGAGAGAAAACAATGCATTTTTCATGTCCCTCAGCCCTCAACCGTTACATGAACTACTCTTTGGCCTAAAAACACCCGTGTGGAGAAGGTCATGGCTCTTCATAAATGCAATGTTACTCATGATTAGTGTCAAGAGTAGACAGTTGTTTAAGTGCACGAGTCAATAAATACATTATGCAAATCAGGTAACAGAGTAAAATCTACCTTTCATGGGTTAGCAATGAATTGAAAGGGGAGTAAGTGACATTTCAGTACAAATAACACTCTACCTGGTTTAAACTGGACTGTGAGCGCTGTTATTCACATTACTCTTTTGTGAATTTGCCCTAAAATATTGTTAAGTGCATTAAACTAAACCGGCTATATTAAATAAAATACAGCGGATTTTGCGAAAAAGCTTGATCCTCCTGCCAAAAAGAAGAGATGCAAGGAGATGGCCAAACACCTGAAGGCGCAAGAATAAAAGAGCACTACCAGAGAAAGGGATTTCATGTGGTATGAGGTAACATCTGAACATCTTGAGTTTTATTCCGGTAATAATTATTTTGAAAAGTAAATACTCTGGAAGTGAAAAAATACCAAAGTGTGGTGACATGGCCTTCATAATGAGTTGTTTTTACAGGTCATCTGGGCCTTTTATGCAGTCTGAATAGACTCATTAACATAGTGACAGAGAGCTGATGAAACGTTTTCAAACTCAGTAAAACAAAGTAAAGTCTGGCATAGTGAAACACCACCAAAACACGTTTCTGCTCTGTAATAATAACAACTATGCAGCAGCTCCTAACTCAGTACTCTGACTACAAAAAGTAATGAAAAAACGCTTAACAGGAAATGATGCCACGTTTCTCCTGTTTCGCTTATAAAAGGCTTATTCACATGGTAAAATTTGCCTCCCGTTACATTCAAAGCATGAGTCATTCCTCTAGAGGCTTGTTAAACTTGATTGAGTCATGTTCACAACTTGTATGAAAGAAAAGCATTTGTAAAAACATTCTCACTTTTCAGAAAATGTAAAGAAGTTCAGATCATTTGTCTGGACCTGGGGCTTAATTTGCAGTATGGAGGAAATTATGCTTTTTATAATGTATATACAGTAAGGTATCCCCTCAATTACACAAACATTTAATATTTATGACCCTGGAGATTTGTACATCATCTGAAAGCTGAATTGATGTATGGTTTAGAACTATTTGAAAATCTGGAATCTGAGGGTGCAAAAGAAAATCTAAATATTGAGAAATCAGCCTTTAAAGTTGTTCATCAGAGGCACTGTAGTAGGCCGCTTCTAAGAAAAAACAGGTTTGTTTTAATGCTCTCTATTGGCTTACCGCTGTAATGACATTGTAGAGAATAGATTAACCTGAAAACTGAAATTCTAAGCTTTACATAGATACCAAACTTGAGTGGGTAATTCCCAAAGAGCGGTAGACGTGATTCCGGCAAACGTTTGTTAGCGATTTTTGCTGCATCCACTCACAAAAATAAATGTGATATATTTTACAAAATATCTCCAAGGAACATGATCTTTACTTATATCCTAATGATTTTTGGCATTAAAAAAAGACCCATACCACGTACCATACCATTGTTGGCAATTGCTACAAATATACCTGTGCAACTTATGACTGGTTTTGTGGTTCAGGGTCATATTTTTCCATGCCTTGCCTTGTTCAGAGCTAAAAATAAATATCGATTTACCACAGTATTTGAAAGAGAAAGTTTACTCTTCATTAATCCTGAAAAGAAGTAGCGGAATGCTTAACGTATGCAGAAACAATCATGAAAGCCCACACCATCAATCTTTTTACAAAACAAACATGTCCAGCCATCTCTGTTACAAATAAATGAGTGAAGATAAGCTCTCATCTCTGCTATTAATTCAGCTTTGTAATCTACCAGCCCATCTCTACCCATCTCTCATGTGCCTTCCTAAATCCCTCCCCCTTTCCAAATTCTCTCCTTCTTTGCTCATCCTTGTTTCCCTTACTGGAACATCCTTTTGTTCATCTAAGGCTAAACCCCATCCACTCCCACATAGAAACACAAATACATGTGACATGCTGGTTTTATGCACCAGTGCATAGCATTGTTATGGAAAACATCCACATACTTGTGTCCAAACACACGTGGGGTCTGTCTTATTTCGTCTGTTGGGGTGTCTTTGAGCGCATACTAATACACTCTGTTATGCATATTCCTTATGTGTTTGTTGGTCAGTAAGACAGCTGCGTATGCATTATTCATGGGAAGCGAGTTTTGCCAGACTATGGCAGGTGCGGTAGTATCATAGCGTGCAGCAGGAGGGAGGCTATGACATGTTATGACAGGTCACACGGTGTCATTGTAGGCTGTACATAGCTCCGGGTCTGTGAAACAATGCCGGTGTATAGCACAGTATGTGGCACTGACGGTCACCCGACGTTGTAAACGAACATCAGAAACATTATACTGACACATGTTATTGCCAGCTCCATCTGCAAATATGTTTCTAAATGATCCACATGAGTGCTTGTAGAGTGTGCGTCTGTCAGACAGTCCAGCTCCAAATGAAATGACTAATAATTCATGTCACAGGCTGCTGCGGTTGATTCGTCTGGATTTGAAGCCGTTATGAAATATCGAATTGATGTATAGTGCGTGTGGGTGCGCGGGGGTTCTGACCAAGCCCCCAGCAGGGTACACAACGGTCAAGGTCAGTCTGAGGATGTTTCAGAGAGTTTGGCAACCATTAGGACTAAGAGAAGTCAATACATCACACAGCTTTTCCACCATTAGTCCATTTCTCTGAAGTGAATTGAGGGAAACAACAAGCTTTCATTCTCTCTTGCAGACAGCTCATTTATATGATCTGTCTCATTTACTGCTCTCTCTTTACTTCACTCTTTGGCACCTAGCTTTGGCTAAATATACAGTATGAAGTATTTGAAAACCCAGGTAAAGTCATTCTTTGTGATTTACATAATGTAATAAACATTCTGTGAAAATATAACTGATATCTTTAATATTGACTGAGCAAGGCCATATCAAAGATTAAAATCATAATGATTGAAATCAAACATTGATGCTCCTAATCTCATAGTTAAATGATGAGACTTTAGCCTGGATTTCCCTGACAGGGTCACATATAGATTTTATGTACATAATAAAACAGCATATTAGATGTTTTAGATGTCTTGAGCAACGAGAAGTGTGCATAAATAATTTAAAGCATTTGTTCTCAACTGGTGGATCAGAGTTCTGCTATGATAAGGTCATAGAAAGCAGGTCAAATGCACCAATAATGCAAAGATTTAAATGCAAGTAACAAAATAATTGTGCATGGTTAGGATAGCAGAACAAATAGGCTTTATAGCATTGAGCACAATTCCTGTCCAAAAGCTTTATTCATGACATTCTTGTCAAGACTTATCTTAATAACAATTATAATAATTAATAATCATCATCATAAAAGAATATGTCATTACGTGAACATAAATCATTTATGCTGTTGACATGCACTTACCAGAAGGCCAAACCCATTTATTTTACATCACGCTCATTTTATTCCTTGCGTTTATATTTTGTATATGCGTGACTAGTAATCCCATGTAACTAGTAATCCCAACAGCATTGTACCAGCAGGTAAGTGTAAGGAAGCACATTATAAATGTAATTAAAAAGAAACTGTGATATAGGTCATTCCAATCTCAAAATGAACACAATAATGAGGTGAAGCAGAAAGTAACACTGCGGTAATATAAAATATTACATTTTTACAGCAAACCAGTTTGTGACCTTTAGAAGCTGAGATCATTAAATAGACCCCCTGCCAGAGGATAAAGGTTTGAGGTTTGAGTCTTTCTCCTTGAGACACAAAACGTTACGGCGATTAGCACACATACAGAGAGCCTCGGGCTCAAAACAGCATGTGCACAACATCAAAAGATCAAGTTCATATAACAAGAATTTATATCCACGAGTCCAGACAGTCATCAAATGGAAACATTTCACTTGAGGAGGCTTTCAGTACATGAGGAATCTGAATAGATTCCTCAACACATTTGATCAATTATTCAATGATATTGACAGCATTCATCATGAGTGATAAAAGAAATGATTGAAAATGCTATTGGCTTTTTTATGTCCGTTATCCATCTTGAAGTCTGAATCAGGCAGACTGGATAAACTACTCTAACAGAAAGGCAGATTTGAAAGTAAAATGTTCTCTTGAAAAGTAGAAGAAAGCTGCAAGTCTCTGCATGTCCATGTCAGCACACTGCATATCAAACTGCCTGTATATACATGTCTGTGTATACATATGATATAAACAACATCCATATCACTGCCTACACCCATAGGTATACAGTATAGGCCACAGTGTACAGCTGCTAAAAAAACGATTTTCATTTAATAAGCATTTCTAAATGTATTGTGGTCTTTCCAGTCAAGTGTCTGTTGAATCACAACAAAATTAAACCTCAGGAGGGATATTTTGCTTTCATCCAACTGCAATGTGAAAGACTGACAGCATATGACAAGACGCATTCAAAAAATGATTATAACAAAAATTGAAAAACAAAACTTGTTTTCTTTGCAGTATTTGAGGTCTGAAAAAAACAGCATCTTTTCTATTATAACACATACCTATAAATAGTAAATGATGAAAAACTGAAAATAGTCTTTAAAATGGTCTCCTAATTTTTTCCGTGGCTATATATATATATATATGATATATATGATATATATGATATATATATATATGTATATACACATACTGTAAAGAACAGTAGAACATCATACAATATTGTATATATTCTGGAGAAGCATGACATGAATGAGAATCAACTAATAAAACTAAAGAAATACATTTGAGAATGCTGCTATTTATTTATTTCTATATGTCGCTGCTGTCCTTCCATATTTTGTGATTTACATTTTTTGTCACCCTTTATATTTGTCACTGGGGTTTGCAAATATTTTCTTAGCAATAAAATGTATCAAACAGTGCATAAAAAGTACATTTTTCCCAGAATTTGCACATCTGAGGTTTTAAAAGGACATCAACTATATTCTTGTTTTAGTTTGTTTGAATGTAAAAATAAAGAAACCACTTTAACCCTTTGATGCACAACATTTTCAGTATTCCAGGTATTCCTCAATAAACTTGTTTTTGATTATCACAAACCCTTATTTTCTTACTTTTTCAATAAAAATATTTTTTGTAGCACTACCCTTCTAATGCACAACATACATGTATTTAGCATGAGAATATGTGAACCCTATAATTCCAAGGTGACATTATATTTATTTAAAAGATAAGCAGACAGGCTAAGGTAACAGTTTTGAAAATACAAGGTTTATAAGTATATAAGTAAATGTTTGATCAACTGTTTGATGTGCATTTGAAAATATTCCTGTGCTTTTGATTTTCTTGATCAATTTTAGATGAACTTCTGAAATAGTTTTAATGATCCTGTATGAACAACAGGATGAGGTAGATAAGGCCATTCTTAGGCGATAGTACTGATTCAGGAGCACAAATGTGTAGTTGTAGTTAAGCACTGAGTTGGCAATTTGAGATGGCCTTGTGATTTTATTTGGTCTATTTTAATTTATTTTATTTGGTCACCACAGTTGTGCTACAGATAAACGCAATTTAGTCTTATCAGTTATCTGCAATAATTTACATGTGACAAAGTGAAAAATAAATATATTTCAAGTGTTAAATGTGTTGGTTTAAATAACTTAAATGATTATTTTAACAAAATAATGTCTTTATCTTTTGTTTTACCACAGTTGTATTGATGGGTCATTTTTGACATTTGGGTCATTTGTTTTTAAACTTAATGTATGTAGTAACACAAAACCTAAGGAAAAAAATTAATAAAAATGTTCATAATATGCATTATACATATAATTATGGAATAATGAAAGCTAAAATAAATTTAATTCAAACAAATAAAATAAAAAACACGTAGGCGGGCATAAAAATACATAGAAATAAGTATGGGTTATTTTAGACCCATGTTGTGCATTAGAAGGGTTTCAATAGCTTGTGCATCAAAGAGTTAAAATAGTGACTTTGTAAACACACAATCACATTTGCAGCTAAGTGTTATTCTGTTGCCGTTTCATCAACAGGACGGCTATAAACGTTATCTTCAGTACCTTAATTTGCAGTTAGCTTGCAGATTACTCTCTTGTATTAATTACTGTCAAGCTTATCATTGACGCCTGTCCTTTGACCTAAAGAGAGACAAAACTTCAGCTTGATATACGGCCGGTCTATATACAGTGCTGCCATTATGTTGAACTCTTTTAACTGGAGCCCCATGCAAACTGTCTTTGATTCTGTTCTGCATAATGGTAAAACTAAGGCAAATCTGTCTATCGGTCTTCTTGTTCAGCAAGATAGCAGACAAAATGTGATGTGAAAAATCATGTTTAATCAGACGTGGTTCATGAGAATATTTGTCTGTACTTAAAACATGCTATTGCTGATGTATTCCTCCTTGTATCCTCTAACTATGACTTATAGACTAAACTGCAAAACTATAATTTCATCCACTTCCATAAATGTACGCTTTATTATTTGTTAAATGCGTCACTTTACTTGATGGAGTTATACAGGCATTGGTTGAATCAGTGTTGATATGTAGGGCTGGTTGGGATCGTCTAAGACAGTACTGTTTTGATAACGCCACATCACTTAAAGTTGAGATTTCAGGGAAATGAAAAATAAGGAAAACTCCTTTCAGGTTTAAAAGATGTTTCCCAAACTGATGTAAACCAAACAAGCGACGACAAGCTCCTGCAAGATCAGTCTATGTAGAACACATTCACTCCTGCTAGATAAAATCCATGTCATCCACTGTAACTTTCTATTTTATGAAATTGTTGTGTTGTGGCATGCAATCTTTCAAATCTGCATCCACATTCAAAAAATAAAAAATAAAACCAAAGAAACAAACAAGCACTATAAACTCTTTGGCCTAGATTCTGGGAAGCAATTGGCAATGTTCTCCGAGCTGCTTTCCAGTAGAAATACAGTTTTTTTATGTTTTCATCCATGAAAGTAATATAAGAAGAGAAGAAACCACCCAAAGAGAGGAGCAGAGAGTGAACGATGAAGACTAGCACTGAAACAGCCTTGAGGCCAGTGAAGTAAAAACAGGGTAAAAGAAAAAGAGAGAGAAAAAATCATGGTGAATGAAAGAGCGGGGTGACATGTGACAGGAGCGGGCTGGACCCTAGCCTCACAGACACGCACAATGATTCCAGTTCACGAACAAATTGGCCAATTTTTCATGGCATGCCCCTTGGCAGCCTCATCTATTTCAGCTTTTTATATTTATTTTTAGATTTCAGACTGTAGCAAGCATTCATCTAGTCTGAGGACCTAACTTTGCAACTCTAATTTGGATCTATGCTTGTGTTTACACTTAGACACACAATCCGCTCTCAGTCAAATCACTGTGACCTCGTTTGAGAGGATGCGAATGCGGATGTTGTTTTGGGGAAAGTGCTCATATATTCCAGGACTGAATGAATCTGTTTGCGTTTTGCTTATGCTTTATGCATATGCATAGACAGAGAAAGAGACTAGGAAGAAGAAGATGGAGCTATAACAACAAACTATTTATAATGTCCTGTCAAGACAAATAATATGACTGCAGATGATTTATATATATCTGTTATTTCTCTCACTTTTTTAATGTAAGACATTGCATGCACATATCTTATAACAAAGCCTCTAAAAGTAGTCATGTACTTCAAATCCAAACGTCTGTTCTGCTTCCATTTCAGCAGCAGCAGGAGAGACCTTGTATCTATGCAGTGTTTTACTATCAGCACGAGCGAGAAAAAGAGCAAAAGAGCAAGACAAAGACAAAGTGCATCTGGGGGAGCTTTTGGAAGATGGATTTTACGGTATAAATGTTCAGTCATTTTGTCAAGATGCAGTTGTATTCGGTAAGCAGTGCAAGATTCAAGGCCAAACAATCTGTCATGCTCATGCTTTAGCTTTAAGATATAAAAATGTGAAGGACAGGTTTGACTCCACAGACCCCATCAGAGACCACTGGGGTGTGAATGTGTGTCTTATATATATATATATGCAGTACATGCTATATATAATGCTCATCTCACCTAAACAACCGTGTGTGTGAGTGTGTAGCTTTCCTGTAGCTCAGTGGTTAAAGCATGGCGCTAGCAATGAAAAGGTCATGGGTTCGATCCCAGGGATTGCACATACTCAGAAACAAATGTATAGTGTAATGCAATGAATGTAGTTTTGGAGAAAAGCATCTGCCAAATGCATAAATATAAAGGTAAATGTGTTATTAAGGAACGAGACTACTCTTTTCAAGAATGTAAAGTGGCGCATATTTGCATTAAACAAAGAGTTGCACATAAGCTCATCAAATATTCAACATGACGCACACACACACCAAAATACAACACTAACCAGACTTGGAGGTCACAGAGTCTTTGCGATTTTCTTCATAATTCTGAAAGCAAAATCTAATGTCTTTCCCTGGGGACACATTGTTTTCCACTGTTCTTTGAATCTGCGATTCCTCATTGACTGAAGGAATAGAGGATATGAGGAATATGAAACAGCTGTCATTGTTCCCGGCATGAGAGAGACCTCACTGACTGGCTCTCACAAACACAGACACACACATATCCCATTAATGAGAATCAACCTGGATGACAGGCCGCTCTAAAGCTGTAGACAGACTTCCCCATGACCGCCGCGAACCAACCTCACACACACACACACACACACACACACACACACACACACACACACACACACACACACACACGGAGAGACCATCATTAGCATACTTCTACTCTTCCGTCCTGAACCAATTTCCCCAGATCGGCTTTCTAGTCTGCTGCTTAATGGTCAAGAATGAGACAGTGCTGGTTTAAACTGATTTTTAATGTGTAACCAGAGAGAGAGAGACATTAAAATTCCTCAGATGTTCACAAAAGGTGCATGCTGGGTAAGGAGACAGCAATGGGAAGGAGCAACAGGAAGCTACACAAATGACACATGCTTCCTCTGTATTTGTGCCAGTGTGAGCAGGAGAGACAAAGATAAAGGACGTGCCTCCAACTGTGTCTGTTTGTTCTCTACCTCTATTGAGATGTGTGTGTATAAACCCAATTAGGAGCAGTAGTGGCATGGCACCAAGCTACATGCAAACACAATATAATATGAGTTCAATTATTGACAGAATACAGAAGTGCTTAAACATTGTATGCTTGTACGTTATGTATAAACAGGGACCTAAATAACGTTCAATAAAACTGTCGTCCTGTGGGGAGGAAGAGAAAAAAGGTGGACAAATATCCAGGGTGTTAGTAGATCTGTGGAGCAGAACAGAAAATGCCACTTACATACATCACAAGTGTCACCTTTAGTCACGGCTGGGCGCTCAATCCAGCAGTTATTTAACTACAGAACAGTCCAGAAGAACGGACACCAGATAACATACATACACAAACTTGCAATGTTATGCTTAAAATGGATTACCGCATAAAATCCTTGAGAAGTTTTAGCTACCAAAAATCAAGCATAAAAAGACCTGAGGATTGAAAACTCAAAGCAACAGACATCCGTTCCCACACCTTCATTTTATTCAAACTATCCCAAAAAAGAGAGACAGAACAAATGCTGTTTGATGTTAATGTGTGAGACATTCTGACATCATCTGAAAGATTGATCAAACACTATCATTTGTCAAAAAGTCTCAGTGTACGCAGGTAGACTCGCTATCAGCTGGCGAACAACAACGTGGCAATAAGCAAAAATGATGAAAACAAATTAAGAGCAAAACATCAACACGAATGTCACACGTAATTCAGTGACTTCACACATGATGTCATTCAGCCGGGTGTGATCTTGATGCACAGAAGCATCTGTCACAGGAAATCAGTAAGACGCGTCCTCAGGCGATCGCTAACAAATCACCCGGAGAACCCCAGCGGTACGGCATGTCGCACAGGACAAATGACCTGTTGGTTGACTCAGCAGAATTGGCATACGGTTCAGTGAGTGTTTGTGCATATTGCTGTGCAGTCTTTGCTCCTGGCTGATTTATAATTCCATAGTTCATTAGCAGCTGGAAAACAGATGAAAAAATTGCATCTCGGGATTGCGAAGCAAATCCACTCACATTATTACCAAAAAAATCCCCACTGGTCCAACAGTCTGAGAGCACTGGTGGAAATCTGAGGAGCTGATTGAGATTCAGAACTGTGTATGTGCGTACATGTAAGTGTGTTTGTGCTAGTGCTAGTGCATGCGCGACTCCAAAGTTTCTCGCTATCAATCTCCATTTCTCTATTGGAGACAGTTGTGCAAAGGCAGAAGTTCAGACACTACGGCCAAAATATCATATCAGCCGCGAGCAGACACGATCAGTCCATCGGGCCCTCAAAGACGCATCACGTCAGCATGGACTTATCTTTAAGCTCCATCGCTTCCAATCAATTTATGGCCAAACACTTTGGCTGTCATCCAGGTGTGATTCAACTATTCCAGCTTTCTTTCAAATGAGTTCAGTCACAGCCAATCTATCTTAGAGTGCCAGACACAATCAATGGCATATCGCAAAACTGCGTCCCCGCGTCCCAATTCACATACTGTCCTATATAGTACATGAGATTACGAGCTCGTCCCAAAGCACAGAACTTTATAAAGAGGATGTAAAATGTCCCAGATGGTAAACTATTTCGAGTTGATTTTTCAAGCGTGCATCTGGACATGGCTGCTACTTCCCACAAACCTCACAAACGAGAAAGAATTGAAAGGAACTGAGGGTATGCAAGATAGACGTCTCCGAATCTCCATTGTGACATTAACATGAATAAAATAGAGCCTATTTAATATGTTACTCTGTTTTCCTAAATAAAAAAACATAAATAACAAGTAAATGACATTAACTAGCAAGTTAAAAGGATGTCTAGTCAGTATTATTTTGGGTTACCAGTAGAAGAACCGTTACTTGGCTAAACTTAAATGCGACAAAGTTACACAACCCATTCAACAAATTGTTTATTTTATTAAATTAATATACAATAAAATATTAGTATACATTACTATTCAAATAAATTAAATATAGTTATTATTAGCCACTAGCCAGACGTTCAACAAACACAGACTTGGAAGTTAACTTCAGGCCAGGCCGTGGAGCCGATGAAACCGTCTATTGTTATTTCGCCTATAGAAACAAAAATATCACATATGTTTAATTGTTAAATGTTGTCTAAAAAGAAACATTTTTCTCACTGTAAACTTTAAATAAAAATAATGATCAGATGCACAACCAGCAGCTCCATTTTCACTAAAATGCTGCCGTTATATGGTTCAAGTACTTAATAGCGGTCATGTCTTTCTTTTTATGTCATTAATCACCCAAAAACAACTTGAACTTAATAAAAAGGTTTTATTTTCTGGTTTCCCTCATATATTTAAATTGCAGAAGCAGTTTGGCTTGCATTTACTAAACATTATTAGACACATCATTATGGAAAAGGAGAGCTCTGTGCATGAGAGACCTGTGACTGGCAGATCATCCTGCTGCTGCCTGCCTTGGTAATACGGCAGGGTTGTGGTAATGATATGAAATTGAACTAAAGAGAGATAATAAATTAAGGGTATTGGAAATGAAATGTAGAATGTGTATGATAGCATGTTAAGTGCGACAGGGTGACTGACAGATTTTTTTTAAAGTGAAAGGATGTACATCACTGTGTGATAAGGGTGTCTGAGGTATACAATTGTCTGACACTGTAGTATGTCAAAATACTTACATACTCTTTTTGACAAAGTTAAATCTAAATGTCTTGTGGACCAATGCACATCATCAATCAATAAAGCCAAACGTTAAAAAATGTGTTTTTTAAACAAACACAGAATTTCATTTAGTATAGTGGTACCACATTTGTTATATAAAAGGCTTATTGTGGTACAAATTTAGCCTTATGTAATGTACTAGTAATGTAATTAACCCTATAGCCCTCCTATGTAGTGTTCTGTACCTCAGGTCAAACATTTGCAGAACATATGTACAGTAAGAGCTCCATAAACTCTTCTGTATATGCATTTGTTTATTTTTTCTACACCCAAGGAAAGGCGTTTGTTTAGCAGTACAATTTGTAAATGTAAATTATTTAAAAACGTATAAAACAGAATCTCAGAAGTCTAAGCATGGCCACCTTTAATCTTCTGTTGGCATTAAAAAAGATTAGCACGTTTATTTAATGTATATTATAGAAAACCAACCTTAAACAATGACTGAAACAAAAAGTGGGTTAGTGGAAACATGCTGATTAAATTTAAATAAACTAGGTTCAGATTTATTTGTATAGCGTTTTGTAGAAACCGTCTCAAAGCAGCTTTGAGTTTGAGGCAACAAAGAATAAGACAAAAAAACTTGCTTAATAAATCAAGGCCTCAGTGGGAAACCTTTTCATTTCAAACTGCATGAAAACAGAAAAAGAGTTATTTATTTTCATTTAAATAAAGATCTGGTCTATGAATACACTCATCAGTCATTGCAAAACAATGAAGGCACTGAATTTTATCTTTCATTGATTGGTTATGGAAAATCAGGTCAGACTGATTCATTTGACCTGTCACAAATTCCATGTAATGAAAATGATGACAGGAGAACACAGGCCAAAGTGTGTCTAAAAATGAATGAAAGACATTTATCAGTGTTATTGATCTCTCTGTAAGAGAGTCACTAAACCTTCTTCCAACATATGATGTTCTGATGCTAATACAATTCTTTAAGATTATAGAAAAATCATATCTAGTTATTTTAAGCAGTCATTTGATTTTAAACAAATGTGATTGTGTTAGTTTATGCGCTTCCTTTTGGTGCCGTGTATGTGTGTGCACGTTACGAAAGCTCATTACAAGTTAAAGAGTCCATGACCAAAGAAGCAATTTGTAATACTTATACTTGGCTAAACGATGGGCTATAAAAGTCTGCTTAATTGCCTCCTTAATCTTTAAAGCTCAGCCCAAAATCTTTGTTTTCAGCATTTAAGGACAAGATCAATAAAAAGCTCTGTAGTCTTCAAATCGCTTGTCTTTTCTTTGTTACCTTATTGAAAATACAATCTTTTGAATAACTAACGTATAGTACAAAATATGTTATTCTCCTGTCTTGGTCTACAGATCAAATACTGTACATTTCAAGTAGTGTGGAAATCTATTCTCTGTCATGACCATGTCTGGATAAAGACAGATACAGCAACAAAAAACAATTCTTTGACGAAGAGAAAATGTGAGAAAATCCTGAGGAACATCTCTTGGCTTTTATCTCAGTTTTCTCTTTCCACCACTGTAAGACATTCACCATTACTGAAGCAATGACTCTTTAGCACTGAGAATGTGGTCTTCTCTATACACAACATGCATTATAAACATTATAAACAAAGATAAATGCTACACTGTTGAACTGAACACAGAAAAGTAAATAAACAATACAATATAAAGTATATTGTGTTACTAGGCTGTACTGTATAGCTGGTTAAGGAGATAGTTCAACCAAAAATGAAAATTTTGTCATCATTTACTTAC
The DNA here is from genome assembly GCA_026939265.1 of Oreonectes daqikongensis. Lineage (NCBI taxonomy): Eukaryota > Metazoa > Chordata > Actinopteri > Cypriniformes > Nemacheilidae > Oreonectes > Oreonectes daqikongensis. Next base: position 1,388,865 of record JAOTQM010000343.1, on the reverse strand, counting down.
TTTCTTTTCATTTCAAACCTGTATGACTTTCTTACTTCTGCAGAACACAAAAGAAGATATTTTAAAGAATGTTGGTAACCGAGCAACGGTGATACCCATTCACTTACATTTACATTTACATTAGATTTCTTTTGTACTGACACAAAACCAATGCAAGTCAATGAGTATTGCCGCTGTTCGGTTACCAACATTCTTTAAAAATCTTGTTTGTGTTCCGCAAAAGAAAGAAAGTCATGCAAGTTTGAAATGACAAGAGGGTAGCTTTTTGCTACTTCTAAAGGATCACTAGAGAAAAAAACTTTCTTAAAAAGATTTTGTGACCTTCAAATCACTGAAGTATCTGATTTGTATGAGAAACAATAGTAAAGAAGAGTATATATATATATATATATATATATATATATATATATATATATATATATATAATTTAGGAAAAATACTATACAAAGTGTTGTATTCGAAACAAAAGTTTAAAAAATGAGCACAAACTTCTTTTTCATTCTTATTTTAAAGGCCATTTCTCATTAATGTGTTCTTCTTATCTCTTGTGGGGCGAATCTCACATTATTTCCTGAATAATTACTTGCTGGAGTTCCACCAAGAGATAACGTGGGACAAAGGAAGTGAAATTTATGCCATTTGAAATTAAACTGTTTTGCTTAAACTCTTTGTCTGAACTACGCAAGCTATTAACAAAATGAAGCCGGCCAACACTGAACAAAACTGAATGCATTACTGCAACATCAGCTGCTGTTCATTTCAATGCCGAATATTTCTCTTGAAGAAACTGAAGAAAGATACAGCTCATCTTCTTAAGGGACTCGTGATTAAGCGAAATATGATTTAATGGAGGTCAGATATTTTTTTTTTAAAAAGACAGCTTTACTTGCTATCGTTCCAGCTTCATTTTATCTCTATGCCTTTTCCCTCCAACGCTTCTTTCTGTGTCTTTTGCCCTTTTGTTCACGCTTGGTTGAGCTCTGCACTGTAGGAATATAGAGGTCAGATGCTATGGTTTTGGGTCAGTGGTGTTTGATCCAGTTCTATGCAGGGACTCTAATGCCACTTTGATTGACATTGTAGTCCTGCGACCTGTGGAGTGTCACAAAGCACACTAGAGCAAGACGATATAGCCGATATAACCATGTGTATATTAACAACACCCTGGTGATTTAAAAACAAGCACTATAACAAGGATTCTTTTTTGTAAGGTAAAATGTGTATGAAGTTCTCCGAACGGTTTCTGGGGCTCATTGTAAGCACCCCAGACAGCGGTATCATCAAAGAGATTGTACCTTAGAAGCCTGAAAGTGTCTGTTTTCATGAAAGCCACTCTTTCCCAGACACAGCAGAAAGCACATGCATTATACCGCCCTGTTCAAAACACTCTTTGTGTTCACAATCCAGGTGAGCTTGTCCAAGATTAGAAGATAAAGGAGTCTGACTTGGGACAAAGTTTCTCCTGTTGTATCATCACTTTCTGTACGATTTACTTTGCAGGCGCAAGCATCTAAACAAAACCCCTGTCCTCGGATGTACTGCATATTATTCCGTGTTTTCGCATTAATATTAAACGGCGTGCATTGTGACTGGTGCTGAGAACACAGATCTGGTAAATTATTCAGTGTGTTTACATGCGCAGTCTGACACTGATTTTGCTTAATAAACACACAATGTGTATGTACGCTCACATGGGAAAGGTTCTTTAATTTTGAAGGTCGGATTAAGGATGGGTTACAGATAATGAGAATGAGAATGGCATTACCATTATGAACTGTAAACATCTTCATTGTCCTTTTGGCGGTTCACTCGGCGTGCACATGTATGTGTTTATTTTTAATGTCAAAGCAAGGTGAAAAACCTAATGATTTCTTGTAACACATTTTTTTGCATTGTCACGTATTTATAATGAACTGAGTTTTGATAGTTAGCAGTGTTTTGTGGTACATATAAACAGACTCATAAACAGCGAGCATTGAAGACTGCTGTGAGGAGATTGCTAATGAGCAGGAGAACCTTGTAAACTTTATTAGGACGAGTTTGACACGCTTGAACATGTCATACTTGCTCTAGGGTGATTATTACCATCAATCTACATATGAGGGAAGAAAATTCACATGACCTTAAAACTCCTCACATTTAATTACACACGCACACACACACAGGACATATTTATTAGCTGTATATTTACATATAATCTAATATCATGATTTGAAAAGCACCATATGGAGCTCCTAAGTGCAATTTTTGATAGTCATGTTAATCGCTGATCTGTGCTTAAACATGCACCGCTGCCAATAACTTCCATTTGAGAGCTAATTCCAAAGTGTCTGTTCATGATAATTAATTACCATATTCACACAGCCGTTCATTAACACACATGGTGGAAACATAATTCGTATCATATAATGAGCTCTGTTTTCAAGAAATACATCACAGTGCTCCAATGACAGCAACCTTCACCAACTACACTTTTTAAGATCTAGTAGATGTCAATAGTGTTCTTACCTTTTTCTTATTAGTGGGACAAATATAGAAGTTTGTGACGATGATAGTTGTCCCAGGCATCAGGTTAAGCTTGGTGTAGGTTGTCCCATAATCACTGGATCTGCATTGAGTAAGGAGAAGAGAGAGAGAAATGTCATCTCAACATGATCACAGTTTAATTACACTGACTCACACACAGAAAGATATGATGAGATATAATCATATGCATCCGGAGAGACTCATATCCACAGATTACATTTATTTATTCATAGGGCTGAGAGTCAACATAAACATGACTCACTCTATACATCACTACCTACCAGGAGTTGCTACTACTAATTCCTTAAAGAAACAGTTCACCCAAACATTTAAATTCTGTCTTTATTTGCTCAAGTTGTTTCAAATATGTATATATTTCTTTGTTCTGATAAACACAAAATGAGATATTTTGAAAAATGTTGGAAAGCAAACGGTTCTGGAGCACCTTTGACTACCGTTGTAATTTTTCCTACTATGGTAGTTAATGGTGGCCAAGAACTGTTTGATTATAAGCATTCTTTCAAATATCTTTCTCTGTGTTCACCACAATGAAATGTAAACAGATTTGGAACAACTCGAGGGTGAGAAAATGATGACAGAATTCTCAATTTTGGGTGAACTGTACCTTTAAGAGTAATCTCATACAAGCATTTTTTACATGAAATTTACACTGGAGCTTTTTTGCAATGTTAACAAGATGAAAGATTAAAATACTATATGACATTGTGTAAAGCTCACAGTTTATAAAAATGCTGAGAATGAAGGCAGTATACTGTAACTATGCTGATGTACATTAACTGGAATCATCCATCTGTTTGCTCTGAGGCACTCAGAGATCTCATACACACTTTGACTGTTTTTTGTACTGGAATTGAGTCAGCGAAAACAGTCAGCAAATATGTGACTTTTGATAACTCAGCCAAACTGCAATAGTGGAAAAGATGCTAGCCATCTATTTGAAATGTTCGTGACATTCTGTTACAGCAATACACGGCAAATGAAATGACTGCTATGATCACTAACTCACATCCTCTCAGCTCAGCACAAAAAGTCAATAGATGGACTCGCTCAGACAAAATTAAAAAGATCTCTTCTCTGCATAAGAAAACGAATAAGAGAGATACAAATTTGCTCCAAACTTCACTGTTGTAAGTGTGGACAGACATTTGCTATCAGGAAAAGTGTTTGATCAGGTTGTAATCACATGACCTGAATACTGAATACTGAACACTTTACCTGAGTATCACCCTGTTATTGGACTAATATCCCTTGGATCATAAACAGAACATTTCTAAAATTACATTGTAATTATAATATACATTGTAAAGTAAAAAAGTTCACTTTTGTGTGTTGCTACATTTACACTGCAATATACACCTTATATATATATACCTTTAAAAACATTAACTGAAATGTTTAATCTGAAGGTGTATGTTTAAGGGGTGGTTTCCCAGACGAGGATTAGCTTAAGTCAATTTTGATATTTAAGGTGTTTTTAAAAACATATTTTACAAAAACCATTACTCTATGCATTCTGGGACAAAACAGTCGCACTGATATATTTTAGGATATGTCAGTGCAAGTTGTTTTTGATAAAGACACCTCTAAAATGTATTTCTGTTAAGACAGAAATATAATTCTGGCAACATAGTAATCATTACAAAACTGAAATTTATTTTTAAAATATTATTTTTGAAATGGATGAAAAGCATCCCAATACGAGGCCATGAAAGGAGCAATGTTGAGATATTAACAGCATCTAGCAGCAAAGTTGCGAATTGCAACCAATGGCTAAAATGTTGTCACGTTTTCACTTCTTTGCCGAAGGAGATAACATTTATGAAACACTCTGTAGAGCAGTTTGTCCCTTTAGGGCTACTGTAGACACAACATGACAAATTCTATGTAAGGGGACCTGCGGTGTATGTATAGAAATAACTCATTCTAAAGTAATAAAAACAAAACAGTTCATTATGCAAAATCTTTATACACCTCTAAAGACATAGTTATGTATATTATATTGCATTTCTGTCAATAGATCCTCCTAAATATTTAAGAGCCTATAAAACTATATGAAAAAAGAAATTCAATAGTGTTTAGAAAGCTTCCTAGATTGAGACTTCAAGATGCTGGCTGATAAAATCTCTGTAATAGAACATTATTGATTTCTATCGTATGCTTTAAGTCACAACATAATTCTTATAGTTACAATTGAGTCATTTCGTAGTTTTGATTAGTTTGCTATTATTCTAAAATTTTGAAAGTATATAAAAAATGTTCAAAACAACTGCAACATTGACCGGCACAACACATATCAATAAATGTTGTTTTTAAGACAAACAAGAAAAACTAGTCACAAAAACATTATAGCATACACAGAAATCATGTGCATCGAGCAAATTCGAATAGCAAGTGCTGCCAAAGTACATCAAAACAATTCACCATCACAAAAACCAAACCAAGCAGAGAGCCGTGGTCTAAACCCGTCTGACACTGCCAGGACAAATCACCATCACATATCACAGTTATGAAAGAACAGGAGAGGTCAGAAGGTCACATTTAAAGTTACTTTCCCTTACTTTAAACTGATAAAAGAAAAACTCACATAGCACGCAGGTCTCAGAAAGAGACGTGCTGCCGACAGCTGATACGGAGCACACAACGCCGGATCAAAGTATAAACCTCAACACAAATATACGGCGCTAAACACTTCCTCCACAGAACTAATTAAGAAACAGAGCTAAACAGAACTCCTCCCTGGAGCTCCTGCTGAGTGCACATTTTTATTTCCTATTTGACACAACAGAGGAGCAGAGCAGAGGTGTTTACGCTAGTGCAGTTTAAATCAAAGAGCGAAAGAAGCACGGGCAGGTGGAGAAGGTGGGCCAGCACTGATCACTGATGTCAGGTGTCATATCCCCAGAGACTGGAAGAGGAACTTGAGGAATGAACTGCTATACACAGTGTTTGAAAGTGACAGTGCAATTCCCGTCATCATTCATGAAACATGAGGAAATTTTTTGTAATATTGATGCTGATGATGGAGACTGAGGCTGTCAGCATTTTTGTGTTTCATGTAAGAAATAAAGTAATATGAGTTTGGAACATGAGGGTAGATAAATAATGACATAAATAAGGATACATCCAGGCAGTTGTTATCGCAAAAAACTCAACAAAGTGATCAAGAACCATGACGTGGTGTAATACATTAAACATATAAGTAGCAATGGTCAAGATGATTTTCAGTACCCAGATGAGCAGTGTGGTATCAGTTTAAGTGATTGTCATTGGGGTTGTGACTGACCAATTAGAAACAAGTATTCCGGAGAGCTGTGTAATAACTAAACATGAACATAATGGGTAGTCCTGTAATGAATAAAATCAACAAAAGCGGTTTTCAATATTTTATTCTGGACTTTAATAAAATGCATGTAAATGTATTATAAATACTTAAACGTAATGTAAATATATTCTTTTGTGTATACTCTTTTTGGGGTTACTCACAGCTGTCTAAAAATACTTTCCCAAAATACAAAACACTATAACTCGCAAAAAAACATTAAAAGACCATTTTAAATACTAATTTTAGTTTTCTGAATTGACTATTTATAAGTATGTGTTTAGGTAAAATTATCATGGTTGATTCATTCTGTGAATTACTAACAATATTGCTCCCAAATTTCAAATAAAAATATTGATCTATTTGTATTTATTTACAGAAGATGAAAACTGGAGAAACAGATCAAAATAACAGAAAAGATGCTCTGTATTTTTTCAGACCTCAAATACTGCAAAGAAAACAAGTTCATATTCACTTTTAAGCAATACAACAGTAATATTTGAACATGTATTTGGAAAATGTTAAAAATGATTTTTTTTAAGTGATAACCTGTTTCACATTGCTGTTGGATGAATTTATGATGATATGAAGTTACTGATGAGGTTTGATTTAGTTAAAACTCAACAGATACAGGACTGGAATGACCACAATACATCTAGAAATGATGATTAAACAAAAATTTGAAATTATCTCTTATTTTTTCCGTGGCTGTAAGTCTGCTAAATACTAACATTCCCAATAACTCTAATATGTAAGGCTGTTTTATGATTTCAAAATAGCAGACTTCATTACCAAAAAGCTATGCTAGTTGAGCACAATTCAATTAATTTATCAAAAAACCCATGCTTATTTTGAAGCAGAACTGAATTCCTAACACATGCCATTTATTCAAAAATGTAGCGTCTGTTAATTAGAATAAGCAATTAGACAATGAAGGCGTTCAGCATCTCCAAAGTGGAGGAAAACTCGACAGAGGTCATCAGCAGGGCTGCTGAAGCGAGCGCCAGGAACAGCCAGCTCATTAAGTACATCCTCTCGTGGAGAGTGAAATGTCAGAGGCCTCAGAGGAACATTATGTAACTAATAAAGCTAATTTGGAGGATTGTGTGGCACGCTGCGCATCGGTTGCCAAACGCTACGCTAATGATGCTAACTTAATCGGACGACTCGTTTGATGCCACCGATTAGCTGACAGGAGTAATGCAGCTGGTGAAGGAGGAGTGCGCAAGATAAATAAACATTCATGTAAAAAGATGGAACGTGACAACGGGATTTCTAATTATAGTACCTATTTTCCCAAAAACTCCCTTTTTGTTCACCATGTGTGAACTCAAAAAGAAATACATCAAAAGAGAAAGATAAAAAGTGTGTCTACAACCCAGCGTGATTAAGCATCTTCATTTTCACATCAGTATGATCTTAAGACTCCAAAGATAATTCAAACATGCTAGATATAAAATTCGCAATACTGGCATCAACAGTGTCATTCTAAAACCGACTACAGACCATGATGTAAGCCCTCAAAGCCCTTCGTGATGTATAAGCTTAATAAAGTCACGAAGCAAAGATCTAAAGCCAGTCGGAATCTCAGAATAAATCATACTTTGCCACAAGGGAAGGTGAACTGTTTCCAAGTTTGGAAATTAACTGAAAACATTGTGACTTCCTAAAGTATTCATTAGGGATCATGAGTCATATTCTGTGCAGACACTCTGTCTGTCATATTGAATCAAGGTTTGAGGAATGAAAATAGCCTGTGTGTTCATTTTGAACCCACTGCTCATTTTATTTGTTTTGGTGGAACGTGTGCAGATATTTTCTCTTCTGGATTGTTGCGTGGTGTTTGATGGGTATACTGTATTGTTTTATTGCTTCTTTTTGATATATGTATGTTCTCTGGATGACCATAACAACAGAAATTATCATTATTATTATTATTATTGCATGTGTTCCTGTAGCTCAACTCGTACAGCATGGCATTAGTAATGTTAAGGACATGTTCATGAAAGTCTCTTTGGATAAAAGCTTCTGCCAAATAATGTGTGTTTTACTCTTCAAAGATGTCTACAATACATCTTTGACTCCGTTTTTTTGCTTGCTGATGGATCTCCGCTAAAAATAATCCACAGTGTGACAAGCGTACTTGAGACAGGGGTTGTATGCAATCCTTCAGACAAAACACTTCAGACATGAGTCACAGCAGCAGGTTAGCATTATCATCAAACATCATGACATCTGACTGCTTTTTTTCTAAACTAAACACTGCCCAGTACCTTCAACAGACTTTCATCATAACAATTTGTGTTTATGTTTTTCTTTCAGTCATTATGTATGCATCTCACAATGCATTGATTAAAGACTTTTTGTTTTCGTACTCTAATATAAGTCCATCTAAATCAACCTCATTTGTATCATCTGATCACTGTTCTTCAACATCATTCAACATCTGCAGTCCTACAGTATATTCAGTGTTCAAATGATTCAGTACATCCCAAAAAACCCAAATTTGGAAAACTGTGCAAGACTTCGTTGTAAACTGCTCAAGTTGTGCTTAAGTGGCACTAATGTGCAAATCAACACAGTTTTACTGGAATTCATGACATAGTCACACTGTAAAGGTTATGCCCGGGTGCCTTAATTTTTTTTGTTAACAACTAATAACTAATATTTTTACGTTAAATTAACAAAAAAAAATGTAAGGCAGCTGGGTAACTTGTTTTTTTAAAGTTGAAACAACAAATAAATTTTTACAGTGAAATCTATTGATTCATGTTCATGGACACAAATACACATTTTTTGTGTCACTCAGCACGACTTTCAATCGAATCTTTTTTAGTAAGTATCTTTCATATGTATAAATATATATCAATGCAATCTGATGGGATTTCGTACCTATTTTACAAGGTGGCTCATTCATGTGAATTTGTATGATCTCATTTGTACATTTTTTTACTATGATTTGACTCTTTCTCTGTGATATTATAGGGTTAGGAGCAGGGCTAAGGTAAAGCTTAGCGTTGTTTTACAACCTTGTAAATGTGTTCATTTTTTAGGTCATTTTAGGGTTTGGGGTGGGGTGAAGGATGTGAAGGGTTTACTTTGTAAAATATGTACAACTTCCCCAGATATCAAGTTATAAATATATAAATGTATCATGCGGTCTGAAAAAAAATCGTGCTAAGTGACATGGAAAATCTGGGAATTTGTCACGAACTGCCATCGGACTGGGTTGGAGAAATACAATTTCCAAATCTATGGTTATAAACTTGTCAATTAAAGCACCAAAATCTAATTTTAAGCATTTGCAAGTCAAAAACCTCTCATCAACTTTGGAAATTCACACCAATTCAAATGTACTGTAGACCAGGACAAATTCTCACTGAAGGACATGTGAACAAAAGTGTCAAAGCTAGTCTTGAGAAAGCCTGAGGGAAATGTTGGTTAATCTGTGAGCAATTGACCCTTAATGTCCGTGACCCTGTGAATGGGTGAGAAATGTTTTAGAAGGTTAACTAAAAGTAACTCAGTGGTTCTGCTCACTATGGAAAGAGGCCAATAGGTAACAGATATTAATGGAAAATGACAATTAATGCAAAGTGATATAACTCTATATCAGAGACTGTGCCGGCCTCGTGCTTTTGGCCAAATCACAGCCATGCTCATACAGAGCCATATCACATGACTACAAGAGCGATATTAATCATCATAGGCAAGTCATTGTTGAACATCCAAGTGGGTCCAACCTCTTTGTTAAGCCTCGGGGATGAGATACATCCCACACAGAGGTGTTTACCATTAGCATAAGACACAAACAAGTTACAATAGGTTGAACGTGGCCAGGTAAGGGCACTCAGGAGGAGACAAGGATTTGTGAAGTGTTTACTCCAGTACAGTAACAGCCTGATGAAGTGGCAAACCTCTTCAGACTCATCTAATAATGCTGTTTTCCTTTTATACTTAAAGTACCTCTTATTGTGAAACTGAGAGACATTTTAGTCCTCCCTGAAAGATGCTCTGGTGAGCATTCAGACCATTAACAAATTCACTCATTTAAAAACACTGAAATGAATCTCTGTGCTATCTTTACTTCTAGCGCTAAAGCAATATTCAATATTTCATAATAGAATTTAATGTCTTTGAATTCCTTACAAAAATGTAAAGGGATATATGTAACAGCCTGCAGAACCACATTGTTCCAGGGCAGATTGTTGCTCAGGTTGTGAATATGAAGACAAAGGGCATTCGTAAGAATTTTAAGAAAACAAACGCTGAATTAGGCAAAAGCAATATCCGAGTGTATGGATGTCCCAGAGGACTCTGCTGGTTCAAATACAAAAGTGGAAGCCAAACCACCCAGACTCTAAAATAAAGGTCATCCATCAAAATTCTGTGCACGAATAAGAAGGAAACTTGCGTGAGAAGCCACAGAGCAGCCAAAGATCACTTTGATGCTTCAGTAGCCGAGAATGTAGAGCATAAGGAAAGTTAGAAAGGTGTGTAGGTATGTCTGAATTTTGCATAATGTAATGAGAAAAATGTGTGGCCAAATAAGACAAAGGCTTTTAGGGAAAAGTCAAAGTTATGTGTGTAAATCAAATCGAACACTATCTTAAACTTCAAAAACCATGATGCGCTGTATGGTGAGAAAATAAAACGTATGAAAAGAGATGAGTTAAGTTCTGCTACAAATAATATAAAAAACGAATAATGATCTATAACAACATAATACTTTATAAAAAATACATACAAAATATAGTGTCATTTAAAATTAGATCCAGAAAAAGTAAAGACTATTCTACAATGATCTAATCACAAACTGATGTATTCAGGTCCTTCTACATCTGGTCATTCAGATGGAAAATTGTGTCAGATTAATAAATGCATTTCATATAAGCAATCCTATAACAATATTTCAGTGGAGCTGTGGGTATGCCCACACCATTCAGAGACCCCAGAAATGTATTTGATAGTTATTAAGGCACTGCTGATTAATGTACACCCCTCATATTATACTGCTGGTGGGCAATTAATTTTCACTAATACCATCTAACTTACTATTATGAAAGGCGATCATTCGTTTTTATTGCACAGAGAGCAGGGAAAAGGTCATGAGACTTCATAAATCAAATCTGTGGCTATTTTAAGGCACGTCACTCTCAGTAAAGGAATGAAAACGTCCCTTCATTTATGATATGGCCTTTCAAGAATCTGTATAGATAAAATATTAGGCTCATGTCAAAATGTCAAAAATATTTTAGTATGTGATTTATGTCATTTTTCGATTTGTCAATTTATGTATTGGGTTTATTTTTTTTTAGCATTTATTGTAAAGCACTGTGGTTACACCGCAGTTTTTTTATTTACAAATAATATTTACATAATAATACATTTACAGGATTTATTAATCTTGGTTTCTTTTAATAATTTTTAGACATATAATATCAGGTAATTTTAACCATGTATGCCTGGGTTTACAGACAAGGCTTAAGACTATCCCCAGACTAAAATGAAAGTTTGAGCTGTCTTAACTGAACATAAATTGTCCTGACATATCTTAAAATATGTCATTGTTTTGTCTCAAGATGCACACCAGATCTCATCTAAGATATTTTAATAAAAGCGACTTAAATAACCTCCTTCAACTAAGGCCTTAAATAAATAAAAAATAACATGCACAAAAAAGGATTAAGAATGAACAACAGAATATTTACAAATGAACACAAACCTAGATTATTAAGTTTAATGTTGATGATGCCTAATGCTTTAACTCATTTTAAAGGCATAGTTCAGCCAAAAATGAAAATTCTTTCATCATTTACTCACTTTCATGTCATCCCAAACCTGTATGACTTTTCTTTCTTTCGCAAAACACAAAAGAAGATATTTTGAAAAATGCTGGTAACCAACCAACTCTCCATTCCACAGAAGAGTCATATACATGTTTACAAAGAAATGAGAATAAATGATCATTTTAATTTTTGGGTGAACTATCCCTTTAAAAATATATCCACATTCTCATTATAATGTATTTATCTCTCGAGACGAGAGTTGAGCACTGGCCAATAAGACAAAACCTAAACATTCTCAAGAGCCTCAGGTAACATTAAATGTAAATCAAGAGGAAAAAACAGAAACCTGATTGAGGAGCCAGTCCAAACAGTGAAGTAAGGTAACTCACACTACTGTACATACTACAGGCCTGAAGAGTCTTGCTTAATGAGAGGCAGGAAATGTGGGGAGATAATAAAGCAACAGTGTGTTGAATCGGAAACTGTAGGTTCGCCTAGCAGGTTGCCAAAATGAGAGTTCAATTGAAAAGTGGAAGCAAGCAGAGATCTTGTTGAAACGGTGTGTTCACGAAAGTTACAGTGACTCACTAGCAACGTCTGTTTTGATTATCCCTGACATCTCTCTCAATCTGCACATCACCATCCCACCTCCCGGCTCTCCCAGAGGACTTTACCTCACAGCGTTTCTGTAAATAGCATATCAGCATTCAAAACAACCAGAGCCAGTTTCATTGTTTACACACAACTCTAGGGATTCCCAACAACTCTGCATTTCACCATTTTGTTTGGAAGCTATATAGTAGGAATATTTCCCAGACTGCAAAGATTTAGCCTGCTGTGGGTAATAGGGTAGAAATGACCAAGCAATATTCTTTTGTAGTGCTCTGAATGGTCTAGTGCATCCTCCATTATGAGCTTTTAGCAACAGGTTTGTAACGTACACTCTAATAGGCCATTTGCTTTTGTGTCTGGAGTGGAAATGATGCGTTTCGGCAGTCTGATAGCATTTGGTTCAGTCCTGACGCGAAAATGAGATTTGCTTATGAATTGTGTGTCACATTAAAGTGGAGCAAGGGCTGTGTATCATCTCCTCTGACACAGGTTATTTTCTTCTAACACCAGAGCTGAAATAGAAAGAGGCATGGCCTAACACGCAGAGAAAGCCCTCCAGGGTCAACTCCGTGTGGTTTGTTTCAGAGAAATATATATCTACAATATCACAACAACTCAAGGGCGTGTTAGTTTGCCGCCAACGTAATGCTGAGAACAGAGATAATTCTGATTTTAACAATATCTGGTTAGATACAGATACAAACAAACCAGTCTCCTGGAACATGGTGGTATGACTTCAAATGCTGTGTAGAAATGCCCTTAAGCACACACACACACACACACACACACACACACACACACAGAAATGTCCTCATTTACACTCTGGAAAACACACACACACACACACACACACACACACACACACACACAAACGCACAGAGTTGTCCCATATGAGTACTGGGCAGCGGTGTTGTAATTGGGAGCATTTATCTAAATGACATTCTCATAAGGACCAGTGGGAGCAGGCTTAGAATTTAGCAAACCAGTGACACATTTCTACTCTCTCTCTCTTCGCCACCTTTTAGATGCTTAGTTCTGCATTAGATAAAACCTTAAGTTAGCAACAAAACAGCCTGTAAAATACACCATTATGTAGCATTCTTACCCATATTTACAATAAACTACAGTCAAATATTTATGTTTATTTGATGTTAATTTCTCGTACCATTACAGCCATCTTTAGGACCAATATTTATTAACGGTTTCATATGGAAACGGATTATTTTATATTACAGAGATTGTGGTAATAAACTTTTGTATTTTAGCTTCTTTAAAATCATAAAGAGATGCTGAAGACTATTTCACAATCCTAGTCCTAACATAACCTTCAAATCTTTCACACTGTTTATCCTCTAAGTGATTGAGCACTAAACTGTATATTGTACAATGATCAATATATTCATTCTTTATCTAACAACAAGAACAGTTTATATAAAATTATATGCTGCTGTATTTTCTTATTCTACTAATACCAATACAACTCAGGTCTGTCAGATAGACTTTCTCTGTTTGACTTATCTCAGACATACTAATTAACCTTTGACCCTTGATGTGGGATCTAAAGGACAATCTGAGCGAGTCGGGGTCAGGAGTCATATCACTGGGGAGGACTTCCTGTCATGACATCATTGGCCAGCTTGAAAGCAATCATTCAAATAAAGAAGAAATGGCAGGTTCAATGACAAACAGAGAAACGTTTAAAGTAAGGCAAAGCTATGAAGACAATGAATGTGCTTTCTGAAAAGCAAGATCTTAAAAAAATTGCTTTTGTTTGTTTGTCAGTAATTGTTCGCAAAGAAGTACTCTGACACAAATCACTGCTTGCCTGAGAAATGCACAATGTAAAGTCCCTAACATTCATCACAATTTATCTCATTTGAGAGAGAAAACATAAATATAACGGGAAACAAAGCTTAAGTACCAGATAAAAACATCTGATTTAGTTGAAATATGCTGCAATCTTAAGGCACACTCTTAACATGTAAACATTTATTTGAAAAGACTGACAGATACTGTATCTAAAAGATATTTCTGTTTGCAGACATATGAGAGATAACCTGGTAAGAATTCACCTTTTTATTTCTCCAGTCTAAGACCATTTTAAATTAGATGGGTACAGGAATTCTGAATGTACTTTAACAATGAACAGCAATGAGACGGTCTTTATACCTGCATTGATATTACAACTCAAGAAATGTAGCCCTCGAAACATCCCAGCATCTTCTCCAGCTTTTACTGAACATTACAGCATCCATTAATATTTAACAGTACCACACTGTACAGACAGAGATAGCTGAAAGCCTTGTTAGACTGACAGTCTTATTCCATCACTCTTCTGTCTCTCAGAAGTGCCAAATTTATTGGGTTTCTTTAAAACAGGCTACTCATTTATGTAATTGCGTTAAAAGCACACTTGCTTTCATACTGGACTCATAATGTTTCAATCTGCAGATGCCAGGCACTTAGAGTTCTGTATACGTGAGGGATTTATCCAGTTTTTGGCTCATCATCCAATGTGACATCACTTGATGTGAGATCACATTTAGATGATAGCGATACATTAATGCATACTTCATGTATTTTTTAACATTAATAATTATTATTAGTCCAACACTTACCGATATCCACAAAGAGCAAGGAGCGAGCAAGAAAGAGTTACTCAGATATAAGACATTCATGTACACCGGCCAACAAAAAGTCAGCCAATTAGAAGCACTTTTCTCTCTCACACACACACACACACACGTGCACGCACGCACGCACACACACACACACATCATACAATACTGAAGACCATAAACAATCCAATTAGGGGCTAGAGAGGTGCCTTTACAAGGTCTGTGCGCGTGTGCGTGTGTTATCTCTGACAGAGCCCACATGCGACCAGGAATTGCACACCCTCAACAGGCTGTTAGTTCAGAGACAAGTACATCTGTTTGTCCCCTAGGGACTCTTGTCAAAATTTCCCATTAGCTAAGCAGACACACACACACACACACACACACACACACACACACACACACACACACACACACAAACAAACAAAGAAAAACACACACACATTACCTGACTGATCTGCAAATGCAACAGTGTATGGCAGCTTTTTGCTAAATAAGAATAAAGAAACGCATGTAACCAGGGTTCTGTTTTTGCAACATTGCTCATCTGGCACTGCATGTCTCATATGTGATCCTGGACAACAAAACCAGTCTTAGGGGTCAAGTCGATATTTTTACAGTGCATGAAAGCTAAATAAATAAGCTTTATATTGATGTATGGTTTGTTAGGATATGACAGTAGTTGGTCGAGATACAACTATTTAAAACTCTGGAATCTGAGGGTGCAAAAAAGTCTAAATCTTGAGAAAACCACCTTTAAAGTTGTCCAAATGAAGTTCTTAGTGCAAAAACAGTGCTGCAATTTATTTTTTTATGTACATCAATGTAGGTCACAGGCGCCAACAGGCACATGGGCACCCACCAGCAGAAACACATCAGGTGTGATAACCTCTATTCTGATTTCTGACCCTGTGTTTCTGTCTTGTTTGGTGTATTTGCGACACTTTCATTTACATTTACATTTACATTTAAGCATTTGGCAGACGCTTTTATCCAAAGCGACTTACATTACATTGTACTATACATTTGTAGATTTTGTATAGTAAGCAAGTGGGGGTTAGGTGCCTTGCTTAAGGGAACCTCAGCCGTTCTAAAAATCGAACCAGCAACCTTCTGGTCATGAGTCCAACTCTCTAACCACTGGGCCACGACTGCCCACGATTTCAGTGAATGCTGTGTGTTTTAGAAAGTTTTTCACTAAATGTTTTTTAAACCTTCTCCATCTGCCCTCTCGTGCTATACAGACACAAGCCTCAGAGGTAATCAATGCATTTATGGTTGCGGCAGGTTAGCAGGTGTTACGGCACTTGACAACATGTCAGAGAGAGGCTTTTGAAAACCATTTACACATCTCCATCTAATTGAACAAATATCTCTCTCTGTCAGAATAGAGGCAGCTGAGGTTGCACAAGAGACAGGTAATCTAATCAGCCATCCTCTTAGCATAATTGAAACACACAGTCCTTGACTAGGAGACCCAAGTTATCCATTTCACTTTCTTCATGATCAGATCCATCCTCAAACCCCTTTTGTTTTATCCTAAAATGTAGCACATCAAAAGCTTCACAGCTGCTTTGAACCTGCACTGGTTGGAATCAAAGTAAATGCCGGTGCAAACACCCATGCATGAGGTGAATATTATGAGATATTGTTTATACTGTATGTAGAAAGGTGCAGCGTTTGCAACAGAGGTCAGGTTCCCTCAGGGAAGATAACTCGATTGAAAAATGCGCACTGCAAACACGTACTTCTTAAAGGTTTGCTGCCACTAGCAGTAAAGATCAAAATAAGACAAATAAAATGAAATATTAAACAGCTTTGAAGTCCTTTAGTTTAGAATCTGTTGTGCGTACAAGTTTACTTCTTCATACACGACCGAACTCTACAAGTATATCTGTAGACTTCAGTTCCACTTGACCTGCTACATCTGTGTGTGTGTCTGCTCCTGTGATCCCAGAGGGCTTCTGTTAGCCAGCAGTCAGAGCAAAGCAAGGCATCCATTAGAAGCCATACGCACATTTGCGTGTCAGGTTAAATTAGGTTTAGCCCAAGGGTGAAAGAAAGGTCACAAACACACACGACTGACACACTTTTTAAAACTTACACTACAAAGCTAAACCATTAAGATTTGGGTTTTTGCCTAAAGTATCTAAGTAAAATCCAAGTTACAACCTGCAGTTTCAATGCATAACTTCAATGCAAACTTCAATTTGACGAGTTAAAAAAATTGGTAAAAATTATAGAAGTTATTGTGACAAGCAAAGCAAGCAAAAAATGTTCTTGAATTTTCATACTGTATACTCAGCAAACAAGACCTATAGCACTATATAGCATTATTTATATTGAAGATATAGTGGAAGCAAAACTTGCCTTAGAACCCCAAATAAAAGAGTAAAGATTTATGAAGCAAGTGCAAACATACAGCACAAATAAAGATCTAAGAAGCCAACAGCAGAGATGTGGCAGTATAATAATACCACTACAATTCTAGCACAGTAAAGTACATATAATCAAAACATGGTGCAACATTACGGTGACACAGTGTTTAATATGTAATTGAAATATTTTGTTACAGTTCTTTAATGAAACCTATAGTTTCTAGCTTTAAAACACCTAAAAGATTTACTAATAAACTATTCAAATCAATCTGTTTTACATACTATACGTTGCAGATGTGTCTGGGTAAAGCAAACACACGGTATGACAGAAGACTAAAAGTTGACTTTAATATAAACATAAGCATGACATGTCAAGCACAGCAGAAGTTCATTAACCGCTCTCTCTGTCCACTCGAGCAGTGTTTTGGAAATGTAGCAGATGCTTCTTAAACAGTTTGCCACACCGCTCTGGGGAAATCAGGTCAGACTTGATCAATCTCAAACACAGCACATGTGTGACCTAATTAAACAAAGGTGGAACTAAAAACAGACGTCTGCTCTCTGATTGACGTAATAATAACTGTGCAGCGAAAGAAACCAGCGGTTGGCTGGTAGGTCAGCAATGTATGTTGCCTTAAACATCAATAAAATAGTCAAGCGGTTTTGCTTGAAAGTGAAATACACTTAACTAATCAATACTTTTATTTCATGAGTTATTTATTATGTGATCTGATATTTTTAAGTCCAGTTTGACATGACAAACTGCACCATGGTTTAACGTCGGCTTCTTAGAAATGGCCCAGAGAAAACTGTTTAACTCACTGAAGTGAGTGTAACTGTTGTTTGCCTCACAGAGATATAATTAGTGATAAATTACAAAAAAGCCAATTCATTTCCTGTCACTGACCAAGAATTATGCTTTATTTCCTGTTTCTTAATTTCAGGCTGTGAGATTTCACTACATATTACACAGTCAAGTAATAAATCATTGTCAGCAAGAAACGGTTCCTGCTATTGTAGACACGAACTACACTGGATATAATGACATCATTGTAGGATTGCATTGGAAAGTTTGAAATATGTTACTGAAACAGGTAGTTTTAGTGACAGTGTTTACACACTCAAGCCTATGTGGAAATAGCTGGGGGTTGACACAAGCGTACTGAATTGCTTTAAATGGATCTTCGATCAAGCTTCTGCAAAACAGGTAGACTCAAATATATATTCCCTTTAGCATGTGAAAAAAATCAAATGTAGTGTTTGGTTGCTTTTCGTGATATCCTCATTATTGTGCCAGAAGAAACTAAAAATAAGAAACAAACTCAAGTTCAAATGTTTGAATAAAAAAACATTATCACAGTAGCGCTGGTGGCTTTTAAGTGGTAATTATGATATATTTGGCCAAAAATAATTACAAAACTTTTTTAACATCCAACATACAAGATCCTGAGAGACATTGCATACATTATTAATACAGAATGTGTGGCCATTGTGGAATTCTGTGCTGCTTTGAGGATGTTTCTATTTCTGAGTATTATACTTTTTCATTTGCAAAATATTGATCAAGAGTAAGACAACTGCTTTTCAGTCTAATGCATCCTGAATCCTAAAAGCTTAACAAGGATCATTAAAATACTTTTTTTACTAAGGCATATGTCTCTTTTATGGTGTGATACGAGCTGTTGGATAAAGAGTTTATGGCCGGTCCCTAGCTGTTTTTCCACCTCTTATGTCTCACTTGTTCAGATTTCTTACCGTTTCATGAATTCCCAATTCAATAACTCCAAGGTTTATAGGCAAAAGCCTTAAGCTATATTTTTCACTTTAATATGACACCTACTTAAACTCCAAAAATGTCATATTTCCTGCACAGCAGTGGGAGCTCACACTAGCGGGCCCCTATCCAGTTTCTACTCTTCATCTTCTCTCTCGCTCACCCACTGTTTCTCTCATCAAACACTACATCAATTCATTTACATTAAACAGAATTAAATGTCATTTGCACTTGGGCACTTTAAATAATCCCAATTAGGTTTTCAACACATTTCATATTCCATCTAAATTCGAATGTAAAATACTGCTAAGATAATATTAATTAATATTAATATTGTATTAAATATTAATTGTATTAAAGATTTTTTTTTATTTTGTTGTATATTCATTTGATAAAATAAACAATTTTTTGAATGGGTCGTGTAATTCTGTCACATTAAGTTAAGTAACGGTTCTTCTACTGGTAACCCAAAATAATCTGGACTTTCCTAACTTTAACTTGTTAGCTAATGCTATTTACTTGTTATTTCTTTTGCTTGTTATCAGAAATAATCTACAGGGACTGTAGGGGATGTGTGGGGATGTGTACCGGAAGTTAAGTTTGGGCCACAAAAGCGTGCATGCGTGGTAACGTTTGTTCATGTTGCTGCTTTGAAACCGTCTACAATGCTCCAAAAGCATAAAACAATACCAAAAGGCAGCATACAAAAATTATGCAAGTTTACATTGAAAGAAGTATAAAATGAGAGCATTTACCTGTATCTGGGTGCACTATTACTTTAAATACTAAAATAGCACAATCCAAACAAATCAGAAATAACACAGTCCAAATACCAAGAGGATTACAGAAAGTCACAATAAAGATTTAGAAAAATCTCCATATGGGCCACAGCATATGTGAGATAAAGAACAAGAGACACAGGAATGGATGAGTGGGACATCCCTGTGATGTGGTATCACCATCAGTCACATAATAAATCAGCAGATATCAAATACTCTATTAAAACAGCCAGCGTTCACCCTCCACCATCACACAGTGGTCAACAGAAGCCTTCTCCATCCTCCTCCCAGCAACAAACAGGGCCAAACAAAGCTTTATGCTAAGAGGATTAGTCCTTTTGCTAGTGTGCAGTCAATACAGTGAGTTTAAAAACTAAGATTATAAACAGAACTACATGAAAGGAGAAAAAACCCATCTTCACATTGTAAATATTTTTTAACAAAAATAAGAGAAAAAATAATGGATGATTGATGCCGTGGGTGTAAATGTATTTTCCACACAGGACACAACCATCTGTGAAGTCATGTGTTTATTAATAAATGTACTAATATAATAACAGTAATTATAACATCGCACCAATCTCTTAAAATTACATTAACTTCTGCCTTAATAATGATCTACTAATAGATGTTATTATGAAAGGAACCATCTGCTGTGGATATCTACAGATATGTTTGTTTAAAAGTACTTGAATAATCAAAAAGATTAGAAAGCAGAATGGAAATCAACATAAGTAGAGACAAATAGCAAAAAAGCCACTCCATACTGTCTGAAGTGTAATGAAAGTTTATTTTGGTTATGCATGCAAAGCATCATTAGGGATACAATGAGCGTAAATACCCAACAGTTGATTTTAGATTTGACTAAATGACTAAATGATAATCTCTCACTTTTTATCAAATACGATCATATTAAAATAATCACTTCAAATCTTCTCCCGTCATTAACAGTAGAATCAAATGAGCAAGAGAGACAGAAATATTCAATCTGTTCTCTCCCTACATGTCATTACAGCTCTGTACGATTGAATTATCTTACAATTCAAGAACGAATTAACTTAATGTGCCCACATGTGTTACAACATTAACCATATGATGTGATGGGACTGTTGGGCTAAAATGAAACCCTGATTGTTTTCTGGATGAGTAAATTGGTAATCATGTGGACTGTTTTCCTTCTCATATTGTCATAAAAAATACTAGGGATGTCCATGGCAATGCCTTGACCTTCCGTGGTTAAGACATTTACAATAAAAGTCAAAGTCTTCCCCTTAGATCTTGCCTTGCCACGGACACCCAGACAGGTTAAGAAAAATCTGTGTCAGACAGCAGAAAGGAACTGACAATAAAGCCAAAGTAAATAAGTGTCACTGTCTAAAGTCCTGCAATGTCAGCTAAATCTTGACTAATTGACTAAAACTGACTAATGTGTATTTTGGAAGTATTTTCTTCAAGCGTCTGTAGGCCTGATAAAAGTATCTTAAATGAATGTGTGTCTTGTTAACATTCATGGCTTGGTCAAGACTCAACCTGATTTCCATGTTGGTCCCTCAAACCAACTGTGCCAGCACATTCACAAACACCCAGCCAGCTCGAGCAGCAAAACTTGGCTCTCTAGAAAACATCCTATACTTCCAGAGCTTCCGCAGGACTGTTCATTTCTCTGCTACCCATGGGCTTCCGCAGTGTGAAATGTGTGTGGGATAGTAGGGGGTGAAAGAAAATGAGCGTGAGGAGGAGGCCAGGGGCTTGGCAAACTATGACAGCATTTGTGTCGGCCACTTTTGCTTTCATTATAAAGCTTCTTTCAGAGTGGATCTTTCTTTCTTCTCTCCTTAAGGTCCTGGAGTTTGGAATGAGATTGGGAAGATCATGGATGTTTATTCACACAAAACGTTTGGATGGGTATTATTAAACCAACTGAGTCAATCCACAGAACAGAAAGCTGCTCACTGAAACAACATATTCATGACAGTTTACTGTAGCAGTTGAAAAAGAGAGAGTGTGTACTTTCATGTTAGCACATAAAGATGAATTATCATCTGTACCAGCCTGATCTCACTGGAAGTCGTAAATATTTTACGAGGTGGCTAATTTGTATGAATTCATATGTTGTAAGTGGTACAAAACATATGACTAAGCAATACTGAAGGTCCACCCCTAACCTCGCTCCTACACCTAACATCACTGGCGCGAAAACAAACCGTACTAAAACGTACGACTGAGATCGTACGAATTCATACAAATTAGCCAACTTGTAAAATACTTATGATTTCGCCGTGAGATTGCGTTGGCTGTACACATTTTCATCTGTCGCTTCATCATGGGTTGTGACTCATTAGTCATTTTATTGATCATAGCGTGTTCTCACTATAATGAGTCAAACTGAGCATACAGTTTACATTATCTCCTTCAATTATCTGCAAAACTGGCCAAACGTTCAGAAGTCCCTTTGAACACCAAAACCACAATGATCTAAAGCAGGATCACGTCATGTACGACCACAACTTTTAATCTATCTGTGAGAGTCTGAATAGAAAAAAATAAAGTAGCTTATCTTTTTCTCATTTTATAGATATCTTTCCTTTTCTGCTATAAATCTTCAATTTTGGTTGGTTCAATGCATCTTTTTGAAATATGCAATATATCTCTCATTCCCATATCTCATTTTCTTCAAATTGCATGTTTTATGAGTGATGCTAACCACAATTATATATAAAAGACAAATTCCACATCACAAGAAATCAACTCTATCTTGATGTAACATTCAGAAATGTTGAAAAACAGCACAAAATCAAAACAGTCCAAAATCCTTAAACTAATTATGATTAACTATTGGAAACTGTGGCAAACATGGAGCTTGTGTTTAAATGGAGCTGGAGCTAAAAATGAGCCAAAACATTGTGCTGCATTACATCTGAATAGTGTATTTGTAAGTCTCTATTCATAAAAAACTTAAGAAGCAGGTCACACTTAAGATAGTATTTGTTAACATGAACTAACAATAAACCATACTTCTACAGCATTTATTAATCTTAGTTCATGGTATTATACATATATATATATATATATATATATATATATATATATTAGAAAGCAGTTCATTATATAGACAGTTTTAAAGCAGCAACATAAACAAATGTTACTGCGCATGCATGCTTTTGTGGCCCGAATTATTAGCCACTAGCCAGACCGATCAACAAACACAGACCGGAAGTTAACTTCAGGAGGCACGTGTGTCTGATAAAACGTTTAGATTTATTTCAACTGTTATATATTTATACACACACACACACACACACACACACACACACACACACACACACATATATACCTTTATACACACTTACTGTACACAAGAATTTGGCACATAGAGGTTATTTAAGCCTCCATGTTGTGCCTTAAAAAGCACAGAAGAGGGATTTTCGAGTAAAAGATCACAGCAAAGTGAGTTTTTGTGTCTGCAGTAGGCTACTGTCCAAACCCGCTGTGTTTGTGAGCTCAACAAGGTCTCTTCACACTTTGAACTCCTATGATGTATTTTTTCTTACACAGCACTCACAGAAAAGGAATTTAATGAAATCACATATGCGGCATAGCTTTTCTATCTCAAGTAAGGTTGACAAAATATTACAACGTTCATTTTTTACCAAAACCTGAAACAGTCGTGAAACAGTACGTCATCAAACGAGAAACCAACAGCACAGCGCGACACTCCGGTTAAACCACGGATTTCTTTTGCTTGACCGCCCTGCGGTGCCGAATCAATGAGCTCCAACCGAGGTGTTTGATAAAAGGCTGGCAAACACTTTCACAGCATTGATGGGCTTGACTGCCAAGCACCTCAGCCAAACACACACAGACACACACGCAGCAGGTTGTCTGTTAGAAAAAGAGAGAGAGATGGATAGTCTCTGTTCTGTGTCGTGTTGTGTGACTGTATATCCCCGGCACCCCCGGCAGAGCCTACAGCACCATGGCAAACTTGCTTCTGAAACGTGCTGAACGCTCAGTCTTGAGAATTAGACTGTGTGTGTGTGTGTGTGTGTGTGTGTGTGTGTGTGTGTGTGTGTGTGTGTGTGTGTGTGTGTGTGAGACTGTCAGCTTAAATTCAAAGCCAGAGACCATTGAAATCCAAGCAAAACACAGCGCTGCTGCGATGGCACGATAACGTTTATTTGAAAATTGCTAAAAATTGTCAAATCTGTTTGATATGGCCTAAAAAATATGGTTTCGATTGAGATCTGGGCAATCCGGTTTAAAACACATTCTTATGGCCGGCATGTGTGTGGTCGGACAGCAGGCCAAGGAAATGAAGGAATGTATTATTCATGTTGAGAAGACAGGAAACAAAAAGCAGTGGAAATTAAAGAAACGAAATCAAATATATCTAAGAAGCTGTAGACATGCGGTCCATCGCCACAAAGAAGATCGCCGTAAAGATCTCCTGTCAGAAATCTGTCCTCAGAGTTTTCCTCTATGGTACTTAACCTTCTCAAACCAATAGATCATTTCAGATGTTACCCGCACGCTGGCAGCAAACTACATCTCCCATGTGTTCAGTCATTACCCAGAATCTGTCAGCAACATTTAGCCTCTGAGCTGTGAGGTCCGGAACTTCAGACACACTTTGGCAACACGGTGCTTACGAAAAGAGAGGGTGAAACGCTGCTGGGTAAGTGCCAAATGCTTTAACTGGAGAGGGTAAATAAGAATAATGGAGAGGAAAGAGAAGACGTATTGTTTCTGAGCTCCGAATGCTTTCACAGTTTTCTCAAAAGCAAACGAAGAACAAATTCGAGGGGACACTTTTTTCTCCCCTTCTCTGCTTCAGTATACCCTGTGCGTTTCTCGGAGCAGCAGCTGCCTGTAATTTAGTTTCGAGTCTGTTTTTCGTCACAGAAGGAATGTCCATAGAAATGTGAAACTCTCTCCAGATGGCAACACGTTTGACTTCATTCAGCTAGTTCAAAAACCATTCACATTCCAGATTTACATGTCTCTCTTTCCTCCTGTCACACGCATTCATTCATGCACACATTCAAAGCGCTATGTTTGCTCACACGAGCTTTCCGTTCGATGATGTCCAGACACACGCTCCTCAATACGACTGATCATTTATAACAGATCAGGAGGTTCATCATTCTTTGTCTCATCTCTTATCCATCTATCTGGCTCTTGTGCAGCCCTCAGTTTCCACTCTTACGGAAACAGCAGAGAGTGCAAGAAAGTATTTATGAGTCAGCAACCTTGATAATGTTATATGCAAAACAACTTGCAGGAAAAGGAAGAGCAGCTGAGGATTCAAGTTACAGTGTGTTGAACAACGGTATTTCCAGGTAGCTGCTTTTGAGCTTGAAACTTCAATAAAACTTCCAATAAGCTTCACAAGGGTACACAGCCCAAGTAGTCTTTATTTGCCAGACCACTTTATTAGTCTAAACAACCTTATAAGCAGTAATTAGGAGTTTATTGAGGCAAAAGTCATAGTTAATAGTTAGTTAATATTGAGAATTGGTCCCTATTCTAAAGTGTGACCAAATTCTGTCATTTACTCAAAAAAAAACCTGTGATTTTACATGAAACATTTTACAGTCAAAACAATTGAGCAAATTTTAAAGCTGTGAAATCAATGAAATATACTGTTTAAATTGTGCAAATGTAAGTAAATCTGAGTAACTCAAACATTTCTATTAGAATTGACTTAAAATATTAAGGGGTGGTTTCCCAGAAATGGATTATCTTAAACCTGGACTAGGCCTTAGTTTAATTGGGAAATTTAAGTAGTTTTAACAAACAAACCTTACTAAAAACATTACTTGTGTGCATTTTGAGACAACACAAAGGCACTGATGTATTTTGAGATATGTCAGTGCAAGTTGTTTTCAGTTTGGACAGCTCTTACATTTCTTTTAGTTTAGGACTAGTCTAATCCCTGTCTGGGAAACCACCCCTATGTGTATATTAAAAATATAATATAATTTTAATTAAATAAACATTAACTGTTGGATTTTTTAGCAATTCTTTTAATATGTCCCATTAAATAAAACTGTTAAATGATTTTAAAAGATTTTATTAAGTTAATATAACTGTTTATTTTTGTGATATTTACTAAGCCACATGAATTATTTTTGGAGTTTACCATCCTGTCTTTTAAAAAAGATATCTATATATGACTCTTTATGTTGATCATAAAAGAAGATATTGTGAGAAATGTCTCAGTGGTTTTGTGTTCATACAATGAAAGTCAATATATATATCTGTAGAAGAAAGAAAGTTTAGGTTTGAAATGGCATGAGGGTGAACTATGCCTTTAAGGGAATGGTCAACCATGAAACAATATTCTGCCATTATTTACAATATTTTCATTATATTTACATTATTCAGCCTTGTATAGTTATCATATGACTTCAGAAGACATGGCAAAAGTTCAATGAGTTACGTCATATAGTCATATAGTTATATAGTTATAGTGTTACTTCTGTCCTTTTTGAATCTTAACATTGCAAGAGAAGGTTTCACAGAATATACAACAGCAAAATAATTTGTAATTACCCAATAAATAATGACACAATTTTCAGTATTTGAGGTTAAGTATGTAAAGGTGAAATGTGTTGTTTCTGCATCACTAGCAGTGCAAGGCAAAATTGTAAATATTGTAATAATTCAAACAGATAAAAATGCCTTTTCTCACAACTAAAATGCATGTTTAATTTAACTAAGGCTTAATCTAGGAAACCGTCCCCTAATAGGACAACTATATCCCAATGATGTTTACACTATTAAGGAAAATTGCCTTATAGCGGTCTCTGCATATTAAGCCTGGTATAGGAGAATAAATCACTGTGGAGTATTTAAGACAGCCACTCTTTCCTTCTGTCTGTTTCTCTCTCTTCATTATCACCATTAGCAGCTTCGAGGTGTAAATGGAGTCACTGCAAATGGCACCGTCATCATCTTCACACTCATTCCTTCTGCTTTAAGCTACTGTGACACATGTTCACAAACACAGACGTGGGAATATCAAATATGCAGCGCATCAGTTCAGTGTAGTTTAGATCTATGGGAAGAGACTTGACCTCAGCAGGGTGGTTAAACCAAGAAGAGAGGCGGCTTGCGTATTTTATCTCTCCAGACAATCTTCCCCTCCTCTGTTAGCGCTTATTTTCCAGTCGTCCACATGTTCCTCCTCTGTGTATAAGTGTGCATGTGTATGAAACAGAGGACGACTGAGAAAGAACAGAAGGCAGAGAAAAGCAGAAGATGTTGGGCTGAAAGATGTTATTTTTCTATTTGATTCTCTAAGTATATATATGCACAGACGTTTTTTATTTACTATTTATAGGTATGTGTTTAGGTAAAATTATTATTTTATTATTATCATTTTTGTGAACTACAAACAATATTTCTTTGCAGAAAATGAAAACTGGAGAAAATGATTTTAAGCAGTAATATTTGTACATGTATTACTTTTATGTGAGACTTTATTTTCGTGTGTCTTTCACATTGCTGTTGGATGACTTTATGTCACTCCTGAGGTTTGATTTTGTTGAAATTCAACCACAATACATCTAGAAATGCTGGTTTAAATGAAAATTTGAAGAAAAAAATTCACGGTTGTATTTACTCATGTAGGCCAAATAAGCAGCTCTAGAAAGGACTAGTAACATAAAGAACTTGTTGCCAAATCCCATTCTCCCTTATCACTACATAAAACCTTACAATGTTATCCTCTCAAAGCACTTTGTTCCATAAAGATCGTTTTTTCAACCCTGCTGTCTCTGTACTGAGTACTTGAGTGATGTGTGACAGCATAAACAAAGAGACGGAGAGACGGAGAGATGAAGCTGTGAAGTCGAAATGTAGAAAACAGTGGAAATAAATACAGAAAAACAAGAAAACAGAAAGAGAAAAAAAACATAAACAGGTTGAATATTGAGACACAGAAGTCAGTTTTAAACCTCTAAATAAAGACAGGGGTTGAGTGTTGGCCCGGGAGGCATCGCCTGAAGAGATTTCATTTCGCCCCTGCTCCTCCCCCAAGGACCCTTAATTACACTTGTTGGAGGCAGAGGGGGTCAGAGGGGTGGGGGTTGATAGGATGCTGGAGAACCTCTTCATGTATTATGGAGCAGCGAATTCCCTCGAGATATATGTATGTGAGTGAGTGTAAGCGTGTGTGTGCGAGTGGCTACGGCATTAATCGGAGGAGGAAATGTCTCTTGGCAATTCTCCTTCAGCGGTTCAAAAGATGTGTGAGGAACACATGAATTATAAATCCCATCTGCACAAAACATGTGTGAGTATGTGAGAGAAAGTGTGAGACACAAAATGCATCTGAGAGGTGTGATTGGATGTGCTCTCTCCTTCCAGTGTGTGAATGTGGAAGTATTCTTGTGTCTACACGCACAACGATGCCCTGTCAATTCTCAGCGAGTGGATTCCTTTTATTTGCGGCGCACTCCAGATAAACACATCAGAATGTATTTGTGCTGCCCGGGTCGGCGCTCTCAAAACTGCACAATCAGCTTTACGGTGCCTGCGAGTTTGCTAAACAGACTCTGTGAAACATTCTCCGTGAGACTCTGTGTCATTCAGGGGGAAAATCAATAAAGAAAG
Source organism: Oreonectes daqikongensis (assembly GCA_026939265.1). Classification (NCBI taxonomy): domain Eukaryota; kingdom Metazoa; phylum Chordata; class Actinopteri; order Cypriniformes; family Nemacheilidae; genus Oreonectes; species Oreonectes daqikongensis. The sequence continues at coordinate 1,360,430 of JAOTQM010000343.1, read as the reverse complement.
GTCTGGTAGTTGCTTTCAAAAGACTGACAGAATTTTATGTGCCTCTTCAAAATGTTAATAAATGGGCTTTCCTTTCAAATAAGCTGCAGTACACTAAACAACAAAACACAGCTAGAGAGCTATAACAACTATTGCAACTGTATACAGCTATGAAAATTTTTTCATTTCTAGATGTATTGTGGCCATTCAAGTCCAGTGTCTCTTACATTTTGACAAAATCAAACATCAGGAGTGACATAAAGTCATTTATCAGCAATTTGAAAGACTGACAGCATGACAAGACACAATAAAAATTGTCATAAAAATCAAGGTTATCACGTAAAAAATATATTTTGGAATTTTTCCTAAATCCATTGAAGGGATGGGTGCGGAGGCTCCATCTTCAATATATATATATATATAATTTTTTATGGTTTTGATACTAATCAATTATTAATCAGCATTATCCTGTTTGAAATAGATGATCTGAGTATGATTAATATAAATCAATATTTTACTCTTTTATTTCTGATTATGATATTAACAAAAGCAGATGTTACTCAAATAATTCACTGTTTGGGTTTCTGAATGTTTAGGCCTCTCTTCCTGTTAGGTCACCTTGGCTTTTAGAAGGGACCTCTTATCATCACGTTTAAAAACATCTTCTGCTAGCACGCACTCTAGCCTTGAGGGGTTTTGTGTGTGTGTGTGTGTGTGTGTGTGTGTGTGTGTGTGTGTGTTTGTGTGTGTGTGTGATTGTATTGTTTCAGAATTTTGTTATTGGTGGCAGAAAGACCATATTTAGAAGACTTTATGTAAAGAGATCCGTATGTTGTGCCTAAACTACGGCTTCTGTGTCACACTTATAATCAGTGAAGATATGCTATGAACTGGATGTCCAAGCTAAATGTATCTATTGTCTAACCTAGAATGAGATTTTATTTACCTAAGTAATGGCGTAGGTTAGATGGCTCTGTCAGAATAAGTCTTACTGCATTTTAATGTAACGGCAGGTCGGCTTGTGAAACTCCTTGAGAGTGCTGAAGCTGACTTCTGCTGACAAAACTACAAAACAATTGTTCTCCATTAAATTTTCTTTAACTGATTGCACTCCTGACTACTTGTCTTCATTATCATATCTGGTCTACAGGTCTTTACTGTAAATTCCCCTACACCATGTACAAATATTACTGTTGTATTGCTTAAAAGTGAATATGAACATGAAAAATATGGAGCATCTTTTCTGTTATTGTGACCTGTTTCTCCTGTTTTCATTTTCTGCAAATAAATGCAAATAGAAACAATATTTTTATTTTAAATGTGGAAGAAATATTGTTAGTGGTTTACAGACCGAAACAAAAATGTTTTTACCTAAACACATACCTATAAATAGTACATTCAGAAAAACTGAAATGGTGCTTTAATATGGTCTCTTCAAAATCACACCCACTTACTGTACAAACCCTTCAGCAAATACATTCTGACTACTACACGAATTTTGTGTCATCTAATGTAATGACTAATCTCAAAGTCAAACTTCTAATGTTTAGACTGCCCCCGCTGTCATGAATTCAACACCCGCTTGCCCAGAAAATTCCAAGACCCCTAATAAAAACAGGGAGTTTCCAAATGGAGGTCTCGTCCTTCATGCTTTAGGTGGAATATGTGATTAAGAGGTCTGCGATTAAAGCTGTGATTTGCAGATGACATGCCGCTCACATCCTGCTATGTGCTAAGCGACAATTATTTCTGTTACCTTTCACATTGTTCTTATCAAGGCATAAGCCAACTAGGCATCATTATGGGAGTTATTTTCAGACACGGTATGACCCATGTTGGCCGAACTGACACATTGCTAAAAAGTAAAAACATGGAACTGAAGTCTGAGCTTGCAGGGTGCTTGGTGAAAACTGTGTGTCTGGCTGCTGACTTTGCATTCAAGTTAAGTTCAAAGGAAGAAGTATTCCTGTTTAATAAGACTTACTTAAGAATGTAATGTGCCATGCAGAAGGAGTGTGGTGAAAATGGAAGGAGATCTCTGTATGAAAACAGCTTTATCAATCACTGTAAAGAACCTCAGATGATGCTCATTACTGCTATGTTATAAACATCTCTGTGCTTCTAAGAATCACGTCAGAAATTAGCAAACGCAGGGATCTGCGGGGGGTGGAAAGGTCAGGCTAAGAGGTGACCACTCCGGTAATCGTCCTAAACAGGGATGCCTGGCTTAAGCAGAAAGGACCTGTGCTTGTAAACCCAAGACATCTAGATTGCAGAATCTGGTAAATGTGGGCGGCGAGGCCCAGCTGGCCGCCGCACGAATATCCATAATGGATACTCCATTAGACCATTCCCAGGAAGAGGCGACACCCTGGTAAAGTGAGCCCTCCCGCCTATGGAACAAGTCCTAGGGAGAAATAAGCAAGCGCAATGGCCTCGACTATTCATTTGGAGAGTCTTTGCTTTGTGACCGAGACCCTATGGGGCGGCCACCAAAGCAAACAAAGAACTATTCCAACTGTTTGAAAGAGGCGGAATGCTCAATGTAAATTTTTATGCTCTGACAGGGCAGACAGAGGGCAAGGGCCCGGCGAGGGCCGAGGTGGTTCTGCACGGCTTGGATGGATGTGAAGCTTTCGCTTTCCAACCGATGGCAGTGGGCAGACAGAGATGTGCGGCCACCGAATCATCGAGGGCAGGCATCTGATCGTGAACTTTATCCTCTGCGCCATCAACCGTGGTGATAGTGGAGGAAGATGAAGGGCATAGACGTGCCAAGTAGGGGGCACGTTGAGAACTTTTAGAGTTCGCCGGATGGCGGCAGGGAACTAGGACCGGCTGCCGAACGGCACTAAAGTGGCAAGTGAAGCAGCAAGCTAGCCGAGCAGAAGGTCCAAATCCGCTGCGAATGCGTTTCAACGGTGAAGCTAAGTCCTGGGAGCAGTGAAGATGTGACTCGTTGCTGAAGGAGAAGAAATCTGAAGATCCTACGGCGCTGTGCCGGCTTATATAGCCGTAAGCCCCGCCATAGGTCCGTACAACTCCGCTGCCATTAGTTCTAAGATTTTACTCTGCACAAACCAATGGCCGTGTAGTTTTACTGCATGATTCTAAAGCTTCAGTCCTTGGAGAAAGAGGAGTTTTCACCATAGCGTCTGCTACGCAGTACGAGTGAAGTATCGACAGGGAACTTGTAGACACAACAGAGACAAAGTGAAGAACTCCACGCACAGAGTTGTGTACGGAACCGAACTCAACAACTAGTTGTTAATGATGTATTTAAACATCCACAGTGACAGTGTTGCCAGATCTTTCCAGAAAAATCAGCAAAAAAGGCAAGCCGAAAATAAAGCTTATTTTATATTTTATTAGACCAAAATCTAAAATATCCAAAACTGACCATTTTCAACACATAAGTGCAAAAGCTTTATGATCTAAGGCAACAAGCACTTAAAATATGTCAACTCTCCACTGTATGCTGTCATTAAAGACATAAAAGCCCTCCCCCCAAAAAAACATGAAACAAAATATATATATGAACAATGTTTGATTTTGTTGAGCGCTGTGTGAAGCAGCCTTTCGAGCATACACAAAACACAATGCGTCAAACAGCAGTAGTTTAGTTAAAATTGACGGACAAAACGAGTCTTTAGCCGAAAAATAGCAAATACCAAACAAGTAATTATTCACAACGTCGCTATGGTTACCATTGTGTCAATCATCACAAATGCGGAAGTGACTACCTGTTCTGTATTTCACTCCCGCATTTAGATGCGGTTGTCACTCCCGAAATTTTGCAGTAGGCCTATGTACGTGGCCTATTTCTGTCAATTCTTCCACCCCAACTGTCTGCATGGACTTTTTATTCCATCATTCAAATGTGATGTAACATCTTTGATGTGACATCTTTCACAACAGCCACACTTGACCTTCTAATGGCTATAAACATTTCAATCCAGAAAGGATCAAGGCTTTATCAAGGATACATCCAGAAACTCAATCCAAAGTTTTTTGTTTGTGTTTTTTGGAAACGTAGAGTTTCAGAACAAACTAAAGTAAAGAAACAAAAGCTCAAAGACTAAAACAATTTGAATCCAAAAGCATGTGTGTTCCTATTTATTCCAGCCAAAAAACACGAAAAATATACTTCTGGGTTCTATAATGGCTTATCTTTAGGAGGCAGTGCAGGCGTGACAAAAGTTTCAGTTTGGCGAAAGCTTTATTTTAAAACAGACACAACCTCTCAACGGAGGAATGAAAATACCACAGCATAAAAAGAAAGGTTCTAAAAAATGGTTAGTAGACACAAATGAATGCTTAAATTCAAGGGGCAGTCTGTGAGCTCTTATGATAAGACTAGAGCTTCAAGTTACTAAGTACTATAAAGTAAATATACTAGTGAAGTCTTTTTCTACTATTGAAGCTTATCTGTATCTTACACTACTGTTTTAAATGTATGACCTAATGATACTCATTGCTTGGTTTTAACCAACAAACAAGAAGTCCAAAACTCTTACTCCTGTTAAATATGATTGATCTGCTCCTTGTGTCTTCAAATGGAAATCGCTCCATCATCATTTCGCCACATAATTCATAAGCGCCGCTGCAACAATTAAAACATCAACAAAGCAGGCTGTACATAATTCATAGGATGTTTTATACAGAATGACTGGCAGTCTGGGCCTAGTCTTTGAAGTCTGGCGTTCGGCGGCCCCATGAATATCATGAATAAAGAGAAGATTTAACTAATTTGATTCATTTATTCTACAACATTGATTTTTCGAGCAGAGCCATCTGTGTCACCGCACATTTTTACTGCATGAGAGGCACGGAGCGAAGTGGCCATTCTCACCAACTGTTCCTGATAAGCACCATGCGGTACAAGACAACTCAAGTGTGTCGTTTTCGTAAGGCGCATGCAGAACTCAATAGGCGGGCGACTCGAAACGGATAAGTAATGTGATATTCCTATCAATCAAAAAGTGCAAACAACCGAACAAAAAGGACGATGTTTGAAGATGTTTGAAGTGCCGTGCAAATGAAACGGAGGATGTAGCGAACTGTAATTTTGCCTTCCTGTCGTAAAGAAATATCCAGATGGTTACTCTCTGCCACGCAGACACCCTACCTGCCTAAACACATGTCTAGCACAGCCATGTGCCCTTTTCTAATAAAATATTAAAAGAAAATGACTCTCCCCACACCTCCTCTAGTACACGTTGGTCTGTGTTTGCCTTGTTTTGCGAGGAGCATTTCCAGAGAGTGATGAAGAGGCGCTAGCTGGGTAAAAGACAGTGTTTAGCATTCCACCTGGTCATTAGGCAGCTGTGCAACTGATATATTCTGAGACCCAATGTAAAATTAATGCCACCCTCATATCAACCTCAGACAGACAGCCTAATGAGTGCATTGGAACAAACATGGCATCAATTATTCCATACGCGGCTCTGTATTTTTAGCTCCATCTTCTTTCACACTTCAGTGGCTTTAGTCTTTAAGCCCGGCTATAAAAGTCATCTAAAACTATTTCTCTCACGATAGATCGATGGTTAAGCCTAACTTTGCTTTACCCAGGAAGATTCATAAGTTCACTCACAACAACAAAGCGAAACAAACAAAGACCTGTTTGGCAGACATTATTCAGTCAGGGTTAGTCGCTAATAAGTGGGAAGTGCGTGAGGCAATTAGCACATGATCCAGGAAACCCCTGAGCAGACTTAATGAAGTCATTTCTAAGTTCACTGCAAAGGCACTGGCCTCTGTTATCACACCCTAGAGGACTGCAGAAAACAATGTGAGAAAGAAACCCTACGTCTCATTAAAGGTCATTTCAGATTAAATGATGAACCGGTTGTGAGCAGTTTTGCTTCTTGCATGGTGGAATAAAAACAGGATTTAGATCAGTAGATTTTAAATCAGTGATTTCATTAGTAGTGTTTTTAAAAAATAAATCTGACAGAAAACACAAAATTTTATATGCATGTGTTTTTATTATCTAAAGTCCAGCTTTAGATGCTTGAGCTTAGAGCACACATATAACATATTTTCCAAGTTAATCAATGTTTAGTTAAATGAATTTGACCCTAAAAATGAAAATTTTGTCACTTACCTTCCATTCTACTGCAGAACACAAAAGAAGATATTTTGTAGAAATCTGCTGGTCCCCATTGACTTGCATTGGTTTTGTGTCCATACAATAATAGTGAATGGGAACCAACAGTTGCTGTTTACCAACATTCTTCAAAATATCTTCTGTGTTTAGCAGAAGAAAGAAAATCATACATAATCATTTGAAATGACAGGAGAGTTAGTAAATGATGGCAGTTCATTCTGGGGTGAACTATCCCTTTAAAAACAAAATTTTCAAAAGCAATTCTGGTTATATTGCCATATACTGTAAGTAAACACATGTGACTATGGGACTCAACCAATGTTCAAGTTATCGAATATTTTCTGAAGAAATTCAGAACAAGTTACAGAGAAAAAGGTTTTGATATAAAAAAAAATTAAGCCATTGCTTCATAGAGACCTCATAAGTGAATTCATAAGTGACTCACTGTCTTTGTGCACAAAACCACTGAATGGCAATAATGCTTGCCTAAAGCTTTAGTAAATAATAGTTTAAAGCTCCACTTATTTCAAGTTAGCATAAAATCAATTCTTATTGTTCGTAAACTTGCATTTTTATTTGTTTATTTAAAAAAAGAAAGTCTTTGTTACTCACCTCCAGAGGGAACTCTCAAGAACTTTGTTGGAGTCTGCATGGTAATATTTAGTCAGAATGAGGATGACCTATAAAAAAAATGAAAAACATTATTATTATTTTCCTTTAATGAAACTAATTTTACAAAACAATGCATGTGCTGATCAGAGTAACATCTAAATATAAACACATTTACAGTGAGTTCCTTGAATTTATTTATTTATTCAAATACTACACTGTTTGTACTGTAATTCAATAAACTCTTTTAAATCATGACAAATTAAACATAAGGTGGTAAAATCAATACACTATCATACTGCAGCTCACACTCAAAAGTGCTATTGAAGATTTAAAACACTTGTACTACAGAACTTGTACTACATGATAGAAAAACGCGATGAATATTTTATACGCAGTATAAAATATTCACGGAATTATAATACTGTGTGTGATGCAATAAGCGAAGATATTCAAAACACACATTTTCTTGAATCCACTATTGGGATGTATATCTGCAGAGATCATTTCAATCAAAGCCTTTAGCTCCCTAAAGACTCAATTTAGCAGGAAAAAGCTGTTTAAATACAGCAGAAACACACTGTCTCCTTGCACTTGATATGTCTGTGGTATTATAAACAGCACATATGTTTCCCTCATTTGACATGTTCATCAAACTGTGACCACAGTCCGACCACTTGCTGGATAACATCCTCTTAACCTCTGCTATGCAAACAATTCTCATTGAACTGACTGACTGCAAGCGGTTGCTATAGTATTAATGTACACAGCAGCGTGATGCCAAGTAACTTCTTTCTTTAGCCAGCAGCAGGAAGTGTGAAAAGACCTGACAGAAGCTATTGGCCTGTGGCGTTACATTAGCAAGTTAAATTTGGACATCAAACGTGCCCTTTCTTCATACACCGGCAGCTATAATGTACAGCTAAGCCCGACGTATCAGAACACTATCGAAGCAAATAACACACAAAAAAGTCCATTCATAAGTGGTAAAAAGAGGTGCTAGATGGATTACATAAGATGCACAGAAGTGGTACTGGTTTTGAAATTTGTCTTTATAAAAATTGTGTACTGATAAATGTCTTCATAATCCACTGCTCCAAAATATAGAGCTGTATTACAGAAATTTGGGGGATAGTTCACCCCAAAATAAAAATTCGGACTTTGTGACTTGTCTTTCTCATTTAAATATTCATCAGTTGCTTTTTTAGTATAATAAACACGTCTGTCATAGGAGTTTTTAAATAGCACGTAATGACATCTTGATATAGAAGGATTTACACTGGAGGCTTTGGTTGGCACAATACAGATGCTAAAACTTACTGTACAAAGACAAGGTCCTTTTCAAAATATGATTCTGCAACCTGCTTGAACAATAGAAGCATTGTGACCAAAACACAGCATACTACGGTATGTTCGTAAAAACGGGCAGTAAATGTTTTTCTCTTTTGTGCATTAGGATTAAGGTACAACCGCGAAAGAGAAATGAAAACACAGCGGGACATATCTCTCTCACACACACACAATTATTCCTTTTTCTGGTCTGTCTGGTTGAGGTATAAAAGCCGGGGTGAGGTGTATCCCTTAAGGTCTTTTCTATCTTTTATTCATGTTAGCAGGACATCTGAGTCTGCAGTAACAAATCAGCAGTGTGTGAATTCAGGGGATGACTTGTGTATGTGTGTCTCCTTCATCCTTCTCCACCACCTCACACTTTGTGTCTCTGACAGCAAAACCCAATGGAAAAGCATCACCATGATAAAGGGTCAGAGAGTTTTAAGGCCCTGGCAGAGTGATTGACAGGCAGGTATTGGAATGTGGCAGCAAGCGTGACTGGGCGAGTTCTGGGGTTGTGCTCTGGGGATTGGCTGAGAGGGTCATTGCCCCGGGCCTGTAGACGACAGAAGCGTTAAAGGTCAAAAGGGTGCGAGCCAAAAAGCAGAGGCGTTTTAACGGTATTGAGCTTGTGTATGGACTCGATCTATTTTTAGGTTCTACAATGAGTCATGGCAAAAGTCAATCTGACTGCTATACCCAAAGCGAGTCTATTAAAAATTAAATTACCCCGGCAATCAAGTCGATATATTTTCAAAGGTGCCTTTCAATCAAGCCAGAATATTTTTTTCTTGCCGCTGACCTCAAGGATTCAGTATGTTGCGCACTTTAATTCCTTCTTGCAAATTAGTTCAAGTTCTAGTTCCAGACATTATCTGCATATACATCTTGCCACTGAGAATGCAAATTAATGCAAATTTATACAAAAATATTAACATTTCACCGCTATGAGCTAATGGATTTTAAAGTAATGTGAATGTCACACTATTCTAAATATCAACAGCCTTTTAGTATAAATCCAAGAAAATGAGTCCAGGATAAAGGTGTATTTCTCAGTATATTAAAGTGATAGTTCACCCAAAAATGGTTTTGTGTCCATATGATAGAAGTGAATGGGTGCCGTCACTCTTCGGTTACCAACGTTCTTCAAAATATCTTCTATTGTGTTATGCGGAAGAAAGAAAGTCATACAGGTTTGAAATGAGAAGAGGGTGAGTAAATGATGACAGAATTTTCATTTTTGGGTAAACTATCACTTTAAAGTAATTTAAATAATGCATCTATAAAATACATCAAAATCACAATCTAAAAAACAGTATAAAAGCAGATTACCATACAAAACAATAACAAAAACTGTTCAAAGCTGAACTGCGTACAATATATAATCATTTTGAGAAATATACACAGCACACAATTGTATATGTTTGTTTTAGTGTTTACTGTAAGTATACAATTTGAAAAGAAAAGTGAGCCATCACAAAATTGTGCTTTCCTCTCTCTCTCTCTTTAGTCCATCCCCAATCCATCATCAAAACCGAAATCATCTGAAAATCATCTCCGGCATCAGGCCCCCAAACATCCTCTCGCACATTCATGCAATAATTTGTCAGTAACAACAATTTACCAGATGGGATCTGTAACATATCTGAAGAATCTCTCTCAGGACTCTGGGAATACTTAAAAGTTACTGTTTCCGCAAACACAGCTGTATCTGGACCAATGACCCGGTATCTTATTTCACTTGTTTGTGTTCCCATAGCTGGTTCCTTATTTGAGGATGAATAAAACATTCAGTAGTTGAGTGCACTATACTCACCCAACACACTGAAGACAGCTTGATCTATGCTTCCCCCCACACACACACATCACAATGTCATCAGCACACAAACTGGAGGCAGTGTTTGTCAATACAAACAGAATTCTGACAATTACAAGTAGTGCAATTCATTGAACTGAAGCTAATCAAACCTAGCAGAGATCCGTGATGCGCTCGTGTTAAAGCACACTGTTGGCATCAGGCTGCACAGCGTGCACTCTTTGCAGGCGACCCGGGGGGGCACGCACCAGCGTCAGATGGTGGCCTCTGGAAAGAGTCTGTCCGCACACAGCTGTCTGCAGTACAACAGTAATGAATCACTGGGAGCAAAGCTTTGCGCTCACTGACATCATGCAAACATGGTTAATGAAAAGAACTGATCAGCAGCCTAAAGCAAAACCTGCTGAACTTCTTATTAAATTGATATCAGCATGCAAAAACAAATCTGTCATTTCGAGCAATAACAAAGCTCAGAGGGAAGTGAAATGACAGCTTTCTTAATAAACACACACACTGCGATTATAGTCCCTCCGTATATCTGTTTACCAAGAGCAAGAACAAGATTAGAAATGAAAAGAAAAAGAGAAAAAAGTGTCTGGAGAGAACAGACAGATGCTTTGACTAGGGACTTCCAATCAGCGTTTTTCACCAATGTGTAAAACTATAGAAATTCCATATTAAAGGGATAGTTTACTCAAAAATGACAATTCTGCCATCGTTCACTCACATTCTTGTCATTTCAAACCTGTATGACTTTCTTTCTTCTGCATAACACAAAAGATATTTTGAAGAACGTTGGTAACCAAACAACAATGGTACCCATTGGGTTTGTCTTTATACAACAGAAGTGAATGGGTACCGGCGTTGTTCGGTTATCAACATTCTTCATCAGAGAAACTCACAAATCCTTGTGAATCGTCACCATCACTGTCCTGTGTAGGAGTCAATAAATGCAGCACACTTTACACACATGAATTTAGCTTGGAAATATATAAGAAACATAAAAGAGCCTCTTGTGGTCACACAGCAGAATCCATTACGCATAAATCATGTATTCGCCAGTCAAAAATGATTTTTTTTCATGGACATAAAATACATAAAACGTCGTCACTAAAGAAAAGGCAGGCCCACAGTTTGTCTCTTCAACCATACTGTCGTGAGATGAGGGGTCACAGTTCTGCTTGTGGGGAAAACGATTTCGGCTGCTGTGAGTAATGGCGATGGAGGACGGAGGACGGCCAGCCATCAATCAGCCGACAGCACGGCAACCGAAAGACTCTCTCACTGAGACCTTTTGAGTAAAAGAGCTGTGATCTCCACGCATTTACCAACACACTGGCCTTCATCCCAGAATATCAGCTTGGCAGGCTGATTTTAGCTACATCTAAATCTAAATCGGGAAATATCTGCAGCACATCACACGCTGCCGAACGCCGCAGTTTGCTTGAAAGATACATAACGTACAGCGCCGTCTGCAGGGAGCCTTTTATGGACATCATAAATCTGCTACTAATTAGAAGTGAAGACAGAGTGCAGGTGTGTAGGACAGTGGGAATCATAAAAAACTATTTATGATGTAAATTATGATAGCATTAATTGCTTGACATTTTATAGATGGTAGTACAGATTTTTTTATGTAGACAGACAGACAGGTCAATTGACTTTTATGATGTGTTGATGATAATGTGTTTTTTAATAATACAAGGCACTTTGTTGTACCCTTGATAAAGAGACACATCTTAATGGGTTATAACCTTGTATAAAAAGAGTCATTTGAAAGAAAAAGTGTTAAAGTACGAGTCCGTGGTTGTCTATTCTCTTCGCTGGCTTTCTAGCTCTGCTGCATGTGTCCATTTCTCATGCGTGTAAAAAGGAGGACAGTGAAATCTATTATTCTAGTTATATTTCTGCTCAGAACGGCATCTGCACAGGAATTCCTTTCAAAAAATCCTAAAAATGTATGAAAGGTTCTCCACGAGTGTCAAGGGGATGTTCTTTGCCCGTAGCTCCACGCTTTGGGAGAATGCCATTTTTCAACCAGTTGGTGACATTTATTAGGGAAAAGTCAACCAGGCTGTGACAAGCTGAATGGACAAACACAATGCCACAAGGGGCACCATTGAAAAAAGCAACATGGCAAACATACCACATGTGAACTGTGACTGAACAGAGCACTGACTTCATTTGACCATTCAACATTCCAATGAACTTCACTGAACGGCAATAAATCAAGCGAGGGAGAGAGAAGTGAATAGAAGAACGAAAGAGAGAGAATTCACCAAGTCTGTAATGCAATTCATTCTTGTAAAGTCAAGACGTGAAAATAAATCACTTCTCAAGAATGCACGACCCCTCAACTAATGCGGATGACGGGATGAGACCACACACATCCGATGAGATATATAGAGAACTTGCAAAATACTCCATCTTGTACTTTTCAAATTAAGGATCGATTGGTTTTCACAAAACACACATTTCTTAATTGCTTAAGAATGGATTTGAGAGGAGATGAATACCAAATGTGATAAATGAAGAACAGGCCAAATATTAAAGTGTTCCTCTTCAGTACATCGAGGGGTATAAATTGTTATGCATGCTAATTCAATTCAGACTCAATACCCATAATCCAGGGGAGTGATGTTTAGGGTCTTACATTACTTCACAGAGATCTTTCCCCATCAATCATATAGATTGACTAGGTTCGTTCACGGATCTGAGATTATGAGAGAATTAGTGTAGCGATCCTTCAGAAGAGAACTGTATCTGCAATCCTTCTACTTGAGTTAAGTAGCTTTAATTACTAAAAGAAGTATTTATTTAAAACACTTGTGCCCATTTACTTTTGCTTACTGTCTTTTGTATTTTTCTATAATTGTATCTGTTGATGCTTTGCAATAAATCAACACTTATCAAAAGTAGGTTCTATACTTTGCAAGCATTTATCTTTCTAGACCCCCACATCTTTTAAAACAATGTACATTATTTGAAAACCGTGGCTTTATATCCTTACAAGGCTTTGTTCAGCTCTCTGTGTATGACAGACTTCTCACACTTAAGTGTAAACAAAGCCATATCTGATCATTTAAAAAGCATTCTCGCTGAATTTTTGCATTATTGTTGCTGGCACATGTCTTGTTTGGCTGTAACAAAACAAATAATGCATTTGCGAAGCACCGGCTGCCAACGGAAATGCTTGGCACGCTCGCGCTCATATGAGGGACACGTAAAAACAGCTGATGCAGGGAATGCGAATGGAGAGGGCGTCATTGCAGCTGTTGTTTCTTAAAAATGATTTCATTCCCATCACTCCCAGTAAATCTGTGGGAAAACTGGGGAGAGACTAAAAGGCAGGTGGGGCTCTGCAGAAGAGCAATGTCAACAGTGAGCGTTGCGTGCATGTGTTTTAAATGTGGCTGGACGTCCTGCATCGGTGCAGAGATGGACTGTGGGGAGCCGTAGGCTTATAATGAACCGTGCAGATAGAAGTTTTGGCAAGCGCTCCTGGCCAGCTGACAGTAAATGGCTTTTCTCAGCCAGACACAGCGAGAGAGGCTCACGGTGGACACAGCTGTTAGTACTGGCATAACAGCTGTCACCTATGTAACATAGTAATCTATCTCTCTCTCTCAATCATCCCTTTATATCATGCTAATTCCACATCTCCCATATCTCTATATCATTCTGTCCACTCACACCCACTAGATTTTTGTATCTGCATTGCAATAATTTCCAACCAATGATACATTTTTTACATTTTTATTTCACTGAATCCATCTGGTCAACTTTAGGAGGGCGAAGCATGCACTTGTCACATTATTTCTACCTAATTTAGTATGTGTGTGGATAAGTTTTTATCTCTGATACCACTGTGCAGTGATCCCTGTTAAATAACCATTAAACACAAATGTGTAGTAATTAAAGAAAAAAAGAACACATTATGCTACGACCAGAAAAGATTGGGTCTCAGATTAACAAAGAGTTGTTTGTTGGTTTCAAACTTGTTCTTTCGGTTTTACACACCTTAAAAAGAAAAGGAATGTGAAAGCCATTTCATCTGAGACCCCTCAGGGCAGACTGCATGAAGCTCAACGCTTCACCGATGCCATGTGCCATGCTGCTGCTTAACAAAAATGTTTGCGGTTCGCCAGGATCCAGTTGAACAAATAAATCAACAACTGATGACTGGAATGAAACAATTACCACAGAAGATCACAAACACCAAACAAACTCTTTGGGGTGGAAAGTCTGAAGAGAACAGAAATTAACAGAGTAAGAGAGAGAGAGAGAGAGAGAGATAGAGAGAAATAAAGCTGAAAGTAACTGATTATTTATTCATAAGCATGATAAAGAAAAAAATTAAACATGGCATGAAAACAAATACTGTTTACTTAAAATGATAAAAAATGTCAATTGCTAAATTTTGGATGTCAATAATGAATGAAGTGCATTGGAAAAAAAACATAATGCAGTAAATACGTTTACATGTGTCACTTCAGTTTTAAGATCCATTCATCTTGAGGAAAAATTTATTAAAAAGATTTACAATAATACAGTTAATGTTTTTATTACTTTGGTTTAACATCATTTTAAATTAATTATGGACGGTTTCAAAGCAACAACATAAACAAACGTTACTGCGCATGCACGCTTTTGTGGTCCAAACTTAACTTCAGGTACACATCAACAAAGAATAGAGTTCCTGCAGATTATTTCTCATAAACAAGCAAAAGAAATTTAACATTAGTAATAACATTAGCTAGTAAGTTAAAAGTATGTCTAGTCAGTGGGTTACCAGTAGAAGAACCGTTACTTGGCTAAACTTAAATGTGACAAAGTTACACAACCTATTCAACAAAATGTTTATTTAATACAATAATTATACAAAAAAACAAGTTATATAAATAGTTATATTATTAGCCACTAGCCAGACCGACCAGAAGTTAACTTCGAGCCAGACACGTGCATCCGATGAAGCCTTCTATATATAAAAAGTGAAATGAAATGACAGAATCCATCAATATACAATCAGTGTTTTTCTTTAACCTTAAAACCTTCCCAAACAAAGCCATAACCATTGCCTGGTTAATGGAGTGATCTTTTATGTGTACTGATATTGTCTCTAGGATCAAGGGAAATTACAGTGACCACTAGAAAGAAACCCATCTGATGAGAGAGTAATGGAGAGGGATATGATGACCACACAAGGTTTAGAAGAGAGCAATGTAAACACGATAAGTAAGGAGAATTCTCTGAAGCCAAGCCTAATGCTCTCATGGTTAATTGAATCAAGGGTTTTTTGGCCTCATCACTCCATTAAACTGTGCACACGGGCCCGACTGACTCCCAAGAGTCATTCATCTTACTGCTGCTCTCTTACCTCAAAAAAAAAACAACAACAAAAAACCCCTCACCAGCAGCTCTTACCTCAAAGTAAAATAAAAGCTTTCCTCACTTTAGCTCTGCTCTTTGGTTCCTTTTAAGTTCTTTTACAGCATTTGTCAGATGGTTCCTTCATTTAACCACTTAATCAAATTAATTTGATAGATTTATAGAAGCCTAATCTACATATACTGTACATATCATTTATACTTTTTTTACTTCATTTTTCACAGAAAATGTTTTGAAGGTTGGGTTTTATGTTCACAATATGGCTTTATATGTCCTCCCATCAAATAATAGGCTCTACAACACAGGGAAAGAAAAATTGTGATATTTGTTTTAACTGGCAAAAGAATATCTTCTGTGTTTACTGGCACGCACTACTTTGTTTTGTGGGACCACCCTGTTTCCAGTATGTTCCAGCCCACTAGAGGTGGCCAGTTTAAAAATGCCAGATGGCAAATGCCAGCCTTTACGTGAGTCAGAGCTTCTCTCAGACAACGTAATGCACATTTCATAATGCTTTCATCATTAATGAAGTGTTATTCTGCTTTTAGTTAGCTTATCACTGAACCCTACTGAAAGGAGAACATTTCTGATTCAAGAATGAAATGAAGGTATCAACGACTTTTCTAATACAATTTCTGCATCTGCAAAAAACAACAACATCTATATTATCTGCAACCTTCGAAAACAAAAACATATATGATTGACAGCACAAGAAAAAGTGTAAAAAATTAAAGCAAAGGTGAGTTCAGATAAAAGGATTGAGAGAAAGTGAGGCAGAAGCCACTATGCAGGAAGATGTCAGTTCATACCTTCATAATTCATTATTCATTTAGACCTGCCCTGTGTTCTGATGCATCAGACACAAACATCATCAATCCCACATCATGGAATAGAGATGTTGCTGAGGTACGAAGAACACCAGAAAACTACACCTGAGGCTCTTTAAAATATTAAACTTTTGGGAAAAAATTGTGAATCTTTTTTAAGACTCTGCAGAACTGAAGACATACTGCAGGTAGTGTAGCACAACACTCCTTAATGTGAAGTATTAGCAGCAGGTCATGGTGGTGCTTTACTAACTTACCGCAGTGATGGATTAGGGTCCTTCAGGAACAGTGCCAGCCGCAAAGATAATATCTCTCACTTAATATGAAAACAATTTAAAGATCATCACTAAAAAATAAAAGAGCCCCAAGATCATAAGACTATTGCGTCTCCAGTACAGTCAACACCAAAAGACATTCATATACAAAAGGAATGTATCTCAGCAGCCAACATACACAAGCGAACAGATTTATTTAGTCTCATCACTACCCTAAAACATTTACACCTCCAGTGTGAACTTCACCTGTTTTTCCATTTCTCACTGCCAATGTGTAAATATATAAAGTAACACCATAAACCTTAACATGCCACGTTTACAAGATTTAGATCATAAAAAAACGTAATTGACATCATATGTTAATACAGAAGCACATGGAACAGGAATGCTATACGCACGATCATAACCACCACCATATTAAAAGTCGCCACATTCGCTAAATTGCGTGACATTACAGACCACCTTACAGAGTTGACCTCAGTTCATCAGACGTTTTAAAGGACACGCAGTCAGATGGTTGCATGACTTGGGAGCAAAACAATATTTCAGCATATAGCTGACATCTATTGGAAGAGCCCCAGAGTCAAGCAGCGCTGACCTTATCAAAGCAGAGCAACAAACAGAAAAGTGCTGTCAGGGCTAAAATAGGCAGAGACCTTATTCGGACAATAAGTTAATACATTTCAATCATAGAAAAGAAATCAATTAAGAAGTTTTAAGTGTTAATCGATGCACTTACAATGTAAAAAAATCTTTTTGCTCATCTCATGTCTGCTTTAATGTCTCAATGCATACTATCCTTTTTATTGTCTTGCGAAACTTTAGGGACTTTCTTATTTTTTCGCAATCTAAACTTCTATAATCAATCTTTCATCATCCATATTTGATGATTAGTATTTATGAAGTTCTTTCAAGTAAGATCGCTGTGTGGCAAAGCCGTCAGACACAATATCGCAAAAATAGAAAGTGTTTCTAAAATAGATGCACTGTCGCTCTTTGCGTATCGTTGTCACTTCTAGTTAGGACAAAAAAATATACTTTTTGTCATGCTGTTGCATTTGGTTAGGACATGGTATAACCCAAGTGTAAACCTAACCATCACTGGTGTGAAAGCAAATCGTACTAAAACGTATAAATGAGATTTCATTCAAAATTCATCCAATTTAGCCACCTCTCAAAATGCTTACAAATTGCTGTAATATTGTATTAGTTCAACATGTCACAGTTACGCCAGTATGTTTTGCATTCATTATGTTGTGATAGCACCGTAGCCACAGAGACACCTGCGTACTCTCAAACTTGCATGCAGTGATGGCAAAATTCAGGTACACTAAACGTTCTCCCCTTTCTGCAGGCGATCCCCCAACAGACCGCAATCTCCAACTGGTTTCCACACTAATCTCTTACAAACTCCTGTAAACACGAGCAGGGGCTTGTAAATATAGTGTTGTGGAGAAAACACATTACTCTGAACTGAGGTCCTAGCAGAGGGCAGAAGAGTGAAGGAGAGAGTGACAGAAAACAGAGAAAGTCCAGCTGAGTGAGTAAATGAATGAGCTGTAGTGAACGAATGACGGAGAGGCCAGAAAAACAGACAGGGAGCTTACCAAAGGGTCTTAAATAATGACTCTGATTTGAAAAGCACAACACATTTTCTTACGCAGTGAACTTTAACTGATGCGCAGGCTGAAACTACAGGGCATGGTGTACTGGGGGGCAGATTGAAAAAGCAGAGCTAAAGAGCCTCAAATTTATTCTTTATCCAGCCCTTTTCACAATCATCTCGCTTAAATTACATTTATTTTCCAACACTCTTGGCATCCGGACTAATAGGACATAAAAGGTATGAGTTTACACAGAAAATCTATAAATGGTTTGTTTTAAATATGTTCACTTTGAAATGCAATTGCTTTCAAGACTGACCAGAGATGACGTAAAACTGATTTACAACATAATGCACTAGTATTTTTTCATTTACAGTGTTATAATGTGTTGTACATTTATTCCATCAACAGATCATGATAAAAAATCATCCAGTACACTGCTGGTTCCATAACAAGAGAGGTTCAATATTGTGTTGCATAGTCAGTGTTAACTTTCCATAGATAATGATGACTGATCTTGAGTCAGTCAAGCTAAAGGTTCCCATAGCAGTTCACATCAACACAACCATAATCTGTTACATGACACCAAGGAAGAGAAGAGACAGATTACAAAGCTTTTAGTGGATCATCATATGGGGGATGACTTTTAACCAGTGACATATATATATACTGTATATATAGGCCTACCTTATAGCCACAGAAAAAATTAAGAGACCATTTCAAACACCATCTTCAGTTTGTCTGAATTGACTATTTATAGGTACTGTATGTGTTTAGATAGAATGATCATTTTTGCTTTATTCTGTGAACAACATTTCTCCCAAATTTCAAATAAAAATATTGTTTCTATTTGCAGTTATTTGCAGAAAATGACAGTAACAGTAATATTTGTACATGTGTTTAGGAAAAGTATTTTTTATGTGATAACCTTATCACTGGCTTCATGTGTCTTGTCATGCGGTCAGTCTTTCACATTGCTGTTGGATGACTTTATGTCACTGCTGAGGTTTGATTTTGTTGAAATTCAACAGACACTGAACTGGAATGGTCACAAAACATCTAGAAATGCTGGTTAAATGAAACTGTGGAGTGGTCTCATGATTTTTTCCACAGGCTGTATATGTGCCTTTGTCAATGTTGTACAGTCACACAATATGGAAATATTATAATCTACAAATATAACATTCCAGACGAGTATAAAATTACAGATGAGAAAATGTAATCCATAAATCAAGGTAAACCCTAAATTTGAAAAAAGAAAGTAATATTAAAATGTAACAAATCATTGTTTTCATTTCCACCTGCAGTGTCTAGCTACAAAGTACAATTTAATAGTGTGCTGCGTTCTAACAGTCAAAACAATGGCTTTTTTCTTTATCACAGATGTAGACTTGACAAATGAGCTAAACTAAAGGCCATGTGTTACAGACTGTACCTCTTTAACCGTGGTACATACGCTTGAGTGGTTAAATGTATTATAAAGTAACATGATGAAAAACACCACCCTTTATGAAAATAGGTCATTTAACATTAATGAAATAAACATTTCTTCTGCAGAGTAATATTGTTCATGTTCAGAAACCCATCTGTAGGCTGTTTACAGTGTCTATGTAATGTACAGAAATAACTTAATGCAGTTATACAGAATGTGGGCACAGGTGTGCATTTATCAGCATTGAAAATCGGTTTTAAAGGCAGCTCAGAATTAAGACTGAACTATCGGTTTCAAAAAATGGATTACCATATGACCGTGATACTTTGTGTTGATGTAGATTCGACTCATTACAACAGGGGGATGTATAAGATGTAATGTGCGGCGTGTAAGTGTTTGCATGTGAGAGAGGGAATGGGAGAAAGTGAAGTAAAGCTACAAGGAGAGAGTAATTGTGCATTCATGAATCAATAAAAAGGTCATATTTAAAGCACTTAATGAAAGAATTCATTTCAGTGGAGTCCACCGATTCCACAACATAAACAGAAACACACAAGGCCACTCAATAATCAATAAACTAATTTACAAACCAACTTAACTTCGTTGACACTGATGCAAGAAAAGATGGGTCCCTTTTCATAGAAGAGATTCGAAATCTCTGTATATAAAAGCTGCATTGACAGCTGCTGATTGAAACAAATTAGAAATGTAAGGCCGAACACTCGTCCCAGTGTGAACAGGTCTACAGGGGCTATGGCTGTCCTGTAAATGTGATAGCTCCACATTATTAATGATTTAGTCCATATTCTTTATTAGACATCCTCCATCTGGTTCTCCTGCTACACAAGCCCTTAAAACATTTGCTGGATTACTTTACGAAGCTCTTATTTCATGCATGGATCACATTTTCAATAGACATTATGCTTTGATTTAACAGGCTTGCTTTTTATTACAGTTGTTTAAACAAGTTATTTTTGTTTTATTGCAACTCTCAGTTTTCAAAGCTACTCTAGAAATGTACCTGCTGTTGATTATTAAATCCTCCTGCCATAACATGCTCAATAAGTATGACGTAAACACTAGTAAAAATCAAGTTAAACTCATCTGTCTATATTTCACTGATTGTTCTACAGTATGCATGCAATACACATATAGTTTGTATGAATAAGGAATGATTGTATTGTATGTTTTCTACTTCAGCTACAGTATAGGGACAAAAAATGATCTCATAATGAAGGAAAAGCTAACATTTGCTACATCTTAAGGACAAGTCAATCATCCCCACAATTCAGATGGCTTTGGGATAATTCATCTAGAAAATAAACTCAGCATCTTGTTTTTCCAAATCAGTATTACTTGCTTTAGTGAAACACAAAAAGAAAACTGGAATGTTGAGACTGCACTTTTTCACATAACAAAGCAGACTGACAGACACCATTGACTTTCTTTGGGTTTAAAAAAAACATCAGTGTGTCTGTGTCAGAAAAAGAGTTAGAGAACAACCACATCACTTTCACAACATGACCTTTTTGCTTAAGTAACCTTAACAAACTCAAAGACACCTCATAACACCATACTGTAGCAATGTTGCATGCTACTCACAACAACCAAGCATCATGCCAGAAGGGTTTCCACATCTATGCCCTGCGAACATTTTAAAATGTATAGAAATAGTTGAATATAGTTGATTATTGCACGGCTCATGAAAATGCTTGATTCTGATTGGCCAGTCGCGACATTTGCAAGTTTGTTATTCTCAGATAACAACCACTCAAGTAGTCAGCTGAACTTAATTTAGTAAGTTAATCTAATGGTTTTGTCCAATCTTGTTGAGTTGACTCAATTATGTAAGTTATCTCAACTTTTGGAAGTCAGTACAACTCAAAAAATCCAATGCAAAAAAGAAACTTAAAGGCACAGTTTTGGATTTTTAGCGGCCACTAGCGTTTCAGTATAGATTTGCAATAAATCTTTCAGTCATTTGCTCATCCCTCCCTTTCGAAGTACGACGGTGGCCGCAACAGTCAAACAAACACATGTCACTGACTGAGACAGCGGCTGTGATTCTAGCCACACTGTCATGTTACTTCACGTGAAATTACAATGCAGTTACATTATTTCTACACTTATAAGGAAAAACGTTCGTCTCTCGTAGGTTATATGCCCATTTGTATCAAATGCTAACGTTACCAAAAAACTGGTTTCACTTTCACAAAAGTTAAATTATCTTACCAGCCCAGCAGAAAACAGGCAACTTCGGCGTCGCGTTGAAAACATTTGTCCTTCATCTGGTAATAGCTATACCGATGTTTATCCTGGATTTCTGCCGTCGTTTGTCTCTAATTTGTCACATTTGCGCTTTACCGATGGAGATTTGCGCTCTGTCGGCTCTTGTGCACAATACGTATGGTCCTCCATTGTATCAAAACTTCTAAAAACAGAACGATCTATGCTTCAGCTAGATGACGATGACGACGATGACTCCTTTTTCTCTCGTACTACGACTGACTAACTTATTCGTGGTCTTCAACTCAGTGATGACGCAAGCTGCCTCTACGAATTACTAAATGCGCTCTGTGAGCTGTTTGTCCGTTTAGGGCTACTGTAACCAAACATGGCCGCGCAACATGGAAAACTCCACATATATAGGCCCGCGCCTATGTAGATAAAACAGGGTTATTTCAAGGTAATAAAAACATAACTGTTCATTACGTACAGTCTTTATACACCTCTGAAGAAACAGTTTTGTATGTTATATTGCATTTCTGTCAATAAATCATACAAAATATCAAGTATTGTTCCTTTAAAAAGATGAGTTTAAAAATTGCTGATTTTTTACAGTGCAGATGCTGCATTATTTTGACAGGTACAGTTTAAATTAAATAAATATGTCTTTTAATAACATAGGACATTATATATTTACAAATGATCAAACCGAGTTGCCTGTTCGTAACATTTGAATGTCGTTTCTTAACTTAAAACCGAAAGTAAATTTATTTTCCTCGTGCAGGTCTGCATTCGGTAAAAATAAGCTAATAAAAGATTTCAAATTTCATGTCTAGTTTTTTTCTCATGTGGCAAGTAGCCGTGTAATAAGCGGGATAATGTACAAGCATCCGGCTGTTATCGCGAAATAAGCTCCTTCAGTGTGATACAAGACCCTCCGCTTCACGGGGCCATTATATTATTTCTGCCATTACAACCGGCTGCCTGTACATTATCCCATACATAACAGTACCACACTGTACAGGCCTGATACAGAGATACAAACTAAAGGCACAAAACATTCTGCAGGCTATAATGAAATGCTACACATACAGTAAAAAGGAAACTGTCAACCAAACAGATGAGAGGTTTAATACACTGAGGTAGAAGACTGACGTGACGCCGGTGAAATGAAAGCGGCAGGGAGACAAATTGGTTTAAAAGAAACATTGAACGAGGACAAATGAAAATCAAAGTATGCCAGAGTGTGAAGAACGGTTGAAAAGAATTGAATCAAATAAGAAATGAAAAGGTGGAATGACAGATTCATGATGAAATAATGGAGTGTGCAAAGAGAGCGAGAGAGGGGCTACTGCATATATACAGTGTGAAGAAAGATAAATGGACAAGAAGATATAAATATTAGAGAGAGAGAGAGAGAGAGAGAGAGAGAGAGAGAGAGAGAGAGAGAGAGAGAGAGAGAGAGAGAGAGAGAGAGAGAGACCCATGAAGAGACCGAATAACCAACAGTATGTTTGAGATTTTTCCATCTATGCTGCTGCATCTGTTACTATTGATTAGTGAAGGTGGAAGAGAACCTGTTTACTAAACCCAGATGTCGGATGGTTAAGAAAAGCATGCAGGTGTAATCACAAAAGCCACTCAGAGGATCTGTAATCAGAGATGTGTTTACTCTCTTACAGGAAATGAGAGGAGGCTTCCTTTAATGCCTCCAATAATGCAGGTAGAAGCTGGATTCACTACATGACTTTTTTACAATATGTACTGTATGCTCAATTTCCAAAGTCAGGTCAGCGTGTGACTTTAGATCCGAGTTGTGGAGCATCATACACCACGAGATTTTTCATGTTTGATATAATTCAGCTCGATGGAATCATGGTATGAGATTCTAGGCCTGTACCCATCATGCATAACTTCAACTGGCCAAAATCTGCAGACTGGCTCCAACTCACGTCATGTAGCGCCAGCTCGCCCCAACTGCAAATCTGAGCAAAAGTCATGAAGTTTAATTCTGCCTCATGCCTCGCACACACACACACACACACACACACACACATTTGACCAGATCTGCACTTTCAAAGCTTCAAATGTGGACATTTTTAAACATCCTTCAAGTGTTCTTCTCAATAAATGCAGTCAGATGAGGAAATTAAGAATGTCAAGGAGCTCATTTCTCAAGTGACTTTCTTTCTGGAATAAATGAGACCAGGCTTGCATTAAGCCAAACAATTATTTTCCTGAATTAATTTCAAGGAAAAACAGCCCATGCGGGATATCTAACCATAACAAACAAAAGATTTACACACGCCCCACTGTGGAAAGATAAGCATATATGAAGACAAAGAGCAAAAGATGTTGGGAGATTGGAATAAACCAAGATTAAGTGAGCTAGAAAAGATAAAAGAAGAGGGAGATTTAATTAGATGAGCGTGCATAATTCATCAGCTTCATCAAGATTGTGATTGCATACTGTCACATGCATAATGGATTAAAACGAACCTGCATAGTCTTTTACACAAAGAACAAAGATATCATTGAAGATATTGTGAAAGCCATAAATAGGTGTATTTTAGCGCAGTGCCAGTAAAATTAAGAGGAAAAAGACAGAATGAGAAAATAAAAAAGTGTGAAAAGTTTTTTTTAAAAAGTGTGAACTTAAACGAAATGTGCCAACTAAAAAAAGACAAGAAGCAGCCCAGTAGAAATGTAGGAGGTGGGTAGCTGAGTGCAGAAAAAGAATGACAGCACTAATCTGAAATAGGGAGGGATCTGATAGTCATACAGTATGTAAGTTGTTGGGTTTTCCCAGATCGCAAATTTCATTTTTTGGTGAACTACTCCTTAAACTAGAATAAAAACTCCAAGTTATTCATTGGGTTGCTGAGATACTTCATAATTCATGGTTTTGTACATGAACACAACAAAGTGACAATGATGGATGTAACTGTTAGAGATAACATCATCATGAAGTGTTTTGTTCTTAAATTAGGAAACAGTCATGTTCCTTGAATTATGAAAAAAAAAACAAGATCTGCTTTGATAAATTTGTCTTTCAGAAATGCATCCAAGAATGTTTACACAAGACACTTACGCTACAGTGATTTATGCAATACTGTGGTGACTTTAAAAAATGTATATGGACAAATTAGGTTAAAATATCATCCGCCAAATCCTTTATCAAGCTTGTCAGGTCTGACCTAAGATGACTCCAGACCCTGAACAAAGCTCCGTGTGCTTCAGATCAATACCGTAAACACACAGTCTTGCTAAAGTGGCCAACAATATAAGTGCAATGAAATACATTCAAATGGCAAAGATCACACTGAACCGCACCTCAGTTCAGCTGACAATGAAGATCTGTGCAGTACTGTTGGGAGGTCCAATATCATGTGTTCCCAAAATACACTTTACGTATGAGGCAGACAATTAATACATCACCCATTTTACGTTGTTAATCGATGACCCACAGTGACACCAGTGGGTGGACTGACAAGCCCACCATTATCATTAGACTATCATTACACTTACCCCCACCTTATGCACTTCTAGGCTAGCGACCCCCTTCCAACTCCAGAGCCGACGTTCCTGACAGCCTAATTAAGCCAGTGTGTAGACTTTAATTGATTTCCTTGTGGTGCAAAAGCTCAGAGATGCTCGTTTGGGCTTTAATTAATGATCTCCTCATTAGTGTCTCCTAAAGGGGGGCACAGGGGGCTTCAGGTGTGAGATGGTGCTTTGGTGAGACGGGGGTTTCCCGGTGGTAATTAGTGAACCTGAAGTGGGCTGTCAACAAAATGAGCAAAGAGCGTGGATGTTTAATGCAATTTCTCCATGACTACATACGGTTACATTTACATTCACATCTGTACATGAATGACTCCAAAACATACATTATTGAGGAGCACTAATATGGAAAGCAGATTGTTGAGCAATAGGCTGCTTTGGGTGCTGGTCTGGGTCTGTGGAGCCTATAAACTAAACTAAATATTGAACTTTTGCTTTATACTAATGGAGTGACAGTAAATCTAGTTATACTCGCTTACATCGGCCTGGCCTTCCATTTGATATTAAACTGATTGTTTTTGTTTAGGAAATTGAATCTTGTTATTTTAATTCACTAGCCTCTTCTTCTGAAGCCTTCTGTCGAATGTTTAGCAATTAGTAATTGCATGAATAAATGCTTTGGCTTGTACAAACAAAACAATATTCTCTATTAGCCACAGAATTAAATGAGCATGACTTCAAAACGACAAGCTTTGTTACTATGCTAGCTTTGATGATGTCATTAAACCATTTATTAGGCTAACACAGAGCAGAGACAAACATATTTCACAATTACATAAATGCAATTTAAATAATATTACTGTACCTATTTTGAAATTAAGAACTTAAGACCAACAGCTCAACATGCTTGGAGCATGAGCACTTACCGCTAAGCCAGAGGACACAATGTGGTCTATAATGTAAATACAGTATCTGAATCAGTACACAAAATCTTTATTAAGTACCAGCATTTAGTTTGACTTGCAACATATTGATTCAGTATTATTCTTGGTAATTACAGTCGTTTCTGAAATAAATCTTCATTTTTCTGATTATTCTAAGTGCGACTTGGCCCGGCAAGAAGAATTTATGCTTCCCCCTTTTTCATTTTATTAAATTTGTGATAAATTGACTTTTTCATTTTCACTGTTTTGTTTATAGCTCAAGCAAATGATTAAATTATCATTGTTGACAGTTAGCCCATTTTTACCTCACTGTGGACATCAGTATTTACATTTGTTTTTCTAACTGAGCTGTTGCAATATGAGTTGTGTCTTATTTAAAAGATCAATGGGATTCTGTGACGTTTACGTGCCTGTAGAAACAGATACCTCCAGTCCAAACTTTCGCCATAATACTTTTACAATGAATTCAAGATTCAAGATTTTATTTGTATAATAAATGAATAATAATGCTGATACTTATAAAACATCCAGAAGCCCTAGAAATGAACTTAATTGCTGAATGACACAGACAAAAATGTCCTTTCATATTTAACACTAACACTACATTACAGACCCAGGATGACTTGTTTATCTAAACAGGAAAATACAAACAACAAACAAAGGGATGTAGAAAACCAATATGTGCAACTATGTGGAGTTTTGATGAGTTTTATATGTTAGTGATATTATTGCTACCTAAGGCATTTATGAGCAGAGAAAAAGATGCTAGTATGAATGCAAATAAGCTTTGCGAATACATTCATGGGGAACCTGCTTTTGAATAAAGGTGATTTAACCACTTTTTCTATGGGAACCATTAGTATTATAATTGTTGCTATGTAACAAAGAAAATCGTGACAGTATAGGTAACCAATATCATTAGCAAAAAATGTTAATAGCTATTGAGAAAGCACAGCGACAGCATTGCCAAGATGACACTCACCTATCAAGACTTTCAGGCATGTACGCATCTAAAGTGAATAGTGTGAACCATGTGAGAAAATACATTATAAAAAACAAAAGTAAAATAATTTAACTCCTTTCAACAAAGCCAAGCTTCACAAAAAAAAAAAAAAAAGCAATATATAATTTTCATGTAGTATTAATGTCATGAAATAATCTTCAAATGACCAAATTGCATTGTAATTGGGAAGGTAAGCATACGTACAGTTCATCAAATAAATGGTCAAGTAATTCTTTAATGTATCACAAGCCTCTGTATGTGTGTCTGTGTATAAAAAAGAGTCAGCAGATCTTTAAAAGGTCAAATGAAGGTATTCATGTGTGCTCATTAAAGAGAAAACAGTCCAAATCTCCGACAAACACATCATCTGGACACTTCATGACAGGGCAGACATTTATTATGGCTTGTGGAAGTCACAGTGTCCATTAACAGGCTAAAATAAATGAGCATCTATTGACAGATAGATTAGTCACACACACATAAACACACATGACAACTGCTGCTTCCCAAGCCAGCTGACAAACTGTCAATCAAAAGACATATTTAAATATGACAGTGTTTCTCAGATTTGACATTCACAACTGACTAGAATAAAATGATGAGGAGGAAATCCCAAACCCACCACTTACTTTCTCCCTCTACTGTCAAACAAAAACACATATACACATAACAATTTATTTTGAGTATGAATATATGAATAAATGGCATCTATTATCGCTCACTGTAGACATGTATTACTAAAATGGTCCAAACTGATGAAAAAAGACTTGGCTGGCAATGCATAGATCAAATCAAATCTTAAATACAATAAGATTGTAGAAATCTTTGAAAAAAGACTAGAGAGTGACTACCATTTAGTAGCTCTTTTAAAAATGCAGATTTTATCATTGGTAACCGTTTTTAAAGTTTTCATAGATACTTGAGTCTTTAACAAAATGTGAAATAAAATGCAACTAATAATGACAACTTTTGCAAAACAAATCAGAGAGTTTGGAAGAAGTGTTGGTGAGACTATGGAACATCTGACTGTTACATTGCAGCCTGTGTTTCTATACTGTTAAGACTCTAAAGGGAAAAGAAGGGTTCAGGAAAAAAGTATGATCTTGTTTCACTTATTTTAGACAGTCACAAGCTCGTAAAATGAAAAGCTGAAAGTTTGGAAAAATATTTAAATGTTGAAATCACACATAATAAAATACGATACGCTGTACACTATATGGCATCGTACATTAATAGGTGGGTTGGCCAAGCGAGACAAAGTCCTGGTGTAGTCTTGAGCAGTGAGTTTCCTGCAAAAGAGCCTTATGGCTGAACCTTTGTGTGTCTGTGTAATAATGCTATGCAATTTGCAGATATTCTCCAAAAGTCTGAAAGTACTCTTGGAATAAATTAATAAACATTCACAAGGTGTCACTAGCTAAAAACATGGAAAGAAAGAGGGCTTTTGGCAAACTAATAAGCATTGTGGAGAAAAAAATATAAATGGGTTATGGGTCAACAAAGCTGACTAAAGGACAAAGAAAAATGCATTCTTCATCACAGAAAAATATATTCATGTTTAATTTGTGGCTTTCGTGGTTATTAGAGAAGCATATTTTAGCCTGGTCTTCTGAGATCTGATTTTACTTTCAAGCTTGAAGTCTCAACCTGGGGCTAAGCACACCGCATTTCTTTGTAGCTATAAAACAAAATCTGACACTTGCTGCTGGGTACAGCTCAGTCTCAAAAGTCTAACATCAATGAACAGGTTGTTAGAATATACCTGCCTCCAGGAATCCCTGCCTACAGAACAAAACTTAAAAAGATGTCTGAAATTAAACAGCTGATTTACACATTATGAGGTTTTTAATCTGAGGTTATTCAACATTGCATTATGGCAACAATTACATTACCAATGAACCAAAAAAAGCACAAATGTCTTTGCTGTAATTAGAATATACTTCCCACATTCCGCAATTAAGATTTATTGTATGTGTATCGAATATTTGACAGGCTTGTTGTGCTCAACACCACAAGACAGGTCAAGTTAAATAAAGTTCAGAGCTTAATTTTTAGGTGAGGTGAGATTAAGCCACATTGCTTCTAACAGCAATCTTCGAGTGTCGTGACAAGCCTAGTCGATACAAAATGTAATAAAATTGTTGTAGTTGTAACTGGAGTAGAAACAAAGCAGACAAAAAGATGTGAGTGAATACCAAACAAATCTTAGAATCAGAAACTTCACTGCTCTTATGAGACCTTCAATGGCATACTGCTAAGAACAATTTCCACAAACTAAAAATGAACAAAATAAAGGAGCTCAAATGCCATTTACAAGCCCTTGACAGTCAGATTACACCCCATGGAGAGAGAGAGAGACAGTGGGGGCGAGAGACTGCTTGGAATCTAAAGCAGAGTTGCCATGTCTGTTTCTGACCCCTTACTCATTGCTCGCTGTCAAAGGTGACATTCATAGCACTAATCAACAGCTGCCTTATCTACTATAGCCACATGGCACACGTGTGTGTGTGTGTGTGTGCGTGCGTGCGCATGCGCGTGTGTACATGCGTGTGTGTTGGGTAGGGTTAATCCTTAATCATATGAGAAGGCACCCAAGTGAAAAACTGTCTTGATTTCAACAGTAGATTATCAGCAAGACTTTCTACCAGTTGCTGTTTGTGACGGTAAAGTTTACTGTCGCTCAGCATCTCTCTCATTGGATTACCTGTTTAAAACCTTTACCTCCGAACACACACTAATCCATGGCACACTGCCACACATTCACATATAAAAAGCTGTTTAACTCAGATGAGCACACTGGTGTTTGGAATGACATTGTATTATATATAATAATTGTATTAATTAAATTTATTATATATTACTTTTATTAAATAAACAATTTGTTGAATGGGTTGCGTAACTTTACTGCATTTAAATTTAGCCAAGTTACGATTCTTCTACTGGTAACCCAAATAAATACTGTAATTTACTTGTTATTGCTTTTATCAGAATAATCTGCAGGGTCTCTATTCTGTGTGTATGTGAAGTCAAATTTGGGTGAGCAAACTTTGGACAAGCAATGTTTATGTTTTCCAAAGTGGTCTATAATAACTATATATAGTTTTTACATGTTATTTGGGGCAGGATAGGAAGGTCCTGGGGGCATGGGGAAGTTCAAATACTGCTTTCCTCTGGTTTTTCTTCCTTTAGCAAATGAATTACTGTCTGGTGATTAACTCCATACACTTGACTGTACGGCCGTGCCATGGGCAGTGAGTAATTAAGCTCAAGTGATAGTAATGAAGTGTGTTATTGGACCTTAAATAGCTCAGTGACACACAGGTTAATCATAACTAACCCATCTCACTCCCCTGACTCATAAACACGCACAAGCACATCCTCATGCTGATACAGTGACTAAACAAATGAAAAATCTTAATTTGCTTATGTGTAGAATTCTGAATTAATACAGTGTCTACAACATACACACATGACATACTGTACAAGCACATACACCACAATTTCCTATTAACGAAACACATTGACATGTGATGAACAGCTGTTTCTGAGGTTTTCAATTACAGTGCGAACCGTGTGAGCAGATGCGTTGTATTAGCTGTTATCATATTTATTCAATTCCCACAATAACAGATCATTCTCTTGTCTATGGTTTTTCATCATTTTGCTTCCATAATTTGTATTTTCTCAGTCTATCCTTTCTTCTCCTAATATTCTGGTTTTATAGAATTTGTACCTGTTTTTCTGGTAAAAAGCGGATGATTAAACCGCTTACCCATTGACATGCACGGGATGATATACATTCACATTTGCAGACTCCTCGGGTATTCACAAGACCATGCAATCACAATGACAACCAATCAGAATTCAACTCAACCCTGAATGCCAACCAGCACGACAGACTCTGAGCGAGCACTATTCTTACTCCTGCATTTCTGATGTCTGCCGCTTATCCCGATGGGTGGAATATGCGATAGGAAGACACAATAAGAGTTCAGGGTTTGGCTGATTAGCATGTACAGTTAGCACCTGCTAGCAGATGTTTTGCTCTCTGCTGTATTTCGCCTCGCAGATTAGGATAGTCGATAATGAAGGTTTGGGGATGTTCAGGTTCTTGTATTAGGGCTCAGGTGATTGGCTCAAAAAATGTGCCCATGTGCAAAGATGGCAGGATGCAGACTTCATTGGGGCAGACGTCAGCCAGCAACTGCCATTGAGATTAATGGTAGCATTAACAATTGGCTATCTCCAGGTGTTACAGACCTCCTTGCAAGACACACGATGTGTCTTATGTGGATGTGTAAACTATTCTCAATACAAATAAAGTGAATACAAATATTACAAGTACAAATACTGACCATGGAGAGCAAATATTCGATTATATTAAATGGCATATAATAACTATTCATGGCATACTTTACTATTAAAAATGTGATTTTTAACCAGTTTAGGTGTAATGAGTACATATATCTCTGTAAAACGAATGCAAAAAACAGCAACAATCTAATAAGATGTTTATTCATTTTTTGCACCTGGAAAAACATCCACCTACATGCAGCTGAATTCTATTCATTTTATCCAGAAATAGTCACAGTATATAGTGGATGAATAAAACTTTTCAAAAGCTTTTTTTTGTTTATCAATCTCTATATGTGAAGCCGTGTTTGACGTCAAAGACTCGGCTATTCTTAGCCAGAAAGGTGCCTGGCATTTCACGGAGATTCACACTCTATCCAAAGCCAATTTGGAAATGCTTTGTATTCTGAAAGTTTCCCTTTACAGACATGTTATGGGACAGCGACAAAACTAGAGCCAGCCAGCTCCACTAGTAATAAAATGTATGATTCCCGATCTGTTTTTGCAAAATTCTACCTTACAATTTCAATCAATGTGTTTTTGGTATATAGTCACTTAAGCTCATGAGCTTTATAATGACACATTGGTTCACTACCACAAAAATTCCTTAATTCATTGTAGATGGAGGAGGGTAGGGCGCATTAGGCAACATGCCAAAGGTGTTACCATTGAAAGGAATTACGTCCCTTAAAAGGTGCATTTAGTGTTCATTTGGCAAGACTAGATTAAAATTCCTGCTCTAACTATCCTGGCAAACAACACTGAGTCTCAATATGAGTGCTCACGATCCATTCCCCTCTCTCATCAAGAGCAATGCTCCATGAATCTGAAAGGGTGCTGATGGAGTGTCCTCAGTTACCTGCCCAGGTGCTATCAGTGCAGGCCCGCTTCTGGTGACCCTGGGGTCAGGCACACTAATTACGGTGCTGCTGGGTTAGCTCACGGTTGTATACACACAAGGGCCTTTAAAAGAAGCCAAGCTATATATATATATATATATAGGAGACGTCACCACTAAAAAGCTCAACTTAATAAACCACCAACTATGTTCAACAAACTGTGGCATTTTGTGTTGACTTTCCACCAATGAGCGTGCAGACTTCTTTTTGGAAGGTGACAGATGTAGTCAAAACATCTTGGCGCTTTTAACTCATTCACCTTGGTCTGACCCTGAGAGTTGACCTCTCTCTCTACTAGAAGACTGAACCAGCTAAAGAAATCCAACAGGATCATATATCAGTCCAAAGAATATCTACAGCTGGTAAACTGTGTAGACAGGTTGTGCTGCACATTCAGCATATAGTAGTTACTATTTGTACGACTGTGTAGAACCACTGATCTATATAATGACTGGATTGCTCATAGAACGCTAAGCCAACGGCAGGAGGTGAAGCCACCGGAAGTGATCGCGCCGCCATATTGGTATTCCCAATGCACAGATGGCGTCATTGACTTACAGTCAAAATATCCATCTAAAATATCCTATTTTGCAGCATAGCAGGTGCACGATTAGTTATTAGTTTACATGTATGTTTAATTACTTGTTACTTCTGATGTTTTTTTCCAGTGTTTATGTTTATTTCAGGTAGAATAGCGAAGTATAGAAATCATTTAGGTGAGTGTTGCACACTGTTGAATGGCACATGTGTAAACGTGTAGAAATAAAACTTTGTGACTTTAAGAACATATACAGTCTGTATTTAGATTTCAGAATGAGCACATATGTCATATGTTGAGGTGTCTCATCCGTGATAATGTAAGCTACTGAAATGAAAATTAATGTAACTCACTCAATATCCAATAAGATGGAAAAATTTAAGACTTTAAATAATAACCATTTACATGCTTAAAACATTTGCGTTGTAAAATGTACTGGAATACTATAAATACAAAAGCGGTGACTGGTAAGGTGCCGTTTGATCATAAATATCTTCATTTAATAGAATGTTTGGGCATACCAAAATGGCGGCGTGGTGATCTTAGTGTAATGACGTCATGAGCAATCCAGTCATTATATAGATCAGTGTGTAGAACCCATAGCACATAGTTATTTATGCTACATAACATCATCTAATAAAAAGAGGGCATTTAGTGATTTCACTTTAAGCTGCAATCTGTAACTTTTTTGGTTAAAAATAAACAGAAATCAACTATTGACCAATAAAAAAGCAATATTTGTACATTACAATTATTGTATATAAAAATATCATTCAAAACGATGTCCTCACCTTACTCTGATTCACAACAGTAAGCATATAATAATGATTTTTTAGTTCTCGGCTCAGTGTGGAAATGTCATGTTGTGTGGTTTTATTACACCCATAAACAGAAGGAAGAGGAGCCGGTTGCCAAGTCTGCAATTTTCAGGCTAGTTTTGAATGGCCATTGGGCTGCTTTTGTTACACAGATCTGGCATCCCAGATTCATCCATGCAGAGAAGCAAAGCCCACGTAAAGAAAACTCTGCAAGTAACCTCTCAAATAGAAGGATTAAGTAGGTTTCAAATAGAAATGGTCAAAAAGAGGCAAAAGTTACAGATTAGTGTTGTCAAATCGATTAATGTTTATGTTAATATACAGTAATATATATGTGTGGGTTGTATATAAATTATGTAGAGTATATCTAAATGCACACATACGTGTACATAAAACAAATATTTGCATATTTGTAAAACCAAAAAAGACACAATACACTTCAGCTGTTAGTACATTCACAATATAGCCCAACCTCTCATACCTCATGGCTTAAAAGTATGTGTGATTATTGAACTTTTCCACTGCCTTGTTAGACTGTGTCTCATATTCCTTTTGCATGAGGTGGCTCATTTCCCTACAGAGCAATTCATTCAAAGTTGAACTGACCAACCACAATTAGTGACCTCATCACATCATTTAGAAACAGGATACACTGCAAATGTCCAAATTGTACAAGATTGCGCTTTTGATTATCCATTCGTAGACGTGATGCCAGGAGAGCAGTGGTTCAGTGTGTTCCAGAAATGGGCGCTTTGATTGGACAGCACGGGTTAAGATCTCACCCTTTAATCCTGGCTTTGTGCCCATCCATTAATGACTCTTGGCATCAGATAAATCCACTTCATCGATACTTCAACAAGTCTAGATAACTAGCGGAGTGGAGCACTAGAGGTTCCTCTAGCATCATTATTGTAATACAATACACACACTAATTTGGATGGGATGAGAGTCAAAATGTTTAACCTTACGCTCTCTCCTCTTGGCCATTATATGTAGTAAGCACTCCAGGCAACAACCTTTTTGATTATATTTCAAGGAAACGTCTTATCCAAAATGTGTCTGAGTAAAACATTTGTTGTGATGGACATTTGGAGGAAGTTGCTAGATTTCTGATTTAGCTCAACAAGCCAGTGAAACAGATGCAATTCATTTACACGATGCTTCTGTGCTGTTCCACACAGTTAGGAAATAAAAAGTCTGGCAAGCCTTACAAACAAAGAAAAGGGTTTTCATTACCATTGTGTTCAAATGAACAGAAAGCTGTGGCATGGTAAATACGCATGTAAACAGGGTGTTAAAGACAGGTCATTATGGGGAGTTCATTTCATGGGGACTTTAAATCATAAACCCCTATAGTAAAAGGGGTAAACCAGGAGTTATAATGAATTGAAAAGTCAAAAGTGTGACAATGAGAAAACACAAAACTACCAAAAAAAAGGCAAATCGTAGGCAGATGTAACACAAAGGGTCTGTTCAGTCTGTGTGATAGTGATTATTTTAATACTTAACCTTCTGACAGTGCACATTGATTCCAAATGTTCCATCTCATCAGTGTTTTCTCTAGTCAGTTTCTATTCATTTCCACATGCTGCTGCAATAAATATTAGAGTTGGGGAGAAAAAAATCTATATCTCAAGGTATAGCAATTGTGAGAAGGCAGAAATATACTGTGACATTAGATCACGGTACACTCAAATGACTTTTTTTTAAAAAGTACAATTAATAACTTCAGTCACGTCATGTCATCAGGTCCCTGCTGTTTCAGAACCCCTAGTAAATATCCAGTCCACAATACAACGGTACAAATGTCCTATTACTGATCAAATGAATGCAAATGTGGGTTTAGATGCAGACACACATACAAAAAACAAAGGAAATGCCTATTAAATACTTCCAAACAAAGGACCACAATGCACAAACAAAGCTAAAGAAAAGAATTAGCTGATACATACAAACAAACATGCACTGATATACAAGGTTTCCAAATCAAGAAGTCACTTCTTCTCTTAGAGAATCAAACCAGGCCACAGCTGAGAGCCTATGAGAAAAGTGCTGGCCTATGGATAACCCTTCTCAGTGACCAGCCTTGTCCCAAATCCAAGGTGGGGTCACGGGTCATGAGCTTGCACATCTGACTGTAACCGCGGTGATGTGGTAAACCATTGGGAATTTGATTACACGAGCGCTCAGCTCCACTTAAGACTTGGAACATCACTGTGATCATGGGTTCGGGGTGGAGGAGAAGAGAGAGAGAGAAAGATTGAAAGAAGATTAAAGCCAATTCTGTGCAGCAAAAAGAGAGCGAGAGAGAGACCATCAATTCCACTGCCTAAAGGAAAGCGGAAAAAAAGAATATTTCAGGATTTTTGTGGCTCTCCCCAGATTGTTGTAGCAAAATGAAGAGAGGGAGTTCAAAAGCATATAAGAAAGAGGGAGAGAAAGAATGGGAAATAAGAGAATTGGATAGAGAGGGACTGTGAGTGTGTGTATGTGAGATTGAAAAATAGCTGAAGGGAAAAAGGTCTCAGTCATCGTCTTCGACCGAATGAGGTCAAGATTCAGTCAAAAAGGCAGAAAGCATGCAGTTTAAAGGCGATTGGAAGAAGGAGATATAAAGAATAAAGAAACAAACGAAACAAATTCGTATAACAAATATCTGTAAATATAATATTTGTTATAGTAAACTGTGGCATACTGTGTATGCTAAACACTGCAATATTTAGGAATATTTATTTGGTTTACTAAAGTGAATACTTAGATATTTTTTCATGTGGGCAGTTGCCAAAATATAAAAGCTGTGAAAAGTAAGGAAAATTTGTATTGAAACATAAAACAGAAAATGTAAGAAAACTGGTCTAAACAAAGATATAATGATAAAGAACAAGCAAGGAAGAAAGATGAATAGGTGTGAATGAGGCTGAAGATTAGCTGAGATAAAAAGAAAGATGAAGAATGAGTAACATGGGACCAACAACTAGAGAGAACAAGAGGAAGAGAAAAATGTCTCCCTGTGCTACTGCAGTGGAATCAGTCAGGCGAAGACAGCAATATAGAGAGTTGAGGGCTTTTGTCCAGCTTCTAGCAAAGCAGAATAGAAAGCAGCCTTGAGCAGCACACACACAAGCACACAGCATTCCTCATACACTGCTGAATGGTTAATTTGTAATGGTGTTCTTTGAATGGCATAAAATGGGTGGGATATTTGTGAAATGTGTTTATTTTAATCTCAAATTCTGCTGCATGTATTTACAAGATATTTCTGTTGTCTTGTGGCTAAGGCAAACACTAATATTAAACATTGTAAATATTGACCAGCATGAATGTAATTAGTGCTTAGGGAAAATTTACACAAAAACTGAACACTACTCTGAGACAAACAAAAGAAAAACACCATATTCTGTGGAAAACAGCAGCATACAGCATACTGTGAAAAACATTGTTATTTTAAACAAATAAATAATAACAATTTTGGGTAAATAATGTCTTTAAAAATATGTTGTTTACCAGTATAGGCGGTTTCATCGGACGCACACGTGTCTGGCCCGCAGTTAACTTCCGGCCTCTGTTTGTTGATCAATCTGGCTATTGGCTAATAATATAACTAATTATACTTTATTTAATTTATATTACTATTAATTTATATTGATATTGATATTTTGTTGTATAATAATTGTATTAAATAAACAATTTGTTGAATTGTATTGTATATTAATTTTATTTAATAAACAATTTGTTGAATAGGTCATGTAACTTTGTTGCATTTCGCCAAGTAATGGTTCTTCTACTGGTTACCCAAAATAATCCTGACTAGACATACTTTTAACCTGCTAGCTAATGTCATTTACTTGTTATTTCTTTTGCTTGTTATCAGAAATAATCTGCAGGGACTCTTTTCTTTGTGGATGTGTACCGGAAGTTAAGTTTGGGCCACAAAAGCGTGAATAACATTTTTTTTTGCTGATGCTTTTACTGTCTATACATTTAAGGCGCTAAAAAAAAAAAAAACAAGAAGCATGTAACAGTAATACTGAATATTATGAATTTTTTAACTGTGTTAAACGTTTATAAGGTTTATTTTTAGTCTTATACTACAGGCATCAAGTCAAACCGAGCTTGATAACAAGACAAAGAGAGGATTTCCAGATTGATGGTAACACACTATAATGCTAGTACAGATCAAACTATTTTATAAAATCACGCTTACATATTTGTCTGAAATATAATAAACATCTCTTAGGTCATTTAGTTGAATATCATAAAGCCGCCTCTGTTGTGAAAGTCCCTTTTACAGGTAAAACTGGTTCTCCAGTAAATGGCCCTAAAACATGCAGAGTTACTTTTCATTGTCTGAAGTATCAAAGAGGGACAATCTCTCATATGGGTGGAAAAAACAAGCTAACAAAGAAATGACAACAAACGGCAAAGAACCATATAAAGCAGTTCATAAATCTGATCAACATCTTATAATGGAAAATATATATTTTTTTATTGGTTAACATTATTTGTTGTATTGGTTTTTGTATTTTAAAATTTGCAGGAGTCTAAATACAGTACCTGGCAAGTGTACTGATCAATTTTCAGTGGGTGAACTTGACCCAACTGCGGCATGCCAAGCACAAGAGACATGTCCTTAGTCACAGATGGAAGAAAATCAGTTATGCCAAGAGAAATATATATATATATATATATAAATATATCAGTCTTTCATCCAGCACTGAGTCAGTGATTGCTTTGCCTTAAGCTTGTGTTGAGCTACAGTGTGATATAAAGGCCTTATTCAAGTAACAACTGCATAATGAAATTGAAGTAAATTTAATTTGTGTGGATTTTGTTGTTGTTCATGTCCTTAAAGCCACAGTATGTAAATTTCACCACTAGAGGACGCATATTCAAAACAATATGCAAACATCTTACATATTTTTCCTTGAAAGTCATTTCTTCAATTTTCTTTCTTCAAATAATTTTCTGAATAAATGTTGATACTGGATTTCCATACAATGAAAGTGAATGGTGACTATTTCTTTATTGTAGGCTACATGACTGCATTTACCTACATCAAAACAATGCGCCTCTGACATATCTGACAATTTACTGTCAACGAAATATATAAATGGATGGACATTCATCTTTTTCTTTGAGCAGTGTCACACAGATAAATCTTTTTAAAGTGCATCCTCCTTTTGTACAGGATGTGAGAAAGGCCTGAGCTATAAAGCTGTCAGAGGGACTTTAATTTTGCTCGTGCTGTGTTCGTCAGTGTATGAGTGTG
Source organism: Oreonectes daqikongensis (assembly GCA_026939265.1). Taxonomy (NCBI): domain Eukaryota; kingdom Metazoa; phylum Chordata; class Actinopteri; order Cypriniformes; family Nemacheilidae; genus Oreonectes; species Oreonectes daqikongensis. Next base: position 1,321,502 of record JAOTQM010000343.1, on the reverse strand, counting down.
TGTGTGAGTGACTGCTTTTATAGCAAAGTCAACCACACGGCATGAGTCCTACACATATGTTTTATTAACTGTAACTGTAACAACAGCAGCTTTGGAGAATTATGGCCATCGAAAGGCTACGATTCAACAGCCCGCCAGACAAAGATGGTACTGTATGACCTCAAAAGACAACAGAATTGTTCTAGTCAGTTTTGGGGATTTCAGGCTGAGGCTAAGCAGAAAAGAAAAGAGATTGCAAAATGTTCAGTAAGAAACCACGCACGGCAGTAACAGGAAAACCCCTCAGGGGCGGAGGAGAGAAAGTCCGCCAGTTAGAATCTTGTCCTTCTTTTTCCTTGATTGAATTACTCATGTCATATTCCCTGTCAGCTCTGTGCATTGTAGCTATATATAAATGAGAGAGGAAAGAGAGAGAGAGAGAGAGAGAGAGAGAGAGAGAGAGAGAGAGAGAGGAAAGAGGCAGTGGATCTGTGACAAGCAGCTCTCTTTACCACAACCCAACAACTGATCAAGACAAGAGATTATACAAGCAAACCCAAAGCCTCCCTCTTCAGTCATCCTCAATCTGAGCTTTACAGAGTTTTACAAATCCTTTGTGGAAGTGAGCGTTGAATTCAAAGCTAAGAAAAGCCGAGGCCGACGGAAGAGAAAGAGAGAGCAGCACACGAGCAGTGTGAATCCCAAAAACAGACTTCACACACACACACCCACGCACGCTAAAAATATATTTGTACAAACACACACATAACATTAATGAAAACATTTCTATGAATTGGAGGCAAAAGCAACAATCTAATGACATCGACTGTAGATTTGTGTTTTATATACGGCATTAAAAATGCACTGGGGACAAAAATAGCGAATGGAGGATGGAGTGAAGTCACCGTGCTGGGTGGCTGTTAGGGGGCAGGTCTGTTGGATTCACATGACAGACAGACAGACAGACAGACAGAGAGAGAGAGCGAGAGAGAGAGAGAGAGAGAGAGAGAGAGAGAGAGAGAGAGAGAGAGAGAGAGAGAGAGAGAGAGAGAGAGACAGAGTGACTCATATAGTCCATCAGATTTACACAAACACACACACAAAAGATCTGCAGGTGTTTATCACGTATACTGTTTCGCCATAGAACTACAACATCCACATTTACTGAGATGCATGCAAACAATGGCACATTTCAATAAGCTTTAACTTAGGCTTGAGTACATAAGCCATATGGCTGTGCTATTATGGTGCATAATGGTATGGCATACAGGCAGGCGTGTGTGTGCGTTTCAGGGTCTTGACCTCTGTGCAAGCAGCTGGTCAGTGGTATTTTTGCCATCATCCTGTTCCACGTGTAACCCTCCAAGTATGATTAATACGCAAGCACGGTCACATAAACCAAATCAAGTCAATCACATATTCATAAGGAAATTCAATTTCCTTTCGCTGGTCTATAATCCACTTCCCCCATACATGAGTCTGCAGCGTCCAATAGACTGGATCTTAAATTAAAATGTGGGCGCGTATACGTGGGTGAATAAATCTTCAACACAATGTGCTGACAGATAAAACATTGGATAATTGATTTTGGTGAAGTGGCGGGAACCGAAGGAATGATGAAAGAAAACCACGACTGAAATGGAGCACTGATATGAGGTTTTTAATCACCAATGCTGATATCAATAGCTAGAGATCAAGGTGACAGATGGACGATATGATGCCGATACACAATTTTATAAGAATTAAAGGAGTAGCTCACTCAAAAACAAAAAACTAAAACATTTTACTCACTCTCTTGACATTTGAAACCTGTATGACTTTCTTTCTTCTGCAAAACACAAAAGATGATAGTTTGACGAATGTTGCTAACCAAAAACCGTTGGTTACCATTGACTTCTATTAGATGGACACAAAACCAATGCAAGTCAATGGGGACCAATAGTTTTTGGTTACCAGCATTCTTCAAAATATCTTCTTTTGTGTATTGCAGAAGAAAGAAAGTCATACAGGTTATAAATAACACAAGGGTGAGTAAATGATGTCAGAACTTTAAAACATTTTAAACATTTTAATAAAAACTGATCTAACAAACAAGTGTCATCAGAACATGCTGTCGGCCTAGTCGATACAATTACATTATCACAAATATCTAGGCTAAACAGCAGTTGTATTTTTTCTGAATGTGGAAAATATCTACATCTTGGTGTATTTATGCAGTCATACAGTACGTAATCAGTCACCATGGACAACACACCCACACACACACAAAGAGAGAGAGAATGGCTAACTTAAGATACAACATGACTTTGTCTCTTTTATATGCAGTACACACATCAGAGAGCTACAGTGAATTACAGTGTTTGAATAAATATATTCCAAAGCTTTGAAACTTTTAAACTATTATTTACAAGACATTAAACGGAGCTTTAATAGAAGGTGTGTAAGAAAATACTAATTACTGGATTTGCCAGCGTTTGCCAGATTAGCATCTTTAAACCATCAAATAAAGCTTGTTTGAGATCAAAATATTCAAAGCTTTGTTTGATGTGTCTAGTCGTAGGTAAACTAATCATCACCACAGAACTGTTTGAGTAAATGATGCATAATGTACTTTATAATATTACAGATAAACTGTATACAGCAGAGATGCGAATATCTTTAAGGTCTCTACAAAGAGAAATGACAGAACATTTCCGAAAGCAGTCCAAGATATCCACCAGTCGGATGACAAAAGATATGATTATCAGATCATGATCAGCTGTAATTATGTATTTGTTCCCGACTTCCCGTTATGCAGACAATACCTGTTAATTGAGTTTAATCAAAGGCAGACTGTATTATTCTTAATCTTAATGTACTATACTCATGAAATCATATATACTATGAGGATGAAACTTCATTTTGTACAGACATCCTGTTTGTAATTCAAAAGAGAGGAGACAAAGAGAGAGTGACAATGACTGTGACAAAGAGAAAGACCAAGACGTCAGAATGTGCACTAAAAATGTGGGTTGAAAGGTCACAGGAAGCAATGCATCATGGGATGCACAATATGCTGCAGATGAGTAAGACACATCCTTGGAGTTTCTAAAGATCTGTACAAGAGAGTGCAGATTACCAGATGTCTCAATCAATAGTGACAGTCTTTGTTCCCAGAGGAAAGTCACAGATCTGCAATAAATGCACCCAATACAAGAAAAATATTTAGGCACTATGCATAACATCAGTTTCATTCCATTAATTTGTAGCCTGTCCATGAGTTTCAAAAGTAAGTAAAAGTCAGTAAATCAAGCTTGAAGATTTGCTTTGTATTGTAAGAAAGGTTTTCAGGCTTGTTTAAAATATATCACGAGTTAATGAAAATTAAGTGACTTACATTCCTTTGGTGATTTTATATGGTCATCCTGACAGACCAGAACGATCCCAATAATCTCAGTGCCTCTGTAATTAAACTGATAGAGATCATAGAGTCTTCATCGTAGTATCTGTCAGTCCTGCTGAAAATTACGCATGAAAAATCTCTTACATTTGTGTGTGTGTGTGTGTGTGTGTGTGTGCGTGCGTGCGTGCGTGCGTGTGCTGAAGGTTAGAAAGTCATTAAGCAATACGAATAGACTTCATTAAAGCATGGTCACACCCATTAAGAGGAAATATGGGAGGGAGGGAGGGAGGGAGGGAGAGAAAGAGCATATGAATAACTATAAGCACATCAACATACCGTACATGACAAAAGATTATAGTGCTGGCTGTAGTGTTGTTGTATGCTTTAGAAACTGATGTTCCAAATATGGTAACAGTTCCGCCACATGCTTGAGGTATTCGGCCAATTACAACGCACTGTGTAGCTTGCCAATCAGAGCACACAGCGCTTTTCAGAATGGTGAGCTTTGTCAAAATCAACGTGTTTCAAAAAGGCGGGGCAGAGAGGAGCAACAGTAATGTTGTTAACAGTAAAACTTAAGTGTTTTGAACCGTAAACAAACTGTATTACACCAAATACACACGATAATGTTTGTTTTAGCCACCCAATATGACCCCTTTAAGTTTTCAATGCAATATGGGACCAACGTATCACTCTAGTCTACAGATAAAAATTGTGCTGCTGAAACTAAAGCTTTACTGAGCTCAACTAGCATCCAGAGCAAACCAACACACAACTTTTACATTCATGCTAGTCTATTGCTGCACATATCGTCCAAAGCGAGAAAACAAAAAAAAAGAGTTCATGTTTGACTGCAGCAGACACAGAAAAGAACAGAAAATGTCCTTGGTGTTTATTCTGTAGACGTTTATTTATTATCTGCAATAATTTGTTCAGCATCATTGAATTGATATTTAACAGAATAACAGAATGCAAGGAAACCTCTTCTCCAAAGCCTTTACAAGCACTCATTTGCTGCCCTTTTACCACATTCCCAATCCCAACTTAATTGTTTGTTAAACTTAAAGCGTAAAGGTTTCAGTTTCACATGAACCAGAAGTGTGTGCCCAAAACGATCAGGAGGCGAGTAAGTGTGTGTGGCATGAGAAACAGAACAAGGGAAATCAAATGTTTTTGAACCTGTTTTGGAGTGCACAAAATGGCTACTTTGAACTTTTGCCTGTTTTCATACATCAAACCTCATTCCAGAAACAATGTCCTATCCAGTCCTATCAGAAAAACAACTCTCTGTAGTTCTTTCATACATCAAGGTCAGGATCTATGTCTGTGTTACAGTGATCTGTCTGCATTCCACAATGGTATACTGTATGTCTACACAGTGCGGTTTGTGGATAAAATGATCAAATCTATCTTGAAACATACACTCCTTCACCCATTGCATAAACAAAACCGCAGACTCATATCACAAGTGAAACACTATCAATGGCATCAAGTGTCATTTTGTAACTTGAACTCTCTCTTTTAAAGACAACTGTAAATAATAAAAAAAATCTATTTTAACAGAATTATTCCTTTAATAACGCTACGCTAATGTAGGAATAATATAAACTCGGATCTTAAACCAAAGCATGAAAATACACTCTGCATGCTACACATGAATTCCCAGCCTGGGCCGGCCCTCCAGATTCTGATGAGGTCTCCCAGGAAACAAAGGAAGAAATCCTCATTGGGAGCGGAAGGGAAGAAGACCACAAATAAGTCTCTAATAAGTTGGTCTAAAGTCTCAGTCCTGAAAATAGCTTAACCACATAAGGCATGGCAGTAATTAGCAGTCAAAAAAGACGAGAATTGGAAAAGTGATTTTTGGAGATAAAAAGTGGATGGAAAACCCTTTTTCCACAGTGCCTCCGTTTGCTAGCCAAATCTGACTCATTGCAAAACAGCTATTTAGAAACAACTATAGAGAAGATTAATTTAGACAGACAAGACAAATCATCTCAAGGGCTCACTTCACATATGCAAACAATTTGCCTATGTAATAGGAGGGACCAAATTAATGGTCTGTTAAGTATATAAACAACAAATGCCTATTTTATGAAATAAACCTTTCAGGGGACTTGACAATGAGTAAAACGAATGCAGACGTTATGTGTGTTAACAATCTGCTTTTTGATCCTCAAGTCTCCTCAAATTCCCAATTTACATCCAAAGAATTACATGCCATTTCACGCAAACAAAAAAATTCACATTTAGAATAACAACATGCTGCCAGGGAGTCCATCTTTTTGGTTGGACATCCGAACAACGGTTGGTCTTTGTCTGTGCATTTCACTTTTTTGTATGTGGTTTATTACAAAAGTAGTAACCTAGTTGATGATAAAAATCAAATCTGCCATCTGTCACAAAAGTACAGAAATACTTCACAACATTTATAGAACAGAAAATAGGCTCACTTTGAAGAGCGTGAATAAAAAGTTTTGTTATATGCATAAAAGGCCACATTTTGATATAATCTGATATGTAAGAGCTCTGCACTGAGTGAGGAGAAGGTTAAGTAGATGATGAGTAGATTCACTGTGTATGTAAATGAGTATAGAGAGCCATTCAGTGGAAGCTAATCCTTTGGAATGACTGCCCTTTACAACCGCTGATCTCTATGGCTTTAAATCAACTCAACACAAACTGAAGCCTGCAAGTCTTGAAAGAGGCTTTAATGAAAACACTTCAGAGACAAAAAAGTTGTTACATTACTGAAGTTACTAATATTCATGTAGTTCATTTTATAACTTCTGTAAGTCAATCTGGATAAAGCATTTAGCAAATGCATAAATGCAAATTGCTAAATGTCAAAATTACAAGAATAAAGTCAGTGCTGATGCAAAAAGATCAAGAATTTATTTGTTGTTTGGTCTTATCCTAAAATATGATTAAGGTAAATCCTCAGCATCTATTTCCTGGTTTCCCACATCAAAGCTGATACCTCGGCAACATATTATTATCATACATTTTCTAGTAATGCGCTTCTGCAATCAAAATATTTCGATTTTATTCCTGCAATTACTCTTTTAATCGCCTTGGCGTATTTAATCTTTAAATTTTATGACTTTATTCTTGTATGAATACACTTTAATCTTGTAATGCGACAACATTAATCCCATAATGCGACAACTTTGTTCTCGAAACCCTTTACTTCATTTTAATATGGCCCTAAAAATGACATATTAAATCGTATCTATATAACAAGCTACTAACTACATTTAAAAAATTAATAATAAACTTACTGACTGGAAAATAGGATGACTAGAAAATGATGACTCTGGACAAAGAGTGTCTCTAGACACATCATTTATCAGATTTGCTATAGGCATGAGGGCAAGAGAACACCCTGCACACAGCTAAACAAGAGATTTAGCACTTTCTCTAGATTCTTTTCTGTCTCTCTATTCTAAATATCTCTATAGCTGACAATTCTTTTTATAGTGCAGTATCTCCGTTTTCTGTCATTTCTCTAAATAGACACCACTATCAGCAAGTAAACAATGCTGCAAACGCTCAACAAACAGAGGCTCTTGCTAAAAGCCTGACAGATGACTATATTTACAGAGAAAAGATATTTGTCATCAGAAGGGTCAAACAAAACAAAATTATCCTGCTCCCTAGAGAAAGTCAAAAAGAAAGAAAAAGCTCTGATGCTGATATCATATTTGAGTCTAGAATTGACAGGGGTGGTACTGGAATTACAACACAGTCTCACAGGAATTCGTGACATTGTCACAAACTGTAATCTATTCATTTGTGTACATAAACATGATTTCCCCCTTTTTTGGTTTAGGCTGGGTTAGGGGGCGAGCCTTTATCGTTGCTTTGCCACCTCGTAAAACTTGCAATTTATTGCCAAATTTGCCTTTGCGGCTGTGACTTCTTTTGATATCAGGTTATAAATATACACGCGGTCTGTGTATTGAAAGTTGTGCTGCGTGACACGAGAAAAGGGAGAAATTTGTGTCCACAAACACGAATAAATAGATTCCAAATTTCGTGCCAATGCCACAAACTGCCTTGAGACTGGGTTGGGAATTAATGATGGATTCCTCCTCCTTTCACACAATAAATGCGGCAAATGAGATGCTAGACTCTCTTTCTCTGTGACTTTAACAATTCTTTTCAAATTATAACTTATATTATAACAAGACAGATATATACAAACTAACTTCATTATAATACTGCAAAGCCATGAAGCTATTTTTAAAACCTCTGTCTATAAAGAACACTAAGTGTTTTTCTTCAATTACAACAGGTGTATATGAATGTGTAAATTTAGACAGCAAATGTGCAATAGTTCCTTGTAGGTCAGTGGAGTGAGGTTTTGAGGGAAAACACCAGACTGACCTCGACAATTACAGTATACGAGTTTATTAAAGATGAATTACAGATGATGTAAAAAACCTCATTCGCAATAGTGCGTTCTTATGAAATGCTTTTATTTGTTTGGGTGACATTTCCCACGTCACACTGCAGTACAATCTAAGAAGGTCTAATTCCAATTCCAACACATGACTTTAGCATGTTGCGAATTGATATCTGGAGCAAACGTGAAACAAAGTCCAAAAAGCTGCACAATTCTATCCATTGTGTGTCTATTGGTTGCTTAGCTTAATTGAGGTTACAGCTCTCCAAGCCGTAGGACATCTGACATAAAAGCCAGCACTTGCATAATTCACACAGTTCCTGCCTCATTGCCAAAGAGAAGCAGCCCTCGGAGGTCCTTAAGTAATTAAAAGCTGCAATGGACCACAGTGCACAGACTCTTACATCTTCAAATACTCACAAATATTGCTTTGTGATTACAAAACAGAAATCACAGGTCATTAAATCTGGTTGTGTGCAATTGCAAGAAACATATTAGTTATACAAGTATTAAAACGTTAATACATCAGAAAGATAAAAGTCTTGCAAAACATCTTTATGTAGAACAAAGACTTGGGGAAAAGCAAATGAAACCGAAAATGCTATGAACTGAAGAACAACGTTTTATTTTACATTTCACCATAAGTGATGTCTCCTCTAGATACAATTCATCAAACTATCACAAAGACAAGCGAGGGTTTGTTCAGAGCGCATTCTCGCTCAAGGGGGCTTTCACAGTTAACTCTTATTAAATAACTTGACTAAAGCAGTATACATTGGTGATATGATTCTTGTGTGATTGTTAATTCGTGTGATCCAGACAAAGCTTGTAATGGGCGAATACGGTCTCGCTTCAGCGAACTTTTGTCGGGCAGGTGCATGAAGATGGACAGATACGCGCCGGATCAGCTGTCGTGGCTTACGTTACAGGATGGTTTGCTAAACACTAAAAGGAAATCATTCGATACTCAGGTTTTGTTTTGTGGAATAATAACAGCGGAGTATGAGTGCGTTAAATGCGTTTACCTGCGGTCTAAACACCTGCTTCCTACCACCCTATTGTGCTTTATTTCCTGTTCTTATGCATTAGTCCTAAACAGATGTGTTTGCGCGAAGCACTTGACAGTATCAACAACTAAACAACAACTCTCCGACGTATCAGTTTTCGGGTCAGGAGCGCAATGACAACAAAAAAGGGGCACTTACACTGCTATTCTCACCCGTCCAGTGAACCATTGCCTGGTTGTGGGTGGCATCCCCTTTAAGGACGAAAGAGCTGCTGAGTAGAGAGACTTTCTCCGGAGTCGATGCCCTCCGGACTCGGGGAACTCCGCCCGGGTCCCCGCTGTAATCTCCACGGCTGTGCGCTGGGATAAGCGTTTCATTTCTGCCGATGACATGCCCGCCGTGGCTGTCAAGCTCTTGGTCCCGTTCGGTTCTCCGGTTTAAAACGCTGCTGTGACATGAAATCGGTCCGAACAGTGACATCCACGCGAAAGCGATAAACACAGCTGGGTACAGGTGCGCAAAAACTGCCACGACGCGCGCCATGATGAGCGCCTTCATTTAACACTGTCAAAGCGAGTGCGATGCGAGCGAAAGATGGAATACTCTAATGTAAGAGAGAAAGGGAGACAGGGACAGGGAGAGGGGGAGAGAGAGAGAGAGCGAGCGAGCGAGAGAGAGAGAGAGAGAGAGAGAGAGAGAGAGAGAGAGAGAGAGAGAGAAAGGTGGAGAGGGTGGGGAACCGGAGCGCTCATGTGCTGTGTGTAACAGACAGAGACCGAGGGGTCGATCACTCGTATTCGCCTGCCACCTAGTGACACTTTTTGTTTTGAATCAAATTAGTTTGGTTGTAGTCTGCCTCTTTGTATAAAGTAAAGTAAAAGTTTCTAAATAATAATAAGAAAACTACTCATCAAATGGCTTTTAAAATAATATAGTCCCTTTATAGAACTGAGTAAAGTGATGTCAGAGCTTTTGTGTCCTTTCTGTTGTCCTACGAACAGCTCATTAAAATGCCCTCACAATCTCTCTTTGTGTTGCACATAAAAAGTAAACAGCATTATAAACATCATATAACTGAGTTGATTCTGATTTTCTAAACAAAATAACGGCATTTCAATCCTAAATTCAAACAATAAACTATAACAAAAACATGTCAATGAGGTGAAGACTTGACAAACTCCAACTGAGATCATTTAAAAATAAGAGCTTTTTGTAATGTACACTGTAAATTAATTTTCTATAACATGTGCACACTCAAACAAACACGTGGAGACCACTGTAGGAAAATAACTCTTTTCTTTTTCCCATATATGGGTTGCCTTAGGAACATGCCAAATAACTGACAGGCAGACAACAGCTTGACACATTCAGATGATGAGACACCTCCACCTGCAGGGACATACCTGACAGGAGTTTCCGACCCATAATGCCAGAACGGCAGTCTCAAACACCTCCGAAAAACATCAAGCTGCTTCATAAAAATAAATACAATAAACAAGGTATCAAACACAAATAAGTCACTGGTGAAGCATTATAGTGATATCCACTTGACTTAATATAAAAACCTCAGTTTAAAAGGTTTAAAGAACATAAAGACTACAGAATAAAGACTGCATGTAGCCTACATTTAAATTTTTTGAAGGTCCCCTGTGTATGTCATTTAAAAATAAATTGGCAGAGGCTGGTATCACTGCTGCACCTGATGTACTGGCAGAGACTGTTATTTCTATTTCTTTGAGCATAATAAAAATGCTAACAGTTCAAATGTATACTTGCCATCACAAGATATGTGTTAAACCCATCTCACTAAATGAAGAATGAGTGACCAAGACTGGAGGACCGAGTCATGTTTAGTATTCACTTGGTAAGGAAGTCACCCAGTAATGGTCCTGCTGCTCCTGATGTAAAACAGATCCTAGAAAACTCACAGAGCTCTTACATCTACCTGTTGTGATAGAGAGGAGCTAGTAAAAAACATCATCGGTCACCTATGCATTAAAGGACCAGTGTGTAAAATTAAGGAGGACTATTGATAGAAATGCAATATAATATATACATAGGCTAACTATGTGTATAAAGGCCTTACATAATAAAGCGTTACATTTTGTATTACCTTAGACTGCGCTATTTCTATCTACATACACCACGGGTCCCCTAACTTGGAATTCGCCATGTTGTTTCTACAGTAGCCCTAAACGAATAAACTGCTCTACAGAACGCGTTTCGTAAATACGTTAACTGCTTCGGCAAAGACATATTAGTGCTGTGTCAGCCGCCATAGTCCTTTGAAGGGGTGGGGAAGTGAGCTGTTGGTTGCAATTCGCAACCTAACCACTAGATGCCACTAAATTTCACTGACTGGTCTTTGCTCATGAATAAGAATTTCTACATAGCCAATCATGCGTCAGCAATGTATAAAAATAGCCTACAAATAAATTCGGTTTGCTAATGTGTCATGTTAGCAACTGAAGCCTGGTTTGCTATCAACTAAATATTAATTTATAGCCTATCCTATCTCCAATAATGTATCTTATTATTATCTCTATTTAGATCATTTGTATCCGAGTACTGATACATACAAACATAAAAAGGCAGCTTAATAAAAGTATTAAAATAGGGGAAAAGAACAAGCTTTAAAGTTTGTGCTAACTAAACAAAAATAAATGAAGCGCAATTTTCCTTTGATGGCTTATTTGCTATTCTAAGAATTTCCATCACACACGTCAGTAAAGTCCGGCTAAACGGGGTAAGGATCTTCGTCTGGGCTACTTAATTAAGGACCAGACAATGTTTAAGATACTTGGCAACTCTTTCCTGTCTCGCTTATAGCCTACACTTGACGTACGTACGATCCAGTTCAGATTCAGGTCGATAATATTTTTTCTTTAACCACATCGAGTCTTTCAATACTACGCATACTTCGTAATATAAAGTAGGGGTTAAAATAACTGCGTGCGTGTCTGTTGCTGATTGAATATATGGATTTCGAAATGATGTAAGGCACAGTGTGGTTGAGTAAGAAAATTGTGATAACCTTCACTTGGCAAAGAATAGACGCCGTCCTTGTCACGTGCGCGGTGTTTCGACCTTCCGCTCAACCAAACTACAGAATGACGTTCGTGTAAGTCACCACCGGATTGGTGGTTTCAGATGATGGTGTAATATCGGAGGCTTTCATTGGCTGAATGGATCACTCACTCGTTGCAGTTGTCTTTTAGCGTGGACTGGACATTGTCAGTGAAGATGGCGAACTGGTGTGTACGTGCGGTCAGACAGAGTTATTCTGTATTAGCATCCCCTACACTTCTAAGGTAGGTCACAAAAGTGTAACGTCTATGCTTGGAATAATATTTTGCCTTATAACCGTTAATAAAGTTTTTGTTGTGCTATTAGCAGTCGAATAAATGATGCATGCAGATTTGATTTCCAAAGGACCCCTTTATCACAGAGCTTTTATCACAGTACTTAGGTACATTTGTTAAACTTAAGTTATGTTATTTGCGTGTTCTTTTGAAAACATAAAGTTACAGGTTTTATAAGTGGGATTGCCTCCTCTTTAATCCAAATACGTTTGTTTACAGGTGTATCATGTCTTTTTACTATTTATGTTACATAATGTAAGTTAACTATGGGTGTTAGTATTAAAGCGATTAGAAATAGTTGAAATTGTATTTTTTGGGTATTGTCGTTTAAATGTATAGAAGCTCGAGCAGACTCATTTTTAACACGTGCTAGTGTCAACGCTCTGAATACCTGATGATATGTTACTGATGTTGTTGAATATTATTAACGAGCGGACTAACCTATTAACCAGGTTTACTCACATTATTTTAGTTGCTACAATATTTAAGCTAAACTCAAATCTAATTAGGTCTTATTTTGACCATTTACACGCAAGGTGACTTCCCATACAGTTCAGTTATCTACATCAGTGAATTATGTTACAGACAGTAGCAATACACACTCATTGACATTCTCCCTGTATTGTACTAAGGTACTGGCTGAATTAAGGCTTGTTTTTGCTCCTCAGGGCTGCCCCACGCCTCCTTTGCACCGCAGCTCAACAGAAGAGTTCAGGAACTGGTACTGAGGAAGAGAATGGTGCTCACAAGCCAGAGCCTAGTGCAACAGAGAAAGTCCTAACAGAAGAAAAGACACAGCTGGAAGAACAGCTGAAGGATGTTACGGTAATGCAGTTAATACAGTTGGGCATTTCCTCCACAATCACCCTGCACACATATCCCCTGCATAGCCCGACTTTGAATTCTTTCCTTTTTCATTTCCCCAGGGATTATGGACACTGTTATCCTTTTTATTCATATATGTGTTAAACAAAAGGCTGTGGTGATGCTAACTTAGGTCATGTTTCAAAAATGATGATGATGATCAGAGTCTTGACCGATAATGCACAGAAAAAATAATGTCATACGCACATTTGTCTCATCCTACTTATAATAAAAGAATAGTCTAAATGAATAGACTTATCCTTTACATGCATCATTTTAACTCAATAGATTAAGTATTGTGTTTTTTAATTAAGTTGCATGAGGTCTTGAATGATGCCTTCACCTGATTGTCTGATCTGGTTCTTGCATGTTGTTTTTGCTGTAGGATAAATACAAGCGGGCACTAGCAGACACTGAGAACCTAAGGCAAAGAAGTCAAAAGATGATTGATGATGCTAAACTATTTGGTAATTATTTGAAATGCTTTTTTGTAATACACATACTTCTGGTTCTGGATGCTGATCCTTTGCTCAGTAATGTTTTATGCGATGGGTTTTCATGTGGAAACCATTGTATAAAAGAAATAAAGCATTCATGGCTCTGCCATAACATTTTTTTCTCAACTTTTCTCAGGAATACAGGGTTTCTGCAAAGATCTCTTGGAGGTGGCAGACATTTTGGAGAAGGCAACAGAAAGTGTACCAAAAGAAGAAATAACCGCTGCAAATCCTCATCTGAAAAACCTGTATGATGGCCTTGTAATGACTGAGGTGCAAATTCAGAAAGTCTTCAACAAACATGGACTTAAAAAGCTTAACCCCGATGGTCAGAAATTTGATCCTTATGAGCATGAGGCTCTCTTTCACGCACCTGTGAATGGCAAGGAGCCGGGTACCATAGCCATAGTTACCAAAGTGGGCTACAAGCTGCATGGCCGCACGCTCCGGCCTGCTCTGGTTGGTGTGGTCAAAGCCTCCTAACTAGCTGGTTGTATACACTATGGTTGAGATGAGTTTATTCCTAGGTGACAGATCAGCTCTTGTTAGCTGGTCTACATTCTACTTTTTTTCTTTTGTGATAGGGCCTCTGAGAGGCAAAATCCAATATACATGCAACTAACACGTCAATTGTGAATATATTAAAAAATAACTATATAGGAGCTTAGTGTATGTGGTTAAAGATGCACTGAGTCACATTTGATAAGCTGTGCCAGTTTTAATTCACCAGACTTGAAAATGGTGAATATACTTGCTCGGAAAGACTTTGGATGAAACACTGCAGCTTATTAAACTGTGTATTTTTAGTATATACCTGTTTGCTCTTAAAATAAATTCTGCAGTTGTAATGAAGACCATTACCGGTTCAGCACCACTGTGTATCGTATCATCAATGGAGAGCATCTGAAAGTCGAAGTTGTTAATTTTTTTCAGTGTTACACAGGCTTTTAATTTGTTTGAGAAAAGAATTGGTCCTATTTCATTATAGAATTGATATAAACCTTTTTTCCTAAATCAGGTGTTTAATTTGTAATTTGCCAACAGGCAGTAGTTGCACATGTGCTTCATGTAGCAGAGTTCATATAACCACATATTTACCAACAAAAAATTTAAGTAACTACTTATCGATAAATCATTTCTATGACTTGGCAGGAAGGAAAAGGGTGAATAAGTGGATGCTGACAGGTATGACAATTGAAATACTGGATGTGATATGAAAGAGAATAATTTGGCAAAATATTATATTTAATTTTAAGGTAGTTTATTTCTGACAGTAAACAGAGAAGTTTGTCCATGTCAAATAAAGCTTGTACCTCTTTTCATCTGCATAGTCATTATTTGACCAATTTCAAACCTTGGCAATGTGGTTTACCAGTTGCTGTCGAGTTGTACATAAAGATGATATCAGATGATCAATTATTAGCTTTTTCATATTCCTGCTTACTATTTAAAGAAATTATAAGCTATTCTTAGTTATATTTTTTCCTACTGTAAAAGTTTTGTGTAAATATACATTGCTTAGTCAGTTGAAGCAGCTTTGAAAAGTGACACTGGTTTAACCAAATGTATTGGATTTTAAGGCTATTTTGTTGACCAGTGGCAGTTCAGTAAACCAGTCCTTTTCACTATTCTTTTTAGTCATAATAGGGGTGTAGAAATTGCATTTCAGGCTTAATGAAAACAATTTAAATCGAAAACTAAACAAAATGACGTGTCATTTCAATACTTTAATACAAAGTATGGGAGAACATGGCATATGCAATAAAATATTTTTTTCACATATTTAACAAATATAATCCTAACAAAAGATCACTTTACAAAAGAAATTTTAACACATGCCACAACCAAGAACATAGTCTCATCTTTTTTTTGAAATGTCACATTATCATTAAAAAGTTATAAAAATGTACTTAAGATAGTGTCTTACTGTTACTGTCACATTTTCAGTTACTTTAAAAATATAATTACACTCTGAAATAACACAACACTTTGCATTAATAATAAAGTAAAATATTTACCCCTTTTCCTCTAAATCAGCTGTTAAACATGCAGTATGATTTACCAAACTCTTACAATTTAGGAATGGCTCAGAAATTTGTGTGACTTGTTGTGATCCTATTTTATAAACATAATTGCACCTAGCCTTAGCCTTACCAAAATTTCTAAAAACTCAAGAGGGATCAAACAAATATAGTCCCATTATGTTTGCCCCTCAATTTCTTTATTCCCAGTTGTCCCCACACCTACATTCTTTGTTTATACTATATAAAAGGTAATATATGTCAGAAAAGCCACAAGATCAAACGGGCACTTGAAAATCAAAACAAAGTTTGTGATGTGGAGCAATACAATATTCAAATATAATTCTTTGAAGGGAATGACAGTAAAAAGGGGCATATACACCTCAAGGCACAAAATATTATAAAAATATTATTATCAAATGTGACTGATGGTTTATCAGACTTTACCAATATATAAAAAATGGTATACACACTAAAAAGAGATCAAATGGGGGAAAACAAAATGTTATGTGTCTATTTATTCTGCTTCACTCTCATATATTAAACATTTTAAAACTATGTAACATTCTTGGGGTAGACATAGGCAGACAACAATAACATTAAAAATGATGCAATTTGTAATCTCAGTTGAAATCTAAAATTTGGTATTGCATATTGATCATGACATTCGAACTTTATTATGTACTTTTAACATAAAGTCAGCCTGGAAATTATACCTTTTTGTTTCATCATTTACACTTTCAGATAATGACCGTTGATGATGTGTTTAGGCCAGCTTTATCCATTTCAATTTCCTAACAAATAAGAATATTACCCTTTGTTGAAACAGGAGTGTGAAACTATGCAGACCTGAAGCTGGGTGTGTGGCATTTGTGTTGAGCTTCTGAAACATGCTCAGTAAAAAGCTATAATAACATAACCTTATAAAGGTCAACTCCAAAAAAACATGAACATTAGACATTTAGAACATTGGCTAGTATCAAACATGCTTCATGTGTCTCACAACCCCACAACACAACAAAATATAAATAACTGAAACAGGCAAATTCAGGTCGAGAAACAGAACAAGAAACTTTTTCAAATATCTGCTTTGAACAAGATTTCCTTTTGATATGTCAGAGAACAATTGTGTGTCACTCTTGTTAATGTTTGGTTTGGTTTGGTCTGAACTCTAACTGTAATTCTTCCAAATGGATTTATTTTGTACTACTGTGCATTTTATGTAAATAACAACTTAGTCAGCTGGGTTGTTTTTTCCAATGCCACATTCAAAAATAAGGCATTTTAACATGTGGAAATATGTTTTGTTGGTGCATCGGGCAGGACAACATACCCTCTGTAAGTTCTCTCTATATACTGACTATGTACCTTCTACAATAAAAATTCTGCTGAAACCTGTATGTAAATCAAAATCTTTATACCAAACATTCACTATTTTTATGTCCTATGAAGAGATCTAAGATCAAGAAAAGATATGTTAGACTGACCAAAGGTCCACATCCAGTAGTGTGGCACCTACAGTATTTCTGTTCTCAAAGGCGTTCATGACATGTAATAAAAAAACAGTAGAAAAATATATTTACAGTCATTATTTTTATAGCCAAATCTTTGTTAGGAGGCTTCTCTGGATATCCAGCCGCTCTCTGACAGGAAATTAAGAATACGCTTTTTCAACACTTTGTCCAGGTAGCTTGGTAGGCGGCTTTTTGAGGGGATCCCCTGCCTTTTCTGGAGGTGATCTTTGATGATGATAGTCTTGGCGGTCACATAGCGTGTGGGACTAAGGTTCATTGAATTGCACAGCACCTTCTCCCGATCTGACAGCAGTTCAAAGCCGGGCAAGTTTTCGATGGCCGAGAACTCACTGTCCTTCCCTTCCTCTTTGATGGCACCTACTCCTCCACCACCTCCAGCTCCAACCCCTCCTCCTCCAAGCCCAGTGGCTCCGCCTCCACCACTGCTACCTCTCTTCGAGCCAGTTACACTTTTGTTTTCTTTCCGTTTTTCCCGTTTGTGGCGTGCCGCCTCATACTCAGCCGACTCGTCGAGTCTCGTAATGCCATTCCGCCTGTAGCGCTGAAGTTCCCGAACCTTCGCCCGAAGCATGCGCTCCTTGTGCATGTTATCAAAGAATTCTTCAAACTCACGATGTGGCATAAACTGGCAGAGGGCACGCAGTTTAGTCCGCTGCTCCTTCTCTTCCTTGGTGATTTTGCGTTTAGGGGTTGCTGTTGCACAGGAGCTTAATGATCCCGTGGGAATGATTGTGACACCTCCTACCAATCCAATAACTCCACCAGCCCCTGCGACCCCACCTGCACCACCGGGCCGCTCACGCTCTTTATCTTTCTTGTCCCGGCCCAGAAACGCTGGCACTAAACTGTAGTCACGAGCGATGTTTTTACGTCGCTGGCGTTCGCGCAATTTGCGCACGTACATGTCAACGTGGGCTCGCTTCATCTCGATCTCTATATCTTCATCGTCATAGTTGACAGACAGCCCGCTGATGAGTTTCTCCGCCTCCTGGTCGTATTCGATCTCATAGTCATCACGAAGCGGCATGTATCCAAGCTGCTGCTGCTCGGCCACAGATATGTCTAGAGGAGGTAATGGGGTGGTCAAACTTGGGGACAACGGACCTCCACTTGGGCAAGTGTGGTCTGTCACACGGTTAGGGATGCTGTCTGGGATACAGGCTTTGCCTAGATTGCCGTGGATGTACATGCTAACATAATGATCCATGACCTCCTGAGGCGTGCGAGATGCACCCACATGGGCAGCCATATCCTCCTAACAAACAAAAATATTGTGTTAACATTGTGAAACTCAAACAATAGTAAATAATATTATTGCAAAATAAATGTATATATTCATGTATCCATATATTCACTATTGTCAATTGTACATAATGTATTTGAATTGAAATAAAAATAATTTTGTTCTAAGTAAACGAAAACCTGCTTACAGTAGTAATGCATAGTATTTTTAACTTTGCTCTTCCTATGAAAACTCTATTGAAATGTTGACCTCAATTTAGGATAGCTGTTATCATTTACAACATATTTACAAATATAAAAAAGTTTATATTTTAACAATCATAGATCTATGGCATTTACCATGTTATACAGGAGAAGCATAGTTTTCATTCAATTTTTTATGAAGTTTCCTCAGTACGCATCGCAAAGTTCGTTGCAAGCTTACATTATAATGTGTCAGTAAACATGACTATATTACGGTGTACGTTTCGTACAGGAAAGAAAGTTCAGGTAAACTGTACCAATACAGATTTATTTTAAAACCGTACCCAGTTTCCAAATCCATATTGCTCGATGGCATCGAGCAGCGACTGCTCTTCCCTGCTGGTCCATCCTCCCTCAGCCTCGGGACCCCAGAGCGAGAAGCGCCCTCCGTCAACTTGCTGATAGCTGTGCCATCGTCTGTGGTTGCCAATTTCGGCACCCGCGGAGAAGCACTCCGGACAAAGTTCAATATCTTGACATTCGGCACAGCGAATCCGCAAATTTGTAACATCTGCCAGGCAGTTCACGCAGTACTTCTTCCCCAGGTCGGCCATATTGCTTACTACCGCTTGTTGTTGGAAGCAGCAGTGGCGCGGGGCCGGGCATGCGCACTAGAGTATCTTCAGTCACGCCGCTGCGTCTCATTAATATTCAGAAATAAACAGCGAGCGCTTCTGATTGGTTCTGGCCGTGGGTATCCACGGCAACGCACACGCAGTAGTTTAAACAAGCGCTGTAGTGTCGTGATAGTTGAATGTTGGTCACTATTTTAGATATTTCGATTTTTAATTGTTTTTTTTGAGGATTGTCAAAGAATCGAGTGTAATTATACTGCTCAACTATACAAAATGGAAGAAGAGTTGGCAGAGATTACACACGAAGAAAGGCTTGTTTCAGAAAGTAACATTATGGTGGAAAACACTGAAAGATTTGAGAGTCTTACTCAGGCAGAGAGTGTCCAGAATGAAAAGGAAGAAATTGAAACTCTACCTCCTGATATGTCAGAAACTGTTGAGCATGATGTGTTGTTTTCAGTGGGCCCACAAGAGGGTGTACTGACAGAAGACACTAAACCATCTGATGCTGAAGCAAGTGGACCAGACTCATGTGAATCAGGACCACATGTGGTTAAAGAGGAGGAAGCTGGGTTAGGAGCCATAACAAATGAGACTGAAGGTCCTGAAAGTTCTCTTGGTGGGGAAGATCTGTCAAAAGAAGGCACCATGACAGAGGAGAATGAGGAACAACAGAACAGACCTTCAGCTCCAGACCCATGCATGCCAAATGGAGAAAGGTCCAGTCCTCCTGAAGAACCTTTTTTGCTCATAAAAGAGGTAGAGGTTAACTATAATGAATATGAAGATGTGTTAAACGAATTACAGGAAGAGAGTGACAAGCTCACAGAGCAAAATGTCCAGCTGCAGGCTAAAATAGCAGAATACCTCAGTAGAAAAGCAGGTAATGATAAACAGTCAAAACTGGCAAATGACATCTCAGACCAGGAGCAGTATCAGAAATACATGGATCTCATGGAGGACCTGAAATTTCAGCACCAGTGTAGCTCAGATCTCCATCAACACTGTATTGAAGAGCTATGCCAGCAAAGCCAGGAGAAACTGAACCAGGTGGAACAGGAGATACGATCCTTTGCTTTACTGAGAAATGAAGCTGCTGTGAAAGCACTGACTGGTAAAGTGGGCAGGCAGGCAACACTGGAAAAGGTGGAGCAGCTACTGGCAGATGAACGGAAAAAGGAAGATGATCTGGCATGTGTGCGTCTGAATAACATCAAGTTGAAGAATAACGTTTGTAAATTAGAGGCTGCGCTTCAATCTCAACAGCAGTTGGCTGATGGTTTGCTCCTGATGGACTTTGAGCAGCTCAAGACAGAGAATCAAACATTTAAAGAGAAGTTTAAGGAGCGTGGTGAGGAACTGCTCAGGTTAAAAAATAAGATTGCCTGCTCTGTACAGGTAAATCACAATAGTATTAATAAGATCTCATTTCTTTGCGTATGAATGTCACAATATAGACATTTATTTATATATTTGATACAGATTATACATATAGCTTTGCATTATTTTTTGCAAACTATATTTAGGTCATTTGTAACTCATTTTGTCTCTCTACCTCAGGGCATTACCCACATGAAAGAGAAGATGCATTTTATGCAAATGGAGAACATGGTCAAACGCACTCAACTGGCAGAAGCGGATGCATCACTGGCTCTTAAACGTGACGTGCTGACACGTACCCGTCAGGCTCGTGACAACCTACGTACGGACAACCTTAAGCTGCAACAGAAATGCGGCCTGCTGGGTAACACCACACTGCTCCGAGACTTTGAAGAAAGGGTGGACACCTCAGAATGTCTGCAGCAGAGACTTGAGACGCTAAAGAGACGCCACGTTGAACTCGTGCTAAAGTGTTCTGGTGTGAAACTGAAGATAGAGCAAAGTAAACCAGAGTACAAATGACAATGCGCTCACATCTGATGGAAACTTGATAGGACCAATAACTGACTGATTCCATTTGTAAACTTTTTTCACCATCAGTACTTCAGCCTCTCATGGAAGTGCACTTTTCCAACAGCTCAACTATTTATGTGTTTATGTGTAACAGAAAAGTACATTTGCATTTTATTATGCATTATATCCCAAGCAAAATGCGTGATAGGTATTCTCTCAAAAGATGCATTACACATCTACAGTGATTATTAATATTTTATTCTTCTGTTATGCTTTATTAAAATTCAGTGCATCATATAAAACATAAATGTTTCTCGTCAGTGTAATTCAATGTATTACAGTACAGTACAGCTCACTTTGCTCATTTTGAGGATCAAACTTTATTTTCTGTATATTCTGAAATAAACTATAACTTGGGACATAAATCAAACTTTGAATATTGTACTGTTTGTATGACATTTGGGATGAATTAAAATGTATATAAAAACAAAAATTCCACAAGGAAACAGGAATATATAGGAATTCAAAGTGTGTGTATGTTCATCAGCCACAGTGTGAGACGGTACACAAACAGAAGAAACTCTTCTGATTGACTGTGTTTTGTGGCTAGAACATGATGTAGTGGTTATGAGTGTATTGGTTATTTTATCCAAAGTATTTGTATCGTAGAGCTGTTCATGCAGCTTCTGTTCATCAATTTGTTTAATGGCGTTCTGCACCCATTTAGCATGAGGATCCACACAGACATGAAGATTCTTTTTGGTGATAAAGCTACAGGGAAAGATTAATCCACACCACGTCTCATAACCGTACATAATATTATAAAATAAAATGATAATAAAACAGTGATTACACAATCAGGTATAGTAAAACTCAGTTTTTTTATTAATTTCTCATAGAAACAGAAATGGAGATTAAAACTGAATGTGAAAAACTTACATTGTATGTAAAATGTAAAAAAATTACATTTTCAACACAGATGCCAACACACCAGATAAATGCTGTTTTATGTTTTATAAGGGTGTAATCCCGACCATTAAACTTCTCCTACATTCTGACAAGAGAAGACTGTTCCTATGCTGTCAGAATGTAGGAGTTAAGTTTAATGGTCGGGATTACACACTTATAAAACTTAAAACAGCATTTATCTGGTGTGTTGGCATCTGTGTTGGAAATGTAATTGTTTTACATTTCTATGTATCTAAACATATCAAACTATTTCAAAGCATATCATTAGATTCTGATCACTATTTTATTCTAGTAATTGAACTTCATACAACGTTCCTAAAACATATTTTAAAAAAGCATTGACAATAACAACAATGTATTAATTCACATCACTGAATTAATAAAACAAAGCTGAGCATTAAGGTGACTTGCATTACACCAGACTGGGGCCAAGGGACAACCAGAAGTCCATGAAGAAGAGAAATGTAACAGTGATGCATTGCTGCAGATTCTGCTTCTTGAGATATTGCAGATATGAGCAGTATAATGCCCTATAAACAGAACCATGCTATTTAAAGGGAGAAGACTAAAGGCCAAGTGTGGTTTGGGTAAGGGGCAGATTAGAGGTAAGAAAATGTTCCACTGTGAAACCAATAGAAAAAAAACATGCTCATAGGTTTTACAGGAAACATTATTACTGAATGTTTTATGTATTAAACTATAAGATCTAATTGACAGAAAACATTGTATGCATGTATGATAGCATCACAATAAAATATTCATAATAACTTTTATCAGCTGTCAGTGGTATTGACACAACAAACAACATCAGTTGACAAAACAACAATTACAGAACATTAAAAAGGTCTTAGAATATTGTGATTCAGTGAAATGTCTTACCAAAAAGTAATGTTTGTTTTATTACACTGTTAATAAGTCACATAGGCTGCATTCTGAAAGAAAGTTTTTGGTATGACATGCACACAGGTTGCACTTCCTGCTTAACACCCTGATAGCACACCAACCCGATCTCATGAAATGCGTATAAATAACACGAAGGTGCAAAACCGTAAAAATAAGTACGCCAAATTGCATTTTGCGTGTAGGCCTATATCTACGCCAATCTTTGCATGGAAATGATACGCCCTCGGCGGAGAGTCGCCATTTTGAAACATACATAAAGAGGAAACACTAAAATTATTTAAGTAATAACATTAGGTTTAGGCTTTGGGTTAGAGGAAAGGTTATATGCACGCACGCTAATATTAGGTTTAGGTATTGGGTTAGGTTAATAAGACAAATATGCATGATGCACGCTAAAATTGGCGTATCATATGCACGCAAACATTGGCGTAAATTTGGCAAAATTGCAATTTGGCGTACTTATTTTACGGTTTTGCAAATTCCTGTTATTTATACGCATTTCATGAGATCGGGCTGAGCACACTGACACTCCATGGCAGACGTCTATCTGATATCTGCATTTACATCTGCAATAGCCTACATAGTTTGCTCATCTGCAATACGTCTCGGAGACATGCTGTCAGATGTCATATAGACATCTGTAAGATGTTTATGATTTAGAAGGGATGTAAAACTGCTCTTTTTAAAAAAAGTAATAGGTTTTGTTACGCTAAACTTCTATTGAAGCGTAAATTATTAGGCCTATTAGTGAGGTGTAAAACTAAATATAAAGCAAAAATCAGTGTCTGTGTTAAAATTTGCTTAATGCTAAAAGTATCTTAACAGTGTATTTGTTCTAAGGTATTTGCCACGAAAATGAATGAAGTAAATCAATACAGAGAAACTGTATTACTCTGCTATCGCAAAAAAGTGCAAGGTTAAAAAAAAGTGCAAAAAAGTAGGCTATTGAAAGCGTTACACAACCTACTGAGCATCATATTTTCCCCAGTGCCAGTAGATGGCGCTATTTATTGAGGCAATAACGACTGGGCGAGCAAACTCGCATTCTAGTGTGTTATAACTTAGTGTGTTAACTTATTTTACCCCCTAATTTAAAGCCAGTTATGAGGAATTTACTTAGGGGATACATTGCAACACAAAGCAATGCCAGATTTGGTTTATGCATAGATGTAGCTCTACGTCTGTAGCCTACTGTTCAAGAATGTTACAGTGTTGTTTCCCTGCTTAAACAGATAAGATCTATTTTTCTACTATGCACAGAAAGTGCACTCCTTATGTGGTGAGGTTTTGGGTATTAGTGGCCGACCACAAATGTCAGACTTCCGCTTAAAGGCCTGAGGTGTTTGTATCCAGTGACACATTTGTAGGTGATAAAATATACTTTAAAGCCAACATCACCAACACATTCTAAAAATGCTGCTCTTTGACATATTTATACTTTATACTATACATTTAATTGGATTTACATTCATTTTAGTAGACAATAACAAAACAATGAATTACTGGTCACCTTTGTTTGTTTGCTTTATCTTGGTTTGATAAGATATCCATCTTAATCACACATAGTCCTATAGGCCAGTGGTTCTCAAACTTGTTCCTGGGGACCCACAGCTCTGCACATTTTGCATGTTTCCCTTATCTAACACACCTGATTCAAATGATCCGCTCATTAAGGTAGAAATCCATGAACTGAAGCAAACATGCCAGTTAAGGAGACATACAAAATGTGCAGAGCAGTGGGTCCCCAGGAACAGGTTTGAGAACCACTGCTATAGGCTACATTTGTACATAATTCTGACACCATGTAAACAGAGCGCTTCCTCACTCCCTGCATGTTTGTTTAGCAACACCAAGGTCATGGGTTCGATCCCAAGGACTGCACATACTCAGAAACAAATGTACAGTATAATGCAATGTAAGTCGCTCTGGATAAAAGCGTCTGCTAAATGCATGAATGTAGATGTAGGCTAATGGTGTCGGTTTGATGCCATTTAGAGCAGAATGGCTTAAGCATTTTTAATGGATCTGACTGTATTAATATACTCCATATATATATTTTTTGTCATATATTTCGGGGCTTATAAATAGCTTAAAGAAAAGTGAAGCCAGTGAAATAAGTATTGCATTACCAATATTTTTTGTATATTATTTGTAATAGACCACTTCGGAAGACGTAAACATTGGTCCAATGCTGATCCAGAAGAACTTCTTGTTTCAGTTTTTTAACACTACACAAATGTTCGAACAAATAAAAATATAAACAGAACCTAAATATTAAATGAATATATGAATTATTTATAAACCGCAAGTGCCCCAGGAGCAGTGTTTACATCTTGCAAAGTGGTTTATAGAAAAATACATTAACACATTTGATGCTTATACCCCAATTAAATTATCAGATATTCTCCTTATATAGGAACTTAATGTTTTTCACCTTTATTGGAGCACTTTTTAGGGATTTTACACACAAAATTGAAAGTGTTGTTAGTTTTATTATGCTTTATTACAATTCAGTGCATCAAGTAGTTTCCATACAATATAAAAAAAATCTTGAGATTGTTTATTTAATACTCCAACTTATATGTAACAAATTGGGAAATATAGTCATTATATAATTGGAATTTACTAGGAAAAAATTATTAGATTTTTTAAATCAATTTTTGATGTTTTTACATGTATTTACAGTTAGGTATACTTGTGACCAAATGTTTTATGCTCTCCTACTTGTCGCTTTGGATAAAAGTGTCTGCCAAATGAATAAATGTTTTGTCATTTAAAGCAGAATATAAAGCAATATCAAATATCTCATATGTCTTTAATAATGATGTATCAAATAATACAATAATAATGAAAAAGCAAGAAAAGGAAGAAAAAAACAAATTAATTGAGCATTTTGAGCATGTTAGAGGAGCTGCTGTTCATCAACTTTTTGCATGGCACTCTCCACCCATTTAGCGCGAGGCTTCACACAGATACGAAGATTCTTCTTGGTGATAAAACTGTTACAAAAACAAAACGTACATAACATAATTGAATTTCTGTTAAATCGTCAATAGTCAATTCATCCTTTCATTAATTTCTTATAGAAATTACTTAATGTAACTTATAATTAAACTGAATGTGATAAACTTACATGATTCCAGCATAGGAACAGTCAGTTCTTGTCAGAATGTAGGAGTCAATTTTAATGGTCGGGATTACACCCTTAAAAAACTTAAAACAGCATTTATCTGGTGTGTTGGCATCTGTGTTGGAAATGTAATTTTATTTAGCATAGATATCAAAATATTTTAAAACATTTTAGATTCTGATCACTATTTTATCCTAAGAATTGAACTTTATACAATATTTATAATTCATAACACTGAATTAATGAAACAACAAAGCTGAGATTTAAGATGACTTACTACTGGCCATTACATCAGACTGGAGCCAAGCGACGACCAGAAGTCCAACAAGAAGAGAAATGTAACAGTTACGCATTGCTGCAGATTCAGTTTCTCGAGATATTGTAGATATGAACAGAATAATGTCCTACAAACAGAACCATGCTATTTAAAGGGAGAAGGGGAGGGGGCGAGTGTGGTTTGGGTAAGGGGCAGGTTAGAGGTGAGAAAATGTTCCACTGTGATCGAAACCAATAGAAAAAAACATGCTCATGAGTTTTACAGGAAACATTTTTGGTGGCTAGTCATCACTGTATGACTTTATCTTATCTGTATGGTTTATCTTACCATAAAGTAGAAACCATTTCTAAAATTTAATTACAGCCCAACCGATATGGTTTTTTTGGTCCTGATGCAGGTGCCGATTTTAGGGAGTAAAAGACTGATATCGATATATTGGCTGATATTCTTTGTGTATATTATACAGTCCAAAAAGTTTGAAATAATCTAGAAATCTAGTCCTAATGTGTGACCCTAACACACATTATATTGAGCTAATACTACACCTAATCCTAATGTCAGTACAGCACCTACTAGAGTCACATCATTCAGTAGGTTAGGTTAGGGTTTCGGCACTACACTGGGAAACATCATGATTGCGTTCTGGGTATAACGAAATAATACGATAAAAATTTAACAGAATAACGGAAAGACGGGAGTTTCCACAAAGAAACGGGAGAGTTGCGGAAGATTGGTATGAAAAACAGGGGTGTATACCTAGCTAACACATGACGTACCCGTTACTGTATTGGTAATTTAATGACATCTCAGTTACGTATTTTTACTACCATTAAATTACCAATTCATGACGTCGCCTGTACGAACTCCTGACGTTACAAGATAACCAAACATACCTCAGTACTATATTCGTAATATTTTGGTTACATGACCTATGGGTAATGTAACTGGCACATATTTTGGATAGCTGGATAAGTAATTGCACCATTTACAAGCATTTTACCTGCGTTATATATTATGTAGAAAAATGTTAATATCAGTGGCATATCTGCGGCAAAATGCACCAATGCTGATATATCTGCAAGAGGCTCATAGCGGCCGATATTATTTGTGATGAAGTGATAAGATAAAGTACCATAAATATTTAATACAATTACAATACAAATATTTATCATTTTCATTTATTTAGTAGTCATTGGTATTGACACAACAAACGCCAAGGCAGCATCATTTAACAAAACAACAAATACAGAAATACACAAATATGAGAACAGAGAACATTGTGATTTCAGGTGGAGTTTTGGATGTTTTTGCTAAAATCTCTCCTGTCACCCATCAACCCTTCTGTTTTATGACGCTGTAAGCCTAGCAATGCCTTCTCAATATAAAAGCTGGTACAAGATTGCATATGCACACAGCGTGCACTTGATCTGTCATATTTACTGTATACAGAGAACATATGAATTACTTAAGCGGTTTCCTTCATCACCCACAACACAAACAAATGAACAACAATGCATTATTATACTTTATTCCAACATTTATAGTCTGCACTGTCATGTGACCAACTGTATATGACTATATCAGACAGCCATGTCATGACCTATGCCCTTTTAACACACTAACAGCACATTTAGAATGGAAACATTTCACCACAACAAAGTTCAACACAATGTAGATTCAGATTGTACACAAGTCAGCTTTGCCTTTACACATAAGATTGTCTTTGTTCCTTTATGTTGTACACTGCTAAAAAACATCCAAATGCACCACTCAATATTCAGAACATCCATTATTGTTATGTTAATATTTTGGTTATATTAAGTTATTTGAAAGTATTTGCACTTTTGTTTCGATGGGCACAGGGCAAATAAAACTAAAAGAATTATAAAGAAAGCGCAATTAATAAACTTTAAATTACTTTAAGACAGGAACTAAGGAACTAAAAAAAATCAAGTGGATGACGTAATAGCCAACATTATAGATTTCTGGGGTTCCTATATACTAATGAAGAAACAAAAACACAATTTCAGAGCATAGAAAAAAAAGTGTGCGAGTGTGAACCCAACAAAAACACGTGCAAAGCAGCTTATTGCAGTAGTGTGGTTTAAACCACAAAATAAGGTGGTGGGAAGCTTTCCTTCGATCACAGTGATAACAAAAATCTCACCACATTATATTGAAATTATCTTAACACAACATCAAATCTACAGCGTCTGCAACAAATGCCATTCTTACGATAATTTACTTAGCAGTACCCTCATAGTTTGTTTAGACACACATACAAACACACAATGACCATATACAGGAATTTACTTTCAGAGGACTTGTTAGATTTATAGTTTATCACTTGCACTATTCATTCAAATGAATATAATAAATAAGCCTTTGGAGGTTCAATATGATGCTGTCAAAACCAAGAATTGAGCATCAAGATCAAGCATTCAATTCTTTCTAAAACTAAATGATGAGTGAAAAGAAGACAAGTTATTGCGGTTACAGTAATGGTCCCATAAATTAGGCTGCTTAAGTGCATGGTGTTTACTCAAAAAAATTACGACAAAGTTTATGAAGTTACATAGCATGGTATTTGTGCAAATCTTTAAGATCAAATTTCATACATTTTCAATGATCAGTTTTCAGATATTTGTAATCCCCATAATGCAATGATTAATGTCAAAAAGTCACTGCAATGTGTAGCGAGAAGCTAGTTACTATGTCATTCACAAGTGAGATAGTGAGATGTCAAGCATAAACAATGTGAGATGAGCCTTGTGACAAAAAAACCACTAACACCTCCTAAAAGGTACTTTACCGTCATCTTTCATCTACCCTCTTTACAACACTTCAACCACTGTATAAGCCAAATTTCATCAAAACATAGGAGCCACATTCTGTCACACGAAATGTATTTTTCAGCCTGTAACACACAAACTGAAGCCTTCTAATATCATTACTCAAGTGTGTTTGGTTTTACAGTAGCACAATATACAGCATTCTAAAAAAAGAAAAGAGGGAGAAAAAAAAAAAAACTGTAACACCACCACAAACACACCAATGTCCTTCAGTATCCACTCAAGACAAGTGATATATAAAGGACAGAAACGGGTTGTGGAAGAAGTGTACAGTAAGAGGTAGAATAAATGACAGGTGCAAAAATTTGAGAAGCAATGGTGTGACTCACCAACATCCAAAGCTTTGAAGGGGTTTAGAAAGAAATGGAATCTGCATGATGGTCAGGAATCTTCAAGTCAATTTATATGCTTTACAAGTATTAAAATGGAAAAACAAACAATAAATAAAACAACATTCTAAAAAAAAACACAGCAACAAATATCTACATTTTGTTTTGTTTGAATCAATGGAAACACCATGTTTAAGCGGAAGGAAACAGAAACGAGAAGCAAAATGGAGAGGGTGAAAAAAGGGAGACATGAAACAGCATCACAAACTTACATTCCTGCCGTCCGCAGTAACCCTGAATGAGAGTCACGTTGTTTTTGTTCCTGTCCCGTGTGCTCAGTTCATATCCAAGCAACAATTTGTATGGAACAGAACAGGACACATGGCAATTCTATTTATTTCCAGCAAAGTCTTCGATGATGTATACATGAGTCATTTTCTCTTTGTAAGCTGAAATATTAAGTTGCATTAGCGTTTCAGTAGTGGACTGGCCCGATCATGCCCTTTCTGCAAAGTCTGAAGAACCTGGAGGTGAAAAAAACTAAATGTTAGCAAACAACAGCAGTGAAAGCAATAAACTACTAAAGAACATGATGCTAGCCTGCCTGTTTTTTAGTAGCAATTACATGCGTTTAGGTAATGCTATAAATACAGCTCATATTAGTGGCGAGACGGACCGCGGTTGATAAATGATCCATACGGATCGTGCTCTACGGTTCGGAACGCATGTGACCCGCAGATTAACTAAGTTTATTCATCATAGAGTAAAAGATGATTTTAACGCACACGCGCTCTCTCTCCCTCCAGTATCTGGACGAGTACATCAAGCGCATCCTCACGTATATCTTAACTTAAACTGCTGCGTAAAGCATGTGACCCGCAGATTAACTGTAAACCCTCTATATAAGCGCCCTTATTTTTAGCATTTTATTGATTGCAAAGTTATTATAGTTATTATTATAGTAATATATAATAATAAAATTATGATGAGCATTTACATTAGCTCTTTCGAAAAATATAGTTCATATTATATAATACAGTGTATATATGTGTTTGTGCTTCTATTTAAAAACACAAGTGATGTGGTTAGGTTACGCACTTGTGGCCATTTCTTGTTTTTGCAGTTCATGTTGATGTTGGTTATGCTGGAGAAAAGTTCATCAGTAGAGATGTAGTCAGGCAGACGCGTCAGGAACTGAGCGATGTGGATGAAGTCCATGCGTGTGAGAATGTCCTCATAAAGATGCAGGATACCCAATCCAGTACGGAAGAGAAACTCCTCGCCATCTCGACAGAAGACGTCCCATACACGACATGCGATGTCCAGTGGAAGGGATTTACTGTACAAGGTAAAGATCCTACGCAGAAAAAAGTAGACATACATTCTCAATAAGATACATGACTAATGAGCTATTATACACTTTCTGTCATTGTTCGCAAAAGCCTTCAGAATATAGCCTCCTAATAAAGAGCATTATCTTGTGAAATAATATGTGCAGCAAACTAAAACTATAATATAAATATATCTTTTTGGAGTCAAAAATAATTTTCAGAACTCACTATGAGACATGCAATTCACTTACCAGTCAATTAAATAAATATCAGAGGACAGGTTGTTATTCTTAAAATGTGTAAATAGCTTTGGTAGATTTTCTTCAAAGAACACTTCAAATGCTGCAAAGTATGTCAGCATCTAGGAAGGCAAGAAAAAAAGACAATATTAAGAGATAACATTGACATTAACAGAGTGTGTGTTTGTGTGTGTGACTGCTTGTATGTAACTCACAAGGCTGTGGTCCACTCTATAGAAAGCCATTTGACAAGGCTTGTTTAACAAATTAGCCAAAGCAATGAAGGCATCAGCTGTGTCCATGTTGAGGATCAACACTGCTGCAATGAATGACATTCCCTGCACCTGCACATGAAAACAAAGAGGAAAAGATGAATTTATTAGGATTTACAAACAACACATGAATTATGAAGATGATCTAATTTTGGATTAGTTTGCTGTATTTTATTGCTCTTAAAGTAACAGTTGAAAATCTTGTCATTTTAAACCTTTAAACAGGAAAGTCATACAGGTTTAAAATGTTCATTTTTAGGTGAACTATCCCTAAACACACTAACTATTTGAAAAAAGCAAACCGAGTTTCTTTATGGCCCATGAATAAGCACAACTTCACGTAAGAATGTGCATCACAGAATAATAGAAAAGCCATTTAAATATAGCAACAATTCTTAATTTATCTCATCAATTTTCCAGCTGCTTGTATAATATGTACAGAACTTCACACCCAGCATCTATGCAGAGGTGTATGTGCAAGGGTTCTTTGACCACACATCGAAATAGTGGTGTCTGAGCAGGATGTACGAGGGCTGTGTAGCTGTGGAACTTCTACACACATGCATTAAAAATAATCTCTGCCTTTATGCATAACCTTACTGGATCATCACTCTCTACTATAGCAAACCAGCTGTATTACACAAAACAATGCTGTCAGCTACTTTTTAAATCTTTTAAAATCTCCTCGTATGACTCGATGTTTGTGAAAGTTTAGATTGCGTCAGTCGCAGATGGATTGAACAGTGCAATGGTACAGAGCATGTTAAACACATCACTCAAGTAAATAAGACAGGGCTCTTACATATCCCACATCGGGACGATAGCAAGTGTAAGCTCCCAGAATGCTGTGCAATACATCATGGTATGGGCCACCCTGAAAGAGACATGCACGCATATAAAAACAAAGGAATCTGAAAACACAACACTAGAAGCAGCAGATACAATGCAATGTCCATTACCTGTTGGAATATACAAAGATTGGGAAAGGTTCTGGAAATGTCTAACTTTATTAGTTCAAGACTGGCCTCACGGTCCGCATTAGACAAGCCTGCATCTGGAAAAAAGCATTAAAGTTGATATTAACTAGAATAAAGGTACTATTTATTATAATGACTTTATTATTACTTTATTTAACTAGTTACAGTTGTAGCACTTCAAGCAGAGGGCCTGCAAAATCGAATCTATTCAGTAAACTTAAAAACATCATCTCCCAATAACATGAATCCATTGGACAAGCAGGTCAAAAGATTGATTTTTTTTAGAAATTGAAAGGGGAAAATGTACTGTATGGGCCATTAATGTGTTCCCCAATGAGGATATGACTCCGAGACCATTTTTCTTATTAATTTTGAGTCTTTATATTAAAAATGGCTAGTTTCCAGGCAACTGTACATGAACCCATAATTTAAAGAAAAAAAATGCATATAATAACCTTCACTCTCAATTTCTGCAGTAGATGTTGGAGATAAAAAGGCATTCCACTTCTCTTTGGCTCTTGCTAAACAGATGTTATACAGCTCTGTTTTAAAACACATGCACACAAAATGTATTGTTATTTGCATGAACATATAAAATAATAATAAATAAATTAACAAATAGGAAACAATTTGTGATATTTAGGTATAACAATGTTACATTTTAATTAAGACAATTTTCTATTGAAGATGTTTTTGTTCATCAACATTGTTTGGGGGACAAAAAATAAAAGTGAATTGATTTTAGAGAAAATGTATAGCTCTAAATAATAATATAAAACTACATTTATAATATAATTACTCAGCTAAATATGCCTGCCTTACAAAGTTTTAACACTTAATACTTCCTTTCTTACTCATGGTGACAATAGCTACAAAAACATTTAAAACCACAACAGGATTCTCAATGTTGAGTTCTCACGGGGACACATTATTACTGCTGCGCTGCTTGACATCATGACGTCAATACAACAATGAGGGTTTGTTTAAAAATATTGTTTTCTTAATATGCAATACCACTTTAATTTATTAACTGAGCCAGTGTCAAGCAGAAGATACTTTAATAACAAACTATATCTTTTACACTTTTCTTTTTATCACTTTTTGGCATTTTTCTGTCTTGTTTGTTTATAGAGCATGTTTGCGGTTTGTGTGACTGAGCACATACACACACATTCATACCATCTGTGATGTTCAGCTCATTGCCTATCGCTAGACTCCAGACTTTGCCCCTCACACTTGGTGGCAGACCCTGCCACCACAAATCCCTCACCCGCTTCAATGAGCACCTGCAATAAGAATTAGGAATTTTCTGAATTAGGAATTCTCTGTGCGTGTTTGTTTTTTTCTGACAAGAATTGAAGGGGTTGTGATATATGCTGTCCTGCTGACTCACATGCTTTGCCAGTTGGGCAGTATCTCCTGACTCCAAGTGAGAGCAGCATTGCCAATGCTGTCCTCTAGTTTACACCTGTCCTCCAGCTGTTTCTTCCGCTTCTGGGCTTCTTTGAGTTCTTTACAGTAAGAGAAACACACAGCACGAGACAATATTAGATTATAGCTTTTACAACAGCACCCCCTGCAGCTCAAAACACACTCAAGTCAAAAGTCATGCTAAAATTGTACTTGTATAATTGTACAATTACATTTATATTTAGAGTCCATTTTCATGTGTCCATGGTATTGCTTAATTCAAAATACTCATGCCACTCGTGTCATACTTATAATTTAGAAAATGTTACTTGCATTTGGCATTGAGTGAGTGTTAATATTTAACGCTGTGCTCACACATACACATACACAAACACATGCATGAGAAGAAAGTCACCTCTCTTCTTTGCCTGTGCCACCATCTCCTCATATTCTTGTCTGTGTTTCTGGGCCTCCTCTTCAGGCTTTGCTGGAAGATTCCTACACACGTACACAGAGAACAATTTAAATCAAAATGGTCAGGCGTATCCCTATTCTTAAAATGCAGTTTGATGAGAGCTTACAGACAGCAAAGGAGACAAACACTCACGCTGGCCGGTTCTCCAGTATAAGCGCTGTGGTTGAAAGTGGCTCAAAGTCCAGGTTCTTTCGTACATTCTTCTGGGGAGATGTGGAATTGCCTGTTTGTTCACTCCTCCTTTCATATTCCTGCAAAATATAAAAGAAAAACATAAATAAAATCTATAAACAAATCATGTAGAATAAATCAAATACATATTTAAAAAATACAACATTTCTGATGCTGCTGAAAGCGGACTTAATGTAGTAATGATGACCGTGTTCAGTAAATTCCATGCATACACAGATCTTACAATGCATATTCTACACATTAATTGACTTAATATACATTAATTCTACAGACAAAAAAACTCTTGTCAGCTGTTACGTAGTAGTAGCTGTCAATTTCTCTTCATATGAATAGCTGTCATTCACAGTTGCTTCATTAACTGTACAAATCATTCAAATACGAATCATTGATTTTCTCTTCATCACGCTAGCATCAACTCTGCTGTGTGTTAATGTAAGTAGAAAGCTGCTGATGCAGTGACACGCTCAAGGACACAGAGTAGAGCACAGCGGTGGCAATACACACAGCAAGAACAGACACACAGCAATGAAATGTGCTCACACACTGAGGCATACAAACACATTTGTGATCATTAGAAGAAAACAAAAAGATGGCTATGGGATAAAAAGACAACATAGAGACTACCAGCAAACTAATATGTTACAATGTTTAGCTTCAAGTGTAAATAATTTGTTTATTCTTCATTTAGCAACATGGGATAGCACCATTTAAGGACAGATACACTGACACTGAACTTCTCATAGTTTGTGAAAAGAAGAACATTTTGAGTTTAGGCAATACAAGCAACATTAGAGCAATAACAGAATTTTACAACATTCCGTTTAATTCCCTACTTTGAAGTTACGTAGGAGCTAAAGAAGGCACAATCGTTTTTTTAACCACGCAATCCTAGTTACACCACTGCACTTATCGCATGCAGTATGTGCACATGCCGGGACTAGCAATGACCTTGAAAAGTATATTACAGCCGTGATAACCATTAATGTAATATAGCCAATGCTAAATATACCGTCAAACCCTGTATATGACCCTTTGTTCTGTGAAACACAAAAGAAGATATTTTGAGGAATATCCCATTGGTTTTGTGCCCATACAATGGAAGTCAATGAGACCAGGGTTGTTTGGTTACCAACATATTTCAAAATATATTTTTGTATTTTACAGAAGAAAGACATACAGGTTTGGAATGACATGGTGGTGAGTAGATGATGACAGAATTTTCATGTTTGGATGAACTACATCCATAATGCAAATGCATGGTACTTAATGTTACGATTTCATGGCCATCAACAAAACCTAAATACAGATACATTGCAGCATGGTAAAATGAAAGAAAATGACAATTTACAGGAAACTCTCTCTGGCCAATGATGTTTAAACAATTTTCAATTAGAATATGTAACACATTTTTTCACAACCTATGAACATGGAAATAAAAGCTGACCAGCAGAAACCGAAAAATCTCATCTTTCACATTGTGAAGCCGGAACAGAAATCTGACTACTGGAACCTGATTCTGAATCTGTTTTACATCATGATAATGTTAAAGTAATAATCTGTAAAAATCTAAACCAAAAAATAGTATAGAAGTATAGAAATAAGTTTTGTTTTATTGATGCATTGAGAAAGCACACTTTCCTTCACTGAGCTGAGTGAATATAAATATTTAATCTGCCCCCACACTGCACTCTCTCACAGATAAAGTTGACCCACATTTCAACTAGAAGTCAACATACAAGAGAAGGACATAAACTTTCATTCCTTATCTAATCTTAAGAGTCAAAATCATTTAAAGCAAATCCCAAACCAAGCACTGACCCACAAACCAGGTGACAATGTATTTTAGCAACACACACACAGTAGATACACCTGATGTCACGTCATTTCCTTTACGCACATTTTCTCATTTTCCTCTTCCAGCTCATCCTCAAACCCTCCTTTCACATCTTTATATCTCATAATAAAGTCAAGTGAAAAGACAAACCCATTAAAACATCACAAACTCACCATGAACGCTGCAGTGCTGTTCAGACATTCAGAATCTAGTCTTTCAAACACCACACTCTCCTCAAACACAAGTCTAAGTACCTTGCAGACAGAAATGCAAGGCACGGTAGCAGATAAAGAACACAGGGAGTATGGGACACACCCTGAGTAAAAGTAGCATGATACTACTGTGCTTCTCTGCTCTCCTCTCTGCTGTTATTGCCGTCTCACCCTCGCCAAGTTACCTGACACTATCTCGCTTTCTCTGTTATTCCCTCCCAGCAAACCTGTGCCAAACCGGGAGGCCCTACATCAGAGAGATGCAGAAGATCAGATCTTTTCCCCTGCACCTGCTGTGTCCATATGTGTGTGCGTAAGCATGCTAATGTTATTCGTCCTCATCACAGTGCTGAGAGAGGTTCCTTGATTTTCACTCAGCCATACTAATGTATTCCAGCTAACAGGAGCGAGAAACTTCCGGCACTGCGGTCTCATGTGATCGGTGCAATCTGTGTTCGGCTGTGCATGCCTGGGTTATGTACGTAGAAAGAAATAATGTGTGATTTGGCCTGTGTGCTATTGGGAAACAGCAGTTATTGCGAGCACAGATTTAAATAATTAATATAAACGTTTGTATTAAAATTGTAGAATATTGCAATGTATAAATAACATAAAAAAGCAATGCATAGTGTTGAGTTCACCTTAACTCATCTCTTCCAATGAGTCAGTGCCACAGAGTCGAAGTAAACCAGCAACTCTAAACCTGTCACCCAATCCCTCAATCTTCTATTACAACAGCAGAGAACAAAAAGAAAGATAAAGGCTGGAACTGGACGTGGGTGAAATGTAGATGGATGCGGGGCGGCTAAAATAGTGGGGTTCAAATTACCTAAAGCACATTGTTGGCTTGTTGACTTTCTGTACGCTAGAAACAACAATGAAGTGGCATAATGGATTCATGCAATAATAACAACATCATCAAAATAAATCAATAAACAATAAATATTGTACTATTATTGCTTTTGTTCTGTCCATTGTTAATCCTTTTTGTGAGTTATGAAGTGATACTTTGCAATGTGTTTGGATATTTTTCATAGTTATAACACAACAAATGCCATTTTTGACATGATTTCACATCCTGAGCAAAAATATAACACAACACTGCTTGATGCTCCACCTGTATATTATAAACATAATATGCACATGCATATTTTAGTAAACATAGTGCTTGCATTTGAGTTTTTTTCTTGTTTTTAAAGTATGGTTAAACACATTATTAATGTTAGAAATGTATTGCTGAATCGCTTTAAAAAGGCCGTGAAGTACGTAGTACTGAATTGTAGAGTTAAACCGCTAAAGTTTTTCACAATTTTCATGTTCAGGATTTGTTGGGCCTAAAATCATGTCTCGATAACGCACTGGAGCCTTAGAGCATGCATGGCTCCTCCCCTAACACTAGAACGCATTAATATCAGTGGTTTGCCTGCTCAATAACGCACACACTTTCAGGCTCCATCTTACGCTCTCACTGTGCCCAAACAAATGCAGAGCACAAATTCTCAGTATGTGACACCATACTTAGCTACACGTCACATCACTTTTCTTCTTCATTATACGGGGGACTGACAGAGGCGAGTGGGCGTGGTTTCAGCGCCGACAGTGGACACTCCCCTAGTACTGCTCAGAGAGTACTGCTCATTTTTTCCAGATTTCGATAACTTATTCTATTTACTTAAAATAAATTATGGGTTTTTAATCATTCATATTTGGCTGAGTGGTTAATAACACATTTTTCTTTGGTGTGACAAACTCGGAAAACACATTTAATATTGGTTTACCCAGACTTGAACTACTAACTATTATATATTTTTCATAAATGCTAAACCTCTCAATATACTATATCTATATAGAAAAAAAAACACACATCTTGTTAATTTAATAAATCCAGGTTATTCCTGTATTCTGCCAGACCAGCATGATTCCATTCATGTGACATAAACAAATCACATGAGCCATTTTCAATGAAGGGTGGATACACTGAATAGACAGAGTTGACAAATGATTGGCATTATTATAATGAAGTTAATTTTTGGCATAGAATTACAGGCAAAGCAACCCAGTAAAAAGCATTGAATACAGAAACTATATTTCAGTTTTGGCTTAACCTCTAAAAGAGCAAAACCACAAGTACAATACATCACAATCTGGCCAAGTGTAAGCCTTTTATGAGCGCATGTGAACGTACCTTTTGTATTCTCCTAGGGTCTTTGGGTGGACCGTCTTTAAGTGGAGTTTTGCCAAACAGCTTCCATCCAGGATCTCTCTGACTTTCAAGTGCACCAGTGTCCTTCATCCTCTTAGTGAAAAGACTCCTTACAAATATACAAATGAAATAAATGGATTTAAGAAAAGGGAGAACCACTCCAGTTTTTACACGTAACCTTCATGAGGCTGAGCTTCAAATGAGAATAAAGCAAAAAAATAAAAAATCTATGACTGAAGACATAAGACTTATATGATAAAAGCAGTGCATGAAAACACAGAAGAGGAAATATAAAATGGCTGAAACATGATAAAACAACTTAAAAAAATGCACAAATGAAAATAAAACCAAACCAAAAGCAATGAAATAGTAACCTGTGGAAGAAGCTGGCAAGCGGCCCCAGTCTTTTCATCCTTCCTTCATGTGATGTTGACAATCCTGCAGGTTGTCGTTGTGGGCTGCTTACATTTAGATCATTATTGGGTGAGACCGAGTGGTTAGCACGATGCATGACATCTTCATTCTCAAATGTAACGACAGCGCTGGACTCTGATGTAACCATGAAGTCTAAAAAGTCCTCATTACTGACTGACAACGTAGCAGAAAACTCAGTACTCAAACTGGAAACGCTGCCCACAGAAATATCATCACTGCGGTTCAAAGCACTCCTGCCCGTCGCACCGGAGAGACCGCCAGCGCTGTGGAGACGTACAGAGTCAAAGTCACAACGGGGGAAGGTGGAGGATTTAAGTAAGGAATTGTCTGAAACATCCAAGTTTAATGTTGCTGGATTATCATCATGTAGAGGTGGAACCAACATCTGAGCAGTGGTCACTCGTGCATGGACGTGCTCCGGTGCGTTGATCTCAAGTGTGGGGATACCAGAATCCTGAGAGGCCAAACTACTGCAGTCATCATCACATTGGCCATTAAAGGGTTTGTAGTTGAGATGTTGTGACTGAGATTCTGAGGTAATGTGATGGTTGAGATGGTTTTGGATGATAGGCTTGGAGGTATTCTGTAAACGCTGATCGAATGACGAGTCACAGAATGAAGACACTTGAGAACCTAGAGAAGCATATTACCAACGGAGATGAAAAATATAAATTCTTTATACAGTATATTTTACAGACAATAGCAGAAACTGGCTCTGTGGTACTGGATGTGAATGCTACTGGGCCAAACAGCATCCGGCTTACACTGTTCTTAAAGAGATTGTTTTGCTATAAATGCCACATACCTCTGTTGTCATATATCTCAGAGTTATTTAAAAAAAAAAAATTCAATTCAATTCAATTCAAATTCCTCAGGAAAAAAACATCTGTGCATCACTCTATACAGATCTTCCATAAGGTGATAACTGGTCTCAGCACTCGCTGTATTTCCCATATGTCATCCTCCAGCCCTTATGTCAGAGCATTGTTGGCATCCTACCTGGTGAGTGAAATGGCTTAATAGATGTAACTGGGTAAACAGGGTTCTGAACCTCACCGTACTAAAACAACAGCTTTCTTTAGTCATATTCCTGTCATACAGCTGGTCTAAAGAGTACAGAATGCAACCAAAGACCCGAGTTAACATCAAGCTAATGTCCGTCCAGCTCTATGAGCCGAGACATAATGTTCTTTCTGATATAATAGACAACATCTTGCACCAAAAATGTTATTTCATTATGAAGATCGAGTGTGAGTGGTTGGGGCAGAGGGCTTGAGCATGTCACAATTCATGTAGCATCAATATTAAAAAAATAGAGCAGCATTAGCTCACTATAATATAACAAGTGTCGTAACTGATATAGACGGGAGAGGCAAGGAATCATACGAGCTCTACAGGTTCTTCTTCTCTTAAGCGGAGTATAATGAATTCACATGAGGTGTTCACCTTTTCACCTACTGCAAAAATATAATAAAGGAATGATCTACAAATGAATGATTTGGTTTTAAACACTTATCAATACAGCCATAGAACTTTGCGTTAAATCGATAAACAATGATTGCATTAACACGTCAAAGATACTTTGATAAGGCAACAATACAAGCATTTTAACAACCAGGCCTATACATTTCTTAAATCCAGAAATGCGTTATAATGTTTAATTTGGCTATATTCATGTGGATACTGTTGTAAAGTATAAAAAATGTGATACTTAAAATGATTTAGATGACAACTGTCTTAATGAATTATTTTCTAAAATAGACTAAAATGTTCAGCGTGTTTTCTCACAGGGTGTGAACTTCTGTTCAAAAGGTTACATGTAGTTTGTACACAAAATGTGCACAAGCTTGTAATACTGAAGCAATTAATGTTTTTTTACATATTATATACACTCCACTATTAAGTATATAACATATATGTGATAATATTAATTCTGTTATAAGTTCAGCATCCACATACAGAGACAAGGTGGAGAAAGCGTGTTGAATGTAACGTTAAGCTCATGTCTAACTCACCATCATTGTGTTGCCAGTTTGTGTTGTTTTCATTGGACGTGTGTTGCACTGCTTCTGCCATGTTCTTGCTGCAGGTGTAGTGGCCATCACTTCCTGACCATCACTCCAGACCCTCCAATACACAAAACATCAAACTAATATTTACATACACGCATGCATCTGTCACCACTATATGACACAACCACGTGTTGAAAGCACTTCTGCATTCTGGTCTACCTTAATAACTTCCAACCAACAACTTTTTCCCCTCTTCCATCAACTTGACTCACTCTTCCCGAGTTCACGAGCTTTATGCTACATTACACGTGACTTCAACTAAACTACGGTCAAACTTCTACTTCGAGTAGAGCTAACGGCTCGATATGAGCTCGCGAAAATGATCTTACCTGTTCTGATGCTGCCACCGCCATTTTAAAACATCCTCACCGATAGAAACGCGCTGCCAGGAGAACAAACGCATCGATGAATTCACCTGCGTCAAGTGTCGCCTCGTCTCAAACAAAGTGGAAAAACTGTCGTTGATTCCACCTGTTGCGATAGTGTAGCGTGTTGTTCTCGCAAGACTCTGTCATTTAAAGAGAGGCAGAGGAGCAGAGCTTGTTTGAAAGTGTTAGTTAGGACATACTGCCGACTGTCAGTAAATCAGGAAGTGACCTCCAGTGCCCTGTCGACACTGTAGACTGAGCGCGCGACGCGACAAAACTGAAACGCTCTTGTTTTATTCAACGCGGCTGTCTACAGTAGCTTCTTTTGTCGCTTATGGAGTAACTTACGCATGGCGTGAAGGTGAACATGACTAGAATATTTTGGTTATGCTGTTGTATCAGTAACCTGTAGGCAGACTTGTTGTTATAGTAACTAATACAAATCCCAACAAACCTGCATTGGGCTGATATAGGGAAGCTCTCTTTCTCTCCCTACAGCAGTATTTCACCAATGACAGTAGACTACTAACAACACATTT
Organism: Oreonectes daqikongensis; assembly: GCA_026939265.1. Classification (NCBI taxonomy): domain Eukaryota; kingdom Metazoa; phylum Chordata; class Actinopteri; order Cypriniformes; family Nemacheilidae; genus Oreonectes; species Oreonectes daqikongensis. The sequence continues at coordinate 1,279,475 of JAOTQM010000343.1, read as the reverse complement.
ATTATGGTCTCGCCACAAGACCCATAGTTAAGCCACGGTATTTGTAAACTTGTGCAAATGGCAGACAAGTTTAAATATAAAAAATATATGTAAACATTATTTAAACATATAGTACACCCGGGAAAAAAATCTGTCATCATTTATTCACCCTCGTGTTACTCAAAGCCTAGCTGTATTTGAGTCTTATTCTGTGCTGTGGAACACAAATAATATTTTAAGAAATGTCTCAATGTTGTTTGTTTACCAGTATCCTTCAAAATGTTTTCTTTAGGGTTCTGCAGAAGTCAAACAGGTTTGGAATGAGGGTAAGGAAACAAATACATATTTTGGGGGGTAAACTATCCCTTTGATGTCAATCGAACTATACAGTATTTTGCATCATCTTTATCTTTAGAACTTTATAGTCTTGGCACTTCACTTAAAGGGACAATTCACCCAAAAAGAAAAATGAAATTCTGTCATCATTTACTCACTCTTGTGTTATTCCAAATCTGTATAAATGTATTTTTTCCGATGAACACAGAGAAAGATATTTGGAAAAATGTCAATCAAGCAAGCCATCAATGACTAACATAATAGGAAAAATGACAATGGTGCCCCAGAACTGTTTGCTTTCCTATATGTTTCAAAATATCTTATTTTGTGTTCAATAGAACAAAGAAATGTATAAAGCAATTTTTTCCTACTATATGGTAGCCAATGGTGCCCCAGAACAGTTTGTTCACAAACATTCTTACATATAGCTATCTTTGTGTTCAGCAGAATAAAGAGATTTATACATGTTTGGAACAACTTGAAAGTAGATAATGATTTTATAACCAGGTCGGCACAGGGTTGAAGCTTAATCTGCACCTAAAACCAGACCACATTTTGAACAGACAGACGTCTCAAAGAAACAGAAGACACTTTTTTCATGTTTATTAAAGGTTTTGAAACTTCACAATGAAACAAAATGATGTACTAAGATGTACATGGCATTTAAACGATGCAACCAACTTCGTGTCTATGCTGGGGTTTGATGACTTTGATCAGGTATTGAGAGAAAAGATACAAGGGCTGTTGGGCTTCAATGAGGAAGCTGTTAAGGAAATGAGGAAACAATTCAGTACTAAAAGCTACACAACATTGCAATCAAAACTTAAAACTAAGTGCAGACTTAACAGCTGTCCTCTCAGAACACACTGATGGCACTACCTTTCAAAATACACAATCAAACCAAAATCTTGGAAAATCAACAAGATGGCAAATGAGTGCAATTTTCAGTCTCCCACAGACATGAGTACTAAGGTCTTTAGCAAACAACAGTACCACCCCCACCCCCCCACCCCTACACACACACACACACACACACAAAATCAGAGCCAAAACTTTGTGTTTCACGGTTTTTTGTAAAGTTTGTTAAACATTTTTAACATATTTAGTTATTCTGAGAGGAACTTTATTTCAAATGTGTAACACTAAATGATCTGCATATGGTGTTACAATTATCACCCACACTTATCATTATGCCTCTCAAAATACACAAATTTGAATGGTTTCTGTCCTCCATCACCCATCCACCTTAAACAAGCCCTTAATAGTAGTGACAAGACAGAGGACTGCCCACTTCAAAGGATGGAAACTTGAGTGTTAATAGTGAAAAAACCCAACAATATTTAAATGCATTTTGGAATCTCAATTATAGATTTTGGAAAACGTAAATTATAACATAATGTTACATTTTCAGCAATTTAATATATCATAAACCTTCGCTGTATAGCATAAAGTAAAAACAACTTATTTGTGCCATCCAACAAGGCTTAAATTACTACACATATGTAAAAACTAGATATTATGACCCAAGCCCATAACCCTATAATGCAAATTAAAAAAAGTTAAACAATCCAATTTAACCAGGGTCAAAACAAAAACCTTCAGCCTAGTCAGTTACAAATAAAGGTTATTTTTCTAATAAAATGTGTTGCTCATAATGTTTGAAATGTTGATTTTGATCATTTTTTTGTCAGATTAACTATAATAAAAATATTTTGCAAGAAATGCTCTATGCAATCCACAAGCACAGTTTATATGTAAATGTGGAAGTAGCAGCATCCGTGTATAAATATACTAAAGATTAGCTTTTGTTAGGCCCAAATGTCTAAGAAAAAAGGCTGCATACCAACAGTTTACATAAGAAAACAAACATTAAAGGTGCTTTTGGAAATTAAATTACTAAGGTTTCAAAATCCCAGCTTTTATGGTTTAATTTGTATATATACACGTCACACCATTCACAATCTGCTTTTGCAGTATATGTGTAGCATTTTCAAATAGATACATCTGTAACAAAAAACAAACTGGAAAGAACTGATGGACATCTTAAAGCCAGCAGATGGCAGGCTAGACATGGAGAAATCCTTTTATCATGTGAAAGGTAATCAAACTGAATATAACAGAATAATAAAGTATAATTGTAGTATGGACTGGATTTTACTTCTGCATGAGGAAAATGACAAAACTGATAATGAAGAATCTTAACTTTTTCAAACCAAACAGCATTCTTTATGCAAACATAAAAGGGTAACACTACATCCCTGCCACCTTTCCCCATCCACACAAAAAAAAATACATAAGCTACCTTTCATACAGAGAAGTTTAGTCCTCATTCACTGCAAAAAGGGTTCTCAGAAACAAGACATTGTAATGTATGTTCCTCTTTGTATAAAACAAAACGTTTTAGAAGGTTGTAGGAGTTATGGTGAAAAAATATATTGCTTTATCCACCCCTCTTTGCTTTACATCTTGCTAGGTACTTATGCTGCGAGTATGATGCATTAGTACACTGAAACAGCCACAGATTTTTGGTACAAGTGGAGACAAAGTACATGAAATGAAATAGTCTTTAAATTATCTGGACCCTACTGGAAACACTGTTATGTGCTTTCGTGATTAAGTAAAGCTACAAAATTAATAATCAGTAGTCACTTTTGTTTTGGGAAAAGAAATTGCAGAGAAACCTACAAACCAATCTTTGCTCTTTTGCTCCACTCTTTAATCTTGTGTATAGTTTATAAACTACTATGCGCTCTTATGTGTAATAGTTCTTACAGACTTAAATGAAATTGTACAATTGGGTCAAAATATTTCCAAATCTTAAACTGCCGAAAACCCTTGTCTGCAACAATATTTATATAGCAACAATTCATTGACACCAAAATATTTTTCCTGAAGTGGGGTGAAAACAAATTGAAATCTATCAATCACAATGGCTGTAAAATCAAGCAACTCCTGCTAGAAGTCTATTTGTGAATTAAGCCTCTGCTTTACATATGAGCTCTCTGTTTCTCAGTTTGCCTGCTGTATTGTTGAACTTGTCAAAATCAAATGGTTAATGCAAAACAGCACAGAAAAGTGTTCATGGAGGGGCTCAACAGCACTTTTTTCTTGAACACACCAAACCTCACACAACTCAAATTTAAAAGAAAAAACTAAAGACAAAAAAAACCCCCAAACTAAATGGGATCTGGGGGGTTTTGCAATCGTAGTGCTTTCAACCTGATTTCTGAGTATTCATAGTTAGGTCACAGAAACTTGCTATTAGAAAGACTGAGACTAGGTTCACAAGCACATGCACAATCAGTAGGACCACAGCTAGTGAATCCTTGATCAAACATAAAATAGAAGCTAAAATCTAGAAGGGGTAAATTAAAGAACATTCTTAATGCTTAACTATGCCTTTTTTTTTTACCCTTTTCAAAATTGATCAACCATGGAATTAGCAGACTGAAAACAAGTCTATAATAATGCTGTTGAACAAAACCATCTAACTGCACATCCAACCTATTGCCCTGTTTTTCCTCTTTAAGCTGATATGCTGTTTCAGGTGAATTGACTGAGGATTAACAGGGTTTAGGACAGTGTGGGTACATAAGAGCCTATGGGCCCTGAGGTTGCTGTTCTTATGAGGGTCCTCCTTGTCCCTCCTCTGGATTATGGTTGAAGGTGATGTGAGAAAACTGGCATTGTATGCCTTGGTGTTCAGCAGACGATTTATACATTACTGCTTCCTAAAAAGAAAAGAAAGAGAGACAACTTAATAATATGCAAATGTCAGCACAAACTACCTTTTCCATGCAATGCAGTGGCCACAATTGTAAATAAATGTACTGGAAAATAAAGATTGCAAATTTCCCTCAATATCAAATGCACTATGTTAACACTATATGGATTGTAACATGGTCCACAGAATTGAAGGAAAGTGGTTTTCCTTACCTCATGCATATCTTGAACCCCATCAAACGACTTCCCACTTTTTGGAATCTGATCCCGTTGCAACACATTCGCAAGACTCTGTCTCTCTGATAGATTCCTCTTGTTGAAAAACAGAGGAATGCCCATGAGAACGCAACTCTGACACTGCTGCCGTCTCACAATGTTCGCAAATCTCTTGTTCAGAAATCGGCAGCAGGGTGCTGCCTCCCTCCTGCGAATCGAGTGACGTCTGGGCACTCTTCTCCATGCCAGACTTCTTTAATCTGGGTAAGAACTTCCCAGACTCTAATTCAGATTTCCCATAATAAGGACCCTCACACTCTGCATCCTCCTCGAGGGGCTTGAGGTCAGCCTGTGGGTCATCAAAGAGGTCTACCTGACTGACTGGAAGACTCACTTCCTCTTTCTCAGACTCTACATCTGACTCGCTGCATCCACCTGGAGACAATTCAGAGGCAGATATTGGCCGGAAATGAGTCCTTGGGGAAATTCGAATGGCCCGATACTGAGTCCGGTTGATGCCATATAACCAAGGGCAAAAGGGCTCATTGTCAGAGTCGGAGCATAAAATGGATTTTGGCTTAAATCCCGGACTGAACGAGGCCATATCCTCTGGCTCAAAAGAGCACTCCACATGCAGGACCTGGGAAAAAGGATTGTTTAGATCAAAGGATGAAAATGGGTAATCTAGTCCCGGTTCTTCTCCACAGAAGCCTCCACATGATCCAAGTAAATCTTCATGGAAGACAACAGAAAATCCCTTATTTAAACCATCCCCTGGTCCTTTGTTGGCCTGCTCGGTTTGACCGAGGGACACAAGAGGTCTCCACAATGGCTTGTGGCCAGGAGCAAAGCAACTGCTTGGGTTCATGAGAACGTCTGCTCCGGCAAAGGTTACCACATCTGAGGATGTGGCTGCTGCACACTGCAACAAACTTCCACAAGTATCGCTGGGTGGAATCATAGCCCATTCCCTGTCACCACTTAGAGTCTTCAGCTCTCCATAAACCCCTCCAAGGATAAATGATGTGCTGTCCTGTGAACAACAATTCCAGGGCTTGGCCGGTGCTGTATAATCCCCATCCATTTTAGACAGCTTGTTTTTACAAAGACCCTCATCCTTTTTTTGCTCATCCCAAAGATGATATTCCGACCGCTGCACAGCTTTCTTTTGAATAATTTCACCTTTTACATCCTTGTCAAGACAACCGCACTGGTAGCCAGCAGCCTCCTCAGAAAACAAGTGCTCTCCTGCGTTCTTTACCCCAAGTGTTAAAACACAGTCTCTGTCTCCAATAGCCATCCAAATATCTTTTATTATCCCTGAGGTGTATTCATCAGTTTGTTGATTTGGGACATCTGAAAACACAACAGCATTATACAGTTTACTCTCATCCTGCTCTAACGCAATGCCACAAATGGACTCCAATTTTGATTTCTTAATGAAGGGCTGATTGGACTCTGTGCCTATACTCTGTTCTCCCTGCTGGTGACTCGAGTTCTCTTGCAAGAAATCCAAAAGATCCTCCTCCAGACATGAAGGTGGAATAAGGGGGATACAATTGACCTCTTCGTTACCAAACTGTGCACACTCATCTGCTGGAGGACCGATCTGCTCGCTATCAGACCTCGTCTCTTCCGAGTGGGACCACGGACTGCAGGTCCTTGTTGATAAATTGGAGCAGTGTTCCGTTTCATCAAAGGCACTGTTTTTGGTCCAAATTAGCAAACGCGATTGTTTGTTACCTTGTGGATCTAAACAGCTACTTGAATCTACATTGTCCTGACCCCCTGTGAGTGAGTCACTGGGAAAAGAAAAAGTAGGGCTATCGTACTGCAACTCAAAAAGCGAAAAGCAGGAGTTCAGGGCAGAGATGCTACCACTGGTTTCTTGGAGATGAGGCCCCGTGAAAGCGCCAGACAACTTACTAAAGTTAAAAAGACCACTGTCCAGCACTGGGGAGAATCTGACAGGAGAGTCTCCTGTACAACTTTCTCCCTCCAAATCCTCCAAACTAGATGATGAACAACACTCCCACACTTGAGCAATGTTTTCCATGTCTTGCGTGAAAGAAGTATCAGCTTCTGAGGCTCCCAGAGAATCCACCCTTATTGCACTTTCCCCATGCAGCTCAAGGCCATCTAAAACTACACACCCCGCTTCAAAGTGTTTTCGTTCAATGCTCTTCTGACGAATCATGTTCAAGATTCGACTTTCTTGTACCGCATCGGAGGCACTAGGATCCAATATGGATTGATAAAGATCAACTTCATAGAAGTGAGTGAATTCAGACAGATGCTTGTCATCTAAATCTTGACCATCTTCAGGAGGAGGGCAGCTCAGAATACCATTCAGTTCAGAACACTCTTCATCACCATCACCAGGCACTTCAATAAAGTGCCCGTCCACAAAAGTGCCTGCTGCAAGGTACGCCCTTTGAAAAGAATTTGCAATGCAGATTCCTTGAATTCTCTCTGACAGACAGTCCACATCAATAGACATATCTAAGTCATTGGTGGAGTCGTCTCTACTTCGATACTTTGTCTCCAGTTTGCTTCTACTGAGAGGGACAAAGTACTCAGAGATGGGCTCGGTGTACCAAAGAGGCTCCTCCATATATTCCTTTTTGTTGGCCTCTACTCCTGACTCCTGTGCCTCAACCAAATTAGCATCTTTGCGGATCTCTCTCAGAGGCCTCTTGCCTTTTTTCATGTAGTGCTGCTGTTGCTTATGCGGGCCTCCAGTGGTGCTCATGCTGCCACGTTTATTCCTCCTCTCCTCTTTGTCAATGACTTTTAAAGCCAGTTTAATCTGTCCACCACTGCGCCCTCTTTTGTTCCTACTGCTGACCTCACGAGACTTGTGTCTAATGCGGACTGCTTTGCAACTAGAGTTCTGATCACCCTGGTTACCACTGGAGCTTGAACCAGCCTCACTAGAGCCAGAGGACCACGATCTGGGACGGAACCTCCCCTCGGTCCGGTGTCTGGCATGCTTCCGACTTTGAGGAGTAACGTGATCATCTGGCACTGCTGTTGCACTACCATGGAATCGGTTCTCCTTCTCCCTCTTAGTGCGTCGCTGCTGGGCCCTCTCGACGGTTGGTGTGGAGCTGGGTGCATCGAGTGTTCGATCCTTAAAAGCTTCACCTTCGCTGGTGCAGTCTTTTGGGGAGGATGTGTCTGTGCTTGTTTGAGGGACAGCAGATGATGAGCTGGAATATGTGCAGGCTTTAGCTTTGTTCCAAACTGTCATAATTTCTTGGAGACAGGAAACAGGTTTTTCAGAGAGAGGTGGAAAAGCTTCATAGTACCTAAGGGAAGAAAAAACACTATAATTATTACACTGACATCTTAACTCAAGGTGTGCAACATTCCACGTAATGACATTACAGAGTCTAAATTTCATTTACTTACATCTCAACCTGGTCCTTAGAGGAAGGTGATTCATCCAGTTCAGGAGACTGAGATATATCCGTTTTTCTATTTCCTTGCTTTTCTTTCTCTGTAAAGTAACACAACGTAGAAGAGAACAAAAGTTTTCCTTTTAAGAATGTACTTAAGTACAATTTCTTGGGAATGTACAATCATTAACAAGTCTATAACATTTAAACTTCACAATTTTTAAAGCTAAAGCTAGAGTTAAAGCACTACGAAAAATTACAACTGCAGAACAAGTATATAAAAAATGCAATTTATTTTTGTGCAACTTGCAGGAAACATTCCAACCTACCTTTCTGTTTGTTTTGAATCTCCTTGAGTTTGGAGCAAAGTTCCTCAACCAAGCTTTCAATTCCAGAATTCTGAAGGGAAAAAAATACATTTTAACTTGCATCATTTATAATGAAAACAGTCTATAGATAATGTTTATTGCTACCATAGAGCAGCAAGTCCTCTTACAGCTAATTTACACTGATCTGACAAATGCCAACAAACTAGTTTCAGTGTGAATCTACCAGTGTGGTAAAAACAGTATATGAAGGCAGTTCAAGGGACAATTTAAAAATGTCTGAAAAAAGGCCCGTGTATACTTAGGACTCGGCCGATTCAAACTTTTTTCACGAATGCGCTGTTGTACACGTTCTATCCGCGCAATCTCAATATTTGGGCTGCACGCAGACAGTGTGCGGACGACCGCAGACCCTACTGTGACAAAAATTACAACATGCGGGCAACGCACGAACAGCTGTACTATACTTTAGGCTTTAGCCTTTAGGGAGACCTCACACATTAATATTTTCCATTCTTTGCAGTTTAATCTATATATTAAATGTAAAAAGAAAATAGGAATTAAATACAAAACTATAAATAATACACACAAAAATAACTACAAATACAAATGCCAGTGTTATGCGATTATGTAATCTGCAATGTGATATGCTCAACACCTATGCTGATGCTATAGGTTTTAAGGCAAACACAAAGCATTAGTTTGTATAACAATGGGAGTCATTCTGGTTAACCAATCTTTGCTCTACTAATTCTACATCACATACTCAGTCTTGAATAATCAGTATCAACCCTACCTATCAGCACTTTGAGTGTTTTTCACTGCTAAATTAAAATTTGTATTGCTAATTTTAAAGCAATGGTCTTACTTCATCAGATGCGGAACGCAAACATTGCACAGCAGCTTGTTTCTTCATCTCTTCCAGACTAAGGTCAGTCCCTCCCTTCCTCTTGCTCTTCCCCCATTTCTTCCCCGTTCCTTTCTCCCAGCCCAGGAAGATGTCGTTTTCCTGTGCAAAAAGAAAATGAGGATTTGCTCTGATTGCTTAGTATCTGTGCAATGAAATGATTCTACACAATTTTGTCAAAACGCAATTATTACCATCACAGCGTTCTTGAATAAGTGATTGGGAAACCATTTCATTAAAGCACACTGACACATTTACATCTTGTTTAAACGCAAACAAAAAGATCTAATCTAAATTAAAATATGGAAGCACATTGCGTATTTATATGTTTTTATGTTATGTTGACGTAATGGAACTTAGTGCTCAGATCTGTTTACACTTCAAGTAAGCTAAATAAAATATGATTTTCTCTTACAAACCTAGCACTTCACTTCAGTGTGTTTTATATTCATTTTGATTACTTAGGATGTATGTGCTTTGTGGAGTTTCACACAACTTTATAGATAGTTATCGCCATTGGTGTGAACAGACCTTAAAGGTCCAGTGTGTAGTTTTTTGGAGGCTATATTAACAGAAATGCAATATAATATACATAACTATGTGTTCAGATGTGTATAAAGAGCTTATATAATAAAGCCTTATGTTTTTCTTACCTTAGAACGAGCTATTTTATCTACATACACCACGGGTCACCTTACATAAAATTCACCATGTTGTTTCTACAGTATTCTTAAATGGACAAACAGCTCTACAGAGTGCATTTCGTAAATACGTTTTCTCTTTTGGAAAGGAAGCAAAAAAGTGACAACATCTTAATCCTCTTACAGCCTCCGTAGTGCTTTGAACGAGAGGGGGTGGAGTGAACAGCTGGTTGCAATTTGCAACCTCACCACTAGATGCTGCTAAAAAATTCCACACAGTGCCTTGAAGTCTTATGTTTACACGTTAGTCACTTTCACTTTCAAAACAGAAGCATCTGTGTTTTACAGAACAAATAAAGTAAAACATGAACAGAATGACATGACAGAACTCTACAAACATCAGATACTTAAAGGAACTATACTTGATTTTTTGTATGATTTATTGAAAGAAATGCAATATAACATACAAAACTGTTTCTTCAGAGGTGTATAAAGACTGTACGTAATGAACAGTTATGTTTTTATTACCTTAGAATAACCCTGTTTTATCTACATAGGCGTATATGTGGAGTTTTCCATGTTGCGCGGCCATGTTTGGTTACAGCAGCCCTAAACGGACAAACAGTAATACAATTCGTAGAGGCAGCTTGCATCATCACGGAGTTGAAGACCACGAAAAAGTAAGTTAGTCGTAGTACGAAGAGGAGGAGTAGTCGTCGTCATCGTCATCTAGCTGAAGCATAGATCGTTTTTAGAAGTTTTGATACAATGGAAGACCATACGTATTGTGCACAAGAGCCGACAGAGCGCGAATCTCCGTCGTTGAAGCGCAAATGTGACAAATTAGAGACAAACGACGGCAGAAATCCAGGATAAACATCGGTATAGCTATTACCAGATGAAGGACAAATGTTTTCAACACGACGCCGAAGTTGCCCGTTTTCTGCTGGGCTGGTAAGATAATTTAACTTTTGTGAAAGTGAAACCAGTTTTTTGGTAACGTTAGCATTTGATACAAATGGGCATATAACCTACGAGAGACGATCGTTTTTCCTTACAAGTGTAGAAATGATGTAACTGCATTGTAATTTCACGTGAAGTAACATGACAGTGTGGCTAAAATCACAGCCGCTGTCTCAGTCAGCGACATGTTTTTTTTACTGTTGCAGCCACCGTCGTACTTCGAAAGGGAGGGATGAGCAAATGACTGAAATATTTATTGCAAATCTATACTGAAACGCTAGTGGCCGCTAAAAATCCAAAACTGTGCCTTTAAAACAGAACGCGTTTATTCCCTACTAGTATACATCTGTGAAATGCATCACTTTGATGTGATTTACACATTAAACTGCATGAAATATTCTAATACACTTTTTCCATACCTGATCCTGCAGGTCATAGTCATAGCTATCGTGCAGTAGCAGGCTAAGGACATAGCGGGTGTAGATCACTGCATCTATGCCACATTTCTCCAGCTCCTGACCCAGCCAGCTCTGCACTGGCCCAAGTGACTGCAGTGAAGACATCTCTGAGGCGGGCACAGGACCTGATGAAGGGAAGGCCCGTGATACTCTTTCAGGGGCAGGGCCGTCTGACTCTCCACTCACTGGACGCATGAGACTAGGTTGGAGCCATTATCCGATGCAGTTGCATGTTCCCAGTTGGACATGGGGGAGTGATATGAAAGGGACAGAACTTAAATTAATGTACCGGAGGGTGGATTCAATACAGCAGGACAAACACAGGAAGGTCTACATGAAGAATCATGTTGAATCTTCTATATTTGTATTGCTGTAAGCAAAGAGAGGCTCTAATCTTTAGGCATGGTGACCGCTGGAAGCTGACAGCTTACTGAATGCGCTCACTTTCAATCATAAGGGTTCATCTTGAATAACAGCTGGTTCCAGGCCTAACCTGCAAGACAAATCCGAAAAAAAACATTTAGTTTTGTTCCAAATGTGACACTTATTCCCAGTTTGATAATTTATCATAGTTTTTAAAGATGTTTACAGTAGAATAGTGTTAAATAGTTTAAATTTGAAGGTTCTTTGGCTATGAAGAACAGGGAACTGGATGCCAAGTGGTCCAGCTCCTACAGGGTCAAACGTGAGAACCGATTCTCATGTAGTCATGAGACAATTAAAATTCCATAGTAGGTGGCAGATTCAATAGCAGGTTAAATTCTCATGACTTATGGGTGTATCCAGTAGTTTGAACAACTAGTCAGTGTTAAGGAAGCCCTGTATGATTAAACAACGCCTGCCACCAGCTCTCGTAAAAAATGAATGTTATCTGCAGCTCTTCAATAGGGGAACTAACAAAATTTAAATAAAAAAAGCAGAATAACTATACCCTTTTACTGCTCAAGACCAAAGTCCTCATCAGAGAAGGTCCGATACAGATCAGTGCAAAACCGCCTATATGCATCTCAGAACTATGTAACCCCAGCGCTTTGACTCACTTCCTTACTGTGTGCGTTACATGAGAAGTGTTGTGTAGCTGCAACAACAAGTTCATGACAGTTTTGTTTACCTTTTCCTAATGACATTGACAAGTACAATTATCATTAACAGTCTCCAGAAAAGCATGGTCCTTTAAAGTAAAACACAGAAATTAACCTGCATAAATTGGGTATTGTTTATTTCAACAAGCAATTATGTTTATTTACTGGTTAATGCGGTGGAGCTTTAAAGCAACACTAGAAAACTTTTGCTCACGGGTTCCTCCATGTGGTTATAAAAATACCCGTGTAAGTGTGGACTATGCCTTAGTTTCCCGGTTGGCAGCGCAATACACATGAATTTGTTTACTAAGCTGATGGAACCGGCAAATGCAAAAATGTTGTTTGGAAACCATGTTGCACTGTTCCGCATGCAGGAGATGGGCGGGGCTATGTGTGTACTGACTTGAACACGAAACTTACAAGTACGGTTACAGCCAATAGGAGGCTGCTCAGGCAGCAGCGGCAGTAAAATTTGTCCAGTTAAGAGTTGCTCTACCACTGAAATAATTTTAGAGACATTATTTTAAGGTCGAAAAACTACATAGTGTTGTGGAATGTAAAGTTTTCTGAAAGGGTTTTACCATTTTGACTGTGAGAACGATAAATCAGTCTCTTAAAGAAACTGATCTCTTAAGTATTAGTGAAATACTACCTTATTTTACAATAGCACAAAATAAATCACCTTTTGTGTTCAGCATATGACAACAAAATCTACATTTTGGGTAAACTAGCCCTTTAAAATGTAAAACTGAAACTAGTAACGAGCATACATACTAGTCTGTCTGGAATGCAACCTTAATAATAAGTCTTATTTTTAGTATTCATGTCATGCAGAACAATGCAAGGGATTACAAAAAATGTAAAGAAACAGGTCATACGTGCTATGAGTCAGCTGAGTGATAATCACCTCCAGCCAATATTCAAACCCTAATATGCCACACAGACTACATGTATAAAGCAAATTATACCATAATAGAGAAAAACAAATGTATCAATGAAATTTGATTTCTGTGAAATCTGTGGCCAATACATAGGAAACAATGTAACTTTAAAAAAACCACTAACTCTCTTATCGAAATAAGGTACACCCTAAAACCACAAGGTAATTTTCAGTAATTAAACAAACCACCAATTTATATCAGACAATCATATGTGTGTGAAATAAGAGATAAAATGTGCTTAAAGGGACAAACTCAAGTATAAACTCAAAATGCTCATATTTTCATTAGGCCATAAGCGATTCAACCTTGCCCATCCTCTGTCGTCGCACCCATCATCATACAGTGACGGCACAGTGTCACCGTGTATTCTTTATTTCAATGAAAGAAAATTTATAAATGACTATTACTCATCATTAGCTTTAGGTTAGGTTAGCTTTTTTAACAATAAAACTAATCACAAAGATTTGATACCTCATTTAATCACAATTGAAGCCATCTGAGACTGAGGAAGAAGTTATTAAATGAGGAACTGCTGGGGGTTTAACACATTAGGTACAGAAGTACATTTCAAACCCTTCTTTGCGTTTCTTTTCAAGATCAGATCATAGTGCAAAGGTGCACGCAAAATTATATCTATTTTAATATATATGTATATATATAATGGTGCTTGCACTTTTGCTTGAATGTGAAATACTGCCCTTGACGTTTGCCCCTTCATGTGGCTTACGTTAATCGCGTTAGAATCATGCGTTATAATTGTAGCCGTGTATTAAAAGTGACAAGTTTAAAGCGAAATCGCCCAGGTTCTCCAGAATACGTCTGTTTAAAAAGAAATGTTAACCACATCAAAATACTATGCAGTGCAATCATTGTTTGACAGTGACAGGAGAACAGCGGAATGACAGGAGGCCAGCTGACTAGCTAATGGCTAACTATCACCTGACACAAGCCAGTTACCAGAAACCCCAATATTGAACTCAGTTGCTCGTCCAAATGTAATGACTGTCACGTTTTTGTATTTGCTACTTATTTTTATTTAACTTCACTTGACAAAATAAGCGATTATTACAGTTAGTTTGGTCTAAAAAGATCGACGTCCACGGGCCACCTTTTATAAACAGTGATCGTAGTAGACAAACCACAAACCACATTCCTCCCACTCAGCACGAATCAACTGTCATTAATTTGCTGTTCTGCTTAAGGGTATTGAGAAAAGATACTCTTATGCATACTGTAGTGGACCATCGATTCGAGGTGCTCCATAGTAACCTGTCTGATAAGTTAGAAAATGTTTACTGGCAGGGCTGGCTATTTTCACTACATGCACAACAAGGTTTCACTTAAAATGACAAAACGCGAGATTTGGCTTTACCTGATTAGCACGACAAATGCCGCTGTCGTATAAAGTGTCAATCTAAATCGCGTTTGAAGTATAAACAAATGACCGCTCATACGGTCTCGTTTGCTGGCTAGCACGGACACCATTTTACGCAACAGAGTCTAGTCCCGGTTTATCGCTTCTTCGAAAAATTACACAACTCAAGTGCCTATGTTTCAAATAAACAGTCAAAAAGTGGTGCTATATAATTTACTAGTGCATTCAATTGAAAAACAATGACGTCTTAAATGGGAAAGAATACGTTAGTAAACCCATATAGTAAGGGGTAGCGCTAAGCTAGGCTAGTACACAGTTGTAGCTAAACCGGGGAGGAGGCGCGGCTGATTTGCCTAGCTACAGACGTTTGAAATATCTGGCAATACGACCGAAAACATAAAAACGTGGTGCATAACAAACATTTACAACACTAAACACAGTGTAACGCAGTTTAGGATAATTCAATAATCTTACCTGCTGTAACCCTACGCAGTGTGCTAAAAGCAGCAGGAGAAGCGATGACTTCTCTCCCGCTGCCGTTCCGAGCTCGAGCTCTGAGATCCGCCGCAATAGCGTCACAGATATCAGGCGCAGGGCAGAATCTGTTACGTCTTTAGGTTTGGATAGGACGCAGCTGACGACATTTTGGATCAAGCTAGGCCTGCATCATATGTTTCCTAACATCATGACAGTTAGGTTTGAGCCAACATGGACGGCTTTAAAGCTACTTTGGACACCATTTTACTTGTCTCCAGGCAACAAGACAGATTACGAGTGTTACAATGGCTGATATCCATCCGCCAGATCTTGCATCAGACCGAATGAACGAGTTCTGGCTGCTCTGTAGTAAACTAAACGTCCTCTATAATGTATGAATGGCCATCTTCTCTGTGGACCTTTACACGATTCTATTTATTAAACATTATAACAAAAAGCAACACAGCATAAAGAAAGAGTAGATTAAAGAGTAATAGATATTTAAACTATTATTGTGTCCAGTAAGGAATTTAAAACACCATCCTGTTAGCCTGCTTAAGTAGGCATACTAGTAAGCAGGTTTTGGGAGGAAAATTATACTGCTATATTATAATCGACTGCTGGTTTAACACATTAAACAAAGAGATACTTTTTTAGTATCTATGTTAATGCACTTTGAGAAGTTTTGATGTAATGTCATTGCTGTGTTCCAAGCCCCACCTGCTGGATGTGAGATGCTAATACAGAAAGATGGTGGTCCAACTTAGAAATGGTTTGCTTTGATCTGGATTTCACTCTAATGGGTGTAGGTTTCTGTAAAATAACGTTAAATGGATAGAGGTTGGACATAACATTTTCCATTAAGTATTAATGGCATTATCATTTTAATATGATAAGTGTGCAACAGGCTTCAGGAAATGTGTCTTGAGAAACATTGTATTACACTTTTGTTTAAAGCATCTTGACAATATGTCAATCAACTCAAATCACCTCACAGTTCTGATTAACAGAAGGGTATTTTATTTAAAAATTAAAGCATATACCAATAATACAAGCCATGATATTGTAAACTTATTCATGTTACATTCTATTTGGATTTTAACAGCAGAGGAACAATACGAAAGCAATGAGGCAAATTGTATTCTCCAAACTACATCTATTTCACTATAGAACAGTAATAAAATTAAACAAAAACACATTTTTTTTCTTCTTTTTCTTTAGACTGAGGGATCAGTGCCAAACATCTGAACCAAAATCACAGGACAATAAATAAGCATCAAATATTAAAACACTGATCAACACATGGTTTCTAAACAAAAACTTGAAAACATTTCAGGTGAAATGAAGAAGCAAAAAGGTCAAATACTCAGGTGGCATTGAAATATTTCAGAGATTAAGACAGCTGAGGCACAGGCCCCTGCATTCACATTCAAAAATCTGTATTTCATCTTTGTGCTTGTTTTAGCTTTGTACAATAGTGCATAAAGACATACTATGCTGGTAGTGAGTAGTTCATGATGATTCAATTCAAATCCATTTTAACATAAAACAGCATACTGCAGATTCTCTTTAAAATCCATTAAAATTACTGTTATGTTGATATAATCCAAGCTAGTTTGTCCCAAGATATAATTTGCATGTATGTGTTTGCATGTATCTGGTATAATGTTATATTTATTTGCTGGTGCCTGTGTCTGTTACTCTTCTCTGGCAACACAGACGGCCTGACAGATGGAGTGTTCTGTAGGAAGTGGGGTCTAACTGAGAATGAGTGGGCAGTGAGCTCGGGGAGGGGTATGAAACTGCAAGCCCCTAAACTGCACATAGGCCCTGCTCTGCCAGCCTATGAACCACAACACTGATTAAACGCTGGCTTTGAATTTCTGATTAAATCTGTTTTTCAGCTGACACAGGACTTCATTTGATCAAATACGTTTGTTTGACCGCGATGAATTGCTGCATGTAATCACAGAACGAATTATCCAAAGATACATTTATACATCTAATAAAAATGACTTCTCTGTTAATTGATTGACCAATGATGTCTCTGTGGTCTATAGTCACTGAGTCTAGTTTATACTCATCCAACATGTGTTTTGAATGGCATGAATAAATTCTCTGATTGACTACGGACATAAAACAGTATAGTCTTGAAAAAGACAAGTTTGGTGACACAGTACAAAACCAATAGAATGTTGACAAATAGCACGTAACAGACGCACAGAGATTTTGTTCAAAATGTCAAAATGATTCCTTCAAGGAAGGTTATGGATAAAGTATGACTTAAAGGAACAGTTCACCCAAAAATGTTCATTTACTTACCCTCAAGTTGTTCCAAATCTGTATAAATGTCTTTGTTCTGGGGCACTTTTACTACCATTGTAATACTTTTTCTACTATGGTAGTCAATGGTGGCCAGTTGGTTTGGTTACAAGCATTCTTCCAAATATTTTTTTGGGTGAACTGTCCCTTTAAGCACTGTTGACAGCATTAGTAGCATTATGTTGAATACCAACTTTTTTTTAACTTTGTATAGAAGTAAAGTTTTAGGAGTAAAGCAGAACACTGCCAATGAAAGTAAACTAGGCCAGGGAAATTTAAGGCCTGAATCTTAGTTAAAGCATTTATATCAGTTCGTTTTTTAAATCGTGTGAATCGTGCTCTTAGAGGTGAATACTTATGATAAAGTATTTCAACACATAATGCTGTCAATACTGCTTGTATTTACATTCCTTTAAAGGAGTAAATTGATCATTTTAAATTAAAACCCGTTTCCTCCTTTAGCTTGACCTCATTTCTTCACATTAGTGGGCATTAGAGCCATATTGGGCATTTCTTTTTTACAATTTTATATTACCATTAAACAAAACACTATTAATCATTAGAAAAATGAATAAACAAGGAAACCAATCCAAATTCTTTGCTTTAAAACAGGATAAAAATATATAAATGCTGGTTTCATGTATACAATGCCACATGTTGGTCTTAAAACTCGCTACGGTTTGAAATATAGAATTAGGATTGTGTGTGTGTGTGTGTGTGTGTGTGTTTTGCAGTACGGACCAATCACTACAGTCTTTGGCAGTGTAATAACAGCACGAAAACATAAAGACAAAACTCTTTCAATAAATAAGACTAATATGTCAGTTAATTCAAAACAAATAGAACAACAAAGATTCAATCACTCAGTACCAACTAAACACAAAAGCAGTTCTGCAATAATAAAAAAGACTATGACAATAGCAGCAATTAAAGCATGTGAATGAAAGTCAGTTTTGTTCATTCTCATTTCTGGCAAACTATCTTGAGGCCTTGAACTAGCAACATTAAATACCAGTACAATCTCGGGTGTAACAAGGTGTTTTCCTTGAAAAAACATCTTGATAGGAACATATGACTCGATAGAAAACAACCAGAGACCATCAGAGTAACAGCAGTACTCTTTAAGAAAGTTAAGAGATTTACTTGCATTAGAATTCCAGTGTTGTACTTCCATCTGGATCATATGAGGTCATTGATTGAAGGTCATCATTCCTTCGGCAGAGCCATATTACAAGCTGTTGCACATGATCATACAGACATCGGCTTATCATTTCAAAATCGCCTCGCTCATAATTAAAAAGAAGTTCAAAATGTACTTGCTCATGCAAACTGCAAGTCTCAGCAAAGCTGTACGAGCTGCCAACTTGGGCAAATACTGATTATACATTTCAACTAATCCAGATACGCAGACCCACATATAAACAATGTTAATGTATCCATGAGTCACAGTAACCTGGATGTCCAGGCCAAAAACAGCACAACTTTATACGTCCCATACGTCGTGATTTCTGCTATTGATACACGCTATGATTTACAAATTAGTTGGAAACAGTGTTTCGGCATTTCGATACATAATACCTTGAGGTGCAGCATCAATGCTTTTTAGAGTCCAACTAAAACTTTTCACAGGTTATAGCATCCAACGACACGCAAACCGAGAAGGCAAAAGGTATCAGTCTCACTTCTAATGAGACTATGACAGGCTGCAACACCAAACTGCCTTTAGATTTGCTCAACAACATCTACAGACAACCATATGGACCCCAGTTAGGACAGAAAGACACATATTAAGGCCATTTTGTATTAAATGTGGTAGGCTAACCTCTCCCTAGAGACCAACCTCACATCCAGAGTTAAAGTCTGATAATCATCGTAGCACATAGTAAACATTTTCTCTCCTTTCCGCTCTCTCTGTGGCTCCAGTACACACAGACACATACACACTCCGAGTTCGCACTGCCAGTAGGTTGATTTCTCAACATATGACCAGTTTGTACACGCACGCACGCACACACATATTACAACAAATCTTAAAGTTACATTAAAGTTATAAATCCTGTAAAAATGCAGTAAAAGAAAAATTGCTGTCATTTAGGCTCAGAAGTCAAAGAGGTCACTAAACCTAATGTTACATTACATTATCTCAAACAGATGGAGGCCTTTGTGTCTGCTTGTTGTTGTGTTCACACAATGTCGCTGCCTATGAAGGTTACACACATACAAACATCGTTGTGTTTGCGCATCAATGATCTGCTGATCCGCTATATTGTTAGGGCAGTACTTATACAGTAATAAGTATATTTTATAACTGACTGGTGTCTTGATCAGGAATGGGACTAAGCAAGCAGAGGGAAGGAATTGTGGGTAATGTGGAATCTAAAATTGGGCCTGTTCAACCTACACTACTGTTGTATATAAAAACATGAGATCTGTAGTACTGGACGTCAGTCCCCGCCTCGTGTCTTCAGATAAGCAGGGGTGTGAAGGTTGTGCACTCATGGAGGCTCTACTCTTCTGAGGTCTTCTGAAGCTGTCTTTCATACAGGCTGAGTACATGATGAACAAACTGATACTGCTCCGCTGTCTGAATCATCCCACCTCTAAAAAACAACAGCATAAGACACATTTTAATGCACTGTCTCTTTTATAGTTCATAATGTAAACATTATTTTATATATAGATGGTTTCAAAGTAACAACATAAACAAACGTTACTGCGCATGCACACTTTTGTGGCCCAAACTTAACTTCCGGTACACATACACAAAGAAAAGAGTGTTTGCGGATTATTTCTGATAACAAGCAAAAGAAATAGAATAAATGACATTAGCTAGCAAGTTAAAAGTATGTCTAGTCAGTATTATTTTGGATTACCAGTAGAAGAACAGTTACTTGGCTAAACCTAAATGCGACAAAGTTAAACAACCCATTCAACAAATTGTTCATTTAATAAAATGTATATAAAATAAGATTTAACAAATTGTTTATTTAATACAATTATTATACAATAAAGTATTAATATTAATTAATATGAATATAAATAAAATATAAACACAGACTAGAAGTTAACTTCGGGCCATGCAGGCATGTGCAGTGTAAAAAAAACAGTTTACAGTTTTTCCCTGTACAATTAAGTGTTTTCTCGGTTTTGTCTTGTAAATTTTATGTGTTTTTTTTTAACCTATTTTAAAAATGACATAAAAAAATATACATGAAAAATTCAGTAAAATTACATTTTTTTTACAGTGTGCATCCAAAGAAATCTATATATGTATCTATGTATAACAACTAACAACAGCATAATGCAACCACATCAGTTTCTTTTTTTCAAAGACTTCAGATTGCCCTGAATACAATTGAGACCTTATAGCTAACAATTATTTTGCCTTCTCAGTACTTGAACTGACACTCATGTTTAAGATTATAGTTTAAATGCAGTGAAAATACTTTGTACCTGTCCAAGCGTAGCTGGCTGGTGGTCTTGAGGATGTCAACCACACCTTCATTTCTTAGCTGCTGGCACAAGATGGAGGTAGCGATGAAACAGCCGGTGCGTCCAATCCCTGCGCTAAGTATTAAAATCATGATATTAGAAACTAACAGGAAAAAATTGAAAAATTGAAAAACTGAAATTAGCTGAAATTGTAGGTTTTGAATATCTAGAGATAATACCGAAAGCACCACTAAAAGACCTAGCATATAACTGTGCTGATTCATAAAGTTATTGTGAAAGACTGTATAGATTTATATTTGGATATATAAATTATGTTCTTTTTGTACCTGCAGTGGACAATGACAGGGCCACTGGTGGGAGGAGACTGTTTTCTTGCTTCCTCCACTTCCTGAACAAGTTCCAGCAGAGGCGGGGCTTTATCTGGAGTTTTTTGATCTGGCCAGGACGTGTACCAGTACTGTCTGAGAGTGCGCTCCTCACTCTCACTCTACACAGACAAAAATTCACCTATATGTTAACGGCCATTTGTAGATCACTAACACAAATACATTTACATACTATACATATAGCAGATTTATTTGACCCATACTAACAACAAAGTCTTTGATTTTGCTTTAAGATATCTTACGCAGATATAGTGATTAACAATATTTCCATCAATTATGTGAAACACTGCATTGCTAAGAATATTTGTTGCCATGACAGCAATGCCTCCAGAGGAGACCGTAGAAAACACATTCAGAGAGAGAAAAATATTCCACTCAACCTGTCATTCTTCCTTTCTCTACCTCTCATCTTTCTCTCCCGCTCATACAGAATAGTAACATTGACATTTTACAATTTACTTTCGAAGAAAATGACTGCTTTTCGTTTTATTTAACTTCTTTATTGGCCTCAGTATTCCAATTGATATGGGGATGCAGAATAAAATTGAACTCTTTCTAAAATCATACAATGTACGTTATGATTATGTTATTTCATAGATATGCATGGGATCCTCTATCAAAAAAATGAAAAGCAGTTATTTCTTTAAAAATCTATCGTTATAAACATCACACAGCGCAAAAGAGGCATACAGTCGAATAAACAAACCTTCACAGTGAAAATCCTTAAACTGTAGTCATCTGCTTGAATGACCTGATTGACAGTGATCTCGATACCCTCACAGACTACACTGTCCTCTGGCCAGTATTCTGTGCATTTCTGTGGAACACAAATATGCTTTACCACATTTATCTATGAAAACTGCACATACTGTTTCAATTTTGCCATCTTGATTTACTCAAATTTGATGGCTAATGACCAAGACCTAAAGTCTTCACATTTGTTCAAAATAATAATAATGGTGCGTTAAGGCACTGTGTTAGTTCTGAATAATAATAGTGACAGCATTTTCAACAGTGATAAGGGTCAGAGTACTGTGGTAATTCTTCATAATTTCAGATTCTGTATTTTTAATATTCATGATTTCACAACTTTTTTATGTACAGTACAGTATTTGCAAAAAAACACAATTACGGTTCCTGTGTACAGTAAATATACATATGCTGCAATACATACAGAATTCAAGCTCTAGAATGTCACATACGGCAGTAAGGATCTGGTATTATATAGATAACCAAACCTCATTTTTTTCTTCGATGTTGGTGATCATGACGATAATGGGACAGCGTTCCTGCCAAACCATCCTCCAGAAATCCCCCACTGTGTTTACAGTGGGACCCTGTGTAGCGATGTACGCCTTCTCTTTCCCTTCATAGCCCTGACAACAACATAGATAAAAACAATGAAGCATTTTACCAGCTTCAAACAGCTGTTAAGTCAAAGAGCTTTTCTATGTTATGTGATCAATCTGGAAAATCTCCTAAATGGGTTCAAATCTGATTACAAACTTCCGAAGCATTAGGTAG
The DNA here is from genome assembly GCA_026939265.1 of Oreonectes daqikongensis. Lineage (NCBI taxonomy): Eukaryota > Metazoa > Chordata > Actinopteri > Cypriniformes > Nemacheilidae > Oreonectes > Oreonectes daqikongensis. The sequence continues at coordinate 1,256,965 of JAOTQM010000343.1, read as the reverse complement.
TTCTCTCCTAAAACGTATAAATAAGCTCAAAAGATTTATCAAATTAGCTGTTTGAGAACAAATGATTTCTTGTTTCCTTGAATGAGATGTCTTTCCAAAAATATCATAAATCATATCATATAATTACAAATACATGTGACAAAGTGACATTTGCAGTTAATACTCACCTTCAAATAATTACCGTTCATATAAGTGCTTAGAAAATCCCCCTCCTCCTTTGCTTTTAAACAGACTCTGCTATGTGTGTCTGCATAAAGAAAAACAAACATCTTCAGACAAGACTATTTCACATAAAACAAATGATATGTTAAGCTAGAGTAAATACACACTTGGTAGTATTGTTTTGTAGCGATTCTTTCTCACAACTCCAGGTATGCTATACTCCTTTGGGTCCACAAAGTTCATGGGTGTTTCCTGTTTGCACCAGAATCACAAGAGGAGTAACGATGACATGATGTCACGATTAACAGTTATTGTGTGTATTTCATGTGTCGCTGTCTGATATTCACATAAAACTCGGCCTGCAGTGCAGCATCATCCAGAGCACGCTTATGTAGCTGCTCAGGTGTGAGCAGGTTGGATGCATTCTGCAGGTATTCCTGTGTGCTCTGATCTCTGGGGGACAGCAGGGCTCCATACGGCTCTGTAGTGCCAGGGGTGCACATGTCTAAAGTCAGCGACACATTCGAACCTCTCCTGCAAATCACGGCAGAGTTTTGGTGATCTTAGGGCAAGTGAAAGGAAAGAGTGAAACGCTTAGATCACAGCTCTGGGTGATTGATGTTGGTTTTAAAGTTTTTAACCTGACAGAATTTACAGGATTACAAGAACAACCTTAATGAAATAGGTTACCCAAAATATGTTAAATATTTGACACACATAAAGCTATATAGCTTTCTATTAAAAGCACAAAACATATATATATATATATATACATATATGAGATATAGTACGTCATGTGTGATGTGTTTAGATTCAAGAGCAGCCCGTTGTATTACCTTTCCTGCAAGCCCACAGGCTTAACAGTGAGAGTGACAGGGTCAGCTTCAGTCTTTATGTCCATAAAACAATCGAACACGGGTGTCTCAGGAACAGCATCCAGTTCGTAGAAATCCTGTTTGGTATCCGTCCATTCTGAATATGTAAAGGAGGGTTGCCTGCTCATGGACTGACGGCGATCATCAGGAAAGCAAGTTGGGTTGCCAGGCACCAGGGTTTTAATGCAGAACAGTGTCTGTTGAGACAGCCATGGAGAAAAAAAAGAAAAGTATAACCTTCGTACAAAGGAAGAAGTTATAAAACATACATGTGCAGGTATTGTAGCGTTCAAAATAAGCTGCGTATGACAGAGAGCATATACAAAATACTCACTCCAGTACCGAGGATGAATACACCTAAGAAGAGTGTGGCTATAAGGGGCAAAAACGTCTCTACCCTCCAAATCTCGATCTGCAAACAAGTCCATACAAGTGTATTTGTTATCGCTTTAAAAACATCTCAAATGTACTTTTTATGTCCTTTTGTCAGTGAGTTGTTACAGTAGCTCTAACTCTGTCACCTGTTGGTCAGAGGCATCACTGGTGGAGAGAAGGTACTGCAAAAGATCCAAAACCTTGTGTGCGGCTGGAAAAGCCCTGTATCCATTAAGCATGTAATGAACCCACAAACCCTGAACACAGCAATAAAACACTCTTATTTATTACACACACACACAAACATCCTTCAAAGGGCATTTATTTATTAGAGGAATAAATGTTATCTGCATGTGTAATCTGTATGGACTGAAGTGCATGAACTCACTGTGAGTTGAGACAGCGAGTACAGCAGGAGAAAAGCACCAGCCGTGACACTTGCTTTCAATATTCTACCCCACAGAGCAGCTCCAGGCCCCGGCAGGGGATCATTGGTGTGTGGGGTGGCACTCTCCTGCTCTTTTTGTGTGTCGTCTTCGACAGGTGCCTCTGCCATGCTGCTCTTGAAAAGTCCTGTCTTTAAACAGCTGAAACATACAGAGAGAGAAAAAAAGAAAACAATACTGTTGAGCAGGGCCTACCTTAGGCAGAACATAATACAATATGCAAAATGAACAGCTACTTTCATCCAAGCAGGAGCTAGATGTTATCGACAGTAGTACAAACTACAGCTTGCAGTATAGTACACGCTACACAGATTTTCATAATTCATGGCATTGCTGTGGGAGGAATGACACATTTAGAGGTGGACTATGCAAATGAGACAGTGCTGAGGACATAACGGTAACACGGGGTGTTATGCCATATACAGTGTGAAAATCGCTGTAACAGCGTTCACAAGGATTATGATCATCAGCATTGAAAAAAAATGGAATAGCAAAGATATACAGAATTAATTTAGTACGATTCATTCAATTTCATTTTTATCATTTACAATTTTTTATCATTTATCATCTTATATTAGATGATACTACTGTTTGAGGAACATTTTTAATCTACAGCAAATTATTCAAATATAGCTAAAGCTGTACACACACATAAGCAAAAGCTCAGACAGAGCAGGTTGTGTCACCTTTAGTGCAGAGTCAACATTCAGTGCTGGAGTGGATCACACTAATCAATACTCTGACTCCACACACACACACGCGCGCGCACACGCACACACACACACACACACACACACACACACACACACTTACAGGAAAAACAGTCACTTCAGCATCATACACATTCATTCACTCCTTCATCTGGTCTGACCCTCCATTACTTCTCTGCATTTCTTCCTCCCTTATGTACTTTTCTTTCATCTTTCTTTAATGTCACCCCTGTCTTTTAATATCTCTGACCCTCATCTGCCAATGTTTTCTCTCCCTCCATTTCACTTTCATCCATCTTTACCTCCCCCGTCTTGCTCCTTTACCCTCTGATTAATTTTATTAATCTATTTATTCCTGTATGATATTCATGCTGCAGCTGGATGCTCTTGAATTATCAGAATGAGCTATAGAGAGAAGAGATGTGTTGAAGGATACACACAGACAGACACACACACAAAAACAAGTGTGCACGCACAAATACGCACACAAGTACACACCCTTCAGATTGTCTTTCATCAAACCTAGGCATAATCATCTCATGCCACTTGCTCAATCAGCATTCAATCCCCAGCCACTAACCGTCCAACAGGAAGAGAGAGACAGAGAAAGAACAGCCTCTGTCTGTAAGCACTGTTATCCGAATGAAATGTGCCATTTCCAGTTGCTTAAATTAGTGAAAGAGAATAGCCTATATCTTTCTCCTTTTGAATGAAATCTGTTTCCTAGATTTAACTAATAATGCATTAATATAATCATTACAGATCATTATTTTATATAACAGTTCTGGACCTATAATTTGATTGGCTGAGTGGGCTGTGTTTCAAGAGCTGTGATATTTAGTATAACAGCACTGGAAAGCCTGAAAAAATATTGCAAAAAAAGGCAATTAGGTAATTCCTAAGCGATGTGTGACATGAAAATAACACAGTCCAGAAGAGACAACAAAATATTGACGGTTTCAAAGCACAAACATAAACAAACGTTACTGCACACTTAACTTCCGGTACACATCCACAAAGAATAGAGTCCCTACAGATGATTTCTGATAACAAGCAAAAGAAATTACAAGTAAATGACATTAGCTACTAGCTATAGCAAAGTATGTCTAGCCAGTATATATTTTGGGTTACCAGTAGGAGAACTGTTACTTGGCAAAACTTAAATGTTACAAATCGTTTAATAAAATGAATTTACAATAAAATTATTTTATACATTTTTTACGTTTTATTTAATACAATTGTTATACAATGAAATTGTATTCAATTTTAATAATAACATGTAAATAATATTGAACTTCCTATTGAAACACATGTTAAAGAAAAATTATACAGGACTTTATTTAACTGCACTAGCATCTCAGTTTCAATACCAGCATATCAGAATTCTTCCTCGTGCACTCTGTACGAAGTTGTACAGATGGCAATGCAAGCACAGGACGCTGCGTGCCAAGTCAACCAACAGTAGGAGTCACTAAGCGGTATCGAATAAATAGCCCTCCATATGTGTCTATCGTAGATAAATGACAGGTGGTCACAATATAGCAGGAGATATGATAAACCCACACTAGACTTCCAAGAATTAAGCAGAAAATAGAAGACTATGACTATCTATACAAAAGAATACCAGACAATGAAGAGCAGTGTGTACAGTTTCAAGAGGGACATATCTCAAATCTAAACACACACTCAGTCTTCTTCTCTCCGATCAGTAAACAATAGCTGCAGAGGTCTGGTCTGATGATGACGTGATCTTCATTGGCATGGGGGTAACCATGGAAACAAATACACTCGGCGGCAAACGGTTTATATAGAACCACAATCAACACCCCCACACACAGACATACACACTTTTAACCCCCCCCCACACACACAAAGTATTGCACACACAGACACACAAAGAGATCTTGCACCAGACACTAAACAACAACAACAAACGGTGAAATAAAGGGAGAAACACCTGTTTCCATCTTACTACTGCAACATTTATGGGGATTTTTGTAGAGCACCTGTGTTTACAAAAATGCAAATGTATTTATATAAGTCATAAAGCTAGCAACCTTAAAGACCTACAAATACACACATGTTAACAGCACAAACTAAACATAGCAATATCCTCCGCACTGTACAATGATGTAGACTTAACATCCTACACACAGTGCTGAACTATAGTCTGGGATTAAAACAAAGGTAATATGTCAGAATTCTTATATCGATAACAGGGGAGGGCATATAGTTGAATATTTTATTAGCATGGCAGTACAGTAGTTCAAAACAAGGTAGGCCTGCTTTATTTTAATTGTGGCTATATTAGAAGTATATTCAAGGACCTATATTTTTATTTGTCCCATCTCCTCAGCTAAGAATGGTAACGCATAATTTTCTTCCATGTTAATAGTTTGATGATGAAAGAGAACAATGCGAGACAGTGAGAGAGGGCGAGAGAGAGAGATTACCTTAATAGCAGCCCTACACTATAGGCCCAGGGTTTCATTGTGCTTGCGTGTATTAGCAGATTACACTTTATGCTGGATGAGTTAAATCTGTGTGTTTTTGTTCTGCAGACTGGGCCCAATATAGCGCTGTATCTTTAGATATCCATGAATGAGCGCTGTCATGGTTTCCTAAGAACCCACCTCTCTGTCTCTGTGTCCACCAGCGAAACGCACTGCTGATGTGATTAGCCAGTCGTATACATTTCAGAGAAAAAAAGACAAACACCCAGCCAGAGATGGGAGAAAGAGAGAGAGTCTGATGACATGGGCAAAGGATTATTTTAACCAGTCTCCTTGTGTATTATTATAGGTCTCACTGGTTTAAAATATTGACTAAAAGCCCACATAGCTTTTCTAAAAGTAATTCATGCACTAACATTCTGTAGATTGATCTAAAGTCTGAATTCAAACACAGAAAACAAATAAGCCTCACGTCCCTCTGCATTGACCCTCTCTAAACACAGAGGGGCAAACGCACACACGCACGCACGCACGCACACACACACGATGACAGTCTATCTGGGAAATATCATGCACATTGCTGAAGGGACGAGAAAGCCTACACTTGTTGAATGTTGAGCCATTTTGACAAATGCAAATACCCTCCATTCCGTAAAAATACTACTGAGACCTTTAAAAGAAATAGTTTACAACTATAAACATACTGATTAAGTGAATCCGTTTCCTTTCACAAACATGTAAAGAACTATCAGTCATTCAGGTATATTTAAATCTGTGGTTCCGCCTTCAGCTCTAAACAAACACATCAGAACAGGTGCCTGTCAGTCATTGTGTACAACAATCAAAGACCACCAAACGTTTTCCTATACTACTAAAAATGAATTGGTAAACAAAATCAAGGTGGTGAAGTATTTCTATAAAATGAGGTGTACATCACCATACAGAAACGCCTCGCTCACTGACTCGCATCAACTATTCATTGAGAATAACGCTGCGTCGAAACAGCATCTCAGCATCCTCAAAAACACGACGCGCGCATCCTCAGAGCAAACGCTACGATATCAGGGACGCCGGATTATAACGCAAACTGCACGGTATAGGAAAAAAACACATGCGCTCTTACCTCTCAGATAGGTGAAAGCGGTGAAAATGAGCGCGGAGATTCGCGCAGCATCATTAATATTCACATCACAGCGCTCACGGAGACGCGCGCGGAGGAAGAGCAGGCAGCGGGAGACGCTGCAGTCGCTGCAGAGCTGAACGGCGGCCCTCCATATGAGCCCGCCTCTCTTCACTGACAATCACGGTGGGTCGGTGCACGCGCGTGTGCGCGCGCGCTCCCTCGCGCCCGCGTCTTAATATATGCGCTCTCTTTTCACAGTTATATATATTTTTTGTTTCGTGACATCCCTTTTGTGTGATTTTGAATAGGCGTTGACGTATGAGTTGTTGTAGTTAGTGAGGAGGATGCTGTGATGCTTCGCTTCAGGTTGCAGCTGGAGGGGTAACCTAGGCAACGGATCTCGGGGTAGAATGGGGTGGAGGGATGCTGGAGATCACTGTGCGCTTTAGTGCCCTCTCTATAGTTCCCTTAGCATTAAGTGTGAACCGTTTCCTTTTGCAAATAAAGTGCTGGAGGTTTTTCAATTTGAAATGCGTATAAGTCTTTCTTTCTTTCGCAAATGATTCCGCATAAATTTGGAACAGATACTACTTTAAACACTTTTTAATATTAAAAAAAGTCTAGGTATCTGCTTCCATCTACTGGTACTAAGTGGTACTGACACATTTTAGTTAAAAGTGAAAGCAGATACAACAGGGTTACTGTCATTGTTAAAGACATTATGTTGTAGCTATATTATTGTGTACTTTTCCGCATACATGTCTGAATAGTGTATCCTTTTGTTTTCTGTATTAATTATTTCTATTTTTAAAATTAAGATTATTTATGAAAATAGATGTAGCCTACATACTTAAACTTTCAACATTTAAAAAGTTGCACATATTTTTTAAATTACTGTAAACACAATGCTTAGCACAATGATCGGTAAAGTGGAAAATGCTATTGTGCGCAGGCAGATAAAAGTTTCTGAGTGTTACATTCAACAGAGATCTGTGTGTTTGACCACTTCCTGTTTAGTTGTCTCATTTGCCTTGTACTTTTTTCTTGCTTGCTGAACTATCACCCAGGAGACAGCATACTTCGCTGAACACTACTGCGACCCCCACAAAAAAGACAAACTGTTACACAGAGAACAGAGAAAGTCAAACAATGAAAGCTGAGCAGCCACAGGCCTGATTTGCAGAATGACTTACAGTAAAATACTGTTATATTGTAACCAGTGACTAATTGTTTAGGTGTTTTAGTGTATTCTTTAGTTGTTTTTTATTGCTTTTGTTGTAAAGCGCATTGGTAAATGTGTGCTGTGTTATATAAATAAAATGACCCTGGCTGTTATGGGGTTATATACCAAATAATCCCAACTGCTGGTAAACAGTTTTTTTGATTGTCTGGGTTTGAAGTTTAAGACACACCCTGCAACTATAAAGGCTCAAAACATGAAGGCCAGCGTTTTTTTAAATAGTTGCAGATTAAATAAATTACAATAAACAATTGTAAGATTAAATAAATTACACATAAAAGAACTAGATGATAGCAAAATGGTTAGCAAGAATCTAAATAGATTTGTTATGTTGTATTCTTAGTTCTTTTAGGGGGTGCTGCTGATGCTCATTTTGATCTGCTACTTTATATTTATATCATTTATAATCTCATTTGGCTGATTAATTTAAGATGGATGTTTTAGTACACAAAACGCCAGGTAACAACAAATCATAAAATTTGAAACAATACTTCGTTTCTTAACTCCTTAATTAATAAGTACATGTATGAGTACACGATGGCAAACAGACCACAGGTACTGAGGTAATGCTTGCAGTTGCCAATCATTGTTTACGTGTCACTGCCTGGGGAAAATCTGTAAAGGTTTGAAATTATCTAGCAAACACATTTTGTGTTACTCATCTAATATTTTTCACATTTATAGAAAAACAATGTAATCCTCATGTCATCTACTTTATATAAATACAAAAATAAACAACATCACACCAACTGAGTTTTGACTCCAGTAGGTTACCACAAAAAATGTTAAAGTGTGACCTAAAACAGGCTGTGCAGAAATAAGTCAAAGTCAGTTTTATTGTCAATTCTGCCACATGTACAGTGCATACAAATGGAGGATTGAAATTGCGTTACTCTCAGACCCTAGGTGCATACAGATAACATAGAATAAACATATATAAAAAATATATCAAATTACAGATAAATACAAAATCTATATATATATACACACAATACAACTTACAAGCAAGGGATATGTAACCGAGATAAATGTGCAAACAAGGGAAATAACAGAAGAATACACAAATACATACACAGTTATGTATAGATGAGATGCAAACATGCCTACCATCAGCAGCTACCAGTGTTCGACAGAGAACATTTTAAATAAAGAAGGCCTGATTAAATGTATTACATATTAAAAAGCCTATGAGTTTCTATAAATTACCTAACCTGAATCTGTTAAAACTCACGACTAATTTTATATTCATGCGAATGGGAAACATTTTCTTTAAACTGTTTTTTATAACTAAGTAAAAAGTTAAGTAGCCTAGGTTTGGCAAAGCTGGTTGCACGTCTTGTTGGCACGCGGTGGCCAAGCGTTGTCGTTTCAGACCTGCAGCCAAACGTTTTAGAGGCGGAGTTAATAGTTTAGCCCCGCCCCTTTCACGCCAGAGAAAAGAACAAGTCAATGAGAAAAGTTCAGCCCGCAGCACCTGAAGCACTATCGTGCATCGGTTTTTAACTCTGAACCAGTTCTGAAATGACATAAACGTTTTTCATCGTTTGCCACCATGGGTCAGCATTATTTACTTCCAGCCATTGTACTCCTTGCAAGTATCGTCTTTGCTCTGCTAGTGTTGGTGAGTGTAAAAAAGTTCATCCGTTTTATTCCGCGTTTATTTCCATGTTAAGTACCTTGAAGTGTGTCTGTTAAAATAGCAAAACACGTTTTGCTCGGATATTCGGATATTAAGCTTTTTATTGACCACTGTTTAGCTCATAAAAGTGGGCTTTGAAATGAAACGAAACGATGTTGAGCGTTTTATTAAGTGCTTTTTGCGGAATAAGTTGACAGTGGCATTGTTTGTAATTTGCTTGTTTGACGTAAACTGTTACACTGTTTAAAGTTGCTTTAAATGCTCGCGTTGGTTCATAAAAAGTTGCAAATAGCGTTCTTCTGTTCCTGCTTTTCTAAAACTCTTCCCAAATTACTTGACCACCGCAAATGAACACAAGTTACTCAACAGTGATTTTGTTTCCTTCTGTCATTCGCAATAGATGCGACTATTTGTATGTTAACTGCTAAGTTTGACAACAGCCGTTGGTTTTAAATGTGTTTGAAGATTTTCCATGATGTGCAGCCAGTATCTATGCAAATTTTCAAGATTCATCTCATCTGTCAATTGCGTTGGTGTACAGAGAGGGAAACAGATTATGATTAATTGTGGGATACTTTTTCAATGCTCCTTGAATAGTTGTTTCTCTTATTTTTCTCAGGGGACAGTAACCTAACCCAAATAGGCTACTTGATATGATTCTTACTCTATAGTATCATATCATCTTTTACATAATTCAGTTAATATTGTTCCCAAAAACAGAAGCTAAGCAATACTGAGGTTACTTTAATGTGTGTGGAAGGTATGACAGGGCCAGTTTTACTCAAACTTGAATGAAGGGCTAATGTAATGTACTTTTTAAAGAATAGCCTGCATTGGATTACAAAAAATTGAATTATGATTCTGCGGATATATAGGGAATCTGTTCTGTCCTTTTACGCAAAAGTACATGCAAAGTGCCTTTAATCCTTGGGTGTGGCAATTAACACACCAGGAAGGTACAGTGTTTTGCATAAATGTCTCATGAAAATAATGCCCAGCTCATTTAGGCTGAATAACCCGCTGTGGGCCGTAACGGAGAGAAGGAAAACTGTGACGTAGAGCTGCGGAACAGGGAAAAGAAAATGGTCTTTAGTCCTGGCCCCTAAACCACCATTCCCTCTTTATTCTAATCTAACCATCTATTGCGATAAACGTTATTATGGGCAGTGTTGCTATTTGAAGAATTCTTTCACAGCAAAAAATAGTTCTCGATTTCTACCACGGATGACAAGTAGTAGTAAACTTTACAAGCAGGGTTTAATGTGTGAAAAACCTGAAGAACAATTAAATTAAACCTAACTTCTATTTAAAACACACAAAGCACTTTCAGTGTTCTATGTAAAATGGTTACGTTTCCCAGACAAACGGGTAAAGTTTGATTTTGACACTAAACAGACATTTTTTTCATTCTTATTTGTAGGGATGCACCGATACCAGTTCATGTACTTGTACTTGTACTCATACAAATGCACGATACCAAAGACCTCATGCTGCTTACTTTTGAAAATTAATCCTAATTGATTGGCTGCCTACTTTAAAAACATACTGTACAACCTACAAATGCTGTGAGGAACAATCTCGAAAGATTATTTTCAACACTGTTTTCCAAATCATTCAAGTGGCCAGGACATGCTAATGAGTGCTGTATACCAGTCTGTCACATTTGTTATATTTGTGTGCTGTCAACCACCTGCTTTGTCAAGGCTGCTTTATTGAAATTTTGTAGGTGGTGCTATAGAGCCGTTTTGCCACAGTTCATTCTGAAACCCATATCAGACATACATTTTCACCACCTCTGGCATTTATGCAAACTTTCATGAGTTTTTGAGCACGTTTAGGCTCTCAAAAATGTGATTAATTTTGAAGGTGATAACAAACAGAGCAATTCCTCACATCATCTGTGCTCAGGCCATAATTACCAACATCCCTGTATCCAAATTTCCCAAACTCGAAGAAATATAGAATCTTATAAACAAACTATTAAGAGCAAGTTAATGTGCCTCCACCCACTCATTTATAACAGTAACTCAGTGCCAAAAAGACACTGTAATGGTCATGTTTAGTGCAGTTGTTTTGATAGTATGAAAAGATACATTTCTAGTTTAAACATTAATTGTTATTCAGACATTCCTCTTTAAAAGACCAGATTAAAAGTACCAGATGTTCGAAAAATGACTCAAATTTAGTTTTTGCTGACTGAAAATGTGTACATTTGAACAGTTTTCTCATGAAGCCATATTTAGATCCTCATATCTCTAGGACCAAAACTTATAGTGCTTGTAGTTTCCAAAAGAAAGGTTTGTGAAGTACAAGAATCTAAAAGGACACTAAGGTATATCTAATGGTTCTGGAGTTACAGGCAGGCAAACACAAAAAATGCCCTTTCTTCATTTTTGAGCTGGCACGAATGTCATAAAATGCATCAAGGATTGCTAAAATTAACAGATTTTACTAACAGACATACAGATATCTGTGTAAAAATATGGTGCTGGTATATTTCTCATGTCATTTTTTACCCCCTGTAAGATGGCTCCAAATTTCAGTTGAAAATTGTCATTTTTACCTCTCTCTACAAATAAATTGATCACTTAATAATTATTAATCTGTGGCATTTAATATTTTGGCTTTCATCACTACTGATGTTGGTCTTGCTTCTGTAAAAATAGAAAAAAATTCAAGAAGTATTGAAATGAAACGTGGTGCTGTGAGTAATTAAACATGCAGAAGAAATCTAGCAGTACAGTATGCATGAGCCAGGAATTACAGTACATCCCGGGGGAAGCAGACTTCCCTTTAGTTACTCTTTAAAGTTTATCTCAAGATCTGTGCATCGTATCTTGTCGAATTTGGGCTTGGTTTAATAGGGAGCTGTTTTTAAAATTCTGTTTGTTTTCTGAAGTTACAAGACAAAATAGTTAAAATAATATTTTTTCATGTACAGTATGAACACATTCTTACATGATACAGTTTGGAATGTTGGTTGTGTTGTAAGTCCTTTCTAGCAACATATGACAATGCTGTATTTAAAATATGATGAACTGTATCATGTGTGTATCTTTTTATAAGTTAAGACTGTAAAGTGTTGGCTATATTGCTACAAATACATAGTAGCATCAAGCTTTAAAATGATGTTCTGACAAAGTGCTGTGAAATAATAAACGCTGACATTTAGATTGACTGAACGCAAAGTAAATAAAGCAGAAGCCTTAGGTTAGACCAGGATTGTGCAACGTATAGTACTTTCCAAAGTTTAGAAATGAAATACATTTTCTCACGTTTAGAACATCAGTCATTTGTGAGATATGAGGTTGTTTTCTGTGCCTTCCCAAAAATGCTTGTGTCCAGTTTTATAATGGTCTCTTGTAGAAGGATCCTGGCTTGTTCCGGGGTGGAATAGATTAGACACACACACACACACACACACACACACACACACACACACACACACACACACACACACACACACACACACACACACACACTCTGTGTTCAATGTAAATTTTGCTCTATTCATTCCGATTTCAATGGCTTTATTGTATGTTGTGGCTAGTTGAAATGTGCAAACTTGAAAATGTCAGACTTTATGAATTTGCATTAATAATAAAATAGATAACATGTAAATTGTGAAAATGCCAGAATGCTGCTATGTCCTTTCCTGCTATACTAGAGCAAACAATAATCCTGACGAGGTGACAAATGATTTAATTTTATGGTACATGATTTACAAATGATCAGTGTTCTTTGCATACACATTGTGCTATATATTATCATTTGTTAGACTTACATGTACTGTAATTGTAGGATGGTGTTTGCAGTTTTAGACTGTAATTTATGTCTGTCTGTCTGTCTGTATCGTCTCATTTCCTGTCTGAGACGATACGCTTGACACCACTCTTATTCACACTCTGTCAAAAAAACCTTTCCTTTTCTGAAACTGTACAGTTATACATACTCTTCTCTTTTGTTTGGCACACAAACACAAACAGACACACAAATCAGTCTTTTAATATAGCTTGTTGAAGATGGATTTACCACGACCGGATTGTTATAGCAGCAACATACAAATAGTGTCTGCACTGCGAACAGTATTTGCCTGCTTAGAGCAGGGCAGTTATGTTATTTATCTGTGTCTATCTGTATATTTCTGTATATGGAGGGATACACAAACCCATCAAAGCAATTGTGCAGCATTCTTGAATGTCTTAATTCCACCCGCTCTGTAAAAAGTACTTTACTTCCACTAAAGTAACCTTGCTTCTACAGACACATGTGATGGAAAATCTCTTTGTGTGGTGTGTGTTTGAGTTTTTCATAAAACTGGCACTTATTTAAATAGCACGCATTTGAAAAGAGGAAGTTTAAGAGTTTCGTGTTTCACTTTGCTTGACAACATTCTCAGAGGGCACATTTATACACCAGGAAATTTGCTGAAACATGTTGAACATTTAAAATAAGTTGTCATGTTCATATAGAGATTTTGATTTATGCTCACTTCAGTCTAATATCAGTATACAGGGGTTTCATTTACTAATGTGAACATTCAAAAAGAGTAGTCAGAATATTCTTCAGAAATTCACATGAGAGTGGAAAAACAGAATTTACATTTGACCATTCCTGTAATTTTAGGGAGATAACACGGCAACACACAATATAAATGCCTGTAATTTGACAGCGTAATGCCTGGACTATATGCTATAAGTGTAGTTGCATTCTGGGTAAGGCCTCCTTCCGGAAGGACTGATCTGTAGGCCTGCTGATAAGAGTTGTACAGTAAGTGTGTGTGAATAGGAGTATCAAGTCCAGACTAAAGGAAGCATTTCCAAATTCCAATTATGCAGTCTTAGACATTTGCATTTGTCTAGCTTTAAACGACAGGTATTAGGTAAATACACTTATTATACGTATATGGGCCTATACTATTCATTTAAATATGTGAAAATGATTCATTCATGACTTTACAATGACATTCAGCACATTGTTAATGGATAGCAACATAACATATTTGTGATTTACATACAAATAATGATGATAAAGGCTGGCGCATGCAACTCGCATAAGCCACTGGGGTCCACTACATCATCAGTTGTATTTACTACAAACAGAAATGTGATATGTCAGGAAGTGTAGAAAAAATTATTGTAAAGTCATAACACTAAAAGATTTTAACATATACAAGTGTCATTGTGATTTGTATTCAAACATGAAATTTACTTGAAATTTACCTTGTTCATAATTCTACCTTACATTTACATTTTATCCAAAGCGACTTACAAGTAGGAGAGCATGTGACATTTTGTCAACACACTAAACTGTACCCATAGTTTACAAGATCATGTTACTAGGAGGATTAAGTGACTAGGATTAATGTATGCAAGGAAGAAAATGAACATGAAATTTAAAAAACATTTTTGACAAAACATACAGTTATTATTTAGTCAGATAGATGTGGAACAGGAATGTTTTGAGTTGTTTCTTGAAGGTTGTGAAGGATGCTGCAGTTTGGGGTGGGGACTGGTAGATCATTCCACCACAGAGGAACCGAATGTGTAAAGGTTTTTGCAAGTGATTTGGTGCTTCATTGTGATGGAACAACAAGGCATCACTCATTTTCAGACCGAAGGTGACGGGAGGGAATGTAGACCTGAAGCAGTGAGTTAAAGTAGAGTGGCAATTCTGCCGTTACCGTTCTGAAGGCCAGTGTCAGCGATTTGAACTTGATGCGGGCGGCAACTGGCAGCCAGTGAAGTGAAATCAGGAGGGGTGTTAAATGGGTTCTTTTAGGCTGATTAAACACCAGATGTGATCTGGATCATTTGCAGGGGCTTGACTGTATTGGTTGGAAGGCCAGCTAGTAGAGAATTGCAGTAGTCCAGTCTTGATATGACCAGAGTTTGGACTAGAAGCTGAGAGGCATGCTCCGACAGGAATGGTCTGGTCCGACTGGTCGTCAAACATTAGGTTCCTCGCAGACTTGGTGGGAGTTCTAGTTGAGGATTTGCACTGAATGGTGAAGTGGTGTTCAATTGAAAGGTGGACCGGTATAACAAGGAGTTCTGTCTTGGAAAGGTTGAGTTGGAGGTGATGCTCTTTTATCCGAGATGTCCAGAAGGCAGTCAGAGATACGGGCAGAGATGGTGGGGTCATCTGACTTAAAAGAGAGGTAAAGCTGCATATCATCTGCATAAAAATGGTATGAGAACCCAATGTGCCTTAGCCCATTTATTTATGATTGGACCCAGGAAGGTGGTATATATAGAGAAGAGGAGAAGAGCAAAAACTGATCCCTGAGGAACTCCAGTTGTTAGCTGGTGAGAGCTGGATGGCTTGCCTCTCCAGGATACCTTAAAAACTTGTCCATAATTTGAAATGCCCTTATGGCTGTCAAATATTTAGCTATTTGCCATTTCACCAATAGTGTGAAACTCAACTCTCTTACCTAAAAGGAGGAAGTTTTGGTTAGAACAAAGGTCAAATGCTTGAGTGTGTTAATGTACGTAAAAACACTGTTACTGGCAAAAAAAATTATTACTGATCTCATGACTCTGATAGCTTTAAATTATACACACCCTTTTAACTGATCAGTTATGCTTAAAAGAAAGAAGCTGTTCAATGTTTTTAGATGTACAGTACAGTAATCATGCCAGAAATGTGTCTTCTTTCAGGTTAGTTCATAGAGATATGGAGGATGAAATATGACTATAGAGTGTTGTTTTTCTTGAATGTTAATAATATTGGTTTTATTACTTCCTATGCAGAAGTTGTGGCCATTCAAAAGAACAGAAAGACAATATACACAATAAACGTGTGAAATCTGTAACCTGAAAAAGTTCCTGATAATAATCATATATACACCAGATCATAGCAAAACAGAAGGTGTGCGTTTTCATAACATAGGCCAGTGAAAGCCAGTTCACAGAACTAGGAAAAGAGAACAAGATCTAGGTAGACTAAAAAATATACATATTTAAATAAGGGGAGAGAAATAAAATATTATTATTACTAATATTTACAGCCCAAGTGTTGCTTTGGATAAAAGTGTCTGCCAAATGAATAAATGTAAATAAATAATACACCTATTCATTATAAAATATTTTTTTCCACATTTAAGAATAATAGTGAAATTAAGTGATGAAGGACATCACAAGTTTCATTAGTTCTAGTACAAAGTAAACAATGATGTACGTCTGAGGTCATGATAGAGGGAACCTAGTGAGGGAAGGGCATAAAAAGCTGAAGTGGAAAACCTCTTATACCTCAAACCATCAGATACATCTGCGTATAAAACACAACTAACATGCAGTGGTACAGTACATTTTAACCACAGTTGATCAAATTTCCTGATGTGGCTTTCATTTCTCAATGTAAGTTATCACTACAGTCACTAAACTAAAGCAGACAAAGTCAAAGATGCAGATAATATGCCTGACAAGATTTTGTTTTACTCCCCAGATCCCTTCTGGACATTCTGACTGTAAGTTAAATCCTCTTTAATGTCTGCGTGTACAGTCCATTTCAATGATGTTTTATAAATCTGTAGATTTAATCTTATTGATTGGTACATAACAGCAAATATTTTTGTTGGTGTGTCTGTATTTAGGTGTATTGTGCCAAATAAAGTCAAACTCGACAACAGACATCACAATCCTTGCAGAAGACAGGTCCTCCTGCAGTGTGCAGAGCATCAATGTTACAAGCAGTATCACAGTGACTGGACTGCAGCCAGGATACACATACTTCTTCAGAACCAACTGCTTGGATGTGTGCTGCGGCAACCTCTCCACCAGTAAGCCTTTCTTATTCTACTAAACATTTATCCGAATTGAAAGTTTCAGTGTTTTAGGAGCCTTTAATGGTGTCAAACTGCAGTCTGGAGGGCTAATGTCAAGCACAGTTTGCCCATACACCTACCTGTAATTTTTAAGTAATCCCAAAAATCTTTATAGGCGTAAAAATAGTAAATTGAATTGTTATTTGCTTTCTTTATCATTTGTCTACAAATTTTCCTCATTCCTTCAGTCAGTTGCAATCTCTTAGTGTTTCTTTACTCTGTACAAACAGTGGGAGACACCAGCAATCTGACTGTGATGCAGCTCGACTCCACCTCAGTCTATCTGAACTGGACAGGACAGTTACCACTAGCCAATCAAACTTTTTCTTTGCGTAAGTCCCAGCCAATGTCAATCGACCTACAATCGTTTCCTTTAGTATGTCACAGTTATAACAAATTATAAGAAATAACTTGTGGTGGTGTTTTTTAGATTTTAGCTGGAATATATTTAAAGGGATAGTTTACCCAAAAATGATTTATTTACCCTCATATCATTTAAAACTTGACTTTTTCTTCTGTGGAACACAAATGAAGATATTGTGAGAAATGTCGGTTTTGTGTTCATAAAATGGAAGTCAAGGGGGGCCAATGATGTTTGGTCACCAACATTCTTAAAAATATCTACTTTTGTGTTCTGTGGAAGAAAGTCATACAGGTTTGGATAGACACGAGGTTGAGTGAATGAATTTCTTTGGTGAACTATCCCTTCAAGCACATCTTAGTGTAGGTGTTACTTTGCTAATTTTGAGTTTAAACAAGAATAAACCAAATAAACTTTTTGCATATGATGCATTATGAGTGATGTTGTGTCTCTAAAAACGTGAATGTGAACTAATGTGTGTGTTTGGGTGTCCATGTCCACTCTCTTGCACTCACAGGCCCTGAGCCCGTCACTAACCTTTCTGTGACTTATATCACTGTGAACTCAGTTGTTCTGAGCTGGACGCCTCAAAATGGCATCAGCTCGTATTATAGAGTAGCTTGGGGTGTAAACCCACCATTCTCCACTAACCAAACCTTCATGCACATCTCACAACTCACACCTGGTACCAAATACATATTCAGGGTCACTTCAGTGGCCTCTGATAACTGCACTGAAGGACAGCCTTGTGAGATATCCCAAAACACAAGTAAGTAATGCACAAAGAATAGAGAGGTGTTTGTGTTTTCTGCATCAATCCAGGTTGCGTGTATTTAGGTTACATGCATTTTAATATAATGTGTGTTACCTGTACACAGGTCCGGCACAGGTGGAGAACATTACTGAAGTGAGTTTCAGTAACAGCAGTCTGACCATAAACTGGATGGTTCCTCCAGGTCATGTGGACAGTTATGCAGTGAACATATTCAGTGCAGAGCTGAACAGGTCATGGGACCAGATCAGCTCTGCAAATATCACCATTAGTAACCTCACTGCAGGAAGAGTCTACAACATTACAGTCACGTCTGTCACAGGAATCCTGAAAAACACCTCATCCGTAGTATTGTTTGCCACTAGTGAGTTAGAAATCTTCATATAGCCTTTTTCTCATCGCTTGAACATCAAAAACAACATTTATACATTTTTCTCTCCAGAGCCTAATCCACCTGAGGCACTCGTGGTGAATGACAGGACCAATGCGTCTATTTCTTTGCTGTGGTCGATACCTCTTTCGATGAATGGAGTCAATGTGTCCTATGAAGTCTCCTATACACCCAGCCAGTCAGGGAGCCAACAAACCACGAGTCAGGTTGCTTTGACACTCACAAGTTTAACATCAGGCAGCCGGTATGAAATCTGTGTGGTCACCATTGGACCGAAAGATCGCAGGAGCTCATATGTAAACCTTACTACATATACAGGTGTCTCTCTCTCTTTTGTTGTACACAAATTATGTTTGGCTTACAGTATTTGTTTAATGTTTGTATGTTTGTATGCTTGTGTTTTCACCAGCTCCTAATCCAGTGCAGAATCTTGACATTTCTGCTGTCGGCACCAGTTTTGCTAATCTCACCTGGCTCCCCCCTAATAGAAACTCCAGCCTGTTCTCTTACACCATCAACATTACCACATTCAACCAGACGTTCAGTACAGCATCCAACAATTATCAGATTACTCAATTGCAACCCGGTACTCAGTATAATTGCAGTGTTAAAACGCACATAATGAATGGCAACATCTCTGGCCCCTCACAAACCATACCGTGTAAAACAAGTGAGTCTAAATACAGTACATCTCTCTGTACACCAAAAACATTACCAACTGAAATGGCTACAACTATTAATATACAAATGAAGGAACTGTAAATATAAGCCAAGTATAGACCATATAATGTGTGCTACACCTCATTTAAAGGGACAGTTCACCCAAAAATGTGGAAGAATGCTTATAACCAAACAGTTCTTGGCCACAACTCTTCCAAACTCTTGTTCAGCTGAACAAATAAATTTAAACAGATTTGAAACAACTTGAGGGTGAGAAGACAGCATTTTCTATTTTAGGTGCACTGTTCCTTTAATATACAGTTTGCTTAATACTCTTTGCATATCATAATTACAGTAGCACACAGCAAGATATGTGAGTCTAGAGCAGAGTCTAATTGTGTATCTGTGTTTCAGAGCCACTGCCAGTGGTTAATTTAACTGCCTCTCGCTCTGGCACGACTGAGATGCTGCTCTCCTGGTCTCATCAGAGTGACTACAAATCTACATATGTGTATAGAATGAGTGTGAACGGAGAACAAAGGACACAAAACAGCAATGAGACTGTGAAAGTCCGAAACCTGACCGCTGGGAGCAACTACATATTTACTGTGCAAACTGTAGCATACGACATTGGCTCCGAACCTGTGTCCGTCTCTGAGTTTACAGGTATTACATTACATTTACACATTCTTCAAACACTGTTGTTTTAGCTAAAGTATTAGAAATGTCACCCCAAACCTTAAAGGTGCAATGTGGAGATCTCAGATCTAGAATGGGGCATGATGACGTATTTCCGCTAAAATCTCAGCCAGCTTTGTTATATCTGCCACACGTAGTGTCCATAGGCTACATTCACAAATATTAAAAAACATTAAGCAGCACTTAATTGAGGCTTGATCACAGAGGCACTTAACAATGCTCTGCAGTGGTGCTGTCGATTCGCTGAGATTTGACTGAGATTTTAGCGGAAGTACGTCATCTACCCGTATGCATATACCCCATTGCAACCAACGGCTCACTCCAATGCTCACCCCTCCCTTTTGAAGCACTACGGTAGCTGAAACAGGACTAAGATGAAATGAAATGAAAGTGACCTATTTGTCAGATATGGTGACCCATACCCGAAATGTGACCTCTGCATTTAACCCAACCAGTGAATAGTGAACACACACACTTCAAGTCGTGAACACACATACACCGGGAGCAGTGGGCAGCTATCACTGCAGTGCCTGGGGAGCAAACGGGGGTAAGGTGCCTTGCTCAAGGGCACGTCAGTTGTTACCTGCCGGTACTGAGAATCGAACCAGCGACCTTTCTGGTTACGAGTCTGACTCTCTAATCATTAGGCCAAAACTGCCCCAAGATGTCCTCACGTTTTGTTTTTCTTTGCCGAAGGAGATAATTATGAAACACGCTCTGTAGAGCAGTTTATCCGCTTAGTAATACTGTAGAAACAACATGACGAATTCTATGTTAGGGGATTTGCGGTGTATGTGGATAGAAATAGCTCATCATAAGGTAATAAAAACATAACGCTTCATTATGTAAGGTCTTTATACACATCTAAAAACATAGTTATGTATATATGATATTGCATTTCTGTCAATATATCCTCCTTAATCCTACACATTGCACCTTTAAGACATCTGAATGTGCCTATGCCTTGTCTTGAACCACATTGTGCATTATTATGTACCCTATTCCACAAAGTTTTTCATCATTTAACTCTTTGTTGTCAGAGCTTGATAAGGCATCAGTTATTTCTGCTGTTGGAACTACTGATACTATGAAAGTGGAGTGGAAGCCGCCCATTGGCACCGTGAGCCTCTACAGCCTCAAACTGATCCTGCTCAATGGAACGCTTTTCAAAGTGGAGAACCGGACGAATGAAACCTCTGTGGTGTTCTCAGGCTTACTGCCTGGAACTGCATACAATGTTGTGGTATCAAGCATCAGTGGACCCATTACCCGGGACAGCGATAGTGTCCAGAATGCTACTTGTAAGATCCAGACACACTCTGAATTATTAATCTTCTACATGCACTTTTAAGTACTAATAAAATCATATTGCAAAAGTATAGTTCACCCAAAAACTCCATTGTTTTCTATTGTATGGACATAAAATCGCTGAGACATTTCTCAAAATGTATATATAGAGTCATATACAGGGTTGAATGACATGGGGCTGAATAAATGAGGACATTTCTATTTTTGGGTGAACTATTTCTTTAATTGTCTTAGTCTTTTGAAAGCTGTTTAGCCTCAGGGATGCCAACTCGTCACCTTTCGGCAAAATTAATCTACAAGCGTTCATAGACGCCACAATTCAATGCCAGATTTCTAATGTAACATACGTTTTGTTGATAAATGTGCGGCCTTTAAATTGAAATCTGGCACTATCGTTACAGGCATCCTGTGCAAATAGTTTACAAGTTTGACAGTTGTTCATTCATGGTTAGAGTTGTGACTGTAGGCTGTTGTGTGAACAAAACACCTTGAAGTGTGACGAGTGAACTCAGTATTTGTACATTTTAATAAACCATGTTTTTTTATTATGCATTCCAAGTAATATCATTTAAACAGTTGGGTTGTTTTGATTAAGTAATAATAACTAAAAAAAGATACAAATAAGTAACACAATAAAAAAACATGGTTTATGAAAATGATCTGGTTTTGCAAATGAAATCTTGATGTGGTTGTTTATCCTAGACACTTTTAGCAGACCATAGACTATTCTGATTATGTGCACTGAATAATATTAAATACAAATTGTAATAATTATTGTAATACTTATATAGCTATATATATATATATAGCATTGGGTGTCTCGCATCTTTGTCACCTTTATTCACCCTGATGAGTTTGCATCCCTGAGCCTTTAACTTCATTCTATACATGCACGATGCAATGTGACATTTCAATAACTTAAAAATAAAAATGATGAGGATTTTAGATGATGGTCTGGAGGTGGCACTAGGGTTGTTCTGATACCACTATTGGAAATGCCACAGATACCACATAAAATTCTGGTATCGGTATCGGCGAGTACTTGAATCCATGTACTGATCCGATTCCATTTTCTTAAACAGGACATAGTTATGCCTGTTATCTTAGCTTAATGCTGCAAATGAGAAATCACTTCACTGCTTAGAATGCAATAACAGGAAGTTGTGCTGTGTCATCACAAGCAGCTACAGTTTAGAGCAACGAAGAAGAAGTGAAAACGTGCTAGCAGTATGTCCGCTGTTTGGCAGAATTTTAGAGTGGACCAACCAGCCAGTAAAACTGCGACTTAAGAAAAATAAATATTACTGTCAAATGTCTGTCAGATTATAAAAATACTTACTGTATGTATTTGCTTATGTTTTATAAAGGGATATAGCACACATATCAGTTCATACAGGGCTAGTAGTATATACAGTATACAGATACACACAGATATCGGATCAGTACTCGTTATTGGCCGATACCCTGAGCTCAGGTATCGGGAAGGGAAAAAGGTATCGGAACATCTCTAGGTGGCAGTGGGGGCCAGTGGCCCAGTCAATGTTTCCCACAAAGAAAAACAAACAATTATAATAGATGCAGACTGTTAAGTTAAAATGTTTGTTTGTGGGTTTGACATCTGTGATGCACTTTTGTTTTCCAGTCCCTATTCCTCCTCATGATTTGAAGGTGATGGCACAGAGCTCAGACTCTCTGAACATCAGCTGGGCACGACCGCTTAACATGAGCTCAGTGCCACACAGCTTCTTCCTGCAGTACAGCAGCACAAATCAATCAAGCTCATTTAACTGCACTCAAAACTTCACCTCTGTGACCAGCCTCAGTGCGGGTGTCCTGTACAACATTACTGTGAAGACCGTTGGTGCGCTGGGTTATATGAGCATTCCTTTGTGTCTCGGAGCATATACGAGTAAGCAAATGTGACCTTTGTATTTACCAACACAACTATTCCACAAGGTGGATAATATGTGAAAGGAACTGATCAAAACGTAAAAGTTGTACCAATGACCAAATCTGGCATTGTTTCTAAAATAAACGTATTATTATATAATGGTAACCCAATTCATTATTGAATATGACACTTTATTTCTTTATGGCTTTTTGATCCTACCACATGATCAACATTAACCAAACTGGAACATTGCATAAAGGTTAAGTGCATGTCTATTTATATGATTTTTCAGATCCCAGTCCTGTAACTGGAGTGACAGTAACTGGATTCACAGAAAACAGTATAGCTCTGATGTGGGAGCAACATGACGTTCAGCAATACGGTTACTCCTATCTGCTCAATATAATGCAGTCGAATGTAACAAATGAGCTGAAGACTGTGAATAACACCAAAGCAGAGCTGCTGTCACTCCAGTCTGCTAGCCAATACAACATCAGCATTATTACAAAGACAGGAGGTCTTACCCAGTCTGGTCCCCAGTTCATAACAGCTTATAGCAGTAAGTAACTACACTGCACATTAAATCATAATACATGCATGTTTGGTACGTTTCGACTTGTAGCTTGTGCACTTTAATCTGTGGTCATATGTCACAAAACTGTAGTTTTATTTTTATATGACAGATAGACTATGTGTCTAGCCTATGTATACATTATTTCTGAAAACTAAAAGAAATGTCACTATATAGAGGTGAAAATGATGAATTGTTACAGTTGCCCCATGTTCTTCTTTGTTTGTGTTGCAGAACCATATCCTGTTTCCAATGTGCGTTATGAACCGAATGTTTCTGCTGTGTGGCTGAAATGGGAACGTCCTAAGGAGTACCACAGTGGCATTTCTTACAGGATATTAGTATCAACCTGCACACAAAACAATACAAACCTGTCGACATCCTCTGAAAACATCACTGTGACGGACCTGCTGCCCGGTACCCAGTATCTGTTCAGTCTTTATAGTTTGGCTAATGGCATTTTGGGGGAGCCACAGAACATCACTAATTTCACAAGTATGAATGAGAATTGTGTGCTGACTCCCACACACACTCCCACAAGGACACACACACACACACACACACACACACACACACACACACACACACACTACACAAATGCATCCTTTGATGGAAACAATATTGGTAATTACTGCTCTTGAAAGCGCTCTCTATCTTTCTCTATCTTTTCCAAAGAGCCCTCTGTGTCGGTTCCAAAAGTAGAGAATTGGGGCTCCAATGACTCGCTTGTGGTGACGTGGGACCATCCTTTTGGTGGTCTGGATGTGTATATTCTCACCATCAGCAGTATAAAATGGAACAACTCTATAAAACTCAACAAGACTGAACAAATTCATACCTTCAGTCAGCTAAATGCTGCAACTGTCTTCAAAATCACACTCACAAGTGTCATAGGAAGCTTACAGGAAACATCAAGTGCAGTTTACAATGCAACATGTAAGTAGTCAACCCTAAACCATAAATATATACAAATATATGTTTTTAATACACAAACCCACCAGATGGTTGTATT
The DNA here is from genome assembly GCA_026939265.1 of Oreonectes daqikongensis. NCBI lineage: Eukaryota > Metazoa > Chordata > Actinopteri > Cypriniformes > Nemacheilidae > Oreonectes > Oreonectes daqikongensis. The sequence continues at coordinate 1,232,449 of JAOTQM010000343.1, read as the reverse complement.
AATACATGCTACTTGTGCTTCAGATCCAAACAAACCAGGAGAATTGAAGGAGGTGTCAAAGAGCACTCATTCTCTGCTGTTGCGGTGGGCTGAAGCTCAGGGCATGACAGCTGGCAGCTCCAACTACAGCCTGACCTACTGGCTTGACTTGAACAGCAGTCGGTTTTTGACTACTAATAACACTTTTCTACTGGACAACCTGCAGTCTGGAACCTCCTACAATGTTTCTGTAGCTACTCTGGGGCCAATGGGTTTCGAGAGTAAATCTGTGTTCAGATACCATCTAACCACCAGTAAGTTCAGCAGTTAGTAATATTGTTGAGAACAATTAAGCAAATTCTATTTGCAAAGTAATAATAAGGGTAAGATATGAGTAGGTGGTCGGCATCAGTAGCCTTGTGGTTAGTGTGCCGACACATAGTGCCAGTGCGCTCACAGTGACCCGGGTTCGATTCCGGTTCTGAGTGGTCCTTTGCTGGTCCTGCTCCCCTGTCTCCTCCCAATACCTTCCTGTCTACTCTCCACTGTACTTCATCATTAAAGGCAAAAAAAGCCCCCAAAACAAACAAAAAATAGATATGGGTAGGTGACAAATAAACCCCACATGTCCTATGGTGGCACATAGCATACATTTAGAAAAAAAACTAAGAATGAAAATACATCTCTAATGCTAATTTATATTGTAAATATAAATATTAATGATTTTTTATGATGATTTATTATTAACAGTTTGTTTTCTAAATGTAACTGTCATACCATAGGACTCATGGTATGGTTTATTTGTACATTACCCACATACACTAGCTACTGTTTTAGTGTCATTTAAGTGAAATGTTTCTCTTGACATTACAAATCTTTAGACATGAAGCCCTAAAGGTCTGAAATAAATTTTTCTTAAGTCTCAAAAAACATTGTGCATCACCAAGCTAACATTTGAATTAATTACATGTTTTTAAAATGGAGCTCGGAATAGAAAATAGTAAAAGCATTCTAGAGTGACTGCAAATTGTAGGCAAAATGCTAAAATATAATAAGCTTTTACTTATGTATTTATTTATTGTCACAAGTTCACAACATAATTCCCAAAGTGAAATTTGTGTTACCTTTGATGGAAAAATATGAATAAGTCATTAAGTGACCCTAAACCTTTGAACGGTAGTGAATGTCATGTACGTCTCACACTTCTTGTAGCATTTCACAGTTTTTAATGTGTGAACTCGAGTCAAAGTGAGTCCTAGACACTGTCAATACTGCACGTGCACTGACAAGGTTTTTATCAAATGTCTATACGAGTGTTGAGATGTTTTGTAAAAACCTCTTCTTTCCTGTATCGATTTGCAGTGCCTGACCCTGTCCAAAACCTCGAAGTGATTTCCACGAAAACAAGTGCCATCTCTGTAACGTGGATGAAGGTGGAAAGGGTCCCGAAGTATGTAGTGAGAGTGTACGAGAAGGCAGAGCTGAAGAATTACACAACCACTTTAGAAAGCTGTACTGTGGAAAACCTTATGCCTTCGACGCGGTATAACATCAGTGTGAGGAGCAGAACTTCTGACGACACGGAGGGAGATGATGTGTGGCTGGACGCATGTACAGGTTAGTGCAAACACGCAAAAGCTTGCACTGCTAATACATAAACAGATCTGGATTGAAGCATCAGATTTTAAATCAAATCTGTTTTTAATAAAATATGCTTTTGTGCATAGGAAGATTGGTAAAAACCTTTCATTGATTTTATATTGTATAAGTAACAAAAACTCAGCAATCAGGTTCCATGCTAATATAATCTTGACTCAAGAATAATACTAGTTTATGAGCTCCAGGAACGGTTTCATTTGAAGTGTAAATCCATGTATTCTAGTGGATTTCATTAGACACTAAATATCCTGATTTAATAAGGTAATATTTTCTATATACAGTTGCAGCTCAAGTGCAGAATGTGAACTGCATTGGTCCTAATCTAACTCTACCAATGCTCATCCTCTCATGGAGTCCTCCTCCTGGTGGATATCTGGCCTTTGAAGTCAAGCTGTCCTCCTCTGATTCTTTAGTAAACACCAGCAGCTTTACCCACAGCTTCACTGGGCTAAAGTACAAAACGTCATACAACGCCACTCTTTGGACCATCGGCTGTGGCAACAAAAGTATAGAGAAGGAGATCAGTTGTATGACTGGGATCACAAGTAATGACATTTGTATTTATTTGTATGATATTTAAACTTCTGCTTGCTCTATGTCTGTACATATATTTTTTGGCTTTTATGTGCATAGGACCTGTTGTACCTACAGTAGAAACAGCAGCGAAAGTAAGCGACACACAATACAACAAGTTTACTGTGATTCTTCAGCCAGAAGTCTTTAATAACTCAAATGGTCCTGTGCTTTATTATGGTGTCATTGTGTGCTCCGACACTACTGGTATGTCTTATAAACGTTTCATCAACATTTTTCACAATTCATGAATATAAAAGCTCATCTTTATTACACGTAAAATGATTTTCTTAGCTGGTACAGTAATTAAAAAGTCAAATGTAAAAGTGAGTTTTACTTCCACAGATTGCACTAACTCTGAGTCTAACCAGTTGCTGTTAATTACCTATGAGAATTGGAAAGAAAACAAGTCCTCCTACTACCTGGCTGTTGTCAAAAATGCAACGGAGGATAAACACACCATTGTCATTGGAGATCAGACTCAGTGGAAAGGTTACAAAAATGGGGAACTTCATGCTAAAGGCAGTTACCGGTAAGCCATATACTTTTAGTGTTATTCTGACATCTCTTTGCTGGATACAGTAATTGTCACTAATATAACTAAACTACTGGACTTCTTAATTTTGTTTTACTGTGCAAATTCATGATGCATACTGTGTTGCTTGCTAAAGTGTTTGCTGAATGTTACATGGCCTCTTTTGCTGCTTTTTGCAGTTTTGCTATCATCACATTCACTCATCTGGAGATAACAAACAATTTAGTAGACATGTCTCATTCATACTACTCCATATCCCAGTTTTATCAAAGCGCCATCATTCTGCCAGAAAACCCAGGTACTGTAATATTTAAAGCACTACATCACATCAGCCTTTTCACAGCAACACATTGCTGCCGATTTCATTGATCGGGCACGTAATGAATTTTCTTAATATCGGTCTTTTAGAACAATGTATATGATTTGCATTCATAGTAAAAAATATCTGTCAGACAAATATGAACAGTGTACTTGTGTTGTATGTGTACTATACCTTTATATAACTTGTGAGTAAACTTATAACTAACATCTAAAATAACAAGCATTTCTCCATCTCTCAGCGGTAATTGGGGGGGTAGCTGGAGGAGGTGGTGTCATTGCTGTTCTCCTTGTGATCATCATCGGTGTTGTGGCTTGTAGACGGTAAGATGTTAATGATGTTTGGATTTAAACATTAAATATTTAGGGACGTCGTGTGATGCAATTCAGAGAAACACAAGAAAATGCAGGGTAGGAATTTATTTAATCGTAAAGTTTGAGTTTCAGAGATATGTTTTTTTATCTTTTTAGGTTAGTCTTTTTTATTGTATTATAAAGTCACATGTTTTTTTTATTATTTGTTAATGGCAACTTGAGTTATTCACATACTGTTAGTGCCCAATAAAAGGCATAGTTACCCAATTATAAAAAAATAAGGTCAATTAAGAAAGAATTTTCATATTTGGGTAAGCATAGAGCTCTGCTTCTGGGGAATAATAATGACATCATTCTCTTAATAATACAGGAAGCAAAAAAAAGCTGATTCTTCAAGTGTTCCTATCCACTCCATACGGTAAGTTCACTAGTCTCATCAAATAGTACAGTATGCTTTAAAAACTAATAAAAAAGAATTATAAAGTATTTATCATAAATATAACCCTAATTCATTCTTGTTTTCTTACAGAAACAAAGTGTAAGTACTCTGTCAGTTCTTTCTGTTTTTTGTTGTCATTAAATTAATTTAAATAGATTAAATATTTTCAACAAAATTCCAACATTTTATTTTTTTCACAATGTGATATTCCCCTTCCTTGAATTGTTTTACTTGAATAAAATGTTTTTTTTTAATAAAAGATCAAAATGAGAAACAATGCAGATTTATTTTTTACAGCATTCTTTGCTCATATTTACCGAGGGTGCCAATATTAGTGGAGGGCACTGTATATCATAATGAGCCATAATTAAAGTTAAAAAAGCCTTTATTCTGAACATATATGCAAATATAAATTATAATTATCATAAAATGCTCTCTTATATTATTTAATTGTGTCACAGGAGTAATCCAATCAAGGTGGAAGATTATGAGGCTTACTATAGGAGGCAAAGAGCTGATTCCTTTTGTGGGTTTGCTGAAGAATTTGAGGTGATTATACATTTGGCTTTTATGTAACAATAATGGTATTGCAAATATTGCAATTACTTGTGATTTTTTTAGTAATATTACCTTTATTTTGCAAAAATGTTTTATTGGAACTTTTTATTGGTGCTAACTCTTAAGTTCTATTTGATTGGATTTTACCTTTACTGACTAAGCAAGACCTCAAGGTGGTGCTAGTGTTACCAATAGACCACAACAGCTCTTTAAAGGGGAAATTTTGCCAAGCTAAAACCAATATTATTGTTTGTATTTGATGTAATGCAATGTGTTTATACGTTGTAAGGAGGAAAAAACGCATTATTTTCCACATACCATACATTATTGTATCACCTCTATGCCCCTCCTTCTGAAATGACTCGATCTGGCAAGGCTCTCTCATGCGTTTAAGAGCCGTGTGCTCTGATTGGATAGTTGAGCTGTGCGTTGTGATTGGCTAAATACCTCCAGTGTAAGGCGGAACTTCCAGGACGAGGCCGAGTGTCAGTTTATCGCTTCTCTCACTCAGAGACGTTTCGTGTCATAACAGTTGCAAACACAGTACACTAATAACAGCAGTGTCAGATTAAACCAATGGTTTAAAACCACATATGAGACCAGACAGTGTGTGAAAGCTCACAGCGCGCAACTCTCAAAACTCACAAAATGAAATATTATTTTATTTATTTTCTTTATATTGTGTTTTATTCTGCTTTATTTTTTTCTTTATTTATTCATGTTATGTATTCATAATTTATGTGTGTTTGTAGGATCTACGGCCGGTTGGAATGAATCAGGCAAAAGCTGTTGCTATGACCCCTGAAAACAAAGCCAAGAATCGTTACAATAATGTGCTGCCATGTAAGTCTGCTGCCATCTAGTTTGTTTTGGTCATTTTGCCCATGTTTCTAAACTGAACATGGTTCATGTCTTCCCGGCAGATGATTCATGTCGTGTTAAGCTCTCTATGATCTGCAGTCCATTTGATGACTACATTAATGCCAGCTACATGCCGGTAGGAAGGAGAAAAGCTAAACGCAAAAATATAACAGGTCACAGTTGGCTTTCTTACACAATTCTCATACTAACTCTGTGTTACCAGGGTTACACGTCAAAGAAGGAGTTTATCGCAGCACAAGGACCTCTGCCGTGCACTGTCAATGACTTTTGGAGGATGATCTGGGAGAAAAACGTGCACACCATTGTCATGCTCACCAAATGCAATGAGCAAGGACGGGTACAGAATTCAATCGAAATGATCTGTATTCTCACCTGTCAGAGTCTTATTTTTCCATGTCATTTGGCGTTTGATGTGTGATTTTGTTGTCAGATATAAAAGTGTCATACCACTACTGTGTGAGGTGTTTACCACATCCATTTTATCTTGTAATAAGAACATATAGTAGAATAGTCTTTTGTCTGGATCATAGCAGTTTCACTAAACTACTCTTTAAAAGGCTCTGCAATGCATGACATGTAATATATATAATTTTTGTATTTAGTATTACTCATTATTATACTCATCATATTTGTTTACCTATATTCAGCATTTTTTTAAATTACACATTTATTAAATAAAAAATGTACTGAAATTATTGTTGTCCCTTTAAGGTAAAATGTGAGGAGTACTGGCCAGCAGACGTGAAAAGTTTTAGCAATCTGACAGTGACAACTATTTCTGAAATCCCACTGGAGGACTGGACCATACGTGACTTTGAAGTGAAAAATGTAAGTACACTTGTGTGTTTATTTTAAGCATTATGCATCAGAGTTGTGACATAAATCTGTTCTGTCCTCACAGGTGAGAACATCAGAAACACGATCGGTTCGTCACTTCCATTTCACTGCATGGCCAGATCACGGAGTACCTGAGACCACTGAGCTTCTCATCAACTTCAGGCACCTGGTCCGAGAACACATGGAGCAGTACTCAAGGCATTCACCCACACTTGTGCACTGCAGGTACTGAACATTTCCTGAACATACTTTAGAGAAAGAAATGGTATACATCGTTTTAAAGAAACACACTCTCCCTTGAATATTCTCTCAGATTTGTTTCTTTCTATTCTCAAAATACAGTGCAGGTGTGGGCCGGACAGGAACTTTGATCGCCATTGATCGGTTAATCTTTCAGATTGAACGGGATGGTGTAGTGGATGTATTTGGGATCATCCATGATTTACGCATGCATAGACCACTGATGGTGCAGACAGAGGTAATTAATAAACAACATAATATTTCTGTTTGCTGTATAGACACAAATAATTTAGGCACACATTCATCTTTACAGTAAATTGTAGCAATACAGATTAAAGATGAAAAGACATTACAGATGAAAAGAAATTTGTATTGTATTAAGAACATTCAAAGCTGAATAAATAAGCTTTCTATTGATATATGGTTTGTTAGGATAGGACAATATTTGACCGAGATACAACTATTTAAAACTCTGGAATGTGAGGGTGCAAAAAAAAATCAGGTTCATCTATTCTGTTATGGAGAATAGATGAACCTGAAAGCTGAAATTCTAAGCTTTTCTTAGATACCAAACTTGAGTGGGTAAATCCCAAAGAGCGGCAGCAGCAAACCATTTTACAGCAATTTTTGTTAGCGATTTTGCTGAATCTTCTCACAAAAAAGGTTTAAATATATTTACGGTAGGAAATGTACAAAACATCTTAATGGAACATGATCTTTACATATTATCCTAATGATTTTTGGCATAAAAGAAAAATTTATAATTTTATTATCAGGTTCTTGTTCTCTAACAATGTGGACCTTTACATTCTTTAATTCTGCAGGATCAGTATGTGTTTCTTAACCAGTGTGCCATGGACTTCATCAGGTCTAGGACTGGAAACAATGTAGACTTGATCTACCAGAATACAGCCGCACTTACTATTTATGAGAACTTTGAACCCTTGAAAAAATCTAAAAATGGCTACCATAATGCCTGACCCTCTGCCCTGAACAAGTTTTATTAAAAAAAAAAAAAGACAATATATATTTATTTAAGTATGTTTGTTTATAAAGTATGCCAAAATATTTTATAGTTTTATAAATGAAGTTTTTTATCAAGTACAGAAGTGAAGGGCAGTGCTGTGTTGTGATAATTCACAAAGAATGAAAGTGGTAATACACTCTTCAGGAGTTCTTTGATGTCATAGAAGAACCTTTTGGTTCCATAAAGAACCTTTAACATCCGAAGAAACTTTCTGTTTCACAAAAGGTTCTTTGTTGTGAAAAACGTTCTTCAGATTATAAAAAGGTACGAAAGAGATACAGAAGTTCTGTAAAGAACCTTTGACTGAATGCTTCTTTGTGGAACCAAAAATGGTTCTTCAATGGTATCGCTGTGAAGAACCTTATAAGCACCTTTATTTTTAAGAGTGTATTTTCATAGTGTAATTTGACAGGCATTTTTCATCTTTTACATATTTTTCCATGACTTTGTCATAGTGAAGATGTGCAATAACCTTTGAGGAATTTATCCTGCTGATGAAAACATGCCATTTCTCTTGAATGGTCCTAGCATTGTTTCTCATTAGGTTTTGCTTTTGTTTGTGATGCAGCTGTTTTTATTTTCTCTTATCTGACGGGTATGTGATTAAATCTGTTAAGTTACTGAGGTCATGGATATTTAAGGAGCAAAATGGCAGGTTTCACAAGAGGTGGGTGCACAAAGGCTTATAACAGAATTTCATATTGGGTTTACTTTCTATTTTATGTTGCATGAAGGGGGAAAATACAGTTTTATCCACTCTTTCACTATTGGAAACCCTCATATTGCTCTGTAGAACCTCTGTAGTATCTTCTGTAATAAAGCTACCAACACCTTATTTTCATACTTCATTTGGTCCCTAATGTGGAATAAATCCAGTCCATTTACTGCAGATCAATAACAACTAACACTGCAATTGCATGTGTGCAAAGACCATTACTATTTACATCTCGAATACATTTATTTTGGTAACACTTAACAATAAGATCACATTCATTAATCTGTTAGCTAACATGAACTAAGCAATATTTAAAAAAAAAATGTAGTTTTACTGTTTAACATTTTTGCTTTACATTTAAGCCCATTGTGCATTTACTAACAGATATGTGTGATTAAGTTATTCATAAATGTTGACATTAAGATGAATAATAAATGCTTTAACAGTGTTGTTTATTGTTAGGTCATGTTAACTAATGTCATTAAGTAATATTACTAAATGTACTAAAGTGATGTTAACAAATTGAACCTTATTGTAAGTGTTATCATATTTATGAATCTTAGCAGTCAAAACCATCAGAGCATTATTGAAAAAAGTATAAGGGCTACTTAAGTAATTACTACTACTGTGATTGTTGGGACCATAAGTGCAATAACTGTATAAGCATTTTAAGCTGCTTGAATATCTCGGGAATTGTTTTGTATACTGTATGTTCAGTATAGCCTATATACCTACTGATAATTTATTATGAAAGAAAGGCTGATCCAGTTTGTGCATTGGAATTGTTATATTTGTACATGAATAGACTGTACTTTGCTTTGTTTAGTTTTAATATTCTGCCAATTTTATTATGTGTATGAATACTCTGCTGGTCACGGTAATGAACATATTAGAGATAAACTCTGTACGTATTACATTGCAATAAAAAATGCTGCACTTTATTTTACGCCATTGTGGTTATTTTTGTGTGCGTTGTATGTAACAAGACCTGCTTCATTGTGAGTGATTCGTGAATCAGGTTTATGTTAAAAGGAAAAAAACTGTAAAAACGGGTCTCATTAAAAATACATTATATAGAAAAATAGCTATACGCTGCTGAAATTGCAACTTAAAAATAGTATTTGTTTGCAAACTCGAATGCCTTTCTACATACTTACAAAAATAAATTGTACTAGTCGGCCAGGTTTGTCCAGTAGCTCCTCACTGCAGAACGTGAGATCCAGGAGGCGGGATTGGATCCAGATCCAGTCTCCTCCCACTGCATTTTGATTGGTTGACAATGGAGCCAGTCTCCTCCCACTGCAATTTGATTGGTCGGCGGATTCTGTGACGTTGCTCTACCATTTCCGCATTGAATTGTAACTAAATATATTTGTTGACGGAAAAACAAACTTGCTAAAGACAAACTTTATTCATTAACATATTTTTAATAACACATTTTATTAGATTTAGGTTTAGGGTAAAGGTTTGGGTTAGGGTTAACATATATTTTACTGTGATCATTATTTTACAGGCATAAAAAATTATGAATATTTCGACTACATTATCAATCAAATGTAGACTTACTTATGTGAAGTAGACTAGACTTATTGTAAGAGCAAATGTTAGCGACTACAGGTTGCAACGTACTTTCCAAATTGCGGCTAACTATATAAAGTGGGAAGAGTTGGATCTGGATCCAACCGCCCCCTGGACCTCACGTTCTGCAGTGAGGACCATCTCGGTTTGTTTAGTGACCTGAATGCAGCCTATAGTCACGCCTCCAGTGGTCACGACACAGAGAGGAAGAGGAATTTATTCCTGCATTATTCGCAACAAAATGGCGAGGATGTATTATTTTCTTCACTTATTTTTCATAACTCAGTCTCGGTAACCAAAAACGGCGTTTGGGCAGTTTCAATACAAATGCTAAAAAGAAAATATTGCACATATTCAAGCTGTCAGTGTAGGTTCGGAGATTAAACGATAACGCCGTTGTTAAAAAGCATTAAACATTGTGCTATGCAAAGAAGTAACTGTATTACTACTGCACTAACCAAGAGTATAACCCCATTTTGCTTCTACCGGATCATACATCGCGAACGGATCAAAGTCCTACAAGCTGTTGTAAGAGGACTGGGTCGAAGTTCAGCGCAGCGCGTTACTGGTTCAACCTTTACCGCACATGAAATTATGCTTTGTCACTTATAACGTTACAGCTGTTACAACCAACTAACGTTAGGTACATGAAGCTGTAACTCTGGTAAGGGCTGTTGTTCTCTTACATGGACTGCAAAGTAAGACCGTGGACACATTTGATTATCGGATGCTCTTATTGAACGTACAGTAAGGAGGAGATCGAGTCAAATAAAAGCCTGAATATTCTTCTGATCGAGGACGTTAATGTTTAAATAACTGTCGATTATGGATGCTGCAAAGAAGCAGAAAGTGATTTACGTCACTTACCTCATCGTTGTTCTGGACATCACCTGGCTCTTCCTGCAGTTCTCAATAACACCGGTTCGTCAAGCTTCAATCACATCTTCCACATTCATAATCATAATATTCAGTCATTTGTACATTTACGCTCAATTGTATAATTTGTAGTATATACATTTGTTAAAGGGACACTCCACCCGGCATTTACTAATCTTGCTTCATGTTAATTTCAGCATTTACGAACACATTTTTAAAATCAAACGTTGTTTTTAAAGGGACACGAAACCCAAAAATGAGAATTCTGTCATTTTATTTGTTCTGCTAAACACAAAAGTAAGATATTTGGAAGAATGTCAGTAACCAAACAGATGTCATCCCCTATTGACTCTCATAGTATTTATGGCTGTAAATGGGTGATGAGATCTGTTTGGTTACTGACATTTTTCCATATATCTTCCCCCTGTTCATCAGAACAAAAATGTATATATGTTTGGAACAACTTAAGAGTGGGTAAATGATGACAGAATTTTCATTTTTGGGTGTCGTGTCCCTTTAAACACAACATTTGATTTTAAAAATGTGTTCGTAAATGCTGAAATTAACATTAAGCAAAATTAGTAAATGCTGCAGTATTGTTCATTGTTAGTTCATGTTAGCTAATGCATTAACTAATTGTTAACAAATAGCACATTATTTTTATTTTATAATTTATTTTTTAAATACATTTTTATTAATGCTATATAATGCTTGCATTCAGGGTTGAAAGATGAATGCAATGTTTGCCCTGTTTTGATTATAATAAGGCTCAAACAGCTAGTAAGAGAGAGAGAGAGAGAGAGAGAGAGAGAGAGAGAGGGGTTTTATAATGCATGGATTGTATTGCATGTTTAGTTGTGTGTTCTGTGGAGCAGTATTTGGCAAGAAGGCTTGGATTCGACACTATTTGGTTCGGGTATCTGCAGACCACAGTTGGAGTCATTCAGCTGATGGGAGGCCCTATTTATGGAAGGTAAGATGTCACTTCCTGTCCCACCAGTCCCTCTCTGATATTTCTCTAGATTAGTACTTTGTTTTGATGTGTGTGACATGTCACCATGTCTACCCTTAGATTTGCAGATGTGTTTGGAGCACGTGCAGCCCTGTCTGTGTCCTGCTTGGCATCTGTGGTTTATTTCTCACTGCTGGCAGTGGCTGACAGCACGTTTATGCTTTTCATACACAAACTGCCTGCGGTGTTCATGCATGTACTGCCAGGTAACAAGTAAATGTTCGAATAGTTGCACAGGTACAGATGAACACTCTGTATGTGAACACTGAACTGGATTTGTGTGTGATTCTAAGGAGGTCAAATGGTAGTGGCAGATCTGTCAAAGAGTGAGAAGCGAGCAGATGCTCTTGGAAAACTCGGTCTCTGTTTTGGCATTGGCATGATCACAGGATCATCATTGGGTGGAACCCTCAGCACGCGGTTTGGGTAGGACACGCTACACCAACTACACCCAACATTTTTTGACATACAGTAGACTGTCATAGATGACCATGTTTGTTAATGTGTGTTTGGCACCAATTTACTATAATTGCTTGTGTAGTGTGTTTCTCACTAGTGCTTTTTTCACTGGTATTGAACACTATTATTACACACTGTGGAACTTAATTATGTCACTTAATATTTTTATGTTTAAATAAAATGGTTCAAATGTTTCCACCTGCATCACTTTTTCAGGTGCCACAATTACAGTACGAGTCCCAGCCGAGTACTCTGGCCTGTTACATGCTTCACAACTAAATCTCATAACTGGCCTGCTTTTAGAATAACACCCAGAGCTTAGGTGTTATTCCTTGGGTGTGTGCACCACAACCACATAATTTGTTTAGTGAATTTGGCATTAACAACAGCAAAGACGAGTGCAAATTAACAAGCATTTCCACCCCGAGGCACTTTAAACAAATATCATTGAAACTGCAGCACTGATCCACTACAAAAGAACTCCAATTGCAATGCGCATATGTGTGTTTATGCAGGGAGAAGTTTGCAGCATCTTTTGCAGCTGTAGGGAGTTTTGTATCTTTCCTGTTGGTGTGGAACTTCATCCCTAAACAGACCAAAATACACAATATGCCGGAGACTGAAAGTATGACACATGCAGATACATACGTCACACCCAAACACCATGGAAATACACAGCAGTTTTTAGCATTATTTGATGTATGTATGTATGCTTGTGTGTTTAGAGAAGGAAGCATCTAAATCTGTGTTTAATCTGGGGGAGATCACTAGACTGATGAAATTTCCTGGTGTTGCCAAAACATTTACAGTAAAGATTATTTCTGGATTACCAACAGGTGAACACATGTATTAGCATTAACATATTAACTCGATTCCTTAAACATACTAAAATGCTCTAAAGTGTGTTCTGCAATGTGTATTTGTCATTTCAGGTATATTTCAAGTTATGTTCTCCATCATTGCTATAAACTTCTTCCAACTGCAGGCAGAGCAGAATGGCTATTTGATGGCCTACTTTGGGATTGTAAATATGGTACATGCACAATTTAACTTCATCCATATACCAGATCAATTGTTGTGTTTATAGTGTACCTGTGGTGGTAATAAAAGTCACACTAGTTTCTTGTTTCAGGTGATTCAAGGTGCTGTAATTGGGCGTCTTACATCTAGATTTCCAGAATATTCTTTATTGCTGTTTTCTATAGGATTGTCCAGTCTAGTAGGACTTGCACAGGTAAACATATGATATCACATATTATAAATATCAACCATATATATCCAATAATTTTTGGAAGTATATTCAAAATGTTTGTCAAATAGCTGGAATGCGTGACTGTCCGAAGTAATATGTGTATGTTAATGTTATTTGTGTTATGTATGTGTTTTTGTGTTTCAGGCAATGATGACCAATGTGTTTCAGTTTTGTTTCATTGTGATACCAATGATGTTTTCTCTCAGTGTCTTCAATGTCATCACAGATAGCATGTTGACTAAGAGTGTCTCTTCATCTGACACAGGTAATCCACACATGTTTAAACACTTAAAAACATACATTAAATAAAATACAGTACTTGGCCATATCAATTTTGGGCGCATTAGATGATTCACCAAAAATGTTTTATTCAAGTGTTTCATATTTCACATTATCTGTACTAATCAAGTGAGATGATTGTTTGATAGGTTCAATCCATCAGTTGTGAATTCAATCTCGGAAACGCGCACATTCATGTACACTACCAGTAAAAAATTTGGAAACACTTGACAAAAATGTTTCTCATGATCTTAAAAATGTTTCAATGTTTGAAATTACTCGTGTAGATAAAAATATAATTGTGCCAGCATATTAATTTATTTCATTAGGAAACTATATTTTTATTTAAAAAATATTTTTGAAATGGATTACTTGAATCAAACAATGAAATAAAAGCAGCCAATAAGAGTGCAGCATAGATGGAAATTCCTTCAATAATGTTTAAGAAGCTTCCCAGGTTGAGATCTCAAGAAGCTGAATGATAAATGCTAAAAGTATGATTCTGCAAATTCTAGCAAAAGGATGACAACTTTGAAGATACTAAAATAGAACGTAGAATTCATGTATTTTGAATGCTTTTAGTCACAACGCAATTTCCAGTTACAACTGTGTTGTTTAATGGTTTTGACGGGTTTACTATTATTCTAAAATGTGGGGAAAAAATTAAGTTTCCAAACTTTCCAAAGTTGTTTCCAAACTTTTGACTATCGTGTGCATTTACGCATTTGGCGTATACAAAGCGACTTACATAATACATTTGTTTCTGAGTATGTGCAATCCCTGGGATCGAACCCATGACCTTGGCATTGCTAGTGCCATGCTTTAACCACTGAGCTATAGGAAAGCTGTATAATATATACAGTATAATGTATACCTGGACTGTTAGTTGCTTTGAATAAAAGTGATTGCCAAATGCATAAATGTACTACAAAATTCATAAATGAAGAGGAGAATAATACCTTATTCCATCAGGGACAGTAAAGACCTCACAGCCTTCTCTGTGTTGTCCATAGTGCAATACCCCCTAAAATAGAATTTAGCTTTTCATCTTAATTCTAAATATATGATTTATTTATCCATGAATTAACCATGAATTGGTTCTAGGCTGACAATAAAGCCCATTTTAAATTTGTGTGGTGTATTCAGGAACCATGTTGGGTCTGTGTGCGTCGGTTCAGTCTCTTTTGCGAACGGTTGGCCCAACTATCGGAGGATTTCTTTATGAGACATATGGCGTTCCATCCTTCGGACTCATCCAGTTTGCTACTAATGCTGCTGTCTTCAGCTTTTTGCTCGCCACTGGAGGGCGCTCACAGCCCCATAGAGCATGAAACGAGAGAAGAGTTATCATGTTGTGTGAGATGGCAATTTAATATGCATTTTATTTACCTCTTTATTTACTGGGTGATACGTGAATCACAAATAGGCCAGCTACTCTCAGGTTTGTGAATACCATAGTTTTTTCAAATATCTTGTGTTATTATTAAAAAAAAATTGATATAGCCTATAATAGGATACAAATAATGCATTGATTTGTCTTATTTCAGTATTTTTGTAATGAAGTTTCATAAAGTAAGAACATTTTTGTGGCATAGTACTGCCCAAACTGTGCAGTAATATAGGTGCTGTACTAGAATGCAAAATGACAAAAAAATGATTCATTATTCATGTACAATTTGTAATGTATCATCATTGTGCAAAATCCATAACCATACCATTGTATCTGAATCTCTTTAATAAAATATTTAATTCAATTCATGATTGAGTTAGTTCTGTATTTTATACAAGAGTTTCCAGTCCTGTTATGTTACACTACAAATTTACCCAGCCTAAATACGCGCTGTTTATTTATAATCCTGTTTAAAAAAACTAAATATAGCATTTGAAGTGGTCCAAGGCCATTGCCCGGCCAGAAACGCAAAACTTTGGCTTTAAAGATGTTTAGAAAGTTATGTGGAAAGTGAGGGTGTGGCTTGGTTATTAATTATTAGTGTATCACCAGCTCATAACCTTAAAAGTATCAGGAGACCAAAATGACTTTTAAAGTGACTGAATCATGAAGCCTACATAAATAAACATTTATTTCTTAAAGCTACTTACATTTCTTCCTCATGACTAAACATGACTCCCTCTCCTTCATGCTCCGGCAGTACGTAACGTTCATTCATTTGCATATATTATCTCCAGTGTTGTGGTCGTGGGATGCGCACGGACACACAGAAGTGAGAGCGTGAGGAAAGGCTGAAGGCAGACGGGAATATGAGTCGGTAATGCCCATCGGTGTAGGACAGTGAGTGGAGAATCTTATTCCATCTAAAGTGATGCGCATGAGTCACGAATGGATCCTTTTTTAACTCCCGGAAAGAAACTTTTTTTAATCTATTTATTATTCTTTATCTTACTATATCAAGGTGAGTTGCATGATGCTGGACTGATATGTTCTCCTTAATTAACATGTTTTATTTTAGAGAAGAATGAGATTAAATTGAAAGTTTCCTTTACAGTATAAAATTATTGTAAAATGACCAAATATTGTGTGTGCATAGATTTGGCATGCATTGAACACGATGATTTTTAAAAGAGGGAAACTTGTATGTGGTTAGGTACAGAAAGTGTTGCTGACTGTAAAATAATTTTAATGATTAACATATTAATAGACTATTTAATAAACTAATGAATCCGTAATTTGTTTCTTTTCAGCACATATCACGTGGGGAACCGAAACACTGAATTTAACAAGCCAGCATGATTTTGAAAAGTAAGCATTAATATTTACAATTCTGTATAGCCTACATCACTGTTTTTATTATTTATTCCCACTTTTTATAAGCATATTTTAATGAACATTTATTATAGGCTTTAATTGTATATAATAAATTACTGTTAACATCTTCAAAGTATGGAAAATATTTGGCAATTGTCTCAATGTTTACGCGCTCATTTTACGCATTTTTAAGATGGTGCTCTTTTGAATTGTGATTTAATTCGAGTCTAATTTTGCGCATGTTTAAGCCCGGATGGTTTATTGAAAGGTCTTGGGGTCTGTACTAGTTGTGAAACAGGCTGACAAAGCTCACTCGAAACGCCTGTGAGTCTCTCGCTTTTCTGTGTGACACAAGTGCTGATTACCTGTGTGTGAGGAACAAACCGCTCCTTGTTCTCTGTGTGTCCCAGCAGCGAAAGCAGCAGGATAATGCTGGAGAAATGGGATCCCGCTTCCCAAACGGAGCAGGTAGGAGAGCTGAAGCGATGCATTGAGAAAGCGCACAGGAAACCTGCGCTAAATGCAGTGGCATTAGGTTAAATGCATAACATTACAGCAAACAAGGTGTTTGGAAAATGCTGTGTATTATTCAGATATAAAAGATGTCTGAGTTTTTTATTCGTTAAAGCATAAAAATGAAGATGTGAATACAAATGAGTAATGCTAATAACAAAATAGGATCTAAATTAAACTGTAATTTTTAAAATATCAAATAAAATGTTAAAAATAGGCCTACTTTTACTTTAGAAGACCTCTTACTTGACATGTAGGTTGTCAAATTCTGTTGTCAAGCTAATTATTTATCACATTATAATAGCCACACAACTTCAGTGATGAGCTTTAAAAACTAGACCCAGAAATGTTCATTATTGATGTGAACACCACTGACATCCGTCTTGTAAAATAACAGACTTCGACCAATGACAGATGTTTAATAATTTATGAAAAAAGATAAATGCATCCCTCTTTGCTGACTTTGTTGAGCGCTTTGGGACAAAAGCCGTCATTTCGGTGGCGGTTTCAGGTGTCCGCGGGGCGCTCAGGATTGGTAATGCTGGAGCGGCTGTTCCCTAGAGCCGCTATTCACGGAGACACACTGGCCCTGTTCATTATGTCAGAATGCATCTCCTTTGCAGCCTACATAAAATTATTGAACTCTCAGATATCAGGTGTGATGGGGAAAAGCGGGCAGAATAAAGCCGGTTTCGGTCAGATAAGAAAATTATTTAGTTCTGAAGTGATTGGTAAATTGTTCTCATGTACCCCGACCTGCAGTAATAAACTTCCAGTGTCTGTACTGTTGAACCGTGATTTATTAGATTAGGATTTTGATTGGAATTTCTGATTTGCAATTTGCTTTGTGTCTCATGATAAATTCCTTATTTCGTAATAATTTTGAAATAGGCCTATGAGAGCAAAATGGGTGTCGTTTCAGAACAAAATGTGGCATTTTATGTGTTAGTTTTAAAGAGAACAGGTAAAGTAAAATAAGTTAAGTATTTGTTTCCATAGAACATTTTTCGGTTTGATCTTGAACTAAAAATCTAATAAATAGACAAATATAGCTAATAAATCATTCCATATTTTCATTTAATCATCATTTCTAGATGTATTGTGGTCCTTCCAGTCCAGTGTCTGTTGAATTTTAAACAAAAGCAAACCTCAGGAGTGACAATGTCATTGAACAACAATGTGAAAGATTGACAACATGACTAAAAATCAAGGTTATCACATAAAAATATTTTATTTCTAAATACATGTACAAATACTGTTGTATTGCCTAAAAGTGAATATGAACTTGTTTTCATTGCAGTATTTGAAAAAAATACAGAGCATCTTTTGTTATTTTACCTGTTTCTCCAGTTTTCATTTTCTGCAAGTAAATGCAAATAGAAACAATCTTCTAAGAAATATTGTTAGAAGTTCACAGAATAAAACAAGAATGATTATTTTACCACATACCTATACATAGTAAATTCAGTAAAAACTGAAAATGGTCTTTGAAATGGTCTCTTAATTTAGTCTCTTAAAGTATATTAATTATTTTATTCTAATATACTGTATTAACTTCAATTGCTTTTTTCTCTAAAGAGAGTTTCACAAGAGAGCAACGCATCAGCAGTGCAGACAGAAGCACAGAAGCCATCACCCCGCAGAGTCAGCGGTAAGACCACCAATACCTTAGCAAGTGCTCCAATGCTGTCTTTGTGTGCTTTTTATTTCACATGTGTTAGTATATATAACAATTGGGAACAGATTACCCAGTGAGTGCCTAAATGTTTGTTTGTTTGTGTGCGTGCACAACAATTAGCAATTGTGAATTTCCTGCTAAATCTAGGCTATTATTTCTATACCCATGTAGCCTACAAAATTATAGATTGTTTGAGGTTTTTTTTTTGCAGTAACCTTATTTTTGGTTTAAAAAAGTAACGTTTCTGATCATTTGAAATGTGAGAATGTGGCTGCCCCCTCTTTCAGTGAACATCTGTTGAACAGGCTGATCAGTGTCATCATTACACAAAAGAGCACGATTCATTTATGCTTCAGTGAACACTTCAGTAACCTGCACCGCTCTCAGATAGCACACACACACACACACACACACACACACACACACACACACACACACACACACACACACACACTGAAACACACATCATTACTTATGATTGATGTGGCGCACTGCTTTATTTGTGCTGTACAGGTGACTGTTCATCTCCTTGTCTCAATGGGGGTCAGTGTGTCCATCTAGATTCCTGTAACTGCACTTTATACCAGGCCACAGGAACACACTGTCAGACAGGTACTGTGGATCACACAGGGAAACCTCGTTTTTACCTTTTTAGAGAAGTTGGGAAAGACAGTGATATGTTTCGACATAGCAATAATGGAAGAAATGTTTCAGTTCCCAATCTAGGCTTTGAGCGAGAGATGACGTGCCGCTCGTGGGGTCAATACAACTACGAAACCTTTGATGGACTTTATTTCTTCTTCCCTGGAAAATGTAGCTACACATTACTGAGAGACTGCGAAGACAGTCAGTCAAGTGTCCACATACAGGTGAACTTTCATACAAATCTTTTCAATCTTTACATAAGGAATGCTGTATTTAGATTTAGATCATTTTAGGATTGTGTGATACTTTAACAATTCTAGTTTCATTAGTGATGTTTGTAGGTCTATAAACAAACCGTAAATTGCTATATTATGATAAATGTAGTTGTTTGCTGCTATTCTGTTGCTAGGCATCTTCAATGTGAGATGATGTGTGTGTAAACAGCACAATTCTAGCCTGAGGAATATATTTATTGGCATTTACAGAGAAAGTGATCTCATTATTATAGTCATTTATGCCCATTACAGTTTAATACAGTAATTACAGCAAGAGCCAAAACAGAATTGGCTTTGTTCTCTTAGGCTCACTGATGGGAAGGAGGTGGGCTACCTCGAACAGAAGTTTCTTTAGGCCATTAGCTTAAGTGCCAATATCATTTATCAATGAACTGACAGAATGGATGTCAGTAATGCAGAACCGAGGTAGCATTGGTCTGGCTGCTCTGAAGATGAAGTTTTCACTCTTTGAATGGAGTTTTTTATTTCATTCACAGGTGCATAATGACCCAGAATGCAATTCTTTCCCATACTCCTGCACACGTTCCATCAGTCTGTTCCTGCCGTGGGAGGGAGAGATTAGGTTACAGAACTTTAGTGTTACCTTCAAGGGTCAAAGGTAAGTGAACAATCGCACTCATCTAAAGCCCTTGTCACTTAACCTTAACCTAACCTTACTGCAGTGATATATCTCACATTTCTAACAGCTGTGTGTGTTCCTCTGTAGTGTACAGCTGCCCCATAACATCCATGATGTTGAACTTGAGAGGATCTCTGACTACATCGTAATGTCACAGCCACAGGGTTTCACGCTGGCCTGGCAGGGGCTCACTGGATCTGTATACATTAAGATGAGTCCTCAGTTTGTGGGACGCACTTGTGGACTATGTGGGAATTTCAATGCTGACACGCAGGATGACCTGAAGACCAGCTATGGCAAGTTACGGCTCTGCTTTGAATAAAAACTGTGGTGGAAATCATTTTCATTTACGTCTCTTGTTATTATTTTGCTTGGGATGTAACATTTATATAGCTGGTATTTTATTAAACTTATAATGTTATTTGCACAGGTATTTTCACACAGGATTTGGCCATGTTTGGAAACAGCTGGGCAGAGGAGGAGCCAGAGCGAGCCAGATGTCCTGTTGTCTCCTCTCTTTACCCCTCGCCGTGTGCCACGCAAAGTCCTTTCGTCATATCGGTACAGCACTGGAAAACACACACATTCGCACCCACAATTCACCTGGCTAATAACCACTCTGGTTTTATTTCAGAAAGTGGAGGAAGTGTGTGCCACCCTTCTAAAAGAGCCGTTTATATCCTGCCATGAGTTTGTCAGTCCATATTCATACATGGCCAGTTGCTCCAATGACCTCTGTCTGTAAGTACTGATATTTATCTCAGTATCATCACATTCTGGAACGATCTACTGAGAAGCTGTAAACCCATTAAAAAAAGCTACTGACATGACTTGTGGGTTTTCTCTGGCGTAGATCTGGTTCCAGTTATGATATTGTATGCCAGGTGTATACAGAGTATGCCAGGGCATGTGCCCATGCTGAACACCCGCTGCATAACTGGAGAGCACACTTTCCTGATTGTGGTATGTTGCTTTCAAAAGCACAAATACTGCTCATGTGCCATGTTAAGTTATTGTTTCACAGTAAGATACATATTGTTATTGTTCGTTGCTCTTGTTTTGTCTGTAGATGTCGAATGCCCCAGTGAGCTCCATTTCAGAGAGTGTATCCCATGCTGCCCTACACAATGCAATATTGAGCGCATGTGTATTGACAGCAAGCTGCAGTGTTTGGATGGCTGTTATTGCCCTGAAGGTAGTCATTTAATAATGCATAAACAAAACACATACTCAGTATATAGATTCATTAGTTCATGTAAATATATCTTTGGACTGTCTTTAGATTTGATCTATGAGGACGGAGTGTGTGTTAAGGCATCGGACTGTCCGTGTGAGCACCATGGTATGCTGTACCCTTCCGGTAACATCATACAGGAAGACTGCAACAACTGGTCAGACATTATTTTGCTACCATATACATTGCATATTTAAATTCATAGTGACGTTTTCAAATCATACATGAATAATTGTGTGTTTTGAAGTCTATATATCCATTGTTTTGTCTTATAGCACATGTGTGGGTGGCATATGGGACTGCACAGAGCACAACTGCCCGGGTATGTGTTTTTTTCTGACATTCTATTGTAATTTGCATGATTTTCTTATTTGCTTTGTCTATAGTTTACCTCGTAATAGCATTAGTTAATGTTTGGAATCACTCATAATGACTAGTTTAATAATTTTTACATTCATTGTTTTACATTCCTTCAATGATTTTATTCTCTGCAGTTCATTTGACTTGATTTTATTATTATTGTGTAGAGATTTTCTTTGCTAAATGTAACAAGAATGTTTAGCATTTATTATATCATATATTACATAAATATACTTAATAACTTTTGCTGTAAACGAGAAATGACTCTGTTTTACTCTGTTGGTACAGGAGAATGCTCTGTGACAGGGGACATGTTCTTCCAGTCATTTGATGGCCGCATTTACACTTTTCCTGCTACATGCCAGTATGTCTTAGCCAAGAGCAGAAACTCGGGCAGGTTCACCGTGACCATCCAGAATGCACCCTGTGGAACCGTGAGTCCCTGTGAACTTATATTCTCTTTGCACAGCCTTCAAGTAATAGCACAAACAAGGGAAAGACACAAGGCATGCCAGACAAAGCATGCCAAACCTTTATTCATCATGTTCCAGAATTGTTCTGCTATGTTGATTCAAAGAGCGATCTGGTGGCTGAAACACAGGACTTAAAACAGCATCTAGATTCATGCCATTTGCCAAGCTATCTTATCGGTACACTCTTAAAAATAAAGGTGCTTAAAAGGTTCTTCACAGCGATGCCATAGAAGAACCGTTTTTGGGTCCACAAAGAACCATTTAGTCAAAGATTCTTTAAAGAACCATCTATTTCGTATCTTTTTATAATCTGAAAAACTTTTTTTCACCACAAAGCACCTTTTTCGAAACAGAAAGGTTCTTTGGATGATAAAGGTTCTTTATGGAACCATTCTATATTGCATCGTGAAGCAGCTTTTTTTGTAAGAGTTTAGTGGTTACTTTAGCTGGTTTAGTTAAATTACTTGCCAGATTAAGCAAGAATAACGCAAAATATAGCACAGTCTCTCTCTAGCCTTGGTCTCGGTTTTTGGGTTGAGATAAAACAGTCTTAGATGAACTTGTGTCATTATTAGACCTTAGTTTCACTTTGACATGGAACATGAAAAGATACAAAAGATGAAGAGATCTTCCCTCTCAAAGCCTTTCCCAAAGTCCAGATCTGCTGATGCTAAAACTCAACACACAGAGAGCTGTTCTAGTGTATAGTGTCACTGTCTGGAATCTCAACAAGTTATTTTGCTTATCTGAGCCTCTGAATGACAGAGCCAGGGACTTTGTAGTTGCTGATGGCAGGAGAGCCAGAGAGAGAGATGTATTTCAGTAAAGCGGTCGGTGAAAGATCCCCGCAAAAGCACCTGTTGGTAGCGTCCATCATTTCCTTGAATGGAGCGATTCAGAGTGCAAGTGGTTTATCTCCTGTGAACAGCTCTCAGTAACTCATTCGGTAATCATGTAGTTCAGAAATGAAGCATTTATGTGAATTAGTCAGAATTGAAATGTGCAGATGAACCGATATGTTTGTTACCCAGTGCAGACATTCATCCATTGGGGTCCATTGCGTAGTTGATGATGTGTGCATGAATGAGAAGTTTATGAGTTGTGCGTGTTATTTTTCGCAGAATCTGGATGGTGCTTGTATTCAGTCCGTGAATCTGGTGATTGATGAGGATCCACGTACTGAGATCACCATGAGCCACAGTGGAGAGGTTTTTCTAGCCAGCCAGTTTAGAATCTCACTCCCATATTCGGATGGTAAGTTTCTGTGCCATAACATGGTCATTTGTTGTATTACTGTGTTGACATGATATAGTTTTCTAGTTCGGTCTGTGTACTGTACATTAAAGCCCTTCATCTGTTTGATGCACCAATGTCCTCTTTGCTGTGCGCAGATGTGTTTCAAATCCAGGAGCTGTCATCAATGTTTGTTCAGGTGAAGTCATCGCAGGGTCTGCGTCTGCAGTATAACTGGAGAGAGTTTAGACTGTATCTACAGTTAGAGGAGCAGTGGAGAGATGACACTGTGGGACTCTGTGGAACCTTCAATGGCAACAATCAGGATGACTTCCTGTTCGTTCTCATATGCTTACATATACAGCCACAGAAAAAAAATTTGAGACCATTCCAAATTTTCATTTAATTTAGGTAGCATTTTTAGATGTATTGCTGCCATTCCAGTTCAGTGTCTGTTGAATTTTTAACAAAACTAAACTTCAGGAGTGACAAAGTCATTTAACAGCAACGTGAAAGACTGACAACATGAACACTTTGAAAGAAATCGTGGTAATCACATAAAAAAGTCATTTTTGAACTTTTCCAAATACAATTACTGCTGTATTGCTTAAAAGTGAATCTGTTATTTTGACCTGTTTATCCAGTTTCTGCAAATAAATGGAAATAGAAACAATATTTTTAGTAGTTTTTAATTTGATCTAAAAAATAAAAAAAACCTATACACAGTAAATTCAGAAAAACTGAAAATGTTTTTTCTGCGGCTGTATATATATTTGAGTAACTTTTTCTCTAACCATACCCTTCTTCCTTTCAGTCATTGAAAGTGTGTTTTATTTTGTCATTATAGTGCTCCCTCTGGGATGATCGAGAGCACACCATTTTTGTTTGGAAATGCTTGGCGTGTATCTTCAGCATGTATGCCACGGCCCAGCTTACCCCAGCTTGATCCTTGTGACACACACCAACAAGCAGGTGACACATTTCACTTCTCATTCAACTTTCTAGCTCCCAATGATGTAATTATATAAACACACCCATTGTTATAGGAGTTATTATTATTTTGAAGCTGTATTAAAGGCAAATGGGGGTCCAGAACCTTATTAATAAAGAGTTATTACCTATATCACCCGGTGGTCACATCCAATCCCTGTAGATGAATCATCATCTTCATTAAAGCAATGTACAGTGCCATGTAAAATAAATTGTACTACTGTTATCAAGCAAACAATAAAGCAATGCACAAAATGCTTACAACATACATAGTAGTACCTTAGCACACAAGCTCTTGTCAAACTCTTTTGTTGGTCATGTGACTTCAGCCGCTTATGCAGTGGAGAAGTGTGACGTGCTGATGCAGGAGGTGTTTGCTGCCTGTCATGAGTATGCGAGTCCAGTGGGGTACCAGCTGCAGTGTCGTGCAGACGTCTGTAAGTGTGGAGCGCCGTGCCTCTGCTCCATCCTCGCTCACTACGCCCGGACCTGCAGGAGACACGGCGTCATAATTGAGTTCCGCTCACATATGCCTGAGTGTGGTGAGTCTGACACATACAGCGGTACCAAAATGAAACTAGATTGGACCAGCATGGAAATTTAAGATGGTCTGAGCTAATGTTTACAGCACATATTCCAGCGATATAGGAAACTATTTTGTGAGAGGATAAATGATGTGTGTATACTGTATGTTTGTGTTTTTCAGCCATCTCTTGTCCACCCACTATGGAGTATGGAGTGTGTGTGTCTTTATGTCAGCGTCGTTGCCTGTTTCTATCTGTCCCACAGCCGTGTGGAGATGAGTGTGAAGAGGGATGTGTGTGTCCAGAAGGAACATATTTAAACACACATACACACACATGTGTGCCACGGTATGCACACTTTGACTTTTTCCATTTAAAGCGGCTGTAACTTTCAGAGACAGATACAGCTGTACGATTATTTCCGAGAACAGTCGAGCTCCTGGAGGCGTGCAGCGGGCGGAACTGAAGCACGCGAGCTCACAATACATCATCGCATTATCTCTGCAAAACTGTTGAATCACTATATGTTTGTGTTGTTTACATTATGCACATATTGCCAAAAAAACACAGACATATGACCGACCTACCGACGATTTCAAACGATCTCCAAATCTAGCGTTATATCCACAGTTTATATAACATTCCTCACCGAAATGCAGTGAACAAGCGAACTTTGTGAACTCCGTGCTCCTTCTCCCGCTCTCCCTGGACACGTGGGGGGTGCTCTTTCTTCTCGCTCTAGCTTTTCCTGGAGAAGTCCAATAGGGACTTAGAAAAGTTGTTACGAAACGCATTTTCATGTTGGAAAAAAACTTTCCGGAACCTATACGAAAGCTGGAGGAGTGTATCGAGCACAGAAATACTACGTCCAACTTATTTTTTGTTGACCATGTTAAGCATGAGAAGACAGCATGTTTAACATTGTAAAAAGTCAGAATGGATGAAACACTGTTGCACTTCCCCCTTTAACATTCATTCAACATTTTTCTTCATTAAATATCACAATCCATGACTCATAGACAAATAAATGATATGACAGGCTTCGACGTTTAATTTTGACCTAGATTTGTTTATTTTGTGTGTGAGAGCAAAGTTTTTTGAAGTCTAGCAGGCTGTAAAATGTTATGGACCTGACAACCTCAGGTGTTGTATAACGCTTTTAGCCTCCTCACCCTCGCACGGGTTCACTTCCCTTAAATGTCCCGTGTCTCCCTGCCACATACTCAGTGCTAGAGTTACAGCACTCATGCTGGCAAAAGCTTAGAGAAAGTCCTGGACGTGACCGAGAAGAACTCTGGCCTCTTACTCTGCTGCAGACTGCATGTTCTCTATCACCCTTAACCCAACTACTGCTCAGAGATGTTTGATAATCTCAAACAATCCTTACTTTACTGTATTTTAATCGTTGATTTAGTCTGTGATTCAGTGGTGAGCAATGAAAAAACCTCTTTGTGATCTTAAATTGTGTTTGAGTGTTTAAGATTAACTTCCATGGGTAGATCTCATACTTCAGGAAATACATTACAGGGATGGTTCACCCTAAAATAAATATTCTTTCATTGTTTACTTGCCATTCCAAACCTGTATGCACAAAAGACATATCCAAACAACATTGTAGGGACACAAAACCATTGAGACATTTCTCAAAATGAGAATCTAATATGTGATATTTTGTGTTACAGGAGTGAGTGTCCATGCAGTTTTCTGGGTGCGGATTACTCACCTGGAGATGTGATCATGACATCATCTGGTGTACAGTAAGATTGTCTCATTTTAAACATTCAACACTGTCAAACTCTGCATGTTTTTCAATAAAAACCCTTGATCAGAGTACACTCACTGCCTCACATCAGTGAAAATCTTTTTTTGTCTTCAACAGAATTTGCCAAGATGGAAAACTAGTTTCCCAGAGCACAGTTATTGGTGAGTATTGTGTTTCAGCCAGTAAGTCAGTTTGAGTTTACCTATGTGCAGTGCCGGATCTGAGAATATGTGTTCTTCACCCTCTCTCAGATACGATGTGTCCACCGGGCCAGTTTTATGAGGATTGTGGGAACAGAGTGGACAGGCTCTCAGCCAGTAAAGGTTTAGCTTGTGAACAAACCTGCGAGTCGTATTTGCTCAACCTCACCTGCTCCGCCCATGAGCCGTGTGTGCCCGGCTGCGTCTGTCCTGCAGGGTGAGTTCAGACCCGCTACTTTATATTGAATGCATACTTAGTGTCTGTTATCATTTTAAAGGTTAGACGTTTTTGTGTATGTTTGTGATAGAGGATTGTGTAGGTGTGTGCTCGTATGTGTGTGTGATGGGGCAGTGATCCATGGCTAAGCTTAGTGGGTGGAATTGCCTGTGTAGCGTCAGGAATGACACTTTTCCATTACACGAGCATGCACTGGGATGTTTTTTGCTAATCTGGATCAAACAGTGTTTTCAGACAATTTAGAATTTTTTTTATCATTGGCAGCTATGCATAGACATATAGAAAAATGGAGTGCAAAAGCACACCCGGGCAGCAAGCAAGCATCCCCAGACGCGCTCTCACAGACGAATGGCATTACATGTTATAAGGTCTCACACGGATAGTGTCTGTTAGAGGAGGTGATGATGTCGATACAGATCAGTTAAAGGGTCTCAGACTGACTCACTGAGAACCTTTGCCGCTTTCTGTGGCGGGTGAAAAGAGTTCTTTGTCGTTCGATTCCACTTCCCCCTTTTTCTGCCCCTCGCGTCACTTTCCCACTAAAGGGGCCTCGGAGAGCGCGACTCTTGAACTATAGATGGATTTTTGTCATCTGATACATTTAATGCCAGTGTCTACACAAGCAAACTGAGGTTAAGTGCCATATCGCAAGCTTAACTTCCTGAAGCAATCCTCAGCCGTAACAGCACGATAAGACCACTTCTCGATTTTCTTCTGGGTCTGCAAATTTACTTGTTTTATTTAGTTTGTTAAAGATTGTGCCTAAATTGACCTGGAAATCTCAAACAGCTTACATTTTGTGTACTACACATTTTCTTTTTGTTTTTGATGGCAGCATTTAAAGTTTTTCTTTGTTAACATTGGTCTTAAATAACATCGCAAGGCTTTTTAGGTTGGGAGGAGTTGCTCATTAAATATTCAGACCTGTTGATGCTGAATTACAACTGCAATCTAATACCCTCAATACAAAAGGAAAATCTCTCATGAACATTCATCACTCACATACTGAAAGAGCTGTGAGGTCACAGACGTATCTGGAGAACAACCAGAGTCTCCAGTGATATTTTAGATGGCCGAATGTGTGCGCGTGATTCACCTGCTTCTGACTTATTGACCTTTTAAACAGAAAAGCGTTACTCAAGAGCATCATGGGAAAGAAATATCATGGGTTAGATTCTGTCATGAGAGTTTAATAAATTCCTGCAACTTGATCGTTTGGCATCTGAACTGGTGTAAATAAGTTACAAAGGGCCCTTATGCCACAACAAGACTTAGTGATAAGATTATTGATAAGTGGAAATTATTATTATGTGCCATATATATGTGCCCACTGCCGTGGTGTGGGCAGTTTCCGGAGGTCTGAAATTATTACAGTGGAGGACACAGCAGGATGTTCTAATACTGTATGCAGTAGATGTGCAAATTAGCAAAAATGCTCAAATGTTCAACATGTCTTTTGAATGCGACAAAAATATTGACTTTATAAATAAAAAAAAGACCTTGATAATACTGAATACTATAAATTTTCCTGTAGCTAAGTGGTCAGAGCATGGTGTTAGGAACACCAAGGTCATGGGTTCGATCCCAGGGATTGCACAAATAAAGCATCTGCCAAATGCATAAATGTAAATAAACTCTAGACTGTCTAGGTAGTGTGTTGTCAAGCACATACTCTTTCACATAGACACACATTTACTGACGAACAAATGATGTGGGCATGTGGGTTTATTTGAGTGTGTGTGTGTGTGTGTGTGTGTCGTACTTGTTTTATATGTGAGTTAGTCCTTTCATTCAGCTTGAATTCCTCACTGCACCTGCTCACATGGTCTACACAATAAATAAGATATTTATGGATTTTTGTTGCTATTTTTTGTTTTTCTTATGTACTGTATCACATATTTTGAATGACCATTCAGTAAAGCATAATGTTTGATAAAGTTTGTTAAACTTGTTGTAAAGACGTTTCAGCATTGGTCGGCCTCTCTCTTTCTCTCTGCCCATTAAGCAATGAGTGATGCTGATACCCGTGTCTCTCATGGGACCAGCAGGTATAGGAGTGTTTTTGTGAGCGGGGGAATTCCTGTTCTAATGAGACAGCGCAATTACCCCCTCCTCCACCCCCAAGCAACGTGGTTAATAGCAGAAACGCTTATTTACGTAGTAAACAGGTGCACAGCTGGATCAAATAACTGCTAAGCTGCTTAAAGACATTCCTATAGTTCATACTTCAGCATCAGCACGTTTTCATTTGACAACATGAAAAGCAAAAATAGACATTTTTATATTATCTGTGATCTTTTTGCTATAAGGATATTTATGTGTGAATACAGATGCTGAACAATTGTTTTCTCTCTTGGGAATAGGGTCAGGTTTAGGGTTAGGGTTAAGGTCAGGGGTCAACGCAGATGAGCTTTGTTGCTTCTCGGTTGTCATGCATTTGTCTGGGTCAGAGATGAGGGTTCTCACAGTGCTAACAAGAGTGAGGTCACATTGCTGAAATCTCCCTTTGAAACCTGTAGATCTCATGGTGATCAAATGTTCTACCAGATATTGTAGAAACTACATTTCTAGTTAGTGTGTTGTATTGTTTGTACCCCTAACATTCTACAGGTGCTGTAAAGGGATAAGTTAACTAGTGTAGACTGTTAACTTTACATTAGACATGTAAATGCAATGCCAAGAAGTTTTTAAAACAGCAATTTCATTAAGTGAAAGTGAATAGTGAACACACACATTGCAAGTCGTAAATACACACCCGGAGCAGTGGGCAGCTATCACTGCAGCGCCCGGGGAGCAAACGGGGGAAAGGTGCCTTGCTCAAGGGCACATCAGTCGTTAAAATAATTTTACACACAAAACCTTTTAGAATTTTTGTAATTTCATCCCCCGGTCTTTTTGAATTGTTGTATTTGAGTCATGGTTTCATTTTCGTGTTACACAGAGACAGAAAACAGCGTCACCGGTGCATGAAGGTAATTGGTGAGCAATGGGCTGTGTGATTGTTTAGTTATGGTCCCATCTCTTCGTCTCTTCATTAATGCATGCAGATCAGCGCTCCTGTAGGTGCGTATGTGTTCTTTGATGGGAGTAAGTGATCCAGCATGCTGGCTGTGGGATAAAGAGAGCTGTTAACGCCTGTCTATCTGGGGTGTAACTTTACTCAGTTCTAACAGACAGTGTGCTGGGAACTCTCAGCAGAGCCCTCGGGCCAATGAAAATTATTCACTGCAATATTACAAGATCTGTATCAGAAAGATGGAGAGGGGCGGAGCTACTGAAAAGAAGCTTGGATCTGTGAGAGTAAGAATGGACTGCTTTTCTCAGGTGACCAGTGAGATCTTTCTTTTATCCCGCCATCCAGCCAAATAGTCTCTGGCTGTCTATCCAATAATCGTGCCAAACTTTCAGAGTTGTGATGCCCTGACCTCTCACACATCTGTTCGGCTTCATCATATTCACAGGTGTGATACAGGTACATGTGTGTGTGTGTGTGTGTGTGTGTGTTCCACAGGCTTCTAAAACATGGCGATGAGTGTTTCGAGCCACAAGCATGCCCTTGTTTGTGGAAAGGGAAAGAATATTACCCAGGAGACAGAGTATCATCCCCCTGCCATCAGTGGTGAGACTACATTCAATTCCGTTCTGTGGATCTCACTTATATCTATATGCTTTTTTAGCAACTGTGTAATTCAAATACAACTTCATGAGCAAAATGAATCATAACAGGAAGGATGTTTTCACTTCACTGGTCCTAAATATGATGAAAGTAATTACATGTAACACAATGCAATGTTGCTCAGAGCCAACTAAACCGCAAATTTATTATCACAGATGTAAAATTTCACAAAAGTGCACAAAACAATTGTTGAACATCTGTGGACAATTTATAGACTTTGAACAAATATAGAGCGAAGAAATGCATTTAAGTGCTGGTAGGATGTAAAATGATCATGTTTTGCAGTGTGTGTCTGCACGGGACGTTCCAGTGTGAGTTCCGACCATGTCCATCCATGTGTACGACTTATGGAGATCGGCATTACCGCACATTTGACGGTTTCCTGTTTGATTATATTGGTGCCTGCAAGGTGTACTTGGTCAAGGTGAACTTTTATCGCCAAACCCATCATTCACATCCTTATTAAAAGAGCAACTGACTTTGCACATGTGTCATTGTTGACTAAAAATGTTTGCTTGTGTGTATGTTTTAGAGTTCAGTAGATGTAATGATGAGTGTCACAGTGGAAAATGTTGACTGCTTTGAGAGTGGGGTGATCTGCAGGAAATCTCTTCTCATCTCTATTGGTCGCTCCTTCATAGTGTTTGATGAAGACTCCGGCAGACCTGTGAGTATACTTTTATAGTTTCATACAGATACAGATAAATTCGAGGAATAATGTGTTGTTAACAATATAGTGGCGGTCTTATCATAAAGTTTTTTTGAGATTATTCTATTTTTGTGGTTCGTGGTTCGTGACAGAACCCATCCAGTGTGATCGACAGGCAGAAAGTATATATCTGGCAAGCGGGATACTACACTATTGTGCATATGCTTGGGGAGGACCTCACAGTAGTTTGGGACAGAAAAACCACCATCCATATACAGGCTGGACCCCGCTGGCAGGTCAAACACACACAAACACACACACATACACACACACACACACACACACACACACACACACACACACACACACACACACACAGTGGTGACAGTGTTGTAGGTGATAAATGTATTGTAGCTACATACTGTGTGTTTACTGTATTTTAGGGCAAGCTATCTGGCCTTTGTGGAAACTTTGACCAGAAGACAGCGAATGAGATGAGAACACCAGAGAACATTGATTCATCCACACCGCAGGAGTTTGGCAACAGCTGGACAGCAGCAGAGGTATGACAAGTATGCTAAAAAAGAAATAATGGTTAAATAAAAAAAGGAACCTGGCTGCCTTAAATTTTAAATTAATTCAACTTAAAAAATAAATTAGTTAACGTAACGAGTTTGCATTAAATTCATTAGTTAAAGAGTACATTCCACGAGATCATCAAAATTACATTTCATGGCGTGTGTAATGTTGCTGTGTTTGAAAGTAAGCATTCTGCAAATAAATAACATTTACATTTACATTTACATTTATTCATTTGGCAGACGCTTTTATCCAAAGCGACTTACAATTGAGGAAAACAGCAAGCGATTCGTCTAAGTAAGCAATATTCACGAGAGGTGCTAGTAATACAAGGTTTCAAATACAACGTCAAGATAGTATAAGCAAGTATATAGAGAACATTAGGAAAGGAAAAATAGGGGTAAAATTTTTTTTTTTTTTTTTATCGGCTTGGAAATAAGTTATCGGCTTGGAAAAAAGGAGTCGACTCTGAATCACGCGAACAAGTCGAGATCCAGTCCAATTCCCTATCCGCCGTGTATCTACGTCACTAGAAATAGTCCCCGCTTGCCCGCGAAAACTTGAACACGCGCGCTAAACCAATCACATCAGACTAGGCTAGCAGAAAAGGCGGATATTAGAGAGATGAATCGCAGAACCATTTCAGAGTCAGTCAAGAAGTAAGGTAATAAAAACTGCTTATTATAAACCTGTTGTCAGACACTCCATAAACCTCCTTAAAAATCACAAGCTAGGTACTCTTTAACAATTTTGTACAGTGCAGAAAATCACACGTATTCAATATAAACACGTACCTTTTTACTTTCCTAGTGGATCAACATTCTATACAGTATGTGTCTTGCTCAGTTTGACAGTATGTGTATTTGTGTGGGAATGTCTCCTCAGTGTGTGAACAGCCCTGATATAAGGCACCCCTGCAATCTGAACCCTCTTCGGGAGCCCTTTGCAAAAAGACAGTGTGGAATTTTGCTTAGTGAAGTGTTTCAAGTCTGCCACCCAGTGGTAAGTGACAGTTATATCTCACTGCTAGTTACCAGCAGATTTTAAAGCACACAATGTTTGTGTGTGTGTGGACATGTACATGTGAGTGAGAGAGAGGGTCTCTGTGTTTAAAGGTGTTTGATGCTCTGTAGGTAGATGTCACATGGTTCTATATGAACTGTCTGGTGGACACATGTGGCTGCAATCGTGGAGGAGACTGCGAGTGTTTCTGCACGAGCGTGGCGGCATACGCTCATCGCTGCTGCCAAAAGGCCGTGACCGTTGATTGGCGCTCCCCTTCCATCTGCCGTGAGTGACAGCT
The DNA here is from genome assembly GCA_026939265.1 of Oreonectes daqikongensis. Classification (NCBI taxonomy): domain Eukaryota; kingdom Metazoa; phylum Chordata; class Actinopteri; order Cypriniformes; family Nemacheilidae; genus Oreonectes; species Oreonectes daqikongensis. The sequence continues at coordinate 1,199,180 of JAOTQM010000343.1, read as the reverse complement.
TCTCGGATCACATCCCAGTACACAGCAATCATAAAGTGAACTCGCTCTTTCCTGATAGACATCAGGAATTAAAGAGATCTCGCAGTTGTTTGATTTTTGTGGCGTAATAATAATAATCGTTTTTTTTCTGTTTACAGCTTATGACTGTGAATACTACAACAAAGGTACATCTGCATATTTGTCCTATAGAAAATGACATATATGTTTATAATAGTAGGAGGAAACAGTAGGAACCTAAATTTGCATTTATTCAGCATTTCTATATGTATTGTGGCCAATACAGTCCAGTGTCTGTTGAATTTCAACAAAATCATCTTCAATTTCAACTTCATAGAATGAATCAACAATGATAATTTTACCTAAACACATTCCTATAAATAGTAAATTCTGAAAAACTGAAATGGTGCTTTGAAATAGTCTCTGCGGCTGTACACAATATATACAGTGCAGTGAGATATAATACAGAATTGCAAAATGTTAAAGTATGTTTTTATATAGACAGTATTGTCATTTTATACATGATGATTTACAGTTTGGTGTGTTGTGTATGTATCTTCTTCATAGCTTTAGGGAAAGGTCCATTAAAGCTGTTGACCTACAGAGAGAGAGGCACATTGTTAGCAGCCAATAGGACAAGTGGACTGGTGTTTCCAAAGAAATATACGGCCAGAACTGATGAGATTATGACTCTGTTCATGATGACACCAGGACTCAGCAAAGTCAGACCACATGGTGAGATGCTCAAGTCAAAAAATGTGCAATGAAATACTTTCGGTGCCCACCATATGACTTTCAATGTTTTTTCTTATTATCAAAGTATACAAACTGAACCATGTACAAATGTTGAGTTTCTAATATCGTTGTTGCTGCAGATTCATCACTGGTGTCATTTGAGGCAGCAGACAGACCCAACTACTTCCTGAGAGTGGAGCGCAGTGGGCAGCTAAGACTGCAGAAATGGGGAGAGACTGAGGCATTCTGGGATGCAGCTACATTTGTTCTTCACAGGGACACTTGGATTTCAGGCTTTGATTCACTTGAGTCCTTGGCAAGGCCTGGATTCTTCTTGCATTTCATGCTGTTCAGATTCCAGCTCATGAAATACAGTCACTCAGATCGGTACCGCAGGGCTACTTTATTCAGACTGACAGGTAAGCATGTGCTCATATACAGTATCTCACAAAAGTGAGAACACCCCTCACATTTCAGCAACAATTTAATAAGATCCTCTTAAGGGACAATACTATAGAAATGAAAATTGTATATATTTTAGAATAGACAATGTGCTGTTTGTATAGCAATATAAATTTACTGTCCATTGAAAATAACTTAACATACAGCCATTATTGTCAAAAATAACTGGCAACAAAAGTGAGTACACCCTAAGTGAACATGTCAAAACTATGTCCAAAGTGTCAATATTTTGTGTGAGCACAATTTTTATCTAGCACTGCCTAGACACTACCTTACGCATAGCACAAGGATTAAACTTCTTTGATCGACCCTTGCAAGGCGAGTGAACCCGTCCTCAAACCTCTGTATGACCCTTGCCACTGTACTCAGTTTTAGGGTGTTGCCAATCTTCTTATAGCATAGGCCATCTTTGTGAAGAGCAACAATTCTAATTCTGAAATCCTCACAGAGTTCTTTGCCATTAGGTGCCATGTTGAACATCTAGTGGTTAGTTTGAGAGAATTGTACTTAAAACACCACATTTTAACTGCTCTAATACAAGATACAAAAATGTGTATGGTCCTGTCAAGCAGTCAAAAACATGAGCATGATAAATAGGACATATGGCTTTGCATGGTTAAACAACATAAAGCTGTTATCACTCAGGATGTACTCACTTTTGTTGCCAGCTATTTTGACAATAATGGCTGTATGTTAAGTTATTTTCAGAGGACAGTAAATCCATACTGCTATACAAGCAGAACATTGCCTACTCTAAAATATATTCAAGTTGCATTTCTATAGTTTTGTCCCTTGAGAAGATATAATAAAATTGTTGCTAAAATGTGAGCGGTGTACTCACTTTTGTGAGCTACTGTATGCACACATTTATTCATAGGACATAAGGCAATATTTTGACCTATACTTTTTTTACTACAGGCACTATACCGGACTATCCAATGGGTCCTCGATGTCAGTGGCGATATGAATCATGTGTGAGTCCGTGTTTCAGGACATGCAGTGATCCATCAGGTGTGAGCTGTACCAGCATACTAAAGTAAGTGCCCACATAAACACATAATTTGTTTCCTGTTTAGCTAAAAAATCAGGGGCTTATTTGCATCTTTCTGTAGGGTTGAGGGATGCCTGCCCCAGTGTCCAAGTCACATGGTTTTAGATGAGGTCACTCACAGATGTGTCTATCTGGAAGACTGTAAGTTACGACTAAAGCTATTATGTCAGAAAACGTCCTGTCAAGGCTTTTTCTAAATTTTCTTTTGAGTTTTATAGCTAATATTTGATCTAGCCATTGTCATATTATTGGACCAAAAAGTATTGTTTTGCTTTGTATATATTTTATAAAAATTTAATGTCTGATAAATCTTTACTGAATATATTAATATTATTAGCTTATATAAGCTAAGCTGCATAGTGCTAACTAAGCAAGTAATGCACAATAAATGTTCATTTAGTTTCATTACATTTCTGTTATCGGCACAGTTTTCTCAATATTGGTTTCGACTGTTAAAAAAAACATATTAGTCGATCAGTATATTCAACTAATTTAACAATTTTTGTATTTTTTTTATCCTAACCTATAGACATCTATAAAAACTGCACTAGTGTATCTATCTTTACATATCACATTCAGTTGTTTTAAAAAAATTTTTTAACAGTGTCTAACAGATATTGTGTTTATTTTTAGGCATTAAGCCGGTCATTGTTCCGCCATTCATACTACCCAGCACTGCCATAACATCAACATCATCCTCAGCAATTTCCACCTTGAGCGTTCCTGCTGTTTCAATATCATCCACATCCAAAACTACAGCAGAGTCAAGCACCACTGCTTCTACACCTACAACACACATGCCAACAACAGAAAAACTCACCTCATCTGCTGTCAGACCTGATCTGGTGGAAACCAGTACCACATTAACAACATCCTTATCCTCCTCAAGCCCACTGGCATCCACTGAGAGAACCACTGGAGCACTGAGGATCACTGACCGTCCCACATCCCCCACCATAGTTCACACTACCCCTGTCCCAGTATCTTTCCCTGTGACCTCTACAACAAGCATGCCAACAGAGTCTTCAGCACCACTCACCAGTAGCACAACTATCCCGACTGCTAGCCAACCGTTGTCATCTACCTCAAGTAGGGAGCCAACCAGAGTAAGCACTCTACCTGTGCTTCCAGTCTCGACTAGCATGAGCTCGACACAAGCCATGACTCCAACAGTCAAAGTCTCATCTCCCATTTCCTCTAGTACCTCGAGTACTGAGACCCCCAGAGTCTCAGAGCCCTTCATAGTAACTGAAGAGACCACAACTCCCACTGTGATGTTTAGTAGCGTCACACAGACTACTTCTGAAACCATCAGCACAACAAAGTTAACTTCAACATCAGTGACAACACCAATATCAGCTTTGAGTACTTCAGTCACAACAGCAAATCTCACCGCTTCTACTACATCTCAACACACTTTGAAGACAGCGCCTGAGAGTACCACTGAAATCCAGAAACCTTTGGATTCAACAACTTTCAAAACTATTTCTACCTCCCCGTCGGATACAGAAACCTCAACCACCCACATACCAGTGAAAACCACTAGCTCTGCTTTTCCACCTCCAACTCAAACAACACCTTTAATTCCATCAACCTCAGAGCAACCTGAAACATCGAAAACTACATCTTTCTCCACAACTGCTCCAACAACCCACATCACCACAATGTCCTCTCAAGCGCCTGTATTTGTGCCAACTGAAACCACAACAAAAACAACCCATCAGCCAACATCTATTGTTCAAACCTATCCTGAAGTTCCAACAACTGAGAGGACATTACAAACAGATTGGAGAGAAACCCAAACTACATCGACTCCATCTATACAACCAGAAACCTCCCGAACCAGTACCAGTACGACAGAGACCCTTCTTACCACCTACACCACCATCCCATTCACCTCAGCACCTACTGAGACAACATCGACAATACTAACATCACATGTGTCACCAACCGAAAAAACAACATCCACACCTACTTCTGCTCCTACTACAATAGACATTACAGATTCTCATTGGGGTTTAGTTTCCACAACTGCTTACCTCACAGATAAAGTCAGCACATCCCCACATCCACCTTATTCTATGACCGCAACATCTCCAGTGCCTGAAATATCTTCACCATCCACACTCACGATGGCAACATCAGAATCTAAAGCTACAACAAAACCCACAGAAACAAGGGTCACACAATCTCTTCTAACATCCACAACAACAGAGAAGGAGATGGTTTCTACCATTCAAACAACCAAACCCATGACCACACACCCTGTCACAGACACAACTAGGGTTTCTCCAGACACGGATATTGCTGTGCCGTCAACTGCTTCAACAACACAGACGTCGGCAGACTTGCATGACATCATCGGCACTTCAACTTCAGAGCTCACGACACGTGTCACACCAGTTGTGACCTCATGGGTGTCTGTTGCTACCACACAAAAAGAAACTCCAAGAGTAACAGTCACAACCAGCACTTCCACTCCAACCACAAGTGAGAAAACATTGACAACACAACACACTACCATACCTACAGATAAAATGACCACTGCTTCCACAGATACAACTACCACAAGTATACCCACCACTGAAACCACAACTGAACGCACCACTGAATCTGGACGTACCACTACACTGCCATCAGTAACTGGAACAACAACATCTGCTTTGGTGGCCAGCCTGGCATCAGTTGTTACCCAGACTGCCAGTACCACACAAGCACCACCAACGTCTCCGACTGTCACTAAGAGCATTCCCGTAACCAGCGTGAGCTCCACAGTGCGCCCTCTGGTGGATGAACCTACCTCAGTCACATCCAAACCGCCTGCTCCAGACACTGCTCGAACAACACGTGGTTCTTCTGTGATGACCACCCCTCCCCACACCACACAAACAGAGCACTGGATGACAAGCCAGACACCTGCGGTTTCCAAAACTACTTCACCCATGCCTGGCAGAGTATGCACTGTAGGTCACATATGAGTTTTTATAATATCCACTTTGTACATTTTGGATAACAAAAGGCTGCAATCAAAGGTGTATTTAACTAAATCTTTGTGTGTGTGTGTGTGTGTGTGTGTGTGTGTGTCTGTATCTGTAGTCTCCATACTCAGAGGTTGTGGATGAATGCACTAAGCTTATTTGTGTGAGCGGCCAGTTGCTCCTCTTCAATAAATCTCAGAGCTGCCCTTATGATCCGACACCTCCAAACTGCGGTCTGCTTGGCTTCGCTGTACTGGTCAATGGTGATAAGTGTTGTCCACGATGGAACTGCCCATGTGAGGAACACGCACACACGCACACACACACACACACACACACACACACACACACACACACACACACACACACACACACACACACACACACACACACACACACACACACACATTACTCATCTGCAGTCTGGCATTTTTTAATAGCTAAATGTCTATTCAATACGTTTATTGTTTATTTCGTCATGTAGGTCGTTGTTCGGTGTTTCCTGATCTGAATGTGATCACGTTTGATGGGAACAGTGTTGCAATATTTAAAGCTGCTTTATATGTAGTGACTCAGCTTCCCAATGAGACCATCAGCATCTTGGTGCAGGAGTGTTCTGGACCAGATGACACTGTGAGATATGAAAAGCATTTCTGCTTTCTGATTTACCTCAAAAAATGATACTCAAAAATACCAACTGTTAATACAATTCTCTGTTTTATGATCAGAGTCATGGAAACAATCTTTTTGACTTTTCAGCTTGTGTGGAACTTCACCAATTTGTGTCTGGCAGCTTTAAACATCACTCACAAATCCAATGAAGTCCTTATCAACCGCCTGCAGAGACGTGTGAGTGTCAACATTTCTGTCTAAAATTCTTTTATATTGGTCGATTTTTACTATGGCTGTCAAATCGATTCTTGTGTTTATAAAATATGTGTGTTTGTGCCATGTATATTAATATAACACAAACATGCATGTATATATTTAAGAGGAATGTGTAATATATATTTTATATCAAAATAATATAAATTATATTTAAATGTTTATATTTTTATGTAAATATTTGTTATATATATATATATATATATATATATATATATATATATATATACATATATATACATACATACACATACATGTATCTGTGTGTATTATATATAATGTATATACACACATATATTATTTAAACACAAACATTTATTTTGGAATCGAGTAATCAATTTGACAGCACTATTTTTACAGAATAGCAGGAATGAAAGAGGTTAAATAGATGTTGGGCTGTTTTCCAGCTATATATCAACTCCAGGTATGCAAAGCCACGTTTTAAGAAGTTTGGATTTGAGATTCTGGACACGGGAAACATGTATTTAATCCGAAGTCCAGCTGGACTGAAGATCCAGTGGTTCCATACTACAGGCATGATGGTGATAGAGATGGACAGCTATAAAGACAGACTGCCCACCATGGGCTTGTGTGGTATGAAGCCATTACAGCTCTATACATACTGTACACTTCATCGTCACATCATGTTTCAATGTCATCTACGTTCTTCCCTCTCGATTCTTTCTCTTTGTCACCCTGTGCAGGTAGCTGTGATGGTAACCCACTGAATGATCTGACTCTGTCTAATGGTACAGTTGTGCCAGAACAAGAGGATCCAGCAGTGTTCATCGATAGCTGGCAGATTCCCAACACTACCAGTTACATCAGTCACAGCAGAAGGAGAGAGGTCAACTGTACCACCAGTGACTGTTCCCAGTGCATGAACATGCTGAACAACCACAGCTTCACCATCTGCCATCCTTATGTATGACATACAACATTCAAAGCCAACATTAAAACTATCTTATGATATACTTCATTCCCTAACACGTATTTGTGCTTCAGGTGCCTCCAGCCACGTTCTGTGAGATATGGGTGAGAGATGTGGAGTATGTGAATAATCCCTGCGTCGCTTTGGCTGCTTACGCTGCTTCCTGCCACAAATTCAACATTTGCATGGAATGGAGAAGATCCGATTTCTGCTGTATGTATTCACCAGGGCATATTCTAGTAATATACTCAAAGACAGGTTTATGAGAGAAATTAAATGTTTTTTTAAATGATGATATTCATATGGCTTTTGTTTTATTTAATAACTTTCGATTCCACAGTCTTATATGGTGTTGTCTTCGATAAACTTTAAAGGAATAGTTCACCAAAAAATTAACATTCTGTCATTATTTATTCATGTCGATCAAAACATGTATATGAAACACATATCTTCACAACAATGAAGATATTTCGAAAAATGTTTCAGTGGTTCTGTGTCCATACAATGGAAGTCAATAGGGGACAATGTTGTTTGCTTACCATTGTTTTTCAAAATATGAAAGAAAGTCTTGTACAGGCTTGGAATGACATAAGGATGAATAAATTAATATACATTTTTGGGTGAACCATCCCATTAGGGTGTGTATGCCACAGTAATTGTATCAGGTTCTTTCTATGTCTGTAGCATTTACGTGCCCAGAAAATCTGCGCTATCAGGCCTGTTTGCCAGCCTGCACTGCCCCGTCCTGCCCAAACCAAGAGTTTGAGTTTGTCCCAGAGCAATGCACCGGCCTTTCAGAGGGATGTGTGTGTCCCGAGGGAACTCTATTACACCAGCCTTATGCTTCTCTCTGCATTCCACCCAGCAAGTGTGGTAAGGCCTTTCTATTTTTATAAAAGCATGTCATTTGTGTTATTAAGTTATTTGGGTAACACTTTTTTTACGATGCCCTTGTTACACATGTTACATGTACTATTATTATAAATTATGCATAATTACATGCAACTAACCTAAAACCACACCCTCATCCTAACCCTATAGTAAGTACATGTAGTTAATTATTATTACTCAGTATTTAAATGTATAAGTACACTGTAACACGGACACCTTAAAATAAAGTGTGACCGTTATTTGTATTACGTGTGTTTATAGCTTGTACTGATAGTTTTGGAACTCCACGAGCGCTGGGAGAGGTGTGGAAAGCCTCACTGGACGGCTGCTGTATGTATAAGTGTGAGAACGACAGCATTGTGCCGGTGGAGTATAACTGCAGTAACATCCCTCAGCCGGTCTGCACACGGACAGGAGAGATCAGTGTCAATCTAGCAGATGACAACAGCTGCTGCCCTCACAAAGCTTGCGGTCTGTTTCACATTCAATTCACACTTATATAGAGTATACATGCTAACTTATATCACTTTGGATGCTTTGGATGTTAAAATTCTGTCTTAATTATTTTGTGACAGTTTGTAATCAGAGTATATGTGAGGCAGCTCCTCCAGACTGTAAATATGGAGAGAAGCTGGTGTCATATCACAGACAGGACTCCTGCTGTCCAGAATATATGTGTGGTGAGTGTGATGTGCATGTGTTTGCATGCTTCAGAGTTCCTGAGGATGTGATGTGACAATGATGTGTTCTATGTAGAATGTGACCCTGATCAGTGTGTCCTGGATATTCCTGTGTGTCGAGAGGATCAGACGCTGATCGCCACTCGAGCTGAAGGCAGCTGCTGTTTGGCACACATCTGCAGTAAGTCATTGTTAATAACACAACTCTTACTCTCACATAAAGTCATAATTCATATATATATATATGTCAAGAAAAACTATCGTACATTCTCTTTTGTGTTTTAGTGTGTGACAAATGCTCAGAGGCAGCTCCAGTCTGTCAAGATGGAGAACTGCTTATCGTTGACACAAACAGCACAGAGCGCTGCTGCCCTGCTTACCACTGCTGTAAGTGGAAACATTCGAATAATGTTCCAATATAATATCATTAGCTCAATAAAAATTATGTTAATTGGAAAAACTGTGTTTATGTTTGTGTGTGTGCATATTCATGTAGTGTGTGAGCCCTCTCGATGCTTAGAGATCACATGTCCCACCGGCATGACTGCCGTGTCCACAAAAATTCAAGAACGATGTTGTCCATCACAGACATGTGGTAAGCCTCTCCACTCATAATAATGTGTGTTTATTCAGACTTATTCATGTAAGTTTATTGCGTTATTAGGGATGCACCGATACCATTTTTTACGAGTACGAGTACCGATATTTTATTTCTGGTATTTGCCGATACCAATCCCTTTACCTGTATTTTTCTTTATTTTTGGTGAGGTGGCAATTTTCCAAGCACAACACAGTGAGACTAATAAAAATAGAATAACTTCATAATTATAAATTCACCTCAAACACATTATGAAATAATAAATGATTTTATGTGCTTGTCACAAACTTTAAAAGCACAAATTACGTCAGTTACGTCACATGAGGTATCGGTCTTTGGTATCGGTGAACTTTTACGAGTACGAGTACAAGTACATGAGCTTAGTATCGGTGCATCCCTATATGTTATTGTGTATTTGTGTCATTAAATGTGTACTAAAGAACGGAATGCAGATCTACTGTATTTTGAGTGTGCTTGTGTGTTTTTGAATAAGACTAAAGCTCTATTCTTTCCTAGAATGTGCATGTGAGAAAATCCTTCGGCCTACATGTTCTTTGGTGAGTCCTCGGCACAGTTGTGTCTTTCAGAAATGACTTTATATCTAAATAATGATGTATCTATGTAGATGTATTATTTTGTTTCTGATCATGCAAAAGCTTGGGTCAGATCTGATATCAGATGTCCTGTGTTGTGTTGCAGGGGGAGAATATGCAGTTAGAGAGAGCATTTCTGTCTGATCCAGAAAACCGGTGTAACTGCAAACGATTCATGTGTGGTGAGAATACACAACTTCTCTAAAATGCTTTAAAACACATATTCCTCATATTTAGTAACACTCCCCAAAGTCATATACATTATATTTAAGAGCATATTTACCAAATGCATGATTGTATTTGTTTGATATGTATTTGTAGTGAGAGATGCAGTGTGTGTGGATGGGGTAAGGGGAGTGATGCGGCCCGGGCAGACACTGGTCGAGCATCGTGACCACGGCTTGTGTTACACCACACAGTGCACACACACACTGAACCCTGCCACAGGTTTCTATCTCCTCAAAGCAACCAGCACCAACTGCACGGCACAATGCCAGCCTGTGAGTATTTACAGTAGACACACACACACACACACACAGTCCAAACACAAAAATACCTTCTAACTGTATGAAATCTGTTCAACAGAACCAGATTTACATTCCTCCTAAAGATTACAGCAACTGCTGTGGAGTCTGTAAGAACATTTCATGTCTTCACCGGAATGACAGTGGATCTGTAACTATGCACAAGGTGATATGCTGCAAATTTTCATCTCTACTCAAAACTTTCACTAAAAAGCAGAACAGAAGCGTTTATGATCTCTTCTACTTTCTATAACCACAATTGATGATTATAGAGTAGTATCAAAATATGATACTGCATGTATGGTCAAAACTGCATAAAACACATTTAGGGGCAGTTTTCCGGACAGGGTTTATGCCTACACCCAGACTCTCTTGATCAAACACAACTTCTTAAATGACAAATCTTAAAATTTATCAGTGTGATTGTTTTGTCTTGAGTAATGTTTTCTTGTAAAGTATGTTTTGTAACTAATTAAATATCTAGTTCTGGCTTAAACTAATCCAGAAAAAACGCCCCTTAAGGTATTTATTATTCGCCAAAGAACTGTGTATACATGTGTAAATCAATATGATTTTATTACAATATACAAAAATGCATAGAAAAACAAAAGGCTTGCAGTAAACAAAGCAATTTAGTGCAGTTGTAACTGTAAACTTTGCACATGTAATGTGTGTAATTTTTTGCCAGGATTCTTCTGAAAGCAGAGCTTCATTTAATAATCCAAACACATTAATGCAACATGCAAAAAACTCTTTAATGCATCTTTAATACTATACCTGAATAAAGATCAAAGACATAAATTGTCCAAGGTTGGACATTACTTTTGTCAGTGCATTAGTACATTAATGTGTTACTGTACAATGATGGTGTTTTGGGTATTCTCTCTTGCAGCCAGGACGTAGCTGGGTGTCTGACTGCATGCACTATGACTGTACCGACACCCTGTCAGGACCTGTACTTGTCTCTCACCCCTACAGCTGCCCTCCCTTCAATGAAACAGAATGCATGAAGGTGAATTTCCACTCATTTTAAAACAAAAACATAACTAATGCATTGAGTGCTAGATAAGACACATGATTATGATGTAGTTTCAGGAATCTGACTGTACTTTCAATCAATTGTTCAAGTTCTTTGTATGGAAAAAGCTCAAATGTTACAGCTCTTTCATCTTCTAAACTGACAAAAGTATTTCGTAAATAAACATAATAAAGGAGTTCTGATATCTTCTACTTGACCCCTGGTACATTTGTAAAGTTTTCATTTTGTTTCAGATTGGTGGCACTGTCGTGAATTACATGGATGGATGCTGCAAGACATGTGAGTACAGAGGTCACTTTATTCTTTGCTTTTGTTATAACAGACAGTAACATCAGTAGTGTTTTACTCAGTATATCATTACAGCCTCATAGTCTACATATTCAGTGTTTGTGTTATCAATGACATGTTTCTTTTGACATGATTATAGAAACTACTATATCAACCTAGAACACTTAGGTTCACTTTCATAACAAATTCACAACAGAAGAGACATGCACATCAGAAAGCTAACGTTGCATCAGGATGAGTATAACATTGTGTAACAATCTCTCCAGGCGCTGCAAACTCCCTGTTCCCCTTCTCTGTTAGCCCTTTGAAACCCACAGTTAGCACAAACTGTGAACAAGGTACCTTGATACTAACATCAGACCACAAGGCTCACCATCACCATTGTTGATTTCCAACAATGTACTCCCCCGTTCAAGCAGTACAGGACTCTCAATAGATAACTGAAGATAACGGATGGTTTAAAGTATACTTTCCTCCATGATATTTCTTTTGAAACAGCTAAATCTTTCCCCATTTTGCTCTGTCGGGCAGTGCATTGTTGATCTCCAACAATGTACTGTTGGTAGTGGCCTATGACTGTAGTGTGTTTCTGTAGATATGCATGATCCAGAGTGTCTAGATGTCGCATGTATAGTTTTGGTGTTTGGAAATGTTTTGGGTAATATGGCAAGGTAATAGTAATGCTAAGTTGTCAGCATTTGCTTCATCTGCCACATTACCCAAAGTAATACAGCTTCTACTGACTACTGATCTGTAATTCTACTGGAAATCAATTGTTGGGGCTCTTGATTTTTTTTCTTGCTTTTGGGGTGGTGAAACAATATTAAATAAGAGGAAGTTATGTATCTTTATATGATTTATATTTATAGCTTATATTATCTGTAGATGAGTAGTTTTATAGTAATTGTTTTTCAGCTAAGTGGGGAAAGAATCGTGTTATACTGTATGTGCTTTCAATTATACACCACCAGCATCAGGTATTCAAATCTAATGAAGTTAGTTGATTCTCTTTTTTCCTGACAGTATCATCTCCTGTAGAATCAATCATGTGTTAAAGTCATCATTTATTCACCCTCATGTTGTTCAAAACCTGACTCTTTGTTCTGTGAAACACAAAAGAAGATATTTTAAGTTCACATAGTTCACATTTACTCACCTTTAAGTTGTTCCAAATCTGTATACATTTTGTTGTTCTGATGAGCACAGAGAAAGATATTTCGAAGAATGCTTATAACCAAACAGTTCCTGGACCCCATTGACTACCATAGTAAAATAGTTACTCAATTGTTGTTATTGTTAAACACAAAATTAGATATTTTGAAGAATGTTCTGGGGCACTTTTTTACCATTGTCATTTTTCTTACTATGGTAGTCAATGAGGTCCAAGAACTGTTTGGTTACAAGCATTCGTCTAAATATCTTTTTCTGTGTTCAACCAAACAAAGAAATGGATACTTGGTTTGGAACAAGAGATTGAGTAATTCATGACAGAATTTTTTTATTTTTGGGTGAACTGTCCCTTTAAGAAATGTTTCAGTGGTTTTGTGTTCATACAATGGAAGTCAATGAGGGATAAGGCTGGTCACCAACATTCTTCAAAATATGTTCTTTTGTGTTCTGCAGAAAAACGAAAATCATACACGCTTCAAATAACATGAGATGAGTAAATGTTGACAGAATTTATATTTTCAAGATAAAGCAAAGCAACCAAAAAGGATGTAATGTTGGTTTGCCAGCAATTTTCTTAAGAAATCACTTTGTGTTTATAACATTTTCCCCCAACAGACAGTTTATTGCGCTGTTAAAATACCTTGCAGCGACAAAAATGAACCTTTTCTAGGCAGCTTAGGTTCTCAGTATTACGTGTCAACTTTAAATAATTTTCTGCAAATAAACAGTAATCTACAGGAAGAGGTGGTTCTCAAAGGCTTTAAATGCGAATCCTAACACAGGGAGATGTTATTTATTCAACGATAATTGAACTTCTAATGAAAAAAATTTTCATTGGCTCCTTACACTACAGGTAAAGAGGATGGAAAGTCATGTCAGAAAGTAACAGTAAGAATGACCATTAGAAAAAATGACTGCCGTAGCAACAGACCTGTGAGTATTGGAAAATGTCATCTGATTCTCATTTCTCTCTGAGCTTTTCTTGCGGCTCATACGTTGTCTGCCGTTTTCACAGGTCAACATAGTGTCATGTGATGGAAAGTGTCCGTCTGCAAGTATTTACAACTACAACATCAACACGTACGCGCGCTTTTGTAAGTGCTGCAGAGAGATGGGGCTGCAGCGCCGTTCAGTGCAACTTTACTGTAGTGGAAACTCCACGTGGGTCAGTTACTCCATACAGGAACCTACAGACTGTTCCTGCCAGTGGTCATAAGTCCATAAAAAAGTGTTACGTCAAATTCAACTTGAAAGTTAACTTCACCATGAGATCTGAAGTTTAAAATAGTGTTGTTTTTTTCTATTAAATGTCTTAAATAATATCTCAGAGAATGGTATAAATGGGTGGCTTGTTTGAAGTGTGAAAAATGTGGAAGCACATGCTCTGCTGTGTAAAAATGATGCAGGAATCATACTAGCTCAATGCAGCTGTGCTTCTGTTCTGTATATATGGATTTTTTATGACTGAACATGCTGTAATAACGACAACTTACTAACTGTATTTAGAAGCTGTTCTGCGGTTAACATTATTTGCTAATGATCTGAACATTATGTGATTTCACATGCTTTATAACAATCACATGTTTATTGAGTAATTGACCTTACAGTATGCTATATTTTGAGCACTTTATTTATTTATTACCATATAAAAACAATTTCCTCACTCAAGGTACAAGATTTCACACAACACAGTAAGCATAAATTATGAGGCACTTCAGCTGCTGCAGAATTCATATTTTCATGATGTGGTCTAAATTATTGAGAGGTTGAGGAATTTTTATACTTTATTGCAAGCATAAAAAACTGATGTAGTTTCTTTAGTGACATATTTAGAACTGACATAAAGCCGAATATGTGAAGCGTTTATATCTGTGTCCGCAGTATTGCAATCTTGCATCTACAAAATGCAAAGGGACGGTCATAATGAATACCTCTATATTTCATAGACTCGATACAATATTTTGTGGAGCCCTTTTTAGGTTCTTGGTTCAAATATATTTTATCTGCTAAAGAATTGCAGAATATTATGCTTAGTTTGAATATTTTAATTGTGTACCATACAATATGTATATTTACATTTTCAATAAAATACTTTAGAAAACAGTAAAACCTAATGAATTCAGAAAGTTCAAGTGAATTTATTTTTCACGTTATTGTTTTTTGATAACACTGTGATGAAACTATAGATTTACTCGATTAAATATAATCTACTTAAATACTAATGCAGCATAGAAAACAGGAAATAATTGTTTTACAATCTGAATTGCATGACTACCAAGAGCAAAAAACATTTAAGTGATATTTAGAAACAAAAGTGGACTTTGTTTATAAGTTCTGACCATTTATCTGTGGTGAGACTAACTGTGAAAGGAGGAATTTGCCATAAATGTGTCTCTGTCCCCATGCAGTGATGGGAAACAATGGAAGTTACACTAACTGTTAAGTTAACTTAAGTTTTGTTATGCAGTGTTAGAAGTACAGTAAATACACTGAAAATGCAATGATTTACAAACCCTTTTGCACTTTTATTTGACCAATATATAGTAAGAGTATTAAACTTGTGTTCCGACTGGACTTACAAATGCAATATAATATTAGTATTAATATAATCCTGGGGGTAGTTTTCTTGCCCGCCAGCCCTTCTAGTAGGTCACACGACTGAAAACTATGGATTGAGCTGCCGAGCAAGTTTTAGGATAACAAGTATAGCATAGCATAACAAAATGTGTTTTCAAGTTATTTGTATTATTTATAGGTGAGAATAGAATATTTTTGTATGTTTCTCTTTAAATAACTCATTTTAAGCCATTGTTTTATATGTGACCCTGGACCACAAAACCATAAAAAATGTTAACCACAAAAATCTAAATATTGAGAAAATCGCCTTTAAATTGGGCCATTGCTAAGAAACAAAAGAAACAATTTCAATTGTTTCTAATATCTCAAATAAATGGTCATTTATAAAGGGCCTTCCACATATGAAGACCTACATTGGTGTTTCTGAGAATATACGACCATATCACAAACAAGGACATTTAGAGAAAGATCATTCAATATCCGATTTTTAGTTCAGTCTCGAATAATTTTATTGAACTGCCAGATAGTTACAGTGCAACAGATAAAGCTGGCAAGCCAAAACATTATTTACAAAAACAGAAGGTGAGAACCTACAGACAGACCCATGGGGGAAGTGCCTACTGCAACTACTGCTAAAACCAGACTGTGTTAGTATCACGCAGGGAGTGGTAGACCGCCTTTGACCATCTCTGGTGTCCGAGAGTCCTGACAAGTATGTGCAGAGCTTGAAGAGACAGGCAGCAGACACGTCCGAACCACGAATGTAGACTTTTCCATGACAGTTTACTTTCTGCGGCGAGCAGCAGCACCCTTCTTGGAGCTGAAGGTTACAACAAAGAAAGAAACAGTTAGAGGCTGTTTTTTGCTGACCTGAAAATAAGACAAACACCTTACAGGACATGTTTTAAAAACTCTTTAATCATTATATGCAATCTCCCAAGACAACAAACTACATAAAAATCTAGTTCCTATTGTTTTCTCAGTCCAGTCCTGCAGGATGTTTCTCTCAGTTTGAAGTTTGACATGCACATGGAACTTACTGTAAACCACACATTCACTCCATGCAAGACTTACCGCTTTTTCTCTTAGCTCTGTCAGTTTGTTAAACAGGACCGTCTTAGTCTCAGATCACTATCACCACAACAACTGATCCACACATCCGCGCATAGACACTCGTGTACAACATTCATTCAGACCTCTATAGACGCCAATGAAAAATAAGCCACATTTATAATGGCGTAGTGGCGACACTGGACCATGTACAGTTTTTAAAGGAAAACGAATAGAGATCTGTGCTAACGTTGTCTCCCTTCAGATTTCTATCCTGTAATCTCACATGTTTCTCCATTAAAAGTTCAAAAATGATGTCATGAAAATGATTTTCACTGTGCATAGATTGGTTTATTCAACTTTTTCTTTGGATTTTTTAAATTCTATTTTCTAAACTATGCTTCACACATTCATTTTTTTTACATAATATATGTCAACTTTGTTTGAGCTCTTTTTTAAAAGTTTCTCACTTTAAACAATAAAGGGCTTTATTTTTCATTAGGCTGTAAATCACTTAATGAATCATCGTAACAGTAGCCTGTATGAGAAGACTGACTTGGGTTCACAAACGTCATACAGCACTGAAGAAACTCACCCTCTCAAAGCCTTCAACTTCAGGATGTCACAACGCTACAAAAATGTCCCAAATACTTACCTCATAACCTCAAGGGAGAGCACTTTCCCATATTCACGTTCAGGACATGTTTTGTAAAGCTTTGCTGCAAATGACAGTCATACGCGTCCTAACCAATATGACTGGCATCTTGTGTGTGACAGTGTCTTTGAGAGTTTTTTGATGTGAAAAAAATGAATTAGATAAATCAGTAAGTAATATTAGAGGAAGGGCAGATGGAAAATAGTCAGTCCATCCGTGCGATCTATAGTGGTGGGTGGAGCTACTCACTGTTTCTGCAATTCATCGATGCGGTTTCTGAGAGAGATAACCTGAAAATAACACATCGGCATTTTTAAACCGGGTGGGTCATTACCTTCATCTCTGGATCCTGGATTGTGATAGCTTGAAGCTCAGGACTTGACAACATTGAACTTGATCTTATTGAACTTAAAAAGTAGCTTTGTGTGGTCACATATGTGTGTAGAAATGCAGATGCTCACCAATATATGATGCGTGAACATACACACTTACCTGCTGGACGGGCCGTATATACTGTATATCATTGATACATGGCTTTGATTTGTCTCAGTTGGTGTCATTGATTGTTTTTTCTTGGTGGCTCCAGTTTTGAGTGTTTGAATGACAACGTAGTATTAAAGACATTCACCCTTTCACCTGTTTCCAGAGCCTTGGAGACCAGAGTCTCATGCATGCACCATGCTATCAGGTCCCTGTTGCTGACCGAAGCCTGTTTGGCTTCCTACAAGTTACTCACTATTTACTGAGCTCCTCCACTCTCTTACGCTGGGTAGTAATCTGTAGAACACCAGAACACAGCTGAGACGCGTACTATCACGCACACTCTGAATCCCCTTTATCAACAACAAACTGGATTTCTTTACCATACACCTGTCACTATGACTGATGTGTTCCTTCGTATCACACTTTGGCGATCTAAAAATTTGTTACCTTGTGTCTAAATTTCTACATTTTAGAAGTCTTTCTTTACGAAGAGTGTTTTTAATATGTGCATGCTTATCATATGATGTTTTATATAGAAAAACGAGTTGGTTTTGCCTAGTAAAAGAAAAAATAAAAGTAAAATATTTTCAAGAGGCTGTGAAAGATCATTCGACGGTCCCCTTACCTCATACTTCTGCCTCTTGAGTTTCTCCATGTGGTCAAACTTCTCAGACTCCAGCTGGTACATCCAGTCCCACAGCTCCTTAGCCTTCTCCCTGTAAACACGCACATAGACCAAAATGCATTTAGTGTGCACGCATCCACTATTTAAACAGTTCATGGACACTATAAGCTTCACGTTACTTCAGCTTGTCATCATTCAGATGGTCAATGTTCAGTGGCTTGCGTCTCTCTGTCAGAATCTTCTTCTTCTTCTCTCGTTCGGTTTGCTTCTTACCTCCCCTCTTGGAATCAGCCTGTGTCAAGAATACATGCATGTATCACTCTGATATTACAGTTAGAGTGAAAAGTCACTATTGGCATTGATAGGAAATCTCGCATCTGTACCTTCTGCAGATAGCTGCTGTACTGGGAGCCCATGCTAGACAGAGCAGACTTCTTCTTGGCATCTTCATCTGCTCTCTTCTTAGCATCGTTCTCCTCCTTCCTCAGCCTCTCTTCCTGTCAAACCAACATCCGTCTTAAGAACATCTTGTGTGAAATGTGCAGATTTGTGTATAACACTTTGTCAAGCACAGAGCGACGTACCTCACGTCTTGCCTGGCGCTCCTTGTCCTTCTCAGCACGGATCCTCAGCTGCTCTGCCCTCTCTGACCTACGTTTCTCCTGCGCACACACACATGTACATTGTCCATTATAACATCCTGATATGCCTGGATATCAGAGGCCTGGAGGGACAACCCTCTCACGACACTCACGATTCTTTGTTTCAGAGCAATAAGCTCCTCCTCTTCCTTCTTTCTGCTCTCAAAGTGGGCATCGATCAGGCCCTGCAGCTCAACAAGATCCTTGTTTTGACGCTTCTTCTGGATGTCCTGTTTATACACACAGAGAGATGGGAAATTGCACATGTGTTCATGCAGTGTTACATTATACATACATCACAAAAATAAATGCATTTCCTTACACCAAAGTCCACATTCTCTCCATCAGGGATCTTAGGTGCACTTGGTCTAAAAAGAGTACAATAAAAGTGTGTTTTAGTGACTTTAACAGCTGCTTTTTGAACTAATCATCTGTTGTATTGCACTGGTTGATTTTTACTCTAATACTAAATGTACTACTGAGTACCTTTACAAAAAAGAAGTTTATTCAAGTGTGCTTTTAGTATGTTTTTATAAATATGAAATTGTACTTTTTATGTTTGAAAGTAAATGTAATAAATTAAAAAGGGAGACAATTTTTGTACTATTGAAACAGTACACTCAGAACTATACTAATATTAGTACTAACTACATGAACTATACTTTAAAATATCTTTTAATTTGGCTTTAATAAAATTAACTTAAAGTATGCTTATTTTTTGTAAGGGTAGGCACTTGACACAGCATGTTCGTAATATGTTTAGTGGACATTTTTACTTACTTGAACTTGGGCTTCTCCTCTGTTATGAAAAAATAAAAAAGGGGAGAGGGATATGTAACATGGTTAAAGAGATTTTAATAGTGGGAGTTGAGTTAGCCATATCGATGAACACTGTGTTATTCTTAGTAAAAACTCAGTGCTGGACTTTTGTGTCTTTGAACTTAAGAATGATATGTTTACACAAGGAAACTACATTTCCTTTACTTCAGTAAGGTTAATAAACAAGGTTAGTGAGAACTTTGGGAAACATATGAGCAACAGATCAAACAGAAGAATCAATGCATTAAAAGGTGCTTATACTGTAAGTACATGAGTGAAAACAGACATGAAACTCCTGACAAGTCTAATCTTTCCAACAAATAATACAATGACACAAGACGTTTGGAAAAAAAGACACAGCTTTTTCTCCTTCATTCATTTTCCCATCTCTTTTGACTGATTATACCTAAATCTGTGTTCATTTCTGTACATCATGGATCTCTGAATAGACTATGCGGGTGGGATGAAACATGTTTATGCCGTTGCAATGATTCCTAAACATTTGTCTCGTCCTTCACACCCAAAACACACGCAAACGCCACACTCAGACACCAGAAATAAAAACTACCATCTTGTCCTCCTTCCTCCACTGGTGTGGCACATTCATGCAAAAAGAAAGAAGCAAAGCACAGAGCATTGTCAGCATTTCATATTCTTTCACCCTTGCAATTGACTTATATATAGCCGGTATCAGTTTAAACTGGCCAGTGTTCTGTTTCCCCATTCAAAAGCTGATCTTGTAACAAAAAAACCCCCCATTAAGACCTCATTTCTTTTTACAGTGCTCTTTGCAGGCATTAACCCCTCCCCCATGCCTTTTTTCCAATCAGAAATGATAAATACAAGAAAATTACCAACATACCTTCCTCTTCATAGGCCTCTGCATGCATCAAGCGTTGAAAGCAAGAGTAGAACAGAAAACATTAATATTGTTTTGGGTGATTTTTGCTGCCCGTTTCAGGGCTGCATGCTCAGATGGGTTCAGCTGAGCGGATACTCAAATTGAGGCGCTAGCGTATGTGACAAATAGATCAAACATGATCATCACAAAATGAAAAGTATTAAAATAAATAGATTGGGGTATGACTTTAAATGGCGTATTAAAGGAGACACCTCAATATGAGCAAACAACCACATTGTATAAGCATACATATTGTCATAAAACATTGCTTGGAATTTCAAAGTGGACAAAAAGCATCTTAGCAATGGAAGACGTCTCGTTTGACACTCCCTGCATTCTAGTTACTGTAATGGTATAATTTGAACTTTTTCTATTTAATGTAACAATAAAGTTCAATGGTGTCAAAGAAAGCCTTTCCAGTGTTAAGCTTTAGACGTTAGAGACAAGTTACTTTATTACCAGTAGCATTTTTTGTCCCTTTGAAAAATCCTTACCCTTTTTTCCTGGCATTAACATTAATATCCATAAGCATCCTATTTAAATATTATGAGACGCCATAGCAAACTGAACTACTTGCATTTGTTTTGGGATTATTTAAATACATGCATCTGTTTTTTTAAAGAGAAGTACATTTTTCTCAAGATGCAACCTACGCTAGAAGTAGCATCACGCTGGCGGCAACTCTGAGCAAATCTAAACTGCATGGAAAGAGAGATAAGAGCAGGCCCCGCAGTATGAGACATCAGCTCAGGCCACCTGCATTCCCTCTGAACAAAACTGCATTTTAGGTGTGATGAGTGCCCGTGTCTGTCAGAGCTTGATCGCTCCAGCTCATTCCCCAACATTCTGCATGTGAATCTGAATTGGAAAACTGGAACCAGGAAATTTGTCCAATTCTGATAATAAATTCAAATGGCAAACGAAAGGGAGTGAAATGGTGCAGATCTAAGCCCTGTCACCATATTACCACATCATGGTGGGCCTGTAAGAAGAGGAGGTACCGCCAGTTTGTTGTTAAAGTGTTGTTTGGTTGGTGGTGGGGAGGAACTAGAACTAGAACTACTGGGGAACTAGAACTATATTAATGCGGCTGAGTTTGGGAGGATGAAAATGGGAAGGATGAATGAATATTCATGCCACATACCTTCCTCATGCACCTCTGGTTCTGGCTCTGGCTCTTTTTCTGGCTCTGGCTCTGGTTCTGGCTTTGGCTCAGGTTCTTGCTCAGGCTCAGGCTCAGGCTCAGGCTCCGGTTCAGGAGCTGCCTCTGGAGCTACCTCTACCTCTACTACCTCTTCACATAATAACACATGCAGCAAGCAACCAGGGGAAGGAAGGTTGGCAACCGTTAATGCGTCGCAGAGGAGGGGGCAGTCAGACAAGGGAGATTAATCATTGGTTAAAGAAAAAGAGAAAGACAGAAAGTCATGTGTGTGAAACGTATGAAATGATGGGATAGGTGCATGACTGAGAGGATGTGTCTGGAGGGAGAACCTGAAGGTGCAATGGTTTCACAAGCAAAAATACCCACAATACTGAACGATTTCACCTGTTTTAAAGCCAGAATAAATCCAAAGCCATTTCTAACTACTTTGTGTGGCACAGAACTTCTAACTTGTTACCTAACAATAACCAAGAGTAAAGCTCACACTTTATGCACAAGCACAAAAGACAGACTAAAACAGACTTTAAACAGACATGACATTAACACAGAGAGGTTATTTTAATGACCTTTGTAACAGCCACACAAGAACTTCAGTGTCAATGGCCTCATAAGTTACATTCAAGTCTGCTGTGCTAAATCTTATGTATTCTGTTCAAAAGGTCATCAAATCCATTGAAGCAACATGAGCACTAGCTTGTTAGCTCTATGTTTGAATATTATTAATATATAGGCTATATAAGTATTAGACAAATATTAGTTAAGCAAATCATTTTCATTTCCTGCTTTCAGTTCATTCTTTCAAGTTTACTTGTTTACACCGTAAATATCAGGCAGGTTCAAACAGAAGAAGGGGAAATTGTGTTGCATTAGTATGTTGAAAGGATAGTTAATAATCAAATCCTCCTGATTGTTTTTGTTTTGTTTAATTGTCTGTTTGTTTATTGTTGCTTATTTTACCTTCCTCTCCGTAATCTTCATATGCCAAAAAAGAAAGCAGTAAAGAATACAACAATTACAAAATGCTATTTTTCAGCATCATTGTACTGTAATTAGAATGACATCATACGCTAAATGCACGCAGAGCTTTTTCTCGCTGGTGTTCTGGCAAGTCAGTGCTCGTGTGTTCAGTACGAAATCCCTTTCTTAATAGAAATGATGACAGGTTTGTTTCATTTGATCCCATAGCATCTCAACCCCCACAGGAGCACTGACTTCAGAGAACACCAGTAACATGAGCATCATTAATACTGCCATCGGCCACTGCTCTTGACAAGTCAGCCTCCAGTGGTGTTACTAAAAAAAGTCTCTGTAACAGTGGCAGATGGCAGTATGGTGGCATGAGATATGTAAAACAGCTGTCAGACAGCAGGTGGCACAATATCAGTCACTGCAGGCAAATTCCGGGCACTGCTTTTGCATTAGACATATCAATGGATGACATATTTATTTATTATTTTATGAATTGGACTTTGGCACTGAATGGAGCAAAGCCAAACAGGCACAGATGTATTACCAAGGCTCTCACTGCTTTTACATTAATCGCTGACATACCAAAACAACCATGATGCTGAATGAAAAACACAATAAAGATATAATTGGATGTTCAACATTATATGTATATAAGTGTAATATTATTTTAAATATATGATGTGTATATATTTGATTAAACACTTTAAACTGGCAGGGGTATATGTATTGCAAAACCTACAGTAATAATAATAGTAGTACAGATTTTTACTTACCCTCGACCCCACTGATTGAAAAAAGAAAAAAGATTTATACATTTCTAAAATATTTACCAATATTAAAGTAGAGAGATAAAAAATCTGAATACGTACACGTCTTCTGTGTCAGACATGATGACAGGAGCTTTAGACCTGAATGAGGGAGACAGTGAGAAGCATCATGTTGTTTGTAAATGCTCTTTAAAGTCACACTGGCAGCTGAGATGAGAAACCTCAGCATGCTTAATATTTTAGGAAGTCTTAACATTTGAATACATTTGTATGTAGTCAGCTGCATACAACACAGCATGCCTTCATATGATGTAAATATAAAAAATAAGAAGTGAATAAAACATAAAAAAATGTTTAAAATGAAGCATAATGTATAATGGCTTAATGAATAATACTAAATAATACTTTAACTAAAATATAAAATGCAGAAAGGTATTAGTGTGTGGGTGTGTGCTGTGACTCAGAGCACAGCTGCAGAGGCATTTTGAGATTAACACATGATCAGATTTCTCAGCATCAGCTCTCTCTCATTTTGTCAGTCAGAGCTCAGTGCCGTCCATCCTGCCTTATGTGGGCATGAGCCTCTGCTCACATCATAATGAGCCATTAAAGGAAAGACTTGAGGATTTTTTCCTGTTTCTATTCTGACGTGAATGCTGTCTCACGTTACAATCACAGAATAAATGTAACATGCAGGTCATAAAATAACTTAGCAATCTACATCTGTATAATTGTGACTGAGAAATCATTACAGTATTGTTCTAATACGACCGGCTTGTTTGTGCTGTTATCCTGTTGTCAGCTGTTCATTGTTAAGCTTCTATTGTCATTGCTAACATTGGTGACGATCTACAGGAAAGCACAGAGAGAACGCCAGCTATGTGTAAATCCTAAATTGCATTGTGGTGGTTGTTCAAAGCCGAGGTGTATTTTTCACACAATGCCATCCGGCACTGAGACAGAACTCAGATGCTCATCCTCACTCTTAAATGATTAAAACGTATTCATCTAAACTAAAGTAGACTTAAGTTTTATTATGCCTCCCCATCCTCTTCACACCGCTGGGTGACACACTGACATTCAGAATAGCAATAAAACATTTACTATAAAATGTGAAACTATTTGGGATAGAGGAAATTACAACAAACACTGCCAATAGTATAAAAAAGATGAATCCACAAATGGTTGTGACAAAAACTGATCCGCGTAATATTAAAAAAAGAAAGCGCCATCAGCTGTGAGTACAGGGAAAACGCTTTCTGCTTAACCTCAATCCAACTTTGTCTTGAACATACTGAACATTTAACCAAACCCTTACCTCAGAAAAGCCGAAAGAAGAGAGTGTCTTGATGGCGAAGACGGGCTGCAGGCTTCTGCAAACTTTGAAACCTATTAAGTCCTTGAGTTATACTGATACTTGATCTTCTAAGGAGCCTCATTGGCTGAGGAAATAATCTTGGGAGGAGGGAAGCTGGACCATAAGGAGCCCCACAGAATGTGCTGGATGAAAGGCCGATCAGATTTGGAAGGCTGAGACGCCCAATTGCTATATCTGTCATAGCACAAGGCAAGCAAAAATTAGCCCGAGTTAAGTGGGCGAACCTGCGGCGATTATAGACATGAGCGTGGCATGCAGGACACAGTTAACACAGGGGCATAAAACTTTTACTGGGGGAAGTTTGTGGCATGCTTTTTATTTGTACGTGCATTTACTATGCTCATACACTCTTAAAAATAAGGGTGCTTTAAAGGTTCTTCACAGCTACACAAAGAACCATTCAGCCTAAGGTTCTTTTCGGTTAGTGCGATCAAATGTAAAAAGCATTGTTTTAAAGTACTTTAAAACAAATCCATGACAATGGAAAACAGCTGTGTGAAGTATACTGCTTTAGTACATTGTGTATTTCAGCCAGGGAACTGTAGCCGAGTTCTCTAAAAGCAACATTTTTACTGGCCTGTTAGCATGCATGTCTTCTTTAAAAAATCATCTGGGCCAAAGGCACCTCGTGGTCCTTTCACTAATTCCTGCTCTCCTCCTTTTATTTCTATACTGTCTAATGATTAATTATGAAAAAAAGTATATTAAGTGTCATACTGATTATGGAATGTAAGTTTTCTACCTCTTGCTTTACATTTTTATCCTGACAAAGACTTCCTGCAGTCACTGTTGCTTTCAGATGACGTAATCATAGATTTTTTTTAAGGGTGCTAACAGCTGAGTTAATAACAGGCTTTAACAGGATGCTGAGATGAGAGACATGGGGCACTGAGTCCCCCTAAATAGCATTTAGCAATGCAGATGGTTAACAGACAAGTTAACAGCATTACCATTGTAACGGTCTACGGCATATCACATTTCCACGTGGCCTTCACCAGACTACAAAACAGCAAAGGAGAACCAGACCTTTGACAACACAACATGTTCTCCGGGCCTGACATACAGTATATCTCAGGTGAAGTGGAAACCCCCTGCCTGGTTACAGCTCACTGGCTGTCAGAGCGTAGCATGAATTCAGGGCGAGGAGTTTTATTTTTGGCATGGAAAAGGGGTAGGTCACCATGTCCTGTAGCTCTGTTCCACTAATCTTCCCCCACCACACTCGATGCTGGAGCCTACAGACGCAAACTTATTCCCACAGCAGAACTCGCACAGGTAAACCCCCCAAAATTGCACATTTCAGCTTTCATTAACAGCGTGACTGTGACGTGCTAGTGGCTGCCTGGTGTGTGGCTCTGTGTGAGACATTAGGCCTCAGCTCGATGTGCTGACCATGCAAGTGTCAAGAGCTATCAAAATACCTGCTTTAAAACAACTGAACGCTGATTTAGTCATTTTGCATCTTTGTTTGACACATTTCACAGTGCTTGTGCAATACTGCACGGACTGATTTATGTGTGTTTACAATCATTTTTCAGATCAACACAACTCTCTTTACTGGCTTTACTGTAAGTCTCACAAATGCTCATTGCACTACCACCAACACACCTGGATGTATCAAATAATTTATTGGAATGTCATACACTGTACACGTTTTAGTGTCAAGTATTTCCACTTTTAAGTTAGGAAGCTAAATCAGACAGACATGGCTCAGATATCAGTCAGACTTCTTTAGCAGTGATCTCAAAGGTCTCGGGTCTTAAGGAAAGCACATACTTCGAGAGATCAGTCGAACACAAGCCTCAGAGAGACAGAGAGACAAGCCTTTAGACATTAAAGTTTGTTCTCTGAGGTTATTGCGTTTGTTTAATAGTTGCTTTCTAGACTATTTTAACAGAAACAAACTAATAATGTGTAAATGTTCCTATTGGTAAGATAATGAATGTGTATCCATGTGGTTGTTCTGTGAGGGAAGAATGAAGCTGGGATGTTTGTTTTTCCAGTCTTATTGTGGTTGCAGGATGTGCCTTGAGCTAAAATAAAATGTAGGGCAGCTCACATTTCAGGGACAACACTAGAATACACACAGACTGTAAAGTATAACTCAGAGACAGTCTTGCTGAAAGACTACCTTAGACCACCAGCAATTCCCATGCTGGTTTAGATGGTGGACCAGTACAGTGGACTTTAGCACTACATTAGTAAACCAACATTGAATTGCTGTTGTTGGTTAAACTATTAGAAGCGTACTGGAACCATTGGTGACCAGCAATACAGCAGTTCATAGACAAGTGTTTTCATCTAAACCAATTGCATTGTAAACCAGTATGAAGTTGCAGAAAATAGAAAATGACATCGAGATATTCGCTGATGATTTTTCACAGATCACAGGTGGTTTTATTTATGCTGTGTGATATATAAAACGCATTATTGTTATTCATGCAATCCTCACAGTCATTCATGAGATTTGGGTATGTATCAAGATGAACTAATTGTATGAGACAATAATCTGGCAAAATCATTAAAAAAATAATAGCAGGACGGTGAGCGAGAACAGTCATAATGATAAAACCAACAGAGATTATCAGACAGAAAATACATTCAAATTAATTTTTGTATGAAAAACATTGTTTAGTTACTTATTTTCAGGATGTATTTCTATCCTCTTTTAAAATGTTATTCCATTTCAACATTTAAATTTAAGCATTCAATACCCTCCAACATTTCACATTACATAACATTTTAAAATCTTCACAGACGAGTTTATTTTACGGTTTGATTGCCAGTATATTCCAGACCTGGTTCTGTATTTAATACTGTTGTGTTTCTTTCATCTGTACTAAACAGCCTGACAACAGATTCAAGAGTATAGCTTGATAGAGTTTAAAAGAAACTTTACTCTGTATTTTAAGCTTCAGATAATAATGTAATGTTTTACATACTGTAATGTAAGAAATAAACTGTAATATTGTGTGTTAATGAGGGGCAATGATCACATTTTGTTGTACATTTGTATAACGGCATGTTTCCCCTTTCCATCTTTGAGATTGTCAGCCAGCTAAAAAGAAAAAAAGATTATTATTTAGAGAGCATGTATTTATTTTACATAAACCAGAAACAATGAACAGAAATGTATACAAACAAGTACTGAACATACAGTATATGCTTCAAGTTAAGTTTTTCGTAATTTCCTATGTGAAATACAAAAGAAGATATTTTGATGAAAAAAAAATGGATTGGGTTCATACAATGTAAAACAATGAAGATAGTTCGGTTACCAACATTCTTCAAAATCTCTTCTGTGTTCATAAGAAAAAAGAAAGTCGGACAGGTTTGGAATGACGAGAGGGTGAATAAATGATCAAAACATTTTTGTTTTGGGGGTGAACTCTCTTTAAGGTCAAATCCAACATTTTCAGTGAAAAAACAGAAATACAGTTACGCATTAACCGTGAATATTACATCTAATACCAGATTGTTTTTAATGCAGGTGTTAAAATGCTGATGGATGTAAGCTACGGTAGCCAGCCTAACCTGCTTCCACAGCAGTACCCTCCCCCTATACTGCCCAAACCAGGGAGAGACAACGTCCGTCTGCAGAAACTACTGAAGAAAAACGCAAAGAAGAAAGCCGGCTCTTGCTCTCAGACACCCATCCCATTCCGGTCCAGCCTATCTCCAGTGAATGAAGCCAGCCCTGATCTCGAGCACAGTGACCTCTCCACTCCTCCCCGGACTCCAGAAACTCCTCTCTTCAGCAGGACACCTGACTCCAGAAGCCCCTTCCAGCACTACTCAAGCTCTCCATATTTATACTCCACCAACAGCTCACACTACAGCTCCACACCCACACTATCATACTCCAGCCCTTCCCGATCCCTGGAGCATCAGATAGCACCGCTATACACATGCTCATCTCTTCTTTTTGATGATGACACAGAGCAGACCACAGACTCATACACAGACGCGCCATTTGAGATTGCATTCAGCCAAACGCTTCAATCCACACCTTTAGGAGAAATGACTAGGCATGACCCATCAGAAGAACTACAAAGTCATGTTGTGGACAGCTATCAAGCCTCAGCGCAAACACAAACTCCCACTATGGCTCCAGTTCAACCTCCTGCTCAAAATGTGACATCATCCTTTTCATCGGTCTACCAGACACAGAGTCACACCAATGAAGAATATAAAACTCTTGCATCTGCACTTTTTACTCACAAGCCTTTTACAAATGATCACATTATGGACACCGGCCCTCAGCAAACACAATTTGGCAGAAGCTTGACTCCCACAGTGCAGAAAATACCTCTGTTTCCACAAACAAGGACTTATACTCCAAAGACCTCATTTTATGAGGTATCAAAGCCACCTGTTCAGGACACATTGACACGTGACACAGCATTTCAAGGACCATCCGTTGCAAAAAGTGTGTTAACAGATGCTAAAACAAAACAAAATTCAGGGATGGCATATGAAGCTAAAACACCTAGTCAACCAAACACACATTCATACACAAAAAGACCTGCTTTTGAGGATACTCATTGCTTGTTTACAATAAACTCTACTTTATCCTCCACAATAGAATCAACAGCATCTTCAGGAAACGATCTAGGACCGAAACCTCCGAATCGTTGGCTCCAACCTTCCTCATCCATTAATGTGAAAAGTCAAAGTACTGTAGTTGATAATAATGATGGCCTTCCAAAAACCGCTGTGAATAAAATAAACAATTCCACTCCGAACGGTGTTGTTCAGTTTGCCACTGGACTCCAACCATTTATTTCCAAGGCCTATTCTGAGGAATGTCTCACACCGAAGATTTCTAAATGTGAAGTTTCATTAGCCAAGACACTTGCTGAATCTAGTAGCTCAAGCTCTAGGGCATGTGAGACGTTTACATCTCCAGTTCCACAGCAGCATCCAATGTGTAAAACAGAAACTTACTCTGCTGTGAGTGATATAAATCGAGAAAAGCCCATCCCAGCACCCTCTAGAACTTATACATCCAGTACTCCTTTATACTGGTCACCAAGACCACCAGCACGTTTTATGGGCAACCAGACACCATTTCAAAATGAACCCAATATCTATCAACGAAAGTCGACATATTATGGATTGACACCTGCAGAATATAATGCGCATGGTGGAATCAAAGTCCATTCACACCATGATCCTCCTGTATCTAAGCCTCAGGTACAAGAAGATTATTCTTCTGCAACAGGATCTCAAGAAATATTTAGTGTTAAATCCGATATCAAAGGTGAAGTATCATCTGATGTGCAAAGGAAAGATTCAGAAGCTTTACAACCTTTTGTGGCAGTATCTCCTTCACAACTTGCAACAAAGGTACCTGTAACTGACATAACCGAAGTACAATCTATAAACAACACAGCCCCGGATAAACCAGTGCCAAAGCCTCCGAATTTAAATACTGAATATGCACTTTTAGAGACAGCAAACCCAACAAGTGTTGCTGTATCAGACGCTTCAAGACTACCAGTTTCAGGGGCTGCAAACATCACCCCTCCATTCATGACAGAGGGGAAAAAAATGCCAACTTATCCTTTTCCCCTGGCACAATCAAATATTCTGAACTCAAATGCAGTTGGATTATTAACAAAAAGTGTTTTGTCTGTTTGTCAAAACATCCCGCTGCAAACAGCTCAGTCAGAGAATGCACACAGATCTATATATCCAACCAAAAGTTCTAACCCTGCATCAGAGAAAATAATCCAGTCACAAGATGCTCCAAGTCCAGAGCGGAAAACCAAGACGTTTTTAGAAACACACCAGCTTTACTCCACGACCCACAACTCTTCTACTACCATTGCAAGCAGTGAACACACTACCATAAACATCAACAATGAACTTATTGAAGGTTTCGCTGTAAATAAAACCACATCAAACTCATCGAACATCAAATATTCTAAAATACCATGCGTCGACACCAGAAGTTACAACAAGATCCCTCCTGATATTAAACCTGGAGACCTCCTAAAGCCAGAAGAACTTAAGCCTTCAGCTCACTCAAGCATAGGAACATCCAATTTTGCAGCCCTCTCTATGACAGACATATCCAAACCTGGAGTCTCAAATACATCTAATGCACCCAACACTGGAAGTTCCCCCAAATCAGATGTAACTAAACCTGCAGATTTGTTGAAAACAGACAATCCTGCAGCTCATTCAGGAGCAAATAAGTCTGCAGTTTTATCAAACGTATATACCCCCAAAACACCCCCTACCTCAAAACACTTCTTAAATAGTGATGTAACTAAAAATCAGCAGACACAAAAACACAAAACCAGTCTAAAATCTATGCCAAGACCTCTAAACACAACAACCAGACCATCTTCAGATGCATCTTCTGAGAAACCTGTAGTTGTTTTACAGGAATCTAACAATGAAGCTCCAGTCACCCACTTGGTAATGGATAAATCTTTGATGCAAAACAAAAAAGAAGACGGGATTTCCCTTACTGTTGCCATAAAGGAGCCAAAACCACTTGTAGATTTAACATCAGACATAAAGAACACTGTCAGCAAAGTCGCAGCTAAACTTACAATTGACTCCAAATTAAAAAGTTTAACGAAAGCACAAGCAACTAAACTGCCCGATAACACACAAACCAAACCCTTTAAATCTGATTCTCAGATATCTCAGAAATGTTCAAATACCAAATCTCCTTTCACTTCCAATGCTCAAAGTGCAGAAACTAACCTTGCTGCCATGCTTCTTAAAGCGGCCAAATCTCTATCATTCTCTTCATCTGAAGAATCCAAAACTTCTTCAGAAGTCAAAGAGTCAAGCATGGGTGTAAAGACACCACATGTATCTGGTCAGGATACAAAAATCAACCTTATCACAGATGGTAAAGACAAAGAATCAAAGTCCATCAATGATGCCTCAAAATCTCATGACTTTTTGAGAAATTCTGTCACCACTGACAGACAAAAAGATGCTGTTGACACGGAGGCATGTGGTGTAAATAAAAGCCTCAAATCAGGCCTGAATGATAAAGATAGCAGTCAGAGTCCTTCTCAAACTGCATTGGGGAATCAGAAGACACACAATGAACTTAAAGCTGCTCAGAAACCCAAAGGTCTA
This sequence comes from Oreonectes daqikongensis, assembly GCA_026939265.1. Lineage (NCBI taxonomy): Eukaryota > Metazoa > Chordata > Actinopteri > Cypriniformes > Nemacheilidae > Oreonectes > Oreonectes daqikongensis. The sequence continues at coordinate 1,167,218 of JAOTQM010000343.1, read as the reverse complement.
AAGGCCAAACTCAGCGGCTGGACAAGACTGAAAAAGCACATGGTGGTTGAACCTGAAGAACCTAGTTATCCAGAGCCCGAAACTGAGATAAACGCAGCTATAAAGACGAGTGATGAGCCTGTAGGGGTCACAGAAGAGTCGGCGGTTCAAGACATAGTGACAAAGAAAGCAGAGCCCAGGGCATTAAAAATGTGGGACGCTGTACTTTTTCAAATGTTCTCCACGAAGGAAAACATTATGAAGCAGATACATGGCGACAAAACAGAGGAAGAGCAGAAAAATGTAGAAAAGGATGGCCAGCTAGTTCCATCATTCGTCCACCGCCTGCCCATCCTTCTCTATAGCCCACGCTTTAATGCTCGAAAGCTGAAGGAGGCGGCTGCAAAGCCTCTCACCAAAATAGCCACGGCCTTTGAGAGAGGACTGCTGAATCGCAAACAGAAAGGTGAAGAGCCAAAAGACTTTAACAGAACAGCCAAAGGATTTGGCCCAACTTCAACAAAAGCTTCAGATGTTTAATTTTGTTTCATATTTTATACAGATTTATTGTTGATTTCAATTCTAGTAGCTCTAGTATAGCTATATAGTGAGCTCTGCTGTGAGCGGTGCTGTACTGTAAAAGGATTGGTCAGCAGAAACTGAGGCCTAGTGCATTCCTACATTGAGAGGGCGACTGATGGGTGCAGCTGTTCGGGATGTGAACTGTGGAGAGTGAGGAAGTAGACACGGTCTGACAACGTAATGGTGAGAATGATGAAAAAGGAAACTGGCTCGGAGAGTGGTGCGGCATGGGGGATAGATTTAAGGGTTAAGTTATCTCATGTCATCTGAGCCGGGACGTGCGAGCAGGCAGGTTAAGAATAGAGTGTTACAGAACGTGAAGTTTTGAGGGACGTTAGAGCCCTGCTCAAAATAAATTATAATGGACTTTTAAATAAGGAAGAGTGGTAAAGTATATACTATAGGTATTTGAAAATTACAAAAATAAAATCATACTAAAATCGAACCTTGTGTCATTATAAATGTGTAGAATAGTTTTAGGTGTGTTCCTTCTCAGACTGATACAGCTTAAAACTATTTGAGTGTCTTTTTACTTCTTCAGTGTTTTCAAGTCATTTTTAATGCTTATGGAGTCATTTGTTTTTGGAGATCTAGGACCTACTGTAGAAGGCATGTGACACTTACAGTCTACTACTGCCAGAAACTGACTTCAACTATGCAAGAGTAGGTCTCAGAAATGTGTTAGAGTAGACTGGCTAGACAGATAGTAAAAATCATTTCAGATACAACCAAGGATTTTTTATATGCTTATTTTTTAATGCTCATAAACTTTCATAAATCATTACAAATCTGCTCTATTCTTGACAACAATATTTTAAATACTGATAACCTGTCTGTTTTTGTAGGTAATCTGTAGAATATGACATTTTAGTGGCTTTGTTAAATCATAAACAACCTGTATTTATATTTTGTCTTTTTTTGAATAAGATTTAAATAAAGAGACTCAATTTCTTACGTTTCTCAGTTTGTGTCATCCCCGATTAAGACCTTCTCATACTTTCCATGCCCATTCTTAACAAATTTGTACTTTTTTCCACCGGATTCCTGGAAATATAAAAATACTACATGAGTATAAGGAACTACAACACAGCCTAGCATACATGTATGTGTGAAATAACAGCTATTTTTCCACAGTTGTTGGACTGATCAATGTTTAGCGATGTGAGGAGTGATGTACCTTTCCATGTGGTTTATCCTGAGGGGATGTTTCTCCCATGTTCTCCCATAAGGATTTTATGTTACGCACTTCACCAGCTTTAATGTCCTAGTAAATAACAATGAAAAAATTAAATATATAATAAAATAAATAATTATAAAATACTTTTTTTTTTTTCATTTCTTCATGAAGTCTGTTCTGGCTTTACACACTAGATGGCATCATAAAACAACAGGCTTGTTACAGAAAACACACCTTACACTGTTTACTACTTTAACTGTAAAACCTTTAACCATTTTATGCATAAAGATCACAACAGTTGACATCTACAGTAACTCATCTAGAAAAGGCAAGACGACAGTATGCATTTTTTTTTCTTAAGTGGACTCTTTATGTGTGTTAAAAAAATAAAATCTTTAAAAGAGCAATAAAAATCTCACACACACAAACTAAGAAATTCTGAATTAGGTTGCCAAAAATCATACTCATCCTAAATCATCCGATATTTTGAAATCTTCAATAGTTGGATGCAATGAAGGACTATCACAGTGGATCACATTGGCATTTTGTAATAGTGAGACCACTTTAACCAATCCACTTAGAGCGAGATAGGAATTGTTTACCTTTTAGGAAAGGATGATTACAACAGCAGAAAGTGGAAAGAAGAGAGCTATAGAAAAAGAAGAAAGGACATACAGTAGATTCAGAAGAAGACTGATTATGATAAAAAGCCAGAAATGAAATTGAGGGAAATTTGTTTAATTTTTGTAGACTCAAATACATGACTTAAAGGTGGGGTTAGTATTTTTTCAAAGATGCTTGAGAAAACTGAGTTGGGCCGAGTACTAAAAAGAATTTGTAGCCAATCAGCAGTTGGGGAGTATCCGCTCATGTTGACAGAGGGAAACTAAAATTATAAAGACTTTCCAGCCGAGACGTGTCAGGACCTGCGGTACTATGGCGAAAGCTTTTAGTGGAGATACGCTAGCACCTGCGATACTATGGTGAAGGCTTTTCAGCAGAGAGACCCTGAGGAGGTTGCTTTGATTCAGATCAGTATGTGAGTAATATTGGTTTTGCTGTTTGTCAGAACCAAGATGTGTTGTTGTAATATTAGCTGTGTAACGGAGCAGTTCTGAGTCATTGTTTATCTGGAACCAGTGTGCTGCTTACTGCTGTTTTGGAGGAAGGGGTCTTGCAGCTGACATCAGAGTTTCCCTTTACCCATTGGTTAATTAGATCTGCCACGCCCACCTTCATTCCCTCTGTGTCCTGAGTCAGAGCCATAATGTATCATTTTATTCATCAATTCCTTAACTCTTTCTCTCTCTCTCTCTCTCTCTCTCGCTCTCGCTCTCTCGCTCTCTCGCTCTCTCGCTCACTCACTCACTCACTCACTCACATGCGGTGAATATTATTGAATCAAACCTGACTTATCAATCTGACTGACTGTGGTATCTATAAATTAATTCAATTTCTAAATCAGTGTAACAAATAGCAAAGATAATTGATTTATTGTTGAATCAATGTTAAAAATGAACAATTTACCATTGATTTAACATTACTGATTGGGTGATGATTTACATGCTTTAAAGGGATTTTTCACTACCAAATCAAAATTTCTCGATGTTTTACTCACCCTCAAGGCATCCTAACTGAATACGTACACCTAGAATGCCTTGAGCAGTAAAACATGGTGTCATTTTAGTTTGCCTTTGAAATATCCCTTTAACAGACATTATGCCAACTGTGTTGATAAAAAGTGGATGATTGTTGTGACAAGATGAACCTTAGAGGGAGTGGCCTTTCCTGAAGTTTGGTTCCAGGCTTCCCCTGCCTCAAATAATGTCTTCCGAGCAGATACAGGCTCTTCAGGTGTCGGTACATCCGTTAGTGGTTGCTTGGCTGCATTTCCTTCCTTACTGCACTCCTGCATAAACATATAGACAAAACTGACTTCATCTCCAAAAATCAGAATTATTATACATAATATGAGCATAAAACAGCTGGATAAGAGAGAAAATAAAAAAGTAAGGTATTTCTATTGTAGTCCTCACATTGTAACTTTGGTGTGGGGTGTGGAGCTGGTCTGTGAATTAGTCATGAAATTAGCACCTACATGTGATTCATAACATGATATCAGAGACCATGTGATTATGTCACCTGCATCCACACACATACATACACGCGTCATGGTCCACACACTTTTCCTCACAGTTATGATGGAAAAACTAAGGACGAGTTCAAACGTCTGAAAGAATCAGCATGACTCAGACAAGAGATGTCTGGACATGCAGAACACACACAGTGAGATGGTGAGGGAGTGGTAAACATCAGAGCAGGTGCAGGTAAGCACTGGGTGGGGTAATAACATTTTCATGCACATGAAGAAATGCTTGTGTACGCAGCACAAGATACACACGCCAGACATGTACAATTACAGGTAACTGCAGTTATTTGAATGCATGCAGAAGCAACATTAAACAGGTGCGAGGTATAATTCACCTCGACAGCATGGTTGTACTGCTCCAATCGGCCATCTAACTTAGAGATGATGGTTGGAGGCTGGATCTTCTTTATGCTGTTTCTGTCATGACAAAGAGATGAAATAAGTTACTTAAACTGATCTTTCAAGACGAGCTTAGGCTTGAACAACCCCATTATTCATACAGCACTGTATTGTTGGGTACAAACAGCAGCTCGGTGAACCTGGGTATAGTTTTTCTTTCACTGCAACTTTGTTCACTGAGTATATATATATTTAATATAGTTGTACATTGACTATGGTATGTTAACTACAGAGAGAGAGAGAGAGAGAGAGAGAGAAAAAGAGAGAGAAAAAAAAAGAGAGAGAGAGAGAGAGAGAGAGAGAGAGAGAGAGAGAGAGAGAGAGAGAGAGAGAGAGAGAGAGAGAGAGAGAGAGAGAGAGAGAGAGAGAGAGGACGAGTCTTGTCATGTCTGCCTGAGTAAAAGGTGAACAATGTCCCAAACACCAAACAGTTGTTCACCGATGAATGAATCATTCATGTTTCCTGTTCAGAGGTCGATCAAAGAGAAATACCGTCAATTTCAATAAATCTTTTTGACAGCAACCTTCAATGTATAATCCTGGCTTACATAACCAAAAAATGAACCCATGATGTCATACCAAAACACCCCACAGAGCAACAGATAAACAACAATTACAATACACTCACCTTTTTTTAACAGACCGGTTTAGAGACTCAGTCCTCTCAGTGATCTGTAGATGGAGAGTTAAACAATACATTTCATTATAGGCTTATATATTTTAAAACTGAAATTTTGTCTTAATTTTAAAAATGCGTTAAGAAAAGGTTTGTGCAATGTTGCCAACATTGCATAACACATGCAAAAAAGTGATATGCATTGCAAATTCATTGGGCAACAGATGTGACTGCAAAAGGTAAAGTCATAGTGTGTCAAGTTTGTGAGTCTATACAAAAATGTGGATGTGAAAATGTAATTAATGGTCGCTCATATTCTTTACTAATCATTTAAATCCCTATAGTGATTGTTCCCTTTTGTGTTTCTTTTATAAAAACATGTAATGGCCTAAAGGTTCAGTGTTGCCCAACAGGATGAGATGCATTTATTGCTCAAATAAATCATACTGGCAGCCACTTCCTGCGTGTTGCCACAAATTTGATCAGCATAAGTGTCTATTATTTGTAGGACGTGACCTTCACACTATTATTTGTGTAAGAAGTACAAACAGGATAGAAGGCAGCAGAACAATTGTGGCTACAGCATTATAAAGCAAAAGGGAGGTGCAGAAAATCTCTCTTACACACTCATGCACAAGCACAAAGTAAGCAACTCACCGAACTTGAACTTTCTGAGTGACAATCCTCACCCTCAGCCTGAAACCAGCAAGCACAGACAACACACAAACACACACACACAAACGCACGCACGCACGCACACACAAACGCACGCACGCACGCACACACACACACACACACACACACACAGCACCTCAGCAATGTTCAGCCCTTTTTCCCCCCAACCCGCACAAAAGATGAGAACGCCACAGAGCAAAAGAAAAGACACCAGAACTGAGCAGATGCCACATATTTTACATGTTAAAAAATACTTTTTGTTCTCTTTTCGCAATGTAGGTTTTGTTATTTTGTTATCTATTATTCTGGGAAGATTTGGTCCTCAGTTGTTTAAACATTGAAAACCAACATGCATGAAAATGGATTACTGTACATGCTATTTTTTCTATTTCTTTATTAGCATTAGTACAGATCAGCACCTCATAATCATGCTAGGACAATAAATGAAGCCTTATTCTAATGTATATAATGTGATTTTGTGTCTAATTCTGATGATGTCATAATTATATTTACCATGTAGGAGGGGCTCTTGGGGCTGAGAGGACTAAATGGCTCCTCTGGATCTCCGCTGGATATACTCAACCTCTTCAGCTTCTCCATCACATCCCTCCTCCTCCTGTCTCTCTCCTCTTCTATCATCCTTCTCTGTACCTCCTCAGGAGTTTGATCTCCTGTATCTCTGGGTTGATGGTTCTCTTCACTGCTCCTCACAAACACGTCCTCAGACGCACTAAAGACAAAGAGATTGAGAAAAGGAATGCCATAATTCACTAACACAAGTATGATTATAAATATGAAAACTTTTTACTGTACCTCTCTGAAGTGCAGAGGTCTGCTGAATCAACTGGAGAGTCCATGCTTCTCTGTAACCTAAGATTAAACAGGCTAAACTGAAGGACCGTTTGTTCTGGGGAAGTTATGAAATTCACCTGATGTGTCATTTTTCAACACAGACTCTGTATGTGTAATACATTGTTGTAATTGTTGCTCCCCAATCTCTGTTTAGACACATTCTTCAGAAATAGATTTTCTTAGTATTTTTATGTTTGCTGTGGATAATAGCACACATTCAGTAAGTGTGAAACTGGGCACTACATTTACATTTACACTCTTACAAATAAAGGTGCTTCACGATAGAATAAAATAACTTTTGTCTAAATGGTTCCATAAAAAACCTTTAACATCAGAAAAAACATTCTGGCTCACAAAAGGTTCTTAATGGCATAAAAGGCTCTTCAGAATATAAAAAGGTCGCTGTGAAGAACCATTTAAGCACCTTTATTTTTAAGCGTGTACATCCCGTGCTTTACCATTTGAGCTAGAGGAGTTTAATACATTTCATCAAACAAATATTGTAGATGTTTTTTTTCTGAAATGTTTTATTGTTGTTAAGTATGTGCTTGATTATGTATGTACCTTTCATTTATTTGCCTCCCATCTTGTCCGTTAGTGCTGTTTGATCTCCCGTTTTGTTGGAGGAGGATTGTGGAGGTGTAGGATATCTTCATGTCGGCCTTCTTGTCTTTTACCTGAGAGGTAAAGTTTTATATTTGTAGACTATCTAGACTTCTAGATGATTTCAGAGGCAACAACATAACAAAACATTATGAGGCCCAAACTTAACTTCCGCAAAAGAATCAATAACAGTAGAGTAGTTTTAATTTAATATAACTATTAATATTCAATAAAATATTCATATAAACTATATTAAATGTAACTGTCAGATTATAACCAAACACATACCGGAAGTTAACTTCGGCCCAGCATGTGCGTCCGATGTAACTGTCTATATGGGCTATTAATATACAGCTTCTGTGACCAAACATTGTTGCCGTCCATTGATTTCTATTACCCACTGAGACATTTCTCAAAATATCTTTTGTTTTCCACAGAATAAAGAATCATGTACAGGTTTTGAGTGACTTGAGGGGGAATATATTATGACAGAATTTGTGTGTTTGGGTGAACTTTCACTTTAACTGCTAAAACATCTTACCTTCTCATCCGTATCACATCTCTGGTTTTCTCTTCTCCAGCAGGGTGACTCATTGTCTTTCATTCTTCCTGGGTTCTCCTCCTCATCACACCATCGTCTAAATTCTCCCTCTTTCCTCTCTGTGTGACTATTCTCCCTTCGTTCTTTCTCTCGGACACCCCAGTCTTTATTATCATCCTCATTTAGGTTTTTCTGATTTAAAAGGGGTGATCGAGTCTGTTTAAATGTGGCGGCGTCGTACATATTGGCATCATTCTGATACAGTTTACTTTGAGCAGAGCTGGAACACAGTTGGAGTTTCGAGTGATGGGAGCCGTTTAAATGTGGTTCTACATCTTCATGTTCCACTTGTCTCTGCTTTCGCCTATTCAGCTGTTGTGTCCAATCACTGAAGCCTTCGTCTTCTTCCAAAGATAATGGACAGCGTGGAACCAGATCATTCTGACCCCTAAAAACCGCAAAACACATTCAGAATGGCACCTTACACTGATGCCATAAACACAACACCCTACTTATACGACTTGAGTCTGTAAGAATAATATTGACTGCGACTGAATCTAAAAGAACAGGTGCGGTCTTGATACATATACACACATAAACTATCACACAGATGAATACACACACAGTAAGAGTCAAACAGAGAAAGTGGGTGTGAGTCACACTCTAGGGATGAGAATCCATGGAAACAAAACAAATAACACACACTCTTGTATAGATTTGGTGAAGACTGGGGTGTGTTTTAAGGTTTTTGACACTGACTGATTGTCCAGACTCTGTGCATTGTGAAGGGTGTCCTGCGAGGACACAGTGGCTTGCGGCTCAGCAGATGAACTGGATCTTGCACGTCTTCTGCGCTCCCTCTCAGTTTCTTCTGCATCCTCCAGACTGCGCTGAGCAGTGAGCCTGCATACACAAAAAAGAATATTAATATTTCACTTCAAGAGGAGCTTGATCATTTAATCCTGTCAATAACGCTCACTGGTGATAACCTCACAACCATGTTAATTGCACATTTAGTTTTATTACTATCTTTAATAAGTAGTGGAGGTAGGGTAGAGTCAAGGCAAGCCCTCTCAGTTTTTACCTTCATTATGTTGTCAATTAATATGTCTTATTTTTTTCTGAGTATGCATCATACATTCTGCATTTACAAAAAACTGGATTTGATAATTGCTATACGTTATCTGCCACATAATGATTTCTAAATCGAGAGAGTTCTACCATTCTGCACCTTTCCACTGCAGCCCAATACATCTCTTCAATTCAACCAACCATACATGTCATTTTATACTATATACATTAGTCTATTAATATTGTTTACTTTATGTGCCTATGTGAGCCCAAATGGGGTGATTTCTTTTTCTTTTTGGAAGGGTACACCAGTTTTATAAAACACTGCTGTATAATATGCTGTTATTATGGTCCAAACTGTGTCTTCAGGGGTTGTTTTCTTACACTGTGGCTTTAAATACAAATGTTCTAGCTGCACTGTACACCTTTCAGATAACATAATAAAGTTATCCACAATAATACATAATCATGATAATCATACTGTATCACTGGGTCATCTGACAGAAGGCAGGGTCAGGGTTGAACAGGAAAACGGTTAAACTGGGACAGGAAGTGCAGGGTTGACAGGAAATGGTTAACTGACTTCCTTGATAGAAGTTGACATTACTAAACAACACACAACTGGCACAACTACCTCTACAGAGAAACAAAGTAAGCATATCATTACAATAGAGATATAAATAACTACTTATTACAAAAACAGCACAGACCTCAGGTGTTTTTTCCTGTATAACAAAAAATATTTCATTCAAATCATTTCTCTATGTCAATTAATTACATTCCCATTCTGCTTGCACGTTATGATCGATTACAAAATGTATTCCAGAGTAAATGAAATGTAACTGTATTCTATCCTTTGTTCAATTTCCCTTCATCATGGTGAGTTGGGTGTTGAAACGGATTACTTTTTCCGGCACAGTTTAGAGGAGCTCCAGGTCCTCAGGGCAGAGTGGGAAGGGCCTGTTCTGTATCACAGCAGATTTAGATCAGGGGCTGATCAGAGGCACTACCAGATGATGTCACTACCCTAAGGAAAACTTCAGCAATAAAAGAAGTCTTTGCCATTTCATATGATGTCATAAACTGAGTCACCATGTGTCGTGTGAGCCATCTGGAGAGGCTATGGGACAATGTTTTTAAATATAGACACATCCTGTAGGACGGACATGTCTCGTGACATGACTTAAACCTCGACCCTCTCACCAACAACATGAATTTGACCTCAAAATCCATCCTCAGGTTTCAACATATGTGCTATGAATTGCATATCTCTGTGTTTACCATACATTCTTTGACCTTTCTAAGAAAAACAGTGAAAACAGCCTATATGAGAACTTTAATCCCCCTCGCAACCCCATGAAGAGCTGATAAACACACCAGAAAGAACATGTGCTCCTTCCCTCTGTTTGACCCTTCACACTCAGCAGACTTCTGTTGTGCCTGATAAAAACTCTATGTCCTCTGCACTGCCAGATAATAAATCATCACCATCAGCAAAATACAGTTAAAAGCCAGAATTTAGGTTTGGGAAATCAAGATTCGTAAAATAAGATGCAGACTTGAGGGTGATGAAAAAGCAAAGAAACCTGGCCGTCTGCAGTGTCACTGATTTTAGTTTCCACTTAAAAACCACAATCCAAAATGTCACAGACACAAATACACAAATTAAAACCACCTCACCTCTCGAGCTTCTGCAGTCTCTTTATGCTGGAATTGCGTCGCAGGATTGATGTGGACATGTTTGTAAGTTTCACTGGAGCTTGACTAACTGAGACCCCAGCAGCCTTGCCGTGACTGAAGAGACGTGAACGTTTTTTTTAAAGATATCAGAATGTGTGCTTCTCTTTCCCTTCCTTTGAGTTCTCTGAAGGGTGTGAGCGTGCTCCCCTTCCCCTCCTCTCTCTCTCTCTCTCTCTCTCTCTCTCTCTCTCTCTCTCTCTCTCCCTCTCTCTCTCTCTCTATCTCACGCTCTCCCCATGTGTTTTTCATTCAGAGCTTTAAAACTCTGATTCCTGTCTTTTCCAGTTCTTTCTTCCAATCAGCACAAAGCAAGCTGGTCATGTGACAGTCCCTTGGGAAAGTAAGATGATACCACACACACCCCTAATAGTCTGTATGTTGTCAAACATGCAGTTGAGACTGTAACTGTAACAGCAGTACAAACATATTCACATGCATTACCTATTGAATAACTGCCAGAGATAATACAGCAGTTAAGTTGATAAATGTTTCATTTGCCTTAATTACTATAATTTCATACAAAATATGAATCATAGCCTTGGGAAAACAATAATATAGCTATAATTAAACTCATTATGATAACTACTGCACACTGGTGACTCAATGATAAATACATCAAAGATGTTTATTGAATATGTCTGAAAACGAGTGGTATTCAAGAACATGTATATGTATATATTTGACAATTTGCATACAGTCTGGTTCACATGGGTACTTCTAAATTCATAAATTGATACTCTTAGGACATCACATGTGAGTAAATATTATGAGAAGTTACAAGAAATGTGTGTTATTTGGAACAAGGCCTTTGACATGTAAGTGTGTTCTGGTGAAGACTTGCCACTTAAACACGAGGTCATCCTCAGGTAACTTACAGCACCAAACTTACCTAGTAAATTGCTTATAATATGATTAAACAAGTCCTTTAATCTTTCTTTCTTACTTTAATAAATGTGACAGTTACATTATGAAAAAATGTTTTATTGAATAGAAAACAGAACACCATTTTGACGCACATGGGCGTTTATTAATCGTTTTTCGATTCATTCCTGTTTTAAGCATTTAAATTTGAACCTTTTCCAACCCTCACATACATCAAACCCCCCTCATACACACCTTCTGTATACACTTTATACAATCTGTCCTATTCATTCTAATGCCACCTGAAAGATTTCCATGTTTTATCTCTCAAAACCCTGAAGACCACAAGCATTAAGACAATCTAACCATATAAATCATTAAACCGAAATGTAAAATTGTTGATGAAAAAAATGTTTAGGCCTCGGACTCAAACATCTTCTTCCTGCCATCCATACCGGCCTTATCCTCAATGTTCTTACGCCAGTCTCCCACAGCCTCCTTCTCCTGTAGCAACAGAAAAATCACAATGTTTCAAAAGGAGAAGCATTTTTCTGTAGTTTTCTCATCGCTTTCAGAGATCTACAGTTATTCTCTTCTCATAATTTAAATCTGTATCTATATTTTAGTTGAGATAATCCAGCGCACAAGGTGCTAAAATTGTAGCACTCACCTCCTCCTTGACCTCTTTCTTGACCTGTTTCAGGTTGGCTCTCAGATCCAGGGACACTTTGTGCTTAGAGCCCAGCAGCGCCTGCAGCATGGCATCAGCGGACATGCGCACTTTCTTCAGAGCAGGCTTCTTGAATTTACCTTTCAGGTCCTGAACCTTGATCTTCAGATCCTCAATCTACAAAGATCAAAAAAAGATAAAAGATATAAGAAAGGGTTTGCTTTTTAAAAACAATGATTGATCTACATGTATCATAGAACAGAAAAACATTTTATTTTACTGCTGTAAATACCTCCTTGTTTGATTTGGCCACTTTGCTTTCCATATCGTATCTTTGTTCATCAACAACATCAATCTGCTGGTGAAGCTTCTTGCACAGTTCCTTTACACACAAGTCAAACAGTCACACAACACTATTAGTTACCTGTTCAGTTGCATACTTACATACACCGTGTGCATTCCTAAACCTGCGTATGTTTTTTTCTGTATGTGTGTTTTTTGTGCACCTGTATTTCTTGCATGCTTCCAGGCAGTGAAAGTGAAGGGCAGTTCTCCTCCATGTATATATCTTTTTCCTGTTCGGCCTCAGCTGCCTCTTCTTCTAAAAGCCCGTGAGCAATCTGGAGCAACAAGCTCTGGAGCACAAAGACATTTTAGCAAATGAGTTACTGATTCCAGACCAGTGCTTATTGAGGATATAACTGATCTTACCTTCAGATGGTTCCTACGGCTGGATGTCATCTTTTTTCTATTAAAAATACAGTAAATGTTAAATACAGTAGTAACGCTACTGTTACATCTGCTGTACAAAAGCTTAAACAGTCTAGACTAAGCTAGTCTTCTAGGCTAGTTAGGCTGGCCTGCGAGTTTAAAAGAGGTTTTGATCACTTTTAGGTGGTCAGCTTGGGAAACAAGTTGGTATGATTACATCATACAGAGAAAACATATTTCATCAAATGTATAATGCTATTTAATGTGCTAGTATGGTCAATCTATTTATGAATCATCTACTAAAGCTTGATACTGATGATGTGGTCACTTATGTATTTATACAGTTACACACTTTCAACCACACATAGTTCATGATGTAAATCAATACTTACTCAGACATCTTGCCGTTTCTTTGTGGTGACCCCTGTCAAGGTGAAGACTCCTGTGGGTGAAGAGCGATGTTGCCTTCAATCAAACAGGAATGGGAATATGCATTCGGTCATGAGCCTAGCAGTCGGTCTAAATTTGGTCAATACAGTGTGTGTGAAAGACAGGCCTCCCTGAGAGTACTTGGGTATATGTAGGAGTGTGAATACCCACAGGAGTGTTAGGTGTTTAGAGCTTTGAATTTGGGGAACAGTTGTCTTATACTTTTAGTGTTCCTTTGTAGGAGGCAGAGACAGCTGGGAGAAGACCTGCTGCTGCCTCCTTAGGAATCTGGTCAGCTTTAAGGCCCGACAGCTGAACCCATCCTCAGTTTCAAAAATAATCTGCTAGTAATTGACTATATTAGGCTTTTTGCCAAAAAATTCAGGATTTTGGATTGAATGCTGACTGAGCAGTCTTTTATCCTTGTGGATTTAGCAATGGGTATTTAAATCGTGATGGAAATACGCACAGTAAACGATGCTTTTCATGTATAAAAAGTGCTAAAACAAGTAATGTCTACTTTTGAGGAGGTGCTTTGTGAAGTATGATTTTTGAACATGTAAAATATTACATATTATATTCTTTTTACAAAGAAAATGAGTAAATACACTATCAAATATACTCAATTGTTTCACATCAGAGAAGGGATAAATAATACACCTGTGGAAAATTCTGTGGTCATTTATCCTTATGTTTTTCTAAACATGTATAGTTTTGCCTTTATTTTACATGGACTGCTTTTACAATAAAAGTGATGCTGTCAGCCCTTAACATTCTGTCTATCTCCTTTTCATCAAGCCAGTCAGGTTTGGAATAAAAGTAAATAGAAGAATTTAGCTCCTTTAAGTGAAAGCTATGCAACATTTCATGTTACCACACTGTACAACAGATGCTGATCGCAACAAAACACAGACATATATATATATATATATACACGTTTCACAACTGTGATTTACTCTTTCCTTTATCTAAGCTGAAGTAATCCAATAGCTGAATCACATATAGTAAGTGTCATGCTGACAGCAGTCTTTCAAATAAATTCCACAATCATTTAGCCTGTTAGCCTTTTCTCTAGTACCAAACAATACTTTCAGGCACTGAGTAATGTACAGTACTGAATGATTTTGCTGAGAGGCAGATCATCATGAACATCTTCTGTTATTAAGATCTCTAATGTTAGAGTGATCAAGTCCAGAATAATGGTGACTCACCTTTCAGCTCTTTCAGGTTCACAGAGGATCACAGGGAATGAGTGTGAGGCTATAATATTAGATGAGTTTATATAGGCTTCCCAGATGGTTTCTTCATTCTGTTTAAGGACGCAGATCTTTCTGTAAGCCAACCCCCTTTCTCTTAGACAAACACATGCTGAAACTATTATTACGAGGATTTTCCATTGACACTATTGATTTTATAGTGAGCTAATGACATTTTTAATTTATCGCTTTTTATCCTTATCACTAAACCTAACCTCAGAAGAAAGCTGTGGGCATCTTTGTATTCAACATTATTTAGTAGGACAGTACGGATATACTCTCAATGTAGCAAATGTCAGGTTTTTCTATACTGTGAGAACAATTTTGTTTCCAAAACATTGTTGTACCTGAAACACAGATGCCCCAGAAGTACAGTAGCAATACTGCAAACATACACATGAATTCTAGGGGAGAGCGGGGTTGAAAGTAACGCTTTTTGGTTATCACTCAAAAAATATTTGAGCTTGATTAATCGGATTTTTACACAAGCAACATACAGTAGACGTCTCTGCTACAAAGGAACACTTAAAGTTGGTTTAGAACATATAGGCCACATACCGCCCTTGTACAATTACAACAAAAGTGACAGAAGTGCAAACGTTACAACTTACCCCAAGGGTGGGGTTCATTGTAACAGACAGAGGGTTAGTTGTAACACTAGCTAGAAAATTCTGTTCAAACACAAATATTTCAACATTATTCTGTCTATAAACTAAAGGTGAACATTATCTGTACATCTATAATAGACATATATCGACACATTATCCAGTCATCCTCTATCTAACCATCATTCTATTATACATATTATACATTTGTTATGATTTTAATTAATGGAATCTACATTGTTTTCATCTAACACTGTGTAAACATTTTTTCGACGACTAGTTAACAGTTGCCAGGATTGGCTGACATTCGATGTTGTGTTTTAGGTATCAAGACAGCGATTAAGATAATATAAGGTTGGATTTGGTGACTTACACAGCCAAATGAGAAATAAAGAAAATACATATGATAAAGAAATTTACTTTCATGCTGCCAAAACAGAAAACACACGTTGTCCAATATCTCCATGAAAACACATCAAAACTTAAAAAAAACTCACAGATAATCGTCATGCAATGAGAGAAAAAGGCTGAAAGCACAAATCGCTCGACCCTGTAACTATGAAAAACATCCGTGTTACACTCTTATCTAAATATATACATTAATAACTTACACATAGCTTGATCTTTTTATAATCAAGTGTTACGGGATAACCCTTAAAAAAATAAAATATATATATTTTGAAATACATGTTTTCTAAATTAGAACATGCATCCCTATCCTGAAAGGAAGATTTTGTCATATTAAGTTAATTGTGTGACGTAAATCCACCCACCGGACAAAATAATTGGAAGACGTTAAAAACATTTTTAATCCACAATAGCAGCCCACCAAAATCCCTAAACCCTTATGAGTATTATTGTTTTGACGAGGCCTATGAAGATGTAAACCTTCCTCACTGCTGTTACTGGAATCTATGTGTGTTTTCCCACCTGTTGTTCTCTCTAGCAACACTCTGCAGCAATAAAACAGGTGGGAACTCCACACGTGTCAGACACATAACTTGCATACATTATATAAACCTCACAAATACAGCTATTACCTTTAGAAATGACATCATACCAGACTCCCCCAAAGTTTCGGCAGATCTGTTTTTAAAAGATTATGTTCAAGATTAAGTTTATAAAAGTTTTGCTTAAAGTACATGGAGACTTTAATGCATCGTGTGATGTGTTATGAGGAAGCATTTTTATGACAAACCAGCAATCCGATGAAAACAGTTTTAAATCTTAATATATCTTCATATATGTTCAGATATCTTAATCTTGCCTTTATATTGGGTGTTTTAACATCAGTCATGCTGGTTATGATGTAGTTTTAAGTTGTAAGACATGGTCTCCTGTATACTCGATAAAACACAAGGATGAATAACCCTTAAAGTGAGTTAAAAATAGAGTTTAGTATGCGCCTCGCCTAAGAATATCCTGTGTCAGCCACCAGATAGCGCCATCGATACTTTTTTAAAGACTTACAGCACGATACTTGTAAAAACTTACTTAAAAACCTCACAAAAAACTTTCTTACAGAATGTACAGAAAATCAAGTACATACCGCTCAAGATGATCGAGGCATGAATTCTTTGCTTGCATGGTTTATTTTGCTTTACAGATCTTGGGTTCACATTTTATGGTGGTCTTCATTTTTAACCTTCATTTCAACCAACAACGCTCTGTTTACACTTGTTTTATGTAGGCCTAAATCTAACAATTGTACAGACAGCACTTGAGGTTCATTTCATTTAGTAGCCTACATTACATTACAAATCTAGTCAGAGATGATTATTATTTTTGGGCCATTTTTATAAATGCCAACATGACAGTTATGTGGTGACAAAAAGAAACAGACCTTGAATTAGATTCAAACATAGCAAAAAAATCTATTATAAGAGGCGGTTTATGATTTTATGTTTATGTTATGCGTTAGATGCATGTGTTATGCATTGGATGAGATTAAACATTTGTGAGAACATCTCAGTTTTGGTCCTCATTGCCACACC
Source organism: Oreonectes daqikongensis (assembly GCA_026939265.1). Taxonomy (NCBI): domain Eukaryota; kingdom Metazoa; phylum Chordata; class Actinopteri; order Cypriniformes; family Nemacheilidae; genus Oreonectes; species Oreonectes daqikongensis. The sequence goes on along the minus strand of JAOTQM010000343.1, from coordinate 1,150,308 downwards.
TGTACACATGCACACACACGTCACTGAAGTCACTTACCAACAGGACCTTTCAGTTACATCTCAGAGCCTCATTTTCCTTGCTGGTTAATCCATAACCTGTAACCATTTTAATATAGACATTAGATTTAATACACAACTTTAAACACACATTTAAGTTCCTCTACATGTCTCTCCACATGTTTTCTATTAAGGTAAACATAGAGGATCATAGAAAAATGAATATGAACACCGACCCCTGAGTAAACCTTTGTTGTCAAGACTTATTTAGCAGTAAGCACCACGTGTGTGTTCAAGCATGTATAATGCCACACTATTGTAACGCCATACTGTTGATGGGATTAGTTCAGATGTGCTGTAATATAACTTTATGTGACGACATAAAGCTTCGGATAAATGGCGTGAGGATGATTGTTTTTGCTAGCAGGGTGAGGATGATGGTGGAATGTGAAGAGGACCGAAGAATAAACAGATCATATGACAGCAGTGTCTTTTCCCACATTTATTTGTTAAAGTGAGTCCACATACATTTCATGTTGTACATGACATTCTGAATATTAGGGTTAGTATAGTTACTGCTGGCTTGCTGGATGTGTTGTTCAGAAGCAACCACTTCTCACAGTGAAACATGCATGGGCAAAAAAAGCCCATCAGAAATGAGTCCAAAAATAAAAAAGCTGCCTGCTTAAGCCTCGGATTCAAACATCTTCTTCCTGCCACCCATGTCGGCCTGTTCCTCAATTTTCTTACGCCAGTCACCTACAGCCTCCTTACTCTGAAATAATAAAGTGAAGAGACAGTATTATTGTATTGACAGTGTCATAGATGTTAACACTTGAGTGTGCGTGCGTGTGACAAAAGTAGTGTGCACTCACCTCCTCCTTGACCTCTTTCTTGACCTGTTTCAGGTTGGCTCTCAGATCCATAGACACTTTGTGCTTAGAGCCCAGCAGCGCCTGCAGCATGGCATCAGCGGACATGCGCACTTTCTTCAGAGCAGGCTTCTTGAATTTACCTTTCAGGTCCTGAACCTTGATCTTCAGATCCTCAATCTACAAAAACACGTAGTTCCATTAAGTGAAAACCAAACCATATCCACAAACAGAGAAGAAGAAGGAAAGAACAGAAACCATAAATAAAACACCTCTTTGTCACTCTTAGTAACTTTGGCAGCCAAGTCATATCTCTCCTCATCCATCACATCGATCTTCTGATGGAGCTGTTTGCACAGATCCTGAAAACACAGCAGAATTCAGTCACGATATGCTGCAAGTATCAATACTGTGCATGTATCTGCATTGCTGTGGAGAGTCTGTACCTGTAATTCCTGCACAGAGCCAGGCAGAGAGAGAGAAGGGCATTTCTCCTCCATGTATTGCACTCTGTCATTCTGTGACTGCTTTTCTTCTGCCGCCAGCAGGTCTTTGGCTATAGCCAGGATCAAACTCTAGAACAAACAAAGAACAAAGGACAAATGCAACAAAACACAAACATACCTGAAGTGTGAAGACGAACTGAATAGACTCTGATGCCTCATATACCTTGAGTTGATGCCTGCGGCTCGAGGTCATCTTTTTTCTGCCCAAAAGAGAAAAGATATTTAAACCCTTTGGAATTAAAGCTGTGTGGATTTGCGCTTGAAAGAGGAATTGAACACAGGCTTACTCAGACATGATGACAGGCTTTCAGTGCTGTTCTGTGTTCTGTGGAAATAAAGAAAAGCAGGTGAGATGCTCAAATAGAAATGACAAAGAGATACAGCTACAGTATTCTTTTGCCTTATAGATGGTTTTAAACAAATGTTGCTGCTCATGCACACTTTTGTGACCCAAACCGTAACATCTGGTACAAATCCGCAAAAAAAAGAGCCCCTGCGGATTATTTCTGATAACAAGCAAAAGAAATTACCAGTTAATTTATATTAACTAGCAAGTGTAAAGTATGCCTAGTCGGTATTATTTTGGGTTACCAGTAGAAGAACAGTTACTTGGTTAAACTTAAATGCGACAATAAATACACAACCCATTTAATGAATGTTCTTATAAATTGTTATATAATTAGCCACTAGCCAGACCAATCAACAAACATAAAATAGCTTTTAATAGGCTACCAGATTCTTCATCTTGTGCATATGTGTGTATGATTTATACATGATTGTATTTTTAAACTATTCTTTATCTATTTGGTTTGGTGAGATTTGCCCTTTTGGTAAGACTCAGATTCTTTAGATGTTTGCCTAGAAAAGTCTTTACAATCAATTAATGAACAACTTAATTAAATTATGCTGTAAGTCCTTGTAAATGTTAAAACTTAGCAACAAAGTTGATACTGATTCTTATGACCTACTTGGTTACAGTAGTGCCCTCTAGGTGAAGAAACTGATATTACATGGCTGCATTCATCACAGATGCACCCCTTACTCAGTTACAGGCACTGAGTATTACTATCAACAGCCATTACTATAAACACTGTTAACTATAGCTGTACAACATGTCTCACCGTCTCACTCGAACCTTACTCAATTACACTTACTCATACAAAGTACACACGGAATACCCCACACTGTAAAAAAAATCTGAATAAATTACAGTATTAAAAGTGGAAGTGGAAGCATTTTGTAACTTACTGTAGATTTATATTTATCTAATTTATTGGCAACCATTTGGCAACATTAAACACCAACAAGTCTTTATCTTTAAAGAAAAAAAACTATAAAATAACAACCTCATGCAAGCATTTCTGGAACCCAAAAATCATATAAAAACAAAAAAAAGGTTGATAAGTATTTTTTTGTTCCCAGAATGCTTTGCATGAAGCTGTTATTTTATAGTTTTATTTTCTGTAAAGATAAAGACTTATTATTGTTTAATGTTCATTTATCTTTGAGCAAACTGTTGCCAATATAGATCAATATAAATCTACAGTAAGTTACTGGCAAACTGCTGCATAACTACAGCAAAAAATTGTTACAGCGCACCAATCACATCATTTAATTCATTTAATTACATTGATACTTGGATTTAATTATGTTTATTGCCCATATTAATTTTTTGTTGAGAACCTAATTTGTTTTTATTAATAGCTTGTTGGTGACATTATTTAGAGATGTTGTAAGCTAAAACTAGTGTAAAAAATAAATCTGCATTCAGTAGGGCTTGGCTGCAACATGTGCATGTATCACCCAGTACTGGCATTTAGCTGTGTGTGACATACTGTAAATGTGAGTGAAGCAGAAAACTGATCTCTCAATGTAAAATGATCCAAAGTGGTGAGTTCAGAATGAATGGTTAAAGACGAAAGATCAGTCATATACATATTCAAGCTAAAGATCAGTCATATACAGACTGTCTTATCCTCTTTCTCTCTCTTTTGGAAACAATCGTTCTAACATTAATACCCTGATAAAATAATTCTGTCATTCAAAATTCCTCAAATCCATATGTCCAGAATTCCTGAAGATCTAAAACTAGTCTAGGACTGTCGCAATGAGCTGAGTAATGGATTGAGTAAGGCCTCAGATTTCAGGGTTATTGAAATGTTAGCACATAGTGTTCCCTTGGCTCTATCGTGTCACCCTTATTGAGTTTTATTGAAATTATATTGATACATTGATCACATTGTAAAACCAATAAATTAATATATGATTTAAGATTATTTGAAATATTTACTGCAATTAGAGTAAACAAGGTTCATCTATATATGAGCCATTGTTTGAGCCATTATAATACCTGGGACTGTCCCTCATTGCAGACCTCACCTGCCACAGCACTTAGCATATCACAAAGCGTGCAAGTAAAAGGACGCTTAAACATTATACTGTAACCTGTAGACAAATTTTCAAAATTAAACTAAAAAACCTCACGTAAATATTTCCACAATTTTAAAATCTTCAACAATTTCACACTAATGATTAACACTTTTTTTTTGCTTTAAATCACAAACAAACTCACTTCTAATATAGTATATACACCCATATTACCTACTGTATATAATCCATATATAAAAGTTCAAAACATATAGGCCTACCACATATATATTTTTCATAAAACACATTCAAAAAATTAAACAGCACACATTTTTGTAATTAAATTGTCTAAAAAATACAATAGAATGTGTAACAGGTCAGCCAACCTCTCACCTTTAGGAAATGTGGGTGACAGAACAGACGAGGAACTGTGGACTGCCTCCGTAGTGAAAGATGGTTTTGATGGTGTTCTGTGATGTGCTCAGCAAAACTGGTTAACTCTTTATGGAATTAGTGATCACAGCAGACCAATGAGCCTTCAAGCTGTTGAAAGCCAATCTTACCCCACCCAGCTTCAAACATATAAATAACCTTTGCTTTCAAGATTGTTATTCTTATTTTATTACATATTTACCTTGCTAAATGAGTTACGATGCTTTGAACAACATAAATCACATGAGAACAAACACAAATATTAAAACTTCCATTTCAATTAAAGTAGTAGAAAACAGCACATTTATATATAAGATTAATATCTCTAAACAAATGTGCTCAGACTTGACAAGTCTGCAATTTAAAGTTAATATAATTGACTTTAATCATACATTTTTTTCCCAAAACTATATTAGCTTTACAGCTTACATTTTACAATTCTAGAATTTTAGGAGAAACATTCAAGACAATGTTTCTAAAATGAAACACAACTGAGAACTAAATATTCTGAGCCATAAAAGAGCAGCTATTAAAATGTCCTCTGGACTGACAATGTCATACTGAATAATGGTTGTACTCAAATGTAGCATAATGATGCCATATTGAATAGATCAAGAACGTAAAAGTAAACTGGCTGTGTACAAAGAAACTATATTGTACAAACTAAGCTGTTAACACAGGATCAATATTTTTTTAATAGTCTGACCAAACGATTTTTTTTAAATAGTCTGTTACATGAAAGTGACGTGTCCAGAGCAGCTTATACATACAGTATGTATAGAACTACTGTAAACGCATTATATACTATGCAACATGACTCAGAGTTAACTGCTTGCAGTTCCACATGCTGCTATTCTGCTCCTTCCAATTATATATACAGCATATTTTAAACACCAAAGCAGTGCTGTAATTGCATAAAATTCATGACACAAGCCAAAAATATACTAGTCATCTTCAGGAGAAACTGTATCCATCCGGCCTGACTGACCTTTCATTTAACACTAAGTTTCCGTGTGCTCGAGACTTTGCCTCCCAACAGGCTTCTCATTCCAAAGGGTAAAGAGAAGCGGGTCAATGCTGTCATCAATGTGTGTGCATGACAACATCAATGCATAAGTGTGTGTTTGGTGGTTTTGATGGTAAATGTGTTTCTGTGAATGACACTTTGACACCCCAATTGGTGCTGCCAGTCCAACCGTGGCGGGAACAATCCTGCAATACCATTTTTACCCATTAACATGTTTGCACACATTGACTGCTTTGCACCCAGCTTTAGCGATATCCCAGGCACAAACTGGTGGATGTTGCAAAGTGTACTTGACTTCGCTTGATAAGTTCATTTTGGTCGCTCAAGATGCAAAGAAGCACCAAGACCACAGCGAAAAGGCAATTTGCGATGAAATGTAAAACAACTAGGCTAAGCTCATCCCTCTGAAGACCAATACCAGAAGTCACGTTATGAAATGCTAGTGTGTCATTTAAAAATATCTAAAGCTCAGTATTTTATAATGAACAGGAACATACAGGCCAAAGCTAAACAAGCTAAGCTAAGCTTTGTTTTCATCATGTAGTAAGGTTCCATCCTTGTAAGTATTTGCTACGGTGTAAAATAATAAGCAATACATTAATATAATCGCCTTACAACACGGGCATTTTTTGTTATTCCTTCATTTATTTAATTTTTTGCATAGCAGGCTATGTGATTTCTTTACCTCAGGCCGGGTGTTGGACGTTCCGTTGATCCCAGATGTCCTGTTTAATTACCATGGGTTAAGGTAACTCTAACCCTACCTCATTACTTAACACCTCCTTTCAGCAAATGTCATGATCTTAAAAATGTCATCAACATTGAGCAACAGTTATAGCGGCCATATATCTTTAAAATAAAAATACCATCAAAGTGTACAGGCCAGAGCTGTTTGAGCATAACCAAATACATCACTAAATCTGGCTAACATCAGAACACACAATGTCAATAAATAAGAAAGAAATTTAAAGAATAATACATTTAAAAAAATTCATATTATACATTAGTTTAGTATTTCACTCATTTTTTCTTTCTGGTAAATTCATTACCACTAGCACAGTTGTACTACAAATAGCATGGATTAATGCTATGATAAAACTATTTAGTCTTTGCTTCCCAATTTTTAAATGAAGTGTAACAATGACTTGGTTAAAAAGATCCATGTGCTGTATTAAGCAACAGTAAACTCAGAGTATAGTAACAGGCGTAATGCTGACAAGATTTTTTTCTCCTCCTCCTCCTCCTCATCATAATCCTCCTCCTGCTCATCCTCCTCCTCCTCCTCCTCATCATAATCCTCCTCATCCTCCTTCTCCTCCTCCTCATCATCCTCATCCTCCTTCTCCTCCTCCTTCTCCTCCTCCTTCTCCTCCTCATCCTCATCCTCATCCTCCTCATCATCATCCTCATCCTCCTCCTCATCATCATCCTCCTCATCATCCTCCTCCTCCTCCTCCTCATCATCATCCTCCTCCTCCTTCTCCTCCTCATCCTCATCCTCATCCTCCTCATCATCATCCTCCTCATCCTCCTCCTCCTCCTCCTCCTCCTCATCATCATCCTCCTCCTCCTCCTCCTCCTCCTCATCATAATGCAGTGCAGATGTGGCTGCAATCAGTCTGTGTGAATGGGATTATGGGAAATGCAGTTCTATAGAACTCAATGGAGTGAGACCTCTGGTGGAACTTCTACAAAGATTCTGACTTTGTGACAAAAGTAATCAAATAATTTTAATAAACTGTCCCTTGGAGTGAATCCCCAAGTTATTTTTTTTTAAGTAAAACCATGGTCATAAATAGTAGCATGCATTTATATTTCAAGGGATTTTACCCAAACATTCTGTCATCATTAAAACACCCATATGTGGTTCAAAGCATGTATATGAATATTAATATTTTTGGGGGGTCATTTATTTTTGCTAATTTTTGCTATTTAGAAAGAGGCATTCTTATCATACTAAGAATTTGTGATGAAATGTAAAACATCATAAAACCAATACCAGAAGTTCACCAGGAAGTGACGTTTTGGTGAGAAAACAACAGCACAAAACATCAATCTACTGAATACCGTATGTACTGTTTTAGCAATGCATTATGGATTTTGTGATGTTTGTGTGGTATTAGTTGGTTTCTCTTTGTTCCATCCTGTTACTTTTTTTTTTGAAATAGTACATTTTAACATTTAACATAATCATCATTATGAACATTTAAACAACATTTTAATTCCCTAAACTTGGGGATTCATCCCAAGGGACAGTTCATCCAAAAATAAAAATAACCTGTCGTTATTGACTCACCCTCATATGGTTCAAAACATGTAGGCCTATGTGGCTCTTACAACACAAAAGTAGATATTTATAGAAATGTTTATTTTGTCTATGCAATGACACAATAAATGGCTGAAGAAATGTTTTTGCGCTCTTCAAAATATATAACAGTGTTCTTCAGAATAGAGTCATAGAATGACTAAATGAAAGATTTTTTATTGTCGTGTGAACTGTCCCTTTAAGCAGAGGACGAGGCGGCCGCTCAAACTGCACTCGTCACGCTATGTAGGAAGTACTGAAATTATCCAACCGTTTTCCATGACTTTTGTTTTGACATTACGAATGACTAATTCTGCGTTATTTTCAGCCAATTTATAGTTGCTGATTCATAACGGCATCTATATATATGTATAATATATATGGAGATTACCACATCGGACGAAAACAGCGCCAGAACTCCAAAGCTATTGTCGATCTACTGCTGCACTTCAACAAATAATGAATATGTTTTAAACTGTAGCAAGGTATTGAAAAGCAATGTGGGAACAGTATCTCACTACAAATGCGTTCTGTACTTTTAGTGTTGTTTTGTACCCTTGCCCTGTTATGGGCTCGTGCCAGCTGCGAGTCTGTTTACTCTGCTCAGTATGAGTCAAACACGCACCGCATGGCTGTTGGGAATACCTGGAGTTCAGGCTCACCTGCAACAGGGGCATGGAACAGCAATGGAGACGGGGTGAGGAAAATACTCTATGGCCTAATTAAAGTTCTTGTGTATACATGCAGGATTCCTTGACTCCCCTTATATTTTTTCTGTCAGCAGGTGCACTTTTTAACGTGTCTTAATGTAACAGTTGTCCTATTTAATTAAATGCATGTGATGTATGGTTTTTAATAACTCTGCATGCTTTATAGCATGCTGTTTGTGATAATAGTTGATCTGTATTGCAGTGTGATATGGTGATGAACCTGTCTGCCAGTCAGAGATGCGAGTTTGTGAAGAACACGCCTGACTGTGTTTCAGATGAAGGATTTATCAACTATCCTTGGGTCACTTTCTGCCTCTTCTCATCTGGCCTACTGCCCCTAGTCATCACACTCTACGTAAGGACACGTCCACTGTATTTGCTGTTAACTTTACACAGTTCACCACATACCAAGAATCAAGTTGCATGTAGGAGTGTTGCTGGAGATCATACATTTTTTTTCTTTGTTAAACTAACTATTTTGGTGCTTCTTTCTCTTTTCCATTAGGTCCTGTGGCTGTTTGTTTTGTTCCTTATTCTTGGGCTGATTGCATCAGACTTGTAAGTTTGTGTGTTTGTGCGAATGCCAAAGATTATTAGGTAATCTTCTCATGCAGCTTATATTTGCCAACACAGTTTGACAGGGGTTGTTTTGTAGTTTCATATTGCATCCAGTTTGTATTTTGTCGTAGGGTGAGTCAATTACAAACAATATCAGTGCCTGTGTGGTCAAGTGACTATGCGGTCATGGCCTGGTTATCGCTGTGACCTGGGCAATGTGTTCATCATTTTTTTACATCACGTGATTCATTTCACTTCCATATTTAGTTCCCTAGTTTCAATAATTGGGTGAGTTTGTGAGTTGAAAGGTTCTGCTTTTACAAAATCAAGAATTCACTTAGTTGTATGACAAACAGAATGATCGGTTTTGTTTATTCATGCAGTGTTAATATAAACAGAAGCGTTTAGTATGTTGCATGCATTGTAATGTGGGATATTAAATAATACTTTTTGTTTTGTTTTGTAGTTTCTGCCCAAACCTCTCAGCCATCTCCTCCACCCTAAGATTGACTCATAACGTGGCCGTATCCTTTAAGTGGTTAAAACATCCTGATCATTTGTGCTCATTTTGCTTTAAAAAGGTCAAACATCTGTATATAATATACTCTGGAGTAAAGTGCATATCACAACATTCAACATTCTAAACCAATTGTTATATTAACTTTGTAGTGCAATAATGTTAATGTTGTTTGTGTTGGGTTTGTAGTGTTATGTGTGTGTTTACTTTGAAGAAGTGTGCAGAATGTTTTTGTCATTAAGCGTGTGCATGACTGAGAAGAGTGTGAGCTGGTATGTGTGTGTCTGAGTGGTATCGCAAGGGATGCATTTGCTTTTAGTAAGGCTTGTGTTTTGGTTTGTGAAACGGGCTTGAAATGTCTACTTGTGGATTTTTTTTTACCATTGTTGTTTACCGTGACGATGGAGTTAAAAAGGGAGTGACGTTCCTGGCATTTGGAAATGGGGCTCCAGATGTGTTCAGTGCCATGGCTGCTTTCTCTCACCCTCAGACCGCTGGTCTTGCTGTTGGAGCATTGTTTGGTAAGTGATCAGCACTCAAGCAATGACTTCCTGTAAGTATGGGGGTGGACTGCATGTTTATTTAACCAATGGAAGACACTAGAAGGGTTTTGAAAACCTTAAAATGCTTGGTGAAGGTAGTAATGAAGATATTACAACAGCACAGAGTCTTGCTGGTGCTCTTTGTACTTCTGATATTCATGTACTGACATGAAGTACATTACCATAATGTTACTGTACATGGATGTATTGTTACTGTATTGATGTATGTTGATGTTATTATTTAAAGGGATAGTTCACCCAGAAATGAAAATTCTGTTTTCGTTTTCTCACCCTCAGGTTGTTCCAAACCTGTATACATTTTCTTGTTCTGCTATACACAAAGGAAGATATTTGGAAGAATGTCGGTAGCCGAACAGATCTCATCCCCATCTACTGCCATAGTAGGGAAAATAAATCCTGTTTGGTTACTGACATTCTTCCAAATATCTTCCTTTGTGTTTAGCAGAACAAAGAAATGTATACATTTTTGGAACAACCTGAGGGTGAGTAAAAAAACGACAGAATTTTTGTTTTTGGGTAAACTGTTCCTTTAATGACGCATTTCCATATATCCATTAATGTTGCATGTGGATAATTTTTTTTGCTGTACTTTTGCTGCAATCTTTTCTAGGGGCAGGGATATTTGTGACAACAGTTGTTGCTGGGAGCGTTGCCCTGGTTAAACCGTTTACTGTGGCGTCCCGTCCATTCCTTCGTGATGTTATATTTTACATGGCGGCTGTGTTTTGGACCTTCACTATCCTCTATAAAGGCCACATTACCCTGGGAGAGACTGTGGGTGTGTTAGTTGTTATTAACTTGAATACAGCTATGCCTTCTGTGATCTACTTTTCCATGAATTATTGTCTCATCTCTTTACATTCTGCATGTTTCATGCTTATTTTTGCATCTTTTCACATTTGTTTGATTGATTAACACCAATTAAAAAGACATTTCTCTTTCTCTCTGTCCCCATGTCTTTTTTTTTTGCAGGATATCTGGGACTGTATGTAGTATATGTTTTGGCCGTTGTTGTAAGTGCATATATATACAATCGTCAGAAGCACCAGCTGAATGGCACTTTGGAGAACTCAGGCAGAGAACAGGGTAAAGTGCACAGAGTTTTGCTCAGAATTATGAGCATGCATAACACACATCACACACAGTTTATCTTACAGTAAAACTCCAGATTTTATCTTGCACTTTGTTCACACAGTCAAAAAAAACTGCAATGCTTTTTCAGTTAAGTTCTATATTTGTTATTTCTGAGTTTGTTTTTAAAGACTCTAGGTTTTGTGGCTTATGGTCTTTCTGTTATATCTTTTTATGCGAAAATGATAGTTGTTCTTTGCTGCTTTTAGAAGAGATTCTTCCTACTGATTCACACAGAGGAAGTCAGAGTGGAAGCATTCAAGCACATGGTGGGTAACCTACAAAATTACAACTATGAGTGTCTGAGGTTTCAGAATGTGTGTGTGTGTGGTTTTATCTTACATTGTTTTGATATTACATGCCATACTCTTTCAGAAATATGAGTATTGCCAGCATGTGAAATGTGTAGTAGCTTCTGCTTAGGTAGTAGTGACAAAAAGTCCAGAGTTTCACAAGTGTCTAACTTTGAGGAAATTTGATTTGGTGTAAAAGTGTTGCTTAAACATTGATTCACTGAATGTAATGATTGTTGATTTAAAGTGCTTTACTGGCTCTGAAATGTTGAATTTAGACTGTGAAATGTTTGCATGTAAGTTAACTGTTTGGATGAATGTTTGTTTCAGATGCAGAGTATGAGCCTTTGTTGCCTTACACTCTATCAACCACTCAGATCTTCCTGAATGCCATCAACCCGGTGGATAGCAGGACCTGGAGGAGACAGCGCTGGAGTGGGCGACTCCTTAAAAGTATCAAGGTGAGAATCTGCACATTCACTGCATTTTTTTAATAATCACGTCCTCTCTTTAACGCCTAAATGAAGCATTTAAGTTCTTTTAATACATACTAGAATATAGAAGATAATGAAATTCCCAGTAAATTTAATTCAGTGTTGCCTTCTGTGTTAGACGACAATTAATAATTTTGTGATTTTTGTACATCTTTTTTGGACTTTGTAGTTACTAGGTTGACTAGTGAAAATGTGATGCTTGCTCTTCTCCTCTCTAATCCTTTAAATGCCTATTTGTCTGACTTGGTTAGGTGCCTTTAGAAGTGCTCTTACTGCTGACAGTTCCTGTGGTGGACACAGATAAAGAGGATCACAACTGGAAACGTCCTCTGAACTGCCTTCACATAATCACTGGGCCATTAGTTTGTGTGCTCACCTTCCAGTCTGGGGCCTGTAAGTCAGCTTAAATTTTTCAGCAACCAAGAAAACAAACTTGTTTTACAACAATCCCTTCATTGCATTTCATGAATTATTGTGAGCAGCAGTACATAATATCTACGCATAAACAAATTTGCAAGCTCAAACATATACTGTCAGAAAAAGTGAAATCACATGCATGGTTTTCGAGTGCTATTTTAAAAACTAGGTGAAGCACAGTAAACATCTTTCATATATAGATCTAGACTGACAGGACCTGTTACTGTATACAGTAACACACATTGTTTATTTACTGAACTTTCATTAGGGTTACTTAGTTAGTCTGTTTAGTCTGTTTTTTTCCTACACGTGGTGAGTTGGTTCTGTATTTTAGTTTAAATAAAAAGCTATTACATATATGATTAGTGTATGACACATGTGGCTTTCAGAACCTGAACACTTTTATGGGCATTGGCAGAGGAACTGAAATTATGCTTAATTGTGAAAAGATACTTGTTCTTTGTGTGTAACGCATGGGATTTGAAACATTTCCTTCTAGATGGCTTATACCTCATTCAAGGAGAGCTTCCGGTGTGGGTGCTCACAGCGTGCATTGGAGTCTTCCTCTCTGGCATAGTGTTCTTCACTACCACAAATGAGCATCCTCCTGCATACCACTTTGTATGAAATTTAGTTTTGATTACTTTCCTTGATTTCATCAGAATATTCTGCCAACACCATAAGAGCAAAACAGCCTTTTAGATGTGATATGTACAATATTCACAATATTTCTGTGTAGCTCTTTTCTCTGCTGGGATTTGTGGTCAGCGCGCTGTGGATCAGTACTGTGGCGTCTGAGATTGTCAGTGTGTTGCATCTGCTGGGGGTTGTTCTCAGTCTCAGTAACACTGTACTGGGGCTCACCCTGTTAGCCTGGGGCAACAGCATCGGCGGTATACACACTCATAGCACATTCTGTTCTCAGTATTGTTTTGCCCATAATCATATCCTAGCTTCTGAAAGCTAATAATTTTGTACCAAAAGGATCATGCAAGGTTATGACATTACATACTCAGTTGGACTAAATATGATTTGTGTGCTCTTTTCAGATTGCTTTGCAGACATAACATTAGCCCGTCAGGGATACCCACGGATGGCCATTTCAGCATGTTTTGGGGGCATTATCTTTAGTATCCTTCAATCTGTGTGCTTTTTTATAAATATTTAACTATTATTTATGTATGCACACCTATGTATTACCACACAGAGATCTTTGAATGTCTTTAACATTATTTTAGACATGCTGTTTGGTGTGGGTCTGGGCTGTCTGGTGCAGATGTTTCATAATAGTAATGTTGTAACGGTATGTCTCACACTCCACATACAACGTCTCGGCTAGAAAAGAGCAAATGCATATAGATTTTATATAAAATTTTAGTTAAGGCTCAGATTTAGACAGTAAGGTGATTGAGTGATTTAGGCTGGTCTGTAAATGCTGTGTTTTGTTTTATGTTTAGCTGGAGCCAGAGGGTGTACTGTGCTGGGTTCTGTCTGGAGCACTGGGTATATCACTGGTCTTCTCCTTCATACTGGTTCCTCTGCAGTGTTTTCACCTGAACCGGGTCTATGGCATTTTTCTCCTGGTTTTCTATGTCGTCTTCCTCATTGTTGCCCTTCTCACAGAGTTTAAAATTATTCACTTTTGACGTCAGCAGGAACACTAACCAAACCAGTGCAATAACCCTCAGGAATTGATACAATGATTTATTTTTTTAAATGCTCTGAGCCGGTAGTTACTGTATACTAGTACACTATGATCTTGATTGATGAAATTAAAATGTAAAGAATTATTTTATTAAAGAGAACACTCGCAAAATATGTTGTGGTGTTGTTGTCTGTTGTTCTTTTGCACAGAATGTATTCTTAAGGTAATATAGTATATTTGCTTAGAAAATGTATTGTATTTCTGTAGCTTAATTCCATGCAGGAAAAACTGATTGAACCGGTCCAAACTAGTTTGCTCGGTTTAGTTGTTAGGTAAAAAAAATTGCTTGTTAGCTAAAACAAATCCTGCATGGTGCTCATTTCTAGAGGGAACACACATATGCTAATAACTGTAATGTAAAATCTGAATTATCTCTAAATCTGTTTGGAATAAAGCATAAATGCTCATATTTGGCCTGTAGTATAGCCTACTAGTGGTCAAAAGTTTTGGGACGCTTGAGTGACATTTTTCTCATTATTTAAAAAAAACTTTTGATCCGAGGTGTTTGCTTAAATATCTGAAATTAGTTTAGTAGACAATATAATTTTCCAAATATACACGTTTTTTTTTTATGACAAAACTAACATTTTATTTAATAAAAATGTTATAAATGGATAACTTTGACTAATTATTTAAGAAAGAACAGACAATAAGAGCACATAATAGATTAAAACTCCTTTAATATTGTTTAAAAAGCATCTCAGGGTGAGACCTCAAGAAGCTGCTTGATAAAAGTACATGAAAACATTTCTGCAAAAGTGACTACACTGAAGACAATAAAATATAACATGTTTTAATTATTATTTTGTTTTTAAATACAACATAATTTCCATAGTTCTCTTTGTTTATTTTATAATTTTGAACAGTTGTTTATTATTCTAAAATGTGGAAAAAATATTATCAGTGTCCCAAAACTTGACCGCTAGTGTAGTGGAAGTACATGTAGTGACTTCTCCAGACCAGTAGGTGGCAGTGTCGCTTCAGCGTCTTTTCTGAACCCAAGAGCGCAGAGCGACCCGCGGATGTTTTTAAGTAGGTTGAGGTTACCTAGCAGTGAAATTCCATCCCTGTTTACCTGTTACTTACGACCAGGTAGCAATTACTGCAAATTTCAACACGTAATCGGTTAGATTGACTTACTGTTGTATAATTTTTGATCGAAACAAACGATGTCAGCCAGCTGCGGACGGAATCCTCCTCCTTTCCCTGACAATGACGATCAGGAGGCTGAATTTATCGACAATCGAGTCCTGGACAGCGACGAGGATGATGATGAAGGGGAAGACATATTCACCGGGGCGAGAGTGAGACACCTATAAATAACTCGTTTTTATAATAAGACCAAGTGAAATAAGTGTGAATATTTAAGTGTCATTTGACAAAAGATAGCTGATCGCTTATAATAAGTGTCTGACGGCCACAGTTTGAGCTTAGCAACTAAAATTGGGTCATGATCAATCAGTCAGGCGTTTTGATGCCGTTATTCTGATTTTGCAGAGTAACCCGATCACACCCACATCCGCTCCTGAAGAGGCTGATATATTCAGTGAGGAGGGGTCTTATGTTCATCACACCACTAATGGTCTTCACTCGGATGAAGAATTGGATCTGTTCACTGGTATTATTACCCACTCCATTACTGCAGCATTACTTACAATAAATGCATAAGAACGCTTGATTTGAATAATGAATTTCACCTTTGTCTGTAAAGTAGTGAGGCATCCACAGATCATGTAAAGATGTCTTCTCTGCTCAAACTGCAGAAGCCACTGTTGAACTGACGCTTACCAACACTACTAGTCAAGGCAGGAGAGAGATTATCGGCCCGACCGCATCGGCATGCAACACCGCACATGTCCCTAATTCCATTCACAAACCCAGTATTGTCAACAAGACCACGGAGGAGGTACTGAAACAAGACCCCTCATGTGCCTTCAGATGCATTGATGAATTATTTATGTCGAATCTGAATTGTAACCTCATGCTGGTACCTTTTAACAGCTGGAGGAGGAAGAAAGCAAAGATCAGTTTGAGCTAAACGTTGCCGTCAGCAACCCAGAGAAAATAGGTATGTGTGCGTAAGAAAGCTAGTGTGTATTGAGCTTTATTCACTTGTTTATTTCCTTTAGTGACTTTGTTCTTCTGTATTTCTGTGTTGCAGGTGATGGCATGAATGCGTATATGTCTTACAAAGTGTCAACTCAGGTTCATCAAAGTTCACTCTTTATACCCATAATGTTGGTGGTTTGAAGTTTTTTTTTTAATCAACGTTATGCTCGGTCTCTTTTGCTCTCTCCAGACAACACTGCCCATGTTTCGTAATAAGACCTTCTCCGTGCGTCGGCGTTTCAGTGATTTTTTGGGACTTTATGAGAAGCTGTCTGCAAAGCATTCCCTGCTAGGCTGCATCATCCCTCCCCCACCACAGAAGAGCGTAGTGGGTAAAGAGTATTGTTTTCTATTATTGTCGTTGAACTGTTTTGACATTGCACATCAATGATTTATGGTTTGGTGTTGTGTCACAGGAATGACTAAAGTAAAGGTGGGGAAGGAGGATTCATCCTCGGCTGAGTTTGTGGAAAAGAGACGAGCAGCTCTGGAGAGGTGAACAGATTCACTAACACACTCGTGTGTGTGTGTGTGTGTGTGTGTGTGTTTTCCTGGTTTGATTTATTGGCTGGCTGTTTGTCTGTATTTCTCTAGGTATCTGCAGAGGGTTGTAGCCCATCCATCTCTCCTGCAGGACCCTGATGTTCGAGAGTTTTTAGAAAGAGATGAGGTGATCATCCTAGACGCATATTTTAGGAGTGATGTTTAAGGTTGTACATAGAGTATAATATATGCATGTGTTTTAGTTGCCCAGGGCGGTGAATACTCAGACGTTGAGTGGACCTGGCCTGTTAAAGATGATAAACAGAGCATCAGATGCAGTAAATAAGATGACCATTAAAATAAATGAATCAGATAATGTAAGAGGATGTCAGGTTATAGTTTTCTAAAGCATATAGTTTGCATTTAGGGGGTGTTTGACATTTGTGTGTATGTGGCAGTGGTTTGAGAGCAAGCTGCAGGAGGTGGAGAATGAGGAACAGTTGCTGAGGAGGCTTCACACTGCTTTTGACTCCTTAGTAAACCACAGGAAAGGTGAGAGGGAAAATACAGTTTCACACTACACTGTTTCAAACAAGAGTTCTTTTCCAAGCTTTCAGATTCCCATTAGAAACCCAGAGTTTATCCTTCCCATAGAGTTGTGCAGTAACACAGCTGTGTTCAGTAAGAGTGTGGCGATGCTGGGCAGTGTGGAGGAGAACTCTGCTCTGTCTCGTGCTCTGTCACAGCTGGCAGAGGTGGAGGATAAGATGGAGCAGCTGCACCAGCAACAGGCATTCAGTGATTTCTTCATCCTTACAGAGCTGCTGGCCGACTACGTCAGACTGCTGGGAACCGTGAGGGTTAGAGAACACAAACCAATAGCATCACCCAAAGCCCACTACACATAAAATCAGTGCATAGCTAATGAAAACTTTATTTTTCATACGCTTATGTTGTTTACTGTGTGGTGTTCAGTGCTGTTTTGAGCAGAGAATGAAGGCATGGCAGCGTCTGCAGGAAGCTCAGAGCACACTGCAGAAGAAGCGAGAAGCTGAGGCCAAACTGCTGTGGGCAAACAAACCTGACAAGCTTCAGCAGGCTAAAGATGACATAAATGAGGTAAAATTCACCATAAACAATTAAAGTATGAAATATATAAACTAGAAATACGGCTAAGGGGTCTTGTGTCATCTTGAAGAGACTTATTTTGTGTAATGAGATGGTCACTATATTATCCATATTTCATAATATTACAGTATTTGATTACCAAATAAATAATTACATGTGAGAATGTGAAGTGATATCAGAGACATGAAACTCACATAGCAACTGTCAGAGAAAACAGTTTATTATATTTGTTAGTGGTCATGATACAAAATATTTATCTGCAGATTGTTGCGATTAACCAATTCATGACAAATTTGATTTTATGTAAGGTTTTTTGTAAGGTTACTGTTTTTTTCACAGTGGGAGTCTAAAGTCAGTCAGTACGAAAGAGATTTTGAAAGAATCACCAGTACTGTGCGCAAAGAAGTGATAAGGTTTGAGGTAAGATGTGTTTTTATACTGTACAAAATGTAAGACAGTCAAATTCACATCGTCATGAGGTTCATAATGATTGATAATATCAAACATCATGGATTGTATATAAATGTAGGCCTTTTGACTGAAAATCAGCTGCAAAAATGAATAGGATTCTGGACCTACCAGGATATCAGTTTTTTGTAACTGGATGGCGATCATTTCTAAAGAAGAGAGATTTGCAAGTACATCAGCATTTAGTGAAATGTTACAGATGCAGATCAGTTCAAGAAAAAAAGTACAATACGATATTACTATTTTGTCTTTGACAGAAAGAGAAAACCAGAGATTTTAAACAGCACATTGTGAAATACCTTGAATGCCTACTACACAAACAGCATCGGGTAAGTGCGTTCTTCAGTGTGTGTTTGTTTTGGACCATTAAACAGCCACTCACTTATTGTTACTTTTCTTTATCCAGCTTGTGAAATGCTGGGAGGCCTTCCTGCCTGAGGCCAAAGCCATCGCCTGATCAGACCTCATACTCTCATAACCTTTGACCTTAACAACAGACAATCAACATTTTCTCTTGCTTCCTTTGCTCTGTTTGTGAGATATCAAAATATCATTCCATGACTGACTGTTGACAGTTAAATGTTGAGTGCAAAAGTTAGAGGTCAAAGCAGTTTGAAGCAGGAACAGCAGCTTGCGAGGTGCAGCAGGAATATTTTTGTGCGTTTAGTGTTATCATAAGGTTTTTAATGGTGCTTAGCCTGTGTAGTGTTTTAGTAGACATTAAACTGCCTTTGAGTCTCATTCTAGTCTTGTAATGTATGTGAACAGGAATGAGACACACAATTCCGAATTTATAATCCATTCCAGATTTGCATAATTTACATTTTAGAAACAGTACACACACATAAGATGTTTTAAGGGACACTTTACCCAGGCTGATATTGCAAAACCTTGAAAATCAATGCAAAGTATAGTAGTGTGAAAAATGAATCGCAGATTAAGAAGGTAAAATACAGTTTTGTAATGTAATGTCTTACATTGTCACACTATTTGTTTGTAGAAAATGTCAATTGGTGCTTTTTGACTAATAATTTGATGTACTCAAACGTATGCACTTATCTGGACTGGTCCAGATTGAAATCCACTTAAATGTGGACAAACATTTCTATTACAATTCTATATAAAAAAGTAAAAGACAGAATGAATTCCTCTGTGTAAAATGTGTATTGTGGACACTTAGCATATAACATTACACTCTGCTTACATACATTACATAACACTACCTACAGAAACCAATATGTGTCATTTCTAATTCTCAATATTTTTTCATTTTGGTTACATTCTTGTCAGAAACACACCAAGTTCAAACTCTGACAATAAATAGCTTCCACTGTGCTGCTGTGTGCATATGTAGTATAAGCCTCCATTTTAACTAACAAGATGTTAATGGCCTGGCGTCCATTTGTTTTAAACAGTCGTCTTGTCAACCATTCTTTGCATTTGATGAAAATAAAACACTAAAAAGATTTTTTGAGTTTGTCATCAATTTTTAAAACATTCAAACTAAACAGAGAAAGTGCAAAACAACTATTTAAATGGCAAACAATTACATTTATTTTACATTTTTACGATTAATTCTTGGAAATCAAAATTCTTTATTCACATTTTTATCAAACAATACAAACAATTTGAAATAAAATATGATGCACTTGGAACTGATAATTGAGCTCAAAATGTAATTTGTATTCATAAAGTCATGGTCATGTTAAATGTAATGAACATTACATTAGGAACATTCAGCAACCTATTTAAACAATTATTCAAATACAACTAATCCGAGTTTCACCTGAGAATAGAAGTGCACTGTTATTCTGAATCTAAAAACCTATTCTGTATCTGCGAATTCAAATGAATCTCAAAAAAGCATTAGCACGGTCCATTACATTAGCACATGACAAAGCATTGATGTGTGTTCAGTAGTCCTACTTTGTGAGATGATATTCAGTAACCTTACCTGAAGACATTTCATTGCACCATCTGAATCTTTAGACAAAGATCAAGTACTGTACATTGCTCTCATAAGAGATTAAAACCAACAATCTAAGACCACAAACGTGGACAGCAATAGTCCTTGAGAGAGTACAGACACCTTCTGGGGAGCAACTTCACACCAGTCCACTTCTCAATGATAATCTGAGCTATACAGTAAGTTTTAGCTCCTCCCTTTGACTTTTGTAAACCTCTTAACCAATAAAGCACAATTATGTAAGTTGTTACTGCTAGTGACACTACTGCAGCTCTTGTTTCCCTTTTACTATCTTGCACCTCCATCAATATAAATAAAAGTTTGGGCCAAAGCTAGTAGAGACAGCCTGCACTGGCTTTGAGTTTCTTTGTAATGCTGGGGTTGTGTCCTCATAGGTCCTCCTCACTATCCCAGAATTCCTCTTTCCGGAGGAGCCGGTATGATTGTCAAGAGTCACTCTCATTTATGACATGACTGTAGCTGGCCATCGGCTCCTTTTGCCTGCACAGCAGTACAAATAACAGTAGAACCAGGAGAAAGAGCAGACAGCCACATATAACCAGCCCGATGATGACCTCTACAAACATATAAGATATTTATAAAATACAAAACTTAAGTTGAAATATTTTAACATATGATAATATTACATATAAGCTGTTTTAATGTGTAAAGTTTACCAGTGTCTGTAGTGTTTGTTCCTATCTGACACTCTCGGTGCCAATCTTGTGGAATAATGTCACGTGTGAGGTTCATGAAGTCTTGTAGAGGGCAGCGCTGAGAACAGCCCGGTAAAGACACTGCATATGGCTCGGAGCTGCCATTGCGATAAAACATCTCCACTGAAAATGACCTAAGAGAGACAGACACGCAACAGAATATTTATAACTCCAGATGTATTTTATCCTCGTGCACAAATGTACATTTCAGGAGAAATGCAGATGATGTTTTACCCGTTCTGCTCCTGGTGAAGTTCAAATAGATGGCACGAAGCATAAGGTGGCTGCAGTCCATTAAAAACGTTCAAAGCTTCCTGCAGGGCTACAACTGTCGTGTCGTGCTGGAGAGGAAATACATTACATGACCTATCTTAAAGATCCACTGAATTAAAATGAAAGGTTTTTTTGCCTTTTATTAAAAAATATGTTAACCTTCAATAAACTGATATGCTCCTAAGCGCTGACAAAATTCACATTTAGAAGATATAAACGTTCAAATCTCGCACCTGCACTCAAAAAAAGTTTATTTTTATTTATTATGTCCTACAAGGTGAATAACCGTGGCTATTAGGCTGTTAAAGGCAGCATAGCCAGGCTGACTGTGCTTTAAATGAAACGCTATTGGTTATTTTAGAAAGGGAGCGGGGCCATCTCGCACTATATGCATTTTTCAGTTGGTATTGTGCCAACACGTCAAATATTGCTGCGCGTTCCAATGCGATTCAGTGGGTCTTTAAGGTGTCATACTATTGACAGAACAAAGAGATGTGTTGGTTGTTGTTTGCTTAGTGACACATGACTTACAGCCGAATACATGATCATCTTCACTTCTTGATTTGAGCTTGAAGTTGTTGCAGCTGTGAGATTCTTGAGGATCTGGTCTAACAGCACGCCTGTAAGAGAGCATTAGCACTGTCTTAGCACATTCAAGTGTCACACAGGATCACAGTATTGCTTTAAAATAATCATGTGATGCAAATATTGCTACAACATTTGTTTAATATGTTTTTGGCAACATGAGTGTTTAAAAGTGTCTTAGCACATTCAAGTGTCACACAGGATCACAGTATTGCTTTAAAATAATCATGTGATGCAAATATTGCTACAACATTTGTTTAATATGTTTTTGGCAACATGAGTGTTTAAAAGTGTTTAAAAACTTTTTGGGGCTACTTTATTTACCCTCTATTACTGGGTTTAATTCAGGTACCGGCCGCTTACTCTGTTCCTACAACACTGCAGAACAAACTCATTTGCCAACGTTTACATAAAGGTTTAAAACTGTTACTATGAAAATGCTTTCCAGTCTCTTACCTCCCTGGAGTCTAGATTTCTCCTTTCTCTTATAGACTCCAAACATGATCTGAAAACCGAAATTCTTTAACACCTCAAGTGTCTCCATCACATTGGGAGTCACCCAGGAAGGTGGTTTCATCCTATGCTTTTCCTGGTGAAAAAAGAATAACAGAAAGAGATTTAAAAACACCAGAAAACATGTTTGCATTTTAAGATCATACAATTTGGAATAAAGGGATGTTATAGAAGTCACTTCAGACATATTTCTATTTTCTTTAAAATGGTGGAAAGAGTATGTAAGAATTTGACTATATAGTGTTAGACAGTTAAAAGACACACATATGACACAATCGTGTGTTAAAAACAGATGCAGGGCTGCAGATTGCAGGAGCCATGAGACATGTTTTTGACACCCAGGATTATTGCCTCATTTTGTTTAGATTGACAAAATTCATAAGAAGATTAACAGGGTTTTATTGAGAATTTTTATATATATATATATATATATATATATATAATTATGGTAAATGTAACATACAAAAGAAACTAACCTCACAGAACAATGTGTCATGAACACTCCAAACAGTCTCAAGGGAGACTGTCCTCAGACCTGTTTTATTTCTCACCATCTTTATAAAATCCTTCATAGAAACAAAATGACATCACTATTCAACCCCAAATCACAAAATTGCAGGGTGCTTTGTTTAACACTGTATTATAACACGTTATTACTGTCAAGTCCACAAGCACATAGCAGCAGGAAAACACGACTTACCTTGTAGGTGTTAGTCATGTTAATAAATATGTCTGACTTCATAGTCTCGTTCATGAGCTCTTTGTAACGTGGACAGTTTTCCAGAGGAAATGAGAGCAGCTAAAAAACAAAAGACACTCTGTATGGTTAGGTTTTTTATGGGAACTGTTTTAAAGCATACAGACACTTGCTGCTGTACAAATATTACCACATCAGTATGAAGACAAGGGCCAACTATCAGTGTACTGCAAAAAGGTGTCAAGAAAGGAGCTGTAGTGAGATGTTTTACCTTCTCTTGATCCTCTGGAACTGTATGAACAGGTATTGGCTGCCACTTTAGATCTGGATTAAAGGCCTCTGAACCATTAGGTGGGAATAGACCAGCCAGGTTTGCTTCAGCACTCATCAGAGTCCGGTCAATATCTGTACTTCGTATAAATATCTACAGCACAGAGAGCAGTATTAATGTACAGTCCAATAAATCAGACCCAAGTCTGATGACTCTTCAATGTATCAGTTAAATATAAAGAAAAGAAAACTTGAGAGACAGTGACCTCACGACGTTCATAGTCTTCACTCAGGAATCCTGTGTAGCGTTTCCTTAAAAACTGGCCCAGTTCAAATTGTTGCCTCATTCCATCCTTGAAAATAAAGAAATACTTTGCTATATCATTTTGTCACACACTAGGATTGTATGAAATAAAAAATATGTGGTATAAATAGAAAATATGCAATACAGTCTCAGCTATCTGCATCAACTTTGACTATACAATACTTTTTGAAGTATTATTATCATTCAGTTATTGAATTGATGTAAAGGCCAAGTATGGTAACCCATACTCGGAAGTTAGTGCACACACATTACAAACAGGTTGCATGTGGCATCTGTGTTTATGTACAGTTTTTTATCCAAAGGACCATCAGGAAGTATACGTTGCCAGTCAGCTTCCTGTTTTAGAGGGGGTTTCATGTCTCTTTAAAGATGAGTTTGTTGCCCTCACACTAGACAACTAGCTATATATTATTTCCAAAAGCAAACACCTCTTGTACCATTGTATTATCAAGTAGCGTGTAACGTGTAAAACAAAAGTCTGTGCGTTTATCAACTATAGGTGTGTGCATACATACCAGAGAGAGTTGTCCAAAACCCGCGGGCCAGGCGCTCTCCTGGTAGGGGTCTGTTGGATAGGCCTTGATCGGAGATCTGTCACCATGACGATAGAGCTAGGAAAATGTCAAATACATGTTAAATATGGTTTTGAAAGGACAAATTACATTGTGCAACTGCAGCTGAATCAGCAATCTATCTTAACATGTGGTCATTCTGATACAGATCAGATATTCTGATTGGGTTAAAATATTCAGTCTATCTCCTTGTTTATTACGTCTTTCACAAAAATCGGATGGGTTAAATGTGCATCACAGCAGGCACATTCTCTCTTGACCTTTCAGTTCTGGTTTAAGACTGATCCACCTTTAACCTTACACTAAAACCAACAGAAGAACCAATTTACCTGAATCAATATTCAACATTCTCCCTTAGGAGCAAACAGTATACAATAGTATACAAACTCAAGTAGAAAGTATCCCAAGAATGCTTTCAATTATAAGCAATGCATGTTACACAACCACTTTTAAGTTGACAAAAACGTCTCGCCTGCAGTATTTCTATTTTGTGATAAACTACTAATATTCAATTTCCATCAAGCAGTTTTTGTTGCAGAAAGATAAAATGAAAGCGACAACTTTATGATCCCTCGTCATGTGATAAAACCACAGATTGAGCAAGTTTGCTTCAACAACAAAAAACAGGTGTAAAAACTATAAACACAGCTGGTAGCAAACACAGGTTGTTATTCAGCAGATATTGTCATTTACAAGCAATTGTGCCTTGTAGAGCAGACTGACACCTAAAGAAAGAATCATTGTTGACATATTAAATAAGACTGCAGGAAAAAACATCCAACACCAGACATGAACGCAATTCATAATCACAAAACCTTTGCAAAGCACACATCTATAAGAATAAGCCCGTTCTGTGTGTCATTTCATAAAGGCGTCTGAGACGTTTCTTGAGCCTGACCAGCCGCAGCCTAAATGAACACAACAAGACAGTAATCTTTGATGGACAGACGCATACTCACCACTGTGACAAATTTGAGTGTTCTGTTTTCATTGGCAAGACTGAAGCCGAAGAAAAATACGAAAATCACTAAATATGAATCCATACTCGAGGACGAAACCAGCGAGAAATACAGTAACCCCACTGCACTGAAAGATCTTTGCCTGTCTGGCCGATTTGGAAAACACAAGACAAGGTTTCCGGGTAGAGAAGTGCTCCTATTGGTCAGCTCATTCTGCAGATTTAAAAGACGTAACTTGATTGGCTGATTTTAAAAGGGGGATGGACCCAGTATGAATTTGCAAACAGTGTCAGGTTGGTTTAATGAGATTCCTTGGTTAAATGACCTTATTGCTTTTATATAAGGAGCTTTTGCTGTAATACATTTAGTTAGTCCAGTACTTACATTTCACTTAACAATCCAATTAATAATTTAAATGTAAGTATATTGTTCTCAAAGTGAAAATATGATAAACAGCAGGAGACCAGACTTGGTATAATTTGTTACCTATTTTCTTTCGATGAAGAGCAATTACATTGACTTAAATATAGAAATTATTAATTATTAAATAAAGACATGACTGATTTGTTATTAGGCTTATATATAAGCTTAAAAAGAACCTCCATTGTATAGACAAAAACACACAGACATTTCGCAAAACATCTTTTGGTACGACGTAATGGTGAATAAAAATGTCAGAATTTTTCTTTTTATATAGCCTATAGTCAGTCAATGATATTGATGTTTTCGTTAATTGATTATGAAGGTTTTGTCTACACGGGGACAGAACACATCTTATGTGCAATTGTACCCTCTTTTCAAGAAATTAACAAGACTAATCATCACTATCCTTATACAAACCCTAAAATGAAATCATGACTGAAGATTCACTTGTTCAGTGCCCCGTGTTTGTTTTAGTTAATATCTAGTAGTAGATATTTGTAGAAGGTAACGTTACGCCAAAGCCACTGACAATGAGCTCCATCTTTGGCACTGGAGTCGGAAAGAACCACTCACTGTGGTGAAGAGAGTCAAGTTTAATCATAAATCAAATCTCATTTCAAAAATGGTAACATGAATGTGGCTTATGGAGGCAGTGACATTTATTAGACATTCAGATGCGCATCATTGAATTTTTAACAGCATCTGTTTTCTGTATGGCTTCACGTTAATATTGATTTTGTTTTTATTTTGCAGAATGGATTTGATCCATTGTATAACTTTTCAACTGCTATTGTGGACCCTTCAAATCAACAGGTTAATCTACACCGTTGTTTACATAGTTAAGTGTTGCTGTTTTATCCATTAGCCTACTAAATAAAGGTATCAATTAAAATGTTCAGAAGTACTTCAAAAGTACATTTTTGTGTTGTGTATATCGGAATGATGATGATCCTGAAATTCCAATGGACAGTGTGGAGATGCCTCATTTCCGTCACCACTACTTGCAGTCCCAGTCTGTTCAATGCACACCCATTTTGCATAATGTGATAGAAATGGCACCTTCCTCTATCAGGGTCTCATAGCAGGGGCAGCTCTAGTGCATACCACAGCATTCTAAAGTGTGGTCTTAACCATTATTTTATGGATTATGAGCATTTTTGGGACGTAGGGGGTCAGGAGGGCCACCTTCTGGTGAAAGAACCACAGCCTGGCAACCTACTGGTCCTGCCTACTACCACAACTCAACCTCTCTCTGATCTTCTATTCCCTGAATGCAGACCTATAGAGATGTCCCTCAACCTGATGTGCCATTCTCCGTTGTGCTGCTACTGGTCAGCCTGAGGAGCAGGCATTTGGGCTGGTGTTCAACCAGGAAAATGGCCAAGTAGAGCATGTTTACCGGAAATGCCACCTCGCGTTCAACAAATGTATCACAAGAAGCTTTAAACTGCCTGATGTTGATCATCTATGCAGGTGAGGCAGTCATCTTTTCCAAATGCTTATAGGGGTCATGTCAAAGAGAAATTAAAACTTACATTATTGTTGTAAATTAAAAGTTAGAACCATACCTCTACTAAGGTATAAGGCATCTTGAGATAAGTGATATAAAAATGAGTTTGACCTGACCTTGTGCCCTGTGTGCATTTCATTATCCCTCATGGCAAAGCGTGCCATCCAGATCAAGGCCTGAAAGGGAAATGAGTATAGAGATGCTTATCAGAATATCAACAACCTCAAAATTCACCATAGCACAGAATAATAAACAATTCAAGTTAAGGGAAGTGTCTTTTTGGACCTTAACTAAAAAAAAAAATCTTACACACTATAGAATTGCAGTCAACTAATTATCATCTAGTTTACCAATAATTTATGTTTTGAGACTTGTGTGATAGCAGAAGATGTTCACTGTTTGCATTTCATTCTTTTCAGGCTGTCATGTAATGATAAAATTGAGTGATTCAGTTTCACTTCATTTTTACGAAGTATATTCTATGTGAACCACATGGTGGATTTCTGAAGTGCTCATATACAAGCTACAAATGTGTGCAAACTGCTCCGAGAGACCTAAAACAAATTGAAGTGTCAACAGAAAAGTGTATGACATTTTTTATTGCCACTGTTTGTATCTGTCAGTATACATTTGTAAGCTTTCTCATGGCCTGCATCACCTCAGCAGCACGGGTCACACTCTCCTGTCATTTATATTCTGTAAACTAAACAACTACTAGTTGCCTACTTTTCTAGACCGTCACTAAAGATTAGTTATCACTTCAGACTGGAAATTGAACATTTCAAAGTCAGCTTTATTATCAATTCTGCCACATGTACAGTACATACAAATAGAGGATTGAAATTTGACCTTAGCGCTGCTAACACCATTCTCTATCAGTTGATGTTGTGGTTTGCTGTTACGTACACCAGCCTGTAAATTTAAGCTCATTTCTTTGCCACCTTTTAAAAGAAAACTGATCTAAAATGTGTGACACTTTGAATTCCCTTTAGGTGTTCTTGCAATACCAGCAATAGTCCTTTAGGGGGCAGTAGCTTATCACACTGAGCTTGCATTGATGCCCAAACATCTCAAACACTAAAACAGTCTATGGGCCTTTGTTCTCATTATGGGCTTTAACAAACAATCCTTCCTTTCACATGTCGCTGATCAGCCTGTCCCATGTGCACAGTTGTGCTGTGATTTGATTGTGTTTAAAGGCCAATGCTGTGCTATGAAACAGTGTCACACTCTACTTATGCAAAAGGGTTTATACCCATTTGCTGTTTTCCCATGAGTTCTGCTCTAGTTCAGTGTTACAGAAGATTTCAGAAGGGTGTCAACTTGTACCTGAACAACCTAGAGCAACTTCTCAACTGTAAAACAAATTAAAAAGCAACCTCATCACTGTTTAATAAATGAAACTGTAAAAACTGAGGATCTTCACAAGGTTTTGTACAAAGGAGTGGAAACATTTCTGAAATATTCTCGTACAGTTTTAAGAGCTATATTTGCTTGATCTCTGTTAAAATGCAGAGCTTGATCTTTAAGAGAGTCAAAGGAAGCGAACAAACCAAACTGCCTGAAAAGGAGTCCGAATCGATCCGTTCTGTTTTTCGCTGCGAGTCAAAGGGCAGAAGATGGCATTCTAATGAAGAGCCGAGCACACCCACACGAGAAACGCTCGCATACGCACAACACACTGAGTCATGCCCCTCGTGCTACACTACTGTCCATCTAGCTTTGTACCCTGCCAGTCCAAAGCAGCGTGATTTTGTCTGCAGGACTCTGTCTTCTCTTTTAATGGCCTTCAGCAAACTCTCTGATGTTTCGGGAACAGTACAGACTCGAATTTAACAAATGCCCCAATTTAACGGGTTATTAACCGATTCTTAGCCAAGCCTGGCAAACCGCACATCATTACTTACACATTATATTCATTTAGCCTTTGCATAGCAGTCGGTAATGAGCATACTAATGTCCTTGTGGGGTTTAATGAGATTTTTAATGATTGTGATGGCGGTTGGTGGAGAGTGTTACTGTAGTAACAGAGTGATGGAAATTGAAAGAAAAATGTTTTTTTGGGAAAAGTCTGTCTGTTTGTGTAAGGACCTGTTGAGATATTCCTTGTGCAACCAGGAAGTGAAAGTCCTTGTAATTAACAAAGCACATATGTAAATGATGCAGCTTGAGTATTCGTGTTTTCACATCTATTGGTGTTTTTATAGGAGGCTGATGGAGTCGTCCCTGTTGTCTCTTTTACGATGTGACATCTCTGGATCACAGGACTATCCCATCTGCCCTGACCCTGCCAGGTGAGTCATTTCTGTCTCTGATGAGTGATGTTTGGCTTGACTTTAGGTGTGAAGATCAGCAGGTGACCCATGATGTTATCTGTGACATATGACTACAATTGCTTTCAATATTGTGTATTTGGGCAATTCCAGCGTTATTGATGTGACGTTGGGGGCAGTTGTGGCCTAATGGTTAGAGAGTCGGACTCGTAACCAGAAGGTTGCCGGTTCGATTCTCAGTACCGGCAGGTAACAACTGACGTGCCCTTGAGCAAGGCACCTTACCCCCGTTTGCTCCCCGGGCGCTGCAGTGTTAGCTGCCCACTGCTCCGGTTGTATGTGTGTTCACGACTTGAAGTGTGTGTGTGTTCACTATTCACTGGTTGGGTTAAATGCAGAGGTCACATTTCAGGTATGGGTCACCATATCTGACAAATAGTTCACTTTCACTTCACTTTCACGTAGGCCTATAAACACTCAGAGAATGTATTTGTAACTAATATACTGAACCATCTGTTTATATTTTACTTAAGTTTTGTTGATAGTCTAAACATCAGAAAAATATCTTTAAATACATTTTCTATTTTAAAAAAGATCACCATTTTTGAGAGACAACACTGCAGGATTTCTGTAAATTAAAATGCAGAAACCAGAAGCAATAATATCCAACAAATGGAGAAGGGATGACTCTTCACAAAACATAAAATGGTTACTTTATTTAAATTTTCACCTGTCCATTCATGAGGAATATTGACCGTTATGGATGTGACAATCCTAAAAATGGCACTTATCTGACTATGGAAATTCATGCACTTTATAAAAAATGCTTTAATAACTTTGAGACCTCACATGGGTATTTGAACCACCAAATGTTGCCATCTGTGCAATCAGTATAGTAAAAACCTTTGGTAAGAACCTTCTTTTTTAATAGTTAGGTTAACAATTGCATGAAATGCCCATTTAAATTCTCATTTTGAGTTGGGATAAAAATAGAATATGCGTTTACTTACAATACGCCTTTGCAGTGTCTTTCTCTGAATGGCAGCCACCTCCTTAAATGTGAGAAATAACAAAAACTTTTTGTTCTTAGTGTGAGAACATCACCGCTGTATTATGAGATAAAATATTGCAGTAATTCAAATATCTCTCCCCCAACCCTTCTTGTGTTTGTTGGTGTATATGAAGGGCCAGTAATTGTGTGACTGTTGTGTAATGGAGTGTATATTCGTAGTCACACTGTTTCTTGAGGCTGTTTGGCCTGCGAGCTCTGCGTAATGAGGAACAGTGTGTGTCATGCTGCCGGACAGCGGTGTGACATTTCAGACCTGCCAGCGCCCCAATGTCCCCCTAATTCAAACACGCACACATAGCCTGTCAGCATTCTCTAACTCTGTGAGAGAGTCTCATAATAAAGCAAGTTCATGGCTAGTGAGTCATTGTTAGGCTCTGGGGATTCAGCTGTGGTTCGGGATCAAGACAGATTGTTAGCGCGGATCCCACTGGCTGGTACATACAAACACATAGACCGACACACACCTCTAACCTGTGAATTACGAGAACAGGCTCATTTTCTCTTGGGGGCAGTGTACCTGGTGATAGAAGCCATCCGGGCAGAGAGAAATAGGTCCGACTCCAACACAATCAGACCCAAGGGGTAAATTGCACTATTTACACCGTTGTTTCGTGGATCTCTTTGTCTGGCTGCACATCTACCTCCACATTTGTCTGAACTAAATCAAGACATCCTCGAACACATGCTGATAAACAGTTTAATAAGTTCCTAATGCTAAAACGTTGGCATCAGTAAACAGGTCCTCTGTGTGTTTTTGTCTTTAGGGTCTTTGAGACAGACTGTCATTATTTTGGCTGTTTTACATTTCCTGAGGAGTTCTGAGAAGTTCGGCCAAGATTCTGTCCCTGTAATTGAATGTGTGAGTGTGTGTGAGTTCTTTGGCAAATTTTTTGTGTGGCTGGTGGTTATGTCACCATTGTCAAACCCTGGGGTTTATTTGGATTTTAACTCTTATTATTAACTTTTATTATATAACTCTCATTGGATTTAAGAAGGTGTTAGTTGTCTGTGCACAACTACTGGGCAGGAAGAAGCTCCAGGTTCTTTTTTTACAAAAAAAGAAATAAGTTGTTAACCAAACAGCAGCAGCACCTATTCACTTCTATTCTATGGACACAAAACCAGTGCAACTGAATAGGTGCCAGTTAACAACATTGTTCAAAATATCTTTTTTGTGTTCTCCGAAGAAAGAAAGTCGTACATGTTTGAAATGATGACACATTTTTGGGTGAACTTTCACTTTAATACATAGAAATATTTAATACTACAAGTATAATTTAACAGTAGTCCATCATCAGCTGGATGATTTGTTTACTGTTATCCAGTGAAACTAACCCTGTTATTTCTGTGTGTGTCATGCGTGTGAAGGTTGTCTCCCGCAGCACATTATGCACAGCGTATGATCCAGTATCTGTCTCGACGTGACAGCATTTGGCTGCGCTCTTCGTCACCCTAACAGACCTCGACCTCACTCCTCTAATCCAAGCAGCCTCTCCCCTGGTTCCGCCCCCAGTGCAGAGAACAACAGAGTTAACTTTGAAGAATTCGAGTAAGTAAACAAGCACAAACACATAAAGCCTATGATTGTTGCTGCGTTCGTACCTGCACATATCCGCCCATAAAACCTTTACGGATTTAGTTTCCTGGTTTGTTGCTAGGCAGCCCGGCAAACATACCAGTCAGGCTCTGAATGCCAGAATGTTATGGCTTTTGCTTTTCAACCGACCTGTTATTGAGCTTGCCAACAGGCTAGCGGGGCTTCTTATAGCATTTTATTAGCATGCTCTCTACATTGACCTCGAATTAAACTGCTCTTTGACTGCTTTTGATTAGATGTAGTTATGTATTGCTGTATAGTTTAGTCGGGGAGACATGCTTTTACTACTGTTTAGTTTAATTCAATTCTATTGCACTTTTGGTATTGTATAACTATGTTTTAAAGCAGTTTTACAAGGAATAGTCCATTATAAAGCTCTCAATGAGTGAAGATGCAGACATCTTGTGAGGAATCGAGACTCAACTAGGAACCTTGGTTTGATATACAAAGCATGCAATGTTAGATGAAACAAATGATTTCCAACCACAAAATATTATTTCTTACATTGACTACATTATTGAGATATTTGATTGTATCATGAAGCAAATGTGACCCTGGACCACAAAACCATTCATAAGTAACACAGGTATATTTGTAGCAACAGCCAACAATAAATGGTATGGGTCAAAATTATAGATTTTTCTTTTATGCCAAAAAATCATTAGGATATTAAGTAAAGATCATGTTTCAAGAAGATATTATTATTTTGTACCGTGAATAAACTTTATTTTTGTGACTGGATGCAGCAAAATCGTAAACAAAAATGACCGGGAACACGGCTACAAATTTTCCTCGCTGTTGCCGCTCTTTGGGAATCACTCAAGTTTGGAATTTCAGCTTTCGGGTTCATCTACTCTCAACAAACCACTAGAGAGCGTTAAAACAAACCTGTTTCTTCTTAGTAACAGCCTGCTACAGCACCTCTGAGGGACTACTTACGAGGCGATTTCCTCAATATTTAGATTTTTTGCACCCTCAGATTCCAGATTTTCAAAAAGTAATTCGAACAAATATTGTCCTATCCTAACAAACCATACATCAATGGAAATCTATTCAGCTTTCAGATGTATAAAACCCTCAAGACCCTTGTGACAGGTTTTGTGGTCCAGGGTCCCAAATATGAGAGATGCAGGCAGTGTGACAGACAGTTAAAGCTGACATTGGAAGAGACTCGTGATGGCAGATTGTTGCACAAGTGTAGGGTTGGTGGGGAGACAGGGCTGTAAAAAACGGTGTTTTCTGTTGAAATAGCTGTTGAATGAACACATTCTAGTTTTCTACACTAGA
This sequence comes from Oreonectes daqikongensis, assembly GCA_026939265.1. Classification (NCBI taxonomy): domain Eukaryota; kingdom Metazoa; phylum Chordata; class Actinopteri; order Cypriniformes; family Nemacheilidae; genus Oreonectes; species Oreonectes daqikongensis. Next base: position 1,117,188 of record JAOTQM010000343.1, on the reverse strand, counting down.
AGATAATACAATTACAACTCGCTCTTTATCTCATTATCAGCAATGCTCTCTAATTTAAGTGACTCAGTCATGTCACATATGTAATACACAAATACTTTTTATTGTTTTAAAATGGTTTTTAAAGCAATCTGTCTGTGTTTAGAGGTTTAGTCATTTGTACTTTTGAGGAACCATTAGCATCAAAAATGCCTCTTTTCCTCCCTTTAAACCCTCCCCTTGTTCATTCAGCATCAGCTCATCTTTACACTCCAAACCACGCAGCCCCTCTGCCCCTTTCTCTTTTTTGGCACACATTAGATGCCCTCCTCTGAACTGATGAATAATTCCACCCGCTGGCTGAAGAGTTCAGCGTTCACTGCAGCCTGGGACCACAGATCCATATTCATCAGAATACTTATGAAAACCATCAGTCTTCCAGTTAGCCTTTCTATTAATATTTATGTCTGCCACAAATTTCCTCTTCTTCACTTTTATTTCTTTATCCATCATCCCTTGTAATTGAATAAATGTTCTCATTCAGATGAGAAGTGATTGTAGAGATACTGTTACAGAAAAGCTACACGTCTGAACTTTAAAGACCTCATAGAAAACAAGAGTTTTGTGTGTGTGTGTGTGTGTGTGTGTGTGTGTGTGTATCAAGTTGTGATCAACCTGTTGGTGATTATTGTTACTAACCAGTATTACATGTGTGTGTGTATAGGCACAATAGACGCAGGCATAGGACTCGTAATGCACGCATGTCTGCACCATCCCTCGATCACTTTGTCCTCAGGTAGGAAAATGACACAGTATGTTTACACCCCACATGCTTTCCTCCCATGTGTTATATAATTTCAAAACATAAAACGTTGAGTTCACTTGTCCTTTCATTCTCTCTGACGCTCTCTCTTTTGTAATTCCTCTCTCAGTTTTTACCATATGCTGGAATTTTCATGAGAGAGGGCAGCCGGGCCTGGCAACACACTCATCCGTCAATAGGGTTCTCGCAGGTACGTTCGCTCTCTAATGCTACAGGAGTTATCTAATATTAGATGGGCCAGGTACTCACTGAAGGCTTTGTTAGGTATAAAATTTCCCAAAAATGTTTGTATAACGTCCTGTGTCAGGTCAGTGATGAGTGCTATCTCGCCCACTCGCTTTGCTATTTTGGCTGGAAGGGCTCTCAGCAAGACTCTTTAGCAATAGTTGTTTTTGCTTCTACTTTGCTGCATTAAAGGGATAGTTCACCAAAAAATTCTCTGTCATCATCTGTTAATCCTCATGACGTGCCAGACACATACAGTTGACAAAGCTGTTGTTTGGCTTCATACATCGTATAGTATTGTGTTACTTGTTTGCTTTTTTTGACAGACTCATTACCTATTTACTTGGTATAAAAAGATGTTGATTTCTCATGTCATGCCCGTGTGTGAATTAAACCAACAACCTTTCAATTACAAGCTTTCAATTCATTTATTAGTAAAAAATATTACCACTTTTTACAATGTTGCATTATTTCAAAGCACCCTGTCATGCCAACTCATTGTCACTCCACCCAAAGAATGATCATAGTTGATTTATTTTTACTTTTTTTAAGTACTAAAACTGCACAGACTCAGGTGCATTTGTAGTGGTATGGTTCATGCATCCCTTAATGTTCCATCTTTCAGCTTCCATTTTTTTCACTGTACAAAATAGCTTACCCTAAAAAATACAGTACATTTCCAAGCATAACATACAGTATGCTAGCTCTTCTAACATCAAAACCTGTCTGCACACTCCAGCTACATCTGAACACTCCTGAAATCCCCAAGTCGCACCTACCAGTACACCTGCATGCCCTCAACACGGTTATTTTCTAAAACCGTCTCAACCAGCTGTCAGCTGCATCTGATGTACCACTGCACATATCTGCTCTTTATAGTCAACAGTTCTTAAGAAGTGCAGAAGAACCAGACAGAATGAATGGAGCATTGCTTGATGTTGTTTGTCTTTCCTCTGTACAAACATTGAAGAAATAACAGGCGCTTTTACTTTGGTGAGATCAGTGGAAAGGAAACTGACATGGCAAATATTTATCAACCAACTTTTGAGTGCAAACCTCCCTGTAACATCTGCCTAACTTCAAAGATCCCCCTCTTCAAATATCCTGCTCGAATTCAACACAATACACATTTCCACACAAGCATTTTGCACTTTTGCACACAAGCATTCTCTCTCTCCCACACACAGAGTCATCTTCAGCCCACACTAATTGCAGCGTGTGATGTGAGGTTCAGAAATGCCCCTCTCCAAACCCTCTCCAGCTCGAACAGAAAACAGCATCATGCTGTTAGTTGGCAGAGCACCAGTCACTCTGTCTCTCGCCTGACAAGTGCAGCTATGATGTAATAGAAATGCATGTAAATGTTTTTACAGTAAGATGAATTAATGCTGTGAGTTATTGTTAAAATTGCTTTTTTCTTGTACATTCGTTTTTGGAATTGTCAAGTGCGCTGAGGGTGAACTAATCATATTGAATTTTTCAGGGAATTACAAAACCCAGCATCCAGTAATCAGACTCAGGATTTAATTAGGATTAAAGTTCAGTAATGGGATGTTTTGTGGGCGGCTATTAGATTTTACAGTTGCAGAGGGTCAATGCGTAGCCCTGAGACACGATTGGACCTTGTTCGGAGATGAGAGGGGAGGGCTGTTATTGTGAACTCCAGGGCAAACATCCAGTTTGACTACAATTACCAACACACACCGTTTCCCTTTTTCCAAACTTGATCTGCTTTCAAAAGCCTTTGCCCCACGGCACAGAGCAAACCAATATACATTTCAGCAGGTTTTTTTACACGCCCCAAGAGATATTTCACTGTCAATCATTTTTCTCTCTACATATAGTTTAGATAGTTTTGCACAGAGAGGGCTCATATGTATCAGATAGTGCAGCTTTTTAATCGAAATCAGTCCATTTAAAGATGGTTGTGCACTAGACCTTCCCATCAGAGCTGTGGTTCATTTCTCATTTAAAGGTTATGTGGATTTCAAACCAAGATTTTGTAGGTCTGATACCAAAAATGTACGACGAGACCCTAAGCAAGGCAGCGAACAACTGTGTGCGTCTGTGTGTGTTATTTTTTGTTCAACTACGCATAGGAGCCGGGGGCCTTAGGATGGAGAATGTAATGAACGAAGGGGTAGTGATGGAGAACAGCGACCCTTTCTAATGTTGCCCGACTGTGATCCATTCAGTCCTGCTCCACCCAGCACTGCAGGCCTGTCGAATCCCTCCGGCTGTTATTGTCAGAGAGAAACCCAGTTTATATGGACTTTTCAGAGCATGAATAACTGCAGCAGAGACCGTTTATCTTTAATGGAATGCTTCTTTCACCAGACTCTCTCTCTCTCTCTCTCTCTCTCTCTCTCTGGCGGGACAGTGCTGATGCACGTCTGACTGCGTATTGGTGCTTGGATAAACTGGTCATTTTTGGTGTGTGGAGTAAATTTAAACTGTTTAAACTTGATTTTCTTTTTAATTCAGGCCTTATACAAGACAGATATGATGACCTCATTTAGCACACATACTGCATGCCATACAAAGTCTCCTCCCTTGGGTAAGAGTTGCTTAAAAGACCCAGCAGAGTCACTCTTAAAACACAGCTGAGTCTATAGAGAGTTCAGGTGAGGTCTCCTCATTCCTTTTCTCTTGTTCCTTTTTTCTGGTATAGCTCCAGGAAGTGACCCGTTGTTGTGAGGTGGAGCATTGGTAATGCTTCTCAGCTGCTCCTTATTCTTCCATTTGAAAACATGAGGGGTCAGGGGTTACGTATCCTTAGCACCTTCTTTTTTTTCTGAGATTCTTATATTGAGAAGCTGCAGAAAAATATTTGTTTCCTTTTGTGTTTCCGAAAGAACGAAATGCCACCATGCAGTTCTGCATAAAAAAGAGCAGGGGAAGTATTTTACTGTGCTACAGTATGTTGAACAAGTCTATTCTGGCAAATGCTCTCTCTGGCAAATCACAATCATGCAGAGAACTCTTAAACAAATTTAATGGATCCATTTAGGCTCAAAGGTCTGCTCTGAAATCTCTGGTGCCGGCAAATGCGAGGCTTTCCAAGATTTAAGTGTCAACATACTTGATTAGCTACTCTATAGAAAAGTTCATTTTGAAATAATATTGCCGTTTTATCGTTTTAATACGGTTACCCTTTGGAAGCATCAGCCTCTGCAGCATGCAGGCTGTCAGATTTGTTGCATTTAAAACACATCCAGATGACAATGCATTATTACTGCTGGGTTGTTGAAGCGTATCCAGACAGCATTGCAGTCTCATGCCAGCTGGAATTTAGACTAGTTAACGGCTGTAACAGTTTTCCTGCTCTGTGTGAAGGTGAAACCCTGACCTCCATTGTGCTAACTGCCTGTGTGTGAGTGTTGAGACTGTAATTGGTGGTGAGCAGAAGTTTATTCAGCCTGCCAGTTGGAAGCGCTGATCCTGCCAGACTGAAACCTGTTAAACTGATCATCCAAACTTTCAAATCATCTCCAATGGATAACATAGAATCATTGGATTTATGATTTTATCAGGATTTATGGTTTGGCTGAAACATCAGATGGTGTGAATGACTGCATTTCTGACTTTGAATGAATGCATCTCTGACTATTGTGTTGGTTTGTCTTCTGTTCAGCCACCTGTGCTGAACTCTCTCCTCTTTGAACTACAGCTGACAGAGCAACCATCTATAAAATACTCTCTGTCTCTCTCTCTTTCTTCTATGAATTCTGCTTGCTTGAAAATACTGTTAACATTGTGAATGCAGGTTAACAAATAGTGTGCTGTGTGTTATTAATACATTTATATTAATAATATAAAATAGTATAAGTTAGATTTAAGTGAGATTTGCTGTCACACCATAAGACACATTTACTCATTTACTTTTTCCTCTCCCAGTATTTATGAATACTTTTCAGTGACAATTCAACATGAGTGGCAACATGTCTGACCGTGACTGAATACCTCATTAAAATAACATCAGTTTTGTTTTATTTACTGTCAGGGAGATGTATACAAATTCAGATGCACTTTTGATGTATTAGTTTAAAAATGTGAATCTGTTAATAAAAATGGTTTTGGGTATTATTAACAAACAAGATGCTCACTAGCGTGAACTTTTGAACCATGTTTTGAAGTCCCTTTTTTAAATGTAAATGACTTTGAAATGGTAAATTAATACATAAATGAACAAATCCCCCAGTGGCTCTGTCCAACTTATAAAATTCATCTCAGGTGCCCCGCGCCCCCAAATGTTTCATTTTCCAGGGTAAAGTTGCTGTGTGTCTCTGAGGAAAGTGGCTGCTGTGAAAAAGGTTTAGCTTGTAACTGTGCTGTGACAGATGATAAATACTTAATCCCTCAGCCTTGCCTTAGTGCATTTTTTTGTATAATTGTCACTTAAGTGTAGCTAATTCTTGTAAAGTCAGTGTTTTTTTCATCTGTTCCACCCCGGTCCTCCAAACATCTCTAAAGTAAAATTAAATTGCAGACAAAATGTTAATTATCTTTTTTATAGTTTTTAAAGATGACTTTGTGTCACATGAGTGTGTTTTATGTGTCATTCACCTTCTGTAAAGGACTTTTATTGTGCTGTTTCCTTTGTGATCTGCCCTGCATTTGACCAGCACTTTTAGATTCAAAAATTTTTTATTTTAGCTGTCACTCTCTTTTTTAAATCTGTCCATCATTCTCTCATTCTGTCCTTTTCCCATTCAAAGGCTTGTACACTATTTGTTTTAATATATATTAAGATAATATGTCTCTGTTTTATAGCGAAATTTTAAAGCAGGTTTTTTGAAGAATTGTTCACCCAAAAGTGAAAATTCTTTTGTAATTTACTCGCCCTCATGCCATGCTAGATGTGTATGATTTCGTTTCTTCGCTTCTTTTGACGAAATGATGGAGATGACGACTAGGACCAATGAGGTTTGAAGATGTTTTTTTAATTTAGCATTATTTTAATATTTTAATTTAGCATTCAGATATGCTTGTTTACATTTTAATTGTGCTAAGTAACTACTATATATTAATTATTTACATTAATAATATTAATCATTTTTCATTGTTTTGCTTCAGAAGACCATTTTGAATATCATCGGAGTAGATAACATGATGACATTTTACTGTAAAATTATTCATTTGTGCTCTACTAAAGAAAGGAAGTCATACATTGGAATGAGGGTGAGTAAATTATGGGGGCATTGTCTTTTCTGAACTATTCCTATAAGGGTTTAAACTGTAAAACTAGGAGTATTTATATCAAAAAGTGCCTTTCGTAAAGATGATCTTTACCGAGCGACTCGCAGTTTACATACACATCCCTCTCATGTGTAGTATTATGCTTGAGTTTAGAGTAGATCCATAGCATTCTGGTTCCCAAAGGGTCTTTTATAGCGAGAGAACCTGTCCAGCTCATTAGTCCATGGCTGTTAGAGCAGCTCTCGAAAGCTCCTTCTGAATGCCAGCTCACTGCACCTGGGTGTCTGTTGGCAGTAATGGGTAGAAAGCAGAGTGCAGGGAGAAGCTGCATAATAGATATTTATGTCTGCATTACATCTCCTTGAGTCCAGGTCATAACAGGCAAATCTAATCTGTTTGCCGGGGACGGGATCGACCCTCTACTGGCAAATGGACCTCTAAGTGTACTGTTTGGCCAAAGCCTGCCTTCCTTCCTTCTGTAATTATGGTGACAGGGCTGAATGTTGAAGAGGACAGCCCGGCATCGCCTTGTTTACCTCTGAGAAGAGTTATGTTGCAGACAGAGACCCGTATTGAATTCAGTGCCGTATGTATCGTCTGATTTGCTAAGTGACTAATAGGGTTTATTTTACCATTGGGGCATCTTCACAGAAGCAGCTGAGCTGTTGTCTATATAACATACATGGCAGATTGAGTGTGGATAGTTTTGTAATTTGTAGTATTTGTTTTTAATATGAATACTGTAAACTTAACCAGTTTTATGGGCTGTTTTATTTGCCTGTTTTGCTTGAGTGTACAAGCTTTGGGTTGCACTCAGAGACCCCTGCAGACCGTAACACAATGTAGAGAGCTTCTTGTCAGATGCTATTAGATATGCCTTATATCAGACCATATCAGCAATAGCACATTACAAGGAAAGTGCATATGCATTTATGAAAATATTGCCTATGCTATGTCTGTAATGTGACTAACCTTTTTTAATTGTGCTTAGATGACGGTCAATCTGCAGGAGCAAGCAACATTGCAAACATCGCTTGCAGTGGTGGGACTTCACAAAGTTCGACTTGCCTGAGATCAGTAATGGTGAGTATTTGAAGGCTATTATTAACTCCTACAAGTAGACATGTTATTGAATACACATATCTTCACTGTCCTTCTGAATCCTCGGAATGATTAAATACTGTGTCATGAATGTTCAATCACAAAATAAGTCGCCCAAAACAGACAATTCTGTCATTGTTTAAAACTTGCTATGACTTACTGTACTGCAGAACACAAAATGATATACTGAATAATGTTTGAGGTGTTTTTTAAAGGAAAAACAGAAATCTGAGCCGTCAAGCTCCAGATATGACACAAATGTAAGTTAATGTGACCCTGTGACATATTAATGAACAAATCAATTAAAAATAACTTTCAAAGCAAATTATTAATCTGAACTTACAAATCAAATGTGGCAGTGCATCAGTTACATCAAAACATTACAACATTGTTACAGAGTTAAAGGGATAGTTTACCCAAAAATTACTCATCTTATCAGAACACAAAAGAAGATATTTTGAAGAATGTTGGTAATCGAACAGTGGCGGTACCCATTCACTTCTGTTGTAGAGACACAAAACCCCAATGCAAGTCAATAGGTACCGCCGTTGTTCAGTTACCAACATTCCTCAAAATATCTTCTTTTGTGTTCTGCAAAGAAAGAAAGTCATACAGATTTGAAATGACAAGAAGGTGAGTAAATGATTTTCTTAATGATCTTAAAAATTGTGATCCATCAAAATCTTTTGTAAGAAAAGAAGTCATGTTGCGCTGCTCACATGTAGACACGGTGTTAATGATAGCAGAAGGTTAGATGAACTGTTCCTATAATATTTCCCATAAGCCCATCCACCTGTTCAGAAACACAAAATGCTTCAGTACTCCTCAAAGTTGATGGAAGCGTAGCAAGGGAAGAGGCTGTAGTTTCTGTGAGAGAGTAACTGTGAACGTAAGAGTGAACACTCCGCTGAGCGCAAGACTGCGGCTGATGGAGGGCAGATGCCATGGACAGAAGAGGAAATTGGCCACATATTAGAGTCATTTTCTACCCCCGCCTCTCTATTTCTTGCCCTCTTTCGACGAGTGTTACTGGAAGCTCTTGGCGATTACCCAGGGCTGATTACACGATTGCAGAGTGATTCTTGTTATCTGGGCTTGATCTCACACCTGGCAGCACTTAGGCACTGACATCTGTTCAGCCTGTGAGAATCTTCTGTATCTCAGAAAACAAAGCTTTGCCTCCCCGAGGGCATTAACACACAGCCAGATACACCAGAAAATGAGTGTTGTGAATGCTGCGCGTGTGTTGAGGTGTGAAGAAAGGTAGACTTAAAATAAGTCAATCCTTATAAATTCAGCTTGACATTCCCTTATCTCGTAGCCCAGACGTGGCAGTTATGCTGAGGATCTGTTGATGGATGAGCATTGAGAGTTTTACGTGTCAGTCCTCTCACATACGCGCATCTTCCACAGACAGAGCAATAACAACTGATAGGATTCAAACAGCACTGGGCATGCAGTGTAAATACAGCAACACGCAACACAGAAATAAAGCAGAGGAATGCAATGCATATCATACATGCATGAATGCATCCTACTCGTTTGGTACCGTCAGATGGCTTTTGGAGAGAACAAAGAAGATCGTGTTAGATGTTTTGTTAAAGATGTTCAAACACACACAGTTTTGAAAATCCCATTATCCCGGTTGCCTAGCAAAATCCCCGGCATTGCGGGATGTTGTAAAGCTGGAGACTTTTACAAAACTGATGCCAAGTGTAGTTTTACAAATACCCCAACATAAATCCTCAATGCAGATTTACCATCCAAGAACACTTTTTTCAATTTTGATATTGTGGAGGGGGATCTGATTTAGGGTGTCCTTATGAAGGACTCCTGCATATTGAATAGCATGTACCCTACACTCTGTTGATATTAAAAGAACATGTTAGTAACCAAAACAATGGCGGTACCCATTCACTTCTATTGTACCGACACAAAACAAATGTCAAACTCAATGGGTATCGTCATTGTTCAGTTACCAACATTCTTTAAAATATCTTCGTGTTCTACCATACAGGTTTGAAATGACAACAGGTTGAGTAAATGATGAGTGAACTATCACTTTAATACATGTCTTATGAAGTGTAACAATACATTTGTGGTAAAACGACTAATATTTTGCACTTATTTAGCCCCGTTTGGGTGTAAATGCATCATTGTACTCGTACAAATTCGCATTATAATTACACCAGTTGTGTCCGGCCGAAGAAAGAAGACCTGAGGTTGAGTAAATTATTGCATACATTTCATTTTGGGGGTGAACTCCTCCTTTTATGGCCTTGAAAAATATCTGTTTTGTTCTTGAGATCAATGGGAAAGGCTGTCATTACAATAAAACAAAATGGATTAACAATTCTAGTTACA